>OX387314.1:3219610-12685769 GCA_947562085.1 Eudonia lacustrata | reverse complement strand
ACCTCAACAGAGTCTCTTAACAAGTGGGTCTTAAAATGAACATGGAGAAGACGAAAGTTATGTCGAACTCACGTGTCGTACCCACTCCTCTGAAGGTTGGGGACTCTGCCCTTGAAGTTGTGGACAATTATGTTTACCTGGGACAAACGGTCCAGCTAGGTAGGTCCAACTTCAGCAAAGAGGTCAATCGTCGAATCCAATTAGGCTGGGCAGCGTTCGGTAAGCTACGAAATATCTTCTCGTCTGATATACCGCGGTGTCTCAAGACGAAAGTCTTTGACCAGTGTGTGTTGCCAGTGATGACATACGGGACTGAGACGTGGTCGCTCACTATGGGCCTCATAAAAAGGCTCAAGGTCACTCAAAGAGCAATGGAGAGGGCTATGCTCGGGGTTTCTCTGCGTGATCGAATCAGAAATGAGGAGATCCGCAGAAGAACAAAGGTAACCGACATCGCCCGAAGAGTTGCTAAGCTCAAGTGGCAGTGGGCAGGTCACATTGCTCGCAGGACTGATGGCCGCTGGGGCGGGATAGTCCTGGAGTGGCGACCGCGTACCGGAAAGCGCAGTGTGGGCAGGCCTCCAATAAGGTGGACCGACGATCTGGTGAAGGTCGCGGGAAGCCGCTGGATGCGAGCAGCACAAAACCGGTCGTTGTGGAGATCCTTGGGGGAGGCCTTTGTCCAGCAGTGGACGTCTTTTGGCTGAGATGATGATGATGATGATGATGATGAGATTATAAAGATGCTGTTAAGACGTTCTTAGATAACAAATATATACCATTTTGTTAGATGTTGCTAAAATTAACAAAAATACAATGCAATGTGGATAAAATAGCAGGTTAATTAAATTTTGCAGGTAATCCACTTTGAGCACCCGCCTAAATAGCACCTGGCCTAGTCCACATTCAGCACCTATTGATAATTTTGGCAGGTGCTATTAGTGGATTCAAATTTGGATCGGCCAAGATGAGGGCGACTAGTGAACCACAATCCTGTACCACCAGAAACAAAGTCCAGATGCTGTCTTCGCATATGGACTCTGTTTCTGCTCAACATCAGGTAAAGCGGAATCATTTGCCAACACTTCAATAAAACTTTAATAAAAAAATGACTTGATTTTAAAATGTACTTTTTTACCATAGTGAAAAATACAACCACTAGTTAGGTATGTAGTTCGATCATAAGAGCGCTTCCACGTCCACGTAAAGTATTAGGGCCTTACCTACCTATGAAATTGACGTTTTTTTTTCTCACTTATTAAAAGGTCTAAAAGTTCTAAAAGTCAATACCGGTTGTTAATATTTAATTAGGACTATGTTATTTAGGCTTCAGTAATACTCCATCTCTTCCCGTGGGTGTCGTAAAAGCCGACTAAGGGACTATTCCAGACGATGAGCAGCAACATCTCTCTGGGGTTACCCTCAACCTACTGCGATCGCCAATCCGCCTGCCAAGCGTGGCGATTACGGCAAATATCCAACATATCCTTGGGGTAGACCTTTGTCCAGCAGTGGACGTCTTTTGGCTGAGATGATGATGATTAATTTTGTGCCTTTATCGCCCAATTTTTTTTAAAATTTACTACCTTTTTATGTTTGCGGAATTGTCTTTTTGTTTCATTGTAGCTTTGAAGGGACTTGATTTTTTTTCTTTTTAATGTCTGCTATTACAGAATACATTAGTAGGGTAACATGTCTAGTGTGTGTAAAAGAAATTTGTTTTAGTATGTAGAGATTTTAATATAAATATTTTAGAAAACACTTCAACGAGTGTTCGTCTTCTTGCCTTATTTAAATGTTTTAATCTTTTGAATCTATTTCTCGAACCCACTAGAATAGCTTCACATGCGGCCACTTGTCTCGATAATATTTTTACAGACTATGACCCTTTTCTAAGTCACTCATTAGTAATCTTACGTCTGACCATTGCGGTTTGAAGGTGACCTATGATATTGATATTAGGGATGAACCAAAAATAGTGAACTGTAAACCAGTTACAAAAGAGCGAGTGGAGTGTTTCAAAAATAGTATAGCTTGTAACATTGATGCATTGCTCTTTGTACAAGATGATCCAGATGTACTTTATAGTAATCTTTTTAACTGAATCAAGACCGAATACAACCAGGTGTTTACACCAAAAACAATAAAAATTACTCATAAACTTAAGTTTCATCATCATCATCATCTCAGCCAAAAGACGTCCACTGCTGGACAAAGGCCTCCCCCAAGGATCTCCACAACGACCGGTTTTGTGCTGCTCGCATCCAGCGGCTTCCCGCGACCTTCACCAGAGCGTCGGTCCACCTTGTTGGAGGCCTGCCCACACTGCGCTTTCCGGTACGCGGTCGCCACTCCAGGACTATCCCGCCCCAGCGGCCATCAGTCCTGCGAGCAATGTGACCTGCCCACTGCCGCTTGAGCTTAGCAACTCTTCGGGCGATGTCGGTTACCTTTGTTCTTCTGCGGATCTCCTCATTTCTGATTCGATCACGCAGAGAAACCCCGAGCATAGCCCTCTCCATTGCTCTTTGAGTGACCTTGAGCCTTTTTATGAGGCCCATAGTGAGCGACCACGTCTCAGTTCCGTATGTCATCACTGGCAACACACACTGGTCAAAGACTTTCGTCTTGAGACACTGCGGTATATCGGGCGAGAAGATATTTCGTAGCTTACCGAACGCTGCCCAGCAATGCTCTTGCGCCCAGGTCTTCCAGGGTCTCAGCCATGACCACTATATCGTCAGCAAACCGAAGGTGAGTGATGTATACGCCGTTGACGTTGATGCCGAGTCCATTCCAGTCCAGAAGCTTGAAAACATCTTCCAGTGCAGCAGTGAACAGTTTCGGAGAAATCACATCTCCCTGTCTCACTCCTCGCTGCAACTGGATAGGTTTCGAGCTCTGGTCCTGAAGACGGACTGACATAGTGGCGCTTTCATACAAACACCTCAACACTTCGATGTACCGATAGTCAATTTGGCACCGCTGGAGAGACTGTAGCACGGCCCATGTCTCAATCGAATCGAAGGCTTTTTCATAGTCCACAAACGCTAAGCAAAGAGGCTGGTTATACTCTTCGGTCTTCTGTATAACCTGCCGCAGCGTATGTATGTGGTCTATGGTGCTGAAGCCTTTTCGGAAACCGGCTTGTTCGATCAGAAGTCATCAAACCTGCGTGCGAGACGATTCGTTATGACTCTCGAAAACAGCTTGTAGACGTGGCTTAGAAGTGAGATGGGCCTGTAGTTCTTCAGCAGGGTTTTGTCGCCCTTTTTGAAGAACAGTACCACCATACCTTCGTGCCACGTCTCTGGCGTTCTGCCCCCTAGTACGACGGAATTAAATAGCTTCTGAAGAGCTACGAGTACCGGTCTGCCGCCTGCTTTCAGAAGCTCGGCCGTAATTCCGTCAGCACCTGGTGCCCTGCCGTTTTTGAGCTGTTTGAGAGCCATGCTAATCTCGTATAGGCTGATATCCGGGATGTCTTCGGTATAGTGCCGGGTTAACTTAGCTCTAGGGTCTTTAGCTAAGCTTTGTACAGGTGGCCGTGTGGATGTGTAAAGCTGTCCATAGAACTTCTCGACCTCTCCCATAACATCGGACCTGGTCGTGACAGTTCTGCCGTCATCGGTTTTCAGCGTCGTCAGTTGGCACTGCCCAATACCCAGATCTCTTGCGAACACTTTTGAGCCTTTGTTCCGCTCAATGGCCTCTTTAATACGGTTAGTATTAAATTGGCGCGTGTCGCGAGTCATAGACTTCGAGATCTGCCTATTTAGCCGCCGAAACTGAGACGCATCACCCGAGGAAAGCAGAACCATTGCGCGCCGCTCTTCCATTAGTTTTAGGGTATGGTCTGAGAACTTTTTGGTTCCTTTTGCACGGTGGGTTTTAAAGAACCTGGACCCAACCGTTTAGACAGTTTCCACAAACCTGTTGCTGTATTCGTTCACATTTTCGCAATTATTTAGGCGCTCGAAGCGATTCTGCAATTCGAGCTGAAAGCTTTCGGAGCGTAGACCTTACCAATCGACGTCTTTCCAGCTTAACGTTGATATTCAATGTGCCTCTTACCAACCGGTGATCGCTGCCAGTTTTAAACGCATTGATCACAGTGACATCATTGAATATTTGCTTCCTCGTCGACATGATAAAGTCAATCTCGTTTTTTGTTGCACCATCGGGACTCATCCAGGTCCACTTACGGTGTTCAGCTTTCCTGAAAAAGGAGTTCATCATAAAGAGGCCCTCCCTCTCAAGAAAGTCCGCCAGCAGTTGGCCCCGGGAGTTACGATTACCAACCCCAAATCGTCCCACTCTCATCTCATCGCCGCTTCGTTTGCCCAGTTTTGCGTTAAAGTCTCCCATGACAACGGTGTAATGAGTTTTGGAGGCTTGTATGGCTCTAGAGATGTCCTCATACGTAGCTTCCACCTCATCGTCAGGGTGTGTCGTAGTAGGAGCATAAACCTGTATGACCTTCAACGAATACCGTTTGGTTATTCTGAGTATAAGGTACGCTACCCCAGGCGGAACACTCCCGGTCTCGACAACGTTGTTCACGAGGGACTTGTGGACGATAAACCCGACACCACCTTGGGACAGTTGTTCGCCCTCCCGGAAATAGAGCAAGTTACCGGACTTGAGGATTATCGAGTCCTCCCCCTCTCTTCGGACTTCAGATAATCCAACTATGTCCCACCGTATCTTGCTCAATTCTTCCTCCAGTTCGTAAATTTTCTCGTCAGTCCGCAATGTGCGCGTGTTAAATGTTGCCAGGGCCAGAGTTCGTTGTTGGCGGTAGCCAGGTCTCTGCCGGAGATTCTTAGCACCCCCTGCCCCGTCGCTGCCTTGGCCGCTACCGTAGCTAGGGCGAGCGGGGCCGCCGGGGACTAGGGGCCGGTTTTTGCTGGTGTGCATATCATGGGGGGTATTTGCCATAATCGCCACGCTTGGCAGGCGGGCTGGCGATCGCAGTAGGTTGAAGGTAACCTCAGAGATATGCTGCTGCCCATCCTCTGGAATGGTCCCTTAGTCGCCTTTTACGACACCCACGGGTTGAGATGGGGTGGTGCAATTCTTTATCCCCGGCACCACACGGGACACTTAAGTTTATAAAAGTAGAAATAAATTGTATGATTTATATAGTTTAAAACAATGTAACCAAAATGTTAATTTTACGGAATATGTAAAGAATTATTCGAAAATGTATAAGAAAGTGTGCATAGTAGCAAAAACTAATTACATTAAAAAAAAAAGTCTAACAACAAAATTAAAGCTACTTGGGACATTATAAACCGTGAAACAGGTAAATTTTAACCACGCTATAATACAGTCACTTTAAAAGTAAACGAATTCATTCATTCAGATTTACAAATTGCTAATATTTTTGATGATTTTTTTGTAATTATTAAATAACAACATCTAATTTAGATTCATCACCAGAAGCTGCACAAACTTTACTCCAAAATATGTACCAAATTGTAATCTTTCCTTTCAATTTAAATACATTGATGCAATGAATTTTATTAAAACATTCAAATCACTTAAAATGAAAAACACGAGTGATTTGTGGGGTATATCTATTAAAGCAATTAAGAATATTATTCATTCTATTGCACCGTATCTTGCTGAAATTTTTAATAACTGTGTCGATAAAGGAAAGGTAATGTCTTTACTACCTTTAGAATCCGGACGTCCACGTTTTTCCGCACTTCTCTTTGATTGTTCCATATAGTTCTATTTTGAATGGTGCAGGGTGCTCCTCTTCAACTGACGGTTCTTCTACACAATTCTTGCCATAGTTTTGCGTAAAACTATTCGATCGCCCAAAACTATCCACTGTCAATTAATATGATACACATGTGGGTAGTAATAAAAACAAACGCTGTCCCGGTGTACAGAGCTTGCTAGCGTGTATTCGCTTCGGCCGTACGAGCGCCACTGATAATAAAGGTTAATTGCAAGTAAATTGAACAAACTAAACTACGCAATAATTTTTAACTTTCTAGTGCAATTTTTTCGGTTTCTTTTTGTTAAAATTATTGTTTATTTCTCGCTTTTTAGTAATTTATTGCGATCTATTTATCAAAAGCGAATATGGGTAGACCTACTAAACGCGCTGCACGTATGAGAGCGCCATTTAAATGAGACAAACGAAGAAACCGAGAAACGCCTGTCTCAAAGTAGGAAATCAAAAACTGAGTTCCGGTGCCTGCTTTCTTTTGCTTCGTCATAGTCGCTGAACTATCTTAATCGAGATATCTTATCGCCACCCGTGAAATAGTTATCATTGAGGAGTTTCGGTGGCAATCTGTGGTCTTTTTCACCAGTTACACTTCATCAAATGATACTTTCTGAATGCAAATGCTTGACTTATTGCTGAAAATACCAAAATCGCTATAGGTATGCCTACAATATTTGAGGAGTTCCCCCAACTCCTTAAGGATTCCATCATCAAAACAGGATTTTGATAAAAATGGGACCAATCTGAAAGTATATCCTTTCAAATGAAAAAAATATTTCCAAATCGGCGTAAAAATGACGGAGTTCTGAGGTAACAAACATTAAAAAAAACATACAACCGAATTGAGATCCTCCCCCTTTTTTGAAGTCGGTTAAAAACAAGCGTTGACTAGCGTTCTATAAAAAGAAAGAAGCATAAATTAGTGATTAAAACTTTGTGTTACATTGCATACAATGTAAAAGTTTGTTAATGTGATTTGTTTAAAACATAAAGTAAGTAAACATGGAACATTTGCTAACATAAGATTTAATAATTCAAATAAAAATTTTGTACAAAAATTATTGAGTCTCTTTCTTATATCAATATCAAGTTCAACATCAAAATTCATCCTTTCATATTCACCAAGTACGCTAATGCTCGCTACAATAAAACTGAATAGGCAAGTTGCCGTTTCATTTATTTAATGTTATTTTCTTTTACAACAATAGCTTTTTAAAATTACCTAGTCATAATAGTTATTATAATTTGAGACATTTTAGGCATTCCTAAATTAAAAAGTTTTGTGTTCCATAGGCAATTTTAATATTGACTAGTCAAATTAGATTAAGCTAAAAATAGCAATAGACAATTATAAGATAAATCTTAGATCATACTTCGATGTAATTATAAAAAATCAAGCAACGTCGGAACTCGGCTTTTACAGCGCTTCGTTTCCATGTTCCTCATAGTTTAACTTCAATGCAGCTAAAACTAAATACTTAATCGTCAACCCCAATAAGCCTGCGTCCTGTTCAGTATAGGGTAGTCTATAAACTCCATGGTCAAACTGCTGGGCGCACTTTCAAGCTCCAGGATTTGAATACGGTTGGGCGCTGGCGCAGGCGTCAGCCACACACCCGGCAGGTACAGCGTCACCTGGGGGCCCAGTCCTGGCCAGTATCTCCCCAAATTGTAACCGTTCACCCACACGAAGCCCTAATAAACAAATACGTTTCATGCGAGTCTTTATAAATCCTAAACTATTATGGGTAAAAAAATATAATTCTATGATTAAATAGTTTTTTTTACGTTTTTCTGGAATTTGCTGTTGTACGAATGTTATCCGGACAAGTGAGCAAATCTATTTCTATTATATTTGAAAGCTCCTCGTGTGTTTTGAAAGAACTTTAGTCCTAATTTTGATCCTAACAGCGAAATTTTGAACGTTTAGTTATATGCGAATAAGATCTTACCCTTCCCCATCCACTTGTGTCAAGGAACGTGTCAAGGGGAGCTCGTCCCTCAGGTAAAACGAGTTCCGTCTCATACAAAACGGGGCCTTCGGTTAAGTCCGGCGTATCTTGAGTAGCAAAAGCTGTCGTGCTGACGTCTTCAATAGGGTATCCTGTGATAATCCAGTCGCCATCAAGGGGTTTGTTATTATATTCCACAGAGCTTAAAATACCCTGTAAGGTTCCAAAAATAATAAAAATCTCTTACGTCACTTATAACTAAATATTGGTTCAACGTCTATTAAAGTTCATTATAATGTTACAATAAGTTAAAACAAGAAAATAATATTTTGTTGATTCATCTGAACGCAAAGTAGAGGTGTCAAGCATGCGAGAATATTCTGAAGAAGAATATGGATGTTGACAATATTTAATTCTAGAACATTAAACATAAAAATTAAATCACGTAACAGTTCTTTGAAACATTAGCCTATTTTGTATTTGACCTAAGCTTGAATTTCTGTAACCTAAGCGTCTTAATAAACAAAGAAAAGTTCCGAATAGTAAACGTAATTTCGAATTTAAATTTGAAGCTTATTCTTTGTTTATTTGTAAGACCCTAAAAAGTTATTAAGACATTATTAGTTATATTAGTATTACACTCAATTGACGATCTAAAATAGTGACGTCATAGATTGCCATTCCCATTCAATCTCTTTGTTGACTTCCCCACTGTCAATGATACCATTAAGGACAGAATGTAATTTAATTAGCTCACCTTACGTTCGTGCATGTGCCGGCCATAATTAATTCGTCCTTGGGGCTCCACTAACAAGGACAACGTGGAGTTTGCTTTATTTTTCAGGTTCAATGTGAAGTTATTGTACATTCTGTTAATTACTCCTTGCAGTTTCTGAAAGAAAGTAGAAAAAATGTTCAGAAAACGTTTGAGCTTAAAAAGAAAAAGTGTATAAGAGAAGTGTTTTTTAAAGCTTATTTAACACAAAGCTTTTAAACATAATGAGCTTTATCCAATAAAGTTTTTTATTTATTTATTAAATATCAAGAGTATATCAAACTGGTTTTAAAAGTACTGGATTAATATGGCAAAAACGATAAATTTTATGCGATTCAAACGAAACCAAATATCCGGAACAAATAAACAGTAGCAGTTTTCCAAACTTTTTTATTAGAGTGAAACTGCAACATACGGTACGCCAGATAGCAAGCGGCCGTTAAAGGCTATGGACATAATTATGCATCACCTTCGGTATAAATTACGCGTTGGCGACCTGAGGCCTTAGTTATGATTCTAGTAACTTAGCAAGATCTCATATACCGAATACAGAACACTGCGGCATGATGTCTAAAATGTAGGACTATCATTAAATGTAAAACATTATTAGAGTAATAAGCTCTTCTCTTCAGGAAACTGTTTGATAATAAGTAAGCAAAACTGAACGCACCCCGTCAACGTAAACGTAAATCAAATCTCTCGGGCGGTTTATGCTGAGTTCACCATCAATATCCTTCAACGTTGTCTCGTACAAAACCAAGCCGGCTCGTTGTCGCAGCGACTCGAAGGCAGGCAGCACCGGTCCTGATACTTGCGGGTACTTTTTGCCGAGGAGGTCTCGTCCTTTGCCAGAGAGCAGTTGAACCTTAGGTACAACAGTGATAGGGCCGTAGGCACCCTTAGGAGATGGTTTTGGTTCTGAAGAGTTGTCCTTCACGAAGTTGTACTGAAATTTTAAGAGCTTTATGATTCTTCACATTCCGACATAATCAAAACAGGGCAATTACTTTACCCATGTAAGGTCAAAGAGAATAGTAGCATAACGTAATCATAATTATTGTAAACTTAGCATCTGTAGAGCTTGCAATGACTGAAAGACATAAAGTTGGCCAAAGACTACAGAAGTTTAGTATACCTCTTTCAGGAGATTCCTTATAGCATAGTATTTAGGAGTGGGGTCGCCAGCCTCCGTCAGCGGCGCATCATAGTCGTACGAAGTAATGTCCGGTTGGTATCCAGTGGCAGTGGCGTAGTTAGCACCTGTAAATAGCAATGTCATAGAGTAAGCGACAATTTGCGGTCTATCTCGATTATTGTATAGATTTTTTTTTTAATTCTCTATTAATTATTGTTACAAAACAAGTTACAGTCTGAGCATGCACTTGATTAGTAATACACTTTTACATTAAACCAGACCGTAACTTGTCATATATTTATTAAAACGCTAGTTATGAAATTGTTTGCGACTTTTTCTGAATAGTTCTTTTAATCTGAATCAACACGTAGAATTATGTGTAAAAAACGGGCCCTGTCGGCTATTTTGCTACTTCATGTCTCAAACGCGTAAATACTAAAGCTGAAAATCGTGAGTATGTCATTCGAACATGTTTAGCGTAATTTTTTTGTTTTGCAACAATAGCTTGTTTTGCACTTCGGAAAAGACCGCGCTGCCGCAGATGGGGCATAGTATTTATAGGATGTCCCATTTGAAGCAGCCGTCTTTTTTCAAGTACAAATTTCGATATACAAATTAATGCATTATAGAAAATTGATATAAAAAGGATTGTTAATATAAATGTTTTTTAAAACTAGAGTACTGAAAGTGAGCTCACCAGCTGTGAACTCAAAGTTGGACCCTCCAAAGAAGACGTAAATATTGACATTGACCTCGTTGTCGAGCATGTCCCGTAGCGTCTGCACCACAGATTCGGTGCTGACCTGCTGCAGACTCTCCCCCCAGTGCGTCAGCCAGCCAGGGTAATACTCAGAATTCATCAGGGGACCTGACTGCATGTACTTGCGGAGCTTCTCGTAACCTTTTTTTACATCTGTGGCATAAGAGTTAAGTTAATTCTAGTTTTGTATTGTTGATGTGACATTGTCGATGTACCAGTGATCGATTTAAATCTAAATCATTAAAAAAGCGGCAGCAACTGATAACTGTTTTTTTAATTTTTTTATTGGCAGGCATTTGATCACACCACACCTGATGTTAAGCGACGGTGCGGTCGAGGATGGAACATGCCTGCCTAGAAATAGCCTATTCACTCTGGCCTTGAAGAGGTCCGGTTTAATCAGGAGTAGGAATTTGGAATTGATCAGATGCCTGGATGGGTACCGAGAAGTGAATGTGCTTACAACTCCGCCACCAAAGAGGACATTTGGTAGTTGACTTTAGAGTTGACGGCCCGAGCAGTGGTACACTGCGAGTTGTGCTCTTAGTGCAACGAGAAGTGAGCGAGCTTCCAGCTCTGGTGACCTATCTGGATATTAGGTAGTGAACTATACGTGTCCACGGGGCAACTAGCTTGAGACACTAGTCTTAAAAGTACCGGATGAAAGATGCGGAACCGGCGTGTTCTGAACTGGCGTTATGACCTGACGTAGATGGTCTCTTGTGCTTGCATAAGGATGTCTGACGCCTAATTTTATAACCGTGAGGTTGGTGGGGAGTGTCAGTATAAACTTTAAAGTAGTGTATAGCGGGGTGGCCTTGAAGAGGTTCAGTCCAGATTATACCTTTCAGGGAACACTCCCCGAAATGAATCCTGTAGAAGACCGACAGACGAGCCACCCTACGCCGATGTTCTAGACTTTGCAGCTTGGCGTCTATCAGGGCAAACTGTTAGTCTTTAGCAACAATAGAATACAGACCTCTAGCTATTGTCCCGTAAAATTTAAATGACCATCTTTGTTATTTTTTGTCGACGAACACTGTGTCGAACACTGGTGTCACTAGGATAGGTACAATTAAACTAAATGGAAAATGCGTGTATCCTTTTTCTAACTGTTACGGATTTAAATGAACCCGTACATTAGAATTTAATATTGTACAATATCTGTATTACTGTAAAATTTTACAAACTAGTACAATATGTATAAACAGACTTGATATCAATGATGGAGAAATTGCCCAACATTGGGATAATATATTACTTACTACATCATAGAAACCATTAGTAAATAAAGCTCGCGTACCATAGCCAACTCTAGAGACGATGGTGGTGAGCGCTCCAGGAACACGCCCTTTCAAGAAGTATGACGGTTCAGGCCCGTCGGTGGTATAGAGCAGGGCGTTGGTGCCGGTGTGCTCCAGGATGATATCCCGCACCTGCTTCATGTACGCCAAGTCCTTACCGTAGCTGCCGTACTCATTCTCTACCTAGAAAGCAAACGAACATTACTTGATATCGGACGCCTAGTGCGAATTCTACTTGCCACTCGATCATGTTGACAAAAGCGAGAATTTGTATAGCAATCTTCTTTTAACTTTCCTCGTTTGTTACCAGGCGTACGCACTGCGCCAATGCCATAAAAAAATCGTTTTTGTAAACTACTTTTATTAGCTGGTATAGATTAAATACCAGCAATCGTATTTTATAAATGCAAAAGTTTTCAAGAAAAGCAGATAGCTTAGCTCGTCTTTTAGGAGTCTTGCAACAATATGAAACTAATTTTATGATATGGTGTGTATCCCTTTTACCCACTTATGTACCCCACTCTGTTCATTTTGGGCATGGTGGGCTATAATGAGCATGTGAGGAGAGAACTCGCACTTGTTAAATACGTCTTTAACTTAATTAATGGTAAATTTTATAACCCGGACTTACTTGCCACGATTTATTTGTGTGTTCCAAATAATTATGTCGGTAGACGTCGAAAGCCTCGGTTGCTAGCGCAGTGCCGTCTGGCAGAACACATTTACTGAACAAGTCGTTGAATCTACTTGCAGAAATTGTCGACCTTTTTTCATGTAATTTGAGTGAATTCACAAGATCGGCTTTATATGTTATATATTATAAACAAAATAATTAAATAAATGTTGTGTTGCTACTTTGCCGTAGGGAAAACATTCTGTAATGGTAATTGTATGTGTGAAATAAATAAATAAATAAATAAGGAAGTAAATAAATAAATAAATGATTTATCATGTTGATATAATTAAAACATCATCTTACTTGCACTAAAATAATCGGGCCTCCATTCCCAAATAGCAGAGGAGACAACTGTTCAAACAGTTTAGCGAACCAAAGTGTTGTTTCCTTAATGAAATCTAGAAAAATAATCCATTATTTAAAGTACTGTTTTAAACTTATATTGATATTGGAAAGGTCGAAGAAGTACGTTAGGTTATAATATCAATTGATAAATAAACAATCGTTTTTTACAAATAAAATATTTTTTTCTTTATTTTCAAGATATCTTTATGTAAATGATTTCAATTTAAATAAACTTACATATGAAAAAACAATAATAATGGAAGTAGTACCTTCATCAGTTGTTCGCAGTCTTATGTTTGGGTATTTCCCAAGCAACCAATAAGGGAGACCACCCTACAAATAATTAAAAATTATTACAAAGAGCAGCTGGTAACAACAATCCCGAATATTAGAAAATAATTTCTGAGATTACTAACTTTTCATATTAGCTATGAGTTTCCCACTCCTGGGCAAAGGCTTCCCCACGTGTTTACCAAATAAAAAAAACTATTAGGGTAGTGTCAACTATTTTCGATAGGAGTCAGCGATCGATACTTTTTTTCCTTCAATCACTGAAAATAATAAATCTTTACAGCCATCCAGGAAAATTCCTATTAAATCCATTCTGCCTCACCAGGTCTCGCTCGGCGCAGATGTAAGGGCCTGGTCTCAGGAGCACATGTAGACCTTCCTCTGCAGCGAGACGCACAAACGCTGCGATATTCCTGCCTCCCTCGAACGAGTACTGGCGCTCTTCAGGTTCGTGATAACTCCACTCTACGTAACTGTTAACAAATAGGATCACACATTAGGACACAACTGGCAGTCTCAACAGAACTCATGTTTTTTTCGGAAAATTAGATTTTTCTTTTTTTGTACCTGCATATTTTATACTTAATTCAAAATAAGTAAGAAGTATTGCCTATAATACCAGCAAAATCTTCCCGGAATGCTTAGGTGACAGGTATCATTTAAGTCCTTTATTTTTAATGATTGAACTATTGCGTAAGACTGTAGTCTTGATTTATTAAACATTTTTGATGCTGATTTACCTAACTTAATGTATAGTCACGTCGACAATGAAATTGCTTTAACACCCTAGAAGTAAATTCTGTTTGCATTTAATAAACAACAAGTTTTATTTTTGTTTAAAAAACCAAGTGACAGATACGTTGTCATTATTGACAATGAGCCTTAGCGAAATTTTATTGTAATGGAAGTTTTTTCAAAACACTAATAACCTGCCCTAAAACTAAATACTGGCTAAATCGTAGCAAGAGCCATTTTTCAAGAAATTGAATTGAATGAAAGTTTTTGTCAAAAGTGATAAAGCATTAACATTTTGGGATGGGTGATGCTTCTGTTAAAGCTTTTTCCCGGTAAAGTATCTAACACAGACTTCAAGGCTTTCGCCAACATCCTGGAAAATTATAATACTGAAGATTTAACGGAGCCCTTTCCTCATGCCCAGTTTTAGCAACGGAAAAGGGAGACTGGTGATTTTCATATGCCCTTTAAGGACATGTGAAAAAAAACTTTGTAGACAAGGGTCTACAAAACAACCGAAACGGTATTTTTTCCAGTATATAAGTAGATGGTTCTATGGAACTAGCTTAGTTCTTACGTGGACACAGAGTTGAGTCCAGCCGCCTTTAGCTTGCGCAGCCGGTCGCGCCAGTACGCCTTCGGCAGCCGGAAGTAGTGCAGCGAGCCCGCCATGATGTGCAGACGTTGCCCGTCCAGCATGAAGTAATTGCCGACGATGCTGATGTTGTGGGGTTCGAACTTGAAACACCACTTTGTTTTTATAGCTGGCAATACTATCTACGTTAAATTATTAACATTAGCCCTTACATAACTCGAAATGTTGAGGAGGAGTCAGAGTCCACTCGGGGTGATAGCTAAGCCCACAAACATTTAATGTTATTTTTCCTAAGCTTCGGACTTTTTCACTTATTTTAGTCGAAATGACGAATTATTTGCCTATGTTTTAAACTTTATAGAAGTTTTTACTAATAGCGACAAAAACTAAGTAAAAAATTGGTAATTTCGTCCAATTTATATAACTAATAGGGTGTGCCCCTGATTGTCGTATTTTGGTTATAAAAATAGGTTAGAAAAACTTACTATACTTACTATCTAGTCATTTTTACTAGTTGGTTGAAAGCAGGTGACGCTTAAGGTAATTATTGCTTGGATTTGTAACTTATCAGTTGCCGACTTACACGTCACGTTTGTGACTTAAACAAAGTAAATTGCACTCCATTTGATTACTAAATTTCGACAAATCAGTTAAACTAACCTAAGCAACTATATGAACTCCGTTAGGTTTCGGTAAGTATAAATTAGTTCGACTTTATCGTCGAGGTAACCGATCAATGGAACCAATAAGTTAGAAGCACTTTAATCCGCGTTCACTAATGTCACATTGTAGTAATAGTTAGGTGAAAGAGGACGATACAACTTCTGCGTTAAATTTTTTTATTTAAAAAGTGCCTTTAAATCAAGTTGTAATAGTTACACTTATGGACCAAGAAAGGAAACCATACAGACATTCCACTATATTCTATAGAAAATGTAACTACAATATTAGTAAGATGATTTGTCCGAAAAATTACCGCAAAAAAAAGCCTTTTCCAGCACCATCAACCCTCGATCTACATGTTACTTCATCATCTCATAATGACTTGTTTTTTAAGAAAGTTTAGCGAACTCACAAATAAAAGAACTGGCTACGGAAAATAAAGAATTTAACAATAAAATCACATAGAAAATCTTAGCACAAATAAGTACAACTTACAGGATAAATTTGAGAACATGTATAGGCTTTACTTATACTTTACTTTACTTTACAAGACATACTTACTAACCGTTTTTTTTTCAGTAATAGACGCAACGTTAAACTTAAAAGAAACAACTTTAAATATAGAGGACGCAACGTCGAATTTAGATAACAGAACATCAAGACGAAACAGAAATACGACGAATCTGTGGCGGTAGCCAAAGTAACATTAAGAAAACGATAGCGAAGTTCGAAAATAATAAAATGTATGGGATTGAGATAAGATTGACCACGTGATTTAGCGCGGCTTATGTCAATCCCATACAATTTATTCTTTTCGAACTTCGCTATCGTTTTCTTAATGTTACTTTGGCTAAGCCTAGGACAGATTCCTAAAGAGGACGGTTTTTTAAAGACTGGTTGTTATTGTTAATAGTGTGTAATTTTTATAATTATAAGGGTTATTTATGTGTTATATGTATGTTTGTTTTGGTGTAGGAACACCAAAACAAACCAAAACTTTGACATAATTTTAAGATAAAGTGAGATTAATGTAAGGGACACTAATTATTACTAAAATTGTGATTTTATTTTGGTTACTGTGCTGAGAATTCCTAAGATATACACCAAGTGCCATATTAAATAACTTTATAGTTTATACTTATCCGAGTAGTTACATCAGATACTTGTTATAAAAAGACTAGCTTATAAGTGTTTCATTTTATTGTATTTCGTCTGCGGTTAAGAGTTAATTAATGTAACTGTGATTGTGTGCGCTATTAAATAGCTTGAATAGTTACCTAATCTAATCAGCATAGATCGGAATAGGTAGAGTTTTTTGTAGTACTTGCATCATAACGTTATCAAAGTATGGATATGCTTCCGGAATCTGGAATGTAAGATTAAATTTTCGTGTTTATATGATTTTTAGATTACACACACTGAAATGAAACACTTTTTAAACAGTTATTTTTTATTGTTTGGAAGTGTACGTTACAATTTTAACACACAATTGATTTGCTAAAGCAAGTACAATACAACAGGTACTGTGCTTGCTTTCACGCTTACTATGAAGAAATTAGATAGTGAAGCGCAGGTATATAATGCAAACTTGAAATGAACGTTTCTATAAAAAAAATCCTTTTTTTAATTTTCACTATTTGCATGCCTATCTTGCACTGGTCGTAGTACAAGAATGTAAATGGTCGTGACAGTATTGGATTCGAAGCAATCTTTGTATACATTTATTTAAATGTGCAGATGGTTAGCGCCTGCGGGCGCGATTGTGGTGGTTAATACAACCAAGTGTTTACACCAAAAACAATAAAAATTACTCATAAACTTAAGTTCTGTGACTGGGCCACGACTGGTATATATAAAAGTAGAAATAAATTGTATGATTTATATAGTTTAAAACAATATAACCAAAATGTTAATTTTACGGAATATGTAAAGAATTATTCGAAAATGTTTAAGAAAGTGTGCATAGTAGCAAAATCTAATTACATTAAAGAAAAAATTAAAAAGTCTAACAATAAAATCAAAGCCACTTGGGACATCATAAACCGTGAAACAGGTAAATTTAAACCACGGGATAATACTTTCACTTTAAAAGTAAACGACAACTTGGTTAATTCAGATTCACAAATTGCTAATATTTTTGATGATTTTTTTGTAAATATACCTGTAATAACAACATCAAATTTAGATTCATCACCGGAAGCTGCACAAACTTTACTCCAAAAATATGTACCAAAATGTAATCTTTCCTTTCAATTTAAATACATTGATTCAATGAATATTATTAAATCATTCAAATCGCTTAAAATGAAAAACACGAGTGATTTGTGGGGTATATCTATTAAAGTAATTAAGAATATTATTTATTCTATTGCACCGTATCTTGCTGAAATTTTTAATAACTGTGTCGATAAGGGAATCTTTCCTGATCTTATGAAGTTTAGTAAAGTTATACCTTTATTCAAATCAGGAAACAAAGAAGACCCCAGTAACTATCGGCCCATTTCAATATTACCAGCGCTAAGTAAAATTTATAAAAAAAATATACTCGAACAGTTGATGTCATATTTTAACACAAACAACCTTTTACATAGTAAGCAATATGGTTTTACTAGGGGTCGTTCTACAACTGATGCAGGCGTTGCTCTAATAAAACATATATTTGATGCCTGGGAGAAGTCTCAAAATGCTCTTGGAGTTTTTTGCGATTTGTCCAAGGCTTTTGATTGCTTTGAGCACCAGACTCTGGTGTTGAAGCTACATTATTACGGTCTCGAAGATTTTGCACTAAATTTAATACAGTCATATCTCTGCTCTAGAACTCAAACTGTCGATATAAATGGTACTAAATCATCTGGTTCTCATGTAAAAATGGGAGTTCCACAAGGGTCGATTCTTGGTCCTTTTCTATTCTTGATTTATATTAATAGACTAGGTGTAGGTCTAATTATGAAAATGTAAATAAATCTCTTTCAGAGGTACTCCATTGGTTTACTATTAATAATTTACAGCTTAACGCTAAGAAAACAAAATGTATTAAATTTATATTACCAAATTTCAGAAATGAACCAACTGATATATTAGAATAAACGGTGATCAATTAGATTTGGTAGATTCTACAGTCTTTTTAGGCATTACCCTTGACTCAAAACTTCAATGGAATTCTCATATATCGAAATTGGCCGGTAAACTCAGTTCTGCTGCTTATGCCATTAGAAAAATTAGGCAGTTAACAGACGTTGAAACTGCTAGAACAGTTTATTTTAGTTATTTTCATAGTGTCATGTCGTATGGCGTCCTACTGTGGGGAACAGCGGCTGATATTGAAACTATATTCATTTTACAGAAACGAGTAATAAGAGCAATCTATAAACTAGGATCACGAACTTCCTTAAGAAATCTTTTTAAGCAGATTGGTGTCCTGACAGTTGCATCTCAATATATTTATAATTGTATAGTTTTTGTACGTTGCAACATCAACTCCTTTACTAAACACGGTGACGTACACAATTTCAATACTAGAAATAAGACAAATCTTGTAATGCCACTGTTCAGGTTACAGAAGGTACTTGGTTCTTTCTTGGGGCAAGGTATACACTATTACAATAAAATACCAAATTCTGTACTGAATTTACCTTTGGATAAGTTTAAAAAACATGTGAAGTCTTTGTTACTTACAAAAGGTTATTATACAGTCAAAGAATATTTAGATGATAAAACAGCCTGGTTATAATAACAATCACATTATATTTGAATCAATTTATTAAAATTATTTTTTATAATTTTTATACTGATATGATAGCCTTTATCAGCATTGTCCTACAGATAACAAACAGCGTTGTGTTAAATAGATCATTAAGTTTTTATTAAGAGTATTTTGAGTGTGTCATGCTCTCTTAATTGTCTCTGCGGTGGTGGCGTGTGCGTCGGGTCGTTACGTTCCCTAAAATATGGTTGAGCGAAGCGATGGCTGATTCATATGTCATGCTCGTGAACGGGTGCCGCCTGTGGAGACTGGTCTGCTCTTGCATACTTATCTTATTTTTAGTATTATTAATTATAGTTTGACTTTGTTTTACCTAAACAATTTTTGACTTTTACTAGAGTACTGTAGTGGTGCTGTATGACATTGTGGAAATTGAAACTTTTACATAATTATCTGATGTAAATTTGTTAACTTACATTTTTTATTTTGTTTTTTTACATGTTGTGGTTGTCTTATATATATTTTTTGTGTTTATTTGTAATGGAAAGTGTCCTGCTATGATAGGGCATTATCCAATATTTTTGACGCTGTAAGGGAGAAAAGAGCTGGACACTTGCTGAGTTTCTTGCCGGTTCTTCTCAGTACAAGATCTCCCGCCCAGAGTAGACTCACGAACCGATGGCATAGTGACATTCACAAGAGCTACTTGTAGCCTAAACTGAATAAATAATTTTGATTTTTTTTTAATTTTAAGCAACTTTCGCAATGGTTGGTCATTGGATGGGTGTCCAAAAATTTATTTACTCGAGTTCCTACGTGCTTCGGAAGGCACGTTAAGCTGTTGGTCCTGGCTGCATTAGCAGTCGTTAATACCCACCAATCCACATTGAGCCCGCGTGGTGGGTTATGGCCTAGTCTCCCTATACCTATATACTCTGTGTCCATCCATAGCAAAGGCCTGTACCCCAGCAGTGGGGGCATTAATAGGCTGTTAAAGCGAAGAAGTGAAAATATCAAATAAATGTGTCAAGTTTACCGGATACCGGAAATAGCAAAATCTATATGGGCATATCCATGTTATGCAAACGTTGCAAAAGTACATAAAAAAACTCTACCTATTCCGATCTATTCTAATCAGTGATTATATCAGAGTCTTGATTGTCTTAAGAATTGTTTTATTTTTATTTAATTTTAACCTTAACACTTTGATTATTTCTACAGTGAAATGTCTATAAGCAAAAATAAGGATTGTGATATCAGTCGTTTATTACATAAACTCAGTAGGTAACACAACTAAAGTATTATCATTGACACCGTGACAAGTCAAATAGTAACACTCGTGTTATTACATATTTTCAGGAAAAACGTGACATATTGTTCACTTTCATTTGTCCACAAAATGCCAAATTTTCGCTAAATTTATTAAATGATCAGGACTTTATTATGTTTTTAGAAAGCTTATTTATGATTATCTCTAATTAATTTAAAATTTAGTAAAAAAATACATTATTATTGACACAATTATTTTTTAAAAGTTAAAAAATTGCCTGTACAATTGTGTTTTTCAAGGTAACACGTTATTGAAGCAAAAAGGCGAAATATTTTTTCCGGGGGGGGGACCTGTAGAGCGGAGGTGGAGGTGAAGGGTACCACCTGGCTCTCTTTTGCGAATCGACAAGATAAACTGCGTTCCTGATGGCCTTAGAGGAATGACGAACAGTCTTTTGTTTTTACTGGGCTGGTTAGTGAGGTAATTGCCTGATTTCTTCTGATTTATTTAATGCAAATCTTTGCAGGCCGTCGCGTCGCAGTGGGACTGTGTCAACGTTGGTTTGATAGTGCTCTTTAACCATCCCGCTTCATTCTTGCATATGCAAGAGTTGAGCCCTTGGGGTTTTAATGGGTCGGTTTATATGTTGTAATGAGATAGGTATATACCACCATTTTTTACCACCATTTTATCTAAATGTGTCGCCATAACATCAATGTTAGTACCTAGCATTAGTGTGTTCCGGTAGCTATAGAGATAAAATAGCCAGTGCCTCAGTAGTTGAGAATTCCGGGTGCAGTGCTCCGCCTTATCATCACTCAGCATCAAGGGATACGAGGGCTAAGTGCTTAACCGTAAGAAATAAAAAAAAGACATACGGATATGTTGAGGTATAAAATCTTACCTTCTTGATTTCATCTTCGTCGTGGATTCGCACTACCATAGGATCGTCCCCCTTTACGACAATGGCGATGAATATCACCAGGACGACACATACCGGCCGAAGTGACAACATCTTTCTCGTATAACGCCTTTAGGCTGAAATAAATATTTAATTTGGTTTACCTAAAGCGACATTTTGTGACTGTACAGTACAGGGCGCTTCGAAAAAAACTACTATTCACCAATGCAGTTAGTTTATTACTAAGAAGAGGGCGGGGCGATACATCACAGAATGACAAACAATTGAAGTTCGATTGTGTTTGAGCCCGGTAGCGGTTAACCTATTGTACTCGGGCGCCTATGGTAACCACAGTGCCATAGAACAATTGAATTTCTATTGTGTCTCACCATGGGCATCCAAGTACATAACAAGTTCGCTGCCTATCATAATATGCATATTCCAAAATGTTTCATTTTTCAGTTTCTTGGGGAACCCTTTTTTGGGATCGATTAGCACGGGTACAGTCTATCGCACAGAGAAATTGGCAGTGTTTGCATGATACAGTTACGCTTTTCTGTACGTAGATGAAACTGTACTAGATGGTGTAACTATGCTAGATCATGTCAAAAACACACACATAAGAGGCACCTTCAAAGTGAGACCTATCCCAGGTAAACTACAAGAGAGCTGATGATGTAGACGCTTCAAGTTTTAATTACTTCAATTACTTACTTCATAGCTTCAATAACAAGCCGTCTATTTATCATGAAACTTTAATAAACGAATAAAGTTTTAAATACTTTTTTGCAGCAGATATTGTTGTCGATTTGTCCAGTAATATATTTATGGTGTATATTACTGTACTACTACTTACTATATTTACGGTCGTACTATACTTGCATAAAAAAAATAAGATATTCATATTATTTTATAAAACATAACGGTTTCGGTAAAGATTTTATACATTTTTATGTGGCAACAACGTCGTTGACTTATGATGTTATTATTTATCTTTTAATATTTTCTGTGCTATACCATTGATTGTTTTCCATAAAAAATAAGTGACTCTTATATTACGGAAAATTCTTCGGATGACATAATAAACATTTGGATTCTTCTTCTCCAGAAAAAATATTTCTTAATTTGCTATATTAGTATAAAGTTTGAAAAGTATACTTTTATTTAATATGAATAACGTAATTATGCATAAACGTTTGACCTAAAAATAGTACACGTAATTTGAATACTCATAAAAATTAAAACGCAATATGGTATTAAATGTATATAATGTGAATACTTTATATTCAGTTATAAAAAACACTTTTAAAATGCCCACAATATGACCTACTACGGCAGCACGCTCGCTTCGCTCGCTCGGTTTGTGCGTTTTCATTCATGTCATTGTCAACCTGATATGTTTGACGCTTCGCTTCTAGCAACCAATTTTATTGTTATGTACTAATATTAGAGCAAAGGAATATTATGACAGTAAACAATGTTAGGTATTGAAAAAATACCTGATATACTCCCCCAGAGTTAGGTATTTTAAAATTATTAATTTTCATGTTATGGATATTAAAGTTTTTCAAATTATATTATGCTAAAGAATAGACATAACTTCTGTTTATTTATCTATTTTTTATATTATACATTCTAATTTTTTTTATGAATTAACGTTAAGTCAAGTCTGTTATAGATTTTCAAAATAGGATATTAAGTAATTAGTATTATGCAATTTAAGGGACACCCGATTGTTTGATATTTAATATATATCTAATTAGAATCAATAAAATTATTTATTTATTTACTTACAGAAGAACAATTTCTCACTAGTTTTTGTTGTATTACAAATACAGTTTCGATTTGTCCACACAAATAAATGAGCAAGTACTTCAAAAACACAAATGTTGAAAAAATTTCCACGAGCAGGATTTGAACCCGCACCCTTCTGACATACCGGGTCAGGTGCTCTCCCAATTGAGCTATCGTGGTTCTAACCAGCCCGCCGAAATTATTCAACACTATTTACTTTTTTTTACTTTGAAAGCCAAAGGCGCCCATTCAATGGCAACAACTACCGTCATTAACATCTGATCATAATATTTTTACAAATACTAAAGATCAGTTAAAAAGTAGGCAAGCTATTTATAAATGTTTATATAATTTTTAACGCAAATTTTGTTGCGAACAAATTACAAAAACACAAATGTTGAAAAAAATTCCACGAGCAGCATTTGAACCCGCACCCTTCTGACATACCGGGTCAGGTGCTCTCCCAATTGAGCTATCGTGGTTTTGACCAGCCCGCCGAAATTATTCAACACTAATTATAGTTTGACTTTGTTTTACCTAAACAGTTTTTGACTTTTACTAGAGTACTGTAGTGGTGCTGTATGACATTGTGGAAATTGAAACTTTTACATAATTATCTGATGTGAATATGTTAACTTACATTTTTTATTTTGTTTTTTTACATGTTGTGGTTGTCTTATATATATTTTTTGTGTTTATTTGTAATGGAAAGTGTCCTATGATAGGGCATTTTCCAATATTTTTGACGCTGTAAGGGAGAAAAGAGCTGGACACTTGCTGAGTTTCTTGCCGGTTCTTCTCAGTACAAGATCTCCCGCCCAGAGTAGACTTACGAACCGATGGCATAGTGACATTCACAAGAGCTACTTGTAGCCTAAACTGAATAAATGATTTTGAATTTTATTTTTTTTTTAATTTTGAACTATTTACTTTTTTTTTTTTTTTACTTTACCCGACCCGGTATGTCAGAAGGGTGCTGGGTTCAAATCCTGCTCGTGGAAATTTTTTCAACATTTGTGTTTTTGTAATTTGTTCGCAACAAAATTTGCGTTAAAAATTATATAAACATTTATAAGTACTTCAAGTTTAACGTTTGTCATTAAGTAAACTAAGACACTGTCCTTTCTCCTTTGAGATTATATTTTCATATTTAGAAATAAGTAACGAATTTATAATGTTGTTGTCAGTGATGGAAATGCATCATCGGGAAGATGACGTATAAACATGTTAAAAGTGTGGCCTACTTACCAGTTTTAGGGCAATGTCCTGTCGTAGACTAGACGGTGTGCCGCGTTTGTGAATTCCCGTGGCGAGTATGAACCGGTGTGCGTGGTGCCTTAGCCTGGAAGGGTCACTCGAGAGACGCAGACGTGTGCCCGCGCTGGCTGACTCTACAACACTCGCGCATGCGCCTAAATGTGCTACACTGATACAATGTTATTATCGCGTACAAGGAGTATGCTAAACCGTTTATAGGTAGGTCATATTGGTGTGGAGGCCCACGTAAATAGTGTTGGATTTACCATTTTGTTAGATGTTGCTAAAATTAACAAAAATACAATGCAATGTGGATAAAATAGCAGGTTAATTAAATTTTGGAGGTAATCCACTTTGAGCACCCGCCTAAATAGCACCTGGCCTAGTCCACATTCAGCACCTATTGATAATTTTGGCAGGTGCTATTAGTGGATTCAAATTTGGATCGGCCAAGATGAGGGCGACTAGTGAACCACAATCCTGTACCACCAGAAACAAAGTCCAGATGCTGTCTTCGCATATGGACTCTGTTTCTGCTCAACATCAGGTAAAGCGGAATCATTTGCCAACACTTCAATAAAACTTTAATAAAAAAATGACTTGATTTTAAAATGTACTTTTTTACCATAGTGAAAAATACAACCACTAGTTAGGTATGTAGTTCGATCATAAGAGCGCTTCCACGTCCACGTAAAGTATTAGGGCCTTACCTAATATGAAATTGACGTTTTTTTTTCTCACTTATTAAAAGGTCTAAAAGTTCTAAAAGTCAATACCGGTTGTTAATATTATTATACTCCTTTAATTAGGACTATGTTATTTAGGCTTCAGTAATACTCCATCTCTTCCCGTGGGTGTCGTAAAAGCCGACTAAGGGACTATTCCAGACGATGGGCAGCAACATCTCTCTGGGGTTACCCTCAACCTACTGCGATCGCCAATCCGCCTGCCAAGCGTGGCGATTACGGCAAATATCCCTCATATCCTTGGGGTAGACCTTTGTCCAGCAGTGGACGTCTTTTGGCTGAGATGATGATGATTAATTTTGTGCCTTTATCGCCCAATTTTTTTTAAAATTTACTACCTTTTTATGTTTGCGGAATTGTCTTTTTGTTTCATTGTAGCTTTGAAGGGACTTGATTTTTTTTCTTTTTAATGTCTGCTATTACAGAATACATTAGTAGGGTAACATGTCTAGTGTGTGTAATTGAAATTTGTTTTAGTATGTAGAGATTTTAATATAAATATTTTAGAAAACACTTCAACGAGTGTTCGTCTTCTTGCCTTATTTAAATGTTTTAATCTTTTGAATCTATTTCTCGAACCCACTAGAATAGCTTCACATGCGGCCACTTGTCTCGATAATATTTTTACAGACTATGACCCTTTTCTAAGTCACTCATTAGTAATCTTACGTCTGACCATTGCGGTTTGAAGGTGACCTATGATATTGATATTAGGGATGAACCAAAAATAGTGAACTGTAAACCAGTTACAAAAGAGCGAGTGGAGTGTTTCAAAAATAGTATAGCTTGTAACATTGATGCATTGCTCTTTGTACAAGATGATCCAGATGTACTTTATAGTAATCTTTTTAACTGAATCAAGACCGAATACAACCAGGTGTTTACACCAAAAACAATAAAAATTACTCATAAACTTAAGTTTCATCATCATCATCATCTCAGCCAAAAGACGTCCACTGCTGGACAAAGGCCTCCCCCAAGGATCTCCACAACGACCGGTTTTGTGCTGCTCGCATCCAGCGGCTTCCCGCGACCTTCACCAGAGCGTCGGTCCACCTTGTTGGAGGCCTGCCCACACTGCGCTTTCCGGTACGCGGTCGCCACTCCAGGACTATCCTGCCCCAGCGGCCATCAGTCCTGCGAGCAATGTGACCTGCCCACTGCCACTTGAGCTTAGCAACTCTTCGGGCGATGTCGGTTACCTTTGTTCTTCTGCGGATCTCCTCATTTCTGATTCGATCACGCAGAAAAACCCCGAGCATAGCCCTCTCCATTGCTCTTTGAGTGACCTTGAGTCTTTTTATGAGGCCCATAGTGAGCGACCACGTCTCAGTTCCGTATGTCATCACTGGCAACACACACTGGTCAAAGACTTTCGTCTTGAGACACTGCGGTATATCGGACGAGAAGATATTTCGTAGCTTACCGAACGCTGCCCAGCCTAATTGGATTCGACGATTGACCTCTTTGCTGAAGTTGGACCTACCTAGCTGGACTGTTTGTCCCAGGTAAACATAATTGTCCACAACTTCAAGGGCAGAGTCCCCAACCTTCAGAGGAGTGGGTACGACACGTGAGTTCGACATAACTTTCGTCTTCTCCATGTTCATTTTAAGGCCCACTTGTTGAGAGACTCTGTTGAGGTCACTGAGCATTGCGCCCAGGTCTTCCAGGGTCTCAGCCATGACCACTATATCGTCAGCAAACCGAAGGTGAGTGATGTATACGCCGTTGACGTTGATGCCGAGTCCATTCCAGTCCAGAAGCTTGAAAACATCTTCCAGTGCAGCAGTGAACAGTTTCGGAGAAATCACATCTCCCTGTCTCACTCCTCGCTGCAACTGGATAGGTTTCGAGCTCTGGTCCTGAAGACGGACTGACATAGTGGCGCTTTCATACAAACACCTCAACACTTCGATGTACCGATAGTCAATTTGGCACCGCTGGAGAGACTGTAGCACGGCCCATGTCTCAATCGAATCGAAGGCTTTTTCATAGTCCACAAACGCTAAGCAAAGAGGCTGGTTATACTCTTCGGTCTTCTGTATAACCTGCCGCAGCGTATGTATGTGGTCTATGGTGCTGAAGACTTTTCGGAAACCGGCTTGTTCGATAGGCTGGAAGTCATCAAACCTGCGTGCGAGACGATTCGTTATGACTCTCGAAAACAGCTTGTAGACGTGGCTTAGAAGTGAGATGGGCCTGTAGTTCTTCAGCAGGGTTTTGTCGCCCTTTTTGAAGAACAGTACCACCATACCTTCGTGCCACGTCTCTGGCGTTCTGCCCCCTAGTACGACGGAATTAAATAGCTTCTGAAGAGCTACGAGTACCGGTCTTCCGCCTGCTTTCAGAAGCTCGGCCGTAATTCCGTCAGCACCTGGTGCCCTGCCGTTTTTGAGCTGTTTGAGAGCCATGCTAATCTCGTATAGGCTGATGTCCGGGATGTCTTCGGTATAGTGCCGGGTTAACTTAGCTCTAGGGTCTTTAGCTAAGCTTTGTACAGGTGGCCGTGTGGATGTGTAAAGCTGTCCATAGAACTTCTCGACCTCTCCCATAACATCGGACCTGGTCGTGACAGTTCTGCCGTCATCGGTTTTCAGCGTCGTCAGTTGGCACTGCCCAATACCCAGATCTCTTGCGAACACTTTTGAGCCTTTGTTCCGCTCAATGGCCTCTTTAATACGGTTAGTATTAAATTGGCGCGTGTCGCGAGTCATAGACTTCGAGATCTGCCTATTTAGCCGCCGAAACTGAGACGCATCACCCGAGGAAAGCAGAACCATCGCGCGCCGCTCTTCCATTAGTTTTAGGGTATGGTCTGAGAACTTTTTGGTTCCTTTTGCACGGTGGGTTTTAAAGAACCTGGACCCAACCGTTTAGACAGTTTCCACAAACCTGTTGCTGTATTCGTTCACATTTTCGCAATTATTTAGGCGCTCGAAGCGATTCTGCAATTCGAGCTGAAAGCTTTCGGAGCGTAGACCTTACCAATCGACGTCTTTCCAGCTTAACGTTGATATTCAATGTGCCTCTTATCAACCGGTGATCGCTGCCAGTTTTAAACGCATTGATCACAGTGATATCATTGAATATTTGCTTCCTCGTCGACATGATAAAGTCAATCTCGTTTTTTGTTGCACCATCGGGACTCATCCAGGTCCACTTACGGTGTTCAGCTTTCCTGAAAAAGGAGTTCATCATAAAGAGGCCCTCCCTCTCAAGAAAGTCCGCCAGCAGTTGGCCCCGGGAGTTACGATTACCAACCCCAAATCGTCCCACTCTCATCTCATCGCCGCTTCGTTTGCCCAGTTTTGCGTTAAAGTCTCCCATGACAACGGTGTAATGAGTTTTGGAGGCTTGTATGGCTCTATAGATGTCCTCATACGTAGCTTCCACCTCATCGTCAGGGTGTGTCGTAGTAGGAGCATAAACCTGTATGACCTTTAACGAATACCGTTTGGTTATTCTGAGTATAAGGTACGCTACCCTAGGCGACACACTCCCGGTCTCGACAACGTTGTTCACGAGGGACTTGTGGACGATAAACCCGACACCACCTTGGGACAGTTGTTCGCCCTCCCGGAAATAGAGCAAGTTACCGGACTTGAGGATTATCGAGTCCTCCCCCTCCTATCGGACTTCAGATAATCCAACTATGTCCCACCGTATCTTGCTCAATTCTTCCTCCAGTTCGTAAATCTTCTCGTCTGTCCGCAATGTGCGCGTGTTAAATGTTGCCAGGGCCAGAGTTCGTTGTTGGCGGTAGCCAGGTCTCTGCCGGAGATTCTTAGCACCCACTGCCCCGTCGCTGCCTTGGCCGCTACCGTAGCTAGGGCGAGCGGGGCCGCCGGGGACTAGGGGCCGGTTTTTGCTGGTGTGCATATCATGGCGGGTATTTGCCATAATCGCCACGCTTGGCAGGCGGGCTGGCGATCGCAGTAGGTTGAAGGTAACCTCAGAGAGATGCTGCTGCCCATCCTCTGGAATGGTCCCTTAGTCGCCTTTTACGACACCCACGGGTTGAGATGGGGTGGTGCAATTCTTTATCCCCGGCACCACACGGGACACTTAAGTTTATAAAAGTAGAAATAAATTGTATGATTTATATAGTTTAAAACAATGTAACCAAAATGTTAATTTTACGGAATATGTAAAGAATTATTCGAAAATGTATAAGAAAGTGTGCATAGTAGCAAAAACTAATTACATTTAAAAAAAAAAGTCTAACAACAAAATTAAAGCTACTTGGGACATTATAAACCGTGAAACAGGTAAATTTTAACCACGCTATAATACAGTCACTTTAAAAGTAAACGAATTCATTCATTCAGATTTACAAATTGCTAATATTTTTGATGATTTTTTTGTAATTATTAAATAACAACATCTAATTTAGATTCATCACCAGAAGCTGCACAAACTTTACTCCAAAATATGTACCAAATTGTAATCTTTCCTTTCAATTTAAATACATTGATTCAATGCATTTTATTAAAACATTCAAATCACTTAAAATGAAAAACACGAGTGATTTGTGGGGTATATCTATTAAAGCAATTATGAATATTATTCATTATATTGCACCGTATCTTGCTGAAATTTTTAATAACTGTGTCGATAAAGGAAAGGTAATGTCTTTACTACCTTTAGAATCCGGACGTCCACGTTTTTCCGCACTTCTCTTTGATTGTTCCATATAGTTCTATTTTGAATGGTGCAGGGTGCTCCTCTTCAACTGACGGTTCTTCTACACAATTCTTGCCATAGTTTTGCGTAAAACTATTCGATCGCCCAAAACTATCCACTGTCAATTAATATGTTACACATGTGGGTAGTAATAAAAACAAACGCTGTCCCGGTGTACAGAGCTTGCTAGCGTGTATTCGCTTCGGCCGTACGAGCGCCACTGATAATAAAGGTTAATTGCAAGTAAATTGAACAAACTAAACTACGCAATAATTTTTAACTTTCTAGTGCAATTTTTTCGGTTTCTTTTTGTTAAAATTATTGTTTATTTCTCGCTTATGCGAATATGGGTAGACCTACTAAACGCGCTGCTCGTATGAGAGCGCCATTTAAATGAGACAAACGAAGAAACCGAGAAACGCCTGTCTCAAAGTAGGAAATCAAAAACTGAATTCCGGTGCCTGCTTTCTTTTGCTTCGTCATAGTCGCTGAACTATCTTAATCGAGATATCTTATCGCCACCCGTGAAATAGTTATCATTGAGGAGTTTCGGTGGCAATCTGTGGTCTTTTTCATCAGTTACACTTCATCAAATGATACTTTCTGAATGCAAATGCTTGACTTATTGCTGAAAATACCAAAATCGCTATAGGTATGCCTACAATATTTGAGGAGTTCCCCCAACTCCTTAAGGATTCCATCATCAAAACAGGATTTTGATAAAAATGGGACCAATCTGGAAGTATATCCTTTCAAATGAAAAAAAATATTTCCAAATCGGCGTAAAAATGACGGAGTTCTGAGGTAACAAACATTAAAAAAAACATACAACCGAATTGAGATCCTCCCCCTTTTTTGAAGTCGGTTAAAAACAAGCGTTGACTAGCGTTCTATAAAAAGAAAGAAGCATAAACCAGTGATTAAAACTTTGTGTTACATTGCATACAATGTAAAAGTTTGTTAATGTGATTTGTTTAAAACATAAAGTAAGTAAACATGGAACATTTGCTAACATAAGATTTAATGATTCAAATAAAAATTTTGTACAAAAATTATTGAGTCTCTTTCTTATATCAATAACAAGTTCAACATCAAAATTCATCCTTTCATATTCACCAAGTACGCTAATGCTCGCTACAATAAAACGGAATAGGCAAGTAGCTTTTGCCGTTTCATTTATTTAATTTTATTTTCTTTTACAACAATAGCTTTTTAAAATTACCTAGTCATAATAGTTATTATAATTTGGGACATTTTAGGCATTCCTAAATTAAAAAGTTTTGTGTTCCATAGGCAATTTTAATATTGACTAGTCAAATTAGATTAAGCTAAAAATAGCTATAGACAATTATAAGATAAATCTTAGATCATACTTCGATGTAATTATAAAAAATCAAGCAACGTCGGAACTCGGCGTTTATAGCGCTTTGTTTCCATGTTCCTCATAGTTTAACTTCAATGCAGCTAAAACTAAATACTTCATCGTCAACCCCAATAAGACTGCGTCCTGTTCAGTATAGGGTAGTCTATAAACTCCATGGTCAAACTGCTGGGTGCAGTTTCAAGCTCCAGGATTTGAATACGGTTGGGCGCTGGCGCAGGCGTCAGCCACACACCCGGCAGGTACAGCGTCACCTGGGGGCCCAGTCCTGGCCAGTATCTCCCCAAATTGTAACCGTTCACCCACACGTAGCCCTAATAAACAAATACGTTTCATGAGAGTTTTTATACATCCTAAACTATTATGGGTAAAAAAATATGATTCTATGATTAAATAGTTTTTTTTACGTTTTTCTGGAATTTGCTGTTGTACGAATGTTATCCGGACAAGTGAGCAAATCTATTTCTATTATATTTGAAAGCTCCTCGTGTGTTTCGAAAGAACTTTAGTCCTAATTTTGATCCTAACAGCGAAAGTTTGAACGTTTAGTTATATGCGAATAAGATCTTACCCTTCCCCATCCACTTGTGTCAAGGAACGTGTCAAGGGGAGCTCGTCCTTCAGGTAAAACGAGTTCCGTCTCATACAAAACGGGGCCTTCGGTTAAGTCTGGCGTATCTTGAGTAGCAAAAGCTGTCGTGCTGACGTCTTCAATAGGGTATCCTGTGATAACCCAATCGCCATCAAGGGGTTTGTTATTATATTCCACAGAGCTTAAAATACCCTGTAAAGTTCCAAAAATAATATAAATCTCTTACGTCACTTATAACTAAATATTGGTTCAACGTCTATTAAAGTTCTTAAATATAACTAAGTATTTAAAAAGAAAACCAGAATTTTGAATTTATTTCATTGTATTTGTTTTAGTTTTCAACAAAGGTGGCTGCAAAAACCTCAGAGAAATAATATAGTATCTTAATACTCTTAGCTTTATACTGAAACCCAAAAAAATCACAGATAACTATTTCAATCAATGTTTAAATTCCACTCATGTATTAGTCATGTTTTTGATTGACATTGGAGTATTAAAATCGCTTCGTGATTAAACTGTCTCAGAAGTGTCTGCATTAATTAAAGCGTGTCATTATAATGTTACAATAAGTTAAAACAAGAAAATAATATTTTGTTGATTCATCTGAACGCAAAGTAGAGGTGTCAAGCCTGCGAGAATATTCTGTAGAAGAATATGGATGTTGAATACATTTAATTCTAGTTAAACATAAAAATTAAATCACGTAACAGTTCTTTGAAACATTAACCTATTTTGTATTTGACCAGAGCTTGAATTTCTGTAACCTAAGTGTCTTAATAAACAAAGAAGCGTTCCGAATAGTAAACGGTTATTCTTTGTTTATTTGTAAGACCCTAAAAAGTTATTAAGACCTTATTAGTTATATTAGTATTACACTCAATTGACGATCTAAAATAGTGACGTCATAGATTGCCATTCCCATTCAATCTCTTTGTTGACTTCCCCACTGTCAATGATACCATTAAGGACAGAATGTAATTTAATTAGCTCACCTTACGGTCGTGCATGTGCTGGCCATAATTAATTCGCCCTTGGGGCTCCACTAACAAGGACAACGTGGAGTTTGCTTTATTTTTCAGGTTCAATGTGAACTTATTGTACATTCTGTTAATTGCTCCTTGCAGTTTCTGAAAGAAAGTAGAAAAAATGTTCAGAAAACGTTTGAGCTTAAAAAGAAAAATCTTATGAGAGAAGTGTTTTTTAAAAGCTTATTTAACACAAAGCTTTTAAACATAATGAGCTTTATCCAATAAAGTTTTTATTTATTTATTAAATATCAAGAGTATATCAAACTGGTTTTAAAAGTACTGGATTAATATGGCAAAAACGATAAATTTTATGCGATTCAAAAGAAACAAAATATCCGGAACAAATAAACAGTAGCAGTTTTCCAAACTTTTCTATTAGAGTAAAACTGCAACATACGGTACGCCAGATAGCAAGCGGCCGTTAAAGGCTATGGACATATTAAGCATCACCTTCGGTATAAATTACGCGTTGGCGACCTGAGGTCTTAGTTATGATTCTAGTAACTTATCAAGATCTCATATACCGAATACAGAACACAGAACACAATACAGAACACTGCGGCATGATGTCTAAAATGTAGGACTATCATTAAAAATAAAACATTATTGGAGTAATAAGCTCTTCTCTTCAGGAAACTGTTTGATAATAAGTAAGCAAAACTGAACGCACCCCGTCAACGTAAACGTAAATCCAATCTCTCGGGCGGTTTATGCTGAGTTCACCATCAATATCCTTCAACGTTGTCTCGTACAAAACCAAGCCGGCTCGTTGTCGCAGCGACTCGAAGGCAGGCAGCACCGGTCCTGATACTTGCAGGTACTTTTTGCCGAGGAGATCTCGTCCTTTGCCAGAGAGCAGTTGAACCTTAGGTACAACAGTGATAGGGCCGTAGGCACCCTTAGGAGATGGTTTTGGTTCTGAAGAGTTGTCCTTCACGAAGTTGTACTGAAATTTTAAGAGCTTTATGATTCTTCACATTCCGACATAATCAAAACAGGGCAATTACTTTACCCATGTAAGGTCAAAGAGAATAGTAGCATAACGTAATCATAATTATTGTAAACTTAGCATCTGTAGAGCTTGCAATGACTGAAAGACATAAAGTTGGCCAAAGACTACAGAAGTTTAGTATACCTCTTTCAGGAGATTCCTTATAGCATAGTATTTAGGAGTGGGGTCGCCAGCCTCCGTCAGCGGCGCATCATAGTCGTACGAAGTAATGTCCGGTTGGTATCCAGTGGCAGTGGCGTAGTTAGCACCTGTAAATAGCAATGTCATAGAGTAAGCGACAATTTGCGGTCTATCTCGATTATTGTATAGATTTTTTTTTTAATTCTCTATTAATTATTGTTACAAAACAAGTTACAGTCTGAGCATGCACTTGATTAGTAATACACTTTTACATTAAACCAGACCGTAACTTGTCATATATTTATTAAAACGCTAGTTATGAAATTGATTGCGACCTTTTCTGGATAGTTCCTTTAATCTGAATCAACACGTAGAATTATGTGTAAAAAACGGGCCCTGTCGGCTATTTTACTACTTCATGTCTCAAACACGTAAATACTAAAGTTGAAAATCGTGAGTATGTCATTCGAACATCTTCGGAAAAGACCGCGCTGCCGCAGATGGGGCATAGATTTTATAGGATGTCCCATTTGAAGCAGCCGTCTTTTTTCAAGTATAAATTTTGATATACAAATTAATGCATTATAGAAAATGTATATAGAAAGCATTGTTAATATAAATGTTTTTTAAAACTAGAGTACTGAAAGTGAGCTCACCAGCTGTGAACTCAAAGTTGGACCCTCCAAAGAAGACGTAAATATTGACATTGACCTCGTTGTCGAGCATGTCACGTAGCGTCTGCACCACAGATTCGGTGCTGACCTGCTGCAGACTCTCCCCCCAGTGCGTCAGCCAGCCAGGGTAATACTCAGAATTCATCAGGGGACCTGACTGCATGTACTTGCGGAGCTTCTCGTAACCTTTTTTTACATCTGTGGCATAAGAGTTAAGTCAATTCAGATGTTGTTTTGTATTGTTGATGTGACATTGTCGATGTACCAGTGATCGATTTAAATCTAAATCATTAAATAAGCGGCAGCAACTGATAACTGTTTTTTTAATTTTTTTATTGGCAGGCATTTGACCACACCTCACCTGATGTTAAGCGACGGTGCGGTCGAGGACGGAACATGCCTGCCTAGAAATAGCCTATTCACTATGGCCTTGAAGAGGTCCGGTTTAATCAGCCGCGTTGCCTCCGGTTTAATCAGCCGCGTAGAAATTTGGAATTGATCAGATGCCTGGATGGGTACCGAGAAGTGAATGTGCTTACAACTCCGCCACCAAAGAGGACATTTGGTAGTTGACTTTAGAGTTGACGGCCCGAGCAGTGGTACACTGCAAGTTGTGCTCTTAGTGCAACGAGAAGTAAGCGAGCTTAAAGCTCTGGTGACCTATCTGGATATTAGGTAGTGGACTATACGTGTCCACGGGGCAACTAGCTTGAGACACTAGTCTTAAAAGTACCGGATGAAGGATGCGGAACCGGCGTGTTCTGAACTGGCGTTGTGACCTGACGTAGATGGTCTCTTGTGCTTGCATAAGAATGTCTGACGCCTAATTTTATAACCGTGAGGTTGGTGGGGAGTGTCAGTATAAACTAATTTTACAAACTAGTACAATATGTATAAACAGACTTGATATCAATGATGGAGAATTTGCCCAACAACTTACTACACCATAGAAACCATTAGTAAATAAAGCTCGCGTACCATAGCCAACTCCAAAGTCGATGGTGGTGAGCGCTCCAGGAACACGCCCGTTCAAAAAGTATGACGAGTCAGGCCCGTCGGTGGTATAGAGCAGGGCGTTGGTGCCGGTGTGCTCCAGGATGATATCCCGCACCTGCTTCATGTACGCCAAGTCCTGACCGTAGCTGCCGTACTCATTCTCTACCTAGAAAGCAAACAAACAGTACTTGATATCGGACGCCTAGTGCGAGTTCTACTTGCCACTCGATCATGTTGACAAAAGCGAGAATTTGTATAGCAATCTTCTTTTAACTTTCCTCGTTTGTTACCAGGCGTACGCACTGTGCCAATGCCATAAAAAATCGTATTTTAAACTACTTTTATTAGCTGGTATAGATTAAATACCAGCAATCGTATTTTATAAAAGTGTAATTTACCAATTTCAAATATTTTTCAAGAAAAGCAGGTAGCTTAGCTCGTCTTTTAGGAGTCTTGCAACAATATGAAACTAATTTTATGATATGGTGTGTATCCCTTTTACCCACTTATGTACCCCACTCTGTTCATTTTGGGCATGGTGGGCTATAATGAGCTATGTGAGGAGAGAACTCGCACTTGTTAAATACGTCTTTAACTTAATTAATGGTAAATTTTATAACCCGGACTTACTTGCCACGATTTATTTGTGTGTTCCAAATAATTATGTCGGTAGACGTCGAAAGCCTCGGTTGCTAGCGCGGTGCCGTCTGGCAGAACACATTTACTGAACAAGTCGTTGAATCTACTTGCAGAAATTGTCGACCTTTTTTCATGTAGTTTGAGTGAATTCACAAGATCGGCCTTATATGTTATATGTTATAAACAAAATAATTAAATAAATGTTGTGTTGCTACTTTGCCGTAGGGAAAACATTCTGTAATGGTAATTGTATGTGTGAAATAAATAAATAAATAAATAAGGAAGTAAATAAATAAATGATTTATCATGTTGATATAATTAAAACATCATCTTACTTGCACTAAAATAATCGGGCCTCCATTCCCAAATAGCAGAGGAGACAACTGTTCAAACAGTTTAGCGAACCAAAGTGTTGTTTCCTTGATGAAATCTAGAAAAATAATCTATTATTTAAAGTACTGTTTTAAACTTATATTGATATTGGAAAGGTCGAAGAAGTACGTTAGGTTATAATATCAATTGATAAATAAACAATCGTTTTTTACAATTAAAATATTTTTTTCTTTATTTTCAAGATATCTTTATGTAAATGATTTCAATTTAAATAAACTTACATATGAAAAAACAATAATAATGGAAGTAGTACCTTCATCAGTTGTTCGCAGTCTTATGTTTGGGTATTTCCCAAGCAACCAATAAGGGAGACCACCCTACAAATAATTAAAAATTATTACAAAGAGCAGCTGGTAACAACAATCCCGAATATTAGAAAATAATTTCTGAGATTACTAACTTTTCATATTAGCTATGAATTTCCCACTCCTGGGCAAAGGCTTCCCCACGTGTTTACCAAATAAAAGAAACTATTAGGGTAGTGTCAACTATTTTCGATTTTTTTTCCTTCAATCACTGAAAATAATAGATCTTTACAGCCATCCAGGAAAATTCCTATTAAATCCATTCTGCCTCACCAGGTCTCGTTCGGCGCAGATGTAAGGGCCTGGTCTCAGGAGCACATGTAGACCTTCCTCTGCAGCGAGACGCACAAACGCTGCGATATTCCTGCCTCCCTCGAACGAGTACTGGCGCTCTTCAGGTTCGTGATAACTCCACTCTACGTAACTGTTAACAAATAGGATCACACATTAGGACACAACTGGCAGTCTCAACAGAACTCATGTTTTTTTCGGAAAATTAGATTTTTCTTTTTTTGTACCTGCATGTTTTATACTTAATTTAAAATAAGTAAGAAGTATCGCCTATAATACCAGCAATATCTTCTCGGAATGCTTAGGTGACAGGTATCATTTAAGTCCTTTATTTTTAATGATTGGACTATTGCGTAAGACTGTAGTCTTGATTTATTAAACATTATTGTTGCTGATTTACCTATCTTAATGTACAAAAAAATCCGAATTAACATTTGGGATGGGTGATGCTTCTGTTAAAGCTTTTTCCCGGTAAAGTATCTTAGACATACTTCAAGGCTTTCGCCAACATCCTGGAAAATAATAATACTGAAGATTTAACGGAGCCCCTCCCTTCCTCCTCATGCCCAGTGTTTTAGCAACGGAAAAGGGAGACTGGTGATTTTCACATGCTCTTTAAGGACATGTGAAAATAATACTTTTTAGACAAGGGTCTACAAAGTTCTTTTTCCAGTATATAGGTAGATGGTTCTATGGAAGTAGCTTAGTTCTTACGTGGACACAGAGTTGAGTCCAGCTGCCTTTAGCTTGCGCAGCCGGTCGCGCCAGTACACCTTCGGCAGCCGGAAGTAGTGCAGCGAGCCCGCCATGATGTGTAAACGCTGCCCATCCAGCATGAACTCATTGCCGACGATGCTGATGTTGTGGGGTTCGAGCTGGAAACACCCCATTGATTTTATAGCTGGCAATACTTATCTAATTCACTCACACAGCACTCTTGCTGGGCAACCAAATAGGACAATGAAGCAAAACCACGAGTAGATACTTTCCTGAAACCGCGTTCGCCGTGTGACGTGCCGAAATAAATTCATAAATCCATACTTTTTGATTTTTTTGCCTATGATAAATTCGCATTCGGAATTTCGGATCATCCCGCGGGGCATTAACTTCGCGGGTTAGGTGTAATGTGCCTGATGTTATGGTCGTCGACCGACCAAAAACCTAAGGCATCTGTATACTTCTTTGGCGGCATCCCAAGAACTCTGAGGAGTCGTTCACGACCCAACACGATATAATTATATGACTGCTGCTGTGAGATCACATTACTTTTAAAAAAATCCCGACTATAGTTACTAGGTACGTATTAGTAGGTATATCGATTACCTATCTCCCCATTATGATTACAAAGCCATGTGGTACTTTAATAGAAAGATAATACTAAATTACAAACAAAACAGACATTGTGATATGTTTTTAGTAAGTACATATACCTATAACTGAAAAATTCAATTATGTAAATAGTTATAATATAAGTGTCTTAAAAATACCTTATTAACAAGTATTTAAATTATTGTCCTGCGTACTTTTGTTAAGTACCTACCATAGTGATAATAACTGTAGTGTATGTCGAAAACCTCTTCAAGAATTATCTCGCAGCGAAGGTACCATAACAATAAATCTGGGACTGGGCGTGTTTGTAATGTTGCATAGTGACTAAATTTTCTATAAAAAAGCAAGAAGAAAACTTTTGTAAAGAACAAAGGAGAGTGCTCGTTGGTGAAACCTTTCTGGTCCCACCGAGAATGATTCATCATTCTCGGTAGGGAAGGGCCTCTCTTTAATGGGCTGCTGTTTCGTGGGACAGTTTCTGTTTAGGCGGAGTCATTCGAAAAGTTGAGGAGGAGTTAGAGTCCACTCGGGGTGATAGCTAGGCCCAGCAAACATTTAATGTTATTTTTCCTAAGCTCCGGACTTATTAACTTATTTTAGTCGAAATGACGAATTATTTGCCTATGTTTTAAACGTTACAGAAGTTTTACCATTGAAAATGGTTATCAGATGAAAATCGCCTGAGACGTATTTTCGGCCATAGCTCTGAGGATTTTGGGAGGATCAAGATGGGAATAGTACCAATACTTGAGGAATTTATCTAGACACGTGCGAGCGTTTGAATTTCGGTACTATCTAGGTACCTATCTACACCTATTATTCCAGTATATTATACATATAGGTACACTGATTCATTAACTGCAACGTCATTAAATGTAACGTGGTAATCCTATGTATTTATATAGGATTACAAAGTTATTTATGCATTTAGTGTATCTAGAAAACTAGACCGAAATTACAAAATATTTTAGTTTTTCCTTGATTTATACACTAAACACTTATTGTATTCTAAATTTGAAGCTTCTATGTCTGCTAGAAGTACCTTAAGGGCTTATTAATAAGCAAAGTGTAAGCTTGGAGTAGTTACTCCGTGTTTTGTCTCTTTTACTCTAATATGAAATTAAGTTTACATGACGGGAACAAAACACGGAGTAACTACTGCAAGCTTACACTTTGTTTATTAATACGGGATTAGAGTTTTGATGATCGGTCAGTCAGTGAGTGAGTGAGTGGGTGAGTGAGTGACAAAATTAAGAAACTTTGACTAGTTATAATTCTTAAACTACTGGTTCAAATTTAATTAAATTTACACCGTGTTTATAAAATGCCTGCTTGGTAACTGAACATTCAATTTTAGGGAAGTAAATCTCAATAAAAAGTTCTTATTATTCAACTTGTAATATGTTATGCAAAATAAAATAATTTTGTTTTTCGTAAATTTTTATATTCATTTCCAATGCCCCAATTCTTGCGGGGACTGAAAAATCTGTGAATTTTTACTAACAGCGACAATATCTAAGTAAAAAATTGATAATTTCGTCGAAAAATTGATAAGTCGTAGGTATTTTGGTTATAAAAATAGGTCAGAAAAACTTACTATACTTACTATCTGGTAATTTTACTAGTTGGTTAAAAGCAAGTGACGCTTAAGGTAATTATTAATAATGTAAGGCAATTATAATTATTATCTCTCTATTTATTTTTTTACATATTAATTTACATTTTTAAATATTTTCTAAAAAACAAAACGAACATTTAAAAATATAATAATTAATATAATATATAATTATTATTATTATTATATTATTATTTATTATTATTATATTATATTATATGGTTTCAATAAGTATAAATTAGTTCGGCTTTATCGTCGAGGTAACCGATCAATGGAACCAATAAGTTAGATAGAAGCACTTTAATCCGCGTTCACTAATGTCACATTGTAGTAATATTTAGGTGAAAGAGGAAGATTCAACTTCTGCGTTAAAAATTTTATTTAAAAAGTGCCTTTAAATCAAGTTGTAATAGTTACACTGTCATGGACAAAGAAAAGAAATCATACAGACATTCCACTACATTCTATAGAAAATGTAAGTACAAGATTAGTAGCAATGTTTTGTCCGAAATATTAGCCCAAAAAGAAACCATTTCCAACTTTACAACCATCAACTCTCGATCTACCTAATACTTTATCATCTCATAATTACTTGTTTTTATAGGAAAGTTTAGCGAACTTACAAATAGAAGGACTGGCTACGGAAAATAAAGAATTTTACATTAAGATCACATAGAAAATGTTGGCACAAATACGTACAACTTACAGGAAAATTTGAGAACATGGTCAGTAAATCCATAAACCGTCCATATTGGCTTTAAACGATTTGTTAAAAATATTGAATGAATACGGTTTATATAGAGTTACCCAAAGATGGTCGGACATTACTAAGAAGCTATGATATTCATATTAAACCTATGGGCCAAGGACATTTTTGGTATATCGGAATAAAACATAACTTAGAGGATGTAGTCCACCTAAGTAATTTTGATGAATTTCCACATATCGAATAAATGTTTAACGTTGACGCCATATCTCTATTCAATAGTACAGCATCCGAAGTATGGCCAATAACTTTCGCAATTATTTATGATATGCCACAAATTAAACCGATGTTTGCTGCAATTTTTTACGGAACTGAAAAACCCCCTTTGGCGCTCTTTCTTAAGGATTTTATAGCAGAGTTAAATGAACTATTAAAAAATGGACTTTTTTTCAATGGTAAAAAGTTACTTGTGAAGTTTAAATGTTTTGTTTGTGATACTGTCGCTAGAGCCTTTCTAAAAGGTACGCCTTATTTTTACTCTGGAAAAAGCAGCTGCATTAAGAGCGTTTGCGTCGCACACTAGCGCCACTAATGAAAAAAAAAAACATATCTAGTAATTAGAGATAGAAAATCAAATTATGCTCAACAAACTATTTGAATGAAGTAATTTAGCATTTTTAAGTCACCTAATGAACACCTCACATGTTATGATTTAGTTAAATAAGGCTTTTAACTATAACGCCATATTTAACTAAACCATAACATGTCAGGTGTTCATTAGGTGACGTAAAAATGCTAAATTACTTCATTCAGATAGTTTGTTAAGCATAATTTGATTGTCAATTTCTAATTACTAGTTATGTTTTTTTTTTCATTGGCGGCGCTAGTACGCGGCGTAAACGCTCTTAAATGCACAGTAGAGGGAAAGTGGGACAAAAAAGTAAGACACATGAATTGCCCTATGTTTGATTGTCCCCGAAAAACTGATTCTAGTTTTCGTATTAAATTAGATGAAGACCATCACATTCATAATAGACCTCTCGTGGATTTACCTATTGATATGGTTGAAGATTTAATTATGGTTGACTCGTTACATTAGTTTGATCTTAGTATTATGCGGAAATGTTTGATGTCATGGTGTACGGAAAATTTCAATTTTTAAACAAAACTGAAATTGGGGTTATTAAGTAGCGCGCGACTTATTTTGATTCTATTGCACATAATAAGGTTAAATAGGTCCCCAACTTTGTAGTAATTATGACTTCGGTAGGTAGCATTGACTTTATTCGAAGTTAAAGCAACCTAACATTATCACTAAATACTTATTGGTCGAATTTTAAGTAGTTTTGACGTGAAAGTGGAGAAATTTGAAAACGCCATTTTGTATGATCCAAAAAAGTTCATCTAATGTATTATTATTAAGTATTCCCTTAATTTCTGATAAATATGTTAAATTAATAAAAATAAGATACCTATATTAGTGTTAAAATATATCATACTTATAAATAATTTACCTAAAAATATAATATTTATCAAATGCGAGAAACTTATCCTATGATAATAAATATAACAGCAATTACTATAATATATTGTTGGCCCATTGATATTTTTCGAATCACCACTATCATAAAATACAGTGAAATTTTCATCATATACGATTTTAGCCCTAGGTTCCCCGGTAATCATTATTTGATAAAGAAGTAATAGTAAAATGTAATGAAGTTAGTCACCATTACTAAAATCATGTCCATGTTTATAGATATAGTTAAATAGACATTATGCAGAAGACAATAAATGTTATGCAAAGGTTGTACCTAAAAATTATAGGTCAAATTATATCTCAATAAGTCATTTCTAAGAAATATTTACGTCTAATCAACGTCATGTTGTGGTCGCAATGACCAAACAAGTAATTACAACACAAGGACACGTCGTAGCAACGTCGAATCGACGTCGCATCGGCAGATTGAAATAAATTATAGTAAATTTGTAGAGGTAACCGGCTCGTGCCAATTTTCCCCATTTATGTGGATTCGACGTGAATTCGAGGTAGATTTGACGTAACTAGGTCGTATTAAAATAAGAACTCTATATAGGTGTAAAAACACGTAATTTAAACCATAAATGTTTGCTGCAAACGGAGGACCTGTGGAGCGGAGGTGGAGGTGAAGGGTACCACCTGGCTCTCTTTTGCGAATCGACAAGGTAAACTACGTTTCTGATGGCCTTAGAGGAATGACGAACAGTCTTTTGTTTTTACTGGGCTGGTTATTGAGGTAATTGCCTGATTTCTTCTGATTTATTTAATGCAAATCTTTGCAGGCCGTCGCGTCGCAGTGGGACTGTGTCAACGTTGGTTTGATAGTGCTCTTTAACCATCCCGCTTCATTCCTACATATGCAAGAGTTGAGCCCTTGGGGTTTTAATGGGTCGGTTTATATGTTGTAGTGAGATACGTATATATCACCTTTTTTTACCACCATTTTATCTAAATGTGTCGCTATAACATCAATATTAGTACCTAGCATTAGCACAGTTTAGCAAGCATGCAGTTGCGCATCGAAGGTACTTTCGCAGAGCAAGGGAGGGGAACCCGCGGGGAAGCGGGCGCTGCGGCGAGTGTCCCACAAACAAGCGCAGTTTGTGGGAGCTACCGTGAAGGGCAGCCACATGCGCGTACTGCGTATTTTAAACGTTTTTTGAATTTACGTTCAGTGATTCCTATTGAATATAATGGTGCATACACGTTGTTCTGTATACGGTTGTAAGTCGACGTCGAAACACAACAAGAATTTAATATTTCATAGATTTAGATGACTAAATAGTTTCTTTTTTCTTTTTATTTTATTTATTTTGCCAACTTCTCATTGAACGTTTTTACAACACATAACTATTAACTAATACAATTGCAAATATCAAATTCTAATTCATCACAAACACTACAATTTTCACTTGTTTTTATTTCGTATATATACAACAGCCTCCATATATTTTATTAGGCTATTTCTGTGTTTTTTATTCTCAATTATCAATTGAATCGAATTTTTGTTAACGAGACCATCTATTTTTTGCTGTAGTTCTTGTTTCGCTCTCTTCTGTTATTAGATGTAAGATGGTATCGTTAGCATCTGTATCACAGTTGCACAACGGGCTCTCCTAACTAAATAGTTACTTCGTAATCTAACTCCAACCTAGCGGGTTTTTCTAGTGTAGGTAGGTATATGTATTCTTTACGGCGCAAGCTCTTGCGCAAAGTGTAATCATTATTTTTACAACTTACTGGAGTAGTTGGGACGTTGGACACAGAAGGAGTAGGTATTTGTCTAATATCCAACTGTTATGATTTTTTTAAACCAACAGAAAAAGTGGAGATTCTATATTCACCTATTTTTTAGGATTTGTATTTAAGATTTCTGGGGCTTGTTTATTTTTTAAGCAATTCGAATGCTAATTCAATATATTGTTTTAATAATAGAAAATTGAAATCTAAAAATAAACCTTCACGTTAATTTAGCAGTGCAACATTTGTAAATATGTATATAGTATATTCTTGATAATAAATGATTTTATAAAAATATTAACGATTATTTGATTTCGAATTTTGTGACAACCATTCCATATCGGCGAACGATCGCGTAGATACCTACGCGGGCGGCGGCATCGCCCCACATCAAAGGTGATGCCCTACCGTATGAAATAGTAATACTGTGGCACTAGTGTGTTCCGGTAGCTATAGAGATAAAATAGCCAGTGCCTCAGTAGTTGAGAATTCCGGGTGCAGTGCTCCGCCTTATCATCACTTAGCATCAGGGGATACGAGGGCTAAGTGCTTAACCGTAAGAAATAAAAAAAAGACATACGGATATGTTGTGGTATAAAATCTTACCTTCTTGACTTCATCTTCGTCGTGGATTCGCACTACCATTGGATCGTCCCCCTTTACGACAATGGCGATGAATATCGCCAGGACGACACATACTGGCCGAAGTGACAACATGTTTCTCGTATAACGGCTTTAGGCTGAAATAAATATTTTTTATTTGGTTTACCTTAAGCGACATTTTGTGAGTGTACGCGTCGAATAAAACTACTGTTCGCCAATGCAGTTAGTTTGTTACTAAGACGAGGGCGGGACAATACATCACAGAATGACAAACAATTGAAGTTTTATTGTGTTTGCGCCCGGTAGCGGTTAACCTGTTAACAAGTTCGCTGCACATAATATGCATATTTGATGATGATTTGACTACAAATATACTTAGGTTTTATCAATTAAATAAAATATGTTTTGTTTACATTATTTAAGTCTTTTATATGCAATGATTACACAGAAAAATAATTGGCTAAAAATTCGATTTCTACTATAAACAGCGCAGGTCTAAGTAGGTAAATGCAAATACAAAATGTAGATATATAACATTTGTGATGACCTCATTTTATAAATCAGGTATTTATAAGTGACTATGTCTCATATTAAACAAGTATTTGGCAGAGCCAATGGACTAATAATGAATGAATAGAGTTGTAGTGAATAGATAGTGCCCCCTCGTTCTATAAAACTGGTTGTTGGTATTATTGGAAGTTCACGTCGCCGTCGTTTCGTTTCTTAAGGATATAAAAACATACAAACAAACAGACAAAGTCACAAAGGTTACCTCTTAATATTATACCTATATAACGACAACATACTTCAAAAAGTCTAAAGCACATCGGTTTTCTAAAGACTAGACTCGTCTAAAACTTAAACGTCCTTGCTAATAATTATATTTTAATAATTTAATTTTTTTTTAAAATAAGAAAATTTTTATCGTAAAGTTACAAATTTTAGTCGTAAATTATACGTTTTATTAGCAATAACATTAGATAAAGTGACTCAATAAAAAATGTGTAAATTGTGTAATCGTTAAGCGTGGTTTTTGCCATAAATGTAAGAGAAACATAACAATAAAAAATTAACTGATATTGAAAGTAACCCTTCTTCCATGACATGGAGCCGAATGCTGGCCACTCAAAAAGCAGCTCGAAAATCAATTATACTGCGCAGAGATGAAGATGCTCAGGTGGGCAGGTGGTGTATGTAACTGTGCTGGATCATGTCAGAAACACACACATAAGAAGCACCTTCAAAGTGAGACCTATCCCAGATAAACTACAAGAGAGCTGATGAGATGTGTTCGCTTCAAGTTTCAATAAAAGACATGAATGAATGAAGGTGATATGTCGCATTTTTGGATTTTTGCTGTTTTATGCATGGATGAAGGTGTCATGTGTATAAAAACAATTTAAGACCTTAAAACAAGGATATTTGTGTATAATCTAAATTAGAAATCTAAATCTAAATTACATTCCTAAGAATGAACAACTTGATGAAGGTGTTATGTACATTGTACACTATTCTTGAAAATCATTAACGGATGAAGGTGCACGGATGCCGGAGGAAAAAAAAAAAACACTTTTAAAAAAGGCAAAAAAGTAAAACGTTTTCTTTTCTACAGCGGAAGAAGGAGCTATGTGGCATTGAACTGGATGAAGGTGTTATGTCCCATACATATCAATTTTTCGATCATGTTTTGTATGGAGCTAGGACTTGTAAAATTTTTCACTTTTTGCTGTAGGTCACGTGATAGGTTAGAAATTTAAGACTTGTCTTGAAGACGGCTATTAAGTCAAGATTTCTTTAGTAAATATTTGATTAAGTGAACTTTATATCCCTTTTTTGTATTCCCTTATTTATATGTTATTGGCCATCTGTTACCTATACCTGAATGTATGTTTCGCGTGCTGTTGGTCTTCCGAAGACAAATAAATAAATAAATAAAAATAAATAAATTTCAAGGTTATTTTTTTTATTAGACAACAGAAATCTAGCTCCATACAAAAAAATATTATATAATGATATCCTAACCTCAAAACTTCACTTTGAATTTTTCTTCGTAACTATTGATTATCGCAATTCCCCCTTTTAGGGTAGGGTACTAATTCCCCCCCCCCCTAAAACCCTTCAATTCGATGGTCCATAAACTAGACTTTTACCGTTAATTTTTCTAATTTCATTAGGAACTTGTCTGTTTAAAATGCAATGTTCTCAATTAATTTGATATTGTTCTTGTGGAAGTGTTGTTCTTCTTTATTTTGTTTTATTTCTCTCTTATTATAAAAATATTAAACTGTTTACGCCGCTTGACACCCTTTTTAGATCAATGTACTTAATACTTTTTGAAATATCCATAAATGTTTTAGCGAAACTTTGAACTCAATTTTCTCGAAATCAGAATTTTGCGACATATCACATTCGTCCATTCATGTCTTATTACTTCAAATACTTCATAGCTTCAATAACAAGCCGTCTATTTATCATGAAACTTTAATAAACGAATAAAGTTTTAAATATTTTTTTGCAGCAGATATTGTTATCGGTTTGTCCAGTAACATATTTATGGTGTATATTACTGTACTACTACTTACTATATTTATGGTCGTTACTATACTTACATTAAAACAGTTAAGATATTCTTATTATTTTATAAAACATAGCGGTTTCGGTAAAGATTTTATAGCTTTTTATGTGGCAACAACGTCGTTGATTGATATGATGTTATTATTTATCTTTTTAATGTTTTCTGTGCTATGCCATTGATTGTTTTCCATAAAAAATAAGTGACTCTTACATTACGGAAAACCTCTTAAATTCTTCGGATGACATAGTAAACATTTAGATACTTCTTCTTCAGAAAAAAATATTTCTTAACTTGCTTTATAGTATAAAGTTTAAAAAGTATACATTTATTTAATATAAATAACGTAAATATGCATAAACGTTTGACCTAAAAATAGTACACGTAATTTGAATACTCATAAAAATTAAAACGCAATATGGTATTAAATTTATATAATGTGAATAATACTTTTCAGTTATAAAAAACACTTTTAAAATGTCTACAATATGACTACACTACGGCGGCACGCTCGCTTCGCTCGCTCGGCTTGTGCGTTTTCATCCATGTCATTATCAACCTGATATGTTTGACGCTTCGCTTCTAGCAACCAATTTTATTGTTATGTACTAATATTTTGTACTTTTATTTTTTGTAGCGATGACTTGATTTCAATGATGGTGGCCTTTGCCCAGCAGTGGGAAATTTATAGGCTGTTTACTTACTTACTTACTTACTTACTAATATTATGACAGTAAACAATGTTATTGAAAAAAATACCTAATATACTCCCCCAGACTTAGGTATTTTAAAATTATGGATTTTCATGATATGGATATTAAAGTATTTCAAATTATGTTTTTAAATTATGCTAAATAATAGATATAACTTCTATTTATATATCTAATTTTATATTATATATTCTATTTTTTTAATGAATTAACGTTAAGTCAAGTTTTCTATAGATTTTCAAAATAGGATATTAAGTAATTAGTATTATGCAATTTAAGGGACACCCAATTGTTCTGGAATTGGAATAAATAAAATTATTTATTTATAAACTCACAGAAGAAAGTTTTCTCACTAGTTTTTGTTGTATTACAAATAAATACACTTTGGACTTGTCCACATAAATAAATTAGTAAGTACTTCAAGTTTAACGTTTGTCATTTATGTAAACTCAGACACTGTCCTTTCTCCTTTGAGATTATATTTTCACTTTTAGAAATAAGTAACGAATTTATAATGTTGTTGTCAGTGATGGAAATGCATCATCGAGAAGATGACGTATAAACATGTAAAAAAGTGTGGCCTGCTTACCAGTTATACGGCAATGACCTGTCGTAGACTAGACGGTGTGCCGCGTTTGTAAACTCCCGTGGCGAGTATGAACCGGTGTGCTCGGTGCCTTAGCCTGGAAGGGTCACTCGAGAGACGCAGACGTGTGCCCGCGCTGGCTGACTCTACAACACTCGCGCATGCGCCTAAATGTGCTACACTGATACAATATTATTATCGCGTACAAGGAGTATGCTAAACCATTTTAATGTTTCTTATGCTCGCTGTACACGTTCCCCAAAGCGCGGGGTATGTCGCCCAGTATGTTTGAAAACACGCCAGATAGATAGGCCATATTGGTGTGGAGGCCTACGTAAATAGTGTCGGATTTTCGTGCATATATGACAGAATTTGGGGCTCCACAACTGCAAGCACCCGTACTTTATAATATAGTACATGTTACGTAGGGCAAACTTACTTTATAATGTATGAGGGCAATAAAGTACCTACATGAAAATAATTTATTTTAAGTATTTCAACTTTTAAAAGCTTTATTTAATTATTTACTAAAAGAAACAAAAAGGAAGCGATTATTTGCGTGTGTAACGAAACGGATCGCGTACATACAAAGTCGTATCATTTCTGCTATCCTTTCCCGTCACTTCAGCATTTTCAGAAGAGTTCTTTCGTCCCTAAATTATATAAAAAATTAATTATCTATCATTAGATTATAAAGATGCGGTTAAGACGTTCTTAGATAACAAATACCAATTTGTTAGATGTTGCTAAAATTAACAAAAATACAATGCAATGTGGATAAAACAGCCAGGTTAATTAAATTTTGGATCAGCCAAGATGAGGGCGACTAGTGGACCACAATCCTGTACCACCAGAAACAAAGTCCAGATGCTGTCTTCGCATATGGAATCTGTTTCTGCTCAACATCAGGTAAAGCGGAATCATTTGCCAACACTTTAATAAAACTTTAATAAAAAGTAGCTTGATTTTAAAATGTACTTTTTTTACCATAGTGAAAAATACAACCTACTAGTTAGGTATTAGTTCGATCAAAAGAGCGCTTCCACGTAAAGTACACGCAGAGTTAACTATGTATGTATACATTATAATTTATTTTTGCTTCGCTTTATCCGTCAAAATGTAAAAAGTGTGTAAGTCGTAATCTAATTGCATATTTCAAACAACGACATTATAATAAATAGACATTGATTGGAAATTGTTTGCAATATCACTAGGTATGGTTTTAATGCATATTTTAAATTGTTTTTTTTATTTTTTATTTTATATAGCTTTGGATAGTTCATAACCGCGTAAGTGGCATTGGCGAATACAGTGCAACCTTTCCTAAAGATGGATAAAGCAAAACAACGTAAATACCATAATAAAATGATTTACGTTATTTTAAAGAATATAACTTCACTAGCTGTGCTCGCGACTTCGTCCGCGTAGAATAGTGACTTTCGGCAGCATTTTTAATTTTGTAGGCTCTTGTTCCCGTTTTTGCAACATTTTTCACCTATGCTTCGCTCCTATTGGTCGCAGCGTGTTGTTACATAGCCTAAAGCCTACCTCAATAAATGGACTATCCAACACAAAAATAATTTTTCAATTCGATCCAGTAGTTCCTGAGATTAGCGCGTTAAAACAAACAAACTCTTCAGCTTTATAATATTAAATATAGATATAGATTAATATAATCAGGAGCCAAAACAACAGCCAGTAAATAATTAAATATTTAGTTTTCTTTCCTCCTTCTTCCTCCACAGAATACATTAGTACCTATCTACTTCCGCTTGAAAAATGTGGTGTTTCTCAGCAAGAGCTGTCGCCCTTAGTAGGTATTGCGAAAGTTTCGAGTCCCAACTTAGGCAAGTCGTATTTTTTCCAGCGTCATATTTATCATTGTAGTGATTCGGTACTATTAGCATTATCAGTCCATTGCATTATTAAGAATTTAAAAATCATATTTACAATGTTTGTTTTTACTAGCGAAAATTAGGAGAATTTTTTTTACACGAAAAAGTTTCAAGTTTATTGGTGCCGATACTCTACAAGCCGTGGTGGGTTTAGGTGAATATTATATTATTATTATTATTATATATTAATATTATTATATTATATATATTGTTTAGGTTTAGGGACAAGGAAAAACCTGTCGATAAATATAAAGGTCGATCGTAATATGTATTTTCAAACTATGACTGACTTTGTCCCAAAAAGATCGACAATAATTCTTAATTACTCCTATCTATCCCGCTTTATATTGTGAGTAATTCATATCTATCCCGGTTTAATTTGCACGTTATCAACCCTCAGACCTTCTTAATATGCCTTGCCTTCAATTGTTTTGTATGAAACCAATCCAAATGTATTAAGGGTTTGAATATGATAGATAAAATAATGCGTTAAGAGCGTTTACGCCGCACACTAGCGCCGCCAATGAAAAAAAAAACATATCTAGTAATTAGAGATAGAAAATCAAATTATGCTCAACAAACTATCTGAATGAAGTAATTTAGCATTTTTACGTCACCTAATGAACACCTGACATGTTATGGTTTAGTTAAATAAGGCGTTATAGTTAAAAGTGGCCGTAACGTCTTATTTAACTAAACCATAACATGTGAGGTGTTCATTAGGTGACGTAAAAATGCTAAATTACTTCATTCAAATAGTTTGTTGAGCATAATTTGATTTTCTATCTCTAATTATTTGATATGATTATTTTTTCATTAGTGGCGCTAGTGTGCGGCGTAAACGCTTTTAAATTAATATTCGCTTAGTCATTACGAGTTTTACGCACAGACCATGAATTTACGCTTAGCTATCTGTAAATCTTTTTATGTAGAATATTATGAACTAAATAATTTTTATCTATAATGTATACAAATAAACCTATTGGGGAAGTTTTTAAAAACTTCCCTGTCCCATGAGTCACATGTGATACATAACAATTGATTAATCTATTGTTTTAATTTTTGGACAGCGAAGTTGTTAAAAACAAAAAAATATCTCCCACGCCCCGTGTATTTTAGTAAAATTATTCATAGCCGCTAATTATACAATGGGTCTGTAATACAATAACCTATTATAGCATAGTTAATTTATATTGATGTAATTACTATAATGTATTTGGTATGTAAATACCGTTAAAAGAAATATGAATAATAATATTTTTGTAATTCGTTGTTTAAAAAATTCCCTCGGTAATGCGGTATGGTTACATAAAAACAAATTATTATGTTTGAATTTTTAAACTCGTAAAGTGCCTTACAATTAAACAAAGTATAGTAGTAAAGTGTTCATGTCATGTAAACATCATTTCTAATTAGAGTAAGGGCTGATTTTTCAATCGTCAGTTAAAGTTTATTAATTGAATAATTTTGAATGACAGATTCTCTTTACAAAATATGTCACAATGACATTGTCATTCGTTGGATAAAACTTATCTGAGGATTGAAAAATTGGACCTTGAATAACTATTCGAAGCTTATTCTTTGTTTACACGTAAGACCCGTACCCCCTTGCAAATAAACAGAGAATAAACTCCGAATAGATAATCCGTGTTTTGTTCCTGTCATGTAAACGTCATTTCGAATTAGTGTAAAAAAGACAAAACACGGAATAACTATTCGGAGCTTATTCTTTGTTTATTTGTAAGACCCGGGGTGTTAAACAGGACATAGTGCCCGACATTTTTTCCTTTGACCATTAAAAATGGGGTCAGCAGCAGATTTTTGACTTTAACAACCATTTAATACAGACCATCACCATCTTCCTAGCTGTCATCTAGTAGAAATGTAATGAAATTGAATATTATACTTTGGCGACGAGAAACTGGTGTCGATAAACCTTTACTAGTTGGAGAGGCACCCTAAGAAGAAGACGAATAGGAGTTATCAATTCGTGTACAATGAAAATGTTCAAGTGTATTCGTACTTAAGGGTGCGCCGTCCGTAAGTGACATGTGTCATATGTTTTATTTGAAATGTCGTCGTCCATATTTATTTGATGCCGCGCGGCCATACTAATTTTGTATGGGAAATTTAAGGTGCTTAATAAAAAATAATTAATAACCACTTGATGAATTGAAAGTGTAGTCTAGCAATTTGTAGTTTATCCATTGATGATTGTTTAGACCAAATCAGAGGTACAATAATTTAGATAAACTATAAGAAATCTACTAAACGCCGCGCCGCCACTCGTTTTCATGATTTTTGCCCAACTTTAAATGATATTGTAGAAAAAACTATAGCGTGTTATGAATTTATGGTTCTGACAAATTGTAAACACGTTCCCTATGATACTAAATATATATTTTGTTCATTTAATACGATAGTATTTTCAATTATATTTACTTAACCGTAACTGCATTTTTGGCATTTTTTGGTCGGCGCACCCTTAAACAACTGGTTGTTTTTTCGGTATAAAAGCCTGCCAAGGTGGAATAGATAGCATCAGTGGATGGGTTGTTAAGTATTGTGTCGAATACTGGTGCCACTACGTTACATTAAATTTGTAATTGACTTTTTTACTGCTAACATTGTGCGAGAATGAACTACCTACGCTATACCATATTGACATAAAAAATTACATACATAGTTGTCGACATTGAACATCCTTTGACTTACAGAGTAAGAGTAGATAGAACAGCCTATCTGTCCCACTGCTGGGCAAAGTTGCAATTGATGGGTAATGGCTTAATCACCACGCTTGCCACATTGGTTGGTGATTACAAACCCGGGCTAGCATCGAAAAATCTGAAATACATTTCGCACGACCTGGGAATTAAACCCGGGACCTTCGGGTATCGGGCTGAGCGCTCTGCCACTCGGCCACCGAGGCGTTAGAAGAGTAGATATTGTTGATTAATTTCGGCGAGTTGGATTGAGCCACGATAGCTTAGTTGGTAGTGCACCTGACCCGGCATGACATGGGTTGCGGGTTCGAATCCCGCTCGTGGATTTTTTTCAAAACTTTGTCTTTTTTCAAATTGTAATTTGTTCGCAACAAAATATGCGTAATAAAATTACACTTCTCATCAGAAAAATCGAAACACTTCCGTTTTTATGGTTTCATTCCATGAAAAAAATCACATGATTGTATAGCTGGCAGTTTGGCCATTACAGTGATAAGCGAAAATTCAAAATTCAAAATTAGAATTTCATTTGTTTATCCTATAAATGAAATGATTCACTGTTTTGAGACAAATGTGTGTATAAAGTTGGAGTACATTTCACCTTTGAAAACTAAAAATTAGCGCTTATCTTTTAACTTTTTGTTCTATGTTCTGTATACTGCGTGTGTACTGTGACTTTGGGACGTCTGAAAATGTTTTTTTTCTAAAACATATGGATACTTCGCCCGCAGAAGCCGCCCAAGTGGTGGCATTGCTGGATTTTGGACTTAGTCAGCGTGTAGTGGCTGAAAGATTGCATCTAAGCCTGTCGTCTGTTCATAGAGTCTACAAACGCTATCGTGAGACTGGTTTGTTCACGCGCCGTTCAGGATCTGGCAGGAATCGGGTCTCTTCTGAGCGAGATGATCGATTTATTGTAACAACTTCTTTACGAAATCGACGCCTTAATGCTTTTCAACTGCAGCAGCAGCTTCATGTTGTACGTAGGGTGGCTGTAAGTGACTCTACAATTAGGAGAAGGTTGAAGGAACGTGGACTGGTACCGCACAAGCCAGCAAGTGGGCCGAAATTAACTGCAGACCATCGAAGAGCGCGCCTTAACTTTGCACGTGAGCACCTAATTTGGTCACACCTCCAGTGGAACAAAGTCCTCTTTTCTGATGAGTGTAAAATTATGCTGTATGGTAACGACGAAAGAAACAAGGTCTACAGAAGAGATGGAGAACGCTTTGCACAATGCTGCATTGAAGAAAAGGTCAGCTATGGTGGCGGTTCGTGGACGGTTTGGGGAGGAATCAGCGCCGATGGTAAGACAGAGCTTGTCTTTGTGTCTGGGCCACGTCTGCCTGCACTAAACAGTCATCGGTACATCGAACAGTGTCTTGAGCCTCACGTGATGCCCTGTGGACATTTTATTGGCAACGGTTTCATATTCATGCACGACAGTGCTAGGGCTCACACCGCGAGTGTCGTACGAGATTATGTTACCGAAGTTGGTATCTCTATTATGGAATGGCCAGCAAGAAGCCCGGACATGAATCCGATTAAACATCTATGGGATGAATTAAAGAGACGAATTCGTGCAAGAGATCTTGCCCAGAAACACTTAGCCAGCTGCAAAATGCAATCCAAAAGAAATGGAATGGAATGCCACAACATTTAATCGTGACTCTCATCCGATCGATGAAGAACCGTATGGAAGCAGTAATAAGACCTCGGGGAGGGAATACAAGTTATGAAATAAACGTCTCTTAGCTTTTTTTTCATTTACGTGTGTTGTATTATCAATTTCCTTCATACTCCATACAAGTTAAAAAGACTTGTTAAACTAAATACGAAACCTATGAAAATTTAATTTGAATTTAAAACATTAACATTAGGATTTGAAAACCTCTTAATATTCACTATTAAACGACATTTGACATATATTCTTAAATATACACATTTTTCTGATAATCCTTACAATTCATAAACTTACAAGGTGTTTCGATTTTTCTGATGAGAAGTGTATACAGGCTGTCTCATTCAAATCGGTCAGTATGGGAAAGTCTGAAACTATAAGACATACGAAGATCTGTTCTTCCCGAGCTGAGTACAGGTTTTTTTTAAATGTATGAATGCAGTTTTTCTTCTTATTAAAATCGATGACATGGTTCCTAAGAACAGATCTTCGTATGTCTTATAGTTTCAGACTTTCCCATAATTACCGATTTAAATGAGACACCCTGTATACATAGGTCATCATAATCATAAATACCTACGCTAAACCACTGGCAGAGACTTCGCTTCCCATAGCTGCGGCTAAAGCCGAAACCGTTGCACCGGATCGTAGTGATGATGGCTCCACTGTGATCCGAAAGGCACACTGGGTAATCTGGGTTAGCCAGAACCGCCGCGGCACCCACCGACAGGGCCTAACTTCCTGCTGTGTGCTGCGACACCGACCACGGCCATGTATTTATCTCGCCTGCACAACACCACCACCGTGAAGGACATCGCAGATTACATACAAACGAAGACCAACTTCCTTTTGCGGGTGGTGCCGCTGAAGTCGCGCCACAACACTAGCTTCAAAGCATATGTGGTGCGAGTCCCATCAACTAAGCTGGATATATAGATAAGTTTTATATTACTAACAAAAATTGTATATGGGTATGTATATGTTAGTTTATAAGGTATTTATCTATGGGCCTGTTATTTTGTAACATTAAATTGTTGCCTGAGTATAAAAGAATTTATTATTATTGTCCGAAGCACCCAGTGGACAGCCTTTTAGTGGAAATCAAAACTTTGTGTAGCTATAATTGAATGTTTCCTTCCACCAATCAAATCACAGGCTGAAAGTTAGAAAGGTTACTTATTAAGCTTTCGAAAAAAATGTCTTAAATTCAATAATTACCTATCCACTCGAGAAGCTCTAGGGTCCATCCATAGCGAAGGCTCTTGCCTCAGCAGTGACCTACTTACATGACAGAAGATTAAATAATGCTCGTAAGATATGGCACTTTTTACCAGTAGTCGGCCACATTTACCCAAAAGGCTATCTTATCCTGCCCTGTTAGCAGCCTCTTGTACTTAGGAAATTACTTATTATAACATAATAATAATTTACTTTTTTGACGTGAGGTCATGGCATGTAAAAAACTCATTAAAATATTACATCATCTATATATTAATTAATACGTGAAGCAAAAACTTTGTACCCCATTTTACGAAAATTGCGCGGACGGAGGAGTATGAAATTTCCCACACATAGAGAAGGAGTACAGAATGTTATTTTTTTTTAGTTATGAATAAAAAATACATTAAATCAATAAAATGAACTGTACACACACTACCATGTATTTGACACACATGCTTATGTATATGATAAACACGCATATAAACTCTTTTCAAAAATTTCAAAAATTGAGGAGTGGCCGAAATGTCAATGCCAATCCAAACTCACATTCTATCTTTTTTAATTTTTCATTGCAGATACAATCCGATCTATTCCAATCCAATACCACGAAACTAATACCAATGGTATTACTTTACTGTCATATTTATTTTGTATTCCAAACGAATACCACTTTTTCAAACTAATAAATGTGCTGCCTTAATAAAATTACGGTCGAATTTCGACCACTGGGCGACCACTAGTTAAAATAAATGTATCTGTTTATCATCCGTGTTCTACATCATAGCGATTATAATTGGAAATATTAAAGCAAAATAAATTGCACTGCGGTCGGTGATTTCAAATTGGCGGTTTTGCACTTTGCGGCACTTCTGAACAGTAACGTTCACAAGTCTGTTTTATAATGAAAAGTCATTATGAGTATTTAAAAGTGTCATTTCGCGGTTTGACTAGAGAGAACAAAGCGTCTTCAGGTAATTATCTATTCTGCGGTGATGCGCCACTATTTTCATCCATAGCACTTGATTGTCTATAAAATCTAGTGGCAGTATAAAGTCAATCCGCAGACAAAATAAATATAAAAGAAAACAATAGCGGGCGCTTCTCCCCACCCCAACGACCCGGTCAACCTAAGCCGAGGTCCTAAGAGTTCCTCAGACCGTGTGATCAAATCCGTGGACAGAACCAATTACACAGTTCTGAACAATATTTACAGATTACTAGGACCTTTACCCGAATCTTACGGTTTCAAATCCAGCTAACACTAAATATAACAAAACCGCCACTACTCAAACATCACCGTATTGGTTTGGTATAGACGGACGCGGCGACGCCGACGCCTGTTATTAGATCATTAATACGCGACGTGGCGTTAGAGAACTATGGCCGATCCATGGGGCTTTGTTATCTTTAAAATGGCAGAGAGCATCCGAGTTGCTTGCGGCTTAATTAAAGCTTTAATGTGTGTTTTAGATAACGATGAATCAATACATAAGAAATCCAGGGAAATTATTTAGCGGATCAGGCATAAGATGACCAGGGCAATGAGAACCAGTCTCTTGCAAACGAAGGTGCCAGACGACCAAGACCAACCCCCGGCAGATCTGGTGTCAGAAGACCAATATCGGCAATAGGAGAACAAGCTGCGATTGAGGACGTCGCATTTTCAGGAACGGCCGTTTTAGAAATATCTCCCCTGTCTGAAATGTCTGACATGTGTGACGTCATGAGAGTGGAGTCATAGCAACGGCGCCGGCGGCGGCGCGCGACGGTTTTGCTCGAGCTCCTAGTAGCAACAGACGTTCTCTCGGCCGCAACTCATATATTATTAAATTATTATATTCGGAGGTGATTTAGTGGGTTTTTTTTTAATGTAGTTAGTCTTCGATTCATAAGAGTATTATGACATACGCATTACAGTAATCGAAAACGTGGTAAAATACATGCAACAACTTAGTTTTTATAAGCCGATTGACGCAGGTATTTTTTTAAGATTGCTATCTTAGACAATAATATCCATAAGTAAACAGTGCCACTGCAGGACAACACTTGACGTGGATCAGAAAAACAAAAAAAAAATTACAGAGTTGCATTTTTCAATTCGTTCGCCAACTTGACTAACAAAGACATTGTAGGCACATGCATTTATTTTAAGGCATTTTATTTTAATTAAAGCAAATATTATTGGGTCTCTTTTTTCTATCAATATCAAGGTCAACATCAGAGTTCATCCTTTCATATTCACCAAATAAATTAGCATTATCTTGTATTAGGAATGTGTACCTACTTACTGCTGCTGTTTAATTTTAGATACGCTCGCTAAGATAAAACTGAATAAAAAAATTGTTTTGCCACACACCCGGCAGGTATAGCGTCATCTGGGGGCCCAGTCCCGGCCAGTATCTCCCCAAATTGTAGCCGTTCACCAAACGTAGCCCTGATAAATAAATACGTTATAAGAGAGTTTTTAGTAAAAATAAACTATTATGGGTGAAAAATTATAAGTATATCATTTATCTTCAGGTAATATTCGCTCAAGTATCCTATGATCAAGCCTTTCGTTCACCAGGGTTCCCTAGCCTGATCCCCCAGGGGATCCTCGTGAACTTATTAGTTCATCAGGATCCCCTATAATAAAAACTAATAATGACAATTATCAGACTGGGTATTTTTATTTACAGAAAACTAACAATTTCTAAGAAATGACCTACTGTTATGTCGTTATTTAATTATTCTAGCGACATTTCCTGTATAAACTTATCAATTGCAATTTGATCTGTCTTACGAGCTTTTTTCGGTTGCCTTAGCTTTTGTTCAGCATCTCTTTTTAAGGCGTTCAGTAACTGTACAACATTCGGGCGTTTTCGACCAATCATTTTGATTAAACCTGAGTTCCAATTTTCACTACCGATATTAGTCAGTAATATTATTAGACAATTACTAATAATTGTAAATGTGTTAAATTTAATATTGTATGATTTGTTAACTAGTATTTTTATTTACTAGTATTTGTATTTATTTTTATTATTTTTGTAACTTTTCTTTTTGTGGTATTTACGTCGAGGTATTCCACGAAGCACACCCATAGGTGTGCTTCAAATAAAAATTTAAGTCCGTCGTGAATCATCACTTCTCTATGCTTTTTTATTTAATAAATTACGTTATCTCCCATTAAATTTAAATATTTTTATAATTATTACGTAGAAATAAATACCTACTGACGCAACGAAAATAGAATAAATAAAATAAAAATAATGTACGTTTTTTTAATAAGTATAAATCGGACTCAGTGTGCTACCATCTTTTTATGCTTATTTTCATTAAAGGGGATTCTGATGAACTTATGAGTTCACGAGGATCCCCTGGGGGATCAGACTAGGGGATCCTGGTGGACGAAAAGTGATCAAGTAGGTAATATTTTTTCGATTTCTGGAATTTTTATAAATTGAAAAGACCCATTGTAAAATTAACTAACAAGACAAGATTTTGAACGTTTAGCTAGATGATAATAATTTTTACCCTTCCCTATCCACTTGTATCGAGGATCGTATCAACGGGAACTCGTCCTACAGGTAAAACGAGTTCTGTCTCATACAAAACGGGGCCTTCGGTTAAGTCCGGCGTATCCTGAGTAGCAAAAACTGTCGTGCTGACGTCTACGTCTTCAATAAGGTATCCTGTGATAATCCAGTCGCCATCAAGGGGTTTGTTATTATATTCCACAGAACTTAAGATACCCTGGAATTTAACAAAGAATATAAAAATTGTGTTTGTTTTGTGATTCATCTAAAAGCAAGATTGTGAAAACATTCTGAAGAACAGTTTTCCTCATACCATTTTTAAGACAGTCACCCTACGGTCGTGCAATGGGGTATTTGACAGGTTTTAGAAAAATATGTCTAATGATTCATTATAGCATAATATATTTGCAATTTGATTAATTCGTTATGAATTTCTTTATTTTTCATGAAAATCGCCATTAAAATTCAAATTAATAAAATAGCCGCCAAAACGCTGAAGATGCCATGCATGCAGGTCATGTGATGTCGTGACGTCACCTGCTTATACACAGACTTTTAGATGTCAAATTAAACATACAAAACTTTGATTGACATTTTACTGTTTACAAGCTGGTGACGTCACTCCAGATTCAGCGTCATCCCGTGTGTTTTTAACCGACTTCAAAAAAAGGAGGAGGTTATCAATTTGACTGTATTTTTTTTTTTTTTTTATGTTTGTTACCTCAGAACTTTTGACTGGGTGAACCGATTTTTATGATTCTTTCTTTATTTAAATGCTGGTGCTTCCCATGTGGTCCCATTTTAATTTGGTCCAGTTCTGATAGTGGAATCCTCAAGGAATTGAGGGAACTCCTCGAATATTGTAGGCATACCTATAGCGATTTTGGTATTTTCAGAAATAAGACAAGCATTTGCATTCAGAAAGTATCATTTGATGAAGTGTAACTGATAAAAAAGACCACAGATTGCCATCGGAACTCCTCAATGAAAAGTATTTCACGGGCGGCGATAAAATATCTCGATTAAGATAGTTAAGCGACTATGACGAAGCAAATGAAGGCAGGCACCGGAACTCAGTTTTTAATTTCCTACTTTGAGATAGGCGCTTTCGTTTTCTTCGCTTGTCTCATTTAAACGGCGCTGTCTCATACGAGCAGCGCGTTTAGTAGGTCTACCCATATTCGCTTTTGATAAATAGATCGCAACAATTCACTAAAAAAAGAGAAATAAACAAAATTTTAACAAAAACAAAAACCGACTCCAAAAAGTAGATTGATAAAATTGCACTAAAAAGTAAAAAATAAACGTTAGACTTTTAAAGACAATAATTTTATTAGGAAAATATATAGGTACAATTATTGTTATTTTGGAGTCGGTACTACCCAAGGTAACTTTAACATATAGTAATTTATGCAACTGTCATATAATTAAGGGTATTAAAACACGAGTGTGAGTTTATGAAACAAGCGCAGCGAGTTTCATAATAGTAACGAGTGTTTTAATACCCGTGTTATATGCAGTTGCATACACTACTTTATCTTCACTAATGCAATTAGTCAAACAACAAGAGTAAAAGCTGACAATAGTTTATTTGTAATAATTGTTCAAATTTTGGATGGTACAATTTTGAAAGTTAATGTTAATTATTGATCCAGCAGCTGTAGCGGTCGCGGGGCAAGCAGTAGAGCTCGTAGACGGAGTTGGAATATTTATAATTACTTCATTCGTCTTGTTTTCTATACTGTTCAAGATCGTATTTGAGACTTGAATTTTATTCATTAAAGACTCATCAATGTAGCTTTCAGCCACAGTAGAAGACTTCCACACCCTGTGTCGTTTCAGTGCGGTCAAATCACCACCGCTATCTATGAGAAGGGTCGCCGAGGTGCGCCGGAAGCAATGCCCCGTGTACAACGCTGGGTTAGGCAGATTCAAAAAACTTGCGATAGTTTTTCCCAGAGCACCAAATTTATTAATACCAGTTCTTTGATCGACGCACTTCCCCGATCTATAGCTCAAGAAAAAGGCAGGGTTTCGACAGGGGGTGGGTCGAAATTCCATGTATTTTTTACATACGGCATAGCAGTTGCCCGTCACAGCGAAAGAACGATCTATTTTCGTTTTTGTTTTCGAAACTTTCACCATGATTGTACTGTCGTCTATGTTAGAGACTTCATCGAACTGGATGTTGTATAGCTCTTGCCTTCGGCATGCCCCCATTATGCCGAAGATTAGTGCAACCTGTAACAATAAACGATATAATAAGCTTGAGGTACATAGCCAAGGCAAAAACTATGATTTATGAAGTAGTAAAGTGTAGGTACCTACTACCTAATTTATACACAAAGCGCTTAAACGGAGTGTCTAGATAACTGCGTGTGTAGTACGTAAGTACTAGGTAGATTAAATAACAGAACTAAAATACACTTACCTTTTCAAAAAGATACAAAATATCTGGTGAATCTTTCAGGAACATCTTTATTTGACCTGATGTAAACGTCAAGGACTTTTTTTCCTTGTGTCCTTCTGAACTGCGTTTCAGGAACGCTATGACTTTTGAATACTTCGTGATATCAATATTGTTGTAAATACTCAGTGTGGACTTGAGCATAGAATATTTAGCCCACATAGAAGATGGCTTGAATTTGTCGGAGAGGTCTTTGAGATACACAAGAATGACATTTTCAGAAAATGATGTAGTTTTCTTTTCGATCTTCCATGCCAAAAAGTTATTATATTCTTTTTCATATAATTTTCTAGATTTTTCTGGCAAAAGATTGTGAGTTACTTTTGTTGCCAATTCTAGAATATCCGGAGGCGTACAAATATCATCGTCGCTGTCCATTTTTAACTTTTAATTTGTATTTTAAAAACAAAACACATTGCGAAACATTAAATTCACGCGTACGTGTATTGTCACAGTGAACTTGCCGCCATTAAAATCTAACCAATGAGAGCGCAGCTGCGCGCGCAGGGCCAATCAGGAGCGAGCGCGCGCTGTTCTTTTTTTATTTAATTGGCACAAGATCTTACCAAAGAGTTTTGTGTATGTAAGTTTAGTAGTTTCGACGAAGTTTTCACGTATAACCCAACTGTTTTCAAAAGCCAGCCTAATATCAAAATTTTATACAACTTGTATGAGGATTTTGACATAAGGCTCGCCAGGTTAATTGGTCGCGTTTTATTGATGTTATAATGAGATTTTACGATATCGATGTGGATATTATACCATCATGTGAAATTGCTTAAATTGAGTGTTTTGTTGTCTGCGCTATAACAGTAGTAATTATAAGTCAAGTATTGGAAACATAAGTAGAATGTTACAACATTAGTGTAGATAAAACATTTTTCACACCACCTGCTCGACAATGCCTCATTATATATCATGCAAACCTTACTCAAAGTAAATCATTATAGCCCTTGTCTTTTGCCGGGGTGTAATGTTGTACTGAATTTCATTATAACCCGCCGGGCAGTAATGTGATTCTCACTTCTCTTAGTTCTTATTGTTATGCATTTAAAGTCTAATTTCGTCAAAATCGCGCGGCGCGCGGCTGCTGCAGCTGCTGGTGGCCGACGGCGAGGAGGTGGACGGCGGCGCGCGCCGCGCCTCATTTATTTGAAAATCGACCTTATTCGAAAATCGAGCTGGCCACGCCACGGCAAGCCGAACGAAAAAAAATCAATACTTAAAACAAAAGCCGCGAGTATTTCAATACGGTGCAATCAGTATCAGACAAAACTGCAAAAGAAGATAGAATATAACATTAAGAAAATGTCGAGTGACGAAAGTGATTTAACTCCGGAGTCCATTAAATTAGTCGCCTTAGGTATTGTTAATAACCTACTACCAGATAAGTCAAAGGAAAAATACTTGAAAGCTTACGACGATTTCCACAAATGGAAAACTGCAAAAGGCGCAAAGTCTGTGTCGGAGTCAGTGCTTCTTGTTTATTTCGAGTATTTATCGTGTACAAAGAAGTCCAGCAGCCTGTGGTGTATCTATTCGATGCTCAGGTTAACAATAAGCATCAAACACGACATTAAGATAAATACATATAGCAAGTTATTGGCATTTTTAAAGAGGAAATCAGATGGTCATCGAGCAAAGAAGTCAAAAGTATTGACAGCGCAAGATGTGGAAACTTTTCTGAATGAGGCTCCTGATCACAGCTTTCTGGCCATGAAAGTAAGTATGAGTACTGCCTACTTTTTAGTTACGTTTCTAGTACCTACCTATAATAGCTCTATAAAATAGTTAATTAATAAAAGGGTATTTAAATGGAACACATTTAAAAAATACACATTCTAAGGTTTTGTCGCAAGCTTTTTTTATAATATAAAGGTCAAAAAATGTAGTAGTGTATCTATCTATTTACTCACAATCCTATTTTTGTTACAGGTAGCCTTGATTTTTGGAGTGAATGGCGCATGTCGTGGAAATGAACTCGTAAACATAAAAGTCAATGATATCAAAAAACATGCAGATTTATTGCTGATTAACTTACCAGATACCAAAACAAATAGAGAACGTTCGTTCATAGTTCGTGAAGATTATGCAAGAATTGTTGAAAAGTACCAAGCTCTGCGCCCCTCTAATATAAACACCAACAGATTTTTTATCGGTTTCAGTAATGGCAAATGCACCAGGCAAGTCATTGGCAAGAATAAAATCAGCGCCATGCCAAAAGAAATTGCAAAATACTTCAAATTGCAAAATCCCGAGCTCTAAACGGGTCATTGTTTGAGGAGAACATCGGCAAGTCTGTTGGCAGATTCAGGAGCAGATATGACCCAGATAAAACGTCATGGTGGCTGGAAATCCGATGCAGTAGCGAAGGGCTACATAGAGAATTCCATACAAAACAAAAACAAGATAAGCTGTCGTATTGGTGACAACATTCATCTGAAAACTACGTCCATTATTGATGATCCTTGGAAACCTTTGCCACCACAGCCATCTAGCTCAAAATATATCCCGTCAAGCCCACTGCCTCAAGCACCACCTTCCCCAACCTTTACTGTGCCAAACGACCCTCACACGCAAGGTTCTGATGTATTGGGTGCTGCTACTCAAATAAATTCCACCTCAACTAACATAAGCGTACCAAAAAATATAACCATATCTTTACATAACTGGACTAATGTATCAAACATCAATTTTAATTTTTAATTTACTTTTTATTGTTATTTACTGTGCCAATTATATATAATTAGTATTGACAATAGTATTTTAATAAATAAAATACTTTTTCTAGTAGCCTTGGTTTTTATTGTCTCGCAAAAGGTGAGAAAAGTAGAGTATACTCCTCAGGGATAAAACTGATTTTGCCTTGGGCGCGCTTAAATCCTTCACTGCTCTCAGGACTCCATTTTAATTCCCTCGCTTCGCTCGGGAATCAACTCAAAACCCCCTCGCTACGCTCGGGAGTTAAATCTGGAGTCCTTCGTTACGCTCAGGATTCAAATATCGCGCCCGTGACATAATACAGTGCTTTATCCCCTTGGTGTACAATCTACTATAACGACATACTATACTTATATTAAAATCATAATAGTACATTCAATCTTAAGCGTGAAATATTGACTACAAATGCGGACTGGCACCGGCTCCAAAAACTTTGTTGGCTGGCACCGGCTCCAAAAATAACAATAATTGTACCTATATATTTTCCTAATAAAATTATTGTCTTTAAAAGTTTAACGTTTATTTTTTACTGTTTAATGCAACTTTATCAATCTACTTTTTGGAGTCGGTTTTTGTTTTTGGTAAAATTTTTTGATCACGTGGTCAATCATAAAAAAATTATTATGTTATTAATGTTTTTTTTTTTAAATCATACTTATTTTAAAATTATGTGCTGGCTAAATTAGTTTCAAAACATGTTTACTATTAAGTTAACAACAGTTTGATCAAAATTTTCATTGTAGTCAAGTACCCTGCTCTCCACTAGCAAGGACAACGTTGAATTTGCTTTATTTTTGAGGTTCAATGTGGTTTTTTTGTACATTCTGCTAATTACTCCTCCTCCTCCTCCTTGCAGTTTCTGTAAAAAGTAGAAAAGAAATCAGAAGTGTTTGAAAGAAAGTGTTTGAGTGAAATGTTTTTTAAAGGTTTAGCTAACACGAAGCGTTCAAAGCAGTAAAGCCTTTTATATCTATATATATATATATATATATATATATACAGGGTCTAACAAAATCAATAAGCGAACGTTTAAGGGCGGTATCTACACATCATTCTGAATACAATGACAAAAAATGGGCTCCAGTTTTATAGTGATTTTCAATGTTATGTTTTCTAACAAACTAAATCAATTAAAATAATGCACATCATGAAACATGCTGTATCTTTACTAACACGCACGCAAGCGCCAATAAAAAGATACTGCACAGATACACGCACACAATTGAAAAACCATTGTATGACATTCATACACACACGGCTATCTTTGTGTGCGTGTAGTATAGCTGTACGGGTTTGGAAAGGGTGTATTTTTGGTGAATTATGATAATGTTTTGTTGATTATCTCGGTAACGAGCCTGTAGTTTTGGACCAAATTTGGTGAGCATGCTCAGTGTGATGTATAGATATTTATATTGTTATTATTAGATAAATATTGATATTGTTAGACCATATATAAGCAAACAATAGTTACGTACAAATTTTGCTGCTACGTCCGATTATCTGTGAAAGACTTATGTTTTGGCAATACTACATACATAATTAACTATCAAATAAAATAGCTGTGTGTTGTGTTGAATGTAATTAAAATGTATGTGATTTCAAAACAGATAAACGACCATTTTCCTCGGTCATTTTCAGAGTTTGTCTGTTTGTTTAAATATAAATGATTGTGTCTATGATCCATATTGTACATTATAATCATAGCGATTATAATTAGAAATATTAAAACAAAATAAATTGCACTGTGGTTAGTAATTCCACTTCGCGGTTTTGAACTTTGCGGCACTTCTGAACAGGTACGTGCACAGGTCTCATTTATAATGAAAAGTCATTATGAGTATTTAAAAGTGCCATTTCACGGTTTGAGTAGAGAAAACAAAGCGTCTTGAGGTAATTATCTATTCAGTGTTGGTGCGCCACTAATAGTTTATTTTCATCCATAGTAGGTACTTGATTGTTCAAAACAATCTAATGACACAGTAAAGTCTATTTGCCGACAACATAAATTTAATACAAAAATAATGTTAGTAAATATTTATAAAATACAGTGAAAAAATTAAATGCCTAACCGACACAGCCAGGAATTGAACCTAGGTCTTCCGCAATCCGGGCGGCTGCACTGATCATTATGCTACTGGGAAGGCTGACGTAAGTACTGAATTTTTTCAGTTCATAATTTAGTAAACATTACTTTGATCCATATTTTCTCTCTGCCTCCGCCCTCCGGCGGGCGCGGCAGAGCGATGACATACGCAAAGTGGATGGCAGCGGTTAGATGAGGATACCCGAAGATCGGGCTCAGTGGCATGCTTTAGGCCCCTGCCTATGTCCAGCAGTGGACTGATGTGGGCTGATTATGATGAGTTTGGTAATAAGTAGACAGGGAACTTTGGCTACGGCGCGGCGGTGCGGCATCGGAAGAGGTTCAATTAAACAAATGAAACATTTCCGTCCTCATAAATTGATATTGCAAACAAAAAATATCGTTATTTAACACTTAAGGCGGCTTGCAGGAATGCTTTAAATCTAGATTTAGTAGAATTAAAACTCGATTTTAGCTTAATCCTGATTTAACGTCTTGCACATCATCAATTTATCTTAAATCTCGAGTTAAACAAACATCAAAGTTAAACCGGCATCTAGCTCGGTTTAAGGTTGTTAAATCTTGATTTTATTGACAGACGACGTTCATTTTTATTAATTTTTCTCTATTTGTCTCTTTATTTGTGAAAATGGAGTATTCTTCGAGTGATCACGATTTGATAAATGGCAATGACGAGGAAATCGTGGAATATTTAGAAACTCCGTTTTTCTTTCGAAGAGTCATCTTCGAAAATGTTTTATTTGTCACGTTATGAGATGATGAGTCCTTGAAACGGATTCGCTTAAGCAAACATAGTGCAATATTTACTACTACATAAAATTATCAATAATTTAGCAACGTCAGTTCTTTTATTTTCTATTACCTATTGTATATTTTGCCACAAATTCAGAAGATGCATTATTTCAGCAGTTGTAAAATTCGGTGCCCTGGTGGATTTCTTCATCATCAGTAGTTTATAAACCGTTAAAACTTAAAACTTTAAAAATAATGTTAAGTATTTACAATAAAACAAATATAAAAGAAAACGGAACGTAACGAAAGAACGGTGAATGAATGATGGACTAAATGCAGATTTAGTTAAATCGAACGTAAATTTAGTATGTGCCAGGCAGCTTTGATAAGATTTAAGTTAGGTCGAGTTTATTACTAAATCAGGGTTTAATAAAATCGAGCTTTTTATAATTTTACTGCAAGTGGCCCTTTAGTGTTTCCTTAAAAGTGTGTCCGTTCTAATTAAGGGACCACTTTCGAATTATGAGATTCAAAAATAAGCGTCTGGCTTTAGTAAAAGTTTTCAACCCTACAGGCTACAGGTTCGATTCCTCAGCGGAGGGTCGTACATATATTTTTAAAACTAAATTATTTTTATATCGTTACTTATCACTAAATTTTTATAGTTTTGTGATTACCAACAACCAATTAAAACTTAAAAAATTATCCGATTTAAAATAAGTAAATTATTAATATAATTTAAGTGAGACATAAACCGTCATGGTAAACTTGGTCTTCACTTTGGTGTAGGTATTCCTAGATGTCCTCGAAACACACTTCCTGGAGCCGCTGTTCTTTCGAACGGTTTGCTTCCAGAGGAACTTTGTTTTACGTAGTACCATCAAACTGTGGATTGCCATCCGAGGTTTTCCCAATGAACTACGACATGGATTCTTTCAAAAGGGGTTTTTTTTTATTGGTTATAGGCAGGCATTTGACCACACCTCACCTGGTGTTAAGTGACGGTGCGGTCGAGGATGGAACATGCCTGCCTAGAAAATAGCCTATTCACTCTGGCCTTGAAGAGGTTCAGATTATACCTTTCAGGGAACACACTCGCAGGCAGCGCGTTCCATTCCCTAGCTGTGCGCATAAGAAAGTTGAACCGAATCGGTCGTGCGACAAGGTGGCATTTCAACAACATAGGGATGGAACTCGCGCCTCGCGCTCCGATAATGGAAAGTAGACGGTGGGATTAGGTCGTGCAACTCCTTCGCGCACTCCCCGAAATGAATCCTGTAGAAGACCGACAGACGAGCCACCCTACGCCGATGTTCTAGATTTTGCAGCTTGGCGTCTATCAGGGCAGGGTCACCAATGACTCTCTTAGCTCGTTTTTCAATCGAGTCCAAAGCAGCCAGATGGTATTTGGCTGATCCATCCCAAAGGTGGCAACAGTACTCCATACATGATCTAACTTGTGCTTGATAAAGTTGGAGCAGCTGTTCTGGCGCGAAGTACCTGACCTTAAAGAGAACCCCAAGTTTTTTGCTGCAGTCTTTGCTTTGGACTCGATGTACTGCCCGAAGTTGAGGTTGGACGAGAGCTCTACACCTAGGAGCTGTAGGCTGTCAGTCATAGCTACAGTCACATTCCGGAAAGTTGGAGCCAGGTGAATTGAGCTCCGCTTAGCTAAGAACAAACAAGCCTGTGTTTTGGCAGCATTGAATGTGACCATGTGTCTCACCATGGCTCGTTTGCAGACTGTAACTATAAAAAAAATGGCCTCGATGTGCTTACAAGTTTATATTAAGTAGGTAATGTGGTTTGTGTGCCGGGCAGCTACAGACTGACTGACATACAGTTTCTTATCCTCACGTAGGGATTGTTCTATATGTACAAACCTACGTGCGTCTAAACCGCCTCAGTGGTCTAGTACGATTATATCGGTATCAGATATAAAGGTCTCCGGTTCAATTCCCAGCGGCTACATGTTTGTACTGTTTGCTTAGTGGCAGGGTCGGTTTTAAGTTTACCTGGCAGTCTACCATGCAATGTCAGTAGCATTGTTGTGTTCCGACAGTTACTTAAAGATGAGATAGTCAGTTTCTAAGTATTTAAGGATTCCGGGTGAAGCGTGCTTTCACCTTCAGTCTTATAATCACTTAACAAGCAAAAATAGCGCCAAGTGCTTGACTTACATCTCATATCTCATGTTTTCATTTCATCTCACGGTAAGTGCTTAACTTTTGAAAAATAATTGTATCGGTCAGCTTAGTTTGCATAGTTTGCGCAGTTTGCAACAGCCCCGATATCCATTGTGATAACTGGCATTTCTCGAAGTTTGTTAGAAAGCTAAATCATTCGAAGAAACTCTAAGTTGATAGCAATGGTCAAGCGCCGTAGTCAAACATACGTGACAAGTGTGTTATTGCTGATATCACCGCTCCGACACGCCAAGCAGACCGTGCACTGTGAACTACATTTCAAATGTAGACATTAAATCATGTGTTTAAGTTTTAAAGCCTAGTTTTACTTAGTAAATAGTTATTCAGGCAGACAGACAGGTCAAGGCATTCATGATACGTTGTGCCAAAACGATCAACCTATCTTTTTAATTCAGTGTGATTTGAGCTCATAAGGCAGTGTCAAAAGCTTTCGCGACAATAAATAAGGTCTAAGGAACTAATATGGAACACCATGCCGTGACTTGCATCACTTTGGCACAACCTCTTCCAATTACTATGCAAGATGCTTATCTATTTTCTTTGGTTTTGCCGCTCTCGATCCAACTAGAAAACCCAGTAAGAGAGACGCAATTAAGTGACGACGCCCGACGACTGCGTCGTTGCGATTTCCAAGAACCTCTTTTAATATTCGCTGTTTAAAAATGCTGTTACGTTAAAAAAGCAATCTGCAGCTGACAATCGGAACTCCAAAAAAACAATTTTTTAACATAAAACTTTATTGGTCGCAATAGGTCTACAGAACAGAACTGGTAGAGGAAGTCTATTCAACTTGTTTTAATTTCTATCTGTTTATCTGTATCCAATATGTATACAAATGTATACTTTCAAAAAACTCATTAAGATTTAGTCACGCACACCTGTTCAAGATGCAAGTTTAAAACTAACTAGGTCTATGCAAATTCCCATGTCCAAGTGCGACCTACTACTTACCACACAGCGAGTAGGAGTACGTATTGCAGTGTAGGTTTCGTATTACTTTTTCTTTTTAGGACGTTTTAAAAGGTAATTAGCGTGGTCAGATTGACCCTGGTTACTTGTTATGACGATCAAATAATAGTTTATAAAAGGCTATAAATAAAAATCCAGTAGAGAGTACGTAGGTATAACGTCGCTATGGCGGAACGGGCGGGCTGACCTAGTGGTTGCAGGCGCATTGAAAGCGACATCGGCCCATAATGACAGTGGCAGGGAAGGTGGGTCGCGGCGCGCGCGCTGCTTGCCGGCGTACAGTGCTCGTGCACCTCGCCATGCACACACGCTCGCCACATGGCGCGTCGCCTGGCGCTGCTAGCGCTGCTGGCGTGCGCGGCGGCCGCGCGCCCTCCGCGCCCGCCGCCCCCGCCACACTCCGCGGACGTCTCCGACTCCGAACCCCTCGACCCTTTTGCTCTATGGGACGAATACGAAGAATCCTACGAAACAACTAGGCGACCTAGTACCGCCAAACCTAGTGCCAAAGTCATATTAAGGGGCACACACCCCAGAGTGAACATGACAAAGAACAATCATAGTGAAGATAGCAAGAAAAAAATTATTAAAACTACACATATTAATATAGCGAGTCATACAAACTTTATAGTAACGAAACGCCCCATGCTCTATAATTCAGTAACTAAACGCCCTCAGGGATCGGTTGTGAACGTTGGTGAGGATTACGTGTATGTGGAAGTTCCCAATGTTGATAGGCCACGGCCAACTTCAAAGAAGCCGGTACCGTCGCGTCGCCCGCCCCCGACCCGCCGCCCCACTACTCGCCGCCCGACCACGCGCCGCCCGCCTACAACACGACGCACCACAGCCCGTCCAGTACGGAAAACCCCTAAGACGACTAGGGCACCAATAAGAAAGAAAACCACAAAAAAACCTGGATGGATATCCTCATTTTTTCAACAGAATAAAGTTACGAAAAATCCCAAAAGACCCGCGAACTCAGGTTGGTTTTTAGGTACGTTCAACATTTTAATCTTACTCACATTGTAGAGTAAAACATTTTATGAATAGACTTCACAACTACACACATCTTTTAAAATATTATCTCAGTGGTTTGTTGTAATTTTTTATTTTAAGTAAGTATTTATTTATTTATTTTATTACACAAAACAGATTTACAGCAGATATATTTATAAGAATTTTATAAATATTTATATAGCAGGTAGGATGTAACTCCACATATATGTGTAAACAACATCCTTATTCAATTAAATTCCGATAATAAATCAAATTAAATCTATACATATAAAATGCTTTGTCCTGAATGATTGACTGACGGATCAACGCACAGCCTAAACCGCTGATCGTAGAGACCTGAAACTTGGAGGTTGTGTTCTTTGTATGACGTAGCCGTAGGCATCTGATAAGAAAGGATTTTCCGAAATTCTACCCCTAAGGAGGTGAAAAAGGGGGGCAAAGTTTGTATGGGACAACGTGATTCCTTGGTCCAATATACTTCAAATTTTGCATAAACCTTTTACAGAATTGATGGAATTCATCCCTTAACGGGGTTAAAAAGGGGTAGAAAGTTATTTTGGGGGTGATTTTCTTCGAAGTTGATATCAATACTCCTTAGTGCTTTTGATTTAAATTACATTTTATTTTGACACATGTTTGAAAACTCAATCCGATTTTATTCAAAAAAGGTTGAATCAATATATAAAAAAAAGATTGATTTCGCTGACAAGCTCAATAATTTTTAGGAAAGACTTTGCTATTAGGTATCTGTAAACGACCCTTCACAGAGCGTCACCGGACTTTTTTGGGGGCGCGGCGGCGAGAAACTTAAAGGGAGGAACCCTTTAAGTTTCTCTGTAAGCCACACCGCTTGATCACGATCAAAACAACGTCAGAAGGTTTCTAGAGGGAATGGCATCACGCAAGCGTGCCCGCACTCTACTAGATTCTCCGAGTAGTTTGGGTAGGATTGGGATGGCCAGGGTTACAATAGTGGTGTACGTTATAAGCAGATGTGTGTCTAAATCAGAGCTTATAACCTAACTATCCTAACTAATAGTAACATAACATAATAGGCGAAAGTGAGTTTGTTTGTTTGTTATTTGTTACGCATTCACGCGTATACTATTCAACCGATCATCATGAAATTTTGTACATATATATTCCCAAGAGTATAATCAAAGACATAGGATACTTATTATTAAATAAAAAAAACGAGCGAACCTTACAGTAGTCGCATATGATGTGTAACATTTGACATCTCACCTTAGTAATAAGCAATTTTAACATTATCTTCTAAAAAAATTGGGTCAGGTATTATTTGAAATGATTTTTTATTTATTTGACACTAAGAGTAATGCAATACCGCGCGCTCATTCGTCAAATCAAATGGCGCGAGCTTCCCCGATTGGTTGGTAGTCTATGGTTGGTACCATCCGACGGCCAACTCTACCACCGCGCGCTCGTTCGTCAAATCAAATGGCGCGCGCTTGCGCGCTTCCCTGACTTCCTGTTACACACTTCCGTCCCATTTCACGAAATCACTCCCACTGATTGCAAGAAAGCGAGAGGAATGATGTTACACATCAAAAAGTGAGTTAGTTTGTTTGTTTGTTTTTGTGATACCCTTTCACGCGTAAACTATTTAACGATTTGTTTGTTTTGTTGTCATAGAAACTGTCAAAGCGGTACGAAGTCCGCCGGGTCAGCTAGTTTTGTTATATTATGGGATTTGATATATAAAATAAAATAACTAAAAATTTAAATTAAACTATAAAAAATGGTAGTAGGTAGTAATAAGTTTATTGTAACAATAAATCGTAGTTATTTCTATTTCTATATCAATAATTATCGACAGCCAGTCGTATGTTTTAGGTGGGTCTGTTTGGTACTCACAGCTAGGGTAGCCTACGAAACTACAGTTTCATTTTTTCATTTGTTTTCATTTGTTATACATAACATAATATTTTCTACATAAACTATAAGGGTTATTGTACATTTGCCACAAAGTAAGTTCGTCACATTTTTGTACATTGAAACTCTACCTTTCCATTTAACCCTGTCCTGTTACAAAGCTGCCATATCCGCTACTTTCTTACCTGAGACTACTATTATGTTTAAGTAGGTTTATTTATACATATGGTTCTTTATCATTATTATTATTTTTGCTTAATTTATAAAATACTCACTATTCTAGTATGTTTTAATAGTTTTACCTCTGATCTTACAGTTTATTAGCTCTCGCCATCCGACTGGTTGTCTGGAAGAAATCGCTTTAATGCGATAAGACCGCCAAATTGTATCTTTGTAAATTATTTATATCTTTTTATTCATGTTTATGTGTTATTATAGTGTTGCTATAAAAGTATTATTTATTTATTTATTTTAAAAGGCCTACCAACAGTTTTTGTATTAATACATTCACTATAATACAAAAAACTAATTAAAGGTAGACACCACATGACAAGTAAAAAGAGTAGTAATTTATCTACTAACTAAATAATAAAGTGAAATTATATCTAATTTTTTTTAACTTTTAATAACAGTTTTTTCTTGGCCACATAAAATGTACGCTTAATGCTCCGTATGGAGTCATTAAATATGTCTATACTATTACTGTGATCGCTTACTAATCTGCAAAGTCTAGGTATGACAGAGTTAATTCCAAGAACGGAACGACGAAGTGGGGGGCAGAGAGGTGTTATAGATTTTCTAGGAATACAGCGAGGGACTCTAAAATTTATTTTGCTTAGTAAATCAGGACAATCTATTTTGCTGTTAACTATATTATAAATCAGTTTAAAGTCAATAAAATCTAGTCTATCACTAATTGGAAACATATTAAAATGGTTCAATCGTTCAAGATATGAACGCTTTTTTTTAGCTAATCTTAGGGAATAAGCCAAGTGCCACATAAACTCTTCTGGATCCGCTCTATTCGAAGAATTTGTACCGCCTAATGTGGACGCCATACAACACTGGCATATTCTATTATACTTCGCACCAAAGTGTTATACAGTAGTATTTTTGTTTTTGGTTTTTTTGAAGCTTTTCCATTTCGTATTACGAACCCTAACATTCTAGACGCTCTTTTTATAATATTGTCGATATGTGGCACAAATGTAAGCTTGCTGTCAAACATAACGCCTAAGTCTCTGATAGTGTCCATTCCTTTCAAGTCCATGCCATCAATAGAATATTGATTTTGCATTGGCTGACTTTTACGTGTAAATGTAACTTGTGAGCATTTATTCGGGTTTAGTTGCATACCGTTAATAAGACACATTTAAATCCTGTTGTAGCAGAGTACCATCATTCTTAGAGTTTATCACACGTAATAACTTTAGATCGTCAGCGTACAAAAATGGCGGAGAGTTTTTGAGGCATTGAGGGATTTCGTTTATAAACAAGTTAAACAAAATTGGTCCTAAATGCGATCCCTGTGGTACCCCGAAGGTTATGCTATGCTATTATCTATATACCTTTATATCTATCTACACTCCATACATCTTTATAATAAATCTTCTGTGCGTGTGTATGTTACTGAACTCCTTCTAAAAGGCTGGACCGATTTGGATGAAATGTTCTGTGTGTGTTCAAGTAGATTCGAGAATAGTTTAGATTTACAATTGGACCCGGTAGGTAGCGCTGGGGTCCATCATGGGATACCCGTGTTCATAAGCGGACGAATGATTTGTTTGTTTTGTTGTCATGGAAACTGTCAACGTTTTGTTTATTTTGTTGTCATGGCAACTGTCAAGGCGGTACGAAGTCCGCCGGTCAGCTAGTTGAAAGTAAAAATTTGTCACATGCATTAAAATATTATAAGTTCGTCACAGGTCTATACTAAAACATGACTTTACTTCATAAAAATAGAAGTGTGGCAAAACACATAACTTTTTTCTGTGACGAATTTACTTTGTGGCTTAAATACAATAACCCAACTGTCATAATAATTGTTTTGCTATTTACAAATATTAATAGCATCATTTTATTTTAGTATAGGGTAGTTCTACCAGTTTGCCGGCCACTGCCAGTAAGTTAAACGGTTGGTTACATGAATTTCTGAGTCTGTTTGAATTTTTTGTGTTATTAGATTGTTAAAGTTTTATTACAATACATTTTTTTTAAGAATAAATAAGGTTTACTTATAAATTTTACGTGGCCGGCTAACTCAATACATAAATAAATAAATAAATAAATAAATTTTATATATATATTAATATTCTCATTTCTCATACATATTTACCAAGATTTGAATTCACGGCCAGGTGGCCGACAATCGGCAGTTCCTTAAAGGTTTTCATTAATTTATATCTTCAACAATTGTATTTTTTTCTAGAATCTCAGTTCTAATGAAGAAATTATAACAAAAATCGAGATCCAGTTTCAGTTTCCGGCCACAAGGACTCATACAAAAAAAATTAAAAAAAGGTATTCCAATTTGATAACTTTAGGCGGCCGAAAAGAGGCATTCACGTATCCTTTTCTCGGCCTAAGTATATCAATAGGAACGTACAAATAACAAATATTTATTAATCTCTTGAATATGTTTTAAAAATAATTCCTATTCAATAGTTTTATCTGTTATTCAAGCATTAAGCTTCCTTTTCGTTTGATTTTTAACACAAACTTATCTAAAACTTGTGACTTTTTTTGTTTTTCCGACACTCATTTTGAGTGGCCGAAAAACGACAGCACTTATGTGAACTCTCGGCCATAAAACGAAAAGCGGCCGACAAACGGTTGCGAAGTTTTCAGTTGTCGGCCTACCATTTCTAGTGTGGTTTATAATTTAACTGTCAAGTTCCTAAATAAAAACTTTGAAATACATGAGAACAATAATATTCTTTATTTTTTGTAAAGACCTACCTTTACCTATACAAAATATAAATATATTTGAAGGAAAACAAAGTGGCCGACAACTAGCACTAGTGCGGCCGATAACTGATATAGATGGCCGAAAACTGGTATACTTACTACTTTTCTATATTTTTATAAATAAAAATTAAATGAGAGTATTTGGTTATTTAATTTCTAGACAATAGAAAACTATATTAAATTCCCGTTTATACGGTATTTTTTATTTTTTTCTAGTAAATGTTTGGAAAGTTATACGAATCAGAAGTCGAAATTTCGCTTAATTGGCCGAGAACTGGCAGAATTACCCTAGGCAACAAAGCATAAAGAACCAAACACTAAATTACTGTATTTTATTGAGCTAAACGATAAACGGTAATCAAACCTTTGGAGTCTCGTATATAAATAGTTATATACGAGACTCCAAAGGCGGTTTGATTAAAGCGAACTAAGTGGTAATGAGAAAAGTAATGGTAAAAGTTAGATTTTCACTTACGAGCATGCTATACAGCGGTAAATAAATGCGGATAAACCTGCCGTTTACCTCAACTATATACAGTGATTTAGTGTTTGGTTCTTTAAGCTTTGTTGCCTATTCGGTTAATTAAGAGGAAAGAGTACCGTTCAGTAATTGTGTAGTAACCTATTTGTTTAATTATGAACCACTTTATGCTCATTCAATTGTTTTCTAATTTATTTATAATATTGCTATAACGTATGCAGTTATAACAATTTCAAGCTAAATAAACGAACTTGCCGCGTAACTTAATCAAAGCATATGTGTAAGTGTTTCCTTTCTCGTTCTTCAATTTATCGTCAAATGCTACTTAAAGCTAAAGAGCATCTTTTTTGTATTTCTATACCTAATACGATTTAATTAATATTTAATTAAAGACCTGAAAACAGATGCATTTGTTTTTATGTCATCGCCTTTTAAATTAACACTGATGTTTACTTCGGGATCAATAACATTTTTAGTTACTTTTTAATTTTTTTCGGAGTTGTTTCTTCTTTCCTTAAATTTTTATTTTTTATTCTTATACGGCCTTATCCTAACTTATCTAACTTAAAAAGCATTCAAACGATATAAAGCTAACAGGATTCTAGAAGTCGCACGAAAGCGATGGCCTTATGTTACGCGACTATTAAGCATAACCTGTAGGTAAGGCATTGGCACGCATATCGTCGCTTTTAAGTGGGCAATTTCAGTTGTACACACCATTAGACCACTAGTGAGTCACACATATTAAATCTAAGTCATCCTAGCGGACCGTTACGATTTTCTCTTTGTCGCGCAAGGTTAAGGGAAACACTAAAGTCGACTGAATTGAAAAATACGTATGAAAAGTAGACAAAACCAACGTTTTGTAGTCCCTTCATTCCTCCTCCAAAACTGGACCGATTTAATTACTTTTTTCATAAAAAATTAAAAAAAGGCTTTGGCTGTGTCCCTATTTTTTGATTTTTTTTATATACAGTCTCGTGAAATTTGGGAATCACAGCGGAAAATCTGGCCAACTTTTAAGGTTTTTAAAGGGCATATCTTTTTTAATAATTAATTTATGAAACAAAAAAAAAACCGACTCCAAAAAATTTGACTGATAAAATTGCACTAAAAAGTAAAAAATAAGCGTTAGACTTATACAGACAATAAATCAAGAAAAAATATAGGTACAATTATTGTTATTTTTGGGGCCGGTGCCAGCCAACGAAGTTTTTGAAGCCGGTGCCAGTCCGCGTTTGTAGTTAAAATTTCATACATAAGATTTAATGTACTGATTATAATTATAGTATGTCGTTAAATGATTATGTTAAAGTTACCTTGGCTGGCACCGACTCCAAAAGTAACAATAATTGTACCTATATTTTTTCTTGATAAAGTTATTGTCTGTATAAGTCTAACGCTTATTTTTTACTTTTTAGTGCAATTTTATCAGTCAAATTTTTTTGAGTCGGTTTTTTTTTTTGTTAAAATTTTTGTTTATTTTTCGCTTTTTAGTGATTCGTTTCGATCTATTTATCAAAAGCGAATATGGGTAGACCTACTAAACACGCTGCTCGTATGAGACAGCGCCGTTTAAATGAGACAAGCGAAGAAAACGAGAAACGCCTATCTCAAAGTAGGAAATCAAAAACTGAGTTCCGGTGCCTGTCTTCTTTTGCTTCGTCATAGTCGCTTAACTATCTTAATCGAGATATTTTATCGCCACCCGTGAAATACTTATCATTGAGGAGTTCCGATGGCAATCTATGGTCTTTTTCATCAGTTACACTTCATCAAATGATACTTTCTGAATGCAAATGCTTGACTTATTTCTGAAAATACCAAAATCGCGATAGGTATGCCTACAATATTCGAGGAGTTCCCTCAATTCCTCAAGGATCCCATCATCAAAACTGGACCAAATTAAAATGGGACCACACGGAAAGCACCAGCTTTCAAATAAAGAAAGAATCATCAAAATCGGTTCACTCAGTCGAAAGTTCTGAGGTAACAAACATAAAAAAAAAAAAAAAATACAGTCGAATTGATAACCTCCTCCTTTTTTTGAAGTCGGTTAAAAAAGGAAAACATAGGGACACAGCCAAAGTCTTTCTTAATTTTTTATTGAAAAAAGTAATTAAATCGGTCCAGTTTTGGAGGAGGAATCAGGGGACTACGAAACTTTGATTTTGTCTACTTTTCATACATATTTTTCAATTCAGTCGACCGTAGTGTTTCCTCTTAAGGTTAACCTTTCTGGGATCGCCGTACGATTTCTGTAAACCGGAATATAAACGGATTACGGTGGCTGATTCAATTCTAGTCAAGCTAGTTTGTTCCTTGCATAGTGTTGGAAGTATTAACGCTGGCCATCACCTTTGTTTATGGTCGGAATACCTTCTTAACAATTTTTGAATTAATGACAATGTCTGTCTAAGATTTTTCTGTGTTTAACATGTCTTGTGAAAAAACCTTAATAATAAATATAATAATGTTTAGTTCAACTGTACTCTTAATTTCATCCTACCTATATTTCTAAGACATAGTAATCAGGCTCTCAGCATCTACGTCAGAGTATCCAGTGTGAGTTTTGTTCACTATCCGTATTCATTCGATTCATCATCATCATCATCATCTCAGCCAAAAATACGTCTACTGCTGAACAAAAGCCTCCCTCAAGGATAAATCACTTTGAGGGGAATTTGCCATAATCGCCACGCTTGGCAGGCGGGTTGGCGATCGCAGTAGGGTGAGAATAATCACAGAGAGACGCTGCTGCCCATCCTCTGGAATGACCCCATAGTCGCCTTCTGCGACACCCACGGGAAGAGATGGGGTGGTGCAATTCTTTATCCCCGGCACCACTCGGGGGAATTAATTTAATTCATTCGATTACGTTTACGAAAACGAAAATTTATATGGCATTGAAGCAGCGCCTCCAGGCAACATAAGACAAGAGTTAACATTTTGCCATACAAATTTTCGTTTTGGTGGTGAAAATGGTTTAGACCCAGAGGTCCCTGGTTCGACCGTAATTTTATTAAGGCTGCACGGATTGTATCCTAAGCAATTAAAAATTAAAAAAAGATAGAATGTGAGTTTAAAAAATGAAATTGAAATTTTTGAAAAGAGTATAGGTATATACGTGTGTGTCAAATACATGGTAGTGTGTGTGTGGTGTATGGTTGTGTGTGTAATGTTTGTTTTATAGATTTAATGTATTTTTATGCATAATTTTAAAAAAATATTACCATTCGAATAACCTTCTCTATATAAACTATAAGTGTGCGAAATTTCATACTCCTCCATCGATATATAAGTCAATGTACTCCTCCGTCCGCGCAATTTTCGTAAAAAAGGGGTACAAAGTTTTTGCTTCACATATTAATATAATAGATAAATAGTTATAGATTCCACAGCTACGCAAAAGCCTCTATCACTGAAATCAAGTCATTTCGCTAATTGATGGGTACTGACATTGAAAAATCCGAAAACGTTTTGCCCTATTTGGGAATCGAACCCAGGACCTACAGATAAAGGCCCTAACGCTTTGCCGCCAAAGCGTCGCTCGTCACAAGGCGAGACAAGAAGAAAATTGTGCTAAACACTTTAAAAAGTATAAAATTGGTGAGTTTTAGTGCAAATAAATTATTTATTTATTTTACACCTTAAACCGACCGACAAACAATTGAATTTCTATTGTGTCTGGGCCCGACGGCAGTCAACCTGTTAAAAAATTATACCCATAACAATAAAAATACGGTCACGTTTTCTATCACTTCTTTCTTTAAAATGATAAAGTTTTTTTAAACGTCGACAATCATCGCGGCTCATTGGCTCGAGTAGCAAAAACCATTACGACATTTCCCGCGGGCTTGCTACTGGTATACTTACCGCAAAGTCATGCAAGCACACTAACTCTGCGGTAAACTTTAATGTCCCTTATGTACTGGTAGGTACCAATATACTGTGGCACAGTTTTAAAATAGAACAAGGCATAAGATATAAGGCTACATTACGTAATTGTAATCAATGATTTTCTGTTTTAAACCCTAAAAAGTACTTATTTTCAATATGTTGATTTATCAGGAGTTTGGTAGAAGTACTATTGTGTCTTCTGTGGTACAGTGTTGGCCATTTCGAACAGATCAGAACCAATTACCCCCTATTTACCAAATATCATATTTTTCCTCTGTCTATCAAAACATTAATTAAAAAAAAAATAAAAATACCTGACCCGGTATGTCAGAAGGGTGCAGGTGGAAATTTTTTCAACATTTGTGTTTTTGTTATTTGTTCGCAACAAAATTTGCGTTAAAAATTATATAAACATTTAAAACATTAATTATTAATCCTGGTAGAAGGGTTACAAAATAGTAGTTTATGCAACTGTCATATAATGAAGGGTATTAAAACACGAGTGTGAGTTTATGAAACGAGCGCAGCGAGTTTCATAATAGTAACGAGTGTTTTAATACCCGTGTTATATGCAGTTGCATACACTACTTTATCTTCACTAATGCAATTAGTCAAACAACAAGAGTAAAAGCTGACAATAGTTTATTTATAATAATTATTCAAATTTTGGATGGTACAATTTTGAAAGTTAATGTTAATTATTGATCCAGCAGCTGTAGCGGTCGCGGGGCAAGCAGTAGAGCTCGTAGACGGAGTTGGAATATTTATAATTACTTCATTCGTCTTGTTTTCTATACTGTTCAAGATCGTATTTGAGACTTGAATTCTATTCATTAAAGACTCATCAATGTAGCTTTCAGCCACAGTAGAAGACTTCCACCCCCCGTGTCGTTTCAGTGCGGTCAAATCACCACCGCTATCTATGAGAAGGGTCGCCGAGGTGCGCCGGAAGCAATGTCCCGTGTACAACGCTGGGTTAGGCAGATTCAAAAAACTTGCGATAGTTTTTCCCAGAGCACCAAATTTATTAATACCAGTTCTTTGATCGACGCACTTCCCCGATCTATAGCTCAAGAAAAAGGCAGGGTTTCGACAGGGGGTGGGTCGAAGTTCCATGTATTTTTTACATACGGCATAGCAGTTGCCCGTCACAGCGAAAGAACGATCTATTTTCGTTTTTGTTTTCGAAACTTTCACCATGATTGTACTGTCGTCTATGTTAGAGACTTCATCGAACTGGATGTTGTATAGCTCTTGCCTTCGGCATGCCCCCATTATGCCGAAGATTAGTGCAACCTGTAACAATAAACGATATAATAAGCTTGAGGTACATAGCCAAGGCAAAACTATGATTTATGAAGTAGTAAAGTGTAGGTACCTACTACCTAATTTATACACAAAGCGCTTAAACGGAGTGTCTAGATAACTTGCGTGTGTAGTACGTAAGTACTAGGTAGATTAAATAACAGAACTAAAATACACTTACCTTTTCAAAATGATACAAAATATCTGGTGAATCTTTCAGGAACATCTTTATTTGACCTGATGTAAACGTCAAGGACTTTTTTTCCTTGTGTCCTTCTGAACTGCGTTTCAGGAACGCTATGACTTTTGAATACTTCGTGATATCAATATTGTTGTAGATACTCAGTGTGGACTTGAGCATAGAATATTTAGCCCACATAGAAGATGGCTTGAATTTGTCGGAGAGGTCTTTGAGATACACAAGAATGACATTTTCAGAAAATGATGTAGTTTTCTTTTCGATCTTCCATGCCAAAAAGTTATTATATTCTTTTTCATATAATTTTCTAGATTTTTCTGGCAAAAGATTGTGAGTTACTTTTGTTGCCAATTCTAGAATATCCGGAGGCGTACAAATATCATCGTCGCTGTCCATTTTTAACTTTTAATTTGTATTTTAAAAACAAAACACATTGCGAAACATTAAATTCACGCGTACGTGTATTGTCACAGTGAACTTGCCGCACATTAAAATCTAACCAATGAGAGCGCAGCTGCGCGCGCAGGGCCATTCAGGAGCGAGCGCGCGCTGTTCTTTTTTTATTTAATTGGCACAAGATCTTACCAAAGAGTTTTGTGTATGTAAGTTTAGTAGTTTCGACGAAGTTTTCACGTATAACCCAACTGTTTTCAAAAGCCAGCCTAATATCAAAATTTTATACAACTTGTATGAGGATTTTGACATAAGGCTCGCCAGGTTAATTGGTCGCGTTTTATTGATGTTATAATGAGATTTTACGATATCGATGTGGATATTATACCATCATGTGAAATTGCTTAAATTGAGTGTTTTGTTGTCTGCGCTATAACAGTAGTAATTATAAGTCAAGTATTGGAAACATAAGTAGAATGTTACAACATTAGTGTAGATAAAACTTAGTAATATATGCTTAACTAAATTAGAATTTGATTATACACAACAAAAAGAAACACAGGTAACTTAACTTATATTATAACACAGATAGAAAAAACATTACAAATAAAAAATATATTGCAATGTTGTTTTTATTTTTTACGTTTAATGAAGAAAAACGATGTAGGTATAGTTAAATGATATTTCTATTTAGAGGATTTCTTATTGTTAGCCTACTACGTACATTGGGCTCTGAAATTTGACTAGAATGCTCACAAAAGCTCAAGGAATGGAGAGATCGATAATGATCTTCTTGATTTCTTTCATGATTGATCTTCTTCTGATCCAGCAACTTGCAAAGCTGGCAAAAACTTGTGACTTGTGAATTTAAAGCTCAACCGTCAACTTAGTTACTTTCTCGGAAATCCGTCTTCTAAGGGTCCTTTATTTGCATCGGGAAGTACTTGGTCTTCATCAAGCCTGGTGATAAGTGGTGGTGATAACTGAGTTAGACGGAAGCATTCAAAACAACCCCAACCACTTAACTGCCTTTAAGTTAATGGAATACATCCTACTAATATTATAAACGCGAAAGTTTATAAGTATGGATGGATGTTTGTTACTCTTTCACGTAAAAACTACGGAATGGATTTGGATAAAAATCGGCATACAGATAGTTTATAACCTGAATTAACACATAGAATAGTTTTTATCCCGATATTCCCACGGGAACGGGAACCACGCGGGTGAAACCGCGAGCGGCCGCTAGTATTTTATAAAGTACTGAGTATAGTTATCATACATTTTAATCTTATGTCTGTCCATTATTAGAAACACATAGTTAATGTGAGAAAATATAAATTTTATTACAACTATGTAATGATTCTATTAAATCTCTATTAAATTATAAGAGATTTAACAACTTATTAACTTTATAGGCAGAAAAGAAAGGCGAATACCGCTAGGTATATTTTATGTCACTATAGAGTGGACGCTACTTTGAAACGCTAGATGCTTCCAAAGAAAATTTTCTATATCACATTATGGTATACTTTTAATACTTGTAACAGCTGCGCTTAGACTGGTTTGAGATGGTTTGAAATTGTTCAAAATTCCGTGTTCTTGAGAGGTAGGGTTAACTACTACACACAACAACAACTATTTTTCAGGAAATTAAAGTAAATCTATCACTAACTAGTATAAAAAAGGAATAGAAGAAAAAATAAAGCATTTTCCAAATTTATTTATTTATGCGTTGCGTTTCGTTTCACTTCACCTGAGTTTGAATGTCATTCTGTAGTTCAGAAATTTAATCAACAGGAATATTCCGTTCAAACGCACAGGCATTAGTCGGAAATAAAGTATTTTTCATACTTTATTTTTAGTGAAAAGAAATGGGGATATAAAATAACGTAGGATACGTTATTTTAAAGTATGGTTGGCAACCCTGGAAAGGGGTCTATGTGTGCGTGGCTCGAGCGCGGTATGTATTACGCTTACCTTCTGGGGTCATCATATTTTGTGTCTTTAAGGAAACTGTTTTAAGGCGACGCACCGCTAAACAATAAATCTCATACGGAGCGTTTGCGCCGTACCATAAGAAAATCTGTTTTTTTCCTTCAAATTAAAACTACAAATTATTTAAAAAAAATGAACTACAGTATTGAAGTGTTCGTTAAGACTAATCTACTAAGAAAATTTAGATGCTTAAATCGGTCTAGTTAGCCTGTAAAATGCAAATCTTTGATATTTTTTTCTCTGTTAAAAAAGTTGACAAATCGTGTTTTTGCAACTAGCAAAATGAAGTCAATTAAATGAAAAATCATGTCATCAAATATCACTTTCATATGTTTTGTAATTGTTGGGAAAAATCAAGATCCCCGCCACGTAAATTTCCAATGCGTCGCCTTAAGCCAGGGACACTGCGGAGCGGGAGTCGTCGTAGCCCTTATCTTTTCAAATATACAATATGTAAAAAAACCCTGTCCGATCCGTAAAGGTTTTATTAGGTATCGAGATTCAGATCTATTTACGTAATAATTTTAAAATAATAAGTGAAAAAAAAATTACTCCGATAAATAGTTTGCTAAGTGACAAAACTTACATGGCAATACTTTTGTCGGCATTTCGGTAGGAAGGAGGACCTTTGGCGCCGCCCGCCGCCGCCGCCATTGATGGAAAGTGTGGTCACATTTATAAAATTAGCATAACTTTGAGGTAATTTGAGCAATTTCAGTACAAAAAAATTTGCTTTTTAAATTACGAAAAGTAACTCTTTTATTTTCATGAATAATATTTTTTTATGATTTTTTTTGTTTTTGTTATTTATTTATCTATGTAACCCTTTCCGAACGGGCAGGGTTTTTTTTACAAATTGTATTATTTTCGTCATACTCATACTAATATTTTATAGAGGAAAGCTTTGTATTTTTGTATGTTTGCAACGAATAAACTCAAAAACTACTGGACCGATATAAAAAATTCTTTCACCATTAGAATGCTACATTAGCGCTGAGTAACATAGGCTATATTAAAAAAGAATTGTCCACCAGTGCGAAGCCGGACGGGCCGCTAATAAAGTATACTTTCTTATATGCATAAGTGCAAATATCTTCTTTTCATCAGCGCTTCCTGCAAGGAAATTTTTACAAAGACTAACGTAAGAAATTTAAAAAACAAACATTTTATTTTTAATTTTTACTTTAGTTATATTATTTCTTCAATCTCAAAGCTATATGCCAACTGCAGACCTTATTCTGAGAACGAACCAGAAACTCGACATGTGCTATTTCTCTCTCCGGTATTACGAGTACAACACCTACAAGATACAGTAAATTCACTAAACTTAATTTAAATAAAAACATAATAATAATCTATTTACGTTGGAGGCACCAATTGCAGAAATGTTGATTCTAGTAGTTTTATCCTCAACAAAGTCTTTACATTGTTTTATTCTTCTTAGGGTACCTCTCTAACTAGTGAAGGTTGGCAGTCAGCTCTGCACATTTGGTCCTGTCCTTGGCAAGGCGAAAAAGTTCAATGACACCGCTATTCTTGTCCACTCCCGAATGTTCCACAAGCAGCACAACTACTTTTCCCATTAAGATAAGCTGCAAGAGTTCTTATCTGTCTTGCGCGTGCCTAAGCACATGGCCCAAATACGCAACTTTTCTTTGTAGGTATACTGTTTTATTATGCAATAATAACTTCGGTTTTAATTTACCCGGCAGGATTTTTCTCCAGAATATACAACTGGATCTCGAAGAGCACCTGGTTCAGTACCGGGTGGTTTGACGAGGCCCCACAAAATAAGGCCAGCACCACAACCACGACGGTGGCGCCGCAGACGACCACAAGCAGCTGGTTTCACAACCTACTCAATTCGGAGGATAATGCCGAAGATAGTGTTTTAAGTGAATCACGTAAGTTAGTTTTTTTAACGAAGTACCTACCTAATCACTAAAATAAAAAGCAAAATTAATAACCTGCTCTAAATCAGAAAATTTTGTATCATCATCATCATCATCATCATCAGCTCATTTTATGTCCCCACTGTTGGGGCACGAGCCTTCCCTATGGATGGATAGGAGAACGGGCCTTAAACCACCACGCGGGCCCAGTGCGGATTGGTGGTTGTTAATGACTGCTAATTCAGCCGGGTCCAACGGCTTTACGTGCCTTCCAAAGCACGGAGGAGCTCGAGATGATAAATTTTGCATACTGATCTCCAAACTTCAGTATGAAGACGGTACTAAATGATGATGATGATTATGATGATGAAATCGGAAAGCTTGCACCTATTCGAAGTTTTAAGAAACTCGATATTGGGTTTTTCATTTCTTCTATCATTATGTCAAAATCGTCCTGAAAGCTTATATCGAAAGTCAAAGTGTTGTTAGTTTGTATAAGTATATCTAGAACAAATACCGTTTCAAATTTGGTGCTTACTTCATCGACTGAAAGTGAAAATATCATTAACTACAAGACAACTCAACAGTTTTCGATTTCTTGTCTACAAGATCTAGTTAATCTCTAGATTCTAGAGATTATTACAGTCACAAATGATCTTGCAGAGATCAAGAATAGCTGTTGGATGCGACACAATCAGCCAGTAATGGCAGAGATCACGCTTATACTCGCAGCGGGGATATATATAATGTACTCGGATTGTGCATTGCCTAGTTACCAATATATTATTTAAGGGTGCGCCGTCCGTAACTGACAAGTGTCATATATTTCATTTGAAATGTCTTCGTCCATATTTATTTGATGCCGCGCGGCCATACTAATTTTGTATGGGGAATTTAACGTGTAACCCCTTAAGCTCTGTGTAACCCCCTTATTCATTAGTTAATCATTGTTTTATCTCCTTTCCTCAAATTTAAAATGACGTTTGTGTGCAGTGACAAAACAATATTAATACAAATACAAATACAAATTTAAATAACCGCTTGTTAAATCGAAAATGTGAGACGGACGATTTGTAGTTTAGCCATTGGTGATTGTTTAGACAAAATCAGAGGTACAATAATTTTGATTAACTATAAGAAATCAACTATAACTCGTTTTCATGATTTTTGCCCAACTTTAAATGATTATGTAGAAAAAACTATAGTGTGTTATGAATTTATGGATTGGACTAATTGTAAACACGTTCCCTTTGATACTAAATATATATTTTGTTTATGTAATATGATAGTATTTTCAATTATATCAACTTAACCGTAACTGCACTTTTTTTTAAGAGAGTTTGTTGATTGCCTCAGATGCCATTTTCAGCGTCACCAGACTTTAATCCGACAGCAACAATGAATTCACGACTACATTAATGATTGAATTCTCAGTTACACGTAAAATATTTTCTCTTGTTACAGCGAAAAGATCGTCAAAAAAATCATTAAAAAAGAATTACAAAGGTTTTCAATTGCTACGCGCGTATCCAGACGCGCAATGGAAAGTTCACGAGTTGCTGGACTTGCAGGAGGAAGCTCTGGGCTCGGGGCTGATGTGGTGGTCTTCGCCGTCGATGAACGGTTCCACAGACCTTCTTGTTCCTCCAGATCTTCTTGCAGATGTCAAGGACCATTTCAAATCGGCAAAGATTGACTTTGACGTAGTCATTTGGGATTTGCAGGTATGAAATGATGTTGGTTAACTAAATTTAAATTGGATACAGTAATTGCACGCTTGTTAATTTTTAGTAGATACGCGTGGCCGGTTTGTTAGGAAATGCGAAATCAGGTCCAATTTTTCTTAATTTTTCGTTTAGTTCGCTTTTGGTAAAGAACAAAATATACCTAGTCTAGAAATTTATAATGATATTTTTTCAGAAAGCTATTACGTATGAAAATCCAAAGCTATCAAAGAAACAAAGGCTGGAGTTGGAGCAACTACTGGGACATCCAATGACGTGGAAGCGGTATCATCGCTATGCTGACATACTGAGATACTTGGAGTTCCTACAGCATTCAAATGGAGACCTAGTGGAGCTGGTGCCTCTGGGTCGTTCATCCGAAGGCTTGCCGTTGGTAGCTGTGAAGGTAAAAGCCTATTAAACTACAATAATCATGTTCGATTTCATGGTTTCTATCAAACAAAACCCTCGATAATATACTACGTTGGAATGAATTCATCGTAAAGATGGTATTAGAGAAGAACAATAAAAAATGTGGTTTAATTTTAAGTTATTGAATTAAAGTTAAAATTATTATGTTTAGCAGTTGGTCGCGATAGCTGAAATAAATTTTGTACGCCTCGATTTAATAGTATGCCATAAACATAATTGAATGCTTGACTAAAATCAAAATGCTGGCAGGTTTGCATCTTGTAAGTTTGGTCCATTACCTACTTTTTTAACGATACCTAATTATCTTTGGTGTTAGATTTCATTACCATCTAACGACAGCTTCGCAAAGGATCTAAATGGAAAGGAATACAAGAAAAAATGGAAACTGCGCTCACGCATGAAGCCGGCAGTTTGGGTGGACGGCGGCACGCATGCGCGTGAGTGGATCGCGCCAGCTGTCGCCACCTGGATGCTGCATGCTCTTATAGAAGGAGAGAAAGGATTAGGTAAGATCTACGTTCCATGCTATCTTATATTTAGGTATACCTAAATGTAACTTTAACTATGGTACAATGGAGTGCTTTGCCTAATTAGGTAAATTGTGTAGGTAAGCGTCTTCATCACATTGTTTCCAAACAAAGCCAAACTTGCCAGTTTCACAATTTAACAGATTTTACAACGTTCTTAAAATGAAATCATAAAACCATTCGGGTAATCAACTCCTAAACAACCAGATCATAGTTATAAGCTCATCATACTCGTAGATACCAAGCAGGTTCGAAGATAAGCGTGAAGGAGCCGTTTTAGATATTTGGCCGCCATTCTTTCGAAATCCTGACCACAGAATAACTAATGCAGGACTACGAATCCATTACACGAATTGTAATAGACCTGTTCCATTTGTAGGTGCAGAATACGAAGTGCTGAAGCAAGCGGACTTCTACATAATGCCTGTGTTGAATCCGGACGGATACGAACATTCGCACACGCACGACCGGTTGTGGAGGAAAACGCGCTCACGGCTGCCCGACCACGCAGACGACTACTACGTAGGATGGTAACACACCACACATTATCAGGTCATTTTATGTACCCGCAACTGGGGCACGAGCCTTTCTTATTGGTGCCCAGTGCGGATTGGTAGTTGTTAACGACTGCTAATGCAGCTGGGACCAAAGGCTTTACGTGCCTTCCGAAGCACGGAGGAGCTCGAGATGACACATTTTTGGTCACCCACCCACCACCCACCAACTTCAGTAATCGTAGACCGGGCGCGTTAACCACTAGGTACGCTTTCGAGCTCCTTAATGTACACACTCGGTAACACACCGAGTTGTTGTAATTAAAAACAAGTAACCTGAAGAGAAAACTAGACTCGTCGTAGACTCATTACCTACGGTGCATGCGACAACACAACTATGCCATTGAATCGTCGCGTTCAATGTAAAAGACGCTAATATAAACAAGCATTATGTTTGATGAAAATGTATACAGTCTTGAGAGCGATAGTGCAGCGGTAAGTGCGTTCAGGTAGCGAGTTTGCTAGTTGAGCAACTGTCGCAATGCCGGGTCTACGGATGGGTGACATAATTAAAATATCTAGGAGTTCCTTCGTGCTTTAGAAGGCAAGTATAGCTATTGGTCCTGGTTGTTATCGTGATATCTCACAATTTAAGAACAATAGTTAAAATTCAACAACCTGCACAGTGCCGTCCGTGGTGGGTGGATGGCCCAATCGCCCCATGTGTCCCTAAGCCCAACAGTGGAAGATAGGCTATGATAATGTTTACAATCAGTAAATACGTCGGTACTACATTGGTAACTATTTTAAACAATGTTCAAATTGTTTAAAATGTCACGTCATGTGTGTCATTTAAAAGTGTTTCCAACACCTAACTGTGCAAACAAGTAAGTTATACTTTTATCATCATTTATGTAAGGTAACTACCAACAAACTGGAACAATACAAGTTTCCTGTGAAAGTGTACATACAATGAAAGTGAGATTGGGTCACCTGCAAGTTTTCGTACCTAGTACTATTTAATTCCTACCTATACGATATAAATACATGAAGTTACCGCTTTAGCTTTAGGAATACCAACATACGATAAAGATTATCGTTATGTCCATTTTAGGCATAATAATTGCAAACGCAATCAAGAAATTCATTAATAAATACTATTAAACAGGTACAGCTTGCGAAAGTTAAGATGACGCTATTTCACTATTGCATTGGGCTACTTCCCGATAATAATTATAGCCTAATTTTGACATTAGTTCTAAGTAGATTAAGGACAAAATGTCAGAATCAGGCTACTGAGTGACTGAGACACGATTGCGGTCGCTCCAAAATAACAAAAACGACGACGCTCAGAATCATTGTCTCTACCTACCTACCTACATGATACAATTTACCTTAATTTTTCTATAATACCCGACTGCGTCATTACCCGACTGCGTCAGGAGGGTTATGTTTTTCGAGTGTATGTATGTATATATGTATGTCTGTCTGTCTGTCTGTTTCTTTAGCATGCCCTACAGCCCAAACGGCAAGATGGATTTTAACATAATTGATAAATTATTGATTGATTGATTTTATTTTGACTGTGGGCACTCCCACATAGGGTATATAAAAAATAAAAATAAAATAAAAAAAAGTAAAACCTTTGGCCAGGTTATCTATCTATTAGTAGTCATGACCCCAAAAAACTGTTAGATCGATCACACGATCAAAATTCTTTAAACGAACTACAACGTCTACGGAATTTAAAGGATAATGGCCAACTTTTCTATGGACGTAGATGTAGTTTATTGACAATTGGTGTATGCGCTATGACTTTGCTATTTAAAAGAGTAAGGCGTTTTATTATAATTATTTTATGTAGGTTTTAAAATGCTTGGTTATTTTACTTTCTAAAACTAAAAAGTTTGAAATAAACCAAATTACCTATTAAAATAAAACAAAAAACCCGACAACGACAACTATCAATATTCAATATATTTAGAAATATTTTACGTTGCATTCAACATTGCTCAAATTGAATTCTTGGATCGTAGAGCTTGTTTTTTTTCAGTTTTTTTTCTCTTTGCAGTTATTTTTTATATAGTTGTTTTAGCAGTAGGGTTTTTTGTTTTATTTTAATATAATGTGTTTATTTATTTATTTGTTATCAGAAACAATACATACAGTTTACATTATGATATGGGGTACTACTTAAACCTCTGGGTTTTATATACATAGTATGAAATAGACTGAATCTGATCTGAAATCTACAACATTAAATTGTGTTTGGTTATTGATTTCATAGCCCTAATTAAACTTCGAATGATATCAGGTTTCCGTGGAACTGGGGTCGTACGGAGTGTGTCGGCGTTGACGCAGACCGCAACTGGGATTACCGCTGGGGCGAGCAGGACGCCTCACGGGACCCCTGCGCGGACAACTTCGCTGGCCCCCACCCCTTCAGCGAGCCGGAGACGAGGGCCGTCTCTGAGTTCCTGGCTGAACATAGAGACCAAATAAAAGTAAGGTGTTTATTTTTTTAATAGGGGGATGTAGGTAGCTTTGTGGCGCCGTGGTACGCTCTGTTTGTGCTTGCTGTTAAACAAAGTTTGCAAACGCCGATAAATAGGTAGGTGACTAAAAGATTACCATCTCGTACTCCGTGCTTCGGAAGGTACGTTAAGCCATAATTACCGACAGCACTAGCAGTCGTTAACAAACACCATCCGCACAGGGCCGGTCGCATGGTGGTATTTCAATCCATATGGTGTGGTCACAAAATGAACTGGCAATGATGGTGATGGTGATGATCTAATAAAGATATAATAAGAACAAAGCCTGTACCAAATCAAAGCAGACACGAGATGTCAGGAGATGCGATATGTTGTAAACACTAATAACGACCTCCGTAGCCGAGTGGCTTTCACGCCGGACTTTGGGCGGCGCTAACTCTCAGGTCCCGGGTTCGATTCCCGGTCGGGTCAATGTCGAAAATGTTCTTTCCGATATTGTGTCGGGTCTGGGTGGTTGTGGTACCGTCGTTGATTCTGATTTCCATAAAACGAGTGCTTTTAGCTACTTACCTTGGGATCAGAACAATGTAGGTATGATGTGATGTTTGTCTAATATATTGTCTAATAGTATTAGGAAAAATAGATTACATTGGTAAGAAATTAAAAAAGTGTTGAATAATCGTGGATTATTAACGCTTTTCTTAATTGTAATTTTTTTCGCAACAAAAGCAAAAATAATTCGTTTTTACCTTTCACCTACCTATCTACTTATTGGTTTATAACCTTCCAACTAGTCTGGTCAACAAGTTGAAAAACGTGAAAAATAGACATAAAGCTCCTAAAAATATGAGCAATAGCTCATTGGATTCGGAATGACCTCTAGAAAAATGAGGTAATCCACTTTGAGCACCCGCCTAAATAGCACCTGAACGAATAGCACCTAAATGCAGTGTGAGGATTTTACTGCACGTAAAAAATTGCAATTGTTATTAACAAAATAAGATAAAAAAAGGTTTTTAGTTTTTTGTTAATAATTCAAAAACTATTAATATTTACGATAATTTATGAAAACTTTTTGAAATAATTTTTTTTTTCCAACTGGCATATATTTTTTCAAGTAAGTATACGGATGATACCATAATTTATTCGAGTTTTTAACTTCATATTTGTTACTATAAAAAATATATTTTATGTGGTAGGTACGCTGTCTTTAGCGGCAGTGCACCCATGCCGTAATGGCTGCGCAGAGCCCTATTTTCATGCAGCGTTACATTCAAATTATTAATAATAGACGAAGAGTTCCGGGAGCTGAAACTTTTTTTTCGAAACGGAAATTTCCTTCCCTTTATGGAACTATAATTAAAATATCGTAAATATTAATAGTTTTTGAGTTATTAACAAAAACTAAATACCTTTTTTATCAATTTTTTAGCAATTTTTTACTCATTTTCATCTGTGCACCGTATCAATACTCACACTGTATAGCATATTAAACAAGTGCCCTGAAAAACATTACCTATAAAGCCATCAATATAACAACTTAAACTAATAATTTACCCGGCGCTACCACCAAATCAAAAACGCCCAGAATAGTTATTATGACATTTACTACAGAAGCAGACGAAGCAAAAATTACAAAAATTTACATATTGGATTGGGGAAAAAGTCTTTTCGCATATAGTATGTATGAACTTGTAATAAAATCTCTTTGGCTGTACTATTTGTATCTGGCTGGTTTTGGTATCATTAAAAGTTTAAATTTTAAAGAAGAAAATTCCAAATTCAAATTAGGAAAATGTGTGATTTTCACTTGTTTTTCTTACTGTCAACTTGTCAAGATGTGTGAATTCGATTAATTTTAAAATTTTACTACAAAAAAGCTGCGAAAAGAATTTGCGATGTTTATGGAATAGTGCAGTGTCTGTGAGAGTAGCACAAATTTGGTTTAAGCGTTTTCAATCCGAAAATTTTGATGTCAAAGATGCACGTCGCTCTTGCGTCGCTCTGGTCACCCTATTACGGATAAAATTGATGCCATTTTTGAAAAAGTGGATAAAGATCGGCATATCAGTAGTTACGACGTAGCTGAAGAACTGGCAACTGACCACAAAACAGTTTTGGCGCATTTGAAAAAAGCTTGATATTTGGGTACCTTACGAGCTCACTGAAAGAAACCTAATGAACGTGTACTCATTTGTGATTCTATAATACGACGTAATGAAACCGAACCATTTTTGAAGAAGCTGATAACTGGGATAAAAGTGGATCTCGTACGACAAGAACGTGCGAAAAAGGTCTTGGTCAAAGGCCGGTCAGGCTTTACAGACTGTGGCGAAACCCGGGTTAACTCGCAACAAGGTGATGCTGTGTGTGTGGTGGGATTGGAAGGGCATTATTCATTATGAGCTGTTACTACCAGGCAGGACTATCGATTCTGAACTCTACTGCGAACAACTGATGAGATTAAAGCAAGAAGTTGAGAGAAAGCGACCGGAATTAATCAACAGAAGGGGTGCGGTTTTTCATCATATAACGCTAGACCTCACACATCTTTAGCCACTCAGCAAAAATTAAGAGAGTTTAGCTGGGAGGTATTAATGCATCCGCCGCATAGTCCTGACCTTGCACCTTCAGATTTCCATCTGTTTCGGTCTCTTCAGAATTCTTTAGGCAGTGTCAGGTAAACATCACGAGTACTGCCAAAACCACTTGTCGCGGTATTTTGATCAGAAGCCCCAAAATTTCTATAGCAATGGTATCATGTCCCTACCTACAAGATGGCAAAAAGTTATCGAACAAAATGGCACCTAAGTACACACTTTAGTTATATGTAAATAAACTGTAATAAAAAATGTTTTGAATTTTCTTAAAAAATGCGAAGAAACTTTTCCCCAACCTATTAGATAAGTAGGTACACATTTTTTCCAACCACAAACATACCGACTTAATATATAAGACGCAAAAAAGTATTCATTCGTGCAAGTTTTTAGATTGAGGCATGTCTTTTAAAATTCTTATAATCCTTTTATCTCTCTTTTTATTAAATTAAAGTGTTCTTGTCACCAACTCGAACCTATTCAACGGTAGACACAGTTCCACAAGAAAACAATTACTTTTCTATTGCAAGTAGTTACCAGTTTTCTTAACAGGAAACTTGACTCAATTAAGTGTCTGAAAATAGAAATGCGTGTTGTGGTTACGAAGCCTATTTATTACTCTGGGAACTTCCAATATGAAGGCTAGATGAAACTCTACTTAGGCATTTATCCATCCTACAAAGTTTCATAGGTATTTTTTTGTTGTTACGAGGTTACAAGTAACAACAAAAATGACCTAAGGTATTATTGTATGTATGTACTACTGTACCTACTAGGTTCCGCCGGCAAATAGCCTGCTTTTTCAAACTTATTTAACTGCGAAAAACGCTTTGCATTCCATACTAGCGGGTCGGGGGCAACCCGCAAGTTATGTGAGGCTCTTCCCCCTGCTCCCAGACCCAATCTGGCAGTTCGACGGGGGGTAAGCGCAGGCAGCATACCCACTGATAAAACGCAGTAACATCCACTTGATAAGGTGGTTCGGTACCACAAACAGCAGGCACCGAGTATCGCCTGCTTAATATTTGGTTCGTCGCCGCAAATTCCCGAAGAAATGAGGCTTTACTGAGATATAAATTCGCACTTCGGATATCTTTCGGGCTCTTCAACTATCTCTGCGCTATGGTGACGATAATCTGTTGCTCATCGTCAAAGAAAGGATAAAGCAATAAACATACTTTCGCATTTATAATTCGAATGCATCGCTGTGTTAAGAAGTGGTCACTACCTGTACCTAGGTGCTTAGGTACTGCGCAGATTGATTGAAATTATCTTCCAATTTTCTCTTGTCCTGTTCACTTGTTTAAGTGCACGCACATGCAATTGCTCACCTAATTGGTCGTTTAGAGTGCGCAAAGTGTTTTTTAATGAGTTCTTCGGAGATAGGGCCATTTAGAAACCTTGCGTGAGTTGATTTTAAGAAAAGATTACAGGATATATTTTTCTTAAACACCTAAGATATCGTTTATTGCATTTAATCAGATGAAAGTGAAATAACATCGTCAGTCTCTGTGTGTGGTATTTATTAACGAAATCTTAGCTTGTCTTAAGCAACTTAGGAATGCTCTTCATACTTTTGTTTATTCAACTTAGTCGGCAACAAGAACACAGGCCGCCTTATGGCATAGCAGAGCCTTCCCTATGGATGGGTAGGGAGAACGGGCCTTATACCACCACGCGGGCCCAGTGCGGATTGATGGTTGTTAACGACAAGATAAGAAGGAGTTCGATGGCGCAGAGGAGCTCGATAGCGCAGTGGTTAACGCGCCCGGTCTGCGAGTGCTGAGGTTAAGGCGACGCACCGCTAAACAATAAATCTCATACGGAGCGTTTGCGCCCCATGTGAAAATCTGTTTTTTTTCCTTCAATTTAAAACTACAAATTATTTTAAAAAATGAACTACAAGTGTGTCTTAAGACTAATATACTAAAAAAATTTAGATGCTTAAATCGGTCTGGTTAGCCTGTAAAATGCAAATCTATGTTTTAAAAGAGGTTACTTTAATATTTTTTTTCTCTGTTAAAAAAGTTGACAAATCGTGTTTCTGCAACTAGTAAAATGAAGTCAATTAAATGAAAGATCATGTCATCAAATATCACTTTCATATGTTTTGTAATTGTTGGGAAAAATTAAGATCGCCGCCACGTAAATTTCCAATGCGTCGCCTTAAATTTTCTTAGTAGATTAGTCTTAACACACACTTCAATATTGTAGTTCATTTTTTTTAAATAATTTGTAGTTTTAATTTGAAGGAAAAAAAAACAGTTTTTCCTATGGTAAGGGGCGCAAACGCTCCGTATGAGATTTATTGTTTAGCGGTGCGTCGCCTTAACCTCAGCACTCGCAGACCGGGCGCGTTAACCACTGCGCCATCGAGCTCCTTCTTATAAATACCTGTAGGTATCTCCGATGCGTTACTTAATCCAAATGAGGTACTTTTCTTTGAGAGAATTTGCTGATTGCCTCAGAGGCATTTTTCAGTGGCACCCTTAAAAGCGGCGAGAAACTTAAAGGGTCAACCGAAAAAACCGTGTGAAACAAGACACCTTTAAAGGCTTTGTAGAGAGAATGGCATGACGCACTGTGCGTGCATGTCCCCGTTCTCTACTACCTATATTCTCCGAGGGGTTCATACTGTGCTGTACATACTTGATGGTATACAGGGTGGAAAAAAAGACCGTGGTTGGAGGAATAGTACCCTTAATATTGATGATGGCAAATATTACTGAAAGGAAATAATCCTTTATTTTCAAAAATATTTAAAACTGCATTTAAAGATTGAAAAAAAATCACCTGCTTGAGCCGGGGATCGAACCGGTGAAATGTGAAAAAAAAAACATCCTGTATTTTATGATACCAACTGAAAGAGTCATTCATAAGGTTAAATTCCTTTTACACAACATAGTATCTTAAATTAAAGAAAGACCAAGAATAATATTTTTTTTATTGTAAAGCTTAGGTACTCACTATCTAAAGAAAATAGTTCACAAACCTTAAGATTTTTCAAAAATCTTTAAAAACAGTTTTAATTATTTTTGAAAATAAAGGAATGTTTCCTTTCAGTAAAATTTGCCATCATCAATATTAAGGGTACCTTTCCTCCAACCACGGTCTTTTTTTTCCACCCTGTATATTTAATATAGGAAAACAAGAAATTATGATGACAATATTTAAATTCACACGACAATATTAAATTTTTACCTTACTTATGAGGCAATCGGGCTTAATAGGCTAAGTCCTCGGGGAGATTAGATGAGCTGGTTGCCTAGTGCGAGTTTCATTCGCCATACGATCACGTTGACGAAAACGAGAATGTGTAATCAAATTAAAAAGCTTTATAAAATTTTTAATTCTCCTTGTTTTCAACACACTGCTTCAAGTTTCGTTTTTGTTAACGTGGTCAAACGGGGTATGAAACACGCACTAGATCAACCAGGTAAATATAGGTTATTTACAAAGTACCTACTCGATTATAAGTTTTTCATGTACCTGTCTTGCTAGTCCGGAATGATAATGTTTTACTTTCTTTTATAACTTGTTATTAACCGCCAGATCTACATTAATCTTAAAAGTCTATTTACATGCCTTTAGTTTATGGGCTAGCGGCTATAAAATTACTGGAAATGGAAAAGTCGGACATGTCTCATATTGAAGATAAAAATCCCACTTTATTATTTTATTAAGCTTTAAACAATCTCAAAAGATAGTTTCCGCGAACAGCCAGGAAGTACTGGTGTTCCTGTGAATTCCGCATTTCTTAGTTAATCGATGGCTTATGGTTCCCACAGTAGAGCCAACAACACAATGGCGATGTGCAAATTGCCAATTGAACAAGTACCAGTGATAGTTAGAAATCAGAAGTAGTTTCTACTCTAGTGCCTTCAACTATAGCAATTTATCATTCTCGCGAACCCGTAAAGGTAGACCGCACGTCGATCGTCGATCGTAGAGGCGGGAAATTATGACGGAACACGTATTTTGCTCACATAGACACTTTCAAAACATTTTCCTACATTTTCTATTAGACTTTCAAAGAGACAATGTAGCCACAGCATTAAATCTATTTTATTACTTTAACATTTGACATATAGGATAATAAATAAAATTATTTATTAACTTTGTTTGAAATCTGTAGTGTGTCTGGATTTTTTAAATGGTGGCACTGTTGCTTACTATTAGAAGCCATTGTACATTTCGGTATCCCATATACCTACACATTAAAGCAATAAGCCGATTTTAATGAAACTTTCTATGCTTCAGGGAAATACAGAGATGTTGTCCATTTATAAAAACATTAGAAGTTTGTATTGACTGAAATTATGCGATTTAAAATCAACTAAGTATGAGAAGTTTCAAATAGCATAAATCCGTTGAACAAACCATGTAAAGTAGTAGTAAACAGCCTATAACTGTCCCACTGTTGGGCAAAGGCCTCCATCATTTAAATCAAGTCATCGCTACAATTGATGGGTAATGGCTTAATCACCACGCTTGCCAAATGCGGGTCGGTAATCACAAACCCAGGCTATGCATCGATAAATCCGAAATACATTTTGCCCGACCTGGGAACTGAACCCGGGTACAACAACAACAAACCATGGTAACCCCTTAATATTTGACTGCGGTGTTGAAAGCTGAAGCGCACTTCCCACGGAATCCAAACTGGCTATCCTAGCTCTGTTTAGGATCAGCGCAATACTTAATATTGCTTTCTCTTTGATTATATTTTTGTATCTTGCAATATTGCAGGTTTACGTGTCACTGCACGCGTACTCGCAGGTGTGGTTGGTGCCGAGCTCGCATGCGCACACACCGTTCGCTGACGACGGCGTGCCGGTGGAGATGGGCAAGCTAGCCACAGCCGCCTTGGCAGACTTATATGGAACCAAATATCAGGTAGGTTTATCCTATAGGTATTTCGATATATAAGTGTTTGTAAAATGTAAAGTTTTAGAATTGAAATATGTCTATTGCAAAACCATAATGTGTACTTTCACATAATGTAAATGGGTTCTGAGTCTGACGTGGATCTCAACACCTAGTTGATCTAGTTATTTGAAAGTCAGCTTCCTATCCTCGTTAAAAATGCCTCAAGTAAACTATATTTAAGGTTTTAGGTGATAGGAACGTCACCTAAAACCAAGATAGACTCAATCATCAATAAAAATATATAGTGGCAGTCAGTTTCTAGAGATCTAAAAAATGGTATTGATTAACTTAAGTGACTGAATAATCTTGGTTTACATAGAACAACCTTTGATGCCAAAAAAGTTATTCTATCTGCGCGAAATGGTTTCGTAGGTGATAACCTACTAGGTATAAAGGCGCGCCCCATAAACCAGTTATCCTGACTGACTAACTAACAATTAAATTTGTTTTGTTGTTGTGACCTACTATCTATATGACTTAACTTCAAGAATTTAAATAAGAGCTTTCTTGATTTATGTTACATGTAGGTCCATAATAACAGTAGTCTGTTTTATTGCAGGTTGGCACCGCCGCGGAGATAAGGCAGCCAGCTTCTGGAATGTCACACGATTGGGCCAACGCACGTGCCGGAATCAAGTTTTCCTATCACGTTGATCTACGAGACTCATACGGACCATATGGATTCTTACTACCGGGAGCACAGATAGTTTCCACAGCTCGTGAAACATGGCAAGCTGTTAAAGCCATCGTAGATAATATATCTCCGTCCTCCTCTTAGTTCAATTCACAAAATAAGTAACAGAAAAACATCTTATTTAGTTCTTAAAATAATATAGATGTGAAATGTTGGCTGAAGTGAAACGTTGGATTGGTAATAGCAATGCGAGTTGAATGTGTAGCAATAAGTAGGTTAAAAAAAATGTGAATATTTATTAAAGCGGAAAGAAAAACCCATTACAATCCAATCTCGTAGCTATTAGACACAACCATTTGTAGATGAAATAAAAAAATGGAACAGAATGATTTTTTAATCTTTTACAAGAACCCAAAAATTTGATTGATTAATGTTCATTGTCATCATTATCATCAGCTCATTTTTATGTCCCCACTGCTGGAGTACGAGCCTTCCCTATTGATGGATAGGGAGAACGGGCCATAAACCACCACGCGGGCCCAGAGCGGATTGGTGGTTGTTAATTAGGCTTGTGCTTAATCGGACACTTTTCGGTTTAGTACTGTACTAGTACAGTCCGAGTAAAGTACTAGTACACCTTATTAGTACTAATAGTACCTAACAGTACACGGAAATAAAGTCGTTACCTATTTATATCGCTGACCTCTATTATAAGTATACTGTAATGTATAATATGATAGAGGTCAGTGCGCTATCATCTATAGACTCACTGCTGTTTTAATCTATTTTAGCACTGTTATCTTATCATATCAGCCAACTATATAGCTTTAAAACTTTTTTTGCCAAAAGTAGCCACTTTTTTCAAATCATTTTAAAATTATTTAAGTGTATGTTTGAACTGGGTAAAGCTATTCAATAAATATTAGACGTTATTACGCACAGACTCAAATATTCAATTACGTCAGGGCGCTTTAACAAAGCGCGATCACTCGCTCACACTCTTAGATTAATAATAATTATTATTCTAAGCTCACACTACACACTAGCTGGTTTTTGGACAATTTCAGTAATCTTAGTGCTAAATACAGCTGAGCAAGATTTTCTATTAATATAACGCACGGTCGGCGTAAGCGATTGATTTGCTATCTCGCATAGATTTGTTAGATGCATTTTCCGATATTTTTATTTTCTTGTATAAAAATTTCCGATCGTCATTTTTCACTGTAGACAATTTTCCGAACGCCTTATTTCCCATAGACATATTTTCCGATATGTTTATTTTCTTGTATAATTATTTCCGAACGCCTTCATTCCTTGTATTTTTTTTTAACACACGCAAAATTTCGTAGTCATTAACTTTACTAGGGGCAAAATTTCTTATTCTTAGTTAAGTTTGATATATTGTGTGAGATATGCATGAACTACTTCTATTTTTTATCAATTTTATATATTAGGTTTAATTCTGAATTGGATTTTGATATACATATGCTTAAAAAATAACGTCATTGATTTTTATTAACTTTTTTTTACAGGTTGGTTGGGGGTTGGTCACTGATTGGTAAAATTTCGTATTATAGCCTTAATCATTTCCTATCGAGAAAAATAACCATAAAAATCCATAAAAAATTGCAAACAGGGTCACAAGCGAATAAGAAGTTTTGCCCCAAGTAAAATTAATGACTACGAAATTTTGCGTATGTTAAAAAAAATTACAGGGAAAGAAGGCGTTCGGAAATAATTATACAAGAAAATAAATATATCGGAAAATATGTCTATAGGAAATAAGGCGTTCGGAAAATTGTCTACAGTAAAAAATGACGATCGGAAATTTTTATACAAGAAAATAAAAATATCGGAAAATGCATCTAACAAATCCTCGCATAATGTGTGTGTATTCGATAGCGATTGCAACAAATATCTCGCTTTCTCGTACATACATACAGTACGTTTGTTCCTTCGCTCTCGGACATTCGGAGTAATTCGGACAAGCAACATTAAGTACTCGAGTCGAGTGTAGCGACTAGCGGGAGACGGTGTACTAATAGTCCGACTGTCCGATTAAGAGCTTGCGTTCGGTAACGTTTCTTTTCGTACAGTGCCGAGTATCGTTTCCTATTAGTACTTAGTACGCGTACTACACAACACTATTGTTAATGACTGCCAATGCAGCCGGAACCAACGGCTTTACGTGCCTTCCGAAGCACGGACGAGCTCGAGATGATAAATTTTTGGTCACCCATCCGATGACCGGCCTTTGCGAAAGTTGCTTAACCTCAGCACTCGCAGACCGGGCGCATTAACCGCTGTGCCATCGAGCTCCTCCATTAATGTTACCTACTTGAAATTATGTACCTACAGATGCACCGAATATTCGTTTGTTATTCGATATTCGGCAAATTCGGCAAATTATGAGGTAGGTACTCGTATTCCGCCGAATATTCTGTTTATTTGACGCTTAAATTCGGTTCAATTCCTTTTCATACTCCTAAGAGATACTTTATCAATAAAAAGGATAGGTAGGTACATTAAAAATAAATGATTATCAATTAATAATAAAGGCAGGTGCGAACTGCAACTGCAACGTTTCGCTCTCGTTACAAACCGTTCAAGGCCATACAAATTTTCGTTTTCGTTAAACTGATTGCGGAACCGAATAGTTCAGCGGCTGAACTATTCGGTTCCGCGATCTATTCCGAATATTCGGCTAAACTCCAGCCGAATATTCGGTTCGTTCATAGTTACACAGTTACACCGGATAGTATTTGGTATTTGTTATTCGGCAAAAACGACTATTTGGCGCATCTCTATTTGAAATCTAAAATATTAGTGATTTAGCTTTAGTTATGTTCTGAGAGTGATTTAATACTTGCAGACTGTTATAAATTCTAATTAAAGCCTACTTTTAAGTCACTTCTAACTCGAAAAATCTATGGTGTTAAGTTTTTTTTTAAGTAAGAGATTGACAAAGATTATGCATTGATATCTTGGATTGATAGTGGCTTATTATTGCGATTGTAAACATAATTATTGTATGATTTTATAATGGTGTATAAAGGAAAAAAAATATAATTTTCTAAATTCTAATTGAATTGCGCAGTACGGAACGTAGCATAATCCGTTGTCTTGTCATGTTGACATTGACATAAAATTGACATTAGAGTTTTGTATAAAACTTCTTCTTGCTGTTTTGCGAAAAGTAAAATAAAATACCTAATATATTATTTAAAAAATGGCAAGTGAAGATGATACAATAGCAACGTTATCTGCAATCAGCAAAATAAACCCAACTGAATTTGATGTCACAGTTAGCGCACTACTCCTAGGAGTTGGTGCCGAAAAATATGTTGATATTTTCAGGTAAGTTGATTGATACCATCAATAAAATTGGTAAATAGCATTATGATATTAAATTTAGAAGGGACGTTCCGCCTGCTGAATTGTTATAACTTACAACTTCGTGCTTTCACAATTAAAAGGCGCAAAACTATTTTACAGAAAGAATAATATTGGTCAGTGTACACTAACCGAATTGACAAATGAAGATTTAGCTAAATTAGGAGTTGATGATCTTGAGATCAGAACACGGCTTCTGGAAGAAGTGAAAAACCTGCCGTTATATGGAGATTCGTCTTCACAATTGTGAGTACAACACATACTTCCAACACCTATAGATATCTTTACTCAGTAACATACCTAATTATTTTGTTGTATATTAAAAGTACTACTAATAGTTTTAATAGACTTGAAACTAGAAAAGAAAAATAAACTAGAGACTGCATGCATAGAAATTGTTTTGGGTTTTTAATAATTATATTTATTTAATTTTTTTAGATCAAGAGTCAACATCAATTTAAGTCCAATAGAAATTGTTGAAATACTGGAAGAAAGTTCTCAGCATTTATACAGAATATACTTGAGTGTTCTAGCTAACACACTAGCTGTTAAAAAGACAAAAAAAATTACAGACTGTTTAATTTATAAGGACAAATATGCATCGGACATTGCTATTGCTACGCTGAGTGAAATCAACAATATATTAAACTCAATGGACATAGCTTTACATACACAATTAAAAGTAAGTGAACTAATTTTAAAATTTAAGCATCTTCTAGGAATGGTGATTTGTGATTCTCTTCTAATTGCAATGCCCAACATGGTCCATAACTTGTATTTTTATAATATATTATGTAAAATTACCTACACCTTTCATTAAAATTATAGTTGCCATAAATTTTGAGTAAGAAAATAGACTGTCCCACTGTTGGGCAAAGGCCTCCATCATTGAAATCAAGTCATCACTTCAATTCATGGGTAATGGCTTAATCACCACGCTTGCCAAATGCAGGTTGGTGATCACAAACCTGAGCTATGCATTGAAATTCTGAAACATACTTTACTCAACCTGGGAATTGAACTCGGGACCTTCAGGTATCAGGCCCAGCGCTTTGCCACTCGGCCACCCAAGGCGTTAATAATATTGAGTATTGAAATACCAATCAGATAGTTCATAAATATCATCAATTTCAAAGTGAGTAAGTTAAGTATATTTATAAAATTTATAAATTACAGTTAAAAAATTAAACGCCTACCCGACCCAGCCAGGAATCGAACCTGGGTCTTCCGCAATCCGGGCGGCTGCACTGACCACTATGCTACCGGGAAGGCTAACGTAAGCGCTGAATTTTGACACTGCTTTATAATGCTTTTTGAGTGCTAATAGCGGCACAGCGCGCCATCTATCCAAAGGTAAATTGCAACCAATGGCTATGCAGATTCATCTTTGCAGATGATAAAAACATTATAAAGCAGTGACAAAATTCAGCGCTTACGTTAGTCTTCCCGGTAGCATAACGGTCAGTGCAGCCGCCCGGATTGCGAAAGACCCAGGTTCAATTCCTGGCTGAGTTGGGTAGGCGTTTAATTTTTTCACTGTATTTTATAAATTTTATAAATATTTAATTCAGCTTCAGTGCTAGCACTTGAAAATAAAAAGTAAAAATTAAAGTTAAGTATATTTCTTACAGACGTTGACAAATGACTCCAGTAGCAACAGAAAGAAAAAGATTATTGTTGGCACACTTGGCAGTGCCATGGTAGCGGTCTTGGCAGTATTGTTTGTGCGCTCATTAAAAGACTTGAAATAAATGGCTATGATACTTTGTTAAATAATATGTCATTGATACTAGAATTAAGTTTTTAAGAGGCTTTTACAAAAGTCTAATCCTCACTAGTTTCATTTAATGTGTCTTAATTATTTGTTTGTATCTTCCTGACTATGTAACACTTAAACAATTATGTTTTTTGTTATATTATAAATGTACCTAGTTTATAAAATTATGGGTACACTTTTCTTAAGCCTTCATAGTCATTGTATGTAAACAACTACCTCCCAGTTTGTGTAAGAGTTGTTATTGTAATCATACATATCTGAAATACTTTATAAAGTGTACTATTAAAAACAATTGTTATACATAAATTAAAATTTTAAACCCATTATATGTGATTTAGCCGCAGAACCGATAACCGATGGGGTAAACGAGTTCTTGAATGGAAACCGCGTATTGGCAAACGTAGTGTAGGACGCCCTCAGACTAGGTGGAACGACGATCTTCGCAAGGTGGCTGGCAAGAGCTGGATGAGAGTAGCCGCGGATCGTGCTCAGTGGCGTGCACTTGGAGAGGCCTATGTCCAGCAGTGGACATGTGTAGGCTGATGATGATGATGATATGTGATTTTGTATTAAAGTAATGTACACACATTTTTATCAAACATAATATATTTGGAGATTAATGAATCCCTCATTCCACTACCAAAGCTGCATTTTTATAAAGTGCACTGAGTATACTTACAGCACGCTAAGGGCATAAAAGAAACAAAAACCGCGTACTGGAAGCTAAAATGGCCGCCAAAAATAACTGATCCGTTTCCCAGTTTACACAATAAGTAAATCCAGCTGACCCAATTGGTTCGACCTCGCCAATTAAAAAGTGTAAGGTAAATGATGATGCGGCGGCCGCGCGTTTGTTCGACGGGAGGGTGAGCACTGCACCTTTTTATTTTTGAACTCTATTGTAACAACAAATGATTCGTTCATGAATAGACGATTTGCAATTTAAACGCATCAATTCAATCCCACATTTTAAAATTATTATTTTAAATCGTTGACAAAGTTTTTATTTATTTATTTATTTGTTCCTCTTACTACCTTTACAAGTAAATCAGAATGCGATAGTTAAACCTAGTTTACATTGATGCTGATTGCTGTCTATGTTTGAGGTTCTATTCCTAGTGCGTTTGTTTGGTGGGAGGACGAGCTTCTGATAAGATTTGTTCGAGAGACCACTGTACCTTTTTATTTGTGACCTCTTTGTCAAAACAAACGTTTCATTCATAAATTGTGTGCGATTAAAATAGGACCCACCATTTGTAGGTATGCTAGGGTATCTACTGATAATAAACTGTTTACTGTGTCCCAGTTATTTTAAAACATTGACTAAAGTTAAACCTAGTTTAATACTGATGCTATCGCGGTTCGGTTCCCACTGCGGATCGGATTAGAAAACAAAGCAAATCCTTGATTTCACACGTGATCAAGTCAAAGTTCAATAATAATGCTTAACTTGCAGGGTTTTTTTAAATTATTTCTTACGGGTAAGCACTCTTGGCTTTCAACTCGACGGATGATAAGGGTGAAGATGGAAGCGCATTTCACCTAGAATCCTCAACTACTGAGGCACTGGCTATCTTATCATATTAGGTGCCGGAAGTTCCGGCCCGAAACATAACAATGCCTATGTCAAGTTGTATAATTATATAACATTGATGTTTTGGCGATATATTAAAAAAGAAAGATGGCGGTAGCTTAGCCAGGCGGTAAAACAAGCCCTTCCACTAACCAAACCGAGTACCTACACAAACAAACATGTACGAACCCGGGACCTCTCTTAATCACCATACCACAGAGGCGATAAAAGCGGTTATTTAAGTATTGGCTAAAACTAAACAAAACTAAGACTACTTAGTTGTTCTTAAACCAGACACAATGAAATTCCATTGTTCAATGGCACTGTGGTTACATTGGGCGTCCAAGTACCTATAGATCTACTATGCCTTTTGCAAGCTGTCAACAAAAGTCATATACAGGACGTTCCACGCCTATTTAATTTAATTTAACTTTTATTTCAGGCTAACCCATAAATTGTGTTAGTAACAAATAAAACTTATTATCTATGTTAGTATTACATTGTTTATACTATGTCAAGTGAAGGAAAAGTTCTTGAAATATAGAAGATACAAGATGTTACATAAAGAAAACTTAACTGACTTTTTAAAACTAACTGTTGGCGTTTTGGAAAAAAATATAGGTACCTAAATGAAAAAAAATGGTCCAAGCAGACAAAAAAAGAAAAAAATATTTGTAATACGGAAACCGTTTTGAAACGTAGGCACTATAGGTGTGCCTTAGAGCCATGTAATTATTACCATAACTACCTAGCTTAATTAATTGATATTTCAAAAATATACAAATGCAGTTAACTTTATTTATTTAATTTATTTAATAGAACAGAACAACCAACAAGATTAACACAAATACAAGCAAAATTGTAAGTTACTTTTAAAAATATAACCTCCTTTTTTTTAAGTCGGTTAAAAATTGCGTTCGTTCGAATTTTGCCTGCACGTAGCCTGAGGGACGCCCTGTATAGTCCGTACGTTAATAAATAATCAGGACCCTCAGAGTTATTGTTCTGAGGCAGGACCGGAAAAAAATCATCGTCTCTCAATGACAGTGGTTATCGGGAGCACGCCGCGAGCGGGCGTGACGTAGCACCGCGCCGGAAGCAAGAGCCGCAGCCGCAGCCGCAGCCCCGCCGCCGGACCGACGACGCTTATTGCCGCCGGGCGCGCCAATTGAAACGCGTGTCCGCTCGCGCCTAACCCGCCATGCACTCCGCGTTTCGGACCACGAATTTCGGCACATAAGTTCCGAATCCCCGGAAGGATGAATTGTTACGAGACTCTCGTTGTGATCTTTGTGTTGCTAAGGAATTTAAGTGCTCAAGACGAGTTGGAAATAGGTAAGCAAAAGCGGTATTTACAAACTTTTTTATTGGTGGCTTAGGGAAGTGCAAAACTGCAATTAAAAAGTCCAGCATCGATTTAATATTTTGGGAAAATTTTAGGTAGGTATCTAGCAGAGGCTAATTTATAAAACTTTTATGCGCTCCTTCTTTTGAAAGTTTTTAAAAGACCGTGCTAGACAAAATACTAACTAATCCTGCCATAATAGTAAAGTTAAAAAAAAAACATTACAAAATATGAATTTAAAATTTTATGTTATTTGGTAGTTGACTTAGTAAGTAGCTAGAGAGTAAGTTAATATACTGGCATTAAACCCAGTTCTACTATCAGAAAATGTAGGTAACTAAAAACCAAAAATATCTAATAAGAATAATAAAAGTTTTGCAAACATACGTAGAAACAGTAAATACCTAGTTGTCGTCGCCAAAAAATAACAATAGTATTTCATTGAAATTTTACGGGATCTAGCTAGGAAGCTGTTCGTATCACTAATCAATTTGCTGACCCTATTTTAATGATTGAAAGTAAATAATTTTGATCAATGGTTCCTATCGAACACAGGTGCCTACAAAACATAAGAGCGTTTACGCCGCATACTAGCGCCGCCAATGAAAAAAACATATCTAGTAATTAAAGATAGAAAATTAAATTATGCTCAACAAACTATTTAAATAGGACGTTACAGCTAAAAATGGCCACTTTTAACTATAACGCCATATTTAACTGAACCATAACATGTCAGATATTCATTAGGTGACGTAAAAATGATAAATTACTTCATTTTAATAAGTAGTTTGTTGAGCATTTTCTATCTCTAATTACTAGATATGGTTTTTTTTTCATTGGCGGCGCTAGTGTGCGGCGTAAACGCTCTTATTTATCCTTTGATGAAACTAATAATACAAATATAGTCTGTCAGTACTTAGGTTTTAATGGTTGGAATGCTGGAGATTTTCACTGATTTTCAGTAATATGCATAGGGTTTGTATATTTTGGTATCATTCGCATTCGTCTGTCAGTACTTAGGTTTTAATGGTTGGAATGCTGGAGATTTTCACTGATTTTCAGTAATATGCATAGGGTTTGTATATTTTGGTATCATTCGCATTATCTACGTTATTATATCATACCTATAATGTACTAATACATTAGCATGCTGAGCTCGGTGGCGCAGTGGATAACGCGCCCGGTCTGCGAGTGCTGAGGTTAAGCAACTTTCGCATAGGCCGGTCATCGGATGAGTGACCAAAAATTTATCATCTCGTGTCTCAAAGTCCCGGCAGTACTTATTAGCAGTCGTTAACAACCACCAATCCGCACTGGGCCCGCGTGGTGGTTTATGGCCCGTTTTCTCTATCCATCCATGGGGAAGGCTCGTGCCCCAGCAGTTGATGATGATGATGACATAAGGATGAAGCTAACGTAGATACAAATCCGAATGATGCCAAAATATTTCCATTGTGTGTAGGTACCAGAATGACAATGACAAATGCACTTTGTGTGTAAAATAGTGACGGAAAGTTATGATTAGCTCATTATTGACTCAAGGGCAGATGCATTACGCTGTAAGATCATCATTCTGAGACTTTTGAGTAACTCGGATAAGTTATTTAGATACTCCTACCTAACCAAGATGATTATAGGCAGGATTTACAAAAAAGCATGAGAGCCCACATATTTTAGGTCAAATGGGAGTCGAACTCGTATCATACCTACACATGATAAGACTGTTTGAACTACATCGAACTCTGGCCCAGATAGGTCCAGAATTAGAAAATCTGGACCAGGCGATAGGCAATAGGTAGGTGTAATGAACAATTTGAATGAGTCGGTTAGTGTCATACCTACTCATTTTTTACAAAGTCGACGACATCGAAAACAGCTCTGTATGAATGCGACTCGTGTAAACCACAGCTACGGCGAGGGAACAAGTCCTTACTTTCAGATTTACACGAAGTATTGATCTTCATAACATGTACGTACATGTGTACCTACAGGTTAATTCAATCAGCAAGAAATCTGTATCTACAAATTCTTTCTGTATTTTTTGTTGGTTGTTTAAATGGTGAAGATCTCGATGTCGATGATATGTAGCATTATTTATAAACTTTAGTTTTCTGAGTACTATTTCTGCCACAGAAGAGAGATTATGTTAGATAAGTATAACTTGGGTAAATTGTTAAATGAATAAAAAACATGTACCTCAGGATAAACCCGATCTCTTAATAGTTTCAGGCTTCCCCTAACTCATTTTGCTTGCTCACTCGTGTATCGCCTAGTATACGGTTATAAGGTCCAACTGTCCGGTGAAATATAGCATCAGTTTCAGTTTTTTTTTGTGAGAACAACTTTCAACTTAAAAGCGCAACACGATTGTGTTTCCTTCAGCAGCGCAGCGTGGGTGGTGCGCGTATAAGCGTAACAAAAGCCAGATAAGTAGAGCTAAAATAGACATAGGTATTTTTTTTCTAGGTCGTTTCAACCTCAACATTTTGTCCTAATTTGAATGTTTAGTGCAAGTTTTATTCGCCATTGGTTCACTTAATCCAAAATGTGTGGCATTGAAGCAGCGCCTCTTGGTCACAACTCGCAACCGAAGAAAATTAAAAAAAATCCGAATACTCTATCTCGTTAACGTCGCATTAGACTTCTTGGCGGGAAAGTGAAGCGTCATGTCTGCGGTTTTGTCTTATTTTCCAAAATTTGTGTTATGTCGAATATTAATGTGAAATAATGGTGGATTATTAACCGTTAAGTGTTCGTGAGTATGCATTAGTGTTGGCAAATGAAACAAAACAGTGCAACGTCACTTTTCAAATTCTCTCAAGAAGCTCGCATGAGGACTTAGTAAAGCCCCACATCTTTACTGAGATACTCGAGGGGTTGGGGGGTATAATTATCATTTCTCACTTCCCATTTCTAATATCATTCATCATCATCATTTATAGAAATATTGTTTATTTATGTATTACTTGTACGAAAAATTACTTTGACACTGGCTAAATGTGCTAATCGCACGAAGCCATCAACTAAAAGAAAAAAAAAAAAAAAAAAAAAAAACGTCGCATTAGGACTTCTTGGCGGGAAAGTGAAGCGTCATGTCTGCGGTTTTGTTTTATTTTCTAAAATTTGTGTTATGTCGAATATTAATGTGATATAATGGTGGATTATTAACCGTTAAGTGTTCGTGAGTGTGCATAAGTGTTGGCAAATGAAACAAAACAGTGCAACGTTACTTTTCAAATTCTCTCAAGAAGCTCGCGTGAGGACTTATTAAAGCCCTACATCTTTACTGAGATACTCGAGGAGTTGGGGGGTATATAATTTCTCACTTCTCATTTCTAATATCATTCATCATCATCATTTATGGAAATATTGTTTATTTATGTATTACTTGTAAGAAAAATTACTTTAACACTGGCTAAATGTGCTAGTCGCACGAAGCCATCAACTAAAAAAAAAAAAATGAAAGTCGCACTAGGACTTCTTGGCGGGAAAGTGAAGCGTCATGTCTGCGGTTTTGCTTTATTTTCCAAAATTTGTGTTCTGTCGAATATTAATGTGAAATAATGGTGGATTATTAACCGTTAAGTGTTCGTGAGTGTGCATAAGTGTTGGCAAATGAAACAAAACAGTGCAACGTCACTTTTCAAATTCTTTCAAGAAGCTCGCGTGAGGACTTAGTAAAGCCCCACATCTTTACTGAGATACTCGAGGGGTTGGGGGGTATATCATTTCTCACTTCCCATTTCTAATATCATTCATCATCATATTGTTTATTTGTGTATTACTTGTAAATTAAATTACTTTGACACTGGCTAAATGTGCTAATCGCACGAAGCCATCAATTAAAAAAAAAAAAAAAAGTCTTACTAGGCAACTAGGTGATCCCAGAATTGAGACCTACAAACAAAGACGTTGATTTGAGACAAAGTCTAATAAATTAATTATTTAAAGCGCTCATGTTCTATCTTCATTGGTTGAAAATTACATTCCACTGGGGCCATGGCCGAGGTTACCGTTACCCCGGCGAAAAAAAATTGCCGACTGAGTAAATCGTCGAAAGAATTAGGACGAATGTTTAATACGTCGAAATTACAAAACTTTAGCGCCGTTTGATCTGAACGAATGATTACAAGATCGCAAACTCTACAATAATATTTGAATGTCTCTCATAGAAAACATTAATTAAAATTTTAAAAAAACTTCTACACGTATACGTGTAGATACAGTTTTTTTTTAGAAAATAATAATTTTATTGCCACTGCACTTTAACTCAAATTCTTCAAGTTTACGGCTACAAATAGCCCCTATGAACGTCATTATGCCATCGGTTCGTAAGTCTGTCTACTCTGAGAGTCTTTCTTAGAGAATTCACATCGAAAATGACGAGTCATATAGAGATGCATGGATTAGTGCCTGTTACAGTGGAGGCTGTGGTGGGACATAGCGCCGACCTGCCCTGCAACATCACTTACCTGGACGAAGGAGACAAGCTGGACATCCTCGCGTGGTACAAAGATGCTTCCTCCACTGCCTTTTATAGGTGAGAATGAGTTATACGTAGATCATCCTACATGGTAAAACAAATTCTAGATATGAGAACATTTTCATATCATCATCACGAGCTTTATGTCCTCACTACTGGGGCACGAGCCTTCCCTATGGATGGATAGGGAGCACGGGCCCGCGTGGTGGTTTAATAAAACCACCACGCGGGCCCAGTGCGGATTGGTGGTTGTTAACGACTGCTAATGCAGCCGGGACCAACGGCTTTACGTGCCTTCCAAACTACGGAGGAGCCTGAGATCATAAGTTTTTGGTCACCCATCCAATGATCGGCCTTTGCGAAAGTTGCTTAACTTCAGCAATCGCAGACCGGGCGCGTTAACCACTGCGCCACCGAGCTCCTCATTTTCTCATGTCTACCTAAAATTGGTTATACCTACTTTCTTATAAACAGCACTGTGCGGAGATCATTTTGGCTCCATAAGATGCGAGGAGGTCGGTCCTTTAGAAACAGAGCAGAGCAACAATGGAACGTGATCGTGGATATCCTTTAGAACAATTCTTCTGAGTGCTGTGCGAGTTCATTCTCCATTCAATCTCGTTAACGAACCGAGAATTTGTATGCCAGCGCCTCGTGGTAGTAATAAAACTTGCACTCGCACAGACAATCAGACAGAACACAGCCCGTTGAACAAGCGCTACTTACTTAGGGTGGCGCATGGGGAGGCGAAGCTTAATAGTTCGATACCGTTTATTATCTGAACGCTTCAGTGGCCGCGTGGCAAAGCGGCCCCGGGTTCAATTCCCAGGTCGGGCAAAGTGTGTTTCGATGCATACCTAACCCGGGTTTGTGATCACCGATACCCGCATTTAAGGCGACGCACCGTTAAACAATAAATCTCATACGGAGCGTATGCGCCCCGTACCAAATTAAAACTACAAATTATTTAAAAAAAAATGAACTACAATATTGAAGTGTGTGTTAAGACTAATCTACTAAGACAATTTAGATGCTTAAATCGGTCTGGTTAACCTGTAAAATGCAAATCTATGTTTTTAAAGAGGTTACTTTGATATTTTTTTCTCTGTTATAAAAGTTGACAAATCGTGCAACTAGCAAAATGAGGTCAATTAAATGAAAAATCATGTCATCAAATATCACTTTCATATGTTTTGTAATTGTTGGGAAAATGATAGAGGGCTTTGCCCAGCAATGGGAAAGTTATAGGCAATTTGCTTTACTTTTACCGTTTATTATTTACGCATGTAAATCGCGGTGCCATTGACCTAATACTGTACACAACTGTCACCAAACGCCAATTTGATTTTCGCTATTAAAACGATATGACCACTGCGTGTTTCTGGATCAGCAGTCGCGACTTTCGTGGCGAGGATGAGAGCGGCACCAGATCCGGGCGGTACCAGCTTGTGCGGTCTGAAGACCAGCTGTCTCTGAAGATCGCGGCTGTCACGCCGGCCGACGCGGGCGTCTACATGTGCCACGTGGACTTTGCCGCTAGCCCTTCGCTCAAGACTTACGTTAGGGTAAATGTTATTGGTAAGTCATTTATACCTATAGTAGTGTAGTGGCGCCAGTGATCGACATTTTTCTCATTTGATCATTAAAAATAGGGGTCAGCAACTGATATTAGTCTTTAACAATTTTTTGAGTGTATTCGTTGCAAACATACAAAAATACAAAGCTTTCCTCTTTATAACATTAGTACTATAGATTGAATACCGACCACCTGCTTCCTTGCTGTCATCCTATATCATCCTATGTTTCAACGTGTACCTAGGTAATCTGCGCAATTTTGGGGCAGTGAATGGCTGACTGTGAATTTTTCTATTGTATATTAATACGTGAAGTAAAAACTTTGTACCCCTTTTTACGAAAATTGCGCGGACGAAGGAGTATGAAATTTCGCACACATATAGTTTATATAGAGAAGGAGTGCAGAATGTTAATATTTTTTTAAATGCATTAAATCAATAAAACAAACATTACACACACTACCATGTATTTGACACACACGCATATATACTTACTCTTGGCAAAAAATTTAAAAATAGAAGAGGAGCAGCCGAAATCATCTATCTTTTCAAATTTTTCATTGCTTAAGTTACTAGAGCTCGTTGGCGCAGTCTGCGAGTGCTGAGGTTAAGCAACTTTCGCAAAGGCCGGTCATCAGATGGGTGATCAAAAATGTATCATTTCGAGCTCCTCCGTGCTTCGGAAGGCACGTAAAGCCGTTGGTCCCGGCTGCATTAACAGTCGTTAACAACCACCAATCGGCACTAAGCCCGCTTGGTGGTTTATGGCCCGTTTTCCCTATCCATCCATACGGAAGGCTCGTGCTCCAGCAGTGGGGACATAAAATGAGCTGATGATGATGCTGATGAAATGAAAATACAATCCGTGCAGCCTTAATAAAATTACGGTCGAATTTCGACCATTGGCGACCACTAGTTATTAGAACAGCATAATGACGACGAGCTCTATTACACAGCGGCATCGGCATTGGCACCATCGGGTTGCGATCTTTCAAGTAAAGCAACATTGCAAATCTGGGTTACCGAATAAGTAACTAAATTAGCATAGAACTCCTCCATCCTTAGAAAGACACTTTAAGCTGTTGAGCCCGGTTCCTCTGCTCAGGTTGCAGTCGTTAAACCCACCAGCGTCACCAACCCGCATTGCGACAGCGTGGTGGGGTATGGCGATCTCCCCATATGCTAATGTCAAATGGGAAATTTGGAACCCTGCAGTAGAAACTACCTTCATAAGCTAATGATGAGATGTGTTCAGGTGGAAGTGAAATTCAGGCTATACTTACCGGCTGTTGAATTTCGCTGTTAGACCTTCGCGCTTTTTTTTTTTCGGAGAGAGACTGCTGATTGCCACTGGGCATTTTCAGCTTCACCGGGCTTGTTTTAGGGGCGGCGAGGTACGTAAAGGGTACCTCAAGCCGTGTTGAAACGAATCACCTTCGGAGGATTTCTAGAGGGTACGGCATCGCACACTTAAAAGTGCGCGTCCCCGTGCCCTCCCAGAGTCTCCGAAGGGTTCGGATCGGATCGACCTTCGCGCTCTATACCGCAAGAATGTATGAACGTTATAAAACAAAGCAAACAAAGGGTCCGGTGCAGCAGGCGCGAACTATTCAACTATGTAACGAAACGGCGCGCGCGCGATAATTGGCAGCCGGCTAATGAGGAAGCCGCGCCGGAACAATTCGCTTCATCTATTAAACAATTATGCGACATCAACATTACGCCATATTATTAGGATGACACGATGTATTTTTGGGTACTGCACTTATCTACTCGAATAAAATGAAATCTAATTTTATTTTTGGTTTTAAAAATAAATCGTTACTTTCTTAAACAACTCATCAACACAGTTCTTACCATATACCTACGATCTGGGTGCCAAGTGCGAGTTTCATTCGCCATTCGATCACGTTAACGAAAACGAGAATTTGTATGGCAAATTTTTAACTATTCTAGTATGCCACCAGGGCCTCGATCGCGGTAAATTACAAAAGCTGGGAACGACATTACCAAAACCAAACCTCGACCAAAAACGTCACGTTCAACACATTTCGTATCGCGCTAAATATTTTAACGACAATGATTTGGTAAATACGTTGGCGCAACGATCGATCTTTGGAGCTAACGAGCGATCGAAGTTTTCCTTTTAAATCCGTATCGCGGTAGGTTTTTGACAGCGGTATCGACCAAAGGTGTGACATAGGTGTGACGCTGGGAACCTATCTAACGCTGTCAAATGAACGTTTTTGAAAAAGTTCCTCCAGAGGTACTTTTCCATTGGCATTATCGTTGCGTAAGGCTAAAGTAAAGAAAGATGCTCTAAGTTGCGTCTTCTTTTCAACACTATTGATAAATATTATTACTAACTCTTTGGTCGTATGACACTTGGAATGGTTTTTATTAAAACTTAAAATTTGTTCTGAGGTTTTTAACTATTGTAGGTACCAGAGTGAAGATGTTTTTAGTTGTTAATTAGGTAAATAAATAAATTGTAGTCTGCTATGCCCATATCAATGACTGGAGTCGGCAAATTGCTAAAGATAATTTGTTTGAAGTGTGCATATTAGGACTACAGTAACATTAGAAATTTTAGCAAGCCAATTACGGTCAGTGTCGCACATTTTAAATTGATGTTTACTTATATGTTGTTTACACATACTTTTCATATCTAGGTACATATTGTGTACGGACTTAGAATGAACTTTTAGCATCCGATGGTACCACTATACACGATCTCTGTGGTGGGTGTACCCACCAGTCGGCCAAAGATCTATATGCCTATATGCCCCAGATTTGATTCCAAGGTGCAGGTACATATTAATCAGGAGCTCGATGGCGCAGTGGTTATCGCGCCCGTTCTGCGAGGGCCAAGGTTTATCAGTTTTGCTACTATTAACCAAATCAGTTATTTACGACTAAGCAAATCTGTTATAAATAGCTACACGAATGGATTTGATAACAAAACATTTAAGCGACTCTCGCAAAGGCTGGTCATCGGATGGGTGACCCACAGTTTATCATCTCAAGCTCTTCCATGCTTCAGAAGGCACGTAAAGCCGTAGGTCCCGGCTGCTTTAGCAGTCGTTAACAACAACCAATCCGCAGTAGTGCCCGCGTGGTGGTTTATGACCCTGTTCTCCCTATCCGTTCATAGGAAAGGCTCGTGCCCCAGCTGATAATTATGCCAATATTAATGACTAGTCGGCAAATTACTGAATATAATTTTCGTTTTGTTGCTTAGAGTTGTTTAGTCGCATAATCCCTAATTCGCAAAATGCCTAGTTGCTTTTTATATCCAGGTACATCTGTTTGTCCTTAGGAGTGTTGGGATGAACTTTTAGCATCATCCCACAGGCCAGACAAAGATATATGCCCCAGTTTTGATTCCCAATAGATGTACATATTAATGTGCTGAGTTTGGTTGGAAATAGGGCTATCTTAAGTCTGCTTGGCTAACTACCACCAACTTATCTGTCTGTCACCATAATAACAACATTGGTAGCATTATCGTTTCCAAACAAAAGAAGAGCTGCTAGTTCTTTCAATGTGCAGTGCGCTTAAACCATCCATCACTTCATATTATTATCATCACTTACCAATAAGTGAGAGAAAAGCAAAGCGCTTTCTCATTTGAATAACATAAAGAATTAGGTATATAAAAATAAAAATATTTTATAAGATTCACCTACTTATGTTTCTGATACTAAAAGCTTCATTACTATTGTCAGAAACTTAACAATGTTTTAAAATTATTATTTTTTGGATTAAAAATACCATATTATTGTGAAGTGTAAAGTGTTTTATTGTTTTATAGCCTCAATATTAAAATTAATTATTACAGCCTTCAGGTACCACTTTCTCAGACTATTTTCCCAAACTGTCTACAAAGCCATAGAATAGAATATTAATTAATAATTAATTAACTAATTTAATATAATAGAATTATTAATTTGTGAAATATAATATTTGTAGAGCATGTTTGTTTGTTGTACCCATAAAGTAAAGTAAAGTCCCATAAAACCAATAGGTATATTCTCAGTTTGACTGTGGGAACAACAGTCTATAATAATAACTTAGCATAAGGTAAGGAATTAATTGTTTAAATTGTCTTATGAGGCACAACGAATCTAATATTCTGCAGCAGACTATCTATTTAATATATTTGTCAGATGACATCTCATATTATGGTCACTTACGACTAGTTGGGAAATATCAGAAATTAACTGTGGTGTTGAAGTAGCTAGAGACAAATAAGATGAATGAATGATTATTAATTTAGTCACATTTACATTTAATAAATACAATTTTTTTATTTGACATTCTAAAGCAAATGGAAATAAAATAATGACAGGTAATATTTATTTAATTTGCCGAGCATACAATTTACATTCAAAACTAAATTGATATCTGATTGAGCCTTCTGCTTCTATTTAAGAACACTTTATGCTTCCTTGTCCTACTAGCTTTAACTCAGCATGCACAATATAAACTTCGGCACCGCAGAAATCAGGGAGTATCCAATGTAAGATCAATAATTATTATGCATTATACTAGCTTGTCTTCAATAGATGTTTATTTCACCAACTTAACTTTAGCTGTTCCCGGTGGTGTACTATGAGAGTAGATAAATATACGATAATATCTCTGCCTGCAACAGTAAGGTACCACGTCGACTTTGATAATCCATTTCTTTGTTCAATCAGAATATTTTATTCATCATCAAACTTATGGGGTAAGGGGGTGAGACTGTTTTCATCACTGCATTTTCGCATTCCACACCTTTGATTCAAACACTGGGTGGCTTAGTCCTTGCTCTTTTACATCTTCCATTACTTTCTGTGGCTGTGATGTTTTCAGTCTAAGGATTTTGTTTGGGTTTATATTCAATTTAATTTTTTTTGTTCAGTTTACATTGCTATGATTTAGTGAGTATTTGAGAGCCAAGCAATGCGAACCGTGTAATTTATTTCACTATTTTCTAGGGATGAGACGTATTTACTGGAATAAGTTTTTGGAATAAGTATTTGTTTGTACGTATAAATACTCAGTATCGATTTAGCGTCCAACGCGTACCGAGTATTTACAAGTATCGACGACGCATACGTTGACAGTTACTCAAATACGCACATAAACTTCTAACGTATTATGTACTCTATGCTTCTAATAAGTATCGAGTCCGAAACTCACAGACGCGTTCTCGAGACGCGTTCGATCTTAGTGTGAGTGAGTTTATTCCCATGTATTTACGATCAACCTTATTGTAAGGTGTTAAAACCACTTTTTGACTGCACCATGAGTAGGTGTCTCAGTGTCTCCGAGTACTGCGCGAAAATGAGTCTGGTGTATCTTGCTTTTTTGTGCGGTTGGACATTAAGACTGTACCTCATTAGAAATAAAGTCTATATTTCTTAGGCGGTGATTATTTACTTATTCGTTGGTTTTTATGCAAATTTGAATTTCAGACAGTTATCTCGGCGTATTGTTTGTTTACGTTACGATTGTTTACCCTCGGATAAAAAATAGTTTAGTTAGAAGGTTTAGTACTTATGTGTATTATAAATAAAGAAGATACTTTTAATTACATGTAAGTTCAGATGATTTTGGTGGTCTTGGGATTGTCGGATTAACATAACGTTAATAAGTGCTTTCGCATTCGTTTTAACGAATGTTGGTGTTAGAACTGTAAATAAATATTAAGTAGGTAGTGTATATGGTGAAAGTGGTGGTAAACATTAACTGTAAATAGACGTTTTTGGTGGTGATTGTAGGTACCTATTTGATTTAGGTATTTCTTTAGGTAATTAATTTAATTTCTGTCTTCATTTTATTATGGCTCCAAAAATTTTTTTTTAAATTTTTCAATTCAAATTAATTAACCTAGTTTGTAACTGACGACCATGACGGCCATGTGGATCGATCAGGATCGATTTCCGGTCGTGTAACTTAAGCAGAATATTTTTTTGCAATTAATAACGCAACATTTTTTAACGATGTTTTTATATCGGTTTGTGTTTGGATGTTCTCAGAGACGCGAAGACGTCGTTTTAATATGACACAACACAACACAAGTCGTTTTAGTATGTCATTCCTTAGTTTGAAACACAAGGGGGATTGGAGTGTTTGCGCATTTATTTATTTGACTTACGGGAGAATCTTGTTTTGCTATTTAGTATTAGTTCCTAATATAGCAAGTCATTTAAGCAATGTATGTTAGAGCGGCCAGGTAGAGAGGTTAATTCAGAATATTATGCTGAGTGTACTATTTAAGTGTTCACGGACTTTACCGAAAAGCTTGTATGAAAGAAACTAGTACGTAAAAACGCATACTTCTAAGTACTCGTGGAATAGGTTTCTGGAATAAGTATTTTTGTGTACTCGTACTTGCAAGACTCAGTACGCAATTCGCCTAGTACGTCTCATCTCTACTATTTTCACTATAGTTTTGTTTTACTTAAGTAGGTAGGTATGTACCTACAAAATATAATGTCACTGGTTCTCATTTATTGATCAGACCAAAGGGATCTTGTTCAAACAGGCAATTGTTTAGTTTTTTTGTGGTAAATGGTGATTTATATAGTGGTAATTAATTAATTTCATGAAAAATTATAGACAATTAATAAAAAATTGTAATTTCCCCCTTAATCCTTAAGTTATAGTAAAAAAAAATATTTTTTAAAGACACTTAAACGTTAAAATGAAAATAAATTTTAAGTTCTAGCTCTTTACAATATCTGTCGAGTATTTTCATAGTTTCTACTTGTAATTTTGCATAAGACCATAATTTTGCGTGTTTAAAACAATGTGGCGGTGTTGTCAACATTCTTAATCGAGTATCGATTACAAATATCACACCTAGTATTTTTAATACTCGTGGCAAGCACTAAACGATTCAACTTTGAGGAAAATTCACTAACGCTAACACTACGACATTGGTTTAATCGTTAGGAAAATTTTGCGCGATACCATTTTTGACATCGGCTAAACCAAAACCGAACCAAAACTTTATCGTTAACGTTTGAACGTTTGAGTCAGTTTGAGATGTTGGCAAATAGCGCGATTGAGGCCCAGGAGGCGCTGCTTCAATGCCATACTAATTTTCGTTTTCGTAAACGTAATCGAATGGATACGAATAGTAAACAAAACTCACACTAGCTACGCAGTTAACATATTCTGCTCGGTTCTGTCGGTAGAACAGCTTATTTTAAGTCAGTCTGGCAAGCTAGCCAGCTAGTTATTACTCAATAGCGGTGTTCAAAACCCTTTTGATACTATAATATATTTAAGTACGTAAAATAATAATATATGCCAATACTTGTGACGTCTATTAGTTCCAATAGATGTTACAAGATGGCGGCGCGGATGTATTGCTTAATCGCGCTATCGAAATTTCACATCAGAATGTATATAGTCATTTGAGTTATCAAATAAAGTTGTTACCTACTATAGAGCAAAAGTACCTTTACCTTTACCTTAGCGGTTTTATTTTCAACCCTATTAGTATTTACATACAGTCCAAGGTATACCATTTAACATTGGTCCCACGAGACCGGATTTTAGAACAGCGAGTGGTCTGACTGAGGACTACCACCCCTGGTATACTCGCAGTGGATCGCTGCAGCAAGAGTGCCCAGTACCAGTTCCAGGGATACCATTGGAAGCAGCAGCCGGCGGTGCAGGCCAGCAGCAGCCGTGGTGTCAAGGCAGAGCTATCGAAGTGACGCAACGGTCGTGACGTCACTAGCGGAGTCACGGAGTTACGTCACAGGTCAATTATATATGTGTGAGTGAAGTGGAGTGCAATTGTAAGTACAATTCTGAACCTTATTACTAAGGAAGATTAAAGTTAAGATCAAGAAAAGTGTTAAGGCATTTTGGACCTTATTAGTTTGTAGTTCATAGAATTAAGTTAGTTTGCTAGGACTTAGAATAGTTATAGAAAAAACGAAGGTACGGGGATCCTATGCCCAATTTTGATCAGGTGACAGTTCTTCTATTAAAAACACTTGTATTTTTTTCATAAATTATACATTGTGTTCTTAATATTTTACCATTGTTTTCGTGTTTGAATATAATTATTGTTTTGTTTTCATTCAGTTGAATTTTATTATTTGTGTTCAAGATGGATAGTCTTTTTAATGTGCAAAAAACCCTTCAAAGGTCTATTGAGAAAGGATTTATTAATTATAAAAAAAGTCCGAAAGAAAGAATCAATGTAGAATATATAGAGACAAGGTTAGAAAATTTGGATAGAGATTGGCTATTGTTTAGAGAGAACCACACAAAATTATACGAAAATTATAATCCTGTTGAAATAGAATCAAGTTCTTATGGCACTTCAGAAATGTATGATGAAACTGAAGATGCTTACATCATATATAGATCACAAATGAAAACAGACATAAATAAATTGTTATCGCAAGCTAAAATTTCTAACGCTAAGGGCAATATAGAGAACGGTGAATCCTCCTCCAGTTCCTTTGTAAAGTTGCCTAAAATTTCCATTCCATTTTTTTCCGGTAAATATTCGGAATGGCCAACATTCAGAGATTTGTTCACTTCCTTAGTACATTATAATAAGAGTCTAGATAGTGTGCAAAAGCTACATTACTTAAAAGGTCACCTCTCTGGCGAGGCAGAACTATTAACAAGGCACACTCCCATAACTGCAGCTAACTATAGTCATTGTTGGGATTTATTAGACAAACGATACAACAATAAACGTTATTTAGCGAATTGTGTTTTAAAGACATTATTTAGTCAGAAACGTGTGAATTTTGAATCTGCTTCGGGCTTAAAGGAACTGTTGGATAACACCTGCGATTGTTTGAACGCTTTAAATAATATAGATGTAAATGTGAGTACATGGGATATTATAATAATACATATAGTAACCTTTAAATTAGACCCTGAGACGCGCAAGCACTGGGAGCTAAACGTTTCGAGTTTTGACTCGAATGAATTGCCAACTTTTGAACAATTTAAAGTTTTTATAGAGAATCGTTTTAGAGCGTTGGAATGCTTAGATTCTAAAAGACCGGTGATTCATCAAGTGCATTCGAAATCATTATTAGCCACCAGTCATCCGAGCAGCTTGAAATGTGAATACTGTGGTGAGGTTCACAAGCTTTGCTTTTGTAAGAAGTTTGCCAACCATACTTATGAGCAGAAGCGAGAGTTCGTAGTAAAAAATAAGATTTGTTTCAACTGCCTAGGTGGAAATCATACTATTTATGACTGCAGAAAATCTACCACATGCAAGCTTTGCAATAGGCGCCATCACTCGCTACTTCATCCCCATTCTACTTCCGAGAACAAGGGTCACTCTTCTGCAATAAAATATGAAGAAGGCGCTGGCTCTTCAGCTAACACTTCTCCGATTGTTAGTTGCTTATCAACGGGAAAGGTAGACAAACCTAAGCAGATTTTGTTAGCAACCGCGCTAATAAATGCTAAGTCTAGGATGGGTGACTTTCAAGTTGTGCGGGCATTATTAGATCAAGGCTCACAAGCTTGCTTCATTACTGAAGCTACGGTTCAGCTCCTGAAACTAAAAAAAGAACCAGTTCAAAGTGTTGTTTCTGGATTAAGTGAGAGCAAATCTATCATTAGCAAAGGAGTAGTCAATTTAATAATACAGTCTCGAATTGATTCAACATTTAAAATATCTATTAAAGCCTATGTGCTAGACCATATCACATCGTATCTTCCTGAAAAATATATACAGCCTATTAACTGGATAGATCTAAAATATTTACGCTTAGCAGATCCAAACTTCAACGCATCCAACAAAATAGATATTTTGATAGGTGCTGAAGTGTACAGCTACATTCTACAAAAAGGTGTAAAGAGAAGCCCATCTGGAGCTTTGATTGCTCAAAACACTTCTTTAGGGTGGATACTTTCGGGTGCAATTGACAAAGCAAATTCTAAGGACAACTACATGTATGCTTCGAACAATATAGTAGTCATGCATACTCAGATCAACGACGATGACATTTTGAGAAAATTTTGGGAAATAGAAGAGCAGCCTCCGCTAATGAAGAACACATTTACAGAAGAAGAACAACGTAGTGAAGACTTTTTCAAAAAGACTACAACTAGAACGCCCGAGGGTCGATATGTGGTCAAATTACCGTTTCGAGACGAAAAACGGCAGTGTGAAAATTATGGTTCACGAGATATTGCTGAAGCAAGATTTAGATCATTAGAAAAGAGATTCACAAGAAATAAGGAGTTAAAGAAGAAGTATAAAGAAGTAATAGATGAATATTTAAGTTTAGGACATATGAGACCAGTAGAGAACAAAAATAAAAATAATGCGGTGTATTTACCACACCATCCCGTCATAAAAAATGACAGAACGACCACTAAGGTTCGAGTGGTGTTTAATGCATCAGAGAAAAATAAAAAGGGTGTATCTTTAAATGATACACTTTTGGTTGGCCCTACGCTGCAAGCGGATTTGCGACATACAGTCTTAAGATGGAGAATTAACCCTGTTGCACTTGTAGCCGATATCGTTAAGATGTACCGACAAATACAAGTTGCAGAGGAAGATGTAAGGTATCAGCGAATATTGTGGCGTGATGAACCTGAAAAAGAAATAGAAGAGTTTGAATTAATGACAGTTACTTTTGGAACAGCATCAGCGCCGTACCAGGCAGTAAGGGTACTGCATCAAATAGCCCAGGATGAAGGTCTGGAATTTCCACTAGCAGCTGATAAGGTTATCAATTGTTTCTATATGGATGATTTAATGACCTCATGTTCAAACATTGTTGAAGGAATAGAACTGTATAAGCAAATCAGAGAATTATTAGCTAAGGGTAGATTTATATTACAAAAATGGAATAGTAATGACAAACAACTGCTTAATAAAATCAATTAAATAGAACAAATAAATGAAAGAACACTAAATAAAAGGGAGATAGGAGAAGAAAAGGATAAAGTATTTAAGAACACAGAAAATAGTACACAGAAAGAAGTTAAAACAGAAATGGAAATTAAAATAGATAGCACAATAAAAATATTAGGACTTACCTGGATCCGCGAGGATGACTCCTTCCAGTACTCGGTGATTCTTCCTCCGGCAGCATCACCTGTAACAAAAAGAGCTATCATTTCAGATATAGCGAGGCTACTTGATCCATTAGGGTGGATAGCACCTACGATTATTATAGCAAAAATCTTCATTCAACGTTTATGGTTAGCTGGTGTAGGTTGGGATGAAAGACTTACCACAGAACTAATAGAAGAATGGAATACTTACCGGCAAACATTGGTTGGACTTACCAAAATCCGGATACCTCGTTGCCTCGGCACGAAATCTGATGATGTTGAGACTGAATTGCACGGGTTTTACGATGCGTCAAAGTTTGTTTACGCTGCAGTAGTCTATGTAAAAGCCATCAACAGTAAAGGTCAAGTGCAAGTCATTCTATTAAATGCAAAAACTAGAGTAGCACCCATCAAACAAGTGAGCATACCGAGATTAGAGCTATGTGGAGCTGTGCTGTTGTCAAGGTTGTTAATTGAGACTGCGAATGTCCTTAACATTACAAAGGACAAGATAAGAGCATGGACAGACTCAACTATCGTTTTGGCGTGGTTAAATAGCCATCCAAGTAGGTGGAAGACCTTTGTGGCCAACAGTACCTCGGAAATTCTAACAAATATTAATTCGCCTCAATGGTTTCATGTTTCCACCAAACAAAATCCAGCAGATTTGGCTTCTAGAGGCGTTTCACCAAACGAATTAGCCGAAAGCAATATGTGGTTGTATGGTCCAGATATAAATAAATAAATAAATAAATAAATGTTTCTTATTCTTATTCTTATATAATCCGAGAACAAAATGTTATATACAAGAAACCAACCGATTTAAGTACAAAGCTAGAAGAGTCAATCAGATCAAACGTCGTCACAACTCCAGAAGGGTCAGTTCTCAATAATTATGAGAACTCTACCGTTAGCAGTTTAAATGGGTGGCAATTCATTCAGAGGACACTGCAACATTTTTGGAGACGATGGTCTCAAGAGTATTTAGCTACCATGATGAACAGGTACAAATGGATATCCCAGGTACCTGAACCAAATATAGGGCAAGTAGTTTTGGTCAAAGAGGACGACTTGCCTCTAAGCCGTTGGCTTTTAGGTCGAGTGCTTGAAAAGCATCCGGGTAGTGACAAAATAACCCGTGTGATCACAGTACGTACAAAGTCCTCAATTATTAAAAGGCCAACGTCAAAACTTTGTATCCTTCCTATAGCTAATTAAGGCTTCACTTTAATTTTAAACATTTTACCTATTATTTTAAGTTCAGAAGAAATGTTTAGTTCAATGTATAATTTGTTACTCACTTATGTTATATTATTATTTACTTAATAAACCACTATGTGCTTGTATTTCTAGGACATATTGTCAATAATGTCCTAAGGGGGCGGCATGTTCAAAACCCTTTTGATACTATAATATATTTAAGTACGTAAAATAATAATATATGCCAATACTTGTGACGTCTATTAGTTCCAATAGATGTTACAAGATGGCGGCGCGGATGTATTGCTTAATCGCGCTATCGAAATTTCACATCAGAATGTATATAGTCATTTGAGTTATCAAATAAAGTTGTTACCTACTATAGAGCAAAAGTACCTTTAGCGGTTTTATTTTCAACCCTATTAGTATTTACATACAGTCCAAGGTATACCATTTAACAAGCGGAATTTTTCAATGACAGGGATAAATAATTATTGAATTTGACATTTTAATTTTAATTATAATTCTTATTGTACAATTTAATTTTAATCAATGCCTTTTTATATGTAAAATATTATTAAGTAGATAACATTGACATTCAAGAATACTTATTGCTTGCATTCTAAATCATAATAATAATATTATATATATATATATATATATATATATATATATAATAATCATAATATATTCTCTTATTTACAGATTTTATAAATATATAGAAAATTCGTTATTGGCTGTATGTTTAAATATATAAGTTTGTTAATTTAGATTAAGAGCTGTGAATTTTGAAATGTATTAAAATAAATAATAAATAAATAAATAAATATTTTTAAAAATAATTATTGGAAATAATTGTAGTTGTATAAATGTAACTTCAATATATTTTGTATGCTCTTGAGGCAGATCATAGTGGCTCTGATTTGATTGTGTAAGACCGCATACCATACCGGTGTTTCACGAAATATAAGAATTTGAATTTGAATTTAGCTCTCTGTTAACACCGTTATTTTGTTCCATTACTGAAAGGCCTACCCTAAGTAGGTAGAACCTTCTCTAAAGTTTCCGGTTTTTTAGATAGTCGATGATAATCGTCATACCATCAGATATATTAAAGTAGGTACCAAAAAAACGACTGGGTACCATACGATTTAGCAGTAGTCGCATTTAAAAAACTATTTTGGCAACATACAGTCGTTACATTATGCAGTGATTATTGACTTAAAGTGCATATGGATAGGAAAGAAATTATAGCGTAACACATTAAAGGAATGTTAACAATATATTTATTTTCATGTTAATAATTTATTTTATTTGTATGCAGATCCTCCACAGCTGCTGTGGCTGGTCCATGAAAATGGCACGCGGCTGGCGATCGCCTCCAACGGCGCCAACGCCAGCAGAAACATAGGACCTTATTTTGTCGGCGATACAGTCCACTTGTTCTGCATTTCCTTTGGAGGTATCTACGCTATATAACCGAATATTTGGTTTAAGCCCTTTGAATTTTTATAACCAGTGTAAGTAGGCACCTATATAATTTACTCTTTTAGGTATTCAATGCTTCCCTGTTGGTGATATAAAAAATGTTTATTTTTTTTTTGGTTGTGTATCCTAATATTGATGGATATAGTGCTAATCTGTTGGGTAAATACTGGGTGCCAAGTGCGAGTTTCATTCGCAATTCGATCACGTTAACGAAACGAGAATTTGTATGGCAAAATGTTAACTCTTCTCGTATGTCGCCAGGAGGCGCTGCTTCAATGCCATACTAATTTTCGTTTTCGTTTTCGTAATCGAATGAATACGGATAGTAAACAAAACTCACAGTAGGCACCCTGTTCTTTGTTTAAAAAATTAGAGTTTTTATAAAAGAAAGTACCTACAGTATTTGTTTTTGGCCCTGGTGAATAGGTACATATATCTACTCTGTGGCCGTCGTCATTTACCAGATTAAAATCAAGCGCTTCATTAAGAAAAACTTCATTGTTCAGGCAAACCAAAACCATCGCTGTCTTGGTGGATCGAAAAGCGTTTACTGAAAGAGACGTCTACGCCGCTATCTGAGGAGCGCGTGCGCAGTGACGTCATGTACGGGCCGCTCGAGCGAGAAGACCACGGGCTCGTGCTCACGTGCTTTGCTGCTAACAATCGGCACACCAAGCCGCTCTCCATCGACGTCACCATCAACATGCACCGTGAGTACCTACTTCTGGTACTGCTAGCGCTCTTTCTAACAAAATCAGAGTACCTACACAATGCTGTCCGAAGAGCGCTTGCGCTGGTACCATTTGGTTCTCCATCTACGTCACCATCATGATCATGTATCGTGATGACTAGGTACCCCACGGCAATCGGAGTACCTAATATCATGTTAATTGAAAAAAGTTGAAAATTTCCGCGATTGTTCATGTGGGAAAGCCCTCAATCGGATAAAAGGTAATGAGATTATAACAAACTAGCGGCCGCTCGCGGTTTCACCCGCGTGGTTCCCGTTCCCGTGGGAATATCGGGATAAAAATTATCCTATGTGTTAATCCAGATTATAAACTATCGGTATGCCGAATTTCATCCAAATCCATTCAGTAGTTTTTACGTGAAAGAGTAACAAACATCCATCCATACTTACAAACTTTCGGGTTTATGATATTAGTAGGATGATTTTGTTTCGTGCGCTCAGTGTCTCCCGAGCTGGTATCTCTGCGCGGGGCGTCAAACGAGGCGAGCGCTGGGCGTATACGTGCGGGCGAGCCGCTGGAACTGCAGTGCCGCGTTCTAGGCGCGCGCCCGCCGCCACCCGTCCACTGGAGGTTGGACGACGCGCCGCTCGACACGCTGCGACAGAACATCACTGTGAGTTGTATCCCACACACGTCATAGGACTGCGCTTCTCAGCGTCAAGCGAGCTGGTATCACTGCGCGGGGCATCTAACGAGGCGAGAGCAGGGACGAGTGAACGCAGGCGAGCCTCTGGAGCTGCAGTGATGGGCGCCCGCCCGTCCACTGGCGAATGGAGGCTCAGCACATCACTGTAAGCTGTATTTCACGCCCTACAGTGGTCATACTGCATCTGCTAGTCTGGAATATACTGGCGGCATCTATGTCATCGCGGACAAAGAAATTTAGTACTTACCTAAATCATTTCTTTGTCGCTTTGACCAAAAATTTTATGCTTTACCAGCACACGTCCTCCCTTCGTACAACATGGGTGGGGCCCTTTAGACGAGGTGTGAAGGAGAAATGGCGTGAGGCACAATCCTACTGTGGAGTAGCTGTGGTAGCTGCCTTCGCATCTGGACTCCGGCTTCTCTATAACATCAAGTAGAACAGTAATTTCCCATGTGCTATTGTTCCATAGCCCTAGTAGCAAATCTTCCACAGGTAGCAATGGAACGTTTATAGAATGATAATGACGAAATAAATCGTACGGAGACAGCGCTAGGTCCGGGCATTGCAATAGCTATTGAATTGCTTTGTTAGACCTTCGTTCTAAACTCTAACTTCCACATATAAACTTAAACTTTCCTACATCCACACCAATTATCTAGCCCAAGAGAAGCTTCGTTATGAAACTCGTTAAATGGTTACTAGACAATGGATAAAAATACTTAAAATACTTAAATACATACGTATTATACATAGAAAACCACCCAGACCCGAGACAATTTACAAAAACAATAATTTCTAAATTGACCCGACCAGGGATCGAACCCGGGACCTCAGAGATGGCGACCGACACCATGAAAACCGGTGTACAAACCACTCGACCAAGGAGGTCGTCAAAATGAATATCAGTAGTGATACACTATAAAATATACCAAACAAAGGTTCCGGTGCAGCTAGCGCGAATTTTTCACCTGTTATATTTACATAGTAATCGCTTCCAGACAGAGTCGTCGCAGCGGTTGCTGGTGAGCGAGGTGCAGCTGTCGCCGGGCCCACAGCACGACGAGGCGCGCGTCACGTGCTGCGCGCAGATGTATGGCCGCGGCGACGACGCGCGCTACCTGTGCGCGGTGCCGCTGCCGCTCACCGTGCGGTGTGAGTCACATATACCGTTTTGTTGTCTTTAGTAAAGTAAGTTGTTTTTTTTTATCATTTGACTACTATCTCACCTGATGGTAAGTCTCCTCTCCTCCTCCACGGCCCGGTCTACCCGAGCCGAGGTCCTTGCCTTTAGAGGCGCCCTCGGGTGGTTCCGCTCCCCGATCCGATCCGAACCCTTCGGAGACTGGAAGGGCACGGGGACGCGCACTTTTAAGTGTGCGATGCCGTACCCCTCTAGAAATCCTCTGAAGGTGTTTCGTTTCAACACGGCTTGAGGTACCCTTTACGTACCTCGCCGCCCCTAAAACAAGCCCGGTGAAGCTGGAAATGCCCCGCGGCAACCAGCAGTCTCTCTCAAAAAAAAAAAAAAAAAATGATGGTAAGTGATGATGTAGCCTACGATGTAACATGCTTGCCTAGAAGGTACCGTATTCACTCGTGATTTGAAGACCCCAATGTTATATTTGATAGGAAACACAGACTGAGGCAAGGAGTTCCACAGCTTTGCGGTACGTAAAAAAAACGTGGACGCAAAACGCTTCGTACGCATGGGTGGAATCTCTACTGTGTAACTATGGCGTCGCGCAGTTTGTCTGGTTGTCCTGTGATGGAAAGGTGATGGAGGAATCAAATTGAACAATTTCATTGCACACTTGCCGAAGTGAATCCGATAAAAAATCAAAAGATTTGCGACCTGGCAAGCAAATAAGTAAATAAATAGTAAATAATACGAGTAATATTTTATAGAGTAACAGTTGTGTTGTATATTTAGCACCATCTGGCACCGTCAAAGGGAAACTAATTATGTTGCAATCAATCTAGACAATGTATCACTTATGAGTAGTTCCTATATTTCCCGCAAACAGCGACAGTCCGCTAATATATAAGGGCCTGCACGCCCGCCACTCGTTCTCCGATCCGATCCGAACCCTTCGGACTATCCGTATCCGTACCCTCTAGAAATCCTCCGAAGGTGATTCGTTTCTACACGGCTTGAGGTACCCTTTACGTACCTCGCCGCCCCTAAAACAAGCCCGGTGAAGCTGAAAATACCCAGTGGCAATCAGCAGTCCCTCTCCAAAAAAAAAAAAAGCCACTCGTTCTCTTTCCACGGCTGCAACAAGGTTGAGCACAATATATGTACCTTAATAGTTACCGGTGGTTTCACTCGCCCAAGCTCCTCACAAGTTGCTTTATATTATCGCCAGCTGTTATGTCCCCACTGCTGAGGCACGAGCCTTATGGATGTAAACACTACGGAGAACGGGCCCTAAGCTACCACGCGGGCCCAGTGCGGATTGATGGTTGTTAACGACTGCTAATGCAGCCGGGACCAACAGCCTTACGTGCCTTCCGAAGCACGGAAAGTGTTCGAGATGGTATATTTTGTTCACCCGCCCGGTGGCTGGCCTTTACGAAAAATGCTTAACTCCAGCAATCAACCTGCAACCTTAGATAATACAATTTTATGAAAACTCTACCTATGTCATTATCACCTATGATATTCACCAGGTGTCACAAAGGGAGATCGGATTCTCATTTGGTAGGTACTGAATGTAGCAATGCTAGCGGTCGATTACACTAATGCTTTTGTTAAAAGTCCGCACCAAGTTAAATTCGTTGTTCCACCTTCCAATACGTTTTATTGGCTTATTTATATCATTTAAACCTTAATCAAAAAGTAAAATGTTGTTAGGTCATTGACGACGACATAGTTAATAAAAAATATTTTTTCGTGAGAATTTTTTTTATTTTTATTGATGTTTGTTTTAAGATGCTCCGGAGGTACAAATTATAGTGGAGAACAACTTGAACAACAACACTATGGCTGTAGTGAAAGGGTCTGATGTGGTGATAAACTGCACTTACCAAGCAAACCCGACTGTTGACAGACTGTTGTGGTATCATCAGGTAAATGGACACTTCTTTTGTTACGGCTACAGAGTACATCATTCTCTTTAGATAATAATAATAAACTTTCTACACTCACGCCAATTATCTAGCCCAAAAGAAGCTTCTATAGGAAACTCGTTAAATGGTTACTAGACAACGGATAAACATACTTAAAATGCTTAAATACATACTTATTATACATAAAAAACACACAGACCCGAGATAATTTAAAAAAACAATAATTTCTAAATTGACCCGACCGGGGATCGAACCCGGAACCTCAGAGATGGCGACACCATGAAAACCGGTGTACAAACCACTCGACCAAGGAGGTCGATAGATTAGATAGAGTTTCTATAGTTTTGTTAGACTAATTAAAATAAGTGTAGCTACAGACGTCTGCAAATCAGGCTATCCAAAACTAAAATGTCTTCAATAAACATTTGACCATAAACCATAGATATAAAGTTCAAAGTCTAATGGGGATATTTGACAGTTAGTGATAGTCTGATATGCAGGGCATTGCAGGGTGTATCATATCAGCTCATTTTTACGTCCCTAACTCCCTACTGCTGGAGCGAGTCTTTTCTATGGATGAATAAGCAGAACGGATCATAAACCACCATGCGGGCCTATTGCGGTGCAAAGGTGGTGGTTCGGCGCAACGGAATAAGACTGCACTTGATGGTTTAAAGGTCTATATTGATCTGTCTCTTATAACTAATGTTACAATATATATAGGGAGTGTGATGCGTGTGTGTTAATACGGTGTACACACACACTACACCAACCCCGTAATTTTTGAAAAAAAAAATAACGAACGTGGAACGTGGTTGTTAACGATTGCTAATGCAGCCGGGTACCAACCGCTTTACTTAAATTATGATAGACTTCTTGGCGGGAAAGTGAAGAGTCATGTCTGCGGAAAACCGCTATTTAATTTTTTGTTAAAAACAAAAGTTTTATTTTAAATTTGTGTTATGACGAATATTAATGTGAAATAATGGTGGATTATTAACTGTTAAGTGTTCGTGAGTGTGCGTGAGTGTTGGCAAATGAAACAAAACAGTGCAACTTCACTTTTCAAATTCTCTCAAGAAGTACGCCCGAGGACTTAGTAAAGCCCCACCCCACATCTTTACTGAGATACTCGAGGGGTTGGGGGGTATATATCATTTCTCACTTCTCATTTCTTTTATCATTCATCATCATCATACAGGAAGGAAATATTGTTTATTTATGTATTACTTGTAAGAAAAATTACTTTGACACTGGCTAAATGTGCTAATCGCACGAAGCCATCAACTAAATAAAAAAATTATGATAAACTTTTGGTCACCCATCCGATGACCGGATCTTAGCAATAGCAGACCAGACCGGGCGCTATAACCACTGCGCCATCGAGCTGTTCTATGCGTGTGTTCATTTCATTATACACCCATAAACTATATAATGTTTAGGTAGAATACTTTTTATGAATCCTGTTCCTGTCCGCAGTCGCACGCAGCAGCTACCAACTCACATTTACGTTTTTTTTAATGTAGGATGACATATTCTTAAAGTATACGTCGAGTGACGTTACACCTACGCTGAAGCTATTTAACGTGACGGAGGAACAGGCGGGCGAGTACGCCTGCGAGGCTACGAACGAGGAAGGCACCGCCTACAGCGAACCCGTCGTCATCGACGTCACATGTAAGTGGGATATGTAGAAGAAGAAACTAAACACTCTCTGTAATGAAGACTGCCCGAAGTAACTTACTCACCTAATATTTACGGGGGTGCCTAGTGCAAGCTTCATTGGTCACGTTAACAAAAACGAGAATTCGTATGGCGAATTCCATATCATCATTTATGTCCCCACTGCTGGGGCAAGAGCATACCCTATGGATGGATAGGGAGAACGGGCCATAAACCACCACGCGGGCTTAGTGCTGATTGGTGCGTGTAAACGACTGCTAATACAGCCGCGACCAACGGCTTTACGTGCCTTCCGAAGCACGGAGGAGCTCGAGATGATAAATTTTTGGTCACCCATCCGATGACCGGCCTTCGCGAAAGATGCTTAACCTCAGCACTCGCAGACCGGGCGCGTTAACCACTGCGCCATCGAGCTCCTTATAAAAATTCCATATAAATGCTTGTTTTCCTTAACGTGATTCAATGGCAAAATAAATTTCGCACTAGGCACATTAACGGCTCTTAGTGAATTAGTATACACGGCAAAATCATCAGCTTAAACGTAAAATTTAAAATAAAACTATAGTTCATCGACACAAAATTAATATTAACTTAAATTACTTACCTAATATTTACTAAAGGCTTAGTGCGAAATTGTGAGCACTGCAAAATTAAACTTAATACTAGGCTGTAAGGTTGTTTACTAGTATGCACAAGCACAACATTTACACGCCCGCCGAGGTTTACTTGACAGCACACGCTCACTCAGAACTTCTAATATTTCAGATCCTTCTTATTGCGAAGACGACGGAATACCCGAATTTGGACTAGGCAAAGACGAACATTTGAATATAACGTGCAAAGTTATTTCCAACCCGGAACCGACTTCGTATCGATGGGTAATGGTGAACGCGTCAGTTACCGCTGATACTCTTCAGGACGTTGCCCACGAAACCCTGGAAACCGACGAGCCTAGCTTACTGTACCAAAGACCGAGCGATGTACCGTACAGTGAGTGAACTACTCTAAACTACGCACTGATATTCTTTGCATTTCATCATCATCTTGAACCTTGCTCAACAAAATACGATGCTTTGATGCCTGATATTCGTCACTCCAAGTCACTCGCTACATTTAAGATTAAACTTCACTCTTTTCTTTTAGCTAGGTCTTATTCTGCAACAACTGTATCGTTTGTAGGTATATGTAGTTTATTATAACAATATATATTAGTAGGTATTATGTACATGTTTTATATTACCTATTTTATTATTTTATTTTTTTTGTATATTTAATTTTGCTAGTTGCCGGTACACTACCTCTCATTGTCTCTTAATCTGTCCTATGCCGCAAAGGTTGCCTGGAAGAGATCGTTTTAAGCGATAAGACCGCCTTTGCCTACTATTATTTTAAAATTTCCTGTTATTCGTTTTGTGTATAATTGTGTAAGCAATAAAGTGTTTATCTATCTCTCTATCTATATTTGTTGAGCTTGGTTTTGAATCATCAAATCTTTAGCTAATAGCAGGGTTCAGCACAGAATAGTCTGGTTGCTGTGTAAACTCGCAAACACTAAAAATTTTAATGAAAAACTTTATATTAATTTATCGTGACTTTCAAAACACTTTGCAGGGTCGGTGGTCTCCTTATAACCACGGACCCTGGAAAGGCTAATCGATCCCTATAAGTGTTTCATTTCTGTGAGTAATGTTTGTTTTCAATTTCCAAAGGTACAATATTCTGTTGGGGCCTTAACGGTGTGCCGACTGATGGGCTTGCTCACACGCCGTGCGTATATCTTATTACTGACGAAACAGCGCCGAGGGCGCCCTGCAACTGCGTGGCGATACGAAACACAGCGAGGGATATTGTGGTGACCTGCGAGAAAGGTTACGATGGTGGACTACCACAGGTTAGATACAAGCATTTAACTATTTTTGTTAAAAATAATTGCATTCATAGCACTACAAAGCTTAGAAGCAATCTAAATAATGAAATCCATAGTGACTGCACTTACTCTAGTAGGGACCTTATACATACTCTAGTAGATAAGTACAGTTCCAGAGTCACATTCATCGTAACAAAAGTTAGTCAACATTTTCTTGGTGTGTTTGAAACTAAACGCATTTGTTATTGTGGTTATTATACAATGATTCTAACAAGCACTATCATCTTTTACAATCAAGCAAAATCAGACTCTTAAGTTCTAAGTGCTAAGTAATATATATTTTCGACTTTTTCAGTTTGCTTCTACCTATTTGTGCTGGCTGTAGGTACTTGACTTTTTATAACTCCGTTTTGTATTATAGAAATTCAAATTCGCCGTGCTATCCCATAGTGACCAAGAGGTTATAGTGTCAATAAGCAGTAACGTAGAACCAAAGTTCATGATTCAAGAACCGAGCCAGGAATATTACAAGTTCGTTATCACAGCTGAAAACGATAAAGGAGAGAGTAGCGCTGTGGAAATTGAGAAAAAGGATATCATCGATGATATTCCAGGTGAGGCTATTTCACGCATTTGATAAATTATCCATGTACACTATAGGCCCAACATTTATTACTTGAGGTAGTTAGCTTCATTGAAGTAACTTTTATAAACGACTAGGTGCCACATCGACCTTTCCGCCGCAAATGACGGATTAGTCGGACATATATTTTTCTTTAGTAGTAAGTAAAGTAAGAAAATTGCCTGTAACCGTCCCAATGCTGGGCAAAGGCCTCCATCATTGAAATCAAATCATCGCTACAATTCATGGGTATTGTCTTAAACACCACACTTGCTAAATGCGGATTAGAAAACAACCCTGGCTATGCATCGAAAAATCCGAAACACGCCTTGCCCGACCTGGGAATTGAACCCGGGACCTTCGGGTATCGGGCTGAGCGTTTTGCCACTCGGCCACCGAGGCGTCGTTATTAATATTCTATTGAAAAATTGTTAATATAGATGTCTATATGTCATATTATATCATACTATTAGTTTTATTAGCACTTGATGGAACTTGTAAGTTTTGTTTTACTATTAAAGTTTTTCAAATGTAGTAGCTTGTCTAGAAGTTATAGTTATTTTTGTAGTTACTGTTAGCTATCCTAAAAAAATATATAAATTCGCAGACTTAGAGGAGATACCGAAAAGTGCGGTGTCGAACATAGCGACGCTGACGCTCGCGCTGTGCGGCGGCGTGCTGCTGGTGGCGCTGGCGGCGTGCGGGCTGGTACTGTGCGCGCACGACCGCGGATCGCGCGCGGACGTACCCAGAGCTCCATCTGATCCGCCTCTATGCGCCTATAACACTGAAGGTAAACGCTTCCTCACGGGTTGGTAAGATCTCAGCGCAGCAAATATGCGGTAAATGTTGTACCGAATCTTTACTGAACAACCTCGCACATGACGGCAGATTTCGTGCCATTACACAGCGGAAAGCTGAACATAATCTATTCACAGCCTACATGTAACACGACTAATTGTTGATGTACTCTACATGCCCCGCACCCCTGCTGCACCGACCTGTGTGCGAGCGTGAGGCCAAATGTATTTAGAGCAGAGCAACGACCACTCGGCATGTTGCACATATGGAGCGCGGCTTTTGCTCGCTTACCAATCCGTGAGAGTAGGCTGTAATAGTGCTAATGCTCCTGAATTGAGGTCCGTACTTTTTTACCTCCAATCTTATTAAAGCTCCTCATAGTGAAAGCGCAGGCAAGCGAAGCCGGAACGTTCAATATGTTGTCAGTGTCGCGACATTCCTGCGTTTCAATAATGTTTCTATTGCGGTATTCTGGTTTGAAGGGTACTCGATTTAAGGAAATTAGGAGGCTCATAAATACAATTACAAGCAACGCTCGCGCGATACTCTTGGTGTCATTGTTATACATTATAGTTCTTCTGCTTTTAGAATCAAACTGCGAAACGTACCACGGCAGCGACGACGGTAGCGAATGCAACGTGAGACGCACCGATTCGTTCCGGCGCGCGGTGTCAAAGTACCCGTCCAAGAACTTCGACGTGCGCCGAACCAGCTCCTTCCACTCCGCACGCTACATGAACGACCTTGCAGAACAGGAAGCCAAGTACAACGACACGTTTCGGCATAGCCCCAACTGCAGGGTGCATTCGCTACAAAATATAAGTAGGAAGAAAGATATGGACGCACTGTGCGATCACCTAGTCATGCATCTGCCGCCCGAAGTGAACTACAATGTTTCAAGACCGGTAAGTCAAATAAATAAACAAAGGTAATTATTAAAAATAAAACAAAATTTTGTATTATAATTTATTCTTACGTTCCATTTCAGATGAATACATTTTACACGATGCCTAGGAAAATGCGTCACAAACTAGCGAAAGAACTAAGCGACGAAACCTCAGAAATAACACAAACGTCAGATCAGTTTTCGCTGCCCCCGCCGCCAGACGAATACAGCAGCTATCGCGCCGGGCCGCGCATCAAAGACGTGCCCCCGAAGGGCTCGCCGACTTACTCCACCGTCATAAAGAAGAACTCGGCAACGGACACAAGAAACCAACAATACAACAACGTTATTATATCACCGATGAACACAGTCGGGCTGCCCACGGTCAGCGGCGCGCACAATAGCATGTACAGCTATCCAGAAGACGACAACCGACCGCAGGTAAACACCAACCCTTTCGACGAAGACTCCTCATAGCGATCATTTAACGTAGTGTCATTAATCGTCATCTTGCTTCACAGAACACCGCTGGATTTTTAACGACCTTCCAAGGCCTAAAGGGCCAATCGGAAATATAGTTAAATAATTTGTGGACGAGTCATTTAACGTAAGATCTCATTTTAAGGATATTCATTGTCATTAAAGTCACATGTACTTCAATCATCGTTTATTTACAAAAATAGAAACCTATACATAGTGGTGTAGTCTTTCAGACGAGGGATTCTCGTTACTTATTCTTTTTACATGCACATGATTGAAAACTATGTAAAAAGTATTATAATGCTTTTGGTATTATTCATAAATATTCCACTGCCAGCCAATCGTATGACACAATATAGTTTTAGTGTAAATTTAATTGTAAGAATTATTTATATTATTTTGAAAAGTCAAATGTTTTGCATTTTTAATTATAATTATACAATAAAATGATACAAAACAAATTGTTATTTTTTTACTTTTTCCCAATTTCCTGATAAATATTAACATTTTAAACTTGATCATTAAAATAAATTAACGTAATAATAACAACAAACGAAACTGTTGTCAAATGTCAGTACAATAATTTTGATATTTACGAGAATACATTTTTACATAATGCGAAAGAAACTTATCTAATAACTAGAATTGGAAAATTATCTAAGCTATTTCTAATCGTACTCAATCCATGCGGTCCAAATGCGCCTGCGCAATTGTAAGTCTGTCTATTAGACGTTGAGTGTTTGGTCGCGCCTGAAAGAGATAAATTTAATTATTTAGGAGCCACGGACTTATGAATGTTTAATAAATTTAAGCAATATTATCTTTTTTGTTACTTAAGGTTTAATAGTTTTACATCAGTAAAAGTATTTATAAGTAATAGGGCAGTACTTAAAAAAACGCTAAGCCCTCGCGCGCCATATGTACGCACCGTCGTAAATAAGGTCGTCGGACGTATATATAATAATATATAATAACCTATGGCGCGGGACGGGTTTAGTTTAGATTTAGATATAATAATTGTCGAAAAGGGGGTCACATGTAATTAAATATTGTAAACTTCTTAAATTAGCACGTAAACGATTAAAGCTTTGCCATCTGTATTATATAACATACAAATGCGGCGACGCCAGCACCGCGTGTATATAGTGACCTGCTTATACACGACTTTTAAAGTTTATACTGACACCCCTTACTAACTGTCAGGTTACAAAATAGGTGTCAAACAACCTCGCGAAAGAAAACTAACTCGCACAATGGACCATCAACGTCAGTTCATAACGCCAGATCAGGACGCGCACATATAGTGACAATGTGAAATGGTTCCTATGCGTTGGAGTTAGGGCTCACCTGCAAGGAGAATAGCGCCCACTCGTGCAGAGGGCCTAGTGCGAGTTATTTTGACATTCAATCACGTTAACGAAAACGAGAAATCGCATGGCAAAGTTTTAACTCTTCTTGTTTGTCGCCAGGAGGCGCTGCTAAAATGTCATATTAATTCTCGTTTTCGTAAACGTAATCGAATGAATACGAATAGTAAACAAAACTCACGCTAGGTACCCGGGTCCTTACGGCGGACGGCGGGCGTCGACCGGCAGCGGCGCCAGCTCCGCATGTATACAACGTTAGTCGGAACGGGGGTACTAAGCCGAAAGGAGGGTAAAGTAAATAATTTTTTTAACTTTTTTTTTGTTTTTTTTTATTATTCACATTTGATTGGTCTACAAAAATCTAGTAGGCTACGGTTTTGGCGTAGGTTTTTAGCAAATAGGTTTACCTCTAATGTCAATGTACGGGCATTGTAAAGAGTCGAGTTTTCTCTCCATAATTGGACTAATGTATCCAATAATATTAATTTTTAATTTGTTTTTTTTTGTGACCGCCAGGGCTACCAAAGCGTCATTTCTTTTGAAATCTTAAAAAAGCTGTTAATCTAAAATTATCCATTTTTAAGGAAAAGTACTTAGACATAAATTATTCACTATCATATTCCTATCTTATACCCTCCTTTCGGCTTAGTACCCCCGTTCCGACTAACGTTGTATAGTGACAATGTGAAATGGTTCCTATGCGTTGGAGTTAGGGCTCACCTGCAGGGATGAGAGCGCCGCCTCGTGCAGGTCCTTGCAGCGGGCGAGCGCGCGGCGGCGGGCGGCGGCCGGCAGCGGCGCCAGCTCCGTACGAGCCGCTTCAAGCAGCAGTGCGCCCACCGCGCACACGTGCGTCTCGTCGCCGCAACCCAGCCACACGCGCTCATTCACGCTCACCAATCTATTTAAATAAAAATGAATCCCTAAATGCGTTGCTAATCGCAAAACTCGAGAACGGCTGAACCGATTTGGCTGATTTCCGTTTTGTTGTGTTTGATGAAGTCTGAGGAAGTTCCTCTGGAGAGAAAAAGGTAAAAATACGAAGAAAATAGTAAAAACAACAATTTTCTTTTCCCATACAAGCCACTCTGTCCCTCTGTAAAATCTTTTTGTTTTGTTTATATAATTATAACGCAAATTTTGTGCGAACAAATTAGAAAAACAAATGTTGAAAAAATTTCCACGAGCAGGATTTGAACCTGCACCCTTCTTTTGCGTTAAAAATTCTATAAACAAAACAAAACCATTTTACAAATAGCTTGCCTACTTTTAAACTGATTTTTAGTATTTGTAAAAATATTATGATCTAATGTTAATGACGGTAGTTGGTGACATTGAATGGGCGCCTTTGGCGTTCAAAGTAAAAAGTAAATAGTGTTGAATAATTTCGGCGGGCTGGTTAGAACCACGATAGCTCAATTGGGAGAGCACCTGACCCGGTATGTCAGAAGAGTGCAGGTTCAAATCCTGCTCATGGAATTTTTTTCAACATTTGTGTTCTTTTAACAACATTATTAATAACTCCAAAACCGTTGATTATTAAGTAACGTACTTTAAAACATTGACCTATTTTTTTAATTTCTGTAACCTAAAAAGTTATGAATTAACACTCAATTGATGGAACAAAGTAGTGACGTCATAGTTAGCCATTTCCATGCAAGCTCTATAAAAAAAATCGTATTTACAATTTTATTGCTAAAATGTTTCTCTATTGACTAACCCAGTCACCTACTCAATTGGCGGTAGAAGTCTGCCTAGAAACTCTTTGCCACCTTATTGCCTTATATTAGGAATAATAAACAAAGAAGGGCTTGCTCTTGCATTTCAACTAACGGTAAGCGGCAATACGACTGAATATAGAGCGCTTTACCCCATTACACTCAACCACAGTGATACTATTATGGCGACCAGTGGCGGCTGGTGGGTTATGGAACTGGTGGTGCAATTTACTAGCTGACCAAATATTAGGATACCTACAAGGTTGCAATAAAATAAACTAACGTCTTGCTTATATTTATACTGCTACACACACTATCTCCGAGTCATCAGTGTATTAAACTTAATACCCTTCCAAAACCTAACAAAAGTACAATAACAAAACAACCACTAATTAAATCGCATAAACAAAACTTTTGACGTATCACAGCGACACTGATTATCAAGGCAATTCAACATGGCCGGCGTCGCGCGCTATGGGTAATCTTCGGGGTGGTTCGGTCAAGCTCGGCAGAGCTCGGTACACCCGTGCGGCGCACGGGAATAGCCAAATTACTTCTGTTTCTATAAAGTATGTTTTGTCTGACGAGCAAGGCATGTTAGCGCATATCTCATAGAAGTTACTCAAGTTTCCCAGTGCGCTTCCCTATCGAACGAGGAATCTTCTTTACAGCAAAAATAAGCCTTAATAGTATGGGTTAGAGCTTAAATTATTTTGTCATAAATTCTCGTATTGAAATATTTAATGTTAATTTCTCAACCTATTAAAAAATTTGGAGGTTCAGTGCACGAATGCACTTAAGTCATGCTATATGCATGATATTAGCTATGATCGAATGATGGCGATTTATGGTACGTACGTATGTTTCTTTTATTTATTTTCTACAGCGCAGTGTGAAAGGAGTTATCGCCACATAAAGCGGAACTAAGATGGCAAATTTAATTTAAAGTTAGAACATGATACATTTTATACTACTACTTACTAGACTATTTTGCTGTAAGACCCGAACACAAATAAATAAATAAATAAATAAATATTTGATAATAATTATATTGTAGTTATTATTATATCAGCCGCAAATGTCCCACCTTTAGCCAAAGGCCTTGCACACTTTTTTCACATCTCCGGTCCCTTGCGACGTCATGCCAGTTTTTCCTGTACCTATCATAGTCTAAAATAAATATATACATCAACAAAATTATTAAATAAAGCAACACTTACTTAATATAAATGTCTAGGACTTGTTCTAAAGAAACTCCAATATTCAATACTGTTCTGAACACCATGCTTTGGTCCGCTTGTAGTTTACAGCTCATTATCTCTAACTGCCTTACAATGAAGTCTGTAAACAGAAAACAAACAATTTCAAATATAGAACAGGCATGATAAAATTTTACTGGAACAAATCGACCAGTCTCAGGAAGCTTTAATGGGAATCCACGACCTTTGGATAACCAGTCCAATGCTCTGATCGCTGAGCTACCGAGACCACAGAAGACTGGTTGAATTTTTCTAGTATTTTGTGATTTACGCTGCAAGCCAGCGGTATTACGTCACTGTGAAGTTACTACCCTCATATTCGAAAGAAACACTTTTGCAAGTATTTGACAATCGATAAAGAATTCAGGCATTTTAGTATTAACAGAAATTAGTTCCTCAAAATACCAAAATAATAAAAAAGTGTCCACTGGCACAGGGTGAAATGTCCCGTGAGCACATACTTACACAAAGCAAAGCGTGATAAGCTTGTTGAGTAAATAAAATAATAATAATATGTAAGTCCACTTACACAAAGGCAGGAAACCAAAACGGAACTAGCTGCTGCGCCAAGGAGATTCTAACTGAAATAAAATAATTAAAAAAAAAGTGTTCACTCACACAGTGGGAAGCAGTGGCCTGTGTGCACGTACTCGCGTCCGAGCGTGGTGAGCTTGCTAAGCACACAGGCAAGACGCTCGTCGGCGGCGGGAAGCGCGCGCGCCGCCGCTTCTGCGTCCGCTAGGATGTTGCTCCAGATGTTCTCGACTAGTAGCGCGTCGTTGTGTCCCGAGCACTGCACTATGGCCAGCTTGCACTCCCATAGGTTGTAGCGATCGGCATATTCTTCATACAACTGTGAAAAAGTTATTGGTATGTTAAAATTTCAAGAAATGTAGCTTATAGATGTGAATTTATTTAGCTTATGAGATGAAACTTTTTGGACAGATTTAGGGGCGTCCGCTGCTTTAAGCGGGGGAACAGGGCGCGGCCTTAAGGCCTTACTCAGTCGCTCTCGCAGACAACAGACATCTGTGTCAGTTACCAGTACCAGTTACAGCTGTAATAGTTGTACTTTTCGTTCTTATTGCTTTGATTAAGCTATTTATTTACATTATTTGAAAATATATTGAATTAAAAAATATTGGTTGATTGAAATTAAAAATGTGTATCTGAGCCGCCGCGCGCCAAAAATTCGAACAAAAATTCGAAAATTTTGAACCATTTTTTGCGGTGCATACAATACGTATGCATAAAGTATCTACAATTATAACAGAACTAGCTGACCCGGCGGACTTCGTACCACTTTGACAGTTTCTATGACAACAAAACAAACAAATCATAAAACATTATGTATTGGAAAATTAAATTGTCGTTTTTAGTATTTTCTGTTACTATGTTACGATTATTTATGTTTAAACCTTCCCTGAACTTCCACAAATATTTCAAAATCAAAATTAGCCAAATCGGTCCAGCCATTCTCGAGTTTTAGCGATACAAACGAACAGCAATTCTGCCGTCATAAAGAAAAAGGGCACAACTAACATTTTTTTAAAATTTGAGTTAGATACACATTTGGAATCAGGAGAAAAAGGCCTATCTTTTCAAACCCGTTTTTCTCCTGATTTGAAAAATGTTAGATGTGCCTTTTTTAATTATGACGGCAGAATTAGGCCCAGTTTTACAATACTCTGTTAGTTATTCTCTAAATGAGGCATTACTTAATCAATGATTAAATTTAACAGGGATGCTAACGGTACTGTTAAATTTTTATGTCCCATGGTAATAATTTAACAGACCATTACGAAATCAACCATTAGGTGAATGACTCTTGGTTAAATAATAACACACTGGTTAATGTATCGGAGTATAATTTCTGACTAGTTTTAATAACTAAAAATACAAGTATATATATTAATCTATAAACAAAGAAATTGGCGGGGGAGATTAGTTGACTGTAGAAAGTCACGAAACAGGAACTAATAAGTTTTGCTTAATTTACATAAAATGTCTCTATATTAAATCACGTTATTAATTATCTCTATTAAATATCACGAACATTACGTGCTATGAATATTGTGCTGACGGCACAACTCTCAAATCATTCACTCACATTCTAAACCAACCAAAACAAAATGTCATTGTATGTAATGTCATTGCTTCGAAAACGAGCACTATTTTCTCTAGTCGTATAATAGTTTTGTTATATGTAAGGCGACTGATTTAAATACCATGTATTTCGTAGAATTCATTAGAAATCGGGTTGCATTTCATTTTGCTGGTTGAATGAATGTCAAATATTTTATTGTTTAGTTTGAGATTATCTTGTGTTTCGCATTGTTGTTTTGATTTTTTTGATTCCAGCGCATCCAAAACAGATTCTTTCGATAGTCGAAATCTTGTGCAAAGTCAAGTCAAAGTCAAAGTCAAAGTCAAATATTCTTTATTCAAATAAACTTTAGAAAAGTGCTTTTGAATCGTCCATAATTTTTTTACCTACTACCCATTCAGGACGTCTATTTTTTAGCTGTGGAGAAGAATGGGCGCAAGAAACTCCACAGCTTTAATTCATTATGTAACGACATTTACAAAATTATATGCCGTTACGTTACCAAGTTATACAAGTTTAAAAAACCTTAACAATATATTGGATTAGAAATAGATTGGAGCATTTTAAACCCATGCTGTTTTGTCTTCAATGTAATCAGACACTTTATAATAAGCTTTTTTATAAAGCTTTTCTTTAATAGCGATTTTAAATTTATTAATATCTAGTTTTTGGATATTACTTGGAACTTTATTGTAAAAACGTACACACAGGCCTCTAAATGAATTATTTACTTTGTGGAGCCTAGTATTAGGTACTGCTAGTTTGTTTTTATTTCTAGTGTTTACATTGTGAGTATCACTGTTTTTAGAAAAAGTTTCAATATTTTTATATACATACATTAGGTTCTCGTAAATATATTGTGATGCAACTGTCATTATATTAATATCTTTAAATCTCTCCCTAAGAGAATTACCAGCTTTTAGATTATAAATTGCTCGAATAGCCCGCTTCTGCAGCACAAAGATAGTTTGAATATCGGCAGCATTGCCCCACAGTAAAATGCCGTACGACATTACGCTATGGAAATAACTAAAGTAAACAAGTCTAGCTGTTTCAATGTCAGTGATCTGACGAATTTTCATTACTGCATAAGCCGCAGAGCTCAGTCTACTCGACAATTTATCTATATGTGGGCCCCACTGTAGCTTTGCATCCAACGTAATACCTAGAAACACTGTGGTGTCCACAAGGTCCACATTCTTATCTTTAATTTTTACACTGGTTTTTACCTCCTTAACGTTGGGTAATACAAATCTTATACATTTGGTTTTTTGTTCATTTAATAGCAAATTGTTAACACTAAACCAATGAACTATCTTTGTGACAGCATTGTTCACATCGTCATCAATCGGCTGTCGTCGTTTCACTTTGAATAAAAGTGAGGTATCATCTGCAAACAATACTATCTCATGTTTGTCTTTTACAAGGTAAGGCAAGTCGTTAATATAAATTAAAAATAAGAAAGGACCAAGAATTGAACCCTGTGGAACACCCATTGTAACCACCGATCCCGGAGATCTTTTACCGTTAACATCAACCCTCTGAACCCTATCACTCAAATATGAGATAAGAAGATTCAGTGATGCATCTCTAATTCCATAGTGGTAGAGCTTCCTGACCAGGGTTTCATGTAAAACACAATCAAAGGCCTTGGATAAATCACAAAAAACCCCTACGGCATCGTGAGAATCCTCCCAGGCATTAAATATTTGAAGAATAAGCTCAACACCAGCGTCAGTAGTCGAGCGACCCCTAGTGAAACCATATTGTCTAGAATGTAAAAGTTTATTTCTATAAAAATGAACTTGAATTTGGTCTAGAATTATCTTTTCAAATATTTTACTAAATGTGGGTAACACAGAAATTGGTCTAAAGTTAGAGGGGTCACATGTGCTACCTGATTTGAATAATGGGATTACTTTACTGTGCTTCATTAGGTCAGGAAAAACACCACAGTCAATGCATTCATTAAATATGCAAGCTAAAACTGGAGCTATTGTCTCAATAACGGATTTAGTGACGTCGACGGAATTACCCCACAGATCAGCAGTCTTCTTTTTATTAAGAGTATTAAAAGTTTTAATTATATATCTAAAATCAATTTTTTGAAAACTAAAATAGTTTTCACTAGGTTTGACATTTTCCTTTAGAACCGCTTCAGCTACAGTGGGGGAGGAGTCTAAAGCCTTTGTAGTTGAAACTGGAATATCAGTAAAAAACTTCTCAAATGCCGCAGCAACATCAGCATCGGAAATTAAGGTTTGATTTTCGTAGCTCAATTTGTACTCATTGTTACGACTTTTGACATTTCCAGTTTCACTATTTATAATATTCCATGTCATTTTTATTTTGTTATCACTTAGCTTAATCTTTGAACTCAGGAACTTTTGCCTTTGCTAATCGACATACTATTTTAAATAACTTAGAATAATTTTTGACATACAATTTAAAATCTTCACTAGTGTTATAGTTGCGTTCATCATATAGCTCATAAAGTCGCTTTCTACTTTTGTGGATACCAATTGTAGCCCATTCACTAAAAGTAACAGTACCACTAACCGAGATCCTTTTTGGAATAAAAGTTTTATTAAATTCTGTACAATATTTATGAAAGATATTATTATAAAATTCATTTGGGTTATCATTATACTTTAAAAAACATATATTATCATAAAGATTGTTTTTAAACCGTTCCAGACGGCCTGCAGTTTTTGGTACAACAGTAATATTCTGTTTCTTCACTTGCTTACACTGATGTGGAAGGCTGACCATTTGGCCACAATGATCAGAGTCCAGTTTATTAATAATGAGTTTAGACAGTGGTACTAGATCGGTATATATGTTATCAATACAAGTGGCCGAAGTGGCAGTTATTCTAGTTGGCTCCATAAATAAATTATTTAAATTATACGATTGAAATAAATTTTTAATTTTGATAGAACCTGTAGACTTTTCTAACAAATTAATATTAAAATCACCGCAAATTACTATCTTTTTACCTACATTGCGGATTTTATATAATGCTTCATCCATTACTTTTTCAAAATAATCATACAATGCTGACGGAGGCCTGTATACACTTAATACAACAAGTCGCTCCAGCTCCACACAAGCTATTTCTATTGTTCGCTCAACCGAGAGGCTCACTATGTCTTTTCGTTCCTTTAATTTTAATTTCTTATTAACTATAATTAAGGAGCCACCATGAATTGAATTTACTCGACTGAACGAACTACCTACCAAATGATTATTAAAATTGAACATGAACTGATGATCTTTAAGCCAGTGTTCAGTAATACATAAAATATCAACTTTATTATCGTTCATGAACAATTCAATCTCCAGATCTTTGCCTGTCATCCCTTGAATGTTCTGGTGAACTATATTAATCGAGTGAACATTTTTAATAATTGTAGGTTGGGACGGGCTTTTCTTAGAATTAATTTTACATTTATTTAAAATATTACCAAACATTTTGCAAGAGAATTCCTCTTTTGTCTTATGATTTAATTTAAATTATTGATTGGAATGTCAGTAGAAACACTACTGACATTTATGTCTATTAAACATTGCTCAATAGGAGCAACTTGTTTAGCCAAGTTTTTGGCTGAGATGTGTAAAAAATATGATAGCGATGAAGCTATTTGTCGCTTGAAATAAATTGGCAGATAATAACTATCTTTTGTCAAATAAAAATTACTAACATAATTGTTAGTGTCAATTAAATGCAAATTTTCATTGTTGCAAAATGTATGTAATGTCAAATTAAGCTTATATCTAGTAGTATTTTCCTCCTGTGGCAAGCTATTACAATAGGGTAAAGTAAACAGTATAATTTTCCCTACATTTGAATTATTTAACTTATTTAAACTCTTAATCAAACTTGATTTGTTCAATTTACCCCTATTTCCAACAAAAATTAATACAGTACTATTATGTTTATATTTATAATCAATTGCTTTTGTTAAAATATCTTGATAAGAAGCACCAGGCATACAGTAATTGGTAATTGAATGTCCTAAGTCAAATAACAAGCGGCCCATGTTTTTACCAAATTCATCGCTAAATATAACAGTGTCACTCTTATTATCTAAATTTTGTGCGAAAACCAACATCGTCATATTCTTCGAAATAATGACGCCGTTCTTTGAAAGTTTTAGGACGTCGTACTATGTGTGTCGTGTACGCGATGCGGATCGGTGCAGGCAAACGCATCATATTCAAATAAATAATATTACGCGTAACGCGGCGCAAGCCGCTGCTCGATTAGCGTCATGAGTGACAAACTCGGCAAATGAACTCCTGGCGTTTCTACAACAAAAGCTGGACGTCATGGACGAGGTGAGCGCAGTGCAAATTTGCAAGTCCAGCTTCCGTGAAGATGAGGTGGCGTCTGCGAAGAAGCTGCTCTACGAGCCTGTCGGCAAGAGCGACCAGATGGTGTCTCGAAGACGAATCGGGACGCAGAAGAGCCTACAGGAGATCATAACACTGATCAAAGGAACCGATCCAGATGACATGCCGACGTTTGTGGCGAGAGGTTTCAAGCGAGAGGTTTCATGGTTCGAAACAAGAAGCGATGTCGTCAGCGAGCAAGCCAGAACCGTTGCGGTACCGCACCGACAGGGCCCAATCTCCTGCTGCGTGCTGCGATACCGACCACGGCCATGTACCTGTCCCGCCTGCATCACACCACCACATCGCAGGAGGTAGCAGAGTTCATACGAATGAAGTCTAACTTTAACTTGAGGATTGGACCGCCGATGGAGTCGCGCCATAATACAAGCTTCAAAGCGTTTGTGGTGTGAGTCCCGACATCAAAGCTGGACATCTTCATAAAGGAAGACTTCTGGCCGAAGGGTGTAGTCTACAGGCGTTTCCATGGAAAGTTGCCTGTTGCTACCAAGTTGGTACAGTAGGTGCCAATCAAATAATACTAACATAGTTATTAAGTTTTTTTTTAATATACTAAGATTTTTTTTTTTTTTAATGTAAGTAGTCTGTAAGGTATTTATTATATGGGCCGCTCTGTATTTTTACCATCTGTTACATTGTTTGTTGTCTGAAATAAAGATTTATTATTGTTATTCTCTTTATTTTTCTTTTTTCTTAGCCTAGGTTTGTTATAATATTAATATAAATGTAAAATACAAAAGCACATATAAAACATAAAAATATTATAAAAAACCTAGCCTAGGGTGCCGCCGGCAACGGGGCAGGGCTCAAGCTGCCGTTGGTTAGGGCTGCAGAGACAGAAACTTTGGATTATCCTCGCCGTGTCCAAGTGTACCGCCTTCTCTATCTGACCCTTGATCCAACCATTGAGCGAGAGATTCTTAAGGTGTTGGTCGAGACTCTTCGCTACCAGACCGTTCGCAGACACGACTATCGGCACAATGATTGTCGAGTCATATCCCACATGGCGGTTACCTCGTGAGCCAAGTCAAGGTACTTGCTGGCCTTGTCCTTCTCGGCCTTTACAAGGTTCTCGTCATGTGGGATGGTGACGTTTACATGCACATACTCTTTATTTATTTTCTTTCTTAAAACTAGATTTTTACAATATTTTCATATAAAAACAATAAAACATTATAAAAACCTAATCCTAGAGTACCGCCAGCAGCCGGGCAGGACCCAAGCTACCGGTGCCGGTGGTCAGGGCTGCAGAGTGAGGAACCTCCTGACAATAAGGGCCGTGTCAAGGAGTACTGCCTTTGACCCTTGACTCAACTTATTATTATTATTATTATGTAGTCCAAATTGTCTACTTTTAAATGATCCTCTCGTTTTCGTAAATAAAATTGTACGCCATGGCCATCTTGTTCCTGTGTGGCAGTAAACTAACAGCCTGTTACCCATTTGACGGACCTAAGTAGCAGCAATTAAGTTTAACATCGAATTACGGATATTTGACATTCGTTAAAACATGATGGGACACTCAGTAACCTTAACAGTCTGTTAAATGATTTAACAGGGGTGTTAACTAACTAACATTGTATGATGAAACTGGATATTAATCTAATACATAAAATTCTCGTGTCACGGTGTTTGTAATTAAACTCCTCCGAAATGGCTCAACCGATTTTCGTGAAATTTTGTGTGCATATCGGTTAGGTCTGCGAATCGGACATCTATTTTTCATCCCCCTAAATGTTAAGGCTGGTCCACCCCTATTTTTTTTTTTTTACAAATTAATTTTCTAATACAAAATGTTCTACGATTTGATTGTATTGTTGACATAGAAACTCAAAGCGATACGAAGTCCGCTGGGTCAGCTAGTTTTTATATATAGACTAGTTGACCAGCGGACTTCGTACCGCTTTGACAGTTTCCATGACAACAAAGCAAATAAAACGTTGACAATTTCCATGACAACAAAACAAACAAATCATTCGTCCACTTAAGGGTGCGCCGTCCGTAAGTGACAAGTGTCATATGTTTTATTTGAAATGTCGTCGTCCATATTTATTTGATGCCGCGCGGCCATACTAATTTTGTATGGGGAATTTAAGGTGCTTAATAAAAAAATATTATTTAAATAACCACTTGATGAATCAAAAATGTAGTCTAGCAATTTGTAGTTTATCCATTGATGATTGTTTAGACAAAATCAGAGGTACAATAATTTAGATAAACTATAAGAAATCTACTAAACGCCGCCACTCGTTTTCATGATCTTTGCCCAACTTTAAATCGTTACGTTCCCTAAAATATGGTTGAGCGAAGCGATGGCTGATTCATATGTCATACTCGTGAACGGGTGCCGCCTGTGGAGGCTGGTCTGCTCTTGCATACTTATCTCATTGTTAGTATTAATTACTATAGTTTGACTTTGTTTTTCTTAAACAATTTTTGACTTTTATTAGAGTACTGTAGTGGTACTGTATGACATAGTGGAAATTTAACTTATACCAGATGTAAATTTGATATATTAGATTTGTTTATTTGTTTTGTTTTTTTACATATTGTAGTTGTCTTCTATATTTTTTGTGTTTATTTGTAATGGAAAGTGTCCTGCTATGATAGGGCATTTTCCAATTTTTATTTTTTTTGACGCTGTAAGGGAGAAAAGAGCTGGACACTTGCTGAGTTTCTTGCCGGTTCTTCTCAGTGCAAGATCTCCCGCCCAGAGTAGACTTACGAACCGATGGCATAGCGACATTCATAAGAGCTACTTGTAGCCTAAACTGAATAAATGATTTTTGAATTTGAATTGAATTTGAAATGATATTGTAGAAAAAACTATAGCGTGTGATATGATACTAAATATATATTTTGTTCATTTAATACGATAGTATTTTCAATTATATTTACTTAACCGTGACTGCATTTTTAGCATTTTTTGGTCGGACCACCCTTAAGAACACCCGTATCCCATGTTGGACCTTATAGCAGCGCCACCTACCGGGTCGCACCAGCACGTACCTGCGTGATCTCCAGCAGCTCGTCGTCCAGCCGCTGCATGGCGGGCGGCGGCGGCTGCGCGGCGCGGGGCAGCGCGGCGGCGGCGGCGCGCACGCACGCCTGCACGCGCGCCACCTCCGCGCCCTCCTCCAGCCGCCGCAGCAGCTCGCCGCCGCCCGCGCCGCCCGCGCCCGCGCCCCGCACACACACCACGCCCGCCGACAGCCACGACATGCGCTGAGCGAGGCTCGCTCCAGAGCTGGACATAAACGACACTAAATGTTTATATAATTTTTAACGCGAATTTTGTTGCGAACAAATTACAAAAACACAAATGTTGAAAAAATTTTTTCAACATTTGTGTTTCAACGTTTGTAATTTGTTCGCAACAAAATTTGCGTAAAAAAAAAAAAAAAAATATTATATAAACATTTATAAATAGCTTGCCTACTTCTTAACTGATCTTTAGTATTTGTAAAAATATTATGATCGGATGTTAATGACGGTAGTTGTTAACATTGAATGGGCGCCTTTGGCTTTCAAAGTAAAAAGTAAATAGTGTTGAATAATTTCGGCGGGCTGGTTAGAACCACGATAGCTCAATTGGAAGAGCACCTGACCCGGTATGTCAGAAGGGTGCAGGTTCAAACCCTGCTCGTGGAAATTTTTTCAACATTTGTGTTTTTATAAACGACACTGCCGATAGGGAGGCGATCACAGTAGGTATAGTCGACCATGAAATTGCTTCTCTTCTGAAAAATCTTCAGTATTATAATTTTCCAGGATGTGGGCGAAAGCCTTGAAGTCTGTGTTAGATACTTTACCGGTAAAAAGCTTTAACAGAAGCATCACCCATTCCACATGTTAATTCGGAATTTTTTGTATAGTCGACCATGTAATTGCTTTATCACTTTTGACAAAAACTTCCATTACAATAAAATTTCGCTAAGGCTCATTGTCAATAATGACAACGTATCTGTCACTTGATCTTTTAAACAAAAATAGAACTTATTGTTTTATTATATGCAAACAAAATTCACTTCTAAGGTGGTAAAGCAATTTTATTGTCGACTATACCTATGGTTTCTTTTTCTTTTAATTGATGGTTTCGTGCGAATAGCACATTTAGCCAGTGTCAAAGTAATTTTTCTTACAAGTGATACATAAATAAACAATATTTCCTTCCTGTATGATGATGATAAATGATAATAGAAATGAGAAGTGAGAAATGATATATACCCCCCAACCCCTCAAGTATCTCAGTAAAGATGTGGGGCTTTACTTAGTCCTCGGGCATACTTCTTGAAATAATTTGAAAAGTGACGTTGCACAGTTTCATTTCATTTGCCAACACTCATGCACACTCACGAACACTTAAATGTTAATAATCCACCATTATTTCACATTAATATTCGACATAACACAAATTTTAGAAAATAAAACAAAACCGCAGACTTGATTTTTCACTTTCCCGCCAAGAAAAACCGTACCTAAGGTTATTCACTTTTAAACTTTCGCGTTCCATAGTTAACAAAGAATTTAAACGAGTATTAATGCAAACTAATTAGTATAAAAGGTATCATACTTATCGTCATACGACCAACGTGACAGCAGTCAACCCGTGACCACGGTCAACCCGTGACCACGGCCGGTGTAAATCGATAGAAACTTCTGGTATGAAAGAAGGTATGATAGCTTTTATTAATTAATTTGCGTTTATCCCCGTTAAATTCTTTGATAACTACCTAAGGGTGTCTACATAACTGCTTGATTTTTGAAACTTGTTCAAAGACACCATGTGTATGATAATTGATAAGATCTGTCAGCTGCCTACAGAAGTACAATTTTATCGATTCTTTCTTTTAAAAAACAATGTTTCGTCTCTTAAGAAATTAGGTACCACAAGTAATCGAACAAATCTGTAGGTCTTTACAGAATCGTTATCAGACTTGAACGCTCCAGAGAATTTAATAAAATACGTTGTGACCGTCGCGTGCTGCTGACCCCTAAAAAACTTCGGTGTCGATCACTTCGTCGTATCATGTAATTTTTTTTTCATAATCTATAATTAAATGACTATGCTATTTTTTTATTTTTATTTTTATTTTATTTATTTCAGAAACAAACAGTCAATATACAATATTGTATTAAATGATTCTACCACGTGTGACCTTTAGTTTCCTTAATTAACTTATTTATGACTAACACATAAGGCTAAAATATATATATATATATATATATATAATAATATTGCATTAACACTAACATTTACATGGTTACAACAAGGCTTTAAGGTTTTCTTTAAATTTTTCTAATGAATTTTGAAACATGTCCACATCCAAAAATTTGCTATTATAAGTCTCACATGATCGCCGGATAAAACTATTGCCAACGTAACGTTTGTTAGATTTCTTAATGGAGAAAAGAAATTTCTTAACACAAGACCTTTCACGTTTTCGGGGCACTCTGAAATGTATCTGATTAAGCAAAGGTGTACAGTCTATCTTATTATTTATTATTTTATACAAATTGACTACATCGATATAATCACGACGATTGCAAAGAAATTCGACTTTGTATCTGCTAGCAGACCGTTTATAATCAATATGGTCGTGACCCATCCTATAATCCAGAGCTCTGATGAATTTCTTTTGCACTCTTTCAATTCTATCAACATGAATGTTGAAGAAAAGATGCCAAACACTGCAGGCAAATTCTAATCGGCTACGCACGAAGCTGTTAAAAAGAATCTTATATGTAAAAGAACATCTGAATGGCTTGCCCATGCGCAGGATAAATCCAAGTTGCTTAAAAGATTTAGCTAGTAAGTTATCAACATGCGGTACAAAAGTAAGTCTAGAATCCATGGTTACACCTAAATCACGGATTTGAGTGACTCTAGACAGAGGCTCACCACAAAGGGTGTAACCGAATTTTATAGGGGTAAATTTTCTAGAAAAAGATATAACATGACACTTATCCGGATTCAAGAAAAGTTTATTTAACTTACAGAATTCCTCAAAGTTAGCAAGATCTGATTGAAGTTGAACGCAATCCTGAATATTACGAATGATCTTAAATATTTTCGTATCATCTGCATACATAAGTAGTTCAGAGTGGCATGTTATCTTAGTGATATCGTTGATATACAAGGTAAACAGCAATGGTCCAAGATGCGAACCTTGTGGAATTCCGGAGGTAATGCTTTTATAAGTAGATATGTAACCACTATGTACCACAGCCTGACTTCTGTTTTGAATATACGATTTGACCCATCGCAGGAGATCACCATGTATACCGAGTCGCCAGAGCTTCTGTAATAAAGTATAATGACAAATTTTGTCAAAAGCCTTGGCGAAATCAGTATACACTGCGTCAACCTGACTATCTTCATCAAGTGCATCAAGAAGAACTTCAGTGAAACTAATCAAATTGGTGTCAACACTCCGGCCCCTAAAAAATCCATGCTGCTCGAAACAATAAACCGACACACAGCATCAAAAATCTGCTTGGTAACTATTTTCTCCAACACTTTACCGAATTGACAAAGCTTGGAGATGGGTCGATATTTTTCAATGTCATGACTGATGGGTCCTTTCGGAATGGGAGTTATCAGCGCTCGTTTCCAATCTTCAGGGACAATCCCCTCATTAATAGACTTCTTATATATTAAAGTCAGCGGTACTGAAAGAGCTGATGCGCAGCTACGAATAATGACTGGATGTATCTCGTCAGGACCAGCACCTTTATTTGCATCGATGCACTTGAAATGTTTTAGAACGTCTTCCTGAGTAACGTCAATGGAATGCAAATCAAAAACTGGTTGACTGTTTATGTTTAAATTTACTATAGAGGAGTCGGGGTGAGTTTGCTCAAACACAGAATGGAAATGGCTATTAAATAAGTCACATATGCTATAGTGCATTTCCATAGAATTGTTCTTACTTTTCCAAATAACCTGTAAAAAATCACACTCACCCAGGTCTCGTAGCCAAGCCTTCCAAAACATGAGCAGCGGCTAGATGATCTCCGCACTTCTCCAGCACCTTCCACAGCAGGTCTAGTAGATGCAAGGCCGTTGTAGGAGGCGCGTTGCGGGCCGCCGCTTGCAAGTACGTGCGCAGCGACGGCGGCGGCGCCGTACCGAGCGATAGCAGTTCTGTGATTGAATATTAATCCTGTATATTGTATTGGTGGTAGGGTGAGATGATAATTATGTATCTATACGAAAGTGGAACTCAACCAAACCTTAAAAATGTATAATTTATTAAATAAATAAATTAATAAATAAATAAATAAATTTACGAATTACGACTAAAATGCATAATAAAAAGTTTTGTACTCTTTTTCTTTAGTAAAAAATTGTTTTTAACCCATTTTAGCGTGAACAAATCCAAATCAATAATGATAAAACAACAGGAAAAATAAAAATTAAAGGTGAGGCTGTATAGTGTTTCTGCCATTTAGATTTACCTGACCCAAGATGTTTGGATACGAGCCACTGGTACACAGCAACGTGCAGAAGTTCATCGTCACTAGATAAACACTCCCATACTAATTTGCGGCCCTGAAACAAACATAATAAAGACTGATAAATAGACTGCTACGAAAAAATAAACTGATTTTGACAATAACGCGAGTGCGTTATCAGAGGGCTCGCAAACCCTTTTATTATACAGTTAGCTAGATAATCTCCGATGAGCGCTATGTGGCTGGCTGTAACTATCTGCAGGGAAACAGTAATCTATAAATTTTTTTTTTTTTTTGTTTTTGGTTTGAGTTGAATAGGCAATACTTTTCGCTCTACTTGACGTTAAGTAAGCGGAAGCAGATTCAAGATGTGAAGACAGTTAGTTAGCCGCACTAGCCGTCTTCATTATGTTTTTGATGTTTGCGAAGTTGTAATCGTCATTGGTTTTAAATCTTATAAATATAGAATAAGGTTCAATTTACATTGTTATTATTTAATTTAATTTACCACATTACTGTGGTCGCTATGTAATCACTGCCTGGCTCAGAGATAATTATATCCCAAAAATAATTGATATTCATACCATTGATAATACTGTTCCTTAACTTACCTGGTAATTTGCATCAGCTGGTGACAAAGTGAGCATGGTCTCCGACGCGGATTGGTTGATCGATTGAGACCGCAGAGGGGACGGCTCGCTACTGGTCTCTGTACTGCGTTCATACAGGCGCTCTAACGCGTTGCACACTTCGCGGTATATTTCCATCCTACAATTTTAATCAAGTGTTATTAAACAATTATGGTGAATTAATTATTGTACAGTATAAACAATATTAACATAATTTTAAAGAAAATTGTTATTAACAAAACATGGATTTTAATTGATTTTAATTGATAGTAATCTAAATTATATAAATTATTATCATTATTATTATAAACAACCATACAACTCAAATTTATACACAAATATTAATAAAATAGGAATATATTTTTATACAGGTGTTAAAACATTTTCTTAAGCGATATTTAAATGCTTTTTGGCATGGTAGGCCAGATTCTTACATATTATTTTAAATTTGGATGTCAATTCCGTTATTATTAACATTGAATAAGGCTCACTTTGGTTTACAAAGTAAGTGCATAGTGTCGACAAAGTTTGCATGAATCAGATGCATGAAACATTATCCTAATTATAAGGCACTTAGCCCGGAATGCCAGAAAGTCGCAACTTTCTCTCGAAACTTTATTCTGGATTAAGTCGAAATTTCTATCAACGTTAATTTTTATGCATAATACCTCCTAAAATACACCAGATGTCCCTCCCTGTCTTGTGCGGGCTGGTCGCTCTTATAGTAATGCAATGCTTTATCCTGAGGGTCCATTTTGTTCGCACAGGCCACACACAATTCAACAACGCCAGTGTAAAAACCGGCGGAAACCAATTTCGAACATACTAGTGGGAGGTTCACATTCGGCGCTACATCCTAGAAAAGTAAAAATTCATTATTAAAAAATTCAAATCAAATATAAAGTCAAAAATGTCATTTACTGCTGTCACATACCTTGCACAGTTTTAAAGCGTGCTGTAGCATATCTTCCCTCTCAGCAGGGTTCTTTTGTTGTTTCGCAAACATCAATAGTTCATTAGCCTGTAAAGATTATGATCGAACTAAACACAATGTAAGGAGGTTATATGCAGCTCATAGTAAAAGTTAGTTTATTGTATTTGTATGTAAGCCTCTTTAGTCTGGATGAATATTTGAATCATCGAACATGTAAAATTAAAAAGGTTTGCAACGGTTTGACACAGTCGTAGACAGGAGCTACAGCCCGGCTAAGAACCGAAGTGCTCTGAGATCGGTTTTAATCTAATGACATATTGTTACCTAATCAAATAGAAAACATGTTTCCGTACTTTGTAGAATTGCCTAGTTTATATATTTTTTAAACATGATGACACCTACGATGCTACAAGAATGTTAAGTAGCTGCAGGTGGTATTATTTTCGCGCTAAAAAACCCAATTGTCACTTAAGCCATTTTCATCAACGCTGTTGCTCTTTTGTTTCTTTTTAATAAATAATAAACAACTTCGGAGAGTGTTTCCATTCATTAATTTGCAACATTAATAGCCCAGTTACCTTTGAACAAGTTGCGTCTTCCTGCCTGTAAAGCGTAGGGCAGAGCTGCCTAAGCTTCTGCGAGATTCCATCGACAGAGGCGTTGTCGCGCAAGTAACCGGCCACCAAGGAACCCAAAAGCAGACACGCCACCTCCTGTCCTCCTACCAGCAATTCTCTAAAACCACATTACATAATGAACCTTATGTCAATGCAGTAAAATAAATAATGACTTCAAGTTTTGTATAATTTTAGCAAGTTCAAACGTTAAACAAGGTGGCCAACATAGAGGTATACAATTTTTTTTGCCGCCATTTTCAATCGGCTGCATATTTGACAGTTGTTTGGTAACAAATATTTTGTGTGGATACGGCAAATTCGATATGGAGTATTTTTCGCTTCAGCAACGTGTTTTAATTATCAAAACGTTCTACTCAAATAAGTTTTCTATTGCGAAAACGCTGAGAAAATTGCGACCAATTTTCGGTAGAAATCACTTACCTTCGCGGCTAACAATAACTTGATTGGTGAATAAATTTGAGAAGCATAGCATTGTAACAGATAACATGAAAAAAATCGTTACCTTGAGATGATCAATAATTTTTTGTTGCATCAAATGAATCTGTTTGGCTTAGAAAATACGTGGTTCCAACAAGACGGTGCCACATGTCATACGGCACGAGCCACAATGGAAATATTGAGAAGAATGTTTTCAGGACAATTAATTTCAAGAAATGGTGACATTGATTGGCCCCAAGATCACCGGATTTGACAGCTCCTGACTTTTTTCTGTGGGGCTAAAGGGACGTGTTAAAACAAGATATCCAAGACGAAATCAGTGGGATAAGGGCGGAAGTGTACGACAATGTGATGAGAAACGCGATGAAAAGAGCTCACATTTGTCATGGTGCTAAAGGTGGACATTTGGGAGATGTTATTTTCCATAAGTAATTGCCAAGCCTAAATAAACTATATAACTTTTTAAACTATCATGGTCAATTACATTAGAATAAATATTATTAATATTATTACCATGTTTACTGTCGTGTTTGAGTATCCGATATTTCGGCACAGTTGCATGCGCCATGATCACGGATGTACTGAAGTTATTGCGGGTGGGGTGATTATGAGCAGACAAAACGATCTACCCTCTTCCTTAGTCGTTTTTTGCGCTCAATACTCGTACCACTGGCTCCTAAGTCAATATTCACTCGAACTTGTTCTCGACACACTACACTGACCGTATCAGATCGCGAAACGGCACTTTTGTTATTTTTGCGGTCTTTACATAGGCTAATCACTGGATTCCAGATACGCGACAGTTTAAACCCATCTTCGCGATTGAAATTTTTGTATTTTGTAATTTCAATCGCTTCTCTTACCAATCTAGGTATGTAGTGACGTTCTATTGAAATTATCTGGGGGTTATAAAACTCAATCCAGTGATTAGGACCCGATTGGAGCAAATGTTCAGCAATGGCCGATTTTTGCGTATCGTTATTCTTTACAGCTTTGATATGCTCCTTAATTCGGCAGGCTGTACGTTTTGTTTGGCCAATGTAGGAAATATCGGATACTCAAACACGACAATAAACATGGTAATAATCCCATTAATAATATTTATTCTAAATAAACTATTTTAAAATATACCAGATAATTTTCATTTCAAAATAAATAAATTTTATAAAACAAGTTGTATACCTCTTAACTGGCCACCCTGTAGTATACCAATTAGGATTACCATGTACCTACGAAATTGCTTAATCTATTTCAATTGTTTTGTGTTAGTTTTTTTTAAAGACGTTTAAGGAGGAACTTTTTTTTATTTTTTTTTATTTATTTACATGTGAAGTAACTTAACTTACCTAAAACTAGCTGCTTGTAAAGGACTCTGTTGCTCCGGCGGTAAACTGGCGGCAATCACATGAAACTGGTGTTCGCACAGCACTTTCCATAAGCTCAGCATTTCAATGGCCATCACTGTGAAAATATATAGCTGTTAACCACGAAGCACGAAGTCGAAGAGAATCTAGTAGGGCACGGGGACACGCACTAGTGCGTGATGCCGTTCTCTCTAGAAAACCCTGACGGTACTTCGTTTCACACGGCTCGAGGAACCCTTTACGTTTCTCGCCGTCCGGCCCCAAAAAGCCCGGTGAAGCTGAAAATGCTGAGGCAATCAGTAAAATCTCTTTAAAAAAAACGTAGTGTAAAATCTTACTGATGAACAGTTTCAAGGCCTGCAGCGAGGCGTGCTCGTCGGAGTGCGGCGGCGCCACGGTACGCTGCATGAAGGCGGCCGCGCGCTGTAACCGCTGCACCGTGTACGCGCAGTCCTCGCCGCTCACGTTGCTGCACATCTACCAACGTGACATTCACACTCAACTCTGTAAAGTCCGGGCAGCTTGTCCAGCACGAATTGGGATTTCAGATAGGGCGCGTATAGGTTATTTATAAGTGCGTCTACCCTCGTGCGAAATGCGCGCAAAACCGCTTGTTTTCGACCGTCAAAAAGCAGCGAGCAGGAGAAATGTTTAATCTAAAATAGGGTAGGTATAGCAATTTCGAACAAATTAAAAATACCGCTTAATTGAGGGATAAATTAAGACATTTTTAAAACAACTTGGTTTCGAAAAGGTGTCATTTTTAACTTAAACCACTTTTGATATTTTTTCTATTAACTTTTCTGTATTGATCTATATGTAACTACAATATTTGTTTTTTTTTAAAATAAGAGATACTTAATCCTATAGATAGATTGAAAGAGATATGCGCACCGGTTGTTATTAGACATTTTAGCACTACTCAACAAAACATTGGATTAAACTTACAAATTCCTTGTTATCAGGTGTCAGCGACTTAGAAACACATTTTAGATTCCAAATAGGCGCCAATATTCTCCCCACATAGATGTACAACCCGTTGTGTTTAGCGCTGTACTCGATCTGCAACGGGAAGTTCGGGTCTCTTTGCTGCTGCGTCACGTTGAAAGAGGTTTGGTTGAAGGCTGTGGGGTTCATAACATTCTGTTGGTATGGTGACTGCGGCATCATCGAGTGGTTAGGTGACCCTGGGAATGATTGGTTCATGGAGCCTTGCTGGTAGGACTGGTTCATTCTGGGCTGCATTTGCCCTTGAGCACCCCTCATGGACATTGGTGTTGACATTTGACGCGGAGAGAACTTTGGCGACCCTAAAAAGTATAATAGCGATAAACTACCTTACTTATAACAGGTAACCCAAACATTACTACTACCAACAATTTTTTATATTATAATTATATAATATAATATAATAATTATAACAAAGAAATGTGTATAGTCGACCATGAAATTGCTTTATCACTTTTGACAAAAACTTCCATTACAATAAAATTTCGCTAAGGATCATTGTCAATAATGACAACGTATCTATTCTGGCACTTGGTCTTTTAAACAAAAATAGAACTTGCTGTTTTATTATATGCAAACAAAATTCACTTCTAAGGTGATAAAGCAATTTCATTGTCGACTATACATTGGAATTCGTGATACTCTTACAAGCACCCATGTAATGTTTTAGTATGTTATGTCAAATGTGTATAATGTTAATACAATATATTTTTGGTATGTAAAAATAGAGAAAAACTAAAAGAGAAGACACTGGACGATAAGAAGTTTGTGTGCGTATAGTTATGGAATTCATACACTCGTACGTACCGACAGTGGAAGCGATCTGTGACGTCTGTTGTTGGTAAGTCGGGGCGGGTGGGACTTGGCCGCCGTACAGGAAGAAAGCGCGAGTCGCCCACTCGCTGACTGTCAAGTCACTTGATGACGTGTCTTCGCACGCTAGGTACAACGCGCACGCGCATGCTTGCTCCACGCTATGCAACTGTAAGAAAGATAAATTAAGTGTCCGTTTCAAAACAAAACTAGTAATATATTCATGTTATTACAAATTAACTAAAGCCAGCTTGTAGACTAAATGTTTAAAAACTGTTGTGAGAACTCATCGCGAAATAGTCAGTTTCTCTACTTGCGTAAGAAGTACTACGCTTGTAAGAACCCTTTGATGAGAAGCGCGTCGGGTCCGCGGCAGGCACGGACTTTATGGTCGACAAGGTGAAGGTGAAGTCTATTCAGCCCTATTTTTTCACAACTAGGCTCCGCTTTCGCTTAACGCAGAGTTGTTTGTCATTTTTAATATATTAAAAAAATATGTCTGAATCTAAACCTTAGCGTCCGTATCTGGAATATTGCGATCCTTGACTGGGCGTTTCTACCTAAGAGAAGTTCCTTACTTGGCGCACGTACCTGAAAGAAATCCTTGACTGGGTGAGCGTCGGGCCCGCGGCAGTCGCGCAGCAGTGTTCGCAGCAGCTCGGGCGCCGCGCCCGCTCCCAGCACGCATGCACCCGCGCCTGTCACCACCGCCCAGCGGGACACGCTCCACACCTCTGGCGAGGAGACACGGAACACGTTAAACGAATACTTATGAGAATAAAAACTGAATGGCGGGTAGACGGAACACATTAAACCAATACTTATAAGAATAACAACTGTGGTTACGCCAGTTGGTGACGTTTAAATTTGCCGAGCAAAAAGAGTTACATGCATTTTTCGCTAACGTAATGTTTTCATATTTAGTAAAAGTAGTTAGGCGCTATACTAGCTTCCTTTACCCATCCTCTCCAATACCTTTCTCGCGTACAAGAAGACCGCAATATAGAACGCCGCACGCCAACTAGCGCTGCGGCTGCAACCGCAAACTTAGTGCCCTGACAACGTTTGAAAAAGATGGCCGCTTTCGCTCGCGTTTAGAGATCTCCGTTTTGGTCATCTAATAGCTATTACCGCGTTAGGAGTGTTAAAACTGTGAGAGACCACGCGCTGGTGGTCCAGGTCCGTGCTCCAGCCAAGAGCATCCACCGGCCACCAACCTCATGCCGGTTCAGACTGTTCGCCCGCCCGTCGCATACGTGGTGTCTACTGCCGCTTGCAGATCAAGGTATTACCTATTATTCATCCTCGAACTGCTTACCCATTGTCGCCATCCCTCGCAGTTCGAAACATTCCATAGTCTAGTATAACGCCAAATAAAAAAATACAGTCCACTATAAATTATAGCATTGCACACTGCCATTACTTTGTAGTCCTTCTCGCACCACCAAACTGAATGGCGGGTAGACGGAAAAAAAACCAATACTTAAAGCTGCAAAAGGGATACGCTATGAATAGCGTATCGCATTATTGGTTCGCGGCGGCATCTGGCTAGTATAGAGACGTGAACGAGAACACGGCAAAACAATTACCGAACGGAAGGGCCCGGAATGCCAGGAGGGCGTGCGATACAGAATTAGAGCATGTAGATCTCCTTAAAATCAAATAAATGGCAATGCACCAGGCAAACAATCGCAAACCTATCCTGTGCGTTAACTAATACAGTTAAATTAACGGTTACGTTAACAGTTAGCTAACACAAAAGAGGATTTAAAGCCCAGAATGAAAGTTTCAAATTGCATAAATTAAATTAAATATTTTTTTTTGGTAAATAGGTATTGCCTAATAACAAAAACATTTAAAAACAAATTTATATTGTCTTAAGCATAAGTAGTTTTATAACAATGAGTAAAAAATATACAACTCCAAATTTTATACTGAACATTGTAAGGAGGATACCCTTATAACACCATTGCCAAGCATTTCTTTTACCCTATAAACAAAAGCTTACCCTTCCTCGGCTTCAGAGCCTGTGACAGATGTGGTGTCTGCTGCAGGGGCAGAGCTGTGAGCGCCCACGCTGGCCCGTCCAACGCCAGCACAGTATGCGCCTCACTAAACCCAGGGCCGGGTAGCGCACGCGATAAACACCACAGAGTTTCCGCCTCGCCCCCACCGCCCGCTGAGCACACCATCACTAGAGAACCTGGAAAAAACCACATTTGACATTAGATAGATTAATTCAACTCATACATCGAACTCATATATCGAACAACTCATATATCGAAATTGGCCGGTAAACTCAGTTCTGCTGCTTATGCCATTAGAAAAATTAGGCAGTTAACAGACGTTGAAACTGCTAGAACAGTTTATTTTAGTTATTTTCATAGTGTCATGTCGTATGGCGTCCTACTGTGGGGAACAGCGGCTGATATTGAAACTATATTCATTTTACAGAAACGAGCAATAAGAGCAATCTATAAACTCGTATCACGAACTTCCCTAAGAAATCTTTTTAAGGAGATTGATGTCCTGACAGTTGCATCTCAATATATTTATAATTGTATAGTTTTTGTACGTTGCAACATCAACTCCTTTACTAAACACGGTGACGTACACAATTTCAATACTAGAAATAAGACAAAACTTGTAATGCCACTGTTCAGGTTACAGAAGGTACTTGGTTCTTTCTTGGGGCAAGGTATACACTATTACAATAAAATACCAAATTCTGTACTAGATTTACCTTTAGATAAGTTTAAAAAACATGTGAAGTCTTTATTACTTATAAAAGGTTATTATACAGTCAAAGAATATTTAGATGATAAAACAGCCTGGTTATAATAAAAATCATATATTATATTTGAATCAATTTATTAAAATTATTTTTTATACTTTTTATACTGATATGACAGCCTTTATCAGCATTGTCCTACAGATAACAAACAGCGTTGCGTTAAATAGATCATTAAGTTTTTATTTAGAGTATCTTGAGTGTGTCATGCTCTCTTTACTGTCTCTGCGGTGGTGGCGTGTGCGTCGGGTCGTTACGTTCCCCAAAATATGGTTGAGCGAAGCGATGGCTGATTCATACGTCATGCTCGTGAACGGGTGCCGCCTGTGGAGGCTGGTCTGCTCTTGCATACTTATCTTATTTTTAGTATTATTAATTATAGTTTGACTTTGTTTTACCTAAACAATTTTTGACTTTTACTAGAGTACTGTAGTGGTGCTGTATGACATTGTGGAAATTAAAACTTTTACATAATTATCTGATGTAAATTTGTTAACTTACATTTTTTATTTTAACAGCATTGTCCTACAGATAACAAACAGCGTTGCGTTAAATACATCATTAAGTTTTTATTTAGAGTATCTTGAGTGTGTCATGCTCTCTTTACTGTCTCTGCGGTGGTGGCATGTGCGTCGGGTCGTTACGTTCCCTAAAATATGGTTGAGCGAAGCGATGGCTGATTCATATGTCATGCTCGTGAACGGGTGCCGCCTGTGGAGGCTGGTCTGCTCTTGCATACTTATCTTATTTTTAGTATTATTAATTATAGTTTGACTTTGTTTTACCTAAACAATTTTTGACTTTTACTAGAGTACTGTAGTGGTGCTGTATGACATTGTGGAAATTGAAACCTTTACATAATTATCTGATGTAAATTTGTTAACTTACATTTTTTATTTTGTTTTTTTACATGTTGTAATTGTCTTATATATATTTTTTGTGTTTATTTGTAATGGAAAGTGTTCTGCTATGATAGGGCATTTTCCAATATTTTTGACGCTGTAAGGGAGAAAAGAGCTGGACACTTGCTGAGTTTCTTGCCGGTTCTTCTCAGTACAAGATCTCCCGCCCAGAGTAGATTTACGAACCGATGGCATAATGACATTCACAAGAGCTACTTGTAGCCTAAACTGAATAAATGATTTTGAATTTTGAATTTTGAATTGAATTAATATAACGGGCCGACTTATGTTATTACGGGTCTATAAAAGATCAAATTTAAATTCTTTATACATTTTTGGTTACGTTTAAGCTTTTATGAATGTAACTATGGCGTATCGGTCCGTAAGTCTATGGTAGGTGACCTTATACTAATGAGAACCGACAAGAACGAGGAATGGAAAGTGTCCTTTTATGATAGGGCATTTTCCAATATTTTGATGCTGAAAGGGAGAAACGAAAATGCCCTTGCTTAGTTTCTTGCTGGTTCTTCTAAGTACAAGGTCCCCTGCCCAGAGCAGACTTACGAACCGATGGCATAGTGACATTCATAAAAGCTACTTGTAGTTTAAACTGAAAAAATGGTTTTGAATTTGAATAAAAATTTAATTAGAATAAAAGCAAGGGCATTTGTATACTACTTTTCTTGTACAGGGTAAGAATTATATATTTATAAAATAGTGAAAAAATTAAATGCCTACTACCCAACCCAGCCAGGTATCGAACCTGGGTCTTCCGCAATCCGGGCGGCGCGGGCAATCAGGGTCAGAATATTAATTTGACATACAATCACATGTTACTTCACTCTTTAAAGCAAATGTGTGTTGTTGCTATTATAACTGAAGACAAGAAGAAAATACGAAATGGGCATTTTGTTGACCTAACCAGCAACTTACCATTTTCATACACAGCACTGTGAACTTGTTTTGGCCTAAGTACTGAAGCGTTGGGAGTGAATCCAGGTGGAAGTCTCACATGGAGCAATGTCAGGTACTGAGGCCTTTGAGAACCACCTTGACTCGCACTGAAACAAAGAAAAGTTAAAATCGATATTAAGCTACTTATGTATTAAAAATAGGCTACTTCTTGCTACTCTTGGTAAGCCAGATAATAGTGAAACAGGATTTAAATTAATTAATTCTAAAATGTATACTTACTCCCCACTTCCAGTACTAAAATACAATCTTGCACCGGTCTGCGTGACTGCCACAAGATTCAGGTGTTCAGATTCTGATTCATCAACTGCTGATATAGCTACAACCGGTTTAAAGTTGTTAGGTTCTAATGTTCTGCAAACCGAAGCACAAATTCAACATAGATGGCCAGTTATAAATATTAACAAAAACTCTTTTTTCAATCTTTGAAATAACTTACTTGACAATGTCTACAGCAGATGACACTATCTTTCCTTGTGTTAATCTAACAACTCTGCTAAGCCCTTCCCCATCTGATCCTAAGTCGTAAACTTCTATGCAACCTTTCTCACTTAAAGTGTACAAAATATTTCTTGAATTGTCCACCTCAATTTTCACAATAGGATCCTCATCATACAATGCTGCATTGAGGAATGACGGAACCAAAAAAGACAGGGCACTAGTAGAATGGTTTACTTTTTTACAATGTTTCCCGAACCATCCCAATTGAGCCTGAAAAAAAAGTTTTATTTACTATTCCAAGGATTTTTATTACAATTATTATCAGTTTGTATCAGTTAGTGCTGGATCCATCCAGCACTAACTGATACAAACAGATTATGATCATGATTCCGATCATGGTTTTTTTGAGTAAAAAATCATCATAATTTTGATTAATGCAAGTTTCGTTGTGTTGGAAGGAACACTTGAAGTTGTAGGGAAGTTTGGCAAAACGGGTAAAAATCTCTATGTAATAATAATATAATGGATGGCCAGTGCAGCTGTAAAGAAGCAGCCTATTATCGTTATGGTGAATCTGCTTGAGGTATGCTGTACCTGATAAGTAATTTCATATAAACAGCCATCTTTGCCTCCCATAAAAATACGACCTTTAGCAGTGGATTTGACAGACATCATTGACACCCCATCAGTGGGCAAAACAAACACCGGTTCTGGGACTAGGTGTATTTCTTGAAAGTCACTTGACCCATCGTTTTTACTAGAAGAAAATGTAACACCTGTAATGAAATAATATGTGATATAATTAACAGGTTGACTGCTGTCGGACCCAGACACAATAGAAATTCAATTGTTTGTCAGTCAAATGGCGTTTAAGGTGAATAAATTCATTAAATATAGGTAAGTGAAGCAGAATTAACGTAACTCATGTTTTTCTCTGACCAAGATTCTAACAAGCTTGGTCTGAGATCGCTAAGTTAAGCATATTTTGCAAATGCCAGTCATCAGATGGTTTCCTTATCCATCCATAGGAAGGCTCATGCCCCTACAGTGGGGACATAAAATGAGCTGATGATCTGATAATCACAACCACAAAACTACTATAATGCATTGAACCAATTACAATATCTTCTTGGGTATTTTTTTTTATAAACATTTATGATAAAAATAATAATTTTATAATAAAATGCATGAATAGGTACATACCTAATACAACTATTTCAACTGTTGTTGTCAATATCAACAAGTATTTAACAAAACTCTGAAATACTCCTGCTTTGGGCTTAACAAGGCCAACGCTTACTATTGTTTCCCCAAGACCATCAAAGTATGCTACATCACAACCATGTTCAAATGCCCATACATATATGTTGCTATCTATTGCCAGCCACACACGGCTGATCTCTGGAAATACTCCCATCAAGCAGTGGCATTGCATATCTAATTTATACATTAGGAAAGTTATCATTTAATAGAATGCACATGAAAAAAAATTATAATTAAGACTTTAATTAATCCTAACAATAGGATAGTACAGGCTAACTATAACTGTAAGATATTTTTTTTGTAATGATTATTATAAACATTGTTTTGTAACTTGTAAGCTATATTAAAATAAACTCTTCTTCTTTACAACCAAGCATCAATAGAAAATTATTCTTGTAATTTTTGTTAAAAAGGATACGAGCAAAGTGTTCCATAATTTCAGGTGGCAATGGAACTTTGTTTAATATCTTCAACTGGGACAAGTTTGGATGGTTCAACAAGGCAGCTAAGTTTCGGTAGTCTCCAGCATTTAGACCACTGCATGTTGGACTGCGTTGTGCGGCTATACCAGTAATCTGCAACGAAAACGACAATGAAACATTTGTAAAAGCAACAGTAGGAGCTTCACTGTCGAAAGGTATGTAGCAAATAGTTACAATTAGCAAGTTTTTTGGTAATTAACTTAATACATACCTCTAAAAACGAAGGGCGCGAATTATCCGAGCTTATGTACCGGTCAAGGGTACAACCGGCTAATTCTAAGCACTCAAGTTGCATTTTGCTGCTTTCGACCGGTCGGGATACGTCAACACTGGTACTTATTACACTTGGCATCTAAAATAAACATTATTTTAAATGAAAACAAGTATTCAGATTAATATCAAAATTAACCTTTGAGGTTAGTTTGTATGTCAAAATGAAAAGTGACTTTACTTGACTTGTAATTTTTTTTTACTTTTTGTTATGAAGTTGATAAAATACAAATTATTTTATGTTGCTAATTCTAATAAATCACCTTTTGTTTAAAAAGAGTCTATCAGCTAATTGTTTTGTTTGCATGAGTCTCAAATCAAAATAAAAAACACTCGTTATCGTTTTAAAGTGATGAACGGTTGGAAGAGGTGTGTTGCCACCATCTAAAAAGAATATTTTATTTAGGCGGCTGAACATGTTGTTGTTGGCGAAGCTACTTCAAAGAGTAGGTACTGTAACGAACTAAAGTTTGATAGCCTTTCTATTATTTATACTAAATTGTATGAAAACACATTATTAATTTGATTCGTATTCTCTAATAAATTATATTTACTTAATTATTAATATAGAAAAGAGTTTAATACTGCTTGGTAAAAATCTCATTATATTTTGGAATTCTATTAGTTAAAGGATTACCGTCCGTCGCCTCACCGTTGCCGTTGCCATTCCGCATAGTGCGTAGGTAGAGTACGGGAACAGCGGAGTAATTGCTTGCAACTGCCATGCAATCTGGCAACGTCGCGTAGCTTCTGATGTCGGTATATCTAGTATGTGGTATCGGTATCAACTACCAATAAAATTAGCTGTTACCGATATTTTCTTAAATTTAACGATATATTTCGAATATCGAAATCGGTCCGTCGTGGCTCTGCTGGTCCATGGGTTAAATTCAGATATACAGAAGACAAGGCTTTATTAGCTTTATCTCTTTGCTTTCAATTAATAAATGAAGTAAAAATAAGGCGGGCGGGACCCTCAGGCGGGACCGCAGGACTTCTTAGCGGGAGCCGGGAACAAACAAAACAAAGAGGATTTAATGAGCGGAAAATTGAAGAGAAGGTTTATTGTTTATTCTTATTTTCAGTGTTTTGTCGAATATAATTTGAAATAATGGTAGACTATTGTGCGTTAAGTATTTGTAAACGTGTGGATCATCTTCATCAAAGAGGATATAATGCACTACGTTTTATCTTCATGATGATGTTGTGCAGACTAGCTGTACTGTATTTCATTGAAAACCGCATGTAGCGGTATGTCAGATGTGTGATATATGTTGAGAATAACAAACTAAAAGCTATTATTGTTTTTAGGATGGTGTGTGACCCTTTTTTGTTTTACCTCCAGGGATGGGCAAACTACGGACCGCGGGCCATCTCCGGCCCGTGAATGATCCAAGTCCGGCCCGCGACCATCAAACAAAAATTCAAGTGTGTGTGTGTTTCAGAAAATGGGGTTTCTTTAGTATCTGGCCGCACAAGTAAGTATTTTTTTGAAGGGAGGGGGGGAAGTGGGGAAACCCCCCCTACCAACTCACATTCTGCGAAAATGAGTAGTTTTCAAAATATTGACAAATTAATATTGGAAGTTTAATATCTAAAGTTTAGGGACTTAGTCGTTTTTTTGAGAAAAATGCATTCTTTATTAAAAAAAAAGGTCAACAAACCAACTCCTCCCTTTACTCCCACCTGACTACCATCACATTATAGAACTCATTATTTATAGAGTCGGTTCTGGGCAGTTTCTTTGAAACGCTCGCCGGCCGCTGCCGCGGCACGCTCGCTCTGTGTTTTTTTAAATGTACACCTAACCGAACCGACCCAGTTTGACTTTGTTTTATTGAGGGCCCCCCACCGTACCCCCCTGGCGTCCCGAGTCGCTTCTATAAGTCGTAGCACATACAGCCTTGTCTGATTTATATGGAAAATAATAAAAGTAAAAAATTATGTATGAAAGTAAAAAAAAAGTTTCGCATAAAAAGAATAATATTACGGGTATCCATACATTACTATCTATTGATTACAACCATAAAAGTAATGAAATTCGTGCGGCCAGATACTAAAGCCAACCCCAGAAAATGGTATGCATATTCTGTATCAATTTTTTAAATTTTACAAAAATATTTATTTATTGTAAAAAATTGTCAAAAATAAAGTTATATAGAATTTCATATAAAAAGCATACATTTATATTAAAAGAGCGATAAAAGTTACATTTTTGCTTAAAACAAGTTTAAAACTAAATTATTATTAGTATAGAAACAGTTACTTGATGAATTGATGATAATTTTAAAAAAAACAGCGTTTATCCTACTCATCACTTGTTATTTCTAAAAATTCTTTAGATTCGTCAAACAATTCGATGGATATTAGAAAACTTGGTCTATTTAAGCTAGATATATAAGGATCAGATGTATATAACAAAATATGCAGAACATCTTCGTTTGTTGCTGATCCGGAACACTACCTAGCGTGATGTAACCTAAATTTCTTGTAATCTTTATTTCGGGCTTCCTGGGCATCTTCGGATAATTGTGCTATTGAAAAAACTATATTAAACTAAATAAATAAACAAACTTTCCTACACTCACCAATTATCTAGCCCAAGAGAAGCTTCTTTATGAAACTCGTTTAATGGTTACTAGACAACGGATATACATACTTAAAATACTTAAATACATACTTATTATATATAGAAAACACCAAGACCCGAGACAATTTAGAAAAACAATAATTTCTAAATTGACCCGACCGGGGATCGAACCCGGGACCTCAGAGATGGCGACACTATGAAAACCGGTGTACGAACCACTCGGCCAAGGAGGTTGTCGGCGGTTGTCAATGTATACTGGCCGAATTTTTCTGCGTTTATAGAGATCCCCGATGACATAGTTTGAAGAATTACATATAATCTCTTGATTAATTCTTCATCAATTCCGGTTATCTCTGAAGAGCATTGGTAATTTTGGAAAAATCTTCTTGCCGTATTTTCGTCATTGCTATTACCAGAACCTTGACGTGGTTTATCAATGTGCAAACCAAGCACTTCTCGGAAACGTTTTTGGATATGTTTTTCTTGTCTTCTTTAAGTTTCTTGTTATCTGGAGTTGTTGCACACCACTTCTCAAAACCTAAATTGTAAGAAATATGGAGGATCATTTCCATAAATGTTATCCATGCGTGTAATGTTGACAACCCGTATTTAAACGCATTTTCATTTTCTGCTCTAGTTGAAACTTTGAAAGATCATTCATTTGTCTGCGAGTTGCTCCACAAACAGTGCACGTAGCACTGGGTGGTATGTTCGTTAACACTTTAGCAACTTTTCCATCAATCACAGTCCATGTTTAACTTCGATGACTTTATCGTCTATTGACACAAGTGTTCGAGAGAAAAAAGAAGAACCGTATTTTTTTTGCTCGATTGACATTGTTGCTTCTAAATCACTTTGGCGCAAAAAAGGAGCAAGTTTTTTTTTAATCCTTATATTACTGAATAGGTAAGGTCTCTAATAAAGTGATTAACTTGACACCGGCAGCTTTCGGCAACAAGGAAAACTCCAATTGAAATAAAAAAAAATCCGAAAATTTCTTCACATGACTAAAAAAAAATTAAAAAAAAAATTTCAGCTAGTAAGTGTTCTCAGCTATCTAATGATGTATAACACTAACATGCTTCCTTGAAAAACTTCCGAATAATTTTGTGTTGAAGTTTCTTAACGGTAATTTAATTGGCATGAAAATATTGATGTCCAATGTTTGAGATTAATTTTATAAACGAAAAACTAAGTTATGTTAATTATTTAGTAATTTACTCGAAAGCTCTATTCTTTGAGAGTATAAAACCATAAAGAACTCAATGGAATCACAACTTTCGTCAAAACCATTTTTGAGATGGAAAATACCGTCTGGTCCCATAGTGCGACGGTAGGTCTTTGATTATATACCTGTCATAGTCAAAGCGGTAGGTATTCCAGCTACTACAACACAACTACCCAGACTAGGGTTGCCAGGTTCTAAAATAAAAAAGCCGGATTCAGCGCTGTATTAGGCCGGACTTTTTGGCCTAAAAGCCGGAGGACTTACGCTTTTCAAGCCGGACAACAGTTTTACAATAAAAAAACTCAGATGAGGATTAAGGTTTTTAATAATTATTATTTATGAATTACACATTCACAATCAGTCTTGGCATTTGCACTTACTAGAAACTTGGAAAAGAAAAATAAACAATTAAATAAGATTTACAAAAACACAAATGTTGAAAAAAATTGGGAGAGCACCTGACTCGGTATGTCAGAAGGGTGCGGGTTCAAATCCTGCTCGTGGAAATTTTTTCAACATTTGTGTTTTTGTAATTTGTTCGCAACAAAATTTGCGTTAAAAAATATATAAACATTTTATAAATAAGATTTATTTAAAAAAAAACAAATGGAACTTACCTACTTAAAGTTAAAAATCAACCTGCTATTTGGTGTCCTAGCAATCACCACAAAAAAGCCTAACAAAAGCCGCACAGACCGGACACGTAAATATTTGGCCGGACACAACCGTAAAAAGCCAAACATGTCCATGACACCTGGCAACCCTAACCCAGACCCAACTAGGGTTGCCAATTTTTTTTAGACCAAACAGTATTTTTGGATGTACCCATAAAAATATAGTAGATAGGGAATTAATTAAAAAAATATAGTATACTTATTAAAAATATTTATTTTATTTCTTAAATGAATATTTATGAAATCAAATATGATAAATATATAAGCTATGATAATAAGGGCGTGTTCCGTTTTTAACCGACTTCAAAAAAAAGGAGGAGGTTATCAATTCGACTGTATTTTTTATTTTTTTGTTTATTACCTCAGAACTTTCAACTTTCAACGATTTTGATGATTCTTTCTTTATTTAAAAGCTGGTGCTTCCCATGTGGTCCCATTTTAATTTGGTCCAGTTCTGATGATGGAATCCTTAAGGAATTGAGGGAAATCCTCAAATATTGTAGGCATACCTGCCATAGTGATTTTGATACTTTCAGCAATAAGTTAAGGGTGCGCCGACAAAAAAATGCCAAAAATGCAGTTACGGTTAAGTAGATATAATTGAAAATACTATCGTATTAAATGAATAAAATATATATTTAGTATCATAGGGAACGTGTTTACAATTAGTCAGAACCATAAATTCATAACACGCTATAGTTTTTTCTACAATATCATTTAAAGTTGGGCAAAAATCATGAAAACGAGTGGCGGCGTTTAGTAGTTTTCTTATAGTTTATCTAAATTATTGTACCTCTGATTTTGTCTAAACAATCATTAATGGATAAACTACAAATTGCTAGACTACATTTTCGATTCATCAAGTGGTTACTTAAATAATTATTTTTTATTAAGCACCTTAAATTCCCCATACAAAATTAGTATGGCCGCGCGGCATCAAATAAATATGGACGACAACATTTCAAATAAAACATATGACACTTGTCACTTATGGACGGCGCACCCTTAAGCATTTGCAGGCAAGTAAATTGAACAAACTAAACTACGCAATTATTTTTTAATTTTTAGTGCAATTTTATCAGTTTTATTTTTTGGAGTCGGTTTTGTTATTAAAATTTTTGTTTTCGATAATAGAGACTGATTTTAGCCACTCTGCTGATAAAATATAGTTGTTTCGCCTACTATGATATATTTTTAAAATAATAGTAATTAGACACCTAAAATAGTAGGATACTATATTATATAGTAGGGTTAGCAACCCTAGACCCAACACAAAATCGAAATTATTTTCGACATTGACCCGACCGGGAATTGAACCCGGGACCTCAGAGTTAGCGCCAAATAAGTCACGTGCATATAAGTCACGGGGACGATATTTCCAGCGGGGGATAGGTATCGTACATATTGTTGTACTCGGTTCGGTTGGTGGTATGGCTTGGCTCAAAACCACCTTAGCTCTACCCTAGCCATCCTGGCTAGCTGTCACTATTTTATCTGAATAGTTAGGTATGTCGTCATTTTAACACTAAAAGTATTTCAGGTGAAGAGCGCTTCCACTTTCGGCAGCTTCCAAGCCGTTTTTTTAGGTCACATAAAGGTCGAGCTACTCCTTGTAGCGTAAAATTTTGTTTAAAACTAGGTAATAAGAATAAAAAGAATAAAGATTATTTCGTTTAAAAGTTTCGTGTTACAATAGCTAGTGGCTAGAATCTCCTTTTAGACTTAACTCCCGTACCAGGAGACTCTGCTCTTCCAATAAATGCAATGTTCTATGTGTACCATACAACCAACAGTCTCTATACAATATTAATTAAACTTATCATTAAAATAAACTAAAAATACTAAACAATGTGCGTTTATATGTGTGTGAATGTGTGAATGTGTGCGTGTGCGTGTGCGTGTGCGTGTGCGTGTGCGTGTGCGTGTGTGTATGTGTGTGTCCCAAGTAACAAAAGTTTCTATAACCAAGGCATTTTATCACCAAACAGTGATATAGTAGACCTATAATGGTAATCATTGTGACTGCTTGTACCATAAAGGTTTTTAACAGAGCATTTTGCTTCTATAAAATTAAAGAGCATTTAAGTTCTATAATTTTGCTATAAGAACGGTTACAGGACTATACAAAAGTGTTGCACTGTAATAGATATGACAAAAGCGATTATGGTACTATTTAGTACTATAGACGACCTTATTGACAGTTTTGTGTATCTATTTTGCAATAATAATGCGTGAAAATTACTTTTACAGTACTAGTATTGTAGGAGTGCCAAAAACACTATTACAGGATCAATTTGCACTATAAAAGTACCTTGCACAACCATTACGTAACGTTATATCTTCTTACAAGCTCCTTAAACATCGCTATGGAGCCAGTTCTGTAAAAATCATGATAACTCTTCTATAGTACTTAACAGTACCATAGCGACTTCTGGTGCAGCTGCTAAATAACTTCAATTCTAAATAGCTCTATAGGTGAGTTTGTGTTACTGCTACGATACTAAATCATGGCAAAAAAGTACTAAAATTAATAATTAATTAAAAACCCTAATCGAAACGAAATTAGCCCCTAGTCTGTCGAAACGCCATATTAAGGTATAACAATTGATTTAACCATTGTTATACGTTATGGACAGACAAGGAAATATGGCTGCTGTTTTCTGCCATGATAGCACATTAACTGCACGGCAGGAGCCAATGTGTACTATAGCAGCCATAGTCGGGCAAAGTACTTATTTTATTAATTTAAATTTAATTAAAACAAGAAAATTACGAGGGCGCATTGTCAAATTTGAAATCGGCATTAATGATTTTATCAATACAATTAATTTCGCAAGTGCTAGTTACGGCAGAGCTGCGTAGTTTCCTTTTCCTTTTTATTACATCGGCGAATGAACTATAAAGCATAATAATATTTGTTGTTGTTATTTGTTGATTTTTGTAACACTCACGACGATGCACGACCAAACACGAAAAAAATTATTGATTAAGATTGTGATAAAAAAGAACACTGGAATTATTTACGGTGCAAAAAAGCACTATAAACATATTTTAGTTACTTTTATAGTGCAAATTTGTGACATACATGCTGCAGATAGCACTATTTCAGTACCAAAAAGCGTTTCTCGGTACTTTTAGGTTTCAACTACACAGCTGATTTATCACCGTGAGAGCCTTTATCTAATGTTTATAGAATAAATCAGTGATAAAACTAGGGCCTATTTGGGGTTCTTTAAACGTTTACAACATCATTATAGTGCTAATCATGTACACTAATTAGCACGTTCTAAAACGTTCTCAGGACTTTTATAGTACCAAATTTTGTTGCTTGGGGTGTGTGTGTGTGTGTGTGTGTGTGTGTGTGTGTGTGTGTGTGTGTGTGTGTGTGTGAGTGTGTGTGTCATGTGTATGAGGGTGTGTGCGAGTACTAGTAGCGATCTAATTTAATTTGGTTTTTAATGAAAAAGTAAAAGTTAAATTAAGTTCAATAGTTTCTATTAAGTTTACCTAAATGATTAAGTGTTGAAGATAATTACGTTATTTTATAAGTAAACCAATTTAAATTTGTAAGTTCTCATTTATTTATTTTTTGTTATTTTATTTTTTGTATGAAAGTTCTGTTTTTTCATAATCAAGAACTTTTAACCAAGTATATAATATCTTTTTACAACTGTTGTATAACTTAGAATGGATAGGTATCCAATTCTTTATTAATTTTATTATATATTCTACCTGACAGACTAGTATACCTAATGTGCTGAGGCAAACATTGTTTTTGTTTTTGATAATAAACATATGGATTTTTTTGTTATTTACGTTGTTGGTAGGCAACGTTTTATATACTTTTCATAAATACAAATTTAGTGTCAATCTCTTTGTAAAAAGAAACACATTTTTCAAAACTCAAATAAGTTTTTAAGAGCGTTCACGCCGCACACTAGCGCCACCAATGAAAAAAAAATATATCGAGTAATTAGAGAAAATCAAATTATGCTCAACAAACTATCTGAATGAAGTAATTTAGCATTTTTATGTCACCTAATGGTTTAGTTAAATAAGGCGTTATAGTTAAAAGTGGCCGTAACGTCTTATTTAACTAAACCATAGCATGTGAGGTGTTCATTAGGTGACGTAAAAATGCAAAATTACTTCATTCAAATAGTTTGTTGAGCATAATTTGATTTTCTATCTCTAATTACTAGATATGTATTTTTTTTTCATTAGTGGCGCTGGTTATTATTGTTTGTTAAATAAAACATAGGCAGTAAACAAATACATAGGTATTTCATTTATTACTATTCATAAAATTTGTAGCTCAATTTTAGTAGTTTTCTTATATTTTGACAATAATTTATATTGCTTATTAATTTGGCAACCATTTTAGCCTTCTGAGCATTTTCTAATATAAAGATTACGCTAGACTAAATTAAAAATCTAATTATGAAAATAATTAGTACGGTTCCGCTGATAAAATCCGCTTTAAACGTCGTATTATTTGTATAGAAAACACGTTTCAATTGACCAGATTCCGCGACTAATGATCGTGTTAGCGTTGCGTTTTTCTTCGCTGCGCTATAATCTAGATCAATGTCAACTTCATTTTTCTCTGTATTTTGCACAGTATTTCCATTGACATTATGTATCGGACTGTTTACTTTATTAGAAGTCTTAATTTCAGTGTCATTCAAGTAATTTGTATCGAATGTTTCAGAATACTCTAGTGGAAGTGTTACATCATTTTTGTTGGATGCTTTCGTAGATAAGGTTGTCTCTTCAATATCTTTGTTTTCAGATGTTGACAACATAGCAATAGTTATCGTTGACGTTGCAGTTCTATGTTCTTCCGTTGAAATGTTATCTTGTTCACCTTGTATTAGGGTTTGTCCTATTTCATTTGTTTTGTCAAAATTTATCTTATCTATTCCTTTTTTCATCTTGGTTTCCGTTGTATTTGATTTACCTGATTCTGTTTCGATAGCCTTACTTATGTTTTCATTACTTTGCAAAAGCATCTCTCGAATTTCTAAAAAAAACCATTGTGCAATAGTTATACGCTATTATTTATTATTTATCATGTATGATATTGATATTCCAAATCATGGAGTAAATAGTTAGTTAGTTTTTAGATCAGTTTTAATACTAATTCTGTATTCTTTTTTTTATGTATGTATACGTAGACGTAGCACGGCAGATGACTCCATTTTACCTGATGTTAAGTGAATATGGAGTCCAGATGCGAGAACAACTGGTGCAGCGTGAAAACAACGCAGCATCAGTTACCTTCACTCTACCGGCCCGCAAGGCGCTTCTTCACGCCTCGTTTGAAGGACCCCATATCATAGGAAAGAGGGAAAACGTGTGCTGGCAAACTATTCCATGTTTTAGAGGTGCGACAAAGAAACGAGTCACCAAATTTCTTAGTGCGCGATGAAATATTAGAGACAGTGAAGCAATGACTCCGGAGAGCAGCACGTGTACTCCTATGGAAGAAGGGAGAAGGTGAGATGAGGTCAAAAAGCTTTTCAGAGCATTCGCCATGGTACAAGCGGTAAAAAATGCAGAGTGACACAATATCTCTACGCTATTGCAAAGATTCAAGAGTATTTGCGACTTTTGCGTTGCCGATAATGCGTACAGCGCGACGCTGCAATCTGTCCAAGGCATAGAGAAGGTACACACGGCGGCAGATCAACCTACCCAAAACTGTCAAATTTCTACAATCAATTTTGAACTTTATCGTTTAGTTATAATGATCAATATTCATTGGGGAAATTTGACAGGTTTGGATAGGTTGATCTGCCACCGACTGTACTTTGCGGAACCGTCCCAGATGTGCGAGCAATACTCCACGCAAGACCGTACCTACCTGTGTCTTGTACAAGAGGCACAACTGGTCAGGCGTAAAGAATCGCCGCACCCTGTTCAGAACACCGAGTTTTCGTGAGGCTGTTTTGATCACGGCTTCGATTCCTTTTGGTTCAGATCGCGGCGAATCGTCATACCGAACATGTTGATACTGCTCTGCAGACTTATAGAGATGTACCCAGAAGAGTAGGAAGAGGAAGGAATGGTGACTTTTTTGCCGTGAACGCACACACCTGAGTTTTCTTGGCATTGAACTCAACAAGATTATGGGAGCCCCATTTAGATATGAGGTCCAATACCCGATCGAGCAAGTTTTAATCAAAAGAAATTAAGACATCATCAAGAATATCAAAACAAGGTTTTAACATAAGTTCATTCTTAAAACAAAACAGTAAGTACATGTTTTAATTAAAATTTGAAACTGGTATGGAACATATTCCTTATTTGTTTGTCGGGACTAATCTCTGGAAAACAAATATTTCACTGATAGAATGCTACATACATAATACACAATTTTACATCATTACATAGTATAAAACAAAGTCGCTTCCCGCTGTTTGTCTGTTGGTTTAATGCTCTAAGGTCTGTCCCTGTGTGTATGTAGGTGTTATATCTCTCTTTATGCATTTATTTTGACATCACTCATAAAGTTTATCGCTACATAGTATAAAACAAAGTCGCTTCCCGCCGTTTGTCTGTCCCTATGTATGTATGCTTAGATCTTTAAAACTACGCAACGGATTTTGATGCGGTTTTTTAAATAGATAGAGTGATTCAAGAGGGGTTTTATATGTATAAAACATGCATACAATTGGACCCGGTAGGTGGCGCTGCGCTGCCATAGTTCTATAGGATACGGGTGTTCACTCAAGCGGACGAAGTCGCGGGCGGGCCGCCAGTAACGTATACTTAATCGAAATGTTCTATACCAGTTCAAATAGTAGCCTAAAGTAGTTAATAGTTAATTAAAAGCATCCACAGAAGGCGTACGGTTGAGTAGGTTATGCTCTATCATTCCAAACAAAGTATTTTACTATTAGAGAGAATGGATCACCAAACAATGTTTTTCCTTATTTAACAAAAGGAAAACTAAAAACTACGTAATTTCAATGCTCATTGAATATTGCAACAGGTGTTAAGTTATAAATTACATATTATTTTACAAGGTTTTGTCATTAAAGTAGGTAAGTATATACTTTTGATAATTTTATAAAAAAACGTATTCATGTAACGTCATATTTAATTTATATTTTACGAGCAAACTCAAACCAACCATATCCATTGGATATGAAAGAAAAAAGTTTAGTTTTTGAAAAAGTTTTTATGCGTGTCTATCAACTTCAAAACCGTACAAAACCGGTTTCTTTCTCAGTAATGGTACTGGTTTTTTTCCTATCTAAAATTTGCTATAGTTTCAGACTTTCCATCCTGACCCATATTGTTTGCTCTCCTAGATACATGGCTTTACCTAGGGCTGCCATCAGCTAAATTACGGACCCAGGACAAAAACTTCAAAAACCCAGGACATTTGGGTGAAATAAAGATATTACCCCGGACTCCATCGAAAAAAAAATTACAATAAAATAAAAACATAGTTATCATATTTTTATTTATTTATAGAAAATCAACTTAATCGACTAGGGAGGTCACATCACGTCACGAGACTCACGAGTGCGCGGATATATTTGCCGCTCCGAATAGCTATGAAATGCTGTAATTTGTTGCTAATCATTCCATTCTAGCAAGTTACTCGGATTTCCCCTGACATAAAAAGTGCCCGAGTTTCACTCGGACGCTCCCCGGACGCCCTCTAAACTAGGACAAATCCGGGGAAACCCGGACGAATGGCAGCCCTAGCTTTACCTGATCTACAGATACCTACTACTTTGTTATGTAACATCTTTCAAAACCTTTGCAATTTCTATATTAGTTTTATGTTGTACATTTCTTATAAACATATTCACAACATTGTTAATTGTACAAGAAGCGAAGGTTGATATAATTTATGCTCTTTGGTGCAAATGTTAAAAGTTTTGTGACAATAAGATGTGATGTAGGTATAAAAAAGGACATATAAACAGTTAGTTCATTTTTTAATAACAGTAACATACACATTGCTTAAAATAATAATAACTAGAAACCATCGTTGAGAAGAAGTTTCCCTTGTGGCCAGCTAATTAAGTCTCCATCTCCGTATATCAGTCTACCTCTCAAATATGTTTGCTCGACTGTGCCAGTCAAGACTCTGTACATGTAGGGACTTATCTGAAACCAAGATTGAATAAGCTATTGCTAAAATGTAACACTAACTTTTGTTTATGACTTAATACTAATATTTTTTATAATAAACATAATAATTTAGAGACAGCTAGAGCACAGAGTTGTTCACCAATTTTTATTTAAAAGTTAAAGTGGATGTGACATTGAATTTTGTTTTGCTTCGAAGTTATCTGTTAACTATGGTTGTGATAAATTCAAATTACAAAGAATAAAAGGTGTTTATCTTTAAAGAGGCCATATTATTAAACTCAATATAACCTGAAGGCTGCTTAGACATTGAAGCAAAAAATAAAACGAACGATAAACAATTGAATAAGGAAATAAGTTAACTACCTTATTCTTGTAGCGTATAATATCTGGCGTAACCACAAAGGAGGCGTTAGGGTCAAAGAAAATGAGGTCTGCGTCGAGGCCAGGCCGAATGGCGCCCTTTCGGTCTTGGAGGCCCGCCAGGCGCGCCGGTCCAGCCGATAGGTAGTGGCTAGCCTCACTCAAACTCAACCCTCGAGCCTTCGCCTCCGTCCAGAATAGAGGCAGGTCTAAAAATACAAGTTTCAAGAAGGCCTTACTATAAGAAATGAACACCTGAGTAATTAACATACAATGTACCAATATGACGAACTACGTTATTCTGTATTGGTTGTGTTACATCCAGTTACATCACTGCATGATTTACATAAATGAGCTATCAGTAAGGAATGCCTTCCAAGATTTCAGGAAAATACAACTTGCTGTAAATACATTTTAAAAAAACTTGGTCATCACTACCTACTTGATATTATCTAAAATTGTAGTTTAATCGTAATAAGTGAACAGTTTTTCACATACGCAAACAACATAATATGCAACGATGACTGTAATGTAAAATAAAATAAATGTCGCTAAAAACTAAAAACACTATTAACCCAGGTATGTCATAGAGTGCGGGTTCAATTCCAACTCGTAATTTTTTTAAATACTTTTTAAATTGTAATTAGTTCGTAAAATTATTTAATTAACCATAATCATGTTTTTCAAGTTACAAAATTGTATTTGTTTTACACTTGCAAATTAAATCAATGAATCAGTAGATTTCTTTAATTTACTTTTTTCAAAGATGATTATATTTGCCAGACAGTTCATCATCTCAGCCAAAAAAAAAAACGTCCACTGCTGGACAAAGGCTTCCCCCAAGGGTATGAGGGGTATTTGCCGTAATCGCCACGCTTGGCAGGCGAGTTGGCGATCGCAGTAGGTTGAGGGTAACCTCAGAGAGATGCTGCTGCCCATCCTTTGGAATAGTCCCTTAGTCGGCTTTTACGACACCCACGGGAAGAGATGGGGTGGTGCAATTCTTTATCCCCGGCACCACACAGGGAAAGACCACCACCCGACAGTTAATTTTGTATATATATAATTGCAAGTTGCATGCCTGTATTTCCGGGTTAGCATCAAACAAATCAAACCATTTTAGCTTACCTACGACTTTGCAAGAAAATGTATACTCTATCCCTCATTATCGGGATGTTAAACTTTTTCAAAAACAACCTACATTTCATATTTATAATGAACTTTTCGGGTATAACAAATAGGTATAAACTAAATTATGTTGCACATACTCTACTCGTAATTATACTTAACTAAGTAAGGTATCTAGTATCTAGTGAAGGTATTGTTTCACGGTCTTGGATTTCCAAGACCGTAAAACAATACCTTCACTAGATCTTCTAGATTTTACAGCGCCGGCGGCGGCGCCGCAACGTGTACTTACATCAGTAAATACTACGAAAGTAAATTGTTTTTATTGATTGATCATTTCTATTACCATAGCTGGTAAGGAAACTTGTCGATAAGACCGCCAATTGTGACTTTGTACTATGTTCAATGGGAATATTTCTGGCGTTCCAATAAAAGTATTATCAATCTACATAGATCAGGGTGCCTAGTATGTGTTTTGTTAACTATCCGTATTCATTCGATTACGTTTACGAAAACGAAAATTAGTATGGCATTGAAGCAGCGCCACCTGGCGACATACGAGAAGAGTTAAAAAAAAATCCCATACAAATTCTCGTTTTCGTTAACGTGTTCGAATGGCGAATGAAACTCATACTAGGCACCCTGTATTCACAGTTTTGACAATAGCTCTACGACACATAATAAACGTGAAACAATTTTCATTTGTAAAGTCTTCCAACGTTGACTTAATTATGCCTATATGCCGGAAACTATGTTGATAACATTACAGATTACAGTAGGTAGGTACATCAAACAGAACTTTACGATCGCCATGACAATATCTGTGAATATGAAACTTACTACAAAGTATTTGACTCAAGGCCAGTTTGATGCACTGTTTCTAAAATACTAACTGTCCATTAGTATGGTAATAAGTTTTGTAAAGAACTTGTACAATGCTTATTACCTCATAATAAATCTAAAAAGGTGGTCTGTAATTGCAGACACGAGTATTTCGGTCTTCGTCTAAATATAGGTGGAAACCTTAAGTGGAAGCAAACGTGAAAGATCTTAAACTGGCTAATGATTCCTATTACACTATTTAAAACTAAGGTTGCCAGATCGGAACTTACCGAGTCCGGGACAATTCCATGTCGGGCCGTGGCTATGGCTATGAATATGTAAAAATATATAATGTAAAAATAATATATAAAAATTACGGAATATTTGATTTTATATTTGTATTTATTAGGAAAATGTATTTTATTTTTCAAATGTATACTTTTATTATTATATGACCGCCTGCCGTGTCATATTTTGTTGTTATTTTTTTAATTATTTATTTTTTTTGGAATCCGGGACAATGGATCGAATTACTGGACACGGGACAATACGTGAAATTCCGGGAAAATCCCGGAAATCCCGGACATCTGGCAACCTTATTTAAAACGCTTTCCTACAATACAATGGTATTTCAAGCTTTGCTTACCAAACTGTACAGATGATATGCCTCCCCAAGCGGTCATAAAGTTTGGTCCTTTGAGATCAGCGACACTGGGGGAGTGGTCAGAAACTACTAGATCTAGTCTTCTGTCTTTTATATACTCCCATAGTTTTTGCTGGAAAAATTAGCACTTATAAATTCTTAGTGACCCAAATTCATCAGTTAATTAAGAATAAAAACCGGCAGACTGAGATAACGATGGCGGAATCAGCTGGCCGCCATCTTGAATAATAATATAACACCATGGTTTAAAAACGAGTACAAATAAAGTTTTATATGGAGGAGACCTTTTCCCTGCACACAAAGCTAAGGCGTTATGGGCATTATCACATTATGAGTAATATTTTAATTTATAGTATTAGTTAAATCTTGTGTTGGATACTGCGGAAATATAAAAGTTATCATTCGGTTAAACAAAGAGTTTAAATCGTCATCACAAAGGTATATATCATGATAAGACCATGTTATTCTTGGGGTTTTTACCCTTTCTTTAAGCTGATACAACCAAGTTACCTTATTTGTGATATTCCTGACTGGTGGCGAGCACTTGTACTCGGAGTGGCCGGGCGGTATCATCTCGGAGCTAAGCGTTAGGTACTGGTTGCATGTCTCTGCCGTTACCCCTCCTCGCCAGCCCTTGTACCCGTCTTTAATCCTGTCACTCCTAGCCTTCTCCAAAATGGGGACCACGCCCTCAGCTGACACGTGGACAACGTGGACATGCAAGCTTTTAGAAAGTTTTTAGTTAGAAAACGTTGAAAAAATTCAAAAACAACAGATTTTAAGACATATAGTAACCTACTAAGGTGTGTGTCTTGATTTTTTTACGCTATCAAGATCTTAGGCGCTTTTGTTTGTATTCTGTTTTCTCATTTGAATCCAGAATAATCAAACCGCGGAAACTAAGCCAGTTGTTACAGACAAAAAAAAAATACAACGAAGAAGAGACTTTTTTCTTTAATTTTTGAGAGAGAGAGAGAGTTTGCTGGTAGCCTAAGAGTACCTTTTCAGCGACACAAGACTTCTGGAATCTATTTCTTCAACTTCACGTCAACTTCTACGACTCGAAAATAAAATTCAGCTGTTCTATACATTTTGGCCGAATGAATATTGATGTTTTGTATGGAACAGCTGAATTTTATTTTCGAGTTGGGTGTTGGTCCAATAGTAAAGAGTTGTTCGTTTGTATCACGGGAGACTTCTCAGGTTTGGCCGGCGATAAAAAAGTAGTAGGGAAGCACACTACTTCCGGAATCCTTAACTAATGAGAAACTGCGTATTTAAACATCTAATTATCCAAATGCAATATTGTTGCTAAAACAAGCAAGCAGGGTAGACTAAGAACATAATCAAAACGATCATCAAAACGTATCATAACAGAATCGTTTACACTAAAACTATTAGGTACCTAGTTAATTAGTTTGAATACGTAAGGTGCCTGATACAAATAAGGCCTGTAGTGCGGAAAAGTCGATTAAAATATATTTACATCAAAAATACTTCACACACGCATAGACGACAGCTCCACGACTTTACAAACAGAGTTTTCATCGCGCGTTATTAATTTGTCGTAATTTCTATCGAATTTTAATACGTTATTCTTTAAAGTTTTATTTCAAGTAATGTATACAGATCACGATATAACTCATCAAAAAGTTAACTATGACTAAAGTCATTGTATTTTTTAAAGTAATTGTAATTTTTAGAATAAGCGAATTAAATACTGCTTATAACATTTATAAAGTACAATGTACTAAATAAAGCCTAATACCAAAACGGGCTACGTGGTCCGAAGAAAGCTTGAGAGCGGCAGTAATGATGTGCGTTGTGGGCAATTGTCGACTTACAAAGTTACTTATTACGTTCCAAGGCCTTATTTAGTTACCTAGTTTTTTTAAGGCATATCAAAATATATTTCATTTTTCAATATTTAATAATATATTTGAGAAGATATATTAATTTGCTAATTTTTGTTTGTATATCCATACAAACAAAAATTAGCAATTATTTTTCTTTATTTCTTGTTAATATGCGACTTCAAATCTGACTAGCAATTTAAGCAAAATATTTAGTAAAATAACTTAGAAAGTTGTTCAAGGATCTCATGGAAACACTTGATACAAGGCTCAGAAATACATATTTTTATATAATTAATAGTCTAATAACAATATTCCTATAATTTAAGTAATAGGCTTTGTTAAGTCACTATGTTTTAAACAGGCCTAAGGCTAAGGTTTCAGAATTACCTCTTTTTAAATGGTTTTTGATAAAAGATTATAATATGTTTTCTTAATACTTAAAATTTATAAACCAAAGATTACCTTCTTCGAATAATTTATCAAGATATGAGTGTTTGAAATTAGGTAGGCCTTATTTGTATCACTTACCTTATTTAATATTATACCGACCATTTATGTTCCACAGAGTTTGCTGAACTAATCTTGTCTGTACATAGATAAGCTCACCTTTATAACGTGTGTTTTAGTGTTATTTCTTAGTGAAATTAAATTATATTTTACTTTTTCACTATTTCTAACTACTTACATCAAATTGTAGTGTTGTGTATCGTAATTCTGTTATTCAAGATTTAACAAAAATTCTTATAAGACACTTACGGTTGGTATATGTGGTTTACTTACTCTGTTTTTGGTATAAATGATGTGATAAGTGATACTGCTTTGATTTCCATTTCATCGGGCCGAGACGCAAGATAAGTGGTGTATAATGTTGGGTCTGCATCTGCAATAAGAATTGCCATTGACATTGATTCTTTACCTACCTAATAGTATACATTAACTTCACAGTGACTTGACTGTGCTGAGACTCAGTTATGCGCACCAACATTGGGTTTTAAATTGTTAGTAACTAATATAAGCTTAAAGTCAAATACAAATTGACATAGACATTACGTCTTAACATCACAGAATAGTTAGTTAGATATTTAAAATATTTGTAAAGTTCTAGTTAAATTATATCGTAATATGGTCTCCTGCGAAATCGAATGCCCTTTGATAGAATATTGTTTCTCAAACACGTTTAATCAATAGTCAATGAGATCGACGATACGTCCAAATCTCTAAAGATGTGATAATATTTTTGGAAGTACACATACAATTGGAATCATACATACATCACGGCCCCAAGGGGCCATAATGATAGCCGACCTCCTATAGGAAATGGCACATGAAGAAGAAGAAGAAGATAGATAAATTGTTGTCTCAAGTTTATAGAAAAATTCAATAAATAATAAATAAATCGCAACTTGACAACACCGCTATTTAATGTGACTAGTTGTCGTCAGCGACTTCGTTCGCAAAGACTGCAATACCACAGGAACCTGTTACCGGGATAAAAAGATATCCTATATCCTAGTCCGGGTCATGGTCTGTCCATGTGCAAAGTTTCATCCAAATCAGCCATTTTCACCTAATGCGCGGTCAAATAAACAGACAAACAGACAAAAAATTGTTGGATTCTAAGTATCCCCAGCCAAATTTTTTTTCGAATATCTTCCATGTACAGACTTTCGACTCTCTTTAGCTTTATTATAATGTATAGATATGCGATTATTGCGTTTGTTATGTACATTCGTATTCTGGTACCACAAGTATGATTGGTATTTGTTTTACCGGTGCGTGATTAATAACCTTCAATCGTTTTAAGACATCGACGTCATAGCCTTCAAAATTTTAAAAAACTAAACATAGATACTTAAAAATTTGATTTTAGAAATATTTCAAGAAATATTTTTCAAAATAATACCTCTTCACGTTGTTAATTTATCGAGCATAGGATCTTCCAAGATTCTGGTGTATCGAGATAACAAGCTGTCAAACTCCTGATTGTTCGATCTCATAAACTATCAAATATTATGTTTAAAGCAAGTATTATATTTGTATTAGCAAAGAGAATTTGCTGGAAGCCTTAAACGGCCTTTTCAGCGACACCGGACTTGTCAGCGACCTTTTCAGCGACACAAATGATGCTCGACCAAACGGCGTATCATTGAAACCAAGTCATCGCTACAATTGATAGGTAAAGGCTCCATCACCACGCTTGCCAAATGCGGGTCGGTGATTACAAAACCGGACATGAGAATTGAACCCGGGACCTTCGGGTATCGGGCCAAGCTATGCCACTCGGCCACCGAGGCGTTATTACCATTTTCTAAATCAAGCTATAAATAAGCATTTTAAAATACAAGTAAGACTAACCGGAACAGTTGGTACACTGGCTGGAGCTGTCATCAAGAGACATTTCTGCATGGAACTGAAAGCAGTGGAAAATATATAAGTAGGTTAATACAACACGATAAAAACCAATTGTCCAACAAAAGTGTTTTATACTTACAGCCAGTACCGACCCTGTACCATTTAACACAGTAAAAGCTTGGGCTAAGTCGCTCTCTGTTACCATGGGGAACTCCGCCACTCCGCTGTCAGAGAGGAAGCACTTGAACCCAACCACACCAGCTCTGATGAGGTCGTGAAGTTCTATCTGTTCAGATTCGAATAAAATTCTTGTTAGTGGCTTATTCAACGACGCAAGCGTCTGAGTTACAAATCTGGGGTGCGATTTTGTAAAGTGATCTTATAATTAAAAATTTAAAAAAATACACTTTATGAGTAGGTATATTTTTTGACAGATTTCCATACGCACGGTTTATTTACCTATATATAGATACTTTTAGTCAAAAGAAGGCCACTTCGACACGAATGGAACTAACTACTAATTAAAATCATAGTGAGAGAATAAATTGTTACTACCTTAGAAATCTCAACCTATTTATAGTCGATGATTTTACAAATAATTAATGAGGCTCCAATTACCTCGTTTCCAGGAACCACACCACCCCAGAACCCGACATCAACAAACACATCTCCTTTAGCGTAGCCTGCCTTTACCTTCAAGTTTTCAAGAGTTGTTGTAGGCGGTATGGAATTTCTGTAATTTTGATCGGTTATACTCAAAGTTACCTTGGCATTGAAAATGATTTTAAAGATAAATAATAACATAGTTATTTCTTATTTTTCTTCCTCTTTTCAGTCAAATACTTTAAGTAAAATATTTAAAATAAATGGTGCTTAGTGCTTAAGCTTAGGTCTACAAAATTCCTAATTTTTAATCAGCTATAAATAGGTATTTCAAAGTTATAATTGTAAGATTTTTTAAATATTATAAGATGTTTTTTAAAACTTTGTCAAGAAATAGAAAGATCAACATAGGTACAAAATACACTCGTATTACATATAATTTGGATAATATTATATTACCGTATATACTATAATATGCAAAACTAAATATTATGATTGGGTCTTACAAAGGCATGTCTATGATAGTGGTGACACCACCCGCGGCCGCAGCCTGGGTTGCTGTGGAATACCCTTCCCACGAGGTCCTTCCTGGCTCGTTGACGTGGACATGTGAGTCTACCACCCCTGCCATCAAAGCCAAATCTCCACCATCGATTATCTATAGGAAAATTAAAATTTCAGATTAGACCGCATTCGTCCTATCGCGGTTACAGATCGTAATCATGAAACCAAAGTTATCAATTTGACTGAATTTTATCAAGGCTATTCATATTATTTTTTGAATTTTGCATTTAATTAAAAAAAAAAATATGATTGAGAACATGGTACTTATAAAAAAAACGAAGATTTCAATCGAAGCAAATTTGTATTATTTCATTAATAACAAGAAAAGTAATTTCTAAGCAGTTTTTTACGAGTTAGATGACGAGCTCTTCTATCGGAAGCCATTACTTTGGGTCGCTAAGCCATCGAAATATTTAAAGTAAGAAAGTTTTGTATAAAAATTTGTAACGTTACTCTTTATTAATTTTTGTAGATGAATCATACCTTGAAATCGTTGAGATTATTAGCTAGAATGGAGTTGACCACATCCCTCTCTAACACCGCTTCTATTACGCCTTCCTCACTGACCAACACGCCTCCGTCAAATTCACTCGAGTCCGTCACTACATGTCTACTCAGGAACAACTTTTTACCCAAAGGCTTTGGTATAACGTCGACGACTCTACAATTAATATTTGCTAAAGAAAGAAAAAAGTTAAGTTTTAAAAACAGTTTTTAAATTATTTTAAAATAAAAATTTTAAATAAAAAAATATATTTACAAAATATTGTGAATGCGACAAGAAAATATAATAACAACTCCATGGTACTGATTAACGTTGGCAGCAACTGACGTGCCGTGAAAAACTGCTGCCCATTATTCAATGCGGTTACAGTTAACGAATCGCTTCAACAATTTTCTATTATTGTTTTATCTTCGTAAGTCAACAAAACAGTGCGACATAGGACGTAACGAGTCGACTAATTGCTCGCGATTAGCGAAAAGGTTTCAGTTATGGTAATGAGCGTCTTCATCATTATCATCATTAGCTCATTCCTCATTACACTGGGGATCCCTATGGATGGATATGGAGAACGGGCCATAAATCACGGGTCCAGTGCGGATTGGTGGTTGTTACCACTGCTAATTTGACGACCTCCTTGGTCGAGTGGCTTGCACACCGGTTTTCATGGTGACGCCATCTCTGAGGTCCCGGGTTCGATCGGATGACGGTAGTTGTTAACATAGAATGGGCGCCTTTGGCTTTCAAAGTAAAAAGTAAATAGTGTTGAATAATTTCGGTGGGCTGGTTAGAACCACGATAGCTCAATTGGAAGAGCAGCTGACCCGGTATGTCAGAAGGGTGCAGGTTCAAATCCTGCTCGTGGAAATTTTTTCAACATTTGTGTTTTTGTAATTTGTTCGCAACAAAATTTGCGTTAAAAATTATATAAACATTTAGAAATACCTGTTTTTCTAAATTGTTTCGGGTCTGGGTGGTTCCTATGTATAATAAGTATGTTTAAGTATATTAAGTATGTTTATCCGTTGTCTAGTTAACCATTTTCTCGAGTTTCTTAAGGAAGCTTTTCTTGGGGCTAGATAATTGGTGTGAGTGTGGGAAACATTTATTTATTTAATTTAATGCAATTGCATCCAACGGCTTTACGTGCTTTCCGAAGCACGGAGGAGCTCGTGATGATTAATTTTTTGGTAACCCATCCGATGCGAAAGTTACTTGTTTACTAGATGGTAAAGCACCTTAGCAATCGCAGACCTGACTGTAATGTAATGTAATGAGCGTATCGATTACTAATTTTAATACTAAACGTCTTACTGTAATTTGTTTTATAACAGTTCCATTGTTAGCTTAAATCATAATAATAATAGTCGTAAAGAAGTACTTTAACTATTTAGAAAGCCAAAGCCAGAAAGATAATGACCTTCGAGAATTCAGCCTGGCAGAATAATCTTCCCTCAGTATTCGAACCGTCATCGTCACTTACATAACAAAAGCCCGCAGCCCCTATTCGCGAGTTACGAAGGTCACTCAGGCTTTGTTTTTTTTTTAATAGTTAGTTATAATAATAGTAACAATAACATTTTCTATTCTTAAAATCCATTATAGAGATAGAAGTACCTATATATTTTCGGTCATTATCGGACCAACAAGATGCTCTGTCTGCTATCTTTTGCTCTGGGCGCGTGGAAACGTTCCGTCCACAGAGCACAAAATACCGGTGGGTCCATCATTGCTGGCATACGCCTTCCCACGTGCACATAGGTTACATAGGAAGATCAAGTCATAGCTAGCCCGAAACGGGTTGGGTTTAAACGACTGAATTCACAACAACAACCGGGACCAACGACTTGAACATAATTTTAGAAGAAAAATTATATTGATGTTGTCACGATACTTTAGAGCAGGGATGGGCAAAATTTTTCATTCGCGTGACAATATTTACTAACAAAATCTATGGCAGGCCAGGCTATTGAATTTTTTGCTGTATTTTTTTAATAAATATTTTTTTTTTGTGAATTAAGAATACTTATTGTTAGGTATGCATTTTCTGAAACACACACGCACTTGAATTTTTGTTTGATGGTCGCGGGCCGGACTCCGATCATTCACGGGCCGGAGATGGCCCGCGGGCCGTAGTTTGCCCATCCCTGCTTTAAAGTGTTAACTTTTTTTGCTTTGTGCCATTTTTGAATTCATTTTGTAATGTATTTATTTAGTACTGTGCTAGATATATAAATAGGGTGTTTGGTAATACCTGTATAATCCCGAATATGGCAGATAGAATTCCGGTCATAGAACCCTGGAAAATTATGAAAATATATCTGAAAAGCACCACATGGTCGAGTTAATGAAGTTCTTTGTTACTAAGTAAAACTGTAAAGTGACAATCCTAGGTCAAGCTGATACGTTATTCTTGGTAGTCGACCTCATGGTCCAACATAAACAAAAGTAGAAACGTTCCAGGAATAAACGATAAAATATAATAATATACAACTGAGTTTTTTTGGAAACGTAAATCTGATTTTGCATGTTATCAAATACATATCTCTATGCATGGCCTAATTGCATGGCTATATTTCGGGAATATACATCTACTAACAAACATTCTGTACTTATATGAAAAATAGCTGTTTTCAAAATTTACGTAGTCGGCAGGTAACATAACACTGAGCCGAAACTAGCACATAACTATTGTGTTAAGAGATTGAGCCAACCTGTATTAAGTATTCTATGACCATAATAAAATAATGAACAGTAATGAAAAATTATACAGCCAATATTCATGATTCTATTGTAACTAAAAATATTAGCATACAGGAAAAATCATCTAAATAACTTCCAATAGCGTCACGAACACTGGATATTTCACGTATTTTCCACTAAACAATAGTTGTATTGTCTTATATAAGATGATATATGTCGTATGTAAATTTTGGAGCATAGGTACCTAGCATCCTAGGATCCTGCTTCGCTATAATATCTTTACCTTGTATAATATAATCAGTTATGACTTTAACATTTTATATTATCAGTGTCTTATTTATATTTTTATATTAGTTATTAATTTAATTTTCATTATTATTGTATATTTGTTAATTTATTTATAATAATTTGTCAATGTAATTAATTTTCGAATTGTAATCTGTATTATTTTATTTTTATGTAATTTCCAATACAATGTAATTGTTTTATGGAATAAATAACTATGAACTATGAACTATTATAAAAGGTCCTAACAAATCAAGCGCAAATATTTTAAGGGCCGATAGAGTAAAAGATAATAAAAAATTTAGAATGTTCAATACATCAATTAAACAATTATTATTAGGAATAATATATCGAATAAAAATCGATCATCCATACTAAATAAAAACCCTTTAAACAATGTACACGCACACTTATGTGCCGCCGCACTACGTACTAATAAAAAAGAACTCTTTAGATTCAAATAAAAGGTTTCCTGGCCGCTTAGATAAACATGTCATAAATATGGCACATGCCATTAAAAATTATATTAATTATTTATTTGTAAGATTTGGAAACTAGAATTTATAGCCGTCACCTGCCCGCTTCGCTGTGCGAAAATAATGGGTCAATATTGCTAATCAAAATAATTATTAGGTTTACTAACATCATACAGCCTATCATTTGCACAATCTTATGTTCTTACTACATATTATTTTAAGCGTACTTATACTTTTTTTTTCTTTTTTTTTTTCTTCTTGATGTGTAACATCTTTCCGCTCGCCTTCTATATTATACAATTTGTGGGAGTGAAGGAAAAGGAACGGAAGTAGGGTTGTAACAGTATGATCCGTAACAGCACAGACACCACACCTTTCCGTTACAACGTGTAACGGAAAGGTGTGGTAAAAATGAAAAGGTCCAAATTTATCCGATCTAGATCTTGTATGCAGAGTTACTAACACATAATTATTAACTTTAATTTAGGTACTATGCAATTTTTAATTAAATATTCATATTGTGACGTCACATCAAAATAAACAAGTCACAGCCCTAGTGGCTTAGTAACCTCTGTGTACTTGCTTTAATGATCACTGCTATACGCCCTTAACGCGCATGACTTCACTTATATAAATATTTAATTTATAATTGCATGACAAATTAAAGTAAATTTGTCTTAGTACCTAACAACACTAGAGCTCGATGGCGCAGTAGTTAACGCGCCCGGTCTGCGAGGCGAGGATGTGTGACCAAAAATTTATCATCTCGAGCTCCTCCGTGCTTCGGAGGGCACGTAAAGCCGTTGGTCCCGGCTGCATTAGCAGTCGTTAACAACCACCAATCCGCACTGGGCCCGCGTAGTGGTTTGTTATGGCCCATTCTCCCTATCCATCCATAGGGAAGGGGCGTGGGGACATAAAATGAGCTGATGATGATGATGACGATGAACAACACACAAGATCTTGATCGGATACACTCTGGATCTTTTAATTTTTACCACACCTTTCTGTTACTGTGGTAACAGTATGATCGGCTCGTCTTCTATATACACTTAGGTACAATAATTAGTGGGAGTGATTTCGTAGAAATGTGATTGTAACAGGTACTGCCACACAATTTATGAACACATTAAGTACAACTTACTGAGTTTGTGATTGTGATATTTGAGGTGCTGACATTACGATCTATTTTCTTGAAACTGTTCACATGTTTTTTACTTAGTTCATAAATTGCGCGGCAGGATGTCATCATTTTGACATGTCAAATGTCTTCTGATGAGTATTTAAATATTTAAATGCATTCTCCTTAGGATTTGTAAAAAAATATGTAGTACCTATTAGTCGACAATGAAATTGCTTTATCACCTTAGAAGTGAATTTTGTTTGCATATAATAAAACAACAAGTTCTATATTTATTTAAAAGGCCTAGTGACAGATACGTTATCATTATTGACAATGAGCCTTAGCGAAATTTTATTGTAATGGAAGTTTTTGTCAAAAGTGATAAAGAAATTTCATGGTTGACTACCTACGTCATTGTAAAATTCTATAAAGTCGCTTCCCGCTGTCCCTATGTATGTATGTATGTATGCTTAGATCTTTAAAACGACGCAACGGATTTTGGTTTTTTTTTAATAGATGCATTTTAAAATAATTCATTTAGAGGCCTGTGTGTACGTTTTTACAATAAAGTTCCAAGTAATATCCAAAAACCAGATATTAATAAATTTAAAATCGCTATTGAAGAAAAGCTTTACAAAAAAGCTTATTATAAAGTGTCTGATTACATTGAAGACAAAACAGCATTCCAACAGGTATTTCTAATTCAAAATATTGTTAAGGTTTTCTAAACTTGTATAACTTGGTAACGTAACGGCATATAATTTTGTAAATGTCGTTACATATTGAATTAAAGCTGTGGAGTTTCTTGCGCCCATTCTTCTCCACAGCTAAAAAATAGACGTCCTGAATGGGTAGTAGCCTACTTTTTAATTTTTTTAATTTAATTTTTTTAATAATTTTTATGTAATTTTTTTTACCTACTACTAGTAGGTAAAATACTTAATGAACTCCTTCTTTAAAAAACAGCCCCAAAAATGAGATCGACTTCATCATGACGGATAGCAAGCACATATTCAGAGATGTCTCAGTGATCAACAGGTTCAATACCGGATCTGATCACCGACTCCTCCGAGGCTCTCTGAATATCAACTTGAAGCTTGAAAGAAACCGTCTGATGAAGTCCACGCTCCGTCCTAACCCAATCCAAATCATGGCGGGCATCGAGAAATTCCAGCAGCTTCTCGGGTGCAGATTTGTTGCTTTGGAACCCACTGATGACGCTAACGAGACCCTACACAATCTGGTCGAAACTTTGAGGGACGAGGGCATTAAGTTCTGCAAAAAACAGCGTACTGGCAAGAAATCCAAACTCTCGGCTGAAACTCTCGGGCTGATGACAAGAAGACGGGAAACCACCCAAGCGACTTCGTCGGAGAGGTCAGACCTGAACAAGCAAATTGCGAAGATGGTACGCCGCGACTTTCGGAGCTCCAACACACGCCTCATTGAAGAGGCGATAGAGCGAAACCGAGGGTCCAAAGTATTCACTCAGCAGCTTGGCAGGAGCCACCTGACGAAGCTTAAAACGCACGACGGGAGGACCGTATTGTCGAAGCCGGAGATCTCCGCCGAGATAGAGGATTTCTATGGCCGATTATACGCTGCACATGCCCCTCGTTCCCAACGAGACGACCACGATTCCAGAGCCACCCTGACACGCCACTACACCGACGAACTGCCAGACATCAGTCAAGACGAGATCGTGTTAGCTCTGAGACAACTTAAAAATGGAAAAGCCCCCGTTGAGGACGGAATTACATCAAAGCTTTTGAAAGCTGGAGGAGCCCCTGTTATACAGGAATTGCAGAAGCTCTTCAACGCCGTCCTTCACAGTGGGAGAACTCCAAAGGCGTGGAGCGGGAGCTTGGTGGTGCTCTTTTTTAAGAAGGGCGATAAAATTCTGCTTAAAAATTACAGACCCATCTCGCTCCTGAGCCATGTCTATAAGCTTTTCTCACGAGTAGTCACGAATCGTCTCGCCAGGAGACTCGACGAGTTCCAGCCACCGGAACAGGCCGGGTTTCGCGGAGGATATAGTACCATAGACCACATTCACACAGTGAGGCAGATTCTACAGAAGTCTGAAGAGTATAATCAGCCCCTGTGTCTGGCTTTTGTGGACTATGAGAAGGCCTTTGACTCTGTCGAAACCTGGGCTGTTCTGGAATCCTTACAGCGATGCCAAGTGGACTGTCGTTATATCGAGCTGTTGAGATGACTTTACGAATGCGCCACCATGAATGTCCAAGTACAGGGCCAGCAGTCCAAACCCATCCAATTGCGCAGAGGAGTGAGACAGGGGGATGTCATATCCCCGAAACTGTTCACAAGCGCGTTGGAAGATATGTTTAAGACGCTGGACTGGAAAGGGAAGGGCATTAACATAAACGGTGACTACATCTCACACATGCGATTCGCTGATGACGTAGTCCTAATGGCGGAGTCGCTAGAGGAGCTGAACCAGATGCTGGACGGCCTAGCTTCAGCCTCGCGACGCATCGGTCTTGGCATGAATTTGGACAAAACCAAAGTCATGATCAATGGCCACATTGATCCGATACCGGTCGTCGTACATGGCCACCTTCTTGAAATCGTTTCTGAATATACTTACCTCGGGCAGATTCTGCAATTAGGTAAAAACAATTTTGAGAAGGAGGCCAAAAGGAGGATCCTGCTGGACTGGGCAGCGTTTGGGAAACTACGTCGAGTCTTCTCGTCATCCATACCGCAATGCTTGAAAACGAAAGTTTTCAATCAGTGCGTCCTACCCGTCATTACCTACGGAGCTGAGACGTGGACACTCACGGTAGGGCTGGTCCACCAGTTTAAAGTTGCTCAGCGAGCTATGGAAAGAGCTATGCTCGGAGTTTCTCTGAAGGATAGGATTCGTAACGAATACATCCGACAGAGAACCAAAGTCATCGACATAGCTCTAAGAATTAGCAAGTTGAAGTGGCAGTGGGCCGGCCATATCTGGCGAAAAACCGACAACCGATGGGGTAAACGTGTTCTTTAGTGGAGACCACGACTCGGTAAACGTAGTGTAGGACGCCCTCCGGCCAGGTGGGATGATGACCTGCGAAAGACTGCAGGCAGATGCTGGATGCGTCAAGCTGAGGACAGGGCGCTATGGCGCTCATTAGGGGAGGCCTATGTCCAGCAGTGGACTAAGATAGGCCGATGATGATGATGAGTAGGTAAAAAAAATTTGGACGATTCAAAAGCACTTTTCCAAAGTTTATTTGAATAAAGAATATTTGACTTTGACTATGACTTTGACTATTCATGAGGAAGGTTTATATGTATAAATACATGCATAATATAGTAGAGAAACACTGATAATTTTAGAGGTTTCACATTTTTTTGCAGTTCATTTTTAATAGTTCATAGTTATTTATTCCATAAAACAATTACATTGTATTGGAAATTACATAAAAATAAAATATTACAGATTACAATAAGAAAATTAACTTTATCTACACTAATGTTGTAACATTCTACTTATGTTTCCAATACTTGACTTTTAATTACTACTGTTATAGCGCAGACAACAAAACACTCAATTTAAACAATTTCACATGATGGTATAATATCCACATAGATATCGTAAAATCTCATTATAACATCAATAAAACGCGACCAATTAACCTGGCGAGCCTTATGTCAAAATCCTCATACAAGTTGTATAAAATTTTGATATTAGGCTGGCTTTTGAAAACAGTTGGGTTATACGTGAAAACTTCGTCGAAACTACTAAACTTACATACACAAAACTCTTTGGTAAGATCTTGTGCCAATTAAATTAAAAAAGAACAGCGCGCGCTCGCTCCTGATTGGCCCTGCGCGAGCAGTTGCGCTCTCATTGGTTAGATTTTAATGGCGGCAAGTTCACTGTGACAATACACGTACGCGTGAATTTAATGTTTCGCAATGTGTTTTGTTTTTAAAATACAAATTAAAAGTTAAAAATGGACAGCGACGATGATATTTGTACGCCTCCGGATATTCTAGAATTGGCAACAAAAGTAACTCACAATCTTTTGCCAGAAAATCTAGAAAATTATATGAAAAAGAATATAATAACTTTTTGGCATGGAAGATCGAAAAGAAAACTACATCATTTTCTGAAAATGTCATTCTTGTGTATCTCAAAGACCTCTCCGACAAATTCAAGCCATCTTCTATGTGGGCTAAATATTCTATGCTCAAGTCCACACTGAGTATCTACAACAATATTGATATCACGAAGTATTCAAAAGTCATAGCGTTCCTGAAACGCAGTTCAGAAGGACACAAGGAAAAAAAGTCCTTGACGTTTACATCAGGTGAAATAAAGATGTTCCTGAAAGATTCACCAGATATTTTGTATCTTTTTGAAAAGGTAAATGTATTTTAGTTCTGTTATTTAATCTACCTAGTACTTACGTACTACACAAGCAAGTTATCTATACACTCCGTTTGTGTATAAATTAGGTAGTAGGTACCTACACTTTACTACTTCATAAATCATAGTTTTTGCCTTGGCTATGTACCTCAAGCTTATTATATCGTTTATTGTTACAGGTTGCACTAATCTTCGGCATAATGGGGGCATGCCGAAGGCAAGAGCTATCGACATCCAGTTCGATGAAGTCTCTAACATAGACGACAGTACAATCATGGTGAAAGTTTCGAAAACAAAAACGAAAATAGATCGTTCTTTCGTTGTGACGGGCAACTGCTATGCCGTATGTAAAAAAATACATGGAACTTCGACCCACCCCCTGTCGAAACCCTGCCTTTTTCTTAAGCTATAGATCGGGGAAGTGGGTCGATCAAAGAACTGGTATTAATAAATTTGGTGCTCTGGGAAAAACTATCGCAAGTTTTTTGAATCTGCCTTAACCCAGCGTTGTACACGGGGCATTGCTTCCGGCGCACCTCGGCGACCCTTCTCATAGATAGCGGTGGTGATTTGACCGCACTGAAACGACACGGGGGGTGGAAGTCTTCTACTGTGGCTGAAAGCTACATTGATGAGTCTTTAATGAATAAAATTCAAGTCTCAAATACGATCTTGAACAGTATAGAAAACAAGACGAATGAAGTAATTATAAATATTCCAACTCCGTCTACGAGCTCTACTGCTTGCCCCGCGACCGCTACAGCTGCTGGATCAATAATTAACATTAACTTTCAAAATTGTACCATCCAAAATTTGAACAATTATTATAAATAAACTATTGTCAGCTTTTACTCTTGTTGTTTGACTAATTGCATTAGTGAAGATAAAGTAGTGTATGCAACTGCATATAACACGGGTATTAAAACACTCGTTACTATTATGAAACTCGCTGCGCTCGTTTCATAAACTCACACTCGTGTTTTAATACCCTTCATTATATGACAGTTGCATAAACTACTATAATAACTAATATAAAAATGGTACCTATGTCAAATATTAAAACTTATTAGGATTATTTAGGATCACTTAGAAATTCATCAACTGAGTAATAGCACTTTTTTAACAAGAACGCCTTGAGTTTATTTTGAAATTTATACACATCATATATGGATTTAAGGCCTATAGGCAGAGCATTATACAGCTTGATGGACTAGAATCTTACGCAGTGACCAGCAACGTTCAATTTAGGTATGAAATCACATTTCAGATCCTTTCGACGCGTTAATTCTCTCTTTTTCCTTTCTGCATTACATTCAATTTTATTCAAATTTTTGATTAAATGAGTTTGAATTATTGTTCGTTGGATAAAACTTATCTGAGGATTGAACAATCGGGTCTTAAGCGACTACTGTAAGGCTCGTTCCTTTTTTTCTTCTTTTTTATAGCCAATCATTTGCACATCGCATGTTCTTACTACATACAAATTTTAAGCGTAAACTTTTTTTTTCTTTTTTTTTTTTCTTTTTTTTATAGCTTATCATTTGCACAATCGCATGTTCTTACTATATACAAATTTTCATCAAGATCGGTCAAGCCGTTCTTGAGTTAAAAGTGGACATACAGACAGACAGACAGACTACAGAGAAAATTTCAAAAATCGTAGAATTGGTGTCAGTGAGTCATAAAATGAATATTTATCCCAAAATTTGTTGTGCAGAAAAATTGCAAGTACACACAGAGCCTACAGATTTAACTATATAGTTTATTATTATTATTATTATTGATTGATGTAACATCTCCCTGTAGTGTTCTGTGGATAACATGCCGTATCGGTACTCCAATCAGGATTACTTAAACATGGTACTTTGCTACCATGATTGCGGGGAAATCTTATCCCGAGCCCGAAATCTGTACCTGGAAAGACAGGTGAACCTACGGACCATACTCGGGGCGGTTCAGCAGCACCGAGAATCGGGAAATTTTCAACCGAGAATGGATGCTGGTAGACCTCGATTTCCAGTCCATGTCGAGGAAAATATCTTGAACTTTTTCGACCGCCATCCTACAGCCAGCACAATGGATGGGCGTCGTGCGTTCGGCGTCAGTGACGTGTACGTGTGGAGGTTATTGCGGCGCGAGAGTAAACGTCCCTTTCACTTCAGTCGTATGCAAGAGTTGGAGGTGTCGGGCTACGCACCACGGATGGAGTTCTGTCAATGGTTGCGTCGAAACAGAACGTACAACGTTTTATGGACTGACAAATGCACGATCTCGTGTGGGCATGATTAACATCCACAACGTCCACTACTGGAATACTGAAAATCCACATCTTGTTCGACCTGATCACTTCCAGCGACGATTCAGCATCAACGTGTGGGCTGGACTACTGGGAGGTCAGATATTGGGCCCATATTTCTAGATCGCCTAAATGGAAGTACCTACTTGCATTTCCTGCAAAATGATCTCCCCGAGATGCTGCTAGAAGTGCCAGTAAGCAACCGAATGTGGATTTACTTCCAGGACGATGGTGCCCCCGCACACTATGACCGAAATGTGCGCACTTATTTAAATACGGAGTTCGGCGGCCGGTGGATAGGCCGCGGCCTTTGCCTGGCCGCCACGCTTACCCGATCTGACGCCCTTAAATTTCCACCTATGGGGCAGGGCTAAAGATTTAGTGTACGGGAACGATGGTCACATCCATGGAATGTCGATGAATTGTATCTCCGGATCGTAAATACGTTTGCGGTGATGGCAAGTGAAAGAGACACTTTAAGCCGCGTCAAAAGACATGTGATCAAACGTGCTACCATGTGCATTCGACGTCGAGGGAGACACATTCAACAACTAATGTTAACTTGTGACACTTGAGTGCATGTGTAATACCAAAAGCATAAGCTCCTCAACCTAATTTAGTAATAAAGAGCATAATGTCTGAGCATAATGTACTGAGTGACAGAGACGCTCTACAAAGCCGAAACTAGCCAATGATCTCCCTCTTCAGCTCGATGTGTATGGTTTACCGCCAGATACTTCAATCGTGTTTGTGTGTGCGCATGAAAACAGGATGATATAAAAGGAATTTGTTTGGAAGTTTTAATTTTTGTTGTAGAATAAATTAAGCAATTTTTTTTTTTTTTTTGCTCAAAGGTATTATTACACTATAAGACTATTATGACTACCCTTTAAAATATTTGCGCTTGATTTGTTAGGACCGATATATATATTTTAATAAAAGGTATTATCTTTTGGTATGGTAAAAAGGTCCGTAGCCCCGTATATACCCTGTCCGGGATTCATTCGAGAATAATGTCTTATGTCGTATTAAAATATTTTAACCGTCTCTGTGGTCTAGTGTTAGGTCACTAGTCTCAAACTCAGATATCTCGGGCTTGATTCCCAGCGGGGGTACATGCTGTTGTAATCGGTTTGGTTGGTCCCAGGGCTGGTTTTAAGTCCGCCTGGCAAGGTACTTTCTCAAGTCAATCGCCATAACAACATGTGAGTAGCATTGTTATGTTTCGAAGACTGCCAGTAACTCAGTAATTGAGGATTTTAGGTGAAGTTCGCTTCCATATTTGATCTTAGCGTTAGTTAACGTTATCATTATGTAAAATGGAAAAAGCCAAGCGCTTTCGCAAAAAAAAATAACTTTATTTATTTACTTTAAGTCTTAGTTCAGCAACGAATTTTCTGGAAAACAGTTTACAATGTAGAGTCTACCATCAACATTATTAAAAGTTAATAACATGTGACAATGCAAGATTTTCAATGACAACAAACAATGGAAAGAAAATCAAAGAGTGTTTACTATGTCTTACAAAATGGCAAAGACTTGGCAAACCTCAGAACAATAACTAAAGCTTTAGTTATTATTCTGAGTGGCAAACAGATTAAATCTCAGATCATAAAAACAAGAATAAACCTATTTAGTTATGTGATAGCTGTTATTTGAAGATGCGTATCTCTTCTCTAGATTAGGTCAAAATCTCTTACACAAATCTGTACTATCTTGAAACAATCTTGCTTACTAATCGTTATCAGTTATAGAAACATTTTCTGGGTCGGCGTGGTGGTTTATGGCCCGTTCTCCCTATCCATATAGGGAAGGCTCGTGCCCCAGCAGTAGCGACATAAAATGAGCTGATGATGAGGTCAGTAAGCCAAGATTTGTCCTTGTTGCCTACCTACTACCTGTCATACACTCGCGACTTGATTTATGTGAGTTTGAAGTGCGATTTGAATATTTCAATAGGATGGAAAGCAATAGAAATAACACTTGAGAGAGGGAGGCGACTTACTTTAAATCAAAATACAGATAGCATTGCGAATGGAAAATAAACATAATAATAATAATAAATCATTTATTTCAGGCAACACACAATGTACAAGATGGTAAAAACACAAAGAGGCCCATGTAATAAATACCTTACAGACTATTAACATACACACAATATAAAACAATTTTTGTTAGTAAATATATAACTTATAACTATGTTAGTATATTAAGCACTAGCTTGTGCTGTTCCGGTGATGTTGACGGGTAATCTTCCGCGGAAACGCCGGTACACCACTCCCTTCGGCCAGAAGTCTTCCCTCATAAAGGTGTCGACCAGCTTGGTTGTCGGGACTCGCGCCACAAATGCCTTAAAGCTGACATTGTGTCGCGACTCCAGCGACTCCACCCTCACAAGGAAATTAGTCTTCGTCTTGATGTACTCTATCACATCCTGCTCTGTGATGGTGTGGTGCAGGCGCGACAGGTACATCGGCGTAGTCAGCGTCGCAGCGCGCAGCAGGAACTGGGGCCCTGCTAGTGCGGTACCGCAACGATTCTGATTCGGCCGGTGAATCATAATCGAAAATAGAAAATATTTATCTATTAATATGTATAAAGATTTTAAGGCGACGCATTGGAAATTAACGTGGCGGGGATCTTGATTTTTCCCAACAATTACAAAACATTTAAAAATTATATTTAATGACATGATTTTTCATTTAATTGACTTCATTTTGCTAGTTGCAGAAACACGATTTGTCAACTTTTATAACCGAGAAAAAAAATATCAAAGTAACCTCTTTTAAAACATAGATTTGAATTTTACAGGCTAACCAGACCGATTTAAGCTACAAGTTCACAAAATATTAATTATTTGAAAATTTTGAAGTACGATTTGATGTAAGTAAGATCTCTCTTCTACGAGTATAATATCCTCTGTAGTGTTAATTTTTTTGAAAAACAATAGGTTATAACTTTATGTTTTTCTTCCTTAAATGGCTATATTAAAGGATGGCCATGTTTATAGATATTTTAACACTACCTATTAGAGATATTCAAGCAATCGGGGCAGACTGGGCATTATAAATAATATCTATAGTAAAATAGTCTACAACATAACACCTACGTTAAATAACTCGATAGTCACAAAGTTTCTCTTATGGAAATAGTTAAAACATAACATTCGTTTTACATTTCGAGTAGTAGGTACGCTATGCATGAGGCTAAAAACAATTAAACAGTGTAAGTAAAAAGACAGATCGTAAATCTTGCTCTATAGTTTTTCCCTTAGAGTACAAAAATGTGATATTAGGTTACAACGGGCTTATTGACATTTCGATTTTGCTTTTCTTTTCCTTTGCCCATTATTTCCTCCTTTGCTTATAATGCTTTAATTTCTTAGTAATCTAGGTTAATTTCAAAAGTTGTTGTTTCGTGTGGCAAATTGAACTGACAGGTGACAGGCTAAAGGCTAAATCTAAGCTAAATCCTTTGATTATTAACAAGTTTATAATTAACGCCGTTAATTATTAAGTTAATAATTAAGTTATTAGTTACCGCCTCGGTGACCGAGTGGCAGAGCGCTCGGCCCGATACCCGAAGGTCCCGGGTTCAATTCCCAGGTCGGGCAAAATGTATTTCGGATTTTTCGATGAATAGCCCGGGCTTGTGATCACCAACCCGCACTTGGCAAGCGTGGTGATTAAGCCATTACCCATCAATTGTAGCGATGACTTGATTTCAATGATGGAGGCCTTTGCCCAGCAGTGGGACAACTAAAGGCTGTTTACGTAATAATCAAAGGCTAAGTTACTCCCTGAAAAGCTTGTATTTAAGTAGGTATATGTGGTTAATAAGTATTAGTCTGTGGAGTTTAGTAAGTTTTAATAAAACAAATGAACTTAACAAATATTATGTTAAATAGTTTATTTCTAAATAAATTAAATGTCATTCAAAAGCAACGTTCCTTTTGGCTGATCGAGAACTTCACCGTTGTCGTAGATGAGTTGGCCGCGAAGGTAAGTTTTCTTTACCACACCTCTAAGCTCCTTATCTAGGTACGGCGTAAGCTATTAAAGAAAAAATCAAAACATTACCCAAACAAGAAAAAGTGAAAAAGTTAAATAAATCAAGCGTTAAATATAAATTAAATATCTTTACATTTTAAACCACTTTTATTTTCAATACTAAACAATTCAAAGACTGAAGTCAGTTACAAGCTATTAAATCACAGATATGTTAAAAAATCATAAATACAAAACTGCTTACATAGAGTTGTGATTGAAAAGTGGAAGTCATTTTCCTACCTACCTAAGAAATATAACACATATTACCTTGTTCTTATGCCTAATAATATCTGTAGTGACCGTGAACGTAGCATCAGGATCGAAGAACACGAGGTCAGCGTCCAAGCCTGGCTTCAGCGCCCCCTTCCGGTTCTGAAGGCCGACGAGGCGCGCGGTGGCAGACGACAAATATTTGCTAACAGTTTTTAAGTCTAGACCTCTGGCGCTTAGGTTCGTCCAAAACAATGATAAACCTGAAATAAAACATCATATTTTAAGACATTTTTATATTTAAAATAACAAATGGTATTTAAGCGTTATTATTTGTGGTTATATAAAATAAAAAAACCTCTTTGTATGAACAATACTTGATTTGCACTACGTACCAAAACAAATAAAAACCAACTAGTTAAATAAATTACGTCTACGTCTTCTCTGTCTGACTGTCTCTTAATTTCATAATTTGACAGACGAAAGAAAGATTAAGAAAAAGGAAACAGCGTCATTTTTGTTTCTCTAAGACCACGTACTGCAATAACAGGGTTGATGTTAAGGATTTTTAAAAAGAGGACATAAAAATATACAAAAAGGTTATTTCAGTAATTATCTACTCCAATGTTTTCCTACATTCAGAGGAACTTTATTCTCCTTATTTTGTAGGCTGTATTCAACCATGAAGGGAGAAGTAAAGAGACGATTCTTATCCAATCAGCATCCGACAAAGATAGCAATTCAGTAGACTTAGCCAAAGTAAAATTAAGAAAACGATAGCGAATATTAACGACGTGATTTAGCGCGGCTTTGTCAATCCCATACATTTTATTCTTATCGAACTTCGCTATCGTTTTCTTAATGTTACTTTGGCTACCGTCACAGGACTCACCAAACTGCACTGAAGAAATTCCACCCCACGCCTCCAAGTTATTTTTACACTTCAGCTCCGGTGTACAAGGCGAGTGATCGGATACGACCATGTCCAGATTATCCTCTAATAAATAGTCCCACAGCTTTTCCTGAGAGCAAAACAAAGCAATAAGTAAATATGTATTTCAATTGATGCTTTAAGAGGCCTATTACATCTCAACTGTGATTTTTGCGTAAAATGCCCATTTTCGCATTTTGTTGTAATTTTCCAGTTGTATTTATCGTTTTTATCGAAATAGGATAATAAATTCATGCTTAGTATTTCAAATTTCCACTCTGCGAGAAAAAGCTGAGTTCGGACGGCCGGCGCATCGCATTTTGTAGTAATTTTGCAGTTGTATTTATCGTTTTTATCGAAATAGGATAATAAATTAATTATAAAATATTTATTCCTCATGAAGTAACAATTATTCTGGTATAAATTTTGGTCAATAATATTATCGTAGATAGGAGAAATTTACAGCAAGCTCAAAGCGATTTTCGAAGTTTTTGGTTTAGAAAAAGATTTTTTTTTATGTAAAATCAATGATATCTAAAAATTCCGAGGCCGCTACGAACTATTCGACTATATAAGAGATAACATTCTATTTTTTTTATTTCATTTGTTTAGAACAGTAGTTCAATCTAGGAGCTCAAAAAAATGCCTTCGCGCATTTTGTGAAAATCTATCTCTGCTATTTTGGGTTTCATTAAAAAGTTAAGCAAAATTTACAAAAAGCGAGGCCGCTACGAACTATGCCAATAGCTGTTAGATAGGTGTGAGAACGCCAAAAATGGCCAATCTACGGAAAAATCATAGTCAAAATGTAATAGGGGCCTCAACTGAAAACAACTTTATAGTATAAAAACGAAGGTTCTAGGTTTTCTATAACATTATCGTTCCAGCCGCGCTACAGTACCAAGTCCTGCAGCTGTATTATCATTGTCTTTTGTCATTTTCTGTTAATCGATTCGTTAATCTCAACTTACGACTGCAATCTTTTGATGATGCAAACCGGCCAAATGGCTGAACATGCCTTCTAAACACGGTGCTTAAGTGAATCAGTTTTGGGCCCTAAATCGGCTGCTGACTGCGCCCAAGTAAGCTTAATTTTTGCGATCGTTGCAAAGAGCACTGCGATACAGTGCGGTGCGACTATAGTATATAACGTCTTACGTCTTTATTTGGACACTATAGACACACACAATATACAATCGTAAATAAAAAAAAATAAACAATTACACTAAACATAATTTCATAAGGTAAGGTATAAGGTCTATTGTAATTACTAACAATCTATGGAATTATTCTGAAATAAATACTTATTATTATTATTATTATAACACAAGTATTAAAAATACAAAAATGTGTGTCTGCCGCAGCATCTCAAAAGGGTCGTTGCTCGGCGTGGTATTCACTCGCATAGCTAGTGAATCGCTGAATTTCAGCAACAACCAGGAGTGACCACAAGGACGGTGCCCGTAACGATTATCAGTAAAGTGCCCATGAGCGTAGCCTTGACCGTGTTGTAAAAAAATATTAAAATTTGTAAATAAAGATTTTTTAATGTATAAGCTGTGCAGTGTATATTATGTTTATAATTGACATTAAATTGGATAAGGGTATAATAATATATAAGTAAAATGCAAAGTAAAATAAAAAAAAAATAAAAAAATAAATAAATAAATAAAATATATATATATATATAATAAGTGTGCTACCTAGTTCGCATTTGTTACCACGCCACCTACAAAAATCGTTTAGGAATACCTAACTTCTGTTCGGCGAGCAGATGAGACTTAAGTTGTTTTTAGTTGTTAGTATATGTAGCTAGCTACACATCAATTATCTGCCATGAATCGTAATTGATCAGAACTTAGTTCAGTTCAATCGTAATAAGCCCCGTAACGGTAACTCGCTGCGCCCGCCCGGCTCCCGCACGGCGGCGATCAGGTGGTGGTGGTGACAGGTATCAGCGGTATAATAGATTGTCGTAATTTGTACTCACTGTGTTCGCTCGGAACCTGCTCGCCGCTCAGTGTGAGATAGTGCCAGTGGCATAGGTCATAGCGGTACTATACACAGTGTTTGGTAAGATACATTTTGTATAATCCCCGATAAGGCAGATATCCGCCTCTGTGGTCTAGTGGCTAAGATCACCGGCTTGTTTGCCCGCCTGGCTAGCTCCCACCATCTTATCTAAACATGTCGCCATAACATCAATGTTTGTAGCATTGTTGTTCCGGCAGCTAGAGATAAGATAGCCAGTACCTCACTAGTTGAGGATCCCTGGTGAAGTGCGCTTCCATCATTGGCCTTATCATCACTTAAAATCAGGTGAGATCAAGGCACTGTGCTTACCTGTTAATATAAAAAATAGAGTACCGTGCATAGAACCCCAGAAAATTATGAACATACCTGAAAAGCACCTTATGGCCGAGATATTGAGGTGGTTTGTTACTTACTTAGTAAAATTGCAAAGTGACAACCCTAGGGCCAGCTGATACATTGTTCTTGGTCTTTAACCTCATTAACCAACAAAAAAAGAAGTCAAAGCATGAGATGGTTGAACACAAATAATGTAATAAAATAAATTAGAGTTTTAGTATGGAAAATAAATTTACGGAAATATTTTTTTGCATGCTAACACGGTGTTTATTATACTTTGTTGCATTGCTATGTTTCAGCATTATACACCTATTACTAAACATTCTGTAGATCATCGATATTTCTACCAATTTTATTCCCCTTGTCCCTGATAAGCGGCGCTGACGTGTACTCGCTTTGCCCGAGTGGGATCTACTCGGCGCTGAGCGTGAGGGAGTGGTGGCAGGTCTCAGCGGGGTAATAGATCGTCATTTCTATCAACCTTATTCCCCGCGTCCCTGATGGGCGGCGCGAACTTGTACCAGCTATGCCCGCACGGCACCTGCTCGGCGTTCAGCGTGAGGTAGTGGTGGCAGATCTCAGTAGTATAATAGATCGTCATTTCTACCAACCTTATTCCCCTTGTCCCTGATGGGCGGCGCGCACTTGTACTCGCTGTGCCCACGCGGAACCTGCTCGGCGCTGAGCGTGAGGTAGTGGTGGCAGGTCTCAGCGGTGACGCCGCCCCGCCAGTCCTGGTTGCCGGCCGCCACCCGCTTCTTCCTGGCCTCCACCAGGGCTGGCACCACACTCGCCGAAGACACATGTACCACATGCACACGCACACTGGAAGTGAAACATTTTCCTTTAACGACTCTAGACTCGAATATATTTATGGGATCTTAAAGATCTAGAAATGCAACTATGTCTTGTCTCCCTATGTCAGTTCTAGCTTACACAACGCGATGTATTCTCCTGAGCTGAGTGCTAGTTTTATTTACTAGAATTTATATGGCATTGAGACAAGGTCTACTGGTGAAAAATGAAGTGAGCAAAAATTTTGCCATTAAAATTTTTGTGTAACTACGTGATTCAAATGAAACTCCAACTAGTTAAACACTTGAGATTGGTTTGAAATTATGCCCAATACCATGGTCAAACATTGTACCGTCCTCTCGGGGCACACGGGGCAAATTTTTGCACAAAGAGAAACTACGATCGAAATCTCTCTTCTCGCGAACCGTTACGAAATTTTCCATTATAATATAGGTTCTTAAAAAAAAATTACGAGGCTTAAACATACTATGCCGAAATTACGCGACCGTAGTTCGGCGTTTTCGGCCTCAGAGGTTAAAGGCTGTACGCTATAATGCAACGTAATTTCGATATTATAGCCCAAGAACTTTCCGATATTTTTGTAAAAAACTCAATAACAGGCCAAATTTTTGTAAACGGCCATTAAATATAAATATAAGAGACTATATTTTAGAATCCAACAAAATCTCGCATTGGAAGGTATCGAAAAAAAGTTATACCCCGAAAATGGTGCAATTTTACAGCAAATATGCTATCACCGGTTTTATCGTGAAAAAGTGTTTATGTTCACCTTATCTAAGCACCAAAGTTGAAATCCATAAAGATATACAACGGGAAACTAATACTTTAGGAAGAAGTCGGTTGTTTCACTAACTGCACAAGCGTGCGTTACCCCAGCGGAATGTTGTCGAATTTCTTGGATTCTTGATATAGAATAATTAGTGCTCCATCTCGTGTAATTGTGCGCGAAATCTTAAATTTGTGCGTCCAGTAGTTTTTGAGATATTCGCAAAAAACAGATGCCGCTGGGGTAACGTTTGAGTGGTTGCTGTATCTCGCGAACGGTGAGGCGCACAAATATGATATTTACACACAATGTAATGATTTTGTGCGTAATTTGAGCAAAAGCAGAAATTGAAAAAAAAGCACCGTTCTGAAGATATATTTATTTTGAAGAAAATGCATAATCAGTCCTAGCTCCTTAAATACTAACCTTAGAGACTAATTTCTGATGGTGATTCGTACCTTATAATACCCTACAACGTCTATTAAAACTTAAAAGCTTACTGCAAGTCGTTAATGAGTTATGGCACTTTAAATGTCACTGGTCCGTGAGGTATTTTCAAATGGCTAGTTGAATGAAGGCACTAATTATTTGCTTAATAAGCGATTTGCTGGTCCATACCAAGCTCATGTAAGCGACGACCAAAATACCTCACGGGCCAGTGACATTTAAAGTGCCATAACTCTTTAACGACTTGCAGTAAGCTTTTAAGTTTTAATAGACGTTGTAGGGTATTATAAGGTACGAATCACCATCAGAAATTAGTCTCTAAGGTTAGTATTTAAGGAGCTAGGACCGATTATCCATTTTCTTCAAAATAAATATATCTTCAGAACGGTGCTTTTTTTCAATTTCGGCTTTTGCTCAAATTACGCACAAATTCATTACATTGTGTGTAAAAAAATCATATTTGTGCGCCTCACCGTTCGCGAGATACAGCAACCACTCAAACGTTACCCCAGCGGTTTTTTGAATAACTTCGGAATTATAAGACGCACAAATTCAAGACTAACACGCACATTTACAGTGCCCTAAGATCTATCTTCCTGGGTACTTTTTTTTTTGATAAGTCCACAGGAAAAAAAATGTGCCGCTGGGGTAACGTTACCCCAGCGGCATCTGTTCTTCGCGAATATCTCAAAACTACTGGACGCACAAATTTAAGATTTCGCGCACAATTACACGAGATGGAGCACTAATTATTCTATATCAAGAATCCAAGAAAGTCGACAACATTCCGCTGGGGTAACGCACGCCTGCACAATGTACTCTAAGAAAATAATAATAGCAGATTTTTTATTATCATTATATAATTTAAATTGGATTTAGTACATTACGTGTTAATGGAAGCAAATGAAACAAAAGTAATTAAAAACTGATCTGATAGCATTTTTAACATAGGTGTAATGCCAGTTTCGAGTTTACGTAGAGTTTTTTTAAGTTTATTTGTTTTTCATTTATATTTATAGGAGGATTATTAAATTTTACGAAAGATAACTAATAAAGGTATTCAAATGTAAAGTAAATAATATTTATACCATTTTTGCCCATTTTTTATAGATTTAAAGCTTTGTATTTGTTTTTTTTAATGTCGCTGTCACAAATATTGGTGGATTACTAATGAATTATTTAATAAACTAGATAATCTAATGTTTTATGTTAAGAAAATACAGATATAGAATTATTGTTGCGTCTCCATATAGCGAATTAATTTGGCTCTCAGGCTATTATGTGTCGTCAGTAATTCAAATAGCATTGCAGGCGTACTTAATCATGCCGAACTTCAGTCGCGTACCTTCGGCATAGTGTGCTTTTACACTTACAGTCTTCTTACAGTAGTCCCTTGATGTGTAACATTTGACATCTCACCTTTTGAAATCAATGTTACAATAGAAAATAGAACATATAATTAACAATGACGTATATATATTTTTTTTAAATATTGTTTAAAAGTGTACACACGAAATAGTTGAAACCAATATTACAATAGAAAATTGAATATAGATTTACAAATCATAAAGAGAATGCAGTAAATACTCATTAGAAGACATGTCACACTGTTATCCTGTTACACTGTTACGATCACATTTCTACGAAATCACTCCACAAATATTACGACCTACAACGGACATTGGGCTTAAAGTGTCGATCACTGGTGGCTTCCCCGACTAACACGTACCAGTTACAGGATCACACTGTTACGACCCTACTTCCGTCCCTTTTCTAGGAAATCACTTCCACAAATTGTATATATAGAAGGCGAGCAGAAAGATGTTACACATCAATAATGTATGTGTCGTGGCATGTTCGCTACTATGCCACCTTGAGGAATAATAATATTCTGTTCTACAGTCAAACAAATAATAAAATTAAATATACAATAATAAAACTTACAAAAAAAGTACATGCCTTTTATTTAAATTGTTTTAATCGACATATAAAAATATGCATAGTAGAAACAATATAAACATTGTTATGTTACTTTATAAAAGTAATATGTAACTATTTAAACCAATTAAACTTACTCGGTCTTATCAAGAAAACTCGTTATAAGAGAGATGGCGTTATGTTCCATGCTCGATGGCCGCGATTCTAAATAAGTGCGATAATCTTCTGGGTCTGTAATTCATAAAAAAAAACAAATAATTAGCAAAAAGGACCTTGTTACTTATCAACCATTTACCAACACGTTACATAAATAGATAAATAAATCATTTAAACGTATAAAATGCGATACATTACAGGGATTTAAATAGAATTTAATTTAAAAAAGAATTTTATAAACGCACACCCTGAAAGTTGTTTTTGAAGTACCTTCGTAATCGATTTCAGGTTACGAACTATGCGTTCATTACTTACTAGTGAACCCGGCGGACTTCGTACTGCTTTGACAGTTTCATGATTAAATTAATAATAATAATAATAATAATAATAAATAAATATGTAAAAAAATAAATAAAGAGATAATAATAAACTTTCCTATACTCACACCTTCACACCAATTATTATCTAGCCCAAGAGAAGCTTAGTTATGAAATCAAATTATCTTTGGTTTCCATGACAAAAAAACAAAGAAATAATTTTGTATTGGAAAATTAAATTGTCGTTTTTAGTATATTTATAGTGAGATTACCGTGGGAATATCGGTATAAAAACTATCCTATGTGTTAATCCAGGTTATAAACTATCTGCATGACGAATTTCATCCAAATCCATCTAACCGTTGCAGCTTGAAGAAGGAACAAATATACAGACATACATACACACAAACTTTCGCATTTATAATATTAGTGTGATATCACATGTTGTAGAATGTTAAAGAATGAATATTTATACCTTTCCTCTTCTTTTTGCCTTTAGTTGGCACGCTTTCTTCCTCAACTTCAGCATGGAACTGAAATAGAGAATAAATTTAAATTCGAGCAATTATCTGGTGTCTTTTACTAATAAAAGACACATGCTTTGGCTATATGCCAAATTCATAGCCAACATTAGGCAATTGTTGATTTACTAGTTAGTAAATTAACAATTGCCTAATGTTGGCTATGAATTATGAAGTCTTTAGAAGGTGCTAAAGACTGTTTACGCGTGGTCTTTTGTTTTCAGTATTTTGTTAGTGGTATAAAATATTATAAATTATTTTTCTGTTGGGCTCTATCTTTCGCCATCTTCTATTTCCGCAGCTAATTCTTTTAAAGAAAGCCTTGCCTTTTTCTTCATATCCACTTCTGTTTATAGACCGAGGAATTTTCTAGACAGCCTAAAGAATAAAGTCTCTATCCACACGGTATCAAACAGCTTTCAATACTATAAACAATTTACCGCTAAAACTGATCCAGTCCCTTCCAGTGCTGCAAAAGCCTTTTCCAAGTCCTCAGCTTCCACATGCGGGAACTCTTCCACACCACTCGGGCATAGGAAGCACTTAAAACCGACCACGCCTGCCTTCACTAGATCTTGTAGAGAGTCCTAGAAAATAAATTATAAGCTTTTAATATCTCTTTGCATTTCTTTGTGTTTATCTCTAAACGCCTCGATAGTCGAGTGACAAAGCGATACCCGAAAGTCCCGGGTTCAATTCCCAGGTCGGGCAAAGTGTTTTTTGGATTTTCGATGCATAGTCACCAACCCGCATTTGGCAAGCATGGTGATTAAGAGCGTTTACGCCGCACACTAGCGCCACTAATGAAAAAAAGAACATATCTAGTAATTAGAGATAGAAAATCAAATTATGCTCAACAAACTATTTGAATGAAGTAATTTAGCATTTTTACGTCACCTAATGAACACCTCACATGTTATGGTTTAGTTAAATAAGACGTTACGGCCACTTTTAACTATAACGCTTTTAACACTTTTAACTATATAATATTCAGATAGTTTGTTGAGCATAATTTGATTTTCTATCTCTAATTACTAGATATGTTTTTTTTTTCATTGGCTGCGCTAGTGTGCGGCGTAAACGCTCTTAAGCCTTTACTTATCAATTGTAGTGTCAAAGTCAGAGTCAAATATATTTTTTTATTCAAATAAACTTTAGAAAAGTGATTTTGAATCGTCCAAAATTTTTTTTATCTACTACCCATTTAGGACGTCTATTTTTTAGCTGTAGACTTGATTTCTGTGATGGAGACCTTTGCCCAGCAGTGGAACAGTTTAAGGTTAGGTAAGGTTACTTACTATATCTCTTTGATGGAAAATATTCAATTCAATTCAATTCAATCATTTATTGCTCTCCATAAGTATACATGAGTAAGTAAGTATGTATGTATGTATTAATATCGTTAAGCATTAGATCGTTAATGCTGTATACATAATAGTTAGCTATACAAAAAGTGTTTCAGAACTCTGACATGGCATATTTGCAATGTTTTGATAGCTGTCCGATAGCTCTAGAGTTCAAAAGCTTAACGTACCTTCCGAAATACGAAGGTAAAAAAGTAACAAAGTTTTAGTTATCCTGGTGTACCACAGCTTTGCGATTATTCCATAGATGGCGCCACCAACTTCCTTAATCAATATACATATAATGACTTGTCCTGACTGACTGACTCATCATCGCCGAGCCTAAACCGTTGAAGCTAATTAGATAAAATTTGGACTGTAGGATAATTGAGTGACGTAACCAGTACCACTAAGAAAGGATTTTACAGAAATCACACCCTAAGGGCGTCAAATAGGGGGTGAAAGTTTGTATGAAAGTCCGTCAGTTTTGTAGTTAAATACATGAAAATTGGTATTTGGGTTCTTGAAAAGAATTGAAGAATGACCTGTCTCAGGAATTTTGTTTATTTTCTTTAAATTAGTAAAAAAGGGAAAAAGGTTTTTTTCGGGAAATTGTTATTTTTAAAGTAAAAACTATCAAAATGAATATTTTAATCGATCTTTAGATTTTTCAACAAAAATAAAGAATGACGTGTTTTAGCACTTTTCGAAAAACCTCCCCTAGATAGGTGATATAGGGGTAGAAAGTTTGTATGGAAATCTGTCATTCCTTAAATTTCGGTATTTGGCCTAGTTAGAAATTACGAAAAGTTTCAGGATTTTTGGAAAACGAACCCTTAAGTAGGGGATGATAATTTGTACAGGTAGTTTCAGAACGGACCAAAATTAGTTATACAGAGTGATCTTTATACGCGGTTGTGTGTTACACTTTTTACTAATTCTAGCTCGCATGGATGGGTTTTTTAAAGATACAAAATGAAAAACTTAATGTTGAAATGACGTGACCCTTATGATATTTACCTTTAGTAAGTTTGGCTTTTATTACGAAAACACAGTCATGTAGCCCACGTGAGCAAAGCCTCACAAAAAGCTAGAACCACATAATGACTAAAGCGATAACAAAATTCAAATTTTCTAACAGACTTTTAACTGATTTTCAACATTTCAGGGAGTTAAACTGAAATGTCTACTTGTATTTTTATGTGCTATTTGTGTTTTTAAATTCATCCATGTATCCTTTTTGTATGTTTTATAGTAATGTGTTTCTTTATCTTTATCTTTTACTATTAATAAAGCTGCTAAAGGTTTACTTCATTTACTGACCTGATTGCCCACGATGACGCCACCCCAAAAGGCGACGTCAACGTACACGTTGCCTTCGGCTGATGACGCTTTTGTTTTCAGGTTCTTTACAGTTGTTGTGGGTGGAATTGAATTTCTGAAAGCAGAAGTAAAAATTAGATGTACCTATTGCATATTGATATTTCTAAATCTCTCTTGACAATTCTTTACTTATATGTGAAGTGGTCACAAAAATAATTTAATCCATAAATAATAGTTATCGTTAGTCTTGCAGCTTTGGGATCAGATCTCGAGCAGTGTTTTCTTAAGAAATTACCTTCGACTTCACTTGCATAAAATTGTAAAAGAAATAATGTGTTCGGGCTTACAGCACTGTAGCAGTTGTCGGAAAACAACAGTGCTACCAACATTGTGGTTTTGCCGACAGACAAATGCTGCTAACTAAGCCGAGCACATGTATAAGAGGCAAAATGCAAATCATAACTTTTCAAGAGAGGCTCTCAAAGTGCTCTAACAGTCCAAGAAACTCTGTTAACTATATCTGTCGTCTTACAGAGGCATGTCAACGATGGTGGTGATCCCGCCGGCTGCGGCCGCGCTGGTGGCGGTGCGGAACCCCTCCCACGCGGTGCGGCCCGGCTCGTTCACGTGCACGTGGGAGTCCACCACGCCCGCCAGTAACGCCACGTCCCCACCATCCACCACCTGGCGACAGAAACGTGGATAGTAAAGTTAAATTCAAAGTCAAGTCATTTATTCCATATCCTTCCATAGCCTTTGGAAGAGTTTATTGACGTCAAAACTATAAAAAAAACTAAAATGTTGACTATTAAATCTACCACCAGTTCGTATTTTGGGAGAATATTAGACCGAAAAGAGCTGGCAAGAAACTCTGGTACTTATAACTAACTCATAAAAGTATGTTGATAGCATTAAAAGTACTGTGGCATGTCTAGCTTTGCATATCTCTATGGCATGCCCTCTACTTCTGGGATAAAAATTAAGGTAGCCGGCATTGAAACTTTGAAGCATCGTTGTAAATACCGATAATAATAGATACGTAATAGTCAATTCCAATGTTTCCATTACGTCAGGCGACATTCTCGTGCACAATTTGTATTCTTCAGGATCTTTGAATTTAAGTTCTCTTAATTGACTTGATTGACCTAATGTAGATCTCCTGGATATCCATGTTCTAGTCCACCATCTTCTTTTAAAATTTATTTCTTCTTCTAACATATCCAACATCTCTTTATGCATTAAAAAAAAAACATTTTTGAACATAGCTCTCAAAACAATTCGTCTAGCCATAGCGTCCGAATCTGAACTGGCTTGCTCGGATAGCTTATGTGTAAATGAATGCACGAATTTTTGCGTTTTTTATTGGATTGGCTTATTGGACTGGCTTAGTGGATTGTCTCAAGTAGGTATTGGCTCCGTGTTAAATGGTCTATAAGACGTGCGTTTACAAGGAGTTTGGATATGTACGAACTGTCACGCATTAACACGTATACACTTTTGACTAGTTTGACTCTTATTCCATTGTCTTTCACTCTTCTTTTCACTCGTCACTGTACACCTACGAGTAAATACGGTCTGATAAAAAGGAATCATCAATCACTGTTAGAACAAACTTACCTATGAACTTAAACAGTACTTATAAGTATTACAAATAACAAACATTTTTAAACATAACCATACGCGTCTCCCCGGTCGCAGTGGTTGTCCAATGTATTTCCTATAGTATGTAAAAAAGCTAGACAGAACGAGAAGTTCCGTTTTAGTCAATGTAATACAATTTGGGCCGTAAACGAAAGTAAACTACGATGTCGTAATCAGAAAACTACTTATTGCAGGATTGAAGACAAATTTCAACTGATAAAATATCACACGGTAAGTATTCAAAATCATGTTCTCTTTGAAGATTTTATTATGTTGTAAGATTTTACTATTCGCACCGTAACGTCTACTTTGCCCGCAATCTTCTACCAGGAGCACATTTTTGTCGATAGTGTTTTGAAAATATATTTTTTCAAGTTTTGTTGATTTTCATTTTTTTTTTTTTATTTTATTTAGGAACAAACAGTTACACATTATTTATAGATATATACTAAAATTGATTATATAAAAAAACCTATAGTTCCCTAAATTATCATTTAAAATTCAAACAAGATACATACAAAAAAAAAATAGCAAACATTCACTTTAACAAACCAAATTTACTACAAAACACCGAATCCGCACGCAAAATACAAGTAATAGTAATAAATAACAAAAGCAACAAACACAATAGGTACAAACTCGCCAATCCATCCCGAGCCGCGGCACCTGTCCCGGTGTTCCCGCCACAGAGGCAATGCGTTGCGACCGGGAACGGACGTGTTCGCGCGACTTATACTCGTAGTCATTGTGACAAGTGAAAATGGATATGTGAAACACAAAACATGATCCTCAATAACAGGTAAGCATGATGACAAAATTAAATAATTACATAAGCTGAGAAACCTACTAATTCTAAAATAAAAGTAAACATTTAGAGTAGGTAAACATGTAAAAATATTAAAACATAAAAAATAATAATTTCAGATTTCAAGCAAGCTCTAAGACAAGCATTAATAAGTTGTCGATAGCATCGGACTCAAGCAATAGACCTGTCAATATCTGCACTATAAAGTGACAAATAAGGCATCCAAACAAAAAGGATAGCAGGTCAAACAGATTGGTTTCTCCGCCAGAGGAATGGATAGTATATAGGTCATAAAACTTAGGTATGTAGAAAACATATTACCATTATTGTAAGAGATAGATTGTGTCTGTTTGTTTAAAAGGTAATTTATTAAACACTAACAAAATGCTATTGTTACCCTGCAGATCTCCCGACTCCATCTCGATTGCGGTTAAATCATAGAAATGAAAACGCTTGTTGACCCATTGTCAGGATCAAGATGTTATTAATGCGCAGTGCTGACACAGAACACTAGGAGATGGCAAAAAGTGAGACAAGCAAAATAACAAAAATTTCAAAACAACTACAATACCCAATACTACATTATTAACGAAAAAATATTAATAATAATAATAATCAAATTACGAATTAGAAAACAGTCTCATAACAGTAAAAATAAAATAGAAAAAAGATAACATAACAATTCAATTAAAATCATTCAATAAATAAATATAAAGTATTCAATTATTATATTAAATTATTATCTTTTTCACTTGGTTTTAAATAAATTAAATCAATAAATAAATAATTCAATTAAGTTCAATTGGTAACATAATAATGCAATCATTAAAACCATAAAAACAGTACAAAATAAAAATAAATCAGCAAAATAAAATAAAAATAAAATGGTTAAATTGTTTAACCATTTCATTATTTTCGCGCAGTAGTGTGTGTAAGTTCAGTGATGTGGCCTCTAAATTTTATTAACGACAGATCAAATATGTCTACATTAATGAATATATCATTATATACAGTACAAGCTCTCTTTATAAAACTATTACTGCCATAGCAAGTCTTACTAGGCTTAATGGTAAATAGAGGTTTCTTCCGACTATTTATTTCTTGCTTACGAGGTACACGAAAGTAGATTTGTTCTAACAAAAAAGGGGCGTCGACCATGTTATGGAGTATTTTAAATAAGAAAGTCATATCAATGAGCCTGCGACGTTGCATCAAGGAGTCTATTTTATGGAATGCAAGGGATGATTCATAATCTATGTGACGGTGACCGGTTCTGTAGTCCAAAGACTTCACAAATTTTCTTTGTAACCTCTCAATTTTATTTTGATGAACTTGCTGATATGGATTCCAAACAGGGCTAGCAAATTCCAGTCTACTACGCACGAAACTGTTAAATAAAAGTTTATAGGTTGATGCGGTTTTGAATTTTTTTCCTACACGTAATATAAATCCCATAAACTTGTATGATTTATTAGTGATCTTATCTATGTGAGGGATAAAGGAGAGTTTGGAATCCATTGTGACGCCTAGGTAGGGTTGCCAGATGGTATCCAAAAGGAGGACATGTCCTCCTTTTCCATGTTTTGTCCTCCCGTCCTCCCTTACCTACTGTAAGTCCTCCTCTTTGCTAAACGTCGTTGAAAATTTCGTTTTATTTTTGTACATAGTCTTGCCATAAGTTCTGTCCCAACTTATACGAGGGTATTTAAAAAAAAGTAATATGAATTTATTACTATTATTTGATGTCATTTTAATAAGTAGGTTTTATACTATTCATTTCAATATAACACATAGCTGTGTAAACATGGAGTGGAGTATCACAGAGAATCGAATCGCAGTGATTGCCTTACACAAATGTAACAAAACATCAGTCAAGATTTTCAACTTGTTAAAACCATTGAAAATAACGCAGAAATTTGTTTACCGGACCATCAAGCGTTACAATGAGTTTTCTTCTGTCAATGATAGGCCAAGGGCCGGTCGACCTCGAACAACGAGGAAATCAGCAGCTATCAAAGCCGTCAGAGAGAGAATCTGAAGAAACCCGACCCGTAAGCAGAAAATCATGGCTAGGGAAATGAAAATTCCCCTAGGTCTATGTCTCGTATCTTAAAAGAAGACGATAAGCTTAGGGCTTATCGAAGGAGGACAGGTCAGCTGTTGACTGCAGCCCTTCGTTTCAAACGAACTACGAAAGCGAAGAAGTTGTTGCAAAGACACGCAGATGGTGGCCATCGGAAAATTCTTTTTACTGATGAGAAAATTTTTACGGTTGAAGAGAAATTTAATCGTCATAACAACAGGGTCTATGCACACAGCTCCCAAGAAGCTAACGAGATAATTCCGAAGGTCGAAAGAGGCCACCATCCAGCATCTGTGATGGTTTGGTGGGGCGTGTCATACGAAGGGGTGACAAAGCTCCATTTTTGTGAACAAGGGGTGAAGACACGAGCAATTAACTACCAAAGCGATGTTTTAGAGAAGGTAGTTAAGCCACTAAGTAACACTGTATTTGCTGGTAAACAATGGATATTTCAACAAGACTCAGCACCAGCGCACAAAGGGAATCAACCCAGCGCTGGTTAGACCTGAATTTAACGGATTTCATCGCCTTTGAAGATTGGCCCCCTGCCAGTCCTGATCTTAATCCTTTGGATTATTGCTTATGGAATATTTTAGAGGAGAAGGCCTGCTCAAAACCCCATCCAAATATCGAGTCGCTAAAGGCAGATTTAGTGAAGGCGGCTGCCTCGATACCATTATATGTGGTACGTGCGGCCATAGATGAATGGCCAGGACGTTTGGAGAAATGTGTAAAAGCCAAAGGTGGTAATTTTGAATAGTTTTAACATTTATAATAATCTATATAATTAAACGTTTAAAATACATGCTTTTAAAATTTCTCTAAATTTTTTTTTTCTACACTGGACATGTTTATATGAGGGACAGAATTTATGGCACGACTAGGTATAAGCGCACATAACGCAAATGTGGAAAGAGTTTTTTCACTGATTAATACTTACCTACTCAGTAGAGCAAAGAGAGGAACGGCTCAATACAACTTCAAAAACATGATATGTGAAGATTTTTATAATTATTTGTTGAAAAACCAAGAACTTCTTGCAAAAATTGGCAGCTCAGCTAAATATGATTAAAATAAAGTAAAATAATATAAACAAATCGTTTAATTGTGAATGTCCTCCTTTTTTTACAGAAAATCCTCCTTTTTAAACCCATCTGTCCTCCATAACAAATTATCATCTGGCAACCCTACGCCTAGGTCCCTAATTTCAGTTACGCGATTAAGATCCTTTCCGCATATTTTATAAGTATAATTTATTGCTTTTTTTTTTCTTGTGAAGGATATTGTGAAACATTTATCTAAATTTAGGAATAAGCTATTACTATTACAGAAGTCAACAAAATTATTCAGATCACGTTGCAGTAATTTAGCATCATCTGGTTCTTTTATTACTCTGAACAATTTCGTATCATCCGCATATAGTAATACGTTTGAGTGAATAATAGACTTAGTCAGATCATTGACATAAATAATAAATAGTAAAGGTCCCAAATGGGATCCTTGCGGAACTCCAGACGGTATATTTTTATACGCAGAACAGTAACCACATAATACAACAGCCTGACTACGATTTTCTATGTATGAACGAATCCATCGAAGCAGGTCACCATGAATTCCGAGCTGCCAGAGCTTAAGAAGTAGTGTGTCGTGGCAAATTTTGTCAAAAGCTTTTGCAAAATCTGCATAAATTGCATCTACTTGTGCATTATCATCCATTGCTGATAAAATAACTTCGGTAAAGCTAAGCAAATTGCTATCCACACCACGCTTTTTACAGAAGCCGTGTTGATTTGGGACAATGACGCGCTGCACCACCTCAAATAGTTGATCTGTAACAATCTTTTCCTGTATTTTGGCAAATTGACAGAGTTTGGAGATCGGCCTATAGTTGGCAACATCGTTACTGCTACTGCCTTTAGGAATAGGTGTTATCCAAGCACTTTTCCAAGCTAGAGGTACGCTGCCACTGCTATAAGATAATTTAAAAATATGTACGAGGGGATAAGTAAGTGTATCAGCGCACTTATTGATAAGTAACGGATGTATGCCATCGGGCCCTGCACCCTTATTCGTGTTATTTTTTTTTAAATATTTGTTAACCAGCTTTGCGGTGATTTCGACCGAACCTATGTCTAATAACGTGTTGCCAGGAGGGTCCCACTGATTAGGAAAATATTGTCTTGGACTACTTACAAATACTGAATGAAAATGATCATTAAAAAAGTCGCAAATTTGTTTCCCGTCACTACTACTCTGCCCGTTATAAGTCATAGTTTGAGGTAGCCCATTACTTGCCTTAATGGCTTTGACATAAGTCCAAAAGTATTTAGGGTTAGTTTTAAGTTTACCTTCTATATATTGCACGTAATTGTTATGACACTCGACCTCCATATGCCTAGCCCTCCTTCTCAAAACATTAAAGCTTTGATAGTCTAAAGGATTTCCATACAATTTCCATAGTTTGTGGTATTTTTTTTTTTTTCGTTTAAAAGTTTTCGTAGGGGTTTAGTGTGCCATACAGGAAACGATCGTGTTGATCTAATTATTTTACGAGGAACAAATCTGGCTACAATATTCTTTAAAATGTCGTAGAATTTTGACACACATTCTTCTAAATTTAAATTTGTAAATATTTTAGGCCAGTTCACGTTTTCAAGCTCATTATTGATAGAATCGAAATCAGCCGCAAAGAAATTGTAATTGTATGTGGGAACTGATTTCATAGAAATAAAATTGTTAATATTCAAAGAAATTTCAATAGACTTATGATGGATATCTTCTTGGGTTAAAGGTTGCGAACAATTAATTACTTGACAATTAATATTACTCATCACAAGGTCTAAGATCCGATTATTAGCATTATAAATACCGTTGAATTGTTGTAGACCCGTGAACGCTAAAAAATCTCGTAACGATTTTACCATACAGTCTCCGCCCTTTTGCAGTAATTTGCTGCAGGTACTAGTTTCTTGCCAAAACGCATCAGAAACATTAAAATCGCCGACAAGTAAAAATACGTCATTTGGGCGCTCGTTTAGTATATCGCCAACGACATTAAAAAATTCTTCCAGTGCGTCACGATAGCCCGGTCCGTGCGGTATGTAAACACAGGCTATGTTCAGATATCTATTGCTACCTGTACAAATTGGTATGGATAGCCAAACGCAGTCGGAGGAGGCGCGCGGCGGCGTCGGCCAGTCCCGGCGCAGTGGCATCAGCTCAGTGCGCACTGCAACCATGACGCCGCCACCACGCGACGCACCGCTCTCTGCATGCGAACGGTCACAGCGAAACACTACGTACCTACTATCGAAATATTCTCGGTCGTAAAAATCAGGTGTCAACCAGCTTTCCGTCACACATATAAAATCGTAGTCAGTCGCAGCTATCTGGGATAGAAAATCGTGAGATTTAGTACGCAAGCCCCTTACATTCTGGTAATAGCCTAACAGAATCTTAGCTTTCGGATCCATTTAGGTTAATAATTATTAATATAAATATGCATTCTACCATTAAATAATTAAATAAAAATAAATAATTGAAAGTAATTAAATTATAATTAGGAATTTTATTAATATGTCGTAGCAAGAAGTTGCAGTAAGTAATATGGTATTGTATAAAGATTTTATATAAGTATTTTAAATATCGAAAGCATTGCACACAAATAGTAAAAATAGTCACCTCATCACCGGACCCAAAATCACACATGCAGTGTAAATACACATTAACAGCAAAAGAAAAACATAGTCTAAAACGTAAATAATTAACATTCGGCTGCTTAATATCTGAATAAAACAAAAAGTCAAGCAATAGTCACTTCAACCTAGAAAGGTCGGTATCACTCTTTATGACAACAACTCCAGACTTCTCATTTTTGCGCATTAATATTTTACAGTCTCTAACCCATAGATAAGAATAACCTAAATCCATTTTGATCTGTCTAGCCCGCTTCAACAACTGTTTGTTTTGAGGAGTTAAGTGATCCGACACATACACGCTCTGCCGCGGACCCGAGAGATTAATATCGGCAGTAGTTAGACCGCGTCGCGAGCGCACCGCTGCCAAAAACTTGTCTTTACAAAGCCGTCGAGTGAATTTTACAATAATGGCAGGTGGGATGTTTGATTCTCCAGATACATTAGTCGCTTCGAACCTCCGCACACGCACAACACCATCGATGTCTCGGTCGTCCAACGAGTAGCCAACCATATCACCGATCACCCGTGCCAGCGTAAACAAGTTCTCACCAGCAGCAAATGGTATTCCGGATATCTCGATGTTATTCATCCTAGCGAGTTGATCCCGTTGCTGTAACTCTCGTTCAAGTGCCGATACCGAATCCTTAGAAGAATTCAATTCTTGTTGTAGTTTAGGAATCAGAGTAGACTTGTTTTCGATCGCTGCCAATCGATCCTCAACATCACTGATGCGGGATTCCATAATAGAGAATTTTTTATTGATTTCGATAATACTCCTTGTCACACCTTGGATGTCAGACCTCATACCAGTAAAATCGCTTCTTAATGCTCGCAGTTCATTTAAGACATCAGAAAGACTCGCCTCTGTAGTACTCGACGAACCCGCTGAACCATCAGTAGTGACATTGGTAGCGACACACTCTGGGCCAAGATCATCACAAGACATATCTGCGTCAACCGGGAGGTGTTCAAATTGCCTACGGGTTGGGGTTTCATCGCCCTTAACACGTCTTGTTACAATAGTGCAAGAAGGACAGACCCAGTTATGTTTGATAGCAGTGTAGGTATTTAACGCCATATTTAAACCCTTATAGTGATAACAACCCTTGCACGTAACACAAACCAAAACCTCCCCCCGGCTTATTTTATTGTTGCACGCTGAACAATTCATTTTTATAATATGTAATATTTATGATGTGTGTATAATAAATGTCTTGTTTCAATTTAAAAAAAAAATCTTTGACTTTTGACCCTTAAAGCCTCTCAGAGTTTTTAGGCAGTATGTGACTGAGACTGCGACGTTTACTCTTTGCCCGCGTGACGTAGCGCACGGAGCAATGTCGTGAGAAGGCAGTGCGCACGGAAATATGGCACTTACGGCACACGCACGGGCGGGACGGGACGGCGAGATTTACTTGTAGGCCGGGCGCAAACAAAATGTTCGCAGGTAGAAGCACACTGAGACCGTATTCACTTCTCAAATTAATCACGATCAGATACGCTCACTAATGCACTAAGAACTGATAATTAGGTGTTAAGTAAAGTATTGAAGGATTCCTTTATAAATTTAATAGGAATGTTGCACTTATTATAATGTAAATTAATTATTATGTATGGAGCTCGTACGGACACTTAATACTTGGTTTACCGATGCGGCAAAGATGAAAATATCTCTTGATGATGAAGATATCTCTTGATGTCTCTATTTTTACTAAAAAATTTAGATATTATTAGGTATGCAGTTAAAGTTTGGGATAGGTAGCTGGTAGTGATAATCCTATTGCCGTCAGCATAGTTAGACGAAAAAAGCTGCGATCTTGCCTTTTTTTTATAATTCGATAGGCTTGCATTTGACTACTATCTCACCTGTCATCTCCTGTCTCATCTGTGATGGTAAGTGATGATGTAGCCTACGATGTAACGTGCTTGCCTAGAAGGTACCGATTCACTCGTGACTTGAAGACCCCATTGTTATATTCTATAGGAAACACAGACTGAGGCAAGGAGTTCCACAGCTTTGCGGTACGTAAAATATTCTTATTCTCAATACAATTGTTAGAATTAAAATAAAACCGGCAATTACAATGAAACAACATGAGGAACTAGATCGGCCCCATATTGTCTAATTCTAATACCTATCGTAATCCGAAAATACCATTGAAAGGTATCGTGATAGAGATTAAAATTAGACAATAAGCCCCTAACTTATTTACCCCGCACATAATCCGGTTTTTTATCTACCAACAATATTTAATTTATTGGACAATTAGAATGTTTAAAAATTTATTTTTCCACTTTACTAAAATCAGGGGAATATTTACTGTTGATAAAGTGTCGCTAACAAAGTATTTAAGAAACGTTTCTGCGACAAATGACCGTGCAAATACGTATTATCCACCGTTCGCAAACCATTAAGTGTTATTTTAATGAAGTAACTAAATTACTCTACAGTATCGGTTATTAAACCATTGCCAAAAGAAAGAAGGTAATCATTCGACAGGAACCAGTTATCGACACTTTTTTTCCTTTAAGGCGAGGGTTTCCAAAAAAATGGTGTTTTTTAATGAGTTTTATTCGAAACTAGCGGCCGCTCGCGGTTTCACCCGCGTGGTTCCTGTTCCCGTGAGAATATCGGCATAAAAAGTATCCTGTGTTAATCCAGGTTATAAACTATCTGTATGCCGAATTTCATCCAAACCCATTCAGTAGTTTTTACGTGAAAGAGTAACAAACATCTATCCATACTTACAAACTATACTATAACTAAGGAAAATATATGTTATTCATTGGCCTTTTATCTAGTAATTTCGGCTGGTATTTTCACGATATTTTACAATTTCCTGCATCGAATATAATATCAAACATACGTCTTATTATTAGACTAAATATCATTTTATTCAGGCTATCACTATTTCACCGTTTCAGACAAAGAAAAATATACCAAACCAATTGTCTTTGAATATGTAAGTTGTCGGCCATTATAATTTTAATAATAAGTAAACGTTCAAGAAAATCCACATTATTGCCTAATTCGACGCTCGGGCCATCATTCAGTCCCCAGCGGAACGCCTTGGAAATCTCACAGTCGGAAACGCTCGCCTTAATAATTAAAAATAGGGGTTAGCTACTAATTTTAGTTATAAGCAACTATTGAATACAAACCACCTGCTTGATAGTAGTCATGCCATTAAACTTCAATAAAAATCTATATTATTTCTTGGCGACGTAAAAGGTCGACTGAATTGAAAAATATGTATGAAAAGTAGACAAAATCAACGTTTCGTAGTCCCTTGATTCCTCCTCCAAAACTGGACCGATTTAATTACTTTTTTCATTAACATGGATATACATATTAATCACACCGACATAGTGGTGAAGTAAAATTTTGAAAAATATTTTTTTTAGGTTACCTCCCCTACACGTGAAATGGGGATATAATTTTTTTTCTTGTCTACCCCCTAGTGTGGGGTGTCTTTCAAAAATATTGCGGGTTTGTGGAAACAGTTTTTTGATTGATCCGTTTGTAAACTATTAAGCTTTAAAGTGCAAAATTTTTTTTAGAGTCAAGTCACAGAGTTGATAAAATGTAAGTCAAGTGTCCTCCCCCCTCCCGCCAGCCAAATGGTTGTTTTTGGATACGTGAAAAAATTCACGGTAGTAATATTATGACGAAGTTAAAAGGAAAACTATCACACCTAAGTAGGCTTTACAAGTTTGCGAGTAACAGTCGATCAAATTATAAAATGTACTTGGCGCAGTACAAATTCATCATTACTAACTACTTATATGACGTTGTCAGGTGTGTTGTGTGAAACCGGTAGTATCTACATTTAAGTATACGAGCCATCATTAAATACATGTTCATAAAAGCCCTTTCTCAGAGTCCGCCTTATTGAGATGGGCTACGGAACCCTACACTGCGCATGGCCCGACACGCACTTGGCCGGGTTTTTTTTTATATAATCTCGTCAAATTACGAAAAAACAGCGGAAAATCTGGCCAACTTTTAAAGTTTTTAAAGGTTCGTATCTATTTTAATAATTGATTTATATAAAAAAAGGAAAATTTAGGGACACACAGCCAAAGCCTTTCTTTAATTTTTAATGAAAAAAGTAATTAAATCGGTCCAGTTTTGGAGGAGGAATAAGGGGGGTACAAAACGTTGATTTTATCTTCTTTTCATACATATTTTTCAATTCAGTCGACCTTAGTATTTCCTCTTGTAGAACACTGGTGTTCACTACCTTAGACCATGCGCATGTAAAGTAAATGCTTGTTGATGTATACCAGCGTCACATGGTCTAATACGACACTGACATCCATCTTTCTATATGCCTAATGCGAGTTTTAGGTAATCGTAATTCGATCACGTATACGAAAACGAGAATATGTATGGCTACATTTTATTACTCCTCGTGTGTCACCCTCGTGTGGTTTTTTATTTTATTAGTAAAGAAGATTACTATCTCGCGAAAGAGAATGTAGGCACTACGATGTTGGAAAAAGAACTTACGGAACGACCCATGAAAAAAAATGCCTATCGAGACATGGAAAGTTAATAAGGCGTGGAATAATAACTTTTTCAATGTGGGTGCATACCGGCCGGGGGCAAACCGGACTGGGACCATAACGGCCGGACCCGACTAAAAGATCTCGAGTCCTTGTAATCTAATCAAAATTTGCTTCGTTCTGATTATATTTTCGATTTGATTTTCTTAGACAAGATAGGAGAGTGAGTATTATTTATGTTACTGTAAGTATTTAATCTTATCACCTGTGATTTTTAGTTGTATAGATATATTGTATACTAGCTGTGCTCGCGACTTCGTCCGCGTGGAATAGCGACTTACGGCAGCATTTTTAATTTTTTAGGCTCTTGTTGCCGTTTTTGCAACATTTTTCACTGATGCTTCAAAATTCAAAAAAATTCAAAATTCAAAATCATTTATTCAGTTTAGGCTACAAATAGCTCTTATGAACGTCATTATGCCATCGGTTCGTAAGTCTACTCTGGGCGGGAGATCTTGTACTGAGAAGAACCGGCAAGAAACTCAGCAAGTGTCCAGCTCTTTTCTCCCTTACAGCGTCAAAAATATTGGAAAATGCCCTATCATAAAAAGACACTTTCCATCACAAATAAAAACACAAAATATAAAGGACAATCACACATATAAAAAAAAAACAAAAGAGAAGATATAATAATATCAACATTTGCAAAACATCAGTTACCAGTTAAAATTTTCACAATGTCATACAGCACTAATAAAGGTCAAAAATTGTCTAAGAAAAAAAACAAAAAAGAAAACAAAATTAAACTATAGTTATTTTAAATATTAAACAAATAAAAATAATAGTATGCAAGAGCAGACCAGCCTCCACAGGCGGCACCCGTTCACGAGTATGACATATGAATCAGCCATCGCTTCACTCAACCATGTCTTAGGGAATGTAACGACCCGACGCACACGCCACCACCGCAGAGACACTAAAGAGAGCATGACACACTCAAGATACTCTAAATAAAAACCTAATGAAAAGTTTAACGTAACATAAATATTATTTGTAAACTGTAGGACATTGCTGATAAAGGCTATCATATCAGCGCTAAGATATTTTTAAAGTAATTATTGATCCCAATAAAATAAAATAAAGAGTAGTTTTATTTTTTATTATAACCAAGCTGTTTTGTCATCTAAATATTCTTTGACTGTATAATAACCTTTCTTAAGTAAAGAAGATTTTACATGTTTTTTAAACTTATCTAAAGGTAAATCTTGTACAGTACTAGGTATTTTATTATAGTTGTGTATACCTTGCCCCAAGAAAGAGCCAAGAACCTTTTGCAACCTGAACAGTGGCATTACAAGTTTTTTCTTATTTCTAGTATTGAAATTGTGTACATCACCGTGTTTAGTAAAAGAGTTGATGTTGCAACGCACAAAAACTATGCAATTATAAATAAACTGAGATGCAACTGTAAGAACACCAATTTCTTTAAAAATATTTCTTAAAGTAGTTCGGGAACCTAGTCTATAAATGGTTCTTATTGCTCGTTTCTGCAAAATAAATATAGATTCAACATCAGCTGCTGTAGCCCACAGTAAGACACCATACGACATGACACTATGAAAATAGCTAAAGTAAACTGTTCTAGCAGTTTCAACGTCTGTTAATTGTCTAATTTTTCTGATAGCATAAGCAGCAGAACTGAGTTTACCGGACAATTTCGATATATGAGGATTCCATTGAAGTTTTGAGTCAAGTGTTATACCTAAGAAGACTGTTGAGTCTACCAAATCTAATTTATCACCGTTTATTCTAATATCAGTTGGTTCAGTTTTAACATTAGGTAGTGTAAATTTAATACTTTTTGTTTTTTTTGCATTAAGCTGTAGATTATTAACAGTAAACCAACTGAGTACTTTTGCTAGAGCATTATTTACATCATCATAATTATTCTTACACCTATTAACATTAAAAATGAGTGAAGTATCATCTGCAAATAAAACAATTTCACAGAAGTTCTCCACAAAGAATGGCAAGTCGTTAATATAAATTAAAAACAGGAAGGGCCCGAGGATTGACCCTTGCGGAACTCCCATTTTTACAAGAGATCCAGATGATTTAGTTCCATTGATATCGACAGTTTGTGTCCTAGAACTGAGATACGACTCTATCAATTTAAGTGCAAAATCATTAAGACCATAGTAGTGCAACTTCATCACCAGAGTCCTGTGCTCAACGCAATCGAAAGCCTTGGATAAGTCGCAAAAAACTCCAAGAGCGTTCTGAGACTTCTCCCAGGCATCGAATATATGTTTTATTAAAGCAACACCTGCGTCAGTAGTGGAACGACCCTTTGTAAAACCATATTGTTTCTTATGTAGAAGCTTGTTTGAGTTAAAGTATGCCATTAATTGCTTCGCTCGTATTAGTTGCAGCGTGATGTTATATAGCCTAAAGCCTTTCTCGATAAATGGACTATCCAACACAAAAATAATTTTTCAATTTGAACCAGTAGTTCCTGAGATTAGCGCGTTCAAACAAACAAACTCTTCAGCTTTATAAATTTATAATTTTGTTTTGTTTCATAACGGTTAAACGCTTGGCATTCATGTCACCTTAAGTTAAGTGATGATAATGCCAAAGGTGGAAATGTGCTTCAGCCAGAATCCTCAACTGTTGATGCACTTGCTATCTTATCTCTAGCTGGAACACAACAATGCTACAACTATTGATGTTATGGCGCCATATTTAGATAAGATGGTGGTAGCTAGCAAGTAGGACAAAGAAGCTCTACCACCAACCAAACTGAGTACATAAACAATGATGCCTGCACATCAACCTATCCAAACTGTCAAATTTCTTCAATACATTTTCAACCATATCACTTAGCTTTAAAGTTCAAAGTCTATTGAGGAATTTTGACAGTTTGTGGTAGGTTGTGTGCAGGCGTGTGTACCCCCCGCTGGGAATCGAATTAGGAACCGATGGGTTTGGGACCGGTGGTCTTAAACACTAGACCACAGGAGTGGTTAAATTGTTTCAATTGTTGACAATTAACTAATAATGTAGCTTTAAGTTCATTAAAGTAATGTTTTCTTTCAACCTCATTATCAAATACTATCTGTTACGAGAAAAGGTAGGGCTTATCTGCCTAAAATTTTGAATAAGATCTTCTATAGAGCTGATACCACCACTTGTTTTTACAATATAGATAATAATAATCATTTATTTCAGGCAACAAACAATGTGCAGATGTTAAATTAGATAAATCCTATATTGATATAGATGCCTCGTATTGATAGATATTCCAATATTGTTATATAAGCATAGCATATATAAACTAACATAAATATAGGATTTCGAGAAAGTTGTCATAGTGTTGGAGTTTATAGTAATCCCGGGTTTACTGTTGTATAGTAATACCATACCTATTTATATTTATATTGAACATGTTTATATTGCAACGACCCTAGGGTATTTTTAGAAGGTGGTTTTACAGATCTTTATTAGATCACCTCCGAAATTTTATGTAAACAAGTCATCCCATCCCTGGTCATAATATTAAACATGAAAATATAATGATATAACAAAATATATTTTACGTAAGCAAAGTGACAAAAGTATATTATTTGCATCACAATCTCATCCGAAAAGAAAGAGATCTATAAAAGATACCCTGTTATCATTGAAAGACGGCGTCTATGATCTAATATAGGCGTTATTATCCGCGTTATTGATATGATAAGGTCATTTGCTTGTATCTATGCCAAGAGTTAGACAAAAACAAATAATGCTATCCACTATTATAAACACTATGAGAAGTTCAGTACCTTGATCTTTCCATCGGAGTCGGCTAACAGCTTCTCGGCTTCATTCCGGCTCAGAATTTTTTCTATCACACCTTTTTCGTCGACCAATACTCCGCCATTCAATACATCGTCCTCTGTGACGATTCTTTTGCTCAAAAACAGCTGACGACCTTCGTAAGCCATTACAATTACAATTACGAGAAACGGCCGTCTCTGGCGTAATACAGAACACAACTACAACACAACATCATCGGTCACTAAATACATGGATACTTTGTTATCATGTTATTATTACGTTGACTCGTTCAAGTAGTGTGGACAAATAATCTGCCTATTTTCGTGATGAAATAATAGATAAATGAGTGGGTCAACATGATAACTCATCGTGGGAGATTATCGTTGCCAAGTTGAAAAGGTGTGACGGTATAGATACTGTAATGATAAAGTAAGGGCGCGGTTCCAATGAGAGATATTAACTATTAACTAGAACTTATTTTGTTGTTTTAAAAGAATTAAACCGCAATTTGATCTACCGGACAAGGTTAGACAGAAATAGCTGTTGAGGACGCCGAGTTTAATTAGTTAAGACACAGTAGCATAAGGGAATTTGATTATTTTGTTATTATTTTGTTTGTAAACTTAATGTAGGAATAAGTACATGTAAAGCGATAAGTATGATTTGTTAAAGTTAGGTTTGATCTTGTCAAAACACGTCTAAACATGAATTAGCCAATCACGTTAAAGTACACTTATTTGTTTGTCTAGTTAGTATGGGATTTTGTAACGGTCGCAAAATCAACTGTGTCAACGCGTCGCTAGTTGCCATACGTCCAAAACGGACATAAGTAGCGCAGCTTTGTATGAAAATCATGTTCAACGTTCAGTATTCAATTGCAACTTGGGAAATAAAGAAGATACTAAATACATCGAAGAGGAGTTTTTAATTCTACAAAAAAATACAGTCCACCACATTATGGTCCATCGAGAAGCCGGATTTCAAGAAATATTTTGAAGAAAGAAAATATTCAAAAGAAAATATTCAAGCCTTCGTCGTCTACGGTACTGAATATTTTATCAACGTTTGGAGCTGCTATCAAGACGTCTAGCTACAATCTTCGTTGCCATTAGCCGATCGCAATGGTTGTCACAAGAAGTCAAGGTGATATAGCGGAGCTGGAAGAGCAAAGGCGTCAAGAGATGCAACGCGTTGAAATTGAGCGAATACGGCGACTCTCACTGGAAGTACCTACTTCACCTGCGTCGAGACATGTAGACCAGGGGCAAAGCAAGGCGAATCCAGGGAGCACCATGGTTCATAAGGCTGGTCCCAGTATGGAAGAAAAGGAACGGCGTCGCGTCCCATCACCGACGCGTTCTGTGCGCTCGCATCGATCTACGGCGAGCGCTACTACGAAAATGCGACTGGCGGAATTAGAAGCCGCTGAGAAGCTAGCGTCTATAAGAAGAAAGGAATTGGAACTGGAAGCCGATTTAATAAAGAAGAGGTTTGCCGCCGAAGTGTCGGCCATTCAAGAGGATGACGATAGCGTCCACGATGAACCGGTTCGACGCGTCTCAAAGGAGGAAGAGCGCCAGCGAGTTGATGAATGGCTACAAGTGCAAGGCAACCAAAAAGAAGATGTTCGACAACTACGCTTCAAAACACCTAGAGAAACAACATCACATACCCCATCACGAACAAGGAGCGGGATCGACCGACTGGCAGAAACTTTAGAGAAGATGGTGCGGCCTAGAACGCGAAGTATGGACCTACCTATTTTCTCCGGGGCTATCAACGAGTGGCTACCATTCAAAGCGGCGATGCAAGACAGCACAAGAATGTACAACATATCCGACGCTGAGAACGTACAACGGTTGAGAAGCTGCCTTAAGGGAGAAGCTAGAGACGTCGTGTCAGCACTGCTACATACGGCCACCAATCCGAACGTCATTATGAGAACATTAGAACAATGCTTCGGACGACCTGAAGTTATCATCGATCGAGCCATGGAAGAGTTAAGGAAGACGCCGAAACCATCATCATCAGCTACTGACCTCAATCAGTTCGCCGTGCGGTTACAAAACACCATCTGCGTATTGAAGACAATCGATCGTCGGGGGTACCTCTACAATCCTCTACTGGCAAGAGAGGTGCTGGATAAGCTGAGCCCGCACATCCGATCACGTTGGTGTGACTACGCTTACGAAAATGAAGGGACGGCGGAACCAGAGATCGTGATGCTTTCGCGATTCTTAATGCAAGAGGCGGACCGAGCGTTACGATACACATACGCTCCTCCATTAACGAATGCAACGAACACAAGAAGAGAAGTTCGACCTGCTGCAGCAATTGCGATGCCAAGGAAGAAGGCTAACAACGTGTACAACGTGGAAGAAGTGCAAGATTCGTGCCTGAGCTGCGGTCAAGCGCACATACTACATCAATGCCCGAAGTATAAAGAAATGACGACTGAACAGCGATGGGACTTTTTGAAAGAAAAGCAAGTATGTTTCAAGTGCGCTCATCACAAGCACCGGCGGAGCAGCTGTCACGCCAAGCCATGCGGCGTGAGACAATGCAAACGTCCACACCATTCGTCGCTTCATTATGAAAAAGAAGAGAAGCCCGCAACCGCAACACAAGAACAAGCAACAACGAGCAACGAGGCCGCGTTGTCGGTAGCTACCACCAAAGCTGCCGGACCACGTGCCGTTCTTCTGAAGATGTGCCCTGTTGTCATCGGTGGACCACGGGGGGAGGTGAACACTTTCGCGCTGCTGGATGAAGGGGCTACAATCACTCTAATCGACGAGGGTCTGGCCAAACAAGTCGGTGCGGAAGGACCTGCACATCCGCTACACCTCCACGGCGTCAATATGAGGCAAATACAGAACAACAGCAAGCTCGTCACCGTGCAAATTCGCGGCAAGCAGGAAGATCACGCATACCAATTGAAAGCGAGAACAATGAAGAATTTAAAGTTGCATCAACAATCAATTCCAGAAGAATTATTGCAACATAAGCACCTTCAAGATCTGAAGCAAGAAGAAATATGTTACGAGAAAGCGCGTCCAGGCCTTTTGGTGGGAACCGATCACTGGGAAAGTATTGTCTCCAGGGAACTGAGAATCGGTGGCCCCAACGAACCGGCTGCCTCAAAGACGCAACTCGGCTGGGTGGTGCACGGAACCGTACCACGCAACATGATTATGAAGAATGAGAACGTGCTTCATCTCTACGAGCCCGATCGGCACAGCGATACAAGAGAGCGGCACGACAAGCAGCTTCATGACCTAGTGGAGTTTCACTTCAAGATAGAAGCGCTGGGCGTCGCACGGGAACCACGAATCAGTGAGGCCGACCAGCGCGCAATGAAGATAGTACAGAACACAATTAAGAAAATTGATGACGGCTACGAAGTTGGCTTACCATGGCGACAAGACAAGGTCACCACGCCACCAAGCTACCACGCGGCACTACGAAGATTACAGAACATTGAGAAGAAGATGGACGCCTCGCCAGCATTCGCTGTCGAATACACTGCCCAGATAGAAAATCTTCTTAAGAAGGGGTACGCGAAGCCATGCGACGGATCGGAGATGAACAGCGCCCACTGCTGGTTTCTACCACACTTCGCTGTACACAACCCTAACAAGCCAGGCAAACAACGGTTAGTGTTCGACGCGGCGCACAGTGTCGCGAGTCTTTATCATACATGCATTTTTCGAAGATTTTTGCAGCTGACTTTATTATATGGCAACATAATCTTGAATAAATTGTCCAACCAATAAAGGTATTTTAATTTTTTTTGCATTAATATTATGGCTAGTGTGGGTAAGTAAACTTATAACTTTGATGTTGCATTATAATCATTTGTGCGAACGGGTTACTTGCTTGCTACAATTACGTAATAATTTTATCTTTTATCACTTTGAAGTTATTTTATTAGTTTAGAGGACCTAGTATTCTTTTTAAATTGTTATTTTAAATCATTCAATATGTCTGGAATTGGTGAGTATTGATAATTTTATATGACTATGAATATTGAAGCAGAAATAAAGTTCAATTAGAGTTTAAAAAAAAACACATCAAAATACATCTTCAGTTTTTTTATATTTTGTAGTTTAATGTGTATACTTTATGCTAAGAAACTCTCAATTTGCGCTTACTTGCGATTTATGAGATATTAATTTTTAGGTTCAACAACTCAACATATTAAAAATGTTAAGTGTTTCGAAATATGGCTTCATGTTTCCTATAGATTACCTCTGAAGTGTTGGCAAGTTCAAGGTGAGGCACAAAAGAAAATATTTAAACGAAAATTTCATTCACTTGAATTGACACAGTCATTTACATTACCAATTGGACAACTGTCTGAAGAAGCTTTAGAAGCTTAGACACAAAGATGCAAGAAATTTTATAGAAAAATATACACGAAAGACCTCTAGACCACACACTAATCACGACCTAATTACAGTTATGTTATTAACTTCAGATCGATTAATCTCAACAATCAGATCGGGAAACAAAAATAAAAAAGCTATTTTAGACTCTATTCAAAGGCAATTTTTAGACATAGAATAATGTATTGTGAATAAAACATGCATTTGTGTACCTGTTTTGTATTAATTTATTATATAAAAAAATATTTCTTAAAGTTTAGAATTATGATAAGTTGTAGTATGGACTCGCGACACTGTGCGGCGGCACGATGTAACGGCGTGAGCCTCAATGACCTGCTGCTGGAAGGCCCTGATCTGCTGCTATCGCTGCCCGGAATACTATTTCGCTTCCGGGAGAAAGCCATCGCCGTCACAGCAGATATTCAAGAAATGTTCCTACGGGTCAAGATACGTGTTGAAGATCAACCGGCCCAACAGTTCTTATGGCGAGGGGAAGATCGCCCAAGTCCACCTCGACATTACAAGATGACAAGTATGATATTCGGCGCAGCAAGCTCTCCATTTATGGCGCACTTCGTTCGCAACCACAACGCAGAGCGACACGCCGAAGAGTATCCACGGGCATTAGAAGCAATAACGAAAAATCACTACATGGATGATTTCGTTGCCAGCTATGGAACAAAGCAAGAAGCTCGGGCTGCAATAAATGAAACAAGGAAGGTTCATGCAGCGGCGGGATTCACTTTGAGACAATGGAGCGCAAGTGACACAGAAGCATTGCGCGACGTGCCTACGGAGCTATACGCCACCTCACCTATGCGACTGGGGGGAGATCAGCAAGAAAGTAAGATCCTCGGTCTGATGTGGAACGCTGAAAAGGACGAACTGGGATTCAACACTTCAATGAACAGAGTTCCAGTGGAAGTTCGAAGTCGGCAACGTGCACCAACGAAAAGAGAAGCTCTCAGCGCGGTCATGTCTATATACGATCCGCTGGGCCTACTGAGTCACTTCACCATCAGAGCGAAGATAATTTTGCAAAGTCTATGGCGACTGAAGACATCGTGGGACGAACCTGTACCGGCAGAAGCACAAGAGCTATTCACGGCGTGGTTATCGCAGCTCGAAGAAATTGCAAGCCTGCGAATTCCAAGATGCTACTCGCCGGGAACCTACGAACAAATGGAGCTACACGTACTATGCGACGCCAGCGAACAAGCCTCCGCAACCGTGGCCTATTGGAGAATCGTCTACAGCAACGACGACGTTAAAGTCGTGCTAGTGGCCGCCAAAGCTAAAGTGGCGCCACAACGCACACAAACAATACCACGGTTGGAGCTACAAGCAGCAATCATCGGAGCGCGACTTGCTGATCAAATCAAGAAGGAACACAGAAGTACTATAACAAGAACCGTGTACTGGACTGACTCCACTACAGTAGTTCATTGGGTGCGCAACGACGCTCGACGCTACACACCATTCGTGGCGCATCGACTCGGCGAACTGGCGGAACTCACCCATAACGAAGAATGGCGATGGCTACCAACAACAGAGAACGTAGCGGACGACGCCACGAGAATGACCAGCGATCGTATAAGTACGAGCGATCGATGGTTTCAGGGACCTCGCTTCATATATCAACGTGGAGACGAATGGCCCCTCGAACGCATAGACGACAACCAAGATGAAGAGCAAGAAGTTCTACACACAACAGAAGTGGAACCAAGACGGGATAGCTGGATACCGGACCCGACTCGCTTCTCTAAATATGAAACGTTAGTACGAGCGACTGCGCGAGTGTTGGCATTTATTGACATATGTCGACACAGGGCCACCGGATTGGAATACCGGCATATAGAACGAGCGGAACAAGAGCTCATCAAGCAAGCACAAGAAGATAGCTTCCCTAATGAGATGAAGAAGATGAAGACTGCTCAACCAATCACTAGAGGAAGTCGCCTCTTTCAGCTCGACCCGGTGTTAGAAGATGGCATCTTAAGAGTACGCGGCCGCATTCAAGCTGCTACCGCGCCTGACAACATGAAGAGGCCAATCATTATGGACGGACGGCACCGCATCACAAGACTGATCGTTCTGAAAGAACACTGCTGCGCGGGTCACGCAAACAGAGAACGCGTAACTAACGACCTGCGACAACGCTACTGGATAATACATTTGAGACCCACAGTACGCGCTATAGAAAAGGAATGCGCACTCTGTCGGGTACGAAAAGCAAGACCGAGAGCACCGGCCACTGGAGATTTGCCGCGCGCCCGCCTTGACCCTTTCCATCGCCCGTTCACTAACTGCGGGGTGGATTACTTTGGGCCAATGATGGTGAAGATCGGACGCCGGCGAGAGAAGAGATGGGGCGCACTGTTTACGTGCCTCACGTCACGCGCCGTGCACATCGAGCTCGTCTCATCACTCACCACAGACTCTGCAGTGATGGCACTACGACGGATGGCGGCAAGAAAAGGATGGCCAAAGCTTATGTACTCCGACAACGCTACGAACTTTCGCGGAGCCGATCAAGAGCTACGAGCAGCATACACCGAGTGGGCACCCATATTGAAAGAAGAGGGGTACCTACATCGTATGGAGTGGCATTACATAGCGCCCGGAGCGCCAAATCAAGGCGGCAGTAAAGTCGCACTCACCGCTACGCTGCGAGAAAAGGCACCCGCCGAAGAGGTTCTGAGAACGCTATTGGCCGAAGCAGAGTTCTCTATCAACGCCCGACCGCTGACCCACGTCAGTGTGAGTGCCCACGATCCAGAGGCGCTCACCCCCAACCATTTTCTGTTGGGATCATCAAATGGACTGCCTACGACGGGACCCTGTGACGAAGCGGACCGAAGACTATGGAGAGCCAGCCAAACGTTAGCCGACCACTTTTGGCGACGCTGGCTACGCGAGTATCTGCCTTCACTGATACCGCGAGGCGAGCCACGAGACAACGGACGGCGACCCATACAAGTTGGAGACGTCGTAATAGTGGCCGATAACACGCTACCACGTAACGTATGGCCTATGGGCATCGTGGAAGGCACCTACCCAGGACCAGACGGCGGCATCCGGATAGCAGATGTGAAGACAAAGACAGGAGTCTTCAAGAGGCCAGTCAGCAAACTCGTCGTGCTCCCGGTAGAAGAGGCTTCGCGAGCTGCGCCGGGGGGAGGATGTTGAGGACGCCGAGTTTAATTAGTTAAGACACAGTAGCATAAGGGAATTTGATTATTTTGTTATTATTTTGTTTGTAAACTTAATGTAGGAATAAGTACATGTAAAGCGATAAGTATGATTTGTTAAAGTTAGGTTTGATCTTGTCAAAACACGTCTAAACATGAATTAGCCAATCACGTTAAAGTACACTTATTTGTTTGTCTAGTTAGTATGGGATTTTGTAACGGTCGCAAAATCAACTGTGTCAACGCGTCGCTAGTTGCCATACGTCCAAAACGGACATAAGTAGCGCAGTTTTGTATGAAAATCATGTTCAACGTTCAGTATTCAATTGCAACTTGGGAAATAAAGAAGATACTAAATACATCGAAGAGGAGTTTTTAATTCAACAAAAATACAGTCCACCACAATAGCAATATAATATTTTTATTATTTTATTTTTTGCATTCACAATGCATATATGACAATAAAAAATATGTAAATACAAGATAAAATTTCACTAGAAAAATCAACGAGTCTCAGGAAGCTCGAGTGTGAATCGATCCTTTGGATTACCGGTCCAATGCTCAGCAGTGCTATTCTCTAAGCAAAACAGCGTCGACCTCGACATTGAACTCGCTCATAACTTACAAACGAATGTATACTTTATTACTATATAAAAGTAGGTTGAAAATAGTTTGCAAGTTATGAGCGAGTTCAACGTCGAGTTCGACGCTGTTTTGCTTAGAGAATAGCGCTGCTGACCGCTGAGGTATCGGTAGTTAATATAATTGTTTACTAGTTTATTAGCTACTAAAATTGCAGCTCAGCTATACAGGGTGACTTTTTTTATCACCGTCCAAACCTTCTGAGATGACTCCCGTGATACAAACGAACAACTCTTAGGTACGGTCGTCCAAAAAATTGGTTTACCACCCTAAGGTTGAATGTCGCATGGCAGATTCATAGGCGATAAAGATTAGTTTCGCTTGCAGATCGATCTGACAACCTCTATTGCCATCTTTATTTGATTAGATTACTGTTTGTTTTGACAAAATGTCAATTGTCAGTTTTCTTTTTATCAAATAAAATTTAGTTGTCTAATATATACAGTTTTTATTACTTTTGTTTAGAAAATTTATATTTTCTTTACCGTAATTAATGTCTTATCCATTTGTAATAAAGGTTAAAATGTCATGCACTTATAAGTGACCTACGACGTATAAATACTTATCAATTAGGTTTACGTCATTACGTTATTATGCATCTCTTTCAGTGACATCTAGTATGAACGTTGTTGTAATTTTCGATGACTAGAAAACTAAATCAAAACTGGTACACCACTTTCTTGGGCCACTGTACTATTGGACCAAATCCGTAACTCGAAAACAAAATTTAGCTGTTCCATACAAAACATCAATATTCATTCGACCAAAATGTATGGAACAGCTGAATTTTATTTTCGAGTTAGGGAGTTGGTCCAATAGTAAGAGTTGTTCGTTTTTATCACGGGTGTCATTTCAGAAGTTTTGGATGGTGATAAAAAAATGTAATTTAAATAATATGTAGTGTTAATTCCGCTTACTCACTCGTTTGTGTTAAACGATTGAGTTAGCGGAATTAACACTACATATTAAGTACTTAAATTACCTACATTTCTTTGTACCATGGATTTCCGCAAAATAACGCCTGATTCCTTTAATTATCTTAGGTGATAAAAAAGCCAACCTGTATATTGCCATTTCTGTCTAACCTTTTAGATCAATTTGCAGTATATTTCTTCTTAAATTACAAAATACTCGTAGGCCCAGCTACTAGTCAATAACTTTCAATAGAACCGCGCCCTAAGTAAGACATAGCTAATGCAAATGTATGACTCAACAAAAAACAGCCCTTTCAGTTTTGTTTAGTGTGGTGTTAATTGGTCAATAGTAGGTAGATTCTCCTATTCGCCTTCTATGTTGTGAATAACCTTAAAAGCGTCGGTAGCCGAACGGATAGATCTAGTGTTGAATGCGACAAATCGTGGTTCAATTCGCATAGCTCCCTTTGGCTATACTGACGTAAACCCATGTCTGACACAAGCATTTGAGGTATTTAGGTGGGTTGGGTTAATTAGGACCATCATTAATACAATACCAACGCCATAACAATATACCTAGGTAGATATATTTTATTTTAAAAAATAAGCTGATATTTTTAACTTTTTTTTATTTTATTTTATGTTAAAAGGAGGCAAACGAGCAGGCGGGTCACCTGATAGAAAGTAAACACCGCCGCCCATGGACACCCACCCGCAAAACCAAAGTTATCGCAGATGCGTTGCCAACCTTGGAAAGGAGTTGGATCTTGAGGAGGGAGTAGGAATTGGGACGGGGGAGGGGTGAGACATGGGCCTCCGGTACTTTCACTCACCGGACGAAACACAACAGCAACGAGTGCCGTTGTTTCACGCCGATATTCTGTGAGAGAGTGGTGTTACGCCGGGCGAGCCGGCCCATTTCGTGCTGCAACGCAGCGTGGCTCTACCACTCAGACAGTGTTACTCATTTAGCACCACCCAGGGGTCACGTGTAGGGTCTCAAGGGTAAACCTACGGACGCGAGTAACTTTAACTTTAAGATAAGTCGTCATCTTAGCCTATAAACGTCCCATTGCTGGGCTCAGGTTTTCCTATCCGATCGACCGAACCTTTGAAGAATCTAGTAGAGAAAGGGGGCACACTTACGTAATGCCATACCCTAAAGACCCTCTGACGGTGTTTCTATAACACGGCTCGAGGAACCCTTTAAACTCCTCAAGCCGAACAACAACAACAACAAACGTCCCAATTTAGTTAGTGGGTAATACCCACTAGGGTATTAACGACTGCGTTATTGCGACAGCAAACGGGTTAACGTGGCGTCCGACACAGTCGACGTTAGAGTACCACGACATAGCTAATTTGGTCACCCATCCGGTTATCCGTCATTACGAAAGTTGATAGCTGGCAATACTTGCCGAACGCGCAAATTACGATAATATTAGCTGTTGTGCGATGGAGCTCCTCTCAAATTGAGTTAATATAAGAGTATAGTAGGTACTACGAGAATCTTTTGTATTGTCTATTTTACTATAGTTCTAAAGTTTACAAGTAACATAATCATATTCATAACACCTGGAGCTCGATGGCGCAGGAGGAACTCGATGGCGCAGTGGTGAACGCGCCCGGTCTGCGAGTGCTGAGGTTAAGCAACTTTCGCAAAGGCCGATCATTTGATGGGTGACCAAAAATTTATCATCTCAAGCTTCTCCGTGCTTCGGAAGGCACGTAAAGCCGTTGGTCCCGGTTGCACTAGCTGTCGTTAACAACCACCAATCCACACTGGGCCCGCGTGGTGGTTTATGGCCCGTTTCCGGGCTCGTGCCCCAGCAGTGGGGACATAAAAATGAGCTGATGATAATTCATAACACCTACGAATAAGATTTAAGGCAAACTGATTTGTTAGTTCACTACTGATACATAGCTACTACCATTTTAGAAGAGCAAAATCGCATTTCAACGTGTACGAGTATATCGACATGGTACACACGCCTGCGCATCCGACTACCTCAAACTGTCATATTTCCTCAATAGACTTTGAACTTTATATATATATGGCATATGGTTGAACATATAATGAAGAGATTTGACAGTTTTGGATCGGTTGATATGTAGGCGTCTGTACAAAGCACCTTTGTTGGTGGTAGATATGTCGTGGCCGTGGCCATTTCATGAAATGGTTGTATTTCTGATATTCCCAGCTTAAACTGATCATATCGTTATAGCGTCAACGTTTGATGATATGCCCCTCCACGTTTGGCCATATCATTAATGTAGGAAATCCTTACTGTTAGCTAGGTTGAGTTAAAAAAATATATCCTGAGGGAAGCGCAGCGTAGCGAGGGCCAGTCACTGAAAGGGGGAGCGCAGTCACGGAAGGGGGGAGCGGCATAAGATTGTACAAATCGATTGTATCGACACAAAAAGTAAACGATATCAGCGCTTCTAATAATGTAAATATTTTACGATATGATCACTAAAGTTTGACCATTTCATGAAGTAGCCGCGCGTTTAGTAGCCCATATCGAGAAACGATTTCTTATCATTGATCTGCCCAAACTACATCATGATTGAACCAAGTGGGCAATAGACAGTGAAACATTTCATGAAATGCGAACATTTCATGAAACTCTCGAGCATTTCGTGAAGTGAGCAAATATACGATATGGCTACGACAGATACATCGAGGTATTCCACTTAAATCACCCAAGCGTTAGCGAATATACATCCTATCGTACAAGATCGTACAAGATCTCCCGCCCATAGTAGATAGACTTACGAACCGATGGCATAATGACGTTCATAAGAGCTATTTGTAGCCTCTGAATAAATGATTATGAATTTGATTTTGAATATCTAGGTATGTCACCATAGCAACAATCAGTCTTACAAATAAAACATTTTTAATCATCATCTAAGCAATTACTTAAGTAATCATTTGCTTAAATTTTAAGCATCTGATTAGCAGCGCTCACAAATAATAGTAGTTTATGCAACTGTCATATAATGAAGGGTATTAAAACACCAGTGTGAGTTTATGAAACGAGCGCAGCGAGTTTCATAATAGTAACGAGTGTTTTAATACCCGTGTTATATGCAGTTGCATACACTACTTTATCTTCACTAATGCAATTAGTCAAACAACAAGAGTAAAAGCTGACAATAGTTTATTTATAATAATTGTTCAAATTTTGGATGGTACAATTTTGAAAGTTAATGTTAATTATTGATCCAGCAGCTGTAGCGGTCGCGGGGCAAGCAGTAGAGCTCGTAGACGGAGTTGGAATATTTATAATTACTTCATTCGTCTTGTTTTCTATACTGTTCAAGATCGTATTTGAAACTTGAATTTTATTCATTAAAGACTCATCAATGTAGCTTTCAGCCACAGTAGAAGACTTCCACCCCCCGTGTCGTTTCAGTGCGGTCAAATCACCACCGCTATCTATGAGAAGGGTCGCCGAGGTGCGCCGGAAGCAATGCCCCGTGTACAACGCTGGGTTAGGCAGATTCAAAAAACTTGCGATAGTTTTTCCCAGAGCACCAAATTTATTAATACCAGTTCTTTGATCGACGCACTTCCCCGATCTATAGCTCAAGAAAAAGGCAGGGTTTCGACAGGGGGTGGGTCGAAGTTCCATGTATTTTTTTACATACGGCATAGCAGTTGCCCGTCACAACGAAAGAACGATCTATTTTCGTTTTTGTTTTCGAAACTTTCACCATGATTGTACTGTCGTCTATGTTAGAGACTTCATCGAACTGGATGTTGTATAGCTCTTGCCTTCGGCATGCCCCCATTATGCCGAAGATTAGTGCAACCTGTAACAATAAACGATATAATAAGCTTGAGGTACATAGCCAAGGCAAAAACTATGATTTATGAAGTAGTAAAGTGTAGGTACCTACTACCTAATTTATACACAAAGCGCTTAAACGGAGTGTCTAGATAACTTGCGTGAGTAGTACGTAAGTACTTGGTAGATTAAATAACAGAACTAAAATACACTTACCTTTTCAAAAAGATACAAAATATCTAGTGAATCTTTCAGGAACATCTTTATTTGACCTGATGTAAACGTCAAGGACTTTTTTCCTTGTGTCCTTCTGAACTGCGTTTCAGGAACGCTATGACTTTTGAATACTTCGTGATATCAATATTGTTGTAGATACTCAGTGTGGACTTGAGCATAGAATATTTAGCCCACATAGAAGATGGCTTGAATTTGTCGGAGAGGTCTTTGAGATACACAAGAATGACATTTTCAGAAAATGATGTAGTTTTCTTTTCGATCTTCCATGGCAAAAAGTTATTATATTCTTTTTCATATAATTTTCTAGATTTTCTGGCAAAAGATTGTGAGTTACTTTTGTTGCCAATTCTAGAATATCCGGAGGCGTACAAATATCATCGTCGCTGTCCATTTTTAACTTTTAATTTGTATTTTAAAAACAAAACACATTGCGAAACATTAAATTCACGCGTACGTGTATTGTCACAGTGAACTTGCCGCCATTAAAATCTAACCAATGAGAGCGCAGCTGCGCGCGCAGGGCCAATCAGGAGCGAGCGCGCGCTGTTCTTTTTTTATTTAATTGGCACAAGATCTTACCAAAGAGTTTTGTGTATGTAAGTTTAGTAGTTTCGACGAAGTTTTCACGTATAACCCAACTGTTTTCAAAAGCCAGCCTAATATCAAAATTTTATACAACTTGTATGAGGATTTTGACATAAGGCTCGCCAGGTTAATTGGTCGCGTTTTATTGATGTTATAATGAGATTTTACGATATCGATGTGGATATTATACCATCATGTGAAATTGCTTAAATTGAGTGTTTTGTTGTCTGCGCTACAACAGTAGTAATTATAAGTCAAGTATTGGAAACATAAGTAGAATGTTACAACATTAGTGTAGATAAAACACTTTAATCATTTGGTTAACTAAACATCGTTATTGAGTTTGACTTAAGGGTGCGCCGACAAAAAAAATGCCAAAAATGCAGTTACGGTTAAGTAGATATAATTGAAAATACTATCGTATTAAATGAACAAAATATATATTTAGTATCATAGGGAACGTGTTTACAATTTGTCAGAACCATAAATTCATAACACGCTTAAGTTTTTTCTACAATATCATTTAAAGTTGGGCAAAAATCATGAAAACGAGTGGCGGCGTTTAGTAGATTTCTTATAGTTAATCTAAGTTATTGTACCTCTGATTTTGTCTAAACAATCATCAATGGATAAACTACAAATTGCTAGACCACATTTTCGATTCATCAAGTGGTTATGTTGCAAATAAACAGGCATTTATTTTTGTTGGAAATAAAACTTTGATTTGTATTATGGACGAATCGATTATCGAGATTCAATTTGTTTGGTGGCATAATGGCCCCATCACTAATTGTTCTTTTTTTCTTTGTTGGTACACTTGTCTCGGGAAGGCAAAAATGGCTGGTTGATAGGTTATCGTGTGTTGATAATTAAATAGATTTTATGTAGTAATAAGGGCATTTGGAGCCGTATTACTTTAATTAAGTGTATTGTGCAACCTGTGTTTTGTGAGAGTGTACGTCGTAAGCGAATCGCATCGGGAGTACAATTCGCCTGGATGTCGGCATCACCGCTGCTGGAGAAAAACAGGTATTTCCTCGGGGGAAAGTGCACTTGGGGTAGCCGTTGGGTGTGATTAGGGAACCCGAGAAGACCCGGACTCGGATTCAGGCCCATCAGACCATATGGATCCCGTTCTGGACGGCGGGAGCGGCATGGAACTGTGAGTGGATTTTGTAGATTTTAAGGTGTAACCTAATTTTAAACAGTAGCAAAGTGTGTGTTGTGGGTTTCCGCAACATTTTGGTAGCAGAGCGTGGTTACTACCGGACCTCTAGGTTAATCGGTGTAATTTTGTGTATTTTGTTAGTTCGTAATAGGTTAAGCTCATTTCGTGTAAAATCGCACTTCCGGGACAGGTGCGGTTGAATTGTAAGGTTGGTAGTACCGTTTTCGTTGTATTTGGGCTGGGACATTTCTCGGAACGTTAATTGTTATTTAATTTCGTTCAATTGAAAGCATCGAGTCGATTCGGGATAATCGATTCCGTGTTTTCGTTGACTCGTTTTAATTTTGTGTTTAGGTTTATTTAGTTTAAATTATTTATAATGACAGCGTCACGGCAGGAGTTGGCTCAGCAGCTCCGGTGGTTCACCGGGCTGCTTGCATTAATAGATCGGCCTAACCGGGAGGACGCCTTGGAGACGCGTTCGAAAGAAATGCAGGCTCGTTTCTTGTTGGCCGAGCGGTCGGTAACCGCTCTGTTGTCAACCGACCCGGTCAGGGAGAAGGAGCTGGCCCTCCACGCCCAATATGTCAAGGATCTGGAGCACATCCAAGACATCTACGACGAGGTCCTTCAGCGGGTAAAGGACATCGAGCGACTGCGGGAGGGGAAGCCTGTTGCGCGCCCCGCTTCGCTCCACACCCCTGGACCCAGCGCCATGGGAAGATTGGGTGCCCTGGAGGTCCCGCATTTCACCGGATGTATGCGGGATTGGGCTGGATTCCGGAACATGTTTTTTGCCTTGGTGGATACTCGGAAGGATTTCACCAAGGCCGAAAAGCTGGCATATCTCCGTTCCTTCCTAGACGGAGAACCCAGACAGCTCGTACAACATCTGGAGCTGCAGGATGCGAGCTACGACACCGCCATGCAGCTGCTGGAGAAGCGGTACGAGAAGCCGCGTCTTCAGGCGGACGCGCACGTGACCCATCTGCTGGGATTGCCGAGGGTCAACCATAGGGCTCAGCTGAGGGCGCAGCTGATCACCCCGCTCACCGTGTCCTTAAACGGGTTAAGGACGCTCGGACTGCCCGTCGACCAGTGGTTCTTCCTTCTTCTGCACATCGTTCTGGCCAAGTTGTCGCAGGAGATGAGGGACAAGTTCGAGCGGAATCGACTGGTCCACAAGGATCTCGGCAGCGTTCTGCCCTCGATAGGGGAACTTCTGGAGTTCCTGGAAGAGGAGGCTGGCCTGCTGGAAAACCAGCTAGCCTCCCAGGAGGCTCCGACAAGTGCGCCGGCCCGCACTTCCGGAGTCTACGGCGCCCAGCCGCCACGCAACCCAGGGAAGGGTCGCGGCAGGCTGGTGGCTGCGGCCGCCATCAACCCCGGTTCTGGATGCCGGGTTTGCGGACAGCAGCACTTAGAACAGCTATGTCCAGCAATTCTCGGGCTGCACACAAAAGAGCGCCGACACCTCGTTCGGACACGAGGACTGTGTTATGCCTGCCTGGGAGGACATAGGTATAATGAGTGTCCCCAGGCGAGGCCTTGCGATGTGTGCGGCGGACCGCACCATCGCTTACTGTGCACCCGTAGTGCTGAGGGCTCAGCACCGGTTCGGGAGAGAGGATCTCCCACGGGTGGCGGTTTGGGGCCGGGGTCAACTCCGCCTCCGGAAAGACGGAGTCCGCCACGGCCGCCACACTACAACCCCTCGTACACCCCGGCTCAGGTGAGTTGGGGACCGCCGGAACGGAGCCAGGTTCTGGCTACAACCCGTCACCCGGCGCGACCAACACCAGGAGTTGGTGCCTCTAAGGGCCACTGGGTACAGGGAGCCCCACCTCCGGACCCAACACCCGGATACTCGTACGCGTATCCTCCGCCGCCGTTACCGGAACAACAACGACGTGAGAACCGTCAACAGTTCTCACCGGTACTGCACGAGTACCCGAGGTTGGAATACCACCCACCCTATCACCGGTATGGTAGGGCAGCTGGATACGCACCACCCCGGATGGTGGCTTGCACGCGTCCGACTTACTGGCCGAGTCATCACGGTTCGACAGGGTCGGCTGCTGGCTCTGACGCGTGACTAGCCTGTGGTCGGGCTACGTCGGAACCGAGGACGGTTCTTTTGCCCATCGCGCAGGTACGCGTTTGGGGACCTAGGGGGGACTTCGTCCGGATACGAGCCCTCCTAGACATTGGGGCACAGGGCTGCTTAATTACTACGAGGGTAGCGAGGCGCCTACGTCTGGAGTGCGCGCCTCCCTCAGTTCCGATTCGGGGAGTCAGAGATACAGAAGTGGGGGGTCTATCCGGTCAGACCCACATTCTCTTCTCTCCTGTGCATTCCGCTTCGATACGGATTGCGGCGGTCGCGATCGTACTCGACAATCTGCTGGGTTGGCATCCACCGACAGACATTCTGCGGGACGCAATGTCTGACACATCAGGTCTCATGCTGGCAGACCCTCATTTCGAGGAGCCGGCTCCGGTGGACCTCATATTGGGAGCGGATGTACTGGGCTGGATCCATTTAGGGCCTCAGCGGATTCTGGGCCGCTCTTCGTTGGTAGCTATACCTACCATCTTTGGACACGTTTTAATGGGACCGGTTTTCGACCAGGAGACGCGGGATGTCTCACCTGTCGTCGCTACTACCTCCATCGCTAGGACGATGCAAAAATTCTGGGAACTGGAAGAGCCTCCCATGGTCTCCCGTCTGGATCCGGAGCATGTGGAGTGCGAAACCTTTTATAAGAATCACACACGCCGGATGGCGTCGGGTAGGATCGAAACTCGACTGCCCTTTATCGATTGTCCCCCTCTCTTGGGAAAATCGAGGGCGTTGGCAGAGAAACGACTCTTGTCCATGGAGCGTCGTATGTCTCGCGATCCGGTGCTTCGGGAAAAGTATATCGAGTTCATGCGAGAATACGAGGCCTTGGGGCATATGTCGCGGGTGACTGTCGACTGGACAACGACAGATCATTTTTTCTTGCCTCACCACGCGGTGTTGAAGGCCTCATCTGGAAAACTACGGACTGTTTTTGACGGATGGACTGTTACGCGTTGGAGGTCGCCTCAAAAATGCCGACCTGCCCTTCGGTAGCCGTCATCCTCTGCTACTCCCCAAAGGAGGACCTTTGGTAGAACTGGTGGTCTCGGATAGACACCTGAAAAACGCTCACGCGGGGTGTAATGCGTTACTGGCGATATTACAGAGGGAGTTCTGGATTTTGTCCTCTCGGAGAGTGGTTCGCAGCGTGTTATTTAAGTGTGTGGCTTGTTATCGGGTGAAGGCCTCCACTATGCAGCCACAGATGGGGGATCTCCCTTCTGACCGGGTTTGTCAGACTACTAGGCCGTTCGACGGGGTCGGTACGGATTTTGCTGGACCGTTTCTGGTGAAAACCACAGCCTATCGTAACACTAGGGTTACGAAAGCATACCTGTGCGTTTTTGTCTGCCTGGCCACTAAGGCCGTCCACCTGGAAGTGGTTTCGGCTCTGTCTACGGAAGCCTTTGTCGCCACGCTGGATCGTTTTGTTTCGCGACGGGGTTTACCTTCTCTCATTCGGTCCGACAACGGTACCAACTACAGAGGCACTGCCAACTACTTAAAAGATGTGAACAATTTTCTGGATAAAAATTGTAATAACATAAGTCAAGCTCTCGCACAGCGGGGAATCACATGGCGATTTAGTGTGCCAGCCTGTCCCCACTGGGGCGGGATATTTGAAGCCGCGGTAAAATCGGCAAAAACTCACTTGCGCCGGGTAGTCGGGGAAACTACCCTCACGTATGAGGAACTTACAACTGTGTTTTGTAAGGTTGAGGCGGTTCTCAACTCGCGTCCGCTTTGTCCACTCTCCTCTGACGCAAATGACATGGAAGTCCTGACCCCTGGTCATTTTTTGGTCGGTCAGCCACTCACTGCCCTGCCTGAGTATCCCTGGAAGGATGAACGCAGACACCGGATGTCTCGTTTTCAAATGATACAACAAATGAGTCAGGACTTGTGGCGTCGTTGGTCACTGGAGTATCTGCATTTATTGCAGCAGCGTGTAAAGTGGACAGACCGGACGTCCCCCCCTTCGGAGGGGGATCTGGTTTTATTAAAAGAGGCTAATTTGCCATCGTTATTTTGGAGACGAGGTCGCATTTTAAAGTTAATCTGGGGCGCGGACGGGACTCCGCGTGTGGCGCAAGTGTTGGTTGATGGATCGGTGCTAAATCGCGCAGTCGCGACCTTAGCTCGATTACCGGTTGACTAGTTTAAGATTTCAGGCTAGAAAGCGGTACGTCCGCTTTGGGTGGCGGGATGTTGCAAATAAACAGGCATTTATTTTTGTTGGAAATAAAACTTTGATTTGTATTATGGACGAATCGATTATCGAGATTCAATTTGTTTGGTGGCATAATGGCCCCATCACTAATTGTTCTTTTTTTCTTTGTTGGTACACTTGTCTCGGGAAGGCAACAATGGCTGGTTGATAGGTTATCGTGTGTTGATAATTAAATAGATTTTATGTAGTAATAAGGGCATTTGGAGCCGTATTACTTTAATTAAGTGTATTGTGCAACCTGTGTTTTGTGAGAGTGTACGTCGTAAGCGAATCGCATCGGGAGTACAATTCGCCTGGATGTCGGCATCACCGCTGCTGGAGAAAAACAGGTATTTCCTCGGGGGAAAGTGCACTTGGGGTAGCCGTTGGGTGTGATTAGGGAACCCGAGAAGACCCGGACTCGGATTCAGGCCCATCAGACCATATGGATCCCGTTCTGGACGGCGGGAGCGGCATGGAACTGTGAGTGGATTTTGTAGATTTTAAGGTGTAACCTAATTTTAAACAGTAGCATAGTGTGTGTTGTGGGTTTCCGCAACAGGTTATTTAAAAAAATATTTTTTATTAAGCACATTAAATTCCCCATACAAAATTAGTATGGCCGCGCGGCATCAAATAAATATGGACGACGACATTTCAAATAAAACATATGACACTTGTCACTTATGGACGGCGCACCCTTAAGAAATAACGTTATTTTAACGTGAAAGTTTGCCATAATTGTGTAGAAGTCTTTGCTTTTTCGCACATAAAAGTATATAATGACTAGACATATCATGTTTGAACCTATTGTATTCGTGATTTTACTGATTTACTGTGATTTACTGTTACTGGCATTTTAACTGGTATTCCACCTTCACGAACCGCATAATAACTGGCGACGAGACATGGGTTTATGAATATGATATGCAAACAAGTCAACAATCTTCAGAATGGCGCCTCGAAAACGAGTCGAAACCCAAAAAACAGCGTCAAAGCCGCTCGAAAATCAAAGTTAAGTTATGCTGATAGTTTTCTTCGATTGCCGCGGTGTAATGCACTACGAATTTCTTCTAGAGGGACAAACGGTGAATACAGAATATTATTTAGGTGTCATGAGGCGTTTGAGAGAGAATATCCGCCGAAAACGGCCAGATTTATGGAACGACAATTAATGGATTTTACACCATGATAATGCACCATCGCACATAGCCATCATTGTGCAAGAGTTTTTAGCCAAAAACTCGACGAATGTCATCGACCAAGCGCTGTACTCTCCTGATATGGCTCCGTCTGGCATTTTCCTGTTCCCGAAGTGAAAATTACCACTTCGAGGAAGGCATTTCGATTCGATTGAATCTATTAAAGAAAATTCGCTGAAAGAGTTGAAGACCATACCTCAATCAGCTTACAAAAAATGTATGGAGGACTGGGTCAAGCGCTGGCGTAGCTGTATTGCAAGCGAAAGGGCCTACTTTAAAGGCGACAAATAAATTTTGACGAATAAATTACTTTTTTGGTTTTATTGAACAATTCCCGGTAGTTTTACACAGAAGGTATATCGGTAGATTTAAACGGTCACTGTAAGTTTTTTTCCCTCCGAAATCTTCTAAGATATTTTAGATCCCTTAGTTCTCTCAATATCACTACATAGTATAAAACAAAGTCGCTTCCCGCCGTCCCTATGTATGTATGTATGTATGTATGTATGCTTAGATCTTTAAAATTACGCAACGGATTTTGATGCGGTTTTTTAATAGATAGAGTGATTCAAGAGGAAGGTTTATATGTATAAATACGTACGTAACATAGTAGAGAAACACTGATAACTTTAGAGTTTAGAGGTTTCAAATTTTTTTGCGCTTACATTGCACACGCTGGCTGTACCCTACGAGATAGATCAAAATAATGTACTACAATTTTGTACATCTTAAAAAGGTCTACAAAAGTCCGCGATGGTATATGTCTATCTCTTAGGGATAACCCGTAATAATCATTTTTTATCCTTTATTTTTTACGAGAAATAATGGCTTATTTACGAAGCGATTTTAAGCAATACAGCATTAATCCTTATCCAATTAAGTACTTTAAATACATTGTGCATTTAATATAGATCAATATGACCCTTTACAGCATGTAATTTAAATGAATATTTTCGAAGATATTACAGATTTAAAATGCAGGGACATAGCGGTTCGTGTATCAGCATTGCACCCGTGCGAAGCCAGGGCGGGTCGCTAGTTAATAATTTCTTAGAACGTCAGTGTTAGCGGGCGTTTTGTCATTGTCTATCATGTCACAAAAACAGCTGTTGCGACGTCGCCATCTTGCTGTTTAACGAGTTAATCAGGGTCTCGGAGTGTTTAAATTTGACAGTTAGTTAGGCCGCTTTTAAGCAATTGCTTAGCGCTAAATAACTTTTATTTGTAACAATTTTGGCTAACTTATTAGTTATCCATTGATTAACGCTAACTAATTACTTAAATATTTTTATTTTTAAGGCTGGATGGTATCATTATTTTGTGGAACGACAGCTAGAAATAAGATAGCTAGTTCCTCAGTAGTTGACCATTCTGAATGAAATACGCTTCCAACTTCGATGTTATCGTCACTTATCATCAAGAGACATCTTCCCAATCGTTTACTCGATGTGGAATAGAAAAAAAAACACGAGCGAGCCTTAATAGTAGTCGCATATGATGTGTAACATTTGACATCTCACCTTAGTAACAAGCAATTTTAACATTATATTCTGAAAAAAATGGGTCAGGTATTACATCATTTTATAACAGTATAAAATAAATGCAGTAAATACTCATTAGAAGACATTTGACATTTTAAAATGACCTTTGATAGTCAAATGACACAAGTCACATAAGGTCACATTTTATCAACTGCAAATATTTTGACAAAACTTCTAAATAATTCGGAGAAATAAGGCCCTAGCATTTAAAAAAAAACAGGCTAGTTTTTTTTTACTTTTCCTGACACAAAAATTGTAAGAGCGGCCTCTTTGTCAGCTCCTTTGAATGAAGATGGGGACCTATTTGGCTTTGTTGGGCTTTCTTTTTAATTTGTTGTTGTAATTATGTTGTATATTTATGCCAAATAAACTTTTTATTTATTTATTTATTTATTTAAATTACGGGCACGTGTATCTAAGCGGTAAAGGCATTGCGGCCTCTCTGTTTCGGCTACTTTGATTGAAACTACTGAAAGTGCTTTATTTTACTTTTTAATCAAAATGTCTTTTGGCGTTTTCCTTGAAGACTAGCGAATAAAAATTTAAGGTGTTTTCATAAAAATAGTTTATATAATATGTTGTTGACTTTATCCTCAAAATATTTTCAGTTGATAAAATGTGACCTTATACTCGTATAAGTAATAATAATATGTCATGTTCATACTATCGATTTTAAATTTACAAAAAGGCGCGCGCTTGCGCGTTGCTGTTACACTGTTACACCTATTTCCGTCACATTTCACGAAATCACTCCCAGAAATTGTATATATAGAAAGCGAGCGGAAAGATGTTACACATCAAAAATCGAGCGAGCCTTACAGTAGTCGCATATGATGCGTAATATTTGACATCTCGCCTTTTGAAATCAATATTACAATAGAAAATAGAACATTGAATTGACATTGACGTATATTTTTTTACAAATCATAAAGAGAATGCAGTAAATACTTAAAGAGTAAAGACTTCCTGTTACACACACTGTTATACATACTTCCGTCCCATTTTACGAAATCACTCCCACAAATGCTATAAAGCGAGCGGAAAGATGTTACACATCATTAGCATGATATTTTTGTAAAACGTTTTTGTGCAAATCTCATCTATATACCGTTACTTTATGTGTAACGTTTCCATTCGCATACATAATATAATCAATTATGATATTACAAAGACATTACTGGCGCGGTGTGCGTGGGCGCATCGATTGTGTGACATCGTTATTGACGAATCACCCGAAATGCCAACGGCTCACCTTGAACTTGGCAGAGACACGCACGGGATGCTCCCGACTCCACCGGTAAAAAAGTATATAACTTAACTTGGTTTTGATTAAGATTTTTGCAGTTGGCTGTAAAACAAAATAAATAAAACAATATTTTTGTATAGGCAACGCGTGAGTGATACTTACTTTACTCTCAATCGTATCAATCTCTTCGCAGACGAAGACAATAGAGATCGTAGATTAGGTTCTACAAATTACGGATTAAAAGCAAATTCTCTCTGAGGGTGGAGAGGGTGGAGTCCAGCCACAAAAATGTGAATTTTAATTCATTTGTGAAAGAGCATCGATTGTCCATCTGGCAATCTTTATGAAAGAGGAGTTATGGCCGAAACCGCATACCATCAGATGCATGCCTAACGGTCACCTAAGAGTTATTAAAAAATATATATATAACCCGGATATTATGATCGGACCTTTAACCAAAGTTGTTTCTCAAGCTGGATTTCTAATTTCTTTAAGATAAGAAGAGGGATTCAGGTTGTATTGGCTGATGTAAATAAGTTTTAAGGCAAAAATAGAAGACTCAACATGTAAATGCAAAAATGAGAAAGGTAATAAAATAATAATGACATTCAAAACAGATCACCTATTAAAAATAATTAAAAGTATAAAATGCTAACGGTTATGCCGCAAAGCCTCGCAATTACACAAGATTCATGAAGCTATTCTATCCATACTAAGAGTGGCTAACCAGAAGGTACCTTAACTCAAAACTCGGATCTTGACTTACTTATCCATGTAAGGCTGTAGGGCCGATAAACTTTAAGCCTGCGCTTCTTATAATCGTTTTAATTCATTGCAAGACGCAGAATTAAAAAACTTGGATGGGCTAAAAACGTAAACACGACTGACGCTGAACTAGTAAATAAAGGACCGGTTGAGCCTTCTTGTAAAGGGCATGCGCGGTCTTGAACTCTAAAAGAAAAGACTTATCATAATTGAGAAAACAACGAAGTTGTATGTCGGTACCGGCTAAATCTTTTCGTGTCCTAATTATTCATATATTTAAATATAATCAAGAGGCACTTTAAAGAGGACGTATTTGGAGAAACTATTAGTAGAGAAATAGTTAAGTAACATATTTTATCTGTAGCAAAACATCATTGATTTTTTTAATATGTTAGAATCATAAAAAGTACATTTATTGATTTTAAGATCACTTTGTAGTTCAATCTACGTTAAATGCAAATAAAATCTCTAACACTGTATGACGATGCACACCGTTTTTTCCAAAAGCCAAACATCAAGCACTAAGACAGAATCTCTAAAAAATGTAGCGCACTCGTTAAACAATACTTCCTAAAAGAAGCTAGGTCATCCGTCCAGGTCAAGTTGAACAAGGGCAATGCCAATTTCAGGGTCCACTTAGCAGGTGTACAGTTAGGTGGCGACGCGGCGAGGAACAATGCGCCTGACATTGGCGGGAAGAAAGGATGGCACGCCGCCTGCATAGCAATGGCGGTGGCGGCGCCCAGAGCGGGCCTGACGACCACGCACTCGATGCTTCCACACCTGACTGTTGAGGACGGACAGGGGTGTACAACCTGTTTTATATGAGGTATTTTTAATTCTTAAAGTAAGTGAACCCGTGTAGAGCTTGAGCGATGATATACGCAAAGTCACTTGCAGCAATTGGAAAAGAATAGGCGAAGATCGTGATCAGTGTAGTAATACTAAGTTTACTTAGTATACCAAGATTACTTGATCGAACTAATCATAACTATTCCTAAGCAAAGAAGCTTTCATGTTAAAACGCCTTCCACTTCCAAGGAACAACCATCTACAAGTCTACGAAGTTTGCACGACATACAGCAACGGTTACCCAATCATTACGTCATGAATTTTGCTGAAATCGCAAGTTGACTGGTTCTAAAAATACTTGGATCAAACATAGATGTAACACCTATTGGCCACCTTCTTTACTGAATTCAATAAACTCCTAAATAAAATCAAGTAGCAAATATTTTGAACGGGCACTCTAAAAAATCGTAAGCTCTATCTGAATGGTCGCCTTACTGTTCTATCTCTATCTGATAGTTTTGTGACCTTTTTCTTTATTTATGTCTGAAAAACAGGAATATTCTAGTCTAGGCACACTGTGTTATTTGTTCTCTATTAATTTGTTTAGTATTTAGTTATTATATTGTAAAATATATTTATTTAATAAAGATTTATTTATTTATTTATTTACTGTTCGATCTTTAATTTTTCTCTTCTCGCTCCCAGTTCAATTTGCAAAGTTCTGTTATTATACCTACTACTATACGTCTTCGAGTTCAATTAATGAATTGTTCATTGCTATAACCAGAGAAGTTAATAACATAATATAAAACCAATCAGTTCATTAAAACAACAATGAGTTAAATAAATACGTATTATAACACTACTAAACAAACCTTCTTCATTTAAATATTTATTTAAACGGAAATTGAACCCGTGACCACTATCTTGGATTTCACCACTTTTCACCACTATAATTTTAATGGCTGCCAGTAAAATTATGTTTTTAATGTACTAAAAATGTTGAACAACCCTTACGATATTAATGCATTGCAAGCATTATCGTATGCCAAGAACTTAAGTGTGCGTAACGCTGCCGGTAGTGAGTTACACTTAAAAACAATGGTACAGTGACAGTGTAAAATAAGTTATACTTATTTATTTTACCAGTGACAATTATTTAAACTCTATAGTGATTAAAAAGCCAGGTTGGTGCGCTAAAATGTTACATAAACAATGATATAACAGATCCAAATACCAGTGATCCAAATATCAGAGACTTAGGCTAGATACTTTAAGTAGAGATCGTTGTATAAAACAACATTTTTGAAATCTATTTACAATTCCAAAAAAACATCTATATTTATTGTAACATTAAATATTTCTCTCGAGTTTATAATAATTGATCTTGATTTCATATAGGACTGCGAGCCATTTATAATGAATAACGATGAAATTAATTGTCAAATAAAATATGGAGACATTAAACTGTCATAGCTTAAATTTACAGAACCGGTAACGTGAATTTGAAATAAATAAAATTGCGAGGATTAATAGGACGGCCGATTACTATATGAAAGCTAATAAATTACTTACGAACTAAACATAACTTTATGTTCTAAAATAGACGCGTGATTTTTTATTTTGTGTTAATTTTTACCTTCGTGTTTTCTCCAATATTATTTCCAAATTGTTTTTCTTGTTATCTATATGATTTCATAAATAAAATAAAGTTATTATTAGATTAATTATTAATGTAGATAATATATGGACTTCTTACATCGTTATGTATGATAATATGTAAATTAAAAGGAAATAGAAAATTATTTTTTTATTATTTTTAAGTGCTACTTAATTGCTGCACTGAAGCTGAATTAAATATTTAATTCAGCTTCAATCTGGCTGGGTCGGGTAGGCATTTAATTTTTTCACAATATTTTATAAATAGGAAATAGAAATTTATTATTTTCGAATTCAAAAATTAAGATAAGAATTCTTTACTGTTATTGTTAAACCTTATGAACACGTATGTCTATTTGCTATTCTAATACATTTTTAATTTAGGAAAATTCGATATCTTTAAAATTAATTAGTTAATTCTTCGTAGTTTTAGTCGTTAAAAATGAGTTATTATATCTCAGAAGCGATTTAAAGTAGTTTACGATAAATACGAGGTTTATCAAGAGTTATCTAAATAAAGTCAATTCGTCAATTGATATTTACCAAAACACAATTAACCGCCCATTTCTTAACTTTTTCTCCAGTTCAACCTTAGAGCATTAGATGCTTTATGAGACACATGATTGCCTGGAAGAAATTGCTTTTTTAGCGATAAAGCCGCCATTTGTACTTCTTTACAAGAAGAATCTTGTATTGTCCTCTCTAAGTCTTTTGTATGGTGTACAATAAAGTGTTTTTTTTTTCATTTTCATTTTATTTTTTATTTTTTTTAAAGTCAGAAAAGTAGTTAACATTGAAAACACTTATAATCAATTATGTAATCAAGGACACCCGTAGGCAGACGTTACATGTGTATGCAGAATCAATTTAAAGATTGATCGTTCCTTTCAGTAAACGATTGCAGCACCGCAGGGAACATAACATTACCGACCACGGCGCAATCAGTCTCTGTTGATATAAAAAGTTGAGATTCGTACCTCCATTGGCCGCACACGCGGGTCAATACATCCCCGAATTCCACTGATACATATACACGAGTACATGTGGGTGCGAGATGTGGAGATGAGGTGTGCGATGACACGGAGTATTTAACACAAGGCATCGCGCGCGCCGCCCGCTCAGTCACCGCCGCAACACGACCTTAACTCGGCCGCTCCTGCCTCACTTTAGCTCCCCTAACATATTCATAAAAACAATAGGTAATTAAAATCTTATGACGTGTTTAAATAAATTAATTAAAAATTTGAAAGTGATTATTATTATTGTTATATTTTTTACAATTCCAGATAATTCGGGGAAGTGCGAAAAAAGCTCCCCGTAATGGGGCGAATTATTTGGGTAAGTCTTTATTGACATTATTAGTATATCGAATCAGAGCTAATATCAAATTAAAAATACTGTTTACATACAAAATGTTTAAAAGTTATTTTAATTTATAAAATATAATTCAACAGGTGATAAATGCTAAGGGTAAATTAGCTTTTAGCTTATTATAAAATAGTAATGATATAAAATATATATTAAAGAAAATATTTAACGGAGGATATAAATAAATAATAAACAAAGTTTGGTTTACGATAAGTCGTAAGGTGTGTCACAATGACATTTAATTTTCGATAAAAAATATAACACTGCGCTTTTAAAAATAACAATTAATAATAATTTAAAGAGTAATTAGCAATATCTAATATTTGAACAAATTCTAATTATATTTTTTTATTCTATTGTGGTATTGATAAAACAGACAAAGGATTGAATCATAACAAGAAAATGCGTGATATAACATTAATAGCTATTTCAATTAGGAGGGCACTGACTTATTTAGCTCTTGCACTAAATATTTTCCTAAGCATTGTTTCTTCTTTGATTTTCCATTTTTGGTTTGTTCAATTAAGTATTTAGCATACAACGCGTGTTGTCTCGAAATTTCACTGCGCCGAAATACTTTGAAGCACTTGACTCATTGAATTGTGCGTTGCATGAGTATGTCCCAATTATAAAACCATACGGGAACTTTGTCTGCACCTGCCTTGTAGGCCAGTGGGACCCGCGTGACTGGTACAACCTGTGTGACCACGATCCAGGATTTATAAACAATGATTTTCCGCGAAAATTTATAGTATTTATTTACTACTATTTTGCTCTTTTTGAACTTAGCGTTATCCCTCAGGACGACTTTGTCATTTTCTTAAACTTGACACTTCCCTAACTTGATGTAGCTGGTTCAGTGAACGTGCAAGTTAAGCAACTTCAGCAATGCTGGATTATCAGATTGGTGGCCCCATTAAAAAATATCTCCGCGCTTCAGGCGGTAAGTTAAGCTTTCGGTCCTGGCTGTTGTTGTAAGGTAGTGTTACCGTTCTAATCCGTATAAAGCCAGTGATTATTTACTGATTTCGCGATGTGCTATTTACACAGATTAAGTAATACTGTTACTCTACCAGTGGGATTACAGGACGACGATGACTAGTTTAAAATTAATCGTCTAGGTATCACATATATTTTCTTCTTAACAGTTTTTACTAACATGATTAAATAAAATTGTAATTTTCCTCAAATCTGTGAACATTTATTGGTTTTGCTGTAATAATATACGAGTTATTAATATGAGCAATACAACCAATTACATTTTTTATAAAGCAACTCTCAAACTATTGAGTTTTTCGAAAATTACTCGTTGATGTCTTTTCCTCCCTAGTACTGAAAAGGTAGTATGTGGAAGTGGAATTTATAAATATATGTTTGTACATAATTATACATTATGTATAAGTAAAAGTATATATTTTATAAAAATAGTTAAGGGTATATAAATTAATACGTTATGAATCAAAGCCGTAAATATATAGCTAACACAAATGTGATCCACTTGAAAAAAAAAATATGTAGATAATGTTTGGATGCATTATGATCGCAGTGTGTATAAAAATACATAAAGTATGCGTTTCACGTGCAAGGATACTTGCTGCAGCCTTCCTAAGTGCCGCTTTATGTGAATTATCGATGTTGATTCCTTACAATAGCCGATGTTCGTTACAATTACTGTACAAATGAATAAAATTAAAATTATAACACAGATTTTTAAAATACAAATTAGTTTTTTATTTTTTAAGCTATTCTTATTTCGATTAGTTCTTTTTTATTTATTAAGGATTGCTAGTGTTTACAATAGCATGATAACATACATACATTAGAAAAATCATACGCAGGCTTTATTGCAACCCTTAATCAAAGGCAACCACTGTCAATGTGCAATTCCAATCTTTAATTAATGATAACGACATAAAGAATAAAAAATGCGTATATTTTATGTATCTGATGAAAAAACTTAACTAATTGTAAGATTCAGCAATAATATGAAGCTCTATGTCAAAGGAGGAATCTTAAAAATGAAAATATTTTTTATAATATATACAAAAACAGGCCACACTCAGTTCAAGCAATGTTAACGAAGGCAAAAATAAAACTATTTGTTCAAACAACGCAGAAATCCTTTACAAAAGCTTTGCGAAGAGCCCTTTTAACGCAAATGTTATGAGCTTTTATGTCATATTAACACCCGCCACAGGTAAAATTTTAAAAGGAGGTTAAAGCCTTTTTTCTTTTTTCTTTTCGTGCAAAACATTTGCTAGGTAAGTACACTGATTATAAAAATTCGTCAACTTATAAATTTTTATTCGAATAATGTTTTTTTATAAAATATAAATTAATTAATCTTTAACCTTAACTAAACTCAATTCGATTTATTTCTATATCACTTTGAATTATATATCAATATGCTTCGAAAGGCACGACAAGCTGTTGCAATTTTCCAACTCGCATTGGGCCAGCGTTGTCTGGTGGGTATGGCTCGATCTCCCCGTGTGCTATTTTTCATGTAGGGAATCCTTGTTTCAACAGTGGGACGTTTATAGAATGACGATGATCACTTTTTATAATATTTTTTGTCAAACTGCATTCTGTACATTATTATCAATTCAATTTAAATGAGATGCATTTCTCACGATCGTAAACTTAACAAGCTTCGTGTCCCGATTAAGGCAATAACATCGAACCTGAAATTTGAGAATGTTTATTATCTTCCCGTAGAGTCGTCGGTGTCCAAAAACTAAAATAAAAAAGTCCTAATCGCTGGCGAAATGTCACGCGAAAATACCATGGACTGGTTGGGGTAGTGACGATGACCCCGCGCGGCTACCTGCCTCCGACTCCGATGGCTAAATGCAAATTATTGTTTTCTGAACGGGCTCTTTGAGTCAACGCACTAGCGCGGCTTTAACTGTGTAATTTATTAGTTCATCCCTAATCATATTCCTGTTTTTATGTCAACTAAATGTTTCGTCGCCTATATTTTTGTTTCGCAATGTGTTGGTGTTAAATTGTCTGTTTTTAATCGGTAACCTTTAGAAATATGTACCGATACTTTTCCTCAATTAATTAGCATCACTACCAAGCAATAAATTTTCAAATTTCCTACTTCTATTACTGGATTCTGTAAATATAAATAAATATTTTTCGTAATAATATTCATATAAAGCGTAAACATATATTATTTTAACATATAAGTTAAGAATTAGAGATAAGCTTTTGCATTTATTTATAAAAAAAAGTGCATTAGTTCACACTGTTTTCCCTCCTTGTGCATTCTTCCGGTGGCCATTGACTCGGTACCAAAATATACATTTCAACAGAATCCACATAAACTTTCGTGAACCAGTCTCAAGTGTTGATCTTGATTCTTGGTTCTGTCAAGTTATGTAAATTACGCAAAGACGAAGTACGATACTTGATCGATAGGTCAGCGACCGCCTGCGCCTACGCATTTCAGTTAGGCGCCGATACAAAAGCACACTAACTTCATTATTTGTTTTTTTGTAACTCTTCAAAGTGATCTTTACAATGAGATAATTAGAAAAAAACAGTATTTTTTGCGGTCCTCTTCTTTGTCACCAAATGTAACGGGTCCTAAATGCCGTACCTCATAGATGTCTCTCGCTAACAGATGTCTACCGGTATTGTTGCTCACAACGTCAACAATTTTAGAGGAGGTCAAACACCTCTAGCCTTTGTTTGATAATTTTATCCGAAACGTGATACTTAGGTGGAATCAATGCAAGGAATCAATGAACTAATAATGAAGCAGTTTAATACGACTGGTTTTCGTGATACGAATTTAAATCGAATTGTGTTACAATTTATTGATGAATTTGCTAGATTTCGTACCTATTTCTATTTCTACGTGATTTTTTTATTAGCCTATAAATTAACTCAGAAGACCAACAGCACATGAGGAGATAGGGCCATAAGCAACCACGCTGTCCTAAGGTGGGTTGGTGTTGGGTTTTACCAATTGCAAATTCTAATTATTGTAAGATGGCAATTGTCAACAGCTGAATGTACCCCCTGAAATACGGAGGAGATATAGCTACTTATTCTAATTTGAATACCCATCTGATAACCGGGCACTGCAAAAGTTGCTTTTAACTTGCAAAATCGCAGCCCGGGCGCGCATTTGATTCGTATATGCATTTTTATATACAAAATAGCTGTGCTCGCAACTTTGTCCGCGTGGAATAGTTAGTGACTTTCGGCAGCATTTTTATTTTTTTAGGCTATTGTTCCCGTTTTTGCAACATTTTTCACTGATGCTTCGCTCTTATTGGTCGCAACGTGATGTTATATAGCTTAAAGCCTTCCTCGATAAATGGACTATCCAACACAAAAAGAATTTTTCAATTCGAACTAGTAGTTCCTGAGATTAGCGCGTTCAAACAAACAAACTCTTCAGCTTTACAATATTAATAATATAGATATTAATTGAAAACTGCTTTCCATTACAAATACAAAAGTACAGTTACTTACTAATAAAAAGTGATAAATGGATATGTAAATGTACCTACCGAAAGTTTTGTGGCAAAGTTTTTATTCTTTGTGTATTGACATAAAACAGCCAAATATTTAAGCACAAAGTATATATACTTAACACAGTTGAGTCGACCATAGGTGCGATTTTTAAATCTCACGGTTGATCTTAAAATAAAAATCAGACCGACTGACGGACGGACGGGACGACCAGTCCAGTTTTTTATCTAAAGTCTATCTTGTCCATCCGAAGGTTGTTTGGAAGAGATCACTCCTAGTGATAAGACCGTTCTTTGTACAACTTCTTATACTTTCTTATGTTTCTTTGTGTTAATGTTTGCACAATTAAGTAAAATTTTGAACATTAAGAACCTACTTACCGTTCAACAATTTCCAGTGTCAGAATATAGTCATCGGGAGACTTCGAATACGACCCACTCGTATTCGAGTAAGCGATAGTGTAAGAAGTCATGAATCACTTATTGACTTAAAAAACGATTATAAAAATAACAAACTTAAATTAAGTTTCAACGAAGCTACTGAGTCTACAACGAGTTCGTCTTTGGGAGTGTAAAGAAATTGTAAGAGACTTCTTGTTTTCTCCATTGTCACGGGTTTCAAAACTGTACAGCGCGATGCAAACTCCTTGAAGGCTATGAAGTTACCTGCGAGCTCAACGACACACAAGCGGCATACGTCGTCGCGGCCACGCTGTCAACAAACCTCACGGATTGGTTGACAGCTACATTTAGTTACTGCACGCAACTTGCGCCTAACTTCACGTCTGTTAAGAAGTTTGCATCGCAATGCACTATATCCATGGTACCTAGTACGAGTTTCTATTGCCATTCGATCATGTTATCGAAAACGAGAATTTGTATTTGCAAAGTTGTTACTTGTTTGTCACTAGGAGGCGCTACCGCTGCTTCTATTTTAAACAAATTCTCGCTTCGTTAGCGTGATCCAAGTGAACCGAGAAGAGCTGGCAAGAAATTTAGGAGACTTTTTCTTTTTTTTTCTTTATTGTCACAAGTTCGAAAATTTTATCTGGAATGTTCTTTTATTTCAGTGCGTGCCCCTTGTGCTGTGCGCAAGCTTGGCTCGTGCATCGCCGCACACGGACACGTTTTCCTTCGCCCGCAGTGCAGTGGAAACGGTTCCGCAACACGACCCTATAGCGACGCCCATTCGCGCCTCCGTTGAAAGCATACCACTAAGGTAACTTTATTACCCCACTTATTTAATTTTCGGTAACACAGATTATGGATCTGTGTGCATATATTTGCATGCAAGTTTGCATCGTAAAATTTTAATATATAATAATAGTTCGAAAAGTTATAAGAGAAGTAAATTATGAAATGTTTCATTGATCAAATGAAACAACTTTTTCCTGTGACCACGGACCCTGCAAAGGGTTCGAAACGTCAGGATAAATATTAAATAAGTAATGTGTAAAATAAACGCGAGTAGATCCGTAAAAGTTGTTTCATTTCAATGTGTAGTGTTCGCGTAAACTTTAGAAAACAATATGTTTCATTACTTTAAATTTGTTACTTGTTGTTTTAATTTGGTTGACATTGTTTTAGTCACAGCCCCATAATGCGTGAATGGGTGCAGATTGCCGATGCACGCTACCGAACACATTTTGTAGTCGTTAAGTTTGCCATACAATAAAATTCTCAGCTTCTGTAAAGTTTGAACCCAAAACTTAATTAATTAATTGACAAACGTTAACTTAAAGTGACTTAAGCCTGTGTCTGGAAACTACGTATACATTATTATTTATTAAAAATCTTTTGTTCGATATAAAGGCATTATTCTGTTGTTTCGTTGTGCGTGCTCTTTTTAAAGTAATCACAATTTTAGGAGTCTCGCTGAGAAGAGAGAAGGCAGACTGCCTCTACGCGATGCGGTTGAAAGGAGACCGATATCGTTGATCGATAGTGACAAAGAAAGCGCTTTTAAGACAGTTGAGGTAAGGCCAATAAATAATTGCAACAAAATTATAAATAGTCAAACATAACCTACTGAAAACTACTTAGCTTAGTTAACTTTTTGATTTCAGGACGTGGAGACGATACAAGATTTGGAAGAAATTGGACAATATAAAAGGTTTTACGGCGCAGCAAGCTACTTGAACAAGTAAACATATATATTAATTTTGTCGATTTTTGTCCCAGTGATTATGGGACGATAGCTGCATATAAAAATCGGTTATGGTCTCATTTTGAAGAGCTCCAGTCGTAGATGTGCAAAAAAATAAAGAATCCTGTCATAGGTTTCGAAATTCTTAAAAAATCTGTTGAATAAACGCGAAGTTTTGAGGGCGACCCACAGTATTTCTTTAATTCTATAGACAAAAATTTAACTCGCTTACCCCGTTGTTGGTGGGTTATTGGGACGTTCCTTCCTCCCCGGTCTTAATTGCTTTTTTAATTACTTACGGCTTAGCTCTTTGCCTTCATCTTGGCTGATGTTACGTGATGATAAGGCCGAAGGTTGAAGCGCACTTCACCCGGAATACTCACCTACTGAGGTACTGGCTATCCTATCTCTTTGACGACTTCCTTGGTCGAGTGGTGTGTACACCGGTTTTCATGGTGTCGCCATCTCTGAAGTCTCGGGTTCGATCCCCGGTCGGGTCAGTTTAGTTTCTCTAAGTTTTTCTAAATTGTCTCGGGTCTGGATGTTTTCTATGTATAATAAGTATGCATTTAAGTATTTTAAGTATGTTCACCGTTGTCTAGTAACCATTTAACGAGTTTCATAACGAAGCTTTTCTTGGGAAAGTTTATTTATTTATTATTTATCTATTTATCTCTAGCTGCCGGAACACAACAATGCTACAAACATTGATGAAATGCCGACATATTTAGATAAGATGGTGGTAGCTAGGTAGGCGGACAAACAAGCCCTACCACTTACATGTACCCCCCTTTTAATAGGATAAAGGATAAGGGACCCAACTAATAAAAATTACATTGAATTTTTTACAGCGCTTCAAGCATAAACGATGAGAGACTTCAACATGGAAATGCAAATTTACAAGGTACTTAACTCTTGCCATTGTCCCCATTCTGATTTTTTTTTAATTACTTACCTGTTGCCTATATTAAAAGCAGGCGAAAAAAGTTATTTTGGAATCGAATGTTATATTGATCATGTTCACAACTCTTTTAAAGTGGTTTTCTACGGTAATTAAAGTTAGTGTCACTCACTAGAGACGCCTAGAACGCTAAGGACATCAATTTTCAACTAGGAAAACAGAGCTTGCCGTGGGTGGTTCTGAGTTCGCTCATAACTTGCAAACGATTTTCAACCTACTTTTATATAGTAATAAAGTCTACACTCGTTTGCAAGTTATGAGCGGGTTCAATGTCGGGGTCGACGCTGTTTTGCTTGGAGAATAGCACTGCTCATTCGAGAAATTCATCGCTTGAAGATAAGTGCGCGTTCATCGAGCGCGTTTGTCTATGTCCTCCCTAAAAATCGCGCGACAACGCACAGGGTGCCTAGAGTGAATTTCGTTTACTATCCGTATTCATTCGGTTACGTTTGCGAAAGCGAAAATTAGCATGGCATTGAAGCAGCGCCTCCTGGCGGCATACGAAAAGAGTTAACATTTTGCAATACAAATTCTCGTTTTCGTTAACGTGATCGAATAGCGAATGACTCGCACTTGGCACCCTGAGCACTAAAGCGACCGACGAACCCTGAGCGAATAAATTTGGTTATCCTAGATTCACTTTTTTATTTTATTTGTCTTATAGGTAATGTGCCGCAGTAAAATTACTAACAATATTAACATACAATAATAATAATAATAATACCATTCTATAATAATAATATTAAAATACAATTTACAATAATAATTCTAAATGCATTGTAAAAACATTGTAACATTTAAGCTTTGCTATACCCTAATGGGTGTCATGTCTGCACTACTTTGTTATTATAATAACCACCTGTAACTTACTGTACATGAATGCAATAAACCACTTTGAACTTTGAACTTGAACTTGAGCCATCCCCGTGACAGAGAAGGGATACTACTAGTAATAAGGCCTCCCCTCCCCTCGTCGAGCTTTTCGCTGTTAGAAGGGGAAAGGGGAGGACCCACGTTACGCCTGGACCTGGTGTACGTACAGTATTTAACCTAGTTTCAAAAATGGGCCACCTATTCTAGCAGCTACTTGACGTAATCCCATTCTACATTACTCATTGAAAACTTTTATATTTATAGCGATGCAACAAACTGTAAGCGGCCCAAGGGACAGGCGCCTAGTGGTATGCTACATGCAGTCATGGGCAGCGTACAGGGCACCTCCGCTGGCGTTCACTGCTGGCTTGATCCCACGCTCCTGCACACATCTGCACTATGCCTTCGCAGCGATACACCCTCACACATACGCGGTTATGCCGGCCAACGAGGATTATGACGTCATTAAGGGTAATTTGACACGTCTGGGTATAAGTTGTCTGTTGTTAATTTGTAATTTTTTAACAAAAACTTAATGTTGGTTTATAAGATTTTTTGGTAGTAGGACTAAGGTTTGCTGCCACCATTTTATTTAAGTCTGTCGCCATAACAATAAAGTGAGCAACATTGGTGTGTTCCGTCAGTTAGTTACCACTAAAAAATAGTAGGTACTAATAATATGGTGGTTAAGTGATCGAGGCTTAAACAGGGTATGAAAAGAAGCTTAACGAAAACGAAAAATACAGATTGTTCCCATCATTACTATTACTTTCTTGTATGGAGCCGTACCTGGGAACCTGATAGTTAAGGAGTTATTGAGGAACAAAGTCAAAACTTTTTCTTTTACGGTTTTTGCGGAATCTGTTTAAAAAGGTTATTAGTAAATATTTTTCTAAAGGAACATTAGTATTTTTCTTCCATTTTCCATTAAAAAGAGACGTTTTAAGTTACAAACCGCAATGAATGTCGAAGGCACAATGATGCGGCGGCTCGCGGCGCGGCCGGCCGCTTCTTATCGTACGCTACATGCACACTAAGTTGCACGCGTTCCATTGCGTGTCATAAATAACACCTGTTTTTGATACCTACCCAAAAATAAAAGTCGTTTCCCAACATTTATTTTTACATAATGTTTCTTAGTTTGATGTACACTATGCGTATATTACGGCTTCGGTAAGGGTTCTTTCATACCCTGTTTATGATAAATGAGATTCCCACGTTATTAAAAATAAAAAATAGTTTTTTAGAAGGATAATTTTGCTTATACAGGTGGTTACCGCATCGCTACTGGTCTGAAGAAACGTCAGCAAGGTCTGCGGGTGCTAATCAGCGTTGGCGGCGAGGGCACTGAGAGGCTGTTCAGCGAACTAGTGCAGGAGCCGAACAGACGCAGCGCCTTCATAGAGAGCGCCGTCAATTTCTTGCGGGAGCACGACTTCGATGGCATGGACCTCCACTGGGTCTACCCTGGTAAGGACTGTGGTGCCAGCTATAACGTTTAACCCATTTACGGGTACAGCTTTACAGCGTAATATAAAAGATTTTATATTTTTTAGATTTAAACCTTTTTGCAAGCTTCAATTTATGGCAGCATCTATAAATTTTTTACTGTCAAAAACCAATATGGCCGCTGTCGCGCGCGAAAAAAGAAATTTCTTTTCTGTGGGTGGCTAAAGGGAGAAGGCTGGGTGATAAAGTAAATTAAAATGCTTTGATTTTGAATATACCATTGTATGACGCAACTGTAGTTATTTCCGTAAAAATCATAACTTAAAATATGTCATGCAATTATATTGCAATTGAATTTGCAACCATGTATATTTACGCTAATTAATGTCTAGTGTATGGTCTTAACACTCAATTATTCCATGTTATTGTATTTATTCAATGGAATTGTTCAAAACGATTCTCAGAGAGAGAACTAAGTAGTTATAGGTATATTTTCTTTAGAATCTCATAGATGTATGATCAGGGAATGCATAATTAAATTGGACGGGAACACATTCACGAAATATAGCTGTTTTCTTCTAAACAGGTGAAAGAGATGACAGAGACAAAGAGATGTTAACCTCCCTTCTCTACGAACTTCGCGAAAAGTTTTCATCGTACGGTTTGCTGCTTACCACTATACTGCCACCGTTCAGATATCAAATCGAAGATGGATACGACCTAAGTGCCGTTAGTGGTGCCACTGATTACACCGTTTTACAAGCATGGGACATGACTCACGGGAAGAAGGACGAGCCGCCGTCCCGTGCCGTCCACCACAGCACCTTGCATCGCGATCCTGGTGCGGCATACAGGGATCAAAAATACGATAACATTGTAAGTGCTCATAGATACTGGCATACTGGAACATCAAAATCCGAACTTAATATTTTCACAAACATCTAGGATAGGTAAGTTAAGAATAGGGTTGTTGTAAAAAGTTCGGATGGCGACTATGTAGTTGATGATATTGATATTTATATATTAAACAGTAATAAAGTAGAGTTATAAAATTGCTCGACAGAATAAAGCCACAACAGCCTTAATACAAGTGCGCTTGATCCAAACTATTGATGATGCGGATTCAAATCCAGCTCATGGTAATCACTTTTCAACAATCTTTCCAAAGAAACGGCGGATTTTAAAATACGTTCAATATTGCTACAGGAATTCATGGTTAAATACATCGTTCGCCACGGAATGGCCGCAGAGAAGCTTGTACTAGGGATCCCGCTGTTTGGGAGGAGTTACACCTTAGCGGCTTCGACCCTGCCTTCTCCAGGGGCGGCTGTGAGTGCCTGGGGGGAAGAAGGACAGTACACACAGACGAAGGGACTACTGGCATACTTTGAGGTGAGAAGCATAATTATTGTATTAATAGCGTAAGCCGATTTTTGTCCCAGTGATTATGGGACGATAACTGAACATAAAAAATCGGTTATGGTCTCATTTTGAAGAGCTCCAGCCGTAGATGTGCAAAAAAATAAAGAAAGCTGTCATAAATTTCGAAATTCCTAAAAAATCTGTTGAATAAGCGCGAAGTTTTACGGGCGACCCACTAGTATATATATTAATAGCGTAAGCCGATTTTTGTCCCAGTGATTATGGGACGATAGCAGCACATAAAAAATCGGTTATGGTCTCATTTTGAAGAACTCCAGCCGTAGATGTGCAGAAAAATAAAGAAACCTGTCATAGGTTTCGAAATTCCTCAAAAATCTGTTGAATAAACGCGATGATTTGCGGGCGACCCACTATTACATATAAATATACCAGAGAGCCTAGTGTGAGTTTCATTCGCCATTCGATCACGTTAACGAAAACGAGAATTTGTATGCCAAAAATAAACCTTTACGTTAATTTAGCAGTGCAACATTTGTAAATATGTGTATAGTTTATTCTTGATAATAAATGATTATTTCATAAAAATATTAACGATTATTTGATTTCGAATTTCGTGACAACCCTTGCACATCGGCAAACGATCGCATAGATACTGCCTGCGCGGGCGGCGGCATCGCCCCGTATCAAAGGCGATGTCCTACTGTATGAAATAGTAATACTGTGATATTAATATGGCAAAATTTTAACTCTTCTCGTATGTCGCCCGGTGGCGCTGCTTCAATACCATACCAATTTTCGTTTTCGTAAACGTAATTGAATGAATACGGATAGTAAACAAAACACACTAGGCACTCTGTACAGATCAAATAGCTCGGTGTGTAGGTTTGACGGCTGCACTTTATTGTTATATGTAGGTTTTAAAATTCAGGGGAATATTAAAAAATCGCAGCCACTTTTATTTTTGTTAGTCTACCATTTAAAAAACCATAAATACGAATATTTACATTATTTTGACATTGTCCATTTTTATGGCTAAAGCCCGTCACAGACGCAGCTATAATATGTATTATAGCGAGACATATTACGTTAAATATCCATAGTAATCTTCGAGCAACCACAGACGGAGCTATAATATATATTTCTATTACGTCACCAAAATATGTGGACAGATATAGCAAGAAATATTAATATTATATTATGGTATATACGACCGCGGACTTAATGAGGGCAAAAACATATATTATAGTATAGCTACCGTGTGTGGTGGATTGCTATAATATAATATGTATAGCACATCATATTAATTTAAATTAATAGCTAAGTCTGTGACGGGCTTTATGAGAGAGATAGTTAACTCATTATATTATTGCAACCAAAACAAGAATGAACAACGTACATACAAAAAATTAAAAATATTTACAATTTTGCGGTCTTATCGCTTTAGAGCGATTTCTTCCAGATAACCAGTCGTATGGAGATAACAATACACTCTAAGATCGTTAAGATAAACTAATGAGAGTTTTGTTACATCATCATTACCAAATGTGCGGCGAAGAATAATATTGTTTACCTGTAACATTTTTACTTGATCTTGTAAGGAGGACGATGGCATAATGACGTTCATAAGAGCTATTTGTAGCCTAAACAGAATAAATAATTTTGAATTTTGATTTTTTTTTTCAATTAAGTTCGTAATCTTCTGTCAGTCTAAAACTGTAATATCCATTGTGGATAATGTCTTTGGCTACGTATTTGATAAAACGAAATTGCAAATTATTGTATATAGGTGCATGTTCTTCTCTTTTCTACTATGTTGAAGTCTTGATTCGCAGAATTCATATTTTAAACTTATTTTGTCATTAATCATAATAAAAACTTTTAGATTTGCATGGCTGAACGTGAAGGCAAAGGAGTGAGTGCAATAGATGACTCTGGCAACTCTTACGCAGTATTCGACAACCAATGGGTATCCTTCGACACACAAAGTACAGTATTAGAAAAGGTAATAAATACTTACTATTCTTCTAAACCAGAGGCCGTAGCTTCAGCCTTACGGAGACAAAACTACATTGTTAAAAGCTTAACCTCTGCTCCACGGGGAGCAGATGTTAAGTTGCAGGAGCTTGCTAGCTCAGTATGGACTGAGCTAGCAAGCCATGCCAGCCCATTTTCTATTGGTTGGTATGCAAGTTGCTGAGCGGCAAAACAAAGGACAGACATTGTTCCGCGCAGGTGAGGCTACTCAGGCTACAGCCTCTGGTATATAGACATAAACAAAAGATTATAAGAGGACGCTTTTACAGATAATTTCCATTAATGCTTTTCTTTTAGATGAGATTTGTTATAAGCTCGGGATTGGCCGGAGCAGCGGCGTATGCTATAGATATGGATGACTTTAGAGGATTATGTGGCACACCTTTCCCAATACTAAGTACCATATCAACTAGCCTAAATGGTAAGAATTTGTTAAGCCTACAGTGTAATCTGATTTTTTCTTTGATTTTTAACAGTAAAGCTTTTAATGAAATATCGCTTTTACTAGGTGAATCAATTCAGTCTGATCAGTCTTCTCTAAAACTTGGGTCATGCCCAACTGACGACCAGTATCTGGCTTCGGATGAAGAATCCTGCGCACATTTCCATTTCTGCACTGGCGGAATAAATTACAAAATGATTTGTGAAGAAGAACGACTTTACGATCCGTCTACAGGATTTTGCGGGTAAAGTTTGAATAAAGTTTTTCTTAGCATATTTCTCAAAAATAAATTAAATAACCCCACCTTGTTTAAAACTCTTATTAAAATACCTTTCCAAAATGATTTTAGGCACCAAGATGTTGCGAAGTGTCTTCCCGGTCTAAGTTTGAGGATAAGTGTCGGCGACGCGGAACGTTACTTGTCACAAGTATACGAAAACGATTTTGAAGTGAGTATAAGAATATATGATTATTTCTTAGGAACCAGATAAAACAGTTTTAAAAAGCAAATTTTTTTATAATATTTTCTAAGAAAGTTGCACTTTGTTGGTCAATTTTTACTACCAGTAGCCGCAGAATAAACGTAATAAGTATGTTTTTATTACATTGCAGTGGAACGGAGAACACGTAGTTAAAGACGTTCAAGCTGAGCCTATGTTTGACCTATACGAAGTGGATATCAAAAAAAGTGAGCCAATCACACTGCCTTCGCTATTTCCACCCTTTCTAACAATTCTAACTTTTATTTCCTGAGACTTCAAATCTATTTTCATGATTTTCTATTATGTTTATTTCTTAAGTTTATTTTTTTTACAACTTTACGACACTTCTCTTTTCTTCTGCAAACTGTATTTCTCGCTACTTTCTTAACAACGCTTTTACTATTTCTTCAGAACACTTTGTATTAGTTAAGCATCACAGAAACCGCAGGCATGTAGCAGGAAAATACGGTCTATGGGATACCTCTTACCGGCCACAATTAACAAACGCAAAACCAAACAAAAACATTGTTGAAAATGACAACGAGTACATACAAGAAGGTAAGTGTACACATCAGAGTTTATTGATAAGGTTCATCGAACTTAAATCCTTTTTTATCGCATTACAGATAAAGAAAGCGACAAAAAGATTGTGTGTTACATGACCAGTTGGGCTTTCTACCGGCGCAGTGATGGCAAATTCGTTCCTGAACACATCGATTCCAGGCTGTGCACGCATATTGTTTATGCGTACGCGTCTCTCACTCCTGACGATCTAGTCGCCAAAGAGTTTGACCCTTGGGCAGATATTACCAACAGTAAGTACTATTTTCTGCATTTTCTAAAGGATGTTACTGTTGCCTACAATAAGCATTTAAAAAGTCACCGATTGCATTTTAATGCGGTAATAGAGAGGCAAGTAGACTGAGTGAATAATATTAATTTTAATACTGCAAATTAGTACATAAACATAAAATACCAATTACGAGACGTGTCTTTTAGATCTATATGAGCGTGTGACGTCAATGAAGGATGCAAAAATACTCCTTGGATTGGGAGGGTGGACGGACTCGGCCGGTGATAAGTATTCGCGGTTAGTGTCATCTGACAAAGCACGAGCAAACTTCGTGGAGAAGCTGATCCCATTCCTGAAAATGCACAACTTCAACGGCCTCCACTTGGATTGGAACTATCCTGTTTGCTGGCAGAGCAACTGCAAGAAAGGCGCTGCGTCGGATAAAGCTAACTTCGCTAAGTTTGTCCAGGTAACCACAATGTACAAATATATAAAAACTGTTACTTTTTTTTACAGTCTTCCATGTTGCCATAATATTTGTTTTTTAACATATCTAGTTAGCGTTAAACGTACCGACGCATCCTAATTGTCACAAAAAATCTCCACATTTAGTTATAGGTACATACGTAAGTTATAATTCTCATTTTGGTTTAATAAAAAAGTCGACAATGTCAGTTAAGAGCGTTTACGCAGCACACTAGCGCCGCCAATGAAAAAAAAACATCTAGCTAAAAACGGCCACTTATTTATATAACAATATATTATATAACTAAACCATAACATGTCAGATGTTCATTAGGTGACGTAAAAATGCTAAATTACTTCATTCAAATAGTTTGTTGAGTAAATTTGATTTTCTATCTCTAGTTACTAGATATGTTTTTTTTTCATTGGCGGCGCTAGTGTGCAGCGTAAACGCTCTTAAAAACAAGTAACATAACTTTTATTTCTGGCCAATTATTGCGTCAATTTGATGCTGATTGTATAAATCTTCTAAACTGAAGAAGACTGTATAAATAATACTTCAAAAAGACTCCTTTTATACAATTTTAGCAAAATTCCCATAACCAATAGTGGAAAAAAGCGTTTGTTCGCATAAGGACAGATTCTCAAAAAGACAGACTCGCATAAGGACAGATTCTCAAAAAGACAGATTCGCAAAAAGACAGAGTACACATAAGTACAAAAAATAAATTTATTTTCTCATCGTACGACTTACTCATATATTTTTTACTTCTAACACTTATAATGACAAATTAACAAAAACAATTGTTATTTTTTATTGAGATAAAAAAACAAGAATACTTAAATAAGAAAAAAAAATTGTGACAGAATTCATTCATTTTTCCTTGTTGGGTGTTATCCTCGCCTTAGTACCGCAAGACGTTGCAAGCATTCTATCATCGATATTTTATCGGATGTACAATCAGATACAATTTTATTAATTTGAATATCAACCGCAATATCTGATTTTCTCCTTCCTTTATCGGCACAATAATATAAACTACGCTGTATTTTAACGTCAGCTAGTTTTGCTTCCTTTTTTAAAAGCTTGATGAATAAAAATAATGGTGTTTTTTTCGGAATTTTCGCATATCAATGCGAAAATTCCGAAAAAAACGTTTATGCCAACCTTCGATGGCATTTGTGGTACGGAATTTTTCGCCGTAACAACTGAAGACTTCTGTTGTGATGAGTTTGATCCACTGCTTGACAAAATAATTTTGAAATGATGTGCTTTCCTCAGTGCAAGAAGCCAATTCACACAACGATAGGTATGCCTCGGGGATAAGTACCGGAGGCAACAGTGGTAACTGGGAGAATAGCCGGGTGCATTTACGGCCTTCTTCTGTAGAACTGAATCCAATTGATTTTGACCTTTTCCAAACAGCATTTAAAAAATGATAGTAGCATCCTTTGACCACTATGTCAGTATATATCGTCTTTATGGCTTGAATAATAGCAAGCCCATAATCACACTTAAAAGTATCAATATTCACGAATAATTTTTCTTTTACAATTTTAAAAAGTCTCTCGTATGTATTTTGATTTTTGTTTGGCAACAAAGCAAACAACAATGGTACAAAGCTGACAGTTTCTGAATCATGCGTGATGTCGGCGTGCAAAGAAAACAACTGGTAAAAAGGAGCCGGACAACACTTGAACGTTCCATCAGCGTACAATAAATTTACTTTTTTAATGGTTTTTTTTGCCAATTGAGTACCAAAAATTATAATTTTGTCTTCAACGCCTTCATCAAATAAAAAAAAAATCACTTACAATACAATCCGACAATTGAACATCCTGTGGATGCTCAAATTTACTTTTCTTTACATTAAGAAATTTATAACGAGCCCGATACAGTGTATCTTTTTTGGAATTGAATCTAGGCAATTCAGTTGTGGAAAGTACATAATCAGAACACTCGTCCTGCGTATCAATATCAATTTTGTAATAATGCTTCTCGAATAGTTTAGGTATTGGCTCCATATTAAGACAAACATCTTTTTTGGCTTCTGACATTATGATGTCATTTTTGTTGCGTGCAAAATCCGGAAAACACGTATGTTTCGCTTCTTTGACAATTGCTTTCTCTTTCGATAATGTTATGGATGTGCTACACAATTTTTTGTTGACGCATCGCCAATTAGTCGTGCCACTAACATTAGTTTTTACAAAATTATTCTTGTGGCCAGCGTGCAGCAGCACCATCCCTTGATTTGGAAGACGTCCTTTTCCTACAATACAAAATAAATAAATTAGTAATCTGATCGGCTCTTGCAGATTTACTAATTAATACTATGAGTCTTACCTTTATTTCCTTCTATGAAAACGATATCGATTTTCCCTGAACTAGGGCCCGCTTCATCCATTTTGTATTAAAATATTTTATAAATGCAAATAAAATAACAAGGAAAAATTAAGTTATATTGACTTAATAAGTCATTATATGACAGAATATCATGGATAAATTCTGATAAATTAGAAACATTATCTAATTGCCAGTGACAAAAGTCATCCAAACAGCATGAGTTGTTTATGCAAGAAGTATGCATTGTTGCATTATGTGCTGGCAAATAATTACTATGAATAAAACGAACAACAGGGGAATGATATGCAAGAAATTTACAGATGAGATTTTTAGACCTTACGACCAAAATTTTTAATGAATGGTGTGTTGATATGTACCATTTCTGTCTTTTTGAGAATCTGTCTTTTTGAGAATCTGTCCTTATGCGAATCTGTCTTTTTGCGAATCTGTCCTTATGCGAACAAACGGAAAAAAGAGGTTAATACTTCAAAAATATTTCAGCAACTGTCGAGAGCATTACACGGAGTTGGCATGGAGTTGGGCGTCGCCATATCCGGGTACAAAGAGGTGATAGAGACCGCCTACGACCTGCCGACGATCTCAAAAGCGGTGGACTTCATGAGCGCGATGACGTACGACTACCACGGCGGCTGGGAGAGGACCACCGCGCACCACACACCGCTGGTGCCGGCCCCCAATGACGCGTTGGCTTATTATTCTATTGTAAGTTATTTTTCATATATCCGGGTACAACTAGGTGATAGGTAAAGCCTACGATCTACCGACGATGTCCAAAGCGGTGGATTTCAAGAGCGCGATGACGTACGACTACCACGCCACGCCTCTGGTGCCGGCGCCCAATGACGCGTTAGCTTATTATTCTAGTGTAAGTTTTATCTCATATATTCGGGTACAAGGAGGTGATAGGTACAGCCTACGATCTGTCAGCCATGTCCAAAGTGGTGGATTTTAAGAGAGCGCGATGACGCACGACTACTATGTTGGCTGGAAAAGGACCGCTGCGCACCACACGCCGCTAGCGCCGGCGCCCAATGACGTGATAGCTTATTATTCTGTTGTAAGTTGTTTCTCAAATATCCGGGTAGAAGAAGCCTACGATCTGCCGAGGATCAAAATCATTTAATAGTTTCTTTGTCGCACCACCAAAAACGAAATGCTTTCACAACACACGTATATATTATCACGTATTATTATGATCCCTCCTTCCTACAACATGGTTGCGGGTCGACAAGGTGAGGACAGCTTGTGAGACAGTCCTAATTCTAATGAATTAGGACTGTCTCACAAGCTGTCCTACAGCTAATGCTGTTTTCGCATCTCGACTTCGATTTTGCTTACCATTAGGTAGAGAGGAGACATTTGCCTACCCTTCTGAAAAAAAATATAAGTAACAATTAGTTTAATTCCGGCACCTCTTGGTCTGCATCTTACCACTAGGCTACAAAAGCGTTTACCCACTTTACATATTCCAATATCAAAAAATATGTATATATACACATACATATAAAAATCAATTGCTGTTCGTTTGTCTCGCTAAAACTCGAGAATGGCTGGACCGATTTGGCTAATTTTGATTTTGAAATATTTGTGGCAGTTCAGGGAAAGTTTAAACGGTGAGAAACAAAAATAATAAATAAGTAACGGAAAAATACTAAAAACGATAATTTAATTTTCCTATACAAAATGTTCCTAACTGTGAAACATTTGATGTCTTTTGTCTTTTTAGAAATAAAAAATTGTCACTTGGTTGTCAAAAATTTATAGGTGCGTTCAGAAATTTGTCTGTTTCATAGCTGTAGTAAGAGGTCTGATCTCTTTGGTCTGTTTTGTTGGAATACAATATATTATGTAGGTGATACGAAGTTCACCGGGTCATCTAGTACAAGATAATATTTTCACTAACTTACTCTTACCTCAGGAATATGCAATCAAAGCTCTGCTAAGCGGCGGTGCTGATCCGAAGAAGCTGCTTCTTGGGTTGTCTTTCTACGGGCAGTCGTACAGGTTAGCTGATGTGGAGGGGCCGAAGGGGCCAGGCGCGCCCGCCGCTGGGCCAGGAGAGCCCGGCGAGTTCACCAAGCAGCCTGGCATGTTGGCCTACTATGAAATATGTTACAGAGGTTCGTACTAACAAATATATAAAGCAACTTTTTTAATTCCTTGACGTCATCTCGATTTGTAAACATTCAAAAAGGCTGATATTTCATTTCATTTTTCGTTTTTCATTTTTCATTTAATTTCATTTTATTTCAAAATTATACAATCGTGTATTTGAGCAGTCAAATTGAAGATAAAGACATTAATTTACCTATATCAATGTTTGTTATATTGTAGTCTTAATTAAACTATTCGACGAAAGTTGGTGCATTTTTTCAGTGTGTCGCCTTAAGGGTTAGCATTTGGCCTTCATCTCAGCTGATGTTAAGTGATGATAAGGCCGCAGGTGGAAACGCATTTTACCCGTAATCCTCAACTACTGAGGCCCTTTTTTTCCTAAATTAAATGCTTTGCGCATACACCGGGACTGGGGCAAGTGGCGAACCCGGGTTATGTGGGACTCTTCTCCTCTTCCTTCGTCCAGCCACCAAAGCTCGACGATGGAAGGGGAGGTATACCCACAAAAAAACGAGTGAGCCTTACAGTAGTCGCATATGATGTGTAACATTTGACATCTCACCTTAGTAATAAGCAACTTTAACATTATATTCTGAAAAAAAATGGGTTAGGTATTATTTGAAATGACTTTTCATAACAAAGAATAATTCTATTTAATGAAAATTGTATTTTATTTAATTGCCACTGAGAGTAATGTAATACCGCTCGCTCATCCGTCAAATCAAATGGCGCGCGCTTCCCCGATTGATTGGTATCATCTGACAGCCAACTCTACCACCGCACGCTCATTGGTTAAATCAAATGGCGCACGCTTGCGCGTTTCCCCGACTTCCTGTTACACACTTCCGTCCCATTTCACGAAGTCACTCCCACAAATTGCAAGAAAGCGAAAGGAAAGATGTTACACATCAAAAACCTAGTACTATCTTATGTGCCACGAGGATGGCTCGGGATCAAGAATTCGTTGTGAAAAAGAAAAGTTATAGAGCTGGTTTTAACATATTTTGTAAATAAATGTTCTTTTGGTTATGCAGCTTTAAACAAATTAAATCAACTTCTACCAGACAAATTTCTACTAGAAGTTAAAGTTCAGCTAATAATGGTATTTAAACTCGTTTTTGCTTTTTATTACAGTAAAGAACTTACGATGGAAGACGGGGCGACAAAGCAATGCCGGACCTTACACTTATTCAGACAGCCAATGGGTCGGGTACGATGATCCTCAATCTATAACTGAAAAGGTTAGTAAGCAAACAATTTAAAATCTATACAATGTAGCCACCGAAAACTTTATCAAGGTTAAATATTTATTACAAGCCTAGTTATTATATTGGTGTAGCAAGGATTAATAGGTAAGCATGTCCCTTACTTTACTGACTTACCTGAATAATATAAGAAGTGAAAGCATTTTAATGTTTTACATAGTTAGGTAAATGTAAAAAAAATATCAGAAAACGAATGTAAATTTTTGACTACTTTTGCTCAGGATTTGAGCAATGAACGAATGTTGAAGTTTTTACAAACATATTTATGAGTGATGCAAACTGACAACAAAAATAATACCTAACACCTTTTGTTAACAAAGTTAAGTTTAAATTTTTTAGCAAAAACTTTTTATACTTTAACTTTAGCTTTTATTTTTAACTTAATACATACATAATAGTTTAAAAAGTTCTTTAAAGATTGTGTTGACTTATATTTACTACAGTAGGTAATTATTATCGGGATTATTACTTTGCTTTTTCGTGTTTTTAATTAACCGATTTAAGATAGTCAAAAAAAGAAAAAACATTTTCATGTTTTAAGATCATGTTACTACATGATAATTGGTTCTAGGTGGAATGGGCGATGCGTCAAGGTTTAGGCGGTGTGGCAGCCTGGGCCATCGACCTGGACGACTTCAACAACCGCTGCTGCGGGGAGCCGTCGCCGCTGCTGCGCGCCGCGGGTCGAGCGCTCGGCCGCTCTGTGCCGGCACCGCCGGGGGCGGCGTGCGAGAGGCCGCCGCAGCCGGTGACGCCCGCACCGCCGACTACCACCACTGTTGCGGCTGATGGTAGGCTTAAAACCCCACAGCTTTCTCTTTTAACCGCCTCTGTTGTCTAGTGGCTTAGACCACCGGTTTAGACCCAGAGGTCCCGGGTTCGATTCCTTCCCAGCGGGGGTACATGTCTGTGTACTTGGTTTGGTCGGTGGTAGGGCTTTGTTTGTCCGCCTGGCTAGCTACCACCATCTTATAAATATGTCGCCATAACATCAATGTTTGTAGCTTTGTTGTGTTCCGGCAGCTAGAGATAACATAGCCAGTGCCTCACTAGTTGAGGATCCCGGGTGAAGTGCGCTTCCATTATTGGCCTTATCATCACTTAACATCAGGTGAGATCAAGGCACTCTGCTTATCCGTTAATATAAAAAAAAGCTACTTATACTCAACTTTAACCAACACCGTGAAGAAGTAAGACCTTTAGAACCTTATTAACCAACACCGTCAAGAAGTAAGACCTGTAGAACCTTAATAAAAACGCAGCGCATGCGCAAAATCGAGCTACGCACACACATTAGACAACTTCTCACGGACAGCTAGGTAGCAGCTTCGCAACAGCTAAGCTCTGACTGGTTTGAGATGGGCCGTTGGTGGGGGAATGGGATCGGGATCTTTTGTGCGGCTGAGTGGTCCACCTTCCCGTTAGCACGCTATAATGTAGGTGCCTCCGTGCGTTCCATACCTTCCTCCGCAAGGAGCGGCTTGTGAAAGGCCGCCGCTGTTGGTGACGCCCGCACCGCCGACAACACCACTGTTGCGGCTGATGGTAGGTTAAAAACCTCACAGTTGCTAAACCAGACACAATAGAAATTCAATGACAACCTCCTTGGTCGAGTGGTTTGTACACCGGTTTTCATGGTGTCGCCATCTCTGAGGTCCCGGGTTCGATCCCCGGTCGGATCAATTTAGAAATTATTGTTTTTCTAAATTGTCTCGGGTCTGGGTGTTTTCTATGTATAGTATGTATTTAAGTATTTTAAGTATGTTTATCCGTTGTCTAGTAACCATTTAACGAGTTTCATAACGAAGCTTGTATTGGGCTAGATAATTGGTGTGATTGTAGGAATGTTCATTTATTTATTTATTTATTCAATTGTTGGTCGGTCAAATGGCGTTTACGGTTTTAAGGCGGCAACATAATCTTAGCCATCACCACCGTGATCTAGCAGTAAAACCGGCACCACTCTCAGACTCGTTGGTTGGTTGGAGAAGGTTGGTTGATTGTAGGACTTGTTTCAAGTCCACATACCTATAAAATTAAAAGAACTAGTAGAGTCCTGCTGAGTTTTCCCTCTCCCAATAGCACTTCGACTCATCGGGATCTTTTGTGACGATGATGGGAACTGATCCATCTACCGGTTACCGTCATCTCATGTAAGTGCCTCCGCACGATCTATCCTTTTCGTGTCTTCATGCCTTCCGCTAGGCAGCTTGCGAGAGGCCGCTGCAGCCAGCAATTAAAAACAATTGAATAGAGCACGTTTGTTTCTGAGCGCGCATAGCACTGACTAAGCACTGCTCATACAAAAAAGGTTTCATTCAGGCTCTGAATGAAAGCTTTCTTGAATCTGATGAAATTATTGAAATAAATTTTGAATTTCAGAGCATTCAGACAATATATTTTAGACTTTAGACGGTCAATATTTACGACTTATCGACATTTCCTCACATCAAGATAGCTGGTTGGATGAATATCAAACATGTGCTGTTTGAAACATGAACTGAACGCCTAATATTTATATATCTTTTTAAACAGGGTCCCTAGGCGGGTCCGCTGACCACGGCAGTCACGGAGGTCATGACCACAGCTCTACAACGTGGCCCAATTGGACCCCAGCAGCGACCACACCCACCACTGTTCAGTCGTGGTGGCCGGCTGCAACCACGCCTGCTAGTCCTGCTACCACTACCACTACAACAACGACATCAACTACCACTACGACGACGACTACTAAGAAACCTATGCTGGCCCCAGTGCGACCGCCTACAGATGCTGGTAATTTATTAATCTCAATGTGTTTTTACAAGTGTTTGTTCAGCCGTGAAATTATTGAAATCGTTTAAATTTGGAGTGCTTATAAAAAAATGCAACAATAACTACATTCCGATCTTGCGTAGTAAACCTAATCACCCTATGTGTTTCATTGCATTCAGGGAATTCCTGTGCAATCGGTTAATAGGTTATATTAAATTGATTAGGCAATATTTTACGGAGTCAACTCAATCGAAGCGAAAAGTGCTGCCAAACAACATAGGAGAGTTCTTGGTTTTTAAACTTTTTCGATGGAACACCAGATTCTGTCCCGCAGATATTGAATCTCTAGAGAAAGCTATAAAAGTTAGTTCAGATACCGCCAGGTGAGTCTATTCATTAAAGCGCACGAGTCGGCTTCAGAAGACGCGGGTTCAAATTTCGCTCATGGAAATTTATTTATCACTTTGACGTACCTACTGGGTCAAACTAATTAATTGACATACATAAAACTTTGACAAATCAATTATTTATATTGCTTTGATCGTATTCAATAGGTATATCAGTATAAGAATGAGAGATTTAATAAAAAAAATATCTTTCATAGTTATGATGGCATAAGCCCTCTAAAATATCGAATTACCAATAGTTGTTTATGTCACTTAATGAGTTACTGTTCTTGCAGTAAGCCGAGGATATATTACAATCGTATTGGTATAGGTTCATAGCACGTTTCCGCCCAGTCTCCTCTATCAACTGTTTAAGGCGAGCGTTTCCGACTGAGATTTCCAAGGCGTTCCGCTCGGGACTGAATGATGGCGCGAGCGTCGAATTAGGCAATAATGTGGATTTTATTGCACGTTTACTTATTATTAAAATTATAATGGCCGACAACTATTACATATTCAAAGACAAATGGTTTGGAATATTTTTCTTTGTCTAAAACGGTGTATCTATAGCCAGAATAAAATGATATTTAGTCTAATAATAAGACGTATGTTTGATATTATATTCGATGCAGGAAATTGTAAAATATCGTGAAAATACCAGCCGAAATTACTAGATAAAAGGCCAATGATTTTCTTTTTTTTGGATTTAAAATCCTTATACATTTCGAATAAAACTCATTTAAAAACACCGTTTTTTTGGAAACCCTCGCCTTAAGACTTTTCTTTGAATCTATAGACGTTTAAAAATCCCGTAACATTTCAAAGGTGGCCTAGAAGGGTCGTCATGCAACGCGGGCGACTACGGCGCCGCCCCCGGCGACTGCGAGAGCTACCTGCAGTGCGAGGGCGGCCGCTGGCGCAAGCACCGCTGCGCGCCCGGCCTGAACTGGGCCGCTACCGAGGGCCGCTGCGACTGGCCTAGCTTTGCTAAGTGCACTGGTAAGTCTTACATCAGCCACATAGTGCCTTATGTAGGGCTGCCATCAGCTAAATTACGGACCCAGGACAAAAACTTCAAAAACCCAGAACATTTGGGTGAAATAAAATATTACCCCGGACTCCATCGAAAAAAAAATTACAATAAAATAAAAACATAGTTATCATATTTTTATTTATTTATAGAAAATCAACGTCACGAGACTTACGAGTGCGCGGATATATTTGCCGCACCGAATAACTATGAAATACTGTAATTTATTGCTAATCATTCCTTTCTATCAAGTTAATCGGATTTCCCCTGACATAAAAAGTGCCCGGGTTTCACCCGGACACTTTTTAGAAACCCCGTCCAGACGCTCCCCGGACGCCCTCCAAACTAGGACAAATCCGGGGAAACCCGGACGGATGGCAGCCCCTAGCTTTATGCCACGGCTACACTATCGCGGTATCGCAAACATTTTCCGTTTTCACGACAAGTCGGGCCAAGCAATAGTCACATTTAAGAACACGGTCAAAGATGTAATTACTGCTTGTCGTGAGAACGGCATATGTTCGCGATATCGCGATAGTATATAATAATTGTATTTATAATAATTGTTCAAATTTTGGATGGTACAATTTTGATTGTTTATTGTAATTTATTGTTAATTATTGATCCAGCAGCTGTAGCGGTCGCGGGGCAAGCAGTAGAGCTCGTAGACGGAGTTGGAATATTTATAATTACTTCATTCGTCTTGTTTTCTATACTGTTCAAGATCGTATTTGAGACTTGAATTTTATTCATTAAAGACTCATCAATGTAGCTTTCAGCCACAGTAGAAGACTTCCACCCCCCGTGTCGTTTCAGTGCGGTCAAATCACCACCGCTATCTATGAGAAGGGTCGCCGAGGTGCGCCGGAAGCAATGCCCCGTGTACAATGCTGGGTTAGGCAGATTCAAAAAACTTGCGATAGTTTTTCCCAGAGCACCAAATTTATTAATACCAGTTCTTTGATCGACGCACTTCCCCGATCTATGGCTATCTATGGCTATAGCTCAAGAAAAAGGCAGGGTTTCGACAGGGGGTGGGTCGAAGTTCCATGTATTTTTTACATACGGCATAGCAGTTGCCCGTCACAACGAAAGAACGATCTATTTTCGTTTTTGTTTTCGAAACTTTCACCATGATTGTACTGTCGTCTATGTTAGAGACTTCATCGAACTGGATGTTGTATAGCTCTTGCCTTCGGCATGCCCCCATTATGCCGAAGATTAGTGCAACCTGTAACAATAAACGATATAATAAGCTTGAGGTACATAGCCAAGGCAAAAACTATGATTTATGAAGTAGTAAAGTGTAGGTACCAACTACCTAATTTATACACAAAGCGCTTAAACGGAGTGTCTAGATAACTTGCGTGTGTAGTACGTAAGTACTAGGTAGATTAAATAACAGAACTAAAATACACTTACCTTTTCAAAAAGATACAAAATATCTGGTGAATCTTTCAGGAACATCTTTATTTGACCTGATGTAAACGTCAAGGACTTTTATTCCTTGTGTCCTTCTGAACTGCGTTTCAGGAACGCTATGACTTTTGAATACTTCGTGATATCAATATTGTTGTAGATACTCAGTGTGGACTTGAGCATAGAATATTTAGCCCACATAGAAGATGGCTTGAATTTGTCGGAGAGGTCTTTGAGATACACAAGAATGACATTTTCAGAAAATGATGTAGTTTTCTTTTCGATCTTCCATGCCAAAAAGTTATTATATTCTTTTTCATATAATTTTCTAGATTTTTCTGGCAAAAGATTGTGAGTTACTTTTGTTGCCAATTCTAGAATATCCGGAGGCGTACAAATATCATCGTCGCTGTCCATTTTTAACTTTTAATTTGTATTTTAAAAACAAAACACATTGCGAAACATTAAATTCACGCGTACGTGTATTGTCACAGTGAACTTGCCGCCATTAAAATCTAACCAATGAGAGCGCAGCTGCGCGCGCAGGGCCAATCAGGAGCGAGCGCGCGCTGTTCTTTTTTTATTTGATTGGCACAAGATCTTACCAAAGAGTTTTGTGTATGTAAGTTTAGTAGTTTCGACGAAGTTTTCACGTATAACCCAACTGTTTTCAAAAGCCAGCCTAATATCAAAATTTTATACAACTTGTATGAGGATTTTGACATAAGGCTCGCCAGGTTAATTGGTCGCGTTTTATTGATGTTATAATGAGATTTTACGATATCGATGTGGATATTATACCATCATGTGAAATTGCTTAAATTTAGTGTTTTGTTGTCTGCGCTATAACAGTAGTAATTATAAGTCAAGTATTGGAAACATAAGTAGAATGTTACAACATTAGTGTAGATAAAGATTTTAACCAGCGCCGGCTCTAGTCCTTCATCAGGGTAGAGCAAGAATTTAATACAATAAGGCGCAATTGAAATTGAATTTATTGCGCTTTCAAAAGCAACCGCTCCACTTGCTTTACCCTGGGATCGACGCTGTTTTGTTCAGTTTAGGCTACAAAAAATTTGCTCTTGTGAGTATTTTCTTTGACACAAAGACGGCGAATGGGCAGGCGATCCACCTATCGACATCTGTGTAGTATTTTATATTGTTAAATTTATTTAAATAGTTCATCCAGAATTTTTACCGATTATTTTACAGTTGATTCTAAAATTCTTCTGCTTAATTGTACTTTATAAGCAGCAATGTATAACAAATACGCATATTGTTTTTAATAGAAAACACAAGTAACGAAGCGAGCACAGCCACGAGTACATTGGCGCCGATGACGTCACGTCCGCCTCCTAAGCCTGAAGCCACGACCCGCCGCACCACCACCACAAGCACGACAACGACCACCACTACAACTACAACCCCTCGAACGACAACTACAACCGCTGCAACCAGCAACGGTAATATATGAAAATTTTCAAATAGCTGTTGCGTATGTATCTGACGTCTTTTGGCTGATGATGATGATGATATATCTGTCTTTCCTTTAAAGTAACATATTATTAAAAAAACACAAAGCGGTAGTTGTTGTTGAATGGGCGCCTTTGGCTTTCAAAGTAAAAAGTAAATAGTGTTGAATAATTTCGGCGGGCTGGTTAGAACCACGATAGCTCAATTGGAAGAGCACCTGACCCGGTATGTCAGAAGGGTGCAGGTTCAAACCCTGCTCGTGGAAATTTTTTTCAACATTTGTGTTTTTGTAATTTGTTCGCAACAAAATTTGCGTTAAAAATTATATAAACATTTATAAATAGCTTGCCTACTTCTTAACTGATCTTTAGTATTTGTAAAAATATTATGATCGGATGTTAATGACGGTAGTTGTTAACATTGAATGGGCGCCTTTGGCTTTCAAAGTAAAAAGTAAATAGTGTTGAATAATTTCGGCGGGCTGGTTAGAACCACGATAGCTCAATTGGAAGAGCACCTGACCCGGTATGTCAGAAGGGTGCAGGTTCAAACCCTGCTCGTGGAAATTTTTTCAACATTTGTGTTTTTGTAATTTGTTCGCAACAAAATTTGCGTTAAAAATTATATAAACATTAACATATTATTATCAACCGCCTGTGGTTTAGTGAACTAAGTTTGGTAAGTGGTAGAGCTTATTAGTCCGCCTGGCACCACCATCTTATCTAAAACATGTCGCCCCAATAATCATCAATAATTGTAGCATTGTTGTACTCCGGCAGCTACACTTATAGAGATAAGATAGCCAATGCCTCAGTGGTTGACAAGGCCGTAGCCAGAAAATAATTTCGGGGGGGGTTTGTGTATAACAACAGAGTGAGACGGGCGCACTGTATATAACTGCAGTCTCTCCCCCCCCCTTGACTATGGGCTTAGTGGTTGAGGATTCCGAATGAAATGCGCTTCTACCTTCGGCGTTATCGTCACTTAACATCAGGGGAGATACAGGTCAAGTGCTTACCAGCTTTTTAAACATAGCAAAGCAAAAGATTACAAATATTAAAGATCTTGGTTGCCGATATCTGCAATTTATTGGGATCTGGGAAATGGAGAGTTTAACTTTTCCTATTCCTTTCTTTTTATATTTTTAACCGACTTCAAAAAAAAGGAGGCGGTTTTTCAATTCCACCGTATATAATAATAATACCGTAAATAGGTATACCTACTTCGTCGTTTATGAACCGATTTTGATGATTCTTTTTCGTCATTGGGTCACATTAGGTAGAAAAATATCATTTTCATACATTTTAAACTTATTTCGATTTATTTAGCACCTAAACGACTTAAACCTGTAAAATATTTGTTTGTGCATGTATAAAATATTCTCTTCGGTCCAGATGTTATGTTAAATCATCGAATATATTATTATCTTGTACCCAGGAGACATATCCGAGGGCCGCCCCTGCACCGGCCAAGGTTTTAAGCCCACCGCCGACTGCAACGCGTACCTGCAATGCGACGGCAACTCCTGGCTGCTGCAGCGGTGTGCGCCGACCCTACACTGGAGCCCCACCGAGAACCGCTGCGATTGGCCCAAATACGCGAAATGCAAGAGTGAGTACACTTTTTATGAGTTTATTTATTGAGTAACCAACAAAGCAATGTTATTTTTTGCATTCACAATGCTATAATAGTTACAAAATAAAATAACTTACTACTCGAAAATTTAATTAAGTTAAATTTTGACTAGAATAAATTAAAAGTAAAAAACTTTTACTATCAACTTGGCAAGCTTTTATATCATAAAAAAATTGTGTAGGTAATGACGTTATAAGTTGATAGTAAAAGTTTTAAAGTAAAAGTTATTTTTTTCTTTTTAGCGCATTTAAATAAAAGCTTGTTTTTTAAAAAGGTTTTTTACTTTTAATTTATTTTTACGTTTTATTTATCGCTGGACACGTTTTTCAGTCTATTCATCTGATTCCTTTCATTTGATACTAATATTGTAGGCAAACATTAATTTGTCCGCCATATTGAATTTAGAGTGACGTCACTTTATTTTTCGAGTTATTCTCAGCAAGCCCTTTCATTTGATACCCATATTGTAGGAATGCATTAAAAATAATTAGTCCGCCATCTTTGGTGTGCCGCCATGTTGGATTTAGAATGACGTCATACAGTTAACCATGCATTGTCATCCAAACTGAACGTGTATACAAAATTTCAGCTCAATCGGTTGAAGATATCTGCTTCAAAATTGAGTTGCAAAATTTCACCCGAACAAATTACATACAATACCTACATTGCAAGCTAAATTAAAGTTTGTAAAAAATCAACTGGTGTCAGGAAGCTCGAATGAGAATCAAACCCACGACCTTTGGATAACCGGTCCAATGCTTTGATCGCTGAGCTCTCGGTCTCGAGGAGGGGTCTCGGTAGGTAACTCGAGCTTCCTGACACTGGTATTTTTTTTTCTAGTAAAATTTAATCTTGTAATGTTCATAGATATAATAATACTTAACTCTCTGGTTAGGAAAACAAAAATTTCCATGGTCGAGCTATCTGAAACCGACTTCAGGCTCTTCGCTCTGGGCTAAAGATGTTGCCAAACTTTTGATATATTAGTCATCTTCACAGAGGAAGAAGAGTGAAAGAATGGGGTTGCAAGTTGCTGGGAGAGGAAAACCTCGGCAGGGCCCGATAAATTATGAACAAAGCAATTAATTACGCATTTGTAACGCCAAAAATATTATTTGCAGGCCTAACACCGTTGCCCACCGCAGCCGCTCCGAAACCGACAAGACCGCCACCGAAACCAACGAATAAGCGTAAGTACTTTACAGCTATTTAATTTAAAGGTTCCAGATCCAGAGATTCCGAGTTCGATTTCCAGCGGAGGGTACATGTTTGTGTACTCGGTTTGGTTGGTGGTAGAGCTTCGTCGAAGACGATAAGTGCGGGTAAGTGCTTACCCATAAGTTATTTAAAAAAGCTTTATAGTTCGCTATTCAAACTCAAATTCAACTCTTTATTGCTTGTCACATGGTCCTTAAATAACAACCATATAATTAAGTAACTAGGCACTGAAAATACAATTAGGTACTTCTTAAATTTTAGAAAATTATTTAATTATTTATTTTTAGAAATTACTAAAACTTAAATATAACTTAAGTTTGGCGTACCTGCTGTTTAAGTGATACTTAGTGTTTATGTTATCGTCACTACTACACATTATTATGGTTTAAAATTTGCAGTACCTGTAAAAGGTAACTAAGTTGTAAGCACCAAATACTTTAAGACCTATATGTATACACTAAGGGGCTTATTAATAAACAAAATATAAGCTTGTAGAAGTTACTCCGTGTTTTGTCTCTTTCACTCTAATATGAAATGAAGTTTACATGACGGGAACAAAACACGGAGTAACTACTCCAAGCTTACACTTCGTTTATTAATGCGGGGGTTAGTTTGCAATAAATACCTTTGACTTGGACTTCTTTCATACTAAAAAGACTAAAAAGCTGATCAATGACCAACCAGCCAACTAACTTATTAGCAGATAGACTGCTAAAACTTGTCAATCGAACAGCATCCGCGGACAGTCCGATGGAGGGGGGCGCGTGCGGCGCGGACGACGTGCACGCGTCGGCCAGCACGTGCGACGCGTACCTGATGTGCGCAGGCGGGCGCTGGCGCAAGCAGCTGTGCCCGCCCGGTCTGCACTGGGACCGGCGCACCAGCCGCTGCGACTGGGTCGAGTTCGCCATGTGCGAGGGTAAGTTACACCTTTAAATTTCTATTATTTTAAATTGTGACCGAACAGCATCAGCGGACAGTCCGATGGAGGAGGACGCGTGCGGCGTGGGTCACGTGCAAGGCTAAGCGTATGCTGAGACGCAGGTGACGCAGCTCCGCGCAGCGCAGAGCAGAGCAGATTTTGTAATGCATGGTCGTGGCGAGAGCTTCCTACGCTGCGGCGCAGGCACGTGCGACGCAGACATGTGTCTGCCCTGCCCTGCACCTCGTAATGCCGGCACAGATTTCTGCGCGACGCGTGCGTGTCGACACATGTTTTTTACCATTTTTTTATAATTTTGTAATAATGACAGAACTCTCTCGATAGTCCAAATTATCTATTAGTAGAACGTTTTTTCAGATAATCACTTTAGTTTTTTCTATGCTTGAAAAACTGTAAAGTAGCAACAACTCACACATTACTCTGACATTGACATTGAATACTCATGTGTCCGTGCTGTGTCACTTACCTGCGTGACCTGCGTCGCAGCATGCGTTCGCGGCCTATGTCTGCCCCAACTGCCCTGCCCCGCAAAATCTGCACTGTGTTGTGCTGCGTCACCTGCGTCTCAGCATACGCTTAGCCTGAAGCCCGGTGAAGCTGAAAATGCCTAGTGGCAATCAGCAAACTCTCACCCACTGAGACCGGCGCACTAGCCGGTGCGACTGGGTCGAGTTCGCTATGAGCGACGGTATGTTCTCGATGGCGCAGTGGTTAACGCACACGATCTGCCATTGTAGAAAGCTACGAAGTTAAGCAACTTTATACACTTTTAAACTTTTGCATCAAAGAGTTGAACAGCAAACGCAAACTAATTAGTAAAAGGTATCATACTTTCTTTATGCCTGACGTTTCGACAACGACTTTTCGTTTAAGCATCCTTCGCAAAGGCCGGTCGTCGGATGGGTTACCAAAATTTTATCAGCAAGTGATCCGTGTTTCGGAAAGCAGGTCAGTGACGGTAGCCAAAGTAACATCAAGAAAACGATAGCGAAGCTCGAAAAAAATAAAATGTATGGGATTGACATAAGCAGCGCTAAATCACGTGGTCAGTCTTATGTCAATCCCTTACATTTTATTCTATTTAAGCCTACAGGGCTGCATTCGCAGTCGCACTGGCCCTCGTGGTGGTTTATAACCCGTTTCCCTGTGATGTGTCCATCCATAGGGAAGCCTCGTGCCCCAGTATATAAAAAAGAGCTAGTAATTAATGACTTTTAAGTTTCTTCTATTTTCAACGTCCAGAATTGTGTCCCGGACTGACGGACGCAATTCTGGACGACTGGGACTCCCAGTGGACATTTTGATTTTTACGCTATGGAAAAAATTACAGATTCAAGCCTAGTTGGCATTTTAGAAAATAACTGAATCGAGATATCTTAAAATTAATTCAAGAAAATATTGGTACCTAGTTTAAGTAAACTTTGTGTAATAAAGTATGTAGATTATTAAATCGGGAGCAGGTGTTTAGGTTCAAAGTGGGCATAAAGCCTTTTCACAAAATATATTTAATAACATTATTAATATTTTGTCACAGAAACACCATCAGCAACAAAATCTCCAATTTTGGAAGCTACAACCACTACAACCACAACTACAACTACAAGAAAACCAACCACTACTACTAAACGAACGACAACCAGCACGACTACCACGACCAAAAAACCATGGATCGAAGAGACTCACAGACCCAGTAAAGTGAGTTCTCCTACAACAAGTATACCTAATAGTATAACTTTATTCACTTTTAATCTTTTGTTCCATGCAAAATTTTTTAAACGCAAAATCCTTAGTAAGGTCTTTGGTATCCCGGCTGAAATCATTAGGTTTTTTTAAATATATTTTACGGGTAAGCACAGTGCCTTGATCTCACCCGATGTTAAGTGATGATAAGGCCAATGATGGAAGCGCACTTCACCCGGGATCCTCAACTAGTGAGGCACTGGCTATCTTATCTCTAGCTGCCGGAACACAACAATGCTACAAACATTGATGTTATGGTGACATATTTAGATAAGATGGTGGTAGCTAGCCAGGCGGACAAATAAGCCCTACCAACAATCAAACCGAGTACACAAACTGTATACCCCGGTGGGAATCAACCCGCGACCTTTGGGTCTAAACCGGTGGTCTTAACCATGCGCTAGACCACAGAGGCGGTCGAAACGGTTGCGGTTGGTAGCGGTTGGTACTTCAAAGAGTAGGGATAACTATACTAAGGAGAACTATACTAAGGAGTTTACATTAACCTGTTATGTATACCTACGCAACAAATCAACAATTCCCGTAGCTTATATTATTAAGTCTTATACACTAATTCAAGTAATATTTTTTTAAACAAAATGCGAATTCTTTTCAATTTTCAAAATCCGATCAACGTTCACTTTTTTCTTTTTCTTCTTCTTCTCCTTTACTTATTTATAATATACACAAATGGTTGTCCAGGGCTGCGTGACAGGCACGTACCACCCTCACCCAAAGTGCGAGAAGTTCTTCGTATGCGTGAACGGCATGATGGTGGCGCAGAGTTGCGCCCCGGGCCTGATGTGGCGGCCTGACCGCGCGCAGTGCGACTTCCCCAACGCAGCCTCCTGCACCGACCGCAGACATGTCATGTCTTCTATGACTGATGGCAATCCGGATACTACTTCTATGCAGCTACAAGACGAGGTCTCTGGTGAGTCAAGTAGTGTAGTGTATTGAGTGGCTAGTGACCCGGGCCTTATGTGGCGGCCCGACCGCGCGCTGTGCGATCTTACCAACGCAGCCTCCTGCACCGACCGCAGACCTGTCATGTCTGCTACTTTGACTGATGGCATTCCCGAACTACCTACTTCTATGCAGTTACAAGACGAGGTCTTCGGTGAGTAGGGTTGCCAACTATTTTTCAGGAAATTAAAATAAATCTATCACTAACTAGAATAAAAAAAAGGATTTGCAGAAAAAAATAAAAAAAAAATTCAAATTTATTTATTTAAATGTTTAAAAATATATTTCTTTGTACTCTTGGCACTATCTAAAATCTTTTTATTGTTTTATAGCTCGCTCAGAAATAAGCGTTGCGTTTCGTTTCACTTCACCTGAGTCTGAGTATCATTCAGTTCAGAAATTAAGTCAACAAGAATATGCCGTTCAAACGCACGCATTAGTCGGAAATATACTATTTTCCATACTTTATTTTTATTAAAAAGAATAAAGTATGGGAATGGAAAATAACGTAGGATACGTTATTTTAAAGTATGGTTGGCAACCCTACTGGTGAGTCAAGTAGTACAGTGTATTGAGTGGCTAGCACCGCCCCGGGCCTGATGTGACGGCCCGACTGACCTGACTGACCAATAACTTAAAACATATTTAAATATATGCTATTTCTTTTACACATGTTTAGCATTATTGACTTATCTAACAGCGATCTCTTCCAAACAACTATATAGATGGAGAGAATTGATACTATAAATCACTACAAATTCAACTTATATTTTTGTAATATTATTGTAAAACAGACAAACAAAAAAGACAGTTGAGACAAGTGACCTAGTCTCTATCCTGTTGCTCTTCTAAAAGTATTGCCTAATTTTCCATCATATTGTTCTCAGTTTACTGTGAAACCGGACAGTACGCTATGCTCCCGACCGACTGCACTCGCTACCGCCATTGCATCTATGGCAAATATGAAGAGTTCTCTTGCAACGCCGGTCTTCACTGGAATGAGGTAGAAAATAATATAATAAACTATCGAAGTGGCACCATTGCTTGATTCAATTGTTGGTAAAGTCAAAAATCAGTTACTGATCCTTATTTTTAATAATTTAATTGCATTCGAACACTGGTGTTACTTAACTACTTATGCGAAAACAAATTTATGTGAGCTACTTAATAATAATACATCTTGCTAACTGCTGCTTGTATTTGCACAGACACAACCAAGTAGCCAGAATAATTCACCAGCAACTTGCTCTTGCCTTGTTGAATCGGAGGTGCCGTACTATAAATACGCACCTACGCCAGTACTCGAAAATGGTCATGCAACGCTCTACTGGGATCGCTCTATCATTACGGTCAGGACTATTGTCGCCAATAAGCCTGATATCGTGGTGGTCGACCGATCCCAGCGCCGGGCAATACTGGTTGATAGATATCACCATACCTCATGATGAGAACCTCGTGAAAGCCGAGAAGGACAAGCTCAGTAAGTACCTTGACTTGGCTCACGAGGTTACCGCCATGTGGGATGTGGATTCAACCATATTGTACCGATAGTCGTTTCGGCAAACAGTATTTTAGCCAAGAGCCTCGATCAACACCTAGAGAGGTTTTCGCTGAAAGGTTGGGTCAAGGGTCAGATGCAAAAGGCAGTACTACTCCTTGACACGGCACGTATTGTCAGGAGGTTCCTCACTCTGCAGCCCTAACCACCGATAGCTTGGGTCTATCCCCGCTGCCGATGGCAACCTAGGTTAAGTTTTTTATAATATTTTATATTGTAAATATGTTTTTAAATAAAATATTGTAAAAAAAATCTTAAGATGTATATTTAATAAAGAGAATAATAATAATAAAATCAAATATTTATAAAATACAGTGAAAAAAATGAATACCTACCCGACCCAGCCAGGAATCGAACCTGGGTCTTCCGCAATCCGGGCAGCTGCACTGCCCACATTAAGCTACCGGGAAGGCTGACTGGGCTCACTGTACATTATAAATATTTAATTTAGCTTCAGTACAGCAATTAGCACTTTAAAAAAATAAAAAGTAAATAATAAAATCGTTTATTTATCTTTAAAAAAATACATTTTAGAACTTGTCATATTTGTATTTGATTTCACTTATCATAATAACAATTTCTTCGATTCGATTTCAGGAAAAACAAATATGCGACTGGCCAAAGAATGCTAAATGTAAAGCGAAGGCTAAACCGAAACCAACGACGGAAATGGCAGCTCCGGTTACTGAAGCCCCAAAGCCACCAAAACCGGTAGTGGTAGAGAGCAAACCAGAACCCTTACCAACGAAACCAGTAGAAACCATGCCAATCACAGACACTATGCCGGCAGTGGGTTCTAGGCCGCCTCTTCTGAACTGTGAGTTAACCTATCTAGGTAAAATAAGCTAACTAAATAATTATAAAATTATAGAGAAAAAAATTAAATGCCTACCCGACCCAGACATGCATATAGCCATTCGGTTGCAATAACCGTTGGATAGATGTCACTACCACCGCTAAAAGCAGTCAAAATCAAAGTAGTGAAAAATTCAGTGCTTATGTCAGCCTTCCCGGTAGCATAATGGTCAGTGCAGGCGCCCGGATTGTGGAAGACCCAGGTTCGATTCTTGGCTGGGTCGGGTAATTTAATTTAAGGTTAATTTTTCACTATATTTTATAGTTATTTAATTCAGCTATAGTGCAGCAGTTAGCACTTAAATATAAAATAAAATAAGCTAACTATATAAAAGTGGACGTCTTTTGGCTGAGATGATGATGATGATGATGATATAAAAGTAGTAGTTTCTGTTCTCAAAATTAAGAAACAGAAAAATAATGAATTAAGCACAGGATTAAGCAATTTTTCTCTATTCAGCTTGCAAAACTTGAGGTTTGCTTAAGATTAGAATGTTGAGACTTGAAAACGTCGTCTATAAGTGGCGGCACGTAAGTCTAGCGCTGACGATAACTGCGCATGAGTATTGTCGCGCGACCAATGTGGGGCACGGAATGCGACAATTGGCGCTACGCACGCACGCCCGCCTTTCCCCAGCCCCCTCTGATACCTTAATTTTGACTTCTGCGCAAAAACGGTCAGCGCTAGACTTACGTGCCGCTACTTGTAGCTGTAGTTTATAATTATTTTGAAAAAGTGTTGAAAAAGATTCGAACCCGCGCCCCATGTGACATAACGGATCAGGTGCACTTCCATTCTATCTATCGTGGTTTTGTCCAACTTGCTGAAATTTATCAACACTATGTAATGTACCTACTACTACTTCGTAAACCAACGGAATTAATATTGTCTCACAAAAATTCAATTGAAATGTATGTATACACAGCCCGCTAAAAAAACCAAACACGTATATATTATTTCAATTACGTTTTTGTGCCGTGCCATGGCTTTCCGTAAAGTAACGCCTAATTCCATTAATTATCTTAATATTGTCTGTCTATCCCCTCCAGCTCGCTACAAACTGGTATGCTACTACACGAACTGGTCATGGTACCGGCCGGGTCTGGGCAAGTACACGCCCGAGGATATCGACCCCTCGCTATGCACGCATATCGTTTACGGGTTCGCGGTACTGGGCAGCGACGGCCTCATCACTGCGCACGACTCTTGGGCAGATTATGATAACCGTAAGTTGTTCTCGCTTCGATATACTACTGCGAGCGATATCTGCTTACCCAACAAATAATGGTTATGGGAACATTTTGCTAGAAAGTAGCAGGCGTGTGTTCTTTCTAGCAAAACATTAGACTACAACAAACTTTTTTTTTCTTTTAGTTGATGGCTTCGTGCGATTAGCACATTTAGCCAGTGTCAAAGTATTTTTTCTTAATAGTAATATTTAAATAAATAATATTTCCTTCCTGTATGATGATGATGAATGATAACAGAAATGAGAAGTGAGAAATGATTTACCCCCCAAACCCTCGAGTATCTCAGTAAAGATGTGGGGCTTTACTAAGTCCTCGGGCGGACTTTTTGAGAGAATTTGAAAAGTGGCGTTGCACTGTTTTGTTTCATTTGCCAACACCATTATTTCACATTAATATTCGACATAGCACAAATTTTAGAAAATAAAACAAAACCGCAAACATGACTCTTCACTTTCCTTAATAGTAATAATAATATTTATACGGTTGAAAGTTAAAGAAATTTAACAGTCTTGGATAGTCTGATGTGCAAACGTCTGTATATAGAATAGTGTTTTGAACTAGGTAGCTCAAGAGTGTTACTAACTTATTTAGGGTAAGTTTTTGTGACAGACTGCTCAGTCAGTGTGAAAAACTCTCCTTTTTTAATAGCTAGAAATAATTATGTTTTAAGCTCTTCTTCAAATCCCCGTTCAAGTCATGAAAGCTCGACGTGCCTGTACATCCCTTCTCTATCGCGGAGATGGCTTGGGACCACGACTTCATTCACCAAGTTCCACCTCCGCAATGTGATAAACCCACGTGACAGCAGTTTACCGTATTAAATAAATTCCATTTTCCTAAGGATTCTACGAGCGCGTAGTGGAGTACAAGCGTCACGGCATCAAAGTGTCTCTGGCTTTGGGTGGTTGGAACGACTCGGCCGGTGACAAGTACTCGAAGTTGGTGAACGATGTCGCGGCGCGCGCTAAGTTCGTTGCGCACGCCGTGCCATTCCTCGAGAAATACGGCTTTGACGGACTCGACCTGGATTGGGAGTACCCCAAGTGCTGGCAGGTTAGTGCACAGTTCCTCGTTGTTATGCCTATTTTCAGGCTCTTAGCTTCAGTTAAACTGGATAGTACCTAAATGACGATAAAGTGTTAGTATCCCTAATTCTTGGGGGAGGCCTTTGCCCAGAATTGGAGGTCTTTTGGCTTAGATAATAATGAAGAACCTCAGGTCTGGGTATATGACTAGTGGTATACACACACAAGACCAGAAAGGCTCTTCAACTTTCAAGTTCTTCCACTTTTATACTCATATCGACTAACCCTTTAATTAGCTAATCAAGTTTCTTTTTAAAAATTGCCGTAGCAAGTTTTATGTAACGTTATACTTATGTACAAATAACCTTTCGTCTAGGTCGATTGCTCCAAAGGCCCTGATTCCGACAAGCAAGGCTTCGCAGACCTGGTCCGGGAGTTGTCAGCGGTGATGAAGCCGAAGGGTCTGCTGCTGTCTTCGGCAGTGTCCCCTAGCAAGATGGTCATCGACGCCGGGTACGACGTGCCCGTGCTGGCGAGGTACCTGGACTGGATCGCCGTTATGACGTACGACTACCACGGCCAGTGGGACAAGAAGACTGGTCATGTGTCGCCTCTCTACTACCACCCTGACGATGATAACACATACTTCAATGCTGTGAGTTTTTAACGGTTTCCAATGTGTATTACTATAACTTATTCATATTATTATTACCTCTACTACCCCATGACATGAGGTTGCACCATTTTTTCTCGTTCCTAGGAACGCTAGCTATAGCTAGCTAGCTTTCTAGCTAGCTAGAAATTTAATTTATCTTATAAATTACTTGTTCTCAAAATTACTTTTTACCTTGTCATGCAACCCTAATAAAAGTTAAAATAATATAAAATCTTTACATAATTTTTATCGCAAATTTTGTTGCGAACAAATTACAAAAACACAAATGTTGAAAAAATTTCCACGAGCACGATTTGAACCCGTACCCTTCTGACATACCGGGTCAGATGCTCTCCCAATTGAGCTATCGTGGTTCTAACCAGCCCGCCGAAATTATTCAACACTATTTATTTTTTATATCTTTTACTTTGAAAGCCAAAGGCGCCCATTCAATGCAACAACTACCGTCATTTTTTTTTAAATAATATCTTCTTATTTGTATTGGTAAAATTTGTCGTAGTCTTCTCAAGGCATCTATATGATTTCTATAGGTATGTTTTGTTTTTAAATCCGACCTTTTTACTACTTGTCTTATTTCAGAACTACACTATCCGCTACTGGATAAAGAAGGGTGCTCCGAGCTCCAAGCTTGTCATGGGTATGCCGACATACGGCCAGAGCTTTACGATTGAGAACAAGTGGGACAGCCATCAGCACCTAACGAAGAAAGACGCGACTGGCCTCAACGTCCCAGCGATAGATGGTGGCGAGCCAGGAGAATATACCAGGGCTAAAGGATTCTTGGCCTATTACGAGGTAAGACATGAGTTAGCCTGAGTTGCCAATTGGAAATTATAGTTATATGGAAATGAAACAACTTTTACGGATCTACTCGCGTTTAATTTACACATTACTTTAATTAACGAACCTAACACCTCAGTCTCCCTGTGACCACGTCACGGACCGGCAAAGGGTTCGAAACGTCAGGATAAACATTAATTAAAGTAATGTGTAAATTAAACGCGAGTAGATCCGTAAAAGTTGTTTCATTTCAATGTGTAGTGTTCGCGTAAACTTTACAAAACATTATAAGTAGTTATATGATCAAAATTCTTATTTATACCTACTAATTTAATAAAGCTAAAAAATTGTAACTAGTCGGATTTAAGTACAAAAATGTTTTTGCATTTGATAGCCCAATTTTTATGGAAGGCTATAGGCTATTTACGTTATGGCCCTTAAGAGCCGAGTAAAAAAACAGAAAGGTTTTTCTGTTTTTTTTTTACGCATTCGGGAGACGCGACGCGGTGGGTCGGGGAACAGCACGTCATATACATTTAAAGCTGTGTTTTTTCGCATGTTTCAGTTATTCTAATTATGTTTAAAAATTAATATGCTAAAGGCACCTACATGAACAATCGATGAAAAATAAATCCTAATAAATTCCAGATCTGCGACCGCATAAGAAACAGTGGGTGGCAAGTAGTTAAGGATCCGCAGAACCGCATGGGTCCTTTCGCGTTCAAAGGCAACCAGTGGGTGTCTTTCGACGACTTGGAAATCATTAAGAAAAAGGTCAACTTCATCAAATCCATGAATCTCGGCGGTGGAATGGTCTGGGCACTTGATTTGGACGATTTCAGAAATAGGTAAAATTATTTAAAGCCTACCAATACAATAGTTATATTTTGCGACATTAAGCAATTATTATTTACCTATTACTTTTGATTATTTTAGATGCGGGCAAGGAAAACATCCGCTTGTTAATGCTATGAAAAATGGACTACTAGATTCGAAAGTAGAAGTAGAAGAGATAATCCAACAAAACCCAATACATGATCCTCCTAACAAAATAGATGAGGAAGATGACTTGGACGATATAATGGTGCCCATTTATCATAGGCCGACTAAGAAACCGATGCAAATAACAGCTGTTACTACCACTACCAAGAAACCATCAATAACCACCACAGTTCGTCCCGTAAAAGAAGAACGCTACAAAGTGGTCTGCTACTACACAAACTGGTCTTGGTACAGGTAAATAAAAATTCTTGAAGATACCTTAGAAACTGTAACCATTTTTATGAAGAAAATTCTTATTTTCATTTTACTTATTCCTTGCTTAAAAATTGTCTTACTTTTCGAGTACGTCTTTTATACAAAATTATGATGAACAAGGATTTCGGATATGATCTCATTATGGCTAGATTCTAGAGTCAGATTTCAAGAATCAGGTACTGGTGAGCTAAACCAGAATAAAACTGAAGTATTCCTAATTTCCAGACCTGAGAACGGCAAGTACACTCCGAACGACATCGACCCTGCGATGTGCACGCATATCGTGTACGCATTCGCTGTGCTCGACAAGGAACGACTGGTCATCAAATCTCACGACATTTGGCTGGATGTTGAGAACAGTAAGTAATTTACAACCAGTTTTTCCCATTTTTCCAATTTGTCATTGTTAGTAGAGGTACATAAGAAGATTGTAAGATTTGTAGGTTCCACGTCTTATCTATTGAAACAAAGTAAATTAAAATTCTGTGTTGAAATCTTTACAACTTATAAAACCGAAATACGTACATTTAAAAAGACTGACTAATCACGAAATTTCAGGGAGAGCTTACAAACCAGAAATTCTGGTAGGTATTTAATTACTTAAGCAGTTTCTCGTTGTTGGTAAAGTTCCGTTATTTTCATTTGTCTTTTTTTTGTTATAATGAGTTTACAAAAACGCAAGCGGTCACTGGTTGGTGAATTAGTGACCACACGACTACAACTATAACTGTTCTGTGTGTATTCTAGCACAGAGTCTCAACCAGCTTGTTGTATAAAATTATGAGTCAATGAAAGATTTGCTGCATATTTGTAGTAGTATAATAATCAGTTCATCACCGAGTACCTACTTTAAATCTAAGTAAGTCATATCAGTTTACTACATTCATTTATAAAATTGTTTACTAACAATCCAGAGTTCTACGAAAAGGTGTCGTCACTAAAGAGTCATGGAGCGAGAGTGGTCCTGGGTCTAGGAGGTTGGGACGACTCGGCGGGAGACAAGTACTCACGACTGGTGAACAACGTGTCCGCGAGAAGAAAGTTCGTGGTCCACGCGGTCGACTTCATTGAGCAATACGGCTTCGACGGATTAGATCTCGACTGGGAGTATCCAAAGTGCTGGCAGGTCAGTACATTTTTAGAAGGATTAGAATTAAAACAGGAACTCTCAAGATAAGAGATATGGAAGACTCGTCTAGTATGACAACTATATTTATATTAAATATATAGGTACCTAACCTACCTAGGTACGAGTTTATTAAAGCGAAATATCATTTTTCGTACCAACTGTTTCTCAAAAACAGAAAAGCTAAGAAACTTAATGCTTAGCAGGATCAAGACTACTCTGATGCTGCTGACATCTGCTAATAAAGTATTTTTGAATCTTCCCTCGGCATCACGGTATATAATGAGATGAGTATTCAAGCAAATAAATAAAAGAAAATGTTGATGTTTTTCGTTTTTAATTTCAGGCGGAATGCGAAAAAGGACCCTACTCAGACAAACAAGGTTTCGCTGATTTAGTGAAAGAGCTACACAGTGCTTTCTCCAAGCGTGAGCTGCTTCTATCTGCTGCAGTGTCCGCTAGCAAACGTGTCATTGATTTCGGTCAGTATCTATACATTTCTAACACCTCAATCTAATCGAAAAATGCAGATACTTAGGTACTGATTGAAAATTTCTGTTACAGCGTATGACGTGCCAACTCTATCGGAGAACTTGGACTGGATAGCTTTGATGACTTACGACTACCACGGACAATGGGACAAAAAGACGGGACACGTAGCGCCAATGTACGCTCACGATAAAGATGCGGACAGCACATTAAACGTGGTATGATATTTTTACGTAGTTTCTATTCAAAGTGCCTGTATCTTGAAACCAGCAAAATCAATATGTTTATGTAACTTTGGAATAAGTTACCAATACCACTACGACAATGTCGCACTGTCGGTACTTTTAAAAAACAACTAAAAAGTTATCTACTATCAGTTACCTACTTGAGTGGCACTGAATCACGTTATGTTTTTAGAATATATATTATATTTAGTAGTATATTCATATTTTTTGTGTATATATGTAGCTTAATGTGAGGTTGTGTTTATGTTATATAAATATCATATTTTCTTAATAGTTCTGTGCGCAGTTTGTCTATCTAACTAGCTACTTTCATACTATCCTGCCACCATGGCCTGCTGGAAGAAATCTCTTTTTAGAGATAAGCTTACCTGTACTATTGCGATCCAAAATGTTAACCATTGTAAATGTTTATTTGTGTACGAACTAATAAATAATATGTTATGGTCCTTCGAGCCGGATGTTACATTACATTATTGTTGCGTATAGTAAACTTAAGAATTCTACAACAATGCCTTCGGAGAATCTAGTAGAGAACGGGGACACGCACTAGAGCGTGATGCCATTCCATCTCTAGCAAACCTCTGACGGTGTTTCGTTTCACACGGCTTGAAGAACCCTTTAAGTTTCTCGCCGCCCCCAAAAAAGTCCGGTGAAGCTGAAAATGCCGTTTGAGGCAATCAACAATGTCTCCAAAAAAAACTGCAACAATTTTTTATTTAACCTATCATAAATATTTCCTACTGTTACAGAACTACACAGTTAACTATTGGATGAGCAAGGGTGCTGCGCCCCAAAAGCTAGTGTTGGGCGTTCCATTCTACGGACAGTCATTCTCACTGGTGGAAGGGTCTGGCACTGGGCTCAGCACTCCTACTTACGCGGGAGGGGAAGCGGGAGACGAGACCAGGGCACGAGGCTTCCTGTCCTTCTACGAGGTACCTAAGTTATACGAGTTTTACGTGTTAATTGTGTTAGTGTAGCATTACTATTATCTACCGGTGTTATAGTCATAAAGTTACTTTATCTGATACTAAATATAGTTGTCCTTATCGACTTATTTTATAGCTTCTATTGCTTCTATTGATATTATAGATCAAAGACCAAGTCATAAATTACTGTAAACTTAATAAAAGTAGGGTTTGGTATTCTCCAACCTCCGAGCAAATTATTTTAAACAATTATTAATCTTAAGACTTGCATTTATGAGTATTTCTAGAAATATTTCTAAGTTTTTTGAAAGAAAGTAAAAAATAACTCTTACTATCAAAACATAACAATGCCACTAACATTGATAAGATACTGGTAGCTAGCCAGGTGGACTTAAAATAAAACTCTACCATCAACCTAACCGAATACACTACAAGTTGGGAACCAAACTCCGTCTGATACCAGTGGTTCAACCAGCCACAGAGGCGGTCGCAAGTCGCAACACGACAGCGTACCTACTTCTGACTTCTGTATATGTATAAACGAACCATGCGTTTCAGGGTCATTAGGCCGTTCGTACCTCGAGCTGTTCGTACCACGTTATGAACGGCCTTACTATAAATGGGCATTAGGCCGTTTTTCACAAATGTATTGTTGTACAGATCTGTGAGCGCATCAGAGTGAAAGGCTGGCGAGTGTACCGAGACCCGGGCGGTCGCATCGGCCCGTACGCGACGCACGACGACCAATGGGTGGCCTTCGACGACGACCTTATGGCGCGGCACAAGGCCGAGTTCGTGCGGGAGAACGGCCTGGGCGGGGCCATGGCCTGGTCGCTGGACCTGGACGACTTTACGGGCAGGCACTGTGGCTGCGGGAAGTCGCCGCTGCTGGCGAACATCAACCACGTGCTGCGGGGGACGCAACCTCCACCTCCTTGCTCGCTGAAAGAAAGTAAGTAGAATTTTAAAGTGTACTATGTATAAAGCTTTTGGCGGTGGTGGTGCACGTGGTACTCAGCTAAGACAAAGCACTTCGGCATGGAGTAGTGCGCGGCAACAAACCTGGCGCCGGTCTCGGAGCTTGTCCATTTGGGCTACCGAGCGGATGCAGCGAACATGCACGGCGCACGGCGACAAGTTGACAAGATGGCGAAGAATGAGAACACTGTTTCACAACGTTCAACTGAATAGAATAGAATAATTTTTATTTTACTAAAAAAAAATTCAAAATTCAAAACATCTATTCAGTTTAGGCTACAACGTCATTTTATGCCATCGGTAAGTCTATCTACTCTGGGCGGGAGATATTGTACTGAGAAGAACCAGCAAGAAACTCAGCAAGTGTCCAGCTCTAGAAACATGGTCATAAAATTGTTGTAATGTTATAATTAGCATCGGCCAACATGTTTCGCTAAATATACAGCATGCAAAATTATAAAAATAAATGTCAATTTATGTTTTGATACAATTCCAATTTCAAATATTCCAATACATAGTTATAAGTAAATAAATTAATAATGTTTCATACTCAGCTCTTTTCAGAGCTACGTTTCATATCGATCTCCGACTGTCAAGTGTAAGTGCGGCTGCAAGCTCAATAGCTTTGTTATAAAGGGTATAACAGTGTTGTTTTCTTTTTTAAACCGCTAAGAAGAATCGCTTAGGGCTCTGCCAATTTAGGCGTTTTGTGCCGCATCGCTGCTGTGCGGTTTCATATTAAACACAAGCAGCCCCACGACAACCACACGACTGTTATAATATGGAACGCAGTGCAAACGTGCGGCAGCGGCAGCGGTCCGTCGCAAAACGGGTAAATTGAAAGAGCCCTTAGGCTTCACCTAACGCACTTCATCCGGAATCATCAAACACTGACGGTCTGGCTTCTTGCATATCTACAAGTCCTACCTACTAAACCGTGTAAAATATCTATCACGCTGGAATCAAACCTGTAGGCTTAGCCAAAGCAACATTAAGAAAACGATAGCGAAGTTCGAAAATAATAAAATGTATGGGATTGATATAAGCTCCGCTAAATCACGTGGTCAATCTTATGTCAATCCCATACATTTTATTCTTTTCGAACTTCGCTATCGTTTTCTTAATGTTACTTTGGCTACCGCCACTGGTATTTCTAGGTTCTGAAAATAGGGGTTTTCAGGATCGACTGCTATTACAACCATACATGGAACAGCTCAAGCAGTTGCGACTGCTCCGGGTGGTCAGCAGCTCAGTGTTTCATCGTGCGATCAAGCAGTTGCCGAGCATACACTGACTTCTCGAGCTGTCCCTGCTCCCGCGCAGTAATCCCCTCCCCCCCCGCGCACTTCATCCCACCTCTGCATCGCGCCCGCAGCCTTAGCAGTAGGCAGTTGAAACCGACTGCTGAACCAGTTATCAATGGCAGCTTCAAGCTGTTGACTATGGTTGCACGGCCTCTCTAATAGCATCGTAGTAGATAACTATAATCCAAATTTTATATCGTTATTAACTTTTGTTAATTTTACGACTTGTTTTTTCAGTCAAAGGGGATGCCCCAGTCACTGAATCCACAGAAGCCAAGCCTGCGACAGAATCCTCAGAACCGGAATACAAGCCAGCTTACCCAGACACTGAAATAAACACAGATCACGGATCCGTGAGTATAATAAGCCATTTTACTGTTTCGTTCAACTAATATGTACTCATAAATTGTAGCGACCGACGACTTGATTTTAATTTTGACGGCCTCCGTAGTCAAGTGGCTCACACGCCAGTTTCCGGTTTCCGGTTCCCGGTCGGGTCAATGTAGAAAAACCAACTTTTTCTATATTTTCTCGGGTCTGGGTGGTTGTGGTACCGGCTTTGTTCTTGATTTACATAACATAAGAGCTTAGCTACTTTCTTTGGAGTTAGAGCAATGTTTGTGATATTGTCTAATATTTATTTCATTTATTTATTATTTAAGCTAGATACATTAAGAGAAAATGTTGTTTGATAATGTGATTCGTTATATTTTCAGGCTTCATCACTCGACGGCAAACCGTGCTCAGGAGTAATGTTCAAAGGAGACGATGTGGAATGTGGCAAATATTACTTGTGCATGAACGGACAGTACATGGAACTCACATGTCCCGCTCCTCTAGTTTGGAATAAGGTAAGAAAACGGAAAAAATGACGCTGTTTTAAATAAAGCCCTTTGACTTTTGTTTTGTGGTATTGCTTAAAATTTATCTGCCCATGTAAAAGTAATTACAGATTTAAAAAGTGTTCAAAAAATTTCCACGAGCGGGATTCGAACCCGCACCCAATGATATACCGACCGGTCAGGTGCACACCAACTATGCTATAGTGGCTGAATTTTTTTTCAATACTTTCTCAAACTGTGTATTATATACAAATTATATAAAAACATAATCATAATTATGAAGATGATGGTATTACTGAATTATCCAATAAACCTTTATAAACACTTTTTTCAGAATCACTGCGACTTCCCCGAAAAGTCATCGTGCAAGAGTAAAGCCAACTTAAGGATTTCAGGAGAAACCAGCTTACAATTAGCAGACTATAAACCTATAATTGCTTGCTACTTTACCAACTGGGCTTTCTACAGGTAATTAAGCCATCCACTTGTTCAGTTACGAATATTTTTTTCCAAACATGGCACTAATAATTAATATAAAAGAGAAAGCGCTCGGTCTAATATCCTGAGCAGCTGGGTCAAATTCCCAGTAGGCTTAGCCAAAGTAACATTAAGATAACGATAGCAAAGTTCGAAAAGAATAAAATGTATGGGATTGACATAAGCCGCGCTAAATCACGTGGTCAATCTTATGTCAATCCCATACATTTTATTCTTTTCGAACTTCGCTATCGTTTTCTTAATGTTACTTTGGCTACCGCCACTGGCCGGGTAAAGTGTGTTTCGTTGTTTTCGAGGGTTTGTGATCGCAAACCCGCATCTGCCAAGCGGGTGATTAAGCCAATACCTTGACTTGATTGCAATGATTGAGGCCTCTACCTAGCAGTGGGACAGTATATAGACTATAACTAACTATAGCTAGATCGCTTAACTGAGTCCTCGCCTGCGGTAGGTACGCGGGGCGGGAGGTACGTAGGGCCTCTGCCAACAAGTACGAGCGTTTTGCAACGCGGCGAACGGATTTCTAGTTCATTGCGCGTTATAATACGGCAGTCATAGTCAGCAGTGATAGAATAAACGCAATGAACTAGAAATCCTTTCGCTGAGTCGCAAGACGCTTGTGTTCGTGGCAGAGATCCTACGTTCCTCCCGCCCCGCGTACCTACCGCAGGCGAGGACTCAGATAAGCGGTCTTGCTATAGCTAGATATAAAATCGTAACTATAATGTATATATCTTATATTACCTATTTTATTAATATAATTTAGGATTTTTATTGTATTTTTGCTAGTTGTCGGTGCACTACCTCTCATTGTCTCCTAATCTGTCCTATGCCACAAAGGTTGACTGGAAGAGATCGCTTTAAGCGATAAGACCGCCTTTGCCTACTATTATTTTAAAATTTCCTGTTATTTGTTTTGTGTATAATTGTGTAAGCAATAAAGTGTTTATCTATCTATCTATAATATCTGTTTTGCAGACACGGAAATGGCAGTTTTGTACCTGAGCAAGTGGATCCGTCGATGTGCACGCACATAATTTACGCATGGGCCCATCTCGATTATAAAACATACCAAATTATTCCCGGAAACCCAGAACTAGATATTGAAAATGGTAAGTTTTTAAACAACGTTTATCAGATAGGTGTGGTCATAAATTAAAGACCCCAAGTGTATCCGATCCAGATCTCGTACCTATGTAAAGTAACTTATCTGATACATGTTGCATAACTCACTCTAATACCAGATAGCACTCCAAATAATATAATACATAGATAAACACAAACGTTGAAAAAAATTTCACGAGCAGGATTTGAACCTGCACCCTTCCGACATACCGGGTCAGGTGCTCTCCCAATTGAGCTATCGTGGTTATAACCAACCCGCCGAAATTATTCAACACTATTTACTTTTTTAATAAATAGTGTTGAATTCAATGTCAACAACTACCGTCATTAACATCCGATCATAATATTTTTACAAATACTAAAGATCAGTTAACAAGTAGGCAAGCTATTTATAAAATGTTTTTGTTTTGTTTATATAATTTTAACGCATATTTTTGTTGCGAACAGATTACAAAAACAAAAATGTTGAAAAAATATCCACGAGCAGGATTTGAATCTGCACTCTTCCGACATACCTATATATTTTAATCTGTTCGCAACAAAAATTAGCGTTAAAAATTACATAAACAAAACAAAATCATTTTATAATACATAGATGTTAAATTCAAAACTTTTGTGTTTAATTAAATTGCATGCGCAAAAATTTTTCAGATTTCTACGGAAAAATTACGGAACTTCGATCACGAGGAGTGAAAGTGATCATCGGCGTTGGTGGCTTGGAGGATTCTGAAGATGAAAAATGGGCTGAAATGTCTGGCAGTCCCGAGAAAAGGAGGACTTTCATAGAGTCGGCTCTGAAATTCTTGAAGAGATGGAATTTCGACGGTCTGCAGATAGCCTGGCAATATCCAGTGTGCAAAGAGGTATCATCATCATCAATCTTTAAATACCACACAGCTTGGTCAGTCCTTGCTACATTGTAATTACAATGTAGCAAGGACTGACCTTGCTTGCTTGCTTGCTTGTAGTCCTTGCTACATTGTAATTACAATGTAGCAATGCTTGCTAAATAGTAGATACAAAGAAAATCGGGCATGAACCAGCTAACTGAGATTACAGGTGTAAACAACTGCCATAGTTTACTAACAACCAAGACTAACTTACTTAAGCTGCGAGGAACTCGAATTATAAATGGAATAATGTAACTTCGGAACCCGTCACAGCAGCGCTATTCTCTAAGCAAAACAGCGTCGAACTCGACGTTGAACTCGCTCATAATTTGCAAACGAATTTCAACCGACTTTTTAAATAATAAGTAATAAAGTCTACATTCGTTTGCAAGTTATGAGCGAGTTCAAAGTCGAGGTCGACGCTGTTTTGCTTAAAAAATAGCACTGCTGGCTTCGTTACAGGCATCGTTGCAAAAGTAAAAGACTTTCGTCATCAATGTCTTAATGATTCATAATCTGTTATTGAGTTGGAAACCTCAGAACTTATCCTAAAATCTTGTTTATCCCTGACCAAAACTTTCTTTGTTCCTAGATACCATGCACAGATTTCGACATCACAGAAAAGGAGTACTTCAGCGCTCTAATCGCTGAGATGTCCAAATCCCTCCATAACTACAACTTCGAGCTGTCAGCGATGGTGTCGTCATCCCCGGAGATAGCGTCCCTAGCGTACGAGCCTGAAGTGCTGGCCGCCACCCTCGACTGGATCTCGATCGCAGCCAATGATTACTACGCGTCGGCATCGGGAAGAACAGCTTACCTGGTTCCTCTTGAGACTGTTGAATACGCCGGAATCACTAGCTTCGTAAGTATAACTAAACGTAGATTTTCTTATTCCAAAACGGGAACCGCTTGGCCTTCATCTCATTTGATGGTGATGATGATCAAGTGATGATAAGGTCAAAGACCGAATCTCATTTCACCTTAAGTCCTCAACTCCTGTAGAACTGGCTAACTGACGGTCGAGACACAATAATACATTGATTTATGGCGACAGACTAGGCCAGAAATGGGCAAACTTTTTCATTCGCGTGACAATATTTACTAACAAACTCTATGGCGAGCCAGGCTATTGAATTTTTTGCTGTATTTTTTCAATAAATAAATATTTTTTTTGTGAAATGAAAACATAGTTAGGTATGCATTTTCTGTAACCCACCACGCACTTGAATTGTCGTTTGATGGTCGCGGGCCGGACTTCGATCATTCACAGGCCTGAGATGGTCCGCGGGCCGTAGTTTGCCCATCCCTGGACTAGGCGGTCGGAAAATTCAAAGGCGGGGAGCCTTTAAAGTTACTAAACCGAGTAAAATTATGTGAACCCCCTGGTTTCTGAGACCGAAAGTCTAACCGCTGGACCGCAGTCGTGTTTAGTAATGTTTTCTTTATGTTGCCATGCACCTGCATCTCTATCATGAAGTGATGGTGTTTTGATAACACTGCTTAAGGAACCCATTAAGTTTCTAACCGCCCCCAAAAAAGTCTGGTGACGCTGCAAAGGCCGCTTGAGCCATCAGCAAACTCTACGAAATAATAGTGGTTAAGTGGTTTGTACACCGGTTTTCATGGTGTCGCCATCTCTGAGGTCCCGGGTTCGATCCCCGGTCGGGTCAATTTAGAAATTATTGTTTTTCTTTCGGGTCTAGGTGTTTTCTATGTAGGTATAATAAGTATGTATTTAAGTATTTTAAGTATGTTTATCCGTTGTCTAGTAACCATTTTAACGAGTTTCATAACGAAGCTTCTCTTGGGCTAGATAATTAGTGTGAGTGTAGGAAAGTTTAGATAAGACCGAAACTGGAAGCGCACTAGAGTCCGGATCGATTATATAGAATATTTCAACGTGTGTGCCGTCATATTACTACAGTATCTGTCCAGTTGCGCATCTGTCGACTTGCGCATAATAAGATTCCGATTCCGGATGGATCGGATCACACGCAGACGCATGTCGACACATGCGTGTGATCCATCCGGAATCTTCAGCTACTGACACTGAGGCACTGTTAAACAATATTATACTAACATCATCATCACCTCTTTTTGACTTGAGCTGGGCATACAGTGCGTCCCACGGCTATGCCACACGGAAGGAAAGTACCTCTATTATTGTATAGGCTGGAAATTTTACTAAAAGAATAGACTTCATTAAGATTTTAAAAATAGTTTGAAATGCGTTTACAGATTTTTAAATAATCGCCTCTCTGAACCAGGAATCGAACCCGCCAAATGTGAAAAGAAACACATGTATTTTATGATAACGGCCGAAAGGGTTAATCATAAGGCTAAATTTTTCCTAACATTTCGTTTAAGAGCGTTTATGCCGCACACTAGCGCCGCCAATGAAAAAAAATACATATCATAAAAACGGCCACTTTTAACTATAACGCCGTATTTAACTAAACCATAACATGTCAGATGTTCATTAGGTGACGTAAAAATGCTAAATTACTTCATTCAAATAGTTTGTTGAGCATAATTTGATTTTCTATCTCTAATTACTAGATATGTTTTTTTTTCATTGGCGGCGCTAGTGTGCGGCATAAACGCTCTTAACATTCCGTGGGATGTGCTGTATATTATGTCTATGACCGGTTTCCTCCAGAACTCGTCGCTGGCGTACTGGGCTAGCGTGGTGCCGGCCCGCCAGCTGGTGGCGGGCGTGCCCGCGTACGCGCGCTCGTACACGCTGCGCAGCGCCGCGCGCGCCGGCGTGCTCGCGCCCGCGTCGGGGCCCGGCCAGCGCGGACACTACACCAGGGTGCCCGGCTTCCTCGCTTACTTCGAGGTATTTATTATTACTAGTGGTCGCCCAAATTAGGTTTTATTTAGTATTCGATAACAATTTGGGGGGGGGGGGGGGTAGAAATTTGGCTGAAAAGCTTTTACCCATAGCCATGAAAAATTAAAAACACCTAGGGTAGTGGATTAGTGGCACTAGTGTTCGATTTTTTTTCCTTTAATCATCAGAATACGGGTCAGCGATAGACAATTGAATACAGACTACTTACCTATTTCCAAACTGTTATCCCGTAAATTTTTTATTTAAATCTATGTTATTTTTTGGCGACAAAAATGTGTGTGTGCACACTGGAGCCACACCACAGAACACAGACACCAGCCACTATCCTATTACCCTAACTTAGCCTACCTATGCTAAATCTCACTCTTCCATGCGCGAAATGTGCTTGAAAATAAGTACAAAGTTTTTTTTTCACGTGTTAATAGGTATATATCCTGGAAAGCAGTATTGTCTGTTAGAAGCTTAATGCAACTTCATAACGCATGTGGCCTGTACAACCACCGTAGTCAAGGAGTGACTAAGACACCAATATGTAGATGTTTTTAAAATTTATTGGTTTACTTTTACGAGGAATATTCAAGACTTCTTTCTAGTTTGCTTTCACCCATTATTATTATGATCTTTGTCATTAATCTTCCTATTTTTTTTGCAAATAATCGCGCTATGTAAGCTTTTGCAATACCGCAGACAAGTTCCTCACTCGCTACACGGTTTATCACTACAGATATGTCCCGGCACATCGAGCGGTTGGAAGGAGACGCAGACAGAAGACGGCACTTACGCAGTGAAACGTTCTCAATGGGCTTCTTACTTGCGTCCGGGCGAGGCACATCGAGTAGGGGCTAGCGGGGCGCGAGCGGGACTGCGGGGCGCAGCGCTATGGACCTTGGACCTGGACGACTGGCGCCCCACCTGTTCCCCCCGAGCTCAACCCTTGCTAGCCGCTCTGAGGCAGGGTCTGCTCGAACCGGACCTACCTTTAGACTTTTAAATATAAGACTGGAAGGACTTCTTTAGACTGGTTTCTATTACATAAGACTGTTGACATCCCCGTACTGCTATGTTGGTTTCTCGGACCATCATAGTATAATTTTGGAATTAACCGCTTTATAGGTGGAAGATGTGTAAAACAAAAGGAACCTTGTTTATTGTCGTGTGGTACTTCTTTAACGGTACTTTAAATACACATGTTTCCTTTCTTTACTCCGTATCTCTATTAGACGAAGATCAGAGAAAAGCTATTATTTAAAATAGAGATCTCGATTGTTTCAATAAAAAAAAAAGTTTATTTAAATTATTACTTTTTAAAGTAGGGTATTTAGAATCTGCATGACAAATACTTTTTATTTATAGTTATAATATAAAGTTGTGTTTGGCACAAAGACAAGTAAATACTTATCCTATTATTTTACAAAAAAAATCTAAATTGACAAATGCAATGCGCACGAGTGTTCTGCGCAGTGTTTATTTTAATTTAAAAAAACCTAATATTGTGATAATTTTATAAGTGTTTAAATAGGCAATTTTGAGAATAAATAATTATAAAATAAGTATTCAGCATTTGTAATCCTTGAATTATACTTGACTTGACAATAATTTGTTAAAACTAATAGGGTTATTGACATTTTGAGTGTATTTTGCAAGGAAACTATAATAGTTAAGTCATTTGTACATTTTTGATTGCTGGTAAAATATTTACACTGCAATATATATTTATAATTTTTACGAGGGTTTTATTTAAATAATATATGCTCTATTATAAGAAGAAAAAGCACGTCAACATGTACTACAAAAACTATACAAAGAACTATTTATTACATAGGTAACTTTTAAACCGTAAGGTGACATCAGTTACTACTTTTGTAATCAGATAACTGAAGACGTACTATAGATAAAGACTTATCTAAAATTGCCTACAAACTGAGAAATGTTGCTTAGTTTCCGTGTACTTTACCTATTTCAATACTGCAGATTTAGAATTTGAAGATAGATTGTATGTAACCACCTGTTTATTTAACTTATGTAGGTAAGTATGTCAATGTATATTTAAAGTAAAAAAAATATATTCAAATAAACTTAAGAAAAGTTCTTTTAAATCGTCCATATGTTTTAGCTGTGGAGAAAAATGGGCGCAAGAAACTACACAGCTTTAATAAAGAACCGACATTTACATAAAAAAGTATGTCGTTAGGTACCAAAACATACAATATTTCATTGAATGCATTAGTAATTAATATCTGTCATTTACTAGTTTTTTCTACCAAACGTTGGATTTGAGAGCGCGACGATGACGACGTTAGTTCTTGGTTTTTAAGTAATCTTTGGTCAGACTTTATCGTCTTGATAAGCCATTATTATGTTTGTATTTTGAACCGGAGGCTAAATGATTATTTTTCCTCAAATTAAGAAAGACGAAGAAAATAAACATTAAAAAGACTCGATTAGTTTTTCGTTTCGATTGATACAATATTTTCTTATAGAAAGCACTGAAGTTGCCTAGAGCTGAGCATTTAATAATAAAAATATAGTTTTTTGTCTGAATCAATAAAATATATAGGTAGTTTGTACTGAGACCCCAGGGAGCAATTAGGCAGGTATATCATATAGTGCCTATAGCCGTGCTTAGTGTTATTTATTTAATAAGACAAAGGAGTTCAAAATTGAAAATGACTTCTATTATGGTTTACTCCTATCGACGTACTACACAATAAAATAAAATTAGAGGTAACCTATGTTTAAAGAAAAAAAAGAGATCTAAAGTGCCTTACAAACATGTAAGTAGGTATTTTGAATTTTTCTGTAAGTATTATAGGTATAGCTATTTAACGTATCTTTTGCCGTACATTCAACAATCACAAAATGCATCATTTGATGAAAAATACACATAAGACTTCTTCGTTTCGCAATGAGAAACAAGCTTTTATTCGCAAAATAAGTAGCATAAAGGAAATATCTTAGCTAAAACTACTCGATTCGCAATATGATCAAAGTCCAAACGTTCCGATTTCGTGTCTGCCGCCGCTGCCGCCTAACGCACGCCGCCGAACGCCGAGAGTCGCGCCGAAGCGCAGTCAAGGCACTCGGTCGGGAGGGACCTTGACAGGCCGCGTATTCATAGCACATCGCAAACACAGTTCTAAACATCACGCGATTACGAGAGGTTATATTTGTGTTAGCGGCAATACACGGTGTACATTGTGTAACAAATGTCTCGTTTAATTATTATATAATTATGTGAACAATTTACAAAATAATAGTCCTCATATGTGTCGCTCTGTTCGCCGCAATCAATAACTGTAACAAAATAATATTAAGGAAAATGTCATAAGCTGAACGTATTGATAAATTATGTGGAATTATAAAATAATGTCGTGACAGTGTATAAAATTAATAAAACTAAGTAAAACAACTGCTTATTATAGTTTAGCGCGTAGATCTGTTATTGCTGTGAAAATCATTGAAGATGGCAAAACGCCTGTTATTTCGCACCTTAATAAACGCTAACTCCGTTCAAATTAAACCAATAAAATCGACTGTTTTTAATGTACAATGCAGCTATTTACATACAAAGGATGAGGTGAGTTTATTACAACTACATTGCCATTTTGAATAAACTTAATTTACTTAAGTAAGTGTACGAGCCAAAAATGGGTTTAGTATTTTATTTTAAAAGGAAATTTTATAATATTTTGCAATAATAAAAGAATATCTAATTCCAGTGATTAAGGTATTTTTATTTAATTCTTTACGCTCTGTTATCTAATTTTTCAAAGATTTTGCGGCAAAAAGTTCGCGTTCTTGATTATGCTTCCCGCCCTTAGAGCATTAAACCAACTAATGCTTCATGTTCCCGGCGCGTCATTGTTGAATCATAGCGACCGACACCATGATGTCACCACCACGACATCATTGCTGTTTTATAGATAGATGGTATTTCAAATTAAGAGGTGTACCTAAGTACATACAACGAACATATTATGTACCTAAAGTACACTCTTTTTTAAAATACTTATTAATTCAATTATTAGCAAAACGCTTATTTTATTTACAGGTAAAGAAATTTCCTTAATCTACTTTAAACTTTATATCTAATGGCATAAGGTTGAACATTTATTGAAGAAATTTGACAGTTTTGGATAGGTCGATGTGCAGGCGTCTAGTCGTACGTTTACGTTCGTACGTCGTATGTTTGTACTTAAATAATTATACACGTGCGATTTCACACTTTCTTTTATTTAGATTAAAATACCTGTGGCGGTAGCCAAAGTAACATTAAGAAAACGATAGCGAAGTTCGAAAATAATAAAATGTATGGGATTGACATAAGATTGAAATTTGGAAAAAAATTAAAAAAACACAAAAATTTAAATTATCTTGAAAACCACTAGTTTTCGGCCATACATATGGGGTTAAATTTGTCACATTTTAGGCCGCCTATCACCTCCTGCAAGGAAGTTGTTCAGTTTCCAGTAACCCTGTATAAATGCGAAAGTTTGTGTGTATGTAAGTTCGTATATTTGTTGCTTCTTCACGCTGCAACGGATGGATGGATTTGCATGAAATTCGGCATACAGATAGTTTATAACCTGAAATAACACATAGGATACTTTTTATCCAGATATTCCCATGGGAACGGGAACCACGCGGGTAAAACCGCGAGCGACCGCTAGTAAAAAATATTTATATTATGTGCTGTTTCCAAAGTTTGTTCATAGTACTGAAATAAATACGGTTAATCGAATTTCACTAATATTTTATCCTGACGATGACATACAGACGAGACGCCTGCACATGATTTTTTGCACATAAGACTATCCAAAACTGTGGAATTACTTCAATAAATGTTCAATCTTATGTCATACGTTTAAAGTTCAAAGTCTAATGAGGAATTTTGACAGATTGTTGTAGTTTTCTGTGCAGGCGTTTACTACGTTTAAAATCTAAGCCGGGATCGCGGTCACGGGGAGACAGGGCAGCTCCCTAACAAGAACTGTTAATTTATCAAGAATTAATTTATCACGTGCGTTCAATTACAGGTACCAACAAAGGAAATTCAAATTCCCATCCAGTTTGGTCATCTAGCCGCAAAAGTCTGGGGTAATGACCAGGACAGGCCGATCCTGGCCCTCCATGGGTGGCAAGACAACGCGGGCACTTGGGACACACTGGCTCCTTTGCTCTGTAAGAACAGATCCATTATAGCTGTGGACTTCCCTGGCCATGGGCTGTCTTCGTGGATCCCTCCAGGTAGATACATCACGGACTTGTTTCTAGTTTTATAAGAAAACGTGACTTAAACAAAATATAAGTCTATGTATGACAATCACTTGAAATCTTCAACCATTATTTAATATTTATTTATTTATTTATCTTGCAATTTATGTAGTTTTTCGACAAAGATAAGTGTTGTTTCTACTTTCTATTGCAATTTCGTTGCAAGATGAAGTGTCTCACATTTCGTTCTAGTCTTGAACGATCAAGTCTGGCTGTTGAAGCCTTAATTTAAAATTGATGTTGTCTGGTCACCTAGTTACTTACACCCGACGACAGATTTAGTAAAATTTATTAACATTACGCCTAGAGATGGACCAATAGCTAATAAGCTAGCTTCCGCCCGCGGGTTCACCTATGTAAAATTTGATCTGTCGTGAATATTTCCGGGAATAAAATTATACTAAAAGTTAATCCTATAGGTATTCTCTACAGTAGAGTCGAGAGTAGAGACTACTAGTGTACCTACCACATCCAAATACTTTATACCATATTTTATGGCGATATTAAAGAAACAAACAAACATACATACTAATTATAAAATTACTAGCAAGTTGGATTTAGCAGCGCGCTATAGCGCTATTTATAGTACCTACTTTACTTAGCTGTTATAGTTCGACTTCGCATCACCACAATTACAATACAAGTAATATTAATTGCTTTTACGATTTCAACTATGATCGCTTAATGAAACAAATTACTTAGGTACTCCTATTTAAATCTAAAATAAAAGTTATTTTCTTGTTTTCAGGTCTGCATTATTACCCATGGGAACTACCTAGGCTGATTTTGTATCTGAAGAACTACTTTAAGTGGGACAAAGTGTCCATGCTTTGCCATTCCATGGGGTCTATAGCTGGACAGCGGTTCGCTAGCGTCTTCCCCGACTACGTCGACTTCTATGTGGCTGTAGACAGTCTTATTTACGACGACTTCGATTTGAATCTCATCGTTGAAAGATATCCAACAATTCTTGAGAAAATAGAAATAACACAAACACGTTTGGATGCAGAGCCACCTTCTTACACACTCGAAGAAATTGCCAAAAAATGGCATTTAGGCACTTCAAAATCAGTAGAATTGGAGAGTACTAAATATCTTATGAAAAGAGGCCTCAAACAATCTAGCAGTGATCCCAACAAATACTATTTCTCAAGGGACTCCAGGCTAAAGCATTCTCTATTTCAGCCAGAAAATAAGAAATTCGTTGAGGCTCTTGTGAGGCGGTTAAAATGCCCGACTCTGTATGTGAAGGGTATAGACTCGCCCTACGCATCTGATGAGTTTTCCGTAGAAATGCGTGAAATCATAGAAAAGAATAATGAAAATTACGAAATACATTTCGTACCGGGCACTCACCACGTGCATTTAAACAACCCAGAGCGGCTAGTTCCGCTTATTTTACAATTCCTGCAAAAACACAACTTTAAAATATAAGTTACAAATATATTATATTTATTACTAGATATCAAAATATATTTTAGATCTTTAGGTTAATATCTACAGCATGACTGCAAATACCTACTGTATTAGAATTATTGGGTTCACACGCCTGTACATACAACCGCAAACTGTCTAATTTCCTCAATAGACTTTGAACCTTATGTATATGGGATATGGTTGAACATTAACATTAACCCAATAATTCTAATACAGTAGGTATTTGCAGGTTGGATTTGCAGGCGTCTGTACCTGTAGACCTGTAGACCTGTGTTGATCGCGATTGTGCGAATCGTTTTGATTCGATCGCAACCTGTGAACGATTGATCGAATCACGGATCTCTAAAAGATTCGATTATAATTGACCCGGTAATTCCTATATTATAACCGTAACTAGATCAAATCAAATTATTATCAATCGCGATCGACACGGGTCTACCTAGACTAGTACACGGCGGTTGATCAACTTACCCAAAACTGTCAAATTTCTACAATCAATTTTGAACTTTATGGTTTGGTTATAAGGATCAATATTAATTGGAGAAATTTGACAGATTTGGGTAGGTTGATCTGCCGCCGTGGTACACAAACAAAACAAACGAATTGTGACCCAAATGATCGAGAAGATCGAATCATTTCAACCCGATCACCAAACGAGTGGGTCATGATCGACCCGGGTTACGACAAATGATCGATTGACACAGGTCTAGTCTGTACTTACAAACGAAAACTTTGTAGTTGCCCGCCTATGATACAACATCAAATTGCCGTCCGATTCGTCTATTTGACCGCCCTATCCCATGGGCTAGGCAGGTGAAATATCTCGGTGTCACCCTCGATAGGAGATTGTCGTTTGCACCGCATCTCAAGATCGTCCGTAACAGGGCCGCGTTCATACTAGGTCGGTTATTCCACCTTATAGGCAGGAAGAGTAAAATGTCTCTTAGAAGTAAGACGACAATTTACAAAGCCTGCATCCGCCCAGTCATGACCTACGCTAGCGTAGTTTTCGCGCACTCCGCGCCCTCTTATTTGTACCTTCTACAGACCCTCCAAAACCGATTCATGCGAGGCGCGACGGGTTGTCCGTATTACGTTCGCAATGTAGACCTCCATCGCGACCTCGATCTCCCAACTATCAAAGACTTTATCAAGGACGTCTCCCGACGTTACTTCGATAATGCCCCCCACCACCCCAACCCTCTTGTGGTGGCGGCTGCCAACTATAATGTTGAAGGCCTTCCACCGTCAAGACGGTACACGTCTAGGCGTCCAAAACACGTCCTAACCGAGCCCGACGACGCAATTACAGTTGCGAATGCCCCCCCGCCCGTTCCTCCAAATGACAGCACACATTTACAGAATACACTAAACATGCACACTGTTTTAGGCCCAAGACACCGTACTCGTAGAACAAGGGTACGAAGAACCGGTTCACACGCGCTCTATGCCAGGCACAGTCATGTGCCTGGGAGCTCCTCCTCTCCTCCTCCACGGCCCGGTCTACCCGAGCCGAGGTCCGTGCCTTTAGAGGCGCCCTCGGGTGGTTCCGCTCCCCGATCCGATCCGAACCCTTCGGAGACTCTGGAAGGGCACGGGGACGCGCACTTTTAAGTGTGCGATGCCGTACCCCTCTAGAAATCCTCTGAAGGTGTTTCGTTTCAACACGGCTTGAGGTACCCTTTACGTACCTCGCCGCCCCTAAAACAAGCCCGGTGAAGCTGGAAATGCCCCTCGGCAACCAGCAGTCTCTCTCCAAAAAAAAAAAAAAAAAAAAAAAAAACATCAAAAAATGGAACAAAGCCTTACTACCGAATATTCCGTATTATGTTTATTTAGTTCCTAATAGCTGTAAAACAGATGCAAGGTTTTAAATGTATAGGTACCTACTGTAATTTTCGTGCCATCCACGCCAGCACTTCTATAGAAGTTCTTCTTTGTACCTACTTTATTAAAATACATTTATACGTTGGCGTACAGCGGGACATCGCGTGCAGGATAGTTGGGCGGTGAAAAGGTTAAACAGCATTTGTTTATGTCTTTTTGACTAAAAACAACCACAAGAATATTATTTACGTCATTACTCTTTACTAGTGATATTAGATGTTAGACAGACAGTTCCAATTTAATAAAATATTTAACCAGTAACCAGTGCTGATATTATTGTAAAATAATTTACACAATAAAGAAACTCTTTTTGTTTATAATTTCTCAGATGTTTTAAATAAAATAAATTGGTAATTCCTAATAAACAATTATTGTTTTCATTTTATTTCTAATGCTGCAATGAAATCAAGCCAGCAAACAAATATAAGGTCATATGCCAAATAGTGCATAAACTGTAGTAGCAAATAAGTCTAGTGGTGTACCAAAATTAAATTTCAATAGATGTCCAGCAAAGTTTAAGGTTAGTTTAAAGTTTGCATTAAATGCACCAATTCATAAATAAGTTGATATTTATTTATAACATGGTTTATGTTTGATGTTAAATGTTAAATATTTTTTAAGAAACTATTTTATAATAGTTACCATTTGTATAATATTACCTCTAAATAGTTTATTAATGAGGCATTAAACTAAAGAAATAGTTGCAATATTTTAGTATTAAATAAAAAAGGCAGAATACAAATAAAATCATCCCATGAAACAGTATTTTACATATATTAAACATTTATATTTAAAACAACTACATATTTAATATGTTTTTATAATTCGATAGGTAGGTAAATATTTTGAGTCATTTTTTCATCTTATTTTGCCTAATCATGATCACTGTGATATGAAATATCTAAACTTGAATTACTAACACTGTCACAAATGTGAGCACCTTTCCGGACGGGCAGTACTTTCATAAGAGTTTCTTGCCAAGACAAACCCTCACAAACCCTTAGCACTATTTCAAACACTGGAACAAAACAAAAGTTCTTTTAAATCATATCTAGTCATCATCTCAGCCAAAAGACATGCACTGCTGGACAAAGGTCTTAAGAATGCGCCGTCCGTAAGTGACAAGTGTCATGTTTTATTTGAAATGTCGTCGTCCATATTTATTTGATGCCGCGCGGCCATACTAATTTTGTATGGGGAATTTAAGGTGCTTAATAAAAAATAATTATTTAAATAACCACTTGATGAATCGAAAATGTAGTCTAGCAATTTTTTAGTTTATCCATTGATGATTGTTTAGACAAAATCAGAGGTACAATAATTTAGATAAACAATAAGAAATCTACTAAACGCCGCCACTCGTTTTCATGATTTTTGCCCAACTTTAAATATCGTAGAAAAAACTATAGCGTGTTATGACATTATGGTTCTAACAAATTGTAAACACGCTCCCTATGATACTAAATATATATTTTGTTCATTTAATACGATAGTATTTTCAATTATATTTACTTAACCGTAACTGCATTTTTTTGCATTTTTTGGTTGGCGCACCCTTAAGTAAATTTTTATGAATGCATTTGAACTTTTAGGTATCATAGTCCTATAAACTTACCATGATCAATTGTCAAGACCTTCCTAGTTTTCATGTTAACATATTTATTTAGAGGAAGCTGAGCATGTCTGATGCCTTGTTCAATTGCTACTGTGTGGCACAAACCCTGTAAGTCAACATAACAATATACTAAATATTATAAGACAATTTCAAACTAACAGTAACAAATAAATTGTTTCAAACTACAAACTTTGTGTTTGTTGTGATCTACTAATCCTCCTATTATATAAAAAGTGTCTTCTTCAAAGTTTTCAATGATATTTTCAGACTCACTCGTTAGATAAACAAGTTTCTCTTTAGGAAATAGATCCAAGTATGGTTCATCATGAAACTCTACCTGCCAACAAAAAACAAGTTTGGTATAATAATATAAACGTAGCTATTAATTTTCAGGAAGTGACAAATTTTAATGTCCTAGCAGAAATCAAAGATATTGTTGTTCTTTTATTTGTTTGTGTACGTCTTTATATATAAAAATCTTCTGTGCATGTGTATGTTATTGAACTCCTGAACGGCTGGATCAATTTGGATGAAAATTTTTGTGTGTTCAAGTGGATTCGAGAATGGTTTAGATTTACAATTTAACCCGGTAGGTGGCGCTGCTATAGGGGTCCATCATGGGATACGGGTGTTCTTAAGTGGACGAAGTCGCGAGCAGGCTACTAGTAAATTATAAAATAAAGAATAAATATTTCAATAATGTGATTTTGTTGAAATCAAAATCTTGCAATTAAAATTATTTGTCATTACTATTCAAAGGATTCTTCTTTTAAATTATACAAAAGCCTTACATCCCAGTTTTCATAACCATTATGCCTAGCTATATCATTTTTAGATTTCTCTCCGAAACTTGTGATGTGAAACTGTAGTGGAGCCTCAGATCTTCTGTTCACTGAATAACATCTCAGAATTTGTTTTATAGCTTTATACCTATCTTTTTCTATCATGAGATGATCAAAACTTAGGTCGATCACAATTCCTACATTATTTTTCGCTTTTTCAAGTTTCATTTTTTTAAGGGCTTTTCTACTAGGACCCATGTCAATATTAGCTTCACGGGCTTCTCGTCTTCTTTCTTTAGCTCTTGCTTTTTCTTTAGCCCGTTTATCTGCTTTATGGTTCTCCCATCTGACTTTTTTTAACCACTTTCGCATTTGGTTCTTTGTAAAGGGCCTAGGGATTTCAATACCTTCATCATCTTTTAGACCTGGATCTTTGTCTATATCAAACAGAGTGTACTGGTGGAAATTTGGCTCTTCCTTTTGTATGTCCCTAATTGACGGAGTAATCTCATTATCACTCATGTTGTATGTTGTCATGTAAATATTTTAAAAGTTTGCAATTTTTCAAAGTAATTTTATTTCTTTTGTTGCAAACTAAGCTTTTTAGTAGAACCCAACAATCATTTAACTTTGTTTCTGCGTAAAGTTGGTGTTTGAACTTTTGCTTAGATTATTTTAATTATAAAATCACAGCAAAGAAACAAAAAATAAGTTTAACCTCAAATTCTCATACTCGAATATTGTCATATTTGTCAAAAGTAGAGGTGAGACGTATTTACTAGAACAAATCCACGCACTAGGTATTTTTCAATACTAGGCGGCACCTATTCTACTTTTATAAATATAGGTACGTGATCCACGTATTTTTGTAAATTACACGATTATCGACCTTACAATAAAATGAGAAATAAATGCATTATTATTGTTATTATTATTATTATAATAAAACATTAGAGGTAATATTCCCATGTACACATATTCGCGTATTGTGCACACCAAGTATTTCTTTCCATTTCACGGTTTTCGACTTTAACACTACGGAATAAGATTCCGTAGGTAGGTAAGTACAAGACTAGATCCTAGAAGAACAGGTGCTTGAAGTATAGTATTGCGTGATACTGTGGAGTGTGAAACCAATTTAATTTAGGTCCTATTTGTATGAACAGTCGGCAGCAGATCAACCTACCCAAATCTGTCAAATTTCTCCAATGAATATTGATCCTTATAACCAAACTTTAAAGTTCAAAATTGATTGTAGAAATTTGACAGTTTTGGGTAGGTTGATCTGCCGCCGTGTGAACATAAGATTTCGAATGACAAAATTATTATTACTATTTTTGTTTTGTCATCCTGCCATAGGTGGTACTAACTACATGGAATAAGTCGGCACTAGTCGACGTCTAGTCTAACCAGTTACTACGTGAAACTACTTATACTAGGTGGACTAGGTAGAATAGGTATCTGGATCGAGTATTAGATAATACTAGGAACAGGTGCACCTAATATCAAATTTACCTAGAACGACCCATCTCTAGTCAAAAGCCTTTTTTTATTGCGGCAGGCAAAGATGTCTTGAATATACAGCCTAGTTACCCTTTAGTTCATTTTATTGAAAAGGAGACGGAATAAAAATCCCCTAAGAGGCAGCTGGCATAATGAGACTTGTAATCGATAAAGCTTTTAAAACGTAATGTCCTAACGTTATTATTTAAATTCGAAAGCTAGCCCTTTTTTATATTTATATTTCAAAAAAATACAAAATTACTCCTAATTACGTTAGAGAACGCAGCTATCCTTGGTTTGAAGATGAGAACATACCCGATTTAAAAAAGTATTTGACTGTCAATTATTGTCATTGTCAAATTGACAATGTCAATGCATGACATAACTATTTGTTAGAGATGAGCCAAATATATCCATATTAGGTACTGAGTTGAGTATCGATTCATTACCAACCGATATGCGGTGACATTATATTAATTCGCGTTAAAAATCATGCTCTTAACTTAGTTTTAATAACTCAACAAAATCTTTAATATTAAGGCATTGTTTTTAATCTCGTAACGAAATATCGAATGAAATACAAAGCTGTTGCAAAATATAAAAAATCTATATAATTGCACGCGATACATATCGATACTGTATAACAAATTGATACACTGTTACTGATTGACTCTATCTCTTCTCTACTGCTTGTGCTAGTGCTGCCATAAAACTTAAACAACATGATGGCCGTGTAAAAAATGAAAAAACATTTAATTTTTAATAATTAATTGTGAAAAATTGGCTAGACTAAGATTTTTTTTTTCAACTCATACAAGTTCTACATATTGCATTCTCCCGATTTTCATTCATTTTGGTCCAGCTGCATTTTAGTAAAGACTTTCTATGGCAATCTAGACCGTCTCCTTTCCTTTTTGCTATTTGTCTATTATTTCAAATATCACTCACTCAGCTGTTTTAGTGACGATAAAGTCGAAGATGGAAGTGCACTTGACCCGGAACCCTCATGTACTGAGGCACTTGCTATCTTATCTCTAGCTGCCGGAACACAACCAATGCTACAAACATTGATGTTATGGCGATATATTTAGATAAGATGGTGGTAGCTAGCCAGGCCGACAATCAAGCCCTACCACCAACCAAACCGTGTACACTAACATGTATACCCCGCTGGGAATCGAACCCGAGGCCCGAGACCGGTGATCTTCTCCACTAGACTACAGAGGCGGTTCTTATTACGCTGATATAAAATTAATGTTAGCAGTTAGAGAAAAGATAGCCAGTAGGTACAGACGCCTGCACATCAACCTAACCAAAACTGTCTAATTTCTTCAATACATTTTCAACCTTATGTTTTAGACATAAAGTTCAAAGTCTATTGAGGAAATTTGACAGTTTGTGGTAGGTTGATGTGCAGGCGTGGTACCTCAATAGTTGAGTATTCCGGGAGAAGTGCGCATAGGTACACATCCGGCCTGTCATCACTTAAATTAGGTGAGATGAAGGTTATATTGCGTAACCGTAGCGGAATTAACAATTTAAAAATATAATATAAAACAACTTTAATTTAATTTAGTGTTAATTTTGTTGGTTGTCCTATTATATAAAATAAAATAAATAAATAATAGTTTGGATTAAAACCCACCACCCACCGGGTAAAGAGTGATGAAATTAGACCGGGTGCCACTATGAAGAAAAAAATACTGTAAGTAGGTATACAATATCATTAGGTACATTAAAAATATTTATTTTAACCTTCACCTCTCTCAGATAAGAAGCAACTGGTGAAACCGTATGACTATTAAAATAAATAATTGTTTATCACGTGAGCGCAATATTATTTATACTGGGTACAACTAGTGATTTGGTACAAAATCGTGAGAAGAAACCTGTAGTTTAGACGCATTACTCAACGAAATAGCATGGCGGTAAGTGATAATTATGTATGTAGGTAGGTAGTGTTAGTGAAAAGTTTTTGGTCCATTATCTTCCATTAGTTTATTAAATTAAATTAGTATCTGTACTTTCCTATAAAAATTCCGACTTTTGGTTTTGTTAATAGCTCCCTATGTTTTCATCACTTTTCGAAATAAAAAATATCGACTCTGAGAATTAGTCAATCCTCAATCATAAATAACGAAACGTACACAAAATAAAGATAGTACTTTATTTGCCGATCCGATATAATTATTATAGAAAAGTGTCATGTTGAGGCTTGTAAGGTTTCAGGGCTCGGGAATTATGTAAGTACCTACGCGCAAACATTCTTATCTAAAATGTTGTGTACAATACTGACATACTACGGTTCAATAGGAATCAAATAACTTAATCATACATGCAGGACAGGTACCAACTTTGGGGCGGGTGCTTCGAGGAAGAGCCTTCAACCGTGCTTCGGCGGCTGAACGACTCGCTGAGTGTGGACAGCCGGGTGTACCAGGAAGACATCCGCGGCAGCAAGGGCTGGGCTCGCGAGCTCCACCGCAGTGGCCATCTGTCGCAAGACGACCATGATGCTATACAACAGGGACTTGATAAGGTGCGTACGGAGTAGATATGGAGAGTAAATGTTGATGTTATTATTATGCTTATTTTGCGAAATTTGCCTGCAGTTGCTGTGGAAGGAAATGATGCTCCCACATAGCGAAAGAATAATAAGACTTAGTAATACATCAACGTCGCATCGTACAAAATCAATGTACTGAGATCTCTTTCCAGATTATATGGTCTCGCGTTTCGGCGAATGTTGGTGCAGTGTAGATGTTGATGTAAATGTTTTTCTCTCTCTCTCTCTCTCTCTCTCTCTCTCTCTCTCTCTCTTTAGTGCAGTGTTACCTTGTCTCGTCGTTTTTCCACAAAGCAAAGCGAGTTGACCGGAAGAGATCTCTCATAGAGATGGGTCCACGTCTATACATCATATCCGGTTTTTATTTAATTTATGTGTTTATTAAGAACTGTATAGAGTTTAATCAGAATATGTTCTTATAAGGTTGAAAAGGAAATAGAGCAAGATTTGGCCCAGTACGGACGTTTGAAAGACCCTGAAGAGGATATCCATTCAGTGGTCGAACGGAGACTGCACGCGCACGCCGGCGATGCGGCGCTGCGACTGCACACAGCGCGCAGCCGCAACGATCAGTCGGCGACCGACACACGACTGTGGATGCTCGGTTCTACGCAGAGACTACGCAAAACCCTCGTGGAGCTTATAACGGTAGGTAGCTTTTCTGGTTGTGAACAGGCAGCAGGAGGCAGACATATTTATTTTTGTATATTTTAAAACATCTCCCAAGGCGATGAAAACCATCCACCCATCAGTACAGGGTGCCAAGTGCGAGTTTCATTCGCAAATCGATCACGTTAATGAAAACGAGAATTTGTATGGCAAATTGTAACTCTTCTCGTATGTCGCCAGGAGGCGCTGCTTCAATGCCATACTAATTTTCGTTTTCGTAATCGAATGAATACGGATAGTAAACAAAACTCACACTATAGGCACTCAGAACCGTACAGCTGGTCCATATAATTATGTTGGTAAAGTAGGTTAAAAATTTTGTGGGATACAGGATCTTCTTTGTGATTGATTCCATATGGAAGCATATTTTATAGTAGTATTGTAGTAGGTACCTAATTATAATTAATTGACATTTGCATGCTAAATTAGCGAATCATGAATGAACTTTTTAATCTATATATTTACCATGTTTCTTGTGAATAAATAATTTGATTTGATTTGATTTGATTTGATATAGAGTAACGTAAATAAAAAAAATCCAAACACTCTTTATATCTCTTTATTTATACTCCGTACGCAGTAAGGCTAATTTGCCTATACTTTACCCGCTAATATTACTTTTTACGAAAAACCTTTTGAATATAGTAAGATTATGACATTTTAAAGCGTAGTTCACGATAATATTTGTTTCTGAATCAGTCTAAGTAAAATACGGAGTTTCCCAAATGATTGGAAGTAACACGTTTCAAGATCCGCGAGGATTAAGGCTTGTGACGATCACAGGTGCTGGTCAACAGAGCGGAAAAAGAAACCGACATCATAGCTCCTGGATACACACATTTACAGCGGGCGCAACCTATACGCTGGAGTCACTTTCTGTTAAGGTAACCAATACTATAATATACGAAAATAAGCTATGTATCACATGGAATTAATTAATAATAAAAGCGGAGTTATTCAGTATCTATGTTGCAATAAGAGATCATGGAACAGTCTCATCCTTCTCCCACGACACGGTGGCCCAAGCCGAGGTTTTACGCTTCTAGAGGCGTCTTCTTGTTTTCGCTCTCATCATCAGACTAGTTAAAATAGTACTCGTACGATGACTCACTTGTGTGATGGATTGGCCTTTTTAAAGTCTTCGAGGCAGCGCGCCGCCGCCCCGGTCTTCAAACTATTACTGTAAGTTGTAACTTATTGTAGTGGACTTTCTAAACAAAGTACAACTATGTTTTAACAACTACATAGTTTGAAACTATCAGCTGGAAAACGTCTGTTCCGAAAAATACCAAAAATGTGATAGGACATTTATTTATACGACATCATAAATAAACTAAATCATGTTTATTTTCCACAGTCACACATGGTATCTCAGAGATGATGTTACCAGACTGGACGAGCAAGCAAAACGTTTATCTCGTTGCCCTCTTGGTAGTGGAGCAATCGCGGGCTGTGCGCTTTCCATTGACCGGAATAGACTGACTAGTGACTTGGGTTTTGAAGATGTCACACCAAATTCTATGTTTGCGGTTGGCTCCAGAGATCACATAGGTAAATAAATTTTACAATTGGATAAGGTACACGTTATCTTCTTGTAGACGAAGAAAAAAGACATGCCCTTGCGTTTCTTTCCGGTTCTTCTCAATACAGTCGATTTACAAAACGTAGTTTTCATAAGAACTCAAATATAACCTAAAATAAACAAAGAATTCTGAATTTTGTTTTGATATAATTTTTTTATCTTATTGCAGTGGAATTCCTCAATTGGGCATCTTTGTGCAGTTTGCATTTGAGTAGATTAGCCGAAGATTTAATCATCTACAGCTCTCAAGAGTTCGGTATAATTCGTTTTTCCGATCAGTTTTCTACTGGATCTAGCTTGATGCCCCAGAAACGCAACCCAGACGGCCTGGAGTTGGTGCGAGGAGCAGCGGGCTTGATGTTGGGAACTTCTTTTGCGTTCAGCTGTGTTCTCAAAGGATTGCCTAGCACGTACAACAAGGACTTACAATCTGATAAAGAACTATTGTTTTCATCTTATGACAAGCTTCTGGATTGCTTGAAAGTTGTGACTGGATCCGTCCAAACCATGGAAGTGAGTTATGGAATGAAATTTTTATTTTATTTTAGTTTTTATTAAAATCTACACATTTGGCCTTTATATCACTTAGAAGATAAATCGTACCAAGGAACTCTAGATTCTAGAACCACTAGACCACAGAGGCCAGGTAAAGTACCTACTGCTTTAAATTAAATATTTAATTTGTATCACAGCTGTTGGTTTCTCATAAATAAATAAGAAAGATAGTATAGGTATTGATCGAAGTTCCACTACGCAAACACTATCTACTGCAATCCTGTCAGGGTATAAACATTTGTCGCTTTCCAGGTGAACAGTGCCAGAGCCCTGGGAGCGCTAGAAGCCGGTATGCTGGCCACAGACCTGGCGCACGCATTAGTCCGGCGCGGAGTGCCTTTCCGACGCGCGCACCACCTTGTTGGGGCTGTGTTGCGCCGCGCCGCTGCCTTAGCCGTAGACCTTCAGCAGATGCCCCATCATGAATATATAGCTATATGGTAAGTCATCTTAATAATCATGAATTACTTACCTTGCTCATCGTCCAGAAATGACTGTTGGCCTCAAACACAAGATAGCGACACATTCGCGATCTTTGAAAGCACATTAAGCCCTTGTTGTGGTAAGATAGCTATCGTTTAAACTTTAAACGATTGTAGCCTGTTTTAGCTTCGAAAAACTTGCGACTGATCGCATGTTAAACCCTTAAACCCACTAAGCCACGCTGGGCCAGTATGGTTGGTTATGGCCTAATCTTCGCATGTGCTATTGTTGTGTGTGGTCTGACCCAGCAGTGAGACGTTTATAGGCTGTTGTTGACGTTAATTACATACTTACATTTTAACTCCACAGTCCTGACTTTGGCAGTGAAGAGGAGCTACGCACAGTATTCTCATGGGTAGCCAGTGTGGAACAGTACACCAGCGTGGGGGGAACCTCCATGTCTTCTGTACAACATCAGCTGGAGGATATGAAGACTTGGATCAAGAAAAATCATGTGTGATGTTGAAACCAGTATTGTTTTATTAAAAAAAATATATGTAACGTTACTTTGTCACTCGATTTTTCACACCAACGTACTTCGTAATGGTATAATCTACAACTTATTCAACTACCTACTTAAATAATTAGATTGAGCTACTTTTTAACAAATCATCTTGTTTTATTTTCGCTCACCACCTTCACTATTTTCAATGTAGCATCACACTGAATATTTACAAAAATAACCTAACCATAATATACTCGGAAATAAAATAAAAATACAAGTATGACGTAAAGTTCACGAATTGTCAAGTGCGTACCCAATGGAAGACAGGGCAGCTAGGTGCCTTGGCTTGGCACCTGTCTCGTGCAATACTCCGTGGGTCGTCGCCGCATTACGCGCGAACGAACGCCTGACGGAAAGTCGATCCTCTCCCCCTCTCGTATCGGGACCGGCCGAAGGGTACAGAATGGGGCGCCCGCCCGTGCCGTTTTCACCAGATTATCTGTTCCTGTTTAAAGTTCATAAATATTTATTTTGCAGAACTAATAAACGCAACCTTAATTAACAACAACCTGACCTGTTGTAACAGGTTACAACAACATACAGGTTACTGTTACTAAATGGTAGTGCCAAAAAAGGACTTTCCGTAAGTTTTCAAATGATGGAATACATTTCTAACACGTTAGTTAGGGTCACTGTCCAAGGCGACGCGTCATTTGACGAATGCATGACATATTTTTGTAATGTTGTCATAATAATTACAGCAATAGTTTCGGAAGTTTCATTCGGGTACTTTGAATATCCAATAATATTGTTTGAATTCCTCCATTATCTTAATCAAAATGTTGAATCATTATTGAGAAAATCTTTTCAGAGCCATTGCTTGCGTCAGTAGAAACTCCGAGGTAGTAAATGTTTTTCAAAGATTTAGTCAGGTTTTTAATAACTTATTTTATTATACCATTGATTATTGCTTTGTTATTGGTTCTTGAGCAAGTCATCTCGCTCGCAATATTAGAGTTGGGAAATATTACTTTCATCAGTCGCCCATGGGGTTGCCAACTATTTTTCAGGAAATTAAAGTAAATCTTTCACTAACTAGTATAAAAAAAGATTTAGAGAAAAAATAAAGTATTTTCCAAATTTATTTATTTAAACGTTGCGTTTCGTTTCTTTTCACCGGAGTCTGAGTATCATTCAGTAGTTCAGAAATCAAGTCAACAGGAATATTCCTCTCAAACGCACGCATTAGTCGGGAATAAAGTTTTTTTCATACTTTATTTTTATTAAAAAAAATTAAGTATGAGGATGGAAAATAACGTAGGATACGTTATTTTAAAGTAAGGTTGGCAACCTTAGTCGCTAACCTTCAGCAGCAGACTGTTTTTGTTTACTCCCTGAAAACGATGATGTGAAACTGTCAGTAATGTTTCTATTAGTATTCACAGCCGTAAGTTTAGTCTTATGCATAATAGTCTTATTACTATTGATATGCGTTTCGATATTAAACATCCGTTTATGTTTTATTGATAGGCTACAGTCACAAATCATGCAATAAGCTTCAGTGGGCTCTTCCTTCTTTCATAAAAGAATATTTGGTTTTCATCACCTCAGTAAATGTGCATTGTCGTTTTCTACCATTTGAAGTTGACGCCATTATCGTAACGTCACAAATACACTATAAACCAATAATATCACGAGTTTCAAAAACGCGTCTAATTGCTGCAAAGACAAACACGACCGAGACCATTTTCTTTATGACCGAGACTAATCAAAACAAACAAAGCACTAGCGATGACGAGCCAGTGTTGAGATTGTAAAAAAAAATGGTGCCGTACCTATCTAAGAACTAAAATTGCCGTATTTATAAAAAAATACACGAAATTGCCGTAAAGAATTTATTTCCACGAATAATTAAATAAGTCACATAATATCTGCAACATTTTCACCGTATAGGCTGGTATAGGTTTCTGATTGATTGGAAAACCTCACTCTCTTTTCTATGCAATGAATATTTTTCTTTACTTTTCATTTTCATACACATATCATTGAACGCTTGAAATGTCGTACAACCTCCTTGATTTTTAACTACTTACTTGTCTTGAGAGTTCCGATGGTTGACAGTGGATGCTATCAATATGAAAAAAATATCGATATCGATATTTATGTTTTTACATGTTGCATTTAATATTCAATCAGCCTACTAATTAAAAAGCGTTTTGTTAATAATTGGTCATTGTAGTTTATCGCAAAGCTGAATTGCCGTAATACTTGATACGTTAATGAAAAGTCTGCCGTATGCCGTAAAATCTGAAAAAAAATATCATGGAATACCGTATATTACGGCAAATACCGTATCGATCGCAACACTGCAACGAGCTCGCGTGCGCGCTCGCGAGCGCGCTCGTTGCTGTGTTGCCCCCTCTCGCACCTTCTACACTTTCAGTGCAGTCACGAGTCCGCGCAGGCGCGAGAAAATTCTAAAATTTGCTTCGTTCATTGACATGCACGATGCATAACGTCATTTAATAATATATTTACAAGAAACTGGGAACCCTGATATACACCCAGCACACTTGCTTTTAGGTATGAGCGAGTTGATTAGCGAGTGCGCCCCAGGGCGCCACAGAAGAATACAACCCTGTTTACCGTTCCATGTTTAGTAACCTTGTCCAACCCATTTTTATAGATCATCTCAGGATTGCACAGCAAAGCTTTCGACGGATGCAAACAGTGCGGCCGCGTGTCCGCTCAGTGGTATCAAAAACCTTTGATAGTTAGTTTACACACGTGGTTACATTGTTTAATTCAGCTGGGTGTAATTTAGAAAGGTAAGTTGTTCCAACTTATCTTGTTATCTAAGTAGCATCAGACATCTTAAGGTAGTGGTGGTGGTGAATTACGCTGGATGCCTAGAGCTGCTTAGGTGTAGTACTTGGAAGTTGAAATTAAACTTGTATTTTGTGATTGGACTACTGGTATTTTCTAGTACGGATAGTTGCATGTAGGTATGTTCTTCATGCTGAAACTTCCAAACGTGGATGAAACTCAGATCCTGCACAAGAAAAGCCTAATTGAACTTACAAGTACTTTGTATGAAGAAAAATTATCTCCATTCCATGGGAAATTCAGGACAGACCAATTTTTTCTCGGGTATTTTTAAGGGTCCATCCGTTCTCGTGTAAAATATTATTGTTACTACAAAGTGTATCTACTACTACTTGTTAATAGCAAACATAAGGAAACTTATGATCGCATAACTAATTTTATGATAAGCATAGCGCCGCCTATTTAATTGCCTCTGAAACGTTAACATTGCACATGTGATAAATCAAAAGCAGTTTCTATTAATGAGAATTGGTCTGAAGTGTTTGACTTTTTACTAACCATTTTTCAGTTATCTTTAGAATGATGTTCGCGGCATTGGGGGTGACCACACTGCTAGTGCTGTCTACAGTATTTGCCGGAGTCTCCACCGAGGAATCTAGCGATTACGATTATGAAACTTTAGCGACTGAAGCACCAGGAGTGATGCTATATGAAGACGACAATGAGGCAAGTACCGTGAAACGCCCTTACTTTTGAATCAAGTGACACATTGATCTGAACGTTAGATACTTAATAGGGCGGCTCAAGTATGACTATCATCTGAATCACATCGTAGCTTTACATTTAGAAGATAACTTTTAAAATAGGAGCTGTGGTAAATGTTGCATTTGATTCCAAAGAAACCCCGTTCTATTGTATGATCTAACGGAATTCTAGACTAGACAGGATTTCAGAACGATTGTGAATTTAACTGTACTTTATAAAATGTAAAAACAACAAAAACATTTGTAGCATTTTTTTCTAATTCTTTATATTCAACACGCTCTTTAAGGTCAGACGCCAAAATAAATATCTCGCTTAAAAAACGCCGCCTAAGGCAATCAGCAGCAATTAGCAAACTATAAAAAAAATGTTTTACGTGTCTCCGATATTTATGCACCATGATTATGAAAACTTATCTGTTTTTGTTACCCTTTCAGTATATACGTCGAATTCATTCGTTGATCGACGCGTACAGAGCGGACCCAACTGGAGAAATGGCCCATATCAAAACTAAGTATCGAACTTGGAAAAGAAATGCGGATCTGATCAACGCAATCCTGGCTCTACCAAAAAGCATGAACGACGCGGGCAGACGTTGAAAATAAGCGTTTAATAAATTATTATTATATGATATAACCAGCAACTCCATCTTCCCACAGATTGAAAATAAATAAAAAATCAATGTTTGTCAAAACATAATATAATTATTGTACCATATTATTTCTATTGTAGCCTAATAAGTATAGACTAATTAATCTAAATCACCTGCAGAGAGGTTGAACACTATGTTAACAATTACCCTATTTACATTTTATTTTATGTTACAACCTGATTTATATATTGTGTAACAAATTGTTTCAAAATTGTGTTTTTGTAGACTTATCCTGTTCATTAGTTTATTCATAAGACAATCGATGACGTAATTTAGTTTGAAATCGTTCTGTCAATGTGAATTAGCGCAGATAATGTTAATTTGCCTAAACCTCAGAATAATAACTAAAGCTATAGAAGGAAGGTTAAAATAAAAACTGTGCAACTATGTTATGGCTAGAAAAGGAGGTTTGACTGCGACAAATTAATGATTGACACTTAGTTTTTATTTTTTGGCTAGAAAAGGAGGTTTGACTGCGACAAATTAATGATTGACACTTAGTTTTTATTTTTTGTATTGTTAAGTCATTACATCAGTCATCAGATGAACTCCGCTACACGAGACTTTAAAGTTTAGACTGACACCCCCACCAACCTTACGGTTATAAAGTTAGGTGTCAGACATCTTTACGCAAGCACAAGGGACCACCTACGTCAGATCATAACGCCAGATCAGAACACGCGGGTAAGCATCCTTCATCCGGTACTTTTAAGACTAGTGTCTCGAGCTAGTTGCCCCGTGGACACGTATAGTCCACTACCTAATATCCAGATAGGTGCTGTAAGCTCGCTCACTTCTCGTTGCACTAAGAGCTCAACTCGCAAATTCCATTGCTTGGGTCATCAACTCTAAAGTCGACTACCAAATGTTCTCTTTGGTAACGGAGTTGTAAACCCACTCACTTCTCAGTACCCATCCAGGCACCTGATCAATTCCAAAATCCTACGCGGCTGATTCAACCGGGGACTTTGCATCTAGCGGGCACCTCTACTAGTTCTCCAGACTAGTGCCGGAGATGTTCATGTTGAACGTATTTTTACAGTTCATCAGATGAACTGTCAAAATACGATCTCTGAGACCCTCTTCCCGGCCAAATTCAGAAGTACTTTGATTTAATCCTTTAACCGCCAAGGTCGGATTAATCCAACAAATTTTTTTGGGCCCATTTCGTCAAGGTCGTACATTTACAACCAAATACCGCAAAAAAAAATGTTGAAATTTTTTTTTCAACATTTGTTTTTGTAATTTGTTCGCAACAAAATTTACGTTAAAAATTATATAAACAAAACAAAAACATTTTACAAATACCACTACTCATATAATCTGCTTTTTTGTGTATAACGCTGTAGTATATGAAAATAATGTTTATATTTGGTAAATAGTTAAACAAGTAATCCTTTATAATTGATTACTCTTTAGTCTCTTAACCTTTAAGTACCGACGTGCGGCCTGAGAGGCCCCGGCAGGTACATGACTTGACAGTCCCTTTCCCTGCACAACACCGATCCCCGCTTTTAAGTAGCTGCAAGATCAGTGCCCACGTTGACGTCGAAACAGGCAGTGTTGTCGTCGCGCGCGTATTTGGTGAGTATTTACTTGGAAATGGTATGATATCTATTAAGATTTATTTAGCTATTAGTTGTAAAAAAAAAACTTAACTTAAATAGTCAAATGTTTATTTTATAGTATAACAGAAAGTGTTAATGAAAGCCTGTGAAAGAAAACATTGCACAGGTCTACAGATTGATTGATTCATTTCTTTCTTTCTTTCCTTTTTTCTTGCAGATTCAAGAAACCCCTCAAAAATGTAACACAATGAAATGTCGTAAAGGTACATTGCATTGAATATAGTGAATTATTAGTTAAGGCTTGTTTCACACGTACCACAACCACACCACACTGTCGCGACAAAAGGTGGTCAAGCTGTGGTTACGTGTGAATAGTCTCGCTGCGGCTTCTTGCGGTTGCGTTTCAATTTCAATTTATTTGTGTTAGGCTTGATAAACACATACCACAACCACACCACACCGACCGTCGCGACTATCATTGTTATGGCGTCGTCGACGCAACATTGTGTTGCGGTGTGGCCGTCCGCTAGTTCGCGCGGTGTCGCTGGTGTTGGCGTTGTAGTTGCAACGTGGCTGCGATGTAGTCGGTATCACACATGCGGTCAATAATGACGGCAAAATGTGGCCTGTGTGAATTCAACTATTAATTTTCATACAATTTAGCGCCCGCACACGTACCACAACCACAACACGTGGGTGTTGTGGTTGTGGTTGTGGTACGTGTGAAACAAGCCTAAGATTATATTGCATCTTCCTTGACTTTCTCAGTAAAATTGGTTGTTATTGGGTATGAGTTGTGTTCAAAATATTTTTTACGTAATAAAAAAATGTAATTACAGGATATCATACCGACAGATATTTTTGAGACCTTTCCAAATTAATGAATCGGCAAAGTTTTTGACATCTTGCTCAACCATTTCGCACCGAAGTCCTGTAAGTTATTTATTTAACAAAAAAAGCTTTTGATTTATATTTTGAACCTATAAAACATTTATTATATTTGACGACCTCCTTGGTCGAGTGGTTTGTAGAATGGTTTTCATGGAGTTGCCATCTCTGAGGTCCCGGGTTCGATCCCCGGTCGGGTCAATTTAGAAATTATTGTTTTTCTAAATTGTCTCGGGTCTGGGTGTTTTCTATGTATAATAAGTATGTATTTAAGTTTTTTTTAAGTATGTTTATCCGTTGTCTAGTAACCATATATAACGAGTTTCATAACGAAGCTTCTCTTGGGCTACATAATTGGTGTGAGTGTAGGAAAGCTTATTTATAATTTTTGTTTTGCAGAAATCCTTGGCACAGATGACAAGTGGGACATATTCAGAACTTGATTATAAAATCAATCAATTTTGAAATTAATGTTATTATTTACGAAACTATATTTTTTTAATAACAAATTCTGTGAGATTAATTTCCACAATTAATATCGTATTATTATACTAGCTCTAGCTCATCTTTAAATAAAAATAAGTAAGATTTTTTTTAAAGTTTAATTAAATTAGTTTTATATAAAATTTTATATAAAAACTAAATGCGAGTAGATTCATTAATATTGTTTCTTTTCAATGAGTTTCCTGTTTGATAGTGTAATTGATTGTTTGGGTTCTATTATTCTCTATTTATTGTCAATTTAAAATGTATTTTTAAATATAGTGGCAAAACAAATACTATGTTGTTGTTTTGAATTATTTATATCAATAATAAAGTCGGTGAAGTTACCACATTACCTCAACTATGACGTCATAATTGCTTGTGACAGCTTTCGAAATTACAAAAGAAAAGGGACAATCTACCTTTTTCCAATACATCACCGTGGTTCATTAGTAAACATAGTTCGAACTGATGTATTTGTGTTGCTATTTTAGTCCGGTTTCTATAGCTTTAGTTATTATTCTGAGGCCTAAAGACAAGAAAGTTGTAATCAAATATGATTAAAACTTGCTTGTGTAAACAAAACATTCGTTTTGAAAATATTGAGATAATGCATTCAGTTTTCTACTTTGTTCAGTTTAAAAAATAAATATTCCAAAAAAGTTAAATTAAATTCTCATAACTTAAGGGTATCAATTACCGATACTAATAAAAGAAATGCGATGACGCGGTTTTTTTCTTGTTCAAGATATTAAAAAGGAGGGTTTATCACACTGACTTAGAAGTCACAAAATCTTACCCTAAATCAGTTATTATATTTTTGGTTATCGTCATATTTTATACAAAATAAATATTTGTTTTGATTCTTTATGTAAAACGTCTTAAAGTGATGCGCATCGCATTTTTCAATAGTTACTAACTCTGGCATATTCACATCGAGTTAACAAATAATTTATACAACAAAGGAATTAAAAAATAATTATATTTCTTAATAAATACGCATTTTTGAACACGTCTTTAGTACTTTTTTTTCAGTTACCTAGTACCCTAGAGCTATGGAAATAAAAAATGAAAACATTTTATTACAAACAAATTATGTCGCAGTCGACGACACTTCTAATTGCGAAGTAAATTATGGTCCTTCAGAGTGTATTTTATTTATTTATAGGTAAATTTTATTGCTCAATTGATACCATTGCCATTTAAATATCGTATTTGAACATCGACATTTTCTAAGGAAACACATGTTATGCAAAAATATCACTTTATATATTTACATGTTTCTAATTATTAATATGAGGTCATAGGGTAACGTACTAAAATATACTATGAACTCGATAAGTACAAAGATATCCTATTGAATTAGATTACATTAGGATACAGAGAATCTAAGAATAACAATTTAGGATTCCTTATGCAGATTTTGAGCATAAGTTTTACAAAATAAAATAAATCACTTAGCACAATGCAAGTATGGCTATGAAACAATTTCATTGTATTAAACATAATTACAAGAAACGAGGTAATAGAATGTTTTTCTGTAAGAGACAATGATAGTAGCTATAATGAATAATAAGAATGTTACTTCAATATAACTTAAAGAGGACGAAAACTTAATGATAAACTGTTATAGTAACGCACTTCGTGCTATTCACCCCACATCGAGAATAACTTACGTATCTCTAACACCGAATCACACTGTGACAAACATCAGTTACCTATATCAAATTGAGGCATCCCAGACAAGTCTTGTTTATAATAACTCCTTAGGGCGGCCGCACAAACACGGTATCCTGATCCGGAATTCCGTGAGCTTATCGCAAACATTCGGTTTTTTTGTATGTATGTATGTAGGAATTTATAAAATCAGTTTGAACGAACGTCTTTCATTCGGAAAATAAACGTACGTGTGCACCTTGTCACATTCTGTATGTAAGACATGATACATACCAGTTTCCAAACCGGAATTCCTGCTCAGGAAACCTTATAAGGAAATGATATTTGTGTGGCCACCCTTAAGACAGTTGTAGTCATTCTGATTTTAGTGTCACTGACTGCGATACTAAGGGAATCGTAGTAAACTGGGATGCATGCATGGCAAATCCTCAATAATCAGATAACGCACCACAACACATTTAGCCGAAAGCATCCGGGAGGAACACGAACATTTTTTAAACACTTCTTCAAAATGCGTACGGTTTAAAGTTAAAAGGAGTCGTGTACCGATTTAAGTGTTCGCTAGAACTTGAGCGAGAACCCCGGCGCCACGTTGAGAGACCGCTGCTGCAGCTGGAAGCCGAGTGCATCGTCGGAGTCTGCGCGCGCGTACTGCGCGTACGCGGCGCCGCCGGCGGGCGGGCGCGGGCTGTGCGTGGTGCGGCGGTTGCCTTCAGACTTAGCGGGCCACGTGGGGAACATGGCCGGGTCTATCGCCACGGGGTGCTCCTGTGCATGGAGTTTAAATGTATGTGAACTTGTTGTTTTTTAAAAGTAGAGTAGTGGCTTCAGTGTTCGGCACTTTAACCTTTTCACCGCCAACAACTTCTATAGAAGTTCTTCATTATACCTACTTTAATAAAAATACATTTACTATACAAAACATTTGTTTCTTTCGTAATTTTGTAAGATGGACACAACTGGAACTGAAGCGCTATTTTTTATTTTCCTAGACAAAACAGGCTATTTTTGTGTTTTAAAATATATAAATATAAATTTAAATACAAACTTAAATTTACACATTTATTTTTTTATTATCGATATGAGGTTACCGCCATCCTTGCTTTCGTACTAAAGAATCTGTTTATACGTTGGCGTACAGCGGGACATCGCGTGCAGGATAGATGGGCGGTGAAAAGGTTAAAGACAGTGTTCGACACAATTTTCGTGGCCAAAAAATACCATAGATTTACATTGAAGGTTTACAGGATAACAGCTAGGAAGCCGGTGGTCTGTATTCAATCGTTGTTAAAGACTAAAATCGGTTGCTGACCTATATTTTTAATGATTACAAGAAAAAAAATCGATCACCCAAACGGATCACTAGGAACCCTAGTAGTTTCTAATCTAAATGATCCTAATTCTCCTTCTTACTTAAAATGTAGTTTCAGTTTCCTTAGCTCAACTCATGCCCGCCAACTTCGCTCATCAAATAATCATCTTCTCGCCACTCCTTGCATCATTCAGGGTTCGTTGCATATTCCTTCACGGTTCGGGCCATTCGATTATGGAACGCTCTTCCCGAAAATGACAGACAAGCTCCAAGTAAATTGGTATTTAATACAATGGTGTATAAACTGTTTCTACAGGAATCAACACCCGCGTAAGAGATTCCCATCATCTTTTCATCTGTTATGTTTAAGTATGTTTATGTAGTCTATTTTTATTTAAGTTTATTTTATAGTATGTATATTATATTATATGGAAAACCAGAGTTCTGCAGTGGAACCTATAAATTAATATCTAAATCAAAGAGAAAGCTCACCTTGAAGTAGGCATGCTCAAGCGCAGCATCTGCAGTAATCCGTTTCTCAGGATTGTAGGTTAGGAATGAGTGTAACAGTGCCTGCCCCGCTTCAGACAGTAAGTCGGGGCCAACGCGTGTCTTCAGCCCTCCCGCGGGGTGTTCAGCGAATGTCATCTTCTGAACAGGAGGCAGCGAGCTGTAACCCGGCCACACCGACTCGGAAGGCGTTCCGAGATCCTATAACGGAAATAGTAGTATGATAAGACAATTTCGCCATTACAAATTGATCCTTATAAGTATGAAAATACGAATGATTGCAAATTAGAAACTCTCCTGAATGGAACTTCTTACTTGCAAAAATAGACACTGCGTTTTAACCGCCTAGGACTTTTTTTTAAAGATTTTGCTGTTGGCGTCTATGGCCTGACAGCGTAGGCGGATTATGGGTAGCGGAAAACGTAACTAGCTTAGAGAGACAATTCACTATTGTATAAATTACCAACGTACCTTAAATATTCGATTCAGTTGATCTACTTCTGACTTTCCCGGGAACAGCGGGTTCATAGACACGAACTCTCCAAAGATGCATCCGACGCTCCACACATCAATGGGCGTTGAGTATTCCTTGCTGCATAACAGGAGCTCTGGTGCCCGGTACCAGAGAGTCACTACCACAGGCGTGTACTGACGAAGGGGTGATCCATACTCCCTTGCCAAACCAAAGTCGCCAACCTGAAATAAACAAAAGATATAGATAGTATCTTATCCACACCTAATTTCAATCTACCCACAATAAGGTTCAACAATGTTAGGCAGTGTTATACAGTATACAATAAATTTTTATTTTGTTTACCTTCAAAACGCCTTTATGTGATAACAAAAGGTTACTCGTTTTTAAATCTCTATGTAGTATCCAGTTGTCGTGAAGATGGTGAACTGCTTTTAATAATTGGGTCATCAAACATTTCACTTCACCTGAAAAAATACATTTAAAGCTAAACTAAATACATACATATGACACTCAAAGACAATACAAATGGTTGTGTTATTGACTCCCGTCAGATTGAGGTTGCACGTAAAGTAAAGACCAACCACAATAAAACCAAATATTATAAGTTTATCTAACCATCCATGCACAAATTATTTTGGTAACATTTTAAACCCTTTACAAGGAAGCTAGCGTTACCTGGAAGGAACACCTGTTTCTTCCCTCTCATAGTCTCCATGAGGCTTTTGAGGTCATGCTCTACATAATCCATAACGATGAATATCTTATCCATGTTGGAGCCGACCACTATTTCCCGCACGGTCACGATGTTCGGGTGCTGGCCCTGCAACAAACAATCGGATTGTGCGACTTGTTAGTTAAGAGCAGGGGCCACCAATACTTCAACGCTTTCGTTTCATGGTATGTTTACCATCCTCTTGCGATATCCTATCCTATACAGTGGTATAGAATAAAGTTCATCACAAGCATAACATACATTTTAATGTTGTGATGTAAAGTCAAAAGGAATTTCACCAATTTATTTAAAGTTTAATGTTTTGCCTTAATTTTCGCCGATAACCAATACCGCTGTTTTAATATCTATCTAACAAAACAAGCTACAAAACCCTAGCGTAAACAAACTCGAGGTATAGTTTAAAAATTTTGCAATTTTGAAATAAGTGGTTTTATATTGATTTTCTTGTCATATCGAACAAGTGTAGAATTATCCTTGCATATATAAATATTTTGCCACTATGTCTTTAGATGATTTCTTTATGGTGTTTATTACTTATGGTGTTGGAACAAAGCACCTATGAACTGACCTTTTTACATTGTGTAAAACGCAGCGGGATTCACATATGCCTTCGTTTATGTATTGGTTGTTGAGATGTTCTGAATAAACAAAATAAACATAAAACACTTTCTGCTAAAGCTACTTGTGGTTGTAACTTACTTAACCTAATTGAAAAAAGCTAAGAATGGCACTCTTATTTCTTGTAAATGACCCTGTTGATGAGTTGATAGATTTAATAGCTTAAAACTTATTGGACGACGGACAGATATACACCCATCTAAGAATATATGGTAAGTAAGGTGGCAAGGAGCAAAATAACAACACAGCAAGGTGTACGAGCACGCAAGGTACATTTTATATTAAAATCGACAGTGTTGAGCTGTTGTATCACTTATTAGTAGTTTCGGTGTTACCCGAATATTGGTCCTACGAGCCCATCTCTACCAGCAACCTATGTCTTATGGAGTGTCCCGTGCTTAGGTCAGGGACACACTTTATTATGTTGCTATTAAAAACTGAAACAAAGCCCAATAAACCATAGGTGATTTTAAAATTTGATGTTTAACGTTTTTATATTTTTAATTTATATCTTATCTTATCTGTCTTTAGTTCAGAAGTTTACTAGAGTAAAGGTTGTTGAGGGTAGGCCAATACTACTTCGCCAAAACTGATATCAAGCATAATCAACCAGCTAGAAGGCCTGCTGGTTTAGGACTTGCTTAAGCTATTATTATTTATTTAAAGTTGCGTTTTATATTATTGAGTCTATTAGGCTGGTGAATTACCAGAATTTATTTAAAGTTGCGCTTTATATCTTTTTAATCTAAACATATTTTTTTGCAAAAGTATAATATTAATAAATAAATGTATATTGTTTATACCTTGTTTTTATCTTATTGTAAACTTGTAACAACGTCGACTGCTACATGGATCCTATATAATAAAATTAAATTATTATTAGATTACCTATCAAAATTTTACATTATAGGTACATGAAATGTTTGATTTCAGTTTGATTATATTTAAGGAAATTGTAGAGTAAGTAATGCTTAATTTACTTAATTGCTAATGTCCATTTGGAAATGGTTAGTGACCTTACCAAATAGTAAGGTCAAGCACCAAAGCTAGCAATAAGTTGATGACGTTGTGGTGGCCGATTTAAACAGGTTGACTTTTATATATCACTGTCCAAACCTTCTGAGATGACTCCCGTGATACAAACGAACCACTCTTACTTTTGGATCAACTCCCTAACTCGAAAATAAAATTCAGCTGTTCCATACATTTTGGTCGAATGAATATTGATGTGTTGTATGGAACAGCTGAATTTTATTTTCGAGTAAGGGAGTTGGTCCAATAGTAAGAGTTTTTTGTTTGTGTCACGGGAGTCATCTCAGAAGGCTTTGGACGGTGATAAAAAGTCAACCTGTATAAAACACGGTTAACACAATAAATAAATAAACGCTGTAGGTAAGACATTCCTGCAAATTGAAAGCGCTATATGAACAAAATCAGACTGTATAGTTACAGTAACATTTTTGTATTGGTTACCAGCGAATGCATAAAATATATTTTAACCAATGAACTTTATAAATAGCACGTAAACATTAATTTGAAATTACATCACAATTAAATCACAAACAATTTCAACGACCCGACTATTAGGTAACATACTACTTTTACAAGTAAATCTGGAAAACTTAAGGAAGACATACAATTAATGACCTCATAAAGGCCAAACACTCATTGTGCCGTCGCAGGCGTGGTTAGTTAACTGATAAACAAATTCATTTACAATATATTTTATCTTGCATAAATAATCTACTATTTATTAAAGAACCGTACTAATGCCTTTCTTGCCTGTGGCAAAAATATGTGACTCGATTCGATTATTTCAATCGATTTTAGTTTTTTAAATTAGTGTTTGTTCCATCTTATTCACGAGTTAGAAAATTTTGATATCCTATCCCGTATTGGAATATTTTTGAGTAAGCCTTAATTCTTTAATTTAAAAAAGTACATTGAAACTGAAAACAACGGGTCATAACGCACAAGAAACATACTTATTCAAAACTTAGTTACTGGATAATACAGGTAGTATCAAAATTGGTGTCCTATATTTGAACTTTCATAACATATTTGTTCAGTTGTATTTGTTCGATAACTGAATACTACACAGGTAGACCACTCCAAGTGGGTCAATATGACGAAGTCCGAAATTACAAAAGATAGAGAAAATTGTTCTAATAAGCTTTGACATTAATTGTTTACTTAAATAAAACTAGATGTAAAATATTTGTATACTCATATACACAATCGTGAATCGAATCCTATAAAATCACATGGTTTTATTGCAGAAGTTGATAGTGTTTAATAAGGAACAAATTTTGAAAAATCATGGCTTTTGTTCCCGATGCTTATTGCAATTATGCCTTTCAATGTTTATGCCAGAGAAATTTCGGCCACAGCAGTTATGAGTTATTGCTTTTTTTATTTTAGTGTGAAATTTGAATGAGAGCCCTCGCCCACGTCCGATAATAGGTGACTGACTTTTTAGTCTGTGAAATCAAACGTATGGAATTCTATGTTGCAATGCACACGTCCTAAAAAAAAGTCGGTACTAAAACCTCGGCAAAAAAATCGGTTCGATTATCAGTCCTACAATAAGTCGGTCGTGAAACGGCATGGCGCCATGTCCGAGCTTCATAACTTTATATCTGTGGACTTTGCACCTAACATTGATCTTGGCTCTGCTTTCAACCAAACTCGATACAAGTGGTACCCTCGGCCTCGTGGGGATCGTCTCCGGGATTTCTTGGGTTTATGACTGGTGGTGTGATTACTAAGCCACGGTAGCCGACAAAAAACTTAGGAATTATTATGTTTAAATTTCACACCGAAACTGTACAGGTTAATTTTTTTAAAAGTAACGGCCCAATTTTAGATGGTTGTTCAGAATAGTCTAGAATACAGAAAAAATATATTGTTTGATGTGAGATAATAATTCATTCTTTTAAAATTTCATATAAGACACCACCTTCTTATAAATTAATTGATAGAATGAACTATCACGATAAAGAAAAGGACAGGTCAAAATATGAAATTGCCCAAAAGAAAAAAATCTGTATTCTGTTAGAACTTGTCCGTTTAAGTATTTATTATTACTGCACCTAAGCTGTAAACCCATTATCCTTTGTTCTATTTGAGTTCGAAAATTCGATATTTTCTGACATAATCGTTGGATTAAATTCTACGATTAAAAACCAATTCATTGTATTAGCATTGACATTTTGAATATAATTTAGTATGATACAGTGGTTCTCAGATAATTTTTGAGCGTATCTCTTTTATAAGATATTCAAAATGTCAAGTTATATTAGAAAAAAATATATTTTTCACATCACATTTTTCATTAGATAGCTCAATCCATCAAAAATGTAAGAAAATATGGAATTTTCAAACTCAATTAAAACCAAGAGTAATTCTGCTTCAGCTTTGGTGCCTTCATAATAAAAACTCAAACGGACAAATTCTAACATAATATAGCATTTTTTCTTTTGTGCGCCGTGGCCGGCACTTTTATATTTAAATCATAAATCTATGAAAAAAAGTTGATGTCCTTTGCAATTGTGAATTATTTAAACTGTATTTTTTTTTTATTGTGTACAAGAGGTTCCATAGCCTTTTTATTATTCTTCTTATTCCTTACAAACAACACTATCAACTACTGCAATAAAACCTACTTGCGATTATTTCAAGATTTATCGAATTCTATTCCCGGTTGTATAAGAGTACATGATTTTTTTTTTTTTCAAATATGAAATGGGCGTCACACTTTCTTAAAAAAATGACCCTTTCCCTTATAATAAATAAATTGTTGTCATCATCATCATCAGCCTACACACGTCTACTGCTGGACATAGGCCTCTCCAAGTGCACGCCACTGAGCACGATCCGCGGCTACTCTCATCCAGCTCTTGCCAGCCACCTTGCGAAGATCGTCGTTCCACCTAGTCTGAGGGCGCCCTACACTACGTTTGCCGATACGCGGTCTCCACTTGAGAACTCGTTTACCCCATCAGTTATCGGTTCTGCGGCTAATATTGCCGGCCAGTTCAGCTTGCTAATCCTGTGGGCTATGTCGACGACTTTGGTTCTCTGTCGGATCACCTCGTTCTGGATCCGATCCCTCAGAGAAACTACAAGCATAGCCTTTTCCATAGCTCGCTGAGCAACTTTAAATTTGTGGACCAAGCCTACCGTGAGTGTCTACGTTTCGGCTCCGTATGTCATGACGGGTAGGACGCACTGATTGAAGACTTTCTGACTGTCTTTAGACTCTATGGAATAGGCGAGGTAAAGACCCGACGTAATTTCCCATATGCTGCCCAACCTAGCTGTATCCTTCTGATGGCCTCTTTCTCGAAGTTGTTTCTACCTAACTGCAAAGTTAGCCCGAGGTAGACATACTCCTTAACAACTTCAAGAGTACTGCCTTGAACTGCAATCGGTCCCTTGGTTTTGTCCAAGTTCATCCGGAGATCAATGCATAGAGAATCAGCTAGGCCGTTCAGCATGTATTGTAAATCCTGCAACATTTCGGCCACGATGACGATGTCGTCCGCAAATCGCAAGTGTGGGATGCATTTACCGTGGATGTTAATCCCACGTCCTTTCCAGTCTCGCGTCTTAAACATATCTTCCAAAGCATTTGTGAACAATTTAGGGGATATAACATCTACTTGTCTCACACCACGATGCAAGTTCTGTACTTGCACGGCCATGGAGGCGGCATTGTAAAGATACCTCAACACTTGGATATATCGCCAGTCGACTTGGCATCGTTGCAGAGATTCTAGAACAGCCCAGGTTTCAATAGAGTCAAATGCCTTCTCATAGTCCACAAATGCTAAGCACACGGGCCGATTATACTCCTCGGTTTTCTGTATAATCTGCCTCACTGTGAAGATGTGGTCTATGGTGCCATATCCTCCTCAAAACCCGGCCTGCTCCGGGGGTTGAAATTCGTCGAGTGTTCGCGCCAGACGGTTTGTGATGACTCTTGAAAACAGCTTGTACATGGCTTAGGAGCGAAATGGGTCGGTAGTTTTTCAGTGGGGTCTTGTATCCTTTTTTGAAGAACAGCACGACGACACTCCTACTCCACGCCTTCGGAGTTCTCCCATCGAAGAGAACGTTGTTAAAGATGTTTTGGAGCTCCTTTGACACAGGTTTACCGCCTGCTATGAGAAGCTCAGATGTAACACCGTCTTCGCCAGGGGCTTTTCCGTTTTTAAGCTGTTTAAGAGCCATCTCAATTTTCAATTCTCAAAAATTTCACTCAGGCTGACTTTAGGCAAGTCTTCGGTAAAGTGGCGGGTCAATGTGGCTCTGGTGTCCTCATTTTTGGGATCAGGTTGAGATGCACGCGAAGCGTATAGCTGGCTGTAAAAGTTTTAAATTTTCAAAAGAACCTTTGTTTTCGAAGCAACGACTACTCCACTGGTTGTAGTCAACTTCGTCTAGTAGCTTCGCTCAAGAGACCGGACAAACACTTTCGACCCCCGATTTTGCTCAATCGCTCGTTCAATCAAGCATGTATTGGAGCGTCTGAGGTCGTAGCGTACCAGTTTGCCAATCTTCTGGTTGATAGCCCGTTGTTCGGACGAAGTGGCAGGGGGGTCTTCGCATCGTTTCTTCATGAGCCTAAGGGTTTCTTCCGAATACTTTGACTTTTTGCCTTTACGCTGTATCTCGCAAACCCTCATACCTTCCTCCCTGAGGATTCCGACCACATTTTCGAGGGTCTTGTTGACGTCAACAGCATTTGTGCAACAGCAATCGGTTCTCTAGGTTTGACTGGAACGTTTCAGATCCTACGATAGTTTGGAGCAGGTTAGGACGGAGCCTGGACTTCATTAAACGGACACGTTCTAGCTTAAAATTGATATTTAGAGAGCCTCGGACAAGTCGGTGATCGCTGCCGGTATTCAACCTGTTGATCACTGAGACATCTCTGAATATATGCTTTTTTCGTCATTATGAAGTCGATCTCATTTTTTGTCACAGTATCGGGGCTTCGCCATGTCCACTTCCTTTGGGGCTGTTTCTTAAAGAACGAATTCATCAAGAATAGCCCCACCCTCTTGAGGAAGTAGACGATCATTTGCCACCTATGATTTCTGCTACCAAAACCATGGGATCCTACTACCGATACGTGGCGATTCTGTACTCCCACTTTAGCGTTGAAGTCCCCCATGACAACGTTGTAGTGGGCCTTGGTGGTGAAGTGTAAGGCCTTGGATATGTCTCCGAACATATCCTCCACTTCATCGTCCGAGTGTGTTGAGGTTGGTGCGTAAACCTGCACAACCTCGAGGCTAAACCTCTCGGTTAGCTTGATAACAAGGTACGCAACTCTGTTCGACACACTCGCCACTTCTACAATGTTATGTTATCTTATGTTTGTGACAACAAAGGGTTTTATTTACCAGGAACCCTACGCTACCCTGGGATAGCTGGTCTCCCTCTCGGTAGTACATAAGGTGGCCTGATTCAAGGGTTACGGTGTCCTCTCCCTCTCTTCGGACTTCACTTAACCCAAGAATATACCACCTTATCTTCCCGAGTTCCTTTTCGAACTGCGCCAAGTGCTCGTCAAGCTGCGCCAGGAGCTCGTCAATAAGTGGACATCTACATTAATTAATTCCAAAACATTAAACGATAAATGACATCACGTCACAGTTCTTTAATACATTAACCTATTTTTTATTTGACCTAAGGGTAAAGTTCTGTAACCTTGAAGTTTTTAATAAACGGTCAATTGACAGAAAACAATAGTGACGTCATAGTGTGCCATTTCCAAAATACTTTCTATTAAAAAGTCGTCTAGACAGTTGCCAAATAGTTTCTCTATTGATTAACTACCTAATTCCGGACTTCCTCATACTGGTTCACTTGGTGTACTCATTAATGTGTAGTATTCATTTTTGAAATTTAACAAATCTGATGATTCGGTCACATATCGGACACCAATTTGGATACTACCCGGATAACACAGTAATTAAGTTAAGAACTAGCTGTTTTGCCCTTGAAGGCCACGACATACTTATACATTCAAAATAGTAACACTACAACACTCATAAATATACATTTGACGCTATGTGCAGAGATTTACAATACCCTATTATTACATATTTACAATATTTAATTAATACACATAACAAAAAGAACATTAAAACTATTTTCTATGCAAATATCACAAGTAATTAATTTTACTTTAAACTTAAAAAGAAGAATAACGGTCTTTATTGATGATTATTAACTTTACTAGGCGCCTGCGACATTTACACAATACATATTACCTACTAATTAGTTATATAAATCAACAACAAACAAACAGAGATATATTGTAAATTCCATTTCGGTGTTAACCCGTCAAGCGTCCAGCAGACAGACGTCTGTCTGTAAGCGAAAAGGTCCCATCGCGTCCTACAGACAGACGTCTGTCTGTAAGAAAGAACGTTATCTCTGACGCCGTCACTCACTCATATTGTGTTATTGGACGGGCGTTTGAATGTTTAAACCCAAACAGAGTTTACAGTTTTGAAATGTCAAGTCCTGACGACCAATTGAAAACGAGTGTTGAAATTAATAAAAATATTTTAGTTTCATTCAGAAAAAAATGTCCGCCATTAGTAGATCTGACGCGGAAATCGTGTGCACTGTGTTGTTGCATTATGTCTCAAACATTTAAACGTTAAATGTTTATTACTAGAGTTATGTATCAAATTACTGGTAAATAAGTGTAGAATGTGTTTTTAGTATTTGTTTTACCCGTTTTACGAAATACTTTAGTGAAAAAAGCATCGAACTTTGTTTTGGCGTCATAATCGTTCAGTGCGAATAGTAATAGGTGTTTTATTCTAAATGTTGTGAACTAGTGATGGGTTTGTTGGAAATTTATTGAGGAGTTTAATGGTACCATTAGACTCGTCCAGAGTTACTTACATATTGAGAAATCTCGTTTTCTTTGCATCAAGTGTCAGTGTATTGCACGGTTTTTAGTACCGTATCGGAACTGTGTCAGCCATTACAAGTGCACCGCTGCACTTCCGCGTAAGTAAATATTATTTTTTATTTATTTTGTTTAATTTCGAATAAACTTTTTTGTAAAATCTACTCGTAAATAAATAATCTTTAGTGAAGTGTAGTGAGAATGTGATAATATATCACCAAATTAGTGTTTCGAATTTTTTCGAAATATCGAAAAAAACAATAACAAAATCCTGATAAAAATCAACAAATTCCAGAGAAATGTAAGTACATTAGCGTAATTACTATTATTTTATATATAAAAATTTTTATCCTCTTTCTATTGATATTTTTTTGGATTTTACAACCTAGCCTAAAATAAACTATTTAAATAAATGTCAATAAAAGTGGCAAAAAAATAAAAACACTACACCCCTGGACATTTTAGACACTATTTTTTTTGGAGGCTGGACGCTAGACGGGTTAAATATGATAAAGTAATAAATGAGCATCGAAAGTAAAACTAAAGATATTAATGTTTCAGTAAAAAAAACTGAAACAAAAACGTCAATTCCTTCGCCACCGTACACAATTTAAATATATAGTTAAACGTTAATGTTTGGAAAAAATATTATGACATAAATAGATTATGCAATGTCTTGTATTTGTTTTAACTGAATTTAGTCACCTTATTAGTTTAAACACCGCCAATCCACAAACAAAGTAGTTTATCCAAACTGTTAGAGGCAAGCGTTAATTGCAGAATTATAGCAAACAGTTTCTAACAATATCTACCTTAAATTGCATGTGGAAAGGCTTGTAAGTTTTATACAAACTAAATAAAACATATTTGAGATGGCGATACATAATTATGTAAGAAATGTAGGTAACTTTTGATGCAAAAAAGAAGTATGTAATAAAGTTATAAGTTCTAATAAACTGTTATCGTGTTTCTTGCTGCTACATTACAAATCCATTTTATTTTAACATTTTATTGACAAACTTATTTACGGATATATGTATATTTAAAATATAGAGATGTTTTTTCTAGATAATTATCATGACATAATTATCCAGAAGTGTAAGGAAGTGTATAAAATTGTAATTAAAAATATGCGAGTTATATTATTCGTCATAAATTTATAACAAATGCACAAATGACAATGTTAACATTCAACAGGACAACAATAATAACTTTTCGAAACCTGGCAGGCTTTAACTTTGTTGCTTTACCATTTATATTATTTTGTCTATGCTGTGAACATATACAATCTGTCATCACTTTGTAATCTGACTAAAATGAACGTAAGTTTCTAACCGATCAACGGCAATTGCGTTTTGTAGAATATTAATGACAAGGTGTATAGCATTCTATCAGTGAAAGATTTTTTGAAATTGGATCATTAGTTCTAGAGATTGGCCCCGACAAACAAACAAACAAACATACAAACAAAAAATGTCACAAAATTTACCTTTTTTTAATATTAATAAGACTGAGCATTTTATTTATGAATCATATACGAACATTGAGGCGAGTATAATGTTCGTAGCAGGTAATGATTATCATATTGTGATCGATCAGTGTTAAGACGTAGGGATATCGGAAAATTATTGTGGGTTTGAGTCACGTCAGCAATCATTCGGCATAGCAACAGAAAGCAATTTATTGGATATACACTTGTGTGCAGATAGAAAATCTTTGAGTTTTGGCCAAACATTGCTGTTACAGCATTACCGAAGAAAAGACGTGAATGTTGCCGGATCCTTTTGGATCCAGAGTCTCAATAGGGGTTAGTATCATTACGAAGGAGTTATCCCATCACTTCACTGGTGTCATGGAGTGTTTGATCCGGGTAACGAGAACAGAGAACCAGAAGGCGCCTCAAAAGTCTAGCATTGCGGTTAAGGTCAACAGTCGTCGAAGAGGTGAGAGCTTCAAAGCTTCGTTTGCGGTTATTTTGTAAGCGTGCCTGTGAAGTCTTGCTTCTAAATTAATGCGCATTATGCACGTGCACTTTTTGACATACTATATAGATTACGTAAAAGTTATTAACTTCCTATGCAAATGAAAAATTAAGCCATGGGTTTGTTGTTGTCAAATATATACACTATAGGTAATCCTAAAAGCTAAACGCTTAATAGCTTAATCTTTTTGTATATCAATAGAAAGTTTTTTTTGGTAATCTGAAATCTGAATAGTATATCAAAAATTGCACATCACGCAAAATGCAAATTGTGCGAGGTGCTCATCCAGCGAAGTGTTAATTTTGAGAAATACACATTATGCCAAGTGTACATTCTGCCTCAAACCAGCTGCACATACAGTGGAGAGACGCTAGTGAAGGGCCTCTTAAATATTTAGACTAGTTTTATAGTTCCGATGTTGGATAAGTCTATGACGCCTCCCCTGGCAGACGTTATTCGTTCAAAGCCCAGTTCTCGAAAACTAGAACCGAACAAATAACTAGACACACATCGTTAGAACAATTAAATAACGAATTATCTATTAAATTCCTTTCCCGTTAAATATGGTCATTCTTAATATATACTCTTCTGGGAATAACCACTATTCATTGCCAGAACACGTATATTTCCGAAGCATTTTAGACGCTAGTTATCATTACATTACCCTAAGGATATACCAAAGTAAGGAAAACACACAAAGATAAAAAGAACTACAATAAGACAACCATTAATAGTTCAATGGTTTGCAATTGCTTTTGCTAACAAAATGAGATTAAAAGATACAGTACATTTATTAAATACATATAAATATATTAAAAAGTGCGATTGAACTTACAAACAATGCTCAAGAAATGGTTAGAGCTGCTGGCTAACTCAGTTAAAAGATTGACTTTTTGTGATTGAATTGATTGTCATACAAACGAAAAAAACCGGAGAAGTGCGAGTCGGACTCGCCCACCGAGGGTTCCATACAAAATAGGTACATAACACCTATACATATAAAAGAGGGAAAAGGTAATTCTTTTTTCATTCTTCGTCATAAATCGAAAACTATACATCACAAAAAATTATTAAAAATCTGTTTAAGCTTGTGCAAATGAAGCCTTTTCATACGATAGCCACATGACACGGTTAACTTAATTCAAAATTTGGACCCCCGTTCTTTGCATAAAGACCCTTTTTTTTGTTTAATTAAATAGGTATGTATAGTTTCCAGACTTTTTCCTGTATTTGTAGTTTAGGACGATATTACTTGCCAAACTTCATAGTTCTAGGTCAACGGCAAGTACCCTATGAATTTTGATTCCCTTGATAGTGTCGAAATATACGTTTTTTGCGACATAAACGGCCGTATCTTTTTCTTTCGTTTACTTAGAAGTTTGATTTTTTTTAAAGCTTCAAGGGACCGCAGACCTGAGTATATAGTTTTAATTTCAACTCGATACCTCCACACGTTCCCGTGATAAAGGGTCTTGACAGACAAACAGACAGACGGACATCAAAGTGATCATAAAAGGGTTCCGTTTTTTCCTTTTGAGGTACGGAACCCTAAGAAATATGCAACGTTGCCAGACCACCGTTTCTATCTATCAGCAGATGTGCAAAATGAAGACAAATATTCGTATTGTCCGCATTCGTGGATAAGTTGGTAACCATTTTGCCAGTGAAGGAGTCAACCGTACACTTAATCGACCGTATTTACTAAAATATACAATTACATCCCAAGGCGCTAGTCATCACGCTACAACACTATCCGGATGGTAGTGATGAGGATAAAATGTTTATATAATTTTTAACGCAAATTTTGTTGACTGAGCACGTCGACTGCGCCATCGAGCTACTCTTCAGGCCAGCCGTTCGTGTCCTAAAAGGAAATACCGGCGATATGCACTGGGGTAGGTATACGTGGTGGAATGTTTGAGTGTAGGATACTACTAGTCTACTCGGTTATGCCGTGTACCAAGATACCCAACCGCACGCGGCTAGCACTTCTAAAAATAATGTAGGACTCTACAAGTCTACAACCTAAGTAATGGTAAAATGACAGTTGTACTTTTCGTGCAATGGGAGGAGCCCCGGCTAGAAAAGTACAAGCAGGATGTGGATTCTCTCAGATACAGACGTGAATTCAAACTCTTAAGCAGTATGCATAATACGGATCGAATCACCACTCGTTCATGCATCTATTAGTCACAAGTAAATTCCATAAAATCAGTGGTAAAGCAAGTAAGAGTCGCCTTCTGCCGGAAAATGTTAAAAACACGCAATTGGAATATTTTGGAAGGTTGTATCCGAGTAACATCGGTTTAGGAAATATTGGCAGCCGGGAATCACTCACCCCAAATCAATCATGACACAGACCAGGTGGATTACCATTACCTCTTAAAGCAGAAATGAGCAGTAACGCTTGCCTGGGGAGGTGTTTCTAAGGCCACACTTTTACTTTAGAAAGAGACCAAAGAAAGGTTATGAAGACTGCTCGCTAAGCCTTTCCACTATCCCTCTGCCGCGTCATATGACGAATCAGAGGTAAGTACTCAGTTTGCGAAAAAAGATATTTTCAGAGTTGTGGTTTCTGTCCACCGGGCAATGGTCGCATCCAGTGAATGTCGCCATGATGAATAAAAGAGTCTTAAAAACCCGGCCATCTAAAACAGAGCCGCGTTTCAGAGCACATCTTTTCCATCACATAGAATCAGGTAGTCAGCCGTCTCAAACTATACACTACTACACACACCGTAAAAATTGTGAACTAACCTATACTAATATTATAAAGCTGAAGAGTTTATTCGTTTGTTTGTTTGGTTGAACGCTTAGCGCGTTCAGGAACTACTGGTTCGAATAGAAAAAATATTTTTGTGTTGAATAGTCCTTATTATACCAACGTAATAGAGCAACAAACACGAGCTGTCAAACCAAACCGAAATAGGATGACATTTGTGTGTGTATATATTGTACTGTATTGTATTAGGTACTTTCAACAACAGTAATACATATTCGTACCATATCATAACCGCGCGATAGACAGTGGACACGAAATATCGATAACTTGATGCAGCGCAAGTGTAAAACGAAAATTATTTCTTTACACAAAATATTCGTAAATTCTGCATTATGTGTATTCGATCTTTGTTTCTTACATAAATAAATGTTTATAGAAGAGAATTGTCACGCTTAGTGCTTAAAATTCGAAGCGCATTGGCAAAAATAAATCCTAGATCAAGAGGTGTCGATTTAGAATAATTTACCTGTGAAATGAACATTTTTCGGGGTTATTGCACTGTGTTGTACAACTACTATTTCTCAAAAAATATCCACGATTTCACGTAAAATCATAAAAAGTCACAGAGCTCAAATTCTCAACAAGCCGTTAAAGGCAGACGAACTATCAAACAGTTGCTAAAAACAGTTCTGTTACGTCGCATCACGCATCTCTTTTTATCACACAGTGTTGCTGCTGGTGACATCTCGCTCGCTCAGCCCTTTGTTGCTCTATTCCGTTGGTTAACTTCATGATTTATTGAGGAAGGCTATATAGGCTATACGCTATGACTAATAGAACGCGGGTGAAACCGCGAGGCACAGCTAGTGTGCCGATACATAGCAAAATGTTATTTTGTAAGCGTATTCCAACCTTTATAGGCCAGGCTTAGCCTAGTCTGGAGGCTAGGTAATCATATATAATAACAACGTAAATTATGTTTTCGGGAAATAAATATATTTTTATTATTATTGTTGTTACGGTTGTGAAAACGAGACGCGTAGGTCAGTGACGGGGCGTAGTCTCATGTCGTTTTTACAACTGCAATAAGCAGACCAGATCTAATAACTCATTGTAAGGCCCCAAGAACGGAAAATTCTAAACAGTTGAATTGTGTTACTTTTTGTTTGAAATTACGGTCATGATATGGCGTAGTAGAAAAAGTGTCAGTTCGACAATGGATAGGTCCGTGTCAAGAGTTTAAAACCTATGCTTCCTCTACAACACAGTAGAAAACTTCGAAACATGTTTGGAAATTTTTTGATTTAAAATTGCTTAAATAAAATTATCTACAGGCCTATTCAATATTGCTGAAATTATTCAACTAATATATAATTATCAGTGTATACTATTTATAAATTACTTAATAAATATATATTAATTTCACAATTTGTTTTGGTCAGCCATTTACCAATCAACTAAAGGTTAACCTTAACCATAGCGATGAGGATAGTTTTAAAACTATCTACATCGCTAAAACTCGAATCGTGTCAATAAAATGTATAAAAATTTATGGAGCAACACCACACAAGCACTAACATCATACAATACAGCACCTAATTGTCACCACGCCTCAGCACAATGTCAATAAATGTAAATGTCATAATCGCCACAGTTAAGTGCTAATCATTTGTGTGTTGTTCCATAGTTGACCTCGAAACGATGCTGATCATTTAACCTTAAATATTCATTATCATCTTTAACCTTACAACAATTAAGTAACAGTAATAAGTATTGCAAAGAGCTAAAAACCTATCACATGCTTTCATGTTAGGTTACTAAAGTAATTATCTTTATAAGCACATCACAAATAACAGGAAAAACAATATAAAAAACAATTTCGTGACAAGCATGATACGAGAGTAAACATTTAATAACTAAATACTTATTAAATACTAAGGTTGAACATTCAAACGCTTTAGTCTCAAAATGTCCAAGTCTCAAAATGTCCAAGTTGCAAAATGTCAAACCAGCATAAGCCCAACTCGGCACGTTCCATAAGCCGGTTTGACATTTTGCAACTTGGACATTTTGAGACTTGGACATTTTGAGACTCTACCTCTAAAACCATGGCGAGATTTCTACATTAACGCGCCTTTGCGATAGTAACAGTAGTGAATTAATATGGGTGATATTTTGAGAATTTTCTAGAGAATAACATCTTCTGTTGCATTTTATAGATTCCGAGAAACTTCTTGGATTCGCATTTCGCATCCAAAAGTACTATCAAATGAGTTGAAATATATAGAATCGACATACAGGTCGTCCTTACCCTTACTACAAAAACATTTGCTAGGCCCTACACTTTCGATACATTTAAGGGACCAAGAGGAACTAACTAAATAGTCGCAAAAAATTGCAAGCTTACACCATCCAAATTACTTTGCGTACTAACGCGTACGGTTTGAATGAAACTATATTCTATGTTTACAAAATTTAAGGTTCAAATCCCATGGTGGAAGGGGGCTAAATGAAAAAAAAAACGCGTGCCAAACGTCAGTAGTCGTTAAGAAGGTTTCAACAAGTTTTTTCAAAGGTACAAATCCTAGAAAGAAACTTGATGGAAAATATTGTTTGTTGTATGTTCTTATAAACCTAATAAAACAGAGTATCCTAATTAAACAGATTTATAATATTCCGGATAAGAAATTTATGAAAATTGCTATGCCCTGTATACAGTATTTAGGCAAACGTAGATCGGCAACAAATCATGCTTTTAACAGGGTTTTGAAAAGTTAAAAAAGTTTTTTTGTAACACAATTCTCCGGTTTTCTGTCGTTTGGTCTAAAATCCAAATGGTGACGACTTGCGTATTATTAGTAACCAGCTGAAAGGGGTGTCCGTAGTTTGGCGGAAGAATTTTTTATTGAATAATCTTTACCAGCAAAAGTAACGTTTGCCGAAGCAAATTTTCCCTAATTTATTTCGCTGAATGATCATTACTCAGATATTAATTATTATTGGTTAAATAGCTACATAGGGAAGGCTCATGCCCCAGCAGTGGGGACATAAATGTGCTGATGATGATGATGAAATAGCTATTTGGCAATTGTTTCAGTTTGCCATACAACTGAAATAAACTGTAATATGACCGAAAAAGTAAAAAAAAAAATTCAGTCATATTACAGTGGGCTTATCAATCATATTCGGTATTCCAACAGAGAAATTGTTTGCATTACAAAAAAATTTAGAACACCTATAAAGGTTTATAAAAACAAAGGAGTACGGGCATTATTGCCTAGGAACCAATAACAACATGCGATATATCATTGGAAAGGATTTTTTATGTACTTTAATTATTGTTATGGCGTGAAGTACCAAATCACTGTGTGGCAAAAGTTATGGCACAATAAAGCAGACTTAGACAAAAAAATGTTTTTTTCAGAATTTCATTACAAAATGGTTTAAGAAGCATTAAGTCATTTTAAGTAGGTACTAAAACTCAAGTAGTCTGTGCAGACAAATACTAGTCGAATAAGCTTTATCAATATTAGTGTAAAATTAAAAAATAATACATTATAGAAAACTAAAACCGATAAGTATTAATCGATCGTCAAGTGGACCTTAACTGTACGAGAACACCTCATTAATTATTTTCCAGAGAACTGGATCGGCAGAGACGGGACGAGACAAGATCGCCTGACTTAACCCCGAAAGATTTTTTTGTATGAGGACGGGCAAAGGAACTTGTCTACATGACGGAAATTTCCACGAAAGAGGAATTATTGGAGAGAATCTATTCTACGTTTGAACGGATGAAACAAGAAATGATGCTAAAAATCAGCACGACTGAAGTAAGCAAACGTGCTCGAGCATGTATTCGTAATGGTGGACGAATTTTGAACATGAAAATTAAAGTTAGATCACCAAAAATGATGTTTTTGTAGTCTTCTTAAAAATCGATATTTATCACTCTTAACTGGTTAAAGCACCATAATTTCAAGAAATGATAAGATATCTGCGTAAGTGATATCTCAAAAGAAAGGGCAATAATTTAGCATGTTTCTAAATGTGTTTGAACATCTTCAGCTATTTTCTTTATTTTTTAAATTGACATTTAAAGTCGAAAATTTATTTTTCCAAATTTTCTATCAATTTTGAATGGCCTGTAACTTTATTTTTTGGTAACAATGGTGCTTCAAAAATGCTTCGATACGATTAGAGACACATTACACTAATAAAATAAATTGTAAAAAAGAGACATTTTAACTTAAAGCAAATTTTGGATTTTTGGCACTAAAATCGCAGGTCAACAAAAAATAATAACAATAATAACAGACTTGGTCTAAGACAAGTGTGGTTCAAAATGTTCTAGATGGTCCATACTAACATCCCCTTAAGGCTTTGCACCCACCTTCCAAACACCCTGTATATCGCATGTTGTTATTGGTTCCTAGGTATGCTTCCATATATTTTTGCCCGTCTTCCTTTAAAATTTACCTAGGCCCTCTTATTTACAATAAGCTCAATAAAACCCTTAACCTAAACTCTTTTAATAAATATAAAAAATGTAAAGAAAATGTAGCTAAATGGCTTAATTTACTTAGTTATCACGAAACAGAAAATATATTAACTAAATTCAAATAAATATATTTAAAAAAAATACGTTTACTATAATTTGCAATTAGTCTTATATATCTGTATATTCTATATCTATGTATATATGTATGTATATGTAAGTATATTTATATATATTTTTATTTTATTCCTTTTTTTATTTAAAACTTTTACCATTCTGATAAATTTAATAAATTCACAATTCAATATTATTTATAGGAACGCACGTATTTATTTTGCTGTAAGCCATAAGGAAATCTAAATTCCTTACTTGCATTAATAATAATAATTTAAAAATCTAAAATGTCAAATTAAATTTTAATTTCTTTAGTTCCCAATTTTTGTAGTCTCACCTATCGCATAGCTCGTTCTCACTATTTAGACCGGGCGCTGGATGGAGTTGAGTGTGCAAAATATGAGGACCGCATTCTGTACATAGTTTTGAACTTAGACCCCCCTTAGACTTAGATTTTTTATACCCCTTAGTATCAAGTAAATGGACTAAACAAATGTTTTGAAACCATTTTAATGATTGTTTTAGTGACAATATCCAATGAATCCAATGAATATTTTCTTATGATTAAAGATACTTATAGCAAGTCAATAAAAAAAACAAAAAAGTTAAAAATAAAAACAAGAATTGTTGATAAAAAAATATTTAATACGAAAAATCAAATTAAGTATAACATAAGTCATCAAAAAAAAATACAAATAATTAACCTTTTTTATTTTGACAGTCATTATTAATACATTGCACAACGAAATACAATTTAGTTGTAATTTTTTGCAAGAACAAGCCTTTTGTTTGACAATTCGATGTACATTTACAGGGCTGAATCAACAATTCTGGCAATGGTCGCTTCGTCAGTTGCTGTGGGTACAATTTACCATCTTTTCTTAAATATCTTAATAAGGTGTAATCAATAGGCTGTAGTAGTGTTTGGTCAGCATTTATCCATACATATGTTTGTGCTGAAGCTCTTAGCAAAGTAAATGTAGACCGTCTGGTGTGCAAATTATTTTTAATAAATTTAAGCCGAAGCCGATATTTTGAGAAATTAATTTATACTGAAGTTCATCAGCAGTTTTTTTTGCGAAAAGATCTTTTATTTGTGCATATCTAGGTGCAGCAGTACAAAGAAATTGAACGAGCTGTAACTTATTTCCAATCTGCCCATATAATAATAATTCTTAGCTCTTATGCAGATGTTTTCATCCTAGGAATTTATTTCTGGAATAAGCTAGTGTGCTAGTGAGCACGTCTAGATTGTTTAGGTTTATAGTTTGGCAAAAACATTTATCGTATTTTGCCAGCATTATACTCTGTAAGTGGTTGCGATTCCACTAGCAAATTGGGTTCGAAAAAAAATGGTTTAAAAGCTGCATTGTTGCATTTTGTAAAAAAGCTCTAAGGTATTTAGGAAATCCATACCTAAGTGTCGAACAGTTAACAGAATTAGAAACATTTACACCAATCTTTTCTCAAAAAATAAATTAACTGCTGATGTACTTCGGTTTCATTTATTTTCTCAAAATATCGGCTTCTGCTTAAATAAATTAAAAGTAATTTGCACATCGGATGCTCTACATTTACATTTGTTAAGAGCTTCAGCACAAACATATGTATGGATAAATGCTGACCAAACACTACTACAGCCTATTGATTACACCTATTAAGATATTTAAGAAAATATGGTAAATTGTACCTACAGCAACTGACGAAGCAACCATTGCCAGAATTGTTGATTTAGCCCTGTAAATGTACATCAAATTGCCAAACAAAGGCTTGTTCTTGCAAAAAATTACAACTAAATTGTATTTCGTTGCGCAAATGTATTAATAATGACTGTCAAAATAAAAAAAAGATTGATTATTTGTATTTTTTTTTTATGACTAGGTATGTTATAATTTGATTTTTCATATTAAATAATTTTTTATTAACAATTTTTGTTTTTTTTTTAACTTTTTTTTTAAATTGAGTAGCTTTAAGTATCTTTGATCATAAGAAACAATTGGTTATTGTCACTAAAACAATCATTAAAATGGTTCCAAGGCATTTGTTTAGTCCATGTACTTGATATCTAAGGGGATGGGGTATAAAAAATAAATTAACCAACTAACCCCCTGGCAACATCCAGAATCATAATCTGCAAGCTTTTCTGAGTTCAAAACTATGTACAGAATGCGGTCCTCATATTTTGCACACTCAACTCCATCCAGCGCCTGCACTAATTCCCTCTGTCCTCAGTCCGATGTTTGCAATCGCTTAATGACCAATGAGTATGATTTGTATAGTGCACAAATTGTAACGTAAAATATAGCTACCTACCCGTAATTTGTTAATTGAATTTATGTTCTAAGTAATGTATTAATGTTTTACCCTTAGTGTTGACGTGACTTTTTCTAATTATTTAATTATGTAATGCATGTCGTGTTTTTTTTTATATATTAGAACGAGGCAAACGAGCAGACGGGTCACCTGATGTTACCTACATTATAAGAAAAATGTCATAGGACGTAACTAGCTTCTAAGACACAGGCTCGGCCTAGTTTTGATGCTAGTGATCTTGTATTTAGTCCTATAAAAATTGTTATCATTGTTTTAAATCTTATATTATATATATATTCTTGATCAAGGTAAAGTATTATTATTATTATATTTAACTGAAAGACATAAAAAATGATATGGCCAATAATATTAAATTAGTAAATTGACTTAAAAGAGGATTCTACACCCTAAAGTTATTGTCCTATCCGAGAATCCAGTAGAAAACGGCATGCACCCACTAGAGCATGATGCGATTCCGTCTAGAGAATCTCTGACGGTGATTCGATCACACGGTTTGAGGAACCTTTAGTTTCTTGCCGCCCCTAAAAAAGTCCGGTGAGGCTGAAAGTTCCGGCTGGGGCAATCAACAAACTATCTCCAACAAAGAAAAAAATAAGTTAATTGTAGATTCGAATTGACAAAGAAAAGTAAAGCATGTTTGGCAAGTTGTAGGAACAGCTAATGAGAGAGAAAAAGAAGGCAGTAAAAAGTTTGCTTGCTTAAATGGTTTTGACCTACTCCATAATATTACAAGTGGACATAGTACCAGGCAGAAGCTTATATTTTAATAATAACAATAATGTGCATTAGCATACATCAGTGATAACATTCTAGAATATGCTTATTTTATTATTACTTATTACTTTCATATCATGCCTAAGTCACATACTAGTATATTCTATTCTATAGAATATTCTATCATATAAAAAGAATCCTTTTCACAACAGAAAGTAAAAAATAACCATAATACTGGCCTCCGCTATCGCAAAAAAGATTCTTTCTTCTTTACCTTACGTTGCTGATATCCTTTCTTGTTGTTACAGTTTACATCATATCTTTACAATCAGTTATAGTATGTATCACCATCTCAAATAACTTCTTAGTACTTTAATCTCTTTTTGAAGTAATATTTCAATAAATTCGTACATGTAAGGAGAAAGCATTGTAGTTCGTCCCCTGTAATAAATTCCTTAAAGATACTTAGGCCCGCCCGTGTATCGAAGTTGTTAACCCTTGCAATTGGGTCACACCTCTAGCACAACCCTCTTGCAGGTAAGAGGTGCCGGGCCTGTAGGAATAAAATACATAGCATTAATGAAGTGAATTCAACACGTGAGCCATCGAGTGCTTCACAGCTCGCGGCTCAAACAAGCTGCTGGTTATTATACTACTGTAAAAGGTTAAATACCTTCGAAACAGAGCAGTGACGCATTGTGATGGCTCAAGTGAGCTTAGTCTAAATAAATAGGTGATGGTGATCCTACCTTCAACAGGGTATTAATCTCCCTCAGTGAGGTGATAGGAAAGCCTTCTTTTTCCTTTTCCATTTTGAGTCGTTTTAAAGCGACAATTTCTTCGGTAGTTTTATCGCGCGCTCTGTAAACAACTCCGTATGTGCCCTCCTCTATTCTATTGAGACATTGAAATTCCTCAACTGATCGACAGCCCTATAAAATAATTACAATTAATAAACAGTTCAATGATTTATACACTAAGCCGAGAACTAGATACTCAGAATTCTAGTATCAAAAATGTTTACCTGTTGTAAAAAACTTATTATAAACGTAAAAATCTCATTATGAACAGTTGACAGCATTATTAATATGTAATTCTAAATCATACTTATTGTTTGCAATGTGACTTCTCATAATGTGCTATTGAACTTCAAAAATAATAATGCAAATGAATTACCTGGAGGGCTGGAAAGTATGGTGGTAGTGCATTAATAGCTTCTTCTCTTAATTTGGCTTCATCCTCATTTTCTTTGGTTATTTCCTGATCAACAACTGGTTTACCATTCTCTCCAAGTGGTGGTGGGGAAAACGAATGTGATCTACTTCTGCTTTTCGATCTGGAATGATCCCTGAAAAGATTTCTATCTTGAAATACTGTACTTTCTTACAAAATACAAACTGGAGGACAATAATATAATTAAATAAAAAGAAGTAAAAAGAAGAATTTTTGGAAAAAAGATTTACCTTCTTGATTCATGTGATGATGGTGTTCTGCGATCTGATTGTGGCGTTGGTGACTTGGATTTTGATTTTGGTCTGGACTTTTCAATAACTCGCTCCTTGGGTTCCTCTTGATCAGACTTTACTTCCACATTTTGGTCTTCTTCATCTTCTGATTTTGAATGGGCTTCTGAATCTGATCCTGTACTAGTACTTTCATCATCAGTTTCACTGTTTGAGTGTTCACCTAAAAATGTATCCTCTATAATATGAAATATTTTAGGCATACAATAAAAGTTCATCAATATGTTTCTTTCCGCTGACAGATATTGCTTACATTATAATGTTGAATTGAAGAATTCTACTTACCATCTTCAGGCTCGGAATGTGGTGATTCACTTTTCATTTCAGCATCACTAGCATCAGACACAGTGACTACAGAATCGCCATAATTTGGAGAGTGGTTGGTTTTAGACTTCTTGTTAGATATATCTTCAGAAGACAAAGTCCGTTTTCGCCCGCGGCGGCGACGTTCTTCGCGTCTGGCTTCTAGTTCATTTCGGGATTCATGCTTTCTTTTCTCCATTTCCCTTTCTAAAAAAATTATAAAATAGTTTAATACTAAAATTAATAGACATGTTACATGAATTATTACCAATAAATAGTGAATATGAATATAATAATAATCATAACCAATCAACTCAATAAATTGGATTTATAAATTTACCTGCTTCTAATAACTTTTTCCTTCTTTCTTGTTGATGCTTATCGAGACTGGTGGCATGCCTATCTGCTTTTGATGGTCTATCATCATATCTCTTTGGGTCTTGAGTTTGCAATTCTTTAGATATTCTTTTACTAAGTAACCTTGATCTTAAATCTTCAAGCTCTTTATCCCCAGATGTTCTATCTCTGTTTTCCTTTTCATTATTGTGATTATTAGTGTGTCCTTCTTCAGCTATTAATCTTAATCTTGATTCTATTCTATCATTCTCTCCACGTTTACGATCTCCTTCCGAATATTTATATTGACGGCTCATGTACATTTCACGATCTCTTTGTGGATCTTTCTCTTTGTACATTTCTTTATCTCTATATGCTTCTCTTGGGCGAGCTGCCTCCTTGAAAGTGGCATCTCTGTATGCTTCTCTTTCTCTGTAATGCCCTCCTTCCCTTTCTCTATATGCATCTTTTTCTCTGTACAGCTCTTTTTCCTTATAAGTATCTTTTTCCCTTACTTCCCTTTCTCGGTACAACTCTTTTTCTCTAGCTTCTTTCTCTCTGAAAACTTCTTTGTCTCTGAAAGCTTCTTTATCTCTGTATATTTCTTTTTCCCTATACACTTCCTTTTCTCTGTAAACATCTTTGTCCCTATTAAAGGCTTCCTTATTATTATAAACCTCCTTGTCCCTACTATAGGCTTCTTTATCTCTGCCATAAGCTTCTTTATCTCTGCCATAGGCTTCTTTTTCCCTGCTATAGACTTCTTTGTCCCTATTATTATAAGCTTCCTTATCCCTTCCATAAGCTTCTTTTTCTCTATAAAGTTCTTTTTCTCTATATGGTTCTTTTTCCCTATATGCCTCTTTTTCTTTATAGTATTGCTTTTCTCTATAATATTCTTTATTTATATCATCACGGTCAGAAATTTTATTGATCTCTCTTTTTGATTTATCAGACTTTTCACGTTCCCTGTTAAAAAATGTTTAGGATTTGATTTATAACATCCCCAATGTCAGATGACAGACCTTAAAGGACATAATACAATTTGTAAAAATATTACCACAATAATAAAACACAATTTAATACATGCAGTTACTGCTTAAAGCCTGTTTTTTATGTAGGTATGTTCCATAGATGAAGTACCAGACGCTGGTCACGTTTACTACCTACTATAAGACTTACTCTTAAATACTTTAAAAAAATATTATGATCTTGATACTGAATGTATTTAACTTTGCATTTTTAAGGGACAACCACTGCACAAGTAGCAATGGCATTTAGCTGGTAGTATGGTTCCTGCTTTTGTTCTTCAGGTTCAGAACTTATCTGAATAACAACTAACCTAATACCTATGTTCTGCTAAGCAGCAATGTATGCTGTGAGTTTAAAGGATATGAGATCCAGTAAACTCCTAAGTTGAGTTGCATAACAACTAATGCCTCAGCGTGAACAACACCAATGTTGTAGACTTCTACAGACTGTGGTAAGCACTCAGGTGAACTATGTTGTTTGTCTGCTGGTGAAAAGTGGGAAATAAAGTGTTGCTAGCAACATCAAACAATATCATGCTTGGTTGCACATCAGATAAAACCTAATGTTAGCAAAATGTTAGCATACTAGCTTTGAGTTGTAAGGTTATGCTTTTACAAAATGTGTGATGCTGTTCTTCATACCTTAAATAGTACAGAAATAGCCGTGACTAACAGTACATATATTGATAACTTGTTTCTTTTTGCAAAAAAGTTATATTCATCTGAATATAACTTTTTACACCTGTGAACAGGGTCATCATCTGATGAACCTGTTCACATGGTATTATGCCTTAGGCTTATCAAACCTTAATTCTTTAACATGTACTACCACCCAGGTCAGACTTAATACTGAGAAACGAGTCTGGGCCCTGGAGAGGCCCTGATGATATCAAATAGAATATATTAAGTCAGAAGTTTTAATAACACAGTAAAACACATACCTGTACAGGTGCTTCTTATCTTTCCTTGCATTGTCTTTATATCTTTCTTTGACAGGTCGCTTGTGAGTACGCTTGTCTCGATGGGACGGGCGAATCACTGCTTGAGGAGGTTTAATAACTAAAGAATCAGCGTTATCTCGCTCTTCATCTGACAAGCTAAAAAAGACATAATTGTAAAATAACTTTGATTTATTATTGTAAATTCTGAGTTTCTGAAATGGGTTGTACAAATATAAATAAATTCTTAAGAGCTACATACCTCAATAACTATGCTCCTCATAAATTACAGCCTGCTGTTAAATTTTTTAATGTGCAATGAAATCTTCGAATCATGGTTTCCCTTTCAAGCTCACTAAACATGCATGTAGGATTTATATTTTACAAGTAGGAATAATCTTTGTGGTATACAATACAAAACAAAGTGTGACGATTTAACCAATCAAGCACATTTACCTCAATGTGATGATACGACATTTCCTTGTATCGTCACAAAAGCGAACAAGTAGGTACTTCAATTAGACTAGCTTTGCTTACCAAAGCTGTAAAGCTTAAAGATTTAATCTTTTAACCAATTAAACTTGAAAAACATACCTAAAATCCATTTCTTCTTGAATAGGGCTGCGTGCTAATTCTCCATCTTCGCTTTGATCGTCTTCGTAATTACTCATCATGCGATATCACAAAACAAACACAAATACGCGAAAGCAATTTAAAAAAACACAACAAAGTTGTTTTACAAAAATCAATAAAAATAAAGTATAATGTACACGAATAATGCGATAAACAATATTTCACAAACGAATTAGGAATGAACTCGCACAATGAAAGGACGCCATCTTATTTTTCATGAAATGACAGAAGATGAAAGAAGACCGTACGAAAACCACAAAAAATCATAGACAATATCAAAGATATCAAAGCATAAAAAATGCTATACTAGAGATGTTCATACTAGGTTTTCCGGAATACTTCCAAAGTATTTGGGCCCATGTAGCTGAATCTTCCATACATTGAATAATTCCAAAAAAATCATTTACAGCAGCGCCATCTTCCGTCGGTGGAACCTCAAGTTACTAACTGGTTATCCATAATAATATAATGTCACTAGATGATCAAAATCAATTACAGAATATATCAGTGCTAAGAGAAATCTTAGAAGCACCATCATCATCATCATCATCATCTCAGCCAAAAGACGTCCACTGCTGGACAAAGGCCTCCCCCAAGGATCTCCACAACGACCGGTTTTGTGCTGCTTGCATCCAGCGGCTAGAAGAAGAAGAAGAAGAAGAAAGAAAGAAGAAGAAGAAAGAAGAAGAAGTTAGAAGTTAGTTAGTTGTTAGAAGCACCATGCAGAAAGGGTATTTTAAACAAATACAGTGCCATCTATGAACAAGTAGCAGAACAAATAAACTTTACGTTTAGTTGTTTCCTAGTATAGTAAACTTTTGTATATAACCACAACTTTCATCATTAAACAAAGAGCTCATTGGCCGAGCGGCTGCGACGACGCATCGTGCTATAGTAGTGATAGAGAAATCCTAGGTTTCGATCCTTTTGGTTTCCCAAAAAAAGGTTTCATCACTAATGATAACTTTTTGATTTTTATAATCATTTGTAAGTTTATAACATGTTTATATCAATCTTACAAGTAATATTATACACAACAACAAAAAAAAATTACAAGTTTTTTGTATATATATATAATATATATATATATCCACAATCATAAACTATCCAAAAAACATATATTCAATATGTAAAAAAATAAAGATGTTATTGTCAAAATAAACACTTTAAAATCGAATTACAATAGCCTTCTTCATAACTGTGTCTTGTTTTCTCAAATAAGGCGTAATCAACTCTAGGATATTTTCAAAACGAGCATCAGACTTACGGAAAAAGTTTTCGTAATCTTCCATTTCTTCATATCCCATAATCTGATTTAGTAAATTCATTTCGGTGCCAAAACCAATACTTGATCCATTTTTTTCTCTTCACACGTCTCTTTAATTTCAAAGCCATTATGATAGCAACACTAGATCATTACTCATTGATTGCTGGCAGGCTGGCACTGACTATGTCCGTACGTGTGTTGGTTTAATGCTCTAAGGTACGCGTCTACCCAGTGTGAGAAATTGAGACCGAATGACGCCGATATACAGGGTGTTTGGAAGGTCGGTGCAAAGCCTTAATGCCTTAAAGCCTTAATGTTAGTATGGTCCATCTAGAACATTTTGAGCCACACTTGTCTTAGACCAAGTCTGTTATTATTATTATTTTTTGTTGACCTGCGATTTTAGTGCCAAAAATCCAAAATTTGCTAATTAATTGCTAACAACATTCAGTTTAAGTTAAAATTGTCTATTTTTTTACAATTTATTTTGTTAGTGTTATGTGTCCCTAATCGTATCGAAGCATTTTTGTAGCACCATTGTTACCAAAAAATAAAGTTACAGGCCATTCAAAATTGATAGAAAGTTTGGAAAAATAATTTTTCGACTTTAAATGTCAATTTAAAAAATAAAGAAAATAGCTGCAGATGTTCAAACACATTTAAAAACATGCTAGGTTAATGCCCTTTCTTTTGAGATATCACTTACGCAGATATCATACCATTTCTTGAAATTATGTTGCTTAAACCAGTTAAGAGTGATAATATCGATTTTTAAGATAATTAAAAAAACTTGATTTTTGGTGATTTAACTTTAATTTTCATGTTCAAAATGAAGAAAAATGAAAATGAAAATTTTTGGCACTAAAATCGCAGGTCAACAAAAAATAATAATAATAACAGACTTGGTCTAAGACAAGTGTGGCTCAAAATGTTCTAGATGGACCATACTAACATCCCCTTAAGGCTTTGCACCGACCTTCCAATCCAAAATATTACTAGATATATATCGCGATAAATATTGCCGATAAATATCGAGCGTGTAGCATGCGCCATACTCTCAGGAGGTTCTTGGCGGGAAAGTGGAGTTCTGTCTGTGGTTTTGTTTTGTTTTCTAAAATTTGTGCTAGGTCGAACAATAATGTGAAATAATGGTGGATTGTCAAATTTTCTCAAGAAGTCGGCCCGAGGACTTAGTAAAGCCCCACATCTTTACTGAGATACTCGAGGGGTTGGGGGGTCTATCATTTCTCACTTCTCATTTCTATTATTATTCATCATCATCATACATGAAGAAAAAATACTAATGAAAATAAGAAACTAACTAACTTTTATGACATGGCAGCGTGGTCTATGACCTTAGCCGGTTCCTCTGGGAACGAACTCAACTTAAAAAAAAAACTAACTGACTGACTGACTGACTGACTACTGACTGAGTGTTGCCAATTTAGCATATTTTATGCTAGATTTGGCATATTATCATATTGCTTAGCATATTTTTTTATCGTTTAGCATATAGCATATTTTTTAGCATTAAATGATGAATGATATTAGAAATGGGAAGTAGTCCCGGTAACGCATCTGTGATTCCTCTGGTTTTGCGGGTGTCCATGGGCGGCGGTGATTGCTTTCCATCAGGTGACCCGCCTGCTCGTTTGCCTCCTTCTAATAAAAAAAAAAAAAAAGTGAGAAATGATATACCCCTCAACCCCTCGAGTATCTCAGTAAAGATGTGGGGCTTTACTAAGTCCTCACACGAGCTTCTTGGGAGAATTTGAAAAGTGACGTTGCACTGTTTTGTTTCATTTGCCAACACTTATGCACACTCACGAACACTTAACGGTTAATAATCACCATTATTTCACATTAATATTCGACATAACACAAATTTTGGAAAATAAAACAAAACCGCAGTCATGACGCTTAACTTTCCCGCCAAAAAATTCATTAATTTATTTTATTTTACCCTTTTTTAATTTTTAGGTAAGTACGGTCACGAGCATAAACATGTTTACATCCTTATTCGAATATGTACTTTATTGCATCACCTTATGAGCTCAAGCGTATACATTTTATTGCAGGCGAACGTACTTGTTGCAGCACCAGAGTGCTTGCTAACACATATTTTAATTTACATTTTATTGTAAAATATGAACGATTAATTAAGGTAATAATAAATAATTTGGATGATTATTAAAGAATTAAAATTAAACTATTTTTATTTGACACTGAAATATTAGCATAATTTTTGGCATAAATATATTGCAATTGGCATAATTTTGGCAAAATTTCGACTATTGTCTAGCATATTTTACACTAGGCTTGTTGGCAACACTGTGACTGACTGACACTGACAGTTATTTATTATTTTGTATGTTTGAGCTAGAGCCTTATTTTGTTTAAAATAATAAAACCAGTTATTAATTTTCTGTCTAGCTAGATAAGTACTTTTTACCTTCTCCATGTGATGTGTTCGCACGTGTAGTAAAGTTTTAAGATGGTATGTATTTATATTAAAATAAATTTTAATAATTATTATAGGTCCTTTTACAATAACCTTCGTAAAAGTTTATAATAACTAGCTAGCATCCTCCCACAACTTCGCCCGCGTGGTATTCGATTTTTCACTGAAGTATTTACCGCTTACCAATGCACTTCGGAGTTCTTACAACTATCTGTACAAAAAAAACACGGCCGTTTGTTATTCCGTTTTGACGCAAAGGAAGGATAAACAAACACAATTTTATATTAGATAGGATAGATACGGTCATACACCACTGATCAGTTGTAGTGATGGTATGGTTAACGATTTTTTTTATCTACCTAGGTAGGTGCATATTTTACGGTAAAACCATAGGATTAACATGGTATGTATCTTCAACATACCGAAAACCTTGTTTTTCCGTTAACGTAAGCACCTAGCTAACATCATCATTATCTATCACAGAAGGGAAAGACAAAGAATGAATTTGCATTTATACCTACTATTTGTAAAAACAACCTTTTAGAAATGCCTCGTTATTTTATTTGTAGCTGCCAAAACTAAATTTATTATGTAAGAAGTAGCAAGCTGTATATTCTTTATTATTATTTTAGAACAGTAAAATATTAAGTACAATTGCTAATGCAATAGACAGCAAGGAAGAAGTAAAAAGAAGAACAGAGAATGGCAAGTCGATTTTACAAGATCTCCTCGCCTGTGTACAAAATTGTCAAAATCGATTTGGAGGCAAATCTGAATTAGCTACTGAAGATGATATAAGGTATTATTATTAACAATTATTGTTATTTCTTCTATTACTTATGAAATCTTTAACCTTTTTACCGCCAACAACTTCTATAGAAGTTCGAGATTTTCGTGCCGTCCACGCCAGCACTTCTATAGAAGTTCTTCTTTGTACCTACTTTATTAAAATACATTTATACGTTGGCGTACAGGGGGACATCGCATGCAGGATAGTTGGGCGGTGAAAAGGTTAAATTATACATTCCATGTCTTAAGTTCAAGCAGACTTCATGATATATTTAGTTATGTCAGTAACAAGATGTCTAAACATATAGGACAATTATCAAGAATGGAGTTTCCCCTGAGTTCTTCGTGTAAACATAGTGTTGTGAGACTCCGTTTTAAATGTAATTTACCATATGAAACCACCCATTGAAATTGGCTTAATGCTAAATACGCAGCCATTTATTTAGATTAAGTGAACCCATTAAGATCAACCAGGAGTTTGTGTGTTGTTGTAAATAAAACTCTAAAAGTATCAGATTAAGGTGCATCTATATAATACTTTTAGGTTTGTTATTTATAACACCCTATTGGGCTAAGTGGGTAACAATGGATTCATAAACTAATTTTAACACTATATTGTTTTTAGAATAGCACAATTGTGTGAGAAATGGGAAAAAGCATTAGGCCATGGTATCAGAATGAATCTGTCCTCTTCAGCAATTCAAAATCTGGTGGCAGCTGGGTTAAACTTCACTTTTAACATTGTCAACATTGGTAATTATGTTACATTACATTGTTTTATGTAAAGTTTATATAAATATTACATATTTAGAATATAACACAATAAACATAAGTAATGAATGAACTTAAACTAAAATGTATCATTTCAATTGTATAAAGTAAAGTAAACAGCCTATAATTGTCCCACTGCTGGGCAAAGGCCTCCATCATTAAAGTCAAGTCACCACTACAATTGATGGGTAATGGCTTAATCCCCATGCTTGACAAATGCGGGTTAATGATCACATACCTGGGCTATGCATCAAAAAATCCGAAATACATTTTGCCTGACCTGGGAATTGAACCCAGGACCTTCGGGTATCGGGCCGAGCGCTCTGCCATTCGGCCACCGAGGTGTTATATTGTATAAAATTACCTAAGTAGCAGATTTTTAAAATAGTTTCAATAACAATGAAATACTTTTTATATATTTATTAGATACATTAAGGTCAGAGTGTCACCTTAACATTAAATCAAGACTACAACTGCTGTAAATTATAATAGCTCTGTCAATATCATACTTAAATTAATCATAAATAAAATAAAATAATCCTATTATCAAACTGTTGGTGATTTTGTTTGTCAACCATACCATAGCCAAACTGTTCAAAAAGTCTCTGACTACTAAAGTCTCTACTACACTTAAAACAATATTATTTTGATAAGGAACCACAACCTGTTTCAATGTTTATAAACAAGCAGTTTTTACTAAATATTAACTGAATGTAGGTTATCAGTTTTTATGTAGCTTGTTCATTGACTTGTTGTTTGTATTGGAATAAACAACATTTATTTGTCATTGTTATTTGAGTTGTTTTATTGGTTACTTATAGGAAATTCATTATGGAGCTATACTTGTTTACATCTTACAAAACATGAAAAAGAAAGATTTAAGATTCTTTCAAACATAAATACCCCTGTTGGATACTTCAGAGCATTTCTTCGAGCTACTTTGAATGAAAGGTCCTTAGAGAGGTAAGATAGAAAATGTGATCCCCTGAGCATTTATTTTAACAATTGATGCATTTTTTGTAATCTATTTAGTTCTCCATCTATCTATCTAAATATTTATTAAATTGCTAAGTTAGAAATCTTTATTGAACTTGATTCAAAAAATATATAATTCATTTATTATTGGGACAAAGAACATTTGGCATCATATGTGGCTTTGGTAAATTGAGAGGAGAATATTTCCCAGTTCACCAAAGCCCTCTATATCAAACTCTATAAATATATTTCTAAGATATATTTTATTTATTTAATCTAATATATATTTCTTAAAACTTTCTAGAATATTGTAGCATATTTTTTCCTATATCTATCTATTTTTAGGTATCTACAAAGTTGGGTGTCCCATGGCCTACTAATGGAATATTATGAAAATGGGGCGCTAGTACGAGATGCTGAAGCATCAAACATACTGCCAAATATGGCTGCAGGTATGCAAGCACACATCAAAGTTTTTATTGAACTACATAAACTAATGAAACTAATGATATTTACATTGTCCTAGGATTATCTTCCATTCTGTTTGCCTTATCAATTGACAGAAGTGAACTTAATGAGTCACAGCAAACAAATCAGATTGTTAAAGCTGAACACGTTATACCTCTACCGATGCCAGTAAAAAGCAGTAATATGAAAAGAAAACCGTTGCGACAGGTTATATCCTTCGACAAAACGGAGCATAAAAGTCATATAAGAGATAAGAGAAAGTCATTGGGAGCTGTGGAACAGTCTGACACGGATGTATGGAAAAGCGCGCCCGCCACATGTCTTAACTCGCCGGATCCAAAAGAAACTCCGCATATTGCGTCCAATAGTGAGCCCACCAGTTCAGAATGCAGAAGTGGCATAAGACAATTTTTTCCAGACAGCGTGAAAGGTATAGACAGCCCCTCACAAATACTATCAAAACTTTCAGAGTGTGCAAAAGAAATGTTTACGTCTTCCAACAGTATTGAAACGAATCATGTTGCGAAAGATGATTTATCAGATTTAAGTATAAGCAATTTCAAAATTTACGAAAGTGACAGTGAAGAGTTTGCTGCCAGTATAGATGGCAGCACCTCGTGTCTGGAGCTATGCTTCACTGAAGATGAGAGTATGCCCGACGATAAAGCATTAAGTTCTGTGTTAGAGAATAGGGAAAGGGAATATACGAATCTGCAAATGAAATGCAGCCAAATGGAAATAGCTAATAAGGAGAAAATACAGAAGTTGGAGAAAGTCGTTTTGGATCTGAGCAAGTGAGTTAATTTATATTTTAAAATGATGAAAGCCTCAAAACTATACATAATAGAAATTTAATTGGTTGTAGGTAACCGGTAACTGCTATGGCGCCTAATTATTATTGCTTTCACTTTATATTTACATTTGCACGGGCTATAATAGAATGAGCGGAGGTAAGAAGGTTCACATTGTTTTTTATTACAGAGAAAACGACAGACTAAAAGAGCAGTTGCGAAACTACATGTCGGCTGTAGAAATGGGCAAAGCCATGAAAACTGGAGGAGGTGACAGTGAAGAAGTCAGTCAGTATGAGAGAAAACTGGTGCAGGTGTGTTTTTATTAATCGATGTTTTAAGCGTAAGTCTTGGCGAGGTCTGAGGGATAGTGGAAGGCCACCCCACCAGGAATCGCGCAAGTTGGGGGGGTTGGAAGGAGGCTTTGCATAGCACTGCGACGAAATTAATCATATTAAATAGCCAGCAAACTGAGACAATAACAAGTTTTGAAGAACACTCGCGCATTCATAGTGTACTATATTTATATTCATACTATACAACCTTATTTTAGTTTATACGAAAACCGAGACACGGGTCAAATATTTTCATTTAAAGAATCAGTACAAAAATAAAAAAATAATATCTTGAAACTCACGAAGTTACAAGCTTTTTGTGCTGCCCCGTTGTGTGTTTTTAGTAGGGTATAATTTATTTGAGATTTTGTAAATATTATTTAGTCAAAATGTAACATGGTATAAAAAATATTGAAATCGATTCTATTACTGATTCTGAACAAACAGTTTTCAGGTTTCGTATAAACTAAAAATAACATTGTATACTAGGGGTCTTACAAATAAAAACGAATAAGCTGCGAATAGTTATTCCGTGTTTTGTTCCCGTCATGTAAACTTAATTTCAAATTAGAGTAAAAGAGACAAAACACAGAATAACCATTCGACCTACTGTTTTGCCTTATGCACTCACTCTATACAATACGCTTTTCATTGGATTTTTTAATGAAACTAACTTATGTGATCTCCACGTCTCGGTAGGTTGGCCTCACGCTCAAATATCTTGAAAAGCGGCACATTTTATTGACTTTGTGGTCTTGTTAGTCTAGTCTATCGCGCACTGGTTTCAAATCCAATGGGTTCGGTATCTAGCGATGGGTACTGTGGTGATCGGGTCTCCTTGGTCGCTCTTGGCAGCTCTATGGCATACGAGACGTGGCCTGAGTTCAAATAAGGAGCTAAGGGAAAGGTCCAGAAGAAAACAGAAGAAGATGGATTCGGTGTCAGCCTGCCGAGAAGCTTAGGGCTATATTGTATTCATTGCTTGATACAATATAGAAATAATAGTTATTTCCGCCTTTTATTATAAATAGAGCGTTAAAGCTCTACAGTACATATATTTTTGTATCGATTTAATTGATGGTAGGGCTTGTTATAAGTCCGCGAGCCTAGCTTTATTAATTCCAACTATCTCGTCGCCTTACGAACTATATTAGTAGCATTGGTGCGTTCCAACAGTTAATAAACAAGTATTAAAAAAAGTCAAAGTGTTGAAAAAAATCCACGAGTGATCGGATGTTGATGAGTAAAGCCTACTATCCACGGAGGCGTAGCTTCATAGGCGCTTCAAAATACGCCAAATAGCTTAAGCAGCCCAGCGTACTGATCTCTGTCTACGAGGCGTATCGCAAGCGTACGTTATCAATAATTTATGAGAATTCTATTATCTGAACAAATTTCGCAGCTGTTCCTGCCATTTTTTACAATAAACACGTGCGTTCACTCTATGTACGCCCCGGCGTATAACATTTGGTACGGCAGGCGTCATGACGCCTGCCGTACCGTACGCAAGTTGTGACGCGTCCGTCACAACTTTTAATTTTGCCCATTTTGAACAATAAATCGTAAATTATTAAACGAAATTTTAATTTGATGTTCAATTGCCGCCAAAACGATAGAAATAGCTAAGAAAGAAGTTTTTTTTTAATTTCAAAAATAGAATGTGCCGTGCATGCTTTTCTAAAGTGTTTCTAATTAGGCGTCCAAGCGGCCAGTAACAAAAAATAAGCTATGTTTTAAACTCTTTTTATGATTGAAGTTTAAATAGTATTGTTTTTCTAATGTATTTTATGAGTATTCTAATTAAGTGGCTGTATTGTTGCATGATTATTAAATATTGAATCCATAAATTTTTCACGAATATTGTATGTGGACTTCAAACTTTCATAATTCATATGAAATGTTTCTAATTATAAGTCCACCACTGTATAAACGTAATCATAAGATATACAAAATAAATTGTTCCTCAGTTGCTTAGGGTTCCGAATAATCTGTTGACAATATTAATTAACCTGTATTTTTAACAGGTAGCCGAAATGCATGCTGAGCTCATGGAGTTTAACCAACACTTACAAAGGCGAGTGCTGGAGCTTGAGAGCACGTCAGCGCTAGAAATATTGGACTATCCGGAGTCTAACGTGAAGGCGCACATTCCCACCGCGTTCCTGGTCGGCAAGAAAACGCATTCCTATCATGTTTACCAGGTACTTTTATGAACATATATATCTACATAAAGTTTACATTTTTAGTTTAGTTTAGAGCTCGATGGCGCAGTGGTTAACGCGATCAGGCTGCGAGTGCTGAGGTAACTTTCGCGAAGGCCGGTCATTGAATGGGTGACCAAAATATTTATCATCTCGAGCTCCTCCGTGCTTCGGAAGGCACGTAATGCCGTTGGTCCTGGCTGCATTAATTAGCAGTCATTAACAACCACCAATTTGCACTGGGCCCGCGAGGTGGATTATGGCCCGTTCTCCCTATCTATCCACCCACAGGTAAGGCTCGTGCCCCAGCAGTGGGGACATTATAAATGAGCTGATGATGATCATACAATAAGTTTTAAAATTTAGGTATACAAATGAATATTGCTAAGCGCAAAACTCGAGGACGGCTGAACGGATTTGGATGCAACTGCACATTTTTTTTTTTGTAATTAGCTCGGCAAATGACTCCATCCCACCTGATGTTAAGTGGAAATGGAGTCCAGACGCGAAGACAACTGGTGCAGCGAGGAAACAAACGTAGCATCAGTTAACTTCACTCTGCCGGCCCACAAGGTGCTTCTTCACGCCTCTCTTGAAGGACCCCATATCATAGGAAGGAGGGAAAACGTGTGCTGGTAGACTATTCCATCTTTTGGAGGTGCGACAAAGAAACGAGTCACCAAATTTCTTTGTGCGCGATGGGATATTTGAGACAGTGAAGCGGTGACTCCGAAGAGCAGCACGTGTACTCTTATGAAGAAAGGGAGAAGGTGGGATGAGGTCAAAGAGCTCTTCAGAGCACTCGCCATGGTATAAGCGGTAAAACACGCTGAGTGACGCAACATCTCTACGCAATTGCAGAGAATCAAGAGTATTTGCCATTTCTGCATTGCCGATAATGCGTTCAGCGCGACGCTGCAATCTTTCCAAGGCATCGAGAAGGTACTTTGCGGAACCGTCCCAGATGTGCGAGCAATACTCCACGCAAGACCGTACCTGTGTCTTGTACAAAAGCCACAACTGATCCGGCGTAAAGAATCGCCGCACTCTGTTCAGAATTCCGAGTTTTCGTGAGGCTGTTTTGATCACGGCTTCGATGTAGTCCCTTTGGTTCTGATCGCAGCGTATCGTCATACCGAGTATGTTGATACTGCTCTGCAGGCGTAAAGATGTACCCTGAAGAGTTGGAAGGGGAAGGAATGGTGACTTTTTTGCCGTGAACGCGCATACCTGTGTTACCTTGTTTGTTGTTGATGTTTTCTTGGCATTGAACTCAACCAGATTATTGGTGCCCCAATTAGATATGAGTTCCAATACCCGATTGAGCTCAATGACAAGATTCATTCGATTCACTTCGGTTTTGACCCGCCCTGCCGCTGGGTGACCGTTATATCTCCCATGGACCGTGCTATCACCTGCATAGCAATGAATATTTCCAAGTGGAAGCATATCATTGATATGCAGAAGGAACAGCGTGGCGGATAGAACGGACCCCTAAGGGACACCAGCGTTCACTGACATGAGCCGCGAAGCGCATCCATCAGATATAACACGGATTCCGCGCTCATGCAGGAAGCCAGCGACCCAGTCATAGACAGACCATGACCTGGACTAGGACATTGGATACTTTTTTATCCCGGTAATAGGTTTCTGTGGGATAGTGTAGTCTTCGCGAACGAAGTCGCGGGCGACAACTAGTTGTAAATATAAATATGTAATATTGTATGTATGAAATGTATTCTCTGTAAATAGTTACAAATTCAAGAAATAGCTAAAGCTTTCAATATGAAAGGACAGTCTTTTGCGCCTCAGCAACGTAGAATTATTTACTTTTATCAGTCTTATCAAATATTACACTACCCAGTACGCATTCGTTTATTGATATCATAATTTATTTAAACTGGAATCACATTGAAAAAGTACCGGCTTAAATCGTCGTAGTAATATATTTTTATATAATCGTTATCTTAATACATTTTTAGATATTCCTGAAAGTCGGTCAAGAGGAGTGGAACGTGTACCACAGATACGCAAAGTTTTATGAGCTGCACACGCAACTCAAGAAATGTCATCCCGATATTGCAACATACAAATTCCCACCAAAGAAGACGTTGAGAAAAAGAGTGAGTATTTATATGAAAGTTTAATGTTAACTAAACGCCTCGGTAGGCGATTGGCATAGCGCTTACATAGAGGACACTTGCTTGATGGTAGAAAGCCTAAGGGGTTGTTTGGCCGCTTGAAGAACCATTATTTCATCGCTGCCCATAAGCCCGAATACGTTGTAAAAGCCAAAAAGCATGATGGCGATTACAAACAAATTGACAAGTCACTTATTTATACTTGTTTTGTTTTTGTAGATATATTTTTTTGCAATAGGCAGATCAACTTACTATTACTAATAATAATGTGGTACTGTCATCAGTTAACTGTAGGCCTAGCACCAACATCTACCGAAATCGTAACGTAAGGTTTGAAACATCATCAGTCATAAAATCTATGAAATGACAGTCTGTCCATTGTTAGTTCCATTTACGGACGTTATGGCGCCGTTGTATCAATTTTTGTACAAAAATCCTATTTTACGCTACGATACTATTACGATAGTTGTTCGTGCTTGGCCCACTCGTAGTTGTATAACTGTGTTGATTCACGTACGACAATAAAATAATAAATGCTGAGGGTGAACTTACGCAGACGGCGTAAGTTTTAAACGAACTTATGCCGGACCAGTTGTGCCTTTTGTACAAGACACAGGTACTTAGGTCTTGCGTGGAGTATTGCTCGCACATATGGGACGGTTCCGCAAAGTACTTTCTCGATGCTTTAGGCAGATTGCAGCGTCGCGCTGAACGCATTATCAGCAATGCAGAAGTCGCGAATACTCTCGAATCTCTGCAATTGCGTAGAGATGTTACGTCACTCAGCGTGTTTTACCGCTTATACCATGGCGAGTGCTCTGAAGAGCTCTTTGACCTCATCCCACCTTCTCCCTTCCTTCATAGGAGTACACGTGCTGCTCCTTGGGGTCACCGCTTCACTGTCTCAAATATCCCATCGCGCACAAAGAAATTTAGTGACTCGTTTCTTTGTCACACCTCCAAAAGATGGAATAGCCTACCTGCGCACGTTTTCCCTCCTTCCTATGATATGGGGTCCTTCAAAAGTGGCGTGAAGAAGCACCTTGTGGGCCGGCAGAGTGAGGTTAACTGATGCTACGTTTGTTTTCACGCTGCACCAGTTATCTTCGCGTCTGGACTCCATTTCCACTTAACATCAGGTGGGATGGAGTCATCTGCTGAACTATCTATAAAAAAAACACCGAAATGCCAGCGGTCGGCAGTTTCACTGTTTTGAGCTCAATTAGATAACGCATAGAATCGCTTGAAAGATTCTGGATGGATGGATGAATGGATGGATGGATGGATGCGGGGCGCAGACAAACAACCCATCAATAAAACCGCAGACATGACTTCACTTTCCCGCAAAGGAGTTGTCAAAATAGTAATTGTGTGTCAGGACGCGCACCTGGTGGAGGCGCGGCGGGTGGCGCTGCAGGCGTACCTGCGCCACGTGCTGCTGGCGCTGCCGGAGCTGCGCGAGTGCACCAGCCGCGCCCAGCTCATCACGCTGCTGCCATTCTTCGGGTATGGAGACAGTTTATTTTCCTAATTAAGGCTAAGCGTATGCTGAGACGCAGGTGACGCAGCACAGCGCAGCGCAGAGCAGCGCAGATTTTGTAGTACATTGTTGTGCCGAGAGCTGCGTACGCTGCGGCGCAGGCACGTGTGACGCAGACATGTGCCTGCCCTGCCCTGCGCCTCGTTGTAGTGCCGGCACAGATTTCTGCGCGACGCGTGCGTGTCAACACATGTTTTTTTACTATTTTATTATAATTTTGTAATAATGACAGAACAATTAACAGAACTCTCTCGATAGTACAAATTATCCATTAGTCGGGTATCCTAACCTGCGTCGCAGCATGCGTTCGCGGCCAATGTCTGCCCCAACTGCCCTGCCCCGCAAAATCTGCACTGCGCTGTGCTGCGTCACCTGCGTCTCAGCATACGCTTAGCCTAATGGCTTCGTGCGGTTAGCACATGCCCACTTGGTCCCACAGGGTGTTATAACACCCCTAAAAGTATTATATACCCTAATGTAATACTTTTAGTGCCTTACAAATAAACGAAGAATAAGATCCGAATAGTTACTCCGTGTTTTGTCTCTTTTACTATTATTTGAAATGACATTTACATGACAGGAACAAAACACGGAATGACTATTCGGACCTTATTCTTTGTTTATTTGTAAGGCAGAGTTTTATTTACAACAACACACAAACGCCTGGTCGGACTAAGTGGGTTAAACAGTGTCAAAGAATTTTTTCTTACAAGTTACATAAATAAATAGTAATTTTCTTTTTTTGTTTGTTAGTATATGATTATGAATCTGATAAGATTAGAGGAGCTCAATGGCGTAGTGGTGTACGCGCCCGGTTTGCGATTACTAAAGTTAAACAACTTTCGCAAAGGCCGGTCGTCGGATGGGTGTGACCAAAGATGTATGTATCTCGAGCTCCTCCGTGCTTCAGAAGGCACGTAAAGCCGTTGGTCCCGGATGCATTAGCAGTCATTAACAACCACCAATCCGCACTGGGCCCGCGTGGTTGTTTATGGCCCGTTCTCCCTATCCATCCATAGAGAAGGCTCATGCCCCAACAGTGGGGACATAAAATGAGCTGATGATGATGATGTTGAAATGAGTAGTCTTTAAGTGACAAACCCTTGAGAATCAGTAATAATTTGGGGCTTTACTGAGATCTCACTCGGACTTTTCGAGAGAATTTAAAGTGACTTTGCACTGTTTTGTTTCATTTGCCAACACTATGCACGTTCAAGAACACTTAATGGTCAATAAACCATCATTATTATTACCCATAAATTTCGACACAAATGTTAGAAAATCATACAAAACCGCTGACATGACTCTTCACTTCACTCACGTCACGAATCACGTGGTCGCCCCGAATTGCGGCCGAGCGGTCGTTGTGCTGTTATTTCCTTTAAAACAAAACTACGTTGTCATGTCAAAATCGTAGTCTTGCCAGTCAGCCCACTTGCTCATTGGTTGGTATGAGAGTTGCTAAGCGACAAAAAAATAATGTAGGTACGCATTGTTCTGAACCCAGCCTCAGCATGAAAACTTTTTTCCTGCAGTGTCAACTTACATTCTTAAAATAACGTTTTCTTGCAGCACTTCATCAACGGCGAGAGAAAATGGATTAAATCATTCCATGAACCGACAGCAGTCAGTTGATTCAATTGCTACCTATGATGGACTTTGATTCTACGACAGACGAAAAAAAATCTTATAACGTATACTTTAACGAAAATGCAATATATTATAAATTGAGTAAGTAAACGGTGATTAACTAAAGTATAAAATAACGATAGCATTCCTCTATCATTGGATTGTTTTAATATTTTTTGTTTTATTTTATTATCATTGTGTTTCATGTGGTTTTGTAAAGGAGATGTTTAAATTTGGGCCGAGTCTATGTACAGTACCTAAAAAAATAGGAAAAAATACAAGTATTCTCAGAAAATTAAAAATAAAATTATTTCTCTAGTAATTTTTTGGTTCATAATGAATGAATTTAGACCATATTTAAAATATCACACGTTCCAAAATAGAAATAAAGATTAACCTTTTAGGTTCTAAGAGATCGAATCCGATCGCGGGCGAACTTCCGTCAAACCCCAAGCGATCGAATTCGATCGCGCTCGCCACTCGACATTTGAATTTAAATATCGTCTTTAGAGCCCACAAGTTTAGTCATAAACAAACTAGGATAGGAGAGGAGAGTTTGAGTTACATATATTTTTTTTTTAGTTGATGGCTTCGTGCGATTAGCACATTTAGCCAGTGTCAAAGTAATTTTTCGTACAAGTAATACATAAATAAACAATATTTCCTTAAATGATGATGAATGATATTAGAAATGGGAAGTGAGAAATGATATACCCCCCAACCCCTCGAGTATCTCAGTAAAGATGTGGGGCTTTACTAAGTCCTCACGCGAGCTTCTTGAGAGAATTTGAAAAGTGACGTTGCACTGTTTTGTTTCATTTGCCAACACTTATGCACACTTACGAACACTTAACGGTTAATAATCCACCATTATTTCACATTAATATTCGACATAACACAAATTTTGGAAAATAAGACAAAACCGCAGACATGACGCCTCACTTTCCCGCCAAGAAGTTCATTTGAGTTATTGAGACAAAATATGAAAATAAGCCGTGATTAGGACGTCAAACTCATATGGTTAAAATGACATTGATTGACGTCCGCTATTGTTGAATTTGAAATGTTTTTAATATTTTAAAATGCTTTGACTCACAAAATAAAGCCAAATTATGAAAAAATAATGATTGTAATTGATTATTTATTTTATTTCTTTGGTTTATTTTGCCTGTACTTTTGTACTTAACCCAGTGTCCATACAAACTTGAAACATCTCCTTTATGCAAACACAACACATTGAAATTAAACACTTTATTTATACTGAGCTTCTTGCGTTATATCACCGACCGCAAAAGGGTTGAAACGCCAGGATATTATAATTTTTAAATTACAAGCAAGTAGATCTGTATAAAATGTTTTTAAGAAAGATTACTCTTTTACTTTCCTAATCAGTATGCATATTTAGTATGAAGTAAAACAATGATTAATTGACAAAGTATTATTTAGTTATGAATATTAATAAATGACAATGCAACTACTTTACTCTGAAATGTACATATGATGATGTTTGTACGAGAACATAGGTAAGTAGGAGCGAGGTGATTTTGCAGTTTGTTACATAAAGTCTAAGTAATGGTTAAAAAATAATTGTGTTAGAAACGCTGGCCGGGGTTTTTGGAGAAATAGGGATTTAATTTTCATTACTATGTGACACATACAAATAAAGATAGTTAAGGCGACGCATTGGAAATTTACGTGGCGGGATCTTGATCTTTCCCAACAATTACAAAACATATGAAAGTGATATTTGATGACATGATTTTTCATTTATTTGACTTCATTTTGCTAGTTGCAGAAACACGATTTGTCAATTTTTATAACAGAGAAAAAAATATCAAAGTAACCTCTTTTAAAACATAGATTTGCATTTTACAGGCTAACCAGACCGATTTAAGCATCTAAATTTTCTTAGTAGATTAGTCTTAACACACACTTCAATATTGTAGTTCTTTTTTTTTAAATAATTTGTAGTTTTAATTTGAAGGAAAAAAAAACATATTTTCTTATGGCATCTACGGGGCGCAAACGCTCCGTATGAAATTTATTGTTTAGCGGTGCGTCGCCTTAATAAATAATCCATCATGCTGCTAATGATTGTGGCAATAAAATATTGAATATTATTAGGATTACATATATACGAAATTAAATTATATTCCAGTCACAACACCACACTGCATGATCTAAGGATATTGTAAGCTCATATTGCATGAAACTGAATGCAACCTATAAAAATAGTCGATTACGAATTAATTACGAGGCTCATTCTACACAAACCCTGCAAAGAGATCGAATGACGGGATTATTTTTTGTAAAAGCGAGTAGATATAATTTGATTATATTATAATCTAAGTGCCTTACAAATAAACAGAGAATAAGATCCTTTACTTTAATTTGAAATTAAGTTTACATGACGGACACTTTCCGGTACGTGGTCGCCACTCAAGGACTATTCCGCCCCAGCGGCCATCAGTCCTGCGAGCAATGTGCCCTGCCCACTGCCACTGCCCTTGAGTGGCGACCGCGTACCGGAAAGCGCAGTGAGGGCAGGCCTCCAACAAGGTGGACCGACGAGATGGTGAAGGTCGCGGGAAGCCGCTGGATGCGAGCAGCACAAAACCGGTCGTTGTGAAGATCCTTGGGGGAGGCCTTTGTCCAGCAGTAAACGTCTTTTGGCTGAGATGATGATGATGATGATGACGGACAATTAACACGAAATAACTATTCGAAGCTTATTCTCTGTTGTTTGTAGGGCCCTAAGATAGTATAAAGCATTTTATTTTATAATAGATCTGTGCTTGTCCCAGTAACTGCGTGCATTGTGGTTGTACATGAACTCTACTCGAGAGATTATTTTCATTCAACAAAGTTTCTGTTTACACAGAGGTACACACGGCGGCAGATCAACCTACCCAAAACTGTCAAATTTCTACAATCAATTTTGAACTTTATAGTTTGGTTATAAGGATCAATATTCATTAGAGAAATTTGACAGATTTGGGTAGGTTGATCTGCTGCCGACCGTACTTATGCATTGTCTTTTTTGCCCAACTGAACAATGTTAAAATTAATCCTGTTTTATTTCTTATAAGTTATTATCGTAAACGTCATAAACATTACGTATGAATAATATTTTCGAGTGAGTAAATAAGATTAGTGATAATAATATCTTGTTGAGTAAGAGGCAGATATATTTATAGATAAAAATAATTTATTGCAAAAGAAAACATTTTTCAAACAAGATATATTACGTCAAATACTTAGGCAAATAAAATTTATTTATTTATTTTCTGTTTTACCGTATACAGTAAATTTATACATTGTAAATTATGCTTTATTATTGTTTTAGCCTGTGATATTAAGATCTAGCTTTAAGAATTTCCATAACGGAATAGATTCTGTTAAATACAACACATTGCCTGCAGATCAAACAGACAGCTTTTTGAAGTTTATTGTAAGAATAGCTGCACCGTGTGACAGAGGCCTTACTAATATCCAAAAAAAGTTTTTAAAAGTAATCAATACACTGTTATGTAAATTGTATGTACAATTTGTAGGTATTGTGTCACTGAAACAATAAATATTTTGGTTATGTTTACAATTTTGTTATCGTCATATCAGCAACGTAGTTTTAAGAAGAAAAACCATAATATATTATAATATTTTTATTGGTTATGTAAATGTACCAACACAATAAAGAGTTATGTTCATATTTAAATTTTTACTTAATTCCAAAATATGCATTTATTTATAAAGTTATTATTTTTATCTAATTCCATAATCATAATTATGTACGATTAGACGTGTGGCTCATCTTGGCATGGCCACCATCACCAACTCTAAATCTAACTTATTGATAAAATATGTTGATAGTATGAGCACAGTATTACCATTTTATACAGTAGGGCATCGCCTTTGATGTGGGGCGATGCCGCCGCCCGCGTAGGTATCTACGCAATCGTTCGCCGATATGCAATGGTTGTCACAAAATTCGAAATCAAATAATCGTTAATATTTTTATAAAATAATCATTTATTATTATTATTATCAAGAATAAACTATATACATATTTTCAAATGTTGCACTGCTAAATTAACGTGAAGGTTTATTTTTAGATTTCAATTTTCTATTATCAAAACGATATATTGAATTCGCATTCGAATTGCTTAAAAAATGAAAAAAAAGAAACAAGTCAAAATAAGCTAAATCTTAAATACAAACCCTAAAAAATAGGTGAACATAGAACCTCCTCTTTTTCTGTTGGTTTAAATCAATCATAACAGTTGGATATTAGACCAATACCTACTCCTTCTGTGTCCGACGTCCCAACTACTCCAATAAGTTGTAAACATAATGATTACACTTCGAGCAAGAGCTTGCGCCGTAAAGAATACATATACTTACCTACACTAGAAAAACCCGCTAGGTTGGAGTTACGAGTTACGAAGTAACAGTAACTATTTAGTAAGGAAAGCCCGTTGTGCAACTGTGATACAGATGCTAACGATACCATCTTACATCTAAGGCGAAACAAAAACTAGAGCAAAAGATAGATAGTCTCGTTAACAAAAATTCGATTCAATTGATAATTGAGAAGAAAAACACAGAAATAGCCTAATAAAATATATGGAGGCTGTTGTAGATATACGAAATAAAAACAAGTGAAAATTGTAGTGTTTGTGATGAATTCGAATTTGATATTTGTAATTGTATTAGTTAAATAGTTATGGTTATAAAAACGTTCATTATCAATCAATGAGAAATTGGCAAAATAAATAAAATAAAAAGAAAAAAGAAACTATTATATAATTAAAATTGGAATTATTATATATAATAAATTACCATCTTCATTAATTAACGAAAATAAATATTCTTTGTTTATAAACCAATTGAAAAAATTTCTAATAAATAAATGCTATTACAGTTTACATGAATATTTCAATGACAATATTAAATAAAAAATATATTTCAAATCTCTCACCTAAAATTACTTTTATTACTCTTCTTGAAAGTTAAAACTTGCTATCATTATAGCGCCTCCTCTCTTCTAAACCCTATTGCGTGCCCGCCAGGGACCATGATGATCTCTTATTTATGTTAACCATCTATTGTTTACATTGTGGAATGCAATAAATAATTGAATTGAATTGAATTGAATTGAATTGTTGAATTGAATATTTAGTCATCTAAATCTATAAAATTTTAAATTCTTGTTGTGTTTCGACGTCGACTTACAACCGTATACAGAACAACGTGTATGCACCATTATATTCAATAGGAATCACTGAACGTAAATTCAAAAAACGTTTAAAATACGCAGTACGCGCACGTGACTGCACTTCGCGGTAGCTCCCACAAACTGCGCTTGTTTGTGGGACACTCGCCGCAGCGCCCGCTTCCCCTCCCTTGCTCTGCGAAAGTACCTTCGATGCGCAACTGTATGCTTGCTAAACTGTGGTATGAGGCTCATCCTGGCATGGCCACCTTTTTTTATATATAACGTTAGTCGGAACGGAACGAAGAGAAAACTCGACTCTTTACAATGCCCGTACATTGACATTAGATATAAACCTATTTGCTGAGAACCTACGTCAAAACCGTAGCCTACTAGATTGTTGTAGAACAATCAAATGTTAATAAAAATAAAAAAGAACAAAAAAGAAAAGTTATTCACTATTTACCCTCCTTTCGGCTTAGTACCCCCGTTCCGATTGTTGACTCGTGGTCCCACCAATTTTGTCCTACCGGACTCGTAGCCCTACCAAGTTAGGGTTCGTGGTCCCACTACAAGTCCCACTGAGGGTGACATTTAAGATTCATGACTCGCAGTCCCACCCCGTCGAAATGAAAGGTAGTTATTTTATTCTAAAATTATTGATGTATATAGATAACCTACGAAAAAAATTTAAATTAAAGTAACCATAAATCTCTCTTTTTAAAAATTGTTATGAAAACTGCGCTTTTATTCCTGTAAGATACACATTCGGGTTGGACACTTAAATAGAAATGTGTTTTAGATGAAAAAAACTAAATAATAATATTTTTAGTGCACTAGATTTAATATTTCCAACATAAAGTACCAGGCTACCATAACTATGCAGGAGATTGCTTAATAATATAAAAGAATAATATAGTCTTGTAAATACATATACATATAGCAAAGATTATAATAATATTCTTTTATATTAATAAGCAATCTCCTGCATAGTTATGGTAGCCTGGTACTTTATGTTGGAAATATTAATTCTAGTGCAACACGTATGTAAAAGATTGTTTGTGTCTGTGGTTTATACATTTAACAATGTTTATTTGAACTTAGTGGAATAGGTGAATTAAGTCTACTAAAGATTAACGTTTTCCTTCAGTAGACTTAATTCACTCATTTGCAGGTGCACTAAGTATACTATTTGGTAGACTTAATGCACCCAGGTGATATCAGCCAGGTGAATTAAGTCTACTAAACCGACCACGAACCCTACTTTACTACTATGACTGGTGGTCCCACTACTTAGTGGGGCCACGAACCCTACTTTATTACTATGACTGGTGGTCCCACTGCTTAGTGGGACCACGAACCCTAGTGTTGAAGATTAGTGGGACCACGAGTAATAGTGGGTCAAAATCGGTGGGGCCACGAGTCAACAATCCCCGTTCCAACTAACGTTGTATATTAAAAGGAGGCAAACGAGCAGTCACCGCCGCCCATGGACACCTGCAAAACCAAAGTAATCGCAGATGCGTTGCCGCCCTTGAGGAGGAAGTAGGAATTGGAGGGGGGAGGGTTGAGAGATGACCCCCTATAACTTTTGAACGGTGTCGATAGACCGACAAACTGATATTTGGCGATATATTTCGACATGCTATCTATGAAGACAGATTTAATGTTATTAATGTAATTAAAAGTTCTATCAGTTATCCATAGTAGGTACAAGCTGGTAGGTTAGTTTAGGTAAAATACTAATTTTTACTGTGGAAACAGTGTGCGAGATATTTCCTTCTATTAATTTGTGTGTGCACCTTTACCATTTTCGGTTTTATGACAATCTGTCCATATGAGATAAAATGGGTGATGGTCGCCATGACAAGACGAGCCACACCGAAAGCTAGCTAAGCTCTGAAGAAATTTAGTTCATTACTCATGTGGCGTATAAGATAGGTGGTTCAATAACAAAATAAAATATTATAATTTATAAGATTTTATTTTGATTATAAAATCTTACTTTTTTTTTACTCGGCTGTCAACTTATTGATGATGTCAAGGATGATAAATAAAAATACACTCTAGCAAATGAAATTCATAATTTTATTTTCGTAATAAATAAAAATCAAGACAACACTCTCTTCGAGAATTTCCTATATATTAAATACATCATACAAAAGATGTCAATACAAACTAAATCACTTGGTGCAAAGGCAAGCCTTCCGGTTCATTGGTTCGCCCGATTATCGGAATAGACAGCGTCGCCGGCGTCCGGTTTGAGCTAACTATGCAACAGGCGAGTGGAAACCGAGGGTAGCCTCTATTTATCTATATTTTTAACAAAACAACTAACTTAGTATACAAACAAAGACACATCGCCTATTCTCCTGGAATGCATCTTTGTACATATATGTAGTCTTGAATGAAAAAAAAATATATATTTGATCGTGATTACAAAATAATGTATAGAGGTATGTATAAAAAGCGTATTACTCTCTTAAGTTGAAAAAGTAACAAGATAATTTAGGTTTGATATTCAATAAATAAAATGTAATAGTTTAAAGGGAAAATAATTTACTATCAACTTAACACCTAAATTATACAATGTATTGCAACACACTAAGGAGCTTTGGAACCATTGAGGAATTATGGGAAGGGGGGTTGCAATAAATTTCAGTTGGTATTTAATCTCGAATAATAAATCTAGACATTGTGATTTATCTTTGGTTTGTGAGCACTCCAGCACAGTTCCATAACTCCTCATAGCGCGAGTCGCTGGATCTAAAACACAGCGTGTATGTATACCATTACACATTATGCAACAGTCCAGTGACTTCGCTCCAAGTGATTATTTCATAAGTACTTACATAAATTACAGATCTACAATGAAGCTGACGCTGTTAAAATGAAGTGAGTGTAATCTTTGTTTATCTGCATTATCCCCAGACTTTAAACATGGATTAGTAAGCTATGCAATAGACGACAAAAAACGGATTATATCACTTATTAGAGTTATTCAACGTTATGGTAATGACAATTTTAAACATGTAAGCGTTTGTCATCTTTATAATCCATTGTCGTAAAAGTCAATATTGAAACTTAATGACTAAAAATACCACTAAGTAATTACGCGAGACGCCACCCAAATAAAAAAGAAAAATTTGCTAAAAAATCATCACAGCTCGAAGCAAAGATGTGAAGAGATGTGCTTACAATACGAGGTCCAAGCGAAAGGTAAAATGAATGATAACCTACAATGAAAGTTTCGTCAGTTCAATATTTCTATAGTGTGTAGGGGATGGGGTTTATATAATCTGCATTAGTTACCAGAGCAAAATTTTAGTTGAAAGAGATTTTCGTATTACATTTACGTACACAAAAATCTCCCACTAATTTGTATAGGGATTCCATCTGGCGCCAACCGTGCCTGGAGGCAGTGAACTTGCTAGGGGCAGCAAGTCGCTCAGGCACCACGCTTTCACCAACGCTAGCTTACCGTAAGGAGGGAGGGACTTCTACTTATGCTTCGTTATCACTCATGCAACCTTGTGTGTACCGTAAACGAGTACTTCGTGTCGTGTTATCTACATAAATGCTGACATATCGGCATAACATCGCTTATCACAATATATAAAAATATATATTAAAAGAAGCTTAACTACACATCTACACATTTACGATGATGCGTTCTCGTATGCATGTGCCACCACACGTGGAATATAGACATATACGGCCGTAGTACATTTTTATTTTTTTTTATTTTTTTTCTCTATTTTTGATTTTATTTGTGCGGCAGCATATGCAAGTCTGCAAACGATTCACAGCTTATTCTTAAAGATAAAAACATATTGCATCTTTGAAATCATAGTTTCATATCGACCGGGAAGAAATGTGGTCGTCATGTTTGGATGTTCACGCGTAGATTGGTAACTGGCTCTGTATTCATTTGTACTGAACAATTTAATATACCTTGTTGCAACGCATTTCTTCCCAATGATTGAGATTAACGATTACTTAACGTATAAGTCATTTAATTTAGCAAAAATGCATTTGTAGCATTTAAATTGAAAAACTAAATTTAATACTTAGTCATTTCATAAAAATATAGTTTTATCTGATTTTATTAAAAATAGCAACATCATAGACCGTCGAAGCATCGGGTCCGCTCACATTTTATAATACTTTTTTGCACGGGTATCTCATAATAAAATTGATAACGAATTCAATGAAACCTCGACATATATTTAGCGACAAGCTATTTATCTTCTAAATCCATGTGCACTTACTGATTTTAAGATAAAATAGTTCAAAATTACATACGAGACTTCTACAATATTTTTAGCTTTTTTTCTGTGATAGAGCTTACATTATAGGCTTTCATAAACACATAGTTATATATATAATTATTCATGTGACTGTTCGCTTCACGTGGTAGGTACATCTAAGATGTTTCATTTAAATTCTCTATTTGATAGTCGCCACCTCTTCAACTTTCATCTGGAAATTAAGAAAATTATATTATATTTCTGCAACAACCTTCATTGATAGGCTTTCAAACAAGCTGGCACAAAGAATGGATGATGAAAAGGATTATTGAATATATATTTTTCAATAATTAACTTTTATAATTGTGTTAGTGTTGTCTATAACCAAATTTCTTTAAAAATTTCAGTACCCGTTTTTAAAATGTCTTATTTTCGTCTAGTTTTGAAGAGCTTTGTATTTTGTGGAGCGAAGTAATTATAGGTTTCTAGACGGTACCTTCCAATAACATTGTTAATACAATTTTTCGAAACGGACAAGCAAGGGTGCATCTACTCGTATTTTAGAGGACGCTCTGTCCCTTTATGTGATTTAACTCACCCCGTGCGCCCACGATGATGGATTTCCGCTTGATGTCCTGCGCAGGCGCGGGCCGCACCACGCCGGGCGCGCCGCCGCCGACCAAGTGCCCGCCGCCCGCGCGAATTGGCTTCGCTGGAAAGGGAACGTGAGCGTAAGTAGCAAAGAAGGGACGCATCTGCTACAAAATCTAAGTAAATAAATAACAATAAGATGCTGTTCGTTGATGAAACCATGGCAAACTCATCTCAGTAATGTCAGTTTTATAAATTTAATATATATTTAAATGTTCTTAAAAGTATTTTATGTACTTATTTGTAATGTATGGAATATTTATGTATTTATTTTATTTAAACTATTGCAACATACATTACAATTATTGTACATTCAATAACTCTATGCTTAAGATATATTTTTTATTGAATCCTTTATTGCACATATAAAACAGATGTTATACAAAACATATACAAAGGTGGAGCTTATCTCTAGAAGAGATCTCTTCCAGCCAACCCTAGCTGTGGTGTGGAACGAGAATTTGCGGGACTATTCTACGAACTAATTACTGATAAATATACATACTTAACCTATATAACCATAATGTATATACATACATACACAATATACATATAATAATTTAAATGTATAATTTTAAATGACGTTACTGATTACCAGTGTTGGAAAGGTAATGATCTTTCAACTTATGTTTAAATGATTCCACCGATGGACTCTCACGAACGTCGGCAGACAATTTATTCCACAATTTGGCTGCATGGACGGTGAAAGAATTGTGGAAAAATTTGGAATTGGATTGAGGACAGATAAGGGTTCTTGTGTCACGTGAACGCTTGGGGCGGGAAGTGGCAGGAAAGTGAGTAAACCGGGAACGTAGATAATGAGGGAGCTGAGGGTAGTGAAGGATTTTGTAAAGGAGGCAGAGGATGTGCATATCTCGGCAAAGTCGGATCGCCATTTTAACTTCGATCTGAAATCGGAAACATGGTCATACTTCCGTAGACCGAATATGAATCGGATTGCCAGATTTTGCAGGCGCCAGTTTGCGCTCCTCAGTAGCATCCAAATAACAAACGTCGGCATAGTCGAGATGAGGGAGTAGAAGCGATTGAGCAAGCATAATTTTGGTTTCATACGGCAAGAAAAACGGAAGTCGCTTGAGAGAATGATAGGAATAGTGCACGCGCCTACTTACTTCATTTACTTGTGATCTCCATGATAAAGTGTGGTCAATAATGAGGCCTAAGTTTTTAGTTTGGCTTGCATATGTAAGATTTACTCCATCATAAGTAACCTTAAGAAGTTTATTATAATCCATCTTGTCATATAATCTGTTGCTACCAATAACTATTGCTTGTGACTTAGCTGGGTTCACAGCTATATTTTTTTCGTTTTATTGTAATTGTAATTTTTTGCATTTCCTTTGTAGGTGATCTTTTCCCATAATAAGATGGTTTTTTGGGATAATAAATAGACCACACACTACATAAATAAAAAATATTCTATAATACTCGCAACTATCTCTGCGCAAGAAACAACGATGACCCGATTGTCGTAAAGGATGGACAAAGAAACACTTTTTCGTAATTATAAGGTCAATTAAAATAATAAAGAACATACCGATTTGCGCCTGTGGTCCCCTCCGCGCGAGATTCTTGGCGCGAACTGCCTCCTTGATCCTGTCCACCTCGAACTGGTATCTCTTGCGGTCTCGCATCGCGCCCTCTTTAGCCTCCTGTTCGTATTATAATTTGTCCATTAATAAAGACACAAATACATATTAATAGGTGAAAGTGTTGGTCAAAAGAATTTGTATTTTTTGTATCTTGACAGGACAATAATAAATAAATCGAAACCGGGACCTATGCGGCCGAGATAAGTGGCTTAACCACTAAGACCATATAAGCGCAATCTCGATCGCATTTGCCATTTCTATAGTAGCTGCCGCTTTTCTAGTTGGTTGTACATTTTCGTCGGACATTTTACTGAGCCAGGACGCTTACAACAAATAATTAGTAGTAACCAAGGGTATCAAACGCGCGCGTTTCCGACCCTAGAGCTACAGTTCTTATACCTCCATGCTGTTTTTTACAGGACCTAGTACCCTCCTAACTGTAACTCAGAAATACATAACAATGCTACTTGGCGGCAGAAATACGTATTAAAATGATCGTCAAGTCCTCTAATTCAGTAACTTCTTAATAGTGTGTCGGTAGCCTGGTTTTTAGATTAGGATTGTTGAAGATGATATTGTTGCCTTCTCATACCAGTTTCTTTACATTATAGTAGCATAATTCTCTGTTTAGGCTGAGACTAGTCTGTGGTTATTTGATTACATTGACGCTCCTCTACAAATCGACCTACACTTATTTACAAAATACAGAATTTTTTAACGCTTGCCAATTCACATAGGTATGACTATTCTTGGTGTTGCAATGCAATAAATAAAGCAATTGAGGCGCCCCTAGACCAGGTTTTTTATTTTTCTGGTCAGGCTTTAATTGATATGTTTTGTTATTTGTAATTTAATACTAACAATAAGTTTAACTCTGCTAACAATTATTAGATGTTTTCTTTTATTAAAATAAATAATAATAATAACTAATGAGTTAATATCATATGGCTCGTACCTTGAGCGCAGTCTCGAGCGCCTTCACCCGCTCCATAGTAGCTCGCAGCCGCTTCTCCAACTTCGGCAGCTCGCAGCGCAAGTCCGCGTTGTCGCGCACCAGCTGTTTGTGCACCTTCGTCAGTTGCTCCAGATTGTTCTCCAGGAACGAGATCTTCTGCTTCTGGGCTAAGGAGCCGCCTTCCTCCTCCGCGCCTTCTTCAGAGTTGGTGGACTTCTTTATCCTCGCCTGGATTTGGTAGGAGAATTTTTCTTTTGTATTATATAAAGTACCTGGATGACCGAGCTTGGCTCGGTATTTTTTTTTTGGTAATTTTCTAAAAATGAATAGCTAAATCGATTTATCGCCCTCAAAACCCCCTGCATACTAAATTTCATGAAAATCGTTGGAGCCGTTTCAGAGATTCAGATTATATATATACAAGAATTGCTCATTTAAAGGTACTAGATGTAATAAATACAAAAAGTATATATTATGTCTCTCCACAAAACATATTCTTATTGCTAGTTACAGCTTGTAGAGTATAAAAAAATAATAGGTATGTAAATAAAATCAATGTATAAAATAAAAGCGGGTAAAATGTTAAATTATCTTGAGACAAAAATATTTTCCAAAAGTAAGCATAAAAATAACAAAATGCATTTTCAGTAAGAAAATATGAAATTAATTCGATCGAATATCGAGTACAATAAATGGTACATCGAAATGATCAGCTATTAATGGGAACTGATTATGACTCCTTATTCAGCATAACTGATATGAATATTTACTATTCTCCTTTTGTTTAAAATTAACCAGCTACTACAGTTATTTGTTAATCTTACCTGTAGATCCTGGACGAATAGTTTGCGCAGATTGTGCAGGGTCTGAAGTTCCTTGGCAACAGTATCTTCCAAGCCTTTGAGGTCGGCACGAGCCTGCTCACGCCGCTCCACGCTTTGGCTGCACAAAACGAAATGGACCTCTATTTCAATACACATAAACACCAATATCAAGTCTCAAGTATCATTACAAGTCTCTGCACTACAAATTACCTGTATTTTGAAGTATTGAGCTATCGTCCCTGTACGCACCCATCCATATACATCGCCGCTCCGTGCGTAGGCCGATACATCACAGATAATGCCAACTCTCGGCAGAATGAATATGAATGGGATACGTGCGGAACAAAATGACAACTCAAAATAATTAAAAAGCAGAAGGCGTAACAAGACTTCGCACTACATCTACATAGAACTTACAACGACTACGTAATGTGTTCGGTAAAAATTCGGTATCTACCTTAGGTATTGGTACCATTAACGTATACCGTTTGTCGCATCGTGTCAATGTCATTCAATCTAGAAACTTTATTACTAAATATTGTCTATTACTAAAACATAAAGATTTAACTAGCGTAACATTTCTAGATTCAAGTACAAGACACGTAAATAAATATCGTCAAACAGAAACGTACGATTGAGTACCATCAGACGAAGGCGACAATCACTCTTCGGCAGTTCGAGTGCACATAGGCTAAGAGGGAATTGACGTGGACACTAGGAACGAATTAAAATTAAAAACAAGCAAAAAGGTGGCGAAGTGGCGATGAATATGACACATGCATTCGAATATAAACAATAAACGATGAAGATGGCACAACAATACCAACAAATAAATGCTCTCAATGGAATGGCGTTTGCTCTGTAACCCCTCAATAAATGCGTTTGTAAACAGTTCATTAGTCTAAAAATAGTTTTTTATTGCGATTACAAAATGGTTCCATAACCTATAACAACTACTAGATTTATACGTAAATAATCTATTTGTACGATATTGCTTTTAACTAGGGCGATATCGATTATAGTACAAATTTACATAATGGGCAAAACGCTAGTGCAACTTTGTAACAAATTGCTTCGAAACAGTAAGGCATTGCTCCGATCAAATTATAAAGTATGGTCGTCGTTCACTTTAGAAAAATACTTTCAATAAAAATACTAACCAACTCTCTATACAAACATCCAAGTTTATTTACAGCATTATTTACATTACGATGGCGCTTTTAACTTTTGTATTCCATTTCTGATTAAAGCAAAGTTAACCTAATCAACCCTACCCATCCATAGGGAAGGCTCGTGCCCCAGCAGTGGGGACATACAAATGAGCTGATGATGAACCTAATTCAAAATATTCGACAAAATCGAACAACGAAATAATTGTTTCATTTGAAACTTACTTTGTGACAATTTAATTTATACACTTAAAACAACAACGCAAGGCAGTGTAAGTTGAAAACAACTTTAATTCAAACCTAATAGTGTAGAATTTTGCACGCTTCTCTTTGTTTTCGCTAAGTTTTACTACGGTCGCTAGACAAGACCATCTTAACATTCCCTATACTAACAATTACTACTAAATTAACCATTTTGGTCAATCTCAAAATGCAAACAAACGAGTTTGCGTACATACGCGCCGCCTAATCCTACATGTTAATACCAAATGTACAACGACTAAATGCAAAAGTTACCTTTAAGAGATCATGCTTCACAAGTACAACATCAAACCATGCTTTAAAGTAGAACCAACTGCGTCATGAAGTATTTTTCAAGCATAAAAATATACTTTGTTATATAATTCAACCTATACGCCCTGTATATTGCGTATACCGACTAGCATCACATTAGTTAAAGCAAAGCATCAATATTGCATAAAAAATAGTCAAGTCTTTAAATGAACAACCAACAAAACGTTATCGCACAACTGCCTTGTAAATATTAACCAATCGTTATAGATTAACTAGTGATTATTACTTGTAATATTTAAGACAGTTGTAGCGACAATCGCCTCAACAGATTCATGGATCTCGCTGCCGTCATACGTCTAAACGGTCACTCTTCATACAACAAAGGAAACCGGCATAGGCACTGTAAATAATATTGTCTAGATGCGAGATCCATGTTATCACAGAGAGAAGCTTAAACCAAAACAACAATTTGTGGGTAGCGATGGGTGAGAAGGATCATGGTCACCGATATGAGGAGATGCAGCTGCAGGGGGTGGATGTTGCAGGTATGGCGGGGGGGTTTGGGGAGTGCCGAGAGCGACTTCTCGTCTTTGACCTCCTTTTCGAGGCCAGTCGCGTAAAAGTGTATCTTTTCCTTGACTGGTGACATAATGTGTTTAAAGTCGCCTTCGTCTAGCGTGCGCTGGTTGGCTAGCTCTTTGGCGGCCTTGTCGAGGACGGGCCGCGGTCGGGACACTAACATGAGTTCCTTGAGCTTGGCGGACTTGTCTGCCTCCTCGCGCTTCAGCTTGTCGTAGTCGTCTTGCAGCTGTTGGCGGGCCAGCGTCAACTCTTGGTAAGTACTGCGGACAAAAAGGTTTAAGTTGGTTAGATAATGGGTTATATATAATTTTACGCAAAATTTGATGCGAACAAACTACAATTTGAAAAAAAAAAAAAATTGAAAAATTTCCACGAGCGGGATTCGAACCCGCACCCCATGACACGCAGGGTCAGGTGCACTACCAACTATAACCACGCCACGATAGCATAACATTTTGTCTTTTATCAAATTGGTTATATAAGCTAGTGCATTTGATATACCAACCAAACAGATCATTAATTTGTCTTAGATTGATTTGCAGCTAATATAAATAAATTTTCGATACATAGCTAATGTTCTGATCTGAAAGATCAAATCAGAAGTTCAGGTCGTTTGGATATATAAGCCACGACGTCTAATTGATCTACGGAGTAGAATTAATATAAATAGTTGTACAAAAGGCAAATCATATCTCTGCATGACGGCAAGTTAGTTTACTCTCGAGTGATAGCCGCGTCTCGGAAGATGATCGAGTAAAAATACATGTAAGAATCTATTTGACACCACCACGCTGATTCGGTGACCAAATTGGAAGGAAGATGGAGACCGAAAAGCTAATTATGTTAGTATGTGAAAGGCGTTTTTTATACGTTGCGAATGGTAACGATTATAAAAACCGAGGAAAAGTAGCCGAAGCATGGTTGGAAATTGCCACAGAAATGGGGAATTTTTCTGTTGATGAAATGGCTTTCCTCTTGTTATTTAAGTCATGTAGTTAGTATCTTGTTTAACTAAGTCATGTTTAATTTTGTCATATAGTTTATTGAAGGAATCAATTGTCATCAAAGAATTATTAACTTCATCATTAACCCATATAGAAAAAGTCTATGAAATTCTCCATATTGTTCTCTATCCTTATTTACTGGGCGCACCCAGTATTTTCTTTTCCGTCTTGATGCTGATAATGACCACATAATCAATCATTCGTCTTCCGATGAAAAACTATCGTTAAGAAACATGGTGACAGTAGTAGTACCGCCTCGACCATTCAAAGCGGGATTCGTGAGCAACTGCACGCTCGAACGCAGAACGCGAACGCGGAACGCTTGAACGCGTGACCGTTCTATTTATTTAAACTTTAGCAATATAAATATTACATGGCGGACTTAATGCCTGAGGCATTCTCTACCAGTCAACCATAGGGTAGTGCTGAGATAACATTGGTAGGTGCAATCGCTCTCTGTCTGATAGAACCCTAATTGTGTTTTCATATACGTACTCCTTGCTCGATAGCGCAGTGGTTAACGCGCTTGGTCTGCGAATGCTGAGGTTAAGCAACTTTCGCAGAGGCCGGTCATCGGATGGGTGACCAATTTATCATCTCTAGCTCCTCCGTGCTTCGGAAGGCGCGTAAAGCCGTTGGTCCCGGCTGCGTTAGCAGTCGTTAACAACCACCAATCCGCACTGGGCCCGCGTGGTGGTTTATGGCAAGTTCTCGCTATCCATCCATAGGGAAGGCTCGTGCCCCAGCAGTGGGGACATAAATGAGCTGATGATGATTTAGATAAACCTTCTGTGCGTGTGTATGTTATTGAACTTCTTTTAAACGGCTGAACCGATTTGGATTAAATTTTCTGTATTTTCGAGAATGGTTTAGATTTACAATTGGAACCGGTAGGTGGCGGTCGAACGCCTCGGTGGCCGAGTGGCAGAGCGCTCGGCCCGATACCCGAAGGTCCCGGGTTCAATTCCCAGGTCGGGCAAAAAATTTATTTTGGATTTTCGATGCATAGCCCGGGTTTGTGATCGCCAACCCGCATTTGGCAAGCGTGGTGATTAAGCCATTACCCATCAATTGTAGCGATGGCTTGATTTCAATGATGGAGGCCTTTGCCCAGCAGTGGGACAATTATAGGCTGTTTACTTTACTTACTTTACTAGGTGGCGCTGCTATAGGGGTGTTCTTAAGCGGACGAATGATTTGTTTTTGATCAAAAAGCCTCAGTAAATTTAAGCTGTTTTAAAATTAAATTAAAGAGATGGCTTATCTATAAGGCGTTCTATAGTTTGACTGAATATTTCGGTACAAAAACAGCATAGTGTCTGTTTCTATGTAACATGTACACCTACTAAAAATTGCATGCCCGACTAGGGTAAATTGTTTGTTCCCAATTATAATATGCTTAACACCTGCTATGTATTTACACAATTTTATGGCAATAAAAATTATCTTATCTTATCTTTATTTTGTTGTCATGGAAATATATACGTACTCCTTGAGGTCCTGGTGGTGCCGCTGCAGCGCCGCCAGCTCGTCCCTCAGTGCGGCTAGCTGCGTAGCGTGCGCCGCCCGCAGTTGTTCCAGCTGCGCTTCGAGTGCGCCGCGCAGCTGCGAGTCGGCACGCTGTTCGGCCGCCGCCAGTTGCACTCGCTCTGCTGCCTGAATAGGGGAGGAGGCAATTTGATTTTTATTATTAGAAATTAGAAATTTTTATTCATAACCACTTAAGGGTGCGCCGACAAAAAAATGCCAAAAATGCAGTTACGGTTAAGTAGATATAATTGAAAATACTATCGTATTAAACGAACAAAATATATATTTAGTATCATAGGGAACGTGTTTACAATTTTTCAGAACCATAAATTCATAACACGCTATAGTTTTTTCTACAATATCATTTAAAGTTGGGCAAAAATCATGAAAACGAGTGGCGGCGTTTAGTAGATTTCTTATAGTTTATCTAAATTATTGTACCTCTGATTTTGTCTAAACAATCATCAATGGATAAACTTTTTTTACTAAGCACCTTAAATTCCACATACAAAATTAGTATGGCCGCGCGGCATCAAATAAATATGGACGACGACATTTCAAATAAAACATATGACACTTGTCACTTATGGACGGCGCACCCTTAAATTAATGTATTAATACATAGACAAGATACTTAGGACTAGTGGTGTTGAAACGGTCTCCACTCAGCATAATGTCGAGATACCTGGTTGGCACCCCGACGCTGATCTTTAACCTTTAACCTTTTTACCGCCAACAACTTCTATAGAAGTTCGAGATTTTCGTGCCGTCCACGCCAGCACTTCAATAGAAGTTCTTCTCTGTACCTACTTTATTAAAATACATCCTTGCTTTCGTACTATAGAATCTGCTATACATTTATACGTTGGCGTACAGCGGGACATCGCGTGCAGGATAGTTGGGCGGTGAAAAGGTTAAGGAGTTATGCGCGACGAAACGTCAATACATTTCATTGCATATAAAAAGCGGATGATCGGTTGTCCGTTAGCTGACCGCTCGACTTTACGGATTTACCGTAACAGAAGTTCTGCGACGGATTTTTTTTTAAATTTTTTTTTATACGTAGCACGGCAAATGACTCCCATTTCACTTGATGTTAAGTGAATATGGAATCCAGATGCGACGATAACTGGTGCAGCGTGAAAACAGCATTTCCGCGTCATGTGGCCCTGGCCTTTGTTATCGTAAATGGTATACAAATACAACCCCGATTCTATCCGGAGAATCTAGTAAGCAAAAGGGACTAGCTTGCTTGATGCCATTCCCTTTAGAAACCCTGTTTCGGCTTGAGGGACTTTAAGCTTGTCACCGCCCTCAAAAAAGGTCGGTGACGCTAAAAAAGGCAATGTCACGCCTAAAACTGGTAAACAATTACACATTTTGACTTATCGTTTTCTGAATTAATAACGAAAGAAAGATCTGAGCTGAAAGTTAGTTAGATAAGTTAATTGCTTTCGAAATGTTTGTGCACAAGACCGGTTTCGTACGTATTATCTAATGAGTGTTGCAAAAAAGTGTGCTGTGATGCGTTCGGAGCACAGCTGATTTGTGACTGTTGGCCTATTAGGGTCTTACAAATAAACAAAGAATAAGGTCCAAATAGTTATTCCGTGTTTTGTCTCTTTTACTCAAACTTGAAATGACGTTACATGATAGGAACAAAACACGGAATAACTATTCGAACCGTATTCTTTGTTTATTTGCAAGGCACTTACTTACCCCCTTACAAATAAACAGAGAATAAGCTCTGAATAGTTATTCCGTGTTTTGTTCTCGTCATGTAAACTTTATTTCATATTAGAGTAAAAGAGACAAAACACGGAGTAACTACTCCAAGCTTACACTTTGTTTATTAATAAGCCCATACGTTTAATTTTAAGAATGCAATTGCGCTGCAACTAGATTTATTAAGTTTTTTATATTAATCTCATTGTAAATTAACTAAATTGTTTTTATGTGAATGTCTTTAAACCTAAATGTTGAGATTACTAACTGTGTGCGCAACGCGACAGCGTGTGAAGTCATACTACATTGTTCATGCTCGGTTTAAATTCTGTAGATGACCTTAACTTTATAACTTTACTAAATGGTCAATTTTAACTTTAGCAACTCTGCTTCCAACTCGATGCATCTTCTTTTTTTGAACAAGACAAATGCCATTATATACCACTGCGGCCGGGGTGACACATATTATGGTAACGTGGCATTCTTCAAATACCTGCAGCCTTGCGCACTCCTCGCGCAGGGCGTCGGCCGCCTCTTCCAGCTGCCGTTTCTTGTTCTCGGCCTCGCGCATGGACTCGGCCAGGGAAGCGCACCGCGCCTCGTGCTGCGAGATCAGCAGCCGGCACTCGCCCAGCGTGCGCTCGTACTCCTCGATCTGCACACAATAGGAGATTGACAACAAAAATAATGAATAATTACAGAAATTCGTCTTCTTCCTGCCCCGGTTCCATATTACTTGGGGTCGGCGCAAAAACGATACTTTTGCTAAGGATTTGAAAAAGTGTTTACGGCCGGCCGCCGGCCTGACACCAACCCTCCCTGGAAACTCCTTGGTTGTGGTTTACCCGCCACCGCGCGGGTGACCCAGTGTGCTTCCAATAATTAATTCCAGAACATCAAACCATATAAAAGACATCACGTAACAGTTCTTTGAACATCAATCTATTTTTCATTTTAACAAAGCATGTGTTTCTGTTAACTAAAAAGTTTTTAATAAACACTAAATTGATGGAACATAATAGTGATGTCAATGTGCAATTTCAATACAATTTCTATTCTCAAAATGTTTCTCTATTGACTACCCAATTACGTAAGTCAATAATAAATTAAGAAAATTTGTTTATTTAATAATATTGTCTACATACATTACAATTTGGAAATTTATTAACGGCTCGGATTAACCCTTTTGAGGGGCAATAAGTTGTAATTTTGCCTATTTTTCAATCTTATTTCATGCATAGGTTCAATATTTGGTGGCAGATAGTTGCCAATATCTCCGAAATTGTTGACAATGGTAGCAAATATTTACTTGGCAAATGGAAGTTCATACTATGGATGGTAGTGGTTTATTTAAGAATCACCACCTATACTACATATTTCCGTTAAGATCTTGATTGCGTACGTCGATCGTGGTGGAGTGTCGTGGAAGCAAAGCTTTTGAAGCTACTGGGGCTCTATTTTTGATTCCTTCGCCTCGAGTCAAGCGCTTGGTTTCCACTGATTTTCGTTCGACATTTGACTTTCCATATTTTTGAATCGCTCGAACGCAACGAGTGCCCTCACCCACTCGTTGCAGTCGAGCGACACAAAGCGATTGATAGGATAACCGTCAAAAGTCAAATTCTATTAAAAAGCAAAGGTTTTTTTTAACAGCCAATAGAAACATGGATATTACGTTCCGTTTTCACTGCGGTTGTGACCAGTTTTCTCTAAATTCTGCGTGGAATGAATAACATCCAACATTTTGTATAATGTTGGCAGCACCGGAAACGAACGATTCAAAAATACGGAAAATCGGCGTCATGCTATGCATCGAAGACGAGTGTGACTTAGTCGCATGCGACAACACAATGTCATACGTGCGATTCAAAAATAGATCCGGTGGTCTTTGGTAAGACGTTGCTAGACGATAAAAAAAATCTAATGATTTTATAATAATATGCTTTCTGCATTCACGGGTTACATACCCGTCATTAGATTAGAATACTTCCTTTTTACAAGTACAAGAAGTTACAAAGAATAGAGAAGATGACAATAACAATAATTAATTCCAGAACATTAAACTTATAAATGTCATTGCTTAACAGTTTTTTGAAACATTATCCTATGTTTTATTTGACCTAAGGATGAATTTCTATAACCCAAAAAAATATTAATAAACACTTAATTGACGTACCACAATAGTGACGTCATAGATTGCCATTCCCATACAATTTCAAATAAAAAAAAATTTTGACAATTGCTAAAAACTTATCCACTGACTAACCAGGCTTTACACACGCAATTACTAAAAGAAGCCGTTATCTTACAACTTACTGTGTTTTTAATTGTGATATTTGAGGTGCTGACATTACGACCTATTTTCACGAAACTGTTCTCATGTTCTTTACTGCATTCATAAATTGCGCGGCAGCATAGCAAGCCCATCTTACAATAAAAAAAATAACTCACCTTCTGGTTAGCGTCGATGTTAGCAGTCTCCAACGAGTGGCAGCGCTGCACAATGTTCTTGACCTCGCTCTTCATCTTGCTAATATGCAAACGGGCAACAGTGAACTCCTCCTCAAGCTTGCCAACAGTGTCCACATTCAGTTTGAAGTCCAACTCAGAGCCGCCTACCGCCGCGCCGATCTCCGCCAAGTCCCTTAGAAGGTTGGAGAGTAGTTCGGCGATGCGCTTACGCTGGTGAGCTGAGAGATCCCGCAGTTGTTGCAGCTCGGATGTGGCAGTCGTCAATGCGCTCTAAACGAAGAAATGCAATGAGATAAATTAATGGCGATGGACGATATCAACAAAACCTCGCGCGACTTCTACCAGTTTCATAGTGATGTTTTGTTTATATGCTATTGTCAGAGGAAAATAATACAAAATCTACAAATAAATCATATCTTCATTGAGCATAGTAAAAATATTTTTCTCATGCAAAGGAGTTAAATGCAGAAAATGTCTTTTTGTAGAGATTAAGATTTAGTGGTTAGTAGACTTTTAATAATGAAAGAATGCGATTGTTTCGAGTTATCTCGCTTCTATTTACTGCCATGTCATAATCGAAAGTTCACTTTCTTCTTGAGTGCCTAAAACATCAGCGATAATAAGACGAAGAAATTAGGGCACATGTTTCAGGTTTAACTAGAAAGATTGCCAGAGGCCAACATCCACCGACTGGCATATGTCCAATGGAGGTTAATAGCCTAAGCTTAAAAAATGGAGACATAGTTCATTGGCAGGTAAAGTAACAATGATACAGTTGGCGCCTAGCCCACAGTATATTTACCTGTTTAGCTTGCAACTCCTCAGAGAGTTGGTCGCACTCTCGGCTCTTGCTGTCCACCTCCTGCGACTTCTGGTCGTAGTTGACGGCGAGTTCTTCCAGAGCTTGCAACACTTCCTTGACTTCCTCTTTAGCTGCCTCATTCTCTTGTTGGATGCGGTTCATGTCACCTTGTAGGGCTTCGTAGTCGCGCCTATAATAAACATACATACATATATTTGGTCGAGAGTAAAATTATCGTTTGCTACAATTGTATAATATTTTGAAATGTATAAAAATCTGAAATGTACTTAAGATCTGTATGTATATTGTTTGGTGATGGAAAGTGTCCTACCATAATAGGGAAACCTTTTTTTCGATTTTCTGATGCTGTAAATGAAAAGGAACACCACTATTGCTGAGTTTCTTGCTGGTTCTTATCATAACAAGGTGTGTTATGATAAGAACTGTTGCTGTAGATTTACAAAACGATGGTGTAGTGACTCTCATATAATAGCTGAAATGTAACCTAAAATATATGATAACTCAGGTTCAAAGGCTTATATAACAAAACAAATTACCCTTTGGGTTGCAAACTCTGAAATAGCGTAAGTTCACTGTATGAATAGTGTTTTGTACTACTTCCAGTGTGTCTATATCGACTTTCGTAAACTTTCTATACGGTATGCTTATTTGTCACCTCAGTGATACAAACAATGCACAATACATAAGTAAATTTGCAATAAACTCTAGTGTAGGCATATTGTTAGTGATTGATGTCAATATTGTAACTGTAGAAAATCTTAACATTGAAATTAACATAATATGCAAATCACTTAACATGGATACATAAAATAAATTTACCAATGAATCATACATTTCAGGCAATGACTGCATCCCTATTACGTACAAAAGGCTTGCCTGGTTTTTCACAGATTGCATTCAAATCTATGAAACAGACTATGTGGCTTTGCTGATGATCCAAGGAAACATATAAAAAAAGTATACTTTTAAAAAATGAAAGAAGTTAGAAAAAGAAACTTAACCACTTTTTCTATTTATAATTTATATCATTACCTAAACAGTTGAGTGCAAATCACAATCGGTTTTATTGTTTACCAGTTTCTTTTAATTACACAACAATTATTAAGAAAGATAACATCAACATGTATTTCTATTAAAGCAGAATCACGATGTTATCCAATGACTACCATTTTAATTAATGATGTTTATAAAAATAAAAAATGCAATTCCGACATGACTACGAAAACATATGTAGCATTTCCTCAAATGAAAATTACTTATCTTTTTTATTGCTGATGATACTGATATCTACTTAGCTAAAATTACCTTATTTTACGTTTATTTTAATTCGTATTATACATGTGAAAGTGATTGATTGTAGTTTGTCAATCTTTCTTGACAAAACGGAGCAACAATCCTAGGTGATGCCCCAAACTATAAGCACTCCATACCAAAACATAGGAGCAGCATAAACTTTTGTCTGGCGTAATGCCGACGACGATGATAGTTTGGCGACGACGTAACAAACTCGCCAAGAAAAAAAGGTTATTCACTCCTAAAGAGACTACACAACAAGTACTTTTACTATCTTTTGTTTCATCAAAGCAGCAGGAAAATACAGCCGTTCTTTAAACTTACCTTGTGCAGGCAATAAGTTCCTCCTGCTCCATCATCTGATCCTTGAGTTTCTCGACGAGCTGAGAGTGCTGGTTGATCTCTTCATCCTTGTCATCCAGCTGCTGGTACAGCGCTTCCAGCTTGCCCTGCATAGTGGCGTCTTCGACGACACTGGACACGGCTACTGGCACCGGCTGGCAAGCGAAAAAGAACGTTTTCATTATGCAAACAAGTCCAATTTTTTTTTATATTAGAAGAAGGCAAATGGACAGGCCGGTCACCTAACGGGAAGCAATCACAGCCGTCCATGAACACCCGCAAAACTAGTGGAATCGCAGATGCGTTGCCGGGCTTTAAGGAAGGAATAGGCTCGTTTCTTGAACATCTCTGAGTCGTAATGGTCCGGAAATACTGCCGCTGATAGCTGGTTCCACGGCACTGTAGTTCGTGGTAAAAAATTACGTGAGAAACGCACAGTAGTAGACCGCCATCCATCAAGATGGTGTGGATGGAAAGACAGTCCTTCAATGAAGGCATATCTGGGGCATACAGAAGGTGCTGTATTCCTTGTTCCGTAAATACAAGTAAATTTCGTATAGTTACATGATAAACTCTAAGAAGCCGAATATTAGGGTTACAGATTTAAAGCTTCTTAGTTTAACACTCGAGATAACAAAATAAACATAAACCCCTTCAAGATCTTCCATTTATATAAGACGTAATATTTCTAGCTAAGTTATTTCATCTTAAACCTTAAACCCTGGCAATTGATGCCAATAATAATCTAGTATTTTCGATAGGTCATCTTCACTTGTAACTTTTAAATTGAACATTTAACTACCTTAAATATTTATTTAAAAAATAATTTGTAATGTGAGAGTGGAACAGAATGTGCTGTGATTTTTACCAGCACATTGATCATGTATCAATATTGTGACATACATCATCTGAAGTGATGTGAAAATATTTTGTTGGAAACAAAAAAATTATTGCTATCTTAGACAAGTAATCAATTAGTCACAACATACCAGTCAATGATTAGTAGTAAACTATTGTAAAACTCATTATGATTCAATGTTTTACTTACCGGTACTGGCGGTTTCTCTTCGATGAATGATGTAACCGGAGTGACAGCTTCGATCTCTTGCAAGTTGACTTGCTCCTCTGGCCGCACCGTTTCACCAGAGCGCCAGCGACTAAGTTCAATTTCCAGCTTTTCAACCTATGTGATAACCACAAAATTATTAGACAACACGAAAATCTTACAGGACCTGCTTACCTAGGATCCAAAAAATATTATCTAAATACAACTTACCTTTCCTTTAAGCCTAGCCACTTTCTCCTTTTCTCTCTCGTAGCGACGCTTCCATTCCTCGGCCGTGAGTTCTTCATTAACGCATACCACATTCTTGACAGTCTTTGCTCTATAAAGGAATTCCAAATATTATCAATTTGGAATATTTCAATGAATTTATACACAACTGATGAGGTGGAACACAAGCTAATACGAAACATTTAATTACTTATGAATGAATGATGAAAAAGTAAGTAAGTATGAAATTGCTGGCTGTAAAAAACTCACCTTTTTCCGAAGTCGAGAGTACTCTTTGTCTCACTCTCGTTGAAGGACGCGGGCGAGCAGCAAATGACAATGGTTGTCCTTGCGTTACCACCAAGCGACTCTTGTAAGATACGCGTCAATTTGGAGTCTCTGTAGGGGATGTGCGATTTGTTGCCGTCTGCTAACGCCGATATAACATTACCCAATGCCGACAACGATTTGTTGATGTTTTTCGCTTCGTCGAGCACAGTACCTTCAGCACCAGTTTTAGATACCTGCACGAAAAAAATGTTTTAGTGAACAAGACGTAACAGTAGACTTGATTTATTCAGGTACGTGATTCTGTTAATACCTTTTCAGAACCAGCCAAGTCCACAAGATAAAGTTTGCCAGAGAGCTTTTTCTGATTTTCTAAGTTCTCCTGTTTAACATTTATGAGGAAGACTGAATGAGATCGAGATGAGTGTTCGTTCATGTCTGAAACAAACAAAATTATCAATTGGTTACCTTCTGGTGATTCTGTAAGTAATTCAAATAATATTGTTTTAAACTTACTTGTTACTGCAATATGCCGATTTGACTTTCCTTCTTCAATTACTTCAAACACTTCCTCTGGACTTGACACAAATCTTTCTGTAGCACCTTTTACAAATGGAACTCTGTTTTTGTCTTCATGAACACTGAGGTTCACCTTTGACACTATAAATATAAAGAAAATAATAAATTCATTGACAATTTAAATCAAAGAAGTAACATTATATATTTACAAGATTTTACCATCCAATAAGTCTCTGATTTTGTCCATGTAAATTTCGAAATACGAGACCTTAATGTGGAATTCGAGGTTCTCTTCCATGGCATAGATATGATTGAAAATATCATTGACTATCCTTGGTATTATACCCTGTTTCCCTGGATCTCCTGCAAATGGCAACATAAAACATTAGATTATTTGAACACTTTTGCATCATTAAAAAAATATATAAATTATAATTACACCTACCTATGACACCTTCCATTGTGTGTGTTTTACCAGAACTGGTCTGTCCATAGGCAAATATGGTTCCATTGTAGCCAGCCAATACATCTGACACAATACTCTTTGCAGCTTCATTGTAGACCTTTTCTTGGGTTGCATTTGGCTTGAATACTTTGTCAAATAAGTATACTTTACCCTAAAATAAATACAGATAGAGAAATAAATAACAAAATATGTGTTATTTTCATACAACTGCACCCCAAACGCTTTAATTCCTAGTGGTTTCAATTACCGTAATTACCAACTACTCTCGAGGGGAAAAGGCGTAGTTTACGAGTTAGTAACATAACATAACTACTAGCTTCGCCCGCAACTTCGAGTGCATAATTTATTTGGTTTGCTTTTGTTTCATAAGAAAAAGGTTATTAGTCACATTGAAACAGACATATGGATATGAATAAAATTAGGTGCACAGGTAGAAGCTAGTAGGGGTCATTTATACTATATTAACATGTGAAGTATCCCATACATCTCCCATCCCACCATTACTCCCATCCCAGAAAATTATCACACTCCAAATTCACACTCAGTAATTCACAACAGATTGAAAATTACTTTAGTTGTTGGTGGAAGCATTAATAAGAATAAGGTCCGAATACTCTAATATTTATATTTAATAATATTAAATATTTATATTTAATAATATTAAATATTTAATCTTTTACTCTAATTTGAAATGACGTTTACATGATAGGAACAAAACATGGAATAACTATTCGGACTTTATTCTTTGTTTATTTGTAAGGCACATAAAGTTTCTAGCATAATTTCATAATAATTGTCTCCAAACATATTGTATTAAGGTCTTGAACAAAATATAAACATTCATATGAGATCCTTAGGGATCTCATATGAATGTTTATATTTTGTTCTGTTTATGTTCTGTTCTGTTATGTTTTGTTTTGTTTTGTTGTTGAATGATTAGTCATAAGTGATCAATCATCCAATTTAAGAAATCATAATGTTGAAAACACTATATATAGATACAAAAGGATGTTCTCTTTTAACTCAGTATATTTTATCTAATAATCTTAAGTGGTAAGTGGTTTAAATAAATTTAACAACAAAAACTGTTTTTGTTTTTGACAAGAAAATTAACACCTTAAATGCCATTTGACCAACAAACAATGGAATTTCTATTGTTACCTGTTAATGTTAATCACATGTCAATTACATAATGGATTACCTTAATGAATTACATGGAGGCTAAATTGATTCTTTATACAATATTTAATATTTCCAAGTCAATTTCCATACAAACTTTTTCATGTGTACCTATGTAATATTATTATGTAATATTATCCAATATACTAGATAAACAAACCCACTGCACTGCTTACAAGTAGGTAGCAATTGGATTACAGTTTTTGTTTTAGACCAGGATTAGAGAAGCAATTAGACATGCTTTTAAAATGCACTATACAGCATCATATAGACACATAAAATAATTCACTGAATAAGCTATACAATATCATCAGCTACACTCGCAAGCAATAAACCGGAATCACCTCATTGCGGATTGCTAAAGACAAGTTTTCATCATTTTTATGCAATGAATTATAGATTGTGGAATATTATTTGAAAGTGATACTTGAAAGTCAATTTCCATACAAACTTTTTCATGTGTACCTATGTAATATTATTATGTAATATTACCCAATATACTAGATAAACAAACCCACTGCACTGCTTACAAGTAGGTGGTAGCAATTGGATTACAGTTTTTGTTTTAGACCAGGATTAGAGAAGCAATTAGACATGCTTTTAAAATGCACTATACAGCATCATATAGACACATAAAATAATTCACTGAATAAGCTATACAATATCATCAGCTACACTCGCAAGCAATAAACCGGAATCACCTCATTGCGGATTGCTAAAGACAAGTTTTCATCATTTTTATGCAATGAATTATAGATTGTGGAATATTATTTGAAAGGTAATTTTATAAGCTTTCAAATGATATCAAAAAGATATAAAATTAATAGAATTTCCTACCTAAATATAGGGAATTGTTGCAATAGGTTAAAGTTGTGGATGTCTTACTAAATAAATACGAAGTAATAAAAAATATGTTTTTTATTTACAATGTGTTTTTTTTCCCCCCCTCAATACTTTGTATTACCCTCCCGGGCCCGAATGACTGACTGTAAACGGTTTCTGTGACGGTTTCGGACCCAATGAGTTTCCTGACGGAATCTTGTGGAATCCTGTGCCACTCTTCGACCAAAGCAGTTTTCAGATTTTCTATCGTCGACGGAGCGACGGACGGTCCCACACATGTTCAATAGGCTTCAAGTCAGGACTTAGGGGTGGCCAGTCTAAGGTGGAAATCCCGACTTCTTCCAGGTACTGTTTAGTCATTGCAGCAGCGGTGTGGCTGCGGGCGTCATAGTGCATTAGCAGGAAATGTTCGCCAATAAACCCGGCGTACGGGAGCACATGGCCTAGCAGAATATCGTTGATGTATCTTTCCCCTCCCCGACCACCACCAGGTTCGAATACCAGCTCCGTTTTTGCTTCTATAGAAATCCCCGCCCATATCTTACAGTGCCAGTTTCCACAAAACAGCATTGTGCAAATACTCCCCTGGTCTTCTATACTCTCTGTTGAAGGTCGCTGCCATGCAGGCACATCCTTGTTTGGTCCGAGAACAGGACTTGGCTCCATTGCTCTATAACCAATCTAAGTGATCGCAAGCAAACTGAAGCCGGGCTTCTCGGTGGGCTGGAGACAATTTAGGCCTCGTAGCTGGCCTTCTTGGGGTCGAAATTGCTTCTTTAAGTCTTCGCCTTACTGTCCACTGGCTAACAGTGCTCTCTCGAACTTCTCTGAGCTGCCGTTGGACATCCACGCCCGTAAGGTGTTTTCTCTCACCGTAAGGGAAATAATCTTTGTCTGTGACATTGAATGAGGTTGAAAGCTTATTAAATTGATATCAAATACCACTATGTATACTTCATTGCACAGAAACTGTAAAAATTAGTCTTGAGTCTAGAACATCCTGCTGTAAATTGATACCGGTTTATTGCTTGCAAGTGTAGTCCTTTATTTCTTGATTTGAAATACTTAGGTATTTATAATTATAGCAGCATTCATTACTCATCTTCATCATAACTCTCATGTTTCATATTTTTTCAGGATGCAGTATGTAGTATGCCTAAAGCATCCTCACCAGTATATGGGATTTTTATGTTAGTGTGACAAAGTGGTTAACTAAACTAAAGTAATCAAATTGTAACCAGTCAGATGTTAAGCCAGTGACATCTGCTTGCAGTAGTTTAGATATTACTAATGCGATAATGTGGGTCCCTATAAGTTAACTTATACTTACAAATATCAAAATGACCTAGTTAAAATATAAGACATTTATAAAAATTTAATAATGTGCAATACTTAAAGGTAATTTCTTAACTAGATCTTTGTAAGCTGCATGATGCAATTGATCTGCACTGCACAGAATAATAAACCAAATCCATCAACAATAAAAGGCGATAGGCATTACAATCTGTGTCAGTTACAAAATGACAGTAATTTGTAGTATTAAGCAATAGTTTTGAAACATCATTTTAGTAGTGTTGGTAAATACAGCACACATCTCACAACATACTGAATATTTAACATACAGTTTTACTCTTTGAATTGTTTTTTAGTTCTTTTGACATTTGCGTTTTATACTATTGATTTTATTGATTGATTGGCTGAGAGTGAGAAAAATAAGGGTTTATAGCTTGGTCCATAGGTATATAATTTAACATGATGATAAGCAGTAACTTTAAAGTGTTTATCTGATCATATAGTTATGGTATTAATATGCATAAATATGTACATAAAAGACAATTTACTTTACTGTGTTAGTAACAAGAGCAAATAGTACAAATATTACAAAACAATCATTTATAAAAACAAAACGTATATTTAATAATGGTTATTATTTTAGCATACAAGAAATATTATTATAATTAGTAAAACAAACATTTAAAAGTGGTATGACCAGAAATATGCAAGATTCTTGGGTCAAGGTCGAGAAGGTATTTGTATTGATTTTCGACAAAACAAAGACATCTTTGGTAAAATATAACAAAATTTTGTTAGAATCTTTAAACTTGTGCGATCACAATCATATTCAACGAAGCGGAATAGAAAAGAAAGGCCATTTCGTAGCAGGTGAACAAGTCGTAATGTATTAGTCATCATGGTCTAATTTAGGGTGATGATAAATGAATGCTTCATTAACTCTTGAGCAGTTTAATGTTACTTACCCCTATTGAAATGCAATTGTCATCAGGTCCTGAAGGAAATTTCACAATAAATTTAGAACCAGCCTTTTCTTCAGAGTCATTGAGTGGCCGAAATCGGCATACGACTCTGATGCTGTCTTCAGCAGCTATCTCACGATCAGCTGCCATTTTAATATAACAAAATACCTTACACTAAACACCGTCTAAGCAATTATAAAATAAAACGTTCTTGGAACTTAAAACCGTGCATGAAGAACTACAAAGTTAAAATTTATGTCCCTGAAAAATCTTCATGACAGCAGTATCAAAATGTCGGCCATTTTCTTTTAAGAAAGGTCTGAAGAGGTTTCCTATTGGTCGGTAGTTCACGTTTAGCCAACCATATAAAAAAATATCGATTCATAGCCAACATGCCATTCCAAATGAAAAGCATACACACACGGACTCACGGAAGGAATCCTATAGTGAGGTACCTACTTAGCTAGCACCATAGCACCCATAGAAATCACAAAAAATGTTTACGGTGAAACTGTTATTTTTAAACTGATCATTTCTTGTTGTAAGGTCTTAGATAATATAAAGAACTCTGTGTCCTCAACTATGTTCAACTTGGTCAAACCACGTCAAACGTTAAAATAGTAATTTGAACTCGGTAGAATATCAGATTTAAGTCAGTCTAGGGATAGGCAATGAAAATATATCGATATTAAAAATAGTAAAATGTGTATCTTAATGATATTATATTACAAGAAGCTTTTCAAATAGTATTTGAGTATGTAGTATGTACACTGAATACGATAACATTTCAAGGATCATTTTTTATGGTTTTATTATTTAAAATAAATTATGGTGCTAACATCTAGCTCGGAGAGTAGCAGTGGTGATGAATTCATGCAACCTAATGCACGAGAGCGTCGTCATCGGGTATTTCATAAAAGAAAATACCTAAGGCTCTCAAGACTCTGTTACTTCCTTCCACTTACTAATTTTATCATCGTGCGTTAACTTGTCGCTAAAGCGTCAAAACAACACATCCTTATTTTTATATTTAAGAAATAATTGGCTATTTATGGTTTAGCTCCATCTTGGCCTATATTGAATATTAACTTTAAAAGATTCGAGTAATTGTTATGATGATTATACACCTACCCACATTCGTACTCGATCCTTATTATAAATTACAATACTGTCAGTTACCATGACAAATTTGTGATGATTATTTAAACATTTCTAACATAGTATCTGTCAGCGAAATCCGACTGGCGTCTTTCTTTACATTTGTAAAGTTTTATAGGACGGAGTTGACAGGTGTACAAAGCGACTGCTGTTTACAAGTGAGATTTCTACTTTGTCGCGCTTTTAATTCAGGACTTATAGTGACTACTCGCCAAATTTGTCAAATTCTGACAAAGTCATATTTTCACCGTTAAAGTAATAAAGACCACAGAAATCCTTTAAAAAAAAACTGCATTAAGGCGTTACAATCTAAGAGTTTGGGTTCGGGGCACAGTGGTTGTAAAAGAGAAACATAAAGGTCATTCATCAACTTTTCCTCCAGTCTATAGTCATGGAATGCTTTGGTGAAGTGAAGTGAAGACTTGTAGGTCTACTAAGGTAGTAACTTGGTATTGAGTATTGCACCATTTCTTTAATGGTTACTTAAGAGCTAAAAAAACTTGATCTGAATATATAGGAAGTTACACAAAAAATAATGCTTTGTGTGAAAATAGTTCCAAAATAACAATTTCTACTTTTTATATAAATAAATAAATCATTCACCTATAACATTGTCGATATGTTTTCTATATCGATATTTTTACAAAAACAAGGCCAAGCCTATTTATGTCAGTCAATCTATCTTCTACTACTTGTGTCATCGCCAGATTATTAGTTCTAATAATTTTTACTTTTTAGTTTAAAATAGTACGGTTTCAACCAGAAAAATAAAATGTGTTATCAGTTTTGAGGATAATTAAGACCGTAAAGAAAGGTAAGGTTTTAATTGATATATTCAATCTAAAATTCCAGGTGTACGGTCAAATGTTTGTTCACTGGTGACCTGAATAAGTAGACTTCTCATAGAGTATTTGTTTATAATAGAACTTGCTATTGCTACACCTAGAATGTAAATAAACAATTTATAATTAAATCGTTTTGAAAGAACAATTGATGGTCACAGATAACATCTAACTCTGATAGTAAATCTAGTTGGTAACTGGTAATGGTAAGTATTGTCTGTCATCAATATAGGTATACCAATTTGTTGAATCTCCTTTCAATATCTGAGAGGACTTTTTTTTTTATTTATTAGAATATTTGAATTTGAGTTGCTTTTATGGTGTATCACTTTTGTTAATCTTACACTATAGGTTGAAATAGCATACCTACCCTAAACCAAGGGTGGCCAAGCCTAGGCCCCCGGGCCGCATGCGGCCCGCTGAGTGTCATCTTGGGGCCTGCGGAGCAGAGTGCTTAAAAATTTACTTTTGTTCAACAAAATCACGAATTTCTTCTATTTCACTTTTAGAATCAATATAAACATATTACTGATGTTTACCTGGAAAACTGTTTATGTGTAACAACAACCTCAGTTGATATCAACATTGATCCACTTAGTTCTGCCAAACAAAGTCAGACATCTCATTATCATATTTTGTAAATAAAAGTAACTAACAAATGTGTTTAATTCTCACATTTTCATTTTAAACTACATAAAATTTGGTAATGCATCCTGGTTTCAAATCCTTTTTCCGTAATTTGGCTCAGCCTCCGAAAATGTTGGCCACCTTTGCCCTAAACTATGCTATATTATAGTAGATTATTGTTTTCCAAAGTATACGCAAACACTACACATAGAAATGAAACCACTTTTATGGATCTACGATCACGTTTATTTTATACATTAGTTTAAATTAATGTTTATCCTGATGTTTCAAATCCTTTACAGGGCCCATGGTCACAACTGAGGTGTTGGTTGCTTCATAATTACCTAGTTGGTAGCTTGTATACCCTCATTTTATTTTAATCATGTGAGTTCCGTTTACTCAGAAAGAGCTTACAGTATGTTTTAGTCTGGCAGTATGGTGTTCGGGTTTTGTGATTTAATATTTGTATGATGGGATCCCAGGCTGGTGGTAAAATCCAACCAATTTCTCTATTGGAATTGTTATTGAAAATGTTTTTTAATTTTAATAGTAAATTTAATCCTAGGGATGAATCGTTCTCTAGCGAGTATTTGAGGTTTATCAAATCTGATGTAATGGTTGGATTCCTCTAGAAGTCTAGGGCATGCAAGCAAAAGTAATTTACATAAAATTTGGCTCTAACAAAATATTGATTGAATGATAATAATACTGGCCAATTGATTTAGCTTAACATTAAAAATTTTCAGCCCTTTCAAAGGCAATGGCTGCTATGTTGCCACCAAATGTTGAATGCTATGCACTTGAATTAAGATTGATTATTGATTGACCAACTTTATTGTCCGCTAAAGGGTTTAAAGTGTTAATAATGATCTGTTTACTAACAGCTTTATACATTTATTAGTAGATAGCCAGTAGATAGTCAAACAATGCATTGGTGCAAATTTCCCATGTATTTCCAGGCTTTGCTTGAAACACCTCATTACCTTGGTAGTTACTGGGAAATGGCAAGGACAGGGAAAAATAATATAAAATATAAATCTCAGAATGTCACATTCAGGGAAGATCAACATACTAGAGATGAGAAAGCCCATATGGACAGTACCTCACCCCTATACAGGAACAATTTTTTAAGCTGTAGGGTCACTCCATGTAATGGGTGTTACAGGTCGTACGACCCGTTAAATTATCTCTTAAAAGTGTACACTTTTAAGAGATAATTTAACATTGACCTCGAAGGAAAACATACGTTTTTTAATGTTGCGACACCCACCTTTCAGAATATATTTTCATAAAAACTTAACCGAAACATAATATATAAATTCAAAGTTTGGAAAAGTTAAGCCTAAGTGGGTGTAACGGGTGTAACCTAATTTTGCTTGAAGTTTATTGATAGGATTGCGTAAATGCAAACCTCTGCGATTTTAGCCAAAGTAATACATTTTTAGCCACATCACATGATATGTTGAAAAAATTAATATAGATATTTAGTTTAATGTTAATTTTAACGTGTAACGAGTGTTACAAGTATTAACGGGCGTTACGAAATGAAAGCAATATTTATGGGAAATTACTTTATTTTTTAAAATTTTAGAGAAAATCTTTTAATCCTTATTACTATTATTATTATTAAAAGTCCTTATTACTATTAATAGTTTGACTCGATTTCTTGTCTTTTCGCGTGACATCTCTTTCAGTTTTGGATTCGATTCGTGTTTATTCTTAATTTCTTCTCTTCTTTTTCGATCTTTCCCGAGATTTCCCTCTCCTTTGCTAGATGTTCAGCGTGCTTTTCGGGATTATTTTTGATATTTTCCCAATATTTTTTCATACGTTCCTTAGCAGGCGCCATTGTGTATGTACCTTTAGACCAAAACCAAAGCTTAACACAGACAAGCAGTGCAAAAAAAAACCATTTTCATGCAAACCCAACAACTACCAAATTCAAATTTCAAGATACTAATTTAATATGAAACCAACCAAATTAAAAATCAAGTTCAACCCCAAAAATGAGAGACTATCTTACTTAATAATACACGAAAGCCCAGATAAGTTACGATAAATAGGTAACACCCGTTACAGTAACGGGTGTTACATTAAAGTGTAATGTCTCACAATCAATCTATCTATGTGTATTAAGTATGTATTTAAGTATGTTTATCCGTTGTCTAGTAACCATTTAACGAGTTTCATAACGAAACTTCTCTTGGGCTAGATAATTGGTGTGAGTGTAGGAAAGTTTAATTATTTATTGAGGTTCTATCTCTTTTTTAAACCATCTTGTTAGGTAGGTACTAAAACAAGTTTATAGGGTACTCAATTTGTTAAATGTAACTAGAGGTAACTTGTATTAATATTCTTGTCCTCATGTCACTGTCAAACATAGAACACAATTCTGTCAAACTCGTTTATCAATGCTGTGTTCCATTTTTTTTTTTTTTTTTTTTTTTTATTCTATCATGTTTACATCTGACAGGTTTTTGTTGTGTACGTACATAATGCGTACGTGTGCCTCTTAGTGCAATAAAGTGTGCCTACATGTTATTTGCCTGTCTCTGTTTCTTTTCTACTGTACAAACTTTTATATTATTAATTTGTTTGTAGCACTAGCGGGTGGTTAAAATGGTGTTTTATTTTTATTTTATTTATTGTTTATTGCAGATTTCTTGTGTATTATATATATATTTTGTGTTATTATTTTATATAGTTAGGTGTTTTATTTATTTATGTAAATGTCTTTTCTGGATGATGTTAGTGACTCTGATAGTTTCATTTCTGCAAGTAGTAACAGTGTCAACGATAGTTTTGTTAGTATTCCTTCGTTGTCTGATTCTCTAGGCTCATGTTTCTCCGATGTTTCGAAAAACTTTAACGTAGTTCATATTAATGCTCAAAGCATTCCGGCTCATTTCTCAGATATGCTGACGAGTTTCGACTGTAAGAATATTCATGCTATCCTTGTCTCCGAGTCATGGCTTAAGCCATGTCTCCCTTCCTCTTCTTATTCTTTGCCAGGCTTTAACCTGATAAGAAATGATCGCGCGGTGGGCGGTGGAGGTGGGGTAGCCATTTATCTCCGTGCACATATCCCGTTCACTGTGGTAGATATGTCATCGCAACCACCGTCGCCAAATGCTGGCGAACATCTCTTCTTGGAGGTTAGCCTGTGTCATTCTAAAATACTTCTTGGTGTATATTACTGTCCGTCCTTACGTATAAATTTCTTTTCTTCCCTTGAAAATATATTAGAACTTCTCTGTCCTTCTTACAGTCATACTATTTTAATGGGAGATTTTAACACTTGCCTCTTCAAAAACGACTCCCGCTCGGCAAATCTTCGTTCTGTCCTACAGTCTTCTAATTTATTCCTACCGCCATTAAATGCCACTCATTTTTTTCCAAATTGTTCACCCTCCCTTCTTGACCTTATTATTGTCTCTTCGCCCCAACATATTGCTAAGCATGGTCAATTCTCGGCTGATGCTTTCTCCTACCATGACTTAGTCTATGTCTCATATAAATCACGTCCACCGAAGGCTAAGCCTAAGGTTTTGTTGCAGCGCAATTTTAGTGGTATTAATCTTGAAAGTCTCCGGGAGGATGCCATTAACACCGATTGGTCCCAGCTTTTAAATTGCGACTTGATAGATGGAAAACTGCAACATTTCGCGTCAACCCTCATCAAGTTGTATGACATTCATGCTCCTGTCCGCTCTGTCAAGATGAAGCATCGTCCATCACCATGGCTCACTGAAGAAATCAAGCGGGTATCTGAGTGCAAAAACGTCGCTAAATGTAGGTATAAGTGTCGTCCTACTCCGTTTAATTGGGAGAAGTACGTTAAGGCCCGCAATCAATGCAATAAGGTGTGTAGGAATGCGCAGCGCCAATATATTCATAAGTCAGTTGAAAATGAAGATCCAACTAAAGTTTGGAAATTTCTTAGATCTTTGGGCATTGGAAAGCAACGACAAACTTTTTCTTTGAAAGATATAGATATAAATCTACTGAATAAGCACTTCACCACTTCGCACAGCTTCGATTCAACGAGTAAGCTTGATACATTGAATACTCTTTCATCGCTTCCATGCCCTGATTACTCGTCTTTTTCTCTTCGTCAATTCACCGACTGTGATGTTAAGAAGAGCATTATGTCGATTCCTTCTAATGCTGTTGGTGACGACTGTATTAGCCGTAAGATGATCGTTCTGATACTTGACGAAATCCTTCCCATCATCTCACACATTTTGAATCACTCCATTCATACTGGTGTTTTTCCATCAACCTGGAAGGATGCTCAAGTTACTCCTTTGCCCAAAAACTCCAAACCGTCATCCTTCTCAGACTTTAGGCCTATATCAATTTTACCTTTCCTTTCTAAAGTTCTGGAACGTCTTGTCCATACTCAATTGTCCACCTTCCTTCTAAAGAACCGGCTCCTAAATTCTTTCCAATCCGGGTTTCGTACGGGGCACAGTACCACCACAGCATTAGTGAATGTTACAGATGACATCAGGTCAGGAATGGAACACGGTAAAGTAACGCTTCTCACCTTGCTAGATTTTAGCAATGCATTTAACACCGTCGACTTTGATATCCTACTTGGCATACTCCGCTCTATTAACATATCTCCAGCAGTGATTGAATGGTTTCGTAGTTACCTGTCTGGGCGCCGGCAGCGGATTCGCGTTGATGATACTTTTTCCACTTGGGGCGAAATAACTGCTGGGGTGCCGCAGGGTGGCGTCTTATCTCCTTTGCTTTTCGCTATTTTTATAAATTCCATTTCCTCTCATTTAATTTCATCCTACCACCTTTATGCAGATGACTTGCAAATATATACTCAAGCGCCTGTTGACCAACTTTCTCAAGCTGTCAATATCATAAACACTGACTTAGCAATGATTAGCCATTGGAGCGGGTCATATGGTCTAATAGTTAATCCTTCCAAGACTCAACTCATCGTCATCGGCAGCTCTACGTTTACAAATAGAATTGACTGGTCCCATTTACCTGCTATTTCGTTTGATGGTGTTGCCTTGACTCCCAGTGAAACGGTGAAAAATTTGGGCGTGCTTTTTGATAAAAATCTCAATTGGGGGCCTCAACTACAACAAGTGAGTCGGAAAATGTTTGCTGCAGCCGGATCCATGAAAAGGTTACGCAATTTCCTTCCTATTGCCACTAAGACTGCGCTGGCTCAATCCCTTCTGCTGCCCATCCTGGACTATGCCGATGTCAGCTATCTGGATCTTACTGAGGAGCAACTGAATAAACTTGAGCGTCTTCAAAATTTTAGTATAAGATTTATATTTGGATTACGTAAATATGATCGCGTATCTGAATTCCGTGCTAAGATCAAGTGGTTGCCTATTCGCCTTCGCCGGAATGCACACATTGTTTCCCTTCTTTACAATATTTTGTTTCATCCTCTCTCACCGCCTTATCTTAAGGAACGTTTCCAATTCCTTCATGAGACGCACTCTCGAGTTTTGAGGTCATCGGAGAGCCTGAACTTGGCGATACCAGTGCATTCCACAAAATTCCTTGACAAATCCTTTTCGGTTCACGCTGTCCGTCTGTGGAATGTATTGCCTGAAAAAGTTAAGTGTGCAAAATCCTCGGATACTTTTAAGCAACGAGTTAAAGAGCACTATCTATCTTTGTCGCTATAATGTTATTATAGTTAATTACTTACTTTATTCAATTTATATGGTAGTATTATGTATGTAGATATATTCATTGTATGTATGATAATTAAGTATATTTATATTGTCTGTAAATAAACTTATAATTGGAAAGCACCATAAACCACCCACTTCTTAGTTTTTTTTTGTCCAGTTCAACACATGGTTGCCTGGAAGAAATTGCTTTTTAGCGATAAGGCCGCCATTTGTACTTTTTCTTGTATTGTCCTCTTTTGTATTTTGTATGGTGTACAATAAAGTGTATTTTCATTTCATTTCATTTCATTTATTTAATCTTAAAAAAAAGCAGCAATTGCCTTTTATTTTCGCAGTTCACAACAGTTGAAAGATCTCTCCAGCTCTCCTTACGATAGTTAGTTGTTAGCTGTCAATTTTTTTAGGCAGTTCCCAGTGTTGCCATGCCAATGTAGCAGCAAAAAAAGACCAGTGAGGCAATGCGTTTTTTGATGTCACTTCACTTTAAGAAATAACGATGAAATAAAGTTTTTTAAGCAAGGTTTTATTCTAATTCAGATTATTTGATGTTTGTTGATTAATTTAGGCCATTAAGTAAGTAGATAAGTTACTTTTAAAAATCTGATATTTTCGCGTACGAAATGGAATGACCCTATACCTATACCCAAGGTATAGTCTGTCACCATCACAACAATTAAATAAAAGAAGCCATTTCCTTTTTTGTTTAAAATTGCACAGGAATTGCTCACCCATCTATGGCCTTATCGCCAATTAAGGGTTACGGTCGTGTAAGATCAATATGTAATCTGACATATTTTCATCTAGTAGCAGAAAATATAAATAGGTACATTTAAAAAAAAAAAAATTGTTAAGTAGGAGCTTGTTATTTTTTTTTATGTTTTATAATGTAAAAGTTCTAGCTCCATACTAACTGAAATCAGAAATTTAGCTTAACCAAGGTTCTATTTATATAATATCAGTAAGAAATTATGTTAAGTCCTTGCATCGCGTTGCACGTAAAGTGTTGCGCTGAATCGTCTCAATCCAGGTATTTTATCTATGTTTTTTCATATTGATTGATTCATCAAAACGTCCCCCCAAACCACACAGTTGGTTTTCAACAGTCAACAACATATAATATCTCAGTCAAACCTATGTAAGATGGTAATTTTTTACTATGGAGACTTTTCTCAAAAGTGCGAGGTTTTTCAGGACAAACCTGCAGAGCTGATCAATGTAGTATGTTAACGTATGTACGTACGTACGTTATAAAATAGAAATATAAAAGTAAAGAGATCGATTTTGTCAAATCTTTATTTTTTTTCAAAAGAGATAGTCTTCTAAAGATCCTTATTATCTCATACTTTGGTCATCGTCCTTTGTTTCTTGTTTTTGAAAAAGACAAAAATGGACTTTTTGTACATCCCCTTTACAACACCCTGTTTTTATCTAAATACCTCTTTTATCAAATAATAATTAGGCATTGGAACAACATGAGTTGTTCATTGTTAATCTTTAAACGAAATCATCTCCAGCCTTTAATAAACCCACTTTTCGGACATAGGCCTCTATCGTAATTTCGTGAGGCGCCACTCGTAAAGAATGCCCCTGCTATTTTTGATAGCATTTTTTGCCGGCACAGTGCATGCCGGTGCGGTGTACGCAGACACTGCCAGTAGGAGCGGGCGTTGACCCGCCCAGTGCACCCCTCGACCGTTATAGTCGATTTATGGAAACTGGCTAAAGGCTTACGGGAAAGGACACCGTTCTGTTATTTGCGGCACGCGGCGTATGTTTATTACCAAAGGTTGCATTAAAAAAATTTGCCCCGAAATAGGTAGTTTTATTGCAGAAGTTGTATTTTATCCATATAATACTTATTTGGATCTGTTTTGAAAATACTTGTCCAAAATATGCTCTTTAGTACAAACTGAGTAAGGAACTTTTGTCCTAGCATCGACAAAACAGATTAGATAATAACACCTTTAAAACTCTAAATCAAGAAAAAAAGACACGCATCATGCTCCGTAAAATTTTAAGTTTGCAGGAAGCTCTAAACATAAAAATAAAATATAGCAATCGAACTGTAAGCTTTGTCTAAAACAGAATAGTTACCGATCGAATAGTTTCGAATTAAACAGCCTCACCAAATTAGTTAAACGATAAACATTGTGTAAGGCACTCGAATACATAATAAGTGTTTTACATACTAGTATGGGTGTCCATACACTCGCACGGGCGGAGGTATGCTGATGCTGACGCTATCGCTACGCTAGTAGCGTTTGATTCATTCGAGTAGTGTTGGTAGCTATGACGTAATTTATACGACCTACAATGCGAATAATCGACATTCAAGTTTTATCAAGAAATTCCGTTGAACTTCGTATATGCCTTAACATTTGTTAAGAATCGAAAGGTAATTGCTATTGTTTACCTTCAATATTGACAATAGAAAAGACGTTCGTTTTATCACAGGAATAATACTTCTAAGTAGGTGTAGACTATACTTGTAACGAAAATCTAGCATATTTCAATCCCATGAAGCCATTATTTTCCTTGTTCTTTTATGAACTTGGGAGCATATCTTTGTCTTAGAACTGGGGCAATGGCGTATAGACAGATTAAAATTTAACTATTAAATACCTAGACGCTTTTCTCCTATGCGTCTTAGATCTTGCTCCGACGAGAAATGGTAAGAACAGTTCCCCCAATTCTTGCCAGAACAAGGTCTTGCATATTTTAGTCAAAATTCTTCTCTTGGTTTTATGTATAAATATTATCGTTGGGTGTTTATCTTCGTCTTAAAAATTAGTGAAAGGCGAATAATAAAAGGTCGAACCCAGCTGCTGCCGATTTCAAAACTGATACATATATTTATCAGACATTGCAGTGTAGCCATAATGGTCCATCTAGTCGTCGACGCTTTTAATCTAACTCTTAACTTAGACATTTCCCTGACATGCAGTAATATGTGGAATACAGTTCCATTCTTTGTAAATGGTAGTCAAACTTTGTCTAACTTTCCTTTTCCTGCTGAAAGTAGATTTTTTTTTAATGAAATGAGGTATATTTTGGTGAAAATCCACCATAATTGCCTGCGACCGGCCCGGCCCCGTAATTTTTATGAGCCAATATACAAAATACGAAAAAATATGATGTGTTTGTATCTGTATGTAAGTATCTCTATATTATACAGGGTGTCCCAAAAATGGCACGCCAGGCTGACACTGAAGATAGCTTAGCTATAAACCTGTCAGATAAAAAAAATAAACAAAAAAATAAGAATAATAAAAAAAAAATTAAAAAAAACATACTAAAAGTAGAGTTTTTAGAAAAGAAAAAAGTGTAATTTTCTCCAAAACTAAGAGACTTACTAGAGTCATGTTATTTTTATCTGATAGGTTTAAAACGAACTAAAAGTGGAGTTTTTAGAACATAAAAAAGTGTCATTTTCTCCAAAACTATGAGACTTTTACTTGAGTCATGTTATTTTTATCTGATAGGTTTATAGCTAAGCTATTTCCAGTGTCAGCCTGGCGTGCCATTTTTGGGACATCCTATATATTTTTAAAGTTTAAATCGTAAGCAAAAGCATAATGGTTTTTATGCCCCAGACCCTGTGACCTAGAAATAATGATGACACACAAATCGCTTAATATTTTATGTAGCTCACTGTTTTCCTTCAATACAAGTCTTTGGTGGGCTTACTGGCGAAATGGGCCAAGTAATCAAGGTCCAAGCGAAGTGTCATCTCGAACCAGTGATTCGTATTTGGCGTGCTGATTGATTCCGAGAAGGAACGGTGACGGTCGGCGGTGTTGCGTCGGCCGCGCGGCTGTATCACCCGCTGACGAGTTATTTTCTGTACTATTAGTCACGCGTGTATCCGGCGCGGGCGCAGGTCGTGTCCACTACAACATTTCGAGTGGCACACGATAATTGTAGCTTTATTAAACTTATTTAAATTAACTACTGTTAAGTTATTATGACCCGAAGATAATATTAACGATTAGGTAACTTAATAATAATATAAAAATACTGTGATAAGTAGCCAAAACAGTGAATGTATTGATAAAACGCATAGAACAGTGCATAATTAATTGTGTTGTGAGTTTTGAAGGAAAACATATGAGTGACTTCACCGAAGAACAAGTAATGTGACTCAACCTGTGTCATTGGTCCGTGATAAGAGTGTTACCTAGCTTATACCTATTAAAACAGTGGATAGTACAGCTTTTGGGTTTAGTGTGTTTACCTACTTAAGTAGTAAGAGTTTAATTCAATGTTTACAATTCGGCCTTGACAAGGTAGGTGTCACTTTGAGGAGTGAGATCATTTATTGTATTCGAGATGTTTCTTTTAATATTTTCTAATTTAGGTTTGGTATATCTGATGAAAGTTAAACCATCAAAAGATCACGCATGTGTTTTACTGTCTATGATAGGCCTGAAAATGGCACTGACATGAAGTTTGGTGACCCAAATACGGTAGTGGTGTGGTGTGTATTGGATTTTGAGGGTTAATTTGCGATTTTTGTAATTGTACTGTGTGAGGTATCAAATGAACAGGCTGGTTATGAAAAATATAAATCAGATTTTATCGCATTTTTAAACAGCAAATTTAAAAAATATATTAACTTAGGGAAAATCAAGGAATACTTATTAATCTTATTATAGATCATTATAAAAAATATTTTGGTGTGGACTATGATACCTACATAATAAACACTAGGCCGTAATTATAACGATTATTATAACATTACGTACCTAGTTGTATTTTCGTAAATATATTATTATGTCCCAGTTTATTTTTAGATAGCAGTTAACTGGCTATTTTTAAAGTACACATGAATTTTCCTCATGTAGGTAGGTACTTTAGCTTTGCTGTACGTAGAAGTAGTGTATAAGTATAACGTATAAAACGTGTAATGCGATAAAAACGTAGGTACGGAACCCACGCAGATAAACTCGCACATGACCGTTTTTTTTAAATTGTACTGTTATACTTAAGGCAATCTGGATACATTTTTGTAAATTGACTGAAGAAGAAGTCCCATAAAATATCTATTTGATACACTGTTGATATCTAACTACTTAAAATATTTTACCGATATTTTATGTTTTTTAATGACTGACTGCCGTACTCAGAGACGTCAATTAATTTTATTGACAATTTAATGTCTTTCGTTCTCTATTTAGCACTATACATAAGAAAGTGACAGCAAGAGATTTAATTGTCATTAAAACTTAATTGAAGTATCTGAGTAAGACAGTAAGTCACCTTTCACACCTACAGTCACGTCTTGTCATTAAATGATTTCCAATAAAACGTAAAATATGAGCGTTAAGCAGTTGTGACTAATACTACTATTATTTATTCTGTGCTAATACTGCCTGCCCAGTACCTACCTACTATTATGAATACATAATACCATCAGGTATTAAGCTAACCATAAATATAATATTGTAATTTATTATTGTAATTTTAAATTAAGATTATAATTATAAGGTAATACATTTTATAATTATTTTCTGTCACCATTTTAAATGGATTTTCCTAAATAACTAAATTAATTTGTCTACGTTTAATCAAGAAGTATCAAACGTTTGTTTCTTATCTTAGGTAGGTATGTCAATAAGTTTTCTTATCGAGTCTACGAAAAAAAATAGGTAACTTTCGAAATTTCGTTTCAAAATAAACAAACGTTACTGTTTGTGGTTTATTTTCTGTCAACTGCCTTATCTTTCTTTACCCTTGGCGACTGGCGTCAACCCGCGAAATCCTCCGTGAAGTTAAAAAGGGCTTCCTCCATTTTTTATGCGCCTTACCCTGAGGTAACATTATCTAAATTATCTAAAGCTTTAAAATAAATGTACCTACCTATTTTCTTTTATTTCTTTGCTGAGAAGTGTTCAGCTTTCCTCTTACATGATGATAGTTTCGAAACGTGACGATAAGGCCCAAGATGGAGGCGCTCTTTACCTGGGATCCCATTCGTTATCTTACCGCTAACTGCCGGAACACACATTACTACTAGTTCTGCTGTTACTGCGCGCAGCAGATTTCAATAATCTGGTGTTAGCGCATGCTAGTCGGATTTATAACAAGCCTTGCTCTACACTAGCTACATACAGTAATTAGGTAAGTAGTATATTTTTGTTTGGTTCGGTTTGTTTGCCTCGCGTGATGCCATCCATTCCCTCATGAGACCCTCTGACCCTTTATGTTTCTTGCCGCCTCCAAAATAGTCCGGTGGAGCTGATGAAGCCGCCTGCGACCATCAGAAAACTAAAAAAAAATAATTGTTTTATACAAATCTTTATAAACTACCGCCCGTTACAGTCACTATTATCAATTAGTCGTCTTGCGTAAACACCCGTATACCGTGAGAATTTCTTAAATTCTTATCTTGTCTCTTACTTCATCATGAAAGGGAGTCTGCCAAATTTCAGTCATCATCATCATCAGCTCATTTTTGTGTCCCCACTGCTGGGGCACGAGCCTTCCCTATAAATGGATAGGGAGAACGGACTATAAACCACCACGCGGGCTCAGTGCGGATTGGTGGTTGTTAACGACTGCTAATGCAGCGGAACTAACGGCTTAACGTGCTTTCCGAAGCACGGAAGAGCTCGAGATGATACAGTTTTGGTCACCCATCCGATGACCGGTCTTTGCGAAAGTTGCTTAACCTCAGCACTCGCAGACCGGGCGCGTTATCCACTGCGCCATCGAGCTCCTCAATTTCAGTTTCAAATTTTAAATTTTTTTTATTTTCAAATTTCAGTGTTCGTAGTCAACTATCCTTAATCCTCAAGGATTTCGGGTGAAGCGCGCTTCCACCTTCGGCCTTATCTTCACTTACTATCAGTTGCGATGAAGGCCAAGCGCTACCCATAAGGAATTAAAAAAAAGTTCAAGATTTGGACTGTGCTAAGCTTAACATTCTTCAGTCAGGGCTTCTCTTTTTCATATAGACATATAGATAGATAGTGGTTTCACTATTGACCTGTGAGCGCCCCCAGTAGGGTTGCCAACTATTTTTCAGGAAATTAAAGTAAATTTATCTAGTATTAACTGGTATAAAAAAAGGATTTGAAGAAAAAATAAAGTATTTTCCAAATTTATTTATTTAAGCGCTGCGTTTTGTTTCACTTCACCTGAGTCTGAGTATCATTCGGTAATTCAGAAATTAAGTCAACAGGAATATTCCGTTCAAACGCACGCATTAGTCGGAAATATAGTATTTTCCATACTTTATTTTTATAAAAAGAATAAAGTATGGGGATGGAAAATAACGTAGGATACGTTATTTTATAGTATGGTTGGCAACCCTAGCCCCCAGCCCACTGTGTCAACTATTTCTCGACGGGCGGCGGCCTCGATTCGGCCGGCGGCGTGGGCGGCGCCCTTTCTCGCTTGCGCCGCCCACAGGTGCGTTGCCCATGTGGTTACTACCAACTGTTTTTTAATTATACAATACCTTAGTTCCGCTTTAAAAAACCATTTAACTTTATATTATAGACAAACTATTAAAAACTTAAAGTATCTACAGTAAATGGTACAGCAACATAGTCTTAAGTCGGTTCCAATAACTGTAGTCATATTATATGTAGTAGTAATAGTGTCATAAGCTAGTTAAATATTGTATAGTCGACAATGAAATTGCTTTACCACCTTAGAAGTGAATTTTGTTTGCATTTATTAAAACAACAAGTTCTATTTTTGTTTATAAGACCAAGTGACAGATACGTTGTCATTATTGACAATGAGCCTTAGCGACATTTTATTGTAATGGAAGTTTTTGTCAAAAGTGATAAAGCAATTTCATGGTCGACTATACCTATCATTCATTAACTACTTATGCTTTCCTAACTGTAATTAATTTTGTGCAAGGAAAACGTTTTTATCTTTTACAGGAATTGTTTTTTGAATTGTTTATCAAGCACACAATTAAGCTTATAGTTTTTATTACTTAGGCCAGTTCGGGGCTTTTTTATGGTCCGAGTAAAACGTCTGTCAATCTATTAGATTCTTTAGTATAAGATTATAAGAAGCGTAGTCGACTGAACAATCTTTATTAACGGATTTTATTGTTTGTGTTTCAAATATAAGAACCCTCAAGAAATCTCCTATCCTTGTGATACTGTTCATGTGAAAAGGCATAAACAATAACATGTTAATACATTATAGTCAGACAATGAAGATCGTTGTGGTCTGAAAGAAGATGTAGTGACAAAAATTGAGAAAGGTATGCTGAGATGGTTTGGACATGTCGAGAGAATGAATGAAGAACGATTGACGAAAAAAGTGTATAAGGGGAGTGTGAATGGAAGGGGTAGGCCTAGGCGGACGTTTCGAGACCATATCGGGGACGTCTTGGAAAAAGGCCAGGTCAAGAGTACCCTAAACCGAAGAGCAGGAAATAATGAAAGTGGACGAAGCGAAACAAGTATGTATGGATCGTAGCAAGTGGAAAAAAGTGTTCTCTGCCTACCCCTACGGGAAAAAGGCGTGATTATATGTATGTATGTATGTATGAAGATCACTAACAAGCTCTCTCTTCTATTACAGAAATTAGATCTGACAAAAGAAACGAACCGACACAATGTCGCAACGGTCGACGCTCTTGCTCGTCGCGGCGTGCCTCCTCAGCACGGTGGTGTGCGAACGCGCCGAGCACCTGTTAGCACAGAACCCGTGCTCCAGCAAGACGACATGCAGCGACTGCATCAGAACGCCCAGCTGTGCGTGGTGCTTCGCCCCCGAGTTCAATAGCCCGAGATGCTTCAATCCTGCAATGGAAGGCGGTACCGCGGGATGCGACGAAGCTTACATTTTCAATCCGGATAACCAGCGCTCCATTGACCCCACGTTCAATAAGGAACTGAGTAGAGGTATGTAGTGTATGTACCTCAAAAGTGTGATTCGGTGAACTGCAGGCGGCAGCAGCAGACGACCTTTCGTTACAACACAACCGATTTCTATGAAATACCTTCCGTAGAGAAACCAGTAGCGCCGCGTCTTCTGACGCTCTGCCGCCTGCAGTCAGCCACGGAATTACACCTTAAAGTTAGTAATATTAAGGTATGCAAACAACAATGCTATCGACCCCTTGTTTAATAATTGAGTAGAAGTACGCACCTAAATACTTATGATAACTACTCGTAGGTATGAAAACAACACTGACTCCAGTGTGAATGCCCGGGATTTAAACTTGCGACCTATGTTTGCGCAGTCTAATCCCCTTAACTAACTATTGTATACACACGCCTGCACATCTATCACGAACTGTCTAGATCCTCAATAGACTTTTAACTTTATGTCCATGGTTTAAAATTGAACATTACTTGAAAAAATTCTGCCTGAAGAAAGTCTGACGTGCAGGCGTCTGTACCAAACGTTCCCAAATCTAATCTAAAATATCGTAAGTTGTAAATTACAATAGTCTTTTATGTAGGATATTTATTTTTCATAATAAAATAAAAATAAATATCCTACATAAAAGACTTTACTATTATTTATTTATTATTCAGTGTAAAGACACTGAGGTTGTCCAGATTTGATTTTTATATTACGTCTTTGATCGACCTTAAAATTGTGCTAACTACCAAATAAACAATTCGTCATGCATTCATATTTCTCTGGGTGTGTCAATTTCCGGCTCTGGCTATGCACCGTGAATCTGAATGCAAATATAGCGACTTTTGCTCAGAAAAGTGACTACAGCTTCTGACCATAACGTTAAAGAAATATTAAGCAGAAATAGAACAAAGACCATAATAAGTAGTTTCCATAAAAATTACCATAGACACAGCGAACAGGATTCGGACACCTCGAAAAATCTAATAGAGAACGGGAACCATGAAGCTGTAGATATAACTGAAGAGGCCTGTTAGTTGAAGCAGCCTTGTCCTCACTTGTGTGGTGGGAGGTATTCATAGTCAATAAATCAAATCTGCCGATAAATGGGTAAACTAAAATAAAGTTACCACTATTAATTAAACTAAAATAAGGTCGCACATACAATTTGAACTAATAAAACTAATATAATATTAGACGGAAATTTAAAAAACTTTTTCATTTTTTAAAACTTATTTTTATAACAGTTCACAGAAACCCCTGATATCGATTTTGTTTTGATTCGAACCTGCCTCACTACTGTAGATCCCGAATATAGGTTAGGTTAGGTTATTTTTTTTAACAGACTACAGAAAACAATTTTTTTCTTCCCCTTAAAGTTTTTTTGGGGATGGGCGACTCCCACCTTCTCTACTCCCCTCTTTTTCTTAAAAAGGGGGGTTTGCTGCATTTTAAAAAGGGAGGAAGGCTCCCCCTCTTAAGGGCGGAGGGGGAACTTTCTTGGCAAAAAACATCAGTTACTTGGATGATTTTTAGGGCAAAATTGAAAATTCGATAAAAAAAAGTATGAACTTCGGCGCCTCCAGATTTTTAGGGGGGAGGGGCAGCCCTCCCTCCAACCCTCCTCCGCAAACTTTTATCGATGCTACTTATCTCTAAATTTTTACCCCCGTTCTCCCTATCCATCCATAGGGAAGGCTCGTGCCCCAGCAGTGGGGACATATAATGAGCTGAGATGATGATGATGATGATGAAGTTTTAAAGTGAAATAAATTGTTTTTTGTATGCATTCAAATTTGTTTGTTATTTATCATAGTTATCAGTGTCAGTAGTGTAGTGTGTGAGAGAGTTCTTTGAGTTTCTTCATTTTGGGTGGGATTGGGAACGGTACTTTTTAATTTGGCTTTTGAAATACCTTTAAAAGTTTCAACTTTAAAAAAATATGATTTAATATGATTTAAAATATACCACTTGTCATAGTATTTACACACTAAATAAAGTTCATTCCAATCAGAATGGCACAAAATGTAAATACGCAAACTTATAATTGAATCTTGTGTGGCACCTACAATCCCATACGCAAAAAGAATGAATCGCAGGATTCGGAGTCACTTTACTAGCTTGGATTATGATTCCGGCATATATAAAACCCTCCCCTCCTTCCCTGTGTGGTGCCGGGGATAAAGAATTGCACCACCCCATCTCTTCCCGTGGGTGTCGTAAAAGCCGACTAAGGGACCAATCCAGAGGATGGGCAGCAGCATCTCTCTGAGGTGACCCTCAACCTACTGCGATCGCCAACTCGCCTGCCAAGCGTGGCGATTACGGCAAATACCCCCCATGATGATTTGGGGAGGCCTTTGTCCAGCAGTGGACGTCTTTTGGCTGAGATGATGATGATATATAAAACCAACCCCTAAACAAACTAATAAAAAAAAATTACCAAGTGATTCGTAGTAAGTACTATAAGTCCTGATTTTTATGAATTAGTAAGGGTTACCCTATAGAGAGACAGGTATCACCAGAAGAGTGAGATAGCTACAAATTACTTGCTTTTTCAACTAATAGGCCTATCCAGTTATATTTACAGCTTCATGACGGGACACGCCTGCGGCTGCGTGACGCCATCCCCTCTAAAATGATCTGATGAGGTTCGATCACTACGGCTTTTAGTTTCTCGCCACCCCTAAATGTCAGTACGATGTCAAAGCCGCAAGTGGCACAGCAATCTGTTTCCAAAAAAAAAGACGACCGTCGATTCGCCCATTATTTTTGATTTATCTGTTGCAGCTAAGGGTCGTATGGGCATCGGCATGGGCTCATCCACGTACGAAGAGTCATCGATGAGCGTCAAGACTGGCGGCAGCTTCGGAGGGGGTTACGAAGCGGCCGCTGCGGCCGGCGGCGGCAATCTGGTGCAGATCAAACCGCAAAGGGTGAAGCTACAGTTACGAATGAGTAAGTTGCTGACGTAAATATAGGCAATCGTCATCAAAATAGTTTAATTTTTTCTTTTAAATTTAACGGTTACCATTGCGGAATAACCTTATCCTGAATACGTAGGTATATCAAAACCGAATTCTGACATAATAACGCCACGACGACGTAGTGATACGTTTACGCGAACGTCACGCATTTTTTTATCTTTTTTTTTACATCAGGAAATGACATTTATGTTTATAATTTAATAGATTTTACAAATTATTTGGTAAAAATGTTTCAATACATTGTCCTAAGCATGTGCTGTTAACAGTCAACAAAAAATTCCTAAAATCTAACATGCTTGTTCTAGAAGGATCTTCCCTTCGAGTATACTCTGCTACCGCTTCTGTAGTGACTTGACTGTCGGATTTGTTTCTACCCTTCTTCCACAAAAGGCTTGTTATAAATACATTCCTTGTTATGGTTCTATTTGGGTAATTTTTATAAGTTACAGAAGTATACGGACTATATGTTTACATACTACGTGCGTGTCGAAACTTAAGAGCGTTTACGCCGCACACTAGCGCCACTAATAAAAAAATAAACATATCTAGTAATTAGAGATAGAAAATCAAATTATGTTCAACAAACTATTTGAATGAAGTAATTTAGCATTTTTATGTCACCTAATGAACACCTCACATGTTATGGTTTAGTTAAATAAGACGTTACGGCCACTTTTAACTATAACGTGAGTAAACGCTCTTAAGAGAAACAAAATGTTCGCTCAGTGCATTTTAAACTTTTTTTAACAAACTGCTTCTGCATTGTGGCGACGACGGTACCTATAAGAGTTACAGTATAAACAGTCTTGATTGGAGCACCTGTCCATAGTGATGACTGATGACTGATGAGTGATGACACAATTGCAAACAGCTAATATCTATTCTCAAAACTTGATTCACACAAGTTCCAACTCAGATTAATGTGACATTTAATTTAATTTGTGCAGTCACCGGGTGCATAATGCGAGTTTATTTGCCATTTGATCACGTTATCGAAAATTTAAATTATGGCATTATTTCTCTCTTCGTTTGTCACCTGGAGGCGCTGCTTGAATGCTATTAATATTTCTGTAGCTATTTATGTGATCGGATATGAAATAAATTCGCACTAGGCTCCCTGTTATCAGTTACGTGTAGTCCGGATGGAAAGCAATTCATTTATAAAAGTACTCGTTATAAGCCAAAGGCATTTGCCGATTACTTTGTTCGAATACACCAACCGAGATCAATACACAAGAAAATATTTTAACTTATGGTTAAAGTATTAAGGTAAAATATTTGCCTGCACTGATTGCAAATGTTAAATAACTTGTTACTTTACAAAAATATATATTACTAGCGGCCGCTCGCGGTTTCACCCGCGTGGTTCCCGTTCCCGTGGGAATATCCGGATAAAAAGTATCTAAGTATCCTATGTGTTATTCCTGGTTATAAAATAAACTATCTGTATGCCTAATTTCATCCAAATCCATCCATCCGTTGCAGCGTGAAGAAGCAACAAATATACATACATACACACAAACTTTCGCATTTATAATATTACTAGTTGCCGCTCACGGTTACACCCGCGTGGTTCCCGGTTCCCGTTCCCCGTTGTGTTATTCCCAGTTATAAACTATCTGTATGCCGAATTTCATCCAAATCCATTCAGTAGTTTTTTTAAATTTATTTATTTATTATATTGGCATACACAACAGGTAACAATCAAATAGAAGTAGAAAACAGAAATTATTTTTATTTTTACGTGAAAGAGTAACAAACATCTATACTTACAAACTTTCGCGTTTATAATATTAGTAGGATTAGTAGGGTTATCTCTATTTCGAACACAAAATAAATAACTATTTATTTCAAAATATTTTCCTGCACCAAATGCAAATATAAAAGAACTTGTTACTTTTACAAAAATAAAAAAATAAAAGAACGTATTTTGTGAAGTGTCTTAAAATGTTCAATCCTATTTCTTAGTTCCGTTAAAGTCTTAGTTCCGTATAATAAACAGATTATAAGCTTTGTATAGATATTCCGTGTTTTATCTCTTTTGCTCTAAGTTAAAATAAAGGTAAGATGACAGGAACAAAACACGGAGTACCTTTCCAAGTTTATACTCTGTCTAATAATAAAGTCCTTAAGGTTCTATTTTACGTACATGGGGCGTCCTAGTGGCCGACGACCGGTTGGACGACCCAGATACCGCTTGGAGGACGAGGTCGGTAAGGACTTGCGCGAGCTCAACGCGGATGACTGGCACCAGGTGGCGCAGGACAGACCCAGATGGCGACTCTTATTATCGGAGGCCAAGACTTACTTTGGGTCGTTGCGCCGTTCTAGTTAGTTTTGTTAAGGTTCTATTTGTAGTAACTAAGATTTAATGTTAATTCTTTATTTTTCAACAGACGAAATGCAGAAGCTGACCTTCGCATACTCGCAAGCGCAAGACTACCCAGTCGACCTGTACTACCTTATGGATCTCAGTAGGTCGATGAAGAACGACAAGGACAAACTCAGTACACTCGGCAGCTTGCTGTCGAGCACCATGCAGAATATCACCTCCAAGTTCAGGATTGGCTTTGGTTCTTTCGTGGACAAACTTGTCATGCCATACGTTTCTACCGTTCCTAAAAAGTGAGTATTGTTATCTTTACACATGGTATGAAATATGATAAAAATACATTTGATAACAGCCAGTGCAGTGCATCTATTTTCTCAATTTCTCTCGGCAAACGTTTTGGCTGTCGTCGGGTTTCTATCAGTTAGAGTTTAAAGAGTTTCTTTCTACTACTCCTTTTACTTATTTTAGAACGAGGGGAAATACTATTGTGGCATACGTAGTTGATTTACGATTACTACTTTTTCAGCTCTCTATAGGTCACATGAAAAATCAAAACAAAACAACAAAAAAGTATGTTGTTCTTAATTTAAATTATTATACATTATTATACATAAATTATTATTATACATAAATTATTATTATACATTTGATAATTAATGGACATGGAAATTAATTTTCGATTGCATTCGGAAATGCGATGATTGCCGAGAGACATTTACTTATTAAATTAATGCCTCTATAGTTTAGCTATGTCAGTGTTGCCAGTCACGATATTTACGGCGACGAAATAATTTACGAGATAATCCCTAAAATGTCTAGGTGTATAACATTATTATGTAATTTGATCATTAGCTAATTGCTAAATTTGTTTCAGCTTAATATCCCCTTGCGACGGCTGTGCAGCTCCATACGGTTTCAAAAACCAAATGTCTTTGAGCAATGATACGGATTTCTTTGACGTGAGTTTTTTTATATATGTGTGTATAGTCGTACTTTTTTAGTTCAGTGTGTTAAGTTACCCAACAGCTACTGCGTTTCGGTTTCGATCAAAAAAGCTAAGTAAAGCTTGTAGCACAAAGCACACTTGTATACGATCAAGTAATCTTTCGCAAATTAATTTTATTATTCACCTTTAATTCAACTGAAACTCGCAAAACACTATGTTTTACTGCAAATTGTTTAAAAAAATCGATTATTCCTGTATCGATTTTACTTTCTATTTTTTATATGACAACATCAGCCTGTAAACATTGATGTGATGATGACGTTTGTAAAAAAAAGTATTCCCTTCCTTCGTGTACCTACTGTGAATATTACTTTAATTTTATATGTCAGGCCGAGAACTTTTCAATCCACTCTCGTATTATAGCATTATACATACATACATATAATCACGCCTCTTTCCCGTAGGGGTAAGAAGAGACCACTTTTTTCCACTTGCTACGATCCATACATACTTGTTTCGCTTCGTCCACTTTCATTATTTTCTTCATACATGTTCTTCGGTTTAGGGTACTCTTGACCTGGCCTTTTTCCAAGACGTCCCCGATTTGGTCTAGAAACGTCCGCCTAGGTCTACCCCTTCCAACACTTCCATTCACACTCCCCTTATACACTTTTTTCGTCAATCGTTCTTCATTCATTCTCTCGACATGTCCAAACCATCTCAGCATACCTTTCTCAATTTTTGTCACTACATCTTCTTTCAGACCACAACGTTTCCTTATCTCACTATTTCTTATCCTGTCACTCAGTTTAACTCCTATCATACTTCTTAACGCTCTCATCTCAACTGCATTATAAGTAAGATAATATATTAAACATTATTAAAACAATGGTTAGTCATTTATTTTGTTATCATAATTACATTGTTTCAGCAATAATTGTAGAATTTAACAGGAACATTATACTTGCTTATTTATACACATATTATGTTTTCCTGCTATTATATAATTACTTTCTTTTAGGTACAAAGAATTAAAAACACCAATTTTTGATAATATCCGTTAATGTTCACTTTAAGCCAAAGCGCCCTAGTAACCGAACAATTCCCTTTATGCTATATATTAAATCAAAATCAAAATCATTTATTCACACGAATCATGGTAAACAGATAGTCAGTATTATAAGCAGTACATACATGTTTCGCCAAAATTGGCATGCGAATGGTATTGAATATAAATGTGATGCGATAGAATAAAATAAATTAAATAAAAATGTCACAATAACCTAACTAGGTATTACATAATTATAATCAGAAAAAATGTCACAATAACCTAACTATTACATAATTATAATCAGAGCAAGCATTAAATCAATTAAATATGAAATGAATGTCATTTATATTGATCAAAATATTCCTTCAAATTATAAAAACAGTGATTGATTAATAGTAGACGTAATTTCGATTTAAATACTGGCATAGATGGACATTCTGTTTATTTGTTTATTCTGTTATGATCTTAGGTAACCTATTATAAAGTTTTATACACATTGCGACACAGCTTTTGTTGTACATTGAAGTTTTTGGAATGTGTGACAAAACCAGCCTATCGGCATTTCTGACAGATCGCGGATACATTTCCTTTGCCTTTTTAAAAAGATGTAAGTGCTGTTTTACAAATGTACATGATTCATAAATATAAAGGCATGGAAGAGGCATTATTTTAAAGCTTTTAAAATATGGTCTACATGAGTCCCACGGAACAATCCCAGCTATAGCCCTAACTTTTTATTGGGGTCCTCTTGTAAGTATACTTCACCATAGGGCAATTGCCGTAATAATTCTATGAATTTTTGTATATTAACCTCACTATAATCTCTTTTATACGTAGTTATTTCCTTGGGAGTATCCTTGTGCTGTGTAACAGGAAAAGTCAACAAGTTATTGTAATGCAACAGTTCACAATACAGTCTCAAATTACTTTAGCAGGATTTCCGGTTGCGATAACAGTGCAAATATATATGAGCGTAACTTGCAAACAATAGGAGCTATATGAGGATCAACTTAAAAAGTTTGCTGTATAAACTGTTTACTTACATATAAACATATAATAAATTAACACATTCAGTGCCGGACCCCGCGCATGTGTTGGGCGACAATTAAATTTCTATTGTGCCTAGTTTTAAGGCAGTCAACGTGTTAACTGTAGTAGTTATGTTTGCCATTTTCATCGGCTGACAAACTGTATCCCTGCCTGAAAATAGCACTTAAAAGAGACGTCCACCTGAAACAAATCGTCGTTACTCTAATGGTTGCGTTAGAAATGTAGCATAATTAAGAGCGTTTACGCCGCACACTAGCGCCACTAATGAAAATAAAAACATATCTAGTAATTAGAGATAGAAAATCAAATTATGCTCAACAAACTATTTGAATGAAGTAATTTAGCATTTTTACGTCACCTAATGAACACCTCACATGTTATGGTTTAGTTAGCATAATTTGATTTTCTATCTCTAATAACTAGATATGTTTTTTTTTTCATTGGCGGCGCTAGTGTGCGGCGTAAACGCTCTTAATGCAAAATATTAATTCATAAATTTTTCTTATTCTTGCCTAATTAAGTTAAACAAGTGACCGTATCTTAACAGCAAGCGGTAGCCAGTGCTGACGTTTCGGGTAACTTGGACGCGCCCGAGGGCGGGTTCGACGCCATTATGCAAGCTGTGGTGTGCAAAGGACAGATCGGTTGGCGGGACCAGGCGCGTCGGCTTCTCGTATTCTCTACTGACGCCGGCTTCCATTACGCCGGGGACGGAAAGGTGGGTGCCACAGATAATATAATTAAGTGTGCTGTAGGGATTTGACGTCATCATTCAAGCTGTGCTGTGCAAGGGGCAGATAGGTTGGCGCGTCGGCTCCTCGTATTCTCTACTGATGCCGGCTTTCATTACACCGGCGATAGAAAGGTGGGTGCCACATATAATATAATTAAGTGCGCTGAAGGGATTTGACGTCATCAAGCAAGCTGTAATTTGAAAGGGGCAGATCGGTTGGTGTGACAAGGCGCGACGCATCCTTGCGTTATTGACGCGGGCTTCCATTACGCCGGGGACGGAAAGGTGGGGGCCATAGATTGCATATTGAATGTGTCATGGGTGAGTTTGCAAGCTGTCACAAGCGGCAGATCGGATAACAGTGGGCGTGTCGCAAAGCCGGCGTGTCTTTGTTATGCTAACTATCATGAATCAATTAAATATACGAGTAAAATAGAAAGAATTAACCCTACATCCTCTGTCTAATACCGACATTTCAACCATATGCTCACATAATAAGTGATTCGAACTAACTGAATATTTTTACTGTTTACTTCTTTGGAGCAGCTTTTGTGTATATAAAATATATTATTGGAATCTTGAGCCAAAACTAAAATACCCGCCAATGTTTTAGTGCTCAGTGAGGTAAGCACTTGCATTGTAAAGTCTTAACACAGTTAAACGTTTTTTAATCATAAGATTTATTTAGCTTAAACCCTAGTTATCTTTCGCAGCTCGGTGGAATCGTGCAGCCCAATGACGGTGAATGTCACATGGAGGATAACTCGTACACACACTCTACCCTGCAAGACTACCCCAGTATTTCGCAAATTAATCTCAAGGTAAGCGATTCTTAAAAACATATTTCTCTGCGTGTGGATAGTATGCGATATGTTTCCGTCTCGTCAATGCATCTCTCGCCATCTCTTAAGACTACGTCCCTTTATGAGGCAGAACATGTTTGAGTATTTCGTTGGCTTTCTATCTTGACTCAATCACATAAAGTTCAAAATATAATGGGAATATAATATTATATCTTATATTTCAAAGGAACCATTAATACAATACTGACGATCAACATAGACTCGACTGTACGCCTCACTAGCCGTTATAGGTTCAGTGGGCCACGAACAACTATCGTATTCGTATTATAACGTAAAATATAAATATTGTATGGAAATTGAGTCGGCGCCACGAAGTCCGTAAACGGAACTATCTCTCAACAGACGTCATTTTATAGATTTTATGACATTATCATGTCTTAAATTTTACCTTAAGATTTCGGTAGAAGTTCGTGCTAGGCCTACATGGGGACGGGCGATTTTTGAACCAGTGACTAATTCTCACTCTATCAATCAAGAGTGCTCCTTTTTCTCTTATTAAAAGTCTCCGAAAACTTATTTTTGACACCGAAAAATCTCCAACGGTATATATCTTACTTAATAATCTAACTGTAAATAATGTAAAAATAATGATACTTCATAGTGTATTCAAGTCACTTTTAATTTCGAGATCACTGATGAGATTCAAAAATCGCCCCCCAGGACTATGTCTGGACTGCATAATCATTGTTGTTTCGTAGGTGAAACAGCACGCCATCAACGTCATATTCGCCGTGACGTCAGAGCAGATCGGTGTGTACGAGGAGTTGAGCAAACACATCGAAGGTTCTAGCAGCGGCATCCTGAGCGAAGACTCTGGCAACGTGGTGGAGCTTGTACGTGAGCAATACAACGTGAGTGTCAAATTTTTTTAATGTAGTCATTTGTTTGCGGTTTAGAAATGCATACTTATTCTATCCATTTAGTAAAATCATCACCATTCACCATCAGCCATTAACTTCCTACTGCTCTGCCGCGCAATTTATGAACGCAGTAAAGAACATGAGTGAACAGTTTCAAGAAAATAGATCGTAATGTCAGCACCTTAAATATCACAATCACAAACATAGTAAGTTGTACTTACTGCGTTCATAAATTGTGCGGCAGTGCTAGACTCAAGCTTCGCTACGGCTAAGCACTTGGCCTTCAACTCACTTGATGTTAAGTGATGATAAGTCTGAAGGTGGAAGTAGACTTCATACGGCATTCTCAAATACTGAGGCACCGTCTATCTTATCTGTTCCTGTCGTAGCGTAACAGTGCTACAAACATTGATGTTATGATAACATAACTAAACGAGATGGTGGTACGGTCGCCCAAAAATTGGTTTACCACCCCAAGGTTGAATGTCGCATGGCAGATTCATAGGCGATAAAGATTAGTTTCGCTTGCAGATCGATCTGACAACTTCTATTGCCATCTTTATTTGATTAGATTACTGTTTGTTACGTGACAGCTGTTCTTAGTTTGAACTTAATGGAAACAATGACGTCGTAAAATCAATGGCCGGGGTATGATAAATAATTATTATGGTCAAAATTGAATTGCCAATAATATTGCGTGTGTGTGCGGCTAGCCATGGTTTTACATCAAACTTTTTTCAACTTTTTTCGACGTCATACGTCGTAGGTCGTACTTATCAATTAGGTTTACGTCATTATTATGCATCTCTTTCAGTTATATTCTCTAGTATGAACGTTGTTGTAATTTTCGATGACTAGAAAACTAAATCAAAACTGGGACACCACTTTCTTGGGCCACTGTACCTAGCCAGGTAGATGTTAAACAATCCCTACCACCAACCAAACCGAGTATAAACATGTACCCGGAAACTGGGAATCGCAGCCGGGACCTGTGGAGTCTGTGACCTGTGGTCTGCTATAAGTTAACACAGAAATGGTTGTCATTAGCTAACTTACCGTTCCCTCTAGAAACCCTCTGACGGTGTTTTGATTTATTTATGTACACACAGCGGCAGATCAACCTACCCAAACCTGTCAAATTTATCTAATGAATATTGATCCTTATAACCAAAACATAAAGTTCAAAATTGATTATAGAAATTTGGCAGATTTGGATAGGTTGATATGCCGCCGTGTGTACTAGTGGACCCGGCGGACTTCGTACTGCTTTGACAGTTTCCATCAAGTGATTAAATTCTCTTTGATTTCCATGACAACAAAACAAACAAATCATTTTGTATTAGAAAATTAAATATCGGGATAAAAAGTATCCTATGTGTTAGTCCAGGTTATAAACTATCTGTATGTCGAATTTCATCCAAATCCATCCATCCGTTGCAGCGTGAAGAAAGAACAAATATATAGACATACATACACACAAACTTTCGAATTTATAACATTAGTGTGATTTTAAGTTTCTCGCCGCCGCCGCCGCGCCTCATAAAAAGTCCGGTGATGCTGTAAAAACCGATTTAGGCCACAAATTTCCTCAAAGAAATCAAATTGTACTTTACTTTGACTTAGTCGGTTGGTAACTCGTACTCAGCACTCAGTATCGTCTGTGACAGAATAATTGTAACAAAATTGTCTTTTACAGAAAATATCTTCAACAGTGGAAATGAAGGACACATCAAGCGACGCGGTTCAAATAGTTTATCATTCGTCGTGTCTCGGTGGCAAGGAACCCACGCAGACGAACAAATGCGACGGTCTCAAGGTACGATACTGTTAAAAACTAAAATAACTATACAGAGGGCACTGTGCTACACATTACTTTAAAGTTTATACTGACACCCCCCCACCATCTTTACGGTTATAAAGTTAGGTGTCAGACATCCTTACGCAAGCACAAGGGACCATCTACGTCAGGTCATAACGCCAGATCAGAACATGCCGGTACGCATTCTTCATCCGGTACTTTTAAGACTAGTGTCTCGAGCTAGTTACCCCGTGGACACGTATAGTCCACTACCTAATATCCAGATAGGAGATAGATAGATACCAGAGCTGTAAGCTCGCTCACTTCTCGTTACACTAAGAGTACAACTCGCAGATACCACTGCTCGGGTCGTCAACTCTAAAGTCGACTACCAAATGTCCTCTTTGGTGGCGGACTTGTAAGCCCACTCACTTTTCGGTACCCATCCAGGCACCTGATCAATTCCAAAATCCTACGCGGCTGATTCAACCGGAGGCTTTTGCATCTAGCGGGCGCCTCTACTAGTTCTCCAGACTAGTACCGGAGATGTTGGAGAACTACTCAATGAAAACCACCGAGCAGAACAATCAACTATGGACAACTCACGTGCCCCGCAGATCTTTTCGCTTCAGGCTCCCTCCGGACCGCTACTAAGACTCGCTCGCTGTGCACGAAGTGGAAGCCTGGCCAAACCTCAACCAAGCAGACGAACATTCCCACTTCTACAGCTAACCACATGCCACCACGAGTCCATCCCATGTCCGGGGCCTGCCGGAGACGCCCGCGAAGGCATAACCGGCAGGGCGAATAGGATCCGGAACTCCCGTGGTACCCTTGAAAAGACAGCCGGACCCGTAGTTTTAACTGCGATACCCTACCTATCAGGGTCAGTTAATAGGGACAAACAAACATACAAAAGGCAATGGGCATTATACATCCCTTTTTAATTACTACAAAGAACTTTAAAACTAGTCTCTACTTATCCTTTTGCAAAACTTTTAAATTCTGCGGGCGAACTGCTTCACGAAATTGGTACAGACGACCATTTTAACTTAGTCATAAGGTTCAAAGTCTATTGAGGATATTTGACAGTTTGTGGTAGGTTGATGTGCAGGCGTGTGTACGTGTAAGATCCCTACTCATATTATAACAAAGTCTATTCAATTCAATTCAATTATTTATTGCATTCCACAATGTAAACAATAGATGGTGAACATAAATAGGAGATCATCATGGACCCTGGCGGGCACGCAATAGGGTTTAGAAGAGAGTCTAGTTCGTGCACATTTTCAAAAAGGCACCGAAAGCGCCTATTGTTCTTTGTTTTATCGATATCGATAAATTTGCAACTTTTATTTTTCAGGTTGGCGATGTTGTGGAATTCACAGCTGAAATAACTCTGAAAGAATGCCCGAAAGATCCCAGGAATTGGAAGCAATCCTTCACTATTTACCCTGTGGGTATTTCTGAGAATCTCCATGTCGAGGTCGAAATGATATGTGACTGTCCGTGTGAGCACCCTGGTCATCATGTGAGTAAATCTATGTTAATTAATCATTTTAATAATTTAGTAAAATTTACTAAAATGATATTATTTCTTGTTTTTCTGTTTTTTTTTTAAATATCAATTTATTATTGGTGGTCAGAGTAATAATTATTTATTTACTTTATTAATTTCAAATATTTTCTATCTTACTGATTTAATTATTTGCTTCCACTGGATCCACCTTTTACGTCATTCTTTTTGAAAGCATTAGTCAGAACTGGTGTTACAATTTTTTATTTATTTACTTATACTTTGATACGCCATTATTTTATTTTATTGACGCTGTAAGGAAGAAAAGAAAAACCCTTACTGAGTTTCTTGCCGGTTCTTTTCAGTACTAGGTCTCCCCGCCCTGATTAAACTTACGAACCGATGGTACAGTGACATTTCTTAAGAGCTATTTGTCGCCTAAACTGAGAAAAAAGATTTTTAAATTAGGATTTTTTTAACAGGCTTATGACGACAGCGCCCTCGTATGCAACCGCCAGGGCATATCCGCATGCGGGGTATGCCTCTGCAACCCCGGCCGCTTCGGCAAGAGCTGCGAGTGTTCCGCACACGGCGGCGTCTCGCTGGAGCAGGAGCGAGGCTGCCGGCCCACCAACGCCACCTTCGGCGCACTGTGCTCCAGCCGGGGGACTTGTATATGCGGCGTCTGCGAGTGCAACAAGCTCGACGATCCTCTCAAGGTTAGTTCTTATTGTGATTCTAGCTTCGTATATTCCCTCTTGTCATTAGAGAGTTTTTTTCAGCCACATTTTCCTCCATCGCCCAACGCGCCTTTTCCCTTCCCTCTAGCAAGGTTAGTTGAAATATACGTACGGTATTTATCTACTCTACAAGACCGCCTGCTTGGGCAAGGGCAAACTGGAATGCTTAACAAGGTCGGCCGTCAGCGTCTTATATTCCTTCTTGTCAATAGTGAGACGGAACAGTTTCAAGGCAGAGGTAATGCCACTCCAGGATGTTCTGTATCCACCGAAAAATTGCCTATTTATCCTCTAACTGAAAACACAATATTGTTGTTATGAACTGATTAAGATAAGTAGGTGGTAGCTAGCCAGCCCAAGAACAAGTCCTACCACTTACTACAACCAGCAACATCTATTAATATATTATCATTACCAAACAAGCCATCTTAGTTCGCGTACATGAAACTAGATGACGCTGTATTAACTTTTATAATAGTGGTAGCAATATACTTCGGCAATTTAAAAAAATTGATACCGATACTTCTGTCAAACGATGATACCGGTAAAAAAGTACCGATATGTTTGGTATCGTTACCTGGGTGGCATTTTTACTGGAAAATTAACTAAACGCTCTACACGGATTGGCTAAAGCGCATTAGGTCACGAAAAAAGTAGCGATACTTTTTCAGATAACGTTACCTGCATTACCGGTACCAAATTACCTTTATAGAAATAACGTTACTTACCGGTACTTATAGTGGGAATTTGGTAACGGTATGAAGCCCTGGCTGTATCAGCCAAATGGTTAAACACGAGCATTGTTCGGTGGCAGGTGATATCGGGCCCGTTCTGCGAGTGCGACAACTACACGTGCGACATGAACAAGGGGCTGCTGTGCTCGGGCCCGGAGCACGGCGAGTGCGTGTGCGGCAAGTGCAGCTGCCGCGCCGAGTACTCGGGGCCCGCCTGCGCCTGCCTGAAGGACCAGGGGCCGTGCCGCTCGCCCGGTCAGTTACTTGCGTACCTATCTATTTTTATGATTATGTTTGATTATATAATTTAACGCTAATTTTCTTGCGAACAAATTACAATTTGAAAAATGACAAAGTACTGAAAAGACACTTTTTTTATATAGCTTGTCTAATTCTTAACTTTACTTTTTATTTTTAAGTGCTAATTGCTGCACTGAAGCTAAATTAAATATTTATAAAATACAGTAAAAAAAATCTGAACTGATCTTTAATGTTTGTAAAAATATTAATATCGAACGTTGATGACGTAGTTTTCGACATTGAATAGGGAATAATCTGTGGCTTACAGAGTAAGAGAAGATGGTGTTGATTAATTTCGTCGAAATTGACAGAGCCACGACAGCATAGTTGGTAGGGCACCTGACCACGTCATGGGGTGCGGGTTCGAATCCCGCTCGTTGCTTTTTTTTAACAATTTGTCTTTTCTCAAAATATATTTTTATTTTTATTTAAGTGGGGAAAATCGTCCTTGCTTCTTTGAAGACATGTGGAGGGAGGGGGATCTTCTAATTAAGAAAGTTGTTTGACTAGGAGGCCTATGTCCAACAGTGGACTAATAGAGGGTGATGATAATGAGGTTTAGGAGTTTCCATTTAAACATAATGTAAAATTGTGGTATAGTTCAAAAAAGTGGTTAAAAATAATTAACATACCCCTCTAGGTCTTGTACACACGACTTAAACCGTCGGCACTCGCCTAAAATGTCTCTTTTCAGAATTCAATAATCTTAGTCTGTTAGTAAGCCCGTGATGGCGGTCTATGAAACTTGGGTTAAATCCTACGAGACTTCGAGGTATGCCTAAGATACCTATACGAATAGTATCCTACTTCTTTACTAATTTACGGTTAACATGATTAAAATTGGATATTGGTCTCAGTTGTTCATTCGCACAAAATGCAGTCACCATAACATTCGTATGTCTATTAACTTAGGATTTTTTACCTTTATTTCTCAAGACAAATTTGTTTATATCTATGTTTATTTCACAGAGAACCGTGAAATCTGCAGCGGTCATGGCAAATGTGTTTGTGGCCAGTGCGTGTGCAATGTCGATGACGATCACCATTATTCAGGAAGATATTGCGAGAAGTGTCCCGTAAGTGTTTTTTTACTGTCTGTCTATATTAGCTTTCAATATATTAATGCGTTCAATTGTAGTATTTTTGTATCTACATTTTTTGATTATTACAATCAGTGTCAAGAAAATTAAACAAATTTTTAAGTTATTCATATTATTATATTACATTTTACACCCGCCTGCACAGCAACATACCACAAACTATAAAATTTCCTCAATAGACTTTGAACTCTATGCCTAATGCATAGGGTTGAAAATGTATTGAAGAAATTTGTCAGTTTTGTATGTCAATATGTTGATGTGCAGGCGTCTGTACTTTAGTTTCTATGTAATACCAGATTGCTGATAGCTGATAGTTTTCTTGTGAAACGAACGTCGGTAACTATAGATTGTTCATTACAGCTTGATACCTGTGTGACAGAAGTCACCAAAATCGAAGATGTGACTTTGTAAAAGCGTATAAATTTAAATAATTATAAAATTTATAAAATACAGTGAAAAAATCAAATCAATTTGACATCTGTCACGGGTATCAAGCTATAATGAACAGACTTTAGGGTTTTCACCCGAGTTCTTCCCGTAATAACACGTGTTGTGAGACTCCATTTTAATTTCTATCTACCGTACAATTGTACTCTTACTACTACTAATAATAGAAAAACACTTGAAATTGGCTAAATGCTAAACGCGAAGCCATTAATTAAGATAATTAATTAATTAACAGACTTTAGCGCTGCTTCTTTCTATTAAATTCTATATATCAACAACATTTTACTTTTTAAATTTAACTTGAAAAAACTTGCACTCAGCGCCTAGCTCTTTTGTTACTTTGCATTTTTTCACAAATTATTAAGTTGACGTTTTCGGTATGCGTAGAGAAAGTTCTCAATTTGACATTGTTGTTCGTTGTGCAGACGTGCCCCGGCAAATGCGGCCAGTTCAAGGACTGCGTGCAGTGCGAGGCGCACAATCGCGGCGAGCTGTACAACCCCGACATGCCGGAGGGCTACCGGTGCCCCAATTGCACGCTCTTCCCCATCATTGTCGAAGGGAAGCTCGAAGGTAACTTATGCCTAATTTCACCATTGACCCCTAAGTTTTAGGTGACCCCTAAGCCATGTTAGGTAACAGTTGGTGGAGCAAAACCGTCACCTAAAATGGCTTAGGGGTAAATTGTGAAAATGGCCATTATACAAACAATTTAACGTAGATATTGTTTACGCGAACACTACACATTTAAATGAATCTACTTTTACGGATCCAATCGCGTTTATTTTATACATTAATTTGATTTAATGATTATCCTGACGACTTATGCTATCAGAAAAATTAGACAATTAACAGACGTTGAAACTGCTAGAACAGTTTACTTTAGCTATTTTCATAGTGTCATGTCATATGGTGTCTTACTGTAGGCTACATCAGCTGATGTAGAATCTATATTTATTTTGCAGAAACGAGCAATAAGAACCATTTATAGACTAGGTTCCCGAACTACTTTAAGAAATATTTTTAAAGAAATTGGTGTTCTTACAGTTGCATCTCAGTTTATTTATAATTGCATAGTTTTTGTGCGTTGCAACATCAACTCTTTTACTAAACACGGTGATGTATACAATTTCAATACTAGAAATAACAAAAAACTTGTAATGCCACTGTTCAGGTTGCAAAAGGTTCTTGGCTCTTTCCTGGGGCAAGGTATACACTACTATAATAAAATACCTAGTACTGTACAAGATTTACCTTTAGATAAGTTTAAAAAACATGTAAAATCTTCTTTAATTAAGAAAGGTTATTATACAGTCAAAGAATATTTAGATGACAAAACAGCTTGGTTATAATAAAAAAATAAAAATACTCTTTATTTTATTTTATTGGGATCAATAATTACTTTAAATATATCTTAGCGCTGATATGATAGCCTTTATCAGCAGTGTCCTACAGTTTACAAATAATATTTATGTTACGTTAAACTTTTCATTAGGTTTTTATTTAGAGTAGCTTGAGTGTGGCATGCTCTCTTTACTGTCTCTGCGGTGGTGGCATGTGCGTCGGGTCGTTACATTCCCTAAGATATGGTTGAGTGAAGCGATGGCTGATTCATATGTCATACTCGTGAACGGGTGCCGCCTGTGGAGGCTGGTCTGCTCTTGCATACTATTATTTTTATTATTATTAACTATAGTTTAATTTTGTTTTTTTTCTTTCTTAGACAATTTTTGACCTTTATTAGTGCTGTATGACATTGTGAAAATTTTTAACTGGTAACTGATGTTTTGCAAATGTAGATATTATTATATTTTCTCTTTTGTTTTTTTTAATATGTGTGATTGTCCTTTATATTTTGTGTTTTTATTTGTGATGGAAAGTGTCCTTTTATGATAGGGCATTTTCCAATATTTTTGACGCTGTAAGGGAGAAAAGAGCTGGACACTTGCTGAGTTTCTTGCCGGTTCTTCTCAGTACAAGATCTCCCGCCCAGAGTAGACTTACGAACCGATGGCATAATGACGTTCATAAGAGCTATTTGTAGCCTAAACTGAATAAATGATTTTGAATTTTGAATTTTTTTTTTGACGTTTCGAACCCTTCGCAGGGTTCGTGGTCACAGTCTATTCAAATGCTATTCAAATGACCCTACATATGCACATATTGTTACAGCAAACGAAACGTTGAACGAGCATCTATGCAGTTTCTATGACGACGAGGATTGCCTATACCTGTACGTGTACTCGTACGATGAGAATCAGCGCCTGCTCATCCGCGCGCAGAAGGAACGGGAGTGTCCGAAGAAGGTAAATAATTAAAATTTATACCTATATCTCATCGATTCTTAATAACATCTGTCATTTTTCTGTTTTGTTTGCTTAGGAGAAATAACAAAACATACACCAAAATATTGTCAATTTTGACACCTTTAAACTTTCGCGCGTTATAGAGAAATTGTTTAGCTAGATTTAACGCGAATTTCTTTGTAAAGGTATTCCACGCATACTTTTTTATGTAACTTGACGGCGACGTTTCGGCCGAGCTGCATTATAGCCTTTGATACCATACAAAGGAGTACATTTTAAAGAGTTTTCTTATTTTTTTTTATAATGGAACGCGAACCCTAATAAATAACATAAGTTTTTGTATTGTAGAAAAGTAAAAATAAAATGTGAATTAAATATTTATAAAATACTGGGAAAAAATTAAATGCGTACCCGACCCAGCCAGGAATCGAACCTGGGTCTTCCTCAATCTGGGCAACTGCACTGACCGTTATGCTACCGGGAAGACGACGGACGTAAGCACTGAATTTTTTTTCCTGTGGGTTGACGTTGTCACAAATACGGCAATTTTATTTTTTAACACAGCCATTCATCCAAAAATGCGCCTCGTCGCTAAAGATGATTTTTCGGACAAGCCCAGTCAACAAACAAACGGCGTTGTCAATAGTCATTAAATTTAAGCTCCTGGGTCACTTGGATCCTGTACGGGTGCAAGCCCAAGTAAAATATTATTTTTAAATATCGCAGTTATGTCACTTTATATACCATAGCCTACAAAATTCGAGAATACAACATGTGTTATGACGTAATTTGTGACGTTTTACCTCGATTCACGCTCGACTCTTCCTCTACTCAACCTCATTGAAATTTAATTGAAAAAAAGTGATGTGTAAAGAACTTTAGTGTGCTCAAATTATAGTTCATTTTCCCAGGTGTTCATCCTGGGCATAGTGCTGGGCGTGATCGCGGCCATCGTACTGGTGGGGCTGGCGTTGCTGATGTTATGGAAGATGGTCACCACCATCCACGACCGCCGCGAGTTCGCTCGCTTCGAGAAGGAGCGCATGATGGCAAAGTGGGATACTGTAAGCGCCACTTTGTCATACCCATTATATTTTTTTATTATTTTATTTTTGCACTCACAATGCTATAAGTATGTACCTAGTTACAAGATAATATTTTACTAGCATGGGACCAATTTTCTTAGTCCAATTAATCATAAAATATTATCCAATCCAATTAGTCATAAATAATTAATCCAATCTCGGGGTCTCGGTAGTTCAGGGTTCGATTCGCACTCGTGCTTCCTGAGACTAGTTGATTTTTCGTAGTAAAATTTTATCTACTTACCTATATACCTACGAGTATATCTTTAATTTAGAAAATCATAAAAAAATCCACAAGCGATATACCAATAATATTTTTATTAAGATCGAATGTTAATGACGTACCTACCCCCTTACAAATAAACACTATTTGTAAATGCTTAAATAGTGTTTATTTGTAAGGGGGGTAATTGTTGACATTGCATAGGCTCGTTTGGCGTAAAAAGTAAGAGCAGATGGTGTTGATAAACTTGCACGAGTTAGACAAATCCAAGGTAGCGTAATTGGAAGGGCACCTAACCCGGATTGTCAGAGGTTCGAATCCTGCTTTTGAATAATGTCAGTACTTTTCCAAAATTATTTATGTTTAATTTTAATAGTATTAAAAAAAACTCGACACTTAGTGTAGGGTGCCCTCCGGCGAGGTGAGGCGACGTATATCGATACGTAGAATCGCTGGCAGCTGGATTAGAAGAGCCTTTACGAATGCTCCTTGTATAAGGAGGATAATGGCGTACTTTGCAAGGCGCTCTTGCAAGTTAAGTATTTTTTGCAATGCCGAGTTACCCAAATTACAAGATCTATAGCTTTTACGTGCTACGGCTTTGCTTTTGGAAAGCAAAGCCGTTGGTCCCGGCCGCTTTCGTACGTTGGCTGTCTTTAAAACCCGACAAACCGTACTTGGTTGGTGTGGCAGGTCATGGCTTGATCTCCCCGTGTGTTAACTATTCACATGGGAAGGCTTAAGGCCAGATGTGGGAGGTTTAGAATCAGCTAAACCTAAAACTGCAGTAACAACATTACAACAGCACACTTTATCAAATTTTTTTTTTTAACAGGGCGAGAATCCAATTTACAAGCAGGCGACTTCGACATTCAAGAACCCTACATATGCTGGAAAATAATGTGGCTACGTAAAGAGGAAATAATAACAAATAATACAGATATTGACTCAACTATTATCCGAACATTTTAGTCACCGTTCGAGTCACTTATCAGTTGCATTTCAGTGATATTTTATTAACTAATCAACGAAGTGTACCTTAAGCTTTGTGCTGATATAGGATGTTGCCTTAAATAGTGCCTTTATACTTGAATTTTGATAAAAAATATTCTTTTCACGAATATAAAGAGTTTGAACATAACTGACATTATTCAAATCATGTTGTAGTCATTGAGAGTTATGAGAGTTTCATATGAGAATAATGTATCGCTTATTTAACAATATTGGCTTTGATACGAGACTTATGGTCTGGTTTAATCTCAAAACAATAATATAGTATGCTTTTTGTACTTATGTGTGAGTGATTGTCGTATGTACTTATGTGTGTAGCTTGAATATACATGGCAAGGTATAATGGTGTCGTATGAAAATCTCATTTTAATTAATTTAAACGTAACCTTTCAGCCTTGCCATGTTTCTTTGATAGCCTTAACATTGAGTAGAATTGAGTAATAAATTATGTAGTACGCAAAGTAGCCTCAGCGGTTTACAAATAAACACAACTAATGCATTGTTGCAAATGCGATAAAAAATACTAAATGTTTTTTTTAAAATCGATATTTTACTTTGATAGTGCGTCTTTTGCAATTTTTAATTTTTATACGTATTAATAGAACATGGAACTTTATCTAAAGTAAGTAGGCGTAAGTGAAATGATTTAGATGGTTGTTAGGTAAGTATGTTTCATTTTGGTTGTCGATATCACTGCCAAAAGCCGTAGTGTAGGGTAACATCACAAATTAATACATATATATAGAATTTATTGGAGAACATTTTGTGAACGATGCAGTATCAAGTTGAACAGAGATTCTAATATTTAGATGAACTTGCAAAAATATATTTTACATTAGAACAAACATTTTAAAGTGGTTACCCTACTACGGCGGTGTTACAAGTACACAGTTACTGAGGTAGAAATATGGCTTCCTGAATATACCGGTGCCTTATATAGCGGTAATAAAATAGTGCCATTACTAATATTGTAATAAAAGTCGAAAATATTTATTACTTTAATATAACTCCATTGTAGTAATATATTTTTAATTTAATAAACTATTTTTAAATTTTATATACAATAGAAATCACTCAAATTGCAGTTTTTATATTGTTTTTAGTTTTTTTTACCTAAAAGTCTTGCCTTTATATCTTATTTAATTTTTTTTTATTGTCATGTCTCATGACACGAATCCCTCAAGAATTTCGAATAATTTACATTGATTGAAATGGTTAATATAATGACTACCCTGATATTTAGCCTATAAGAGAGCTGTATGATCATTCGACAGAAAATAAATTTTGAAAATCTTTTGTTTGTATATATTATTTCATTTAGTGAATAATTATAATGTAAATTAATTTTAAGCATTTGTGGTCTCTAATTATAGCTAATAAAGATTAACTCAAAATCTTTTGCTGTTTCATTATCATTATGCACTCGCGAGCAAAAGTATGGAATCACTTACTTGAAATTGGTTCCGCGCGATCTTGAGTACTAAATAACTTGTTAATAATAATAAAAATGGCACCATTTTAAAGGTTCAACTATTAACTTTAAATTGATACCAAATTCATTAAAATCCCGCCAGTATGTAAGAAGTTATCCCGGATTACGTGAAGAAGTAAGGAAAAAGACATGTTTCAATTGTTTGATACGTCGTGAGTTGCGGCCTATTGACCCCCTATAAAAGCACGTGTTATCGGATGTTGTTTATAAATCTGCTTTCACACGTTGACCCGTACACATCTCCGCTACTTTTGTCCCTTAACCTTGGACGAAAATGGATACTACACCTACAGAAGCAGCACAAATCGTCACCCTATTGAAAGAAGGGCTCAGCCAGCGGGCTGTTGCACGTCAGCTTCACATAAGCCAGTCCTGTGTTTCAAAAGTTTATAAACGCTTTCGAATTTAAATGAATTTGGTATGAATGTAAAGTTAATAGTTTAACCTTTAAAATGGTGCCATTTTTATTATTCTTAACTAGTTATTGAGTACTCAAGATCGCGCAGAATCAATTCCAAGTAAGTGATTCCATACTTGTGCTCGCGAGTGTAGTTGTAATACTTATCCAATATATATAGAAAAATGTTTATTAAGCAGGTAGGGTAACGATACCATTGTTCGACCCAGTGGCAGTGTTCGACAGAGTTTTCGAAGCCAAAAAATAACTTAGATTTTCATTAAACTATTACAGGATGTCAGCAAGGAAGCTGGTGGTTTGTATTCAATTGGTGCATGAGACTAAAATCAGTTTCTATCCTTTTTTTATGATTAAGGGACAAAAATATCGATCATTGGTTCCTGTAGAACATTGGTGCCTCTACCCTACCTACGTTAAATCATAAAAAACCTACTCTTACGTATCATGTTTAAAAGTAGGTACCTACTGGTAGCAGGGTTGCCAACTATTTTTCAGGAAGTTAAAGTAAATCTATCACTAACTAGTATAAAAAAAAGGATTTGAAGAAAAAATAATTACTATTTTCCAAATTTATTTATTTAAGCGTTGCGTTTCGTCTCACTTCACCTGAGTCTGAGTATCATTCAGTAGTTCTGAAATTAAGTCAACAGGAATATTCCGTTCAAACGCACGCATTAGTCGGAAATAAAGTATTTTCCATATTACTTTCATTTTATTAACCTTTTCACCGCCCAACTATCCTGCACGCGATGTCCCGCTGTACGCCAACGTATAAATGTATTTTAATAAAGTAGGTTCAAAGAAGAACTTCTATAGAAGTGCTGGCGTGGACGGCACGAAAATCTCGAACTTCTATAGAAGTTGTTGGCGGTAAAAAGGTTAAAAAGAATAGAGTATGGGGATGGAAAATAAAGTAGGATACGTTATTTTAAAGTATGGTTGGCAACCCTAACTGGTAGGTAGGTACACACGCCTGCGCATCAGACTACCACAAACTGTCAAATTTCCTCAATAGACCTTGAACTTTATGTATATGGCATAAGGTTGAATAGAGCCTTAGATGAATGATTGATCTCGCTGCGCTCGACTACATACCGCGCTACCTGAAAACAATAGCTCCGTGAATGCGACAACTGAATATATTGTAGTGTGTGTAAGAACGGTGTCCTTATTTCTTGTAGTTAGTATTATTTTTACACAGTTTAACTAGGCAAACTGGCATTTTACTTCGGTTTATGACTAAAATTTAACAAAACATTCGGTACGCGCACTTTACACACAGTTTGCAACGCGACTGACAGCAGGCGACTGAATCGGGTACGCCGACTTCGGCGTAGTATTTTTGGCCGCATTTAACAAGTACGCCGGCGGCACAAATTGTGCCGGCGGTATCTAGTCGAGCGCAGCGAGACCAATCATTCATCTAAGATGTACAGTAAATTCAGCACATTTTTCTAAAAGATAGTTTTGACGGGCTGCATAGAAGTATAGTGACCTCTTGTAATAAAGTTTCATACTCACTCTGCCACGTAGAAAGTGCTCGTTCAGTTGCATCAAACGCATAACAACGTTGCATAATGAAGTACATTTCTCTTTTCTCTTCATTTCTCGTTTGTTTAAGAATTTTTACTGTGGTGGCAGGGTGCCTACATGCCAATTTGGCGAACGGTGATGTGATTCCATTTTTATGTGGTCAGTAGCACTAAGCATGGGTTATTAACCTCACCTCATTTGGTTCGAGTTAATTTTCTAATGGCGTGAATGGCCGTATCAAATATCGAATTCCCATTTATACTTAGCAGTTTCTTTTTAAAATAAACGGCCGCCGCAACGCCGCAGCCGCCGTGGAAATTTTGAGACCACGCCGCCGGCGCCGCCGCGCCGTGCAAATGGCTATCGCGCTCATAAATACATACATACATACATACTAGGCCCGTTGATATTTTTCGAATCACCACTATCATAAAACACAGTGAAATTTTCATCGCATACGATTTTAGCCCTAGGTTCCCCGGTAATTATTAATTGATATAGAAGTAATAGTAAAATTTAATGAAGTTAGTCGCCATTGCTAAAATCATGTCCATGTTTAAAGCTATAGTAAAATATACATTATGCAGAAGATGACCTGTCATAGGTTAAATTATACCTCAATAAGTCATTTTTAAGAAATTTTTACGTCTAATCAACGTCATGTTGTGGTCGCAATGACCAAAGTAACAAGTAATTACAACACAAGGGCAGTTCGTAACAACGTCGAATCGACGTCGCATCGGCTATAGCCTATAAGGTAGACGTCCCTAATGCCGATAACGTCCCAGTAACCGATAACTAGTTACATTTTAATGTTTTCTCATTTCTACCAAAAAGACTTTTTAAGTATTCGAACGGCAACATTTTCTTAGTAATATTCTACGCAATTATAATAGCAACACTTATCCATAACTGTAATGGCGTCTTAGCTATAAAACATTGAAAGTGCTTTGCCCGAAATAAAACAAAAAATACGAAGTTTTGTTACTGAATTACGAAACCACCAGGGTTCATTGCTAAGCTTGCTGTGCTGCTGCTTTTAAATGTAAGGTAAGAGTGTTAATTTACTAATACATTTGAGTTAACTATGTAGTGATTTAACCTAAAACTCAAGGCAAATCTTAGTGAAAAGTTAATATTATTACATATCACATCTATTGGTACTCACAAATCCCTACTTGACCTAGTACCCGTTAAAATGTACACTATTTTAACGGGTTTTGGTACACGCATCAACCTAGTAATAGTCAATGCACCAAAACCCGTTATTGTACCCTATTTCCTTGCATTAAATGCCATTATTCAATAAAATATTGTATACCTTTTTATTGGTTATTGGGACACACGGTTAACAGTGCACCTAAGCTCGTCATAGTTCTTAGCATCTTGAATTTAAGTGTCATTATCGTCAAATAAAAGGACAAATGAAATAAAAGAAGGATGCCTCGACGACACAAGTGGTTAGCGCACTAACTAACCACTTGTGCCATCGAGGCAAGGATCCTTTTTTTTTTTTTTTTTTTTTTTATATTAGAAGGAGGCAAACGAGCAGGCGGGTCACCTGATGGAAAGCAATCACCGCCGCCCATGGACACCCGCAAAACCAGAGGAATCACAGATGCGTTGCCGGCCTTTAAGGAAGGAATAGGCTCGTTTCTTGAAGATTCCTAAGTCATATTGGTCCGGAAATACCGCCGCTGAGAGCTGGTTGAATGCGGTCAAATGGGAGGAGTTGGTACTGGGGCGCTCCAGCCCAAAGATGGGAACAGTATTCCATATGAGGCCTGACCTGTGCTTTGTAAAGCTGTAAGCGATGGGTCGGCGTGAAATACTGTCCCGCTCTATTGAGCACACCCAGCTTTTTCGAAGCTAATTTAGCTTTACCTTCCAAATGACCGCGAAATTGAACGTCACTTGAAATATCGACGCCAAGGATTCCAATGGTCGGTTTGGTATCAAGGGGAGCTCCTTCAAAGTTTAGAGATACGACGAAGGGATGTTTTTTAGCGGTAAACACGCAAACTTGTGTTTTGGAAGGGTTAAAATGGACTAGATTAAGTCGGCCCCAATTCGAGACATGACTTAACATGTTCTCAGTGTCAGTCACAAGTTTATTCCGGTTCTCGATGACGCTTTCCAGAGAAATATTAGTACGTCCGGTGTAAAGCGTATCCCCAGTACTGTCGTCTGCATAGCAATGAATGCTGTTGTTATGCAACATGTCATTGATATGCAGAAGAAACAGTGTAGACGACAGCACACACCCCTGTGGGACTCCAGCATTCACGGGCTTCAGGTCAGAGCATGATCCGTCAACTACGACTTTGATGCTACGCCCAGAAAGAAAGCTGGCGACCCACGCACACAATTTCTCAGGGAGCCCGTATGATGAAAGAAAGAAGAGCCCTGTGCCATACCCTGTCGAAGGCTTTCGCTATGTCCAAGCTAACTGCCAGTGCCTCCCCTTTCCTCTCGACTGCCTCCGCCCATCGGTGAGTGAGGTACACTAAAAGATCACCAGCCGAACGACCGCGGCGAAAACCGTACTGGCGATCGCTTAGTAGCTGATTCTCTTCTAGGTACCTCAAGAGCTGGCAGTTTGTAATGGACTCCATTACTTTGGAGAGCAAAGAGGTGATGGCTATAGGCCTGTAGTTGGACGGATCTGAGCGATCACCTTTTTTGGGAATCGGGTGGACAAGGGCTGTCTTCCAAGAACTCGGGACAACGCCAGTCGTGTAAGAGAGCCGGAAGAGGCGCGTTAGAAGCGGCGCCAACTCAGGAGCACACGTCCGAAGCACAATGGGAGGGACTGCATCAGGCCCACTCGACTTATGAATGTCAAGGGAAAAAAGAGCCTTACGAACTGACCTTTGCAGGAACCGAACGTTTGGCATAGAACAAGCGCAATGCGGTATTGTTGGTGGCGAGTTTTCCCCATCGTCCAAGGTCGAGTTTGATGCGAAAAGAGTACCCAAGAGATCGGCTTTCTCTTTTGCAGTATGGGCAAGGCAATCATCGGTCTTGTGCAGTGGTGGAAGTGACGGTCGACAGAAATTCCCCAAGACAGCCTTGGCGAGAGACCAGAATGCACGCGTACCCGAAGGAAGACGCACTAGCCTCTCCCCAATTCTACCTATAAATGATGACTTCGCCTTGGCAATGTCCTTCTTAAAAGACCTGGCAGCAAAGTTGTACTTCTTTTTGAGCACACTGGTACTTGGATCCTTTGATGACACCGCATTAGCCCAGGCTTGGTAATGCTCGCGCTTCTGGCGAGATGTTATTTTGCAACATCGACCAAACCATGGTTGGGATCTGCCGCCAACGGGAACCATAGAGTTTGGAATAAAGAGTTCCATTCCCTGCAGTATCACATCAACGACAGAATCGGCGGCGACATCAGGATCATCCAGCGAGAAGCAAACTCGCCACCATGGGTACGACGCAAAGAAACTTCGCATCCCATCCCAGTCCGCTGACCTATAATGCCAGACCCGACGGCTGACCGCACGTTGCGATTTTAAAGTTTCCGTGAGAGGCACTGTGCTCCGAATCAGGCAATGATCTGATGAGCCTAGTGGTGCATCAACGGACACTTGATAGCCGTCTGGGTGCGAGGTCAACAAGAGGTCCAGTAAGGAAGGTGTATGGCCCTCCACATCTGGTACCCGCGTAGGCTCGGCAACCAGTTGGGACAGACTGTAGGCCAAAGCGAAGTCATGAACGGCTCTACCCGCATGGTCAGTAGTGCGTGAACCAAGCCATTCGACGTGGTGGGCATTAAAGTCTCCCAGCACCACGATCTCGGCAGAGGGGATCCGTTGGAGAAGGGAATCTGTGGCCGTTTGGACGCTCTCGACAAGTTGGTCAGTCTCAATGTTACCGCTGTGGGACCTATACAGGCACGCGTAGACGCGAGGGTGGTGTCCGCAGTCGACTTGCAGCCATAAGATGTAGAGGTCCCTAACTTCAAGATTGCCGAGGCGACGAACGCACATATCCTCCCTGACGTAAGCACAAACACCGGCGCGTGGCACAAACGAATGCTCCAGATTGTATCCCGGGTAGCGCAAGTAGGAGACGTCAGGAGGGGGGGATATCTGCGTTTCAGTAAGGAAAAGCAAGGCCGGCTTCTCCGTCTCAAGGTGGTAATGGACGGCGCTTAAGTTGGAGTGAATTCCCCTGATGTTGCAGAAGTCCACGCGAAGCGTAGGAGGGGGTGCCGAATGTCTTGCCTTACTCCTGCCTGCAGCATGTGCTGATACGAGCGGACTTTTGCCCTCCCCAGAATACGTAGGGCAGCCTGAGCGTGGACGCTCAGGGGGGGATTCTCCTACACTGGAGGTGCAGGTACCCCCCTGGGGTAAATCTAAATTTAAGTTCGCTGCCATATCAATTGTGTGTGGGGGGGGGGGGGGGGGGGAATAGGGCCTCCGGAACTATCACTGACCGGACGAAACACAACAGCAACGAGTGCCATTATTTCACGCCGGTATTTAGTGAGAGGGTGGTATTACACCGGGCGAGCCGGCCCAATGCGTGCTACAACGCAGCGTGGCTCTACCACTCAGTCAGTGTCACTCATTTAGCACCACCCAGGGGTCACGTGTAGGGTCTCGAGGGTAAACCTACGGACGCGAGTGACCTTAACCCCCAACCCCCACCCACGTTTTACTTTTTATTTTCAAGTGCTAAATTATAAATTTTATAAATATTTAATTTAGCTTCAGTGCAGCAATTAGCACTTGAAAATAAAAAGTAAAAATTTAATCTTTAAGTTATGTATACTATTTGATAATACTAAAATCGTAGTTTTGATAGACTGAGTTAAACATTTTTGTTGGCTAGCTTGTTTAAATGCAGAGTTAGTTATTTTTTTTTTTTGATTATGCTGTGGATTGTGTTCTTTTATGCTCTTTCTTATTATGTTTTGTTATTTTAACTTAAAGAAATATTTTTTGATTTATATAATTGTTTTTTTTTTGTATTAGTAGTCATAAATACATTTCCTTAAAATTTTGGCTTTTCTTTAAGAAAGTACCTCTATATTCCCTACATCAAGCACAGTCACAAATATTATATTTCAGTGAACTTTAACTTAAAGCAACAGAGTTCAAATTCGCAATTAAAAATACCGGATTTTAGGACAGTTTAACGCTTACTAGTACAAATTTAACGGGTATTGGTACAATTCGGTCTTTTTTATATTTCTTTGGATTTATGTGTATTAACATTAACATAATTATGAATAAAACAAATTATTCAAGAGCTAGATTAAATTACTTATATGCTCATGTAAATATCATTTTTGTAACTCTACCTATTTTAACGTAGCAGACGTGCAAACTCAGCAATGTTCAAAACTTAACGGATACTGGGACGTTTACCTTAGGCGATTATGTCGCCGGCGTCATAAAGGTTGAAATTTCTAGAGCGACGTCGATTCGAGGTAACCGGCACGTGCCAATTTTCCCCATTTATGTGGATTCGGGTAGATTTGACGTACCTAACTAAATTTGGTCGCATTAAAATAAGAACATTAAATATGTGTAAAAACACATACCTAATTTAAACCATAAATGTTTGCTGGGAGTGACTTTAAAAGACACGTACGAGTATCGAACACAAAAAACGATTAAGGAAGAGGGTAAATCGTTTTGTCTGCTCACAATCACATACCCGCAATAACTTCAGTACATCCGTGATCAAGATCATGGAGCAAGCAACTGTGCCGAAATATCGGATGGTCACACAACAAAAACATGGTAGGTAATAATCCCGTTAATAATTATTATTCTTAAACAAGTTCAAAGCTCGATTAGAAGAGCAGGCGCCTGTATTATAAAAGGTCGTCGGGGCAGACGTTTTTTCAAGTTTTTGATGTGTAACATCATTCCGCTCGCCTTCTATGACTTTGTGACTGATTTCGTGAAATGTGACGGAAGTCCGACGTAACAGTGTGACAGGAAGTCAGGGAAGTGCGCAAGCGCGCCCCATTTTGTAAATTTAAAATCGATGCTAAGAACAAGACATAATTTAATATAGGTGACATATTGTGTCATTTGTCAAATGCATTCTAATGAGTATTTACTGCATTCTCTATATGATTTGTAAAAAAATATACGTAATTGTTAATTCTATATTTTATTTTCTAATCTAATATATAAAATTCTCGTGTCACAGTTTTCGTTGCCATACTCCTCCGAAACGGCTTGACCGATTTTGATGAAATTTTTTGTGCTTATCCGGTATCTATGAGAATCGGTTAACATTTATTTTTCATCCCCCTAAATGTTAGGGGTAGTCCACCCCTAAATTTTTTTTTTATTTTTTAGACAAAATTTTTAATTTCTATTTTTTTATGATACAACATACAAAAATACATACAATCCTCAATTTTTTTTATTTTTTATTTTTTTTTATTTTATTTATATGGCAAAACAAAGTTTGCCGGGTCAGCTAGTTGTTATATAGATTTCAACCATTTCGTGTGTCAATAGACTTTTAAACTACAGGTCGTATTAATTTACTGTTGATAATAAGTCTCAACTATCAATAAAGTGCAGATCATTGATAAAAAAGTCAAGTATGTCAAATGTCTTCTAATGAGTGCTGCATTCTCTTTATCTATCTATATATATAAAAATCAATTGCTGTTCATTTGTTTAACTAAAACTCGAGAATGGCTAGACCGATTTGGCTAATTTTGATTTTAAAATATTTGTGGAGGTTCAGGGAAGGTTTAAACGGTGAGAAACAAAATAAAAAGTAACGGAAAATACTAAAAACGAAAATTTCATTTTCCGATACAAAATGTTCCGCGATTTGTTTGTTTTGTTGTCATAGAAACTGTCAAAGTGGTACGAAGTCCACCGGGTCAGCTAGTGATTTATAATAAAAAATTATGTTACCTAATTGTTAATTCTATATTCTATTTTCTATTGTAATATTGATTTCAACCATTTCGTGTGTAAAAGACTTTTAAACTATATTAATAATAATTTACTGATGATAATAAGTCTCAATAAAGTGCAGATCATTGATAATAAATCCAAGTAAGTAATAATGAATAATTATTCAAATAAAATACTTCATTAAGTATATAGCTTTTTAAAATTTTTAGGTTAACTTCTGTCACTGCTTAATGGAAAAGTTTCCGAATTTTATATTACATATCGCTCGTTTTTATTTTATTTCGCAGCTGCTGTAAGTAGGTACAGTCTTTCTATACGACCTATCTTTTTAAGTATTTGTAATTTTAAAAAAACGTGTTCTGTCCTCTTATTATTATTATTTTTATTATTATTTTGTGACATTATGAATGTACTTACGTAGGTACTTTATCAGAGGTGCGAGCTTCAAACCAGCCAGCGCTGCAGCGCAGCCAATAATACCTACTCACTCTTTGATATAAATGACGAGTGCCTCCCACTCATTATCGAAGTCACCGGTACTATTTTGCCACTGTGAATTATTCTCGGTAATATTTTGGGTATATTAACAAATTGTAATTAATTTAAAATATATTATATTACATTTGTGATTTTAACTTTTTTATACTTATAAAATTCATTAATCGCACCCCTAAACTGCCCCCGAAAAGATGGCGAACGCAATAAAATAAAATCACTATTTTATGATTGAAACTATTACAAGTTAATTATAGATGATACTATAACAAAAACAATAAATCTGGAATCAACCGTTATTTTACCAAATTAACACTTTTATATCATTCAGCCTTCGATAAATTTACTTAATATTGATCGAAGAATTCGGCAATGTTACTTACTACAGTCTCTACATAATAATGCCACTAGACAGTGCGCGCAGAATGAATTCTTAAAGAAACAAACGTCTATTCACAGACCCTTGTCATCCATCGGTCGTAACTCCATTAGAGTCAAACTAACTTACCTCTCATGCCTTATCATGTAGGGAGGTGTTTACCAATACTGGCACATGCGTCGGCAAGCATGACTTAGTGAAAATTAGATTTGATGGGGCGGGGCGGCTCACTAGTTTGATAAATGAAGTTAAACTTCGTTTGGAGCGTAGGTATCCTAACCCTTTTCTATTACGAAATTATGTAAACAATACATTAGATTTTATTTGTGCGTGGAGGTCTAAAAAGGATACATAGATGAACTACTTTAAGCAATATTCTTTTTATAAAACCTTTTATTAGAAATTTAGAAATGTTGAGTAACATTGATTCTACTATTTCTACTAACTAAGTATTTAATATATTTTGCTATTAAGTGTTGTGAGCTAAATTACTTGACGCTAAATGTTTCACTGCAATATCTAGTTCTAGTCTACCTCAAATCGAACAAATCTGTATACATTTACAGGATTGAACTTACGCTTTCTGATAAATCAGGTTAGTCGAACACCGTTTCTGAATATGATTATTTGGTTGTTATTGCAAATTTTCGTAAAAGCACATGGTGGATAATTATGATATAGCCGCGAAATTTGCAGGTGCCGGACGCGGTTTCTCAGAAGTTGCGGATTGAAATGTGGCACGTGGAAATGTCTTTATCACCTTTTATTTCTAAGTAACCGCCTCTGTGGTCTAGTAGTTAAGATTCTTGGTTTGGTTGGCGGTAAAGCTTGTTAGTCCGCCTGGCTAGTTACCATCATCTTCATCTAAATATGTATACTTAGCATACACCGACCCCATCCGAACCCTTCGGAGAATCTAGTAGGGCACGGGGACGCGCACTTTTACTAAGTGTGCGATGCCGTTCCCTCTAAAAAACCTCCGAAGGTGATTCGTTTCAACACGGCTTGAGGTACCCTTTACGTATCTCGCCGCCGCTAAAAAAGCCCGGTGACGCTGAAAATGCCGTTTGAGGCAATCAGCAATCTTTCTCAAAAAAAAACTTAGTATACAAACTAGCATTGTTGTGTTCCAGCAGCTAGAGATAAGATAGCCAGTGCGTCAGTAGTTGTGGATTCCGGATGAAGTGCGCTTCCATCTTCGGCCTTATTATTCCTTTACGTCAGACGAGATGAAGGCCAAGTGCCATCCCGTAAGAAATTTAAAAAAATCTTCTGTATTATCTTTTGTCTACAATTAGAAGCAAACAACAGCAAACAACATAAGTAGTCAGTATATTACCATAGTATAGTAGTATAGTAGTACCGAATTCCGCAAAGCTGCTGCGCCACACCACCTAAATTGAAACAAAAAGGTGACACGTATCAAATCCGATGATATACGAGTCTCGCGTAAATAAATGCATACATTAGCGTCACTCACAAAAAATCCAATTTCTCTGTCACTCGTAAGAAATCTACGTTGCGTCTGTTCGACGGCTGTAGTATTGAAGGCTACCGGCTGCAGATGTGAACTATGGAGGTAACTCGGGAATCGCGTTAATGTTTATTGTTCTGTGGTAAGATCACATACAAAAAATTATGGTAAGTACGTAGGTACTAAGTAGGTACGTTGTAAACCCACTTCTAGCAATATCATTACTTATCACTTAAAAGCTACATTTTTTTTTACTTTGTGCCTATGTTGTATATTATGCTGTTTATGTTATATGCATAAGATAGGTATATGCCTTTATCAAACGTATATGCATATAGGATAGGTAATATATGCGCAGTGTTAACTCTTTGACACCCTTTTTGGATAACACTGAAATGAGTTTACTGTTGGCTAGGTATTTATATTCCAATTTAGTTGGTATCTCCCCGTCCGCGGTAGATGCGGCGGTGATCGTTCACTGTCACCCGCAACCACTGCTGTCGCTCAGATGGGTATCCGTCACGGTGAATCGGGGGCTCGAGGGCTCGGGGCTCGGGGCCGCACCAGGTGTCCTATTAACGGATATCGCTTCCACGGAAAATAGACTGGCAAATGTGCAGCATAAATTGATAACGTGAGACAAACTTCAAAAAAGCGTAAGTAGCATTTGGGTTTTGGCGAATACCGCGTAAATGTCAAAGACCAAATTTTTCAGGAGAAAGGAGAAGATTTACTGCCCATTTAATTACTTACTCGGTGGCGGTAAACAATTGTTTTGGCCCGCATACAATAATAAAGTAATTTTTTATAAGAAGTATTCGGCAATCATAGTAGGTATAAAAGCACTAACGCTGTTTTATTTATTTATTTGGGAAAATAACAGTAAAACATTTAAAAAAACTAATAACTTAAAATAGCTCATAACTTAAAACTAGGCCTTTATAAGTTTCCACAAGCTACTGTTACTTTATCTTCTATCTATCTACTTTAGGGAAGGTTTGTTTAGATTTCACCAATGCTACTTAGGCGCTTTTGAACTATCCCAGACGATATTGGTAATGGTGAAATTATACATTGTGCCGATAAAATATTTACAACATCTCTCATATTGGTCTGATTAAAAGTGTGGGCAGGTAAGAGTAAGTAGGTAATAATACCAACATTATATATCTTATCGTAAAATCTAATGATCTCGCCAAAGTTGTTTTCTGTGGCACTTCAGAATATAGAGGAAGGCGTAACCGTTACACAGATTAAGTTAATATGAGTTCAAAGAAAAGACTTAAATATTATTGGTGATGAAATGATGATGATGATGATGAAGATGTCTTCATTTAAATCGTGATTATGGTCAGTCAAATACAAATATTTTAAAGAACATTTTAATATATTGTTTTCTAAAGTTTACGCGAACACTACACATTGAAATGAAACAACTTTTACGGATCTACTCGCGTTTATTTTACACATTACTTATTTAATGTATATGATCCCACCAGCCTGGGATCCCATCATACAAAATATTAAATCCCAGCCCCGACACCATACTGCCAGACCAAAAGATACTGTAAGCTCTTTCTGCGTAAAACGGAACGCAACTGATTAAATTTAAATGAGGGGTATACAAGCTACCAACTAATTATGAGATGACCAACACCTCAGTCTCCCTGTGACCACGGACCCTGCAAAGGGTTCGAAACGTCAGGATAAACATTAAATAAGTAATGTGTAAAATAAACGCGAGTAGATCCGTAAAAGTTGTTTCATTTCAACATTTTAATATTTACACAAATTTGGCACCATCCACTATTGTTACTCTTCTTTTTCAAAAATAAATTTATAGTAAATCGTAAACTTCGCCTGCTTTTTGGTGTAAAATAACAATTAAAAAAAAGTAATGTAAATAGTTTTAAGTTAAGATTGTCTATATAAAACTTTGATACTAAATAAAATGAAGACAATAGGGTCATAAAGACAAACTTTTATTCAAAGATACTTAGCCTTTGAATACTGAATGTTCTTTCATACTTGGCTTTCATACTCGTAGTTCTTTTTGTGTCGTTTTAGAAGCTGACCTGGATTATGAAGTACACAGTATTGCAACTTTTGTGGCTAGTGACTGAAACGTTGAAAAAGAAATAGCCTTTTATTATGTGGGTTGTCACAAAACAATAAAAAACGCAGCGTGCTCTCAAACACGTAGAGCCGCCAGAACGACTGGGAATTATGACAAAACTGGGTGCCTGTGCAAGTTTCGATCACGTTAACGAAAACGAGAATTTATGTGTATGGGATAGAAACAACGCCTCCGTTTTTTTATATTAATGGAGGCAAACGAGCAGGCAGGTCACCTGATGGGAAGCAATCACCGCCGTCCATAGACACCCGCAAAACCAGAAGAATCGTAGATGCGTTGCCGGCCTTTAATACGGACCCTTTAGTACGGACACGCCTCCGTGGTCACAAACGAGGTGAGTATAAGTGATGCAATACAAATTCTCTTTAACGTGACCGAATGGAGAATAAAACTCGCACTAGGCACCCGCAAGTTCAGTACGCACCTTGACTTTAATAAAAAAAAAACTATTTACTTCAGGCTGTTGCCCATAATATTGTTAGTATAGAAATTACTTAAAAAAACTACACTGGCCTGCAAAATTAAGTATCACACTTTTAAAATTGCAATAACTTTTTAAGTACACAAGATATACTTTCGAAACAAAAAGGAAAAATGTTACTAATGTATAATTTACTTTAGTTTCAAAGAAAGCTGATAAAAGTTTCTGCAAAACGTTTTTTATTTAAAAATTTCTAACTTCTATAGTTTAGAAAAAAAAAATATTAAAAGTGTAGTACTTTGTTTTGCAGGCCGGTGTATATTAGTAAATACAAGTAGGTACTAAAAAAAGAAAACAAACAACAACACAAATTAATTAAGGTATTTGCCGCCCTCTGGGGCTCCGGGCACACGCACTTGTATTTGGACCCAGTGCCCCAGAATGGGGCTGTCCAGCTTGTCGCTGAGCACGTTCAGGATGGTGTTGGCGCTCCCACGCGCGCGGCACATCAGCGACGCGATGGGTCGCCGCAGCACGGTGTGGAAGACTGACTGTGGGTTAGTGTTATGCGGCCTTCCTTATTGGCCTTTGTTTTCAGTGGTTAGACCTTTAGAACTTTAGAAGCATGTAAAAGGGAAATATTTAAAGAAATTTGTGAGAAATATGGTGGATGGCACCAAAATTTACACGGATGGATCCAAAACATTGTAACTAAAAACACAATTGTAACTGGAGCAGCGTATTATGTACCCACAACTCTATACTTATGGAATAGTTAATAGTAGTTTATGCAACTGTCATATAATGAAGGGTATTAAAACACGAGTGTGAGTTTATGAAACGAGCGCAGCGAGTTTCATAATAGTAACGAGTGTTTTAATACCCGTGTTATATGCAGTTGCATACACTACTTTATCTTCACTAATGCAATTAGTCAAACAACAAGAGTAAAAGCTGACAATAGTTTATTTATAATAATTGTTCAAATTTTGGATGGTACAATTTTGAAAGTTAATGTTAATTATTGATCCAGCAGCTGTAGCGGTCGCGGGGCAAGCAGTAGAGCTCGTAGACGGAGTTGGAATATTTATAATTACTTCATTCGTCTTGTTTTATATACTGTTCAAGATCGTATTTGAGACTTGAATTTTATTCATTAAAGACTCATCAATGTAGCTTTCAGCCACCACCAAATTTATTAATACCAGTTCTTTGATCGACGCACTTCCCCGATCTATAGCTCAAGAAAAAGGCAGGGTTTCGACAGGGGGTGGGTCGAAGTTCCATGTATTTTTTACATACGGCATAGCAGTTGCCCGTCACAACGAAAGAACGATCTATTTTCGTTTTTGTTTTTGAAACTTTCACCATGATTGTACTGTCGTCTATGTTAGAGACTTCATCGAACTGGATGTTGTATAGCTCTTGCCTTCGGCATGCCCCCATTATGCCGAAGATTAGTGCAACCTGTAACAATAAACGATATAATAAGCTTGAGGTACATAGCCAAGGCAAAAACTATGATTTATGAAGTAGTAAAGTGTAGGTACCTACTACCTAATTTATACACAAAGCGCTTAAACGGAGTGTCTAGATAACCTGCGTGTGTAGTACGTAAGTACTAGGTAGATTAAATAACAGAACTAAAATACACTTACCTTTTCAAAAAGATACAAAATATCTGGTGAATCTTTCAGGAACATCTTTATTTGACCTGATGTAAACGTCAAGGACTTTTTTTCCTTGTGTCCTTGAACTGCGTTTCAGGAACGCTATGACTTTTGAATACTTCGTGATATCAATATTGTTGTAGATACTCAGTGTGGACTTGAGCATAGAATATTTAGCCCACATAGAAGATGGCTTGAATTTGTCGGAGAGGTCTTTGAGATACACAAGAATGACATTTTCAGAAAATGATGTAGTTTTCTTTTCGATCTTCCATGCCAAAAAGTTATTATATTCTTTTTCATATAATTTTCTAGATTTTTCTGGCAGCAGAAAAGATTGTGAGTTACTTTTGTTGCCAATTCTAGAATATCCGGAGGCGTACAAATATCATCGTCGCTGTCCATTTTTAACTTTTAATTTGTATTTTAAAAACAAAACACATTGCGAAACATTAAATTCACGCGTACGTGTATTGTCACAGTGAACTAATGAACTTGCCGCCATTAAAATCTAACCAATGAGCTGCGCGCGCAGGGCCAATCAGGAGCGAGCGCGCGCTGTTCTTTTTTTATTTAATTGGCACAAGATCTTACCAAAGAGTTTTGTGTATGTAAGTTTAGTAGTTTCGACGAAGTTTTCACGTATAACCCAACTGTTTTCAAAAGCCAGCCTAATATCAAAATTTTATACAACTTGTATGAGGATTTTGACATAAGGCTCGCCAGGTTAATTGGTCGCGTTTTATTGATGTTATAATGAGATTTTACGATATCGATGTGGATATTATACCATCATGTGAAATTGCTTAAATTGAGTGTTTTGTTGTCTGCGCTATAACAGTAGTAATTATAAGTCAAGTATTGGAAACATAAGTAGAATGTTACAACATTAGTGTAGATAAAATCAATAATAATATTAATATTATGACAGCAGAATTATAAGCAATTTTTGAAGCAATAATCTATGTAGAACGAATAATCAGCAACTACGTTGTGATACTGTCAGATAGCAAAAGTGCTCTCCAGCAATTGGCTCGCTGTACCTCTGGCAACAGAGGAATATCGATAGCTTAGGTATCCTAAATGAAAATCGTACTACAGTAATGGATACTGCTCTCATTGGCTTGACAGGTAACGAGGAGGCTGATCGTTTAGCCAAGTTAGCAATAACTGAAGGAACGGGGAAAGAAGTGTTGCCAAATAGTTTAGAGGTTTTTATTGAATACTAGCTGACCGGCCGGCGGCGGACTTCGTAACTATTTGACAGTTTCCATGACAACAAAACATACAAAACGTTGACAGTTTCCATGACAACAAAACAAACAAATCATTCATCCGCTTAAGAACACCCGTATCCCATGATGGACCCCTATAGCAGCGCCACCTACCGGGTCCAATTGTAAATCTTAACCAATCTCGAATCCACTTGAACACACACAGAAAATTTCATCCAAACCGGTCCAGTCGTTTAAAAGGAGTTCAGTGTTCTTCACGCACAGAAGATTTATATATATATAAAGATAAGAATAAAGTATACCTATGATAAATGGAAGGTCCATTTTGATAGCAGATGTCTAGAAAAAGGTATCTGGTACAGAACCATTAAATCGGAACCTCCTCGAATACCATGGTTTGCCAACACTAGTCTAAGTAGACAACATATTATTACAGATACCCCTAACTGTGCGGTATGCAGAGTGTCAGAGGATGTTCAGCACTTGTTGGTGGAATGTGGTCGAAATCGACACCTAAGAAATGTAGTGTTTAAAACTTTAAATGTAAATAGGAAAGATGTGGGTTTGCTTAATAAGATATTAGCTGAACCGGCATCGGCATCCGCAAAACTAATTCACAGTTTTGTTCTAAATAGTCTAAAGTTGTAGTAGCAGTTAATTAGTATAAGATGGAGCTGACATGGTCAATTTATTAGACCAAGGCTTCTAAACAAAATAAAGAGAAAAAAAGAATGACTGGTCTTAGACCCAGAAGACCCGAGCCCTATTCCCAGCGGCTAACCACCAAAACGGGAAGAAATAATTTCCGTTTTTATTCTTCTTTTAAAAGATCACAAATCAAGGTAGGGGAAAACTATGTATATCATGTTTATACAATTATGAATAAAAATAAAATAAAGATCCCTAGTACCGTTTAGTATAGATAACATTTTAGAGTAGCCGTAAGGAAATAAAATAGGGATCCGTTGGGAAATAAGGACAAATAAACATATAAACACACTTTGTTATTGCATTTGTTAGGTCCCAAACTTAGCGAAAGTTCACCAAATAAATTCTCCAAGTTTTCCGACAGAGAGAAAGGTTACATGTTATTGACACTGTAACATATAACGAGACAAAAGGATTTAATAACGAAAAGTATTGTAGATTGACTAAAATGTTTGAAAATTGGAGAACTGACATTTAATAGCACAAAGTACGTACATGTTCACATACTTTCTATTCTATTTCATAACGAAGCTCCTCTTGGGCTAGATAATTGGTGTGAGTGTAGGAAAGTTTATTTATTTATTTTCATTTCATCAGAAATTCAGGATAAATATTGTGATATCACATATTAAAGCAACAATGGGGGTAAAGAACAAATTGTTTGCAATAACACAGAATAATTCATTCGATTGTTTCCTACCGAAAACGTTGCAAATTTATACGAGAATTATGCTCGGGCAACCAGAAACAATAAACTCAATTGAATATTTATTAGTACTGGATGTAAACAGACGTCACAGGTGTCAGTGAGACGAGATGCGGCCGGCGACGAAGCTACACTGTTGTTGTTCAAAAACGTTTGCAGAAACGAACCGAAACAGAACACATTAGGGGCATAAAGGCTCCGCAGGTGGCTCGGCGATTAATCTGTGCTTGGAATTCGTAGGCGCGTGGGGCGGGCGGAGCGGCGGGCGGGCGGCGCTAGTGCCTCGGCGGAGACTCGCCGCGTCGCACGCTGCCGCGCGCCCTACTCCCTGCGCTTATGCACCACGCGCGTCAGGAACGCTTGCAGATCAACTTGTTTTACCTACAACTCCAGAAAAGGGTAAGTTTTATAACGTAACTTTATAACGCTGAACGGTATTAAGACGCAAGAACAGTTTGCTTTTATTGTTTACTATTGACTTTAATGACCTCTTTGTGTGTGTTTTATAGTTTTTTGTAACGCAACTTTAAAGTTTTAAATAGCTTATATAAATGTTAATTTTAAAAAGTTACATTTGATTTGGTGGACTAACAGTGAACTTAAACTTTATTAAGTAAACAAACCAACCTGTTGCTGTAATTTTGAGCAGATACCGTTTGATTTCGACTTCGAGAACTTTTAAATTTGTTTAACTTATCTTTTCTTAATTGTTTTTGTTGGATATTATATTTCGCTTGGTACAGGAGACGTCTCAACTTCGTTTTTATGTCAATACAATTAAGTTGGACAGCGCAGAATAAAATTAAAAAAAACGATGTTACTAATATTATAAAAGCGAAATTATGGCCGTTTGTTTACTTTTCTTTCGCGTCGGTACAGATTTAAACAGATTGAAATTAAATTGCTGGACAAGTAGAGTAACAAGTATCCTGTGTCACCACACATACTAGTAATAGTTTTAATCTCGGCAAATCTTCAAATTCTCTGGGGAGTCAATTATTTGTGCCAGAACAACTTTCAAGCAGACGAAGCCGCGGCCGGAAGGTAGTTAATTAGTTGAAATTTATTTTCAGGTATTAAAAACAAGCTTTACGTTTTATAAAGGGTGTGTCAGCAAGAATGCACTTTTTATTTTAAAATAAAGCACGTGTTTTTGAGTTATTTGTGATTTTTTTATTGTATTGTAAAGAAGACATGTTATCCGATTAAGTATGGAATAAAATATCCGTCAAATGGCCCCCCACGACTCTGATGACAGGCCATTACTCTTTTCAAGAATTTTTCCATGACTTTTTCACAGAGATGTGGCTGTATCTCAACGATGACGCGTTGGATCTCGAATTTGAGCTCAGGAATTGTTTCTGGTTTATTCGCATATCTAAACCCCAAAGAAAGAAATCGCACGGTCGCACAATCGCATGATCTTGGTGGCCAGTTGACATCAGAATTTCTAACAAATTATCTCATAATTTGTTCTGGATATCTTTGCTGAAATAAATCGATTGTTTCATGCGCGGCGTGCCAGGTGGCGCCGTCTTGCAGAAACCACATATCGTCCAGATCCATGCCGTGCAGTTGGGGCCACAAGAACTCCGTTATCATATTCCAGTAACGAATGCCGTTCACAGTCACTGCAATTTCGGCCTCATCTTCAAAAAAGTAAGGCCCAATCACGCCGCCTGACCAAAATCCGCATCAGACAGTTGCTCGTTATGGGTGCATTTGTTTCCCATTGCTCATGCGCTTCATCGGAGAAGGTAACTTTTTTTTAAATTTACATTGACTTCACTTTGCTCCATTGAACGAATTGCCGGCGCTTTCCATGGTCTGCTGGTTTGAGCTCCTTTAGCTGAACTTTGTACGCATGAAAGTGGAGGTCTTTTGTCAAAATTCGCTGCGTAGTGCTTCGTGAAATTTGAAGTTGTTGAGAACGATGCCGAATTGATGTTTCGGGTTTTCGGCGAGACTCTCGTTTACAGCAGCAAAGTTTTCAAGAGACCGACCGGTACATTGCCGCACAGGAGAGTCTTACTATCCATAAACGACCCAGTTTTTTTTTCAAATTATTTGACCACTCTTCGAATGGTTGACACATTTGATGCACTTTCTCGACTGAAAATTCTTCGAAGTTTGCGAGCGATCTCAGCATAACTTTCCAAATTTTTGTAATAAGTTTTTACAATTATAACGCGTTGTTATTTCGTAAAGCGTTCCATCATCACTAAGTACATAGTATAAAACAAAGTACTTCCCGCTGTTCCTATGTATGTATGTATGCTTAGATCCCGAACTAACGAGTCCATCCTTCGAGAGCTCAACATTAAAACCAGGCTATTCACTTCCTGTCTCAAAAAGTTTCAGGAATTCTTCGGTCACATCGCCCGAAAAGGTGGACACAACCTTGAACAACTGATGGTCACTGGCAAGGTCGATGGCAAACGGCCGAGAGGTCGAAGACCAACTAGGTGGTCTGACCAAATCCGCTCAACGCTAAACACCAAGCTACACAAAGCACTCCATGACGCAAAAACCAGAAATCAATGGAGGGGCATCATTAAAGAAAAATTAACTTCCCATTGGGGGAATCACGACCCTCAGTAATGAGGAGCACGACGCGAGGAGGAGGGAATGCATAGATCTTTAAAACTACGCAGCGGATTTTGTTGCGGTTTTTTTTAATAGACAGAGTGATTCAAGAGGAAGGTTTATATTACACTGGACAGCAAAAATAACGGGTCATTTAGAAAAACCGCGATATCTCCCAAAGTTATTTACATAAATCCCTCGTATAAATAATATGTTATAGGTAGATTTGTGACGCTTATTATACATATCAAAAGAGGTTGCATTTAAACAAGTTACAGCTTCAAAAAAAAAATTCCGATTTTTGAAAAATATCAAAAATCAAATTTTTGGAATAGAAAATTTTCTCGCTTTTGTTTCAAACCGAGCTTTCATCATAAACAGTTTTTTTGGCTGGTCACAGTATTTTGTGCATCAACCATGCACCAACATGTCGTTATCTACTGAAGAATGTACACGAATTATCACCATGGTACAAGAAGGAAGTAGTCAGCGGAGTACTGCTAGAACAGTAGGTGTATCTTTATTCACGGTCCAAAAAGTACTCCAGCGATTTCAAGAGACCGGCATGAACATCAGGAGACCAGGGAATGGCAGGCCAAGGTGTACAACTACACGAGAAGACCGATTCATCGTGAGCACTATGTTAAGAAATCGACATCTCACGGCTGTTCAGGTCCGAAATAGCCTTCAAGAAATTCACCACAATAATGTAAGCTCTGACACGATCCGGCGCCGACTTCAGGAAGCTGATATAAAGCCTTATAGGCCAGCAAATGGCCCTAAATTGCTCAGAGAACATCGAGTTGCCAGGTTGCGGTTTGCTCGAGAACGTCCGATGGACAGATGAAGATTGGTCCAGGGTTATGTTTTCTGATGAGTCAAGATTTTGTTTATTCGCACACGATGGGAGACGAAGAGTATATAGGCGACCAAATGAACGTTATCGTCAAGCGTGTTTTGAGGAAAAGGTGCCATTCGGTGGAGGATCAATAATGGTTTGGGCTGGGATATCTTCAGAGGATCGTACGGAGTTAGTAATTACAGAAAACTGTTCTCTGATAGCTCCCAGATATGTAGAGGAGATTTGAAATGAGCATGCTGGTCCTTTCTTGGTGAATATGGGCGCAAAATCCATTTTTATGGACGATAATGCGCGACCACATACAGCACATTTGGTCAACGCGTATATTCAAGACGTCGATATCCCCCGCATGGAGTGGCCAGCTCGCTGCCCAGACTTAAATCTCATAGAGCATTTATGGGACGAGCTCGGGAGATGCGTTAAACAACACTCTCCAGCTGCAGCTAACTTACGTGAGTTAAGAAGTGCGCTAGTAGAAGAATGGTCAAACATAGACTAAAAACGTATGAGAAATTTGATTTACAGCATGCCAAATCGTCTTAATGAAGCGATACGGGCTCGTAGAGGAAATACAAGATATTAAATTTACAGAAAAGCTTTCATTTTGCAGATTAACTGTGTTGTATATTTTTGTTGTCAAAAGTTAGAAGTATTTTTTTTCCTATTTTCTAGTACTTCAATAAAATTATACAGTTTACAAACGTGTTATGTATTTTCTTTTATGTATAAGTCAGTCATCTAAAACATACAACAGTTTCACTAGTTTGTGTTGTGTAGTTAAGAAACTATCACACTGTTTATAAGCGACCCGGAATTTTTGCGGCCCAGTGTATGTTTAAATACATACATGATGCATAATATAGTAGAGAAACACTGATAATTTTAGAGGTTTCACATTTGTTTGCGCTTACATTGCAAACGTTGGCTGAACCCTACGAGATAGATCAAAATAATGTACTACAGTTATTGTACACCTTAAAAAGGTCTACAAAAAAGTCCGCGATGGTATATGTCTATCTCTTAGGGATAACCCACAATAACCATTTTTTATCCTTTACTTTTTAAGAGAAATAATGGCTTATTTACGAAGCGATTTTAAGAAATACAGCGTTAATCCTTATCCAATTAAGTACCTTAAATACATTGTGCATTTAATATAGATCAATATGGTCCTTTACAGCATTTAATTTAAATGAATATTTTCGAAGATATTACAGATTTAAAATGCAGAGACATAGCGGTTGCGTGTATCAGCATTGCACCCGTGCGAAGCCGGGGCGAGTCGCTAGTTTTTAATAATCGGAATAAACATATGTGACAGCTGCAAAATTGCAAATTGCCACTTGTACAAAAAAAAAATTACACAAAATTTAAAAAGTGCTCTCTTACTGAGACACCTTTATAATTCAATTACATTCAATCAACTTCTTAATTGAAACAAAACTAATCACTTGAGCAAAATAAAGCTGCTTTCTTTTTTCATAAAAATCTGTTTCAATAAATATAGTTAATTTTATCTACGAGTACACCTCGTTTTACTTAATATTTGCTTTAGTTCTGGTAGTTCGATGAAACCGAAACAGATACCCACTCTGACCTAAATAAGATATATTAATTAGCTAAGGGCAATCCTCTATTTCCCGGGAACCCAATTTGGCTATTTTTATACGTTTGCAATAAGATAGGATTGTATTATAGGTAATTATGTTCCAAATAATTAACTCTCGAACCCTTCTTCATGGACGCCGAAATTTCTTCATTCAATTAATTTACAATGACGAGCAAAGGTAAACAGACGGTAACAAGTTTACTTCTGTTTTGTAATCACCTTTGGTTTGATGATAAATCTGAGAAAGACTTACCCGTCAGACAACTTTTAAGTAAAATTGATTTATGAATAACCAAAGCTGACTAAAAGCATAATAAAACATTTGAAAAAGACGACAGGAAAATCAATGTCTCCGAAGCTCAGCTGCTAATGATTCTGTGTCTGCGTCCTACGTCTTTTTCAAATGCTATTTTAAGTTTTAAAAGTCGTTGTTTTGTGACATTTTTTAAATTTACCAACTGCAACTGACAATGACTGCGAACTTCGTTAAACTGTTACCGCACAACATTGCTGTTGGTAGGTTTGGGTGGTGGAAAGTGATAGTTAGGAGGTAGAATATACAGCAACAGATACCACCTGAATGGTTATACCAACCCTATTTATTGCCGCCAAGCAGCAGTGTACTGTATTCCGGTTTGAAAGAAGAAGAAAAAGAAGAATAGAAAAACATTTACTCAGTATTAATATTAATTGTTAGGAAAAGTAGCAGTGAGACTTTGATGCCGACTTTTCTTTCGTAAAGATATATATATAATCTAGTAAAATATCTAGGCATAAAAGCATTAGACAACATCACACACATTGTTCTAAACCTGAGGTAAGTATTAGCTAAGCACTCGTTTTATGGAAATCAGAAACAACGACGGTACCACAACCACCCAGACCCGACACAATATCGAAAAGTTTGTTTTCGACATCTATCTTACCGGGAATCGAACCCGGGACCTCAGTTACCGCCGCCCAAAGTCCGGCGTGCAAGTCACTCGGCTACGGAGGTCGGCATTGTAAATTAGACCTTAATAGATTGGATAATAAGTCATACCCGTAGTGTTGCAAGAGTCATTTGACTGCCGGTGACTGCTCACTATTAGGCGGTTGGTATACCGACTCAAAAAAGCACAATGGAATGTACAATGCATTTGAGTAGAGCGAACGTTTTTGTTGGTAATGTAAGACGACAGTCATTGGCACCGTTCCGAGCACGTCTTCAGCGACTGCTAGCACTAATGGGACCCAGCCTTAAATACCTACTCCAGAAGTATTTGGCCTACATATAAATTGCTAGCAAAGCGCCCGCGACTTCGTCTGCAGAGAACTCGTATCCACTCGTGTCGTGATCCTTGGGAATCATGGATAATACGTCCTCAATTCATGTCTACATCATAAAGGGAACGTCTGTGCTAAATATCAGCTGTCTAGGTTTTAGGTTTTGGGCGAGGTGGTGATATCTTAGTCAGCAAGTTCAGGACCTTTTGTTTTTTATGGATTCCAATAGTGACATAGACTGCCAACAATAACAATAGAAATATTTCCTAAATTATTATTTCTTTTTTGTAGCAATGACTCGACTTCAATCGTTATGAATTATGCTTATGCATACTCGTGGTTAAAGTATGGAGTGATCCTCAGGCGAAATAGTACGGACTCACCCACCATTATTATTTTCCAAAAAAAGTTAATAAGAATACTAGATAACTTAAGAAATTCCGAAAATTTCCGAAATTGCAAACCTCTCTTCAAAAAATATGAAATCTTTACTTTACCATGAATATACTTAATTGAAATATGCATTTTTGTCCGCCAACATCCGAAATAATACACCAAACGCATGATGCACCAATAAAATATTCTACGCGAAATAAAAACATATATTTTTTTTTTAAACTTGTCCCCCGACATGGGTCATGTCGGAGATTTTACCTACTCTTTCCCTAGCCGTTCTGTTTCGGCTTCCTATATTGGCGGCTTTGCGCTTACATTTTTATTGCACATTTTGTGCCCTATGTGTACTATATCCTATACTATCCTATGTTACTTGCTACAGACTTTCCATTTTCTTTGCACTCTAGGTGCCCTATCTTTCTTTCTTTCTTATTCTATTTCCTACTTATTTCTATACATTTTCTTTGCATTTATGCTCTATCCTATTTTAATGTATTCTTATTTACTGTTTTCCATTTTTATCGCATTTTATATGCCCTAACTCTTATTATATGTTACTTATTTTCTATCTTATACCTATTACAATTTGACGTCCACATTACATTAACAATTTACATCATACATAAAATATCACAGATAACTTAATTAAAACACATAAATATCACAATTGTATTATCGCTATGTCATTTTGACTATTTTTAGACTTATTCCTTTTTTACTCAGTTAATCCTGGTATATTAAATATACGGGTGAAAACTTAAGTACTGTAAGGCAGAGTATTTAATCTAAGTCTTATTCCTTAAAATTACTTTCGACGCAATACTTGTACAGAATTCCAAGAATATTGGTCTTAGGTGTTTGTTGCTAATGAATTTGGCTATGTTGTCTTTATTAACATTCAAACTTATCTTTCTTTCATACTTCATTCTTTCATACTCGTGGATATAAAAACATATTAATGTTACCCACTTCACGATCACATCAGCACTCATCCAGTCCTTATGTGATGTCAATAAAAATTTATAATATCTTACCGGAATAAATTAAAAATGAAAACTACAAAGTTTAAAAAATACTATTTCTAAAGATTATTATTAAATAAAAATTACTACACAGTTAATGAATACTTGAACGACAAAGAATTGAAGCAATAAACATTTTAAAAGTTTAATTTTAATATTAATAAAATTGGACATTAATAATAATATTCAGTGCAATAATATTGTTGATAATTAATAATATAATAATTTATAATACAATAATCTATTTACAATTGCATAATATATTTGTAACAATACTGTACAATAGTGAAAACATTAATGATAATATTGAATCTAATAAGCTATTTCTTATATTTTATGTTTAAATGGCGTCATCCTCTCTTATAATTGCTGCGCCCAACTGGGTCCAAAATTGTGTCAATAATTTTAATACATTTAACAACTATGTAACATTTTGGATGCAAATAAATTGAAATTGAAATAGAGATATCAGTGGGACGGTATATAGGCTATAAATTTTGTTATTATTTTAAACTATGAGCCGAAATAGGCAATCATAAGTATGGAAAGAAAGACAACATATTACCGAGCTAAGAATAAGTAGTTTTAAAACCGTGTTACCTTTTTGGAGTAAGAACTTCACAGTTGGTGGGTTATTGATAAGTCTGTGTGGTGAAGGCTTTGTAAATATCAACTCATCTTCTCCCGCGGGTGTCGTTGGCAACTTGGAGATTTGAATCATCGACAGGATCACCCTCGGGCTACATTTGATGTAGATAGATAGAAAACAGTTTATATTTCACACACAGAAGTAGGAAGATTGATAGATTTAAAGAAATGGACTATATTGTTTTTATCTAGGCATAAATAATTGAATAAAGAAGACAGTTAATCTTATTTATTTTTATTGCTTAATATCAAAGAAACGTGTTGAGATTGAGATAATCCCAGAAAGTAATAAATACTCGCGTATGGAATGCCTCGTTATTTCCCAAAGTTTTCAAATAATATCGAGCACAAAATATGACTCGCTACAATAGTAAAATAATTATAGTTATAGTATAATAGTTAGTTCCCTATAATAGTTACGAAAAACATGTATACAAAAAAAACTAACAGTGTGTGCGTCACTTAAATAATTTTTACCAACAAATTTAATTCAACTGCTATTACGATCAGATTCCAGGCAAAATGAAGCGTACATGAATAATGTAGATGCGCACGATGCGAAGCGGGCGAAATCGTACTGCCATGCGTAAACAATCGCGTTGTGGCTACAGTATCACCGAGCGATCGCGCCGCTTTGAGATGAGATCCCCTAAAAGCATCCACCCACAAGATACCACCGACCACCGCCTCAAACAAAACAAGGAGACTGCAGAAAGCAAGCTTCACACAAATACGCTCGAGCAACGCACACATAGGCAACCTCTCCCTAAGTCCCACGGCTGGGCAAAGGCCTCCATCAAGGAAATCAAGCCATCGCTACAATTGAGCTAATTATAAATCTCCACAAGTATATCTATTGTTCACTAAATATGTATCGCTAAAGATGTAGTATAATGCAAGTTGTATTAAACACCGATTACCAAAATGTTTTGATAGAATAAATCATTGTGTATTACTTACCCCTGGGGTACCCCAGATGGTATTTCTGTCCATCGAGACACATAGCCACGTAAGACTACAGCTTCACTACATAGTATAAAACAAAGTCGCTTCCCGCTGTCCCTATGTATGTATGTATGCTTAGAACTTCAAAACTACGCAACGGATTTTGATGCGGTTTTTTTTAATATATAGAGTGATCCAAGAGGAAGGTTTATATGTATAAATACATGCTTATTATAGTAGAGAAACACTGATAATTTTAGAGGTTTCACATTTTTTGCGCTTACAATGCAAGCGCTGGCTGAACCCTACGAGATAGATCAAAATAATGTTCTACAGTATTGTACACCTTAAAAAGGTCTACAAAAAAGTCCGCGATGGTATATGTCTATCTCTTAAGGATAACCCACAATAATAATTTTTTATCCTTTACTTTTTACGAGAAATAATGGCTTATTTACAAAGCGATTTTAAGCAATACAGCATTAATCCTTATCCAATTAAGTACCTTAAATACATTGTGCATCTAACATAGATCAATATGGCCCTTTAGAGCATGTAATTTAATCAATATTTTCGAAGATATTACAGATTGAAAATGCAGGGACATAGCGGTTGCGTGTATCAGCATTGCACCCGTGCGAAGCCGGGGCGGGTCGCTAGTATATTATATTATATTATAGAATATAGGACGCAAACCAACGATACAAGTTGCCAAGCATACCCTCTGAATATATCATAGGTCAAGCTGTAGTCTTACGTGGCTATGTGTCTCGGTGGACAGAAATACCATCTGGGGTACCCCAGGGGTCCACCTTGGGCCCTCTTTTATTTATTTTATGTATCATGGATATTAATAAATGCTTTTTACATTCCGAATCCTTACTTTTCGCCGATGACATGACACCTTTTACCTCTTCACATTCGACGTGAAGTGTATGCTGCTCGCATCCACGGCTTCTCGCGACCGATATGCCAATATCCCAAAAGATTTTTTAAATTTCAGTGACATTTAAACTGCGATACCTTGTGCTGAGAAGAACCGGCAATAAACTCAGAAAGGGCGTTTCGAATTTTCTACGCTTGTTTTATATCTAAACTCGTTAACGGCAATATCGACTGTCCGGAATTACTGTCAAAAATTGGTCTTCGCACAAATATACTGCTGCGTGATGCGTCCGCGCCCATTGCTTCACATACCTTTTGTTCGTACAAATTACCGAGAAAACACTATCTTATTGCGCGGTTGTGTTACCTATAACAGGAAAGTATATCCCTGAACACGACTTGAATCTGTTCTCGACAAGCACAGCGACTATTAGGCGAAGTGTATGTCCAATGTTTTTTTTAAGGCAGCAATTAACATTTTTAGAATATATATATATAAATTCATTTTTTTCACACACACAATTCACAATTTTCGAGAGGATGTCACGATTGAAAAACAAATGACAGTCTCGCAAAATAAAAAGAGTTCCATTTTCGAATTCCATAATTGTTTTTTCATTCATTTGTTGTAAGTGGCCAGATCCAGAAACTATCAGTATGCTCCACGTATGAATGTCTATCAAATTGATTCCAAGCGTGGCGACACTGCGCGTGCAGCCGCGGCGCGAAGCCTGCAGTTGCGGCGCGCAGCGACCGCAACAACCAACACCAGTTGTGTAGCGAACCGCAGAGACGTACAACACGTACAAGCACAAGGAACGGCAGTGACTAAGGCAATATTCCATGCATTGTGCAGCCGCGGCATGACACCACGTTTGGAATATAGAACCGCAGCCAGCCTTAAGAGCGTTTATGCCGCACACTAGCGCCACTAATGAAAAAAAAACATATCTAGTAATTAGAGATAGAAAATCAAATTATGTTATGTTATGGTTTAGTTAAATAAGACGTTACGGCCACTTTTACCTATAACGCCTTAATTAACTAAACCATAACATGTCAGGTGTTCATTAGGTGACGTAAAAATGCTAAATTACTTCATTCAGATAGTTTGTTGAGCATAATTTGATTTTCTATCTCTAATTACTAGATATGTTTTTTTTTTCATTGGCGGCGCTAGTGAGCGGCGTAAACGCTCTTATAAGGTGCTATTCCGAACCGAGCTGCCACAACTGCAACTGCGGACAGCACGTGCAGCGACTGCATGAAGTCGGCCGCAGCTGCACTACTGATTTGTATGTATTTATATGAAATGGCTTCCAAGCGCCGCGGTAGCAGCAAGTGAGTGCAACAAAGTGCCGCTGCACTTGCTGTCGGCAGTTGCAGTTGGCAGCTCGGTTCGGAAAAGCACCTTTACCTAGCAGCAGCTGTACGAAGTGTGTGAATCTTCCATCCATTGAATAATTACAAAAATTTCATATACGGCAGCGCCATCTTCCGTAAGAGGAACCTCAAGTTAGTGGTTATCCATATAATGTCACTAGATGGCGGTAGTATAGACAGCACTTTAAATTAATAATAAGTTACGTTTAGTTATTTTCTAGTAACTTTCTTATAACCACAACTTTCGTCGTCTCCTCAAAAAGCTTATTGGCCGAGCGGCTGCGACGACACATCGTGATAGAGAAAACCTAGGTTCGATCCTTCGGAAATGAATTAATCACTTTTTGATTTTTATGTTCATTTATAAGTTTTCAATATGTTTTTATCAATCTTACAATTTATTAATATTATACACAAAAAAAATTTACTTGTTTTTTGTAAATATTATATATATTTTTAGCGCCATCTATCGGGAAGAAGCGTAAAAGCGCATGCAAACGTCTACTACCACCATCTATTGTACAGGGAACCTAGTTTCCCATCTTTTTTTCTATGAGGGGATCATCTATCCCAATGTTATACATGGTCTATGAGACCTATGTGTTTGTGCGCGGAGACCAAATTCTATGTGTGAGGTGCTCGAGCGCGGAATGTATAAGCTTACATTCTGGGTTTTCCTCATTTTGTGCTACCGCGCACCGCTCCCTCATCGAAGCGCTATGTAAGATATCCTTTGTGCCAGCGACCGGGTGTATAACATCGTAACGATTAATCTTTTCATAAGATACCACATGAATTGTTAGTGTTTGATAAATGGGTATTATAAAATCTCTCTCAACACTTTATCATGTTGCAATGCAATCTGGGTTTGCGAGTTTTCTCTGCCAAACGATCACGTTAACGAAAAGAGAATTTGTTTTTACGATTATGGTTAATATAATTTTATGATTTTTTTTTAAATTTAACTCTCCTCGTTGGTCATAAAGCAGTGCTGCTTCAATGCCATACCTACAAATTCTCGTTATCGTTTGAATTTTTTAAACGATTTAGGTACCTATTTATTGTATGGATCAGCTGATATTTTCTTTACGATTTCAGAGTTGGTCCCATAGTAAAAGTTTTGCAAAATGGTGGACAGATACTACCCTATACTACCCTTATAGATTTCTGGTAGTTAAAAAAATCAAATGTAATGATCATTAAAATGTTAAGATATAAACAAACCCTATATATTTTTTTTATTATAACAGTACATAAATAGAAATTACAAGCGTTGCACAGAATAATGTTCATAGCATACCTAAATTCTGTGCAACATCTACACGGTGAAGGGTTACGGGCTGAAAATGGGACACGCACTACATTCAGCCGACTCAATCTTACTTGCTCCTGATTTTACGACTGGCTGATGGAGGAATAACTGTCATATATGTCGGCTATGCTAAGTGCTCCGGCCTGGGGATACCGGCCTCACGGTCATTGACCTTTCATTACAGGAGGTTATGGCTTCTCTAGATTCTAATTTCAAAATGTAGTCTTTATTAAATAGAGGGGGGGGGGGCCTTTTTTAGGGACCTAGAAAAAGCTCTACGTACTAACTAAATTAAGTGTAATATGTACCTCTCGCAGGAAATTGAACCTGGATCTGTGGGACCAATATACGGTGTAGAGCCTCCTTGAAGCTGTAAAAAAATCAAACTAAAGTCGACTAGGAGATAAGTGTTAGAAAAATCCGAATATAATAATAATGATAATAATAAATAACTTTATTGCGTCTTAAATACGCCAATTAATCGATGTCCATTTCAATTTTAATTGTATTTAATTGAAATTCGTTATTCGTGATGCAGAAATACAATGGATCTCAAGAAATAAAAACGGCTATCATAACTGTATTCGATCGATTGAAAAGCACTTATTAATATAATGGAAGCGTGTCTGCGCTTATTCAAATACTTAAGTAGCTACGTACCCACTCACTCGTTATTTACTTATCATTGCCTGAAATAATTTACAATTACTTACATATTATATAATCTGAGCTCAATGTCGCAGTGGTTAACGCGCCCGGGCAACTTTCGCAAAGGGCGATCATCGGATGGGTGACCAATAATGTAATTATCATCTCGAGCTCCTCCATGCTTCGGAAGGCACGTAAAGCCGTTGGTCCCGGCTGCATTAGCAGTTGTTAACAACCATAAATCCGCACTGGGCCCGCGTGGTCGTTTATGGCCCGTTCTCCCTATCCATCCATAGGGAAAGCTCGCGCCCTAGCAGTGGGGACATAAATGACCTGATGATGATGATGATAATCTGGGTGGTAATATGACCTAATAAGCATTACACCTATTTATCTATTTATTTTGTGATTATAGGTACATCATCAAACCTGATTAATATGGCATACTCGTGAACGGGTGCCGCCTGTGGAGGCTGGTCTGCTCTTGCATACTTATCTTATTGTTAGTATTAATTACGATAGTTTGACTTTGTTTTTCTTAAACAATTTTTGATTTTTATGAGAGTACTGTAGTAGTACCACGTAGTACTGTATGACATTGTGGAAATTGAAACTTTTACCTGATGTAAATTTGATAACTTAGATTTTTTTATTTTGTTTTTTTACATGTTGTTCTTCTATATTTTCTTCTATATTTTTTGTGTTTATTTGTAATGGAAAGTGTCCTGCTATGATAGGGCATTTTCGAATATTTTTGACGCTGTAAGGGAGAAAAGAGCTGGACACTTGCTGAGTTTCTTGCCGGTTCTTCTCAGTACAAGATCCCACCCAGAGTAGACTTACGAACCGATGGCATAGCGACATTCACAATAGCTACTTGTAGCCTAAACTGAATAAATGATTTTTGAATTTTGAATTTATCAATAATCCTATATTGTACAGTCAGCTGATACTTTTGGATAGTCTGGTGAGAAGGCGTCCGCCCAGAGTAGACTTACGAACTGATGGCATAGTGACATTCACAAGAGCTACTTGTAGCCTAAACTGATAAATGATTTTTGAATTTTGAATATATCAATAATCCTTTATTGTACAGCTGACTGTACAATAAAGGATTATTGATTCCTTCTCACCAGACTATCCAAAAATATCACACATCTTAAATAAATGTACATACAACATTATGCCTAATACATAAAGATCACAGTCCATTGAGGAAATTGGACAGCTTGTGGTAATTTGGGTGCCAAGTCCGAGTTTCATTCGCCATTCGACCACGTTAACGAAAACGAGAATTTGTATGGCAAAATGTTAACTCTTCTCGTATATCGCCAGGAGGCGCTGCTTCAATGCTATCTAATTTTCGTTTTCAAAAACTTTTTTTTTTTTTTTTTATGGTAAAAGGAGGCAAACGAGCAGGCGGGTCACCTGATGGAAAGCAATCACGGCCGCCCATGGACACCCGCAAAACCAAAGTTATCGCAGTTGCGTTGCCAACCCTGAGGAAGGAGTTGGATCTTGAGGAGGGAGTAGGAATTGGGAGGGGGGAGGGGTGAGAGATGTGCCTCCGGTACTTTCACTCACCGGACGAAACACAACAGCAACGAGTGCCGTTGTTTTACGCCGATATTCTGTGAGAGGGTGGTATTACGCCGGGCGAGCCGGCCCATTTCGTGCTGCAACGCAGTGTGGCTCTACCACTCAGACAGTGTTACTCATTTAGCACCACCCAGGGGTCACGTGTAGGGTCTCAAGGGTAAACCTACGGACGCGAGTAACTTTAACCCCGAAGCGTAATCGAAAACAAAACTCACTGGGAACCCTGATGTGAATAAGACATAGAAACACACAGAAACACACATAACAATACACGTTACAACATCAAAGGTGAGCTCATCTCTAGAAGTGATCTCTTCCAGCCAACCCTAGGCTATCCACCACGTGGAAAGAAAGTGCGGATTTATTTTAAGTGGACGTTCTTTTTAACAATCATAATGAATATAATACCGTAATGGCCTTAGGGTACTTATAATGCCTTCCTAATATGATTTTATCAAGTTCGACTCGCCAAATGAATGGCAGCGGTTATGAAAACAGAGAGTTATGAATAGTCGTAATACAAATTATATTGCCATTAGCATTTTACCGTATTACAGGAATTCCGAATAATAGAGCCCATAGTACGAGTGTTATTTGTTCGGATGAGTGAGTTTGCGCGAATATCGATCTTAATGTGTAGGCGGTATAGTGGAATGGTAATCAAGCGGAATAATGGTTTAACTACACGAGCAGCTAAATCTTGAGGGTGGCTACAGACAGATTTTACTGATAAGACATACCACTAACTTCTGTTCTGAGCTATTATAAGGCAATGGACATAATTTTAATCAGAAGAAGTGGGTATTTTCTGCAAATTTCTCTGTATATTATTAAATATATTTTCGTAGTCGTTAGTAAATAACATAATGTATTTTAATTAATATTCAAATCTTAACCTTTTCACTTAAAGCTTCTGGAAACTCTTGAGTTCGAATCGAGTTGAATTTGACATTGAAATAAGTTTCAAGCTACAAAGTTATACCTAGCCACAGACCAAATATAGCAGTTGAAGGATTCTGGGTGAAGTGCTTAGAGAAGACATCTGAGGGCATGGACAAGTGGCATATGCCAATAGAATAGAAAAGATGAGATGCGGTTTATACGTATAAATGACGTTTGACGCCCGGTGGTCGAAATTCGACAGTAATTTTATTAAGGCTACACGGATTGTACCCTAAGCAATGAAAAATTAAAAAAGATAGAATTTGAGATTGGATTGGCATTGACAGATTTGGGCCGCTCTTCTTACATTTTTGAAATTTTTGAAGATAGGCGTTTGTGTCAAGTACATGGTAGTGTGTGTAATGTTTGTTTTAATGATTTATTGTATTTTTTATGCATAATAAAAAAAAAACATTTTGTACTGCTTCGCTTCTTGTCCCTATCTACTGACCCTGATAGGTAGGGTATGGCAGCTGGAAATACGGGTCCGGCTGTCTTTTCAAGGGTACCACGGGAGTTCCGGATCCTGGGCCCCCTGCCAGTTATGCCTTCGCGGGCGTCTCCGGTAGGCCCCGGACATTGGTTGGACTCGTGGTGGCATGTGGTTAGCTATAGAAGTGGGAATGATCGTCTACCTGGTTGGTCTGGCCAGGCTTCCATTTCGTGCATAGCGAGCGGGTCTTAGTAGCGGTCCGGTGGGGGCCTGAAGCGAAAAGATCTGTGGGGTACGTGAGTTACCCTTAGTTGGTGTGGTGCTCGGTGGTTTTCACTGAGTAGTTACTCCAACATCTCCGGTACTAGTCTGGAGAACTAGTAGAGGTGCCCGCTAGATGCAAAGGCCTCCGGTTTAATCAGCCGCGTAGGAATTTGGAATTGATCAGGTGCCTGGATGGGTACCGAGAAGTGAGTGTGCTTACAACTCCGCCACCAAAGAGGACATTTGGTAGTCGGCTTTAGAGCTGACGGCCCAAGCAGTGGTACTCTGCGAGTTGTGCTCTTAGTGCAACGAGAAGTGAGCGAGCTTACAGCTCCGGTGACCTATCTGGATATAAGGTAGTGGACTATACGTGTCCAGGGGGCGACTAGCTTGAGACACTAGTCTTAAAAGTACTGGATGAAGGATGCGTACCGGCGTGTTCTGATCTGGCGTTATAACCTGACGTAGATGGTCCCTTGCGCTTGCGTAAGGTTATTCTGACACCTACTTTGTAACCGGAAGGTTGGTAGGTGGTGTCAGTATAAACTTTAAAGTAGTGTATAGCGGGTTGTACTGCTTCGCTTCGTATTTTGGTCAAGTTTACCCACTCCTGACATACGGTATTATATTTTGGGGTAACTCTGTAGATGTTGAGACAGCATTTATTTTGCAGAAAAGGTGTTTGCGCATTATCTATAGCTTGTTTTCCGATGAAACTGTTCAAATTATTTTTAGAGAAAACGGTTATCTTACTTAGTTAGTCAGTATTTATATTCTTATTAAGAATAATATGGAGTATTTTAAAAATAAGGTGTCTGATCGTCCAAATGTTCGTAGCAAATATAGACATAACTTATGTATACCAATAATCAATAACAATATTATGTATTACAAAAGTGCATTTGTTACAGGAATAAAAGTTTTTAATCAAATTAAAAACCTGGTTGATGGGAAAAGCCTTCTATAATTTCACAGAATAATTTGACCGATATTTCACTTAATGTGTAGACTTTTCATAATTTGAATTGTTAATGTTTATTTAAGTAAATTGCAATACCTGAAAAGGGTAATTAAGTTTATAAGCCACCTACATTTTACCTAGACTACCTACACTTAATATGCAATAAATATTTTTCTATTTCTATTTTCTATTCTCTATATAAACTATAAGTGTGCGAAATTTCATACTGCTCCGTCCGCGCAATTTTCGTAAAAAGGGGTAGAAAGTTTTTGCTTCACGTATTAATATATAGATTCCATTACTATTCTACTAGCGTTATGCAATTTTTATCTAGGCCCATCTAGGTGAGATAAAAGAGAAGCGATTTCCGCGTCCAGAATATTAAAAAAAAATGATACTCTAAGTCTAGACAGTAAAGTATCCCGTCTGCACCGGGGGACGTCCCGGTGTGCAGGCACTCGAGTGTAAGTAAGTACATATACTGTTGATGTAACGTGGAAGGCGGATTGTGTGCGCGGCTGCCGATGCAGATCGCCAGACACGACCAGACGTCGAAACCCTGCCTAGTAATTAAATCCCATTTTCAGGGATCCGCAATCAAATAATTCTTAATTTCCTATACGTTTATACCGATCGCCTCGAACATTTGTTTCCATCCGTCCATGTATGTCACAGCTTTTTCACTTCCATTTTACCAGTTTTAGATAGATAACAGTCTGTATGATTAATTGGTACGGGCACGCACTGAACAAATTTTTAAGTAATGACACTAAAGTCAGTTCCAGTTATAATTTCTTTTACATATTTTATTTTATTTTATTTTATTTATAATATAATAAAATCATAATAAAATCAACATCATTTTATTATTCATCATATTAAAATCTGTTATTTTCTGTAGTACCTATATTTATGAAAGGCTTACAAATTTAAAATATTTTTTTTATTAGACAACGTTCCTATATTACTTTCGACTTGTTGGTCAACTCGGCCGAAATAAATTTGGCCAAAAGGCCGAGTTGGCACCATTTGAAAATACCTACTTTTTTCGTCGTCAACTCGGCCTCACGTACAAAGTACAGTCAGTGAAAACGGATTTAAAACTACTGTAAACTTGAATATTAAATAAAATACTATAGCTAATTACAAAGTTTCATACAACAGTGTCGAGATCACAGAACAGTTAAATCATGACGAGTTCTAAAACCTGGTTTATTTTAAATAGCTCATTGGTACGAATATGATGAGTTCTGAACTCAGAACAATTATAAGCATAGAAGGAAATATAAATGTGCATAGACTTCTATGTTTTTTACATTAAGAAAAATAAATAAAGTTCTTAAATGAAATGAACATATTATCATAGTTAACTTATTTGATTAAAAGCCAGCTTACGAGAGTGTTTGTCAGATACCTTTTCTGAATAAAAATCTTGTCAAACGCTCACCACAATTAGTGATTGTTGATTTCTATTAGATGCAGATTTATTCATATACTTAAAAGTATGTAAAATTTTGAAGTGTTTGGATTGCTTTTAGATAGTCTTGTGATTTTCACAGTTTTCAATACCTAATTAATTAATTAATTAATTAATTTGTTTTGATGTTAACCAATCATTACAAAACGTGATCTGTGTTTTATACTATATTAAACTGGAACCCTTATTATTTTATGTTTTTGTAAAATATTATTAAAATGTCGCCTAAATAATAATAACCTAACGCTAGGCAAAGGCGTTCATTATTGAAATCAAGTCACCACTACAATGGATGGATGCGTTGGTGAACTAAACTCGGGATATGCATAAAAAAATCCAAACGCATCGGGTAGGTATCGGGACGAGCGCTTAGCCACTCGACCACAGAGACTTATATATTTTATTTAAGTATATTTCATAATAAGTATTCAAAACGTTTTATTTGTTGACCTATTCATAATATAAATAATAATAAGCCTAATGCTTTCCATTGGGCAACGGATGCAATAAAATATTTAAAGTTTAGTGAATTAAACAAATACTTTTATAGTTATCTGTACATAATTACCCAGATTTCACTGCCGGTCGAGTTGACGACGAAAAAATTAGATATTACCAAATGGTGCCAACTTGGCCATTCGGCCGAGTTGACGAACAAGTCCTACATACTCTATGTTATATCATAAAATGTAGGTACAATATACTTAAATCTTTATACATGTGTGTTTATACGTGTGTATGTTACTGAACTCCTTCTAAACGGCTGGGCCGATTTGTATGAAATTTTCTGTGTGTGTTCAAGTGAGATCAAGGCACTGTGCTTACCCGTAAAATATAATATTATCATTAAAAAGTGAATTCGAGAATGGTTAGATTTACAATTGGACCCGGTCGGTGGCGCTGCTATAGGGGTATATCATGGGATACGGGTGTTCTTAAGTGGACGAATGATTTGTTTGTTTTGTTGTCATGGAAACTGTCAAAGTGGTAAAAAGTCCGCCGCGCCGGTCAGCTAGTATTATTATAATACCTAATATGTACATGCTAATAGGTAGGTACTAAAAAGGCGTTGTGTTCATTGAATACATTTTTCCCGTTTTCTCTTATAATATTATGAAGTTTGTAACTCAATTAACTACACGAAAGGGCTTCATTCACCTTTTTGATTAAAGCCTTTGAGCTAAATTTAAGGTTTAGGTTAACCTTATTTTATTTCGCTTACATTAATGTAAGCGAAATAAAATATTATTTGTATTCAGAAAATTGTTATAAGATTGACATACTCGTAAGTATAACAGATTGTTTTTAGATTATCAGTGTTTACAAAAACACAAATGTTGAAAAAATTTCCACGAGCAGGATTTGAACCTGCACCCTTCTGACATACCGGGTAAGGTGCTCTCCCAATTGAGCTATCTTGGTTGTAACCAGCCCGCCGAAACTATTCAACACTATTTACTTTTTTACTTTGAAAGTCAAAGTCAAATCGGATGTTAATGACGGTAGTTGTTAACATTGAATGGGCGCCTTTGGCTTTCAAAGTAAAAAGTAAATAGTGTTGAATAATTTCGGCGGGCTGGTTAGAACCACGATAGCTCAATTTGGAGAGCACCTGACCCGGTATGTCAGAAGGGTGCAAATTCAAATCCTGCTCGTGGAAATTTTTTCAACAAAATTTGCGTTAAAATTATATAAACAAAACAAAAACATTTTATCAGTGTTTGACTGGGAAGTATTAGACTTCGATCTTTAACTATGTTCTTAACGGAGTTTAAACAACTAATTATTCATCACCGCAGCTCATTTTATGACCTCACTGCTGGGGTACGAGCCTTCCCTATGAATGAATAGGGAGAATGGGCCATAAGACTGCTAATGCAGCCGGGACCAACGCCCGCCTTTACTCAGAAGCACGGAATTGTTTCATTAGAGAATGTAAATAGTTTCTGATTAGCTAAGTAAAGATGGAGTGAGCTCCATCCTCAATGGTGCATCGGCTTGCGTATTTGGGTTGTGATCTTGAAGGCTACACAACTTTTTCAGTGCTTTGTCACTAGATTTGTGACATTTAGTGTTGACCAAATACTCGTTTTCCTATGTACACACGCCCGCACATTAACTCTTAAGCGATTTTTAAATTCTTGAAAATTTTGCAAATAAAAATACTCTTTTTTTCGTTTATTAACACTGGTTAATCTTTATTTCTGTTTTTGAACGTGTTATGTTTTAAATATGATCTAAATTCGTCTCAACAACATTTATAGACCAAAAAATTACTAAACAAATAATTTTATTTTTATTTTTCTGAGAATCCTTGTATTTTTTCCTATTTTTTGAAGTACTGTACATATACTAGGCCTAAAAAACGCAAGCCTTTAGTCCCTGTTGTTTTCGAAAGATCGATATAGGATTGTCGTTGGTCATTACCTATACTATCCGTAGAGCATTATAATGCTCTAAGATATTATCACTTAAAACGATGAGAATAAGAAGATTGCATGCTTTCCTACTGTAATATATCATCAATTTCTAGCATAATGATATCAAATTAAAATGTCATATGTATATCATTCTAACTGAAATATAAGAACTTATGCTGAGTATAAAACTTTCAATTAAAACCCTGAGGAGTCTCGCCAGGAATGGAAGTGCATACAGAATAATTAACTTTGCCAACGTGAAAGCAAAGAGATTTTCCCTTTGAGTGGTAAACCAGACAAAGGTAAATAATTTTAATTTGCTGCACTGTGCATTATTGCTGTTTAAGGACTGCACACTAGACCTATCATACCATGATTGTGTTAGGAACGTATATTAAAAGTAACACGACAAGGACTACACTATGCCCACTTCAACCTATCAAGAGTGTATCAAACCCGTGCATAACGGGGAACCGGCAAAATATTCTCGCCAACAATATTGTTGAATGTCCGTGCATGGTACGCGGCGGTTTTGCTCGGCGACGAAACGGTTTAGTGGGCACTGGGCATACTCCTTCGATCAATTATGTATCTAGTCTTAGAGCATAATAATGCTCTAAACTCTAAGGTATCTACTAGATAGAGTATCCGGAAAACAGCATCTCGAAAGTCTGTAGTCCTGTTTGCTCATGCCTATACCTACATTTAAATTTCAAATAACAAAACCTGAAAAAACATTGGATAGCATCAACAACTTAAGCTTACTGTGAACCTTAAATCTTAAGTATAAAGATTAAATTAAGACTTGTGGGTTGCCCGCAAAACTTCGCGTCTATTCAACAGATTTTTAGGAATTTCAAAACCTATGACAGGTTTCTTTATTTTTCTACACATCTACGGCTGGTGCTCTTCAAAATGAGACCATAACCGATTTTTTATGTGCTGCTATCGTCCCATAATCACTGGGACAAAAATCGGCTTACGCTATTAAGAGCGTTTACGCCGCACACTAGCGCCACTAATGAAAAAAAAGACATATCTAGTAATTAGAGATATAAAATCAAATTATGCTCAACAAACTATTTGAATGAAGTAATTTAGCATTTTTACGTCACCTAATGAACACCTCACATGTTATGGTTTAGTTAAATAACACGTTACGGCCACTTTTAACTATAACGCCATATTTAACTAAACTATAACATGTCAGGTGTTCATTAGGTGACGTAAAAATGCTAAATTACTTCATTCAGATAGTTTGTTGAGCATAATTTGATTTTCTATCACTAATTACTAGATATGTTTTTTTTTCATTGGTGGCGCTAGTGTGCGGCGTAAACGCTCTTAATATATTATAAAATATTTGTTCTTAATATTTACTGTCATCGCCATACGCCACTGTAGCTCCGTGGCCCCAAAGTCGCCTAACGTTTTTCAAGCGTTCATCGGGAATATAATACCTACATAATTGATCGAAGGCATAGTCCCATAGTTTTCAATATTATGAATATTTTGTGCCTGTCACATTCCTACCACGGTCATGCTAAGATACGGTCTAGTGGGCAGTTACCTCGACAAGGGAGAGAGAATTCAACAAATATTTTTCTGTCTTCCTCTCTTTGTTGTCTGATTTCCCCCGAGTGTTATCGTGTTGGCGATCAAAGGCCATTGATAGAATGGAGCGTTATCATAATTTGTGTGTCGCCTGCCTTGTTACGTCGTCGGTCGATAATAAATTGACGACCGGCCGCGATATTTGGCAAGCTTACTGGCAGCCATGTTTAACTTTTGTTTAACACGAGGGTCTGGGTGCCTAGTGTGAGTTTCGTTTGCTATCCGTATTCATTTGCGAGTAGTGCAACGAGAAGTTAGCGAGCTTACAGCTCCGGTAACCTATCTGGATATTAGGTAGTGGATTATACGTGTCCACGGGGCAACTAGCTCGAGACACTAGTCTTAAAAGTACCGTAAAGTATGAAGGATGCGTACCGGCGGCGGCGGCGCGTTTTGATCTGGCGTTATGACCTTACGTAGATGGTCCCTTGTGCTTGCGCAAGGATGTCTGACACCTAACTTTATAACCGTAAGGTTGGTGGGGGGTGTCAGTATAAACTTTAAAGTAGTGTGTAGCAGGGTGTCCCTATCCGTATTCATTCGATTACGTTTACGAAAACGAAAATTAATATGGCATTGGAGCAGCGCCTCCTGGCGGCATACGAGGAGAGTTTAACCTTTTTGCTATAAAAATTATCGTTTTCGTTAACGTGATCGAATGGCGAATGAAACTCGCACTTGGCACCCAGTTCGCTGAATACCGTTGGAAATGTACGCTTAATTCAATACAAATGTTTTGACGATTGTGACTGTTGTGAAACGAACTATTTGGGGCTTCGATAATGGCTTTACTCTTCGAAAAATGTTATTTAAAACACAATGCTTGTTAAAAAATAATGTTTCATGTTAGCAGGAAAAGTTGGAAAATTCATAATAAATAACCACTAGACAAAAAAATTCGCTATTAGTAAGCATCTGTCACGGAATGTCGGGTATTCGAATGTGGGCTTATGAATATAGCCAAGAAGAATACCATCATCATCATCATCATCATTCATCGGCTCATTTACGTCCCCACTGCTGGGGCACGAGCCTTCCCTGTGGATGGATAGGGAGCACGGGCCAATAAACCACCGCGCGGCCCCAGTGTGGATTGGTGGTTGTTAACGACTGCTAATGCAGCCGGGACCAACGGCTTTACGTGCCTTCCGAAGCACGGAGGAGCTCGAGATGATACATTTTTGGTCACCCATCCGATGACCGGCCTTTGCGAATGTTGCTTAACCTCAGCACTCGCAGACCGGGCGCGTTAACCACTGCGCCATCAAGTTCCTCAAGAATATAAAGAAGGTAAATTATAGTAATATTGTTTAACTTTGAAATATTGTTCTTGACAAACCACCTCGAATTAAAAGAATTCTTAGTGAAGTGCGCTTCCTACGGCCTTATCAAAATTCAAAATTTTTATTTAAAATTAATATTACAAATGTTTTTTTAACGTCGATTCAAAGCCATAACCTCGTAAACCCTACGGTGGAGACCTGGTACCAAGAAGAAGCCGCAAGAAACTCGGCAAGGGCTGTTTCTTTCTCCGGTAGTGTTACAATACAAGCTTATTAAACTACTTGCGGCCGCACGTGGTTGCCGTTCTCGTGGGAATATCGGGATAAAAAGTATCCTATGTTTTAATCCAGGTTATAAACTCTCTGTGTGCCGAATTTCGTCCAAATCCATTTAGTAGTTTTTACGTGAAAGAGTAACAAACATCCATCCATACTTAAAAACTTTCGCGTTTATAATATTAGTAGGATCGTCATATAGGCCAAGCGCTTTACTGTTATAAAATAAAAATAAACTTGCCCGCCGATTTGCTTCTAATATACTTTTACTCTCGAAATACTCACTTAAATACCTACCTAAGGCGGAAAAAGTTGTTGTGCCTAGCTACCAGCTGAATTGGGGCGTTAGTAAAAAGCTATTAGCATATTGTCGTGGCAAAGCAAAGCTGGTTGCTTATCCGCTAGTTTTTGTGTCGATACTTCTGTTGTAAGGCACGCCGCATTCGCTAACTCAATCCTTTCAGAGATATGCTAATCAACACGGTAATGTGAAAAAAAGTTGGCATTTTCTCGTTCCTAGCCTTTAGTGTTGAACCTAACTTTGTGTTCAGTCCTCCTGGTATACTTACGTATCGTCCGCCCCGACGGGATTACTTTCAATGAATTAAAGCTAAGCGAAATAAAATGGCTGGTTAGATTTCTATTACTGTTTTCTAAAGTTTACGCGTACCTACACTACATATTAAAATTGAAATAAAACAACTTTTCCGGTTTCTACTCGCGTTTATTTTACACATTGTTTTTTAATTTGTCATAGGGAGACTAAGGTGTTGTTCGTCAGTTACTAACCAATTATGAGACGACAAACAACTTAGCTGTGATCACGAACCCTGAACTGCAAAGGGCTCGAAATGTCAGGACAAATTAGATTTATTTTTTTAAACAATTAAAAATTACTTAATAGTAATATACCTATTTCGTAAACAAAGGAACCGTAACATCAGGTGAGATGGTGGCCAAGTACTTACCCGTAAAATATAAAAAAAATCAAACCATTTGTTACAAATAATATTCCAATCACTACAGCATGTTCATGCATGGTCAGCAAGTCGTTGAGGAGCTCGATGGCGCAATGGTTAACGCGCCCGGTCTGCGAGTGCTGAGGTTAAGACGACGCATTGGTAATTTACGTGGCGGGGATCTTGATTTTTCCCAATAATTACAAAACATATGAAAGTGTAAAAAGTATTTGATGACATGATTTTTCATTTAATTTACTTCATTTTGTTAGTTGCAGAAACACGATTTTTCAACTTTTATAACAGAGAAAAAAATATCAAAGTAACCTCTTTTAAAACATAGATTCGCATTTTACAGGCTAACCAGACCAATTTAAGCATCTAAATTTTCTTAGTAGATTAGTCCTTAACACACACTTCAAAAGTGTAGTTCATTTTTTAAAAATAATTTGTAGTTTTAATTGGAAGGAAAAAAAAACAGTTTTTCTTATGGTACGGGGCGCAAACGCTCGTATCAAAACGTATGAGATTTATTGTTTAGCGGTGCGTCGCCTTAAGCAACTTTCGCAAAGGCCGATCATCTCGAGCTCCTCCGTGCTTCGGAAGGCACGTAAAGCCGTTGGTCCGCCGCACTGGGCCCGCGTGGTTTATGGCCTGTTCTCTCTATCCATCCATAGGGAAGGCTCGTGCCCCAGCAGTGGGGACATAAAATGAGCTGATCATGATGACAGCATGTTCGTTATAATTATACAAATCTGTAACATTTTTTGTTAGCCTCTGAATATTTTGTGTCTTATTTGAATTTCTGTAAACGATTGTTCAAGTCGATTAAGGAATAATGGCTAATTAAATTGAAACGTTAAGGTACGATTAAGTTACATTAGGTCAAAACATTGCATTATGTGTTTGCGCGCGCGCTTGGGAAATTATTAAACCTAAAATTGCAACCTGATGTTATTATTCTAAGATTCTATCAATCTATATATTAATACGTGAAGTACCCCTTTTTTACGAAAATTGCGCGGACGGTGGAGTATGAAATTTCGCACACTTATAGTTTATATAGAGAAGGTTATCCGAATGTTAATATTTTTTTAATTTATGCATAAAAATTTAACACACATGTATAAACTCTTTTCAAAAATTTCAAAAATGGAAGAGGAGCGGCCGAAATCTGTCAATGCCAATCAAAACTCACATTCTATCTTTTTTAATTTTTCATTGCTTAGGATACAATCCGTGCAGTCTTAATAAAATTACGGTCGAATTTCGACCACTGGCAGACCACTAGTATAAATAAAAATGAATCGCTTAATGTGTTGCTAATCGCAAAAATCGAGAACGGCTGAACCGATTTGGCTGATTTCTTTTTGTTGAAGTCTGAAGAAGGTTCTTATGGAGAGAAAAAACGTAAAAAAAAGGAGGAAAATAGTAAAAACAACAATTTTCTTTTCCCATACAAACCACTCTGTCCCCAGCTGACATTTGACGTCAATCAAAACAAAACAAAACAAAGTATGCCTTCAAGTTGATTAGAGGTCAGATTTATTTATTTACGCACTAAGTAATCAAACAAAACATATCGTGTAGGTACTGTAACGATCTCAAGTGGCCAAGGATATTTGAATTTAGTTTAATTGTATTTCATCCTGGTCACGGCACCATTGTGACGATCTCATCTTTTGATCAATTAAAGGATAATTAGACCAATAATAATGTATATTAGGCATCCTGGTCACGGCACCATTGTGACGATCTCAAGTCGAGACCACAGTTAAGGATAAGAATAATAATTATAACTCATCCTGGTCACGGCACCAATTGTGACGATCTCAACTGTGACCAAATAAAGGATATTTGTATTTAGGAAAACAAAGATAGTCTTTGTTATTGGCATGTGAAGTCTAGGGTAGGACCATTCTACGTTGTGTAATTTTTTTATAAATAAGTAACTCAAGATCTTTATTAGGCAGACAAACTCTAGTTTATATTGTTCATTTACTAAATAATTAATTAAAGGGGTAATGCCGGAATTTGGCAATTTATTTGAGTCCTCGGGTCTGAGCACAACTCAGTTTCTAATAGGGGAGTAATGAATTTAAACTAAGCGCCCCCTCCTGACCTCCCTTGGACGCACCTATCCTGCTGCCTCTAGGTCAAACACCCGACCAGGCCCACAGAACCCAAACAAACCTGGCCCTATTCTAATTCTATCTCTCAAACCATCATCATGAAGTTAGACATTTAACGCGAAAGGAAAGAACGATAACAAAAGACTTTGAATATCTTTTACTTAGTAACCTCATTTATACAGAGTGGTGCCAGCGTGACCCTGTAGAGTCCCGCCCCGTCTGCCCCGAAAGACGACAACACAGCATCCAGAAATATAGTGGCTGATGCAATGAAGGGTCCACATATATAATTCTGGAGCTCTCCTGGAGATGAACTAACAAAGCAAAAGATAAACAAATAAAATAATATAAAGAGGACATTACAAACATTCATCTTTTCATACTTTTCCTATTTCTAATCCTATGAAAGTACGCGAGAGGCTTTTGAGGAATGAAATGAACACTGTATGGTTGGTTCGAACAGCGGGTAATCTACCAGCATGTGTCGGGGCTCTACCATTGAGCTATTGCCTTGCTTGAAGCAAGCCAAAGGGGAATCAAACCACCTATCACCGCGCACTACCCGGTAGACCCCACTGACGTGCATTTGTGCCTACACGGATTCAACCATACCTGAGCCCATAGGTCTCTAAGCCTCGGAAGTTGTCAGTATAAATTGTTAAATGAAATTGTGATTATGAAAACTTATACTGTTTACATACTTCCTTTAGAAAATAATTACTCTTTGAATTATTAAGTTGTAAATATTCTCAAACAAGATAAATCCCTAAATTTGTATTAATATGATTTCTAATTTCTGTTGGATTTACGCGAGCTGTTTGGTGATTACGTTTATTAGATAGATTTGGGTTTGTAGATTGTAACCTAATCACCAAAAGCATTATTTCATCATTAAATGGTAAACGGAAGTGAGGAAAATAGCATCAGATTTATGAAATGAATTCGACTGACTAATTATGTAATTAAAAGATTTCTTTAAGGAAAGTATAATATAATATATTAAACTAGTTAGAGTTTAAATTAAAAGAATAATCAGACTAAAAGGTAAAAGGTTCAACATGATTGAATAGTTAGGTTTCTAAACTACGTTATTTGAATTTCAAAAGATTAAAAGAAAAGAATAAATCTTAGAATAATATTAAAGAATGATTTCAAATTAAAAGTATTAATTTTGTTTAACAAGAAAAGAATTTAAACTACTGTTTGAATTGAAATAATTAAAATAAATTATTTATTATTTGTAAAGGTATTATTAGAAATAGTTATATTATCAATTACAATTGTTTAACTCACAGATGTTCAATTCCAAAATTCCAGAGCTCCTTACTCTTCAGCTACCACCACTTGAGTGATCAAAACCTATCAATTTTGTTTTGTTTATTTATTTTTTATTTCAATGTCAAATAATATTATTATTATATCTTAATTAATGGCTTCGCGTTTAGCATTAAGCCAATTTCAAGTGTATTTAATTATATTATGAAAGAATAATTGTACGGTAGATTGAGTTTAAAATGGAGCCTCACAACACGTGTTTTTACACAAAGAACTCGGGTGAAACTCGTCAAATAATATTCAAAAGTAACATTATGACTTTATTTTAAAATAGTTGAAAGTTGACATTAAACTTCAAATCTCCTCTTTTTTTATATTCAAGAAATGTCATAATTTTTATAATAAAATGTCTATATCTTTATTATTAATAATTGAGATAAATGAGAAATGACCGTCCTTTAAATAGAGCGATAATCATTACACTTACCTAGATTGATGTTTGAAAGTTAACAAATATTGAGAAACTCTCCCAATAAATGTAACTCCAAAAGACACCCTGATTATAAATAATAAAATTGTACCGACAAATCCTGACTCATGTTTACACCAGTCTCCAGATGTCTGCAACCCCGAAGTCTCCAGATGTCTGCAACCCCGAAGTCTCCTGCTCGTAGAGTCGTTGATGAAAGCAGACCTTGTCACTCAGCAAACCCGTAGCACACATAAAGTTCCATGTAGACTCGAAGAGTGTGTCCCGTACAGAATAAAGTAATTAAGATTTGTTCAAGGTTCGGGTATTAAAGTTGATAAAGGAAAAGGTCATTAGGGAACCCGAATAGAAAGTATTTATTAAACCAAATGAATATTATTGTCCTTACCATGTAATCTTTTATTATTTATTGTTCCTTGGTATTAGATTTTATTTAAATTGGTCTCCAATCATTTCATTTGGTTAATTGAACCTAAAGAGACAAACAGAAACAAAGCACACAACAAAACTACTAAATATAATACCAGTCCTGGGATATGAAATTCTGATTCTCCTTCATTTATTATAACTGTCCATGTCAAAGCTTCTTCCTTCCACTTAAAATATTATATAAATAGAATCTACTAATAAAATTGTATTATAAAATAGAAAGATATTCCCAAACATTCAGAATTTGTATTAGTTTATTCTCCAACATTTATCTATCCTTGACATTAGCAAAGGGTTATTAAACTCAACTTGAAATACTTAATAAGTTCTAAAATTAACTATTAAATTAATCATTCATAAATATAAAGGCTTTAGGAACCCTTCAGTGATCCATTAGACCATAAAAGACACTTAAGAAGCCATAAGAAGGCCTACAATCCTCCATCCAGCAAACATGCTCCTTTTCTATTCACTTATTGCTTTAAGAATCCCTATCACTTCCTTCTAATTTTCACGTAATTTTTACAACTTTTTTCCTTCACCATTTTCCTCTGACTAAATCAAAATCATATTTTCTGACAGACTTTCAAAATTCATTTTTTTCTATCTCTTTTAAATATCTCATTTAATGTAAAGAGGTTTAACTAATAGAATTCCAAAATATAATGAGATTTTTACCAAGCAGTATTAAACTCTTTTCTATATTAATAATTAAGTAAATATAATTTTATTAGAGAATACGAATTAAATTAATAATGTGTTTTCATACAATTTAGTATAAATTCTCTTCCCTGTTCAAATTTGCGTTAAAAATTATATAAACATTTATAAATAGCTTGCCTACTTCTTAACTGATCTTTAGTATTTGTAAAAATATTATGATCGGATGTTAATGACGGTAGTTGTTAACATTGAATGGGCGCCTTTGGCTTTCAAAGTAAAAAGTAAATAGTGTTGAATAATTTCGGCGGGCTGGTTAGAACCACGATAGCTCAATTGGAAGAGCACCTGACCCGGTATGTCAGAAGGGTGCAGGTTCAAACCCTGCTCGTGGAAATTTTTTCAACATTTGTGTTTTTGTAATTTAAATTTAATTTTAACACTATTTAATTTTAATTTCAAATTCTTTACTTTTTTAGGATTTCGTACCGTACCGTTCTACAGATAACAAACAGCGTTGCGTTAAATAGATCATTAAGTTTTTATTTAGAGTATCTTGAGTGTGTCATGTTCTCTTTATTGTCTCTACGGTGGGTGGTGGCGTGTGCGTCGGCTCGTTACGTTCCCTAAAATATGGTTGAGCGCAGCGATGGCTGTTTCATATGTCATACTCGTGAACAGGTGCCGCATGTGGACGCTGGTCTGCTCTTGCATACCTACTTATCTTATTTTTAGTATTATTCACTATAGTTTGACTTAGTTTTTCCTAAACAATTTTTGACTTTTATTAGAGTACTATAGTTTTACTGTATGACATTGTGGAAATTTAAACTTTTACCTGATGTAAATTTGATAACTTAGATTTTTTATTTTGTTTTTTACATGTTGTGGTTGTCCTCTATATTTTTGGTTTATTTGTAATATAAAGTGCTTATTTGTGTGGAATAGGGCATTTTTCAATATTTTTGACGCTGTAAGGGAGAAAAGAGCTGGACACTTGCTGAGTTTCTTGCCGGCTCTTCTCAGTACAAGATCTCCCGCCCAGAGTAGACTTACGAACCGATGGCATAGTGACATTCACAAGAGCTACTTGTAGCCCAAACTAAATAAATGATTTTTAATTTTATATTTTGATTTTTTGTACCCAAAGGGTAAAACCCTATTACTAAGACTCCGCTTTCCGTCCGTTCGTCCGTCCGTCTGTTCGTCTGTCACCAGGCTGTATCTCATAAACCGTGATAGTTAGACAGTTGAAATTTTCACAGATGATGTATTTCTGTTGCCGCTTCAACAAATACTAAAAAACAGAATAAAATAAATATTGAAGAGTGCTCCCATATAATAGACATGATTTTTTTGTTTTTATAGATTATGGAACGGAACCCTTCGTGCGCGAGTCTGACTCACACTTGGCCGGTTTTTTCATATCATTGTCAATGATTTTGGTAAATGTTGTCCTCAATTCTAATTGGCCACAGGCATGCACTTTTTTGTTTAATGTTGTAAATAGTGTTGAATAATTTCGGCGGGCTGGTTAGAACCACGATAGCTCACTTGGAAGAGCACCTGACCCGGTATGTCAGAAGGGTGCAGGTTCAAACCCTGCTCGTGGAAATTTTTTCAACATTTGTGTTTTTGTAATTTGTTCGCAACAAAATTTGCGTTAAAAATTATATAAACATTTATAAATTTAAATTAAATCAAAATTTAGGTACAATTCTAATAAAAAACAATAATAGTCTACCTATTATTTCCTAAGTTGCATGTTTATGAGTGATCTCTTGAAATAAAGATCACTACAATTAAAAATATCAATGTAAAAATGCAAATTTCATTTAAGTAGGTAGGTACACATTCTATTCAGGGGATTATTTTTAGATACATTGTTTTTAGACAAGGGTATGCTAACAATACAACTGAGGATCATGGTCTGTCTACGCGGAAAATTTCATCTAAATCCGTTCATCCGTTCTCATCAGCACTTCATTTGTATTTATATATACTAGCTGTCCCGGCAGACCTTGTTCTGCCCTATTTCTCTAAAACAAAGTTACATTGATTTTTTTATGATAATAGCTGCCCCGACAGATTTCGTTCTGTCAAAGTTATTGTACCTGTCGCAGTCTAATAGAAATAAAATAACATTGAAAGACTTTAGTGATGTCTAATGTGATGACATTTTTATTGTAATGCCTTAGGGTACTGTAACGAACTGAAGTTTGATGGCCTTTCTTTCTATTATTTATACTAAATTGTATGAAAACACATTATTAATTTAATTCGTATTCTCTAATAAAATTGCTGCTAATATATTTTTGCTATAAGTTTTATCTATTATACTAGCTGTAGCTTACGACTTCTTTTGCGAGGACTACACTATCCCACAGGAATATATTACCGGGATTATTTATTTACTTATACAAAGGCACAATAACGGACATCAGACAGAAAACTTAAAATAATAATTTTAAATTAATAGATTATGGAACGGAACCCTTCGTGCGCGAGTCTGACTCACACTTGGCCGGTTTTTTCATATCATTGTCAATGATTTTGGTAAATGTTGTCCTCAATTCTAATTGGCCACAGGCATGCACTTTTTTGTTTAATGTTATTATTTTAAGTTTTCTGTCTGATGTCCGTTATTGTGCCTTTGTATAAGTAAATAAATAATCCCGGTAATATATTCCTGTGGGATAGTATAGTCCTCGCAAAAGAAGTCGTAAGCTACAGCTAGTATAATAGATAAAACTTATAGCAAAAATATATTAGCAGCGAGTTTCTCAACTGATATTAGGTCTGTATAATATCAGTTGAGAAACTTTGCGCTAACATTTTTTCTAACTGTAAAGAAAAAGCTATTGAAACGATCTTTGCAAAGTTTTACGTACTTTGAAGTGCTTGAAATATGACAATTAATTTTATGGGAAAATGCTCTTCGTTTATAATAAAAAACTTTTAATTTGAAGTCTAGGTAGGTCTAATCTCTCCACAAAATAATTGGATTATATCAGAGTAACTAAAGTAACTTGTTAAGATAAGGGAAAAAATAATTAGTGTAGCTTTTTATCGCCTTAAAACTAAGTAAGTATGACTAATTTATACGGTTTTAACTAAGCAAGTATAAAAAGTGCACTGTAATCTTATACAATAAAATGTAAATTGATGGTGTACTGTGCTCCATAATACCCTAGAATACACTGTAAACTATTAAACTGCCACCAGCCTTCCACTTTGCATAACATCCATAACTATTCGCAATGGTGACATAATTGTTAAAACGATTCATAAAACCCATAATGACTCCTAATTGCGCTTTTTTCTTGTACGCAACAAAGCCAACCTAGCTTCATTGCTATTCTCATGAATGCAACTAGATTCTTTTTTTCTTTTTATTTTGGAGAGAGACTGCTGATTGCCACTGGGTATTTTCAGCTTCACCGGGCTTGTTTTAGGGGCGGCGAGGTACGTAAAGGGTACCTCAAGCCGTGTTGAAACGAATCACCTTCGGAGGATTTCTAGAGGGGTACGGCATCGCACACTTAAAAGTGCGCGTCCCCGTGCCCTCCCAGAGTCTCCGAAGGGTTCGGATCGGATCGAACTAGATTCTTGTTGTAAAGTTCGGTAAAAAGATTTCACTCTAAAACACGCTTAGAATCAAGAAGAATGTTTTTTACGTGAAAAGCATCGCTTTACAACGGATTTAATAATAATAACGTTTAATTTAAACCGTCGCATTTTGCAGCCCTTTGTAGCTGTGTAGAGGTAACATAAATAAGGGCTGTGCGCGAAGCAAATTGGCTCCCAGCTATTACGGCGAGTTCAGATGTCAAAAACAAAACATTTCCCAAACGGCGAGTGTCAACTCGCCAGTTCTCAAACCGTCGAAAAGTGTGTTCTACCAGGCCCTATTTAAGGCCCTGTTTATGTTACCCTCACACCGATTGTAACAAATTAGGGGGAAGTTAAAAGTAATTCAATTGTTTCGGTAACGTGAAATTTGAATTGAGAAACATGTATGGACTGAGCACAAGTTCTTTTGTTATTGTAACTAATACTTACGCAAAGTCGGGGTAACATCACAGATTCTTTGAAATGATATCAGTCAGATTATTATTGCTTGTTATTTTTTGTGTGATGTGTAACATCTTTCCTCTCGCTTTCTTGCAATTTGTGGGAGTGATTTTGTGAAATGGGACGGAAGTGTGTAACATGAAGTCGGGAAAGCTCGCAAGCGCGCGCCATTTGATTTGACGACTGAGCGCGCGGTGGTAGAGTTGGTCGTTCGGATGGTACCAACCAATCGGGAAAGCGCGCGCCATTTGATTTGACGAATGAGCGCGCGGTATTGCATTACTCTTACAAAATACAATTTTTATTAAAAAGAACTATTCTTTGTTTTTAAAAATCATTTCAAATAATACCCGAACCAATTTTTTTTTAGAATATAATGTTAAAATTGCTTATTACTAAGGTGAGATGTCAAATGTTACACATCATATGCGACTACTGTGAGGCTCGCTCGTTTTTTTATTTATTAATTAGTGGCTTTGTGCGGTCAGCACATTTAGCTAACAACAACAAACATTTGAACATTTTTTTTCTTACACGTTATATTTTTAAACAATATTTCAGTAAAGATATGGGCCTTTACTGAGATCTCACGTGGACTTCTTGAGAGAATTGAAAAAGTGTTGTTGTACCTACAGTTTTGTTTTTATTTGTGAACACTCTTGCATGTAGACATACACTTAACGGTTGGTAATCCACCATTAGTTCACATTAATATTCGATAAAACACAAATATTTGAAAATAAAACAAAACTGCCACGGCTCTTCATTTTCAAGCCAAGAAGCCCCTGACACTTGTTAATTTCCCTCCTGCGTGCATTGAGCGTTCTAGGGTTACTTTTTTACTAGAACTGTGAGAGCTAAGCTAAGCTAGCTAAGCGCAAAGAAAAAAACCACCAATAGGATCCTTTTCCTTGCGGTGTAAAGTAGAGCAATTGTATTTGTGGATTTTTACTTCGCGCACCGCTTCATTACCTCGCACAGCTCTGGTGGAAAACATCCGTACATAAGAGGTCTAGGAGGAGGGTTTCTGATGGCGACCGGATGCGTAGAGCACGTGAGTTGCTTATTAAGTTAGTTGCTTTGTCCTGATTGGACATTGCGCGCTTACATCTCCGGCATTAACTTGGTAATAGAAGAAAAGCCGAGCTATGTGTAAGACTTAAGAATGGGTTTCGCAAAGTGAGTAGGTTTTACAACTCCGCTATCAAAGAGAACCATTTGGAATTGCCACTAAAGTCAACGGCCCAAGCAGTGGTAAACTGAAGATTATACTTTTCGGGAAATTACGTTAAAATATCTTTAATAACTTGCCTATAAAATAAGTGGTTAAACACATCTTATGATGAAAAACTGGTGTTTTGCGGAAACGTCCATCGTGATTCTATCCAATTTCGTTGAATAATTAATTAATTAATCAATAACAAACAACCATAAAATATAGCTGGGATAAATGCAAAAAAATTGTACATATAACAAATAGGAAACAAAGATGAAAATAACTTGATGTTACAAAAAAATAACAAAGATGAACTATAAGGACTAGTTCATGTTGTGCATTCTATTTGAAAGGTAAATTTGTTAATGAGTAAAAAGTAGTATCTTGATTGATTATTTTAATAAAGAATGGCAGCAAGTCTAGTTTGTATTACTTTCGACTTACTTACTTAACATTTTTTTTTGCAAATCAACCTTAAAATTCACTGTGATCATAATATTTCAACTTTAGTAATCCAAGTCAACTATTACAATGTGAGTGCGACTTTACTTCATATTTGTTATTTCATATTTGTTACGTCACAAAGAAATGTAACAAATTCGTAACAAAAAGGAACAAAACACTCGTGTGTACAACCTAAAATGTGTGAAAAATACTAAGAGATGTCTTTGAATCTGATTTGCTGATACTTACTGCTCAGGGTATCCTTTAGTAAGTGTCAGCAGAAAAAATATTTTGTATTTTAAACAGTGTCAAGAACAATGAAATGTAAAAATGCTGTGTACTTTATTGTTATCTACTTTTCAATAAATTCTTATCTTATCTTATCTTATCTAATCAAACTGTTTATATGTTTCTAAATATATCATGAAGTATCCTTGAAATAAACTATATAGAAAGCTAAACATACACTAACGAATTAGTTTAATGGAATGGTTATCAAGACGAAACTAATTTGTGTATTTTTCCTGCACAATTTAGTAAAATTTTTGTAGACCGTCTAACCAGAACTCCAGCAAAATGGCCGTCGTGCAGAACTAGCGCCACCTACAGACGTTATTTATGGTTTTAGTGTTGCCAGGTAAAAACTTATTTTTCTACTAAATAACAATAAACAAAGCTGAATAACAAATATGAAAGAAATTACGGACGGCTTTAAAAATGATATTTAAAACAGTTTTTAATAGAGAGGCCTGATTTATTGTTTAAAGTATTAAAACGTATGTAGTATTAGTAGTAGTTGTAGTGTAATAAATAACTAAAAATATTTAACAGTATAAAATCACTCAACTGTATTTTTCCCCATAAACAAAGCTGAACACGGACGAGAAGGACACGCGTACTTGTATGAAGAAAACTAAACGTATCCTGATGATTTGATTTTTATTTAATTGATTTATCGGAAAAATATTATTTATTTCTTTTAGTTTTTGTTATAATGTAATTTTGTAAACGTATTTAAAAAAAATATATGAAAAGAAGTTATGTATTGAACGTTTATTCTAATAGGACGTTCACGCATTCAGAAATGTACAATTTTTTTGCATTTGTCCCAGCTGTTGAATAACCATTGGTATTTTTTTTATAAATGGAAACCCAAAACAGACACTATACAGTCAATATGTTTGACTTCAAAACTGGATCTAGATAATTTTTTCAAAAATTTTAAAGTTAAAAGTTCGAATTGAAATATTGATAGGAAACGTGCTAAGAATATTCGACGAACATTGTTTTGAAGTTGAATCGACTTTGATTTTATCAGGCATTTTATAAGGCACATTTATATGAATGTATATTTCATGATAAGTAATCAAAGTTAAAACAATTTCTAAGTCTAAGGGAATATTGTACGAAACAAAAAAACGACTGACTCGGTTACCTTTTTCGATATTAAAATGAGACACAATTAGACTTGGCTGCCTAATTTTCTCTAACTTCGATTGATATTTCAATGTTTTATCGTGATGGCATTATCTCAAGTTAAAAGTTACTTTCTCTTCTTGTTCTTATTAAAATAAGAAATAGGAGTTAAAAAAATGTATTACCTACAAATGAAACTTTTTATAACAGCACATAATTAATTATGGTCTCCCTCTTTTATTAAATGCATTAAAAATTACCTTAGAGTTAAAAGGCATGGTTTCGAGTACCTTCCATCTCAATCTGGCCACAGGCCGCACTATAATTATAACTAACTATAACAGAATAATATTTTTAGGAAGAATAATCTATAATATACAATTATAATGACTTGTCCTGACTGACTGATTCATCACCGCCGAGCCTAAACTGATGAAGCTAATTAGATGAAATTTGGACTGTTGGTTGATTGAGTGACGTAACCAGCCACTAAGAAAGGATTCTACGAAAATCACCCCCTAAGGTGGTCAAATAGGGGGTGAAAGTTTGTATGAAAGTCCGTCAGTTTTGAAGTAAAAGACATAAAAATTGGTATTTGGCTTTTTTTTTAAAAATAAAAAATTATATGTCTCAGGAATTTTGTTTATTTTTTTTAAAGGAGTAGAAAACGGAAGAAGGTCATTTTGAGGAAATCGTTATTTTTAAAGTAAGAAATATAAAAATTAATAATTAAATGTATCTTTAGATTTTTCAATAGAAATAAAGAATGACGTGTTTTAGCATTTTTCGAAAAATCTCCCCTAGCGAGGTGAAATAGGGGTGGAAAGTTTGTATGGAAATCTGTCATTTTAAAACTTAAATCCTTCGGTATTTGGACTGGTTAGAAATTATAAAGTGTTCAGGATTATCCTTACTTATACTTATCTCTTTTTTTATCTTTAATAAGTCTGGATTTTATTTAAAACAATTACAAGTCGTGTATTCCATGTGTGCAAAGCCGCGTGCAAAAGCTAGTATAAAGATTAAAACAACATGTTTATTCAGTACATAACGAAGAAATTATAACTATACTAACTATATATTTATACTAAATTAGTATAAAACTAGTTTGGATTTCCAAATTCCAAACAAACTCTTAATGCTTAAAGTTAATATACCATATTAACTTTATGAATTAATGATACTCAGCATTAACTCTGAATTTGATTTTAGGATTCATATTGTAAACATGGAGTAGGTATGACAGAGTTGTATCGTCAACTTTTTGGCGGAGGTCAAATGCGTATCCTTAAATTACTAGAGGTCGCCCAGTGGTCACAATTCCACCGTAATTTTATTAAGGCTTGTATCCTAAGGAATGAAAAATTAAAAAACATAGAATGTGAGTTTGGATTGGCATCAGATTTCAGCCGCTCCTCTTTCATTTTTGAAATTTTTGAAAAGAGTAGGTATATATGCGTGAGTATCAAATACATGGTAGTGTGTGTAATGTTTGTTTTATTGATTTAATATATTTTTTATGCATAATTAAAAAAATAATATTAACATTCTGTACTCCTTCTCTATATAAACTATAAGTGTGCGAAATGTCATGCTCTTCTGTCCGCGCAATTTTCGTAAAAAAGGGTACAAAGTTTTTGCTTCACGTATTAATATATAAATTAAAAAGATGTTGAAGCGTATTACCTACATAATACTTAATATCTACATAATATTCGGCCAGTCGCTTTCAGAATAGAGTCAAAGGTAATAGTGATAAATATTTAATCGATGTTCGTAGGTATATTATTTAATTTTATCACGGCCCCAATTCTGTGTCGCGGACTCGCGGACTCGCGGTTCTTTCGATCTGGTTTTTTTAGTATAAACACGTGGTTAGAAGTACCTACACTGTTTAGTATTATTATTCAAATATAATTTATTTTTTATTATTATTCTTCCACAACGGGAAAGTAATTAGCTTTACTTGATGGTATGTGAAGATAAGACAAAAGATGAAGGTGCACTTCACCTAGAATCCTCAGTCACTACGGTACTGGATACCTTGGTAGAAACATGGCTATCTTACTTCGAACTGCCGGAACACAGTCAATACTGTTAACATTAATGATTGCGATCAGATAGTGGTAGTAAGCCATGCGGATTTAAAACAAACCTAACAAGCACATCCTATTATCGCCCAAACAGAAAACATTATAAATGATATCGAACCCGGAACCTCTGGGTCTCAGAATGGAATGCTACCAAAACTTGTTACCCACCTTTGTATAGGAAGTAATAAGGTGACGACGGGTTTGTTAAGGGTGTGCCGTCCATAAGTGACAAGTGTCACATGTTTTATTTGAAATGTCGTCGTCCATATTTATTTGATGCCGCGCGGCCATTCTAATTTTGTATGGGAAATTTAAGGTGCTTAATAAAAAATAATTATTTAAATAACCACTTGATGAATCGAAAATGTAGTCTAGCAATTTGTAGTTTATCCATTGATGATTGTTTAGACAAAATCAGAGGTACAATAATTTAGATAAACTATAAGAAATCTACTAAACGCCGCCACTCGTTTTCATGATTTTTGCCCAACTTTAAATGATATTGTAGAAAAAACTATAGCGTGTTATGAATTTATGGTTCTGACAAATTGTAACACGTTCCCTATGATACTAAATATATATTTTGTTCATTTAATACGATAGTATTTTCAATTATATTTACTTAACCATAACTGCATTTTTGGCATTTTTTTGTCGGCGCACCCTTAAATTAATAGCATTATTAAATGTAAATAGTTTGCTTTTTCATATCTGCAATTATTTTTATAAAGAAAGCATTTTTTTAAGTTATGTTTTACTCTTGTATTACATATATACATTAGTATGCATGCATTTCATATGGAGTTGAAATCAATGGATAAACTTAATTTATTTTGCATGAAACATTATAAACGAAGGTTTTATCCTGCAAAGTTCCATTTGCAAAAACAGCTTTTCGCAAGAGTACTTGGAAAAAAGATTGTGCCACGAAAGTACTCGCATTTACGTACTTCAATCTGCCTCTACGAGTACAAGATTACGTTGAAACATGGAAGATCTCAATTGGTACCATTATTGTAGGTATTGTTTCTTATAGGCAAAAAGCAATAACAATTGCTGAGCACGTATACGGTTCCAGTTATTTTAAAATATATATTACGCTATGAAAACTGTGCTTCGTATAAAACAGGCTGTGTTCTAGCACATGTTCAGCTACTACAACATTAGCAGATGTGGCAAAGGAGCTACAATTATTTTGCCATCAAATAATGTTTACACGGCAGTTTACCTTTTGTCCACAGCCGTGTTTCATTTAAGCAGCAACAAAAAATATAGGTAACTTTATTTATATATTAGATATTTACTTCTTTTTCCTTTAGTTGATGGCTTCGTGCGATTAGCACATTCAGCCAGTGTAAAAGTAATTTTTCTTACAAGTAATATATAAATAAACATTATTTCCTTCTTGTATAGATGATGATGTATGATAATAGAAATGAGAAGTGAGAAATGATATACCCTTACAAATATATAAGTATTATAAATTGTAGCGATGCGTTGATTTCAATGATGGAGGACTTTGCCCAGCAGTGGGAACCCCTCGAGTATTTCAGTAAAGATGTGGGGCTTTACTAAGTCCTCGGGCAGACTTCTTGAGAGAATTTGAAAAGTGAAGTTGCACTGTTTTGTTTCATTTGACAACACTCATTCGAAATAACACAAACTTTAGAAAATAAAACAAAACCCTCAGAACAATAACTAATTATTCTGAGACAAAACCGCAGACATGACTCTTCACTTTCCCGCTAAGAAGTCATCTTCCAGATATTTACTTATTTTGCAATCATTCTTATTTAAAAAAGAAAGATATTCTACAAGTTTTTTCTTAATTATTTTTTTTAATTTTCCTCGTTATTAATACAGGGTATTTTATCCACGTTCGTAGCTATACTTCAAAACTTGTATACCTACTGGGAGACCCATATATCGATGGCTTAGTTCACAATTGCACTAACTACAGATTTGTCAATTTGTCGATTTACAAATCTAAAGGTCATTAGTACTTATTGACATTCATCAAACTTTTTTATCACAACTGTGACCCTATGTTTATCATAGAAAGAGATGGACTAGCGGTATTTCAATACGCGCAACCGAAAGAGCATGATATTTAGTGTATTTGGCACTTAAAAAGCGAAAATTTAAAAATTTGTAGTTAGTGCAATTGTGAACTAAGCCATCGATATTTTCTACTATATTATCTTTTAATCTCAATAGGCTATTGCACGTATCAACAAACTATTGTGTATGATACGATTTAAACAAAAGAGAAGAGCTTATTTGATAAAATACCTACACACTTGATTGAGTTAATGTTATTGAGACAATTTAAGTCTTCTTCATTATTGGGAAAATTAGTAAGGGTCGATGAATGTTTAATTTTAGCCGAGATTCCGGTTCAGCGAAAGTAGGAAGTTTTAAAAGGCTACAAGGGCCTCTGGAGCCTGCGGTGTGTCGAGTGGATTTGCCCTTTGGCATCACGCTGCATGTCGTTACATAAATGATCCGCCACACAAAATGGCGGTTGCACAGCCTTGGTGGGTTTTTAACCGACTTCAAAAAAAGGAGGAGGTTATCAATTCGACTGTATTTTTTTTTAATGTTTGTTACTTCAGAACTTTCGACTGAGTGAACCGATTTTGATGATTCTTTCTTTATTTGAAAGCTGATGCTTCCCGTGTAGTCCCATTTTAATTTGGTCCAGTTCTGATGATGGGATCCTCAAGGAATTGAGGGAACTCTTCGAATATTGTAGGCATACCTATCGCGATTTTGGTATTTTCAGAAATAAATCAAGCATTTGCATTCAGAAAGTATCATTTGATGAAGTGTAACTGATGAAAAAGACCACAGATTGCCATCGGAACTCCTCAATGATAAGTATTTCACGGGTGGCGATAAAATATCTCGATTAAGATAGTTAAGCGACTATGACAAAGCAAAAGAAGACAGGCACCGGAACTCAGTTTTTGATTTCCTACTTTGAGATAGGCGTTTCTCGTTTTCTTCGCTTGTCTCATTTAAACGGCGCTGTCTCATACAAGCAGCGTGTTTAGTAGGTCTACTCATATTCGCTTTTGATAAATAGATCGAAACAAATCACTAAAAAGCGAGAAATAAACAAAAATTTTAACAAAAAAAACCGACTCCAAAAAATGATGAAATTGCACTAAAAAGTAAAAAATTAGCGTTAGACTTATATAGACAATAACTTTATTAAGAAAAAATATAGGTACAATTATTGTTACTTTTGGAGTCGGTGCCAGCCAAGGTAACTTTAACATAAACATTTAACGACATACTATATTGTAATCATAATAGTACCTACATTCAATCTTATGCATGAAATTTTGACTACAAACGCGGACTGGCACCGGCTTCAAAAACTTCGTTGGCTGGCACAGGCCCCAAAAATAACAATAATTGTACCTATATATTTTCTTAATAAAGTTATTGTCTATATAAGTCTAACGCTTATTTTTTACTTTTTAGTGCAATTTCATCATTTTTTGGAGTCGGTTTTTTTTTTGTTAAAATTTTTGTTTTTTAATTAATAAAAAAAAGGATTTGAAGATTTAGTTATAGATTGAAATGAAACAACTTTTACGTATCTACTCGCGTTTATTTTACACATTGATTTAGATTTTTTTTTTGCTTATGGGGATACAATAAATAAAATAAAACTAGATCAATGTGTAAAATAAATACGAGTATAGATCCGTAAAAGTTGTTTCATTTCAATGTGCACTGTTCGCGTAAACTTTAGAAAAGAATATCGTTATAGATTATCATAAATTGTTATAGTAGTTTATGCAACTGTCATATAATGAAGGGTATTAAAACACGAGTGTGAGTTTATGAAACGAGCGCAGCGAGTTTCATAATAGTAACGAGTGTTTTAATACCCGTGTTATATGCAGTTGCATACACTACTTTATCTTCACTAATGCAATTAGTCAAACAACAAGAGTAAAAGCTGACAATAGTTTATTTATAATAATTGTTCAAATTTTGGATGGTACAATTTTGAAAGTTAATGTTAATTATTGATCCAGCAGCTGTAGCGGTCGCGGAGCAAGCAGTAGAGCTCGTAGACGGAGTTGGAATATTTATAATTACTTCATTCGTCTTGTTTTCTATACTGTTCAAGATCGTATTTGAGACTTGAATTTTATTCATTAAAGACTCATCAATGTAGCTTTCAGCCACAGTAGAAGACTTCCACCCCCCGTGTCGTTTCAGTGCGGTCAAATCACCACCGCTATCTATGAGAAGGGTCGCCGAGGTGCGCCGGAAGCAATGCCCCGTGTACAACGCTGGGTTAGGCAGATTCAAAAAACTTGCGATAGTTAATGTTAATTATTGATCCAGCAGCTGTAGCGGTTGCGGGGCAAGCAGTAGAGCTCGTAGACGGAGTTGGAATATTTATAATTACTTCATTCGTCTTGTTTTCTATACTGTTCAAGATCGTATTTGAGACTTGAATTTTATTCATTAAAGACTCATCAATGTAGCTTTCAGCCACAGTAGAAGACTTCCACCCCCCGTGTCGTTTCAGTGCGGTCAAATCACCACCGCTATCTATGAGAAGGGTCGCCGAGGTGCGCCGGAAGCAATGCCCCGTGTACAACGCTGGGTTAGGCAGATTCAAAAAACTTGCGATAGTTTTTCCCAGAGCACCAAATTTATTAATACCAGTTCTTTGATCGACGCACTTCCCCGATCTATAGCTCAAGAAAAAGGCAGGGTTTCGACAGGGGGTGGGTCGAAGTTCCATGTATTTTTTACATACGGCATAGCAGTTGCCCGTCACAACGAAAGAACGATCTATTTTCGTTTTTGTTTTCGAAACTTTCACCATGATTGTACTGTCGTCTATGTTAGAGACTTCATCGAACTGGATGTTGTATAGCTCTTGCCTTCGGCATGCCCCCATTATGCCGAAGATTAGTGCAACCTGTAACAATAAACGATATAATAAGCTTGAGGTACATAGCCAAGGCAAAAACTATGATTTATGAAGTAGTAAAGTGTAGGTACCTACTACCTAATTTATACACAAAGCGCTTAAACGGAGTGTCTAGATAACTTGCGTGTGTAGTACGTAAGTACTAGGTAGATTAAATAACAGAACTAAAATACACTTACCTTTTCAAAAAGATACAAAATATCTGGTGAATCTTTCAGGAACATCTTTATTTGACCTGATGTAAACGTCAAGGACATTTTTCCCTTGTGTCCTTCTGAACTGCGTTTCAGGAACGCTATGACTTTTGAATACTTCGTGATATCAATATTGTTGTAGATACTCAGTGTGGACTTGAGCATAGAATATTTAGCCCACATAGAAGATGGCTTGAATTTGTCGGAGAGGTCTTTGAGATACACAAGAATGACATTTTCAGAAAATGATGTAGTTTTCTTTTCGATCTTCCATGCCAAAAAGTTATTATATTCTTTTTCATATAATTTTCTAGATTTTTCTGGCAAAAGATTGTGAGTTACTTTTGTTGCCAATTCTAGAATATCCGGAGGCGTACAAATATCATCGTTGCTGTCCATTTTTAACTTTTAATTTGTATTTTAAAAACAAAACACATTGCGAAACATTAAATTCACGCGTACGTGTATTGTCACAGTGAACTTGCCGCCAATAAAATCTAACCAATGAGAGCGCAGCTGCGCGCGCAGGGCAAATCAGGAGCGAGCGCGCGCTGTTCTTTTTTTATTTAATTGGCACAAGATCTTACCAAAGAGTTTTGTGTATGTAAGTTTAGTAGTTTCGACGAAGTTTTCACGTATAACCCAACTGTTTTCAAAAGCCAGCCTAATATCAAAATTTTATACAACTTGTATGAGGATTTTGACATAAGGCTCGCCAGGTTAATTGGTCGCGTTTTATTGATGTTATAATGAGATTTTACGATATCGATGTGGATATTATACCATCATGTGAAATTGCTTAAATTGAGTGTTTTGTTGTCTGCGTTATAACAGTAGTAATTATAAGTCAAGTATTGGAAACATAAGTAGAATGTTACAACATTAGTGTAGATAAAACACATTAAGTATTATACCTAGTTTCCTTTATTATAACAATGTATAGGTTATTATATGTATTAGGCCTATAATATTCTACCATTCTTTAACAGCAAACAAAGCAACAATAAAATAAAATAATAAATTGCATTATTATTATTATACCTCACCAATATTTAGAAATAAATCTGAGTTTGTTATTGTTTTCGTTATAATTATTCCTTTAATTACATAAATGAAAATGGAAAACGACATCGAACAACGTAAACGCTATAAAAGTTCATTGAAATTACAACAAAAGAGATAAAAATATTATTTAAGTGTTCTGTAGTGCCAGCATCAGCAGTTTCTGTTTTTCTTATTCGGTATAGGGACACTGTATTTTTAATAATTAAAAGAGGTTTCATACAAACACTGAAAGAGTGTTGATGCTGCGACCTCAGCTGCATTCAAATCCACTCCATTTTATTACTCCCATTTATAAAGTGGCGACTCCAATTAACATAGTATAGCATTTGTTTATTTTTCTGTCTGTACGGTAGTAAAGAATTGCAATGTTTTCGTCACTTAGTTTTCTCTGTCATTATGAGGTTATCGAGCTCGTAGCATGCCTAGACTCAGGTTAAAATATAATAATAATAAATTTAACTGTCTTAACAGAAAAAATCATTTTTAACGTGACAGAAGTACTAACATACAGATACACTTCTGCATTATTTATTTTAGTTAGGACATCAATATGGCATAAATAAAACTTTCTTTCTTTTTGAATAATATATTTGTGAAAAAAAGCAGGTGACAAGCAAAAAAAACAACAATATATGGTTATATTATCAAATTAAAGCATTTTACGCAGATTGTGGACATAAGTAAACAAAACAATAGTACTTAAATTATTATCTAGTAGTAACTACAAATAGTTTTATTTCATGTTATCATAACATAATAGACGTATGGATGGATTACTATTGGGCGATTGTCATTAAAAAATGTATCTTGTGGTTTTTCCTATGCAGATAGTCGTGCGAAAAGTCTTTCAACGGGTATACTCGACATTCTAAAGTTTCAAAGGCATTCATGGTCCTTTCTCGCATGAGAAGCCCTTTACAAAGTTCCTTTCTTCGTCCGAACGAATATCCGGTACAATTCATTGAGAAAGTATAGCCAGAAAAGATTAAAGTAGCAGATTGGTTATATTGAAATAATAACTGTCGTTGTTGATTAATTATTAATACAAGGGCATTTCTGATCGTGCACCTTGTGAATCATTTGCTACAATTAATATTAATAAAAAATAATATATAAATGTCCCACACTTACATCAATTATCTAGCCCCAAGAAAAGCTTCCTTAAGAAACTCGAGAAATGTTTAACTAGACAACGGATAAACATACTTAATATACTTTAAATACATACATATTATGCATAGGAAACACCCAGACCCGAAACAATTTAGAGAAACAGGTATTTCTAAATTGATCCGACCGGGGATCGAACCCGGGATCTCAGAGATGGGGACACCATGAAAACCGGTGTGCAAGCCACTCGACCAAGGAGGTCGTCAAATTTCAATATTCATATCCATTTGATACATCGTTTTATTCATGTGCATTGGGCATGGGCACCGTTGCGTAAACATTCACAACGTTGCACGAACATGACTAAATCCGGCTTGAAGGACTAAAGTTAGTGCCTTACACTAATGTGTCTTAGAAGTTGGTAAATCTATAACTAGTTAAATCAATATTTTTTGCTTAGGTAAAGAAAACATCAGTACAAAGTTTTACATGTAATAATACTCTGGCTTTGACAGCACAATAGAATGTGTATGATTAGTTTTATAAAAGTAACACTCAATTAAGCAAGCATCTGTTAAATCAACAAAAAACTTATTTTAATCTACAAACCATAAACAATATGCTTAGGTAATATTATTTTATATTACAAGTAGGTATAATGTGGGTGGTAAAGGTATTTAACATAGATATTTGGGACCTACTATAATATACCAATGTATACCTGAATTATTATGTAAGTATATATTTTGTGAGTATTAATAACAAAAAGGTAAATTTAATTTCCATGAACCACAAATACAATTTACTTATATAATATTCATTTAGAATTTGGTTCGTAATTTAAGATGATCTAAATTATTATATACCTTACTTAACTTACTTAGCCTTATTATATTTCTGAGTATTTTAATTATTCAGACTGTGAAATCCCGTGGTGCCGGGGATAAAGAATTGCACCACCCCATCTCTTCCCGTGGGTGTCGTAAAAGCCGACTAAGGGACCATTCCAGAGGATGGGCAGCAGCATCTCTCTGAGGTTAAGTCTCAACTTACTGCGATCGCCAACCTGCCTGCCAAGCGTGGCGATTACGGCAAATACCCCTCATATCCTTGGGGGAGGCCTTTGTCCAGCAGTGGACGTCTTTTGGCTGAGATAGATGAGACTGTGAAAGTGTTCCTTTTGGTTCATTTATCAATTGAAATATTTAGTGGTAAGTGTTAGTTTAGCTATGATTCGGACCAAGAGTGAACATTTATTGTTGCTGATTTGGTAGCCGATATTTATTAAAAATTTGGATAATATATGCTTTTACTTAGTAGTTAAATAAATAAATGTATTTATTTAGGTTACTACTGTAATGCAGTCTAGTAATGTTGAACGATGTACTTATGTCATAGAATAATTGGAAATTCGGATGTTCGCAAATATCCTAGGACGATCGCAAAAAATTAGATGATTGAAATATAACAATAAAGTTGGTAATCATCCGAGCTATTTTCAGGATCATTGCAAAAAGCCGAGTTTGTTTAGGACGATTGGAAAGTACAACGGTGATTGGCTAATGTATATGTCGATTTATAATATCTTTTTTCTGATTAGTCAGAACATGGCTCTTCAGAAAGGACTATAGACAGAAAAGTAAAGAAGTGGCAAAGCAATATTTCTTTGATTTATTCAATATATTCTTATATTCTTAGTGAGAAACCAAATTACAATAATAATATTTAAAAGTTTTTTCTGGCGCTTCGCCGCGCCGGCCGCAATTTTGTAATCGTCCTTGGATTTTCTCAAACATCCGATGTTTCCAATTATCCTGCGACATACTTATATACTGACGACATATTTCGATCTGAAGGAATGCAGCATTCAGTACTGAGAGGTTCTTTGAAAAGCTTTTGCATGCCGACTCGCTACGTCTATTTGCCTGTTTTCGGCGCTGTCTGGTCAATGGCTTAAACCTCTTTGTTACTAGTGTATGGGTAATTAAACATGGCTATAAGGCTATAAGGGATGCAAATAAAACTTCGAAAGTATGTGGCCAAAAATGACAGAATGGTGCGAAAAGCAAATGGGATACTCAACTGATTTTTTGAGTGACTGCCAATAATAATATTCAAATTGATGTGCACACCCTCAACTACAAATAAAATTTATTTAATTCACTAAAGCCATAAGAGATGTCGCTAGTAGTATACTAATATAGTGATCGCGACAAATACTGACACAGTTATTTGAGATGCGACAATAGTTGACTGGTAGAAATATACACTTAAAATAAGTCCCTGAACCAAATGTAAAAACAAACCAAATGTAATGTTCACAAATAAATATAAAAAATATAAAAAATCCTAAATAAAATAAAACATTGCTATATACCTAAGGGAAACAAGGAATGCGTCGCCTACAATGGCAATAGCTTAAGCCTATCCCGCGAAGAGGTGCTAGCCTTTAGAGGCACCCTCGGGTTGTTCCGCTCCCGATCCGTTCCGAACCCCTCGGAGAATCTAGGTAATAGAGAACGGGCCACGTTATTTACAGCTTCATGGCCTATACTGTCCCTTTGTAATTGATACAATTAATAGGCCGATCCGATCCAAACCCTTCGGAGAATCTAGTAGGGCACGGGGACGCGCACTTTTAAGTGAGCGATGCCGTTCCCTCTAGAAATCCTCCGAAGATGATTCGTTTCAACACGGCTTGAAAAAAAAAAGGCCGGTGACGCTGAAAACGCCGTTTGAGGCAATCAGTAATCTCTCTAAAAAAAACAATTAATAGGTTATTGGTTTAATCATACTACTTGCCAGATGGGGTGGATGATCAAACTCAAGAGCTATTCAACGAAAACTTTGAAACAAACACTGTCTTACCATGAATGACTTGACTCTGACTGACTCAGAATTGAACCGATGACCTTCGGATATCGGGCCGAGCGCTATGTCACTCGGCAACCGATGCGTCTGGTAAATTATTTTAAAATCCTACTACTATTATAAACGCCAAAGTTTGTAAGTATGGATGGAACTGTAACTGTTTGTAACTCTTTCACGTAAAAACTATTGAATGGATCTGGATGAAATTCGGCATACAGATAGTTTATAACCTGGATTAACACATAGGATACTTTTTATCCCGACATTCCCACGGGAACGGGAACCACGCGGGTGAAACCGAGAGCGGCCGCCGCTAGTATTTACATACATTATCGGTGTCTTGATGATTGAAACATCATAAGACTTGCATAAGATTAGTGTAACTAGATTAGGTTTAAAACATCTAACTAGCTGTTAGTAAATTAAATCATATGAAAAAAAACTGTAACTTTTTTACGAAAAAATATTAACATCGTCTTTACATCATCATAATTTTTTTAATGTCTATTATATATAAATATATATATTTTATTTAAGTATGTATGTATGTGTATGAAATGTATTATTTGTACTTATTTATTTAATGTTAGCGCACCTCCTCTATCTCTTTCTTGGATTCTCTAACCAAAGGTTGTCTGGCAGAGATTGCTTGTAGCGATAAGACCGCCTTTGCCCATATACGTATAGCTTTAAGTTTTTGTTTAACTATTGTTTTTCTTTTGTTTTGTTTGTGTGTGAGCAATAAAGAATTTGTCTATCTATCTATCTATCTACTTATCTATACTAGAAAATATCAAACAGTCTCAGGAAGCACGAGTAGGAATCGGCTTAGCTTTATCGTGGGATCACTTACTTTATTTGTGGCGTAACACAAATTGTATTGCATTCATGGAAACATTTTTTCGTGGGGCGACACGGAACTCTTATCTTTTGTGAGAGTAATCGTTAGCGGTTTGCACTAAAAGACCGTTGTTGCGCCGCCATCTAGGCGCTTTTGTGACCATTTGTGCTATAGAACCGGAACCTATAGAACCGGGCTTTTTCCTTTAGACTATTTTCGTTTGTACCGTCCAATGTCTTAACAAAATTGGGATAGATAAATAGTACTAGTAATTTTGTAACGTACACTATTTGACCCGACAATATCATCATGCGTAGCATGGCATACCCCGAGCGGCTGGTAAGACGTTGTAGGAATTTTATTCGATCGTTGGAATCGTAGAAAGTGTAGGTAGTGGACTTAACGTAGCAGCAACGGGCAGATCGCTTAAAGGCATTGCAGTAACGGAGACAGAATGTGCGAAATCCAGACCTGACGAAGATGGAACCTGCTTTGGTGACCTTCTCGTATGATTTTGCATCATATTTATGTTCAGCCTAAATTGTCTAACTATTTTGCAAATGGATATGCAATTCATGTAATTATACACGGACAAAACCTTTGTGAAACATGTAGCGTAGATTTACGGGCGGACGCGCGTTGTCGACAGCCCTGTCAATAGCCCGTCCATTTGGATAATAGCGAGTAATTTTTTTAAATAATTGTACAAATTGTTTTAATCCGGCTTTTGAGAGCGTCATCGAACAATATTAAATTTCCGATTCAATTATTTTAAAGTATCAATGATAATATACAAGTTATAGTGAGATTCGACAAGCTGGTCTTTTACTTGTAGTATCATAAAATTAACTCTCATATCGTATACTAGGATTGTCAAAATGGTTGTTTCAAAGTTTTTTTTTTAAGATCGTTAAAGTGACGTTCTCGAGAAATCTTTATGTAAGCAAGCTCCTAAATGTATACTTTGTATCTTTCTATAAATGAATATTGAGTCACGAAAATCATTCCCACTTGATCCTCGAGCCCCATGCTTCCATATTAATATCTGTGGTTTTGAGAGCTGTTGTCGCATTTCACACGTATACAGGGTGAGCATCAAATTGTTCATTCGTTGGATCAGTTTGTAGAAGACAAGAAATACCTAGTTATATAAGATGAAGTAATTAGCTTCGAGGACGAATGTGATACGCTATAGAAAGCGTTTTTAAAAAAGCACATTTAATAGCACATATAAAAAATTATATAATGTAACTAAGTTGTTTTATTATGGTTATTTAAAGCGTATCGTAAGGAATGTATCTTTATAAAATTAAAAAAAAATCAGACTAAAGATAAATAAAGATAAAAAATATTGTATGTATGTTGTTGTAGTGTATTTTAAGTAATTCCTAAAAATTTTAAAAAAAAATTGACCTCACATTGTTTATTTTCTGGTTTCACAATGGGGGACCAAATTAGGCCTTTCTCGCACCTGATGGTATATGATAAGGCCGGGATGGAAGAGCAAATCACTCGGAATCGTCACCTACTGTGGAACTGTTATGAGTATCTAACTATCGTAACACAACTATACTATTAACATTCTTGACAGACTTAGAAAAAACTGTGATATGTCATGGTAGCAAGGCAGACTAAAAACCAACCCTACCTCCGAAACCGGATCTTGATCTAACAGTACTATACTTCATTGTATGAGAATTAGTGACATAAAGTCCGATTCCCAGATATTTTGAGAACTTTTGAATACTTACAGTAATAAACTATCTTCTGTTTCAGTTTTCGCACGTTACATTTATGAAACCTCACCCTGTATATGCTGCTATAGCAATATATTACTGACTGCCAATCTATTTGCCTGCGGTTCGTTCCAAATTGAAGAACTGGTGAACTAGTTCGAGTGAAACTAGTTCGAGTTCGAGTGAAAGTATTCATCAACCGAATGCGAATGTGATTTTTCGTTTCAGCTCTGTATGCCAGCTGCATGAACTCTATGCCAGAATAGGGAAAAGTTTGAGTTTGTGTTCAAAACTTTTGCATGTACCTAAGTATATAAAGAGAAAGTGTAAACGACACATGTGTAAAAAAGTCATGCTTTCAGTTCATGTTTATTTCGGTGGTTTTAAGGCCGGCAACGCGTCTGCGATTCCTCTGGTTTTGCAGGTGTCCATGGGCGGCGGTGATTACTCTCTATCAGATGACTTCTATAATAAAAAATAATAATTAATGAAACATTATGTAATTAAGATAAATATATAATAATAATCATTGCGTTTTAATCTGCGCTATAAATTTCGCTTGTGACACAGACATTTTAATTTTCTTTTCCAAATTAATGTAATATTATTTTACATTCGGTATTTGGCGCCAAAGTTTTAAGAAGCTGTAGATAGTTTTCGTGAAAGCATAAAAGCCTTAATTTGTCAATTGACGAGTGCAGTTGGACGTCATACCTTTGGAAATCATTAAAAATGTTAGTGTATTTCAAGTTTATTTTAAGTATTTTTTAACAAACTTTACGGCTGATTATTCGTTTATTAATAATACAAGCTGTAGACAAAAAGGATAAAAAAATACACCAGCAAAGCAACACCACAATAAGCTGATAGAAGGATCTTATTTTTTCCCACATTTTCAAGGTTTCGTACCTATTTTATTACTAAAGTTTTGATTAAATGTACTTCCACGAAAATGACTCAAAAATGTATGACACATTTTCGTCCACCATTTTCAGCAGATCTTGGAATCTCATTTGCTGTAAATTTGCTCTATATTCATCTTCAAAAAAAGGCCAACGCCATCATCTTGTATATTTCAGAACATTTGATAATAATGTTTCCGCGGAAGTAGGTAGGTTGTAGGTATTTGTTTGTCAATATAGTTGGGGGACCCGGGACGTTAAAGACTTTTCATTACCAGAAAAGTCTTATTGGATCTTATCCCTGGATTTTGAAATTGGTTTCACGTCAAAATGAAGCAAAGAGAGGTGCAAGACTTTTTACGTAGACTTAGTTGCAAGAACGGTGAGAGACATTGGCTACTTTTTGCATGCTCAGAACAATTCTAAAGCTATATTCTGAGATAGAATGTTGCCGTAGGCGTGATGAAGACAGACCGAATTTACTCGGGCGAATGCTAGTAAAGAATAAATACTTATTCGGGTCGTAAATAAATTTGTCGTCATCATATTGGTAAGTACACAGTGGGCTTAAATCAATAAGCTTTCCCGCTGCGTCCTGTATGCCAATATTACTTTTCTTACTAACCAATTTTCTTTGAGAAAATAAAATCCGTCGGTGTAATTCAAAATATGTGCTAATATTGGGGCTTCATATTTGGTAAGTATATGTTTACATACACTTTATCGAACGTATTTGCTCGAAATATACTCAAATATACATATTAAAACAAATACTTTAAAAATTCCAAGCTCTATAGTTTAGAAATGGCAGCCTTTTTTATTTTATTGTCTTCGATTTTTGCAGGAGCTAAAAAAGGTGAAACTAGTCGCAAGTAAATAACAATCAGTAAAGTAGCCAAAAGTTAGAACATCAGTAGGACCAAAAAAACAAATATGTCGATTTTCAACACCAAAAATAACGAAAAAACCACAATGTAACTAATTCACTACATGCAGTTTGGAATTTTTAAAATATTTTGTTATCATGTATCTTTGAGTGTAGAATCCACCCCTAAAGTTTGTACAGTCCATGCCAATACAACCTGTATAACCACTTTATCAGTCTTATGTTAGGTTAGGCTAGGTTCTAAAATGCTCTACGTTTTACAAATTACTTACCATTTACATACTGCAAAGATACTAGACGTTAATTTGCCAAAGTGCTGGTTCATAGCTGGTTTCCAAAACAGGACCCGTCTGGATGGTTCGAAGTAAATAGTGTTGAATAATTTCGGCGGGCTGGTTAGAACCACGATAGCTCAATTGGGAGAGCACCTGACCCGGTATGTCAGAAGGGTGCGGGTTCAAATCCTGTTCGTGGAAATTTTTTCAACATTTGTGTTTTTCTCGTTTATTTTTGAGGATTCTTTGTCCTTTTCTTAAACTAGGTAAAATGCTTCGCGCGTATGTGGTGTATACCGGGGATAGAGGCGACCCTGGGTTATGTGGGACTCTACTCTCTTCCTTCGTCCAGCTACTAAAGGCTCGACGAGAGGAGGGGATGTATACCCACTAAAAAACCTAATACAGTCACGAGCATTAACATGCATACACTTTTGAATAGTTTGACTCTTATTCCATTGTATTAAGAGATATTAAGATTTGTAACTTCTCTAAATAATGTGTTGTTTTACATATTAATGCTGTACCATTCCTTCTCTGCACCATTCTTTCTCTGCCACGAGATGACGAATGGCAAGCACCGAGTTCAGGATTATTTGGCCAAAAGTTGCTTGCTTATTATACGGGCATAGTTATGTCATTAATTGCTTTTATCAATTGAACGGTAACAGTACAGGCACTGTATTTGACTATACATAATATTTTATTACACAAAATTTGTCGCAAAAAGTAACTTTTGCACGAGAAAACAGCAAAATCAAAGTGGTTGACATTTTGCGCGCGATCAAACACAGCCATTAGGGCCGCACAATACAAGCGGAAAAGAGGCCGAATACACTCCCACATTTACGGGTTTCTTATCTGACGTGGATAGACGAACGCGGTTTTATACTAAAGCGATATTAAATGACGATACTGACATTGGACTTTGTGTACTTTTTAAATCACGAAAAAGTGGTCTAATATTTTTTATAACATTCGGAAAACACGAGATTAGTATTTATTTTATTTATTTATTTTGAAAAGGACAGATAACAAAACATACACTTCATGAGTAAAATTAATCATACATTAACCTCTAAAGCTGAGTGCTGTCTCAATTATAAGCTGCCACGGCATGCAATTTTTGACCACAGCGTATATATAAAAGAAAAAAAAAAAGAATCTTAACTTATAGTTAATATTTAATTAATTATTAATAAACAAATGACAAAAGATAGCGTTAAAGACTGCTTATATAAATCAAATCATAATTAAAAAACCCACACACAGGCTAGACAGCGAAAAAGCGTTATAAATATATACATATATATTTTATATCAACATTATGTATCGCAAAATTCAAATGCATATTATTACAAAATTAAATTAAATAAGGACTCATAATTGGTGTTAAAAATAATAATAGTCTGTAGGCACACATAGGCACACATCCATATATCCGTATTTTCAATTTTGTAGGAGTACTTAATAAGTAAGGGAAGTTGACCATTTGTTGTTATCTTTAAAAGTAATATATGAATACGTTAAAAAGTAATGTCAACGTTTAAAAGTTATCCTAAAATTTTATGAGGAATAGGAAAACAGCTAGGATATAAATATAATATATTATGGCAGGCACTTCAAATATCTACCCATATGAAAGATACTTAGAACTTAAACGACATGTTTTTTTTTGCATCGCGTTAGTGTTGGACAAACGTACTATCATATTTATAGCAATTAATAAAGTTTTTGATGGGCCAATAGTGGAAGCGCACTTCACCCGGAATCCTCAACTACTGAGGCACTGACTACTTATCTTATCTCTAGCTGACGAATTACAACAATGCTATAAACATTGACGCTATGGCGACATATTTAGATAAGACGGTAGTAGCTAGCCAGGCGTGGCCAGGTGGACAAACAAGCCCTACCAGTAACCAAAGCGAATACACAAACAACCGCTTAGAATCGAACTCTGAGACCGCGGGGTGGTCTTAACCGAGGCGGTTTTTCTACATGATCTATATCGCCACAGAGGTCAAAACAGTAAAAACCTAAAACTGTATTTTTGTACAAACTACACGCGTAAGCTGACAGAGAAATATGAATGCTCATTTTCACCAACAACCCCTTAATTTTGAGTATGTTTTTTACCTAAGGCTTAGGAGTCGTCGGTGGAAACAGACGAAAAAAAACTCCTGCAAAGGTAAGGTATTTCTAGTTTTTAATTTATTTTAATTTATTTATATTATTTGCCGTTGCTTCTGCACTAAACAGTACTTTTAAAAAGTATTGGCTATTAGAATATCTAGATATAGTCAAAAGTTTTTTGGAATATTTGAAAACAAACATTCGTGCAGTTTGTGGAATTGATCCGTGGGGAATAACACCGGGCATGGCAATAACCACTGTTCTATAAATATGGTTCCTTCAATTTGTTTTACGATTGTCATCTGCTCTCTCTCATGTAAAGTCGTGTAAAAAATATTTTTTTAAACTGCCCCTTTTGTAGCGTTGTAAGAAAATAGCATAAAGATCCCAAAGTTTTCATAACACTAGTGGGAAAAAGTGGTGATGTGAACTGTGTTTGGAAAGGAGTTTTGACGACATTTTGTGGACTCTTTCGGTGTCATTATTTTTTAGATAAGCTTTTATTATTATACTAATATTAATTAAATCGGACTCAGTGTGGTACCATCTTTTTATACTTATTTTTATTATAGGGGATCCTGATGAACTAATGAGTTCACGAGGATCCCCTGGGGGATCAGGCTAGGGGGTCCTGGTGGACGAACCCCCAATGAGAAGAAGTCCTCCGTGCTTCGGATTGGAAGGCACGTAAAGCTGTTGGTCCATTTGCAATCGTTAATAACCACCAATCCGCACTGGGCCCGCGTGGTGATTTATGGCCTGTTCTCCCTATCCATCCATAGGGAAGGCTCGTGCCCCAGCTGTGGGGACAAAATGAGCTGATGATGATGATGAGTCGAAGTACTACGGGAGAGTGAAACCTCGGAGGCCCTTTTTTATACATAGCTCGGCAAATGACTCCACTCCATCTGATGTTAAGTGGAAACGGAGTCCAGACGCAAGGACAACTTACCTACTAAGATAAGATGACAATTTAAAATATTTAAACAGCTGTTTTATCTTAACCGATAGTTAAATAATTATGAAAATATTTCTTTCGGATGTTCAAGGTATAATTGTTGTTATATACTATAAATATGAAGTTTTTTAATTGTACAGAGTTAGTATTTTAAAGTTTTGCAATTAAATATTAGGTCCTTACCTCTGAAATTGACGTTTTTTTCTCACTTATTAAAAGGTCTAAAAGTTCTAAAAGTCAATACCGGTCGTTAATATTATTATACACCTTTAATTAGGACTATGTTACTTAGGCTTCAATAACAATGAATATTAATTTTTTTTTTCTTTTAGTTGATGGCTTTGTGCGATTAGCACATTTAGCCAGTGTCAAAGTAATTTTTCTTTCAAGTAATACATAAATAAACAATATTTCCTTCTTCCTCCAGTAATGATGATGAATGATAATAGAAATGAGAAGTGAGAAATGATATACCCCCCAACCCCTAGAGTATCTCAGTAAAGATGTGGGGCTTTACTAAGTCCTCGGGCGTACTTCTTGAGAGAATTTGAAAAGTGACGTTGCACTGTTTTGTTTCATTTGCCAACAGTCATGCACACTCACGAACACTTAACGGTTAATAATCCACCATTATTTCATATTAATATTCGACATAACACAAATTTTAGAAAATAAAACAAAATCGCAGACATGACTCTTCACTTTCCCGCCAAGAAGTCATGAATATTTTTTTTTTTTTTTTTAGTTGATGGCTTTGTGCGATTTGCACATTTAGCCAGTGTCAAAGTAATTTTCTTACAAGTAATACATAAATAAACAATATTTCCTTATATGATGATGATGAATGATATACCCCCCAACCCCTTGAGTATCTCAGTAAAGATGTGGGGCTTTACAAGTCCTCACGCGAGCTTCTTGAGAGAATTTGAAAAGTGACGTTGCACTGTTTTGTTTCATTTGCCAACACTTATGCACACTCACGAACACTTAACGGTTAATAATCCACCATTATTTCACATTAATATTCGACATAACACAAATTTTGGAAAATAAGACAAAACCGCAGACATGACGCTTCACTTTCCCGCCAATTTTGCGTCTATATCGCCCATTTTTTTTTTAATTGACTACTTTTTATGTTCGCGGAATTGTCTTTTTGTTTCATTGTAGCTTTGAAGTGACTTTTTTTAATGTCTACTATATTTAGCTAGTGAAACAAACACACTACTCTACAATTTTTATAGTGTTAACATAAATAGATGCTAAGAAAATTAAAAAAATGTTAGTATGAAAAATAAAATTTTATAAAAATCTTCATACAAAACGTCAATTTCATAGGTAAGGACATTACAGTGATATTATGTACAGTAATATAATAAGAAGTGCTTCTTATTATATTACTGTAGGTGCCTACTACAGCATCTCTAGAAACTTAATACCTTCGATAGAGGTATAATTAAAACAAGCATCTTCAAAGTGAAGTTTTGATTGAAGTCCATATAGCTTTATACTTCCCCAGAAACCCAGTATTTAAAGTTGTATTAAACTTTGACAAAGTGTTTAAATGTTATTACTTTGATATTTGATAAATCTTCATTGTGACAATGGCTCGAAAACGATAAAATTTCAATTTATTGTGATCTCGTAAAGTTTATTATCAAATGAGGAAAGTCAATAAAACTTACCCCGTTAGAGGGCAAGGAGCGCCAAAAGGACAGACGATACACAATTAATGAATTAATATTAAATTATTTCCAAAATATTTATTTACTTCACATGAAAGGTTATCTAGGGTTGCCAGGTCGCCAAACCGGCCATAATAGCCGGACAGACCAGCCAGTTTGGCCGGACATTTGGGTAAAAGGGTTGGACACCCTACATTATTGAGGATTTTGTGTCTCAGTAGGTACGACAAATTTTTTTTATGTAAAATCAAGCTTTTTTGATTATTACCATAAATCTTGTTAAGTTCTAATGAAATATAAATAAAATCGAATGCCAAATCAGTATAAGTAAAATACTTATTATTATTAAACAGTCATAAAAAATAAAAATGTAAAAAGCCTAACAAAAGCCGGACAAGCCGGACACCGTTTATTTTGACTGGACACGCAATCAAAAAGCCTAACTATATCCGGCTTTATCCGGACGCCTGGCAACTAGCTAAATGATGTAAGACAATAATAATTATAAAAATAAAGGTAGCAAATCAGGCGCACAGGCTTTAGGTGCATTAAAGAAATACAATTAAATGCTTACTTACTAAGTATCTGTCCACACTTATTTCATGGATAAATACCTATTTGGCTATTTCCTAAACATCTCTCACAAATAAACTCTTCAAATAGTCCTATTCCACTGCTGTGTCACATTTAGTATGATAATTTTGAGTTATTAACACTTAATACAGATGCAAATGTCATTGTTTTTCTATTTATATTAAATGTATCCTATAGTAAATAAATCAGAAGAGAAACAACAAAAACAAAAAACTAAATCATGTGAACATATCAATGAAATGGAAGCAGCCGTTTCCAGCCGCTAGTTTTCGCTAGATATGATAATAAGCCAAATAAGCCGTTTCTAACCGCTAAGCTAGAAATGTTAGTAACCAGCTTCACATCTATAAACCTACCTCATTTACAGAACATCATTACATTAGAGAGTACAAAAGTTTCACCAACTCAAAGTTTGTTTTGACTGTTGACCACTTCTGTTGATTGATGCTTTACAAACGTATAACAATAGTTTCATTCAACAACGAACGTTTCGCATTCTTATTATGTTTGTAGGAAAAGCAGTTCTCAAACGCGATATTACGCAAAAACAATCTCGACAATGTATTTATTCCGCCCCATCTGTTCATGCAATTGCGTATTGGGAATGTGAAATATTTTATGTAAAAATCTTTCTGATAGATACGTAAGTAGGTAGCTACATTTCATAAACATTATTATTTTTAGATGGCAACATTCCTAAGACTAATCGATTTTTATACGATGGGATACAATGTTTTCTGTGATATTAAAAGTTCTTCCTTGTCGATGTCTCGTATGGTGCCACATCGTTTAGTTTTTATTGACATTAAATATTTTTATGGCAAAAAATACTGGAAAGTTGTTTTGTTAGTTGACGGAGACGGCAAATAAGCGTACGGACCGCCTGATGGCAAGGCGTGGTAGCGTGGTAAGGCGTACCCGTAGTCTATAGACGAAATGTAACACCATGGGTATAACATGTATGTTACCCGTAATGAAGCCGTGGATAAGCTTCTGTTATATCATATTCAAATTGAAACACACTGTTGCTTGGCGGTAGAAATACGTATGATTGGGCAATTGTTCAAGCTTTTTGATGTGTCAGTTGAACTATCGTGTTGGCTTTCTTTAGTAGTAGCTGTAACAAGGTTGTGTAGAAGCTACTAAGGTTCAGGTTAATATTCATCCAATGATTGAAATTTATAAAACGAATGAATCAAACGCGTTTTTTAAATAGATAATTTTATTTATTTTATTTATTTATTTTAATAATTACTTACAACTATCTTTACAGGTTTCTTTTTTTTTTTACCCAATACAATAGTGCAGCTATAATATGACTAAAATACAACACAATATACATTACACTTCATACGACACAGTAAACAAAGCAATTCTTGTAAATTCGCTCAGAGCACAGCAGAATAGATCAACCTTCTTAGCTATTAGGTTGAGAGTGCGGAGCGCGCGCGTCAGCGGTGCCTCGTTTAGCAAGTTGGTGCGGCCGCGCGGCACCGCTAGCAGCGGCGGCCGGCGGCGCCGCCACACGTACCGGTCCGGCACATATAGCGCCACTCTTTCCAACAGGTCTTCATTATGGATTTTACCCCTTATAATTTTAAAAATATATACAACTACAGCGACGTTTCTCCTAACTCCTAGTTCGTTGTACCCCACCATCCCTAACACAAATAATGTTGGATACATAAGAGGGTAAAATGGGTACACCCCATACAGTCTCAAATATAAATAACGAACAAACTTATTTTGAACTCGTTCCACCATTTTGACATATTTTATTTCATATGGAGCCCAAATCATTGCGTTGCACTCCAAATGACTCCTTACCAATGCATTATACACCGCGATAATAGCTTTTATATTAGTAAAGCTATTAACCGTGCGGAGCATAAATCCCAAGTTCCTGTAGGCTTTTTTACAGCAAGTGACTATGTGATCACGAAATGTTAGGTCCTGGGTAAGTTGGACGCCCAGGTCCTTGACCTCTTTCACTCTCACAATAGGAGCCCCGTCAATGTTGTAGTCGTAAAGGACAGGCGTGTGTACTCGGGTGAAAGTTATAGTGACACATTTTAGGGTGTTAAACTGCAACAAGTTTTCTTTGCTCCAGGTTACGACTCTGTCTATGTCCTGTTGTAGCCTTTGACAGTCACTCCGGTTTTTTATAGCTAGGGACATCTTTAGGTCATCAGCAAACAATAAACACTTTGCATCCTGTACCACCCTAGGCAAGTCATTTAAAAGCAAAATAAACTGCAAAGGCCCGAGATTACTACCCTGGCTTACGCCAGACCTGGTAAAGTATGGTTGCGACCTTTCACCTGCATATTCCACATACTGTTGCCTGTCCCTCATATAACTTGCAAAAAAATTAAGCAAGTGAGAAGTGCAACCGATTGCCGCCAACTTGTTCAGCAGTACGTCATTATCGACCAAGTCAAATGCTTTTTTAAAGTCGAAGTATGCTGCATCGGCTTGCCCCCCACCGTCTACCACAGTTACAATATCCGCCATGTAGCCAAGGAGATTACTTGTGGTACTCCGCCCTGGTCGAAATCCATGCTGGGCGTTCGAAAGTTGCGCGCTCACCTGCATGAATAGGCTGGCATGAATTGCAGATTCAAGATACGATTTTTCTTATAAGTTAACGACATATTATTTTCTTTTGATGTCTGTAAAATACTATTCACCTTGACCAAACTTGATAAATCATTTGACTTTTATTATTATTTTATTTCTGTATATTATTTTATTTGAATTGCAAATATTTTAGTAACTTTTGACAACTGTAACTTTTCACAAACTTTTCTTTTTTCCTCTATGGCATGGACTACCATAGAGAAGTGAAGTTTACAAGCTCCACAGATTAAGTTAGGCCGCTGCGCTGTGGTTATAATACTGTTTTGACATATTTTTGACATATTTTTGAATATTTAGTACAACAATTTTTAGTAATTAATTTTGTATTTTTATTATAATGTAATTTAATTGGTATTTGACATTTTGGAGTATTAATTTTGTATTTTTATGTGTATGTAATTAATTGGAATATTTAGTCATTGTCATTTAAAGTTATTTGCATGCTACATTGTCAGCTGAGAAAGAGAAGAAAACTAGAATAAGACCAAAAATGTACCTTTCTCAAGCGCAAATTAAATATATTTCATTTCATTTCATTTCAAAAATCTTGGCAGGTGTTGAAAGTACTGCAACAGGTCTGTACCCATCGACCTTCGCTCTCGAGCTTCCTTTCGGTACCGGCACGACTCGGGTAGTTTTCCACCTTTCCGGGAATACAGCTGTTTTCAGGCATTGGTTGTAGATGTACAGCAACGGCTCAGCTAATATTGAACGACAGTCCCTGAAGATATAAGGCGGGATGCCATCCGGTCCAACAGACCTTTTCGGCTTGAGTTGTTGAAGTGCTTGCTGCACATCGACAATGCTTAACTGATCCAGGTGAACCCAAGCCGCCCCGTTCTCGCCACCCGCATTCGCCATTGCAGCACTTACATTCAACTCCGCCCGCCTTGTACTGTAAACTGAGCTGAAATACTCTGCAAACTCTTTAGCACACTGCTAGCCATCCAACACCTTTCCGTCTTTCAAGATCCTAAGCGGATTTCTACTACCTCTTTTAGTTTTCACGTAGTTCCAAAAAGACTTAGGGTCTTTTTGAAGTTGACGTTGAACCCGCTCCTGATAACGCTTTAGTGCGATGGCTGCCATACTTTTGACCTTTGATCTGCACTGTGCAAATGCCTCATAATCTTCTCTTGCCCCAGTGATTTTGTACTGTTTATGAAGACGAGCTTTGGTTTTTATGCAATAAATAATGTCACTACTATACCATTCCGGATAACAGTGCTTTTGACTAACACTAGTTCGTTTTTTCTTCGACAGACAGCTATCCATAACAGCATTAATAGTGTCATAAAAATAATTTAAACTCATATCTAAATCTAATTCATACATCGGAGACCATTGTACAGCAGCTAATGACGAATAAAGCAGCGACAAGTCAGCCTTATTAAAATTCCAACCCTCTAATGTATGTGTGTTGTCATCGGATGTCGATGATGGGATGGGTGGGCACGGACGCGTAGACGGACTTACCGAGATTTCCAGCGGCGGGTGGTGCGCGTCCACGGGCACGAGCGGCTCGTCCGCCGCGCGCACGCTCACACCCTCGTCCTCCACAAACGTACTCAACACTAGATCTAATTGTCGATCGTTGCAATTACCTATATATAGATATATATATAGATAGATAGATATATAGATAAGTACTTCGTTGCAATAACGTGTTGCACTCTGCCTTCATGCAATTTTTTGGTGATCTGTGCTGGAAGAGTGTTTCAGTAAATGTCTGTGAACTTAGACTTTTGTAAAAAATTTATTAAACGGTTTCGTTTTTGCTTTCGTGTTTTTTTCGGTATTTTATTCAAAATGTACGACTGTTTAATAGTGCTTTCGTTAATGGACTTAAACACAATTTTAACTTTTACTTACGCAAAATGCTCATATATGAACTTTATAAACACATAATTCTATACTACGCTAAAAAAAATCAATTCACCAATCTTACTTTACAGTACTTACGGGGTAGGAAAAGAAATTTCACGAAAAAACTCGTAAGTAACGGAAGATATAAATCTGTTCGCACACAAACGAGCGTGCCACCGCCCGCTGCCTCGGCTGCCAGCCTTTGGAATGCCACAGGGCTGAACGCGGCCCCTTATCACTCATGCAGCTGGCCGTTTGCATCGACGTGTGCCACTTTCGAAAACACTGGAAACTTTAAAGATTACCTATAAGAGCCATTTCACATTTCGGTATCCCATATAATCTTCATGTTATAATTTTCAAATTTTGATTGAATGAAATTTCTATGATTAAAGAAAATATAGAGATGTATCCTTTACTAAATATGGATTATTTTCACTTGTGTATTTAGGCTCAATTTAGCTTTGTGCTTGCAAATAAAATAATGAAACTTACTGAGGCGTATACTGTTTACTTTACAAGAAATACAAGCGTCAAAATTGTCTACAAACGAAACTTTATAACAACTCAATATGTCTTTCACTGAAATTCGTTACTTACAGATTGTTCTTGGAAAATGTGTTCCTTTACGAAGCAGGGACCTCCTTTAACTTGTTCCTAGAAATAATGTAAAGGTTATTTCAGCTAGTAATTTTACAACGTAAAGAGTAGCAAGTAGCTGTAAGTTAAGGTTTAAAAAACAGAAGGCGTAATATTAACTAGTAAAAGCTCCGCTTTAAGATACAGTTAAAAGCACTTCATTGTAAAGAATTCTAAGTAAGATTAATAATAATTTAATAAAAATCTTAAAAGCTGAGCTAGCTTTGTAATGTAGGTATGTATGCTCTTTAATTCGTTCGTCTTCTATGTCAGTCTTCATTAATATTCATCGTCATCAGCACCTGTTCATATTGAGATCGGTTCCCTATGGATGGATACGGAGAACGGGCCATAAATCACCACGCGGGCCCAATGCAGATTGGTGGTTGTTTAACGAATAGTGCTGTATTACCATTCGTTTAACAACCACCAACACAAAATTCCCTTCACAGAATGCACATCTCAACAAATAGTTTATGTAGGGCATGTGGAGAGGAAACGGAGTCAATGCAACACCTACTGACTGCGACTCTCTGGCTAGGAAAAGAATGGGACTCCTGGATCGGCCTATCCGAAACCGGAGGACTTCAGGCTCTTTGCTCTTAAGGACGTTGCCAAACTTATGGCATCTATCTTTACAGACGAGGAAGAGTGAAAGGGTGGGGTTGCACAAAAGATCCCGATGGGTTGAAGTGTTACTGATAGAGGGAAACCTCAGTAGGCCCCACTGAGATAATATAAGATAACAACCACCAATCTGTATTGGGCCCGCGGGACCAACGCTTTTACGTGCCTTCCGAAGCACAGTCCTCCGTGCTCGAGATGATACATTTTTGGTCACCCGTCCGATGACCGGCCTTTGCGAAAGTTACTTAACTACCGCAATCGCAGACCGAGCGCGTTAATACCGTTGCGCCGTCAAGCTTCTCATTAAATCAGCATTAAAATAATAACCAGCAATTGAAACATAGCAGCAATTGTAACTTCAAACTTACATTTCATATTCAGATTTAATTTAAGTTGCTCATAGTGAGAGCACGCCCGTGGTTGCTTCGGGTTTTAGTGCTAATTGTCTGTTTACTAAATGTTAGCATTAACCTTATTATTCTGAAAGCTTGCAATAGTGGTCTCAGAGGAGTAATTATATCAACTTTAATGTGATTTGTATGAAGAAGTCGCAAATTTATTCAGGATTAATTTTAATTGCGACCTTTTTAACCTTTTTACCGCCAACAACTTCTATAGAAGTTCGAGGTTTTCGTGCCGTCCACGCCAGCACTTCTATAGAAGTTCTTCTTTGTACCTACTTTATTAAAATACATTTATTTATACGTTGGCGTACAGCGGGACATCGCGTGCAGGATAGTTGGGCGGTGAAAAGGTTAACATCCTTGTGACTCAAGCGAGATCCAAGGCAAAGTCCTTCGGGGTAGCTTAACATCTTCAAGAAATAACTATACCAGTTTTAGCTCGACACAATGTCAAAATCAAAGTCAAAGTCTAATCTATATATCTATATTAATCGTTATAAACCTTTACAGGCACTTATTGACGTCAAAACTAAGTATAAAATACAAATAATAATAAATTTAAATTTTGTTTACTAATTCTACCACATCAGCGTGAAGAACTAAATACCACCAGCCCTGATGACTTCAGTGACGACGTCGACAAGGCTGTCTGGATGGCACCAAGAGTCCTTCTTTAAACCCTTGTTGACTAATACTAGCATAAAAAATATAAAAGTCAAATTGTGAAAATAACAAGATTTTTTTCCTGTTTAATACCTGTTTTTTCTATTTTTATCTACTAACAAATATTAACCAGCAAATAAAGTATGATTCCTTTTTTAGTTTCTTTGGAATATCAGTAACATCAATTGGTATATTTCGACGAATTGAGAAAAAATGTACTCGTGTAAGCAAGGTATTGATATTACTTTGTAAGTTACGTTACATAAAATGATAAGTAATTAGATGTTTATATTTTCCATTCAAAGGTTCCATTAGAGTTATAGTTAATCGCGAAAAACGGCGACGACGACGACGCCGACGACGTTTATTATGTTTTTATTTTGACTTTATCCTTGTAATCAGTCATCCTTGTAATCAAATTATAAAGCAAATATGTTATCATAACTAAATATAAACAAACAAGCTCTAAAAAGACATTTTTGCCCCATTAAGACATACACGTTTGTTATTAATGTTTGTTTTATTTTGCTAATTTGTTCAAATCAAATAGGTACCTTTTATTTAAGCTGATTTATATGTAGAGTTCTTCTTTGTAGAGTTGTACTAGCTCTCACTTCGTTAGTTACATACGGAGTGTGTCAGGTGGTTTCATATTAATTTATTAATTTAGGCAAAGGTATTTCAATATATTAAATTGACTTAATTCGAATATCGTTTTCTAAAGATTAAACGAAAACTGCGCATGGTTACGAAATTATAATCGAGTTATTTTTGCATATTTTATCGTACTGTGACTGCATGAGACGCGAACCTACTAGCTTTCACACCAATGTGTCTTTTAATCGATTTAACGAGATTTGAAGATTTTGATTTATTTTTTATAATCGACATATTATGGGGTTAAAAAATGCAAAAAGCAAAAATGATTTATACTTTTTATTATTTTTGAATTTTACATTCACAATGCTTATAAATAGTTACAAGATAAAATAGATAAAGTTTTACTATTCCCACTCGGGCTTCCTGAGGCTCTGGTTGATTTTTTCTAGTAAAATTTTATATATAACTAGCTGACAAACGTTGTATTCCAATTATTTCTAGGGAATTTGTAGCGTAGAAAAAAAAGAACTATTCGACGTCATGCCAATATCGTTTCTTCCTATTCGTAATTATACACAATCTAAATTCCACACAATAGTATTTCACCACATTTGCTACTGTGCACTGTCATTATTTGTGTACAGTAGCGATTCTTCCTTTTTTTTTAATTCTGCACAATCTGAATTCCACACAATAGTATTTCACCACATTCGCTACTGATAACTAACTTATTGTAAGTGTGTGAGGATGTGGTATATGAGTGAAAGAGGCATGGAGCGCTGTGAACGATGACGGAATATAAAAATAACAAAACACTAAATATTTATTTTTTTACTTTATTATAATTTAATAAATTAATAAATTATAAATCTCGGTAGCGCAGTGGTTACCGCGCCCGGTCTGCGAGTGCTGAGGTTAAGCAACTTTTACAAAGGCTGGACATCGGATGGGTGACCAAAAGTGTATCATCTCGAGCTCCTCCGTGCTTCGGAAGGCACGTAGAGCCGTTGTTCCCGGTTGCATTAGCAGTCGTTAACAACTACCAATCCGCACTGGGCCCGCGTGGTGGTTTAGAAGCCCTTTCTCCCTATCCATCCATAAGGAAGGCTCGTGCCCCAGCAGTGGGGACATAAAATGAGCTGAGATAATTATAATTTATTCCTATAAGTATAAATCATTAATTACGATAATAACACAAACAAACAATATCAATCCATTAGTACTACAGTGTGTACAATATTTTTTGTTAGCCCATCTTTAGCTAACACAAACAAACTGGATGGTTTGCCCACTCGAGAGCATGCCGCCGCGTATAATTTTCCGTGTGAAAAACATGGTGTGCTCAAATCTAAGCCACAAACAGACATTGTTTGGCCCTGGGACTTATTGATAGTCATTCCTACTCCGTGCTGTTTACTGGGTGAGAAGTGACACCGGTAGACGCCTGGCGGAGACAACTGATCAAGTGATTAACCTTTTCACCGCCCAACTATCCTGCACGCGATGTCCCGCTGTACGCCAACGTATAAATGTATTTTAATAAAGTTGGTACAAAGAAGAACTTCTATAGAAGTGCTGGCGTGGACGGCACGAAAACCTCGAACTTCTATAGAAGTTGTTGGCGGTAAAAAGGTTAATATGGCTATAAAAAATAGGGGTTGGTGATAGAAGGGTGAAAATTTAGGGTTGAATGTATTTTTGATGCCACATATTTTAAGCCAAAAAAATAAAAATAAATTCAAAAAATAAAAACAAAATGTTTGGGGTGGACCCCCCTTATCACTTAGGAGTATAAAAAATAGACTACGACCGATTGTCAGACCTACCGAATATTTATATAAAATTTCATAAAAATCGATCGAGCCGCTTCGGAGGAGCAAGTATGGCAACTAAACTTGTGACACGAGAATTTTATATATAATATATAGAAGACTAGCGGCCCGTCCCGGATTCGCACAGGTGGATTTTTTTTTATAATGCCTATGTTACTCAGCGCTAATGTAGCATTCTATGGTGAAAGAATTTTTTAAATCGGTCCAGTAGTTTTTGAGTTTATTCGTTGCAAACATACATACATGCATACATACAAAGGTTTCCTCTTTATAATATTCGTATAATTCTGAGTTTATTCGTTGCAAATATACATGCATACATACATAAATACAAAGGTTTCCTCTAAAGGGTCCAATTCCGGTTCGTAAATGTTTTTTTATCTACACTAATGTTGTAACATTCTACTTATGTTTCCAATACTTGACTTATAATTACTACTGTTATAGCGCAGACAACAAAACACTCAATTTAAGCAATTTCACATGATGGTATAATATCCACATCGATATCGTAAAATCTCATTATAACATCAATAAAACGCGACCAATTAACCTGGCGAGCCTTATGTCAAAATCCTCATACAAGTTGTATAAAATTTTGATATTAGGCTGGCTTTTGAAAACAGTTGGGTTATACGTGAAAACTTCGTCGAAACTACTAAACTTACATACACAAAACTCTTTGGTAAGATCTTGTGCCAATTAAATAAAAAAAGAACAGCGCGCGCTCGCTCCTGATTGGCCCTGCGCGCGCAGCTGCGCTCTCATTGTTTAGATTTTAATGGCGGCAAGTTCACTGTGACAATACACGTACGCGTGAATTTAATGTTTCGCAATGTGTTTTGTTTTTAAAATACAAATTAAAAGTTAAAAATGGACAGCGACGATGATATTTGTACGCCTCCGGATATTCTAGAATTGGCAACAAAAGTAACTCACAATCTTTTGCCAGAAAAATCTAGAAAATTATATGAAAAAGAATATAATAACTTTTTGGCATGGACGATCGAAAAGAAAACTACATCATTTTCTGAAAATGTCATTCTTGTGTATCTCAAAGACCTCTCCGACAAATTCAAGCCATCTTCTATGTGGGCTAAATATTCTATGCTCTAGTCCACACTGAGTATCTACAACAATATTGATATCACGAAGTATTCACACGAAGTATTCAAAAGTCATAGCGTTCCTGAAACGCAGTTCAGAAGGACACAAGGAAAAAAAGTCCTTGACGTTTACATCATCTCAAATAAAGATGTTCCTGAAAGATTCACCAGATATTTTGTATCTTTTTGAAAAGGTAAGTGTATTTTAGTTCTGTTATTTAATCTACCTAGTACTTATGTACTACACACGCAAGTTATCTAGACACTCCGTTTAAGCGCTTTGTGTATAAATTAGGTAGTAGGTACCTACACTTTACTACTTCATAAATCATAGTTTTTGCCTTGGCTATGTACCTCAAGCTTATTATATCGTTTATTGTTACAGGTTGCACTAATCTTCGGCATAATGGGGGCATGCCGAAGGCAAGAGCTATACAACATCCAGTTCGATGAAGTCTCTAACATAGACGACAGTACAATCATGGTGAAAGTTTCGAAAACAAAAACGAAAATAGATCGTTCTTTCGTTGTGACGGGCAACTGCTATGCCGTATGTAAAAAATACATGGAACTTCGACCCACCCCCTGTCAAAACCCTGCCTTTTTCTTGAGCTATAGATCGGGGAAGTGCGTCGATCAAAGAACTGGTATTAATAAATTTGGTGCTCTGGGAAAAACTATCGCAAGTTTTTTGAATCTGCCTAACCCAGCGTTGTACACGGGGCATTGCTTCCGGCGCACCTCGGCGACCCTTCTCATAGATAGCGGTGGTGATTTGACCGCACTGAAACGACACGGGGGGTGGTAGTCTTCTACTGTGGCTGAAAGCTACATTGATGAGTCTTTAATGAATAAAATTCAAGTCTCAAATACGATCTTGAACAGTATAGAAAACAAGACGAATGAAGTAATTATAAATATTCCAACTCCGTCTACGAGCTCTACTGCTTGCCCCGCGACCGCTACAGCTGCTGGATCAATAATTAACATTAACTTTCAAAATTGTACCATCCAAAATTTGAACAATCATTATAAATAAACTATTGTCAGCTTTTACTCTTGTTGTTTGACTAATTGCATTAGTGAAGATAAAGTAGTGTATGCAACTGCATATAACACGGGTATTAAAACACTCGTTACTATTATGAAACTCGCTGCGCTCGTTTCATAAACTCACACTCGTGTTTTAATACCCTTCATTATATGACAGTTGCATAAACTACTATTATATTACTACTATTATATATTCGGAAATATTAAGCCACTTGGTTGACAACATGTTATTAGTTCCCTCGTATCACACTAATATTATACCTAAATGTGAAAATTTGTGTGTATGTGTGTGTGTGTGTGTGTATATTATTTGTTGCTTCTTCACGCTACAACGGGTGGATGGATTTGAACGAAATTCGGCATACAGATAGTTTATAACCTGGATTTTTATCCCGATATTCCCACAGGAACGGGAACCACGCGGGGGAAACTGCGGGCGGCCATTAGTCTTAAGATAATTAACGGATGAGAAGGCACGAAATCGATAGTAAGAAATAATAATTTAACATGCACTATGGTAAAGTATAATATAACAAAAGAGCGCTCTATTCTAGAGAATTTTCATCCAGCGCGATCAAAGTTGCGGCTCATTGCCCTCTTGTCCATCGCTATTAGCTTTAATAATCTGTGGTAAGTTAAAGCTCGCTCAATCTAGCCCCTTAACTTCGGTTGCCGACTAGTTTAACTGACTACTATAAGCCACTTAAACTCAACTGGATTCGCCGATTTGAATAATCGATTGGTTGACATAACATTGTGGAACATCGAATTTGTTAGTAGACATATTTGTTTACCCCTAAATTTAATAGTGTAGGTATGTCGAATCTTACATAATTTGAAAGCTTAAATGTTTTAAATTTAGCTTTTAATTACTTACTCAAAAGGATCGATTTTCTTAAATTTTTTAGCTCCTCACTTTATAAAAATAATGTTTTGTCGATTAATTTTGATTGTACATATTTCTGTAAAATTTTTCAACTTATTTTAATTAGTTTTAGTTTTGAAATGAGATTTTAATAAACATATGAAAACAATTGAAAGAGTTAAGCGTTTATTTTACAGTATTAATGGAGTTCTATTAAATGGTAATTATTTATTCTCGTAATTTCTTTAGACTAGTCACAGAGATAAAGTCAGTATTACAGCGTTAAAGTATAAAGACACGTGCGATGGTAAATTCAAATCATAAAATTTTCTGCAAGGATTGCCTTTTTATATTTACATTGTTTGAGAGTTACAAACATCTCTTGCTTGAATAAGAATGAGGGTGCTCATAAAATAATGTATGAGCAACCATTTTACTTAAAGATGGTATATGATAATAGTATGGGTACCTAGAACAGAACATAACTTCTGTGCTTCGAAGGCAGGTTAAGCCTTGATCCCGGTTGTTGTCGTAAAATGGTTGTCGTTAAAACCCCGGCCCGATCTCCAAAATGTGCAATTGTTTAAGTGGGATAGCTTGAGCCCAGCAGTGGGACGTTTAAAGACTGATAATATAGGACAGAGTGATTTGAGCAAGTTTTATTTACCTTTAGATCATGTAAACGAGATCTAGAATTTGTATGGCACAACTTTATCTCTCCTTGTTTGTAACCAAAGATACACTGCTTTAACCCATTTAAGTGTGGTTGTAAATGAAACCTTTAAAAGTATCACATTAGGCTTTGATTATAGTGAAAACACATTAGGGTACATCTATACGTAAATGTCACTATACGTTATTATTATATTATCGACGACCTCCTTGGTCGAGTGGTTTGTATACCGGTTTTCATTTCATATTGTTTTTCTAAATTGTCTCGGGTCTGGGTGTTTTCTGTGTATAATAAGTATGTATTTAAGTATTTTAACTATGTTTATCCGTTGTCTAGTGACCATTTAACGAGTTTCATAACGAAGCTTCTTTTGGGCTAGATAATTGGTGTGAGTGTAGGAAAGTTTATTTATTTATTTATTTTATTTAATATTATTGTAATGACTGTTTATGTCAAATTAAAGAGAAAAAAAAACTATTAAAATACTCTTATAGGTGTTATAACACCCAGTCAGAATAAGTGGGTTAAAGCCACAAAAAATCTCGTTCTGATGGCTAAAACTCGCAATCAGCACTTAGAAGTCAAAGCCTAACGAAGTAACCTAGTACTTAACGCTCGCATTTTAACTTACAGCCTCGTTCTGCGCACATCTGTTTCCAGTCTCGTTCAATTTTGTGTTTTTCAAATACTTGGAGGTGTCCTCCGCTCGTTGTTAATATTTTAAAAAGTATGTGCCAAAGCCGGAGAAGGGAGAAAAGTTGGGGCAAATATTATTAATGGTTTTATGAACAGGCAGTCACGTGAAATAATGCGATATTAATATTCTTGAACGAATAAAAAACTCTAAATTATGGCTTTTTTATTAATCAATTGAATGATAAATATGAGCTTAGATAAATTCAGTGATTTAGTAATCCTGAAGAGCTTGTTAGCTATAGCGTTCGCGTTGCGATTATGCAGAATAAGCAATTTTTGTTATGGGTGACCAAATAAGAATAGCGAGGTCTTTTTTTGCTGCATTAGACAAGTTAAGCCGTTAGTTAATATGTTCAAGGGAGAGTTGCTCCCACTAGGTATTTACTTCAGGTATTCAGCTCAAGCGCGTAGGTACTGTATTGTTTGTTGCAAAATCAAAAGTCACTAATGCTAAAACTAATGCTAAGACTAATAATATCACTAAACTAATGAATCGAAGATATAGAAAATTTCCAATAAAATCATTGTATTTATAAAATGTTTATATATATATTTTTTTTTTAACGCAAATTTTGTTGCGAACAAATTACAAAAACACAAATGTTGAAAAAATTTCCACGAGCAGAATTTGAACGCGCACCCTTCTGACATACCGGGTCAGGTGCTCTCCCCTTTTCAACATTTGTGTTTTTTTTATCATTGTATTTCTTCTAACATAGTGTCCGTAAACTTTTACAATAACACAATGAAAGTATTGGACAGCGGAGTCAGGAAAGCCAAGTTCAAGTTAAACAGATCCGTTATAGCAAGTCAGCCAGTCGCAATATCGTCACAACCCACAGCTGGCGGCAGATACTAAGGAAATAGTTAGAATTGCATGACAAGTTGGCGGGTCTCGCTCGGCTTATCGCGGTACAAGGCATTAACTCAGCCCTATTACCCACCCATACCCGGCTTGTTTGCAGTTCCAAATCATAGTAAGTACTAACATGCAAGCGTAAAACTTTTAAATGAGTCTTAACTATTTCGCCTGGGCACGGTATTTATAAAACTGTCTAGTGCATGATAATATCCGCGTCAGTCGCAGGTCTTACCTTGAAACTTAGAAAGCGTAAATGAGACGGAGGCCCAGGCCGCAAATTAGTTCAGAACAAACCGAACGCTTGTTATCAATAATCAATAGACGGACAATTTTTGGAACTGTGTGTTGTTACTAAGCATTTGTTTGCGAACCTAATAATATAAGAACCTACATGCAAACAACATACTTTTCTTAGCAAATAAATGATACACAGTTAGATGATAAAAGACCTTTGGACCAGTGGTCTTACACCACCACCGAGACCATCACCACCACCGAGACCATCACCATCACAGAGATCATAGGTTGAGCAGCAAGCCATTTTACGATACTCCAAAAGGCAGGATGCATCAGTTAGGTAAAACTTTCTGTCTTCTGAAGTTTAAAATAATGGTAGATGACCCTAAGTTTAGGTACCTCTTGAGGTATTTTAGGTGACAGTTATAGTCTGGCAACCATCACCTAAAATGGCTTAGAGGTCACCTTCAGCTCCATCTTATCTTAGTAGGCAACCATTTAGTTTGAGGTGACCTTGGCATTTAAGGTGACATTAAACTCTTTCAACCGTCACCTAAAATGACGTAGTTGTCACCTAAAACTCCATCTTGTCTTAGTAGGCAACCATTAAGTTCTAAGTGACCCTTGTCAGTTTAGGTAACAGTTATACTCTGGCAACCGTCACCTCAAATGGCTTAGAGGTCACCTAAGACTCCGTTTTATCTTAGCAGGTGACCATTAAGTTTTAGGTTACAGTTACACTCTGGCCACCGACACCTAAAGTTGCTTAAAGGTCATCGGTGAAAACGAGTATGACGAAAACTGTTGTGGGTGATAAAATTCCTACTTATTTTATCTTTCCTTTGAGTTTTACAACCAGTAGAAATTCTGTTTACAGTGCAAGTGTTTACATAATGAATATTCAGGAATATCAACGGAGCCCTGGCTTATCGGTGGTTTAAAGTCGCATGCTGAATATTGTTAACTGAATTTCTGCAACAGAAATGTCTTTATGTTTAAGTGAAACACGTTTTGTTTATTATAGTAGTAGTAATAGTAGTAGTGTAAAAATAAAACAAATAAATAACATTTGCATCGCTAACAAGTAGTAAGTAGTAAATAGCCTATATAATGACCCACAACCCACTGCTGGGCGAAGGCCTCCATCATTGAAATCAAGTCATTCAAGTTAGTCAGCTACAATTATTCGAAACACACTTTGTCCAACCTGGGAATTGAACCCAGGACCTTCAGGTATAGGATCGAGCACTTTGCCACTCGGCTAGCTCGGCATATCTGTTGTCAGTTACTGTAAAAGTACTGTAAGGAGTTTATATGCAGCTCATAGTAAAAGCTAGTTTAATTTATTTGTATGTTAGCCTCTTTAGTCTGGATGAGTATTTGAACCATCGAATATGTAATTAAAAAGGTTTGCAACAGTTTGACTCAGTCGCAGACAGTAGTAGTCTAGTAGAGCTAGACAGCTCGGCTAAGAGCCGAGGTGCTCGGAGATCAGCAATAATAAACTGTAATATTTAATTATTAATACACAAAGGACAAGGAGGAAATATACAAAAGGAGGAGCTCGATGGCGCAATGGTTAACTCGCCCGGTCTGCGATTGATGAGGTTAAGCAACTTTCGCAAAGGCCGGTCATCGGATGGGTGACCAAAAATTTTTCATCTAGAGCTCCTCCGTGCTTCGGAAGGCACGTAAAGCCGTTGGTCCCGGCTGCATTAGCAGTCGTTAACAACCACCAATCCGCACTGGGCCCGCGTGGTGATTTATGGCCCGTTCTCCCTATCCATCCATAGGGAAGGCTCGTGCCCCAGCAGTGGGGACATAAAATGAGCTGATGATGATGATGATGATGATGATGATGAATACACAAAGTTAAATGAAAGACTCGTAAAGAATATTGCTTTGGTTACCCTTAAAACTCATTTACTGATTATTATCTAAAAATTAGCTATAAATTTACTTACGTAATTATTATATTTTTAGGTGTTGTGTATTAGGGTGAAGTGTTCTGTTATTTATAAGGGTTTTTTTCTTTACTTATAAATTCAATCTTTTGATTATCTATCAAAATGTCCAGCCAGCGTTTCTGTTCTGACATTACAATAGTAATATTACTGAGAGACTAGATTGTCCCATGACAGTAATAGCGTGTATTGAGACCAAGGAACAAATACGAATTAAAAAAAAACATTTAACTTGTGTATACTAATGAAATACACTAAAATAAAAAAGAAATTAGTATCTACTACAACCATAGTTTTATATCAAATACTTAGAGATGCTCTTTCCGTTCGTCTCGCGAGGAAAATGAAAAGTAAGCCTTGAGTGACGCTTGACACGCGGCCCTCGAAAAGGCGGTGCAGGCGCGCGAGCTATCGGGACCTCGATTCTGCTTTTAACGTCCACAATTTTTATTCGGTGGTTTATTTTTGCCAATTTCTCCATAGCACTTATGTCCTAATCAGGCCACCGACACACTATCGAGAATTAACTTACTCACAGTTTTATTAACAGACAGCGCCCTGAAGGTTGCAGAGCTGGCGTAATTTTATGCCGATACTGCATAATCTAAACTAAGAACATTACTTTAAATTGCCTCCAAAATGACCAGCTACGAGTATATTAATTAAATTAATAGAAACTAAAGAAAACATTATAAACATACTTATTATTGACTAAAGTAATTATAATAATTACTATTTATAGAGATATAACTTCGTGTTGCTTTATATTTAACGGGTTTAGCGCTAACTTGCATGGTAAAGGCATTAATAAATAAATAAATAAACTTTCCTACACTCACACCAATTATCTAGTCCAAGAGAAGCTTCGTTACCATGCATACCCTTCCTGACGTTTAAAAGTTGAATAATATTATCTAGCGGATTTGTCATTGACTACTAAGTACCTAACGGATAAACACACATATGTACGTAAGTAAATAAACATCCCCTTTGCGGGATTTGAATTCCCGGCCCTAAGAAGCCTCAGTTCTGTCATTCGTATATATTCAAAACCTAGTCCGTAACTAATATTGAAAATGCGAGCGAGTGTTTGTGGAAATGAAAATGGAGAAATAGAAATTGTTCAGAACGAACATTCAATGTACTCTGTGGTATTATGTAGTCTATGATTCATAGACTATGTATTCTGTGGTTCATAGACTCTCTCTCTCTCTCTCTCCATTTTGGATTCCCGTCACGGTCGCTATAGCTATGTACGTGTAATAAATGGAATAAACCTGATTTTTACCATCTATCATATTTCATTTATGTTCCCTCACGAATAGAAATAGAAATAATCTTGATTATACATCAAACTTAAATACTATTTGACAAGTAGGTAAATAACATAAATGGGTTTACAAAAAGACAAGAGTATACCTACATGCCAAAAGAATAAAGTTGCCAGCGGTTTCCATACTTGGACGAGCCTGACTTGTGGCAAACGAAATGGATGAATGACGTGATTTTTTTTTAGGCATTAAACATGGGTGCCTAGAGCGAGTTTTATTTAGGTCACGTTAACAAAACGGATTTATTTGTATGGCAGTGAAACAGCGTCTGCTGGCGACAAAAGTGGAAAATTAAAATTTTGTTTAATGAAATCGCGTTGTCGTGAAATTGCGTGACAAATATAAGTCGCACTAGACGCCCTAGGTACCTCCCACTATGCTCTCAGGTTGGTCAGACGTGCCTCAGGGGACGATATGAAGACTTTTGTGCCAGGACGAATTTCACGCTTCACCTATTTTATTGCGCTATGCTTACATCTGATACACTGAACTGCGATGTTGTAGAGTAATTATGTTTCGGGACCAAGATTAGATACATAATGATACCAGAAGTATCAATTAACGTAAGGGACATTTTGGCCAAAATGAGTGTTATGTATATTAGGATTCAGAATTTTCCGCTCTATCGATTAGTATACTTAGAATTGCTCCATCGTTCAAAAAATGTCACGTTCAGGCAATTTAGAACGATTTTCGCTTTAGGTACTTACTTTGCCACGCGTGAAATTTCATTTTTGATTTTTTTTTTGTAGATCCGCGTTATTAGCAACCTTTGGATTTTACGCAGTATTACAGTTTAAACGACGGTATGGCGGCGGATTTAGTTAGTTCACTCAATCGGTAGTATTGCAAAAAAGAGGAAACATTGTTTTATACCGTTTTTATAAAAACAAACGTCTAAAACAATGTACTCGCGAATACTCGTAAATGAGTTATATACGAAATATATAAGGATTTTAAATCTAAAAAAATATATGTTATTCATTGGCCTTTTATCTAGTAATTACGGCTGGTATTTTCACGATATTTTACAATTTCCTGCATCGAATATAATATCAAACATACGTCTTATTAAATAGAAATAGAAAAAATCTTTATTTGGTATAATTACACATACACATAAACTAAATATCATTTTATTCAGGCTATACACCGTTTCAGACAAAGAAAAATATATCAAACCAATTGTCTGTGAAGATGTAATAGTTGTCGGCCATTATAATTTTAATAATAAGTAAACGTTCAATAAAATCCACATTATTGCCTAATTCGACGCTCGCGCCATCATTCAGTCCCGAGCGGAACGCCTTGGAAATCTCACAGTCGGAAACGCTCGCCATAAAGTGTCAAACACTAGTGCGATTACTCTGAGGAATCACGGGTCGTCAATATAATCATAAACAACCGATAATCGTCCCACGCTTGGGCTCATGCCTTCCATATGAGCAAGAAGTGGTGTGGCTTTGTGGGTTATAATGACTGCCACCTCACGACAACAGTTGCGACCAAGTCGGGATATTTTGAGTTGTTAGGTGGGTGTCATGTTTGGCTTTAATCATGTTCTGCCTTCCGACCGCCTAACCGATCGCTTTGACTACGCGTATAGTTTATGACGTCATCTTGCCACCTCGCTCCGCCTATGAAAGCAATATCAAAAGCTAAAGGCTATAGCTTTCGATATTGCTTTCATAGGCGGCACTAAACGACAAGTTGACGTCATAAACCACACACGAAGTCAAAGCGATCGGTAGGCGGTCGGGCCCCTGGTTTGGTCATACGTGAGCTATGAGTTTCAAATATATTAAACCTTTATTGCCAATAAGTATAAATTGTTCATACTGGCTGATATGCAGACTATTTTTTGTTATTTAGCCACCCATCCGGTAATGACCATTACGACAGTTGCTAACTTGCAAGATCACAACCTAAACGCATTTGCTACTGCGCACTATAGACCTCTGAGAGGTTGTATATGTGTGCATTGCTTGAGCGCGTTTGTTTGAAGCTTACCCTCTGCAATATCTTATTTTGTCTCACTACCCACACTAGAGCTTCATATCTGCTGCATTACTTTTGTATTTTACACGTTTGTAGTAATGGCATAAAGGTAATTTACCTTTTCTTATAGGTATACTAGCGGCTCGCTCGCGACTTCGTCCGCTTGAGTGAACACCCGTATCCTATAGAACCCTATGGCAGCGCAGCGCCACCTACCGGGTCCAATTATATGCATGTTTTATACATATAAACCTTCCTCTTGAATCACTCTATCTATTTAAAAAACCGCATCAAAATCCGTTGCGTAGTTTTAAAGATCTAAGCATACATACATAGGGACAGACAAACGGCGGGAAGCGACTTTGTTTTATACTATGTAGTGATAAACTTTATGAGTGATGTCAAAATAAATGCATAAAGAGAGATATAACACCTACATACACACAGGGACAGACCTTAGAGCATTAAACCAACAGACAAACAGCGGGAAGCGACTTTGTTTTATACTATGTAGTGATAAACTTTATGAGTGATGTCAAAATAAATGCATAAAGAGAGATATAACACCTACATACACACAGGGACAGACCTTAGAGCATTAAACCAACAGACAAACAGCGGGAAGCGACTTTGTTTTATACTATGTAGTGATAAACTTTATGAGTGATGTCAAAATAAATGCATAAAGAGAGATATAACACCTACATACACACAGGGACAGACCTTAGAGCATTAAACCAACAGACAAACAGCGGGAAGCGACTTTGTTTTATACTATGTAGTGATAAACTTTATGAGTGATGTCAAAATAAATGCATAAAGAGAGATATAACACCTACATAGAAGAGAAAAGGGTCGTGGCAAGTGATGTACTCGTATTATTCTGTCGTAATAATTCACCAAGTTATCAAACTCAATTCAAACAACATTGTAAGTATATTGAATACCGTGTATTTCCAAGCAAAGCAAGCTTACGAAACTTTGTCTAAATAATACATCTGAGAGTAGGCACATAAATCTGCATAATTATCATATCTACGCCTGAATTAATACATTGTACAAGTATGAGAAATATTTATACGCATTCTGATTCGATAAACCAACACTTCCTCAATAAATTGTGTTAGGTGTAACACAATGTCGTCAACATTAACTAACTCAATGTATCTTCTACAACCTATGACAATCAAAGAAGTTAAAAAGGAAGTTATGACTCTAAACAACACTGATGCTGAGGGAAACGATAGCATTTCTACTAAGATATTAAAAACGTTTGTCACTGAAATAGTCTGTATACTCGCACATCTCGTTAATTTGTCGTTTTCTTCAGGGACGTTTCCCGATAAATTGAAACTCTCTTTAGTCAGACCACTCTATAAGATAAGATAGACTGGTTTTGGACACCATACCGAAAACGGCCCGTTTTGGGAAAAATTGTTACGCAATGTGCATTAACATTTATAACATAAAAGCCCTTCCCTTTAATAAATTTAAATTGACATTACGTAAATGGTTGTTACAGAATTCTTTTTATACAGTCTATCAAGGTTACCTATCTATAAACAGTGATTGGGACCATCCTAGTAGGCATTCCAAAATGCCTGTTTCAGGAGGCCCCGCTCTTTCAAAACACTCTCATTCCTAACATTAGATAGACAATATAATAAGTATTTATCAAAGCAATTTCAAATTTAATTTACATAAAACTTTTTCAAACCAAATGAAGTCATCGCTACGCTACATTATTGTTGTGTAATTTTAATTTGTGTTGCATTTTTGTGTTATTAAAAATAGGAAAATGTCCAGCAGGCTATCTGGTTCAGTCCGCTAATTCAATAACATCTCAATAACGTCTGTGGCATAATTTTGACAGTCAACTGGGCAAATTTGTTAAAACCAAGTTACCATCATCATTGTGGACGTTTTAAATTGCGGAGTCCATCCCCTGATGGTACATGATGGTAACCGTTGCCAATAGACATTCGCAACAGCAGGCGATGAACTTTGCATGCGTTGTCGTTCGTAAACAGTCTATGTTTATAGGTATTGTTTGTATATATACATCTTATACTATGTAAATATGCGGTATCTTATACTATGTAGGTAAGTATGCGGGTGCCGCCTGTGGAGGCTAGTCTGCTCTTGCATACTTATCTTATTTTTAGTATTATTAACTATAGTTTGACTTTGTTTTACTTAAACAATTTTTGACTTTTACTAGAGTAATGTAGTGGTACTGTATGACATTGTGGAAATTTAAAATTTTACCTGATGTAAATTTGTTAACTTAAATTTTTTATTTTGTTTTTTACATGTTGTGGTTGTCTTCTATATTTTTTGTGTTTATTTGTAATGGAAAGTGTCCTTCTATGATAGGGCATTTTCCAATATTTTTGACGCTCTAGGGGAGAAAGGAGCTGGACACTTGCTGAGTTTCTTGCCGGTTTTTCTCAGTACAAGATCTCCCGCCCAAAGTAGACTTACGAACCGATGGCATAGTGACATTCACAAGAGCTACTTGTAGCCTAAACTGAATAAATGATTTTGAATTTTAAAATTTTTCGAATTTTAAACGCCTAGTTGGCCGATTGACGAAGCGTTCGACGCGATATCTTGGGTTCAACCACAGTTAGTGCAAAGTGTTTTAAGGATTTTTGATGCATGGCTTAGGTTTGAACCCACATTTGATAAGTCAAGACCCATCAACTGTAGCAATGACTTCATTTTTTTTTTTAATGTTAAAAGGAGGCAAACGAGCAAGCGGGTCACCTGATGGAAAGTAATCACCGCCGCCCATAGACACCCGCAAAACCAAAGTAATCGCAGATGCGTTGCCGGCCTTGAGGAAGGAGTTGTATCTTGAGGAGGGAGTAGGAATTGGGAGGGGGGAGGGGTGAGAGATGGGCCTCCGGTACTTTCACTCACCGGACGAAACACAACAGCAACGAGTGCCATTGTTTCACGCCGATATTCTGTGAGAGGGTGGTATTACGCCGGGCGAGCCGGCCCATTTCGTGCTGCAACGCAGCGTAGCTCTACCACTCAGACAGTGTCACTCATTTAGCACCACCCAGGGGTCACGTGTAGGGTCTCAAGGGTAAACCTACGGACGCGAGTAACTTTAACCCCCAAAAATTTCTATCATAGAGGGCTTTGGCCAACAATGGTTCAGTATACAGGCTAGTGTTTACTATATGGAATATTTGTAGGTTTATTTCGTTAAATTATGTTACGCTATAGTTTTCATGCTAGTAGAGATTTTGTATTATGTGATAAACTTATTTGTTTAGGGAGTGACAATACTTCACAAAGTAACTAAAAACTAAACAATATACTATTGGTAAGGGTTTTATAAATAAACAGAGAATAAGGTCGGAATAGTTATTCCGTGTTTTGTTGCCGTCATGTAAACGTTATTTCAAATTAGAGTAAAAGAGACAAAACACGAAATAACTATTCGGAGTTTCTCTGTTTATTTGTAAGGGGATTAAAGATTACGTTATTTCTAAAAAAATCTTATCAACAACATTTAACAAATAACAGATACTATCTTCGTACACATGCCGCAAATTAATAAAGGTAGGCCCATAATGTAACGGTTGCAACTAGTTGTTCGTATTTGATCCTAAATAAAGAATGAGAGGCTATAACGCGCGGAACGCGCAATTATAGGCTGGCTCTGTCTTTACAAAAGGCCGTAAATATCCCGGGATCGTAAAAGCCTTAGTAGCCTATTAATACAATTTCAACCGGCTCTCCTGCGTAAGCGTTCCACCCATTAAACTCAAGTTCCAATTGCAATGTTTTGATACAACTCGAAACAATAAGCTATTTGAAATGCTATTGTATTTATGTAATTTTATTGTCTTATCTATCATCATAATAAATCATCAGCAGTGATCGCGATAGGTATAGGTAGTGCTATTTCACATGAGATATATGTGTAGTGAATACATATATCTACTCATGTGGCTATTTCGCGGGATTAGTCTACGTAATCTTAGCATGGATATGCCTCAGGTGAGGAATCCCAAGATTTTAATGTAACGACATTATAATTAAAAACAATTTTAGAAATTAGTACCTATTTTTTTTTTTAGTCTAATAACAGATTTGTGTTTGGAATGCACCCAGACCCCCACATATCAATTTTGATGTCAATCGGTCCAGTAACAAAATAGTTCAAAATGGCGGAAAGATTTTCCAATTACTGACAACTTCTTTTCTTTTGACAAAAGATATTTATGTTTTTATTAATGTCCTGTATCGAATTTTGAAGGTCACGCGTCATTCTTTTTATTAAAATATATGTAATCCCGGAATCCCACTGCCATGGCCATATTAACATTAACATTCGAGTTCATTCACCCCATTTAGCACTTCCTATTGCGATCATCAGCCATTAAAGGTTCTAACATATCGTACGTCATATCGTAGGTTAAACCCACGCACCATCAAATAGTACCTACGTATAGGTTTGCCAGACACACTCATGGGATTATTAAGTACTACGTACAACCTTATTAAGTTACAGGCAACTGATACGCAAGTTGCTAACCGATAAAATATTATCAACTAGCGGCCGCTCGCGGTTTCACCCGCGTGGTTCCCGTTCTCGTGGGAATATCGGGATAAAAAGTATCCTATGTTTTAATCCAGGTTATAAACTATCTGTATGCCGAATTTCATCCAAATCCATCCATCCATCCATCCATCCGTTGCAGCGTGAAGCAACAAATATACACACAAACTTTCGCATTTATTATAGACGTGAATCTCTGCCTACTCATATAGTAACCAGGCGTGACTATGTGTGTACTCGTAGGTATCTATGTATGCACGATACTAATAAGCATCTATAATTTGTCGAGGAGCTCGATAGCGCAGTGGTAATGCGCTCGGTCTACGAGTGCTGAGGTTAAGCCACTTTCGCAAAGGCTGGCTATCGAAAGGGTGCCCAAAACTGTATCATCTCAAGCTCCTCCGTGCTTCGGAAGGCACGTGAAGCCGTTGGTCCCAGCTGCATTAGCAGTCGCCGGCTACATTACTCGCAGAAAAAAATATAAACGGAGTCAGACCAAAGCGCATGCACGAAGAGCATGGTCTTTGGTCTGACTCCACAGAGCACAGTCACCGAAACGCTGGCAATGTGTTCAAAATAATGACAATAGTTACCTGTTGCAGATGTGGAACGTCGTTAACACGGAAATGTAGGAATTGCCTTCAACAAATTACCTATTTGTATTGTATATTAATTTAATTAAATTTAAAATGATTTAATTATAATTATAATATGTAATACTTATAATAATTAATATATTATAATATATACCTATTATGATTTATACTTTGATTTGTATTTTTCTTTTATTGCTTACCATCGTTGATTATATCGAACGAACGCTACGTCAGATCAGCTAGACAGCACAACACTAACTGGCGGGGCGCGCGCTCTGTGCGGCACCAAGTGTCGCCGCGCCGGCTGCCTGTTGGGACGGGGGGTCGAAAAAGGCCCACTGCCGCCGCACTGAGCGGATGTATTTCACTGTCAGTGCGTGTAACGTCAAAAAGGGCCTGCCGTGATGGTTTGATGGAAAACACTTACAGTTTTGATCACAAACTGAAATATATATTAAAAAAATGTTGTCTTAAATGGTAAAAAGTTCCTCAGGCGATTCAAGGACCTTCATAATCATCTTCAACATCTCAGCCAAAAGACGTCCACTACTGGACACAACGACCGGTTTTGTGCTGCTCGCATCCAGCGGCTTCCCACGACCTTCACCAGATCGTCGGTCCACCTTGAACCTTATATGGTTGCAATAGCATCGAAAACCAATAAAAAATATATTATGCTGTACCAGTCAATGGGTTAAACTGTTGTTAAAGAGTAAAATCAGTTGCTGATTCTGATCCCTATTTCAATGATTCTCTCTTCTCCTCGTAGTCGTTGACTTACTGAGTATCGTGACTCCTGACTCCTGACTCTGTCAACTAGCTGCCTCCATTCGGTTGCGCTTCGTCGCTTGGTGTAATGCGTCGCTAATAGGTGTTTCTAGTTCACTAGATATCTGTTCAGGGGGGTAACCACGAGCTCTTAAGCAGTATTATTGCAGTTGTGAAAACGAGACGCGTGTAGCGGCGAATATACTCGCGTCTCTTTTCCACAACTGCAACAATACTAAACAAATACGCAAACTAATTAGTAAAAAGGTATCATACCTTCTTTATACCGTACCGGGCTGACGGTCAGCCCGTGACCACGGCCGTTGTAATTCGGTCGAAACGTCGGGTATAAAAAAGGTATGATACCTTTTAACTAATAAGTTTGCGTTAATCCCCGTTTAAATCCTACTAATATTATAAACACGAAAGTTTGTAAGTATGGATGGATGTTTGTTACTTTTTCATGTAAAAACTACTGAATGGATTTGGATGAAATTCGGCATACAGATAGTTTATAACCTGGATTAACACATAGGATACTTTTTATCCCGATATTCCCACGGGAACGGGAACAACAATACTGCTTGAGCTCATAGTCAGGGGGAAGACCAGCGTTTGCGTGCTGATCCCTATTTTTAATGATTAAAGGAAAAAAATCTGGATCACTGGTTCTTGTCGAAAACTTTCGCTACAGTGCCACTACCCTTTAAATAGCTATTAGTAATAGTTGCTGATTTTTTAATTTACTTTTAGTACCTATAAGAACATAACCCTCCTTCTGACGCAGTCGGTTAAAAAGGCAGATGAAATGCTTTTAGTAACCCTTGTCTTTTCTATATCAAAATATTAGCTTCTAAAATAAAACATGTCTCTCCTCCAGACAATACGCAAATAATTTGATTATTAAGCCCGCCTACTGAGTGGAGTTTCCAAGAATTAATTAAATCTATCTTAGAAGTGATTGATTGTTATTGTTACATTATTGTGAAACATTGGAAACTCGAGCTCTCAGAATATTCTGGCTTCTGAATTTATTTTAACAAATTCCTTTGAAGACGCATTTACATTTTAAATTTAAAAATCACAGATTATATATACGTATATTAATATATAATTTTACTCTTGGAGCGCTTGGGAACAAAATCTTGGAGCGGGCGGGAATAAGCCATTAAAAATCGTACAACAATAAACGTAAGCAATTAACGTTCTCATCTGCATGACAACTAATCTGACACTGATTTGTCATAAAAGCTATTTTTAAATATCTAGTAAATAGCTCAGAATAATAACTAAGTTATTGTTCTGAGGTAAACAGTGTCTAAAAATACCGACTAATTAATTAGTACACCCATTCCTATCAAAATAGACCAGCCACCACAGACTAACGTATAATACTGACAATGAATATACAAAGGCATTAAAATCCCCAGGGCAGAGTGATCTGCCAGCCCATGTTGCCCTATCATAAACCGCAAGGTTATATAAAATTCATTCTCTAAATTATTACAGCAATACCACGACTGTTATACAGTATGTTTTCTTTAAATCTCCCGAGTGAAGTAAATAAATGTTTGTGTTGCGTGGACACCGTTCCGGCTGTTTTTTTCTATTCTATCATCTTTGAGTTGTCGTGTGGAAATAGCTTTTGCAAATATATAATGTTTTATTTTTGCTGAAAATGAGATCTCCATTCAGTTGTTATTTTGTTTTTGAAGCGTCCAATGTTTTTTTCCTTCTTGTGTGTTATACGTTTACTGATAATAAGTACTTACACTATGCTGCTAACTTATTTATTTTACGCTGAATATTATTACTTACTTCAAAAGATTCAATATTGCTTTAAATTATATAAGTAATTATAGTCCACGCCCGCTATAGTGAATGATATTATAGTTTTCACGTATCAGTTTATTTGATGTTTTATGTATTTTATTAGACAAAATATACGAAAACATCAAATAACCTGATAATAGTTTCGAAATATGTTACAAAACAGCTTAGGGAAGTTTACTTGTATTACTGGAGAAACTTTCGCCATATCTGAGCGGAGGAAGCATTAGAGGTTGTGAACACAAACAGCGCGATCTATTTCAATAGTGCCCCTTCACTCAACTCGGGGGCCGAGGGTCGGAGGGACACCTGCGGTTTCCTGGCCCATTAGCTATTCAGCATGTTTAATCGGCTTTTCTAATTTCAGAGGTTTATCGCAAATTATCCCATGTCTCTTTGATGGATGAGAAAAAAGCCGCGCCATTAAATTCAAAAGCCAAACACCCTAAGCAGGGTAAAGCCACCAAAAAGCACGCACCACCAAAGAGTCCACAGTTCTAATAATTAATAATATCGGTTAGAAACATTTGAATGTCAGTTATCTGTGACTTAGTGCGGCATCAGACGCGTGCATGGCACTAACTGTAAGACTATACGTAGTACTAATAAATTCCATATATTTAAGTCTGCCAATCCAGCACGTACTCTTTTGTAGAACATTTACATACTTTTTGGTAGCTTTACCATGCTTTGTACACTTATTACTCTGGGCTTATATAATCCAAAAAGTGTGCTTAATATATACTGTCTTACACTCACAACTTTTAAGCCGGTAGACGCGTTTTTTCTCCGCTTACATGTTTATTTATTAATGTTGATATTATTTCACCCATTATCTTGTTACGTAACAAGATGTCGTGGGAGAGGGAAGAGAAGCTATGTAGTATCGCGACAAGCCATTTTCCGCAAAAGAGGAAGACAATAAATAATTGGTCGTTTTTAATGAGCATGATGTATAACTTTTACCGAGTTTTCTTTCAAAATTATTTTTATTTGTTTGTAAATATAAACATTTCACATTCTATACAAACTAGATGTTCAAAAAAAGTTTTTTATTGCTTCATAATAAAAGGTTAGGTATAATAATATCACAAGACAATCTCAGTTAGAAAGAATTTTCGCGCCATAAACTTGAATAAAGCAATAAGTACGTACCTACGTATGCGAAGAATGTGTCGCGTTTGTGAGTTAGAGCAATTGTTATTGCTTTCGCACGAGACATGACTCAGCCGGTAGCGATTCCCGTAAAGTACCTGGCTGGCTTCCCACCCTCATACATACCTAGGTATATATGCCGCCAAACCGTGTCCTGTGTATTAATGTTTCGGTTAAAAGGGTATGAGAGCTAGTTCAGATCCTACGAGTAATTGCCATAAGTAGGATCTGATGGTGCGCGGTACGCTTGTTTACCCATTCAGTTGAATACAGAAAATTACTTGCCTTTCAAACGTTCCACGAAGGCGAACATGTAGTGAGTTAACACCTTGCTTGACACACATTTTTAAATTACAACAATGACTGCGCAATGTTATCGTTTCATTGGCGAAGCCTTTGAGCCTTTGTTGGTCTTCTGCGGGCCACGGAGTTTGTTAAGTCGATTTTAAAAGCACGCTTCAATTAAAAGCACCGTATATTCGCCTTTTGTTATCGTTAATGTTTAAAGGTAGGCAAAGCCAAGGCTAGCACGGACCGGCCTTGATTTTAAGCGAAGGCGTAATAAAGCATGTACCAAACAGCAGCGAATAATTGCAGGGCGAGCTTCCGTTGCCGATTTCAAGCTCCTTATAGTGTTAGTAATAAACGTTTATAAACACAGTGATTTCAATTCCAAACGCGATTTGCTAATCTTTAAACCAAAGAGTGTCGAGGGAGTATTAATCGTTTACTATGGTTAAAGTTTCAGAAAACATTAAATATGCCGATGACGGCGACGGTCACGCTGCGTACACATAGGGTCTTTATTTCAAATTAGAGTAAAAGAGACAAAACACGGAATAACCACAGTTTAGCAAGCATACAGTTGCGCAACGAAGGTACTTTCGCAGAGCAAGGGAGGGGAACCCGAGGGGAAGCGGGCGCTGCGGCGAGTGTACCACAAACAAGCGCAGTTTGTGGTAGCTACCGTGAAGTGCAGCCACGTGCGCGTACTGCGTATTTTAAACGTTTTTTGAATTTACGTTCAATGATTCCTATTGAATATAATGGTGCATACACGTTGTTCTGTATACGGTTGTAAGTCGACGTCGAAACACAACAAGAATTTAAAATTTCATAGATTTAGATGACTAAATAGTTTCTTTTTTCTTTTTCTTTTATTTATTTTGCCAACTTCTCATTGATTAATAATGAACGTTTTTACAACACATACTTATTAACTAATACAATTACAAATATCAAATTTTAATTCATCACAAACACTACAATTTTCACTTGTTTTTATTTCGTATATCTACAACAGCCTCCATATATTTTATTAGGCTATTTCTGTGTTTTTTATTCTCAATTATAAATTGAATCGAATTTTCGTTAACGAATCTATATTATCTATCTATCTACGTTATCTATCTTTTGCTCTAGTTTTTGTTTCGCCTTGGTGTTTATTGGGCATTCTGTTATTAGATGTATGATGGTATCGATAGTATCTGTATCACAGTTGCACAACGGGCTCTCCGTACTAAATAGTTACTTCGTAACTCTAACTCCAACCTAGCGGGTTTTTCTAGTGTAGGTAAGTATGTATTCTTTACGGCGCACGCTCTTGCGCAAAGTGTAATCATTATGTTTACAACTTATTGGAGTAGTTGGGACGTCGGACACAGAAGGAGTAGGTATTTGTCTAATATCCACCTATTTTTTAGGGTTTATATTTAAAATTTAGCTTATTTTGGCTTGTTTCTTTTTTTTCATTTTTTAAGCAATCCGAATGTGAATTTAATATATTGTTTTGATAATATAAAATTGAAATCTAAAAATAAACCTTCACGTGAATTTAGCAGTGCAACATTTGAAAATATGTATATAGTTTATTCTTGATAATAAATTATTATGTTATAAAAATATTAATGATTATTTGATTTCGAATTTTGTGACAACCATTGCATATCGGCGAACGATTGCGTAGATACCTACGCGGGTAGCGGCATCACCCCACGTCAAAGGCGATGCCCTACTGTATGAAATGATAATACTGTGGAATAACTATTCGAAGTTTATTATATGTTTATTTGTAAGGCTAAGGTTTTATGTATAAATGTAGGGTACACTGTTTGTACAGGACAGTATGCTAAAAAGTCGTCTATCACCTAAAGGCTTGACTTCAGTTACCCGTTATTATACGATAAGATACATTTCAGTTTTAATGTTTGTCTGAAAATTGTTAACCACTGTATCAAATAAGCGATATTTGACATTTAGATGAAACTTTGCTTTATTAGGAAATTTAGACCAATTTAATGGCCCACCGTAACTAACGACTGTTTTTTTAAATTATTACTCAGTCTTTAACGCTTTACAGTTGTTAGTACAAATATAAATTAATGACCTTTCATTTCATTTAATCTACGTCAAAAATAAAACTGCTAAAAAACGTGTTTTGAATCTATAGCAAGTTATTCTGGAGCATGCCCGCCGAAGGTCTGTTTGCGTAGAGTTTTGTAATGGCTCGCATTGAAGAGCAAGCCGAGCGGTAATAACAATTTACTTTTTACGAATCCACTGCGTTTTATTACCACCAGCCTGGAATGCTGTCATAAAGGTTATTAAATCCATCTCGAATACCATACTGCAAGGTAAAATAATAGTGTGATCTCTTTTTGCTTGAAACGCACCTGATAATGATAATTAACGATATGCAAGTTTTAAATTTATTATGAGACGACCAACATCTCTTTCTTCCTAAGACCACAGACCCTATCCTATAATAAAAAGTTCGAAACGACATTATAAAATATTAATTATTTAATGAAACGCGAGCAAAGTTTTTTAATAATATAGGAGAAGTAGCCACTAAGACAATTATACTTCGCGCCTCGTCCTCGAGATTAGTAGTTAATTATTTTATATTGTTACTTGTAGTATCGCATAGATGTCACCACTCCTGCACTATCGTTGAGATTTAGTTTTTTTTTTTTTGTTGTTGTGGGTATCCCTATCTTTCTCTATGGCGCCATTGCCTCGCGTTCGTCATTCGCTTTTTAGTGCTCGACCACTCCAGTCACTTTAAATTTCTTCCGTGTTCAATCGACTGTTTTCGAACGCAAAATGCCGTAACGTAAAAATCCTAAGACTTGTGAAGAAGAACTTGAACATATAATGAAAAAATGCGCAAGCTACAGCGCTAAATACGTGACAAAGGAAGCCCGGCGAGTGACTCGCCGCCGTTAACACACAACAACGGACTCGTAAACTCAGGTAACGAGTGTTTTATTAACTTATCAGTGTCTTAATTTTGGTACATACAGAATGCAACCAGATTTAGCCGTTGGGGCTTCTTCGACGCATTCAAAAGTAACGGTTGGCGTTGAATCCATTGGGGATTTTTACCTAACCTTGACAAGATAACAATCGTTATCTAATATAAGTGCAATGCCATTATTTAATGTTTTCCAAATACACACTTTTTGCTCGTACCTAGTTAAGTATAACGTATTAACGTTGTCTTATATGTATGTAACTGAACTAATTTTGGTACATACAGAATGCAACCAGATTTAGCCGTTGGGGCTTCTTCGACGCATTCAAAAGTAACGGTTGGTGTTGAATCCATTGGGGATTTTTACCTAACCTTGACAAGATAACAATCGTTATCTAATATAATTGCAATGCCATTATTTAATGTTTTCCAAATACGCACTTTTTGCTCGTATCTAGTTAAGTATAACGTATTAACGTTGTCTTATATGTATGTAACTGAACTAATTTTGGTACATATAGAATGCAACCAGATTTAGCCGTTGGGGCTTCTTCGACGCATTCAAAAGTAACGGTTGGTGTTGAATCCATTGGGGATTTTTACCTAACCTGGACAAGATAACAATCGTTATCTAATATAAGTGCAATGCCATTATTTAATGTTTTCCAAATACGCACTTTTTGCTCGTACCTAGCTAAGTATAACGTATTAACGTTGTCTTATATGTAACTGAACTAATTTTGGTACATACAAAATGCAACCAGATTTAGCCGTTGGGGCTTCTTCGACGCATTCAAAAGTAACGGTTGGCGTTGAATCCATTGGGGATTTTTACCTAACCTTGACAAGATAACAATCGTTATCTAATATAAGTGCAATGCCATTATTTAATGTTTTCCAAATACGCACTTTTTGCTCGTATCTAGTTAAGTATAACGTATTAACGTTGTCTTATATGTATGTAACTGAACTAATTTTGGTACATATAGAATGCAACCAGATTTAGCCGTTGGGGCTTCTTCGACGCATTCAAAAGTAACGGTTGGTGTTGAATCCATTGGGGATTTTTACCTAACCTGGACAAGATAACAATCGTTATCTAATATAAGTGCAATGCCATTATTTAATGTTTTCCAAATACGCACTTTTTGCTCGTACCTAGCTAAGTATAACGTATTAACGTTGTCTTATATGTAACTGAACTAATTTTGGTACATACAAAATGCAACCAGAGTTAACCGTCGGGGCTTCTTCGACGCATTCAAAAGTAAACGGTTGGCGTTGAATCCATTGGGGATTTTTACCTAACCTTGACAAGATAACAATCGTTATCTAATATAAGTGCAATGCCATTATTTAATGTTTTCCAAATACGCACTTTTTGCCCGTACCTAGTTAAGTATAACGTATTAACGTTGTCTTATATCCACACCTATGCCGCAATTATCTGATTGATTGTCTGAAGAACTCGATAATGCTGAGCTAGTTGGCTTTACCCATGAGGTACAGGCGCCTGCTGACGATAGTCTTGTAGATGCAATGACTCCCCCAGAAGCGCCCTGTACGTCTTTGAGGGCTCCAGCCCTTGATACTACCAGCAAAGATGGTAATTTGGACACTGATGTCTTTGAAATTCTGGGTGACGATCCGTTGCTCACAGAAAAACTTGGCAAAGACATTCGGCAAGAGCTTGCTTGCCGACTTGAACACACATCCACATAGGGTCTTAATAAAGAGGGTCGTAAAGAATTGATTTCGAAATACTCGATACCCGCCAATTGCTTGCGTATTAACCCCCCAAAAATAAATACCAAAATCAAAGTGGGTATTCCTGAAAACACTGTTAAGCGAGATAAAGGTATAGAAGCCAAACAAAAACAGATAGCAAGTGCTATTTCCTGCCTAGGAGAAATCATTACTGCCCAACTTACGTCAAAGGACATGGACAAAGAAACGCTTTAAAAGCTTATGGATCTCAGCCGATGGCTATGCGATATTATTCATCATGGGGTCTTCTTAACAAGAAGAAACTTCATCCTTTTTCATTAAAAAAGGATCCTAAAGAACACCTTAGCAATACTAAGATTGACACCTTTTTATTTAGCGAAACGTTAGCTGAGACTAATAAAACAGCTAAATCGATTATTAAATCAGGAGTCAAATTAAAGGCTGATGCATCATACCATAAAAATATACTTAAGCGGGCGAAGACACTAAACCAGAAGAATTTAAACCGCAAAGCTCCTGGTCCAGCATACAGGCAGCCGGGCCCACCGCCGAGGAACTACGAGCCTGTAGGCCCCCGCGCACCACCTCCGCCACCGCCGCCCGCGCACTCATGGAGACAGCCGTTGCGTCAGCAACAGCTGCCGGCACTGATGCAGACACAGGCACGTCGTCGCTACTAAATTCAGTTGAGTATGCCAGCCGTTTACATTACTTTAAAACCCAATGGTTCCTTATTACGAAAGACAGAACAATTCTTTCTTGGATTGATGGTTATAAAATCCCTTTCTCGGCTCCAGCATTTTAAGATTCGATCCCACACACTCCGGTTAAAAGTAATGAAAACAATATTCTTTTTACGAAGCTATTGGTGATTACGTAGATATTGAACTGAATGCGAACCTTGTAAAAACCAGTTTATATCAAGTATATTCCTAACGCCGAAACCTAACGGTAAAATGCGGTTTATCTTTAACCTTAAAAAATTAAAACTACTAAGAACTGCAGGATTAATTTCCACACTTTATCTTGATGACTGGCTGCTATTCGGTCAAACTTACCAGCAATGTATAGCAAACATAAAAATTACTAAAACCCTATTAACTTCAATTGGGTTCATTATCAATGAGGAAAAGAGCGTTCTTAAACCTTCTGTAACTTGTAAATTTGGTACGATCATTCAATTCGCACGAAATTAATTTAAGCTTACCTTTAGATAAAAGATTGCAAATTATAACAGAATTGGAAAACTTTTTGAAGATAACAAATTGTAAAGTCCGGAAGCTCGCCCAAGTCACTGGCTTGCTAGTATCAGCATGCCCACTGTATTGTATGGGCTACTTGACACTAAGGATTTAGAACGCTGTAAATTTCTTAACCTGAGAAATGACGACGAATATGATAAAACAATGAATATTCCTGTTACACTGTATCCGATATTCAATGATGGTTAAACAACATAGGTCACTCAGTGCGCCGCATTAGGAATGACGAGTATAGCACTGGAATTTATTCTGACGCCTCAACGAAGGGGTGGGGTGCGGCTTGTCAAGATGAAACAGCGAGTGGCCAATGTTCTAATGATGAGCGGTTAAAACATCTACATTATCTCGAACTCTTGGCTGCTTTCATTGCGCTGAAAACGTTTGAAAAAGGCTTTCAAGGCTGCCAAATTCTCCTGTTCATAGACAATTCTACTGCAATTGCCTACACAAATCGAATGGGTGGGATCCAATTCCCACACCTTACACAGATAACCAGGGAAATTTGGCAGTGGTGCGAAGATCGTAAGCTGTTCACTTTCGCATCTTATATCAAATCAAGTGATAACGTCATCGCAGATGCGGAATCACGCAACTCTCACCGGGACATTAAGGGAGTTAGCAAACTGGACTTTTCAATGCTTGATAGAATCATTTGGTATTGCTGATATTGACCTGTTCGCAAGCCGCATAAATAAAAAGTGTGAAATTATATCTCATGGCATACAGACCCTGATGCTATAAATATTGATTCTTTCACCATAACATAGAGTGGTTTGAATTTTTATGCGTTTCCTCCCTTCTCTATTATATTAAAAGTATTAAAGAAAATAATTTCTGACAAAGCAAAAGGTATCATGGTTATTCCTTCGTGACCTACGCAAAATTCAAAATCATTTATTCAGTTTAGGCTACAAGTAGCTCTTGTGAATGTCACTATGCCATCATACGCAACCATGGTATCCCGTATTTAAAGCCCTTGTGGTCTCTAGAATTATAACATTTCCACCTCATAAACGCACGATAATTTCCCATTCCAGCTCTCGGTGGATACACTAATCCATTACCCTGGTGGCAGCAGTCTTATCCGAGACGCGCTATCAAAAATTTGCTTAAGTCCCTACTGTGGTATATTTTACCCAGTTATATAATGAAGCCTGTCAATATGGCACCCTGAACTCATGCCGATCAGCGTTGTCGCTGTTACTGGGTCCAAACATATCAAAAGACTGGGTGTATTTCGTCTCCGACCACCGTTACCAAAGTATAATGTTACCTGGGATACAAATTGCGTTTTGGATCAATTGAGTCAATGGTACCCCAATGAAGACCTAACATTGACCAAAAAGACAATAACATTACTGTCACTTACAACTGCCCATAGAGTTCAGACCTTGTCAAAAATAAATATTAAGAATATACATTCATCATCCAGCCGTATTACTATTACAATCTCCGATTTAATTAAAACATCAAACCAGACTGCAAACTGCCAATAACAAAAAACCTTTTTTCAATAATAAACCCACTATATGTCCTGGTAAAACTTTGTAATGTTACTAAATCCGAAACACCGCGGGTTGGAGCGGCAACTCCACTGTGTTTGCACGGTTCTATAATAGACCTGTTTTGAACGACGATTGTACATCTTTACCTCATTCTATTTTGATGCTTAGGTATTTTATGTAGCAAATTACAATACTGATTGATTTGAAAAATTTAAATTAGGAACTGTTATAATTATTACAAGAATAATTATATATTAGTTAAATTACTGATCTACATAATGTTGTTTAATTAAGTATACAAATAAACCTACATTAATTCGAAAAGTATTTCCATTGATGATATTTCCCACATTATTACTACTCTCAAAGTCTACAAGTAACAATATAAAATAATTAACTACTAATCTCGAGGACGAGGCGCGAAGTATAATTGATGATTAAACGAACTTACCTGTAAGTGAAGTTCTATCATAATTATACAAAGCGCCTCGTCCGAAGAGATTAGTAACTCCCACCCACCCTTACTCTGCCATTATTCCCGTTACTAATCTCTAGGGAAATACATCAAAAAAAAAAAAAAAAAAAAAAACCTGAATCTCTTAACTAAATGACGAACGCGAGGCAATGGCGCCATAGAGAAAGATAGGGATACCCACAACAACGAAAAAAAAAAAAAAACTAAATCTCAACGATAGTGCAGGAGTGGTGACATCTATGCGATACTACAAGTAACAATATAAAATAATTAACTACTAATCTCTTCGGACGAGGCGCTTCGTATAATTATGATAGAACTTCACTTACAGGTAAGTTCGTTTAATCATCAATTATTTCTCACAATGTTGATAAACGTTGAAACAGAAATCGTATCGTATCGTATAATCGTAGGATCCGCAATCATACGTCACCTGTAGTGACAATGATTGCGGGTCCCTTGAAATATACCCATAGATGGGTCTATGGGAAAGGTCATTTGGTCAACACCACCATCATTGGTGGGATGGGTTAAGGCGAGCGTTTCCGACTGTTAGATTTCCAAGGCGTTCCGCTCGGGACTGAATGATGGGGCGAGCGTCGAATTAATGTGGATTTTATTGACGTTTAGTTATTATTAAAATTATAATGGCCGACAAATATTACATATTCAAAGACAATTGGTTAGGTATATTTTTCTTTTTCTAAACCGGTGTATAGCCTGAATAAAATGATATTTAGTTTATTAATAAGACGTATGTTTGATATTACATTCGATGCAGTAAGTTGTTAAATATCGTGAAAATACCAGCCGAAATTACTAGATAAAAGGCCAATGAATAACATATATTTTTTTTGGATTTAAAATCCTTATATATTTCGTATAAAACTCATTTAAAAACACCGTTTTTTGGAAACCCTCGCCTTAAGCACAGGTAGCCCTATCCATGCACAATTGGTACTTTACTAGATTTTTCTTCTTTGTACCGAAAAATCCTAAACACACTTTGCGCGACCTAGGAATTAAACTTAAGACCTGTTAACGGGCCAGGGTTACCCACTCAGCCACCGAAGCTTCCCTCGCTAATAGATGCAGTAAATTATGAGGCGTAAAGGCCACTTCCGAGGTTCGGTCACGTAGAACCGTGGACCACATGAATTTATTTTCATTTCCATTGGTAAGTATTACGCTTGCGGCGTGCTCTCTTACCAGTGGCCTGATTGCGGATGAAATTTTTTTGCAATTTTCTCCGTGAACACTTTAGTAGAGTTAAGTAGATTATGTCATCCGACATAGGGTCAGCTGGAGTTTTGAATGCATCAATTAGCTGGGTTATGTCGTTTAAAGTAATAAAGTGTTTTTAAAAGATTACGTGAGCTTGAACTATACCTTTTCATTAGCTGCGTTATTGTCATTTGAAATAACAATGTAGTTATGTAATAGAACTAAAGATGACTTGCATTATGCTAACTATTAGTTAATAGTACCTGTACCAACCTGTCCAACCTATCCGGTGTTCAGTAACATCATCATCATCATCTCAGCCAAAAGACTGGACAAATCCAGCAGTGGAAATCTCCGGATATCCAACCGGTTTTGTGCTGCTCTCATCCAGCGGCTTCCCGTAAGCTTCACCTATCATCGCTCCACCTTGTTGGATAGCCTGATGTAGGCCTGCCCAGTGCCCACAACTGCATACAGCTATATCCTTATATCATAGTAAATTATTACAGTACCCGATTTAATCAACAGTAAATATTTATCAAACGCTATAATTATTTAATTACACGGGCACCCATTAAAACTGAACTATGGTTAGCGCGATTAACTAAGTAGTCCTAAATGCTGTTGGTAATACTACCAAATTCTAGTGTAGTGGCGCCAATGTTCAACACTAGGTTTCGTCACCAATAAATACCTAACAAAAAAACTACTATAGTTCATCTTGATTTTTTTAAAGTGTAGTTTGTTCCCTGAGGAACCGGCTAAGGCCATAGACCATGCTGCCATGTCATTAGTTTCTTAAATTCATTAGTACTATCTGTAATAAATTATATAGGATGATGATGAATGATAATAGGGCTTCGGTTTTATGTGGCTGTACGCGAATTTGTGAAATAAAAGCACGCCACTTTGTTGCAAAAAATTCAGAGATTCTAATGCTGATCTTCATTTTCTGCGGAAATGATTAGTTTTCGAGATATAGATAGGTCTTTGCAGTTTTATTATTTTTCACAACAATTACTATCGATTTTCACATAATGACGTTTTGACGTTTACAGATTAATAGAATAGACAACTTTCGTTTAAAAACTTGCCAAAAATTACAAGGCAGTTCACATTCACATATCGATTTATTGTTCTTTATAATTAAAAAGTGTAATTTTTATTTTTATTATAATCTGTTTAATTATAATCTGCTTATTTACTTATTTATAATCTGCTTAAATATAATACGGACATTGTTTTATTTGGTATTTTTTAAAACCATAACTCATACTCGTGTAAGTAACACGAGTTTCTGAACGTAGTTTTTTTTTTTTTACGCCATTTTTCTTTGTTTGTCATTCCGTGCCTATTCTTAGTCACGCGATACTGGTTTACGTTTTTATCTTTATAAAATAATGAATGAAGGTACAAGTACCTTCATTCATTATTTTATAAATACTACTGCCCTACTCCTGTAGGTCACGTGATAGGTTAGAAATTTAAGACAATCGCGAAGCGCAGCGTAGCGATTGTCTTGAATTTCGAGGTTATTTTTTTTTATTAGACAACAGAAATCTAACTTATTCAACCCCAACTCCACGCAGTACTAGTCTGTCCTACCCTAGAATGTATATAAAAAGCTGGAGCTGTCGCGGACCGAAATTAGGGCGATAAATTATTGATTTTAAGGTTAGGAATTAAAAATTTTAAAAAAAATATATCTCTGAAACTATTCATTTCCGCAGAGTGGGAGTACCACCAAAGGATAGGCCTTCCCCCCCTCCTATTCCCCCCCCCTCACCCCCCCCAAATTCGCGTACAGCTATATAAATTCACTACCGATAATAGAAATGAGAAGTGAGAAATGATATACCCCCCAACCCCTCGAGTATCTCAGTAAAGATGTGGGGCTTTACTAAGTCCTCACGCGGAATTCTTGAGAGAATTTGAAAAGTGCCGTTGCACTGTTTTGTTTCATTTGCCAACACTCATGCACACTCACGAACACTTAATGGTTAATAATCCACCATTATTTTACATTAATATTCGACATAAGACAAATTTTAGAAACTATAACAAAACCGCAGACATGACTCTTCACTTTCCCGCCAAGAATCAATTCAATTTCTTGAAAGATGGCTCTCGCCGCCAAGAATCCCTACTTGATACCTGTGACAGATGTCAAATTGTCATACCTAGGGTTGAGACAATACTGACGTAATTGCATCAAATGATAATTGAAGTTATTAATTCAATATTATTATTGTAATAAAGTACTGTTTCGTATCTAATGTGCCAATTGATTTTCTTTTCTAATATTTAGAAGTTCTATGCAAACGTCATATACTCAAGAAAAATAAATAAAGACTAACAAATTCATTAATAAAGCTATAATGAAAAATGGGAAGTTAAATTAATCGATTGGTAAATGAATATCAATTGAGCTTCACTTGGTTTACTATCCCAATACTAGTATTTATTTGTAATGAAATGACTTTGTAAAGGAGTACGTTTATTTTATTGTAATGTTTAAAATTGTGATAAATGTGTGTTATGCGAGATTTTATTGGGATTAACCTAATATAAGTATAAAATAAAATCACAAAAGTAATTGTATTAAATTAGGTGATGAATTATAAAAAATAATGTTATTTTAATGTAGTCAAATAGATTCATACGCTTTTAAAAAGTCACGTCTTCGATTTTGATGACTCCTGCCACAGGTATCAAGCTATATCTAAGGCTATATTGAACCAACTATAGATGTCCGCTCGGGAGCATGTGGTCTGAATTCAATTGTTCAATTCAATTGTTGCTGTAATCAAAAATCAGTTGCTGATGACCTTAATTCTAATGTTTGACAGAAAGAAGTATCGATCACTAGTTCCTATCGAACCCTTGTACCACTGCCCTACTCACTAATTCACACTTACCTATTGGGGGACTGTAATCAAGGAACAACAATTAACCATGCACAATAGACGAGGTACATAAGAGAATTTCTTCGAACTCACGACGGACGTATGTAGCCCGAATGTGATTGTTGATTTGGTGATTTATTAACACGGCCCGGCGTTATTCGGCACGCGAAACGGGGAAGTCATTATTAAAAGGGCTTTACAACTTTTCGTCATTATTTCTGAATACAAGAGAAAGTTCATAAAAGCCACTTGCCGGGTTGGCTCGGCGAGCTTGCTCATTTTATTTTGCTTCGTTCAATCGAGCTCGACCACGCCATTAATCAACTCGACATTATTGTACTCCCTTTTGCTTTCAATTATAGACTGCAGAGTCTAAACTGTGTGGGAGCTCTGCAATTACCACTTCCCCATCTTCTCATTTGGTCACGCACTGTATGTCGGCAAATTTAAACCATTTCCCTGTCTTGTGAACCGCATATAATACACAGAGCTCGATTAAGTCATGTTTACAAGCCCCTAGACACTGCATGTTTTGGCCTTATTGTCATGGTTTATCAAGAGAGAGAGTTAATCATTTTTGAACTCTACCTGTACCTTACCTCTTTGGAAAATTGTAGAAAAATACTTTTTTTCTCAAGCTGAGGGGAGGGGGCCTCTAAGCGAAAAGTGGCGCCCATAGGCACGTGCCTTCCTTACCTGTAGGTTAATCCGGTACTGGTTATACATAATAATTGATTTTCTATTGTTATTATTTATTGTTTCTGTAGTTTATAGGTAAGGTCAACTGTATAGATAGACTAAGAGGTTCACGATTCACTTCTCAGATGGGGAAACATATTGTGGTCAGTTTGGTTCGTAGAGTGCTTGTTTTATACGTCCGCTAGACAAGTTACTCCTTGGTAGGAGCACTCCTTACTTCCACTATAAGTACTACCACCTTGTCTATCGTCATAACAATAATGTTAAAAGCATTTCTCCAATTAAAGCTAAGATAGCCAGATTAACCTCAACCCTTGTAGGTTCCGAGCATCCGAGTGGAGTGCCATTCAATCTTTTACTCCCTAAATTATGATTGTCATCAGTCAGGTCAGGTGAAAGCCAAACTAATAATAAAATGTTTTAAAACTTGTAGACAGCGAACTTAAGCGAAAGTAAAATGTTTAATAGCAACATATTACCTATGAGAATAAAGTTGATAAAAAAACAATAAAATAAAAAGCAAATGCATGTAAAAAACGAGAGAATATTGCAACGTCAAATAAATACCAAACAAAATAAGCGGGCGAAGGCAATAATATCTTTGAAGAATATTGAATTTAAAGATAATACAAATAAGGTCCGGTTTGCCGTTTCAGACGAGAGCAGCCAATTAAGCTACCTGTCACGTGCACATAAAGTAGAATGGTACAATCTTACCACTCATTCCCACCTTTCTACTCCGTAACCTGGATTACCAGGAGCATTTTCTATCTTAGAAGCCTCCAAGAAATAAGATAAAAAAGATAAAAGGATCAATTGAAAAATTAGAACCTGACCTTTTGTGACCCTAGCCACAATATTTCGTAAAATCACACTAATATTATAAATGCGAAAGTTTGTGTGTATGTAGGTATGTATATTTGTTGCTTCTTCACGCTGCAACGGATGGATGGTTTTGGATGAAATTTGGCATACAGATAGTTTATAACCTGGATTAAAACATAGGTTATTTTTTATCCCGATGTTCCCACGGGAACGGGAACCACGCGGGTGAAACCGCGAGCGGCCGCTAGTACTAAAATACTTTGCACTCGAAAGCCTCTTTATAAATCGACAAACATGACGGTACATATTATTTTACAACAGAAAACTTAGCTATCAAAATTGATATGAAAGCAGACCATAATAAAGAATAAGTGGACCTTACACCTGCACCTGATGGAAAGTGCTATAGCTGCTTGCAACACCAAGCGTGCTTTATAAACTTAAAGCTTCACTTCTGATGTACACTTCTATGCCCATAATTTCATTGAATTTCAACCTTCAACACCGGAACATAGCAATGCAAAACAATACTGCTTGGCAGTAGAAACAGATATGAAGGTGCTCGCCATCCAGCCGAATTTTGGATAGAATCCTACAGCCAGACATGTCTCTTTTCTACTATGCCCTTTGTGCATCCAGGCGTGCATGTACCCTATATTGTATGTAAATGTGAACACGTCTTTACAACGAGGTCCGCCATCGACCGAGCGCATTCAACGGGCTTTAGATAATTACACTTTAACGGAAAAGCAATACTACACTTTATCTGGGTCCGTAAATGGACCATTGTCCAATGGAGTAGCTCTAGTTGAAATAATTAAACCGATTCCAATTAGTATTACAGTCGGTAATTGAAGAACAATGTATAATAGAATAAAACACAGTATTAATTAGCGAGCACCTTCATTTTGTTAACAAAAAGAGGATAACAAATTTAATTTATTATTAGTATTATCTAAAGTGTGCGACAAAGTTTTTATTGCTTATTCAATTATTTCAAAACCCACGAGTGTCCTTACATGTTACTCTTACTGTTTATGATGTTATTTTATTTTAGTAACTAATACAACCCGTAGAGAAATTTTACGAAAGATCTTAAAAATATTTAACAAATGTTTATATAATTTTAACGCAAATTTTGTTGCGAACAAATTACAAAAACACAAATGTTGAAATTTCTCGTGCTCGTGGAAATTTTTTCAACATTTGTGTTTTTGTAATTTGTTCGCAACAAAATTTGCGTTAAAATTATATAAACATTTATAAATAGCTTGCCTACTTCTTAACTGATCTTTAGTATTTGTAAAAATATTATGATCGGATGTTAATGACGGTAGTTGTTAACATTGAATGGGCGCCTTTGGCTTTCAAAGTAAAAAGTAAATAGTGTTGAATAGTTTCGGCGGGCTGGTTAGAACCACGATAGCTCAATTGTTGGAAGAGCACCTGACCCGGTATGTCAGAAGGGTGCAGGTTCAAACCCTGCTCGTGGAAATTTTTTCAACATTTGTGTTTTTTTTAATATTTAACAAAATCATTGTTTTATGCGCCTGGCGCAAAAATGTCTGGTGGCCATTTTGAGCTTGGCAGTATGTCAAAATAACGAGTGGCAGCTGTGGTTGTATTTATGAAGTGAGCGACAAGGGTTTTGATTTCAATTTTAATTGTTACAAAACCCGTGCTTGTGGAAGCCGAGCTATTGTTTACCAAAATTCTCGCATATCCAGTGCCCGGCCGGCACCGGGTGGCATCGCAGCATTCGCGTCAAAGCCCTGCGACTGATGTTGTCAAATCTGCTCTCGCGAACATCAAAGGCCGTCACTTCATATCAGCGCAGTGCGGGGCTTTGACGTCACTTTTTAACTTTTCAGTGCTCCTGTAACGTAACGGCTTCGGAGATTCGCTCAGCAATTTTGTTTACCAATTTAATTTCATCAGCGCGGGGCTGCGAAACTTCTTGTTAAAGGAAATTATGATTATGTTTTTCCTTTTTGTGAAGTGTACATATTCTCTATGTCTCATATTTTGCGATCGATTGTCTGTCAAGACTCTCACTCACTAGTTAATTTAAAATTTTTGTTGATTTTTGTTCCGTTTCAATAGAGGAAACTGACTAACTATCTATTGCGACTAAATCTGATCACCAATAGCTGACTTTGTTGTACCTTCTAGGCTGTTACTACGTCTTTAATGGTGTTCTCCTCTTGTGTGTGTGTGTGTGTATGGCGATGACAGCTATTGATATGAGTTTTCGATTTAGGGATTAGTCGTCTGTTAGTCTGTTTAATAATTGCTTTCACTACACTTATATTGTGTTGGTACTAACGTGACTAGGTAACTAGATCTAGTAACTATAATCCATTAATAATCCGTTCTATATCATTTGTTTGATATGTAGTGTTTCTAATAATTTAAACCTTTACTAGTTTTTGTATTATTTTATAGAACAGTGAACGATAAATCGAATAATAACACTCACAAGTTTTTTTGTGACTTGTTCTCGATACAAAATCTCCACTGTAGGGTATACGAAGCCAGGACCTAGAGTATGATATTCGAAAAAGGATGAAGTTAATTTCGAATATTAAAAACATATTCTTTTCTGTGTTGTCGGACGTGGCAGGGTCATCCATTAGAAGCGCATAAAAATATCAGTTCGTACGTTACACGAGTGACTTCCACTAACATCAACACGTCTTTGTCAGTTCTTGCGCAAAATAAATAATAGTACCGGTACGAAGACGGCGAGTTAAAGTGCAGGGGCTTTCCAATTGTGTTTTAATATCAATGTTGTTGCATTAAGTCAATGTGTTTTTGTTAATTTGCAAAAACAAAAACAACACGTTCGATTGGTTGGTTAGATGATTTACTCGTATACATAACAAGTATAGGGACGTAATGGTTATACTATGAAACCAAAGATAATTCGAAATTATTTATATGAAAAAAATACAAAAATGGTTGTTGACATCAGAAAAAAAAACAGAGCGGATTTAAGAAGAAAGAACCTATATGAGCTGGCAAGAAACACTTTACTAAGAGTTACTTTTCTGCTCATCTATTAAAATAAAAAAGTAGCTACTAAGTGCCAACTATATCAAATAACAAACATGTACACAAATAATGTGTAATACTACATTATTCGTGTATGTTTATTTTTATACTACATTAAATATACCATACAATGAGTGTTCAGAACCCAGTTGTCAGTACAAACACTCGTCAAAAGCCTAATAACATTAAAGGTTCATCATTATCCTATAAGAAGCTCTTATATACCCACTCAGTTGTTCTTAAACCAGACACAATAGAAATTCAATTGTTCTATGGCACTGTGGTTACCTTGGGCGTCCAAGTTTTTTTTTTTTTGTTCTAGTTTATCTGCAATCAGTCTTCTGACTATGAGCAGGTTTGGTGTGGGTAGGTAGTTAGGCGTTTAAGGGAAGTGGTCCACTGAGCACTTCTCCCTTTTTTGATTGAGTTTTTGATGAGTAAGAACAACGCTTTTATCCTTTAAGAAGCTCTTATATACCCACTCAGTTGTTCTTAAACCAGACACAATAGAAATTCAATTGTTCTATGGCACTGTGGTTACCTTGGGCGTCCAAGTTTTTTTTTTTTTTGTTCTAGTTTATCTGCAATCAGTCTTCTGACTATGAGCAGGTTTGGTGAGGGTAGTTAGGCGTTTAAGGGAAGTGGTCCACTGAGCACTTCTCCCTTTTTTTCGTCCAAGTATTTATATACTTGGACGCCCAAGGTAACCACAGTTGAATTTCTATTGTGTCTGGTTTAAGAACAACTGAGTGGGTATATAAGAGCTTCTTAAAGGATAAAAGCGTTGTTCTTACTCATTATTAATGATGCGTATCTGGTTAATTTGGTTTGTGGCACTATTTAAGCGCAGGCGGTTATTATGTAGAGAGGTTAGAGAACCGTAAACCAAAGTTGAGGGACACGATTCGTGTGTAACATGCTGCCCCGACCCGATGTCAACAACTTTTCCTGCGGTCCTTTATTAAAACTCTGATCTGAATATCTGGATATGCAGCGGAGAAAGGGATAATAGATTTAATCTGACGGTTGGGGCTTATACGATATAATTCCGCAATGTGTATACTTACCTTTAGGTTACACTCTTTTTATGTAGCTGTAGGCAACAGGTTTTTTTGTTGACAATATCAGAACTAATCTAACGTTAAATACTCGTATTGAAGGCTTGACGTGTGTCGTATTTTGTTAAATAAAGCGTTATAGCTTTTAAAAAAGTATATTTAAATTACGCTGTTGGTTTTATAATTGTGTTATCAGAATGTAAGGTATTTATGTTACTGTGAGCCATGGCCATTGCTGCCTAAATAAAATATATAAACGGATCTAGGATCGGTATTCAAACCACTAAACCAGAGCTATTTACTTTACATAGATTACCCTTTTTTACTGCCTCGGCTAGTTACCTATTTATTAATTACATATTATGATATTTTGTTTCCACAATCTGCCAACTTTTTACTAAACTTTAATCAATTATTAGTTTAAACCATATTATAAGCTGACTGTTTATTAATATGTTATTACTTATTTGCATCATTATGGATATAAAAGTAAACTGTTATGTTTTCCAATTATTTCTTGGTTGAAACAAAAATTGCAAGTATTCGTTTAAATGGTGTGTGTAAATGCAGTATCAGGTCAAGGGTCATATTTATAAGGTATTACGGGTGATTAGCTAAAGTCTAGGCAGAGGTAATAGTGGCGAGCACGCGAGCTGTTTGTGCCTCGTCAGGAAGCTACGCCGTAGCAGCTCTACGACGCCCCCGTAGCGTTACGGCGCAACTGCCTCCGACTACGATTTCATGTAGATACTTCAGTGCAGATTGCGTTTGCTTGTATTTAATTGGGTTGTATCTGTTTTCCTCGTAGAATAGCTCTAATTTAAAGATTAGATTAGAGATAGCTAACGGCAGTAAAATACCGAAACTTGTATCGTCATGGTTAGTTTTGTTCCCAACTTGCCGAATATTAAGAGTAGGTTTCAAATAATCTAATAAACAAAGAAGGAAGAGAAACAAAAATAACTTGTCCGCACGAAAGTATTCGTCTACTTTGGTATTCAAATTGGTATTCAAAACTTACTTTTGCCCAAATTGTACTTATGTAACATAACAAACTATGGATAACAAAGTATAAGCGTATCGCAAAGTTTAGTGGAAAGAAGGTCCGCTATATGATATTATTCCGTAGCCCGTAGACTGCGGCGACTTGCACTATGAAGCTACCCATTACCCGTACCTCCCGCTGCCATATCAAGTTTTACGATGTTAAAACAGTACTTCAGAGGTCGATCGTTATACGGAGGCCGGGCTGCAAATTTTCCGCCGCACTGATCTGGTACCCCGATATTTTCCGTTTTCTGATTTTATGTTAAAGTTGGGAAGCGTGGCGAAATTTGTGTTTTTTTTAAATACGAAAGTAGCAACGATAAGCCTAACACGACGTTTCTGCGAATATCTAACAATACGCAGAACGTTATTGGTAAAATGTTTATCCTACTTTAACTTATTTTTTTACTTTTTTTTACTTTTATCTAAATTGTCTCGGGTCTGGGTGTTTTCTATGTATAATAAGTATATATTTAAGTATTTTAAGTATGTTTATCCGTTGTCTAGTAACCATATAACGAGTTTCATAACGAAGCTTCTCTTGTGAGTGTAGGAAAATTTATTTATTTTTATTTTATTTTTTATTTAAATATATGTAGTACTTCTTACATAATAGAGCTTTTATAAGCGATTTCGGCTTTCGCCCGCGTTCAATGGATACCAAAAGGACTAAGATCCAAAGCTCATCGAAGGAGAATAGAGGATTCAAGGAGGAAACATTAAAAAAAACTTAGAACCTAATACCCGGGAATAGAACCATAACATTTTCAATCTTCAATATTCATCAAACAGAGGATCTTGGCATTAAGTATAAGAGGCTTAGAGGATTTTAATGCTCTAAGATAAAAGTTCTTGAGAAAACATCCTGTATTTTATTAGACCGTATTAAAAATTGCGTCTCAAATTAAAGAAAGAGGATGAAATCCATCATAAACTTATCCAGGTTTATGGGACATCGCGTAAATCTTGAACGGAACGATCACAGTAACTAAATTTCACTGCAACTCATTAAAAAAAATACGTAGAACTCCCCAAGTTTTTCATTTATTTCTGTATACCTACTGAACCATATAGAAATACATGGTAGACTTTGGGAGACCTTTGCCCAACAGAAACCAAATAGGCTAAGAAAAAAATAATTGAAAAAAAATCTTAAAAATAATTAAAAATCTTCAACTACTGATGCTCTCTCAGGCTATTTTATCACTAGCGGACGGAACAGAACAATGCTACAAACTATAATGTTATGGCGACATATTTAGATAAGATGGTGATAGCTATCCCGACGGACAAATAAGCGCTAGCACCAACCAAACCGAGTACACGAAGATGTACCCCCCACTGGTAATCGAAGGGGCCTGAGGGGGTCTGAGACTGGTGGACTTCAGAAACTAGACCACAGAAGCGGTTTGGATTATTAGAGATTGAAAAATAAAAGAAATACCTAACAATAAAAACAAAACAAAATAACCCTTTACTTCTACATGCCGTCCGAAGTAATAAACAGGGTCAGTGTTTATTATAAGACCTAATTATATGTGTGTATAAAATTATAATAAGTTATATTTATTTATTGCAAACTCTCGATAACTTAAGCTTAAATCTTAGTGATTTTTTAAATTTATGTAATATGCATACGCATGTATGTTTTTTTTTTGTAATAAATATTGTAATGAACAATAAATAAAAAAATACTTAAGGCTACTATTGAAAAATACAAATAATTTTAAAGAAAATAGGTTCTGTAATTCAAAAAGTTGTAAAAAATAATTAAACTTTCCCATTAATTCTCGAAGTAGGTAATTACCGAAAGCGGGCCGTAATTGTGACGATCAGCTGATAAGACGGTTTAAGGAAGACCTATCTGCAAACAGGCGAGGTGATTTTTTTCGCGTGCAATTTGAGTCGGCACGCTAGCCATCTATCTTGATTCTGGATCAGTTCATCAAACGCTATCACACCATCAACATACTAAACGATAGATACGGTGAGCCTTGAAGCTAGTTAAATGTCATGACATTAAAAATAAAGGCATGCCTTAGCGAGGATGATAAAACTGCTGTGATATAGCCGCGCTATCACGCTTTCACGTTCCTGAAAACGCTGTTGTTGTCTTCATTGATTAAGTATAGTTAGTTAATTTCAATTAAAATACCTCCCTAAATAATAAATCAGGGTATAGTCCTTCATATTCACGTTTCGAATTCTAAAAAAAACAAAGAATTTATTAAAATCGTAGTTCTCTGGGTTTCTTTATATTTAAATTGGTAACTTCAGTTACCAATTTCGATTTGAGCTATTGAATTGAAACCAAATTAAATTTAGCTATTGAATGAAACTGAAACGATGTTTGTTATTGAAAATAAAAGCAAAAAGAAGGTTGCGATAAATTTTACAGGGAATGGAAAATGTATTTTCAATCAGAGCGCACGCTTGGTTGGGCGGGTCTTGCTTGTTAGTGCTTTACTACATGCATGCATCACTCTTATTATATGCACACTTAATAAGCAAAGGATGTCGATACTGCATACTGCAGAATAACGGCAGCCTTACTAATGGCCGACTAATACGTATCTATGTGTTTTCTTGAATCCCTGTATTATACTCGTACTTCAAAGTTTCGGGTCCGTCTTGTACGGCATATCTATTATACTCGCCGATTATTTATCAGTATCTGATTTTTTTTTAAATTAGACAAAAAGAATACACTTTGAAATGAAAACACGTTTACTTTATTAGTTAATTTACATAATGTAATTTTAAAAACCTTTGCAGCTTGTACGTTTTAAATGTTTAACACAAATGTATCCGTAGATTGACTTGTTTTACTAATATTTTTATTATATTTTAGCTACATAAGTATACTGATTTTTGATTGTTTATAAGTCAATCAATGGTATCTTGGTACCTTGATTGTACACGCACTTGACCGCTTTTTTGAGTATACTTATCAACCGTTCACGTATCAGTTCGAAAAAAAATATGTCGTGTTTTACCGCTAAATAAGCTTGCTCTTGTCTTGACTTACTTACTTTTTTTAAGCATTTTTCTTTAAAGGTACAAAGAGAGAAAATATTAAACAATGTTAGAACTTCTTATGAAAGTGAAAAATTGCGGCATGAAGCCTTCTCATTTGAAAAAACGTGACTTTTGTCTAAATGAAACAGAAGTTTCTTGACGTAAGTACCAAAAATAAAATGGTAATTCTTTTGACAACGAATCGCGGTGACGTAATGTACTCGTATTGTATAATGAAGGAAAAATAAAATGTATTTCATTTAAACCTGTATTTGTGATAACTCCGTTCATAGATATCATTAGTATTATTAGTAGTACTAACTACTGTCTACGTATGTACTTTTTTCTTTTCATTACGTTTATGAATTAAGGACTCAATTTTGCTTAAATTATCAAGCGAACATACACACTCTAGTTTTAAATAAGCTTTAAATATTTAACATATTATTGTCTGTTTATTGTTGCATTCGTAAGCCTTGCCTTGCCTTCCCACGGTCCCTAACGTGTAGGAAATTCAATCAAATGCTTTTTTACCAATTGCGTCTTCCGACATAATTAAGCATTCGTTCCATCTAATGGTAAGCGGTCACCGCAGCTTATTGATTGACATTTGCAACACCATGGGTGTAGCTCCCGCCTTGCAGAAACAGAATAAATTTGTATGCCCATTGATTTTAGTGGATCCTTTCCCTTTCATTTGGGAACAATACATGATACAGCAGTTTCACGTTAGGACCAGGTATGGAGATATTCTAAAACCAATAAATTCAAAAATTCTGAATTCAAAATAATTTATTCAGTTTAGGCTACAAGCAGCTCTTGTGAATGTTACAATGCCATCGGTTCGTAAGTCTACTCTGGCTTGTACTGAGAAGAACGGCAAGAAACTCAGCAAGTGTCAAGCTCTTTTCTCCCTTACAGCGTCAAAAATATTGGACAATGCCCTATCATAGGAGGCAGGCACTTTCCATTACAAATAAACACAAAAAATATAGAAGACAACCACAACATGTAAAAAAAACAAAATAAAAAATCTAAGTTAACAAATTTACATCAGGTAAATGTTTCAATTTCCACAATGTCATACAGTACCTACCAGTACAGGTACTCCAGTAAAAGTCAAAAATTGTTTAAGGAAAACAAAGTCAAACTATAGTGAATAATACTAAAAATAAGATAAGTATGCAAGAGCAGACCAGCCTGCACAGGCGGCACCCGTTCACGAGTATGACATATGAATTAGCCACCGCTTCGTTCAACCATATTTTAGGGAACGTAACGACCCGACGCACACGCCACCACCGCAGAGACAATAAAGAGAGTATGACACACTCAAGATACTCTAAATAAAAACTTAATGATCTATTTAACGCAACGCTGTTTGTTATCTGTAGGACACTGCTGATAAAGGCTATCATATCAGTATAAAAATTATATAAATTAATTTTATCATATTGATTCAAATAGAGTATAATGTGTTTTTTATTATAACCAGGCTGTTTTATCATCTAAATATTCTTTGACTGTATAATAACCTTTATAAATAATAAAGACTTCACATGTTTTTTAAACTTTTCTAAAGGTAAATCTAGTACAGTCCTTGGTATTTTAGTGTAATCGTAGTATATACCTTGCCCCAAGAAAGAACCAAGAACCTTCTGTAACCTGAACAGTGGCATTACAAGTTTTGTCTTACTAGTATTGAAATTGTGTACGTCACCATGTTTAGTAAAAGAGTTGAAATTGTAACGTACAAAAACTATACAATTATAAATATATTGAGATGCAACTGTCAGGACACCAATCTCCTTAAAAAGATATCATAAGGAAGTTCGTGATCCTAGTTTATAGATTGTTCTTATTGCTCGTTTCTGTAAAATGAATATATTTTCAATATCAGTCGCTGTTCCCCACAGTAAGACGCTATACGACATGACACTATAAAAATAACTAAAGTAAAATGTTCTAGCAGTTTCAACGTCTGCTAACTGCCTAATTTTTCTAATGATATAGCAGCAGAACTGAGTTTACCGGCCAATTTCGATAAATGAGGATTTCATTGAAGTTTTGAGTTAAGGGTTATGCCTAAAAAGACTGTAGAATCTACCAAATCTAATTGATCACCGTTTATTCTAATATCGGTTGGTTCATATCTGACATTTGGTAATATAAATTTATTACATTTTGTTTTCTTAGCGTTAAGCTGTAAATTATTAATAGTAAACCAACGGACTACCTCTGAAAGAGCTTTATTTACATTTTCGTAATTAGTCCTACACTTAGTTACATTAAAAATGAGTGAAGTATCATCTGCAAATAATACAACTTCACAGAAGTTTTCTACAAAGAATGGCAAGTCATTAATAAATAAATCAAGAATAGGAAAGGACCAAGAATCGACCCTTGTGGGACTCCCATTTTTACATGAGAACCAGATGATTTCCTACTATCGACAGTTTGTGTTCTAGAGCTGAGATATGACTGTATTAAATTTAGAGCAAAGTCTCTGAGACTGTAATAATAGACATCAAATGCCAATCGTAAAGTGGTGTACAATTATTTGGCCGACTGTATTTACTTTATCTAGGTCAAATAATATAATGAATAGTAAAAATGGTAACGTTTTATTTTTTTACATTTCATCGCAGCTAGTTAAGTATTACAACTGGAGTGAATCACGTGATGACGTCATTTGCTTATCAGCCATCTTATCGATTCACCCCAGCGCTTCCGCCTGACATTAGTAACCCTTGACCAATTTGGTGAGGGTATATGCAACCACAACCAACGTTTATTCCACTGTTAATCTAGTTGTAGCCAGTTACAGGGTTAATATAGCTAAAGTAAAAAGTAAATATTTTCTTATTTCCTGCAAATATTTTGGTTTGAAAGCAATTTACTATTTTCCTTTATCATTTCCCTACAATATACCTTCGAAATAGATTCTTAGATTGTTTTCAGATACGATTTGTATTATCTGCGCATTTCTTACAAGCGAATGTATTAAATTGCTCGCTTCACAGAATCGTACAGAATTAAACAAATAAGATAAAATGAACAAAACATAAAAAAACTAATCTATTTTTTTAATAAGCCTATTTTATGTCCCACTGCTGGGCAAAGGCCTCCCCTCTGCGGCTCCACTTATCTCTATCATCGGCCACCTCATACTACTCCGGCAAAAAAGCTTTGGCCTGCCTCGTCTTCGTTGTCCATCACATGGAACCCAGTCAGTGGCGATCTTCGACCACCTCTCTGGGCTCATGCGGCTAACGTGCCCAGCTCAGTTCTATTGAAGTCTAGCGGTCGCAACTCCAATATCTATGATTTTGGTTTTGGAGCGCAGTGTAGTGTTTCGAACTCTATCGGTCCTCTTTACACCTAATATGCTGCGCTCCATTCGCTTGTTGGCAAACCTTGAGTTTAGACTTTTGATGTTAGGTCAAAGACCAGGGGCCCAACCGCCTAACCGATCGCTTTGACTTTGTGTGTGGTTTATGACGTCATCTAGTCGTTTCGTGCCACCTATGAAAGCAATATCGAAAGCTATAGCCTTTAGCTTTTGATATTGCTTTCATAGGCGGTGCGAGGTGGCAAGATGACGTCATAATCTAGACGCGTTGTCAAAGCGATCGGTTAGGCGGTCGGGGGGCTGGTCTGAGCGCCGTAGATATTAGGATAGGTAGGATGCACATGTCGACGAGTCTGCGTTTCTAGGCAAGCGGAAGCTTACCTTTCATTCGCTCTTTCATGGACCAGTAGCTCTTCCAGGCGTTGTCAATCCTATTAAAATAGATTTATTGATTGGATTGGATTGATTAATTGTTGTTTCTTTAATTTAAGTATATTTTTTTTCCAGCTTGTGTATTTTGTTTATCATCGTTCTAATAATGACTTTCAGCTATTTACACTTCATTATCATGATTACATAGTGTGATGCTCAAAACGTCAATACGCAAATCGGTGTCAGTGCAATGTCATGGTTCCAATTTCCGGGCGAGCCAGTAGGGCATGCCAACTGCGGTAGTTGGAGCAGATCCGAAACATGATGCAATTTGCTGATGATATTTTGAGAATTTGCTACTGCCGAGTGGTTAAAGCTTACGGCTGGCTGGAGATGTAACACTTGTACTTCATGAATACAACGTATTCCACACACAGAATCTTCTAATTTGTTACACACACATTATAGTAAGGAACGAGTGCCTTATTAGGTTTGGTGGTACCACAAGAACATATTATTTAACTCAAACAGCGATTTATTAACAAATTACCTTATATTGGTTGGGATGTTGAGTAGTCGAGAGAACTAATTTTAAGACCATAAAGCTTTAGCAAACAGCTTTTTCTACCGTTGATAAAGCAGCATTTTATTAAATACTATAGCTGTGCTCGCGACTTCGTCCGCGTGGAATAGTGACTTTCGGCAGCATTTTTAATTTTTTAGGCTCTTGTTCCCGTTTTTGCAAAATTTTTCACTGATGCTTCGCTCCTATTGGTCGCAGCGTGATGTTGTATAGCCTAAAGCATTCCTCAATAAATGGACTATCCAACACAAAAAGAATTTTTCAATTCGAACCAGTAGTTCTTGAGATTAGTGCGTTGAAACAAACAAACTCTTCTGATTTATAATATTATATAAAATATAGATAAATAAAAATTAAGCGTATGTAGATCAGCGCAGACGAAAGACAGTCTTCGGCGTACTCTTATACGTCAAAAATAAATCACTAAAACTAGAGGCGTACTTTAAGTCCGTAGCATACGCGATACACATAAGATTGGTTAATCAATAGAGAAACTTTACTACTGTCAAAATATTTTTTTAACAGAAATTGTATGGGAATGGCTTGCTATGACACAGCTTCATAGCTATGACGTCAGTATTTTGTTCTGTCAATTGTGTAGGTAACTTTTTAGGTTATAGAAATTCACGCTTATAGGTCAAATAAAAAGTAGGTTAATGTTTTAAATAACTGTACCGTGATTTCATTTATACATTAATGTTCTGGAAATAATTATTGGTTTTGTCAACATCCCTATTGACCTATTTCGACGGGCTTAAAAGTACGCCGAGAACTGTCCCTCGTTTGCACAAGCCTTAAGGCTGCTTTTCCACCAGATTTGTGCGAGGTAGCAAAGCGGTGAGCACGGAAAAAGCCACCAATAGGATTCCTTTTCCATGCGTTGTAAAATGGAGTAACTAATCCAGTTAGGTAGTTGTCTGGTTAGAGTGACTAAAAGATATACTTTTTTTCTATTTCTTTGTGACGTTGCTCTGTTTTGTTTCATTTGCCAACACTCATGCACGTTCACGAACACTTAACGGTTAATAATCCACCATTATTTCACATTAAAATACAACATAACACAATTTTTTGCATATAAAACAGTACCGAGACATGACTCTTCTCTTTCCCGCCAAAAAGTTCACCTATAGAGATTTTTTTTTTTTTTTTAGTTGATGGCTTTGTGCGATTAGCACATTTAGCCAGTGTCAAAGTAATTTTTCTTACAAGTAATACATAAATAAACAATATTTCCTTTTATGAAGTGAGAAATGATATACCCCCCAACCCCTCCAGTATCTCAGTAAAGATGTGGGGCTTTACTAAGTCCTCACGCGAGCTTCTTGAGAGAATTTGAAAAGTAACGTTGCACTGTTTTGTTACATTTGCCAACACTTATGCACACTCACGAACACTTAACGGTTAATAATCCACCATTATTTCACATTAATATTCGACCTATCACAAATTTTAAAAAATAAAACAAAACCGCAGACATGACGCTTCACTTTTTTTTTTTTTTTTTATTTTTTTTAGTTGATGGCTTCGTGCGATTAGCACATTTAGCCAGTATCAAAGTAATTTTTCGTACAAGTAATACATAAATAAACAATATTTCCTAAAATGATGATGAATGATATTAGAAATGGGAAGTGAGAAATGATATACCCCCCAACCCCTCGAGTATCTCAGTAAAGATATGGGGCTTTACTAAGTACTCACGCGAGCTTCTTGAGAGAATTTGAAAAGTAACGTTGCACTGTTTTGTTTCATTTGCCAACACTTATGCACACTCACGAACACTTAACGGTTAATAATCCACCATTATTTCACATTAATATTCGACATAACACAAATTTTGGAAAATAAGACAAAACCGCAGACATGACGCTTCACTTTCCCGCCAAGAAGTCCGACGCTTCACTTTCCCGCCAAGAAGTCCCACCTATAGAGATACTTTTAGCAACTGTCAAAAAGATTTTTAATAGAAATTGCATTGGAATGGTATACTCTATGACGTCATTGTTTTGTTCCATTAATTTCTGCCGCGCAATTTATGAACGCAGTAAAGAACATGTGAACAGTTTCGAGAAAATAGATCGTAATGTCAGCACCTCAAATATCACAATCACAAACATAGTAAGTTGTACTTACTGCGTTCATAAATTGTGCGGCAGATTTAATGTTAACTGAAAACTTTTTAGGTTACAGAATGTCATGCTAGGTCAAATAAAAAATAAGTTACCTACAAGGTTTTGAAGAACTGTTAAGTGATGTCGCTTATACGTTTATTGTTCTGGAATTAGTTATTTTTGTCTCTATTGGTGATTTTTCCCAAGCTTAGCTACCTCGCCCAGCTCTGATAGAAAAGCAGCCTTAGAATTCCTGACCCGCTATGGGTACAATTAAGGTACAACGGTGATGTCTGTGGTTGTTTAGGAACGTCCGTCTGTCGCTCGGGGAAAAGTTTTTCGCTCGGATACGTTGATTGCACTCATTGGTAGAAGCTATAGAAGTAGTTCGTACACAAATTACCTTTCCAATATTTGCACAGCGTTGTGATGAGAAAACATATTATGTATAATGTTTTTTTAAATGTCATAATGAGTCTAGTGACATCGCTGTGTTATGTGTGTTCGCGGGTAACTTTGTCGTTTATGAACCGATTGTGATGACTCTTTTTTGTTGGAAAGGAGATACCCCAAGGGTGGTGCCATGATAAGGAAACCAGGATCTGATGATGGCATCCTAGAGAAATCGAGGGGAACCTTCGAAAATTGTAGTGGCAACTAGTGCGTTTGTTAATTTTTTCAATAAGTATTTTAAAGCACTACTATTTAATGAAGCTCTGGAATCGATCTGATGATGGAGCTGAAAGACAGTCGAGGGAACTCCTCAACGATTTACAGCAATTACCTGGTGTTTGGGCTTGATTAATTTGTATTGATGAGAACTTTACACCTAGATGGTTTGTGACTGTCATTAGGGGTCTGATGATAAAGAGGAAAGACAATCAAGCGAACTCCTCAACGTTTTACAGTAGCTACCTTGTGTTTGGACTTAATTCATTTCTATTGATGAGAACTTTATGGGTTATAAGTGCCATAATACAGGTCTGATGATAAAGACCATAGACAGGCGAGGGAATTTCTCAATGATTTACAGCAGTTACCTTTTGTTGCGCTTACTTCATACGGTTCAATATGCCAAAATGTTCAGTTTGTACAAAAATAATACCTAATTAAGATTGAAGTTTTACATAGAGTACCACTACTTACTAGGCCGTCGTTTCCTCACCCGAGAAGCATCCTTGTTAGGTCTACCCATCACTAAAAATCGTAAAATAAAATATTTTTATCAAATAAAAACCGACTTCAAAAAACAGGAAACTAAAAAGTAAAAACAACTCTAAAAAGCAAGAAATAATATTGAAATCATATAATTAATTACCTAGATACGCATATCCGTTTTACAGAAGGTCTATTGAAGTCGGGTGGGGCTTTTACAATAAAAAAGTGTAGATAATGGAACAACTTTATAAGTTTAAACGAAACAAAATTGTCGCCCAGCCGACCACCAACCACCCGACTTTACTTTTTAGTTTCCTGTTTTTTTGAAGTTACGCTTACGTGACATTAATTTAACTTTAAGTTTCAATCATACTTAGTCATAAACTGTTCTGTAAGAGACACCAGTGCACAACACTAAGCAAGTTCGGTTGACTTTCGCCAGTTTCTAAATTCAATACTTTATTAGAGGTAGGCGCACATGTGACTAAAGGATATATTTTTGGCTTGTCAAAGAAACTAGCAGCCTATCCCAAGTTTCATTTGGTAAGTCAACACACATTTTTGTTGGTGAGCCGCGTCATATTTTATTTAGCAGTCGATACCATAGCTGACAGGCCTGTGGTCCAGCGGGATTAGGAATGGAATCTCCCCAGTATTGTTTCAGCATACAATATTAGGATTGCATGAACCGAACCTATCCGATTGTTTGATTTTGATTAAAATACGGTGGGCCCCAAACAAAACGAGTAATTGGATTTCGGATGTAGTAGATGAATTTAAAGGTTTTCATATTAAAAATATATATATTCGTGATGAATGGAACATGTGGGTAGCGATAATCTTTACAAAGGATGATTGACGTTTTTGGTAGAACGCTGCTGTTCGAATAGCAACTAAATCCTACTAATATTATAAACGCGAAAGTTTGTAAGTATGGATGTTTGTTACTCTTTCACGTAAAAACTACTGAATGGATTTGGATGAAATTCGGCATACAGATAGTTTATAACCGGGAATAGTACATAGGATACTTTTTATCCAGATATTCCTACGGGATTGGGGACCACGCGGGTGAAACCGGGAACCACGCGGGTGAAACCGCGAGCGGCCCATAGTGCTTAGTATTAATTTGTTTGAACAATTTATTTTATAGAAATATGCCTGTTATTTATGCATCGTGATAATTATTATATTCTTTATTGCACTAGAAAAAACATATCTATTATAATTAAACAATGTACAAACTTAAGTAAGTAATATAATATGTATAAAATTAGTTGTTTAATAAGCTGGCTGTGTTTAACCAATAAACCGTAGAATTTATAACAGTCTAATTGAAATTTAAAAACAATAAAAATCATTATATTAAAAACGATAACCATATGACACTAAAGTAAACTGTGACATACAATTATAGATCTTACTGTTTTTACATTGGAGTCTTTCGCAAAACATCAAAGATAAGGTAATTAATGAATTATGTTTAAAACACCTTCAGTTTCAGTCGAGAGAGTAAAACAAACGGGAAAATATAGAGGCTCTGGAGATAAGCGACGGCGGCGGGAAGCATTGCTAACGTAAAAATGCACACTATATATCATTATTAGCGTTATTTCGATAAAGTAACATTGGTAGCGATAATGCAGGTAACGTTATTTACAAGTACAAATATCGTTACCTTTTTATGTACCTAATGCGATTTAATCCGAGAGCGGTCAAGTAATTTGCCGCTAACAATGCAACCCAGGTACCAAGCATAACGTTGCATGGATATAGAGTGGTGGGTAATGTCATGATAACGCCCCATGTGCTTTGTGGGGCTATCATGAGATTAGCAATGGGCGTTTATAGGCTGATCATAATAATGACGTCATGAGGACATTTTCTTAAAGTTGATGCGGAAAAGGAAGGGCGAAAGAAAATGTCCTCGTTTCTTGGCGGTACTTCTCACTACAATGTCTCACGCCCTAATTTTTTATTCATACTACCTATGCAATTTTTTTGTAGCCATAACAATTTTTTTATAAATTTGTCAATAATCGTCGCTTTATATCGCTAGTAGTAGTCGCTAGTAGTAGTCGTAGTCTAGTACTAGTAGTAGTCGCTAGTAGTAGTCGTAGTCTAGTACTAGTAGTAGTCGTTTAATATCACAAGGTACTAAGTGCTAAAAATATTATTGAACTTTAACTACTTTAACAAGTAAGCTATTGATGTATAATGAGGTCTTAGTCCAGATGATGGTAGGAGGCTCGTCGCGTTCACAAACGGAATCGCTGATGCCCGTGTTATGGGTGCGGACTTAGAAATTGAACGAGCGATTCTTCATTTACTGCGGCACTCATGATAAGGTACTTAGTGCTTATGATTATCGATTTTACATTGTAATACTCGTAATATCTCTAATAAAGAGTTCGGATCACTTTTTTGGAATGAAAACTTTTAAGTACTTATTATTGTATTCATGCTGCCTGCTTTTGTGAAGATGAAAAGCATCTTGAAAATGTACACACACCTGCTCATCAGACTATCGCAAACTGTCAAATTTCCTCAATAGACTTTGAGCTTTATATAAGGTTGTTAAATTCAAAAACACTTTTGTTTTCAACAGTATTTGCTCAAGAGTCTTGTCCAAAAAACGATGGTTTTAAAACTGGGGCAACGCGGCCGTGTGCAAACCGGAATAATAACTTTTTCAATGTGGATGCATACCGGCCGGGGGCAAACCGGACTGGGACCATAACGGCTGGACTCGAACTTTGTCGAAGAAATTTGACAGTTGTGAATAGGTTGATGTCTGTACTTGATATAATAGGTTTTTTTTTCTTAAATTATTACAACTAATAAATATAGCAACACTTTTGTTATGTAGGTACTTACCTACTATGACTCGTTCAACTGTATTCGAAATTGAGAATTATCCATAATAACAATCAAAAGTTTAAATAAATAAAAACAACGATATCAGGATAATATAATATTAAATTATGATAGCGCTTTATGGATGTACTTGAGTTCTCTTCGTCTAATTGGAATTGAGTTGAAATTGAAATTTCTAATAAGTTCGCCTTTCTAATAAGTTGAACTCGAATATCAAGAGGTAATATTACATTTTGTTTAAGACTGAAGAGCTTGCAGAGGATCCGAAACGTCAGGCTAAAGTAATGTGTATACGTGAGTAGATTTGTATAATACGTTTTACTTTAATGCGTAGGTACTTATATAGTACTTTAGCATTATCATAAAGACCTTGTAGAAGAAAATAATTTATAAATAACACATTAATTAATTAAAAAGAGAGCTTGGGAATCCCTACATGTTTTTCGGATATCTAAGTTATTTAATTATTCATCGTACGAAACATAATATTTACGTTAGGTATACAGGATGTTTGGAAATGAAAAAGAACACCGTTATAGTATAATAATAATAATATAATCATATTTACGTAGATTTACTTTTTCTAACAAAAACTCAATTTTATTCTATTAGATTATTTATCTATCATCATCACGTTGTGCGCACGGAGGGCCCCGTGAGATTTGGTGTAATTAAAGTTTAAATGGAGAGGAAGTCCCGAATGTGTTACATTACATTCTATAAACATTGTATTTATAACCACTGGGCTATTACTAATACGTATAAAACGCAGGCACGACCACTGGCGGCGGTACGCGGCGCGGCGAGCGTTTTCGATATTCATTGCGTTCTTTTTACCCGACTGCGTCGTATGTATGTATGTATGTTTGTATGTATGTATGTATGTATGTATGTATGTATGTATGTATGTATGTATGTATGTATGTATGTATGTATGTATGTATGTATGTATGTATGTATGTATGTATGTATGTATGTATGTATGTATGTATGTATGTATGTATGTATGTATGTATGTATGTATGTATGTATGTATGTATGTATGTATGTATGTATGTATGTATGTATGTATGTATGTATGTATGTATGTATGTATGTATGTATGTATGTATGTATGTATGTATGTATGTATGTATGTATGTATGTATGTATGTATGTATGTATGTATGTATGTATGTATGTATGTATGTATGTATGTATGTATGTATGTATGTATGTATGTATGTATGTATGTATGTATGTATGTATGTATGTATGTATGTATGTATGTATGTATGTATGTATGTATGTATGTATGTATGTATGTATGTATGTATGTATGTATGTATGTATGTATGTATGTATGTATGTATGTATGTATGTATGTATGTATGTATGTATGTATGTATGTATGTATGTATGTATGTATGTATGTATGTATGTATGTATGTATGTATGTATGTATGTATGTATGTATGTATGTATGTATGTATGTATGTATGTATGTATGTATGTATGTATGTATGTATGTATGTATGTATGTATGTATGTATGTATGTATGTATGTATGTATGTATGTATGTATGTATGTATGTATGTATGTATGTATGTATGTATGTATGTATGTATGTATGTATGTATGTATGTATGTATGTATGTATGTATGTATGTATGTATGTATGTATGTATGTATGTATGTATGTATGTATGTATGTATGTATGTATGTATGTATGTATGTATGTATGTATGTATGTATGTATGTATGTATGTATGTATGTATGTATGTATGTATGTATGTATGTATGTATGTATGTATGTATGTATGTATGTATGTATGTATGTATGTATGTATGTATGTATGTATGTATGTATGTATGTATGTATGTATGTATGTATGTATGTATGTATGTATGTATGTATGTATGTATGTATGTATGTATGTATGTATGTATGTATGTATGTATGTATGTATGTATGTATGTATGTATGTATGTATGTATGTATGTATGTATGTATGTATGTATGTATGTATGTATGTATGTATGTATGTATGTATGTATGTATGTATGTATGTATGTATGTATGTATGTATGTATGTATGTATGTATGTATGTATGTATGTATGTATGTATGTATGTATGTATGTATGTATGTATGTATGTATGTATGTATGTATGTATGTATGTATGTATGTATGTATGTATGTATGTATGTATGTATGTATGTATGTATGTATGTATGTATGTATGTATGTATGTATGTATGTATGTATGTATGTATGTATGTATGTATGTATGTATGTATGTATGTATGTATGTATGTATGTATGTATGTATGTATGTATGTATGTATGTATGTATGTATGTATGTATGTATGTATGTATGTATGTATGTATGTATGTATGTATGTATGTATGTATGTATGTATGTATGTATGTATGTATGTATGTATGTATGTATGTATGTATGTATGTATGTATGTATGTATGTATGTATGTATGTATGTATGTATGTATGTATGTATGTATGTATGTATGTATGTATGTATGTATGTATGTATGTATGTATGTATGTATGTATGTATGTATGTATGTATGTATGTATGTATGTATGTATGTATGTATGTATGTATGTATGTATGTATGTATGTATGTATGTATGTATGTATGTATGTATGTATGTATGTATGTATGTATGTATGTATGTATGTATGTATGTATGTATGTATGTATGTATGTATGTATGTATGTATGTATGTATGTATGTATGTATGTATGTATGTATGTATGTATGTATGTATGTATGTATGTATGTATGTATGTATGTATGTATGTATGTATGTATGTATGTATGTATGTATGTATGTATGTATGTATGTATGTATGTATGTATGTATGTATGTATGTATGTATGTATGTATGTATGTATGTATGTATGTATGTATGTATGTATGTATGTATGTATGTATGTATGTATGTATGTATGTATGTATGTATGTATGTATGTATGTATGTATGTATGTATGTATGTATGTATGTATGTATGTATGTATGTATGTATGTATGTATGTATGTATGTATGTATGTATGTATGTATGTATGTATGTATGTATGTATGTATGTATGTATGTATGTATGTATGTATGTATGTATGTATGTATGTATGTATGTATGTATGTATGTATGTATGTATGTATGTATGTATGTATGTATGTATGTATGTATGTATGTATGTATGTATGTATGTATGTATGTATGTATGTATGTATGTATGTATGTATGTATGTATGTATGTATGTATGTATGTATGTATGTATGTATGTATGTATGTATGTATGTATGTATGTATGTATGTATGTATGTATGTATGTATGTATGTATGTATGTATGTATGTATGTATGTATGTATGTATGTATGTATGTATGTATGTATGTATGTATGTATGTATGTATGTATGTATGTATGTATGTATGTATGTATGTATGTATGTATGTATGTATGTATGTATGTATGTATGTATGTATGTATGTATGTATGTATGTATGTATGTATGTATGTATGTATGTATGTATGTATGTATGTATGTATGTATGTATGTATGTATGTATGTATGTATGTATGTATGTATGTATGTATGTATGTATGTATGTATGTATGTATGTATGTATGTATGTATGTATGTATGTATGTATGTATGTATGTATGTATGTATGTATGTATGTATGTATGTATGTATGTATGTATGTATGTATGTATGTATGTATGTATGTATGTATGTATGTATGTATGTATGTATGTATGTATGTATGTATGTATGTATGTATGTATGTATGTATGTATGTATGTATGTATGTATGTATGTATGTATGTATGTATGTATGTATGTATGTATGTATGTATGTATGTATGTATGTATGTATGTATGTATGTATGTATGTATGTATGTATGTATGTATGTATGTATGTATGTATGTATGTATGTATGTATGTATGTATGTATGTATGTATGTATGTATGTATGTATGTATGTATGTATGTATGTATGTATGTATGTATGTATGTATGTATGTATGTATGTATGTATGTATGTATGTATGTATGTATGTATGTATGTATGTATGTATGTATGTATGTATGTATGTATGTATGTATGTATGTATGTATGTATGTATGTATGTATGTATGTATGTATGTATGTATGTATGTATGTATGTATGTATGTATGTATGTATGTATGTATGTATGTATGTATGTATGTATGTATGTATGTATGTATGTATGTATGTATGTATGTATGTATGTATGTATGTATGTATGTATGTATGTATGTATGTATGTATGTATGTATGTATGTATGTATGTATGTATGTATGTATGTATGTATGTATGTATGTATGTATGTATGTATGTATGTATGTATGTATGTATGTATGTATGTATGTATGTATGTATGTATGTATGTATGTATGTATGTATGTATGTATGTATGTATGTATGTATGTATGTATGTATGTATGTATGTATGTATGTATGTATGTATGTATGTATGTATGTATGTATGTATGTATGTATGTATGTATGTATGTATGTATGTATGTATGTATGTATGTATGTATGTATGTATGTATGTATGTATGTATGTATGTATGTATGTATGTATGTATGTATGTATGTATGTATGTATGTATGTATGTATGTATGTATGTATGTATGTATGTATGTATGTATGTATGTATGTATGTATGTATGTATGTATGTATGTATGTATGTATGTATGTATGTATGTATGTATGTATGTATGTATGTATGTATGTATGTATGTATGTATGTATGTATGTATGTATGTATGTATGTATGTATGTATGTATGTATGTATGTATGTATGTATGTATGTATGTATGTATGTATGTATGTATGTATGTATGTATGTATGTATGTATGTATGTATGTATGTATGTATGTATGTATGTATGTATGTATGTATGTATGTATGTATGTATGTATGTATGTATGTATGTATGTATGTATGTATGTATGTATGTATGTATGTATGTATGTATGTATGTATGTATGTATGTATGTATGTATGTATGTATGTATGTATGTATGTATGTATGTATGTATGTATGTATGTATGTATGTATGTATGTATGTATGTATGTATGTATGTATGTATGTATGTATGTATGTATGTATGTATGTATGTATGTATGTATGTATGTATGTATGTATGTATGTATGTATGTATGTATGTATGTATGTATGTATGTATGTATGTATGTATGTATGTATGTATGTATGTATGTATGTATGTATGTATGTATGTATGTATGTATGTATGTATGTATGTATGTATGTATGTATGTATGTATGTATGTATGTATGTATGTATGTATGTATGTATGTATGTATGTATGTATGTATGTATGTATGTATGTATGTATGTATGTATGTATGTATGTATGTATGTATGTATGTATGTATGTATGTATGTATGTATGTATGTATGTATGTATGTATGTATGTATGTATGTATGTATGTATGTATGTATGTATGTATGTATGTATGTATGTATGTATGTATGTATGTATGTATGTATGTATGTATGTATGTATGTATGTATGTATGTATGTATGTATGTATGTATGTATGTATGTATGTATGTATGTATGTATGTATGTATGTATGTATGTATGTATGTATGTATGTATGTATGTATGTATGTATGTATGTATGTATGTATGTATGTATGTATGTATGTATGTATGTATGTATGTATGTATGTATGTATGTATGTATGTATGTATGTATGTATGTATGTATGTATGTATGTATGTATGTATGTATGTATGTATGTATGTATGTATGTATGTATGTATGTATGTATGTATGTATGTATGTATGTATGTATGTATGTATGTATGTATGTATGTATGTATGTATGTATGTATGTATGTATGTATGTATGTATGTATGTATGTATGTATGTATGTATGTATGTATGTATGTATGTATGTATGTATGTATGTATGTATGTATGTATGTATGTATGTATGTATGTATGTATGTATGTATGTATGTATGTATGTATGTATGTATGTATGTATGTATGTATGTATGTATGTATGTATGTATGTATGTATGTATGTATGTATGTATGTATGTATGTATGTATGTATGTATGTATGTATGTATGTATGTATGTATGTATGTATGTATGTATGTATGTATGTATGTATGTATGTATGTATGTATGTATGTATGTATGTATGTATGTATGTATGTATGTATGTATGTATGTATGTATGTATGTATGTATGTATGTATGTATGTATGTATGTATGTATGTATGTATGTATGTATGTATGTATGTATGTATGTATGTATGTATGTATGTATGTATGTATGTATGTATGTATGTATGTATGTATGTATGTATGTATGTATGTATGTATGTATGTATGTATGTATGTATGTATGTATGTATGTATGTATGTATGTATGTATGTATGTATGTATGTATGTATGTATGTATGTATGTATGTATGTATGTATGTATGTATGTATGTATGTATGTATGTATGTATGTATGTATGTATGTATGTATGTATGTATGTATGTATGTATGTATGTATGTATGTATGTATGTATGTATGTATGTATGTATGTATGTATGTATGTATGTATGTATGTATGTATGTATGTATGTATGTATGTATGTATGTATGTATGTATGTATGTATGTATGTATGTATGTATGTATGTATGTATGTATGTATGTATGTATGTATGTATGTATGTATGTATGTATGTATGTATGTATGTATGTATGTATGTATGTATGTATGTATGTATGTATGTATGTATGTATGTATGTATGTATGTATGTATGTATGTATGTATGTATGTATGTATGTATGTATGTATGTATGTATGTATGTATGTATGTATGTATGTATGTATGTATGTATGTATGTATGTATGTATGTATGTATGTATGTATGTATGTATGTATGTATGTATGTATGTATGTATGTATGTATGTATGTATGTATGTATGTATGTATGTATGTATGTATGTATGTATGTATGTATGTATGTATGTATGTATGTATGTATGTATGTATGTATGTATGTATGTATGTATGTATGTATGTATGTATGTATGTATGTATGTATGTATGTATGTATGTATGTATGTATGTATGTATGTATGTATGTATGTATGTATGTATGTATGTATGTATGTATGTATGTATGTATGTATGTATGTATGTATGTATGTATGTATGTATGTATGTATGTATGTATGTATGTATGTATGTATGTATGTATGTATGTATGTATGTATGTATGTATGTATGTATGTATGTATGTATGTATGTATGTATGTATGTATGTATGTATGTATGTATGTATGTATGTATGTATGTATGTATGTATGTATGTATGTATGTATGTATGTATGTATGTATGTATGTATGTATGTATGTATGTATGTATGTATGTATGTATGTATGTATGTATGTATGTATGTATGTATGTATGTATGTATGTATGTATGTATGTATGTATGTATGTATGTATGTATGTATGTATGTATGTATGTATGTATGTATGTATGTATGTATGTATGTATGTATGTATGTATGTATGTATGTATGTATGTATGTATGTATGTATGTATGTATGTATGTATGTATGTATGTATGTATGTATGTATGTATGTATGTATGTATGTATGTATGTATGTATGTATGTATGTATGTATGTATGTATGTATGTATGTATGTATGTATGTATGTATGTATGTATGTATGTATGTATGTATGTATGTTTGTTTCTTTGGCACGCCCTACAGCCCAAACGGCATGGTGGATTTTAACATATGAGGTGTCGTTAGATTTGTTTTAACTGTGGGAGTGACATAGGCTATAAAAAAATAAAAAAAAAATAAAAAACATTGGCCGGGTTAGCAGCTATTAGTAGTCTTGACCCCAAAAAACTGTTAGATCGACCACTCTGTAAACGAACTACTTACAACGTCTACGGAATTTAAAGGATATGGCCAATTTTTCTATGGACGTAGATGTAGTTAATAATTTTAATTTAAAGCAATGTTTTATGGTGTTTTGTTTTCGGGAATATTAGCAGATTTTATTCCCATGTTTAAAAAACTCAAAGAACTTGTCAGTCAAAAGTACTAGGCGTCAAGAGTTTCGTTTTTACGCCTTAATTAGATTATTGACAATTTCGGTGTATGCGCTATGACTTTGCTATTTAAAAGAGTAAGGCGTTTTAATATAATAATTTTATGTAGGTTTTGAAATGCTTGGTTATTTACTTTACAAAACTAAAAAGTTTAAGATAAACCAAATTATTAAAATAAAACAAAAACCCGACTAGGTAACTATATTAAAAAACTGTTATACTCGTAAAACCGGACTAACATAAAAAATAACTGCAAAAAGAAAAAAACTGAAAAGAAAATACATTGAATATTGATAGTTGTCGCAGAGACAGGGATCATCAACCAAGCGGCCGTGGCTAGCTAGCTCAATTAAATCCGCACTCTCTTTGGTTGGTGATTGTCCCCGCCTGCGACAACTATCAATATTCAATGTATTTAAAAATACTCATTTATTATAGATTTTATTATTTAAGTATAGGTATCGGACAAGGAAATATTTCATGTTGCATTCAACATTGCTCAAATTGAATTCTGGGATCGTAGAGCTTTTTTTTTTCTTTTCAGTTTTTTCTCTTTGCAGTTATTTCTTATGTTAGTCCGGTTTTTATGTGTATGTAATTGTTTTGTATCTAGTTGTTTTAGCAGTCGGGTTTTTTGTTTTATTTTAATAATTTTTATTACCGTTCGCTAAGACCAAAGACTGCCGTAGTATATGCGCAATGAACTAGAAATACGCTCGTCGCGTCGCATAACGCTCGTGCTTGTGGCTGAAGCCTTAGTTTTCCCTACTTGGCGTTAAGATTCCGCGTCCGACCCCAGCCTCGCCGCTACATTAATATAGTACACGCTCATTTTTCACAAGCTGTTTTAAGCTTAAAGGAGGAAGGTCTCAGCACTTCATTTCTGCTTCATCTTGCAATTTACGCAATCTGTCACCCGTTTCAAAAGTGGTGCGATTTTTCATTGTTACTCTGTAACCGTTTCGGAAGGGTTTAGTAACATTATACGTTTACTTTTCCGTTTGTTTTATGTTCTGTAGTTACTCGCATATTATTTTTGGGTACAATTTACTCTATGACACGATACAGAAGTAAAGGAATGGGAATAAGTAAATTATCAACTTAATTTGATTTTTCTAACTATTTCATAGAGAGACAAGAGTCGGGTGACTGTTTTATTAGTCGCATAATCGCAAATCCGCATTACATTAGCTAATAATTTTATCCAAAAAAATAGCAAAAAAGATACTCAAATTAAACTTAATAAAAAAATACATGTTGGTAAGTGTATTGCTTTTGTGCTCTTCTTTCGAGTCGAAGTTTTAAATTACAAAAATCAAGAAAACGTTTCAAGCCACCTTTTATTCCAAAGTGTACCTCTATTAATTTCGGTTTTCCATATTTAAATAAAGTTCAATATTTTTAACCAATAAACTAATTCTAATGAAAGATTTTGCTTAAGGAAAATACAGAAATCTAGTTAGTTATAACAACATGTTATTTTCTATCTAGGTACAAAATAACACGGTCAACCTGAGCGATTTGAAACTTTCATACCTGCCTACACATTAAATTGGTTTAAAGATTTTGAACTTTGTTTAAATGGAATACCTAAATACATAGACGAAAGCTATTGACGTAACGTAGACGGATTTGCAGAAAAAAATCAATAGGTTGGTCATCATCATCATCATTATCATCGTCATCATCAGCCTATACCTACTAGTCCACTGCTGGACATAGGCCTCTCCAAATGCACGCCACAGAAGCATGGAGGTTTAAGGTGACGCATTGGAAATTTACGTGGCGGGGATCTTGATTTTTCCTAACAATTACAAAACATATGAAAGTGATATTTGATGACATGATTTTTCATTAAATTGACTTCATTTTGCTAGTTGCAGAAACACGATTTGTTAACTTTTATAACAGAGAAAAAAATATCAAAGTAACCTCTTTTAAAACAGATTTGCATTTTACAGGCAAACCAGACCGATTTAAGCATCTAAATTTTCTTAGTAGATTAGTCTTAACACACACTTCAATATGGTAGTTCATTTATTAAAACTTATTTGTAGTTTTAATTGGAAAGAAAAAAAAACAGTTTTTCTTATGGTACGGGGCGCAAACGCTCCGTACTAGAATATTTGTTTAGCGATGCGTCGCCTTAACTAAATGTAAACTAGAGATATATAACAAAGAAGGCATCACGTCGTCGCCGTCGCCCATGAGACACTTTGACAATCACGGCGTGATGGGACGTGTTGTCATTTATCAACGTGAAGCCTTATTATCAACACCCCAGAAAATTGTGCATTGAGTAAAAAACTCCTTACGTCTTTAAAAAGTTAGGGAGCTTTTCCTCTTTGGTATTAAAATAAGTACTCAAAATTATTTATTTGAGTTAAAGTAAACTCTAATAAGTTGGATGGTGAAATCACTTAAAAGATACAACCTTATTCTTTTAAAGTCTCTCTTTGTTAACGTTAACAGCCTTAAAAGCTAAATTAAATAAAGCCCCTCTCGTCAGAAACAAAACTTCCCTAATTTCCTTTTCCGTAATGGAGGCTTTGTGGATGTTAAGTTAGCGTTACATCCACGTTATAAAAAATTAAGAAAAGTAAAACGCTCGTTTTACTAGTACTACTAATGAAACATTAATATTTGGGATCGTGAATATCATGTATTTTTTACGAACAAATTGTCGTTATTTTTTATAAGGACAGGCAAAGAGACCGGTTTTATTAATTTTAAAAGTTTAATATATACTAGCTGACCGGCGGACTTCGTACCGCTTTGACAGTATCAAAAACAAACAAATCATTCGTCCGCTCAAGAACACCCGTATCCCATGATGGACCCCTATAGCAGCGCTACCTACAGGGTCCAGTTGTAAATCTAAACCATTCTCAAATCCAAATCGGTTCAGCCGTTTAGAAGGAGTTCAGTAACATACACACTCACAGAAGATTTATTTATATTTCGGATACAGTCAATTCAAAAAAGATAGTTCTTAATACAACAAAGCCGCTATTTAATTACTTGTCGTAACTTAATACTTACTGTGATACTTATAATAACAGAGCAGCAAAGGGAAGTGGGGCGCTTTTTGATTAGGGGATCAATAGGTAGGTACGGCCAATCCGTACCCCGACGGGAAATTCTTGGGAAATTCAAGAAATTTTCTCCTACTAATAGCTTTCGGCAATGACAAACAGGGTGCAAAGCAATTAAAGCAAAATTCGATGCCACCGTTGACATAGAAATCGCACCGGCTAGAAATCGGGCATAGAATATTATAAACAACTTTCTTGTAGGAAAAAAAGCTACGACAAATAAATAATGTAACATTTTATTTTTCTCGCTCATGGTTGTAAGAACTTTGATATGGTAAAATCTAATTACCATTTTTTTATTTGGTAGGTACATAATTCTTCATGAAGAATTTTATTAAAGATTGTCTACAAAAGCTTGTTGACGCTACAAATTATTTTTGATTATCCACCAGCCTATAATCGCCCCAATGCTGGGCTTAGGCTTTTCCTTGTGTCAACAATATAACATATGGTTATCGGTTGTTATAGCATAATTTGTTTAATTAACGATTTTTAGGGTTCAGTACCTCAAAAGGAAAAAACGGAGCCCTTATAGGATATCACTTTGTTGTCCGTCTGTCCGTCTGTCCGTCTCACCGTCTGTCTGTCTCGGGAACGCGTGGAGGATATCGAGTTGAAATTAAAACCATATACTCAGGTCCGCGGTCCCTTGAAACTGTAAAAAATTAAACTTCTAAGTTAACGAAAAAAAAAGATACGGCAGTTTATGTCGCAAAAAAACGTATATTTCGACACTCTCAAGGGAATCAAAATTCATAGGGTAAGTACTTGCTTTAAACTATACATATTTAATTAAATCACAAAAAAAACAGGGTCTATATGCAAGGAACAGGGGTCCAAATTATGAAGTAAGGTAACATGTGGTGCGGTGTCATGTGGGGTGTCATTTTTATCTACACTAATGTTGTAACATTCTACTTATGTTTCCAATACTTGACTTATAATTACTACTGTTATAGCGCAGACAACAAAACACTCAATTTAAGCAATTTCACATGATGGTATAATATCCACATCGATATCGTAAAATCTCATTATAACATCAATAAAACGCGACCAATTAACCTGGCGAGCCTTATGTCAAAATCCTCATAAAAGTTGTATAAAATTTTGATATTAGGCTGGCTTTTGAAAACAGTTGGTTATACGTGAAAACTTCGTCGAAACTACTAAACTTACATACACAAAACTCTTTGGTAAGATCTTGTGCCAATTAAATAAAAAAAGAACAGCGCGCGCTCGCTCCTGATTGGCCCTGCGCGCGCAGCTGCGCTCTCATTGGTTAGATTTTAATGGCGGCAAGTTCACTGTGACAATACACGTAGGTACGCGTGAATTTAATGTTTCGCAATGTGTTTTGTTTTTAAAATACAAATTAAAAGTTAAAAATGGACAGCGACGATGATATTTGTACGCCTCCGGATATTCTAGAATTGGCAACAAAAGTAACTCACAATCTTTTGCCAGAAAAATCTAGAAAATTATATGAAAACGAATATAATAACTTTTTGGCATGGAAGATCGAAAAGAAAACTACATCATTTTCTGAAAATGTCATTCTTGTGTATCTCAAAGACCTCTCCGACAAATTCAAGCCATCTTCTATGTGGGCTAAATATTCTATGCTCAAGTCCACACTGAGTATCTACAACAATATTGATATCACGAAGTATTCAATAGTCATAGCGTTCCTGAAACGCAGTTCAGAAGGACACAAGGAAAAAAAGTCCTTGACGTTTACATCAGGTCAAATAAAGATGTTCCTGAAAGATTCACCAGATATTTTGTATCTTTTTGAAAAGGTAAGTGTATTTTAGTTTTGTTATTTAATCTACCTAGTACTTACGTACTACACACGCAAGTTATCTAGACACTCCGTTTAAGCGCTTTGTGTATAAATTAGGTAGTAGGTACCTACACTTTACTACTTCATAAATCATAGTTTTTGCCTTGGCTATGTACCTCAAGCTTATTATATCGTTTATTGTTACAGGTTGCACTAATCTTCGGCATAATGGGGGCATGCCGAAGGCAAGAGCTATACAACATCCAGTTCGATGAAGTCTCTAACATAGACGACAGTACAATCATGGTGAAAGTTTCGAAAACAAAAACGAAAATAGATCGTTCTTTCGTTGTGACGGGCAACTGCTATGCCGTATGTAAAAAATACATGGAACTTCGACCCACCCCCTGTCGAAACCCTGCCTTTTTCTTGAGCTATAGATCGGGGAAGTGCGTCGATCAAAGAACTGGTATTAATAAATTTGGTGCTCTGGGAAAAACTATCGCAAGTTTTTTGAATCTGCCTAACCCAGCGTTGTACACGGGGCATTGCTTCCGGCGCACCTCGGCGACCCTTCTCATAGATAGCGGTGGTGATTTGACCGCACTGAAACGACACGGGGGGTGGAAGTCTTCTACTGTGGCTGAAAACTACATTAATGAGTCTTTAATGAATGAAATTCAAGTCTCTAATACGATCTTGAACAGTATAGAAAACAAGACGAATGAAGTAATTATAAATATTCCAACTCCGTCTACGAGCTCTACTGCTTGCCCCGCGACCGCTACAGCTGCTGGATCAATAATTAACATTAACTTTCAAAATTGTACCATCCAAAATTTGAACAATTATTATAAATAAACTATTGTCAGCTTTTACTCTTGTTGTTTGACTAATTGCATTAGTGAAGATAAAGTAGTGTATGCAACTGCATATAACACGGGTATTAAAACACTCGTTACTATTATGAAACTCGCTGCGCTCGTTTCATAAACTCACACTCGTGTTTTAATACCCTTCATTATATGACAGTTGCATAAACTACTATTAGTAGAGTATATGCGTTTTATTATTCTTTATAAAGTAAAGGCTGTATAGTGTATAATGTTGATTATGGTGTTGTAAAATTATTACGGTAGTTTTTAGCCATATAAATCACTGCAATAGCTGATTTATGAAGTGACCTGGAAATAACATTTTGCAGAATGGTGCTGTTAGCCGATAAGATTGCACGTGTGTGTACTGTTTATAAATAACATTTTTAATTATGAGCTTTGGTTAACTTACCAGTACCTTAATGGACGCAATCATGTTTAATGTAGTATTTTGTTTGATTCTAAGCATTGCACCATTTGTGAATTTGAAATTAATAAGTATTAGTATCCAGTCACTAAAGAAGGGTTGACGAGTAGTTAATGACTCAAATATAAAATCAACATTACTGTTTGTGGAACTCCAAAAATACCTGTTTCTTCAGATCCTAAGTTTGATCGTTACTGATCAACGGTTTTTGTCAGTTGTCTATATTTATTACATTTGAGATCTTTAATTAACAAGTTTTATTTTGCTAGTTAATTAAATAGGACTGTTTTCAGATTTATAAATTCATGCAACTCGTCAGTTACCTTTCTGAAATAGATTTTGTATTCACAAACTATGAATACACTGTTACTTTATGTTTAATAGTCAAGATATCTGCTTGTATTTTAAAATAAATTTATTTTATCATTGCCTTACAGAAAAAACCCTTTGTATATGTTTTGTGTGTTTAAAATGTATAATAAATGATTTATTATTAACCCCAAAAATCAACCCATGTACAGTTTACAAAGTGGTATTTAACAGAGATGGTAAGAAATAGCTCAAGATAAATGAGATGATAAAGAGCTCGATGGCGCAGTGGTTAACGCACCCGGCCTGCAAGTGCTGAGGTTAAGCAACTTTCGCAAAGGCCGGTCATTGGATGGGTGACCAAAAATTTATCATCTCGAGCCCCTCCGTGCTTCGGAAGGCACGTAAAGCCGTTGGTCCCGGCTGCATTAGCAGTCGTTAACGACCACCAATCCGCACTGGGCCCGCGTGGTGGTTTATGGCCCGTTCTCCTTATCCATCCATAGGGAAGGCTCTTGCCCCAGCAGTGGGGACATAAATGAGCTGATGATGATGATGATGATGATGATAAGAAATATGTGGTAAAAATGTAAAAAGTAAGCATCTTAATCTTTCGCGTAAATAGTACATAAGTCATAAAGAGATTGGACTATCATAATCTTAACCTACCAAGCGTTTGCCCATTGCGATTGCTAATGTTGGGCGATTATATCTTGTTTAGAAAAAAAATACCTGGTTTCTATTACAACAATACAAGGTTTTCCCACCACCTTTTTATGGCTAGCTGCGTAGATTCATTTTTTGGAGAGAGCTTGCTTATCGCCTCAGACGGCATTTTCAGCATCCCCGGACTTTCTTGGGGGCAGCGAGAACAAAGTCCTGTGAAACGAAACACGGTCAGAGGGTAGGTATGGTATCACGCTTTAAGGCTTCGCTAAACAGAACGCGCTATTGCGCGGCGTCAAAGCGCTAGCCTGACGCCGCGCTATAGCGTCGAATTGTAATGTACTATGACGGTAGACGTTGTCAAACCGAGCACCGGCGCTAGCAGTACGCAACGCTCTGACGCGGCGCTAGGACGCTCTGACGCCAGGCGTTGTATTTTTTTACAGAATTTATTTTAGCGTCCGACTGAAATAATGCTTTATGACTGAAAACATGTTTGAAAAACTGTTAGAAATGGTTCTGCTTATCTTATTAATATAAAGGATACTTTTTATAAAAACATAGTAATAAAGAAATCTTATAAAAAACAATCTTCATGTGATTAAAGCTCGCGACACAAACGATGATATTCTCCTAATTCGTTTCTCTTTTTATTGATGTCGTGAACCCATACTCTTTTTCTCTGTGATCGTGATAAAGATTATAAATGTAACAATTCTTCCACATCTGAATCACTCGACATCTCAATTGCGAATAAACTTTCCAAAGAACGCGACGCTCTGACGCCGCGCTATAGCGCGTTCTGTTTGGCGTCGTGTGACTTCAAAGAGCGCGACGTTATAACGCGACGCTCTGACGCCGCGCTATAGCGCGTTCTGTTTGGCGTCGTGTGACTTCAAAGAGCGCGACGTTATAACGCGACGCTCTGACGCCGCGCTATAGCGCGTTCTGTTTGGCGTCGTGTGACTTCAAAGAGCGCGACGTTATAACGCGACGCTCTGACGCCACGCTATAGCGCGTTCTGTTTGGCGAAGCCTTTAATGCGTGTCGGTTCCCTACTAGATTCTCCAAGGAGTTCGTATCGGATTGAGAACGGAACAACCCAAAGACGCCTCTAAAGGCCAGGACGGGTCTTGGGGGTGTGGAGAAGCGCCCAGGTACATTTCTGTACCTGGTATAGAGCGAATTAAGACGACGGATTTGTTATAAAAAAATACTTTATCTTGAGTTGACACTGTTGACGTATGAGAATTTCGTTAATTATTTACAAAAAGGTGTTGTTTATAATACAACTAGTAATATTAATACTATTATAATTACGTAAATAAAAATGGTCCACACACTACTATTATTGGTAATGGCAAAATCATACTTATAGTCACTAATTGGTTCATTTTTGTTAGACTTCCCTAATATCACTGAGGTCTACGCCGCGCAAATCCACTGGACGTATTCTTCTTTGTTGAGTTCCCACTTTTGGTAGTTGTATTGGTGGTAGGCTGTATACTGGCATCGACTGTTGGTGAGTGGAGATATAAGTGTGTCTCCAACTTTGTATTCGCAATAGTGTTCACGTGACAGCATAAAGGTGCCGCTTAACGCATATTTCCTGGTCTCATCGTTGCATTGCTCGGTGACCGCTGTTGTATCTTCGAAATGCAGAATCCATTGGCTATCTATGATGGGCTGTAATATCTTCTAAATACAGAACCCATTGGCTAGGTATCTATGATGGGTTGTATCTTCTGTTTCTCTATGTGAACTTCTTGTTGATGGCATAAGCTGTAATTATTTTTCAGCTGCAACAGTTGATCGATACAAGTTTCGGTGGAAGTTATTACTATGTCTTCTTCTCGACAGAGGTGCTTTCCTTTCTCTATTTCCTCACAGGAACGAACTACCGGGATGTGTTTAATTCTTTTCGCTATTAGGTAGGGGTATTTAGGAATAATGATAAAGGTTTTATGGATTTTTTTGTGAAAAATTGGGATAGGGATAATTTTATAATAAGCATATGTGTCATATATCTATCAGTGGTATTTCTAAAATGAATACTATAATATTCCTTTCTAACATAACCAAACTTTCCTTAACAGGTTCGTATATAAGTTTTGCGTATTTTTGAATTTCTTGTAACGTATTTAAGTTTTATCATAGTTATTCATAAAGACTAAAATCAATTACCAGCACCTATTTTTAAATAATAAAGAAAAAAAAGTCGGTCGCTGGTTCCTGTCGAAACACTGTTTTCGACATTTATCTACCTACTTTGTTTAAAAAAAACCTATTTAATTAATTCCCATAAAAGATAATCGGCTCAAGGAAGCAGAATAAAGTGAAACAAAGCCAAGTAAACCAATCAAGGACACGCTTTTTCAAAAACGCCTGATCTCAGCGTTGAGACAGGAGGGGAAACGTAGCCGTAATGAGTTTAATGAAACAACTCGCAATCGCACTTATTTTTCAAATCACTGGGCTTTATAGAAATAAAATACAATTGCCATGTCACATAATAGATTTAAAAAAAACATTAGCACTGCGCCATTTTATAGGTAATACCTAGTTTACTTACATTTTTTACTTTCGTAGACTAGCGTGGAATGCAGATTGACATAAGCAGAACTTATAGGTAACTATAGGAACTCGTATATAAAAGATCACATCCTTCTCTTGAAGAGTCAGCTCAGTGATAAATAAAGTATTAGTTATAATATTAGTGATAGATAATATTAGGTAGTCCTTCTGCATGCACCACGAGCTAGGATTTCATAAAGACCGATTCTGTAAGCATTGTATTATGTCTAAGTGAATTAAGAATAATATTTTAGGTACTTACCTACCTACTCAATTAGCGAAATAGGTAAGTATCATTTATTTTTCCTTAGTTGTGCCATTAATGATAGATAAATGAACTTAATTAATTTATCAATGATAAAACTTAAACAACTTTTTACATTGAATCTGATAATAATAATACTAAAAGCAAATAGGTGTATTTTACTTAGAATCACGTACCTACCTATTTATATAAGGACACGGTTACATAGTTCTTTGCAATAAAAATATATATTTAATCCTTTACATGCCCGAAACTCTATTCTCTCTGGATTTAAGGCAGCCAACAACGTGCTACCAATCTTTTGATAATTTTTGGTCAATGGTACAAGACTTTCCATGACTTCATGTTTAATTAGGTAAGTTGGATTAATTAAACTCGCTTCTTACTAACAAAACGCCGCCGATTTGAATTTAGAATTATTCTGTAACACTTTGAATTAAACTTAGTTCGAAGGTTTCCACAATTTCGTCTAAGCAGCTAAATAAAAGAATATTATATATTATTATTAAATAATACAGTCAAAATGTTAAATATCAAATATTTGCTATTATTGGAGTGGTATAAAGAATGGGATACTCTTAATAACTCTATTTGGGTAAGTTTTTACTACTCAATATTAAAATAAAATAATGCGATGGCAGCCTAACTAGGTATTTAAATTTTAATATTTTTAGGCATTTTAATTGTACCATCCGTCAATTATTTGTAAATAGCGAAAGCAAAATCTATAAGCCATAATGGTTACATTTATAATAGCAAAAAAAATCTATGAGAAAAAAATACGTAAATATTTACAGAAAATATACGAAATATTGTAGATAGTTTATTATTAGCTGTGCAGTTAACATTTTGCGATATGACTATTTGGAGCGAACTGGTGTCTAACGAGTCTCGCTATCGTCAATCGCTTTCATTGGACTAATGAACGTTAAGGCTTTGTACAAGTAGATTGCGCGCAATTAATTACTATTATCTGTCAAAGGGAAGCTATTATGAGGATAGTGATCATTTATAGCTAGCGTATACAGTATAGAAAACTACATTAGTTGTATTAGGAACATAGGCAGTAGCAGCCGATGTGGTAGGATACTTGTGCGTTACCAATCAAGATGGCTAACACCCTTATATTATTTCACCTTTCAGCAGTATTCTTGTTGAACCAGAACATGGTTTGAGGGATATGACATCCAGAAAAAATCACTAACAGCGGCAGGGTCAGTAACGTGTGATTTATACCTACACATGGTTTAGCTATCAGGCTGCGGTGGCCGCTTACAATCAAAGGACGATAAATTTATAATTATTCAAATGAAAAGAAAGAAAAAACATTATAGTGAACGCACTAATAAATTTTTTTAAGTAATATTTACTTATTTTATATTTTTATAGAACCACAAAAGTATTATAGGTAGGTACTAGGTATTATCTCCTAGTGGTAGGCATTACTAATGATACCTAGGTATAATGATTGTTACTTGTAAGTGTATTTATCATTCTGAGCTTTAGATAACTCTATTCTTTCTTAGATAATTTAATTACGGCAGTCTTAGTGCAACCTACGCTCTCGTAGGTAGGTACCTATATGATTTGTCGAATAAAAATATTTCAATGTTAATCAAACGAAAAGGTGTGATAAATATTTCAATAGTCGTGTTATACTATCTAGGTAACTAATAGCTGCTTATTAGGTAGGTATGTGCCTTACAAAAAAAAACGAATGCTTGAACCGATTATAACTAGACCGAGCCTTATATATTTTCTTAACCAACATTAAACTATAATACTCGAAATAGGCACAAGAGAAGGCTAATCGTGCATAGTGCCCATAAATCTACAGTTACACAGCCTACCCTGTGAAACTGAATGCAATACTTGTAAACTTGTGCTGACATCTATCGGGAAGTTTGTGTATCAACTTCTAAGAAACTTTGCAAGTTCTGCCGGCTCTACATTGCAGTGCACTATTACAGCATACATACTCGCTTGTGTAAAAGCAACTAGGTGCCAAGAATGTTTGAGCGTAAAATAGGTAGGTGTCGTGACATGTTTGTTGAGAACGATGTTATAAAAGAACTTTCTTTAAAATAGTCTTCAGTATTATGTAGATAAAACCTGAACGTGATACCTATATTGCTTGATAATGTTATTTAATGGTAATCTTTTGACATTTCCTGGAACTCATGGAAAAACCAAAATGTCATACATAGGTATTTTTATTTGAGATCGTTTTTAATTTTGCTTTAATAAATCCTAACCAAATACCTAGGTTTAATTATTTTAAATGAGCCACGGAAAGCAAATCAAAATACAAATCAATAGAGCCTAAAATAGTCGTGGAAGGGATGTGATAATAATTTCTTTTGTGAATATTAACATTATGTTATTGAAAACCACAAAAATATGAAATGAATACCTAACTGTATCAAAAATGAATATAGGCTATGGTAGATACTAGATTCAGCGTCCTTTTTAAACCACGTTTATCCAACGCGGGTTGGTGGGTTAGAATAAAAAATAACATGGTTGTATTCTGTGGTATGGTATAGGCAGCTTTGCTCTATATTTAGGTTCGAATCATTTGTAAACAAAATCTCTACGACGAATGAGAAAGGTTAGTAAACGTGGTTCACACAAATCGGAACAGCTGCGCTTGAAAAAAGGGCATCTGTAAACGACAAATGTGGGCACACGTTTCCTCCTTTCAAAGTAAATGTGCACTAATGTGGGTAGCGACTAGCGAGGGACCACCGTTATCGTTCTTAGTTATGTTGATGATTTAATTGATTTTATTAAACGAATGCTGGGGCTTAGCTGTTACAGAATGTTGCTTTTGATTTTGTTTGCTGCATACATATTCGAGCGAGATGCGAGCAGCGCAAAACCGGTCGTTGTGGAGATCCTTGGGGGAGGCCTTTGTCCAGCAGTGGACGTCTTTTGGCTGAGATGATGATGATGATACAGATTCACATACATTTTGTGTTTCTCTTACATAGCCTTATTGCGTTACTAGTTTTTGCAAATGTCGATAGTAGGTACTTCTATTAAAGTTGTGGAGTTTCTTGCGCCCATTCTTCTCCACAGCTAAAAAATAGACGTCCTGAATGGGTAGTAGTTTAAAAATGTAATGGACGATTCAAAATCACTTCTTAAGTTTATTTAAATAAAAAATGTTGACTTCGACTTTGACTTTGAATAGCATTAAAACCCAATGTTATAAATAAACTAAGCATTTTGTATGAAGCACAACTTGTGATTTGTTTATTGCGAAAAGCTACCAAGTTACCTAGCATAGGTAGTTGTTTTATTTTACGCAGGAAACATTCTTTTGTCTTTGTTCAGCCGAGGCCACCTAACAAATATCAATGAGCGAATAATGAATTATACTGTCTACCCGTCTCTCTCTCAATATAGCACATCATCCCAGTCTACTATTTCTGTGACGTTTTGATGCTTGCTGCATCATACTATAAAGTACGCGTCATTTTTTGAAATCTGACTTCTAACGACATCGACATTCCGTTTTTATGTACCTACCTACTTACTTAAGTAGGTACTTACTACTTACCTAGAAATTTTTTGTGTCAGTCATTTAAAATAATATTGTTTGTCGGAGTCCAATCACTAAACTTGTTAAAGCTATTAGTTATATTAGATGATATACCTATTCATAATTAGCATTTGCATAAGACAACCCAACACAGTAATTGGTATTAAGTATAACGGATACCTAACTAGGTACAACATTTTGTCAATACAGTCTAGGATTGAGGACTAACCCCACATTATTGGCTGGTTAGATAGATATTTATTACTTTAACCCCAGGTTATTACTGAACTGTATGTAGCGCAAGACAAATTCAAATTAAACCCAAACTATAGCACTAACTTAGCTACTAACACCAAGCTAAATGTCTTAACGCTAATTCACACAAGTGACTCCTATTGTAAAGTTGTACAGTGCAATTAGGCCAGGTAACATTGATAGCCACATAGCAGCTGTAGATCCTTAAATAGCCGCAAAAAAGGTATTAATAGCGCGATCATTTATATTCATCATCCAAAGATGAGAGAGTGCCTAGTGCAAATTTTATTTCCCATTAACATGCCACAAGCATCCTGTAAATAAGAAGTAGAAGAAAGGTTTACTTCATATTGATACTACGAATTTGACTGTACATTACCTGTCACATTACATAGTACGAAAACATTTAACGCATTACCATGAACTAAACTTATCTAGCTTGTTCGACAATTTTGTTTAAATAAAGCTTTACAATCCGATGGAGTCTTCCAGGTAGTCAGAGTCAAACCCGATCGATGTTTTTTTATTAAAATTATACCTAGTTTAACAAAAAATAAGGCGGACCAAACTGACCGTTTCTAAGTTTTTTGCTGGGTACAATAACAGAGATTTAAATAGCTTGTGCTTATACCGATACTCTTATTCATAGCCATTTTACTCCATGGTTAGTAGGTGTTGGTACTACAACCTTATTGGTTAGGTGGTCGTGTCTACTAAACTAACAAAAATTAGAATGCTCTTGGGGAATACCCAAGTAAAAGCTATTTAAAAAGCTTTATCTCTCTTACCTGTCCGTTTCCCTAAGGGACAGGGACAATTCAAAAACAAATGAAAACACCTAAATTAACATGTCGTTTAAAGGTGTCAAGGCTTTTGTACTCATACATACTTACCGTAGTCTTTTTTAAATAAGGACGCAATGTTGAAAAGAAATACCTTCTCAATTGGCTACTATAAATTTAAAAGTGTAGATATGGAAATTTTCCTTGGTTCGATTTGGCTAGGGAAAGAAACTGTTGAAACGCTCATCAATTTATTAAATTTGCTATGTTAGCATTTTAAGCTGGTACTTTACCTCCAGCAGCCGCTTTTCTTTCCACTTTGTACGAATACTAAAGTTCGGAGACGAAAACGTATAAAGAATTCATGATCCATAACAATGTTGATAGGGATATTTGTTGAACTTGATCCGTTCAAGAACCGAGATTGGCACTTGGTACTGGTGTTGCTTTATTTAAAATTGTTTATCCACCTCGTATGTTTGGCGGGGCTATTTCAAGCTTACATTTAGTTTACACGATCTGCAATCTCAGACTCCGCTTCAAACTGAATACGGAAGCTTTTAAACTTCGGTGAATCATTGTCTCTATATTGGGGATTGAGGTTCGGGTTAGACTGGTAGGTAACTATCTTAGTTTAGAAACTTGAGTTTCGTAGTAGTTTGGGCATTTATTTTGATTATTGTGCAAGGGAACTAGATTATATATTAAACATTATTGTTATCGCACTAAACATTGAATTTAGTTTTTTTAATCGAAGTTAAGCGACTATCTCATTGAAGAATGGGTGGGTAATGGGTGACCAAGTTAAAAATATCCCGAGCTTTTCTGTGCTTCGGAAGACATAATTGGAAATTTACGTGGCGGGGATCTTAATTTTTCCCAACAATTACAAAACATATGAAAGTGATATTTGATGACATGATTTTTCATTTAATTGACTTCATTTTGTTAGCTGCAGAAACACGATTTGTCAACTTTTATAACAGAAAAAATATCAAAGTAACCTCTTTTAAAACATAGATTCGCATTTTACAGGCAAACCAGACCGATTTAAGCATCTAAATTTTCTTAGTAGATTAGTTAACACACATTTCAATGTGCTAGTTCATTTTTTAAAAATAATTTGTAGTTTTAATTTAAAGGAAAAAAAACGTTTTTCTTATGGTACGGGGTGCAGACGCTCCGTATGAGATTTATTGTTTAGCGATGCGTCGCTTTAAGCCGTTGGTCCCGGTCACTGTCGTTAGAGGGAAGTCCTGAAAACCAGCCAGCTTAGTAAGGTGGATTATGGCCCAATCTCCTCATGTGTTAATGAACATGTGGAGAGGGCTGAGCCCAGCAGTGGGACTTTATAGGCTATTTATGAAGTAGGTAGGTACATCCATGTTAATATGGTTCAGAAAGTAATCTTTCATCGATAGCAAAAAAATGTTCGATGTTTTCCATCGCCGCGAATTGGCTCCGTGCCATACCTGAGGAATGTCTCGCCAACCTTAAAGCGTCCTCACCACTCGCCGAGTGTTAAAATGATTAATTACTAGGCTTATTAAGCAGCAGTGAAACTACTAACTTTGTTGGTTTGTTCGAGCACAAAGTTTTCTGATTAAAGGATTGTGTATCGAACTGCTTCTGAAGGGTGTTAGATCGATTTTGGCACTGCTTTGTTAATCCTTGATAAACCTTTCATTAAGTTTCGTTGTTGGATATTTATTACCTATTAAGGTTTCTAATCTCCTATTTTATTTATCTGCGGGTACGCACTGGCCTTCAACTCACCTGATGTTAATGATGATATGGCTTAAAACGCACTTCACCCGGGAATCCTCAACAGACTACTGAGGAACTGGCTTTAACCCTTTCTGTATGGAAGACATCATATGATGCCAAGAGCAAAGTAGATACTTACATAGGTATGTATACTTACCTTAATGTGATACTTTTAAAGTTTAATTTACACACAAACGCGGCGGTCGGTTTAAAAGGGTTAATATCTGTCGGAACACAACGACACCAATAACTTTGTTATTGGCATCGTTGCCGTTGTGTTGTATTTGGTGTTAAATGGAAATTTATTTAGATAAACTTGCCAACCAAGTAGAAAATCTGTGGTATAACAACTAACTACCCTCGTGTGGTTCCGCTCCCTGATCCGATCAGAACCCTTCGGAGAATCTAGTAGGGCACGGGGACGCGCACTTTTAAGTGTGCGATGCCGTTCCCTCTAGAAAACCTCTGAAGGTGATTCGTTTCAACGAGGCTTGAGGTACCCTTTACGTACCGCGCCCCCAAAACAGCCCGGTGACGCTGAAAATGCCGTCAGAGGCAATCAGCAATCTCTCTCAAAAAAAAGAAAATCACAGAGGTGGTTTATATTATCACAAATGTTAATAATAAAAGTCTGGCAAGGCTAGGTGTGATGCTGATGACGTGCTATTCAATCTCTGGCCCTTTTAAAATGTAATTTGCTTCACAAAAAACAAAAAGTTAAGTTTCAGACTATTTGATTTGTGAGTACACATAGCTAGTTCATTTAACTTTTCATACATGTTTTAGTGTAGATAGTTACTAAAGGTTGGGTCCTTCATCCATCACCCTAAAAATGTCCCACTACATAGGGTCACCAATGTATTGGGACATTTATGGGCTGATGGATGGATGGTCGTTTTTAGGGACCCGTACATCCGATGAAAAACGGAAACATATAGTTTTTTTTTGAGAGACTTTGCTTATTTTCTCAGACGACATTTTCTACTTCACTGGGCTCTTTTGGAGGCGGCGAGAAACTCAAAGGGTTCTCAAGCCCTGTGAAACGTCAGAAGGAGGCACTCTAGAGGGAAAGGCATCACGCACTAGTGCGTGTTGCGTGTCCCCGTGCCCTGCTAGATTCTCCGAGGGGTTCGATTCGTAAGGAGTTTATATGCAGCTCATAGTAAAAGCTAGTTTAATTTATTTGTATGTAAACCTCTTTAGTTTGGATGAGTATTGGAATCATCGATAAGTTATAAAAAAGTTATAAAAAGGTTTGCAATGGTTTGACACTGTCGCAGACAGAGGTAGTCAGGAGCTAAACAGCCCGGCTAAGAGCAGAGGTGCTCGGAGATCAGTAATATAAAATGTAATTAATACACGATTAAAGTGAAAGTCGTGTCATTATTCACACCCACCCTACAGCACCTACATGATGACTAAAACACGGAGGTGATGTGTAAATAATTTCATTGAATAATGGGTACGGAGGTCAATTTTTTTTTAAATTCACAGATTTGATCCCTTTAAGTTTTTCGCCGCCCCCAAAAAAGTACGGTGACGCTGAAACCCGCCTGAGGCCATCATCCAAACTCTCTCAAACACAAATTCAATGAAAATGTGAATTCGTATGGAAATCAAATAGAGCAGAGCAGTGAGTTACATTTTTTGTAATACAAAATCTCGGTAACGTTAACGTTATTGGTGAATAAAACTCGCAATCCATATTGCATTGCGAGATTCATGCTCCATTCGTGCAAGTTAACGAAAACGAAAATCTGTATGATATCGAAGTAGCGCCTCCTGGCGGAAAACTTAAATCCTGAAATACAAATTCTCGTTTTCGTTAACCTCATCGAATGACGAATGAAACTCGCGTAGGCACCCACACCACAACTTAACTTAACTGTATTATTTTCAATTACTATATACATGGTGTCAATTACTGGGTATTTCACTAATGAGTGTTGATAATATTGAATTTCAACAACATCGTTAAGAGATTCCAGGATCTTATTGACTATTGGAGGATGTAAAAATAAGTTAAGATACGATAAGATATAATAAGATCTTGTTTGCAACTATGGAAAAAAAATTGTCCTTGAAATGTTGGTAACCATCTGCCGTATCTACAGCACGTTTAAAGATTCTTTTCTTGGGTCTAGCGAACAAAAGAATACCAATATTACCAGACGGAACAAAAGCAAGATGCTAAGTAATTAACACATCTTTGTGGCGGCAACGTGAACATCATGTTCAGAAAGTCTTACTTAATCGACACTGTGGTCTAGTGATTAAACCACTGGACTAGACCCAATTCCCACGTTTGATTCCCAGCGGGGGTACAAATTATGCACGAGATTTGGTTGGTGGTGCTACTTTTATTTGTGTTATTGAACCGATAAATGAGCATTATGGCCAGCCTAATGGAAAGTGGCTACCGTCACACTTGGACGTTTGAAACAACAACGATGAGCCTGGTAGTGGTGGTGAATTGGTTCGGGAAGGTGATTTTAGAATGTCATCGGTGATAATTTTTTGCATTATTTACAATTTATACATAGGTTACGTTTAAGAATTTTAAGTGCCAAAAATAAGTTACCAGTGACTTTGAATAATAGTAAAAGGAGCACTCGTAATTACATCATCATCGTGTGAATTTGTCATCATCATCATCATCATCAGCCCGCTTCCGCCCCCTGTATGGCATAGGCCTCTTCCCTCGCACGGCCACTCTTTACGGTCCTGCGCTTTCCTCATCCATCCTCGTCCGACCACCGAACTGGAGGTCTGCCTACCGATCGACGAGCATCTCTTGGCCACCACTCTGTTACCGACCGGGTCCATCTGCTGTCTTCCCGTCTAGCCACGTGTCCTGCCCACCTCCACTTGAGTCGTGTGATCCGTTCACCGACGTCCGTAACCTTCGTACGGTTCAAAAAGAATCTGTCCTGATTCGTCGTATTCGTGTTTTCGTCGTATTCCTGTTTCGTCGGATTCCTGATTCGTCGGATTCCTGATTCGTCATATCCTTGTTTCGTCGGAATTATCAATAATAAACCTATCATGCGGTAAACCGGTATTTACATAAATTATATAAATAATTACATAAATTACTATTTTCCCGATAAGAAGGAGGTTTTATTCTAGGCATATTCATATTATCAGATTTACGAAGACAAATTTCGAACTAATAATGCCGTTGTTGAGGGATGGAATAACCAATTTAACCACAGAATTCCCAATAAACCTTCCCTTTTTTTATTCGTTCAGTTAAAATATTCAGTTTCAGTCTTAATAAAATCCGAAAAGTGCAACTACATTCTTCCACCGTATCAACAAAACGTAAAGCAAAAGACATGCAAAAATATCATCAAGAATGGGAAATTGTCAACTACTTTGTTAAAAAAATAAATTTTTGATTGTTTTGTCGTATTTTTACCGACTTATCAAATATTATATAATATATTATTCAAATTGTTTTCATTGTAAACTCGCTGTCCCAGCGGACTTCGTACCACTTTGACAGTTTCTATGACAACAAAACAAACAAATCGTGGAACTAAGTGTTCCAGTGTCTTTTTTAGTATTTTCCGTTACTTATTATTTATGTTTCGCACCGTTTAAACCTTCCCTGAACCTCCACAAATATTTCAAAATCAAAATTAGCCTAGTCGGTCCAGCCATTCTCAAGTTTTAGCGAGACAAACGAACTGTAATTGATTTTTATTAATATTTATAGGAATAAATTATAATCATCATCAGCTCAGTTTATGTCCCCAATGCACGAGCCTTCCATATGGATGGATAGGGAGAACGGGCTTTCAAACCACCACGCGGGCCCCATAGATATTTAGTTTTTAATATTAGATACAGAAGTGGAGTCACGGTAATTCCATAGTTTCATTTGATATTGAAAATCCGACGAATCAGGAATCCGACTAAACAGGAATCTGACGAAACAGAAATACGACGAATCAGGACAGATTCTTAAAAAATAGCCCCCTCCCTAGCTCTTACCATGCCCGTAAAATTTCAATGAAAGTCTATGTACTTGTATTACTAGGCTTCTTCAAATTACGCCTGGCTAGTGGCTAGCAACTAGGTACCACCTTATCAAAGTTTGTCGCCTTAACAACAACACGAGTAACATTATTGTGTTCCAACAGAGATAAGATAACCAGTTCCCCTGTGGTTAAGGATTCCGGGTGAAGTGCGCTTCAATCTTAGGTCTTATCAATATCATTCACTTTGCATCCGGTGACATGAAGGTCAAAAGCTTCCTAGTTGTATTGTAAAAAAAGTTGCATTGATTCATTTCGGATGACGGAATAAATCAATTATCAATGTAATCATAAATAAATTATTTCTTTCTTTTTCATAAACCAGAAATTCACAATTAGTTTAAGTTATTTGAAACCAATGGTCCTTCCTGTATCAAATCACACACCACATAATAGGTCCCTAACTAATCTGCATTTTATATTTAAATTTTACTTACCACTAAACAACTGATTACTTACCTACTTACATACATATATCATAATATTATGAATTTAATTTAATTTTGTTATCAGATTTAAAAAAAATGATTTAAAGATAGCTTAAAGGCGTAGGTACTAAATAAACTGCCAAACACACTTGAATGGTTTCATAAATTCTTACCTACCTTAAATAAATTTGTCTTTTCGATGGAGTTATGTCTAAGTAGGGTAGGTGTAAAAGCAAAAGTGATTTTATTTCTTCTCTGGTACGGCTATTCTTGCTTTAAAAAAATCTCAAATCTGCAAAAATACTGTTGTCATTTCCCCGCGAATGAGAGAGCAAGCAAGGAGATGAGAGGGAGATGAGAGGGAGGGCGCAGAGCGCGCACGGACGGGGGTGGGTGATGCTGGGATCGGGGGGGGAGCGCCGGGAAAGATTCATTGATCCGAACCGCTCTCGGCAACGCGACAGAGACCGACCAAGGGAGAACTAATATTCTGTACAGCTCCTTTTCTATAATATCGTTCGTTCGACGTTTGGATTGGTTGGGTTAAGCTTGTATGTAGCCTACTGCCACGTTACTTTCTCTATGAGTTTTATTATAATATTTTATAAGAAAATGAAAAATCTTAGCCATTATTTGCATATCAAATTTGACAGTAGCGTACAAATTGTGGCTCTATTACGTACCACAAGCGACTTCAAGTTTTAAACTGTTACGACATAATCAAAACAACAATAATGCTTCATCGTTACATAAAATACTAAGAGATACAGATATCATTTTCCATGAAACTTCCCAAAGAAAAGGGATTTAGTAAACTTAATTTACTTAGAGGTGTCTAGAACTGCGTTTTGTATAGTTAATAATAGTAGTAAGCAAGCTTATTTTGAGGGTTGTAAAAGTTGAAAACGATCGTCCCGGCCGGTCACACTGCCGCGTTATTTTAACTGTGTGAGTAGCGTGTTTATGTTTAAAAGAGAGGTGAATATCCTCTGTCGCATTCAAACAGCCGACTATGCGAGGTTGTAACAGCCGTCTCTGTCGCACTAGCAGAGATTTGCGACAAGCGACTCGTTGAGTGGCCACGCGTGCCCGCTCGTTGTTGCACATCGACATCAACCGCTTTCAGTGCTACAGCGCGTTCCTCCGCGCTATATCTACATAACCTAAAAGTTAACAATCCTGGTTATTTTTAGTAATATTTTCATTGTAATTAACATTATATACTCATGATTACCTCGAATTCATAAGTTAGTGTTGTGAAAGTTTAACGCCCAAGAAAGGGGCGTTCGTGGAGTGTATTTTTGTGCAACACAAAGTAAATACAAACGGCAAGCTGTGGGGATCAGGGGCCTTTTTTTTGCCGCCGCAGGGGATGTATTATCCTGTAAGTATACATACGCTACTATCTTCGCCGTAACTGACGCGTCTAAAGGTCAATAATTCACATTTGGAGTCATGGACATGACATGTCTTGAGATAACCCTGTATCATTTTGAAACACAGAACAATAAATTTGTGGCGCACGGCACGGCGGGCGTTGTATTACGTTTGATTCTCTTTGTTTTTATTAATAAACGTTCGATGTAAACGTTTTTAGCTACTGCCTCGAATATTAGAGTAGTAGATATGCATTGAAAACATTAAATGGGTACCTGCCTAGGTAGGTAGGTAGGTACGTTGGAAGAATAATAATAAAAGATTACAAATGACAACTACACAGAGGTTGTCAGGGTTACCTGCACAGATTACCTAATTCATCTGTTCAAGTATGTACCTATAAATAATAATTAAAAAAACATGTTTCCTATTATGGAAATATTGATTACATTATATCTATTATTTAGTTTGTTTTGGTATATCTTAGGTAGCGTGTTTGTTTTAAGGATGGTATTTGGTATTTTAGTTTGTGATCTTTGGTTAAATAATAATCAAAGTTTGTGATATAGTATTTTGTACCTTTGACATTGAATAATAGTAACAACATAAACATAGTAATGCGTGTAACTAAGTGTTTAACAAAGATGAACTTTAAATTATTTTTGCCAAAGAATTAAGGAATTATGTAGGTAATATAGACTACAAGACTCACAGTAGCAGCGCAGTAGAAGATACAACAATGTAAAGAGCTAAATAGTAAAATCTATTTTATTTAAAAAAACTTACTAAGTAGGTAGGTACTAGTAATAAATAACAGGGTTTTTATAATATTACTCCAAATTAATAAAATTGAATATCTAATGTGAGTTTCTCTTAATTCATATGACTTAAAAACCATAAATAGTAGATATCTAAGAAGGCTACGCAGATTGTAAACAGTAGGTATTCCTAAAAAAATATGTTTTAATGTATGCAATTGTTGTTCTGAATGAACCTGACAATTACCTATCTAAAAATTAATTATTAGCCCAAGCAAGTTGAATCCGCAGTCCCAAATGCTTTGCGAATAAGTCTTTATCGTGGTATGAAATTTCATATTTCCAACTATTGATGGAAAAGAAGAACTGGTCTGTACCAGTTCTTCCTTTCCATTGATTGCCAACAATCAATTGGTGGGAATTTAATTTTAAAGAATAAACTAAAATTTGTTTCCCACAAATGCCCTCTTGGTGCTTTAAACAGTGTTCCTATTCCACCAACAACATGATTTCAATATTTCACATTCTACTATTATGTATTTACATGCACGTATGCAGGATTTAGAAAAATAAAAAACAATATTTTGTTTGTTGAAAATAGGTAGGTAGGTACTTGCGTTAAGTCGCTGTACTAACGTGACTGGTACTTTGAGCCGTACTGACGGGTACTCTGTCTGACTTTGTAATCTTATTGTAATTGACCACAATACAAGTAAGTAAAAAGTAAATAGCCTAATAGACTGTCCCACTGCTGGGCAAAGGCCTTCATCATTGAAATCAAGTTATCAGTCATCAGTCATCACCCTACAATTGATGGTTAATGGCTTAAATAATAAGTTAGGTTACCAGATACCAGGTTTTATGATAGCTACAATTTTTTTTCATTTTGCCTACTTTACAAATCATGAAATGTATGAACATTATTCTTACCCACGACTGTAAATAGTCCATCAGCTAAACAGTGACTGTTATAATATCTGTACAATGTAAATTTTCAATAAACTCTTTTTATTGAAGTTACAGCACAGCCAGATGTAATCTATTTATGATACTGGATGTTCATGTAGGTATTTGTGTTATCAATAATTAATGTTATAATAATGGAATAGGTACTACCTATTCGAATATAACCTTATACATACCTACCTCACTGTAAAAGTTAGTATAGATAGAGTATCTTCAACTATGCAAACCTAGATAGATTTACATTCAAAAACTACTCCTTAACCTCAATTAATAAATATTTCCTAATCCTTAATAAATAAAGCATACCTTTATTTTAGTAAGTAGGTAAAAGGTAGGTATATTAAAATATGATTATTGAGTATTAGCTAGTCATTATCACAAAGTAATACTTTGTGTCATTATTGTTTGGCTACAGTAATGGTTGCCTCATTTAATTGTACTATTTATTATATGTAGATACCTATGAAGTTTAAGGTCAGTCAGATGGACATTGAACATACTCCATTGGAACACTCATTCCAGCAGAAGTAAACAACTGCCAAAAATATAATTATAACAATGATTTATACCTAGATGTAGTAGGCATTTCGCTGAGTTTTCAGTTAGGTAACACTTTAATGTATCATACATGGTGGTCACCAGTGAGCCAGTGACACACAAACAACAATTCTATCTAGCCTGGTTTTGTGGCAGCGATGTGTTAAGTACTGCAGCATTTGGAAACAATTAATCAATTGTTAAATTCATTTTAAATGAATACCATTTACTTGTGAGCGATTTTCCTACAGTAGACCCTTTTTTTTGTTTTAATCTAAGCAGTAGACTGCCTATAATGCGATTTGTGTCAAAGTCGTTCAACATAGGTTACTCCATGTTAAACGGCTGGAGCTCTTAGCGCATTAGCGGTTAGCGTCCCGATTATGTCATTAGCCGCTGGATGCTGCGAGCAGGCGCGGTCATTTAGCTGCTATCTGCCCTACGCACCGCTTCACGTCCACCCACATGCCAATGCACTTAGTTTTTCCGTTTTAAATGGTGCCCGAGTTAATGGCTACATTATTCGAGCTAGCATTTGACAAGCCATATTATTGCATTAAACTTTAGCATTGGCTGTTTTTGGGTTAACCCAACTAGTACTTATACCCAACTAAATTCAAAATTCAAAATCATTTATTCAGTAGCTACAAGTAGCTCTTATGAATGTCACTATGCCATCGATTTTTAAGTCTACACAAGGCGGGAGACCTACTTATAGATATATTATGCCGTTGATCTTAGTTATTGTCGTAAAACGAGTCACTAACACCCCCTAATTGCCATTGGACCAGCAGCGTGGCAACGACATATGTCTGACTGCTCCCTATTGCTATGTAATGTGGAAAGGTCTGGGCTTAGCCGCAAGATATAATTAGGGTGGTGGCGATTATTGCTTTTCCTGCTAAGAAAGTTTGGACAATTAGTCATATTATAATGTTAAGCTGTTTGATGTGGGAGGCATGCTAATGGGATGACAAATAGTCCCAGTTCCAGATGATTTTTGTTGAAAAAAACGTAGTTTTGTCGATCGAAACCTGTTGTTTGGAACAACAACAACAACGTTTGGACAATACTACGCTAGAAGATGTTAGATGCTAGAATGCCTCAGAAACTTAGGTGTTTGAAGACACCCACAGTTTAGTGTTCCAAACTTTCATATGCACCTTAGTCGATGTTTTCCATTACCCGTATGCTGGCTTGACGACGCTAAATAGTATATCAAGCCAACCAATTTCCCGAGCACCGTGATTTGCCAGGAAAACTGATAGATTAGACTGTTCAAAAAGAAACCAGGGCGACAAACAAATACGTCACACTTTTCCTTCTGATAGGGGGTCCTAAATAAACATTGATCAAGTAGGTATTAGCTGAGTCCGGAGATGTACCTACTACGCGCTTACAATTTGGTACAAAGTGGAAACGTAATCTTTAGACAGCTACACTTCATGCGCTGTTATTGTGGAGTACCTACATAAGTATGTAAATAATTAGTAATGACCATAACAAACATCAGTGTTATCTATATTTTAGACTTCCCTGTTTGACTTTCTCTAATCATAGGAAAACGAACTGGAAATCGTATTCTTCCCATGATAGGATAAGATATACCCGTACAGTAAATATAAATTAAACGAGAAAAGAGATTTTTTTTTTTTTTTTTTGGTTAACGACCACTTCTCCTTTTAATATTCATCCTAAGATATCGGGTGTTTTATATCGTTCAATATCTTATCATAATTTTTAATATTCCCCGGGATCGTCACTGCGCCAGAGCCTGCGGCTGATGTTGTCGCTTGTTTGCCAGCTGTTAAAAAATTTAATAAAAGCGTCTTCTACCCTCCTTTATACTATTTGGGCCGCCCAGGCACCACGCGGGGGGATATTTCGGGAACCCGTTCATTACCCAAGGTGAACGCGAATGGGCCGACCAGAGATGGTAATAAGGACAAATTATTCGCATACCGCCCTTTGTTCACATTTCGAGTTCACGGATACCTTCATTCGTAGCCTTGGGATCGTCTACCTGACCGTAAAAAAAAATTGTGCGTTCAGGTAGCACAGTAAGTTGCCGTGCGTGAATCGGGCGGTGCTGAGTCGATTTAAAACTGCATACAATGCAGTTAAGTTTTACTTTAGTATTCTTTATTATTAAACTCCATTCTTTAGGAGTCACCTATCCGAATTTAAAAGCAATCTGATTATCTGAACACCATTGTATGATTGCTCCATTGAACGATGCCTTAACACTATGTACCTAGTTTTAAATACCCGATGTAACGATTGATCGAAAGTACTATTTACCGATGCTCTTTGCAGCGACAATTACATATGCCCAACAGCTTATTTCGTATTCAGTCGATGTATAATTCAACGATATATCAAGTAAATTTTTATTGTACTAAAATATTATCAAACTTATCCTATATCCTAGCTTTTGCATTATTTGCCAAGTTTAACATCACTACCACAGACCAAATCACTACTTTCAACATTACATGTGAACAAGAAGTAGTCAGTAAATCTCCATGGATAATTCTTTAGGCCCTTTCTAATTTTTAAAGAAGCACTTGCAACTTCTTTCGCCAATTGATATTGCCAAAACAACCAACACTTTTATATACCTACAAAACAAACTAGCTACAACTGTGTCAAGTTCTGTAAACCCTTCCAATCATTTACGCTAAACTATAATAATGCTAAACAAAGAGAGGCATTTTATATTGACGAAGAAGTTATCTTGGACTAACGAGTTTGTAATATCCTAAGTTTGTTGTTTAGTTCTCGTAGATATTCACTTGTACTTGTAATTAAATAAAGCAAGTGAGACGTAAAAAACAAATTGGTTACGTACGATGTTGAGTCAGTCCTTATTTTCTCTGAAACCCTTTTTATCTTAGGAAGGCTAGCCAAGTAACTAGGTACCTATATCTGGAAAATTGAAATATGTTCGAGACGGGGACATGTTATTAATTTTAAGATCTAAAGAATTTTGCTGAAGTCGCCGTTCACGGTGCTGGTGGAAATACAGTGACTTTCAGTTTATTTCGTTATTTAGAGCTGTTTTGTGAAAACATCGTTAGTGTCGACGAAATACCTTTTAGTATTCTACTTAAGGCTTCTTCTATTAGGTTATAAGGGATGTACTGTACATACCATGGTATTTAGAATTTCTTGCTTGACAGTTAATTGTATCAAATAATAACAAACTGATTTTTCGCTTGTGTTTTTGAATTAGTAGACTTAATAAAGGTTTTATTAGTAGGTACCCAGAGTTAACCCCATCCTTTCATTTTATCTTTTATATATATTTATTAGTATAATTATGTAATTGACAAGATAAGCTACTTACATTTTATCTAAAAAGTAAGATAAATGTGAATAGGTTTTATGTTTTGATTTAAATATTATCTGCAAGTAATCAACATTTCAACAGTGGTTTAACTAGGTAGGTATACCCACAAAGCACGATGCCGTCTTAGTAAGATAGCTCAAATGCTTTTGGAGCAAATGTGGCGAATAATTAACAGTGGCCCGATTTCCACAAGCTTTTGTTTAATTAAAAGTAACTAGGTGTCTAGTATCTACTATTATGAGGTTTGCAATTCTAGAAATAAAGTAGGTAAGTATATAAAACTTGACTTAGGGTTATTTTAAGGATGCGTTCTTGCCCTTAATTTAGAAGGTATTTAGGTTAAAAATTTGTAGTGATATTTTATTGCCGCCTCGCGAGCCAAAGAATCTCGTTGACAGAATTGTGATATTTCTGTCTTTATTGCTACGAATAATGTTTTACGTTTTATATATAAAAATGCATTACTTTTTAACCGACTTTAAAAAAAGGAGGAGGTTCTCAATTCGACTGAATGTTTTTTATTTTTTTGTACTTAGTTTGTTACGCGATATCTCCGTAAGTTGTAAACCGATTTTGAAAATTCTTGTTTTGTTAGAAAGGGTATTCTTCCCAGGTGGTCCCGTGGTCATCAGGTCAGGATCTGATTATGGAACCCTGAAGAAATCGAGGGGAACCTTCGAAATCGTAGTGGCGACTAGTGCGTTTGTTAATTGTTTTCATTAAGTAGATATTTTAAAGCACTACTATTTAATGAAGGTCTGGGTCGATCTGATAATAGAGCCGAAATACAGTCTAGGGAACTCCTCAACGATTTACAGCAATTACCTGGTGTTTGGGCTTGATTAATTTGTATTGGTTTACCATTTATTTATTTATTTATTTATTGCACTTATGTATACAGTATCACTTTCATACAATAATAAAGTAATAATATAGTATATGATGGCCTGTTACAAACCCTGTTAGGGCATCGCAAAATTATAACTATTCTTATATAATAATAGTAAAAAACAAAATATAAAATTTAAAATATTGCCAGCGTGTGAGCTTTCCGTGGACATGTATATGAACTTATTTATTGTCTTTGTCTGACATAAACTCTAGTATTGAGTAGTAGCATTTTTGTGCTAAATACTGCTTTAATTTTTTTTTAAATAAGATTTCATTTTTTTCGGCTTTAATTTTTTTTGGTATTTTGTTAAAGATAAGGATCGATCTATAGTAGGGACTATTTTTATACATTTCTAATTTGGGTTCAGGAAGAATAAGTTTATTTTGATGACGGGGGTTTTTATTGTATTCAAAATATGAGGGATTTTTCTTTACAAAAAAGGCTGTTTCTAAAATGTAAATGCACGGAAGAGTTAGAAGGTTGAGTTTAATAAAATGGGGCCTACAGGACTCTGGTTGATGGATGTTGGTGATAATACGAATACATTTTTTCTGCTGGACATATAGGTCATGTGCGTCAATGCTGTGCCCCCACAAGATGGTTCCATAGCACAACCATGCGTATGCGTACGCGAAATATTCATTTAAAGCACACTGTTCACTGGTGTTAGCTTTTAGAACACATAGGGCATAAGTGAACTTGGACAGTTTACGTTTTATTTCAGCTATGTGACTTTTCCAATTTAGGTGTGAATCAATAGTAATGCCTAGTAATTTAAATTCTGGTACTTCATCTATTTTCAGGTTATTTTTTATTGTTGTTAGGTTTATTGGTTGTTTTTGATAGGGTCGAAACTGTATGAGTTTAGTCTTTTTTGAATTTATTTCCAAATTATGGCTTTTAAGCCATTCATTTATTGTTGTAAATGTTGATGCAATACTTGTGCTACAGTCCATATTGCTTGGGCATTTAAATAAAATAGATACATCGTCAGCGAAAAGAATGCATTTTGTTTGTGTAGTCTTAGGCAAGTCGTTTATGTAAATAAGGAACAGGATACACCCCAACACACTTCCCTGTGGGATGGAGTGGTTTAACGTGATCGTTTCAGACCGGATTGTTTGCAAAGCGCCTTTTTTTTCGTCTGAGTATTCGATCTGAACAAACTGTTTTCTATTAAAAAGGTAAGATCGTAGCCATTCAAGTGCGCCGCCACGGATACCCATTACATTTAATTTGGATAGTAAAATTGAATGTGATACTCTATCATATGCCTTAGTCATGTCCAAAAATAAGCCTACTGCGTATTGTTTGTCTCTTATGTAATTTAAAATTTCTTGAATATAATGATACGCAGCAAGAGCAGTGGAGTGGTTTTCGCGGAAACCAACCACCCGACTTCAATAGACATTCTTTAAAACTGAATGTTCCCTGTGTGGTGTCGGGGATAAAGGATTGCACCACCCCATCTCTTTCCGTGGGTGTCGTAAAAGGCGACTAAGGGACCATTCCAGAGGATGGGCAGCAGCATCTCTCTGAGGTTACCCTCAACCTACTGCGATCGCCAACCCGCCTGCCAAGCGTGGCGATTACGGCAAATACCCCCCAAGATGATTTGGGGGAGGCCTTTGTCCAGCAGTGGACGTCTTTTGGCTGAGATGATGATGAAAACTGAATGCGTATCTAGGTAATTAATAATATGATTTCAATATTATTTCTTGCTTTTTAGAGCTGTTTTTTGTATACTTACTTATTTAATAATTTCTGATTTAACTAAATCAAAATAAGAATTACCTACTTTATGCTAAGTATTTTTTTATATATTTTATTATCCTTATTAAGTCGGTTTTTTTTTGTTAGTTTATTATATTCTACACAACCCTAAGCAGGCAGGTTAAAAGATAACTAGGTAGGTACTCGAGAACGTAATTGAACACAGGTAATCTTACTCTATGAAAATACTGGAAAAGGATTTCTGGTCAAAAAGTCAAACGTTAATCAACATTAGTCGTATAGTGATTAACAAAAGGTATTCAAAATTGATCATTTTATTCTACGTCAAGTGAAATCCATCACAAATTCGGTTGTTAGAGCCCAGACACCTTTAATGGCGAGCCCTATTGTTGTAGGCGCTACGGCAAAGTTACAAATTAATTTAATGTTCGCTACATAGCCAACCTTGTTAGAGCTGTTAATGACTTACTTATTTCACTCGTTTGCAAGTTTCACAGAGAAGCTGGAAAATTGTTTGCGCACCCTTATTGTGTTTCTTACGAAGGCGTCGTAACACTAATAGCTTCGAAAGTAGTATTAACGCACATGAATATCGTACAACTCAAACAATACCTATAATTCTATAGATTGACATGTTATGAAAAAGGAAAGATGATCTCTCTCAACGTCCCAGCTTCCCCTTCAAAGTTGTTGGGGTGTTCGGAAGGGAGACTTGTGGTTCGGTTACAAATCGATATTTTACCGCATGTACTCGTAAGTATACCGATTGCTAAATTATTAATTAGTACCGCCTAACAGCGTCAAGTTCAGAGAGCGACGTTTATAGTTAGATCAAATATCCTCTTCTCTTATTGAGGTAGTTACACAAGCAATGTTTTGACATTTGAAGTTACCTCTCTGTCGCTTAAAATGGCACAGTAACAGCGCCCTCATGTTGTGTTTGACAACAACAACTATCTAATGGAACCACGTTTCTCGATCTCCCGTGAGAGTAAACATTGTTCGCAGCTATGGCAAATAGGTTTCCGTTCCCTTCATCCTATCGCTCCCATGTTTCGTTGCTTAGCGTTCTCCACTATGTCTACATAAGCCTCATTCTACACGACAACTCTTAAACCATACATTATAAACCACAGAATCAATTACTGTTATGGTGTCAACGTTTGCAGAATTTGATTTAAACAGCCTCGCAGCTTCGCTTGACAATTTAAATTCTTATTTAAAGGTTCAATGGTCCATAATTGTCTATAATTTGGTATTAGGATCCGGAACTTTCAATTAACCAGAATGAAACTCATTTGTACAATAGAACCTTAGAGAAGGATGAAACAGTAACCGTTCCATTGAAGCTGAAATAACTAATATTTAAATTTAATTGGTGTAAAGGGCATTCGGCCGTTTCAAATGCGATGTGGTCTTAGGCTGACAGAAAGTTAACGCAAAGTTATTGTAATTAAAATTGTTGCGCGCCGGGTATTCTATTCTCCATTTGGAAACTCAGTAAACGTGCTTCCAACAGAAATATTTTATTAAATACTATATTTATTATGGTCCATGAAATTCAATCGTTGCATTATTGAGAATTGCATTAATTTGTAGTAGATACCTACCAATATTCATGTACAGTGTAATTTAATTACTTTTATTTTTTTATTTATTTATTTATGAACATAGAATCTACAGCACTTTATAAACTAAGTTATTACATTGTATACTTAACCTACTGCCAATTACAGATCCCTACTTTGTAAAAATATATGATGCCAATATCAGATAAGCGTCTACTTGTGTTTCTACAATCTATTTTTCTAATAGACGATATGTTAGAATACATTTCTCCTTTATCATAAAATGATTTATTGTTGCCGTCTCGTTCATAATATAACTATTTAAACTATCATGGTCACTTGCAATAGAGTAATTATTAACGGGATTCTTACCATGTTTATTATTTATGAGTATCCGATATTTCGTTCATAATGTTTTCAAGGTTTCTCTTTCGATGCTGTGTTCGTGAACCTTTTACAAAACAGTTTTGAAAACCAAAAGTATCAAACTTTAACCTAAAAAAAAAATCGCTGCTCGTAATTCGTGATTGAAAGTTAAATCTAATAAATCAATTGAATTGTTGAGCACATGCGACTGAAATTCAATACGCCAATAGTTACTTCCTTTTTATTCTACACGTCCGTGAGTGGCACCCATTTTTCAAACGTTCCAGCGATTTAGGGAATCGATTGGACGGACTGGCACTCGAAACCGGTCCTCGCTAAATGGTTCCCGCGTTTCAATGCTTCTGTAAGTAGTACCCGTGGATCTAATTCAAAGTTTGCTAGAGTTTCAATGTTGAGTATTGTAACAAAACAACATTCTCTTAGATTTACGATAACTAGGTAGGTACTTCATGTAACCCTTACTTGAACAAGCATAATTCTCGACTAGATTTATAATATATATCTATTAGTCTTTTCATTTATTGGTCGACGAATTAAATGACGACGACTTATTCATAAATGTATTTTGTTGTAATCTACAATCCCAATATTTAATTTAAGATAAGGACAAAGTTCGATCGAAATAACTTAAGTTCAAGGCAAATAAAAAAGATCACGCCAATCGAAGTTTTCTGGACTGGAAAAGTGTCGCATGGTATAAATCATATCAGATCATGTTTGAGTAATAACCTGTCAATCAATAATACACCGATGAAGAAAATGAGCGTGACTTCGCAAAAATGATAACAATATCAAGGATTAGTTGGGTTGGGATGGGAACGATCAAGAGTTTTTAGCATAACTGAGAACCTGCAATGGTCTCATTCATTGACTCATGGTAATGACAATATTCATAGTGTCACTAGCGTAAAAAGTTGCAGGCATCATTGTTACCAGCAGGAAGACAGTAGGTATACCTGTTTGACAGCTTCGTTGTAAAAATAATCTCAACCCAGTCAGTCTGTATTATTGTGACTAGATAATACCAAAATGTCAAAGCGTGTTTTTTGTTCGTTTGTCCTTCTTTGACATCGCGTCAAGCGTTATTTTTACACAGATTTGGTACTTAATTATAGAGACAAGCATACTTTTTTATTCCAGAATTCTCAGCGTGTAGATTTTGAGAAGCCGCAGGCATCAGCTTGTTAAGAAAAACATTTGGTTGTTTGGATCCTACTTATCCTAGCCTATTTATAAAATATTATAACAATGTGCTTAAAACATTTAAAAGTTTAATTTATTTTTGCGTCTTCGGAGTTGAGACCACTGTCTCTTAAAAGCGTTTACGCCGCACACTAGCGACGCCAATGAAAAAAAAACATATATCTTGTAATTAGAGATAGAAAATCAAATTATGCTCAACAAACTATTTTAATGAAGTAATTAAGCATTTTTACGTCACCTAATGAACATCTGACATGTTATGGTTTAGTTAAATTAGACGTTACAGCTAAAACGGCCACTTTTAACTATAACACCGTATTTAACTAAACCATAACATGTCAGATGTTCATTAGGTGACGTAAAAATGCCTAATTACTTCATTCAAATAGTTTGTTGAGCATAATTTGATTTTCTATCTTTAATTACTAGATTTTTTTTTATTGGCGGCGTTAGCACAGTTTAGCAAGCATACAGTTGCGCATCGAAGGTACTTTCGCAGAGCAAGGGAGGGGTACCCGCGGGGAAGCGGGCGCTGCGGCGAGTGTCCCACAAACAAGCGCAGTTTGTGGGAGCTACCGTGAAGGGCAGCCACGTGCGCGTATTGCGTATTTTAAACGTTTTTTGAATTTACGTTCAATGATTCCTATTGAATATAATGGTGCATACACGTTGTTCTGTATACGGTTGTAAGTCGACGTCGAAACACAACAATGACTAAATAGTTTCTTTTTTCTTTTAATTTTATTAATTTTGCCAACTTCTCTTTGATTAATAATGAACGTTTTTACAACACATAATTAACTAATACAATTACAGATATCAAATTCTAATTCATCACAAACACTACAATTTTCACTTGTTTTTATTTCGTAAGCTATTTCTGTTTTTTATTCTCAATTATCAATTGAATCGAATTTTTGTTAACGAGACCATTTATGTTTTGCTCTAGTTCTTGTTTCGCCTTGGTGTTTATTGGGCATTCTGTTATTAGATGTAAGATGGTATCGTTAGCATCTGTATCACAGTTCGTACTACGGGCTCTCCTTATTAAATAGTTACTTCGTAACTCTAACTCCAGCCTAGCGGGTTTTTCTAGTGTAGGTAGGTATATGTATTCTTTACGGCGCAAGCTCTTGCGCAAAGTGTAATCATTATGTTTACAACTTTTTATGTTAATCCGGTTTTTACGATATATTATTGTTTTTTATATAGTTGTTTTAGCAGTCGGGTTTTTTTAGGGTTTATATTTAAGAATTCCTGGCTTGTTTATTATTTTTATTTTTTTATGCAATCCGAATGCGAATTCAGTATATTGTTTTAATAATAGAAAATTGAAATCTAAAAATAAACCTTCACGTTAATTTAGCAGTGCAACATTTGTAAATATTCTTGATGAGAAATGATTATTTTATAAAAATATTGACGATTATTTGATTTCAAATTAGTGACAACCCTTGCATATCGGCGAACGATCGCGTAGATACCTACGCGAGCGGCGGCATCGCCCCACATCAAAGGCGATGCCCTACTGTATGAAATGGTAATACTGTGGCGCTAGTGTGCGGCGTAAACGCTCTTAAGTTCGCAAGTCTTTGTTATTTCAAACAGACAGACAGGTAATCATTTGCAAATACATCTGCAAGGGCTTTAAAAATAATAACTACCCATACCTATGTCGCAAATCATAGAACCGGTAAACACGAAAATAATCCCAATAATTAACGACTTCAATATTCTAACGCCGATCATTCGAATTCGAATCATAGATATCGCATTTTCATTATGAGCGCTCATCTAATTAATACGTGTCGTATTAATTAAACTGCTTGCTATATTGGTTAGGTAGCTCGCTTGCACCAACTAGACTGTGCTATGATTACGCTATAAAAAGCCTTTAATTTCGTTCTTTATTTTAAAATTTTAGCTTTACCAAGTTATTTTATGAAAAATGGCTAATGGTGTAATTTTTTCAACTTATAATCTTGAAACCTTTCTGAAGTAATGAATTTCATTATAAACTATGACCTGCCTCTTTCAAAGTTATTTCAGGATCGTGGGTTTAAAGTGCTTAGACCTTCAGGTTGTTGTTTCAGTCGTGCGTAAGTAGATACCACCCATTCTGCGAATAAGTTTATTTCGTTGTTGTTGCTTTGAACAATCTCACCAAGTCCTAAGGATGTAATTTGAAAACTGAATTACTAGCGCTTTGCTTTGAAATCTGTGGTCTCATTTCCCTTTACCCGGCTATTGTGTTAGGGTCGCGTTATTTACTACTCGCGAACACTCGCCGGAAAAGTGGAAACAGCTGCGACTGTAATCATTCATTCTCAAATAGGACTAAATTTGTTTCCAGATTGTTATTCACTTCACTTCGCATTTAAGTACCTACGTAAAGGCTCCATTTTAATTTGCACTTAAGGTTGAATGTTGTAAATGCTCTGCATTGCTAAATATTGTTATTATCAAAAGCTTCTGTCGTCCCTATCTAAGATCTCCGACTATTTTTTATTTGTGCCGTATCGTTTTGTTAAATTATGGAACCTAAAGAAGACATTTCACCTGGACTTCTTAAGAGATAATGAAATGTCATTTTTCGTTTTTACCTTATCTTATCTTATCTAAGTCGGTTGCTATAACAATAATGTAAGAGATAGCCAATTCCTCAATCTGTAGATGAGGATTCCGGGTGAAGTGTGTTTCATCCTCTGGCCTTATAGTCACTTACTATCATAATAACACATTCCGCAGTTTTCTTTTCTAACACTTATGCAGACGTAGGTTTCGTGTATATTTAGCTCAACCTTTGTGGAAACCTAGGAAGATTAACCCTGCTTTGTCTGTTCACTGCTTTTTTTAAGGACTAACTTACTTATGCTGTCCTGTGTTTGGTGTCGTAATAAAAAGGTATTTTCACGTGCCTGTGCTCACACTATTGTTTCGCACCAAGCTGACGTTTTCATTATAGACACTTATTTTTGCACGCAATTTCTCGGCATTCTTTTTGCACGTGAAACTGAACAACACATAAATTATATTATTATTAAGACGCAGACGTTTAAAATTAACGACGAAGATCGCGGTGCGGCGGCCGTCACAAAATGTGGTAAAAGTTTAGAAATAACCTTTTATAGGTATCATTGCAAACATTTGTATTTTCATTGTTTTGCCTTTTCGTTTCGGAACTATTTAAAAGCTTCGGATGCGGGGTTAAACTGTTCGGTTTATGGCAAGTCTTCAACAATTATGCACAGAATATTAAGTACAAAGTTAGGTGTCTATAATTTTAGCAGAATCGTGTTTGTACTATCCCTTTAGACATTTTTGTGGGATGAATTTGTATTAACTTTGTGGTTGGTTTACCGTAACATGTACCGCTAATATTTGTCGTGTTGGAGAAGATTATTAGACCCGACTCGTGACAATAAGAAACATATTTTTTTTAAAGTAGTGGAGTTAAATTACCTGTTAGTTACTTTACTACTGGCAACAAAAGCTCAATAAAAATACTGATGTGGTAAAGGTGAAGCAGGTTTTTGCACAAAAGATCCCGACGGGTCGAAGTGTTCCTGACAGAGGGAAACCTCAGCAGGCCCCACTAAGATAAGATAAGGTGAAGCAGCATATTGAGTTAATTTATTCATCATCATCATCATCAGCCTGCACACGTCCACTGCTGGACTAGGACTAGGCCTCTCCAAGTGAACGCCACTGAGCAGATCCGCGGCTACTCTCATCCAGCTTAAATTACCCAAATTAAATTTAATAAACAATAACATTTCAAAGGCATTCAATACACTACGTTTGGTTGTATTCTTCATAGAGCAAAAAAGTTAATACTAAACTAACTCGGCGTGCTGTCTGACTGTATTTTTTTGAATAGTATTCTAATTTACACATTTTTCCACCGTCTTATTTGTTTATTTGTATCAAAACATTTGGTTTACCTATCTGCTGCAGCAGCGTCAAATTATAACAAAGAGAACGGAGATAACCGTTTAGTTTTATTTTAAAATCGATGATATTCACTTCGAGTATGCACGTAGAGTTTTGACAGAAATGTTTTTGGACAAATTGGCCGCATTCCAGCGTCGGTCGCAGATACGGAGCTAAATGCCGACGCCGCGCCGCGACGTATCAGACGCATGTCGACGACTGCCGCGCTATTACATATGATTTACATTTCCTCTGTCAATTTGATATAAGTGTACGCATCTTATATTTTAACTATGTCGTCTTGTGCCAAACGGGTAATCATTGGTCGAGAATAATCAGATTTACTATTGAGGTTAAGAAGCTTTGAAGAATGACGCTCACCAAAACACATTTATTTGTGGGTTCCGCTTTTTCTATTATCTTTTGGTCTATATGTAATACTTTATACTTAGATGAATGATTGGTAGACAAATCATTCATCTAAGGCTTTATACCTATTTTTAACAAATATAAAAAAAATATTTCAGAAAAACACTGTTTTTCTAAACGCACATAAATTTTAGGTTTCCTAAAAACACCACAACTTACTCTTTTTCTTTATTAAAACAAGTAAATTTTTGTAAATTCGTTCATAATATGTGGTGGTGTTTGTTTTGTATTGAACAGCATCGTTTTTCATTGTATTTGTTCGTATAATAATGTCATCTGCATATTTGTCTCGTCAGACGTCGGTAAACAAACTGCTCGCAGTGCACCGTGTCACAGAATAAGTTGACCGTGTGCTGGATGCGTTTTCTCTTTGCTTAACTGGCCCACAGTTTGCAACTTCACAATACACCTTTAAGCTTGCAAGTACTTCAATATCTCTTCATTTATCGCGAAATTGCCAGCCAGCGCCGATGTCTTCATTATACAAAATAATGTTTTCGTAGCTCATGAAGACGGCTTAGTAATGTTAGCGATATTAAAAATAAAACCGGTTAGATCCATTAAAGAACGTTATGAAGGCATTTTTCAATTTTTTTAAAAGAATATTAAAAACAGCTCTAAAAAGCAAGAAATAATACGCATATCAGTTTAACCTTCCTATACTCGCGCGTTGGTCTGTGAGACCGACGAAATACATTTTTGTGTTTTTTTCATTGAATAGAAACGCTGTGAAGTCAAGTCTTTTGCTAGCTGCCGGATTTGTTTATAGCTTCAACTTAGTACACTCCGTGCGTTCCCTGCGAAAGATACGTAAATATAGTAGTGCTTGGCGCCAATCACCAATCTGTGAGACCAATGCGAGTATATGTGCAACTCTTTATGTAAGTATTAACTTTATTACAATGCTGGTGAAAATTAAGTAAAAATGTGATTTATATGTGATTTTATAAGCGATCTTTTAATATTTAGAAGTTTATTTTTATTACGGAGAAGAAAAAAGTTTTAATTCTGTTTTTGTAGTACATAAGTAAAAAAAAACGATTTTTAACGCTGTTGATTCAAAGACTTATAGTCTGTAAAATAATTAATAAAAAAGCAAGTGATTAATACATATTGTTTCATTAAATCCTATAGTTTTAGGAAATAATAATATCTACATAGGGTTAATAAGTAAAACAACAAGAAATAGGGTCCTGAATGTTCGGTCCGTGAGACCGTGCGCGAGTATAGGTGTCACAAAATTTGGCGCGAGTATAGGAAGGTTAAAAGAAGGTCTATTGAAGTCGGGTGGCTGGTGGTCGGCTGGGGGACTAACTTAACTTGGGGTTTAACTTTTATAGTTGTTCCATTATCTCCACTTTTTTTATTGTAAAAGCCCCACCCGATTTCAATGGACCTACTTTAAAACTGATATGCGTATCTAGGTAATTAATAATATGGTTTTTTTGTGTTAAAAAATATTTTATTTAACGATTTTTAGTGATGGACACGGACCTAACAAGGATGCTTCTCGGATGAGGAAACGACGGCCTAGTAGGTAGTGTTATTCCTATGTAAAACCATTCAATCTTAATTAGGTATTATTTTTGTACGAACTGAATTTTTGGCATATTGAACCATATGAATGAAGTAAGCCCAAGAAAAGGTAACTGCTGTAAATCGTTGAGGAATTGCCTCGACTGTCTATAGTCTCCATCATCAGATCATATGGGTGCAAAGTTCTCATCAATAGAAATGAATTAAGTCAAAACACAAGGAGCTACTGTAAAACGTTGAGGAGTTCCCTTGACTGTCCTTCGTCTCCATCATCACACCCCTAATGACAGTCACAATCCATCTAGGTGTAAAGTTCTCATCAATACAAATTATTCAAGCCCAAACACCAGGTAATTGCTGTAAATCGTTAAGGAGTTCTCTCTACTGTCTTTCGGCTCCATCATCAGATCGACTCCAGACCTTCATTAAATAGTAGTGCTTTAAAATACTTAATGCAAAAAAATAACAAACGCACTAGTGGCCACTACGATTTTCGAAGGTTCCCCTCGATTTCTGTGGGATGCCATCATCAGATCCTGGTTTCCTTATCATGGTACCACCCTTGGGATCCACCCATGGTATCTCCTTTCCAACAATAAAATAATCATCAAAATCAGTTCATAAACAACGAAGTTATCCGCGAACACACATTAAATATATAGGTATAGATACCTACTCATATACGGTCGAATTGAGAAACCTCCTCCTTTTTTTTGAAGTCGGTTAAAAAATAATGCATGTTAGTGTTTAACGATTTCTGACGTCTTTTAAACAAACAAAATGTTAATAAACAAGGGTGGGTTGAACAGTTTCCATGTTTGGATGAGTATCTGTTTATTGTAAAGAATTAAACTACACTCGCGAGCAATAAACTGGAATCGCTTTACCGCGGGATGTTCTAGACTAATTTTTACAGTTTCTATGCAATGAACTATACGTTGTGGTATATGATTTCAAAGGTAATTTAATAAGCTTTCAACCTCTTCCAATGTCACAGACAAAGATTATTTCCCTTACGTTATGAAACGTAAAACAAAAAACATACATATTTACAACAAAATACTGTTTCGTTTTGGAGTCCTGAAACCATTGATATTTAGTTTAACTCAATGCCTGAAACTCTATAAAAAGTGAGCATCCCTAAAAATTGGTCATCTGTCCAATATTTGACATCACTGGGAACACTGAATCTGCAAGAAAATGAAAACCACACCTGCAGAAGCCGCTCAAATCGTCATCTTAATCCAACAAGGGGTATCTCAGCGTAATATTGCTCGACAGCTTTATCTAAGCCAGTCTTGTGTCTCGAAGGTGTACAGAAGGTTCAGGGAGACTGGAAACATTGTCCGGAGACCAGGATCTGGAAGACAGCGTTGCACTTCGGTGAGAGATGACCGATTCATTGTCACCACTTCTCTCCGAAATCGACACCTAACCGGCGTGAACGTCCCAACGGCAGCTAGGATAAGTTCGAGAGAGGGCTGTTAGCGAGTGGACAGTGAGGCGAAGACTTAAAGAAGCGAATTTGACTCCAAGAAGGCCAGCTACGGGGCCCAAATTGTCTCCAGCCCACCGAGAAGCCCGGCTTCAGTTTGCTCGCGATCACTTAGGTTGGGATACAGAAGAGTAATGGAGTCGAGTCCTGTTCTCGGACAAAACAAGGATGTGCCTGCATGGTAGCGACCGTCGACAGAGAGTATAGAAGACCGGGGGAGCGATTTGTATGATATGGGCGGGAATTTCTATAGAACCAAAAACGGAGCTGGTACTCGTACCTGGTGGTGGTCGGGGAGGGGGGCTAACTGCGGAAAGATACATCAACGACATTCTGCTAAGCCATATCCTCCCGTACGCCGGGTTTATTTGCGAACATTTCCTGCTAATGCACGATAACGCCCGCTGCCACACCGCTGCAATGACTAGACAGTACCTGGAAAAAGTCGAGATTTTCACTTTAGACTGGCCAGCCCTCAGTCCTGACTGAACCCTATTGAACATCTGTGGGACGAACTAAAAAGACGGGTACGAGGAATATATCCAGCTCCGGCGACGATAGAAATCTGAAAACTGCTTCGGTCGTAGAGTGACTAGAGTGTGGCAGGAAATTCCACAAGATTCCGTCAGGATACTCATTCGGTCAATGAGAAACCGTTTACAGGCAGTCATTAGGGCCAGGGGGGGATAAAATACCCATTGTAAAAAAAAACATATATTTTCATATAACTTCGTATTCATTTAGACATCCACAACTTCAACCTTTTGCAACAATTCCCTATATTTAGGTAGGAAATTTTATAAATTTTAAATCTTTTTGACATAATTTGAAAGCTTATAAAACTACCTTCCAAATGATATACCACAATCTATATATAATTCATTGCGTAAAAATGATAAAAACTTATCTTTAGCAATCCGCTCGCGAGTGTATAAACCTCTTCCTGTATCTGAGTCGATGATTGAGTCGGCTCATTGCGTGTTTACAACCGATAACGAGGTCACACTTATCTACTGCATTGCTATTCTTTGTAACCGTCTCATACGTTTCACAATAGCTAATGACAAGACAAGTGATTTAAGGGAGATGCTGTTTGTTTGTTGTACCTACTTATCTTCTTTCTTCTTTATAGGTTTGTTTTTTTACGGTCAGCTAACAAATGTCTGATACCACGATTTTTTTTAAACTGTATGTAGACGTTTCTCCCGGAACCCTCAACCAGTATGAAATTATCGGAATTAAAACAGGTTTGTCATTGCTTGCAACTTAGAGGATAGAACTTAAATAAAACCAACCCCGAACTCTAAGTGACTGTCAAAATTGTGACAACACCTGCAAATTATGTCTACGATCAGGAGATCTATTTTTGAATCGCACGTATGACATTGTGTTGTCGCTTGCGACTTAAGTCACACTCGTCTTCCAAGTCGCATGACGCCGATTTTCCGTATTTTTGAATCGTTCGTTTCCGGTGCTGCCAACATAATACGAAATGTTGGATGATATCCGTTCAACGCAGACTTTAGAAAAAACTGATACAGCCGCAATGAAATAACACTGCTTAAATAACTATGGTGCACTAAATATTCCTCTAGATTCATTTTCAAGCTCAAAGTAGGTAGTAGTAATTATTTTCCTCAGAACGAAAAGCTGTTTTCTTGTATTTACTTACAAAGGTTAAAATTTTCAATGACACAAACAAACGAGTGACATGACATTGACACAACGCCTATGCGTTAGTCGAGCGACACAAAGCGAAAATCTATATTTTGACGGTTATTCTATCAATCGCTTTGTGTCGCTCGACTGCAACGAGTGTGTGAGGGCACTCGTTGCGGTCGAGCGATTCAAAAATTTGGAAAGTCAAATATCGAACGAAAATCAGTAGAAACCAAGCGCTCGACTCGAGGCGAAGGAATCAAAATAGAGCCCCTGCGCGTTCAAGATAGTGGTGGCGTCACAAAATAAGGTTAAGGAGACTGCAGAAAGTAAGCTCCATACAAACGCGCTTTAACAACGCCCACATAGGCAACCTCTCACGGACACTGAATCTCGCACGCAACAGCTGCGCTCGAACTTGGTGTCTAGTGCGAGTTTCATTCACCATTCGAACACGTTAACAAAAACGAGAAATTGTATGGCAACATTTTTACTCTTCTCGAGGCGCTGCTAAAATGCCATACTAATTTTCGTTTTCGTAAACGTAATCGAATGAATACGGATAGAACACAACTCACACTAGGCACCCTGTTCCGAGATCCGTGCCCGTGAGACGGTCTATGTTAGGGATGGGCAAAGTTTTTCATTCGCGTAACAATATTAATTAACTAACAAAATCTATGGCGGGCCAGGCTATTGAATTTTTTGCTGTATTTCTTCAATAAATAAATATTATTTTGTGAAACTTAAAATATTGATAGGTATGTATTTTCTGAAACACACACGCACTTGAATTTTTGTATGATGGTCGCGGGCCGGACTTCGATCATTCACGGGCCGGAGATGTTGCCCATCCCTGGATATGTGTTGCGTTGCTCGAGCGCTTACCTTCTAGGTCTCGTTGTTTTTTGGTGGCGGTCTAATGGCAACGGCAGGTGATTCATTAATTCCGGTTCAATGAGGCCGCTCGGTGCCCGTCGCACTACTACACCACCCGCGCTCACAGCCGCGTGCGAGCTTTGATTGCATCCGCGCACTCCAGCGAGCTCGCTTCAAAAACTTCGCGGTGAAAGGAGCCATTTTCAATGTTTCCATACTCATGAGCCTTGAACGAACTCCAGCTTTGTCCGCTTTTGTTCATTGCACCGTTCGCGCACTGGTGATACAGTCTGCTCTTTGTATTTCATGTTTACTTACCGTATGCAATCTCGTCTGACGAGCACATTAATTAACCATTATTTACTTAATCGCTAACCAACTATAACGAAACGATAGTGTCATTAACTTCATGTTTGTCTATGATAAGCAGCATTAATATTTTATTCCAACGCATTAAAGCAAGATTAGCGTTATCTTAATGAAATACTAAAGGTTAAACTTACTAATAATACATTTTGTACTAAGTCAACGAATGTTGTGTCTACGTTCCGTAACAATGAGGCATATTTTTAATAACCTTTGCTTAGTATACCTACGACCTAGTATACCTACCGACTTTATTGAAAACCGCAGGGGTACTATTAAAATCACTTTTTATGATGTTTTTACCAGCGATATAAACAGTAAAATGTTGTTTATGTTAGAACTTTTTTGAACCTGTTAATATTTATTCGACACAGGCGCAAACAAGTAGGCACACTATTAGGCACAACTAGTGCGTTGCCGACCTTTAAATCTATAATTATTTTCTCTATTAATTTTACTGGACCTCATACTTTCAAATCGGAACACAGCAATGATACATACTAATGCTTGACACTTCAGTAGGTATGAAGGTAGTTGTCATCTAGACAGGTTTTACCGGATCATCATCGTTTAGTGCTATCGTCATACTTACTGAAGTTTTGAGAATATAATATAATACAACATATTCTGTGACAATTTTTTTTTTTTCAATTTTCAGACGACCTCCTTGGTCGAATGGTTTGTACACTGGTTTTCATGGTGTCGCCATCTCTGAGGTCCCGGATTCGATCCCCGGTCGGGTCAATTTAGAAACTATTGTTTTTCTAAATTGTCTCGGGTCAGGGTGTTGTCTATGTGTAATAAGTATGTATTTAAGTACTTTAAGTATGTTTATCCATTGTCTAGTAACCATTTAACGAGTTTCATAACGAAGCTTCTCTTGGGCTAGATAATTGGTGTGAGTGTAGGAAAGCTTATTTATTTATTTATAGCTTGTTTTAACTGGCGATAACTATTAATAATAACAATTTCTCTCCCTCGTGGCCTGGCGCCCGCCGGCCGACTATGCTATTGCCGGACTTAACCGCCATAGGCGAGAGGTATTTTACCGATGTTAAAATAATAATAATAATAACCCTAACCACCGGCAGCTTAAGCCCTGCCCCGTTGCCGGCGGCACCCTAAGCTAGGTTTTTTTATAATATTTTAATGTTTTGTATGTGCTTTTGTATTTTACTTTTATATTAATATTATAACAAACCTAGGCTAAGAAAAAATAAATAAAGATAATAATAATAATAATACAGGCTAAGTATACCTAATCATAATTTTACTAGCTTTATAAGAAACACGTCTTTTGATGCTACTAAAACAAATTATCTTTGAGACTCTCGTAACACTTTGAATTTTTTCTTCCTAATTAACTCACATTACCTAAAGTATGTTCAAAGAAGTTAGATTGTTGCCTCCATTTTTATTTTATTTTTTTTTTTATGTTAAAAGGAGGAAACGAGCAGGCGGGTCACCTGATGGAAAGTAATCACCGCCGCCCATAGACACCCGCAAAACCAAAGTTATCGCAGATGCGTTGCCAACCTTTGAAAGGAGTTGGATCTTGAGGAGGGAGTAGGAATTGGGAGGGGGGAGGGGTGAGAGATGGGCCTCCGGTACTTTCACTCACCGGACGAAACACAACAGCAACGCCGTTGTTTCACGCCGATATTCTGTGAAAGGGTGGTGTTACGCCGGGCGAGCCGGCCCATTTCGTGCTGCAACGCAACGTGGCTCTACCACTCAGACAGTGTTACTCATTTAGCACCACCCAGGGGTCACGTGTAGGGTCTCAAGGGTAAACCTACGGATGCGAGTAACTTTAACCCCCAAATGAATGACCATGAATATTTATTAACATTCAACGTTTAAAGATTACCAAAAATCATTACTATTTTAGTAGAGCACTTTCGTTTCATCAATGATGCCAATAGTACTACAAAGATAACATTCCGTAAATGACTAATTCGATCGATTTATCTAAATACCTAACTCGAAATAGGAACTATGCTCTTTCAAGTATAATCATATTACAATTAGAATACCAGTTAACTAATCTTCAATAGAACTCGGTATGTGAAGGTGGACCGGTCGCTGGCAAGTGGTCCCGTTTGTAAACGGCTACCGTCTATTTCTCTTTGCCGACTGCAGCCTCACGCCACTAAAGTAATGGAGCATTAACAGAAAGTTTGACTTCATTACACGCCTTGTGTACCCCGCAAATTAATCATACGATAACTATCTCGTCATCATCTCGTCATTTTATCTCAATAAATTGTTAGTCTCATTTAAATCTAGAATAATATTAACGTAATGTTTCAAATTTTGCGAAATTATAACAAGCAATTTAAGTGCATCCCACGCGTAATACTAAGGTTAGTAGAACACCCACTCTATGTATAGCTGAAGTAACAGACACAATAAATCGTTGCCAATTCTGCTATGAAGTAGTTAAAAACCAATAATATTTATAAAACATACATTATTGGCAAAACTGCAAAGCTTACACGCGCTGCCCGTCAAGAAAGGGTAGTTTTGTTTCAAGTAATGTTTCAAAAGTTAAAGTTTTAGTTTGGATTAAAGACTTATCGTAAGTCTTTATATGTTCTATTGCTATGCTCGGACCTTCTCAAATGAATAAAAATAGCACTTGGTTAAATCAGGCCATTACCACCAGTAACACCATGCAGGCCAATACGGCTTGGTACATATTTTAATGCACACCCATCAGGATATTCGGATTTGGGAATATTGCTTTAGTTACACGAACGCGCTAGCTTCGCAAACCATCTTCTCACATAAAGAAAGAGAACCACGTGTTTGTAGCTGCTAAATAATTTGGAGTGACTGTCTAAAAGAAATTGATCATTAAAAAGTGTGTAATTTCATTAATGAAATGGTCCATTAGCATAAGAGAGTTACGTAAAATCAATACCTAATTATAAAATAATGGCACGCAATAAGCTGTTAAAAATGTTAAATGCATTTTTTTTTGTTTCTCGAGCATCGTCTATTGGCGATTACGATCAAATCGGCTGCAAAACTAACAAAGTATTAAGCGTACGGGTAAGGGTTTGGAGCCAAAGTAAACTACTTCACGCGCTGAATTACTATGTAGATGTGAAATGTACATGATTAATCTGCAACGTGAGAAGAGATTTCGTGGAGGTATCACGTTCGTGGTCTATCGTTGGAAACAGCCGTATTTTACACAGTTTCGGGATGAAAATGGTTTCTGTGGTACGGAAATAGGGCTCAAGTTTGGACTTATGTTATACTGCTATAAACCATGTTGCTGTTGGCTTATGGAAATGTATCTTGGCAGTATCCCTGAAACACAAATTTAAATAAATTTTAATACATAATTATTAGATTCCTCTGTCTGCTATAAAACGGTGCAAAATATTGCACCGTTTTGTGCACAGAACAGTTAAATCTATTCCGTGGTTTTGTGCTACAGTACTGCCAGTGGTGACTATTTTATTGAAAGGATTTCAGCGTTGGTACCTATAGAGTTTGTTTATATAAGAAGTTTAATATAAAACATGATGTCACGGTGGTTTAGCAGGAGTAAGTAGAATCTATTGCTGTTATATGTTGCAGTCTTAAACTATACTGGCTTAGATTTTATAAAGCTTACCTACTACAGAACTTCGGTATCCTAAAGAAATTATGCGGAATAATTGAACTGTCAATTAACTCGCATGTTAACATTTACTATCTTTTGTGAAACGAGTGAGGCGGTACCAAAATATCTGGACAAAAATAAATTTCTTCAATAAACGTTTCTCATACGGATACTATGTTTTCTCTAATCCTGAATTCACTTAATAAATGTAACAGATTTAACATAATTGAAAACTCTGCCTGAAAATGTTTGAGAAACAGGGAGCGGGTTCTACATAAACTCGGCTAGCCAATTTGTATTATTCACAAATCTACATTTGCATAAGCTATTAGTAAAATTGGTTATCATTGTTTAGTAACTGCAACTTAAATGTGCCTTGACATGAATAGGGAGACGTCACGCGCGACCCCTAAGACGTCTTCATTATCGTGTCGGGTCCAAATTGACCCTTGGTCATCGCTCCAATCACCCACTCCTAATTACGCCCATTAGCTGCGTATTTAGTAAAGCAAATAGTTTTAAGACCCAATATGACATATTATATGCACGTCTGATAGATAAGATATTTCATATAGCATTAGGGTGTACGAACGGAAATCTAAAAATATTATTTCTTTCATTGAATTCGAGTTTGTTGAGAGTTGAAAGTAGATTCGGCATGTGAAGTTTTGAAGTTCACTTTGCATCTCGATCGGCTAACCGTATACCGATTCAGGTGAATAGGGCGACTTATCCCAGCCGGGCTTGGGCGGATGAAAAATATTTGGGCGGTTGCCAGGCACGCTGCTCGCTCGGCGGCGGCGCGGCGGCCGGCGGGCGGCGCGGGCTGCCCACTGCAATACCTGACACTGGAAATGCATCATTTATCTTGTACGCAACACGTACACGCGTACAATCTCAACGAGACTGCCCTAAATTAACGTAACCAAATATATATGTATGTTACATTTGTAAACAATCGGAACAACAAACATTTGTAACATCGGAATGAAAAAGTTTACGCGTCTGGTTTTGATCAGTTTATTCGGATTCCTCGAAACGAACCGTAAACAAGTGTGAAGACTAAACCTATGTTGCTTCTGATAAATAGCTTATTAGTTATGGTTTAAATAAAATACAATATGTTTAAGTTTAATGTTATGTATTACCTATGTGCGTGAATATTTTATTGAGGTTGTGGGTAGGCTTGTAGGTAGTGGTGGTAACGATACACGAAGTCTTTTTATCGGTGATCAGGACATACTGATTCCGACTAAATAAATGATGGCCATTGCAATAATAATAGTAGTTACACGTTTTTTTTTAATTTAATTTCGGAATCAGTAGGTCCTGTCACCGATAAAAAGTCTTCGTGTATATTGTGATCAAGCATCATCGCGAATAGAGACACATAGTTTCGATTGATTTACTAATTTCGATGAAAAAGCCTTTTAAAATAAAGTTCAAAATACTAAATTATTCAATAGTTTATCTTAATTTTTTCATAGCGACAATATGCCAACTCTAGAATATAAAATAACCCAAACAGGATCGGTATCGCTGGGTGTCGTGCGATTGGAATAAAGCGTGTGAAATAAACATGACATTCTATTTGAATTGGCACCGACTTTCAAAGTAGCATCATTTTATTTAACTTTATAGCCCATTTTTGAGGTCACACTAACTCTTACAAAGTTTACTTTTTTACGTTATTGTCTTGTCATCTTTATTGTTGTTAGTAACAATGTTTTTCTTTTATTTTCAGGTGAGTAACGGCAATGTCATCGATACAGGAACACCTACTTTACTGGTATTTACCATTTTGAATATTTGGCACTCGGCATGTGAATGCGATCGTCATATATGTAGCTTTGTACGTTTATGAATGAGTGAATGCCATATGTTATCAGCATAAAAGTGATCTCATTTGACATATATGCCTGCAAACTCAATCTAAATTAATTAATAACATGTGCTTATGTCTCTGGATCTCATGGTAATCTATTTAGCATACTGGTTGTTGTTGTATGTATTGCGATGTCAATCAATAATTATCAATACTTTTTACGCACTCTTTTATTATTAGTTATTATAATTATAATAAGTTAACTGTATATTTATTTTTTATTGCCATTAGACAAATTAAAAAAAAAATTCACAAAGAATTTGGCTGTAGCTCCCATTAATTATAAAAAATATTTCGTTTGCCTAGCAAACCTAGGTAGTGGGTACCGAAAGTTTTATATGCTTTATTTATTTAATATTAGAATAATTATGTAGTTTTTATGTGTATAATTACTATATTATGATTATTTGTGATGCGAACACTTGCGTCAAAGGCCTCACTAACAATTAATGATGCACGCTCTCTAGGCACGTTAGATAGGTATTGGATGAATTGGATCAATGTTTATTGAATCAAAGTCAATAACGACAATGATTCAACCAATTGAAAATTGAGTTTTTAGCAACAACGTTACTTAAAAATATAATCTAAACTCGTAGTTGTAAATATTAACATGTAATACTGCTATGACAAGCATGTCAGTCATGTCACTTCATTTCACGCATGTAAAGCTATCTATCATATTTTTCCTTGTACCTACCTAATAATAATTAACAAATTCATTAGAGCATGGCACCGACGATGTAGTTAACAAGTGGTATATATCATTGAGGTTACATTATGTATGAATTAGGTAATTATTGTTATCTGTTAAATTAAAACAAGTAGGTACCTTAATAACTCTTGTTATTCCTAAATCTGTTCCTACTTCCCCTGCACTGTTGCAGCTGTTTAAGTTGATAAATAAATACTTTCGAAACAGCCCGTGTAATGTTCATATATATATAGTCGGCAGTATTCCTCCAGTCGTGTTCGTGTATTTCTGTATGGTAACCATGGCATTGAAGCTTGACTGGCGCGTGCGCCGCGTGCAAATCTGAACTTTAATACATTATCACGTGCGAGCGAATTTGAACCTTTTAGCAATCCGTATAAGGCAATGTTGTATACACACGAATGCCAGACAATGTGCTATACCGTGAAGCCTCACGCACTTCTGGCATATTGATAGGTCATTATTTTTTCTGAGCCGGGCATGAACGTACCTTTTTTTTCAAAAAAAAAAACGCCATTGTTTTTTAATTTAACTATCGTGTTCACGCTCAACAATTTAAATAATCACGGTGATTCTGTGTATGTACTACTAGGTACAGGTATCTACGAGTAGTATTTATACAGTGTTCAAAATAACATTCAGTTACTGAAGGTTGTTGACCTAACCTAAAATAGGTATTTTGTATAGTATTTTACTGAATAAAACATAATATTTGGTAGGAAAGCCAATCTTTAAGTACAGCGACGAGATCACAATCAACCGCACTGTCTTTTATTTTTTTACCCTCTTCAAACTGCTGGAAGTAGGGTTGGGTGGTTCCTGTAATTATAGGTATTCCCATTGTTTCTTTGTATTATTGTGTACCAAATAGGAAAACTCTTTGTTGGTAATACAGGATGAAAAGAACGAGCAGCGCATTGTATTAAAACATATTTTCAAGAAGGAATATTAGAGAATTGTTGGAGTTGACTATAGTTTTTAAATTTTTTTCGTAAAATAGTAAAAAAGAAACAAAATGTCATCTGTAAAACTGGCTCCTTTTTGATGTGTCTATTGGTCGGCGGTAGGTATTAATCTATTACTAATATTATAAAGAGGAAAGCTTTGTATGTATGTATGTTTGCAACGAATAAACTCAAAAACTACTGGATTGATTTAAAAAGTCTTTTACCTAATGGTAAAAGACTTTTTAAATCAATGTAGCATTCATAATCAATGTAGCATTCTAATGAATGCTACATTAGCGCTGGCTGAGTAACATAGGCTACAGTATACAGGCGCGGGTGCCGGGCGGGACTCGCGCGTCTATGTCACACACAATAAGGATGTCGAAAATTAAAAAAATATCGATATATCGATATTTTTGAAAGTATCAATATAGATCTCGAATATCGCGAAAAAATATCGATAGATTGATAGATAGTTAACATCTTTATTCGGACACTATATACACACACAATATACAATCGTAAAAAAACAACAATTACACTAAAAACAAACAAAATTTCATAACACAACTATTGAAAAATACAAAAATGTGTGTGCCGCAGCATCTCAAAAGAGTTGTTGCTCAGCGTGGTATTCACTCGCATAGCAAGTGAATCGCTGATTTTCAGCAACAACCAGGATTGACCACGAGGACGGTGCCCATAACAATTATCAGTAAAGTGTGTAAGTGTGATATCGATATACCGGTCAAATTTTTAACCGACTTTAAAAAAAAGAGAACCTCCTGCTCTTTTTTAAGGTCGCGATTCGAGAAGCACGAACTCCAAATAAAAAATAGCAAACAAAACAATTGATGATCTCGCAAACACACCACACACAACACTCAATTACTCTTAAAGAAAGAAATAACTATTTTAGATCAAAGTACCAAATGACCGTTGCGTATACGCAGCACACATGAACACATGACATGATTTGATTAAAGCAACGCACTGACAGTGACAGTTACGCACTCACTACCACAGATTAGATTAATGGAATTCAGCACAACAAAACAATAAGTTTTTTTTTCAATCTTTTACGGCTTTGAATTCTAGCGAATTTAGTTAGATCTTGATGAGATGATAATAAATAAAAAAAATATCGATTTTGATACGAATTTCGATATTGGTTATTTTGTATCGATGTGTCGATATTATTTCAACAAGCCTACACACAACTACCTGCGTCATTGAGTGGTTGCGACGTGTTTAAAGAAGGAAGATCATCGTCTATTAAGTAAAAATGCGGGACCAGTGCTATTTAACACATCTTTGGAAGAAGACATGTTATCGTGTCAAAATCGGACGGTTGAATAAAGTTGGTTGTAAACCCTCATCTCTCGCGGCGCCCAGCGCCCCGTCCGCGTCTTACATCTTTTCTTGAGTGATTTTAAAACATATTAAGCCGCAGGAAGGTCGATCTCCCGACCAAACTCTTTGCAGCTAACTCTCGAATCGATGACTGCAATGCACAGCCACCTAAAATTCCTCACTGTGTCCACACAATGCCCGAGTTTAAAATCAGGCAGTGTGATGTCCGTGCGGAGCTGCAGTCAATCGATGTCCGGAAAGCTAATGGCCCTGATGGTATCCCAGCAATAGTCCTGAAAATGTGTGCAGCGGAGTTGTCCCCCGTGTTAACGCGCCTTTACCGTCTCTCGCTCTCCTCTGGTTGTGTGCCGGAATCTTGGAGAGAAGCTAATGTGCAACCGGTCTCCAAAATGGAGATCGGTCAGAACCTTCTAATTACCGACCTATAGCCGTTACTTCAGTTTTGTGCAAAATCGTGGAACGTATTTTAAATAAACAACTTGTCACCTACCTGGAAGAACACTCCATAATTCACGATCGCCAATACAGGTTTCGGCCGAAACGGTCAACGGGTGATCTTCTAGCGTACGTTGCACATCTCTGGGGTGATGCTATTGACAAGCGTGGTGAGTCGGTGGCTGTTAGCCTTGACATAGTCAAGGCTTTTGTTCGGGTCTGGCACAAAGCTCTTCTCTCCAAGCTCCCGGCATACGGTCTGCCTGCTCAGTTCTGCAACTGGGTCGCTGGCTTCCTGCATGAGCGTAGAATCCGTGTCCTGTCGGATAGATGCGCTTCGCAGTTCATATCCACAGTTCATATAAGTGAATGCTGGGGTCCCCCAAGGTTCCGTTCTGTCCCCCACGTTGTTCCTTCTGCATATCAATGATATGCTTGCACTTGGAAATATTCATTGCTATGCAGATGATAGCACAGTGCATGGGGGATGTAACGGTCACCCAGCGGCAGGGCGGGTTGAAACCGAAGTCTATCGAGTAAATCTTGTCATTGAGCTCAATCGGGTATTGGACCTCATATTTAAATGGGGCTCCAATAATCTTGTTGAGTTCTATGCCAAGAAAACACAGGTGTGTGCTTAACGGCAAAATGTCACCATTCCTTGCCCTTCATACTCTTCAGGGTACATCTCTAAGCCTGCAGAGCAGTATCAACATGCTCGGTATGTCGTTTCGCTGCGATCTGAACCAAAAGGACTACATCGAAGCCATGATCAAAATAGCCTCACGAAAACTCGGTATTCTGAACAGGGTGCGGCGATTCTTTACGCCTGACCAGTTGTGCCTTTTATACAAGACCCAGGTACGGTCTTTCATGGAGTATTGCTCGCACATCTGGGACGGTTCCGCAAAGTACCTTCTCGATGCCTTGGACAGATTGTAGCGTCGCGCTGTACGCATTATCGGCAACGCAGAAGTCGCAAATACTCTTGAATCTCTGCAATTGCGTAGAGATGTTGCGTCACTTAGCGTGTTTTACCGCTTATACCATGGCTGGCATGGATAATTTGTATGGGAAAACGTTAACTCCTTTCGTATATCGCCAGGAGGCGCTGCTTCAATGCCATACTAATTTTCGGTTTCACCTCCAAAACATGGAATAGTTTGCCAGCACACGTTTTCCCTCCTTCCTATGATATGGGGTCCTTCAAACGAGGCGTAAAGAGGCACCTTGTGGGCCGGCAGAGTGAGGGTAACTGATGCTGCGTTGTTTTCACGCTGCACCAGTTGTCGTCGCATCTGGATTCCATATTCACTTAACATCAGATGAAATGGAGTCATTTGCCGTGCTACGTATAAATATATATATATATATATATCGATTAAGTAATTTCATTGTAATTTTAGCATTAATGATTTTTTAGGTGTTTTCAAACAAAGGCATGAAGTTATCTGTATTAAAAATTTCAAATTCGTTGGTCTTGTCATACTCCTACAACCTTCGATGAAAGTTGATGTATTTTTTCAAAGTGTTGCCTTAACGTAAATATTGCAAAATAATGTTACCTAATGCAAAAATAGTTGAAGGTACTTAGTACTCATCCATGTGGCGTTCGTTCTTTCCATCCAGGGGCTATAGCCTCACGTGCACAAAACAATGTTGTCAATCCATTGTGATTTCACCCAACTACAACTAATAGCTAGATGGTGAGCTAAATAATTTGACAATGCAGTTTTGTTTCCGTATTTTTCTCGCTCAACATTTAAGCTGACGCTACGGCCCCTTACGATCTAAGTATACGAGTATTAGTCATTCGGAACGGGTCGTGCAGTTGCATAGATGAAACCTGCTAGTAAATCTTCAGTGTGACAGCGTTTCTCAGCAGTTGACGTGTACAAATGGCTGTATTTAGAATATGCTTTGCTTGCTTACAACTTTTATCTGCTACTTTGTTAACATGGTGCATTAGATATCCATCGATATACATACTGATTTATGCTTTTATATATTAAACTGCAAACACATTGCAATATAACGTATCCGTAACTCTAATTATAATGGAAGAGGCATTATTTAGCGTTATAAAAATTTCACCGCCATGTTAGCAGGTGATTTATTACTTGCGTAATCCTTGCATTCATAAAACATGAAATTATTACATCAGATATTTCCCTGGAGTCCATTCCCCGTAAAGATTCAGCTTTACGATAAGAAGCCTAATGCAATGGGATTTACGTTTGAAATGGGTTCGCGTGATAGTGTCTGAGGCTGCGGCACTCTCGTATGTGATATAATATTACTGTCCGTATTTCATTTATTATGTGATATGCGGAAACCCAAATTGTTTTACATTGTGCCAGTCGTTATTTGGTACCAAGAGAATTGCAATCTTTAAATTCGATCATGAGGCAGACGGAGAACGCCTTCCAGCCACCAATCGGCAAATTTAACAGCCATCTGTATCCTTCGATTCGTCGTTCTTTATGATTGAGTTTCAGATGGAGTTTTAACGGGAATATTGTTTGTCTCTTTTTGTAACACATTCAACATGTCTGTGTGACGTAGATCCTCCAGTGTTCCATGTTTACCGTGCGTATAATACATTTTACCAAAGTTGTATCATTGTTATCAATTCAAATCGTAACCAACGATGTCACCTTTGAAAGTTGTCGTGCATCGAAGTACCATTAAGCCTCGGCTGGATCGGTGCCAGAGTGGGGATATTATTAGCACGCCGACAACGTCCGAGTTAATCAAGCTCAAATAAGATCAATATTTCCCGTAGGTGATGGTCCAGGGCCGGCCGCGCCCGTCAGCCTGGATTACTGGCCGCATCGGACGCACACGTCTTCCACACAAACTTATTTATTAACCTCGATACGCTCGATACTCGGACATGTAAACACATTTTTTAGCAAAACATGCGGCGTGCTGCGTCCAATAAATCACCGTAAATAATGAATATCCATTATGTTCAACAGTCTAAGACTTTCTAAACTAAACTGTTGTGGCTGGAAGTGAAGAAAGCTTAACTGCTGTCTAGTTACCAGTATTGTGAGCGAACCGGTCCTCGGTGTCTGCCAGTGTTTTTCTCGAAGCTCTTGCTTGCACGACCCACTGACACCGTGTGCAACTGAGCACTGTGAGCACCCATTCGATACAAAATACATTGGCCATTGCTACCCTTTTGCTCGTGCCGCAAAATGTAGCCCTGATTATTTTTATTCCAATTGATAAAAGAAAAAGAAGCTGCCGTGAGTATGGAACAGGAAAAGTTGGGCATTTTCTATTACTGGTTGCGTGACTGAACGCTTCTTATGTTTAACTACATGCCGTCAGGAGAAATGCTTCGCTTTACATACGTATTTAGGTTGTGTTATTTCATATTATAACTGTTTTTTCATTAATATTTTCAAAAAATATATAAATGTTCTTTGACTAGCTTTTCTCACGGTTATGGTTTTCGATCAGTTAGAATAAAAATAAGTTGTATGTTTAAAGGTCGTTACAATAATATACTACTCGTAATAACAAGCCCTAGCAGAGCCCCTTTACATTATTAAATTTAAAGGTTTACCTATACATTTAAAAAGTAAAGCACCGTAGTATAGAAGCTGGGTCAGATAAAAACACACACATTCGCACGCAAACTTCTAAAATATCCCCATTGCCCAAAACTCCAAAAGCATAAATACCGGGTTATTTTGTTATCGTTAATAAAGTAAATTGAAAATTGCTCTCAAACGCGCTATACTTAGCTGGCTTGTATTATATTAAAATTTCATACTCTGATTACTTTCTGCGGAATTGAAAAATTTAAGGGTTAATTAACGTGAGCGGCGACCTGAAAAATGGGTGTAACCTCAGCCGCAGTTTAAAAACGTTCGACGCGAAGTCGTGAGTGTCGCCCCGGCGCCGCTAAGAAGCGGTCTGCAGCGCCACTATTCCTTACTAAGCCAGTGCAGCTCTCAATCTCTTCTCTAATTAATCGTTCAGAATCCTAATTAATCACCTTTTTAACTCAGTAAAGTTCGCTATCGCAAAAAATGTCGTAAGTACGATATTTCTAAAAGACTTGTTCCAATGATTGGCTTTAGATCGGATCGCTTCGAACTTTGAATATTGTAGTTAGTAAATTAACCTATATTTGAAGTCTTTATTAAAATAACATTTACCAAATGTTATGTGGCGACTTTATTTAAATCGTAAAATGTTTACAGCACTACATTTGAAGACCGCTGCCGAAACTTGAAAATATTGAACGTCGCGTCGACTGTACGAGATCACGTAATCGTTAAGGACGAATAGTCGTGAAACCTGCGTTTATTGGTTTATTGTGTGCGAGTTTGTGGAAAAATCCTCACAGCCAATACTGGCGAGCGTTTCCACGAATTTACATTTCGAAAAGTCCTTTGTATTAGGCGTACGGGCGTATTGTGACAAAATGTATTTATTGTCATGAAAATTAACATTCTCACTGTATATTCCCTACTGCTCCTTGTTAAAAGTCGAACATGAACAAGTTCATCATCATCATCATCATCATCATCATCATCATCAGCCTACACACGTCCACTGCTGGACATAGGCCTCTCCAAGTTCTCCATGAACAAGTTGCTGAGGGCTAAATACTTCGCCTTTATTAATTACATTAAGTAAAACGCTTTAAAGGTCTGATGGCTGAATCGTCCAGTTTATCAACATTTTAAGTGGCAATATTCATGTCCCTCACTGTTCCCCCTAAAAATGAAAATTAATATCCGTTAAATTTGAAGTTCGTTCATTTTTAGGGTTCCGTACCCAAAGGGTAAAACGGGAACCCTATTACTAAGGCTCCGCTGTCCGTCCGTCCGTCTGTCCGTATGTGACCATGCAGGCTGTATCTCATGAACCGTGATAGTTAGACAGTTGAAATTTTCACAGACGATACATTTCTGTTGCCGCTATAACAACTAAAAAACAGAATAAAATAAATATTTAAGGAGGCTCCCATACAACGAACGTGATTTTTTTGGCGTTTTTATAGATAATGGTACGGAACCCCTTTGCGCGAGTCCGACTCGCACGTTTGGCCGGTTTTTTTTAACACGTGTAATAATTTTGCCGTGTTTTATACTGCTAACCACTTTGACATGCGAATTAAAGGGGTATTATATAATACACCCACGCTCAGAGAATAATAATCCGGGTGGCGGGTTGAGCTTTTTACCCCGGCCTACATCAATATAATTGCGCGGATTAATTAGAAAGGTACACCATTTCTGATGCGCGACATAGGTATAAACGTGTCTCCATATATGTTTTGTCACATTTATTCGATGTATCAGTATGACTATTGAAGCATGATATTGGTCTGAAGTATTCTATTAGGAGAGTATCAAAATACTCTCATACATCTTAAGGCGTCGGCAGCCACATTTTATTTTATCCGTTGTTTTTTCTTTGTGGATGAATGTTTGCCTCACTCAATTCTCATCTCAATAATAATTGGTCGATGTGACTGTGTGATGTGTGTGTGAAATTGAAAATATGGCCTATTTAAGTTATTATAATAAATTTAAGTTAGTGCTATACAATGTACTTACTCGTATGTAGTTTAATATGACTTAATATAATATAACATAATATGAAACATAAGCTAATCGATTTAAACTTGATTCTTCTTCAAATCGGTATCGTTACCAGTCGATCCAAAACTGTGATTTAGCAAAAGTTTGGAAATTTCTTGCCAATGCAAAGGCGACTATTCGTCATCTTTCTCTTCCATAAAATCTTGACGTCCTCGTCGATATTTTATAACAGTAATTTCTCATGTTCGTCTGCTATAAACTACACCATTAAAATACAAATGTCGCTTCTTCTCCATCATTGTCGACTGCCGGTTATCCTTCTTTCCTTATTATTATATTTATAACTAGTTTTATTTATATATAGGCATATATAGGTATACTTACTAGTTGACCCGGCGGACTTCGTACCACTATGACAGTTTCTATGACAACAAAACAACAAATCGTGGAAAATTTTGTATTGGAAAATTAAATTGACGTTTTTTAGTATTTTTCGCAATTGATTCGCCTCACAGGTAGCATTTTCTTGAAATCAATAACAATATATAACACTACGATAAGCTTTCAAAACACACGAAACACCGATATTACTTTGCAAAAGAAGCGTTAATTCTATTTGATTGATATTATGATATGACGTAACATTTCATATGACGTATTGTCCGTTTGAAGTTGTCAAATGCTAACTGAAGAACTATACGTCATTCTGTCACATTCACTCACTCACTTTTCATATCATGATATTTAAAAAAATCATAAAATATCTTTTTTTTCTTCTTTACAAACCTTGTCTTGACAATAACAAACACAAAAATAGTAGTTTATGCAACTGTCATATAATGAAGGGTATTAAAACACGAGTGAGTTTATGAAACGAGCGCAGCGAGTTTCATAATAGTAACGAGTGTTTTAATACCCGTGTTATATGCAGTTGCATACACTACTTTATCTTCACTAATGCAATTAGTCAAACAACAAGAGTAAAAGCTGACAATAGTTTATTTATAATAATTGTTCAAATTTTGGATGGTACAATTTTGAAAGTTAATGTTAATTATTGATCCAGCAGCTGTAGCGGTCGCGGGGCAAGCAGTAGAGCTCGTAGACGGAGTTGGAATATTTATAATTACTTCATTCGTCTTGTTTTCTATACTGTTCAAGATCGTATTTGAGACTTGAATTTTATTCATTAAAGACTCATCAATGTAGCTTTCAGCCACAGTAGAAGACTTCCACCCCCCGTGTCGTTTCAGTGCGGTCAAATCACCACCGCTATCTATGAGAAGGGTCGCCGAGGTGCGCCGGAAGCAATGCCCCGTGTACAACGCTGGGTTAGGCAGATCCAAAAAACTTGCGATAGTTTTTCCCAGAGCACCAAATTTATTAATACCAGTTCTTTGATCGACGCACTTCCCCGATCTATAGCTTCGTGGGTCGAAGTTCCATGTATTTTTTACATACGGCATAGCAGTTGCCCGTCACAACGAAAGAATGATCTATTTTCGTTTTTGTTTTCGAAACTTTCACCATGATTGTACTGTCGTCTATGTTAGAGACTTCATCGAACTGGATGTTGCATAGCTCTTGCCTTCGGCATGCCCCCATTATGCCGAAGATTAGTGCAACCTGTAACAATAAACGATATAATAAGCTTGAGGTACATAGCCAAGGCAAAAACTATGATTTATGAAGTAGTAAAATGTAGGTACCTACTACCTAATTTATACACAAAGCGCTTAAACGGAGTGTCTAGATAACTTGCGTGTGTAGTACGTAAGTACTAGGTAGATAAATAACAGAACTAAAATACACTTACCTTTTCAAAAAGATACAAAATATCTGGTGAATCTTTCAGGAACATCTTTATTTGACCTGATGTAAACGTCAAGGACTTTTTTTCCTTGTGTCCTTCTGAACTGCGTTTCAGGAACGCTATGACTTTTGAATACTTCGTGATATCAATATTGTTGTAGATACTCAGTGTGGACTTGAGCATAGAATATTTAGCCCACATAGAAGATGGCTTGAATTTGTCGGAGAGGTCTTTGAGATACACAAGAATGACATTTTCAGAAAACGATGTAGTTTTCTTTTCAATCTTCCATGCCAAAAAGTTATTATATTCTTTTTCATATAATTTTCTAGATTTTTCTGGCAAAAGATTTTGAGTTACTTTTGTTGCCAATTCTAGAATATCCGGAGGCGTACAAATATCATCGTCGCTGTCCATTTTTAACTTTTAATTTGTATTTTAAAAACAAAACACATTGCGAAACATTAAATTCACGCGTACGTGTATTGTCACAGTGAACTTGCCGCCATTAAAATCTAACCAATGAGAGCGCAGCTGCGCGCGCAGGGCCAATCAGGAGCGAGCGCGCGCTGTTCTTTTTTTATTTAATTGGCACAAGATCTTACCAAAGAGTTTTGTGTATGTAAGTTTAGTAGTTTCGACGAAGTTTTCACGTATAACCCAACTGTTTTCAAAAGCCAGCCTAATATCAAAATTTTATACAACTTGTATGAGGATTTTGACATAAGGCTCGCCAGGTTAATTGGTCGCGTTTTATTGATGTTATAATGAGATTTTACGATATCGATGTGGATATTATACCATCATGTGAAATTGCATAAATTGAGTGTTTTGTTGTCTGCGCTATTACAGTAGTAATTATAAGTCAAGTATTGGAAACATAAGTAGAATGTTACAACATTAGTGTAGATAAAAATAATTATCCAATTTTGTGCAGTCGATCGGAAATTATGAGCGTACATAGGTACATTTCAGTGATTCATTTTTATTTTTAAAGATAGATAGATAATAAAGATGTATGTTTTATCCTTCAAATAATGGGCTGTGATCAAACTTCTATGTTATGCGATATTGTCTCCTATGGTTAAATTATCTTTCAAAATGCGTTTGGGAATTATTTTCATTGTTTTTATCAGCGTTGTGAATGTTCGTTTCAACGGTACTATTAGTTGATAAATTATGTCGCGAGTGGCACCACCCTTTCGTCGCAGTCGGCATACATGGACTGGATTTACATGCATAACTTACTAACGCGAAACACCACCGTCAATGAACGGCTGCAATCGCTTGCTTGTTGTGAAACCGCTCAATCACTGACTATGTAGAATAACTTATTCGCGTAAATGTATTCAATATCACTAAGTATAAAGTTAAGCTCTATTTACTTCTTAAGTAACAAATGAACAAGCGTATATTCGTCTATTTACGACCAGCATACTATTTTTGATATGTCGGTAGTTAATCATCTTTTTTTACCAAAGACCATCCTAGAGGAGACCATCCTAACATAACCAAAACTGTCTTAAGACATTATTTTTATTGGGGTGTTTCATATGTTAAGAGCGGTATTATGTATCCGTCACGAGAAATGAGTCTGCAGCGTCGTTCATTGACAGGAAATTCAATTTTGGACATTTTCTCGTTCCTCAATTGACGCATACGGCGAGTTCTTTTGCCGACAGATAATAAAATATTTATTCCTTCGTAATTCGTTGAGCGGCAACATAATTTAGGCTCGCGAGGTGGGAATTATTAATGGCAGTTTTGGCCAATTAGCAATTTCCCGTCTATTGGTCCTCGTTCGACGCTTGCAATTTGCTCGGACGGACGTTCACGTTAACTGACTGCGCGTCCCAAACAAATAATCGGTAAAATGCGGTAACAGGCGCGGCCGGTAGGCAGTATGAGTTAGCATCAATAGGTAATGTTCACGGATGAAAGCCGACGACTATAATAGAAGAATGACGTACACATGCAGTGAGTAGCATCAGTATGCCAATATAGATAAAGAACTGTCGTCGATTCAATTTAGGAAAACGATTGCTTCTAAAACTTAACATGAATCGATTGATGTCTATAAAGAAGGATTAGGGCTTAGATTGATAGCGGTAATAAACGTAGCTACGTGAGTGGCGTTGGAACTGCACAAGAAGATAATTAAGGCGGGTGTCGAGGTGAATATTAGCTCCAGGCCGAGAGCAGGCTAGCCCGGCAGCTCCCAGTCCCAGCCCGGAAGAGGGCTATTTCAGCTATTTACGAGCGAACACTGAATGGCTATTGTGCGAACGAATGTATGACATCCGACTCACTCAGCGCCAGCTTGTTCACTTGATCATCTAGATTCAGTGTGTAGCCCAGTGTTGCTTATCTACTATACACGTACGAGAAATAGTAGTTTTTAAAAAAGCGTGGCAGACTGATACTAACAAATTCGTAAAATTGGTCGCTTTGAATTGAAATAAGTGTTAGGTTGAAATAATAAGGAACTAATGATGAAATTTTAGAAAATGTTTCTATATCAGACATTTTACAATCGACGGCCATTGAACAATGTTACCGTAATTGTTGCTGATGAAAAATAAATGCCCATTAAAACGAATGCAGCTCATTATCGTAGAGTTCCTATCTGTGGAAAGTCGTTCATAAAAAGATAATTGTTACAAAGTAAACTGTTTCATTGAGAAAGCGTATACGCAAACACTCTTTTACTTTTTTAATTACTGGCTTGAGTATATATAACATTTGTCAATTCAGGGTTCTGTGGGTAACATTAAACTATATTTTTTCCTATATTTTTCTAATGCGGTTTAGTTAAAGAAATCTTAATGTGACATAATCTCGAAAGATTACATAGACAGACTGATACTAGTATGTAAATGAACCTCGTGCCGTCAGTACTATTTGTTTTTAAAAACTATAAAGGCTCTTTGTATACCTTTATTTCAACGAAATTACATAAGTTATGTAATGTTATTTACTGTCTCCGTTCTCACTTTAATAGAGCTCCTGAAGTAACTGAACTTGTAGAGCTAAGTTCTGCTTAGTTAAGATACGACTTCTCTATACTGTTTAGTTTCAGGACAGCTTAACCTTATTTTAAATTAACAGTTTAGTAATATGCTTTTGAAAATTTATTTGATGCTATTGTCACATGAGCATGTAACAATATACCCAAAGCTTAATAAATGTATTTTTTTGGAATTGTTCGCAACAAAATTTGCTTTATTATACATAATAATAATAGAATAGAATAAAAGAATAGAATTGGAATATAAATACTTTTATTGACACTCAGAATTTGATAAAAGAGACAATTAAGACAAATGTACATTATGATATGATTCAAAAGTTAACACATGTAGTAAGCATAACAACAAATAAAAAAAGAAAAACAATGTAAAAACTAAAGCATGTAATACAAATAATATAAATATTCCTGATGGTTTATAGCTAAGATTTTATGCAAACCTAACACGTAGAGGAAGAAAATCACTCCTCCGAGAACTAATAGGTATCTTCTGTCTATGCATATATGTCTGGTCTGTGAGGGGTTATCAATTTGCTATATTCGAATCTCTGCGTGATCTAGCCTGATAGCGTATTCCGTCCATAGCGTCCGGTCGACCCGCTACTTAATAAGCCTCGTCAACCCGTAATTGCATAAGTGCGAATTGCGTACTACGAATTGCAATTCTGGGTACTACCAGCCTCGTACGTGCGATAGTGATATTATCCCGGAGCGTATTCCATTATGTTTCACAAATAGTTGGGAATTGGCTCGTTAAGTACACACAAAAATCACGAAAGAATTGACAGGAACAGAGATAGTGGGCACGACATTCAATACGGTTTGTTGGTTTGACAGTGTGGAAATCTGGTTGAGTTAGGTCCCAGCGGGCGGTGGAGTCACAGCAAAACCACTTATCTGCCGAAATATCAATTTATTTGCACAATAAAAACCTTTTCAATGTCAAAGTTGGGAGCCGGGCGGCAGCGTGAAAACGTACCTACCTACACTAGGGTTGACATGTATAAATATACGTATTATAAAGGCGGTTAGACTCTGAATATTTATCTGGTTGTAGGATTCTGCTCAGAAAGTGTCTAGATACTGCGCATATAGCATATAGCATAATAAAGTATTAAAAAACCATAACTTTTGCCGGTATGATTCGCGTGTAGCGAGTACCAGAGCCATTTCAGTTTCGGTTTCGATTTGAAAAACTTTTCAAAGCGGGCTTGAAATCGCATAAATTCAGTTATCAAAAACCTTGCTTATTAATTATTTCTACTCGTAGTAACGGTCAATAACTCTGTATTTTCCTTATTATATATATATATATATATAAAGATTATAATTTTTGAAGTTTGTATGGTAAGTATATCGAAATGTGACATGGCTCTTGTAGGGGTTTATAACTAAGCTGTACATCTTTACGATATGCTTACGTAAATTAAGAAGACAAACCTTGCGTTGGCAAGTTGCAAACTATCCATCCATATGCATGTAATCGGCACAGCACCCGCTGGAGGGTACCCGAGGCTGGTGCGAGGCTCCACGCTCCGCTAAGCACTGTAAATACTCTCCCGGTCACGTAGCGCCGCTCCGCCGCTAACTGTTGAATATTAATACTCAAAATAATATTATCTATAAGAAATCTCACTGAAAACCGTGCCAGAGAAGAGAATTGCGGACGCCATCGGTAAACCCTGGCGCATATTAAGCCTGGTGCAATTGGGAAAATTATGCCAACGCGCCCATAAGTGAGTAAGGGTTTATAGGAGTTTAATCGGATAGAAATTCGGAAAATATACATGTTTTTTGATGCTGCCAACATTATCTACGTGCAAGATGAATTCGATCTGTAAGGTATCATGATTGTTTTTTAAACTTCTACCATGCATGTAGTTCAGTTACTGAAACATGAATAACATTGCGCAGATATTTCAACTGTGAAGAGTCACAATATGATACCTGTGTTCTAATGATAACATTTTCAACGGAAATACTAGAAATGTTATGTTGTGGATTAATTACAAAATCAATGTAGACGATAATTAAAATTGTCAACACACCATCAAAACATTTCTGTTAAAATTATAATTAGTGTAGAAGAACACATATAATACTAATTATTGTCATAATCTGTAATTGTATTGAGAAGTAGGGAAGAAATACGCCTCGGTAATGAATAGCTTTAATTAATTTATTACAAACAGATGTCGACGGTATTTCATTGGAAGTGTTGAGTTTGAGTATCTTTTCATGATTCCCGTTCCATCAAATTTGAATTAAAGTGTTTTTTTAATTACTTACGTTAAGTATTTGCTATAGAATCAGGTAATGGCACCATTAAAAAAAATGTCTAATAGCTATAGCAATTATTTTTTCACATTCTTGAAAAAGATTGAAATATAATTGTTGCAGAAAAAAGATGTCAAAACCGACAACATCAAACTGTTTACAAATCCTTTATACAAGCCTCTACGTCTTAAGTATTATAGACGTTTGCGCAACGTTCGTGAGTTTTATTACCTTTTGTTCTGAGGCCGTCTCTTTGTATTTACAAGGGCCAGCATCTGTTCAGGGGCGGGATAGTTCAAGGGAGGGTGTAGCTAGGGATGAGGGGAAGAGCCTACACGCTCCGATGAAATCCATGTCATTAATCCACGTGTTCATGGACGAGCGATTCGCATCTCTGCCCCAGTGACAATCTCAGTATCGGCTCCACTCGACCCTTAACGTTATGATGTTACGAATGGCACAACAGAGATTTGATATGTATGCGGTAACATTCCCGCTGGCCACATAACTCTCAAATGTATCTATCTACCTACTTACAATTCCCCGACGGAGTATATCTAAGTTTATGTAAATAGAAGTTAGTATAGATAGCTAGGGTAACGATTGCTTGTTTACATAGTCTTTGAACTCGTGAAACGCTCTAACATATTTAAATTAGGTTGGATGAACTATTCCGGAAGTTTATTGTCACGTCTAATATATCTTGCTCATAATGGTGCTCATAACCAAAAATCTTGTCAATGACGTATATCTTGAAGCAAATTTCATAGCTTCCTGACGCTTTTGATTATAGATCTCAATTAAATCGGTTTCAATTAAGCACAAGCACTGACAATATCCATCGAAGATTGAAAGTGTTGTTCGCAATCAAAGAATCGCGTCGATGAATGTTCTTCTTATGTTCTTTGACAAGTAAGTGAAGATGCTCGTTCTACCGTTAAGGAAACTTTATCTTCTTTGCTGCTGTGCTTTACTTGAATATTGAAACCGTTCAACGGCTAGTATTTACTCCCAGTGGTACTGTACAAGTGCTAAATATAGAGGTTTGTTGAACTCATTGAACTCTTTTGCAAGCCAACGGTCGTAAAATCATAACACACCAGAGAATAACAGATGGCAACAGCAGCGTCTAGCTTTTTCAACGTCATATAGCAAGCAATAAATTTATAAACGCCATTAAATATACAAGAACTAACGTTTTCTTCTTTTGCAAATTCTTTGACTGAAGATACAAAAGGTTCCGAAGTTATTTGTATGTAATAACCGTTCCTCTTCGCTCCCAATTTCCTCAGTTATCGTTTAGCGTTTGTACTTTGTGACGGAACAATTTTCTGCAATAAAATTTCCCTTCGCTCGTATCTTTTCAGTGCTGAACTACTACAGTTTTAGATTTTCATTGGTTTTCAATATTATTCCAAGTGCACAAAGTTCAATATTCGGTGGCAACATAGCTACCATTGCTTTCGAAAGAGTTAACTTTACCTTATATATTTGGAAACTTTCACTTTAATTCCCACCACAATATACTGCGGCAATAGAAATGTAGACAAGTATTAGTTATGGATTTAAAACAATTTATTGTACCTATGTATTTGACAGTTTAACGTAAATACAATACAACTTTTGTATATTACTAACAAAAATAGTATATTGATATATATATGTTAGTTTATAAGGTATTTAATTTATCTATGGGCCTGTTATTTTGTAACTTTAAATTGTTACCTGAAAATAAACGAATTTATTTATTTATTATAAATACATTTCATACTTACTATAAAAATATATCCGAATACAGTGTATAAACCTACTCAATATAAACTTGGACTGTTGTGTTGTTTTGTATTTTTATCGTAGGTTTTCTCGGGTACCTGTCTCGTATATAGAAGCACTATATCTATTTAGTAACTTTTCTCATTAGACGGGCCTATTTTCGTCGTTCCTGAAAAACTGGCTATCGAAAAACTTTGACCACAAAAGTTGACGGTAAGCTTGCTCAAGCTCAAGTTTGTAAGTCTATTAATACATTTACGGCCAATCATCATCATCATCATCATCAGCCTACATACGTCCACTGCTGGACATAGACCTCTCCAAGTGCACGCCACTGAGCACGAAACAGCCAATAAATTAAACTAATCGTAATAAGTAATTGGTAGCAAGCAATTACTTATTACGATTAGTATAGTTTTAATAGGGTGGTAGTAGGTTCGAGCACAAGACGCGTTGTGGTTCCTATTCGTCAATGTTACGTACGACAACTTCAAATGATGTTCAATCCATAGCATTTCGTATCACCACGTTAATTTTATTAGTATAACTACGATAATATGTCAAATTCACGAATTACTGCTTTCATGTAGGTATTTATTAGAGACTAGTGGGTCGCTCGCAAAACTTCGCGTTTATTCAACAGATTTTTTAGGAATTTCCATGAAAGGTTTCTTTATTTTTCTTCACATCTACGGCTGGAGCTCTTCAAAATGAGACCATAGCCGATTTTTTATGTGCAGCTATCGTCCCATAATCACTGGGACAAAAATTACGCTATTAATATATATGTTTGTATTTAAACTTTCCAATTTCGTTTTCGATATGAGTTATACAATTACCTACTTTAAATATTTTAATTTACTGCTTAAAATTAAGCCGCAATGACCATACTTACCATCACAGAGAACAGAATTTAAATATCAGTGCTTAACACCAAGATTCTCGGCTTGCCATAAACGTTCGGTGTCGCTGTCTCAATACTTTGCATCGTAACAGCAAAAATCCGTAACAAACCGCCATGGTGTTAAAGCTGATTCGTTTTGGTCCAACTGAAACGTTGAACAAGAGTATGGAATTAGCACGGTCTGCCGGCAGATGGCCGTAGCGTCAGGGTGACGCATATTGAAGCCCGTCCCTCCAAGCGATGATTATTCCTCCTCTCGCGTTCAATTACATTTAATTGTTCCTGATATAATTACCTAATTGTCAACCGACTGCGACGCTTCATGAGCTAGATCATACATGTAGTTCCACATTCTTAAAACAAATGAACGTGCACATATAACTATAACACAATAACTATATGAAGCAAATACACTGTGACCTTGGTTTTACATTGCTTAAAATTGTTTTGTTGCCTCCGTTCCCGACTACGTGTTACTAAAATGTCTCATCGTAAATTCATATCCATACTTACAAACGTAAATGGTGCTCACTTTTCTTATATGTTGCGGGAAAATAACCCGCTTAGTACGCGTAACAAAATTATGTCTACGTCTTACTGAGGACTTCGGTGAATTCGTAGATTTTCGTAGTAATATAAATAAGTAGTACATGTGAAACTCTTTTATAGATGTCTTTGTCTTTTTGGATAGTAGAGCGATTGCCTACTTAGGAAAGGACACTTTTTTTGTAGTACACATTCGAACGTGTTAGACCCGACGATTCTATGTTAGATCTTTAGATTATATGTTTACTCAGCTTTAGACGATATTAGTATCCGAGAGCGAAAAAGGTTGTTTAGTACAGTGTTTCTAACTAGAAGTATTTTATTTCTTGTTCTTTCAATATAACATCATCATTGTACCTAGACTACCTAGTTTATTCTAACCCGGATGTATGTAAATGGCATAAGAGCGCAGCGTGATCACAAACAGTTGTGTTTAGAATGATTCTGTATCCAGTTAAGGTTGATCGCGCCGTTCGGTCGCGTGGAATAGTTTACGGTAAACGTTGTACTCAATGTGCAACGTTCACGTTCAGTGTAAACTGTTGACGTTCGTTGAGTTCACGCGGGGAACATTGAGCAGGGGCAGCCGAGACGAATCGCAGGCGCTCTATAAAAAGTCTGTTTACGCGCCCGCCGGATACGAGCTACTGCGGCGCGCCGCATGTGTAATGGTCATTGGAACTTTACTAGTATTAACCACCCGCTACCCACAAAAGCTGGCTTTATGACTTTATTTGCGATTCCGAAGCTACTCTAACACATCCAAACCGAACTATGTCATACACTAGAAAGTACAAACAAAGTAAATTTAAGAGAGAAGTTTTTCGCTGCTCATATCTATTCACTTTTATTTCCTATTTTCTTTATTCTGCAATTGTTCTTCTTACTTTGTATTCGTGCGTTACTTAATTTGTTAACGATCTAGAGTTGCGTAATAGACGCCCAAAGTTTTCGTAGCTACAACATAAGGCTGGAATACAAAGTGAGTGCTTTTAGTGATTCGTATGTTGCTAAAGCGTCGGTAGCCCCTCGATTGCGCAGTTTAAGTATGAGTCACGCTATTGTGCCCTGTAGATGAGCTACCATAAATAGCGGCAAGATGCGGAGGGTGTTGAGGCAACCCGACACATGTATTAAATCGTCACGCGGCCAGGCCAACTTCTCGTCGTTGGACAATTAAAACTCAAAAGCCGAGTGTTCTTAGTTTGTTCGTAGTCACGAGGCTCGGCACTTTGTCTTGCGTGTCGCCACGAGCACCTGAGGACAATGCTTTCTGTCTAAATATATCACTCTCCCTTTGTCCCTCCATTACTTTGCCGTTCTTTATATTGAAACATATATCCCACACACGTCTCTCACTTACTCTGGAGAGTAAGTGAGAGACGTATATACCTATAAGAAAGCAATAAATACAGTCTCAGTCCCATCTTTATCTTTTAATTTTAATATTAAAATAAAGTTAATATTTACTACATCGTTGTTGACATGTTTACCAAGATATAAGTATATAAATGTAATATTTTTTTGATTATCTTATAAAAAAGACTGCTCTATTGTATGGAAAGGTAGGTACCGAAGTTATAGAACATTACCGAGTTAATGTTGCTTTAAATTTTGGAAATTATTAGTCTCCCAAATAATCCCCATGATAGCAATTTCACTGTCAAATATCTTGAGCACGTGCTCTTTATTGCTATTATAAATTGTTTATTAAAATGGTTGTTGGCGATAGACGTTACTACCGTCAGTAGACTTGAGAGCTTCAATAAATGTTGTGTACGGAAAATATTCTGATCGATTCAGTTTTCAGAAGACACTGAAATAAAGAATAATGGAATTCCGGAACAATGAGATCGAAGGACGGGCCGTCCCACCTCCAATCCCGTGATTAATAACGTCTTGGACCCACCTCCAGTGCAGACTATTGACTGTATCGGTATTATTAGTACCCGGCCCGATTCAAAGGAGTCTCATGACGGTTTTTTGTGGACCCGACCTTTTGTAAATCTACACAATGAGAGTAAAATTGCGCTATTCAAGACCAACTGTATTCATTTTTATTTATGAAGAAAATGTTTCTTTCTATAGGAATTTTCCACTGATATTTTGATGCTTTAAGTATTGTGTTGTGCTTTTCCATTATTAAAACCCGGGCTTATGTTAAACGATAACTAAGGAAGTATTTAACAATGCCTGTCTTAGGTAAGTATATGTAGGTAATTTCCAGGGTGCGAAAAAATCCGATTTATATAATAAAAATCAATATATCGGATTTTTGATATATATCGGATATATATCAGATATATATCCAAATAATTATTTTTAATTTGTGTGCAGAAAGAAACCTTTTACAAGCCTTTTATCACTATAATAGTTGGTGAATAATACCTTTCCTAAACCTGATTCAGGAGGAATTTCGGTATATTTCCCGCGTGCGCTGGTTCAAAGCTTTTAAGTTTTAAGCCTATGATTCGCTACCTTTGAAGTCCCGAGTAAAGATGTGTATTGCCGGAATAAAACATATATATAAATTCAATCTCTGTCCCTAAACTCACCCCAAAAATCCGCTAAACACTCACATATTCATAATTAATAGTTATTTAAAACCGAGCCGGCCGGCAGCGACAGCGAAACACATTGACACCATTTTTCTTCCTTTTCAAAAACTTCCGCGCATGACACGTAGTGTTGCGCGGCACTGGCGATCTTCTTTAAAAGAGTTTGTATTTGCCACCCAGCCCCAAAAGAGAGACAAATATATACAATATAGTGTGTTAGAGCAGTCGACACGACAGAATTAATGTTATGAAAAAGGTGTAATGTCGCGCCTAGAAATAAATCGCTAGTTTGGCATTAAAAATAAAACATTCCCCCGCCCGAGAAAGGCTGAAGCCTTTATCAACCCAAAACTAACATAACAATACCGCTTAAATGCTGCAATAACCGCAAAGTTACGACCGTAAAACTAAAATAACCTTTAAATAAAACAGTTTTACAACTAATCATCTAGCTAGGGGAAGTCTACAAATTTTAACAACCGGTCGCATCATCGTGCCTGTTGAGACTTTTAGTCTTACAACTCGTACGACCCCGTCACTACCAGGCAGCAAATCCTCAATTCTACCTAATCTCCACTTGAGTGGCGGCACACTCTCTTCTTTAATTAAAACAAGATCACCTATTTTAGGTGGATCTGTCGGAGATGTCCATTTCCTTCGCATTTGAAGTGAGTGCAGGTACTGCTCACTCCATTTCTTCCAAATACGTTGACACATAGCCTGAATCAGGTTATAACGATTTAAACGTGAATCGGGTATGTCTTCCCAGTTATACTCCGGAACCGATAGCAAAGGTCTACCTATAAGAAAGTGAGCAGGTGTCAGAACTTCAAAGTTTTGAGGATCCTGAGTCAAGGGACATAACGGACGACAGTTCAAGACCGCCTCAATTCTAGTAAATACCGTTACTAGCTCGTCGAACGTTAGCACCTGGTCACCTATGACCCGCCGCAATAAAGTCTTAGCAGACTTAACAGTAGCCTCAAACAAACCACCGAAGTGTGGCGCTGCAGGAACGTTGAAACGCCAAGATATATTATGCTTAGCCGTTTCGTTAATAAGCCCTTGCTGGACATCCCGAAAAGTTAAATATTTTTGAACCTCGCTTAAATGTCTACTCGAACCAACATAGTTGGTTCCGCAATCTGAACGGATCACACTAGGAAGACCGCGCCGTGATGTGAATCTCGTCAAAGCCGCAAGAAAAGCTTCAGTCGAAAGGTCCGTAACACACTCTAAATGAACACATTTAGACGAAGAACAAATGAAAACGCAAAGATACGCCTTTAACGTTTTGGCCTTCCGCACCCGCGAGTGCTTGATAATAAAAGGACCGGCAAAATCCGTTTGCACGGTATGAAAAACTCCAGTCGCATTAACCCTGTCACTGGGCAGTCCTGCCATCATCGGCTCCGTAGGCCGAGCTTTAGTTCTAAAACATTTCATGCACTTGAAAATACGTGTACGAATTACTTGTCCCGCCGAAATAATCCAAAAATACTTTTGCAATATAGCCAGTAAAACTGTAGCACCCGCATGGCAATATGTTTTGTGGAAATGATCCACAATCAGGACAGTGAGAGGGTGACGTTTTGGTAAAATAAGTGGATGGTTCTTACCAAAAGACAGACTCGAATGCTCTAAGCGACCTCCAACGCGTAATAATCCGTCATCACTAATAAAAGGCCCGAGCCTACGCAACAGCTTAGAGCATACTTTATCTTCCCTCAACTGGCTAACATCATCGGCAAATTCTGCATTTTGAACCAATTTAATTAAACGCTCTAAAGCAAAGCGTCGCTCAGCAGCCGTCAACGCTCCTACTAGTTTCCTGGAAGGATTCTTAGCATTGTGAACAAACCGTAAACAATATGCTACGACCGCAGGTAACATATTTAAACTACTGAAAAGACTGAATATAGAGTCGGTTTCTACTATCTCCGTGAAAACCTTGACTTTTGTTTTCCGCAAACCAGGTAAGTCAGATTCCGTCTTATCAATTATATTTATAGGCCAGGTTTCGGCATCACCTGTCAGCCAAGTTGGTCCCCACCACAAGGGATGACCAAGTAAATCTGACGCGCGGCAACCGCGACTCGCAACATCAGCTGGGTTCATCTCCGAAGGCAAGTGTCGCCAAGTTATATTCAATCCGCAGTTAACTATTTGCGAAACCCGATTACCCTCGAAGATCTGTAGTAAATGAGGAGATAACCACAACCACGAAAGAACGATGGTACTATCAGACCACCCAAAGATCTCCTTGACGACCACTTCGTCTTTGATAGCCTCCACAACGTATTTAAATAATCGTACTAACAAAGCCGCACCGCTAAGCTCAAGCTTGGGTATAGTTAGTTGAGATTTGACTGGGGCCACCCGCGATTTGGCCATCATCAAACTAACTTTGACCTCACCGTTCCGTCCTTGAGTTCTCAAATAAATCACTGCACTGTATCCGAGTTCTGACGCATCTGAAAAGCCGTGAAGAGAGCAGGACTTGGCATCGTTTAAAACAAATCGCTCTAGCCGCAGTTCAGCGATTGTGGGCAAGTCTCTCACTATACCCTTCCATTCCGCGATGACGTCAGCAGGAGGTACATCGTCCCATGATAAATTTAATAGCCACAACCGCTGCATGAGAACTTTGCCTTGAAATATCACAGGAGAAATCCATCCCAAAGGATCAAAGGTCCTAGCCAATGTTGACAAAATTAACCGTTTGGAACAGCCGTCTGTCCCGTCAAGTTTTAAACGATAGGAGAAACTATCGTCATTAGAGTACCATTGAATGCCTAATATTTTGAAGAAACTGGATCCGTCCGCATTATCAAAGACCCGAGGCTTCTCCAGATGTTCCGCTGGTATGTCTTGTAAAAGCTCTTTGCAGTTAGACGTCCACTTACTCAACTCGAAACCGCCTGAGCGTAGTAAGTCCGTCAGCTCCTGCTTTAGTCGGCTCGCATCTTCTGGAGTATCTGACCCGCCTAAAATGTCATCCATATAGACCGAGGAACGTAGAAGACGCGCCGCCGCCGGATGTCGATACTCTTCGTCCTCTGCCAATTGCCTCAACGCCCGAATCGCGAGGTATGGACTGCACTTCATACCATATGTCACCGTGTTGAGCTGGTAAAGAAGTAAAGGTAACTCCGGTGATTCTCTCCAAAAAATGAGCTGGTATCGCCGATCTTCTTCAGCAATCATTATCTGTCTGAACATCATCTTGATATCAGACGTGAAGACATACTTGTGTAACCGAAACCTGCAAATGATCTCCGCAATATCACGTTGCAGTTTTGGTCCCGCATGCAAGCAGTCATTTAGAGAAACTCCGTTGTTGGTAGCACAACTAGCGTCGAAAACTACCCTTATTTTTTCTGAATCCTTTTTAAATATTCCGTGATGCGGAATAATATAACCCGCACCTGAGGTATAGTCTTCTGGTTTACCATCACAGAGAGACATATGACCTGTGCTCAAATACTCCCGCATAAAATCAACATATTTTTGACGAAAAGTCTCATTGATGTGAAGCCGCTTTTCCATCGCCAAGAACCGTTTCATGGCCAGTGGTACCGAATTACCAAGTGAAGGCCTAACCGACAGAAACGGTAAGCGTGCCGAGTATCTTCCGGTCTCATCCCGCTGATGAGTACTTTGAAAGATAGTCTCGCACTCCATGGCCTTAGGGTCCTCAACCCTATCCGGAATGTCCTCCACTTCCCAAAAGCGTTCCAAAATTTGGTCTGTGGTTGTGTTACAGAAGAAGGTCTGAGAAAAATATGTCGCTTTAGGATACGGATTAAAAGTCGTATAAGTAACCGGACCTGTCAACACGTGACCGAACACCGTGTTCATCGCTCGAGGTAAATGATCATTGATCTTAAGACATCCGCCGCTTAGTAATATATCCCCGAGTAGATCTGCACCGATTAAAATATCAATCTCCCGACTGAGGTAAAACTGCTCATCCGCAAGACAAAGTCCCCGATAACTTTCCGCCAACTGAGGTGACAAAGAAAAACTTGGTAAATTATGTGTAATTTTATTCAGTACCGTAGCACCAGTCATTAAAATAGGTTGATCCGCATATTTCGGAGCTATGGTTAAGTTAACCCCACCCCTGCAACCGCTAACAGAAGTGTCGCTCAGCCCCGTGACTGTTACAATGTTAGATTTAAACCGCTTTAAACCTAATCTATTTACGCACGCCTCCGAAATAAATGTACTTTGGCTACCGCCGTCTAATAACGCTCGTGCTTCCTGATAATTTCCACTGTGATCCAATACTCGCACTACCGCCGTTGCAAGTGCGTTGGTACATACTTAGCTCGGTAACGTGTGAAGCCATCAGCCCAGTAGTCCCAGGTGCCGCATTCTCTAGTAAAACACTGGTCGAGGGCGCACCGCTTGAAGCCACAACGGGTTCACGGGATACCCGAACCATCGAAACACTATTCGCGTCCGTCTGCTGTTGACGTTCTGGCACCGATGCAGGAACGTCAAAATGTAATAAATAATGATGTTTGGGCGAATTGCATTTATAACAGTTATTGTTATAAGTGCATTGGTTAATGTTGTGACCGTTCAAACATTTGAAGCACAAATTAAGTGAAATTACTTGGCGCTTCCTCACTGCCGGTTTCATTGCTAAAAATTGGTCACACTTAGCAATGAAGTGTCCACTTTTCCCGCATAATTTACAAGATGCCGCATTTTGAAAAGTCGCATGAGCCCTTACCGCATGGCTTTGTCCGCTGCGCCTGACAGGCATTATGCTAGCCTGTGGCTCGATACTAGACTCCAAGATCCGAATCTCATTTTCTAGGAATTTTATTAAGTCCGAAAAAGTGGGCAGCTTGTTTTCAACAATCTTGTCCTCAAAATGTTTTTTCAAATAGCCGTCTAATTTTTGAAAATTTATGTAGAACAATAAGTAAGACCATGAATCTACAGGAAAATTCATTTTTTCTAATGCCTTGGTATTTTCCATTAAAGTGTTTAAAAACGCCTTAAGCCCGCTTAAGTTTTTCGTACTTACATGTGAAGCACTCAATAAATTGTGTAACAATCTATCCGCCAGCAATCTCTTGTTGTTATACCGTGACTTAAGCAAATCAATTGCGATCGAATAATTATCGCCGGTAACTGACAAGTGTTGAATTAAGGCCTTCGGTTCTCCTAATAATGAACCCACTAAATAGTACATTTTTTCTGTGTCCGACAATGACGGGTCATTACCTACTAATGACTGAAACAATTCAATGAACGGCACATACTCTTCGAGCTTGCCCGAAAAAGTAGGAATTTGTAAGCGCGGTAGCACCGCCCGCGACCTGCCTTTACTTTTACAATCACCGATATCTGATGTAGGACCGCTCCCCATCAGTTCGAAATATTTCCGCTTAATAAAATAGTATTTATTACTATATATCTCGTAGGCTCGCTTTTGCAGCTCGAGATCATCTTCTTCTGGTCCCTGAAGCCGTAATTCCAAATTATTTTCCACAAAAGTTTCAAACGTTTTTTCCAAATCAGGAAACCGCACTAAAAATTCATTTTTCTGATCCGATGATAGATCTGTAATTTTGGCAAGAGCCTCCAACAAATCAATATTTTGAGCTGCCATGTCATACTTCATTTGTGTTAACAGTGCCTTCCTTGCTGCCGCCATGTTAACCGATAAATGAAGAAACAAGTTTAAATAAATCAAACAAAATCCCACCAAGCACGATAATCTAACACAATTAAAATTATCAATATTAAAAACATTAAAAGAAGTTATATTTTTAACAAATATAATATTAGCTACCGCTAGCCAATACTCCGCACCGCTTATTAGCAAAATATTAAAATGATAATAATACAAGAAGTGTCTTTCGACCGAGAATCGAACCGCAGACCTCTCGTACAGCACGAGTGACGCGTACCGCTACGCCAAGCCTACCGGTAACATGTACGTTGAAATTAAGGTACACTATCCGCAAAGATAAAGTACAAAACTGTTTTATCTGTCAAAGTCAACCGAATATTCTAGAAACCACATAAAATTCACTTTAATAAATTGACATTTCATTCCTAATGCCAAGCATACTCAAAAAATACAACGCCGAGTGAAAATTGCGTGTGTTGGTTTCCATAGAAATTGTTTACAAGTGACAGGAAATTAAATATGGGAGGAAAGGAAAATATAATAAATATCATGAAACTAGCACTTAAAAACACAATATTTACCGCTAAATCTGTGTGTAGTGTAGATATGCCGTTTAAACTATTTAAATAACGATGTCTGATTCGACCGTTCGAACCAACAACAATGCCGCAAAGAATGTGTTTCTTGTAAGAACTGTTCAAAAGTACCGAACCATAAGCTCAAAACGAGCACAGAAGTAAATAAATCCGGCTCGAAGGACCAAATGGTGAATAATACCTTTCCTAAACCTGATTCAGGAGGAATTTCGGTATATTTCCCGCGTGCGCTGGTTCAAAGCTTTTAAGTTTTAAGCCTATTATTCGCTACCTTTGAAGTCCCGAGTAAAGATGTGTATTGCCGGAATAAAACATATATATAAATTCAATCTCTGTCCCTAAACTCACCCCAAAAATCCGCTAAACACTCACATATTCATAATTAATAGTTATTTAAAACCGAGCCGGCCGGCAGCGACAGCGAAACACATTGACACCATTTTTCTTCCTTTTCAAAAACTTCCGCGCATGACACGTAGTGTTGCGCGGCACTGGCGACCTTCTTTAAAAGAGTTTGTATTTGCCACCCAGCCCCAAAAGAGAGACAAATATATACAATATAGTGTGTTAGAGCAGTCGACACGACAGAATTAATGTTATGAAAAAGGTGTAATGTCGCGCCTAGAAATAAATCGCTAATTTGGCATTAAAAATAAAACAATAGTTTTTATTTTGATATTGATTACATATTAGTCATTCCTTTTGTTTAAGAAGGTAAGTAAGTAACCTCGTAAATAAGGGATATATTAATAAAAACATATAATTGACTCTATTTATTAAAATCATAATATTTGAATTGGTTTACTTATTCGTATTTATACTATATAAAATTATGATTCCTTACCTAACTGGTATTAACATAGGTACTAATAATTATTGTCTTAACACTTAAAAAGAAATAAAAAGTTCATCACAAAACATCCTTAATGATTTTCATTAATTACCTATTTATAGCTATTATTTAAAAAATCTCCCATACAACAAACGTGATTTTTTCCAATTTTTTTTCTCGGTCTTAATAACGATAATAGGTAGAAACTTTAAATATTTTTATAGATAATGGTACGGAACCCTTAGTGCGCGAGTTCGACTCACACTTGGCCGGTTTTTAATTACTGATTACTATCCTCTATTAAGTTATATATACTCTAAATCCTGACCTTACTAGTAAGGTAACAGGGACAGTATTTTAAAATCAATACCTAATTAATTTCTTCAATTTCATTTATTTTTCCTCAATTTCCTTCATTCTATTTTTTTTATTTAAGTATAAGGCAAATGAATTTAGCCCACTCAGCCTTTGTCTTAAGAAAATAGTTGAGTCTTCTGAAACTTAAAAAAATGGATATATATCATGATTTTTATCAAAAAATCCATTGATATATATCGTGATATATATCATGATATATATCCATTGATATATATCCTCGCACCCTGGTAATTTCGTTGACGGATCTAATGGACACGATACGAAAGAATAAAAAAAGGAAAGAAAATACTGTTCTGTGTTAATTAGCAGGCTTCGGTAGTCATTACTGTACGTACCTATAATATTGTATCTATTCGCCTGAAATAACAGTTTACAGTATTTTATGTATTTTCATTACATAACAAACTTATCTAGACACTTACTTAACAGTTTTCCTAAACAACTAAGTACTCAGTGATTTAAGTTTTCAACGCGCAGTTTTAAATGTTAGATTATGTTATTTGAATAGCTCTTGTCAAAGGCTCTAAAGACATTATTGGGTTTTAGCAAGTGAACGGTCGGTGTGCGGTCACCTCATTCCGTTAGTTGGCGTTTGTTATGAGATGATAGAGACAGATTAGTCTTGGGCTTCTTGTGAACATTCAATAGGCCGGGCGAGCACATAATCTTGTGGCCCAAACCTCAACCCCACGTAATCCGACTATCTCACTATGCCGCGCCGATGTAGACAAACAAAATATACCTTTATACTTTATCCTTATTGTCTTCGCTTAGTGCAGGTTTCGTGTTTATGAATATAATTCATCCTAAATAAGCTCTAATCTTAACGCGAAATTACTTTCACATGATGCTGCTCGTTATCGAGCGTAAAAGAGTAAGGTTTTGTTAATACATTCGTGGTATATTAATTGTCTTGAAAACGAATGTTCGAATATTACATTGGATAGTCATCTCTGGGAAACCTAATTTCTCTTATGTGATGCGGTTACGTTTTCATTGTTATATTAGATAACAATTTGACAAATTAATATACGAAATATTGACTCTTCATAAACGGTCTTGATAAAGAAAATACGATCAAAACAATTATAGAATCCCTTCTGACGATTAATTTTAAGATGATAGATGTTCCATTACTATAATCACACTAATAATTATAAATGCGAAAGTTTGTGTGTATGTATGTGTGTATATTTGTTGCTTCTTCACGCTGCAACGGATGGATGGATTTGGATGTAATTCGGCATACAGATAGTTTATAACCTGGATTCGAACATACTATACTTTTTATCCCGATATTCCCACGGGAACGGGAACCACGCGGGTGAAACCGCGGGCGGCGGTAATTTAATAAAACTTCAACACAATTGTTTGTTTATAATCAAGTAAGAAATAATCTGCATCTACACTATATATTTACATTTACATAAGAAACTACCAAAACTAAATATATTTGCAAATTTTTACTGTAACACATAATTATGAAGAGTTGGTACTAAAATCGTCGTAGGTATTTTTAAATAAAAATAAATTTCAAGAAAGGCTTTTAAAATTATTTCTATACTAGCGGCCGCTCGCGGTTTCGCCCGCGTGGTTCCCGTTCCCGTGAGAATATCGGGATAAAAAGTATCCTATGTTTTAGTCCAGGTTATAAACTATCTGTATGCCGAATTACATCCAAATCCATCCAGCCGTTGCAGCGTGAAGAAGCAACAAATATACACACATACACACAAACATTCGCATTTACAATATTAGTGTCATAATAATAAATATATAAAAACAACAGCTTTGTCTTTCTTTAAATATATATTTTGATAATAAAATAATAAAGTTCCTATACGCCATGTTTGCATAGAGTACATTTCTCAATTGATCGTACGTAGCGGACGCGAGCAGCCGTAGTTGTCACAATTGCGACCAATAACCACATCCTAATTTTCTTGCTTCCGCAGCTCCGCTCTGAGTGCGGTGCGGTCTAGCTGTGTTCAATTTACCCTCCGCCAACAAAAAAGGCAAACCGCTTAAACAGAAAATTATTCTTCGTTTTCATACAATGTTTCATCTTTATAATCTATACTAATATTATAAAGCTGAAGAGTTTGTTTGTTTGTTTGTTTGAACGCGCTAATCTCAGGAACTACTGGTTCGAATTGAATAATTCTTTTTGTGTTGGATAGTCCATTTATTGAGGAAGGCTTTAGGCTATATAACATCACGCTGCGACCAATAGGAGCGAAGCATCAGTGAAAAATGTTGCAAAAACGGGAAAAGAGCCTAAAAAATTAAAAATGCTGCCGAAAGTCACTATTCCACGCGGACGAAGTCGCGAGCACAGCTAGTTTTATATAACGTGCGGCTAAATCGTTAAATTTTTAACTAAGCGCAACGTTCGTAAAAAGGGTGAAAGTTGTCGCTTTAGCCCAAAGCGTAGGACACCCACCACAAGCCACCTCGGTTTTTCATAGCCAGTCAACCAGGGGATGAGGGTCTGTGTAAGATTTCATTCGCAATTTAATTTTGTTCTCGTCGGGCATTTTGGACGTAAAATAAAGGGAAGTGTGCGTGCGTAACACGCTGAAAGTTGTGTCCCTGTGTAGGTATAATGGGACGCACCAAATTGGAATTCAATTCTCATAAAGTAATTTTAACGTAATATTGAAAGGGGGGAACCTTTTAATGCTCATTATTTATCGATTTTACGTTCAAAGATAGTATACCTACGTATTGCGATTCTAATAAACTTTTGTGTTTGCATTGAAATGTTGTCGTACGTCTCGTGTTTTGGCTCCGGCACAGCGCGTCAATATTTCGATTCGCAGCCCAGAACCGTCAAAGTAATCTTATTTATTGCGACAGAATTAAACTTGAATACTAGACGTCGCCATGGACGTCGCCCGCGGGTGTCTATTTTTAATTCTTATTGTTCTATTGACATGGTTGTGACGTTATTGCGGTTTTTACAATTTTACATACAGGAAAAGTTTAATTTTGTATTTGATTGTAAGGATCTTTACTTTATAATCAACCATGATGGCATCATGTAAATAAATCTTGCAAGGTGTTCCGTAAATGAACGCGCCTGTATAATATAGGTATCTTGGCGATCTTGAAAATCAGTGTCTAGATATTCCAGTTTCGTATGAAGAATTGAGGACTCTGAAGTTTTTGTCTTTTTAGTTCTTTATACTGAATGAGTTAGACACTGGATTTAGACTAGCCGTCTGCACTGTTAACATGTACGACAAAAGCCTATCACGTACTACTTTGTCTAGTCGTTGAAAAACAAGAAAATTTAACGTTTCCCTCCTATCTATTCCAGCACATGGTGGGGACGGGTATGGCGAACCCGTTCCCTGCGGCGGCGGCGGCTGCGGCGGCAGCAGCGCAGTACGCCGCCAACGGCGATCTCGGCGTGAAGGCGGAGGGCGGGCCCGTGGCGCAGCCCCAGCCCGCGCTCGTTAAGAGCGAGGGCCAGCCGCCGCCCGCGCCGCTACCACCGGCCAATTTCTCACCACAACCACCACCACAGCCGCATCCGCCAAACTCCATAGACAACCAAAATAATAGCTCAGTAAGTGTTTGGAAATATGTCTTTCGCAGTTAAGTAGTAGTGGCTGTTTGTTACAAAGAAATCAACTATCAAAAAATATTATTTTGATTTTCGTAATTGTTTTGTATTTAAATTTAAAGTGGGTTAAGTCAAATTTTGTCTGAAAGCTTTACTTTGGAGTAGGTGGAAGACGTGCCGTCTAAACGATTCAGAACAAAGCATTTCTTCTCTAAGTAAACTTGTTAAGTCGATGTAAAGGCATATTTTAATTATTATCAAGCAAGATACCGAATGTATTTGAAGCCAATTTATGAACAACACTAAGAAATTGTAAATTATCTTTTAAATTTATAGTAATTATTCCTAATAAGCTAAAATATTCTATACGCAGATACTAAACTCACAACGTGTCCAGCGTTTGTAATTAAAATTTTTGGGTAACTTTGCCATTATAGCAATCAAAGCACTTTTCCAACGACTTTTTCGACGTTGTAGATACTCCGCCTTATAAAGTATAGCAGTTCACGGTCGACTCACTGCTGTTTATGTGGAAAATGAAATATTATCGTCTGAAAAGTCCATTCTTCGGATCTCAAGCAAGAATTTTATGAAAAAAGTTGAGGGTTTTTTTTATCAACACGACTTATTTAAGGTCTCATAGTAATACCAATATCACTATTTTTAATATGAGATAAAATACTAACTAAAATATAAAAAAAAATGTAAAATGCTTGTGATGTTTTTGAAACGTTTTATAAATAAACTATGAGGGTCATCGGTTAAAATTGCCTGCTTTTAGAACTAACATTACTTTTTAAATCTAAACCTTATGTCTAAATTTGTGCAAATAAATACTGTCTCACTGAGTTAGAGATCTCCGAAGTTAACGAGGCTTAAAATCTCAAATAATAATGACACCAACAATGTCTGGGTTTAACTTAATAATATCTATTTTTATCAAGCAAAAACTTGCTTACTTACTGACCAAGGCCGGCTCGTACAAAGCCGTTTTTTTGTCTCTCCCTCTTCTGACTAGGGTAAGCTACATGCAGGTTTTATTGGACACAGTACATGAAGTTCTTATTATGCCCGTCCTACGAAATAAGGATTCCTGACTCGTGATCCCATCGTAATTTATTACTCGTGATCCCACTTATTCTGGAAACATAGATTCTCACAGACTCATTTTAAAGCGATTTTAAATCTAGCAGTTCTATAGTAAGTCATAATTGGTGGCATCATGTATCGGAGAGATTAAATCCACCTACAATATCGTATAAGAAGATATTTAAGACAAGCAAAACTCGTTTAACATTAACGAGAGAAGACTCAAATAGATAATCTTCTAACTTCTAAGTATTAATCGTTCGTTATGAATGGGATTAATCCTGGCAAAAAATTAAATTATTTTCCATTAAAGCTTACATTAATCATTTACGAACAGACCCGGCTCACGATTGTGGAAGGAGGGTCAACCCTTATTGGCTATCGATCATTAAATGACGTTATTTGAACAATAAATCTTAGGGTTATAGCAGCCCAGATGAACATGAAAATAATTTATTGCGTGAATTCTGCATGGCTCTGTTTGGAAATCCACAGCTAAGCGAAGCAGAGTCAAATGAGGATAGTACGCCGGTGAGCGTGTCGGCGGCTGTGGCGGCGCAGCAAGCGGCTGCGGTGGTGGCGCAGCAGGCGGCGGCGGCGCACGCGGCGGCCGCGGCCGTCAGCGCGGCCGTCGCCGCTGGCGCCAACGGCACCGCAGAGAAAGCACTCGTGCCCGTCTCCCAGGCCTCGCAACCCAAGCGGCTACACGTCTCCAACATACCTTTCCGATTTAGAGACCCCGATCTCAGAAACATGTTTGGGGTACGTATAAACTCACTTATACACTTTACACGCACGGCATGAACGAATCGATGTTGTTGTTTAGAATACTATATAGACGTATCCAAATTTATATTTGACGTTTTATATTTCAGCAATATGGCACAATACTTGATGTAGAAATTATCTTCAACGAACGAGGCTCGAAGGTAAGCACTGTTCTGAAACCATTTTTCGAACAAAGTGGCTCCTTGAAATCCTTCGTAGGATTTCATTGTGGCTACTTTCATTACTTACTTTTATTTTATAAAACAAAAAATTGTTTTACGACGAAGTAATAAACAAAAAATACTACCTACCTATAAATATTTATTTATTATAATAACTCAAAAATGTATTAACGTCATTTATTACCTCGTTGATAAAATGTATTATTTTATTGTATGGAAGTAATTTGAATATATACTTTACACTAAAACAATTACCAATATGATTTCAATTTATCAAACAAACTATTAAATTAATTATAAATACTGTTTTTCGAATTATTTCCATTATTCTTATAAGTTAAGACTTTCATAGCTATTGCTCTTTTCAAATCTGGTAAAGAAAACAATTTTTCTGCTGCTAGCATTATTATTTTTTATTTGTTACTTTGTATTGTATGATTCCACAATTTTGATGCATTATTGTAATTTACACATTATTATTTAGTTATTGCAATAGCTGGAAAGTCTTACTGATGTTAGCTATAATGATTTCTGCCCAAACTAAAGTAATTTAACAGTTCAGTACAGTTCCCATATTATCACATCTTATTAAGTCTTTTTATTTATTTTCCAATTACATGATTTGTTAATGACATACATACTCTAGCTTAACAAATGTCTTAAGGCAAATGGGCTTAGTTACCTATAATAATAAATTAATAATAGTTTGAACAAACTTTCTTTTCTTAAAGCGTATTCTTGGAATTAATGTTTGGTGCAGTATCTCTAATTGCATTGTATATTACCATTGAATAATAAATAATTAAGTCTATTATTCTGATATTCAATTATCTGATCTTATAATTATTTCGTTGATACCTATGACATACTTTTGTCTGTAGAGCAGATTTCTTTATTTTTATTAATAAAACTTATATTTAGACATAATGCAGTTGTGACAAAAAGTAAGTCATTGGTGCAATCTGTTAATAGCAACATTAATGAACATTAAATCTTATATGATACTCAAAAAACAACTCACTGTAAATGACAAGTTCCCATGAAACTGTGAAAACCAAAGAGATATTATCGAACCACTATTTCTTATAATTGATTGGATTGACCGCTTTTTCGTGTTACTGCTTTCCTTGTGTCAGTTTGGTGACCGCCCCTGAAGTAGTCCATGCTCGCTCATGTCAACAAATATTTTACTCTTTTGGAATAATAGCTCCAAATTATTTTTTCTTCAATGCCTCACATTGGGATATGCAGTATTAGAGAATGATGCATCGTCACTATAACAGCTGATTTCCTAAGTCATATTTCAGGACAGCTCTATTATTCATAACTAATAATATTGTTGCAATCGTCCAAACTACTCGAAGCACATATACGATATTTGTTTAACTTACATTGTTGACCTTAAGCGCGATGCGAAGCTGCCTCAGCTTCACATAAATTCTGTGTATGTAGTTTGGATGACGAGTCATTCTGAAGTATTTAATCTAATTTAGTTACTCTTATTTGACCTCAGTACTTCTGTCCACTTTATAATAATTTAAAAAAAATTGTTCAGTCATACGCTTCCTAACAAGGGAATTATAATTTTCATTAGTTTTGAGCATGTATATTTCGCTGACCTAAACAATGTGTTAATAAGTTTAAAATTTGTAAATTTATTATCTAGAAGTAACTGGTGCATCATTTAGTTTGGCTTTACTTCGAATGTCACTTGCGTCTTCCACGTCTGTCGGCTAGAGACTAGTGTCCGTCGGGGTAGCGTGGCGCGTGCTTGTCCGTTGAGGTCCTACTACGACAATCGATGTATTGAAAATCGATAGCTGTCATCTCGATACAAAGCGGGTGCATCAGTCACTACAAAAGTAGCTGAGCACTCTGCCAAGTACAAAGAAGACTGCCGTCAATTTGTGTATTCTTCGATTTTCGTAGAATATCCTCTGGACGCGCTCGTGCTGCAACACCTCTATATTAATATTCTCTCTTGACCTTTCTCTCTCTCTCTGCCCAGATCATTGTTTATCTAATAAATACATGCACTCAGAATGGTAATAATAGAGCTGTCATTTGCTTTTATAAGTGTAAGCGTTTCGTACAATCGATGACTTGTTTGCCACTTTCACAACTCGTCTCTTCCACTATGATGTGTGCTGTGCTAGCTGCTTTTTGTATCTATGGGTTATCACCATGTATTGACAGTAGTTTAATTTGTCTTAGCACGACCTATTGAAACAAGTGATTTTTTAATGAAATTATTATCATGTGTTTTGATTTGAATGCAGTTTTACGTCTATTAAAATACTGACTTTTATTTGTAACTCACACAATTAATCATGATAAATATATGGCGGACTCCGAGATATTTACCTGATCTGTATTAAATCTTTAGAGTTTTGGCACTGTACAGTATATGCACATGTTATTATATGAAGTACCGTAGGTACACGTTAGTGTGTCCATGAGTCTTAGTTACCTTGTAAATGTAAAGGCTGTTGTTGAATGGCAATCTTTAGTTTCATGAAAGTTGTCAGTTGACATCGTCATTTGTACCGTGAAGTCTGTGTTCTTCCCCCATGTAACACATGCCATCTCCAACTTCTCGACAACAATGTTTGTCGCTCCAACTAGTCTAATTAGTGACTTGATGCATGAAGGTGATTTGTCTGTATAGAACAAACTGCAGCTAACATTCCACACGAGATTTATCATTTCGATTCAAGTATTGTTCTGTCTATCGAATGAGCTTCGATGAGAGCCCTCAATCCTGACATACACAGCGATACGAACTGTCCTACTACAAATAGTACAGACTACTAGGTCGAGCAACATTTATATTACTTTATTGTTATCCAAACGCTTATGTGTACCCATTCAGCTAGAATACGCTCAAAGTATCAACGTAATCGAATCAATAATATCCTCTCAATATTTCACTAGAATATTTAAATAAAGAATATGCAATGCATAAATGTTAATTTTTGTTGCACGTTGTTTTTTGAGCGACGCTGTTTTTAATGCATGTTTTGTCTGTCTTGCATGCAGGGATTCGGTTTTGTAACATTCGCAAATAGTGGTGATGCGGAGCGAGCACGAGAGCGTCTTCACGGCACCGTGGTTGAGGGCAGAAAGATAGAGGTGTGCATGACTCAATGAATACCATCCGTAGCACTGTAACTTATAACATCCCGCTCCTACGCCCACCGCAACCTGCGCTCGTCTGCTCTGTAGTTACTGTCATGCTAGCGTGCTGCCCGCGCGCCGGCCGCCGCCCGCGCGTTAGCACTAAGTATGCCGACGATTAATCCACAAACAAACCTTATTTATTTTATCCCTTTACTCTCTAGACGGTCATTTAAAATGCCGATCGAATGAGAGTCTCACAGAGAAATGTAGAACGAACCGTTGCGTCACATTGCCGCTGAGGTAAGATTGCAAATGCAAATTTTAGTTCCATTACACCTATCTATTTGTCCTGAGTTATAATTTTTGATCACTAACAGTTAAATACAAGGTTTCTTTGACATTCAAATAGGCTTCACTGCAGACTTCCATAAATACAATATCCCCAAGCAATGTGTTAATCTCATTTACCCTGCCTTTTTCATTTTTTTAAAGTGTCAAATGTCTTGAGTCATATAAATATTTAATAGTATATGTATAAATATCATGTTTTATATTTCACAATAAATCATTTAGTTTTTTTCAAATATACAATCAATTTTTGATTGAATTATAGACATTTGATACGCAATTTGGCTGACTTTACAGTTATCTTAGAGCCTTTTAACTAATATTATTTAAACATGGTTATTTTCCTTTATTATGAATAAGAACAACTAATCTATGGTGGTAAGGGTTCGAATCCCTTAAATATAAAAAATAATACCTATTTTAGTATATTTTTTGGTAATACAATGTACGCTTATTTTGCTTGATTTCTTAATTCATTTTATTTCAAAGTCAGCCAATCATTTATTTTCCTATAAGATGAAAGTGCTTTTTCTGACATAATGTTTACTTCCGAATCAGGTTAATAATGCTACAGCAAGAGTGCAGACAAAGAAACCACCGACAGTCCCCAATGGTAAGTCATCGTCATCGATATTCTGCCATCATATTGTTATTTCACATTCAAAGTAATAGCCCCCCTTTGCTGTTTGTATTATGACATAAAAACACATCCATTATAATTCAATTAATCGTGATCTCCTCACAATCCTTTCAATTGCTACTAACACGAACATTTCTTAACCTGTACCACTTGTTGTGTGAAAGATAATGCATCTTGCTATTTTCTCTTTTAATCCATCCAGTTATACTGGCTAGAAATGGATCAGTTCCCACTCTGGGTGAGAGCTGGAATGATAAAGATCGGTGTTGTCCAAATCAATGTAACCCGTCGGCTAGAGCCGTTGTCTGAATGCAACTAGGTGAATGCTATTTAGAGAATGAGTCCACTGTCAGCAACCGGAGACAGTTGCGCCTGGGCACGTGATGCGAACTTGCGCCATTTTGCGTTGCACTCGATATCACATTACACTTATAGCTACCACTATAATTGATTGAATAGACCCAGCCCGTCATTCGCCTTAACTCCATCTTGTTATGAACTATGGTGCTTCTAAACGGACAAAGTTTCTGATGCAGTGTGTAAATGTAATATCGTCAATGTGGCTAAGCAGCAATTTTATATTTAGAAGAAGCTGGAAAACTTTATTTTTCCCCTAAACATGTTGCATCTTTCTTATTCTAACATAATAAAAAGAAAGCATTACGTAACGTTATCTTTCAACAAAAAATTAAAATTCATTGTTATACCAATGAGAATGGTCCGCCACTATAACTACATTGCTAGTAGTAGGTACTAAATAATATAATGTAATGTTTTACAATAACTATCATTTCTTACAATGTTGCTTGCCTTGCCAGCAACCTTATTGCAACTACACAGTTACACACTTCAGTAACATTATTGTCTATCTAGAAGTACCTACTTCTTCCCGTTAGCGTAGTTTTTGTAGTTGACATGTTGGGGCTGTCTCCGGCGCCTACGTTTGCCTGTAAATTTTTTACTGTCTGAACGGATAACACCAACTATTAGAAGGCTTGCTAGATCCATATTATTATGTATACACCTTTATGCTAACAACATATATTTAATATTTTGACGAATGCTGGAATGTAACTTCGGTCTTGCACTCTCAATTTCATTTATGTAGTTGAGAATGTCTGTTAGGTTTGTTTTCTTTGTTGCTAGAACTTGATAGATTTGATTTGCATTTTTGTCGTTCCTATGCCTAATTTGTTACGTTTTAATTTGTTTCAGTGTGCGTCCAATGGCCTGAAGGTAAGGCGGAGAAAAGTCCAATTACATACAAAGTTATTCTGAATTGAAGACACAAAAGCTTACGCGTTTACATTATTATAACATCCATACGAGCATGATTTTCTTTACTTAATGTGGTGGGATTATGCGGTTGTTTAGATATTTATACTGCTCGATGAGATCTTGTATGTCACGAATTGAATTTAAAGCATTTTGTATTTTTTACCCGACGGCCATGCTTCTTTAGAGCATACATGCAAAATTCATAAGCACGCATTGGGCTGCCATGTTGCAGTATTTTGATTTATCACATTGAAATGGTAGCTGTAACGCGGCATGGCCGAACTCATCCGTTATTCTCTAATTGTGAATAATATTGGATAGTTATATGGAACGCATTCTAGTGCATATAGTAATATAGTTTATAGTTTATTCGTGATTAACGGTCGAGTGATCCCGCACTCGCTTTTGTACTAAAACGTTGGACGATTCGTATAACGGCTGCGAACTGTGCCGAATAGCCGGCATAGTGAGTGGCTTTGGTGCTTTTTACGGACCATATTTCTGGCGCAATATATGGCTGCAATATAAACTCGGTCATATCATCAACATATTGTTGCACTTTATGGAAGAAAAATGCATTACTCGCCGGTTTATCTGCCACAGTATTCTAGAGTTCCTCACCGACCATGCAATGTAACTGATATAATATTGAATACATCAAGACATGGCGAGAGATAAGTAACTCTTGTCGAATCTCATATCACTTCATTAAAATGAATTAATAATATTCCATACACGAGCAGGACTGGAATATTTTACCGAGAGTGGACGGATTGTCCGGATACACTTAATATAACTTCAAAATAACTAAAAATGGAATATGGAGTGGAAGAATATGGAGTAAAAAAATGCATAGAAAAGTTGAATGAAGAGTAAGAGATTAAATTTTAAAGATTTTGCCTGTGCTGTATTTTCAATGTTGTCAATTCTAGTTTCAATACAATTTTATGTAATTGACAACACAGCAACACAAAATGTCAATGGCTATTTGACATGAAACTTAATTGCAGCTGTATATTTCTGATTCAAATAATACAAACTAATATTGCCTAATAAAAATATGGCTGCTCGAAATCGGATGACACACAAAGGTGAGAAGCACTTATACTTCTTCATGTGTAACTCAGTATTTTGAAAGCGTCTTCTATGACGTGCATTATAGCGCAGAGTTTCATATCAACTCGTGCGCAGGCCTCGGCTCGCGTCTCCCGCCACCCGCACGCCCTTTAACCGTATCTCTAGTTGGCACTAGGACTGTAAGTTTGTGAGTCTGGTAGTAGCATAGCTACGTGCACACTGCGTCTTTTTATTTATTTTCCATTGCAATATTAGATTCTTTCTAAAAAATATTGAAACAACAAATTAACTTTGCGGATAAAGCTGAATTAAATGCAATAAGCTTTAGTAACGCAATAATGCTATTTAAGTAAATGGCCGCGACTAACAGTAATTTATCATGACTAGAGAAACAAAGCAATGATAATTTTAGCATTTTTTGTTTGTAAATATAATCTTAAGATTCTCCTTGCTATTTTATCGCAACTCAAAAGTTGAAAGCGTCTAAGCTAGAACCGGAGCGCTCGAAGCAAAGTTATCGCAAAACGCGAGTGTGCACGCGGCATGAGTGTTGAGGCGGTGTGTGTGCAGGGCTGCGGGTGTCCGGCGTGACGTGGCCGTGGCTCGGCGCGGCGCCGGCGGCCGCGCCCGCGCCGCCACTCGTCCTGGCGCCGCGCGCCGCCCAACGACGCAGGTACCGCATGCTAGCTAGTCTGTGTGTTGCATGTAGCGAGCCTGCGCGCCCGCGCCGCGCGCCCGCCGCCCCCGCCCCCGCCCCTCGCCGTGATGCCCCGCGCCGCCTACCACGCCCAGTTGCACGCCTACGCACCGTGAGTAACACCCCGCACCAACGCACCCACCGACCTTACCTTACTTCCCAGAGTCTCTATCGTTAGTTAATCTAACTGTCGGAAATATCTTGGAAAAATCTTTTAATACTATATCAAATAAATAGGTTCTCCCATGACTGCTCTCTTATCAGCTAGATTGGCTACTTAATGCCGTGTGGAATAGTATTGTATCCATTGTTTATTATTAATTGTAGTCGGGTATAAAGAAGGTATGATACCTTTTTACTAATTAGTTTGCGTTAATGGGGATAGATGGACTATCAGCATATCCTAACAAAAGGAACATATATATAAACGGATACAATACTTAAACAAATTTAAACGGGGGTTTAAATTTGTTTAAGTATTGTATCCGTTTATATATATGTTCCTTTTGTTAGGATATGCTGATAGTGACAATTGTAATGTAACAATTCCATGGCAATTTTAGTGCTATGATATAATAGAAAATAATACAAAAAAAGGATTTATTTACTAATAATAGTTTTGTAAATTCTTACAGCCACATTTAATGACTTTTCCGTAAAAGCTATTAGCACTTCCTCAATATTTTACACCAATAATTGAACATTAACATAGTTGCAGTAGCCATAAGGACACATAACTTAAAAATTAATTATAGATGTATGTAGTGCCAAATTCCTGGGAGTATTGGGTGATTAAATTCGAAGTTGTTCGTTTGTAACCAAAACCAATGATATTAGTATTACCAATACCTACTAAATAGGAAGGGTCTGTTGTGAACTAACAAGTACTTTTTGTTCAAAAGGTAAATTGTGTCATCATTAAAAGACAACTCTTTCTATGTTTTACAATTATAATTTGAACAATTCCGATTATGATCACAGGCGCTGAGACTTCTGTCCCCTGTATTCCCAAGCAACCCAACATCCCATCCCAAACCCTCTCCTTTCAGAATCACATGGTATGAATTTTAATTTCTTAATCTAGATTAACTTACGCACATTGTAATTAGTTTAGAGAGCACTTTAATCGTTTGATGTGTAACTAACAATCGTAACATTCAACCTAACTTTTGCCTTAGCTCACGGTATAGCGCTTTCCATGTCTAATGCACCTAAAATAATTATGTAGAAAGTAGATAATAAATATGAGATACAAATTTTGCACATCTGTTCACATTTTTATGTATTTTAGTCGTAATTTGCATAGTTGTATTATAGTCAACATCTATTATTTATTAAGATTGAAAATCAAATACACCATTAATGATGTAGAAAAAATAATTTTATAAAGCAGCATAGAATTAAACATTATTAAAAACATTAAACACAAAATAATTCAAGAATTACTTTATGTATTGAAAATTATAATGAGTGTTTTGTTTCATTTCCAGTGTATATTACGATCCATTCTTAGCAGCTGCTGCAACGGCTGACTCCAATTACAGACTGCAGGTAAAACAGCACGCATGCAAATTAACACTTTTATGTAATCATATATCTTTAGGAAATATAACAAACTTAAGAAAGCACCAAAACATTAACAGATTAATGCAACAACTCTGACTCAGTTTTATTTCCAAATCTATTGTAAAATATTTTATTAACTAATAGTGAAATTATACTCTTCCTAAATTATATGCCTAATTTGATCAGTTAAATATCAAGAAGAAATCGCCAAGTTAATCATCATTGATGAATGGTTTTCTATTTTCCAACCCTATACATTTACTCAGTATCGTCAAAAAAACCAATGGAATAAAAACGACCAATGGAAATCAATCGTAAAAACATGACCCAGTACTGTATCACTTTTATATCTATATTAAAATGGAGACCTTAATAAATTTTCCAATTCCAACTTCTGAAAATATGAAGGAATTCCTGATAAATCAAATATAATAAATAGTTCAAATTTCCAAGATATATAAAATAAAGCATCTACAAAAACCTTACTGTGACGAAAGTGCTCGAATCGTTTCTATTCTATTCTATCGCCAGGATAAAATAATGTGATAACAATAGCAAATATATCCAAATACTGCATTTTCATTTCATGTGTAGTGAAGTAGTGATCGCGTAAACTATAAATAAACATGTGTTCAATTAATTATTATCTAACCGTCATCGTCTTAATAAGGCCTCTCCCATGCACACTTAAATGGAACTATCGCGCCCCTATTAGGAAAATTATTGAAATTATTATTATTATTATTGAAATGTATAGATTATTCAGATCATCATAAAATAGGTAAAAAAGAGCTACAACACTGGGCCTAGGTTTCACACAAAATTGACTATTGTTCTTTGGGCCCTGGTGACCGTGCGTGTGTTGTTGCAGGCCGCGAAGCCCGCAGCAGAGGTAATAACCAGCCTCTAGAGTTCGCAAGCGATATGTGATTGTATCAGTATTTCTATCGCTTCCTGATTCATGTACCACGCTAGTATAAGTTTGATATTTCATCGTGGAGTGAGTGCTGGGATTTTGTTTGCTCCTTATTATATTCGTATGGTCCTATTGGTAATCCACCGTAACGCAGGGTGCACTGTGTGATAACTGAGTCGGCTAGCACGGGCGAGCCCGCCCCGCGACCGCGCGGTTTGCTTACTGTTGAGTTCATCCTTGTTCGTTGGTATTGTGGTGGGTGATTTAGTTTAGGCGTTTGCTCAGCTGTGACTTCGATAAGATGCTAATTTATATCATGCTCCGAGTAGAACATTGAGCCCACAAATTTTAATTGCAACCTTCAAAGTTTACTAACAACCACCAAGTAGATAGCAACAGTACATTTCGATATTTTATTTTTGTTTAGTTTGGTGTCGTTTTTGACATTATTGCGACCTTCTTTTACTCTATTTAGTGCATGCTCATGAATCATCGCATCGTAACCATGTTTCCTGCATCAAAATTATTTATACTTGATTTACGATCAACATTTTGCTGCAGAAAATTCATGACATTGTAGGAGCGTGTGCGAGATCGCTGCATGTTAATTTGTAATATTTTAATTTTCACCGGCTCTTTGTCGTGTACTGTAAATTAGTTTTCAATGCGTCTCTATGAATCGTCTTGCTTTTTTCCCTAGCTACAAAGATCAAACGTCTTTTACAATGAACATTTTAATTCGTCAAGTTTGTGTGAATACATTGTAAAAGCGTCCTACGCATACGGTAAGGATTAGCGGGTTTTTTTAAAAGTGACCATAATTCATAACAATTGAGGAGTCATCATCGTTTCATTTATCTCCGGGCCCGCATCTACTTAATAAATAAAGATTACAAGCAATTGTGCCTTTGTGGGCTCATTGTTCTTGCGGAAGTTTCGATTTCAATTAAAAAAGTTTCTACTCAGTGACAGGCATTATATTTAGAAAATAAAACTTATAATAAAAGCTTAGTCAGCAAAAATTTTCTAGATGATTAAAATGCAAAGACGTTTTTATTATAAACGCTTTGTTTTGTATGAAAGTATTTTTCTCTCTCAATCAAACAATAATTTTGTATATGTCCTGTGTAACGTGTGTTTAAATGTAATTTCTTTGTACAATACAGGATTAATTAACTTCTACTACAAAACACTTTGGTACAATGAAATCAACTCGACGCTTAAGTAAATCTAAAAAGTTACGGAGCGATCAAATAGTCACTTAACCAGTTAGGGCCCTAGTAGGGACTCCGCAGTAAAAGAACGTAAAGGTATACTACCGTTAACAGTTGAACGCGCATTATTTGCAGGCGGCAGCAGCCGCGGCGGCCGCAGCGTCGCCGCTGCTGAAGTCCCCGCTGACGTCGGCGCAGCACGCGGCCGCGGCGGCAGCGGCGGCTAACTACGGGGCGGCCGCGCGCGCCGCCGCCGCCGCCGTCAGCGCCGCGCCGCAGCCCGCCACGCTCGCGCCCCTCACGTGAGTACCGAGACTGCTTTTATTTATTTAGTGCCTTACAAATAAACAGAGAATAAGCTCGAAATAGTTGTTATATTATCTTTAACCTTTTGAGCGCCACGGTCTTCTTTGGAAGACAGACGTTTCCGTGCCCTGAGCGTGCCCACGTCTTTACTAAAAGACAAAATCTTATCATGACGTTTAATAATAAAAATACGTAAGCAAATGCATGTTCTTTGTGTAATAAATATATTACACAAAGAACTCGGGTGAAACTCCTCGGAATAGTTACTCCGTGTTTTGTTCCCGTCATGTAAACGTCATTTCAAAAAAAAAAAGTAAGAGACAAAACACGAAGTAACTATTCGAGGCTTATCCTCTGTTTATTTGTAAGACTCTTACCCTTTTACTACAAAACGATGGCTATAGTTTGACAAATCTTAAAACAGATGCTATCTATTTTTAGCTAATAAGTTTTTTTTTTTTATTGGTTATAGGCAGGCATTTGACTACACCTCACCTGATGTTAAGTGACGGTGCGGTCGAGGATGGAACATGCCTGCCTAGAAATAGCCTATTCACTCTAGCCTTGAAGAGGTCCAGATTATACCTTTCAGGGAACACATTCGCAGGCAGCGCGTTCCATTCCCTAGCTGTACGCACTAAGAAAGTTGAACCGAATCAGCTCGTGCGACAAGGTGGCATATCTACAACATAGGGATGGAACTCGCGCCTCGCGCTCCGATAGCGGAAAGTGGGTGGTGGGATTAGGTCGTGCAACTCCTTCGCGCACTCCCCCAAATGAATCCTGTAGAAGACCGACAGACGAGCCACCCTACGCCGATGTTCTAGATTTTGCAGCTTGGCGTCTATCAGGGCAGGGTCACCAATGAGTCTCTTAGCTCGTTTTTCAATTATTTTTTTTCAAGTATTGTATTGTTATTGTTCACAATATTTCAAACACTTATTTTGTGCCATTGTTTAACTTTAAACTCTGTTTTGTAGTAAAAGGGGTTAAAGTTTAGTAAATAGTCTGGACAAAGGCACAAAATAATAACACTTTTTACAGGACTGGTCACTTTTCCACCAATAATTCCAATCGGGGTACACAATTATTGAAATGAAACTACTTTGACGGATCTGCTTGCGTTTATTTATTAATTAATTTGATTGAATGTTTATCCTGACGTTTCGAACCCTTTGCAGGGTCCGTGGTCACAGAGAGACTGACCGTAACAGTAGTTTCATTTCAATGTGTAGTGTTCGCGTAAACTTTTGAAAACAATGATTATGCTGCCTGTTATGGTCTGGCCATTACCACAAACATAGTGATAGAAGTTCGCCTCCGGAGTCTTAACTTTATAGTTTGTATATGTTACCGTAATTTGTAAATTGTCTTAACTCAACTTGTTGTTCGCAGATATGGCAGGGAATACGCAGACCCTTATCTAGGGCACAGCATCGGCCCTGTCACAGGCTACGGAGTAAGCATTTTGTCAATCAAATACGTGGAACTACGAGAATTGATTCATCATCATCATCAGCTCATTTTATGTCCCCGCTGTTGGAGCACGAGCCTTCCCTATGGATGTATAGGGAGAACGGGCCATAAACCACCACGCGGGCCCAGTGCGGATTGGTGGTTGTTAACGACTGCTAATGCAGCCTGGACTAGCGGCTTTACGTGCCTTCCGAAGCATGGAGGAGCTCGAGATGTTAAACTTTTGGTCACTTATCTGATGATCTTTGCGAAAGTTGCTTAACCTTAGCAAACGCAGACCGGGCACGTTAACCACTGGCTCCTCCTCCTCGAGAATTGATTATTCGTGGTATTCTATCAGTTTTATTCAGTATTTTTAACCAGCAACTATTTTTTCCAAAAACATTTGGTAATTCTAATATTATTTTCTTTTTTTACAGACTGCAGTTTACAGAAGTGGATACAACAGATTCGCGCCATATTAAGCCAGTGGAACAAAGTTAAGATTTTACTCGAATACGAAACTACCTTCATCCTTAATCTAACATGACAATGGACTCTCTTTGTAAACGTACAAAAATAATTCATAAATTAAGGTAACAGTAATAGTGCTAGCCGATTACTGTGTAAGTAAGCTTGGATAGCATAGTCGACTAACAGTTGAGACGTTGGGGTCTGTAGCCCTACCATGAGTCCACGCAGATGGAACTCGAAAGCGAACGGCGCAATAGTTTTGAACAGCAAAATGAACAGTGCCCCCAGGTCGGTGCTCGCACGAGTGCACGATTCATTTTGTCTGGTATAATATTTACGAAACTTGTTAACGAACGGTGCAAATATTTTAAATACTAAACATTGCCTTTTGGTCTGTGCTCGCTCATACAAGCACACCATTTATTTTGTATGTTTACATTGTTGCTTTGGCTGTAAAACTCATGGTAAGGCTACTGAATAGCAGATGGCCGAGTGCGTTTTTTCATGATAATTATAAATGGTGCGTTTGCGCATAAAAACCTGTTTGTTTGGCAGCTTCGTCAATATATCCGCTAGAGGCGCTGTATTTACAAGTGTGTAAATCAGTTGGCGGTTCAAATACGCAAACACTGTATTGGTTTATGATGATAAATCACGCCGCAGGCCGTTGCTCCGCCCACAAAACGCGTCGGAACTTATGAATACCAAAGTCATTAAAATTTCTAACGGAAATAGTTTACTAAGTCAAACTGTATTGTAAATTATTTGTGTACCTAATGCTATACAAGTGCGAGCAGCTAAGTAAGTGCTTCTGTTCTATTAGATATTTGTAAGAATTGCTATTTTACTAAAAACACATGAGTGAATGTGATTATCTACATATTAGTATATGGTATTGTCTAGTGTAGGTGTTACACTTGTAATTGACAATAGAAAATATTTCATGTTATGATATTTAGTGAGCTTTGCACTTGCATATCATAGAGAAAATTGTAAATACTGATACCCAAACGTTTTACCGGTTAAAAATAATACTTTAGTTTGTATTTCCCGTTTTTATGCAGGAATCTGTTTGCGTCGTTGATAACGTCTCTAGGAAATACGTTTCCGCTTCCGGTTTTAACGCTGAGCCCCACAACATTTCTACTCAACTCCATATATAGAAACTAAGGTGCTTTCGTCATACACAGGTGTGCGCTCTTCGTGTCTGTTTAAGGCACGAATGAACACGTCGCAGTGTATGGGGAATTTAGCTTCGTTTTCGAGCGATGTGTAGGGAACATCTCTAGCAAAAGCGAGATGCGAGCGGACACCTCGAGCCGTCTTAAATCGTTAGGCTGAGACAATAGATTTACATGTCCAAGTACACTTCCAGATTGAGAGCGTGTATATTTTTTAACCGCAACAATTTATATGGTGCGATTTTTATACGGTGCCATTTATTGGTTGTTGTTTGACAGATATATTTTTCAAAAGTTACCTTTTTACGTTAATACATACTGAACAAATAACTTTAGCTAGATGTAGATTGTTCCCCGCGAGCAGGCGGGCCGCCCGCCGAGCGTTTATTTCAGCACTCGCTATGTACAGTTCGCTTCACGTCGATACATTTACGGATTGAACTTTCAGTTGTCTATGATAAATCGAATCGCTAGTTTGTAATGTTTAATGTTTTACTGAAACGTAGGCGTAACGCTTTAGATGTAGGTGTTAAGGAAAGAACGGAACTCCATCGAGTTCCAACATATCATTGATTGAGATTTCTCCTGGTAGTTATGTTTGTCGCTGTCCTCGCGACGGCCCCTTTACAGTGTTATATTCTGGTACTTTTTATCTGATGTATTTCGTTTTTTGAACTATCACGCGCGCGGGTCCAACCGTTTAGACGTCGTCGTAACTTAGATCTAACATTTGCATTAGTATTGTAAAATATCGTAACATCTATGGATTCGCTCAACGTTTATACCAAAGCACAAAACCCATCGATTCGTACGTATCCGGAGCGTTTGCATGTCACTAACCACTTCCTCAGTAGATTTCATAGTCTTTCATCTAGAAAAACTTAAAAAATCTATGAGCCTACATAGATGATTCGGATCGAACAATATTTTTTAAGTTATTTTACCGTAGCGTTGTAAGTCATGTTTCTCTATATAAACATATCTGTTTGCCATCTAGAGTAGTCGTTACTTTTATTCAACAATATGATTGTAGATCTGAACAATTGATTTTGGCTGTTAACGGTCTGTTCACAAATTAAACCAATAATCCTTTGTTTCTAGTTTTATAGTTTGACGTGGTCGTTTGCGTCTAGATCAAAGTTTCCGATAGCTGCGCCAACGCCGACATATCAGATACCAACTCAATTTCTGCCGCTGAAACGTAAGGAACTAGTACACATGGGCGTGGTGTCGTCTACAATGATAGCTTTAATTATTACTTACAACTATAAGATAGGGCGTTCGACCGGCCACTCTTCAGCTCGGTGCGTAGCAGCAGTCCCATGACATTTCGGTTTTGCAGATGTTCTAGTCTTTTTGCGCACAAACAAAACAGTTAACGGTGCTTTTTCGTAAAAGGTTCATGTGATATTTACGGAACAGATTAATGTTCATCAGATCTTTTTTTAAGTGTGCTCCTATTATTATCTCTTTATTGGTAAGCAAGTTTCGTGTCATATTTTTCTGATGCTGGTTCGTAGACAGTGCGCCCGCCCGGCGGAGCCACTGGCTTGTCGTGTAAGTTGTAGTGATTACTTTAGACGTAACTGTAGCCAGCCATGTCGCAGCTTCGAACAATATTTTTGCTTTATTGCTGAATACTCATGCGTGAATGCTTAATTTTAAGAAACCTATGGTTTTGTAGGCGTATCTCTTTAAGTTTTTTTAATGCAAGTTTTGTATCTAAGTACATAAAAAAGTACATGTGATTCTATATGATGATTTTATAAATTAGTTTTAAATATTTTGTCTGATAGATAACCGATGTCACAAAAGGGTTTTGTATAAAAATCATTGATTTTCTTTGTACAAGTCAACAGGGTGTGTTTTAGATACATTTGTTTACCTAAATCACGTACGCAAACACGCTAGGGAAACCCCTTAGCCATGTCTAAAACATGCTATGTTCATTTGATTGTTTTAGTGTATCGTATATTGTCTTTTGTTTTAATCATTTTTATATGTTTTATTAATAAACTGTAATGATCGCAGCAACATATTATTTTTTTATTTACATGGAAGACTTAAATCTAAGCCAAATTTTCACTTGGAGAAAAAATTGAATTTAAATGACATATCTGACAAAATGGTTAGTGTGCTACGATAAGATTTGAAATCATCAAGAACAATGTATTATAAATATAATAATCATTAAATTAAGGATAATATGTATTTTGTAACGCGATTTGTTTCTCGGTTTTTATGAGATGTTGCAATTAAATTTTCATACTATTCTCGTTTCATTATGCTGTGCACAAATTATACGATCGATGGCTTCGATTTATAATCATTAGGTCTAAAACGAGTTGTTATGATGTTGTGCATTATGAGTCATATCAGTAGTGTTGTCAGCGAGTTCGTATGATTGCTAGCAGCCCAGGAGTGCGATTCACGTGGTAAATATATCTAGACAGCTTTAACATCGGATGCTCTTGTATTTCGCGACGGTCACACGGCCATTACCGCCTCATCCGATGTACAAGTCGACGGGAATTTGTTTAAAACTTTGGCGTTCAATCGTCAACGAGCTGGTTCATGCGTCCATAATGATTGGTGACGTATCACTGAGTTCGTTGACGACGTTGAATTAATATTAGTGAATCGCATTGCAGGAGCGACAATAACTACTGCTAGCGCGCGCCGCCGCTGCGCCCTTTCGAAGTAAAACATTTTGAAAGCTATAACACGCATGATTCTTGTGTCAATACAGTTTAGTTTCGTTAACAATGGGCGCGCTCCTCCTAGGCTTGCGGTATAATTTATGGCATCACAAAATTATTGTCTACGATTGATTACAATAAACTGATAATTTTCAATACTTTGAATTTAAATTGATTTCGTCTCTATCACTACGTAACTAGCCAGCTTAGGGGAGACGCGGCAGCGGCGCGCGCACTGTATATAGTGTTATCGGCGGAACCCATGGTGCCGCCGCATGTTGTGCGTATGGTTCTTACCCTCGGGTTCATATTGTTAACGTAGCCAGTTAATAAGTATCACTTGTTCGTCAATTGCACTCGTCGACGCAGTTCAGTAAGAGTAGAAGAGTACGCAGATATTAAGAGGGTATGACATTTATGCCAAGTGTAAAATGTACCATTAATAGACGTGCCGTGCTAGCGATGTACGATCTAGTAATGGGCGATACGTCTTAAGAGTTTAATAGAGAATTGTTAAAATTGAACGTGGGAACACAGGCACACGTAGCGCACACCTCCGGGTCGCCGCCGGCACCTCGTTGCTGATCATGTGATTTGTGATGTTCCAATTCAACCGGCCACTTATTTTTACATGGACATGCCAAATAATTTAACTTCCAGAAATTATGTTAAAAATTGTGGAGCAGTGAAGCTGTCAGTCCTAATTAACAACATCTTGGATCACATGCCAGCCAGCGAAGCCGCTTAGTATTTTAATGTTGAGCTAAAGTTGCATGTAAGTCACTTCTGTTCGGCGTAGCAGCCGGCGACGCAGCCGGCAACAGTGTGCGTTGCGCGTGCGCGTCGCGACTCTACCAGTATTCGGAACTATTCGAATACTATTACAATACCGTGCTCAATTTCCAATATAGTTATGTATGTTGTACATGTAATGTTAAAGTAAATGTATTTGAAAATTAATATAACCAACAATAGATTTGTTACGTATTAAATGTCTTCCGTTTGGCACAGTTTATAGATTCATAGCACATTTTATTGTTGCACGTCGGTCACATTGAGGAATGTGCAGTTTTAGAACAAAAGTCGAGCCAAGTGCACAGCGAGCTCCCTCGTACGATTTGTGATAAAGTAAATAATAAATAGAATTTTCCTTTTTAGTGTGGCAATTTATAATAAATTGCAAGCTGATTTTCTCTTTTTATTGTAAATAAATATTTTTTTCAAATGAGAAATATTGAATAAAGTGAATCATTTAAAGCCTCTGGCATTGTGTACTCATTTACGTTATTAATAAATTATAGTATAAAACTTGCGTTTATTTTAATACCAACTCATAATACATTTAACACGCTTATTTTTTCGTGCGATTCCCCGAGCGCAGTGAGCGTTTCGACACGATTAAACGAAACGATACGTAAATCCGATGCGGTTGAGGTGCTCAAACTACCAGCGGCAGCGCTGCATACAGAGTCGTGATTGGGGTGATAATATTATTAATGTTGATAAGATTGCAAGGTTCTTTGATAATAAATAGTAATCATTCCTTAGTGTGAAATAATTAAAACAATCGTTTTAGTAAGATAATCTGGTAAATGTGATAACGGCTGCTTGTGTGCCGATCGCGCAGTACGAAGCCGATGCGCGAGCGCTACTTACTAGTCGGTTGGCTCTGCATCGTTGAGTGCAGAAAATAATGTTTGTCACTCGTAGCTGAACTAGAATAACAAAAATGGTTCTGTGTCCTCCATTCCGCATGTCCAACAAGGGCGGGTTCAGTCTGAACAAAGTGCAGCGCACGCGTCCTGCCCGCCCGACGCGACGCGAAACTATTGCAGTAAGTACCACTATATGCATAATCATTATAGATGTGTAGCAAAGTATGAAGGCAGAAAGATTTTAAAGTTATATTCATTTCATTACATACTTACCTTTTCTTATCTTACTGTCGTTCAATTCATGAACGATGGAGATTTAATAACTGCATAATAATTTCATTAATTGGTAAAGTTAAATATGAATTCTTATGAAGTTTTATGTAATTATTGTTACATATTTTTTAATTTGAAAGAATGTTAATCGGAGAGCTCTTTATGTGACGATTATGAATCTTGACACTTCAAAATAATCTAAATGCCTAGGTAGGTACTTTCCCTTTTATCATAATCATAATCCATACTTTACAAGCTAATACCTAGATTTTGGAAACGACCATGGCCTGATATAAGTTATACATAGATCCCAGCATTCGTTCTTGATAAAGCAGCTAAGGATTCTGACCGCGAAACACTACATTACTGACAACATTTCACTGACCAAATGTTGTATATGATTAATATAATAATATTAATCATATTATAAATATAATAATGATAATTCGAATCCCGGATAAACTGTGCGAGGTGCATCAGTCGATATTTTTACATACAACAACTGATGCACATTTATAAAAGCCTGAGTCACCTGCCTGCGCCGTGCCGAAGTACTTTGTACTACATATGCGTTAATTAAAAAAAGATTGAATTAGAAGTGATAAATTTTTTACGACGATAAGACCGCACAAATCAGTGTAGAGATAAGGATACCTAGTGAATATTCATCAGATTTAATTTTTCTGTAGTAGGTACATAGAAATTATTACAAAATAACTATCTACCTACATAACAACAAAATCCGAACTCTCTATTATCGAGTTCACTCAAGTGACATAATAACTTGCATGGATAGAATTGTTGTGAGTCGGCAACGCGTAAGTGAAGCCTAGTGCGAGTTTTATTAACCATTATGATAACGAAAACGACAATTTGCATGGCAAAATTTAAAATAATTACCTTGTTTACCATCAGGACTAGGCTCCCTGAGGTATCCCTCACGCTTTGCCGACAATCGACAGTTATAAACATACGACATAAACAATCGACAGTTTCTACACATATCTATACACATACAATTTTATAGGTACACATTGGTGCAGACGTCTGCATAACAATCTATTCAAAACTGACAAAGTACATCATTCACCGTCCATACATTTTTGGGCTAATTCTGAAAGTGCCGGCCAATCAAAAATATTATTACATTTTATTAACTTATATTATTCCATTCATTTGTTACTATGGAACCCAACCTGTTGGATCATTTTTTGTATTGTTAAATGAGGTTCAAAGATAATATTATTACATAGCTCACAAAAATATTTAAATGCGTTTGCGTACTTATGCGTTTTTATTCAGATGTTTGTTTTGTCACTTTCGAACGCCTGTCACACGGCTTGCTAGAAAAAAAATAGTAGGTACATAATTTTTATTACACTGACAGAATATTAATTAATTAGCGGTTGAATAATAATTCAAAGACTGGACTTACAACTTTGGTGTCATAATAAAAAATGTTCATTATGATATGGTCTAATAAAATATTAAATTATTTTTTGTTGGCCGGTACTTTTGAAAATAGCCCAACTTGGGTGATCTCCTTTCTTCAATTAGCACATGCCTTAGACGTAAAGTTCAAAGTCTATTGAGGAAATATGACAGTTTGTGGTAGTAGTACATTAACTGCTCTTAATTTAACTAAACTGCTCTCCTGCATACACATTACTAATTATTTTGTAAATATGCCTAACCTACACCCGCCGTCTTGATACACACCCACAATCAGACCCACGCTCCTAATGTGGGTTATTGGGTAAAACGAATGCTATTTTACGACAACGACCGAGACCAATACGGCATCGCTCTAAGTTTACTATAGTATCGTATTACTATCGAGGGCACGATAGTAACTTATTATTGTTTCATACTGCCAATTTAATATTGTGAACATTATCGTATGGTTCGTGCTCGAGGTACCGGCGGCATTACGAATCGGATCGCATCGCGCTGGCCGCTGCCACAGAAGAAAGTGCTGCGCCAATAAACTTCACAAAGTACAATCTTTAAAATATTGCGATTTCTACTGACCCTGACTGAAAGATATAGTCTTTTCAAGGGTACCACGGGAGTTCGGATCCTAAGCCCCCTGCTGGTTATGCCTTCGCGGGCATCTTTGGCAGGGCCCGGCCATGGGTTGGACTCGTGGTGGCTATGTGGTTAGCTGTAGAGGTGGGAATGTTCATTTGTCTGGTTGAGGTTTGGCCAGGCTTCCATCTCGTGCGCAGCGAGCGGGTCCGAGTAGCGGTCTCGGTGGGGCCCGAAGCGAAAGGATTTGCGGGGCACGTGAGTTGTCCACAGTTGGTTGTTCTGCTCGGTGGTTTTCATTGAGTAGGCTTCCAACATCTGTGGCACTAGTCTGGATAACTAGTAGAGGCGCCCGACAGTTGCAATGCCTCCGGCTAAGCCAGCCGTGTAGGATTGTGGAACTGGTAAGGTACCTGGATGGGTACTGAGAAGTGAGTGGGCTTACAACTCCGCCACCAAAGAGGGCATTTGGTAGTCGACTTTAGAGTTGACGACCCGAGCAATGGAGACTGCCAGTTGTACTCTTAGTACAACGAGAAGTGAACGAGCGAGACAACTCCGGTAACCTATCTGGATATTAGGTAGTGGACTTTACGAGTCCACGGGGCAACTCGCTCGAGACTAGTCTTAAGAGTACCGGATGAAGAATGCGCTTCGGTGCGTTCTGATCTGGCGTTATAACCTGACGCAGATGGTCCCTTGTGCTTGCGCAAGGTTGTGTGACACCTACTTTATGACCTAATGGTTGGTGGGGGGAGGGGGGGATGGTCTGTAGTCTTTAGGTATGGGGAGGTTCAAAACTGAGAGTTATGGAAACTTTAAAAAAAAACCATCTTATTTTAAAGTCGTGTAGCTAGTCAAAAGCTCTCGTTGGGCTTTCAAATACTGATTAATTTGAATAGGTAGTTCACTCTACTTAATATCCTACAGCCTACATATAATATGCTGGGCACTGGGCAAAGGCCTTCAACATAGAAATCCAAGTCATCGCAATAATTGATGGGTATTTGCTTAATCACTACTCCTGCCTAATTTACGTAAAAACCCGCATAAGGGTTGGTTACCTAGAAAACTCTTATTATGAACGAAAAAATTCGATACACTCTTTACCCAACCTGGGAATTTAGCCCAGGATCTCCGGATACCAGGCCGAGTGCTTTGCCACTGCTACCGAGGCATATGGGTATTAACATGACCTCTGTACCATGTCATATTAGCTTGACAAGAAAAGTTGACTACCGGCTCTCAAATTATTAAGTTCATTGCTTTAGTGCGTACGTGTTTGGCTACTTTACTGCTGACTGTACTTTGTGCGTACGTTTATTTATCTAATCATTAGTGTTTTCTCATTAACAGGTATTACCTGAATCACTTGGTGAATTCATTCCGAGAGGCGATAGCGAAGTATCAAATGTATATTTGCCTACGCCCACCCAAAATGGCAGTTTATCATTGGACGTGCCTCGTCAGACCAATTCGGATGTCTCGAGAGAATCTAAAACATCTCAGAGTCACATGAGCATACCTAGTCCAAAGTCCAGTATTAAGGATTCTGATCAATCTGATAATGAAATACTAGATGACCGCAAGAGTAGTGCTGGTCGTAAGACTATAGCAGATTTAGTAAGAAACGATCCAAATAAGCGTGAGCGCAAACGAAGGGCGGTTATCCCTCCTCCGGTGCCTGTTGATACATCAGATCTGCAGTATGAAAAATATGAGAAAGATGAAAGGTAATGATTTTCGAGTAAATTAACAAAATGGCTTTTCAATTTCTAAAGCGCAAGGCCCATCGTTAGCTAAGCTGACTTAGTGTACCTGGCCGTTGCTGCGTGCAACCAACATTCGAACTAAGCTAAGCTTATTTATCATTTAAAGTTATCTTTGTTCGCGGTGTGGATTGCTTCATGCTCTTAGCAGCAGATTTAGGTTCTATTTTATGTCACAACATTCTTTTCTGATCTAATGTAAACATTTTTTATAGCTCCATTGCACAAATTAAAAAAGCGGTTATGGCAAATGATTTCTTGAGAAACTTGATGGATAATGAACGCTTGACTGCTGTGGTGGAGGCCATGAGCCCACAAGAGTTCCCCGCTGGCAGCCTCATCATTCGCGAAGGGGAGAGCGGCAGCCACTTGTACGTGTCAGCCCATGGCCAGTTCGAGGTCCTCAAAGGAGGTCAAGTGGTCAAGACGTTTGGGGCGGGGGAAGCCTTCGGCGAACTTGCCATTTTATACAAGGCAAAGCGATTTGCTTCCATACGATGTAAGTTCTTATCTCTATATAATTATGTATTTAAGCTAGCTTTAGCCCGTAGCCGATTATGTTAGGTATCTTTTAAATTTTATGTGAAAGTTTAGTTAATTTCAAATTGCTATTTTTATCTATTGCAAAGTGACATCCTCGGGAGGTAGTCGATTAAGAACACACCTTTGCAATTGTGCTTACAACCCTTAAGTAACTCTTCCAATTGAACCATCAAGACACTGATTTCACTTTTGAGCAATGTCTTTTGCCTACTTTTAAAGCGTCGGTAAAGAACGGATAGAGGCTCGGGTCGATTGCGGGAAATCGTTGTTCAATCACCGTCGTAGCTTAGACTACTGACTGAACCCATATAACACAAGTTTATTAGCTTTCCCATAAACCACCTAGGCTATCAGGGTTGTTATTACTATGTTTATAATTTTAATCTTTAAAAAAGATAAGAATCTAAGATGTGATAATGACGTACGCAGGTATCGCGGGGGCGAAGGTTTGGACGCTAGAGCGGCGCGTGTTCCAGAAGATCATGGTGCGCAGCGGCCGCCAGGAGCAGGAGGACAACCTGCGCTTCCTGGCATCGGTGCCACTGCTGCAGGGCATCCACCCCATAGAACTCTCCAATATATCAGGTTTCTTGAAAAGGGTAAGCTAAGAACCAAGATAATATACACGGTGAATTTTCATTTAAGACACAAATCCCAGTTCAGACTAAAGCGCACTAAGCCGCACTAAGAGCGAAGCGAAACGAGGATTAGTTCGTTTCACTTCGCTCATGTCACTACCGTGTTTTTCTATACAACTAAGTATACAAAGCTAAACTATGAAGAGTATGAAAAGACGTGGTGGCGACATGAGTGAAGCGAAACGAACTTATCTTTGTTTCGCTTCGATCCTAGTGTGGCCTGCGCTTTATTGTCAATAGAACCTCATTAGCTAATAAAAGAAATGTTTTTTGTTTTGCGTTAAAATACCAGTGCGTATCTTTTGTAATGCGCTCTAATTTCCACATGCCAGGAGTTCTTCTCAGCGGGCACGGCGGTGGTGCGTCAGGGTGACCAGGGCGACAAATTCTACATCATCCGCGGCGGCGTTGTGGCCGTCACCAAGCGGGACGGTGAAGCCGAGCGTCGCGTCGGCACACTGCGCAGGTCTTTCTTATATTATGATACTGCGCCGGCTTTATTTATACACTAGCTATTCCCCGACCCACCGTGTCGCATCACGTCGCCCGAATGCATTAGTACCTACTTCTTCTTGGCTTAGCTTAGCTTCGCATAGCCGTATGATAAATAGTACCAATATAGCATAGTATTCCAGTAGTATTCCACAAAAATTGGGCTATCAAATGCAAAAAAAAATTCAAATCCGATTGGTAGTTCTAGAGATTAGCGCGTTCAAACAAAAAGAAAACTTTTCAGCTTTATTATATCAGTAGATATAGATGAGAATATGCATTCAGGCAGGCCTGGGGAGACGCAAATGGTTATGTCCTGTATATACCCTCAAGTGCCGCAAGGGTGATTGAGGGCTGCCACCCGCCTGGTGGTACGCACGGTCGCCGCAGGTCATGGATGACTACGACACCAAGGGAAACTCACGAGTGCCCTACCTGAAGCTACGGTTTTCAGGCATATGCCTTGTAATTTTACTTGAACTACTTGGTACTCTTTGAGCCAGAACGCGGCAATGGAAAACGATGCTGCTTAGGTAGCAAAAAAAAGTATAAGGGTGGGTGCCATTTAGGCGAATTCTAGGAAAAATCCAATGACCAGGCCCGTACCGATCGGCGGAAGTGGCTCTGTTTTTTTGTTGCCACAACCCATCCACTATGTGTGAATCTCAACAACTGCTTTGCAATCTCACAACATATTTCGTTAGTAAGTAAGCCTATGCACGACAGTGTCTACAATGACCTATAGAGTTTAGATCTCTTCATTCACACCATTTCATTTGCCCCTATATTTGTGGCTACGACATTGCTTGATTTGTCCGCTCCAAGGGGACTCTGACTAATATTGTGTTGTTTATTCCACTCAGAGGGGACTACTTCGGGGAGCAGGCGCTGCTGCATGAAGACCGGCGACTCGCCACCGTCACTGCGCTGCCTCCTGGTGTGGAGTGCCTCACCTTGGAGCGAGGGTGAGTGAATGTGTGACAACCGTCAGTGACTTATTTCCGTGACTGTGCAAAATTTGGATTGAAATAAAACACTATTTTACGAACAAAGAAAAAAAAGATCGTAAAAAGACGATTTGCAAATTACAAAATAATTATGAGACGACCAACACCTCAGTCTTTAACCCTGTAAAGGGTTCGAAACTTCAGAATAAAATAAACCCATCCATAGGTATAAATTGCAATAGCAATACCTAAATTAAACATAATTCAAAAAACCTTATTAGGTAGTTACCTATTTTTTTCTTTTGCTGGTCTGACATAAGTAAGATCACTAATAGACCAAGCGTTAATGAAATAAAATACATTTCTTTAGTCCGTTCACCGAACTTTTGGGAGACTTGGCCGAGCTGAAGAACAGACGCCATGTTGTGCCAGGCCCCAGTGAGCCAAACAAGAGGTCACAAGTGAAAAGTGGTAAGAATTCAGTTTTTTATTGTTAAGAAAACAGTTCAGTTAGTAGACTGGTCAGTAGTCAGTAGTCAGTAGATATCATTAAACTTTTTGTATTTCTGATTGGTTAAATATATTAGTTACTATATTATATTTAACCATTCAGAAATACTATGACTCATATTCAGTCTGTTTTTATGTTCACATAGAAAAATGTTTGAAGACAGCTAAAAAGTTGTAGCACACGAATGCCATATTCCGAAAGACATCAATCAACACAAATTCTCGTAAAAGTATCTACCTACTTATTGGTACGTAGGTGGATTTATCTTCGATCAGATAGTAGATAATTATCCTTGTTTTGATCACAAATACTTTAAAATTGATCTGTATTGTATTTATATATTGCAGATATATTTTAATAAAAATTATAATTCAATTATAATTTTTATTAAAAGATATCTGCAAAATCTAAATCATTCTGGTCGTTGGCTATTTTAGTTTTCAACCGCATCTGTGGTGTAGAGGTGGAGACACGAACCTGGATCCAGATCTCCGTTTTAGCAGTCCACTGCTACAACTTGGTTTGTGAACATTCAAAAAGGCTGATCCTTAATAGTGCTGTCATAAGGTCAAAATACGTAGCGCCTGCGACAATTGAGACCACAAATTAACAGAATCTAAAAAATATTTAAAAAAAAATTGATTTTAGTTATCAAAATATGCAGCTACTAAATTACGAATATTGATGTTATCAATGTATTGAGTGGTTTGCAAGCATATTAATTAAGTTAAGTATTTTGTTGTAATTTAAACAATAGTGATTTTTAGTGGAGTTTTCGAAAATAATTATGATCGAATCAAAGTTATACATTCGTGTTTTTGAGCTAGCAAATTCAAGATAAAAAACATGACGCTATAGTAAATTTTACTTTTTATTTTACGGTGAAAAAATTAAACGCCCACCCGACCCAGCCATGAATTGAACCTGGGTCTTCCGCAATCCGGGCGGCTGCACTGACCGCTATGCTACCGGGAAGGCTGACGTAAGCGCTGAATTTTGTCACTGCTTTTTTAATTGTTGAGTGCTAATAATAGCGGTACCAGTAGCATAGCAGTCAGTGCAGCCGCCCGGATCGCGGAAGACCCAGCTTCAATTCCTGGCTGGGTCGGGTGGGCGTTTAATTATTTCACTGTATTTTATAAATTTTATAAATATAAAAATATGAATTTACCTATATCCACATTTCAGATTCTTTAGTCATATTACAATCTTAAGTTTTAATGTGCCTGGATTTAATTGGATGAGTAACCAGCATTTTTATGTTTTGTTTTTCTGAAATTCGAGGCGACACATGCGAAGCCTTCAATGAGTTTTAAACTCGAGTTATAGTTACTCAGGAGGCTTCAGCCTTCTAACTAGTTTAGGTTTCATTAATAGGTACCTACTTAAAATAACCTTGTATGTGCTCGTGCTATAGATCAGTTTCACAACAGTAATTTCTTTTCCAGAATTCGAGTACGTCGAGCTAAAGGATTTGGAGATAGTCGGCACGATGGGCGTCGGCGGCTTTGGGCGCGTAGAGCTGGTGCACTACAAGAAGGACAAGACTATCACCTTCGCACTCAAGTGCCTCAAGAAGATCGACATGGTGCAGCAGCAGCAGCAGGAGCACGCCTACAACGAGAAGCACATCATGATGGTCTGCGACAGCCCCTTTCTCTGCAAGTAAGTCGCAACCTATTCCTGCGTAAAAAATCGGAGGCTGTTTATATCCATGCACTAACACATATAATATGTCCATGTTTCAGTAAAAATGGAAATGATACATTTCTTAGTTTGTTAGTTTCATAAGTTTAGTTTTTACAGGGGTTATATAGTTAGTGCATGTTGTGTTTGTCTTTATTAGATTATACAAAGATCATAAAAAAAAAACAATCTTGTAAATAATATCACATTACATCAGCCTATCTTATCTACTTCTGGGCAAAGGCATATCTCCTTTCTTTCACTACTTTCTATCCGCCGCTTCAGTGTTGGTCTAATAACGCCATCTTCATCAGCATTCTTCACCTTGGTATGTGCTCTTCTACGGGTAGATTTTGAATATACTGAATCTTGGTCTTGGAACTTAGGATAGAGTTTCTAATGCAGACACCAATAGGCGTATTAATATGCTATAGCCTATACCTTTTATTACCTAGACCTTTGCTGAATATGTTTGGACGGAAGTGTGGGTGAAGAGATTGAACTGTCCAATAAGTTTGCGCAAGTTTGCGTTAGGCACATTGGGGGATTGCCTTTCATGAAACTTTTCTTCGCGACCGATAGCTTTTCCAAGCGTTATCAATGCCATGGTCAGTGCGTATTACATCGTCAAGGTATATCTGGTCACGCCTGAAAAGAGCTCACATTTGGCCGAGACACATCATCATTATCATCATCATAATTAGCCCACATCAGTCCACAGCTGGACATAGGCCTCACATAAGTATACTTAAGTAATATGGCACTTGTATAAAGCGATTGCGAAATTAGTTTTCTGCAGCATAACTGGATTTATGGGTGGCGAGAAACTGAATAGTGCCTAAAATGTTTTTGTTTTGTTTATATAATTTTTAAAGCAAATTTTGTTGCGAAAAATTACAAAAACACAAATGTTGAAAAAATTTCCACGAGCAGGATTTGAACCTGCACCCTTCGAACATACCGGGTCAGGTGCTCTCCCAATTGTCAGAAGGGTGCAGGTTCAAATCCTGCTCGTGGGAATTTTTCAACATTTGTGTTTTTATGATTTGTTCGCAACAAAATTTGCGTTAAAATTTATATAAACAAAACAAAAACATTTTATAAATAGTTTGCCTACTTCTTAACTGATCTTTAGCATTTGTAAAAACATTATGATCGGATGTTAATGACGGTAGTTGTTGACATTGAATGGGCGCCTTTGGCTTTCAAAGTAAAAAATGAAAATAGTGTTGAATAATTTCGGCGGGCTGGTTAGAACCACGATAGCTCAATTGGGAGAGCACCTAACCCGGTTTGTCAGAAGGGTACAGGTTAAAATCCTGCTCGTGGAATTTTTTTCAACATTTGTGTTTTTGAATAGTTCCTCATCGTAATCTAAGTATAAAATTTGAAGGTTGTACCGTACTTACAAGGACAACAAGTACATATACTTCCTAATGGAGCCGGTGTTGGGCGGCGACGTGTGGACCATCCTGCAGAAGCAGCGGTTCTTCGCCGACGGTGTGGCCCGCTTCATGACCGCCTGCGTAGTGGAAGCCTTCCAGTACCTCCACGCGAAGGACATAATCTACCGCGACCTTAAACCTGAGAACCTGATGCTTGATAAGAACGGGTTCATCAAACTGGTAATTATAGTTCGATACCTATAGCAAAATTACAGTGGATATTGTTGCGTTTCCCTGTTCGTTTGTTTTTGTGAATTCCTTTACTTAAACCATTTTTGAATAAAAATATCATATACAATCTGTAAAAAAATTAGCAATAATATTTAAGGGTACGTACATATACCCTGTAAAGACTTCACTGCTTAAATATCATCATTAAATGTGGTAAAAATAAATATATTTTTTTTACTTAAGTTTAATGTTAACATTATGTACAACCCTATTTTGTTATTGATTGACAAGCGCAAGCTCAGTGCCGGATGAGTGACCTTTGACACGTGGTACGCTTGTACCCCCGCGTCGCGCTCGCTGAAAGGTTTAAACAAAAACTTGAGCTACTTTTTGTCTAAAAAATATAAATTTCTCAGCCTTACTTGTGAAAAAAAAACAGTTCTCACAAACATGTAGGCTGCTCAAATTTTAATGCTTATTTTTTTTCCAGGTTGTAGATTGTGACACTTTTCGAATATTATTATATAATTAGAATAATACAAGTTCTATACTAGAACAGTTCCGCGATCATATTTATTGAAAACAGTGGCTATTAACATAAATAAAATTTATTAGCCTTTTCCAGGCTCATTTGCATTTGCATTTGCAGGCTCAATTAGTAAATGCACAAATATACGATTTTTAAATTGTTGACTAAGCGATTGCTTCATTATTCCAAGGGCTTCTACCTTGGTAGAATGGTATAATTCCTAAGGTAGAACATAACGAACATTAAGGCAATATTAGTATTATACCGACCTAATGGTATGAATGTTATTTATTTTATATTTTTTTTACCTTTCCTTTTATACAGGTTGACTTTGGATTTGCAAAGCGTATTACAACAAATAGTAAAACATGGACTTTTGCGGGGACGCCAGAATACGTCGCTCCAGAAATTGTACTCAATAAGGTAGGAATCATCCACCACCGTCATCATTGTCCACTTTAGTACCATGTCATATTAGCTTAACTACAAGAAGACAAGTGCTTATTCGATTATTAAGATTACCCACTCCTACCATCGTCGGTCACCTGGCTTACTACCATTATTCACCATACCACTACCACCATCTTATCTTAGTCTTCATAACAAGAAATAATTATAACTAGTAGTCGCCCAGTAGTGGTCGAAATTCGACCGTAATTTAATTAAGGCTGAACGGACTGTATCCTGTAGCAATGAAAAAATAAAAAAGATAAAATGTGAGTTTGTATCTCATAGTTATTATTCTAACTGAGGTTTGGATTGGCATTGACAGATTTCGGCCGCTCCTCTTCTTCCATTTGTGATTTTTTTGAAAAGTGTAAGTATATACGTGTGTGTCAAATACATGGTAGTGTAGGTATGTAATGTTTGTTTTATTGATTTAATGTATTTTTACATATTATATCATCATCATCATCATCATCATCTCAGCCAAAAGACGTCCACTGCTGGACAAAGGCCTCCCCCAAGGATCTCCACAACGACCGGTTTTGTGCTGCTCGCATCCAGCGGCTTCCCGCGACCTTCACCAGATCGTCGGTCCACCTTGTTGGAGGCCTGCCCACACTGCGCTTTCCGGTACGCGGTCGCCACTCCAGGACTATCCCGCCCCAGCGGCCATCAGTCCTGCGAGAAATGTGCCCTGCCCACTGCCACTTGAGCTTAGCAACTCTTCGGGCTATGTCGGTTACCTTTGTTCTTCTGCGGATCTCCTCATTTCTGATTCGATCACGCAGAGAAATCCCGAGCATAGCCCTCTCCATTGCTCTTTGAGTGACCTTGAGCCTTTTTATAAGGCCCATATTGAGCGACCACGTCTCAGTCCCGTATGTCATCACTGGCAACACACACTGGTCAAAGACTTTCGTCTTGAGACACTGCGGAATATCAGACAAGAAGATATTTCGTAGCTTACCGAACGCTGCCCAGCCTAATTGGATTCGACGATTGACCTCTTTGCTGAAGTTGGACCTACCTAGCTGGACTGTTTGTCCCAGTTAAACATAATCGTCCACAACTTCAAGGGCAGAGTCCCCAACCTTCAGAGGAGTGGGTACGACACGTGAGTTCGACATAACTTTCGTCTTCTCCATGTTCATTTTAAGACCCACTTGTTGAGAGACTCTGTTGAGGTCACCGAGCATTGCGCCGAGGTCTTCCAGGGTCTTAGCCATGACCACTATAACGTCAGCAAGCAATTGTCGCTAAAGACACAAAACAGCTGCTGGCCCTATTTCTAATGGTTAAAAGAAAAAAGTGTCGATCTTTGGTTCTGGTCGAACCCTGGTGCCATGCCACTACCCTACAGCAGCATAGTCACCCATTCTAAGTGATTGACGAATCCGGGTGAAGTAAGCTTCCATCTTCTACTAAACCTCAGGTGTTATAAAAAGAAATGTCTCTAAAAAGAAAGTCTGCATGCTTTTTTTTAATGAAACCTTAGGTACTTAGGTATATTTAAAGTATTTTATGTAATTGTAATTTATAGAATATTTATTTATGTATTACTAGCTGACCCGGCGGACTTCGTACCACAAATAAGGGTTGATCGTAGAAGGGTGAAAATTGAGGATTGTATGTATTTTTGTATGTTGTATCATAAAAAAATAGAAATTAAAAATTTTGTCTAAAAAATAAAAATAAAAATTTAGGGGTGGACTACCCCTAACATTTAAGGGGATGAAAAATAGATGTTGGCCAATTCTCATAGATACCGGATAAGCACAAAAAATTTCATCAAAATCGGTCAAGCCGTTTCGGAGGAGTATGGCAACGAAAACTGTGACACGAGAATTTTATATATTAGATAAGTGTGAATCTTTTTGTTAGGTACACTGTTTTCTACTTTTGTTGTCTCTCGAAATGTGCACATCCCATGTCATTTCTGCACCACCCTATGGTTGACTAGTAGAAAATGCCTCAGGCATTAAGTCCGCCATGTAATATTTTGTTGCAAAAGTTTAAAATAAATAAATAAACGTAGAACCAGTAATTCCCCGGAATAATACCTACTTACAATAAAAACAAAAGACGGCCTACAAAAATCTGGCGCATGTTGCTTTTATGTCGCTGTCCATGCACGCTCATTATATCCGATTATAATTTTACGATAACTCCTGATAAGATTACACAGTAAAATTTACAGCAATAGGGAACTTGAATATTTTAAAGCAAAATTATGACCAATGTCCCCTGATAAAGCGTGGTCTAAGTACCTACTTGCGTCAAGTACGTATTTCAAGTGGTTCCTTCATGCGTACCTATAGGTACCTACTTGCTTACGTGGGCAACCCCAAAAATATTCCAATGGATTTTGATCATCTAACTTTACAAAGAGTTTATCTTTTAGAGATATTGAAACATTCATACATGTAGTATTTAATAAGTAGTAGCTTTAGCTCACTATATCCATATGGCATTAGTTGTTGCAAGGCGTCATAATAATTGTAACGTCATTGCTAAGCCCATTAAGCGGAGACGAGACGACATACAAGAAGATGTGCGGTAACAACCAATTTTTTTTTCTTAACCTTTCTTGGTTCCTTTTATTGGTGATACGACACATCTCTTCTTCTCTCGTTTCGTCTCCCGCTTCGATGGAGTCCGGGTCAAAGGCTACGCCCGCGCCATCTGTAGACTCTAAGAGCTGGACTCTTCTTGTAGGGCCACGACCGCGCAGTGGACTGCTGGGCGCTGGGCGTGTTCATCCACGAGCTGATAGTGGGCAAGCCGCCATTCCGCGCGCCCGGAAGCGACCACATGAAGACCTACACGCTGATCCTGCGCGGCATCGACGCGGTGCAGTTCCACCCGCGCGTCTCCAACTCCGCCAAGATGCTCATCCGCAAGCTGTGCCGCGCCGTGCCGGCTGAGCGGCTCGGCTACCTCAAAAATGGAATGGGCGACGTCAAAAATCATAAGTAAATACAAATATAATTATTTATAATATGCTTAACACCTGCTATGTATTTACACAATTTTATGGCAATAAAAATTATCTTATCTTATCTATAGGAAGGATCACAGCTGTGACATTACTTAGAATCTAACAAATCAATTACAGGTCCTCACTGATATTAATAAATGTAGTATTGAACCAAGTGCGGAAATAATAAAAAAATATGACACCAAGTAAATATAAATATAATGTAGGTACATAGGTACGTTAGTTTGTTAATATGTAAATAATGTAGTATATGAGGAGACCTATATCCAACAATGGGTGAAATAGGGATGAGGAAGAAGAAGAAGAATGTAGTATTGAATCAAGTGCGAATACTTTAAATAAATAAAAAGAGGCAAATAAATATAAGTATGGAGTATAAGTATGGAGTATGGAGGAGCTCGATGGCGCAGTGGTTAACGCGCCCGGTCTGCGATTGCTGAGGTTAAGCAACTTTCGCAAAGGCCGGTCATCGGATGGGTGACCAAAAATTTATCATCTCGAACTCCTCCGTGCTTCGGAAGGCACGTAAAGCCGTTGGTCCCGGCTGCATTAGCAGTCGTTAACAACCACCAATCCGCAGTGGGCCCGCGTGGTGGTTTATGGCCCGTTCTCCCTATCCATCCATAGGGAAGGCTTGTGCCCCAGCAGTGGGGACTTTATGAGCTGATGATGATGATGAATATAAGTATAACATGTATACCTACGCTAGTTTTTAGAAATTATGACTATTAGTTTGTTACCGATAAAGTCGTACAGAAAACATTATAAAGAATACCTACACGAATACCTACCAACTGATTCCACTACCTATTGTTAGTGTTTTCCAATAGTTTGTACGATAATACTAAGTACAATGAATTTGCGAAAAGTGAATAAGTTTTTTGAGTCTCATGTCTGTTTAGGCCAGTTTTAGGCCAGACCTGATCCAATGACATCCTTTATGACACTCACTGCAAATACTGGCCAATATTGTTTCATCATTATTTTTTGCTAACATCACAAAAAAATACAATGTTACCACTTTAAACTAATCTACCTACCTTTTAACTTCTACTTCAAATGCATCCAGCGTGTCAGATCGGATTCAGGTGAACCTAACGCTTAAAGGTCTGGTAGCCTCTTTTCTGACACTCATACTTGGTAAGAGTTAAAGCATATAATATGAACAATTAGAATTTTTATATATTATATATTATTTTTTATCCGTGCGGCGACGGAGAAAGAATACAATTCGCCGCCCCTCTCCTCCGGTGGGTGTCGTAAGAGGCGACTAACGGATTTTCGAGCTTCCATATGCTCTACTGCGTGGTAGGGCTTGGCCCGTCTGGTTAGTGACCACCGTACGCATGGTGTAAAACCCGTCAAGTGACCGCTTGTCGGTCGCGTTTCGGGATCAGCCAGCGTATAACCAGAGCTCGAGTGGATGTTGCTGCGATGCATTTGGTCTGTGGAGGCTTCCGTCAAACCAGTGCCAGGAGGACTTTGTTAACCCGCCGGCCAGGGAGACCCGTAGAAACGGCTGTCCCGCTGGCCGCCCGTGGCACAGTACAGGGGCCCAAGCGAGCCTAACCAGCTCGTGAGGCTGCCTCACCATGCCACGCATAATCTCGGGGTGGTCCGTCGTGCCGGTTGGTGACCGGAAGGTGGGGTCCCGGCGGCCATTCCCGGGGGGGTTCGGGGGCCCTTCCGTTCGGCGGGTTAGTGAAACTCTTTTGTAGGCAGTTCCCTGGTGAGACATGTCGCCACTCTTTGACCATTTGCAAAGCAGCAGCATTTCCTCGATTCACGCCTCCCTCCTTTCTTACAACATGACAGCGCATAACATTAGAACTGGTAATTCAGCGGTGCACACCCCCACCACAACCTTACCGTTTGAGGTCGAGTTCGCTAACATCCGCGGACTCCATGCAAACCTCAATGCCGTCCATCACCATCTTGAGACGGCACGGCCAGCAATGTTATTCTTGACGGAGACGCAAATAATCTGTCCGGCTGACACCACTTACCTGCACTATCCGGGCTTTGTGCTTGAAGAATCCTTCAAAGCCAAAGCCGGAGTTTGCTTGTTCGTTCGGACGGATGTTTGCTGTCGCCGTCTGCGCTGTCTGGAAGACCCTTCCTTTTCCCTCCTTGTGGTACACGTCGACTTGGGCTCTCATAACCGTGTCTACGTCTGCGTCTACCGATCCCATAATGGCGACATGGAGACAACTCGACTTATTGAACACCTTAGTCGGTATCCGTTCCTTGGGGGCAGCGCTGCTTCAGTGGGAAGGACCCGACAGCTAGTGCGACTGCAGTTGCTGATGAGATAGTTTTAGGGATGGAATACTATATTCCGCACTCCTATCTCATCAGCAAAGGCAGGCGCAACCGATGGTTCAACCGCGAGTGTGCCAACGCTGTTGATAACAAGCAGGCGGCATACCGCGCTTGGATCAGGGGTAAAGCTGTTGGGGATCCCGAAACCCGCTCGCTGAAAGCAGCCTATAATTATGCCACCAAGTCCTGCAAAAGAGCTTACATTAGAGCGGATTCCCAGCGTGTTGCACGAGTCGGCCAAGAACTACTGACGCATCCTACGGGCAGCCGTAGCTACTGGCGTCTGGCCAAAGCCGTGCAATCAAACTTCTGCCAACCCTCGCTGCCACCATTGAGATGTCCTGACGGAACTTTAGCTCACAAGCCGCAGGAGAAGGTCGATCTCCTGGCCAAACTCTTTGCGGCTAACTCCCGAGTCGATGATTGCAATGCACAGCCACCTACAATCTCTCACTGTGGCCACACAATGGCCGATTTTAAAATCAGGCAGTGTGACGTCCGTGCGGAGCTGCAGTCAATCGATGTCCGGAAAGCTAATGGCCCTGATGGCATCCCTCCAGTAGTACTAAAAATGTGTGCAGCGGAGTTGTCCCCCGTATTAACGCGCCTTTACCGTCTCTCGCTCTCTTCAGGTTGTGTGCCGGAATCTTGGAGAGAGGCTAATGTGCAACCGGTCCCCAAAAAAGGTGATCGGTCAGATCCATCGAATTACCGCCCCATAGCCGTAACTTCAGTTTTGTGCAAAGTAATGGAGCGCATTTTAAATAAACAACTTGTCCACTACCTAGAAGAACACTCCATCATTCACGATCGCCAATACGGGTTTCGGCCGAAGCGGTCAACGGGTGATCTTCTAGCGTACGTCGCACATCTCTGGGGTGAGGCTATTGACAAGCGTGGTGAGTCGGTGGCTGTTAGCCTCGACATAGCCAAGGCATTTGATCGGGTCTGGCACAAAGCTCTTCTCTCCAAGCTCCCGGCATACGGTCTGCCTGCACAGTTCTGCAACTGGGTCACTGGCTTCCTGCACGAGCGTAGAATTCGTGTCCTGTCTGATGGATGCGCTTCGCGGCTCATGTCAGTGAACGCTGGTGTCCCTCAGGGTTCCGTTCTTTCACCCACGTTGTTTCTTCTGCATATCAATGAAATGCTTCCACTTGGAAATATTCATTGCTATGCAGATGATAGTACAGTGCACGGTGGGTATAACGGTCACCCTGCGGCTGGGCGAGTCGAAACTGAAGAGAAACGAGTGAATCTTGTCATTGAGCTCAATCGGGTATTGGACCTCATATCTAATTGGGGCTCCAATAATCTTGTTGAGTTTAATGCCAAGAAAACACAGGTATGTGCGTTTACGGCCAAGAAGTCACCATTCCTTCCCCTTCCAACTCTTCAGGGCACATCTCTAAGCCTGCAGAGCAATATCAACATGCTCGGTATGACGACTCGCTGTGATCTGAAACAAAAGGACTACATCGAAGCCGTGATCAAAACTGCCTCACGAAAACTCGGTGTCCTGAACAGAGTGCGGCGATTCTTTACGCCTGACCAGTTGTGTCTTTTGTACAAGACTCAGGTACGGTCTTGCGTGGAGTATTGCTCGCACATCTGGGACGGTTCCGCAAAGTACCTTCTCGATGCCTTAGACAGATTGCAGCGTCGCGCTGTACGCATTATCGGCAATGCAGAGGTCACTAATACTCTCGAACCCCTACAATTGCGTAGAGATATAGCGTCACTCAGCGTTTTCTATCGCTTGTACCACGGCGAGTGCTCTGAAGAACTCTTTGACCTTATCCCACCTTCTCCCTTCCTCCATAGAAGTACACGTGCTGCTCTCCGGAGTCATCGCTTTACTGTCACTATCCCATCGCGCACAAAGAAATTTGGTGACTTGTTTCTTTGTCGCACCTCCAAAAGATGGAATAGTCTACCAGCACACGTTTTTCCTCCTTCCTATGATATTGGGTCCTTCAAACGAGGCGTGAAGAAGCACCTTGTGGGCCGGCAGAGTGAGGTTGACTGATGCTGCGTTGTTTTCACGCTGCACCAGTTGTCTTCGCGTCTGGACTCCATTTCCACTTAAAATCAGGTGGTATGGAGTCATTTGCCGTGCTAAGTATAAAAAAAAAAAACAAAAATTATATAGGTATCGCTAATACAGTCGGCGGCAGATCAACCTACCCAAATCTGTCAAATTTCTCCAATGAATATCATTCATTGGAAAAGAAATTTTGAACTTTATTGTTTGTATATTTTTATATCCAAACAATAAAGTTCAAAATTCATTGTAGAAATTTGACAGTTTTGGGTAGGTTGATCTGCCGCCGTGTGTACATTAGTTCACGAGTTACATGATATCAACGGAAAGTACTATTATTTATTCTATGTCAACGGCCCTGACCTCTATTTTAAATAGGAAAGCCCCTTTGGAAGCGTAAACTAATACTGAAAGAATGTAATCTTCGCCATATAAAAAGTTTATCTTCAATATTTTATCGTTCTTTAAATATATTTTTTGCTTTATGTTATCAGCAATTTTATAAGAATTCGAAGAAATGGTTGACTATTTTTATTTATAAACAAACAATTCCGTCCATTCATTAATTTCGAGGAATTTGGATTAAGGACTAATCTAAATTTGAATAAGGAAGGAAGTTTGTTTTGTTATAAAAATAGAGAATTTAATTATTCAATTACCAAGTGTACTTTTCTACATTAATACAGTGATAATGGTGGTGACAATGATAGATATTTTGTTATATAAGTAATCGTTTTATAATGTTATTAATGCTTAGAGTGGGACGTGGGTTCATGCTGACTTAAAAAATTACAATTCTATAGATAAAACAAAACGTTAAGCCCTGTCTTAAATGAATTTTAGGATTCGATCAATTATGTACACACGGCGGCAGATCAACCTACCCAAAACTGTCAAATTTCTACAATCAATTTTGAACTTTATTGTTTGGTTATAAGGACCAATATTCATTGGAGAAATTTGACAGATTTGGGTAGGTTGATCTGCCGCCGTGTGTACTTTTCATGCCACGCGAAAGTTTTAAATCTTTCCAACAAAATATTGTATCTTTTTAGTACCATGGCAGAAACATTATCAATGATGTCCTATTAGAATTATGTATTTTATGTATGTTTATTTTTTGTAGTTTACGTATTTACAATACACATGTATGTTTATGTATAATATAATATTTATGCATGTATTATATATTTACATTTAAATTATTTATAGTCATCGCATTTAATTGCGCCTACCAATGTTATCTCTGCACCACCTATCGTTGATTGGTAGAGAATGCCTCAGGCATCAAGTCCGCCATGTAATATATATGTTACAAAAGTTTAAATAAATAAATAAAAAATAGTAAACCAACAACATAACCCTTTTATAGTTTGATGAAACGTATTTTATTTACAATAATTTTACTGGCAGACTATACAGAGCTAGGAAGCTAAATCTCGTTTATAAATCACCTAGAAATCCAACAAAATTATAAAATTATTGTCTTTCTTTTCTTTCAAATAGTCTGTTGAGCATATTTTGATTTTCTATCTCTAATTACTAGATATGTTTCTTTTTTCATTGGCGGCGCTAGTGTGCGGCGTAAACGCTCTTAAAGATTTTTTTTTGGATAAGTAAGTAGGTAATTATTTAAAAGCCATACTAGTCACATCTATTGTTGTTTATTTTTTTGATGCTGTGTCTTTGTTAACTTAATAATACCCTAGAATTAATACTTTTTGTTGTATTTTTTTTAAACCACCCCAAATTGTTGCAATACCCTTACAGGGCCATGTTAAAGGACCATTTATACAGGATTACAGGAAAAGTCGACCTAGATCCGTTAAGAGCGTATAGTTCCCATCATTTCTGACTAATTTAACTATGGATCACCCTACCCTAAACCTAACCGTTTTCGAGATATTCCAATTTAATGTTTTTATTTTAAATTGTCGATTTTTCGACTATTAGATAAGATATTTGGCAATATGTGAGTCTTATTATCATTATTATTGGATTTTTACATGTAAAATAAGATGCTTTATGATCTCAATAACCAAAATTGTACGTAAGTTAACTGAATAGGTCGTTTTAGACGCTTAAATGTAAAAAAAGTTAATAAACATTTTAATGTTTATTTTTCTTTAAAGCATATCTAAAAAAAAGTATGGCACATGTTTTGCAGAAGTGCTGAAAAATATCCACGTTTTATTGGTTTTCCATTGAGGTATAACAGTCTAGGATTTTATGAAAATTCTTTAAAAAACTTAGTTTTCTAAGCTACATGGTGGTGAAAAATAATGGCTCTTAATAATAGGTTTGTACAAAATAACATTTAATAATGTTCCAACAAAACATTTTTAGAGCTAAAGTTCATTAAAGTTCATGTTCAACATGTCCACCTCTGTTTTGCACACATCTTCGCATTCTTCTGCGAAGTCCACTTTTTACGACACCAGTAGTTAAAGTCCTTCTTATTTCATTCGCCGCATTAATTATTCTCTCTCAGACTTCTAGCTGGCCAGGGTAAAGGCTCACCTCGTCCAATCCATTGGTTTGGATAGTTTGTGTCCAGCCATTCTCTGAACTTTTCCTAAAATGAGCAGGGCAGCCATCTTGCTGAAACCACACATCTCTTACTTATCAGATTGAGTGGCAAATCTTCCATTAAATCACTTAGGTTTTCTCTCAGGAATTTTTTATAGGTTTCCCCATTTAAATTGTCAGGAAGAAAGTAAAGCCCAACCAAATGATGTGAAATTATGCCCATCCATACATTCACACTAAATCTTCGTTGTGACCCCTTTACTCTTTTCTTATTGGGATTTCTCAGTACTTTCGGGGCCTAATCATGAGAGTTGTGGTAATTGGTAATCCCATCTTTATCAAATTTCGATTCCACAATATTTTTCTAAGAAAAGTCGGGTCTTCTAAGTCAGCATTAAGCATGAACCTGCAGAAATCCAGTCTTCTCGCCGGATCTCCTTCGTCGATAGCATGTACTGGCGTGTAATGGTATGGGTATAGGCCCGCTGTATGAACGGTAAACCATACTCTCCATTGCGAGAGTCCCAGATCACGGGCTGTTGCCCGTGATCGGGGACATTAGTGGAAGTAGTTGGATCCAATCGAAATCGTTCCACTATCTCATTGTTTTGTGGTTCGTCGTCATCAATCACACGTGGTCTTCCCAAATATGTACGTCATCTTGAAACGGAGCCAGTTTCTCGAAGTCTTCGGTAAACTTCGCTCACATCCGTCACTCGACGGCTGGGATAGCGTGTTATGTATTCGTTACGGGCTTGTGCGGACACACCATTGCAGTATCCGTAGCAATCAACATATCAGCATAATCCTCAATGATATAGGTCGTCATCTTCAACAGTTCCGTATCACGAGCACAAATCAGTCAGTTTACAAGCCCAGCAGTCACGAATTAGAAGAAACAGTCCAGAAACACAGCCTAGTCGAGTAGGAAACAGAAAACCAAGCAATATCGCATCTACCATGGACGAATCACTTAAGCAGACTAACAAACAAACACACAGGGTGCACTTTGCTTGCACAACTTGCGCGTCATGTGACAAATAAATTAAAAATACAAATACAATAGTTACATTTACATAAACAACTAGCTATCAGTTGCGATGTTGCCTAGAGATAGAATTTTAGAACTGCTAAAATTAGATAACCCTAGATATTATTACATCGTTGGATAGCTGATGAAACGTAGATATTTTTAGGCATATCTGCACAACAGGTGCATCATAAAGTTATGTTATTATTACTATTTGTTGATTTTAGAAATTAGACGAATTTGCTATGAAAGGATATACTTATTAATCCAGTCAAACAAATTTTAGTTTTTATACAACATAGAACTAATTCTAAACTCGTGGTTTTACTTTTCGTTTATTTCATTTTATGAGTAATCTGATCTTATGGCTGATAGCTGATATTATTATTGTTGTCTTCTAGCCCTGATATTTTAGTGTCTGAGTTCTGTATTTTCACTGCCTGCAATCCTGCAGTAAAGGTCACGTGTCTAAAATGAAACGGCATCGTTGGAAAATATTTTATTAGTGATTGCCGTGATTGAGGGTGCTTTTCTACCAGATTCGAGCTAGCTAAGCGAAGTAGCAAAGCGGTGCGCGAGGAAAAAATCCACCAATTTGATTACTTCATTCTCCTAACCTCGCGCAGTGCAGGTCTAGTGGAATAGGGCTCTTATGCACGATTTTTATGTTCATACAAATTATGTGACTCTAGTGTGTATCTGTGTGTAATTATAGACTCGCACCAAGTAAATCTCCAAGGGTAACGTCTCTAGCATAATGTAGAACCGAAGTGGGTCTAACCCAGACCGCGACGCCCCCATGGCCCGCCATCACAGGTTCAAATTGATCGACATAATCAAATTGATCGTAGACGTAGCTAGCCCACTTGATTCGTCTGTGCTTTATGTTTTAAAATTTACACCAAGCTAAAGCTACAACTCTTTCAGGTGGTTCCTCGGCTTCGACTGGGAAGGGCTTCGGGAGAGGAAGCTGAAGCCGCCGCTGATCCAGCCCGTGGCCAACGACTGGGACCTCTCCAACTTCGAGAAGTACCCTAAGGACAAGCTGCCGCCCGACGAGACCTCCGGCTGGGACATCGACTTCTGATCTGATGAAAACATCTGCTATCAAAGACCAGGGGGGCGATTCTTGAAACTCACCGGTGATCTCGATATTAAAAGTAACATAAACACATTAAGAAACATATTATTTGCATTGTTTACAAGTTTTTTTATTAAGATAAGCGCCGTTCGAGAATTTTCGGTGTCAAAAATAGGTTATGAAGCACTCTAAATTGATATCACAGAGTGTTAATAAGTCACCGATTCAATAATCGCCTCCCCCGATCCGATACGGATACGGATCCTTAGAGCCTCAAGTTTACTAATACAATAACTCCTTAATAGTGTTTCGGTTACTTAATTTTGTATTTTTTCCATACTTAGTACAAAATAATATTAAAAGCGAGCTACTGAGACACGATTGTGGACGGTTTAAATTAGCAGAATCGAGGCCCAGATCCGTGTCTTCGTTTATTGTAAAATCAGGCACTTATAAGCCCTTACGTATAATATACAGAATATCATTCACATATCCAGACTTTCCTGAATATATCTGACAGTGGCCTTGGATCCACCACAAACTAATTCAAAATCGTATCGTAAATGTAAAAGTCCTCTTTAACACCTATAAAAATTGTTAGCCCCTTAAGTGACCCACTTTGTAAAGCTATAATTGATGTGCCAAAATAAAAAAACGAAAATTATTAATATGCTAACGATTCTAGCGACACGACAGTTTTTCGTGATACGCCCACGATCGGTTGAATCCAAAGACTACTTTTATTTTTGTTGTGAAATATCTTGAAATATTGATATAACTATTTATTTTTGAAAAAATATTTTACTAAGCTTGTTTTAATTTATTAAGAAAAAATCGACACTCACATAAATTATACCTACCTACAAAATACCTACTCGAGATTTCATTGTCATTTTAATTTACATTATTTTTCACCTCACTTGCTCGAAAAGGCTTAAGTACTTCCTCCTTCAAAATCTGGCTGGAAAAGCGCTTTTTCCCCGCTTGGGTGGAAAAGGATTTTGAATTTAGAACGAGACTATGAACACTATGGTGCGCACTAATCTTATACTGCGAAATAAGAAATTCGAACTTCGTATTGTGCCGTCCCGCTCATACTAGTAGGTGTGTAAAAGAGACAATATAATACGAATTTAGAACTTGTTAGTAGACCCCCCTCAGAACAATAACTATTCTGTGAGACCCCTTAACTTTTCTTTCTTAAAAAATTATATGAATTCATAATAAAACTGTTTTATAATAAAGCTCAACTGTTTTTCTTCCATCCACCATTTTCTAGCAGTAGTGAGGTGAAAAGTTGTGTGTTTTGCTCGGCAGCAAAGTTGTTTTGCGTCTCGTGCCTTGATTGAAACCTTCGCTACGCTCAGGATTCTTCTTTTGAACCACTCGCTTCGCTCGTGCGTGGTTCAATCCTATAATCCTTCGCTTGCTCGGGTTTACTACCTAACAAGCACTCGCGCGTAACAACAACTTTCCAGCCTTGCATTACAAATAACTAGGTATTGTTGTAAATTTATATACTTAGCGTGCGTGAGTATAATGTATTCATATCATTAAATTAAGGTTTTGTTTAGGTGAGTATATAGTTATATTGACTCTGATGCTATTTAAGTAAATATTTTTATAATGTATACTCTTGTAAAAAATACCACATAATAATGGTTTAGGTAGATACAAGTACTGTTCATTATATTATAAAAAATACAAACTTTTTTTTACTTTTTAACTTTTCTACACTCACACCAATTATCTAGCCCAAATGGTTACTAGACAACGGAGAAATACTTAAAATACTTAAATACATACTTATTATACATAGAAAACACCCAGATCCGAGAAAGTTAGAAAAACAATAATTTCTAAATTGACCCGACCGGGGATCGAACCCGGGACCTCAGAGATGGCGACACCATGAAAACCGGTGTACAAACCACTCGACCAAGGAGGTCGTCATACCGAACCTTTTGTATAAATCTTTTCTCCCACTGTTACTCGTGGACTCTACCGTCTTGTGCGTGATGATTTAATCAAATTGTGAATCAAATGTAAAAGAAAGTTAATTACTCCATTTTATTTACAAAGTTAATTAAATATTTATAAAATTTATAAAGTACAGTGAAAAAATTAAACGCCCACTACTTACTAATTACTAGTTATTTAAACTACTTAAAACTAAACTCAGTGCCTTAACGGAGAATAAGCTTCGAATAGTTATTCCGTGTTTTGTCTCTTTTTGAACAAAACACGGAATAACTATTTGTAGCTTATGTTTTGTTTATTTGTAAGACCCTTAGAAACTATCTAATACAATTTATACTTAAATCAAAAAATTGCCCGTGATCATCCTCATCAGGCAGAGTACCCAGTTAGCTAGCAGCATGCCTCGTTGGATAGCGAGGCTATGTAATGTAAAAACCAATATAAATTACTAATCTTCTATAAAATGTCAATAGGTCAAAAATCACTTGCACCTCTTTATTCTGGTTCGCTATTGATTCACATTTATTTATAAATTGCACCGAAACATTTTAACGAAACATAAACGCAAGTACGGGAAAGAATGTGGTGTTGAAGACGGATGACGATTAAGTTAAAAGAAGAAAGAAAAGTATGAAGAAGTTTTAAGGCGTAAGCTTGCAAACAAATACAATAGGTACCTATTATGCCGACATATTAGGGTTACCAGAAGGCTGGCAGCTACCTCTGCCAGCGCATTAGTTTGGCAATCCAAAGGGGCAATGTTGCCAGCATTCTTGGGACCGTTCCCATGAGCCCACATTTGGAGGACATCTTTTATTTATAGGTCTTTAGTTTTTAATTTTCTAATTATTTTTCTGTTTCATTTTTTTTTTCAAGTTAAGTTATGTATTTTTTCTTTTTGTTGTGTAAATATATCTTACAATATAGTTATAGAGTAAACATGTTATATGGTATGAAAAAACAGTATGAAATTGCTTTTTAAAATTCTTTAATGCAAAACACGTTGTTGTTGGTTGTTCACATGGACTGTTATGGCGCTTTAAGTATAAGGTGATAACGAGACATAAGAATTAGTTTATAGGTAAAAATAGCCTTTACAAAGGACTTTAAGTGCGTTCTAAAAGCTGATAGAAGATACTGTCTTCAGCATCTTCTATCGATTATGCCACGGCGAGTATTCTGAAGAACATACCCAACGTTCCCCTCTTCTCCCTTCCTTCTTACGACCGCTGTTCATTGGTATTCACTGTGTTACCGTATTGTCGTGGCCTTTATTCCGTTTAAAAAGAAATTCTTCTATAAACAAGGTGTAAAAAAGAAGTTGCGGCAAGGTGATGACGGATAGTGCGCTGTGCGGCACAATTCTGCTTCTCTAGCTGCTATATTCGCATCTAGAGAGTATCGTATTGTGGAGAGGCGAGTCTATTGTCCACTTATTTATAAGTAAAACGCCTTGGTGGCCGGGTGGTAGAGCGTTCGGCCCGATACCTGAAGGTCCCGGGTTCAATTCCCAGGTCAGGCAAAATGTATTTCGGATTTTTCGATGCATAGCCCGGGTTTGTGATCACCAACCCGCATTTGGCAAGCGCGGTGATTAAGCCATTACCCATCAATTGTAGCAATGACTAGATTTCAATGATGGAAGTCTTTGCCCAGCAGTGGGACAATTATAGGCTGTTTACTATAAGTAAAACAAAATGGATGAGGTAGAAATGCTAGCCTATGAAGAATCTATTATCAAAAATTTTAGTTACATACCTTTGACAGGAGAGAAAGATCTCATATCGAATGACTGGGCAAAGTGTAGAAGATTGGAAGAGAATGCGAATCCTGGCGTAGGCAGAAATCAAAATTATAGTCAACTATTGCACTATTAACGCAGATAGGACTTAACATACGTAGACTTTTACATATAAAGTCTTAGATAGCGTACTACTTACGACTTACGGTGATGCTAATAATTAAATACGAGAATAAGGATCCCAAACGCCTCTTTTCTTTACTTAGTAATATTTTATTTGATGTGATATATAAAGAACATACTTCATAATATGACATACTTGATCAACACTGCCACTGGTCTCACCGACAACCGGTATCGAGAACTTCTAATGCGCCCGCGTGAGAGTGCATTGAGTACGCGCCGGAATGAAGGTCAGGGGGGACCGACCCGCGGCCGCCCTTCAATCGGGTCAGAAAGGCCATTAAGTCATAAGAAAATAAATAAGTACCTAACACATTGTTTTTATTAGTTCTTCATTTAATAATCATCACAGTGTACACATAAGATCAATTTATGTCAGGTACTTCCCTATTCTATACACGAACGGGGAAAAATCTGGCGTTAATATTAATTATTATTATTAGTTATAATAAGTGCATTGTACGATGCAGTACCTAATACGAGCGGAATACCTACGTCAGTGCGAAAACCGTATTATCGAATGTTGTTAGTACAAAAACCTTCCATCGACATTTCGATGTAACGAACTATCGCAGATACGATGATACGTCTTGTTACTGCGATGTTTCGTTACATCGAAATACTGTACTGCGAACGATTTTACTGCGAAAATATTATACTGCAAAGCCTTGTTTAATCGACGTCTTGTTACTGCGAAGTTATGTTACTTAGGCAAAACTCACTTTGAACGATCTTACTGCGAAAACCAAGTACCTACATAGATTTTGACAATTCGGTATTGTTTTCCACACCTCTTAAGAACGTAAGTAAATCCATAGTATGCCTTTTTTCTTTTTTTGATGAACTTTGCATAGGCGTTCTGCTTTTAAATGTTTTAAATGTTAGAAATTCCAAAAACCAACGTTAGGTAGGTATTGTTTTGAAAAGAAAATCTATGTAGGTACTTGGTTTTCGCAGTAAGATCGTTCAAAGTGAGATTTGCCTAAGTAACATAACATCGCAGTAACATAACAAGACGTCGATTAAACAAGGCTTCGCAGTAAAATCGTTCGCAGTACAGTTTTTCGATGTAACAAAGCATCGCAGTAATTAGACGTTGATTTAACAAGGCGTCGCAGTATAGACATGTCGATGGAAGGTTTTCGTACTAACAACATTCGATGATACGGCTTTCGCACTGACGTAGGTATTCCATTCCAATACGAGCACTGTAGGTAAGTATGGTTGATAGAAAATTCAATTGATTAAATAATGAGTGAGTGATGGTTATTAAACCACCTATCACGACGATTAATAGTACTTATTTGAAGTATGTAGGTACTATTACTTATCTTAGTAGTTATTTTGTGGTAGAGAAAAGTTTTGATTAACTGCGGTGAAATCTATACTATTAATAAAGAGGGAAAGGGAGTTTCACTCGAGTTCTTCCCGTAATAACACGTGTTGTGAGACTCCATTTTAATTTATATCTACCGTACAATTTGTACCCTTACTACTAATAATAATAAAAATACTTGAAATTGGCTAAATGCTAAACGCGAAGCCTTTAATTAAGATAAAATTAAAAAAAAGTAAAGTTTGTGACATTACTCATGTAATTTTTTACCACGAACTACAGTGCTGTGGAACCAGCTCTCAGCGGCGGTATTTCCGGACCATTACGACTTAGTGATTTTCAAGAAGCGAGCCTATTCCTTCCTTAAAGGCCGGCAACGCATCTGTGATTCCTTTGGTCCATGGGCGGCGGTGATTGCTTCCCATCAGGTGAGCCGCCTGCTCGTTTGCCTCCTTCTAATATAAAAAAAAACATTGTTTGTTTGTTTGTGGAGAGTAATCTCTGGAACTACTGATCCCATTACAAAAAATATTTCACTGATAGAATGCTACATTATTTGCGGGTAACATAGGGTATATTTTATTTTAAAAAAAGAGTTTATTTTTCTAATATCAAATCCACGTGGATGAAGTTGCGGGTAAATGCTAGTGTACACATAACTCCCTTTGTTTCATTCTCTAAAACTAAACCTGTGGGTAAGAATTGCAGCTGAAACCAGATTCTTTACCGGACTTCTGACTGTCATGACTGCTTTGGTCGTGCCTTGGCGGGCAGCTCCAGCAGATCTGGACATGGGTTTAGTTAGACTCGTGATTGCTTTGTAGTTTAGTCTGCCTGGTTAAAGTTTTCCCGCCAGTTTTCCTTATCATGCGCAACAGGAGTCCTAATAACGACGCGCAATGTCTAGTAAATGTGCTAAGACTTCGTGCAACTAGATATATGTGATGTTTTTACTCTAGCCAGCCATCTCTCTAGAAAATAGGATTTTTTTTAAAATACCTGATAAAGAAATTGTATTTGATTTTGATCTAACGTTCATATCTACCAAAAGTGGGCGTGGGTAAGTTGACTAACGCTGAGTATGGTAACGTGGGGCCACTAAATACCTAACAGGAATGATAGTTAAGTGTTTATAAGTACTCCTGGCACGACACGAGTATGTAAAATGCAAATATGTCGTAGTACCGAAGCATGCATGTATTTTATTTTGCGTCTAACAATCAAAACATTAAAGTGGGTCGTCGCATTACGTTTTTTAGACACACAATGAATATGTAGAACAAATCACGCGGAACGCGACGGTATCAGCCTAGTAAAACGCAAATGAGTTCAGTAGCAAATTCAAGAGTGCAAGTCCCGATCTCTTTTGCTCAGGTTGAGTGGCACCGTCTTGCCTGAAAGTGCGCTGGAGTAACAACCTGTTGGAATACTTTCAATGAACTAAATTGAGTTGAGTCGGGTCGGTGGCGCTTGTGCGCGCTCGACGGCTCGACGATCACACGCGCGGCGCCGCTCGCCTGCTGCGGCCGACCGCTCACTCGCCACATTTCTAGTTTGTTGGCTCTCAGTCACGAAGAGTTAGCGGTATAGACTCCACGCGTTCCCCAGCTCTCCAAAACACGATGAGCATCAATAAAACCTCCCCAAACAAACGTTAAACAACCGTTCCTCATACTGTGACCATCGCACAATGGTTCGCAAGTGAAATTTGTGAAACAAATCGTGAGTGCTTCGCTACTTTTGGAGCGGAAACTATCGTAAAACTACGGTGAAACATACTTTCGGTGAGTAGCTGGTGACATGTGAAGTGTGTTTACAAAATAAAAATCAGCCTGAGATTATGTTGTCATTGTGGCAGAAATTCACAAAATATTCTCCGTCTCCGAACGACTCCATGAGTTCCTTGCCTAAACCGCAATAATAATATGAACGTAGGCAATTGATGAATAGTAACGGTGTTATAAATTTTAATTACGCGCATGAAACAATTAACAGTTTGAGGAATGAAAATAGGGTAATGAACGCGAGTAGATCTGTACTAACTGTTTCAACGGAAAAGTTAAAATTAAGGTCCAAAAACTATCGTACTTACAGTCGTACAGTTAAATTAAAAACACATTTTGTAAACATTAGGCACAGTAGCACAACAGTTACGATAAGCCTAGGAACTAAGCCTAATGTAATTAAAACATTTTTTTATATTTTTATTCTAATTGTAGAATTATCTTAGATCGTAAGACTTTATGCATATAGTTCTTATTACCTAACGAGTTGACTTAAATAAATTAATCAAGGTCAGTATTTTGCTAGGACTGCTAATAAAATACTAGCTATTGCAATTTGTCTGTCTGTCTGCGAAGATAAAGAACACTGATGAAGCATTACCGTCACATTGTTCACCGAATGTTAATCGACAGCACCACGTCGTCGGCCCTCATGTGGACCTTAGGTCAAAGATGTAGGACTTATTTTTGCTGAGCTACTCGTATGCTGTCCATCATGCTCGGCCGTCGGTACTCAAAATATCCACACAATTGCCTTGACGTACCACAATAGTGGATTGGGTACATCTATTAATTAACTATTGTCTACACCATTGTCTGGAACGATAACTTCACAAGGTACCTTGTGAAGTACATACGGCATGATGTAATATTTGCATGTTCTCTTATTTTGAAATACCTTCATGATTTTTGAATTAATAGCGCAGCGACTATTGCTTTCGGGTTGCAAGTCTATAGGTAACCTTTTGAATTTCAAGTCGTACCGATCGGTCACCAAAATATCTGAAGTTCTTTTTCTTACACTCTTTGGTCCCGGTTGTAATAAGATGAAAGCCGTTCAGACTAGGCTCCGGTCTAGGCTTTTTCTGACCTCCATACATATTTTCGGCGGCCAGCAGTAGTGTGCGGAAAACAAGCGGGTCCACAGGCAATTATAACATTATTCATTTTTAGTACATTAGATAGAATACTCTCTAATTCTACTAAAAATGAATAATGTTATTAATTGTTGTTAATTCCAATAGGAATTAATTAGAATTGGGGGAGCTCGATGGCGCAGTGGTTAAGGCGCCCGGTCTGCGAGTGCTGAGGATTCGCAAAGGACGCTCATCGGATGGGTGATTAAAAAATGTATCATCTCAAGCTCCTTCGTGCTTCGGAATACACGTAAAGTCGTTGGTTCCGGCTGCATTAGTAGTCGTTAACAACCACCAATCTGCACTGGGCCCGCGTGGGGTTTATCGCCCATTCTCCCTATCCATCCATAGGGAAGGCTCGTGCCCCAGCAGTGGGGACACAAAATGAGCTGATAATAAATAAATAAATAAATGTTTCCCACACTCACACCAATTATTATTAAGCCCCAAGAAAGCATCCTTAAGAAACTCGATAAATGGTTAACTAGACAACGGATAAACATACTTAATATACTTAAATACATAATTATATCTACATAGGAAACACCCAGACCAGAAACAATATAGAAAAACAGGTATTTCTAAATTGATCGGACCGGGGATCGAGCCCGGGACCTCAGAGATAGCGACACCATGAAAACCCGGTGTACAAACCACTCGACCAAGGAGGTCGTCAACGATAATTATAATGATGAGATAGTACTTAATGTTATTTTGCTGTTAACTTTTATGAATGCAATGTAATGTAGGTAATTTGTAATACTTGCTTGCTTGCGACATACTTAAGTAGAATAAGAAAAACTAAAAGTTTAGTTTTTTTATTTATAAAAGAAACAAACCACATAGGTATATGCCGTTAAACCAGAATGTACGAGTAATGTGCGGCGCGTGTATTGTGTGTAGGCAGGTAGGTACACACATTCTGAATAATATTTAAAATAATAAGTTTTATACAACCACTAACAAAGTTATAGCCTAATTATTAAAATAAAAAAACTCGGATGCTCAAAAGTAGCAGTCAAAGTATAATATAAGTCTACAACACGTTAACTGAAGAACCCTTTTAACCCTTGGCGCTTTGCAAAAGGCAGGGAGGGGCAGTCTTTTTGACCGCGAAGCAAGAAAGTTCGGAGGACCGCCGAGCATCGGTGGCGGCGGCGTAGCGCGGCGTGGTCTTTTTTGCCCTCTGTGTGCGTTGGTAATAGGATTCCCTTTGCGCTATTGTTCGCGGTGAAATTGACCGGCCCAGCCCGCCCCGCCGTTTGCAAAACACCTTACGTTCAGAGTGCCGAGTGCGACTTTTATTAATTATGAATTTGAATGCCAAACTCACAACTCATCTTGTATGTTGTTGATTTTTAAATTAAAATTTTAAAATCACCGGTAAACCGGTGATCTCGAAATAAAAGTAACATGAAATACAGTATGAATAATATTCACCAATTATTTATTGCAATATTTACAATTTTATTATTAAATACGTACCGTTCGAGGATTTTCGGAATCAAAAATATGTTACGAGTGACTTTGAATTGAAAAAAAGAAGCACTCTTACCTAATTGGTATCATAGCGTAAGAATTAGCACCGGTTCAAAATTACACGCCATGAGGCGGTTTTTCAACCCAAAGATTTTGTAATCTTCGTTAAATTGAACGAAAAGTGAACAAAACCCGCTCATTTAGCCACTTTTAAGGGCATTCAAGTGGAGCTTGGAAGTAAATCATCTGTAGTACGTATCATTAACAAGGCCATAAAAGATTACATCAAAAACAGGCACGGCATCGAATGGAAAGAGCAGCTGGGTATGAAACACTCCAAATCCTTCCTAGTCGAAAACGCCTTAGGACGGAGTAAGTTCATATGCAGTTCATGGGCAGCAGAAGGCAGGCCCGATTAACCATCGATGCCTTGACAGGGCACTATGCCACAAAACAAATGCTTCACATAATGCACCTTTCAACAAATAGTTTGTGTAGGGCATGTGGAGAGCAAACGAAGTCCCACCACACACAGTCGCAGTCACACCTACTGTGTGACTGCTACTCTCTGGCTAGGAAAAGAATGAGACTCCTGGGGTCGGCCTATCCGGAACCAGAGGACTTCAGGCTCTTCGTTCTTAAGGACGTTGCCAGACTTATGGCATCTATCTTTACAGAGGAGAAAGAGTGAAATGATGGGGTTGCACAAAAGATCCGAATGGGTGGAAGTGTTACTGGGAGGTGGAAACCTCGGCAGGCCCCACTAAGATAAGATAAAATCATCTGTAAGTACAACGTTCCTGGGTAGGTGGTAAGCTCCATCTATCTTCTCTAAAAGTTGTAGGTATCATCCATGGGTTGAATTGTTATTAACGAGTAGGCAACTAGTGTTTATTGAAGTCTGTCGAATCTTATAAAATTATCTCTTTATTGACTCTGCAAAATTATTTTCAAGACATCAGTCGCGTCGCCGGCCGTCTAAATGCAACAAAAATAAAAATAAACAGTCTTTTCGATGATGTTGACGATAAAGACTAATCAGACAGGCATATTTGCATCTCTTGTAGATTGTACGTGTAGGTTTACCTACGGAAGAACTAGATAAATTATAGAATCAGAACATTATTTACAAATCACTTACAACTTTTAGGGAATGATAATAAAAGATTAGGAAAATCTACACTACTAACATAAAGCGTGGCACGCGTTATCTTTTCATACGTTATCTTAAAAATACAAGCAGGTACAGACAGTGCCGAAAGTGTCAATCAACTTTGCTATTATGGAAATGGTAAGATTTATTCTTTTATTTACATGTAACAAACGATTCATTTTATTATTGAAAACATGTGTGTAATTTTAATGAATAATAGCATGTAAATAGTAAATAAATATAGAAAGCTATGAAAAGTTATAGCTTTTTATACTAAATATTTCATTAGTAAGTTATATGAATAGGTTAAAAACAATGAATAGGTAAAATTATAAGTTGGCGTTTTGGCATAAACAACAACGTGCTAGCAAGTGAACGACCAACCCAGTCAAGCAAGGCACTTATGACGTAAACGAAATGTTATTTTAATTTTTTTATCGATATAGGTACCAATGAATAATGAATTTATATTCGAACTATTGATGAGATGCCAGATTAATTCTGATAAAGAAAATCAACTAAAAATCACAAGTGGTCATACTTCATTGGCTATCTATGTAAGTATTTTTGTCCTGGCTGTACCTCTAAAAGAGATACGTTGAAATTAATGTGTGTTCGTAGAGAAAAATTGTAGGCAACGGCCTTCAAGAAAAGAGCCTACCTACAAACGTGTGCTTGACTTAAGAATGATAGACTAGTAAATAGTGAATACATATATCTACTCATGTGGTAAAAGTGTTAAAATTAAAAACGTTCTTTTTTATTTTTATTTTCTTTGTTTTTAAATCTTTCTTATCCATCTAAAGGTTCTTTGAAAAAAAAAACACTTTTGGGGATAATACCGCCCTTTGTACGTGTAATGTTATTTTATGTCAAAATGTTTTGTTTTTTTGTTTAAAATAAAGTGTATTAATCTTGTTTGACTATCATGCCGAAGTCAGTCATAACTATCTGTTAGCTACAATGTTGTTCCTTCTCGTGATTTTCTAAACTTTCTATAGACCTTTAATTAATTCAGTAAACATGCTTGTTTACGCGGAATCTGATGGAAACGGTGCCGCTCCACATTGGTTCGCAGAAGTTTTCTTGCGTGCGACGGAGACAAGGGAAAAGCGGGTCGTGCGGCAACACACCACGCAGCAATAATACAACAAATTACTTACCAAATAATAATTTTACTGAACTGTAAGATGCAGTATGTATGGATGATATCTTGCCATAAATATATCACGCGTTGATGTCTTTTAAGAATATTTTCAATTATTTTTTTCTGACAATTAACTGTCTGCTTAGGGCTGATTTTTCAATCGTCGCGTAAAAATTTATTCATTGAATAATTTTGACATATTGACAGATTCTCGTTAGAAAATATGTCACAATGACAATGTTATTCGTTGGATAAAACTTAAATGAGGATTGAAAAATCGGGCCTTAATAAAATATTAGTACAATAATAATGGTAACTTTTTGTTCTTTTTCGATGAGAATTAAATAAGCAAATAATTGCTGTCACTCCGAAATTTTTAACTGTTCTTCCTAGAACCTTTTTATCACCAAAGTAACGGAATATCACGAAGAATCATCAATTCTGATTTGTTATTCAGATATCTGGGATTTCTCTTTAAGCATAACTTCTGATACACCGAATCATACTATGTGTTTTAATCGATGGTTTTGCTGGCGGTAAACACAGTTTAAAGATACTTAAATTATTTTCAGTTTATTTATCAAAAAAGAGAAAAACTTGACTTCGAGAGTACAGCTCTCTAAGTCATTAAAAAAAGCGAAATTCACAGGTGCAGTATGGAGGCGGTGTGCGAACGCGGCGACAGCGCATGCGCGGTGCACGCGCTGGCCGCCGCGCTACACTCGCTACATCTCTATTGCGCCGCCATCTCCACCGCACTGATCTGCTGCTGCGCGCCGTCGCCCGCGCGTCTAGACTGGTACGTTTATTGCATCAGTGCTGCATTCGCTGCATCTCTACTGCGCCGCCATCTCCACGTGATCTCCACCATACTGTTCTGCTGCTGCGCGCTGTCACCCACGCGTATTGACTGGTACGTCAACTGCATCCGCGCTGCTCTCGCTGGATCTCTACTGTGCCGCCATCGCCATCTCCACCATTCTGATCTGCTGCTGCGCGCCGTCGCCCGCGCGTATAGACTGGTACGTCTATTGCATCAGCGCTGCACTCGCTGCATCTCTACTGCGTCGCCATCTCCACCGCATTGATCTGCTGCTACGCGCCGTCGCCCGCGCGTATCGACTGGTACGTTTACTGCATTCGCGCTGCACTCGCTGCATCTCCACTGCGCCACCATCTCCACTGCGCCACCATCTCCACTGCACTGATCTGCGCTGCGCGCCGTCACCCACGCATATCGACTGGTACGTCAACTGCATCTGCGCTGAAAATGCAAACGCTGCATCTCTCTGCAACGCTATCAGCTGCTGCGTTATCGCCCACGCGTTTCAATTGAAACGTCTACTGAACCCATGCTGCATTTGCTACTACTTTACTCTACTGCGTCACCATCTCCACCACACCAATCAGCTGCTGCGCGCTGCCAACCTGTGCACTGGTATGCACAGATATTATAATGTACTCTCGCACGCTGCTTAAAATATACCCTTGCATCAACTTTAATGTAAACTGATATTCTGTACGGCGTACTTTAAATTACTTTCATAACGCAGCACATAAATATATCTACCAGTAGATTTTGTAGATTATTAATACGATGCACGTTTGGGAGCTAGTAAAACATTATTCTGTCGTAAAACAAAGTGTTCTCTTTAACCTATGATTTATTACTGTCGAATTTAACTATAGGTAGAATAATGTTTTAAGGTTTTAAGTGGTTACGACCACCAGCCTCACAGATCCACAGGTCTCGAGTTCCATTTTCAGCGGGGAGTACATGTTTGTTTGTTTTTTTGTACGTTGGTTGTTGTTAGGGCTTGTTTGTCCGCCTGGCTAGTTTCCACCAGCTTATCTAAATATGTCGCTATAACATCAATGTTTGTAGCATTGTTGTGTTTCGACAGCTAGATATAAGATAGTCAGTGCCTCAATAGTTGAGAATTCCGGGTGATGTGTGCTTCCACCATTGGCTTTATCATCACTTATCAGGTGGGCTAAAGGCACTGTGCTTACCCATAAGACAGAAAAGCTGTGTCAATTTAATGTAAGGTGAGGCACACAGTACAGCGAAATAAAATACTCGTACTTTTGTTGTGATATGGTCCCAGAGATAGGCAAACTTTTTCATTCGCGTGACAATATTTACTAACAAAATCTATAGCGGGCCAGGCTATTGAATTTTTTGCTGTATTATTTCAATAAATAAATATTAATTTGTGAAACTTAAAATATTGATAGGTAGGTATGCATTTTATGAAACACACGCGCACTTGAATTGGTGTGAATGGTCGCGGGCCGGACTTCAATCATTCACGGGCCGGAGATGGCCCGCCGCGAGCCGTAGTTTGCCCATCCCTGCCATAGACCATTATGCAATTGTGCAATGCATGCTGCGAGGGGTGTGTATACTAACATTAACAATGAAAAGAGACTGTAAAAATAAATGCTGTTAAAATATTTTTGGTTAAATGTAAAACCTTTTATTTGTTACACTTAGCCAGTATAATGACTACTTCACCATAAAACTTTCCTCAAAAATATGTAACCATGATAAATTTTAATGAAAATAGCTTGATGATATCATCCTATGATTCCTACCAAGGCTCATTCATTTGTGGTATTTATGTCTATTTGAGCGGCATAGAATTTTAGTTTAATGAATTGAGCTAATCTACGAAGTCGGCTTGTTTTTGTTTTATATTATCAGTGGGACTAGCTCGAACAATTATGGATTTTGTGTATTAGAAGTCACAAGCTTAAAGTAGGAATAATGTATGGAATAATTTCCATTTACCTACAGCGCCCACAACAGCGTCCGTAAATGGCACTAACAATGGGCAGACGTCATTAAATTTTCATAGAATTTATGACGTTATTGCGATACGATATCGATAGATGTGCATTCCTTGTTATTTCGTATACGAAAGCCAATGAGTTTGCGTAGTAGACCACCGCAACGAGTACTTCATTTTTTGTGTTAATTTCAATGTATATTTTCTTTGTGTTAAAAAAAGATTTATAAAATTATTTATTTTTTTGCGTTGCTGTAATTTTGGGAGTAATTTTTTTTTTCTTATTCTGATAGGTCAAGCAAACGATGGCGCGGGCAGACGTTACGTGGTTCGGTCAGCCTCGCACTGGGCGCCGCATGGTGCTTTGGAGCGGCTTCTGCTTCGCTGCGGCGCACGCGCACCGTGGCGCTGGTGGCTGCTACGATGGCCCCGCTGGCGTGGCTGGCGGCTGCTTCGCTGCACGTGGCTCTCTGGTCGCGCCGCTCTGCAGCACCGCTCCTATATCTCGCTATCTACTGGCTGCTGTCTTCTGCCACCGCCGCCGCCTCCTTCTACCAAAGCCTTACGACCAAATCATCGGAAAACCACGTAGATCTGTACGTTCAGGGAATTTCAATGATCCTCTCGCTGTTGATATCTGCAGTCGACTGCATCTGTTTTTATGATGAGGTGAGTAGACAATAACTTTGAAATTAGAATTAGGTATCTTTGATGACTGTTATTCAGAGTACATATATACCCACAGTTATATACCCACAGTCATGTCGAACATAACTTATATACAAAATCTTTATGAAGAATGTAAAGTTTATAACCTAAGTACCTAATACGTAAATTAGTAAGTGTCACTTGCGTAAGTGAAGTGGTTTTTGTTACACATAACAAAATACTTTCGTCATTTAATACCGTTATATCTCTTCTGTGTCCGTTTCAATTGTATGCTAATATTTTGTTTCAAAGCTGCAACTTAATAATAAATAAAAATATCAAATAAGTGAACCTATACAACAATTGGAATAATAAAATTGTCATGCTGATGTGTTACGCATTTCCCGTCACTGGTTGATATACGCTCGCATATGCTAATGGAAAGTAGCATATAGTTAGATGCGGGCATGACACGCGCGCGGCTAGTACGTCGTCGTCGCGGGCGTGCCGCGCATGCCGCGCCTGCAATTACTGCGCACCATAGCGCGCGACTCTGTGCTTGGCTGCGCCCCGGTGCAACCAATGTCTTTCCGTTCCGTTAGCCCTTTTCCTTCATAGTAAAGAAATCAAGGTGGGCTTGAACAGGATTTGAAATGACCAAGGCCTATATAAATTAATTTATAACTAATATAAACGTAATAATTAATATTATTTTTCAAAGTACAAAATTTTTGCCTATTCTTTCCTTTAAAAAGTACCTTTATGTAAATAGTACCTACATGTACAAGTAGATGTTCTCGTGAATAATGATTTTTAACTTACTTTTACACATTCTAAATAGCTAAAAGTATCTCAGAGTTGTGTATAACATTTAAAGAGTTAAATGCTTAGATATGTAATTATCTTTGCTCAAACAAACTACCTATTCGCCTATCTTGTTCTAATAGTAGGTATATTTCAATTAGGTACCTACCTACGTAATTTGTAAATAATCGTAATTTGACTCGTCTTCTTATTTATTTTCAGAGTCAAACAAGTTATCTAGACTTATTTAAAGTGGCAACTTTTGTAGCCGAAAGTTAAACAATAAAAAATCCACTAACTTGCTTTGTAAGTATACATTAGTGTTGGAAAAGTAACATTTGTAACTGCTTCCAAATACAAAACATAAAACTGCTACTTTAAGGCGACGCACCGCTAAACAATTAATCTAGTACCATAAGAAAAACTGTTCTTTTCCTTCAAATTAAAACTACAAATTATTTTAAACTAGCATATTAAAATGTGTGTTATGACTAATCTACTAAGAAAATTTAGATGCTTAAATGGGTCTGGTTTGCCTGTAAAATGCAAATCTATGTGAGGTTACTTTGTTTTTTTTTTCTCTGTTATAAAAGTTGACAAATCGTGTTTCTGCAACTTGGAAAATGAAGTCAATAAAATGAAAAATCATGTCATCAAATATCACTTTCATATGTTTTATAATTGTTGGGTAAAATCAAGATCCCCGCCTCGTAAATTTCCAATGCGTCGCGTCGCCCTAATTTAACTTTCCCGCTTTCTAATTCCACTAAGATTTATGCAAAATGAAGAACTCATTAAACTCTTAATTATCTTTTACCTAAAAGGAAGTCATCGGTCGTCTATACAATCAAGATTCAACGGCTAATTTATAGAAACGTTTATTCGTTTTTAACCCACTTAAAAGCACTTCCAAGGAATGCCGATTATTCTACAGCTAAGTGGCTTATTCATACTAGCTAGGCACTCTACTATTCACTATGCATATGACCTAAAAGTATAGCTATCGCATGTTTTATGTGTTTATTTTATGTGTGTAGGTAGGTTTTGGCATATACCTACCTACCTGTATAAAACCTACCTACCTATATTAAAAACATAAAGTTTGCCTAGATTTTATTTATTTATTTTATGAAACGATATAATCTTTTTTTTACCGCACCTGCTGTCTAGTGGTTAGACCACCAGACTCGAGCCTAGAGGTTCCTGGTTTGATTCCCAAGGGAACTCGATTTGAAGGTACATATTGTACTTGTTCCTAAGCGTTATAAGCGTATTAAATATCCGTTTGCTGATCCCAAACATAAAAAAAAGAAATGTAGATTAATCAACCAAACTCAACGGTAGACAAGGATTCTTTGGATACGTGTGCTTTACACAATAAAGATAATTTTATAACCACCTTGTAACTAATTACATTTGAGCAGCGGCGAAATTCTCACGGAACTGTACAAGTTATATAGCTATTAAGTAATAAGTAAAGCAATTTGAAATGCAACACAGGCCTAGAAAGCTGCTAGATTATGTAGGTACTTACGTGTAATACGCTGTTAGCTAAAGTCAGGATAAGACAGGATGAACATTTTGCATTATCGTTAATCGGCTGAGCGCGCCTGCTGGCCGTATTACTTAAAAGCTGACTTGACAGCTCTTAGCTCATTTATAACTTTAGCACTAAGGAACTTAATTATCACTACAATGCATTTTTTGCTGCGTTCTCAATTTAAACTTTCAACACAATGCTAGATAAAAAATAGTTAAGTATTGAAAAAAAAGAAGACTCATGCCTTACGTAGGAATGAAACCCACAACCTTTCACAATCTGGGATAAAGCTTTTCTTACTAAGCTAGCGAGTCATAAAGATAGGCGGTTACCCAATAAAACAAAATAAGTACCTACCTACTTTTTACCATACCCAATTTATTTAAGTACAAAGCTTTCGTGCTCCGACTAACACTAAACACGAACCCACAAACAAACATACATACTTTCATAGAAACATCCTGTGTATTTAATATTAACATTATTAATTAAGCACAATAAGTTTCAGTAATTTTCTTATAAAAAATAATTATATACAAAAATCTACTTTATGGTATTTACCCACTAAATTATTAACATTCAAAAATAATGCTTAGGTAGTTATTCCTAAAGCTTAACAATAAGTCGAGCTGCAGTCTAGTCGTAAAAAAATCCCTATGTACGGTCAACGACCTTTGCCATTCTGACGTATCGTCGGGGCAAAGTCCTATGCACACATAAGAGATTATCCCTGCAGCCGAAACAAGGAATAGTTTCGAGCAGCAAGTGGTGGGCGGGGAGCAACGGCGGGCGCCGACACTTTCCCGCTTGGCGCCAGATATTCCAGTTTGCGAACCTCTTATCGCCACTAAACTAACCGTAAACAGAAACTCAACTGCGGAGGAAAGGCACAGATTTGGATAATAACACAGTTTATGTGTTTAACTACACTCGTGCAAGCGTTGTATAGGCTTGTAAGTTGAAACATAGCGTGTATAAAATTATAGTTAGGTACTTTTAATTTGTCGTGGTGGTAGGTAATAATGTGAAACTTTTCAGTGTTTAAGTGACTAATATCAATGTGCTAGAAGTTACTATTGCAGGTTACACAATTCTTTATATAGTAAAGTCATAGCAACAAATTTTTGACTTTAGCGACAATTGGATGTATCCTTGCTGTCATCCAGTATAATCGAAATTCTATATTAGTTTTTGGCGACGAAACCCAGTGTTGAACCCTGGGCTTTAAGAGGAAATACTAAGGTCGACTGAATTGAAAAATATGTATGAAAAGCAGAAAAAATCAACGTTTCGTAGTCCCCTGATTTCTCCTCCAAAGCTGGACCGATTTAATTATTTTTTTCATTAAAAATTAAAGAAAGGCTATGGGCTGTGTCCCTGTCTTACTTTTTTTTAAATAATCTCGTCAAATTTGGTACAACACAGCGGAAAATCTGGCCAATTTTTAAGGTTTTTAAAGGTTCATATCTTTTTTAATAATTAATTTATGACAAAAAAAGAAACATAAGGATACAGCCAAAGCCTTTCTTTAATTTTTAATTTAAAAAAAAGTAATTAAATCGGTCCAGTTTTGGAGGAGGAATCAGGGGACTACGAAACGTTGATTTTGTCTGCTTTTCATACATATTTTTCAATCCAGTCTACCTTAGTGTTTCCTCTTAAGTGTTGCCACTAAGGTGCCGATATAATAAGTACCACTCGAACCTGAATGTACGACTCCGTATCACGAAATCACTGTCGGTATATAGCCTATCAACTTTAAATTTGGCAGCTAGGTATAATTGTAACGGAAAGAGGCTAAAGGGAAATGATGGACTGTATTCGGGAATAAGAAGGCAAAGTAAAGGTATACTCGTAATTATATAATTAAATTAAAAGAAGAAAAGAATGCAATAAAACGTACTCAATTATCGTACACCAAACGATGACTAAACAAGAGAAAGAAAAATAAAACAAAAGAAAGCTGACTGAGTAAAAGTAGAAAAATATAAAAAGTATATAAAAAAATAAAAAAAAAGATATAAAAATTAAGAACGGAGTTTAAATTCCGTAACAATATTCTTATAATATGAGTAAACATCTTATGAAAAAGTTTTCGAAAGATTCATTGGGTTGGGAATCACAGGCCACTCGGCCGGCTCGGTGTAGTAACACCGACGAATGCGCAGGCGCAGGCGCTAGGCGGTAGACTTTTTCGGTTCATATATTACCTACCTACTCGTACATTGTTAGCACAATGGATTTTTCCGTTGGTTATTATGTCACACCATTTCAAACAACATTATAGCTGTTGTTTATTAATAACTGAACTGGAACAAGAGCGTGCGTCACGTTCCAGATGCTAGAAATCATGAATGAGCATTAATTGATTATTGTTTTATTGGATACATGTATATTCTTATTATATATATATTAATAGCGTAAGCCAATTTTTGTCCCAGTGATTATGGGACGATAGCTGCACATAAAAAATCGGTTATGGTCTCATTTTGAAGAGCTCCAGCCGTAGATGTGCAGAAAAATAAAGAAACCTGTCATAGGTTTCGAAATTCCTAAAAAATCTGTTAAATAAACGCGAAGTTTTGCGGGCGACCCACTAGTTAATATTATGAATCCAAAATACTTAGGTTTACGTTCCGGGGCCCTGACAATGACCCGTTAGCGTGAACTTTTGCTTTAGTTATTACGTACTTTGTAGACTAGCATAATATTTTTGAAGATTTCATATATTTTTAAATAGCAATAAGAGCTAACTCCCTACCAAACGATAAATATTTTTAACACCTTAAGCGCCAAACTACTAAAAACAATTGAATTTCTATTAAATCTGAGTTTTGTGGCAGTCGACGTGTACTCTCGTATACCTACCTAACAAAACTTTCGCAATTACTATTTCTCTACGAAGTAACATGAACTGTTAGCTAGGTATAATGCTTTGCAATACTCTTTATAAGTTGTTATCTAGTACACATACGCATAAATACTTATTTATAAAATTAAAACTATTATAAATGAAAATAAAATGAAAAATATTTATTAGGACACACACAACACAGTTACATTGTATACTTATATAATGGTATAAATAAAACAAAAGATATCCTTCTCGCGATGAATCCCTAAGCGAATTAAAATTGTACTCTAATATAACCTGTACTACGAGTATAATCTTTTCTGTGCCTATACACACAAGTATAATTCTGAAAAATAACTGTTTCTTTTGTTTATAGGTAACAAAACGGCATCGAGGTCACCAAAAATCCACAAGTACTAATCGCAACGTGTCGTACAAACACAACGACACACATTTCTACTCAAAAATAACATTTTTCTGGATGAACTCGCTGCTGTGGCGCGGCTATGAGTCACCGCTGGACGAGCACGATCTGGGAGAGCTGCCCGAGGATGAGGCATCCAATATCAGTCACAAGAAGTTTAGAAGAATATATAATTCGAATAAAAAGGTATGTATGTCGAACAAATATCTTAAAAATACATACAAATTTATAAACAAAATTAGTTTTTTAACGTTTTTCAACGTTTTGTTCGCAACAAAATTTGCGTAAAATTATAAATAATCTCAATTATAAGGATTTCTTTAATTTTCGAAAAAAAATATTACCAAATAAATGAACCGTATTATAAAATGAGAATTTAAGAAAACAATTAACAGTGATTATTTATAGGTAACAAAATCAGAAACAACAAATCCCAGCATTTTGCGATGTTACTTTCAAGCAGTATGGCCGAACTTCTATACAGCGGGGCTCATGAAGCTTTTGGGGGATATGATGAGCGTGGTGCCGCCACTAGGGCTGGCGATCATCATCCAGTACATCGAGGGGCCTCTTGAAGCTTACGACGAGGAGTCTGAAGTCACCTTCCAAGAATTCATTAACAATGGATACGTTATGCTGCTTGTGGTCACACTGGCGCTTGTCTTCCAAGCTTTACTGTCTCAAAACTCAACGCATTTGGTCACGGTGGAAGGGACAAGGCTGAAGACAGGATTACAGGTACATACAATTTTACATAAAAGCTGCCTACTAATGAGAAGGAAAATAAGAGACAAATTATTAACATTACTGTTGTTAGGTATCTTAGGTTCCCATTCGAAGGTTCGACAGATGTTTAACAAATTTTTAGATAACAAGCAACGCATCGCATATGTTAATTTCACAAATCAACACTCCATATAAAATTGTTTCACAAACCTTAAATCTCATAAAGTTTGTTTTATAAATTGTCGTTTCGCAACAGAACATTAGCTATCTATATTGTTTTCTAAAGTTTACGCGAACACTACACATTGAAATTAAACAACTTTTACAGTTGTTTCATTTCAATATGCTATCTAGTTATTTTTTCTATCACAAATACCTACGTCAAATAGACAAAGATGCCACAAAGAACAGAAAAGTGAGGGTTTGTAAGGTTTGGAGTGGTTTGATTAGGTTAGATCGGTGACCAAAACAAAGCGCAAGCGGAGCGACCGAAGATTATTTTTGTATTGTTTAAAAATATATTATTGTATTTTGGTCAAATTGAAATTAAATTATTTGTAAAATATAACGTTCGTTTTTAATAATGACATGTCAGTTTTACTTTTAAAATAAATAATTGACGATTTTTAAAATCACAGCGTGCCATTTAAATGTGTATGTTTTGATGACATTATTAAAGCATTTAAGCAATAGTTTGTGAAATAAAACATTAACAAATGATGCTTGTGAAATGAAAATTTGCTTAAGAATTGTGTGTGAAACATCATCGAACGGGTATTTTTTTAGAAAAGAGAAACAGCGTTAAAATTAAATTGTACCTACTAAGTTTAAATACTAGACTTGATTTTTTGGTAAATATATTACTTTTATGAATAAAAAATTGTATTTGGAAACTCGTAACTTGGTCTCTATCTCACCTAACGTTAAGTGATTATAAGGCCGAAGGGGGAAGCGCACTTCACCCAGAATCCCCAATTACTGAGGCACTGGCTATCTTATTTCTAGCTGCCAAAACACAACAATGCTACTCGTACAAACATAGATGACAGGTATATAATCAAAGCATAGATGTTATAGCGACATATAATATTTAGATAAGATGGTGGCAGGCGGACAGACAAGCCCTACCACTAACTAAACCGAGTACACAAGCACTAGTTTGTGTACTGGATCCCCAGCGGAGAGTACTAACCCGCCGCTGGGAATCGAACCCGGTACCTCTGGTGATATACTGTTTCAATAGAAAGTGTTAGCACGTCAATTCGATAGCATTTGGTCTAAATTATAATATATTTAAGTATTTTTTACAGGGTATACTGTACGACAAGTGCATGCGTTTAGCGCCGTGGTCGTCGGCAGACAACAATATAGATGAAGAATCGCCATTAATCAGCTCTTCCGAAAATAGTTCCACCACGGCTTCCGGCCTGCTCACCAACCTCATGGCGCAAGACACATACAACATAATGTCGTGTGTATGGATCTGTCACTACTTATGGGCTATACCGTTAAAGGTAAGTGTTAAATTTACGCTTTAAATACCTTGAAAATAAATACAAAAATATTTATAACAATTATGTTTTCAGGTAGCAGTTATATTGTACCTATTATACACAAAACTAGGCGTAAGTGCAATAATCGGCACAGCTGCAAGTGTCCTTCTCATAACACCATTACAATTTTACATCGGCAAAAAGATTTCTGATAATTCGAAGGATATTTCAAAATGTACAGATCACAGAATATCTAAAATGACGGAGATATTACAAGGAATGAATGTAATAAAACTTTATGTTTGGGAAGACCTTTTTAATGAGAAAATACTCAATTTGAGAGAAGTAGAATTGAAACTGTTAAATAAAGATTCAATTTATTGGAGTTTTCTAAGTAAGTGCTTTCTGTGTGAAACTCCTTCCATTTAGAGAAGTTACACTCTATCTATATTTTGTTTTTCTTTCAGCGTTTACAACACAAGTTTCGACTATATTGGTAACAGTGATAACTTTTATGGCACATTATTTTCTTAACGACAGTCGAGCCTTAACAGCAGTTAACGTCTTTGCTGGATTAGCTCTATTCAATCAGCTCACTGTACCTTTGCTCATCTTACCCGTGACGGTGATAATGGTCATCCAAGCTATGGTAAGTTAACATGACCTTTCTATGAAACTATGTGAATATGGTTTATTTTCTCTGACGCGACACTACCAGTAAATGAAGAGTTGCAACACTTTTAGGTCAGCACGAAGAGAATCAAAGACTTTTTGGAACTACCTGAGTCCAATAACGTAAAAGAAGATGAAAATGACAATTTGAAGACATCATCAGATATCTTCAATGATGCTTTCGTTGACAACACACCAGAAGATGTAGCAGAAGAAGTAGGGAGAGAAGATGATGGAGACGCAGAGGACCAATTTTCGGATGACGAGAACTGTGCGACGACTACAAATAATGATTACTTAGTCAGATTTAGAAGTGCAGCGTTTTCGTGGGGAATGAAAAACGACACGCTGCTAGAAGTAGATGATTTAGACATTCCGGCTGGTAAGTTTACATTTAAGTCTGTTTATTTTGTATGAATGTCGTTGAAACGTTCGTAGACAAGGTACAAATGAAAAGAAAAAAAATAGTTTTGTATTAATAAATAGCTTTGATTTATTGAAACGCAGAAAACACGTGAGTTCTTTTTATAGACATTCTACGACTGCATTTTAATATTCAACAAGTGATCACTAAACCCGATTAGAAATCCATACCGAATCTATTAGCAATCATTCACTTAATAAATAAAGTGTCGACCCGTTTCCGACTGCTTATTTAAAATTTTAATACCGATCTTTTTAAGTTGTTCCCGTATGTAGCAAACAAACGCCGGAAATATCGGTGGCCTATTTCAATGTAGTAATATAATAGCCAGGTATTGTTTAAAGTCTGCTTGATGGAGTGACTCGGAGTAACTAGGTAGAGTTACTTTTAACATGGTGTCAGAAAGAATAGTCGCGGGAACGAATCTTGCATTGAATTAGAATTGAATCGCTCGTTCTCACCATAAGTAAAACGGATCGTCATAATTTAAACTTTTTCTAATGAATAAGATATGTTTTTGTCGTTAGCTGAACTTTGATATTTTTCTATCCCGGTAGTTGGAAGATGGTAGTCGTTATAGCCGTTGCTTCCTGGGCCATGCGCCCACCACGCAAGTCTAGCAAGCAAGCCCATGGCCCAGTCTTCCATGTACTATCCATGTGAAATTTATAAACTGACTGATGATTATAAACTGAGACGTTTATAAACTGGTGATGACGTTGACGGACTGACCACTCGGTCAGTGCTCCACATGCTACTAGAACTACAATCAATTAGTTTGCTCAGAAATAAAGATAAAATTTATCTTCAAGTACTTTTATAGATGAAATAGATATTATTTTTAAACTTTACGCAAGTGTTTTTTGTAAACAAATAATAATAAAGAGAAACTTCGCTCAAGGAATTTCCACAACATTTTTCTGCAGTACCTACCTAATGATAATTTATAAATAAGTCGGGTAAAAACGACCTAATTGCCATTTCGTTGACAGGAAAGTTGATAATGGTGGTCGGCAGTGGAAGCTCGGGCAAGACTTCTCTTCTGTCTGCCGTGCTGGGCGAGATGTACCTCGAGCGCGGTGACGTCACCTACAAAGGGTGAGTGTTCCCACGTTCCCCATACAAGCGCCATACACAAACAGTATCTCGCCGTTTCATTGTGTTTGAACAAGCGATTCATTCACTAACATGAGATTTCCTACTCGTATTTTTTAAGACGCCATTCTTGAATAAACAAGATTTACTTGTTTATTTTGGCATTATCAATTTCTTTATGAATTATGATGACCGTCTTATGATGAGAGATGAAGCAATAGACGGGATCAAATAGCAACTGTTAGGTCCTGACTGCTGACCAGTAACTTTTACAATCACAAAATAGACTAAGTAAAAGTACTTAAGTAGTAAATAGATACACTTTATCGGCGTCACTTCGTTTTTCTACTCGTATAGGCGATGGAGCTAACCATACTTGGCTACGCCAGCGCTGTGTACGGGACTTCACGGCTCATCTGAATTCGCTCAACTGTTACGCGACACACATGGTCGTGTTTGTGTCCGCCTGTGTGTGCCCAATAAAGTGATTACAGATGTTATGCGCAGATTGAGATGCTTATACTTTTCGAGATCTAGATAATTAATGTTGCCTACTTAATAGTGCAAAAAGTATCAGTTAAAAAAGTTACTTGTCACTGTATCTCCTTATATTTTTTTTCGCTTCCTCCAAATTTTTTCTAAGTACTACTTGGATAAAACGGAAGTAATACTGATCATTGCCATACATGACAACACGATACCATGGTAAGTAAGGTAATACGCGCACGCATTTGAACACAGTATAGTTTTTTTAATTTAATTTGATTGATGCTGTGCCGTGCAGGCGTGTGTCGGCGTGGTACGCGGGCCAGCCGCCGTGGCTGGTGGAGGGCTCGGTGCGCGACAACGTCGTCATGGGCAGCGCCTGGTGCCAGCGCCGCTACGGCCGCGTGCTGCGCGCCGCCGCACTGCGCCCCGACCTGCAGCTGCTGCCAGGTATCTTTTAATCATAGAGAGTGTCAGCGTGGAACGCAGGCCAGTCTCCGTGGCTGGTGTTGGGCACGGTGCGCGACAACGTCGTTATAGAGCAGCGTCTGGTGGTGACAGCGTCGCTACGGCCGCTTGCTGCGCGCCGCCGCACTGCGCCCCGACCTGCAGCTGCTGCCAGGTATGTTTCAATCGTAGAGAGTGCCTAGTGACAGCGTGGAACGCAGGTTAGTCTCCGTGGCTGGTAGAGGGCACGGTACGCGACAACGTCGTTATGTGCAGCGCCTGGTGCCAGCGCCGCTACGGCCGCGTTCTGCGCGCCGCCGCATTGCGCCCAGACCTGCAGCTTCTGCCAGGTAGGTATGTTTCAAACGTAGAGAGTGCCTAGTGTCAGCGTGGAACACGGGCCACTCTTCGTAGCTGGTGCTGGGCACGGTGCGCGACAACGTCGTCATGGCCGGTGTCTGATGCCAGCGACGCGTGCTGCGCGCCACCGCTCTGCGACCCGACCTGCAGCTGCAGCCAAGTGTTTTGATACTATAACGAGCTGGCAAACGCATACGGCCACCGCAGCCCATGCACGCTTGCGACACCAAGACTATATGACGCACGATACCAACTCTGAAGCTTTAGTTATTTTTGTTACTTCTACTTTTATTTTATTTTATTTTTATTTATTTATTAAGTGTTCCTAACAGTTACATATAAACACATTGTATACAAAACAAAAGATACTTAAAACCTGTAGTTCCATAAATCGGTACATATGAGATAAATAGTTAAGCATAATAATATAGGTACCTACAGTGTTTTTTTTTAATACAATATTTTTATGACTTATGATAGTTACAAACTAATATTAATTACATAAGTGGGATGACAACAGCAAATTTCATGACACAGTGGATACAATTTTTAAAGATTATTTCTTAAATGTTCATAAATTCAAGCTAAAGATATCAAGCTCATGCAGCATATCATCATAAGTTTTACGAGAACGTCTAATGAAAGTGCTGCTCCCGTAACAAGTTTTTGCAACCGGATATGAGAAAAGAACATTTTTACGACAAGATCTTCCAATCGATCGGGGGACGTGAAAAGATATGTTATGCATGAGTTTAAGAGCATCTATGAGATTCTATGCCCTTGCTGTTATTTTACTGGATGGCCGCAAGTGTTATTATAAGTACACGTATTTTTTTTATTTACAGAGGGTGATGCGACGCGTTTGGGCAGCCACGGCTCGCCGCTATCGGGCGGGCAGCGCGTACGCGTGTGCATCGCTCGCTCGCTCTACTCCTCCGCCCGGCTGCTGGTGCTGGACGAGCCTCTGGGCGCTCTGGACGCTCCGCTCGCTCGTCACGTCGTTGCTCGAGCGCTTGTGCCTGCAGCTCGTGCCGGCCGTACTGTCATTATTGCTACTAACCGGCTGGAGTTGCTGCATTATGCTGATCTAGTAAGACCGCTTTTGATTACCCAATAAATAGATAGTAGATACCAAAAAAAAAAATTACATAATCTAAGGACCAATTTTCACAAAATATCATAAGTTTTTCTTCAACGAAGTTGGTTGGTCATGCACATCTTTAAGTTATATATATATTCAGATTTTTATAACAAGCTTTTGTTCGGCATCTTCAGTCACAGAAACTACATTTTCCCTACCTTCTTGTTTCAGGTCATCGCAATGGACGAAGGTCGCGTGGCGGGCGTGGGCCGCGCGGGCGCCGGACTCGGCTTCGGATCAGGCGGCGCGGTGGCCCGCTGGGCGCGGCTGGCGGCAGAGGCGCGCACGGCGGCGGCGCGGGCGGGCGCCGGGCCCCCGGGCGGGGCGGCGCAGGAGAGGACCCGGCTCAGGCGGGAGATGACGCGCGCGCGCTTCCAGTGGTCTGACTCTGACGATACCATGGTAAGGCCACACACAGTCTATCTTACCTATACTTAACAAAAAAAACGAGATGCATTCATCTCGTTTTTTTTATCCTACCTATCATTCATCTAAGAAAATAGTATATAGAATTAACATTGACGTATATTTTTTTACAAATCATAAAGAGAATGCAGTAAATACTCATTCCTCTTACTTCCCATAAAGAAGACATTTGACATATTAAAATGACCTTTCATAATATCGATTACAGAACTTACAAAATGGCGCGCGTTTGCGCGCTTCTACGACTTCCTGTTTCACACTTCCGTCCCATTTCACGAAATCACTCCCACCAATTGCAAGAAAGCAAGCGGAAAGATGATACACATCAACAAGTGAATACCGCTCTATGCTGTTGTATCAAATTTAGCGAGGTTAACTGTAGGTAGCGTAGTACACAGTAGCAGTAGGTAGTAACACACAGTTTTCGCCAAATATGACATAAAAAATTACGGGATAGGAAAAGGGTGGTCTGTATTCAATGGTTGCGAAAGACTAAAATCAGTTGCTGAACCCCAATTTAATGATGAATGGAAAAAAATCGATGACTGGTTCCTGTCGATCCATGGTGCTACTTCCCTATGGAATACTTTTAAGGATAAGTAGTAGGATATGAAATACTTATAAGGGGATATGCATTGTATTTGAATTTCTTGACCCGCTACAACTATTTTCTATTATATTTATTGCCACTGTTTAAAATTGTTCATCTAGCTACCACTTACTAGTAGGTCAACATGTTACGTGCTGTCATGATCATCTTTCTTTGACTTTCTCTTTCTATCTAAATACTTTGTCTTAGGGCGCCATCAAATTAAAAGATTGGCGTCGGATGATTGCCGTACGGTGTCACTGCGTACTATATCAAAACACGGCTGCATTCGTGCAGCTGCGTGTAATCTGGAAACGCATGGCAGCAGTCCGACGCCACCTATCTACATTGAAAGCGCCCTTACCCTCTGCATTACAAGATGCAGGAGAACTGAACTGAATGAAACTATCTACTCGTATACAAGTCCTGCGATTTTTCGTCTAAAAGTCCACTCTAAGGTCAATAAAAAAACAATTTATTTCTCTGTCACAATAGTCACAATACTTTTTAGGTACAAACTAAGGTGGTCAGTGCATGTACGACTATAAAACAAATTATATTTAACCATCGAGAAAATAATTCCATCTACTAAAAATACACACAGCCGTCCCGAACACGTGCAAAACATAAAACCAAAGACGAATGCAATAAAAATGCGGAACGAATCTTTTTCGCGTCAACGGGGGTTGGCCATTCAAACTTGGGTAACAAATTTAGAAAGACAAAGAGCAAGTCTGATAGTATGCCATTGAAATTTTAGTTATGGCCTAGTATTAGACGCGACAATGATTGGAAAGAAAACAAAAAATTTGCAGAGCAGCACCGCCAGCAGCGAGGCAGGGCCCAAGCTACCGGTGGTCAGGGCTGCAAAGTGAGGAACCTCCTGACAATACGTGCCGTGTCAAGGAGTACTGCCTTTTGCATCTGACCCTTGACCCAACCTTTCAGCGAGAGCCTCTCAAAGTGTTGATCGAGGCTCTTAGCTAAAAGACCGTTTGCCGAAACGACTATCGGTACAATAATGGTTGAATCCACATCCCACATGGCGGTAACCTCGTGAGCCAAGTCAAGGTACTTACTGAACTTGTCTTTCTCGGCTTTCACGAGGTTCTCATCATGAGGTATGGTGATATCAACCAGTATTTTCCGGCGCTGGGATCGGACGACCACCACGATATCAGGCTTATTGGCGACAATAGTCCTGTCCGTAATGATAGAGCGATCCCAGTAGAGCGTATTATTATATCTCTCTATTTATTTTTTTACATATTAATTTACATTTTTAAATATTTTCTAAAAAACAAAACAAACATTTAAAAATATAAAAAATAGGGGTCCACCGGCATCGGGACCAGGGTCCAAACTACCGGTGATTAGGGCTCCAGAGACAGGAACCTCCTCACAATGCGTGCCGTATCGAGGAGAACTGCCTTCTGAATCAGGCCCTTGATCCAGCCGCCTAACGAGAGCCTCATGAGATGTTGATATTATTATTATTTCTCATGGGGACGTCGCCAGCCGAACGGACGATCCACTCGTGTTGTTGCGGGCCACTTCATCCTTTTCTTTAATCTTAACTTCCTCAAAAAGGAGAACGGTCCCTTTTGAGGGAGTTAAGGTTAATCCAGCTTTCACGGCGCCCTGTCAAATCTTTTGGTCTCTTTGGTAAATCTTGCTATCTGCTCTTCCTTCAGATCCTTTAAGTCCTCTATGTGCAATGTGTCCGACCCCCAGAGCTCCCATCATATCAGTGAGCAGATAGGGCATTCAGATAGTAGGTGGAGGCTGGTCTCTGGTGGTGTAAATATATTAAGTGATCTACCTATGTCTTGAATTTTATTTAATTAAGTTAAGTACTCCACCAATGTCGAAAAAGAACTTTTCTATATTGTGTCAGGTCTGGGTGGTTGTGGTACCTTCGTTGTTTCTCTGATTTCCATAACACAAGTGCGTTAGCTACTTACCTTGGGATCAGAACAGTGTATGTGATGTTTGAAAATATAGAAAGTGTTGAAAAAATTCCACGAGCGTGATTTGAACTCGCCCATAACATGTCGGTTCAAGTGCACTGCCAACTACTTATGCCATCGTTGTTCACTTTGTCTTTCTTGAAATCGTAATTTGTTCGCAACAAAATTTGCGTAAAATTATATACATAGGTACACTAACCATAACCATAAAGTATATGGTGTTATTTCTAATATTTATTTATTTATTTATTGCAGATTGGCATCTGTGAGGCGGCGGGCGCGCACCTGCTGACCGAGGTGCCGACGTGTGCGGGCGGCAGTTGGCGGCGCAGCGCACGCCGGCGGCCGGCGCTCGAGCGGCAGCTCTCCTCGCCGCCACTCACCGTGCACAACTACAAGTGGGTCAATGATAACAGTCTAATGCCCAGATAGTACCTCCACTGCATTCAATTTCAGTACTAAAAGGGATCAATAACTCCATCAACTTCTAATTAGCTTCACATCTAATGAGTTTCTTCATTATTGGACCCCGCTTAACATTATGCGGAGGTTCTCACAATAAAAACCTTTTCTATAGAGTGGTGTCACCAACATCGCAAACTAAAAAAAACTTTATTGTAGGTACCAAAAGATTTTTTCTATTTCTATTTCTAAGTATTTAAATGACATAAGTGCTTGAAAACGAGCCACCCAATGGTTTTCTACATAAATTGGGCGTCTACTTGATGTATCCTGTATCCTGTAACCTTTCACGTTTAGTTCTCAAGTATCTACATCTTATTTAGACAATATCATTTCTCTAAAGGTTGCATGGAGGCTGGCATATTTAGGCATACACAATTCCTCGTTCATAGCTAGGTACTGACGTGGTTATTTTATCTGTTTTCTTATTACTACAACAGATGGCGTCGCGAAGTCCGGCGTGCCGTGAGCGCAGATGCCTCAAACCCAGCACTACAGCGAGAGGCCAGCCTACTACGAAGGCTGCTACGTCCACGGCCGCATCGGACGCTGGCAAGGTCAACTCAAATTTTTTACTACGAATTACGATAAGATTATTACCAGTATCGGTGAATTACCACGAAGTTGCTCCAATTATTCTATTCTAATTGAATCTTGTGATATTTGCAGATGGACACCTAAAACATTACGAAGACTAATAAGCTCCGATTCAGAAACAGCTACTGAAGAAACTGAAACAAATGGTAAGTCACAACATGTTGGTGGGTTATTGGTGATATCCATTGACTCAAAATCTGCCTAGATGGCTACACCATTCTCACTCCTGTTTTTGCCCTCAAGCAGCAGAGTCTGTTGTACATCGGTTCCAAGATTATAAGGTCCTGGAGGCTTAGCCAAAGTAACATTAAGAGAACGATAGCGAAGTTCGAAAAGAATAAAATGTATGGGATTGACATAAGCCGCGCTAAATCACGTGGTCAATCTTATTTCAATCCAAAATGTATGGGATTGATTCTTTTCGAACTTCGCTATCGTTTTCTTAATGTTACTTTGGCTAAGCCTACAGTAATATTAATGTGCACAGGGCATGCAACTTGTTTATATAGGTAAAAGGTTCACAGTATCGATAATACGCATCAGTATATCAAACTTCGATAGGATGTTGGACTACTTTATAGAAACTTACCAGAATTGTAACACAGAAATGGAATAATAGGATAATAATAATAAGCTAGAACATGTTACAGCCGTTCCTGACGAGACCGCTGGAGAGACAGCATTCGCGTCGCTCACGTCAAACGGAACAGATATCAGTACAAGCATTGTCACGGAAGACAAACCTGTAAAGAGTGAGCCAGAAGAAGTTGACATGGAAGTAAGTATCTACATAATGTTTCTATAAAATATTTTTCTTAGGATAAAATGGAGAGACAGTCGTTGATGTCTTTTGTATGAGCGGCCGCTTTAAATAGGGGAGACCCGTACAAAACCGTATACCGAGGTAAAACCGTACAGTAGAGTATAGCTATGTCCGTTATTATTTGAAATTTTTTGCGTATTTGCCGGTCACACCTAGTAGTCAATAGGATCAATCTGTCAACAGACACTTGTCATCACAGCATAGGCACGAGCGTTAACAATTAATCAAATAAATATTGTTTTTTAGGTGTTTTTATCTAATTTTTATGTTATCAAAAGTGTTATTAGTGATTATACTATGATAAATACTTATTTATACACACACTTACCTAAGTGCAATGTTATTTACGTGAAACTGTATATAATTTTTTAATTGTCTACAATGTTTTGGTGCCGGATCCCATACCTTTAAAAAGTGGATGATGAATATGTTGTTTATGGTCAGTGGGGCAAAACCGTAAGGTGTAAAACCGACTAGTACATGGTTTTGACCCGCAAACAATTTGTTGTTGTTAATTATTTAATTATATTTTTGTTCATAAGTTTTCTTCAAAACACCACGAAATTATTAAAGATGTAGTTACCGACAAAGCTGGGACTCTGAATATTTATTTATACATAATATTTGTTTATATTGTCACGAAGAATATGGCTCAAGTCGAGCAAATGAGTGTTGTGTGCAGTGCAATACTAATAAAGGATGGGCACACGAAGGCTGTACTGGCTGGGATGAAGACGAGTTGGATAATTTCGAATGTTTCGGTTTTGCCCACCCCCCGGGGAAAATCGTAATTCACAGAGGTTTAGTTGATGTTCCTATATATTTTTTAATAATAAGAATAAAGTATAACTTTTTGATAATTACTGTAGCCAATGAGTCTTTAATAAACAAGTTGATTATGAATATGTAATATTCATTTATTTCGATTTTATATAGGGTTGTTCTTAGCTATACGGCTTTGACCCGGTCTCCCCTACATTTTATTGAGCAACCTACAATTCTCTCTATATACTTCTCATACTTAACTATCCATAGAATTTTAAAATAGATAGATAGTAAAGTTACCTGACCTGTAAACTCATCAAAGGGTATCGCCGCCGCCGCCTACGCATAACAATAACTAAACTTAAAAATAACCGTACCAAAATATGAGTCCAGTTTATTGCACCAAATAAAGGTTGGCGATCAGCGGCTACTTAAGTTAAGAGTAGCTGATCATAAATAGTTCGTTTAGGCTGGTCGCACATTAGCTACAAAAAAATATGTAACATACAAATAGCTTGAGAAACTAGTTGCGTATACTCTTATCAATTGATGTAGTAACCATTGCGCATCACATAGAGTGCGAAGTGCCTTGGCGTTATTTATTATCCACAATCAAGTTATGGCGCAAAATCCTCAAGGAAAATCCATAAGGAAAAGTATTTATTATCTGGGTGCCTAATGCGAGTTTAATTCCCCACTCGATCACGTCAACGAAACGTAATTTTTTTTATATTATTAACTAGCTGTGCTCGCGACTTCGTCCGCGTGGCATAGTGACTTTCGGCAGCATTTTTTATTTTTTAGGCTCTTTTCCCGTTTTTGCAACATTTTTCACTGATGCTTCGCTCCTATTGGTCGCAGCGTGATGTTATATAGCCTAAAGCCTTCCTCGATAAATGGACTATCCAACACAAAAAGAATTATTCAATTCGAACCAGTAGTTCCTGAGATTAGCGCGTTCAAACAAACAAACAAACAAACAAACAAACAAACAAACAAACAAACTCTTCAGCTTTATAATATTAGTATAGATACATACGCATTATAACAGCGCCTCCTAATGAAAAATTAGGCGAGTTAAAACCACCAAGTTATTACCATACAAATTCTCGTTTTCACTTACGTGATCGAATGTCTAACTAAACTCACTTAGGTAAGGCACCCTGGTGATTGTATTATTATGATCTTGTAGAGTGACGCGTGGTGCGAGTACGCGCGCTCGTGCGGCTGGTGGGGCTGCGCGTACTGGGTGGCGGCGGCGGCGGCGCAGGCGCTGGCGCTGCTGGCGGACTACTGGCTCACGCAGACCACCGCGCAAAACGCGCGCGCGCCTCTCTCCAGCGAACAGGTACTTCGCATCGGACACTTGCGTGCTTGCGTCTTTGACCCTCATTGATGAGGGTAGCGACCTCCTAGACATATTTTTCCCTCATGATGTACCGCCATTTGTTTCTGCCTGAGGAAATGTGACGGGCTGCTCAAAATTTGGTGTGTTATTTATCTGAAATGAAATGATAAATAAAAACGGAAAATATCTTCCTGAGAGTTGTTTTGGAAGTAATAAAGAATTGACACACTCATCACACATTTATATTTGTTACAATACAAACTGCAATAACAAAAATAAAAGTAATATCTAGGTAATCTATCTGAAAGATACTTTTTTAAAATTCTAAATCTTCATTTCACCTATCTGGATTTTAGTGACACGTTAGCTGATTAAAAATCGCCATTCTTATGTTTGTCCAGATGTTCTAATGAGCTATAATTTAACTCAAGATGTGGTGTTCGGTGCGCGCATACGCCGCATGGTGTTTATGCGCGGTGGTGGCGGGGGGCGCGGCGGGGGCGGCGGGCGGCGCGGCGGGGGCGCGGGCGCGGCGACGGCTGCACGAGCGGCTGCTGCGGGCGGCCTTGCACGAACCACCGCTGCACAATGCGAGGGGCGCGTCTGGACAACTGCTGCACCGGTTCTCAGCTGATGTGCAAGTCATTGACAGGGTGAGATATATACTTTCTCAGCAGGGAAGTCTGTATTGGTGGTAAGGGTGGAGGCCGCACGAGCGGCTGCTGTGGGTGGCCTTGCACGAACCACCGCTGCACAACGCGAGGGGCGTGTCTGGACAACTGCTGCACCGGTTTTCAGCTGACGTGCAAGTTAATGACAGGGTGGAGATATACGTTCTCAGCAGGGAAGTCTGTATGCTGGCAAGGGTTGTGGCTGATGCGGGCGGCATTACACGAGCCACCGCTGTACCACGCAAGAGGCGCGCCCGGCCAACTGATGCTTCGGTTCTCAGCTGATGTGCAAGTTGTTGACAGGGTGAGACATGTGTTATCAGCATGAAAGTTTGTATTGTTGGAGAGAGAGGCTGTTACGATAAAGGCTGCTAAAGCTTCCTTCCTTAAACTCTCCTCTCCTCCACTCCAGGACCGCGCATGGGTTTCTGCGACATCGATTTTCAGCTGATGTTCAAGTCAGTGTTGGTCTAGGTTGACATGAATATGTATTAAGGTCATCGTCAAAATATCCATGGATATCAATCTGTACGATCATTGTTGTTGAATGTCTGTTATGTTTCCACAGAAGCTCCCGATCGCGGTGAGCCGCTGGGCGCAGCTGGCGCTGGTGTGCGTGGCGGCGCTGCTCGTCAACGCCGTCGCAGCGCCGTGGAGCTTGCTTGCGCTGCTGCCTGCAGTGCTGCTTTACTTCACGCTGCAGGCGGTCTACTTAGCTAACGCAAGGTACAGCAATCAGTAGTTATGTATATATATACTCAGAGCCAATGCCCAACAGACGTTGTGTATTTTCTTTAGGTGCCTGCCATAGCGTGTTTGTTTTGTTTATCCTACCTTCATGTCAAAACGGAGTAGAATTTTCGGTTAAACCAAGTATATTATACTTTCTGCAGTATTGACATAGAGTAAAGGAATTGTGTTAACACCTCAGAACAATAACTAAAGCTATAGAAGGATGGCTAAAATAAAAATCGTGCAACTATGTTTAGTTCCGTTCTATCTTATGGCTAGAAAAGGAGGTTGGAGTGCGACAAATGGTTGACACTAAGTTTTTATTTTTTGTATTGTTATGTCAAACGGTCATCAGATAATCGGTGATCAAAAAAATCTTTGAGTCCTTTATAAAGTCACTCACTACAATACCTCAATTATGACGTCACAAATCTGGTGACACCTTCGAAATAACGAAAGAAAAGGGACAATCGATCTCTTTCCAATACATCACTTAGGTTCATTAGTTAAAATAGTACGAACTGATGAATGAGTGTTGCTATTTTAGTCCGGTTTCTATAGTTTTAGTTATTATTCTGAGGTTAACACAATACGTCTCTCTCACACTTTTCATAAAGTCGTACGCTAATAGTACGTTAATAATAATAAATGAAAAAGAAATAATAATAATAATAAGCGTGCATGTCAACCTAATTCCCGCTGACCCGTGCGCGTACGTTATAATAGGTGTTCGATTCCATTGCATCGAACAGGGTCTCTGACACTGTATGTGTTAAATAAAGAGCGCATTTGATTATATTGGAATATTTTGAATAATTAAACTTTCAATGCTGCTCGTCTACGACAACGATTTAAACAACAAGATCATAGAATTTGATTGTCCTTACCAGGGAGCTCCAACGCACGGAGGCCATGAGTGCGGCGAGCGTGGTGTCGCTAGCAGCGGAGACGGGCGCGGGCGCGGGCACGGTGCGCGCGGGCCGGCTGCAACCGCTGATGCGCGCGCGGCTACTGCGCCGGCTCGACCGGAACGCGGGCGCGCTGCTGCTGCTGAACGCTGCTAATAGGTGGCTGGGACTGGCTCTGGTAATTACCGTTCTGATTTAGTACTTGGGTAGTTGGTAGTTGTTAGGTCGTGAAAAAGTTGAAGCGTGAAAAAGCATTTATGCAGGCCGCCATAGTGTGAGCGTGGTAGCGCTGTGATGAACGCTTTCAATTCTTGGGCTTCACTGGCTGCTTTACATCAGGCAGGGTGAGGCCATTTTGGCGTGCCACAATAAAAAAAATAAAAAAAAGGTTAATAAATTAATAGATAAACTTTTATTAACGATTTTTTTATATGTATTTTATGGGAATGGCAAACTATGACTATGAAACTTTTGTGGTCCGACATGTTCCATCAATGCAGTGTTTCTGCTTTACTACAAAACGATCGCTAAAGATAGACAACGCTTAAAACAGATGCTGTCACTTTAAAACTAATATTGTTAGACGGAGACAAAATATTTTAAACACGTATTTAGAGCCATTGTTTAACATTAAACACTGTTTTGTAGTAAGGGCTATGTTTTATAGAACTGTTACGTACAGACGCGCCTGTTCGTCAACCTATCCAAAACCGTAAAATTTCTTCAATAAATGTTCAACCATATGCCATCTAAGTAAAATTCAAAGTCAATTGAGGAAATTTAAAAGTGCTTATTGCTGCACTGAAGCTAAATTAAATATTTATAAAATTTATAAAATACAGCGAAAAAATTAAACGCCCACCCGACCCAGCCAGGACATCGGTTGTAATGACCGTTGGATAGAGGCGCACTGTGCCGCTGTTAGCACTCAAAAAATAAAAAACAGTGACAAGATTCAGCGCATAAGGCTGATTTACACGTATTAAGTTGTTAAGTAGATAACTAAATTTTAACTTAATTTTAAGTGATTAATTGTATGTAAACACAGAATTTAGTAGCAAGTTGTAAGTTAAAATTTAGTTAAGAGCGTTTACGCCGCACACTAGCGCCGCCAATGAAAAAGAAACATATCTAGTAATTAGAGGTAGAAAATCAAATTATGCTCAACAAACTATTTGAATGAAGTAATTTAGCATTTCGGCGGCGTTATAGTTAAAAGTGGCCGTAACGTCTTATTTAACTAAACCATAACATGTGAGGTGTTCATTAGGTGACGTAAAAATGCTAAATTACTTCATTCAAATAGTTTGTTGAGCATAATTTGATTTTCTACCTCTAATTACTAGATATGTTTTTTTTCATTAGTGGCGCTAGTGTGCGGCGTAAATGCTCTTAACAACTACAGAAGATATTTAGAATTTTGTCTATTTTTCGGTTAAGTTGGTGGGCGGGTCTTGTCACTTGACACGTTTGGACAGGCACAATTTAGTTAAATGCATAAGTGTAGTGACGCGCTCGGGTTCAATTTGTTCTATTTATCCAATTTCTCACCCACAGTCTTTTGGGTATGGTTATTTCCCTAATTATCTCATCTTTGACTTCGTCCAAAACCTCACTAATAACAAATTTAAGCACAGATTTTACGACTTCATTACGTGATTGATCGTCCATCTTGCTTGAGTTGAGTGAACTAAAGAGCTTAACAACTTAAATACGTATGGACATACACTTAAATATAAGTCACTTAAAATTAAGTTAAAATTTAGTTACCTACTTAACAACTTAATACGTGTAAATCAGCCATAACGTCAGCCTTCCCGGTAGCATAGCGGTCAGTGCAGCCGCCCGGATTGCGGAAGACCCAGGTCCTGGCTGGGTCGGGTGGGCGTTTAACTTTTTCGCTGTATTTTATAAATTTTATAAATATCTATTGAGGAAATAAGACAGTTTGTAGAAGGCTGATGTGCAGGCGTGTACATAATATTTATACTATGATGTTTTGGAATTAATTATCGTTGTTGTCAACTTCCCTTTTACTAAAATTTATCAGTTAGCCTTTTACATGGCGTATTTTTTAAATGATATTTTAATGCATTTCAATTATTTTTATTATTTAATCGTTTAGGAAAATGTTTCAGCCCGTAAGAGGAAACACTAAGGTTGAGTGAATTGAAAAATATGTATGAAGAGTAGACAAAATCAACGTTTCGTAGTCCCCTGATTCCTCCTCCAAAACTGGACCGATTTAATTAATTTTTAATAAAAAAAGTAATTAAATCGGTCCACTTTTGGAGGAGAAATCAGAAAAAAATCGGAATAGGAAAAGCTTTGGCTGTGTCCCTATGTTTTGCTTTTTTTTATATAATCGCGTCAAATTTGGGAAACACAGCGGAAAATCTGGCCAATTTTTAAGGTTTTTAAAGGTGCATATCTTTTTAATTAATAATTAATTTATGAAAAAAAGGAAAACATAGGCACAAGCAAACATAAACACAGCCAAAGCCTTTTTGTAATTTTTAATTAAAAAAGTAATTAAATCGGTCCTGTTTTGGAGGAGGAATCAGGGGACTACGAAACGTTGATTTTCTCTACTTTTCATACATATTTTTCAATTCAGTCGACCTTAGTGTTTCCTCTTAAGTTGGTTACAAACTTAACGTTCAACTTTTTGTAACAACCGCATCAACACTATTACAATACTACTTTAAGACCCCCATTTACCTTCCAGGACTTAGTTGGAGCGGCGACGGTGTGCGTAACGCTAGGCGTGGCACTGCACGGCGGCGGCGGTGGGGGCGGGAGCAGGGGCGCGGCGGCGGGACTAGCAGGCACTTACGCGCTGCTGCTGCCCGCGTACCTGGCGCACTTGGCTAAGTGCCGCGCCGACCTCGCGCTGCAGCTGGCGGCCGTGCAGCGGGTGCGTGCCGACACCGACGTGCCGCAAGAGGACTATAGGGAGGACTGTGAGTCGAATAACACTTACCCGCGCATTCAGCATACCTTGCCGGCAAGTGCTATAGCGGCGCGGCGTATAGCGGTTTGCTATCCGCAGAGAGAAGGTGTGCAAAAGGACAGGCCTATACGCAGCGTTGGGTGGCGATGCGACAGGCTGAAGAGTTCTTCTTATTTTCCTGCAAGCGACAATAGTCTTAATAGGTTCAGAGTCCACGTTGTAACAATGTAGACATCTACAACCGATGTCCTACAGTTCATTTACTTTTTACCTGAACACATCATCTCATAAAATTGTTTTAAATATATCACATAATTAATATGAATGGCATTGGACTCTAAAGTAATAGGGAAGGCTCGTGCCCCAGCTGTGGAGACATAAAATGAGCTGATGATGATTTAGATAAATCTTCTGTGCGTGTGTATGTTATTGAACTCCTTCTAAACGGCTGGACCGATTTCGCTGAAATTTTCTGTGTTTTCGAGAATGGTTTAGATTTACAATCCGAACCGGTAGGTGGCGCTGCTATAGGGGTCCAACATGGGATACGGGTGTTCTTAAGCGGACGAATGATTTGTTTGTTTTGTTGTCATGGATACTGTCAAAGCGGTACGAAGTCCCCCGGTCAGCCAGTATTATATAATATTTTTTCTATTTGTTTTTATTTTAGGTCCAATTCCAAGTGGATGGCAGAGGAACGGAAAGATAGTTTTCGAAAATGTAACGATACATCATGAACCAGAGTCACAACCGATTCTCAGTAACATCAACATCTCTATTGCACCTGGAGAAAAAGTGGGTAGACATATAGTTTTTTAATTATTTATTTATTATTATAATTTAATGAGGAGTGATGGCAGATTACAAAAAGCAGTTTGTTTATTTATTTAATAGCTTTAGCTCGCAAGTGAAGACTTAAATTTGAAAAAAAAGAAAAGCGGATGTTTAAATCTTTACAGACTGTGATATGCTTAATTAGTTTCTCTCGTGCCACTCGCAGCACACCTTACCGCTTTGCGTTATCACCACAAGCGTTTTCTAAATTTTCATATTAAAGTAATTAAATTAATTTTTTTTACTTGTAATCGTGACATTCAGAATAATAACAATTATGAATAATATTATTGACAGGTTGCAATATGCGGACGCAGTGGTAGCGGCAAGTCAACACTAGTGTTAACCTGCGCCGGCGCAACTAGCATACGTAGCGGACGGCTTCTCATCGACGAAGCTGACACAGTGAAAGTGCCGCTGCGCGCCCTGCGGCACCGGGTCGTGGTGCTGCCGCAGGAAGCCACGCTGTTCTCCGGCACGCTACGGGAGAACCTCGACCCGCTCGCCGTGCACACGGACGAGGAGATCTGGCAGAGCTTGCGGGCTGTCGGCTTGTACGACTTCGTCACAGCCCAATCGGCTGGATTAGGTACCTACCTAGACCTACTTATCTATGAATTTCAACTTTTGCAGGTTTAATGGTGTCTCATTCCACCCATGTAAAGGGCCAGGGCAATCTGTCGATGCATTAGCAGCAGCTGGTCAAAACTATGTAATCCGTCGACGTAGATGAGAAATTAGAGAGAAAAAATTGTATGTTTTTCATAACATCTAGCGAATGTAATTTTAATATACGAGTACAACCCTTCCGATATCATACGCTAACTTAGATAAAATATGCTCGTTCTACATGATCATGATAAAGGGAAATTCACATTACGTATGTAATAATATCATTAAATACTCATCATTATCATCATAATTTCAGCCAAAAGACGTTTACTGCTGGTCAAAGGCCTCCCCCAAGTAATCCACAACGACCGATTTTGTTTTGAAAATTCATAAATCGCCTTTGATATCTATTCCATTATCTCTTTTGTGTTTGTAATCTCGCAGAGTGCACCGTCCGCGGGGGCAGCGGGGGCGGCGCGGGCTGGAGCGGCGGGCGGGCGGCGCGCGCATGCGCAGCGCGGGCGGCGCTGCACGCGCGGCTGGCGAGCGCGCTGGTGCTGGACGAGCCCGCCGCCGCGCTGGACGCCGCCGCCGAGCGCGCGCTGCTGGCCGCGCTGGCCGCCGCCGCGCCGCACACCACACTGCTCACCGTCGCCGTGAGTACACACCGCTGCTACTAGTCGTGATACTGCTAAGTAGGGTTGCCAGATGTCCCGTATTTTAGGGGTTACCCCGTTTTTAGGCCGAAATTACGAAATACATATAAATACATATTACGAAAACCCGTAATTTCGAAAATAAAATACGGGGTAAATAAAGCTCCCATATTTTTACAAACTAAACCGAAGCCGGCTGTCGTTCACTCTGACCATACGCTAACGTCTCGGCTGGCTGGCGCGTGCCGCGCGAGCGTGGTTTTAGAATTCGTCGTTTGTTTGGCGCGCGCGGTTCATGCTGTCTTTAATTTCGGAAATAAAATGCGGGGTAAATAAAGCTCCTGTATTTTTTACAAACTAAACCGGAGCCGGCTAGCGACACCATACGTTAACGTTTCGGCTGGCTGGCGCTTGCTGCGCGAGCGTGGTTTTTGAATTCGAATTTTAAGTTATCTTGCAAATATTTTTATATATTTGCTTCTCAAAATGAAGAGCTTTTAAAAGCTGTTTTAATAACAATAAATATAAATTTAAAAAATAGATTATCTTCATTAAACATTGCTGTGTTAATAGTCTCCCGTAAAAATATCTAATAACCCGTATTTTTTATACTGGTAACCTACTGCTAAGGCATGATGTTCACACTCCTCGCCGCCGCGCTGGACTGTCTACTTATCGACCAAACACCTATTTCCATCCAGAAGCGTTCTTTTACATCGCTGTGTTCAGGTTAGAAGGGACCAGTGAAGTTACAGAGCATAACAAGTAGCTTACAGTTACGGCCCGTTCTCATTTGTCGGGTGCAGGGTTCGATAAAATGACGTGTGCTCTAGTGGCAAAACATTTTGTACAAAGCTATTCAGATTTATCCGTCACCAGTTTTTTATCTGTTCCGACTGACATTGTTGGGTCGGATCTCGCTCGAGTACGAATAAGCACCCCGCTGTTCACATTCGTCGGGTGTCGGGCCGGGAAACCGTCCATCGTGTACAATAGCTTCACAATTAGTGTCAAAAATGTAATCCAGCTTCGATCGGGCACGAAAATCGACAAGTGTGAATCGAGGCGACATCCCATTTAAACACGGATCCAACACCCAACAAATGGGAACAGGGTATTACCCGTTTGAACATTTTAAACATTTCTCGGTCTCGATAATATACGTAGTTATAGTTATGGCATAAAGGCTGGGCGTTTTTATTTCTAGCATCGCATCTCGTCGATTCGAGGCTACGATCGCGCGGTGGTGCTGGAGGAAGGCCGCGTGGTGGAGCAAGGCGAGGTGAAGACTTTGCTGGCGCAGCCTGGCTCCCGACTCGCGCGCATGCTCGCCGCCGCGCACCGACAAACCTAACCTCTTACGACGAAGGACTCAGCAAAACGAACTTACCGCTCATTGAAAGCGTAGGGACAGATAAGAACGGGGCATACACACTAAATTGGCAGCCACATTAAACTCATTATTACAGTGGATTTAACTTAACAACTTTTGTTGAGGAACAGAAACACTTTTTAATGGCAAAGTTGGGACCAGCTTTGTCCCACAACCGCATCGCTGATCTCCGTCATGTCATAAAGTCCCTGTTATAGAGGGCAGCTGGTTTGCAGACCGCACTTGTGGTCCGCTCCCGCTCTTTCATTGTAAGAGAATAGTCTGATAATCTTAGATGAATGATTCATCAACCAATCATTCATCTAAGCTGATAATATTGTAAAGCAGCTTTTCTTATAAAGACACTGCTCGTGTCGTGCACATGCACACTTAAGAGGCAGTATTCAGTGGAAGGAGTAGGAGACACGTCAGCTAAGGCCCTTAATATATTTAACGAAAATATGACGTGAATGAGACTTTCTTGGCCGTTAGTAAAATAAACAGCCTATAAGTGTCCCACTGCTGGGCAGAGGCCTCCATCATTGAAATCAAGTCATCGCTACTATTGATGGGTAATGGCTTAATCACACGTCAAACTTGGGACCTAAGTAGGTACTTTAATATTTTTTAGGATCAGTATTCCAGTTTCGAACCATATTGATTAAAACTCATCAAAATCCGTTAGATTTTCGATACGTGTGTGTACACAAATAAAATGGTAATACGAGTATAATTACTAAAAAAGTACGATAATCATTTTGCTCCACAAAATAACTTTCTTAACGCATTGACTGCCTTAAATCTTTGAATGCGGACGCAATAGAAGTTTACGTCATTGTTTGCTGACCGCCATGGCGTTTTAACATTAACCCCCTTACAAATAAACAAAAGAGTAAGCTTCGAATAGTTATTCCGTGTTTTGTCTCTTTTACTCTAATTTGAAATGACGTTTACATGACAGGAACAATTCGGACCTTATTCTTTGTTAATTTGTAAGGCACTAAGGTAATAAACTTTATGGTTTAGTGGTATTTAATTTTATGGACGAAAACAATAACTTTTATAGCTTTTTTAATGAACGAATTGTCAAATATAATTAACAAAGTATAACCATTAAAGGGATATGCTATAAGTTATTCCTATGGCTTACCTGACTGAATTCTAATTGTTTCTATTGAATGAAAAATTAATTAGCTATACTAAAAAAAGTTTTCATTTTTATTTCATAAAATTAAATGCTAAGTAGGTAAGTTCAAGTGATCTACGTACTGGTAGTCAAATTGAGACATGAGTCTCGAATACTCTATTTGTTCTAAAAAGCAACTGCTATTTTTTTAACGATAAATTTTGTTAAGTCATGTCTAACAATATGTTTACACAATTGACACTGGATAAGCCCTTTTTTGTTTGCAATAAGATTCATGAACTATCAATTGTGAATACATGTTTTAGTCATTGCTGTACTTGGTGCGATTTAATGTTATAGGCGCTCAGAGGCTCGATTTTAAAACATCCACTACCTGCCGTATCTCAATTATCTGAATATTATAAGTTAAGAGTTTAGAAATATCAGGAATGAGCCCTTGATCATATGTGGTTGTTTTTTATTACATTGTTGGATTTGAAACAATGTTATGGTATGTTGCCGAGAAAGGTGCAAAAAGGCAGTCTGAAAGGCGACCACCCTCACACCTATTTCAGCCGCCAAGCTGTAGTGCCCTGCACTGCTCCAGTTCAAGCGGCATCAAATTCAGCTAGAGATACTGGGCATAGAAGTATCAGGGTCAGCAACGAGCGAATTTTAAGAAAACTGCTTACAAGCATCACTGGTGATGAGACAGATTTTTCAAAAGTAGTCTCAATTGATCGTACATCACAACAACGTGACAACACAAAACTGGTTTAACATTTCCCACCAAACAGATGTTTATTATTATTTATGACCAGTTTTTAATTGTTACAAAATAAACGTTCAAATAAAAGCCAGTAGTTTTCTTTCCAAATTGTATTTCAATAGAACAACAATTGCACATAACTCTCTTAAAGCTCACAGAGGGGCGCGGCGAGCGCTGCGCACGCGCGTGCGACCAGAGTCAACGATACTTCATAAAATTATATCACTACATAACAAATTACAACAATATTACGTTGGCACCGATTTATATATAGTTATATAAAAACATTTGTGTTACGCACAAACCATATAAAAATATTTACTTAAAGTACTCACATACGTAAATACACTTATAGTAATTCTAAATTAAATCTCGACACGGTTAATAAATTCCTTTTTTTTTTACTTATTGACTATATTGGTATTCACATCTAGTCGGACAGGACGGTGGATTTATTTAGAATTTCTTTCTTTCTCATATGTAAATGGCATTCACGCCGAAAGTCTGAGTAAATAATCCATTATTCAAAATATCTATACACATCTTTGGTAAAATGTTACTTTTGCTTAAGTATTGTACAATTATAGTACTCTTTAAGTTCGTTTCCAAACTCGAGACATAAAAAGGCACAAATTCAGGGCACTTTTTTCAATACATCAATAGACTTAGTACGTATTAAATTTACATAAAAAGTAAATTATACATCAAACGTCAGGCAGGGCAACAAGTGTTATCCACAAATAAATGGTTACGCTACTCAATGGAGCGTTAACTATTATAGGAGGTTCATTAAAATTAACATTTCAGAACATTCATAATCCATTTCGAGTTACCATTATTCTACCCAAAATCAAGCAGGTACTTATTTTTGATTTGAGTTTTATTTTATTGTTACTATAACAAAGTTACTTTCTGTACTTCATCAGTATACTGACAATTATTGAGAAACATTAGTCGCTTTCCACATGTTTATCACGACACGTATTAAAGTGTTTTTTTAAGTTTGCATTTACAATAGATCTAAAAGCAAATAAAATACCATTAAATAACAAAAAGATATATTCAGTTGCGAGCGGAAATAATTATTGTATTAGTAATTATTAGAATCTTTAAAAGTATTTTGTGCGTTACGTAATTTTGAATACGGCTCAAAGATTGGTGATTGTATTAAATAGTGAACACCAACATTTAACGCACATCTTATGTTAATATTTCTGTAGAAAAATATATCTTAAAACATAAATCCTTGCTCAATCACCGAACATGGTGTACTCGCAACGCCAAACAATTATTTATAATAAGAAAAAACTGAAAACGAGACCTACAGCAAGTTGCGCCGTCAATAAAGTCGTGACAAGTTAAAGGCCCGTCTACGTATCAACCAGAATAACTCCCTCAAATATAAGTAACATGCAAGAAATCAACAACTTCATATCAGATATAATTGTACATATCACAGTCTTGGTTCAGAGCTAATCTACACTAATGAAATCCAATTTACATTACGAGTATGTACACTAAACTTTAATCTATGTACGAGTGTAGCCAGTACTGTCATAATTTTGACATAAATTTGTTTTTTATATTTATACCGTGAAGCTCTGCGCCAAACTGTACAGTATCATATGATAAAATTTAATAATTCCAAAGATTACCTACTTAACTGTGCCTCTCTAACAACAGCGGTGCGTACAGTTAACACATAACAATACATAACGAACAATAACATTATACATTATTAGTTATACTATTTACCCAAATAGATCCTAGTATTACATTTTTGATGGAAAAACATACAGTACATAGGTAATACATAGGTATTACTAACAAATGTATGCAAGTATAACAAATATCTTTTCATTTCTGTCACAAAATACTTCATTGCTGTATATAAAGTGTAAAATTCTTTTGTTGTTGTTTTAAAAAAAATTAAAGAGAAAGTTAGTAAACGTATCTATTCTCACTGCCCGATTTAGGATAACAGGGTAAGTTATTTTTATTGACGACAATGATTTCTGGTACTTTTAATGTCCGATTGATAACTCAAAAATAGTTACCCGATAAGACAGATTTTGAGATCACAAAACATGGTTTACAAGTTATAATAAAATACAAAGTATAGACGAAATATATAACGTAATGCCCTTAAACATATTTCTTAAACATTTAATCTGATACTTTACACTAGAATTAAAACACATTTTCGAGGCTCATCCACTACCGTTCTGTTTTATCAATCGGACTTTACAAAACGACAGATTCTTAATGGCTACACCAGCGGTTCCTAAACTTTTTAGGCTTAGGGACACTCAAAAAGTCCCTTTTATCATATGAAACTCCATATCGAACGACAATAAACCCTTGGCAGAACCCTTCTTTGTGCAGAGCACGAACAACTATCATACTCGCATCATGGCGTGAAATAGGAATATTGTACAGAAATTGGTACAGCGCCGCAACGTCCGTAAATGGCACTAACAATCAATAATCTGCAGAAGCAATTTCATTGTCGACATTGAATAGTCCATTGGTCTACAGAGTAAGAGTAGATAATGTCAATTAATTTCGGCAAGTTGAATCTATTCAACCAACTACGCTATCGTGCACTACTAGTAGTTCTAGCCACGATAGCATTGTTGGTAGTGCACCTGACCCGGCATGTCATAAGGTGCGAGTTCGAATACCGCTCGTGGAATATTTTCAAAACTTTGTATTTTTTCAATTAACATTATGACATTGGCATGACTTAATCTTTACTATTTCGATAGAAGTTCGTGCTAGGCCTACTGACTTCCCCACGGAACTCTTGGTTGCCGCGGCACTCACTTTAGGAATCGCAGGGCATCAACTATACTACAGGATAACAACGGTACGTCCGCTCACCGGTAGAGGCGGGGCGGGGCGGGGGCTGCGGTTACGTGGGCTCGGTCTTGACGCCGGCGCTGGCGGCCACGGCTTGGCGCGCCTCCTCAGGCAGCCGCTCGGGGTTGGTGAGGATGTCCGTGGTGGTGCATAGCACGCGGAGGGAGTTTAGCACCGCTGGAATTAACAAATTTAAAATTCAAATCTTTATTGCCTATCACATGGGGGTAGGTAGATATTCTTGAAATTTCGTCAGTTTACTAAACGACTGGTTGGTACAATAACCTCTCATCTAAATAGCTTCCTTTCTTTAAACGAGATGTGAAAAAGCAACTTCCAGGTCGGAAAGGTGAGGAAGGCTAGCGAGGCACAATCCTGCGCCACTAGCTGTCTCTGCACCTTGACTCTGCTTCCCTCGACCCGATCGGAGAATCTAGTAGGGCACGGGGACACGCACTAGTGCGTGATGCCGTACCCCTCTACAAATCCTCTGAAGGTCATTCGTTTCAACACGGCTTGAGGTACCCTTACGTACCTCGCCGCCCCTAAAACAAGCCCGGTGAAGCTGAAAATGCCCCTCGGCAATCAGCAGTCTCTCTCCAAAAAAAAAAGTATATTTTTCCCTGACCAGGGGTGGCCAAATGGCCAGGTGACCAGTTGGGAGGTGAAGTTTATTATTGGTCCATAAGAAACTTCAACCCGGAACTGTGTATAAGTACCTCGTGCAAGTTAAGTTTCTCCCTGAAAGCTGACAAACTTCACCCCGCAATGGTACACCTACATTGGTATCCCTAGCCAGTAAAGTTTTTCCTTGTTTATGCCTTCACTCCGCTATTGTATATAAGATGGGGTATCTTGTAGCTCTCAAGCGAAGTTTCCCCCTGGTAGATGAGAAAGATCACCCATAACTGTACAAAAAAATAAAGGCGGTTACATACCAGGGCGCATCTCCACCAGCGAGCAGTGCTGTTCTGCCCACAGCAATGTGGTGCGCACGAGGTCGGCGCCGCTGCCGCAGGAAACGCATGCGCTGAACGATTCCACCAGCGCCGCGGCCACAACGCTAAACTGTGCTTCCGTCAAGAAAACTATAGCAATGGAAACCAGTGAACGCTTATTGATAAATCTTAGAAATACATGGAAAGTTTTCCGAGACCGTTTTTTTGTAGGTATAACAGATAAAGAAGCCGACATTACCGACCCAGCGTGCCTAGTGTGAGTTTGTTTACTATCCATATTCATTCGATTACGTTTGCGAAAACGAAAATCAGTATGGCATTGAAGCAACGCCATCTGGCGACATACGAGAAGAGTTAACATTTTTCCACACAAATTTTTGTTGTCGTTTTCGTAATCGAATGAATATGGATAGAAAACATACTCACACTAGGCACCCTGTTCACTCTTTGTAGGTATGTGGATAGAATGTTTTCCCATATGATAACGGACGACAGTCGAGTATGAGCTGCATGTAAAAATAAAAATAAAATTATTATTCTTAGCTAACAAAAGCTTGACTTTAATAAGGCACGCTTACGCTAGTTTTAGGCGAATTTATAGCGAATATATTTTGTTATACTTAAAAGGGTCTTACTAATAAACAGAATATAAGCTTGGAATATACTATATGCCGTGTTTTGTTCTCATTATGTAAACTTCATTTGAAATGAACTATTAGAATAACTATTCGACGCGCATACTTGTTTATTAGTATGGGGAAAGAGTATTGATTCTATTCTTAACACTTTTTCAGTGTAAAAACGCATTTAATTATTAAGTTTAAATAAAAAAATACATACGAAACCTAATCGCGCCCATTTTTAAAAACATTATTATCAGTATGGTATTAGTATCAATATTCTACGGCACCTTTATATCTGACAATGGATTTCCTTAAGAGCTTTTACGCCGCACACTAGCGCCGCCAATGAAAAAAAAACATATCTAGTTAGTTAGTTAAATAAGACGTTACAGCTAAAAACGGCCACTTTTAACTATAACGCCGTATTTAATTAAACCATAACATGTCAGATGTGCATTAGGTGACGTAAAAATGCTAAATTACTTCATTCAAATAGTTTGTTGAGCATAATTTCTATAACACTTCTGGATGATATAAAGTTCTAAAAATTTTCGTATATCATTTCCGTAATAGATAAAACACTGTCATCATTACTTTCTTTTGTGAGTAATAAAACGATATAATATAGCTGTGATATAAACAGTAAATACCTATATTAAATATTATTTTTATGAAAAAATACTGACACTTACATTTTAAAAGCTAGATTTCAAGACATTAAAATCCAGCCAACAAATTATTGCTCCCTTAGTTAATGATAAGTTTGATGAGTGAACACACAGTCAGTAAATGTTATCTGTCATGTATTATCTGGTATCACAGGCAATCTCGAGTGAATTGAGAAACACTGGGCCCTCGAACCACTCGGAAGTACACTGATAACGCCCAAATTACTTTCAAAATGTTACGTAATCGTTGTTAATATGTAACTTATTATGAAAAACAAAGAATGAAATATATTGTATCAATCGCACACATATATTTTGCTGTTTTTGATAAGGCTTGTTATAACGAACAGAAGATAAATAAAATTGTGCAAGAGGATCTAGATGTAAATGTTGAATTAATGATAGTTTTGTTGTCTACCGACGGCTTTCGTTTCTATGCTGATGACAGTATAGTCTACAATACGAAAGACATCTCTAGACGTAAAAATAACACAAATGTTGAAAAATTTCCACGAGCAGGATTTGAACCTGCACCCTTCTGACATACCATTTCAACATTTGTTTTTGTTATTTGTTCGCAGCGAAATTTGCGTTAAAAAATTATATAAACAAAACAAAAACATTTTATCTCTAGACGTTTCAAGATGTATACACATCGTCATACGAAAGTATCCTTCTTATAGCTAAAGTAGATTAAAGTTAAAATTGGTTTGAAACTGCGTCTGTCTCATATTTGTATATAAACCAGGTTTACTTTAAGTCCAATTTCGAAATATCATTGTAATTATTATGTTCCGCTATGTAGAAGTTATTTGGTTAATTTTCTCTTTTAAAATCAGTTACAACACAAAGGCATCTAAGAGTAAATGCACCTATGTATTATTGAAGTACTAGTGGCCCGCCTGGGACTTCGATACCCGTGTCCCAGGATGATTTTAACGTACTCAGAACCCTTCATCGCAATCGGACAAAAGCAATCAAGCAATGCAATACGAGTCAATCAAAGAAACATATTTTTTATATACAGGTCACTTTTTTATCACCGTCCAAACCTCAATAATCATTCGACCAAAATGTATGGAACAGCTGAATTTAATTTTCGAGTTAAAGAGTAGGTCGAATAGTAAGAGTCGTTCGTTTGTATCACGGGAGGCATCTCAGAAGTTTTGGACGGTGATAAAAAAAGTCACCCTGTATATATTATATATTATCAGTAAAATATTATATATTGTCAGTAAAAGTTATAAGAGTTAAATTGTTACACTATGGTATGCAAAGACAACATTAAATGAAAATGAAAATTACGTACGTAAGTTGCTGAAAATAATGTAGAATTATAATTTTAAAATTAAGGCCACTGAAAATAATGTTTAATTGTATACATAACATACATAGGTCTTTAATTAGAGTTTTGTATGAAGGTTTTTTATAAAAAAATATTTTTCATACTAACGTTTTTTTTAATTTTTTTAGCATCTATTTATGTTAACACTATAAAAACTGTAGAGTAGTGTGTTTGTTTCACTAGCTAAATATAGCAGCCATTAAAAAGAAAAAAAAATCTATTCCCTTCAAAGCTACAATAAAACAAAAGGACAATTCCGCGAACAAAAAAAGTAGTCAATTTAAAAAAAAAATTGGGCGATAAAGACACAAAATTAATAATCATTGTTATTACTGAAGCCTAATAAAAGTAATTAAAGGTGTATAATAATATTAACAACCGGTATTGACTTTTAGAAGTAATACACCTATTAATAAGTGAGAAAAAGACTCCAATTTCATAGGTAAGGACCTATTATAACTTAAAAGTGAGGTGGTTGTTATTGCAAAGGATACGAGCCAATACTTCCAGTTGTGCATGGTGCGGTTGGCGACGTGCCGCGCGAACATCTCGCGCAGGCGGCCGGCGCGTGCTCGCGACACGGGCGCGCCCGTCGCCGGCAGCAGCGAGTGGCAATTGCTGGAACCCAATCACAACGAACGTTGCTATCAAACCTTTTTACGATTATACTCGACCAGCTGTGCCCCGCGGTTGCACCCGCGTTATGGGGCCTATTACATTTTGACCGTGATTTTTGCATAAAATGCCCAATTTCGGCGTTCTTGTTCAGAGAAACTGACACCCTTAGTTAGACAATTTTGACTTATTGTATGGTGGAGAATAGTTATTAGTATAATTCGTAGCGGCAACGCTTTCTGCAATTTTCCTTTATCTATTTATATATAGCCAAAATTCCGAAGCTAGTTTTCAATTAAATACGCTGACGGCAATTTTCAAGCTCATGGATTGAACTACTGTACTAAGCAAACAAACTGAAAAATATATAATAATATGTCATAAATAGTGGTTAAGTTCGTAGCGGCCTCGGAATTTCGAAATATGAATGGAATTTCTACAAAAAAAATCCCATTCAAAGCCATAAAACGTTCAGAATTAGCTGTAAATACCTCCTTACTTCATTAATATTATTAAGTTAAATGTACACCAGAATTAACGTTAGTTTATGACATTTCAAATTATATACTTTTTTTAATGATAAAAAATTATTAATCATCAAATAAATGTAATTACAACTGCACAAAAAGCAACTCTTGCGATGCGTCGGCCGCTCGTAGTACTAGAAAGCGCGAGCGCGCGCATTTTGTGATAGGCCTCTTAATTGATTACCAAAAAAAAGGTTATAGTGAGTCAACCTTAAAAGCTAGACATATGCTGTCGCGGACTTTTTTTAGAACTTTTAAAGGGGAACAATTTCGTAATACATGTTTTTTGCGTAACTTTCACCGTTTACGCAGCACACGCAAGGAAAGCTCTCAAAAAAATATTTTCCCGTCTTTGCAACATTTTTCATTGCTGCTTCACCCATATTAGTCATAGCGTGATGTAATATAGCCTATAGCCTTCCTCAATAAATGGACTACTCAACACAAAAATAATTTTTCAATTCGAACCAGTAGTTCCTGAGATTAGCGCGTTCAACCAAACAAACAAACAAACTCTTCAGCTTTATAATATAAGTATAGATTTGGAAAAGAGTTGTAAACATTTTGCTAAATAAGGCTCCTTTGGCTTACAAACGGAGAGTAGATAGTGCTGATATATTGCATGGGTTGGTCTTCGCTGACGTTTGTGGCTGGCTAGAGTTGGATGAGACTAGCAGCGGATCGTTTTCAGTGGCATACACTTGGAAGAGGCCTATGTCCAACAGTGGACTAGTGTAGGCTGATGATGATGATGATGGACAGAGCTACGATAGCGTAATTGGAAGTGCATCTGACCCGCTGTCAAAGGGTGTTGGTTGAAATTCCAGTAATGGCAATTTTTTTTTTACTTATTTCAGCGATGTTCGCGTAAAATTATTTAACAGGGTTTCTTCATACATGGTCCTTAGAAAACAATTAATGCCAATGAACGTAAGGGTGCCATAGCGCTGCAGTGTGCAGCCGCCATCGAAATCAAACGGTTGTGCAATACGTGTACCAGTAGATATACTGTTTACCAAAATACATAAAACAAATAAGCAAAATTCAATACTTACGAAATAGAATTATTTAAGCTTTCTGTTTGTTGTCTAAGACTTTCCATTTCTTCTTTAATTTGATTTCTCTCTGCTTTTAACTGTTTAATGTATTCAGCGCCTTTTTGCAGCATAGCGGCTTTACTTATCTAAAATTAATTAAAATGGACAATATTGTATTTTATTTTATGGTAGGTCTTACTGATGATAATCATCATCAGCTCATTTTTTATGTCCCCATTGTTGGGGCACGAACCTTCCCTGTGGATGGTATAGGGAGGCCATAAAACACTACGCGGGCCCAGTGTGGATTGGTGGTTGTTTATGACTGCTAATGCAGCCGGGATCAACGGCTTAACGTGCCTGCTAATTCAGCCGGGTTCAACGGCTTAACGTGCCTTCCGAAGCACGGAGGAGCTCGAGATGATAAAAAAAAATCACATAAATCCGATGACTGGCATTTGCGAAAGCTGCTTAACCTCAGCACTCGCAGACCGGGCGCGTTAACCACTGCGCCATCGAGCTTCTAATGGTGATAATGATGATGCATTCTTTCCTTTCCCTTGATTGGTCTGCGGGAGAGTCCCACATAGCATTCACCTGTATAAAAAAGGTTGTTAGGTGCGTACCTTGGCGGCGGGATTGGCGTTGAGGTGCGGTATAAGCGCTTGCAGCGTGTCGAAGCCGTTCTTGATGTTGTAGCGGCGCTTCTGCTCCGCGTGTAGGTGAGTACGTCGCGGCTCTCGCGGGGAGCCGGCCCGCGGCGAACCCGGCGACGTGGGAGGCGACAACGACTGCCAACGACAGCGAAACGGTCAACACGAGTAGACAACGCCCGGACAAACGAATAGGGCAGTTGAAAACAATCAATAATTTATTCCAGAACCTGCCGTCTGCTGTGAATACAGACACAAAAGAATTAAAAATTTTTTGGGCACTGACAAGTGCTGGCCGCATAAAAGCGGTAAAACGTATAAATCAGGAAGCAGTTCCTTAATAAATTAGCCTATTTTTTATTTGACCTAAGCATACGATATTCTGTAACCTAAAAAATATTAATAAACACTCAATTAACGGAACATCATAGTGACGTTATAGTTTGCCATTTCCATAAAATTTCTTTAAAAAAAATCGTTAATTTATCCAATTACGTTTAAATGTGTTAAGTTTGCGATCGGCGATGATCTTTGATTTTGTTGCAGGTTCAAAAATTTACTGGTGACTTTCGATAATTCTTTGACTATAAGTATCTTTATAAGATAGAATGGCTGCAATACAAGAGAAAACATGTATTACACCTTATAATTAAATATATTATAATAATCTATTATTACCTGATTACCGGGTGACATGACATCGCTGCCTATAGGCGAAGGCTGACTCTTCCTTATGGGGGATTTCGTTGGGTCGACCCCTAGAACTCCCTCTTCTGCGCTACTATTCAACTTGTACAAGCTTTTAGCTGTAAAGCAACATTTCAATTGATAAATACATCAAACTACAGGCCAATCAATCATGGATATCAAAAAGCGTTTTAAAATTGATTAAATTAATGAATAATAGCGTACCAATTCATGAACAATATCGCATAATACGAACCTAAAGTTACGGGGCATAAGATTCATCAGTGTTCTCTACACTAATTATTGTAAAAGTCTCTCCATGTAGACATTTAGAATAATTTGCAGACCCGTCTACGACAGGTGTAGTCTTAAGTAATGAAATTTACAGCTTTTCTTAGTATTGAACATTTTAGGATGATACAAATATAACAAGTTATGATGACGCATGCATGTGATTCATGCTTAGGTAAGGTAGGTTATGAACGATTTAGACGAGGCCAATTATCGAGAATAGACACTTTAAGTTATTAGATTGGTTGGGCATAAGACATTTTTCTAGAAAGTATAACGATAGGTAGAAAATAGATTAGAAAAGTCGTATCGTCGATCGAAATAATGCAACTGCTAGTTTCAACTTTATTTCAATAGTCTCATGGTCTATGTATTGAAATTTGAATACATAAAAATTAATAAGCTTTGAAAATCGAACGCGCTAAACAATCGACGTCCGATGAGTTCCGTCAAATTGGCCCCGCATAAAAGGTCCGCAGTGGGCAATGCACTGACAGTGCTGCGCGGAGAGCAGCTGCGCGAGCATGACGCTGGCCTGCGGCAGGCTGGGCTCCGACGCCACGCTGCTCAGCGGCGGCGGCAGGCGCGCGCCCTCCGCCCCCACGCCGCCCCCGCCCCCGCCCCCGCCCCCCACGCCGCCCGACGACGAGCGCGAGCGTATACGCACATTGGTCGCGTTGGCCTCGCGCGGCTGGAGACAAAAAGTTTCATCATCATCATAGCCCGTATTCATCTACCGCTGGACATAGGCAAATAGTTGTATTCAAATGGATAAAACTAAGAATTTACAGAATGGCGTCTGGAAGCCTGAATAAATGCGATAATCGCGTTCTATCGTAAAAAATCCTAAGGGATTTAAAACGGCTACGGGCTAGCTTACCGTCACACTAGATATATTTATAAAAGGTGGAGCTTTTGTGAAAGAGCTTGATTTCGAAGTGGCTTTTGCCCAGCAATGGGACAGTGTAGGCTAAATTGCTTTATGCTATTAGTGAAACTGGTATATTTCTAGTTATTTTCTGTAAACATAACTCCATCTACTTGGAAAAACTATCGTCATCATCATTTAGTGCCATCTTCATACTGAAGTTTGGGGATCAGTATACAACATTTTCTGCAATCCCATATAGCTTGTTTTCACTGGCGATAACTCTAAGGCTAAGCGTATGCTGAGACGCAGGTGACGCAGGTAAGTGACACAGCACAGACACATAAGTTGTCAATGTCAATGTCAGAGTCTGATAATGTGAGTTATTGCTACTTTACAGTTTACCAAGCATAGAAAAACTAAAGTGATTATCTGAAAAAACGTTCTACTAATGGATTATTTGTACTATCGTGAGAGTTCTGTTAATTGTTCTGTCATTATTACAAAATTATAATAAGATGGTGCGTCGCACGTGCCTGCGCCGCAGCGTACGAAGCTCTCGGCACGACCATGCATTACAAAATCTGCTCTGCTCTGCGCTGCGCGGAGCTGCGTCGCCTGCGTATCAGCATACGCTTAGCTTAAGTCCAGTCCAATTATGCATGTGATCGCGCCAAAAAAAATCTCAATCATCTGTCTGTAATTTCGTGTACAACTCACCCTGGGCGTGTGGTCGCGGCGCTGCTCGTGCGGCGCCAGCGTCCAGTCCGCGTTGAGGTGCGCGCCGAGCGGCAGACTGTGCGAGCGGTACTGCTCTTGAGCGCGCACCGAGCTAGCTAGCGACGATCCGCCGGCCGCCACCTGTGACACACATTTTGACATCTACATGACATTTTTATTTTTTATTTTTGCATTCACAATGCTAAGTGAATGCAAAAACACAAACAAGATAAAAAATCTTTCGGTAGCTCAGCTTCGTAGTCTCGGTAGCTCAGCGGTCAGAGCATTGGACCGGTACTCCAAGGGCCGTGGGTTCGATTCCCACTCGAGCCTCCTGAGAGTGGTTGTTTTTTCTAGTAAAATTTTATCAATATGACAATAAAAGCTATCCACGGCACGACGTTCTTAGTATTTGAGACGGGACTTATAATATAACTCTTTAGCGTAGCATCTATGCATGATATTCAATATCCAATAATCCACAAAAGCTCAGTCAACGGAATATATCTAGATAATTATATTACAAGTTTTATGCTGTGACCGTTTGTCTGGTATACAATTTGTGAGAGTGATTTCGTGAAATGTGACGGAAGTTGGACGTAACAGTGTGACAGGAAGTCGGGGAAGCGCGGAAGCGCGCGCCATTTTGTAAATTTTCAATCGATATTATGAACAAGACATATTATTATTATATGTGACATATTGTGGCATTTGTCAAATTTCTTCTAATGAGTATTTACTGAATTATCCTTATGATTTCTAAAAAAATATACGTAATTGTTAATTCTATATTCTATTTTCTATTGTAATATTGATTTCAATAATTTCGTGTGTAACAGACTTTTAAATTATATTAATAAATATTTACTGATAATAAGTCTCAATAAAGTGCAGTTCATTGATAAAAAGTCCAAGTAAGTAATAATGAATAATTATTCGAATAAAATATTTCAGTAAGTAGGTATATAGCTTTTTTAAATTTTGAGGTTAATTTCTGTGCCTGCTTAATGGAAAAGTTTCCGTATTTTATGTTACACCACATCATATGCGACTACTGTAAGGCTCGCTCGTATTTTTTAATCTGTATTAGCCGCATTGGTACAAAAAGCAAAATTTGACCAAAATTGCCTCTGCAATCAACATTTTTTTTACCCACGCCACGCCGCAAATTTTGACCAAGATTGTTTCTGCAATCAACACATAGCAAAATTCAAAAACAAATTCAAAATTCAAAATCATTTATTCAGTTTAGGCTACAAATTTGCTCTTATGAATGTCACTATGCCATCGGTTCGTAAGTCTACACAAGGCGGGAAACCTTGTACTGAAAAGAACCGCTGTCTATTATTATTATTACTAGCGGCCGCTCGCGGTTTCTCCCGCGTGGTTCCCGTCCCCGTGGGAATATCTGGATAAAAAGTATCCTATATGCGTTATTCCAGCTTATAAACTATCTGTATGTCGAATTTCATCCAAATCCATCCATCCGTTGCAGCGTGAAGAAGCAACAAATATACGAACATACATACACACAAACTTTCGCATTTATAATATTAGTAGGATTATCAGCCACTATTTTCCCGCTGCAGGGCAAAGGCCTCCCCTCCCTCCTTCCACCTATCTCTATAATGAGCTAGTTCGTCCCAATTCTTCAATTAGGAAAAACAACTTTAAAAAAAATAGTAGCGATATGTTAAGACGGGCGTTACCTGCTGCAGCGCGGCGGCGGGCGCGAGCGGAGGCGAAGGCATCTTGAAGGAGCGCGTGTTGTTGGGGGGCGCGGCCTTAGGCTTGTACGCCTCCACCTGCAGGTACTGCAGCTGCTGCGGCGGCGGCTGCCGCTGCTGCAACATCACAAGTACAAATACATAGGTACTTAAAATCTCGATCTTGAAAAGGACTGAATGGCACAACTGCTTCGAGTTTTGGTTGCGATCCTCCGTTATGCAAATATTGCAATGCAAAATGAATTGAATATTTCGTTGTAGGCAGTTGACACGTAAGTTAACCTTTAATGGGTAGAGCATGTTGAAATTTTCCATTGGTTTTCGACCTTATGTTAAGGTAATAAAGTTAAAATTATGGTGTCCCCAATACATCGACAGAGCCCTTTAAAGGGTTAATAGTGAGTTTTATACAGCCGTCAAAATTCAGATAGGTCAATCAATCTTAGGACAATAACTAATACTTTCATCAAGAGTACTTACTTCTTACTTACTTACTTCGCTGGCTCAGCGACCCGAAGAGGGCCTTGGCCTCCGTTGATAAAGTGTGTGTGACTTATCAAAAGTGTGTTTACTTATTTTTAATTTATTAAAATTTGGAATGAAGTCATTTGGCTTATACATTTGGATAAATTGGTGGTGGTTATCGCGCCCGGTCTGTGATCTGATCCATTTAGGGTGTGGCTTCTCAGACCGGAGCCGCGTCCTGTTCAAAAGTAGTTGCCCCCTCCTACTTTTACAGAGCGTCCTACCGATCATGACATACGAAGCTGAAACGTGGACACTCACGGTTGGGCTGGTTCACAAATTTAAAGTCGTTCAGCGAGCTATGGAAAGGGCTATGCTCGGAGTTTCTCTGAAGGATCGACTTAGGAATGAGGTGATCCGACAGAGAACGAAAGTAATCGACATAGCCCATCGGATCAGCAAGCTGAAGTGGCAGTGGCAACCATTGGGGTAATCGAGTTCTCGAGTGGAGACCGCGTATCGGCAAACGTAGTGTAGGACGCCCTTAGACTAGGTGGAGCGACGATCTTCGCAAGAGCTGGATGAGAGTAGCCGCGGATCGTGCACGGTGGCACTTGGAGAGGCCTATGTCCAGCAGTGGGCTGGTATGGGCTGATGATGATGATGATGATGACTTTTACAGAGAGGGTGCAGCCGCCTACCTCTATCTGTCGCGTGGAGCTGCCGCGGGGTTCGTAGCCTGGCGGCGGGTAGGCCTGGTACGTCTGCGGGGGGTAGTGACCCCGCGGGCGGGGCTTTTCACGCCCGTAGCCGCGCCCCGCCGCCGCCATCGTGCTCGCGTACTTGGGGTTTTGCAAAGGCTGTTGGAGCAGGGTCACCGTCTCCGGCGCGGTCTGCGACGGCGGAACTGGCGCTGGGTAAACAGATGAGAATAAGAATAAGATAAGCGTTTATTTGAAACTTATAATGCGCATATTAAAATCAATTAGACTGAAATGCCAAAAATACTTGTTCTCAGCCTAATGTTACACAGCCTAAGGCTGTGGCGCTGGTTTTCAGAAGAAACCAGAAGTTGGTTGCGATACTTCAACATTATATAGTTATCTCTTAAATAGTTCATATATTTACCAAATTCAAACATTCCTATACTTGTGTGTGGAGTTATTAAAAATAGTATTTTCAAACAACAAATTTAGACAAATCCTCTAGCTTACCTATAACCTACCTTTTTTACCTTATAAAAAAACTTATATTACAATAAAATTTAACTAAGGCGCATTGTCAACGATGATTGATGACAGCGTATCTTTAAAGTCCAGTGACGCTGAAAATGCTGCATGTGGTGTCGTCCTAATTGACAATGATCGTACGATGACACGATGCGTTATCGTCGTGCGATAAGTTCAAACACACAGATTTCTTCAGTGTCCTAAGTTCGCAAGTCATCGCACGAGCACAGGCAATGTTTATTAACGATCGTGCGATGGGTTTGATCGTTCGATCAGGCAAACAGCAAACACTCTCCAAAACAACACAGTTACTTGATCTTGCAGGCGAATATAAGCCTTCTTCGTTTAGATATAGGCCTTATTGGTTTAGATATAGGCCTTATTGGTTTAGATATAGGCTTTATTGGTTTAGATATGCAAACAAGATTCACTTTTAAAAAGGTGGTACAGCAACATCATGGTCAATAGTTTTTTTATTTTTTTATTTTAAACAAAGTAGTTACCTGCACTGTACTTGTAGTACGTATCGGGCGCGGCTAGCTTAGCGGGCGCACGTTTGCCGTAGCCGTGCGAGTGCGCTTCCTCGTACGCGTACGGCAGCATCTCCGGCATCATGGCCGGCAGCTCCTGGCCATACATGCGCCCACCGTACGCGCGAAGCTGCTCGTTCTTCACGCTCTCTTCCGACATCAGCATTTGAGTATTGCTATTTGTACCTGTGTGATACAGTATAGAATGAATCAGCATTTATTGCATTTCTTACGAATCGGAACCGATACAGGCAGCTAAATCTTAAATGGCTGCTAAATATTATTAAAATCAATTATAAAGTACAAGGCTAGTAAAACGACACATACATTAACACTGAAAACGAATAACTAAAGTCAAAAACTATTCTAAGACACTATAATTACAATTCTTATCAATTGTTTTTATTAGTGAGGACCTATAATTGGCTTTCTGTTATTATTTTTTAGTTTTTAAGTTGTGTCATAGCTGTTGGTCTTTCTATAAATAAATAGACAATTAGCAGTTCGGTGGCCAATAACACAGGTAGGAATTTTAGAATGGTTTGACGGCACAGTATTAATCATTTGACAAAATCAACCTTTTTAAAAGACATTAAGGTTCATTTACATTTGTTCTAAAACGTCAATTAAAAGTGTACCCCGACAATGCTTGTTATAAGGCTGATGTTTGTCAATTGTACAGATATTTAGATAGGTTTGAGCGCCTACATCACTTTGACGCTGAATGTAACCATTCCAGCACCACAGATTAATAAAAAAATGAATTTATTACTATGATTAATAATGTTACTTCTAAGAAAGTTAAAGTCGACGAATTCCGGCCTCTTATTACACGGCTGCTTCATTTTATTGTGTTTTATACACACATATTTTTATCTATATTTACGAAATGCACTGTTACAGTACCTTCTTGAAAAAAAACATGTTTGGAAAGTTTGCCGTAAGAACTAACCATGAATGGTCATCTGGCTGGTGGGCATGGTGACGGCGTTGCTCTGGCTGTAGCCTGGCGCGTACGAGTCCACTGACATACCCCGGTACGGGTCCTCCGCGGGTAGCGTGCTCTCCTCCGGCACCGGCGGCAACCTAGGCGCCGATGACAAAAGTTCTGCAAGCAAAAGCATGCTTTAAAATCACCTATCTACATACATATAATAACTTGTCCTGATTGACTGACTCATCATCACCAAGCCTAAACCGCTGAAACTAATTAGATAAAGTTTGGACTGTAGGTAGGTTAATTGAGTGACGAAACCAGCCACTAAGAAAGGATTTTACGGAAATCACACCCTAAGGGGGTCAAATAGGGGGTGAAAGTTTGTATGAAAGTCCGTCAGTTTTGAAGTTAAATACATGAAAATTGGTATTTGGGTTCTTGAAAAGAATTAAATAATGACCTGTGTCAGGAATTTTGTTTATTTTTCTTTAAATAAGTAACAAAGGGAATAAGTATTTTGGAGAAATCGTTATTTTTAAAGTAATAACTATCAAAATGAATATTTAATCGATCTTTAGATTTTTCAACAAAAATAAAGAATGACGAGTTTTAGCATTTTTCGAAAAACCTCCCCTAGAGAGGTGAAATAGGGGGGGAAAGTTTGTATTGAAATCGCGCGCAAAACATCACGCATTTACTGAATCCTACACGTGTGAAGAAACAGAACAAACATAACTTGCACACGTGAGTAAAGCCGCGAACAAAAGCTAGTCTTTTATATAGGTACAGACGATGCCGAGTAGCCGCGGATCGTGCTCAGTGGCGTGCACTTGGAGAGGCCTATGATGATGATGATGATGCCTGCACATCAACCTATCTTAAACGGTCAAATTTCTTCAATAAATATTAAACCTAAAGCCACATACATAAAGCTCAAAGTCTATTGAGGATATTTGACAGTTTGTGGTATTATGTACAGGCGTGTGTACCGGGGCTATAGGCAACCACGAGTTATGTGGTCTCCTCCACTTCCCTCGTCCAGCCACTAAAAGCTCCACGTGGGGAGGGGAGGTCTACAAACTTAAAAACCTAGTACACACGCCCAGACTATATCCGGTCCGATAGCCTTCGTAGCCCTACAGGCAAAAAGCGTTTAGTCGCATAATGCCTAATTCGCAAAATGCCTATCATGTCTCAAAAGGACTAATTCTCAAATAGACTAATTCGCAGAATGCCTAATTCTCAAAAGGACTAATTCGCATAATGCCTAATTCTCATAAGGACTAATTCGCAGAATGCCTAATTTTCAAAAGGACTAATTCGCAGAATGCCTAACACTTGATTATCATAGATAATAATACTAATGAACGTTAGATGCATGAAAATAAAAAACTTGCATTATTAAATAATTTTGGTTTAATGTCAAAAGAAATCAACGATCATAAACAAAATTTGTATCTTTTTATTCAAAGACAAAAATTAAACTCTCAAAAATTACTATATACTATTATATATATATACTATTTATTATATACTAAATCACAATCAAATACAATGTACAGAATACTTAAATTTTAATATAACGCAATTACTTATCATGCGTTGGTACCTAATAGGTATAGTACGAAATCACAATATTAATAGACACTAGGTCACTACAATCGGCTGACATCATAATATTATAATAATTTATATTTTTCATTTATATGTTTATGATTGATTGGTAGATGATTTTTATTTTTGAGTCACAATCACACTTGATTATTAATAATGATTATCAATAATAATAATCAAGTGTGATTGTGACTTAGTAGGTAATTAATAGTAATTTTTGAGAGTTTAATTATTGTCTTTGAATAAAAAGATACAAATTTTGTTTATAATCGTTGATTTCTTTTGACATTAAACCAAAATTATTTAATAATGCAAGTTTTTTATTTTCATGCATCTAACGTTCATTAGTATTATTATCTATGATAATCAAGTGTTAGTCCTTTTGAGAATTAGGCATTATACGAATTAGTCCTTTTGAGAATTAGGCATTATGCAAATTAGTCCTTTTAAGAATTAGGCATTCTGCGAATTAGTCCTTTTGAGAATTAGTCCTTTAGCGAATTAGACCTTTTGAGACATGGTAGGCATTTTGCGAATTAGGCATTATGCGACTAAACGGCAAAAAGCATCCCCAGGGGTTGTTTATCGGGTCGGTCTTACTAGTAAGGCCAGTCCCAAATTCTCCCTTATAAGGAGGTATGGTTGAATATTTTTCCCCTGGCTTAAAAAAAAAGTCCGAGACTACCACAAACTTTTAAATTTCCTCAGTAAACATATCGATACCTTAAATTCGCAAAACGATTAACTCTACTTTTTGTCGAAATGACTTTTTGGTACCGAAAGAAACTAGATGAACGTTATTAGAAAATCAATCGTGAAACGGAATGTCAAAATTTTGACAGTTAACAATACACAGCCGCCATTTTGTATGGCGCCACAGGAGGAACCGCACGGTCCTAAATGCTTTATTGCGAAAAAAGTATTTCTAAAACACTTTGGAATAAAAAATCATAAGAAAAAAAAATCAACTAAAATAAAATTTAAAAAAATAAAATTTACTTACTTACTAAGAACATTCACAGTTTCCAACAGGATTTTCAAATTATTTTTTTGAACTATAAGAATGTTTTTTATATAGTTTTTACTCTCCCCTGTAAAATTTGCTACTATGGAGTTATTCGTTTTGCGAATTAAAGTATCGATATGGCATATAGTTGAACATTTATTAAATAAATTCTAAAGTTTTACAGGCGTCTGCACTATCCCTTCTGAGCCACGGGGATGGCTCAGCATCACGAACGGCAAGCACCGAGTATTTTTTAGATACCTGCTTTGGCAAATTGATACAGCAAAGACTCTTCTTGAACCTACAACCTATTAAGATCCAGGCGAGACTGCTCTTCCAATTGAGCTACTGGGACATCCTTTTTTTCTAAAGATTTGGCAAGTCGTGAGTTTGTTCAGCTTGAGTGTTAATCAAGTTATTTTTATTTGTTCTAATAGAAACAGAGCTTAGTAATACAGAAATAGCGACATTGTTTATGCATGAATAAAGATACGAAACTATTCAAATGATAAAGCCAGCAGTCTAAGACAAGTAATGCACTTTGTAATTATAGCGCCAGAATAGATAACAAAAAGGTCAAACAAGCACGCAACGAGGGAAAATAATTTATCAAAATAGTTACAATAGAATACGTAACATAGTCGTGACGTTGCCAGCGATATAATAACTGCAGGGTTTGTTTACCTTGCAGCGGTTCCAATGTGTCCATAAAGTCATCGAGGTTAGGCTGCAGAGGTCCTAAACTCGGCTGGATGAAGTCTGCTAAACTGGCTCCTCTTGCTGTGAATAATGGTTTATGGTTTAAGACATTTATTCTCATTAAGAATTACAAATAAATTCACTTACATATTTTTAAAAGAAATATATACATAAAGACGGTAGTTTTGTTACAAACCACCGCCACACAATAAACATCCCGGAAATACATAACCATTTTTAAAGCATGCTTCGGAAAGTTACGCCCGCCGCCGTTAGTCCGTAAGTTGTGGCCAATTAAATCTATGTGGGAAGCCCAACTACGAGACGTTTAGGACATGATTGACGAAGCATGACGATATAGAATTATAGTAATTTGCATTGTTTATTATCAAAGTAAGAATTATAAATACAACAATAATCTAAATAATACAAAAACAACTTGCTAAATTAATTACAAGTGCTCACCATGGAGGTATTTTTAAAATATTAAAAATACTAGTAAGCCCCTCTTTTTCATGTGATATGATTCTCATTAAGGTATTTATTAGTATTATCAGGGCTGGTCATTAAAATCATCTAAAATGGACGAAGCATATTGACGAATTATTGTGTAATTTAAGCTCGTATGGGGGTCAATGTATATAAATGAAAATGAAATAAGAAATTAAGTATTTCTCCTTTTATCGTCGTGTTTTCTAAAAATCTAATGATAATTTCTTTCGAGCATTTTTCGCTACCAATCGCTAATAATCCAGCCATAAAAGTTCACCTGTATACTGTATGCACAGCTAGTTACACACCATGCTACTTCATACATTGTAGCATACATTTAAAACTTATAATTTTAAAGGTCACTTCTACTCATCAGCTCATGAAGACATTATATGAATACCGTCACCTGTATTCCACACACGCTGGATAGGCAGTCCTTGCGTGCTTAATGCGAGTACAATTCTCGGTCATGTGCACCACGACTCTTTAGTAGTGGACACCTTTTCATTATTTACCATCAGGCGAGATCAAGACCAAACGCTTTCCGGTTATGGAGAAAAGCAAAGAGAAAGACTAAGTATGAATATCCATAATTTTTAAAATTAGAAGTTCTAGTAATTCATAAATTAATGTGATTTTGTTTTTTGTTAAAATTAACAATGTAAATGCAATTGTATTAGGAGCTTAGTCGTTACAGCGTTATTGACTCTACGCAGTCGTCTACGGCGAAGTTACGAGCAAAAGCTATTTTTTCCTGTGTAAGACTGCGTTTCCGCGAAAGCTGTGCGAGGTGCGCGACCAATAAATCTACCAATAGGATTACATCATTTTTTTGCCTCGTTCATAATCACGCACGAGCCTTCCTTATGGATGGATAGGAAGAACGTGACATAAACGACTGCTAATGCAGCCGGGACCAACCTTTACGTGCCTTCCGAAGCACCTAGGAGCTAGAGATGATAAATATTGGTCATCCATTCGATGGCTGGCCCTTACTAAAGTTGCTTAACCTCGGCACTCGCAGACCGCTCAGCGCAGGCCATTGCCTCGCTCTAGCGATGTAAATTAAAATCATCGCGAGAAAAGCTTTTCTCGCTTATCGCTTAGTTTTCTTGCACAGCTTTGGCATAAACGCACCCTACAGTTTGTCTTACTCACCGATCTCCCTGCAGTCGGGGAAAGCGAAGGGCTGGTGGTTGGTGATCGTAGAGAAGAGTGTGTCACTCATGAAGTTGAGGTAGTCCTCGTCGGTGAGCATGTTGCCCGCCAGGTCGCTGCACTGCGAGAACGACTCCACCGTGTCCATGTCCGAGATCTGAACCGGTTACCATATATTAGTGGTGGGCTTTCACATAACCATTGTGCTACCTGTCCACCTGACAAGATATTATGAGATCAGCAGCTAAGACATTTGTATGTACACACGCATGCGCATTACACCACCGCAATCTGTCAGATTTCCTCAATAGACTTTGAACTTTATACATTTGGCATATGGTTGAACATTTATTGAAGTAATTCGACAGTTTTGGGTAGGTTGGTGTGCAGGCGTCCGTACCTATAAGTCTATAAATGTGTTAATATGATGATGTTTATCATTATGTTCTTTCTTAAACTAACGCTAAGAATCAATCAATTATTGTAAGTAGGGACAGTCGTAAACACGTATTTGGACCGATTCGTTTAATTCACAACCAAACGTGTTCCAGGATAACTTATACCTAAGTTCTTATATATTAACAGTTTAGTTAGATCATGTTTCTACCAAGATCATCATCACATCAATCTTTCATAGTCATCAGCACAGTCATTAATTGGTCCTTCGACCCGGATGTCTGGATTGTAAAGTGTTTCAAAACTGACTTCTCAGAATATTATCTGTATGAAGGAAGAGTCGTGCTTGAACGTAATTTAATTATTTATTGTTTATTAGTATTTAGTATTAAAAAAGACTAAAATTTTCTCAACGTCTACTCTTACCGTGTCTTGGACAGCGGTGTCCCCCTTGCCGAGGAGCCGCATTATATGAAACATACGCCATTTTTTATATTCTGCTATTACTGCTTCGGCTCTTCTTTTCCAATATTTGCCTTCTAATATTGTTGTCTGAAAACATACATCGTTCTTTTATATAGTATATTTGTCTCTTACACAAGAGATCCCGAATAGCGATGGGTCAAAATGCTACTGGGAAAGTGAAACCTAGGCAGGCCCCACTAAGATATGATAAGATAGTATTTTTTATATATTCATATAAACAATTTTATATAACTAGCAAGATATAAGTCTGATAGTAATAATTCACCATGTAGATAATTAGGTAATGTAGGTTAAATATCAAAATTATTATCAAAAATAATTATCAAAAGCTTTAGATGTAATAGGTAATTATCCCAAAAATTTCAAGACTAGAAACTGCTACCAATGCATTATTTGCAAATTAATATATTGGCGGTGTGGCGCAATAAAAAATTTACTTTGTAAAAAAAAAGGATAATTATCAATTATCATTATAGTAATATCACCTCTGGTTTTACGTGTGTGTCAACATCCAACGGCGACGCGAACTGACACACCAAAGTATTTTGCTTCTTTATAACTGTAAATTAAAAAAGTCGTATTTCAGTAATTTAAGTTACATTTATACACGTGTGAACAGGGCCTTGACATATGACTTCTCAGCTGATACATCAAAGATAAAGATATCAACGCCAATTCAATATAAGAAATTCTATGAATTTAACAGCAAACAAATACGGAACTTGAATAAAAAATTAATGGTTTTCGCTTAGTGATGTAGTCATGACAAGCCATCAAAGTTATTGCTAAGCAAGGTACAGTATCTTGCTTGGCAATATTTTTAACGGAAAAGTTTCCGCCGACGGCAAACTGCTTATAAATATTATGAATAATTAATTAATCACTTAAGTTGTTTTGGCCTAAAATTGATTTAATCCTATAGTAACCGTAACATTACGGTCTATTCTATGCCGTATGTACTGGCTGACCTTAGAAAAGCTTCTTTACTGACTAGCACTACGAAACAAAGAATATTAGGCATCGAAGGCCGGCCTTCTCGAAAGGATTGTTTACCATGGCGATCGTTGCTCCATATAGGTTGTGATTTAGGATAGTGTTTCAGCCCGAAATAAAATGAGGTAGTATTTAGTTATATCACTGACTGCTTTGAAGTAGGTAATTAAGAAGTTAAGAAGAGTTATAATCTGATGCTTTATCAAGCTGCTTTTATTGTCAAAAATGAAACATCGGTTTAAAACCGACGAGACTCAACTAGTCTTCATTTTGGAATAACGGGGAATGTTGCTTTGGTCCAACGACCGCTACGTGAACGTAAATATGTATACGTAAAGCCTTAAAGCAAACGCTGTACATACGACAAACCGATACCCCATCGACTTATTGCATCACTCGAGTTGTAAAAGTGGTTTTTACAAACTTAAGATAAAATTGCGCATATTTATAAGACGAGTGAGTTTCTGAAACTTGTCTCGCCAGTACACACCCCCTAATTCGAACACGCCTACAAGTACATACTGAGCGATACCTACACAGTTGCCAACGGGCGCCCGTCGCGTCGCGTTATCAATAACATATTACTCATAAGCTACAGTATTATCACGATAAAATCGTCTATAAGCGCCATCGTATCGTCCGATTGAACATCACGGCGGCAATGCGTGCTCGCCGCTCAGGTTCGACGTTCGCAAGCTACGTAACTGTTACCCAATTTCCATTAACACATGCGTATTTCACAATGAATGCTTAAGATTTATATGTTAAAGTATATTACTTATATAGAAGATGAGTAGCAGTGTGGGAAAAACATATTATAATTATGTTTGTTGTAGTAATTTGGTAACGACAATTTTCTGTATTGTAATTAATTACTTTAATATACGAACGAGGTCCTGCAGGAATCAGGACTTTATATTAATTAATTTATTAAGAGATTGACGCTATGCGCCGACGACATATGCTATTATGTCCATGTGGATACCAAAATTATAAATAGTATGAGTATCTACTTCTGAGTATTTTATCAACAATTGTTTTTATCTCAATTTCTGATGTTTAGATACATGCTGCAAACGCATGTTACGGTGATTTTGTAAAATTTTTCAAAATTAAATTTAAAATTCAAAATTTAGTTTAGGCTACAAATAGCTCTTATGAACGTTATTATGTCATCGGTTCGTAAGTCTACTCTGGGCGGGAGACCTTGTACTGAGAAGAACTGGCAAGAAACTCAGCAAAAGTTAAACTATAGTTAATAATAATAAAAATAAGAAAAGTATGCAAGAGCAGACCAGCCTCCACAGGCGGCACCCGTTCACGAGTATGACATAAATATGAATCAGCCATCGCTTCGTTCAATCATATTTTAGGGAATGTAATGACCCGACGCACATGCACTTTTTATTATATTACTCAAAATAAATAGTTTATCAAGTAGGTATGGCTTATTTTGTTCTTTGCATATTTAGGCATGATTATAAAAAAATAGAAATACTTTGCGATATAGCATGCGGCAGGAAGCTGCTATGGTGAGAAATGGTTGTCATAAAATCCTGAAGTTTGATTAACCCTTTGGAGGGTCACAAGGAAACAGTCCGTCATACCTAATTGATTGTTTAAAAGCCTTTGAGCCCCGAGCGTACCAGACACAATAAAATTTTGTTGTTAGATAGCTTGCCGGCAAGCGCTCAGGGCTCAAAGGGTTAATTTAAGAGTAGTGTTTGTGTTAACTTAAAAAAACAATGCATTTAAGGAATAAACTATTTCATTCATCTTTGTACAACAATGCATATTGGATTTGAATATATATATTTTTTTTTAATCCCACACTCACACCAATTATCTAGCCCCAAGAAAATACACAATACAATACAATACAATACTGACAATACTTGAGTACTCAAAAGCAACATATATTTAGTATTTCGTGTAGTATTATTTTACTGGCTAACTAGTCAAACTTACTTAGTAGTAAAATTTTAAAATTTGTATAGTTATGGTGAAAAGTTTTAAGAGTAAAAAAGAATAAGAGTTCAAAAATAACTTTTATACTCAGCAAGATAAAACTCACTTTGGTTTACTAATTATAATTAAGAAGTGGATAGTATTAAAAAAAATATGCATGAGGCAGGTAAAACTACAAATACCACAACAGCCAGGTCAGGATTGCCGCAAAGAGCGGGTTTCACTGCAAAGGTTAGATTGAGGTTCTGCCATAATAAGTATAACCTGCTCCACACATGGTTATTACTGTTTAACTTCGATGGTTTTTTTTTATTGGCAACTGGTTTTAAGTTCTGAGTAGGTGACTAGATTCATCGAATCATTAACTGATTGTGGGTAGCAAACTAACTCTTGAAATTTTTTAACCATGAATTAATGATTTGTGTTATTTTGTATGTATAATTTTATATGATTTTGTGTAATTGTTTGTTTCCCAAATAAATAGAAAATAGATTAAAAATAAAATGAAATGACTCATTTTGAAAGACTTCTAGATTCAAATGATAAACGATTTTGTTTTTTTTTTTAAATTTTCTGTCTAAATTTAACTTAAATGATAACTTAAATGGGCACTTTATGCAACATTTGTTCTCATTTACTACAGTGACATATTCGGTTTACTGTTGATATAACGATCATTTGTATATAAAACTTAATAGTTACTTCATTTTTCAGCTTTTAATTATCACAAAACAAACATAATAATATTACCTATGTTTGTTTTGTCATCCAAGCTCATCATTTTGGTCATCCAAGCTCAAGATATTTTATTTTAAAAACCCTTATTATTTTTTACAGCAAATGTAGTTTAAATTCATGTAAATGTATAGTTACAAGATAAAATTTTCCCACTCAAGCTTCCTGAGCCTAGTTGATATTTTCTAGTAAAATTTTATCTTGTAACTATAATAGCATTGTGAATGCAAAATTCACAAATAAAAAAAACATATAAATGTAGTTTATGCATGCATGTTGGCTTTTGTAAAGATTTAAAATAAATTATTGCATCTTTGATTGAAGAACATTTAAAGAAAATAAAAGAATACTTACATTGCATGTGCCAGCATCTCCATATAACATTGTTAAGTCTGATTTTGTCCTTCCACCGAAGCTTTATACCTTTGAAACGATTCCATTTTGGTGATGTTAATTTTTGTCTGAGAAATATAAATTGAAAAATATAAAAATAAAAAATGTGTTTACTTACCAAGCTTAACCTAATTATGTCACAAACTATTATTAGCTAAAAGTACTTTAAAAACAGAATTAACTACAAAAGTTCTTGAGTTCATAAGAATCATTTTCACTTGAAACAAATTTAAATCAGACATTATTAAGAGAAAAAGAAATATTATTCTTTTGAAGTGAATGCACAGACTAGATGTGGATCTGTACTGTGGCAATATGAAGTTGTCAGACAGTCAAATACTAAGCTATTTATCAGTAATGCTATCAAAAGGATTTTAAGTTTAGTGCAAATAAAAGGTTGATAAGAATTAAACTCAAACTTATCTTATCAGTCTATACTTCTACAGTTTCTATCTGCAAATACAGGTAAAAAATAAATTACACTAACAGATGTTAAAACTATACATTTAGCTATTTGTATCAGTTCTGATGTGTTGTATTTCCACACAATTAAATAAAGGTAAATGAGAATTTTAAAGTTAAATGTTTCATTTTCTTTATAAAATAGTATTAGGTTACAAGTTAATAAAAGCCCAGCTCAATTTAAAAGAAATCAAAGGCATTATATATCTCTTCATTATGCCTGACACTAGCTTCTATAAATTTATAACTAAAGAAACATTATCTACAGACTACCTACATAGTGCAAGAAATCTAGTTATATGTCTTTAACAAAGTTAACAACAATTAATCTTTTATTTGCACATCCATTTCATATTACACTGTTAGCCTGCATTATAAAACACTATCTACTACACTAGTCTAGCTAGATATTGGGCTGATTGATACCTTAATATTTTTGCTCTAAATAATTCATACTTATTTAGAGCAAATATATTAGGGCTCCAATCAACAGTCCAAAATATATCTAGACAAGTGGTATGATGGTAGGTACTGCTAGATTAATGTGAAACCATTTTATTTTTCCTAAAATACTATTAAGAAACAATCATTTTATGTCATGCAGACATAAAATATTTCTCAATTAAATTGTTTCTGATATTATGTATTACAATATTAAATAATCACATACAAGTTATAGTGCATATATAAATAATCACATTGCAATAAATATGTTGCCTCTTTGATAATGTGATCAAGGATAAAGTAATAAATTGGTAAAAATAAAGCAGTGTTTGATAACCTTTTGTTTCAATTAAAAGATTACTTCAAGCTAATTGCAATTACATGTTAAAATAGAATACTATTTCATAAGACAAAAATTTTAAACATGTTAAAATAGAAACAAAATTAAAATATATTATAATAATAAGGAAATATGTTTTTTTTTTTAAACTATTTCTTTGTATGGGCAGAATTACATAAATCATTATCAATTGAGATGTTAATAAATCAGTGTTGTATAAGATTAAGTGCCTATGAACATAAATAAAGAAGTATTCATAGACACTTGTTATCTGTGCAAATGACCTGCGTCTTTAACTGACTATGATGACCTCCTGTTATCTTAGCACATTAAACCAATGGAAACATACAGTTCCTCGTTTTTAGTTTTTCCATTTATGTTATGTTTTCTAATTAGCACAGTGAACATTTGATTGATGATGGTGTAAAAACTTATTTGTATCACCTAATATATTTTTATTAATCACATCATAAAAATTTTGTTAAAACGTTGTATTGGCTCACCTGTAAGCTAGAGTCATACATTTGAAAAGTTTTGTGAGAGATATTTCTATAGAAAGTTGTTGTTTATTCTCCTTTAAATCTAAAGGGGGAAACTGTTCTTTCAAACCAGGCACTGTGTAAGTTGCTACAACTGAAACTTTCTGCAAGTTCTGCTCCTCATCAGGAACAGGCACTGCTAAGTCGTCGAATTCATCCTGAGCTTCAGCTTCAAAATGCGACACCATAAAATGCCCAGAATGTATAGTTTCCTTTCCAGGACGTGGCTGGCGCTTTTCCACATGGGTCATTTTGTAAACAGGTAATACAATTTAATTATAGATTTGAATTAAGATTTGCTGTTATACTAAAAGTAATATCAACTTTTGGACTTAGCCATATTTTCGACATATTATCACTTCTTGGTGCTCACATTGTTTTTTTCATCTGATTCTCTGAGACTGACAAATTGACAATGACAATTGCGCATTAAGTTGCCATTCTTTTACTTGTGGGCTGGTTGCAAAAAACCGGCTTTTATTCGCAATATTACCGGTTTTTTTTTTTAAAATAAGAGGCGCTTTGAAATTCTTATCTGCACACTTATATTAGCCCTTCAATAGTGCGCAAATAGGTATCCGGTAAGCTGGCGTACACATGGTCTAATTCACGTTTGTTGTTATGCCCTCTTTTAGTGCGTAATTAGTGCATAATTACTGCAAACATAAAATAATTAGTGCCTCTTTAGTTTAAGAAATAAAGACTACTTATATTATAGCAACGAAATTTACACACATATTTAGTGCCTTATTAGTGCCCCCGCTATGCAAAATTTCATAAGGATTGCTAGGAACGGAGATATTAATTAAACAAGACTTGTGAATGACATTTCGAGCTGGCGTCTATACAGCGTACCCATATTAGTGCTTACAGAAAGCGACTTTCTCTTTTTATAATTGTTTTATGTAATATTAGTGCGTGAAATTCTGACTCCGTCAGTAGAAATAGTTTAATATGTGAATTCGCAGTGGAACTATGTAAAAAAATATGTAATGTTTTATTCATACTAGAAGTACAGACAAGTTCAAAAGTAGGTGTTTTTGAAATACTGAATTAAATTCAAAAACTGGAGATAAGATCGTTAATTATTGCAATTTGCGCTCGATCTGCGATGGCTAAAGTAAAGCAACTTTCGCAAAGGCTAACTAAAATTTATCATCTTTTGCTCCTCCGTACTTCGAAAGTCACGTAAATCTGTTGGCTACAGCTGCATTAGCATTCGTTAACAATCACCAATACGCTCTGTCCCCGCGTGGTAGTGCAAGGGCTCCTTCAATTTAGATGTTTGTTGTCGGATAGCTGCCGCAAGTTTGCACTGCGTTCCATATCAAAACGGTGGTGCGGCTGTCGTGCGACTGTTTCGGTCAGCGGACTGACACGAAGTGGCTAAATTGAAAGAGTCCTAAGGTCCGTTCTCCCTGTGGTGTTTTCATTTACTGAACTCATACAGTTGGCAAGATTTGAATGAATTATAAATAATGAATGAAATTCAAATAAAACACCCTAATATAAAATGATTTATTTTGCAAAAGAAATAGATAAAACCACATTATTTATTTTAAGGAGTGATTTTGAATTTTCGTATCTTAGATCTCTGTTCCATATGAGGAAACACTAAGGTCGACTGAATTGAAGAATATGTATGAAAAGTAGACAAAATCAACGTTTTGTAGTCCCCTGATTCCTCCTCCAAAACTAGACCGGTTTAATTACTTTTTTCATTAAAAAGTTAAGAAAGGCTTTGGCTGTGTCTCTATTTTTTCTTTTCTTCATAAATTGATTATTAAAAAAGATATGAGCCTTTAAGAGCGTTTACGCCGCACACTAGCGCCACTAATGAAAAAAAAAACATATCTAGTAATTAGAGATAGAAAATCAAATTATGCTCAACAAACTATTTTAATGAAGTAATTTAGCATTTTTACGTAACTTAATGAACACCTCACATGTTATGGTTTAGTTAAATAAGACGTTACGGCCACTTTTAACTATACTTGTGTGTGTGCGGCGTAAACGCTTTAAAAATTTAAAAATTGGCCAGATTTTCCACTGTGTTTCCAAAATTTGACGAGATTATATAAAAAAAGCAAGCCATAGGGACACAGCCAAAGCCTTTCTTTAACCTGTCCGTGCACGAGTCTGACACTTTATGTCGATGCCAATAATAATGAGAAAAGGTTTTTTTAAATTCAGGCTTTTCAGTATGGTAAATTAACGTAGACCCTTTGCTTTTCGTTATCGTTAAAATCGACAGAGTTGTTAATTAAGATAAGTCTGAATCTGCAAAATATATCTAAATATTATACATTAAACATGTAAACATTTTTGATAATAACACATCATCATGTAAAATATTAAAAATTACTTTGCTTAAATGATATTATAATGTTAAGTTCACAATAAATGAGCCAACTAGAATTACTCCTGAGTCAAGTACCTAATGTTATAACTAATGTTATAACTAATGTTATAACTAATTTTAAGACGTTTAGCTTTGCCCTTGCAGGGTGTCACATGAATACCTGCCTAAAAATTCATACTAATATGATATAGTAGTTTCGTGTGCGACTGTATGACCCATTTGTTCCTAAAACTTTACATAGTTCCACTGCGAATTCACATAAACTATTTCTACTGACAGAGTCAGAATTTCACGCACAAATAATACTATAACAAAAACACAAATGTTGAAAAAATTTCCACGAGCAGGGTTTGAACCTGCACCCTTCTGACATACCGGGTCAGGTGCTCTTCCAATTGAGCTATCGTGGTTCTAACCAGCCCGCCGAAATTATTCAACACTATTTACTTTTTACTTTGAAAGCCAAAGGCGCCCATTCAATGTTAACAACTACCGTCATTAACACCCGATCATAATATTTTTACAAATACTAAAGATCAGTTAAGAAGTAGGCAAGCTATTTATAAATGTTTATATAATTTTTAACGCAAATTTTGTTGCGAACTAATTACAAAAACACAAATGTTGAAAAAATTTCCACGAGCAGGGTTTGAACCTGCACCCTTCTGACATACCGGGTCAGGTGCTCTTCCAATTGAGCTATCGTGGTTCTAACCAGCCCGCCGAAATTATTCAACACTATTTACTTTTTACTTTGAAAGCCAAAGGCGCCCATTCAAAAAAAAAAAAAAAAAAAAAAATTCAAAAAAAAAAAAATTTTCAAAAAATTTTTTCAACATTTGTGTTTTTGTAATTAGTTCGCAACAAAATTTGCGTTAAAAATTATATAAACATTTAATACTATAACAATTATGAAAAGAGAAAAATCGCTTTTTGTAAGCATTAATATGGGTACGCTGCGCTGTATAGACGCCAGCTCGAAATGTCATTCACAAGTCTTGTTCAATATCTCCGTTCTTTTAGGAGCAATCCTTATGAAATTTTGTACAGCGGGGGCACTATTAAGGCACTAAATGTGTGTGTTAATTTCGTTGCTATAATATTAGGAGTTTTCGAGAACGATTACGTGTACGCCAGCTTGATTGTGATGCCAGCGTACACACTAAAAAAGGTCTTTATTTCTTAAACTAAAAGGAAGCACTAATTATTTTATGTTTGCAGTAATTTACTAAAAGAGGGCATAACAATAAACGTGAGTTAGACCATGTGTACGCCAGCTTAACGGACACCTTTTATATCAAGCTATATTTTAAGGACTTTAAAGTAAAAAATTCAAAATTCAAAATTCAAAATCATTTATTCAGTTTAGGCTACAAATAGCTCTTATGAACGTCATTTTAAGCCATCGGTTCGTAAGTCTATCTACTCTGGGCGGGAGATCTTGTACTGAGAAGAACTGGCAAGAAACTCAGCAAGTGTCCAGCTCTTTTCTCCCTTACAGCGTCATAAATATTGGAAAAAGCCCTATCATAAAGGACACTTTCCATCACAAATAAAAACACAAAATGTAAAGGACAATCACAACATGTAAAAAAACACAAAAAATAAAAAATAACTAAATAAAATATTTAAGTCAGCAAAAACATAATTTACCAGTTTAATTTTTTACAATATCATACAGTACTAGTAAAAGTAAAAAAAACTATAGTTAATAATAATAAAAATAAAACTAATTGTAATGTTTAAAGCAACGCTATTTTGTTATCTGCAGGACACTATTTATAAGTAGTATTATGTAAATGTTTTTTATTATAGCCAGGCTGTTTTATCTTCTAAATATTCTTTGACTGTATAATAACCTTTTTTTAATAAAGAAGACTTTACATGTTTTTTAAACTTATCTAAAGGTAAATCTAGTACAGTATTTGGTATTTTATTGTAATAGTGTATACCTTGCCCCAAGAAAGAACCAAGCACCTTCTGTAACCTGAACAGTGGCATTGCAAGTTTTGACTTATTTCTAGTATTAAAATTGTGTACATCACTGTGTTTAGCAAATGAATTGATATTACAACGTACAAGAACTATACAATTATAAATAAATTGAGACGCCACTGTCAAGACATCAATTTCTTTAAAAAGATTTCTTAAAGATGTTCGTGAACCTAGTCTATAGATTGCTCTTACTGCTCGTTTCTGTAAAATGAATATAGTTTCAATATCAGCCGCTGTTCCCCACAGTAAGAGGCCATACGACATGACACTATGAAAATAACTAAAGTAAACTGTTCTAGCAGTTTCAACGTCTGTTAACTGCCTTATTTTTCTAATGGCATAAGCAGCAGAACTGAGTTTGCCGGCCAATTTCGAAATGTGAGGATTCCATTGAAGTTTTGAGTCAAGGGTTATACCTAAGAAAACTGTTGAGTCTACCAAATCTAATCGATCACCGTTTATTCTTATATCAGTTGGTTCATTTTTGACATTTGGTAATTTAAAATTAATACATTTTGTTTTTTTAGCATTAAGCTGCAAATTATTAATAGTAAACCAACTGAGTACATCAGAGAGTGCTTTGTTTACATCGTCGTAATTTTTCTTACATCTACTTACATTAAAAATGAGTGAAGTATCATCTGCAAATAATACGATTTCACAGAAGTTCTCTACAAAGAATGGCAAGTCATTAATATAAATCAAAAACAGAAAAGGACCAAGAATGGACCCTTGTGGAACTCCCATTTTTACATGAGAACCAGATGATTTAGTTCCATTAATATCGACAGTTTGTGTTCGAGAGCTAAGATACGACTGAATTAAATTTAGTGCGAAATCTTTGAGACCGTAGTAATTTAGCTTCATCACCAGAGTTTTGTGCTCAACGCAATCGAAAGCCTTGGACAAGTCGCAAAACACTCCAAGGGCGTTTTGAGACTTCTCCCAGGCATCAAATATATGTTTTAATAGAGCAACACCTGCATCAGTAGTAGAACGACCCTTTGTAAATCCATATTGTTTATTATGTAAAAGGTTGTTTATGTTAAAATACGACATCAACTGTTCCAATATAACTTTTTCATAAATTTTGCTTAGAGTTGGTAGTATTGAAATGGGTCGATAGTTACTGGGGTCTTCTTTGTTTCCCGATTTGAACAAAGGTATGACCTTACTAAACTTCATAAGATCGGGAAAGATACCTTTATTCACACAGTTATTAAAAATTTCAGCAAGATATGGTGCAATAGAATGTATAATATTCTTAATTACTTTTATAGAGATGCCCCACAAATCACTTGTGTTTTTCATTTTCAGTGATTTAAATGTTTTTATAATATCCATTGAATCAATATATTTAAATTGAAAAGAAACATTACATTTTGGTACATATTTTTGGAGTAATGCTTGTGCAGCTTCTGGTGATGAATCCAAATTTGAGGTTGTCAGCACAGGTATATTTACAAAAATAATCATCAAAAATATTAGCAATATGTGAATCTGAATTGACTAAGTTGTCGTTTACTTTTAAAGTGAAAGTATTATCCCGTGGTTTAAATTTACCTGTTTCACGGTTTATAATGTCCCAAGTGGCTTTAATTTTATTGTTGGACTTTTTAATCTTTTCTTTAATATAATTAGATTTTGCTACTATACATATTTTCTTAAATATTTTCGAATAATTCTTTACATATTCCGTAAAATTAGAATTTTGGTTATATTGTTTTAGACTATATAAATCATACAATTTATTTCTACTTTTATATATACCAGTCGTGGCCCAGTCACAGAACTTAAGTTTATGAGTTATTTTGATTGTTCTTTGTGTAAACACTTGGTCATATTCAGTCTTTATGAAGTTAAAAAGATTAGTATATAATACATCTGGATCATCTTGTCCAAATGGCAATGCATTAATTTTACTCGATATATTATTTTTAAAACGCTCTACTCGCTCCTTTGTAACTGGTTTACAGTTCACTATTTTTGGCTCATCCTTAACATTAAAATCATAGGTCACCTTTAAACCGCAATGGTCAGACGTAAGCTTACTAATGACTGACTTAGAAACAGGGTCATAGTCTGTAAAAACATTATCAAGACAAGTGGCTGAATGTGAAGTTATTCTAGTGGGTTCGAGAAATAGATTAATGAGATTAAAACATTTAAACAAGGCAACAAGACGAACACTCATTGAAGTGCTTTCTAGAATATTTATATTAAAATCGCCACATACAAAAACAAATTTATTTTTTAATTTTAATTTTCTTAGTACGTCTTCCATTACAGATTCGAAAATACCGAAATTGCCCGATGGGGGTCGGTATACACACACTATTACAAAGCTATTAAACTCCACACATGATAGCTCAATATTACGCTCCACTGATAAGCCTACAATATCGTTGCGATCTTTATATTTTATATTACTTCTTACTAGTATTAAAGAACCACCGTGAATAGCTGAGCTTCGCACGTACGCGCTTGCTAATTGGAAATTATTTACATAGAATGATGTGTCATGACTTCTTAGCCAATGCTCAGTTAAACAAAATATATGAATTGCCTGACTTTTTGCAAATAATTCTAACTCTAAGTCTTTGCCAGCCAAACCTTGAATATTTTGATGTATAATAGTAATTAATGAGGACTTGGCTTTTGTCTTAGACCTCAGTTTAAACATGAGGTTGTTACCTTATTACTAGTTGTAGATGTTGCATTAGTAGAACTACTAATGGTTACGTTGTTATGACGTAAAGACTTAGTTATACCATTTATAACTGTATCCTGTATATTATAAGCTAACAATTTAGCTAAATTTAGCTAAAAAAAAATATTTATTATTCTTTATTTTACCACCCATCATTAACTCCCTCCTTCCTCCGTACATACCGCGGCTTACTAATTTTAAATCTATATTAACGTATATAAATTCTGATTTTGTGAATGTCTTATGTTCGTAATTATGTCTAATAATATTTAATTATAAATTTTATTTGCTTTACTAACACGTTTAGTTAGTTAGTTATTTGTCATTATTTCATATATCCCAACAGAATCAAACGGTAGCCACCTGTATCCTCAAAGCTGGGTCTCAGTTAGACATTTTATTTCTTGTACAAGCACAACGCCTATTAAAGTTTTAAGCAGAGTTACGAACAATGTCAAAACATTAATAAACACTGGCTAAATCACAGCGAGAACCATCTTACAAGAAATTGAATTGAATCTTGTTTGGGGTGCTTGGGTTGGGATTGACATTGATTGGAGACTTCTTGGCGGGAAAGTGAAGAGTCATGTCTGCGGTTTTGTTTAGTTTCTAAAATTGGTGTTATGTCGAATATTAATATGAAATAATGGTGGATTATTAACCGTAAAGTGTTCGTGAGTGTGCATGAGTGTTGGCAAACGAAACAAAACAGTGCAACGGCACTTTTCAAATTCTCTCAAGAAGTCCGCGTGAGGACTTAGTGACGCCCCACATCTTTACTGAGATAGTCGAGGGGTTTGTTGGGGTATATCATTTCTCACTTCTCATTTTTATTATCATTCATCATCATTCTATTAGATTTTATTAATGCTATTATTTTATTAGAGTTTATTATAGATAAGTATAACTAATGAAATTAAGAAACTAATGACATGGCGGCATGGTTTATTACCTTTAGCCGGTTCCTCAGGGAATGAACTACACTTTTAAAAAAATGACATTGATAGCAAAAGTCAGATGTGCGAAATTTTATTTTACGCGCCAGTGCGTCACCGTACTGTATTTTTGTTTTGTACCTCTAATGCAGTGAGTCACCGATTCTGTGAAATAAAGCTAAAAAAGTTGAAGTTGAAGTTCAATATTATTCTAGCTCAATTTTTAATTCCTATATTTGAGGAAAGTACTACCTGTGGAGGCAATACAATATGAATTCGCCAGGAGCAAACTCATCACCAAAATTTAAAAATTTGAAAAAAAACAATAGGCATTCTCCTATTGAGTTGAAAGAAAAGATTAGAAAGGTAACAAATTATGACATTTGATCTACCATTGTGTTAGACTTTAAGTTTTTTAGAATAAAAGTTAATTCTACAAGTAATTCAAGATCTAAGACAGGCTCCAGCCTATATAATTTATATGAAGTTATTAAATCTTAAGACTTATCATCATCCATTTGCAGGTTCATATTTTTGTGCTAGCACTCATTATCAACCTCATCTAACCCTATCAACAAAAGGTTACACAAGTGTTCCAGACAATCCTGTGCAAGCAAACTAACATAATATCAATTGGCTCAATTTCAAATTACATACGACTTGAAATAAAACAACTTTTACGAATTTACTTGCTTTTATTTTATACATTAGTTTTAATTAATGTTTATACTGACGGTGAATTAATTAATTAAATAAAACTAACTAACTGAATTAATTAAAACTATTGTATAAAATCTCTCGATGCATCGAGGAGCTCGATGGCGCAGTGGTTAACCCTTTAATGGGCAGAGCATGTTAAATTTTTCATTGGTTTTCGACTTTATGTTAGGGCAAGGATGGGCAAACTATGGTCAGCGGGTCATCTCCGGCCTGTGAATGATCGAAGTCCGGCCCGGCACTTAAATTTCTGTTTGACGGTCATCAAATAACAATTCATTTGTGTGCATGTGGTCATCAGATGGGTGGCTAAAAATTTATCATCTCGAGCTTTTCCGTGCTTCGGAAGGCACGTCAAGCTGTTGGTCCCAGTTACATTAGCAGTTGTTAACAACCACCAATCTGCACTGGGCCTGCGTGGGGGTTTATGGCCCGTTCTCCCTATCTATCCATATCCCTATGGATAGAGAGGGATAAATAGGCATAAAATGAGCTGATGATGATGATTGTATAAAATAACGCGAGTAGATCCATAAAAGATGTTTTGTTTCAATATGTAGTGTTCCCATAAACTTTAGAAAACACAATTACGTAGATTTCTTCATATTACTGTAGGTAAAAGATTATTAAGATTAAGTTCAATCTTATATTATGAATAATAACTTTTGCTTCTAGAACTACAAGGACAAAGTTCAAAACTGCCGTGATATGCTTATAAATAGGTTTCGCGGAACAATACAGGACACAGATTTGCACAATCAAATAACAGAAATTTACAAAAATATGTTTGATATATCTAGTGCACCAATAGATGAGGAAGAAATGACAGTTCTTGAAGAAATCAAAGATGAACTTGTACAAGAAGAATTGAAATGGTAAGACAAAGTCATCTTATCAATTAAAATGATAAATTAAAATAAAAAAATAAAATAAAAATATGTTTATTTTTCCATCACAAAAATAGGTACATAAGATTAGTCTAACATATAAAAAGTCTTAGGACTTATTAACTAAAAATTAACATAGTATCCTATATTTGTGAGAGACTGGTGCCTGATAAAGGTTTCATAAAAAAGGAAACCTGGGCTACAGGTCGCCAGGAAATTAATAATTTAATTCAGTTATCATGTACAGTTGTTTATCTACATTAATATATCTTATGTATTGGACATCAATAAAGTTTCAAAATATCAATAACACAAATAAAATCTTTAGATCATAGAAAGAGGTTGATTAAAATGCAGTTTACACACTGTTAGAGGTTTGTCTACAGACAGTTTCACTTCTTTAGAATTTATGTTGTGGTTTCATGAAATATGTCTTCTCAGATAGTTTTTGAAAATTCTATATAAAAGTAGATTACTAACTTGTCCCCTACTCACATTTTAGGTGGCTGGAAGAATATGAAAAATCACTAATGGATATAGACTGGTCTTCGCTGGAACACGAAAATAATGTTATATGTCCAATTTGCCAAAGAAGTAATTTTATTCTTAAAGACAATTTTCTATCATGCTTACTTTGTAACAGTTCATTAAAAACCCAGAAAACTTTAGCTGAAATAAAAAAATCTATCATAAACTCTGTAGAAAAGCATAGTGCAGCATGTAACAATAAATTTCAATTTGCACTATTGCCAGAATTGAATGAAAATCATATTTATCTTATTTGCAGTGGCTGTACAGAAGTACAAATTGTTGTTTAACTGCTATTAGTGTAGGTAATAAAAATAAACCTGTAATTTTAAACTTTTAGAGATTGTCTGTTTACATAATGACTATTTAGTAATGCTGAATTGTTAATTCGAAAAAAAGTCATGTTATGGAGCTTAAGGTGTTAAGAGTTAAGAGGTATCTTTGGACTTGGAATAATAAATTTAGGGGTATACTAAGTAATAATGTGGGTCAATAGATGTCGCTGACTGAATGCGGCTACTACTGCTTCCCTACAGAGATGGCAATTAACGTTATGTTTTCTGTTTGTTTGCAACCTCATTAGAGACCTTAAAGCGCCATTATGATCATCATCTTGTGTAACAATTGTTTGATGTGCTTCCTCATTTAAGAAACTTCACAACACAAAGTCAAACTTTTAAGTAGGTAATTGAAACTGCTCATTGAAATTGTAATGAAAAAACATTACTTAACTTTAATGTTATTGGTGAATGTTATGGTATGCTACGACATAGATGTGAAATGAGAAGGTATAATTGAAATGAAGGCACAGTCAGTTTAGGGAAAGGTCTACCTGGTTTCACTAAACTTCCTGTAAATATAAAATATTTCTAAGGTGTTTTTGTGGACTGTTATTTTATTGTCGTAATAATGCTACTGTCAAGCTAGGACTTATGAATTGACAAGGAACCCACACTTTGCCAGTCAAGGTCACTTGAACAATTCAAATTATTATTGTGTGGCTATATAAATAAATGCTTAATGTGGCTTTTTTAAAGCCCACTGGACGAAGTAATATGCTTAGTCTGCTAAAAAAAAAAAGAGTACAATTCGAAATCTGATATTTTATTTTATATACAATACAGGGTGTTTGGTAATACCAGTATAATCGCAAATATGGCAGATAGGGTACAATGCATAGGACCCCGCGGAAAATGAACATGCTTGAAAAGCACCACATAAATGAGATTTGAGATTTTTTGTAACTAAGTAAAATTGCGAAGTGACAACCCTGGGTCCAGCTGATACATTGTTCTTGGTCGTCAACTTGATGGTCCAAACGAAACAGAGGTCAAAACATTTCAGGGTTTATCAAAAATAATGTAATAAAATAAATTTGAGTATTTTAATAGAAAGTAAATCTTCATTAATATGATTTTGCATGTTTTTACTGTGTTCTCTATAGGTATATAGGTATATTGCCCCTTATATCTGTTATTTTAGTTAAACACCATTTACAGAAACACTTGATGGAGAAATTAATTTAACGAATTTAACTTAATTTTAAATAAGTTATTTGTATTGTTTATAAGTACCTAGTTCAAAATTAAAAAGTTTGATACTGTAAGTATTGTTACTGTTTAATATGGCAGAGCAAGGACTCAAAAAAGAAATTGTTTTTTAGTAATGTGATATGTGTGAGTAGTACCTAACTAATAAATTAAAAATCTTTAAAGATAACATTATATGTATCTAATGTATCCAAAACCAATGCTAGCATAATTACATTTATACCGAAAACCAGTGATGATGAAATGATCAAAGGTTTTATGCCAATATTATAATGTAAATTTTAAAGTGGGTTTGTTTTTTTTTCATCATTGGTCCGTGGACTAATCCTTACATCAACTCAAAGCAGACGTGATTTTTTACATGCACATAGTTTATTTATTTATTTATTTTGTTAAGAAAGTCTACATTTTATACCTTTACTACTGCGGGCGGGCGGTTCCTACCTAGTAATCAATTGTAAAATTTTGTATTTGTTTATTTTTGTAGTTATTAAAAAGATGTAAATTTTTTATACCAATTAAATATTGTTTCTATTAATAGGTATGTTGTTATTATGTTAACGCCTCGGTGGCCGAGTGGCAGTGCTCGGTCCGACACCCGAAGGTCCCGGATTCAATTCCCAGGTCGAGCAAAATGTATTTCGGATTTTTCGATGCATATCCCGGGTTTGTGATCACCAACCCGCATTTAGCAAGCGTGGTGAATAACCCATTACCCATCAATTGTAGCGATGACTTAATTTCAATGATGGAGGCCTTTGCCCAGCAGTGGGACAATTTTAAGCTGTTTACCTTAGATGAATGATAGGTCTCGCTGCGCTCGACTAGATACCGCCGGCGTAGTTGTCAAGTGCGAAAAAAATACTACGCCAAATTGGCGTACCCGAGCCAGTCACTCTGACAGCTTTGTGTGAGGTGTACGTACCGAATGTTTTAATTAATTTTGAGCATAATCCGAAGTAAAATGACAGTTTGTGTAATGATATTGTGTAAAAATAATACTACAAGAAATAAGAAGGACACTGGGATCACATACCATCAGTAATTATCGTATAATTTTGAAATTTCAACATAAAATAACATGAACCATAAACGCCATTCAGTGTTGCCGCGTATACGAGAATTAAGTTCCCCGTGGTTGAGATTTTTATAATGTGGTGTTACCTATTTCATTTATCTTACCTAGTTATTTATAATTAGTAGTTATTTGTTATTTATTATATACTTAACCTAGTTTTATATTATTTAATGAGTATCTTTGTAATCTATACACATAAGGTGTAAAAATGTTTGCTAGGCTCGCTTTTAAGGGGTGATTCTACCCATGAAACGGAACAACTTTCCCCAAGGAACATTTTCTGTCTGGTCATTTTAGGTCTGTTTATTTGTATGCGCATCACACAAAAACTGCTGGGCGGCTTTTTATGAAACCGAGAACAGGTATAGCTCATGATTCGGGTAATATTTTAGGGTACTTAATAATTTGTTTAATCGTTTGCCGGGTTCGATTGTCCTCTATGCGTTCATTCAATTGAGATGAAATTTGGGTGAGTTGTTTTACGCACGCCTGGGAAGTTTCTGAATTAAATAATTTGGTCAAGCGTGTTTCCGTACAAAATGTTACCAAATCAGTTCAGTGGTTGAGTTGTGAAAACGTTACAGACAGAGTTGCTTTTATAAAGATTAAATATATGTGTAATGCAGTCATTATTATTATCGTATTATATTTGCTTGGTACAGATTTTGGCTTTTTCTATTCTATTTTCTATCTAAAAAAAACTATTCAAAATTAGGCCTAATCATTGATATACATAACCTACCATTTTTTTAAAGAAGAAACGTACGCCTAACCTATGGACAAATATATTGATACAATCGCTTATAATTAATTATTAATTTTTAAGTATTTTACAATTACCTACCATAATTACCTATAACTATTAACTTAACTAATAGACTACAGCATAAAATATATTTCCCATTAAATCGGGTAACAGTTGAGCAGCTGGCAACACAATTTTTCACGCTCACTAGCAATGAGTTGCCGCATTCACGAAGCTATTGTTTGTAGGAAGCGCGGTATCTAGTCGAGCGCAGCGAGACCTATCATTCATCTAAGCTGTTTACTTTACTTAATTATGTTTCTGACATTATACCTTTACAATAATTTACATTCACCCTAATAGTGTTGCCGAAAAATAGATAGTTTTGCAATCGATAGTTGAACGCTAAAATCATCTATACGATCGATAGTATCGATCGCTGCCAACCAATGCACTATCGATAGTGATCTTTAATTCAATAGTATAATGAGGCGGAGAATAGAATTTGGTGCCTATACTTTATAGGTCGTAAACGTACCGATAGTTTGTTTAGTACAAAACAAACTATCTTGTGAATGATTTTACTGTGAGTAGAGATGGGCAGTGGGTAAAAAATAAAATGGTAAAAATTGAAAGAAAAGGGTAAACATTTTAAAATACCTATTTTAACCGGGTATTAAATAAAAATGTCGGGTAAAAATAGTGAGTGTAAGGGAATTTGATTGATTACTTTCTGTTTATGAAGCCATTGTAATATTTACAAATAATAAGTAAACAATAAGCCACTGAATGTTTGGAAATATTTATTTTGAATAAAACCAAATTTCAAGTCTCGTTTAATTTACAAAACTAATGATGATAAACTTCTGATTAAAAATAAAAAATCTAATTACAATTTAAAAAAAACAACATTCAGCATAATAATACCTATCACAATAATTGGACTTCATAATCATCATCATCTCAGCCAAAAGACGTCCACTGCTGGACAATGGCCTCCCTCAAGGATCTCCACAACGACCGGTTTTGTGCTGCTCGCATCCAGCGGCTCCCCGCGACCTTCACCAGATCGTCGGTCCACCTTGTTAGAGGCCTGCCCACACTGCGCTTTCCGGTACGCGGTCGCCACTCGAGGACTATTCCGCCCCAGCGGCCATCAGTCCTGCGAGCAATGCCCACTGCCACTTGAGCTTAGTTAGCAACTCTTCGGGCTATGTCGATTACCTTTACTTCTTCTGCGGATTTGCTCTTTTCTGATTCGATCACGCAGAAAAACCCCGAGCATAGCCCTCTCCATTGCTCTTTGAGTGACCTTGAGCCTTTTTATGAGGCCCATTAGTGAGCGACCACGTCTCAGTCCTGTATGTCATCACTGGCAATAAACACTGGTCAAAGACTTTCGTCTTGAGACACTGCGGTATATCGGACGAAAAGATATTTTTTGTAGCTTACCGAACGCTGCCCAGCCTAATTGGATTCGACGATTGACCTCTTTGCTGAAGTTGGACCTACCTAGCTGGAACGTTTGTCCCAGGTAAACATAATCGCCTACAACTTCAAGGACAGAGTTAATCTGATTGAAATATTTTTTTAACCTAGCCTGAAAATTAAAAAAAAAACTGTTTTTGAAAATCTTTGGTACCTACTTAATATTAGCGAACAATTTTTTTCTTCAAATTTAGAACGTTAAATCGTATTAAATAGAAACAAACAATAATAATCTTAATTTCTTACAAACAGAAACAATAATTTTGAAATTTAGGTGGTTAAGTTATAAGTTATCAAATTCAAGTAAAATTTCTCCAATGAATATTGATCCTTATAACCAAACTGATAAAGTTCAAAATTGATTGTAGAAATTTGACAGTTTTGGGTAGGTTGATTTGCTGCCGTGTGTACACGTATTCTTGTCCTCTCCACTCTACTAAACTTTTCAAAATACTCCATGACGTCTTAGCATTTTGTTAATGTTCAATAAAAACTTAATTACCTACTTACTTAAATACCTAAGAGCTGTATAACTAATTAACGTCAGCTAACAGCAACGATATTACACTCAAATTGCAACGCAATCTTAACTATGCAACGATTAACAATCGACTAATAGTTGCTAAATATTAAAAATATCGATGAGAATATCAGTTAAAAAACGAGTGCATCCAAAATTATTCAATAAATGACAACTTGAAAAAGAATAATAAAACATCAAAGAAAAATGTGGCCTACCTAACTCAATACAGTTAGGGTTCAATTTCGATTTTACGTCAATTGATAGCTGATGTAGTGTCTCTGTCGGGCGCCTCCGCGGCTCGCTCGGTGCCGTTCCGAAATCGTATGGAACGCACAAACAGGCAAACGCGCGTGCGGTTACGCCGGCCGGTATAGCCACGAAGAAGTCGCGGGCACGGCTAGTACTGCTATAAGAGCTTATAGTCAGGGGGCAGGTCGCTAGGTATTATCATAAGAATAAACAATAACACAGTAGAACGGAAACTTCCGCTCCGGGCGGGCTCAAGGTCGCGATATGAGAGTACCTTGTTAAACAGTACGCCACCATCTTCGTCCGCCTGGAATAGTGTTCCCCTATTTTTACCCCCTTTAGGTTAAAATTTTTACAAACTTTAAATGTCGTATTTATTTATATCAGCTCTTTTTCGCATTAAAAAGTAGCCTATGTCCTTTCTCAGGCTCTAAACTATCTCTGTACCAAATTTTATTTAAATCGGTTCAGTAGTTTAGGCGTGATTGCGTTTAGAGTGTATTCGCCGCTAATATACGCGTCTCGTTTTCACAACTGCAATAATACTGTTATAAGAGCTCGTGGTTACCCCCTGTTCATCTATTTACAATTAAAATATAACAAAAAATAAAAAAAATCTACCGTTAATATGAAATGTGGTTGGATTAAAATGATTTTAAATGTTTACCCGGTAGAAATGGGAATTAATGGGTAAATATACGTGATTGGGAATAAATAGGTATAAATGCCCATCTCTAACTGTGAGTGATGCTAAAATGGGTAAGTAATACTATAATAATTGAATGCAATACTATTGAAATAAATATCACTATCGATAGTACAATACTATCGACAGTTCATTGGTCGGCAACGATCGAAACTATCGATGGTATTGCTGTTTACCGATAGTATTGCAGTAAAAGAGATATCGATAGAGGCCTATCGAGCGGCAACACACCCCTAATAGTTTATTGCTCCTATGTAGTGAACAAGAGCGACAAACTGTTTGTTATTGTTATTTTGTTTAGTACCATATCATAATAACTTCATTAAAAGTTAACAAGCGCCTATTTAATTAATTGCTTTGAAAAAGCACTAAAGTGGTCAGCTACTCTTGTTGCTGACTGTACCTTACAAGCTGAGATAGACCCCATCAGCATCTCACCACTGCTGGGGCACGAGCCTTCCCTATGGATTAATAGAGAGAACGGGCCTTAAACCACTACACGGGTCTAGTACGGATTGGTGGTTGTTAATAGCAGCAGTAAGATCATTTGCATATGTTGTAATCCCAGTAGCCTCTTACTTTTACGACATTATTGACGGAAATGGGCACCTCAATACGTGGTCTAGAGGCTACACAATATCATGGCCTACGTGCAAAGTCAGTCATTGCGAATGAATCTTACTTAGGAATGGCCGCTTACTGCCCGTACGTTCATTAATGAATGATAAATAAAATATTTTTGAGTTTATCATAATTCTTCTGAAAACAAATTATCTCATGACGAAAATAAAACAAGTTATTTACAAAATAAAAAATGACCTTTTAATTCAATTCATGAAGCATGGTAACAAGGTATATTGTAAATTATTATTACTTTTGTCATACAGTCGGGGTTAGAACATTTTGTTACAGTGATTAATTCCTACAAAAAAGATTAGACTAAACGGTAACTTGTATAAAATGTACATTTCATAATAATAATATGTCGTATAAAACAGTACCATAATTTTATCGACACAGTACCTACACGGGCATATTTTGTTGTTGAATTCATCTTTAGTACAAAATGGTCAACTAGTAAATACTCTAGGCCTGAAAATAAAAATTTCAGTAACTTCTACGCCTTTTAATAATAGCTAATTAGTGAACCATTTTATTAACTGAAAAAGAGAATAAAGTTGGATTATAATAGTATTCTCAAATCACAAATTACATAATTTTGCCTAAAAATAAACAATATAATTGAAACTATAGCATAAACATACTTAAAATAATTAGACATCATTTGCTAATGATTACCGATTGACAGAAAATAAAGATTTTCAAATGAATTCACACTATGTCCTTTTGTGTTCCATACTTAGCACATATTAAGTATTATCAAATGGAGCGATTACATTTTCCTAATATTTAATACCTGGAAGTTTCGTGATCGCTATCTTATCTACTGACGTTATATTGAGCCGGACCGCTGGGAGTATAACTGTGCTCTCTGATGTTTCGATCGACACGTAAAGCCTATTTTCATCAAACAATATTAAGGTCAATGTTATCTAGGCGGCCAAGAGATTATTACAGGAAAAAATAACGTATATAGAGTAATTAGAAACGGTTGTGAATGACCGAATTATTTCCATTACGATAATTCCCATACAATAGAAGGTGCTTTGGTCAGGAATTTAAACAGCTTGGACATAATTTATTATTATTTATTTTATTTTCAGCCTATATCATCCCACTGTAGGGCAAAGGCCTCCCTTCCCAATATATGTAGCTTTCTGGGAACAATCCTTCAAAAATGAGTCCAACTCGTCCCGCCATCTCCGTCTAGATCGGCCGCGATGTCGTTTTCGGCCTTGTAGGACCCAACTTGTGGTAGATTTCGCCCACAATTCATCTCATGGGTTACAACATAATTTAGCAGAATGCAAAAAAGGGCATAGCCCTATTGAAAACTGAAATTTCTTCAATAAATGTTCAACCATATGCCATACACACAAAGTTCAAAGTCTATTAAGGAAATTAGATAGTTTGTGGTAGTCAGCTGTGCTCCGGCGGCAGATCAACCTACCCAAAACTGTCAAATTTCTACAATCAAGTTTGAACTTTATGGTTTAGTTATAAGGATCAATATTCATTGGAGAAATTTGACAGATTTGGGTAGGTTGATCTGCCGCCGATTGTGCAGACGTGTGTACTAGGGAATGCAATCTCGCGAGATCTCGTCCGTATTTTGCGAGATTGAATCTCGTACAAATTTCGTACGAGATCTCGCGAGATTACGAGATTGAGCGGCAGCATAGAGCGCTAAAGAATTAAAAAGAACATTGAGAACAGATCGATTAAACTTGCTCTTTAAAAATTTATGAGGCATTAACAGCTCCAAACTCAGAGCAATTCAGAGCAGTGGTTAGGTTTTTTAGGCTCTCAGTTGCTCTTAGGAATAACTGATGCCCTGAAGAACAAACTATGGAACTCATTTTTGATGTACCTAAACTAATAAAGAAGTAACTATGGAGCTGACATAGTCGAAATCTACTAAAGTCCCATCAAAACAGCAGAAAAAAAAATACTTACATGAATTTTCAAGTGAAATTACCCAATCTCGGGAGATCTCGTAATCTGCGAGATCTCGCGAGACTGACTTTCTGGTCTCGCGAGATCTCGGCTGGGTCCAAAATCTCGCGAGATTGCATTCCCTAGTGTGTACATAATGAATTGCACTTATACAACGTTAGTCGGAACGGGAGTACTAAGCCGAAAGGAGGGTAAAGTATACATGATAGTGAAACTTTTGTCTAAGAACTTTTCCTTAAAAATTGATAATTTTAGATTAACAGCTGTTCTAAGATTTCAAAAGAAATAACGCTGTGGTAGCCCTGGCGGTCACAAAAAAAAACAAATTAAAAGTTAATAGGTATTATTGGATACATCAGTCCAATTATGGAGAGAAAACTCGACACTATACATGCAAGTAGATTGACATTAAGAGTTAAACCTATTTGTTGAGAACCTACGTCAAAACCGTAGCCTACTAGATTTTTGTAGACCAATCAAATGTAAATAAAAAGTAAAAAAAAGAACAAAAAAAGGTAAAAAAGAAAGTTATTCACTATCATGTATACCCACCCTACCCTCCTTTCGGCTTAGTACCCCGTTCCGACTACGTTGTATAAAGTCTGTATTATTTGACACAGGAGTCATGGTTGCGGTTATTGTTCATAAATAACATAGAATCAACATTAGAAATATTTAAATAAACATAGATCCAGAAATTCATTAGTAAATTAAAATGTAGAGGATGTAACTAGGACACAAGAAGACATAAGGGAAGCAACATTTACAAGCTGCACACTTTCTGGCCGCAGATATTTATACACACATTTAAGTACGTAGCTACGTACTACAGGATGGAACACAAAATTAACTATTGTTGAACTTATATTTAATTTTTAGAACATATATTAAACTATAAATAATTAATTGGCCGCACACCATAAGATACTCTAATAATAACATCGCTCGATTACCTAATCGTGGTAAAATCGAATAAGTTCGGTAGTAATATGAGTGTAAAGGACGCCGCCACGTGTTATAATTCGCTGTTCCATTCAATAGTCAAGCATATCTTACAATTTGAAATACATAGACTTTCAAATATTAAAAACTAATTCAATTCGTCCCTTCCCTTCGCTGTGATATAATGTGCTACAGAAAAACTTATCATTATACAGTAGTGTAACTGGACAAGTATTTTCTCGTATCTCCTCCTTTGTGATTTTACAAGTAAGTGGTTACAAAACAGCTAACTCCACGGTTCGGAGGCACCATTTTATTTTATGCTTGACGTATTCAATCGAGAAAAACATTATTACACGCCAGCGGTATTCAAGTAGCACATCTATATATTGGATGTATCTTATATGGCACAAGAAACATCCATACATAGTCTATTTAATTAATTATATCTTAATTAATTTAATTATGTAGAGTTGTTACACATGGCAGTTTATTATTTCCAATGAGCATCAAAGACAATCGTCATGACGGGTTAAAACAGAACGTACTACAAGTACGTAAATTTTTTCATCCTTTACAATTCAAACATGTTTGCGTAATAATGGCCACGTCGTTGTTAATCAGTGTGCGGTTATATCATTTCATTTTTAAATATCCTTTATGTTACAAATACACCAACAGAGCGAATATAAAGTGATCCAATAACGTCACATCTTAAGACACTGATTGCATTGCAAATACTTCGCTTTGTGGGTACCCGGGAAATAACAAGAGCGACTGGATCATCAGTTCCACATAATATACTGTAAGTATGTAAATTCTTAACTATAGAGATAACACTATCGTTTACACTGTACTTATTTATTTGTCGATCTCGAAAGATAGGGCTTGGGTTTATTGAAAACTGTATGATCCAGTTATTCTTTTATTATGAATCTAATTAAATTAATCTAGACGAAGTACTCACTATATGGGTAGACCTTGCACTTCCATGAGGTCCTCCTGTTGAGCGTGAGCGTGGGTGTGGGCGTGGGCGTGGGCGTGGGCGGAGGCAGCGTGCGGCGCGGCGAAGTGGTGGTGGTGGGGGCGCGGGCGGCGCGGCGAGCGCGCGGTGATCACGCGCGGCTTGTGGATCTCGTCCATCACCGACGGCGCCACGTAAGTGAAGCCCTGGAAAGGTACCGGATATGTAACTATTAACAATTTTTAAATAACTTTCTAAAATTTCGTACTTCTTTTATTTTATGTGTCTATAAAATACTTCTGTCTCTTTATGATCAGAATGTCTAAATTTCAATTCGTCTACGAAGAAAATGACTAAAAGGAAAGTCTATGTGGCAAAACACCTAAGCAGTAATTCGTCTAAAGATGAAAATGTCTAACAAGCAAAATGCCTAAATTGCAATAATACCTAAGCAGTAAATCGTAAAAAGATCAAAATGTCTACCAAGCAAATTACAATAATACTTAAGCAGCATATCGTCTAAAGATCAAAATGCTACTACGTGAAACGCTTAAATTGCAGTAGTACCTAAATGAACACACTTATGTAAATAAATAGTCTGGAAAGAAACACATGAAAATTTCAAATGATTCACGGTTCATTACGTAAGACTTATTTACAACGAGATATACCTTAACCACGACTACCAAAACAAGAACACAAGGTAATCGCGGTTTATATTCCGATGTAAATAAGTCTTTGAACACTCGAAAACACGCGTTTTCTTTTCATAGTCATTATATCATTCACATTTCCATCGAAATCATTAGAGCGGTTTTCGAGATCCCCGAATCTATACTAATAATATAAATGTGTTAGTGTGTTTGTTTGTCTTTTCACGCCGAAAGAAAACAGTGGATTGAAATGGTTTTTTTATGGGGATAGATTTAGGTAGTTAAGTGCCTTTATGATCAGAAAGCATAACTGTGCTGTATTATTGCCAGGTAGGCATATTGCTTCTTAGTCAATATAAGATGTAGTTCAAGTGCTGCATAGTCAAATTGCCAGGTAGGCATTTTGCTTCATAGTCAATATAAGATGTAGTTCAAGTGCTGCATAGTCAAATTGCCAGGTAGGCATTTTGCTTCATAGTCAATATAAGATGTAGTTCAAGTGCTGTATAGTCATATTGCCGGGTAGACATTTTGCTTCTTCGTCAATAAGTTTTAAGCCAAATTTTACGTAGACGTTTTCATTTTTAGGCAGCATAATCATAAAGGCTTCTAAGTTTCAGAGACTTCGTTCAGCCTCTCACAAAGGTATATCAGATCTCTAGGCTTCCATTCCTAAATTTGTAAAATAATTAGTTTAATTAGAAAGTTATATAATTGGTCTTTCTTTTATAGTCGCCAGCCATGTAACGGCTATTTATTATTTCTGGAATTCTCAAGTGGATGAAACGCCATACAGTTTATGTGCCATTACCCATTAGTTATGCAATGTAACTACTCTATCGTTCATAAGAACTAAAGAATGCAAGTAATACAATTTAGTGCTTAAATGTCGGTCTGCATGAATGTCTCTTTACTTGTTTATTTGTCCTCTAATCACGCTGAAACAGCTTCTCTACTTTGGATCATATTCGATACACAAGTTGAGCATATCTTAGATTAATAGTATTCATCATCATCTCAGCCAAAACACGTCCACCGCTGGACAAAGGCCTCCTCAATGATCTCCACAACAACCAGTTTTGTACTGCTCGCATCCAGCGGCTTCCCGCGACCTTTACCAGATCGTCGGTCCACCTTGTCGGCCCACAATGCGCTTTTCGGTACGCGGTCGCCACTCGAGGACTGTTCCGCCCCGAATAGTATTATCACCTAAGAAACTTTTTATTTCGGGAAAGCAGGCTATATTCCCTGGCAATTGTGACCAACCAACAAATAGACGGACCCGCATGACAAAAGACAACTTTTTCGCAACAATTTTTGCGTAAAATTATATGTAAATAATCATCAGTTGTTAAGTCATACCTGAAACATTAAATTGGCACTTTCACTAAGGGTAGATTCATCTGGCGAATCTATGGGAGTCTGAAGTGTAAACCTGGTATCAAATTGGGAGACATCATCTTCACTTGTCTGAAAACAGCAAATTTTATGTTTAAATTGATGGACTTACCTGACAACTGAGCATAAAGCTTGCGATTTTTTAAAGTTATACTTATCTTATTTTACATACAGTCAGAAAGAAATTAAAAGTTAGAAGTAAGTTGTTGTAGTAATATTATTAATTAATTTAGGTACACATAGTTGACAACAATCATGCAAATTTTGATAATTCACAAAAAGGTTAGGGCTATCTTTATACAAAAATATGTGTACACATCACGTTTCTTCATCATCATCAGCATAACATTGCTTGCTTACCCTAAAAAATAATCAAAACTAAAAAATAATAAAACCATTTCCTCACATCAACCATCCATGATTTATCCTTGAATGACGGAAGACATTGTCACAGGCGATTTATTTCACTAAAGAAAACGTAAGTTATTGAAACAGCTTACAGAAGGTTCAGATTATATATTGTTATGCTAATTAATCAGATAAGGTACGCAAGTTGCGACTGACCAGTCTAGGTTTTATAGGAGGTTCCAGACGACGTGCAAACACGTCATCCCAATGGACGTGCTTGAAGAACGCGTGCCCGCGGACGGCGGCTGCCCCAGCTGCACCCAGACGCTGCGTCTCTGAACGCTTCATCAGACGCCTTATTAAGTCACGAGCGTCTTGCGTGAGGTAGCCGGGTAACATTAACTTCGCTTTCAGTATTTTCTCTATAGTTTTTGTACGATTGTCTCCTGTAAAGGGAGGCTGGGGGAACAAAGAATTGTAATTACTCTCTCTGTCTTTTGAAAAATCATATTTAATTTAATTTAGTGTTAATTTTGTTGATTGTCCTATTAAATAAAATAAAATAAAATAAATATTTAACAGCATTAACAGCAGCATTTACCTGTCCAATAAGCATATCGTACATCAAGGCACCCAAACTCCACCAATCAACAGCTTTACCATGTCCGTTTCTTGTCAAGATTTCCGGTGCCCTAAAATATATGAGAAAAAAATTAATAGGTGATAAATGTTTCAGTGTTTCCATATGTTGAAATCAGTGATAAAGTCTACTTTATTATCAGCTTATACTAGTCCACATAATGTACTTACATGTACTCAATTGTACCACAAAATGTATGAGTAACAATTCCTTCTTGGATATGTTCTTTGCATAATCCAAAATCTGTGAGTTTGACATGACCCTGTGCATCCAACAGGACATTTTCTGGTTTGAGGTCACGATATATTATACCTAAGCTGTGTAAGTGTTCTAGAGCCAAAATAATTTCTGATAAATAAAAACTGAAACAAAAAAAAGTTCGTTTATTGTAAATTTCTTCATACCAAGTAAGTCAAATTCAATGAACTGGCCCTTTTAAAATCCTACAAATGTAATTTTTTTTCTTGTAGCAAGGGTATTTGTTTTAGAATTAGTTTTACAGATTTTTACAGTTTCTTACTACAGTTAACTCGAAACACAATCATACTAACCAAGCAGTATCCTCTAGAAATATGCCTTCACGCTCTAGATGCATGAAAAGTTCACCACCACTTAGATATTCTAATATTAAGTATAATTTACCACCTGTTTGAAAAGCATATACTAGTTCCACTATGAATGGGTGCTGAAACATTAAACATTTATTTGAGATGAACATTATTATTATACTTACATTTAAATATATTATTTTTTGTTACAATATTTCAGGTGATACACATAACATGACATTGACAACAAAAATTAGGTACTTATATAAAATAATTTTACACATATTTGTGTAATTATTAATCAATAAATCAATTTGACGACCTCCTTGGTTGAGTGGTTTTTACACCGGTTTTCATGGTGTCGTAATCTCTGAGGTCCCGGGTTCGATCCCCGGTCGGGTCAATTTAGAAATTATTGTTTTTCTAAATTGTCTCGGGTCTGGGTGTTTCCTATGTATAATAAGTATGTATTTAAGTATTTTATTTAAGTATGTTTATCCGTTGTCTAGTAACCATTTGACGAGATTCATAACGAAGCTTCTCTTGGGCTAGATGACGGGTGTGAGTGTAAATTAAAATAAAATTACCTTTACAGCTTCCAATATATTTCTCTCAGCTTTTGTATGAGCAGTATCTTTCTGATTGCGAACTATTGAAGCCTTTTTAAGCACTTTCATAGCAAAGTGTGACCCTGAATCTGTCCCTGTAATTTTACGAACTTGGAACACTTTGCCATATCCTCCTTTGCCTAGTACCTTGCGAAGTTCAAAGTCTTGTGGTCCCAGGCGTTTACACTGCCCTGGATTAACAGTGTCTTCAGACAACTGTGTTATTTCGGACCCTTCAGCTCTATAAACAAAAAAAAAACAATGTTATGATAATGATACATATCCTTTTGTAAAAAAAACAATGACTTGATAATAGTACTTACTCTACAATGGAATTAACATGTAACTCAGGCTCGTAATCTACCTATAAAACAAACAAAAAAAAGGTTTTTGATATTCTGACAAATAGGTACAATATATTTATTATATTAAATTGTTGTTGTTAAAGAACTATAATTCATGTATTTTTCATCAATTTATATTTAAAAAATATATACATATACAGTGGTGGATTTATAATTAGAAACACTTCATATGAATTATGAAAGTTTAAGTCCACATACAATATTCGTGAAAATTTTATAGATTCAATATTTAATAATCATGCAACAGTATAGCCACTCAATTAGAATACTCACAAAATACATTAAAAAAATAAAACTATCTAAACTTCAATCATAAACAGAGTTTAAAGCATACATAACTTATTTTCTGTTACTGGCCGCTTGGACGCCTAATTAGAAACACTTTAGAAAAGCATGCACGGCACATTCCATTTTTGAAATTGAAAATATAAAACTTCTTTCTTAGCTATTTCTATCGTTTTGGCGGCAATTGAACATCAAATTGAAATTTCGTATACGGTTTTTTGTTCAAAATGGGCAAAAATAAAAGTTGAGACGCGTCAACTAGGCAAATAATTGATAATTTGCACCATCAACCCAAAATGGATGTACAGGAGAATAGCTGATCATTTAAAATGTTCCGTAAAAAAAGTTTTTAATGCTATTGACCATTATAAAAGGCACGGAACTATAGAAAATGTTCTTAGAAAGGCTCGACCAAGGAAAACTTTGATCAGAGAAGATTCGCTAATCGTACGTATTGCTAAACAAGACCTATTTAAAGGTTCCAACTACATTAAAAAATAAGTTTTTGCGCCTGATGACTCTAGAAACGTCTCGTCAAGACTGGTACGCCGTAGATTTATGGAAGCAAAATTGTTTGGGAGGGTTTCTCGACAGGTACCACTTCTTACCAAGCAACATCGAGAGAAGCAATTATTATTCACCTTATACACAGTATCTATTATCTAAATTATATAATGCTCAATAATTAAACCTATAAATTATTTCTTTTTTTCTATTGTTTCTAATTAGTTGTCCATTATTGCTAATACTTTAAAACTCATTTATTTGTTTGTATGAAATTTAATATCGAATTGGTACTTGTTTAGTTGATATTTTGTTGTTTTTTCTAACAAAATCATTTAGCATGAAATATGTTCAATAACTTATCAATATTTTTTTTTGAGAGGGATTGCTGATTGCCCCAGACGGCTTTTTCAGTGTCACAGGACTTAACTTATCAAAGTTATTGAACATATTTTATGCTATTTGTTGTTTTATTTCACAAATAAAAAGTATTAGGGTCAAATATTTTGTATAATGTTAAGATCCGTTGGTAGTGTTTCTAATTATATGTCCATCACTGTATACATATATGCTTAAAATTTTTTTTTGTTTAAATTTTCTTATATTGTCTACCATGTAATTGTTTGTAACCCAAGAATCAAGATATCAAATATTATTTTTAATACTAAAATAAAAGCTGTTACAATATTATTCACTTGCTAAAATAGTATCACCAAAACTTGTTTACTTTCTTTACTTTGGTTACTTTTTGTTAATATTGGGTCATTCAATATCATAATAATGGTCATCAAATTAAATATTTATGTTATGGCACTGAGTAATGAAGATGTGAGTGATGAGATGTTATAGATTTGGCTTGCCAGAACAATATTTAGTCATTGACAATATTATTACTTCAATAGAATAGAAATAGAAAAGATCTCTAGGCCTATGTGAAAAGACTTTCTATGTTAGCATGTTTGAATGTAACATAACATCTACATCTTCACATGCTTGATGTGAAATGATTTTGGTTGATAAAATTATAGTAAAAACTACAATTGATTTTACATTTATTAATCAGAAATCATAAATATTTTGTTGGGTGTATGTATACTAATGATTAGATCTACTATTTTGATTAGGTACCAACATAAGTGTTATTACATCTGATCTGTGTCAGTTTACTATAACTGTTTTAGTAATAAATACACATGTAGATAAGTAGGTACCTTTAACTTTTATTCTTACATTTAGTGGAACTTTAAATTACATGTAAACCTTTTGTAATCTTTTTCATTCAAAAGAATAATTAAAGTTGAGGGAATACTTTGACCATTGAGTAAAATGTAGAACAATAATTTAAGGTTAGGCAGTACTTGCTTATCACTACTTTTTCAAACTTTACACATTTACCTCATCGACATCGATGATATCGTCTTCGTCGGAATCTCCAACTGTAACTGTATCCACATCTAAATCTAAATCAAAAACACCTGCCATATACGATGACATTTCAGGAATATCACATCAGCAAGAAAGTTTCTTTTCTACCTAAAAAGAATAGAACTACGATACTTTTTCGTAGATATTAGAACGTATTTCTTAAGTTGCAATGGCTAACTTACAATCTCTGATAATTTAGAACTGATATACTTCTGTCACGGAATAATAATAAAGAAACGAAAAATGTGAACGACCCGTAGTTACGATTTATTACGAGCATAAGAACGAATGATGAGGGAAAAACTGAAAGAAAAAGTGAAAAGCACTAAAAACTGAAACTGAGTGAACGATAAAATCGTAGGTAAAATATTTGTCTATGACATTCGAGTGCTGCCAATACAATCGATAGAAATCAATTGAATTCAATCAACTATTAATCAATCATAACTAATTGAATCAATCAAAAATCATGTCGAGAAATCAATGTGACTTTTCTGCTTCGATCTTATGGTTTTTTATTATTTAATTAATCAATTAAAATTTTTAACATTTTGTTTTTGTAAACATAAACATTTGGTTTTAGTAAGTAACTAGCGTCATCGCATTCTAGATAAGCCAATATTCTGGCTAATATAGACTTTGGTCCGCTGCTGTTATTATTACGTTACAAATTAAAACGAATGTCAAGTTTGAGGGTGTGTGTAGTGAATAGTGTAAACATGTTTAATATTTAATTAAAAAGTGCTTTCTACTCTTTAATATCACATTTTTAGAACTCAAGAGACGATATTAAATATTGTTTACAGTGATATTATCTATAAGATGTCATTGTATTCAGACGTAAATATGTTTTCTTACTGAAACCTTTCAATGGCTAGTGACAACGACAAAAGTTGTAGTAATCATAACTTTGATGGTTCCTTGAAGGCTAACAAGAATCACGGAAATACCGGAAACATTGGTAAGTGATTATTAGCTTCTTACCAACAAGTCTTCAAATAATGACTAATATTTTCTGCAAATTCTTAATCATAACCTACTTGCAACATTAGATATATGTGAGTTTAATCAAATAAACTTCAAAAATCCATAATAAACAACAAGAATTTCTGATGTTGTAGTGGCACTTCTAGCATTACAAGAAATACGATTGCTTTGAATAAATACCATTTACCATTAACCAACTTTACATCCTAAATTGAACCTAGATAGGTACCTACCTAATAAACAAACAAAAAATTCTGTTTACAAAACAGTATCTAGAATTTTGTCAGATGGACTCATTGTTTTCTTTTAAAATAACTACAAAATGAGATAATTTAATTCCAAGTTATTTGCAATTTATGTAAACACATCCACAAATTATAGAAGAGCTAACATTGAACAATCAGTAAGTTCATATTGAAGTCTCACATAATTAATTAAAATCATGTTTAATTTTGATTTACATGATTTTGTTTTAATACAATTTAATATAAATAAATCAAACAGATCTTTCACTATTTATGAAATAATAAAGAAGTATAATGATATGTAATAAATATAAATAAGAAAAATACAGATTTACTTAGAAATATATACATCTATAACCTACCCTTAACTACCTTTTAGAAATAAATTGCTGACAGAAAGTGCAACAACTTTCATTTTTATTTTATAAGAAATATCAGTCATAATAACGTACATTATAACTAAAATTGGACATAAACAGACCAAGAAACTCCCTAGTGTAAATAATATTTCTTAATTTAGCACCTTATTAAAGGTGTGTATAATATTTTCTTAGATTGTTTACAAAATATAAATACCTACTTCCTAAAATAATATAAACTTTGGATATTATACCTACTAATAGCTAATATCAGCTTTACACATTTAGCTCAGTATCACTCTTCGTAAGACACTTAAGAGCCATATTGCATCTCGACTGTGAATTTTGCTTAAAATTACCAATTTGCCAAAGTTCAGAACCCCAGTTCATGATCTCAGAAACAAAAATACATTAAGAATTTTTACTTATTCAATAGTGTAGAAAAGCTATTGGCATAGTTCGTAGCGGCCTCGCTTTTTGTAAATTTTGCTTAACTTTTTAATTAAACCCAAAAAAAAATTTTTGAGCTCCTAGATTTGAACTACTAAAACAAATTTTTAAAAAAGTTCTAAACAAATTTAAAAAAAAAATTTGAATGTTATCTTTTATATAGTCATATAGTTAGTAGCAGCCTCAGAATTTTTAGATATCATTGATTTTATATAGAAAAAAAATCTTATTCTTAAACAAAAAACTTCGAAAATCGCTTTAAAACTGTGATTTTCTCCTATCTACGATAATATTATTGAGCAAAATTTATACCAGAATAATTGTTACTTTATGAGGAATAGAGATTTTATAATTTTTAAGCATGAATTTATTATCCTATTTCGATAAAAACGATAAATACAACTGACAAATTACTACAAAATGCGATGTGCCGGCCGTCCAAACGATACCTATTCTCACAGAGTGGAGATTTGTAATAGGGCTCTTAACTACCTGCTTTTAACTGCTACTTTTTAAAAAAAAAGTGTTGAAATAATTTCCAAAAGCAGGATTCTCACCCTATTTTTTTTGACACTTATTTCAAATTGTAATAAATTGGTTTGCATCAAAACCTTACCTTCCTGCTATTAATCAGTATGAAATAGTTTTAAATCAGTTATTAAAAATAATAATTATTAACCTTTTACTTATGGAGCCCTTAAAACCAATAGTTACCATCCTAAATAATGCAAATTTAATTTTAATTTAATTTAACATTACAAACTAATCATGAACAATATATAGGTAGTTTATGTTTAATTCATGAAGTAAGTATTAAATAAAAAGGATTGCCTGAAAGTTATTCTAATCATAAGATATTTTTTTAATTAAAGCTAGAACAATAAAAAATTTATTGCTACTAGTTAAATTAAATTTTTACAAATGTTAAACATTAAAATAACTTCTAAACTAAGTTTAATACTTTCATCATTAATACAAAGAATATTAAAATATTGTTGTTATCAGGATGTGATGGATGTTGCATGGTGAGAGTTGTCTAATTAAGGCATAATGTACCTTCAGATGAGAATCGAATCTGGGACCTCTAGGTCTGAGAGTGGTGGTCAACCAAAAGAGACCATCACCCTACTAAATCAATATCAATTACCTAGTTGTAGGATTTGCTCGGAGTCACTCAGTTGGCAGTAGAAAAAAGTTTAAAGGTCCAGCCTTTAAACTTTTTTCTACTGCCAAGCAATATTGTTTTGCATTGTTGTGAATATGTTTGGAAAGTACTAGGTCTAATGAAATGACAAAGGCTTTAGGTACTAAAGATTCTAGAAGTCAATTCACGTGTGACACCCATGCTGGTATAGACAATGAAGTGCTGCTAATACAGCATCAGTTTAACCTTTTCACCGCCCAACTATCCTGCACGCGATGTCCCGCTGTACGCCAACGTATAAATGTATTTTAATAAAGTAGGTACAAAGAAGAACTTCTATAGAAGTGCTGGCGTGGGCGGCACGAAAATCTCGAACTTCTATAGAAGTTGTTGGCGGTAAAAAGGTTAAAAAATCTCCAGTAATTGATGATTCCTGATGAAGTGTGGCCTTATCATCACTTAACTTTAGCATAAGGTGAGATGAAAGCCAAGTGCTTGCTTTACTTTAAAGGGTTTTAAAAAATGCACAAAACCAGGTACCTTTCTTATGATTAATTTGTGCAAACCCAAATTTGTTCATATGTATAGTGTTTGTGTGTGTGACTGGAATAAGAATAAGGAATTGTTCTGTGGAATAAATAAGTACCAAAGTACAGTCAGCATTAAAGTTGCAAAGGCCTTTATGTATCCGTCTAAGTTTTTGCTAGGTAGACTTGGCTATAATTCCTTGGTGGTTAGAGGAATGTAACATCAAATCGCGGTTATGTGCAAAATTCTTCGAGGTAAGATAGATGCCCCGAACGTGCATGATGAGCTGTGTCGACTCTTTGCGCCGAACAACTACCGCCGCACTAGAAGGCACAAGTTGCTTGCCGAGCCGCGGTGCCGCACCACGGCACGTGCTAATTCCCCTATACCGCGCTCCCTTTCTGCATTCAACTCTCTTCTTGCCAACAACCCTGAATGTGACTTGTTTGCGGATAGATGGCCGGATATATTGTTAGAATGTTTGCGTTATTGTGAAAGACACGATTGAATGGTGGTCAATATAATATTTTTTTTTTAAAGTGGTCCGTGTGGTTGATGTGTCCGTAATAGTTAAAGTAAAAAATAAAATAAAAGAATAACTTTTTAGTACCATGCAACAATGTTGTTACTAGAAATTGACAGCGGCCAGCGCCTGCGCCCACCTGATAAAATAATCTATTTGCTTTTACAAAGTACAGAAGCGTTTAGCTACTTTCGTTGCTGGCTGTACCTATATCTTCTTCTTCTTCTTCTTTTGTTTATGGCATGTTTTGTGTCTAACACAATTCCGCCAATGTCACGTAGGTAGCCAATACGAATTACGATAAAATGTGTCATCCAATTGAAATGTCAAATATACTTAAGTTTTATTTTATTGAGAAGCAAAGAAGTCTAGCCCATAAAAGTCTGCTCTTTTGTTTAGTGCAGAAAGTGGATCTGTGATCGATTTTTATATAATAATGTTTTAAGATTATTAGCTTAGTTTGAGACTTTAACAAATGAAACACTGTTTTCTGCCCTTGCCAGGGGAGAAAATAGTGTTCAAATAATCATACGGTAAAATAGCAAATGTAGGCTGATATTTGCTATTTTACCGTATAATTATTTAATTCATTTCATGTTCGCCCTACGCGTTTATTGACAAAACGTTCAAATAGTGGCTGGCGAGCTCTTGCTTTGCTTGTAGTCTATTGAATGACATTACGATACGAAAATTGTTTTGGTTCGATCTTTCAAAAAATTACAAAATTTTATCAGTAATGAATTTTGCTGTAGAAGATAGTACTACAGAAAAAGTGCCCCTCTTATTAGAAAATATTGTTAGAAAACTCCTAGCACAAAGTAAATCATGCGACTCCTGCCAAACACATCTTATGTTTGTGCTTACCATAGTGTTGATGATTGAAAATGGTTTTGCACCATTAGATGAAGAGAATGGAGTTATAGATCTTCATAACACAGATATTTCCGAAAACTTAAAGAAGTGGCATACACAGAATGGGACCTTTGAAGTGTCATTTATGATGTGCGGCTTAAATATTGTTCCTGTAAAGCTAATAGTTAGCACTTTGGGCGCTACTATTTTAATAAATGTAGTCATCAAAGAACTGGATTCAGAGACATACAGTGTATGTTTACCTGTAAGTCGCTATGTTGTTTCACCTCAGGCTTCAACCATTCCCATGATATTTCGTGACCTAAGACATCTCTCAATGACTTTAAAGAATAAAGTTATATCTGCAGTAAAAAGTAGATTGTTAAGTCATCATGGATATGCAAGCGCAAGTTTAATAGGACTTCCAGAAGAAGTTCTAAACAATATTGTTCTTTATCTGTCTGTAAAGGATATAATCAATGTTAGTGAAACATCTAAGAGGTTAAATTATTTATTGAATGAAGAACTTTTATGGCACATGTTATGTAAAAGAGATTATGATATTGATCAGTCTGATACAAGCTCCTGGAAAAACAGGTATAAAGAGAAGTATTTGGAACAGGAAAATGAAAAATTAAGAGAGGCAAACAGATATGCGGGAACAATGCATGATTATATGGATTATTCAGATTATGTATCCTATGTTGATAACCCAATGTGGGGTGTAATATTATAATAACTTAAAGCAATAACTTATAATATCTTGTAAAACCAATAACAACAAAATACTAATTATATTTTCAAATTGAATGACTTGTTGATAAGAATCAAACAAAAAATATTTTATTGTGTTTTGTATGTAATTTAATAATAATAAATAAAAAATAATTTTATATGATGTCTTTAGTTTATTGTGATAGCGTTGTTACCTTTTGTACCAAGTGTTTTTACTACTTACAAAATATATTAAATTTGGCATAGGTGACAACGGAGAAAAAACCAATCTGGGTGTGTTTCCTGTGGGAAAAGGAGGGCGTCACTTATCAGTGCCGTTTGATTCTACAGCAACAAACGGTGATATAAGTAAGTACATTTCATCATGCAAAATATACTGTGGAGTGTTGTTACATGACTAACAATCATTAATAAAATCACATTATCAAAGTAATTAGGTAGGTACTTTATCTATAAAGGTAGAACTGTTTAAGTGTAATCTTTTAAACAACTAATTTGAATATAATAATTATTTTTTAGTTTAGTTTTGTGCACAGTTAAGTTTATAAAACTTCAATATTTTTCATTGATAACTCTATAATAAAAATTAAAAAGCACTTGAAAAGGTAATCAAGGTAATAATACCTCTAAACATTGATGAAATTGCACTGGCTAATAAATAACAAGCTTTAGTCACAAAAATGTGACAGAAATATTGTTGTGAATGTTTTTTTTTTTCATATTTTTTAGGGGTAGGTCAGAGGTCAAGTTACCTCTCATAGCACTTTGATTCACCCATTCTGGGACACCCTGTGTTTATTTATTTAATTTGAATCTCATTTTATTTTAATAAGTTGGTGAACTAGAAATCTTAATTTAATGTTACAGATATTAATTTATCAATATCAGCCCTTTTGACGCATAAAACCATATACGCGGAACACCACCTTTACGCAAAACAACTAGCTCGAAAAAACCGCCTATGTAAAACACCAACTAAGCATAACACCAACTTTGACTTACGCAAAATACCAACTACTGCTGGTTAATGCGTTAATACTATTTTATTTATATTATATTTAGCCAATATTATACACAACAAAAAGAAACAACTAAAATTACAATAAAACAAATAAAAAAAAAAAAAAAAAAAAAAAAATTATAACTGTAAATAAACAATATTATGTTAATATTAGGTATTATTTTATTATATTATTGTGCAGTTAGAGAGGCCTATGTCCAGAAGCAGACTAGTTTAAGCTGATGATGATGATATCATTATTTATAGTTAATAAATGGTGTCAGTTCGGAAAACGGAATGAACTCAATGACAAAAAAGATTTTCAAATTCAATGCCCTCTTCTTTCCTCTCCCGGACTACACGTGCTGGTCTTAGGAACCACCATCATACTGTACAGACAATCAGTGCTTGTATCAAAAAATTTGGCAAGGCGTTCCTCTGTAAGACTATTCGACTTTGGAATTCTTTGCCGGCGCATTTTCCCAGTTCCTATAGTACCATGTCTTTTAAGCGGGGCGTGAAACGGCATTTATACAGGCCGTCATGACGGGGTGCGCTTGTTCCACGGTGGGGAGCGCTCTCATTATTTTGGACTGCATCGGCTGCTTACCATCAGGCAGGATGTAGTCACTATGACGTGCCAATATAATATATAAAAAAATAAAATTTAATTCAAAATAAGAATCGCTTTCATACACGTCTAACTTAGAGGAGTATTCCGGGCTTCCGGCGACTGGGCCCGCTCTTATCTGGGCCCGCGGGCCCACTCGCCGGATCGAATTATTTTAATATTTTTATTCCGGCAACTGGGTACCGGCATCATCGATATCCATATAAAATCTATTGTTTAGATCGAATTCTAGTGTAGTTAGAAGAATACGCATTCGAAATAAAAAAAGTTTTTTTTAAGAAAATATTTTTTTTGTTATATTTAGTTTTAAGTACCTATCTAAAGACTGTGATTTTTAAAAAGTTTACTTTTATCATTTTAAAATATAAGTACCTAAGGTAGCCAGGTAAAATACTCATTTATACCCAGTATACTTGTTCCGATCCGAACCCCTCGGAGAATCTAGTAGGGCACGGGGAAACGCACTAGTGTGTGCAGTTCCTTCTAGAAAACCTCCGAAATCCGAAGGTGATTCGTTTCACACAACATGAGGAACCCTCTAAGTTTCTCGCCGCCCCCAAACAAGCCCGGTGTAGCTGAAAATGCCGTTTGAGGCAATCAGCAAACTCTCCAAAAAAAAAAACAGTATACATACTTGTATTGTCTATTATCTTTTACATAAAACATTCGTCCTTATAAAGATTATACTTGTGATGTGATGAATTGTCCGTGTGTCTGTGTTTTTTGAGGAGCTCGATGGCACAGCGGTTAACGCGCCCGGTCTGCGAGTGCTGAGGTTAAGCAACTTTCCCAAAGGCCGGTCATCGGATGGGTGACCAAAAATTTATCATCTCGAGCTCCTCCGTGCTTCAGATAGGAAACGTAAAGCCGTTGGTCCCGGCTGCATTAGCAGTCGTTAACAACCACCAATCCGCACTGGGGCCGCGTGGTGGTTTATGGCCCGTTCTCCCTATCCATCCATAAGGCTCGTGCTCCAGCAGTGGGGACATAAAAATGAGCTGATGATGATGAATCTGTCCAAGTTTATGCCTATTGATCTAAGATTTGTTGATTTTATGTTAAATTTTATTAAAGGCTGATCCAATGTAAGTACCTACAAATAAATAATAAATTATTTTCTTAAAAAACTCTATTTATTAAGATTGCGTTTTCTTTCAACTGTACTAGAATTCGATCTAAACAATAGATCTTATATGCATATCGATGGTGGGCCCAGTTGCCGGAATAAAAATATTAATCCGGCGAGTGGGCCCGCGGGCCCAGATTAGAGCGGGCTCAGTCGCCGGAATACTCCTTAGAGCATTAAACCAACACGTCTAACGCTTTTAGACTTACTTACCTTATGTTACGCAGATGCTGGTGGAAGTTTGGATTCCGTCTGTATGCGTACGTCTGGTCTGGTCCGTTGTACATTTTTCTTAAGTAAATTTTAAAGTAAACAGAAGGGAATAGCGTAAAATGGAAGAGGCCTATGGCCAGCAGTGAGTAGATACGGGCTGAAAATGATTGATTAAAATTTTAAAGTCGAGCAGGCTAACTGTATCGTGTAGCTCTCCGCTTTGTATAAGTATAAGTATAAGTTAAACACTGAATTATAATTTATTATAGTATAGTATTGTAATTTATTATTTACAGAATTATATTATAGTGTTGACGCACGGACATCATATTTTTTACGCCTTTGATCTTTCTTACTTACTTGATTTCTGTTTGTTGCTGTTGCTGTTACCTCTCTGAGGAACCTCATTTAATGCAATGGCAAACGTTTTAGTCAATAGTCTAAAATTTAGACTCTAAATAAGTCTGTGTCTTTAGTAAGGAAGTACTCTTAAAAAAAGTTATTTTTTGACTATACGTACCCGTCCGTCCGTCGCCGGCAGTGAAAGCCACTGACTAACAAAATTGCGGTGATCGGCAAAACGGAATCTGTGCCCGCATATGCGTAATGCAGAAAGCTCTATCGTGGGCTTCTCATTCTGAAGAGTTCAGTGAAAACCTTATCCAGCATGTGCACACTTTTGAACCGTTTACGCTCAGAATGCCAACTTCGCAAAATGCCAACCGCTCGCAAATAGCCAACTTCCCATAATGCCAAATTCTTGAAATGCCAACTTCGCGAAATGCCAACTTCGCGAAACGCCAACTTCGCAAAATGCCAACTTCGCATAATGCCAACTTCGCGAAATGCCAACTTACAATTATAATGAAATACAGAAGCAGTGAATGCTACTACAAATAATAAAAATAATTAAAAAGTCCATATACAATATCGCAATATCTTTATTTCTTACTACATAATCAATACTACACTTACAATTATTACACTAGGGCCGTATCGCATCAATCTTAAATGATGACATGTAAACTTATATGATTGTCACAATCATTGTCAAAATCAGATAAACATTAACTAGGTACGGTTACCGTAAACTTTAAAACATAATATAGTTTATGGCAAAAATAAATCAACTAAAATAATAAAGGAGACCTTTCCAAATGGGCCCCCGTTGTACCGAGGTACACTTTATTTTAAAATATTCTCTACATTATGCAGAAACACTTTGTGATATATTTTTTTTATAAAACTTGCTAAAACTAGATTTTTTGGAAAATAAAAAAATCGCCAAAATGGTCCTAGAAATCGTAAACATGAAACGAAACGTGCAAAATATGACTGACAGTGACATCTATCATAGCGGTTTTTGGTGTAAACATTGTGGTCTTTTTAAAATCTCACAAAGAATATTATTAAAATAGGTCGAAAACATAGTTAATATTATACGGTTTTCTACAAACTCACATAAATAATAAACATAGATCGTGCGTGCGTGACCGTCTTATTTTTTGCTGAACCAAAGCCGCTTTTATGCAGCCATAGAAACTTGTTTATTTTGCTCTACAGATCCTGGATAGAAAACATGTTTGTGTGATGAAAACGAATGTTGATATCATAGAATCTAGTAGGTACTGAAATAATTATTTAGAAAGGTCCGCACTTACACGGAACCATAAATGCTAATAGAAACAAGAATGTAATTCATGTTTACTACAGTTGACCAACTTGATTCATAAGCAGTCTTTCTAAACAAGACTTATTGTCAATCAACTGACACATCAATAATGCTTCTGCAAAGTCCTTCCCAACAGCACAAGCAGTTGTGTAGTAGTCTATCTTTTACATCGGACCTATACATATTTCATGTCATAATAACCAATTGCATTGATTTTAAAAGCAACACAGTTCTACAATGACATAGAAATGGTTGAGCGCACCTTAGATGGCAATGTAAAACATTATGTTGTTTGTTGGAATAAAACAATATGTTTATTTTTTAATTTCTTTTATTATGTTTCTTCATTTTCTACATCTTCTCTGATTAATATATCATCAAGGAAGAATGCTGGAGCAGTTATATTTTGTTGGTATCGAGCCCACTCCATATACCACACAATGGTCATACATAACATGAGCACAGTAACCCTCGGTAAGTTTTCCTATTATACAATTACAGTAATAACGGTGAATTCTGTGCTCCCAACTATTGTGCTGCATATTTAACAATATATATGTATAACATGTTCGACCACTAATCAACCTCTCAACAGATACATTTCATTTTCAGAATGTGGTTTATGGAGAGGCTCAATATCACGGCATACTTCAATTCCAAATGTTCCATTTGGTCTTATGTGCTTACCATAATATGAGCGTGCCTGCTTAATTTGATAAGTTCCCAGTGCAAATAATATTAAGTCCGATTCTGTCATCACTGGAAACTCATTTAATAGTAAGCATTTATACTGTCAAAAAGACCTCACCTTCTATTAATATTATTTTCTATTATATACTCTGCCAAAACATTTGGTTGATCTAATCTGCTTAGGGCCACTTAGGGCACGCTCTAATATTAAAGTGGCATCTGGTCTGTCTGTGATGGGTAGATGGAATGCATTTATCATGGCCCCTGCTATTCGGAAATCAGATATTAGATGGGTAGAAGCATTATTATTAAAATAATTTCATTTTTTCATTTCATGAGTAAAATAAGAAGATCTTTTGAATCGGTATCCAAACGCAGGTTGTCGGGAATCGTCAATATATCAATAGCAGCCAAGTTAGGCGGGGGTACCGAGGTCCAGTAGATATCGCCAAGTCTTCAGATTCAGATAAACAAAAGTCCAGGGAGAATAGCCGAGTCAAATAATCAAAACAATACAGATACAAACGAAAAACACTCCAGCCAGAGCCAGGTACCTACACCGAAACGGAATGAAAAAAGGTTAATCTCAAGATGTCATGACTGACAAGTCACTCAGTCTTTTTAATTCGTTCGTTACAGCTCTGGCTTATAGTACTTTTTATCAATTTCTTCTGGGTGACAAAATAATCAAACGCACAAAATAATTTAAAACAGTTAAAAACACTTATTTTTGTTATTATTTATCATGTACTTGCTAGAAATCGATAAGCTTATGTAAAAATAATGTTTTAAAAGACTTATCAAAAATTAGTTGTGCCTGAGAGTAAGCTAACGAAACGCATCAGACAGCGAGAGAGTTGTGCTTGCCAGTTAAATTAATTCAATGTTGCAAGTAATCAAACCTTTCTAATGATGTTTTTGGGTGGTACAAATTGAATAAAAAATATGTTATATATATTTTTAGAATCTACGATTTTTTCCCTACATTTAGATACCTTTGAATCTTAGGTACATTCGGGGCCCTTGTTGTATGGGGCGAGGAAAGGTCTCCTTTCAACACAAAAATAAACAAAATAATTTTTTTTATAAATCAAATCAAATGTTAAATGTCAACACAAAAATAAACAATTTTTTTTATTTAAATTAACTCAAATAATAAATGTCTTCTTCTTTCTTCATAAATAATAAAAAGAATAAAATCATAAAAGAGGTTTAACAATTTATTTAGATTAAAAATACAAATGTAATATAAATCGTTGCTGTCTAATGAAACTGAACAGACACAGATATAATAGATTGATTATAAAATAATTAACTTTCATAGTGAGGTACATGAGATATATATATTATATTCAATATGGACTTTTTAATTATTTTTATTATTTGTGGTAGCATTCACTGCTCCTGTATTTCATTATAATTGTAAGTTGGCATTTCGCGAAGTTGGCATTTCGCGAAGTTGGCATTTTGCGAAGTTGGCGTTTCGCGAAGTTGGCATTTCGCGATGTTGGCATTTCGCGAAGTTGGCATTTCAAGAATGTGGCATTATGAGAAGTTGGCTATTTGCGAGCGGTTGGCATTTTGCGAAGTTGGCATTCTGAGCGTAAACGTTTTGAACACCTCTCAGCAGAGTTGAGTAAAAATCGTATCAAGCACAAGGACTCTCTTTCGCGCTGAGTGAGAACTTTATTTATTTGATCAGCTCATTTTATGTCCCCACTGGGCCACGAAGGAAGCCTCGAAGTCTATGCATGCCATAAACCACGTACTATCATTAGTATTGGACGACCTCCTTGGCGAGTGGTTTGTACACCGATTTTCATGGTGTAGCCATCTCTGAGGTCCCGGGTTCGATCCCCGGTCGGGTCAATTTAGAAATTATTGTTTTTCTAAATTGTCTCGGGTCTGGGTGTTTTCTATGTATAATAATAGTATGTGTTTAAGTATTTTAAGTATGTTTATCCGTTGTTTAGTAACCATATAACGAGTTTCATAGCGAAGCTTCTCTTGGGCTAGATAATTGGTGTGAGTGTAGGAAAATTTATTATTTATTATTTATAAAATACTATTGATTTATTATTGAATGAATAATTTATTATTGATTTGGGAAATCATTTAATAGTCCAAAAGTCCAATCATTTAATAGTAGAAAGATCCACTTAATAGTCGCAGACATTTTAGCAAATGTATTATTGAAACATATTTGCCTGTGAGGTACGAAACGAAATTGAAAAATGTGTCAAACAACGCTAACTTGAGAAATTTTAAACAAAATAATACTTTTTCGAGGGCAATGAGAAATGTTAAATAAGTTATATAAAATATCTTCTGAGTTTTTCTTAAAGAATCGTAGTTTCAGTCATGTGAAATCCCATCCCATCCTATTTTAGTTCTATTAATACTGTTACTGACTAATATTATCGATATCGATATTAGTGTAAAAAACGACATGACATACATCACTGACACGCACTCATTAACAATTTTACACACACAAATGTCAATGTCATGTCCTATTTCGGTTTCTTTTGTCAGCTCGTGTTTGTTGCTCTTTTCCGTTGACTCGTCAGTTGCTACTTAGACCAATCGCGTTTTAGGCCAACTGATACTAACTCGTTTCATTCATGCTGCTAGCTCTATTATTTTAAGAGATATTCAAATTTTTCGTACTGACCCATATTGTTTGTCCACGAGTGTATTTATATCACACACAACATTATATCTATACACATCATAAAGTTCAAAACTGTATCATCATCATCATCTCAGCCAAAAGATGTCCACTGCTGGACAAAGACCTCCCCCAAGGTCTCCACAACGACCGGTTTTGTGCTGTTCGCATCCAGCGGCTTCCCGCGACCTTCACCAGATCGTCGGTCCACACTGCGCTTTCCGGTACGCGGTCGCCACTCCAGGACTATCCCGCCCCAGCGGCCATCAGGTCACTCAAAGAGCAATGGAGAGGGCTATGCTCGGGGTTTCTCTGCGTGATCGAATCAGAAATGAGGAGATCTGCAGAAGAACAAGAGTAACTAAATAAATAAATAAATAAGTAACCGACATAGCCCGAAGAGTTGCTAAGCTCAAGTGGCAGTGGGCAGGGCACATTGCTTGCAGGACTGAAACTGTATGTTGTAGATAATTTCATAGATAACTACACTAAATTGTGAAAACGTTATTTGTTTATTTATTAAAATTACATAGGAAACAAAATATCAACATTTTTTCCGTTAAAAAATTAAAAGACTACCTCACACACCACATAAAAACGAACTTTAAAGCCATATTAATACTTCGTATTGCCTCCACGGGTTCTTCTTACAGCTGCCAGACGATTGGGCATGCTGTTTATTAAGTTTGTTATGCGATGTTGCGGGATATTGTTCCATTCTTCCACTAACACGTGTTTCAGATCTCTAAGTGTAGCTGGGGCGGGGTCCCCATTTCTCACACGCCTTCCGAGCTCGTCTCAAGCGTGCTTTATCGGATTTAGGTCCGGGCTTCTCGGGGGCCAGTCCATGCAATTGATGCCAACGTCCTGAATATACTCATTTACAGTTTGAGCTGTATGTGGCCTAGCATTGTCATGTATATTGTGGGGGTCTAAAAGCAAACCCGCCACTGCCCATATGGTGACAGTGAGGACTGTGGCGTTTTTGCTTCTATACAAAATTCCGAATTTTCACCCATATTAAAGTCTAGGCCGACATACTCATTAAGGATCTCTTCTACATATCTTGCACTAGTTAGCGTACCATTTTTTATCAGTACTAACTCCGTGCGACTCTGAAGTGATTCCAACCCAAACCATAACAGATCCACCGCCAAAAGGTACTTTTTCCTCATAACAAGCTGGAATAAAACCGTTTCCCTGGCCGTCGGTAAACTCTTCGCGCCCATCCTGTGCATAGAGCATAAATCTAGATTCATCAGAAAACATCACTCTTGCCCATTCTTCGTCTCCCCATTGTGCATGTTCGCGGGCATAACGTAATCTTGCTACTCGATGTTCCCTTGCAAGTTTTTGGCCATTTGCGGTCTATTCGAGGTTAAATTAAAATCTCGGAGCCGCCGCCTAACAGTCCGCTCGCTTACCTCGTCTTTTCGGGTCTCTCGAAATTGATTTGTTACTTCAACTGCCGTGAGGTATCGATTTCGGAGCATGGTCGTAATAATAAATCGATCCTCTCGAGCCGTAGTACATCTCGGTCTGCCGGTTCCTGGTCTTCTAATGTTGAGCCCAGTTTCTCGGAAACGTTGCACGACTCTTTGCACCGTAGAAAGTGACACGACTGTTACTCTCGCCGTATTTCTCTGACTTCTGCCTTCTTCTAGCATAGTAACGATACGTGTACATTCTTCTGGCGTTAGCGACATGATAGAATTTGAATTATGACCGTGAAAGACGATGATGACTGCCTTTTATCATTTTTAATTGACAGATTGAAAACAAAAGTGAAAAAACAAGCAAAAGTAAAACACGCGTGATTTGAATTTATTACCAAATTCGAACTTTTGTTATTTTTTTTTTCAAAATACGTTGTACCTATAGCATTTAAGGTTTTATGTTATTAAAATTATCTCTAATATAAAGTTTGTTTCATGCATGTGACATTATTCATTTACAAGATACATAGGATTTTGTCCCTGATCCGTATTATTTGTCCATGAGTGTATTAGATAAGATACAGGAAATGCATTGATGCATGATATCTTTCTCAATTCATAATTCTATATATCGTAGAACACGATCAGGATCAGGATAGATACTGCTAGCTACATTCAATTGTCCTACAACTAAACTGTATGAAGTGTAGTTGGACTTATAACTCCTAAACCTTAATTTTATCTCTAAAAACGAGCAAATTATGGTTTTTATTGTATTGACTCATCTTATGCTACTTCTACTTACTCTCCATTAACAAAATACTGTATTATAGTCGTAATATTTAGTCTTTAAAGTCCTTTTATAGGTACATTCTTAAAGTTTAGTTTTGCTCGTAGTACCTATGGCGTTACTCAATTTCGAAATTTTACTTGTTTTTAGATGACAATATGTGGCTAATGACTTTATTTCTGTATAAATTGAGTAGGATAGGTAGCAATAGATGTAAACCTCAACGTAATTCCATGGGGTAACGTAGGCTTGCTCGGCTAGGCGGGCACCGGGCTCGCGAGTAAGGAGGGTGAGGGGTGCGCAAGCGAGATGCGCCGCGCAGCCTCCGTGCGCTCCGACGCCGTGGCGCCGCCATCGGTGATTTGATGCGAGGCTCGTGAGTGGACGCCACGCCGAGTGTATTGCGTAGCGGCTGTGGAGCGAGGGGCCTCCGTGCCGAGCTTATGTGGTGATGGCCTGGTGTAGGTGAGCGGCCGTGGAGGGCCCGCGGGCGCCGCGCGACAAGCCGCCGTGGCGGTGTTACGGACCCATGCTTACCCACAGCCGATCCGACGGCGATTTCCCTATATATACTAGAGGTAAGCGTACACTCAATCTGTGTTATGTTCGTTGTTAACTTGTGAATTGTGAATTAGACATTACTATTATCACGAGCATGAATTACCTACCTACCTACGTTCCATATTGTAGAGGTTTATGTTCTCGAATGCATTTTCCTTATCGTCCAGTTTATGTCCGTACTATTAAATAATCAAGTGTAATACACATTTCAGAGGGACTGTTTGTTGTAATCAGTTCAATGGTCGCCCTATGATCTTAGGTTCAACGAATAGCGACCCTTGTAATTGTTGTCATGAGATCCATAGATATACCAAAACTATTGAAATGGCGTGTTAAGATTTAAACATTTTCTAAATATGGCTATTTAATAAGCATCAAATCTGTCTCATGTATTCATCTTTTTAAAGTACATAATGTTCCTTATACATATTCAGTTGTTTAGGCTTCATTGCATGCATTATACGCTACGCAGGTTTCAGGCATAAAATCATGGTCGGCTTGTTTTCTAGGGCAATAGGCTCTAATAATAAATAAAGGCTACACGCTTTATCTCACAACGGCTTCATCCATTTAAAGTCAAATCTGCGCACTGTGATTATTCAACCAAGTAGGTACCTAGTGGCGATTTATATTTACCAAATAGACATTGGTTAATTTTTACTTTATTTATATCTTTATGTAGGTGTATAGATAATGTATTAAGTTAAATATCCTAAACATAGTGCGTAATGTTCTCAATGAATGTGAATATAGATATAAGTATTTGTGTCAATTAACAGCTAGGGCTCTATCATGAATGAGTCATGCATGACCCTTGATTGAACTCTACGAAGACACGGCAAGTAAATTGGTGCAGTCATTCATCATGATCATAGGTGAACTTTGAAGAAATGTTATTTGTGAAACCCTAATATTGTTTATTCGTGATTATAAGACTTACACATTTCGAACAATCATTCATTTAGCTTCCTTCTGTTAAAGAATTTGTTGATTGTCTAACGTGCAATGTGCTGCAGGTACGACATACAGAAAAACAATTTGATAAGCATTCACTATCGGCCGTTATCTTATCGAAAAGACTCTGAATAATGTCTTAGTTGTAAATTGACTTTCAATCTGTATGGGCACGAAAGTGATGTCGATGATGGGGACTTAGTGTGGATGTCAGTGTTTGTGATGTGTTGAAGAATGGATGACTTACACCTCAAAGCGAAGTCCAGGCACCGGCCGATAGACGATGACACTAGAAGTGAATCTGGTACTATAGACGTTGAAGAATCTTGTAAGTGCCCAAATTTGAATGTTTTTATTGGTATAATAAGTACTTTATCGCATACATACATAGCACACAGTAGGCACAGTACAGTACACAATAATCTCCCGGACAAATACGTACTCTTTTCGAATCAAAGCCGTAAATAAAAATAATTTTGAAAATCGATCCACAAACTGACAGAGAAATTGATGAACATACTTGCATAAAAAAATACAGTGGAACCTAGACCTCCTCCTTTTTTGAAGTCGGTTAAAAATAAACAGTGTGTCAACTACCTACCTATGCAACGGATTTTCGCGTTAATCCTACTAATATTATAAATGCGAAAGTTTGTGTGTATGTATGTTCATATATTTGTTACTTCTTCACGCTGCAACGGATGGATGGATTTGGATGAGATTCGGCATACAGATAGTTTATAACCTGGAATAACACATAGGATACTTTTTATCCAGACATTCCCACGGGAACGGGAACCACGCGGGTGAAACCGCGAGCGGCCGCTAGTCAATAATAATTTGAAGAATCTTTAGCAAATTATAATTTATTATTAGTACCGTTCTAGCGTAGGTTCTAGCGTAGGTAGCGTTATCACACAGTAGGTGCCTATTACTTTGTGATAAAACAAACAGGTAAAACATTATAAAAGCCATAGGTATTATGAAAAAGGCTTAACCCATCTGTCAAGGAAGGAAAAATATTGTTGACCGCAATATGAACATTATAACTTGCTAGTTTTGCTGAAAACTTTACATTTGTACTGAAAGAAGCAATTCAGTTAAAACAGTAGCAATTATTATTTGAAATAGGTACCCTACTAGCCTAAACTTGGTTGGTTGGTGTTTATTCGGACTATTGGTCACCACTCACCTCACCACAGAAGAGATATTCCCACCCAGTGTTCGGAATTCGACCTTAGTTCACAAAACATACAATGTTTATAGAATGTAAAATAACACCTACCTATACATATTTTTGATATTTCGGAACTCCTTTCCTTCCCCATATTAACTTTACGCACGCTGTGCGCGCAATGTGCTTAAAAAGAGACGAAATTTTCGCGACACGTACCTATCTAGATAGATAATAATAACAATAAAATCAGTTTGTACGTTCACAGAAATGTATGTAGATATTTATTTATATCTGGGATCATAATTCGATCAAGATAATTATTTTCTTTGGCCCATTACCGATTTTTGTCCATTGCGCTTTACCAAATAACTAATTAATATTTAAATTATTTAGGTTACCTGCATTTCTTTTCGACATCTCGCCTTTTTGTAATAGATCTACAAGCCGCTATTTTATAAAAAAATTCAAAAAATTGACAATGTAAAAGAAATGAGGAAAGAAAATAACCATTGATAAGTTTCTTACCGGTTCTTCTCAGATCAAACACCATTTCGTTGTTATAATTTTTGCATCACAAATCACAAGCGCAAATTAAATAAAAACTATACAAATAAAACCTGGGAAAACATAGAGAATAATGAATTTCATTGCCTTGATTTTTTTGGGATTAATATGCGTTGAAACATTTTATCCGTTTTAGAGCTACTTAAAACACCCACCCCCTGTTTTTCATCATTCGCTTATGAAATAGGTAAGTTAAGTTCTTCAAATTTTACGTCGATATTTTTAATTATTCGTACTTGTTTTTCGTGTACTTATAACAAGTTTTCGTTATGAAGAAAGCATAGTAAAAATTTCCGACAACTTTATCTCGAAAGTTTTGCTACCTATTGCGTTATTTTTGCAACTCTGTCGAAAACCGAATTTTGTTTAAGATTAAGATCAAGATCAATAAAGGCAGAAAATCTTTTTTCACTTTTCACACAAAAAGCCAAACGATTAAGTTACCTAATTTTATTTTGCAACTTTTCGTTGTTTTTTTATACTACAGATTTTAGGTACATTCAATTACCCACTCTTTTATAGTTTAGTCAACTGCATTATAGGCGACTTCACTCTAGTTTGATCGCTAATTTAAACACCAAAAGTAGATTTTATAACGTACTCTCACCGTGCAAAACTGCAAGGGTAGCCATCTTTTGCATATGTAGAAATGTAAGGTCTCGCTTGGCTAAAGAGCTTCCGCACATGTGACGCCTCCAATTTACGAGTTACTAACGGCATCGGTATATATAACATGACACGACCCCGTAATAGTGGAGGCGTCGTCGCGTAGTGTGCGAAATCTGGACGCCACTGGTCACATTCTGGTGGGTCTGACTTCTACGTCACTACCCATCTAGAACTAACAGCCCACCAATAGGAATATAATAACATTGGACCCCCGTTCTGCCTCCAAGATCATTAGGATCGTTAGTATAGGGTATACTGGTACGCAAAAGTTTGCTACGGATGCCCTGGTCTTCACCTGCGCCTCGGCGCCGAAGTGCTTCGGCGTTAGCAATCATCACTATTCATCACCGGGCGATTCCTTTGTGTTTTATACGGGTTCATCCTCATTGTTTTACAATTTTTATATATCATTTTGCTAACTTTGTATAGGCCAATTAATAATTCTAGCTAATTAATGATCATTTGACAAAGTTATATAATAATTATAAGAAAATGTTACTAGAGCAAACAATACATTCGCCAAATCGAATTCAAAATTTCGGCCGAATAACACGAACCCTTTTGGTGCTCTATAAAACATGGAAGACCTGATTGGATTGACAATTCCAATAGTATTTAAAAAAATCTCGTAAACTCGAGAAAAAAAAGGTTAACATTTTTCAAAGCTTCCTTGTCATTGTGAGGCTAGTTACATACAGACAGATCAGGTAGTTTGTCGAGGAGGTAGACGGAACGTGCATAGTTGCGTTTCGCAGTGGTATTGCAAAGATAGGGCCGCAGGGTGTTGGGTCGCTACTTGGTGCACCTGCCGTAGACGAGGGGCGGAGGGTGCGGGTGCGGGGTGGTGCAGTCTCACGTGGGCCGGTGCACACTCGCACACAAATTATACCGGCTTGTCCACCAACCACCACCATAGAATAGTAATAGGACTCGTAGTTCTCAGCTACTGAACGATGTTGCATTGTAAATGTATGTAGATACCCTAAAATCATCATTTACTTACGTAATACTGTCGTTTTAGACTTCTCTCTTAAGCAAGTTAGCTTTCATGTCACGTTTAATCCATTGTAAGTATAACGAAGTCGTATGCTATGTCTGTTTACCTATAAACATAAAACTTAAACTTTTTGAAGCATCGTGCTTACAACTTCTAATTATAATTTAGTAGCCAGATATTAAAAAAAATATACTTTTAATAGTTTATTTCCCGTATATAATCGACCGTGGACTTCTATTACCTAAGATATTAAAGATTGTGATGATCATAGAACTTCAATTATATCTTTAATCCTAATAATTTTCAATGAATTCTTCAATTGCAAAGTCTACATCTATATCCGGTGTCACAGACTCTTTAGCGTTTTAATTACAGAGACTAAAATAAGCTTTGGCGCTTGTGTTCGAACAAAGCGTAGGTACAATAAAAAACAGTTGGAGTACAAATGAAGCAAAACGGGTACTGTGGATTGCGCGGCACACCGCATCGCTTGTCGTCTCGGTCGTTGTTGACGTGACGTCGAGACTCGAGACTCGCCATTCGGATGGCCACGGTGCGGCGAGGCGAGTCGAGTGCATTTCAACATGCAGGAGGGACAGGCAGGCGAGCCCCCACCCTGCCCCTCGCCGCCGTCGTCGGCCCAAGCGCGCCAGTTCGCCGTTGTGCGTTCCTCGCGGCGCAGGCACTTTGCTATGATCGCCTCGTAATTACCGCTTTTAGAACCGGCATCGCGCGTGTCTTTGTTAGTGTTTTGACAGTGCTTTTGTGTTCAGTCCGAAGATGTTGTGCGTACGACATGGCGACGTGTAGTTGACATGTCTCTGAGCGCGCCCGCTCAGGCGGTGCGCGGTACAAGGACCAGCAGCCTCGATCAACTCGATTTCCAGGAGCGGAGGCTGCTGATCGCGAGCTCCTTGTCGCTCACCGACTTCTTGCACGTGGGTGCGAAGGAGGTTGCAGCTGTAGCCGGTCAGCATCCCTTCTCTTTTTTGTCTCACACCCAGCCGCATTCCTAACAATAGCTTTGCGAAATCAAAGACTCGTGCATAGCACTTGGCCTCAACAAAACATTCCTCAAAGTTTCATACCAGATATAATACGAGTCCAACAAGTACGCACGCGAACTGTAATTGATCAGTATAATTTACGTTTGTGTTTGTGCCTACTTATGTACAGACAGATCCTCTTGGCCATTCATTAATTAATTCTTGTGATTCTAAATTCTGAAGGATACCTATTGAACATATGCATGGTGTGTGCTTACTGTTTTATTTTTAATTCCCGTTTAAAATAATATAATTTAGGTAGGTACCTAAAGAGAAAAACAATGTTCTTACTAAATAGCCTACCTACCTATATTTTTTTTAACTTTATGATGTTACAAAGTTATGTGGTCACGCTACTCGAAGGAGTGGTTGTAATTTACCTAGTTAGGTAGGTACTTGGTCACGAAACGCATATGTGTCTGTCATTTGAGTTCCCAAAAGGTCGGATTGTAATTTATTTATAGACACTTGAGACTAACATTATTAGAACTTCTATCCAGAAAATATGGGTTGCCTTCATATTTCACTTTATACTTTTTATCTTTCTCTTGTACGTTAATCAACGTGCTAATACGGCATTCAGTATTTCCAAATAAGGCCAGCTTAACGAAATTGACCTTATGATATCAACTCGGAAATAAGTGAGCCTTTACTAAGGTCGTCGTTTAGTTAAAAGGCCACTTTTAGCTAGCTGCGGTGTTGACATCGCTTACCTGTTACAGTTTGCTTTTGTTGATGTAGTTTCAGTTTAATAGGTCTTTCTCTGTCTCTTCGATCAGAACAAAAGAGATACCCACACTTTCTCGTGATGTTTATTACCATGGAAAGTGAAAATGTGGTTTCTTTGCTGTAAGACAAGAATTATAGTAGTTAAAATCCTCTTACATTGCTGTAAAAAGTTAATATTTCCTGTTTTCCATGATCTTGAATAAGACAGAAAATCCTTTGAACATCCTCAAAGTTTCCTTAAAATTTTCTTATAAATATACAACTGAACTTTTGTGTATTTTCCATCAAATAAATGTGAACATTCGCTAATGACTCACTGATAAATCACTACATAGGTAGTATAAAATAGCCCTCCTTCTGACGCAGTCGGGTAACAAAGTCGCTTCGCGCTGTCTGTCTGTCCCTATGTATGCTTAGATCTATAAAACTACGCAACGGATTTTGATGCGGTTTTTTTTAATAGATAGAGTGATTCAAGAGGAAGGTTTATATGTATAAAACATGCATATAACTGGACCCGGTAGGTGTCGCTGCGCTGCCATAGGGTTCTATAGGATACGGGTGTTCACTCAAGCGGACGAAGTCGCGAGCGAGCCGCTAGTATTTTTTAAAGTAAATATTTTTGAACAGTCGGTCTGCTTCTAACGTTATTAGTTCTGAGCTTGTAACTTTGACTGACACCTGACAGTAACAAAAGAGAAACTGACATGCGTAGGTACCTTCCTGATTTCAAATTCCGAAACAAAAAGTTCACCCAAAATATTCTGGCATATTCACAAAATAATTATACCAATCCAACGAAACAAGCACAAAATATGCGGCTAACAATACATACCTAGTAGATATCATGATATTATCTCTCGCGTTATTCACAGCGCGCGGTGATGTCACATGTTCTGTTTTCGCTGAGGCAGCCATTGCGCATAACTGTTATTAAAAAGTTAAAAAAAAATTACAATAGACGCATAAGATTTTTTTTGTATTTTAATGTTTGAACTTAAACAATCATTTACCATGTACAAGTACACGGAAACAATGCTTGTAATTGATATTTTTGATGCGCATACAACGCTATTCATCCGTCTGGAATTCATCTAATCATACGGATATAGCATCTTTAATAATCCCTATTGCGTATATTGCGATGGTCAAGGTCTTTCGTTAATATTTGTCAACTATTTATTGAAGGTCGCAACGCAAGGTATTTTTGGGACACCAAACTTATTTAATATTGTTTTTGGTTAATATTTTCCAAATCAGGAAGGATTAATAAAGTAAATTAACTGTGGTCTGTGGTCATTTTGAATGTTCCTAAGTCTGGTAAGTTTTACTTAAATGTGCTTTCGAAATATCATTTTAGGAAATACCTTAGTAAACAAAGAAAATAACAGTTAGATAAGGTACATATATATAAAAACATATGATTGGGGTATTCATGTAGTTTTGTAGCTTTCAAAATAATTCTCGCATCATAAAGAGCGCGGTCCCATTAACAGCTATTATTTAGTAGCTATGAGCTATTTTGTAGTTCAGTATGAGCTAAGCTGCTATTTCATTCAGTTAGACAGATATCAGGCAATATATAGCTTAGCTTGAATTGTATACTCGTAGTAGCTAATAATGTGACCCGAAAACTGGTATATTGCCATTTCTGTCTAACCTTGTAGATCTAAGCCATCAAAAACAAACTTGTAAAAAAAACCAAGTCTCGCAACTCGCAACTTTTTACGGTAGAAGAACTACCGTAAAAAGTTGTGAGATCCATGTAATACCTAGGTACCAAGTCGGTTAATTTATTCAGTCCCTACTTAAGGGACCTTCTGTCTTAAGTTATTTATTACGTAATTAGCTAACCTAACAACATCATAAAGTGACCATATCAATTAAAAAAACACAAATGATGAAAGAATTTCCACGAGCAGGATTTGAACCTGCACCCTTCTGACATACCGGGTCAGATGTTCTCTCAGTTGAGCTATCGTGGTTCTAACCAGCCCGCCGAAATTATTCAACACTATTTACTTTTTACTTTGAAAGCCAAAGGCGCCCATTCAATGTCAACAACTACCTACCGTCATTAACATCCGATCATAATATTTTTACAAATACTAAAGATCAGTTAACAAGTAAGCAAGCTATTTATAAAATGTTTTTGTTTTGTTTATATAATTCTTAACGCAAATTTTGTTGCGAACAAATTACAAAAACACAAATGTTGAAAAAAATTATATCGATTATGGTCACTATAAGATGTTGTTAGGTTAGCTAATTACGTAATAACTTAAGACAGAAAATCCCTTAACTCCCGACTCCCGACTTGGTATTACATGGATCTCATAACTTTTTACGGTAGAAGAACTGAGTTGCGAGACTTGTTTTTTTTTTACAAGTTTGTTTTTGATGGCATCTCATTACTTTTTGAAGTTAGTCCTACTTTTTTCCTTTCCGGTACCATCTAGGTCCATTTACACCTATAATTCCATTAAACTATACATACAGAAACACTGATTCATTAACTGCAAATGTAACTTTGTAATCATATATTTTTATATGGGATTACAAAGTTATTTATGCAGTTGGTGTATCTAGAAAACTGGACCGATATTGCAAAATATTTTAGTTTTTCCTTGGTTAATACCCTAAACACTAATTGTATTCTAAATTTGAAGCTTCTATGTCTGCTGGACTGGAAGTACCTTAGAATTTTGATGATCGGTCAGTCAGTCAGTTAGTCAGTGAGTGAGTGACAAAATTAAGAAAATTTTACTAGTTATAATTCTTAAACTACTGGTTCAAATTGAATGAAATTTGAAATATACTGTGTTTATACAATGCCTGCTTGGTTACTGAAAATTCAGGCTTCTAGTTCTATTCACAACGAAGTTATAGGGGGTCGAAAATGGCCTGAACTGTTTCGAGGAAAGGACAACCATCTTTTTCTCGAAACAGTTCAGGCCATTTTCGTTCATACTAATAGCCCTCAGAGTCTGGAAAAATATAGTTTTGTGGAAAATGTACGAAATACTCTTTATTTTTCATAACAATATGTCGTAACAGACATGGCAGGACAAAACATTGTGACGTTTTAATATAATGAATGGTCGTGATGGTAGGCAGAGTCGTTAGTTAAATAATCACTATTGGCTTAGGATGCATGCGCCGCACGAGGAGCATATTAATGTGAATATTGTATGTTGCGCAACTAAAGAATGACATGTCCCTGATTCATCGTTTGACATGAACTTAACATGAAGATTGGTGCTGTGCCCTACCTGATTATTGAAAACTTACAACACATTAAATTAAGTAAATTTAATGTTAAGTCTCAAATATAAAATTATTGGTATTAAGAATGGTTTTGAACATACGAGTAAATGATTGTTTCGGAATCGCACCGTTGATCACTGTCGTCGGGCGTCTGCGTCGTCGATATGACGGTCGATATGCGCGCAGCCACAGTGACTCATGTTCACTTGCCATTTACCTACGCACCTTCCATTGGCCCATTATTACCGTGCATAGTGTCGCGGTCCTACAGACTTAGCAATTCTGTGTATGATATAGGTAAGACCTATGTTCGTTCTAATAATGATTCACAAAAAAACTTCTCAGATAGGTAGCAAGTCCGATTCGCCCGAACTTAAACCATTGTCGCATTTTTTGTGTTTTAATTTGAGAAAAAAATAAAATGTTGGGATGTTTCACTTTTTAATTTTTAATTTGTCAGTCAACAAGTTTGAAATTGATGAGATGAACAACTCAAGTACACTCGCGACGAGCAAAAGTATGGATAGAATTACTTACTTGAAATTGGTCCCGCGCGATCTTGAGTACTAAATAATTTGTTAATAACAATAAAAATGGCACCATTTTAAAGGTTCAACGCCAGTTCATCACGCCAGTATTTAAAAAGCTATCCCGGATTACGTGAAGAAGTAAGGAAAAAGACATGTTTCAATTATTGTTTGATACGTCCGTCGCGAGTTGCGGCCTATTGACCCCCTGTAAAAGCACGTGTTACCGGATTTTGTTTACCCCCGATCCGGTCCGAACCCTTCGGAGAATCTGGTAGGGCACGGGGGCACGCACTTGTAAGTGCGTGATGTCGTTCCCTCTAGAAAATCTCCGTAGGTGATTTGTTTCACACGGCTTGAGAAACCCTTTAAGTTTCTCACCGCCCCTAAAAAAAGCCCGGTGAAGCTGAAAATGTTGTTTATCAGTCGGCTTTCACACGTTGACTCTTACACATCTCCGCTACTTTTGACCTTTGACCTTGGACGAAAATGGATACTACACCTACAGAAACAGCACAAATCGTAGCCCTATTGCAAGAAGGGCCCAGCCAGCGGGCTGTTGCACGTCAACTCCTCATTGTGTTTCAAAAGTTTATAAACGCTTCCGAGAGACTGGTGGATTTATCCCGATACCAAGATCTGGACGGCGCCGGTGCACACCCGAAATCGTCATTTGACTGGTGTCGACGTCCAGCAGGAGCTCAGAAATTTTCGTGGGGTAGCTGTCAGCGAGTGGACAGTTGGTCGAAGACTCGAGCAAGGGAATTTGACTCCACAAAGGCCTGCCACAGGCCCGCAACTGACGGCATTTTTTTCGACGGTAAAACGGTGCTTGTTTTTGTTCCTGGCGCGGGACGACGACGACGACAACGACGACGGACGAGCAGGCGGTCTAACTTCAGACCACTATATTTCGATATTTTCCCGGAAAATGTCGTTCCCTATACAGGATATATCGGTGACGACTTCCTACTTATGCACGATAACGCTCGTTGTCACTTCCCGTGCCACAACTGAATATCTCGAAGAAGTCGGTATCGCCACATTGGACTGGCCAGCGCTCAGCCCGGACTTGAATCCCATTGAGCACGTATGGGATAAACTGAAGAGGAGGGTTCGTTCCAGTAATCCTGCTCCTTCAAGTGTGAATGAGCTGAAATCGGCTTTGATAGAGGAGTGGGAAATCTACATATTATCATCGGTTGTTACAGTTAACTACAATTGAGCATGTTGTTTATTTTTGTGAAGTATGTTAGTATTGTAAAATGCTAAGTAGGCAGATAATATACATAGAGATAAGGTAATTGCGGAGTTGCTGTACAAAATGGGCATTTTCTTATCAGCTTGTCAGCGGCTGAGGTTAGGCCTCAGATCAGAATTCCTTAGATATTTTAAGTTAGCCGAGATTATTATTTGTAAATTACAAAGGATAAAGTTGTACGGCCCGTAATTTTCTTTTGTAGAGTTCTTTGTCTGTAAGTTAAAACTTTGGAGATATATTTTTCATTCTACTGTTTCTTGCATATTTATTACCACAGGAAACGTGATTTGTTTCTTTATGCATGATTCGATCTGCCTAACTTTCTCTTGATCCCAGCCACAACCAAAATTTTACTTTTGTTGTAAACTACTTCACAATTGTAAAACAATAACCGTCTTGTTACTGTTACAAAAAAACCGATTGCAATTATACTTTCATTTGTTCTTTAATATATTTCAACACCTTGTGACAAATACCTAGTTACTATTCGCGAACCTAATGTATAAGACGATCGATATGATCGTTCGTTTGATGAATTGTATACTTTTGTCGAGATGAGAAAGTCTCCTCTTGTGTAGGTATGTTCGACCCGTTGGTATTGTGATAGTCACGGACAGTTCTTGACAATAGACACTCGACGTAATGGGGCCATTGATTGTGTGGATGTAGTGTGTGACTGACTGTTGGGTGCACATCTTGCTGGTATCTATTAGTTCCATTGATGGGAACTGCTATTTATAACTTTTTATAACATTTCTGGATTTAGGAATTTTTGATGACTATTATTTTTATTTTTTTGGTAATACAATACTTTTTCGTTACCGTATCAATAATTCAATGAGTGTTTAAGATGATAAGTTTAGTAACGGTTGTTTTTCAATTCAGAGTCTTATTAAAAATGTCTGCTGACAAAAGTCAACAATCCGGCCTCTTCAAAATTAGTTTTATTACGGAAACATATTAAAGTTAATCTTATTTAAATTGCAGCGAAGAAACAGAATGGCTCGACGGTGCGCACGAACAGCCTGGGCTCGGGTGCGCGCACCCCGCCCGTCGAGCGGACCAAATCAAAGTTCTCTGCGTTCGGCAGACTCTTCAAACCATGGAAGTGGAAACGAAAAAAGAAGTCGGAGAAATTTGAAGCGGCTTCTAGAAGTAAGTATTCTAACAAATACATTTAGCTTGCTGTATGCGTTATATAGATAAATGCAAATGTATTATTAGTATAAGCCAATTTTTTTTAATAATAATTAGAATTTTGAAGTAATAAAATTAAAATATACTTACTACTTATTTCTAACGTAATCTCAACTCAGTCTTACTTATTAAATCAAAACTTACAAAGTAGAAAACTAAGGGAAGTCCTGTGTTTTTAAACTATTTAAAAGTATGAACCACCGAAGAGACGATCGCGATACTTATATACCATCGCAAATCGCAATAGCTGGTTTATGGTGGTTTGGCAAAAATAAACGATCTTAAGATCTTCCGCGGTCTGTAAGGCACGTTAAGTCGTCCCAGTCCGATCTAAGATACTACAAGAAAATATTTGCAGTTTTCGGTCTCGAGGACCGCTCTAATGTTTTATAGTGTGAGTTTTGTATACTATCCGTATTCATTCGATTACGTGTACGAAAACGAACTTAAACGAATAAACTTACGAAACGAAATTAGTATGGCATTTAAACAGCGCTTCCTGGCGACATACGAGAAGTGTTAAAATTGCCATACAAATTCTCGTTTTCGTAAACGTAATCGAATGTCATGTCATGACACTAGGCACCCTGTTGGATGTTGAAATCTTTAATGATGACATGTTTGACTGTCTGTTCATATAAGTTGTGTTCTATTTACAGCTTTAGAGAGGAAAATATCCGTCCGAGCTAATAGAGATGAACTAGTGCAGAAAGGCATCCTCATGCCAGAGAGCCCGGTGACGCCGGTGGCAGAAGCCGGTAAGACCCTTTGTGTTTTGTTTTAATGTGTATGGAAAGAAAAAACTAAAAACATATTTCTAGCCTTTTTTTTGAGTGAGATTGCCGATTGCCTCAAACGGCATTTCCAGCGTCACCGGGCTTTTTTGGGGGCGGCGAGGTACGTAAAGGGTACCTCAAGCCGTGTTGAAACGAATTACCTTCGGAGGTAGGAGGGAGCGGCATCGCACACTTGAATGTGCGCGTCCCCGTGCCCTACTAGATTCTCCGAAGGGTTCGAATTTGATCGGGGAGCGGAACTACCCGAGGCCGCCTCTAAAGGCTCGGACCTCGGCTCGGGTATACCGGGCCGTGGAGGAAGAGAGAAGCGCCCAGGTACATGTCTGTACCTGGTATAGAGCGCGTGTGAACCGGTTCTACGTACCCTTGTTCTACGAGTACGGTGCCTTGGGCCTAAACTAGTGTGCATGTTTAGTGTATTCTGTAAATGTGTAGTGGCATTTAGAGGATCGGGCGGGAAATTTCTAGCCCCTGCGACTACCCGCGTAAACAACTGTATACCATGTTCCCAAGGGAATAAAAAATTGCTTTCGAGAGAGAGAGATATATAATTCAGACTATCAGTTAAACGTAAATCTGTTTTGTCCATCCAAAGGTCGTTTGGAAGAGATCACTCTTAGTGATAAGTCGGCGGTCTTATCACTAAGAGTAAAATACACGTACGAAGGACGATTTATACGTGAATTTTTATGTAGTTTCATTTGTCACCTTTTTTTTTAGTGTACAATAAAGTTACCTCTCTTATCTAAACTACATATTAATAAAAAAATGAGAATCGTAAATTTGTTTTGAAGAAAGTGAAATAAATAATTAATTTTCTTAATAAAGACCGGGCTTTCCCACCACTCCTTATTTCTCTTATAAATTAATTCAAATTGAACCTAGCACTAACTATTTGATGTTTATCAATTCCCGTGGAATAAGGCTCGGTCACGACTGATCGTTCAATGTAACTAATTATAATATAACATGTTAATTAATTATCTTTATCGACAATTGGAAAGCGTAGCCACATCCATTTCAAATAATATTGTTTCATTGCAACGGAAGTAAGGATTTAATTGCGTGAAATTAATGTTCATAACGTTAATAGTGACATTAGATTCTTACAATTTATATGTGAATAAGAAAACTAATTTTAATAAGACTTGAGATTAAACACTTTATACGGATGTAACTATTAACTCACGTTTATTTTGTACACGCAAGTTTTCCCAAAAATAAACTAAGTATGGCAAATGGTAAAAATATTTAGTTCTAAGACGTTCTGTTTTAGTATGAGAGTTCTATATATTTTTGACACATTGTGACGTTCAGAAGACACAGTGCGAGTTATTTTTGACATTCGAGCACGTTAACAAAAACGAGAATTTCTATGGCAAAATGTTTACTCTTTCTCTTTGTCGCCAGGCGGCGCTGCTAAGATGCCATACAAATATTTGTTTTCGTAAACGTAATCGAATGAATACCATAAAGTTAATATACCAACGGAATAGAGCAACAAAGAGCTGAGCGAGCGAGATGTCACCAGCAGCAACACTGAAAAAAAGAGATGCGTGATGCTACGTAACAGAACTGTTTTTGGAAACTGTTTGACAGTTCGTCAGCACTCATCCGCACGCTGAGAATTTGACCTCTGTGAATTTTTCTGATTTTACGTGAAATCGGATATTTTTGAGAAATAGTGCTTCAGAAACATCGCGAAATAACCCCGAAAAATTTTCATTTCACAGGTAAATTATTCCAAATCGTCACCTCCTGATCTAGGATTTATTTTTGCTAATGCGCTTCGAATTTTAAGCACTAATTCTCTTCTATAAACATTTAATTATGTAAGAAGCAAAGATCGAAGTTGTTAAAATACCTATATGACGTTTAGATATGAATCACCTGGGTATGTAATCCCATTTAAGATACTTAACCGGTCCATAGGTAGCAGTTTTTGACTGTTAGAATCGGTACTATCATTAGTAATTAAATAAATTTGATAGGACGGTTCTAGATATCATTCGTCATATTGATTTGGGAAATCATTTTGTTTCTTTAGTTGTCCATTCATTCGATCAAGATCCACTTAACACGTTGACTGTCTTAAAACCAGACACAATAGAAATTTAATTGTCGCCCCGCACATGTGCGGGGTCCGGCACTGAATGTGTTTATAGTCACAAATATCCTATTATCAAATGTATCATTGAAATATATTTGCCTGTAAGATTGAGCTACGAAACGAAATTGATAAATGTATCAAAGCTAACTTTGACAAATTACTTAAACAAAATAATACTTTTCCGAGGGCAATGAGAAATCTATATATTATAATACGTGAAGCAAAAACTTGTATCCCTTTTTTACGAAAATTGCGCGGACGGAGGAGTATGTATAGATATATAGATGGTTATCCGAATGTTAATTTTTTTTTAAATTATGCATATAATACTTTAAATCAATAAAACAAACATAACACACACTACCATGTATTTGACACACACGCATATGTATTTAACACACAGGCAAATAGGTACACTCTTTTCAAAAAATTCAAAAATGGAAGAGGAGCGAAATCTGTCAATGCCAATCCAAACTCACATTCTATCTTTTTTAATTTTTCATTGCTTAGGATACAATCCGTGCAGCCTTGATAAAATTACGGTCTAATTTCGACCACTGGGCGACCACTAGTGTTAAATAAATTGTTTAAAATAACTTCTGAGTTTTTCTTACAGAATCGTAGTTTCAGTCATGCGAAATCCCATCCTATCCTATTTTAGTTCTATTAATATTGTTACAAAAAGCGACATGACATACATCACTGACACGCATTCATTAACAATTTTACACACACAAATGTCATCTTATTTCGGTTTCGTTTGACAGCTCGTGTTTGTTGCTCTATTCCGTTGGTACATATATTAACTTTAGGATGAATACGGATAGTAAACAAAACTCACACTAGGCAGTCAGGGTGCTTATTTACCATTCTATCACGTTAAGAAAAGGAGAATTTGTATGGCAAAGTATTAACTGTTAATTAGTAATTTGAATAAAAAATTTAAGTACTTAATCAATTTATAAGATAATAATTTGACTTTCCATATTGTACCATTTTTCATTAAGACGGTTACGAATAAGAAATGAGAAACATATTTGCTCAATGAAATATTAAAATAATAAAGTTAAGTTGTTTTATATTATCACTCAGTTTTAATCATAATTATTTTAATGACTAAAGATAATGTAGCTGATATGATTCAATAAAAAAAGATAATGGTAACAATCACTTTATTACGTAAGCAATATAATTATCAAATCATCCAATAAACGGTATTCCGTTTATAGTCTACCAGCACACGTTTTCCCTCCCATAAGGATTCCTATGGCGTCGTTCAGACGTTCAGCGAAAAGGCACCTTGTGGGCCGGCAGGGTGAGGGTGACTGATGCTGCATCAGTTACCCTCACCGTGACGTTTTCACGCTGCACCTGTTGCCTTCGCGTCTGGGCTACATATAATTTTCCACTTAACATCAGCTGGAGTGGAGTCTCTTGCCGAGTTAGATATTTAAAAGAATGTCAGTCACAGAGCATCATCTTAATTTGCAAAATAAGTATTACGCTTTTCATTGTAAATTAATAATTTACTATTTATTTTATTAGTTTATAGGGAAAAGCGGAATTATTGATTAATATCATACATAAAAAATTAACACTAAAACTAGAGCAATACCACATGTAATATAGTTAGGCCATATAAACTAATTGAAATCCACTTTTAAATCATACAAATGTTTTCTCATTAATAAAAGTTAACACTACCAGAATAATAATAATAATTTTATGTTTATTAATCATGTTTTATAAATAGCTTATTAAGCGGTTGCCAATATTATTAACCCAGATACTGCGATGGGGCTTTCAAAAGGCCCGAAAAGTATTTTATATTATTGTTATTATTTTCTTGTGTTATGGCTTCTGGAGTGAAATTATAATACTATGTCAATGTCAAAAATACTATGTCAAAAATGTCATTACATGTCTCAATTTTAAAGCATGTAAGTAATAGAGTATTTTTAGTAAAAGCGTGATAGATAATTGTTTATGCTGTCAATTAAAATCTTCTCGCTTGTCACAAACGCAACATATGTAACGTTTCATGTCTATCGGCATTTACGGAATATGAAAGCTGCGAATTTATGGTTCAAAATGTGCTCTATCATTAATTTTGCATTTTGCCATAGTAACAATCATGAAATAAAGTTGTGCCTACCCGTAATTGTTCATACTGACAGCATTCATCTCCGGTATTTACATTTGTTGATATAGGTTATCTCGCTTAGGAATAATACTGCTGAAGCCATTGTTTGAAAAGTAAGGTAAAATCTAAACTGATAACAATCTATAAACAGCGGTATCATTTCAATTTAAAAAGCATACACAGCAGAAGTACTTTTCCTTCGTTTTTCTGTTGACATACATTAAGTTTTAACAGCTACTTGCTAGTTGCCTATCTGTGGGTCAGTTTAAAGGCTATTTACTAAGTGCATTAATACTGTATTTTTTTTGCACAGACGAAGAGTCATCACCGACATACGATGAGGGTCGCAACGAGCCTTCAAACAACCCCGGCCCCGACCGCAACATAATGAACATGCACGCGGCACTGCAGGCGCAGCTGGCGTCTCAACTCGCGCAGCAGCAGGCGGCGCTCGCGGCCGCCGTCGCCGCCGCCGCCGCGCATCACCACCACCAGAACAATAACGTCATTGGTGAGTGCATGCTTGATAGTACACACACAAAATAATTAAAAGAAGTTAAGCTCCATACAAATGCGCTCGAGCAAACGCACTCATAGGCGCAGGTCACACATAAATGGCGTCGGGCGCGGACATGGCACGGGCGGCTTCCTCTTCCATTCAAATTTCATACTAAGTGCATGGAAATGAAGCGAGTCGCGGGCGCCGAAATGGCGCGTCATACTACGTCAGAGCTACCACATACCGTGTGACCTAAATTGCGCTTTATTTCCATGCGCTTAGTATGAAATTGAAATGGAAGAGGAAGCCGCCCGTGCCATGTCCGCGCCCGACGCCATTTATGTGTGGACCTGTTCCGAGATCTGCCTCCCGACCGCCTAACCGATCGCTTTCACTACGCGTATAGTTTATGACGTCATCTTGCCACCTCGCACCGCATATGAAAGCAATATCAAAAGCTAAAGGCTATAACTTTCGATATTGCTTTCATAGGCGGCACGAAACGACAAGATGACGTCATAAACCACACACGAAGTCAAAGCGATCGGTTAGGCGGTCGGGCCCCTGTATCCGTGCAAGCGGTCTATGTGTACGTTGCTCGAGCGCGGTATGTATTAAGCTTACCTTCTGGGTCTCCTTATTTTGTAGTACAACACGCCTGCACATCAACCTATTCAAAACTGTAATTTTTTTTCAATAAATAATCAGCCTTATGCTATACATATAAAGTTCAAAGTCTATTGAGGAAATTTGACAGTTTGTGGTTGTCTGATCTGCAGGGTTTGTTACCTGTGCGCCTAGCACGAACTTCTATCGAATTCGAGTTGTTGCGTAAAAAAGGCATGTTGTATGAACGTTGGTACAGCGAGCGCCGCAACGTCCATATATTGAACTAACAATTTGACAGCCGTAATTTTATAGAATTTATGTCATTAATAAACTTAACGTTTACTACACTATTGAGATAGAAGTCCGTGCTAGGCCCACGGGACGCCATTTTTAAAATTTATATCTTATACCAGGAAAATCCATATTACGGATACCAGCGGGACTGGGGAAGCCCGCTGGTTATGTGGCGACTATCCCTCCCCTCCCCAATCCCTGACCAGGTGCGGAGGCCTTGACAGGGATTCGGGAGAAAGACGGCATACGCATTAAAACTCCTTGTACCATCTCATCACATGTCGCGAAGGTGGTTTAGACAGAAGACTCCGAATTCCACCCTGCGATGGCCCATTAATGGGAAGGACGCCCGGGATAGTTTGGGCGACCTCCTGACGCCTGTTAACCTCGTTACGGCTACGTAAATGCTTAGTGTGACTGTTATTGACATCCGATCACGTAAACTAAAACGTAAATTTGTATGGCATGAAGCTGCGCCTCCTAGCGTCAACCGACAAAAGTTACAATTTTGGTATACAGATTGATCGAAATAGATTGGTGAATAAAACTCGCGCTAGGTAGGTACCCTATAACTCGCTCAGCAATAGAATACTAACACTAGAGCAACTATTTAAAAACTACCTAAACACTTGCTGAAAGAAGAGCCTCATGCCTGATTGACGACCTCCTTGGTCGAGTGGTTTGTACACCGGTTTTCATGGTGTCGCCATCTCTGAGGTCCCGGGTTCGATCCCCGGTCGGGTCAATTTAGAAATTATTGTTTTTCTATATTGTCTCGGGTCTGGGTGTTTTCTATGTATAAAAAGTATGTATTTAAGTATTTTAAGTATGTTTATCCGTTGTCTAGTAACCATATAACGAGTTTCATAACGAAGCTTCTCTTGGGCTAGATAACTGGTGTGAGTGTAGGAAAGTTTATTTATTTATTTATTTTACCATTGACCTCTAAGTTTTAGGTGATCCCTAAGCCATGTTAGGGGACAGTTGTTGGAGTAAAACCGTCACCTTAAATGGCTTAGGGGTCACCTAAAACTTAGGGGCCAATGGTGAAAATGGGCGCTTGAGCCTACTTGATTACCAGAGTCACAGCAGGTATTGCCATCGGCCTGTGAACCACGGTGTCATGTCATGTCATGTGTTTTTGCTTCGTATCTACATAGCTAAGTTAGTTGGCGCTAGTTCTGTAACTGATGAATGATTCGATGGGTATATTTCGTGACGTATGACCAAAGCACACACCGAGTTTGCAACTTTCTCTCTCAAGGTCTGTTACGATTGATCACGAACATAGACGATTACAATGTTTCTCGTACAGTCGGTGACAAAATTAACTCACGCTTGTGAACGCTCATGAGCGCACATACCATTGGTCTAATAAATGTGACAGTGGTCTCTGTCTTGGACCACGCAATATATTAGGTATATTATTAGAACAGTTAATTTTAGTTTACCCAAAAAACTTTGTGACTGTAACAAGGCATATAGTGTGCGAATTTCGTTGACAGAGTAGTGCTTTGTATATTACGTACGTAAAAGAGACCAAAGTGCTTTGTTTTACTGTATGTCGTTACGATTTATAGAGTAAGGCTTCAAGTCCAGACGAGTGTTATATGTATTGTAATGTATCACGTATCGTAATGCGATTTGCGTGGACTTGCAACATTAATGTGATTTGTTATATTACACATACTAATTGTAGTTTACTACACATAACTTATAATGCATAATACCTATAACCTAAATATTAAAATATGAAGACCTCGATAGCGCTGCAACTAGAACGTTCGGGTTGCGATCTTGCAAATTATGCAACTTTGGCAATGCCGGATCACAAGATGGGTGACCATATCAAAATATCTCAAGCTCTCACTGTAAGGCACGATAAGCACTTGGCCCTTGCCTTGTTGTCGTAAGATAGCAATCGCTAAAGCAAACCAACCATTGCCCCTGTGGATGAGCCCAACTGTGAGACGTTTAAAACTGATGATTATGACCTCTCCTGATGTATAAGTGTGTTTGTTTGTCCTTACTAGTTACCACACGTTAAACTGTTTACTAACGGAGAGCTCAGAAATTCCATAGGCTGCCATTTCTCCGGGGCAAATACAATGCTCCCGGTTGTACGCGATAAAAACTTGTGACAGCCTGAACTCCACGAGGAGGAAGCCGCGTGAGAAAACTAGTAACGTGTATAGTTCTGGTGGATTAATCATATTTACTGTATGGACCATAATTGCCTGAAATAAAGTTAAATAATGTCTCTGCAATAGTTCAGATATCTGATGGAAGTCTTGACATCTTCGTGTTTGTGCAAAAACAGGACAGGTGATTGATCTGTGGGGGCGACGGTGTCACGGTGCGCACAACACACGTAACGAATGCTTATTGTATACACTTTACAAGGCAATTTGCTTTACAATAGATATATAACACGAGAATGTTACAAGTTATTTAGAAGAAAAGACAGCTGGAAGTAATTATGCGAGTGACTTGAGATTACCATCAGCTTATATCAAGGACAAGTTTTTCCCTGCTTGTGGAATAAAAGTGAATAAAACCTTTGCTGTCGACCTTCTCTAAACTTCTCCTTCTTCTGAAGCTGTTGAAATTATATCTTTAAGTATGTATATCAATACTGATTATCATTATTATCAGCTTCTAAAGGTATAGTCGACAATGAAATTGCTTTACCAACTTAGAAGTGAATTTTGTTTAAATATATTAAAACAACAAGTTCTATTTTTATTTAAAAGACCAAGAGACATATATGTTGTCATTATTGACAATGAGCCTTAGCGAAATTTTATTGTAATGGAAGTTTTTGTCAAAAGTGATAAACCAATTTCATGGTCGACTATACCACGGTTCGGCTAAGATCTTCCCACATAATCAATTACACGCTGAAAAAGATAACTCTTATAATATTTAAAAAAAATCTAACGAATTAATACTTTACCATATACAGGCAATGCCACTTGATAAGCCTCATTGCAACAAAATTTACAAACTATCAAACGTGAAAAGATATTAAAAAATGTGACTGTACCTCGCTTTTAATTAACTGGTATGACGGGATCGTGCCGGTCTTGCTTTTGCGTGTAGCATTGCCAACCCCGCGCTAACTGTACCGTCTGGTGCACGTCGGAAGGTAATTATTATTATCATTAACGTAACACCATTTACAGTTTCATTTAAAACGGATGCCTAATCTTATAGTTCAATTATATCTTTATTACTATTATACGGTTGTTAGCTGACTTGAAATCAGTTGTTATTTTTAACTGCCTCTGTGGTCTAGAGTCTAGTGGTTCAGACTACCGATCTCGGACCCAGAGGTCCCGAGTTCGATTCCCAGCGGAAGGTAAATGTTTGTGTACTCGGTTTGATTAGTGGTAGGGCTTGTTTGTCCGCCTGGATAAGCTACCAGCATCTTATCTAAATATGTCGCTATAACATCAATGTTTGTAGCATTGTTATGGTTCACCAGCTAGAGATAAGATAGTCACTGCTTCAGTAGTTAAGGCTCCTGGGTGAAGTGCGCTTTCACCATTGACCTTATCATCACATAACACCAGGTGAGAAGAAGGCACTGTGCTTACCCGTAAATATATAAAAAAATAACTTTCAGCTATCGTAGACATAGGTACGACTAGAGTAGAGACCGATAATGGAGGATGGCACCGCCAGCCTAAGGTTTCCGAGGTACAAATAAAACTCCGATTGCAAACCATTATTTGTTTCACCAGTTCTATAAGCGGCGAATATTTATTTATTTATTAGGTACACAAAACAGATAGAAATTAAAAAATAACAAAATTGCATGATAAATTGTATAAGATCTAAATTCCTATCTAAAACATGTGTACACAACACGATTAATAATAAGCGTCCATGTTAAAGTTTACCTAATCTACAACTATATCCAATTAAAAACTAATTATATACAATACATAGGAATTGTGAAAAAAAAATATATAAAAAATAAAAATATAACAAATTGAAAACTTATTCTAGGTTAATGTTGACTTTAAATTTTTACGAAGATGAACTTTATGAAGTTTTCTTAATAAGTGGGAGATGCCGAGCCGTGAATTTCCCGGACATTTTTTTTAAATTTATGTATTTTCATGGAAAATATGTCGATGTTGTTATTAAGTGCAACCAGTTCATTGTATAGACGGCACATTCTGCCAATGGGATTGTAATATGATGTATTATTTTTATAGACATTTAGTACAAAAGTCTAAGGCACCCGGGTTCGATACAAAGTATTTATTTGAATTAAAGAAAGCAATTCCTGTTAATGTACCTAAGTAAACAAATAAATAAATAAATTCAGGGGAATCGATTATTGAGTGCAATATTTTAAACAAGTAAATTAAATCATATTGCTCTCGACTAACCGCAAGTGGAATCACACCAAACTCAATTATTCGAAGTTCGTAAGAATGAAGAGACCTGCCTAAATGAAAGCGATAAGAAAGAAATCTTAAACACTTTTTCTGAATGACTTCAATACTTTGTATGTGTATTTTATAGAATGGGCTCCAAATTGTACAACCATATTCTAAAATACTAATACGTATTATGCTGTAATAAAGACATAATACACTTTTTGGTTCCTTAAAACCTTTTGTGGATCTAAATATAAAACCTAAAAGACTATTACATCTTTTTAACACATGATTCATAATGTTGACGGAATGAAAGTTTATCATCAAAAATAATGCCATATAAATTCTCATGCTCGCGATAGAAATGTAAACCACAATACGTCCGAAGCTGATATACTCGTAATTATGACACCGGTATGCCTAACTAACTACACTAACCACATAAATGACGTCATCGGTGACTTGACCTAAATGCGATGACGGTGACAAATGTTATATTGTAAATATGACATCTCGTCACCAAAATGATGTAAGACGTCCGAAATTTTTGCCGACAAAAACTATGTTAACGTTTCCACAGGCTGCCACCAGCCGTTATTTTTTTGTAGATCTTATGTTATCTTATCTGATCTTAGTGGGGCCAGCAGAGGTTTCCCTCTCCCAGTAGCATTTCGACTTATCGACTTCGGGATATTTTGTGCAATTATTTTGTAGATATTTATTTATTTATTATTTGGACAGTCAACAAAAACATATACTAGCAAAAACAAAGATACTGTTACAAACATAAGCCATTATCTAAGTATAGATTTCAATTAAAGACAGCCACGGCATGCGTTGTGGACTTATTAAATCATTAATAAAACTAATCTAATTAATCTAAAATCTAATAAAATATTAATTACAGTGAAACTATAGATACTAAAGGGGGTTCACGTGACGACCAATAACTTTGACATTTTCCTTGTATTTATGTGCATTGAGGTGAAAAATGTCCAAATCTTCCAATTCAATTAGGGCGAGAAAGGGCGTTATATTGTTTTTGGGTCCTGTTTAACGTGGAGATAGTATTAGTATGTTATTCATCTTCTTTGGCACTTTCCAGTCTTGCTTATTCAGTAGGTTTCTATATTCTACCAGGATAATTCTCGATAGAAGAATATTTACACGCTTATTCATTGCAACGACGTCGAGTAATCTAAGGTATTTCGGTTAATGACCACTAACCATGTTCACTCATTTAAGTTCCTTCCGTACCAAATATAGATAGTTACACAAAAGTAAATATGCTGTGCATCGATTTTAAACGTACCTACAATTATATTGTAACGGTATAAATTATGTGCAAAATGATAATTAATTTAATAAGTCTAATAACCAAGTCGGCTAATGAGCTTCGCGTGAATTCTTAAGCAGCGAGCATAGATCTACGGATCTACGCGATGCGTGATATACATTTGACGGACATTATATGTAGTAAACTTGGACAGTGACCTGCTTAGTCCAGAAGCAGGTATGATTCCTTTTTTACATAACGTCGGGGATGCCCTTGGAAGTCCAGGGAGAGATAAGGCCGCCTGCGGCCGTATCAATCGCAATACATTATCGCTACTTACCATTTTACGTGATGGTGTGCCGATAATGCTAAAGGTGGAAGCACACTTCAAAAAAGCCCGGTGACGCTGAAAATGCCGTTTGAGGCAATCAGCAATCTCTCAAAAAAGAAGAAGATCCTATACTCAGTTTAAATTTAGTATTTTTTTTAAATTAGATGATGAATTATTATTATTACACTTTCTAAAGTATAAAAAATATTTTTTGTCTTCCGTTAGCGTAATTTTTAATTTGACGTAGTACTTCCTTCCTTACTTACTTCTATAAGTAAGTTTAATAGTCAATTGATGTTTTTGAAAAAATGTTATACGATAAACGTAGAAAAAGCATCCGTTGGTGGTTTTTGGTAACGTCGACCTCAATCCGATTCAAACTCTTCGGAGAATCTAAAGGGGACGGGTACATGCATTCCCCTAAAAACCCTCTTAGGATGTTGCGATCGGCTTGATCCCTTTAATTTTATCGCCTCATACAAAAAGTCCGGTTATGCTGTAAAGGTCGAAATCTTGAAAAAAAAAATGGTAACGTCTCGTCGGTGTTCGGAAACGTGGCGCAGCGCGTGCCGGGAGTTGCCGCATCCTGCGGGACGCCCCGTGCGTTGACCCTCCGGGCTCGGCGGCCGCGTGCCTTGGAAACCAAATTCAATCCTGCTGCACCACGGCGCATTGGAATGATAATTGTAGCTAGTAAAGACCCGACTAGTTACGGTGGGAGTCTTAGAGCTATCGATCATTTTTAAGAGAAATGGTTACCGCTATATGATTTTCCACGATAAGAACCCTGAAGGTATCATTACTTTTTCGTTACGTTACGTTAGCGTTATCGTTAGCTGGGCTATTTTCCACCTTACAGCCCTAAGTTTGTGAGGATGTCCTTATTTTATCGAAGCCAGTTCCTGACTAGTTCTTATTATCGTAGTGATGGGTAACGTTTCGAATATTTGTACGTATATGTATTGCAAACCTAATATAAAATTGCGGTCTAGGCCAACAACATTTGCGTCAATTGTCGTCAATTATTATTGTAACATTTTGTCATCGTCTATGTTACACTATAATTACGTCTAAAACATTTATGGTGCAAAATTTACAACATGAAAGCTATCTGACTTATTTTAAAATTATAATTTATTTCATACGAATCCTTCCGTGTATTGGCTACCTACGTGATATTGGCGGAATTGTGTTCGGCTGTAGACACAAAACATGCCATAAATAAATGAAGAAGAAGAAAAATCGGGCCTTATTGATTTAATTTTGGGAAAGACATACCACAGTTAAGAGTTTTTGTATATGCCTCGGTACCCGCAGGTCCCGGGTTCAATTCCCAGGTCGGGCAAAATGTATTTCGGAATTTTCGATGCATAGCCCGGGTTTGTGACCACCAACCCGCATTTGACAATACCCATCAATTATAGTGATGACTAAATTTCAATGATGAAGGCCTTTGCCCAGTAGTGGGATAGTTATAGGCTATTTACTTACTTTACTACTTTACTTATACCTAAGTAAGCCTAGCACGTTATTTGGGTCATTGGTCCTTAGGGCATCAGGTTCGGCGAGACATTAAATTTATGTCGCCTAAATAATATAGGTGCGTCCTGTGCGTTTCTTTAAGCCAATAAGGGTGTAGCAATATGTTTATGGGTATACTCGTACTTATACGTTATTCTTATGAAAAGAATTGATTTTAGCGCTTGTTTGCTATTACTAGCTAGCGTATTGTCGACTGTATTTGTTTTTACAAAAGTCGAAACAGCGGCCAGTATACAAGCGAATGATCGGGTATAGTTTCTGTCGCTAACAATAACAGTTCTCCAAGGTGAGGCAAAAGTAATCACCTTATTGGAAGACGCTATAATTTTTGCAAATGGCGTCAAATGTCAAATCGGTTTTGACATTTTTGAAGTAAACAGATGTAAAATACATGTCGACAAGCCATGAATCGCTATACTCCTCAAGAACGCGGAATAATTGTAACCGACATTTAGAAGCAGGCATTTGCCGCCAAGATCGCGCGATTTGACCGTACCAGACTTCTTTTTGTTGGGGTTTTTGAAGTCTCGTGTTTACATGAACAAGCCTCAGACTCTGGAAGCCCTCAAGGACAACATCCGACACGAGTCACGATTGCGCGAACCTATCGCCTGAAGTTCTGGCAAAAGTGATAAAAAATGCCATAAAAAGGGCCCGTTTGGTCATCAATGCTGGGGGCGGCCACTTGTCGAATGGGAAAAATTCTAATAATAAATAATCCACAAACAGAACCGAAGTTTTTCATTTGTAAAAAAAAATACAGCCAAAGCACATCGGATGATTACTTTTGCCTCGCCCTATATGTTCAGTTCTGAACTAATATTTGTTTGCTGCAAAAGTTAACTGTAGCTGTAAAGTGCAGCGGAATTGAAATGAAAGTTTAAATTTCAAGCAAATACTCGTAATACTTAATGCCACACAATTTTATTACTGAAAGGTTTTACTAGTACTTACTATTTAGTTTGTTGAATTGTATTCTGTGTTGTTGGCACAAATCCTAGGCGCGTGAACTTAACTGGCATCTGCTCAAAAACGTAAGACATCATAAATAAAGTCATTAGAGGAACCTTCCTTACTTTGTAACTTTGAAATATTTAATTTAAGTACATACCTAGTAAGTTATAACGATTTTTTTACTGCCCTTACAATTATTACAATCTCAATGATTTTTCAAAGGTATACGTAATTAAGATATATTTAGCACGCTTAAATGGCGTTGTAAGTTTGAAGCTTTGTATTTTTGCCAAAAGTCTAATTTTTTACTTAAGGCGACGCATTGGAAATTTACGTGGCGGGGATCTTGATTTTTCCCAACAATTACAAAACATATGAAAGTGATATTTAATGACATGATTTTTCATTTAATTGACTTCATTTTGTTAGTTGCAGAAACACGATTTGTCAACTATTATTTTAACAGAGAAAAAAATGTCAAAGTAACCTCTTTTAAAACATAGATTCGCATTTTACAGGCAAACCAGACCGAAAGCAAAAAAAAGCAAAAGCATCTAAATTTTCTTAGTAGATTAGTCTTTAACACACACTTCAATTTTGTAGTTCATTTTATAAAATAATTTGTATAATTTAAAGGAAAAAAAAACAGTTTTTCTTATGGTACTGGGCGCAAACTCTTCTTATGAGATTTATTGTTTAGCGGTGCGTCGCCTTAAATGGAGGAGGTATAGAAAATTAAATTTTCTTCAATAAATTAGTTCAACTACGGTTAGCACTCAACACGGTTGTATTATTTTCCGACATCCTAATATCAGTTCCTAGCAGCATCAGTTTATCATATCAATCAGCTATCATAATTATCATTTAAAGTGTGTAGAGCTAGACCCTACAGGAGGTAAAGACATAGTAAACAAGTTAGAGAACGCGTGTCACGTCACTTAATTAGTGCAAATATAATGGTTTTAGACAGTTAGTGAGGAGTGCATGGGAATGAATAGGTGTCAAGAGGTGCGCTTCGGGTGTAGGAGTGAGGGGGGCTATGTTGAAAGTCTAGATAGTCCTAGTGGCTAGAGGAGGGCGGGGAGCGCGGGACTCGCAGCGCGGCGCGCGCCTCAGTGTCGGCCCGCCCGCACCCTCGCCCGCCCGCGCCTCCGCCGCGGCCCGCGACCTGCCGCAAACCGACCATCGCGCCGCCTGCCCTAACCTCTCTCGATAACCCGCCCACGTAGATATCCCACCTGTCAAACGATTCAATGGACACTTAACTTGATCCCAACTGGCCAGACGGCTCCGTAACATTTGCGCTGTGCCGATGATTTTGACCCAGATCTAACTCGTCAAATCATTATAAGTTTAAATATTGAGAGATGATTGTGTGTTTTCATTAAACTGTTATCCGGCTCGGAGGACCATAATCAAAACAGAACACGAAGTTTCAGCCAGGTGATTGAATTAAAATTGTAAGAAAGGCACAGATTTGCTGTTTTCACAAACAACAAAGAGCTGAAATTAAAGCTACTCTTAGTCAACGATAAGAGGTCTGAATTTTTAAACATAACTTTGATAACATAGTGAAACTTTCAATTGCACTAAACTTAATCGATAAAAGCTGTTCAGGTTTTCATTTTATGAAAGAGTCTGGCTATATACTTATGATTGGCGACAAGTCGCGAGGCGCGAACTTTGCGGCTGGTATCGATCGCGAGCGGCTACCAGCACGCGATCGCGGCCGCTGCACCGGGGCTCGTTATATGTTCTGATAGAAATATACATTTTTAATTATAAAATATGTACACCTGCTACGGGCAATGATAAATCAATAGAACCGCCACCCCTTTTCGCCCCTCATTCATGCTATAGTTACTTCACATGTGTTGAAAAGACAGTACAAATATAAAGCAATAATAGTTGTTAGCTTTCGTAAATATACTAAATGTTGATCGTTAAAATAAACAGAGTACAAAGTTATAGGTGTTGTTAATTGTATCCGTATGGTCTAAAAACGATAAAGGTATGGTCGTGATGTGAGCGTTGGCGTTGTGCGGGGTGCTTAGGCGCGGGCGCGCGAGCGTTGAGTGCGGCGGGTAAGCGCGGCGCAGTGTCCCGAGCGCCGCGCCGCGGCAGGCGCGTGCCGCCGCCACCGCCGCCGCCTGCGCCCCGCGTTTCTATGATGGGCTACATCATGGGATGCGCCTGTCTGAGAGGTCGGTTGCACAACTTTAATCCATTCACATTGCAATTATGACATCCACCTACGGTTAACTATATAAACATGTAGAGATTTTAAAACAGGGTGCCAAGTGCGAGTTTCATTCGCCCTTCGTTAACGTTTACGTAAACGAGAATTTGTATGGCGAAATGTTAACTGTTCTCGTATGCCGCCAGGAGGCGCTGCTTCAATGCCATACTAATTTTGGTATTCGTAAATGTATTCGAATGAATACGGATAGTAAACAAAACTCACACTAGGCACCCAGATGATCAAATTGAAGTAGTTTTCGGGTTAGGGCAGAAAACAACTCAAGACCTTACAAGGTTGGTCTCACCGTTACGCTGTGGTCCATCCATTCCTCTGAAGAGGCATAAAAATCTAAAAGAAAGGAAAATGTTTCGAAATAGATAAACGGTTCTGTGGTATTTAATATTACCAGGTTTTGCTGGTGCGGTAGCCATCAAATCTCCTAGTTCGTGTATCTACAACCAAAACATTAGGAACTCTGTGGAGAAGCAATAACTAAAAAAATTACATATAGCTTTAAATCAAACTTGAATCTTATATAATCCAAATCTTCAGGGTTTCCTTCGTCTCACCTGATGGTAAAATGACCTTCCATCATCCACAGTCGTCTTACACTGAGGAACTGGCTATCTTAAAACTGCTTGAACACAACATTGTTTTATGAAAATAGATAAGATGGTGATAGCTAGCCAGGCGGACTTAGAACACGCTCTCTGACGCCATTAGTATGTAGGTATGTTCCCCGGTGGAAATCAAACCAAGGTCGGTCTCTGTGTCTAAGATCCGTAGTTAATGGCAACCACTACACCATAGGGGTGATTAAATATATTTTATAATAGTCGTTCTTTACAAACAAGAGAACGCGTTTATTACATGGAATCCCTGTATGCAGACATACATAGCAAAGTATCAAAAGTATCCAGCGTTCACAAGGCATTTGGCATAATTATACTTATACCATCTGACCTGACATTTACCAAAGATCATCCTACAATAAACGAGACTTTTTTTCGATATGAGCTCTCTTAAAAATCGTCGCCCTATATTGTTCCCTCAAAAACTCACACAATAAGAGTGAGCGCCCTGACCTGTTTGCTGATATTACCCTGACTTCGCATCATGGCAATTCACCAAAACCTACGCTCTGCCTCCTTACAAAATTATTCTCCGTTTTCATTACCCTCTTGCTAGAATTTGTCTTACATATAATGTTCATAATGCGAACATCCGAAATAGACATCTTTAATCTTCAATAGAAAACTTTAAAATTTTAGCTGAAACTAGGGTTGTTAACGTTTATGAAACCTATTATAGTATTTGTGTGTTATACAGTATCATTTGTTTTTGCACTGCTATTTAAATAAATAAATTTGTCAGTATCTTTAAAATCTAATAATAATAATAGTTACTTACTATCATGTAACAAGATCATTTTATAGTTGTGTTGTAGGAATTATTGTAAATATTAGACTAATAAATTTATTAGGATAGAAAAACAATGTACATTATTATTATTATTTAATGAGCATCTAGCGATCGATCTCATACAAATGCTCGGACACCTGGCGGAATATGCAATCTGATCAGACAGAGTTGATATAATGTGATATCGAAAGGTGACAACGTACTTCATCTAATATGTGTAATATAAGCCCTTAAAACACGCTCATTAATGTACAACGGAGCTTCAAAACAGACCCACTCACTTTCTGGAGAAATGTACTATTAATTTTTATTTAAATCCATACAAAATAAATGATTTTATATTACTTTATCAAACAGAAATCATCAATTTATATATTAAGTTTCATATTTTTATTGTATTTGTAAATGGTAACATCCATTTAATACAGTTTTTATGAAAATTAAAATCACCAATATTTTTGAATATAAATTGAGTTTTAGTTAAAGGCTCCAACGAACTACTCCAAGAAAGTATTAATAAGAGCAGATAAACCATACAATACTCGACAATATTTGCTACTTTTGACAGCCTACAAGTATACCCCAATTTGAGAAAAATTAAGATTAGTGATTTAACAAACGCCTACCTACCTACCTATATAATATTTGTTGAAGAGGAAGAATAAGTGGCCTCAAATATTAATAAAATAAATAAAAAATAAAAATAAAAATAAATGTATGTACTATTTTTTTTGCTGAGAATAATATATTTTAAACAAGTAAGTTTCAAATAAGAATTTTATTATACTTATTTCAATTTTTATAAAATAATAAAAAATTACAAGTATAAAATTTAAATACCAGTGGGCTCCTTGTAGGTAGGGAACCTTTAAAACGCTTGTACACTCATTATTTTAATATATTAGACAAAAATTGTAGGTCATCATATTATTTATCAAAAATGTATCAGTGCTTTTTTTTCTACGAGCCACCCTTTCTGGGATATAACGATTCAAAAAGTTGTTCAAGTTGTTATGGGCATAATATGCACACGTTTCCACGCCACCTATGAGGTAGTGTACTTAGCGCGTTTTTTTAACGTGGTTTCCCCAGTAGGCCTACTCCACGGGTCAGTTGTGATCCTGTTTAATTTAAAACTATTGCAAAATTACGGAAATTTGTAAATATTGTAAAAGATAAAAAGCGATGTAAATTAAAAAAAGTGGTAAATTTTATTCGTCTGAATTGTAACCGTCAAACTCTTCTCGTTCTTCTTGTTCTTGGTCGAACAGCAGTCATGATACAATGGCAAATGTTTGTGATCTAAATTTGATCGTTTATTCTTTAAAATCACTCGTTCCACAAGATATGTCAATGATTCTGGGATTTCATTATTCAAATCTTCAAACATGCGACTTGGTGGAGGGTAATTAGAATTATCAAACACTACGGTTTGAATATCTTCGCGAATAATAGCTGCAGCTGCGTCTAGGACTCTGAATCGTTCTTCTTTTTGATTAATTTTTTTCTTTTCGTACCAGGCTTGATTCAAAATATCATGATGATTATCCACTAAGCATATGAATGTTGATGCTCCCGATTTCTCAGTGATAATAAGTTTTTCACCATACTTTAGTTTGAGTCGTAGCTTAATCGTTCTGTAATCTAATGTCGTACTTTTGCAAACATTTTTTAATTCGTTCAAAGTGAACAGACAGTCATCGCTATTTTCAATGTAAGTGAATATTTCCTCCATTGCCAGATTCGCAGCTTCGTCTTTAGGGCGACCGACTTTAGTTCCAGCGGAAAGTTTTACGAAACAATTATAGCAATCACGATGATACTTAGCTTCAGCAGCAACTAAATCATATTCAAATGCGACTCGAGCAAGAACAGCTTTTGCTATAGCATCGTCACGAGTCCGAGCTACTTCCAGAATTGAATCTTTAAATTGAAGTGTACTTACTTGGCTAATTCGACGGCGAAAATCTGAGGATTTTCTTCTTTCATACTCTTCATTCAATTTCTGGCCACAAAATAAACATAGTTCTTTAAAACAAAAAGCTGATTCACTGACACGTGATCTAGTACGAGGAGGACTTACTGTGGATGTACTGGCTTCTTGTTCTTCACGTTGTCTTTTATTAGCTGCAGCAATTGAAGACTTTCGAGTATAATTTTTACGACAATTTTCATGTATTATTATCACAGATTTCTGATTTTTGAGAAATTCTGAAAATTCATCTGCTCTTTCGATACTTGCATTAATTAATGACTTCATACCACGTTCAACAGTAACAACTTCACTTTCAGTTAAAAGTTTAGCACAAATAAAACAATTTTCTTACATTTTTGTTATAAAAGTCAAAACAGCACGATATAGGTTAGGATAAACACGTGATTTCACTACAGCGTGTCGCTCAAGACTAACGGTATTTCATTTATTATAGCAGGTGTAAGACCCTAGTCACGCACACAATAGAACAAGAGACAGATGTTGTCCTCGAAGTTACACTGGCGTATGAAGTAAGGGACTGGGTTTCATTTGACCTGATATTCTTATAGTTATGTATGTTTTATATTTTAAGTATAAGTTACAATAACCGATAGAAAAATATTTCAACATATATAACAACTCTAGATAAGAGATGTATATACGTGGCGCACTCATGCATATTATGCCCATAACAACTTGAACAACTTTTTGAATCGTTATATCCCAGAAAGGGTGGCTCGTAGAAAAATAAGCACTGATATATTTTTGATAGATAATATGATGACCTACAATTTTTGTCTAAGATATTTTTATAATAAGACTTACCGTTTCGCTGAAAATCGCGAAAAACTCATTTTTTTGACCTTTGACCTCGAGTAAAATTTTTTCCATACACGGGAATGATGGGGAACTTTTAAGTTTTATTTATAATCACATTTTTTACAATTCTACCAATTTTCAGCTTGATGCGAATTTATGTACCTTCGAATGTCTAGATTGACCGGACTATACTAACATGCGACGCTATGTGATGTCCAAGCATTTGTATGGGATCGATCCAATGTGCGACGAAGTCGCAACAAAAGCAACCCAAAAAAATATGCATAAAGAAAAAGTTGGTTACGAGGTAAAACGTGTCGTACGTAAGTAAAGAACGCAGGGACGCAGGCAATGTCGAAATAAGTGGCTACCGCGCTGGCTATACAATGAAAATAAATAAAATAAATACTTTAAAAAGTTTGGCTATATTCTATATACAAGATTTTTGATTCATCGTCATCATTTAGTGCCATCTTCATACTGAAGTTTGGAGATCAGTATACAAAATTATCTGCGATCCCATATACACTCACCGGCACGGAAACTTGGCCACCTTAAATTTTTCATGTAATTTACATTCATGTTTTTTTTGTCACAAAAAATTAATATTATCAGGTTCAGTGTGTTTTTTTTATTGTTTTCAAGATTTTCTTATTGTCCCTAATAAAGTTTTTTGTGAGAAAATATTGTTATTCTAAATCACTCACTATCACGTAAATTAACTTTTTTTTTTTAAATCAGCACATTTAAAAATTAATAAAATTTATTGGTCCTTTATTCATTTTAATATCGGGTGTTCCCTCCTCGTGCCCTGATAACCGCCTGCATGTGATCTGGCATGCTTTGAATGATGTTTCGTACATCGACTTGCGAAAGGGTGTCCCAAGCAGCCAACGCTATGCATTTCAGAGCTCGTTGAGAGTTTGCGGTTGATTGGGAGAGGTTTTAATTCTTCTTTTCAGCATATCCCAGATGGGCTCGATAGGGTTTAAATCGGGACTTCAAACAGGCCACTGCAATTTTTGTATACTATCTTGAATTTTGAAAATTGTATTCGTCCACGCAACGAGCTACGTGCGGGCGGGCATTATCGTGCATCAAAAGGAATTCGTCATATCCAATGAATCCCATATATGGCAGAACATGTTCCTGAAGGATCTCTCCGATGTACCGAGCCGCTGTTAATCGATTATCAACGACAACCAAATTCTGTACGATCATCGGAACTTATTCCTCCCTCCCCACACCATTATGGAGCCTCCATGAAAACTGACGGTTTCTGTTGTTGTGATGGGCAGAAACAGCTCTCCTCTTCTTCTCCACACACGTTCTCGGCCATCTGGTGCACGCAAAGCAATTCTGCACTCGTCAGTGAATAGAACTCTAGCCCATTGTTGGGGAGTCCAGTTGGCGTGTTCACATGCGAACCTAAGGCGAGCTACTCGGTGTTGTCTGAGCAGTTCTGGACCGCGTGCTGGCCTGCGTGCCTTTAAATTTACCTCCTCCATGCGTCTTCTGATCGTACGCTCGCTTACATTCACACCTCTTGTGATTTGGAGCCGCTGCTGGCGGATTTCAACGGCGGCAGTGAGGAAGCGTTTTCTTAAAATTTCTAAAATAATGAACCGATCATCCCGAGCTTAAGTGCATCTTACATCTCTCACCTGACCTGCGGTAGTAGCTGCCTGTCTCCTGGTATCGTTTCAAGGCATATTGCATCGATGAGCGCGGAAGATTAATTGTAATAGCCACCTTTTGTCGTTTTATTCCTTGGTTGATCAAAGCTACGGCTTGTGCAACTTGGGCTGGTGTTAAAGGCATATTTTTACCATTAAATCACGGATGAAAGTTAAATTAAACCCACAATATCACATAAGTTAACTAACACAAAGCTACACTTTTCACAATACCGAATTCAAAACTTGAACTAATTTGCGCAAAGGTCCCGATTCGACTGAAACTTAGAAACTAACCCCGTATCACTCTCAGACATAATGAATTATCCTTTGAAATAAAGATATTTTCTTTTTTAACCTACCTCCAAAAGAGACATTTGTTTACAAACACTTAAAATTATTTCCAGCGAATGATAAGAGCCTGGCCAAGATTCCGTGCCGCTGAGTGTATCTTGTTTTAACTGGCGATAACTCAGTCCGGTCCACGTTTTGATGTCGTCCAGCCATTTGCATCGCGGAATTCCCGGAGCATTTTTACAAACAAAATGTTGCAAAATAAAATATTAATTTCTGCAAAGAACTTGCAAATATTTCATTTCATTATCTTTAAATAGGTACGCTTCCAAGTATTGGTCTCCAAATGTCATTAAGGCACAATAGAGTCGTGGTATTTTTCCATAAAAATAAATTAAGCCAAGACAAATAATAGCGTAAATGATACAAAACACATGGAAGGAATCCTAAACACTTTTCATCTAAAAGACACTTCATTAATAGACGTACATATTCATACATAGTATAATAAGTGCTATGTGCCCTGATTAAAAAGAGGTTCTCTCTCTTTGCTATAATAATCGTTGTGTATTTTAGTAAGATCTTAATAGCCCTCTTTGTTTTGTCACTGTTTAATCCATGAAAACCTTTCTCGAAAGAATAATGGTACTTTGCATAATAGAAAACCCCGGCAGCATAGGCAGGCAAAAGGGTAAACTTTTATCATATTTTATACCCTACGTAATGCCGTTTAAGTATGTTTTGCGCTGCCAGTTTTGCTGGTCGATTTTTTAGTACGGTACTTTTCGTCGAAAAATAGGTACCACTCAAATAAAAGGTTTCTAATGGTGGATTTTGCATGCTGGGCTTATGTGCTGTGTTGTCTAACCAAAAAAACCGGCCAAGTGCGAGTCGGACTCGCGCACGAAGGGTTCCGTACCATTATCTATAAAAACGGCAAAAAAAGCCATGTCTGTTGTAAGGGAGCCCCCTTAAATATTTATTATATTCTGTTTTTTTAGTATTGGTTGTTATAGCGGCAACAGAAATACATCATCTGTGAAAATTCCAACTGTCTAACTATCACGGTTCATGAGATACAGCATGGTGACAGACGGACAGACGGACGGACGGACAGAGTAATAAGGTTCCCGTTTTACTCTTTGGGTACGGAACCCTAAAAAGACAAGACAAGACTGTTAAATAACTGAACATTTATTTAATAAATAAAACTAAATAGTTATCTGTTCAGTAATTATTTTATTGCTGATATTTATAAGCAAAACAATGTGACAATTACCATCATAATAAAAAGGTTGATTTATTTTAAAATTTGATTTATAGGAAGAATAGGCTATGTCCGTATTTGTATCGGTTAATATCTTGATGTATGTTTAAAAAGGACGCGTATTACATGATCTTTGCTTTTGTGAAGATGTAATGGTGAGTGTATTTTGTGTGGCAACGGCCAGCAGCCACACACAGGCATTGAAAACGGAGACATTGTGGCCATTGACTAATTATCCAATTTACCGGTACTATTAAGCGACGGCTCGTATACAGGCCATTGTTCAACAGTCGTATAGGACTATTGGATTTTGAACAACACCTGCTAGAGGACTAAGTAAGGTAGGTACTCGTTATATAGCGTAAAAATCAATTGAAAAACGCTGCTCCAGTGTTCTGCAACACAAAACCTAAATTCATTATCCTAATATCGAAAGGAACGTACTGATAGAATGGAAATTATTTATTAGTGTTATGATTTCACAAAATACAAAGTATTCCAATCTATTTTAATTTATAGTAAAGTGTGGTACTTAATCGTACGTATCCGCTCAGCATGATGTTAGACCACCTAATGTGTGCTAGTTGTGTAGTGGTGATCGTTCCTTAGTCAGTCAAGACTTCTATCTAGGTACGATTATTAAATTATCAATATATCTATCTATACACGATTAAATGATTTACACGTGGCTTAAACGAGTACGTCTATACGTGTTTCCTGTTAATTATCATGAGTCATTTCAACATTTATAGCTACCTTTTTAAGGTAGAAATCTATACGGATTCAAAAAGCTTTCAAAATCCCAATAAAAGAATTGAAAAGTTATAACATTTTGTAAGTTTGAAATCTTAGTTGCTCGTAAAGTAACTTAACAATTTAAAACCCACTAGGAGTAAAAGTTATTCTCAATCCTAACTTTTTTATTTATGCCAAGACTTCTAGGTACTTCCCGGTCAAATACCTACAATGTTTTTGAAGGAACTCTACAAACACTTTTCTGCACACGTAATTTAATGTAGGCAATGTCGCAGGAGGAAGACAAATTCTCTAATAATATAAAACAAGAAGTTTTGATAACTATCTATACATTTTAAATAATGCTTCGCAAATTGCTCTTATACAATGGAGTGCATGCAACTACTTACGGTCGCAATTGCATAGACCGAGTAGATATAATTTAGCTGCGAACCTCTGTTGTTTCACAGAGTCACGTGCGATGCGATGCGATGAATAATGGAGAGCGTCCCGTTCCCTGCGCACTTGCTCTGTTGCATCGTGACGTCAGAGGGCGCAGGATTGCAAACGGCAACATATTATAAGCACTAATTCGCGTGGGAGTCGAGTGTGACGTAAGCGCATCAGTGCTTTCGTACATTTTTGGTACATTAAAAGCGAGATTGGCTGGAGCTAATGTACCCACATACAGAGGACTGTGTGTGGGTATATTATATAACGGACCCAACTCTCCACAAAGAGACATTAAACAGGCGAGAACAAAGGATTCCACGTTTCCTTTTGTTGTTTAAGTTTAGCGCATTAGGATGGTGATGTTAAGTAATTAAACCTGTCCCTGATATGTCCTAACTCCTAATTGTCCATCATACGTTTACACGGATTCGTAGAGTAGTTGTTGAAAATCAATTTATATTGTTTGTTATGCAGAGTTTTTTTGCGACTCTGTCACGGTACAAAATGCCGTAAGGTTTACAAACAAAATGTTGGCGTTATTTTGATGTTTACAAATACATTATAAAAGTTACTTTTAGGTTAAAATAGTTTAAAAAAATTAACGAGGTTTATCGCAATTTAAAAAAACAAGATTGATTTTTTTTCTAAATCAATAAAGATAAATCTGAATACCTACTTACAGCCACGTGGCAAAAACAGGATCTTATTCTAGTGTTTCATTTAAGTACATTATTCATGTCATCAACAAAATATTCATTTCATTTCATAAAACGGAGTGTAGAGCTTTCGTGTAAAGCTCTACTGTCTTACTGCTTTGGCTTTTTGTCTATTTTTTCATCCCGCTGATGACGGTTGGTGAAATCAGGACGTATTTGGGCTTGAACTCCTAAAGCGATGGCTGCATGTGTAGGTGATAGGTATAATGTTTTGCCTGTCCAAATTTTTTCGTCTTATTAAAATCCTTTTAATGCATTGTCTTTGGAAAGCAGCTCTGGCTGTTTATTTAGTTTTCAGCTAAACAGACTAGAAGCAACAGTCTATGCTAATAAGTTTAACTGTTTACTAACTATCTACTAACTTGTCTTTCACCCACCCAGTCCCACCTTCGACCCGATTTAATTGTAATTTATAATGAAGCTTTTGAAAAGATTTTAATTAGAAAAAATCAGTTAGCTTGACCTATTTTTACAGTGCCCGTGCCATTTACGACACATCAACCATTAGCTCTGCCTTTTCTCAGTAACGAGGTATTTAAAAAAAATATCGTCATTCATCTAGTTACGTGATGAAAAGGAACAGCATCATAAAAACACCCGCACATCCTAAAAGATAATATTAGGTCCTTACCTATGAAATTGACGTTTTGTATGAAGATTTTTTTTAAATTATATTAATTATACCAAAGTTTTTTTAATTTTCTTAGCATCTATTTATGTTAACACTTTAAAAGTTGTAGAGTAGTGTGTTCGTTTCACTAGCTTAATATAGCAGACATTAAAAAGAAAAAAAATCAAGACACTTCAAAGCTACAATGAAACAAAAAGTCAATTCCGCAAACAAAAAAAGAAGTCAATTTAAAAATTAAATTGGGCGATATAGACACTAAATGAATAATTATTGTTATTATTGAGCCTAAGTAACATCCTAATCCTAGTCCTAATTAAAGGTGTATAATAATATTAACAACCGGTGCTGACTTTTAGAAGTAATACACCTATTAATAAGTGAGAAAAAAAAGTCAATTTCATAGGTAAAGACCCAATAACTTGATTGCTACAATCATATTTCTCGCAAATATATTGAATAACCTTGTTTGCTTTATGATTATACATGGAATAGACTTTAAAATGGTCTCCTTTAAGCTTGGGGTTTCCGCGAAGGTGGAGGTTTCGGGAAAACCCATTAGTCATGTCCGCAGTGCCAACGTCTTGAAACTTAATGCATTGCATATTGCAGACATGTAAAAAATATCCTTTTACAGCTGGGTTGAAGATTTTTCTTAAAGAGTGATATGGCTTAGGTTGTGATAGGCACCTAGAAAGATTTATGAAGTTTTATCCAACTATGCTTAAATGCATAGTGAAGTTTACAGTTCGTAGACGTTTTTCTTAAAATAAGCTATAGAAGAGCATACGCGATATCCGCAAAAGGGTTTTATTTCCATGTGTAATGTTGGCAAAATTCACAATAGAAAAATATTAGATAATCTTTAATCATATATTTTAAATGACTGATTGTTATGCTTTCTACATGATTAGCATTATATTAATTAATAATTAACTTCATTGACACAAATGTTGAAAAAATTTCCACGAGCAGGATTTGAACCCGCACCCTTCTGACATACCGGGTCAGGTGCTCTCCCAGTTGAGCTATCGTGGTTCTAACCAGCCCGCCGAACTTCATTGCTTTGACGATTTGTTACTCTGGTCTATTTTAACGTTATTATATATATAAATATTTATAACATTTATAGTTTTCCCCGTAGCATAGCGGTCAGTGCCCGGATTGTGGAAGACCCAGGTTCGATTCTTGGCTGGGTCGGGTGGGCGTTTAATTTTTTCACTGTATTTTATAAATTTTTTAAACATTTAATTTAGCTTCAGTGCAGCAATCAGCACTTGAAAATAAAAAGTAAAATTTTGTTATTATATATAATAAACGAGATAGAGTTACAGTTTCCTTTTTAAAAATACACTTATTGATCTCTAACATAGATATCGCTGATTTAAGTATCTTGATGATAAACTTCAAAACTAAAACTGCGAAGCTAAAAACTTACAACTTTAAACTTGTTGTATTTTATATTCTTTAAATGAGTCATTCTAATTTAAAATAAATCATTTTATATAAATAACACCCAATTTTAATAACTTATAGGGCATAATTGGCAGCAAAACGTCAGCCAACAGCAAAAGCTATTTTGTTTTGTTTTAGGTAATCTCTAATACTTCCTCTGTGTTTAAAGTGTATGAATTAGCAATCATGAGTTCACCAGATATATCTCTGTCAGAAATATTAATTAAGACAAAAATTAAATTTGAAAATTAAAACATGTCGCGAATAGAGTTACTTTTCGTATCAGTGCAAAATAAAGAACTCTTAATATTCTTGGAGTATTTCAAAACGGGCCAAAGGTCACTGGCTATTAATTTGAGTGAAAAGTTTTAGGCGGACTACGAAAAAAGATAAGAAAAAAATAATTATCCGTTCACTTTGTTATTCTGGCACAGCATAGGTCTGGCTAAGGGTTCGATAGATTGAAAATAGTTTTTGTAAGGTGTGGAGATAAGTGCATTAGAGCTAAATCCGTCAAAGGATTTCTCTTGTTCATACATTTTACTCGCACAGCTTTCTCGCAATTTTGTCTCTTTTCGTCGTTCAGTTAAGTGGGCTGAAGCTTTCGTCTTTTGTCTGTTGTTTTGTCACCCCAATTCGCACTCTTCTTCTCCACTCGTTTTACTCGCACAACTTCCTTGCACATTTCTCTCGTTCCACCACACTTCGTAGCTTCTTCGCATTGCTTATGTTTGCCGTACATTTCTTTTGAAAAGCCGTGGACCTTATATAGACTCTTGACTCTCTTGACTCTTAGACTTTGTGGACTCTTAATAAGTTTTTGTGAATTGTATTTTTTGTAATGAATATACCGTACTTGCTATTCTAACAAGAAATGCTTAAGCGCAGCTTTTGAAATAGGTAGGTAATGTGTTTGTGTTTAACAAATGCAGCATCATAAGGGTCAATGAACTCTTAGTCTAAGGTGCTGTTCCTTTCCACGAATCACGTTACTCGGGATCAGATGAATGGCGATAAATTAAAAATTCAAAACAAAGCGAGGCGGCGCGTGGGCGGGCGGATGGCAAACGCGGAGGGCGGGCGGCGATCGAAGAGCGCGCGCGGTGCCGGGGCTGGGGGGCGGCGTTACTAACGATCGCTCGCCGGCCGCAGTCTTCCAGCCGCGAGCGCGCCGCGAGCATGAGCGACGTCGGCACGCTCGCCGCAATGGACGCCTTCGCGGGCGGCGCGAGGCGAAGGCCCGCGCGCCTGCCGCCGCCGCCGCCCTTCGTGCCTCCGCCGCCACCGCAGCGTCATGATCACTACTACGTGCGCCGCAACTCCCCCATTCCGAGGCATGCCGCAAACCTCACGCTGTTCGCGCGAAAGAATGGTACCCCCCACGAGAACGTAATGCACTTGCACTGAGCCGCATGCACGCGCTGCGACCGCCGCTGCCGGCGCGCGCCCTCTTCGCCGCCACGCAACCACCCGCAATGTCAATGTCACGCTATCATCTTTCACGCACGCACACTTGAACTCCTGTCACTCCATATAGTCAGTACAATATTTCCATTACTTACTATTTTTCATGCAATCATCGTTTGTTTAAAGCTTTCTGATAACACTTTTTATGTCGTACAAACTCTTGTATTAACTTTTTCATTAAGTCATAAAATCTTCTTTCTTTCCTCACTAGTCTTCAAGATAAAACTTACTTTTTGATCGCGTAAAATTACGAGTATAACACGTCATTGACCTTTTGATGTATAAAAATATATTCTTAATAATCATAAGCATTTCTTACATACTCACCAACAATAAAGTGTTTTATGTAAACAATAGGTTTTTGTTTCTAAAACTTATGAAATGTATTGATTGTGTAGTCTCTTCACTAATACTATTTCGTTTCTACAAAGAACCAAAGTGTCTCGCCGCCGCCGTCAGTGTTTCAATATAGTTTGAATCGTTATAATGGGCTTGAACTGATAGAAATCGATAGTCTTGTTTCGGCCGACATTGAGAACTCTAGGCTTGTTAGAAAAAGATTTTTTTTCGTTACAGTATAATATCAATATATACTTATTACTGTTAAACTAGTTAACTAGGTATTCTGTAATGTTTTACAAAGTAAAAGCTTAACTGTTGATTTGAGGTACGTAACTGCGTGTTCATTTTTATTAAGCAAACGCTATCTGTTAATCAAATTTTTCATTTTAAAACAGTGAATTACTTTACCCTAGAAAAAGGACAAGTTAATTTAAAAATTTAATTTATTTATTAAGCCAAAACAATAACATAAGGTATTTACACTTTGCTCTATTTAAGTTTACCATAATATTATTCCTGGTATCGTTTATTAGAAGTACGTTGATTTTAAACATAAGCATGATTTATTTTTATAAATGGTACTGATCTTAATATAGATAGAGAAAAGATTACCCAATATATCACCAGAATTATTCAAATTAAAATTATTTATTTTATCCATTCTCTATTCTACATACAATCGCGATTCTCCATTTGTTCTAAGAATATATTACCAATGCCCTTAGCTCCACGACAACGTTGTTCGAATGAAAAAATAATTAATTCGTTTGCAATTCTATTTCGTATAAAAGCTGAACTCAGTTTACTGAAATAACAAAATATTCATTGTAAGCGTGCCCCGAGGTGGTGGCGCATATTAATCGCCCACGCGCCCGCCGCCGCTGCGACCGCCTTTCATAACTTTGCCATAATGTATGTACCGTTAAGTTCTTGTATGCTCGGGTTAACTTTAGCCCTTACGTTTTATAAATTCAAATGCTTTGACTCGTCTGAAATTCTCTCCTGGGCGGAAAGTTCTTAACCTTGTCGTGTACGTACGTATACTTTTAAGTAACCTTTTGTGAAGTTCAAAGAGGTGAACAATAATTTTAAACGAATGCTTTTTAATTTATACCGGTTGATGGGAATGAGGTATAACTACCAGAAAGGAATGAAACGATTAACCAATTATCAGCAAAGTATAATCCTTGAATATTATTCTTGCTAACAGCCGGCTTGCTATAATTTGTAAATCAGGAAAATTAAATATATACTTATATATATATATATCATATATTTTCGATACACGTATATAAACAACATAATTATGTAAACCGGTAAATTATTAGTATAATTAGTTGTTATAACTTTAGACTACGGAACCCTTTACTGCTGCTTGACTGGTTATGCTTTAAGGTTAGGTATAAAGACTTTTTTTTTCTGAAATTCGGCGTAAAATGAATCAAACGACGTTTGCAAAGAAAGGCGGATGTTTGCGAGATCGCCGGCCCACAAGACTGTCGATAAATAACACCAAAGGCGTCGCCGATCCGCCGCCGGCGCCGCTCGACCTTGCACAACTATTTGCGGCGTGCGTCGGCGCTGATGTGGACTGAAACGCTTTAATTGCGAATGTCAATCACCACATACATTCCGTAAACTACTTTCATCGTGACCTTCAATTGCCGCAATAAAACTGTGTATTTAGTAGAAGGTAATTAATGTACGTAGTCTGTCAGTCACGTGACTTTACTATTCAAAATGTTTTGATTCTTCTGTGATAGTTAACTTATATAAATCAATAGCACTCATGGAGATGACTTTAAAAGCGCTTATATCCGTGTTGAACAGTACTGTAAATAAGGGTCGCTTGATAATCAACAGCAACAGCAACACGGTTTCTACCGAAGCCATGGTGTTGCCACTAATTTAGTGTTGTATACAGACTTTCTTCTTAACTCTCTTGATGGATATCAGCTATCAGGTGGATGCTTTGTATACCGACTTTTCAAAAGCTTTTGACAAAATAAACCACTCCACACTTGTCACGAAATTTTCAAAGTTCGGTATACACGGTGATCTACTTCGTTGGCTGTGTTCTTATATTTCTAATCGAAGCCAAGTTGTAGCTTTGAAAGGTTACACTTCAGGATTTCTCCAAATTCCCTCGGCCATGCCGCAAGGTTCACATTTAGGCCCTTTTTTGCTTACAATTTACATTAACGATGTTGGTTCTTGTTTTTGTGATACGAACTACCTACTTTATGCAGGTGTCACCAAGATTTTTAGAACAATTTCTTCCTCTGACGACTGCCTGAAATTGCAGTCTGATTTGCATAGATTTGAACTCTACTGTGACAAAAACCAACTTTTTCTAAATTCTGATAAGTGTTACACTATATCTTTCACTCGTAAACATAACCCTACAACCATAACCCATAACCTACCTACCTACTTTTGATTATGTGATCTCTGGTAAAAAAATAAAACGGGTTATGAAATCAGGGACCTAAGAGTAATACTTGATGTCAAGCTACATACCAACTTGCACGTTGATAACATTGTATCTAAAGCTTACAAGCAGCTTGAAATGATTCTTCGCACAGCAAGACCATTTAAAACGCCTTTTACTTATAAAGTTCTATACTACTCTTTCGTTCGATCTTTGTTAGAATTTCCATGCGTCGTCTAGACCCCTCAAACTCCGTTCATATTGCTCGCATAGAAAAAAAATCAAAATAAATTTCTAGAAGCCTTAAGACTATCGGACAGGGCATTCTTTTGTTGTCTATGATACGGCCTCTAAAAGGCATAAACTATACTCTTTAGAAAATAGACGTGTTTATTTGGATGAAATTACAAAATAATCAACGGTAAAATTGACTCTTCTTAATTACTAGAACTAATTAATTTTAAATCCCTAGAGTCTCCTCGCGTTCTAAAAGTATATTATACTTCTTATTCTACTAATTATGCTAGAAACACTTTTATTAGATGTTCTTGTAGATGTAGATATTACGACTAAGTATACCTTAAAAGATGTTGACATTTTTTCTTCATCGTTATCAATTTTCAAACAAAAAATTGGTGATATTATATTTAATAGACAACTGTAAATGAATTGATATTTATTGTTTTTAAGTCTTTGTTTTTCATTTTGGATAGGCGTTAAGGTCCATTATGCAAACTCGAATGTTCTTAATATTTGCTACATTTAATGGAACTATCTGGTCTGTTTGCAAATTGTTTTGTAAATTTTATTATTGTGTATGACTGTATGTTTTCTTGAATGAATATAAATAAAAAATAAAAATCATGAAAGTTATATCCTTTCCATTAATCTTGTTCCTAATAAAACGGAACTTAACGTTCATTTATTTATGACGCAAAGCACGTTTTCGGGAGCTTTGTTACATATTTACGAGAGAGCGGTGATTGGAATAGAGGCAGTACGGGAGCGGGAAGGGCAGATGGTGTGGGCGGGCGGTCGCGGCCGCGCTCCGCCCTTGACCCACAGCGCTGCTTGTTCCGTCGCGATAACGAACGCCACATTGAAAGCTTTGTTTACGAACGTTTATCTTTTATCTATTGTAAATATTTGTTTTGTAGAATTTCTTAATGATGTGCTGTTAAAACGGCTATTTTACATTTACTTAAGCCTGGTCTGGGATATTAAAATTTGATTATATTACTATTATATTATTCATATCAAGAGATTTCCTAACGTAACCGTAGGTAATTAAGACTCTTGTTAATTTATTTTTCCTTGAAGAATTGCGTGTAACGTTAAATTATTATAATTTGGTATTATTTTAGCGTACGGAACCTTTTATTGCGCGAATAAGTTTATTCCTTTATTTATGTGAAAAATGTCTTAGTAGGTCGCTTTGTAATATATCTAGCAGACTATTTCTTTTCATCTATTTGGGACTATTCGCAATTAACCACGGTGAAATATATTTATGTTGTATTCAGATTAATTTTAAAAGAATAAGTTCACTTTAATCGAGCAGTGCATTGTAAGATTGGTAATAAGTAGGAAACAAAAAAAAATGTTTAAGTGATTTATGGTAGTAATGCAATTATTTAAGAAGACTTTAATATCAATACCTACCTGTATACCCGAAAGGAAAGTCACATAAATTGCTTTTTTTTTTAAAACAGTTCATGGTCTCAAGGGAAATTACACTGTCGCCAATTATTTAGATAGAGTATGATATTACGTAAACCATTAACCATAAAATACTTTTGATCCAACTCCCGTGACGTGACCATGGATATATAATTATGAGTATCGAGGGACTAAACTATATAAAGCATTTAGTAAAGGTGTTAATTTCAATTAAACATTATGTTTATTTCCACACCAGCTCACTATATTTTCATATTGCTATTTCTTATTTAAGTAATTTTTAGGGCAAGGCCAAAGAGGAGAAAAGAAAATTGTTTTTGGCAGTCATAACCGCCACGTTTCATTTATTTGTGCTATAGTGATAATGAAATCCAACGGAACGGAGCCGATTGAATACATCATAAATATATCTAACAACGCCACGTTACGTAGGTACGATTCATGTTCAATAGATTTAAATTTCACAATAATAAACCAATAAAGTTTTATATTAAACCGTTTCGTTTGTGTTACGTAGTGTTTTGCGTTTTGTATCTGGTAGAACACTACTATATATTTGTAAATAACATGTGGCAGACACAACCAAAATAAGAGTAGGTATCTTATATTGAGATTAAATATAATCAATTACAAGTCAACACTATTACTGTTTATGACTGGCTGACTAATTTCCTCTGGGAATCGAATCCATCTGGATCGAAGATTAGAATCTCTAGGTCTGAGGCCACTGATCTAACTAATGGACCACATAGCCGGTAAAATATGCTCAGTATGCTGTGGCATACTACAATGTTATTCGTGTTTTTTTTATTTAATAGAAACTAATTTATTCTTTATGTATACTTTTAAATATTTTACACATTTTTTTTTCCTTATTCCATTACTACTAATTTCAAAAACTTTTTAATAACGTAACGATATTTTGCGTGTGGTAAGACGTTGTGCTGGTTTGTTCTGGTATCGCTACCACCATGTTGTTGTTATTAGTCCTCAGGGTTGACTAAGCTTTTGCAATCTTTTGAGATTTGATCTTGAGCCTTCGCCTTTTGATCTTGAGTTTGCTAATGTTTATGGGCTACGACTACAATCGACCATCAAGGGAAAAAATCCATGCTCAGTAGAGTTTCTTTTTATTCTTCTTATGAGGGTGCCACTCCAATTAAGCTATTACTAATCTATACCAATATAGGAAATCTATGAACTACTGTTATCCACAACAAGAGAAAATGTAACAATTTTCTCAGTTAGTGAAGCGACAACTCTTTATAATATTGTTTCGTATTCCAAAGCATTTTTCACTTGATTTACGAAACCGTCACCGCCCGCCCACTGCTACTCATCACTGTCTCTAGCAACTGTCGAGACCGTAGATTCCGCACGATCCAAATTCTACGACCTACTTTCAGTCTCTCACTAATTTTACTTATTTTATTGGCCTCTAAATTATTAAGAAATAAGTCTTTTCTTCTCATTTTATTTGGTGACTGACTAGTCATAAAAGAGAGGTGCAAACAATCTTCTTTGAGGTTGAATTAGATTTAATTATTCAAGAATATGGTCGTGTAGCTACAGGATTTTCAACTAAGATAATTATGTATTTTTAATAAGCGTTGTGCTACCAGTTTGTAATATTTTGATTAATATGAACAAATAGTTAAAATAGTTTCCCTTTGTTACATTCTAAAGAAGCTGTTTGTTTTGTACAGCTAAAGAATTCTCATCGCTGAGCAATAATTTTGCGGCGAGAATGTCGACAGTAATTTTGTTTTTGCGGGCGAGAGAAAAGCTCCAAAACACCCAATCAAAGTGTTCGTTTAGTACGCATAAACAGGCCAAATGCCTAACGCGTCAATGTAAATGTTTTCTCTTGTGTAGTGGTAAATGTATTTTTAACGAGCCTGTGGTCGGGACGCGTCGGCGTTTACGCGGCATGACGAGCGCGGACGCGCATAAGCGCGCGTGTCCATCTCGTACTCTTGACATTGCGTGTTTCTATACTGGTCTATCCTTCGCGCTATTGGCATACCTCGCTGATTACATCACCGCATTTCTAAGGCCTTCCACCTGTCATCTGCGATGGTAATCACCGGTGACAGTTTATAAAAGTGTTTAGTACAAGACAGCAAATAAATATTTCATTTCATTTCAGGCCATTGTGCCACAGTTTCGCAGTACCTAATATATTTTCAATCAACTTAAGTCCAGAAAAATAATGTTATCCGAAATCCATTTATCAGAAGAAATACGCTTGCTACGGTAAATAATATTTCGTAGACATGTTAAACTCCAGAATGGATCGTTCGGTTCGAAAATGATTAATGGCATCTTTGGAAGCTCGGGAGCCTGGCAGTTCGATAGGCACGTGTTGGGTGTTACGTAACATTGCAGCGTGGCCATCGGCGGGCGGTTCGGCCAAGGCCGGAGTCATCGATCGGGCCCTGGAGCATTGGAGCCAAAGCGGGGGCGCCGGGCGCACCGGGGACCGGAGGCATCCTTGTTCCGGCCCACCTCGCCTGTTGAATAAACGCTTGCCGTCACCGCGCCGCTCGTTCCCCAAAACAATTGCGGTTATTATTACGTCAACAAACAAGCTCAGCCTTTTAAGATTATATTGACAGTTAATGATAAGGGAATCGATGCAGGTATATGCGACATTAAGCTTAAACCAAAATTAAACATTTTAAACCTACCTTACTACAAAACAATGTTGAGCATTCACGAACTTCATAAAAGATGGGGTTTAGCGCAACATGGGTCGTCAAGCTATGTAAATGTAAACGTAATTGAGGTACCTACTAAGCTTTAAGAATTATGCAGCACATGAAAAATGTTTCCTTTGCCGTAAATGCAATCTGCCAAAAGTATCCAGTTTATGTTGCAATTTTCTTTGAGCAACGAAGGCTTAGTGGGTCATGAAAATAGCGGTGCCGGCGCTGCCAGGTGCTATTCAAACTATATTGCTTCACATAATCACGCCAGCACACTGCACATAACTACTCTGAAATGTTTCCGATCCATTTATATTGAATCGGTTTTGGCAATTTATCTGTATTCTATATATTTTACTACGTAATAGGTACGTTTAAGGTGCTCGTACCCACAGAGCAGTTATTCCGTGCTCGTACCTACGAGTATATTGATTGTTATTGCGTTAATATATCATAAAATTTTGTTCGAGTTAAATTTGTAGCTATTTTTACATAACATTGTTTGCTTCATTCATCAAACATAATTTATGTGCACACTAATATCTCAGCATTGACTAACGAAGTTGATTGTTGATTTACCACCAAGGACTTTAAGACGTATTGGAGTCAGATGCTGTGTTGTAAAAAACAACAATTGAAGATCAAATGATATAATATTTATTTAAGGTTTACATTACCACTTTTAGTAGGTACCTAGGTATGGAAGCCCAGGGTAAATAGTGTTCTGTTAAACTGAGGAATATGGAAGATAGACAACAGGTTGTAGGTCCCGAGTTTAAGTACACGATGACAGCATTATCTTTGTCATTATAATACCTAGTATAGTGAAGTGTTGCGAGCACGCTAATAATAGAGTGGACGAGCGACGCCCGCGCGGCACGCGCTTCCATTCACCATTCAGCGGCGGCCTTGGCCGCCCATGGAGTATTGACGCATCCCCGCGCACATAATATACGTCTCATATAACAAACGTACACTGTATTTACGAGCAAATTTTACGATTCAAATAAACATGCATTGTATTGAAAGCGTTTTGCCATTTGTCTACAATGTCAATGAAGCTTACATCTACGCTGTGTACTGAGCTTCTATTTTTAATCGATGTTTCATGTAAATAAATGTGGAATGGAATTTTAAACGTTTGACATGACATACCTGTAGAATTGGTTCACTTCCGCCATGCATTTCGTCTTCTACGTTGCCTATTTGGGTTAAAAAAAAACATGATTCGTTGGTATTTTGATATCTCATCTCAACCACATTACGAAATAGTAATATGCGTATGCTATCCCACAGCTGGATAAAACTCCATCCTTATATTCAGGTCATCTTTACAATTAATGGTTATTGGGTGTATCACCATGCTCTTTCTAAATGCGGGTTGGTGATCTCAAATCCATTGTATGCATCGAAATATCTAAAACACAGTTTTATTTAGTTAGGAATTGATCAAGGACCTCCAGATATCTGGTCGAACGGTTTTACATGATTAATCCCCTTAATTACTTTAAGTAAAGCACATTTCATTACAATAAGTATTTATTTTATTTTCAGAACCAAAGAAAGACAAATTGGAAAATGGTGGGGAGCTGATGAGGCCGGAGCGACCCAACTCCTTGACGGCTGCGGGAAAACTTCCGCGGCGGATATGCTATCAAGGAGACGTTGGTGAGCTCCACTTGTATTCTGTCATAGTTCATCATCATATAATAAAACGGATATGGCTAATTCAAACCTTAAAATCCGAAAAAAGATAATCCTTTATATTTTTTTAACCATTTTATTTCTTCTAAAGGCATCATCTGTTTTTCTTCATATCTATATTCCGAACACTTTTTTTGCTGGTTTGGTTTTTTAAAGCTGGATACTTAAAAGTTTGTTCTTAGACGTTTTTTTTACATTTGAATAAAACTGTATACTTTAAATTTCACACCAAAAAGTAAAAAATTGGTAAGTACAAACAAAAAAACAACGAACCAACGAAAAACTCAAGAGAAAAACGATATTTGTATCACTAGGCTATAAAGAAACGTTCTCTCGGTGTGTTTATAAATAAAACTTTCTTTTTGACACTCATTCGTAGAAGTCGGTGACACACAGACAGCACCTTTTTAACTCATCGGAATCCTTCCGAATACCACGTTAAAATATAATGTAACATTTTCAGTAGGTGGGTACGGGGCGTCAGGCGGCGAGGGTGGCGGCGACGGCGGCGACGAGCCGCTGGTGCTGTCGGAGCTGCCGGAGCCGCCCATCGCGCTCTCTGAGATCGGGCCCATCCCGCCGCCGCCCATGTTCAGCTCGCCCAGCCCCACGCGGCACCACCAGCACCAGCACCAACACCAGCAACAACACCAACACCAACATCAGCATCAGCATCAGCATCAGCTCCAGCATCCGCATCAGCATCAGCATCAACATCAGCACGCCGTGATACAACATCCTCTGTCTGACTGTGGGTACACCTATACGTGGGTCGCAAGGCCGCTAATATACAGGCTGTTTGGTAATACCTGTAGCATACGATTCCTGAACATTATAAACATATAAGAAGCACCATATATATGGCAGAGATGTTAAGGTTGTTTGTTACTAAGTAAAATTGCAAACTGACAACCCTAGGTTTAGCTAATACATTGTTCTTGGTCGACAACCTTATGGTCCAAACGAAACAGAAGTAAAAACATGTCAGGGTTTAACAAAAATAATGTAATAAAATAAATTTGTGACTTTGTATTGAAAAGTAAACCTTCATAAATATAATTTTTCATATGTTATCAAGGTGTTATTTATGTGTGGGTGCATGACTATGTTTCGGGATTATTTATACATTTATTACCAAACATTCTGCATAACGGCTTTTTTTTATTTTCCTTTCTCGAGTTTCACCTTTCTTAAGTGGTGAAACGCCGGAGCCGTGCGAAACGAGACGTGAAGAAGCATCTGGCGGTTCGGTGAGACGGCTGATTTTGCACACTTACGTGCTACATTAGTTATAGATTAAGAATAATTTCTACTTATCACTTGTCTTCCATTATATAAAAATACAAGCTACAGACGTCCACGTCGTAAGAACTTATCGATCACCACCTTAAAAATTTAATAATGTTGACATTCACCAACGGCTAAACTAAATAAAATTAACATGCCAAAAATAATTGTTGTTAAATATTAGTACAAAAAATGCTAATCCGGTTTTGTTAATTTTTTTTCCCCTTACGCTACTCTCTATTTAGGGCCTGAAGGTTCTGACTGATTGAATAATAAGCAGACGATTATGTGTCCTCAATGGATATTTCGATCTTCTAACCTCGGTCCAACCTTTCAGCCGAGGAGGAGGACGAGCACGAGGACGTAGACTCGCCGCTGCCGAAGACGGAGCCGTCCCGCGTCGAGGAGATTCCGTCCAAGGAGCCGAGCTTCAACGCCGTGCCGCTGAAGTCCGCGCTCAAGAAGCGGCCCGCGCCCTCCGCCTCACCCGCGGGCACGCCGCTCGCGCCGCGCCAAGACCACCACCACGCGAGCTTCAAGTCAGTATTACCTACCACTTTGTTTGTGTTTTGTTATTCAGTGTTGAGCTCCGAACAGGATGACAGCTGCAGTATTAGCCTCATAACTTTTTAAACTATTATGGTCACCAACATTAGAATTATTATTATTAACGGGACTATTACCATGTTTTTTGTTGTGTGTAAAATATCGGAAACTCACACACAACAAAAAACATGGTAATAATTCCGTTAAGGCGACGCATCGCTAAACAATTAATCTAATACGGAGCGTTTGCGCCCCGTACCATAAGGAAAACTGTTTTTTTTTCTTTCCAATAAAAACTACATATAAGTTTTAAAAAATTAACTAGCATATTGAAGTATGTGTTAAGACTAATCTACTAAGAAAATGTAGATGCTTAAATCGGTCTGGTTTGCCTGTAAAATGCCAATCTATGTTTTAAAAGAGGTTACTTTGATATTTTTTTCTCTATTATAAAAGTTAACAAATCGTGTTTCTGCAACTAGCAATATGAAGTCAATTAAATGAAAAATCATGTCATCAAATATTACTTTCATATGTTTCGTAATTGTTGGGAAAAATCAAGATCCCGGCCCCGTAAATTTCCAATGCGTCGCCTTAATAATAATTATTCTAATATCATGCCTCAGCCATGAGCAAGACTGTCTTGCAATGTGGTAAGCGAATTTCTAGTTCATTGCGTGTTATCCAGGGCAGTAATAGTCAACGGTGATAGAAAGAACGCAATAAACTAGTTTATACATTTAAAAGTATCAAGAGCAAGTACCAAGAATATTAATCGTAACCACACCACAGGCAGTACTCACACTAACTGTACTTTTCGTGGTGGCTCTTAGTTAAGCCCCAAATTCATAACAAATGTGAGTAGGACTAATCAATTGAATAGACATAAAAGTATATACATTTTTAGAGGACAAACATTAGTTCAATGGTTGGTTTTTTTAACTGAACGAAATAATAACGTCAAATAATGAGTAGTAAACAAAAAGACATTAAACAGAGGGACTTATATATTTATTTTTTATGTTGAGGAAATAGAAAAATTGTAATGAAATCAGTGTATAATTGGTTGTGGGCATACATGTGACGTTGTTCGTTTATTTCCATAACGCGCGGCTGCAGGCGGCCGCCGCCTAAACCGAGGATCCGCATATGGTAATAGTCCCGACGTTACGCAGTATTGTCGATCGAGCCACACCGATTGGCCTACTCCATAAATCGAAACGAAGATTAAACTAATGTCAATATGCCGTACATGGTTTTGCTGGACGTTGTTCGCAAACCGTCCACCTTTGGATGATTTTATGCGCAACGACGCCATGTATGACGAATTCAACTTTGGTTTGTCTTGGTTTTGCTTTAAAGAGTGGAGCTTAAGAGGCCTACCGACGGCCCGCTTCGCCTTAAGCGGATCCAGACACTTGCAATGTTCATCGTATATATCATGTATTGTATTTGAACAATTTAATTTCGATGGAGACCTACTTTCTGTTTAAAAAGTTGATAATTGTAGTCACTATAGTCTGAACTGAAAAGTGATATTGATCTCGGGTTCACATTATGAATTAAACGCACGACTACATAATTTAAAGCGAAAGTTGCGAAATAACGAGTTTATAACAAAAGCTACCGCAATTAACGTTTTGTGTGCGATAGATTGTGTTTTATGTAAGTAACAGATTTGCTTAAAACCAGCAACCCGTTGTGTAAGCCGTACTAAGATTTGTTGTTACAATACACGATACATAACGTTGTAAATGACACGCGTCTGGCCCCGCCAATAGACCATGCATCGTGCATTGCACGCTTCGAACTCTCATCTGTCTTGGTACCTCCTTATTTCGTCTAATGTTCTCCACTCGTCGCCAGAACACTTACTAACACACCAGTGTTGTGACGCTTTTCACTGTTCAGTGACCCATCATTGTAACTAAATGGTCCGTATCACACTACTTGCATTTCTTGTCAAACCTATGGTGTTTCCAGTCTAGAGTTATCTGCTCGTATGTAAACTGTAACTGAATATATGTCTTGAGTATTATAATTCATGAAGACTTTTATTTTAAACCTTGTTGTTGTGTTGCATGTAAGTGTATTGTTAAAATCATAAAATAGAACGGATGTTTTATTTATTTGATATTTGTTTATTCATTCTTCTAAATTATTTTACCTTTTATTTTTAGCTTGTTCTTATAATTTTAACACTTACTGTTAGAATAATAAGGCAAATTAGGTTTGCTTAAAGCAATAGATAAATGTCGTTGCTGGTCTGTAATGGCCCAAGTGCTTGTTTTTGTTAATGTCGAATGTCGAAGTAATGTTACTATATGTTGTTTATTTATAATTTAAAGGCAAAATATTTAATTTTAAATGTTAATTGTATAAAAAAACAAATATGACCATATAAATAATGAAAATTCATTATTTACTTTATTAAAGTATCAATGTATAATGAATTGCTACGATTTATTTTATTATTTGGAATACATAATAACATAATAATATCTAGATCATCAAATGTTCGAGGAAACATCACTGCACTAAATCAGATACTAGCATGTTTGCTGAATGCCACAATCAAAATATCAGTGATGCATACAAAAATGATAAATGATTCACAATACTAATATTTACCGAAATCACACACATTTAACGCTGTCTCACAAACGTATAATTCCTATATGTGTATTTGATCATAATATTTTGTTCTGTGAGCAGCACCCGGCCGGTGCGCGTTGGCAATGCGCTCGAGAACAAGGAAAACGCGCGCCCCTGGGAGGGCACAGAGTACCGTGAGGATCACGGCTCGGATTCAGAGCGCGTCGCCGCTAAACTGGCGCGCAAAGAAAGCCTCAACATCAAGCTCGCGCTTCGTCCTGATCGGCAGGAGCTCATCAACAGGTAACCCTTTTTTTTTCTTTAGTTAAAATGGCTTCTTGCGGTTAGCACATTTAGCCAGTGTCAAAGTAATTTTTCTTACAAGTTATATAAATAAACAAACCTTATTCATAGTTAATAGATGATATTTAATGTTAATAGAAATAAGTGCGAGAAATTATATTAGAGGGAGAGGAGACCTTTGCGATGCAATGGGACACCACAGGCTTATAATAATAATAATCAATGATATTTCGCACCAACCCCTTGAGTATCAGTAAAGATGTGGGGCTCCCTTGGACTTCTTGAAAGAATTTGAAAGTGATTTAGCACTGTGCCATTTGCCAACACTCACGCACGTTTTCGAACACTTAAGTTGATAATCCACCACTATTTCACATTAATATTCGACTTACATTACTTTTTACTTTTTCGCCAAGAAGCCCAACAGGTAACCTTTATTAATCATTAAACTAACCAATAGTAAACCCTATATACGAGATATCAAATCCAAAAGAAAAGTGGTCCACTTAGCATTCTTGCAACTTGATTAGTAACAGATCATCAGTCACATTTCATTTGCAATTACATATTCTTGTTCTTGTAATGAATTAACCAGGTCAGTAGGATAATTGTCTGAGTAGGCGCATTCATTGATATTGTTAGCTCCGATCGGAACAGTCGAAATAATTCGCAGTATGAGCGAGCACCAAGAGTAACCTATATGTATAAGTAATTGAATGAGTCAGAACAAAACACTAGTGTGGGTATACAGCGTGACTGCGCCATCAGTCTCGAATATACATAAGAAGTCGCTTACGATACATTGTTGTCGAAAATTCTGATGTTGATAAATACCCAGTCTGTTTTTAGGTCTGTGAGTAAACACAGTTTTTTTTTCTTAAAACTATAATTTTGCTAGTAGGAGTTCCTTATTTCGTAACTACGTAATAGTTACGCTGCGCACTCGAAAGTTTCGCCTAACGACACTGCACGCCTGGGAGTGTTATTTTTGTTTGCATCGCCGTGCAAAGTCATTGTTATCGACGTTTTGTTCTTCCTGATTCTGAGAGCTCGTTCTTGGCACTGGCATTGTATTTATAATTATCGTCATTGACCGTTCGTTCGTGAAAATTCAGTGTTTTAAAAATCGCGTTGTTTTCCGTGCGATTGTGTACGATGTGCGTCCTCAGCGAAACGAAAGTAGTGTTAGGTGATAAATAGGTCTTGTTAATTAATTAAAACTGTCTCTTTATTACTGGACTTGGGATATAGCCAGGAGAATGTGATAATAGCGCATTATTAAAACATTTTCAGCATTGGCAAATTTTATGATGCCGGTCAGCTGCCAGTGCGCGCGCGCAAGTGTAGTGAATAAATTAAGCTGGGAGTGATTTGCCGTCGATTAGGCATAGCGGGATTTCCCATTCTATATTAGAGCAGCTTGATTGAAGGGGCAGAATCCCACAGAAAACTGCAACCAAATATCGGTATTTTATCGAAGCTACATGTTTCTGCGGTGAGTAAAATAAGGTTGAGGCAGCGTTATATTTATTTCGGAGCACTGATTCACCCTAAACATAGGATAGGTTAATCTTTCATAATTGAGTGTAGGCTCTGACAATTTCTATGAAGTGGAACCTATTGGTTTGGTTGTTTTATAATATAATCATTGGCCTGAGCTATGTGTGTAGTTACATCACCGCATACGACTGTTAGCTGGTGGTGTCTACCCGAGACACCATCAACCAATAATTTCAAAATATAAATATATCATCAATCAATGTTCATCACCAACAGTCCTGAAAAATGATTAAATGTTTTAACACAACTTTAAAAAAGCCAAAATTGATTACAGAACAGAATTGACGTCGACTACTCGTAGGTAGTAGATATCCGCAAAAAAATAAGTGCTTTTTTTATATGACCAGTTTAGCTAATTAAGGGTATATATATACCGGGTGTTGCGCGATCCTTTTTTTCTTTTGAGTTCTTTTTACCCGACTGCGTCAGAAGGAGGGTTATGATTTTCAAGTGTATGTATGTATGTCTATTTCTTTGGCACGCCCTACAGCCCAAACGGCATGGTGGATTTTAACATTATGATGTGTCGTTAGATTTGATTTGACTGTGGGAGTGACATAGGCTATAAAAATTCGGAATATATTTAATAAAAAAAAGTTAAAAGTTTGAAATAAACCAAATTATTAAAATAAAACAAAAAACCCGACTGCTAAAACAACAATATAAAAAACAATTATATACTCGTAAAAACCGGACTAACATAAAAAATAACTGCAAAGACAAAAAACTTAAAAGAAAAAAAAACAAGCTCAACCATCCCAGAATTCCATTTGAGCAATGTTGAATGCAACGTGAAATATTTCCTTGTCCGATACCTATACTTAAATAATAAAATCTATAATAAATGAGTATTTATAAATACATCGAATATTGATAGTTGTCGCAGACGGGGACAATCATTAACCAAGCGGCCGCCCGCCGCGCGCCTGCGGCGCCGCCCCGTGGTTAGCTCAATTTTAAATCCGCACTGTCTTTGGTTGGTTGGTGATTGTCCCCGCTTGCGACAACTATCAATATTCGATGTATTTATAAATACTCATTTATCTCTATATAGATCCCTATATGCGAAAGAGATTGAACTCGGTGCGACCCCGTGGTGAAAGTCTGCAAAAGTCCACTCTCCCCACAAAGCGCAGGAGCCTTTTAACCCTTCTAGTGGTAGTGGCAATATAGTTGCCACCATAATTTGAACCTTATATGTTTGCAATAGCATCGAAAACCAATAAAAAATCTATTATGCTGTACCAGTCAAAGGGCTACTCAGGCATTTCTTCAAGTAAATAAATAAAAAAACCAGATCAACTTAGGCTCGTTCTGTTTCCGTACTTGTAGTTGAACTTGGACTAAAAGCTGGTTTTGCATTTGTTAGTACAATGCGCACGTTTGTCGGCAGGAACATCCTGGTGGTGCAGAGCGAGTGCGAGCGGCAGGAGTCGTGGGAGGCGATCGGCGCGCGGCTCATCCGCCGCCTGTCCATGCGGCCCACCGCCGAGGAACTAGTCGAGAGGAACATACTTAAAAGTGAGTTTACAACCTCTTTTGTGTATACAGGTGTCCCAAATATGGCACGCCAGGCTGACACTGGAGATAGCTTAGCTATAAACCTATCAGATAAAAATAACATGACTCTAGTAAAAGTCTCATAGTTTTGGAGATAATGCCACTATTTTATTTTCTAAAAACTCCACTTTTAGTTCGTTTTTATTTTTTTATTTTATTATTATTATTTCTTTGTTTATTTTTTTATTTTTTTTATCTGATAGGTTTATAGCTAAGCTATCGCCAGTGTCAGCCTGGCGTGCCATTTTTGGGACACCCTGTATATCATGGCATTCAGCTAAGACAATGGTCCTGATCGGATCATGGAGTTCAGATGGCTGAGATATGACGTTGATAGGCTTTCCCTGCGTGTTAGTTAATTAGCGTAGGTCTTACGGCTCTTATAATATACTTAGATGACTGCCGCACAGTTGGACTGCATTCCATATTAAAACAGAGGTGCTGACTGCACATGGAAAGGGCAGCAGTCTAAATTGAAAGAGCCCTCGGTAGCCATCTTATATGTTTTTCGGATTGATGGATATATGGTATACCTATGTTTTATATGAATATAGCAGCACCGCTATAGATAGACCACAATAAGTAGCACAGATTTAAAGTTTGTCTGGATGGGTGATGAAATATAGTAATGTTTGTACCCGTCTTGCGTCTTAGGGCACGTTGGCCTTTGGTTCCGAATATTTATTATAGATGGCAGTTGTTAACGTACACTATAATACCTATCATCAATATATTCACTCTCTACAAGGCAACTTTAATTTTTTTGTAAAGTTTATCAAGTTTCTTTAATTTTACATAAAGGCTTTAATAGAAATTGTTGACGTTGGAGGCAGGACTCCGCCAAATCTATATATTAAGACTTCCGTGCAAATTGCTCTTAAGACTTCCGTGCAAATTGCTCTTAAGACTTAACGAATTGCAAACCTTAACTTTTTGTTCATTTACTTTACAGGTCAATCCCCCGCCGAAGAGAAGAAACAGAAAGAAGAAAAGAAGAGGTATCTCCTTCGCAAGCTTAGTTTTCGGCCGACGGTAGACGAACTCAAGGAAAAGAAGATTATTCGGTTCAGTGACTACATTGAGGTTACACAGGTATGAATCGTTTAATGGCAACAGTACAGCTTTCGTTTAGAAACAATGGTAGACTTTCTTACAGGTTTATTACTAAGTGATATCCCTCTACACGCAGGCCCAATTAGATATGGCCGCTTTAAGGGGCAACAATAGAATTGTAATGATTTTATCGCTTACTATCGTGATGCGTTAATCTAATTTGCGTTATGCGATGTGTAGTGGCGGCTTATATTAACGATTACCAGCACTATGCATGGTCGATGTAAGTGGCGACTAAAGTACTCTTAAATATTTAAATTGCCTTACTTCTAGAGTATTAGATCTTAGGTAAAGTAGAGTTTCGGATAAACGATTACTGTTCAAGTAGGCGACCCTATATACTTACCCTGATAGGTAGGGTATGGCAGCTGGAACTACGGGTCCGGCTGTCTTTTCAAGGGTACCACGGGAGTTCCGGATCCTAGGCCCCCTACCGGTTATGCCTTCGCGGGCGTCTCCGGCAGGTCCCGGACATGGGTTGGACTCGTTGTGGCTATGTGATTAGCTGTAGAAGTGGGAATGTTGGCCTGGCCAGAGCCAGGCTTCCATTTCGTGCTCAGCAAGCGGGTCCGAGTAGCGGTCTTGAGGGGGCCCGAAGCGAAAGGATCTGCGGGGCACGTAAGTTGTCCATAGTTGGTTGTTCTGCTCGGTGGTTTTCGTTGAGTAGGCTTCCAACATCTCCAGCACTAGTCTGGAGAACTAGTAGAGGCGCCCGCTAGATGCAATGTCTCCGGTTAAGTCAGCCGCATAGGATTGTGGTACTGACGAGGTGCCTGGACGGGTACTGAGCCGCCAGCCGCCACCAAAGAGGACATTTGCGAGTTGTCGACCCGAGCAGTGGAAACTGCGAGTTGTACTCTTAAGGTATGATTCCGAACTTCGCTGCACGCAGCAGTGCTGCCGAAGCAGTGCTGCCCGCAGTAATACCGGCCCTGCATTGCTGCCTCTACATTGCTGCGTAGCTCGGAATGTAATCTCATATAAACTTATAGAGAATATATGGGGACCAGTAGTGCTGCCGCAGCACTGCTGCGTGCAGCGGGGTTCGGAATCATACCTTTAGTGCAACGAGAAGTGAGCGAGCTTACAGCTCCGGTAACCTATCTGGATATTAGGTAGTGGACTATATGTGTCCACGGGGCAACTCGCTCGGGACATTAGTCTTAAAAGTACCGGGTGAAGAATGCGCTTCGGCGTGTCCTGATCTGGTGTTATGACCTGACGCAGATGGACCCTTGTACTTGCGCAAGGATGTCTGACACCTAACTTTATGACCTAACGGTTGGTGGGGGGTGTCAGTATAAACTTTAAAGTCGTGTGTAGCGGGGCTGTTCAAGGCTGGTTACAGCTAAATTGTGACTAGTCGTAGTACAGCTGTCATTTTCTATATCACCGCTCTCTGTGTGCGCGTGTTAGTCACCCCACTTATAGCGTTTTCATTGTCCCTCAATAGCTTGATTTAGGTTATCAAGCTCTAAAATAATACGCAAATCAGTTAGCTTATATGTAGAAGTGTCTGGGGTGGTGGGGTCATATACCGGGTATAAAAGGGAATCCTCGTGGTGTGCGGATTTCTAATTCATTGCGCAGTAATAGTCAATGGTGATAGAAAGAACGCAATGAGCAAGTAATCACTAGACGCTAGTGTTCGTGGCCGAGCGGTAAGAGTCTCTACAATAATGTTAGATAGAGACAACATCAGATTAAATGTACATCGATATCACTAGAGAAGGGAACTTGACAACAACACTAATTCATTCCAGAATATTAAACGTACAAACCTAAGTATAATTTTCTGTAACCTATAAAGTTTTTAATAAACACTCCGGACGGAACACAATAGTGACCATTCCACTACATCTATAACGCCATTCCCATACATTTTATGTTTAAAAAAACCGTTTTGATAGTCGCTAAAACAGTTTATCTATTGACTAACACAGTCAAGTACCCAATTGTAACGTTTCGTCTGTTTTCAGGCGCACGACTACGACCGGCGCGCGGACAAGCCGTGGACGCGACTGACGCCGCGCGACAAGGCCGCCATCCGACGCGAGCTCAACGAGTTCAAGAGCTCCGAGATGGCCGTGCACGAGGAAAGCAAGCACCTCACCAGGTAAACACGCTGACTGACTTACCCACAAAATAAGAAGACTGTAGAACTAAGCTTCATACAAACTGGGCGTTTCTTGGCAGGAAAGTGAAGAGTCATGTCTGCGGTTTTGTTTTATTTTCTAAAATTTGTGTTATATCGAATATTAATGTGAAATAACGGTGGATTATTAACCGTTAAGTGTTCGTGAGTGTGCATGAGTGTTGGCAAATGAAACAAAACAGTGCAACGGCACATTTCAAATTCTCTCAAGAAGTCCGCCCGAGGACTTAGTAAAGCCCCACATCTTTACTGAGATACTCGAGGGGTTGGGGGGTCTATCATTTCTCACTTCTCTCACATTCTCTCACATGAAGGAAAATACTAATGAAATTAAGAAACTAATGACATGGCAGCATGGTCTATGACCTTAGCCGGTTCCTCAGGGAACGAACTACACTTTTAAAAAAGAAGACTGCAGCCTTCTGCATACAAACTGGGTCTGTGACAGCAAGGCCGCCTCTCTTGGTACTAAATTGAAGCTTAGACCTCTTATTCCGAACCAAATTACAACTTTAGAGTAGTATTTTATGTGTTTGTAAACCAAGCAACTTGTAACTGCTACTAGGCCCACGGATCAAATATAATTGCATGAAAATTAAACTCGATAATCATGCCGGGGTCAGTACCAGCGAACTGTAAAGTGCCTCAGTCTGCTGACGTCGACTGCTCTCCCATATAATTTGCGGCATGTTAATGTAGCCGAGGAGCTCGATGGCGCAGTAACTGCGTTAACACGCGCCCGGACTGCGATTGCTAAGGTTTAGCAACGTTCGCCAAGGCCGGTTATTGAATGGGTGCCCAAAAATGTATCTTCTCGAGCTCCTCCGTGCCTCTGAAGGCACGTTGCAAGCCGTTGGTCCCGGCTGCATTAGTAGTCTTCAACAATCACCTGAGCCCGCGTGGTAGTTTATGGCTCGTTTGCCATATCAGCCTATAGGGAAGGCTCGTGCCCCAGCACTGGGGACGTGAAATGAGGTGGTGATGATGATAATGTGGCGGTTGGGCGGCGCAGGTTCCACCGGCCATGACGGCCGAGCCCGCGAGCCGGGGCGGCGGGGGCGTGAGGCGCGGCCGCCCGCCCGCCCGCGAGCCGCGCGGGAACCGCCCGCAGCCGCGCGGGAACCGCCCGCAGCCGGTACACTGACGAATGTTCCAAACCGACGCTCCCGTCTTCACGCGACGGCTGCTCGCTCGCGCCGTGCGTGCGATCCTGTCTGTTCTTCTTACTTTTATCGTAGTTATTGCCGAGTACAATTTATTATTACATATTATTATTATTATTATTAAAACGTTATGTTAAGTCGACTATTATAAGCGTACCTATACATTCTTTGAATTGACCTTCGCGAAAGGTTAGTGATACTGATTATTGTGGTGGAGATTATGCGCTTCGACGCTCGGTGAACTGTGAGATTTACGAGTGAATCCTTTCGATATGTGAGACGTATCCGACGTGGGGTTCTGTGGTCTTGTGATTTTTCTTATATTGCTAGCTTTTAGCTTCGTAGTCGTTAAGCTAGATTTGAACATATTTATTTCTTATTAATTGATATTGTTACGGTCACAATTACGATTTTTTTTAATAATTTCACGTTTTGAGTATTGTAGTGTGTTAGCGGCGTACGGTGAACGAGTTTTTCTTCGTTTGCACTTTAGATGGTTCTTTGTTAGCCCGTCTCGACCAGATCGGTTGGAATATGAAATACTATCAATGATTTCATGTCCTTCTTGCAATAAAGTGCGAAAACGCTGTTCGACTGAATTTTAAGTCAAAGATTGTAATTTTATGCGATGCGGCGATATAGGTGTTATATTGGATATGGAAACGAAATATTGTGCAACCAATTCTTCTGTTATTTCAATCTGTCGACTAAATTGTCTTAGAAGTGCTTCCAATGCTGTGCAACATAACAATAAATGATTTGAATACAGGACACTGTTCCTATGTAACATAAGTTGTTCTCGAGTAGCGTTCATGTAGATAATGATAAATGTAATGTTTGCACGTATGTTAGTTTGCTCAATATTATTGTGAACAGGTCTCTCTGAATTACTCGATTTTTATATTTCGTTTTAGTACTAATATTTCACCTACTATCACAACAAAAACTATTCTGTACTAGTTAAATATAATACTTTGTTGATAAAAGTAGCCTTCTTTCATATTACTGCTTCATATTGTATTGAGGTATGTATATTGTTATATTCGATAATTATTAAATAATTTTATAATTACGACTAATCTCCGTGTAATGCGAAGTAAACGATATTCAAAATGTAGTAGTTTAACCTGGTTCAGTAACAGGATTCCGAAGTACAGGGAAGTATCAGCGATAGGGTGACTGGCTGTATGGCGTATGGCGTCGTGGTGACGTCACGACCCGACACGAGCAGGCGTGGAGTAGATAGGGTTTATAGGATTAGTCCTGACGACACGAGCAACCTCAGTGGGAACAACTTGTTAGTCGACTTGTCGCTCAAGACTAGACTAGCTTAAAGTAATGCAAAATTGAACGAACTTTTCAGGTAAATAACTACGTACGATCGAATAACTCTTAAAAACTGTAGATGTGTAAAGTTACGCTTTCTGAGATTACATACGGTTTGTAAAGATGCGTATATATTTTCATTAAGCCCATCAATGTACTTTTAGATCGACTTGATAGTAAAATGAGCAATAATTATAATGCTATCGGTCTGTTTCGATTGTTTAAAAGTTTGAATGTTGAAATTTTTTTATATAACTGTTAGGTATTTTACAACGTAGTCTAACTAATAGATAGGGATCAGTTTGAATCATTTTTATAAATCGGTATATAATAATGTACAGTAGCGGTGCCATTACATGTCGTGACGTGTTCGATACTCGAGCAATACCTAACAGTTTTTGCTGAAGGCAAAATATCTTTTAAATTCTTACTGTAGTAAGAAGGTACACTGTGTAGTGTAAATTTGGTGAAACAAACTTTTTAACAGTTAATAATTATGCATTAAAGATAGTATGCAATCATTGCACTATCGCCCATGTAAATGCATAAATCACATTATGATGTTAACTCCGTACGAAAACACTACAAAATTGCGATAGCGAGCTACAAAATATTTATACAATGGTTATTCTTGAGACCATTCCATTTAAAGATTAAAGTGGAAGCCAAAATATTGACTTATTTTTCTATACGATTTTGTTAGATTTGCAATAATATAGTAAGGTAACATGTAGATGTTTATCGATATACTATAAAATAATTAAGGCATTCAGATTTCCAAAGATCTACGGCTCAACTAAATTCTTTTAGCTAGCTTACAATATTGCCATTGTTGACGCATAATGTTTGTATATTGCGAAGTGTTACAATAGCGACATTCGCTTGTCTTCAGTGAGTTTTGATGTAAACAGTAGTATCTTTCAAATTTTGCAGGCATCACAATGTTGTAGGTAGCGTGTATATAAATTACTACTTTACCAATAAAATGTGATACGATCTTTCTTATTTTAATTACTTTATATTATACTAAGCCTGTCCTTAGTTTTAACGAATATATATACATTTTATGTAATATTATCGCTATCTTTTTAATGTATTTAGTGGTGCTCAATACGCAGCGATACAGTATTGTTGTCGTGTGTTCAACGCGAACTCGCCTTTAAGACAGAAAGCAACACTCAGATTATTGTTTTTTATAATTATTAATATGCTGCGTTTAATATAAATTGCAGCAACTATATTTTATTCGACAAGCTCGTAATTTTAATACATTTTTGTTGTTCGTTATATACATAAAAGTTCAAGCGTTGGTACCATGCCAAGGGTACATTTAGATCTATAAAAAACGTATTAAACATGGCAACAAAATCTAATGTGATTATGATGTTTTAAAGCAAATATATCGATAAACATTGTTTTTTTAGATTGATGTCTGTATATAATTTAATATCATGTACATTTGTGGAATCTCTTTTATTTCCATCGATATAGTGCGTATCATTTGTGCTATTACATTAAATTTATAATAATTGCTAACTTCAGTAAACTGTATACTGTTGCTTTTATTTTGAATATTGTGTAAATTATTAATGACATACTGTAATGAGTATATTTACTGATAGCCATAAAATAACTTGTTTTATATAAGATAAGTCTGTAAATACCATGATTATACATTAAGTTTTATACTCGATTGTGTTTGTTTTATCTCCAAATCCCTACAACTGATTTAGTGTGCTGTAAACTGAACAGTGAAAATTGTATACTATTATTTTATATCATGGTTGAACAACCAATAAAAAGTCTTAACTTTTTCCAAGTAGGAGGCATATTCAAAACATTAAATGCGCATCCAATTTATCGCCTGTTTAAAATTTGTATAATTAAATTCTAATCACAAACTATATTGACACCATTTATTTATTGATGTCGGTGAAAAATATGTTGAAATGCAAAAAAAAATGTTAAACATACATATTTATGAAGGCTTTGACCTGTGAGGCTGCGGTAGACTTTCGACGCTGCCCTAAGCTCCGCGGCGCGAGTGTCGTCGGGAGAAAGTTGACCGTAGTGCGGGCCCGTTACCGCGCGCCGGGGGCGCCAGTTGACGCGCCGGCCTCGCCACCGACGCGCGCGCTATGCCCACTGCTCGCACCGCTCGCACCGCTCCCCGGCGCGATAACAGAAAGCGACGGTGCTAAACAAAGTGCCCCAATAAACGTGCTCACGAAACAGTGCATTGTGCTCGCGAGCTTAGTGCAAAGGTCACAGTGTAGAGTGCGACGACCTCAACCAAGGACTCGCAGCGATGACGTTCTCTGGAAACATGAAGGAGAGTAAGCCGCGAACCGTGAAAGACACATGGGAGTCAGAGGTGAGTCGCGTCGCTGTAATTATTTATGCATCTGGCACGCAACCGATTCGCGGCATTGTTATTGTTTTACGATCTCATTTGAAAGTTTTCTCATTGTCACTCATGAGTTGTTCTTATTAGACGATTATTTTTATGGTGCTACTTTCTCTTGATTGCCATATGCACACTTTTAATGAGCCATAATATTATGCGTGTCAACAACAGAACTTTTAAAGCAACACTAATTAATAATTAATAAATCGGTATACCAGTACAAATATTAAAATATTAACCAGTTTTATATGTATGCCCATAATTCCTGGATTTCAAATAATAGGTTGGGTATTTAAATATTATTTTTCCAGCAGTGGACGTCTTTTGGCCGAGATGATGATTATTATTATTATATAAATTTTCTGGATTTCTTAGCTTAGCATGGTATGGCTATATTATTCCCGACCATAAAAGCAGTGGGTAAATAAGTAGATAACGTACAATAGGTATCCACAAAAATCCTTGTTTGATGTGATAAGGCGAAAGCAGTAAAACCATCACTCTTTTAAATACCTTACCTAAAGGAGAGGCGATTAGTTACTCCACTTATTCTTTACATATTTTTTATTTCAGTCTTATTCATTAATTTATTAGAAAACAAAGTTTCAATTGATTTTTATCAAAACCATAACAAAACAACAAATCATTGGCACTGGACAGATAGTACATTTCTTCATTCGATATGCATTCTGATCATAAGTAATGATTGCTCCTAACACAAACAAATAGTTTCTCGCTAAATGATTTCTACTTGAGGAAAGCTGTATGCATACTTACCTATCTAGGCTACGGTGAGCGAAAATTTTGTGTTCACTCCGCCGCGCCGCCGCCGCCTGATCAACTTTACTAGCAGGAAATAGCTGAAGTTGATAGATTGACTTATTTCGTGTACTTACCTATCTATGTACTGTCCTTGCCTACTTTGCGATCACCTCTCACTTATTTCAAATAACTTATTCGTTTGTGAGACAACGTGTAGGACAAGACATGACTGTGGCAAATGGATAACGACACGCTGCCGGCTAGAGACGAAAGTAAACTAGTTTCGTTTTTACCAGGAAGTGTGAACGTAAGGAAACTATAGTATGTATAAATATCCTGAGCTTTTTGTGTATACAAGGAAATTGAAAATAGTACTTGAATTCCGCTTTACTTTACTTATATTCTGTTATTTATTTTCGTATTTGTCATCATATTTTAATTGTAAATAGGTACTTACTCTTTGATAGATCCCCATACTACTAGAGAACGACGAATAGATAGATAATCTTAAGTCGTTGTAATCTTAATAAATAATATGAATGCGCAGGAGTGTTTTTTTATATATTTTTTTTGAGAGAGATTGCTGATTGCCTCAAACGGCATTTTCAGCGTCACCGGGCTTTTTTGGGGGCGGCGAGGTACGTAAAGGGTACCTCAAGCCGTGTGAAACGAATCACCTTTGGAGGTTTTCTAGAGTGAACGGCATCACACACTTAAAAGTGCGTGTCCCCGTGCCCAACTAGATTCTCCGAAGGGTTCGGATCGGATCGGGGAGCGGAACCACCCCAGGGCGCCTCTAAAGGCTCGGACCTCGGCTCGGGTTGACCGGGCCGTGGTGGAGGAGAGAAGCGCCCAGGTACATGTCTGTACCTGGTATAGACCGCGTGTGAAACGGTTCTTCGTACCCTTGTTCTACGAGAACGGTGTCTTGGGCCTAAACTAGTGTGCATGTTTAGTACATTTGTACTTTTTCTTGTATTGTCCTCTTTTTGTATTTTGTATGGTGTACAATAAAGTGTATTTTCATTTCATTTCATGTTTAGTGTATTATTTAAATGTGTAGTGGCATTTAGAGGATTGGTTGGTTTGTTCTCCCTTCACGTCGAAACGGGGCAAAACGGTCGACAGTGATTTTGTTGCACAGCACAGCTATAGTTGGAGGGCCTGAGTGCCTAGTGTGAGTTGTGTTTATTATCCGTATTCATTGGATTTGGATTTGGATTTGGATTTTTCATTTACAAAAACGAAAATTAGTATGGCATTTTAGCAGCGCCTCCTGGCGACATACGAGAAGAGTTTAAATTTTGCCATACAAATTCACGTTTTGAATGGCGAATGAAACCCGCACTTGGCACCCAGGGAGCGTCATACTACTCATACAATATTATTTTTATTCGAAAATTTACGACAGATAAAATTTCAGGCGGAAGGACACACAGATAACTCTACACATTAGTCGTAGGTACTATAAATATACCTAATTCTTGAAACGTCCCCCGATATAGGTCACTCCGGCTTTTGCTATCTGTTCGGTATGATCATTATAAGCACTTTGTTAATCATTTATTAATGACTGACCCTGTTCAATAGCAAAAGTGATGTACATATTTTTGCTACGTAAGATATAAGAAGGGAAATCGTAAATAAAATATGTCAATGTCTCTATATTTTTTCAATAATCAACTAACAAGCAACGTTCTATTCACTGCTCGTGACTACATTCATCCGTCCGTGTAATGTAATATAATAATTAAATACATATATATGTACAGTTTTATTGCTGTTAAAAAACCAGCTAGTATTCAGAAAACTTTTTTTACATTCTTTACAGGTAAGCAGGCCTTCATCTTACGGTGTTAAGTGATAAGGCCGTATGTGCACCTTCATGGAAGCGCACTTCTTCCAGTCCTTTACTATGTACTAGGAACTGGCTGCAGAGTGCCTAGTGTGTTTTGTTTACTATCCGTATTCATTCGATTACGTTTACGAAAACGAAAATAAAGGCGCTGCTTCAATGCCATACGATGTCAAATGAAACTCACTAGGCACCTGTTAACACTGATATCATGGGACTTATTTAGATAAGATGGTGACAGCTAGCCAAGCGGACTTGGAACAAGCCATTCTGCCAACCAACAAATCCAGTATAATCATACTACTCTGTCAAGAAAGTACCGGGAAAGAATCAATAATACACAAAATGTTTGTTATTCATCCAATATTATTTTATCACCTTCAAAGTATGCTCCTTTAGAAACGATAGACTTACGCCAACGAATAATCCAATCATCAAAACATTTTTTAAACGCTGTTTCCGGAATTGAGTTCAGTTCTCGCCGCGAATTCTCCTTTATGTCTTCTACCGATTCAAAGTCAAAGTCAAAGTCAAATATTCTTTATTCAAATAAACTTTAGAAAAGTGCTTTTGAATCGTCCATAATTTTTTTACCTACTACCCATTCAGGACGTCTATTTTTAGCTGTGGAGAAGAATGGGCGCAAGAAACTCCACAGCTTTAATTCATTATGTAACGACATTTACAAAATTATATGCCGTTACGTTACCAAGTTATACAAGTTTAAAAAACCTTAACAATATATTGGATTAGAAATAGATTGGAGCATTTTAAACCCATGCTGTTTTGTCTTCAATGTAATCAGACACTTTATAATAAGCTTTTTTATAAAGCTTTTCTTTAATAGCGATTTTAAATTTATTAATATCTAGTTTTTGGATATTACTTGGAACTTTATTGTAAAAACGTACACACAGGCCTCTAAATGAATTATTTACTTTGTGGAGCCTAGTATTAGGTACTGCTAGTTTGTTTTTATTTCTAGTGTTTACATTGTGAGTATCACTGTTTTTAGAAAAAGTTTCAATATTTTTATATACATACATTAGGTTCTCGTAAATATATTGTGTTGCAACTGTCATTATATTAATATCTTTAAATCTCTCCCTAAGAGAATTACCAGCTTTTAGATTATAAATTGCTCGAATAGCCCGCTTCTGCAGTACAAAGATAGTTTGAATATCGGCAGCATTGCCCCACAGTAAAATGCCGTACGACATTACGCTATGGAAATAACTAAAGTAAACAAATCTAGCTGTTTCAATGTCAGTGATCTGACGAATTTTCATTACTGCATAAGCCGCAGAGCTCAGTCTACTCGACAATTTATCTATATGTGGGCCCCACTGTAGCTTTGCATCCAACGCAATGCCTAGAAACACTGTGGTGTCCACAAGGTCCACATTCTTATCTTTAATTTTTACACTGGTTTTTACCTCCTTAACGTTGGGTAATACAAATCTTATACATTTGGATTTTTGTTCATTTAATAGCAAATTGTTAACACTAAACCAATGAACTATCTTTGTGACAGCATTGTTCACATCGTCATCAATCGGCTGTCGTCGTTTCACTTTGAATAAAAGTGAGGTATCATCTGCAAACAATACTATCTCATGTTTGTCTTTTACAAAGTAAGGCAAGTCGTTAATATAAATTAAAAATAAGAAAGGACCAAGAATTGAACCCTGTGGAACACCCATTGTAACCACCGATCCCGGAGATCTTTTACCGTTAACATCAACCCTCTGAACCCTATCACTCAAATATGAGATAAGAAGATTCAGTGATGCATCTCTAATTCCATAGTGGTAGAGCTTCCTGACCAGGGTTTCATGTAAAACACAATCAAAGGCCTTGGATAAATCACAAAAAACCCCTACGGCATCGTGAGAATCCTCCCAGGCATTAAATATTTGAAGAATAAGCTCAACACCAGCGTCAGTAGTCGAGCGACCCCTAGTGAAACCATATTGTCTAGAATGTAAAAGTTTATTTCTATAAAAATGAACTTGAATTTGGTCTAGAATTATCTTTTCAAATATTTTACTAAATGTGGGTAACACAGAAATTGGTCTAAAGTTAGAGGGGTCACATGTGCTACCTGATTTGAATAATGGGATTACTTTACTGTGCTTCATTAGGTCAGGAAAAACACCACAGTCAATGCATTCATTAAATATGCAAGCTAAAACTGGAGCTATTGTCTCAATAACGGATTTAGTGACGTCGACGGAATTACCCCACAGATCAGCAGTCTTCTTTTTATTAAGAGTATTAAAAGTTTTAATTATATCTCTAAAATAAATTTTTTGAAAACTAAAATAGTTTTCACTAGGTTTGACATTTTCCTTTAGAACCGCTTCAGCTACAGTGGGGGAGGAGTCTAAAGCCTATGTAGTTGAAACTGGAATATCAGTAAAAAACTTCTCAAATGCCGCAGCAACATCAGCATCGGAAGTTAAGGTTTGATTTTCGTAGCTTAATTTGTACTCATTGTTACGACTTTTGACATTTCCAGTTTCACTATTTATAATATTCCATGTCATTTTTATTTTGTTATCACTTAGCTTAATCTTTGAACTCAGGAACTTTGCCTTTGCTAATCGACATACTATTTTAAATAACTTAGAATAATTTTTGACATACAATTTAAAATCTTCACTAGTGTTATAGTTGCGTTCATCATATAGCTCATAAAGTCGCTTTCTACTTTTGTGGATACCAATTGTAGCCCATTCACTAAAAGTAACAGTACCACTAACCGAGATCCTTTTTGGAATAAAAGTTTTATTAAATTCTGTACAATATTTATGAAAGATATTATTATAAAATTCATTTGGGTTATCATTATACTTTAAAAAACATATATTATCATAAAGATTGTTTTTAAACCGTTCCAGACGGCCTGCAGTTTTTGGTACAACAGTAATATTCTGTTTCTTCACTTGCTTACACTGATGTGGAATGCTGACCATTTGGCCACAATGATCAGAGTCCAGTTTATTAATAATGAGTTTAGACAGTGGTACTAGATCGGTATATATGTTATCAATACAAGTGGCCGAAGTGGCAGTTATTCTAGTTGGCTCCATAAATAAATTATTTAAATTATACGATTGAAATAAATTTTTAATTTTGATAGAACCTGTAGACTTTTCTAACAAATTAATATTAAAATCACCGCAAATTACTATCTTTTTACCTACATTGCGGATTTTATATAATGCTTCATCCATTACTTTTTCAAAATAATCATACAATGCTGACGGAGGCCTGTATACACTTAATACAACAAGTCGCTCCAGCTCCACACAAGCTATTTCTATTGTTCGCTCAACCGAGAGGCTCACTATGTCTTTTCGTTCCTTTAATTTTAATTTCTTATTAACTATAATTAAGGAGCCACCATGAATTGAATTTACTCGACTGAACGAACTACCTACCAAATGATTATTAAAATTGAACATGAACTGATGATCTTTAAGCCAGTGTTCAGTAATACATAAAATATCAACTTTATTATCGTTCATGAACAATTCAATCTCCAGATCTTTGCCTGTCATCCCTTGAATGTTCTGGTGAACTATATTAATCGAGTGAACATTTTTAATAATTGTAGGTTGGGACGGGCTTTTCTTAGAATTAATTTTACATTTATTTAAAATATTACCAAACATTTTGCAAGAGAATTCCTCTTTTGTCTTATGATTTAATTTAAATTATTGATTGGAATGTCAGTAGAAACACTACTGACATTTATGTCTATTAAACATTGCTCAATAGGAGCAACTTGTTTAGCCAAGTTTTTGGCTGAGATGTGTAAAAAATATGATAGCGATGAAGCTATTTGTCGCTTGAAATAAATTGGCAGATAATAACTATCTTTTGTCAAATAAAAATTACTAACATAATTGTTAGTGTCAATTAAATGCAAATTTTCATTGTTGCAAAATGTATGTAATGTCAAATTAAGCTTATATCTAGTAGTATTTTCCTCCTGTGGCAAGCTATTACAATAGGGTAAAGTAAACAGTATAATTTTCCCTACATTTGAATTATTTAACTTATTTAAACTCTTAATCAAACTTGATTTGTTCAATTTACCCCTATTTCCAACAAAAATTAATACAGTACTATTAGGTTTATATTTATAATCAATTGCTTTTGTTTAAATATCTTGATAAGAAGCACCAGGCATACAGTAATTGGTAATTGAATGTCCTAAGTCAAATAACAAGCGGCCCATGTTTTTACCAAATGCATCGCTAAATATAACAGTGTCACTCTTATTATCTAAATTTAAATCCTCTTGATTGATATTTTTTACTAAGTGTGAGATGAAAGCGGGTGCCACGAAGTGGTAATTTGAGTTTAGGAAAAAGAAAGAAGTCGGCTGGAGCCATATCTGGTGAATATGGTGGTTGCTCGATGGTATTTGTTGAGTGTTTGGACAAAAATTCGTTCACAATGATGGGCCTTGTGCGAAGGCGCATTATCGTGGTGCAAAATCCAAGAATTTTCTTTCCACAAATCTAGCCTTTTTCGTCGAATTTGCTCCCTTAAACGCCGCATAACGCTCAAATAATATTCTTTATTTACCGTTTGACCTTCGGGCAAGAATTCCGAGTGCACAACACCGCGATAGTCAAAGAAAACAGTCAACATGACTTTGACTTTTGATCGACTTTGGCGTGGTTTTTTCGGTTTCGGTTCAGTTGGAAGGCGCCACTCCGAAGCTTGTTGACTAGTTTGCATGTCAAACTCGTAAACCCACGTCTCGTCACTCGATTCTTCAATTGACTCGTTCTAGCATGTCCTCAGCGACTCTCATGCGATTGAGTTTTTGGAGAAAATTCAGGTCTTTTGGGACTAGCCGAGCGGAAACATGTTTCATACCCAAGTGATTATTTAAAATGGTACGGATCGACTCGATCAGAGCGAGGCAAATCTTCCATCACATCTCGACCGCTTTTGAACGCATTGTACCACTCATAAGCACGTGTTTTTGATAAAGTCGATTCACCGTAAGCCTTTTGTAACATTTTCAGTGACTCTGAACACGAAATTCCATTGGCGATGCAAAATTTAAGACAAACTCTTTGTTCGATGTTTTTGTCCATTATGAAATTCGCAATACACACTAGATATGATATAACTAAAAACAGCACTATATTTAATTTATATAACAGATGAAACTCAAACTCCGCGCCAAAATGGAAAACAGTTGTGCCAATCTAACAACAACAAAAAAACAAAAATTTGAATTTGGAACCTTAAACAAATCATCCATTCCCAATACTTTCTTGACTGAATGTAGGTATGTGTCCCTTGCTTGAAATCGAACCTGGGACACTGTGGCTCTGAGACCGGTCTTAAATCAAACTACATACTACACCATAGAAGCGCTTAAATTATGATTGTAGTTTTGGGTCTTAAAAGAAATAAGTTATTATTTAGAAATTGTACTACTCAAGAACTTCTGTTGTAGTTAGGTTATATACCTTGATACCTAATAGGGGTACAGAATGACAAAAAACGAATGCAGTTTATGTATGTGTATGTATTTTAAAAAAATGTATTGTTATTTGGAATTCTAAGATAATTTGATGATTTCACAAATCATTAAAGAACTGATTCGGTCGTAACGAGTAGGTAACTTCATAAGATGATGCAATCAATACATTTAGCCTAGTTTTGCCAAGTACTAAAGTCTCAAATATCAAGAGGCAAAACCTTTAAAAGAGCCTTCGGGCACAGATTAAGTAATAGTTACTACGCTTTGGGCAACTCACTTTGCGTCAACTAATGACTCTTTGATTATGTTCATTGATGTGACTCTTATCAAACATTAAGTTGCTACCTACTTACTCAATTTATGAGTATGACTACCTACTTAATTATCTATGCATAAGCCTTTTGTTTTCATATTAACACAGTAGGCGTAACGCATCTGCCTTGCTACCTACGATTATCCTAGACCCATTTAAAAATGCATTTACTGTTGAAATGATGAAATGCTAAAGGTACCTACGTAGAGTTTGTGAATCAGCTGGATTGGGCGATGGAAGTGTGTTAGTGGAATTAACGGCGTAAACGCAATGTGATCCGTGATCCGGGTCGTCACTCAGCAGCCGCCGGTCGATTGAGGTGCTAGACGTGTTTCTCTGTTTTTTTTCTCAAATATCTTGCTTTGCCACGAACATGACGATGACGGTGTCGTTTGACGATTTACCTCGGGCGCAATATAATAAGGTTTTGAGAACCGTTACATGTTATTATGTTAAAATGATATGGATACTGTAAGGAGGTTATATGCAGCTCATAGTAAAAGTTAGTTTAATTTATTTGTATGTAAGCCTCTTTAGTGTGGATGAGTATATGAATATTTCTATTTAATGGAAATGGAATATTATATGATGATGTAAATTATTTAATAAGCAAAGATTAAAGTTGTGTTAATGTTAATTTAATGGGAGGATATTAATTGTCTGTCAAATTTTTTGGATAGTTTTTTTGCCAGAAAGTTTTTCGAATGACAATTTATTATCCGAGAAGCTAAATCCTAGTTGGTTTCAATTTAATTCTCCTATGGTGTATGCATTTTTTTTCCCTGACCTTAGGCAGGATTAGTTTAAAGTCTTTGATGTATTGTAAGATCTCAGATAGGTTTTTTTATTAAGTAGGGTCTGCACCATAAGTGTAGATAGGAGATTCTTTTTAGTAAGTTCTACACCTTATGTGTAGTTAGGTTCATATTGTTGGGGATTTGTACCTCTTAAGTGATGAAAATTTAACATATTAGGGTTATCACTTTGGAAAAAAAAACATGATTTTTTGATAAATAAACACTTGAGTGAGCAACAGCTGAGACCGTGGGAAACTTCTAACATTAGATTAGTTAAGTGTTAAAACGAATCATACCATTAATTATAATGTGAACTACAATATACTTTAAAGAAACACATACGTGTAGGTATAGTAAAAATAAATATATACTTTAGGTCGTAGAATGATATTGATAGCCTAAATGAATGCTTACTTTATTACTTAGTTTATTACTCCTGGAGTATGGGCCCCTGGTGGATACGAATTAATTTTGGTTCTTATTTTAAAACTGCTTTCATTAGACTAGTTCTCTTTTACATATTTGATAAAACTAGATAAACATGAAATATATTTAAAAACCTTATTTGGAGGATAAGTATTTAGAATGTATAGAAATGACAACTTTGCTCATTTTTTGCAATATTCTGGCCATTTTAGTACTCGTAATTTTACTATCATGTTAAGTATAGATCACTATAACATGATAGTAAGATAAACAAAGTTATCTTGATAGATAAGATTAGATAGATAGTTTGGCAACTTGGTTGTAACTAAACACCGAATACCCGAAATAGACGGGATCACAAAGTAAAATATTCTACTGCGTTGATGTCTTTTGTTGTAGCGCTTCAGTAAGGGTAAAGAAACAAAGTCTATTACATTTGTTTTTATAAGTCAGATACTTAAACTATTATTAATATTGAATTTCCCCTGTCACATTTGCCTTACTATTTTTTTGAACGTTATTGGTACTAATGTGGCACCACGTGTAAGCCATTCCAGTAAGTACCTAAGAGCGTTTACGCCGCACACTAGCGCCGCCAATGAAAAAAAAACATATCAAAACATATCTAGTAATTAGAGATAGAAAATCAAATTATGCTCAACAAACTATTTGAATGAAGTAATTTAGCATTTTTACGTCACCTAATGAACACCTCACATGTTATGGTTAGGTTAAATAAGACGTTACGGCCACTTTTAACTATAACGCGGTTTTCTATCTCTAATTACTAGATATGTTTTTTTTTTCATTGGCGGCGCTAGTGTGCGGCGTAAACGCTCTTAATCTTAAAGCGAAACTATGGTGTGACGTTCCTATATTAAAGTTTATAATTTTCTTAGAAAGTTAGCTACCAGTTAGGGATATACGTTTAGGTAATAGGTACATATTTAAAAGAGAGAGGGCCATCAGTATTAATGGACTTCCGTGCATTCATAATGCATATGAGTATATAAGCCTTATTTCTTTGTTATATAATAAGCTATTAAATTAAAAAAAATATACGCACATACTTTTGGGGCAAATGCAATTATGCGTGCTAGTTAATTAAGTTTTACTATATTATATATTTGGGTTTATATTATTTATATGGCTATTGTTTACTAAAAATGTAATTTTATTTAGTATTAAATAAATAATTGTTTTCTAAAGTTTACGCGAACATTGAAATTAAACAACTTTTACGGATCTATTCGCGTTTATTTTATACACTAGTTTTAATTAATGTATATCCTGACGTTTCAAACCCTTTGCAGGGTCCGCGGTCAAATACATTTTTGAATTCCGTGTATTGTCCAAAGTATTTCGATGATTCTAGTTATTTTACCTTCTAGAACAAAGTGACCACCTTCTTTTGTACTCTGCTCGAATCGATTTGCATTAGCAAACGTAACGACAAGGTGAAACAACATCAAAAGTTCAAGGCCTCCGAAAGCTAGAGTTAGTCACGAAGTGCATCTTCGTGTAGCAACTTAACTTATAAATAGCAAAAGCAAACACACTACTTTTATGAAATAATACGAAATTAAATCGGAACGCGTTAGGTATTTATCATTTGTGAGAACTAGGTGAGATTTGAATAGGTGCAGTGGTAATGTGTCGTACAGTTACAAAAGAGTAGACCGTCGACCGCGGTTGTGGGGATCCTGTTACGGTCACTCGTCGCAGCGCACCGCAATCTAATATAATGTAACTGCTCGCCTTGTCAGCACTTGGTGGAATGAGGACCACCGTACCGTGGGACAGTGAAACGGCAGCAACGTCGTTACTTACAATACTTACTTGTAAACTGTCACCGTATAGTAGTAAAAAATGACAACTCACTACAAAAAATACTGAAAACAGCTTCTAATGAGACGTAAATAATATCTTAATTTCTTGTCCGTCTTATGTAACATGTTGTTCGCTGTGTATTTTCAAGCGTAAATTAAAGACAAACTCATGACGATTATTATTATGGTTGCCTTCTTACGTTGTCGGAATTAAGGAACTTTTATAAACTTTAATAAGCTACATTTTATGTAGGTAAAGGTACTGCCACTGAATAGAGACGAATACATTGTTACGTTACATTCTTTTCAGGTATAAAAGCACCTAAAGATTACAAAAATATAGATAGATAGATAATACTTTTATTGCAACACTATAAAACACAAACATGAACACAAATATAAATAACTTACAAAGTTACAATTTGGCGGTCTTATCGCTTTGAAGCGATTTCTTCCAGACAACCAGTCGGATGGAGAGAGATAATGAACTGTAAGATCAGAGATGCAACTATTAAAACATACTATGACATAATAGTGTGTATTTTATAAATTAAGCAAAAATAATAATAACGATAAATACTAAATATGCCTCACTAGTTAAGGTTCCCGGGTGAATTGCGTTTCCATCATTGGCTAAGGCCAGTGATGATAAGTCATCACTTTACATCAGGTGAGATCAAGACACTGTGCTTAGTCGTAAAATACAAATAAAACCTACATAAACATAATATTTAGTAGTCTCAGGTAGGAAAGTAGCGGATATGGCAGCTTTGTGGCAGGACAGGGTTAAATGGAAAGGTAGAAGTTTTTCACGAGCTCCTTAAATGTGTAAATAGATTTCACACGTCTGATCGCAACTGGAAGTGAATTCCAGAGACGAACAGCTTGGACTGTAAAAGAATGCTGTGGGGGGTTTTAAGGTTTATTATATTTTCTGATGACCGCAATGAGCGCGAACCTGAACAATTAAGAAAACTGAAGCAACTATGACCACACCCAAATTTGTGACAGATTGATTGTAAGGAATGTCTACGCCATCAAAGTTAACTTTAGGAAGGATTTCCCAGTCGACCCTTTGGCAGGCATTGCTGAAGTCCAGCAGAGTTTGCACAGTTAAGTGGACGTTTTCCATACCAAGGCAAGTCGTCGTTGATCTTAACCAAAGTGGTGACGATTCTGTGGCCTGGACGAAAGCCGGATTGCAATGGGTTAAGGAGATTGTGATAAGAAAGGAACTTACTGATTTGGTTGTGGACAAGACGCTCGAGATCTTTGGATAGGAAAGGAAGAATGGAAATTGGTCGGTATTCAGTAAATGATTTAGCATTACTTTTTTTGGGTTGAGGAATAATTTGAGCGTCTTTCCAAGAGGATGGGAATACTGTATTGGAGATTGAGCTATTGAAAAGGAATGTAAGGACTGGAAGGATGACGTCAAGGATCGGTACTAACATGTTGCGGCTAATACCGTCACTATTACCCACCGCATTGGAAGTTATTGATAACAAGCTATTCTTAACGTTACGTTACGTTCTTGGTCAAATGCAAAGGGACTAAAATTAGGAACTGGTAAGGTAGACAATGTTTGCAACGTATTGGCTTTGACGGTATTACTGATAATCGACGAGGAGGAGAAATGGAGATTCAGTGAATCAATATTTATATTATTTATAGCAGCATTATGATTATGATTGATTTACCAATTCCAAGCGACCTAAGAAATTTCCAAACTTTCAAAGTGTCGTTCGTATTTTCTACTGAGTTAGATGTGGCGGCGTAATGCATCCTTACACGCCCTATTGCAGCGATTTTGAAAAAGAGTTTTTTAATAGAGCAAACTTTCATACAAAATGTCTTACTTGCGTTTACATACACGTATTATTTTAAGCTGGACGCTCTGCAACCTTTGCAGGTGCCGCGCGGCACGACTGAGTGAGATGAGACGAGTGAGATCAAAGGGTACTTTAGAAAACAAAACAAACTTATTACGCTTACTAAACTTCTTACGCCAGCGGCCGTGTATACTCATACGTAGATCTATCTTATCTTTTGCACCAGTCTTTTACTTACGTACTAAAGATTTAATAATATCGCGTGACGAATGAGACGACGCCGACGCGTCGACGGTACAGGGTTTATGAAGCAATTAGACGTTAAACGCGTGCCTCACAACATTTAATTTTTTAAGAACGTTTTTAATTTCAAATCTAACAAGTTAAATATTTCTTCTTTTCTTTAGTTAATGGGCTTAAAACTGCTTAACTTTACATAATTCTGTCAATTACACATAGGTATTATGTAAAAATACACTGTACCAGTAGGTATAAATCATATAAAAATGTATTATATTTTTGTCAAACATTACCTAGTGTTTAACAAAACAAAAAAATTGGTCATCAGAAAACACAATCATTGTGTTTTCAGTCCATTCATACATAATTATATTTAATTTACATTAATTCCATGTCATACATAATTACAATTTATATAAAGGTAGGCACTTCCTTACAATTCGTTTCACTTTTTTTTGTGTCATTGATACCGTTGCAGTAATATGATATTCACTTGTTAAAGCATAAAACAAACAAACCACACTGACCTCATTCGTTATAGTTATTTGGTTATTAACACAGTTCGGCATGGTCTTTACGAATAATCAAGCGTGTAACCCATAAAAATTTACGCTGATTGCTTGACTATACACAATTGAGTAGTTTCATAGAACGGTTTTTAGTCTTTTCATCATTTTTTAGAAGACAAACGGTAAAATTTACTGTTCGTTATTCGAAAAACGTTTGAGCAAAATAACTCTGAAGTTGTTGTCATCTTCTGTCGCCTCAGGCAATGTTTACATAAAATTAGCGGGTGTAGCAACGCTATTATTCGAAATGAGCACGTACGGAATGAAAGTGAGGGCGTTCGCATTGTCAAAGCTAGAGATCTTAATAGAAAAGAGCGAAAAGGCTGCGACGTGCCCGGTCTTTGTTGCCAGTTAGCAAAAACGTGCGCCGCGATGTAGGTCGAAGCAAGTGCAAGCTGCGCGCACGCACCCCGGCTTTAGTGGAAAACGTTGCTTGCGATATTTTAATGTTTTGTCACAATCACAATTTAGGAATAATGTATTAGTGATATATATAATTGTATATGTAGTATTAAAGTAAATACCCTATACTGTCCCACTGCTGGGTTATGGCTTAATCACCACGCTTGCCATTTGGCAAGCGTGGTTTAATAGGCATTTGCCTATTATGGTATTTATTATACAGGGTGTCCCAAAATTAGCACGTCACACTGACACCGGAGGTAGGTGGGCCTCAGATGCGTCGAACAAGGCTAACATATCCATAGAAAAGTTTGAAGTAATTTGTTTCCCGGTTGCTGCTCAAAGTCGATGCCATTGTTTTTCTTGAAATAAGTCCTCTAAATAATGTTGTTTCACCATTAAGTAACTATTCTCAAAGACGTAGACGTAAAAAAAAGTTAAATAAAGCGCTCTCTAAAAACACTCTGATCTAAAATTGGTTGGTCATATCACCAAACTCATGAAACTTTCCTATGGACAAGTTAGGCTTGTTCGACGCGTCTGACGCCCACCTACCTCCGTTGTCAGTGTGACGTGCTAATTTTGTATATGTATGATGCATTTATTTAATATTTGAAGAGGTACACCATCAGCAGTACACATTACACATTCATCCATTATATTGGTTACAACAAAGGTCTTAGTTCTAATATGTTCGCCGATGCAGGTTTTATAGCTCGAAACAAGCAACTTAATATTCGACACGGCAATCAACGTTAATTTAATATCTGTATCTCAGTTGTTCTTAGAGCATTAACCGCACAGTCGTTAATTATGTAGTTTATTTAATTAAACATAATATTATTAGTATTATTTAATTGTAATAAAATTTAAGTCATATAATTTATAATACATTTTTGCAACTTGTTTGCTTTTGTTAATAGGAGTAATACGAGTAGGTTCTATTGGTTAGGTAAGTGTGGATCTCAGATCATAAATAAATCTTATGATATGAGGTGTGTACCTAGGTATATATACATACTTACTATAAAGGAAATGAAACCCTCGGCTAGTAAAGTTATGCGTTCACTTATGTTAATATGTTAAGTACATAAAATTATATGAGGCTCTATTGTCAAAAAGTTTACGAAAAACTCTACAAATATAATCATATTTGTAGAGCTTCATCGGACATTCTGTAATGTTTTTTTGCGGACTTTACATGATAAATATCTACAAGATTATGCTATGGCAGCAATGACAATATGAATATTTATCACTTTTTTACTATAGCCACAACCCGGTCGTATTACATTGACCTTGCTTGATCGCCCAACGAGAAGGAACTACCAAACACTAAAATGCCTTAGCATAATCTCTTTGTTCTCTCGTTTTGCTCAAATGCCATTAGTATGTCAGGCTTGTCACGCTTTTGCTTTGGCCCGGGCTGTTTCTACAACGTTGTTCAATTTCACGATAATTTGTGCTGTTACAAATGTTGTTTTGTAACCCAGCGGTGCTTATGGTAGAGCTTTGCAAACAACCAACCACATATCGCTCTCGGCGACGTTTCGCAATATCTCGAGCTTTGTATTATTCAAACAACGAAGAAAATAAAAGGCACGAGGTGATGCTATTCGGCCTTCGCAAAGCATACTTTTCCGATAGAGGCACAATTCAAAATATATTTAAAGAACTATAAGGTTTTAATCTCTTTAGAATGGTCTTTAAAGTTGTCTCTATCTATCATCCACAAGGTAAACTTGCTAAATACAAAATAATACTCTACCATACTTATTGTTGCCACCAAGCGGATATGTCTAGCTTTCCATTAATCAAAATAGTTGAGCATAGAGGCATTTCCTGTTACTTATATCCCAGGTTTGGTAAGGCGCAATGTATACCCATGGTGTTAATAAGAGCCAGGGTGCCTAATACGAGTTTCATTCGCTATTCGATCACTTTAACGAAAACGAAAATATGTATGGCAAAAGTTTAAATCTTCTCGTATATCGCCAGGAGGCGCTGCTTCGATGCCATACTAGTTTTCGTTTTCGTAAACGTAATCGAATGAATACGGATAGTAAACAAAACTCACACTGGGTACTACCCCGTAGTTGCGGTGACTTCTTACTACTACGAGTAGGTGGGCTGATGAGTCTTTACCAACTCCAACGTAACTTTCAAGGGTGAGTCATTCCTATTCACTCCTTCATTAAGGTGTTGATTGATCCATAAAAGAAGTTAAGTAATGGTGTGTAAAAAAGGTACGCAGTCTCACTGTAGTTTAGTCAACATATAAAAACAAATATAATTCAGTACCGATTTTCTGTGGCAACTATTCCGTCGTGAACGAAAAAAAATTGTGATTTAAATTTTTGTCACACCACCAAAAAATGGAATCACATTTTTTTTCGTTCACGTACCCAGCACTTCCTCCAACACAGTATTTCCTCCTTCCTACAACATGGGGTCAAAGGACCCCAGGGTCAGAAACCCTTTAAAGAAACGGGATGTGAAGAAGCATTTTGCGGATAAACAAGGTGAGGACGGCTAGTGGCAGGATTCTGCATCCCGCTCAGTACAGCTAGTAAGCTGTCCTTGCATCTTGACACTGCTTTTGATAACATCAGGCAGAGCAGAGTAATTTGGCTAACGTTTAATAAAAGAAAAAGGCTAGGTTTAGTCAGCATGGGTAAGACTTGCCTGACAAAATATAGTATTATTCCGGTGTGGTTAAAACTATAAAAAGAGTCGTCTTTACTTTGCCAGGGTTATAAATAAAGCAATCACCAACTCAAACGAGTATTATAACAATATGTAACCCCCGCTGGGAGTCGAACCCGTATTGGCCAACGTCTAGCCACTAGACCACAGATTACTGCATTTAAAATGCTTTGTATTACACATTTAATTTCACAATACTGTCTTTTCACCATATCGCTGTTGTGTTACGTACAATAATGTAATAGGTAGCATTTTAATGATTTTCCTGACAATAGAATGGATCAAAGATTGCTGTACAGTTTAAACTATATCTGATCTGGCATTAAAGCCGCTGAACGGATCTACACATAGACAGTGGACTTTGTTGACGCAACTTGGCTCATTTCAAGCAGTTTGGTATTAGGAGGTCGGTTCCGATACAGAAACTATTTCAACACAGCCGTCGTGAAAATATCACGATCACAATGTTCCACGAAGTAATTGCTAGTTGAAACCCTGTCTGGGCTAACAAAATGTTTCTCTTATAAACAATTGCGTTTCTGAAATATGAATGTTTGAGCAATAGGTAGCATAGTAAAAGCAACTAAAAGATATTTGTTTCTTATTGTTTTTCGTAACTTTTATAGGTTGTTTACCTACCCATATCAGTTACTTATGAACGCAACGCGACTTCTAATAGGTCATATGGGTATACATTTTGTGATGTACCTACATTTTCATACAGTTTTTTTTATTGTAAGTTAAGGGTGCGCCGTCCATAAGTGACAAGTGTCATATGTTTTATTTGAAATGTCGTCGTCCATATTTATTTGATGCCGCGCGGCCATACTAATTTTGTATGGGGAATTTAAGGTGCTTAATAAAAAATAATTATTTAAATAACCACTTGATGAATCGAAAATGTAGTGTAGTCAATTTGTAGTTTATCCATTGATGATTGTTTAGACAAAATCAGAGGTACAATAATTTAGATAAACTATAAGAAATCTACTAAACGCCGCCACTCGTTTTCATGATTTTTGCCCAACTTTAAATGATATTGTAGAAAAAACTATAGCGTGTTATGAATTTATGGTTCTGACAAATTGTAAACACGTTCCCTATGATACTAAATATATATTTTGTTCATTTAATACGTTAGTATTTTCAATTATATCTACTTAACCGTAACTGCATTTTTGGCATTTTTTTGTCGGCGCACCCTTGCTAATCTTTACTAATATTAAAAAGATGTAAAATTTTTAAGATAAAAGTTTGAATGTACCTACCAGGTAATCTCCGAAACTACTTATCTGATTTCAGAAGCTCTTTCACCAATATATTTAATGGAGCTTTGGGGTGGACATAGGCTATAATTATATAATTATGATATAGGTAATAGCCTACGGAAAAATACAAAATCCACACGGAGGAAGTCACAAACAGTATAGTGGTAGTAAATATAACTCTACTCTTTGCAGTAAATATATTTATTTAAGTATAAATAATTTACTTACATATTTACCATTTTTTTATACGTATGATATCTACAAGGTGATACGTCAGTGTTGTACATTGAGTTACATTTGAAAAGGTAGGATGTGGCATAATTGTGACCAAGCGCCTACCATTTGGCCACAGAGATCACAACAACACCAATTTTTTCTTTTATTTCGTAATCACTAGGTAACGAAATTTAATTTGCTATGAAACCAAGCACCTAGGTACCATTTCGCCACGAACATCACAACACCAACCGCAACGTTTACTTTTATTTTATAGCTAGCAACACCCCGCGGCTTTTCACGTGAAATACGTCATTGTCATTACAAGGCAAAGTGCCAACTCCCAGAAGAACTTTACGTTTTCTTACTACACTTTTTTTTTTACGGGTAAGCACAGTGCCTTTATCTCACCTGATGTTAAGTGATGATAAGGCCAATGATGGAAGCGCACTTCATCCGGGAACCTCAACTAGTGAGGCTAGCTATCTTATCTCTAGCTGCCAGAACACAATAATGCTGCAAACATTGATGTTATGGCGACATATTTAGATAAGATGGTGGTAGCTATCCAGGCGGACTAACTAGCCCTACTTACCATCAACCAAACCGAGTACACAGCAAACATGTACCCCCCGCTGGGAATCGAACCCGGGACCTCTGGGTCTACACCGGTGGTTTAGCCACTAGACCACAGAGGCGGTCAAAACGTATTGTAGGTTTTGACCGCTTGTTAGAAACAACAAAATCACGTGGGTTGTAGACATGATTACTAAAATTCATTCAAATATATATAGGTAGATAGTTACTTCGGCCACAACATTTACTTTTTATTAAAGCCAACTTGAATAGCTAAAAAAATGCTTATTAAATACATCTGTGGTGGAGACCGAGAAATTGACAAAATTACCAATCGTAATAACTAGGAAGCAAACGTTTTGTAATGCATCAACGATTAATAGGGTCTTAGGGCGTTATGCTCTGCTTGTGTAATAATATTGAATTTATTTTATGAATTTTTTATGATTGAAACATTTTGCTATCGTTAAGCCTACTTAACGATTATTATACCTATATAATAACTGTGATAGATGTCTAAGTAGTTTCCCAATAATTCAGCCTGTAAAACCTTTAGGATCTTAGCTAGATCCTAAGTGTCTTACAAATAAACAAAGAATAAGGTCCGAATAGTTATTCCGTGTTTTGTCTCTTTTACTCTATTTTGAAAAGACGTTTACATGACGGGAACAAACGCAATAACTATTAGCACCTTATTCTTTGTTTATTTGTAAGGCACTAAAAGTTCTTCTGATTGAAATGAAAATACTTATAAATGAAAAATTATTTATTTAGTGTCACACAGTAATACATGAAATAAAATTGCCACTGGCTATTTTCAGCGTGTAAGCCATATTGTCCTGTAAGTAAGCTAACATACACATTCTTCTTTTTTATTTTCTTCCTTTTCATTTTTTCTTCTTTTGTTCCATGTGTAGAAGTTGGAGATTACAACCACGACCGAAATTCGAGCGAGATCTCGCAAGAATAACGAGTTTGCTGGTAGGAGCAAATACCTTTGTTTTAAGTGTGTAAATATCCAACAGAGCAAACAGCCACTTCTGCAAGTTGTTTAGAGTCCCTAATTAAGAAGGAAAGAATCTGTATGAAAGCGCGGGTAAGAAAAAAATGTTTCAGCCTGTAGTCTCAGCCCTACTAATGTAGAGGCTAAAAATGCAGCTGGCTATTTAACCCGCAAAATTAGCAGCCTGTCGGATAGCTTGTTACTTTTTTTTTGATGTTAAAATGGAGACAAACGAGCAGGCAGGTCACATGATGGAAAGTAATCACCGCCGCCCATGGACACCCGCAAAACCAAAGTAATCGCAGATGCGTTGCCGGCCTCGAGGAAGGAGTTAGATCCTGAGGAGGGAGTAAAAATTAGGAGGGGGAGGGGTGAGAGATAAGCCTCCGGTACTTTCACTCACCGGACGAAACACAACAGCAACGAGTGCCATTGTTTCACGCCTATATTCTGCGAGAGGGTGGTATTACGCCGGGCGAGCCGGCCCATTTCGTGCTGCAACGCAGCGTGGCTCTACCACTCAGACAGTGTCACTCATTTAGCACCACCCAGGGGTCACGTGTAGGGTCTCAAGGGTATAAACCTACGGACGCGAGTAACTTTAACCCCCAAAACTTTACATGTGTTTTATGCTTTATGCCTAAAGATTAGTACATTATTGTGGCTATTTATAAAAAGAAAGCAATCTTGCCGAAGTCTCGCGAGATTGATAGAGGAACCCGATTTTAATATCCCTAAAAAGAAGATGATGAAAAATAGAAGATGGTCTAATTTCACAATTTCTTAGACATAACTGTTCAAATGTCTTGCTTTTTGTCCGGTGGTGTGTCAAATATCTTAGGTAACAACGATAGACGCAAGCGCGGTATGCCTCTTTGTACAACACAAAAGGAGATGGAACATATCAGTCCATCTTCGGCGCGATCCTATTGTAGATACGGTAACGAACGAGCGCCGTGTGGCAGCCAGATAATGAACAGATCGACAGATCTGTGATGTTATAAGTAATTATATTGACTTGGCGTAATCGTTCATAGGTATTTATATTATTTTATAAGATAATATTTGTTTAAACTGTGTATACATGTTTTTAAATGTTTCTAGTTTAAATTAACTGGTTTTCTTACTTCCTAGACAAGTCATGTTTTTGCAAAACTAATAGGAATTCATTAGGTACGCAAGCATTTTTGACATTAAAAAAAGTGGTGTTGCAGCTTATTAAATTATTAGATGAAGTTAATGTGTTACTAAACGAATCTCTGTACTAATCGATGATTACGTAGTAAAAACGTGAGAGATGTTTTTTTACTATTTTTGCGCATGCTTACATTGTCCGTTTTTGCCCAATAGCTCGGTTATGGATGGTCGCACAGTGGTAGGCGGTGCGCACGGCATCGGCCGCCGGAGTCCACGATGTCAGTGAGCAGTGACATCAGGTTCACGCGCCGCAAGCTGAGCCGGCCATGCCGCGGCTGCTGCGCTGCGCTCGCCTCGCTGTTGGTGCTGCTGCTGCTGGCTGCTGTCGCCGTCTACCTCGCACGTATGTACCCTCACACGTTCCTGTATCACACAGCAGCGACATCAGGTTCACGCGCCGCTAGCTGAGCCGGCCGTGTCCTGTCTGCTGAGTAGCGCTCGCTTCGATATTGGTGCTGCAGCTGCAGGCTGCTGTCGCCATCTACCTCTCATGATTATGCGTCAAACAGCAGCGAAATTAAGCTCACGAGACGCTAGTTAAGTCGGCTGCAACAGATTGCTTATTTGAAAGGGCCGACCTGAAATAGGCAGCTAGCACAAGCCCCTGCGTCCTATCTACATCCTCTTTAGTGAGCGCATAAAACTAAGTTTCCATTTGATGACCATTGAGAAGAGTCAGCTTACTCTTTTACTTGCTTATAAAAAAAGTTCTGAATGTTACAAGATAAAAAAAAAATTACAAGATATTTTTTTTTACAAAATTTTATCTTCTGAATGTTAAGTCATAATCTTGTTTCAGAACAATAGATATATCTTGACTTCTCTTATTTACAAATAAATACGGTTAAGTTTAAATTTGAAGCTTTCAACTATTACAATTTTGTAATACAATAAGTAAGTAGGTAGGTACTCATGAATATCATTTGATCCCACCGGTATTGGCTCTAGTGTAGTATTCCTTTGTGTTGGTAAATATTTCGAACAGGTGAGGCGTGTTCGAGCTGAGAAGGTAGTACAGCCCGTCACCACCTAAGGCCGGCGGCATAGCGGCCTTGCAACATCGCGGCGCCCGCCCCGCCGCGCAGCGACAAGTGCACCAATAAATACCACTCCGTTTATTTAGACGATCGTATCTCATATCCAATTATTAAGAGTATGACAAAATGAACAGCGATGAAAAGATCGCACGATAATAATTAGGCAACAAAATAATGAGCACGACATTCAATCTCAATATACCTACTTACTTACCTCCTAATTATTTTCAATTAAAAAGTATGTAAGTATTTCGATTATTTATTCTGTTCTACATACACAGTACGTGGTCGGGTTCCGAGTATTGTTCCTCGTTAATTAGCGCAGAAATACTCGGCCTTTTATAACACCAACAACACAATGGAAGCTATCTGCTCCGTTGCTCTATTTTAGATACGTATTCACACATTGCTTTATAAATAAAAATGTTCACAAATTAATTGTATATTTTTAGGCACCATGTAATTACTGACATGACTGTATAAAGGATTTACTGTATAGACTAACCCCCTTACAAATAAACACTATTTAAGCATTTACTTAGTTAATCATTGTTTTGTCAACGTCACACAAACGTCGTTCTCAATTTGAGAAAAAGAGACAAAACAATGATTAACTAAATAAATGCTTAAATAGTGTTTATTTGTAAGGGGGTATGATACTAAAAATATTTGTTTAAACAGGCGCAGTTTTACATAGAAAAGACTAAAAAATAGCTGACTGCTTCTTGCAATAACTTTCAAAGATACCTTTTTAATTGAATTCATAGTTTAACTTTCTGTCATTACAGACATGTACCTGTTTGGGGACCCGTTGAACCGGCAGACGTTCCGGGGCTCCTTCGTGGTTGGGTCATGGGCCCGGGATGAGCCCCCCCAGGGCAACGCCACGCGTGAGGCCCGCTTGCAGAGGGCCCTCCTCGACCTGTATCAGAGTTCCGAACTTCGATCTTGTTTCGTGGCCGCAGAGATCCTCGCGTTAGATAGGTGAATCACACATGTCTTTTGTTTTTATTTACTTCACTGTAAGATGATAATGAAAGCAGTTTGAGTTTAATGTGTTCATAAACTTTCCACCGCTGGTCTTTTTGGGTTCAAGTTCTTGTAGGAAGGCCTTGTTCCTTCCTTCCATCACGCTAATCCAACTTAACATAGTAAATATTTATAAAATTTATAAAATACAGTGAAAAATTTAACGCCTACCCGACCCAGCCAGGAATCGAACCTGGGTCTTCCGCAATCCGGGCGGCTGCATCTGACCGCTATGCTACCGGGAAGGCTGACGTAAGCGCTGAATTTTGTCACTGCTTTTTTAATTTTTTGAATGCTTATAGCGGTACAGTGCGCCATCTATTAAACGGTTATTGCAACCGATGATGGCTATACAGATTCATCTTTGCAGATGAAATACCACAAATTTTATGACACAACGCTATAGTAAATTTTTACTTTTTATTTTTAAGGGCTAAGATCGCAATCCGCAATCTGTGCGGCTGCACTGATCGCTATGCAGCCGCCCGGATTGCAGAAAACCCAGATTCGATTCCTGGCTGGGTCGGGTAGGCGTTTAATTTTTTCACTTTATTCCATAAATTTTATAAATATTTAATTTAGCTTCAGTGCAGCAATTAGTATACTTGAAAATAAAAAGTAAAAATTTAACATAGTAAGTTACTTACTATTATTTACTATACTATCCTATACATCTATGTATCCTTCATTGTGCTACACTAATAAAATGTATAAATTAGAAAGTTAATAAAAATACTAGTAATGTGCGGAAAAAGGTGCAGACAACAGCTTTTTAGCTTTCGACATTGTTTGTGGTAAATCAGTCTTCTGTGAAATGAAAACTTTCAATATTTCTCCACGTTAGAGGCAGAAATATTTTGTTATATATATATATATATATATATATATATATATATAACTACATATTAGTCCATGTTATAACCATACTTTAATGGTTTTTTCGTCATAAGTATATACTTACTATAAACTAATATCTATAATATAATATGCAAAATTGTTTTTTTGCCTTGCTTTCACGTAATTTTTACATAGAGAAAATTGGAAAGTTATTGGAGAGTGGCATAGCCCTGGTCAAACGAAAATTTACCGAGGGCACACGATAAAGACAGATCTAATTTCCCGCAGGCGAAGTCACGGGCAGGGCAAGTTAATAACAGTCTAGTGCTTAAGTTCTTTGTTTGAATAACAACACTTAGGCGGGCTTGCACAAGTGCTCACTAAATACGTTTTTAAATACGTTTTTTAATACTTTATGTTTAAAGTATCATTCTGTCTCTTTCAACTTCCAACAAATGACAGTAATGGAATGACACTTTAAACGGGTTTAGCGCTAAACGCATTTAGTGAGTTTTTGTGCAAGCCAATAAACTTTAAAGTTGGAGTTTTTTAGTAAAATAAATACGAGTATAACCATGTCAAAACCCATTCGAATATTATGTAATCTTAGTTTCTGGGTCGGTAATAACTATCCATAGTTTATCAATGCTATACCTACGAGTAAAAGACGTAGACAATTGTCAAACCTAGGTTATACAAGAACTAGATGAATACTATTTTGTGATACTGTTCTACTAAGTATTTTGCAACACGGTATAGGGTTGCTAAAATGCTAATGTTCATTTCGTGCTACAGTTAACCACAGATTGTGAGTTACACTAACACTTATGGACCAACCTTACTTCAATGCAATAGAACTGATAGTTGTCTAAAACCACTCTTGGCTTGATTTTACGCATATTGGTAGGTATTGTGGTATTGTGTCGGCAATGAATACCGATAGCGCACGCAGGTAATGCAAACTGGTTGTAAGAAGTGGTTGGAGCGAGCGTTCTCTCTGACCTTACCATTGTACTTGACATTGTCACTGTGGCCGTAACAGATTAGTTACACTTTTTCGACAACTTACATAGAAACTGTGCCGAACACAATTTTCTAATATTTTCTTGCTTTCCTATTGAAACGCCTCGTCTGTCGGTGGGTGAGTGGCAAAGGGCTGAGCATGATATCCGGAAGTACTGAGTTTAATTCCCAGGACGGGCAAAGTAGTTTTCAGATATTTGAAAGCATACCCGGGTTTGTGATCACCACACCGCATTTGGCAACTATGGCGGTTAAGCCAATATTTATCTATATTGCAGCTATTGTAGCGATGTTAGCTAATTACCATTCGAACGTACACAAAGACATCGAGTTACTTTAAATTAGCTAAATAATTATTATGCATCACGTCTCGGAATTTAATGTTCGTCGTATTTGTTGTAAACGCTTTAATTGCGTTGCAGCGGATTACCTAATCCACAGTTGCTAGACAGTGCACGAGCACTGTCTCAGTAAAAACAGCTGGATTGCTAAACAACTCACTTGTTGTTACGTAAAACACTCTCATTTCAAAACAAAACAGTTTTGTTACGCTGCAATGTTTTTGCATAAAAACTTGGAATGTGATAGTAAATTCAATAGTTATGGAAATCTATACCTAAAACGGTGTTAGCTCTCGTTGGCGCAGCGGCTAGTTAAGTAAAGCAAAAGCAATGTCGAGTCCCTAAATTAAAATACCAAGCTCCTTCGTGCATTGAAGCTTTGCTGCTTGTTGGACTATGGCCCCCATCCCTTCCTACGTGTTATTGTTGACGTAGGAAGGCTTTTACCCACAGTGAGACATTTATTACGAGAACGGCATTCAGCAACCTCATTGTTTTTATTTCCTTTGGCCAGAAAACAAGCATACTGTCCGTCTAATGTAATGATAAGCGGTCACCGCAAACTATTGTTGCTTTCAACACCATGTGTAAAACTCACGTGTCACACACAATCCTTAGTAATAATGGCTAGTAATTTTACTGGATCACATAGGTACTCTTCAAACTAAAGCACATTGTGCTTGACGGTTGGAATAAGTAAGAAGGTAGTTATGCCGATGTTATGAAGAGCCATTTTATCTGCATTGAATCATCACCATACATAAGTACATATCACATTAAGTCGACGTTACCGAACTGTAATTGACGAATGTGACCGTAATACTTTGTAATGTTCTCATTAGTGAATCGGAACTTAAGCCGGAGAAAGTGCGCTTTCTCAAAGTGGCCGCCGCACTATGATCCGCGGTGCTACGTGCACGATCAGCGGATGCAGCGCAGATCAAGCTGCACTATTGGACGATACTCAGCCCCATAGGTAGTTCACTCTTGATCGATCGGAATGAAGGGGGCTTAAATACCTAAAGTTGCCGACAAGACATGACTAAGAGTGGTTAAAACCACTAAATTTTTTTATCGAATAGGGATGTAGACAACAACAACAAATAATTAAAGAACATTAAAAATAAATGAAATCACGTAACAGTTCTTTAAAACATTGAGCTATTTTTTATTTGACCTAAGCATGTATTTCTGTTACCTAATAAGTTCTTAATAAAACTGACGAGACGACTAGAATTGACGGAACAAAACAGTGACGTCATATTTCACCATTCCCATACAATTTCTATTAAAAAAATCGTTTTAACAGTTGCTAAAAAGTTTCTCTATTGACTAACCACTCAACTACCCAATTCCGGATCCCGGAAATAGTTTTACCTACTTCTTTAGGCAGTCTGTATTAATATGCTTATTACATTTATTAATACATTTAACTCGAATTGCTTAATTTTATAGACATTTCAACGGCCGCATATAAAAAAATATAGTTTTGTACTAAGACTATTTTATTTTGATAGATTTACGTTTTATAACGTAATAGGTACGTTACATTTAATACAAGTAATTTCATGTTACTACTAAGAAGTAAACTATGGCTCCGAGATTCGACTATTTTAGATGTGCTAGATGTTACAACTAAATTGATACGCTATATTGACTATGAGAGGTTCTCAAAAGAAAACGCGTGTAAATATAGTTTTTGAATTACAACCAAATGAATCATATTGCACGCTTGTTAAATATTTCGATTTTATTAATCGAGCTGTCTGTAGATAAAAGAAGAGCTCAATATTCAATTAGTCACACGCGGGGTTTAGCCGTAAGCCGCAACATTATTACTTAAAAAATAAAGTTTAACCTCTTATTATATTGTTGTGCGTGCTCGGTAAGCTATGTAACTAATTGAGTTAGTCGCATTTCAAAATTGTAATAAAGTGGAGTTAGATAATAGTGCTACGGATTTGAGGACAAACACCTTTTTTCTGTTTGGTGATTCAATCATTTCAAATTAATTGAATATTGGGAAAGGCAGAGTATATTCAGTTACAAGATAAAATTTGCTGGAAAAAATCAACCAGTCCCAGGAAGCTCAAGCTGAGGGGTCCCGGTAGCTCAGCGGCCAAAGCATTGGACCGGTTATCCAAAGGTTGTGGGTTGGATTCCACTCGAGCTTCCTGAAACTAGTATATCTTTTCTAGAAATTTTTTATCTTGTACATAGCATTGTGAATGCAAAAAATTAAATAATAATAACAAAGTATATTCATTCAATATTATAAAATTATGATATTTCACAAAATACTGCAGCTGGCAGATACTGAGATATAAGTATTTACACCGGACTCCTCATTTTGCACACGACTGTAGTTTCGTAGGAGTATTGGGATTACTACCACATCTAGCTATTCAGTCTGTGGATGTGGAGATCTCCGCCAATAAAATCAAATGCATGGAAAATAGATGGAAAACTTTATTATTCGATGAAGAATCTCTATTATTCTTACGCAGCAGTTTGTTCCCTTTTTGATGCAGTCACTTGTGTATTATAAAAAAATTAACTTATGAAGTTTTACATCGCACGCACGACTGCGATCACGCTATGGAAGCATCGAAGGTTATAAAGTGATACTATCATGAGAAAGTTCAATAATACGATACGAACGTGTTGTTTCGAAGCTCGACACTTTCTATGCGGAGCGTGCGATGTCGATGTCGGGCTGGGCCACATACATGCATTGGCGGTGTGATCCCGACTTTTGTAAAGACCTTTTCTTTTTGCGAACTGAATACCAAATGAAAAGGGTTAGGTACCGGAACTGTCCATTTGTTTGTATGTTGTATGATAAAAATGTATCAGTGTCATTTTTATTTTTTTATTGTTTGGTTTGCAAAACCGATTTTACAATCTTAACATTCTAATAATTTACTTATATAATATACTACAATAACTATAAGACTTTCTAGATGCAAAGCATAGGTTACATAAAATTATTATTTTTTAAGAAAAAAGAAAGTAAGTAGGTACCTACATCATAAAAATATCATTATCAGCTTATTTTTATGTCCCCACTGCTGGGGCACGAGCCCTCCCTATGGATGGATAAGGAAAACGGGCCGGAAACCACCACCCTGGCCCAGTGCGGATTGGTGGTTGTTAACGACTGCTAATGCAGCCGGGACCAACGGCTTTTCTTGCCTTCCGAAGCACGGAGAATCTCGAGATGATAAATTTTTGGTCACCCATCCGATGACCGGCCTATGCAAGGGTTCCTTAACCTCAGCACTCGCAGACCGGGCGTGTTAACCACTGCGCCATCGAGCTCCTATAAAATAAAATTACTTAATCTTAATCAATCTACATATTATAATTTTATCAAATTACTTATAATGGAGGCGATAGAAACGTATAATATATCGATATATTACTACACACACAACATACACGTTAATTATCCATGCACAGATGCTTAGCCTAGTATTTTAATAACACTTATCGGGTACCTAGAGCTTTTAGTGAAAATATTTAAAACAAGTTAGGTAGGTAGGTATTAGGCTGCACTCAGAACAGTATATAATTATAACTTAAGAAAAAGTAGAGGTAGGTAAGTAAACAGTTAAGCAATCGTCCGCTTCGTTCCTAAATACCCACGTAGGTCCTTCTACAAACGAGTTTGTCAGACGCTGACCGGAGTGTTTTAATTCTTTAGCTTCGTTAGATGCATCCCGTAGAAGGGAAAAGTGGTTTAGAACGTTCTTGTAGTTGTCTTGTATTATTTATGGCGTGTTAAATAAACTACTTATATAACAATAATAATGTTTAGTCTTAAAATTATATCTCTAACTAACTTAGTGACAAAAATAAATTAAAAGTCTTTAGCAAAAAAAAAAGTTTAGTTCTTGATTAGGGATTACTTTGATTACTATACTTAATTACCTACTTAGAAACACGATGGCACAGCGGCTTAGGGTTGCAATTTTTTCGCAATGTCGAGTCATTTGATAGTAACATAGACTTAAAATATTTTGAGTTTATCCGTGTTTCCGAAGCCGAAGGCACGTTAAGCCGTTCGGTTGTAATCGTTAGGCAGATTAGTAAAATTGTCAATTTATAGGTAGTGTTCTTCGCATAAACTGAAAACAATACCGTCATCATCGTCAGCTCTAAACATGAACAATAGGTGGTTTTCTAAAGTTATTAAAAGCTGAGGTTTGGCAGGTATTACTAAAAGTCTGCCACGTTAGTTTTTAGATACTGCAATGCTGCTATGACGCCATTTTTGGTTTTCTTCCATTGCACACTAATCTTCGGCAATTTTCAAGTTACTAAAACCATTTAGTCTATCAACAATCTTCTTATCTAAGAGCAATCTTACAAAAATCAGATGATATGTGTAAAACGTGCTTGTTCAAATGACATTTTCATTTTATTGTCACGTTGTTGCGAAAACATGTTAAAAACTATATTTCGAAATCACGTTTTTAAACAAACGTGTACTTATTAATATTTTAATTCTTTACAATTATATATTGTGTGATTTGTGTGTGCTTCTGTCACGTTACAATTATTATATAAAGTCACACATTTTATCACCTGCAAATATTTTGACAAAACATCTAATTATATCAGAGAAATAAGGCCCTAGCATATAACAAAAAATTAGGCTAGTTTTTTTTTACTTTTTCTGACACAAAAAAATGTAATATGTTGTAAGAGCGGCCTCTCTGTCGACTCCTTTGAATGAAACTACGGACACGTATATGCGGTGAAGACATTGCGGCCTCTCTGTTTCGGCTCCTTTGAATTGCAACTACCAAAAGTGCTTTATTTTACTTTTTAATCGAAATGTCTTTTGGCGTTTTTCTTGAAAACTGGCGTATAAAAATTTTAGGTTTTTTCATAAAAATAGTTTATATAAGTTATTGAATTTATCCTCAAAATATTTGCAGTTGATAAAATGTGACCTTTTATAATAATAATAAAATTTTTACTTTTATAATTATCTGTAATTTGTTCTTATATCAAATATTACCTACCTACGGTAGGTACACCAGTGTAATCGATATTTTAGCTTTTCATATTCATATTCATATTTATATTTTGGACTTCATCATCATCATCTCAGCCAAAAGACGTCCACTGCTGGACAAAGGCCTCCCCCAAATAATCATGGAGGGTATTTGCCGTAATCGCCACGCTTGGCAGGCGGGTTTTGGACTTATATTGACTTAATTGCAAGGATTGCTGTAGCCGTTTCTTATAAGTATTAGGTTTATTTCTTTTACTTATAAACATTGTTTCATACATTTTTCAATAATTTCAAAAATGGTAGAGGAGCGGCCTTAATCAGCTTTTTATAAAAATTACGGTTGAATTTCGACCACTGGGCGACCACTAGTATTATATTATTACTTACTGGTATAGGTGGTCTACCACAGACATTTGAAAGAATCTATAAATTCTACAATATAGTAAGATTCAACTCCCTTCACAGTAAAGAGCATACACGTCGACAAAAAACACAATTTTCGTCTCGCCTTAGTGGCCGAGTGACAATGTACTCTTCTGGGTTCAATTCCCAAGTCGGACAACATGGAGAAGCTCGATGGCGCAGTGGTTAACACGCTCGGTCTGCGAGTGCTGAGCTTAAGCAACTTTCGCAAAGGCCGGTCATTGAATGGGTGACCAAAAATTTATCATCTCGAGCTCCCCGTGCTTCGGAAGGCACGTAAAGCTGTTGGTCCCGGCTGCATTAGCAGTCGTTAACAACCACCAATCCGCACTGGGCCGCGTGGTGGTTTATGGCCCGTTCTTCCTATCCATCCATAGGGAAAACTCGTACGCCAGCTGCGGAGACATAAAAAAGAGCTGAAGATGATGATGACAACATGTTTCGATTTTTTTTAGTGAACAGCCAGATTTAGTGAAATTATTTGTAGTGACTTGATTTTAATGATGGAGGGCCTTTGCCTTTGCCCACTCTTGGTAGAGTCTATGCTTTATACTTTTCTTTTCAATTTATTTATTGCCCGCCTTTGGTAGAGTGTGGGCTATATACTTTCCTTTTCAATTTATTTATTGTCCACCCTTGGTAGAGTATAGGCTATATGCTTTCCTTTTCAATTTATTTATTGTCCACCCTTGGTAGAGTATAGGCTATATGCTTTCCTTTTCAATTTATTTGTTGTCCACCCTTGGTAAAGTATAGGCTATATACTTTCCTTTTCAATTTATTTATTGTCCACCCTTGGTAGAGTATATGCTATATACTTTCCTTTTCAATTTATTTATTGTCCACCCTTGGTAGAGTATAGGCTATATACTTTCCTTTTCAATTTATTTATTGTCCACCCTTGGTAGAGTATAGGCTATATACTTTCCTTTCAATTTATTTATTGCTCACCCTTGGTAGAGTATAGACTATATGCTTTCCTTTTCAATTAATTTATTGCTTAAACCCCTATCAAACAGCGCAGAGGAGGGCGACCGTGTTCACTTCGAGGTGTCGTTCGAGCCCATCTTCACGGCGGTGGTGCGAGGCGAGGTGGCGTCCGTCCTGGCGCGCGAGCTCACCTCCCCGCGCTACTTCGACAGCCTCACCGCCCTGCCAGACACGCTGCACATCGAGGTAAGAGGAAACGTAAAAACTACCAAATTATTTTAAACTTTTGCTAACCCTTAATTATATGGCCGATTTAACATCGCAGGCATATCTACCAGTCAACCATAGGGTAGTACAGAAATGACATAGAGGTACAATACTGTGCGACGAAAGTGAAGAAAAAATATCATTCATTAGTTATTGATTACTAAATAATTAATTCGCATAAGCACATAGGTCAGCGGTCGACAGGTGTCCGACGTCACAGAATAATAATAGTGATTCGCCCTCATTATTAACTAACGAAACCAGATTCGATTCCCGATAGGAACGTGGGCGTTTTTTAGTGTATACTTGAGATGTATATCTGATATTGTATCCACCACAGTAAGTACCTAAAGGTTCTGTTGGTATAAGCTCTTTATTGGAGTTTTCTAAATATTATTATAGAGGTATATTAATATAACAACAATACCTGTGTATTGCTGTTATATTTTTGTCACTATAGCCATGGTAGTAGAAACTAACTAACTTGAAGAGTACCTATCTATCTGTACAATAAAAGACAATAAATAGGTGCCATTTTCCAGGAAAGCTCCGTGATATCGTCTCTCGAGTCAGACGACAATGAAACGACGCTAGAAGACGCTCCTACCACCGAGGCCGTAACCCTGGAGGCGGAGGAAGTGAGCAAGTGCTATCCGCGGACGCTGTCGCTGTGCGCGCACCTGCCGTACAACGCCACCGCCTACCCTAACCTTGTCGGGCACACCTCCAAGGACGCCATCTTGAAGGATCTCGTAGCTTTTAGGGAGCTATTCGACGCGGAGTGTTCGCATCTCGCTCAAGTAAGTATATCTATTTACACTTGAGCTTTTGTATAGACGTAAAGTAGAGTTACAGTTACTTATCTATAAGATCTTATAATTTGATGCACGTGAGATATCTAATAAACATGCGGCTCGAAGGACCATTAATTTTATAGATAAAGGGTTGGTTACATGGCGTTATTTATTAAACCGAATACTGTTTTAACCCGGTGGCTGTTATTGGCAATAATTAGATGTCGCCATCATTTGAACCTTGTGAAATTGCAATAAGTTTGAACACCAATTAAAATTATTATGGTGTAGGCAGCCAAAGACTTATGTTAATAAAAAAAATGTTTCAGGATTTTGTGTGCCAAATGCTGCAGCCGCGCTGCGATCAGGGACGCATGATAAAGCCGTGCCGTGCGTACTGCCGTGCCTTCCACGCTGGCTGCGGCGCGCGGCTGCCCGACCGACTTAAGCCTCTGTTTGATTGCTCGCTTCACTTCCCAGAGTACTTTGGCCCCGGCTCTTGCATACCAGAACCAGGTAAAAGTCTTGTTGGGTGGAACTGTTTATTTGAGACCAGATTACTACCTCCTTTGGTGCAACTGATTGCAACACTCGGGTTGTTTAGAAACAAATGTCGAATGCTCTTGACTAAATTACTACTACTAATTTTAAATAAAATAGCTACTAAGTACTTACTATATAATTAAAAATAAAAGCCTTAATGTTCATAATTTAATGTCAGATTGCCACGGTGGTCTCAACCGACTCGCGTTGTCGCGCCGCGCGTGCGACGGCGTGCCGGACTGCGCCGACGCGATGGACGAGCGCAGCTGCACGCACTGCGCCTCCGCGGGTGCGGGCGCACTGCGCTGTGCGCTCGACGTGCGCTGTCTGCCGCAGCACCTGCGCTGCGATGGCACGCCCGATTGCCCCGATGGAAGTGACGAGACTGGATGCCGTAAGTGACTATGTTTAGCATCAATTCTATAATGAGTTTTGCTAAGTTTTTAGTGGACTATAATATATATTCTTGGTACGGCCACGGCTGGGTCGATCGTTGGGCAGTCTTATGGCTATGGTCTTCAATACTCGGTAAAGTAAAGATGCTATCATAAAATTATGTGCTCGTATATAGTTTAAGAATATTACATAGAAACCGCTTTGGTATATTTTTAAGTTCCTATTTATTTTATTGAGAGTTTCTGTTTTAAGCACAAGACTTTTTATTAGCTTTTACACGATAGTATGCCTTGGCCGAGGGTCGTGATCATGAGCATTTATACTCCTCACCAATATTTCGTCGACTCTTCACATTATATTCCTACTCTCTAATATATTAAAATACCGTATGTTAATTGCAGTATGGATCTCCCGTTCGCTGTCGTGGTGGCGTCGCGAGCGTGGCGAAACGACACTGGGCGCGGTGCGCAGCCGCGCCGGCTACGCGCTGTGGTCAGAGCGCGGCCGCGACGGCAAGGTCTGCGCTGCGCCCTTCGACAGCGACAAGCGAGCGCTCAAAAGCGTCGCCTCATCGCTCTGTAGAGCAATGAGCTTTAAGTAAGCTAATTTGAACTCTTTGTACGCTCAGACCTTTCCAAATTCTTAGATTAAATTATTAGTTGGAGTCCGTACTTCAGACGGAACGTTGAGACTAAGGATTGATAGAAATTTTAATTTGATCATCCTAGTGAATGTAGAGTCCTTGTTTGCTTAACTTACCAGATCCTAACTCGAACATGCAATTTTCTGCGCCATTGAGTTTGATGTATTGACTCTAAATTGCACTAGGTAGGTAGGTACATTCTTTACTGCTATCAGCGAAGAGAAGTAGCTAAGGAAGCAACAAATAGATACTAATTTCTGTTATCATCTCTAAACTTTTTCTTTGCAGAGCGGCGTCAAACGTTGAAGTAATTCCTGACTTAGAAGAATTGAAAGATGAAACTCCAGAATACGTTGAAGTGGTCGATCCGTTTGCGCCGGAGATTTCATTCCTCAAGAGCGAGTGTCCGGACCGAAAAGTTATCAGAGTCGTTTGCGATCAATTGGGTAAGGCATTTTATTAACATTATTATGCACCTACGAGATTGTCGATGATATTACTAAGCCCGTGGGTAACACGTGGCACAGCCAAGCACCGACTTCGCGTAATGGCATAAGCAAAGAGAGGCCTATGCCCAGCAGTGGGTCAAAAAAGCCTGATGATGATGATAAGATGATGACTAAGCTTTACGTTATACCTACTTTACTAAATAATCTTGGTTACAAGCGTTTGATATTAAACCTGCTAGCTGCTGTTAAGTAGGTGTTGGGTGCCTGAGCTTAGTAGAATGTTGAATGATAAGATTGTTAAGTAAAATGAGAAGAAAGTTTATTTAAATGTTACAAATGTTCTTAAACTGTTTAAATGATAATGAATGTTGATGAGTGCATCCGATTGTTTCCGCGGTGAAATATACACTAAATTATTTGATGACCGTACACGGCGGCGAATGACCTAGTTTCGGCCAAGCGCCGCTCTGCTGTGTATGCAAAACTTAAATGTTCGGTAATGCACCGAAGTACTATATCATCTCCTAATTTGATGGTGTTGGTTACACAGAAAAGAAGAGCGTTAGTATGATTGTTAGTAAATTCCAAAGCGTCTATTGCATTCCGATCGATTTTTATTTGCCTTTCGTCACTTTAACCTCATAGCCCTTATGAATATTGCGTGCTGTGTAGAATGCGGCGTGCCGTCGGCGCGGGTGGGGCAGGCGCGGCGCGGCGTGGAGGGCCTGCAGCGGGCGGCGCGTGCCGGCGACTGGCCGTGGCACGCGGCCCTGTTGCGCGCGCGCGTGCACGCCTGCGACGCCGCGCTGCTGCACCCCTCCTGGCTCATCACCACCGCCTCCTGCTTCCAGGTACGAACTGCGTTGGTTACCGATCTATTAAACTTAGGTGAGGAGTGAAACTCCTTTCTCTGTTTAATATAGAGATACAGTCGGCAACGGGCCTCTAACAACTTTTCTCTAGAACTACAGTCAGCAGGGAGTCTCTAAACACTTTAGTACTATGTTACAGAAACTAAAGAAATTATTACAACATGGTGGTAAATTATTTCAGCGACTTTCGTTGCTGACCGTAAGAGTAGACTACAGAAGATAGGAAACTATACCTCATTTCGTGATTATCCCCTAATTGGGTTTTTCTGTTCCTCATTAAGACACTTCGTCATATCCGAGCCAGTGTATAGGATATCTAACAAATGCTTTATTGTCTGTCACTTCTAGCAAAATTATACGGCAACATCTCAAGTGGGGGAGACTGGGACATCTAAAAATTAAAGTCCCAGTTGTCCCCCGTGTCGTTGGTAGAGGGGACAACTGGGAGATTTTTATAATAAAATCCCAATTGTCCCCCAAGGGGAAAAGGCTAGAGGGGACTACTGACTGGGATACACTGATTCATACAAACTGCGCAATAGGTACATTTCTGCTCTCGGACTGCAAGGGGTCTATGTGTGGGTTGCTTGAGAGCGGTACGTATTAAGCTGGTCTTCTTATTTTGTGGTAGAGCCCTTGTGATCATAATGGTTCTTCACTAAGTACCTACTAAGTAGTCTTAATTTAGACTTTTCTAATAGGAAATAGTAGTCACGTAGATACACAATGCCGCTTGTTTGATCAATCTGAGACATCATTGCAGTAATATTAGAATTCTTTATTTGAGAAACTATCCTAAACTTGACATTGTATCCAAACTTTTGCAGGGTCAATCAAACGCCGATTGGACAGCAAGACTAGGCACAGTTAGAATACTGAGTACCACGCCGTGGCAGCAAGAGCAGCGCGTTGCTGAAATCATCAACTCCCCAGTAGAAGGCAGCATGCTAGCGCTGGTGCGGCTGGAACGGCCTGTGGAGATGACGGACTTCGTGCGGCCGGTGTGCCTGCCCGAGAACGCCACGGCCGAGCAGGGGGTCTGCAACACGCTCAGCTGGACCCGCAACAGGGACCAGCTTCAACGGGTGCACGTTGTCACCAGCCCCATGAACACTTGCGAGAACGTCAGCATTGCTACTGTCAATGGAATCTGCTCCGAGCGGCTGTACGATAAAGACGACTGCGATGTAAGTTCGAACTCTCAAGATAACTACTTATTATAAAGTTTTAAGTGGTCCGCTCTTGCATTTCCGAAATGGATTAAGGTTTAGATTTGACTTAATCAATATTTAAGTCGACGCCTCGGTGGCCGAGTGGCAGAGCGCTCGGCCCGATACCCGAAGGTCCCGGGTTCAATTCCCAGGTCGGGCAAAATGTATTTCGGATTTTTTGATGCATAGCCCGGGTTTGTGATCACGAACCCGCATTTGGCAAGCGTGGTAATTAAGCCATCACCCATCAATTGTAGCGATGACTTGATTTCAATGATGGAGGCCTTTGCCCAGCAGTGGGACAATTGAAGGGATTTTTACAAAAACAACATAACTTTTTAGCAATATACCTATATATTTTACAGGAAATAAAAAAAACTTTCTCCAATTTAAGTTTTTCGTTTCATTACTTTAAAATTTTGATTATTTATTCATGATAGTGTATTGGATTGATAACGTAACATTTTCCACTATTTATACCTACGATTATGGAGAAAAATTATAAAATGTAGTATGCACTAGTGTTATTGTTGTATGTGTATGTAGTTTTTGTAAAAATCCCTTCAATTATAGGCTGTTTACTTACTTACTAATCAATATTATAAGGTAACTACATGGGTTATTCATTGCATTTAAAGAAATCGCAAGGTGCACTTAGTGAGTTAGGTAAATAAATAACTTTGTTTATTTTTTTGTTAATTTCTGTAGAAAGTGGAATGGAAAGTGTTCCAAATCATGGTATGTACTAAACTTTAGTGAAATTCACATTACCTACTTAATAATGCGAGTAGTGTAATGCTGACCCACATTTGCGTGCAAACAACTGCTTTAATCTTGACAAAAAAATACTTGTGCTATAGAATAGTTCAAAATTATAACTTTTACCATTATTTTACAGGAAGAAGAATACGCAGGAAGTTCTATGATGTGTTTCGATGAAAAGTCAAAGCATTGGTCGCTGGTGGGTGTCAGTGGATGGAGGATAGCCTGCACCAAGATAGGGGTCGGCCGACCACGCATATACGACGCGATCAGCTCCCAAATTGACTGGATCAAACAAACCATATCAAACTACCCAAGGTGACTAGATGGCTCAAGAGTTTTTTAAAAGACTGTATTTGATTTAGATGTTTTATTGATTTCTATAGATTCTATCACAGATATGTGAGAGTATATATTTTGCAATTGTCAGTCAACAGGCAAAAGTATATAACAAATGAAAAAAATGCGGTAGAATGCAAATAAGAATCACAATGTATACAAATTGTTGAGGTACATGCAAAACAAACTTGTGATGCAAAAACTTGTTAGTAATTTTTTAATACAGCTTGAATCTTTATCAACTTTAAGTCTTATATAATATATATAGTCATGGTCATTAAATTAGGAACACTAATAGTATATTACAAAAAAAAACTTCATAATCCAGATAACTTTAAGCTGGAACAATGACCTAGTAGGTATTAATAACTAATTAATATACCTATTTAAATTAAATATTTTTCATATTGATTAAAATATAATAAAAATGTTCCCATCCTGATAATGTATCTTGTTTACTTACTTGCTGTTTGTTAATTTTTAATATTTTTAATATTGTTAAATAATTCAAACTGAAGCAATATGTATTGTTTATAAATATAGATTTAAGCTAATTTATTCCAAATACCTATTTGTGTAATATGGACGAGATATTGTAAATATTAATTTAAGAAAATTACCAAATCCATAAGCATAATAAACATTTTTTTATAAATGCATTCTCTTATTTCACTGTTCTAAAGTTTTAAAAAGCAAGTCATTTTGAACCTACTGCTGTGCAGCAGGTATGGTAGCATATTCAGCTGTATATTACCATAACCGGCCACAATGATGCAAAGCATTAAGTAAAAAGACATCAATCAAAATCACATCAGCAAAAGAGAATCAAATATAAACTCAAACTTAAATCACTTGAAGTCAGATTTTGTTAGGTAAATTGTGAGGTGTGTGAAATAAATTACCATCAATTTATATTATTAATTTTAATGTAATCAATAATCTAAACATTAAAAATAATATATTAATTCAGAACACCTTCTTCTTGCAATTCTTTTCTAATCTTTTCCTGTATGTTATCTGGGAAGTTCTTTAGCTCATTGTTTATATATTCATTTAAATTCTGCAACGGCTTGTAATGCTGGTGGACGAGCTGTGAGCCAGCCAGCATCGACGCCAATGCAGCCACAGAAAACGTAAGGTATTGTCCCCATGTTACTCCAGCAGGCATTTTTAAGCTGCTGAATACTTTTGTATCTTCTCTTCAACTATGTCGTGAGCTCTACGCTTTTTGAATGTGTTGTAAAAATTGACTTCACCGACTTTCCAGTTTATCATAGAAAATTCCAATGCTGCACCAAGAACAAAAAACATAGGGAGGAATCTATACATTCCTAAAGTCCTCTTGCCGGGCCATTTGTTAACCAGTTTATGTACCCAACCAATTCTCATTGCAATAGTGAGTGGAAATTGTTCTTATTTTCGTTTTGCTTTAAAATCAACCAAGTTTTACGTAACCGTACCTACCTAAATATTTTAGAACCCCATTTAATTCATTAAATAACCATCCACCTGTTCTGTTTCGTAACTTGACATGACAATGACAATGAATGACAAATGACAATAACTTGATTTTTTTTTTTTTTTGTGTGTATTGTTTTACGGCTCCGGATGAAATCCATCAAGCCTATTCGTTCGTTCTAGACACTTCTTGTCTGTCTAGTTTCTTAATTATTTAATTAATTAAATAAACAATATTTCCTTCATGTATGATGATGATGATGATGAATGAGAAGTGAGAAATGATAGACCCCCCCAACCCCTCGAGAATCTCAGTAAAGATGTGGGGCTTTACTTAGTCCTCACGCGGACTTCTTGAGTATCTTGAGAGAATTTGAAAAGTGACGTTGCACTATTTTGTTTGCATGTTGCACTCATGCATACTCACGAACACTTAACGGCTAATAATCCACCCCAATTTGTGTAATAAAGGTATGATTCCGAAGTGCTGTCGCAGCAGTGCTGCGGCAGCACTTATTGTTCTTATCTCAGAACAATAACTAAAGCTATAGAAGGATGGCTAAAATAAAAAACGTGCAACTATGTTTAGTTCCGTTCTATCTTATGGCTAGAAAAGGAGATTGGAGTGTGACAAATGGTTGACACTTAGTTTTTATTTTTTGTATTGTTATGTCAAACGGCCATCAGATAATCGGTGATCAAAAAAATTCTTTGAGTCCTTTATAAAGTCACTACATTACCTCAAATATGACGTCACAAATCTGGTGAAACCTTCGAAATAACGAAAAAAAAGGGACAATCGATCTCTTTCCAATACATCACTTAAGTTCATTAGTTAAAATAGTACGAACTGATGAATGAGTGTTGTACGGTGCAGCGCTTAGTTGACCACGCTGCAACAGTTCACCATAAATTTATCTGATGGCGTTGATGTAGAGTCTTGATGAAGTATCAGAGATGTTGCGAAGTGTCGAGAAGAAAACCCACAGTAAAAGATTCTCCGTTTATTGAGTAGTTTACAGTAGTCGAGTTAGTGAGACACTTAAAAATATTGGTGTTAGTCATAATATATAAACAAAACATAATTACGTAAAGTAGGCTATTATAAAGTGCAATGCACTCAAACGGCTGATCAAGCGTAATGTGCGGAGTAAACCGTACATATTTCCAACCAGCGAAAGAGGAAGAAACTAAGTAAAATGTTCACAATGTAAAAATTATTAAAGTAAATTGTAAAAAAAATAAAACCACGCAGTAAAACGTTATGTAAAAATTAAAACAAAGTTATTCAAAACTAAAAATAGGGTTATGTCTTGAAGATTTTTGATGAGAGTCTTTCATGCTGCGCAGTTGCGATGAACTCGCAGCTGCCGGCCCCGGCGCCGCCGCCGTAGATGCAGATGCTACTGTAGCGTAGGGCTCCTTGTGCTCTCTTAACTCTATGTCTTCGTATCGCGGATCTTTGACGTATCCTTCTGCTGAATCATGTTTTTTGCGGCATACTTGGTGACGCTTTTTACGAGCCAAATTATAACTGCAGTGATTGCTATCGCTACTAAAACGTAACAGATAATGTACTGGTGTACGTCATGATGTGTTATCGACTTTAGGGATCGTTTTTCACTGTCGATCATAGTTTTTATTCGCCGATCAATCTCTGTTAGTTCTGTATTATTTGTTAAAAATACTTCTGGCTTGTGTAAGGTTAAGTTCACAAACTTATTAACCGATGTATCCAGTGTTGGAATCTCTATATCGGGTTCCGCTTTAAGCTTGCTCTCATACACATTGTGTGAGAAGATTGTAAGCTCCTTTGATTGAGCTATGCAGCTCTGTCCCAGAGTAATCAGATTGGAGTTCGTTAAGGTTTGCACTGTGACGTCATCGTTGCATATGACACGAATCGGACATTCGCCGGAGCAGCAAGTTGTCAACCAGCTGTTCTTCGCGTGTAGTTTGATCCAGGCGTCCTTGCAAGGTAAGCTCCGTGAGCGACAGGTTGATATAGGTCGTTGGCTTATCATTTGTGCTTCGCACGGCGCATTGTTATCGAGTAAGTTGAACACGGGTAAGGCTGCGTTACATAGAAAGCGATTAATATCTTGTGCGACGCATTGCTTCAAATCTTCAGTAGTAAGACTTATATAGGTATTCTTCCGTAGATTTATCGCTATATGTGTAGAAGCCATTTGTAGCCATCGTGTCGTGTCGTTGTACTTCACTGGTAATGGAATTATTTTATATAAAGTAAAATCGTCTTCGCTTAATAGTGGTATGTGTATTTCATATAGCACATAGCTTTCGGTGGTTCTTGCCTTTACATTCAGTAGTTGGTATATTTGTTTTAAGTCTTGTGTCTGATCTATTGGTAAAGATAGATAATGTCTTAGGAAGTTTTCCGGCGATTTCGTTCAGTTCCTTCTTCAGATTGCTCGGTGTTAGTAGATGAATGTCAATATGTCCTTGGTAAATCTGGATCATGGAATTGAATATTATATCTTGTACAGCCTTGATATTATTTAATAATAAATATGCAGTTAATGAAGAGGAACTAAAATAGTTTGCTGCCATCAGGGCTTGTATTTCGTTTTCTATTATTGCAAAACTCATATTTGTTTGTTCAATGTAGTTGTTAAGTGTTAAAAATTGTTTTTGTAAATTCAGTTCGCTTCTTTTGAGTACCTCATTCTCAACTTCAATGATTGAAGTTTGGTTTCTTGTGAGATCTTGTAAATACTTCTCGTTGTTTTGGATGTTCTCTATATCTTGTTGATACTTGTCTGCAAAGCGTTGGTCCAGAACTCCAAATAGGGTGTTGGCTATGTATCCTATTCCGTTAATCAAAGCTCGCTTCCTACGAAGAGAGAGATGCTTATGAGGTGTTAGAAGCAGGTCATTGTAGGGTCATGAAGTATCAGAGATGTTGCGAAGTGTCGAGAAGAAAACCCACAGTAAAAGATTCTCCGTTTATTGAGTAGTTTACAGTAGTCGAGTTGGTGAGACACTTAAAAATATTGGTGTTAGTCATAATATATAAACAAAACATAATTACGTAAAGTAGGCTATTATAAAGTGCAATGCACTCAAACGGCTGATCAAGCGTAATGTGCGGAGTAAACCGTACAAGTGTTGCTATTTTAGTCCGGTTTCTATAGCTTTAGTTATTATTCTGAAAACATAACTGAGAACCTAACTAAAGCTATTCTAATTTAGCTTTAGCGGAACAATTAGCACTTGAAAATAAAAAGTTAAATTTAATATTGGAAATAAAAAAAAATTAGACTTCAGCGCTAGAGTGACATCACAGTATAACTATAAATAGCAGACTTGAGAGTAGTATTCAAAAGAAGTTTGAGAACTGCTAATCTGCTAAACCAATAAACTTACTTTATAAAAAGTTACGTTATTTATTATTTTATTTTATTTATTTGTGTTCGGGAGTCTTACAGCAAAATAGTCTAGTAACTAAATAATACACAATAAATATGGCGATGCTAACAACAAGTCTCCACCTATGGATAGAAAAATAAAAACTAAGAACATATTGTATCACAAAATTATTTAAAAAAGGATTAAACACTTAAAAATAAATAACACAGTAACTTTTGGTGTGCAGGACAGTTTAGGTAAAGAAATTTTTAGCTATTATACTCTTCACAGAAGTGCTGCTGGTGCAAAACAGGTCAAAATCTAAAATAGACTTATTTATTGCAGTAGATGTCCAAGGGAGAAATGAATTTCTCCTATAATTAGTATGCGCTGGCGTCACAAACACCTCGACACGTTGTCTCAAACGCGGCTCATTGCAACGTAAACCAACCTTAGATAACAACTTTGGACTATCTACTGACCCATTAGCTATATTAATGAAATAGCATAAGTCGCTTGCTTGACGGCGCAGATGAAGTGGGAGAAAATGGTAACGCTTACAACGGTGTTCGTAATCTACAGTTCTTTGATGCACTTTAAAGTCTAGATAGCGAAGGAAACGCTTTTGGATACCTTCAATTCGTGATTTATACACCTCATATTGAGGATTCCATATCTGTGAAGCGTATTCAAGATGGCTACGTACAATGATATTATAAGTTAGATATTATAGTTAGATTTATATAAGCTCATTGGCTACTTATGAAGGCACAGTACAAAATTTTAATAGGCTTAATAGTACGGAATTCCGCTGAGGACCTCATAATGAAACCCAAGGCCCTAGATGATTTTTTCACAATATTATCTATGTGCTTGTCAAATAGAAGCTTACTGTCATGGATCACGCCTAAGTCCCGAATTTCAGTGCTTTTAGTAATATTCATGTTTTTCAGACAGTAACCTTTATCAATGACAGTAAGCTTCCGTGTGTATGACATGTAGTAGCACTTGCTAACATTGAGGTCCAGCCTGTTGGCAGAACAATATGTCTCAAACCGCGCTAAGTCCGATTGAAGATCATCAATGTCAGAAGTGTCACCAACCACTTTCATAATCTTCATATCAGAAAAGAGTTTCACCCGAGTTCTTTCCGTAATAATACGTGTTGTGAGACTCCATTTTAATTTCTATCTACCGTACAATTTAAAAAACACTTGAAATTGGCTAAATGCTAAACGCGAAGCCATTAATTAAAATATAATAATAAATCTTCATATCATCCGCAAACATAATTATTTTGGAATTAATAAAACATGTATGAACATCATTAATAAATAATATGAAGAGCAACGGTCCCAAGAGGGAGCCTTGAGGAACCCCTGATGGTATCCGTGACCAATTAGAAGTATAGCCATTGAGCACTACAGCCTGTGTACGATTCTCAACATAAGAACAGAACCATCTATACAAATCGCCGTGAATGCCCATCGCAGCCAACTTGCGCAACAATATACAGTGGAAGCACTTGCTATAGTCAGTATAGATTATATCTATCTATCTATTATATCTACCTGACCAGCAGTATCCATACCCGACGATATAAAGTCATTAGTTAGAATTAAATTAGATACTACTGATCGTTTTTTAATAAAACCGTGTTGTTACACACTAAGCGAACTGCGTAGTGAAGAGTACACTTGGTCGTACACGATTCTTTCCAAAATTTTAGCAAACAGGCATAGTTTGGATATTGGCCGATAGTTACATACGTCTGTGGAAATCCGCCTCTGTAACAGAGGCGGATTTCCACATAGTAGGCACAATACCTTCCGCAACGGAACGACGAAAGAATTATACATAGCGGGGTAGCTAGACTTAAGGCGCAATTTACTATAAATGATGGGGGTTACGATCAGGTCCAGTGGATTTGGAAAGATCTAAACCTTTAAGTAACCTAAGTAATTCAGTGTACGAGATTTCTATAGAGCCAATGTAATTATTCCAATAATTGTTAGTACTAGAACCATTCGAGTGAGCTTGACAAGTTTTCGTTGTTCACGATAAAAGTAGAATCGAAATATTGAGCAAACAACTGACAGATTTTTTCGTCTGTATCAGCAACGACCCCATCATACTTGAGTCATATAGAAGCAAAGGCAGCAACATCCACTTTTTTCACTATTGCAACTTTGAATGCAGTCTTGTAGTGTTATGTCGATATATTTGAGTCGAATATTAAATTCGTAGCAAAACCAGTAATATCCTATACAAAACAGACATTTTAAATTATGGTTTGTAGCAAAAACAGCATCATCCCAAGTGATTGACGCAAAGACAGCATTATCCTTATCAACCAATCAGGTGACGCTATTTGGACGCCATTAGTATGGCGACATCTTCGTGTTTGTTTTCGTGTGTGTTCATTTAATTAGTGAATTAAACAGAAAAAAGTGATAATTTCGTTACAAACCATAACAAACTTAAAGATGGAATGTTTTCCTAGCCCCTGTGACAATAAAAGCAGTCGAAAGAGAAAATCAGAACCCGAAAAATGGAAGAGAACCCTGGCTAAGAAGAAGCGGTAAGTGTAGCAAATAAAACGATCTTGATTGTTGATTTTTTTCTATTCTATCGATAATATTATTATGACCGTGATTTTTTTTATTTCGAACTTTTGATGGAAACGTTGTTCAGAAGTGTTCAGAGACGAAAAACCTCGACAAAACTTATTTGAATGTATTCCGTTATTAACGATTTCAGATAAAGTTATGGTATCACTGTCTCATCAATATTTTTTGGATTTTATAACTTTAATATTGTCTGTCCGAGATATTGGTGATTTTGACGCCGGTATATAATAACCGGTTTACAATAACGTATGCAGTAAGTAATAGTAATAATAAGTTTCTAATTTATTTAATCTTTTGTTCTAGGTATTCTGCTAAAACCCTTCCAAAGAGATTGCTGTGTCGCCATAAGAAAACTTTTAAATGCATGTCTTTGAAAATGTGTGACATAAAATCGTTTTTTGACAACTTTTATGCAAAGCCAGATAAATTGACACAGGATGCATTCATTTTAAAACACTGTTTAGTGAAAAAAGTAAAGCGTCGGCGTGCTATTAAAAAAAAATATTCAGAGCAAAAATCCCAAACAAAGTATTACATTTACAGTAAGATGGAAAAAAAGTACCTACAAGTTTGTCAACGTTATTTCTTGACAGTTTTACAAATTACGAAGTATAGAGTGCAGAGTGTTATGAAAGAATACTATGAGACAGGAAAACTTAAAACTGAAAAGAGAGGAGGTGACCATGTTTCTATGAAATATGTCCATAAAAAAGAAGCTGTTATGAGATTTATAAACTCAATTCCATGTCAAGAGCCCCACTACTGTCGTAATAATTCGAAAAGGTATTATTTGGCATCTGAATTATCTATAAATAAACTATGGGAACGCTACAATTTACAAGCCTCCCCTAATTTGAAAGTAAAAAAGTCCTATTTTCGGCAAATATTTAACACAAAATATAATCTTGGATTTGGTACTCCCAGAACGGACGTTTGTGCAACCTGTTTAAAATTTTCATCAGAAATGAAACGTGATAAAGACACGGAAACACGGAACAATCTAATAATAGCTCAAAGATTACACAAATTAAGAGCTAAGGCATTTTTTGATAAAATTAAGGAGGAGAACCCAGTTATAAAGATTTTTTCATTTGATTGTGAAAAAAATTTAAATTTGCTTAAAGTCCCTGACCAAGTGGCGTATTATCTCAGAAATATTTACTTGTACAACTTTACAATAGTCGAGGGCTCTTCAAAAAGCAAACTGACTCCTAAAAATGTGTTTGCATATTGTTGGACAGAAAACGTTTATCCTAAAGCTGCCAACGAAATTGCTTCGGCCTTATACCACCGGCTGAATAATAGTGACTTAACTTCATGTCAAATAATAAGACTTATAGCAGACGGCTGTGCAGGCCAAAATAAAAACACAATAATGCTAGCAATGCTATCAAAATGGATGACTGAAGCTCCACAAAATATAAAACAAATTGAACTAGTCTTTCCAGTTGTTGGGCACTCTTACATACCACCTGACAGAGTTTTCGCTAGGATTGAGAAGGAAGTACGTCAGCATGAAGTATTAAATAATCCCCAAAAATACTTGGAAATTATTTCAAAATTTAGTACTGTCACTAATCTCGGAACGCCTGATTGCGAAGTTTTTGATTGGAAAACCGCTTCACAGAAAATTTTGAAACCCGTTGGTAGTTGGCACTTTAAATTTAAGCAATGTAAGAGGTACATTTTGAAACGTTCAAAGAAACAGGGAAATATTTTAATCCAAGGCCATCTTCATTACAAAATAGATGACGGTGTTTCCAAAAATGTCAATAAAATAGGGAAAATAAGTGCTATGATAAATCCCGAAAAAATTAAAGCTTCAAACAATTTACCTGCAAACAAAAGAAAAGATATCCTAACCTTAATAAAAAGTCATTGGGGCAATGAATGGCAGCAAAATGAAGAATTGTTATTTTTTAAAGAACTATTACAGGATAATGAGGGTGATCACCAAGATGAGGAGGAGGAAAATAACCAAGACGAAGAGAATGAAGAACTTTGTGAGCCACAAGAACAAGTAGATGATATGCATGTGTGATACATATACAGAAAAGTAGAAACGTGGATGGATGTTGATTGAAGCACAAATACAATTAATAATAATTATATTGATTAAGTATTAAATAAAGTTGTTTAATTCAGACACATACTCATTTAATTCGCTACACAGTTTTTTTACATTACTTTTATTTCCATTTCACATTAAGTCTCCTATTCATTTAACACTCAACATTCCGACAGCACTGGCGTCATTTACTATTTGAATAAATATACAAGTATCAAGAACATTAATCTGCTTAAACTCCAAAACACACCATTGCAAATGCAGCAATATCCAATTATAATTGATGCAAAAGCAGCAACATCCACACATTCGATGCAAAAACAGCAACATCCAACAACAATTTGTTATTTTAATGAAAATTAAATATCTCTCATGACTTTTGTTATACGGAGATTGTTATTACATAGTTTCTTTAACTATAAAGTCTAGATAGCGAAGGAAACGCTTTTGGATACCTTCAATTCGTGATTTATACACCTCATATTGAGGATTCCATATCTGTGAAGCGTATTCAAGATGGCTACGTACAATGATATTATAAGTTAGATATTATAGTTAGATTTATATAAGCTCATTGGCTACTTATGAAGGCACAGTACAAAATTTTAATAGGCTTAATAGTACGGAATTCCGCTGAGGACCTCATAATGAAACCCAAGGCCCTAGATGATTTTTTCACAATATTATCTATGTGCTTGTCAAATAGAAGCTTACTGTCATGGATCACGCCTAAGTCCCGAATTTCAGTGCTTTTAGTAATATTCATGTTTTTCAGACAGTAACCTTTATCAATGACAGTAAGCTTCCGTGTGTATGACATGTAGTAGCACTTGCTAACATTGAGGTCCAGCCTGTTGGCAGAACAATATGTCTCAAACCGCGCTAAGTCCGATTGAAGATCATCAATGTCAGAAGTGTCACCAACCACTTTCATAATCTTCATATCAGAAAAGAGTTTCACCCGAGTTCTTTCCGTAATAATACGTGTTGTGAGACTCCATTTTAATTTCTATCTACCGTACAATTTAAAAAACACTTGAAATTGGCTAAATGCTAAACGCGAAGCCATTAATTAAAATATAATAATAAATCTTCATATCATCCGCAAACATAATTATTTTGGAATTAATAAAACATGTATGAACATCATTAATAAATAATATGAAGAGCAACGGTCCCAAGAGGGAGCCTTGAGGAACCCCTGATGGTATCCGTGACCAATTAGAAGTATAGCCATTGAGCACTACAGCCTGTGTACGATTCTCAACATAAGAACAGAACCATCTATACAAATCGCCGTGAATGCCCATCGCAGCCAACTTGCGCAACAATATACAGTGGAAGCACTTGCTATAGTCAGTATAGATTATATCTATCTATCTATTATATCTACCTGACCAGCAGTATCCATACCCGACGATATAAAGTCATTAGTTAGAATTAAATTAGATACTACTGATCGTTTTTTAATAAAACCGTGTTGTTACACACTAAGCGAACTGCGTAGTGAAGAGTACACTTGGTCGTACACGATTCTTTCCAAAATTTTAGCAAACAGGCATAGTTTGGATATTGGCCGATAGTTACATACGTCTGTGGAAATCCGCCTCTGTAACAGAGGCGGATTTCCACATAGTAGGCACAATACCTTCCGCAACGGAACGACGAAAGAATTATACATAGCGGGGTAGCTAGACTTAAGGCGCAATTTACTATAAATGATGGGGGTTACGATCAGGTCCAGTGGATTTGGAAAGATCTAAACCTTTAAGTAACCTAAGTAATTCAGTGTACGAGATTTCTATAGAGCCAATGTAATTATTCCAATAATTGTTAGTACTAGAACCATTCGAGTGAGCTTGACAAGTTTTCGTTGTTCACGATAAAAGTAGAATCGAAATATTGAGCAAACAACTGACAGATTTTTTCGTCTGTATCAGCAACGACCCCATCATACTTCATACATAACACTAGGGTAGCTACTACTTTTATTCCTGTTCTTAATGTACGACCAAAAAGCTTTAGGATTTTTGATGATCGAGGCTTCGATTATGTTTAAATAAGAAGTGAAGCATCGTGCTTCCAGCAACTCCGCACGATTACGTAAAAAAGAAAATGTCTCATAATCAGATCCATTCCCATAAATTTTAAATTTACTATGGTAACGGTGTTTCTCCTTGAGTACCTTGATTAGCGCGGAGCTATACCATGGAGGGTAAAAATTAGGTCGAGCAGTCTTAGACGGTATGTAAAGATCCCTACACTTATAAAAGATGCGATAGAACTCAGACACAGCCTGTTATCTCTCTGTATAATATGATATGCCACTAATAATATTTGTTTTGTGTGCGACTGTATGACCACACATTTGTTCCTAGAACTTTACATATTTTTTTTACATAGTTCCACTGTGAATTCACATATACTATTTCTACTGACAGAGTCAGAATTTCACGCACTAATACTACTATAACAATTATAAAAAGAGAAGTTCACTTTCTGTAAGCACTAATATGGGTACGCTGTATAGATAGACGGAGACGCCAGCTTCGTATTCACAAGTCTTGTTCAATATCTCCGTTCCTTTATGTTATGAGCAATCCTACGAAACTTTGCATAGCGCGGGCACTAATAAGGCACTAAATGTGTGTTGCTCTAATATAAGTAATTTTCGAGAACGATCATGTGTACGCTCCAGCTTGGTCGTGATGCCAGCGTACACACTAAAAAAGGTCTTTAGTTCTTTAAGTAAGGAGGCACTAATTACTTTATGTTAGCAGTAATTATGCAGCGCACTAATTACGTACTAAAAGAGGGCATAACAACAATCGTGAAATTGACCATGTGTACGCTACCTTAACGGACACGTTTGTTGCTTAGTCAGCAGTAAGATCAATTAATCCTCAGATTTGTAGAAAGCACACTCTGTTGTGAATATAGCGTTCTTAAACATTATTCCTAATACTTGAATACGGTTCATGGTTTGTTGTACGACGAAAACAATCATGTTTGAGTTTGACATTTCACAATTTGACAGATTTATTCAATTCAAGACTACATTATGAAGGAAGTACCTACCTGCTTTAGTGCTTTCATTAGATACAGATTTTGAATTTTCTGCTACCTGCTCATTGCTCAATTCAAATTCACTCGTTTTGTTAAACTAGTTATTTTAGTAATTTAATAATGTTGTTGTTGTGTAGCAGTATAAAATAATTTATCGCTCGCCGTAACGAAGCACTTAGTTGCTTTCTTTTAAACAGTGCTTTTTGAATTATCATTAGTAATAAGTAGGAAGGTGTTTAGCAATGAAGTTGTGGTTTTGAAAACATACGATTACCTACCTACCTATTAAAATGATTCAATGATTTCTTCTAAGTTCTACTTGCATACAGTCATAATTTTATCGTGATGAACAATTTCCAAAAGCGACAAGAAAAGTATGATATATTCTATAAAACTGTGTCACCAATTAAATTGACTGAAGGCAGAAATCTCAAGTTACACAATGAGGGATGGGGATTGCTAACGGATTTCTATCTAGAATCTGTTAAAATTAATAAATTGAAAACTGGTAGAATGTCTTCTATTGCGACATTAAAAGTTGGCGATAATTCAGGACATATCATATGTGTAGTCAAAGGTGCTTCTATTGGATTATTATTTAACCTAACTGCTCAGGAGTGGCAAGATGTCGAAAAGTTAAATAACTGGGGAGACCAGCTGTTTTATAGATATTTTAAGAATGGAATTAAAAACACATTTAGCTTTGAACAAAAATTGTTTTATAATTTTTGTATGAGCAATCAGACTAAAAATATTCTAGCTGCTGTATTTAGAAGAGCTACTAATTGCAGGACTGTAGATAGAAATGATGCTGTTCTAGAGATTTTAGAGTTGAGAAAATGTAATGAACTTTTGATGGATTTATATCTTGAATTTTTACAAAAATAATGTGCCTTATATTTTTGTAGTGTAAATAAATATTTTATGAACATATAAACCAGACTGTAATTTATATGACGATTATGAATGACAACTCAACTCATATATTTTTTGTTTCATTTACAGTTATTTGTGATATTAATTATTAATGGAAACAAATATTAACCATCTTTGTCAGCCTATGTTACCCGTAAGGAATGTAGCATTCTATCAGTGAAGAATTTTTTAGAATTAGCCCAGGAGTTCCATAGATTACCCTCTGCAAACAAACAAACAAAGTTACAAACTTTACCTCTTATAAGTATAGATATCTTTTTATAGTCTATTAGCACATGTTTATTGACTTCATACCCTAAAAATTCAAATACTTGTTTTGTTTGTTTTGTGCACACTTTTTACTTTTCTTTGTATCTTCTCCTTCTCTGTAGAAGGCCCGTGCCTGCTGGAAGAAATTTCAATGTGAAATAAGCAGCGCCCTTGTACTTGTCTATTTTTACTATGTTCTCTCTTCTATTTGTTTGTGTGTACATAAATTATAAATAAAATTCAATTAGAGAGAAATGACATTCTAGAATAAATGAATTGGTTATTTGAGAAAGAACATAAGCGACAATTTTGACGAAATCGAGTTATTGATGCCAAATTGCTTTCTCTATGTAAATACACTATGTTGCAGAGAAACAGCATCAGTCCACCTATCTACGTTGAAATAAAAACTGTCAAAGTTGACATGTAGTAGAGAAACAACATCAGTCCCGGACTAATGTTGTTTCTCCACTACATTACCTGGAAACATTGTTCGAAAAAAAACGGCTGTCAAAGTCATTTTGTGCTGTTTAGGTTGATTGAGGTTAATATCAAGACAGTATTGTTGTCAACGTTAATAACGTTTTAAGATATATTTTATATATCTATATATTTTTTTATATATTATACTGTCAAAGATGTAGTAGCATTGATTTTGACTGCTGGAGAGAAAACAAGACGTTATTAAGTGTTTGGCGATCTTGCTGACTTATAAAAACATAATTGACTATAAAAGCTGGTGGCCCAAGTTTTTAAAAAAAAGATGCTGTATAAAGAATCTATGGGAAGAGGAGTACCAAAAGTCAACAAAATTTCACTAAATATCAGCAAATTTAATTACTATCATCATTCCTATGATAAGAAAGGTGTTGTGCTAGCAAATGAATTTAGGAGGCCTTGTATCACATCACTTTTTATTATCAAATGCCCACAGAAATCACCTGGATTTGCCAAAAATGGATTTGAAAAAATTATAACGATGCCTGCCACAAAAAAAAGAATAGAAAAATTCTTCAAAACCATTTTCGAGTGGCCTATGACTGACAGGGATAATGTAGAGGTCCAAGATGAAGACTGAGTTAATACACATTGTCTGAATTTAAAATTAAAATTTACTTTTTAAATTAAATATCTAATTTTTTTTCATGTAATTGAGAAAAAACATAAGTCCAGGGACTTTAAATAAATGTTTAAAATATAAACAATAATATTGATCATCTCAAATTTATGTAAATAGTCTATTATAACATACTTTTCAAAACTGCATCAAATATTTTGACTGTTTGGTGTACCTACTTTATTTTCAGTAGACAGTTTTTTTTGTTTCCTGAACAATTAGATGACATGGACTCATGTTCTTTCTCAAATAACCAATTCAAATAAGACATAATCATAATTTTTAATTTACAAAATCTTTATTTAGGTAGTTAAAAAATCCTATTTGACTTGTGAATTCTTATGTGAATAATTATTCTTTCCATACAAATTCACAGAGAAAGTTGAATGTAAAGAAATTAGCCTATTATTATACTGTCCCACTGCTGGGCAAAGGACTCCATCATTGAAGTCAAGTTATCGAAAACATCCAAATCAGTCAGCTTGACCTGGGAATTGACCTCCAAAAGTCTTGAAGAGCGCTTTGCCACTGCCATCTAGGCGTAGGTAGATAGATAAATACTTTATTGCTAACACTTATACAGAAAACAAATAACAGAAAATTTTAAATATAGAAATAGCAGCAAAGGCGGTCTTATCGCTTAAAGCGATCACTTCCAGACAACCTTTGTGGCATAGGACAAATAAGGAGAAAACTTAAATACACAAAACCATTTGGTTTCCACATAAAAAAATCCAATCGTTTCACCTTCATCTCGCCTGATGTCAAGTGACGCTAACGCCGAAAATGGAAGCACACTTGACTTAGAATCTTTTATCACTGAGGGACTGGTTAACTTTTCTCTAGCTGTCGGAACACAATGCTACAATACAAGCTGTCTATCAATCTCTCCTAGCCGATATCGGCTACAGCGAAAGCTTTTATGGGCTGCCGTCACGGAGGTTCTGTTGATTCTGCCCTTTCGTGCGTTCGTAAGTGACTAATACAGCCAATTTTTGCGAGAAAAGTGCGGTATCAATGATACAATTGTATGTGTTGCATTGTATTGTTATGGCTGTGATTATGCCAACATACTTAGGTAGATAGTAGTCAGTTATGCAAACTTGCAACAACCCAGCCTAAACGCCAACCAAACCAAGTAAAACAATTTGTGCCCCCCTGAGAATCAAGCCCGGAACCTCTAGGTCTGGAACCGGTGGTTTTACCACAAGCCCATTGCGGCGATATTTATTAAAAAATAGGTATTCTAGAAACCTTCAAAACCTAGATGATAACTTTTTCTGTTAATTTCTTAGAATTTCATGACTCAATGCTAATAATACCTACCTAAGTAGATGCAAAACCTAGGATGGCCCATTGAATAAATAGTGGTTGATGCAATAGAATAGACGTACCGGCACCTATTCTGTGACCATGCGTAGGCTGCGATCGTCGACGTTTGGGTGGCAGGCTGGTACCTTAAATTTGGTGGTGGGCGTTGACTTGGTGTAGGTAAGGTTTTTTGCCAACGGAAGGCAATAACGATATTCAAATTTGTTCCGTGGGCGATACGAGTCGCACGTCGCGCAGTAGGCCCCGAGCCGGCGCGACGAGCGGACGTGAACGTGTCGAACGAAAGCCTTAGTGCTCCCGAGTGTAGCTGCAGCGATCGAAGCCACTGACATGGAACTCGCGGGTCAATGGCGGCGGGAGTGGGCAGGAACCGCCGAATATGGAAAGGTGAGGCCGCCGACCAGCTACAATTTCAGAGCTTACCGATTAAGCTTTATTGAAATCGCGGTTACTAATCTCCACGCAAGACCTAAACTAGAACTTGATTATATCGCAAAGTGTTAGATAAGCCGAAATGCTTTTGTTCAGTTGTACCAACTTTTCACAAAAACTTGTGCAACTTCCTAGTTATAGGTAACTAGATACATAACAATTTGGAGCTTATCAATTTGGTTTTGAATCTCTTTGTTAGAATGTAGGCATGAAAGCATGATATCATACATTTTTTATGGATATGTATTGAACCGTTTTATCGCGACATTAACAAGCAGTCATTGCCAAAACAATAAGGCTGTCTTTTCCTTATATGGCTAAAAAGCAACGCGACTGTGCGAGCTTTTCTGAAACCTATTTAATGTTTTACAAAAATGGAACTTGATATCGGTAAGGTAAAGTTCAATGTCGTGAGAGAAAAGTCCTGCCAAACCAGTCTGAGCCAGACAGAAGCTTTTTGTTTGCGTTAACTTTATGTCAGTAAAACACTGATGTAGCACTTTGACTGCAAATATATTGAATAAAGCGATCAATTACTATCTTTATTGAGTTTAACAAATATATTTATTATAGACATATAGCCTGAGAGCCAAACTAATTCGCTATATGGAGACTCAACAATAATTCTATATCTGTATTTTCTTAACATAAAAAAAATTATTATCTAGTTTATTACTTAATTCATTAGTAATCCACCAATATTTGTGACAGCGACATTTAAAGAAACAAATACAAAGCTTTATAAAATCTATAAAAAATGGGACAAAATGGTATAAATATTATTTACTTTACATTTGAATACCTTTATTAGTTATCTTTCGTAAAATTTAATAATCCTCCTATAAATATAAATAAAAAACAAATAAACTTAAAAAAACTCTACGTAAACTCGAAAGTGGCATTACACCTATGTTAAAAATGCTATCAGATCAGTTTTTAATTACTTTTGTTTCATTTGCTTCCATTAACACGTAATGTACTAAATCCAATTTAAATTATATAATGATAATAAAAAATCTGCTATTATTATTTTCTTAGAGTACATTGTGCAGGCGTGCGTTACCCCAGCGGAATGTTGTCGAATTTCTTGGATTCTTGATATAGAATAATTAGTGCTCCATCTCGTGTAATTGTGCGCGAAATCTTAAATTTGTGCATCCAGTAGTTTTTGGGATATTCGCGAAAAACAGATGCCGCTGGGGTAACGTTACCCCAGCGGCACGATTTTTTTTCCTGTGGACTTATCAAAAAAAAAAGTACCCAGGAAGATAGATCTTGGGGCACTGTAAATGTGCGTGTTAGTCTTGAATTTGTGCGTCTTATAATTCCGAAGTTATTCAAAAAACCGCTGGGGTAACGTTTGAGTGGTTGCTGTATCTCGCGAACGGTGAGGCGCACAAATATGATTTTTTTTACACACAATGTAATGAATTTGTGCGTAATTTGAGCAAAAGCAGAAATTGAAAAAAAAGCACCGTTCTGAAGATATATTTATTTGGAAGAAAATGGATAATCGCTCCTAGCTCCTTAAATACTAACCTTAGCCACTAAAATGATTGCGAATCTCTAAACGGTAGCCCCATTTGTTTTGACATTTCCTGGCTTCGCCCGCAAAATCGCATGATTTAATTTAAAAATTTGTCATTTTTTTTCTACTAGTGCTATTGTATTTTGTTTAATGTTCTTTAAAGATAAAGAAATAAAGAATTAATTTGCGATTCTTTAACTGTGAGTTATCATAGTAGAAAAAATAATTAAAACACGTTCACAAAATTCACGTAACTAATAAAAATTAAAAAGTTTCAGTAGATAATTATTTTTAATTAAAAATCTAAATCGATAACATATCGTTTATTGTTATTCAATTTAAAGTAAACTAAATAAGCTTTAATTTGATACAAAAAACTTATTAGTTTCTAATTTAAATGCAGCGTAAAAAAATATTTTAATTTCGGTATAAATCTCGTTATATACTTATCTTGCCGCAAATTAATGAGTCAGGTTTATGATTTATTTAAGAATAATTTACGCAATGAAGTACCAAAATATAGTCATAAAAAGGACGAGACACTAATAATCTTTAAATAGAATGCATATTTGTTGGAATTAATGCCATAATGGTCACATTGGTCACCAAATAACTCAAAATAATAAAATACTATTTACGTACCTACTATAACTTTAGGTGTTACTGCAATAACGATCACCATCGACAGAAATAACTTGTAACCACACTAACACTTTTCACAAACACACCATAACATACACTTTATAACCAATCAATCATAACAAGCAAATACTCCTGATTAACTTATGAAAATACATTAATTTTAAACGATATGTACGCCATTTTCGCGACATATTCGCAGCGCCTGGCCGGCGCTTGGTGACTGCACATCGCACCAACCCAAAATTCTAAGATGACTACCGATTTAGGATGGAGACACACAGCGCACGCGTGCTGTTTATGTGCAATGAGAGAAATGGAAATTCGCGGGATTTAAATTTTAATAATTGGGATTAATTGTTAAAATACTTAGTTTATTTAATGCAAAATTTGCACCCGAGTATTTTTATATAGGTGCGAATAATGCGATGCTCATAGAATTCGTTCGTTTTAGAAGTTTGATTGACGCACTTTTAGAACTTATTAATTTATTTTATACGTTTTTTACTATTCTTGATCAGTAATTTACGACAATGCAAATAAATAGTCAACAAAGAAAAAAATATAATTATCTTATACTTATATAGTTTACTGCTTGCTGTTGAATAAAAAATACATACTTATCTGAAATTTTTCTATTAGGCTTGCGACATGGTTTACACATCATACCTATAACTAGTTTTGGTGTTTAGCTAACACATTTAAAAAAATATTCACGGCTTTATGCAAGGCTTATAGGACAAACCTTGTGAGGTCGCAGAAAGAGGTTAGGTAGAAGAAAAAAGACATTGATAATAATAATAACATTTTAATGCACTCACACAAAGATAAATACAGGTTGTTTCGCTGTTTACAATTAAACTTAAGTGTAAGCGCTTACCTATCGTAAACAAAACAATCGTGGAGAGGAATATCTCCATCTAGTTACCAAAGTCATTTCTGAATAACTTCGGAATTATAAGACGCACAAATTCAAGACTACACATTTACAGTGCCCCAAGATCTATCTTCCTGGGTACTGTTCCGGGGTAACGTTACCCCAGCGGCATCTGTTTTTCGCGAATATCTCAAAAACTACTGGACGCACAAATTTAAGATTTCGCGCACAATTACACGAGATGGAGCACTAATTATTCTATATTAAGAATCCAAGAAATTCGACAACATTCCGCTGGGGTAACGCACGCTTGTGCAGTTAGTGAAACAACCGACTTCTTCCTAAAGTATTAGTTTCCCGTTGTATATCTTTATGGATTTCAACTTTGGTGCTTAGATAAGGTGAACATAAACACTTTTTCACGATAAAACCGGTGATAGCATATTTGCTGTAAAATTGCACCATTTTCGTGGTATAACTTTTTTTCGATACCTTCCAATGCGAGATTTTGTTGGATTCTAAAATATAGTCTCTTATAATTATATTTAATGGCCGTTTACAAAAATTTGGCCTGTTATTGAGTTTTTTACAAAAATATCGGAAAGTTCTTGGGCTAATACCTATGTCGACAATCTTGAAAGATGAAGCTTTTACTTGGTTGAAGCGCGTTGATGTCTTTCGTTAAAAGAATAGATAGGTACTTAATTTATGCAACTCCTTTTTTATCGATCGGCGAATTGCCCTAACATAAATCAACATTCCGTTTATTAAAACAGATAATATAGCAAAATCTGTGTGGTTTAAAAGCAAATTTTGTTACTAAAATATATCCCATCTTTTGCCTAAAGCACCGACAACCTAAGATGTAATAAAAATCGTGCATTGAACATATACCTACTTACCTGCACGTATTGCATAAAAACATCAATATAAAAAACGCGGAAATTAGGTAACGACTTGTTAAACTTCATAAATTCAAATTGGAAAAAACTTCATAAGAAAATTGACGAATTGCGTGAGATGAAACAACTGTATGATGTAGGAAGGTGGCAGAGGAGTATAGCATAGTAATTTGCAGACAATAGCTATCGCAATCCAGTTGTCGAACGGTGAAAGTGGCAACACACGTGAGGAAGCTACGAACTAAGACAACCGTCAGTTGTTTCCTATTCATTATCTTCGAAACTAAAAGTGCCTAGCGTCTATTCAACATCTACGTGGAGACTTGTTAAATGAGCGCTAATATTTTTCAGTCAGCACCGTAAGTAGTTGAACACATAACTCTACCAAACAACAAAATGTTAGGGCCGGGCATTATGTGCCTACATTATGTACTAAAGTCTAAAGTGATAATTGACTTTCGTTGTTGACCGTATCATACCTACAAAACTTAAGATATGTAGGTGTAATAGGTAGGTACCGCTAAAGTTCAGCGCGAGCCAATTCACAATGTGTTGTTAGTGGAGCACAAACAATGCTACGCTCAATTGACCGCGTTGCTGATAGTTTTTGTATGTAAACGATAGCTACGTACTAATTACATGTCTTATATCTATCACGCATACCATTAGAAGTCATTAGGCATATTGCTTGTAATATGGATTGGTTTATGGAAAATATGGGGTATATTCCATAAAGATCTAGTTCCAAAAATACCTGCGGCGAGCACTGATCAGTGCCCTAAACAATATTTTTTTATTGTGTCTGTGTTCACAGCAGACGACAGGTTAATTATAATAATAACAATAGGTTCTCGTTAGGCGGCAGGATCAAGGGACGACATTCGATGTGGCGTACCATCATCGGTTTGATGACCGTTCGACGCACCGTTTTCGCTATCGTGACATTAGATGTCGCAACTTTCGATTTCATGTAGGGAACCCTTCTTTTGCATGTTTCTTTGAATAGTTCTAATAATAATACCTGTGATTACTGATTATCTATCACGCATACCATTAGAAGCCATTAGGCATATTGCTTAAAATATGGATTGGTTTATGGAAATTTTAAAGTATATTGCATAAAATTCTAGTTTTATATAATTATGCAAGACAATGACATTTTAGTAAAAAAATCATTGATATTATTAATCTGTTGTAGGTATTTCAAAACAAATTTTACATTTTTTAAAGAAAACAAACAAATGTCAAGCCTCCTTTTGCATGTTTATTTGTATAGTTCTAATCATAATGCCTGTGACATTTATTTTATAAATTATACAGTGTACCACAAGCTAACTTACAGTTAGCGCAAAATGCCAGCTAAACGATGTCTATACATGCGTAGGCGGCTTAAGTAGGGTTCTATACTGTTGTCTCATCTTTAAGGTGTTTAAATAGTAGGTAGCTAGCGACAGTCACTAAATCGGTTAACAAGCCGTGATTACACCGGAGAAGCACTCGCGCATCTCTATCGTGTAGATTCGTAAGCAGGCTGCCGGAAATCCTGCGCAAAGGCCGCCTCGAGACTCGAGGACGACAGAGTTGAATCATTGTTATTTGGACAAGCTACAAGTAAATAACTGGTGAAATGTTTTTATTTGATATTTTATTTTAAGGGTTTTTCTTATACTCGTACATTTATACTACCAGAGGGGTCTCTAAAACAGATTTTAAAAGGGGATGATTGAACGATTCTCTGGGGGTTGGGCCCCTGAGGAATCGTTGATTTTATTATTTGTACCTGAAGACAATAAAAGTGAAGTTTTAACACAAAACCCTGAGAAGCTGGCTAACTTACCCCTAAAAATGCTGTTACCAATGGCATGAAGACAAAGTTGCCAGACTTGAAATGATTAGTGGTAGCTGGCCAAGCGAAGCTCAAAACAAAAATAATGACGTAGTGCCAGAGAGGTCCCGTGTTCGAGATCGGTGTTTTTACCATTCCACTACAAAGGTGATTCATTTTGATCAATATGCATTTTTGCTACTTTGTGTTACCTTTGTTGTTTCCGGATTTTCATACTTACATATTAATTATAACATCCTAAGGCAAAATTCCCTACAGACTGATTCACACCTTAATTTTTCACAGTAAATTTTTTTTTATTTTTACAAATGAACTAGTTAAACACCGTATTGCAAAATTTTACAATGATTCAAGAAATAATTTATTTCATAAGGGATCGTCAAATGTCGCAACCTAATTTTAGGGTCAATGACGTTGTATACGCTTAAGGCCAGTTTCAATAACCTATCCTCAGCAAGAGATAAGCCTACTAGAGCTTTGTTGCTTAGCTATTTCTGTTAATTACAGCGGTTGCTTGGTAACTAAACTAAGATATATCTCTTACCAGTGATAGGTTATTGAAATCGGGCGTTAGAGCATTAAACCAACTATATACGTACCTATATACCTACCTACTTAAATTTACTCACTCTATTCACTATAAAACAATGATTCTGTACTCATGGTTACTTACCAAGTCCACTAATTTGACTTATATTTTTATTATTTTTAATTTTTGCATCTACAATGTTATATGTAATAATAACAAGATAATTTTTAGTAGAAAAAATCATCTCAGGAAACTCGAGAGGGAATCGAACCCATGACCCTTGGATTACCGGTCCAGTGCTCTGACCGCTGACCTCTCGGTAGCTTACCATCACAGCGAGCACCCACTCGAGCTTCTTGAAACTGGTTGATTTTTTCTAGTAAAATTGTATCTTGGAACTTTTATTTAACTACTAGCTGTGCCCCGCGGTTTCACCCGCGTTCTATTAGTCATAGCTTGATGTAATATAACAATAATATAACCTATAGCCTTCCTCAATAAATAGACTGTTCAACACAAAAATATTTTTTAAATTCGAACCAGTAGTTCATGAGATTAGCGCGTTCAACCAAACAAACAAACAAACTCTTCAGCTTTATAATATTAGTATAGATTTATTTGCAACACTTTATAAGTATATAACTTTTTAAGCTATCATGGTCACTTACATTAGAATAAATATGATTAACGGGATTATTACCATGTTTATTGTAGTGTTTGAGTATCCGATATTTCGGCACAGTTGCATGCGCCATGATCACGGATGTACTGAAGTTATTGCGGGTGGGGTGATTATGAGCAGACAAAACGATCTACCCTCTTCCTTAGTCGTTTTTTGCGCTCAATACTCCGTACCACTGGCTCCTAAGTCACTATTCACTCGAACTTTCGGATACTCAAACACACTACAATAAACATGGTAATAATCCCGTTAATAATATTTACTTTATAAGTAGTATTGATTGAATAAGACAAAACATCCGAATCATATCTGCAAGTGATTTGATAAATAAATGTATGAAGGGGGAATTGTTATTGATACAAAATCAACAACAACATGACTCAGAGCGTTATAGATCAGACTTAAATTTCCCCATGATTTCTCGAAGTTACGTATTTTTGCGAAAGGACTGCCCTAACGCCTCCGCGCGAGTCGACGACCGCGATGAGTGCACCACTTCACTAAATCCCCCCCCCCCCTCTTAACCCCCTCGTTCTTGCGCCATAATTTTCCGCGCTGACCGCGTCATCGGAATCGCAATTATCATATTCTGATTCAGAACTTATTTGTATCAAGAGTAAACCGTTAACCTTTCGAGACGAAAGACTGAAAATTAGTTTTTAACATTTTAGGCAAAACTCAGCCAAATCACTAAGGTAACTTATTAGCTATTACCTACAGTTTAATAGGTGATATCATCATATGTTAAAGCATTTGCATGAAGGTTGTAAAGCTTTTAAGACTACTTTACTGCTTTGAACTAACAAACAAAGCTAGACTATTATTGGGTAGTGGGTTGGTAGCGACCTTACATTTGGTCTTGGTGAGCATTCAATCATACGGAGATGACGTCATTTTATCCACTGAAATAAATTACCTTGATCCAATACAAAGACGGTAAAAGTTTGTCTGTGCAGTTTTTATGCTTTGTTGACTAAATTGGCCACAAGAATGACGAAGTTAAATCGAGCACATTTTTTACAAAAAACAATAAATATAAGTTCTTATTATTATTATCTCAATAAAATACACATGGAAAAAAATACATAATTAATTATGTTGATTTATTAATTTATTTTCACAAAATATGGCGGCATAGCGAAATTAGTTTTCTAGGATAGTTAAGAATGGCTTCAATAACAAACAACACATCGCTGTTACTAAGACCACCTTCAGCGGCAAAATGCTTCAACTTCAACCTATTTGAAGGCAGCTTCATTTTTTTTTAAACAGAAACAATTAATCACGGTTCGCAATGCGAAAATAAGTGATGTAAAATATTGTCAATTTTTCTTTTACGGATTAGGTAACCACTTATTTTTATGGCATAGGTAAACTCGAATTTCCTGTTAGTCTTAGATAAGGTTAAAGTAATAGTAATGGAAGTAGATAATCTAAGTATCTATTGCTTTAAACTGAGTACCTATATTGTAATGGTCCAAGTTGCGAATACCTGCACATTACAATTTCTTGTTTAGTTTAATTTACGTATACCTACAAGTACCTATCTATGCTTCGATAAATATCTAACTACGTCATAAACATCCGATCTTAATACTTTTATAGATACTAAAGAATTAGGCAAGCTATATTTATGATTATAATTTTATGCAAATGATGTGAATAAATACCATTTGAAAAATAATATTGCAATCGGTAAAATCAAAATTTTTACCTATTTGTAAAAAGTAGGTAGGTACTCATCTAATATCATGAGAAAAGTATTTTCTGTACCTGTGTGGAGCAACTAGCAACTAGCAACTAACTAATCTAGGTAGATCTTACGTACTTAAAACTACTTTCAACAATAACTTGGGTAATTATTGTAAATATTAGATATTTATTGACACCCACTGCGTTAACAGAAGTAAGTCGTTCATTGGAAAGATCGCAATCGCGACACGTCGCATTTCATTCGCCCCCGCGCCGCCGATCACGTCATTACCAACAATAAACAGTCGCTCTGATACGAAGGCCGTGTCACATATACATGAAGGTCTCGTAGCCCTACTTCATTATCATTATCACAAACCGTTAGCAAATTAAAAGATAAGGATAGTAAAGGTTATTTGCCGACATACTTTCAAGATTAAGTCCCTACCGTAAAAGCTACAGTAGGAAAACTAGCATAACGCACAACGCTATTATTTACATACTGTCGACCTTAGAACCACTTTCTACAATAATTAATGAATCCTGGGTACCTACTTACTTACTCTTTGTTTTCGATTCGAAATGATCTATTTAGCTTCAAGCTTAATCGTTATCGTTTTACACGGTGTTAGAAAATACCCCGTAAAAAAATATAATAAATAATCAAGCCAAACATAATATTGTCAACCCTAGTAAGCTGTCATGTCAGGGAACCGGAGTTAGCATAGATTATTTAACAGAGAGGTCTACCTACCAATTTTAATAATTGTCAACTTTAATGGTTTTTCTGTTTTTCATCCACAAAGGTTCAATACTATGTCATTATGCTTAAGTATTGGCTTCAAAAACGTCAAGACGGAAAAATATTGTTGTCAATTTCAAATTTTCTTATCGATATTCTACAATTGTTTCGTGTTTTTTCCATTTTTTTTTCTAAAATACGATGTTTTCTAACTCAGAATATTACGATATGATGTTATGCGTAGGCCACGAAGATAGCAATCTAAATCGTGCTCGCGAACTGTATCGGCAACGATTTATCGATGGAAGACCACCCGCTGAACAGCGACGGCTACCTTCGTACCAGTGTTTTCTCAACATGTCAAGACGCCTACATTCCATAGGCTCCTTTCATCGGTCTACTGGACTAGAAGTGGACGTCCAAGCACAGTCGATGCCAGGCAGGCTTAATTCGTGTTAGTAGGTTAGGTCTTTTAAAATCTTCCAAAACTCGACTTGTAATATCTATCTAATCGAATTCTGTACATTTTGTTAGTGTCTTATTATCGTTTCACGAATTAGGTAAAAATGTACATAAACATTCTGTCTGCGTAGTTTACTCATTAATTTTACTGAAGTAGGGTTTGCACATCAATGAAAAAAATAATGGTTTTTTTTTGGCGGTAAGTCATAGTGATAGTACGGTTCTCAAATATTGTAAATGGACTTGTTATAAGGCACCATTTAACCCTCTTTCGGCTTTACGGGTATTTTTGTAACACCCTGTATAATGCAATTAAAGAATTTAATACTGTTAAGTTGCGTTTCTAATCGGGGTGAGTACTTGCCTACTGAGTATGTACTTAGAACTTAACTTAACACTTACCCAGAACTTAACTTAAAAATAATTACCAATACCCCTACTTGTTCTAGTTTTGAATTTCCCCATACATCTGTACGAGTCTATAATAGGTCACCATCATCGGGTTGCTCACCCTGTATATACCTAAATGTAATTAAGAATGTTGGTACTTTTGTTGGTGTTAAAATGGATGGACTTTCCGATAATTAGAATAGCGTAGGCACGCTATTACGATCACAAGCAAGGGCTTAAAATACCACATATCATAACCGTATAGGTTTATAGGTACACCTACCTACCTACACCACCGTGCAAAAGAACTGGGTGCCTAGGAGTTTTGTTTACTATCCGTATTCATTCGATTACGTTTACGTAAACGAAAATTAGTATGGCATTGAAGCAGCGCCTCCTGGCGACATACGAGAAAAGATAAATAAATAAATAAATAAACTTTCCTACACCCGCACCAATTATCTAGCCCAAGAGAAGCTTCGTTATGAAACTCGTTAAATGGTTACTAGACAACGGATAAACATACTTAAAATACTTAAATATATACTTATTATACCCTCCATGATTATTTGGGGGAGGCCTTTGTCCAGCAGTGGACGTCTTTTGGCTGAGATGATGATGATGATACCTACATAGAAAACACCCAGACCCGAGACAATTTAGAAAAACAATAATTTCTAAATTGACCCGACCGGGGATCGAACCCGGACCTCAGAGATGGCGACTCCATGAAAACCGGTGTACAAACCACTCGACCAAGGAGGTCGTCACCTCCGAGGATAAAATTTAGCCATACAAATTCTCGTTTTCGTTAACGTGGTCGAATGGCGAATGAAACTCGCACCAGCATGCATGTGCCTTTTTAATGAGTGTGATGTGAACCCAAGCGATGCCGATGTACCGACCCGTCACGTGTGCTGAGTTTGTTGCCGGTGCCTGCCTAACTTGCAATCTAACGACCGTTACAGATAGTACATTTCCCCAAGCCGGCACAGTTATAATGACACTCTGAAGTCATCATATACTCGGTCTCATGAATATTTCATGAGTGAACATACCTACTTGAGAGTGGCGTTGCAAACAAAATCTGAAAGCCTCATTCATATTGTATACTTTTCAAACATTTGGGTACTGTACCTAGGTTGTCACATACTGAGTAACAATGATGTAACACAGTCACGTAGACTATGACATACAATTTTCTGTGAAGTCACTAATACTACACATAGATAACTTGGGTACTTTGCTAATTATGCGCTCGTTTCACCGAACGTAACATCAATGACATGACATATGTTATACTCGTAATAACTAGTACGCAGCTGGTACGTAACCCGCACGAACGAACGTAACGAAGTATGTATGTAGGTACTAAGCTAAAAAGTTTTCTGTAAAAGTAAGAATGACTAAATAATTAACGTATCTGTTAAACGAGTAATGTCACTACCTAGGCGCCTAGTGCGAATTTCACTCGCCATTCGATCACGTTAACGAAAACGAGAATTTGTATGGCAAAAGGAGATGTTCGTTTTTGGGCCCTTAATTTATTACAGTTTTGAAGTGATGCTTTTCTGATAGATCTGACTTCCGAGATGATGTTTACAAAAAGAAAAAAAATATGAAAACCCCCCAACATAATTTAAAAAATATTTAAAAACTTGAAATCTTGTTTTCTTCATCAAGCTTTTCTTATTAATTTTGGGTTCTAATGATAGTTTTAAGTGTTTATTCAAGCTTTTCTTATTAATTTTGGGTTCTAAAGAAAGTTTTAAGTTTTTATTATAAGTTGCTAAACTTATTTATACATTCTAAAAGGTATTTTAAGGTTTCAATGCAATTTCCTGAAAATGAAACCAAGCGGTTGCTGGCTGTAATGGATAGTACCATTGCATTACTAATTTAAAAAATAAGTTATATTTTTAAATACATATATTTACATTAGAAAAGGAAGTTGCCAAGGTAGAAAAAGTTTAGGGTTGCTATTTTATGAATTTTTATATCTGACCTTTTTTATTAAATAATACAATGTTTGGGTATGTTTAAAAAATATATTAATACATGGAAAAATTAATATTTTTTTGCTCTTTTCATAAAATATAATTTCATCACTGTAAGAATTAGGGGGCCCAGCCTCCATACAAAAATGGATCATCTCCTTTTAACTCTTCTCGTATGTCGGCAGGAGGCGCTGCTTCAATGCCATACTAATTTTCGTTTTCGTAAACGTAATCGAATGAACACGGATAGTAAACAAAACTCACACAGGCACCCTGATGTCACACTAACTTAACCTTACTCGTAGTTTTGAAAACATTTATTCACGGCCAGTTGCACTAGCACATATAGCATAATAGAGGAGCGCAGTGACGCACCGGTTTACGCGTTGGAATTGCGATCTTTTAAGTTAAGCAACTGTCGCAATACCGGGTCATTTGATGGGTGGCCAAATAAAAATATCTCGAACTCCTCCGGTCTTCGGAAGCCGTTGATCCCGGTTGTAGTCGTGAGATGGCTGTCATTTTAACTCCGATCGATCTCACAATTGCGGAAGTACAGCTGCTAAGCTCAGCAGTAGGATGTTTTTAGATGATGATGATGATAAAATAATGTACTATATTATACGTTTTATTAATTCACCTTATAAGCTTACTAAATACAGGGTCTAACAAAATCAATAAGTGAATACGTTTGAGGGCGGTATCTATACATCATTCTGAATACAATGACAAAAATGGGCTCCAGTTTCATAGTGATTTTTCAAAGTTATGTTTTCTAATAAACTAAAATAATGCACATAATCATGAAACATGCTGTATCTTTACTAACACGCATGCAAGCGTCAATAAAAAGATAGTGTACAGATGTATACACGCAATCAATATTGAAAAACCATTGTATGACATTCATACACACACTTGGAATAATATCTTTTTTTTTTTTTCTCTTTATTAAGGACAACAAACAATTACACTGTTTTCTTACTACATAAAAGCTTAATATAACTTAATTACTGACAGTGCAACCAGCTGCGTTATCCACAAATTACTGACAAAAACCAAGTACACAGTTAATGCAAAACAGAGTAAAGCCATAGTTATGATTTTGAATTTCTACATAAAGAAAAAGAAAGAAAATCTAGAACAATTTAGAATTTATATTCTGTTTAATTTTAAATTTAATTTGATTTGAGGTCAGAAAAATGTGTGTTAAGTTGTAATAAATAAATTGTGATATTGTCTTATAAAATTTTTAGGTAGTTACAGTTTTATTAAAATATCACAGACATTTCTTCGGAATGACGCAGGTGAGCAGGCAAAAATGTCAAGTTCGATAAAATGATTATTATATAGTTTCATTATTCTGCGAAGAGAAGCACGCTCACCTGCGTTAGTTTTACAAAATCTTGGTGCATATAAATAACGTTTACGAGAGTGGCGAATGGAACACAAACGATGAGGTATATGTATGCATATTTGATTCATAAGTTGATTGCAATCGAACTTACTGTGTGAAATATTATACAGTAGCATAATATCTGAGAGCATTCTTCTCATTTCAAGTTTAAGCAACGAATACTTATCTAAAAGAACCTCGTAAGAGGACTTAGAATGAAAACATCGGTAATTAACGGAACGTAAGAATTTTTTTTGTACTTGTTCTATTTGTTTGTTGTATTTAGAGTAAAAAGGATTCCAAATGGCAGTAGCATATTCTAATTGAGATCTAATCAAAGATTTGTAAAGTAAAAGATATGAAGAATGATGCTTAAATGAAACGCAGGACCGCATCAAAAAACCATAAATCTGAAAGGCTTTGCTAACAATGTGTTCGATGTGAAAATCAAAATGAAGCTTTGAATCTATATAAACACCCAAATCTTTTATTAGGAGGACTTTCTCTAGAGGGGTATTACATAATGTATAAGTAAAGTTAATAATATTGATTTTCTTCGTGAAACTTCGTTATTTCACGATAAACTTTAAGATATCTAATCTAATATCGGTGACTAAAGGTGATACAGGAGCAATAATCCAGTTATGCTACTCTCTCACTAGTTACGATGTAAGTCTAAGACAAATATGGTAAAGAATTCAAACCAGTTTTCGTTCTTTCCATTACCTACACTTAGAACTAGTAGATGCTCGCTATTACATTTAAAATATTTAATAGATAATTTAAACAGCATTCTATGACTTTCAAAGAAAAATTAAGTGTCACTAGTGTAAAAAACACACGAAAATATGTAGGAGCAGCCGTAGACACTATTTTATTTAAACAACCTGAGCAAAATTTTCATGAAGTTTAAATGGATCCTTTAGCTCCATGTTCCCTTTAGTTCCTTAAATGGAACCTTTGATTCCATTCAAGCTTCTCCAATGATAATAATAATATAATAATAACAATCCCGTAAATTTTTGACGACCTCTCGAATCACACACTCTTCAAAAATAAACAAACTACACAACACACGTACACTCACGCACACAAACACACAAGCAAAGGCTAAACACGCTAAATTGAGAAAATAATGAGTATTTATAAATACATCGAGTATTGATAGTTGTCGCAACTCGCAGGCGGGGACAATCACCAACCAAAGAGAGTGCGGATTTAATTGAGCTAGCCACTTCCGGCCGCTTGGTTGATGATTGTCCCCGTCTACGAACTATCAATATTCAATGTATTTATAAATACTCATTTATTATAGATTTTATTATTTAAGTATAGGTATCAAACAAGGAAATATTTCACGTTGCATTTAACATTGCTCAAATTGAATTCTGGGATCGTAGAGCTTGTTTTTTTCTTTTTGCAGTTATTTTTTATGTTAGTCTGGTTTTTACGAGTTTATTATAATTGTTTTTTATATAGTGGTTTTAGCAGTTGGGTTTTTTGTTTTATTTCAAACTTTTTAGTTTTGGAAAGTAAACAACCAAGCATTTCAAAACCTACATAAAATCATTATATTAAGGCGACGCACCGCTAAACAATAAATCTCATATGGAGCGTTTGCGCCCCGTACCATAAGAAAAACTGTTTTTTCTTCCTTCAAATTAAAACTACTAATTATTAAAAAAAAAAAAAAGCAATCACTACTCAACAGACTAATACTTAACTGTTGTTTTCGACACTCAATCAAGTCATCGATAGCTCAGTGGATAAGCGCTTGCTAGCAGTTCCTGTGATTGTGATTCCGACCCCAACACCAAATTATTTTTTATTTTCTGTGATTTTTTTTTGTTTTTTATTTTTATTTTTTTTTATTTACTTTTTTCCTGTGATTTTTTTTTCCTGTGATTTCTAAAACTATCCGGCTCGCACTTCCAGACAGAGATGGCTACAAAAAGTATGCTATATTGTGGGGGATGTCGCGGTGAAATAAGCAGAGACGCCGCGTACATGACCTGCACTAAATGTAAGCAGATTTTTGACATATTGTGTACAAATTATTCTGAAAGTATGTATACATCATTTACATCTGAATTCAAAAAATCTTGGGTATGTGTAGAATGCCGTAGTAAAATTCCAAAAGGAGATAATACTCAAACTCCTGTACGTCAACAATACTTAATTCAAGACATGAGCATTGCTAGTGACTGCCCAGATGTATCTATGTGTAGTCCCGATAATGTTACCATGCGTACTGGAACACGCTGCGTGCAGCCTACAAACAAGAGTGACAACTCTGCGAAAGTCCTCGAGCTTACGCAACAATGGATAGTCAAGGAGTTGAAAGAAATTCAGGACGATTTTGAGAAACGGCTTATGACCAAAATTAGCAAATTACTTGCTGAACAATTTTTAACATTTAAAACAGAAATGCTTTATATAGTAAACGGTCTTGGTAATAGAATTGACGAATTGGAGCGAAAAATTTATGCCCCTCATGCAACAAGTAACGTGAAGGACAAGTCAGTATATCATAAAACTACGGCTATGGTAACCTCCGAGGGCAACCGGGATCTCAATGGATGAGTGTTGCAGTCCGATGAACGGAAACCTAAAGGGAAAGAAGCAGTGAAACCGCAAGCAGTGAAACCGCAATCTAATCAACACCGGAATGTAACTTCTTTTGTTTCCGGTTCTGATAGAGAGTCTATGAGTTCAGCTCCGATTCCCGCAGACGACGGCAACAGAAGCGAAGGCAAAATGGATGATGATGATGGCAGGTGGACAGAAGTGAGGCGCAAACGTACTCCATTGCCCGCCAGAACGTCTTTACCTGGTGTACTTCGGGGTACCGCCGCTCCTGGTGCTACTTTGCTGAGTGCCGCTGAAAGGAAAAAATACCTTCACCTTTATTACGTAAAGGAAGGTACCACCATAGAACAAGTGAGTACTCATCTTAAAACAATATGCGGTTTCGATGTTTGTATGGTTGAGGCGCTTAAGTCGCGGGGAAATTACGCATCATTCAAGCTTACAGTACCAGCGAAACTAACTGTGTTGGTAATGAATCCAGAGAATTGGGCTGTAGACATATGTGTTAAGCCATGGCGGCATAACTTTCGTTCCAGACAAGAAACTAAGTAAGAACTCCAATAAATTAAAAACACTCCAATGCTACTACCAGAATGTACGTGGCTTACGAACAAAGACGACTATGTTTTACAATAATATGACACAATCTGCATATGACATTATCGGCTTGACGGAGACGTTTTTGACAAGTTCAGTGACTGACGGCGAGCTTTTCCCTCCTGGTTATGTGGTGATTCGCAAGGATCGAGTTGGCGATGCCGGTTGGGGAGGAGTATTACTGGCTGTCCGTGATTGTTACTCTGTTCGTATGATTACAGACGTTGACGGACTAACACCGAACAAAGAATTAATATTTGCTATGATTAAGTCGATTAACATAAAGTTATTATGTTGTGTTGTATACTTGCCTCCAAATTGTACTGTTGAACATTATTTGAGTACACTTACCTGTATTGAAAATGCAGTATGTTCATATCCTGAGTTAGCTCTTTTAGTTTTAGGAGATTTTAATTTAAATTCATTCTCGGAAAATGTTAAAACTCAATTTGATTTTTTTTGTGAATTTTGTAAGTTAAAAGATTATAATAGCGTATTTAATATTAACGGTAAGTTAGATCTAATTCTGAGCGATCTTACTTCCGATCAGGTTAATGTGTCTGTTTGTATCGAGCCTCTGGTACCGATTGATAAGTATCATCCTTCACTCGAAGTCGTTGTGAAGCTACAACGCTTCGCGGGACCACCACTATCCCAACCCCGTACTTGCCAACAGCAGAGCAGATCTGCTGATTGGAATTGGCATAAGGCCGATTTCCAGATGTTGCGTCACTAGCTGAAATGGATTGGTCTGACTTATTAGAGATAGATGATGTAGATAGAGCGGTTGAGGTATTCTATTTAAAGTTGTACGGGAGTTTTAATCATTTTGTGCCTGTTAAAAACAGCAACCAGCGGGAGCAACGATATGTGTACCCTAAGTGGTACACTTCTGAGATTATAAGTAATCTAAAATACAAATATTATCATTTGAAAAAATACAAAGCAGAGGGTAAGGAATTTAACCATGAACTTTATAAATTCTACAGATGGTACACAAAAATATTAATTAGCAATGCATATAAGCAGCATATAGATCGTATACAAAAAACTATTGTCGATGAACCAGCAAAGTTCTGGGGATATGTTAGAGATAAGAAAAAGGATAGACGATGCATTAATGATTTTAAGTATGACGGGGTCGAGGTGTCGGGTCAGGCAGCTGCCGACGCTTTTTCCCGATACTTTAGTTCAGTTTTTCAAACAAATGTGCCACGGCTGGACTCCACGGAGGCCGCGCGTGCTGCCCATTCACAGGTGGATGTTAGAAATGTCACTATTAATGACGTCAGTGAGGCTGATTTTAAGGCTGCAGTTAAGCGACTAAAACCCAAAGCAGTAGGGGGTCCCGACGGTGTACCTGTGTTTCTGGCGAAAGATTGTGAGTCAGTTATTCGCACTCCACTACTATATATTTATAATCTTTGTCTAAACACTTCGAAATATCCTGCGTGCTGGAAGCTGTCACGAGTAACTCCAGTGCCAAAGGGAGAAGCCAAGGGTGATATAAGACAATACAGACCAATCGCAGTACTTTCTGTGTTTGCCAAAATATTTTTGACTTGGTCGACAACGATGTATTGTTGAGAAAACTAGCATTGATAGGTTGTACGCCAAGGCTTCTAGATTTTTTTGCCAATTACTTGGCTGATAGACGCCAATTTGTGTATATGCAAGGTTTTCTATCTTAGGAGTACTACACAAGATCTGGAGTCAGTCAGGGTAGTAATTTGGGGCCTACATTATTTCTAGTAATGATTAATGATTTGCCTGAGGCTGTTCGCACTGCTTGATGTCTTCTGTTCGCGGATGACCTTAAGCTGTTCCTAGGTGTGAAAGATGTCTCAGATGTGGAGGATCTTCAAACTGATATAGATGCGGTGTTTCAATGGAGCTTATTGAATTGTCTACCCTTTAACAGCTCTAAGTGCAAAGTTATTACTTTCTCACGCAAGCGTTGCCCAATAGAGGTTATTTATAAATTAGGTGTCATGAATGTGGAAAGAGTTAGTGAAATAAAAGACTTAGGACTAACTTTGGACAGTTATTTGCATTTTCATAAACACGTCACCGCGACCTGTAAACAGGCGAATAAGTTGTTGGGTTTTGTCATGCGGACTTCCTTCGAATTTAAAGGCGTGGCTGTGGCCCAGGTTTTGTACAACGCGTATGTACGCAGTAAATTAGAATACGCGGCAATTATATGGGACCCACAGGAGGATAAATATTCTGTAATAGTGGAACGTGTACAGCGCAAGTTTGAACGCTGGCTTTACAAGCGTCGTTATGGGTACTACCCATATTTATATCCTTCGCTTTTCGTCGCTGGTATGGTAGACCTCAACACATTATCTTGTAGGCGGAAAGGCAAACTGTTTGCCCATTTCATTGCGGTGTTACACCATAGGCTAGACGGTGACTTGGTGTCTAAGATGAATCTTCAGGTGCCCTCGCGCGTCCCTTGGGATGGGGTAGTGGTGAGTGCACCGCGCCGCCAGCCCAGATTGCTGCGCAAACCTGTCACGCGCACGAAGTATGCCGAGAATGCACCAACTCCACGTGCCCTTCGCTTGATCGGGGATATGCTCGCTCAGTGTGATCGTGTCGACATATTTGCCGACCGTTTTGAATATATTTATGTAGAGGCTTTAAAATTTTTAGAAAGTATTGACGTATGATACAATTGATATTTGCTATTTTTTATTATGCACTTTTTATGTATTATTTGACATTGTATATTTGTAGTTTGTGTTGCAGTAATTATCTTCCATAGGTACATTTTGACATTTTGTATGAGAATTAATTTTGACATTTTTATATTTAATTTTGACATGAAATTATTGGACAATGTATTATGATTTATGACATTTCATACGTTAGACATAATTTATCTTGCCCTAATGATTTTTGGTAATTGTTAATTAATTGATTTTAGTTTTTTAAATTTTTTTTATTATTTTGGTGGTGGGTAATGCTTCTATAGTATTGTATTTAGCTTGCTGGCGTGTTGGTGTATACTGTAAGCCTGCAAGTTCACCTTTATACAAATAAATAAATAAATAAATAAATAAATAAAATGAACTACAATATTGAAGTGTGTTAAAACTATTTTCTACTAAGAAAATTTAGATGCTTAAATCGGTCTGGTTAGCCTGTAAAATGCAATTTTTTTCTCTGTTATAAAAGTTGACTAATCGTGTTTCTGCAACTAGCAAAGTGAAGTCAATTAAATGAAAAATCATGTCATCAAATATCACTTTCAAATGTTTTGTAATTGTTGGGAAAAATCAAGATCCCCTCCACGTAAATTTCCAATGCGTCGCCTTAAAACGCCTTACTCTTTTAAATAGCAAAGTCATAGCGCATACACCAATTGTCAAAAATCTGAAACGAAACTCTTGACGTCTTGAACTTGTCAGTCAATAGTGGGTACTATTGACTGACAAGTTCTTTGAGTTTTTAAAACATGGGAATAAAATCTGATAATATTCCCGAAAACAAAACACCATAAAACATTACTTACTGTAATGAAAATTATTAACTAACATCTACGTCCATAGAAAAATTGGACGTATCCTTTACATTCCGTAGACGTTGTAGTTCGTTTTAAGAATTTTGATCGTGTGGTTGATCTAACAGTTTTTTAGGGTCAAGACTATTAATAGCTAAGCCGGCCAAAGTTTTTTTTTTATAGCCTATGTGACTTCCACAGTCAAAACAAATCTGTTTGGGCTGTAGGGCGTGCCAAAGAAACAAACATATATACATACATACACTCGAAAAACATACCCCTCCTTCTGACGCAGTCGGGTAATAATAATAAATCTACAAAAACTGGCTGAACGAGCTGGACTGGCAAACGATGGTGCAAAAGCGTGAGAATGGCCGGCATGACGGGAAATGCCTAACAATGGGATGATACATTATCTTGCATGTAATGTTTTAAAGTGATTAAAAAAAAATGTTACTAATAATAATGATTGCAGGTGACGGAGGGCGGCGTGACGCGGCAGGTGGCGCGTGCCATGGAGGTGCTGAACGCGAGCGCACCCGGCGCGCGCGTTCGCGTCATGCGCGCCGCCTACCACTCCACATCGGGCCCGGGCGTGCCCGCCTCCTCCTACATGCTCCACTCTTCACGCAGGGTCTGTATATTTTGTCCAACTATACAAAATTTTAGTAATTATTACATCATATCCTCATTTCATGCCCCCCCCCCCCCTGCTGGGTCAAGCAGCCTTCCCGGTGGATTGAAACACCACGCGGGTCCAGTGCAGATTGGTGGTGACATGTTTATCATATATAAAATATCTCTCTAACAAGCGAATTTCATTTTCTGAGGTGTCAAGGATAACGGATACAATAAAGATGTTGTTTTTGACTTTAACTTTTTCAAAGTCATGAATACCTATATCCAAATCCTTAGCATTTAAGATAAACAGGCACAAATAAAAGTGTACATCAATATTAGATACCGTTTTATTGGAAACTATTTTCTTAATATTAATTTCGTTTGTTGCAGGTTATTTCGTCAGGATTTAACCTCCTTGAATCACCGACCTATCCCACAAAACCATTAGAAATATCGTCAACACCATTAGAATCGGCACCTGATTCAAACATAGAAACAGTGAAGTATGAGGTGACCGAGCCAGATGACATAGAAATATCAGAACCTTCCAAGTGGAGAAGTGCCACCAACGGCAATAGTTTACGAATGCCAAGTGAAGAATCATCATCGACAGATAATGCCAGTATTATAGATCTAGACTCCAGATTAAGCCATAAAGGATTGAACAGAAAATATTCTTACGACTCTGAAAATAATGACATTAATTATTTTAAAAGAAACAGTTCGCGAGTATCACCACTTCTAGATGCGCCGGTTGCACTTAGCACTTTAAAATACAAATCACTTTTAAATGGTAGCAATGACTGGAATAATAGACGTAAAAGTTATAGTTTCGAAGACACATCTCCCTTAAATGAAATTATCTTACAAAGTAACGACACCTTAGCAATGGAATCATCTACGGACAGCGGTATTTGTAAGTCATCAGAAATCGTCAATGATTATACTGATACACAGAGACGAGAAAGAGATGTTCAACAAAATCATGAAAGACATGAAAGTACGGATAAGTCTTTTAATGAATGGCATACGAAAAATAGTTATTACAAAGGTTCTAAATTCCAGCCAAGCAACGAGCACAACATCGTTATAGAAGAACCTAGAGAAAACAATATAGCACTGCAATCAAGAGGGAAAGTTTCTATAAACGTTCCCATTACTCTCGAAGACGGTGATTACCATTTGAGTAATAATCAAACGAGTGACGACAGTTACCGTAAAGTCAAGAGAGTTGGCTTTTGTAAAACCGAATTTCATTTTGCCGCTGAATCTGGGAAAGTAAATATCATAGCAACAGATGAAAAACCGCCACCTACAAACGACTTCAGAAAAAGGAGAAGTGCATTTGTACCGATATGTGATAAGTTTGAAAAGCCTATTACATTGTTTGGTGAAAAAAATGATTTTCTGGAGCGTAGTAAGATTGATGGTTTTGGGATACAAAAATTCCAGGAGTCTGAAGAGTTTGATGAGAATACCGCAGCTACAAAAAGTATTCTTAAAAACAAAATTCCGAAACCCAAACCATATCTTTTAGGAGAGAACATGGGATTTGGGGATTTCAGCAATAAAGAACCATTGGATGAGCGTTCTGCTCAAACCGGAGTATCGTTAATTAACAAACAACTTCAAACAAAAAGAATTGACAAAACTGAAGATTATATTTATAGTTCCAATACAATGACTGACAGGAGCTTTGTAAACGACGACTGTGTAAGGACGACCAATAAAGGCAAGTTCAGACACTACCAGTAGTAGTAGTAGTAGTAGTATTATTATTAGTATACTGACCAGTAAAATTATTTAAATATTCTTATCAGTACAGTACAGATACTAGATCTTTCACTGTTTTTTTTTAATATTAAAACTTGTATAATACTCTAACTACTGTTTTAGGTACCAGAGTACTTTACTAACAATAAATAATGTTATTATTTTCTATCTGACTAGGCAAACAAAGAATAAATATTTCATTTCTATTTTCAGGTTCTATTAAAGCACAAACGTCAGATACTGGGGACTGTAAACACGATCAACGCATGGAAATAGAAAAATTACCAAATACTAATTCCGTTCGAAACAAGTTCAACGTTTTACAGATGTCTCCTGTACAAAAAGAAAACACGAGGCCACTTCGGGAAAATGAATTAACGTATTTTGGTGTTGATAATCACAAAAAGAACGTCACAACCAATAACACGACACCAATTGGAAGTTTTCACTCTATCAGATCACAAACTAATTATGGAGACACGTTTGAATCTGTACGATTAATCAAACAGATATCTAATAGTGCTCAAAATAGCGAAGCGGAATCTGACGATTCGCCGGATTATCAAAATATTCCGATGAAAAATCATTTTGCTCCCATACCGACTCCAAGATCACGAGTCAAGTATAAGCATCCAAGTGAGGAAGTAGTAATATTAAGACCCATTATCGAACGAGCAAATGAAACTACAACTGATACCCAAGAGTCACGGCGCTCAAGAAGTAAAAGACAAGAAGCAGATCTGGTGCCAACAAGTCGAAGTCTCTCTGAACCAGCGAAAAAACATTCTGAAACTACTATACGCAGGCATGACGAACTTCGTCACAGCAGCGGCAGAAAGGGCTCAAGCCAACGGTATGTATTAAAACATAAATGTTGACAATTATTTTAATGAAGAGAACTGATATTAAACATGTACAATTACATTTAATTTCAGGTACAAAGACCCAAAAATAGAAGACGATACAACTAAAAATAGTATGAAAAATAAAAGAAGGGTGGCACCTTCTTGTATGAAAGCAGAAGATGAAAGATCTTTATATGCTAACGTAAGGATCGGGGAAGACAAAAAATATAAACGTGAACAAAAGCCCTCAGACAGTAGTTCCAAAACGCGTAAACCCATAAACACATTGGAAAAAAATAAAGAGGAAATATTACAGAGATCTGACGTAGATAGTTTAAAAAAAAGGGAGGGCAGCGTCAAAATACATAGCCGTGTGCAACGCACAGAAAAGCTCTCAACTCCTGAATACCCTACGCCCACGCCTCATAGAAATAAAGATCCAAATGTCGCTAAGAAAACACGCAAGGAAAGCAAGAGCACTAACGAGGATAATAATTACAGCACGAGTTCATTTGTGAGGAATAAAACTGCTGTTCGAACCAGTGTTGAAAAACCAAAAAACAATGAATTAGTAAAAGAGGTCAAATTATCTAAAGTTAAACCAGAAAATGAAGGAAGCTTAAACCGTAGAAGTATTCAGCCATCTAAAAGTATCTCAAGTAGAAATAAAGAATCGCGTAAGAATACGGAACCAATAATTATAGAACATGCTATCAAATCCAAGGATTTAAAGACAATCGAAAAAGTTGGTATAGATAAAGATTCTGGTTCTAACGGACGCAAAGCATCCCGAAGAAGCGAATATGTGATAAAATATGACGATAAGAATGGAACAGTTTCTTCCATATCTAAAGTGAGAGCAGACTACGGCACCTCTAGGAAAAAGCACGCGTCAAAAGAAAGAAACAAAGAAATAAAAACAAAAGATAAAATTGTAGAAAAGTCTGCTCTGCGTAAGTAGGTTGCATGCATGCTCCAATACCATGAATATTTTTTTGTAATGAAAACAAAATATGACATTATTTAAAATAAAAATATTTCAGTGCAGCTCCCAGATCATCATAGGCTTGTGAAGGGAAGAAAAGAACATAGTACATGGAAAGCCAGATCTGATTTACAACGAACTTGCGAAATACTATAGCAAGAAAATCAATCTAGCCTATTTGGATTCAACTAGGCTTGAGAACGTTGTAGTTCTTATTTATGTGAGGCTGATGGCGAGCGAGATATGCTGATATTATAGAATAAGATAACTATGATCTCACACATTCAATACTTTAATTATATTATATCGAAACCTAACAAATACAACGCTAATTATAATAACCCAAATGATATTAACGGCGACGGATTTTAAAAATAAACTATTTATGAATTACCAATATGTGTTTTATTTTTCAAACATTACACATTTATACAGTTGTCAAAGGATCCTTATCAACATAACTTACAATAACTTGAACTTGATTTTCTAGTCTAGTCTGAAGGCTATTTGAAAATGGGCGTAAGAACCCTCTTTCAGAATCGGAATGATTAGTTAAAATAACTGTAATGCCTCTTTGAGCTGCGTCTAGAATATCATGATGCAGCATTTCACCTGAAATTAAAAAAATAGGTATCACAATCATATTACTTATCTGAATAAACAATAACATTTTCATAAATAATTAAAGTGGCTACTATTTTCGTATTGTTTCCAGTAAACGTTGTAGTAAGTTAATAACCTTAATCAAAATGTTATTGTAATTACAATAAGGATTTAAGCAATAAAAAAGAGAAACAATGAAATAAACAATAAAATGGTGAAGTACCTAAGTACTAAGATTTGTTCAAATAAATTTTTCAGAGAACTTTACATTTTTATCGAAATATCCCAATATCTTTTATTAACTTCAGCTTTTATCTCAGTGTGAACGAAAACGAAATAATCTTACTGAATAATTCGGAAAAAATAAAATAAAACTGTTTAGTTTATTTCAGAAAAACAACAACATAAAAGTAAAATTTAGACAGTAACAAAGTTTATTCTGTTATATATCACCTGTCAAATATACATCCGCGGCAACGCCCTTCAAAACCGATCCTCCGGAGCCAGCACACAAAGCAATAGTTGTTACTGTATCTTGCATGACTTTATTTTTAGCAACTGCGATGCGAACATGCTGTAGTCTAGTTAGTTGCTTTACATTGGCAACAACACTGGATAGGGGTATTCTGGATTTAAGCTTCAATATTCTGAAAGCATAGAATACAAAATATTGTAAGGTGTTTGTTTCTTTCTCTCCCTATTACCCTCTCTCCATATTACCTTATCATTTCCATGTCATGTTTTTATTAATTACAGGAAATCTTTTTAGCCTTCGTCTTGCCTGACGGTAAGTGAAGATAAATAAGATGCTTTTATCTTCACACTACTGAGGAACTGGCTATCTTATATCTAAGGGTTCATATTAAACGCCAGTTCCACAACTGCTCTTATATGGAACGCAGTGCAAACGCGCGGCAGCGGTCTGACACGAAACGCTTAATATGAAAGAGCTCTAACTGTCAGACCACAACAATGCTAATAACATTGTTGTTATAGCAACAGACTTATGCTGGTAGCCAGCCAGGCGGGCTTACAACAAATCTGACAACCAAACTGAGTACAAATATATATGTTTTTCAATACTAAATTAAAAATAAAGAATAGGATGATTACCTTCCTGCCCCTGTGTTGGGGTCAGTGCCTGGTGTAATAGGGGTCGAATCCACGAAAGCAAAGGCCGAAGCTAACCAATCATTCACCCCACCCTTTACGCAGTCCCAGCTTGTGTGAGGAGAATAAAGGGATATACGTTTTTCCAACAGCAGGGACACCACTTGCTCTTTCCAAGAACTGCAAAAATGGTATAAGTTTGATATTATTTTCAAGTAAGTTAACTTTCTATGTAAGATTGGGGGGTTCATTGTAGATGACAGCTTAAAGAATTTCTATTAAAAATTATAAAAATACATACACAAAAATTACCTTTGGATGACTGATTTTAAAGGAGTAAATATAGGTGGATGGTAGGAAATAATCATTTCACATTCATTACTGTCTGCTTCAAGTGCCACATCTTCAGTCAAATCATTTGTGAGTAATATTTTGGAAATATTTCTGAAACAATTAAGTTTTACATTAAAATGTAGTACAAGGGATTAACTTTTTCACCGCCCAACTATCCTGCACGCGATGTCCCGCTGTACGCCAACATATAAATGAATTTTAATAAAGTAGGTACAAAGAAGAACTTCTATAGAAGTGCTGGCGTGGACGGCACGAAAATCTCGAACTTCTATAGAAGTTGTTGGCGGTAAAAAGGTTAAAGTAGTAATGTGTGATATGCGTGGTACTACCTTGGCGTATAGGGTTCCACCAATAGTCCTGTATTGTCCCATTTCTCAGATAGTTCTTTAGGAGCAAATTCTTCAAGCACTGCAATAACTTTCTTTAAGGGAACACCAACACTGATTTCAGCAGACATTCTTGATGGATCGCTATGTGAACAGAATTTCCTTACAACTGATGTTTTATATTTTGTTAATAATCTTCCTAGCAAAATCATCTAGTTACTGAAATATATAAACAAAATATTAATTAGGCTCTTAAAGAAAACTATTTTGATTTTTTAAAGCCACATTATTTATTTGTAATCTAAATTTCCTACAAATTGTCATACTGAATAGAAATTACAAAACTATAAAATTATTGTGCTTATATAAGTTTTATATAAGTATCACATCCATATGCTGTTACATAATTATAATAAATGAAATTCAACTGATAGTAAATACATACAAGTTCTAATAACTGTTAGAATAAACACTGTATATATTATTCTTAACATAAAAACATGATTACAACATAATACAATAACATAAGTTTTGAATCTATAGCATATTCTATATGTAAGGTTTGTAATCATTCTTCAAATTTCCAAACTCTGATTTGACCATTATCACTACAAGAGAGTAGTTCCTGATTTCCTGTTGGATTCCAAATAACACAGTTAACATCTTGAGGGTGAGCATCTAATTTGGTACAAATCAATTCAAATGTTGGAGCATTTGGATCAGAATCTTCAGATTCTTTAAATATTCTAATGATGTCATCACCACATGCAGTTACGATCAAGCCTGTCTTGTGGCACCATGATATATCATAAATACATCTTGAATGGTATCCTGATAAGGTGCACACACATTTCCATGTTGACCCTTGATCAGTTACTATTACTCCTTCTTGGTTATGTGGTTTATACTCCTTCCATATTTTGACTGTTTTATCATCACTACAGGTAGCTAGTCTTTCACCAGTTTTATCAAAGGCCAAACTCCAAACAGTAGATTCATGTGATTGCAGTGTTGCTATACATGTCCAATCATTATCTACTTTGTCTTCCATAAACAACTTGACAGTGTTGTCATAAGATGCTGATGCCAGTACATCCAATGTGGGATGCCATGTCACCTATAAAAATAATTAAGTACTCATATTTATTCATTTATTAATATGCTTGTTTAAGTTATTATTTGACTTTGAACAAATGGTACAAACTTTTTTCACATCCTGGTTATGAGCATTGAGGACAGATTCGCATTCATACTCATCTTCACCAGCCACTTCCCATACCCATACAGACTTGTCTCTACCACAAGTTGCAAGTAGTTGGCCCGATGGAGACCATGCTACGCTCTTGACTTCATTTTCATGGCCTTCCAAGGTCGCATTGCATTCAAATTGACCTAATAAACATTACATTTTTTTTATTCTTTAAAGTTTATAGACAAGCTTTCAATACAAGCATGTTTATTACATAATACACACCACTTTTCTTATCCCAAATCGCAGTAGTTGCATCAAAACTTGCAGAGGCTAGGAAATTTCCACAAGGTGACCATGCCACTTCTCTAATAGTGCGTTGGTGACCATCAACAAGAACAGTTTTTATAATCCACTCTTGTCCTTCCTTACTCCATAATTTTATAGTTTTATCTTCTCCACAGGATGCAAATATTTTGCCTAGTGGATGCCATGAGACATTCCACACAATACCTTTATGTCCATTTAGGCTTTGCAACAGCTCCAATTTTGCCATTGCTGTTTTTATCCAATGACAACTGAGGGATGTCTTTTCAAATTTCCACAAAATTAATATGAATAATAAAAATAACCAATATAAATTTAGATTTAAAAAACCGGCCGATTCAGGTTATTGCATAATTATTTATTCACTTCAAATTGAATCTTTTAACTTGAACTTAGAAATAGGGTTATTATAATTACAAAGGTTAAAATTAATAGCGTGCAATTCTAATTAATAAAAATATACTTTACCTGTACTTAACCAGTAGGTTATTTCTTGTAAACTCAAAAGCGTGAAAAGTAAAAGAAAACTATGTATTTTAGGTATAATCAACTTTTTCCGAAAAAGTTTTTTTTTTTTTTCTTGTGTTATGGCTTCTGGAGTGTCTTTCCAACACAAAAAGTTTCTTTCACTCACTCACGAACACAATTTTTCAATGTTGTTCTGTTTTTTTTTCAGTGTAGTTCGTTCCCTGAGGAACCGGCTAAGGTCATTAGACCATGCTGCCATGTCTTTAGTTTTTTAATTCTAATAAAATGTTGGTTCTTCTACCACCGAATTGAAAAAAACAAATAAACTTAGGGAGATTGGGAGAATACTATTTATCATTCTTGAATATTAATTATTCATAGGTATTTATTATCATCAAACTGAAGACGAAGAAGGCATGTGTTAGATCCCTTTGCTTTCGCCAACTTCACTTGAGAAAAGTCTAGATTGTTTGATTTTGAAATGTTTTTACTTTTTTTAGGTTAGGTAGGTCTAGGTATTACAACAAGAAATAATAGAAAAACTAACCAATAACTAACTTTAACGACGGTTTTAGTTTGATAAACGCGCAAATTTCTTTTGAAGTAAGAGTTTAGCAAAGTAATGGAAAACAGTAACAAAATTATTCCACCACATCTAAATGCGGAAGTTTATAGAACTGATACTACTGGTGTCAATACAGTTTCGTACTTAGAGTACCTGTGTCTCCATCCAGGTAAGATCTATAAAGCTTTTGATACGGTTTTAACAAAATAGCAAATATGCATGCTAACCCAACTTTACTATGATATATGTACAGATCTAATTATCATAAAACTATTTCTTTAAGTTTACTAAGTATCAGTAGAGTAGGTAGAAGGCACGAATAAATGCTGTATTACAAACCATAAACATATCAAAATATTAATCTTGCAACTTATTATGACTTTCAGTCAATGGAGTGCTTATAGGTTGTTCCGAACTAACAGGCCGCTACTGGAATGGTGGAGCAAGTATATATGAAACAGTTTTAGATGCTCAAAAAAGTCACATTGAAGCGAAACAGAGTATAAATTTAGCCAGTGGAACAGCCGATGGCTGCTTTGTAGGAGATTCATCTAAGGTTTGTATGTTCAATGATTAAGCTAAGTTATATTTGTTCAAAGGGTAGGTCCTAGTGTAGTTTAAACTATGGCCTGTGCTAGAACTAGAAAGTAGTCTTAAACTGAAATGATCTATCTATAATAAATGTATGTGTGATTGTGCCAAATAAAGATTTTTACTATTTCTATCTGAAGATAATACATGTAGATTTTATCAGATATAAAATGTGCTTTTAAAATGCGAGCATGGTAGGCAGTATGGCAGGATGCATTAAATTTATAATGCGAAATTGTGTTTTCTTATCCTAATTGCCTTTTTTATCCATTAAAATATAGCAAAATAAGCAGTTTTGATTATTTCATAGGTGTTGATATGTGAAGATAATGGTGCAGTTAGCATCTGGTCTTCAAGTAAAGACGATGCTTGGAAGCTGTGGGGTGAAGAGGTTTCTGTAGCTGAACATGATGATGCAGCGTTGGCAGTTGACTGTCTTCAGCCTGAGAAAGAATATGTGACTGTTGGTGCAGATGGGAATGCTAAAGTAAACAAGTTACTTACATATTATTAATTAGTAACAGTGGTAGTTGTGTATGATTTTAAACTCACAGTTGATATGATGAGAATTGGTTTTTCCCCGTTCCAAAAATAACCAGGTCTAAAATATCAAACCCTGGTTCTTTCGGTTCTTGAGAAACATATAGGTAAAACATTATATTATTAGACCATATAGATACGTCGTATCTGCAGGTTGTAGGCAGTAAATGACGCAGCACGTGAGTTGGATTGTGTAGCACAGAGTGGGAAGGGTGAAGAAGACGCACTGCCCTGCACCGTCCGGCCGGCGGCCGGAGCACGCAGCGCGGGGCGATAACGTCGCCATTTTGTTTTAGTTTGTTGCGAGACACAAGCAAGGAAACATCGTTTATTAAGGCTGAATTACTTAGTATTACATTACATTCTATAAAACTTATTGTTACCAAAAAGATCTGATCACTTTTTAAGTATAACAATTATATCTATCATGTAAGTGTAAATAGCTCATTACTTACCATTGAGTTATGGTTATAGTTGTATATACCTCATTCATAAATAGGTGACTAAAAAGTATTGTTGTCCAATGCATTTTTCTCTAGTGTGTATAAAAGTTATGGAAAATGTATAGCTTATTAGGTAGATAAGATTATCTTAATGTTTAATAAGTACCAGCATGGGTATTTCAAAAGGTGAAAACATCTAAAACTTACTATAAAACAAATTAAATCAACAGTTACGTATGTAATCATGACATTAATCTACTATTGTTACAGGTATGGGATATAAAAGATATGATTTGTATCAGAAACTATTTAGCAGCACACAGCTTGGCAATATATGGTGTGTCAGTGAAACCTAAAACAAGTACAACATTTGCTACTGGATCACAAGATGGATATATTACATTATGGGATGATAATGTTTCAAAACCTGTATTAGGTAATGTTTGTTGGGCACAAGTCTGTAAACTTATTACTATTTTCTTTATTCTTTCCTCATATTTCGTTATGTTGGTATGTTTTTTTGTTCCAGACATTGTTAAAAACAATTGCAGTGTCCGATGTTTACAATGGATTGATGAAAATAAGCTATTGTTTGGAGATGAGGGTGGTATTTTATCAATAGTGGATGTTAGGAACCCAGATAATGTCTCAATGCTATCGGAATTCCCTGCTGCAATACATAAGATAGTAGTTCATCCTATGTAAGTTTCAGTCACAACATTTTTTTTACTTGTTTGTCACTTAGTTCATGTTAATGACTGTCATCTTTAATTCTCGAGTTCTCTCCTAAAACTAGAGTTAACTGGCATGAAGCTTTGAGAAAAAGCCATGTATGTATCAGCATTGACCTAATATTTTTATTTAGATTTGACAAAGTAGCTGTTTGCTGTGACAATAAAATAGTGTCAGTCTGCGAAATTACCGATGACAATAAGGCAAAAGTGATATACCACGACAGACACATGCACAACAATTACGTAAGAGGCCTGGCTTGGGACCTGGAAGACAGCAAGACACTGCACACATTAGGTAGGGATGGAGAAATAAAGACGCACCATATAGTTTGGGATTGATGCTATCATAATTTGTATATAAGAGGAAATAAACTAACTCCCACTTTGGTTATAAGTATAACATGACTTTTATTTTAAACTTATAAATTGCATTTAACAAAATCTGTAGTAAAACATGTGTATTATGAATTTATATATTATGACAATATATTGATTAAAAATCTATGTATGGGTACATACATAATATCTAACATTAAATTGTTTGATACACTTTAGTTAGAAAACTTCAAAGATGTACAGGCCTAAAATAGATTTACCAATGAAGCTTAATTATTATGTAACACTGTGGTAGATCCGTAGCGTTAATTTTGCATATAATTTTCATCCCCCCCCTGAGATATGGCCTGCAAAGATTTAAAACATCAGAATAAAATGGCATGCAAAAGTATCACCAGTAGATTTGTAGAATATTACATAAAGTGTTTCATTTTAATTAGTTCTGCGTAAAATTTAGAAAACAAATGAAACACGTAATAAATATGGATGCTGAAGAAACATTTATTTGATAGTACGAGGGAATACAGTTGCGGGCGTGGTGGGCGGCAGACGGTGCGGTCAGTGTGTGGAGGGCGAGGGCGCGCGGCGCTCCGGCGACGGGCAGGGCGACGAGCCGCGCCGGCTGACCGTGCCGGGGCTCTTTAGACGCACCATCGTGTCTAGGTGCCGGAACCTGACAACCGAAATGTTGCAATAAATAAATAAATAGAACTCTTTCTGTCTCCTAATAAAACAGTTAAAAAAACAAGAAAGATTAGGAACACTTTGTGAGAGACTGGACTATGTTAATATGGATATTTCACGAGATTCCGACTAATACTCCGGGAATCGATTATTATAATTATTTTTATCAATAAGTGTAAAAAATGGTATATGTAAGCCCATTTGCGCACGAGCGACGTCAATTTTACATCAGCAACACGTTGCTAAAGTTTTTGTCAAACGCGCGATGTTACCGCTTTGTTGACACTCGTCGTGATATCGCTGCATTATGCGCTCTTGCTCACACGTACAGGGAGTGTCACGGGTGTGGCTAGACTAGAGTAACGCTCCTGTTTTTTTTCTCTTTCTGCAACACTGGCATTCAATTGTTTAGCAAAAGTAACATGTTGTTTAATGTTGTCTCACTCGATTACTTCGGTTCTCAGAGTGCTTTTCAATCATATTTTGATTTTTGAGGAACAAATAATTTGTATGGTACGTTCTTGTACAACTCAGAATGAAAATGTTAAATGATTGTTGATTTTTGTATAAATATAAGAAATTGTTACATAAAAAAATATACTTAAGTGGTTTAATTAATCAAGTTTCTATCTATTTATTCAACTATCCTTAAACTCGTCCTTATATTAATAGGAAGTGTATGCTTTCACATTCATTCGGGGAATATCCATATTATTTCTATCATATGGCAAGTACATAAAATAGCTCTACCTACTCCGATAATAATGACTCCAGACTTTCTTTTCTTTCCCTTTTACAGTTTGCAAAATAATTTAATTGGAAAATGAGAAATGTGCAAAATTTCTAAATAGATAAGTACAAAGTTTCGATAGTATGGACATAGCATGATAGCATTGTCAATGCAAAATAACAATTTAAAGTCTGCATTTATCACTTACCGCAGAGGCAAGTCGTTGGCATCGTGATCAACGCTTTGGAAGAAGAAAGCGAGCGGCCAGCTGATCCATGACGATTGTTTCCTGGAAATAAGTACTTATTGTTAGTTGGATTGGAAATTAGGGGATCCATTTAATAGAACATGTGCACATACTAAACAATTGCATACCTCCGACAATGCTAAATAAAATCATTAAATTTATATGAGCGTGGTTAGTCTAGGTCTTTTCTCGACGGGTGCCGGGCGTACGTGAGTACGTGGCATTGTATAACTCTTTGAATATGGTAAGTTACGCTTACAGCCACTTTATTTTTATTCACGAGAGAATAGCTTTAGTATTTGTAATGCATATAATGTCGCTGTTACATGAATAGAAGTGTATTCATTATTATGGGTTTAGAAAGAGATGAAGGGACTTTTTTTTAAATGTTACGTATTGGCAAAACGTTTGAAAATGAAGCGGCAGTTATACAGACCAACTATACTGTGGTTAAACAAATTAAGGATCTCGATGGCGCAGTGGTTAACGCGTTCGGTCTACAATTGCTGAAGTGAAACATTCGCAAAGGCCAGTCATCGGATGGGTGACCAAAAATGTATCATCTCAAACTGCTCCGTGCTTCGGAAGACACGTAAAGCCATTAATCCCGGCTGCATTGTAGTCGTTACCAATATTTGGTGAATACTGTATTGTTTCTGCGTGGTAGTTTGTGCTGTGGCGTTCTCCCTGTTTTGTTTGCATCTTTGGATGGCTCGTGCCCCCAGCAGTAGGGACATAAAACGAACTGGTGAATGTGGTGTGAAAATTGATAAAATAATATTGAAATACCATATTACAAGACAACTAGCGACATCTGGATGCTGAATGTAGAAGGTTTCATCATCTGTCATTCGATTCAAATAAAACTACGAGTACAGATTATTCTGTTGAAAATAACTAGCGTGTTATAAATATTTATAAAATACAGCGAAACAATTAAATGCCTACCCGACTGACCATTATGCTACCGGGAAGGCAGGAAGTGTTGTAAGCACTGATTTTTTACACTGCATTTTAATTTTAAGTGCTTTTAGCGGCACAGTGCCATCTATCCAACGGTTATTGCATCCGATGGCTAAGCAGACCCGCCCGATCCTCTAACGCCCGTTCCCTATGTTCTATCTGTCTGTTGTTTTGCTTACTGGAGTTAGAAATTTGACATAATTTGTATGGAGCTAATGTCACATTTGTATCTATAGTAAGCAAAACAACATATATAGGTTACTAGCTGACCCGGCGGACTTCGTACCACAAATAAGGGTTGATCGTAGAAGGGTGAAAATTGAGGATTGTATGTATTTTTGTATGTTGTATCATAAAAAAATAGAAATTAAAAATTTTGTCTAAAAAATAAATAAAAAATTTAGGGGTGGACTACCCCTAACATTTAGGGGGATGAAAAATAGATGTTGGCCGATTCTCATAGATACCGGATAAGCACAAAAAATTTCATCAAAATCGGTCAAGCCGTTTCGGAGGAGTATGGCAACGAAAACTGTGACACGAGAATTTTATATATTAGAAGATTGGGAAGGGGCGTAAATGCCACTATACATTTACAGAATACACTATACATGCACATTAGTTTAGGCCCAATACACCGTGTACCTACTCGTAGAGCAAGGGTACGACGAACCGATTCACACGCGCTCTATACCAGGTACAGACATGTACCTGGGCGCTTCTCTCTTCCACCACGGCCCGGTCAACCCGAGCCGAGGTCCGAGCCTTTAGAGGCGCCCTCGGGTTGTTCCGCTCCGCGATCCGATCCGAACCCTTCGGAGAATCTTGTAGGGCACGGGGACACGCACTTTTAAGTGTGTGATGCCGTTCCCTCTAGAAAACCTCCGAAGGTGATTCGTTTCACACGGCTTGAGGTACCCTTTAAGTACATCGCCGCCCCCAAAAAAGCCCGGTGAAGCTGAAAATGCCGTTTGAGGCAATCAGCAATCTCTCCAAAAAAAAGGCTATGCAGATTAATTTTTTCACGGTATTTTATAAATATTAAATTCAGCTTCAGTACAGCAATTAGCACTTAAAAAAATAAAAATTATTTGCCGTGTTTTAATAAAAATATACTAACGGTGTCTGTGGCTGAGCGTCCGGGTCGTTGGGCGTGTCCGGTGTGCTGGGGGCGGCGGCGGGGGGTGGGGAGCAGGGCGACGTGGGCGCGGGCGGCGGCGTCTTGTTGATGGCCGGGTTGTAGATCTTGGGGTCGCTCACCATGCGCACGAAGAAGGACCTCTTGTGGGCGAGGGCGGCGCGGTTGCGGCGGGCGCGCTCTTCGTTCAAATCCTGCGTTTTATGACAAATCATTAGGAACCTCTTTAGATTGAGACCTGTGTAGTGGCTGAAACTAAAAACTCTAGCATACACCACTTAAAAGTAAAACTGGTGCTGCTCGCAGATAGCATTATAATTATTATTAATTACTATCAAAAGGAAGACATGTGATAGCTGATGATATTCTTCTGTTTACTAACCATCTCCTATCTTTGCGCTTTTCTGTTTGTAAGAACGCTTTACAACGAAACTTATTTTATTTGTTTGAAAACTGTAGGTATCCCATAAACTTACTTATATGGAAATCCGAAGGTTTAAGCTAAAGACTTTCGTCGTCCAAGTTCGGACTTCGGGTTAGGTCTAATAATTTGTCTGTGAATACGGCTATAAAGTCAGTACCTAGTACCTATTTGTACCAATTATATTTTGTCTATGATTTTATTTCAAGTCGATACTTACGCGTTCTTTGTCTGGTCCTTCCAGAAGCTCTGTGGCGAAGTCTGTTATAATATCCCACGCTATTTCTGTAATCATTTCGTTTCTTTAGTCATCGTATAATAAATGTATATTAACTAATGGAATTTAGTTAACTTGGCCATAAATCTATAAATAAAATAAAAAACACGAAATTCAATAACAACATTGGGGCAGGCGGGCAACACTACAACAGCCGTAGCGTCCGTCGTGCGTGGTGCATGCTACACATTGCACATTGCTATGCTACGAGTATACGCGGTATAGCCACGTAGCATAGCAGTCGTGCTGGCTGGCTACGCCGCGCCGCGCCTGCTGGTGTAGCTACGAAGCTACGAAGCAAGAAGCTCCCAGTCACGTAAAATTAACTGACTTCCAAAACAGGAGGAGATTTTGATTGTATTTTAATAGACTTATACGTCATCGATTATATTAGTTATTCTAAAGTAGTTATTATTAATAATTAATTTGTATTTGTATTTGTATTGCAATCTGACTAACTAATAAAAGTTTAATATGATTTCAGTTTATAAGTGTTTGGCTGTACGCTTACCTTATTAAATAAATATGTTAGGCTATATGTAGCTCAGAGATAAAACTTTCCAAAAAACAGATGAGCTTTGGTAAGTGATGTGGAATAACTTAATTTCAATTTGCTTGTTTATTGTCGAACTGCAATTAAGATTTCGTCGATTTACCGGACTAATCTTGTCCATGTACAATATGTCAAAAGTCAAAAGTCACAATGCTGCGTCTAGCTTTAGGACATTAGGCTGAAAACAAATGTGAGTTCACCAATATCCTCGCGCGTGGCGTGCTGTTGCACCACGCAGAAGCGTATGACGAACCGCTCGCGAACGTTCGCGGGCACCATGTGGATCTTGCCCGACGCGTTGATGTTCGTCAGCAGCTTCTTGTTCATGTCGTCCGCTTGCTCCGGGGTCTCGTCCGACCCACCCACCAGGCGGAAGCAAACGAGACCCAACTAAGGAAAAATTTTGCTCTGTTATCTCTAGTTTTAAGTTACTTTTGTATACTTACTTGTTTGAAATTATGCATGCCGTGGCAGCCTTTAATTAAAGCAGCGCCTGTGTAATCGTTATAGGGTTTTTAATGTAAGAATGTCTTAGTGTATGCTTTGTTGGGTGTCCATTAATAAATAAATAAATAAAATAAAAACAAATCTGACTATTTATCAATTAGTGAAAGTTTAATCATAAAACTGAAAGTGGTGCAGAGTCACATTTAGATATCTTTAAGTTTCCAATTGTGCCTAGATGGTAAGTTAGGCCTAGCTAGACTAGTTTGGTCTTTGAGACTAAAAGGAGGAGTCAGTATAGGCTTTTGAAAAAAAAAATACCTGAGTAAGTCGCATTAAATACTGAGATATGGGAGGATGTTATTAAATCAAGTTTTAATTGGACACAATTTAATCATACCATACAAGTTTTGTCGGCAGCAAACTTCTAAATACATAATAAAAAATGTCTCTAATTGATACATGCACTCCAGGGTTTTCTCGGCACGACCTTTTACTAATAAGTTACAGACTTCATACCACTGAACCGAAGCCCGTGGTACCCATGCGTAATTTTGGCCGCATCGATCTTGATGCCCTTAAGCATGATGCGACGCATATAGACTCGACTGGTGCCCCACATGCTTGAGTCGGCCAGTATAGATGTCATGGTTGAGCGCTTCAATGAGAATGTCATGTCGCTATTTGACATGCACGCTCCGTTAAGACGTGTAAAGCTGAAGCGCCCTCCTGCGCCCTGGTTTACAAAAGGAGTGCGGATGGCCATGACTAGACATGCTTTCCGCAAGTTCAAGCGGGAACGTTCGGACGTGAATTGGAAGTCGTTTAGGGTTGCAAGAAACCGCTGCAATCAGATGGTGAGAGCAGCTAAACGCAGATATTTCCACAATAGTGTCACTAATTGTTCGCTGACTGATATATGGATATTTCCTAAAAGTCTTGGTATTGGCAAAGTTTCAAGCTGTCCCTTATCACCCTCTTTTCCCCTCGATGATCTCAACAATCAATTCTTCTCCGACTCTTGACCATGCCACAAGATTAAAAACTCTTACTGAAATAGCCTCCATGCCCCCATCTAATTTAGAAAACTTTATTTTATCTTTAGAATCAACTGACGAACTTCGCAAAGCTATCCTCTCCATCAAGTCAAAAGCTGTTGGCTTCGATGATATCAACCCAGCAATGATCACTAGTATATTTGATGAGATTATCCCTGCTCTTGTACATCTTGTTAATTTCTCCCTGAGTACTGGGACATTTCCTAAGATCCGGCGAAAAGCCTATGTTTTACTGCTACCAAAAACCTCCAACCCCAGCTTTAAACAATTTTAGACCTATCTCCATTTTACCCTTCCTCTCAAAGGTCCTTGAAGCAGTAATTTATAAACAATTATCCCAGCACGTGCATAAGAACTCTCTTCTCTCTGAATTGCAATCCGGTTTTCGCCCTGCTCACAGTACCAGTACAGCTCTGCTTAAAGTGACTGAGGATGCCAGAGAGAGTATGGAGCGCGGCAGGGTCACCGTGTTGGTCCTTATTGACTTCTCCAACGCTTTCAATGCGGTTGACCATGACTTGTAGTTGATCTTCGCAATCGTGAGCAAGCCGTTAGAGTTGATCGCAAATTCTCGAAATTGTGTACTCTCTTAACTGGTGTACCACAAGGAGGTATCCTTTCCCCGCTTCTTTTTTCCCTTTAATTATTAACTCCTTAACTCCTCTTATTCGCTGTTCTCACCAATTGTATGCAGACAACCTGCAATTGTATCGCGATAGTCATGTTACTGACATTGACGCCGCTTTAGCTGCTTTGACAGACGATCTGCGGAGTGTAAGTGATTGGTCGAAGCGGTATGGAGTAACTGTGAATCCCATGAAGTACCAGGCCATAATTATTGGTAGTCAACGTCAGCTGTGTAAACTTAATGTCTCTACTGTCTCACCTGTCACTTATAACGGTGTTGACATTCCTTTCTGCTCCTGCGTCCTCCTGAGACCTGGGTTTGCAAATTGACAGCACACTCAGTTGGAATCCTCAAGTCACCGAAGTAAGCCGGAAAGTCACCGCTGCACAACGTTCTCTCTACAGGCTAAAGAACTTCCTGCCTCACAAAATCAAAGTTTTGCTCGTACAAGCCCTTATTCTCCCAGTTATTGATTATGCTGCTTGCTATCCCGATTTAAATAAGGACCTTCTTTAATAAATTGGATCGTCTTCTCAATAATTCAATACGCTTTATTTTTGGCTTACGCAAATACGACCATATATCTTCCTATCGTCTTCAGCTTAAATGGCTAACCATCCCGCAACGTCGTAAGTCCAGAATTCTAACAACTCTATTTTCTTTTCTGAATGATCCTAATTCTTCTTCTTACTTAAAAAGTATGCCCGCCAACTTCGCTCATCAAATAATCATCTTCTCGGTTCATTTATCAACCGCTACTACACAGCTCCTATTATATATTATATCTAGAATACCTATCAGTTGATCTTTATTCTGTAAATTATAAACATGAAATAAAGTAAGCAGTCATAAATATTTACCTTCACTTGATTGCAAACTTCGAAGCGATCGTCCTTCTTGACGAGTTTTTCAAAATATTTCGCTAACTCGCAGTGCCGCCTCACATATTTCTGAAGGCCACTGATGCCGTAACTGCGCAACATGAACCAGAGCTTGAGCGACCTGAAGCGGCGGCTGAGGGGCACACCCCAGTGCCGGTAGTCGATGGCGGTGTGATCGTAGCAGTGCTGGAGGTATAGAGGATCGACCACCAGAGCTGACGTCAGCAAGTAACGATTAGTCACCCATAAGAGCGAGCAGTCAAAGCTGGTGAGCATTAGTTTGTTAGGATTGGTGTTGAAGGAGTCCGCATACTCAACCCCGGAAAGATGGTGCTTATGTTCAGGGCATAGGAAGGAGCTGCCAGCGTACGCGGCGTCTACGTGGAGCCACACGCAAGGGAACTTGCGTGCTACTGGCCCGATCTCCGGCAGGTTGTCGAAGGAGCAGCACGACGTTGTTCCTAAGGTTATGGACACGAAGAATGGTACGTGGCCCGCCTCCTCGTCTTCCTCCATAGCCTGGAATAACAAATATTTTTAATAACAATAACTTATAAAAATATCTTTAATAAGTAGGTAACAAATTTTTTTTAGTAATTTTTTTAATAACAAAAAAATATGCGGTGGTGAATATTCAGATGGTTAGTAGATTGAATAAAAAATAGAATTATATATTTTTATTTTTTATTTATTTTCTATCTCTTCTGAGACCATACATTATTATTTCTTATTATTTTCCATGTAACTATATGTATTATTTGTAATGTAACGCACACTTAACACCTACCCAGAGAAAAGGAAAATTAAAAATTATCTTGTTCTAAAAACTAAAAATAATAGTATCAGATAAAATTAATGGAAAAGGGAAAAACATAAGTTGACCGGAAAACCTGTTTACTACTTAAAATACAATTCTATATAATAGTGACGTCAACTTTAATAACAACATAAAAGGTCTCAATTAAAGCGTTCTGTCATAAGAGCGTTGTATCGTGAAATTTCAATATTTGCGGCATAGAAAGTGGCGCACAATGCGGCTTTATTACCGCTCGGCCCGCCACGTATTTCCGGCATTCAGGGCGAGTCATTAAACGGAGCTGCGACCGACCGCCATACATAGCGCCTCATCTCGCCCTAGTGATGCGCCCTCTTTATACTACAACTATTTATAAAAATATGGGTTTTGATAAATTATACGCAAATTGTTTTCTAAAGTTTACACGAACATTGAAGAGTTCGTGTAAACTTTAATTTAAATAAAACGACTTTTCGACCGAAATGCGCTTGATTTAAATAAAAAGACGGTATGCAAGTTAAAAACGTATTACGGCACGACCAACGACGACCTTAGTCTTCCTGGGATCACAGATCCTGCAGAGGTCCTAAACGTTAGGTTAAAACAACTTAAATCATCGTGCAAAATAAACGCGAGTAGATCCGTAAAGTCGTTTTATTTAAATTAAACGCAAATTTGGTTGCAGCCTATGGTTACTAAACTAGACTAAATTACAATTGAGTAACCTAACCTACTTATTGCATGATATTTGTTTGCTCCCAAGTAGGTATATTATTAAGATCGCATCGCAATAATACATATATTTATGCAGATACCAAAGTCATATAATTTATTGAAGTTTAGTGAGAGAACAACTACGTAACGATGGAATATAAACAGTAAACAAAGTGCCGTTTGCCTTACCATCTTTTAAATAATACGGTATCAAAAGCTTTTCTAAATGTTTTTTCGCCAGAAGTATCAAGGCTTTACGTAGTGGTATCGGTGGTGGTGGTGGTGGTAGAGTAAAGATACTCTATTACTTTTATGGTGGTAGAGCAAAAAACAATATTAAAGGCAAAGTCAGTACTATACTCGTTTAGAACTTACGCCCATCCCTGCTCGCGACTCTCAATTAACATCCGATTATCTGCGCGATTCTTCACAAGATCCCAATTAAAAATTCCAACAACAATGGTTTATAGAGAAATGCCTATGGCTCTATATATCTTTAACTAGGATTTTTCTGCTTATTATTCTCTAGAATATGCTACACAAAAATTCTTAGTCAATGTAGTTGAAAGAGCGAAACATTGTGGTATATTTTATAAATAGATATAACCTAGATTATTTTACTGATTTTTGTTGTCCACTCAGTTGTTCTTAAACCAGACACAATAGAAATTCAATTGTTCTATGGCACTGTGGTTACCTTGGGCGTCCAAGTATCTTCAGCTGCAACATGCGTCTGTCATTAGTTTCCGACTCGGCGTTGATATTTGAAATAATATAGTATATGTAGTGTAGTATATCCGTAAAACTATTGAACAATGAATTTTTGTACATCGGTTTATTTAAATTTTATAGATAATTAACGTTATTACCTAAGCTCAGACCCGGACAACAAAACAGGAAGATTGGCGCAAGCATTTACATTACAGTAAGTACCTCTTTTAAAGTGTGCCCTCGCAAAGAGCCGTTCTCATCGGGCTGCAGGATACGTAGCTTCACAAAGCAGATCATGGCAGCCTTCTCCACGCAAGAGTGAGACTCCTTGGAGCAGTAAGCGATGAGTTTGGACAGCAGCAGGCCCTCATCGACGGTGGGGAACTGGTGTTTCAGCCGCTTGATCCCGTTCGCACGGGCAGCCAGCATCGACACTAGCACGCACTCGCTTGCTGATCCCTGCCAGCAAAAGCATTGCTAAAACCATTTTTTTCTTGAATGATCGTAATTATAATTTTTAAAAGGCACTGTGGTGAGATCTTTGAACTGGTGGCGGTGACAGTACCTAATTGTCGTACTTTATTATCAATTACTCCACTAATAGGACTCCAAGTCACCGGCGGCGCGGCGGCGGCGTCTATTTTAACACTGAAAGTTCTCGACCGGTATGTTTAAAAACAAATAATTATGCAGAAAATATTATAATATGCCTATTTCATAGTGTATTTTTTTGTCATTTTAGACTCCAATATTAACTGTGTTAAAACGCAACCCTGTATCTCTACCAGGATTATTTCGTGCAGTCCTGTTGTTTTCTCTTCTTGTTGCTCGATATTACTCTGAGTTAGAAGCCTGTCGTTTTTAAAATCTCTCTGATTGAAAATGTATTAATACTAGTTTTATCACCACACTTAGTATTTAACATATATTTTCTGTGATGATTTAGCTAAGTGTCTTGTTTTTAGGCAAGTGATGTTTTCGTGACGTGACAGGAAAAAATCTAGAGTAATCAGCACCAGTGTTCGACGCGTACATGGAAACCCTTCCAGTATTCAGCACGGCCACTGATCTAAGATGCGGGAGGCTTTCAAGTGTCAGTTCAAACAATACTCTCAGTAAACCCTTGCGTTATTCAGATCTGCGAACGATCTGAGTTCGGGTATTAATTTCAAAGTACATTTCATAACAAATTAAATAAAAAGCTTCAACTATTCAGAACCTGAACCATAATAAGGTAATGTGTTGGAGTTGATACGCGGGAGGAATTACTGTGCAAAGCTCCCGGAATTCAGATCGAGTGCCGGAGCAATATTCTTAAACTGTTAATGCCTTACAAATAAACAAAGATAAGCTCCAAATAGTTATTTCCGTGTTTTGTCTCTTTCACTCTAATTTGTAAGAACGTTTACATGACAGGAACAAAACACGGAATAACTATACGGACCTTATTCTTTGTTTAGAAAGAAAGTTTGTTTTGTAAGACCCTTAGATTCCGCACAAACATCATAGCAAGTTCATGACTGTTGCCGACTTGAGAATGCAAAAGTATTGATAATGGTGTGAAAATACAAGAAACCGCATTTTTTTCGGGAAACCTGATAAATATAAATATATTTTATTGCAAAAGGGCACCATTATTTTGACTAAGTAAACCACACTTTGCTTGAGCTACCACAATTTATATATTTATAATATCAATTCCGACCAATAACTAAATAATTTTAGATTATAATAAATAGTAACGACATGTACCTAACCAGGTTTTTTGTTCTTTCTAAATATTCGGTTTTTTTTTCACGTGTTTTTTAAGCAAAGAGATTTAATATTGTTTATAAATACGTCTGTCCGTAAAGAGCTGAGTCACGGAAGGGTTTCATATTTAAAATGTTTCTTAGTGCGTACTGCGTTGTAATCCCTCCCCGAGCTCAGAACTAAAATCAGGGTAGCATTTAAACATCGAAATACTCAAATCAACCATTGTAATCCCTCCCGCACGTCAGAACCATGGTAGATCTGAATACTGGAAGAGTTTCCATATACGCGAGTTCGACAGAGTTTTTATCGCCAATAAATAATATAGATTTTCAAAATATTACTACGAGATGACAGCAAGGGAGCAGGTGGTCTCTTTTCAATTGAATTGCTTAAGACTAAAATCAGCTGCTGACCCCCTCTTTTTAATAATTAAATGACAAAACTGTCGATTACTGGCTCCTGTCATACACTGATCCTAATCTACACTACAGACACTCTCGTTGAAGCTTCAACACTCACCTCTATCACACCACCTCCTTTGCTGCCTTCTTCAAGTGCTAAAAATGCAGGTGGTAAACCGATCGCCTTTCCTAATAAAAACAAACATGTTAACAATTGTTATTCCGTAACAAATACATATGTAAAATAGTAATTTACATATCTTATTTCTATTTTGCACTGTCTTAAGCTTATACATAAAGTACCCTTTACCTTACCCCTTACCTAACCGAAAAGACAACTCGTACTATTATTTTTTACTGGGTTGGTTAACGTATACCTACATATTTTTTTAAGGATAATGTTTTTTTATGTTGGAGGTTTTATGACTTCATGATTAAATTTTATTTCAGAAACTTTCTAATATGACGATCTAATATGTACGATGTCATGCAGGTACTAAAAAATGTTGATAACTTCTAAACCTACAAAATATTTTTAAAAAGGCACGTCAGTCTGACAAGGAAGATAAAACTATCTTCTTAACTTCAGTTCTATCAGACAAACATTAAAGAAAATAATATTTAAAAAACCTTCCTAACAAGACTTACGTAAAGCGATATTTTATTAAATCTTTAATAATAAAACGAGCAAGATCAATGAAAATTCTTTGCACGTGCCAGCTCCTAAAGTTCCAGGTGGTGCAAATTACCCGTATAGATCTATAATCTTGGGATCTGCGGTCTAGAAATTTCCAATTGAACACTTAGGAATAGTGTGTTATTATTAAAAAGATCGGAATGTTGGACGTTAATGATTTGGAGTTGGACGGTGCTGGTCTATTGGTTTCCAGTGTTATCATCAGTGATCGGAGTAGGTAGAGCTATTTAAGTTCATTGACCGCAAACATTGACGTTAATATGGATATCTAATACTCCGGGATTCGATTATTTGATTCTTGTATAAATATAAGAAATTGTTACATAAAAAATATATGTGGTTTAATTAATCAAGTTTCTATCTTTTTATTCAAATATCCTTAAACCCGTCCTTATATTTATAGGAAGTGTATGCTTTCACATTCATTCGGGGAATATCCATATTATTCTCTCATATGGCAAGTACATAAAAACAGTTTACAACACTGTATATACTTGAGGTATGGTCACTTGAGTAATAATTTAAGGTGACGAAAAGGGCAAGCTTAATTAACACCTTTGATTTAAATGCTGATGTTCTTTATAGGTAGCAGCTACTGTTTTTGTATACAACAATGGAATCAAAGATGGGATAGGATTTTTCGAAGAAAATACGATAAATCGATTATGTTATCGACACAAATGCCACGCCGACCTAGCGCGACCTCCTCTCTCCTACGTTCTCAGCTTCGAAAAGCTCAGCGTAGGTAAGGGGGGTATCCACTAAAACCCTGGTACCACCTCGATTATTACTCGGGAGATGGGTGGCAAGCACCCAATGTTATTATACCATTATATACCCTTGAGCTACATCTACTCATACCTAATATTCCTACTATTTTACAGTGACCGTGTAAAAGCAAATGATACAAAAAATTTGAGAATTAGAAAAAAAATCATACCCATCCAATCCAGCATGATGATTTCTAATTCGGTGCAAGCCGGACTCGCCGCCTAAAAATCAAAAACAATAAATAAAAATAAACCAATTTATGTTTATTTTTTATAAATCATGCAATGAGTGCTAAAATTTATATTGAAAGTTCTATTAACACTTGAAAAAAACGATGAATTAGAATTACGTGAGTAGAAAAAAATTAAAGTTCTTGTCCTCACTAGTGCATGTCTCAACTCTGGCGTATTCTTAGCTGACGTTGTATTTGTCTAAAGTATCCATGAACGAGCTTATTTTTCTCATAATGTCACAACCACCCTCCGATAGCACATTATCTTTCTTTCACGTGTACTTCAGAACCAAAATTACCTCCCACTCTCATGTAGTTTTACAACTTTGAACATGGTAAATATGACCTTTTTGTGATTCGCTACAATGTCAAATTCACTAGAATTATTATGTGTGCACTATTGGGTAACTAATTAGTATACTTAACTATAATATTAGACTAAGAGTTAAAATGGATAATTAGGAATTAACATGATATATTTTCTGTGTGTCTAATTAAAGCTTGGCGGCGCAGTGGTTAACGCGCCTGGTCTGCGATTATTGAGATTAAGCAACTTTCGCAAAACCCGGTCATGGGATGGGTGACCAAAATTTTATTATCTAGGTTAGAGCTCCTCCGTGCTCCGGAGGGCACGTGAAGCCGTTGGCTCCGGGAGCATTAGCAGTCGTTAACAACCATCAATCCGCACTGAACCCGCGTGGTGGTTACGGCCCGTTCTCCCTATCCATCCATAGAGACGGCTCGTGCCCAGTAGTGGGGATATAAACGAGCTGGTGATGGCCTTATTAAAATAAATTTTATTCGGTGGAGAAAGTTGGTTTCTAAGTACCAAATGATGAAATATATGATATATATATATGATATATGTCATCATCATGATCATATAAGTAAACAAGTACCTACAAAGCTCTCAAGACTACGCCACTGAAATTATTTATCAATTATTCATTGGTAGTTACTTGTAAGAATACTATCATCATCGTCATCATCAAGTGCGGATTGGAGGTTGTTAACGACTGCTAATGTAATCGGGACCAAAGGCTTTACGTGCCTTCCGAAGCACGGAAGTGCTCGACAATTTTTGGTCACCCATCCGATTACCGGCCTTTACGAAGGTTGCTTAACCTTAGCAATCGTTAACTACTGCGCCATCAAACTCCTCAACAATATTGTAACAAAATTAAAGTTTCTTATTTTTGTCGCCAAGGAAAACACACCTAACCTATATAGTTAAAATACTCGTAATAAACTTGATTTTAAAGAAGGACTTAATTTTGTTCTGTTACTTTCGTAGCGTACAGTTTAGTACAGGACAAAATAAAACTTGCTACTTTTCCGTTTTTGGTGAGGATACCAATAAATATTCTGGTCATGCAAAAATGTGTCTTGTACTAACAATCAATAACGATTAGATTCTTGAACTCACTCAGTGGAAGGTCTGCCGGTACTACTCGTATTACTTATTTACAAAGCAATCAATACAGTTGCATCTATGTCATTGACGTCAGTTGATCGCTACCTAATGGGTCATCCTTTTGCAAACACGATGTGTGAGTGAGGCAGCACTGTGTGGTCTATCATAGTATATTTTGTTAACTAGTTGTTCCTCGCGGTTGCATCCGCCGACTTATTCGTCAACTGGCATGTATGAAAGTGGCGAGTACGAGCGAGATGGCACCTCCCGATTTTACCTATTTTTTTTGTCGTCAACTCGCACGCGCATTTAAAGTACAGTCAAAGAAAAACGGATTGAAACTAAAAACTATAAATAACTAGCTATTTCCCGTGTTGGCTCTGATTCAGTTAAGTACTGACTTAGAGATTTCGATTTAGAAGTGTGGAAGGAGGCAAGGGGGACGCGGCCGATGACGCATGAACATAAAATATGCTATGTCTCGTCCGTCGCTTGCGCGCAACCCTCTGCGAAGGAGATAGGCGCTATGAATTATAGCGCTATCTCCTTCTAATTCATGTTGCAAACCGGTTAGGACGTATTATCGTATTATTACGTATTATCATTGTTGATAACTATTTTAATATTTTTTTTATTTTATATTATTATATTCACTCCAAATGCCAAATGATTCACTCGCATATCATGATATTGTTGATTTTTTATTTTATTTAGTTAGTTTTAGACAATTTACAAATTAGATATTAAGTAAAAATTTTAGGTAATTGTGATAATATTATGTAACTATTTATGATATTGTTGAAAATAAACAGTTTTTTGTCATATTGACTTATATTACACTAGCTGACTGGCGCGGCGGCGGACTTCGTACCGCTTTGACAGTTTCCATGACAACAAAACAAACAAATCATTCGTCCGCTTACGAACACCCGTATTCCATGATGGACCCCTATAGCAGCGCCACCTACCGGGTCCAATTGTAAATCTAAACCATCCTCGAATCCACTTGAACACACAGAAAATTTCATACAAATCGGTCCAGCCGTCTAGAAGGAGTTCAATAACATACACACGCACAGAAGATTTATATATTTGTTTTATTTTAAATTGTTTAGTTTTTATCATAGTTTAACATTAAGTACCTACTATGTTTGTTATAAAAATAATTTACAACAAACCCTGATCTGTGATTTTTATAGTTCTTAGGATTGATTTCATTAGTAAGAATTAGCCAATTTTTTTTGTTTTATATAATATGTAAGCGAAATATTTCACTCGCTTAATGTTGATTTTTTTTTATTAAGTTAGTTTTAGACAATTTGCAAATTAGATAATAAGCCAGATTTTTAGGTCATTGAGATATTATTTATTTGTGATATAGTTTGAAATAAGCAGTGTTATATCAAACAAATTTTGTCATGTTGATTTCTATTACTTATCTATCTCAATTTTTTATTTTGTTTTATTTTAAGCTCACATCAATACAATAGAGATAAAGATATATAGATAAAGACAAAAATACAATAAAAAAACTTACATATATTAAATTTATTAAAATGTTTTTGTAGCTGACTGTACATACGACGTTAGATTTTCACGAACGAGCGAGTTGAACACAAAAAAAATAGGTAAAATCGGAAGGTGCCAACTCGCTCGTACTCGCCACTTTCACACATGCCAGTTGACGAATAAGTCCATCCGCCCGGCTATTTTGTTGCCCGAATGCGCTAGTACTTATATTATTTGCTTAGCTTTTTCTGATTTTTTTTCGCTCGGCTCGTAAGTGTTACTGTGTTAAATTCATAAATATTTTTTTCAAATCCGTCTAGTGTATAGTCCTAGAAATTAACTAGCGCGTTCAAACAAAAAAATAAACTCTTCAGCTTTATTATATTAGTTATAGTATAGATCGATTACTATCTACCCATTTGATAGGATAGAATAAAAAACTAAGGTATATATATTTTCTCCATAGCTAAAAGTATTTGACAATGTTGTCTTTTCAATCCGTCGTCTGCTAAACGTCTTAAATTACATGTCATTTTCTCATCTCGTACACCAAATCTTTTCCAATGGATTCAACCCTATCAATAGAATTAAGTAAAGTAATTAGCGCATATTATACTCGCATTGTATGTACAGTATAATTGTGTACGTGTACATTTCCAAGCCCTCAAAAGTATCTGTATACAAAGCAGGGTACAAAAACTGGAAGACAGGGAACAACGTCAACAATATATTAATACGTGAAGCAAAAACTTTGTACCCCTTTTTACGAAAATTGCGCGGACGGAGGAGTATGAAATTTCGCACACTTATTGTTTATATAGAGGAGTGCAGAATGCTAATAACTTTTAAAAATTATGCATAAAAATACATTAAATTAAATAAACATTGTTTCAAAAATTTTTCAAAAATTTCAACATGGAAGACGAGCGGCCGATATCTGTCAACGCCAATCCAAACTCACATTCTATATTTTTTAATTTTTCATTGCAATCCGCTTTTTATAAAAATTACGGTCGAATTTCGACCACTGGGCGACCATTAGTAATAGGTACATAAATCATTATGCAGCAGTGGAGTGTAGGCTGATGATGATAATGATGATTATGATGATGATGCAAGCTTTGGTACGCGATAGGGTGTGTAGTAGCGTAGTAGTAGACTTTATATAAATAATAAATATACTGTTCCACTGCTGGACTATGGTATCATCATTAAAATCAAGCATCGCTATAACTAATAGATACCTACTGGAGTGGAGTGAAGTGTACTGGAGAGCGAGCGAGTAGGAAACACCCTCGTGTGCCGTAGAGTTAAAAAGGGTTTTCTTCCGTTCATAAATATAGATAAAGTTGAATCAAATGTTTAAAAAAATCTACGTGTGCACCGCTGGGCTCGTCAAACTATTAATTCATAACACAACATGTTACATGTTGGAGTATAATTAAATCGTTTAATTTCTTCTGAATAATGATTGAATAACTTCTGTTAATTTCAGTTAACTCGGAAGTCTTACTAGAAAACAAGCGGCACGATAGATTTGTTTTATGAACTTTTACATTTATAAATACGATCTGTTCTCTGTTTGTTCCTTCCTTTCAGCTTTTATAATTTTCCGACAACATGTATCAGTTTTGTCACAGACATCCATCAATCTCATGCTGCCATCCCATCCATAATAAATGACACTCAACCAACCATACTAAAGAAAGCTTATGCATGTCCAAAAGCATAGATAAGGTTGTTATCTATATACATTAATGACTTGTCCTGACTCCTGACTGACTGATTCATCATCACCGAGCCTAAACCACTGAAGCTAATTAGATGAAATTTGGACTGTAGGTTACTTGAGTGACGTAACCAGCCACTAAGAAAGGATTTTACGGAAATCACACTCTAAGGGGGTCAAATGGGGGTTGAAAGTTTGTATAAAAGTCCGCCGGTTTTGAGGTTTTTTTTTTTTTTTTTATTGTGACACGCCATAATAGCTTCGTAAAATATTAGGTCCTTACCTATGAAATTGACGTTTAGTATAAAGATTATTTATAAAATTTTATTTTTCATACTAACGTTTTTTTTATTTTCTTAGCATCTATTTATGTTAACACTATAAAATTGTAGAGTAGTGTGTTTGTTTCACTAGCTAAACATTAAAAAGAAAAAAAATCAAGTCCCTTCAAAGCTACAATGAAACAAAAAGACGATTCCGCGAACATAAAAAGTAGTCAATTTAAAAAAAAAATTGGGCGATAAAGACACAAAATTAATAATCATTGTTATTACTGAAGCCTGAAAAAAAAACGTCAATTTCATAGGTAAGGACTATTATACATTAAAATTGGTATTTGGCTTCTCGAAACGAAATAAAGAATGACTTGTCTCAAGAATTTTGTTTATTTTCCTTTATAGGAAAACGGTTTTTTTAGGGAAATCATTATTTTTAAAGTATTATAGCTATACTTAAAAATTAATAATTTAACCAATCTAAAGATTTTTCAATAAAAATAAAGAATGACTTGATTTTGCATTTTTCGAAAAATCTTCCCTAAAGGGGTGAAACAAGGGTAGAAAGTTTGTATGGAAATCTGTCATTCCTTAAATTTCGGTATTTGGCCTGGTTAGAAATTACGATTAGTTGTCTAACCCTTATTACTCATAAATATCCTTATGATATTTACCTTTAATAAGTTTGGCTTTTATTACGAATAAACACAAGTCATATGTAGCTCACGTGAGCAAAGCCGCGAACAAAAATAGTATAGAATATAAGAGAACAAAAATAGTAGTAATAATAATAGTATATAGTATAGCTTAAAGTTATTATTCATTTTTGTGTTTCGATTCGTCGGTCTGTTTCATATAAAACGGAACCCTTAGAAGATCACTAACATTTAAATTTCTGTCAAGTTTTGGGTTTCATAAAAAAGGTGTAGGTAGTACAATTTCTTTTTTATATTTCAAAATGCACGTTCAAAAAGAATATCGCAAGGTTGCAGCCGTAAATCTAGGTAACCTAGCTAAACTAGCCACATCAGTGGTCTGAAAATCTGAATGGGCGGATTGGAAATCTCTGACACCACACCAAACTAACCTTAAGACTGATCAATTCATATAAAGAAACGTTTAACTCAAAAACATTTCAGGTAATTTTATATCACCCGTTATTCATTCGTTCTGTTCTGTATATTACCGTTAATTGAAGGCAAAAGCTTTTAGATTTTTATTGTCCATTAAAATGTATCAAGCCATTAGATTGTCATTTAAATTTTCAAACAAATAATGCGATTAATAGATTTAAGGCACGATTAAAGTGATTGCTAAAATTTCAGTTATAAAAGTTGTAATTGTTATGTGAGGCCGTAGACTATTCCAGAAATATAAGGATATAAGTAAACACTTCAATTACAAACTGCAGTTATTAAAAAAATTAAAAGTGAAAAAATAGCCAGTGCGTTTTTTCAGAATTTCGAGTGAAAAATATTTTCATCTTCGTTTACCATGTAGGATGGAGCCGATGGAGGTCAAGCGTTTTGCCTTTGTGGATTAAAAAAAAACCACGAGTTGATGAAAGCTTTCTGCTGCATGTTCGAAACTGCGATCAACACTTGTAGGTAAGTATATATTTAACGCGTGAGGGCAAATCTATGTCAAAGGTAAATTCCACTCATCAATTTTGTAAAACGCACATTTTTCGTGAGAAAACCGATATTGTCTCTTATGTTCAACCTCAAAGGCATGAAAGTTACATAATTCCATGTTTGTTTTGATGGTACTGTCTTGGAATTTAGACGAACCGCAAAGGAGAGACGGTTTGAGTTATTTTGAGGGCAACATCCTTGCTACGAGCACATAGGTACATTAGGTATGCCAACTACTATTCCCTTTGATTAATTAAGGAGTTGATACAGTAAATTAAAGTAACCGCAAAGAGTTTTGGGTTACTCAAACTTCTTAGATCTTATAAACCACAATTAGTTAACATTATTATTAGTGAATATTGGTCAAAGGAACCAGATTTTATGAAAGCAGTCTCTCTCAGTAAGCGTAATTTTTATCATTTTTTTGTAAACTGGAAAGCAACATGCCTACTTGGAACAAAGTTTGCTATAACAATGCAGAAGTTTTCAAATACAGTTTTACCAAAATCACATTGACATTGAATTTGTTGAGGAGCTTTTTTATTTGTTACTATCAAGTTACTATGCAATTACAATCGTGGATATAAGCTGTCGACATAATGACAAAAATATTACAATAAGTATTGTGTGTCAGTTCAACACTGTAATGAACGTAGACGGAGTTCATGCTACTTTGTAACGAAACTAAAATCGATGAGAAAGTAAACGTGTCAAGTACTTACCCATGAGAACCCAACGCAGCCGATGCCAGCTGACAGCATATCGCCGAGGATGGACGGATACCCGTTGCCCGCGGGAAAGTAGGCATGGAAGCGGGGGTGCTGCCAGTGGGTGACGCCCGGCATGATCTTGGTCTCCACGTCGCTCATGACGTCGTCCCAGGCTTCCGGGTGGTACGGAGCTTCAGCCGGCAGCGCGGCGCGCAGGTAGCCCGGCTCCACGGACGGCGTGACGCGGCGGGTTCGCAGCGTGTTCATGTACGTGCAGATGTAGTCCACCATCTCCTTGCCGCGCACGCGGAACTCCTCGACGTCCATGGCGGTGGTCGCTCGGCCGGCGGGCGGTGTCGGTGGCGCGGCGGCCCTCGGCTGACTCGCGGACCAACACTCCGCGGCCCGAGAAGGCGGGCGCGGGGTGGGCGTGGAAGCGAGCGTGAAGGCATGTTAGATTTTCTTGGTGCGAACCGTAAATACGTTCGAGTTATAAGCTTCAGCGATTTTCGGTAGCACGCAAATAAGTTTTTGTGATATTGTTTTGTAATAAACATATTATATAATGTATTTTGTTTTCTAATAAACAGATAAAAGTTAGTTAATTAAACCTAATGTATAAAATAAATGCAAGTAGATCCGTAAAAGTAGTTTAATTTCAAAGTTTTTGTGACATTACCGTTTCACTAAAATTATAATTAAATATAATTAATTTATATATAATTTAAAGGTAGCAAAAGTGCGTTCCTTAGGGGAGTTAAAGCTGTTACTCATAATATCTAGATCTTACATTGTATTGTAAAAATGTGTGGTCAATTTTTTTCCCTTTTCTCCTTAATTTATAAAATATACGTTTATTTTTAAATGTACGTCACGTTTTATGATATATGTATATATATACAACGTTAGTCTGAACGGGGGTACTAAGCCGAAAGGAAGGTAAAGTATACATGATAGTGAATAACTTTTTTTAATTTTTTTAAACTTTTTTTAGTTTTTTTTTTACTATTTACATTATTGCTCTACAAAAATCTAGTAAGCTACGGTTTTGACGTAGGTTCTCAGCTTAAGGTTTACCTCTAATGTCAATGTACGGGCATTGTAAAGAGTCGAGTTTTCTCTCCATAATTGGACTAATGTATCCAATAATATTAACTTATAATTTGTTTTTTTTTGTAACCGCAAGGGGCTACTACAGCGTAATTTCTTTTGAAATCTTAAAAAAGCTGTTAATCTAAAATTATCAATTTTTAAGGAAAAGTTTCAGACAAAAGTTATTCACTTTATTGTATACTTTACCCTCCTTTCAGCTTAGTACCCCCTTTCCGACTAACGTTGTATATATACCCTGTTATTTATATATATATGAAAACAGGGTAATATTGAGTAACTGGAATGGAGGTTTACTGTTATTATATTTTTTTAAGATAATCTTGAATAATTTGAAGCAGTAATTTTTTATGGTTTTGTTAAGTTAATTTGTCATATTATTAGTAATTAAGTTGGCTATTGTTATTCTTTTTAATAAGATAAAAATAAAATAATTAAATTCACAAATAATAAAAAAAAAATAACAATGCCATTAAATATTAATATCACGGTCACTACTTATCTATCATCACACAATCGTGAGTGTCATCATCATCATCATCATCAGCCTATACTAGTCCACTGCTGGACATAGGCCTCTCCAAGTGCACGCCACAGAGCACGATCCGCGGCTACTCTCATCCATCGTTCGTATATTTTTCTATAAATACATATTAACAGTGTACATACTTTATTGTCATTCGACCCTTACGAAAACCTCTGGTGATTGAACGTCACCACGGCCTGATGATTTGAAATACATAAATCATACCGAAAAAACCAATTACAATTTATAGGCATATAAATTAAAGTTTGATAAGTCATTTAGATTGAAGATGTGTTGCCGATGTATTAAATGGAATGTAGCCTTTGAACTAACTAAACTTACTTACTCTCTACTGTAAGTACACGGTCAAACGTTACTTATTGTTTCTAAAGCCCAATTAACTCCTCATAATTGTAGTCGCAGGTTTACTAGAGCCTAATAAATTATTTGGTTGTAGATGGTACATAACGACTCCACCCTGTCCGCTACCCGCTCCGCTGCACTCATGACCAGACCGCAGCCGCAGTCAGCGCCCCCGCCCTCGATACCGCTTCATTATGGCAGCTGAATGCGCCCAAAGTATTCTACTATCCACACAGGTCGTGCTGATTCTTAACTTTTCATTTCTTATGAATGAAGCAATGAAGAATATAGTATGATACTTGGACACCCAATGTAACCACAGTGCCATAGAACAATTGAATTTCTATTGTACCTGGTTTAAGAACAACTAAGTAGTTAGCGAAATAAGTAAAGTATAGGCATATAGGTATGCCTTACCATTTTTATTAAAATTCAGAAGGGTTGCCATAGCCCTATTAAGTGTGTAAGCTCTTTAGTGCTTATTTTATTAAAATGGACAAGTGATCATGAAATTACAAAAATACAAATGTTGAAAAAAATTTCACGAGCAGGATTTGATCCTGCACCCTTCTGACATACCGGGTCAGGTGCTCTTCCAATTGAGCTCGTGGAAATTTTTTCAACATTTGTGTTTTTGTAATTTGTTCGCAACAAAATTTGCGTTAAAAACTAATAAACTAAAACTAAAACATGATCATGAAATTCTAACAACATTGTTTATACTTAAATAAACCTAATTTAATGTTTTGCCATCGAATATACTTAAAAACTTTTATTGCTTCACATTTATATACATAAGAATGGAGCAAAAAAACTGCTTTTGCGAGTTGACACAAAATTTTGGGTCGGACATTAGTAACTGTAACAATTTGAATTTTTAAACAGATCAAGGAGGCTCAAAAGGCTGCTTCACGCTGGAGTGCCAGCGAATGCGGCCACATGAATATTCAAACTGAAAGAGCAGCTCTCAGATTCACTTGGCGAATAGAAAACGCAAGATTAAAAATTAAGAATGTTTGCAAAATACTTCAAATATCATTTAAATCTCGTTGGTTTTGTAATTTATTTCAATAAGCTTAGTGCGAAACTTGACGGTAATATTAATGTTATGCTTTCAGCCTGCTCGGTGTGAATAAGTTACTTAGTAAACCTATTATATGTACTTTATAACTACTTATTTAAATAAAGCAGCATTATTGAAATGAAACAACTTTTACGGATCTACTAGCGTTTGTTTTACACATTACTTTACGAGTAGACCCGTAAAAGTTGTTTCATTTTAATGTGTAGTGTTCGCGTAAACTTTAGAAAACAATAGGTAGCATTATTCTGAAATAGTTACATCCGAAGGTAAGGTTTGTGATCATTAATTTTCTTTGTAATTACTTCAAAAAGAAACAACATCCTTATCGCAGCGATAAACAAATTATGTACTTATGATTAAAAAAGTAATACAATATAACACTCGGACCGGGTATTGTGATTTTATTGAAATACAAATGTAATTTGTTTTGAAATCAGAGTCTAGGTATGCAACTATATCCTAATACACATATTTCTGCCGCCAGCAGCATTATTTTGCATACCTAGCTGTACTTCAGTTTGAAGGATGCTAGATCTAATAAAATGGCAAGACATACAAGGATAAGAATAAGCAGTGTAAGTCCTATACTGTGATGTAGTGTACTTTCAGGGTCAGCAGCGCGCGTGTGGTAAGACCTTTGGCCGCTTTCCATCAGGCAGGCCAAGCGGGTGTATCTATGATTGTCAGTTCAGAAAAAAAACTGAGAAGATCATAGGTATTCGCACTAGGCATGACCATGTGTATAAACTACAATTTTTAATTACAATAATAAAATATCTTATTTTTTTTTGTCTTATACTCACTTAGACATTTTTTTGTACTATTCTTCAAATGAGCTTTCATTTCTTTCTCAATTTATCCTTACCCAGTCTAGCCCTTTTGATGACGTTGCCATTTGTTATCGTATTTGCTTTTTTCGACACCTTTCCACAACTCATTTTCATTTTTTTGAACGAAAAAAGACATCAACGCGTTCGAACCACTCCTTATTTTTCTAATAGGTATTAATGTATTGGTATAATTCATTAGTTTAAACAATATTGTAAATGCAAATATGAACATAAAAAAACATTACAATTTCATACAATTAAGATTTATAACAAAACATTTTTACAAAAATATATACTATACCTACTTGAACAACTTTTACGGATCTACTCGCGTTTATTTTACACATTACTTATTTAATGTTTATCCTGACGTTTCGAACCCTTGCAGGGTCCGTCGGTCAGTGGTCACAGGGAGACTGAGGTGTTGGTCGTCTCATAATTAGTTGGTAGCTTGTATACCCTCATTTAAATTTAATCAGGTGCGTTCCGTTTTACGCAGAAAGAGCTTACAGTATCGTTTGGTTTGGCAGTATGGTGTTGGGGCTGTGATTTAATATTTTGTATGATGGGATCCCAGGCTGGTGGTAGATTCCAACCATCTTCTCGATTAAAATTAGGATGTTTTTTTTAATTTCAATTGCCTCGCGTATCATTCTAGGGATGAATCGAACTCTAGCGAGTATTTGTGGTTTGTCAAATCTGATGTAATGGTTGGGCCCCTCTAGGGAATGTTCGCATACTGCAGACTTATTTTCGCGCCTATGCTTGACGTCGGCTATATGTTCTTTAACGCGGGTTCCTACACTTCTCTTTGTTTACCCGATGTAAGAGAGCCCACAGTCGCAGTCCAGTTTGTACACGCCTGCATCTTGAAGGGGTATGTTGTACTTGCCAGGTCGTAAAAATTGGTTGATGTTCTCCTATACCTACTTATTTCTTTAGTAAGATAGTAAAAGGATAAAAAAAATTCCGTAGGTTCGTGGTGGTGGTAGGAATCTTGCAAATGACTTGACTCGACTTGTTGATTTTGCCCTTTGAATGAAGTCAACAAAAACAAAATAAAGAAGCGACTGCCTCTGTAACCTTGTGTAAAAATAAAACAGTGTCTAACCTCTGGATACGTCGGCGGTAGGGTTTATCAAATACTGACGCCATTATAACATTTTGCAATTGTGTGCTGTTGTTCCCTTAGCTCTTAGTGATATATATCAGCTAAAAGGTACATATTAAATATTATACCAGCTATATAGTGCATAATAAACCAGCTGAATAGTGCATAAAATACCAGCTTCAGAATACATCATATACTAGCTATGGAGTACATAATATACCAGCTTTAGAGTACATAATATACCAGCTTTAGAGTACATAATATACCAGCTATAGAGTACATAATATAGTAGCTAATTCCAAATTTAAATTGGGAAGATGTGTGATTTTCATTTATTTTTTTTACTGTCAAGATGAGTGATAAGAACTAATTAAGAAATTCGATACATTTTAAAATTTTACTACAAAAAAGGTAAAAATGCACCGCAAGCCGCGAAAAAAAATTACGATGTTTATTGACCTACTGCAGTGTCTGTGAGAGTAGCACAAATTTGGTTTAAGCGTTTTCAATTTGGAAATTTTGATGTCAAAGATGCACGTTGCGTCGCTCTGGTCGCCTTATTACGGACAAAATGGATGCCATTTTTGAAAAAGTGGAGCAAGATCGGTATATCAGTTGTTACGACGTAGCTGAAGAACTGGGAATTGACCACAAAACAGTTTTGGCGCATTTGAAAAAAACTGGGCACACAAAGAAACTCGATATTTGGGTACCTCACGAGCTCACTGAAAGAAACCTAATGAACCGTGTACTCATTTATGATTCTTTATTACGACGTAATGAAACCGAACCATTTTTGAAGAAGCTGATAACTGGTGATAAAAAGTGAATCACGTACGACAAGAACGTGCGAAAAAAGTCGTGGTTAAAGGCCGGTCAGGCTTCACAGACTGTGGCGAAACCCGGGTTAACTCGCAACAAGGTGATGCTGTGTGTGTGTGGTGTGATTGGAAGGGCATTATTCATTATAAGCTGTTACCACCAGGCAGGACCATCTGAACTCTACTGCGAACAACTGATGAGATTAAAGCAAGAAGTTGAGTGGGTGGGTGTGTTTTTTCATCATGATAACGCTAGACCTCACACATCTTTAGCCACTCAGCAAAAATTAAGAGAGTTTGGCTGGGAGGTGTTAATGCATCCGCCGTATAGTCATGACCTTGCACCTTCAGATTTCCACCTGTTTCGGTCTCTTCAGAATTCTTTAGGCAGATGTCAGTTTAACATCACGAGAGGACTGCCAAAACCACTTGTCGCGGTATTTTGATCAGAAGCCCCAAAATTTCTATAGCAATAGGATCATGTCCCTACTTACAAGATGGCAAAAAGTTATCGAAGAAAATGGCACCAACATACTTTAGTTAAGTAAATGTAAATAAACTTTTAAAAATATTTTGAATTACTTTTGAACATCTCCGATATCATGTTGTGGTAGCGTCTTGCAAAAGCGTAGTGTGATAGCAGTTGGCAAAAACATCTTTAGAGCGTATATTGGAGAGTACACGCAAGAGCTCTTATTCTGTAATACTACAATCATCGATTGATGTTTTTCGGATCAGCTTGTCAATATGCAAATAAGATGACAAATGCGACTCGCGCGGAAAGTTAGCTGTCAAAATAGAGCCAAATAAATGGCGCCAAATTTAAAAGTAAATATTCGCATTTGGATTCGCGAATATCGGCGGCAGATATTCGTATCCGCATTCGCATTCGCTTAAAAATTTAAAATTGATATTCGTTATAGTGTACTCAATATACCATCTGCAAAGTTAATTATATACCAGCTGTAGAATACATATCTTCAGAGTACATAATATACCAGCTATAGAAAACATAATGTACCAACTGTAGAGTATATAAAATACTAGCTATTAAGTATATAATATGCCAGCTATAGAGTACATAAGATACCAGCTTTAAAGAATATAATATTCCATATATAATATTATATTATTTTATTGTAGAGTAAATAATATATTAGCTATAGTGTACATAATATACCAGCTTTAGTGTACATAAAAATACCAGCTAAAGAGTACATAATATACCAGCTGAAGAGGACATAATATACTAACCATAGATATTTACATACATTCATACTTTTCGATATTGTGTCGGGTCGGGTCTGGATGGTAGTGGTACCGTCGTTGTTTCTGATTTCCATAAAACGAGTGCTTTAGCTACTTACCTTGCTTGGGATCAGAACCGTGTATGTGATGTTTTTTTTTTTTTTTTTTTTTAAACTACCTCCTCCAACATGATCGGAGCAATTTTAATCTAGTTCTCTTTCATACCAGTTCTATCTGTTATTTTTCTCGCACTTTCATGCTACATACTTCACATTCATACTTCATCTTTCATTCCTGGGCAGTGGGTGCTCTGCCTATTCTAAACCTATTCTATACTTTGCTTTTATTATCTATTTTATAAAGTAGCGGGTAAATAAGTTTTTCAGAACAGTTTTTTAATTTTGTACATGGGAGTTTTTCCGAACAGTATTTTTGCTTAATTCTATTTTATTTTCTATTACATTTTTAACATTTCGTTCCCTTTTTTTGGGTCAATCTTTTTCCTTATCTTTATGTCTTAATTAGCAATCTTATATATAAACAATAATTATAGTTCTTAAATTTATTTATTTTCTTATTAATTATATTGGATATGGTTTCATATATACAGCAGTATATATATGCCATTCCTATTTTTATTTAACTAGTAACACTTTTTATTTCTTATTTCTATTATTAACTATTTCAACTACTTTTATACAATATTTGACAAAAATGGCCCTATGCTCTCCCGCTATAAGGGCGGCAAAGTTTTCCGGGACCACCTTTAATCCCGTTTGTATCTCGATGTCAAGCCTCTCCAGAGCGTGTAAAGGGCACTCGGAGAGGATGTGTGGGAGGGTCTCATGTGTATCAGGGTCACAGATGCACGACGGGCTGTCCTTGCACTTGAACCTGTTCAAGTAGGAGGAAAACCCGCCATGACCTGTGAGAGCCTGTGTGGTGCGTTGTGTGTAAGTCAGCTTCCTGGTGATATGGTATGCTGATGTGGTATCTGGGAAGAATAACTTGGTTGTTTCGGCGGTGCTGCTGGACAAGTACCTTTCATTCCATTTCTCAAAAGATTCACCTCTGATGCTTCTCTTGACAAATGAAATCGGGCACTCGTCGTAGTCAGGTTTCTTTTTGGAATTGATAGCGGCTTCCTTGGCAAGTTGGTCGGCTCTTTCGTTTCCCTCTAACCCCGCATGCGCTTTGATCCAGTACAGGGACACATCCTTGTACTGTTTGAATGCTAAATTCAAGTTTGCTCGCATGTTAACTGCTAGGGGGTGGAGGGACATCACGTTAGTGACGGTTTGGAGAGCTGCCATAGAGTCGCTATAAATTCCAAAACTTTTCTCCTTTCTATTCAACAACACCTCCGAAGCCTTGTGTAGTGCTAGGAGCTCAGCCTGGTACACGGTGCTGTAGGACGGCAGTACAAGCTTTACGGCTTTAGTTTCGCCGGCGCTATTCCACAAGGATAGTGCCGCTCCAACTTTGCCGTTTATCTTGCTGCCGTCTGTGTAGATGCGGATGTCATGCATGTGTAAGTTAATCTGTGTGTCCTGCGTGATAGGCGTAAGCTCGAGCGTTGTGTGATCAGCCGGGTGTGGTAGTTTTAGTGCAGAGTGTGGTATCTCAATGTCTCTGCCGCATAGTTCCGGCCGGGGCACCCCTTTCCTGGCCTCGTAAAGGGCGGCTGCCTCTTTAATCCGGAGGTCCAGGGGGAGTGTCCCGGTCAGTACTAGGGCAGCGTTGAGTGATACGGTTCGGTACGCCCTACACATTTTCTGCGCGAATCCCCGTTGCAACGCTCCCAGCTGCTTACGCGTTGTGAGCTTATCCGCGGCTGAGGACCAGGCTGCAGCCGAGTAGGTCACAACGGGTTCCACGGCGGCCATGTAAATGGATCTTACCACCTCCGGGTTTAATCCCCAGTTCACCTTTGCGGCCCTAGTTAAATGGTTAAATATACCTGCCGCCTTTTTGCACACGTTTGCCACGTGCTGGTTAAGAGTGAGCTTGGAGTCGATGGTGAGGCCCAGGAGTTTGATCGCATCGCGGCTATGGATCACTTTTCCGCTCATGTTGAGGCGAGGGGCGTCGAATTTCAGCTTCTTGGTAATTGTCAAGCTATTGGTTTTATGAGCTGCAAATTTCAGCTTATTTTCAACGCCCCACTCCTCAACATGTGCAAGAATAGGATTTGCCGCGTCTTCAATCTCCCTCCCGGTCCCCCCAACGAAGACAAGGATGACGTCATCTGCGAAGGCTTGGGCTATGACCTGTCGTTTCTCCAAGTCCTTCAACAGAGGGTCCAACAGCAGGTTCCATAAAATGGGGCCCGCAATGGACCCTTGGACGCACCCTTTTGTCGTCTCCCTCTCCACTTCTTCACCGGCGTAGCGTACATGGACTCTCCGATCGCTCATATAATCGGCGAGTACTCATCGCAGATTCAAAGGACAGTTTTCTTCTGCGAGTCGGATCTTGATTGCCGGCCACCACGCACTGTCAAAGGCTCCCTCTATGTCAAGCGAAACCAGTGTGACTATTTTCTTCCGCTTTCAGTTAGTTTTGATAGTATTCATAAGGACATAGAGGGAGTCTTCGGTGCTCCGCTGCGGCATGAAGCCGTATTGGTGACGGCTCATATTGGGCAATAGGTGGAACTTTAGTCTTCTTACAATCATCTTTTCGTACACTTTGCCGAGAACGGGCAGCAATCCAATGGGTCTATAGGACTTGGGTTCCCTGTACGTGTCCTTCCCCGGTTTTCTCAAGATGACAACTGTGGCACGTTTCCAAGCTGCTGGAAAAGAGCCGACTTCCAGACATTTATTTATAATTGCCAAGTATAGGTTCGGGTGCGTACAGATTGCGGCTCGGCAGATATCAGCTGTAAGACCGTCGCCACCCGGGGCTTTTTTGGGTTAAATGAGTCGACGGCGGATATGAGCTCTGATGTCGTAAACGGGGGGTCAGATACGTCAGTATCTGTTCCAATGTTTGTACTCATTGCTTTGGCTCTCATGTTGGTATGTATCTCGCCGTCGCTCTCTTCCGAGTCTACCGGGTAGAATGTCGTAGCCAGGAGTTCGGCCGATTCTCTTTCCGTCAAGGTGACTTCGTCCTTGATAAGTACCTGGTCTTCTGGTCTGGTTGTGGTGCGGGTCATTACTCGGTAGATTCCGTCCCAGACGCTTTCCCGATCCTGCTTCTCACAAAAATCCTTCCATGAGGATGTCTGGGCTGCTGCGGCGGCGGCTTCATACCTGCCTTTTTCCTCCAGATAGTCTTCTACCACTCCTGCTCTTCGATGCGGTGCGGCGTTCCGGACTCTCCGCTTCTTGGTGGCGACCTTGCTCTTCATACTGGCAAGCTCTGCAGACCACCACGGTAAGGCTGTGCGTGATTCGTTAGTTTTCTTTAGAATAGAGAGGACACTTGCTTCTGATACTATTTTATTGTATTTATTAACTACTTCTTCTATTTCTATTTTGTTTATAGTTTTTTGTACTGTTTCTATATTTATCTTATTTTTTGTTTTTGCTTCATTTAATGTTTCTCTAAATTTTGCCCAGTTGGCTTTCTTGGTATTAAATAAGCGCGTAGTCCTCTCCATTCCGATGCCTTGTATCTTGTGTGTGGTGATTATGAAGGCCATCCCGTTATGGTCGGAGCTGGTCATACCCTCGTCCACGTGCCAGTTTTCTACGTGGTTCAGCAGATCGTCCGAACACGCCGTCACATCTATGAAGCTGGTGTAGCGCCTACCTCCTCGGATCGTGTCGAAGGTCGGTATGTTGCCGCTGTTTAAAATATTTAGCCCCATCTCGTGAATAACTCCCGCCATGTCTTCTCCCCTGTGATCAACAGTTGTGCTCCCCCACCACGTGCTTTTTTGCGTTAGCGTCCCCTCCCATTATGACGTTCTTGGTGCCCAGGTCCTCCATCTTTTTGAGATGGTTTAGATAGGGGTCTAAGGGTCGGTCGGGTTCGCAATAAAAGCTGGCTAAAGCTATTGTGCCAGTGCCGGTCTTCACCTCTACCACCACGATGTTAGGGGTGGTGAGTTCCGGGTGTTGGATCACAGTCACTGCCGAATCGAAGACAGCGATTACCGCCTTAACTGTGTCTCGACCGTCGCTCTGATACAGACGCACTCCTGCTCTTGTCTTCATGTTCGAGGCGGCTCCTACATACGGTTCTTGTATCAGTGCAAACGCTGCTCTTCTCTTTTGCGCTTCCATGAGGAGTTCTTCTGTGGCCAGTCTTTTCCGCTGTAAATTAGCTTGAAGCACGAGGTGGGTAGTGGTTCCGGTTGGGGTGCCTTTAGCAATATGCTACGGCTGATCGTGCCAACCGGTCCCACTTCTTCCGTATTGGGCAGTCACTGCTAAAGGCGTTGTGCTCACGTTGCGCCATCTGGGCTTTGCAGCAGTTCCTGCAGGAAGCCGAGGCTCCAGCGTCAGTCCATGTGGGGCAGTCCATGACAACATGACCTGACTCCCCACAGTGGCTGCACCAGATCTCCTTCTCCCTACAGAAACCCCTACTGTGGCCGTAGCCTAGGCACTGGGTGCACTGCACGAGTGGCGACTGGTCCTCAACTTTGACCCGCTGGAGGTCTATGTGGGCATAGCCGGCTGTCGTGAGTCTCGACCATATGACAGGCGATACAGTCATCACTATGTGATGGGTATGGGGATTTCGCGCCTTCTTTTTGTATTTAATGCTGATGCGCTTTTCCTCTTCTTTTATACCATGGAAGATGGACTTGTTCTGCTTCGCCATCGCCTCCAAAATCTCGTTGTCCGTTCTGGCTTTGAGGATGTCCTTGACGATGACGAGCGGGTCTTTATTTTGGGCGTTTTCGGTTTTTAGGCCTTTGCCTGAGGCATCGATGCGTCTTTTAAGTTTCTCCCTCTCTTCCTTGGTGTCGCAGCTAATTATTATTTTCCTCTCTTTTGCCTTGCGGATTTTAGAGACAGTGACCCATCCCCCCTTGGCGTCCACTGCCTCGCGGATTTGTTCTATTACCGCGTCCCCCGTATCCTGGTTGTTGGTGGATGTTACTATGACCGAGTGTAGTGTTGTGGGTCTTTGCGCAACTTGCAGGGGGGGAGCGATGTTCGCGGTGGTCGTCGCTCCTTCGGCTCTCAGCATCTGTAGTTCGCTCAGGATGGTGTCAAGCTTTCGATGGACCCTACTGATGTCTTGACCGAGATCCTCGTCGGTTTGAGGCTTTTTGGCTGGTCGTGGAGCTTGTAGTTCTGCCGTAGGCAGAGTCAGTATGTCGGTGGCTTTGAGTGTGTTCAAGCTCCGGGTAATATGCTTGAGGCATTCGACAATGTCATGTTTTATTGCAGACTTTATGTTACGGGTGTCCTCCATTCGGATGGTAGCGAAGGACACCACTTCTAACAAGCCTTCCAATGTCGGTTTCTCAATTGAACCGGCAATCACATCTTCCGCGGTTTTAATGTGTGGGTCGGAGGGTTGCGGTTTCGTTTTTATAGGTGCTGGTCTGGGTTTCGCACCCTGTGTCAGTGGCTGGCTTACTTTGTCTACGTAAGTTTTTGATGGCTGGCTGAGTGGTTTTGAAGCCATGATGGTCGTAGGCTTCACTCCAGGCTTTTCAAATTTACCACTTAGTCTACGGACCACTGAGACAGTTTGGTCGGTATCGAAAGTGGTATTAAGTGCCGGTGCTACTTTACTACTCCCGGCCTTCGGTGTTACCACTTGGCCCACCATTGGGGACGTCGACGGTGATCTGGTGATGTTACCAGAGGGGTTCGATCTCCTGCCAGAATCCGCTTTAGGCGTCCGAAACATGTTGGAGAAGTGCGTCTATGTTCTGATGTGTAAAAAGTTTGTAGAAGTTTTAAAAAGAGCTTAGTGTGAGGGGTATGTAAAGTACTCCTGTGTTTTTTGTTTACCGGGTGTGGTTTGCCGGTATAACAGTCAGCATACAATTAAAATATTTACAAAAAAATTTTTGCCCTAAAATTAGGGTAAAAATATCAGATTAATTTTAACCGTTGACAGTCTTGTACCTACAGTTTAAAGCTCCCCAATATACTTAGGGAGCGTCCGATCATACAATACACAAAAAGAAACAATGGAAAAGGTCAAAAAATAAGGAAATTACAATTTCAAAGAGAAAACTAAAAAAAACAAAATGGCCGCCGAATTGGCTGGCTGAATCCTAGAACTTAATATGGGGTTAGAAGCCCCTTTCGAAAGAATTCAAAATTAAATAACACAAAAACGGCTCAACGAAAAATTCTTAAAAATTTACACAAAATGGGCACATTAAAAATCTAAAATAACTCAAAACAACGAACACTAGGAAAAATAAAATGAGCGAGTTATAAAGGAGGGGGTCCCAACCCTTAAACTTGTAAAATCAATAAGTCGGTAGTTACTAGGGCGATTTGAAAAATTTTTTCGCTCAAAGATAGAGATAACTAAATACTACGAAATGCAATTTACAAATGAATTTATAATTTACTGCAACTACCGTCTTTTGATTTTACAAACTTTAAACATAAAAATCTTATTTTAGGGTTCTCCGATCGTCTTGCCCAAAGTGTCTGCGCCCGCCCGGCTGGCCTCTTCCTATCTGCACCGCCAGAAGCCGCACTCTTCTGGATCTCCGACCTTGTTTCTTGGAGGTTATGTTTTTCCAGCACAAGTATTTGAATAACTCCGGAACCCTTGACAGGAAAATTCTGTAACTTGCACCGTCGTGTAGAAGGCGCGGGGGCACAACTTTGGACGTACGACAACCCCACGCGTCTTAGTTACTTCTTGAGTTATAACCTTTTTTACACTAAAACCACGTGTCACAATTCACTAAAAACCTTTATAACTTTCTTCTCACTACAGCACGGTAAAAACTGAAACTACCGGCGTGTGCGTCTCGGTAATGTGCAACTTTTGAGGTATTGCACTGGTCGCTAGCGCGTAAAAAACCTATTAAAATGATTTTTTAGTGTCGGAGCACGTGTTTTCCGATCCGTTCTGCTCGGGGGACGGCAGAGGAATTCTGTATGTGATGTTGTCTAATAATAGTAATAAATAATATTGTATTAGGCTTATTTGGCTTACAAAGTATGAGTAGATAGTGTTGATTAATTTCGGGCGGGTTGCACAGAGGCACGTAGCATAGTTGGTAGTGCACCTGACCCGTCATATCATGGAGTGCGGATTCGAATCCCATTCGTGAAAATCTTTTTTTTAAACTTCTTATTTTTCAAATTTATACATATTATTAGTTTTTTTTTTAATGTTTGATTTTATTTACAACAACAATAAAAACAAGATAATAATAAAACTACTTAAAATTAAACTTACAAAAACTATAAACTAACTATAAATAAAAAATTTGCCCCAAATCATCCCCATCAGGCAGAGTGCCTAGTAAGCTAGCAGCATTGCCACGTTGGATAGCTATGCTTATGCGCTGGCCCAAGTAGCAATATATATTATATTATTAGTCCATGTCTTGATCGAATGGTAAATAAAACTCGCACTAAGCACTCTGAGATCGGTGATCTAACCATTTTAGATCTCAGTCAGAGATATTAGGAATACTTCAAGAGTATAGAATTCGTTAAATCGTAAATATCTAAGTATAAAGCAAGATGTTTACTTACTTATTTTCTGAGAGGTATATGTTTCTGTATTACAATGGCCATTTTGGCAGACTTCCAAAACATCAATAGCTTTCACTGCAAGCGTGAAATATAGAGGAGAGGAGGTCAATAGGGTCATGTTCACCCCACTATGAAGTCAATCATCTAGATCTATTTCATACATTGAGAAATAAAAAGTTCTCGTTTTTTTATTATTTACCTGTTTTAATTGCTTCATTAGGCTGAGCTAGTAACTACTCTACGTAACTAATAAATAATGGCTAAAAAGTATGCAGGTTCACATCCAAGACTCAGGTACAAACACACATTCACATTCATTTGAAACTTGTGGGATTTGGGTGCGTACGTTCGTATTTGTGTTTTTTTATACCTACCTGCCCCCTAGACAAGTCGCATAACGCTAATAGAATAGAAATTAAATAGAATGATTGTATGGGATTGACATAAACGCCATTTATACGTATCGTTAACTTATGTCACACACTTATGTCATGTCAATCATTCTATTTCATTTCTATTGTATTAGCGTTATGCTTATGCCACTTATCTAGGGGGCTGATATGATGTTAAGTGATGTCCAAACGTGAAAGCGCACTTTACCCGGAATCCAGAACAGTAACTACGGAGGCACTGGCTGTCATTTCTAGCTGCTAGAACATATAGGTAACAATGCTTCTAACATTGATGGTATGGCGACATATTTAGATAAAACTTATGAAACACCAACTGATGATAGCTATCCAAGCGCACAAACAAGCCCTACTACCATTCAAACCAAGTAAACAAACATGTATAGGGATACATGTTTGTTTACTTGTTTTGTCCACTGGGAATCGAACCCGAAACCTCCAGGACTGAGACCGGTGGTGTCAACCACTAGACCACTGAGGCGCTTAAGTTTAGAAAGAGAACGCTATTACTACTACTACCGAGCAAATCATTAAGAAATAATTTAGCTTATAGTATAAATTATATACTTTCAAAACGCATAACCCTCCGGAAGTTTTAAATATTATAACTTATTATTTTTATTATTTTTGTTGACAAATACATAGTTAGCTTATAAAACGCAATAAAAACAAGATGTGTCTACTTGTATATTGTATGTTTAGATTTTACAAGATGTAATGTAATACATAAACTGTAAGTGGACCTACACAAATAAATAAATAAAAATAAAATAGTGTGAATTTAAGTCTGTTTCTAGAAGGAAATTGATTGATTTGTGATTACTATTTTAACTTGTTAAATTACATAAACACACAATATGGTATTATGTACAATAAAGTATCACATCCCCAACAAAACTTAGACAAAATCTATAAAAGTGGAGTCGCCACCCCTCGAGAGTGTAATAAAACAATATCTTAAATCTCTGTGGCTATTTTCATTATGTTTATTTGGTTTGGCTTCGACGCCAAGAATGATTAAATCAAGTGATAATAATAAGTGGGGGTAATAGTGATATTGGGGGTCAATATTATGATATGTAACGAATATTTACAAGAAAACTCAAACATATTTATATTAAAGTTATTATAGGGGTTAAAGTTACTCGCGTCCGTAAGTTTACCTTTGAGACCCTACACGCGACACCTGGTGCTAATTGAGTGACACTGTCTGAGTGGTAGAGCCACGCTGCGCTGCAGCACGAAATGGGCCAGCTCGCCCGGCGTATTACCACCTCCCTCCGAATTCCTACTCCCTCCTCAAGATCCAACTCCTTCCTCAAGGCCGGCAACGCATCTGCGATTACTTTGGTGTTGCGAGTGTCAATGGGCGGCGGTGATTACTTTCTATCAGGTGACCCGCCAGCTCGTTTTTCTCCTTTTAATATAATAAAAAAATAGATATTTTTGAATTTAAAAAAAAATAGATATTTTTGAATATAGTTACAAGATAAAATTTTACTAGAAAAAAATCGACCAGTCTCATATTATTATTTGAAAGCAACATAACTTACACGATAACAAAACAGAAAAAATAAATAGTATACTGTCCCACAGCTGGGCAAAGGCCTCCATCATTGAAACCAACTCATCACTACAATTGATGGGTATTGGCTTAATCACCACTCTTGCCAAATGCTTGTGGTTGTTGGTGATCACAAACCCGGGCTATGCATCGAAAAGTCCGAAACACACTTTTACCGACCTGGGAATTGAACCCGGACCTTCGGGTATCGGGCCGAGCGCTCTGCCACTCGGCCGCCGAGGCGTTCAAGGCGAACAAAACATAAATCTATATAAAAAAAAACACAAATGTTGAAAAAATTTCCACGAGCAGGGTTTGAACCTGCACCCTTCTGACATACCGGGTCAGGTGCTCTTCCAATTGAGCTATCGTGGTTCTAACCAATATAACCTTTTTTCAACATTTGTGTTTTTGTCATTTGTTCGCAACAAAACCTACTTCTTAACTGATCTTTAGTATTTGTAAAAATATTATGATCGGATGTTAATGACGGTAGTTGTTAACATTGAATTGTTAACATTCAAAGTAAAAAAAGTAAATAGTGTTGAATAATTTCGGCGGGCTGGTTAGAACCACGATAGCTCAATTGGAAGAGCACCTGACCCGGTATGTCAGAAGGGTGCAGGTTCAAACCCTGCTCGTGGAAATTTTTTCAACATTTGTTTTTTTGTAATTTGTTCGCAACAAAATTTGCGTTTAAAATTATATAAACATTTATAAATCTATATAAATAAAAATGAATGTTGCTAAGCGCAAAACTCGATAACGGCTGAACGGATTTGGATGAAACTTTGCACATAGACTGACCCGGACTAGGGCATAGGATAGCTTTATCCCGGTAACAGGTTCCTGTGGGATACTATGGGATAGTGTAGTCTTCGCGAACGAAGTCGCGGGCGACAACTAGTATATAAAATAAAATTGCTTACTATAAGTAAATGTTGCATCCAGAAAAGTATAGTATAGTATAACATCGTGCCTATCTAATAAAAAATTGTATCCATATTTTTATAATAATATTTAAAATTTACAGTGTCTTAAATAACATTAATGTTGAATACGGTTTTATTCAATCAAATAGATGAGATTTATATTTAACTGTTTAAATATAAATCTCATCTAATTTACTTGCTATATCTCAGAACAATAACTAAATAAAGCTACGATATAGCGAGGCGTCATGATGAAACATAATTTAATGACGTTTACGAGCTATGTAAGTTTTGGTACCACTTTCCCTACCTGTCTGTGCCTAGTCTGTCGTTCATAATTATTATCTGAATAAATCTCGTTATTATTGTCTCACCTCGCAAGGGGTCGCTTTAGCTTACCTACCTATCTATAATAACAAGCTATAAGGGATCGCAGAAAGTTTTGTATACTGATCTCCAAACTTCATTATGAAGATGGCATTAAACGGTGATGATGATGATCTTTATGAGTATATAACACCTAATACAACCTAGGTACATAATAATATTATGCCCTGGAACATGTCCCTTATACCCGTTACTGTAACAATTTGTTTAAAATACTATTGCGTTTTGTTCAAGCTTGAAACTAAGAGAGTATAAGCTACACTAAAAAAAAACCTCGTACAGGTAACCAGAATCTCGTAATGCACGCAATACATGATGAAACATTGGGTGCGACTACACACCGTCCTCTAACGCTGGGTGGTCGTATCCAGTGCGCCAAGCTCATTTAAAAGTGCATTTTAATTTTTGTCATATAACTAACATTAGTGTATAAGGTCTATTGTAATTACTAACAATCTATGGAATTATTCTGAAATAAATACTTATTATTATTATTAATACAGTCTTGTTATTTATGTGACGACAAAACTCTTTGTAAATACATATCAGAATGCGCGTGGCCTAGAATTGCACCACCCCAACTCTTCCCGTGGGTGTCGTAAGAGGCGACAAAGGGACAAAACCGGGGGGCGGGCAGCAGCGCCCCCTGTAGAACAGCTCCATCACCTTACACTGAACTGCGATCCCCAACCCGCATGCCCAGCGTGGGGATTATGGGCACTACCCCCCTTATGAAATGATCGTACGAAAAAGGAAACGGCCCCTAGTTCCCGGCCGCCTCGCTATTCCTGGCCATGGCAGCGGCCATGGTAACGGCGGAGCAGGGGGTGCTAACAATCACCGGGCTACCTCAGGCTGCCACAAACAACTGACCCTGGCAACGTTTAACGAACGCACTCTGAGGCTTGACCACCACCTAGCGCAGTTGGAAGTGGAGTTAGAGAACATTAAATGGCATGATCTGGGGTTATGTGAAGTTCGTAGAGAGGGGGAGGACACCGTAACTCTAGACTCGGGCCATCTTCTCTACTTTCGCGAGGGTGATAAAACATCCCAGGGTGGCGTAGGCTTCCTCGTCAATAAGGTCCTCTGTGACAACGTCGAAGAAATCTCCAGTGTGTCGACCAGGGTAGCGTACCTGATCATTCGGCTGTCAAAGCGTTACAGCATGAAGGTCATTCAGGTATACGCACCGACCTCGGCACACTCAGATGATGAAGTGGAGGATATGTACGAAGACATATCCAAAGCCTTGCATAACACCACTAAGGTTCATTTCAACGTTGTTATGGGAGACTTTAACGGCAAGGTGGGAACCCAGACTGGCAACGAATCCCGGATAGGACCGCATGGTTATGGAGTTAGGAATCACAGGGGGCAAATGCTTGTCAACTTCCTCGAGAAAGAGGGGCTGTTCTTAATGAACTCCTTCTTTAAAAAACAGCCTCAAAGGAAGTGGACATGGCAAAGTCCCGATACTGTGACCAAAAATGAGATCGACTTGATCATGACGGATAGCAAGCACATATTCAGAGATGTCTCAGTGATCAACAGGTTCAATACCGGATCTGATCACCGACTCCTCCGAGGCTCTCTGAATATCAACTTGAAGCTTGAAAGAAACCGTCTGATGAAGTTCACGCTCCGTCCTAACTCAATCCAAATCATGGCGGGCACCGAGAAATTCCAGAAGCTTCTCGGGGACAGATTTGTTGCCTTGGAACCCACTGATGACGCTAACGAGACCCTACACAATCTGGTCGAAACGTTGAGGGACGAGGGCATTAAGTTCTGCAAAAACCAGCGTACTGGCAGGAAATCCAAACTCTCGGCTGAGACTCTCGGGCTGATGACAAGAAGACGGGAAACCACCCAAGCGACTTCGTCGGAGAGGTCAGACCTGAACAAGCGAATTGCGAAGATGGTACGGCGCGACCTTCGGAGCTCCAACACACGCCTCATTGAAGAGGCGATAGAGCGAAACCGAGGGTCCAAAGTATTCACTCAGCAGCTTGGCAGGAGCCACCTGACGAAGCTTAAAACGCACGACGGGAGGACCGTATTGTCGAAGCCGGAGATCTCGGCCGAGATAGAGGATTTCTATGGCCGATTATACGCTGCACATGCCCCTCGTTCCCGACGAGACGACCACGATTCCAGAGCCACCCTGACACGCCACTACACCGACGAACTGCCAGACATCAGTCAAGACGAGATCGTGTTAGCTCTGAGTCAACTTAAAAATGGAAAGCCCCCGGTGAGGACGGAATTACATCAGAGCTTTTGAAAGCTGGAGGAGCCCCTGTTATACAGGAATTGCAGAAGCTCTTCAACGCCGTCCTTCACAGTGGGAGAACTCCAAAGGCGTGGAGCGGGAGCTTGGTGGTGCTCTTTTTTAAGAAGGGCGATAAAACTCTGCTTAAAAATTACAGACCCATCTCGCTCCTGAGCCATGTCTATAAGCTTTTCTCACGAGTGGTCACGAATCGTCTCGCCAGGAGACTCGACGAGTTCCAGCCACCGGAACAGGCCGGGTTTCGCGGAGGATATGGTACCATAGACCACATTCACACAGTGAGGCAGATTATACAGAAGTCTGAAGAGTATAATCAGCCCCTGTGTCTGGCTTTTGTGGACTATGAGAAGGCCTTTGACTCTGTCGAAACCTGGGCTGTTCTGGAATCCTTACAGCGATGCCAAGTGGACTGTCGTTATATCGAGGTGTTGAGATTTCTTTACGAATGCGCCACAATGAATGTCCAAGTACAGGGCCAGCAGTCCAAACCCATCCAATTGCGCAGAGGAGTGCGACAGGGGGATGTCATATCCCCGAAACTGTTCACAAGTGCGTTGGAAGATATGTTTAAGACGCTGGACTGGAAAGGGAAGGGCATTAACATAAACGGTGACTACATCTCACACCTGCGATTCGCTGATGACATAGTCCTAATGGCGGAGTCGCTAGAGGAGCTAAACCAGATGCTGGACGGCCTAGCTTCAGCCTCGCGACGCATCGGTCTTGGCATGAATTTGGACAAAACCAAAGTCATGATCAATGGTCACATTGATCCGGTACCGGTCGTCGTACATGGCCACCTTCTTGAAATCGTTTCTGAATATACTTACCTCGGGCAGATTCTGCAATTAGGTAAAAACAATTTTGAGAAGGAGGCCAAGAGGAGGATCCAGCTGGGCTGGGCAGCGTTTGGGAAACTACGTCGAGTCTTCTCGTCATCCATACCGCAATGCTTGAAAACGAAAGTTTTCAATCAGTGCGTCCTACCCGTCATGACCTACGGAGCTGAGACGTGGACACTCACGGTAGGGCTGGTCCACCAGTTTAAAGTCGCTCAGCGAGCTATGGAGAGAGCTATGCTCGGATTTTCTCTGAAGGATAGGATTCGTAACGAATACATCCGACAGAGAACCAAAGTCATCGACATAGCTCTAATAATTAGCAAGTTGAAGTGGCAGTGGGCCGGCCATATCTGGCGAAGAACCGACAACCGCTGGGGTAAACGTGTTCTTGAGTGGAGACCACGACTCGGTAAACGTAGTATAGGACGCCCTCCGGCCATGGGATGATGATCTGCGAAAGACTGCAGGCAGATGCTGGATGCGTCAAGCTGAGGACAGGGCGCTATGGCGCTCATTAGGGGAGGCCTATGTCCAGCAGTGGACTAAGATAGGCTGATGATGATGATGATGATCAGATTTACTAGAACTGCATGATCTGATAATCTGGTAGTCTGATTTGTTAGTTTAAGTTTCGTATTAAAGAGTACGATGCGGACAAACAGTTCTAGTAAATCTGATAATCTGGTAGTCTGATTTGTTAGTTTAAAGTTTCGTATTAAAGAGTACGATGCGGAAATGTTTACCTTACGAAGCGACAGGTTAGGATACCTGAATAGTATGTTATTCATGACTATATTGTTCATTTATTAGTACCATATATTATTATCTTAGTGGTAACAATATTTTAAGTGACGCGAAATGTTTTATTCTGTATATAAGACTGAATAATATTGTTCACAGAACAATAGGATTTTTAATGAATATGATATGTTTTGTAATGGAGAGCATATTGTATGGGTACTGTGGTAATTTTCTAAAATTTTCTAATCATGATATACTTCAATTATTTTTCAGATAAATAAATGAAAAATATAATAATTTGAAAGTTTTCAGAAAATTACCTGTCAGTGAAATAGATGAGCGGGTAGTTGATACTTTTAATTACTTAATTCATACAAAATGCCTATTGGAGATTTGGTAATTAATGATAATGTCACACGTTGCGGCGCGTCGCGGAGACGGACGGAATGCAAAGCAATTGCTCGCCCCCCTCTTCTCAGCGCATCGTTGCCAACCTAATGAATCGTTCAAACTTTAGCTAAATGACTATATCATTAGTATTATGCACAATTGCATAATTATTACAACTATAAGTTTGTAATCAATACTAAATTTTATTTTACTAGAATCAGAAAGTAACTGTTACTAATCGCTATTTAAATGATACAATATTAATTTTACAACAATACGTTCTTGTTGTATTGTAGAATTTTTGTTTTTTCAGTGTAGTAGGAATACCCTATGCGTTGGTCGGTTACGATGGCTTCCCATCATTCGAGATACAGGTTTATTCCTAGTCTGAAGGTGGGTGCCTGACTGAGCGACGCTACGATATACATTAAAAATATATACAGAGAGGAGCTGGCTGGTGGAGTACATTTATTTATTTATTTATTTATGGACCATCAACAGAGTTACATGAAAAAATACAAACTATGAATACAAAGTTATCAGATACATATAACTCTAATTATAGACGGCCTCACCGTGCACCTAATACTAATTTATTAACATAATTATACATTTATACATCTAAATAAAACAGCTGTTTCTATGCCATGTATTAAACCTACCTAATTACTAAATATAATAAAATTACAAAAAACAAAATAAGTATACTTAGAATAGTAGTATAAGTATACTTAGGGCTTTAATACAGGGCTTTAGTACATAACTGGAGTAGGTCCACTATAATTTAAAAGCATTGTTTTTTCGAATTGTGATGTCTTGCCCGGTTGCGTAGATCCCTGTTAATATTTTCAATCAAAACAGGCTCTAAGTGGGCAAAAAAGGCTATAGAAAGTGCATTTTCAAACGAAACCGGCTCAGTCCGATATAAAACATAAAAAAATTAAACGCTATAGTTAATATGTAGTTTATATTTTTTGCAACTCTTCGTAACTGGCTCTACATATAAAAATCTTTACAAATTTAACTATACCAATACCAGTCTCCATATCTTTAAGGTTTTTTTAAAAAGACGTAGTTACCTATTAATTTGAGCTCATGGAGTATTCTGAGAATATCGTTTTGGTACCAAGACGAAGGGTTTTAACTTGTTATTTATTATTTGCACTAACAATTTTTCTCACATATTTAAAATACTTTGAAAGCATCCATGCATCTTTAAGCATTTGCATTTCTTTCCACATACTTGCTTCGGCTTCCGATAGGTTTCAGCGTCAGCGAACTTATTTTCCCAGCGATTTTGTCCAGTCTCGGCGCGGCACACGTAATATTTACGTAGAAGGGTCTCTCCATAGGGATTACTAATGTTTGGCCAAAAACGGTTCCCAAAGTATCACTTCCCAAATTTTATTTCCCAAATTTTCATTTGGCAAAAAAAAATTTTTGTCAAAATAACTTTTCGCAAATTTACAGTTACCAAAAACATTTTTGGCAAATTTTTGTTTGGCAAATAATTACATGGCAATATTTCATTGTACCAATTATTATTTGGTCAAAAATCATCTTGGACAAATAATTTACTGGTAAGAACTTTCAGGTATTATTATTATTATCGAGTTCATTTCCGGCGTATCGCCGCCCGCTGCTGCGGCACGCTCGCGCTCTGTTAAGGTCACAGTTCTAACCTAACCTAACCTACTTCTCTAGTTAGTTCTATTCTAGCCTACTTAACCTATAGCAACTGAGTTTATTTAGAATCAATTACTAATGAGATACGCTTTTTGTTTCAGGCAAGTTTAAGCCCTAAGCCCTGTATTCCTAAGTTAATAATAAATTACCATTGTCAAACTTTCGTTTTAGGTTGAGTGTGCGAAGTAACAATTTGAACAAACTTACTTTTATTTAACAAATTTATTTGACAAAATAAAACATTTGCTTAATGTATATTTGACTACACAAAACTTGACCAGGTAAAATGTTGCGAAATGATTATTTGACCAAGTAAAACAAATGCGAAACAAAAATTTGCTAAAGATTCATTTGGGAAATGAAACTTTGCTATTAGTTTTTTGGGAAGTGTTGAAAAGTGTTTTGCGAAACGGCAGGATACCCTCCATAGAGATCTGGCTCGTCGCCCGATCCTCTAAATGCCACTACACATTTACAGAATACACTAAACATAACATTGGTTAAGGCCCAAGACACCGTACTCGTAGAACAACGGTACGAAGAACCGGTTCACACGCGCTCTATACCAGGTACAGACATGTACCTGGGCGCTTTTCTCCTCCACCACGGCGCGGTCAACCCGAGCCGAGGTCCGAGCCTTTAGAGGCGCCCTCGGGTTGTTCCGCTCCCCGATCCGATCCGAAACCTTCGGAGAATCTGTAGGGCACGGGGACACGCACTTTTAAGTGTGTGATGCCGTTCCCTCTAGAAAACCTCCGAAGGTTATTCGATTCACACGGCTTGAGGTACCCTTTACGTACCTCGCTGCACCCAATAAAGCCCGGTGAAGCTGAAAATGCCGTTTGAGGCAATCAGCAATCTCTCTCAAAAAAAAGGTACTCGCTCGGCCAGAAAGTAGGAAGTAGTATCATAGTAAAGTAATTATTATTTATTTCTGTTTACTTGTTAGAAGATTTACAATCAAATGTACCATGATCAATTAAAAAATGCTTTATTGTTAGTGAGCATTTTAAAAAGTCCCAAGTCTTCCCTTCGCTTCGCTTTAATGTTACTATTACTGTTGCATTGTTTACTTTAATGCCTGCTGAGCTACGTATTGCCTGGGGTATCAATAATATTACTACAATCAATTGGTTTAGGTATAAACAGGTTAACAGCGACCTAAATAAGATGGTAGGTTTTCATGGTTCGTACCATGAAAGATATTTTCTTACAATATTCAATAAACATACTAACAACGTCTATGGATGTTTAGGAAAATAAAATTATGATTATGAAGAACAAACAAATGCTTGGCTTTGGAACGAAAAATTATCGATAGTAATAAATAATAATTAATTAATGTGTCGGTAGCCAACGGATACGCGGGTTGAATGCAAAAATCGTGGTTCATAAATAGCTATGTTAAAATACGTGAATGACGTGAACCCATACATGTTAACAAGCATATTTGAAGTATTTGAGTACCTATAGCAGTAAAGTATTTTTCAATGCATGCCTACTAACTTTTAATTAAACAGTTTATAAAAAGTCATGTAGGGTGCGAGTTATTTCAACAGATTCTTCAAATGTACAACTTTTTTCGACCCTTAGACATATTGTTCCCGGTACCCTTAGTAAAAGGAGGACGGCTATGCATTCCTTTAGCAAAGTGTTATCTAGAAGGTATAAAAACATTGAACAAAGTTAAAAGAGGACCCTCTCCTCAATTTTTATGCCCATAGCCAGGGCCGAGCACCCGGCACGCTGGAGTCGCCGCCCGGAGCCGCATTCCACCCTACCCCAGAATACCAATGCCGTATTATTATGTGTGATCTCTTCCATTATGCAGCACTTATATAGATATAGGTGGCTGACGCCATTGACATCTTATTCCGCGCTTAGAACGGCGCTCACGTTTCAAGCGAATTTCAATTGTAATTTCGTCTCAGTTATTCGAGTTCGTACAGTTCATTTCCCTTTCGCTTTTTAAATTAATGATCTGTACTGAAATTTCCGATCATACATATATTCATGATCATTATATTATTGAGGTGTGGAAGGTAAGGTTTTATTAAAATTCACAAACCGGAAGGCGCTTGACCTTAAACTCACCTGATGGTAAAGGCAATGACGAAGTGCAAAGTAGCGCACTTTGCCCAGAATCCTCAACCACTGAGATTTTTTGTCTGAAGGAACACAATGCTGTTACACTAATGAGTAATGACAATGACAGACTTGGATAAGGTGATGGTAGCTAGCCAGACGGACTGAGAACAAGCTCTGACCGGACCAAACCTAGCATATTATGTACCCCAACAACAACCAAGATTTGAACCCAAGATAATTCTATGGAAGTGGAATTATTAGTTGGCACACAACATGATGTATAAAATGTAATAAAAATTATCACCATGCGTGCATGTCTTTGATAACAACCTACTTAATGCAGAAATGCGGGCGGTTTGGTCTGGTTCGGATTGTATACGTCAAACACCTAAAAGTACAAAAGAGGATAATACCCCTGTACGAAATGTAACAGCTACAAGAGGAAGCAAGATGCAAGCGCTGGCTTCACCGCAAACAGATAATAATGGAAAGGCCTCTATTACTCGAAATGACGTTCGTGAAGTGGTGCAGGATGTGATGAAACAACAGATGAATGATATGTGTTCTAAACTGCATGACAATCTCCTTAAATTGTTTGATAGAGAATTAAAGCCTATAAAAATGAGTTGTCGGAAATAAAAGAGTCAATGAGTTTTCTCAGTTGTCAGTATGAAAATGAAGCATCTAAATTAAAAATCGTAAATCTGGAGAAGGAGAAAGATGAATTAAAACATACTGTCAATGGCTTAACCCAACGAGTAAATCAGATTGAACAACACGCACGTCAAAACAATATAGAACTTCAATGTGTACCCGAATATAAGAATGAAAATCTGATGCAAATCGTTTCTGAGCTTGGGAAAGTGATCGGTTGCGCACTGGGTGAAAATGATGTGTTGCATTGTATACACATTGCAAAGCAGAATCGGGGCTCTACGCGCCCGCGATCAATTATCGATCAATTGGTATTACTTAGAATCCGCGACCAACTTCTTGCCTCGCCCATAAAGTACTATAAAACACCTGATTATCCAGATTACCTGGAATCTCCACTCCTATATTCATGACTAAGCATCTCTCTCCGGCTAATAAGGCTTTACACGCAGCAGCTAGGGTTAGAGCGAAAGAGATTTGGTATAAATATGTTTGGATACGAAATGGGAGAGTTTTTATGAGCAAAATCGATAACGACGATTACATTTTAGTGAAAAATATGGACATGATAAAAATATAGTTTAAGATAATAATATTAAGTGTCTGTTTTTTATGGTTTTTTATGTAGTATTAAAAAATAAAATACGATACATTAAAATTATATTATCAGAAATATCAGAATACACGTGACCTTAGAACTAAAACGCACAACTTTTGTAGACAGATAAGTAGGTACTTTGCAATAATTATGATGTGGTTATTCTCACGGAAACCTGGTTAAATAGTTATGTTTAAAGTGGAGAACTTTTTGATTCTAGATCAGTGATGGGAAAACTTTTTCGGTCGCGTGCCAATATTTACTAACGAAATATATGGCGGGCCAAGTTGTTGGATTTTTGTCTAAGTATATTATTTACTAAAATAAAAATTTGTATATATTTTCAGAAACACAAATTTATTGTGCAATATTATAAAATAACTATTGAAATATAACAGAAATTGCAATTAAATTAAACTTTTAGGTTAGCTGCGAAGTAGAAGGTTGAGGCTGGTCTTTGTGGGGACATGTGACATGTAAAACTGTTTTTGGTTCTGCATGATTTCATCATTATCCGGCTCCATTTGTGTTGCGGCAATTTTTAGCAGTGAAAAAAGGTAGTCCATCCGAAAGCCTATTACGAAGACAATTTTTTCTTAGTTTTAATATTGAAAACGTTTGTTTACACAAATAGCTAGTACCAAACATAGCCATTATTTTTTGAGCGTGGGCAACTATATTTGGCAATTGTGTTCTAGATATGGACTTATACAATTCCAATTTGCTGGTGTTAAGAAATAGTTGCTTCAAATGGGTATGGCATTGCATCTCAATTAGTTCAAGTTGAAGGTTAACGGGTGTTTCATCGACGTTGACATTAAAGAATCGAAAAAATATTTAGAGATGGCCCAATTCCCTTAGTATCTTGAAATCTCTTCTCTAATTCCTCGTGCAGTTTCTTCTGTTGTTGAGCGAACCTATTTAAGTTGTCGTTTGAGACAGGTGATATACTTTGATGGTTCGATAGTCGCGGGCCGAATTTCAACGCTTCGCGGGCCGGAGATGGCCCGCGGGTCGTAGTTTCCCCATCCCTGTTCTAGATACATAGTTTACAGAAAGGATAGAAGTGATGCCAAATCTGCTTTAAAAAGAGAAGGAGGTGGAGTCTTGATAGCTGTTTCTAGAAAAATAAAATCAAAACGTGTGCACTGTGCATGCCCGAGAATCGAATTTAGAAGATCTGTGGGTCCTTGCCACGAAAAGGTCTTACTTTACGTAGAACAGTTTCAGGCTCCTACTCCACTGTTTCCAGAGTGTTTAAAGTGGTAAATGAATTTAGTGACATCACTGATATTTACTCGGACTCAACTAACAAGTTCCGTCGCACCGTCATGAAAGTTGTGTCATAGTAAAAAAATAGTATGTATTGTGTGGAAGCGCCTAGTTATATAGACAAAAGTATAATCATGTATAATTAAATATCTTAGAGTAACTTAGTTTTCTAATAATATGGTTCATGCGGTATTTACCTGTGTTTGTTACATTTAGATAGGTATTTGCCCAACTGATAACTGTTTGGAAACAATGTAAACAAACGTTGGTGAATCTAATAAATAAATTTTGAATTTTGAATTTTATTGCTAACCAGTATATACAAAGGCGTTTTATAATAAGAAACTTAAAACTTAATCGCCCTTTTCGGAAACGACATTTTAATAGAGAGATCCCATTTTTTTTTTTATAAAAAGCTTTAATCTAAATTCTAATAAAATAATCGTCGTAATATATCTTCTTTTTCTTCTTCCTGCTCTGGTCCCATATTAATTGGGGTCGGCTCAAAATGTACGTTTCTATTTACTCTGTTCATTTTTGTTCAGGTTTTGGCAAAGTATTTACGACCGGCCGCCTGCCTGACACCGGGTTGGTGTCAGGTCAGGCAGGCGGCCGGTCGTAAATAACTCCGAAGGAGGGTTCCTTCGGAATTCTAGTGGTGTAGGTGGTAGTGCCCTGGCTTACCCGCCACCACACGGGTGATCCAGGGTGCTTTTCGATATGCATGGGATTGGGACCTAACTCCCTTAGTCGCCTTTAACGACACCCACGCGGGAAATGATGAGTTGCTGCTAATCTTTGCGTCCGACCTTCATACGAGTATATACCTCTAACGTGTAACAGAAAGGTAGATTTTGTATGCCCCCTTATTCATAAAACCTATTTAAACATTATTTAGTTAATCATTGTTTTGTCTCTTTTTCTCAAATTCAATTACATTTGTGTGACGTTGACAAAACAATATTTAACTAAATATTGCTTAAATATTTTTTTATGAATAAGGGCGTAAGTTATTAAGACATAATTATTAACTTTCATTTTATGCAATTTTTAATTAAATATTTCTCTTATGACGTCACATTAAAATAAACAAGTCACAGCCCCTGTAGCGTACACTAGTAAGCTCTGCGTACTTACATTTTATGATCACTGCTGCTGTCTTATTTAAATATTTCACTAATATAAATATTTACCCCCTTAACCATAAAAACTATATAAGCATTGTTTTGTCTCTTTCTTCAAATTCAAAATGACGTTTGTGGGACGTTGTTGCGTTGACAAAACAATATTTAACTAAATAATGCTCAAATAGTTTTTATGAATAAGGGGGTTCATTTACAATTACATGACAAATTAAAGTTAATAATTTTGTCTTAGTAACAACACATTTTTACCATTACATACACATATTCATTTTTACCACACCTTTCTGGTACACGTTGTATACCTTACATCTTATTATTTATAATAAGTATAATAAGTCACCCCACGTAGCCCTTGGCATAGCTAATATGCAGGAGCCGCAGTAAGCTTGTTGCGCGTGCCTCCTTGATCGACACTAAAACAATTTGGCGCTCCTTCCCTAATCGAGTTGGCGATGGCGGCGCGGCGCGGCGCGGCCTCCTTCCAGGCGCCCGTTTCGTCACAATTATCGAACGGAAATTAATTTAACTAGGTCTACTTTAGCAGACAAATACGTTTTTCCTAAATAATAGACGGCTTGCTAAGTAGTAAACGTTGATCCGACTGCCGAACGAATGAATTTAAAAAGGTATAATTTTATTTCGCATTTCCGTTTTTAGGGTTGCGCATAAAACTTTATTTAATAAAATACCCAAGTAGTGCTTTGTTACACACCTAGTATATCACTTTTTTGTTTTTGAATCGTGCGATTATTTTAACTTAATTGCTGTTCAAAAGTTTCTTATTGAACTTTTGTAAGGTGAACCTTTGACGCGTGAGTCCACGAGAGTCCGAGTCGCACTTGGCCTCAGTCACAGTTGTTATAATATCAAAAACGAATAAGTAGGTAATTTACAGGTTATTTAATTATAATTACATAATAGGTAAGTTATTCTTAATTATTTTTGTTGATTTACTTACATCATTTTACTAATGATAAAGAAACCCTTAATATCAGCTGAAATCAATCACGTTTACGATTAATATATTTCTTCTAACTTTCACGCTTAATATCTTTATTAACACAATTCGGCTACGCCTACGGACTACCGAGACGCTCTCGATAGGTCTCAAGGAAATAAAAGATGGAGAGAGCAAGAGAGAAAATGGACTCGTTGAAATCTAATTTCGCGTAACCATAACGGGCAGTACTCGAGGCGATGAGCCATCCGCGACAGACGGCGGCTCATATCAATTCGTTAATTGAAGGAGCCGCTCGCTCCACTGAGCCTTCTGAAAAACCCGACTAGTTATCTCGGGCGCTCCTTGCCCGCCGCCGCCGCTATGATGCTCGATAAACTCCGGCGAACTTTTAATTTGCTATGAATAAGATCATCGTTCACAAATTCTGATGTGCCGAATTACATTGGACTCTTTCAAACCTTAAATTGTAGTAAAGACAAAGAAGGAAATGTTTAGTTAATCGAAATTTTATTGACAGTTAAGTATATGAAAAAAAATCTTTTAACATCATTTTAAAACTCGATACCTATACCTATAACTAGAATCTACTAACTACATTTAAATGAAATATAACAATAGGTAGAACCAATTGCATTGGTACAGTCAACAGCAAAGGTAACTGATGATTGGTCAAACTTCAAAATATGAATCCAGTATGAAAATCAAAACTTTTTAAACGCATATCGAAAAAACTTTCGAGTGTCTACTAGTACCTGCAGACTTTGACTGTAGTTAAATAGAAAATACCGACTTACACTATCGAAACTTAATTTTGAAATCTAGTAAACATCATCTACTATTGCTATTGACTGCACTATGATCTATGGTGCTTTGCTAACCAAACTTTTAATGTTAATAAAACTTTAACCTTTAGCATTTTCTACTGTTCAGGCGGAATAGCAAGGGTGTCAACGTGTGACTCGTTTTGCATGTAGTGATACGGTCCCTCGTTGCACCGCGGTCCGTCGCAAGAGAAGTTGTCGTACTCACAATACTCACCCAACACCATCTGCGGATGGAATAGTGTTGTTAGCTCATCATCATCAGGATCATCAGCATATACTTATTGCAATTTTTTTTGTCATATTGACAAAAGATGGTGTTCGTTGGTATAATGCAAAAAATTTTAGCCAGCAAAGAAAGTTCTTATCGTGTTTTCATTTCTATTCGTGGGTAAGGTGACTTATGAATAATAGTTATTATTTAAGATGAAATAAATAATAAACAAGATTACAATGAGGTGATGCTTGGTTTGAATTTGATGTAAAAAAGTGCAGCTTTACAAAACCTAGGCTAACCTCATTTCTGAAATCTTGCTTGCTTTCTACTACTGTGGGAATACAGCCATTAAATTCACAAATCCCACATATACGTCCCACTGCTGGGCCAGGCATTTCTACAGAACAATATGCTCATGGAGAGATCGAGGTTTAACCCACCGCGCTTGGTGGGTTTATGATACACGTGACAATAACTAATTTAATATTTATATAATATCGAACCTGGGTCTTCCGCAATGGTCAGTGCAGCTGCCCGGATGCGGAAGACCCAGGTTCGGTTCCAGGCTGAGTCGGGTAGGCATTTAATTCAGCATAAGTGCAGAAATTAGCACTTAAAAAAAAAACTTATTTATTGGTTTTATGTAGCCTAGTCCTCTTTTGATTACTTTGGTGGGATGCTCTGGGTCCGGCATAGGGTTGCAGACGCAGCGGCCGCAGAGGCAGGCCCCGCGGCCAGAGCACTTGAGCCCCGTGGAGTCGCCATCGGGCACGCACTTCTCATCCAAGTGCCCGCCAGCACACGCGCACCTGGCGTTCTCGACGAAACTCACTGCAATGTCAAGCTTAATGATAACTTATTTCATAACACAACTTGTTTAAAATTTTTTACTCATTGCTTTTTGTATATGATTTTTTTTACTGTCCCACAGTTGGACAAAACCCTCCATCATTGAAATCAAATCATCGCTATAGTAAAATTAATCTTGCTAAAGGCGGTTTGGTGATGATTAAGTACATACACGGGCTAAACATTGACAAAGCCGAAACACAAGTAATTTGCCCGTCCTGGGAATTGATCCTGATGGCATTATTATAAACGATGTGTTTAGTTAACACTTTTGTACGAATAAATGGAGATTGATTTAGATTTGTGTAACTGTTGCTGGTCAGTGAGGCTGACCAAATAAATACGAGAAGTTCATTTACTAGTTTAACTTTACCACAATCAACCATTTTTTATCTATACTTAATTCTGGCCACAATGTTGCTGGCAATGCTACCAGTAAGTACTAACTATAGTGCTACAACGGATGCTACTACTACGGTACCATTATTGGGTTCCGACTATTACCGACATTTAAAGATAAAATAGCCATTTCTTCAGAGAACTCCGTCTTTTTAGTTCCGTACCAAAAGGGTAACACGGGACCCCTATTACTAAGACTCCGCTGTCCGTCCGTCCGTCTGTCACCAGGCTGTATCTCATGAACCGTGATAGTTAGAAAGTTGAAATTTCCACAGATGATGTATTTCTGTTGCCGCTATAACAACAAATAATAAACAAAATATTTAAGGGAGCTCCCATACAACAAACGTGATTTTTTTTTCTCGTTTTTATAGATAATGGTACGGAACCTTACGTGCGAGAGTCCGACTCGCACTTGGCCGGTTTTTGACAACGTCGTCACTTGAAACAAGCGTTTGGATGCTGGCTGTGTAAAATATATCAAAAACCTACTTACGCCCATGGTTCTGATACTGTGTCGAGTTGTTCTTGCAATAATCTTCCAAGTTTGGTAATTTCTGGGAGAAGCACCTGCTTTCTGCCTCGCACCATGAGCATTGGCTTAACCTCAGACACTCCAAACAAGATCGCTTTATGTCACATACAAAGTGCTCATTCATAGAAAAATAACTGTGTTTCTTACATGTAATTGTAATTACCATCAGGATTAGCCAAATAAGATAAGTTTTTATAAAGATGTTCATTTTTAATATACTTGTTTTGTGTTTAGAGCAAAGTGTTATTCCCGTCAAGTATCGGCTGGCAAATGCGTTAAAAGTAACTGTGCCTTATTAGATAACCTTTATCACACTTACGCAAAATAAGTGTGTCGATGTTGTCATTATAAAATTGTTTATAAACATACAATATGAATACTGTTAATAATTATCGTATTTTTATTAATTAATGATCAATCTTCTTATGAATACTACGAGTATAACCAGGCTTATTACCGAAAAAAGAAATTGTTAATAATTGTTGCTGCTGCTCTAGCTGCAGTTGATAAATTGGTATTACGGACACAAATCGCTCATCATCATCATCATCATCATCAGCCTACACACGTCCACTGCTGGACATAGGCCTCTCCAAGTGCACGCCACTGACTGAGCACGATCCGCGGCTACTCTCATCCAACTCAATCAAATAAAACTCTACAAATCGCTCAATGTATGTAAATGTCTATGTAATGCAATCGCAAATGCACTAAGCGAGCGATCATTAAAGACTGGTTGCTTTTTTAGGTAAAGCCTGCGGCAAACATAGTCGTGGTTGGTTGGTCGTGATCGTAGGGACATTTTATGAATGATTTTTTTTTAATTCACTAACTACGGTTAGCACTATGTTCGAATCATCTTATTGTTAAAATTACGAAACTTTAATTATAAGAAATTATGTCTCGCGGGTGCTCTCTCCAGCAACTGTAGGCAGCAACGAAATATACCTACTAGAGTTGGTGAAGGTTTGTGAGGGTTGAATAATTTATCTAATAAGGTTCTTCAAAAACTATTAAGTTTTAAATTTTACAGTTTATGTGTATTTTGATCATGTAAATAAATAAATAAAAAGGTAGAGTTAGTACCTACTTATTTACTCTTTTTTTATTTTAATTAACCAAATCTCTTTTAAAAATTTAACAAATTATAGAGAAAATTGTCTATATAGATAATATTTTTATCATAATCGCTTTGAAGATATCTCTTCTCCTCCAAGCAATCAGATAATTGAGTCATCCAATAGATAATAACTATTAGCAAAAAACCACGAGCTTGGCGCTACTAGTATTTCTTTAAGCTGTTATTTTAATTCTCCATATATTTCTCTTATTCTCTAGTCTAGACCACTAAAAAGTGCAATAATATCAATAATATAGGCTAGTATAGGAGAACTCGATGGCGCAGTGATAAAAGCGCTTGGTATGCAATTGCTGAAGTTATGCAACTTTCGCAAAGGCCGGTCATAGGATGTGACCAAAAACGTATCATTTGAAGCTCTTTTGTGCTACGGAAGGAACGGATTGGACGTAAAGCCCTTGGTCCCGTTTGCTTAAGAGCATAATCCGCACTGGGCCCGCGTGGTGGTTTATGGCCTGTTCTCTTTGTGATGTTCCCATCCATAGGGAAGGCTCGTGCCGTGCCCCGTGGGGACATATAATGAGCTGAATGAGCTGATGAGACATGCCACGAACCAAAGCAACACGGAAAAGCGACAAAGGAAGAACAGAAGGCTTTCAAAACAAAATAAACACAGAGGATTTCTTAACGTAAATTAGTGATGATTAGATTTATTGATAATGTCACTTTATTGATGTTTTTAGGTTAGCAAATTACGTAATAACTTAACCTTTGAAGTGGCATGTCACCAACAAACGGTGATTTAAAATATAGCCGCGTGTGGCACGTCACGGGAGCGGCAATAGTACTGCCCCCTGACTATGAGCTCTTATAGCAGTATTATTGCAATTGTGGAAAAGAGACGCAAGTATATTCGCCGCTACACGCGTCTCGTTTTCACAACTGCAATAATACTACTATAAGAGCTCGTGGTTACCCCCCGTAAGTTATTAAAGTCTACAGCTAGAGTTACCGCGTCGACGACAAACCTACCAAAATATATAACATTTATTTAACTAGATACAATAATGTTGGTGTAGTAGAATCTTCATACTAATGCTGCTTTTTCAATTTGTCCACTCCTACTCTAGTATTAAAAGCTTCGTACAACAAGTACGAACTGCAATGTCATACCTAAATAAAAATCAATGAAAAGTAATTTTGCTTAAAGGAGTCACTCAACCGTTGTCCCTTGCGTCTATCCTCAAAACAATAACTTCATGCGTAAACATCCCCACTCCAGAAGAACGAACTCCCTAATACAGGGGTTCCCAAAGTTGTCTGGGCTACGACCCATCAAATACAAGTTTACAAACTCGGAACCCACCTCTAGGAAATTTAACCGTTACCAATAAGATTATAGGACTTTTCAAATAACAAAGTTTTCAAATAAAAACACACCATCCGCCCGGCCGTTGGCTCAGTCGGTTGGTGTGTCGTTCTACAGGCAGGGCCCACTCAATATTAGCTCGCGACCCACCAGTGGGTCGGGTCGGGACCCATAGTTAGGGAAACCCTGCCCTAATAAGTCTGTGTTATATAACTACTACGAGTATATATACGAGTATGTAGGGAATGGGGTAATACCGGTCACTTAAGGAAAACTCATTACAAAATAAGTATGAATCAACATTTCTTTATTAAACTTAATACAAACGAAAACATAATTATTCTTCTTTTAATGGCACAGTAATTCAGATCCGTAGTAAACATAGTTTTAATACAATAAACATTTTAAAAAAACAAGTTGACCGGTATTACACGCAAGGGTGGGTAAAACCGGTCAGCCCTTGGGTAATACCGGTCATGCCTTATACTATTCTAATAAGTATCTAAAAACATAATTCACAAATATAGTCATCAGTACAATCGTACCCTGAACATTCAGAGTGGGCCCAACGTCCACAGCGCACACACCACCATACCATAACTCGTTATCCCGCCCATAATCATCGCAAAATAAGCATTTGTTAATAATATCGTCATCCAAATCGGTGTCGTCATCTTCACGTAAATCTGTCTCGTGGCACGTATCTCTGTTTCTGAATTTGATGTAAGGTCGTCATCCGTACTCTTATCCTGAACTACTTTTTTCTTTACCCTTTCCCTTTCATGTCATTATTCATGTTTTCATCTTGGAGTACTTTTCTCTTCACCCTGTTTACTTCTGCAGCTTTCCTATTTACTTCTTTTTCAAAGGTTTTCACTAGTATCCTCTTCTTTCTCTGATTACCAATTTCGTTCTCTAAATCTTCACCAATATGGGTTTCATCATCATCAAGTAAGTCTGTCCGTTTTGTTTCAACGGTTGCTGTATTATAGTCGTGTGAGTCCTCAACTTTTTTCTTCAACCTTTATACTTGTGTAGCTTTTGTTTCCTTTTCTTTTTCAATTGATTTTTTTTTCGTTGTTCCTGTTACTTTTTCCTTTACTTGCCCTGATTTATTTTTCTGGTTCTCAATTTTTATCTTAGCCTTTATCAATTTTGCCATTTTCTTTTGCTCTTTCTGAAATAAAATGATTTTATTCGGAGTGCCTGTTATAACAGTAGCATGCTGCTTACGAGATGCTTGTGGTTTTTTCTTTCCAAGTGTTTTTGGAACCGGAAGAAGATCCTTTGCAGTAACTATTTTGTTTTGGTGGCATTCTGTAAAAAAAAATCATGTAAACTTGCAAACTACTCTTAAATTTTATGCGGGTAATACCGGTCATCATTGACCGGTATTGAGTGAGAAATAATAAGAAATAGGTACTCCCCCACCCACCCCTTGAATATCTTCTTATTTTATATACCTCACGCGGACTTCTTGTTCAGAGAACTTGAAAAATGACGTTGCACTGTTTTGCCAACACGCATGCACGTTCATGTAGATACACATACCTATCGGTTAATATACACCATTATTTCGAATTAATATTCGACTTAAAACACAAATTTTAAAAAATAGAAAAAGGAACCCGGCTGCTTTTCAAACTCACACTAAGTACTTTACCTTAGGTACTTATTTTCTAACTTTTTATTACATTTTCCTTTAAACTAAATCTATGACATTTTCAGAATAAATCAATTAAAAACGCCATGCAGAAAGTGCATTTTACAGCGCTATCTATGAATAAGTAGTGGAACTAATGGTTTTTTTTTTAGTTGATGGCTTTTTGCGGTTAGCACATTAAATTTATTTAGTTACTTTAAAAACAAAACTCATATTTAGTAATTAGTCCATACAAATTAACGATAAATACAATTACAATGTGTAAAACTATTACTAAATTAAAATATGGCGTCAAAAAATTCCTCCGCGTCGCTGTCTAGCACATTTAGCCAGTATCAAAGTAATTTTTCTTACAAGTAATACATAAATAAACAATATTTCCATAGATGATGATGATGAATGATATTAGAAATGGGAAGTGAGAAATGATATACCCCCCAACCCCTCGAGTATCTCAGTAAAGATGTGGGGCTTTACTAAGTCCTTACGCGAGCTTCTTGAGAGAATTTGAAAAGTAACGTTGCACTGTTTTGTTTCATTTGCCAACACTTATGCACACTCACGAACACTTAACGGTTAATAATCCACCATTATACTCGTGCTTCGTCCTCAAGATTAGTATACTTACCTAATTTACTTAATATAATAATTAACTATGTAGTAACACCTAAGTGTTGCCACATTCAGCACTATTTTTAGAAAGAAAACTCATCATTTCCGGTCCAAATACCTTATTAGACAGGAAATGATTATTTTTGTCACGTTTTTTATTTTAACAGAAAGAAAAAAAAAAACTGACAGTTGCATTTATTTCCCGCCAATACTGACTCCACCTCCGAGCCCATATTGGCGCGCTCTCGTCATTAGCTCATATGTGCTCAGCCACATCGCACATACATCATTCAAAATGCCCAAAAGGAAGCATGATGATGATGATATTAAATACTTAGCAAGTAAAATAAGAAAGCTAGAAAAAAGGTTAAAAAATTCAAACCGGCGGCGTCAACGATTGTCGTCTGAATCTTCCATAAGTAGCTTAAAAAGTGTGTCTAGTGCAAGTTCGAGGGACTCGTCACCAGCTGCGCCACCTTATTCGCCGTTATCTGAGAGAGGTTAGTAAATCTAATATCAACTTCATTAAAATAATGTTTCACCCATGGTGTTATGCCGGTCTTTTATCAAGACTGATGCGAGGTCATTTTAACCTTAAGGAATGCTTCTGCATTCGACATCCATGATGTCGTATTCTGGTTTTAATAACCTATGCGAGGGTTGTTACCTTCGAAGAATGCACTAATGAATATTTTTTCATTGCATTCAGCATCCATGGTGCCAAATCTATCTTGACGACTGATACGTATATTAGTTATCCTACCACAAGGAATCGAAACGCGGAGCAAACACGCTACTTTCAAACACCTATGGTGTGCGATTGAAAACCCAATAAGTGGTTGTTAGATCAATCGATCAATAAAGACATGCAGTCCGTGGATTACATGTAAATAATATAATTAACCAACACTTACGTGGAATGGTTATTTATTCGAGATATCTCGATTACAACTAATCTTAGTTCTATCGTCGTTTCAGACTATAATGAACATCCCCCGATTGCAACGACAGAGCAAACCCTCGCCTTGTCGCCAACTGCATCGGAGCCGTTGAATCCCGGGCCGACATCGGCGGGCGCGGTCAACGAATTGAACCAAGAACCAACGAACACCAAAAATAGCGACAGTATCGTCGAACTCCCTTTGGTAACATCTGAACCAGGTTTGGATCCTGATTTACTTGATATATTAGGCACGGACCCCTCACACGTTGAGGAATATGGCCCAAATATCAATGACGAACTGGCAAGTCGTCTTAACTTCATTGCCACCCATGGACTAGACAAAGAGAATCGTAAAGAATTATTAAAAAAATACCTTATACCATCCAATTGTAAAAACTTATCAGCGCCTAAAATGAACCCTGAAATCAAGGCCGCAACTCCAGACTACGTCCTTAAACGTGATAAATCAATCGAAATCAACCAAAAACAGATCGCGGCAGCCATTACATGCGTTGGTCATATCATGAGTTCACAAATTAATAACTCTGAGAGAAATAACGATTTATTGAAAAGCCTAATGGATGTGAGTCGTATTTTATGCGACGTTCAATGTCATCAATCAAATTCTCGTCGAAATTATGCACTTTATTCATTGAAAAAAGATTTAAAAGAACAGATCAGTAACACAAATATTGACGAATTTCTGTTCGGACAAGATCTAACAGAAATCTTAAAGACTGCCAAGGCAGTGTCCAAATCGTCTTCGGACCTTAAGGCCGACGATATAAAAAAAACTAAGCAAGGTAGGAATTTAAACCGCAAGCAGGGTCCCGGGAATCGAAGGGCGGCGCCGGGCCCTCGGCGTCACCAACCGCCTTCATCAGCCGGGTTAATGACAAACTATCACCAACCACCACCACCACCACCGCCGCCACCACCAACATCAGGTCTGCGCGGTCACTCCTCGACAGCGTCTGCATATCGGCCCAGACAAACGAGGAGGCCCTAAGTGCAGATAAGGTACGGTACGCAGGCAGGCTTCAACATTTTTACAAACAGTGGTCGCTTATCACAGAGGACCAATCGGTACTCTTGTGGGTTAATGGATATAAGATACAGTTTGTTGCTCCTGTATATCAGTTAAACCCCCCTATTACAGAAATTAGTTCAAATTTAGAATGGTTACAATATCACGAGTCCATCCAAAATTTATTAACAATTGAAGCCATTTCCCCTTGTGTACCTTGTGATAATCAATATGTGTCTCGTATTTTTTGGTACCCAAACCTAATGGAAAAATGAGATTAATTTTGAATTTAAAGAACTTAAATAAATTTATTAATACTAATCACTTTAAACTAGAAGACTTGCGCACAGTTTTAAAATTGATGACTTGTATTTAACTGAATCAACTTATTCAAAGTGTATAGAAAATGTTTATGCAACAACTAACTTGTTACAATCCTTAGGTTTCTTAATAAACATAGAAAAAAGTAAATTAATTCCGTCCAGGCATTGCAAATATTTAGGATTTGAAATAGATTCAAGCAATTGGTGCATATCTCTGCCACAAGAAAAACGAAATAGAATTATAAATGAAATTGTAGAGTTTAAAAAATTAAAATATTGTAAAATTCGTAAATTTGCACAATTAGTAGGATTGTTAGTATCTGCATGCCCAGCCATTGAATATGGATGGTTGCATACAAAGGAACTTGAACGTTGCAAATACCTCAACTTGAAGGGGCATGATGATTATAACAAAATCATAAATATTCCATATTCCTTACACTCTGATTTAGAATGGTGGTTGAAGGTCATACAAAATTCTGTTCAAAAGATTAAGGAGGATAATTATGCAATGGAAATATACTCTGACGCATCAACAACGGGGTGGGGAGCAGCCTGTAATGGTCAAACAGCTAGTGGCCAGTGGTCAGATTCAGAACGCGTTTTACACATTAACTGTTTAGAACTTTTAGCTGCATTCTTTGCTTTAAAAATATTCGCTAAAGATAGTAGTAATTGCCAAATACTTTTACGCGTTGATAACACTACTGCTGTAAGTTACATAAACCGTATGGGTGGAGTACAATATCCTCATCTCCACGGTATCACTAAAAATATTTGGCAATGGTGTTAATCTCGCCATTTAATTATTGTCGCTGCCTATATAAAGTCGTCTGACAATGTCATTGCTGACCGCGAATCAAGACGTTCACATCCCGATGTTGAGTGGGAACTTTCAATAACTGGGTTTAATTTAATAACTAAAAACTTCGGATATCCTCAAATTGATTTATTTGCAAACCGGCTTAACAAAAAATGTGAAACGCATGCTTCTTGGAATCGCAATCCAGATGCTTACGCCATTGATGCCTTTACATTTTCTTGGAACAATTGCTTTTTTTATGCTTTTCCACCTGTAGCTATTATTTTAAAAACGCTTAGAAAAATTATCTCTGATAAGGGTGAAGGCATCGTAGTTGTACCGTCGTGGCCGACCCAACCATGATATCCGCTGTTCCGCCGCCTTATTATATCGAAAGTAGTAGAACTTGGTTCACCACACTTTACAATATCTCATTCCAGAAGAAATATTCACCACAACCTTATCCTGGAGGGCGCTGTCTTATCCGCGAAGGCCTTCTGCGAAGGAACATCCCAGTAGCTGCTATGGATATAATGTTGTCATCCTTGTCGGACAATACAATGAAGCAATATGATTCATGCTTACGAAAATGGTTTAATTATTGTATTGAAAACAAAATTAATTTATATAAACCTTCAATACCAACTGTGATCGAATTTCTTACTTATATTTTTAATGGCGGTAGCCAATACCAAACGGTTAATTGTTGTAGGTCTGCAATCTCCTTATTATCAGGACCCTTAGATGATGACTTAATTACAAGGTTCTGTAAGGGCGTATACAAACTTAAACCTCCCATACCTCGTTACAACATAACGTGGGATGCAAATATTCTATTAAATTATTTATCTTCCTTATATCCACACAGTGAAATCACATTAGAACAACTTACAAAAAAATGTGTTACACTTTTGTCTCTTGTTACTGCACACCGAGTGCAAACCTTATCGAAAATTAAGATTAATAATATAATTTATTTAGAAAAACAAATAATTATAAAAATTCCGGAACTGATTAAAACATCTAGGGCTGGATCTCATCAACCAGCCTTACACTTACCTCATTTTGAAGGTAGAGTATCCATTTGCCCGGCAGCAACATTAACTGCCTATATTAATAGCACTAGTAACATCAGAGATTCTAATAGTTTATTGATTAGTTTTAGAAATCCTCATAAACCAGTTTGTGCACAAACAATAAGCAGATGGATTAAATCAGTCATGGAAAGTCAAAGACAGTGGAATTGATGTATCCATCTTTTCTGCTCACAGTACCCGTCATGCAGCTACATCAATTGCATATAAGAATGGAGTCAATGTTGACCTAATAAGAAAAACAGCAGGTTGGAGCGGTAATTCCACTGTCTTTGCCAAGTATTATAATCGTCCGGTTGTAAGTAATGATGATTTTTCTCTGCTAGCAAGGACGCTAGATACACTTTAAAAATTTGTAATTTTTATATTTTTTTTGTATACGAGTATATATACAAGTGATCACATTAAATTGTTGTATCTTTATACATACCATACCCATGATAATAAATATTTCCCTTCTCTCAACATCTACATAGTTAATTATTATATTAAGTAAATTAGGTAAGTATACTAATCTTGAGGACGAAGCACGAGTATAATTAATGATTAAACGAACTTACCTTAGTGAAGTTCAATCATAATTATACGAGGTGCTTCGTCCGAAAAGATTAGTATGCACTCCCGCCCACCCAGCAAACTGTTGAAAACAGTTTCCCAGTAATAAGGAAATATTTATTTGCTCTAAACTTAATGACGAGAGCGCGCCAATATGGGCTCGGAGGTGGAGTCAGTATTGGCGGGAAATAAATGCAACTGTAATTTTTTTTTTTTTAGTGTAGTTTGTTCCTTGAGGAACCGGCTAAGGTCATAGACCATGCTGCCATGTCATTAGTTTAAGTAATACATAAATAAACAATATTTTCATATATGATGATGATGATGATGAATGATATTAGAATTGGGAAGTGAGAAATGATATACCCCCCAACCCCTCGAGTATCTCAGTAAAGATGTGGGGCTTTACTAAGTCCTCACGCGAGCTTCTTGAGAGAATTTGAAAAGTGACGTTGCACTGTTTTGTTTCATTTGCCAACACTTATGTACACTCACGAACACTTAACGGTTAATAATCCACCATTATTTCACATTAATATTCGACATAACACAAATTTTGGAAAATAAAGCAAAACCGCAAACATGACGCTTCACTTTCCCGCCAAGAAGTCCATGCAACTGTCAGTTTTTTTTTTCTTTCTGTTAAAATAAAAAACGTGACAAAAATAATCATTTCCTGTCTAATAAGGTATTTGGACCGGAAATGATGAGTTTTCTTTCTAAAAATAGTGCTGAATGTGGCAACACTTAGGTGTTACTACATAGTTAATTATTATATTAAGTAAATTAGGTAAGTATACTAATCTTTTCGGACGAAGCACCTCGTATAATTATGATTGAACTTCACTAAGGTAAGTTCGTTTAATCATTAATTATTTCATATTAATATTCGACATAACACAAATTTTAGAAAATAAAACAAAACCGCAGACATGACGCTTCACTTTCCCGCCAAGAAGTCCCGAACTAATGGTTGATAATTAATATGTTGAGTTATTTTCTTTTAACTTTCTAATAATAGAACACCACTACATACAGGTAAAGGACTATACCTTTTTGCATGGTTAAGTTGGTGTTTTTTTTTCATTTATTAATTTACCAAAACACTAATAATACGGAAGCCTTTGAAAATGGTAAAAAGTGAAACAAAATTATAGTAGGATGAAATCCATTAAATCCACTTGCTGCACTAAGATCTGCTAGTACTGCGCATCGCGAGCGTCGCGTGTCAAGAATGGCTGTCTGCAGCGGTTTTAAATGAGTAGTACTCGGTTCATTAGGTTTCTTTCAGTGAGCTCGTGAGGTACCCAAATATCGAGCTTTTTTGTGTACCCAGTTTTTTTTAATTGCGCCAAAACTGTTTTGTGGTCAATTCCCAGTTTTTCAGCTACGTCGTAATTACTGACATGCCGATCTTGCTCCACTTTTTCAAAAATGGTATCCATTTTATCCGTAATAGGGCGACCCAGAGCGACGCGACAATTACATTTTATTTTCATTTCTAGCAACCCTATGATTTTGTGTTTCAAATAGGATTTCTTGGCGGGAAAGTGAAGCGTCATGTCTGCGGTTTTGTTTTGTTTTCTAAAATTTGTGATAAGTCGAATATTAATGTGAAATAATGGTGGATTATTTACCGTTAAGTGTTCATGAGTTTGAGTGTGTGAGTATGTAGAGTGTTGGCAAATGAAACAAAACAGTGCAACGGCACTTTTCAAATTCTCTCAAGAAGTCGCGTGAGGACTTAGTAAAGCCCCACATCTTTACTGAGATACTCGAGGGGTTGGGGGTATATCATTTCTCACTTCTCATTTCTATTATCATTCATCAACATCCTATACAGAGTTTAATTTTGAAAAACGTATAAATTAAGTTATCGACTGAAGGACTAGTATCCATGGTCATGAACAAATTAAAAAAAAAGTGTTTCAAATACTTTCGGAACGCAGAAACAGATGGCGATACTTTCTTTACATAAATGTAATTTCTATGGAAGTGTCCTCCCTTTTTCTCTCTGGATATAAAAGAGTACCTACCTTACCTTACCTACTCTTACTCTGCTCTGGAGGTCAATTCTATTAGAAAACTGCAACTGCACGTAATTACGGCTGTCATTTGCCGCGTGTAGGAGTAGTGCCGTGGAAATAGACGTATTCTATTAAAATTCTCTGCACTACAACTACATTACAACTGCGCGACTACTACACTACAGCTGCACGAATCCTGCAATAAAACTAAAAGAATTAATGTCACAATACGCTAAATACCTACGTAAAGCGCTGTGCAAAAGTTGCTCACGATCTACTTTAATAAACCTGCACCAAAACTGCATCAATACTGCTGTCATTACTACACAAATGTCAAAATATTTTCATGGAATACGATTATTTTGCAGTAAACGTGCAGGTGTAGTGCAGTTTTGTTAGTGGAATACCTATTTGCGTTACTTCTCCGTCCCTGCAACACTACGGCAGCAGCGCTGCATAACAGAATACCGAAACGTCAAAATTTGCTCATTTTGACACACGCGACGCTGCAGTGTAGTTGCAGTTTTAATAGAATCGGCCTATGCTCAGACAGTGTTGCCAATTTAGCATATATTATGCTAGATTTGGCATATTTTCATATTGCTTAGCATATTTTTTTATCGCTCAGCATATAGCATATCTTTTTAGCATGAAAAATAATTAAAATAAAAGTTTGTCCATGAAACAAACGACTCGGGTACGTTCCGAATTAAGAATAAAATCAATGACAGCATTAGTGCTAATAAAATAAATAAATAAAAATATTTTTAGATATCTAATACTAACTCGAATGCGCGACAAGCATTTTGATTTGATAAAAGCTTGTTTTAAATATTTTTATTAATTTATTTTATTTTTTCCTTTTTTTAGTTTTTTATGTAAGTACAGACACGAGCATAAACATGTATACAGCCTTATTCAACTATGTACCTTATTGCATCACCTTATGAGCTCAAGCGTATACATCTTATTGCAGGCGACTGTACTTGTTGCAGCACCAGAGTGCTTGCTAACACATATTTTAATTTACATTTTATTGTAAAATATTAAAGATTAAATAAGATAATAATAAATAATTTGGATGATTATTAAAAAAATAAAATTAAAGTATTTTTTATTTGACACTGAAATATTAGCATTTATTGGCATAAATAATAATAATTTTGGCAAAATTTCGACTATGGTCTAGCAATCTAGTAGCATATTTTACACTAGTCACTTCATTCACTATCACTAGTCTTGTTGGCAACACTGCTCGGAGTCGGAGGGCTGTATGCAGTGTTGCCAACTTAGCACTTTCAGCGCTAGATCTAGCACTATTTTCATGAGTCCAGCACGAAACAACAGCATACAGCACCTAGCACTAAATCTAGCACTAAATAGTAGATACTCATCCACTCGAACGTCAGGAGACGTGTCCAAAAAGTATTTTGCATCTTACGTCAGGAGACACTTGCACTTTAGTATCCTCTATGGGCAAGTGATGAAAAAACGTTCAACTTCAACTTCAACTTTTTTGTTTATGGCAACTAAGTGATTCTAAAAACACCGTGGCGCTTTTGTCGTTCGTATTTAGGGACAGGGCACAAAATGTAGATGGCGTTATAGGCGTTAGAACAACATCAAACGTATATATTTTTTATAAACTAAAGAATAAAATGAACTCGGTCTCATTAAATTCGTTTATTCATATCCGAACAGGGCTTAAAAATTTTAACAAGACTTGCCATACATTCGAAATTCCCCGGGATATTATTAATAAAATAGGCAAAAAAGAAATGTACACATTTCAATTAAAAAAGTCGGCTAAAAGTCATCGAGAACATCCATCCACTTCAACGGCGGCAGTACAAGGAGAAGAAAGCACGGCAGCGAATACAAATGACAGTGAAGATGACTGGATATAGATTTAAAAAAAAATTACACACAACTACACTACAACTGCGCGTCTACTACACTACAGCTGCACGAATCCTGCAATAAAACTAAAAGAACTAATGTTACAATTCGCTAAATACGTAAAATGCTTATAATACGCTGTGCAAAAGTTGCTCACGATCTACTTCAATAAACCTGCACAAAAACTGCGCCAATACTGCTGTCATTACTACACAAATGTCAAAATATTTTAATGGAATACGATTATTTTGCAGTAAACGTGCAGGTGTAGTGCAGTTTTGTTAGTGGAATACCTATTTGCGTTACTTCTCCGTCCCTGCAACACTACGGCAGCAGCGCTGCATAACAGAATACCGAAACGTCAAAATTTGCTCATTTTGACACACGCGATGCTGCAGTGTAGTTGCAGTTATTTAGTAGAATCGGCCTACAGAGAATTTTAATAGAATACGTCTATTTCCACGGCACTACTCCTACACGCGACAATTGACAGGCGTTAACGTGCAGTTGCAGTTTTCTAATAGAATTGACCTCCTGGCTGTATGTTGTCATTTATAGCGATGGGCGATTGTTCGACAATTGTACTAGCATGTATTCGATTGTCGATTCATTCGTCCTTGCCTAGAAACAATCGAATAAAAATTGATGATCGATTGTTACTAAAAAATAATCGAATGAATCGACAAAATAGTACTAGTATCTATCATGTGTTCGATTGTCGATTCATTCGTCTTTACCTAAAACAATCGAAAAATAGTTGATGATCGATTGTTACTAAAAAATAATCGAATGAATTGAAAAAAATTGTATTAGTATCTATAATGTGTTCGATTGTCGATTCATTCTACCTACCCAAAACTCAATTTTCTACAATCAATTTTGAACTTTAATATTTAGTTATAAGGATCAATATTCATTGGAGAAATTTGACAGATTTGGGTAGGTTGATCTGCCGCCGTGTGTAGGTACTTATCTAGAAAATAAAAAATATTGACAAGTACAGCTAAACTGGACACGATTGGCAGTGCGGTGCGGGGTGGGCGCGCGCGGCGTAAGCGTAGTACCTAAGTAGGTAACTACAACTAGGCGCCGCGGTATCCTTAATTTAGTAATCGACAACAAAAAGTAGTCGAAGACGCGTGCGCGATATAAACTACGCGTTTGCTTCGAGTTTGCAGTGGACGTCAGTTTTACAAAACCATTGAAGTTAGATAAACCTATTGAGAAATGGCTCTTATGTTTGAGATTTAAGAGTCATTTTTCAATGTTTAGTATACGTAACGCGTTGTTACGACAAAACTCACGTCCACTACAAACTCGAAGAAAACGGGCTATACCTGCACATAAATGATTACCTTATGCCTCAGACATATAAGTCATTTTTAAATGGTTTTGTATAGCTTGATGTGTAGCTGACTGTACCTACCTAGGTTCGATTTATTCATGGTGAACCACCGAGGTAAGCTGTTTGTTTGTTGTATGACACCGATCAATCAGTTTTTGAAAATTGATCAGATCAACAATGACTTTCTAGATTCAATAGGTTGTTTTAGTAACAATCGCGAAGTTACTAATAATCGATCAACAGGTTACTACTAGTAATTAATTGTCGGATAAATGCTTTCGTTTGTCGATTGCTCTAGTAACATTCACGCAGTTATTACCTACTAACAATATTGAGTAATAACGATTTTCGTTCAATTACAATCGACTGTAAATTGTTTTTTTAACAATTGCGAAATTACTAATAATCGACTAGTAATGATGTTCATTCGAATGCTTTCGATTGGCGATTGTTCTAGTAACAATCGTGTAGTTACTAACAATCGTTCAGCGATTAAATAGTAACGATTTTCATTCGAACACAATCGACTGTCGATTGTTTTTGTAACAATTGCGCAATTACTAATAATCGACAAGTTATGATTTTCATTCGAATAAGTTCGATTGTTTTAACAATCGAATTATTCGATTTTATTTAGTAACAATCATAGAGAAAAGTAATACTAGGTAACGTAACAATCGCCCATCGCTAGTCATTTAATAATATTGTAACCTCGAAATTGATATTTTATTATTGAAATAATTATTAAAGTTCTGAGGGATAATCATTGTTTATTAATGGAAAATTATTATAAGGGTAAAAATGTGGAAGAAGAATTGGAGCGTGACAAGATACCTTTTCAAGATTTACCTGATACCTTCCTGTGGATGCAAGTAAGTTTAATATTGTGAAGTTCGTCTCAAAAAACCAGATAAATCACATAAGTTTGAAAATTTTCAGGTAAAGGGTGGAAGTAAAATGAATAATCTGCTATCGCATGCTTCTGGTATATTAGAAGACAAAGCTGCAACTGTTATTGTTTGGAGTGGTGCCGGAGTAGGTATACCCAAGGCAATTTCATGTGCAGAAATATTGAAGAGACAGTTTTCTATACAGCACCAAGTAACCAAGCTTACACATAAGAGGTAAGATGACAATGTGTAGGTACCTACTAGACTAGTTATAATAATATTAATATTGTTTGTTTCTTTTAGAAGATTTTTCTTCCAGTGTACCTAGGTACATTTGTATTTATTTCTATTGTGCTACGAGTGCCCCTCATGAGAAAGGGCAAGTCCCCGTGATTGTCACTCTTAGCACAATCGTCCAGCAGTGATGTGAAACAAGCTGCTAATGCTTGTTATGAAAAACAATTGGAAGAAAAGAGAATCATACTATACCTATTGCAGAGTTGAAGAATATTGGGAGCCCAAGATGGATGGACTTGAAACAATTGTTGTCAAGAGAGAAATTCCAGTCATACACATTCTGCTTTCAATTGATATTTTAGAAGACACTAATCAACTTGGGTTGGTACTTATATTGTAACACTTTACAGACTTTCGACTGAGGAAATGCAATATTTAATATATTATTATGCTATATTGTTCTAGGTATCAATCACTCCAAGGAAAAAAGTTTTGGCAAGAACCATCCAATATAAGCTCAAAGCATTCTTCATATAAATCAAAAAAGCCTTTCAAACATAAGCAAACCCCAGTAAACAGTTAAAACCTTTAGAGTACTTTTATTTTACACCTTCGGTCCTTTCTATCATTGAATTACTTACCTATATTGCATTTTCAGCTAAATCACTTTTACAGTGACCTAAATCTCAATTGAGTATGAGGAATGACTCATGAATTGATTATGACTTTTCAATCTCCCATTCCTCCAAGCTAAAAAAGCATAATAAAAGAAAACTTGCCAGATCAAATAATTTATTCAAGACTTTTAATTATTAGTTTTTATGATTTTTACACAGTGGAATTAGTATATAGGTAATTTTTAGCCACACTATGCCATGACTAATGCAACAACAATAATAATAATTATCTTGTTAAACAGTTATGAGTAGAGAAGTTTAATAAATCACTACTATTACTTCAGAAATAAATGCTACTAGTCATACACAACAATTTGTGTAACAATCAGTAACTGTTTATAAAAATCAAAGCTTCAAGCTTCCGATTCACCAACAGGTTGAGTTATTGGTGTCTCATCATCAAGTTTAGGTAATATCAAAATTTCCTTTGGTATTATAGAATATTTTGTCACGAAGTAGGTAAACCTTTTGCATAAATGTGTTTCTTTTTCGAATGCATCAAAAATAGAACGATGATGGAAGTAGGCATGAGAGAAAATTCTATAAACTCTTCTACAAACGGAGCCGAGCTTTGTAACAGATGATTCCTTGATGTTAACTCTGGAACAATTTTTTTAAATATATACACCATTTAATATTTAATATTTGTTAATTAAAAAATCTATATATTAATATGTGAAGAAAGATCTTTGTGCCCCTTTTTCAAGGACATTGCATTCACAGAGGAGTTTGAGATTTGGCATGGTTGATGTGATGATGATGAAGATACATTTATGAATAATATGTTACATTTCATAGAATGAACATAGTATATTTTTTGAATTACAGTCTAATTTTGACTACTGGGTGACCTCTAGTACTAATAAATTGGTACTTTATTGAAATGGACATACCTGCTAGGAAAGTATTTATTGCTGTTAAGTAAACAAGCAGCACCATCGAGGGTGTGCCTTGTATAATCAATTGCTGGACATTCTTTTGGTGTTTTGTGAGCAGCACATAAAAAAATCCATTGCTCTGTAGCTGTCATTTGAGTACAAGTTTCAGGTTTGCACTCACTTTGTAATCTGACAGCTAATCCATTGAGCTCCATACAGAACTGCCTGAAACAAACACCAAAATTAAACTGCTAATATAAAAAAACATGGTAATAAATTAATAATAGAAGTAAACAATGAGGACACATCAATACTAAGTAAATAACGTGACTTATTAAATTTCATTCTAGTATCAATAAAGTAGGTACTTTAATTTAAATCAATTCATAGAAAACCTTACCGTAGATGTTCATATTTCCAAACTCCTTCTTCTTGAGCTTCAGGCTTCTTTAGAATAGCTTCAAGGTTAGAAGGATCCCGGCGAATAGTTTGCTGTATGTATTGAGGTACTGCTAACGTACTGTCCATTTCCTCAAAGGGTTCATCAGGCCATCGACAGAAATCCTGAACAGTAATAAAATTGAGTGACAAAGTATATAACTAACTATGAAGAACATCAAGTGCAAAAACAAGCATAATACACGCAGCCACAAACTCCTTTACCTTTGCTTTAGAACCAGGACGGTTGCGCCTAAGAATTTGGACACCATCGGCCATATTTACCAGCCAAATCCACTAGGTACCGTACCTATTGAAAAAATTACAAATCAACGGTACTACTTATAAGTGCCTTTTTTTATGTGCTTACGTAATTTTAATGAAAGAAAATAATTCACCTATTTTCAGTTCAGTTATTATATTTTTATCTTTCAAATCAAAATCTAAGCGATTAATGTTTAGCTTTTTACAGGGAGAGGGGCTCTATGGCAGGGATCAGGGTTGCCAACACAATACCACAAATAGGTGCTAGCTAAATGACATCTGAAAAAGTGCTAGATAAACATGGATTTTCAAAAATAGTGCTAGTTTTTTTGGACTTTAAATAAAATAATAATATGATATTTTATAATTAATAAAATGACATAATGTAAAATGAAAAAAAATAAACGACGGATTGCACCCCGGGAGTGCCGGCAGAAGTGAAAACTTGAATATTAATGTTGTCCATTTTTGATATTTTGGAATGGTTAGGGAATAATTTTGCACGAATTGCTTCAATTATCAGTATAAAAGTACTATCATTTATGTGGTAGAATACAATATTTATTTATTGCGCTATCGTAACAAACATGACAATTTATATTACATTAAAAAGCACTCGAACATTTGCGCAAGCGCCCTGCGCCGCCTAAACGAAACAGCAGGCATACATTTTCGCCGCGCCGTAGAAAGAGAGGGGGATACTTCCTCTCCTACACCGCGCCGGCTGTCATCCGTCTTACGAATTTTCGATCAGGCCACGTGTCCTAATCCTGACGCGAATTTAACATTTTTTACCTATTACAAAAAAAGTGTAAAACGCCGCTAAAGAAGTTTCACTTCAAAAATTACAATCAAAATGTAGCAGTTATAATTATTTTAAATCTATATCGCTTGGAGAGGCTAGCAGCTTGGAGTCCAGCAGTGGACTAGTATAGGCTGATGATGATGATGATCCAGTCATCTTCACTGTCATCTGTATCCGCTGCCGTGTTTTCTTCTCCTTGTACTGCCGCCGTTGAAGTGGATGGTTGTTCACGATGACTTTCAGCCGACTTTTTTAATTGATATGTGTACATTTCTTTTTGCCTATTTTATTAATAATATCTCGGGGAAATCACTTGCCCATAGAGGTCTCACTCAAGTGTCTCCTGGCGTAAGATGCAAAATACTTTTTGGACACCCAAGTGTCTCCTGACGTTTGAGTGGATGAGTACCTACTATTTAGTGCTAGATTTAGTGCTAGGTGCTGTATGCTGATGTTTCGTGCTGGACTCATGAAAATAATGCTAAATCTAGCACTGAAAGTGCTAAGTTGGCAACACTGGCAGGGATTGTGGTGGATGGTGGTGTGCCGCTTCGACGCATAGATAAGAATAAGAAGACGAGCGAGAGTCGAGAATCGAGATTAGAGAGGAGACAGTTCGCTCAACTGCGTTCGAACCTCGATAGATTTTTTTTTTAAAGTTTCTGTTTTATTGGCTGAAAACGTACTACTTACCTTATTAATATAACTGTTTTGAATTCCAACAAAACATGTATTATTGTGTTGAATAAAATCTCACATCTTTACTGAGCTACTCGAGGGGTTGGGGGTATATCATTTCTCACTTCCCATTTATATTATCATTCATCATCATCATACAGTAAGGAAATATTGCATATTTATGTATTACTTGTAAGAAAAATTACTTTGACACTGGCTAAATGTGCTAATCGCACGAAGCCATCAACTAAAAGAAGAAGACGAGACAGAGTCAGTCAGAGTCAACGTCATGCATGTCAACAAGGAAATAAATACTACGGACAATAATCTTGTACAAGCACAAAACAGAGTTACGGACAATGTCAAAACACTAATAACCTGCCCTAAAACTAGACACTGGCTAAATCGTAGCGAGAGCCATTTTTCAAGAAATTGAATTGAATACGGACAATGTTAAAACTAATAGCCTGCCCATAGATAAGAATAGGTTTAACCTGCCCCAAAACTAGACACTGGCTAAATTGTAGCGATAGCCATCTTTCAAGAAATTGAAGAATAATAATTTTAATTGATTGGATATTTAAGTTCCTACCTACATATTAGAAAATGGTTAAAGCGTTTGTTAACTATTAAGTTGTTCGATCTCCCTCTGGAGAGGGTAGTAATTTTTGAGTATTGTGTGACCTCTGAATTGTGTTAGAAATGTGTTATCAAACAATTACTGCCATTTTCATATTTATGATGTTTACTTGTTTATCAGCAGTAAATGATATGACTGAAAGTTCATTTGGAAAATACACTGAGGGAGTAATAGCTGCTTTTGGTGATTTTAATTCTGATGAATTGACTGATGCTTTTGTTATCATAAATGGAACAAGTGTACAAGTATATCTTGCCTACGATAAAGAGCCTTTCTTGAGACCGTCAATATATGCATGTAACTTTAGCAACCTAGTTATCACTAGTGTTGTGCCAGGAGATTTTGATGGTGATGCATACATGGACATTCTTTTGACTACTCAACCTCTGAATGACTCTTCCAATCTACAAGAAGTAAGAATTTTGTGGGGTGGTTTGTCAACATTAAACTGTTCGGATGCTCTTGTTGTTAAAGCTTTAACTATTGGTCAACCTTTGGTCATGGATTATAATCGTGACATGACTCTAGATTTGTTTGGAATTAATACACAGAAACAAAGAGTGTACTGGGTATTTGATAACATAAGAGGAATACCTAACGAAGTTACTATGAGTGTTAGGGCTTTAAAGGAAGTAAAACTACCTCACTCTCACTCCTTTTTGGATATCAATGAAGACAATGCTGCTGATCTCCTAGTAACAACCAAAATAGACATAGAAGTTTGGCTGAACGAAGAATCAAATGGGTTTAAATACAATTACAGTATTGAGTTACTAGTAGGTAATCAAGCTATCTATGGACAAGCTTTGTTTATCGATGTAGCACTGTCAGGTCAATTCTTTTTAGTGGTACCTGTTTGCTCTGACACTGAATGCTTTAACAGCACTATATTGATTCATGATAATCAGCAATGGCATGATTTACAAATTGACCTTAATGATGGTAAGGGAACATTGTGGAGGTTTGCTCCACCTAGAAATGAGGTCTACTTAGATGCTATAACTATGAGGAGCGGAGACTTCAACATGGATGGTTATCCAGATATATTGATGACTTTGAGTCCTGTGAATAGTGATCTGACTAGAGTGTTCCTACTTCACAATATTCCATGCTCTACTCCTGGTTGTAAATTTTCTAGGACATTTCAAGTCCAATGGGATGTATTTGATTCCTTTGGAACAAATGTTGTGATGGGAACATTTTATGACTTCTATATGGATGGAGTACTTGACATAATTTATGTGAAAAAAAATATCACAACACAGAAATATGTTATGCATGCATTTAGAAATGAGTTGGAATATGACACTAACTTTATAAAAGTTATTGTTGTAACTGGGTTGACCAATAAAAATACTCCTACAATTAATGGTACCCTTTATAAACGCAAAGGCACATTTGGTGAGTTGAATTGTATTGCTATAACTTATAGCATTACTATGTAGGAAAGTTAACTCATATTAAATCCTTTACTTTGCAGGCACCAATTTGCCAGGACCAAAAATAGGCTACAATACATGGTCACAGGAAGGAAATTACAGAACTGGAGTGTGTGCACAGCTGCCTCAATCAGCATACTTTGCTCTTCAATTACCATACTCAATATTTGGTTTGGACAGAACACCAAATTATGTTGATACTTTGAATGTTGGTCTTTCAGGTCATTATAAAAGTTGGAATCAGATAATTCCCAATTCCCAAATTGTAGTAATTCCTACACCTCCAAATGATGCTTCACAATGGAGAGCACAGTTGTTTGTGACCCCTAGTAAGGTCATTCTTAAAAGTGTTTTTGTGCTAACTGCTATTGTGGTTGTAATAACAGCTCTTGTTCTATATCTACATTGGAAAGAACGAGATGACAGACAAGACATAATTGAAATTGATGAAAAAACTTATGTTAAAATCTAAATAAAAGAAATTATTGATTTCACCACTGTCTTAGCAAGATTCAATGCCACATGTAGATAATTGTTTGTGAAACCACTCTGAATATGTTATTGAACTGTGAAGCTGCCAGGCTGTTAGTCTGGTATCTAAATTATTAAACAGGTGTAAACTAATTAATCTCAATCATAGTAAATGCATTATGTTATAAGTATTCCATGGAGTAACAATATCAACCATCAACACAAAGCACTTTACTTATTCTTTGTGCTCTTATTTAACCTTTTTACCGCCAACAACTTCTATAGAAGTTCGAGATTTTCGTGCCGTCCACGCCAGCACTTCTTTAGAGGTTCTTCTTTGTACCTACTTTATTAAAATACATTTATACGTTGGCGTACAGCGGGACATCGCATGCAGGATAGTTGGGCGGTGAAAAGGTTAATAAGATAAGCTTTGTTAAGTTTCCATCCTGCATAACATCTTGCAAACTTATAAAATAGTTTGCTCTAAGGTTAAAAAATGGCCCTGATTAAGGCCTAATATCAAAGTAATACAATACAAATTGAATAAATAATTGTAAAAATTGTGTAACGAGGTAGGTATGTATATTAAATTGTAAATAAGTAAGATAATATTTTAGTCTGTGATAATGGTTATATTTTATTAATAATTATGTGTTTGAGACAAGCAAAATACTTTTAAATATGTTGTTACAAATATTTATTATAGAATACTAATAATGACGATATTTTACACTATGTAATACAAACTATGATATGGTTTGCAACTAGGGTTGCCATTTATTTTTCAGGAAATTAAAGTATATCTATCACTAACTAGTATAAAAAAAGGATTTGAAGATAAATTTAAGTATTTTCCAAATTTATTTATTTAAATGTTTAAAACATATTTTTTTTGTACTCTTGGCACTATCTAATAATTTTTTATTGTTTTATAGCGCGTTTGTTTCACTTCACCTGAGTCTGAGTATCATTCAGTAGTTCAGAAATTAAGTCAACAGGAATACTCCGTGCAAACACACGCATTAGTCGGAAATAACGTAGGATACATTATTTTAAAGTATGGTTGGCAACCCTATTTGCAACACAAGTTATGTCAAGCTTCAAGAAGTTTAATGTTTAGATTTGTTCTTATGTTTCTTTTCTTTCTTCTTTTCGAGTTTCTCCAACTTTCTGAAATTAAAATGTATAAGTTATTTCATGTATAGGTTTAAGAAAAAAATAAAGGTATTTTTGTATTTAAATAAGTTGAGTTTTAGTTTTTAGCTCATGATAGAAACAAATGGAAAGATGAAAAAGAGGCGTTTGCTCTGTAGTAGAAATAGGAAGTGTGAAATTTAGTTTTGTGTATGTTAATACATATAACAAAAAGTTTATACTAACTTCAACAATTTTTTCTTCTGTTTTTTGGTCAATTGACTAATCAAATCAACTTCAGTAAGATTAGATGTGTCATGTTCTTCGATTTTACTCGCAGCCAAAGGCATAGCCCCAGGTTTCATCACAAGCCCAGTGTCACGCATTTGCTGCATAAGAGTGGGCACATCAGGTTTAGCTTCCTCTTCTTCTGGAGCTGAAGTTGATGCTTGCAATGCTCTTGCTTCACTCATAGATAATGAATACATAGAACATTCCTTGTCTGAAAAGATATAAAACAAAGGTCAATTATAGCCAATGGTCGACTGGTCACTATATTACAGAAAGTACTAATAGTTGCCTGCAACTCGAACATCTACTCATAAAGAGTAAGCGGAGTAACAATCTGCCATTACGGGTCTCACCCTAAATTATTAAAATGGGAAGGGATTATAGAAAAAACAAACCTGTATTAATATGACCCCATTTGTGGCATTTAATGCATCTAACGTTCCGCACAAGTATGCCAAATGGCTGGTCCCTGATTTCATTATCTCCTTTACAATAGCTCTCTCTGGGTGCATTATATTTGCGTTGCCATTCAAATTTATACTCTGGTTCATTATCTTCACGCTCACGCTCTTTCTTAACACCTGGTGGTGGTTCATACATAAAATTAAGGCTCAATTTATCTTTACTGTCCTTGCTCAGTAAAGCTCTGCAAAAAAATAACACTATTAACATGTTGACTGCCACAATACATACACTTGTTCTTCTTTTTTATTTATGGCATGCCAAACTGCCAAACATACATACACAATAATAAAAATTGTATCTGGCATAGTGCTTATGTTGTTAGTGACAGTGTTTTTATCAAAAGTACAATACAATTTTATAGGTACATAATATTACGTGTTTACTTACTTGTTTTCATGCAATTCTTGTTCTTTTTCATACTGCACACGCAACTCTTCTTGCTTTTTCTTATATGCATCAGTTTTTTGTTCTGCCATCCATACCTAGAAATTACTACTTTTATTGGCCAAGAAAATTTAAGGTTTTTATTATGCACTTATCAGCGGGTACCTTCCAAATGTAAATACCTATTTTAAGATTTTTTAAGTAATAACGTTTTTATACATACCCTTTTTAAATTATCTCTCGAAGCAGGATGAAAGAATTTTTTGCACATATAATTATTAAATCCCTTGCCCATTTTGATTTAAGTAGAGGAAACCTTTCTTTTGGAAAGTCTGGTAACGATACAACTTCTGCTGTAACTCTTTCCTACTCGTTTGTTTTCGGACAAGATAAAATCGACAGCAAATCGTCGATTAAAGCTTATTGGTGCTTTTGCCTTTATGCGTAGAAAGAATCAGGAAACAATGAAAAATGGTGTAAGTGATATCCTCAAAAATAAATAAAGATTTACGTTACGATGAATGAATGACGTATTTACTACATTTGACAGATGTGATAAGTAGGTAGTGTTGTGCTTAGAATAATAATTGATGAATAAGGGTTGAACGATATTTATTAATGTTGTAAACATCGATGTTCAGTTCTCTAAATCATAATCATAAACATAGAAATATTTCCATTTCAACTAGATAATTAATATATAAAAATTATGCTATATTCCATGATGCCAATCCAAAAGAAGTCGTCTGTTTTTTTTCTTTTTTTTTCGAGTTAAATTAAGTAATGTTATAATTTATTCTTACTAATATTCATATACATAACATGATCATTAAATTATAAACTTTTATCAAAAAGAAGTCGTAGGTAGGTCATCTAATTCACACCTAGATTTTGCTAAATATAATTAATTTTGTACTTTTTTAAGAGTGTACCAAAAAATACTAAAAATGTTAGTTTTTTCTTATTTGTTGTATAGTTATTACATTTAATTAATAACTTTAGATTTATGGCTTACTATTATTAACAACAAATGTTGGAATTTATTTTCGATTTACGGATTGAACACAAAATTACTCCTTATTTGTTACAGAAATATTTTAACGTTCCTTTATATTCCCCATACCATCGATGTGTCAATGTTTAACTAACATCGCTGAAAATTGACATCCCTATCTTATGAAAAGGAAACGTAATTTATAAAAAAAAACGAGCAATGCTTGCCATGACAATTCATTATTTCTTTTAATCAATATACCTATGTAAAGTACCCTAGCGGACTTTATTATTGCTTTTAGATCATATTTTTTTTCCTTTTCATAAGATCATGGTTGTTTTGCTTGCTTTTTTGCTTTTGTTTTAGTTGGTTGGTCTGGCCAGTGTATCAAAATTATTTCCCAGAAAATACAACATACCACGCGCCACGTTCTTTCAGAAGCTTTACTTTTTAGCAAAGAGAATTTAATCACTACGACCTACTACGTTTACTTTAGAGCTTTACTTTCCTTCATTTTCTTTCACTCATTCTTCTCTTTCTCTTCAATAATAATTTCTTATCTACTACAGTGCAGACAGACTGACTGACTAACCATTCATTCATCCATTTTTAATCTGTGCTAAACTGTTAAGTGGTTTGGGTTTGGGTGTCAAGTAGGTAGTGGTTGGTTATGTGATATTTGTATTTAAGAAAAGCAACAAGTTTCTGCGTTTCTTTCTGCAAACAACTGAAATATGTAGATAATAGGGATAATAACGTATTTATCCGACGTAAATGAAGTTGTATTTTATCTTATTTAAGCGTGTACTGTCATTGTTAGGTGCTTAAGACTTTCTCGGATTTAGTGTCGAGTGTTCTAAAGTATATCTATTCAACTAATTTCAGTGATATTTTGTGATACAAACTGCGTCAGACTGATAAAATTACTCTCATACCTTTTATCTGTGCATTGATAAGTTTCAATCGACCCAAACGTTCTAAGAAGTCTCTTTTGTAGTCCTTCTTTTGTGCATTATTATTATCAGTTGGCCCAGCCACTCGCTAAATACATTGCGTAGTGGTTAATCCGGATTCACAATCCACATTTGCTTATTGTCGTCACTATGTTGCTTGTTTAGCACAGAATTTACTGTTAAATAAGTACTGTTTTATCATGTAAGGTATTTTTAGTGTCCATTTGAGTCTGGAGTCATTCTAAAGTTTCAAAATACTTTTGTTTTTTTAAAAGTAAACTTTTAGTGTTTATTTTAATAATAATTGAACTTCTATTGTGATGAAATTGGTGCATATACAACAAGTTAGGATCAGGATACTCTACTTGACATTTATGGTAAGTTACATATTTTATTATGTATTTGTTAGAAAATTTAAGATCTATTTTTAGATGAAACATTTGCATACATTCATTTCTAATCATAACTTCGATTTGCGGCATGACATGCTTATGATTATATACATTTTTTTATCTGATTTAATTTTAAAATATATTTAATAAAACAAATGTAGTTAAAGTCTTGCTGGTGGTATTATAAGCTGGTGGTATAATTGCACATCGTTTTCCAATTAGATTTTTTGCAAGATAGCAAGTTAGGTACTATTTACAAATCTATATTTTGCTACTGTATTCAAAACAACAAAATTAGAATATAGTTTTTGCTTCTATTGAGAATGCATTATGTCAGCTATTTTGCCTATTTTTTTTTGCAAAAATGTAGATATGTTTAAAGTAAAAGCTTATAACTGTTCCACTGCTGGGCAATACCCTTCATCATTATTCTATATTTCTTTATTTATTTATTTAACATAATTAAACGGGCGTAACCCAATTACATAATTATGAATAGTTGAGTGTATATAAGCACAAATAGCAAGTATAGTTAAGCACTAGTTTACAAACAAATATCCATTTTGTTAAAAAAAACTTAATGTTGTCAACAAACACGTCAAAATCCGGGTAAGCCATAAGGAGTGCGTTAAGTGCCTGATGCATGCGACACAGTGGTGAATGCGCACGCGCCACTGTGCGACATGGCGGAGGCGCAAACTTATGTAGGTACCTATGTATAAATTATTTTTATAAAGTTCATCAGTCTACAAGCTGCATACTTAGGTGTCTTGTATTAATCTATGCAAAGATAAAAGAGACATCTGCCTTATATTTTAGAACATACTATCGTCGATCATGGCTCGTACCCATTATCAGATATTGACAGACTAGTCAACCTGGTTTGTGTATACCAAGTAGGTAAAGTATATTTTTTTCTGTATTGTTCTATTGTCCCTATCTACTCACCCCGATAGATAGGGTATGGCAATTAAAGCTACAGGTCCCACTGTTCTTTCAAGGGTACCACGGGAGTTCCGGATTCTAGGCCCCCTGCCGGTTATGCCTTTGCGTCTCCGGCAGGTCCCGGACATGGGTTGGACTCGTGGTGGCTATGTGGTTAGCTGTAGAAGTGGGAATGTTTGTCTGCCTGGTTGAGGTCTGGCCAGGCTTCCAATTTGTGCACAGCAAGCGGGTCCGAGTAGCGGTCCGGAGAGGGCGAAAGGATCTGCGGGGCACGTGAGTTGTCCATAGTTGGTTGTTCTGCTCTATGGTTTTCATTGAGTAGGCTTCCAACATCTCTGGCACTAGTCTGGAGAACAAGTAGAGGCGCCCGCTAGATGCAAAGTCTCCAAAGGTTGAATCAGCCGTGTAGGATTTTGAAATTGATTAAGTGCCTGGATGGATACTGAGACGTGAGTGGACTTACAACTTCGCCACCAAAGAGGACATTTGGTAGTCGACTTTAGAGTTGACGACCCAAGCAATGGAATTTACGAGTTGTGCTCTTAGTGCAACGAGAAGTGAGCGAGCTTACAGCTCCGGTAACCTATCTGGATATCAGGTAGTGGACTATATGTGTCCACGGGGCAACTAGCTCGAGACACTAGTCTTAAAAGTACCTGATGAAGGATGCGTACCGGCGTGTTCTGATCTAGCATTATGACCTGACGTAGATGGTCCCTTGTGCTTGAGTTTATAACCGTAAGGCTGGTGCAGGGTGTCAGTATAAACTTTAAAGTTGTGTGTATCGTTATATTATATTATATTATCATTATATTATATTGAAATTAAACTTTTTAAATGTTCACTCTCTGGGATTAGTTGGTTTGTCGAAAGGGTACAAATTGTTTGGATAAAATCATGATCATAATTTCTAAAGTAAAATTTAGAAGATAAAAAATGAGATGAGATGAGATGAAAATACCTCTCATCTAAAACAAATTTGAGTAAGTCGGTACCTACCCAGATCCATAGAAAGTGTTTTCGACAAAGTGTTCTTTCTTTGCTGCAGTCAATAATTACGCTCAGGACGACTTCGTCATTTTCTTAAACTTGACACTTTCCTAACTATTAGTGATTTGCTAGATATCCATACTTACCTTTTGGCGAACTTTGAACGGATCTTATATGAAAAATTCAATGAAATAAATGGTTCATATTCTAGTGGTTTTAAACCATTAGAATTTGGCAAGTTAATATTATTATTATTATTTCTTATGGGGACGTCGCCAGCCGAACGGACGATCCACCCGCGTTGTTGCGGGCCACTTCATCCTTTTCCCCGTTCTCCCTTTTGAGGGAGTTAAGGTTCATCCAGCTTTCACGACGCCCCGTCGAATCTTTTGGTCTCTTTAGTGAATCTTGCTATCTGTTCCACCTTCAGATCCTTTAGGTCCTCTATGTGTAGTCTATCCGACCCCCAGAGCTCCCATCTTGCCAGCGAATACATAGGGCACTCGGCTAGTAGGTGGAGGCTGGTCTCCTCGCTTTCCATGCACTCCGGGCATATGGGGTCGGTTTTCACTCCTATCACTGTCATATGTCTGTTCAGTCGACAGTGTCCTGTTATGACTTCAATGACTAGCCTCATGTTCTCTCTGGAGAGTCCCATTAGTTTGCTAGTCTTTTTCTTATCCATTCCCTTGATGAAGATCTTCGATTGTCTCATACCATTCGAGGACCTCCATCTTCTGTTGGTTTCTGATGTAATACTGTGACTGATTACTCCCTTGGTGATGTTGTGCGCTATTGGCAGCCGAGGTTCCGGCCCCACCAAGTTTTCCTCTGCTCCCTTTCTGGCTAGTTCGTCAGCCTGTTCGTTTCCCGTGTTTCCCTCGTGTCCGGGAACCCACGCTATCGTCAGGTCCGTTCTCTCAGCCAGCCTTTTTAATGATTCCTTGCATTCTCTGACAATTGCTGATGTCGTCTCTTCTTTGCCTAGTGCCTTCAGCGCCGCTTGGCTGTCGCTGTAGATAGCCATCTTTCCTGTAATAGTGAGGTGTTCAGCTATCTCAGCGCATGCCATTATTGCGTATATTTCCGCCTGGAAGACACTAGCGAATCTTCCTAACGGTATCGACTTGTCTATCTCCGTCCCGTCTGCACATTTAATGTGCACGCCAGATCCAGAGAGCTTTGTCGACTCCTTTCTGGAGCCGTCTGTATAGCAAATGATGCCATCAGTTTCTACGCTCCAGTCCTCTCTTGAACCTATATGTATTCTGTATTTTTTGTCAAAAATCCTTTCCTTTCGTATTAAATCGTTCTTGGAAAGGATCATTGACAACCTATCTTCATATTGTTTATCTATACTAGCGTGACCCTTATCCGTGAAGGTCCCGGTCCATATACCAGTGCTTCTTAGTTTGAACCATTGTTCCGCTGCTCTTCTCTTTATTTCTAAGTCCAGGGGATTCAGCCCCAGCAGGATCTCGAGCGCGGCTGTAGGTGTGGTCCTCATCGCGCCCGTAGTCACTAGGGCCGCTAGCCTTTGGACTTTGTCTAACTCTGCCTTGTTTCTCCCCACTGCGGCTCTGTGCCACCATACGATAGCTCCATGTAGGTGGCAAGTTAATATGGTTTTTGTTTTCTTTCAAAATAATTCACTTATTGAACCTCAGTACAAAATGATGTATTTTAGGATTTCTAGTTCATTGCGCGCTATACAACGGCATTCATAGTCAACGGTTATAGAAATAACGCAATGAACTAGAAATCGTTCGCCTCATCGCAAGACGTTAGTGGTCTTGGCCGGGCGGTAAGGTGGTACTGTAAGGAGTTACACGTGATAATTTTAACAAGATTCATCTGAAGCTAAGCAATTATAAATACAGGTGCTACTTTTAAACCGTCCGAACATTTTTTTACCTACTACCCATTCAGAGCGTCTATATTTTAGCTGTGGAGAAGAATGGGCGCAAGAAACTGCACAGCTTTTAGGTATATGACATTTACATAAAGAATAGAATAGAATAACTTTATTTTGCTGAAAACATGGTCATAAAGTTGTTGTAAAGTTATAATTAGTATCAGCCAACATGTTAATTACCTACCTATTAAAAAAATTACCTATGTCGTTACTAAATCATGCAATATTACAATGTGCCCCGTGAGAGCCTGTGTAGTGAGGTGCGTATGTGTCAGCTTCCGGGTGGTCTGGTAAGCTGTTATGGCGTCTGGGAGGAAAAGCTTGGTGACCTCAGCTGTGTCGCTGGACGTGTACCTTTCGTTCCATTTGTCAAGAGATCCACTTCTGATGCATCTCTTGACAAATGAAATGGGGCATTCGTCGTAGTCCGGTTTCTTCTTGGACTTTAAAGCGGCCTCCTTGGTCCTTGGCAAGTTGGTCGGCTCTCTCATTTCCCTCCAACCCCGCGTGCGCCTTTATCCAGTACAAACGTACATGTTTGCCCTGTTCAGTTATTAACTTGATGTTTTTGCGCGTGTTTACTGCGACGAGAGGGTGAAGAGAGGTCACGCTTGTGACCGTCTGGAGAGCTGCCATGGAGTCGTTGTAAATCCCAAAAGTACTTTCCTTCCTAGTTAGCAGTACCTCCGAGGCTTTGTGTAGTGCGAGGAGCTCAGCCTGATACACGGTGGCGTATGACGGCAGTGCAAGCTTTACGGCATTGGTTTCGCCGGTGCTGATCCACAAGGATAGCGCCGCTCCAACCTTGCCGCCGATCTTGCTGCCGTCTGTGTAGATGCGGATGTCGTGCATCTGTGTGTCCTGCGTGATGGGCGTGAGCTCAAACGTTGTTCGTTCTGCCCGATGTAAATGTTTCAGTGCAGGGTGTGGTGTCTCTATGTGTCTGCCATATAGGTCGGGCCGGAGCACACCTTTTCTGCCCTCATAAAGAGCAGCTGCCTCTTTAACCCGGAGGTCCAGGGGGAGTGTCTCGGTCAGCACTAGGGCAGAGTTGAGTGACACTGTTCGATACGCACTACACATCTTCTGCGCGAATCCCCGTTGCAACACTCCCAGCTGCTTACGCGTCGTAATCTTGTCCGCGGCTGAGGTCCAGACCGCAGCCGAGTAGGTTACAACGGGTTCCACGGCGGCTATGTAAATAGACTTGACCACCTCCGGGTTCAGTCCCCAGTCCACCTTTGCGGCCCGCGATAGATGTTTAAAAATATTGGCCGCCTTTCAGCACGTGGCAAACGTATGCAACGTTTGCCACGTGCTGGTTAAACGTGAGTTTATGGTCGATTGTGAGACCCAGGTGTTTGATTTCCGTTTGGCTGGTAATCGCTATACCGCCCATATTGAGGAGAGGGGCATCGAATTTGAGCTTTTTGGTAATATTTAAGCTATTCATTTTATGTGAAGCAAATTTGAGTTTGTTTTCGATGCCCCACTCCTCAATACGCGCTAGGATAGGATTCGCCATCTTTTCTATCTCTCTCCCGGTCTCTCCTACAAACACAAGGGTGACGTCATCTGCGAAGGCTTGGGCTATCACCTGTCTTTCCTCCAATTCCTTCAGCAGAGGGTCCAGCAGCAGATTCGATAAAATGGGTCCCGCTATGGACCCTTGGACGCACTTGGTCCAGCATATTTCACTACTACCCTTCTCTTACTCATTTAGCTGTCAAAGACTCTTCGCAGGTTCACATGGCATCCAGCTTCGGCCAGTCGCACCCTTATGGCGGGCCACCATGCGCTGTCGAAGGCTCCCTCTATGTCCAGCGAAACCACTGTCACTATCTTCTTCCGCTTGACGTTGGTTTTGATGGTATTTATGAGGGCATAGAGGGAGTCCTCGGTACTCTTTTGTGGCATAAAACCGTATTGGTTAGAACTCAATTTTGGCAGTATATGATGTTTTAATCTACCGACCAACATCTTCTCATATAATTTTGCCCAATACGGGTAGGAGGCCTATCGGTCGGTAAGATTTTGGTACGGTGTAGGTATCCTTTCACAGGTTTTCTGAGTATCACGATTGTGGCCCGTTTCCATTCTGCCGGGAAACCAAGCTCTAAGCACTTGTTTACAATGGAGAGGCACTGTTCGGGGTCAGCATAAATGGCGGCGCGGCAGATATCGACTGTTAAACCGTCGCTACCCGGAGCTTTCTTTGAGTTGAACGAGTCGACGGTGGATCTGAGTTCAGTACTCGTGAAAGGGGGGTCAAATAAATACATCAGTATTCGACCCCACGTTTGGACTCTTTGCTTTTTCTCTAGTTCTTGTATGTATCACGCCGTCGCTGTCCTCTGTATCGTACGGGTAGAAGACTTTCGCCAATAACTCGGCGGATCTTCTTTCGGATAGGGTCACTCCGTTTTCTACGAGCATTTGGTCTTCGGCTCTGCATGAGGTACGGGTCATGATTCTTTTCCCTATCCTGCCGTCCGCAGAAGTCTTTCCATGAGGCCGTTTGGGCTGTGGAGACAGCGACTTCGTACCTTCCCTTTCCTCTAGGTACTCTTCGACTACTCCAGTTCTACGATGTTGCGCGGCATTCCTGACTCTTCGCTTCTTTGTGGCGACTCTCCTCTTCATGTCCCTAGAGAACGGGGACACGCATTAGTGCATGATGCCGTTCCCTCTAAAAATCCTCTAACGGTGCTTCGTTACACACGGCTTGAGGAATCCTTTGAGTTATTAGCCGCCCGGCGCCCCCAAAAAAGTCCGGTGACCATAAAGATGCCGCCTGAGGCTATCAGCAAACTCAAAAAAAATCGGAATACCAGAGGACAGGGAAGAAACAGAATTCAACAGACGTGTCATTTTTAACTTAGTGTCAGATGTGTCTAAACTGCCGCTTAAGCCTATGGCATGACTACGATCGCGATTCCAAAGATAGCCAGGAGAAGAGTGATAGAAAGAGATCCCATGGATTCACTTTCGAAGCAAGATGTTTTTATAAAACACTTTTATCTACACTAATGTTGTAACATTCTACTTATGTTTCCAATACTTGACTTATAATTACTACTGTTATAGCGCAGACAACAAAACACTCAATTTAAGCAATTTCACATGATGGTATAATATCCACATCGATATCGTAAAATCTCATTATAACATCAATAAAACGCGACCAATTAACCTGGCGAGCCTTATGTCAAAATCCTCATACAAGTTGTATAAAATTTTGATATTAGGCTGGCTTTTGAAAACAGTTGGGTTATACGTGAAAACTTCGTCGAAACTACTAAACTTACATACACAAAACTCTTTGGTAAGATATTGTGCCAATTAAATAAAAAAAGAACAGCGCGCGCTCGCTCCTGATTGGCCCTGCGCGCGCAGCTGCGCTCTCATTGGTTAGATTTTAATGGCGGCAAGTTCACTGTGACAATACACGTACGCGTGAATTTAATGTTTCGCAATGTTTTTTGTTTTTAAAATACAAATTAAAAGTTAAAAATGGACAGCGACGATGATATTTGTACGCCTCCGGATATTCTAGAATTGGCAACAAAAGTAACTCACAATCTTTTGCCAGAAAAATCTAGAAAATTATATGAAAAAGAATATATAATAACTTTTTGGCATGGAAGATCGAAAAGAAAACTACATCATTTTCTGAAAATGTCATTCTTGTGTATCTCAAAGACCTCTCCGACAAATTCAAGCCATCTTCTATGTGGTGGTAAATATTCTATGCTCAAGTCCACACTGAGTATCTACAACAATATTGATATCACGAAGTATTCAAAAGTCATAGCGTTCCTGAAACGCAGTTCAGAAGGACACAAGGAAAAAAGTCCCTGACGTTTACATCAGGTCAAATAAAGATGTTCCTGAAAGATTCACCAGATATTTTGTATCTTTTTGAAAAGGTAAGTGTATTTTAGTTCTGTTATTTAATCTACCTAGTACTTACGTACTACACACGCAAGTTATCTAGACACTCCGTTTAAGCGCTTTGTGTATAAATTAGGTAGTAGGTACCTACACTTTACTACTTCATAAATCATAGTTTTTGCCTTGGCTATGTACCTCAAGCTTATTATATCGTTTATTGTTACAGGTTGCACTAATCTTCGGCATAATGGGGGCATGCCGAAGGCAAGAGCTATACAACATCCAATTCGATAAAGTCTCTAACATAGACGACAGTACAATCATGGTGAAAGTTTCGAAAACAAAAACGAAAATAGATCGTTCTTTCGTTGTGACGGGCAACTGCTATGCCGTATGTAAAAAATACATGGAACTTCGACCCACCCCCTGTCGAAACCCTGCCTTTTTCTTGAGCTATAGATCGGGGAAGTGCGTCGATCAAAGAACTGGTATTAATAAATTTGGTGCTCTGGGAAAAACTATCGCAAGTTTTTTGAATCTGCCTAACCCAGCGTTGTACACGGGGCATTGCTTCCGGCGCACCTCGGCGACCCTTCTCATAGATAGCGGTAGTGATTTGACCGCACTGAAACGACACGGGGGGTGGAAGTCTTCTACTGTGGCTGAAAGCTACATTGATGAGTCTTTAATGAATAAAATTCAAGTCTCAAATACGATCTTGAACAGTATAGAAAACAAGACGAATGAAGTAATTATAAATATTCCAACTCCGTCTACGAGCTCTACTGCTTGCCCCGCGACCGCTACAGCTGCTGGATCAATAATTAACATTAACTTTCAAAATTGTACCATCCAAAATTTGAACAATTATTATAAATAAACTATTGTCAGCTTTTACTCTTGTTGTTTGACTAATTGCATTAGTGAAGATAAAGTAGTGTATGCAACTGCATATAACACGGGTATTAAAACACTCGTTACTATTATGAAACTCGCTGCGCTCGTTTCATAAACTCACACTCGTGTTTTAATACCCTTCATTATATGACAGTTGCATAAACTACTATTAGATTGTTAGTGGAATCAGGCGTTATTTTGCGGAAATCCATGGTACAAAAAATGTTATTGAAATAATATGTAGTGCTAATTCCGCTAAATCACTCGTTTATCCAGCTTGTATGCAGTACGATACCGCTATCGGTGTTGGTGGGCATGTTCGCTTGCATGTGCATATCTTTTGCGAGCGGGAGGGCGGTGCATGCGTACTGCATCCAAGCTACATAAACGAGTGATTTAGCGGAATTAGCACTACATATTTTTCCAATTACGTTTTTTTGTACTTTTAGGTTGACTTTTCGAAAGCTGTTTAGGGTTCTGCGATTATTTAACGAACGCATGAATAAAGTTTAATCCTGTTAAAAGAAGCACAACTTAAGTTTGACAGGCTTACCGTACTAATATAGTTTCTCTACGTAATATGAATGTAGTTCTATCAGACGTTAGTGATACAAATACCTAGACCAGATGGCGAGGTCGGTGGGGTGGTCGATTTTTATTATCTTAGGGCAAGTGGGTGCGCCCAGGAGTGGCACCTCAAACAACGGCCGTCGTCGTGATCAATACTATCACGGACTATTCCGCTTGCGACACCACTAAATATTGAACTATTGGCAAAACAAACCGACATGTATTTGCTTCATGAACTTTCGATGAAACTAATTTCTAAGCCTCTGTTGCTAAATGTGATATATTAGGTCCTTACCTCTGAAATTGACGTGTTTTTCTCACTTATTAAAAGGTCTAAAAGTTCTAAAAGTCAATACCGGTTGTTAATATTATTATACACTTTTAATTAGGACTATGTTACTTAGGCGTCAGTAATAACAATGATTATTAATTTTGTGTCTTTATCGCACAATATTTTTTTTAAATTGACAAATTTTTATGTTCGCGGAATTGTCTTTTTGTTTCATTGTAGCATTGAAGGGACTTGATTCTTTTACTTTTTAATGTCTGCTATATTTAGCTAGTAAAACAAACACACTACTCTACAATTTTCATAGTGTTAACATAAATAGATGCTAAGGAAATTAAAAAAACGTTAGTATGAAAAATATTTTTTTATAGAAAATTTCATACAAAACGTCAATTTCATAGGTAAGGACCTAATATATACCGAGATATATATCAATTGCGTTGAAAATAGAGAAAATTCTAAAATATTTGCACGAGTGCATATATATTAAAGTTTTTTTCACAAACTATGTTAAAATCGACGTTTTAGGCATCCAACAGAGCTTGGCATGTACCTAGCATGAATATGATAAAATAGAAACGACTGACTAAGCATTATTGTCATAAAGAAGTGTTACCACAGATATCAGTGATAGAACTCTCATTGTAATCTTTTTCATCTCTGCATATGTCTACAAAATTACCAAAATTAACATATAATCATTATAACAGCCTTCGGCATTGTGCTCTTTTTACTGGTACATGACATATTTTTCGAAAGTTCTTTCTGTTGGAGTTGTGTAATCCAAATCGTCTTCGTAGGCATTTGTTAAGGCGCAAAATAGCCTATTTTATTACAGATATACTGCCAAGTGTTTATGCTGAGGATACTTTGCATGGAATACATTTCGTAGTGCATGAGTTTCAAAAAAAGCCTAGGTTTAATTACCAGGTCGAGCAAAGTATGTTTCAGATTTTTTTTATGAGCCCTAGTATTTGATCACCAACCAGCACCCGATCCGAACCCTTCGGAGAATCTAGTAGGGCACGGGGACACGCAATTAAGTGCGTGATGACGGTCCCTCTAGAAAACCTCTAAAGGTGATTCGTTTCACACGGCTTGAGGAACCCTTTAAGTTTCTCGCCGCCCCCAAAAAGCCCGGTGAAGCTGAAAATGCCGATAGAGGCAATCAGCAATCTCTCTCCAAAAAATAAAAACCAACCAGCATTTGGCAAGCGTGGTGATTAAGCCAATACCCGCCCATTTTAGCGATGACTTTATATCAGTGATGCAGTTTATTGGCTATGCTTTTTACTTTATTAACAAAAATTCCCCTGTGGCGTAATTTTTATTTACTTTAAAACGTCCGCCACTAAACAAAAACGTCACAGTGACGACAATAACATGACCAATATTTAGCGCAGAAAAACCACTGTATTAGGCAACCGTTGTATTTTAATATCGTTAATATGCAAGGAATTAAAAAACCCTATTCCTTTTAAAGAAAAGCTCAGCTTTAAACCGATTACACTTTGAAAAAGAGCATAAAAATGCAACAAGAAAAAATGCCACATTGGTTTTGCATTTAATGTTGCTTGGGCAGAAAGAAAAATATCCATCACGACACTACACGGTCAACCATGCCGAAGTCCTAGCTTTTGGCTGAGCCCTCAGGTTTAAATCAATTCCCGCGCGGAGATTCTAGTTGGGTACTATCACGCTCGCATAATGCCGACAGCTCCTCGAAAAACTCGGGGCTTTGATTTGTTACTATGCCTTGAGTAACCACCAAGTAACTCGTCGACCATAAACCCGTTTATGCTGTAAAGAAAACGGCGAAGAGCGTAAAGCACTATCCTTTTATAATAAAATATGATGCAGATCTGACGTAACACTAAGTACCATTGTGCTATTTCTATACGGTAGAACGGGGTTCACAGCTCCTGGTCTTCTTCCTGCGATATGATTCTTGAGGTAGTCACATTAGGCGCCTAGAACGCAAGAGATACCCATTTTAGGAGCTAATTAATGCCTGTGATAAATATCACACTTGATCCAAAGTAACCCCCTTTTATGGTACTCGTGTTTTATCTCAATACTAGCTGTGCTCGCGACTTCGTCCGCGTGGAATAGTGACTTTCGGCAGCATTTTTAATTTTTTAGGCTCTTTTCCCGTTTTTGCAACATTTTTCACTGATGCTTCGCTCCTATTGGTCGCAGCGTGATGTTATATAGCCTAAAGCCTTCCTCGATAAATGGACTATCCAACACAAAAAGAATTATTCAATTCGAACCAGTAGTTCCTGAGATTAGCGCGTTCAAACAAACAAACAAACAAACAAACTCTTCAGCTTTATAATATTAGTATAGATGCAAAAATATTACACTGGTTTCGACCGTTCTGAACCAACCTCAAGCTTATGTATTTATTTGGTGTGCTATTAATAACTTGGTAAATATGTAACCAAAGTCGAGGTTACAAATATTAACTTTAATGCGAGCGTGACACAATGTAATGTTACATGGAATATGCAGGCACGATGACTTGTGCCAGCCATTCATTAGTCAGAATATAAATTTATATAATGCTATAAAATTAAGTAGATTAGGCACGTAGGTATTTTTGAGAAGACATTAAGAGAAATGTCCCTTTTCCCCTAAAAAACTTTACTCACCCTAAGTGAGCTTGTTCATAAAATGATTCTGCTTTATAACAGTGCCAGTGACACAAATCAAGAGTGCAATACATAGGTATTATCAGGCGCTGTGTGTAAGCATTTCACAATAAGAAATAAAGTTTTTCTTGTTAATTATCGGCTTATAACATGAGTGTGCTGCGGGAGCATTGCAGTTACCGACATTTGTTTTGCCGGCAAGTGTTTGCTGTTGCTCGAAATGTAATCATAATCATATTACTTTTTTATTTTATTCTAAAAATAGCTTGAGAGAGCGTTATCGTTGACGTTATCTCAAGGCGAGATCACGGCGGGCGGCGCGGCGTGGCGCATACGTCGTTCACCGCTGTGCTGAGCGCACCCGTGCCATCGCCTCGGGTAGACTCCTCGTCCATCCATCTTTTATCCCTACTTCTTGCACTATTGCAATATCCATATGGTCATTATTATCTTTCTGCAGACATACAAATTCAATGTGAACCGTAATTCTTAAAACCCCTGTTTCTTGTTTATATAATTGTTTTATTAATATCTGTCTGTTGTCTAAAAATTATACTTTATTTAGGTGTAATGCAAACGGTCTACCACATACCTGCATGCTTTGTTGTATTTCAATTGAAATACTAACATTTTTCTTTACGATTATTGTTTGTTCTGTTTTACATGATTTTGTAAATCAATTTTGGACCTGTAAATTTATAAAATAGTTATAGGGTTTTCTCATGTAAGTAAATTAATTCATTTGAAAATTACTTGTTTTTACCTAAACGTGTAAGAATAAGGCGATCAAAAAGTAAGAATGTTGTCAAAACAGCAGTATGCCAATTGGTCTAATCAGTCGCCGGCTGCGAGCCAATTACTTAGTTGACAGCATGGAAGCAATTCCTACATTTGAGGGCGGAAAGCGCTGCAGGAAGACTTCCCTTTATTGAGTTACAAAAATAGACGCGCTCATTGTCACCATCATGCACCACTCTCTGGGACTCGCGATTCGACCACGCGACGACCGCGACAGTGGAATAGTCGGCTGATCCATAATGCAACTTCAATGTTAGACGATCAACGTTTGTTTAAAGAAACATTGACATTTAAGTACGCGATGTGTAAATTATCGAGAAAATGTTAAGTCCAACTTTTAGTTTACCAAACCAAACCGGTCGTGCACCAACAATTAAGCTATTTATGTCCAATCAGTAATACAATTTTAATGAGATTTTGTGTCTTCCTGCCTGACTTTAATTTACTTAAAGTCATTATTGTGAATGCTTCATTAACATGTTATATTTATAGGTTCTAATCAATATTAGATTCAATTGTTTGTGTTAGAGGTTAAAATCAGTAATTAGGGTAATTTTCTTATAGTCTATTTATAGAACAAACTGTATTTACCTACTTTGGACGCTATAACCAATGTTGATCCAATGTTAGGTATTGGATCAGCATTGTATGCAAAGTAATATGACTTATGACTAGGTATAGTATAAGGATTTTAAGTCCGATACTGAATCGATCATTTCGTATATTGCGGATTTGCTGAATGTTGCAGTCTTGTCAAAGCGAAGGAATAGGACATGGCCCTCTGCCATTTTAAAACGTCCAGTGTCCTGTGTCGCTCTAATGTCATCATCCAGAATACCTACTGACACGCTATTGAGTAGGATTGTGGCGATATTAAATTAGCAGACTTGAGGCTCTTAAGGTCTGTGTTGAGTCGAGGCCCTAGCTGACTGTGGATCGATCGACATTCAATACGTCTCTGTACGTATGCAAACTGTCAAATTACTATACATTTTCAACCATATGCGTAATGCATAGAGTTCAACGTCTATTGAGGACATTTGACAGTTTGTGGTAGGTTGATGTGCAGGCGTGTGTACAAGGCTTTAAGAAACCGGCCAAGTGCGATTCGGACTCGCGCACGTAGGGTTCCGTACAATTATCTATAAAAATATTTAAAGTTTCTACCTGTTATCGTTAGTAAGACCGAGAAAAAAGTTTGAAAAAAATCACGTTTGTTGTATGGGAGCCCCCCTTAAATATGAATTTTATTTTTATTTAATTATTTATTTTTAAAGTGAATAATATAACTCAATATTCTGTGAATATTTCAAGCGTCTACCTGTTGCCGTTATCAATATCGAGCAAAAAATCACGTTTGTTGTATGGGAGCCCTAAATATTTATTTTATTCTATTTTTAGCTCTAGCGGCAACAGAAATACCTACATCATCTGTGAAAATTTCAACTGTCTAACTATCACGGTTCATGAGATACAGTCTGGTGACAGACGGACAGACATACAGACGGACGGACAGCGGAGTCTTAGTAAAGGGTCCCATTCCCATTTTACCCTTTGAGTACGGAACCTGGGTGGTATTTTTACCAGTAAATTAATGAACCGCTCTACGCGAATTGGCTGAAGCACATTAGATAGGTAACGAAAAAAGTAGCGATACTTTTCTAGATAACGTTACCTGCATTACCGGTACCAAATTACCTTTATAGGAATAACGTTACTTGTCGATACTTATAGTGGAAATTTGGTAACGGTATCAAGCCCTGTTTCAATATCATTCTTACGATAACGAATGGAACACCGTCGAGATGTCCTTCGCTAATATGACCGACGACGTTAGTGGGTACACAGTAACCTCTTTATTTGTATTATAGCCTAAACCTTGAAAAATACGATCGCACATTTTATTTATAGAATTTTCCATCAATGTGTTAATCTAAGGTTTTACACATGGCGGAAGATATTTTATTTTATGCATCAATTCATTGTTATGTAACTTAGGAAATATTGCCTTGTCATAATAAATTAGGAGGTCCAAAATGATCACGATTCTGCCTGTGCTGTGTGTGTATAGGCATATCCAATATAAACCTGCTCATTGCTTTTGATTGTGGCCGCCAAGAACCAAGAAGTTGGGATTAAATCGTGTTTCCGAATAGGATGATTCGCCTGACAGGAACGAGTAATTTATACATGTCTGTGTTGACTGTACTCACTAACACAAAAAACGTTTTATCTGAACGCTACACGACAACAAATAGTACATTCGTATGTTCTAATGAAAGACTTTGTCTATAACATCTGTTATCATATCAGTCGATCATCCTCGTATCGTAGTAGGACAATGACTTTAGTTTGTAAATCCTATAGAGTTTTGTATCGATCTAGAATCTAGAACGATAAATAAGTAGTAACTTTGTGGTTACAGAATGAAATATGGACGTGGGCATTGCGTGGCTCTGTCAGAATAACAGCTATCTCTTCATACTTTATGGCAATTATTCAGTCGATGACGTCAATTGTTTTTCCTGTTTTCATTTATACGATAGTGAAGATTGAAGATTTTGCCTTATGTAGGTAGTAGGAAACTTCGGAAGCAATTGAATAATCAAAAGCATATCAATTACCTAATTCTGTTTTTTATGTTTGAATTGAAAATTCGTAATCTCTTTTATTTATATTATCAGATGTTATAGGATACCTTTTCATTATTACCCCAACTAAAATGTTAAGTCATGAAGTGCATTACCTAATTACCTATACGCTTAAATGGTAATTGTTCCCAGGTGCGGAGGTCAGAGTGAGGCGGCGGCATGTCGCGCGACGCGCGCGTGCTGCTGCTCGCGACGCTGGGCCTGCTGGTCGGGCCCGCGCTCGCCACCAAGAAGTTCAGCCTCACCATCGGCTACCTGCCCTCCATCAAGGGCGAGCAGCGCGACCGCCAGGGGCTCGCCATATCAGGGGCCCTCTCCATGGCACTTGAAGAGGTATGATATTATGCGTCCAGATACTAGCGGCTGGAAAGCTCATTCTCACTCTTGCCTACTTCCGCACGAGTTCCAGGGTACTAGAATATTTGGCACGCTGTCCATGAAACTTGAAGAGGTACTATGTGCGACCATAGACATAACCCGAGTCACACACTAGCTGCTGGAAATTTTAGCCTCACCATACGCGAACGTCAGGGGCTCGCTATATCAGGAGCCCTCTTCACGAGAATTAAGGGTGCGCTGACAAAAAAATGCCAAAAATGCAGTTGCGGTTAAGTAGATATAATTGAAAATACTATCGTATTAATTGAACAAAATATATATTTAGTATCATAGGGAACGTGTTTGGGCAAAAATCATGAAAACGAGTGGCGGCGTTTAGTAGATTTCTTATAGTTTATCTAAATTATTGTACCTCTGATTTTGTCTCTGTTTTTCGATTCATCAAGTGGTTATTTAAATAATTATTTTTTATTAAGCACCTTAAATTCCCCATACAAAATTAGTATGGCCGCGCGGCATCAAATAAATATGGACGATGACATTTCAAATAAAACATATGACACTTGTCACTTATGGACGGCGCACCCTTAAAGAGATATGTATGATACCTTACGTGCAAAGATGTTACCCGAGTCATTTACTAGCGGCTAAAAACTTCAGTCTCAGCAAGCTCCTTTCCATTAATAGCTGCGCGGGCGCCAGAGATCATCAGCATTCGCGCCTTGCATTGCTTTTAAAGTGGTATGCGATGAGACACATATTAGGTACATTACATACTATTAATGAATGAGAGAGTGAGACTAATAAGTTAGGCTAAGCAAGGATTCCAATAACTTGTGCTTTCTCAAACCCCCATGTCTCGTGAAAAAGACTATGATAGGAAATATTTATTAGGATAAACTTTATTGAGAAAGATTTACTTTTTCCAACAAACAACAAAATAGATTTGTAGATAGAGAATGATGTGGAGCTGGCATACCCATAAAACAAAATAGGATATAGGACGAGTAATGCCGAATTCTAAGACATACTGTGTTTGAAATGAGCATGATATAAATTCTATTTGTATAACACGAATTCATATCTACGCTTCCGTAGTTAATTTTAACTCGAATAAATCTGTTTATTTACAGTACCGCACATAACTCAGTGTTTGAAAATTGCAAAATGTTTAGTACGCCACTTAGTATGTAGGGGACTGGGAGACTAATATTTATGTTGCTACGATTGTGCGAAGAAGAAAGTTAGCACTGACTAGTTGAAGGGGCCATGTGCCGGTTTGTGTTGGGTCAACTTGTGCCTTCTATAAATAAAATGGGTACTTAGAAACCGAATCGTTCAAACTTGTCCAGCTACTGAACATTTTTATCTTACTCGTAATAATATTATTGAAACTAAATTCAGATTAAGATATATATGATGTGGGTATTGTTAAGTACCGATGACACTATTATATTGAAGTGCTTCAGACTCGCAATATAATCATATTATGTAATGCCCCTACGTATTGCAACTACCTATCTGCTTGCCTTTTTTACCTATTTGTATTTGTTGATAAATGTTGTGTGTCCAGACACTGTTGATGTTTTGAATTGTTAATTGTACCTACTATCACGTCTATATTTTTGTACTCTGTCGATTCAAAAGCTTTATCTCTTAGCAATTTGAGTCGCAGACTAGCAACTTTAATCAATGATTGTTTACATCAAAGTAGTGAGTGTAGTCAGTATTTACATGACGTTACTTCTGAGCTGACAAACGAGCATATAGTCACTTGATAGATAGCGGCCACGGCAGCCCATCGACACTTGCGACGCCATGGATGGGTATCACGTGCGCGCATTCGCTTCGGTTTTCAGCAAGTGCTGGCGTCAATAATAAGATAGACGCCATCTACACGGATTCTAGCGGATCCCTCCACCGATTAACAGGGGACACGTACTTCGTCGCGATCGAAGGAATTTGGTGAATAATTTTCTAGTCGTACTACCAAAAGGTAGAACGTTATCCCAGTACTCGTATTGCCTATACTTTCTTAAACATTGGAGTCTTTAAACGAGGTGTGAAGAACCAACTTGCGGGTCGGTAAGGTGAGGATCTAGGTGAAGCGGAGTCATATGCCATATTTATTTAAAAAATAAATAAATATGGAGGAGGGTTTTATTTATTAACTAGTCTCACATAAATTGGTAATCTTACATTCAAAAGCTATTTACTGTGAGAAAACACGAGAGCTTATATTCTCCAGGCAAAAAAGAATAATCGTGGCGTAAACATGCCAAAGACTCGGTTTTCTAAATTAAAATTTGTTACATCAGGTCCACACTCAATGGCTGTAAAAATCTATAATCACTTATCTAATAATGACATAAAGAAGTAAGTCATGATGATTTAAAAATTAAATTACAGTAAAATATTGCCTTATTAAATTATTATTAAAATTTATCATTAAAGAACTCATTTATATTATAGTAACTTTTATTAATAAGACTTTTGTAGGATATAATTTTTATTTTCAGTTTTTATTGTTATTATTTTTTATTTTGTAATCATAATATTATTTAATAATAATTCGTAAGTCAATATAATTATAATGGTATAAATATTAATAATTCATAATAATGTAACAGCCTCTTAAAATTTGCCATATCCTTACAGGGCGTTAATGTATTACAATTTTTAGTGTTTAATTTATTTAATATTAAAATGTACAGTAGTAAATAAGTTAGTTATACTCCCTTTGTTTGCTATGACCTTACGGGGCGCTACATTGTTTATCTTAACACCTTTTGGACCTATTTATTTAATTACTTTGTACACCAATGTGGCATGCAATAAATAATTTTGAATTTTGAATATTGAATTTTTGCAATTGAGTTTTATTAATATAGATTAAAAGCTTCGAAAGATCTTCTTTATCATTGAACAGATTAACAACAGCACAGCCATCCTACCTGACGTTGAGCTGCACCTGGAGTGGAATGACACCAAGTGCGACACGATCACGGCGACGCGGCTGCTCACCGACATGAGCTGTTCTGGCGTGGTCGCCTTCTTCGGGCCCGAGGGCCGCTGCCACACAGAGGCCATCATCGCGCAGTCTAGGAACTTGCCTATGATATCCTACGTAAGTGACAACTTTTTTTTTGGTACTGGGGATATTGCGTGATGCGCGTAAGCTGGGGCCTAACGCGACCCTGTGTTATATGGAACTCCTACCTGTCGCCGCGCTGCCCAACTTCGAAATAGTCGATTGGGGGAGGGTAGACCTATCCACTACAAACCATCCCTTCTTTGCCATGAAGAAGGTTCGGGACCACGGATATCAAGCAACGAGTACGCGAAAGCAACCTAGCATATTACTATGTTACCAGACCTGTAACGCACCTGAAGTGGAACGACACTAAGAATAGTCAATGACATATTATTGAAACTGTTACATCTGATGTGTTTCTTACCGATGGATTGCTCAGGCGCTCAGGCCGCTACCACAGCAAATATTTTTTAGGTATTACTTTATAATATGACGCTATAAATTTTTCAGAAATGCTCAGACTACCAAAGCTCGGTACTTCCCAATTTTGCAAGACTGGAACCTCCGGATACTCAGGTGAGTGTATCAGCAATGTAGGTTTAAGTATAATTGTACTTGCGACCCGTATCCAGTAGGCTAATAATGACTAATCACTTCACGGAGCGTGTGGCTTGTTAATTTTCCTCATCGAACCTAATATTAAATGACCATTTAACAAATTATTGTGTAATTCTGGATGATGAACATGCGTGTATATATAAATATATATGTGTATGATATATAAATACCCTTTACTCATAAACGACAACACGTTTTCTTAATCTCGATATTACTGTAAATATATGGCCCTTTTGTTTAGGGATTGTTAGATCGGCCCCGAATCAAATAACGTAGGTAGTGGTAATATAAAAATAGAATTAACAAAGTTACACAATACAGTTTAATACAAATGCTGAATCTGAAAGTAAACGTTATTATGGGCATGAATCAGTGCCCCGTGTCACATATTTGTGTATAATTTTAAACACTGTCTTTTTATAAAACGAGACACAGACGTTTAGATACCTTAATGTAGATATAGATATACCATAGTCAACCATTTTTTTTTTCATTAGTTCCTTTAAGTACTGTACGTGTATAATAGGAAAACATGTAATTATCCTTACTCATAGTTTAATCGGTAACACTTTGCTGCCAAAACCAAACTGCGTTAGGTAAAACATTTCTTATGAAACAAGAAGTTCCCCAAGAACGGTTTTTTCTAATGTACAGACCACGCCTGCACATCAACCTATCCAAAACTGACAAATTTCTTCAATAAATTTTCAACCGTATGTCATAGATATAAAGTTCAGAGTCTGTTAAGGAAAATTTGACAGTTTGTAGTAGTCTGATGAGCAGGCGTTGTGTTTTAAATTGATTAATATAAAACACCTAATAATGGTAAATGAGTTGTCCCAGTGCTTTACTTAAAATTATAATAATGGAAACTTATTCAACACTTAAAAGATCTTCGCAAGGTGGCAAGAGCTAGATGAGAGTAGCCACGGATCGTGCTCAGTGGCGTGCACTTGGAGAGGCCTATGTCCAGCAGTGGACGTGTGTAGGCTGATGATGATGATTCAACACTTTTCTAAGTTGAATATGAAGTTATTAATTTCTTATCAAAAAAAATATAGCTATGTAAACTTTTTCAACACTTTTCTGAGTTGATTATACAACCTTATTTTTAGTTTATACGAAAATCGAAACGGGGGAAACGTCAAATATTTTCATTTAAAGAATCAGTACAAAAAAAAATATAAATAAAACTCACGAAGTTACAAGCTTTTTGAGCTGTCCCGTTGTGTGTTTTTAGTAGGGTATACTTTATTTGATATTTTGTAAATATTATTTGGTCAAAATGTAACATGGTATAAAAAATATTGAAATCGATTCTATTACTGATTCTGAACAAACAGTTTTCAGGTTTCGTATAAACTAAAAATAACATTGTATTTGTGATATCTTAACAATAAAATTAAAGAGTGTATTTTAATATACACCTATAATTATAATTTGTGTGTTCCACAGGCAACAAAATCGGTAATATCGCTGCTCCGATACTACAGATGGAACAAATTCTCCATTCTGTACGAGGAACAGTGGGTGACGGTGGCATTGACGCTGGAGAATCATGCAAAGAAGAACAACATGACAGTGAACCACCAGCGGCCGGTGATCGAAGGTTTGAAATGCTGCGAAGAGAAGCGGCCCTGCTGCGCGCCAGGATTCTGGTACCAGTTCATACAGGACACCAAGAATAGAACTCGAAGTGAGTACGACTCTTCCTTATATTTTTTTTTATTATGAAATATAATACAAGATATTTTATTAAACACTTCTTTAACCATCTAAGTTATGACGCCGTGCTGTAGTAAATTCGTAATCATGTCTGTACTTCTAAGGGCATATATTATTTTCTAATATAGAAATTATTTCTAAAAAAAAAACGTATCGTATTAAAACACTGTCTTTAAATCATAGGCATAGTTCTGGCGCTGCGTCACAAGTTCATATTTTAATAAAATTGTTTTTGGTTTAGTCCTATTTACGATACAATTACAAACAAAACTTAATAAAATCTCACTCTCACAAGAATTGTCTTGTGTGTCGGTCAGGGCCATTCAAATTATTAAAAAAAGGGTTTTAACTCTGATTTGACATTTTATTGAAATGAAATGAACTAATAATACTGAGCAATATCATTAGTCTCACTTTCTGATGAAATACTTCGACTAAGTGCTGTTTATTGACTTTGTAGCTCTACCAACGTCACCTCAACTAATTCATATCATACAACAATATTATACAATTTAATAACGTTTAGATATGAGGAATTGAGGTCATATTGGACTGAAAAATAATAACCACTGCATTATCGTCGTCATACTTTTGTATTTGTAATTAGTAAAATAGAATTATAATTTTTTAGTTTACGTGTTTCTGGGGTCTACTGCCGGGCTTATAGACATGATGACAGCGATGGACTCGTTGAAACTGTTCGTGAATGGAGAATATATGGTCATTTTCGTCGATATGATGACATACTCATCCAAAGACTCTCTGAAGTATCTGATAAGTAAGTATCACAGAGGTTTGATAATTATAACAATAAGAAACATTTAGTCGGCTTTTGACATTCAAATAGGCTATGCAACAAAGTATGCACATTAAAGTTAACATTTCACAAAGAAGGCCGAATGGTTAACAGCTCAGCTTGACGTTGCGGCTTATGCCTCAACCCTAGTATTTACCAGGACCTATTGATTCGGCAACTGCAGGAAACTTATTTTTTGTTTCAATATTCATTTGCTTTTCAATCTTATCCTATTATTAGAGTTCAAAATATAGTAGTAACATACTGCCTCATAAAGGTTTTTTGCTGGACCTATTACTCTGCCAATTAAAGAAACCTTTTTTATTTCATTATTACATTGTAATATCTTCTTTACATAGTATAAAAAAGTCGCTCTCGCTGTCTGTACGCTTATATCTTTTAAACTACGCAACGGATTTTAATGCAGTTTTTGGCCATAGATAGAGTGATTCAACAGGAAGGTATAATACATGCATATAATTAGACCCGGTAGGTGGCGCTGCTATAGGGTTCTATAGGATACGGGTGTTCGCTCAAGCGGACGAAGTCGCGAGAGGAAGTTTAAAATATAGTGGTAACATACATCCCATATTTCTCATATAAACTGTAATTTCACACTTTCAGACACATATTCACTCTTCACATAATAATTCACTATAAGCTAGACCTTTTAACTGAGTCCTCGCCTGCGGTAGGTACGCGGGGCGGGAGGTACGCAGGGCCTCTGCCACGAGTACGAGCGTTTTGCGACGCGGCGAACGGATTTCTAGTTCATTGCGCGTTATACTAGGGCAGTCATAGTCAGCAGTGATAGAAAAAACGCAATGACCTAGAAATCCGTTTGCCGCGTCGCAAGACGTCAGTAGTCGTGGTCGAGCGGTAAGGTGGTACACGTGATAATTTTAGCAAGATTCATCTGAAGATAAGCAATTATAAATATAAGTGCCTGTCTACTTAACTAGTCAATTGTTTTGAGAAAAGTAAAGAAAATATCTTTTTTTTTTACTTCGCAGCCGTTATTTATTATAGAAAATTTGAATAATTTTTCAAAAAAATATAATTTCTAACTCTGATTCAATATCTACACAGAGCGAGCGCATAGTAACAAAAATAATAAGTAGGTATTCGTACAATAGTGCCCTTTTAGCTAAAAGGTAATAAATAAATCAACGATAAAACGACATTTTTATAGGTAAGTACTCTGATCTGATCTAGTACAGCGGCGCGAGCCTCGATCAATAATCGAGTCGATCGAATCGAAGGGCGCGAGTAATGAAATAAAATGTATTGTAATATTGCATAATTTGGTAACGACATAGGTATTTTTTTTTGTAAATGTCGTTACTTATAGAAAAGCTGTGCTGTTTCTTGCACCTATTCTTCTCCACAGCTAAAATATAGACGCTCTGAATGGGTAGTAGATAAAAAAATGTTCGGACGGTTTGAAAGTAGCACCTCTAATTATTATTGCTTACCTTCAGCAAAATCTTGTTAAAATTATCACGTGTGTAGTCCCTTACCGCCCGGCCAAGACCACTGACGTCTTGCGATGAGGAGAGCGAGTTCTAGTTTATTGCGTTATTTCTATAACCGTTGATAGTCGACTGCCGTTGTATAGCCACAGCATCGCTCGTCGCCATCATCCATCACCATCGGTAGTCGCATTTGCAACGCGCTACAGAAGCGATGCCAACGCGCTACTATGCGCTACAGCATCGCGGCTGTATCGAGAGAACGGAGGGAGGGTGGCGCGTGAGTGGAGAACCGAGCGTTTGCATCGCGACTGTATCGCGTTTGCATCGCGACTGAATCGCGGTTATGTGGGCGAGGGCAAACAGCTAGCGACCGCATCACGAGTGTATCGATGCGAACGCGCGACAGCATCGCTACTGCATCGCTACAAAAAGTCGCTGTGGGCGAGGGGCCTTATGGCAGAGGCCCTACGTACCTCCCGCCCCGCGTACCTACCGCAGGCGAGGACTCAGTTAAGCGGTTTAGCATAGATAATAATATAATATAAATAGATAATAGGATATTAGTCGGTAAATACAAATACAAATTATCAATGATGATTATTTTGCCATCTGGCACCAGTTATTTGCATTTGGTTAGAATATATTATTGATATTAAGTTCTCTTTTGTAAAATTTTGGTATCTTTGAATATATTTATATATCAGCATATTTTTATATGTCGTATGGTAAATCAAGTTGCCTTACTTTCCATTTTTGTGGATTAACATGATTTGTAGGCTTCATTTGTAGCACCTGACACCGAAGAACAGGTTTTTTCTAGTTTGGTTGAACTTGAAGGTAGTCTCAATTTTTGTCAACCAGCGAGCGTTGCCCTAAAATACCTAATTTAACTTATGTCATAAAAATATGTTAACAATCTTCGCTGTATACTTGATATGAATACATGATTATTATTATTACTATTATTGGCGATGGCATAATGACGGTCATAAGAGCTATTTGTAGCCTAAACTGAATAAATTATTTTGAAATTTGTTTTTTTTTTTTAAATTTGAATTTTATTATTACTGCCGGGTAATAACATTCCATCTTTTCGTGGTGCAGAAACGGAAGACCGCGGCTCCGCGAAGCTCGTTTGCCCGAACACGCCCGAGTTCAAGAAGCGAGCGCAGTCGCTGCTGGTGGTGGTGTCGTCGGAGCCCGTCGGCAGCTACGGCAACTTCACAGCGCGCGTGCGCAACTATAATGCGATGAAGCCGTTCCTGTTCCCGTTGCCGGCGGTGTTCGAGAACAAATTCAACAAGGTATGTGATAATATCTTTTTTTTCTTCTTTGACTATCTGCAATCAGTTTCTTAACTATAGGCACATGTGTTCTGTGGTCAATGGCGGGCCGAGTAAGACCCTAAGCAGGAGCCTTCAATTCAATTTAATTCTTTTATTCCTGGACAAAATTATTTGTGTCGGAAATACATACATGCAAACTAAGAAAATATAACAATACCGATAGCCGATAGCCAATAGCCGTCACCCGCCCGCTTCGCTGTGCGAAAATAATGGATCAATGTATGCTAATCAAAATAATTATTAGGTTTACCAACATAATATAATTATAGCCTATCATTTGCACAATCTCATGTTCTTACTACATAAAAATTTTCATCAAGAGCCGTCACCCGCCCGCTTCGCTAAACTTAAACTTGTGAATAAAATTATTTTTTTTATAGCCTATCATTTGCACAATCTCTTGTTATAACTACATACAAATTTTCATCAAGATCGGTCAAGCCGTTCTTGAGTTATAAGAGGACAAACAGACAGACAGATAGACAAAAAAAAACAAAAATCGTAGAATTGGTGTCAGTAAGTCATAAAACGAATATTTATCCCAAAATTTGTCAGAAAAATTGCATGTACAGACAGAGCCTACATATTTATATAGTAATATAGATTAATAACTATAATCCATGTAAATTCAATAAAAATAAATGTCAAGATATTCTTTATATTTAGAGCCTCTCCTAATAGTAGAGTGATAACGCTAGTGGCGATTATCAAGATCCAGGAAGTTATGGGATAATATCTAAAGGCGAGTCCACTCCTGCGCACGTGCACAAATAGTGCGCTCGCATTATAGAAACATAGCTAGGACACTTTTGTACATGTTCATGTACATTTGCGCAGGTGTAGATCTTTGCACGTCAGCTGCGCGCTCGTTGCATACGAAACTTTCACGTGACAACGTGCGCGGAAAATGTAACGCGTCCATAGCCATTCGAGGCCCGTAGCGTGCACGGATCGTGCGCGTGCGCAGTTGTAAACCCACCTGAAACAGTTAAAGAGTTCATTTTCAGGTTGGCAATTAGCGTCACAGTGCGGAGTTTTTTTTAACTATTCGATCGCGTTAATGAAAATGAGAATAATGTTTTTAAAATCTAGATCCAAAAAATACAGATTTTTATTCATTAATGACAGTCAGTGATAGGCATGTAGGTTCATGTCAGTAGTCTAGCTGAACTATGGGGATTCAGCATAGAACATATTTAAGTAAACTTACTCTAAAATTTGTGCGTTACCCCAGCGGAATGTTGTCGAATTTCTTGAATTCTTGATATAGAATAATTAGTACTTCAACTCTCAAATTTGTGCGTCCAGTTGTTTTTGAGATATTCGGAAAATCAGATTCGATTAATTTGTAATATGTATTTTGGTTTCTGATTGTGTTTTCGATTGATCGCATCGACATTATTTTAGAACCTAATAACTTAACTTGCTTGCTACTTTCGATCAAAAGGTTTTGCCTCCTCTGATGTCATAATATGTTTCAGTTCGTGTCTATCTATGCAGCTTATTTATACGATTCGCTGAAGCTCTACGCCACCGCATTAGACAGATTAATACGAGAAGAGGCTTATAAAGAGCCGTTGACCGAGCAAAAGATTATTAGTATCGCCACCAATGGAACACGAATCGTCGCTAAAATGATCGACAGTACTCCGTTTAAAAGTAAGTCGACTAATATAAATCATTATAATTATATTATTTAAGTATTACGAATCGAATCGTTTGATTTAATTTTAACAGTGATGAAAATATGTTGGGCTTATCTGGTTAAAATCTCGGATGGGATATCTCGAATAATGAGCTGATATTTCTCTCTTTTATAAACATACCACGGTTAATAACTCAGTATTGGTAAATAACCTTAATACTGTCACAGATCTATATATTAATACGTGAAGCAAAAACTTTGTACCCCTTTTTACGAAAATTGCGCGGACGGAGGAGTATGAAATCTCGCACACTTATAGTTTATATAGAGAAGGAATGCAGAATGCTAATATTTGTTTTAAATTATGCATACAAATACATTAAATTAAATAATTATTGTTCAACGAAATCTGTCAATGCCAATCCAAACTCACATTCTATCTTTATTAATTTTTCATTGCATATGATACAATCCGTGCAGCCTTAATAAAATATTGTTTAGTAAACAGCTTTTTATAAAAATTACGGTCGAATTTCGACCACTGGGCGTCCACTAGTAAAATATAAATATGCATAATATATATAGGTAGGGTTAAACCCAAAAGATTATCATAAAGTTTAAACATTATAACTACTATCTGGAAAATCTACATGTATTTACCTATGCATGCTATGATTAATTTTATTAAAAAAATACTGGGGTATTACCTATAACGGATATTTATCGGTGGTTGTATCAACTCTATATAACATCCCTTTCAAAACTTTAGACAATATTAACCCTACCCATTCTCATCACTGGAAACTAATTTTAATTGGATATGGCCGATGATAGAGAAGACTGGAGCCGCAGAGGGGAGACCTTTGCCCAGCAGAGCGACACAAGATGGGCTAATAAAAAAAATACTTTCGTTTTCTAAGTTTTTCATATTTACTTACCTACCTGCCTACGTTCTGTCAATGACGTTTATTTTCATCAATAATGATTTCCAGGTGTGTCGGGCATGACCATTCGCCTGGATGAGCGCGGGGACTCTGAAGGCAACTTCTCGGTGCTGGCCTTCAAACCCACCACCTTCAGCGACGACGACGTCAACTGCACGTACAGCATGATACCCGTCGGACACTTCCAGCAGAGTACCAGGGAGTTTCCGGTAAGTGAACTAACTTATTATTTTTTAACACTTTAATTTGTTTCAAATCGGTTTATATTAAAGTTATCTAGTTAGTTAGTTTTAATAAATTGTTGTTGAACCATACAGGATGGAAGGCGCTGGCAGCAGTGAGTCAGTTTATACTACCACATCTGCCAACGTAAATCTCATAAGAATTAGTATTGAAAAAATTGTGTATTGTTATTAGAACAAGAGAATAACTTGTACTTGGAATGATGAATAATAATATTATATAATAATAATTATTAATATATATATTTATTATTAGTTCAATAGTATAGACGCCTGCACATCAACCTATCCAAATCTGTAAAATTTCTTCAATAAATGTTCAACCATATGTCATACACGTAAAGTTCAAAGTCTATTGAGGAAAGTTGACAGTTTGTGGAAGTCTGATGTGCAGGCGTGTGTACTATGGAAATTTCACCTTATTTCACCAATTAAGACAACTTTCGTTTGTTCTTTTGGTCACTGTTACATGTGGGTCTGAAAAAAAAGGCTATTATGGCAAAATAAGGAAATTAAAAGAAAATTTTGATTAACGCCTTCTTATCATAGGAGAGACAGCCATGTCATGTTAAGGACCAAACTACTTTTGATTTTGTTCTTCAAAAGCACATTTTTCATGTTAGCGAAAGCAAATGCATCTAGCTCATACATCCTAGTTTTCAATATTTTTTAAACATTTAAGCTCTCATTACTCGAACTTCAACATTACATTGCAGGAATACAAACTCAATCCCCGCCTGCCTATCGACTGGCCCGACAATGTGAAACCCGAAGACGAACCGTCATGCGGTTTCCTCAACGAGAAATGTCCGAAAGACGACTCCCAAATCACATCTCTGGTGGTAGCGGGGACGCTAGCGGTCACCCTGTTTTGCGCTTTGGTCGTCACCGTCAGCATTTACCGCAAGTGGAAGATCGAGCAGGAGATAGAAGGCTTGCTCTGGAAGATAGACCCGCAGGAGATAGCCGGCTATCTGGGTAGCGGGCTCATTTGCTCGCCGAGTAAGGTAAAAAATCTGCGACAAAAATATAGGCTTGTAAACACTTATGGTATAGAATTAGTTTGATTGTAGTGTTAGTTTTTTTATGTGGGATCATTTGGTGCTTTTTTGTATCTTGTAGTAGTGTATTATTATTCTTTTGGGATGGGTACTTATTATTATTAGTTAGTAAGGTAAAATGTTAGTGCTATTTTGTATATTTTGGGTAACAGGCGTTTTTTCTTTAAATAAAGGGCATTTTTTAAATTCTGTACTTTTTATTTTATTTCCTTATAATAACTGTTTCAGCTTGTTATTACAGGATTTTATTATTATTTGTGTTAAAGTATAAAGATGTTGTTTATTGTTTTAGCTGAGTTTAGCGAGTGGCATATCGTGTGAAAGCAGATGTTGTACACAAATATTTACAACCACAGCCCAGTACAGAGGGAACGTCGTTAGAATAAAGGAGTTGAAGTTCTCTAAAAAGAAGGTGAGAATTTAAAAACGTCTTACATAAATGGTATGGCATAATAAATATTCAGGCTATTTGACATTTATCAAGAATTTACAAACTTGCTATATTGATTTTGAAAATGCTTTATGATGGCGACTAGCAACAAGGACAGGTATGCAACTATCATTGTGACAGCTCTCATTGGCCTCGGAGCCAGGAGTCCCGAGTTCAGGTTTGGTTTGTGGGCTAGTTCTTTTTTAACTGTGTCGCGTTGTCGCCGTAACAACAACATAGGGTGAGTCCGATAAAATCAACGCCTCCTCCCCCTCAGATCGGAGGAGGATGTTATCTCGAAATAAATGTTTTTTTAAATAGTTTTATAGGTTATATATCCCTACCTGGCCGCCTTTTCGCATTATGTGGTGTCCACTCCTTTGTGATCCGCGCCCACATCTCGTTCGGCATACGGTAGACGTGCCCAACACGAAGATGGCGGGACGACCTATATAGGTTCATGAAAGAATGCCATAATGTTGCAGTAGACCGGAAAGTGTGGCAAAAGTGTAGGGAGGCCTTTACCCAGGAGTGGGACAGTTATAGCTACTTGATTTTGTAATTCTGTCTATTCCTTTTTGGAGGAAGGACGTAAGAGAGAAGGGTACAGGGGCAAACAAGGAATGTTACACAAGTTTTTGTGTAATTAACATTGTAATGTTTGAAAGTGTGTAACTTTGTCTTACTAATTAGTTTAAAAAAATACTAATAGGAACTTAAGTTTATCTTACAGAGATTAGCTGTAAATATAAATAAACTTTTGGCAAACTTTAACAAATTTAACAAATTTGAAAAAAATAAAGTAATTGACTTTTTTAAAGTACTAAAACATGGAATGTCTCATATAACCCATACAGGGAATGTCCAAATCTAGAACTATGTTTGGGTAATGCCTTCAAAATAGGCTTGTGCTTCAGCTGAACAAAACCTTTTTAAGTCCATAAGATCCTTGTGCTTTTTTGCACTAATTGGCAAGTAATCCTGGTAAGCAAACCCAGGCAATTCAAATTCATTGCCACATTCTGGTTGATTCACTTTTTGCTTATTCAATATAGGTGACTTCTCCCATGAACCATTATAGTTGCCACGATAAAGAATAAATTGGATCTCGCACACTCATTATTTCTCTTTGGGCCTGTATTGCAAAAGAGCACTTTTTCATGTACCGATTCTGAAAAAAATCTGTAAATTTCCTAATAATTTCACCCTTATCCACTTCTATTACCTCAAAGGGTTTGGATCTTTGGTGACTTATTTTTAGCAAATCATACCATTGATATGGAACTTCCATGTAGGTTTAATTGATCAAGCCCATATTCTTCTCTATAATAATAATAATAAATATGAATGTCCCCTGATAGGGTATGTTATTTTAATGGAGTCTAATTTTTTTATTACATGGACCACATCATGAGTTTTCCTTTAGTTAAGCCAAAAATTGATAAAAAAGCAGGTACAGGTACTTCTTGTATCTGGTCATCTTCTTTTATTCATACTTTGTAAATGAAATAGTTTTGGTGAAAATTGGCATCCATTTAATTTTTTCTGCTACGCCTTCTTTTTATTGAACAAACATTCATCAATCCATATAAGAATATAATTTGCTCATCTGTAGACTTCAAGTTATTAAATTCACTTATTAATAAACCACGATTTTCTGATGAAATCCTTTCAAAACACTTAAGTCTTGAACATTTACAATCCTCGCCTGACTCATGGGTACTTAGTCTCATTTTTTTCATGACATCACGTATTCTTCCTGTCTTTTTTCGTTTCTTTTACTAAATTCTGATTGATATCTTCCTCGCTTTCATTAATTTTTTTCATAAATCGACTGAAAATTGTATCAAAACTACACCTTTTTATCACAACAAATAAACATAGGTAACCTCTCTTCTTAACTGCCAAACTGCCATTGACATTGACAGTTGAACATTCCTTGTTACGTTCCGTTACGCTAGGGACATTCCCACTTTTGCACCTATACATGGTTTGGAAATATTGAAGATACGAGGGACTGTTTGTTTAATGCGGTTTTCACTTAATGTTACATACAAATACGCGTGAAACCTAAGTGTTGCCATACTCAATTTATATTTGAATTTCAAGTGACATTCCTTGTTTTGCGCCTGTACCCTTCTATGTATGTATATACAGGGTGTCTCATTTAAATCGGTCAGTATGGGAAAGTCTGTAACCATAAGACATACGAAGATCTGTTCTTAGGAACCATGTCATCAATTTTAATAAAAAGAGAGACTGCATTCATACGTTAAAAAAAACCTGTACTCAGCCCGGGAATCGAACCCGGTTGTTTTGAAAAAAAATAAACTTACATTATTTCTATTTAGATATCGATTGTGTAGGTCTTAAGCAGTGAGTTTGGCTCTATAAAACATGAAGTCTAAAATAAATAAAATGCATTGTTTTCACATACTTTAATTTATTTTAATAGGTGTTCGAAGTGACCACCGTTACATTCAACAAGTTCAGGCATGTAAAATTGTCTCTATGGTTGTTTGTACCTTTTTGCTGGTTTTGTAATTGTAAGATCGTTACTTAAACGTGTTGAATATTGTATTGAAAAAAAACGGTTGTCACTTCGAACACCTACTAAAATAAATTAAAGTATGTAAAAACAATGCATTTTATTCATTTTAGACATTATGTTTTATATAGCCATTTACTGCTTAAGACCTACACAATTGATATCTAAATAGAAATAGTGTAAGTTTATTTTTTTCAAAACATCCGGGTTCGATTCTCGGGCTGAGTACGAGTTTTTTAAATGTATGAATGCAGTTTCTCTTTTTATTAAAATCGATGACATGGTTCCTAAGAACAGATCTTCGTATGTCTTATAGTTACAGACTTTCCCTTACTGACCGATTTAAATGAGGCACCCTGTATATCCCAACGTAAAATATAAAACCACTTCGTGCGACCGTCTGTTTAAGAACTCGGCCTCTATGTTTTACGGCTCCTACAGGACATATCGCGCGAGGTGATGAAGGAGATGCGCCTGCTGCGCGAGCTGCGCCACGACAACCTGAACTCGTTCATCGGCGCCGTGGTGGAGCCGCTGCGGGTGCTGCTCATCACCGACTACTGCGCCAAGGGCAGCTTGTATGTGAGTACCGAGTACCGGCTGAAATCAGGTAGTAATAGTGGTTAGGTAGTAATTGTAGGTATTTATTGTACTTACCTACTCTCTTACAATAAACAGTAATAATAATAATCAACCTGGGAACGATTATTTGGATACAATCTGACGCCTATAGATACATAATAAGTATAATTTTAATGATTGTCGGCGTTGTACTCATATGTCGATCTTTACCTCCAAATATCTCGGTAACGTGACACTTTAGGGTACCATGTTACTTAACATTTTTTGTTCCTCTATGTGTCCTCTACCTCTACCCATACATACCACTTTCATAGTGCGCCGCGATTTCGATAAAAAAATAAAAATGGCGGCGGGTCGACATGCCAGCTTCCATACAAAAAGTTTCGAACCCCTTCTTTAACAGTTTGTAGTAGTCTGATGTGTAGGCGTGTGTACATTATTTACATTATTATTGACAGTTCCGATACTTAGACGAGTTTTGTAATTGAATGGCATCTCAAGTTTATTTAGAATTAAATAAAAATATAGAAATCTTAATACGTTTAAAACTAATTATGTAATGATATATATTTGCTTGCAGGATATAATTGAAAACGAAGATATAAAATTGGACAAAATGTTTATATCTTCACTAATCCACGATCTCATAAAGGTAAAGGGTGGGTAGAATGTTATTTCGTTATAATAAAATAAACACATGATGCATAACGACTTAAATCTTTTTCAGGGTATGACTTTCATTCATACTTCGCCACTAATTTATCACGGTAATCTCAAGTCCTCGAATTGCGTAGTTACGTCCAGGTGGATGCTTCAGGTGAACTAATCATTAATTTCCTCTACTTTCAATATATTTTATGTGATTGAAACCATAAATATTATAATTTAAAAAAATTGTATTGTAGGTAACTGATTTTGGTCTTCATGAATTGAGATATTGTGCTGAAAATGATTTTATTGGAGAACACCAATATTATCGAGGTTTGTAACATTATTTAATAAATAATATTTTTTTATCACTGGAAAAATTTATTATAATGCTTATTTTTATTCAGGGTTGTTGTGGAAGTCTCCAGAGCTCCTTAGGGAATTAGAAAATCCTAACGGGACAATTGGTGGGACGCAGAAAGGCGATGTTTATGCATTTGGTGTAATTCTATACGAAATTATCGCAAGACGGGGTCCTTTTGGAATGACTGCTTTGGAACCTAAAGGTAAGTTGAGCTATATTAATATTAGAATATTACGGATATTTTTATATCAATGAATATTATCATCAACGTGCACTATAAACACTACTTATTAACAATGAATCATGAAAAGTTATTTAAAAAGTGCCATTTTATTTATTTTGTTTTATTTATTTCGGGACAACAAACAGTGATTTACAATAATATTGTATAAACATAAAATCTTACAAATCTGGTATAATCATATCACAGCAACATATACAATATTGTAACCCACGACATTATCCACATAATAACAAAGAAAAAGTGTGCAACTGTGGATCTTAGGCCACGAAAGCTAATGCAATTTTGCATTACAACAATTCACATATACACAAAAAAAAATTAACAAAAAACAAAATATCATGAATATAATGAATAATTAATTTTAGACTTGTTTATTGCGACTTACTAGATTATTTTTAATTATGTATTATTTCTAACATTTATCAATCAGTTTATTTTTATTTTTCTTCTCCTGCCTTTGCATACAAAATCCTGAGTGTATCTCATTTAAAGGAGGTCACTAAAATCTGGCTAGTTAATGTACCGAGGTACACTTTATGGAAAAAAATACTCTATGAAACGCTGAATAATATAGCAGGTCTACTTTGTTTGTTAGTTATTTGAAAAAGACAAAAAATAATAATTTCCGTTTGAAAAATTACGTAAACCAAATCGTGTGTTAAAACAGAAGTCCGGGAAGAGTAGCCAAGTTTTCTGGATCAGAGGGTCAACAGGAACCAATTCACGAGGGAAAACGGAATACCACCAAGCCACCAAGCCAAGTTATTAAATAAAAAATACGAATCGCAAACGAACCAAATCAACAAAGCACCCAGAAACGCCGAAACGAACGGAATGACATTTATGACATTATGTTGTATTTTGACATTTTGTAGCGTTTTGTTACTTGCAGAGAAAATTATTTGCTGATTTTAATATTATTATTTTCTATTTTCTATTTTTAATTGTTTTACGACCATTAAATTATATATTGATAAACGGTTATAAAAGTAACATTAAAAGATTCGGCCGTTCTACGCAAAGGACAACGCAGTCCAGTATTTGTGCGACAAGTGTTAATAGCAAATAATTTTGCCATGTAACATGATATTTTGTTACTTTGCAATTTATAATCTCTACCAGAAATGGGTTTTATTCGTATAAGTAGGTGATAGATAAAAAGAAATGGTTACCTTAAGCTAAAAAGTTGATTATTACATTATAGACATAGTGGATCGCGTCAGAAGGCCGAAGTCGGAGGGCGAAGAAGTGTTCCGGCCTAGCACGGAGAGCCTGGAGGGTTATACGGAGGATTACGTCATCTCGTGCATGAAGGATTGCTGGGCAGAGGACCCCAACGTGCGTCCTGACTTCCCAACCATACGAAGCCGCCTCAAGAAGATGAAGTCTGGGAAGTGAGTGGTTTTTTTAAGCATTAAATGATCATATCCGGCTCGAAGGACCAAAGCAGCTTAAGAGTTAAGGCCACTAAAGTGTTGCGTGAGCGTGCAGTGCGTTACAGGAGAAGCACGCCATTATACCATACAAACTCGTACAGGCACGAGCATTTACATGTAGAAAAATAACTCTTAATACAATGGCTTAGGAGTCAAAACTAGTAAAATTGTTTACATGTTAATGCTCTTGAGTGTACATTTGACATAATCGGTTACCATCTCCGTTCAATAATGTACTAGATAAAGGATCCGAAATAAAAATGCATCTCGAAAGTGGTCCTCTTTGCTCATACCTATACATTTAAATTTCGAATAACAAAATCTGAAAAAACGTTGGATAGCATTAACAACTTTAGCTTACTGTGAACCTTAAATCTTAAGTATAAAGATTAAATTAAGGTTGCATTATGATTGTACATAATATTTACTGTCGTCGCCACAAACATCACTGTGGCTCTGTGGCCCCAAAGTCGCCTACCGTTTTTCAAGCGCTCATCAGGAATCTAGTACATTATTTAAGAATTCTTGATTTACTTGCAATTTATGGCCAATCCAAACTAAAGTCGCAATCTAAAGTGTAATATTATTATCTATTATATTGTGACTTTCAATTGATCACATATTTACAGTAATTCTGATGAGTGCTTATAACTTTCAGGTCAAGAAACATAATGGACCAAATGATGGATATGATGGAGAAGTATGCTAATAATTTAGAAGAACTAGTCAACGAGAGAACGAGGCTATTGATAGAAGAGAAGCAGAAAACCGAAGATTTATTACATAGAATGCTACCAAAGTGAGTGTATACTTATTATTATTGCTGTATATAAACAGAGACGTTTAAAAAGACGGTTAAAAGTACAACTACACTATAAATGAATGTTACATGTCAAACAAAAATGTATTCAATAACATTTTCCTAATATTTAATATTGCTTGGTCCTTTGATGTTTATAAGTGGTTGAAAAACAAAATACACAATATCAATGTATATGCATGATAAATGTACCCAATTTTGAACTATTACTACGTTATGATTAACCCTTTATGTATGTTCATGTAATCCCGTTGTTGTTTAAAAAGGTGAATAACATGGTTTTATTAATGTAAGCACTGTTGATGAAGACGCAAATACAACAAGCTGTGACGTTCCCGGCTGACGCAGTGGTGTGCGCACTGCTTTACATTTAGTCCAGTTAATCGTTTGTTCGACTGATGATCAGAAAAGTTTTATTTTTGTTGTAAAATTATGTTTAGGTATTCCCTCCCCCCCCTCCTTGTTTTCCGATTGACACTAGTTAGTCCTTTTCGGCAAACAAAATTATCTTAAAATGTGTACAGTTTGCAACTGTTCACTCCGGAAAAGTTGATGAGGCACTTCAGTACTTGAAACTATGTGAGGTTTGAATTTAGAAATCATAATTAGACAATGGCACCGGACGCGTTATTGGAACACATGACAATCATTTTATACATAATTTCGTTCCGGCCCTACAATGTTTAGAAAGAAACGTGGACTTCATGTAAACCAGTGGATTTACATACGCAAAACAAAAAAGAGCAAAAAAAACATAGTCAATGTATTCACTTTGTTGTACTTGTGTTCTTTCCAGATGTGGAGGTTGAATCCATTATAGAAATGTCGTGAAAATGTCTTGAGGTAATTAACTCCCTACTGGTTGGTGATAGTAGTTGATAATGGTTTGCATTTATTGAATAGTTCTCTTAGAGTCTCATCACGCTGTCGGTTTATTCAGGCACCGTGGTGTTTTATTTGGTTTGTTTAGTAGAAGAGCTTGCTTTGGGATTTGCAGTGGTTTTACAGTGTCAGGTGATGGAAGATTTTTGTACAGTTTGCTTTTCTTGCGTTTTTTGATTACGTAGTTTCCTTTAGTATCATCGGGCTATTTAAGTAGTCTCACGTTTGCACTGTGGCATGTTTAAAAGTAATTCTAGTACTTGTACCATTATTTTTTAAACTTTTATCTTAGTGGTAAGGTATTTATTTGAGTGGACACTAAGTCACAAATAATTGAGTTTGGACTTTAAAAGTAACATTGAAGAAATATACATGAACGTAGTTTTAGGCTATGTTTATTATAAACGCACTTGGAATTTATTTTGAATTATTTATTTATAATGTAACAAGTCAAGTGGTATACTTGAATAAAGTGTTTATATATTTCTACACTGTGCTTGATACTCCTTGATTAATGAAAATTTAAACAGCAGGTATATGATATTTAAGAAAATACCTACTCATTTTATTTCCTAAATGAGATAATGGACCCTTACTATATTTTTCGTAAGAGTGAAACTAAGCAAGCAAAAGGTACACAAGAGATTTTATGACGTAGGCAAGTTTTTACAGTTTCCGAGTTTAAGGTAGATTTGAGTTTATTATTATATTGTGTGAGTTGAGCTGACATCGCTAAAGACATTCTTCATTCAAAGACATTATAGTAAAGGTACGTCACTAGCAAATTGGTAAAGAGTATGTTTGCTACAGGTCTGTGGCGCGCCGCCTGACCACCGGGGAGGGCGTGGAACCGGAGTCCTTCGACTCGGTCACCATCTATTTCAGCGACATCGTCGGCTTCACTTCCATGTCCGCTGAGAGCACGCCGCTGCAGGTAATAAACTACTCAAAACCAGTCTTCTCATAAATATATTTAATAGTTTAAAAATGATTGATTTATATTTCGTAGTGTATTTTTGTCATTTTTAATTTCAAGATCTTAATATGAGATATACAAAATTCGCATCTTAGTAAAATATAAGGTGCCACGACTGCAATATTCCCAATAACGCGAAATGACTAAAAGTAGATTTGTTTGGGTAAACAAATACATCTATTTAGGTTCTACCTTCCAAGCTATTGACAAGATGAATATACGAAACTTGACAGCTAACCTTGAAGATTGAAGAGGCACAAAAAGAAGGTGTTTTGTTTCCAATATAATTTGACTTCATAATTATTTTGTAGGTTGTCAACTTCCTGAACGATCTGTACACGGTGTTCGATAGAATCATCAGAGGCTACGATGTCTATAAAGTGGAGACGATAGGCGATGCCTACATGGTGGTGAGTAAATTTAAACTAAGTTCCTTTTGGTTTATTTATCAAATAATTTAGAAAAGTGTTCTTAATTCTAAAATTGTAGTTGTTTTTTTTATTATAAATTTCGTGTTGTTTAATTTTTTGTTGATTTGATATCGATATTGATCAATCGTGTAGCCGATGATTCGAAATTGTTAAATATCAAAATTAACATTTCTTTCAAGCGAACTGTCGAGATATTTACAGTACGGCCCCATTTTCATTTTAATTTAATGCCCGTATAATGTAATGAGTTAGTGTAATGTAACAATGACAAAATTATTTACAGGTATCGGGGCTTCCAATAAGAAACCACGACCGACACGTAGGGGAAATCGCATCAATGGCGCTGGAGTTGTTAAATGCGGTTAAAAGTCACAAAATATCGCACAGACCAAATGAAACTCTAAAGTTGAGGATAGGAATACATACAGGTGGGACTTTGTTATCGTGCACTGAGTCATTCATTCATTAATTCACTCACTCCTTGACATTTGACAAAAGTTATATCTTTTCCCCCTTGATTCTTGAAATTTAGCGTTGATTTAGGTCTTATGATGCGAGTAAATAGTTCGTTCGGCTTAATAATTTTGTTCATTTCAAATTTATACACCTTCACATTCTTATTCACCAGTTTTGGTGTACCTTGTGTGAATTGTTATTGCGCAGCATCCTACTTTTTTATAAAGTACTAGCGGCCCGTCCCGGCTTCGCACGGGTGGACATTTCTTTTTTAATATAGCCTGTCTTACTTAGCGCTAATGTAGCATTCTAATATCACTATTAGAATGCTACATTAGCGCTGAGACCGATTTAAAAATTCTTTCAAAAGAATTTTTTAAATCAGTCCAGTAGTTTTTGAGTTTATTCGTTGCAAACATACAAAAATACAAAGCTTTCCTCTTTATAATATTAGTATGATGCAACGCACATTTTGAATCACAGGTCCTGTGGTGGCGGGCGTAGTGGGCCTAACAATGCCTCGCTACTGTCTGTTTGGAGACACCGTCAACACCGCCTCGCGAATGGAGTCTAACGGCGAACCTCTTCGGATCCACATCTCGCCGAACTGCAAACACGCGCTGGACAAGATCGGCGGGTACATCGTCGAGCCTCGAGGAACAATACCTATCAAGGGCAAGGGGCAGGTCAGTGATCACATTGTGCGCAGTTTTTGTCAAGCCTAATAAACAGGTAAGCCGATGACCATATTATAAGTTTTCCTATATGGTTCAACCATTTGAAACTGGATTGCCGAAAAAAGTTAAAGAGTATTGCTATAAACGCAATGCTGTGTGCATTTGATGTTTATTTAACACTTTCTATTGGTGAACTACGTGATGGGATACGCGATACGAGTCAGAAAGCGATCGAGTGTGAAGCATCGAACTTAAAGCCGCACCGGTTAATCAACATCATACAAGTGTATGCGCCTACCAGCACTGCAACTATTAATGATATAGAAACATTCTACGCTGAACTGGAGAATACTATGTTAAAGATAACAGAGAAATCCTCATAATTTTGGGCGACTTCAATGCAAAGATTGGAGAAGACTGCCACAAATTTCGGCGTGATGAGAGAGGTGTACGTCTAATACAGTTCGCAGCTGATAATGATCTTCTAGTAACCAACAGCTTCTACCAGAACCACCCTCGGCGACTTTATACGTGGACTTCACCTAATGGAAAGTATCGAAACCAGATTGTTTACATTCTAATTAGATCAAGATGGAAAACGTCAGTCAGAAATACTCACACGCTACCAGGAGCTGACTGCGGATCAGACCACCAACTCCTGATATCCAAAGTGCGATTAAAATTGAGAGCAGCCAGGAAGATCGAAAAAGCCAGAAGACAAAGACAAAGAGTCAAAGATAACTCGAAGTTTATAGCAGCACTGGAAGACAATTAGACTCGGTGGACAGAGGCAGTCCTAGAAACAGAGACTCCGGATCAACTGTGGGACCGGGCAAAAAACGTGGGCTATAGAGAATTCTTGCGGCGTAATGGTGACTGAAATTGATGCAATCTCCGATACATAGAAGAAATAATGCTAATAATAATAATCAATCGCTATTTCAGAACCCTCAGTCCCAATGTTTTGCCCCCACGGAACCTACTGATGAAAAAATGGAGCCAAGCATTCTGAAAGAGGAAATTAGAGCTGCAATCAAACATCTGAAGAATGGAAAAGTACTGGTAGAGATGCAATCCCAACCGAGACCGACACCAAGCTTTGGGAGAGTATGGCGTCCAGATATTCCATATTCTGTGCAGCAAGATATGGCAAACATGGGCATGGCCGAAAGAATGGGCTCACACAATCTTCGTTCCATTGCACAAGAAAGGATCCACAAAGACATGTTGCAACTATCGCCTCATCGCAATAATACCTCATGCTAGTAAAATACTACTTCACATACTGAATGAGCGTCTAAAATCCTTCTTGTGTAAAGAAATTGCTCCCGAGCAGGATGACTTCGCAAAGGGTAAGGGTACACGTGAACAGATCCTAACATTACGCCTTCAATGATCTGCATTGAAAACTTTCGAGAATTTAACAAACCTACATACATTTGTTTGTTGATTTTTCAAAAGCTTGCGACTCTGTAAAGTGGCCGGTGTTTTGGAAGACTTTACTAGAAATGGGTACACCGAAACACCTTGTACACCTTCTCAGACGTCTCATGAGGAGGGATCAGCGTCAGTAAAAACAGATGGATGTGGTGTCACATAATTTCCACCCCAGTGCAGGAGTCCATCAGGGATGTATTATCTCACCGATCCTGTTTAACATCTACACAGTGCTAACAATGAGGATCACTCTCGAGAACTGGACGGATGGTGTTGCGATTGGTGGATTCAAAATATCAAATCTACGATACGCAGACGACACGACCTTATTCGCGACCAGTATTCGCCACATAGAAGAAATAGCGAAAAATGGAAAGCATCAGCCTGGAATTCGGATTAAACATTAACCGCAGTAAGACGAAGTATATGATTATCGACCGTGCCAATAACAACTCGCCAGAAATAACAAGAATTGCGAACAGCGATGTCGTCCAATCATACATCTATCTAGGAGTATTAGTCACCAATAATGGCGGATGCATTGACGAAATTAAACGACATATGGCGATTACTAGGTCTGCGATGTACAAGCTTAAAAATATATGGAGGTATCGCCAATATCACCAAGTCCACAAAAACCTGGCTTGTCAGAGCAGTTGTGCTCCCCATATTTTTCTCCCGCGGAGACGTGGACGCTAAAGCGTAAGAGCTATTAGTAGCCTGATTGAATAAATTATTTTGACTTTGAATTGTCAATTTTGTTGTCGACTGCTGCTGACCTTGCACTTACAATATAAATTTGTAAATATTAAAAAAACTTTTTTGTTGATATTCCAGCTGCAGACGTATTGGCTGGTCAGCGCGACGGACAAGGCGATACAGAAGAGGCCGGTGGAGGGTGAGGAGCGGCCGCTGTTCCGCCGCCCGAGAAAGAGCCCCAAGCTCACCGACTCTAGACACCCCTCCTTGTCAGGTAGTGTTGTTATAGACAAATTATAAAATAAAAACTTTATCTTTTTTTATATCCTACCGATGACCTTATAGATGTTATAGCGACATATTTAGATAAGATGGTGTTAGCTAGCCAGGCGGACAAACAAGCCCTCCCACCAACCAAATCGAGTAGACAAACGTACACCCCGCTGGGGATCGAACCTCTGGGTCTTAACCATTAGACCACAGAGACTGTTTGTATAATTAATAAAGCATCTGTACCAGAGTCATGAGCCTAAAATAAATTAAGGCTTAAAAGGATGACAGTTATTATTAAAAATATTCTTTCCGCCTATGATAATACGTAACACATATTGAACATAAATTCTTCTTGCACTCCATTTCCAAATGAAATTTAACTATGCCAAATCTCACACTCCAATCGCGCACATCGTTAAAAATGGTTTTTCTTCACGTATTTCTAGTTAAATAACTGAATTATCATGTGTCCACCCACCCACACTACAATCGCGCAATGTGCATAAAAAGGGGTACAAAGATATTTCTTCACATATTTCTAGTTAAATAACTCAATTATCATGTATCCAGACGTCCCATTTATATTAATAAATTTTATTGTGTCCAGGCGGCGTTTGCGGCATTCGCCAACGCGTGGCTAGCAGTACGCGGTCGGCGGGCGGCGAGTCGGCCCAGCGGGGCTCCAGGGCCTCGCTGCCCGCCGCCTGCCCCGCGCCCGCCACGCCGCCCGCGCGCCGCGTGCGCACCGACATCGTCGCACGGACCAGGTCAGTACAATTATCTTTTATAGCTAGTACAAGAACTGGTGATCGACATTTTTATTATTATAACTAGTATGGGCACTGGGCGAGACGCCCAGTGCCCTTAAATTCGACCGTAATTTTATAAGGTTACACGGATCAATAGAAAGAGAATTCCTAAGGAATGAAAATTTAAAAAAGATAGAATGTTGGGAGCGGCCGAAATCTGTCAATGCCAATCCATGGCATTTGTTAATCTGATTTCGGCCGCTCCTCTTCCATTTAGAAATTTTTGAAGAGTATGCGTGTGTGTCAAATACATGGTAGTGTGTGTAATGTTTGTTTTATTGATTTAATGTATTTTTATGCATAACTTAAAATATATTAACATTCTGTACTCCTTCTTTATATAAACTATAAGTGTGCGAAATTTCATACTCCTCCGTCCGCGCAATTTTCGTAAAAAGGGGTACAAAGTCTTTGCTTCACGTATTAATATATAGATAAGGGGACCGCAACTGATTGTAGTCTTTAGCAATAATTGAATTTAGACCACCGGCTTTCTAGCTCACCACCACTTCATCCTTCCTCCTCGTCCCGTAAAATTATAATAAAAATCTATGTTATGTTTCGGCGCAGAAATCTGAGTCTCCGAGATTTTCCGATGCATAACCCGGGTTTGTGATCACCAACCCGCATTGGGCCCGCATGGTGGTTTATGGCCCGTCCTTCCTATCCATCCAGAGGGAAGGCTCGTGCCCCAGCAGTGGGGACGTATATGAGCTGGTAATGAAGTAATGATGTAATGAACCTTTAACCTGATGTAATGAGCATTTGGCAAGCATGGTGAATAAGCCAATATTCATCAATTGTATGAAGATGTGGGACTTTGCTAAGACCTAACGCAGACTACTTGAGAAAATTCGACGTTGCACTGATTTGTAACATTTGTCGAAACTCGTGCACGTTCACATTTTACTTATCTTTCTACCTTTTGATGATCCCTAGCTGAGGATTTTGCCATTGTACTTAAAATACGATGGTTATTTACTACTAGGTTAGCTGTAACAATAACTCAGGCGTTGTTCGCATATAATTTTAACATCTGCTTTGTTATAGGCACGCACTCAGTTCGATCGCATCTTCGACAGTCGGCGACGGCGACGCGGAGTCCCTCCGTTCGCAAGCACTGCGAGGAGCTCAATCCCTCGACATATTGCCCCGGGACGGGCGAATCCGTCGCCACCACACCACGCGATCACTAGACGCGGACGGGCCCGTCGCCACCGTATCAGGAGACCCGGTCTTCAACGGCACCATCATCGGCATCATCACCGACGACAAGGCAGAAGACAGCCCGCTCCTACGCAAATGCAGCTTGTACAACAAATTCGATAGACCCAAGAGAAAAGTCCACGACGCCAATTATATAGAGTTCTATAAGAAGTGGCGTTCCTTGGAGAACATAGCGGTGGAGAAGAACGATATACGTAAGATGCCCAGGTTCGCTATACGCTCGTGGCTGTTGGGTATCTTCAGCGGAACGCGTAGCAGCGACTCGTCTCTCCGCCGCGCCCCGCCGTTGCTGGACCGAGAGTCTGCCGTGTGACGCCGTGAACAGGACGCAAAGCCCCCGGACGTGCCATAGCGCAGTCGATACGGAGCCCGGCCTAATTCTAATTTAAAAACAACGGCCGAACGTAGCTTCGTACACTCTAAGAGTCATATTGTATTCTAGTTATGTGATTAGTGTAGTTAGTCAGAACTCGTACGTTTATTCTATATCCGAGGCCTATGCGTCCTGCGCCTATGTATCCTACTTCGATTAAATGTTTATTGGGTATGCATATGTATATGAAATGATGTTGTAAATAATATATGTAAGTAAAACGATGTTACCGTGAATTGTGAAATAAGAGTTTAATGTTATTAAATAATTTCTATTTAATACGGTCTATTAATAATACTGACATAGATCACAATAATGCTAATACCACGGTTACGTGGTTAGTTTGCGCACTCGACGGTGCTATAAGACATTCTTGCCTAAAAAGATTACTTTGAGTTATATGTAACAGTCATGCGATCAATAATCGCAATCCTTGACTAGCAATACGTTCACGTTTTAAGTACAGGCTTCAAGTAGACATAGTTAAGTGTCGGCGAGTAAGGGTGTGCCGGCACTATCCCTGTCCTCTTCGTACGAGCATCCATTAATAACTAGCTTGATGTCGCACGGTTCGCACGGCATTTCGTCGTTTGTTAGCAAAGGCGTGTAAGGTTTTGTTTCAATGAGCGTGGGGGTACACTCCGTATGCTCTATGATTGGACACGACACGCTCGTGTACTCTTGACGGAGATTCGGGGCTTCCAACAAATCGCCGCGTTGCGTTGGTGCTAGTCTTCCGTCGCCTATAACCTACGGAAAATAAACTTGACAGTTAGCGGTTAAGTTCGGTAACTTTGTTTTGTCTGTGTACAAGTTAATGTGCCCTTACCTCCATTAAATATTCGTCACTCCTATGATGTAGAACGTTATCTGTGTGCGACTCCAAATGATTTCCCGACGCGAATCTTAGTTTCTTTGGAGATTCTAAGCTACAGCATCTGAAATGAAACCGATTAATTGAGAAATCTGCATTAAATCACTGCATTATTAGTAGGTACAGACGCCTGGACATCAGACTATCCAAAACTGACAAATTTCTTCAATAAGTGTACAACCATATGACAAAGACAAAGTTCAGAGTCTATTGAGGAAATTTGACAATTATGGTACCTAGCCTGATTGCAGGCGTCGCCGGTACTTAGATTTTATTTAGAAATACCTGTGCAATCCTCCAATTTGGTTTTTCCAATTTCTGCTCTTTAGCGAGCTCCGTTGCCCCCGTTTGTCAACAGATGGCGGTGGCGCTATATCGTCTCTATATGCTCTCCGCTTCGCCCTCGCGGCCGCCGCGGCAGGCTCCTCGCCCCGCAGCCAATACGTCATTTGGTCGCGCTTCCCTTTCATAGATACTATTCCACGCTCTTCCAGAATGTAACCGCCTAATTGGTCTAATAATATTTTACACGCTGCACTGCAGTGAATCTTAAGAGCTGAAAATAAAATGAAACTATTGCGTGATTGATATTTGAGTACCTACTGATACTGATATTTCAGTTGGAGATGCATTAAAAATGCAAACTGATTACATCCTGCTCGAAGGACCAGTTTCAAAATTCAACTTACGTGCACCCGTTGATTCAAATCGACTAGCAGTGTTAACAGTATCGCCAAAGAGACAATATCTGGGCATTTTCAATCCCACAACGCCAGCACATACAGGTCCTATAAATAATATTGTTTGTATTAGTGGGTGATTGTGTGACATAAGGTTAGGGGTATAAGAAACATAATTCAGCTCATAGTTAGGTAGATGCCCATTCAAGAATGTAGCTTAATTGCAGTCTCAAATAAAAAGCCAGACAAGCGGACTCAATCTAGCCCTGCCAAACCTAACCGTGTACATACAATAATACTCGTATATTATATACCTCTGTGAATTGAACCCAAGGCCAGTTAACATTTCAAACCAAAACACTGTAATTGAAGCTACAGTGTTTTTACATTATAACTTTTAATGTGCACACAATAACGGTGCTCGCACATGACCGATCTACAAAAAGTAGGATGGACAATCGGACCGTTTTTTTTGCCGAGATTTTATCACCTATTATGTGACCGACTTTTTGCAGAACGTGTGCGTTGCAACATGGAGTTCTACTCCAAGCGTTTTTATTTTCACCGACTAAAAAATCGGTCACCGACTATACACCACTAAAGCAAAAAATACTGTAGCTTAACATTGTGTTTTGGCTTGATAATATGTGTAATCACTAGAGCAGTGTTCCGCATTTTTTTTGTGTTCAAGGTACATCTAGGAAAACGGAAAATTTTGGAGGTACACCATAAATGATAATCTATTTCTAAATAATATCGCGTGATTTGCCACTATGTTAGTGTTAGTATTTTGTATTTTTCTTCAATTCGTCTATGTAACTTTATGAGATAAATTGAGGTCCGGGTGTAGAAAAGGGGGCCCCAAAAAATAACACAATTTTTTTTTCACGAAATGCCAAAAAGTATTCTTTTTGGCATTTCGATTTTCGGTTTAGATAAGGCTAACGAAAAGAGATTTAATTTGTTTGATTTTTAATTATTTTTTTAGTTTTTTGTATGGAGCTAGATTTTAGTTGTTTAATAAAAAAATAACCTCGAAACGCACGACAATCGCTAAGCTGCGCTTCGCGATTATCTTAAATTTCGAACCCACCACGTGACCTACAGCAAAAAGTGCTAGCTCCATACAAAACATGATCGAAAAATCGGCTATGCCTCGAACCCCCTTTGCTACACCCTAACCTATTTTTCCGAGGCCCACCAACTAATCACCACGGTACACACTTTGCGGAACACTATACTAGATCACCGAGGCGGGTCACCTGAGTGGATGCCGACGCGCAGCAGCAGCCGCTGGTCGGGGCGGTGGCGCACGCGGAAGGCGCGAGTGGCGGCGAGCAGCGCCAGCGCCATTGAAGCCACTTCGCCTGCGTGCACCACGCCGTTACGAATCGGTAGCCCGGACACCTGTCGGCGAATGGGAACACTTATACCGCGTACAGGCTGCCTAGTGTCAAGTGTGAGTTTCATTTTACATTCGATCACGTTGAGGAAACGAAAATAAGTATGGCAATGAAGCAGCGCCTCCTGGTGACATATGACTTCTTGGCGGGAAAGTGAAGAGTCATGTTTGCGGTTTTGTTTTATTTTCTAAAATTTGTGCTAAGTCGAATATTAATGTGAAATAATGGTGGATTATTAACCGTTAAGTGTTCGTGAGTGTGCATGGGTGTTGGCAAATGAAACATAATAGTGCAACGGCACTTTTCAAATTCTCTCAAGAAGTCGCATAAGGACTTAGTAAAGCCCCACATCTTTACTGAGATACTCGAGGGGTTGGGGGGTATATCATTTCTCACTTCTTATTTCTATTATCATTCATCATCATCCTATATAGTTTAATTTTGAGAAACGTATAAATTAAGTTTTCGACTGAAGAACTAGTATTCATGGTCATGAAAAATTAAAAAAAAAAAGAATCCTGGCGACATACGAAAAGAGTTATTTATTTATTTATTTAATCTTATGACACACCAACAGAACAGACATTATACACTGTTAATAAAAGTAGCAAAATCATATCTGATATCTGCTCCAATTACAGGCGCGTACAACATTGATAAATAAAAAAATAAAAATAAAAATTAAAAATCCGATCTTTTAGCGAATTAAGTTCAAAGGATTTCAAACGTTGATCATAGCTGCACCGGTGGGTAATGCCCTGCGAAGAAAATGCCAAATGTCGTGTAAAAGCACGCTGGATGCCTTCAATACGCTGAGAGTGTACACTATAAAACGGACTCCAAACGGTGCACCCATATTCTAAGGAACTTCGAACCAATGCATTGTAAAGAACAATTTTTGTATGGACATGTTTAAAACTCCTAGTGTTACGCTTTATAAATCCTAACATTCGAGCAGCTTTCCCGACTATGTGATCAATATGTGACGTAAAACGAAGCTCCCGGTCCATAACCACACCAAGATCCATCATCTCATTAACCGTCTGCAAAGTTACACCATCAATCACATAACTCGATGCCAGTGGTCGCATTTTCCTGGAAAACCTCATGTGAGAACATTTATCAATATTAAGTTCCATCAAATTTTCATTGCACCATTGCTTTACTCTGAATAAGTCCTCTTGAATTTGCTTTATATCAACAGATGATTCCACAGTTTTATAAATTTTTAAATCATCGGCAAATAAGAGGAACTTACAGTTTTGTATTGTGGTGCCTATGTCATCGATAAAGACAGAAAAGAGGATAGGCCCTAAGTGCGACCCCTGAGGAACACCAGACACAGCATAGTAGTTTTGTGACTCATAGCCACTAACAGAAACCGTCTGAAGTCTTTTTGCAAGGTAGGACTGAAACCATTCCAAGAGCGTTCCAGAAATTCCAAAAAGTTTTAATTTTTTTATGAGTAGTTTGTGATTGACTTTATCAAAAGCACTAGAAAAATCAGTGTATACCGTGTCGACTTCGCAGCCCCGGTCGAGATAACCTGACAAATCAGACACAAACAGGTACAAATTCGTGACAGTGGAACAACCCGATCGAAACGTTTAGGCGCGATTGGTCCAATTCGCGATTGGTCCAATCGTCAAAAAATTACAAATTCGCGATTAGTCCAATTCGCGATTGGTCCAATTCGCGATTGGTCCAATTCGCGATTGGTCCAATTCGCTATTGGTCCAATTCGCGATTGGTCCAATTCGCAATTGGTCCAACAAAATAAAACAAAGGAGATCATTTATTTGTATGGTTTTTAATTATTGTACATTAATAAACATTCATACAACAAAATCAACTAAGTAACTATATAAAAAAAAATCAACTTTTACTACTGTAGAAAATAACAAAGTCATATTTTCAGTTTTACTTATTTCAATAATAATCACATTACATACATTACATACATTGTACATTAATAAACATTCATACAACAAAATCAACTAAGTAACTATATAAAAAAAAATCAACTTTTACTACTGTAGAAAATAACAAAGTCATATTTTTCAGTTTTAAAATATAAAAAACATTCAAACATTTGTTCCTATAATTTTTAAATAACGATATTATACGCAATGCCAATAAGTTTACTGTGGGTCTTGCATAATGCACATTCGTAACTAGCTTAGTAAACGTCTAGAAAATTGGGTCACTAATGATGCCCGTTTGGCATGGTCTATTGCAATAACAAAACGCAAAATAAATATCCGAAGAAGTGAGGGTAGTTAGTAAAAAAATATCATTTGTCTCAATATATGCCTTGATTTGTGTGTGGTGATATTAGCATTAGTCGGTTTAATATTGTGATTACTGTCTTTGAGATATACAAATGGAAATTTAAAATGGAGGAAACAAGTGAGCAATTTGAATTTTTTAAAAATGAGCGAGATAACGACACATTGATTTACAATGGACACCGATACAACCTGAATATAAAGAATAAAAATGGAAGTTCGCTGTGGAGATGTCATAAAAGAACATTATGTAGTGCTTCTGTTACAATTGATGTAACAAGGAAAACTATTTTGAGGAAATCTAAAGCAACGCACACATGTGAATCATCGGATCGTACTTCGAATGAACAAGTGAGATTATTTACATCATTAAAACAAGCTGTATGCAATGATTTAGGTCCGGTGCAAAATATTTTCGAAGAGAAAACTCAGCATCTAAATCCTAAAGAAGTCCCCAAATTTAAGTCGGTAAAAGATAAACTGTACAGAAGTCGAAAGAAATATTTAAAAACCGATTTATTAAATTATGACAGCACAAAAGAATTGAAATTACCAAAAGCATTTACAAAAAATTTTTTGTTAATTGAAGATAGTGGTGAGGCCGAGGAAAAAATTTTTATATTTGGGACTAGACTAAGCAAAAATATTGCTAAAAATCATGAAAGTTATTTTGCGGATGGTACATTTAAGTCAGTACCAAAACCGTTTTATCAACTTTATACGGTTCATTTGGATTTGAACTCCACCAAAACAAAGACCAACATTGTACCTGTTTTTTATATACTGTTACCCAATAAAAAAGAACGAACTTACCTGCGCGTTTTCACATTATTAAAGGAAAAATTAGGCATCAATGTCAAAACTTTTAAATGCGACTACGAAAAAGCGCAAATGAACGCCGTTACTGAAGTGTTCCCTCAAGCAAAAGTAAGTGGATGCTACCATCACTTCAATGACGCTATTTGGAGGTATTCAAAGAAGATAAAGTTAAATAGAAGTTAAGAGGGTCGTAATGTAACTCGAAAGGCCTCAATAATTCCATTATTTCCAGCTAGTCACATTTCAGAAGCGTGGAGGTATGTACTAGAAAGTGCTCCAGACGGCGAAAAGATTAACAAATTTCGTAAGTACTTCGAAAAGGAATGGTACCCACAACTATCGCCTACCATACTAAGTTGCGCGCATCAGCGCCACAGAACAACTAACGCTTTGGAGGGCTGGCATTCTCGGTTAAATCGGCGCATTCCTAAGAAACCTAATTTATTTCTGTTTCTTCATAAACTGCGAAGAGAGAGCATGTATCAGGATGCTCGAATAACACAAAGTTTGTTTAAAAATACAAACAGTAAAAGGAGAGAACGCGACATTTTATTTGACAAAAAATATGAACAGTTACTAAACCAATATGAAAATGGAACATTGACAACAAAAAAATTTTTCAACAAAATTATATACTTACGATTGTCGTTATTTAAAAATTAGTGGAACAAATGATAATATTTTTTTATTATATTTATATTTCTTTCCAAATCTGATTATTATAGAATAATAGTTGATTTGTTGTACGAATGTACCAATAATTTTTTTGTTTTTTGGTTAAATATGAAAATAGTTGTTAATAGCTTCAAGATATTTACAATAATACTCTGCGTACCCCTCCGGGAGAAAGGCGTGACAGTATGTATGTATGTAATGTGATTATTATTGAAATAAGTAAAACTGAAAATATGACTTTGTTATTTTCTACAGTAGTAAAAGTTGATTTTTTTTTATATAGTTACTTAGTTGATTTTGTTGTATGAATGTTTATTAATGTACAATAATTAAAAACCATACAAATAAATGATCTCCTTTGTTTTATTTTGTTGGACCAATTGCGAATTGGACCAATCGCGAATTGGACCAATAGCGAATTGGACCAATCGCGAATTGGACCAATCGCGAATTGGACCAATCGCGAATTGGACTAATCGCGAATTTGTAATTTTTTGACGATTGGACCAATCGCGAATTGGACCAATCGCGCCTAAACGGATCGAAAGCCATGCTGATTAGAAGATAAAACATGATCGACATGAGCAGTCAAAGCAGGACATACAAGGGACTCGAATATTTTAGAAAAACATGAGAGTATAGCGATTGGGCGATAATTTTTTATGTTGCATTTATCGCCCTTTTTAAAGAGTGGGAGAATTCGTGCCTTTTTCCATTCATCCGGAAAACATCCATCACTCAAAGATCTATTGTAGATAATAGACAGTGGCAAAGCTAAAGCCGAGCTGCAACGCTTCACAAGCACTGCGAGAGTAGAGTCTGGACCAGCACCTTTAAAAATATCAAGGTTACGAATCTTATTTAAAACATTGCGTTCTGTGAAACTTGTACTGCTTAGGCAAGTATCATTAAAAGAAGCATCATTTTCAGAAGTATCGTAGTTAATAAGATTTGATTCACTATACACAGAGGAGAAATGACAGTGACAGTTATAATTTTGCCATACAAATTCTCGTTTTTGTTAACGAGATCGAATGTCAAAAATAACTTGCACTAGGCCCTCAGATTGCCTAAGTGTAAGTTTTTCATTTTATTCATTCATATTTTTTTGTCTCACTAACTACTTGACGTTCATAAGTGCAATTTATATGCCTATATTAAATAAAGGAAAGAATAAGGGAAAGATTTTCATTTCATTTCATTCGATTACATTTACAAAAACGAAAAATTGTATGGCAAACTGTTCCCATATGTCGCCAGGAGACGCTGCTTCAATGCCATACTAATGTTCGTTTTATAGTTAACGTGATCTAGTGTAACGTATCATGTAATGTAACATGCAATGAAGTAATTTGCCGTTCACATTGCTGAGAAGCAATCAACACACTTTGTAACAATTCTCTATAATCGCGCGCGAACCGTGCATTCGCGCGCACACTACGAACATTACAAGTGACGCGCGGAACGAGTCGTGATTTGTGAACTTACATAACAAGAACTTTACATATTTAATAATAAAGTACAACTACTTACCACCATGTAAGCATCACCGATCGTTTCCACTTTATATACGTCGAAGTTCTCCAAGATCGAATCGAAACATGTGTACAAGTCGTTTAGGAAGTCCACAACCTGAAAAAGAAACATTTGATATAGATTTTATACTATGTTTACTAGATTTGATCAACGATACAATGCCAGGGCACAGTCTCAATAGAAAAAAACGAACTACATTATATTTTATTTGTACAAAGTAGGAACATTCACACAAGTAATTAGCCGGTTCTCTGTTTCACATACCAACCACATAAGTAGGAGGAGGAGTTCAATGGCGCAGTGGTTAACGCGCCCGGTCTTCGATTGCTAAGGTTAAGAAACTTTCGCAAAGGCCGGTCATCGGATGGGTGACCAAAAATGTATCATCTCGAGCTCCTCCGATCTTCAGAAGGCACGTAAAGCCGTTGGTCCCGGCTGTATGAGCAGTCGTTAACAACCACCAATCCGTACTGGGCTCGCGTGGTAGTTTATGGCCCGTTCTCCCCATCCATCCATAGGGAAGGCTCGTGCCTCAGCAGTGGGGATATAAAAATGAGCTGTTGATGTGGTGATGAAGTATTATGGCACATACCAACTGATGGCGTACTTAGTTAGGAACTGTCCCTCGCCTACGGTCTTTATGATGATTTCAGTCATAACAGTAAGACAGTTACCTGCAGCGGCGTGCTCTCCGCTGACATGGCGGTGAATCCGACGATGTCGCTGAAATAGATGGTGACCGAGTCGTAGCTCTCGGGCAGGACGCGCCGGCCGCGCTTCAGCTGCTCAGCCACCGGTGCCGGCAGCATTTCCTCCAATAGCGCCTCTGGAACAAGTGCGGTTGCCACCGTGTGTACTAGAAACTTTAGCTAAGTACACCTTTGTAAAAAAATGGTGAAAATGTAATTAGGTAACTTCAAACTTATAGTGTTATTGTCCCCATTTACGGGCACTTTACTCCAGAACTCCACGGCTTCACTCCATCGCCCCAAATTAAATCATATAACTACTTGGATTGCGTGACATCGCTGCGAGCGTTGGATTTCCAAATTTTTGATTCATTATTGTATTTTAATAACTAAACTTTCTTTATTAGCACAGAAAACGGTATTTTGTGGTTCAGAGATATGAGGTATCCTCGAGAGCGACCACCTGCCGTGTGGCCAGACCATCGCACTGTCATCGGAATGGCCAAAAGATAGTGAATGAGGCTCGCAGAGGACCGACCAAGATGGTGTGTTAAAAGAAGGCTGTCAACGTCCAGCAGTAGGTGTTATCAGACAACTGTAGTCGAGTTGCTAGGCGATTTCTTACAGCCCGCCACTCCTGGTCATGTATTGGTTTCGATTCTCCCCTTGTTTAGTGAGTAATGCCCCTCTTTAACCAAGGATGCTACTTTCTTTAGCTCCGAGTTAGATAAGGTGTTATCGGGCTGCACTGATGATAAACTAAAGCACAGAAGAAATACTAAACGTGTTCAGTCTTAAAAAAAAGTGGACATGTTTATATAGGGCAAGAGGACATGATCATGATTAGGGCTCATCTTACCAGTCTTCTTTTTCTCCTCCTGCAGCTGGTCTGTGCGCTCGTCCACCAGCGCCTCCAGGTTGTTCGCGTACTTCTCCATCATGGCTATCATGTTGTCGAAGATGTTCGGTTTCCTGCAATATGTTAACAAACTGAATTTGCACTTTTGATTGATTTGATTGAGTTGTAAAATACTCGTAGTTCTCTATGGTCAGTACTAGCGCATTAGTTTAGCATAAACAAAGTAAGGTCAAATAAATAAATAAAATTATTTTGAATAAGTTATTAAACTATTTCACTGGTGGTGGCAATATAGATGCCATCATAATTTGAAACTTATGTAGTTGCAATAGAAATAAAAAACAATTAAAAATATATTATGTTATATACCATTAAAAGGGTTGTTATTTGATAATAGGCTCCGACTTACTAATATCACAAGGATAAACGGAAAAAATTTGTTCCTCATTTTGTTGAAATCTAATAAGAGTTCACACAAGCTGCTTCCCTCAATATCAGATATAAAATTGCTGATTCGCATTGTTTACTTTTATGTAGCTAGGAAATTAATAAGGCTGGGTAGTTTCAGAAAAGACGGATCCAGTAGCACCATTGTCATTTGGGCTAGTGTATAGCTACTTACATGCCTTTTCTAAGCGGCCTGAGCCTGGTGCGCACGGCCTTGAAGTCGGGCCTGGTCACCGGCTCCTCCGCCCAACACTCCGCACAGCATTCCCTCACGCAGTCAAAGCGAACCGTCAGCGGCTCCAGGGGAGGTCTAGTCAAAATGGTGTAGGTACTATTAATAAATCGTTTTGTTGAAAGCATATTAGAGGATGACCAGGAAAAATTGAGCCCCTTTTTAAATAAAACTTAAAAAAAATATATTTTCGAACACTGCAGATAAAATCAATTAAAACCTATTTGGTGGTAATAATTTTTACACAAAATCGCATTCATGCCCCGTATTAGTCGCCGACGCTCGCTGGTACTCACTGGACATTAGTCATTATGACCACAGGAGGTTATCTGTGCAATGACTGTCTCACTAGGTGCAGTTGACCACACTGAGGTGTGCGCCTTGGAAGTCTGAGTAAGCTATCCTTTCCCCCACGCCTCCATCTTACTCGTCGACAACCGACGACCGCAACAGCGTGGAGTCTTAAATTCCACGCTACGATGCCGGCGTACTAGCAAGAGCTGAACTGCCATAAGTGGCGAAGAAGAAACCTTCCCCCGTTCAGTGTTCTCCGTACACGACACACGTACCTACCTGTGAGGCGTGTGGTCAGCCAGCACAAGCCGCCGCAAAAGCTCGGGTGCGCGCGGCGTTTCGGACCCTAAGTATAGTCCGCGTATAATTAAAATGGAATAAACACGTTGACAACTTTGAAAAAAAAAATGAAAAAGAATGCGACAGTTTAAAAGTGTGTATAAAGGCTGCAGCTATGAGCCCTCGCTCTTGCCCGATCTGATCCGAACCTCTCGGAGAATCTAGTAGGCCACGGGGACACGCACTACTGCGTGATGCCGTTCCCTGTAGAAAACCTCTGATGGTGCTTCGTTTCACACGGCTTGAGGAACCCTTTAACTCTCTCGCCGCCCCCAAAAAAGCCCGCGGGTGAAGCTAAAAAGGCCGCCAGAGGCAATCAGCAAACTCTCTCTCTCTCAAAGCCCTCGTTCTGTGTTCTCCGTACACGACGCTCGTACGCACCTACCTGTGAGGCGTGGGGTCGGCCAGCGCGAGCCGCCGCAGCAGCGCGGGCGCAGGCGGCGCATCAGACCCGAACGGCCCCTTCCGCGTGTGGATCTCGTACAGCACCAGCGCGAACGCGTACACGTCCGCCGCCGGCGACCCGTCGCGGTGCTCGTCGGACAGCGGGAACGAGTCGGTGCCCCAGCCGGCGTTGCGGAGGAGCTCCGGGGAGAGGTAGACTAGATCTGAGGTAGAGATGGAGTATTTATACATTTTGCTATAGTAAAAAAACTTCTACAAAATGTGACACAGCAGTGGATTATGACTATTTTAACAATTGTTTTTATAATTTATTTGTCAGAGATGTTTTGGAAATATGTATTTATCCATGAAATAGTGTGGGTGGACAGTTACCTAGTAATAGTAAGCATTTAGTTTTAATTCATTGTTTGGTTTATAATGATGACTAAATCTGAAGTAAACTAATTTAGCTACCTTTATTCTTATAATTTTCATACACCACCACCTATACACAAACGTTGTTTCATAGTTTCCTGTACGTCTCTGAATTAAGTAAATTAGTAGGTATAAACGGTGTCTTGTTTATTTAAAAAAAAAATGCAGAACATAATAAGTGCTACTGTATAACAAAAATAACAGTTTAACAATAAAAAATGTAATAAAAATCGTTTTTTCTCGATGCTCAAGTCGGGTATCTACCCGGTATCAAGCGGCTGGTTATTCGTTTCTAGCCGCTGGTTTCGGTAACTACGGGCTTACAAGCCGCTGGTTTACAATTATACGTCACCGAGACTTTAACATAGACCTATTTTTACTTATCATATTAACTGTATTCCGTAAATAAAACGTTTTGAGTAAGTACCGCCTTTTGACGTAAATGAAACTCGTGAGAAGTTTTCAATAACTTAATAAGTTAAAGTTGGTGTAGCAGTAAATTCTTACTTTCTAAATGTACTCTAAGAGCGGTGGGGTCAGCCGGCGGCAACTCCCCCCGGCGGAACTCCTTGAGGCCGAAGTCAGCGAGCTTGACCACCCATCTCGCGTCTACCAGGCAGTTTGACGGCCGCAGGGCGCCGTGGTACTGCAGCGGGGACTCGTGGATGAAGATCATACCCTGGGAAATATTCGCATGCTTCACCTTTAACATGTCTACAGGACTAATAGAAAATCTTTCTCTCTATCTCTTATTTTTTTAAATTGAATTGGGATTTTTCTCGTCTGTTGCCCGACTTCTTCCCTCTTGGCGGAGAATTGGGAATGAAAATGTTTATTCTATCTGTTTTTTTAATATCTTACGGGGTAAGCACTTGGCACTTGGTAAGCACTTCAAGGGGTAAGCACTTTGCCTTCATCTCAACTGATGTTAAGTGATGATAATAAGGTCGAAGGTGGAAGCGCACTTCATCCGGAATCCTAAACTACCTACTAACACTGGCTATCTTATCTCTAGCTGCCGGAACACAACAATGCTACAAACATTGATGTTATGGCGACATATTTTGTCCCCCTATTAGCAACGCATGGGGGAGAAAGATGATTTTATTAATTCCCACATGTCCCCAAATGAAAAAAAATGTTTAGTACCTACATCTTAAAAAGCTTCATACATTCAGTTGGTTTACGTATTGCAATGGTGATATAATAATATTAGTTAAGTATAGACCGATTTACAAATATAAAGAGAGATAAAATGTTTATATAATTTTTAACGCAAATTTTGTTGCGAACAAATTACAAAAACACAAATGTTGAAAAAATTTCCACGAGCAGGATTTGAACCCGCATCCTTCTGACATAGTATAGTTTGGCTTTCAAAGTAAAAAGTAATTAGTGTTGAATAATTTCGGCGGGCTGGTTAGAACCACGATAGCTCAATTGGGAGAGCACCTGACCCGTTATGTCAGAAGGGTGCGGGTTCAAATCCTGCTCGTGGAAATTTTTTCAACATTTGTGTTTTTTAACCGACTTCAAAAAAGGAGGAGGTTACTCAATTCGACTCGTATATATATTTTTTTTTTTTATGTGTGTTCGCGGATAACTTCGTCGTTTATGAACCGATTTTGATGATTCTTTTTTTGTTGGAAAGGAGATATCCCAAGGGTGGTACCATGATAAGGAAACCAGGATCTGATGATGGCATCCCAGAGAAATTGAGGAGAACTTTCGAAAATTGTAGGGGCGACTAGTGCGTTTGTTAATGATTTCATTAAGTATTTTAAAGCACTACTACTTAATGAAGGTCTGGAGTCGATCTGATGATGGAGCCGAAAGACAATCGAGGGAACTCCTCAACGATTTACAGCAATTACATGGTGTTTGGGCTTGACTAATTTGTATTGATGAGAACTTTACACCTAGATGGGTTGTGACTGCCATTAGGGGTCTGATGATGAAGACGAAGGACGGTCAAGGGAACTCCTCAACGTTTTACAGTAGCTACCTTGTGTTTGGTCTTAATTCATTTCTATTTATAAGAACTTTGCACCCATATCGGTTATAAGTGCCATTTCAGGTCTGATGATGGAGACCATAGACAGTCGAGGGAATTCTTCAACGATTTACAGCAGTTACCTTTTGTTGGGCTTACTTCATCCAGTTCAATATGCCAAAATGTTTCGTTCGTACAAAAATAATACCTAATTAAGATTGAAGTTTTACATAGGAATACCACTACCTACTAGGCCATCGTTTCCTCTTTCGAGAAGCATCTTTGTTAGGTTTACGTCTACCCATCACTGAAAACAGTAAAATAAAATATTTTTTTACAAAAAAAAACCGACTTCAAAAAAAACAGGAAACTTAAATAAGTAAAAACAGCTCTAAAAAGCAATAAATAATATTGAAGTCATATTATTAATTACCTAGATACGCATGTCAGTTTTAAAAATTGTCTACTGAAGTCGGGTGGAGCTTTTACAATAAAAGGTGGAAATAATGGAACAACTATAAAAGTTTAAATGAAACAAAATTGTCCCCCAGCCGACCACCAACCACCCGACTTCAATAGACAATTTTTAAAACTGACATGCGTATCTAGGTAATTAATAATATGATTTCAATATTATTTATTGCTTTTTAGAGCTGTTTTTACTTATTTAAGTTTCCTGTTTTTTTTGAAGTCAGTTTTTTTTTGTAAAAAAATATTTTATAAAGAGAGATTTTATTATTTCGATAAGTAGGTACTCCTAATATAAATTCATAATAATAAAATTTTATTATGATAAAATTAGGTCTATGCTGTGTATCAAACTAATAAAAGTGGCATAAAGCCGAGCAATAACGTTTCCTCGACGTAAACAATCACCTTATAACTGTGAACACCCTCTTCGCGGCCATTAATTTGGTAAGTGTTACTTACCCTAATAATATCGGCGACGAGGGAAGCTACGAACATATTGTCTAGCTTGATGTCTTCATTCTCCAGTATATCCTGCGGGTAAAGATACATTATTTCATGGAATGGCATGTTTACTCTACACACAGTCTCTTACATACTCTACACATAAAACTCTCCTAAATCTCACGATGATGTATGAAAAAGTTATTTAATTTTATTTCGAAGATTTGTAGCTCTTGGCCTTAATCGTGCCTCTAATGCTAAGTGACGATAAGCTCACTCACCTACGAAGAGTCCTAAGTACTGAGGAACTAGCAAAGTCAAAGTCAAATTTTTTTATTCAAATAAACTTACGAAAAGTGCTTTTGAATCGTCCATACATTTTTTATCTACTACCCATTCAGGACCTCTATTTTTTTAGCTGTGGAGAGAACATGTGCACAGACCATATGGTCTGTAGGAACAGCTATCCTACCTAATCACTTATTGAGAGAACACAGCAACGGTAATTACCTACATTGTTGTTATGGTGACAAACTAAGTTTGTTTGTTTGTTGTTTTATAACGAAGCTTCTCTTGGGCTAGATAATTGGTGTGAGTGTAGGAAAGTTTATTTGTTTATTTATTTATTTATTTGTAGAGACATCATTTACAGACATAAAAACGATTTTTTACATCTAAAATAATGCATTAGAAAACATTTTGATATAATTTATTAAATAAATGCTTCTCTAGATATTTTACTTCATAAAATGTTTTTTCTACCAGGACGATACAGATCATGAAGAGGTTATTTTTTATATTGTATTACCCCCCAACCCCTAGAGTATCTCAGAAAAGATGTGGGGCTTTACTAAGACCTCACACGGACTTGTTGAGAGAATTTGAAAAGTGCACCAGTGCTATATAATTAAATAGTTCCAAGATTTAAGTACTTATTTAAAAAAAAAATTACTTGAAAAAACTTACCAGTCTCGAAAGATCAAGTAGGAAAAAAAATATATTAAGAGGGTACCTTGAGACTTCCGCGCGTGCAGTACTCGGAGAGGGCGCACACGTTCGGAGGCTCAATGCACGCGCCCACAAACCCGTTCACGTTGTCGTGCTGCAAGTCTCGCATCTGATAACAAAGCTGCTCTGAAACTATGGAAATGGCTATGGTTTCAGGAGCATTCCATTTTCGAAGTATAAAAAAAATAATGGTTAATAAAGAAGTGTGACAATGCGGTCATTGTCGTTGATCGATCACATTAATTTATATAACAAAAGAATAGGAAATACGAACACGAGTCGGATTTGAGTATTGACACAAGGTACTAAGCAATTCAATATTATATATTTATTATTTTAAGTTTAATATTTTATGTAAGTATATAATATTATATTAGCTTGATGCGGATGTATTTCACATATTGTAGACAAACCGCAATGTTTCTTACAAAATAGTTATTGTGACCTTTCCTTTGATGATAAAAAAAAACACTAATTTCATGTCATAACTTTTATTTTTTAATTATTAAAGCTTCCAAACAAAGTCTCAACAAAGTTTTTTAAGAAGCAATTTCTATTTTCAAAATCAAACAAAACAAATGTAGTAAGTAAAATAAATTCAATCAAAACTTTAATACAAAGTCATTTGAAATTGGAACGATTATCAAGAAATACCGGCCAGTTTCAATGTGGTAGGTAGCTGTACTTAAAAAACAAACCACTCGTGTGAGTTAGCGAGCGGTTTTCTGCACCTGAACAAATTAACTTTATTTGCAGTGTTCTCCGCGGAGACACCCGCTCGCCGGAGCACTCAGCCGGCAGGATTGCACAGGCATCCACACCGCCTACGTAATTGAAACTTGCTAAGTACACAAACGACCTCACTGTGTGGGCAGCATACAGTTGTATAGGTAGTTACAGTACTCCTTGTTCGAAGTTCATCATTGTTAAATGTTTGAAGTAGGGACGAATGTGCACTCCTATTATAGCTTGTCTTCTCTTTAGGTAAAAATGTAGGTACCTACTGCCTGATTTATTCTTAATTTTTTTTTTGTTTTGAGATGGCAAAAAAATACCTATAGGACTTATCATGTAGCGATCTGAGCAGTCAACTGAAAAAAAATGTTTAACTAATATGTACTTATGTTAGGTATGTTTTTTTTACGTTATGAATTAATAGCAATGAAACATCTTTTCTTGACCATGACCACGGACTCTGTACAAAGAGTTCAAAACGTCAGGATAGAATCTAATGTGTAAAATAGACGCGAGTAGATCCGCAATAGTGATTTCATTTCAAAGTGTTCGGGTAAACTTAAGAATTAATAAAACTTTAATACCTAAGCCTAACAAAACATTGTCTTTATGATTAAGTGCTTTCCATCAGTCAAGTGCTTAGTTATTATAAGAAAAAAACGGAAGATGTACAAAGGTTTTAATATTTCGCTACATAACAGTGGTTACGAGGGAAGCCCGGCGTAGTTGCTTCTTTATCCATCTATTACATTTCTACCTGCTTGTAGTAAATCCGGATGGATGCGAGTGATTTGTCTCAGTCAGTTGCTCCGTCATTGTGGGGAAAATGTTTTGTTTGCGAAGGGAGGCTCGCGCCTTTATAGCGGGGCTTACGGCCGTAACGAGACTACGGTGTCTTTATCCGTAAATATTCTACGGAGTAGCTGAACTGAACAAAGAAAGGGGCCGTAAAGTGATTTACGTGATCTTAAGTAGCCACTTTTGCTACATAGTGGGTAGGAATTTAGTTTTAGCTATGTTTAGCTTGTTTTTACAGACGCTTACTACTTATTAATTACTAGCGGCCGCTCGCGGTTTTACCCGCGTGGTTCTGGTTCCCGTGGGAATATCTGGATAAAAGTATCCTATGTGTTATTCCAGGTAATAAACTATCTGTATGTCGAATTTCATCCAAATCTATCCATCCGTTGCAGCGTGAAGAAGCAACAAATATACGAACATACATACACACAAACTTTCGCATTTATAATATTAGTAGGAAGTAGGATTTTCCTTTAATAATAAATATACAATTTGTTTTACTAGAAATATTTTAAATCTGTCGGTTTTTATAGCATGCCATCATCATCAGCCTAATTAGTCATCAGTCATCAGTCTCTAGACTGTCCTTCAATGAAAACTCTGTGAAAGCGGTCAAAGCGCTTGTTATAAGAATTCTAAAGATAGGTTTTAGAACTTGTATTAAGAAAGTGTCTTATTTGAGGTAGAGCTAACTTCATTGCTGTCATCAAAAAAATATAGTTAGTTCCCGTAATAAATTGAATTTAGCAACAACTTTTTCCAGGACAGGAACATCGCTGTGAGTTTGCCGAAACAAGTTCAGAAGTGCGAAGAGCGGCAACTTGCCGCGTTTACAACTCTTATAAGATTGCTGCTAAAACTTGAACTACAGGAAAACTGACAAAAAATGCAGCTTTACAGCTTTTTTATTCAGCTTTCCAACTGTCAAACTGAATTTTTAAAACTGCCTGTGAAAATATAGCTACCTTCTTTAAACTATTCAAGTTTAGGGGTGTTTCTATTTGAAATAGAATAAGTGACTACATTTGTCTAGAGAGCGAGTATTGGTCTATAACCTTAAATTACACTGCGTACGTTGCTCGCTATTTTTAAGTCAATGGCTAGTTTGGCCCTTTTTATTTATAAATGTGTCTCAGTACTAAGATTGAAATGGCGGCGTATCCGAAGTCTAATTATATTATTTTGGCAAATATTCTACTTACGATCTTTAACTCTTTCTTGATCTCTCTATTGATATCAATGTGGTGTCTTCGCACTCTCTTGACGGCGAGTAGGCGACCTCTGTAAAGGGCAACCTCCGTGAAGATGGCTGAGTATCTGAAGTCCAGGTCGGGGTTGGAGCTGAGCGACACCTGGCTGGAGCGCACGCCGCCGTTGGCCGTCTTCTCGTTGGCCACCGTGTTACACGAGGAGTTGGGGTTCACGCCCGCGCTGCTGTCTTGCTGGAAAAAATCAGCTCTGACCGACATGCTAATTGGGTTCTAAGTGTATGATCCTAAGAGGAGCTCGATAGTGTAAGCTAGCGCGTTGGTACTAAAACAACTTTTGCAACGCTTAAAATTTCAAAACTCCATCTTGCTTTAATAGATCTTTTTTATTTTTTGCATGTTGTGTTCACTAATATTAGGAACTACACTTAAATGTTTAATCTAAGTTTTTTTCTTAAATATCCATGTCTGTGTATGTTCTAAAGTGTGAACCAAATAAAAAAAAAAAAAAAAAGGTTCGTTAAGTCGTGGGTCCCAGCTGTAGTCGTGAGACTCGATTTTTCTCCACCATACTTTGATACTCTTAGAAACATAGGAAAGCCTCTTCTATGCTTCTCTATAAGCTATATTAGGTTGGGGAAAAAGTCTTTTCGCATAAAGTATGTATGAACTTCTAATAAAATCTCTTTGGCTATACTATTTGTATCTGGCTGGTTTTGGTATCATTAAAAGTTTAAATTTTAAAGAAGATAATTCCAAATTCAAATTACGAAAATGTGTGATTTTCATTTGTTTTTCTTACTGTCAAGATGAGTGAATTTAATGAAGAAATTCGATACCCACATTTTAAAATTTTACTACAAAAAAGGTAAAAATGCAACGCAAGCCGCGAAAAAAAAATTGCGATGTTTATGGACCTAGAGCAGTCTGTGAGAGTAGCACAATTAATTTGGTTTAAGCATTTTCAATCCGGAAATTTTGATGTCAAAGTTGCAGGTCGCTCTGGTCGCTCTATTACGGATAAAATGGATGCCATTTTTGAAAAAAGTGGAGCAAGATCGGCATATCAGTAGTTGAAGAATGGGAATTGACTACAAAACAGTTTTGGCACATTTGAAAAAAATTAGGTAAGTACATAAAAAAAGCTCGATATTTGGGTACCTCACAAGCTCACTGAAAGAAAATGAACCGTATACTCATTTGTGATTCTTTATTACGACGTAATGAAACCGAACCATTTTTGAAGAAGCTGATAACTGGTGATTAAAAGTGGATCACGTTCGACAAGAACGTGCCAAAAAGGTCGTGGTCAAAGGCCGGTCAGGCTTCACAGACTGTGGCGAAACCCGGGTTAACTCGCAACAAGGTGATGCTATGTGTGTGGTGGGAAAAACCACACCGGTTTTTCATCATGATAACGCTAGATCTCACACATCTTTAGCCACTCAGCAAAAAATAAGAGAGTTTGGCTGGGAGGTGTTAATGCATCCGCCGTATAGTCCTGATCGAAACACAGGTGTTTCGATCTCTTCAAAATTTTTTAGGCAGTGTCAGGTTAACATCACGAGAGGACTGCCAAAACCACTTGTCGCGATATTTTACCCAGAAGCCCCAAAATTTCTATAGCAATGGGATCATGTCTCTACCTACAAGATGGCAAAAATTTATCGAACAAAATGGCACCTACATACCTTAGCTAAATGTGAATAAAATATAAAAAATGTTTTGAATTTTCTTAAAAAATGCGAAGAAATTTTTTTCCTAACCTATTATTTAAAAGCAGTCATGCAAACATTATCATACAAATTAGTTTTACCTACTCAGTTTGTTGGTGCTCTGCTCCTCGTCGTCTGGCAGCTGCAGGTCTCTGAAGTCAATCTTCCAGAGCAGCGAGTCCAGCTCCTGCTCGTACCGCCAGCCGCGGTAAAGCGCGAGCGCTGCCAGGGCTAGCAGCACCAACGTGGCCCCTGAGGCACCTAACGCCCACGCACCTATGTGACCTGCAGAGCGAATTAGGATTGAATAGATTTATAGAATTAGTTATTATTCTGAGGGTAGTACTAAAGCGTGAAGAGGTTACATTGACTGTGGCAGAAGCATAAATCCTCCTTGACAAGTCATCGACACTATTGAGATATTATTGAGAATACTCGTACAACTTCAAGAGTTCAACTTGTCACTTCACTTGCCAATTCATTAATTTGTATTAAAATGTATTTCTCAATAACTATCATAATTAATCCTTAATGTACTTGAAGTAAATCTCTTTTGTTATATATATCACGTCTTGATCTGTAATTCTTATTTGTAGGCCCTATAACGAGCCTTTAGAGACTATGGTAATAGTTCGTATTAGCCTGCTACTGGGTAAACGCCTACATCGTTGCAATCAAGTCAACCCTATAATGATGCGTGTTGGTGATCACAAATCCCGTGATCATCAATCAACACGCATTTTGTTTGTTGCGCAAGTGATCACTTTGAGCTGTTATCTTAGTGCACATTTTATTTCATATAAATATAACAGTGTGCTATTCAATATTGGTACTCGTCGAGCATACAAACGAAACAGCAATCGATAACGTGTAGGCATGATATATCGAGTAGGAATTCCGGTCTTAGAATCCGGTGTTTCAGCTGTATCGACTATCGAGTAGAAACATTTGCCTTATCGTCTAAATATTTTGAGTGATTGGCTGAATGGGTAGTAGGTAAAATATGTATGGACGATTTAAAAGCACTTTTCGTAAGTTTATTTGAATTAAAAAGAAAATTACTTTGACTTTGACTATTGTTCGACATCAGTTTCCGTTGCCAAAAAATTAGAATATCATTTAAAATTTACTGTATGCCAGGTGATCTGTATTCAATTTGTTGCTGACAAAATTCAGTTGCTGACCCCTATTTTTAACCGACTTCAAAAAAGGAGGAGGTTTCTCAATTCGACCAAATATGTTTTTTTTTTTTTTTTTTTTTTTATGTGTGTTTGCGTATAACTTCGTCGTTTATGAACTGATTTTGATGATTCTTTTTTTGTTAGAAAGGAGATATCCCAAGGGTGATAAAAAAAAACCCGGATCTGATGATGGCATCCCAGAGAAATCGAGAGGAACCTTTGAAAATCGTAGTGGCGACTAGTGCGTTTGTTATTTTTTTCATTAAGTATTTTAAAGTACTACTATTTAATGAAGATCTGGAGTCGATCTGATGATGGAGCCGAAAGACAGTCGAGGGAACTTCTCAACGATTTACAGCAATTACATGGTGTTTGGGCTTGATTAATTTGTATTGATAAGAACTTTACACCTAGATGATTGTAAGTGTCATAAGGGGTCTGATGATAAAGACGAAGGACAGTCAAGGGAACTCCTCAACGTTTTACAGTAGCTACCTTGTAGTTGGACTTAATTCATCTTTAATATAATATATAATATAATATTATAAAGAGGAAAGCTTTGTATTTTTGTATGTTTGCAACGAATAAACTCAAAAACTACTGGACCGATTTAAAAAAATCTTTCACCATTAGAATGCTACATTAGCGCTGAGTAAGTTTTAATTTACAAAACACACAAATGTTGAAAAAATTTCCACGAGCAGGATTTGAACCTGCACCCTTCTGACATACCGGGTCAGGTGCTCTCCCAATTGAGCTATCAGAAGGGTGCCGATTCAAATCCTGCTCGTGGAAATTTTTTCAACATTTGTATTTTTGTAATTTGTTCGCAACAAAACGTAAAAATTATATTAACAAAACAAAAACATTTTAAGTTTTAGTTTTTTAATAAAAAGGAAAAAAGTGACGATCACTGGTTCCTGCGGGACTCTAGTGCATCTACCCTGTATCGCCTATTCATTCTAATTTTAGAATATGCTTTTTGCACATCACACAATTTAACCCAAGTTTTCCAATCTATTATTGTCATAGATTGCCGAAGTTAGAAACTTTTAAGTACCCCAAAATTGTTAAGTACCCAACCATATCAAATACTTTGGGCCGCAACTTCGTCATTATTATCAAAAGTCCATTAAAGATTCACGAGAATTTGTAAATGGTGGAGCCCATCAAAAGTCAAAAGTCATATAACAACGCAGCAAGTAGAAATATAAATGTACGAGTACCAGCGCGCTGACAAACTTCGCCGTTCACAAGTTGTTTCGGGTATTTCGATTGATTGACTTATTACTGTTGTCTGCACATGCCCGTGGAGTTACAGCATACCAATGTTACTGTGTCCTTGTTTGTTTTATTTTATTTTCTGTGGTAACTCTGTTATGTGTGGCTAATAAATAAATAAAATAAATAAATAAATTACTTACCATTATTTTTATAAATTACATCCATAGTAATCAAAAACTATATTGTAGATACATAAGTATATGACACTTTTCGAGTGTAAATTCGTTTTCAATACAAATATAGCTTTGTAAATAATGTTGCAGTACCACAGTGTTATACAATTAAGTGATCATCACCAGCTCATTCCATGTCCCCACTGCTAGGACACGAGCCTTCCTTATAGATAGATAAGAAAAACGGGCCATAAACCACCACTCGGCCCCAGCGCTTATTGGCGGTTGTTAACGACTGCTAATGCAGCCGAGACCAACGTTTTTACGTGTCTTCCGGGATGATAGATTTTTGGTCACCCATCCGATGACCGACCTTTGCAAAAGTTGTTTAACATCAGCAATCGCAGACCGGGCGCGAAAACCACTGCGCCATCGATCTCCTCACAATTAAGGAAATATATACAGGGTGTTTGGTAATACCTGTATAATCCCGAATACGGCAGATAGGGCACAGGTCGAAGAACCCCGGAAAAATATAAACACACCAAAAAGCACCATATGGCCGAGATATTGAGCTTGCTTGTTACTAAGTAAAATTGTAAAGTGACAACCCTAGGGCCAGCTGATACATTGTTCTTGTTCGTCAACCTCATGATCCAAACGAAACAGAATTCAAAACATGTCGTGTTGAACAAAAATAATTACTGCATAATAAAATAAATTTGAGTTTTTGTATGGTAAAGTAAATCTTCATAAATATGATTTTGCATGTTACCACGGTGTTATTTATACTTGGTTGCATGGCTATGTTTCGGGATTATACACATATTCCCAAACACCCTGCATAAAATGTATGTACATCACTTTTCCTAAAAACAACGTAAAACATTTTTTTATTTCATGGCCGAGTGACAAATAAAAAAAAACCGGACTACAGGCAGGAGAGCGTCCGGTATTTTAATCTAAAGAAATTTCTTTTTTAGTTAGACTGAGTGAGGAATGATTTATTATTTAACGTTTAAATAGATTTGAAATATTGAAGACATTTTACGGCGAATGAAAATTTGAAAGATTCAATTTAATTGCTTATTGTCACAATATAAAACAGTCCAAAGTTATGCTTGACGACATAGGGATAGGGATAGGGCATAGATAATAGGTAATCATGTTATAAACAAAACAGTTCTGAAGCGACGATGTATGACGAACTTGTGTTTGTGAACTAACTCTGTATTGACAATTCCAAATCCTGTTTCATGTGTACAGAAGCAATAGCTAAGCCTTAAACCAAAGCCTAAACGCCTACACGGCCTATCAGCAACAGTATTAAGTAGTTAATATTTGTACAGAACTTACAGATAAGTCTTATTATTAATTTAGTAACTTGTATTTATTTTGCTATTATTCATTATCATCATTCCATGCATAGCATATTGATAATGACTATGAATTCGTATTTGTCGTAAGCACTCCAACCTGTGACCACTGAAAAAAATGAAAAGCGAAATTAAAAATATGCTGAAGTTCTTATTGCGTCTCTAGAAACTTTTTTACAATAAAAATAAATAGGGTATTTGGTATATAAAATCAGTATACTATATATCAGTATACTATGTATACTGATTTTTAATCTAAGTTAATAAATATATAGGAGTCGAATTGAGTAACCTCCTCCTTTTTTGAAGTCGGTTAAAAAAATAAATAAAGATAAAGTATGTTGATGAGTGGATAGATAAAAAATAGGACTGCCATTTTATAAGACATCCTTAAATAAAATAAAGTTTTGTTATTAAGTACATAAGTTACGCAGACGATATGGTATTGCTCAGCCCATCGATTGCAACGCTGAGGCGTCTACTGTCGGTCTGCGAGAGGTTTGCGGAGGCCCACGGGCTCAGATACAATGCTAAGAAGACTGAGATCATGGTCAAAGCCGGTACCAAATGCTACTCCATTGTACCGCAGGTGACATTGCGCGGAACTCCTCTTAAAAAGGTTAAAGCATTTAAGTATCTGGGCCTTTGGGTCACCAAGGACCTCAAAGACGACATGGACATCATGAGGGAACGAAGGGCGCTGGATGTTTTTTTTTTTTTGCTCCCCGCTTCTTGGCAGGCCTTTTTTATTCTTTTTATAACTTTTTTCTTTTTCTATTGGGGTTAATAAACGTGAGCTTGAAGAGCTCTACTCTAATATATATTTATTTTCTTTTCTTTTTCTTTTTTTATAAATACTTTCCGTTTCTTTCTTTTCTTTTTCTTTTCAAAATATGGGTCTTATTTCTAATACATTATTACATATTTTCTTAACTAATAATTTCTTATATTTTAAATTACATTTTCTTTTTGCATTTTATTTATATTTTTTCTTATTCTATTTACATTTGTTTTATTGCGTCTCATAATAAAGACATTTTTCTTTTTTACTAATACATTTCTTTTATTACATTTCTTGTTTCGTATATAATTCTTTGCATGTTTTATGTTACTATTTATTCTATTTACACTGGTTTTATAATTTGTAAATATAATTCGTTTGCATTTCTCCTTTCTAACATTCGCCATATTGTTTGTACAATTTGTATTATTCCCCAATAAACATCCTGCCGCGTATTTGGTCTTGCTTAAAATGTTTCTGTGTTTCGTAGTGTTTCTAACTTGTATGTATGCTTCGTGTGTCTTATATGGAATAACTATGTACTCTATTGCGCATATATTGGCCGTACCGCTTTTGTGACTCAGAGCTTTCTTGGGGTCGAACGAGACCACCGCTTGAGGAAGTACAGCCTCCACGAATGGAGGGTTGCAAAGGTCATCTTTGTTTCCCTCATTCGTTTCGGCTGCCCTTCTTTTTGCTTCTGTGTGGTTCTCGTTCTCTCCCTCACCGGGAATCTCCAGGTAAAGATTTTCGGCCAATATACACGTGACCGAATGGAAAGTGAAACTCGCACTAGGCACCCTGAACAGTTTTTCGCAACTGTTTGACAGTTCGTTAGCACTTATCCGCACGCTGAGAATTTGAGCTCTGTAAATTTTTCTGATTATACGTGAAATCGTGGATATTTTTGAGAAATAGTGCTTCAGAAACATGGTGACATGTTCAGTGATTGATTGTTGTACAAAACAGCGAAATAACTCCCAATCCAAATCACACACCTCCTGACCTAGGATTTATTTATGCCAATGCGCTTCGAATTTTAAGCACTAAATGTGATAATTCTATTCTATAAACATTTATTTATGTAAGAAGCAAAGATCGAATACACATAATGCAGAATTTACGAATATTTTGTGTAAAGCTATAATTTCCGTTTTACACTAGGGCTGCATCAAGTTATCGATATTTCGTGTCCACTATCTATCACGCGGTAAACGAATATGTATTACTGTTGTTAAAGTACCTATATGACGTTTAGATATGAATAACCTGGGAATGTAATCCCATTTAAGATGCTTAGCCGGTCCATAGGTATCAGTTTTTGACTGTTAGAATAGGTACTTACTATCATTAGTAATTAAAGAAATTTGATGTAATTTTAACTAACAATTTATTTATTAATTTAATTGATAAGCAGGTATTTGTATTTAATTTAATTGAATTTGTTAATTTTACTAACATAGGTTAAGGTAATTATTGTAACTAACCTAAATGAGCCATGCTTGAGAATAAAATGAATTGAATTACAAAGCACATGAATCCAAAACCGAAACTAGAACTTGATTTATGTTAATTCTAATTAGCATTGTGGTGGTTGGTTACGAAAATCTGTTTTAAAATGGTCATTTCAGGATGTTTAACAGGATTTTCTTTGACGGGATTCGGGATGAAGGGAAAAGCTAAATGCCCTTTAAAAGCGTCCGTATTCAATTTGTAGCTGTGAGCAGATTCTTTTGCGACGAACGTAACGATATGAAGAGGGTTTAAATTGCGAGCTTTTTATTAAATTGAAGTAACTGGAGTGTAACAGCCACTTGGGAAATCTTCTTAAGCTGCTTATTCCTCATTTTGTGATATTTTTCATTTATATATCTTTATAGCCTGCATGTTATAGACAGGTTCTATATTTCCTTACTCAATCCAGTCTTGAAAATAAGATTCTTTGACATTTTATTAATTTGATTAGCCTTTATTTAGTTCTTTTATAGTTTCAAAATATATAGATTATCTCAGTATATCTAAACAACATAATAAACAAATGTCATTCCCTCTGCGTTTTATTTCAACATAAAAAACTTTATTCTGAGCTTTGTTCCTTTCAATTACAACAGAACGAAATAGAAAAGGATTTTATATTGCACAATGGAATGGCTTTTTGCTGTAAGCTAGTGCAGAATGTAGATACTAATAATAATTCTGTCACTTTCGTGTTGTGCTTTAGTCGTTGTGTAGAGACGATTCTTTGTTCCATAAAAACATTCCCTCCCTTTCCGAAACGCGAACTGATTTAAGATCTGGTTTAAAAACTGTATTTGACTTGTGTTTGTATTTTGACCTCGTTGTTATTATTATTATTATCGTTAAAAAATATTAAAAGTCAGATTATTTCATAATCATAACAAAATATTTTATCTACTATTAGACTTATTAGTAAATTTGCGTAAAAAATATCTCAAGTTATCGTTTTATTTCGTATCGTAAAACTTCGTTATAAGGTTTTACGATAATATATTTTTTGGTATAGAGAAACGTAGGATTTCTTCATTTTCGTGAACAAATTCAAAGCGGCTAGTTCACGAAAGCTCAAGGAAAAATGTTATTTTCATAATATAAATAGCTAAAAGCAAAATTGCATTTTGTATGAAATATTAAAGAGATAACATATCATAAAGAACATAAAGGCTTCTACTTTCACGTAAAATAAATCATGTATAAGTTTTATAAGTTGTTCTCTTACAAAGAAATATAAAGGCATTATCAGCATAGTTAACTATTACTTGTAGCACAGAAGAGAGATCCTGTGGCCATAGTTTATATCAGGGGGCATATTTTACCTACTAACATAGATTAACTTTTGTATATTACTAACAAAAATTGTATAAGTATTGGTATGTATATGTTAGTTTCTAAGGTATTAATCTATAGGCCTGTTATTTTGTAACTTTAAATTGCTGCCTGAAAATAAACGAATTTATTTAATTATTATATATTGTCTAACTCTAATCATCATCATTATCATCATCAGCTCATTTTATGTCCTCACTGCTGGGGCATGAGCCTTCCCAATGGATGGATAGGAACGGGCCATAAAACACCACGCGGGCCCAGTGCGGTGCGGTGGTTGTTAACGACCACCAATAACTAACCAGCTAACTTAACTAACTCTAATACCTATCGTAATACCTTTCAATTTGACAGGAAGGAGGAGGAGTGATAACCCGACGCTTTGAAAGCTATTCAAGAACTTTAAACAATTCACAATGAGTGTTAGTGATTGCGATCGCGACACGTTTTTGAATGCTATTGAATAAACGACATCTTCAATTTGACATTTATTTGGAATCATCCATGCAAAATAACAAGCGTATATATCTTTATCTTTATACAAGGTGGACCGACGATCTGGTGAAGGTCGCGGGAAGTCGCTGGATGCGAGCAGAACAAAACCGGTCGTTGTGGAGATCCTTGGGGGAGGCCTTTGTCCAGCAGTGGACGTGTTTTGGCTGAGATGATGGTGATGATGAAGATATCTTTAAAAGGTATCGAGATAGAGGTTGAAATTAGACAATAAGCCTCCTGGTTCCTTATTCCACGTTTTGGTATGGTATTTTGACCCGACTGCGTCAGAAGGATGGTTAATGTTTTTCGAGTGTATGTATGTATGTATATATGTATGTATGTATGTCTATTTCTTTAGCACGTCCTACAGCCCAACCCAAACGTCATGGTGGATTTTAACATATGAGGTGTCGGTAGATTTGTTTTGACTAGTGACATAGGCTATAAAAAAATCCGGAATGTGGAAACGGGAAGAAGATGGGTGACGGCGCTCACAAAATATGACACGTAAGAATACGGTACCGACGCCATCGTGTACAACGATGCGAGCAATTGCATAGGGGCCAAAAAATCCCCTCCCTCTATGTATAAACCCAATTAAATACCTACATTGACTGGGTTAGAAGAAATTTCCTATTTTATTTCTTTCAAAAAATATAATTACAATGAGTTTGGATGATGGATGATATTAAGGCTTTAATTAGATATACCTACTTATTTCTTAAACATAATCGGGTAAGTTATTAGTAATCATGACCCCAAAAACTGCTAGATCGACCACACGATCAAAATTCTTTAGACGAACTACAACGTCTACGGAATTTAAATTTTTCTGTATAAATACTTAATGTGATTTTTTATGTAGGTTTTGAAATGCTTGGTTATTTAACTTACAAAACTAAAAAGTTTGAAACAAACCAAATTATTAAAATAAAACAAAAAAACGACTAAAACAACTATATAAAAAACAATTATATACTTACTCGTAAAAACCGGACTAACAAAAAATAACTGCAAAGAGAAAAAACTGAAAGAAAAAAAACAAGCTCTAAGAACCCAGAATTCAATTTGAGCAATGTTGAATGCAACGTGAAATATTTCCTTGTCCGATACCTATACTTAAATAATAAAATCTATAACAAATGAGTATTTATAAATACATTGAATATTGATAGTTGTCGCAGACGGGGACAATTATCAACCATCAAGCGGCCGTGTGGCTAGCTCAATTAAACCCGCACTCTCTTTGGTTGGTGATTGCGTCAGTTTGGCGCAAAGGGAGCGAACAGCTCATCGAATTACAAGTGTTTATGTGTGCTGAACAAGTTTTCAGATAATTCCGAAGGGAAATAATGGGGTCCGACTTAGCTGGCATCACGAAACACGCCTAAACTACCAACACACAGTCAGAAAGTTTTGCAATTACCGACTTGGAGGGAAGAGGCCTATTAGAGTTTTATTTATTCTTATTTTCGTAGTTTGAATGTTTGTGAATCGTTTTATACCTATAACGACGAGGTATTCCGCTTAGATCTCCCAATAACGGCAACGATACTGCTTTGTGTAGTAGGTACGCACCCTACTTTAGTTTTGTTCTCTTTGCATATAAGCACGGTTATCAGTTATCCCGATTGATAAATAAATATAATTCTTATCAATTTGACTGCAAGTATATTCTAATGCTATACAGGTTGACTTTTTATCACCGTCCAAACCTTCTGAGATGACTCCTGTGATACAAACGAACAACTCTTATTATGGGACCAACTCCCTAACTTGATAATAAAATTCAGCTGTCCCATACAAAACATCAATATTCATTCGACCACAATGTATGGAACAGCTGAATTTTATTTTCGAGTTAGGGAGTTGGTCCAATAGTAAGAGTCGTTCGTTTGTATCACGACGGGAGTCATCTCAGAAGGTTTGGACGGTGATAAAAACATCAGCCTTATAAAGAGTATATTATTTTTTATAGAAAAGTTGGCAATTGACTCCTTTCTAACTGATGCTATGCAGAAGCGTAGTGTAGAGCAGGCTTGTGCCTCACTAACCGTTCTCGCCTTGCCGACAAGCAAATTGCTTCTTCACATCTCATAAGCAAACCTACTCCTACTCCTCCATCCTTTACCTCATGTTGTAGGACGGTGGGAATGGGAATACGTGTTATTTTGTTTTAACCTTAGAATTTCGGAGTAATACCAATACTTGTCAACTTTAGAAAACAATAAAAGTACTTGTATATAAGTAAGTATATAGCAAAAATATCTTATTTCCTACAGCATCGCTGGAGATGGGTTCCCGACGGGTGCCGCGGCGTCACGTGGCGCCACGCCGCCGCCCGTCAACGTCTGCGCCGCGGGAAGCATCCAATATAGCCTTCAAAATCGCACTATTTCTGTTTTAGCACTTTAGTACATCCTTCACTTAGTAGATATACGCACGCTTAATATACCTAACTCAGAATATAAACGTGACGTAGTTTTATATAAGTAGGGAGTCTAATACAATGATCCATTGCAGTAAGAACAAAAGAAAATAATGGCTATAATAAAAACACGTTTTAAAAATTTATGAAAATAGTTGAAATTTTCCGCGCCTCTGATTTTATAGTGTCTGCGATCTCTCCATCCATGTGATTGTCTGGAAGAGTTAGCTTTATAAGAACCTGAAATGTCACTTTCGTTTATTTTTTTACAATGTAAATGTATCTTTGCACCGGAAAGGAGAAGAGAGAGAAGAAGTAGAAACGTAGATGAGTTTGTGACTTAACAGTGATTGCAAAACGCCCGCCTGAATCCCTAATGTCTTAACTGAAGTAAGTTGACGAGCTACGCAGGGTGTGTTCGTAATGTAACATGAATTTAATATCGTCACTAAACAGAGTTGGTCCTAATGGGCCATTCCGGCCCACTAGATTCTATTAGTCGACATGTGTTGTGTGTTAGGGCCAGGTCAGCTAACTGCCATGCTTAGGAAAAACCCTTCGTAGCTAGGTACAACTGAAACGTTTTCTGTGTTCTTGTATTATTGAGCTGAAGGACATAACGCCGATAGACGTTTAGCATTATTGGCCAATTTGAGGAGTTAGAGGTACGTCGGTAGACGCCTAAATTACATGTGCAAGAGACATTTAAAAGTTATACGGTTTAAATACTTTTCATTTGGTATATATAGGTACTGGACTAGGTAGGTACGTTTTGTATCATCTTGAGTAAGTGGAAAATCTGGATCTATCTGGAAAATCATAAACAACAATTTTGCATCGTAAAATTGTTGTAGGTACAGCTCTTAAAACATTTAGAGAAGTGTTAAACAAATTAAGTTCTTACCATGTTTTTGTTGTGTGAGTATCCGATATTTCGGCACAGTTGCATGCGCCATGATCACGGAATTACTGAAGTTATTGCGGGTGGGTGATTATGAGCAGACAAAACGATCTACCCCCTTCCTTAGTCGTTTTTTGCGCTCGATACTCGTACCACTGTCTCCTAATTCACATTCACTCGAACTTGTTATCGACACACTACATTGACCGTATCAGATCGCGAAACGGCACTTTTGTTTTTTTTGCTGTCTTTACATAAGCTAATCACTGGATTCCAGATACGCGACAGTTTAAACCCATCTTGGCGATTGAAATTTTTATTTTTTGTAATTTCAATCGCTTCTCTAACCAATCTAGGTATGTAGTGGCATTCTGTCGAAATTATCTGGGGTCTATAAAACTTAGTCCAGTGATTAGGACTCGATTAGATCAAATGTTCAGCAATGCAATGGCCGATATATACTCTTTACAGCTTTGATATGCTCCTTAATTTGGCGGCTACTGTACGTCTTGTTTGGCCAATGTAGGAGCTACCGCAGCTGCAATCGATCTTATACACACCGGGCTTTTCTAGGGGAAAGCTGTCTATTGGTGAACGTAGACATTGAGCTTCTTTTCTAAAAGGAGTGAAGATGGTGTTAATTGAGTTGAGTACTTATTGAATATATTTGAGACCGTGTCTGCTCATAATCACGCACCCGCAATAACTTCAGTACATCCGTGATCACATGGCACATGAAACTGTGCCGAAATATCGGATACTCAAACACAACAAAAAACATGGTAATAATCCCGTTATTATGATTTATTCTAATGTAAGTGAACATGATAGTTTGAAAAGTAAAATTAAGTTTTCTACAAAACGTAACAGTTCGCCAACATAAATTACAAACGCAAGACTCATTACCAATGACAATAACTTCGGGACGTTAGAACTTCACACGAATTAATAATTAAAAAGTTTTTTTATACTCACTGGCGCACTTCTCGCCTCGGAACCCGCAAGGCGGCTCCGACAGGGGCACCCGTCCGCCCGGCCACTTCAATTCGCGTAGGAATCTCACCTCCTGTGGGACAATTAAAACATGTAGTAAGAGACACAAATACCACTTGCTAAATTATCCCGGGATTTTAGTAACAAAATTACCTATCTATTTAAATAAGTTTTGGTGACTATACAGTGAGGAGCTCAATGGCGCAGTGGTTAACGCGCTCGGTCTGCGATTGCTGAAATTAAGCAACATTTGCAAAGGCCAGTTATCGGATGGGTGACCAAAAATGTATCATCTCGAGCTCCTTCGTGCTTCGGAAGGCACATTAAACCGTTGGTCCCGGCTGCATTAGCAGTCTTGCTCTATTTCCGGGAGAGCGAACAACTGTCCCAAGGTGGTGTCGGGTTCATTGTCCACAAGTCCTTCGTGAACAACGTTGTCGAGACCGGGAGTGTGTCGCCTAGGGTAGCGTACCTTATACTCAGAATAACCAAACGGTATTCATTGGAGGTCATACAGGTTTATGCTCCTACTACGACATACCCTGACGATGAGGTAAAGGCTACGTATGAGGACATCTCTAGAGTCATACAAGCCTACAAAACTTATTACACCGGTTGTCATGGGAGATTTTAACGCAAAACTAGGCAAACGAAGCGGCGATGATATGAGAGTGGGACGATTTGGGGTTGGTAATCGGAACTCCCGGGGCCAACTGCTGGCGGACTTTCTGGAAAGGGAGGGACTCTTTAAGATGAATTCCTTTTTCAAAAAGGCTAAACACCGCAAGTGGACCTGGATGAGTCCCGATGGTGCAACAAAAAACGAGATTGACTTTATTATGTCGACGAGGAATCTAATATTCAATGATGTTACTGTGATCAATGCGTTTAAAACTGGCAGCGATCACCGGTTGGTAAGAGGCACATTTAATATCAACGTAAAGCTGGAAAGATGTCGATTGGTAAGGTCTACGCTCCGTCCTGCACCCATCCAAATACAAAACCCCGAAAACTTTCAGTTTGAATTGCAGATCGCTTCGAGTGCTTAAATGATTGCGAAAATGTGGACGAATACAGCAACAGGTTTGTGAAAACTGTCCAAAAGGTTGGGTCTAAGTTTTTTTAAACCCACCGTACAAAAGGAACCAAAAAGTTCTCAGACCATACCCTAAAACTAATGGAAGAGCGGCGCACAATGGTTCTGCTTTCCTCAGGTGATACGTCTCAGTTTCGGTGGCTAAATAGGGCAGATCTCGAAGTCTTTGACTCGCGACACGCGCCGATTTAATACTAACCGTATTAAAGAGGCCATTGAGCGGAACAAAGGCTCAAAAGTGTTCGCAAGAGATCTGGGTATTGGGCAGTGCCAACTGATGACGCTGAAGACCGATGACGGCAGAACTGTCACGACCAGGTCCGATGTTATGGGAGAGATCGAGAAGTTCTATGGACAGCTTAAACACATCCACTCGGCCACCTGTACAAAGCTTAGCTAAAGACCCTAGAACTAAGTTAACCCGGCACTATACCGAAAACATCCCGGACATCAGCCTGTACGAGATTAGTATGGCTCTCAAACAGCTTAAGAACGGCAGGGCACCAGGTACTGACGGAATTACGGCCGAGTTTCTGACAGCAGGCGGAACACCGGTACTCGTAGCTCTTCAGAAGCTGTTTAATTCTGTCATACTTGGGGGCAGAACGCCAGAGACGTGGCATGAAGATATGGTGGTACTGTTCTTTAAAAAGGGCGACAGAACCCTGCTGAAGAATTACAGGCCCATCTCACTTCTAAGCCTTGCACGCAGGTTTGATGACTTCCAGCCTATCGAACAAGCCGGTTTCCGAAAAGAAACGTAAAGAAAAGACCACATTCATACGTTGCGTCGTTGTGGACGATTAGGTTTATATGGGACAAATTGTTTAGGTAGGTCCAACTTCAGCAAAGAGTTCAATCGTCGAATCCAATTAGGCTGGGCAGCGTTCGGTAAGCTACGAAATATCTTCTCGTCCGATATATATACCGCAGTGTCTGAAAACGAAAGTCTTTGACCAGTGTGTATTGCCAGTGATAACATACGGGACTGAGACGTGGTCGCTCACTATAGGAATTATCAAAATGCTCAAAGTCATACAAAGAGCAATGGAGAGGGCTATACTCGGGGTTTCTCTGCGTGATCGAATCAGAAATGAGGAGATCCGCAGAAGAACAGATGTTACCGACATAGCCCGAAGAGTTGCTAAGCTCAAGTGGCAGTGGGCAGGGCACATTGCTCGCAGGACTGATGGCCGCTGGGGCGGAACAGTCCTTGAGTGGCGACAGCGAACCGGAAAGCGCAGTGTGGGCAGACCTCCAACAAGGTGGACCGACGATCTGGTGAAGGTCGCGGGAAGCCGCTGGATGCGAGCAGCACAAAACCGGTCGTTGTGGAGATCCTTGGGGGAGGCCTTTGTTCAGCAGTGGACGTCTTTTTGCTGAGATGATGATGTGATGATGATGAAAACCGATACCCGACACGTGCTTTGCCCCTCCATGGGGAATTCTCAGGAGCTGTTGTCTGGTATATGAATTTGACAGTGGTCTAGTAAGACCTCCATAGACCTAGAGGTTCCAGGGGTAGTGCTTGTACAAAAACAGGCTGGTTACCATTACCACTGTCTTATCTTAGTCTATCGCTATAACAACAATGTTTACAGCATTGTTGTGAACCGCTTCGAGTTCGCTTCAACATCGGCCTTATCGTCACTTCAGATGAGCGTCAACTTACCCGTTAAATAAAAACAATAATGGTCACATTTTTTCCAACTTTGCAGAAACCATTAAAAGTTTGCGTTGCAGTTAAAAAGGATATTAAATGGCACTCGTATGTGAACACAAGTTGGCACAGAAGTGCATGTACAGAGCCAAAATGTGACGTAAACACTTCGCTAAACAGTTAAGCGCGAACCGGGCCAGCCGAGATTCGCAGTGCGTACGTGACGCGAATACCATGTTTATTATCTATTTACTTGACGCCACTCTAATATTTCGTATCCACAGTTTATGTACCCAGAAATTCGTGTGCTGAGACGAAATGAACAATTCAAATGATGTTACTTTGTAAACATGGAATGATATTGTTGGGAATAATAAGATGGTTGTTAGATCTTGTCTAGTAGTGTTGTCTTGATTGCGAGTTCTTTATAGGTTTATGCATCGTTTTCAGACTATTAAAAGTGTTTCTACAAAAATGGAATGATTTGGTTGTCTAAAGGTTGTCTAGCAAGGGAAATTTGTGTAAGTACCTATAGCAACACTTTCTAGCATTCTTCTTCTTCTTGCCCTTCATGTGCCATCTCCTATAGGAAGTCGGCTATCATTAGAAGTTGCTACACCTAGCTAATCCAAAAAAAATTGATTACTTTATTAAATTATGATTTTTCAACTGAATGTCTCAAGGCTTAAAAATTATAACTGCTTATAAGAAAATTTTCTTTAAATTTAAATGGTAGAGGTGCTCTACATCATTTAATCTAGCTACTCCTAACACATTTTTTGAAATCAACAACAACAACAACAAATTGAATCGGTTAATCCGTTTGAGAGCTACGACGACACTACAGACAGATACAAGTCTGCAAGCAAACAATTTATATTTGGGACACAAATGGGTGACACATACATACATGTCGCTTTAGGACTTTGAACTACTAAGAATTTGTAGATATACGAATATAATAGAGAATTCATTTCACAGCAGCCCTAGTCTTTACGGTTGTTTTAATACCCAACGAATTCAGCGTACTTATTTACTTATGACCGATTGTCGGACCTACAGGATATACGTATAAAATTTCATAAAAATCGATCGAGCCGTTTCGGAGGAGTATGGCAACCCACATGTGACACGAGAATTTTATATATCATCATCTCAGCCAAAAGACGTCCACTGCTGGACAAAGGCCTCCCCCAAGGATCTCCACAACGACCGGTTTTGTGCTGCTTGCATCCAGCGGCTTCCCGCGACCTTCACCAGATCGTCGGTCCACCTTGTTGGAGGCCTGCCCACACTGCGCTTTCCGGTACGCGGTCGCCACTCCAGGACATATATAATCTATATAAATAAAAATGAATCGCTAAATGTGTTGCTAATCGCAAACCTCAAGAACGGCTGAACCGTTTTGGCTGATTTATTTATTGTTGTGTTTGATGAAGTCTGAGGAAGGTTCATATGGAGAGAAAAAACGTAAACTATACGAGAAAAATAGTAAAAACAAAAATTTTCTTTTCCCATACAAACCACTCTGTCCCCAGCTTTCAAACATTTGACATTAATCAAAACAAGTCGCGTTAGGATTATCTTTGGTAGGTGTGCCTTCAAGTTGATGGTCAGATTTATTTATTTACGCGCCAAGTAATCGAACAAAAAATATCGTGTACCCTTAGATCGTGTACCATAAGGCATTACAATAAAAATATCATCACATTAGATATTACTAAAGTCTTTCAATGTTATTTTATTTCTATTAGACTGCGACAGGCCAATAACTTTTGGCAGAACGAAGTCTGACAGGGCAGCTAATAACATAAAAAATCAATGTAACTTTGTTTTAGAGAAATAGGGACAGCTAGTTTGAAATAAATACTTGGGGCTTTATCTTTTGGCTGAACTTCTGATCGAATTAAACAAAGTTTAAATCAAAATTCAAATAATAAAGGTAAATTAGTAGTGTTGTTTTTAGCTTATTTTAATTAGAAAAATAACATTATGCAATTTGTTACCTTAGTTTTTTTGCATTTATTTTATGTTTATATTATATTTTTAGTGAGAGAATTTAATAGTAATTATTATCTATTTTTAGTGGATATTTACTAACCGGTGCCGACTTGTGCAGCACGGCAAGTGGGTAGAGGCCCGGCGCGCGCGCAGCATCACCCGCCAGCAGTGTGTAGTTGCCCTCCGCGTCGCCATTCTCATCCATGTGCACCCAGTACCTGTATACAGGAATAAGAAAAGTAAAAAAACTTTAAACGGAAGCGATAGGACCTCATATTTCGAGCTATTTTTGAGTCGTGACTTGAAATCTTCGAGCGTATGGGTATACGTATCTGGGTGCACTGCCAAGGTGCTATTAATAAACCAACCCTCTTACGATGGGTAAAATGATATTCCGCATGTGCGTAGCCGAAGTGCGCCCGTCAAGGGCCTGCCTCATGCGGTCAGAGGTATCAGAAGCACTATCGCCCGTGCGTGCGTACGGCCACACTGTATCAGGTAGCCAAGCTTTTAGTGATGAACTAACCCCCAACACTGCACTACAATGAGTTCTGCATATGCGTAGCCTAAGCGCAACCATCGACTGTGGAGACTGTCCCATGCAGTTAGTAAGTACTGTCACCAAAGTTCTCGCGTATACCCACACTGCAATATTTAGCCAAGCTGAGCTGCTAGTGATGAATTTACTCAATAGCACTGCTGTACATTGTGTTCCGCATGTGCGTAGCCAGAGCGCACCCGTCGTCGTGTCTACTGTCCCCTGCAGTTAGGGCTGCCACCAACGCTCTCGCGTAAAACCACACTGCGTCGTGTAGCCAAGCTGCTAGTGATGAACTAACCCCATAACGCTGCGGTACGTTGTGTTTCGCATATGCGTAGCCAGAGCGCGCCCGTCGCGGGGACTGTCCCCTGCAGTTAGGGCTGCCACCAACGCTCTCGCGTAAACCCACACTGCGTCGTGTAACCAAGCAGCTTCCACCGGGATCTACAAGAAAAGAAGTTTTTATCACAAGAAATTTTTGTGTTACCTTTTTTTAACAGTGACACGTTTTTTTATAATTACCTATCATGATATTTAAATTAAGTGTTTCCAAGACTTGACACAACGAAAAGCTTAGTGTATTAATAAACATCCTGTCAGTTAGTTTTTAAATATCTTTTAAAATACACGACTTTCAAAAGAATAAGGTTTTTTTAAGTCATAGACTTAGAATAACTACGTATAAGTAAGTCCGCGCGCCCATCTTTTTTGGAGCCAGATATGGTTCCAAACGCCCAGTTTTCAATGTACTCTACGGAGTTTCAAGTACGTTGTGCATGCGTATCGCCGAGCACAAGCAAGTAATCGTCACGAAAGTGTGAATCGGTTTAGTGCTTCACTTTTGACAGAGCGCTTGTATGAAGGCTATCTTTCTATACCGTAATTATTCTAAGGTCATAGAATAAGTTAACTTATATGTAACATCAGCCTCCGTAAACAAACCAACAAACAAAGTCACAACCTTTACCTTTTTAATAATGGTATAGATAACTCGTAAACCTTGAACATTATTATCTATGTAGTAGTACAACTAGGTATAGGCGAAGAAAGTGGATATCGTCCGTGTCGGTATGTCAGTTTAATTAACGTTTTAATTAAATTACGGCGTGTCACCGGTGCCATATTATTATGTTACGTAAATGTTAAGCCGAAACTCACAACTAAAAATTTGAAATTGGTTTAATGCTCTAAGTTTGAAATCGACAAGCTACGTAGTGTAGTAAAAGACCGACATTACTAAGTAATTACTTTTTTTTTACTATTGCATCCAAATTTTTACTTTCCTTAGTTATTTATCTTAGCTTAGTTAGCTTGATATGTTTTCCTTCGGTTTACTATGCTTTATTTTTTTTTAAATCATTTCCCTTACATTTTCCTTAGAGGCAAACAATCAAGAGGCACATCTCAACGTCAAAACGCCAATTTTAGAGTTCTTCGAACGTCAGTGGAAGTAATGTTCAAGAATAAACCTTTGTAGACGGTGTCGGACCTGGGAGTATTTGGGGGCCCAATGGCTTCAGACTAAATTGTCATCCCCAGAGGCTTTTCAATGTACCGCGCCGCCTGTTCTGAACCATACTACAAAGTGCCTTAAAAGATTGCGTCTCAATAAAGTTGTAACTTACCACTTTTCCGCCACCCAAGGCTAGCAACGGATTGGTGAAATTAAAAGGCGGCATCTGCAGTCTCCTGTTGACTTCTACGGCAAATGCTGGATAAGAAGGCGAGGGGGAGGGCGCCACGGCCAGGTACGATCGGAAGGCCTTTAAGACCCTGGCTTCGGGTTCCTTGCGCAGCGGCCCTGCGAGGTACCGCACTGCTTCTCCTGGCTCGTACTTTTCGACATCCACGCCGATCGCTGCGTACTCACCTGTGTGTATAAGTTAAAAGAATTTACAAATATGTTGAGAGTCATTATTAGATTACCATGTTTTTATGTCAAGACAACGACAGAAGTGTCTGCCTGCGAATATTTGGATTGGTACGCCGTAAACGCTTAAAAGTGAAACTTGGTATTACTGAGATTGTACCAATTTTATTGTGAAAGAAAACAGCAATTTTTGCAAAAAAGAACTTAATTGTATATGGGAGAGTTCCGTGGTTCAAAAAGCGATTGGTTAAGAATGCTATCCAGTTTTGGTTTTTATTGTTTTAGCACTTACCAAACACCCAGTGGGATAACTATCAGATCCCCCAAGTGCCTCTGTATATAAATAGCTACCTAAGGCACAAGCCCAATTTATTATCTAATTAAATAAAAAGATAGTCTATCCAAACACTACAAACAATTAACGTACATACCTACTAGGTGGCGGAAAGTTATATTAGGTTAGACAAATTCAAACCCGGCTAAATTAAACAAGTTTCGGATGCGAAACTATTTATACAAATACAGTTTTAATTACATGGGCTATATTAGAGATGTAAATGAATGTTCGCTGTTAGGGGAACGACATCCCATTTCTTACTTTATATATGAGCAAGCAGCAACTGACATGATCACGATTCAGGGACCAACAATTCGCGTGACTTTTAACGCTTGAAAAGGGTTAGGTGAAGTGATTCTGACACCCATCCGATGGGTGTATACGGCAAAAGTTACGATTATTAAGGTCTCTGCCCATTAGACCGTATCATACCATGACCGTGCTAGGAACGTGTCAGGCAAAAAGAAAAATATTTATATTGAGTTTTGAAAAGTTTGAGACTAGAGCTAGTGTCTTTCTTCTGTGACTAAGAGTCCGTAGCGTATCGACACCGGCAAAATAATATGCACGGGTATAAGACTACATACGTTGTAGTGGACATATCTAGTAGCCTGTGTCGTATTACTTTCCGTGCCCGAATCGCTCTAATGAGCAGAGACGTTTAGCCGCCCTACGTCATTAATTACTTTATAGATTGTTTTTGTTTAGTTTATATAATTTAAACGCAAATTTTGTTGCGAAGCAAATCACAAAAACAAATGTTGAAAAAATTTCCACGAGCAGGATTTGATCCTGCACCCTTCTGACATACCGGGTCAGGTGCTCTCCCAATTGAGCTGTCGTGGTTCTACCAGCCCGTCGAAATTATTACTTTATAGATATAAGTACTCTTTTTAACATCTAATTTAGACTAATATTATACGTCACCGCGTAGTCACCGCAAAGTAATTAAGTTTGGCTTGACTTGAACTTGACACATGGCTTAATTACCTAATGAGCGTCAATCACAGTCCATTGTACATATACTATGGTATATTGACACTTGTAGTACAATGCATACGAGTACGTACAAGTCGGCCAGTAATTTTACTGGAACTTAAATCCGGAAGACAGCATAATGCAGAACGCTGCTGCTAGGCGGCAGAAATAAGTATGAGGTACCACCCCTCAACCATTAGACACACAGACTAAAAGTAAAAGATAAAAAAGTTTGGTTGGCGCGTAAAAATAAATCTCTACTCTTTTGGCTAGCGTTTATCAACGTTATTACATCTGATATTTTAAGATTTTTCTTTTATACTTTTCCTTTTCTGGTTCTGTTTTTTTTAGTTCTCTATAGAAAGATTCAGAATAAACTACTCTTTAGTAGACTACTCAGTTAGGCATAAAGAATCTAGACTTAAGCTGATTAAAGAAATATAACGTTCGTTGAATGTTACGAGATTCGAAGAATTAATATTTTTAGTACTTAAACACACTTTGCAAATATCACCAAAGCATATTTATACTGGTTTCAAGATAATTACATTAAAACCGCGAAAAATGGTAACTTTATCTGAAGAAACAGTGAAAATCTGACTGAACTAGATATTTACAAAGAGAATTGTGAATATTTATCAACCCTCACCTTATCGACCCATTCGTACGGTTTTTGCTGAACGTCAATACACTACCCGATCGTCAGTTATCTATAACGCTGTAAATAAGAAATTAAACATATACCCTAAACAAACATCAGAATGCAAAAAAATAATAACAGAGTGGCTAAAAGAACAAACCTACGAAGAAATTGAAAACCTTTTAAAAAAGTGATATAAGTACACACACATGCACGTTCCTTTTCTTTATATTTTTTGCTTTTTATATTTCTCAATGTTATCTGTTGTCCTGGGAAAGAGCGAGTCATCCCCAATACGAGTATTACATTGCTAACTGGGGTGTCTCAATACTATGAAAAATGTAATCGAGAAATAAAGCTATTTTTATTTTATTTTATTTATTTATTTGTTTACAAGCATTTCACATCAATTTTGGCCTGCGCATATAAGTTCAACATGGTTCCACCAAGCATATAGAATGTGATACAAAGAACTTTTATTGTCATGCGTTCAAAGGGAAGCTTCAACACATTTGATCGATGGGTGTGGAGTGTTTTGTGTGAAGTACCCCGTCATATTAATATCACCAACGCTCAGCGTAAGCCATATTAAAAAAGTTTCTAATTTATTGGAGCGCTCTGTGATGTAACTTATATGTAGATAGCTATTTGTTGTAAAGCTGCGTAATTATAAATTGCTTTTAAATTTGGCGATGCGCTTATTTGGGACAACCGAATTTACGATGTGAAACAAATATTACGATATATATTAACGTTTACGTGATCGTTGAAGGCGATATCGATAGAGGCTTATTAGAATATCCAATAATAGGCTTTTGAGTTACTATGTATTTCAATTGCGATCGTTAAAAGTAATCGGAGAAGTTTGGAAATTGCTTACAAACTTAAAGAAAGTACTATAATAAAAATAAATTGGTTCTATTTCAAGAATGGAGTGAAACGTTCTCGCCAAATAATGGGGTGTTGGCCGAACACAAAGGGAAGATCTAGACAAATATATCAGTCTCGGATCATGGAAATTACGCACGTACGAAGTCTTATCTTTGGTTGAAATAAATGTATAGAATAATGTGCAATAAAACAATATTAAAAGACAATCAGCAACAATACAAATGACTTTTTTCCGCGAACAAGAAACTTTTACATAACTTACTCACAGATAATTTATTAAATTACGAGACACTAAAGCTTTAAAACAATAAAAAAATCACATAACCATCATCCATCAACTTCGATAAATATGTGGTTATAATTTTTATAATAGGTATATGATAAAATATAAAAAAGTATTTACAAAATGGCATCTTCTACTCTAGTAAATCCTATATAAAAATCAGATTCATTATTATCTACGAAAATTATAAATATAAAAATATAAAAGTTAATGCAAAAATAGTTCGCAGGAAGACGACCCAAACACTAATTATTTTATGATTGTTAAAAATGGAACCATTATGCGTAACACCTATAATTTATAGCTAAAACCTGATACAAACTAACTTTATGTTATTTACACTGAAACAAATAAATATAACATTATATTTTCGTGTCGTAAATTCGGAAATGGAGAGTCGCAAAAAATCCTAACATGTCATTCACAAAAGGCTGGGATGGATTCTTTTTGCGAGCTGAGGCTCCCTCAATTTGCATGAGCAAATAAGCGACAAACTGATACCTTCTTCCCTTGCAATACAGTTCTATGTTTTATTCACGAAATCAGAATATGAAAATGAGTCGTTCCCAAAATATCGTTACTGGAATTGATAAAAAATGGGCATCTTTTCGTGAATATTTTAATTCAATCTGTGACTATTGTGAGTTTTTAAGATTAAATGTAGGTATAAGTCGCATTTTTTTTCAAAGCTTATCTAATTTAATGGCACTATATTAACTGCCTGGACTCTATCGTACCTACTAACCACCGTCTACCATATATGTTGTCTACACCTAATAGTCAACAGTTGAAATGTTTTACGGTAAAGATTTTTTTTATAAACTTACCAGAATCCAATAACTGCATGGTGTCCAAAGCCAACATCAGTCCAATATGGTCATGATAGTATCCCACTGACACGTATACTGCAAAATGATTAAACAAACAGTGTATCTTAAAATTAAATATTTGTTATCAAGTTCATTTTGCATTTAAATTTCAATAAGATTTGGCTGGTAAAAATCGGCATTCGAATTGGACTTTTCCTCGAAAAAGCCATGCAATATTTGCAAAACTTTATTTATTTATTTATTTGAACAACCAACAAGATCAAACACTAAACATGCTAGTAACTTACTTTAAACATTTTCTAAGATAGGTGTTGCCTTAATTATAGGTTGCCACGGCATGCATAAGAATATAATACTAAGGGTATCGGAAGCCGATGACCAAAAAGGAAATAATACAATAAAAACTAAATCTAGTAATTTGGACTTAATATTGCTAAATATGATCTTAGATTTATAACATGCTACTATGAAGTTTAAAACAAAAAGATAAAAAAAATACAAAACAAATATACAAAAGTAACATTTCACCCAAAAGACCCAGAAGCTATATGTTTGACATAAACATAGTAATTAAAGCGACGATCTTAGAGCAGTTTAAATAGCTCTTTAGAGTTCAGCCAACCTTTTCATAAAATTTTTGAAGGTTCTTTTTTAATTTGAAGATTAGGTATGACGACTATATATAATTTAAGGGTACGTAGTACGTGACTAAGTTCTACAATTAGTAGTGAGAGCATTTATCTAACAACAAAAATCTAGGTATGGAAATGAATTAGCAGCATTTAGATATACTATACACGATATAACGATATCAAAGAACAGGTTTCTGCTGAAGTTATCTCGCCGGTTCTCGTAGTAGAAGGGCTGGCGGTACTCCACGGCAGCTCTTCTAGAGATATTCCTCACAAGCTGCTGGCATGTTTTTTGCATTTAGGATACCATGAAAGTCATACTCACTTCTAGTGTCTTTATAAGTGTCTCTCACGATGTCTAAGAACGGGTTTCTGCTGAAGTTCTCGCGCCGGTTCTCGTAGTAGAAGGGCTGGCGGTACTCCACGGCGGCCCGGATCGAGATGTGTTGCTCTCGAGCTGCCGCCATTATCGCCAACGCGAGGCGGGAGTAGTCATGGTTTGGCGCTTTCAAGTACACAAACGCTACCTGCAACAATGATAATGTTGTAGACTGTTTGTGACAAATATGATAGGCGATATAATGGGTCTCAAATTACTCATAAATAGAAGCACGTTTAGATTATGATGCCATTGCAATGCGGTATTACTTGATGGGTGAACAAATTAAAAATATATCGACCTCCTCTCTGCTTTAGAGGCACGTTACGCTATGGTACTAGTTGTTGTCGTGATGGTAGTCGTCGTCGGTAACTAGCATTAGGTCAGCAGCAGTGGGACATCTTAGCATTATAACGATGAATATTATAAGCGTCAACTCTGCAACTCAGGTATTAACATGAATCTATGTTTATTGACCTTTATAATTATAACTTTTATAAGTTCATCTCAAAGAGATCTAAAAGGCATTCAACGTATGATGTACACTATAAACGTTCAATACAGGCGTAAAGTTGTTAATGTTTCATGCCATTCACCATTCATGTTTATGAACCGCGTAATTTTGTAAACTTACTACAGAAATAGAAGCGAAATTGAACCATACCCACCAATATCGGGCGGTGTCTTCGCGGTGTGAGAAAAATTGTTTTGTTCAAAACAAAATATACGAAGATATACGATTGGCAATTGTTTAAAATATATGTCAGAAGGTAACTTCAAGGGTCACCCACGGACCTTACAAAGGGTTCGAAAATAAACGCGAGTTGATCCATATAAAGTATTTCATTGTAATAAGTATATAATTAACGTGAACTTTAGAAAACCAAAATATTCTGGTACTCTGACATTACGACCGTATGTAATATGACACTTACCTACCTACCCCACTGGATCTGCTTTTCTTGTAGTAGTATACTTTCATTATTATCTATAATTTGGCTACAGAAAAATTATCCTGTTGGTGACTAGGATGAAAAGAAAAAAATTCCTATCTATCACTAAATAAAACACTGAAAGATGTAGGTGCCGTTTGCTTTGGGGGTCAAAGAAAATATCTCACAACTAGACGGTTATCCACGAAGCTGTTTGGGGGCGCGGTCAACATTTCTTACCTTTAAGGTACTCAACACAACTAACTAATTAATGTCATTAAGAAAATGTGAAGGCTTTGGAAGAGAAAAGGTTTTTGTTAGGTGTAAATGGTTTTTTAGCATTCACTAGCTAGAGATAGAGCTAGAGATAGAGCTAGAGATAAGATAGTCATAGTTCAGTAGTTGAGGTTTCCGGGTGAAGTGCGCTTCCACCATTGACCTTATCATCAGTGAGATGAAGGCAGCACTGTGCTTACCCGTAGGATATAAAAAAAGACTTAAATCCAAAAAGGTTATTAATATATGGTTATTTACATGCATGAAGTTGAAGTGCCTGAGCACGGCCAGCACGGAGCGCGAGATGTCCGTGTCGGAGGGGCGCGTGCGTGCGAACGTTGCGTACACGCGCTTGTTGGAGCTGGCCACGTCGCGGCAGTACTGTGGACAAGAGTACACATTATTTTTCAGGGTATTCACAATTTAAAACCACAAAAAGACACATATTTCTAATAGTAACTGAATACGTTGTACCACACCTGCCTGTTAGTAGTAGTTAGTAAGTATAGTAGTTGAAAAGAAAAGAAGAAAAAAGAAAAGAAAAAAAAGAAAAGATTTAAACTAACTTTCGTACGGAATAAAATCCCATGGTTGCCCGATGGTACGTTTGCCCAGAATTCAGATGAATTCTAGTAAGTACCTATTTCTGTCACCAAACTGCTTTGTTCTGCATTTTTGTGGTTGATTGTTTTACATCCAGTTATTATGAGTTGTTGGCACAAGAACTGAAGCTTCAGAGTCGGCAGAACACTCAAGTTGCGGTAGCCGCTTTCCACCAACTGTACCTTATGGTCGTTGGTTATAAAACTAGTTTTGTCTTGGATCTATGAATATTCTTGTATGTAAAGCTCTGAAGGCTATCGCAGCTACGGTGAAGCTTAGGCCTCTCTCTCTTATGGGGAACGTAACAGAAGCAGTGTTTGCAATGCTGCTGTTAAGGCGACGCATTGGAAATTTACGTGGCGGGGATCTTGATCCCCGCCACGTCGGGAAAATCAAGATTTTTCCCAACAATTACAAAACATATGAAAGTGATATTTGATGATTTTTCATTTAATTGACTTCATTTTGCTAGTTGAAGAAACGCGATTTGTCAACTTTTATAACAGAGACAAAAATATCAAAGTAACCTTTTTTAAAACATAGATTTGCATTTTACAGGCTAACCAGACCGATTTAAGCATCTTAATTTTCTTAGTAGATTAGTCTTAACACACGCTTCAAAATTGTAGTTCATTTTTTTTAAATAATTTGTAGTTTTAATTTGAAGGAAAAAAAACAGTTTTTCGTATGGTACGGGGCGCAAACGCTCGTATCAAAACGTATGAGATTTATTGTTTAGCGGTTACTACTACTCCGTTCGCGCCACTCCATCACTCCATTTTTTTTTATTTTTTTTTATTTATTAACAAAAATATAATTACAAATATCGGTTAGTAGTATCTTAAAGCCTATGTTAGGTTTGTGTAGATACTAAGTTCTCAATATAATAATAAGTAATTGAATTAGAAACAAAAAAATAATAATATGACGTTAAAAGACAAAAATGCAATACATTTGTGAGCTAACGCGCTCAGCGATAACCATTCCATCGATGCAGAACTGACAGCGTTGCACAGCGTCACTGCGCGCGCGCGTGTAGAACAGAAACAATTTACGTGTGCGTGCGCACACGTGGACGCTCCGTTATAACTGGCGCTTAAAATGTTTAACTATGTTACAATGTTGTAACATAGTGGTTTTTAATTAGTTTTTAAATATTTTTTTCGTTTATTTTATCTTTGATATCATTAGGCAATTTATTAATAAGGTGGGGTATTAAATATTTTGAGGTTCTTTTACCATATTCGTTACAAAATTTTGGAATTAAAAATTTCTTATTAGTAATGCTTCTAGTTGTTTTTACATGTTTTACTGAAATGTATCAAATTGATTAGAGATATTTGGAAATTTAGCGCTCGGAGCGATGGCACGCAATCCACGTAGTCATACGATTAAATTTGGAGTGATGGAGAGGAGTGCCCGTGAATGGGGGCCATTATACTTGTGCGGTTGACTATACAATATCTACTATCACGTTTATATGTAAATACAATTACTTTAAAAGTCTAAGTTAAAATGTATGTAAACAGAAAGCTTTGTTACGCTTTTTGGCAAAGTTTCTTGTCATTGATCACCCACCAGAAACATGTTCTGCATAATTTTAATGCTGCAAAGTTTACCCAACCTCCCGTTTCATGGTTATTAAAATAGCGCATTGAATTTCTGTGTGGCTGCCTAACGTCTTTTACTGGTGGATGTTGGATAGTGATTAATTTATAAATTAAGAAAGACTAATGACTTTTATAAGTATTAATATTAGTTAATTAGTTTAAAAGTGTTTAGAAAATAGTAATCAAAAACAAACTTAAAAAAACCAAGTCTCGGAACTCAGTTCTTTTACTGTTAAAAGTTGTGAGATTCATGTAATACCAAGTCGGTTAATTCATTCAGTCCCTACATAAGGGACCTTCTATGTTAAGATAAGCTAACATAACAACATCTTATAGTGACCATATCAATATAAAAAATCTTTTGTTTTAAATGAATAGATTGACTTGGCCATCGCATGAAAACACAATGTATCTCACAAGTAATACATATATTATATTAAAATAGATTGTTTAGTGCGATTGTTTAGATTGATTGTAATCCTATACATTTGTATGGGATACAAAGTTATTTAAGTTGGTGTATCTAGAAAACTGGACCGAAATTGCAAAATATTTTAGTTTTTCTTGATTCTTATACACTAAACACTAATTGTGTTCTAAATTTGAAGCTTCTATGTCTGCAAGAAGTGCCTTAGAGTTTTGATGATCGGTCAGTCAGTCTGTCAGTGACAAAATTAGAAAATTTTACTAGTTATAATTCTTAAGCTACTGGTTCAAATTGAATGAAATTTAAAATAACCGTGTTTATACAATACCTGCTTGGTTACTGAAAATTCAGGCTTCTAGTTTTATCCACAACGAAGTTATAGGGGGTCGAAAATGGCCTGAACTGTTTCGAGAAAAGGATGGTACGGCCGTGCCGATTTTTTGCTCGACTTGGCGGGCACTGCCGTGCCCCTAGATTCGATTTAGCTGAAAGTACTTATGCGTTTCAGTATGTTTTTGGGGACAAATATTTTAATTAACGAGAAGGACAATAAAATAATTGTGAGATAACAGTATTACACCTATATAAAAAGGCTGATTGTATTATTATTTAGTTCTAGAAAAGCTCTTCTATTCTTCGATCTTCTATCTATTAGAGTATGCCATGTCCTACAAAATGGAATAGTTATAACTGTGTTTTTGTCAATGATGCACGATGTAGGACTCGGCATGTGTATAGTTCATCAATATTTAAACTAATTCAACATTTCTCAGTTTAACAACATAAACATTTTATTCTTTATATGATTTCAGAATCGAATCACTTTTAAATTATTAACTAAATTCAGAAAAACTTTACATATTTTTTATATGTGAATTAAACGTAGTCCTTCTAAAATTTTATTAAACTTTTTTGAGAGATATTGCTGATTGCCTCAAATGGCATTTTCAGCGTCACCGGGCTTTTTTTGAGGCGGCGAGGTACGTAAAGGGTATCTCAAGCCGTGTTGAAACGAATCACCATCGAAGGATTTCTAGAGGGAACGGCATCGCACACTTAAAAGTGCGCGTCCCCGTGCCCTACTAGAGTCTCCGAAGGGTTCGGATCGGATCGGTTTATTAAGCTTGTCCTATAAAAGCATTAAAGCTCACGTGATAGGTCACCTCATCGGAGATATTTTTTTTACTACAAAACATCAAGCAGTCCTCTGGGACTAGTTGTTTTTCGAAGAAAGCCTTGAAGCTTCCTGAAGCTTCAAGAGCAGGGCCAATGCCCTGACCGCTGAGTTATTGAGCCCAGCGGTCAGAGCTTAGACCGGTAATCCAAAGGTCGTGGGTTTACTGGGTTTACTTGTGCTTTTTGTGGTAAAACATTATCTCACTCTAGTTAAACCACCTCTGTGGTCTAATGGCTAAGACCACCGGTTTAGACCCATAGGTCCCGGGTTTGATTCCCAGCGGGGGTACATGTTTATGTACTCGGTTTGGTTGGTGGTAGGACTTGTTTGCCCGCCTGACTGGCTACCACCATCTTATCTAAATATGTCGCCATAACATCAATGTTTGTAGCATTGTTGTGTTTCGGCAGCTAGAGATAAGATAGCGAGTGCCTCACTAGTTGAGGATCCCGGGTGAAATGCGCTTCCATCTTTGGCCTTATCATTACATAACATCAGGTGAGATCAAGGCACTGTGCTTACCCGTTAACATAAAAAAAAAGTTACGTGAATGCAAACATTTATTAAAAACTAAAATAGATTTTGTATTGATGATCGAATCGGCGAATCGGCGAATAAAACGCGGACTAGGCCAGGATTCCTGGGTTATTATTGTCAATTTGAATGCATGACGTAGTTTGAGCCTTAGCCCGATAAATCATTTATAAATTGTCATCATGTTACAACCTATCACCTGCTCGCACCGTTATGTTGGCCTTCATAATACGTCTTTGTATGCAAATGCGACAAGATCGAACCAAATAGTATATGTATATGTCTCTTGTTACAAGTCCAGTCAAAAGATTTCAAAGAATTTGCAGGCGTTTTATAAGTCAGCTCAGCATAATATAACATGAGAAGTGAGGTCACATTCAGTGAATTACTTTGGTAATACTTACATACTGTATTGGTTTATTTTATTCTTTTGTTTTACTTTATTTAACTATTAGTGCGTGATGTAGGTACTGACTATTATGTGTGTTGTTTTGATGGAAAGTGTTTATTGCCATACTGCCAACCATAAGTTTTACAAAAGGCATGGTAAAAATCTATAAAATAGTAAAATTAAATAATAGTATAGGTGTTGTAAAAAAATGTAGAAAGTGTTTTAAAAAATGGTCATAATATATTAAATTTTTGTAACACTTATTGTTGGTAATAAAATAATGAGTATTAAGTACGTATATGTTTTTCTATTAGGATATTTTCCAATATTTTATCATGTCACTAAGTACTTACCTAAAGTTTTTTTCTCTCATTATTGATACTCTTATCATGTTCAAAAGTAAAATGAAATAGTTTTTTTTATAAGAATACGTTATTTTGAAATTGTGTGTTACATTTTATTAAAGTCCATGTCCTCCGAAATTATGATGCATTCTTGGAGAAGGTTAAAGCGCATTGTCGTCGCAGAACTGTAGTCTCCAATTACTTTTGAATGTGCTCTTAAGAGGGTATGCAAGTTTGCATTGCATCACAAAGCGTCACGAAGCAAGGAATAAAATATACGCTCGTGGCTTTAAGACCATTACTTATTAATCGTCAAATTTAATTTTAAGTATGAAAGACTTTACAAAATAGACAAAAATGGTACGAAGCACAAAAATTATACAAACGATTTTGCAAAATAATATTTTAAATACAGAAGATGGAGTCTTGCATTAGAGTTTCATTATACTCGTAGTAAGTTCTTACAGTAAAAGAGATAGAAATAGACTATAAAACATTTGTAAAGACAAAGGCACTTGTCTTAAAGTTATCCTTCTATCGGCATACCTTGCTCGTTGCATTTGAAAATTCAACTCTGTTATAACAGCAGTAAGACTTACATAGCTGACCATTGGCAGGTTGAAGGCTGCTGCCATCCGGCCCTCGTGCACACACGTCTCCTGCGGCCCGATGAAAGCGGACACGTTCGCCGCCCACAGCGCTGCCACCTGGGAATTACAGAGAATACATCATCATCATCATCATCAACCCATAAGCGTACTACTTATGGGCTGGGCTCAGACCTTCCCACATGAACAGCACATTAGGATATAGGAAGATTAGGACATTGGGACATTAGAAGTTCGTGCGATTAGTACATTGGGACATTAGAAGATCGTGAGATTAGTACATTGGGATATTGGGACAGTGGGACACCCTGCGACACACTACTGAAAGTTTATACTGACACCCCCACCAACCTTACGGTTATAAAGTTAGGTGTCAGACATCCTTACGCAAGCACAAGGGACCATCTACGTCAGGTCATAACGCCAGTACGCATCCTTCATCCGGTACTTTTAAGACTAGTGTCTCGAGCTAGGTGCCCCGTGGACACGTATAGTTCACTACCTAATATCCAAGATAGGTTACCGGAGCTGTAAGCTCGCTCACTTCTCGTTGCACTAAGAGTACAACTCGCTGATACCACTGCTCGGGTCGTCAACTCTAAAGTCGACTACGAAATGTTCTCTTTGGTGGCGGAGTTGTAAGCCCACTCACTTCTCGGTACCCATCCAGGCACCTGATCAATTCCAAAATCCTACGCGGCTGATTCAACCGGAGGCTTTTGCATCTAGCGGGCGCCTCTACTAGTTCTCCAGACTAGTGCCCGAGATGTTGGAGAACTACTCAATGAAAACCACTGAGCAGAACAACCAAGTATGGACAACTCACGTGCCCCGCAGATCTTTTCGATGCAGGCCCCCTCCGGACCGCTACTAGGACCCGCTCGCTGTGCACGAAATGGAAGCCTGGCCAGACCTCAACCAGGCAAACGAACATTTTCACTTCTACAGCTGACCACATGCCACCACGAGTCCAACCCATGTCCGGGGCCTGCCGGAGACGCCCGCGAAGGCATAACCGGCAGGGGGCCTAGGATCCGGAAATCCGTGGTACCCTTGAAAAGACAGCCGGACCCGTAGTTCCAATTGCCATACCCTACCTATCAGGGTCAGTAGGTAGGGACAGTGGGACAGTGGGATAGTGAAATATTAAGAAATTGACAACATCGTCTAGTGTTTAAAACCATCGTCCACCGTTACCAACAGCGACTACATGTTCCTGGGGTTCGATACCCAGAAAGGGAGGGAGTGGGGGCAATGTTTGTACTCGGTTTAGGTGGTGGTTGGTCTTGTTTTAAGTCCGCCTGGTTGGCTAGCTATCCACCACCTTATTATTCATTAACATCATAAGTCGTATGTCCCAATTCTGGTTTCAGAACTTCCCATCAACGTCCCGTTCCTCAGTAAATGAGGGTTCCGAGTGAAATGCGCTTTATTTTCGTCTATATTGTCATTTACTACCATACCATTACTGGCTCATTTTATGTCCCCACTGCTGGGGCACGAGCCTTTATAAATGAAAACATCACAGGGAGAATGGGCCATTAACCACCATGCGTGCCCAGTGCGGATTGGTGGTTGTTAACGATTGCTAATGTAGCCGGAACCAACGGCTTTATGTGCCTTTCGAAACACGGACAACCAAACAAAGTTGTTATATTCTGTTTGCTACATAATTATATTTCTGGCTATTTTAAGTCTACTAAAACGAAATATAAGTATATTATTTTATTACTATTATTTATTACTAGTGTGAATCGGTCATTGGATTTCCGATGTATAACCACGTATAACTGCATAGCTAGGTACTCGTGTTTTGTTATTGTCGATTACATAAGAAAAAAAAATATCACTCGAATTCTGGCAGTACTGACCACAGCTCTCTGCATTAGTTATGAAACGGAAAGTTCAAAAACTTCGAAGTAAAAGGGGCCAATTCTGCAATATTCAGTTCAGTCTGAGAGACGTAATGTAATTCTTGCTAATTTGAATATTTCACAGAAAGTATTTACGTAGATTCAGTGGCAGAAGTTCGTAGGTTAGTAGGAAAGGTTTTATACGTAGAGAACACCAAAAGACGTAGAATTGGTTACACTGGGCCTTTGTCCAGTTAGGCCTTGGTAGTATAATACAGGAAAAAAGGAAAAGCTCTAGCTGGACGTTAAAGAAGTTTACAATTCTCCAAAATATACTTTCAAAAAAGGCGGATAAAACTGTATCCGATAAATCAACAATAGCAAAGTCATATGTTGAAGAGCTAAATGCAATTTTAAAAATGTCGGTTCATCGGATGGGTAACAAAAGTAAATTATCTCCAGAGTCTCAGTGTCGATCAGCACCCTTAAAAAATAAATTCTATCGTGTCTATATTCACAGCTGACGACAGGTTAAGCTGTCGTCGGTCCCGGTTGTTGTCGTAATATGGCAGTCGTTAAAACCCACCACCAACACATGATACGTATGGAAATAACATAACGTCAAGGTATGTATCTAGTGGAAATTTCTATAAACATTGTGAGTGCACATATAACTGCTATAAAACAGGAACTAGAACCAATTAAACTACTTTTACATAAAGTATGTGTAACCAGCAAGCAACAACTAACACATTATATAATTGTCATTAAGTGATTAAAAAATATGCTTCTAACGCAACTTACGAAAAATATCAAAAGTGGGGCATTATTTTTGTCAAGATTATGAACGATGTCCATTACTTTGTGACGCATCAAGGCGTTCACCCTGTAAGGCCGTTGAAATAACTTAAGTTCGACTGCCTAATGGGCTTGATTTATGGACTTGACTGCTTGGAGTAATGGCTTACCCAAACCCCGTGAAAGCATCATTTAAGTTACTATTAATCCTTAAGTTTCGATAGTTACCCCATCAAATGCCCTATCGTTATTCCGTAAATTTAAGACCCATTATAATATTCGAAATTAAAATTTCATAAAGTAAAGCTGCTATTAGGTCCTTACCTATGAAATTGACGTTTTGTATGAAGATTTTTTATAAAATGTTATTGTTCATACTAACGTTTTTCTAGTTTTCTTAGCATCTATTTATGTTAACACTATAAAAATTGTAGAGTAGTGTGTTTGGTTCACTAGCTAAATACAGCAGACATTAAAAAGAAAAAATCAAGTCCCTGCAAAGCCTAAGTAACGTAGTCCTAATTAAAGGTGTATTATAATATTAACAAGCGGTATTGACTTTTAGAAGTATATAATACACCTATTAGTAAGTGAGAAAAAAACGTCAATTTCGTAAGGACCCAATATTATGTAAGTAAGCACATTCTCAAACCAGCATTTGTAATAGTTGTGATACCACTGGTTCAGGATGCAGTGTTCTGTCAAAGAAAAGCCAGAAAAAATTACGATGATGGTTGCTTCTTTCGAAATGTTTAAAATGTTTCTTAAAATTAAAACATTTATAATAATATTGTCATCTATGCATGTACTTTGACTATGTACCTACGCTTCAAATGTTCGCATCAAATGTTCTTTATCATTAAAATCACAATCATCATCAGCCTATTCTAGTCCACTGCTGGAAACATGCCTCCGAGAGCACTCCTCATGGGCACGATCCGCGGCTACTCTTCAAAAATTGCAATAGACTATTAAAAAGAGTATTTAAGCAACTCGAGACCGTTCACCTTTGTAAATGTCCATGATTTCTTTTGATTTGTCTTGAAGAGAAGTCGGAGTGAGAGTTAAAACAATATCCCAGTCCCAGCGTCTACAGCAGTTGTTAGCCCCTGTTAGAAACACAAAGAGCACTTGCCGCGCGCGCTGAACTCCAAAGGCAACGGTTTTACGGACGTCCGTTTATGAGTACTGTGACAAAGTGCGATAGAGATTTAATAAAATACAAGAACGTCGTTCGCCGTACGTTCTAAACTTACGTCGTAAAAGAGTTCAGTTTCCGCTGAAGAGTTTCAAAAGATTTTTTTATGACAACAATTATTTTGCAATATGCAATTAAGTTATCCGCTACTCATATGGCTAAGAAAAAACCCTTCATTAGTGCCAAACGTCCTGCGAATAACCGCCTGAGATGAAAATAGCCTTTTTTATACGTTTTACGTCATCAAATGGCAATTATTATTCCAGTTTAACCCTATGCCTTGGCAGTAAACATTGACCGGGTTGTTTCTTGTATAACTAAGCGGTTCAACGTCGCGTCGTCGTCGGGAGGAAATGAACAAACATTATTATCTGCTGGAACTTTCTAACGAACGGAGCAGAAAATTTAGCGTTGAAAGCACTTTGTCGTGAGCGGGCAGATAAATCAGCCGACTTTTTATTTTTATGCGGCCTGTATGGAGTTGTGTTGACGGTTCTCTTTTGACGAGACGTTTTATGTATTGAAAATTCAAATGTTTTGATGGTTTATCTACAAATATACATTTTAGTAGTAGTAGTAAACATTCCGTAAATGTAGAATACATCTTCTTCATCTATCTTACAAACAAATTTGAAAATACATATTGATCACGTCCTTGCTTTAAAATGTAAACGCATTGCTTACGCATTCTAACCATATTAGGCGTACCTAAGTACTTATCTTTGCCTTAAAATAGATGTTAAACAAACTTCAGTCTCATGCTTGTCAACGTCAATCTTTTCACAGTATTTAAATTAGTGTTCGATCCATGAACCCTGTGTCAGTATAATAGATTGGTAATTCCCACATATACTCGTAGGTATCTTTCTTGATACCTAGTATTGTAAGAGATTAAATAATTGAAAATAGCATTGAAAATGTTTGAGATTATGAAGTAGGTATTTTAAGCGTACCATCTGAAATGGCGGTCATTGTTAATTCATCTTAACAAACAACAAACTAATCATCTCGTTTGTATATTATATACGAAAAGTCAAAGCAGGCAAATGCTATAAATTAGGAAATATTAAGCTGAAGCAAAGAATGTACAATACAATTTTGAATAAAATCTCATTTTGTATCCCGATCTTCGCATCGAAGGCATCGCGAGAGGTGGAGCAAACTCAATCGAATTTATGAAACTTACCACCAGTTTCAGAAATTTTATTCAGTTCCAAGCCAGTTTAAGTTAGCGCTAAAATTGGATCGACCGCTCATCAGGAACCAGTCTTACATTGAACCAATTTAGGAGCAGAATAAGAAATGAATTGGTTAAATAAGAATAGATCATTAACAATTATCTACGTACTAAACAGCTGTGTTGTTTCCTAATGTTTACCTTTGCAGGTTGGCTTAATTTGTTGAATAGTTAACAACTAAGCTGTATCCGCTGTCTTGTACCTACAGATCTAGAACATGAATATGCTAAAAGACTGAATTAATCTACTGAAACAATTACTTAGAGCTTTCCGATCTAACACAGTACAAGGTGTGAGAATATTAAACAGTCGATTTAATTATTGGGGAATTTAGTTTCTATTTGTATAACATTACGAGGGGTTTCACGTGAGTGCGAGTTTTATTCGCCATTCAATAATCATACTAATATTATAAAGAGGAAAGCTTAGTATTTTTGTATGTTTGCAACGAATAAACTCAAAAACTACTGGACCGATTTAAAAAATATTTCACCATTACAATGCTACATTAGCGCTGAGTTACATAGGCTATATTAATAAAGAAATGTCCACTCGTGCGAAGCCGGGACGGGCCGCTAGTATTAAAGAAAACTAAAACCGCTAAATGTGAGCAGCACAAAACCGGTCGTTGTGGAGATCCTTGGAGGCCATTGTCCAACAGCAGCGGACGTCTTTTGACTATGATGACGATGATAAAAGAAAACTTTAATTAGTACCTATGGCATTGAAGCAGCGCCTCCTGGTGACAAACCAGAAGAGTAAAAGTTCTACAATACAAAAATTTCGTTTTTTCTATACTTACCGTGATTGAATGGCAAATAAAACTCTAAGTACGAAGTTTTCACACTTCATTGGCCTCTTTAATCTTGAGAGAAAATCACGCACTACATAAAAACCCATAGAGACTTTGTTGCTGCCTGACTGTGGTGAAACCTTCTTTGTATATTTATTATGTCAATATTTTTTTTTACTGGTTTTTAAAAAGAGGATTTGTCAAGGAGTTGTCACAAAGGTTTGGTGGGTTGATTGTTACTTTTGTCTGCCTTAGTCTGTAATTAAATATCTTTACTTTTAAATACTTGTTGCCATCATTATCATTAACGCCCGTAATACAGTCCACTACTCATACATACCACTAGCCATCAGACTTATTAAACTGCTTCAAACTTTACATAAATAGGACAAGTCTAAATCATACTTAAAAGTAAAAAAAAGGTTGAATCAATAATAAGATTAAATTAGAATTAATTATTCATGTTCACAGAAATATTCTCAATAACACAGGCACAGGCACAAAAAACAATAGAAAAGAAAGTACCTACCTATAACCGTCGAGGAATGTGCGGTGGCATATACCTAGAGTGTTTTTGGGACTTGAATACGTTTTTGTGTAAAGTTGTTATTAGATATTTATGGTAATAGCGAAGGTTATAAGTCGGTAGAAAGACTCTATTGAGTGCGGCGACGGCGGCGGCGGCGGGAGAAATCCGCAATTTCCATTTCTTGCATTAACAAAGCCAATATGTCAAGTTACGCACAGAGGGTGGTTCGGTATTAGTGACCCAAATCCACTCCGTTACTTGCAAAAACGCTTTGCGAAATCTAAATTGATAATACCACAACCTTATTTTTGTGATAATACGCACTTAACGCGACGGGTAAAGATGATAGAGCAAAACCGGCTTAACTTTTGACAAAAAGAATTATTATTGTAAGTATATTGAAACATTGTTAGCTACTCAAAAGGATTATTAATTAAAATATAAATAACTATACAATGTTATTTTTAGTTTAGGTATACGAAACCTGAATACTGTTTGTTCAGAATCAGTAATAGAATCGATTTCAATATTTTTTGTACCATGTTACATTTTAACCAAATAATATTTACAAAATCTCAAATAAATTATACCCTACTAAAAACACACAACGGGGCAGCACAAAAAGCTTGTAACTTCGTGAGTTTTCAAGACATTATTTTAATTTTTTTGTACTGATTCTTTAAATGAAAATATTTGACCAGTGTTTCGGTTTTCGTATAAACTAAAAATAAGGTTGTATATATATACCGACAATAGCTTTCTAAAAGTCAAATTAAAAGCTTCTTCATTTTGATGTCGGTTATAAGAATAAGATATGGATATATGGAATAGACAATTCGTTGTACACATTCAATGTTGTATAATGTTCTGAGGCTAAATCGTACAAAGTTAACTGGAATTCTGGTGATAGTATTATACTCAGAAAAATAACTAAAGCTATAGAAGGATGGCTAAAATAAAAATCGTGCAACTATGTTTAGTTCCGTTCTATCTTATGGCTAGAAAAGGAGGTTGCAGTGCAACAAATGGTTGACACTTAGTTTTTATTTTTGTATTGTTATGTCAAACGGTCATCAGATCTTAGAATAATAACTAAAGCTATAGAAACCGGACTAAAATAGCAACACTCATTCATCAGTTCGTACTATTTTAACTAATGCACCTAAGTGATGTATTGGAAAGAGATCGATTGTCCCTTTTCTTTCGTTATTTCGAAGGTGTCACCAGATTTGTGACGTCATATTTGAGGTAATGTAGTGAGTGACTTTATAAAGGACTCAAAGATTTTTTTTGATCACCGATTATCCGATGACCGTTTGACATAACAATACAAAAAATAAAAACTAAGTGTCAACCATTTGTCGCACTCCAACCTCCTTTTCTAGCCATAAGATAGAACGGAACTAAACATAGTTGCACGATTTTTATTTTAGCCATCCTTCTATAGCTTTAGTTATTATTCTGAGCATCAGATAATCGGTGATCAAAAAAAATCTTGAGTCCTATAAGAAGTCACTCACTACATTACCTCAAATATGACGTCACAAATCTGGTGACACCTTTGCTACTTTAGTCGGGCTTCTATAGCTTTAGTTATTATTCTGAGGTATTATAGTCCGTTGGGGAGCTCAAGAACTAAACCTATTTTGAAATTAATAAAGTATGTTACTTATGTTATACGATGCTCAATGACGGCTAGCATGGTAATAGTGTTGTATAAATAAATATACAGCTGTAGCCCTAATTGAAACGTTAACATAAATAACTCGTTGAATCGTGAATGGATCTAACACGAACACGTGCGTTGCTGCGATTAGTAGGTCATCACAATTCACGGGATAAACGCATCGCTTCGATTATTTCTGGAGTGCAACTCGCTCGACACTGCGCAGATGGCTTCAATGTCAGCCCACTCTATACGGCCAAGTTAAACAATAAAGATAAGCTTTATAAAATAAACTAGCTGACCCGGCGGATTTCGTAGCGTTCTTTGATAGTTTCTATGACAACAAAACACAAATCGTTAAAGACTTTACGCGTGAAAACTCACTTATTTTAAAAATAATATGTATTCTATGTCTTTGATTATACTCTTCACAATATGTGTATGTGTACAAAATTTCATGATGATCAGTTGAATAATTTACGCGTGAAAGCGTAACAAACAACAAACAAACTCACTTTCGAATTTATGAGTATAAATAAAAATAAAAAATAAAAATAAAGTAAAATTAAACTATTATTAATTTTTATTTAATAAATTATTAAGTAATAGAAAGTTCGTAAAAAACTCATATTAAATTGTGTTTAAAAGAAACATGACTTACCACTGAAAACAAAACAAAAAATCGAATTAAAATTAAGTAAGTATAGGTATAAAGAATACATAAAAGATGTCCTACAACTGCGGGCTCAGAGATCGTTCCCAATCCAAAGAGTGAATTGTAAATTAATTTAATTTAACTATATAATAAAGTGCCTCTGTCCTGGCCTATGTCCAGCAGTGGACTAGGATGGGCCGATGATGATGATGATAATGATGATGATAATGATATAATAGTAGTTGAATTCAAATGATTTCAATCAAAAAGCCATCAAATTAAAGCCAGCGCAAAATAACTTTTATAACATTTGTTAAAAGTGTACGGAGTATACGCTAAAAGAATGGGAGTATAACAAAAGTATTTGGCCATAACGTAGATTCGTAGGCGGTGTTTATTCGTATGTGAATAGTTAGTAAATATATATATTCGCTTAATAACATTTGCGAACGTCGACCTTCACACAAAAACCGAAATAGTGTTCCCATAAACCATTTTGCCGACTCAGAATTGAGCTAAAATATAAAATTTTGTAAAATACGAACAAAGTTGTGGAGTAAACATGGGGATATTTTCATGATCTTTTCTATCGTTTGAAAGGCACGTCTGTGTAGGTTTGTTTTATTTGCGGAGATTGGAGGCTCCTGAAGTATCTAATGAGATCAGGCGTCCATTCGCTCCATCGAGTTATGACCATTGTAAAGTTTGGTCTATAGCCCATAAAATTTGCGCTTTCCACGCATAGTGTCGGTACTGTTATCTGAAAGAGCTATGTTGTAAATCGGTTATCTTGTTTGTTCGCTTTCAAATGGGTCTCTGTCTCTGTGAGCCTTTCGTTTACGCTACGTGTTCATAGATGAAAAAGTCGATAATTATATTTAGAAAGGTTGGTTGAGCTGTCACTTACTAAAAAACAATGTTGCTTTACTATTTTGGTCTGCCCTAAATATGTCAACACTCAATTTATAAATGGCACGCGGTGTTGGTTGCTTTCCGTACAGTAACAACCGGATCAGTGTTACCGCAAAAAAACATCTTAACAACTTCCCCGTATATCATCAAAGTTTATACGCTTAAAAGAGTGCAATCTAAGAAAAATGGGTCTAAAAGAAAAATGGCCGACAAGTAGACGTGCGAATCGGGGAGTAATTTTGCAGGCGATTAGACATCTCGGTACTTATACCAACAAAATTGGGATGCTGTTCTTTCTCTGAGCTTCTTTCTATTAAAATTAATTATTAGGTAATTGCGTATTTTGAGACACAACAATTTGTATTTTTCCTAGTTAGTAATTTGTATGTACCTTTTGTTTTATTTGGTAAAAGATATTGAATAAATAATAATAATAATTATTATTAATATTGCATAGATTTCAATTATACCGAATAATAACTAATGTTTCTATTGTTACGTACCTGTTTTATAGAAACTTCTTCTAGTCCGTATGTCTCTGCCACCACGAAGTCTAACGAGTGGCCCATAGGCCCCAGAAACGTTTCATTTATTTCATCCACTGCCATAGAGATTGCTCCTGCGAACAATAAAAGGCATGTTTTTTATATAAAAATAACTTAATAAAAATTGGCAGCTGGATGAGTGCAGCTGTAAGCAAAACCTGCTAAATCTAATCGGGTTCGTATGCCGCAAGGGGCAGGTGTTAGTGCGATGAACATGATGAGTGATGGATATTAATGATAATTGCTCATATTGCTTGATCACCATATTAGTGAAAAGTACCAAACTTATTCTGCTGCTTCGTTATGAATTATGGTGAGGTATATAATAAAGAAAATAAAAATCAGATTAATTAATTAAACTTTTCAAACTAGAAGGCTCATATATATTTCTTTTCAATATTATTTATATTAGGACAAACTTAGCCGCAGACAATAGATAGTCGCAGGAGAGAGAAGCTGACTAATCTTTCGAAGAAATAAAAAAACGATTTTGAGTCTATTATTACTTCTCAAGTATGAGAGACCTGAGGAGATAATGAATTAAGGTATTATATCTTCTACTTCGTATATTAAAAGACTAGCGAAAGTGAGTAATTCTAATATAACATTACCGTGATATACTAAAAATTTAATTTATAAATGTCATATCTCAAAAAATCGTTGATACGGGGACTAGCCCTAGACAGCATGATGCAAACAATATGTGCAAAATGATTAAACACGAATGGCTCTGCCAAGTGCCTGCCACCGATTAATGGCCGATCCCTGGCAACCAACTAAGCTGTTGCAAGTTCCATTGCATTAGCCAAGATAATGCACAACTATTTTCACCTCTTCTACAAACTTTGAACAATATGTGAGTAGTTGTAGTATGAGTAGTGAGTAGTGATCATTTACTACTTATATTAAAAAAATCTTTTTCGTTTGTTTTGGGAACCGATGGAGTTGCCTTCGGCCATTATCAGTTGATGCTAAGTGACGTTGAGGTTAAAGTTGGAAGCGCACCGTCAACTTTAGTCCTCAATTAGTGAGCTATCATTGTTGATAAGGTAACAGACTAAGATGGTGGTATCTGGTTAGGAGGACATAAAACAACTCTCTACCACCATATCTAAAACCAACCAACTAAAACTACTATTGATTACTATTGATATGGTGTACTGTCGATGTAGCGTACCGTCGATATGGTGTACTGTCGATGCAGCGTACTTTCGATATGGAATACTGTCGATGCAGCGTACCATCGATATGGTGTACTGTCGACGCAGCGTGCCATTGATACAGTGTACTTTCGCTACTGTGACCCGTCGATGGAACGTTTTCAAAACAGCGACCGTCGATGTTGTGACTGTCGATTTCGTGAACTAGACCCATTATACACCCCAATCGTAATGAAACTCGCTACCCCTAAGACCCAGAAGATGGGTATTATAACCTTTAGACCACAGAGGTAGTACAAATTTACGTTAGCCACGAATGTGCTTCAAATCACTTACTTATTCCTATAACTCATCAGGGCAATTTAATTTGTTATGCCCCGATAGTAAATTTGTAATATGCTGAGTCTGTCGCTTCAAGCCTCTAAGCCCTACTTATTCCCTAGACAAACTTAAGGGGGTGGTGCAAGAACTTAGTTTCGTCACTAGCGCAGGAATGCCGTGCTAATGGATATTTTATCGACATCGCAAAGCTCTTAGCAGCTACTCCAAACGGGCCAACCATATCGCTTAATTGAAGGAGCTTTCATCTTTTATCTCGTAAAAAATATGTACGAGAATATCGTTAGAATACCTTTCGTTTTGTTATTATATAAAAAGAGGTTAGCATACCTAAGAAGAGTACCTAAAAAAAGCTTCTGGAAAACTACTTTGCTACGTGAAAGATTAGGCTCTGGCAGGCATGCATGAGCTTACTTTACTATTTCTCTTATAAAATCACTTTGATCCGAACAAACAAACATACTCTTGTATAAAGGAACATGATAAAAAAATGTAAGTAGGTAATGTGTGAGTGTGTACACACATATTACCTCTTGTCTCTTCTCGTATTTCCGTCTGGAGATCTTTCAGAAACTGTAAAGATTTTCAATATTTATTGATTGACTAAAGAGAAAAATTTGTGATTATTGCCTGAGCGTCACGGTATACGGGCGTTCATTATTTTATATTCTTCTTAAACCATACATTGATGCTTAACAACTATTATCACCAAACCAAATACTGTTCACCATTTTCATGTTTTCGTATGTCATCGGGGATAGTTCAAAACCGGGTAAGTAGCAGTAGATTAAGCAACCGCAAACTTAAGTGCCTTTATGTACTACTAGCGGCCGCTCGCAGTTTCACCCGCGTGGTTCCCGTTCCCGTGGAAATATCGAGATAAAAAGTATCCTATATTTTAATCCAGATTATAAACTACCTGTATACCGAATTTCATCCAAATCCATCCATCCGTTGCAGCGTGAAGAAGCAACAAATATACACACATACATACATACAAACTTTCTCATTTATAATATTAGATGATTTGATTTTACGGGTAAACAGCGAGTAAGCCTTGATCTCACCTGATGATAAGTGATGATAAGGCCAATGATGGAAGCACACTTCACACGGGATCCTCAACTAGTGAGGCACTGGCTATCTTATCTCTAGCTGCCGGAACACAATAATGCTACAAACATTGATATCATGGCGATATATTTAGATAAGATGGTGGTAGCTAGCCAGGCGGACAAACAAGCAAACAAGCCCTACCACCAACCAAACCGAGTACACAAACATTTACCCCCCGCTGGGAATCGAACCCGGGACCTCTGGGTCTAAACCGGTGGTCTTAACCACTAGACCACAGAGGCGGTTAAAAACTTAACTATGATTTACGTAGGTACTTTTTATAGAAAATAACTTCACCATTATATGCAGTAACCATAACAATTGCTATGTTCTAATTAGTACACACGGCGGCAGATCAACCTACCCAAAACTGTCAAATTTCTACAATCAATTTTGAACTTTAACTTTTGGTTATAAGGATCAATATTCATTGGAGAAATTTGACAGATTTGGGTAGGTTGACCTGCCGCCGACTGTACATAAAACCACCAAGTAAATAATTAAATATTCAGTTTTCTTTCCTACTCCTGTCTTCTGAAAAATTGTTGTGTTTGATAATTACGCCGTTTTGACCAAATGCTACTTGCGCGCTTTTGAACTATCCCCGACGATATGTAATGTATGTTTACGCGGACTGTAAATAACATGGCTGACTCGTTGATAGGTACATAGTAGGTATTGAGGTTTTCACATCTTTATTGCCGTTTTATGTCAAAGAATCCGTATGATGTGTTGTGATGTTGTGATCGGGGTGCTGAATGAGGATTTTATTCAACATCCGATCGCGTTAGCGAAAACAAGAATTTGTATAACATCCGTATAAGCAAACAGCATTCAGAGTGCCCAGTACGAGTTTTATTTGTTATTCGACTATTTTAACGAAACCGAGATTTTGTGTGACCAAATTTTAACTCTCCTCGATGGCCACTAGGAGGCGCTCCTTTAAGAGCGTTTACGCCGCACACTAGCACCGCCATCGCCAGTGAAAAAAAAAACATATCTAGTAATTAGAGATAGAAAATCAAATTATGCTCAACAAACTATTTGAATGAAGTAATTTAGAATTTTTTCGTCACCTAATGAACATCTGACATGTTATGGTTTAGTTAAATACGGTGTTATAGTTAAAAGTGGCCGTTTTTAGCTGTAACGTCTTATTTAACTAAACCATAACATGTCAGATGTTCATTAGGTGTAGTAAAAAAAAAATTACTTCATTTAAATAGTTTGTTGAGACTATTCGATTTTCTATCTCTAATTAGTAGATGTTTTTTTTTATCATTGGCGGCGCTAGTGTGCGGCGTAAACGCTCTTAATGTGATCAAATTGGATCGAATGCTGAATAAAAATCACACTTGGATGAAACTCTGAAGTTCACGCGAATACTTTACACGGATCACAAAACACAAAGTCTGTTTTCGTTTGTTTACACAAAATGATAATCACTTATGCTGTTTTGTGATAAGCTGTGTGTATTTTCACATATAATCAGTGCTCTTGTTGTAAGATTAGGGGACGGCAAGAAGAATGAGTTAAGTTTGATAATAAATATTTTAGTCGTTCCAACGAAAAAATATTTATTATCAAAGTTTTTAATCAGTTCCATCTTTTACAAGGTATAATCTTTTCTATCATCATCATTTTCTTCAATATGTAGACGTCCCACTGCTGGTGTTGGGCCTTCCTAGTTATACCTACAGCCTTATCAAACTCAACTACCGGTCAATAGCTCACCAAGCCGACCTAAACGTGGTTTTAACAACTGTGCTGTCTTACCACAACGACGGGACCATCATCCTAACGTGCCTTTCAAACCACTAAAGAGGTCAAGGTACTTTTTTATATGGTCACCCATCACTCCGAAAGTTGCATAACTTCCATAATCTCACCCAAAAGAGCTAGCCGCTGCGCTATCAAGCTCGTCTTCTCTATATCTTTTGTTTATCTGTACTAACCTGAAATGACTCGTCCCGGCTTTTGGTAGCTGAAGTCGCCCGGCCGCCGCTGTGAACCCGTGATGTAGCCCAGTGTGAACTGCTCCGCAGCGGACCCGTCTAGCATCAACACCAGCAAGCAGCATAATGGCCACTGAAAGAAATGTCAATATATAAGAACTTAATGTCTTTTTTAGATCAGCAAAGTACTCTAAATTGGAAAAGTAATACTATTTATTGGTAGACCTAACGTTATACTAAAAGTCAATCAAATGAAATAGGCTTCGATAATTACATGTGGACCGACTGTCATATAAATATAAAATATATTAAAATATGTCTTGACATCATGAATATTATATTCAGCTAAGTATATCATCATCATCATCATCTCAGCCAAAGACGTCCACTGCTGGACAAAGGCCTCCCCCAAGGATATGAGGGGTATTTGCCGTAATCGCCACGCTTGGCAGGCGGGTTGGCGATCGCAGTAGGTTGAGGGTAACATCAGAGAGATGCTAAGTATATACCTAAAGGAAAATATTAAAAACTAATGAAACAAAAGCTTTCAACCACGGCTACGAAGATGTGAAGTTATCTGTCGCGAAAGCCTTTGTGTATGTGTAATACCTCCGGGAACTTAACCGGAATAAAATTTACCTATGCCGCTCAAGGATTCCAAGTATCTCTGTACCATAAACAAAACAAACAAATACACTATCGCATTAATATGGGTTATGATATGAATGTAGGATGGACTTTTTACATAACATTTTAGAAAGTCAAAACTGCGCCAAGGCTTCGTTATCCTTACAGATGAAACTATGATAACGAGAAGATCTACCAAGAAAGATACCTCGGACTTAAAATTAACTTCCATAAACTTAACTTAAGCCTCTCCATAGCAGATCTTTGAAATCAGTTTTCCAATTAGAATTGAATAACAGAAGAAAATTGGTTCGAGTTATTATGGGGCTCCGCTCGAACTTTTACAAAGTGACCGTCATTCATTTCGCTGGAACTCGTAAAAAAGGAAAAGTTGACTCGACCACTTTTTGGTTTGTATGAAAAGCGCCATTCACCTTAGAGTGTATAAAAAGCTTCATCCAGCAAAAGAAAAAGGAGCTTCAGTCTTCTCTTTATGGTTATAATGATTTCAATGGAATTTTAATGACTGAGATAGGTACAAAAGATGTACATTCTGATTGACTCGTCACTCTGTTGTGTTTGTTATTTATTTATTTTTGTTTTTCTGTTTTTGTATTTCATGTCTTTTTTTTAAATTATTTTTTCTATTTTTAAATGTGAGAGTCAATAAATGTTTTTTCTTTCTTTCTGCATTCCAATTTCAAGTAACCAAAGATTAAATGACATTAGAGCAATTTTAAAGACGGAAAGAAGTATAAATGGATGGTAAGTAGAAAGTTAATAAGTAAGCATATGTGCAGCAAGAGCATCGTAGTATTGTTCGTTACCTATATGCCTATATGTGATATAAAAGTGTTTCATTAATTAATAACTGGTATTAAAAAGATAGATGACCTAACATTGAAGTTGTTAAGTAACGTTTAATATAAGTTTATATTATTATTAAAATTTTAATAAATAATAATGTGTCAGCTATGGAAAATCAAATGGCAAGCACATATTTATTTTAAGACCTTTGTACACAAAACTACATACAATAAACATGGTCTTATTGTCATTTAGTTTATCATCTGAACTTTAAAAAATAATGAAATGAAAACTTTTCGCCGGGACATAAGTAAAATGTTTATTTAAAGATAATTATGTTTTTGTTTACTAACGTTTTCGTGACAACAAATTCATTTCAATTGAATAAAGTTTTCAAAATGGTTGAAGGTAGAGTATGTGCGGGAAACAGCACGTGGGAACAACATATTTCCGATAGCGTCCGCTCGTAAAGTGCCAGAGGCTCTACCACGGCTTTACCACGGGCATAGAGTATATAAAGTCCACATTGAATGCTATGATACTCCTAAATTCTTTGAATAAATGTAAAAGACATTTGTCATGAAACATTCTGTGTTTTGAATTTGTAATACTTTTACAGAACATATTTTTGTATTGTAAGTTTTAAAATTACTAATTACTTTCTTTCCATGTAAAGTTTGCATGCGACTTTGTTTTATTGTTCAAATTTTACATTTACTTTATACAAACAGCTTTTTGTATTTAAAACACGTGATCCCTGGGTGGTGCTAAATGAATGACACTGTCTGAGTGGTAGAGTCACGCTGCGTTGCAGCACGAAATGGGCCGGCTCGCCTGGCGTAATACCACCCAGTAACAGAATATCGGCGTGAAACAATGGCACTCGTTGCTGTTGTGTTTCGTCCGGTGAGTGAAAGTACCGGAGGCCCATCTCTCACCCCTCCGCCCTACCAATTCCTACTCCCTCCTCAAGATCCAACTCCTTCCTAAAGGCAGGCAACGCATCTGCGATTACTTTGGTTTTGCGGGTGTCCATGGGCGGCGGTGATTACTTCCCATCAGGTGACCCGCCTGCTCGTTTGCCTCATTTAACATTAAAAAAAAATATATCCGCATACAAATTGTTATATTGTACAATGGTGCATCTTTTGTAAATTTATACGGCAAATTAAACCTTACACGTAAGTGAATAGTGAATACAATCACTTGAGTTCATAGTTAATTTTGCCGTTTAACTGCCTTGACAGCAAACATCGGTTTGCTAAAGTTCAGTCAAAGTGGCGTACAAAATGTCGCTCGCGTGTATAGTCTGCGTTAACTGATGGTAGGGCTGCGGATAAGGCTAAACGCATATAAACTTGCTCTGTCCTTTATCTCCTACTAACACGAATTACGGAATTAGCTGTAAACACTCGCATCGTACTATCTTACATGAGATAAAAATGTAACTGACGGTAGTAAAAAGGGGGGAGGCGAAGATTTGATTCTGATGCGTCTTTGTTGAGATAGAATAGAATAGAAAAGAATAAAAATCATTTATTAGTGACACAACACAAATTACATTACTACATAAAATTTTACAATAGGTAACTGGCAAAAGAAGGTGTCCGCTCAGCATGATGTCAGGTCTACTAGATTACTTACAGAAAAACCTGAGGCTCTGGTCTTATAGATAGTAAGATAGTTATATTGGAAGTAAAACAAAACTTGAGAAAATATGTTAGCTTTATGCATACATTAACCAAGGTGCTAAGCCACTACTTAATGATGTCTACAGTCAAAATTATTTATTACACTGTTTTTTATAGAAAAACGCAATTATTTTTAGGAGCCAACCTTTTATAATTAACCATAATTAGCACATAATATAAAAAATATATTAAACCACCATATCGTGTCAATCAATAGCATTGGTAAATGAAATAAAACAAAGGAATTCTAATTTTCAAATTAGAGTCAACCAGTCTGCGTGAGAATCATTCCATCAACTTTACTGAATCTTATTTTATCTTATCTTAAGTTTTCCTTCATTTATCATCACTAAATTGATAAATAAATAAATACATAAGATTAGGCTGAATTGGTTAGATACCTTTGTATCATCTAAATTAAAGAAGAAGTAAACAGCTTTTGTTTTGTAGGAACTAATAACAGGATAGAAATCAGAGGAAAAACTTAAAAATGTTTGTAACAAATCAGCGTGTGAGCGCACTCGCATATGTTGCCAACATTTTTCCAATACCGTCGGCTCATAAAGTGCCCTGGAGTGCGGGTAAAGTACGGCCTTTAAACGCACGCCTCCGTTTATGTACAATCACTAACAGGAATTAGGGAGTCAGCCGTAAACACCAGCGTCAGACGCAGAGCATCTTACATGAGATTACAGACGCAGAGCATCTTAAATTTTTCAACACTTTGTTTTTTTTTTTCATAATGTAGGCACCTACCTACTTTCTATAAATCTCTTTTAGATATTAACGATAAAAATATAATGACATGGTTCGTTTTTAGTACGGTCATGCCTTGTCTACACTTGTCTGAATTCTTGTTGCATTTTATTAAGAATGCAAATAGTAAAGTTAAAATGGAGTCTCTAAAGACTGTACAGGTTGTTTGGAAAATATTGAAACATATCGTTAGAGAACGGATTACAGCGATATTTTAAGCGTCTCGGAAGCTCGTGGGTTCGAGTTGTACCTGAGGCAATTCATCTTTTTGTTCTTTTTGTCAATGCAAAATAATAAAAAATAACAAAAGAATCTTTATTTTGGGATCAACTTTGAAACTGTGAATAAAATCAAACAGCAATATAAAAATATGATTATTAAGAACCTAGGTATTATAGACTACCTCTGTAATACTAGTAGCTCAGATTGTATACACGTCTAATAATTTTAGACTGGTATATATAAAGAAGAATCACTGTAGAACTTGGAAATCATACCTATAAGTTTCTTGACTTACAAAGCGGAAATAAGCAATACAAAAGCACGAAACTTAGATATCGATGATTTATTATTAAAAGTTGCAAAGGCCCGTATCCACATCCAATAAGCACATAAATTGTTCTCTCATTTTTCTCAGGTTACAAATGACAGTCAGTATTTCTGGTAATAATTTACGATTGACTATTTCCTTGAGTTCTCGAAGTTCTGTTATCAATCGGAAAGATATTGATACGGTAACGGTACCAGTATTCGACTCCTTAAGTCCAGTGTTCGACAGTTTTCGTCGCCAAAAAATAACAGAGATTACCATTGAAATTTTACAAGAAAAAAGAAAGAAAAAACATTAATTAACAACATATTGGCTATTAAATGATTATTTGAGCAGTGTTATAGCAGCAAAAACGGTCTCCGTCTCAGCAAATGTCACAGCTAGGCTATATAAATGGGGCGCGGCGCGTCGACGGCGGCGTTCCTCATCGTTGCGCTTTTCGTTTTATTAATTATTCAAAAGATGATAATTATAACATTTAAATCGACTAATGTCAATTGTAAAGTAATAATAATAATAATAATCTCATCATCATCATCATCATCATCATAAAATTGTGTCATGTCAGTATAAGATTTTAATCAAGTAATGTCAATTGTTAAATAATAATAGGTAATAATAATCTAAAATTGTTTCATGTCAGTAAATAAAAATTAAGTAATAATAATTTAATTAAATTAAATTTGTCAATTAAATAATACAGCTGGCCGGTATTCAAATGTTGCTAATAAAGACTAAAATCGTTGCTGACCCACTTTAATAATTAGGGGATAAAAATAATGACGATCATTGGTTCCTGTTGAACACTGGTGCGACTACCCTAGTAAGTTTTAACAAAGAAACGGCCGGCCTTACCCTGAGCATTTAAAGCAGTTTTAATAGTTTTATTTAACGACTTATCTTAAACCAGACACAATAGAAATTCAATTGTTATGGCACTGGTGGTTACATTGGGCGTCCAAGTCCCGAAGACCTCCTTGGTCGAGTGGTTTGTACACCGGTTTTCATGGTGTCGCCATCTCTGAGGTCCCGGGTTCGATTCCCGGTCGGGTCATCATCTCATCATCATCATCTCAGCCAAAAGACGTCCACTGCTGGACAAAGGCCTCCCCCAAGATGGGGGGTATTTGCCATAATCGCCACGCTTGGCAGGCGGGTTGGCGATCGCAGTAGGTTGAAAGTAACCTCAGAGACATGCTGCTGCCCATCCTCTGGAATGGTCCCTTAGTCGCCTTTTACGACACCCACGGGTTGAGATGGGGTGGTGCAATTCTTTATCCCCGGCACCACACAGGGACCACACCGGTCGGGTCATTTAGAAATTATTGTTTTTCTAAATTGTCATGGGTCTGGGTGTTTTCTATGTATAATAAGTATGTATTTAAGTATTTTAAGTATGTTTATCCGTTGTCTAGTAACCATATAACGAGTTTCATAACGAAGCTTCTCTTGGGCTAGATAATTGGTGTGAGTGTAGGAAATTTATTTATTATTTATTTATTTATAAGTATACTTATATCATATATGTCACCGAATAATTGTACGAACCGTTAGTTTATAATTAATCTAGTGAGATTATAAACTGTCGATAGATTGTGAACGGACACTATAATTTACAATCTAACGCTTACACTTTCGTAAGATTATAAACTGACGATGTGCAGCCGTCAAATTGTGATTTTGCATTTGACGAAACGCAAAGTGCACGCTGATTGGCTGAACGAATCACTTGTTTTTCACCTACTCCCATTTGAATTTCACTATTCAAACAACGCGTGTTGCGACCCCCGCCCGATCCTCTAAATGCCACTACACATTTACAGAATACACTAAAGATGCACACTAGTTAGGCCTAGGCTAGGCCCAACACACCGTACTCGTAGAACAAGGGTACGACGAACCGGTTCACACGCGCTCTATACCAGGTACAGACATGTACCTGGGTGCTTCTCTCCTCCACCACGGCCCGGTCGACCCGAGCCGAGGTCATCTAGTAGGGCACGGAGACATGCAGTAGTGCGTGATGCCGTTCCCTCTAGAAAACCTCCGAAGGTGATTCGTTTCACATGGCTTCAGGACCCTTTAAGTTTCTCGCCGCCCCCAAACAAACCCGGTGAAGCTGAAAATGCCATTTGAGGCAATCAGCAATCTCTCTCAAAAAAGAAAAAAAAGCCTGTTGCGACGTAGGTAATATACTGTTTGAAATACTAAAATACTGGGTGTTATTTTTGTACATTATGGTATCGATTATGGGTGCTCCGTCCCACTCGTATACGAAACAACCACAATTTAGACGATGAAATTTTTTAATTTCAAGATCACTTGTGAGACAAAATATAACAAGAGATCAGATTAATTTAAGAACCGCATCCAATTCAAATCTTATTATCTCGATTAAAAGGACTTATGGAAAGTGTTAAAAGTATTTACGTGCTTATTAAAAAACATAATTTAGCATTTCCCGTTACTTATTTGGAATATTGAATGCTGAAACGTATCAAAAGACTATTTAAATAGTACCTACTTGCTTAATGACTTTTAGTCGTCATAATAATACTTCTGTAATTGAAAATGGATAAATAATGCAAGCTCTACACGCTACGGTGCTGTCACAGAGTAGATAAAATGTAGGATATTTGCTCAAAGGCTCATGTGGTGCTGGTACATGTAGATTGTATTGTTTTTATTGGTACATGAGATTGTATTGTTTCTATTCAATTATTTATTGCATTCCACAATGTAAACAATAGATGGTTAACATAAATGGACCCTGGCGGGCACGCAATAGGGTTTAGAAGAGAGGAGGCGCTATAATGATAGCAAGTTTTTACTTTCAAGAAGAGTAATAAAAGTAATTTTGTTTAATTATTTAGATTTGAATATCGATTGGTTTTGAACCTTCGCGGTTCGAACGTTATCAGAATCTGTCGGAGTTGTCTTGTTCAAAGGAGCATCAGTCACCATACAGGAAATTATTTTTTCGGTTAAATTAAGTAGTACCTACTTTTATACTTCGCTTTTAATTTTTTTTTCGTTCACAAATAGCTACCTAACATCACGAACTAATTAAGTATTAAAAATGAAATGTTTTGTAATTTCGTTCCGGTTTACTTCATGATTATTGTCATCAGCTCATTTTATGTCCCCACTTCTAGGGCACGAGCCTTCCCTATGGGTGGATAGGGAAAACGGGCCATAAACCACCACACGGGCCCGGTGCGGATTGGAGATGATAAAATTTTGGCCACCCATCCGATGACCAGTCTTTGCGAATATTGCTTATTAACCTCAGCACTCGTAGACCGGGCGCGTTAACCAATGCGCCATCGAGCTCCTCCGGTTTACTTATTTCAAAATAAATGTTCAAAATGTGAGCTCACGTGCCCGCATGATCATGCGGATAATTTACGCAATGGTACAAGGTGTAATTTGGAATGGCGATCACCGAAACTCGTCGGGTGAGGCGGCAGGCTCGCGCCGAACCGCGGTTTTGCCGTTTGCGTTTGCGCATTGTGAAAGTTGGCATCTGTAATTTGTATATAAGTGCTTAGCATAAGTATGTAACCAGACAGACCCACGTGTGCTAACGACAACAGGTTTCAAACGGGATTGCGATCGAGAATTCGTATGCTCGATTTGATTTGATTTTAGGGTCAAGTAACTCAAAATTATTTTAAATCTACTCGAAACAAACTAGCTCGTTTGTTGGATTTCTCCTGTTTACCGTTCCCTGTGTGAGTGTCTATATACATTTTGATGTCATAACGAAAACACCCAAATTACTGCAAAGTTAGAGTACTTCTGAGACTATACTTAAGTACTTAGATTTTCGTTTCAATAAAACTTTTGATTGAGCGGTTACTAAGCTGAAATATCTACTAATCTCTGAAAGCTAGTGTTCAAATAAAAAAGGCTTTCACTCTTCAACTCTTCAAACTACTTTTACCAAAACGCGACTGTTTTTTTAATTTAATTTTGACCTTTTGAACACAGGAGAGACTGATTACGTAATTGATACATGTGTCTATAGGCTTATCATAACCGGAGCAAGACGAAAAAATCTGAGACCGAAATCGAGCTGTCAACACAACATTTGAGACACTAGACACGGCAGAACGCATTTTGTACGTTATAGTTATAAATAGCGCCCCCGGGATATTTGTGGGACTATGACCGGGTTAACCGCGTGTCATAATAGGGAGTCGTGTTTGCGATGCACTCTCATTAGAACGCTTCATTAAAATGAAAACGCCGAGTTGTGGTTGGCTTTGATCGCTACAGTCTGAAATGTCTTAAACAAAATATTGTATTTAAAATAATTATTATATTATACAATTGCACTTCGAGAAGTTTACCACTGACTCATAGCTGAACAAAATTAATTTGAAAATAATTAAACTTTCGTGATTTGGAATACTTTCGATTTAGCAAAATGCTAAACGTCAAAACGTACGTCAAATATCTTCACCAGCCTCTGGTGGACTAAGGATTTCCCCCACATTATATGTATAGTATTTATTACAAAGTAAAAAGATTAAGCCAAAACCCTTAACTGAGGCTCAGAGCGCATAGGCCTGCCATTATTATAACAACAAATAACTACAGTTGAGGTGTGTTCTGAACCACGAAGGAGCTCTATATATTGGTACTACTTGGGCACCCATGCTAAGACTCAGCATTGGGAAAGTAAGCAGTGAGCGTTCACGATCGTATTTCGATGGCGCATAAATGCGAAATTGACACCTATATAAATGCAATATTAAGTGTGCTTGTAATGCATGTGCACAAACACAATACAGGAAAATATAACATATTATCTACCTATTGATTTATTATTACTACTTATTATTAGTTAATAAGTGAATTGGTTTTTCTTTCTCTTGATCTAACTAACCTGTTTTTTCATTCGTTTTTCAATTTTTTTTATCACGATTTAGTCATATATATCTAGTCAATATATATCCTCTCTCCAATGCCACTACACACCTAAATATAAATTATACACACTACTAATACGTCCAAGACCTCCGTACTCATCGCCAAAAAGTATGGAGACCTATAGTTCACACTCGTGCTTTACCCGATACAGAAAACGCTTGCATTTTCCACTCTGCCGTGACACTACCAATTTATACATTACGAGAAACAGACTGCAAATTTTGGAGGGAGGGAGCGGCATAAGATTGTACAAACCGATTGTATCGACACAAAAAGTAAACGATATCAGCGCCTCTAACGGTGGGTAATGTAAATATTTTACGATAATTATGATCACTAAAGTTTGACCATTTCATGAAGTAGCCGCGCGTTTAGTTGCCCATATCGAGAAACGATTTCTTATCATTGGAAACTGTTGTGTGGCCTTAACCACATCATGATGTGGCCAATAGACAGTGAAACATTTCATGAAATGCGACCATTTCATGAATTTCTCGAGCATTTCGTGAAGTGAGCAAATCTACGATAATTATGGCTACGACATATACACCATTATTTTTTATTGGTTTTGAACCCGCAGGTAGGAAGATCAGATCATGAAACTGAACAACTTTCACCAAGAAACATAGGTCAAAATCCGAGATATTTTTTTAACTTTTCTATACAAAACTTCTATTGAGTCGCCGAGAGAGCGTTTCAGTGAGAGCCGAGCATGGTTGTCCACCACAAACTGTCAAATTTCCTTAATAGACTTTCAACTTTATGTCTAAGTCATATAGTTGAAAATGTATTAAAGAAACTTGACAGTTTTAAAATTAGGTTGATGTGCAGGCGTCTGTACATGTTATAAGTATCTATTTTGATGACGTCCAGGCAATAACAGACTCGTAACTTTTAATGACGACAATGTAGATTGAGATACGAGTCAAACAGTTGATAAGGGCAACTTCCGCCCCCCATCCCCTATATATTTGTAAACATATACGTACACATGACTATGCTCTGTGATGGATAGGGTCGTCTTTAAGGGAAGCGCCGCAATCTGAATAAATCTCTAAGTAGTTCAATCTGCATTTGTTTATCTAATTGCCCAAATTAGAACTCTATGTTTGATAGTGAAATAACGAGTTTCAAAACTTGTAAATATTTAAGAAAGTATATAATCTATCATTTACTTTCTTATTCACGTACCTAGTTAAGTTATAGCAAGATATGAAGCCGTTGTATTGTGTAGTATTGTTTCTGTACGGAAAAGTGTTGACAAAAATTTTAAAAAGGTGATGGTGGTGATGTCGTATTTTTTTTAATTCGATAATTTTTAATCACTTTTCCAATTAGTTATTGGTTTGCAACCAAAGCGTAAAATGTAGAGTTATTATATTTGAATAGGTACCTATCATTTAAACTGTTTTGTTATTTTATTATACATACCTAAAATGTTGTAGGTACCTACTATTTTAACAATAATTTCAACCTGAATTGCCTCTTATTCATTATAATAACTTAATACCGATACTATCATAACGTATCACGACACGACACACCTTCACAAGTAGTCAGCCATCTTAAATGGCTGACACATAAATCTATAACAAGCAATTGAATGCGAATACCCTCCTTCAGCGCAGCCCTCGACCGTGCGATAGTGCCGAGTGCTGGAGGCTCTGGCTAACACAATCTTTCTATACGATCAGCTCACATGGACATTATCTAAACGAGTTGTATGATTAATTACACTTAAACATTATCAAGATGTCAGTTTCCGAAACGTGTTCCAGCTTCTTTAAGTACCTAACGTGCAAAAAATTTTCGTAATTAAGAAAGAGGTTCAATATTTTGTTTTCATATTTTGCTTTGAGTTTAACCATTCACCATTGCGTCCACACTTTTAAGGCAGGCACTGCCTCGGAAACTTCCCTGACTGCAAAATAAATGATAAGTACCTTTTGCGATCAAAATTATTTATAACAATATGTAAAGAGTACCTAATGCAGAATATTAAGTTTTTTACTACCATAGACCACGAGTCACTCCGAGCAACTCGTTTAAATATAAATGTCTTTAAAGCAATTGTTACCATTACTGGCATGTAGGTAAAAATAAAAATATAAAGTTCAGTTCCTCCGTGCTTCGGAAGGCACGTAAAGCCGTTGGTCCCGGCTGCATTAGCAGTCGTTAACAACCACCAATCCGCACTGGGCCGCGTGGTGGTTTACAGCCCGTTCTCCTTATCCATCCATAGGGAAGGCTCGTGCCCCTGCAGTGGGACATAAAATGAGCTGATGATGATGATGATGATGATGATAAAGTTCAGATCCATTTGAGTCTTAACATGTCTCTGTCATCTGTTCTTTGTGGTTAGAACAGCACGACAAGATCGGTGTGCTTACCAAGAAGTCCCAAAGACCAGGCCAACGTTGTATTAACTTCAGATCTAAATAAAATAATAAGTAGGTACGTTCCTACGACGATAATCAACTTTAGTCAATAGCAAATGAGTCGGCGACCGGCGCAGCGTACAAGTGTCGTACTTGACCTACCACTGAATGCATTTCCTCAACAATTTGCCTGCTAGTTAAAAGGGCTCGTTAACCATAATGTAATTTTCCAATAACCGAAGAGGTCGATAAGTGTACGATGCGATAGCGCCGCGGCATGCGGCATTGACATAGATCGTCGTCATCGCGCCAACCTCCCGCCGCGTGCGCAACACGCTAACTTGGATAGCTAACTACTGTAAACAATCTATATCATAATACCCAGCGGCCATTTCTATGGTATAATAAATCATAATTAATCATCGTAGGAACGAAAAAGTTTAATTATGCAATGCACTTTAAATACCGATACACCGGAGTTACTTTTAATCTAGTGCAGCTTTGAATATCTGAACCTTTGAATTTGACATCCACATGTAAGTCCACGACATAATCTCGGAAGTAGTCACACTAAAGGCGATTAGATTCAAAAAAAAAAAATTCAAAATTCAAAATCATTTATTCAGTTTAGGCTACAAATAGCTCTTATGAACGTCATTTTAAGCCATCGGTTCGTAAGTCTATCTACTCTGGGCGGGAGATCTTGTACTGAGAAGAACCGGCAAGAAACTCAGCAAGTGTCCAGCTCTTTTCTCCCTTACAGCGTCATAAATATTGGAAAAAGCCCTATCATAAAGGACACTTTCCATCACAAATAAAAACACAAAATGTAAAGGACAATCACAACATGTAAAAAAACACAAAAAATAAAAAATAACTAAATAAAATATTTAAGTCAGCAAAAACATAATTTACCAGTTTATTTTTTACAATATCATACAGTACTAGTAAAAGTCAAAAAAAACTATAGTTAATAATAATAAAAATAAAACTAATTGTAATGTTCAATGCAACGCTATTTTGTTATCTGCAGGACACTATTTATAAGTAGTATTATGTATATGTTTTTTATTATAGCCAGGCTGTTTTATCTTCTAAATATTCTTTGACTGTATAATAACCTTTTTTTAATAAAGAAGACTTTACATGTTTTTTAAACTTATCTAAAGGTAAATCTAGTACAGTATTTGGTATTTTATTGTAATAGTGTATACCTTGCCCCAAGAAAGAACCAAGCACCTTCTGTAACCTGAACAGTGGCATTGCAAGTTTTGACTTATTTCTAGTATTAAAATTGTGTACATCACTGTGCTTAGCAAATGAATTGATATTACAACGTACAAGAACTATACAATTTTAAATAAATTGAGACGCCACTGTCAAGACATCAATTTCTTTAAAAAGATTTCTTAAAGAAGTTCGTGAACCTAGTCTATAGATTGCTCTTACTGCTCGTTTCTGTAAAATGAATATAGTTTCAATATCAGCCGCTGTTCCCCACAGTAAGAGGCCATACGACATGACACTATGAAAATAACTAAAGTAAACTGTTCTAGCAGTTTCAACGTCTGTTAACTGCCTTATTTTTCTAATGGCATAAGCAGCAGAACTGAGTTTGCCGGCCAATTTCGAAATGTGAGGATTCCATTGAAGTTTTGAGTCAAGGGTTATACCTAAGAAAACTGTTGAGTCTACCAAATCTAATCGATCACCGTTTATTCTTATATCAGTTGGTTCATTTTTGACATTTGGTAATTTAAAATTAATACATTTTGTTTTTTTAGCATTAAGCTGCAAATTAATAATAGTAAACCAACTGAGTACATCAGAGAGTGCTTTGTTTACATCGTCGTAATTTTTCTTACACCTACTTACATTAAAAATGAGTGAAGTATCATCTGCAAATAATACGACTTCACAGAAGTTCTCTACAAAGAATGGCAAGTCATTAATATAAATCAAAAACAGAAAAGGACCAAGAATGGACCCTTGTGGAACTCCCATTTTTACATGAGAACCAGATGATTTAGTTCCATTAATATCGACAGTTTGTGTTCGAGAGCTAAGATACGACTGAATTAAATTTAGTGCGAAATCTTTGAGACCGTAGTAATTTAGCTTCATCACCAGAGTTTTGTGCTCAACGCAATCGAAAGCCTTGGACAAGTCGCAAAACACTCCAAGGGCGTTTTGAGACTTCTCCCAGGCATCAAATATATGTTTTAATAGAGCAACACCTGCATCAGTAGTAGAACGACCCTTTGTAAATCCATATTGTTTATTATGTAAAAGGTTGTTTATGTTAAAATACGACATCAACTGTTCCAATATAACTTTTTCATAAATTTTGCTTAGAGTTGGTAGTATTGAAATGGGTCGATAGTTACTGGGGTCTTCTTTGTTTCCCGATTTGAACAAAGGTATGACCTTACTAAACTTCATAAGATCGGGAAAGATACCTTTATTCACACAGTTATTAAAAATTTCAGCAAGATATGGTGCAATAGAATGTATAATATTCTTAATTACTTTTATAGAGATGCCCCACAAATCACTTGTGTTTTTCATTTTCAGATACTTATCTATAGATGCTATCCATGTTACCCTTGAAATTAAATGAAATGAAATTATTTATTTGCCTTTAAACACGGTACTACAATGAGGCTGACATAGAATAAACAAAGAACAAGCGTTGATTGAAAGCTACCCTGTTTTACCGGTATTTTGACTTATTTTAAAAATAGATAATTCCTGGATATCTAAACAGCGTAAAAAGCTCCAATTGGTCATATTTTATTTAATGATAATGTTAACGTTACCCATGCTTTATCTCTACAGTACTTTGTTTATAGTTTTGCTTTGCATAATAAAAGGTACATTCCTGAAAGAATTTTATAAAGTTGTTGTGCAACCTGGTGCCCGAACTAAGATAAAAAAAACATCATACAGGTCCCCAGGCCTCCACAACCCGCAATTATAAAACACTAGCTTTTTGCTCGCGGCTATACTCGACTTGTGTTTGTTCGTAATAAAAGCCAAACTTAGTTATGGAAAATATATATATATATATTTTTTTTTATATTATCGGGTAAGCACAGTGCCTTGATCTCACCTGATGTTAAGTGATGATAAGGCCAAAGATGAAAGCGCACTTCACCCGGGATCCTCAATTAGTGAGGCACTGGCTATCTTATCTCTAGCTGCCGGAACACAACAATGCTACAAACATTGATGTTATGGCGACATATTTAGATAAGATGGTGGTAGCGAGCCAGACGGGCAAACAAGCCCTACCACCAACCAAACCGAGTACACAAACATGTACCCCCCGCTGGGAATCGAACCCGGGATCTCTGGGTCTAAACCGGTGGTATACTTACTTACATAACAAAACCAAAAAAATATCTTACAACACAACTATAACAGAGGCCGTAGGTAAGTACATTTATAATCAACCATCAATTCATCATACTGATTATTATTCGTTACAGTAGTGAAGTTTTATACATTGGCTAACTATATAAGTACAATGTAGTACCTAAAGCAATCATTGTTGGTATAAAACTACACAATTCTACATGACACATAAACCAACATAACCAAAATAATATTAACTATAATGGAACAATAGATCAATCCTTTGAACTTGTATTGTAAACATAGTTCAATATGACTGTTTGTTTTATATTGGTTAACAACGAGTTAATTAATCTTGTAGTAGCTTTACTCGTAACTTGGCTTACAATCTTTTCTAGATTAATTTTTATCCTTTGATTCTGACCACAGAACACAGAAAAGAGGTTCTGTGATTCTGACTTATTTATCTTCAAACAATTGACAGAGTTTGTGAATGAATGGAATTCGTGTTTAAAAATGATTCAAGATGTACCTAGGCCCTGTCGCCCTTTGGATCAAAGCTTTACTGTACTTATTCATTATTCATTGCAAATAGTTAGGCCTAAATCTTAGAAAAAGGTGTGAAAAATAAATATTGTAGGTACTGTAGTTGTAGTTGTTGTTGTAGTGTTGTTGTTGATATGTAGTTGTTTTGTATTGGAATTGATACGTCAATCTAATGTAGAATAGATACAAGTGGGAAAACATGAATGCGGATTCTTTACGTAAGTAGGTATTTAAGACATAATCACGTCACTAGCTCATTTTTATGTCCCCACTGCTGGGGCACGAGCCTTCCTAGATGGATAGGGAAAACGGGCCATAAACCACCACGCGTTCTCAGTGCGGATTGATGGTTGTAAACGACTGTTAATGAAGCCGGGACCAACGGCTTTACGTGCCTTCCGAAGCACGGAGGAAATCAAGATGATACATTTTTGGTCACCTATCTGATGTCCGGCCCTTGCGAAAGTTGCTAAACCTTAGCAATCGCAGACCGGATGCGTTAAACACTGCGCCATCGAGCTCCTCGAGATCGAGATACTTAGTAATAACAAATATTATGTTGAATAGGGAAGATGAAAATATCAGAGTGCGTAAAGTTGATACCAAATAATTAGAACATATCAGACTCAATTAAAGGTCAGACGGTCGACTATGATATGAGTTACATAGATAATAACAGTAACCTTCTTATTATTTCAGAATGAGGAATTCAATATTATAGGATACTACAATACCTCCACCGACTATTCCACAACACAGTATCTAAAATTGGATTGAATTGGAAGCAGATGGTCGAAAGATATGTCAGTAGCCGAACGAAGATATGTTCGAATTGATTGTGAGGAATCGTTGTTCGATCCACGTTATACTCGTATATACCTACCTACTACTAGGTGCCTGTAGTTACCTACTAGTTTTATTTGACTTTAACGAAATCGCGACTTCGTATGGCAAAATAACTCTCATCGTTTGTCACTACGGTGTTATGTGCGAGTTTCAATTCTCGTTTTCGTTAACGTCATCGAATGGCGAATAAAACTCGAATTAGTTACTCAGTCAGAAGGCGCAGCTTCAATGTCATACAAATTGTAGCCTTCGTTAACATGTTCGAATGGCAAATAAAACATGCACAAGGCACCTTGAGGTGGATGGCAAAACCCGAAAAACAGGCTAATCGCTTCTGAAGCCGTACATACCTACGTTTCACTCTATTTTGTTGTAATTATAAATACAAATAAATACCTAGTATTGTTTTCTAAAGTTTACGCGAACACTAATGAAACAAATTTTACGAATCTACTCGCGTTTATTTTACACATTACTTATTTAATGTTTATTCTGACGTTTCGAACCCTTTGCAGGGTCCGTGGTCACATGGAGACTGAGGTGTTGGTCGTCTCATAATTGGTTGGTAAATTAATCAGGTGCGTTCCATTTTACGCAGAAAGAGCTTACAACAGTATCTTTTGGTCTGGCAGTATGGTGTTGGGGCTATGATTTAATATTTTGTATGATGGGATCCCAGGCTGGTGGTAGATTCCAACCATCAAAAGTTGTTTCATTTCACAAAGAAATAAATTAGACAGATAAAGTGATGCAGTTAAATTACATAATATTTTTTTAATAATTAAAAATATATTATTCATTAAATATTCTCCTAATTAAAGGGAGATTATTTTTTATTTTTGTAGAAAGCTTTCGTTTAAGTATACATATAACTACTAAAATGATGGTGAAAACTAGTTCATCGAATCATCGAGACACGTTATCAAGATATTTGGTAAGGGAACTCCTATTAGTATGCCGCTCGCTTCTAACCCGTGTGACCGAGCCCGTATCCAACAATGCCTGCCTGCGCCTGCGCACAGCCTTCTCGATACGCGCCCGATACATATTAATGTACCACTTAACATCGTTTTAGGCATTACACCTTGTTACTGATATGTAAGTACGGTTGTTGTATGACGTGACACGTTGCACTGAACTTACAGGTCTAATTTGTGATAAGAAACCGGTTGGCGCCATTTTGTTCCATTGGGTAGTTTAGGTAGCTGTATTTAATTAATACTACTGTATTTAACAAAGTATTCGTTATCATTACGGGAAATATATTTATGCATGTCTTAATGCCCTTACGAGTGTTCATTTTTGATATTTTTTAAAAATAATTTCAAGATTAAATGGGTCTGCTCTTAGCTTACCTACAGTTAAGTTATTACCGTAAGCAGACAATTTTATTATTTGAATATAAGTAAAAGGTTTTGTTATATTATAATGTTTCTATTTACAATTAAAGTACCTACATTTTAAATATAAAATGAAATGTAGAGACTGAACTCGTTGAAGTCTTTCCATAAGAAGACTTTCAAAATGTAGCAACGTCGCATTTGTTAAAATCTCGTATGTTTTTACAAATTGATACTGTTATAGACAAGAAAAATGTGAATTATTCTCACATTTTTCTTGTGTATGTTCCATCACCAACAAAATAGACAAACTAGATGTTGGTTGGTGATGAAACATAATATATGAAGCCCTAATGATCTAGTTTAACAATTTCTATCACAATAACCTACTATCATACAATATTATCAGGTCCTTCTGGTTGTCCCTGTTGATAAAATTATAGATTTAATGGAAGTGTTTTGTCTAAAGTTGAACATTGATAACGGTAATTTTATCGTTTTAGAACAACCGGTGTTTTCGTGGTAAAACAAAATTATAAATATGTTTTACGAGTAAACACTTTATAATTACAAAAAACTTCAGCGTCTGAAGAAACGAAGGAAGACTTGAAAGCAAATCATAATGTTTTATTATTAGAAACAGCTGTTTAGTTTATTTACGCTTTTAACGCGTAGCGAAGTATGGAATATAATATAAGTATGGCCTATGTCCTTAAGCAGTGGACGTGGCTGGCTGATGCTGACTTAGATCATTGGTTTAATGCTCTAAAGATAATGATGATGATAATGAAGTATGGAATTGGTGTAAAGTACTATTAATTTTTTTATGTGTAAACCTATTTAGTTAGGTTTTCAGGGTTTTGATGAATACATATAGCTAACAGTAGGAGGGTTCCGTGTTTTGAAAAAGTGTTTTTTGGAGAGTTTCCTGATTGCCTCAGACGGCGTTTTCTGCGTCACCGGACTATGAAAAAGTGTTGAATCAGGAAAAGGCTCCTTATTATAAATGATGAACAACTTGGTGTACAATTTACTTTATTTTATTTTTATCTGAAAATTATTGTTGAAAATATTGTTTATTTTATTAAATAAATGTACGTACTTTTTTAAAATAAATCTTCATATTATTATTAAAATTCGTTATTGGCTGTATGTTTAAATATATGTATAAGTTAGCTGTGAATTTTGATATATATTAAAATAAAATAAAATAAGATAAGTACCCAAGTTAATTTTATTGATAAAGCTCCCACTTACTGTATTTGTTTGCTGTTATAATAGTATCTTGTACTTGTTTAATAATTAATTCACAATAGTAGGTAATTCTCTATTTAAAAAAAACTCTCTCTTTAATTCTCTCTTAGTTTACTAAGGATCCTCTTTTCACTAAGGATTTTCTTTTGTGTGTCCCTCCTTAGAGGGAGGGACACACAAAAGAAAATTACAAGTAATAGCACACAGGTAAACTATAATCCTTAATCCTAATATGTATTAACAGTAATAGCTCACCTTCATCCACGGAGTAAAATTCATTGCGTTAACTTTGTCTTACTTAACACACAATGGGCAAAAATACAAAGTCACAAAAATTCATTAGCATTCATAATTGCGAATAGTTTAAGTTAAAGGGGTGTCGCTATCCCGGCATAGACATCGCAAACTTTTCCCGCGTCTAGCGACGGACAACGCGCGCGTCTCTCACCGGCCGGCCGCGGTTTCACACTGAATGCTTGAATCTGCGCTCGGAATAATGCATGCGAATGCGAATGCGAATGAACGCACGTTGGCAAGTGCGCTCTGGCTTCTCCGACGACAGTTTGGAAATTACATTTTCTATGAGACGACCGACACTGCTGATCCTGTAAAGGGTTCGAAACGGCAGGATAAAATAATAAAAATCAGTGTGTAAAAGAAAAGTGAGTCAATCCGTAAAAATTGTTTTATTGATCCTGTAAAGGGTTCGAAACGTCAAGATAAAATAATAAAATTAATGTGTAAAATAAACGTGAGTAGTTACTCACGTTAACTAGTTAGTTTCGTGAAAGATGTTTTACCTATTAAAAAAATTATATGTTATGTAAGTAATTAGATATTTAACATGTTGAACTTTTCCATTTTATGTGATGGGCATTTTACTGTAAAACTCTTAATGAGTTCTACTTAAAATAATAAGGCAGCTGAGAAAACAATTACATTTTTATTTCTTTTAGAATTACATTCTGCCCTATCGTAGCGGCGGCTCCGGCGGCGCTGGCGGGCTGACGTTTAAACTGATCCTCTTCTGTTTGCTTCTTGAAGCTCCTTTTATTTTTCATTCTACATTCAAAAGCAGATCGCGATGGCTGCCAATTATTATGTTGGGTTATTTATTAATTACCTTTGGGCCAAATATTTACATTACTGTTGTAACTACTAAGTACAACAAAACTTGTAGCCCATGTGGGAAAGCTTAAGCGCAGCAGTAAGACGTTCATGGATGAGGGTGATGATAAATCATTGAAAGCTTTCAGAAAACTTATATGTCGAACTATGTCTTTAATATTTATTTGTCTAGCAGAAATTTTGAAAAAATAACTTATTTTTAAACGTATCTACCAGTGTAGTATAAGTAGGTTAGGTAACAGTACAACTGCATTTAATGCACATCAGGAAAAGTTGTAAAAGCAATGCGTATTTATTTGTTTTAATTCTGTAACCCGCAGGAAAAACGAAATGTCTACTAAAGATTATGAATAAATTTATTATCGGAACAGCAGGATGAATGAAACACATACAGACGCCGGTCAAGGCAAACCTGCTCATTGCACTACATACATACATGCGTTCGTGAGAAATGCGTCACACGAGTTACATTATTTATCCCAGAGTACTGCAACAGAGGTTTCTGCAAACAAAAAAATAATTTTCGATGAATGGTTATCCATTTATTGGCGACGTGATTTGTAAAATCGCTATTCTGTATATTTTCATGTAGGTTAGTTGCACCAGCGTTAAACACTTTAAACCCAATGATGGACACAATTTTCGTCGCATATTATTCATTTAAATTGTACGGGATGGCAGCTAGGAAGCAGGTCAAGCAAGTGATGTATTCACACAGTTGCGGGCACCAATTTTTAAATGATTAAAGGAAAAAATGTCGATCATTGGTTTCTGTCGAACACTGGTTCCGTTACCCTAGCCTAGGCTCAGCTAGCCTAAGCTCGAACCCCTAAACCTAATGATAAAAAAACTTCGGCAATGGTTAATTTTGAAAGTATTTTTACAGTGTAAAGTATTTTTTCAACTCAGATTTTACATGTTAATTTTATTGACAGAATGGAGCACTATACTTACTTAGAACTTTTGTAAAAAAAGTTGTAACCCTATTCTCTGCAAAAAAACAATTTGAATTTGATTTGAATTTGAATTAAGTATGAAAAGTCTAACAATTTTCTACCAGGTACCTACTGCTGGGTTTCAGGCACATTGACAATACCCACGGCATGACAATGGCACGCTGACTGGCTCAATGCGCTTTGATAACTGTCAACAGCTGCCGTATCCGTATGACGATCACAACCACCGGTTAAGTATATAGTGTAGCTCGAGATATTTCTATATTTACCATTTGAAATGCAATTCATTCTATCACGTTAACGAAAACGAGTGCAAGTTTTAAATGACATTCGATCACATAATGACAAAGATAACTCGCACGGTGCCGGTGGTGCGATTTTTGAACCGGTGACTATAATGTCACTCTAAGATATCATAATGATTCATGATGCTGCTCCTTCTCACTCTTTTAACACAATATAAATAATAATAAAAAAGTGACACAGTGAAGTGTTAGTATAGAAATAGCGATTAGCATAAAAATCAATAAGTATGAGTATCGTTTTTAAGGTTTTCGTGGGTGCCTATTATGAATATGACATCTATTTCGAGATCTAATATGGCAGCTGGGTTTTTTAAGTCAATATGGGTATCGATTTTAAGATTTTTGTGAGTGCCAATTATGAATATGATATCTATTTATAGATCCAAGATGGCGGCTGTGGTTTTTTTTTTCAAAAGTGTATTTGGGTATCGTTTTTAAGGTTTTCGTGGGTGCCGATTATGACTATGACATTTACTTCGATATCCGAAATGGTGAGCTTGATTTTTTAAAGTCAGTATGGGTATAGTTTTTGAGGTTTTCGTGGGTGCCTATTATGCCTAATAAACTATTATTTCAAGATGAGATGGCGGATGTGTTTTTTTTCAAAAGTGTATTTGGGTATCGTTTTTGAGGTTTTCGTGGGTGCCAATTATGAATTGTGACATCAATTTCAAGATCCATAATGGCGGGCGTGATCTTTTTTAAAGTCAATATGGGTATCGATTTTGATGTTTTTGTGGGTCCCATTATTATGAATATGACATCTAAAAGAAGTTGTTTCATTTCAATGTGTAGTGTTCGCGTAAACTTTAGAAAACAATATATGACATCTATTTCGAGATCCAAGTTGGCGGACGTGATTTAAAAAAAAAACTCTTGAGAATCGTCTTTTAAGGCTTTCTTGGGTACCGACATTTGTTGTGATACCCAAAATGGCGGACGTGATTTTATTAATGAAGTCAATATAAAAACTGTTTTTTCGCGAATTCTTTAGCATTAAAATGCTGGTGTAACACATTTCATTAACACTGGGAGACTCTTCAGTCAAAGTCACGCAGCGCCGATTAAAGGCTTAACATCCCGGTCGCACTAAAACTCGCACTTGGCACCCACTTTTATATTATTCCACAACAGTTAAGTGCTTACCTTCATCTCACCTATATACTAGTATTATGGTCCTTATCATCCGAGGAACTGGCTATCATATCACTCTCGGAATACCTACAACATTGCAACTAACATTGTTGTTATGGCGACATAATCAAAAAGATGAAAGACAAGATGCGTAGTGCTAGGCGGACATAAAAGAAGCCGTAGCTACCATCAACTATACCGACCATAATAATATTGTGCCACTGGGAATCGAACCCAGATCGAATCGAATCGGGAATAGAACCCAAGAGGAGTTGAGGCGGTTCTATTCCCGATTCGTTAGTAGTATGTACTTACCTAACTGTCAGCCAAACAAAATCTCATGGTGCAAAAAGCCTTGTTATCAGCTGCTGGGTGCGTTCCAGAAAAAGACAATGGGGAAGGGCAAGTCATGCAGCCATTAATCATGGCTTATCATGGAGCTTCGAGATTTTCAGTGTCTGGTACATTAATAATGACCGAGATTGATTCAAAAGTATGACAGCGATTGTTTAAGGCCAGCTTAGACGAGGGACAGTTTCCGGCGTATTTTTGTCCTTTAAAAACATCACTTAAGACCAGTTCACTTTACACTTTTATATTTATTTTGACGTACAAAATAGGATGCCGAAGATTCTCCCTCGTCTGCGCAGGCCTTTAGATACAGATACGATGGTTTAGTCCGTCTTGTGTAATACGATGCACTTCTACGAGTATTGTTATCCTTCCCAATCCGATCCGAACCCCTCGAGGAATCTAGTAGGGCACGGAGACTAGTGCGTGATGCCGTTCCCTCTAGAGAACAAAGGAGATTCGTTTCACACCCTTTAAGTTTCTCGCCTCCCCCAAAAAAGCCCGATGAAGCTGAAAATGCCGTCTGAAGCAATCGGCAAACTCTCCAAAAAAATAATCTATTTAAAAAAAAAGCTTCGCAACAATATTTGCGTAAAATTATATGTAAATAATCATAAATACCTATAGCTTGCCTAATTCTTAAACTGATCTTTCAATATTTGTAAAAATATTAAGATCGAATGTTGATGACGTAGTTGTCGACATTGAATAGGCCTCCTTTGGCTTATAAAGTAAAAGTAGATAGTGTATTGAGCCACGATAGCATAGTTGGCAGTACACCTGACCAGGCATGTCATGGGGTGCGGGCTCGAATCCTGCTCGTGGAATTCTTGTCGTGAAAGTCTTTTTTCAAATTATAACTTTTTAGACTATCATGGTCACTTACAATTTGAAAAAATATTATTAACGGAATTATTACCATGTTTATTGTCGTGTTTGAGTATCCGATATTTCGGCACAGTTGCATGCGCCATGATCACGGATGTACTGAAGTTATTGCGGGTGGGGTGATTAAGAGCAGACAAAACGATCTACCCTCTTCCTTAGTCGTTTTTTGCGCTCAATACTCGTACCACTGGCTCCTAAGTCACTATTCACTCGAACTTGTTCTCGACACACTACACTGACCGTATCAGATCGCGAAACGGCACTTTTGTTCTTTTTGCAGTCTTTACATAGGCTAATTACTGGATTCCAGATACGCGACAGTTTAAACCCATCTTCGCGATTGAAATTTTTGTATTTTGTAATTTCAATCGCTTCTCTTACCAATCTTGGTATGTAGTGACGTTCTGTTGAAATTATCTGGGGGTTATAAAACTCAATCCAGTGATTAGGACCCGATTGGATCAAATGTTCAGCATTGGCCGATTTTTGCGTATCGTTATTCTTTACCGCTTTTATATGCTCCTTAATTCGGCAGGCTACTGTACGTTTTGTTTGGCCAATGTAGGAGCTACCGCAGCTGCAATCGATCTTATACACACCGGGCTTTTCTAGGGGAAAGCTGTCTTTTGGTGAACGTAGACATTGAGCTACTTTTTTAAAAGGAGTGAAGATGGTGTTAATTGAGTATTTATTGAATATATTTGCGACCTTATCTGTCACTCCTTTCGTATACGGCATAAAAAGCGGTTGCCTTTCTACCCTGAACCTATCGTGTTTGGCTTTGTGTCTAGATGTTAACACCTTCCCCTTGTATCCGTTCTTCTGCAGAACATGCCGGACATGGGATAACTCCTCGTGCAGTGTTTCATTATCGCACAAGTCGTAAGCCCGGTTGGTTAGCGATGACACTACAGAGTTCAGATGTTTTGGGTGGTGATGAGAGGTTGCATTGAGATAGCGATCTGTGTGTGTAGCCTTCCTATACTAGGAGCCAGTGGTACGAGTATTGAGCGCAAAAAACGACTAAGAAAGAGGGTAGATCGTTTTGTCTGCTCATAATCACCCCACCCGCAATAACTTCAGTACATCCGTGATCATGGCGCATGCAACTGTGCCGAAATATCGGATACTCAAACACGACAATAAACATGGTAATAATCCCGTTAATAGTTAATATTTTTTCAAATTGTAATTTTTTCGCAACAATATTTGCGTAAAGTTTTGTGTAATAATCTATTATATATTACTATCACTATTGGAGGGGGAAAACACACTAGCAGTTACGTGGGGCATACTGTAAGTTTCTGGATCTGGCCACTTACCTACATTAAACGAATGAAAAAACAAGGATTGAAAATAGAACCTTAGGGAACATTTTACTTTTTATTTTGCGAGACTGTCATTTGTTTTTCAATCGTGACGTCCTTTCGAAAATTGTGTGTCGCTATCAAAATGAATGTCAACAAGAGAGTTGCCAGAGACTTCAATAGTTATTTGGTGGTAAAAAAGTTTAACGGAGGACAGTCATTGGCTGTCTATAATATCGTGACAGGTAATGAAACCTGGGTGTACTGCTTTAAACCCGAAACAAAAAAGCTGAATGAAAGTCGGCAGAATGGGTCTTTCCTTTTGAAGATTTGCCGACAAAAGTTAAGAGCGTTTACGCGTTATAGACGTTACGGCCACTTTTAACTATAACGCCATATTTAACTAAACCATAACATGTTAGGTGTTCATTAGGTGACGTAAAAATGCTAAATTACTTCATTCAGATAGTTTGTTGAGCATAATTTGATTTTATATCTCTAATTACTAGATTTGTTTTTTTTTTCATTGGCGGCGCTAGTGTGCGGCGTTAACGCTCTTAAGAAAAGTCGAAGCATTGGTAAAAAATGGTTGCTTCTTTTTTTGGAAAATCAGGACATTACACTACAGTATCGCTTGAAGATCAAAGGACAGTGACTGCAGATTGGAACGTCAACACTTGCTTGTCTAGAGTTTTCGAAAAAGTTCGCGAAAAGCGTCCTCGAAGCAATGTTGTCCTTCACCACGATAACGCATCCTCACATTCCGCTAAGATAACAGAAGCCTATTTGAAGGCTTCAAATGTGGAACTGATGACGCATCCGCCTTACAGCCCGAACCTCGCACCCTGCAACTTCTTTTTGTTTCCAAAAATTAAAGGCACACGTTGAACCCTGAATCGGCGGTGAATGCGTTCCATGAAGCCATTGAAGAGGTCCTTAAGGAAGACTGGTCCAACTGCTTTGTAGTGGTTTCAGCGAATGCAAAAATGCATTAATTGCAAGGGAATATACTTTGAAAAACAACAGATGCATCGTAAGTCTTATTTATCAGAATCCAGAAACTTTCAGTATGCCCTAAGTAACTGCGCTGGTGCGTGAGGATGAGAGTGATGAATCATTAAAAGCTTTCATTCACTAAACTTAAATGTCGAATTATGCTTTGTCCAGCGGATATTTAAAAAGCTTTTTTCTTAAACGTTCTTTTATTGTGATCTAATTTGAAGTACCTCTTCCGAACTGGCCTTCAAAAATATATCCTATAGGATAGGATAGGATAGGATAGGATAAATTTCGTATCCTACCTATAGGTAGGATACGAAATTTATCCTAAGTAAAGCATACTACTTCAAAACATCCAGGTAGGTAGTCCATATTCGGTCCCCAAGAGACCCTTGCTTTGGTAAGTGTATGAAAAGCTAATCATAACAACTGTCTCGAAAATTGGAAGTTTATTATGTTTATCATAATCCTATAAACTTCCCACCGCTGGGCTCCGGCATTCCACGTGATCATTGTGTGGGCTGCGCATGAAAATTGGGCCATGACCCACCACGCTTGGCCTAGTAGTTTTTAACGACTGCCATCTTATCACCACTAGGAACGTGCCTTCACTGCATGGCATGGAGCTATATTTTACATAGAATAATGTTTGAGTGAACAAATGGCACAGTCACCTTAGTCTGACAAGCATGCTCTTACTTATAAAGGAACCCCTATTTATCGGAGGTTCAAAATAGCATTAAGTATAAATAACAACTACCAAATTCTCAGTCCAGTCCTTCGACCAATAATGTACTAGATTCCCTATGAGCTCTTGAAAACGGTACGCTACTTGGGGCCACGGGGCCACCATGACGTGGCGATGACAGTAAATATAAAGTACAAATATTTTGGCAAGATTAATTAACCTTTTTACCGCCAACTTCTATAGAAGTTCGAGATTTTCGTGCCGTCCACGCCAGCACTTCTATAGAAGTTCTTCTTTGTACCTACTTTATTAAAATACATTTATACGTTGGCGTACAGCGGGACATCGCGTGCAGGATAGTTGGGCGGTGAAAAGGTTAATCTTTGTAAGCTGAAGTTGATGATGCTATCCATTTTTTTTTCAGATTTTGTTATTCGAAATTCTATAAGACTTATAGTATAAGCAAACAGGACCAGTTTCGAGCTGCATTTTGTGCCGGAAGCCGGATCCTTTATCTACGAGTAGTACATTTATTGATCGAAGGTCCAGTCTAAACAGTCATTAGACACAATAAAGTTTTAACAGGCGCTTGTCAACGTCTAGCTGTCACCTACTTTCGTTGCTGATCGTAGGATGTTTTAAAATCCAGGTAGGTACCTACTTATTAAATAAAAGATAATTATTTTATAATAGATATTTATCAATAATAATATTATATAACATAGTTAATTATAACAAACATCACAGATTTTTGGTTATTGCGTATACAACATAACTTTAGAACTTAGTAGGTATATAAATAATTATGCGCTTTGCATAGGGTTTACTATAAATTATCATTATCTAATACTATCTTATGTATGTAGTAAATCTCTTTAACACTCATTGCACTTTCTGAAACAAAATAGGTGTAGTATTAAAATATTTTATAGGTAATTTTAATAGAACCTTAGATAACAAGTAAATAGCTCACCATTGTAATTTCTGGAAATATGGTACTGAGATTGAAATTGGCGCGAGACGTGACGGGAAAGCTTAATGACCTGTCTACGTTGGGACCCACACTTTGAACGTTTGCGGGCATCAAGTGACTGTTAAAGAACTCTGGTTGATACTGGGTTGGCATTTGGTTGCCAACATAGTTAGGGAAAGTCAATTCTTCCGACACTAAATTGCTATGCCTTTTAGTTGCCGCTTTATTTTGCCACAAAAGTTGGGATGGATCATTCCATTCCTCCACCTCATTATTAATTTTGGCTCGTTTACTTTGATACTTTTTACTGGTATCCTTTTTAGAGCACTCCAATTTGTGTTTTGATGCAGTCTCTCTACGCGAGCTCTTATAATTTGAAGGCACTTTGTCTTGAGGAAACACAGTCGGGTTATTACGCATTTTCAACTCATCATACTTGTGGTTTGTGTAATTGCATTCTGATTGATTATAATCTATGAATTCACCAGAAAATGGCCCGCTTGTATAGTTGCTGGACATCAGATTACTGCTACCAGGCATAAAGTTTGAGTAAAATGAATTTGATATTGTATTTGTAGTCGAGTTATATAATGTGGTCCCTGAAAACTGCTGGCTAGCATAACTGTTGTCAGAATAGTCCAGTATTGGAGGGAAATGCGAAACTTGTGCCACGCTACTATCTTGAGCTGCGTTAAATTCATTATATTTCTGCGACATGACAAATTTGGCACTGGTGTTATCTTGAATTTTCTGCGTACAACCGCCGCCTCGTATCAATGCTTCAGCGGAATAACTGTTCTTTTGCGATTTAGAACTTTTGTCGGATTTATTTATTTTACTTTTATTGTGGGGAAATTGGGCCATATTTTCGTACGGATTTACAGATTTAAATTCATTATTGAAACCGTAACAAGGTTGAGGTAATTGACTGTCCATTCTGGAAGACATTGTTTTACGACTAGACTCGTTTGGAAAGAAGCTTGATATCTGTTTCGTTGGTCCAGATTTTAGTAATTCTGTACTTGGCACTTGATACCTAGAAGACATGTTATTCGAAGAACGATTCATTAATTGTGTAACTGATAAAAAGTTACCGCAATTTTGTATATCTTGCGATTGCGTCTTATTAGAGATTTCAGCATTTCTTTTTTTATCATGAGGACCTAGCGCTAAATCACCAACTAATGTCGGTAAATTTAGAGGTGGTGGTTCCATAGTTATTTCTGTTGGTCCGAGAGTTTTAGTAGATGGCCACATCTGAAATTCTTCTTGTGCAGGTTGCGATGGAAAATTGTGCATAGAAATAGGAAAGTAGCTTTCACTGTGATCTTGTTTCTTAATTGTGTTTACTTGTGTATACGGAGCTTTATGGTTGTCTTTTACTTCAATGGGTACAGGATTACAGTTAGGTTCCATGTGCCTAATCTCAGACGTCATCCAATTAATATGCATTTTACTTGGGGATTTTTTCGTATACTTTTCCGGTATTTGTGGTTCAACAGACACATTTGAACTTTTCAGAACATTTACTGTAGTCGTATCGGAGATTGGCTTCACATTTGATTCATAAAGTTTTTCAATTGGTTTTGCATTAGTGTTCACTGGTACAGATTCTACATGTGCATAATTTTGATGTTTAGCGGTTCCTGTTTTAGTAGCAGTGTTATTTGTATAAAAGGGCACGTCTTCAGACCATAAATTTGTGGGTTGAGAATAAAAACTTGCAATGGTGTCGGAAAAAGAAGTATTTGTCTTGTTCGCGACATTATCTTTCTTTGTTGAATTAGTCACCAAAGGCACATGAAACTCGGGATTGAAAGGGTTGTAAGATGATGAATATGGTGCTGACACTGTATTCAATATGTTATCTTTGTTTGATGCTGTGGTACAGTTAACAAAATCAAAACTTTTATGCGACCATCCTAAGTCAATATCATAGGTCAATCTAGATGATCCAATCTTCATAAGATTCTCTTCAACATTTGGATAGTCAGATTTAGGTTTGGATGAATATTTTTCCATTGCACAAGGATAAAGTCCAAGATTATTAAAATCATGACTTGACGAAATGCTGCTAGTGCTATAAATAGTATTTTTTACCGTGTTGAATGGATCACTCTTGTAAAAGAAGTTACTATTACTAGGATAACTAGTTGATTGATTTTGTATAGATTTGCTTATATTACAATCAAAATCTAATCCGAAAGTTGTATCAGGCACTGTACTATTAGTTGAAATTAATGATGGCATTGGAAGGTTTAGGAACGGATTGTCATTGGATACATTAGTAGTAGGAACAGTTGTAGCTTTATTTTGACTTTGCTTTGCTATGAGATTACTTTCTGTAAACTTTTGAGGTTCATTAAGTTTGGATAAAATTGCAGATGGTGTCGGAGGTTTTGCAGTCGGTTTTAGCTTTGTATCATTGGCATTTGTTTTCTCAAAATATAGTGCAGGTTGTGATGTTACCTCATTACGTCTATGATTATTGTCTTTATTGCTACTTTGAACTGTATTTTGAGGTTCTTCGGCTGGACTATCAGCTCTATTTCCACTTACTAATGGGAAAGACATTAGAAATGCAGCAGTTGGAGAAGCTGCCAAAAACTCCTCAGCTAGCTCAAGTCGTGCATTTCCGGCATCTACAACTGTATCACATAAGGATGTGTCTAACATATTTGGTAGTTTATTCTCTTTATCCTTATCTACAGCAATTGACAGTTTTTCAGGTAGTGTTTTATTTAATTGTAAATTTTTGTCATTATTAGTCACACTATTAGCAGATTTTTTTCCTTCTGAAGTTGAGCATAATGCAGCCTTGGCGTTTAAAGTATCATTATTTTTAGTTTTAGGACATAGTAAAATTTCTTTTTTAGATGTTTGTTTAATTTCATCATTATTACTATGTTGGTTTTCATCTATGTTATTCATTGAAATACTGTAAATATTATTTTCAGATGCTGAAGAAGTTTTAACAGTATCATTTGATTTATTAAGAACTTTGCTTTCTGCAGTTGCAAATGGTATATTTTCTAGATTATTTTCCTTAATTTGATTTTTACAGTTGTTATCTACATTGATGCTTGAAGAATCGTTTTTCATTTTATTTTCACATACCTGTTTAATTTCTATTGTTTTAATTACTTTATCTGATGACTTTAATGGTTTAACTGATTTTTTATTACCATTATTCCTTTGTTTTACATTACTCTTTTTTGTTTTAGTGGCTGATAAAGGTCGTGAATATGCAGATATTGGTAATATGTTGACCATAGTCGTTTTTGTGACATCTCCATTGTTTCTTGTTACTAATGGGCCAGAGAATTTATTGAATTTTTGGAAACTTGAATCAACCAGCACAATAGCTGGTGGAACAGTTGGAAACATTAGTGGTCTTTGCGGAAAAATGTATGGAGCAGCTGGCAAAACAACAAATGTATTATCCGAAGCTGAAATGATAAAAAAAATTATAAATTTTTATCAATATTAGCACCAATGACAAAAAAAATGTAAGTTTATAAGACAATAAAGTTGAAATGAAGATATAGAGTACTTACATTTTTTATTACTGTTAAAATTAGCCCTCGGTAATAGTTTGGGCAATTTCTTAGAACTTTGAATGTCTACTTTTCGGTTTTGTTTCTGCTTTATAGTTACTAGATAATAATAAAAACTGATGTAAATTACAAACATACTTTCACACTATTTCAGAACACTTGAAATTAGTTAAAAATTTTATTCATGCCTTTTCCACTAGAAAGAAATTATTATTTAAATTAAAATTATATTTAAATGATAAAGGTACTTACTTTGTTTTTTTCTACCTATACTTAAAAATACTTGAGTTGATGCATCTTTCATATTATTATTTTTATTTTTTATTGTACTTAGTTCCACTTGAAGTGCTAAGATCTCAGCCTCTGAAAGTACATTAATAGATAAAGCAAGATCATTTTATTAAAGTACAGTAGAAGTATGTTAACAGAACAAATTTGTCTGCGGAATTGATTTTGACTTTATAGTCATTGTCAGTTTAATAGATTTAAACTATTCATAATTTACACCTTTTTTATATTTTTTGTAGGGTTCTCTCTTATTATAATATTATACATAAATAAACATCATAAAACAGAGCCTATTTATAAATTACACTGATTATTTTAAGTGAAATTTTAACTAGTTATATTTGTTGTTAACCAGATAATTGGTTAACTGTACTTTGACAAAATGATCATGACAGTATGGTGTAAAGTTTAGCTTTGTAGCTACTTACTCAGTTGAGTATTTTCTTGTGCAAAGTTAGTTAGGCATAAAATCGCCTTTTGCACAATCTCAATTTTAGGATATTGAATATTTTCAGTATCTTTGCCGTTGGTATCATTAGAACTATTGATTTCCTTTACAATTTCTCCTAGTCTTGAAATAGCGTCATTGAATTTGTTTCGTCTCTGGCGTTCCCATTCTCGGCAACGGCTGAAACAATAAGTTTTTTTTAGCAAGCAAGTAAAATTAAATTAATTTTACGACACTAATTTATTTACCTTGTACGAGCCTTATTGCTAGCCGCTTCCATATTTACTGCCAATGTACCTAATTGAATGGTTAATAATGTAACTATATTATGGCTGCAGTAACGTTTAATAATAACAATAAAGTTAAAACTATAGAATGTTAATAATTTTAACAAATACAAAACACATCCTCTCCTCCGTAAAATTTGAGTTGTTTATGGTTTGCTTGTTTGCTTTTTGCTTGTTTTAAGTGTTGAAAAAAAAGAAGTACTTTGTGGTGTTGTAGTTTTTTTTTATTTTTTTTATTGATGGCTTTGTGCGACTAGCACATTTAGCCAGTGTCAAAGTAATTTTTCTTACAAGTAATACATAAATAGACAATATTTCCTGTATGACGATGATGACTGATAATAGAAGAGAAAGTGAGAATTGATATACCCCCCAACGCCTCGAGCAGCTCAGTAAAGAGGTAGGGCCTTACTAAAGTTTATGCGGCGGACTTCTTGAGAGAATTTGAAAAGTGCCGTTGCACTGTTTTGTTTCATTTGCCAACAGTCATGCACACTCACGAACACTTAACGGTTAATAACCCACCATTATTTCACATTAATATTCGACTTAGCACAAATTTTAAAAAATAAAACAAAACCTGCGTTTTGTTGACTGACTTTTGATGACTGAAAGACTGAAAGTGAACACTTTCCCGCCAAGAAGTCTTCGGTGTTGTAAATTTTTTTTGGTTTTAGTTGATGGCTTCGTGCGATTAGCACATTTAGTGTTGTAGAATTGTACCTCGTTTGTATTGTATCTGAGATTAATTTTTCTCATTTCTTAAAACATTAAGAAAAACAAAGACCCTACAGCCCATACAGCCATGTTCATGTTTTCAAACTTCGTTCAGTAACACATACGGTCTCCAGCCAGCCAATTTATCCGGGAAAAACTGAAGCCTTTGTTCAATGAGTCATTAAAAATGCTGGTTAGTGGGAAAAAGGCAAATAATATAAATAGCATTTTAAATAAATTAGCAACTATATCCAAGATTTAGCCAACATTTCTTTACCTTATAACTGGCTAACTTTTCCTTAAAAATTCAAAATCAGTCACAGTATTTTTATCAGTGCTAAAAATCTTAGAAACACCGTGCTGAAAGGGTATGAACAAATACAGCGCCATCCATCAACGAGTAGCAGAACTAATTAACGTTACGTTTAGTTATTTTTTAGTAATTTTCTTATAACCACACTTTTGTCATCATAATAAAGAGCTCAGCTCATTGGTCGAACGGATGCGACGACGCATCGTGTTGGCAAATGAAACAAAACAGTGCAGCGGCACTTTTCAAATTCTCTCAAGAAGTACGCCCGAGGACTTAGTAAAGCCCCACATCTTTATTGAGATACTCGAGGGGCTGGGGGGTAGGTATTATCGTGTTGGTATCGATACCAAGTACTCAAATGTGGTATCGTGGCACAAAGTATCGATACTCAAAAAGTATCGGTCTTAAAGTATCGATACTACTCAGTATCGAGTATTTGCGGGAATCAATTATAGCAAGACCGGTTAACTGAGTCCTCGTCTACGGTAGGTACGCGGGGCGGGAAGGTACGTAGTGGCAGACCCACTAACACAAGCGACTTGCGATGAGGCGAACGGTATCTAGTTCATTGCGCGCTATACAACGGCAGTCATAGTCAACGGTTAGTCAACGGTTAGAAATAACGCAATGAACTACACATCGCTCGCCTCATCGCAAGACGTCAGTGATTTTGGCCGGGCGGTAAAGTGGTACACACGTGATAATTTTAATAAGATTCATCTGAAGATAAGCAATTATAAATATAGGTGGTACTTTTATACCGTCCGAACATTTTTACCTACTTTCCATTCAGAGCGTCTATATTTTAGCTGGAGAGAAAAATGGGGGCAAGAAATTGCACAGCTTTTATATAAGTAACGACATTTACAAAAAAAAATACCTATGTCGTTACCAAATCATGCAATATTACAATACATTTTATTACATCCATTTCATTTCATTTCATTTCATTCCTCGCCTGCGGGATACAAGGGCGCGGAAGTAGGAGGTATTAGATTCCCAAGATGAGTCAAAATATCTTCGGACATAAAATTAATAGTTAGTGCAAGCAAATGGCTTTTAACGTATATGAATATTTTAGAAAAAAGAAATTGGTTTCAAATTTTGCTGAATATCAACAAGATATTCCTTTAAACGAAACCGTAGTAAAAGTTACAGGACTATCGGAAAAGTCTGTATCTAATAATTTAATAATTGTACAACTGGGAAAATTATTTAAAGACAACGAAAAATTTCAATCACCGAGTAGACCAAAACAGATTCGCAAAAAAATAATGGGAATAGACGATTTTACAAAAGGCGTGGTAAGGAGATAAGTCACTCAGTTTTACACAATTGATAATTAATACAGGATATTGTTGATTTTATTATTAACATGCAGGACGATTCAGATGATTCTGATGACGGCTACTTCGAAAGTAAAGAATCAAGTTCCAGTGATATTGATATGGATACAAGTGATTGGTTTATTGTTTTGATATTGCCTAATAACACAAGTTCATTACTATTGTATTTATAAAATCTTCTATAATAAATAACGGCTGCAAAGTAAAAAACAGATTTTTTTTTTACTTTTTCTTTTTTACTTTTAACTAGGTAGGCAGGCACCTCTATTTATAATTGCTTATCTTCAGATGAATCTTGTTAAAATTATCACGTGTGTACCACCTTACCGCTCGACCACGACTACTGACGTATTACGACGCGGCAAACGGATTTCTAGTTCATTGCGTTTTTTCTATCACTGCTGACTATGTCTGCCGTAGTATGACGCACAATGAACTAGAAATCCGTTCGCCGCGTCGGAAAACGCTCGTACTCGTGGCAGAGCTCTACGTACCTTCCGCCCCGGGTACCTACCGCCGCAGGCGAGGATTCATTTAAGCGGTCTAGCTATAATTGGATCTGCAAACGCGTAAAATAAACAAAGGAACCTAATTAATTAACCCAACATTTGGTGCAGGTCAAACCATCGTGGGAGAGTACTCAAGAAGCTAGCGTATTAGTAGTAATTATGTATTACATACTTAATTTTTAGAACTTTCTAATTCATAAAACTGTTAAAATGTGGCCAAAGAGGAAAGTAATTATACCAATGTGGCTCAAAAATGCAGTAAACTACACAAAATAAAAAATTAATGCCTTCAGATTTAAAAATATTGAAGAAAACTGTATGGTATCGTACCTTTGCTTATCTCTTTGGAAATTGAAATGAATGAAAACATATCCAACCATGTTTGTTTTTGATAAGGCTATTATTCAACATGCAATGATCCACTAAATAGTCTGTATGACTTGGTCCCTTTGCCTTTTCTTAAAAGGTAAAGACACTAAATAAATACCTACCTTCTACTATAAAACGTGACGTGACCACAATAAAACGAGTACCTACCACTTCTTGGCGGGAAAGTGAAGAGTCAAAGCCAGACGAGACAAATTTTAGAAAGTAAAACAAAACCGCAGCGCAGATATGAATCTGCGGTTTTGTTTTATTTTCTAAAATTTGTGTTATGTCGAATATTAATGTGAAATAATGGTGGATGCAACGGCATTTTTCAAATTCTCTCAAGAATGCCGCGTGAGGACTTAGTAAAGCCCCACATCTTTACTGAGATACTCGAGGGGTTGGTGGGTATATCATTTCTCACTTCTTATTTCTATTATCTATTATTCATCATCACCTATATAGTTTATTACAGATAGTAGGTACTTATGAATTTAAGAAACTAATGACATGGCAGCATGGTCTATGATCTTAGCCGGTTCCTCAGGTAACAAATTACACTTAAAAAAAAGAAAAACGAGTACATACCTACTCAGTATCGGGTATCGCGATCAAAAGTATCGATAGGTATCTACTCAGTATCGAAAGCTGAGGTATCGAGTACTAAGTATCTGGTATTTCGATCAAAAGTATCGATACCTACTCACCAGTATCGAAAGTATCGTTTGAACCTTGAACCATAATACCCCTACCTTTGTCTTTCTTCACTTCACTCACTCACTCACTGTCAGACAGCTAAAGTATCTTGTTGTTGCTGTGTAAAATAAGATTGTAAATAACTACAATCTATTTGTATTTTGTTCTTCTTCTAATAATTTGTTTATTTGCTCAAAGTGAAAATAACAGCAACTATCTCAAGAACTAACCTGAACGACTGTAAGATTACCCTAGTGTTGCGTTTCTTACAACAAAGATTTAAAGGTACCTACATTGTATATTTTCTCCTAAAATCTAAGTGCATTTCCATTTCATGTAAACTTAAATGTTGTGTATACCGCAGGTCGCGAAAATATACCGCAGGTCGCGAAAATGTCTCTTTATCCGTCTTTGGAGGACATGAAAGTTGATACGATGGTCCGTGCCCAAATGAGTCATCACCAGGCGCCACCCTCTTTCAGCACACCGAGCGCTCCGGCCCATGTATATCCCGCACTGGGACACTACATGGGCCTGGAGCTGTCTTCCGATGTTATTGCGCTTAACATGCCTGAATATCAAGTGCCAACTGTAAGTATTTAGGTGATTAGATAGGAGTTCAAATTACTCTAAACTCGTACTTTGACTTTGTTGTCATATGTTGCATGACACATTTATAACAATATAATGTTTGTTATGATATAAATGAGTAATTTAGAAAATAGTTTGTAAATGAATGATAGTAAAAGTTATTGTTTTCAAACAATTGCACCATGTTTACAGTTTGGTCTTTGCAAACAAAGGAAGATGCAAATGTTTTTTTAATGTAAACTTATAATTGTTTGTCTTTTTACTTAAAGGTTCCGTCTGGTGGTGGCATAAGCAATGTTATTGCACCTCTTTCCTCTCAGTCGCCTTCATTAATAAAAGCGACAGTCACAGGAGCTATAAGACAAGTGGTTCTATGCAAAGATCGTGAAGGCAGATGTGGCTTGAGACTCCATTCAGTGAACAATGGAGTATTTGTATGCTATGTTGCTGCTGGTAGCCCGGGTGCCCTGGCAGGCTTGAGATTTGGAGACCAAGTTCTAGAGATCAACAACGTGGCTCTTGCTGGGATGTCCATGGATCAGTGCCATGGATTGTTGAAGAAAGCTTCAGCCAATGGCATTGTTATGGCTGTTCGTGACAGGTAATTTCAAGTTGAAAGTATAAATTTTGGACTGAACTATGATGGTTCTCTAATGTTTGTCTATATTGTCATTCTTACTAGTTTCTTACAAGGATAACTTAGTGAGTATATCTTATGAATAATTTAATTTTCAGGCCTTTCGAGAGAACAATCACTCTCCACAAAGACTCTCTTGGACATGTTGGATTTCACTTTAAAGATGGAAAGATTGTTGGACTTGTCAAAGATTCTTCTGCAGCTCGCAATGGCCTTTTGACTGACCACCAGATTCTAGAAATAAACACTATCAATGTCGTGGGCATGAAAGATAAGGAAATATCTAAAGTTATTGATGGCTCTCCATCCGTTGTTAATGTAACTATTATACCATACTACATATACCAACACATGATAAGCAAGTAAGTATCATAATTATTGTTTATTACTTGTTTGTTGTACCACATAATATGCGTGGTATATATTATGTAACATGCACAAAACATTGCATTCTAGGTCACTATTAGTAGTATCTGTATCTAATTACGTTGTTAAGAGCGTTTACGCCGCACACTAGCGCCGCCAATGAAAAAAAAGCGGCCACTTTTAGCTATAACGCCGTATTTAACTAAACCATAACATGTCAGATGTTCATTAGGTGACGTAAAAATGCTAAATTACTTCAATCAAATAGTTTGTTGGGCATAATTTGATTTTCTATCTCTAATTACAAGATATGTTTTTTTTTCATTGGCGGCGCTAGTGTGCGGCGTAAACGCTCTTAACTGTTATACTATAAACACATGAACCTTCAGATAAAAAATTTTTGCTAATTAATCATTTGAGGTTTGTCTGGCAAGATAGAGTTGATCTTTAATTTTTTGTCTATCATGAATAATTGTTGATCTGCTTTTGTTAACTCTACAAACAAACTGGTTTGAAAGATAAATAAACTGCAGTATCTTGGAAGGGGATGTTAGTCCGTTTAATGTTGGGACAAGATCAAGAAATATATCTAAGAGATGAACATAAAATTTTTAATAAAAATACCATATTAGAACCCATTGGATGTCTCATCATTGATTTCCCCACTCTTTAAGTGATTGTTCCTATTAGTCACCTACAAGGATAACTTAGTGTTTATATTAATTTGTAAGGTCAGCGTAAAAACAATGTCTGTGAGAAACACACTCAGCCTGATCTCATTATATACAAGGCTGTTCTTACTTATTCCTTAGTGGACCCTCTCTTAGTAGCACTATAACCCTGATGGGTCTTTTGGATCTTGTAACTCTTTTTTGCAAAAAGTTATACTCTTTTTACTGAATATTTAAATACTTTTGACTGCCTACTATAACATGAATTATTATGAGGTTTTTATGTAAGATTTTGTATTTTCAGGATGTCTTCAACATTGTTCAAGGAGTTGGACCGTACACCTGCCGTTTAGAATGATTTTATTGTATTATATCCAATGTTAGGGACTGCCGCCACATTTCACGAATTTATATTTTTTATACACTATTGGCACTATTAATAATATATTACGACTGTTTTGTACCAAATATCGAAAACATGAAAGCACATTGTTTAAATATATGTGTATTAATGTTTCTGTATTTTAATGTTAATCAAAAGAGTAGTTTTTATTAAAACTAATATTAGATCAATAGATTTTATTATAGTCAGTAAGGGCTGTGAGGATATGCTATTATGCCAACCTATGATTTATGTTGAGTCGAAAACTTTCTACAATAAAAATCTAAGAAACAAGCCATGTCAAGTAATTCTTAGTATAAAAACAAAGTAGTTAAACTGTTTCGATGGAGGATTTTGCTTTTCAAATTATATTTTGCCATCTATAAGATAGTGTCCAATAATTTCGTTAATTAATTTAAGTTTTTCAGGTAAAAGGTGCTAGATCTCCTTTGCACACTTTACAATTTTGATTATTCTATAAAGATTCATTCTATGATTTAATATTGCTTGAATCTTACTTTTAAATGTTTGAATTATCTGCATTACTTTATTTAGAAAACTCAACAGCATATTTCATAAAAGTCTCATTTTCTCGATTGAGTGTTGGCAATGGATTGGTGTTTTACAGTTATAAAATAATGTTAACATATATTTTGTTTGCCTCTAATGATTTTCAATTTAATTTAATTATTGTTATTTAAGTTAATTCTTCAATGCATGAAAATAAAATTGTTTGTTAAGTTTCGTACCGACAAAATAATCGCAATACTATCCTAGCTCGAAACATCAATGCCACACCCTGATACACCACGCATGTACTTTTACACTAGCATAGAACTAATAGAGCAATATCCCAAGGCCGCCAGACCTTAATTATTTTCTCAGAGACCAAATGTGTTGGATTAAGTAGTGTTAGTATGTAATTTGAATGTATGCATTCTGCTAGCTTGGGTCGATGCCTAATCTACAGATACAAGTTTTTAACCTTTTCACCGCCCAACTATTCTGCACGCGATGTCCCGCTATACGCCAACGTATAAATGTATTTTAATAAAGTAGGTACAAAGAAGAACTTCTATAGAAGTGCTGGCGTGGACGGCACGAAAATCTCGAACTTCTATAGAAGTTGATGGCGGTAAAAAGGTTAAATAAAAGTCAATACTGCTAGACTCTTCCCGTGGGCGGTAACTTACAAACTTACTCTAATTAATAGTCCAACACATTTGGTCTTTGAGAAAACAAGTAAGATCTAGCGGCCCTGGGATCTTGGTCTTTAAGACACCTAAGTGGTCGCTAACGAGTACCAAGACTTCGCATGTGCTATAACCAAGTACGTCCTATCCTTTAAGGCGCCCTCGGTTTCTCCTCTCAGACGTCCCAAAGAATCTAGTAAGATATTGGGCATGTAGTGATGCTAGACAGACTAGATAAACTCTAGATAAACTCCGGAGCTGTTGAGATCATCGTTGTCCTTACTGGTTACGCTGTGAAGGTTGCAGTTGCTATATTATGGCTTAATACGTAAGAAATATTTTGATTTATTCAAATGTAATAGTCATTTTTATCTTTGTCAACATTCCTCTTTTATAGAAAACCCAATGCATTCTAAATCTGCCTCTCGTTATCCTATAGTAGATTGTTTACTATCATACTTTTATTTTTAAGTTGGTTCTTTGTAGGTAGTTACATTTCTTATTATTTTCAACAAAATCAAACAGTTATGTAAGTTGATTTGAATGATGTCTTAGCTTATAATTAAACTTTTTTAGTTGCCATAAGATTATCGATTCATATACTTCGTAATTATCATTAATTATTGTAATGTAACTTAGAAGTAACTTCATTTTATTCGACTGAGTTGGCGTATGGTCCGCTTGATGGTAAGCGGTCACCTTAGCCTGTTGACGCTTGCAACACCATAGAATAACTCGTTTGCATAGTAATTAAGGAGCCACGACATAGCTAATAAAATGAAATGTTTTATATTGTCATAGATATATTATGTAATCTTTTATGAGTATTATACCTGCGTAACGAGGGCGAGTGAACCAACCAATCGGTGATTCGTATGTGTATTGGTTAATTCCCTTGTAGCCAAAAATACCCGACAGTTACTTTAGTGTAAAATTATTGTTAATTTCGAAATGTCAGATAAGATGCAATCTTTGTTATGATTAGGAATAAATGTTTTTATGATATGTAACTCGTTTTTCTAAAAACGGAAAAGGCTACATAATTGTTCGCCTTATCAATTCACACACTCACCCCACATTGGTGGAAGCAGCCGGGTACGCCCGCAACGTCCCATACCTCAAGGAGAAAACAATTCCACTGTCGAAATTGGCGCAACCCAGTAAGCATGTTATGTACTGGTGACTGGTGCGAGTTTTATTTGCCATTCGATCACGAACGAACTAGTATTTGTATGGCACAATTTTAACTCGCCTCGTTGTTACCAGGAGGCGCTGCTTTAATGCTATACGAATTCTCGTTTTTGTTAATTTAATCGAATTGCAAATAAAACTTGCACTAGGCACTTAAATGTGATTTAGAAAACGTCCGTCAGATTCCATTTTCGTCAGAATCAGTTTTTTTTAATAGTATCAGTTCATGTTTCGTCATGAATGACGGATGTGGATAACCTTATAAGACCCTTTCGTCATATTCCACTTTTGTCATAATTTGTCAGTTCCTTCTCAAGGAGAGAGTAAAAAAGATCCTAATCCGATTAATGATAGTTATAACCAGTAAAACAAAAATTTAAAAATATACTTTAATGTAATACTTAAGAGTTTAAACATAAAAAGGTGCTTACACCTAATACTCTTAACAAAATAATTAAAAGTTTGTTTTTTATCAAGTACCAATAAGTCTTTTTTTTCTATAATAATTAAGGTCAAATATCATACATATGAAACAATCGACTCGCTCGGTTCACGCAGGTCAGAACTGAATGGATGGACAGAAGAGAATTATAGGATAGGCTTTTGCTAAGCAACCTCATATAACCTAAATTAGATGGACTACATTTCCACTTTGAAGTCATTTGTCTAATATAGTGTCTGGCGAATAAAGATAACTTTAAATCTAAGTTGTATGGGTTTGGTTATCATGATGCGTTACATGCGATAATAAGGAAAAATAGATCACAATGATATCCCTGTATTATGTATAGATAGACACGCCTGCACATTGACCTATCCAAAACTGTCAAATATTCAATAAATGTTCAACCACATGCCTTGTACATAAAGTTCAAAGTCTATTGAGGAAATTAGACCAAGGGTTCCCAAAGTTGGCTGGGACTTATATTTGATAGGTCGTAGACCCATCAAACATAAGTTAACAAACTCGGGACTTTTCAAATAACAAAGTTTTCAAATAAAAACACACCAATCGCCCGGCCGTTGGCTCGGTCGGTTGGTGTGTCGTTCTACAGGCAGGGCCCACTCAATACTCGCAAATGTTCGCGACCCACCAGTGGGCCGCGACCCATAGTTAGGGAAACCCTGAATTTGACAGTAGTTTGTGGTAGTCTGTTATGCAGGCGTGTGTAACTTCAATTTATTGTCCGCCTAGTAACTAAAATAGGTGGTCGTGCTTCCTCATTATGTTGGATTATGATGCAGTTCTACTACCTACTTACAGATATTTGGTTTGTGGTTTATGACAACAAGCGCAAATTGAAAGTTGCGATTGTACAAGTAGAGCTCTAAGTTGCCCAGTGCAAGTTTTATTCACCATTAAATGACACAATCATCTTCACCGATCACTTATCAAAATGAGAATTTGTATAGCATTAAAACAACGCCTCCTGAAGCATACAAGAGAGTTCATCATCATTATTATCAACTCATTTTCATGTCCCCACTGCATGCCTTCCGTATGGATGGATAAGGAGAACGGGCCATAAACCACCACGCGGGCCCAGTGCGGATTGGTGGTTGTTAACGACTGCTAATGCAGCCGGGACCAACGGCTTTACGTGCCTTGCGAAGCACGAAAGATGTCGAGATGATACAGTTGTGGTACCCATCCGATGACCGACCTTTGCGAAAGTTGCTTAACCTCAGCACTCGCAAACCAGGCGCGTTATCCACTGCGCCAGTGTCCAGTGAGCTCCTCCGATCGATCTCGCAAGAGTTAAAATTTTGCAATACAAATTCTTGGCGCAAAGTGCTCGAATGGCATAAATACTCGCATTAGGCACCCTTGATATTTGTTTATGCACCGACATTTCGTTGACGAAAGGCTTTGGGTAATATATCATAGAAGTTGTATATTATAAAACTTACCAATCTATGATGTGAATGTGAACCCATTCTGTCGAAAGCTTTACAAAATTCTGTGTCAATTACATCACAGACGTCTTGAGCCTCACTGATTAATTGTATCTGTGGCCACTGACAATTCAGTTGGCAGATAATAACAGAGCCTAGGGTAGTTGCACCCTTGCTCGACAGGAGCTAGTGATCGACATTTTTATCCTTTTATCATTAAAAAAAGGGTTCAGCAAATTGATTTACGTCTTAAGAACCAATTGAATACCGACCACCTGCTTCCTCGCTGTCATTCCGTAATATTTCAATGAAAATCTGTTCTTTTTTAGCGATGTACACGTGTCGAACACTGGTACCATTTATCATCAGCTCATTTTATGTCCCTACTGCTGGGGCACGAGCCTTCCCTATGGATGGATAGGGAGAACGGGCCATAAACCACCACGCGGGCCCAGTGCGGATTGGTGGCTATTAACGACTGCTAATGCAGCCGGGACCAACGGCTTTACGTGCCTTCCGAAGCACGGAGGAGGTCAAGATGATACATTTTTGGTCACCCATCCGATGACCGGCCTTTGCGAAAGTTGCTTAACTTCAGCACTCGCAGACCGGGCGCGTTAACCACTGGCCACTAGGCCACTGCGCAATCGATCTCCTCATGGTGCCATTACTCTACACGAAATTTTAAGCTGCTATAAATAACATTATTTTTAGTACAAGGTCTTGCAATAAAAAAATAAAAATGTAACAAAACAGCATTTAATATACAATATTGTAAATTAAAAGCTACTAAGTACCTTACTACTACTTAATGTAGATATTTTTTACAAATAATTATTTATATTTATACAAAACTACAATTTACTGAGTCACATCAAATACTTTTTTAATTAAGCTTACCCAAATCAACCGTCTTTTTTCTTAGTGTATGTACCTACCTACTAAGTACCGTAAACTTCTACATTTGTATTTATAGTTAACACAATCACATGTTATTTTTATTTTCTTGAAAGGCACCTAGTAGTTTAGTTATTTAAACAATGCTGTAGGCTCTTAGGTAGGTACCTACTGCATGTGTTATGCCACAGAAATTGTAAAATAACTGACTAGAGTTTATCTTGTTGGCAACTTTTTATAAAATGGTCTTTTTAAGTTCATCGTAAATTATTTCCAGAGGATTATGGAAAGTCCAGTTAGGTTTCAGTACTATTTCGGGGCAAGACCAAGACTTTGGCATGAAGAAACTGTCGTTTTCCGATGGTGGACAGTTTTTCCTTGCAAAATATTCCATCGGGTAGAGGCTCCATAGAATACCTAGAATAGAAAAGCAAGGTGTTAGGTAAGTATATCAATGTTGGTTCGCTATCCATTTGCATAAAAATTTAAACAATAAAATATCTTGGCCTATGGTAATTTGTACTACCTAATGATAATTAAGCATAATATTATTTATTATATTAACAACATAACAAATTTAGCATAATTGTTTTAATCATAAATACAATCCCTTAATAAAATTCAAAACCATAATTTTAAAAAGGCATATTGGTATCAAACCTTATTTAATATAAGTAGGTATAGGTAATCATCTTACGCAGAATAATTTCTTTTCCACAATCATGAACCAAATACTCTAAGAGAAAAGGTATGTTTTGTAATTTTTTTTAGATGTATGAAATAATTTTTGTACTTATGTAAAAAAACTAAAAGGGCGCTTACGGGTGGCCCAAGGGCCACCCCCGCCGCCGCACCTAAACCACCTAACCTACTTTGACACTATATAATATAGGAAATACTGGTTAAAGTACCATATAAAATTTGCATAAAAATCATTAACAATTTTTTATTCATTTATACCTACTAACCTTTAAGACGAAAGCGACTATATCTACACTATGCATAAAAATATTATGCAAATTTTAATTATGCATAAATATATTTATTAGTCATAATTATAAATAAGCCACAATACATATCATGCTGCAAAAAATCAATTATGCCAAAGTAATAGGTATTATGCAAAAATTCCAAATTCGTTATGCCAAACTATTTTAGGAATAAATACATTATGTCAACGAAAGGTATCCCTATCAATGTTATCTATCTGCCTGATTTGATATTATGTTTCAATATGGTTACAACTTTTTAAACCTTCATAGTCGTTATCATTAGTTATAGAAATTGATGAAGTAAGGGTACATTTATGAATGAGCACAACAAAGACACTAGTTGTTCCTCTGGACTTGTTCTCGACGCACATAATATTAATATCAGAGACACAGCACAGTATTTTTTTTTACTATGAGTACCTACTTAAGTGTAATATTTAATAATTACTAGTGGTAGCCGAGTGGTCGAAATTCGGCCTTACTTCACATAATATACAATGTTATAGGTAAGTACATAAGATTTATCTTTCTGCACTACTCCATACATAAATACGTTAACAGGTTCATAGTCCAAGATATGGCCCAAGTCCAAGAAGGTTTTTGTAGCATAAAGTTTGTTCTAAGTCCACTTTTGTAGGCTCCAAACCCTATGAGTGACCCTCACAAAAAAGTAAAGAAAGCGTACGGGTGAACAGCCCACATATGGGCTGTGGACTGGTGGCTGTGGATAGTCACAACCCATATGTGGGCTGTGGACAGTGAACCTGTTAACTATGCCAAATCCCACACTCCTCTGTGTGCGCAATGTGCTATAAAAGTTACAATAAATTATAATTATAATCTATAGGTATCCATGTATAATAATACATGGATACCTATAGATACAATGTGCATTACCTATAATTTAAAAAAAAATACAAATAATCTTCATATCCCGATTTCTATACAATTAGGTAGGTATTTATTTATCAGCAAACAAGTTAAATTTATTTGATCTCCAGGTGCCCGCTGTTGTTTCTGCACTACATCATTTCATTAGCGAGAGTTTGTTTTGATAACATATTCGAATTTGCATGCAGCCGGCGCGGCGTATTGGTGATAGGTGTTCAAGAGTTACTAATTTTAATTCTGCTAAAGCTAAAGCTAAATTAAAGTATTTTAATTAACTACTAGGTAATGGATGACGGTAGTCCAAGTGGTCTAGTAAGTAAATAGTAAACCCTAGAAACGGTAGGCGTGGCATCAGCAGCTCACATTAACCCTGTACCTCTGTCAATAACAAGCGTTTGAAAAACCCGAAGGAAAACTCTCAAGATAATCTCGCATTATTGTCGATACTCTCATGGGTTACCATGGATTAGATGTTTATATAATAATATCGTATGTTTTAATATATATATCCTAGTATCCACAGTTAAGATATAATGCCTAGCTTGGAGTGGTTTGGGTTAGATTAATAATATAAGTATGACTAAAAAACGGCGACGTCATGATCTATATAAGAAGAAGAAGAATAAAAGACATTTATTACATTTATTTACTTAAACCCAGGTGAATATGTCAACACCTTTTGTTGTATGTTTTAGTAGAATTATTTATCTAGGCCAACCTATGGACGGGGGACTAACCGCAAATGGGGCTTTGCGCAAATGAAACTAAATACGAATAGGACGACTACTTAAAATCACATGGATTCTCTCTTGTATTATTGAGATACTCTCATAAACTGCTCCTCTTACCGTTTCCAATGAAGAAGGAAAGCCACATAACTAGATTGAGGGTCTTAGGGTACCGGCGGCCACTGGTGGCCGTAAGTGGCACCATCAGCACCCCGCAAACGCCGAACTCCATCAGCAGCACTGGGTAGAAGAAGCCGAAGGAGAGCGCCAGGATCACCTCGTGCGCTACCGACGATACCTTTAAATAGAAAATAAAATGAATTATCAACTGTTCTTATCTTATCTTAGTGGACCCTGCTGAGGTTTCCCTCTCCCAGTAGCACTTCGACCCATCGGGATCGTTTGCAACCCTATTCTTTTACTCTTCTTCCTCTGTAAAGATGGAAGTCATGCGTTTGCGGCAACGTCTTTCAGTGTCTTTAGGCTTTGGATAGGTCCATTCTAGGAGTTCCATTCTTTTCCTATCTACCTATAGTAAATAATTAACACAATTCGTACAATATTTTTTGAATAATTAAATCAACAAGAAAACAGCTATTGTTGAAAATCAGAAGAGCTTAACGGTATTTACTTCTGTAACTTCTAAAGACTATTTCAAGATAAAATGTTATGTTAACTTTAAAAATTAAACTGTAACTTTGCAAACAGCTAATAAAAACGCTTACAACCGGTTGCATGCCGTAGTGTATCAAAACTCGTGATATTAAAAGGTTAAAAATTCAATAAAAGTACCCAGCGCCATTCACACTGAAATGAATGTGCCACTTTGACCTGAAAAGGCTGTCGGGGAAAAATGTTCTAACACTTTTCTCTCTACGCGTATAACGATTACACAATGGTAAGTTGCTGAGGTCATCGTTCCCGGGCAAAAGCAACGTCACCCTTCACAATGGGAGGGAAAAGGGGCCCGATACAATTTTCTAAATGGTGTGTTTTATCTCCGTTTGATATTAATAAATGACGACTGTTAATCAATTAGGATCGTTGAGCGCCATGCCGATCATTATCCTAGTTCCGTTAGCGTCTAATTAGTTACGTGTTTTGGTCGTTACTGTCGTTTAAAGATCGTTACCTTGTTTGTTATGGCGTTGTCTAATTAAATACAGAGGAACATAAATGTTACTGGGGTTTTAGCTGCCTAAAAATAAAATGAGTCATGCGTGTAAGTCCTACGCATGACTCATTATTTTTAGGCATAATCATGATATGCGTCTATCATTGTGGTAAGTACTTGGTAGCCAATTTCAGAAAGTTACCGAACAATTTAGTACCATGTCTAATTGTTTTGGTAGATGTTTTTGTAGCACCCGTTACATTCTTTCGTTGCTTTGACAAAGTACTGCGAAAATGTGTTCAGCAAATTTCGTTTCTGACTGTACAGGTCACATTTTTTATCTGTGCTTCAGTTAAAGTGGGCTAGACGAGATTTCTTTTAAGTTTATAAGTACTTGAGTTTATGCTCAGCCTTGTATAACTTATGAACTACCTATGTAGATAACTAAGCCTAAGCCAAACAATATTTAACTCTTTCAGGGTCAGAAGGGATGTATATTCCCACCACATTTTGAACTTTATGTGATTGAGATAAAATTGAAAACAAAATGAAACATGTGGTAAAAAAATCAACCACTATGCCACATATAAAGAGTTAAGTGTCGATTAAAACATAATGTAACTAAGCTAGGTGTTGGTACTAAAAAAAAAATTACGAGTTTTGGATTCTTAATTTATACTAATCTATACTAATATTATAAAGCTGAAGAGTTTGTTTGTATGTTTGTTTGTTTGGTTGAACGCGCTAATCTCAGGAACTACTGGTTCGAATTGAAAAAATATTTTTGTGTTGAATAGTCCATTTATTGAGGAAGGCTATATATAGGCTATATTACATCACGCTATGACTAATAGAGCGCGGGTGAAACCGAGGGGCACAGCTAGTAAGTACTTATGTAAAAATACACACAGTAGCTACAATATGAACCGAACTCTTCTTGTTGACCAAATATGCTACTTACGTTTTGCGTATAAAAGGTAAAAATCCATTTCGTAATTCAACTGGCATCAGGCCGCATTTTATTTATGATCGTATAAAAGGAAATGTGAAAAAACAAGCCAGATGCTATTACCTAGTTACTTCTTAGTAAAGTAACTTATTCAATTTGCAAATTCAATACGCTTGCTGGCTAGAATCGTTTGATTTTATGGATTGTCTGCGCAAACTAAAATTAATTTCTGATATAGTTGTAAAAATAAAAACTGTTGGAGCTTTGTATTGTAAGCCTCGGATTGAGTATAAGTAAATAATACCGATGAAATGAAAACGAAAATAGCTACATCTCTAAAACACATTTAGAGATGTAGTAACTAGTTTTCATATTTGTTACCGAAACATTGGGTGTCATCTTTTTCTCTCCTAATTTAATTGCTAACACTTTGTTTGTCACATATTGTAAGATACCAAAATATGGTAATAAGAAATATAACGACATTGGAAAATTGTAATGAGGCCTGTGTCTACCCTTATTAAAGAACATACACGGATAAAGCAATTTGATTAATGTTTTTAATATTTACATCTAAGACAAGACATATATTATACAATAAATACTTAATTTTCCATTGTGGGCTAAACGTCCGTCAAGATAATTTATGTAAATTAACGCGATCCAATTAAAAAAAGGTTTTCATTTCCATTATATATAACTCCTCTATTATAGATATAGATATTTAGGTTTATGCCTCTCATAAAGCAAAAGTACCACTCAGGTATTTTTGCGTTTTATGAGAGGCAGTTTCACCAATACTTTATTATGTGTCAGATAACTTATTCATGAAACCTTTGAATACCTTATCTGACACTAAGATGTGCTGAAAAGTGCTAGTCGGAAACTTTATAATTTAACTAAATGAAATTCTGTAATGGCCGATATAGGCTACTAATTGGCACGTTTTCCATTTTGAAAAACTCGCCAATTAAAATGGCAAAGATTTAAATTGCAGATTGAGTAATTAGCGATAACGACTAAGCTACCTTTTACATTTATTTTTGTTTGTATTACTTTTAAATTGTTTGTTTTTGTTGCCAGTAGATTTAGAGTACTTAATGAAGCTCTTTGCAATTTCCTTAGGGTTTAAAAAGTTAGTCCGCAGAATTTAGCGTTAATATGTTGCGTTGCATAAACACTTTTTGCGCTATAGAAGAATATTGATGATCCTTGGAAGTGTTTGTCTAGCAGTAGACGCTTTTTGGCTTAAATTAAAAGATCGTTGGTCAATTCAAATAATCACAAAAAGGCATGCAAACTTATTTAGAATGTATTATATTGTAAAATCAAATAATGATTTTAGTCGTGTAGGATTTTTTAACAAATGGTTTTTCTACACTTCTTCTAAGTATTATTTTAAATGCAAAATTTAAAAAAAAACTATTTTTTTTAACCTCTACTTTATTTCTTCGCACTGATATTGACCTACGAACCGATAAGCAGTTGTAGGCCTAAGGCCATTAATTGCAAATATTTTATTTATATATTTATTTCAGGCTACGTACGGTGGCCCATATAGAGTCTAGCATACATAACCTATTTTTTTTTGTTGGTAATATAAAACTTAAACTATACTTATTAGTAATTATTTTGAAATTTTCACCTTCCAGGAAACGTCTGAACACCCTTCGGGCCAGAAGTCTTCTATCATGAATGCGTCCTATTGGTGGATGGTACTCGCATGTTAAATTAAAAGCCTGAACGGTGTGCTCACCAGAAACACGAAGAATAATGCGAATCCGCGACCGGAGCGCGGCGCCAGCGGCATGTAGATGTGGTCACGGAGCCAGGAGTGCACCACCCGGTTCCACGCGCGGTAGTACTTGGAGAATTGTGACGTCGTCCACCAATCCTGAAAAAAGACATTAAAAATCATCATCATTATCATCATCATGATAGGAAGAACGGGCCATAAACCACCACGCGGGCCCAGTGCGGATTGGTGGTTGTCAACGAGTGCTAATGCAGCCGGGACCCACGGCTTTACGTGCCTTCCGGAGCACGGAGCAGCTCGAGATGATACATTTTTGGTCACCCATCCGATTCTCCGATTTTGGCCAGTCTTTGCGAAAGTTACTTAACCACAGCATTTGCAGACCGGGCGCGTTAAGCACTGCGCCATCGAGCTCCTTAAAGTATATTCTTACTGACAGCAATGGGGAAGCGCTTGTCATTTATTTTAGCAACTACTTAAAGTTTTATTAATTTGCTATTTGATTCGAATTTGTATAGCGTTGAAGTAGCGACTCCAGCGATCAGTTGATTTATTCATTCGATTACGTTTACGAAAACGAAAATTTGTATGGCAAAATTTTAACATTATTTCTGTTGCCGCTATAACAACAAATACTAAACAACAGAATAAAATAAATGTTAAAGGGGGGCTCCCATACAACAAACGTGATTTGCCGTTCTTATAGATAATGGTACGGAACCCTTCATGCGCCGTGACTTGCGACGTGATTTTTTGCCGTTCTTATAGATAATGGTACGGAACCCTTCATGCGCGAGTCCGACTCGCACTTGACCGGTATTTTTGTTATATTTTACGGGTAAGCACATAGTGCCTTGATCTCACTTGATGTTAAGTGATGAAAAGGCCAATGATGGAAGCGCACTTCAACCGGGATCCTCAACTAGTGAGGCACTGGCTATCTTATCTATAGCTGCCGGAACACAACAATGCTACAAACATTGATGTTAAGGCGACATATTTAGATAAGATGGTGGTAACTAGCTATATAGGCGGACAAACAAGCCCTACCACCAACTAAACCGAGTACACAAACATGTACCCCTCACTGGGAATCCAACCCGGGACCTCTGGGTCTCAACCGGAGGTCTTAACCACTAGAGGCGGATCCTTGCTGTCATCCCGTAATATTTCAATGAAAATCTATGTTAATTTTAGGGACAAAAACTCTGTCTAACGCTGATGCCATTACTCTAATTACTCACAAGTAGGCACTCAGAAACTGATTTTAAATTAATTAATACATAGCTGATACATTATGATATTAAAACTGAAAGCAAAGATTGTTTATTTGTTCGAGTTTCCGCTGCACGTGCACTCCAGATTACGCATTCATTTGATGAAATTATTTAATTTATTTAATTTAGTTCTTTTAGTACTTACCTACTTTATAAGGAAACATGTCGTAGAAAATACAAGGGGAATAAAGCTAGAACAGTATTATCCAATATTGAATCGACAATAAGTGACTTATGTCTCGTGTTCGATTCCCAACGGGGTGGTGCCTTGTTCTAAGTCCTCCTATTTAGATGCCACTACTTTATCTAAGTTAATTGTTACTAACCAATGGATCCAATGGTGTGAAATAAATGATTTCAGAATATAGGTAATGTTAAAATTGCTTATTACTAAGGTGAGATGTAAAATGTTACACATCATGCAACTACTGTATAGCTAACGTGACCATTTATATTTTTACTCAAAACGGGACTTCGGTTCATGTAGTACGTCAATTGATAGGTTTACAGTGAAAAAAATACTAATTTCTTGTTAAGTTTTATTTTATTTATCAAAATAGTAGGTATTACAAATGAAAAAAGTAATAATCAAATGCTCAGTTATTGTATATTCTTCAGTGATGATTGTAAATAAGAATAAAATTCTAGGCACGTTTTTTAATGTTTACCTTTGTTATCAACATTGCCTTAAGGACCGGTTATGGAAAACGGGACAATTTTGCGTCCCGAAGCTTTTTTCGGGGACACCGGGACAGAGAACCGCAAAAAGGGACGGTCCCGTTCAAAACGGGACGTATGGTCACGTTATGTATAGCCCGCTCGATTTTTAAATAATGCTTAAGTACTTTAAAAAATCGAGAAAATGGCCCTGTGACCTTCTTTTAAGTCGCTTGGCAATGATTTTTGGGATAGCCTGTTAACACATATTATCTGTTTACCTCATAAAAGAGTCTGTCGCCGAACATAAGTATCTCCGACGTGGCATTGAGCCAGGCATGCAGCAGGCAGTAGAAGCCGCAGAGGAAGGAGATCACTCCGGGCAGCACACACGCGAACATCCCTCGAACCACCGTGCCCGCATCCACCTGCGAAACCAAGCAACTCATTTAATCATCATCAGCTCATAAAGTTCCCACTACTGGGGCACGAGGCTCCCCTATGGATGGATAGGAAGAACGGGTCATAAACCACCACGCGGCGGGCCCAGTACAGATTGGTGGTTGTTAACGACTGCTAATGCAGCCGGGACCAACGGCTTTACGTGCCTACCGAAGCACGGAGGAGCTCGAGATGATACATTTTTGAGCACCCATCCGATGACCGGCCTTTGCGAAAGTTGCTTAACCTCAGCAATCGCAGACCGGGCGTGTTAACCACTGCGCCATCGAGCTCGTCCTCATCCTCATTCTCCTCGCTACTCATTTAATACTAGCGGCCTACTCACGACGAACGCTCGAGAGAACACTCGTATCCCATGATGGTTTTAAAAATTAAAACTCTAGAACCATCTATCGGGTTAAATTGTGAATGTAAACCATCCAAGGACCCACTCAAACATACACCAAAAGTTAAATCGGCCTAGCCATTTAGGAGGGGTTCAGTGATATGATGATTATGATGATGATGTTTGAACTGAACAAGTTTGGTAATACCTGTATAATCCCGATTATGGCAGTGTATAGAGCTGTGTATAGATCCCTAGAAATATGTGAACATGCCTGAAAAGCACCCATTGCAGTTGAACCCAGGCCTGTGGTCTGAAACCGGTGATTTAATAACTAGACTAGGTACAGAAAGACAAAAAATATCAGCTACAAAATTGTCGTATCAGTAACATTCTCGTATATCTCTTTATTTAGCGAAAACATAAAAAAAGGGTCGTATCCCCCAACTCTCGTTAAAGTTGTCAGATGCTGTAATTTACAACGGCAATCTCCTGTATAATCGCACCTACGCACCTATCCAGGCTCATTGCGCTAATTACTGTTAGAAAAACCCGTTCCCAACAACCATTAGTCACGGAACCCGCTCTTGATGGCGAATGTAATATACGGATCTACATGGGCATGCAAAGTTGTTTTGTAATCGTAGTCATGCATATTTTGTATTTTATTACCTACATGAAAGACAGATGAACTAACTTGTTACTTTTATACTTACATAATTTTAGTCTGAAAAAGTGTTGAAAGAATTTCTACGAGCGGGATTCGAACCCGTACCCCATGATATACCGGGTCAGGTATTTTAACCTTTTTACCGCCAACAACTTCTATAGAAGTTCGAGATTTTCGTGCCGTCCACGCCAGCACTTCTATAGAAGTTCTTCTTTGTACCTACTTTATTAAAATACATTTATACGTTGGCGTACAGCGGGACATCGCGTGCAGGATAGTTGGGCGGTGAAAAGGTTAAGATTTTAAATTTTAGTGATTATGCCTTTAGCAAATATCATGAATCCACGGTTCTACACTACACCATTACATATTCTTTACGACTTACTGAATTCATCTAGAACGGCCAAATATCACATTCATTCACTAAGTACCTACTTAATTGGGGTAATTATTAAGGTTACAAAGTCAATGTATTGCGCATTGAGCTGTGCGCTTCCACCTTCGATCGATCTCAATGTGACATACATGGGTATTAACATTAATTTATGCAAAAGTACGGCTACTAATATACATACAGGGTATTACCAGGTAATACCTGTATAACCCCGAAAATTTCAGATAGGGCACAGGTCGTAGAACCCCGGAGAATTATAAACATACCAGAAAAGCACCATAATTATGGCCGAGAAATTGGGTTGTTTTTTTCTAAGTAAAATTGAAAAGTGACAACCCTAGGTCCAGTTGATACATTGTTCTTGGTCGTCGACCTCATGATCCAAACAAAATAGAAGTCAAAACATGTCAGGGTTGGACAAGAATAATGTAATAAAATAAATTAGAGTTTTTGTATGGAATAGTAAATCTTCATAAATGTGATTTTGCATGTTGCCACGGTGTTATTTATATTTGGTTGCATGGCTATGTTTCGGGATTAACCAAACATCCTATACAATGTTATTTTTAGTTAATACGAAACCTGGAAACTGTTTGTTCAGAATCAGTAATAGAATCGATTTCAATGTTTTTTATACCATGTTACATTTTGACCAAATAATACTTACAAAATCTCAAATAAATTATACCCTACTAAAAACACACAACGGAGCAGCACAAAAAGCTTGTAACTTCGTGAGTTTTCAAGATATATATATTTTTTTTATACCTACTGATTCTTTAAATGAAAATATTTGACCCGTGTTTCGGTTTTCGTATAAACTAAAAATAAGGTTGTATATACAATTTGAGATAGACTATGAATATATACATACACATATCGTGTAATAATTGTGTGTATATACTATATGTGTGTATGATACTTATAAAAAACAACAATGGTACATAATACCTAAGGTGTTTTCAATAAATGTAAATATAATAAGGGATAAACAATTGAAGCTTAAGAAAGTAAAGAACTCGACTGTACAACGTTGTAAACGCGTTACAACAACTTAGTAGCATGCGAGAAGTGTACCTACCCTTGGCTGTTTTCCATAATCGGACCAGTAGGGCAGAATGAAGCGCTCCCAAAGAAAGCTGTTGTAAAATATAATAGCCGCAACTTCCACGAGATGGAACAGGACGAAACCCCAACGGATGTTTTTGGTTCTGTAAAAAAACGTTATAATAATAATAATTATACTGTATAGGCGAGAAGTATTTTATTGTATGACGACCTCCTTGGTCGAGTGGTTTGTACACCGGTTTTCATGGTGTTGCCATCTCTGAGGTGAGGGTTCGATCCCCGGTCGGCTCAATTTAGAAATTATTGTTTTTCTAAATTGTCTCGGGTCTGGGTGTTCTCTATGTATAATAAGTATGTACCTATTTAAGTATTTTAAGTATGTTTATCCGTTATCTAGTAACCATTTTAACGAGTCTCATAACGAAGCTTCTCTTGGGCTAGATAATTGGTGTGAGTGTAGGAAAGTTTAGTTTTGTTTTATTTTACCCATGATAAATAATAATAACTAATGGTCACACAGTGGTCGAAATTTGACTTTAATTTTTATAAAAAAAAATTTACTATTTCGGCTGAATGATGAAGCTGCAAGGCTGCACGGATTGTATCCTAAGCAATGAAAAATTTAAAAAGATGGAATGTGAGTTTGGATTGGCATTGACAGATTTCGGCCGCTCCTCTTCCGTTTTTGAATTTTTTGAAAAATGTATGAAACCATGTTTATTCAATTTAATGTATTTTTTATGCATAATTTAAAAAAATATTAGCTTTCTGCACTCCTGCTCTATATAAACTATAAGTGTGTGAAATTTCATACTTCTCCGTCCGCGCCAATTTCGTAAAAAGGGGTACAAAGTTTTTGTTTCACGTATTAATCTAAAGAAGATAATAAATTATTTATTGTTAAAAATATGGTACCTTGAGTGACCTCAGTGAGTTGACCTTTTTACGAAAATTGCGCTGATGGAGAAGTACTTATGTACACTTATAAAACTATAAGTGTGCGAAATTTCATATTAACATTCTGTACTCCTGCTCTATATAAATACCTATATAGAGAAAGAGTACAGAATGTTAATATTTTTTTAAAATTATGCATAATAAATAGATTAATCAATAAAACAAACATTACACACACTACCATGATATTGACACACACATATCTTTTCAAAAATTTCAAAAATGGAAGAGGAGCGGCTGAAATCTGTCAATGCCAATGCAAACTCACATTCTATCTTTTTAATTTTTCATTGCATAAGATACAATCCGTGCAGCCTTAATAAAATTACGGGCGACCACTAGTTTCAATTAAAATTTATGTTTAGTAACAATAATTTTGGTTACGAAAAATGACGAACACTGGTCTTAAAGTTCGACACTTTGGTGTCACTATCCTCTAAGTACGGCCAACCTGATGCATGACGGCGTCCGTAGCCCATGGACTCAAACTCCAAGAATATCACGCTGGTGGAGGCATCAGTTATTTCTGAACCACCCTATGATTGACTGCTAAAGATTACCTCACGCATTAAATCCGCCATATAATTTAACGTAGCAGAAGTAAAAAAAAAATACACAAATAACAAAAGACATGGATAGGATCCCGTTAAGAATTACTCTAATGCAAACAGGCCAATGGCTTTAAAAAAAGATGTCGGTGAGATCCGTTAAGATAAAATTAAAAGCCTACATAAGTTCGGCCGGCCAATCTCCGGGATTTGGGCAGTGTAATGAAAAGTAATTTGTTCTAGACCCTTCGAATACATTATGTAAATGTCTGTCTATAAAATTTTATTTATTACACGTTTGTTATTAACATTCTTAAATAAAATATATTGTATTGTATTCATTAGAAAAAGGGCTCGAACCAATAATTATAGCAGTTCAAAAAATTTAGAGCCGAATAAAGCAGCGGGTCGTGCTCAGTGGCGTGCACTTGGAGAGGCGACTCCGACGTGCAGCAGTGGGCTCGTGTTTTCTGATGATGATGACAATAATGAGACATGTTGTTGGTTTGGAAAAAATAGGTTTTTTTAAATAATAATAAACAAGATTTGAATTTAACTTAAATTGTTTAGTTAAAATGGGCCACTGAGACACGAATGTATACTTTACAAAATAGCAGAATCGATGCTCTGTATTAAAAACGCGAATTTCTATAATTCATCGTTTACAACTTTACGAGCATTTGCAATCACCAAATCAAGGAAACGTACATTATTGTAAGTTAAAATCCTTTTGTCTATGTTCGTAACTTACCTTTCACAACCAGCTATCACTCTATATAAGAGCCAATCTTCAGTTGGTACTCATATAATATTAATACAAGGCTGATCGCTTAGGGGCTTATTAATTAACAAAGTGTAAGCTTGGTGTAGTTACTCCGTGTTTTGTCTCTTTTACTCTAATATGAAATGAAGTTTACATGACGGGAACAAAACACGGATTAACTACTCCAAGCTTACACTTTGTTTATTAATACGGGGGTTAGTGACCAACCCCGCTATACATGACTTTAAAGTTTATACTGACACCCCCCACCAACCGTCCGGTCATAAAGTAGGTATCAGACAACCTTGCGCAAGCAAACTAACTCACACAAGGAACCATCAACGTCAGCTCATAACGCTAGATCAGGACGCACCGAAGCGCATTCTTCATCTAGAACTCTTAAGACTACGTGGACACGTATAGTCCACCACCTAATATCCAGATAGGTTACCGGAACTGTAAGCTTGCTCATTTCTCGTTGCACTACGACTACTCGCAGTTTCCACTGCTTGAGTCGTCAACTCTAAAATCGACCACCAATGTCCTCTTTGGTTAGCGGAGTTGTAAGCCCGCTTTGTAATCAATATGAATGACTATACCTCGAGGAGCTCGAGGGCGCAAAGTTTAAGCAACTTTCCCAAAAGGCCGGTCATCGGATGGGTGACCAAAAATTTATTATATCTCGAGCCCCTCTGTGCTTTGGAAGGCACTTAAAGCCGTTGGTCCCGGCTGCATTAGCAACCGTTCCTGCCCGTTCTCCCTATTCCATTCGTAGGGAAGGCTCGTGCCCCAGCAGTGGGGACGTATATGAGCTAGTGATTATATGATACCTCGGGTACTGGTCCCTGTAGAGCAGCGTGGGTGCGAACAAGTAGTAGAGGTAGTGGCTGAAGGGGGGCGGCGCCACCCCCGCGTGGCACCGGGGCCCGCACGCCACCGCCACCGCGTGGATCTTCATGGCGAAACGGAACTGAAAACGGGAGTTCATACATACTGATGTATATAAAAAGTGTTGCATTTACATTCTCGACATGACTTTTCAGCTGATTGTAAACAGCATTCAAGAACACACATAAAAAAATATACGAGTCGAATTGAGAAACCTCCTCCTCTTTTGAAGTCGGTTAAAAAGGATTAAAACCTCATTCACGATTAAGACGAGACAATAAAACGCGAAGAGCTCAATGGCGCAATGGTTAATAATGCGCCTGGTCTGCGTATTGCTAAAGTGAAGCAACTTTTCCAAAGGTCAGTCATCGGATGGGTAACCAAAAATTTATCATCTCTAGCTCCTCCGCGCTTCGGAAGGCACGTAAAGCCGTTGGTCCCGGCAGCATTAGCAGTAGTTAATAACTACTATCCGCTGCGCACTGGGCCCGCATGGTGGTTGGTTTATGGCCCTTTCTCCCTATCGCTCCATAGGTAAAAACTCGTGCTCCAGCAGTGGGGATATAAAATGAGCCGGTGATGATAATGAAACGCGGGGCGTAACGCTGCTAGCGCGTCGAGTTTCGAATGGTGTGCCGCGCCTTTTATGTCGGCAGCAAGGTAAGGTAGCGGCGCCCTACGCGACATAGATAATAGCGAAACTAGCGACACAAGCGGCGGTGTCCGCATCGTCACACACTCAAATTAAAACATACATGTATGACCTCGATCAAGGAGACGCGATGCGTTACATGGCAGTATTGCTGCGACGCGGGATAAAAGATGAGCTGATGATGATGATGATGATGAGGATGATGATAATGATGATGATGATGATGATGATGATGATAATGATGATGATGATGATGATGATGATGATAAATTATTATGATGATAGCTGCGACGCACGCGACGGCCACCACCCGCCGCGTCGCGTTCTCTACCGCGAGTAACGCTAGATATCAAACAATACATGCGTGAGAGCGCGCGACAACCAACGCGTCTACATGAACGATCTCATATTAGCATGGGTTTCATGTTAGCATCTGACCGCGCCACGCGACGGCCGCCAGACGCGTCGTGCCACGCTCCGCGTCTCTTTGAATGATGCCTTAGAATTATTATCTTATCTTATCTTAGTGGGGCCTGCTGAAGTTTCCTTCTTTCAGTAACACTTCGACCCATCAGGATCTTTTGTGTAACCCCATACTTTCACTCTTCTTCCTCTTTAAAGATAGATGCCATAAGTTTGGCAACGCCTTTAAGAGTGAAGATCCTGAAGTTCTCCGGTTTCGGATAAGCCGATCCCAGGAGTCACATTATTTTCCTAGCCAGAGACACAGTAGTTGCTGCATTGACTCCGTTTTTTCCCCTCCACATGCCCTACACAAGCTATATATGAATACTGATTTGATTTACCTACAAGAACGGATTGATTATGCTGATTAGAATAAATACCTAAAGAATATATTTAAAAAATATATAATATGGCATCCATAGTCTTATCAGTTTAATGTTTATAATCGGCCGATGCCTAAATAATGCTTTTGTTGGAAATCTTTACAGAGTTGAACGATAAGTACAGTAACTGTAGACAAAGGCTGTAGGTAGACAGACATCGTTTGTTTTTATCAGATAACTTCAAGCGATTAGCTACCTAATCTTTTGTTTAAATAACAAACTTAAATTATACTTTACTATAATCTTACTTTTGTATTATAATCCAGCACTTTTAAACAGAAGTGTTAAAAATATCCAGCACTTTTACAAGGTATTTTTAACATTTCTGTTCTAGGTGCTTTGTACGAAAATTAAAACAAAAATCTTATGTAAGCTGACGGTCGTAGCTTCGGTAAAGAGCTCGTTGGCGCAGCGGCTAGCCCGTTTGGGTAGCAATCATTCAAGATAAGCAATTATTACAATGCCAAGACGGGTGACCGAATAAAAAAAAACAAAACAATGTTTTTCGTGTATTTGCAAAAATTTAAAGAAAAGAAAAAATAGGTCAAAAAGAAACTCATGGTAGATAAAAAACAGACTTAATAAATATTACGGGAATATGTCCAGAAGTGCACTAATATACACGTGGCTGATGATGACGACGGTATAGAAACAGTCCAAGTTCTCTTTAAATTTACGGTTAAAGACATTTATTTCTCTTTATGAATACCTATAGAATATTAATAACTTTTAGTTATGTAACATATTTGACGCCTCGGTGGCCAAGTGGCAGAGCGCTCGGCCCGATACCCGAAGGTCCCGGGTTCAATTCCCAGGTCGGGCATAATGTATTTCGGATTATTCGATGCATAGCCCGGGTTTGTGATCACCAACCCGCACTTGGCAAACGTGGTGATTAAGCCATTACCCATCAATTGTAGCGATGATTTGATTTCAATGATGGAGGCCTTTGCCCAGCAGTGGGACAATTATAGGCTGTTTACTTACTATGTAACATCATCTGCTATAACAATAGATACATTAATGAATACCTACATGGTTTAGTATACATACAAATCGCAGTAGAAATAATAAAAAATTAAAGTAGCAGACATGGAATAATTTAAGCTGACCCGCCAAATTCTCTGACGAATCCTTTCTATTCATATCGAAAACTAATTACTGTTAGTTTCCCTTGCATAAAGGAGCGGGGTCTGTACGTTAGATAACTAGGCCATTATATTATTGAATTAAATTATTTAAACCAGCGGCCGCAGCATCCTTTCCTAAGCTCTTAATTCCGGGACCCGCCTGACATTGACCCTTCGATACATATGAAATAAATATAACATAGGAATTACAATGGATTATTCAAATAGGTATTTACATTTTAAAACTATTTTTTATAGAATACAATAGAACAACGTATATTGGTGTCATATCTAAAATTTTAACACAATTTTTTTTTTGGGCTCCTAAAGTATAGGATCATATAGAACAACCTAGGGTAACCTAACACTGGTCTTCTGCGAATACCGTAAAATAGGAGGGAGTGCAATGCACACCCAAAAGACGAAGCTATGATTTTCATTCGGGCGTATCGTGCTTGTTCGCCATCGCCACCTACATGGTAAAAAAATACATTTTATATTTTTAAAGTTCTGTAGCGTGACGAATGTCGTGACAGTATCACGTAAGTATTATTTTTACATTATATTTTTAAAATAAAACATTTATGTTTTAAGCATTTCACAAAGCAGTATATAATTTAGTCAAGCAAATTGGATATACGATAATTAACACGATGAGTACCTACACATATGTTTGGATATTATGTGGGAATTAGCTGTGGCTATGTATAATTCCTGCCAAATTTTTTTTACCTACCTTAATAGATATTAATACAGCATTTAATCTTCAGAGGTAATGAAATACCAACATTTTTTTTTTGGGAGAGATTGCTGATTGCCTCAGACGACATTTTTTGGGGGCGGCGAGGTACGTAAAGGGTACCTCAAGCTGCGTTGAAACGAATCACCCTCAGAGGTTTTCTAGAGGGAACGGCATCGCACACTTAAAAGTGCGCGTCCCCGTGCCCTTCTAGATTCTCCGAAGGGCGAACCCTTCGGAGAATCTTCGGGAATCCGAAGATCGGATCGGGGAGAGAAATACCAACAAGTTTATGTTTATTCTAAAAAAATACAAGAGATGTAGCGTACGACTTGTAGGTTATCCTTCCAAACAAAACGTTAAGCAAGTGAAATATGTTTAGGTATTATATATGTTTAGAGGTATTATCAGTAGGTACAGGCGCCTGCACATCAACCTATCCAAATCTGTCAAATTTCTTGAATACATTTTTACTTTTATTTTATTTTTTTATTTTCAAGTGCTAATTGCTGCACTGAAGCTAAATTAAATATTTATAAAATACAGTGAAAAATTAAACGCCTACCCGACAAAGCCAGGAATCGAACCTGGGTCTTCCGCAATCCGGGCGGCTGCACTGACCGCTATGCTACCGGGAAGGCTGACGTAACCGCTGAATTTTGTTACTGCTTTTTGATTTTTTGAGTGCTAATAGAAGGCTAATAGCGGCAAAGTGCGCCATCTATCCAACGGTATGATATACCACAAATTTGATAACACATATAACGGTAACACATATAACACAGATAACGGTAGCATAGCGGTCAGTGCAGCCGCCCGGATTGCGGAAGACCCAGGTTCGATTCCTGGCTGGGTCGGGTAGGTGGTTAATTTTTTCACTGTATTTTATAAATATTTCTTTAATACATTTTCAACCATATCATTAAAGCATAAAGCTCAAAGTCTATTGAGGAAATTTGACAGGAATTTAGTTTTGATTATGTTGTTGGCAGCATGAAATGAACGTCTCTGATTGAGTTATTAATACTGAGGTGGAAGCATACATCTGCATGGATGGAAGTTGTCTAAGTAAAGACAAATACGAGATATCAAACCTAATTAAAACCAGTTCAGATTATAATATTGCTTTAGTAAGTAGGTTTATAATAGAGTAGGTACCTACATTCAATACGTCATCGGTCTTTCTATACAGCTGTTAGACCAAAAAGCATCACAAGGGATGATTTTTAATGTTTTGCTTTATGTATGTGAATCCTCCCTGTTTTTTTTAAATGTTCAAATTAAGTACTTATAAAAGCAATTACATCGTTATAAAAAGTTATTGAAACAATTCGCGGCATAACATAATTAATTATCAAATACCTTCTAATTAACCACTCCAGGTAGGAAGAACATTTAACAAAGTCGTGGAAATTTAATTAAAATTTTTCCCCAAAGTCTTTGTTAGCTGCAAAATGGCAATCTTTCTTACTAGGGTCGACTTTCACTCGACGGATGTTTTAATAAATTTTATAATAAATGTATATTTTAACTGTTTTATTTTTAAACTAGCGACTCGCCCCGGCTTCGCACGGGTGCAATGCTGATACACGCAACCGCTATGTCCCTGCATGTTAAATCTGTAATATCTTCGAAAATATTCCTTTAAATTACATGCTGTAAAGGGCCATATTGATCTATATTAAATGCACAATGTATTTAAGGGACTTAATTGGATAAGGATTAATGCTGTATTATGGGTAAAATTTAAGTATTTATAAAACAGACATGATTTTTTGCCGTTTTTATAGATAATGGTACGGGACCCTTCGTGAGCGAGTCCGCCTCGCACTTGGCCGGTTTTTTTCTAAAGCTTACAATATTTAATTTGATTTGGCTTATCGTTTATGTTTGTAAAGGTTATTAAATTAATTGAAATCTGTAAGTTCTAGCTGCACTTTATATCCCATTGAAATTACATGCAAAGGTAGTCACAGGTCGAGGCAAAGTTTTAAGCTTCTAAACACTAAACTATGCAAGTCAAAGAGCAAGTAACTTGGCAGGTAAGGTACAGGCATCTAGCTTACGGGTGTCGTTAATTGAAGTCGCAAAGTTAGCAGCAAAGCTACATACTAAGTCTAACTTCGTTCTATTGCCTATAAAACGCTTTAATCACCAATCGACTGGAATTATTTTAGGGCTTTGAGTAACATTTAAAAATTGGGTAACGTTACCACTATCATAGAAAAAGAAATAGAAATAGAAAAATCTTTATTTGTAACAACGACACATACAAATTCAAAACATACGAAGATAATGTTATGCTTAGACAGCTGGCGGAGCAAGTAGTGGTTCACATAGCCGTTCTCAGCTTGCTGACATTTTACAAAATAATTTTTGACATATTTCTATGAAACAGTGAATTCAACGCGGGCGAAACCGCAGGCCGATGCTAGTGAAACATATTGACGGATACTAAAAATATGACCATCTTTGATGACTAACGTTAACAACCACCAATCCGCACCGCCGAAATTTATGGCCCGTTCACCTTGTAGTGTTTCCATCGATAGGGAATGCTCGTGCGCAAGCAGGGGCATGAAGAAGCGATAAAACTGGTCTTCATTAGAGTCACAAACTGTGAAAAGGGCATTTAATTTATATTTTTGTGTGTGTACTGTACATTCTGACTGCTCTGCTAAGCAGGAATGTGTAACGCTGGAATGCCATTTGGAAAAGCTATAGTCTATTTTCGGCTTTATTTAAGAAACAACATTATTTCACATCTAGGTTAGCCTCTGGCTTAATATTTATAGCCATAGTTAATCTCGCTAGCTTAGAAACGTTTCGCCTCCACTGAGAATTTAAAAAATGAGCTCCTATATGGACTGCAGAGTAAAACCACCCATCTTTGTTGGGTTAAATTGTAATAAATCAGAAAAAATGGCGTATCACGGTATAGGACGATACATTGTGGAAGACATAAATTAGCCCTCATCCCTTGTCGTTGTTGCGTCCGCCGAGTAAAAGGGATGTCGATGCGTGCCCGAAATTCGGGATATGGGATTTGAAGTCTAAAGGTTAAAAATTAATTACCAATTTTAAAAAGGGGCTGCTATCCTTGACCTTTCACAATCCGGATGACTGCTGTGTACAGTGTAATCTGTATTAAAATGAATTATGTTGATATTTTTTTGTCTTAACCGATCATAATACCTACTATAGGTTCGGGTTTGACTCCCGGTACAGGTCTGGGTGTTTCATATTAACATAACACGTCTGTTTAAAGTAAGTACCTTGCTTAGGATCAGAACAACTGTTATCATAATATATTCCTTTGTATATTAATTCACAGAAAAACAAACAAAGAATATTATAACTAAAAGTAAAATGTATTTGAAATAGAAACATATTTATTTTCATTTAAAATGATAGCTTTAAAATTTAAAAATAATATTTTAATCGATAACTATATCCCTTATTTATTCCATATAATGTGTATGATTTAAAATGACAATACAAGTTTAATCTAAAAAAAAAATATTGACACGACATCTTAATGTCACATAAAATTAATTAATTATTAGAAGCCCAATGTTTATTAATTCACCACTAATATGACATAATTTAAGTACTTAATCACCGGCAATCGGACTGATTTTTTCACCTATTTTGTGACCGACTTTTAGTAGGATGTGTCCGTTGCAGCATAGAATTCAATTCGCCTCATTTTCACCGACTAAAAAATCGATCAGCGAATATCGGACGTGGGCGAGGGCACTAAAGCTTACGTCGTCCGCCAATAAAACCTAATTCAAGAAGAAATACCTACCAACATCGTTAATCCTACCGTTATTTATTATTACGCACCAATTATTTAACATCCAACAGGTTTAATCTAGAAAAATAGTACGCAGATGTATAGCGTAAAACATTCGAAAGTGTAACGGTACATAAATCAATTGAGACCCTCGTCCCGGCGAGACGTGGCAGCCGGTAAATAACCATAGACTTACATATGGACATCGCTGTATCTCCGATATGAAATGGTAAGCCGATTATTTGATACTTAGGGTAATGGCGCCAATGATCGACACTATTTCCTTTAATTAATAGAAAAAAGGCTCAGCAACAAATTGAGACCCAGAGGTCCCGTGTTCAATTCCCAACGGGGGTACATTTTGTTTGTCCGTTTGGCTAGATACTACCATTTTATCTAATATGTCGCCATAACATCAATGTATGTAGCATTGTTGTGTTCCGGTCCAGCAGATGAGATAAGATAGCCAGTGCCTCAGTAGTTGAGGATTCTGGGTGAAGTGCGCTTCCACCATTGGAATAGGCAAAGTGCTTACCCGTAAGATATAAAAAATACACAAAATACTTACCTATATAAAATATAATACTTGTATTTTCTATCCTTACAAAAACACAAATGTTGAAAAAATTTCCACCTGCACCATTATCCTTGTTTTTGACATAACCCGTAAAGCGAGAGACACTTGCTCCAATTTATGCCAGACCGATTCATTGTGGGACATTTGCGTTAAAGTATAATTTTAACCAATCCAATAAATTGTCGGTCGTTTTTAAAATTGCGTGGCGGACGAAAGAATTTAACTAACCAATTAGTTTTAATTAAACCTTATTAAAAACTAAAGCTTTCTGTCATGATTACGAAATACGTAAAACAAATTATGTACTACTTCCTTCTTGATATTGACTTACATAAAGAAGATCTTATGATATCTAAATTGAGATAGATATTGATGAGATTTCTTCGAATATTCAAATTGTAAGGATTTATTTTCTGCTAGTAATAGTAAGTCTATGTAAATAACAACACCGGGTGTCATACCAGTGATACGCGGGAATGTGATTTTCCCTGAAAACTCTGGCTCCATTTTTGTGCTATAAATTAATCCGTCAAAAAAGTCTCCATTTGATTTGATTTATCCCTTTGTTTTCAGATTAGAATTCATTCACTCAGTTTTTATACTTAAAATACACCGATTTCCATTCGTGCAACAAAATTATAAATAAATTCTGACAAATTTGTCTTGATCTCTATTTTTAAAACGCGTAAGTATAGACTTTCATTTTATTTAGTTCTAGTTTTTTCTTTTCGGAATACGCAAGAAACGTTACCTAAATAATTGTTCCTGTCACACTTCAAGTTCCATTATTATAATGTTTATTTATTATTTTATTTCTATCAACATATAGAAATAAAATAATAATGTTTATTAAAAATAAAAATTATAATAATGGAACTTGACGTGTGACTTGTCTAGTTTAGTCGTGTCGATCCATCCAGAAAGATAATACGGTTATTCTATAAATTGATCACGTCAGTTAGTCTTAGTTTAGGAATTAAATCACGATTCCTCGTAATAACCCCGTTTGGCTACCGATGCTCATGAATTTTATTGGACCACCTGCCTGAGGCTTTTATTTATTTTTAAGGCTTCGTCGTCTTTTTTGGTCTTATAGCGGAAAATAATGTACAATATTTACTGAAAAGCTTATAAACGGATTTTACAGTTATATATTTTAAAATATTTTACACAATAGTATTACTTGTGTATTCTCACCATTTCACAAGTGACAGTCACCGACGATGCAAGAGCTAGATGCTTTCGGCCCAAATCCCAAACAGGTACTGCTATTAGTACTCCCTGTAGAAGCACCAATCCAGCTATACCTAGCATTGTCCAAACCCGGCATAGCCCTGAAAAGAAAAATAAATTATCGTAAAACATTTTTAAAAGTGAACGAAGACAAAGCGTCTTTGCGCGCCATTGATACTAACCGATAAAAAGTTTTAATTGGTAACAATTTTTTAGAAGTGCCCCTTTCCTTTTACCAAAGAGGCTTTTGTACGATCCTACCTCCTTAAAATGTTAGCAGAAACTTTTTGAAAGGTTCGAAGAACGATGAAATACTCTTTCAAGCGACGTAGTACTCGTACTACGAGAATATGTTTCCGATTTTATTTTCTAACGTTGATTGTTGATTGATACGTTTGAAACGTCAAATTGATGGAAACAAAAGCTGTATCGTATGCGGAGCTATCGGAAGTATTGGACTATTGGATAATATAGGCTGTGTCTATGTCTAAACGAGACTCCGCGATGCGGTAAATTGGATAGCGCCTGAGCCTGTTACGCTCGGCACACCGTGTGTGCTCAACATTCTTAACCAATGACAAAGATATTTAGAAAGTTAGGCCGTTGTCATCTAGATCGATACCTCAAAACAGCTAAATTGAGAAAATTTACATAACGACGATGATTTTAGGCTGGCTATTGCACAAAAACTCACTAAATGCGTTTAGCGCTAAACACGTTTCAAATGTCATTCCATTACTTTCATTTGTTGAAAGTTGAAAAAGACAGAATGATACTTTAAACATGTTAAGCGCTAAACGTATTTAGTGAGTTTTTGTACAAGCCCGCCTTAGTCATTATAGAAAGTACACGCGGCGGCAGATCAACCTACCCAAAACTGTCAAATTTCTACAATCAATTTTGAACTTTATTGTTTGGTTATAAGGATCAATATTCATTGGAGAAATTTGACAGAATTGGGTAGGTTAATCTGCTGCCGACTGTACCTCTATTTAAATTTCTTATATGATTTGTGAAAATTATATTTTACTAGCGGCCGCTCGCGGTTTCACCCGCGTAGGAATATCGGGATAAAAAGTATTCTATGTTTTAATCCAGGTTATAAACTATCTGTATGCCGAATTTCATCCAAATCCATCCATCCGTTACAGCGTAAAGAAGTAACAAACTTACTCACGTACATACACTTATTTTTCGCATTTATAATATTAGTGTGATGATTTTTACATATAATTTAACGCAAATATTGTTGCGAACAAATTTCAAGTGCACCTGACCCGGCATGTCACAGGGTGCGGTTTCGAATCCCGCTCGTGAAATGTTTACCAATTTGTCTTTTTTCAAATTACACATAATAAGAGTAAAATTTTAAAACTAATAAACATAAAATATTTAATTTAAATTTTTGTTAATATTCTGTCCAAAATACGAGGGATGTGCGCCTCCTTAATATTAATAAATTCTGCCTTTAAGCAGCATTATTTTGTGTACTACTGTGTTCCGATTTCAAACATGTAGGTCTAGTAGACCCAGTAAAATTACTGCGTTAAGAGGCGTAAGAACCGAAGATTTAGGCCTTAGTCAATTCCATCAGGTCGGCTTAATGTTCGTTTGCCGGTTCGAATGCAAACAAAAGCGGATCGGTCAATGTAATAAACGACCACTCTCTTTGCGAAAGCATAAATAATTAAAAAACTATAATTAATGAACAAAAGCGTTTCTAGTGTGGTGTGGTGAAGACTACGGCGTAGAGCACTCAAGTGACTAATTGGAGGGGCGTCGAGAGCGGTGGCCGGCCTCAACAAAAGGCCGCCGCACATTGCAGAGGGCGCTGCCCACTTCGCGGCTAGCTTTGCGTGTGATTACCGCTAACTATTATGGCTGAGCTATTTAATACCTCAGCTTTAATGCTATCCTCAACGGGTTGCACTTGGCCTTCTTCTCATCTGATGTGAAATAAATAAAATCTTTATTTAATAAACATAGTTTTACTATAGAACAACTGAATACTAAAAATACGAGTAGAGAAACATAGCACCATGATGTGCCTGAACTATGGTTAAGTGGTGAAAGACAAGGAGGAAAGACCCACCGTACAATGCTGAGGGGATGTGGCTGCTTGGCGGTTAGCTTTGCATGTGGTTAATACTGTGGTTCACTGTGCTATTCTGCCGGCATAAGGAAAAAGGGCACAACTAACATTTTTTTAAAATTTGAGTTAGATACATATTTGGAATCAGGAGAAAAAGGCCTATCTTTTCGAACCCGTTTTTCTCCTGATTTGAAAAATGTTAGATGTGCCTTTTTTAATTATGACGGCAGTATTATGGCTGGCCTATTTAATTATTTTTTTTTAACTGACTTCAAAAAAGGAGGAGGTTACTCAATTTGACTCGTATATATATATTTTTTATGTGTGTTCGCGGTGTTCGCGGATAACTTCGTCGTTTAGGAACCGATTTTGATGATTCTTTTTTTGTTGAAAAGAAGATATCCCAAGGGTAGTACCATGATAAGGAAACCAGGATCTGATGATGGCATCCCAGAGAAATCGAGGGAAACCTTCGAAAATCGTAGTGGCGACTAGTGCGTTTGTTAATGTTTTCATTAAGTATTTTAAAGCACTACTACTTAATGAAGGTCTGGAGTCGATCTGATGATGGAGCCGAAAGACAGTCGAGGGAACTCCTCAACAATTTATAGAAATTACATGGTGTTTGGACTTGATTAATTTGTATTGATGAGAACTTTACACCTAAATGGGTTGTGACTGTCATTAGGGGTCTGATGATGAAGACGAAGGACAGTCAGATGTTTTACAGTTGCTACCTTGTGTTTGGTCTTAATTCATTTCTATTGATAAGAACTTTGCACCCATATGGGTTATAAATGCCATTACAGGTCTGATGATGGAGACCATAGACAGTCGAGGGAATTCCTCAACGATTTACAGCAGTTACCTTTTGTTGGGCTTACTTCATCATACGGTTCAATATGCCAAAATGTTTAGATCGTACAAAAATAATACTTAATTAAGATTGAAGTTTTACATAGGAATACCTAGGTAGTGACCTAGGTACTAGGCCGTCGTTTCCTCATCCGAGAAGCATCCTTGTTAGGTCTACGTCTACCCATCACTAAAAATCTTAAAATAAAATAATTTTTAACAAAAAAAAACTGACTTCAAAAAACAGGAAACCTAAAAAGTGAAAACAGCTCTAAAAAGCAAGAAATAATATTGAAATTATAATATTATTAATTACCTAGATTCGAATATCAGTTTAAAAAAATGTCTACTGAAGTCAGGTACTTTTACCATAAAAAAGTGGAGATAATGGAACAACTATAAAAGTATAAATGAAACAAAATTGTCCCCCAGCCGACCACCAACCACCCGACTTCAATAGACCTTCTTTAAAACTGATATGCGTATCTAGGTAATTAATAATATGATTTCAATATTATTTCTTGCTTTTTGGAGCTGATTTTACTTTTTAGGTTTCCTGTTTTTTGTAGTCGGTTTTTTTTAATTCTCAACTTTGCCTTCACCTCTCCTGTTACATAAGATGGTGGTAGCTAGCCAGGTGGACTTAACATAAGGTGGGGTTTACAAATATTGCAAGAAAATTTAATGAAATACTAAGGAGGACCTAATAAAATGAGCATTTCCCTGAAGTATGTTGCTGCACTAACAGATATATTTCCAACTTTGGCAAGCTCCTACATGAAAACTCGACTGTTTGCTTCGACGCGCTTACGCCAGCCATTTGGTGGATTTATTTTTCAATGAACATTATAAATACTGAATGAATGCGTTCGAAGTTAGCTCTAAAGATAATTTTGAGTGGTTTTTCCGCAGTTTAGACGATATTGTTTGTATGTGTGGCAAATCAATTGTTTGTAGTAACGAATCACTTTTTCAACTAGATAGTATCTAGGTACTGATATCAATAAAATTAATCACTTTATTGACATTTTCCATGCGACTTAGATAACTTATCGTGACTGTATGTAAAGCCAAAAAATCTGATACAAAAATATCTGGGGGCACGGCAGTGCCCCCACCAAGTCGAGCAAAAAAGCGGCACGGCCGTACCATCCTTTTCTCGAAACAGTTCAGGCCATTTTAGACCCCCTATAACTTTGTTGTGGATAAAACTAGAAGCCAGAATTTTCAGTAACAAAGCAGGCATTGTATAAACACGGTATATTTCAAATTCCATTCAATTTGAACCAGTAAATAAGTTTGAATGCGAATGCGATGGCCAAGTCAATCTATTTATTTAAAACAAAAGATTTTTAATTTTGATATGGTCACTATAAGATGTTGTTAGGTTAGCTAATTACGTAATAACTGACTTGGTATTACATGGATGTGACAACTGTTTACGGTAGAAGCACTGAGTTGCGAGATCTGGTCTTTTTACAAGTTTTTTTGATGGCATTTAAAATATCCGTAACCAAACGTAAGGTAGAAAATAAAGTATATAAATATTATGGTGTATTTGTTTACGTAGTTGAGGCCAATTCATTATACTTTAAATTGATTGTAATTTTTTGGTTCGTAAATGAAAAGAAACCAAAGGTACTACTTATTTTCAAATATAATATTTTTGGATTCTAGGTTACTGTGTCTATTTATAGATGAATAACACTTAATCTTTTTAATTAGGTATAGACCTTGAAAACGGCGCTCATTAGTACCTATCGATTAGTCCGAAATATGCGATACAAACGTAAGCCTAAAGAGATAAGAGAAATTGGGATCATTGTTAAATTAACTTGAAAAACATGGTAAATCCTTAATCGTACGTGTCTCGGGGCTGTTACATGTATTCAGTAGTTAGATATTGATAGACAGGTGATAAATAAAGGAACTGCTTATGGGGGGTTAACTCCATAGTTATACTCACTGACTAAGGCTGGTGCAACTTGGCCAAAAAGTTAGGTATCTACATGAAAAGGTATGACTAAGATGCATACACCAAGTAGTTTGCGTTAAAACTGTTTTAGAACTGCCCCCTGACTATAAGCTCTTATAGCAGTATTATTGCAGTTGTGGAAAAGAGATGCGAGTATATTCGCCGCTACACGCGTCTCGTTTTCACTTCTGCAATAGTACTGCTATAAGTGCTCGTGGTTACCCCCCTGGTAAAGTAAAGTACAGAATCTCGAAACTATCGATATACCTGGATTATTCTTTAGTAACTTGACTCCCGCTCCGTACAACCTCAGGCCGGGGTAGAATGTGAGGGCAACTGCGAACTCAAATAGCCATAGTTTGAAACCTCGCCTCACATCTCCGAAGCCGTTTGCCACCGCTGACAGGCCAATGTTGATCCTGCAATTAAATATATTTAAATATACCACGTACATTTTTACATGTAATTTTAATTTTTCTTTTACATGCCATTTTAGGATCATAACTTTAAGACTTTATACAATTAAATGGATCAATAAAGATTTATTACTATGACTACTTAGTTAATAACTGCCTTCGAGGTCTTGTTGTTATGCCACCGAATAGTTCAATGTTCGATTCCCAGAGGAGAATACATAATGTAGTAGAATTGGGGAGTGATAAGGATTGTCCTAAGTCCACCTAGCTAGATCACTGTTTTTGCTAGGTCTGTCGCCATAACAATAACAACAAGAGATAAGATTGCTAGTAAATTTTCTCAGTGATTATAATAGGATTCAGAATAATTTGCATTTTCATCTCCAGTGTTGCCGTCCTCTACCATCAGGTGAGATGTAGGCGACGCAGCTACCCGATAATAACAAGAAAATATTTTAGGACTATTATTAGCCACCAAAATAAAGTTTTTAAACAAAATAAAAACATGCTCGGGTTATTAGTTGTACTCATCATACAAACAAATGCTCTTGTTTCGGGAATCAAACCGAGCTTTTGAATTAGTGCGGCCATTGCACAAGCATGTGCGGATCACACCGAAACCGTATTGGTGTCGCATAGTAAAAGTTAATCTCTACCTGTACAAAAATCTGTTCAAGCAAAACACCTATAATAAAACATGTCATTAGATAGATTAGCTGTTTATGTTATGTTGGTTTCGATTTAAAACTAGCGACCGCCCGCTAGTTCGTCTGCGTAAACTCTGTGTCTTGTGTTATTTTTGAAAAATCCATGTTTTCCTCATCTACATGATATAGAGAAATTCAGCTTACTATGTCCAAGGGCGTTGATTTGGATTTTTAATAATTTGACACTTAACACACTAAAATGTAGTAAATGGGCATTAACTAAGTTCGCGTGGCCCATGTACGGCCTCCTCTTCACTTACCATCGTGAGATTGAGGTCAAACGTTTAAGTCATTGATAAAAAGTAACAAAATAACCTACTCCCGTCTTTTTTCAGTAGTAGGTTTCCCGCCCATAGACATACAAACCAATGATGGCGTAGAGACATTTAAAAGATTGATATTTGTTGAAGAAACAGGTTTGCATTGTAGAAGAATCATATTTAAACATTACTTTTAAAATTTAATTAAGGCTAATGTTTTACTTGCTTTCCTCTATCGATGAGGTCGAATATCACCGTGTCACAGAGTAGCATCATCAATATAACCACGAATATGTGGTAAATGGATCTGATGTGCTTCGAGTTTTCGAGCAGGGCAGTAAGGGTGGACTCCCGATGGACGAATTCTGCTGGTGTCTTCTTGACCTCGTCGCGAATGACGTCACCGTTTGGCGCTGCGGGACCACGGCGATTCCTCACTTCTGCCATTTTGAGATGTTCTCTGAAATTGGCGTTTTGTAAATTTCTTTATTTAAAAATTAGAGAGTAATTTTTTAGTACTTTAACAAGTATTACTGGTAAATATGATCATCAAGATGCATCTTTAGCCTATGGTCAGAAATTCGATTGGCATAAGGGACACATAAAAAGTAAAGTTAGTGGCATATAACTGTCCCACTGCTGGGTAAAGGCCTCAATCATTGAAATCAAGTCATCACTACAATTGATGGGTATTGACTTCAAGGGATACTATATTTAACATTTTTATTAAACTGATTATATGTACATTGATTGTATTGTAGCAAATGAAAAGATAAGATTACCACAATAGATACCATTAAAAACGTTTATACCATGAATCCGTTGCTTTTTAATTATTTTAATGAAAATTAAAGTAACTAATTTAACGAACGTTATTTTGTTGTAAGTATAATTAAATCGATAAAAACTACTTACTCATAATACCTGTTATCATTATCGATAGGCATATGATTATTGCGACTGTGGCAAACACAAGTAGGTATTTCGCAGAAAAATATATTAGGTATTTTATTTGCAACAGTTTGATATTAAGCTACCAAAGTGAAGTCAAAATATTTAGGTTTTACGTACTTTATAAAGTGTATATCATTGGGAATGTTATTAAAATGTAAATTCTCATATAATCGGGTGTAATGTTTAATTATAAAAATATATGTTAAATTATTATGGATTATACTTATTTATGGACATATATAATTTACCGCAATTTGTGTTTCTTAAAAATTTACAATTTTGAAATGTGTAGAACAAAAATTGCACGAGTAGAATTTGAACCCGCACCCTATGACAATAAGGGTTCAATACGCAAAAAATAAATATATAATTCTAACTATTTGAAAAAAGAAATACTATTATGATTTTAATTATTTTGATTTTGATTTTAGTTTGGATTTGTCATAGTTTAATTTTGTCTGTTCAGTTTAATTTAATCTGTAATGACTTAATATACTTTATCTGGTCTATTTCTGTTCCGTTTGCTGATGTTAATTATATTGTATGTCGTGTCTACCTATAATTAAGACAACACTTAGCCTTAAGATAAACTTGTATTCCATTTAAAATAAATAAATAAATAAATACTTAATGAATACTAGTTGCTATTGCCATATTATTAATACTTAATATGACATACTGTTTCCAAGTTGTCTTGTTTCTTTCTCTTTTTTGCAGCACAATATAACAGAAATAATTTAAATCGATTGAGAACTATATTCGAAACTAAAATATATACACTTTTAGTAAAAACTATATTTAATAAAATGTTAATAAACAATGGATAGTTCTGGAAAATTACATTAATTACTAACCAAGTTAACTCCACAATTATATATCGTCATTAGAATGTTTTGATATTATCTAACCTTTCACACTAGATAAAACTGTTTGTCCACAATTCAAAATTATCGAGAACGGAACCAAATCGTTCTCATTGTCTAATGCAACTTCACACATGAATTGCAACTAGAAAACATTGCTTATCAATCCACAAATTATAATTAATAAATATAATAACGTAATATCATTATCATAATCATCATCAACTTATTAGTCCACAATACTGCACTTCTCAAAGTGTAGGCCGCTGAGCACATATAATATATCTACCTACTATAGAAAAATAATAAAAAAATGTACTAAAAGCTAATTCGGTAGGTCATAGGTACAGGTACAGGTAAAAATAAAATCGTTGGGCGCACGTAACCTGCGTAAATATGTAAATAGCATTTGTTATTATGATATAGCGATTGCCATGATAGAAATTTCACACGCCCAAAAATTTATTTTTTACCTGTACCTGTACCTAGGACCTACCGAATTATTTTTTAGCTTTTAGTAAAATTTTCAATAAAACCGTTTAAGTTAAAAAAAATACGTATTTTTTTATTTTCAAGATTTTAATTTTTAATTTTATTTTCATAAAGAACTATGTATTCTACTAATCAAGCCCTTTCATTTGATACCTACATTAAGGTAGTAGTGATAATGTGGGGGGGGGGGGGTAGTGCAGCAGCCATTTTGGATTTACAATGATACCGAATGTATTGAATTATATTGTCATCAGAACTAAAGTTGTGTACCAAATTTCAGATCAATCCGTCCGTCAAGAATGGGTCAAATTTCAATTGCTAGATTTAACCCAAACAAATAAACAACCGTTTAAAAACAAATTTAATAATATATTATGTCTATTTCTAGTTCTCTTATTTATCAATTGTATTGCAGAGTTTCATACGACACAGTAATACAAATACGTATCTTGTAACTACGTATAGCATTGTAAATGCAAAAACTAAAATAAAAATATTATAATTAGTATGATAGCTAGTTACATGTGTGGTGCCGGGGATAAAGAATTGCACCACCCCATCTCTTCCTGTGGGTGTCGTAAAAGCCGACTAAGGGACCATTCCAGAGGATGGGCAGCAGCATCTTTCTGAAGTTACCCTCAACCTACTGCGATCGCCAACCCGCCTGCCAAGCGTGGCGATTACGGCAAATACCCCTCATATCCTTGGGGGAGGCCTTTGTCCAGCAGTGGACGTCTTGGGCTGAGATGAGTTACATATAACCTATTTATAAAAAGTGTACCTTAATTCTAATACATTACTGGCTATTCTAGGGTAGACTTTTCGTGGAATGTCTAAGTAATTAATAATTTATTGTCTTTGCCTGTCATGAACTCCTGCCCTGAGATGTAGCATTTTCGTGTTAAATATTGCTTTAAAATATTTTTTATACTACTAATAATAATAAGCAAGCCGTAAAGAAATTTAACCTTTATATGAGAAATAGGGAAACGATTGAGTGCTACTTTACAATGGTTCTCTGGGCAAGACTGACCGCTGGGTCAAGTGAAAACAGCCCGGACGTAACGAAGGAGCTTACTATAAATAAAGTGAAACCTTTGACCTATGAAAGTGCTTAGAATGACTTGACCTTAACGTTAATTTACGCACATAAAGTGAACACGTAAAATTATTTCGACAAAGTAAATGCTGAGACGATCAAATCAAAAAATCTAAATCTCTTTTCGTTAGAAATGTTTTTTGGCATTTCGTGAAAAAAAAAATTGTGTTATTTTTCTACACCCGGACCCGGCTCTTACGACATGCACGGATACATTATTTTCATGTCTCGGACCAGCATGGGATAGCAATTATTTTTTATGTATTAATAGGAATACTATAAACACGTTAATAAGCCATTTCTAAGACAATACCGACAATATCTACTTTTTAAATTATTTTTCATGCCACCAATACTCATCAAAGTTTCTTATATGAAAATAAGATTTAAATTTATTTTAATTATAATTTATTTAACGAATTAATCATATGAATATCAAAGGTTTACTGAGTAAGTTTATTGTGAAGAAACCATTTATTATGTAAATGTATTAAAGGTAAACTTATTAGGACAGATCAGACTTATTGATAAAGTTATAAAATACTCACCAGATTTAATACAATCCCACTTGTTGCTTGAATCACTGTCTTAAAAATTAAACGTCACATATTTATTAGCACTCCATCGATCGAAGTTATTTTAATTCTGGTAAATGGTCGATTAGTTATGACAGGAATTAATCAACTTATTTTACGCACACCCGCGTTTTAATATGGCGCATAAAATACTGGTTCATTATCAGACGGTACAATTTGTGATGTTAGTTATCAATACGTTACCTACGTATATTTATTGTTTTGTTTTCTATAGCTAAGTAATTAGTCTTAAAAGCTATATTAGCGATTTGCCAGTAACTAGATCTAAATCTGGATGATGCTGAGCATTCGCTTAATGTGACATTAAGAACACATGAGAATTATACGGTAGGTTAATCTTGAATCAATGTCACATTTAAATTGTGATAAGAGTAATCGGATAATTGGAGTAGTTATAGTTGTGTTTAGTTTTTAGAAAACAATAATATATTGTTACTTTGAAGGCTAATAAATAAAACTTATTATAGTAAAGTTAATTGAATTCAAATAAAAAAACTGATCAAATGTAGAACTTATTATCAACGCCATAAGCCGATTTATAGCCTATTTTAGTTTTTTTTTCTTTTACGCTACGATAAGTTATATTGATTATACTCAAGAAATTTGTACTTGGTAGGTATTATAAATCTCTAATAGTGGTAAGAATTGATAAGAAATCTTATAATTCTCATAATAGTAGAGAAATGTTGCAGAGCAACTTAAGTCTCTCGAATGAATAATTTAGTTTACTTTTGCCTATGTACGAGTAACTTTAGTAGGCCGTAACGTAATCAATTCTCTTTCGTCTTAGCGAAACTAGTTTCACTTAAATTTACTACGGAAACATTTTGCCTAACGCGCCTTTTCGATGTAGTTTAGTAGGGAATCTAGTTTTAATGGAAATGTGTTCTAGATGTAAAATATTAGCACAAATAAGTACGTTGTAAGTTTGGTGAAGGGTGGATGTGTGCACGTAGACAAAATACTTAACATTGTTTCTAATACTACTACCAGTACCAGTACAATACTGGTACAAGTCAAAATATACTGATATTTGAAATTGAACTGTACTGTTCTTCAATACGACAAAATTTCCAATGTCAGTATGTTTTGACTTGCACCAGTATTGTATTGGTAGTGCGATTATGGGTTCACAAACGTTCTAGTCTATGTTATAGCTTTATCCTTTTATACTTTACTAGCCGTCACCCTCCCGCTTCGATGTGAGAAAATAATGGGTCAATGAATGCTAATCAAAATAATAATTAGGTTTACCAACATCATATATGGCCTATCATTTGCACAATCTCATGTTCTTACTACATACAAATTTTCATCAAGATCGGTCAAGCCGTTCTTGAGTTAAAAGTGGATATACAGACAGACAGACAGACAAAAATTTCAAAAATCGTAGAATTGGTGTCAGTGAGTCATAAAATGAATATTTATCCCAAAGTTTGTCAGAAAAATTGCAAGTATAGCCTACAGATTTATATAGTAGTATGGATATAGATTAGCTTCGATCAATAATTATGTGTTAAATAGATTCCCGATGAGCACTTGAATAACGGTAGGCGACTTTGGGGCCACGGAGCCACTATGACGTTTGTACGATGACAGTAAATTACAAATATTTTGTACTTGTGTGATAAACTGTGCAACCTTAATTTAAACTATATTTTTAAGATTTAAGCTTACTATGGTAAGCTGAACTTGTTGATGCTATCCAACGTTTTTTCAGATTTTGTTATTCGATTTAAATGTATAGGTATGAGTAAACAGTAGGCTTAGCCAAAGTAACATTGAGAAAAGTTCGAAAAGAATAAAATGTATTGTATTGACATAAGCCGCGCTAAATCACGTGGCCAATCTTATGTCAATCCCATACATTTTATTCTTTTCGAACTTAGCTATCGTTTTCTTAATGTTACTTTGGCTATCGCCACTGGGTCACTTTCGAGATGCATTTTTTTTCCGGATAATTTGTCTAGTACATAATTGATCGAAGTTTATTGATAAAATAGCCGCTGTACTTACTTTTATGCTTGTATAGTTACTAGCTCAGATCAGTTAACTGTAATACTGGTAATTTGTATATAATTATTATTCTGTACCAATTGCTTATTGCAATTGTACTTTTTTAACTTGAAAAGAGGTCATCAAAGGTACCTTTGAGGCAAGTCGTCATTTTACAAGAGCTATTTCTAGTTTTGATATAAACAGGTAAGTATATCATGTTCAAAGCAAAATGACCGTTTCAAATAATAATCAATTAGGTTTCATACATGAAGCGTGGCGCGGCTCCACGTACCTAGCAACTATAAAAGTTATCTGTCTTTGTTATTGTCTCTGAATGTTACTTTGCAACATTGTATGATATCGCCCAATATCACGAGCAGTTGGTGGCCCAACGAATGTTAGTCTTAAAATATTTTCTGAACAATTGGAAACGCGAGCAATGTTTTCTGTCATTTCATATTTCGAAAGTTTAAAAAAAATTCTAACTTCAACATCGATGTCGTAGAATAAATATGATAAAGAAATAGAATGCTTTCTTTAATAAGCTTATCTATAAGCAACGTTATGTTCATGAGCTCACAGCTGGAAGACATTTTTTATTTATAGGTTTTATGTTGTCTTTATTTGTTATGTTTCTTTTGTTTTTTTCTTTAATGTAGTAAGATAAGTTATCTGTAAGAAAGGAGTGTTTAAAACATGCTAAATAAAGAAGCGTGGCCCGTGACCTTCGGCATTCAAAGGTGTATTCGGTATGCCGCCCTCCACCCCCGGGTAGTAGAAAGATGCATTCTAATTGTCCAATTTTATAGTTTATATAAATTTATAGTTGATGTACTATTTTCAATGGCAATAATAATAAATTAGATAATGCATCAATACTAATATATACAGTGGTGGACTTATAATTAGAAACACTCCATATGAATTATGAAAGTCCACATATAATATTCGTGAAAAATGTATAGATTCAATATTTAATAATCATGCAACAATATATCCACTCAATTAGAATACTCATAGAATACATTAAAAAAAAACTATCTAAACTTCAATCATAAAAAGATTTAAAGCATACATAGCTTATTTTCTGTTACTGGCCGCTTGGACGCCTAATTAGAAACACTTTAGAAAAGCATGCACGGTACATTCCATTTTTGAAACTTTTTTCTTAGCTATTTCTATCGTTTTGGCGGCAATTTAACATCAAATTGGAATTTCGTTTACGATTTTTTGTTCAAAATGGGCAAAAATAAAAGTTGTGACGCGTCAACTAGGCAAATAATTGTTAATTTGCACATCGACCAAATATTGACGTACAGGAGAACAGCTGATCATTTAAAATGTTCCGTAAAGAAAGTTGTTAATGCTATTGACCATTATAAAAGACAAGGACCTATTGAAAATGTTCTTAGAAAGGCTCGACCGAGGAAAATTTCGACCAAAGAAGATATGCTAATCGTACGTATTGCTAAACAAGACCCATTTAAAGGCTCCAACCAGATTAAAAATGAAGTTTTTTCATCTGATGACCCTAGAAACGTCTCTTCAAGACTGGTACGCCGTAGATTAGTGGACGCAAAATTGTTTGGGAGGGTTTCTCGAAAGGTATAAGGTACCGACCGCTTCTTACCAAGCAAAATCGAGAGAAGCGATTATTATTCGCTAAAAAGTATGTCAATTGGACGGTGCGAGATTGGAAAAAAGCCTTATTCTCAGATGAAACTAAAATAAACATGGTAAATTCAGACGGCAAGCGCTACGTTAGACGTCAAATAAACGATGCTTTTAATCATAAATACACTAGAAGCATAGTCAAGCACAGGGGTGGCAATATCAAGGTATGGGATGTTTTTCCGGATGTGGAGTTGAACCCGTTCGAAAGATTGAAGGCACAATGGATCAACTGCAGTACAAAAACATCTTAGAAGAGACAATGATTCCCTACTCTGACGACAATTTGCCTGTAACCTGGATCTTTCAGCATGATAATGACCCTAAACACACCGCCAACAGTATAAAATATTTTCTTAGGGTACAGCGTATTTCCGTCTTAGACTGGCCTGCAAATAGCCCTGATTTAAATCCCATAGAAAATCTGTGGCATGTCGTAAAAAAGAAAGTCTCAAACAAACGTAACTCCAGTCACAACGAATTCTACGAAGCTTTTGTCGAAGCATGGAATTCAATCCCACTAGAAAAATGTATGAAATTGCTTGAATCAATGCCACATCGTTGTAGAGCTGTGATTGATAATAAAGGATACGCAACAAAATATTAATTATAAGGTTTAGTAGCCTATACACAGTATCTATTACCTAAATTATATAAGTAATGCTCAATCATTAAACCTATAAATTATTTATCTTTTACTTTTTTTGTATTGTTTCTAATTAGTTGTCCATTATTGTTGGTACTTTAAAACTCATTTAGTTGTTTGTATGAAATTTAATATTGAATCGGTACTTGTTAACCTAGTTAGTAGTAATATTTTGTTGTTTTTTCTAATAAATAATAAGTTATTGAACATATTTTATGCTATTTGTTGTTTCATTTCCAAATAGAAAGTATTAGGGTCAAATATCTTGTATAATGTTAAGTTCCGTTCATGTTCCACCACTGTATATAGTAATATTACATTCCTGTGTGGTCGCTGCGTTGCAGCATGAAATCACAAAATCGCCTGGTGTAATACGGGTGGTATTACGCCAGGCGATTTTGTCTCACAGAATATCGGCGTGAAACAATGGCACTCGTTGCTGTTGGGTTTCGTCCAGTGAGTGAAAGTACCGGAGGCCCATCTCTCACTTCTCTCCCCTCCCAATTTCTACTTCCTCCTCAAGATCCAGCTCCTTCCTCAAGGCCAGCAACGCGTCTGCGATTTCTTTGGTTTTGCGGATGTCCATGGGCGGCGTTTGTTTTCTATATAAAAAAATACAAAAAAAATAAATAAAATACTTTTCTAAAAAGTGCATTAAAAAAATGATAAAATATATCGTTACATGTTATAAAAAAAAATAGGACAAGGGTGTATTTTATTGCTCTCGTATTTATTACGTCTACTTGGTCACCCATTTGGTGACCTGATATTGCTACCGTTGCTTTACTCGCAAGACCGCAAGCAGCTTATCATCTCACCCACCTTTCGTTATGAAGACAAGTTAATCACAAAAAAATGTTTATCAAAAACGTCAACATCTTTGTTTACCTCCTTTGCCTGCTTGTAGCTGTCCGGTGACCTTTATGAGATAATATACAGCTGCATATAGTTTAGCATAGCTACAGACTGCAATTTTATGGCAGGCGATACACAAAGGGAGTGTTAGTGTGAAAACGTGTAACCTACTTTTAAATGTCAGCGGCTTTCGTTATTGTAATAATTATGACAAAAGTTAAGGAAGATTTTTGAGATTAGTTAAAGTCCCTAGAGTATATTGTTCTGTGGTTGAAATGATTGTAATATCGAATTTATAAATGCAAGACTTTAAAATTACCTTTACTCGCATACAATTTCATTTCAATACAATTTTCTTTGTCATAAACAAATTTTGTTAATTTTCTTATAGTTTCCGTAGTATTTACAATCATAACTTTGGAACAAATAATTTAATGTAGAAGAATTTGGTTTGGTAAAAATATTGAATAGCAACAAGCATTGAGGAATCTTAATTTTTTTGGTATTTTTATTTGAATTCATAATATTTAACTATATAACTAAACCCTAAAAAAACTAAAAAAAACTAAATAAACTAAATAAAAAAACTAAATAAAAATAAAAAATAAATAAACTATATATTTAACGAGCCTATTCCTTTTTTAAAGGCCGGCAACGCATCTGTGATTCCTCTGGTTTTGCGGGTGTCCATGGGCGGCGGTGATTACTTTCCATCAGGTGACCCGCCTGCTCGTTTGCCTCCTTCTAATATAAAAAAAAAACCATATTTCTTTTCATAAACTCATAATAGTTATTATAGGATAATCATGAGGAAAATGGTTAAAATCATGGGTAAAATGTATTATAATTATGAGTCACTGTTTCATTTTACACGTGTCTGAAACTCTAAACATCAAGATTACCATAGTACCTCATTTAAGCACATCATTAAATTAAACGAAACTTAGAAGAAAGGAAGTTTCAAACTCAACTTCGCCGCGTTCCCCGTGACGGGAAGTGCGACCTATTGGCATTTCTGCTTGAAGTGAGCGAAATATCCCCGAGCAAGGAACTAATTAGAAGATGCAAATTGTGGCTCCGACTGTAATAATCAGTTTGGAGCTCCACTACTCCATTATACGAGTATAGTGACGTAACATATGCAGTAGCGGAATGAGAGCAGACCAACTGGAGTACGAAGAACGGCCAAATTGGAGCGATAGCGGACTGGACGGCGAGTTTGCTATTTTACAACGCCCACAATCGTGTGTTGGTGATTAGATTTTGACAACTTTTCCATTGTTCTAATGCCAAAAAAAAGGATAGTGTCATTGAATTAGCAGTCTTGAGGTATTGGTGGATTCTGAGCTCCTAATTCAGTTTTGTAGCAGTGTTGTTGCGTTTGCAAAAACGAAACACGTGTAAGCGGCGTACACACACGTAATGCATCTTTTATTTACAACTGAAATAACAAAATATTGCTCCTTCGGTGCGATTCTAGAAGTATAAGGTAGGGTATCCTCGTATGTTTTTTATTTTAAGCAATTCATTATATTATCTAATCCATTACTGCGCTACTAAGTTTTAGAGTAATTATTTACCATATTTATTGCAAGTGACCATGATAGTTTAAAAGTTATATCTTCAAAAGTTGATCATTAGTGTCAACAAAAAATGTTATTGGTCGATTTGATATTCGACCCTACCAAATCTATGCGCGTTGCGGATCTTAAAGTTTCAGTTCTTAGGTTTAGATATAAGCCCTGTGATAACACTATTATTATTATTATTCTCTTTATTATTATTATTATTATTAGCCCTCACTGTCCCACTGCTGGGCAAAGGCCTCCCTCCATTTCTTTTACCCATTGCAGTCCTTAGCTAATTGGTTCCAATTTTGGTTAAATTCATCCAGTTCGTCCCGCCATTTTCTTCTCGATTTGCCGCGGCGCCTCCGTGTTGTGTGTGGCTTCCAATATGCTGCCAACTTGGCCCATGATACTTCTGCCATGCAGCAGACGTGACCAGCCCAATTCCATAACAGCTGAGCTACTTTCAGAGCTACATCTGTGTTTGGGAGCGCGGCTCGGTGTTTCAGATTCGATCCGTTCGCTTGACACCTAATATGCTATGTTCCATAGCGCGTTGGCAAACCCTGGGCCTAGACTTCTGGATGTTGGTTATGGACCAAGTTTGTGCGCCATATGTCAGGATGGGAAGGATATACGATATTTTCGCTTGTGTGACATGAGGAGGTGCCCTTTCGTCAGCTCTTTCACAGAGCAATAGCTCCTCCAGACATTTTCGGTCCGCCTTTCGATGTCCTTGTCTTGTCGTGCCTGGAAGGAAATTATTTGGCCCAGGTAGATGTATTCTTGGACATATTGCATTGATTACACTATTAGTAAATAAAATTAGTTTTCTTAGTACTCTGAGATGTAGAAAAGTAATGATATTGTCGGTTACATGTATACCCCTGGATTGGATGGCATTCAATTTCTCAGGAATATTAATTTGCTATACACGGTAAAAAAAAATCTGCAATTTTTTTTGTAATCGCTATCGCTTCCACTCTAGAATTGCCGTACCTGACTGAGACTAGGGCGAAATGCACAAGTTCACCATAGTCAGTGAATTGAAACTTACTCGGGCTGTTCAGAAGATTCGTCAGTCACGTCGCAGATAGCTGGAATAGAAACTTTATTTATGGGACTTGCTGGCTTTCGTGTGCAACCCTTATTCTTAATTAAACAACTTCTTTAATCGTAAAACACTATGATGATTTCTTACATAGGATTAGATAGTTTTAGAGTTCGTTGTGCAAAGTAGGTACTTGTTAAGTTTTAATCTGAATTAGGTAAGTCTTCAATTTAAGTAGTGCAAGAATTACCTGGAATGTTATAAGTGTTATAACATACCATCCATAATAAGATCCAAACTACAATGAGATCCACGAAATCATTAATTGACGACCTCCTTGGTCCAGTCGTTTGTACACCGGTTTTCATGGTGTATGTCGCCATCTCTGAGGTCCCGGGTTTGATCCCCGGTCGGATCAATTTAGAAATTATTGTTTTTCAAAATTGTCTCGGGTCTGGGTGTTTTCTATGTATAATAAGTGTGTATTTAAGTATTTTAAGTATGTTTATCCGTTGTCTAGTAACCATTTAACGAGTTTCATAACGAGCTTCTCTTGGGCTAGATAATTGGTGTGAGTGAAGGAAAGTTTATTTATTTATTATTTATTTATTTATGAATGTCACTGTGCCATCGGTTCATAAGTCTACACAGGGTGAAAGACCCTGTAGTGAGAATAACTGGCAAGAAACTCAGTAATTGCATTTTTATCTTCCTTTCTTTTAGATCGTCACTTATTGGTAAATGTTCTTCCTATCATAGAAGAACACTCTTCATGATATTTTGTGATAAGCCCCCCCTCGACAAATCGACAACGAAGCCCGATTCCCGGCTCTCAAGATCCAGTTACCGCCAGTCAGAATAAGCAATTCGCCGCTCCACCTAACCAGGGCGAAATTTATGAGATTTGAATCGTTCCATAGTAAACTGTTTTTTTAGATATTTTCGATGTCATATCGATGCTAATAGTCTTGCTGACTGTAAAGTCAAACGTAATTATTTTAATGATAATGGATGGGCTTTAAAGCTTTTAGCAATTTGTCAGAATTATTAGAAAATAAACTCCAAAACTTTGTAGATAAGAGAGCACTGAAACCACTATTAAGGGGATAATGGGCGTATTGCCCTTTATGTTAACGTCTCGGAGCACTATCCTTTATCACTTACGCTCAGCACAAGCCCAGGCGCCACGCGCCTAATGCGAGTTTTATTTGCTATTCGATAACGTTACAAAAACGAAAATTTGTATGTATGGCAAACATTCTAGAGTAACTATTTCTTTCTCTCCGTGTCAAGCTAAAACACTGTACATAGCGTTACAGTGTTTCTGCTTTATAAGAAACATTGTATACCAAATTGCAGTGTTTTAGCTTGACATACTTCTCATTAAACCGCTTCCATTTCGACGACATGCTCAGTGAATACCTCTATCGTGTTAAGCTAAAACACTGTACCTACTTAGCGTTACAGTGTTTTTGCTTTATAAAAGACTCTGTTACCCAAATTGCAGTGTTTTAGCTGGACACGCTTACCACCAACCACCTCGATACGACATGCTCAGTAAGTACTAGCTGTAGCTGTAACGCATAGTACCTACAGTGTTTTGCTTGACACGAGAATGTAACTGCTTCAATGTCATAAAAAAAATCGATTTCGTTAAAATGGCAATTAAAATCACACTAGGCACTTAAGTCGATGGAGCAGTGACTAGCACGTTCAGTTTGCGATCTAGCGCGAAGTCATGTTACCGAATGGGTGAATAAATTGAAACATTTCAGCTCCTTCGTGCTTCGGAAGGCACTTGAAGCCATGATCCTCGATTGCTTTCATATGATGGCAGTCGTAGAGATTCTCAAACCCGCATTGGGCGTCCAAGGTGGGTTCTGACCCGATTTAACTGAATGCTGTTTATGTGGGAAAGATTGAGCCCAACAGTGGGACTCTTATAAGCTGACGATGAGAAGCTGAACGCGTCATGCAATACGTATCTTGGATTCATGCGCTAATGGTGGTATAGGATTAAAGCACAGTCTATTCAACCTCGAAGTGTATTCACCAACCAAGTGACTGTTTTAATAGCAAGGATAGTAGCGAGCTAAAATATGTATGAACATACGTTCATTATGTGTGTGAAGTCATTAATGTATATTACGTACGCGTTGCAGCTGGCATAATGTGTAGCAGTGCTCTGCGCACTACTACGCACGAGTGCAACTAAACATATACTTAACTTCACACTCTCTGTTTTCTTTTTTATTAATCTTTTTAAAACAAATATATTGTCTGCCTCGTTAATGACCTTTTTCGCACGTTCTTGTCGTACGTGATCCACTTTTCATCACCAGTTATCAGCTTCTTCAAAAATTGTTCGGTTTCATTTCGTGGTAACAAAGAATCAGAAATGAGTACACGGTTCATTAGGTTTCTTTCAGTGAGCTCGTGAGGTACCCAAATATCGAGCTTTTTTGTGTACCCAGTTTTTTTCAAATGCGCCAAAACTGTTTTGTGGTCAATTCCCAGTTCTTCAGCTACGTCGTAACTACTGATATCTATTTATCTATCTATCTATCTACTGATAACTATCTTGCTCCACTTTTACAAAAATGGCATCCATTTTATCCGTAATAGGGCGATCAGAGTGACGTGCATCTTTGACATCCAAATTTCCGGATTGAAAACGCTTTAACCAAACTACTACTGTGCTACTCTCACAGACACTGCACTAGGTACATAAACATCGCAAATTTGTTTCGCGGCTTGCGTTGTATTTTTACCTTTTTTGTAGTAAAATTTTAAAATGTATCGAATTTCTTCATTAGATTCACTCATCTTGACAGTAAGAAAAACAAATGAAAATCACACATTTTCTTAATTTGAATTTGGAATTATCTTCCTTAATATTTAAACTTTTAATGATACCAAAAACCAGCCAGATACATATAGTATAGAGAAAAGAGAGCCAAAGAGATTTTATTACAAGTTCATACATACTATATGCGAAAAGACTTTTTCGCCAACCTAAAATATATAATGGTAACCTTAGTATTATTTTCATCGTCACCACAAATAGTTACATAATTTTGCAATAATAGTTATAATAATGAGCCGTATACAATTAATGATACCCTGGCTCCCTAGCTAGTAAAAACCGAAATGTGAGAGCCAGTGTCTATTATTATTAATAATATTGCCTTGAATCATTATACCTCCCACCTCTCATACGTAGGCGTGGAAAACTATCAGAAACTATTATGCATAACTACGTAAATAAATATACTTATTATTTTCTATTTGCAGCTCCTTATTCATTTTCACTAACGTATTCTCATGTGTAATAATATTGAAATTAGGCGAAAAAGATTCATTATTGATGATAATTCATCGATCTGTTAATATCTTACTAGTGAGTGCCTATCAGTGCAAGTTTTATATGACATTCGATCACGTTAACGAAATCGAGAATTTTCTATGGCTATAAACATACGCCTCATCATCATCATCATCATCTCAGTCAAAAGACGTCCACTGCTGGACAAAGGCCACCCCCAAGGATCTCCACAACGACCGGTTTTGTGCTGCTTGCATCTAACGGCTTCCCGCGACCTTCGTCAGATCTTCAGTCCACCTTGTTGGAGGCCTGCCCACACTGCGCTTTCCGGTACGCGGTCGCCACTCAAGGACTATTCCGACCCAGCGGCCATCAGTCCTGCGAGCAATGTGCCCTGCCCACTGCCATTTGAGCTTAGCAACTCTTCGGGCTACATCGGTTACCTTTAATCTTCTGCGGATCTCCTTATTTCTGATTCGATCACGCAGAGAAACCCCAAGCATAGCCCTCTCCATTGCTCTTTGGAGAGAGACCTTGAGCCTTTTTATGAGGCCCATAGTGAGCGACCACGTCTCAGTCCCCTATGTCATCACTGGCAACACACTGGTCAAAGACTTTCATCTTGAGACTGCCCAGCCTAATTGGATTCGACGATTGACCTCTTTGCTGAAGTTGGACCTACCTAGCTGGACCGTTTGTCCCAAGTAAACATAATCGTCCACAACTTCAAGGGCAAAGTCCCCAACCTTCAGCGGAGTGGGTAAACATACGCCTACGAGGCGAGAATTGCAATTTAACACTAGGCACTCTAGGTGCGTAGTTTAAGTATCATTTGCCAATCGATCACGTTAATAACGAAAATTGGTATGACATTGAAGCAGCACCTTCTGGCGACATACGAGAAGAGTTTTGACGCGTATCCAAAGTGTAACATGCACCCCCACGACTCAGTCCACCCGAGCCAAGGTCCTAGCCTTTAGAGGCTAGTTTGGGTTGTTTCGCCCCCGATCCAATCTGAACCCCTCGGCGAATCTAGTAGGAATTAAGGACACGCTTGCGTAATGCCATTCTGTCTAAAAACCCTATAGGGGTGTTTTGATTGCTTGGTTTGGATTGGCTTGTTTTTTGGCCCTTTAAGTTTCTCTAAGTAAGAGGCTACAGCAAACGATAAAAAAATCAAAGCATAATTAATTATTTGGTCATTCATCCTACGTCACAGCACTGCATTAATTTTCAAGTTCGTAAACGAAACATTGCGCTAACGAACTCCTTAAAAAAGGATTGTGCAAAAATTTACTATCAAGCCCATTTCTCGTTTCGAGCAATTTGCGAAATACAAAAACAACCTTAACCCAGCTACGACGTAGCGGCTCGTAGCTCGTAGCGGCTTACAGCTGGGCCCAACTACTCGTAGTTTCATTTTATGGCGCATTATCGATATATCACTTTAATGACCTCTTACAGAGATTAAAAAGTTTTCAGCTAGAAAAGATTAAACTCCCTTTTAAGCAGAGAAGTTTGAAAACTCAGGAAACAGGAATTCTCATTTTGTTAAAACTTTCTCTGATAGTTAAACGAATTTTTTATATTTTATTAATGAACCTGTGCTTTACTTAGATAGTATAAAACGACTACATAGTAAATGATTTATTTTATTTTATATTATTATATTTTATACTGTTTTAAATCTTATTAGCTATAAAACTATTTATAATGTTTGAGGATCTATGTTATAGTTCTGTGCGTAGCTGCGTCTGTCTAAATAGATAGCTTAATAGTAAACCTTACCAGGATTTGTGTGAAGACAACAATATCGTTAACAATGATGGTATTGCGATATACTAAGATATTAGGTACACTAGATAGACAAACCTAACAGCTGCTTACCAATATATCTGAAAGTAATGTTGAAATGGATATTTTTCTCTAATTGACGAAATATATCCATTTCCATAGTTGATGATTCCAATTTCAGTTTATCTTCAGTTTTGTCATCAAATGAGATCTAAGCCAATCACTTACCCGTTGTAGACAAAGAAAAACAAAACAGACGTGACATTCGACATTAGAGCAAGCTCGTTTCGCTTGTCGCGTCGCTCACCACTGCGGTCACAGCGACCCCATCCTTAAAAAGTGTTCTTACACCCATCTGTTTAGTACGCAATAAAATACGTACCTACTGTAGCACAGATATGGGAGCGTCCGTCGTAAACAATGAGCATAAAACGTTTATGATACCTTATCACACAGCGTTCCGGTTTATGACTCTTTAAATCATTATTTAATTTTGCCTGTGCAGTTTACAAATCTTCTACAACTGTTAAAAATTAAGTACCTACGCTCGTTTTCGACCACCTTGTACTAAATTAAATCTGTTACAGCATAGTGTCTATTAAAGTCAGTCTACGTAAAAAAACATTCTATAAATAATGTACCTGAAATTCGTCTTGATCGTTATAGAGGGTAAAAAATGTCTAATGGCTTTATGACACAAGTAATTCATAAATATGCTACTTTTTATCCTTAAAAAAATGGAGCTTCCCATGAGATACTTACTACCTAACTATATGTTTATGTGAAAGTTTGAGTTATTTCGACGTATAGGTAAGTTCAGTTTTAGGTGCTTATTTCATTATAAAGGAAACTGTAGTTTACATAATTCTGAATATAAAAGGCTTCGTCTAGACTATTGGATGAGCTTGCAATGGATAGTCGAATAGTGAAAGACGAATATTGGATGGCTATGACACGTTTTGCCCTTCGGAAATCTTTCCTTTGTTAGCTTGGCACAATTTTTTCCCATACAATGACATTGTTATAGCAAAAATGTGTGATTTAGGACGTCGAGCTCCGTATTAGTCCATCGGTTTTACACGCTTACATGGCTTGGTCCAGTCAGCAACTGTCGCGTGCGCTGGGGTGCGTCACCGCAAAATTACTTACTGTGAATTGTATTGTCCTTTAGTAGGCATCGCCAACAAGATAGACCTACAGACATATCTACAAAGATACAACGTATACCCTTGTCTTAACTAGACCGAAGGGGTGGTTATATAAAGATTTGAATTTGCATCATTCACCCAATTATAATTATTCTAACGACTTAGTATAACCATCTTTTCAGCGGGTTGAAAACATAATACTAAAATAGACGGAGCGCGGAAAATGAAGTGGAAGCTGGCAGTTGTAAACAATGGGAATAAAAGTTTTATGATCTCTTATTGTTTACCGCCATCCGCTTTACGGCTTTTTAAATCATCACCCGCTATGTTGTTATGACTGTCTAGATTAACTTCTGGATTCTTTTAAGCGTGAATTATAGATGCACATAAAATAAGTCATAATGATAACATAAGCTCTAGTTGCATCAACCGCTATCCCTTTACGCCGTAATAAAATCATGCTTATATCTTACGTTTTGTTGAGTTCCACACTTGACAGAGATTTCGAGAATTTTTTTTCTGATCGCTTCGTTCCACATTCGATACTTGAGAGCAATATCGTGCAAAGCTTTTTCTGAGCGACTTGTAGCTTGGGGACAAGTATTGCCGTTAGTGTCCGCATCTCGGCTTCACATGTCGTATCTAAAATATTTTAAACTTTGTGGAATATAGGTACAATTAAAGTATTCAACATAAGACACCTAAATATCTACAATTCTTAAAGTTATTATAACCGTCTATTTGATAACAAGGCATGCAATATTCAAGATGGGTAGACTCATTTTGAACATAGCAAGGCACGCAATTGTTCTCTAGCAACTTTCTAGATCTCCTATCTAGGCTAGATAGGAGATCCAGAAAGTTGCTAGAGAACAATTTAAGATAAATATTTTTCACAAATAAATTCATGCCATTTAAAGTCCACTATGGAAAGTTTCAAATCGTATGATTGCAGTTGAATACATTTTTTTTGGAGATGCCTATGTCCAACATTAGGCTAAAGGATGATGATGATGATACATTTTTTTAAAAGTCAGTCTGTAATTTTTGTGTTTTTATATTTTTTTGGGATACGAAAATGTATAAAAGTTCTTAATTACTTAATCTCCAAAAACTTATCAAATAGACACTTACTTTTAACCAGTTTCACTTTACAATGTATTGAAAGTAAAAATGTATAACATGAACAAATAAAAATTCAATAAAATAGAGAAATATTTGAAGTGGTTTGTTTATTTGAACGTTCCTGATGTGATATAAAAGGGGTTATTATGGCCCTTTGGCGTGGAAGCGTGTAACTATGAGCACAGGAATATTGACGAAATAAAAGGAATCGGTAAACAAAGTTTGTTGAACTTGAACAAACCAGAGGCTGGCGATCCTACAAACGGGACAAAATAGATATCCCTTTAATATTAAGTTTTTTATTTGTCATGATATATTATTATGTATTACTGGAGCTCGATAATTGACTCGAGAGCTTGGCCGTTCTAGTTGCTGTTTTGTAAGTTAAGTAACTTGTACAATGCCTGGTCACCGGATGGGGTGACAAAATTAAAATATCTTGAGCTCTTCTCTGCTGTGCCTGATGGGTTAGGGTGTAGCAAAGGGGGTCCGAGACAGCCGATTTTTCGATCGTGTTTTGTATGAAGCTAGGACTTGTAAAATTTTTCACTGTTTGCTGTCACGTGATTGGTTAGAAATTTTAATTAATTTTGTCTTGAACTTCGAGATTATTTTTTTATTAGACAACAGAAGTCTCTCATTACAAAAAAATTAAAAAAAATAAAATCAAAGAAATTTAATCTCTTTTCGTTAGATATGTAAATAATTTGAAAATTATTTACATATATCTAACGAATTCCGTGAAAAGCTTTTCGTGAAATAAAAATTGTGTTATTTTTTGGGGCCCCCTTTTCTACACCTGGACCGCCTGATGTTATACAGAAGCAAAGTCCAGATGCGAGGTCAATTAGTGGAGCAGGATTGTGCCTCACTAGCCACGTCCTCACCATGTCGACCCGCAAGTTGCTTCTTCACACCTCCGGGAAGGAGGAAATAGTCCGCTTCCTTTGCGCTTCAGAAGGCCCGTTAAACCGGTGGCGGAGTTTGTTTTCGTAAGATGGCAGCCGTTAAAACCCTTCACCCTTCATCGCCTCGGTGGCCGAGTGGCAGAGCGCTCGGCCCGATACCCGAAGGTTCAATTCCCAGGTCGGGAAAATGTATTTTCGGATTTTTCGATGCATAGCCCGGGTTTGTGATCACCAACCCGCATTTGGCAAGCGTGTTAATTAAGCCAATACCCAATTCATCAATTGTAGCGATGACTTGATTTTAATGATGGAAGCCTTTGCCCAGCAGTGGGACAATTATAGGCTGTTTACTACTCTTCATCCTCACGTGTTAATGTTTACGTCCAGGATTTTTTGAACGTTTCTTGAACGCCTTACTTGCAGCAGTACGTAGTCTGGTGCCGTCCTTGTCACACATTTTAAAGCTACTAAAGAAAAAGTATCTGCGTCTACATCCCTCTTGCCCTACACAACCGGTTGCCAGACGGTCCGTTGTGCGCCGCCATTAATTTTAGAGGTAACTGATATCAAATTTTTCAAAGCGAAGGAGAATGTATTCAAAATTTCGAAGCTGGGTTTGGTGGGAGTATGGTAATCATCGTCTTGGTGATGCTCGTTTGAATTTCACAAGGTAAGGTAATTTCAGAAGGAAATAATGAAAGTGGACGAAGCGAAACAAGTATGTATGGATAGCAAGTGGAAAAAAGTGGTCTCTGCCTACCCCTACGGGAAAGAGGCGTGATTATATGTATGTATGTATGTAAGTTCGTTTAATTATGAAATATAATAAGTTTTGCATTAGTTACAATTTCATTGTTAAGATACACACTATACAATTATAAATACTAGTAGTCGCCCAGTGGTCGAAATTCGACCGTAATTTTATTAAGGCTGCACGGATTGTATCCTAAGTAATGAAAAATTAAAAAAGATAGAATGTGAGTTTGGATTGGCATTGACAGATTTCGGCCACTCCTCTGTCAGAACAATAACTATAGCTTTATAGCAAGACCGGTTAACTGAGTCCTCGCCTACGGTAGGTACGGTAGCCACGAACACGAGCGACTTGCGACGCGGTGAACGGATTTCTAGTTCATTGCGCGCTATACAACGGCAGTCATAGTCAACGGTTATAGAAATAACGGAATGAACTACACATCGCTCGCCTAATCGCAAGATGTCAGTGGTTTTGGCCGGGCGGTAAAGTGGTACACACGTGATAATTTTAATAAGATTCATCTGAAGATAAGCAGTTATAAATAAAGGTGCTACTTTTAAACCGTTCGAACATTTTTTACCTACTACCCATTCAGAGCGTCTATATTTTAGCTGAGGAGAAAAATGGGGGCAAGAAACTGCACAGCTTTTATATAAGTAACGACATTTACAAAAAAAATTACCTATGTCGTTACCAAATCATGCAAAATTACAATACATATTATTACATACATTTCATTACATAACTCGCGCCTTTCGATTCGATCGATACGATTATCAAAGTCACTGAGTCCTCGCCTGCACAAGGGGTACAAGGACGCGGAAGTAGGAATAGTATAGTATTATATTCCCAATATGAGTCGAAATGTCTTCGGACATAAAATTAATAGTCAGTGCAAGCAAATGGCTTTTAACGTATATGAATTTTTTAGAAAAAAGAAATTGGTTCAAAATTTTGCTGAATATCAAAAAGTTATTCCTTTAAACAAAACCGTAGCAAAAGTTACAGGACTATCGGAAAAGTCTGTATCTAATAATTTAATAATTGTACAACTAGAAAAATTATTTAAAGACAACGAAAAATTTCAATCACCGAATAGACCAAAACAGATTCGCAAAATAAGAATGGGAATAGACGATTTCACAAAAGGCGTGGTGAGAATATAAGTCACTCAGTTTTACACAATTGATAATTAATACAGGATATTGTTGATTTTATTATTAACGTGCAGGACGATTCAGATGATTCTGATGATGGCTGCTTCGAAAGTAAAGAATCAAGTTCCAGTGGTATTGATATGGATACAAGTGATTGATTTATTGTTTTGATATTGCTAAATAAATAGTACACAAGTTTAATGCCATTGTATTTATCAAATCTTCTATAATAAATAACGGTTGCAAAGTAAAAAACAGATATTTTTTTTTCTTTTCTCAAAAAAGTTGACTAACTAGGTAGGCAGGCACCTCTATTTATAGTTGCATATCTTCAGATAAATCTTGTTAAAATTATCACTTGTGTACCACCTTACCGCTCGACCACGACTACTGACGTATTGCGACGCGGCAAACGGATTTCTAGTTCATTGCATTTTTTCTATGACGGCTGACTATGTCTGCCGTTGTATAACGCGCAATGAACTAGAAATCCGTTCGCCGCGTCGCAAAACGTTCGTACTCGTGGCAGAGCTCTACGTACCTCCCGCCCCGCGTACCTACCGCAGGCGAGGACTCAGTTAAGCGGTCTAGCTATAGTTATTATTCTGAGACTCCTCTTCCATTTTTGAAATTTTTGAAAAGAGTATAAATGCGTGTGTGTCAAATACATATGCCTATGGTAGTATGTGTAATGTTTGTTTTATTGATTTAATGTATTTAAAATGTATAAATAAAAAAAATATTAACATTCTGTACTCCTTCTCTATATAAACTATAAGTGTGCAAAATTTCGTACTCCTCCGTCCGCGCAATTCTCGTAAAAAGGGGTACAAATTTTTACTTTTTCATCCCCCCATCTCGGAAAGAGTATTTTTGCTCTTCGATATCTGAGTGCAAAAGCCGTTTTTATCCGCTAGAGTATAGACCGGCACCGGCACACACCGGCACACGCCGCGCCATCTATCCAAAGGTAATTGCAACCGATGGCTATTTATTTATTTATTTATTTATTTATTTCAGAAACAAACAGTCAATATACAATATTGTATTACATGATTCTATCACGTATCTAGACCTTTAGTTTCCTTAATTAACTTATTTATGACTAACACATAAGGCTAAAAAAAAATAAAAATATAATAATATTGCATTAACACTAACATTTACATGGTTACAACAAGGCTTTAAGGTTTGTTTTAAATTTTTCTAATGAATTTTAAAAAATGTCTACATCCAAAAATTTGCTATTATAAGTCTCACATGATCGCCGGATAAAACTATTGCCAACGTAACGTTTGTTAGATTTCTTAATGGAGAAAAGAAATTTCTTAACACAAGACCTTTCACGTTTCCGGGGCACTCTGAAATGTATCTGATTAAGCAAAGGTGTACAGTCTATCTTATTATTAATTATTTTGTACAAATTGACTACATCAATATAATCACGATGATTACAAAGAAATTCGGCTTTGTATCTGCTAGCAGACCGTTTATAATCAATATGGTCGTGACCCATCCTATAATCCAGAGCTCTGATGAATTTTCTTTGCACTCTTTCAATTCTATCAACATGAATGTTGAAGAAAAGATGCTAAACACTGCAGGCAAATTCTAATCGGCTACGCACGAAGCTGTTAAAAAGAATCTTATATGTAAAAGTACATCTGAATGGCTTGCCCATGCGCAGGATAAATCCAAGTTGTTTAAAAGATTTAGCTGGTAAGTTATCAACATGCGGTACAAAAGTAAGTCTAGAATCCATGGTTACACCTAAATCACGGATTTGAGTGACTCTAGACAGAGGCTCACCACAAAGGGTGTAACCGAATTTTATAGGGGTAAATTTTCTAGAAAAAGATATAACATGACACTTATCCGGATTCAAGAAAAGTTTATTTAACTTACAGAATTCCTCAAAGTTAGCAAGATCTGATTGAAGTTGAACGCAATCCTGAATATTACGAATGATCTTAAATATTTTCGTATCATCTGCATACATAAGTAGTTCAGAGTGGCATGTTATCTTAGTGATATCGTTGATATACAAGGTAAACAGCAATGGTCCAAGATGCGATCCTTGTGGAATTCCGGAGGTAATGCTTTTATAAGTAGATATGTAACCACTATGTACCACAGCCTGACTTCTGTTTTGAATATACGATTTGACCCATCGCAGGAGATCACCATGCATACCGAGTCGCCAGAGCTTCTGTAATAAAGTATAATGACAAATTTTGACAAAAGCCTTGGCGAAATCAGTATACACTGCGTCAACCTGACTATCTTCATCAAGTGCATCAAGAAGAACTTCAGTGAAACTAATCAAATTGGTGTCAACACTCCGGCCCCTAAAAAATCCATGCTGCTGTGAAACAATAAACCGACACACAGCATCAAAAATCTGCTAGGTAACTATTTTCTCCAACACTTTACCGAATTGACAAAGCTTGGAGATGGGTCGATATTTTTCAATGTCATGACTGATGGGTCCTTTCGGAATGGGAGTTATCAGCGCTCGTTTCCAAACTTCAGGGACAATCCCCTCATTAATAGACTTCTTATATATTAAAGTCAGCGGTACTGAAAGAGCTGATGCGCAGCTACGAATAATGACTGGATGTATCTCGTCAGGACCAGCACCTTTATTTGCATCGATGCACTTGAAATGTTTTAGAACGTCTTCCTGAGTAACGTCAATGGAATGCAAATCAAACACTGGTTGACTGTTTATGTTTAAATTTACTATAGAGGAGTCGGGGTGAGTTTGCTCAAACACAGAATGGAAATGACTATTAAATAAGTCACAGATTTGCTGCCCTTCACTAACAGTAACACCTTTGTACGACATACATTGAGGGAGTTGATTGTTAGAAGAAACTGACTTTATGTACGTCCAAAAATATTTCGGGTGAGTTTTAATTTTTTGCTCAGAGTAGTTTAAATAATTTTTGTAACACTCGGTTTCCATTTTAGAAGCACGTTTCCTTAGTACTTTATAAGAACCGTAATCAAGAGGATTGCCAAACCGTTTCCAAAGTTTATGATTTTTTTCTTTTCATTAAGCAATTTTTTAAGGGGCTTACTGAACCACACAGGCATAGACTTTGAAGAGGGAAGCCGTCGCATAGGGACAAACTTACTCAAGATAGACCTAAAGACAGCATAAAACCTATGAACACTTTCTTCCAGCGTCAGAGGGCCTAGTAATTCAATCCATTTTATTTTTTGAAGTTCGCGGTTAATAGATTCGAAGTCAGCTGAATGATAATTACAAACAAATTTAGGTGCTGGTTTCAGAGAAGAACTGTAGTTATCAAAATGTAAATGAATAGTCAAAGAAGGGTGATGGTCATCTTCCTTAGTCAATGGATCCTCACAGCGAGTAATGTTGCAGCCAATATTACTTAAAATAAGGTCGAGCATGCGACCGATTGAATTTTTGCATTTGTTTAATTGCTCAAGATTGGACAGCGATAGAAATTCACTCAGTAATTGTGACTCATAATTACCATTGTATAAAAGTGTAACTTCATTCGTACACGAAACGATCCACTCTGCATTAGAGATATTAAAATCGCCCGTCAATAAAAATGCATCATCGGGTCGATTAATAATTAGTTCACTCGTAATATCAAAAAATGAAGACAGTGCCTCTCGATACCCGGGGCCGTGCGGAATGTACAAGCAAGCTATGTTTAAATGCTTTCGGCGGGGCCGGGAGGCCAGGGCACCATGCGCCGGCGGCGCCGGCTCGTCCAGCTGCAGCGGCACAGACACCCACACGCACTCGGAGTGAGCGGACGCCGGGCACGGCCAGTCGCGTCGCACGGGCTGGTAATTAGCGCGCACCGCCAAGGCCACGCCACCGCCGAACAGACAGCCACTTGCTGCAGCAGATCGGTCACAACGGAATACTGTGTACCTACCATCAAAAAATTCGCGGTCATAAAAGTCGGATGTCAACCAACTTTCAGTGACACAGATAAAGTCATAATCATCGAGTGCAACCTTAGAAAAGAAAGAGTGACTTTTAGTTCGGAGGCCCCGAACGTTTTGATAATATCCAACTAGTTTATGAATCTTGTTTAAAAAATATAAAATTTAAATAAGCGGACCTGCCGCAGGACGTAGAGAAAAAAGCGAAAATATTACTCAAGTTTATTCGTTTACGTTGACAATAGTATATAACGCATGGGTACATACATAATAACATAAAAAGTAGGTATAAAAGGTTATAAAAGTGTGAGCTAGGCAACATACATATATTTATAAGCACTAAGCGATATCGTAAATATGTGGAGGACAACAATTTTAATATAATCTGTACCTGTAGTAGACAATAATAAGACAGTAGACAAAATGGTTTGTGAGATTTTTGTTTATAAGTTTCTTTAGTAATATTTGTTTTGTTTGTTTGTATATATGTTATTTTGGTTTTATTTGAAAAGACTGTAGGCTATGCAGATTCATCTTTGCAGATGAAATACCACAGATTCGATAACACAACGCTATAGTAAATGTTTACTTTTTATTTTCAAGTGCTAATTGCTGCACTGAAGCTAAATTAAATATTTATAAAATACAGTGAAAAAATTAAACGCCTACCCGACCCAGCCAGAAATCGAACCTGGGTCTTCCGCAATCCGGGCGGCTGCACTGACCGCTATGCTGCCGGGAAGCTTGACGTAAGCACTGAATTTTGTCACTGCTTGTGACAAAATTCAGTGTGTGCCGCTATTAGCACTCAAAAAAGCATTATAAAGCAGTGACAAAATTCAGCGCTTACGTTAGCCTTTCCGGTAGCACAGCCGCCCGGATTGCGGAAGACCCAGGTTCGATTCCTGGCTGGGTCGTAAGAGGTTTTTAGAGCAGTCTAGTAATCATACCATGTGAGGATACTAACCCCCTTACAAATGAACACTATTTAAGCATTTATTTAGTTAATCATTGTTTTGTCTCTTTTTCTCAAATTGAGAACGACGTTTGTGTGACGTTGGCAAAACAATTATTAACTAAGTAAATGCTTAAATAGTGTTTATTTGTAAGGGGGTAAAGCGTTTAAGAGCGTTTACGCCGCACACTAGCGCCGCCAATGAAAAAAAAACATATCTAGAAATTAGAGATAGAAAATCAAATTATGCTCAACAAACTATTTGAATTAAGTAATTTAGCATTTTTACGTCACCTAATGAACACCTCACATGTTATGGTTTAGTTAAATATGGCGTTATAGTTAAAAGTGACCGTAACGTCTTATTTAACTAAACCATAACATGTGAGGTGTTCATTAGGTGATGTAAAAATGCTAAATTACTTCATTCAAATAGTTTGTTGAGCATAATTTGATTTTCTATCTCTAATTACTAGATATATTTTTTTTTATTAGTGGCGCTAGTGTGCGGCGTAAAGGCTCTTAACACTAGGAATAGGGTGATGTTGCCGCATTTAGCGTACTATAATTAGCTTTTAATTTAAATTGTTAGGTAGCTTCACAAAAAAATGCAATAATTAGCTTGGCAAAACTCCTACCAAGTCTTTAAAGATGAGTTATACTGATTTAACGTAGTTTCAGTAATAGAAGCCTTATGTAAAAAAGACAGATGGAGCGCCTCTTTTCATTGGAGATTGCTGGATAACAAAAGGAGAACATAGTAATGAGATGAATTAAATAAGACGTTACGGCCACTTTTAACTATAACGCCATATTTAACTAAACCATAACATGTCAGGTGTTCATTAGGTGACGTAAAAATGCTAAATTACTTCATTCAGATAGTTTGTTGAGCATAATTTGATTTTCTATCTCTAATTACTAGATATGTTTTTTTTTCATTGGCGGCGCTAGTGTGCGGCGTAAACGCTCTTAATGAATACAAAAAAACGGGAATTAAAAAAAAAACAATCCGAGTAAAAGGTAAAAACTTTTTTCGGATTGAGGATCAAGCTTCCATGAAGCGTATTTCTCGCATTTGTGATTTTGTATGTTGGCAAAAAGGTTAAAGTACAGCTAGCCAAATGTTCTTAGGATTCGTCTAAACGCATATCTGGCAAGTTCATTATTAAATGAACACGTCATGTCACGTCAGTTGAATATTGAAATTAATCAATATTCAACTGACGTGACACACGACTAGCACGATTAATCCGACGAAGTATATTAGAGTCACAAATCTGAGAAGTAAATGTATGTAATGCAGTGAAAGCAGCTTTTAATTTAAGATGACCATATCACATTCGACTTTTCGAATCCGAGAGATTTAACAGAGATAAATCCAACTTCAATAATTTTGTGTAACGAACTGTTGGGTGTGCCAAGGTCAAAAGTCCAATAAATTGTGAATATTGTCTTAATAGTAAAATTGTTGGTTTTCAGAATTAACTTGAATTGACTTATCCTTTGTTCGACATTTATTTTTATCTGTTATAGATAATGTAATGGTTGTTGTATTAAATTTAAAATTGAATACAAATCCTAAACACGTACACAATATTCTAGGCACGGTCTGACTTTTGTTTCAGTTGATTAAAAGTCCTAATGATTTTTAAGGTTTACAGTTACGATGTTGTTGTTATCAATACACTGCTTGTACGATGAGGCAATGCAACAGAAGTCAAGTTATAATTCGTAGTGTATTCATGTCGTTTATAAATTCGCGATCACTGGTGATTTTTAAAAATCGCCCCCCTGTAGTCTTAATATGAGCTCTTAGAGCAGTATTCATGCAATGTTATTGCATTTGTTTTGCACAAGCGTTTCGTTTTCACAACAACACTGCTATTATACTGCCGATGGTTGGTTGTTGTTGTTGTTTGGAAAGTATTGAGGTCTGACTCAAAAGCCAGACCTCTATGTCTGCGTCTGATGGTTAAACCGGAAAAGGTTATTCCTTTCCCTTGTGGAATATCTTGCAGCTTCTTCTTAGTAAATGTCTGTAACAAATGGTTTACAAAGCCATTGCGTACATTGTGGTTTGAAAGCTAATAAAATATTGAAGTTTATTGGTATATAAACAGCTTAGCGTTGATAAACCATTGATTTCAATGTTTCCCTTTACGAAAAGATGAAACAAAGACGACTTGGTAGAATCAAAACAATGTTAGCATGAAAGAATGGCCCTTAACGTTCAAATGCCAGACACGAACTTATAATAGTTGTGCTAAATTCGTATCGTTAATTTACAAAGCAAACAACCATGTAACTATTTCGATTCCATTTGCTATTAACGTTTTCATAATAAGCATTATTCCGTTCACAATATCATTGAGAGTAGCTATTTATACTCACGACTCACGACGTAGACGATATGTGAATCGTACGGAAAGTGATAATTGTCTGTCTTGCAACTGATTTATAACGTCTAGGTACTTGGCACGATATTGAAATGTTTATAGCTCATTTTCCAATCGATTTCAATGGCAGACACTTATTCAAGTAACCTATAGGAATTAATTAAAGTTTTATATTTCGGGCGATTGCCTAGAACGAATGTTCCAAGCTTTAATTCTTCGGATTTTTTAAGCTTAGTCCTTAGAGGTGAGCAGCAGAGAAGCTTTCATTTTGCTTAGTCAAAACGTTGCGAATGTGATTTTTAAGATATCTACAGTCTACTTAAGATTCGCGCTTACTTAAGAACGCCTCGGTGGCCGAGTGGCAGAGCGCTCGGCCCGATACCCGAAGGTCCCGGGTTCAATTCCCAGGTCGGGCATAATGTATTTCGGATTTTTCGATGCATAGCCCGGGTTTGTGATCACTAACCCGCATTTGGCAAGCGTGGTGATTAAGCCATCAATTGTAGCGATGACTAGATTTCAATGATGGAGGCCTTTGCCCAACAGTTGGCAGTTATGGGCTGTTTACTTACTTACTTTACTTAATTAAGATTCAAAAAAGAGCCTTATTATATAAAGGTCTAAATACAAACCCCACTAGTGGAAAAAAAACAAAATGTATTCTGTATTAATATTATTACTATAAAGATTGATTTATCCGTCTGTCGAACATACCATTGTTTTTATCTGGTTATTAACTTGAATTTAAAAATATTTTTTAAAAATAAATTCTTAGCAAGAATTTATGACATATCAACAATGCTATATTATGACATATCAACAATGCTATATTATGACATATCAACAATGCTATATTTTTCTTACGTAAGGATTTTATGACATTTTGAAGTATCAGTTTTTTTTTGATAAGGGTTATCTTAATCCTAAAGTTACAGTTTAGATTTAACTTCTAGGTGTTACTTTGGTACAGACACCGCGGAGACAGGTCAGGGGTTCCTTACAGACAGCTGAAGGGGTCTCTCCAAGCTCCTGGCTGTAGGTCTTGCAGGCAGAACCTTCATCTGGAAACAAAAAAAAATGCTGATTAAATGCCTTGCGATAAACGCCACAAAGAGGTGTCAAATATATACTTTATTTTCAATAGTTATTAGTGATTAGTATGTGAAAATGCAGGATTATCCAAAACAAAAGGACTAAACAAAATGTGGTTACAGTTCAGGCTCTTTTGTTGTGTTGCATTTATTTATTTATAAGATTTCTTTTGAATCATCAATCCTTACAATGTTAAACAGATACGAATCTTTTATCAAACTCCATTTTCAAGCAAGACGAATGAAGGTCTTAAGTCTTAAGAAAGTCACTAGTGGCCGTTGTTATCTTATCGCTTCAACAATAAATTCTTATACATTGTTTCAATTTATTAAAAAAAAATCTAGTTTCATTGGAAAATAGATGACGAACTGCTTGTCAATTACGACGACTGTTAAAGCAGCATCATGTTTATAACAAAATACATAGTGACAAGTTAGACGCCGATACAGAAGTAGTGCTTTACTGCAGTAGTTAGAGATGCACATCACTAACTAATAAAGTAGATACCGAATGGCCAGCGTGAATGGCCACAAGGGCGTAGCAGAGGTGTTGCCAACAGTAGTTGGTATTGACTAGCACATACAACTTGCGAAATAGGACACGAAATCGCAAGTACAACTAGTTCAGCAGTACTTTGTTGAAGAGTTTACTGAGAAGCGTGCCGTAGGCGAGGTGCTTCATGGCCACTGGGCTTGTGTGGCAGCTGGTGGCGGTACAGAGCTCGCGCAATAAATGATGGTGGCCATGGAATTGCGGGTACAATTGGTCCAAAATAAATTCCTTACCGAGGAGCGTGATCCAAGCAGATCAGAAACCGCAATTGCCGAAGTACTTGGCTCAATCTATGGAGTATGGGAGTAGCTGGTTTCAGTCACGTGTATGAGCTTGCAATAAGTGATCGTGACTTTTGAAAGACACGACACAAAGTTACGAAACAACTAGTCCAAAACTAGTACTTATTGAGGAGGGTGACGCAAGCAGGGCAGCAGCCACACGTGCCGGCGTGCTTGGGTAAGGGGAGGGTGTACAGCAGGTAGTAACAGTCACATGAAGGTAGCTGAGCTTGCAATAAGTAATCGTGGCCATACAACAAAGGAGATACGTCACAAAGTTGCGGGTACAACTAGTCCAAAACTAAGCAACCCCCTCTTTGGTCTAGTGGTCAAGACCACCGGTTTAGACCCAGAGGGCCTGGGTTTGATTCCTAGCAGGGGATAGATATTTTCGTACTTGGTTTGGTTGGTGGTAGGGCTTGTTTGTCCACCATCTTACCTGAATAAGTCGCCATAACATCAATGTCTGTAGCATTGTTGTATTCCGGCAGCTAGATATAAGATAGCCAGTGCCTCAGTAGTTAAGGATTCCTGGTAAAGTGCGCTTCCATCTTCGGCCTTATAATCACTTAACATCAGGTGAGTAGAAGGCCAAGTGCTTATCTGTAAATTTAAAAAACACTTACTGAGGAGGGTGACGCAGGCGGGACAGCAGCCGCACTTGCCGGCATGCTTGGCGCGGTACACAGAGGGTGTGCGGCAGCTGGAGGAGGCCACGGGGGAGGAGCAGGGGTGTTGCTTGCAGTAGCTGGTGCCGCAGACGAGGTCACCGTAAGTCACCGCGACCACGCACGCGAGCAGCACGAAAAACACTACGGCTTTCATTCTGAAACAATTGAATGTTTGAAAAATTTGCATGTGCACTTGTTTTGGGATACGATACTTTAAAAATGATTGTCATAAAAAAGGGTGATAGGCTCCGTATTATCTACCAAAGCATAGATGGTCGTAGAAGAGATATGTCGAAAACCACAAATAATATTTTGTTTTCACCCATCTTATCTCTGTCCATTCCTGCTTTGGTGGATACTGGGCATTGAGCAAAACATAATACAATAAATGAAGTCATTATAACTAGTTAGTAAAAAAAAACAAATAACGCAACTTATCCATCTTACTTTGAAAAAGCTTTAAATTCAAATCAATTCAAAATAGACCAGTTTAATAAAATTGCAAGAAATCAAAGACGGTAAACATCGTTACCGCAGTAATGTAAATTATGCAAATTCGTAGTCATTTTCAGTCCCAATTCGCAGCGGTTCGAACTGATTAATTCAGGGATTTAGTGCCCCTGAACGATTCCGCCAGAACAGAAAACAGTCGGTATTTCGAGTTGAACCTCGAATTTATAGCACGACAAATTCGTGCCCGATCATCTGACATGTTATAGATTTTTGGAGAGAGATTGCTGATTGCCTCAAACGGCATTTTCAGCTTCACCGGGCTTTTTTGGGGGCGGCGAGAAACCTAAAGGGTTCCTCAAGCCGTGTGAAACGAATCACCTTCGGAGGTTTTCTAGAGGGAACGGCATCACGCACTTAAAAGTGCGTATCCCCGTGCCCTACTAGATTCTCCGAAGGGGTCGGATCGGATCGGGGGCAGGTAAGCGCGTCATGTATATGTATTTTTTTAATACATGTGGCTGAAATATATCAGAGCCTGTCTGTGAGTAAATAAGTTCTTTAATGTTTAAGTTTGATCATGTAATTCAAGTTATGAGATCTTTATCTCTCAAGATTATTATTATTTTTTACCAGCTGTTGCCTGCAACTAAGTTAGCAATGATAATCATATATAACTGAGTTATTTTAAAGGTATCAATGAATCAAGTTTAGAAAATTACAGTAAAACAACACATACCAGTGTGTATGTAACTGTAGTTTGAGTTTATTACTTCCATTATGTTATTGAGCTGTAACAGTTATTTAAGTTGCTATAAAGTTCTAAAAAGACCTTGCGAGACAAACGTCTTGATGTACCCACAAAGTATGGATAAAAGCTGACCTTAGAGACTGAGGAAGGTCTCGTATATATATATAACAGATACTAGACAGGTTAGGTTTGGCCAAATACACCTGCACAGTCACTTCTAAATCTGTGTTTGCTTCAGTGAATTACTTAGTATATATAGTAAAGAATAAGTAGTCTCTACTCTAGCACTACGCATTTTGACAGTTTCTCCATATCGAAATAAACTAAATGTGCCTATTAGTTTCATCTGTTTTTTTACCTGAGTGCCTAGTGTGTTTTGTTTACTGTCCGTATTCATTAGATCACATTTATGAAAACAAAAAATAGTACGGCATTGTAAAAATTTTCGTTTTTTGTAAAGGTTATCGAATGAATACGGATATAAAAAAAACTCACACAAAAAACTCTGAAAACGTATCTCATCGTATGTATTAATTGCTCAATTATTATTTTTTATATTATCTCCTGGATATTATGAGTTATTTTTATTCTTATATCCATTATTTCAGTTCTGCAAGGAAGGCTTAGTAGGGATCTATTTTTCATCTCGTGTCGCAGTGATTCGACACGTATCGTCTGCAGAACCACTTCCCGCTGAGCAGTTGAGCAATTGTTTTTAGTAAGATAGTTCTTTTTCTGGTATACAGGTTGTATGGTAGAAGTTTCTTGCGCCCATTCTTCTCCACAGCTAAAAAATACGCGTCCTGAATGAGTAGTAGGCAAAAAAATACTTTTTCTTAACATATCTCCTATGATTTTTTGAATAAAAAAAAAGACTTCGGAGGTGTGTAATCCCGAAACACAGCCATGCAACCAAGTAAAAAGAACATCGTGATAATATGCACAATCATATATACTTAGATCAACTTCTTTTAAGTATTTACCTATGTAAATAAATAATAATATTACATATTATTTAAAAAATATATATATTATAAAAATTCTAAGATACTATGTACCTATAAAATGTCAAAGACGATATTGCCGTGCGTTAACTAACTTTTAGAAACCGGACTTTAACGATTTTATAATTTGATTTATTTATAACTATTGGCGGTCAATAAAAATCTAGGACCAAATTATAGGTAAAATATATTTTTATAATTATCTTTTATCGTCACCTGTATTGTATTTCACCTGTAAGTAATATTATCAAAAAGGATTTTTTGCGCTTAACATAAAAATTACGACACCGAATCAGTAGGCTTAGCCAAAGTAACATTAAGAAAACGATAGCGAAGTTCGAAATGAATAAAATGTATGGGGATTGACATAGGCCGCGGTAAATGGCGCGGTGGCTTATGGCTTAAAAGAATAAAATGTATGGATTTGCCACAGCAAATCTTGTTAAAAATGTTACTTTGGCTACTGACACAGATTCTAAATTCAAATGCTGCGGTAATGACCTCTACTACATACAATATAGCCCATGCCTCTACAAAATGTAAATACGATAATGTACGCTTCACTTGTCACAGGTATAATATCCTTTACGATGGATGTCAAATACATTAACCACATGCAATTAAATTCTACCAAACACATTAATGCGTAATGGGTTCACTGTGGTCGTCAGTGTAATTTTTGTGTCAGTTCAGCTAGCTAATAGATGTAGGAAGGAACAGATTTTGGCAAACTTTAAAATCTTGTCATTGGCACTCCCGTTTTTTGTGTCAAAGATTTGGTAGCTTTTGTGGTATTATGGTACGGTATTACTATTGAACACAGTTGTAGATCCTTTAAGTAGCTGCTAAAATGAGTGTCCTGCATTATACCTAGGTAATATCTAGTGTCTCTAGTACTTCCAGAATCATTCCGCACCTTAACATGTAGAAGACAACTTTAAAGAAAACTAGTTCAGTTAAAAGTAGGTAGCTTTTAACTTTTATGATTTGTTAACACTTTTGAAAATGTAGAAGCCTTCCTTCTGTTGCACAAACAGCCTGTTAACACAAAATTGAAACACGCCTTTAAATTATCTTAAAAAAGTACGAGCAACTTTCACCTCCTTTTCTTTTCGCAATATGTTTCCTCAAGCATTTCTCGAGCGACAGAAATAACGCTTAGTATAGCGCGAATTCATTTTGTACGAATACTCACTTGGATTTGCTGAAGATTAGATCGTCCCAACGATGTTGCAGCCACGAGTGGAATGGCGGTGGGATGGTGAGCTAAACCAATTATACGGATATCTTAAGATAACCCTCACCCTGTTTACTCGACTCACATCGTCCGCTTTATCTCTTTCTATTATCTCTCTTGTTGTTAAGACAATAACATTTTGCAGAACTTATTATGTAATTGGGTTTTAGCTTTTCGTATGTTCCGTTGTAAGTTGTAACTAAGCGGTTAAATTTGCGGACGTCAACTCCAATCGCTAATCGATGACCGGTTAATAGGCACTCGTTGTTTACAGCTAAATTCGTACTTAATTAATATAGTTACTTGAAATTAAACACCTAATACCAATGTACTCGCGTTTGCTTAAGATATAATTTTATTAAACCTTTTGCAAGTGGCTGTAAGGAGCTCGCGTGCTGTTTTGCGAATTATTATTATTATTATTATTTTTTTATATTAGAAGGAGGCAAACGAGCAGGCGGGTCACCTGATGGAAAGCAATCACCGCCGCCCATGGACACTCGCAAAACCAGAGGAATCACAGATGCGTTGCCGGCCTTTAAGGAAGGAATAGGCTCGTTTCTTGAAGATTCCTAAGTCATATTGGTCCGGAAATACCACCGCTGAGAGCTGGTTCCACAGCACTGTAGTTCGTGGTAAAAAATTACGTGAGAAACGCACAGTAGTAGATCGCCATCCATCAAGATGGTGTGGATGGAAAGACAGTCGATTGCGTGTAGTGCGGTGAAGGAAATCAGCGGCAGGGATCAAACCGAACAATTCCTCAGAGCACTCCCCATGATAAAGGCGATAAAATATACAGAGAGATGCAACGTCTCTCCGAAGGGCCAGTGGATCGAGCCGACCAGAGGTTACCACGTCGCCGACAACTCGAGCAGCTCTGCGTTGAATGCGGTCAAATGGGAGGAGTTGGTACTGGGGCGCTCCAGCCCAAAGATGGGAACAGTATTCCATATGAGGCCTGACCTGTGCTTTGTAAAGCTGTAAGCGATGGGTCGGCGTGAAATACTGTCCCGCTCTATTGAGCACACCCAGCTTTTTCGAAGCTAATTTAGCTTTACCTTCCAAATGACCGCGAAATTGAACGTCACTCGAAATATCGACGCCAAGGATTCCAATGGTCGGTTTGGTATCAAGGGGAGCTCCTTCAAAGTTTAGAGATACGACGAAGGGATGTTTTTTAGCGGTAAACACGCAAACTTGTGTTTTGGAAGGGTTAAAATGGACTAGATTAAGTCGATCCCAATTCGAGACATGACTTAACATGTTCTCAGTGTCAGTCACAAGTTTATTCCGGTTCTCGATGACGCTTTCCAGAGAAATATTAGTACGTCCGGTGTAAAGCGTATCCCCAGTACTGTCGTCTGCATAGCAATGAATGCTGTTGTTATGCAACATGTCATTGATATGCAGAAGAAACAGTGTAGGCGACAGCACACACCCCTGCGGGACTCCAGCATTCACGGGCTTCAGGTCAGAGCATGATCCGTCAACTACGACTTTGATGCTACGCCCAGAAAGAAAGCTGGCGACCCACGCACACAATTTCTCAGGGAGCCCGTATGATGGAAGTTTCGAGAGAAGAGCCCTGTGCCATACCCTGTCGAAGGCTTTCACTATGTCCAAGCTAACTGCCAATGCCTCCCCTTTCCTCTCGACTGCCTCCGCCCATCGGTGAGTGAGGTACACTAAAAGATCACCAGCCGAACGACCGCGGCGAAAACCGTACTGGCGATCGCTTAGTAGCTGATTCTCTTCTAGGTACCTCAAGAGCTGGCAGTTTGTAATGGACTCCATTACTTTGGAGAGCAAAGAGGTGATGGCTATAGGCCTGTAGTTGGACGGATCTGAGCGATCACCTTTTTTGGGAATCGGGTGGACAAGGGCTGTCTTCCAAGAACTCGGGACAACGCCAGTCGTGTAAGAGAACCGGAAGAGGCGCGTTAGAACCGGCGCCAACTCAGGAGCACACGTCCGAAGCTTAATGGGAGGGACTGCATCAGGCCCACTCGACTTATGAATGTCAAGGGAAAAAACGAACTTACGAACTGACCTTTGCAGGAACCGAACGTTTGGCATAGAACAAGCGCAATGCGGTATTGTTGGTGGCGAGTTTTCCCCATCGTCCAAGGTCGAGTTTGATGCGAAAAGAGTACCCAAGAGATCGGCTTTCTCTTTTGCAGTATGGGCAAGGCAATCATCGGTCTTGTGCAGTGGTGGAAGTGACGGTCGACAGAAATTCCCCAAGACAGCCTTGGCGAGAAACCAGAATGCACGCGTACCCGAAGGAAGACGCACTAGCCTCTCCCCAATTCTACCTATAAATGATGACTTCGCCTTGGCAATGTCCTTCTTAAAAGACCTGGCAGCAAAGTTGTACTTCTTTTTGAGCACACTGGTACTTGGATCCTTTGATGACACCGCATTAGTCCAGGCTTGGTAATGCTCGCGCTTCTGGCGAGATGTTACTTTGCAACATCGACCAAACCATGGTTGGGATCTGCCGCCAATGGGAACCATAGAGTTTGGAATAAAGAGTTCCATTCCCTGCATTATCACATCAACGACAGAATCGGCGGCGACATCAGGATCATCCAGCGAGAAGCAAACTCGCCACCATGGGTACGACGCAAAGAAACTTCGCATCCCATCCCAGTCCGCTGACCAATAATGCCAGACCCGACGGCTGACCGCACGTTGCGATTTTAAAGTTTCCGTGAGAGGCACTGTGCTCCGAATCAGGCAATGATCTGTTGAGCCTAGTGGTGCATCAACGGACACTTGATAGCCGTCTGGGTGCGAGGTCAACAAGAGGTCCAGTAAGGAAGGTGTATGGCCCTCCACATCTGGTACCCGCGTAGGCTCGGCAACCAGTTGGGACAGACTGTAGGCCAAAGCGAAGTCATGAACGGCTCTACCCGCATGGTCAGTAGTGCGTGAACCAAGCCATTCGACGTGGTGGGCATTAAAGTCTCCCAGCACCACGATCTCGGCAGAGGGGATCCGTTGTAGAAGGAAATCTGTGGCCGTTTGGACGCTCTCGACAAGTTGGTCAGTCTCAATGTTACCACTGTGGGACCTATACAGGCACGCGTAGACGCGAGGGTGGTGTCCGCAGTCGACTTGCAGCCATAAGATGGAGAGGTCCCTAACTTCAAGATTGCCGAGGCGACGAACGCACATATCCTCCCTGACGTAAACACAAACACCGGCGCGTGGCACAAACGAATGCTCCAGATTGTATCCCGGGTAGCGCAAGTAGGAGACGTCAGGAGGGGGGGATATCTGCGTTTCAGTAAGGAAAAGCAAGGCCGGCTTCTCCGTCTCAAGGTGGTAATGGACGGCGCTTAAGTTGGAGTGAATTCCCCTGATGTTGCAGAAGTCCACGCGAAGCGTAGGAGGGGGTGCCGAATGTCTTGCCTTACTCCTGCCTGCAGCATGTGCTGATACGAGCGGACTTTTGCCCTCCCCAGAATACGTAGGGCAGCCTGAGCGTGGACGCTCAGGGGGGTATTCTCCTACACTGGAGGTGCAGGTACCCCCCTGGGGTAAATCTAAATTTAAGTTCGCTGCCATATCAATTGTGTGTGGGGGGGGGGGGATAGGGCCTCCGGAACTATCACTGACCGGACGAAACACAACAGCAACGAGTGCCATTATTTCACGCCGGTATTAAGTGAGAGGGTGGTATTACACCGGGCGAGCCGGCCCAATGCGTGCTACAACGCAGCGTGACTCTACCACTCAGTCAGTGTCACTCATTTAGCACCACCCAGGGGTCACGTGTAGGGTCTCGAGGGTAAACCTACGGACGCGAGTGACCTTAACCCCCAAAAATTATTAATTAATATTAAGTTTTACTGTTGTTCATTAAGAGCGTTTACGCCGCACACTAGCGCCACTAATGAAAAAAAAACTTATCTAGTAATTAGAGATAGAAAATCAAATTATGCTCAACAAACTATTTGAATGAAGTAATTTAGCATTTTTACGTCACCTAATGAACACCTCACATGTTATGGTTTAGTTAAATAAGACGTTACGGTCACTTTTAACTATAACGCCATATTTAACTAAACCATAACATGTCAGGTGCTCATTAGGGGACGTAAAAATGCTAAATTACTTCATTCAAATAGTTGGTTGAGCATAATTTGATTTTCTATCTCTAATTACTAGATATGTTTTTTTTTTCATTGGCGGCGCTAGTGTGCGGCGTAAACGCTCTTAATCTGTAGTTTTAGTGAAAAAATAAAATTAAAACATAATATCTATGATTATTTACATATATTTTAACGCAAATATTGTTGCGAACAAATTACAATTTGAAAAAGACAAAGTGTTGAAAAAATTCCACGAGCGGGATTCGAACCCGCACCCCATGACATTGGCTTTTAAAGTAAAAGTAGATAGTGTTGATTAATTTCGGCGAGTTGGATTGAGCCACGATAGCATAGTTGGCAGTACATCTGACCCGGCATGTCATGGGGTGCGGGTTCGAATCCCGCTTGTGAAATTTTTCTCGACACTTTATCTTTTTTCAAATCATAATACCTATGTTAACTCTATATTTGGCAGAGTTCTTTTTTGGTGGAATTATATATTTTTTGTATAAAATGTTTTTTGTATTTTTTCACTACTCGATTTTTTTATAAATTAAGTGTCTCAAATAATTCACTATGCCAAGAATAGGATTAATGTTATCTATTAATTAAAATAGAACACTTTAAACGGATCTACATTACATTTTTTTTATAGCTCGGCAAATGACTCCGTCCCACCTGATGTTAAGTGGAAATGGAGTCCAGACGCGAAGATAACTGGTGCAGCATGGAAACAAACGTAGCATCAGCTAACTTCTCTCCACCGGCCTACAAGGTGCTTCTTCACGCCTCTTTTGAAGGACCCCATATCATAGGAAGGAGGGAAAACGTGTGCTGGTAGACTATTCCATCTTTTGGAGGTGCCACAAAGAAACGAGTCACCAAATTTCTTTGTGCGCGATAGGATATTTGAGACAGTGAAGCGGTGACTCCGAAGAGCAGCACGTGTACTCCTATGAAGAAAGGGAGAAGGTGGGATGAGGTCAAAGAGCTCTTCAGAGCACTCGCCATGGTATAAGCGGTAAAACACGCTGAGTGACGCAACATCCCTACGCAATTGCAGAGATTCAAGAGTATTTGCAACTTCTGCATTGCCGATAATGCGTTCAGCGCGACGCTGCAATCTGTCCAAGGCATCGAGAAGGTACTTTGCGGAACCGTCCCAGGTGTGCGAGAAATACTCCACGCAAGACCGTACCCGTGTCTTGTACAAAAGACACAACTGGTCCGGCGTAAAGAATCGCCGCACTCTGTTTAGAATTCCGAGTTTTCGTGAGGCGGTTTGATCACGGCTTCGTTGTAGTCCCTTTGGTTCTGATCGCAGCGTATCGTCATACCGAGCATGTTGATACTGCTCTGCAGGCGTAGAGATGTACCCCGAAGAGTTGGAAGGGGAAGGAATGGTGACATTTTTGCCATGAACGCACATACCTGTGTTTTCTTGGCATTGAACTCAACCAGATTATTGGTGCCCCAATTAGATATGAGGTCCAATACCCGATTGAGTTCAATGACAAGATTCACTCGATTCACTTCGGTTTCGACCCGCCCTGCCGCTGGGTGACCGTTATATACCCCATAGACCGTGCTATCATCTGTATAGCAATGAATATTTCCAAGTGGAAATTATATTAATTAATAATATTATATTAATAAAACTTTATATTAATAATATTTAAATCTGACGTATCAAACCTTGTGCAGTGCAAGATCACAAAATTAGGGTCTACATATACGGATAGCTTGAGCAGTTAGCCAGTGATCAAAATGCACGTACCGCTTGAGCAGTCGTAGTGAAGCAGCTGCCATTTCACCGAGCTGCTAACCGCCCGGAGCAGTTGCAACTGCTTGAGCGGTTCCATGTATGTTAGGAAACTGTAGTTCACTATGCAGTTACAGCTTGAAGCAGTTGCAATAGCTGCCCGTGTATGACCACATTAAGACTAACGAAATAGCTGACCGGGCGGCGGACTTCGTACCGCTTACTTTGACAGTTTCCATGATAAAAAAACAAATCATTCGTCCGCTTAAGAACACCCGTATCCCATGATGGACCCCTATAGCAGCGCCACCTACCGGGTCCAATTGTAAATCTAAACCATTCTCAAATCCACTTGAACACACACAGAAAATTTCATCCAAATCGGTCCAGCCGTTTAGAAGGAGTGCAATAACATACACACGCACAGAAGATTTATTTAAATAAAGATATATATAACTTGTACGAGTTGAGTTTGAGTTATGTATGTTAGAGACAGGAATCAAAGAAGTATGTAGTTAAGAAGATATAATAGAGTTCACAATACACAGTTACAGTAAAGTAGCGTTTGTGTTGCGTATAAGATGGCAACTAGTGCGCGTGACTCCGCGTCGCACTCAAAATTACTTATATACCTAGCAATAATCATTGAGGTTACATAATAATTACAATAAAATCAAAATACCAATGTTCGGTTGCTAACCGTACATAACTATTTTGAATTAAAAGCAGTCGCCATTGCATAAATACATTACGTTCAAATGCATATAAACATAAAAGTCCTGGCCCACTGGCGCGACTCATCAAAACCGTTGGAATTACAAAAGCTAAGATTTTGCACAGAACTTCTATAAGGCGACGCATTGAAAATTTACGTGGCGGGGATCTTGATTTTTCCCAACAATTACAAAACATATGAAAGTGATATTTGATGACATGATTTTTCATTTAATTGACTTCATTTTGCTACTTGCAGAAACACGATTTGTCAATTTTTATAACAGAGAAAAAAAATATCAAAGTAACCTCTTTTACGTAAACATAGATTTGCATTTTACAGGCTAACCAGACCGATTTAAGCATCTAAATTTTCTTAGTAGATTAGTCTTAACACACACTTCAAAATTAAAGTTCATTTTTTTTTAAATATTTGTAGTTTTAATTTGAAGGAAAAAAAAACAGTTTTTCTTTCTAGATATAGTACGGGGCGCAAACGCTCCGTATGAGATTTATTGTTTAGCGGTGCGTCGCGATAATGTAGTCAAGCAATAAGTTTGGATTTTTTAATATCCTCACGGTGTGTCACGGGATACGGGCGAAATTGGGGTCGATAACAAGTGGTGTTAAAATTTGTGAGATCACTAATATGACAATTGTTATAAAAATAATAATCCGTAGGTGAGTACGTATCTAAATATGATTACTACACCCAAAGTGAGTGTGGTGAAAGCGCACCATTTCTATTGTATATTCAGGAATACACGTGTAACTTTGTTCGAGCCGAATTGTTGTATTTAGCTTAAACGATGCGATGGTGTCTGTTTCGACATTTACGCGACACCTACAAATACCGGTTATTGGACCGTCTACCGTAGTACCGTGGATGTGGAGCGGCATTCAACTGACACATTTAGATAACATAGTTTTAGTTCAGACAACACTATTGTTTTCACCATACCTTAAAATTTAATCACCCATCCGAGGGAAATGTCACTTGTACTGGTACCTGTAAAATTACTATATATATATTGAAGCAGCAGCATATTGAAGCATACACATTAGTACATCAAGCTATTCAAAAGTAAAATTTCTTCAATAAATGTCCAACCATATGTCATATTATACATAAAGATCAAAGTGTAATGAGGAAGTTTGTCAGTTTGCTACCACAAAACGGATGTGCAGGCGTGCATGTCAAAAGAATCCTAATGAGTAGGTCATAGAGTAACTTATTGAGTAGGTGAAGTGGAAGCATAAAGCGAATATGCTACTCGCACTAACTATAAGCTCTTACCAAGGAAGCTGTATATAGGGTTGCCACCTTTTTTTAGGACGAATAAAGTATTTTTTCATTTTTTTAGAAAAAAAATAAAGAACGTAGCATAAAAAGAGTATTTATTTATTTGTCCTTAAAAACGTATTTTTTGTTGCTCTTTGCGACATTTAACAAATATTTTGTGGCTGTGGATACCAGTTTATTTAGTCTCATAAGTACTCATAACCAGTAACGAGCCAGTAACAATCAGTTTTACGTAAATAGAGTATTTTAGCGTACTTTATTGGTGTCGTAGATTATAAAGTACGCCTACATGAAAAAGAGGACAATACTCTATTTTAGAGTACGGGTGTATAAGTACCGTGTTATTGGTTAACGCAGCTGGTGCAAGGCTCGCGCTTCTAGGTAAATAGATCAAGGAACCAAAGTCAGGGAAAAAGTGACTTCTGGGGGTATCCAGAATGGATAAAGTTTTCATTATATATGTAAAAAAAACTTAATATCTCCTAAATTATTAAAAACGTTTAACTCTTTGCCACAGTCTTTAAGTTTCGAATTCTGTGACCACAAAAAGTGTGGATTTTGAAACTTCAAAGTAAAGCGTAAAACAAACGCGAGAAATTAATGTGTTGTGTTCACGTAAACTTTAAAAATACATATTACTTTTTAAATTACTTAAAGACATAGGTATAAAATATACGACACTGTAAAAAAATTACTTATAAAAAAAATAACAATGACAATAAAATTAATCTGAACACATAATAATAGATAGTTATACTATACTATAGCTAATGGTTTATTGCATTATAATATTAAAAATAACAAAGATTTGTATTATATTTTAATTATAAAAGTTATCTTATCTCTCGTTATGTTCGGTGACCCGATCAAACATTATCGCAGAATTCCGAAAATCAATCCGCTGTACGTTTCAAACTCTCTCATCGGTTCAGCATTATTTTTAAGGAGCTCGATGGCATAGTGGTTTACGCGCCCGTTTTGTGATTGCTAAGGTTAAGCAACTTCCGAAAAGGCCGGTCATCGGATGGGTGATCAAAACTTTATCATCTCGAACTCCTCTATGCTCAGTAAAGCACGTTAAATCGTTGGTTCCGGCTACATTAGCAGTCGTTAACAACCACCAATCCACACTGGCGGTTCTCCCTATCCATCCATAGGGAAGGCTCGTGCTACAGCAGTTGGCGGCACATAATGGGCTGGTGATGGACATTCCAAACCTTGCTACTATTAACTCTGCAAAGATTTCGAAACGTCAATATAAACTAAATAAAATTCCCACTTTTCGTAATTATGGTTTAAAGTATCAAACAAAAGTGGAGCGTAATGACGCCTGGCTTTATTAGAGAGCATTCGTCGCACACTGTCATTCAGAACTAATGGACGATTAGTTGCATTCGTCCGTGTTCCCGGCGATGAAGGGGGTGGGGTGGAGATCCCCTGTGTAACAGGGAAGATAGCGCACAACATAATCTTAGTGGATTCGAACGATCGATAATATTCGTGTGGTGTTAGCACTGAGTCTGATCGTCTTTTGTTTTCTTTCAGTTGTGATAAAAACAAAACAAACACGCTTTAATTTATAATTCGAATAAAAATAATTTACGATAATAATTGGTAGACTATCGTTTTCACATCGACAATGTCGAAACATTAGGTATTCTTAACCTTATCACAGCACACCTCTGAGAGTAAGGTTTCAACTTTAGTATAACTTTTTATTTTACTGTCCGTTTTTTTTTCTTATATTATACAATAGGTTCGATAATGTAGGAAGTTTTAATGGGTATAACAACTTTCATTCCATACAAATAGGAAGTTTTCGCACGAATAACTTTTCTTTTCTGTATAATATCAGAGACGAAAAGGATGTTTAATGATGCATTAAATGTGCGAGCATCTGGCGTCTTGAGAATAGGCGGGGCGTCCTAGGCAAAAGGATAGTATATACTACTTACTTACATGTAAAAGGTAATAAGGTAGTATATAAAAGGAGTATCTATTGGTACTTGATAAGGTTTAGGTTCCGAAAGTGTAAAGATAGTCAAAGAATACCCGCCTTCTTCCGCGGTTTCACGAGATTCGCTTTGGCACATCATCTTCATCTTCTGCCACCAAGAACATTATCATACTAATATTATAAAGAGGAAAGCTTTGTATTTTTGTAGGTTTGTAACGAATAAACTCAAAAACTACTGGACCGGTTAAAAAAAAATCTTTAGCCATTAGAATGCTACATTAGCGCTAAGTAACATACTAGGCTATATTAAAAAATAAATGTCCACCCGTGCGAAGCTGGGATGGGCCTTTTTTTTTGGAGAGAGATCGCTGATTGCCTCAAACGGCATTTTCAGCTTCACCGGGCTTGTTTGGGGGCGGCGCTTAAAGGGTTCCTCAAGCCGTGTGAAACGAATCACCTTCGGAGGTTTTCTAGAGCATCACGCACTAGTTCGTGTCCCTGTGCCCTACTAGATTCTCCGAAGGGTTCGGATCGGATCGGGGCCGGGACGGGCTGCTAGTATTAAGTAAAAGGCAGCCTTAATAAATAAAGTGACAGTGCAACTAAATACCTATAAATAAAAGATGTCCTCCAACTGTGGGCGCATGGGAACGGTCCCAAGAATGCTGGCAACATTGCCCCTTTGGATTGCCAAATTAATACATACGCTGGCAGAGGTAGCTGCCAGCCTTCTTGTCACCGGAGGCCTCGATAAGGCGAGCACTTAACTCTTTAACAAGCTGCTTTGTCTCCGGCCCCCATGAACCCATTGTTATTTGTATCTTCATGGTTATGATCTTCAACGTACTACCTACTCTTACTACTATTATTTTCTTTTATCGGTTACTAGCGACCCGCCCCGGCTTCGCACGGGTGCAATGCTGATTCACGCAACCGCTATGTCACTGCATTTTAAATCTGTAATATCTTCGAAAATGTTCATTTAAATTACATGCTGTAAAGGGCTACATTGATCTACGAGTATATTAAATGCACAATGTATTTAAGGACTTAATTTGATAAGGATTAATGCTGTATTGCTTAAAATCGCTTCGTAAATAAGCCATAATTTCTCGTAAAAAGTAAAGGTTGAAAAATGATTATTGTGGGTTATCCCTAAGAGATAGACATATACCATTGCGGACTTTTTTGTAGACCTTTTTAAGGTGTACAATACTGTAGTACATTATTTTGATCTATCTCGTAGGGTTCAGCCAGCGTTTGCAATATAAGCGCAAAAAAATGTGAAACCTCTTAAGTTATCAGTGTTTCTCTACTATATTATGCATGCAATGCAGTATGTAATTGTACACATAAACCTTTCTCTTGAATCACTCTATCTATTAAAAAAACCGCATCAAAATCCAGTGTGTAGTTTTAAAGATTTAAGCATACATACATACATAGGACAGCGGGAAGCGACTTTGTTTTATACTATGTAGTGATCATGTTATTTTTAAGTTAAACATTATCTTGAAACGAAGAAATTAAATTGAAATTGCAAACACATCGGCGTTTCAATGGATCTACGAGGCCAACTTTGACCTGTAGCATTATATGCTGACGCCACGGACGACTAATGGGCTTTTATGTACCTACATTCTAATGAAATTGTGTACCCAGCCCCCAGCTGAGTGCCAATTGACATATCACTTTGCATCACAACCTTTACTTATAATAGATATATAGTAGAGTACCAGCCAATGCTCCAAGCTATATTTAGATCATTTAAAAAGCCTGAAAACATATTCGTAACAAAACAAAACTTAACATAACAAAATGGGACAAAAATGTGATTTCAATTGAGTTATTTGCGGAGACTGTAACCAGTGTTATTTCATTAATAAAAAGGTTTAAATCCTAACACGCCACCTTTGAGTTAGTGCGAGTTTTATTCACCATTGTATCATGAATGAATTCTATTATTTAACGAAAACGAAAGTTTGTAAGGCCTTATAAATTTACTAGCGGCCCGTCCCGGCTTCGCACGGGTGGACATTTCTTTTTTAATATAGCCTATGTTACTCAGCGCTAATGTAGCATTCTAATGGTGAAATATTTTTTAAATCGGTCCAGTAGTTTTTGAGTTTATTCGTTGCAAACATACAAAAATACAAAGCTTTCCTTTTTATAACATTATTATTATACTTTTTATTAGGGATGGGCCGAAATTCGTTATACATTCGGTTTAACCGAACTTCGGCAGCTTGAACCGAACTTCGTCATTCGGCCGAATTTCGGTTAAAATGCCGAACATTCTGCACTAAATATACTTGCACTATCATAATAGAAATTAATGAAAAAAACATATCTGTAGTAACAGTGAAATAAAATAAGTCTGATATACTCATAGTCATTTATTTGAATTAGAAAAAGTAATCATACGTGATAAACAAAAAACTTAAATTGGTCTTTTTAACTACCAGTCTCAAAAATCTTTGGTTACTTAATCAAACAAAACATAAAAGTAAACCGCTCTTCTTACTAACCAAACCAGCCTTAGAAATCTTTCTTACTTAATCAAAAAACAAAATTTTACTGCTCTTCTCAACAAGTCTTAGAAATATATCTTACTTAATCAAAAAACAAAAATTAAACTACTTTTCTTAACAATAATAACCAACCATTAGAAATCTCTCTTACCTAGTCAAAACACAATGAAACTGGAAGATCTTAATAAAGAGTTTTAGAAATCTTTGCATAGGTAGGTACTTAACTTAATAAAAATACTAAATTATATTGATCTCCTTAATAGTTGGTCTAAAAAAATCTTTACAAGATCTGTAACAAAAATTAAATAAACTTTGCATTCGTCTGACACACATCTTAACCTTTTCACCGCCCAACTATCCTGCACGCGATGTCCCGCTGTACGCCAACGTATAAATGTATTTTAATAAAGTAGGTACAAAGAAGAACTTCTACAGAAGTGCTGGCGTGGACGGCACGAAAATCTCGAACTTCTATAGAAGTTGTTGGCGGTAAAAAGGTTAATAAGGTTCATTCGTAAATTGAATTAGAAAAAAAAGAATACTTCTATCTAACGTAGTGCGAGTGCGGGCGGGGCACATCTAGCAATATTTGCAGCAAGTGCAGTGCGTAAACAAGTCACAACACGAAAAAGCGCGGCGAAATTGAACCGAAGTTCGGCCGAATTTTTCATTTTTACCGAATGTTCGGCCGAAGTTCGTATTCGGTTCAAACCACATTCGGCCCATCCCTACTTTTTATTCATTTTTTTCCTTAAAACTAGATTTTTACAATATTTTAATATAAAAGCAATAAAACATTATAAAAACCTAATCCTAGAGTACCGCCAGCAGCGAGGCAGGGCCCAAACTACCGGTGGTCAGGGCTGCAGAGTGAGGAACCTCCTGACAAGACGTGCCGTGTCAAGGAGTACTGCCTTTTGCATCTGACCCTTGACCCAACCTTTCAGCGAGAGCCTCTCTAGGTGTTGATCGAGGCTCTTGGCTAAAAGACCGTTTGCCGAAACGACTATCGGTACAATAATGGTTGAATCCACATTATTATTATTATTATTATTTTGACAGGCAAGCAGTTGCCATAACTGATAGTGCCTGTATCCTGCTCATCGAATGTACTGTAGTATCAATTAATAAAAAAAATATTAAATGTATATTTTTTTTATTTAATTTTTTTTTTTAGTATTTATTTAATTTGTTTTATTATTAGTGTGATATTCTTGGCTGAAAACGAGGAGAGTTAAAATTTTACCCTACAAATTCTCGTTTTCTTTTACGTGATCGAATGGCGAATGAAATTCACTATAGGCACTCTCGTGACAAACCAGATGAGTAACAATTGTTATTGGTAACTTTACATTTCATTATTATACTTACAAGTGTATTCTTCATTAACTACTATGCGATAATCTGAGTAGTTATATACTATTTTGTATTCAAGTTATCTCATGATTTCACGTGTAGGTACTGCGTTTATTTATTGAAATCAATACTATAGTGTAAAGCACTATTTTATTGGTCGCAAAAAGACAGGACAGCTAGATCGCAGTGCTATTGTCGACTGCTCTTTCTATTCATCACTGTCTAATAGAGTTCAGGCCACTTTATCGTTTTCTCCACTTTATACCGATTCTATCGGATTCTATTTCAAAAGGTTGACTTTTAAATGTTAGTGGTTCATTCATTCAAATTTCTTTGAAGCTTGAGTTTGAGAAATCACAGCTTTCATTAAAAACAACGCTTAATAACTTATTTTTGCGACGTTACAAAAAAACTTCTAGTCAGATGGAAGAAAAAAATACTATTTTGTATAATAAATTGAAATAAAATATATTTTTCTATTATTGCTGTAATCATGAAAGTCGTTTAAGAATTGGTGTACTTTGACAATGGACACTAAATATCACAGGCGCTTGGCTTGTTTTAGATAACCGCTGTAAAGTAGTGTTATTAATTTTAGTTGTTTCTACGCATCCGCATCCGCCATTACGAAAACAATAACACAATAGCTGCTGGTTTATATTTATTATAACATTAAAAGCAAATAAAGAAAGATGTTTTGTTTTAATTAATTTAGTAATCTTATCTGGCGGTTGTTTTTGCGACTCGACCGAACATTATCGTGGAATTTCGCAAATAAATTTCGCAAATAAATCCCATCGTAATGTCAATATAACCGTCACGGAGAATTGCTTGATGTTTCATATTTTGTTACTTCATTATTTTGTTCAAAGTTCCCTTAAGCTCTTTTTTATTTTTTTTTCAAATGTGGCGTGCAATGCTTGTTTTATTTACTACAGGTTATTCAGAAACGAGTCTGTATTAGGAACTAGAACGGTCTACCTTCAGAGGTGTTACCGGTACCTACCTACTATATAGCATGAGCTTACGTACGTATATGTGTACATGGGGGGCGCTGACCACTTCCCATCAGGTAGCTCGCTTCGTTTGCCGTGTGAATAACATTAAGAAAAGGTTTAACCTTTCGAAAATGTTCAAAAGAATTCATAAAGACGCAATTATTAGTAGATGTATAACTTTACCATGAGAGAAAAAAAAATGCTGTTTCATATTTAGGGCAGGTAGGTATTTAGGCATCAAACACACCAATCCACATTTGTCAAATGATGAATCAATTTAGGATGTAAGCCCTTGGCGGTTGGACGAATCCGATAAACCGGGGTTTCTTTTGTCCATCCATCTATTCTAACTTTGACAACCGTTACCGTGATCGAACGGCAAACAAAACAAGCACTAGGCACTCGGGGTGCCAAGTGCGAGTGTCATTCGCCATTCGGTCACGATAACGAAAACGAGAATTTGTATGGCAAAATTTTAACTCTTCTCGTATTTCGCCAGGAGGCGCTGCTTCAATGCCATACTAATATTCGTTTACGTAAACGTAATCGAATGAATACGGGTTGTAAACAAAACTCACGCTATCTAGGCACTTTGATTTTTTAATTTGATTTTCATCTCGTAAAACTACAGCTTGATTCAGAGTAAGTCAGACTACTAACGTCCGAGGGGGCGATTTTTGAAACAGTGACTAATTTTCACAGTATCTAATAAAGTAAAAAGTAAATAGTGTTGAATAATTTCGGCGGGCTGGTTAGAACCACGATAGCTCATTTGGGAGAGCACCTGACCCGGTATGTCAGAATGGTGCGGGTTCCAAATCCTGCTCGTGGAATTTTTTCAACATTTGTGTATTTGTAATTTGTTCGCAACAAAATTTGCGTTAAAAATTATATAAACAGTATGATATTAATTAAGAGTCTCATTTTACAAGTCAAATCAAATAGAATACTATCCCACTGCTGGGATAGTATATAGGCTATATACTTAAGGTAACTTTACTGCTGCTGCACAAACTTTCTCTACGGATGGGCCATAAACCACAATGCGGATTGGCGAATGCTCGTTTGCCGGCACAGTATCACAAAAAAAGCTTACGAACCCATCTATGTCCCAGTGGCCCGTATGCGGCCAGTCTAAGCACTTCAAATAGTCCTCGGCGGTGAGCTGTGTGCAATTAATTAAGACCACAACGCCGCGATGACGCACATGCCTGCCTCTCCCGTATTTACTCATTTATTTGTCCACCCTGATGTCTCTGCTGCAGACGTAACCCAAATGGTACACCTTTATTGCTGTAACGGTATTAAGGAGGTACATGGCGTTATAACTAGCCTATTCGGGTTATGATAATAAAAAAATGTAATAAACCTTTAAACCTACTCTTTTAAATTTTGGCGTTCCATTAACTCGTCAAACAAAGTTTTTTAACGGCGATTAACGTGAACTGTTTAGTATAACTATTCAAACTATCATAGTCACTTGCATTAGAGTAATTATTAACGAGATTCTTACCATGTTTATTATTTGTGAGTATCCGATATTTCGGCGCAGTTGCATGCGCCATTATCACGGAACTACTGAAGTTAATGCGGGTGAGTTTTTTATGAGCATACAAAACGATCAGAGGGTAGATCGTATCGAAAGATAGTTTTCCCTTGGAAAAGTCTGGTGTATACAAGATCGATTGCAGCTGCGGTAGCTCCTATATTGGCCAAACGAAACGTACAGTCGCCTGGCGAATTAAGGAGCATATTAAAGCTGCCAAGAACAACGATACGCAAAAATCGGCCATTGCTGAACATCTGATCCAGTCGGGTCCTAATCACTGGGCTGAGTTTTACAACCCTCAGATAATTTCGATAGAACGCCACTACGTACCTAGATTGGTGAGAAAATTACGAAATACAAAAATTTCAATCGTGAAGATGTACTCAAACTGTCGCGTGTGGAATCCAGTGATAGTCTTGTTAAAAACCGCAAAAACAACAATAAAGCCGTTTCGCGTTCCGATACTGTGAGTATAGTGTCGTGAACAATTTTGAATGAATAGTGACTTAGAAACCGGTGGTACGGGCATCGAGCGCAAAAAACGACTAAGGAAGAGGGTAGATCGTTTTGTCGGCTCATAAAAAACTCACCCGCATTAACTTCAGTAATTCCGTGATCATGGCGCATGCAACTGTGCCGAAATATCGGATACTCACAAATGATAAACGTGTAAGAATCCCGTTAATAATAACTCTACTGATTAGTATGTCTAATAGGTGTTTTTATATCTGACGTTAAAAACCGAGTTGCAACGGCCGGCCGTGGTTTTATATAAACACACTATTCCACGGCTTTAATAATTGAAATCGAGTAATCGGTACAATTAAGGGGTCTTAGTTGAATCACCTCGCTTGCTAAATACGGATCATTAATCACTATGCACCTCGGACTATCCATCGAAAAATCCGTAAAAAATTATCTGAGAAATTTAACCAAATCCTTCGGATAACGTTCAGAGGAGGGTTTTGTCACTCGTTTCTAAAAAAAATTATATGTATTTATTTATCGCACTCCTTGTGGCTTACCCGGATTTTGACGTGTTTGTGGATAACTTTAAGAATTTTTTTAACAAAATAGATATTTGTTTGTGAACTATACTTGCTATTTGTGCTATTTAACTATTCATAATTATGTAATTGGGTTACGCCCGTTTAATTATGTTAAATAAATAAATAAATAAATAAATAAATAAATTATCACCAATGCTTGTCCGCTTAAATGCAAATTATGTTTGATTTGAACTACGTTAAACATTTGTACATACGTCAAAACTAACGTCAAAACTAAACAAAAGCGAGTAGATCCGTTAAAATTTTTTTAGTCAATGGTCCCTGATTATATGGCCGCAAACTCATTCGTGCTTAGGAAATCAGCTTACAGGCCGCTGCTCATGGTAGTTGTAAAAGGTGGTTGTAAAGATGGTTGTAAAAGTGCTACCGTCTCGTTCAATTCGAATAGAATTCTAGGGTAAGAGAAGCGTAAAAATACGTTAACGGTGATCGTAAGTTTGTTATTTGCTTGTCATAAATCTATTCAAACGTAACGATGACGTTCAAACGTCAAAACTAAATAACAAAACATATGAACTCAAGAAATAATACTCGTAGTACAATCTCGTATCTGTCACCCTGCAATGCAACTTGCATGGATTCTAGGAAAAAAGGGTGGGAAAAAAACCTTAAACAAAATATATTTTTGGACAAAAAAATATGTATTGTGCATGCGTGCGTGCATGTCTATATCCGTGTGTCATTGCGTATGCATTTTAAATCCCTAGAAAAAAAGTTCTGATGTGTCATGTCTAGGTAGTTATCAATTTATCCTGACTAATATAATGCCAAGCCTCCGAAAGTTCTCCAGCCTTTACAATCATTATCCAAACACACTAGTGACGTTATCGATCTTCTAATTTGTGATAAAACTTTCGCTAATCGGCAATTCATTCGAATTAAAATTCAATCTAAACTATTTTAAAAACTTATTTATAGAAAGTCTCCTGTTGATTTTCGAACACAAACTACGTGTGCGTGAATTTTGAACGAAATTATTTCCAAATAGAGAGCTAATAATAGGTGCTTAGCGCCTCAGTAAATATCGTTAAAACCTTCTGAATAAAAAATGTCGTTCTTGCATTAACAATAGAGTCGCACATCGTCTGAAAGGCGATGAGTGGCTAATCAAACCTTGGTTGGGAATTAAGCTATCAGGGTCTTCTGAAATCGTTTGATCATCTGAGAGAGGTGATTCTGGAAACACTCGCTTTCATCATTTGCGAAATCAAAGTGAAAGTATTAATACGCGTAACTACGAGAACTTATGAGTGGCCTATGCTATCGGAATATCAGAAAATCATAGTAACAAAGTACATATTATATTATAATTGATATGATTTCATTCACAGAGGACACGTACTCATATGTTCACTTATAATGGGTACGCACCAATATTTGCCAATATCACTTTTAACACAAACAAGATTCTCGATATAAGTTAAGTTTTTAAGCTACAATTTCATGAATAACAAAACAATAAAATTAAAGTTAAAATTTTTTAAACTAAAAGCCGATAAAATATTAACCAAATTATTCCAACGAATATATGCTATGCAAGTAGTTCCAAAACCTTTTCCTTATAGGAGATCAAATAATCGTGGAATATATATAGAACATCTATGTTATACTCATTACACATTCTAGCTTTTTAAAAATTCTAACCAAGATTGCTTTTTACAAGTTAAAAGTTTTTAAAAGTTATTAATTTTTAAATTTAATATTAAGTTTTAAATTATGTGTAATTATTGAACACAATACTTTAAGATTCTAAATTCGTAGCATTACTTACATAATTATTACGGATCTATTGAAAGTTCTTTGTAATTCTATTACCGATAGTCAAAGTAAAAAAATATAGAGTAATCTCAAGATAAGTATTTGAATAAAATATGTTGTTATTTCAATTTTAATTATACAGATAAAATTGGTAGCGCTCATAGAAGTCGCAGATAAATAAAACTAATGTTTCGTGAAACTTTGAAAGTGATATGAATTTGTTTTAATAACGTGTTAAAATGTTTACGTTTCGAAACAAACATTATGTGCCCTCGTTTCTAATAATATAGGGCACTAAACTAACACCGTACCGGTGTCGCGTAAAATTATATTTTCTCGGTTTGTTTTTGTGGCATAGGTACGCAGCGAAATACCTACATTTCATTTTAGCGTATGATACAATTTAATTACAAAAACTAAACTTGTAGGCAGACTTCGTAACACCAAGATCCGAAAACGAAACATAATTTAGTCTAGCCTGTGCAAGTTTCATTTGCCATTAGATCACGTTAACGAAAACGAGAATTTGTATGGCAAGACTTTAACCCTTTAATAGGCAAAGAGATGTATAGTACCATAAAACAATGTTCATAGCAATAAGTAAAAGATAAGAAATAGTTATGTATAAAATAAGCTGCCCAAAATGGGAAATGTAATAAGATATTAAGCCTATTAAGATATTAAAAACTGTTCAAACAAATGTTTCCCACACATATTAAAGATGTTTGCTGAAAAAATTATTACCCTGAAACACGTAAGATACAAATAAAATAATAAGCTAAGTTTATAAAGCAGACCACCCACTGCTAGGAATGAAAGATGATGAATGAATGTGTAGTATGCGGAATAAAAGTACGAGAAGAATAAAAGACAGAACTAGAATGACAGAGAACTGTAAAAATAAGATCTCCGATCATGTTGGAGGAAGTAGCATAATAAAAAAAAGAATAAAAAAAAGGGATGTATATTCCGCACCACATTTTGAACTTTATGTCATTGAGATAAGATTGAAAACAAATTAAATATTCAAACATCTTATGCCTTATTAAGGGTTAACTCTTCTCGTATGTCGCCAGAAGGCGCTACTTCAATGCCATACTAATTTTCGTTTGTAACGTAATCGAATGAATATGGATAGTAAACAAAAATCACACTGGCCTGGCCATCGGTAATCGGCTTATTTCAACCTAATAATAAAACGCTCCCTGTGTGGTGCCGGGGATAAAGAATTGCACCACCCCATCTCTTCCCGTGGGTGTCGTAAAAGCCGACTAAGGGACCATTCCAGAGGATGGGCAGCAGCATCTCTCTGAGGTTACCCTCAACTTACTGCGATTGCCAACCCGCCTGCCAAGCGTGGCGATTACGGCAAATACCCCCCATATCCTTGGGGGAGGCCTTTGTCCAGCAGTGGACGTCTTTTGGCTGAGATGATGATGATGAATAAAACGCTCGGTTCGTTTATGCGGCATACGCGGTGTGATCCGTTTTGCATTAGGCGCGTTGTATCTGGCCAAGTGCTTACCCGTGGACTAAAACAAAAGAAGAGATAAAACTATTTTTAACCGACTTCAAAAAAAGGAGGAGGTTCTCAATTCGACTGTATTTTTTTAAAATGTTTGTTACCTCAGAACTTTCGATTTGATGATTCTTTCTTCATTTGAAAGCTAATGCTTCCCGTGTGATCCCATTTCAATTTGGTCCAGTTTTGATGATGGAATCCTTAAGGGATTAAGGGAACTTCTCAAATATTGTAGGCATGCCTTTAGCGATTTTGGTATTTTCAGCAATAAGTCAAGCATTTGCATTCAGAAAGTATCATTTGATGAAGTGTAACTGATGAAAAAGACCACAGATTGCCACCGGAACTCCTCAATAATAAGTATTTCACGGGTGGCGATAAAATTTCTCGATTAAGATAGTTAAGCGTTTATGACAAAGCAAAAGAAGGCAGGCACCGGAACTCAGTTTTTGATTTCCTACTTTGAGATAGAAGTTTCTCTGTTTTCTTCGTTTGTCTCATTTAAACGGCGCTGTCTCATACGAGCAGCGTGTTAAGTAAGTCTACTCATATTCACTTTTGATAAATAGATCAGAACGAATCACTAAAAAGCGATAAATAAACAAAAAAATTAACAAAAACCAAAAAATTAGACTAATAAAATTGCACTAAAAAGTAAAAAATAATTGCTGGTGCCAGCCAAGGTAACTTTAATATAAACATTTAACGACATACTATATATATTCTTAATAGTAGGACATTCAATCTTATGCATGACATTTTGACTACAAAAGCGGACTGGCACCGGCTCCAAAAATAACAATAATTGTACCTATATATTTTCCTAATAAAATGATTGTCTATTTAGGCCGTCTAATTTTTTTTTAAATTTGTTTCTTTAAGTGGATTGCAAGTAAATATTTGGTATTTGCTTGTTTGTCATAATATGTGTTCTGTTAAATGTGAAGTTAAGTATATGGCAGTCGCATAGTTTTTAAGAATATAAGATTGAGTATAATAAAGGTTAATTGCAAGTAAATTGAACAAACTAAACTACGCCTTTATTTTTTACTTTTTAGTGCAATTTTATCAGCCTAATTTTTTGTTAGATGCAAGTTAATATGACTCGGTGGCGAGTGGCAAAGCGCTCGGCCCGATACCCGAAGGTCCCGGGTTCAATTTTCAGGTCGGCCAAAGCGTGTTTCAGATTTTTCGATACATAGCCTGGCCCCCCGACCGCCTAACCGATCGCTTTGACTACGCGTATAGTTTATGACGTCATCTTGCTACCTCGCACCGCCTATGAAAGCAATATCAAAAGCTATAAAGGCCATAGCTTTCGATATTGCTTTTATAGGCGGCACGAAACGACAAGATAACGTCATAAACCACACACGAAGTCAAAGCGATCGGTTAGGCGGTCGGGCCCCGGGTTTGTGATCACCAGTGATCGGAGTAGGTAGAGCTATTTAGGTTCATTGACCGCAACCATTGATGTTAATATGGATATTTCACGAGATTCCGACTAATACTCCGGGATTCGATTATTTGATTCTTGTATAAATATAAGAAATTGTTTCATAAAAAAATATATGTGGTTTAATTAATCAAGTTTCTATCTTTTTATTCAACTATCCTTAAACCCGTCCTTATATTTATAGGAAGTGTATGCTTTCACATTCATTCGGGGAATATCCATATTATTCTATCATATGGCAAGTACATAAAATAGCTCTACCTACTCCGATCTATGGTGATCACCAATCCGCATTTGGTAAGCGTGGTGATATAGCCAATGCCTATAAAATGTATTGAGTTGTTTCAAAATATTTGGAAGTCACACGCACCGAATGTTCCGCTCAAAGCAACAAACGGGAAACCAAAGCCTTTGAAACGGCAAATGTAGGTTTCGCGTGCTAGCGGCAACACGTTCTGCTGCTAAATATCTGTCTTCTCACAATTCGTATTACACGTAAGCAAATCACATCTACGGAGCTATAATTTTAATAATACAACCTTTGATAGGCACGCGATCAAATAATTTGGAGTTAGGTACATTTAGTGAAATTTTTTATTTTACTATTCGAAGATTTTTTCTCAGAAATAAGATAGAACCATCTTTTCGTATTTATATATTTTATTAGGTCTGCCAACTTTATAAAGTAAGCAGACCTAATAAACACTTAAACACAAAAGGTTATACATTTTCTAATATATTCCTAAGCATAGTGTAAAAATTACTAACAGAGTCTTTAACGTGACTATTCAATACGATTACGCCTACAGTGATCAAATGCTAATGTTGAGAACAATTTTAATTATTAACCCTTGCTCATGCCCATAAATAGGTTTATTTCACAAACAAACAAAACTATTTCGCATGACACGACACGGTCTGTCGATCTATACGAGTATAGCAGTCAGTGACATTGATTGTGAGGGTTACAAGGATTAAATCTGGTAATTTGCAAATATAAGAACAATAAACATACCCCAGTAAAAAATAAATACTCGGGTTTAGTATAAATTAAGTAAGCAAGCGTATGGGACTATAAATTGTTTAACTGTGCTTAATTTATTTCAGAAAAACACCGAGTTCTGTAGTAGATATAAGTACTAATTGCTGCTTCGCCAATGGCTTCATTGGCTGATATTCGTTCATGCACCATAATCTTGGTCAGGTCCCTCTGAGAACATTGTATTAACTGTCTCTTATCAAAAAAACAAATAAACGCACTACCGCGTGTATTGGTAAAATTGTAATACTTGTAATCACAAGGCGCTTCGTTAAACATTTTATCCAAATAGTACCTATAGGTAACGTGCATGAGTATGTCCTGAGAGGGAGGTATTAAATTCCTAGCGAAGGTTTAATGTTTCCTTGAACGTAGCCGAACTTACACGGAGCGCCCACAGCAGCCCTACCATGGTTTCAATAAGAGCGGTTACTGTGCCTCAAGTCTTTTAATTCAATAACGTCTCAATTGTGTTTTAGTAGCCTGATTTTGACATTAGGACTATGGAAAAATAAACCACAAACATACCTACGATTGTGGACGTTTTAAAATAGCAGAATCGAGGCTTAATAGGCTGACTGAGGTTGGCTAACAATGAGAACGGTGGTGTACTGCCAACTCTTAAGAATTTGATTTCGTACGCAGCGCCGCCGGCCGCGCCCGTGAGAATAAAACATGTGACATACGTGTGTAGCCATCTTTATTTATTTGGGACACAAACAGAATTACAACAAAAACCGGATTAAGTGAATAAATTAATGGTACGTCATACGCCTAATATGTTACCCGCTAGCTACAAACAAATGTCTGTACTTAGGTACAACGAAATTAATTATGAGCTCGTGTGACCACCAAAGCTATTCTCTTTGCGCGTCACCGTGAATGTTTTCTACGGAGAAATTAAACCTTGCGTTCGAGAGACTGCTACTACTGCTAATTCGAGCAATTAATTAGACAATTCAAAGCGTTGCAACATTTTCCTTTAAGAAAACACATAAGTAAGTAATATTAAATTTAAAATCAAAATAACCAACGAGATGTTACAGCAATCACTTATTGTGTATTACTTACAGTGAACCGTTCTTCGTTTTTAGGATTTTTCGCTAACTATCAATCGCATTAGACAAATTTTAATTAGGCGTGAAGTGAAGGTAATCTGCGAGTGAAGTTCTTAGACTCGTGGTAGAGGTGCCGGTTAGGTATGACCCCCGTCAGGGCTGCCACCGGCGATATTGTACATAATCAAGTTCACCTTTCTCATTCCACGGTTAAGATACTGTGTATTTAATATTAAGAAAAGCGGAAAGATCTTTGTTCTGCACCCACATGGAACGAATTCAACCCTAGTTTGAAAATATTAGCTACCAAGTTCCTTGCTGGGGTCTCATTAGAGAACCAACCGTTTGAGCTAGAGGTGGGTAAGCGGTATTATTGTATGTACCTACTCATATTATTTCTTAAGCGTATTTTTTTTTCTGTGATAATAGATATTATTTCATTTACTATTTAGTTAACGAAGTAGAAAATAATGACAAACAAATGGGAGAATAAATTAATCGAAGTTTAAGCTTGACAAATAGTTTCTGTTATGAAAGGCTTGGAGACACATTCAGTTTATTTCAACGTTGCTAAGTAGGTATGTTTGATATTACTTACGATTCAGGTTCGATTCCCAGTAAACAGGTCTTGATGTAAGTCTACCTGGCTATCTACCACCATAATTATTTAAGTCTGTCGCAATAGAGTCGCAAGATCAATGTTAGTAGCATTATTGAGTTCGCACATTTACATGATGAGTAATATGTGTGCCTTTGTAAATATGTGCTTTTTTTACCGAAGGTCTCTTACAAGCAGGTGAAGCGAAGGAGTCCTGTTGCCTAACAAAAAAGGATGTTTACATAAAAAAAAATTGCTAGTCTTTTCTAGTCTAGTTTTAAATAACCTTAGTCATCAAACATTGTCATAAACTTTTCTAGTGTCGCATCCAGATAAAAAATTAAATTGGAAGGTTTAAAGTACAATAACCTATCCCAAGCTACAACAACAAATTTGTTCACGAAAAGTACCTGGTAATTTCTCTTATAAAAAGCTTGGGATGACATCGGCCAGACCTTCGTCACTCCAAGCTTGAGACGGCTTGCCATGACACATTTAGAGCTGACACGGCTCCGTAAAAAATATGTTAACAAGCTGATTCGCCGCTCGCTGGGCTCATGGTGTATCCAACTGACATTTATTGGGAAATTTTGTCACAATTGGAATTTGAAACAAAAAACTTGTCTCATAGAGCTAGGGACTATAACACTATACAGGTATTTTACGAACATTGATGATCAAGTAAATAAGATTGTTTTACATAAATATTTACATGGACTTTAAAATCAAATTAAAATGACGGGATAAATATAATAGATCCGGGTTAAATGATTTGTTTAAACTTAAAAGGTGTTATAAAATTTCACCATTTACGAGTATATAACACGTCAACATCAATAACAACATACAATGTGAGAAGAGAAGTGGCTTCTTCTGAAACAGATGTTGTGTGCATTTAAAATTTAATTTAAAAGAAGAAGTCTACCCTAATGTTTCTCAAACATGTTCTGGTAAATGAAATAAATATTTTTATTATTTATTTTATTTATTTATTTATGTGTACACGTCAATTAATGCTTGTTTTTTTGACTCATGTGATATAAACTTTTATTGCGAGTATAGAATCTTCCATAACTTACGCAGTTGCATTTATCCGAAGACAGCATCAAAATTATTAATTTTGATAACTTTAGTTATTTACAAGAAACACATTAAAAAAATGTAAAAAGTATATTAGGCTCGTTGTGTCATCGAAATATCAGCACCTACCTTTAAATGTGCCTAAGATTGAGCTTTCGATATTCTGAGCTTACCTACGATTATTCTACAAGGTCTTAAAACAAGATCACGTACACATTTTCAATCATAGCAAATGCGAAAGTAATCTCTAATAGCACTTTTTATTTGTAACTAGTTGTCGCCCGCGACTTCATTCGCTAAAACTACACTATCCCACATGAACCTATGTTACCGGGATAAAAAGTAGGTATCCTATGTCTATATATAATTCATTTTTATTTATATAGATATAAGAATGCATTGTCTGTTTGGTATTCATGTATCGTCCAGTCTCCGTAACACCTAGTGCAGTAATGATTTTGTATAAAAATATTTTAAATAAATCCATCATTATCTTCAGTAGTCTATTAACGTCCAACTGTTGTACTTAAGCATCTCCATACAAAGCTACTGTTTTGTTGAAAGCTTTTTAAGCTTTTGGGGAGATTAGGATATAACCCATGTAGATAACCTACTAATATCGCAATGGAGGTTAGTTGGTGAAATATTGCAGATTGATTATTAATGTTAAAAAAAATTCAAAAGTGAATGATTTCGTTATGAAAACTTTCTCTCCGAGCTCAAAGTTTTCCTGAAAAGTATGACCATTTAAAAGGTATAAAAGGATTCATTTAGATGTCCGCAATAGCGTTACATTGCTTTACATACTTGGACGCCCAAGGTAACCACAGTGCCATAGAGCAATTGAATTTCTATTGTGTCTGGTTTAAGAACAACTGAGTGGCTGAACAACTGGTGAGAAGCTTCCGAGCTCAGAATGCACTGCCGTTTATTGTTGCAACACTTCATCTTACACTTCGCGTTACCAACGACCATAAGAGTATAAATATCCCAAAATATCCCAAATTGGATCAGGAGGGGTTAGTGATTATAAAAATAATACTTTTGTGTAAGTGATAATAAAAATAAATTAAAAGCAAACGATAGCATTATGAAATTAAACGACTTTTGGGAGATTAAACAATTTAAATGGTATTAATGGAATCGTTAAGTATGCATGCAATAGTGTTACATTGCTTCGGTAAGCTTCGCAGCTCGGAATGCACCGCCGTTTATTGTCGCAACACTTCTCCTTTCGCTTCGCCTCGCCAAAGACAATAAGGGTAGCATTATTGCCACCCGAGTGTCATCTTGATTGCGAAAAGGAAACTGCAATATCGCACGCTAACAAGAGGAGACGATACAAAGAACTTTGTGTGCCATCTAGACGCTGAAGTTAAAAGAAAACTTAATTTAAGTAGAAATACTTACTAAAAAGTTATTTTCTTTCTATGGAAATCCGGTACATATATGATTTATTAAAATTATTGCAATACGGTCTCTTATTATACCTATACACATTTTTTGATTACTTTATAAGTCCGAAAATTACTTTTATTATGGAACTGTATGTAAATGTCGTGACTTGTAATAATAAATGTAATAAATAACTTAACGAACCTTTCTTATTTCAATAAAGCTAAAGGTACCAAAACAAAAGTGAGTGACTATTTTCAAAGAGAATATAAATAACGCTCTCTAGAGAGGCGCGTGAAAAAGAAATATAGCGATAGTATACATTGTACCTACGTTAAGTCTCCGGATAGCGTTGTTTCGTAGTACACCGAAAGCTTTTTAACATCGACCGTAAAACGGCGATCGGCTCACGTTATGGCTTTCAAATTGTAAGCCCTTAATTTATAGGGTACTAGCTACTAGCTTTTTGGTTTAATGTGAATGTGTGGAACGCCTTTTGTAGCGAAAACTTGTTACTTGTTAGCTATACAGATTTCAAACACGAGTGATAAACAATTATTATTTATCGAAATAGTATTCTTTATATCTTCACTCATGGTTTCGGCATTTTAATTGAAATTTTTCTGTCACTTCATCATCATCATCTCAGCCAAAAGACGTCCACTGCTGTGCAATAGCCCCCTAGGATCTCTACAACAACCGGTTTTGTGCTTATATTATATTATATTCTGTTACTTATTTTCTATAAGTTTAATTATTGTCTTTAAAATAAGTCACGAATGCGTTAGCATCCTTATTAAGTCTGTAAGTCACGACGACCAAGGTGATGTTCTTCTGTTTTGGCTACCGACAGCAACGCTGTTTGGTTTATATTTTAATATTTTTAAGTTACTGGTTCATCTTTTACCACACTTTTTTATTTCACATACTCCCTCCACACTAAGTATACCTACATCAAAATGCTTTACGTTGTTGAGTACACTTTTATAGTCCTTTTATAACAATGTTACCTATGTGTAAATTGATATATTACAGTCGTAACTTTTAAAGTATAAGATTATGTACTTTGAGAGTAATGTTTTTTAAATGTTTTTTGTTGTAATTCTGTTTTGTGTACCTAATAAAATAAATAAATAAATAAATAAACCTCCTCGATGGTCAGGCCACACTTCACGACCCACCCTTAAATTGGAATTATTAAAAAAGCCTGTTTCATCGCACTGCTGGGCAAAGGCCTTCCCTAAACTCAGCCAATGCTCTGGATCTTTGTGCAAATTTTTAAGTTTTAGAGTATGTTATCGATAGATACTATAGAAAACTGTATACTTAATAACTGTATACTGTATACTTAATAAAACTGTATACTGTAACTGTATACTTAATAACTGTACACTTAATAATATTGCTAATTCGGTTAGCAACAACTCGTGTGCTCAAAAATAAAAATAAACACAAAAAGAAAACAAAGAATTACTAAAAAAAAGCTACTGCTAACTCTAAGGAGTACGCAACAGAGTATTTTATTTAATACTGTTCGCTATTTAAACGACAAAAACAATATAAACAGAAGCGACAGGTACAGTCACGAGCATTAACATACTTACTTTGACTCTTATTCCATTGTATTAAAAGTTACATTGTTTACATGTTAATGCTCGTGACTGTACATGTTCGAAGCTACAGACGAAATTGGAACAAGGGCTATAAAACATACAGTTTTTAATAGTGAGCAAATAATGACGGCTTAAACTGCAGTGCATTTCTGAATTAAGTCTACGACTTGTATCCGCACTCAGTAGGTATTCTACACTAGCGCAAGTTTGAAATAATGAATTAAAAAAGGACATTTTTATAGTGTCCTTAGTATTCCTTTCAGAAGTTTCACGCTTACTTCGGTCAACGATCCGGGCTCCCATTTGAAAGCAGCGGTCAATTGTATCTTTTTTATATATAGAATCGTCAAGCAGACAACAATTTATTTAAAAACAGACTATCGTTTTACGACAGACGTGAAGCTGAACTTATGGATTACGACTTATTTGGCCGCCTGCAAACTTTCGAAATATCACATAAAAATGGATACTTATAGATTGGCTATTCGACTCGAGTGTGACCCAAGTCTAATAAAACTAATAAGTTGAAGTTCACAGCCGCAGGTCAAGATCTGAGCTCCAAAGGTCGTTACGAGTAACCTTGATACCGCAAACTGAGGTGTAGATTTTTCCTCACTACTTATTCTATTCATGACGAAGGGTAGTAGGACTATTAGTTCGACAGGAACCAGTGATTGTTAGTTTTTCTATAATCATTAAAAATGGGGGTCAGCAACTAATAAATAACTGATTTTAGTCACAGACCATCTGCTTCCTGGCTGTCATCTCATAAAATTACAATGAAAATCTATATAGTATCAATAAGCGAACGTTTAAGGGGAGCATCTATACATCACGCTGAGAATGCTCACCAAATTTGGTCCAAAACTACAGGCTCGTTACCGAGATAATCAACAAAACATTATCATAATTCACCAAAACCCTTTCCAAACCCGTACAGCTGTACTACACGCACATAAAGATAGCCGTGTGTATGAATGTCATACAATGGTTTTTCAATTGTGTGCGTGTATCTATACACTATTTTTTTATTGACGCTTGCGTGCGTGTTAGTAAAGATACAGGATGTTTCATGATGTGCTGATTATTTTAATTGATTTAGTTTGTTACAAAACTTAACTTTGAAAAATCACTATAAAACTGGAGCCCATTTTTTGTCATTGTATTCAGAATGATGTATAGATACCGCCCTTAAACGTTCGCTTATTGATTTTGTTTCTAAAGTTTACGCGAACACTACACATTGAAATGAAACAACTTTTACGGATCTACTCGCGTTTATTTTTTACATTGCCTACTTTTAATTAATGTTTATCCTGACGTTTCGAACCATGCGCAGTGTCCGTGGTCACAGGGAGACTGAGGTGTTGGTCGTCTCATAATTAGTTAGTAGCTTGTATTAATTAATCCTTTATTGTACAAATAAATTACATTTAAACACACGTTACACAGGACATATACAAAGGTGAGCTTATCTCTAGAAGAGATCTCTTCCAGCCAACCCTAGCTGTGGTGCAATAAACAAGTATGCGGGACTAATAAATTATAAATAATACTATACTAATAAACATATATACACTAATTACCAAAGATGTTGTATACCATCATTTAAATTTAATCAGGTGCGTTTCGTTTTATTATAAAGAGCTTACAGTATCTTTTGGTCTGGCAGTATGGTGTTGGGGCTGGGATTAAATTTTTTGTATGATGATTTTGTTGATGATAAACAATAATTAAAAGTAATGTGTAAAATAAATGCGAGTAGTCCGTAGTCCGTGAAAGTTGTCTCATTTCAATGTAAATCTATGTTATTTTTTGGCAACGAAAACTGGACTGGGCTTAAAGTGTCGAATACAGGTGCCATCACATAGCTGTAAGCTCAATAACCAGGGCTGACCTCTGTTACTGTAATTTAACAGCAATTTACTATTATACCTTTACATTATTCATAATCTGTTGTTCTATTACAAGGACTCGCCATCAATTTATTGTATGTTGTATTTCCAATCTGAATCTCCCCATGCGGGTAGGTGAATCTATATATTTGATTTCTATTAGGAAATCTAATGTTAAATCTAACCTACATCAGAATAAACTCTTATTCTGATTTCGTGATTGCTTACGTATACATATATTATTATTAATTAAATGTTTGAGGAACTCGATGGGGCAGTGGTTAACGCGCTCGGTCAGCGATTGCTAAGGTTAAGCAACTTTCGCAAAGGCCGGTCATTGGATGGATGACCAAAACTGTTTCATCTTGAGCTCCTTTGTGCTTTAGAAGGCACGTAAAGCCGTTGCTCCCGACGGCATTAGCGGTCATTAACAACCACCAATCCGCATTGCCGCTTGGTGGTTTATGGCCCGTTCTCCCTGTCCATCCATAGGGAAGGCTCGTGATGCCCCAGCAGATGGGGTATAAAATAAGCTGGTGATGAAAGTGGTCGCTTAGTTTTTGTAATATACAATTTGAATTGAACAGAAGAGACGATGTACCTATAACCAGATTATATCTTTATTTTTATGATTTTTTTCCTGGCTGTTAAATATACCTACCAATTAATGGGCCAGAATGGTGGGTTACCCAACCTCCCCATGTACTGTTGTTCATGTGGAAAGGCCGAGCCCAGCACTGGGACGTTTTATGCTGAACATATACCTATTAGTAAAAGCATTAAAGAATCCATAGTAGATCTGTGACAAAAGCTGATAAAAAGTGTTATGTTTTTACCTGGCAATGCAAATGTTGATTTCACGTTATTTATTTGCTGTTACGTAATTTTAGTCCTATAAACGCGGAATCGGAATTATATTTAAAAAATGTTCCGTGTAGGTCTGTTAAACATTTTTGCATTGTAATACTAGGTACTAATTAATCATGTAGTAATTTCGTTAAAATTATATTTTTATTTCTTTAAATTTAACAGGCCGTCGACCTTTTCATTCAATATTATAAGCATGAACTTTGATGATTTACAGCGGTCTTATATATTACCTTTTCTTTTAAGGAAAACGAGGGGTTATAATTCATATTTGTCCTTATTCAATTTAATTTTGCTTATTGAAGAAATTGTTACGTTATTTATAGGGACTTACGTTTTAAAAAGCCCGATGAAGCTAAAATGGCCGTCTAAGGCAATCAGCGAACCTTCCCAAAAAAAAGTTAAGATCTAGTAATACGAATTCACTAACGAGTCGAGACTTGACCCATCAAAGTTTTCACCAACCGTAGCTATCCGGTGACAGTATGAAACCCGTGATCATGCCTAGAGTAAGTTTATTCTGCTTTCACGATCGCTAGTTGCTGGGCTAGCAAGCTCCTACTTTTTTTTCTGCGAGTAAAATCCATTGCACTGCGTATTTTCGGGTCTCAGGCAACCCGCGAGTTATGTGGGGCTTTCTTATCTGTCAAGCAAGCTATGTCATCGATCAAGAGCGGCTTCGTCTTTGCGCGTGCTTTATATGCTCAAGTCGCTGGGCTAATATCCCCTCAAATGCTCACATCTGCTCTATGTCATAGATTACGAGCGCTAATAAAATTTGGTAACCAATGACACAGACTCTGCTTTCACTTTCCTAAGTATTCCCGCCGAGATCCTACGCTATGTCAGCAATGGATGTGACTGCAGCCGTAGGGGCACATAATAGTTGCGGCACGTTCCGCTCTTCTATGTCATCGATCACGATCGCCAATAACAATTGATATCCAGTGACCAGACACAGCGAGAAATGTCTCTGTTTTAACATACGCAAGCCGCTGGGCAGTGCAATTACTTTTGTAATTTAATTACTAATTCAATGATTAGTAATTGAACTACTATAATTGAAATTACATGTAATTGAAATTATTGTAATTCAATTACTTATGTAACTGGTAATTTTAATAACGTTAGTTTGTAATTGAAATTACTCAATTACCTACTTCAACAGTAGAGCGGTTGTTCGCTTGCTGCCTGCAGCACAACCGTATGGCGAACAGAAACTAATGCTTTTAGTACCTATAGAGTTTTTTATGACTTTGTGAGTATGTGAGGCTGTAACTGCGCACGCGGCGCATGGGGCATAGAATGTGCATAGGCGCGGTATGGAATCCCCCCGCGACCCCGCGTGTACCTCTTTCTGCACCGCTACCACAGTTTAGCAATTACTGTGCCGCTACATTGGATAGAATGAGACAGCTAATTAGTGACGGGCGATTGTTAAAAAAAATAGCAATCGAATTATTCGAACGATTCCATACATTGCGTTCGAATGATCATTCGTTATTCGAATGATTTTTGAACTCGAATTTAGCACCTAAATTCATTCGAATGAAAATATAGAATGAATCATTCGAATGATTTTTTGTTTACTTAAGATGTGCAACATTACATTCTTCCTTTGTTTTTGTTTTAAATAACACAGGTATATTTTTTGTGTTTTTGGTCACAATTAGTTATATTTTTGAAAGTTAAATAAGTAAAAAGTATAAAAATTGTGTTTACAATAAAATAAAATAATAGAACAAAATAAATAATTTTAGAAACATTACTTACTGCATGATGAAGATTTCATCATCATCATCATTTTATTTTGTCATTTCATTTGATATTGTATATTATAGCACTTGTTACCTATATTATCTATTAAAAAATATATTTGTATGTTACTAAAAAACCGTTTCATTGATTAATAACTTGATTCGTGTAGTTTCATTTCATTATTTAATTTAAATTCATGCGAATGATGCAAATACATTCAATTAAACATGTAATTGAGTAATTGCAATTACCAATTACAATTACAAATTGTAATTGTTATTTTAATTAATTTTCAATATTTTTAAGTAATTTGTAATTGAAGTCGCCAATTACATTTTGTAATTGTAATTGTTAATTTGTAACTAATTACATTTTGCCCAACACTGCCGCTGGGTTACCAAGCTCATCAAACTCTCACCTCTGCTCTATGGCATAGATTACGAGCGCCAACAAAATTTGGTAACCTATATCACAGACCAGTGACCGGACAAAGCGTAAGTTAACTCCAGTTAAGCCCACCGTAGGATTGACACGTCAAATCTGCTCTTAGATCTGACTTCTTCAGACTGGTCTGCAGTGTTAGAGAGCAATGACACCAGCGTAGCAGCTATGTCTCTCACTAATATATTAGACAAAGCATTAAAGAAAAACTCTAAACTAGTTAAAACGAGTAGATCCCAACACATCCTCAGACCCTGGATTACTCCTGGTCTAATTCGATGTCAAAAAACACGGGACAAATTACATCTTCAGGCTAAGAATAATCCACATGACTATATTACCCAAACTAGTTATAAGAGATACCGTAATTTCCTGACAGAACTATTGCGCAGGGTCAAATCGAAATACCACAATGAAAAAATACAGGACAGCATAAACAATCCCAAAAAATGACATGGTCAGCAGTTAAAGACATCTGTAGCATCCCCCGCAAAAACAATAATTTTACGGAGTTGACAAAAACTAAACCCAATCTTATTCTATCACTCAACGTTACCAATAACTTCTTTGCCTCAGTTGGCAAAAATTTGGCAGAAAACATTCTTAGTAAGCTTAACGTAACCGAATCTTCACTATCCTCCAACTTCTCCCCGTCTACATCTCCTGCCGAATCATTTTACATGACGCCTACCGACCCTATCGAAATCGAGTCATTGATAATGGGTTTTAAAGACGATAGTGCGCCCGGCTTTGACGGCTATACTCCAAAGATTATAAAACAAATTAGGAACATTATTATAGAACCACTAGTACACATCTTTAACCTCAGTATTGCTCAAGGTGTTTTCCCTGAATGCTGGAAATATCTCCAATTCACAAAGACGGTAACAAAAAAGTTTCCACAAACTATAGACCTATTTCTTTACTCTGTATATTCTCGAAGCTTCTTGAAAAGGTAATCAACCAACGTCTTATATCTTATTTAGATAGCAACCACCTTATATCGGATAAACAATTTGGTTTCAGAGCAGGAGTCTCAACTGAGGATGCTGTTTCTCTTTTAACAAATAACATCTCGTTATCACTAGATCAGGGTGATTGTTGCATTGGTATGTTTATTGACCTCGCCAAAGCTTTCGACACGGTTTCCACACCTATCCTACTTCGAAAGCTAGAATTCCTTGGGGTAAGGGGAACTCCTCTCAATTGGTTTAACAGTTATCTCACAGGTCGCTGTCAGTCTGTCAAAGTAGGTGATGTGTCGAGCAACGTACTGCCAATGAGCTGTGGGGTCCCTCAAGGAAGTATTCTTGGTCCAAATCTATTCACAATCTACGTTAATGACCTATTAGAGCTAGCCATTCCTAATGCCACCATCAGTTGTTACGCCGATGATACAGTTGTTCTTTTTAAAGAAGCGTCTTGGGAAAGCACCATGAAACTGGCCGAAAGGGGTATGTCAATTATAGCTGGCTGGCTTAGCCAAAACTTATTAACATTAAACACAAATAAATCCACATTTTTAGCGTTTCATAAAACTAAAGCATCCTCTCCTAACAATCTGCCACCAGTCGTCATACATGAATGTCAGCTATCAAGCTATCCCAATACACACGTCATAGCAAACTTGTCTACACCTTGTAAATGCAAAAGTATAAATAGATCGAGCTGTGTGAAATATCTAGGCGTTCAGATAGATGAGAACCTATCTTACAAACAACAAATATCGTTCTTATCTGGAAAAGTAAGAAAGCTGATTCATGTATTCAAGGCTCTTAGAAGATCAGCTTCAATGGAAGTACTTAAAATGGTATACACCTCACTATGCCAATCTATCCTCATTTATTGTGTAGGTGTTTGGGGCGGAGCCAGCAAAACCAGCTTCATGGAGGAAGAAAGGTCACAACGCGCTGTTCTGAGAGTAATGTTTCAAAAGCCGTTTCGATACCCAACAGACTTGCTTTACGAAGAGGCAAAGATACTTCGTGTCAGACAGCTGTACATATGGCGCGTCTGCTGTGCCCACCATAAGGAAACTTTGAACTCTCCAGAACTTGAAGCTCTTATGAAAAAACGGGTATTTAGAATACCTGTGCCCACAGTCCGTACCTCTTTTGCTAAACGTCTTCCTCTGTTTTCTCACCCCCATATCTACAACAAAGTTATCCGTAAATGTCCCTTAAAGGATCTAACCTTATACAAAGCAAAATGTAAAATAAAAACCTGGCTACTGGGCCTTAATTACCTTGAGACAGAACAGATTCTTCCATAACCCTGACATGCTGTATATTCGCATAACATATTCACTAACAACACACAAATACACATACTCACATACCCTTCCACACACTCTCACACACAAACTCCCACACACACATACACCACAAATACAGTCAACACACACAACCACACTCATTTTCATTAATTTTAATTGTATTACTTACTCCCATTCCTCTCACAAGTTTCATTTTTTAGCTTTATTAATTTTATACTTTACTTAGTTATAGTCAAAGGAACCGGAGCTGTCGTTTGATACATAATTGGTCTATGCTTACTCATCTCAACTACTGCGATTCAGGCCTGCGAGCCTTGTGCAATAGTTGCTGTACTAATATTATTGTAAAATTTTTAAGTGCCAATAAAATTAATTATTATTATTATTATTTATTAACTATGCTTTCACATTCGCAAGTTGCTGGGCTAATATCCCCTCAAACGCTTACCTCTGCTCTATGACATAGATTACGAGCGCCAACAAAATTTGGTAACCAGTGACACAGACTAGTGATCGGACACAGCGTAAGTTTACTCTGCTTTCACTGTCTTAAGTCTCCCCACCAAGCTCCTCCTACATATGTCAGCAATGGATGTGACTGCAGCCGCAGGTGCACATAATAGTTGCGGCACGTTCCGCTCTTCTATAATATCGTCGATCACAAGCGCCAATGATTATTGGTAACCAGTGACCAGACACAGCGAGAGTTTACTCTGCTTTAACACACGCAAGCCGCTGGGTTACCAAGCGCCTCAAGCTCTCACCTCTGCTCTATGATATAGATTAAATTATTATTCAATTCAATTCAAAATCATTTAGGTATTCAGTTTAGGCTACAAATAGCTCCTATGAATGTCATTTTACGATTACGAGCGCCAACAAAACTTTGAAACCTGTAACACAGACCAGTGACCGGACAAAGCGTAAGTTAACTATGCTTTCACATTCGCAAGTTGCTGGGCTAATATCCCCTCAAACGCTTACCTGCTCTTACGCTTACTTGCTGCTCTATGCCATAGATTACGAGCGCCAACAAAATTTGGTTACCTATGACACAGACTTATGACCGGACACAGCGTAAGTTTACTCTGCTTTCACTTTTTTAAGCCTCCCTTCTAAGCTCCTCCTACGCTATGTCATCGATCAAGAGCCAGGTGAGCATATCGTTACAGCGATGGATGTGATTGCAGCCGCAGGTGCTCCTAATAGTCGTCGCGGCTCGTTCCGCTAATGTGCCCTATGCTAATATAACGACGTTATTAGAATTCTGTATACTGGCTAGGGTACTTTTCTTTAATCTTACTTTGTTGTAGGTAATAACGAAACCATCTCGCTGGAGCAATAGGATTTTCTTATGTAAGGTTTTTTTTTTATAAAATACTTCACTTTTGGTAATGTAATTTGTTTTTATTATTTAACTAGACATATTTGTCCTGGGCAAAGGTCACACTTTCTCCACATTTTCCGGTCTTTGAACTTACTTTTATTACATTTTTATTCGATTGAGTCGGCTCACAAGCATCGTCAGTAGTCGCTGACCACTTTAGTACCATGTCAAAATAGCTTTACTATGTAGAAGTTGACAAGCGCCTGTCAGACTATTTAGTTAGTTTGACCGTTTGGCAAAGTGATCTCATCTATTCGCCGCTGCCTGTACTAGAGAATTCTCTCGCTCTCGTAATCAATTATAAAATAGCCTGTTCCACGAATACAAAACTACATCAAAACTATTGAAACAATACCTACTTCCATGTACGACTTTAGTTTCAATAAAACTGATATTGGAATGCTCGAAATATAAAAGCCACTCTACGAAGTAGGTACTGTAGCGTTTGTAACGCAGAATGGGCTATTTGTATTCATGCTCATGTAGCAGGGAGTAAAGTTTCGGAAATGTACTGCATCGATTCTTTTGCATATTTAATTTGCGGAGCCAAAATAAAAATAGCGATAGTTCACTGCCGGAGAGTACCTTGTCTACGGTTTTATATGGGATACAATTCAGAGAGTAGGCAAAACCCAGCCACCTTTCTTGATTGGGGCACTAGATGCGAATTAGCATATCATCTATTGATTATATACACGTCACCACTCTTACGTTGTTGATAATTCAATCATCTGCAAAAAGTGCTTTGCTATAATTATCTTTTACTAGTGGTCGCCCAGTGGTCGAAATTCAACCATAATTTTATTGAGGCTGCACGGATTGTATCCTAAGCAATGAAAAATTAAAAAATATAGAATGTGAGTTTGGATTGGTAGTGGCAGATTTCGCCGCTCCTCCGCTTCCATTCTTGAAATTTTTGAAAAGAGTATATATACGTGTGTGTCAAATACATATGCGTGGGTGTCAAATACATGGTAGTGTGTGTAATGTTTGTTTGTAATGTATTTTTATGCATAATTGAAATAAAATATTAACATTCGGATAACCTTCTCTATATAAACTATAAGTGTGCGAAATTTCATACTCCTCCATCCGCACAATTTTCGTAAAAAGGGGGTACAAAGTTTTTGCTTCACGTATTAATATATAGATAATGCAAACAGCTAAGGAGTGTTACTCCTTACCTGCTAATGTGTTCTCTGAACGTTACAGGTTGGGCCTCTTCATGGTTAGAGTGAAGAGGCTCCTTAAAAAAACTGAATGGTATGCAAGTTCACATCTTCACAAAAGAGCGTGATGTGGTCAGTTAAAAAACAAAGGACAAGTTCAATGCCAAAACGGCTTGCGCGTTTGGGTTGCGACCTTGCAAGAAAAGTCTACTGTCGCTGATGGACCCTCAATTATGTTAGTGGTGTCTTTACTTCAGGAACCCTCAACTCAAGCTTAGGGGTTGTCGATGAAGAAGAATCTGAGAGGAATTATTTGCTCATTAAAGCAATGGCTTCGGTTAAGATGTGGTACTTAATAGGAGATTTAGGGCATTTATTTTGCAGAAAAGATGTTTGCGCATTATATATAGCTTGTTTTCCGATGAAACTGTTCGAAATATTTTTAAAGAAAAAGATTATCTTACTTTAGTATTATATTCTGGAAATGTCTAGCTTTATTAAAAATAATATGATGGAGTATTTTAAAAATAAGGTGTCTGATCGTCCAAATGTTCGTAGCAGATATAGACATAACTTATGTATACCAATAATCAATAACAATATGTATTACAAAAATGCATTTGTTACAGGAATAAAAGTTTTTAATCATCTACCCTTAGAACTGAAAGGATTAAACTCCAAACTGTTTAAAATCAAATTAAAAACCTGGTTGATGGGAAAAGCCTTCTATAATTTAACAGAATATTTTGACCCATATTTCACGTAATGCTTAGACTTTTCATAATTTGAATTGTTAATGTTAATTTAAGTAAATTGCAATACCTGAAAAGGGTAATTAAGTTTATAAGCCACCTACATTTTACCTAGAATAAGATCTTTATGTACACCTAATATGCAATAAATATATTTGTATTTGTATTTGATTATCAAATGTGATAATCTCCTATTACCACATCTTAACCGAATGTTACCCACCCTTATGAGTATAATAACTTACCTACCGCGCAGTAATAAAACTTGCACAAAAAATATATAGACAATTTTCTCCTCATACTGCGGCGCTGGCTTCAGGCTATTAAGCTCTATAAACGTTTCCGACTCCATGTGGCGAGTTTTTGAATTGCCTGACCTATAAAATTCGAGAAAGAATTGCTCTGCCGAGAAATAATCTTGATTAAAAATAAACCGATGAACCATTGTCATGCATATTCTTTCTGGAGAAGGACGAGCCTTTGTCTTCGAAGATCGAATTTCTTTAATTAAAAGGTTAGTTTTTGAACTTTATTTTTTTTATAAAAGAGAACGGGTTGACAAGTCATTGGGTCACCTGATAAGTGGTTATACTTGTATTTATAAAGCCTGCTTCACGCCTGTTTTATAATACCGTCGAATGTGGTTATCTTTTGAATCAAGTGTAACATTAAGCACAGCTCTTTTTTGGAAGCTGTCTTCGTATTATTATGATGTTCTAGGCGTCTCTAGTGGCACTAGAGACGCCTAGAACTCTAGGAATCCCAAATTAAGTTAGTTTAATTTATTATTTTAATTTATATATTATTTGAAAGTATGTTAGTTTGTTAGGTATCTGTTATATGGGTTCGTAATTTATCATCTGAACATTGTTTGTTGCATGAAATAAATAATAATAATTATTAAATTAAGCAGGTCGTACTTACTGATATATAGAATATTCCCATGCTATGGTACTTCATGTCATGAATAAAGAAACTGTAAAATATAATTCATTATAAATTCGCTCTCCAAGACGAATCAGCATATTCCTTCGGAGTAAAGCGCAGTGTAAAGCGCAAAGTGTTGGGTTATTATTGAACTCGACTACACCTTAATACTAATTAATATGTACAGAGCTTGTAGCTTTGGTTCCATAATGAAATAACTAATGCACAAGATTGAAACCTCTATATTTGTGCTAATGCCTTTCCATTATACCCCATCAAGAGAATATTATGGAAGTTTCGGCTGCAAAATTATCACAGGTGCATATATACAATTATGCATATCTACGTTTTAAATGGCACTCTATACTTGAAGCTATGAATGAGGATCGGAAAAGCGACTAAGAACGTCAAGGGAAAAGAAGTCTATTTTGGATGTAAAAGTAAACCTCTTTTCGAAATGTGAAAAGTACCTAGGTACTTAGTTTTTCCTCTTTTTGAAATAAGATTTAATGGAATTGTTAAGCTTTGTTTTTGTTGATTTAAATATCTTTATTTAAAGTATAAATCTTCTGTGCAAATGTCTATGAAATTGACCTCCTTCTAAACGGCTGGACTGATTTGGATGAAATTTTCTGTGTGTGTTCAAGTGTATTCGAGAATGGTTTAGATTTACAATTGGACCCGGTAGATGGCGCTACTATAGGGGGCAATCATGGGATTACGAATGTTCTTAAGCGGACGAATGATTTATATGTTTTGTTGTCATGGAAACTGTCCTGTCAAAGCGGTACGAAGTCCGCCGGTCGTCTAGTGAAGTATATATGACTAGCGGCCCGTCCCTGCTTCGCACGGGTGGGCATTTTTTTTTAAATATAGCCTATGTTACTAACCGTTAATGTAGCATTCTAATGGTGCAATAATTTTTTAAATCGGTCCAGTAGTTTTTGAGTTTATTCGTTGCCAACATACATACAAAGATACAAAGGTTTCCTCTTTATAATATTAGTATAGATATAAAATAGAATTAAAATATATTTGTTCAGTAGATACCACAACATAAAATAGATAATAGTATTTTTTGTTATTTTATTCATTCGTACATTTTTTCACTAGTGACTTCGAGTTCGAATGCTCGTAAGAACGTATCACACATTACACACACACATCCTCACACACAAACACGTCACACACACACAACAAACACAAAAAAAATATGTGTGCCGCAGCATACCAAAACGGTCGTAGCTCAGCGTAGTATTTATTACAGTATCAGTGTCAGTAGTATGCAGCAACGACCATGAGCGAACACGAGGATGGTGCCCTACAAAACCCTTGAACAATGTCCTTATGTGCGTAGCCTTCCTACGGTAAAGTTATTTTATTCACTTAGTTTCCCAAAAATGAAATATTGCTGAATGGAAGCTAGAAAGTTACCTCCCGATCACGACCAGATAAACATGTTCACGGAGGCGTTATCCACAAAAACAGTGTTATAAGAATGAGCTTCGGAGCGCGATTACACATATAAATCGTTCAAAGGGCGACCACCCTTTCTTGTATGATTGGACTCGATAGATATGTTTTCGTCCGGATTTATACAGATTCAGCAAATAAAATATCTCTTGCAATAAAATATTTGAAAATACTATTTTATTTTTTGACTCAACGAAGAAGTTTACTTACTTTTATGTGCTAATATTTCTTGGATTATTATGTTTTCTAACTAGTTTATGTTCAAAACTGGCTTGTACGTAGATATTTGGCCGCAAATTTTACTGAGGTTTAAAGAAATGTGATGGCAAAACGAAGATAAAAAGACGACTGACTCAAATGGAATTTAAACTCACATCCAAGTGCAATGTTAAAGTATTAGGAATTTTAATCTTTGATATAATTGTAAATAAATATTACTTCAAAATATTTAAAAGAACAGTGTAGTCTTTATTTCAAAAGTGACTAGTTAAATCAGGAACACCGGATATAGGAAGCATTAATGTAACAGTAAGCATTACGACCCGAAAACATTAATACATTTAATGTTGCATCACACTAATAAATCACAGTGCTGTAATGAAACAAGTGACCGCAACGTTCCACCGTTCCTCAGTTAAATTTTACAATTCAGTTAAGGCATTTATAAATGTTAACCTTTTACATATTATTTAAAATTATGGACATTATAGGGTAAATAAACCGTCTGCCGGCACTCAACCGATGATCAATACGTATATGGGTTTTAATATTATAATGTCAATAGTTAGGTAACTTTTTTGTCTAAATCGAGAAATCGAATATTGATTGTGATTATATAAAAATCATAATTGGTAACATTATCTTTTATGAAACTCTTCTCCTACAAAAGTTTATTAGTCCATGATATTACTAACAATTTGGCAGATTACATACTGTAATAAAATTACATACTGTAATCTGCCAAATTGTTAGTAATATCATGGACTAATCATTGAATTGCGCAGTAATCATTTAAGGCGCTTCTTATATACAGCAACTAACTCTTATTAACTTTGATCTCCGTATTGCGGCAACAGGCAACTCGCGACTAGCTGTTTCCATATAACCCAAAGAAACTGCTAAAACCTAGCAACTTTAGTTGCGAGTTTCGATAATCAACAACTTTTTTATATGGTGCAAACGATTATTGAATCAGTTTTAAATTACCGCAACTAGCAACTGTCAAATTTGTACTAATTGTGTCAAGTTGCTGGTTTCCCCAACTGTCAAACACTGACTATTGACTATGGATTTGAAAGGTTAATTTAGAATTGCGGCAGCCGTAACGTTGTTGCAACTGGCTACCAGCAACGAACACTTTTAAAAATGAGTTTCTTCAAATAAGTCAATAGATTCTGCAAATTAAGTTGATCCGTCTGCGGAACGGCTAAGTGTCAATAGTTTGGCCTTTTACCCCACGTACAGACGCTTGCACATCAACCTATCCAAAACTGTCAAATTTATTCAATAAATGTACAACCATATTCCATATACATAAAGTTCAATGTCTATTGAGGAAATTTCACAGTTTGTGGTAGTCTGATGTCTAGGCGTAAATAAATATATACCTGTACAGTTAACCTCATTTGTTTTTATTCGTCTGCGTCGTCAAACAGGCATTAAGCCTGATGGCAAGCGGTCGCCGTAGCGCATTGACGAGTGCGTAACGCGCGCGTAGAGGACCCCGAGCCTTATTAATATTTTATCTACCTATATATTAATAAGTGAAGCGAACTTTGTACCCTTTTTTACGAAAATTGCGCGGACGGAGGAGTATGAAATTTCGCACACTTATAGTTATATAGAGAAGAAGTACAGAATGTACTCTTTTCAAAAATTTCATAAATGGAAGAGGAGCGGTTGAAATCTGTCAATGACAATCCAAACTCACATTCTATCTTTTTTAATTTTTCATTGCTTAGGATCCGTGCAGCCTTAATAAAATTACGGTCGAATTTGGACCACTGGGCGACAATTAGTTTATATAAATGCGTACGCTTACAGAAAAACATGCAACTATTACACATTATACAATATTGATTACTTTTAGATATGTACGATGGTTGTACATATAGCTATCTAACCATACCTATGCCATAAATAAAAAATTGGAAGTCTTGACAGTTTGTTTATTTTATTTTTATTTTTATTTTCTTAGGTGAATCAACAGTTACAAAATAAAAGTATCAATCCAGTTATACATCAGAAAACCAATGACAGATTCACACTAATAGACTTAAAATGGCAGGGAAATTATTGAGCTAACAGAATAAACATGTTTGTATAGCTAGGATCTAAACTGCGATCGAACCGCTTACAAACATTGTAGCTGTGACAGTAACAAGGACATTTCACAACAAAAATGTAATAGGTAGCAATAATTTTGTTTCAAAAAACATCTTTGTAAGGTTTGGTTCTTACCGATTCACAGTTACAACAGAAAATGTCAAAATCACACGCCTCGCACAGATTATTGTAACACTTGCCCGCACGCAAAAAGTATGAGTTTTGCCTGTAATTTGTATTTGAAACTGGAAGGTAAATTAGTTTAATTTCGTAAAGTTCTTGTAGGAACACTCAAGTTCAGTAGTGACAGAAGCTCGAGACAGTCAATAGAGTTCGTGGCAATTTTAAATAAATACACAATGGGCCAATTGAATAAAGGAAAGCATTGCCTTTTGCTTCTTTTATTTGAAATAAATGCTTCGGATTTGATGAATAATGACATATTAAACATATTTACTTGTCATTATTCATCAAATCCGAAGCATTTACTTCAAATAATAGAAGCAAAAGGCAATGCTTTCCTTTATTCAATTGACCCAATGTCTGCTTTATTCTGTCGACTTTCTAGTGTTAGTAGACGATTCTTTAAACACAGTTGGGCATAGGTAGCCTTTAGGTAGCGGATCTATCACGAGTACCGGTGCGGTAACACAAATAGCGAATAAACTTTTTTGGATATTCTCTAGTCTGTTAATATATTTGTCATTCTTGGGTTCCATATTTGAGAGGCATATTCCAAAATACTACGGACGAGCGAACAATAAAGTATCTTAAATGTAATCATCATCAGCCTATATTAGTCCACTGCTGGACATAGGCCTCCCCTAATGAGCGCCATAGCGCCCTGTTAAATATAATAGTGTTATTAAAATCTTTAGCATTACGAATAAAAATAAATAATGAATAAATGGGTTAGTCTTATGTGTAGAATACCTACACAACATTCTTAATTCAAAAAATAATTAATTTAATTAATTTGCCGTGCGTGGTCTCTATCGTGAACAAAGAGATTTGGTAAAACATTTCTTCGTCCCACTACCAAAAATAAAATGCATTCCCAGAATACGTTTTCCCCTCCTTCCTGCTAGATAAGGTGCTTTTAACGGCCAGTGAGGCAGAAGCTGCCTTCCCATCTAGACTCCGCTTTTACTTAACATCAGATCGGACAGACTCAAAACCACTTTCACAAAAAAAAAATAGAATAATATAACTTGCCCTAATTATGATGCCTCATTTACTTTAGTAACTTGAGCTACTTGGTCCCGGCAGATGTCGTAGAATGGCAATCGTTATTATACAACGTGTAACAGAAAGGTGTGGTCAAAATAATAAGATCCAAAGTGTATCCGATCTAGATCTTGTATGCAGAGTTACTAAGTCATGGTTATTAACTTTAATTTTTAATTAAACATTTCTATTGTGACGTCACATGAAAATAACCATGTCTCAGCCCTAGGTTTAGTAACTTCTGTGTACTAACATTTATAATCACTGCTGCTGGCTTATGCGCGCTTAATGCGCATGACTTTACTAATATAAATATTTCATTAACCAGCATGACAAATTAAAGTTAATAATTATGTTTAATAATAACACATACAAGCTCTAGATGGGATACACTTTGGATCTTTTTATTTTGACCACACATTTTTGCTACACGTTGTATATACACCAACTCACTCGGGGCAATGTGGTTACCATCATAATAATGTGGCCCAATTTGGTATATAAGGGGAGGTCTAAGCCATTCATTGATACGTTTGAACGCTGATACTCATAATAAATAACCAAATATTTATCATCGCGAGCTTCTCCGTGCTTGGGAGGGCACGTAAAGCATTTGGTCACGGCTGCATTAGCAGTCATTAACAACCACTAGTCCCCACTGGGCCCGCGTGGTAGTTTATGGCCCTTCTTGTCTATCAATCCTTAGCGAAGGCTCGTGCCCCAGCAGTGGGGACTTTAAATGAACTGGTGACGTGATATTTGATGTGACTCATAATAACAAAATTACCAATGTCATCGCAACAATAAATTTTTCCTTAGAAACTTCAACTTTGTAACAAACATTTCATCGGAATAATAAATGTCAATGCTAATATTAAGATTGTAAGGAGGAGAGATGAAAATGTCGATGATCAAAAGCCGATCTGGGCCGCCCTTAGAAAGCTATTGAATACGTTTTATTAAAGTCAGATACCGAATCACATCAGACCGAAGCCATTTTTAAAACGATAAGCCCGTTTTAATAGCTGACATTATCTAATCGAACGTTGGGCCGGAGTAAATGTAGGGAGACGGTCTATCGCGTAACTTAATCCTAAATATAGCCTTGTAATTTTCATGGTCACAAAAATTAAAGAAAATGTAATTATCGGAACTATTACCAACACCGAGTAGTTAAAGTGGTTTTATTGATTTCACTTGTACTTTGGCGTTGTCTAGCTGTACGTAGGTAAATATACAGTGTATTTTTTTGAAATGGGACAGTATGGGGAAGTCCTAAACCTTAAGAGATACAGAGAAACTGTCTTAGGAACCATGAAACCTTTTTTTTTGGTTTTTAAGAGTAAGTGTGTGTTGTATGTACAGTCGAGTTCAATAATATGTATACACTTTTGACAGATGTTGATTCTTATTACAAGGTAAATAAAGGTTACTAACTGTCAAAAGTGTATACATATTATTGAACTCGACTGTACATAAAGAAAATGAGTTTCATTGATCTGTTAATGAAATGTTTTCTCATTCTACTTGTTTGCCTATGTTATGTCTTATATGTTTTGTACTTAATATGTACATATACGTTAATAAAGCTGACGCAATATGTTCAGAATGGCCTTAATCTGGCTGTAACAACTCAATGGCTACCACTTTCACAATTTAAGACGCCATTTATAAAGCTTTTAAAATGTTGCATGTTTTTAGTAATTTGTCGTACTTAATATTATTTATACCGATTGTGGCATAAATATACAACTACATTTGTTTCATTTGTAAATATCTGTCAATATTTAGATATGGCAACACCAAACAAACGTTAACCATAGACAGAAACGAATAAAGAAACGGTTAGAATTGAAGGGGAAGCGGTAGTCAGATGGGAAGCGAGAATTGGCGAGAATGTTGTGCCCTGTCACTTTAACAACAGTAACCGAAGAGGAAGGAAGCAAAAGGGAAACTCTGCCTGTTAGTACAGTCGGCGGCAGATCAACCTACCCAAACCTGTCAAATTTCCCCAATGAATATTGATCCTTATAACCAAACTATAAAGTTCAAAATTAATTGTAGAAATTTGACAGTTTTGGGTAGGTTGATCTGCCGCCGTATGTACAATAAATCATCATATTTAGATAGCGTTGTAATGGTGCGTAAATTGTAAATCTGTAAAGTAAAAGTGTAAAATTTTGATTATTGCTACTTTATATTTATTTTGCGATATTTATAAACATATTTATGAAGAGCACGATGGCGCATCAGTGGATAACGCACCCGGTCTGCGAATGCTGAAGTTGAGCCACTTTCGCATAGGCTGGTCATTTGATGGGTGACCAAAATTTTATCATCGCAACTGCATTAGCAGTCTTTAACTACCACCAATCCGCACTGGGCCCGCGTGGTGGTTTATGGCCCGTTCTCCCTATCCATCCACAGGGAAGGCTCGTGCCTTAGCAGTGGGGCTTTTTTCATTCAAAAAGTATCACAATCCCGACTTGACAACAAAAAAATCTGGCAACGCTGGTGGGGACATAAAACTGGTGATGATGATGATAAACAACTTTAAGGCAATAACCATTAGAGTGCGCCTATAGGTAATGTTGGTTATGTGAGCCTAAAATACCGCATTGAACAATTATACGTTAAATATTTTAAAAATTCAATAGTAATTTCTCAAAATTATTAACGATCGATATAGGTACCTATATACACATAAAAAAACTCGTTATAGCTTGATGTAAATCTGCCAGTATAATAATATAATATAATAGAAACACAATAAGTATGTACATGTAAGGGCTAAGTAAAACATACGGTACGCACCTATTAAATTATTCAGAGGTAGTAAATGCGACGAAGCTTTTGTACAGATAATATAGAATCAGTAGCTAATCCGGGCACTTGTAAGTAAGGGATTTGTTTTTTTTTTATAGAGTTTACAGTTCTTTACACCTAATGTGTTTAAAAAACTAATAAACGTCTAAAAGCAAAAGTGTCTTTCAAATCAATACAAAAAGTTTAACATCATCTATGAGGTACTAAAACATCATTGTAGGCTTTTGTACATAAGCTGCGCGTGTACTAAAATTTAAGAAAAATCTCCTTTTTTAGAGTTTAAGTTTTAGTAATGATTTTTTATAATTACATACTTGTAAGTATCTTTTGTGATACAGACAGATATAGAGGACGATAGGACGTGGAGGTGTGAGTATAATTAATGGTTTTTTTTAAATAATTTATGTGATTGATGTGTTTAGTATTACGTGAGAAACTGATATTTTTAGGTAACTATCAGAATATGAGGGCTGTGGTCTATAAAGTGACAGCTGTGTAATATACTACCCCACTAGGGCAAGTGTTTTGCAACCATACATTGGCGTTATTTCGAAAGCAGTTGTCTATGGTTCTAACTTCGAGGCCACCGAAACAAAACTGGTGGTTTCCTTTTTTATTTGGATTTTCGAATTCTTCTAAAAAATTGGTGGATCCCTTTTGTAAAGTATTCCGAATGTGCGCAAGCAAATAGTATGTAGTTTACTCATTAACTTTGACTGTGAGCGGTGAGCGCAAATCGGCGGAATGCCAAAGGTCACCCAGCCTTCTTTGCAGAGAAATCAACTTTTCTAACTTTTTAAAATGCGCCCTCCGTCGCTATCGGGAATCCATCATTCGCAGATTATTGAAAAATGTGATTTACTACTTGATCGGTTGCTTTTACGTTTATCGGGACAGGCTAAGGATATATTACAAAGCCCAAACGAAATTCTTAACTCACGTAGTACGAGATGTGCACCCGAATGCCCGAAAAGCTATATTTTCTGTAACTCCTTTTCAAAGGAATGAGAAAAATTAAATTTAATATCATGCCAGATCTTGTTGGAAGCCACACATTTTGTAATTTTTTATTATTTATTTTTAATAAATATATATCTATATAAATAAAAATAATTGTTGCTAAGGGCAAACCTCGAGAACGGCTGAACGGATTTGGATGAAACTTTGCACATAGACAGACCATGACCCGGACTAGGTCATAGGATACTTTTTATCCCGGTAACAGGTTCCTGTGGGATAGTATAGCATTCGCGAACGAAGTCGCGGGCGACAACTAGTTGATAATATTATTAAAAACTTTACAACAACAATATACATCATGGTCTCGCAAAACCAAGTACTTATTAGGTATTTTTTCTTCATTTTGTTGAAACATTCCGGCTAGTCGTTCATTAGCTACTAAAGCAGCGCATCACAGCAGGAGGTATCAGTAATAAATCAGTTAAATAATAAAGTCAATTGCCAAAAACCTGGCACAAACAGTTTGCTTCCCTACACACAAAGTAATTCACTAAAAATCATTTAAAAACATACCAATTCAAATTATGACAGTTGAATAAAACTGGCATGCAAAAAAACATTTTTTTATTTAAAGTTTAGTTACTTAAACAAAATACTTTTTTTAGTTAACTGTACATGACTATGGTGTAGTAGCACCAGTTATGACACAATAAACCCAGTGTTTGACACTGGTTGTAGTCGCCAAAAAATAATGTAGGATTTCAATCAAATCAATCAAAAATTTAATGGATGACAGCTACGAAGCCGGTGGTCCTTCAAATGTTATTAAAGTATAAAATCTGTTGCTTACCTCTATCCTTAATAATTTAAGTAAAAAACACTTACCTCAGTTTTTACTGTCGGTCGAGTTGACGACGAAAAAAGTAGATATAATAAATAGAAAGTAAAACATTTTATTTAAGCCACCTTTAATGAAAGTGACTTTCAAACAAAACCCGTAGGTGACAACCCGATGTGCGGTGGACTAACCGCAACGGAAAAAGCGCAATGTAAATGGAGGGGATTTGAAAAAAGCCCGATCTCCGTCGGATATGTTTCGACAAAAAAGAAAATGTAAAATAAAGCCCACAGCTAAAGGATAATGTTCGCACGAAGAGTGGCTGTCTAAAACAAAATTAATAGGGCCCTACTCAGCTTACTCAGTAATTTTTCAGCTGAACCTACAAAAAGAATTTGAAAGCAAATGTAGACTAGCAATATCCTACAGTTCTGTAAAAGTTGAAATTGTTTCGACAACGGGGAACGCAATACACTTGTGAAGATAAGCGCAATTCACCGGAATCCTTAACTACCGAGGAATAGGTTATGTAATCTCTAACTATCGGAACACAACAATGCTACTAACATTATTGTTATGGTGACAGTTTTACATAGATGATGGTAGAAGGTTCGGAGTCAAAACGGGCGAAATTGGAATCAATTAGATTTTGAATTTAGAAAGGATTTCAAAATTTCATAATTTATCATCAGGTGAGATGAATGAATTCAATGCAATAAAACAACGGTCGCGTGTTAGCTAGTTTATTACCCTTCTGACATCGTACATCGGAATGAAGGTACGGACACCTTCAATATAAACATATCATGAAGGCAAAGCGCTTTTCCACTGCAAAATAAAAACTAAACTGAAAAAGTGAATCAATTACTTGTTTTCCATATTAACGAGAGAAGTGCTTGAACAGGATGTGGCTTAAGGCGTAAAATAGACTCTAATTAAACAAAAATAGAGTCTGTTATAGGAAATGTTGTGAACAAAACCTAATTTATCCGGCACGTGTGAACTTTACAGCTAAATCTGATTTGACACATATAGCTGCGCCACGCTGGTATTGGTCGCCTGTTGATTGGACCAACATTGCAGATTAATTTCATGATACCGCAGAGCGGTTTTTTATAATTTTTACAAATGTTGAGAATTTATAGTGTATTCGTTTTTTTAAAGTGACTAATGCAATGCATGCAAATTCTACAGTTGTACTTAAGATTAAAAAGTGTTTTAATAAATTCATATTTTGAATTTTATTGCGATTATATTATAATTCTTTTCACATATCCCGTTTTGGATAATTAATATTATTATTACAGCGATATACCGATTTGAAGGGCACTAGCTCCAGTAAAATTAAAGGGCATTGAGCTATAAAAACAGACGCTTCAGAGTAAGCAACGCGCAGATGATACCTTTGTTGTTGCAAGATTAGATAAGATATTTTTTTTTTTTTTTTTATACTTAGCTCGGCAAATGACTCCATCCCACCTGATGTTAAGTGGAAATGAAGTCCAGACGCGAAGACAACTGGTGCAGCGTGGAAACAAACGTAGCATCAGTTAACTTCACTCTGCCGGCCCACAAGGTGCTTCTTCACGCCTCTCTTGAAGGACCCCATATCATAGGAAGGAGGGAAAACTTGTGCTGGTAGACTATTCCATCTTTTGGAGGTGCGACAAAGAAACGAGTCACTAAACTTCTTTGTGCGTGATGGGATACTTGAGACAGTGAATCGGTGACTCCGAAGAGCAGCACGTGTACTATACTTGTAAATATACTTTATTGAACACCAAAAACACAAAAACTAAATATTTCACCTAAAACTACGTAAGAATACACGTACAGTCACGAGCATTAACTTGTAAACAACGTAACTCTTAATATTTTTTTCTTTTAGTTGTTGGCTTCGGGCGATTAGCAAATTTAGCCAGTGTCAAAGTAATTTTTTCTTACAAGTAATACATAAATAAACAATATTTCCTTCCTGTATGATGATGATGAATGATAACAGAAATGAGAAGTGAGAAATGACATACCCCCCAACACCTAGAGTATCTCAGTAAAAATGTTGGGCTTAACTAAGTCCTCGGGCGGCACTTTTTGAGAGAATTTGAAAAGTGACGTTGCACTGTTTTGTTTCATTTGCCAACACTCATGCACACTCACGAACACTTACCGGTTGATAATCCACCACTATTTCACATTAATATTCGACTTAACACAAATTTTAGAAAATAAAACAAAACCGCAGACATGACTCTTCACTATCCCGCCAAGAAGCCGTAACTCTTAATAAAATGAAATAATAGTCAAAACAAGTAAAAAGTGTTATAAATATTAATGCTTGTGACTGTACAAGCATCGATGGGCTGCGGTGGCCGCTTTCCATCAGTATGTTTGTCGGTTACCATCATCAGCATCACCAGCTCATTTTGTGTCCCCACTGCTGGTGCACGAGCCTTCCCTCTGGATGGATAGGGAGAACGGGCCATAAACCACCATGCGGGCTCAGTGCAGATTGGTGGTTGTTGACGACGCTAATGCAGCCGGGACCAACGGCTTTACGTGCCTTCCGAAGTACGGAGGACCTGGAGATGATACATTTTTGATCACACATCTGATGACCGGCCTTTGTGAAAGTTGCTTAACCTTAGCAATCGCAACCTGGGCGCGTTAAACCACTGCGCTATCGTGCTCCTCTTAATATGTCGGTTAAATAGATAAAAAAAAGGAAAAGCCTACTTACTATATTGTAATGTAAATACATTACTTTAAGTTGCGACGTAAGAGCTACGTTCAGCTAAGAGCCACGAAGCCTTTGAGAAGTGTTTTAAGACATTTATGTCTCTTTTCAGTTAAGAAAGATGTTGTTTGGGATGTCTTGTAAATATGTCATTAGGTTTAGTTTTCTAGCTGTGCCATTGAGAGATTAAATGTGCCTTATTGGAAAGTTTGATGTCTCGCCTTAATTCAGTTTAATTAAGTATATTTAAGCCGTCTTACATATAAAGTAAAGGGATTATTGTGAACTTTGTAAATTGAAAAGTTTACGAATACCTACAGTATTACGTAGTAGATTAGAGTTGAAGAGAATATTATTTATCGTGCACAAAATACTGACACATTGTAATAAAATTAGTTTTAAGTCGTACAAAGGGCGGCCTGAGACTTAAGAGGAAACACTAAGGTCGACTGAATTGAAAAATATGTATGAAAAGTAAGTAATGAGAAACAGCGAAAAAATCTGGTCAATTTTTAAGGTTTATGTGCGTGCGTGCGTGCGTGCGTGCGTGCGTGCGTGCGTGCGTGCGTGCGTGCGTGCGTGCGTGCGTGCGTGTGTGCGTGCGTGCGTGCGTGCGTGCGTGCGTGCGTGCGTGCGTGCGTGCGTGCGTGCGTGCGTGCGTGCGTGCGTGCGTGCATGTCTGTGTGTGTGTTGAGGGATGGTGTGTTTGTGTGTTTTAGTGAAGAAAGAAAGAAGGAAAATACATTTATTGGAACACACTAAGTATCAAGGTAGATTGTTAATTATAAAATATATGTTTGTAACGTTTGCTGCTAGTGCTTGCTGTTTTGTAACTAATATACCAACTTAAAAAATTGATAGGTACGTGTTCACCTCAACTTTTCTAGCAATTTGATGATTACTGTTTTGTAATTGATGGTTAACGATGTTGGTATCGCAATAACTATAGTAACTTTTTAGATAATAAGAACAACATAACATTATATCGTGATATTGTTAGATGACCCAAAAAAAAATATTACAAACAAGCTTATTTATTTATTTATTTAAAATTTATGTATAAAAACTTATAATTTTTTGGAAAAAAGACATAAGTTGAAAAAATTCCACGACCGGGATGCGATGAGATGGATGTCATGGGGTGTGGGTGCATTTGACCCGGCATGTCATGGAGTGCGGGTTCGAATCCCGCTCGTGGAGTTTTTTCAACACTTTTGTCTTTTTTCAAAAAATGCGTAAAATTATATGTAATTACTTTTTTTTGTAGTGGCACTAGTGTTCGACCAGAACCAGTGATAGACGCTTGTATCCTATAATCAGTAAAAATGTGGGTCAGCAGCTGACTTTCGAATTTAGCAACGATTGAATATAGGCTACCTGCTCCCTGGCTGTCATCCAGAATAATTACAATGAGATTCTATGTCATTTTACGCAAATATTGTTGTGAACAAATCAAGAATCAACACCCACGTAAGAGATTCCCATCATCTTTTCTTCTGTTAAGTTTAAGTACCTATGTTTATGTAGTCTATTTTTATTTAAGTTTTTTTATAGTACGTATATCATATTATTATCACTTAATTTAATATTATTTACTTATTTACCGTTGCTACACATTTGTCTAAATTAATCCAAAAATGTTACACAAGCAATTGTACTCAAGACTGGCAGAACCTATTTTTATTTTCATACAGCACACTACATGTAATAAAAACTGATGAACCAAATTTATCCCTGACACAAAAGATTAAAAATAACTGTGCTGTAAGCTCCTCGCCTTCTCCCGCTCCTCTAATCAAACATAATGCCCCTCGTAATCGCAACAAACTCATCCAAAACAAAATCTGTGACGGAGATCTCAAAGGTGCCGCACGCCTTTTGTTCTCCAACGACGTGCTATCACCAGATACCCCTGACACCCTTCAGGCCTTACGGTTAAAACATCCTCCAGCTCCTTTAAACCCATTTTTTCTCGACCCACCAACAGCAGGGCAAGCTTGCCTTCAAATTCAAAACAAAGATGTTACGGATGCCATTTTATCTTTTAAACCAGGTTCGGCTGCAGGTTTGGATGGAATCTCACCCCAACATTTGAAAGACTTAACATCGCATTCTGTGGGTGATGCAGGCGAACAACTTGTAAATTCGATCACTAAATTAATCAACTTTATGTATTCCGGTAATGTCAATCCAGAAATTGTTCCCATTCTTTTCGGCGCGAACCTCATTGCCCTCACCAAAAAGGACGGAGGGGTGAGACCAATTGCTGTTGGATCAACACTACGACGTCTGGCCTCCAAAATTGCTGTTCGACATATTTTACCAAAATTAAATTCGGAATTCGAACCCGTACAGTTAGGTTTCGGTGTAAAAGGAGGGTGTGAGGCAGCCGTCCATGCCCTACGCTCTTTCCTAACTTACGGACAGCCTGACGTGTTGCTCAAAATTGATGTCAAAAATGCTTTCAATTCGATAAATAGGGATACCCTGCTGACGGAAATAAAACAACATATACCGGAAATATACAATTATCTTCTTCTCAGTTACGCTGACCCAACGAAATTGTTATATCGTTCTAATGAACTGTCCTCGGAAGTAGGTTGTCAACAGGGTGATCCCCTTGGGCCTGCAATTTTTAGTTTGGCTATAAATCCGTTAATCAAAAATTTAAATTCTAAATTCAACGTTTGGTATTTGGACGACGGAACCCTAGGAGGTGATGTGGTTACTGTGCTTTCGGACCTTTTTTTAATCAAAAATAAATTTGAAGCCATTGGTTTGGAGCTTAATTTTAGCAAATGCGAACTTTTTATAAATAACTGCGACTTAAATTTAAATGACGTAAAACTAAAATTTAATATGTTGGCTCCAAATATTAAAATAGTTAACAGTAATTCCCTTTACCTTTTAGGTTCTCCAATTTTTGATGAATCTATTTCTGAATATATTAATAATTCAATTACTAAATTTCAAAATTCTGCTGAACGTCTCCTTGAAATTAGTCCACATTATGCACTTTGCATCTTAAAATTCTGTCTTTTCGTCCCAAAATTTACGTATGTGCTCCGTTGCTGCTCCTTTTGGAATCACTCAGATCTTTTGTCACAAGTAGACGACTTAATCAAAATTAGCTTAGAATCGATTCTTAATATGCAGCTGAACGAGCAATCTTGGGCCCAAGCATCCCTACCCATCCGTTATGGTGGTTTAGGGATTCGCAAAATTTCCAGTGTCGCTTTACCAGCCTTCCTATCTTCTGTCCATAGTTCAGCAAATCTCATAAGTATGATTTTAAGGGCATCCCCTTCAAACTTTGAGATTGCTGGCTTGGAAGAAGCAAGAAATGCTTTCTTAATTGCATGCCCAGGTCAAAATTTTTCAGATTCTCCAAATTCACAGAGGAGCTGGGACGATATAATCTGCAAATTGTTTTATTACAATCTTTTGAGCTGTAGTACAGGTTCGGCGCGTGCTAGGCTTTTGGCTTTGGGTACGCATGAGGCCGGCTACTGGCTTCACGCGTACCCATCGTCAAATACAGGAACATTTCTTGAGCCTGACACGCTCCGAATCGCAACCTGTTTGCGGCTTGGGGTTCCGGTCTGCGCTTCTCATAAATGTCCCTGTGGCAGTGATGTCGACAAGCTAGGACATCACGGACTGTCATGCCAAAAAAGTGCAGGCCGCTTCTCGAGACATGCCGCACTTAACGATATCATACGCCGGTCCCTTGCCACCGTCAACGTGCCAAGTCTACTTGAGCCGACTGGTATTGCAAGAGACGATGGCAAGAGACCGGACGGTATGAGTTTGATTCCATGGAAGATGGGCCGGGTGCTGGTATGGGATGCAACCTGTTCTGACACGCTGGCCCCTTCCCATCTACATGGAACCAACAACAGAGCTGGTGCGGCTTGTGAAGCGGCTGAAAAAGCTAAAGCATGCAAATACAGGGGTCTAGGCTCCGAATATGATTTTGTCCCATTCGGTGTCGAGACCCTTGGTCCGTGGGGTCCTAGCGCTTTAAGGCTTTTTAAGGAAATAGCAAAAAGGTTAGTCGACATCACAGGAGACCGAAGAGCTGGCAGCTACCTCGGACAAAGAATTAGTCTAGCTATTCAAAGGGGGAACGCTGCCAGTATTTTCGGAACCTTGCCTAAAGGGACTCCTTTTAATAATATATTTTAATTAATAAATTATATATTTTTTTTAAGGTTTATAGTTATGTGTTGTAAAAACGTTCAACTAGTAATAATTTAATATGTATATTTCAGTTTTTATAAATTTATGTTGTATATGTTTCATTTACGTTCTTTGTCGCACCGCTTACCAATTATTCTGCCCAGCCCTTAGGTCGACTGGTAGAGAATGCCATTTGGCATTAGGTCCGCCTTTTGTACTATATTTTATTTTATTGTGCAATAAAGATTAAATAAATAAATAAACAAATTACAATTTGAAAAAAGACAGTGTTGAAAAAATTCCACGTGCGGGATTCGAACCCGCACCCCATTACATGCCGGGTCAGGTGCACTGCCAACTATGCTATCGTGGCTCAATCATCCAACTCGCCGAAATTAATCAACACTATCTACTTTTACTTTATAAGCCAAAGGAGCCCTATTCAATATCGACAACTATCATATTGAATAGGACATGGCGTGTCATGGGGTGCGGGTTCGAATCCCGCTTGAGGAATTTTTTCAACACTTTGTCTTTTAACAAATGAGATTCTATGTTATAATTTGGCTACAAAAACTGGCATCGAACACTGGGCTTACTGTGTCGAAGACTGGTGTCACTACTCTATATACAGACTAGTATAGATAGACAATATAGAAAATAATACCTAGTACTTTTTCACGACCTCATCTGATATGTACTTAGCCTTTAAAGTAAGTCACGATAAGGCCATAAGTGAAAGCGCTTTTCACCTTAATTTATAATTTTTTATATTCAATTACTGAGCAATATTCTGTAAACCAAATAAATGAGCTATAACAATAACTAAATATTAAAAACAAAAAAATGCAGTGTTTATAGTTAACGTGAACAATGCTACCAATATTGTTGTTGTTGTGGGGACATACCTACTTAAAAAAAATGGTGATGTCTAGACAAGCAATTAGTGCTGCTGGGAACATTCCCAACCGGGAGGGGATTTGTGACCACTAGACCACGGAGGTGAAAATGATTGATAACGTGAAAGCAATATTACTACTATCTGCCTACCGCACTAATACCTGTAAAGTATTATGCTAATATTGAATATTGCATCTACGACAGATATTACGAAATGATAAGATAACTTTTTCGCTACAAAGCCAAAGTATTTGTGTTCAAAATGTAGTTGACGAGGAGTTTTTTCGGCTACTGCGGTTTGTTAATTTGATTTATTATTAATCAGAATATTGTATTTGATTGTATTTGTTCTTATTTGTTTTATTATTTTTTGGTAATAATTTTATTAGGCTGCATGATTTTAGTTTATTTGATTCGATAGTTTTATTTTTAGAGCGGTTAACACTGAATGGAGTTGTGGGCGTGTAACTATCATGGCGGCGAATGACATTCTTGTAACGGCAGCCACACAGTTTACACGTACAAAAACCCATTATCTCTATTCAATCTGTATCTATTTAATCATTCGTTATTTTCATTTGTTAAGTTCAGTTAATAAAACAGTGAGTGATTGATATTGTAGTGCTTTAATTTCAACTCCATCAACATATTATGTACGCCCACTTAAATATATCAATGTATAAATATATTATATTACATAAGTATTGGCTCTGAGATCAAAGAATAGATCTAGACTCGATAAAATGAAAGCTCAGCGATGACACGTTTATAAGCTGATTATGTTTACTGTGGCCAAATTTATATGAAATATTTAAAAATGTATGTGTACTACGGAAACAAACAATATAAACATACATCTATAAAAACAAAAATGAAATTCATTGGTAAGCGCATCACTTGAGAAGAGCTGGACCGATTTGGTATTTTTTTTAAAATCCGAATTATATTTTATGAAAAAAATACTTGGAAAAGTTACCTGAAGTTTTAAAGTTCAGGAAAATCTAAACATTCTTTTTTTATAAACAAAAGACTTGATTGATTTTTGTATAAACCATAACTTACTATTCAAACTAATTATATAATATGAATATTGTTTGTTTTTGTTTTGTTATTATTAAAAGTTTGTTACAGCATATTAAAAAAATTAACATACATAACGCTATATTGTGTTTATTTAATTTCTATTGTATTGTGTTTCGTTATTTTGTTTTCATTTCATCTCTATGCACTGTTTGTTATATTTAATAATTATAAACCAGCCAGCGTTAACCGCTACCTTATTACGACAACAAGCGGGGAGTAACGGCTGAACGTGCTTTCCGAAGCACTGAGGAGCTCAAGTTAATTTAATAATTCCAAGTTTAGGTCGGTAGTCGAACGGGAGATGCTCGGGTTGGATGCGACGAGGCGGGGTTCTCGTAGACTTGACGTAAATACGATACTAAGCCGCAACTTTTTATAAGGGCTTTCATTAAAATTAATAATATGTTAACAACAGTAAAGCTTAGTTACTCAAGTAAAAAAAAAAAATATAAAAATAATGTTCAATATATTTGTAAGTAATTATGCATGAACGTACGCTACCTACGTTAAAATGTTACTGTATAATTAGTTAAGCCTGTATTGCATTGGCAAGTGCGCAGTAGTTCTAACATTATTTGTGAAACAATAGCTAAAAAATATTATCATTTCTCACTTCTCATTACTATTATCATTCATCAACATTTTAAATAAACGAAAGATATATTATCTATTCAAATAACTTATTACTTGAAAAATACTTTGAAACTGGCTAAATGTGCTAACCGCACGAAGTCATCAACTAAAAGAAAAAAAAAATTAAAGATATGACGTATGACCGGGAGTGCATTCCATATTGTTAATGTTAATTTTTAAACATAATTTAATGTTTACTGAACTTAAAATCGACGTCCATAATGCTTAGTTTAAAATACCCTATCGCTTGTAGTTTTAAATTTCCTCATACTGTGGGTCAGTAGTCATTTGGATTGTTCACCCAGTATGTTATAAAAACTTTTTACCATTTCAGCCCTTTCCAATTCTTAAAGAAAGTAACGGAAGCAATATCTTTCGGCTACAATAGAATCGGGGCCGACATCGCGTCGAAGTCAATATTTTCTAGCCGCGCAGTAAGAACTTTTGTAGCGCGCCTTCACATTAGGTGATTTTCGACGGCGATGATCGCAGGCGCCGCCGTAGCGTGAAGAGCTTCTGTCGTAGTCGGACGAAAATTGTGTGTCGTATGTGTTGTCACATGGTGATACACAGGGCCAGATGGAGAGCGCTTGTCTGTACCACCAGACGGGATGGTCACGAACCGTGAGGGAACGACTGATTGGATTGGTGTGTTATTATTGGTTATTCCGTGTTTTGTTCCCGTCATGTGAACGTTATTTTAGTTAAGAGTAAAACAGACAAAATACGGAATAACAATTCGAAGCTTATTCTCAGTTTATTAATAAGGCCCTGAGTAATTTTTCGCAAATTTATTAAAAACACTTTATTATTTATAAAAAGGCCTGGCCTTCATCTCACATATCGAAGCGCACTTCTCCCGGTCTAGATAAGCACCCAGGAACTGTCTATCTCTAACTAAAAATATAGTTACGTACAACTGAAACGAAAAAATCGATAAACGAACATTTACGACAGATTAAGCTACACCATAATTGAAATTAATTACTGCCTACGGATTTACTCGCGTTTATTTTATATAATAAATATTTTATATTTTGAAGTTTCGAACTCTATGTTTTACTTACATATCCTTCGCTGGTACCAGAGCATGAAAAGTCATATGAAATACCAATATGATCCATCCACAGTTTATTTCAGTGGGTTCCCGTAAACATTAGTTAACAATATTAAATTAAACTATGTCGTTATTTTCGATCTCTCCATATTTTATTGTTTATATGGGTAGGCCTGAGCTCAGTAATGCAATGCTTATAGTCTGTTAATAATGAAGATTAAATCATTATTAACAGACAATTTACTAATGAGGTACTCCTCAACTATTAACACTACATACCTACTAGGTACTACTAACTCAGTACTAACTCCTTATGCTAAGCTGAAGTTGATTTTCGAATGATAAATGTATTGTAGAAATGTGAATGCATTCCGACGCGCTTACTCGCCTAATGTGGACGCGCGCTAACATTCGCAGCCCGGCTGTTCCGGTTCATTTCCGAAGAGCTTATTGAGGATTATAACATTAACAAATATCTTTTATACACCATCTATAACGGACAGGGACTCTCGATGCAGCTAATGATCCGTCTCCATCGATCCCGGTCTCTAGTTTCTGTCTCCGTCGGTGAATCTGAGACAAAAAAATAACATTCGTTTGAATAGGGTTGCATACATATTATTTTTTTTTATTTTTTATTTATTTAAACAAAAATACAGGTTTAAGTTAATCTAGATAGTACAACAGAAATTAAAAATAATTATTCGTACACTACATTTGGCATAATAAATATTGTATTCTAAAATAAAAGTAATCTTGATTTAATCATTCTTGTAATAGCTACGTGCAAATTTTGCATTTTGCTTAGTAAATATTAAGTTAATTGAATAATGATATTTTGAATTTGATAGTCGTTTTAATCACGTATATGTAGGTACATAGCAGTTAAACATTGTACTTATATATTTTTATTATAAGCGAACTACCACTCTTTGTTTAACTGACACAAGGTTTTTGTTAAAATAAGGGTTTTGAAAACACCCTCGAGATAACAGGATCATGACGAATAAGTCTAACGTGTTTAGGCGGATGAAATCTTAAAACTTTTAACGTTTCTGGCACAAAAATCCATTATCCAATGAGGCATAGTCGTCGGAAGCAATATTTTGCAAGCATAATGGACGCGGCTGGTCAACCTCTTCAAACACAAGCCAGAACTCTTAAGTGGATTAAATGCTGAACAATAGCGGACCATTGCTCGCTCTGGTGCCCGTCACGAGCACGCGGACCTTCAAGGGTTGCCCATACGTGTCAGCCGACTCGACTGTGAGGTCAGTCACACTTTGGATACGTTTTCGAAAGAATTGGAATCGTATAGCTCTTAATACAATGGAATAAGAGTCACAACTAGTTAAAAGTGTATACGTGTTAATGCTCGTGACTGTACGAATACGCACGATACATCCCGATCTACCGACTACTAGTACCTCGCACTCTAGGTGCAAACTGAAAAAAAACTTTTACCTAATAAGTATTATGTTTACTTTATGTAAGTATGAACTACATCCATGGCAGCTTGCATTTCAGGCATTTTACGCGGCACTGTGATACTCAGGGCATCGACGCAACTTAGACAGTTACTTTAATAATAGAGTAAGTTTAAAAGAGAAGATTAGAAGAGACCACATGTTTTGTATGTTATTTTAATTTAACCGTTACACGCCGATAGCGTTCCTCAGCTTTAACTATCAATGAAACAACTCTTGTACCTATTTGGTTACGATCGCTTCCAAATACAACGGTAGAAAGCATTGACGAACGAAACAACACAACCGAATGAAGACTATCGATTCGATAACAAACTGTAATTTCGTCGGTGACAAAAGCCAGTTCGCATTATTCCATTCAAAACAAAAGTCTGCGAATTTCTATGTATAATTTATTTCGGACAACCCTAATACAGGAATATTGTTTGTCCCGCTCACTTCGTACACTTATGTATATTTTTAGACCTGCGGCCGGGAATTGTTAAACAGATGGAAGGGTTTAACGCTCGCCGGCGCGGCGTCGCACCTTAAATTAGATAATTTCGTTCATTTCAATTGTTTTAAATGAAATAGAGGAATTTAAATTTTCATGGATGGATTTGGACCGAATAGGTTTTCTGTTTCCATGTTAGATTTAACTCCCACAGGCTACTGAATTAGCTGTATGCCATCAAAAACGTTAATCTGCATTACGTTTTCATAAAATGACAACGCGCCCCCGTGTGACTTTTATTTAGCCAAACGCTTCTATTTATAAATAAAGCCCGTACCTATTGGTTTTAAATATACATAGTCTGGGTTTAGTTTGATTCTAGGAATAACTTCCTAAATTTTTGTTGTAGGGCTGGTCGTGGCTGGTGTCCGAAACGCGTCCGTAATACGTTGCAACATAATTTATTAAAAGAAGTAACTAAATATGAAAGCTAAAAAAACACTGTCATCTTTACTAATGCTTCCGAAGAAGTCTACAGATACTGACGAATCAAATCAAGTGATAAATTCGCCATAAACCAACCTCGTTACTTTTATGACGTCACTTTTATGTCACAATAACGAAGTTGGTTAGTGCGTTGATCACCAAGTTATTACGACACAAACTTCTTTTCATTGTCTCCGCCAAGTTGCCTTCGGAGGCAGCGGGGAACTTTTGCGAAGTTATTAGCACGAGATCGCACTTGTACGTGATGGGATTTGCTAAAACATTACATTTCCTGAAAACGTTCGAAAATATAATCCTTCTACATTTGGAAATGCTTTCATCAATTCCGCGTTAAACGTGTGTTGTATAATTTAAGCTCAAACTAATAATTTGAACGCTAAATTTATCAATAAATCGAGGTAGCGCAATTAATAAGGAAAGTTTGTACTGGTTTCGTTATTTGTGCGTTGTTCATACCGCAGGATCCATTTAAAGTATACAAAAAGTCCTACCTGTACATTTAACGGCATAACAAAGTTCTTGCTACAATAGAGGGGTAGATAATGAGAGTGTCGCCAAATCCACTTTGAATATCATTTGATTCCGAGAGGATCCGTGGATACAATGAATAATGCAGCGCGACTTGGTGAATAAGGGTTTGCACATTATTGAATATAAACTTTATGCCGATCGGTCCCCCGCTCCGGCCGCTGCAGTACGATACGAGTATTTCGGAGGTTTCGCGTGACGTCAGCGAGGGTCGGGCTGAGATGGTGGAGGCAGAGCGCGAGGGTGGGGGGAGCAGAAAGGCGCGCGCCGCCGCCCGAAGCCCGGCCGCTCGCTCTGCCGTCTAACTGTAGGTACTATCTGTTGCGCGCCGCGCGCGGTGAAGGCGCCACGACCGCGCCCGCCCTATCTCAGCCAGTAAACAAATCGGTGCGCGCCACCGACGAACATTCTGAACTCGAACTCTGTGCAATATTGCCACCGTGCCCGAGGGTGTTGTGAACTGACCTCTGTTGTGACTGTAGTTTACGTCTGTCAGTGATATGACTATTGCCGGCGGGGTAAACGGCCCGTCTACCGCCCACGGATCGTAGTACCACCGTAGTAGACCTGCAGACTCTCCCACCGGGCGATGCACCGGGGCTACGTAATATTTAGGTACGCCAGAACTTAGTTACTATTATATTTAAAGATTACTATATATATTTAAAGATTATTTTTAGATAAAGATTTCATTTAAAATACTTCTACATTTGTTCATACCGTCCATTTACTGACTTATATTATGATATAGTAATACCAAAACTAAACTTAATACCCTTTAAACACATGTTGTGAATAAAACGAAGACCTCGTCTGACATTGACCGTCATTGTAAAGTTACGCGCTGGAGCAAATACATTTAAGATCGCAAAAAAATACAAAACAACTTTTCTACGTCGTCGTGTAGGTATTATTAAGAAAATAATGTCTAGAACAAAACTTGATATCTAATATAACTTGCGTAATTTGAACACTTTTTTTACTGTTAAACTGCTTAATAAAAGCGTAGAATAATTGAGACAAAAGTTAACCATTTATTTTGGTTAACGTGATATTTTTTTATGCAGTAAAAATGTAACATTCGCTATTCTATTACGATTGAATTGCTTTGTATTTTATTAATAGTTATCTTCACTGTAGATAAAAGGACATATCCTTTTTCAATAGACCCATAGATCTATTGTTTTAAACTAGGGTATAAATTATATCTTAGTTAAATCCAGTATTTAGTAACATAACTTTTATTCATACTTACGTAATTTTAAAAAATAACTTTTCTATTTTTCGGTACGATGGTATGCAGTCTGTATTCCTTCCGAAAAGTTTTGATAAAGATGTATTTTTATATTACCCACTATACACATTGATTGGCGACAGCTCTTGTCATAAGACCGACTAGCCACTATAACTACACTAGCGACTATCAACATCTTATCTACGTCTGTCACTAACACAACAACAAACCAGCATTGTTGTCTTCCGCCAGTTCTATCTAATTATAAATTACCATCATGTAAGATGATCAAAACTCCTCGTCATCCTGGCGGCTCGTGAGGGTATGTGCTTGTGCGGCTTTTAGTGGGTATCCTCTCCATGCCCCTTGAAAGGGTAGGAGGGAGACTCCCACATAACCACTTCTCCCAGGGCTCAGTGATATGCCTAAAACTTTTTTTCCTGTGTAAAAAAGGTAGAATGAGGCCATCAAAGAGGTTAATCACTTCCCTGTTAAAAAAAAAATTTAAACAATAAAAACACATAAAAGAGGAGAAAGAAAAAGGCCTTTGTCGAATTTTTTATGGTCTCTTCTCAGTCAATGTCAAGCTTGGCGTAGAATTGTCGTACAAAAACGCTTTGTAACAACATTTGTCTATGCTAATATTGTAAAGAAGTAATACATTTGTTATTGTATTTTGCTTATATAGAGCAATATTTTCAACTATTGAAGCGAGACACTAATGGAGAGCTAGTATCCTTGAGGGAAGCAAGCTACATTTCAACCAAGGAAAACATTTTAATCCTTCGGAAATTTATGATTTAACGAATAACACGTATGAGAAGCCGTATTTGAAATATAACATTTGTGTTTAATTTATTTTTCTTCAACCTCAGTAAGTAGTACGAGTGTAATGCGTATGTATCGGTAGGTATATTTGATCGATTCCAGATTTCACCAATTAAATGAGATTTCCCTGTGGTATTTCATTTCATCCGTAAGGAAGGCTCGAGCCCCAGCTGTGGCAGTGGGGACATAAAATGAGCAGGTGATGAGCACCATCAGATGATGATGACATGAGATACTGACTCCTGACTTCCTAACCACAATTTTATCTAAGTGCAGCCTTATGGTTACTTACTATCAGGTGACATTTCACCAATGTATGTCAAGCGCTTACCCGATGTGAAATAATTAAAAAAAACAAAAAACAAATGGTTAATAAGTTAACCATTTTAAGTAAAAAATCTTACTAAAAAAAAAATCAACCAGTCTCAGTAGCTCAGCGGTCAGAGCATTGGACCGGTTATCAAAAAGTCGTGGGTTCGATTCTCACTCGAGCTTCCCTGAGACTTGATTGATTGTTTCTAGTAATTTTTTTCTTTGTAACTATATAGGTAATAGCACTGTGAATGCAAAATTCCAATTAATAATGCATTTTTTGATATCATATTTTTTGGATTTTTATGAAGATCACAATAATTAATTAAAATATCACCGGGGAAGTTAAACAAATAAATAAATAAATAAACTTTCCTACACTCACACCAATTATCTAGCCCAAGAGAAGCTTTGTTATGAAACTCGTTAAATGGTTAGCCGCTATGATGATTGCGAATCTTTAAACGCTTTAGCCAGGAAATGTCAAAACAAATGGGGCTACCCCATTTGTTTTGACATTTCCTGGCTTCGACCGCAAAATCGCATGAATTAATTTAAAAATTTGTCATTTTTTTTCTACTAGTGCTATTGTATTTATTTTTAATGTTCTTTAAAGATAAAGAAATGAAGAATTAATTTGCGATTCTTTAACTGTGAGTTATCATAGTAGAAAAAACAATTAAAAATTCACAAAATTCACGTAACTAATAAAATTAAAAAAATTTAGTAGATAATTATTTTTAATTAAAAATCTAAATCGATAACATATCGTTTATTGTTATTCAATTTAAAGTAAACGAAATAAGCTTTAATTTGATACAAAAAACTTATTAGTTTCTAATTTAAATGCAGTGTAAAAAAATATTTTAATTTCGGTATAAATCTCGTTATATACTTATCTTGCCGCAAATTAATGAGTCAGGTTTATGATTTATTTAAGAATAATTTACGCAATGAAGTACCAAAATATAGTCATAAAAAAGACGAGACACTAATAATCTTTAAATAGAATGCATATTTGTTGGAATATAATAATATTTTAATAATATATAATATAATAATAATATATCTGGTGAAGGTCGCGGGAAGCCGCTGGATGCGAGCAGCACAAAACCGGTCGTTGTGGAGATCCTTGGGGGAGGCCTTTGTCCAGCAGTGGACGTCTTTTGGCTGAGATGATGATGATGATGATGATATTCGTAAAATAGCGAACTCGTGAAAAAACTAATGATCTTTGGATTCAAAGTGGGATTTGTTGTTCATAAATATTAAATAGGACTTAAATATAGTTTCAATCTGATAGATTAACAAACACTGAGTATTTTGAGGTATAATACTAGTAGAAATACATCAATTTGAATACTTACGGCATTTTAAAAACACTTAGCGGAATTTCGCGCACTAACTTTTGAAACACTTCGCAATAAATGCAGAAAAAAAATATTTCTGTTGTGTCTAGACTGCTGAAACTTTTTTTAGATGTTGTCAGGTTGGTATTCTGTATTTTGTACACAGATTATATCAGATCTATGCAACCATCTACAGATTAAAAATCAAAAGTTACATACACTCATTTTGGTAACCACAGTTACCACAAGCAGTTTAGATGTGCGCAAAGTTGGTAGGTCTAGTTACCAAAGTCATTTTAGTGGAACAACGGATAAACATACTTAAAATACTTAAATACATACTTATTATACAAAGAAAACACCCAGACACGAGACAATTTAGAAAAACAATAATTTCTAAAAAATACCCGATCGTGGATTGAACCCGGAACCTCAGAGATGGCGACACCATGAAAACCGGTGTACAAACCACTCCACCAAGGAGGTCGTCAAAACAATCACACCCCAGGCATTGAGGTAGAATAATTCCTTAGTGACGCCAGGGCAAAAAATCATGATAGACCTGCAAGAATTGCCAGTACCGCATCAGTAAACTAATGCTTGTGGTAAGAGGTTGTCATCTGTCTTCTGCCATATCTCAATTTTCAATGAACATCCAAATCTCATTCCACTTCACACGATTCACTGAATATTGAATGAGTGTAATAAATAAAAAAAGGCGTGACTCGTAGGGGCTTGATTTCCCTACGGCATCCTAAAATTGACTAGAAGATACCTAGCTAAATTACGAAAATTGGAACGTGACGAGAGTTCGAAAAAAATTGTGAGTGATTATTAGTTTTCGAATTGTTTTTTTATTCAGCCAGCATCAAGTATAATTTTTTTTTTGCTTAGTTAATGACTTCATGCCGTCAGTACATTATTAAAGTATTTTTTCCTATGTTATATATTTAAATAAACAATGTGTTCTTTGTTAATAGATGATAAGTGAATGATAATGGAAATGGAGAAATGATTGATATTCCCTCCCCTAACCTTAACCCTAACCTTACTTAACCCGGTCAAATACAGCAAAAGGTAGTGAACTTCAAAGATCGTAACCCCAACGCTTAAGCCGCTGCGCCATCGAGTGTTTATTGTAGGAAGTACCACAAGTTTATAATGATGTTAAATATTATCGATATCGATAAAAATAATAACTTCTTATAAACTTATATATTTTTAGAATAATGCGTAACTTAAACTCTCTATGCGTAACTTTAACGACTATCTAAAAATGCTTCAGTAAATGAGCTTACTCAATTTTTCTTTATTATTTACTTTACTATAAAACGAAGTGCAAATTGAATACAACTTTAACAAACGAACATTAAAAAACCAAAAGGTTAACTACAAACCTTACTGACTTCTTTATATGAATTAAGTAAGTAGGTACATACGTTCTGTTGAACGGTTAATTGTATGTGTTGGGCTGCAATAACACCCTCCGGGCTACCAAAACGAAATTCATATTCCTATCCAGTTTAATCACGTCTCGTCTGTAGGTTTGTATTATTCATGCTGACCTATTAGATAATGTTCATTGAGTGTGATTGTGACGTGAAGTGACGCAGTGAAACAAACGCAATGAATAAATGAATTAACACAGTACTATCAAATAATGTTGATTGAACACGTGTAGGTATTTTGTGTGCGAAATTGCATGTCAATATAATTATCGCTCTGCGATTACACGCCAAATCTAATCTGCACTTTTGCTCGTATCCACAAGTGTGGTGCAGGTTGACTTTGGAACTACATTGACCGTTTCCAAGGTCACTATAACACCGCCGTTCTTAGAGCCGGTGGTTTCAGCTTCGATTCCCAAGGGGGCACTTATTGTACACACGCCTGCACATCAGGCTACCACAAACTGTCAGATTTCCTCAAAAGACTTTGAACTTTAAACATATGACATATGGTTGAATATGTATTGAAGCAATTTGACAGTTTTGGATAGTTTGATGTGCAGGCGTCTGCACTTGGTTTGGAGGTAGGCAGAACCAGTGGTCAACACTGTTACCCAGTGATCGACACTAGCTTTTCGTAAAAACTAACATTGAATTTCATTGATTTTTTTCTGGATGATAGCTAGGCAGCTCAAAGAAATTTAAACGGGGATTAACGCTTAACGCAAACTAATAAGTAAAAGGTACCGTACCCTCTTTATACCCGACGTTTCGACCGAGTTACTCCGGCCGTGGTCATGGGCTGACTGACTCAACTCAACACACGCACAACACTCTTTTCCTGTAATCATTAAGAAAGAGATCCTCAATTGATTTTTAAATATTGCTGAAATTCCTCCGACCTCCGTGGTCGAGTGGTTAGCGCGCCGGGTCTGGCGTCGCGCCATCTCTGAGTTCCCGGGTTCAATTCCCGATCGGGTCAATTTAGAGAAAACTGTTTTTCTGAATTGATTTCGGGTTTAAGTGTTTTTCTATGTCTATGTATATTTATCCGTTTTCTAGTTTAACCACATTAACGAGTTTCAATAGAAGCTTATCTTGGGCTATTGGTGTGAGCGTAAACCAATTTTAATTAATTAATTATATTATCTACAGCCACACCACCTGCTTCCTAAAATTTCAATGAAATTCTATTTTGTTTTTGGCGATGAAAAGCAAGTGTCAATCATTAGATTTTGTCAAACATTGATGCAACTACTCTAGGTAACTACAATCATCTTAAATGACAATGCTAATTAATAACATTGTTGTGTTGTCATTGTTTGTTAGTCAGTTGTTGATTCCGGGTAAAGCGCGCTTCCACTTTTGACCCTATCGCCATACCATCAGATAAGATTACGGCAGATAGCATTCCCGTAGTGCTCCAATATCTTTGGAGAATATATTTAGTGTACGGGCTGTGCCTAATTTCACAGTATATTATAATGAACGCAGGCTATAAGCGCGCTTGCCACTTCAAAGGTCGTCAATGGAACCAACAATAATTGTTACACATTACTTCAAATAGTTGTTTGCGTTGTTGTCAATAATTCTTGTGATATAAGCCCTCAGTATCACAAATTCAATGAGTTGGAATACTAATTTGAGCTTACTGTTGGAATATCTAACTTTGTAACCGAACCGAAATTAAGATAAACTTGCGAAGTCATGAAACAGAGTTGAATCAAACTGACAGCAATATTCACATTTAATATTATGATCATAATCAAAATATTAAAGTCCCACAAAAAAAAAATGTACCAATTATTCATAGATACCTAACTATTTTCCTGGCCATTGTTTGGGGTAGAGAGAGGGTCGATAACCTGTATTTAAGGGAAATTTCCTAGTTCAGATATCAGCCCGCCACAATTTGTAAATTGTACCACTTCTTTTTTGTAACTTTTATATTTTGTATGTTGATTATGGTGTGAAATAAAAGTTACTTACTTACTTATATACTTGCCATTGTCACATACAGTGTACAATAGTATATAGAGAACCATAGCCTGCCGAACTAAAACCTAACTCGCTGGCCCAATGCATGGTATCGATAGCTATTTTATGTTAGAGACCAACGGCTAAATGTTCCTTACGAACCACGCAGGAATAGGTCGCTGGTTCATATCCGGCTCGAAAGACCATGTAGAAAGATATTGAAGTTTTGAACAACTACTGCTGGCTGGTAATGGCTGAATGAATGAAAAGCTTATTTAGATCTTGCACCCCGTTTATTCGTTAATTACGGAATAAACATTGAATAAGTTAATCACAAAATTAACTGGTATGACAACTGATTAGAACATGAAGAGCGAGTAGAAAAACATAAAAGCACAAAGTAGTATTGTTGGTACTGCCAACAGTAGAGACTTTTTAAATTGACTATCCATCCGGTGACTGCGCTTTAAGGAAGTTGCTTAACATCCGAGATAAGAAGATCCAACCAGATCGCATAAACCTCTGTGCCATCAAGTCTCCGAAACAAGAGATTTAACAATAGGCACCTAATAAATTGTGATTAATATGTTTGACTAACCCACTGTTACTTTTATTGTTTAGACCAGGTATCTAAGGCTCATAATTACAAAATAACTTAATCTATAATTTATTATCATCAATCAGAAGCCGTGAAATCCACGGGAGGCAAGCCGCCCACGGGCAAAAGATATTACCTAATAGGTAGACCAAAAAATATACAACTTTACATGTAAGGAAGGAAGCTACGACGGACGTGAACCGGTGTGGTGTCAAAGACAAAGTCAAAAGTCATATCATTTATTCAACATAAGCCTGCACAGGCACTTATCAAGTCGTATAATGTCTGATACAATAAAAGAACTTACATATATTAAAATTATTAAAACGTTTTTGTAGCTGACTGTACATACTACGTCAGATTTTCACGAACGAGCGAGTTGAAAGAAAATAGGTAAAATCGGAAGGTGCTCGCACTCGCCACTTCCACACATGCCAGTTGACGAATGAGTCGCACTTATTGACGTTAAAACTATACAATCAAAATACTTAAAAAAAAATGTTTAGACTAAACTACTGAATCTACCACCAGTTCGGATATTGGGAGAGCCTTCGAGCGAGAAGAGCAGGCAAGAAACTCAAGAGGCTTATTTCTTTTTCTCCATCTTTTTAACCAGATTACAATCATGTAATATAATATGTTTCGCGAGTTTCAATAAAATGAGTTTATAGCAGAGCGCTTAAACATATAATTATATCTTTAGGCTTTTAAGAAGTCGATTGGACATTCAAAATACGACTGGCGTTGATTTTTCAAAAGTAATATTGGGCTACTCCATTGATCTCACTGACGTTCGATCAATGTCGTTAAAAAAGTGTTCTAGAATGTCCAATATTACACTACTACAAATTTTGCAAAATTTTGTGTTTGGTAGCTAATCCCGGAACAGCCGAAACATGACACATTTCGGTCCAAAATCCATATTCATAAAGACTGGCAGATAGAGTTTCGCATTTAAAAAGCACCGACATTATTCTCGTATGCACATTTTTTTACGCTTACACGGTAGATTGTATAATTTCTCGTGTCCTACGAAAGTTTCCACCAAGTGTAAACCTAACACCCAAAACTCAGCACAAAAGATGGATCCGCTTCTTAAAATACACAGCAAAACGAGTATATGAATGTATTTGTAACTCAAGAAGAGTTATGCCTGTATACATCAACGTGCCCTAAGTTTTATACAGCCCTTAAGCCATGTTAGATGACGGTTGTCGGAGTAAAAGCGTCACCTAAAATGGCTTAAGGGTAACATAAAAGTTGGTGTCGTTGTTGAAAACGGGCATTAGACTCACAATGGGCCTACATTTAGTTAAAGTAAGGCCTCTGAAATGTCTTCTACGTACTAAATGAATTCAGCGCACGCCACTCGACTCTAAAAAACAACAGTAGGTAATCTCATCAAAAAAATATACCTACAAAGTTATTCAATAACTGCAAAAGAAAATTGAATATCAAAGAACGATCTCAAGCACTCAACATAAAATAAAAACAAATGATCGAAGCAAAATCTTTATTGTTCAATGCGCAGATGAAAATAAACGTTAGTACTTAGAGCAGCCGTGAACTATCAGAGGCGAGTTAACACGCAGTTAGCAGTTTGATGTGCGATTAACCTAAGATATGAACGACTCGCACTCGTTGTCTGACTGCGCTCAATCATCCTGAAAGCAAGATTAGTTGCTGAACTATTAAAACGGTGACGTCACTCGATACATTTTAGAACGTTGCCAACTCGATTGTAGAATACATCGCGTCTTGTTCGACCTCGCGGCTAGTTTATGACAATATGTCACTATTTCGAATATCACACAACCACACAGCCGTAACACGTACCTGCTTACGAAGTAGCTTGGAGATTTCTCCCACGAGACGGTCTGTGACCCGAGCTGAGGGCCAAGTTTTTAGATGGCTTTGGGCTTTCTGCTAACGTCATCCGATTCTAATGCCTCGTAGAATCTGGCTAGGTACGGGAATGCGTGATGAAATCTTATGACGAGTATTCGGTCGCTACGGTTTAAGGAACCATAAGTTTGTCACCGCAATACCATGTGCGATTGTTTGTGAAGGATAAAAATAATTAACATTATTATTTTTTTTCGTTTCTTCTAAGATTCAGCATAAATCAAAGTAGCTAGGTATGAATTAAAACTCAAACTAGTTACTTTGATTTATGCTGAATGTGTCTTCGAGGTCACTAACGGCAAGTTTACTCAAAATTGGTGATTTTGATGCTCTATCTGCCCATATGTATTTATGCATGTATGTATGTATGTATGTATGTATGTATGTATGTATGTATGTATGTATGTATGTATGTATGTATGTATGTATGTATGTATGTATGTATGTATGTATGTATGTATGTATGTATGTATGTATGTATGTATGTATGTATGTATGTATGTATGTATGTATGTATGTATGTATGTATGTATGTATGTATGTATGCATGTATGTATGTATGTATGTATGTATGCATGTATGTATGTATGTATGTATGTATGTATGTATGTATGTATGTATGTATGTATGTAGGGGAGGCCTATGTCCAGCAGTGGACTAATATAGGCCGATGATGATGATGATGATGTATGTATGTATGTATGTATGTGGTAACTCATAAAGCGAACACAAGTACAGACACATAGCTTACTGAACCCAGCTGTGTAGTGATGAAGAAAGTTTCAAATCACTAGAGATCTATGGACTTATTTACCAATTCTCGTGAATTAGTAAATCTTCTTATGGCTCGTGTCTTAAGAAGATGAAGAACTTCTTATCGCACGAAAAAACATGACTTACTTAATTCCTTCTATTTAGTCAAGTGACTGAAAGACTAGTTGGAGCGAAGTACTTACTGCAAAAATACGACTTACTCAAGCCCTTTCCCGAACGAGGCAAAATATTTTATACTATTTTCATGCATCATTATGTATCATAAATTACACCGTATGTGCACCGCATTTTTGCGTAATACTCGTATATTCTCTGTATCCGCGATAAAGTTTCCGCGAAGCGCGACGACGTTCGTAAAACGTGCCGTGGTAGAATAGGATTGACTTTATAAGGTATCAAAGGAATGTCTGGTTTCTTTTTCCACTATATTTAAAGGTAAAGAGTTATCATCTCCCACCCGTAACTACAAAAAAATCGTTATTTGATAAACATATAATTGCTACACTAAATTACATTCGTACGTCGAGGGGTAACCCATCGAGAGAACTCGCGTACGATGTACAGCACTCCAAAATACATAAACATAATTACCTATAAAATATATTAACGAACGAACTAATTCAGTTATTAAGTCTCTGAGGCGTTATTAAATTAAGTAGTTCGCCTAAAACTAAACTAACTTGAGTAACTGAATTCTGCCCTGTTTATCGCATTAGTGTCGGCAGGGTCTGTCATTTCCCTTGGTCCCAAAACTTCTTCAAGCTTAAACCAATGATATTATGTATATACCTTAACTACTACATAAATAACAGATATTTTAGGTCATTGGTGTGTTAAGGAATCTTCAAAACAGTAAATCTGGTCCTATATTGATTTACCTACCATAAGAATATGTTAGACAACTTTTCACTGCTGGTCTTAAACCTTCTCATATTAACAATAGCACAATGGGAGATCAGGGCCACAACACACCCCTGGGCTAAAGCTGATTGGTGGTTCTTAACAGGGATGTTACGGAGCTTCGATTCCGATTCCGAGATTCCGAAAGTCAGAATTTCCGATTGATTTTACACCTCCGACTCAGACTTCGGACCCGATAAAATAGAATCGGAGGTTTATGTAGTAATAAGGTTTTTTTTTATAGATAGCTCGGCAAATGACTTCATCCCACCTGATGTTAAGTGGAAATGAAGTCCAGACGCGAAGATAACTGGTACAGCGTGGAAACAAACGTAGCATCAGTTAACTTCACTCTGCCGGCCCACAGGGTGCTTCTTCACGCCTCTTTTGAAGGACCCCATATCATAGGAAGGAGGGAAAACGTGTGCTGGTAGACTATTCCATCTCTTGGAGGTGCTACAAGGAAATAAAAGTATGTGATAAGACTAAATTTATTAAAAAGCAACTAATCTAAAGGCCGGCAAAGCATCTGCGATTCCTCTGGTTTTGCGGGTGTCCATGGGCGGCGGGTGATTGCTTCCCATCAGGTGACCCGCCTGCTCGTTTGCCTCCTTCTAATATTAAAAAAAAAAGGAAATCACAGTATTAATTTAAGTCTATTCTAAATTAGGTATGTGACCCGATTGATAGTTGATCAAAAAGGACGTAAATTTCCAATCGTCGGGTCGGCGCACTTCAGCTCGCTGCATCAGCAGTTTACGTCAGTTGCTGCAATTGCGGTCACCTGGTAGTGCAGTGTGCATTGGTGTTCTGTCACTATATAACAGAAACATTATTAGTAAACAAAACAAAATTACCTAGGTTATAATAGCCTAAAATAACGGCGTTCGCTGCGAGTATCCTAAATCCACATGTCGACTCTGGAATCATATTTTATTTTGTAAGTTTACAATTCGTTACTTTAAATAAAGTACCCAACATAAACGTTTAAAACTTTCTCCTCACATTTATTGCCCGAATAGAGCGATTAAATCCTTAAATGGCGAACAACGTGACGCACACTACCCACATAGCAGGCAGATGTCGATCAACATGTCTACAGGGGCAGACAACCGCGTAAAACGCCTATTGCAAGCTGGAAAACGTTGGCTTGTCGTCCCCGTTGCTGCTTTTCCACTGAAATTGTATGATACAGGGAAGAGATGCAAAAAATCCACCAATAGGATAACTTCCTTTTCCTTGCGGTGTAAAATGGACTTATGCTATTGGTAGATTCTTTCCTCGCACACCGCTTTGTTACAAACAGCTCTGGTGGAAAAACTGTGTTACTGTCGTTAGACTTTAGCGAGAAGGTCCAACCGCATTTTTTGTGTGCCGTTATTTCTAAGCCGGCTGCCTACTGCTAAGCATTCAATGTCACGTTCACCACATAATATAATGTAAGATCAACAAAACTACTAATTTGTTTTTATGTCGGCTACGTAGCTCGGGTGTCCTTCCTGTTCGGATCGCCCGACATACCAGTTGATTTTGTTTTTATTCCTTACTAGCAGACCCGGCGGACTTCGTACCGCTTTGAGCATTTCCATGACAACAAAACAAACAAATCATTTTGTATTAGGAAATTAAATTATTAATAAAATTTAAATTAATTTTTCGTTACTTATTATTTTTGTTTCTCACCGTTTCAACCTTCCCTGAACTTCCACAAATATTTCAAAATCAAAATTAGCCAAATCGGTCCAGCCATTCTCGAGTTTTAGCGAGACAAACAAACAACGATTGATTTATATATATAGTATAGATTTAATAAATAAACGAAGTTCAAGACCTATAATAACTTTTCATTTACTGAGCCACCACCAACCAACAACTACAGTCCACTTCAACATATTTCTACAGCATATATTTTGGCGGCCCAAAATCTGCTGTGGACAAGCGCCTGGACCATTTTACCGTCCTGAGAATCATGTAGAGCACGTTTGTCAGCTGCAAGGAACATGCCCGAGTTTAACTTAGCTACCTACAGTAGGTAGGGTAATGGCACCAGTGTTCAAAATTTTTGATGTGTAACATCTTTCCTCTCGCTATCTTGCAATTTGTAGGAGTGATTTCGTGAAATGGGACGGAAGTGTGAAACGAAACAGGAAGTCGGGAAACCGCAAGCGCGCGCCATTATGTAAATTCTGTAATCGATATTAAGAACATGACATATTATTATTATATGTGATATATTGTTTCATTTAACTATCAAAAGATCAAAGGTCATTTTGATATGTCAAATGTATTCTATAGGGGAAGTGAGAGCAATGAGTATTTACTGCATTCTCTATAAGATTTGTAAAAATATATACGTAATTGTTAATTATATATTCTATTTTCTACTGTAATATTGATTTCAACCCTTTCGTGTGTAATAGACTGTATCATTATTTATTATATAGTTATAAAATGATGTAATACCTGACCCATTTTTCCAGAATATAATGTTAAAATTGCTTATTACTAAGGTGAGATGTCAAATGTTACAACACATCATATGCGAGCTGTAAGGCTCGCTCGTTTTTTCCTTTTATAATTAAAATGGGGTACAGACCACATATTTGTCATCCCATAAAATTTAAATGTGACGAGAACTGTGTCGAACACTGGCACTGGGGTCACTACCCTATATAAAACCTATTATGCTATCGTTTACTATAGTTTCCACATAAAATAGGTGGTAAGCAATGAAATGAAACACTTTGTACGGATGTCCGTAGTAAAATAAACGCGAGTAGAGACACTCGTTTATTTTACTACCTAACGTGGAATGACATGGTACCTATATGTCATAACTCATAAGGTAGTAAAGTTGTTTACTACGAAAGTAAGGCCGGCATTGCACTACTATTCCACGCAAACCACATTATATCCGACGTATATGTACCAAGTTGTGATATGGAAGTGTAATAAGCGAACACACCGCTTTGGGGTAATTTGCGCTTTATTGACAGCTGGCGATGATAGAAAGTCCAATTTACGGGTAACAGGCAGCTCCAGTTAGTCTACGAGCTCGGCATCAGCAGGTGTCGGTTTTACTCCTCAATTGGCATATTTTTTGTCAGAAAAATATTGTCAGGTTTTATTTCTAATAACGTTAATTGTTTAAGTTGAAATGCGGATCGTCGCTTTCTTGTAAATTATAAATATAGTAGAAGTGAAGAAGACATATATATCATAGTACTACACCATTTATGCCAAGATTATACCTATCTACTTTATTTCTATCTAACTACTATGATACCTACTACTAAACTTTAAGAGCACTGAATATTCAGTAAATTTTATTTTTCATTTTTCGGAAAATGTGGATCGGCGAAAAATGGCTACTATCTAAAAAATGCAAGTGAAAGTTAGTATCGGTAGTAAATGGCGGTCTCCATCTAAGAGTAGTGGCGGCGCAAGTTTAGTATCACAAAACGGCACGGTATTATCATAAAGAAAACTTAATTCCACCTAAGACATAAACAAAATCATAACTGGTTTTGTTTTACTTACTCCATATTTCATTACCTTATACTTTTCCACATTTAAGTATCTTTGATTCCTGAGTTCGGCAATTTTATTGCAACAATCGACAGGATAGAATAAAATATGATCGAATTTGACATGTAATTGTTAACCTTTGATAAAGCAAACTTTTTGCGGCATACAACTTAATTATTGTTGACAATTGCATAAATAACTTACTCCAACTTCCTTAAAACAAGTGCCAGAAGCCGCAACAAAGTACCCAGCGGTTTTCACGCTCAACTTCAATCAACCCCCGTATACATCACGATGCTTGAACTCCTTAATTAAGTAAACGAGCGATTCCTGTTACAGTTTGTCAAAGGACGTTGATTATGAACCCTCAATTATTGAATGAGTTAGTGAAATGTATACTGAATAGCAAACTTTAAAATAAGCATAATACATAGATACCGCGCAGGAGCAACGCACACAATGACATAGCCAATCAGAATATCAGCTCATTTCGAACCAGTCTCCGCGCAGCTGTTGGCGAGATTCCGTGTCCGGGAAAGCTTGCCTGTTTTTTTGTTTTTTTTTTGGAGAAATATTGCTGATTGCCTCAAACGGCATTTTCAGCTTCACCGGGCTTGTTTATGGGTGGCGAGAAACTTTAAGGGTTCCTCAAGCCGTGTGAAACGAATCACCTTCGGAGGTTTTCTAGAAGGAACGGCGTCACGCAGCATCAAAGTCGTAGTTGACGAATCATGCTCTGACCTGAAGCCCGTGAATGCTGGAGTCCCGCAGGGGTGTGTGCTGTCGCCAACTCTGTTTCTTCTGCATATCAATTACATGTTCCATAACAACAGTATTCATTGCTATGCAGACGACAGTACTGGGGGATACGCTTTACATCGGACGTACTAATTTTTCTCTGGAAAGCGTCATCGAGAACCGGAATAAACTTGTGACTGACACTGAGAACATGTTAAGTCATGTCTCAAATTGGGGCCGACTTAATATAGTCCATTTTAACCCTTCCAAAACACAAGTTTGCGCCGTGTTTACCAGTAAAAACATCCCTTCGTCGTATCTCTAAACTTTGAACGAGCTCTCTTTGATACCAAACCGACCATTGGATTTCTTGGCGTCGATATTTCGAGTGACGTTCAGTTTCGCGGTCAGGTTGGAAGGTAAAGCTAAATCAGCTTCGAAAAAACTGGGTGTGCTCAATAGAGCGGGACAGTATTTCACGCCGACCCATCGCTCCAACCTATCGCTTACAGCTTTACAAAGCACAGGTCAGGCCTCATATGGAATACTGTTCCGTCTTTGGGCTGGAGCGCTCCAGTACCAACTCCTCCCATTTGACCGCATTCAACGCAGAGCTGCTCGAATTGTCGACGACGTGGTAACCTCTGGTCGGCTCGATCTACTGGCCCTTCGGAGAGACGTTGCGTCTCTCTGTATATTTTATCGCCTTTATCATGGGGAGTGCTCTGAGGAATTGTTCGGTTTAATCCCTGCCGCTGATTTTCTTCACCGCACTACACGCAATCGACTGTCTTTCCATCCACACCATCTTGATGGATGGCGATCTACTACTGTGCGTTTCTCACGTAATTTTTTACCACGAACTACAGTGCTGTGGAACCAGCTCTCAGCGGCGGTATTTCCGGACCGTTACGACTTAGGGATCTTCAAGAAACGAGCCTATTCCTTCCTTAAAGGCCGGCAACGCATCTGCGATTCCTTTGGTTTTGCGGGTGTCCATGGGCGGCGGTGATTGCTTTCCATCAGGTGATCCGCCTGCTCGTTTGCCTCCTTATCATATTAAAAAAAACGCACTAGTACGTGTCCCCGTGCCCTACTAGATTCTCCGAAGGGTTCGGATCGGATCGGACTTGCTTATGTGCTCAAGCGCGTATTTATGAAGATTACCTTCTACAGTCTTGATGCAGAGTATAGTACAAGTCCGTACCGTCTGTCTGTCCGTATAATTCGGACCGAGCTAGCCAATCAATGAAATTACTGTCGTGAATACTATTATTATTTCATAGATAATGGAACTTACTAAAACTTTAGATTTATATGAAAGCGGCGTTGTGAAATCAGCACAATTAAATAACTTCAAAACGATGTAACCAAAGTTTAGTGTTTGCAAAGTCTTATACAATAATGGCGTGGCATTTATTATTATTTATGATTGTTTTTTAAATCAACCAACTTTAAACATATTTTAAAACTTTGTTACCTAACGGGTAAATACTTCTAACCAAATCAAATATAAAGTTAATATAATATAACATTATCATATCCGCATACAATTATTTTAAATTATAAAACCAATATCTTTATTAGGTAAGACGCCTAGAATGCGATCGAAACTCTTGAAATGACTACGTAGTTATTTTTTGTTCGAACTCGTTAATGACTTAAAATTAAATTATAGATCACAATCACAAAGCCAAATGGCAAATCTCTCGAACCCCGCTCCGTTTACACTGAAATTTCCCTAATAAAGGTAATCATATAAAATGGTTCATGAAAATGTCAGCCTTTTTAGACGTTCGCTCGCTTGTGCGTGATTAAATAAGGCGTAATAGCAAAAAATCAACCCTTCCTGCTACAATTAGAGTTGCTTATTAACTACCTAATTAATGACAGCGTGACGCCGACGCGGCCCTCGAGCCGTTTCACCTTTCCTCTTCCGCTGCTTGTTACGTGATAAATTAAGAAAACGGTTTTTACTTTAGACTTTGCTCTTAATTATTATCTTAAACGTAAAGTACGTACCTAACCGTAACTGACATAACATTATTCACACATTCACACATGCATGTACGCACACACAAACACACACACACTCACACACTTATTCTTTGCTTATTCTTATGCCAACAGCAATTATATAATTTTTAGTTTTTCAGTACTTTAGCAATTATAACGAAATTTTATAAAGTTATGATTATAGAAGAGCGGAGCCTTCTGTTACAGATATTTTCATGCCTAATAGGAGGCTTCAAGTGATAATATTGTTACAATGTTTCTAGTGCTGAAATAAAAGTTTTTCGATTTTGATTTTTGATTTTTGATTATTCTGGCGCTTTTAAATACAATAAGGTCACCTACATGATTTTATTTTAATAATTGTGGGATTACAACTATTAAAATACGAAATATATATTTAGATACTAACAGCAACATTAAAAAAATGTAATTTTTGAAATTGTTAAATATATAAAATATAGATAAATGATAGATAGATAATACTTTTATTGCAACACTATAAAACATAAACACGAACAAAAGAAAAACAATAACAATATTACAAAGTTACAATTTGGCGATCTTATCGCTTTCAAGCGATTTCTTACAGACAACCAGCCGGATGGAAAGATCTAATTAACTTTAAGATCAGAGGCGAAACTATGAAAACATAACATAACATGAATAATTTCGGCGGACTGGTTAGAACCACGATAGCTCAATTGGGAGAGCATCTGACCCGGTATGTCAGAAGGGTGCGGGTTCAAATCCTGCTCGTGGAATTTTTTTTCAACATTTGTGTTTTTGTAATTTGTTCGCAACAAAATTTGCGTTAAAAATTATATAAACATTTTATGAAAACATACTAGAATAAAGTGATAATGATAATAATAAACATATACTATACCTATATAAATATCCTCTAAATAAATTAACCTACTTAAACATAATAGTAGTCTCAGGTAGGAAAGTATCGGATATGGTAGTTTTACAGCAGGACAGGGTTAATCGGAAAGGTATAATTTTTTCACGATATTAGTTATTTCCTAAAATTTTGAATAATTGTACATAACTTGGCTATTACAACAGTTGTTTATATGGCGATAGTCTTTTATTGAATAATGCCAGCTAGCTAGGCGGACTAAAAACATTTTCATCGTTAAATATCTACAAAAGTGCATAAAAATATTTGAGTTAAACAAGACGACAATTTTTTGCTAAAACATTACTTACGTAAGGAATTATTTTATATCTTTTGTAAACAATCTGAATAGTTGGGGTGCCAAAAGCGGAGAGCGCTTTTATGGGTAATATATCCTGGACGGCGAATAACAGTGCATTGTCCGTACCTAACGTACTATCATGTCTCATAGAGCGAGGGCTGGGCGAAGTCCATTCGGATAACGTAAGCTTTTTATGGTGGATAAGCCTGTATTCATATTCAAACGCTAGGCAAATGCCATTATTATCAACGTAGAAAGGAGTCATTATATTGTGATGTTGAGCTAAAGGGATATGTGTATTTTGGATTTCAATTTCTTATATGTTTTCATCTATTTATAAGTAGGTAAGTATGTGTAGTTTATATAAATGTTTGATTTATTTTTAATATTTAACGGGTAAGCACAGTGCCCTAGTGAGGCACTGGCCATCTTATCTCTAGCTGCCAGAACACAACAATGCTACAAATATTGATGTTATTGAGACATATTTAGATAAAATGGTGGTATCTAGCTACGCGGACAAACAAGCTCTAGCAGCAACCAAACCTAATAAACAAACATGTATCCCCGCTGGGAATCGAACCATAGACCTCTGGGTCTAACCCGATGGTAGATATGACTGTCCGAAAGCTTTCTAAAAAGGTATTTTATATAACATCGTAATTAAAACGTTTAATGGTAAGTTGCCCAAATTCCAATGACACAAACCGCTGGAAAATAGATTGATTACCTAATAAATAGTTAAATTAAAATATTTGATTTTTAAGTAATGTGTTTGTATAGATAACTAAAATATTTAATTTATTTTTAATTTATTTATATGGACCTTTTTATATCAAAGTACGGTAGTTTTGCAATTGACTGGGCTTTTAAGGCACCCGACTATTATTTATCATTCTACAAAGCCCAAATACATGTTAAACAGTAACGATTCATACCTAAGGTGTTACGAGGCATAAAAAAGATTGAGATTAAATAGTGCCTAAATTTCGGTTAAAAAATAGTTGGAATTTACCACCTGACTGATGGGATCCAAGACAAAAGATCAAAAGGTACGTACTCTCGTGCGCAATCTCCTTTTTTGGGTCTCGGAGCGCACCCGATTACAAAATAGATGACGTTAGCATGCGCATGTTACAAACAAAGGTTACAAATTCATTTTGGGACGACCAACACCTTAGTCTCGCTGTGACCACAGACCGAAACGTTAGGATAAAATAATGTATGTGTATTATGTGAAAATGTGTAACCTTAAGTTATTTTAAAGTTACTGTTTAAATATTTGTTATTAATTTAAATTGTTTAGTTTTATATTGATGTAATAAATGATATAATATAATACTATTATATATCATTGGATGTAATCAAATGTTATTTATTTTACACTTTAACTTACTTTTATTGAAAAGTATAGACTGTAGTAAAGGGGCTGTTGTCTGAAAATAGTACAAGCACGCTTTCTTACCAGGTATTTTAATTATTAAGCTCAATATCAGGACACAGATTAAATAGCTACGTCTTAATCGCCATGACAATGACAACTAAAAAACAAAAACCTTCTAAAATAGACAAATATAAAAACATACAGAGTACATCAAAAAGCTACCACAAAGGTTGGTCTGTCGCCAACACTTATGTTTAGCTAATTGAATTTGATTGTATTTCTTTTATTTTTCAGTTGCATTGCCCCGTTTATGGCTTAAGTTTGAATCTAATTATAATTCTAAGTTCAATGTACACAACATAGAGCAATAAAAGAATTTGAATTGAATTGAAATAATCGCTTAAATAAAATAAATTAAATACGTAAACTAAATGCGCGTTTATCCTTAAACACTGTTTCATTTTAATCTCGAGACTACCCTTAGGAGGAAAAGTCTATTTCATGAAGTAAGAAATAAGACAGGTATACATAAAAGGAAATATCAAGAGACATCGCTTTATAGCTATAAGTTAAAATTCGAGGTAACTCAGCATAATGAGTCGCTACAGATATTTGATGCCGTCGTAGCTTAGATGCTAGTTAAAAAGAAGAATTTGAATAATATATTCGAGCAGCCTTGTTTGAGCGAGATTAATATGTCAGCATGATGGGAAAAGTTTCGACAATGTAGAACAAACAGTTAGAAGCAAAACAATATGCGGAGAGGAGCTACGATGTACCTTTTTCATCCCAGTTGGTTTCTTTTACTGTATTTGTTTGTTTCTGCCTCATTTGAGACTTTAACTTGAAACTTTTAAACAGAAACTCATTCAATTTGAATTTGATAGCTAAGTTTTTATTTTTTTTATTCGTTCTAACAACATTATTTTCTATATTGTCTAGACATTTACGACTTATTGGCTTAAGCATATAAAATAAGTAAGTTTTTAAAATGGATTTGTCTATATTCTTTTTGCGCGATAGGAGGATTTTACCCAGGGCTTTCCCGACTACGATCGTCTTTTTGTAGGACTTAGTACCTAGGTTTTAGTACCTACCGATTTTGTGACCGACTTTATGTGGGACGTGTGCGTTGCAACATAGAATTTTTTACGTTTCATTTTCAGACTAAAAAATCGGTCACCGATTTTCGGACGTGGGTACCTTCAGAGCTATTCAAGCCCTCTCTCAATGGCGGAGACCCTGGTTTATGCCGCCACGCACATTGCTATGATTGTTTGAAGGTAGGGGTATGAAGTAATATTTATTTCTAGTCTTAATGATTTTTTTTTTTCGCATTTTAATGATATCTGCGTATTTTTTATTTCATTAATTTATCAATAGTTTATTAAAATATGTATAATGGCTGAGCAGTAAGTAACAGTTAAGTTAATTGTATTATTATTTTTTGTAATTGATATCCCTAAGATTTGCCATTTTGTCTAAACTTTTATTATTATACATTATTTAAGGTGAAAATGTAGAGAAACTAACAAATTGACCATTTTCATCATGGTAATACTAACCTACATCTGACAAATAAATGATTCTGATTCTGATTCAGTATCATACAGACATATAACGGTTCGTTAATCATAACTCTTATTTGACTTAAATATTATAAAAGTTTTTCATCATAATCGTCTCAGCCGAAGGACGTCTTTAATGTTACTTATTCTAAAATAGTGGTAAAAAAATATGTTAACACTTTACCGAATTGTAGTTTGTTTGGAACAATAATTGCCTAAAATTTATGTATTATTTATAGTTTCAATTAATAAGACATTTTGTAAAGATTGCCGCATTCTAAATTGCCGACTGCTGATCAAACGAAGATGTGAACCATATTGCTTTACTCTCTGACGCTTGAAGTACAATATAACATACGATGACTAATGCCATCACTCAATTGCTTTCAAATATTTTTCACACTACAGTTCTTTTCGTAACCATATTAAACCTGTTTATTTTATCAATGCCACAACAATTTCATGCTATTTCGGAGCGAGCTGTGTTATGTTAAACACAAAAATGAAGTGAGTGAATATTTTTGGCATATAAAGATTATTTTAGGTTTATTTAGAATGGAAAAAGATAAAAATGAGAAGTCCATTCCAGTTCGATTATTATGCATATATTCACATAACTTCATAGATTTTAAGTGACATAAGTATACGCTACATTATTCACGTACCAAAAAAAATACTACTGCTTATCATTACTTAACATCAGGTGAGACAAAGGCTTACCAGTAAGGATTTAAGAAAAGGTTTTTTTTGTAAGTATAATAATTTTATTGTTTAAGAAGAAAAAGGTAGGAACACTACGAACACCTATATTTGATTTAGATTATTTAAGTACTTATACAAAAAGTGAAACGGCTAAAGTAAAAAGTCGTTGTTAAAAATGGGGGCTTAACTATATGTATATATGTATTTGCCATCGAAATATCTACTTTAGGTAAAATAAAAAAAATATATTATTTAAATAAGCTTTATTAACTATTTAAAAAACACTTACGTAATACGACAAAATAATCTACTATTGGTGTTCATTTCTGAATGCTAAAGGTGAGGTAAAGCGAATCAGTTTCCGTTTGTCTGCGACAAACCAATTAGCAAAATTCGCAAATATTTGTACTCGAAGCGAAACTGTCTCAGTCACCCCTTAACGATATAAATAATACAACATCATACGATCATAAATAGGCTGCCATAAAATCAAATGCGGATATTTGTTAGGTCTGTAAACCCATTAAATAAAAAAGTTAGGTTACATTTTTAATAATTCTCGATAATAATAATTAAGTAAAGTATAGCCTATATTTTATGCGCAGCCTAGCCTCAATGGCAGAGTAGTAAAGCGCTCGGCCGATATGCAAAGGTCTAGGTTCCATTACCATGTCGGGCAGTTTCAAATTCTTCCATGCATAACCCGGGTTCATTATCATCATTACGCAACTGGCAAGCGTGATGATTAATCCAACACCCATCAATTGTATCGATGGCTTGATTTCAATGATGGAAGCCTTTGCAGTAGCATAATACGCTAATTTACTAACAAGAATACCTTCAGAGTTTTTTGATAATACAGCTTTTATGCTTGTATGTATTTGTACACACGGCGGCAGATCAACCTACCCAAAACTGTCAAATTTCTACAATCAATTTTGAGCTTTATGGTTTGGTTATAAGGATCAATATTCATTGGAGAAATTTGACAGATTTGGGTAGGTTGGTCTGCTGCCGACTGTACTAGTCTCAGGGCATAATAATATTATATGATGTTTGTGTCGACAAATTTAAAGGAACTTATCTCTAATAATTCGACCTTACCACCGTTTCTTCGATGTTACAAAATGGTTTCTAGACTATTCCAAAGTTCCTGGAATATGTATATTTCCCACATTATTATTTGTTACTCTAACATGTACGTTACTTCAAATCTCTTCAAACTCAATATTATACGTTTTCATGTAACTTAATTTTCTTTTACCCAGAATTTACATTCACAACTTCATCAGAGTCGAAATGAGTTGATTCAGAAGGAGAAAATACAGACTCTGTGTTTGCAATATGAATTCATGTTTCAGCTCTGATAAATCTATCATTACTTGACTTCGGGATAGGAAATTGCTTATTATCTAGATGTAACCATTCAATATCTATAAGTTATTTGTAATTGACAATCATTTCCAAAATGGTTTATGTTTTCGGACTCACTAATCATAGCATAATTTTCATTGTTATCAATTGGTCACAATCACTCGGTGCTTAATGAGAACCGTTTTAACCAATGATATAATAATAAGTATTACGGCGAATTCGCATTGACATCACACATTTCCTGATACTCGGATTCGAACATGAATTCGTGATATTTTAATCAGATTCACAAGTGTTTATTTGAAATTACATATTAAAATATTTTTTTACTTATTCCAGGAATATAATTTCTGATGAAAACATTTTCAAATTAACTTTTACATTAAACTGCAACTTTAATATCTGTTAAACTGCTAAATTCTATATCTTGCTAATCACCTACAACTACAATAGAAACCGCGACATTTTAAGAAATAAAGATTTTAGCAACGATTTTATAAATTTAACAAACCGCTTTGGAGTTAGTAATCTCTGTCGGCATAAACACGGTCAGTTAAAGCAATAAACATATAAACTTTCTTAATTTAAGTTATTTTATAGTTACAACACAGTTACTTGTTCCTTTAAATTGTTTTTTTTTTCAGTTGACTACAGCAAGTATTTCAGGAAAGAGCACTTGAAAAAGATGTCTTTCTTTAGGTGGGATTCAAACTCACGACAATCCACTTCTATCTGAGATAGGTGTTTTAAGGGCGATTTTTAGTACTATTATACGTGTACAAAAAGGCTTATAGACACTCAAAAGATAATACAATGGATAAGCACCGTTTTTGTACAAACGAAAGTCGGAAAGCGTTTTTCCGATTTCCCGTTACTTAACGACATGCGGACGTTGTTACAGACTAATCGCATAATAATATTATTTCCTTTTTTATTATACCAATTAAGGATGATTTATTTATTTTGGCTTTAGATCAATTCTATTATCACACACGGAAATGTGGAAAAAGAAGCGAAAAATATAAATATCGTGGTTGTCTCTCTGCATTTTTTAAATAATATTGAGATAATGAACTTTCTACATTCCCTTACATTGGCGGTAAGTAACAATGCAAAGCAATATTTGCTGTTGTAATTTGAAGGCTATAGATAAAGTGAAACTACAGTGCTTTGATTCTGTTATTTTTCCCATAGTCCTAATGGTTATAGAGGCTTAATAACTATGACTTAGTGCATCTCAGTGTTATCAAACGTAAGTACCCATGGTATTGAGAGCATCAATGGGCTGCAGAAACTGCTAACCATTAGACGGTTCGCAACCTTTGTTTGTCGATTAAGGCAACGCATCGCTAAACAATTATTCTAATACGGAGCGTTTGCGTACCATAAGAAAAACTGTTTTTTTTTCTTTCCAAGTAAAACTACAAATAAGTTTAAAAAAATGAACTAGCATGTTGAGGTATGTGTTAAAACTAATCTACTAAGAAAATTTAGATGCTTAAATCGGTCTGGTTTGCCTGTAAAATGCAAATCTATGTTTTAAAAGAGGTTACTTTGATATTTTTTTCCTTTGTTATAAAAGTTAACAAATCGTGGTTCTGCAACTAGCAAAATGAAGTCAATTAAATGAAAAATCATGTCATCAAATATCAATTTTTATATTTATTTGCTGACACGGCCGAACTCGCTCGTCTCACTGCCGTTTCCGAGAGAGAGTCAGGCCACTGGCTCCAGGCATTGCCATCTGCCAATGTCGGTACCTTGTTGGACGGGCCGTCTCTTACTCTAGCGGTCTGCCTCCGTTTAGGCGCCAGAATAGTCCACCCTCACCGCTGTGTGTGTGGGGAGGCTGTTGACGAGTTTGGCCACCATGGCCTCTCTTGCGCTCGTAGTGCTGGCCGTATGATGCGTCACTCGACGCTAAACAGCATCATCCGCAGTGCTTATGCCACCATTGGTTTACCGGCTGTCTTAGAACCAGCTGGTATCTCTCGCAGTGATGGCGAGAGACCTGACGGAATGACCATTGAGCCCTGGAAGCTTGGCAGGCCGTTGGTGTGGGATGCAACCTGTGCTGACACCGTGGCTCCCTCGCATGTTCGCGCCACTTCACTTCATGTGGGGGCTGCTGCGGTAAGCGCTGAAAATCGCAAACGGCACAAATACGCAAACCTAGGTCGAAATTATTTATTTATTCCGTTTGCGGTGGAAACAATGGGTCCATGGGGGCCGGAGGCAAAGCATCTAGTTAAAGAGTTAAGTGCTCGCCTTATCGAGGCCTCCGGTGACAAGAAGGCTGGCAGCTACCTCTGCCAGCGTATTAGTTTGACAATCCAAAGGGGCAATGTTGCCAGCATTCTTGGGACCGTTCCCATGAGCCCACAGTTGGAGGACATCTTTTATTTATAGGTCTTTAGTTTTTAAATTTTTTAATTATTTTTCTGTTTTTTTTTTTCAAGTTAAATTAAGTAAGGTTAGAAAATGTATTTATATAAATGGAACTTTAAGTAAATTAATGCTTATATGAATGAAGATGTCATGACAGTTGCTTATAAGTTTAAGTATTGACTAACCAATCCCACATTTATCTTATTCATAATTTCATATGTTTTGTAATTGTTGGGAAAAATCAAGATCCGCCACGTAAATTTCCAATGCGTCGCCTTAAGTCGAATAACAATAATGAATAACAATGAAAGGGAACACATTTAACCAGTTAGCAATTTATTCTAAAGAATGTTGGAATTTCAAATTTCATCAAATTCAAATTTCGTCTTCCTGAATTTACTTTGTGAAAATTACCTTTGATCATTCGAATTCAAAAGCAATAATGTGCTAAGTATTTGAAGGATTTACCACAATTAAACCAGTAATATTTGTATAATTATGATTGGTCGCCCAGTGTTCGAATTTCGTCCGAATTTCTCAAAAAAAACAATGTATTTCAGAGTAATGTAATGTAAAAAAAATATCTTTTGCACTCCTTTTCTAAATTTTACTTTTTATTTTTAAGAGCTAATTGCTGTACTGAAGCCGAATTAAATATTTATAAAGTACAGTAAAAAAATTAAATGCCTAGCCGACCCAGCCAGGAGTCGAACCTGGGTCTTCCGCAATCCGGGCGGCTTCACTGACCATTATACTACCGGGAAGGCTGACGTAAGCACTGAATTTTTCCAATGATTTTTGATCAAAAAGCAGTCAAAAAAAATCAAGGCTAGGCATTTAATTTTTTCACTGTTTTTATAAATATTTAATTCGGCTTCAGTGCAGCAATTAGCACTTAAAAATAAAAAGTAAAATTTACTATAGCGTTGTGTTATCAAATTTGTGGCATTTCATCTGTAAAGATGAATCTGCCTATAGCCATTGGTTGCAATAACCGTTGGATAGATGGCACTCTACCGCTAAAAACCAGTAAAAAAAATTAAAAAGCAGTGGAAAAATTCAGATCTTTCGTCAGCCTTCCTGGTAGCATAATGGTCAGTGCAGCCGCCCGGATTGCGGAAGACCCAGGTTCGATTCCTGGCTGGGTTGGGTAGGCATTTAATTTTTTCACTGTATTTTATAAATATTTACTCCTTTTCTTTTTTTTTTCTTTTTTTTTTATTCGAAATTAATTTATTACATAACAATTCTTAACCTATTTACACAACAAAAAGAAACAATACATAACTTAACTTAAAAAAAAAAAAAACAGAAAAATAATTAGAAAATTAAAAACTAAAGACCTATAAATAAAAGATGTCCTCCAACTGTGGGCTCATAGGAACGGTCCCAAGAATGCTGGCAACATTGCCCCTTTGGATTGCCAAACTAATACGCTGGCAGAGGTAGCTGCCAGCCTTCTTGTCACCGGAGGCCTCGATAAAGCGAGCTATATGAACTTGAACTATACCAAATCTCACACACCTTCGTGCGCGCAATGTGCTTAAAAAGGGTACAAAGTTTTTCTCCACATCTAATGTACCTATAGATGTCATGTTTTGATAAAATTACTGGCAAACTTTGAAATACCTAAACTCACTTGACGTGCAAAGCTACGGAGTGACGGGAGCCAAATTATATACGAGTATAGTGGCGGTTTTACGTGTGGTTTTTGAACATACACAGAATGACAAGGTGTTAAGTGATACACGATTATTTACATAGGTAAAGTGGCTTAGGCCGCTCGGCTCCCGAAAACTAATATAATTAATACTTGGAGTATTCACTAACCTGTCTTCACATGTAGGGTTCGGTCTGCTTTTATTTATAGAGGTATATTTCCCTCGATTGTGGTTCTGATTACGGCATATTATATGATAGTTATGGCTTCTAACGAGCGGTTATGTCTCATTTATCTCAAGTGTTCGAATCAGTAGGTATATGGATCGAATGTTAACAATTAATATTTCATTGTAACAAATTTTTGAATTCATTTACTAAGTTCTTCATTTAGGTTTACGGGTTCACGTTAACAAACATTAAAATGATTAATTAAATAAAGTAAACTAAATTAGTACGTTATAAATTTTACGTATTTTTTAAAATACACTATCGCCTAACTGATAGTTAATCTGACCCTACATGGTCAGATTTACTACCAGTAGAGGAGGCGGGTTCGAATCCGATTGTTGCAAAAGCAATGTTTTTCAACACTCTACCGAATTTAATTAAGTAGATTGAAGCTAATAAAATGAAGGGATATTTATAAAAATATAGGTATAACTATACGACCTCATTTTTATCCTGCGCCAACTCATAAAACACAATCTAGTAGACAATATCGCTATTCCCCAAGCGTATCCTTACGCTTGTGTCAACTCGTCTGGTGGATATTGTATGCCAGGAGCACGCATCGACTCATGAGCAAACGAGCAGCCAAGTAGAACCGCTGATTGCGCGGCGCCCGAGCCACTCAACCGCAGACTGAAACCTAAAACCGCCACTACCTACCTCCCTACCTACCTAACCTACGTACCTATGACCCCGATCCATCATTCAATTGAAAGTTGTTTTTAGATTTGCGGTTATTCGCTACTGTACAACGAATTGGATTAAGTATTGCGAACTCTATTGAAATGAAACCTCAGTTGTTGAGGATTCCGGGTGAGGTCTGCTTCCACCTTCGGCCTTACCATCACTTGACATCAGGTGAGATAAAAATTTGACCTTGCTTACCCAAAACAAAATAAAAAAAATGCTTTGATTTAATGACAATGCAAATCACGAATGTTCTTTGGCTTTAATTATCAATCATTTGATTTGGAAAACTTAATGTTTCCAAATAAAATGATTGATATTTATGTGTGTAATGCTCAAGTGCACGCTCGCATAAAAAAAACTTTCAAGTTTACCACCTTAGTCACCTCATTATTCGAGTGCGTCAGAAGGAGGGTTATGTTTTCCGAGTGTATGTATGTATGTATGTATGTATGTATGTATGTATGTATGTATGTATGTATGTATGTATGTATGTATGTATGTATGTATGTATGTATATATGTATACTATAAATATATACATACATACATGTATATGTATATACTCGGGAAAACCGGGCTAACATAAAAAATAACTGCAAAGAGAAAAAACTGAAAAGAAAAAAAACCGATACCTATACTTAAATAATAAAATCTATAATAAATGAGTATTTATAAATACATTGAATATTGATAGTTGTCGCAGACGGGGACAAGCGCTAAGCTCAATTAAATCCGCACTCTCTTTGGTTGGTTGGTGATAGTCCCCTCCTGCGACAACTATGAATATTCAATGCATTTATAAATACTCATTTATTATAGATTTTATTATTTAAGTATAAGTATCGGACAAGGAAATATTTCACGTTGCATTCAACATTGCTCAAAATGAATTCTGGGATCGTAGAGCTTGTTTTTTTTCTTTTCAGTTTTTTCTCGTTGCAGTTATTTTTTATGTTAGTCCGGTTTTTTTTACCTACATTTCTAACCTATGCCTAGAAAATGAAAACTACATTGGCACGCGAAAACATATTTCAGACTTCTACGACGTCCGCGAGCGAATCAAGGTTAAAACATGAAAACTCGAAATTTATGTATTTTTAATGATAACACCGTTGTTGTAAAGGTAATGAAATAGCAAGAGATTAACCGAAAGTTGTCTAATTATGTATTCATGAGCGATCCGCGTCTTGTCGCGTCGTCGCCTGTCTGCGCCAAAATTAAGTACATTACTTTGGCAGTGTCAGAAATTTTAATAAAATTACGCTAACATAACTGTGACAGACGGTGGTATTCCCTGTACTCATCAAAGCGGAATATAATATATATAGCGAAATATAATACTTATACGGTGTTAATTATGTTTCCCACAAGGCAACTGACGAACGAAAGACGAAAACTTGTATAGTTAAATTACTAAGATGACTTCTTGGCGGGTGAGTGAATTCATGTTCGCATCTTTGTTTTATATAACTAGGTATATTTATATTTTAACATATATCTTTGTGTTATTTACACTTGCATTTTACTATATAGCTAAATGTTCGTGTCTGTATGTAGATTTTTGTAGATAAAGCAATACGGCACTTCAGAACGTCACCTTTGAAGTTAACTTAAAGAGTCCACGTGATGTTTTAGTTAATTACCACATCTGTAGTGTGGCTCAAAGAGTTCGGGGGGAAATATTGAGCCCTGTCAAAGTTCTTTTTCTTTTTGTAGTGCCTCTGCATTACTGAAAATTGGCCGTCAGCTTAGCGAACTTTTCTATCCTGCGCCAAGCGAAATAGGTCTTCAACCCTGGCAATGCTGCTGGTCCATTCATGGATGTTTCGTAGCTCCTTGTGCCCTCCACTGGGAATCGACCCCGGGACCTCTGGGTCAAAACCGGTGGTCTTAACCTCTAGACCGGTAATATAATAAATACATTATATTTTTTACTGATAGACGTTTGTCGTCGGAAGACTGCCAACTCGTCGCTTGCCTTCAACGTGTCAAAGTTAAGATAGGTAGCATACTTTTTATACAGACATGCAATCTTTAGGTATGCCCACAGAAAAATATCTACTCTCATGGCACAGTGGTATGAGACGACCACCGACACCCCATTTTCTTTATATTACCCCTTACACCAAGGGCATGACCACTAAAACTCCTGTAATTCCCCTAACGTGCCGCCAGGATGATCAGGGACTGCTTAAAGCAATCACCGATGTGATCGATTAACTTAATCAAGCATCAAAGTTAAAACCGTATTACAGAAAATCGTGAGATATTACACTGTTTTCTACCACGGAACTCACCCATTAGGACTCTTTAATTTCACTTTAAACAAATTCTGCCTCTGATGTGGAGAATTAAATGCGTTAAGATATGTGACGTCAGTATAAATTAATGTAGAGGGATATAAGCAACAAACCCGGTTCTAAACTACACTCTGCATGCTACAATTTCTGACAGCTATCCACACAAACAAACAAAACACCAACAGTGCTTTAAACTGTTAACGGTAAAGCAAACCCACTTGAAAACACGATAAGTTCGGTGCGATATCCAATTTTAGCCGTTTCTGTATGAAATTTAGTTTCTTAAACATAAGAGAACTGAGTGAAAGTTGAATCTGTATTAGCTCTTACCTCCTCGGCAACGGCAATAGAGAAACTTTTTAAGAACTGTCAAAACGATTTTGTTACTAGAAATTGTATAGGAATGGAAACTATGACGACACTATTTTGTTCCGTCAATGAACGTTTATTAATAACTTTTAGGTTGCAGAAATTAATGCTTAGGTCCAATAAAATATAGGTTAATGTAAAAATATTTAATAAATTACCGCCTGATATAAAAAATCAAGTAACATTTCAAGCATTTCAAAAGAAGTTACGAGATTATCTTATTGCGAAATGTTTTTATTCTGTAAATCATTTTCTCACCCTTAAATAAATACATTTCTTTGTTTACCTTACAATTTTTGCTTATACCTTTACTGATACCACAATAAATAGATTATAATAATATTTATTTATATAAAACTTATAATTTACTAAATAGTCTTGACATGACGATTATTTAATTATTTTATTTAATTTTGTTATTGTTTTATTGATTATTTTTTTTTACTTTTAGACTTAAGATATTATTCATAGATTTATATAAAAATACTTAGCTCTCTATAAATTGCCGTGTCCGAAAAGGGTGACTAAGTTTTAAATTCGTTCAAAATGTAACACCTTTTATACACTTAGTTAGCAATACAGATTTTGATTTTGATTTTTGATTTTAAAGTACTGTTACGTGATTTCATTTATGCGTACGATTTTCTTTAATTAATTATTGTTGTTGGCAAATACCCTATTTAATTTGTCATTCGATTACGTTCACAAAGACGACAATTTGTGTAACAACATTTTAAACCATTTTTAATCTTTTTTGGTTCGTCACCAATCGGTGCTGCTTGATTGCGTTACCGTATGTTTTTTTGTTGACTAGGTCAAACGAAAAATAGGCTTAAAATTGGCCTTCTCTAGAACAATAATTATAGATTTTACTTGAACACCAAATGTTACCAAAAACAATTTTAAATTTCCGCTTTTTGTTTTCTAAAGCTTAAGCGAATACAACACAATGATATGAAACACTTTTACTGGTCTGCTCGCGTTTATTTTATACATCAGTTTTATTTAAGGTTTATCCTGACGTTTCCGTTTTTATTATAAAAAATGTTGATCGAAATTTAAAGCAAATCGCTTAGTAAACAGAAATGATAGCTCGGTGGAGTTTGGTTGAAACATCAGGTATTCAAAAAGTATGCCTATATGCATATACTCATTTGTATGCGTCTAAGTGCAGTTTTCGTTAAATCCTACTAAAGCTACGGTTTATTTCCGTATGTCTATTTATTTGATTCGACATGCCTGTTTACATATGACCAACACAGACACGTAAAAAAATTAAAAACAGCAATACTCCAAAATACTAATACTACAATTTCAAATGTATGTACATATGTATATATTTTACTACTTACGGGTAACCACTTGGCATGATACGGCCGAACAAAGGTGGAAGCGCACTTCACCCAAAATCCTCTACAGTAAGTAGCACTAGCTATCTTATTTCTAACTGCCGGAAAACAACCCCTCAGGCCATAGCCTAAAATGACAACAAAACGGCAACTTCCTAAAATGACAACAAATTCCGAAAACGACAACTCCCTAAAACGTCTATTCCAAAATAGACAATTTCCGAAAATGACAAATTCCGAAAATAATAAATTCCGAAAATGGCAAATTCCGAAAATGACAACTTACAAAACAATGCTACGAAAATTGATGCTATGGCGACATTTTTAAATGAGATGGTAAAACAGGCGGACAAACAAGCCATACCATACCACCAACCGAACCGAGTACACAAAAATGTATAATTCTCGCTGCGAATCGAACCCGGGATCTCTGGGCCTGAGATCGGTGGCCTTAACCACTAGATCACTAGACCACAGAGGTGGTTGTATAAATTCAATGAAATAGAAATACCTTACACTGTATAACACTATTGAGAATATATAGATCCAATCTGAGCGACCTTCTCTGCTATCTTTGGATTGCGGAGGGGAATGTTAGAATGTATATCGCGCGGAAACAGGCTGATATCCAGACGCAACTACGTCGGATGTGCTCAAGTTGACTCCGGCGGCTTTAGTTCACAATCCGGGAACAACGGGTAGGTAACACTTTCACGAAGGTGGAAGCACACAGCCGCAAGGTTGTTTATATGAAACGACCTTTAAAAATAAATTTTAACGTACACAAACAATTTTTATAAAAACAGAACGACGATTACGACGTCTATATGACAATCTGAGTATGAGTTTCATTTGACATTTGATCACGTTAACGAAAACGAAAATTAGTATGGTATTGAAGTAGCGCCTCCTAGCGACATACGAGAAGAGTTAAAAACATTTGCCATACAAATTTTCGTTTTCGTGAACATAATCGAATGAATACGGTTAGTAAATAAAACTCATATAAGGCACCCTGTTCATATCTAACAACAATCATTGTGATGATGATGTAATAGGTACCTATATCCATGATGTCTATAAGAGCTATTTGTAGCCTAAACTGGATAAATAATGAATTTTTTTTTATTTGAAATATTTTTGTTTAAAAATTTCATTTAAGTGATAAAAAATAAACAACTTTTCAATAAGTACAAATTTTATTTTACTGGGAGCGCTTGCCCCTTAGAGGACGTAGTGACTATTACTTAATCTGTACCTGAGGGTTTAGACTATAACGCTAGTAGAATTTGAATGGAATTGATGAGCGTATGGGATACGTATAAATGACGGCTTTAAAGCTCAATTGAAGATTAAACTGTTAATACGATTCAACTTTTATATGATTTCAAAATAAATATGCAGGTAAATAAAAAATTTTTTTTTTTAGGTTGGTGATTTAAAAAGTGGCATTATCGTACTTTATTAGAGTTATTTATTTGAAAGAGACAGGTAGAGTAGTTATTTTTATAATTTTCTTCCTACAACTCATTATAGATCAATAACGGTATTAATTAAAGTAAATAGATTTCACTCAAAGAGCCAAAAAAAATACCGGCTCCGGTTTCACACTGTTAAAGGACAAATCACAAGATGACAGCACACTGTTGAGAGCTTTTTAATTAAGTCAATTTCATACGTTCATCATTCTATTCCATTAATATTCTACAACGTTACGCCACTTGTCTAGGTCCTCTGATGATAAAAGTAATGTGCGAATAAGTATTTTATTTTAGTGTCTCATAATTTTATTTATAATGTTTTATTCTTGTGTTTCCATTTTTGTTTATCTCTTCGAGAATAAAAGTGCATTACATTTGTCTTTACATTGTAATTTGTAACATACTGTATACTCCCTTTTGAGTGGGTGACGCCTACGCCTTATCTATTTGTTTGTAATCGCACGACAGGCGGCTCGGAGACTATCGGCAATGTTCGTCTAGCTAGATGCGCGTGAGATTTCGGTTATTGTATGCGTAATTTTGTTTTTCTGATTTTTCCGTGCTTATCGCCTACAAGACAATACCACAGTTTAGCAAGCATACAGTTGCGCATCGAAGGTACTTTCGCAGAGCAAGGGAGGGGAACCCACGGGGAAGCGGGCGCTGCGGCGAGTTTCCCACAAACAAGCGCAGTTTGTGGGAGCTACCGTGAAGGGCAGCCACGTGCGCGTACTGAGTATTTTAAATGTTTTTAGAATTTACATTCAGTGATTCCTTTAGAATATAATGGTGCATACACGTTGTTCTGTATATGGTTTTACAATCATTAACCATTTAAGTCGACGTCGAAACACAACAAGAATTTAAAATTTCATAGATTTAGATGACTAAATAGTTTCTTTATTATTTTTATTTTATTTATTTTGCCAACTTCTTATTGATTAATAATGAACGTTTTTACAATACATACCTATTAACTAAAAGAATTACAAATATCAAATTCTAATTCATCACAAACACTTCAATTTTCACTTGTATTTATTTCGTATATCTACAACAGCCTCCATATATTTTATTAGGCTATTTCTGTGTTTTTATTCTCAATTATCAATTGAATCGAATGTTTGTTAACGAGATCTATCTTTTGTTCTTGTTTTGCCTTGGCGTTTATTGGACATTCTGTTATTATATGTAAAATGGTATCGTTAGCATCTGTATCACAGTTGCACAACGGGCTCTCCTTACTAAATAGTTACTTCGTAACTCTAACTCCAACCTAGCGGGTTTTTCTAGTGTAGGTATATGTATTCTTTAGGGCGCAAGCTCTTGCGCAAAGTGTAATCATTATGTTAACAACTTATTGTAGTAGTTGGGACGTCGGACACAAAAGGAGTAGGTATTTGTCTAATATCCAACTGTTATGATTTATTTAAACCAACAGAAAAAGAGGAGGTTCTAAATTCACCTATTTTTTAGGGTTTATATTTACAATCTCTGAGCATGTTTCTTTTTTTTTTCTATATATTGATTTAATAATAGAAAATTGAAATCTAAAAATAAACCTTCCCGTTAATTTAGCAGTGCAACGTTTGTAAATATGTATATAGTTTATTCTTGATAATAAATTATTATTTTATAAAAATATTAACTATTATTTGATTTCGAATTTTGTGACAGCCCTTGCATATCGGCGAACGATCGCGTAGATACATACGCGGGCGGCGTCATCACCCCACATCAAAGGCCATGCCCTACTGTATTAAATGGTTATACTGTGACAATACTGTACTTACCTACCAATTAAGTTTTTGCGTACGAAATGTGTAAAGACGATCTTAGTGTACGAATAAACCTTTCTGGTTTCTGTTGCGCTAATAATTTGTAATATTGTGAAAAGTTTTGGTTTAATAAATAAATAATAAAAATTTGAAATCATGAGCGTACCGTATGGGATTACTTTGGAATCAAGGCTAACATTGATGAGTTCCAGATTCTTTAGTAGCTGCTATTAACGTTATCCCTAGTCTGCCTAGCTTCGAGATCATGCCGTAGTGTGAAAGTCGAATTCAATGATCAAAAAGTATTGACAATCCAATAATGGATTCAAATACAACCTCGGTCTATTGTAACTCACAGGGATTCTAAATTGTAAATCGTACATTAAATCTCTTTAAATATTTCCGGTTGTGTACACAACAGAATCAACTTTATGCTTCAACCGTTTCATTATTCTATAACAGTTCAAAACGAGATCACAAAATGAGTTTACTTCACAATATTACGTCTTCACCCCAAACGTTTTCGTCTTGGCGACGACAGTGCTACCCAGAGCTGAGGCTTGTGACCCTTATCACCAAGAGATAAGGTCATATATCGAGAGAGTGCACATAATTTTTGCCCTTGACTGTACGAATACTCATTGTACGCAATCTACACGGTTGATTACCCTCAACAATATTATAAGGAAGTCTCAAGTTTCTCTATTTATTATTACGACTCGTAGTTCGTATATTGCTTAATAAAAATGCTTTTAAGGACAGGAGGAACTTAATATTATTTACTACTAGTAAAATTCAGCGCGTTCCGGCTGCAATCTTGCAACTTAAGCAACTTTCACAATGCCATGTCGCCGGATGGGTTAATTTATATGAGAATTTATAGAAGTCCTTCGTGCTTCAGAAGTCAAGTAAAGATGGCGGTTTCGATTGCTGCCGTGAGATGGCAGTCCTGAAACCCACCAAAAGCCGCAATGGGCCAGCATGGTGGGTAATGGCTCGATCTTCCTATGTGCTATTGTTCATGGGAAGGTCCGAGTTCACCAGCGATCAGTCTGAGACTATTCATTTCAGAGTTGGGTCAGCTTTGCAGGGGTCAGGGTTAAAACTTTTGCTCCGGAGCGTAACTATTCCAGAGTTTCCTTAGCCATACGGCGTTGTAACGCTGCAAACTTGATGTGAACCTTTGGGCCGGGTACGGTTCGAGTTGGCCTTTTAGATTAAATGGTCTATTGTTTTAAGTTTTATTTGTATTAAACGAGTATGTGTTAAATAAATATTCTAATATACTATATACCTTTTTTGGCTTCCGCATGTAGACTCGCGCGCTTCAAATTCGGTATGCGGTATGCCACAGCCGATCCGATCCGAACTCCACGGAGAATCTAGACGGGGACTAGTGCATGATGCCGTTCCCTCAGAAAACCTCTGACGAAGCATCTTTTTACACTGCTTGAGGATCCCTTTAAGTTTCTCGCCGCCTTCAAAAAGTCTGGTGACACTGAAAATGCCGTATGAGGCAATGAGCAGCAAATAAAAAAAAGAAAACAAATGGAAGGTATGCCACAAAATATCGCAAACATTGTGTTAACCAAAGGAAAGCATAGTCTTTATTAATATGGGACAGTGGAGGTTTCCATTAGTGAATTGTCTTTTGGAATCAGTTCAGTAGTTTCAAAGATTTTCCCCTACATAGTACGGACAAAAGGAAATATATTTTGCCATATTTTTAGGGTTCCGTACCTCAAAAGGAAAAAACGGAACCCTTATAGGATCACTTTGTTATCCGACTGTCCGTCTGTCTGTCAAGACCCTTTATCGGGAACCCTTTATTACCCCTCGGGAACGAGTGAAGGTATCGAGTTGAAATTAAAACCTTATACCCAGGTCTGCGGTCCCTTGAAGCTGTGAAAAAATCAAACTTCTAAGTTACCTAACGAAAAAAGATACGGCCGTTTAAGTCGCAAAAAACGTATATTTCGACACTCTCAAGGGAATCAAAATTCATAAGGTACTTGCCGTTGACCTAGAACTATGAAGTTTGGCAAGTAATATCGTCTTATACTACAAAAACAGGGAAAAGTCTGAAAACTATACATATATAAAAAAATCACAAAAAAACAGGGTCTTTAAGCAAGGAACGGGGGTCCACATTTTGAAGTAAGTTAACCATGTCATGTGGGGTATTGTATGAAAGGGCTTCATTTGCACAAGCATAAACAGATTTTTAATTATTTTTATGATGTATAGTTTTCGATATAGACGAAGAAAGAAAAAGAAACACCTTGGAAACTGAATTTCGGGAAATATTCGAGACTCGATTCCGGAACTATATGTACCTATAAATTTGTACGGAAACCGCGGTGGGCGAGTCCGACTCGCACTTGTCCGGTTTTTTAATGCTTACATCGAAAAAAATGAAGTCTGGAAAAAAATAATTATGCAGCACTGTGCTAGAATATATAAAAAAAAACTATATTCATTTTCGCGTCGCTAGCCGTGTGGCACAGCACTCAGCTCGACATCCGGATGTCCTAGGTTCAATTCCCATTGTGACACCGACGGGGTTGTGGAAGTGTCCGAAAGGGTTCCCATGACCTCGTCAGGCTCCACCTCGTCCTCCTCAGATGAGGACGACGCGATGGTCGCCGGTTTGCTGGTTCCAAGGTGACGAGAGGATATCGGAGTGGTTTTTACCGAGGAGGCCTTGACTCGCTTTTTCTAGGGCTTCGGCCCTGTAACAGAGTATTGGCCATCCTCGGACAGCCAGCGGGACCTCTCTTGCCCGCTGATGCGTCTGTTAGCAGATTTTACACTCCGCATCAAAAAAAAAGGAAAAAGGTCTTAGCCAAATGTGTTTCGTACTTTTCAATGCTTAATTCAAATTTGTGATCACCAACCCGCATTTGGCAAGCGTGGTGAATAATCCAATACCAATTCATTGTTGCGATTACTTGATTTCACTCAGCAAAGACACAGCATATAGGTTACTACTTACCTACTTACATAATGTGGAGGAAGTCCAAAACAGCATAGACACAGGCGTAATGGTATCCTGACCGTACTATTGCGTCATGTAATCTTGTTGCGAGGGGACCAAATTTCGGTCTATCGCACAGATAAGATTTATGTTTATTGTGTACTCGCTACAATTGCTTGTTTGTCTCCTATTTGTCGCCTGCTCCTGGTAACGGTATGAGGATATGGCGAACACAGCTATACAACGTCTGATTACGTAAATAAACTTGCGAATAAATACCTAAGGGCCGCATTAATTTGTTTATTTACTCACTTTGTAACGGAGGCGCTAAGAGAGAATAGTGGACTTTTATGTAAAATAAATGAGAGAAGAAAAGAAATCGTATACTTAACTATTAAAACAAGAAAAAAACTATGAAAACATCTCTCTGAACGACAAAATTAAAGTAAAAAAAACAAAAGAGGAATGACAGCTTAAAGAAGTCAGCGTATAAAAAGTATAAATTCACAAAAGGTATTTACTCCGTAAGTATTTTATTTTTTATTTTTTTTATATACCCCTCATATCCTTGGGGGAGGCCTTTGTTCAGCAGTAGACGTCTTTGGCTGAGATGATGATGATGATGATGATTAACTCCGCAATACAGTCTTGTTTAGCCGAAAACATATTCTGTCGTGATCTACATAAACGACAGTTTGCCATCGAAACGTCTATATTGAATTTTAACACATTAACTGCCTCTTAACCAGAGACAATAGACATTTTATGGTTTGTCTGTCACCGGTGACCGCCCGCCATAACGCTTAAACAATTAACATTAATATTTACCTGTAATATTGATTTCTAAGCGGGACATTTAAAATAAAGACCAAGATAGAAAAATATTGTTTCAGATTTCTTTTAACTTTGTTTATGGTCTTAAATTTTAATACATCGCCATAACATCAATGCTAGTAGCATAGTTCTGTTTTGACAGTTAGAGATAAGATAGCCAGTGCCTCAGTGTTTAAGGAATCCAGGCGAAGTGCGTTTCCTCCTCTAGCCTCATCGTAACCTCAGGTGTAACAATCAGGAGAAATTAAGGCCAAGACCTTACACATACGGAACACAAAAAAAGTATATCTGATTCTAAGGACCAGAGGAACAGACCTTTGGTTAGTATCATCGCAGCTTCAAGTTCAAGGTAGGATGATGAAGTTAGTACTCGTAACAAGAAAACAATACATTCACGCGCATTAGCATATAGTATACACTTTTGACTAGTTTTGATTCATAATCTATTGTATTAAGAGTTACATTGTTTACATGTTAATGGTGTTAAATGTACATATGCGACGCCAAAGCGTGCCGTTAAAGTTTTATTATGAACGATTAATCCTTCCACGTGATACAACATTGTTTAGTATTCCATTCCAAAACAATAACAATAAATTGCAACTGTTTCTCGGCGTGCTACTCGTGCGCTCGTAAATCATGATTCCTCATCTCGGAACTAGGGAATTTTTAATTTGTTGACTCTACTGCTTCTGCTTCATCTTGTTACGATAAATTAACAGAACTTCGATTCTACTTGTATTTTCCTTGTAAAAACAAGAAACTACACGTTTCACAAAAACAAAAAACGTGTAATTGACTTTTTTTGTCAACATTAAAACAAAAAAAAATATGTGTAAACAAAGTGTTGGTTGTCAAAATTGGCAAATTATATTTGATTAACGGTAAAAATCAGTAATTTCAAATCATATACATAGTAGAGCACAGAAATCAAGCCACTTCTGCGTTTGTATTTCCTAGCTTGATTTATTTCTAGATTAAATTGTATATCGTATCTCTCTAATGTGGGTATAATATGATAGCTAGATTAGATATGCTATGCAGCAAAACTAATATGAGCATTAATCACCTCATTTTCTATACCACTTACATATTATATCTAGCTTTGCATTCGGGATGTTTTTATTATTATTGTCATTGTCTTTTTTATTATAATTATCATAGGACATTTTTTAATATCCACAAAAATGACTAATTTATTAGAAACCAATCAGTGTAGACAATTGCTAAGCTAGATTTCTTTAGAAATGTCTAAGTAAATTCAATAAAGAGTGATACATTTTAAAATTACTACCACTTTTTTCAGCGACTGTTCACAGAGGCTTATGTACTGTTATTTACATTACACTGTTGTCATTCAAGAAAAAGGCGTTTGGAGCTTTCTCGGGGCGTTAAGTGTTTTTAATATGTATCCAATTTCAAAGTCTCGGCCGTTTTATGTTGGCACATAGGAAGGTAGACGATTTCGGAGGCGTCGAGCCCGGAACGCCACTCCACGCCGTTTAAACATACATACTTAACCTAAAATGCGGGATCGATGCACGCCCCAGGCTTACTTCACCCGCTACGATAATGGAATAACGGAGTGCACAGTGCTGAGTTTTAAGTTTTTTTCACTATTTCATCACGTTAACGAAAACGAGAAGTTGTAGATATGATATTAAAGCTGCACCCTACAGGTCCTAGTGCTAGTTTTATCTGCCATTCGTTCACGAAAACGATTTCGTTCATTGAAGCAGCGCCACCGATAAACGAAAAGTAAAGTTTTGCCACACAATTTCTGTTTTTCGATAAAGTGATCGAACGGCAAATAAAACTTGCACGAGGTACCATGGTGTCAAACGAGATGAGTTGCAAATTCTCGTTTTCGCAAACGTTATCGATCCGAAACGAACCCCTCAGAGAATCTGGGTAGGGAACGGAGACACGCATAGTGCGTGAAGCCATTCTCTTTAGAAAATCTATAAGACGGTGTTACGTTTAAACGGCTTGAGGCAGGTAACCCTTTAAGTTTCTCGCCGCCTCCAAAAAGTCCGGTGACACTGAAAAGGCCAACATTTTCGTTTTCGTTTATGTGAACGAATGGTAAATAAAAATCACACTCAGCATTTTGAATTTCTCAACTACAGACAGGAAATGTGATGTCTGTCAAATCCACAGAACAGTTAAATTATCTATTCCGTGGTCAAATCCACAGAACAATTAGTCAAATCTTACACAAGGTCAACTACCTCAAAATCTTTCAATTACTCTGAAGTAGTGTAAAAGGCTGCCTGCATTATGGACGTTTGTTAACAATGTGTCATTGTTGCGACAACAAGCAATTCATACGCTAATCACCTCCACGCTATAACAGAGGACGTCCTACCCTCGTATCCGTGACAAACGATTGTAAATCAATTAGTATCTCCTCGTTAATTACGGCTACACAGACATTATGAATTATGAGACAGATGATGAAGATCAAAATTTTAATGGATTAAATACGATTTTGAACTAACTCTTTGTTAGTAAAGATTTATCGCGATTTCATGTGATTAGTAGCAATGACAGGCATATTTTTAATGTTCGACGTTATGTTTAACTTCCATCGGACTTTATTTTACATTTTTATTCCATTACAAGGAAACTCTTGGCTTTAATCTCCCCTGATGGTAAAAGCCGTAGGTCATTTTATCCGGAATCCTCAACTATTAAGGAACTTGCTATCTTATTTGTGCTACAAATATTGTTGCGATGGCAATATACTTAAAAATAATATTCATTATTCCTCGAGGGTCGGGGGTCCCAACGGGAACGGGGTCCTCTGAGATCCTCTGGGGTGATGATGATGATGCTGATGATGATGGTAGCAAGTCAGACCATGTTACGAACGTACAAGCTGTCACATTTTACTTTTTTACCGGGAGGTGCCATCCGATAATTAATCGATCAAACCTGTCAATATGCAAATTTCTTTGTTTTTGTTTGTTAAGCGCATACAGTGGTGAAGTTATGGATTGGTTGCCATTATCGACGTTATATAGGGCTGTTATAAATTTGCAGCGGTTTTTTGTCTCTCTGCGGCATTTCAGCTCTAGAAACTAATGTACTGATTTCAATGCGGGAAAAAGTTCAGTGAGTAAAGTTTTCATTCAAATATCAACTGATGCCGAATAAGGTACTCTATTGAGAAAGACAGGAAAGTAACTCGATTTTTTAAAGCCTTACCTTAGCTTAGGGCTAGCATTTAGCCTTCATCTCACATAATATTCGATAAGACCGAAGGTGGAAGAGCACTTCACCAGGAATCCTCAACTACTGAGGCACTTGCTATTTTATTTCTGCTTCTGGAACACAACAATGCTACAATCATTGTCTCGGGTCTGGGTGTTTTCTATGTATAATAAGTATGTATTTAAGTATGTTTATTCGTTGTCTAGTAACCATTTAACGAGTTTCATAACGAAGCTTTTCTTAGGCCTAGCCCAATAATATAATATAATATAATAATAATTGGTGTGAGTGTAGGAAAGTTTATTTATTTATTTATTTATTGATGTTATGGCGACATCTTCAGGTAAAAAGATGGTAGCTAGCCAGGCGGACTTAAACCACCAAGCTAACTTACTACACAAACATTAAGCTCCCGCTGGTAATTGAACCCGGCATCTCTAGGTCTGGACCTGTGGTCCTAACAAAAATATTTGCTCCTTTAACAAGTTAGGGCTAAGCTACCTACTAAACTAACAAACATATTTATTGGAAGATAAGTACATAAAGCGAATCTAGATTCTAGCATTAAATCTGTACACATGCTAAAGTATGCCACTATACATGTACGCTTTAAACTACAACATTAGCACTGCATTCCTATCTAGCGTGAGGAATGAGAGAAATGGCAATTCCATGCTATTTGTTGGCTTGCCTTTCCATTTTACCATTCTATGAATTCTGTTACTTACTTACTGAAAATAGTAACACATATTTAAATATTTTACAGAATTCATTTCAAACTCAATTTTCTTTAAGCGAAACCTTGCTTAGCTATAAAAATATTATATCCCAATTCAACGATTAACCTAGTTAGAAAAGAAGCCATTATAAGTTGAAAATCTGTTTGTTTTGTTTCCACAACAAATTACAATTAATTAAGAAGAGGCGCAAATTATGATTTTTCGATTATTTTCAGAATTAATTAAATACTCATTGCTATTTATTAGATCACGTTTTTCAATTATGAGATTATTACCGCAAAGAAAGATGATAATCAAAATATATGTCTTTAACCTGCTGCTAAGTAATTTATTCAATAAATTGTGTACGCGTTATATGCTTTCCACAATATGATATATCCTCTACAGCGTCGGAGCGATTTTGACAAAAAACGCGCGGCTGTCGGGCAGGTATCGCGCAGGTGTCGCGCGGTTCAAAGAGAAAGTGCCGCGTCATTGAAATGACTATATCTTAGGAATTACGTATTGTAGAGATGTATAACTTATGTTGTAGGAATCGTTATTAACTAAGCTAAAAACTTATCTAAAAATATGTACAGTTTTACCTTCACTAGATTAAAAACTGAAAAAGTGAAAGTAAAGTGAAAGTTTTTTCCAATTAATTTATCAAAAAAATATGATAAAATCAATAAAATCCTTTATTTCAAATATGTTTCCTTTATTTACTACCTCATACACTACTTTCATGAATAAATCAGAGCACAACACAAATCAAAACACTTAAACACAACGCATGTGTAAAGCGCGCACCTTTGCCTTGCTTGACCACTGATAAAAAAATCAATATGACATGAAATGGTGTTTTTTGAGACGCAAGTGATATTATTTCCCATCCTTGTTCTACTAACTACCTAAATAAAAATACTAAAAATTGTGTCAAACTTTAAACCTGCAATAAATTTTTGACATAAGGGTATTTGTTTAACTGATTCAATAAATAATTTTCGCATGTTTTCTTCTTAAGTCAATTGTTTTCTAAAGTTTACGCGAACATTTAAATACAACAACTTTTACGGATCTACTCGCATGTATTTCACAAATTATAATTTATATTATTTTATCCTGACGTATCGAACCCCGTAAATTTTACCCTTTGCATGGTCCGTAATTACATGGAGTTTAACTTTGCTATATCAATAAATATCAGGTATCAGGTTTGCTGTTTTAAGTCGGCTAGACACCTCCATCTTTTTGATGTGTAATATCTTTCCGCTGCCCTTCTATATACAATTTGTGGGAGTGATTTCGTAGAAAAGGGACGGAAGTAGGGTCGTAACAGTGTGATCCGTAACAGTGAGATCGGCTCGCCTTCTATATATACAATAATTTGAGGGAGTGAATTCGTAGAAATGTGATCGTAACAGTGGCAGTGTAATACTGCCGCACAATTTATGAACGCAGTAAGTACAACTTACTGTGTTTGTGATTGTGATATTTGAGGTGCTGACATTACGATTTATTTTCTCGAAACTTGTGCGGCAGGATAGGATAACAGTGTGACATGTCTTCTAATGAGTATTTATTGCATTCTCTTTATGATTTGTAAAAAAATATACGGAGTCGGAAGCGCGCGCAAATTTAAAATCGATAAGAACAAGACCCTTGAACAATACATATTATTATTTTAAGTGACATATCGTGTCATCATTTAGATATGGCAAATGTCTCCTAATGAATAATAAGATGGCATTCTCTTATATGGTGTGTAATAGACTTTTAAACTATATTAATAAATATTTACTGATGACATGTCTCAATAAAGTGCAGATCATTGATAATTTTCAGAATATAATGTTAAAATTTCTTATTACTAAGGTAAAATGTCATTTTTTTTTGGGGTCAACAAACACTTCATATACGAAGGCTCGTTCATTTTTTTTTAAATATAACATAAAAATACAGGCTGGTATTGTAACGTATAGTTGCCACAAATGAAGACAATGAAAAAGCACAGCTAGCTGTTTTATTGTCCATTCCAACACTTTGATTCCAGTTTTTTTTGCTGGCAAACTCGCTAACTGAATACAAAACAATTATTCATGGTCGAGTTACACCTACAGTTTTGATTTGTTACAACACAGCAGGAAAGTTTTGCCATTGTTAACTTTGCTTTTCAATTCAGCCAATTTAATTGAGTTTTCTGAAAAAAAGTGTAAAAGGGACGTTAAATATTAATCGTCACCGGAATATTAATTGTAACATGTTTTTCCATAATGTTGAGAGGGAGGGCCCAACCCTTAACGCTGATCCGACCTGTATTAATCGTAAAATGTATCATAGCCCGGCGGTATTGCCAATAAAACAATTCATTTCAATTATTAGCATAATATTGAATTTCGATCAATCTTTAGTGGCGGTCTCCAAGCGACGATCCAGAGCATCCATATTTTGTTTTCTTACTTTATTTTTAGGTACTCGAAATAGGCGGAGTTGAATAAGAATTCAAATAATTTACAATAAAGTTTCTGTCGTCGGGCAAAGTGTGTTTCGTATGCTTCGATGGGTTTCGTATGGTTGTGGTGTTTCGTATGATGTGAGGAGCTCGATGGCGCAGTGGTTAACGCGCCCGGTCTGTGAGTGCTGAGGTTAAGCAACTTTCGCAAAAGCCGGTCATTGGATGGTTGACCAAAAATGTATCATCTCGAGCTTCTCCTTGCTTCGGAAAGCACGTAAAGCTGTTGGTCCCGGCTGCACTAGCAGTCATTAACAACCACCACTTCGCACTGGGCCCGCGTGGTGGTTTAGGACCTGTTTTCCCTACCCATCCATAGGGAAGGCTCGTGCCCCAGCAGTGGGGACATAAACATGAGCTGATGATGATGATGATGTGGTCACCAACCCGCATTTGGCAAGCATGGTAATTACGCAAAAGCTCATCACCAGTAGGGATGATTGCATTGCAATATTTAAGGCCTTTGCCATGGGATTGAAAGAAGATATACCTACAGATACACCTAAGCTTTTACATTTCTTATAAACAAACAATCGTGCCTTTTTAGCAAAATATAGTTTACTATATAAATTAGGTACCGCATAGGTATCAATTTGTCTTTAGGTAGGTACACAATAAGTAAAATGTTTCACTAAAATAACGTTATTTAACTGTAGAGAATGCTATACTTTTTAAATCATTATGTTTAAAGAAGTACCATAAATGTATGTAAAGAAGTACCATAAAACGTTTATAAAAGTACAATCTTGATATTATTAACACACGTAAGAAGAGCAATGTTGCCGTCTTGAGTTTCAGGGTTTATAAAACACTGGTAGTGGTACAGCTATCTTCTAAGGAGAATTTATGAAGTAAGGGAAAAATATACTATTTATTACGTAGTCCGTCGAAAACCACTTCACTAAAGAGATTTAAATACAAATTTAAAAAAAATCCTAAATTTGCGAAACACAGATATGATATGCGGTCTTACACATCAAAAGAGAAAACTTAACGACAACCAGTATGTAGAGTTTAAGTACCAATTGATGCAGTGGTTAAGTTGTGGTCCTCTCATTGCTATTGTTCATGAGACAAAGCCAGAGCGAGCCAGTGGTCATTTATTATAGGCTGCTAATGATGATAGCAATGATGATGATGATGATGATGTTGAAAAGGGTACCATTGTTTATAGTCTAAGATTAATAACAAGTGATATGAAAGGGATGGAGGGAGATGATGCGTACTTGTCAACGGCAGTCTTTGTGTTTGCCTCTGAAGTCTTTGGCAGGCTTCAAGAGTAGATAAGTAGACAGCCTTCGAGACGGGTCGTGCTCGCAGGCGGTTTCGTGACGTCATGGCTAAACATACTTCGAGACACGGCTACCCGTATCTATGACGCCACAGTCTTAGGGGCGGATAGACATAGGTACCTAGCATCACTGTGTCGTCGTCAGACTTCGAAGCGTTGATCCGGTATGATGACCGGAAAACTAGGTTCAAGTTTTACTTTCAAAGCCTGCAGCCAACTGATTGTGACTTCTTGAAAGATTCATAACGACGCGAAGCCTCGATTTTTAGCTTCCAGGTTCATTTAAAGCGCATTGTTTGTATAAATAGGTCAAGGTTTTACTTTTAAAACCTGAAGTCACTGACTGTAGATTTTCGGACAGGTCATAAAGATACTCCGGTTTTGAGATTCTATAATTTTTTAAAGCATGTTCGATACAATGTACGATATAAACAATCCCATACGAAATCATGTTTTTTCGATAACAAAATATGTGAGCTATGTAAAAATTCAAGACGACAATTATAATACTACAGTTTGCCCTATGATAATTATTGGTGAAAACAATGATCACCTGGTTCAACAAAATTCAAAATCTTCATTATACTTGAGAAAAGCAATATTTACTTACGCGAAATCTCTAAAGGGGTGGAAACCCCACAAAATTCGAGTGAAAATGAGTCTCGTGTTTCCAATTCAACACATTTAAGTTTGAGCAACGTGTATGTACACACGCCAGCAGGTCAACCTACCCAAAACTGTAAAATTTCTCTAATCCATATTGATCCTTAAACCCAAGCAATACAGTTCAAAATTCATTAACGAAATTTGACATTTTGTAGTAGGTTGACGTGCTGTCGTCTGTACCTTACAACAGTTGCAGGAATAGCCACTAATAACTCCAGTACCATCTATGGCCCGATTTCCACATGTGCTGTTATTCATGTGGGAAGGCCTGGGTGATAGGTAGGTAGGATAGATAAAGTAAAGAACTAACAATTAAATATGAAGTTAAATTATAAGTATTGTTACAACTGATTTACTATAATATTTGAAATAATTAAACAATTTAATTACGGAACTAAAACTACAAACATTAGTTCATTCTGAAATTCTAGAACATAGTATAAAGTTTGTAATTTTAACAAAACACGATTTATCGTATGGAATGGACCTAAGCCAACGATACCTACATTACTTTTGATTGGCTTATGTCAATCTCAAATTTTTATCATTTTAGTCCATTTCTATTCTATTTCGTCATGCCACTTGTCTAGGCCCTCAGATACAAGCAAAGTGAGAGACGGAGCTCTACAAAGTGCTACCGCTAAAACGTAAAAACAAAAACACTTTTACGATCCTTCTTACTTTCTACCAACACAGAGTAAAAAAGTTTCCAGCGTAATGGAAGAGCGGCTTCACTTAATTCCCTTATTTTATATTCTACCGTTTGAAAAATAAGAGCTGCCGTACGTCCTAATAAGAGTGGTCAACCGGTAAAAAATTCAGAGTTGAATGAAAAAGAATTTTGTTATTTTTAAAAGTACTCCTGCAATCCTTTTCCAAATGAGATTTAATTTTTATTTATTTTATTATTTTACCAGTAACTAGTAAAAGCTTTTTGTAAGACTTTTTGGCGGGAAGTGCAGAGTCATGATTGTAGTTTTGTTTTGTATTCTAAAGTTTGTGTTTTGCCAAATTGGCCGAATATTTAGATGAAGATGAAGTAATTGTGGATTAATTAAGCGATAAATGTTCGTAAACGCTTTCCACAGCTTTACAACGTCTTAAGGAACTTATGTGGGGAAATCATTATCACTCTTTATCATCGAATATATATTTAAGCATATTTTACTAGTTTTGGGCTAATGTGCAAGCCACTAAGTCATTAAATAGAATAGAAGGAAAACAACGCTTATCTCTTATTGCTTAGTTCTTTTATAAATTATAGCTAATTAATAAAAGCGCTAAGCTGTTTAATAAAACAAACAAGCTTAATACCATGACTTTAATCTCTGCTTTCGGTATTAAAACTACGAGTTTAATAGCTGCATATACATGAAAGCTACTTAAAAAAACAATGGGCATTTTGAGCTAGGTACTGCGGAAACTCAGGCACAATAACGACGAATACAATTGTAAGTAGTAAAGCCCATGTTGTTCCCTCTTAACGTAAGGTAAGTTCCGTAGGGAAGTGAGAAAATGAAAGGGCCAGACCGCTGCGTACACAGAACACTTTGCTTAATCAATATTTACAGCGCGTTATATTTTGGTAAATAAAATATATATCCGCCAACAATATTTATTTCAGGATATTGGTACAATCTATCTGGCGCCCCGCTGGGAGCGGAATGGAGGTCAATGCGAAGTTTTCCCGCCGGACTATATTTCAGACCGATATCAACTTCAGCGGAGTCTTTTCAAATCGCTGATTACTCTTGCTCAATACTTAATGCACCGTGTTTCTGCCGAATTGGAGCTAGTTTCCAATTATTATTGAATGAAGCGCATCTTATGTTTTAAGCTATTTTCCTTGCAGCGTTTGCGATTGTCATATCTATTCAACTTAGAATCGGTTTGAAAGTGTTAGTTGTATCTCGGTTTACTTGCAATTCTTCTTTGTTTACTTACATGGTTGATATTTATTGCCAAAAAATATTAATATTATTTTTTGTACCTAGTCATATCGCCTCGACCCAAATTAGTTCAGTCAAATCTATTGATTTAAACTATGTGTAGTTAAATATACTAATTACAAGAATGATTGAAGAACAATATTAATATTATTAACTCTGGTGTGTAACACTTTAACCTATTGTCACTTGCACCATCATTGGTATTATGCGTTATTTAACTTAATTAATTAATTGCTATGGAAACCTGAGCTGAGGCTGACCTCAGCTCAGGTTTCCATAGCAATTAATTAATTGTACTGAGTCTCATACTCTACAAACCAGACTTTACATATCCGGGAAATGAATGGACATGCCATCTCCTTCCGTTCGTTGGACAGTCCATTTCGTCGATCGATCATCACTCGACTGAGCTATTTTTCCTATATTCGTATCTCAGTATAGATTAACGTTAGTTTATTTTAATTTATATTCTATATGTTCTATGTTTTTATGAATAACCTCTAGCTTACTTGTCTAAAATTATTAGGTAGCTGCATAAGATGGTAACAGCTGCAGAAAGTCAGACAATTAGTAAAACAGCATATAATTATATTTAGTAGATTTAGTTATTTCTTTATGGTCGCGTACGCGCACTATGAGACCTGACTAAGGCTAATTAAGGCTGAATATGAAAGCACAGAAATCTTCTACCTCAGACACGACAGTTATTCGAAATAGAGCACTTTCGAATAACTGTCAACACAAACAATGCTACTCATTTAGCTACATCGAGCTACGATGTATCGAATCACTTAAATAAGTTATGGCAGACTGATAGATGGATTTAGAGTATGCGTCAACACTTAACAAGCCGAGTTCAATATGAACCTCCGCCGGCAATCAAACCCAGGACATTACAAACAAAATATATTACATTCCACATACAAAACATATAGTTGTTTACATACAAAATCGTAATGCGTAGTGTTTTCTAAACATAGTCTAGACTTAGCACTTATCAAAATATGTAATCGTTGTAATCAGAGGCAGATTGGCCGGCCTCGTTTCCCTCACGTCGTGTTTAATGGCGATATTATATGAACGGGCGAAACTAAACAAAATATACGAAACCCAGAACCCGTATTACATCAGGCACATTCAGAGATAAGTAGCAAGATAGTTTAGGCGCTGAATGAGATAAAAACTTGCGAATGTTCACAACAAAGCGTCGGAGTTGAAAAAGCAAATGGCGAGATGGGCAAACAGAACAAAGTTTAACGTAACAAACACTGGAGCAATGTGAAAATATTAAATACCCACTGAGAACCATTGTGCGCTACGCAAATGCAACCAACATTTGTGGAACTTTTTTGTATTAAGCTGTATTATTAATGGCGAATACACATATTGCTGTGTTGGCAGAACTTCTTTGGTATTTATACAGAACCAGAAAAGTTTATATAACTGGTATGAAAATCACGTCCTTCCGGAAAAATATATTTTTTGTTAATCAGAAATCGCAGAGTTATGATTTATTAGTTATATCAGTTATCAGCGTTATTTATTTATTTATTTATTTATCGCGACTATGTCCGCATAAACTCCCATCCTGTGCTAAAGAGAGAATTAAATAGGGAGAAATCCGTGCCTTATTTCTTGTCTTATAAAGATAAGTAATCAGCCAGTCAGTGAGTCAGGACTTTATTGTTCTTGTTATGGGTACATATTTGAATATCGAAATTTGAAATACCTATGTGTAAAATATTCAATTTCTATGTTCAAAACATCGAAAATTAAAATATCGATTGTATCGAAATATCGAAAATTAAAATAACGAAAGTTGATATTGTCGAATGGTTAGATAACCTACGTCCAATTTTCGTATCAAATGTCCACATGGAAGCTCATAGAAGAAAACCTTTGCAGAGGTTAGCAAAAATGCTATCATTAGGTCTAATTTGGTTGTTTTGGCATTATTTATTGTGTATATTATTTAACTGTCAAGAGGTACCTTATAAAAATCTTAGGTTAGGTTAGGTTAGAACTGTGAACAAAGCAACGCACGAGCTTAGCGAGCGAAACGAGGGTGCTGCAGCAGCGGCCAGCGAGTACTAGAAGTTACTAGATTATATTAAAAAAATGTTATAAAAAACAAGGGTAATAGGACAATTTAGGAATGACTAGAAAAAAAATGTTATATAAAATACTGTTTATTAATCGTGAATTACACTTGAATAAACTGTTTACTTTATATTTACAATCCCAATATATTTGGTCATGGCTCTGTCGATTTTTCGTATACGCAAAACTATTTAGTTGCACCTCAAATCCACCTTTTTGAGTATTGAAAACCTCTAATCCGTGTTCCGACATTATAATATTTGTTAAACAATACGCTAAACTATTGCAGTAGACAGACTAATGACTGAATAGCAATGCGTTGGCAGAGTGTGACAATTTCAAATCTACCTACATTTATAAATAAATAATATAAATTCCAATTCCAAACTACCAACATTTTTTTCCACTCATACTACCATTTTTTTTTTGGAGAGAGATTTCTGATTGCCTCAGACGGCATTTTCAGCTTCACCGGGCTTTTTTGGGGGCGGCGAGGTAAAGGGTACCTCAAGCCGTGTGAAACGAATCACCTTCGGAGGTTTTCTAGAGGGAACGGCATCACACACTTAAAAGTGCGTGTCCCCGTGCCCTACTATATTCTCCGAAGGGTTCGGATCGGATCGGAGTTTGGATCGGATCGGATCGGTATTTTTTAACTAATAAGTAGATATATTTAATGTTGACATTTTGAACTTAGTTATAATGATTTATCGATATTTTTAATCATTTCATATTTTAACCACTGTCATTATGTCGAAATTAATCAATGAATAAACTTTAACTGACGATTGAAAAATCAGCCCTTAGACATTTTAAGCTTAGGTATAACAGTTTTCGATATTTCGACACAATCGATATTTTGATTTTTGATGTTTTAAACTTCGAAATTTTAGCTGTAGGTATTTTAATTTTCGATATTCAAATATGTACCCCTTTTTATATGTATTGATGATGATGATGATAAATTTGAAGCTGAAAAATTGTTGTTAAATCTACTTTAATAGAGTTTATAATTACGTACTTCAATACACTGGTGATTAAATTCCCACGAGTGAAATAAAAATAATCATTTATTACAGCCCAATGCATGGCGCGTACACTTTAGAAAACAAAAATAATAATTAATAATGTTTTATGAAAACACTTAGTTTCTTTATATATTTAAGTTTCTTTAATTAGAACTTGCTTACTTTATTAACTTTTTGTACGATGAAAGTCCGTCAATTATCGGATCCAATCGCACGTTTAGTTTGAACTTTGAATAACTGCAGGAGGGAATTAGTGGATTCGTTCGATATCTCTGATGGTTTTTCTATATTTTCCTTATGAGTAAAGTAAGTACTTTGCCTTCAAACTCACCTGATGTTAGGTCATGATAAGGCCGAAGCTGAAAGCGCACGCCACCCGGAAATCTCAACTAATCAGACACTGGCTATCTTATCTCTAGCTGCCGGAACACAACAATGCTACAAACATTGATGTTATAGTGACATATTTAGATAAGTGGTAGCTAGCCAGACGGACAAATAAGCTCGACCACTGACCAAACCGGCTACACAAACATATACGCTGGGAATCTAACCCCGGATCTCTGGGACTGAAACCGGTGGCCTTAACCGCTAGACCCTGTGGTCTACGTGGCAGTTAAAAAAGTTGACAAATTGTTATGTTATTTGTATATTCCTCTGGTGGTTTAAGCGCTCTGCAATTGATATTAATCTATTAATGTAATTGGTGCAGATTCACTAGTTAATGGTTCTTGGTATTGGTTATTATGTATTAAGTTATTGGTTATACCTACCTACATTAAGATTTATATTATGATGCACCTTAAGCTTGCTTTGTAGCTGTTTGAGGTAAGGTTTCTACTTATGAAACATTATCATTTGTTTACTATCTATTTTTTGTCTTGCAACTACATACTACATTACGATCTCCCATTTTAAAAGAAATCCGTTTTTAATATTCGCTATGAAAAACCATCATGTGTGTTAGGAACTTCAAAATTGAATAGGGGTCAGTTTAAAAAAATATATCTTATCTTAACTTATCTTGATCTTATATGACTTTGATACTTTGATACCTACAGAGACGAGAATAAAGAAAGAAAGAAGGACCAACGTGTAGCTTTTTCTTTATGATGTATAGTTTAATTTTACGTTAATGTGCAGAAGAACTAGGCAAAGTGCGGATATTTTCAGAACAATTTTGTATCTAGCACCAATCTTACTTCGCAAGCCGTAGTTGAATAGTTAAAGTAAGTTTGTAAGTTATTGCACATTTACGTATTACGCATTGTGGCGGTAACATGTGCATGTAACCGGAGCCCTTCCGACAACTACAATTGTTTCCATGACTCACTTGTATTTGTGTCTTGAAATAATATTATACTGAGAATTGGTTCATGCGCGCAATACAGATGTCTACCGAGAATATTAACATACGAACCATTAGACATGTGAGATTATAAATTGATATCTTCAAAGAATTAAAGTTAAAAAAAACTTCTGCTTCAAAGTACTTCAACAGATAATACTATATTCATTATAGTTTCAATACAGTAAGTAAGTATATATAATACTGCCGTCGTAAGGAAAAAGGGCACAACTATCATTTTTTTTCAATTTGAGTTAGATACCTATTTGGAATCAGGAGAAAAAGGCCTATCTTTTCAAACCCGTTTTTCTCCTGATTTGAAAAATGTTAGATGTGCCTTTTTTAATTATGACGGCAGAATAGCCTATATAATAGCCTATAACTGTCCCACTGCTGGACAAAAGCCTCCATCATTGTTATCAAGTCATCATTACAATTGATGGGCAATGGCTTAATCACCACGCTTGTCAAATGCGGGCTATGTATCGAAACACACTTTGCCCGACCTGGGAATTGAACCCGGTACCTTCCGGTATCGGGCCGAGCTCTTTGCCACTCGACCACCGAGGCGTTCAATATAAAATAGATAAAAGATAGATAATGCATTTATATGAAAAATATAGAAGATAAGCAGCTAGCAACATTGTAATGATGTATAGTCGACCATGAAATTGCTTTATCACTTTTGACAAAAACTTCCATTACAATAAAATTTCGCTAAAGCTCAATGTCAATAATGACAACGTATCTGTCACTTGGTATTTTAAACAAAAATAGGACTTGTTGTTTTGTTATAAGCAAACAAAATTCAAAAACAAAAAGCAATTTCATTGTCGACTATATAGTTATCAAAGTGTCCGTAGGATATTGTGTGTAAGGCAAGCACTACAGCACAATCAATGCTTCACTACTGCAATCAGTAGCTCAGATACTTCTGTTGGTTTCGAACACTGTTTGTCTTCGTTTACTGGTCTGTAAAAGTGTTCAAAGGTAGATATGTAACCAACTTACATAATTTAGATATCATTTATGTTCAACCGAATGTGATACAAAATAAAATAAATAAAAATAAAATAAAAATCATTTATTTCGGACAGGGTCCATATAGTGTTAGTAACAATAATCTTATAAGCTACGTTAGTACAAAAATTGGTTTAATGTAATTTTATTGTCTTTGACGATCTGGACGCGAGTACAGTGCTGCATTATAGCAATGTCTACGTCCAGTCTCGCCGCGACGGTCTTCAGGAGGCTGTTGGTGCTGCCACGCACACGCCGCATCAGGGATGCAATGCGCTTTCTGATGATAGCAGAGAGGCTATCAACCTCTGCTGTAGCTAGCATTCCTGACGCGCTGCAGTGTCGCGGCAGCCCCATCAGCCCCCTGAACGCATTATTATATTGGGTACGTAGGGCCCTGTACGCTCCTTGGTGTAATTTGTCCACAAGCTGCATGTGTACAGGGTATGGCAATATGCTTTGAAGAGCGTAATTTTTACACTCTTCGTGCAACGCGCAAACCTCCGGGAAAGCATGTTAGCCCTAACGCACAGCGCCCTACGTTCCCTTTCTAAGTCTAGGTCATCCTTTAATGACTCAGTGACCCAAAGTCCCAGGTACTTAAAGCTCTGTACTTGTCTAAGAGGAGTGCCATTGAGCTTTACAGGGGGAACTTTATAGGTTTTACTTTTTTAAAAACCAGCAACTCACTTTTTGCGCAATTGTACCTGAGACCGTGGGTCAGCGCATATCTCTCACAGATGCCAAGCAGCCTGTTTAGCGCACTGACTGATGGGCACAGCAGTACCATGTCGTCGGCTTAACTTATGTTGTTGACAAAAGTACCGTCGACAGAACAGCCAACACCGGCACCGCTGAGCCCATCAATCAGCTTGTCGACGTACAAGCTAAAGAGCGTCGGTGAGCTACACCCCCCTTGTCTCACCCCGCTCTCCATCTTGTACATGCTTGAAAGCTCCCCAGACCACTTAACGTAGTTTTCCTGGTGAGAGTACCAGTATTTAAAAATAGAGAGATATGCATCAGGCAAGTCAGTATCTTCCGCAAGCTTTTTCCAGAGGACCTCATATTGAACAACGGTTAAGCCACCAATCTCGAGATCTCGAGAAAGAGACTACCCGGGGCCCGACCGCCTAACCGATCGCTTTGACTTCGTGTGTAGTTTATGACGTCATCTTGTCGTTTCGTACCGCCTATGAAAGCAATATCGAAAGCTATAGCCTTTAGCTTTTGATATTGTTTTCATAGGCGGTGCGAGGTGGCTATATGACGTCATAAACAATACGCGTAGTCAAAGTGATCGGTTAGGTTTACTAAACCTGAAACTCTTCTATTAGTTTTGCGAACAGAGTCGAACCAGCTGACTCATATAAGTAAATTTAAAAATGATGATTAATGTTTAATTTGTGCATAAGGCAAAGAAATCTTTTTGTTTTGGTTTATACTAAAAATAAAGTTTTATACGAAGATCCCTTTTAATATGTTATACATTGAACGCGTTAAAATACTAATAAGCTACATTCGTCGTCGGTGAAAAGGGAAAACTGCTTAATCGCCAATATTCGTTCATAATTCATTTCCCACCAATTGATTTTTGCTGCTTTAGCAGTTTTACCTTTCCACTGACGAAGGAAATACAACAATTAAAAATTAAATTCAGCTTTAAAAAGGAACAAAGCATTTAAAAATTAATGAAACCTTCGTTCCAACGACTCATTTTTATGAAAACAATTAAAACTTGCGATTGAAACAAGTTCACAGAGTTTAATGAATAACTGACTGAATCTTTTTGTGAAAAGGACACAATCAAAGCTCCAACTCGGTTAGTTTATACGTAAAAGTATATATTCAATGGTCAACAAAATGCAACTTTTTAGATTGTTAGACTTTTTTTTACGCTACTCACAGAGTAATTTTAAGATTTTTGTTATTCATAAATCCTGTAATACAGCAAAGTTCATTTTCAAACAGCAGGAAAGATTCTTCTAAAAACTGCTAATTAAAGCAAACAAAATTAGGACGACAGGTACTATTCTTTCGCTCTGGCACCACACAGACCAAAAGCAAAAGCAACAAAGAGAAAATAATAAATTTAAAAAAGAACAGTCACGAGGTGTATCAAACCCACTAATTAGAGGTTAATTTACTCAAAACGCTGTCGGTTTCACTGTTTGCTTTATGCCTTTCATTTCTGCAGGTAGACAAGGGTAGACGTTCGTCAGTCTGTTTGAAGTGGGAAATAAAGCAACACTTCTTGGGTTATCTCGTTTTCCCAGACACTGGGGGCCTATTACGAATCACGTAGTTAATAACGACAGTGACGTCAATTTGTGACAACCAATATGACATTTGTCGTCAATACTCACACCCGTTTGCACTAAAATTATAAATCGCCTAAAGTCTTTGCCTAACTACTACCGACGTAAGTAAACGTAAGCGACGTTTTCGAGCCAGGTGCCGAGTTAACGTGACCGGGTAGTAGTTAAGCCAAGACTTAGGCGACTCGTAAGTTTAGTGCAAAAGGGTGTTAGTGTCTTCTATGACATCTTAGTGGTAACTTAGTTAATTAAGTCTTACCATATAAGATTTTAAAGCGTTGTACCAGCAGCAAAAACTAAAAAAAGCTAGACAACATCATACATTATTCTGATCCCAAGGTAGGTAGCTAAAGCACTCGTTTATTGGAAATCAGAAACAATGAAGGTACCACAACCACCCAGATCCGACACAATTTCGAAAAGTTCAAAGTTCAAGTTCAAGACATCGAATATATCGAACCCGGGACCTCAGAGTTGGCGCCGCCCAAAGTCGTGCAAGCCACTCGGCTACGGAGGTCATCGAAAAGCAGTGTCAACATTGCAGTAAAACGGCTTTAAGAACTCATTGTAATCTTTAAAAACATTTTTCGTTCTTATTGAATATGCGTTCAATTAAATTGATCGGTCCGACTACTGTATGGATTCAAATGACGAACTATTCCACTAGTACTGAATCAAATGGCAAATGTTTATGACGGCATGCTAATATGCAAACTGTATGCAACTAAAAGTCTTGTGACAGCATTTTTCAATTGTATGGCGCTGTGAAAAGAAAGGAGAATAAGTAGAAACAGTTCTTTCTTCTCAATAAAGGTTGTCATGCCGTGAAGTACAGGCTGTCTGCACATCAACCTGCTACTATGCAAATAATCCTGGTATCCTACACGTTATTAAATTAATGTTTAAATTTCACTTGTTTTTGATATATATTTATGTTTTTATGCTTATCAACAATCATCAATATTTAAAAAATAAAACCCTCGTAGATATTTAGCAAGCAAGTGGATAGCAAAAAAAATTGTACATCAAGTGGGTACGTCATGTTTAGGCACATTTCACCTTCCCCCTTCGTTGATAATTATGCCCCATGATGTCAATGAACATGAATGACATGGGTAGAACAGCACATGTTTACTTTGATACAAGGAATTTTTTTCCTAAATTTAATATAGCTTGACAATAAAAGACGAGTTGAACAGACACAAAGCATTATGAAACATCTCATTGGAATAATGAAGATTGTAAATAGAAACATTTCCAGAATGAACCGGTTTATTCCTTTGCCGAATAATAAAAAAGAAGTCCTTTAAAAAGATCAAGGCGCAATGTTTCTAATAATATCCATTAATATTTAAAGCTATAATTGTACCACTCTGGACCTACTATAAGTCCTACTGACTGACTGACTGACTACATTATTTTTTAATACTTTCCCTTAGATATAAAATTAATTGCTAAAGTTTGTAGTATAAATAAATGTATTTAAACGACAAATTAGTTATGTTAGTTCACTATTCATTTTAATTTGTCTGTTTCCATTTTCATTTTTCATTAGTATTTCTCATTTCATTTTATCATCATCATCAGCTCATTTTTATGTCCCCACTGCTGGGGCACGAGCCTTCCCTTTGGATGGATAGGAATAAGAATAAAGAATAAAAATAAAAGACATTTATTGGAATCACATAACAAAACACACAATTAAACATACAACATGTAACAAAAATAATAATAAAAAATAATAACAATTGACATTGTGCCCTGTTATGTGATGCCAACACTGTGCACAGCTATAGATAGACAGATAGGGAGAACGGGCCATAAGCCACCACGCGGGCCCAGTGCGGATTGGTGGTTGTTAACGACTGCTAATGCAGCCGGGACCAACGGCTTTGCGTGCCTTCCGAAGCACGGAGGAGCTCGAGATGATAAATTTTTGGTCACCCATCCGATGACCGGCCTTTGCGAAAGTTGCTTAACCTCAGCACTCGCAGCCCGGGCGCGTTAACCACTGCGCCATCGAGCTCCTCATTTCAATTGTCATTTACATTTTAATTTAAATTTTTTATTTGTTAAAATTAAATCAATGTGTACAAATTAATAAGATTGAAATACTTATCGCGCTTTCCGAAGCAGAGCTTTTGCACTATTTACACGGTTACCTAGCAGCTTCACATCATCTGATGACAAAAGAGAGAAAGGAAGAAAGAAAACCGATATTGACGTCACAAAAAGTCTAAGTAAGTGATGATAAGGTCGACAAGGACGTACATTTATCTTCAACAACGGGGAACTGAACTGGCTATCTTATCTCTTAACAGTCAGAACACAACATTTCTCTTAACATTGTTGTTATGGCAACATACTTAGACAAGATAGTATACAACTATTTATTTATGTACCAATTATTTACCCCCCACAACTATGTACGTACACCCACTGGAAATGGAACCCAGGACTTTAGGGCCGAAAACAATTATCAAAACAATTAAGACGGTTGAAAGAACATTACTGAAGAATCGTGTTTTTTTTTAAAGGAAAATTGCCAACCTTTGACATAAAGTACCAGATCAAACGAATCATTAGGTGCGCTCAATCAAGCCATTAACTTGATATGGGACAAAACATTTACTTTAAACCCCACTTTTAAGCTTTCCATATAATTAGTTAATTGCTCTTCTGGAACAAATTTTAATGCAAATCGAACGATTGGTACCCCCCTCCCCCCACTCGTTCGAATGAGTACACTCGATTAAGCTATTATAGATTGTCGATTATGGGCAATTAAGTGCACATAATCTTATTTCATATGAACATTGCATTATGGTAACGAAACTAAAAATTGCACTAATAACAGACGACTTGTCGCAGGTGGAAAGGTGAAAATCAAACCCAGACAGCAGACGACGTTGATAACTCATCTGGTGGCGTGGCGTTCCTAAAGTAGCTTAATATGCAACTCCTCGTCCCAAAAAAAGGTATACTATAAATTAAATGTAATTCAGGCATGAAAATACAAGTGCCTACATTAATAGGTTGAACGCCGCGGGTCGCTGACACAATAGAAATTCAATTGTTTGTCGGACATATGGCGTTTAAGGTGTTTGTTAAGGTAGACCACCAGCATAGCTATTGGGTTTGCGGGGCCCAGTAGTGCAAACGCCAGCTGGCAAGGTGGAGTACCCGTCTATTCAGGCGATACACCGAGATAGAGTTTTCCTACTGGCCTGCTCCTTAGCTGGCCGCTCCTCCGAGTGGCTAAAGGGAAACACGCTTAAGACGTAAATCAAACAAAATTTCTCAGACGGGCTTCGCAGGATGCTCCTCCGAGCTATATTGGCTAAAGGACCGAGGGGGAAATGGTGCATGGCAAGGAAGGATTAAGGAAGAAAAGGGTTATTCCGCCTGATGTCCATCCGTGGCAATCTAGCGCCCGGAAGGCGATCGGTGCCTCCAATCGGCACGCAAGACCTGAAGCCGATCTGATTTTTGTGCACACCGTAAACCACAACACGTTTTCACTCGCTCTTCGTGAGCCAAACACCCAAAGCACTAGTATTTCAAGTTTTCACTTAGAAAATAAACTATGTTACTAATTAACAGTCTACGATATTTGTCCTCGCTAGGACTTGATTTCAAATTCAAAAGTTCTGTTTTTATTACAATTCACTCTCCAGCGAGAGGTTATCGACCGCACCAAATTACCCGACACAAACTATTATGACACACCTGACAGTTTGTTTTTTCTTTGTTTGATGGCTTCGTACGATTAGCACATTTAGCCAGTGTCAAAGTAATTTTTCTTACAAGTAATACATAAATAAACAATATTCCTTCCTGATAATGATAATGAATGATAATAGAAATGAGAAGTGAGAAATGATATAGGTACCCCCAACCCCTCGAGTATCTCAGTAAAGATGTGGGGCTTTACTAAGTCCTCACGCAGACTTCTTGAGAGAATTTGAAAAGTGGCATTGTAATGTTTTGTTTTATTTGCCAACACTCATGCACACTCACGAACACTTAACGGTTAATAATCCACCATTATTTCACATTAATATTCGACATAACACAAATTTTAGTAAATAAAACAAAACCGCAGACATTGACTCTTCACTTTCCCGCCAAGAAGTCCACCTGACAGTTGTCATCTTCCGGTTGCCATTTTTGTTTTTATTTTACGGCACCGCGAAACTGGCCATTTGGCCATACAGCCTAACAATCTGTTCCGAATAGTGTGCGGAACACTATTCGGATTGTTAGGCTTCTTTTAAATAAATATAGAATTCTTTTAAATATTTATAGCACAGAACTGAGGTTTAAAGGTCACACTCATCTATTTTTATTTCACTTTATCCATGAACAAAGTAAAACAATCTGTTTGATCAACACTAAATACATTATGTTGAAAGGATCAGCCATCATCCAAATAATCGGTTTAGCTTTTCTTGATTCAGGATAAAAGGTAGGAAAATTAAGAGGAAATTGACAAATACGGCTCATTAGTCGAAAAACGTTTTAATAAAAAAACGAATATTTTTAACATTGAAATTTTTGCGTTCCACAACGAATAGGGCTTTGCTTATTTATTTATTTATTTGCAACCTTAGTATTATGTTTATATTATATTCAAATTGAGTAGCCAGTAGATAAGAACAGCACAAAACTGGTCGTTGTGGAGATCCTTAGGGGAGGCCTTTGTCCAGCAGTGGACGTCTTTTAGCTGAGATGATGATGATGAGTGGCAAGTGGTAACTAAATTTGCACTAGTCGGATGCGACCACGATAGCTTTTTAATAAAAAACACATAAAAAGTTGACGTAATACTGGTACATACATTTTACATAAAACGAATTGAGTTTCAAAATCCTTGGTCGAACCGGGAATTGAACCCAACAGCTCCACCCATCAGCCCTCCACATATTTACCGAAATAAATTAAATCTAATTTCTTCTTGGCTTAGGATTTCCTACACTCCGACGCAGACGAAATGGGAGAAAGAGGCAGCAGTATGCCCGCCTCATTCCCCCGCATTGAGGTGACGGTCAGGCACGGGGAATCCCTAGCCGTCCACTAGCCTCAGGACGTATGGAGCACGCTCAAACATCCTCGGGCGTGCTCCCTCTGGCGGGCCGCCGCCGCTAGGGTGAACACTGGTGACTGCCCCACATAACCATTTGCGCCTCCCCGAGCGCGGTGGTACTCGGCCGACGAGATTTCCACTGTAAGAAAAAACTGTCCACGTAAACAATTGCACTTTGAATTCTTTTGCAAATGGAGAGTGGCGCGTCTATCGGTTTACACAGGATGCATTCAGGGTAGTGTGAACAGGAATTGTACGAATTGGTTCCTTTCACCCTCGGGGCACTAGTGCTACCCTACGTCTAGACGTAGGGTAGCATACCACCCTCATGTCATTGATATACCAACAGTATGCACAAAGCGTTTTGCTAATATTTTTTTAATGCGAACAGCTGAGGAGTGGAGCTCGTTGTCTGCTGATGTGTTCCCTGAACGCTTTGCGCTTCTTCAAAGCTAGATTAAATGGGTTGTTTCTAAGTAAGCATGTTCCACAGTGGCTCACATCTTTACTTAACATCAGGTGAGATGGTGGTCAAATGCTTACCTATTAAATATTGTTAAAAAAGTATGTGAAACAAAAAATTGCAGGATCTATGTATATTACACAGGTCGATAAAATGTATGTCTTCCTTCACACGGTCGGTAACGAATGAATTTTACATTATTATGGTGTTGCAAACGGCCACAGGCTACGGTAACGCTTGCATGCGGGCCGCATGTCTAAATTGCCACTTTATCTGTAACTAGCAGCCCGTCCCGGCTTCGCACGGGTGGACATTTCTTTTTTTTATTGCCTATGTTACTCAGCACTAATGTAGCATTCTAATGGTGAAAGAATTTTTTAAATCAGTCCAGTATTTTTGAGTTTATTCGTTGCAATTGCAAACATACAAAAATACAAAGCCTTCCTCTTTATAATATTAGTATGAAAAACCATACTCATTCCATTCAACATTTCCATAGTAATTCTGCACGTATACAAAACACATTTTCATTGGTACCAAATATTTATTTTGTTGTCTGTATAATATATGAATGACCGATGAACTGCTCTTAATTTCAATACTAAGAAGTCAGAGTTCCATTAGTTGATTTGATATCGCTGTTTCATTTAACAACTGGCTTTACTTTTATATTTCTGGTTCAAATTTAGCTGCCAATAAATTGATTTTGAATGCCCTTCAAACAAAGTTGGCGCACAAAGTGGTAGATAAAAGAGAATTACTAACAATATAAATAAAAATTACATACAGTTTAATAATAAAACTGTAGAATTTATGAGAAACGGTATTGCTAAGCTTTTAATATCGTTTAAACTACTGACGACAATGAATCCATTATAATAATTAATGGTTTTAACGTGAGCAGATTTAACGTGCGTCGCATAAATATCACCGCTCCGATGTTTCGGTCAGATGGCTGCAACCGCGTACATTCATATTGCCCTATTTACGCATCTGGTTTTAAAATGATGATTAATTAAAAATCACTTTACGGTATTACGAATTCAATAATAGTAGTAAAATAAAAATCAAAGTATCTTTATTTACTTTACAATAAGGTATATTTATTATTTTAATTTTTGGATTCCCAATGATGTAGTTACAAGATAAAAATAATTTTACTAAAAAAAATGACCCAGTCTCAGGAAGATTTTTCTAGTAATTTTTTATCTTGTTACATTAAGGTCTTTGCTAAGTAGTTGCAGTAGTGACCTTTTAAGCATACTATGTTTTGCCTGTACCAGAAAACTACTATCTCCCATAACTTGTACTAAGTAAATATAATATTAAATATTTTACAAATTCATATTTCACTTATTTATTAAAACGACCTCCTTGGTCGAGTGGTTTGTACACCGGTAAATTGTCTCGGTCTGGGTGTTTTCTATGTATAATAAGTATGTATTTAAGTATTTTAAGTATGTTTATCCGTTGCCTAGTAACCATGTAACGAGTTTCATAACGAAGCTTCTCTTGGGCTAGGTAGTTGTGAGTGTAGGAAAATTTATTTATTTATTATTATTTATATTTAAATATTTTCATGCAATATAATTTTGTATTTGTAGTTGAAAGTAGTAGTAGGCGTAGTAATTATCCTATATAACTACAGCCCCACTGCTAGACCTAAGAAGCCTCAAGGAAATCAAGTGATCATTCAATTGAGATTAAACAAAAAACAGCCTCTGTAGTACAGGAATTACATAAAAAGAACTTACAAACAATATAATTGGATAGAAATCAATTCACATCTAGTTGTGCCATTGAAATGCATCAAGGTAAAATGAAGGTATCACTTAACAAGTTGCATCCATCAGTCAACTCCATAATAGGAGCAATAAGTGTCTTGGTAGATTTATTTATAAGTTTCGAGTTACCATTGATATACTGACTGACCAATATTCATGACTTTCAAATGTCACCGAGAATGTTAAAGGTGATATTGGAGTTCGCGGACCATTATCTTATGTACGGTCGTCGTAAACAGATGACTATTGAGTGCAGTCCTATCAGTTATTTCTATAGTTTAGTTACCTTTATTTATTCTTCATGTAAACATTAATTATTAATTCGACGTCACGTTGTGAACATATTGGAAAGTGTTTTTTGAAAGTCAATATGCGCACCGCGAAACCTACGCCAAGTTTGAGTAGTGAGTAGTATATGATATTCCTGTTTATATTTGGAACTTCTTGACGGGAAATCAAAGAATGATGCATGCATAATGATAATCATAGGAGTTAATTTTGGTACCTAAACTGAATAAATGATTTTGAATGCTTGTGATATCGTTTGGTTCTGATAAAATTGTAGATTTGCTTCGTTAACTGTTAAGTGTTCGTGAATGTGTATGAGTATTGACAAATGAACCAAAACAGTGCTACGACACTTTTCAACGCGTGATGTCTCACTCTGTAACGTCTCACATCTTTACTCAAACCTATTTAAGCTGTGTATTATCCTTGATATTCACTACCATTTATTATCCGTCAACTATCATCTATATATTATATTAATACGTGAAGCAAAAACTTTGTACACCTTTTTACGAAAATTGCGCGGACGAAGGAGTATGAAATTTCGCACACTTATAGTTTATCTGTAGATTAACTTAAAACACATATGGATCGTTAATGTGCCCGCAATCGTTTCTCGAAATCAATTTAGGTTTGTTTTTTTTATTTCGTTTGTTGTTGGATTCATTTGATTTCGATTCCGTTGAACAACGATCATCGCACTATCATTTCGAGAAGAAGGCCAATAAGGACTAATATTCATATCATCATTACAATCAGTTTATTAAAATCCCACAACTAGTTCTGATCCTTTCTGCAGGAAAAAAATAGCATATGGGAATATTGGACCAACACTTTGGCCAACTGCCCTGCAAGTTGAGGGTTTGGATGACTGCCACTGACTTATTTTTTTATTCTTTTATTTTCCCGAAACACGGGATAGTTATATTATGTCATCATCATCTTCATTATCATACCAGCTCATTTTATGCTGGGACACGAGCCTTTCCTATGGATGGATAGGGAGATCGGGCCTAAACCACCACGCGGGCGCAGTGCGGATTGGTGGTTGTTAACGACTGCTTGATCTCTTCTCATCTTCAATCTCTCATCTCAACCTCTTATCTTATTATACTAGTTAAATGTTATAAATTACTTACAACAGTGTAAAACCCTTAGATAAATGATTGGTCTCGCGCGCAATGCCAGTTTGCGTAGTTAAACTATGTAAAAATAATACTTATTACAAGAAATAAGAAGGACACCGTTCTTACACACACTACAATATTGAGTTGCCGCATTAACGGAGCTATTGTTTTTAGGTAGCGCGGTATCTAGTCGAGCGCGCGAGACCAATTATTTATCTAAGTGTAAACCATTTCAAAAGCGCGACTCGAACCTTATATGATTTGTTTGTGATAAAATTGCTAACATTGATAATTGTACCTACTTTAAACGAGCAAACTAAATACCTACAATTAAAAATTGTCAAGATAGATTTATCTACAATAGCATTGATTATTTTTTGTATTCGTTGTGATAGTAGTATTAGTAGGTAGGTATAGGTATCCTTATGTTCATTTCTTCAGTATACAAAATCGATAGACAGCGATCATTTCTTGTACGTTTACTTTGTTATTTCCAATCTGGCCTTGTTTTCAATATTCATGAGCGGCCCATTTCATTTCATTTCGTTCGCAGACTCACGTTGGAACTGTAACTGGCTACAAAGCATTTGCCTATAACTACATTGACATAGAAAGCGTTATGCAAATCAGTAAATTTTTCATCTTTCACACAACAACGGGAATTCGCATGGCCTTTATCTCTCCTGGCTCGATTCCACTATCTTAATTATCTATATTGCTGATCCGATTCGAACCCTTTGGAGAATCTAGTAGGGCACGGGGACACGCACTTTTAAGTGTGTGATGCCGCCGTTCCCTTTAGAAAACCTCCGAAGGTGATTCGTTTCACACGGCTTGAGGTACACTTTACGTACCTCGCTGCCCCCAAAAAAGCCCGGTGACGCTGAAAATGCCGTTTGAGGCAATCAGCAATCTCTATATTAAAGTTCTTTAATTATAAAAATATAAAATTACAGTTTTACTTAATGCACGAGTATGTTACCTGACAGTAATATATGAGGTTATGGACAGTAATATATATATATATCTATCGTTTAAATATGAATATGATAATATATTTTATACATTTACACCACAGTGAATTTTTCTTTTTTACAGATTGTAACGCAAGCAATAATTAAAGTAAAAACGATGGACCGAGCGATTAGCTTACTATTTAGAAAATACAACACAAATAGTAAGTACCTACATAATTATTATACCACTTATAATAATACAATTTGTACTACTTACTTACAACATAATTATACTACTTATAATAATAGGATAACGTTAAAAAATCTGATACTTCATCATCATCATCAGCTCATATATGTCCCCACTGCTGGGCACGAGCCTTCCCTATAGATGGATAGAGAGAACGGGCCATAAACCACCACGCGGGCCCAGGCGGATTGGTGGTTGTTAACGACTGCCTTATCAAATACTAAACACCTAAATATTGCTAGGACGACTAGCGCCGCTTAGCATATATCACAGCACAGTTTCAAGAAACCTCAACGCTGATTCATTAAATTGTTGACGTTATTGTGTCCAGTAGTTGGAGTGGAGTCGCGGTGAGAGGGCATGGAGGGCGCGGATGGCCGCGATGAGCTGCTCGAATGGGAGACGTTGTACGTCCGCCTCCCTCAGAATCTCACCTGGAACTCCACGGAGTGGGAGCTGCCCGGTTGGAATGTCTCCGCAGTGCCTAACGTCACCTGGGAAGCGTCCGCGCCCTTCGACTCGCCCGCCGCGCTCATCCGCGCCGCTGGCAAGGCCATCGTGCTCGGCCTGCTCATACTCGCTACTGTAGTTGGTAAGTAGCTTCTAGCATCTTAGTCTATTATACACAGCACCTCACCTAGAATTGCATGGAGTAGGACTCACTTATCCGTGCTTATCACGCCGCGCTTAACCGCGCCGCTGCCGCTCATGCTTGGCCTGCTTATAGTTGCTGTAATTGGTAAGTAGCTACGAGCTGGTACTCAACTGGACCTTTTACAGAGTGGGAGCTAGGCCTTATGCTAATACTCGCTACAATACTTACCGTGCAGACGGACAGTAACTTAAAATAGAGTTGATTACAACATTACTCGGGGTAGGTCGAGATCTATCAAGTAATTAATAGGTACTTTTCATGAGGTAACTTACTAGTTTACGCACTGTTTTAGTTTTCGCATAATCACAACGAATATTTGTTCTCCTAATATTTGTTTAAGTGACTTGTTTATTTTAAAACTAAGAACAAAGCGCTAAGCCTTCATATCGCCTGACATAAAACGGCCATAAGGCCTACGATGGAAACGTACTTAACGCGGAATCCTCAACCTCTATCCAGCTATCTTAATTCTAACTGACAAAACAAAAAATGCAGTTAACTTTGTTAAGGGACAGACTGACAAGATGGGGTAGCTAGCAAGCCAGACTAATCATCAAAACTTGTCCAGTATATAAAGTCCAGTAAATAGTGTACTTATAGAATAAGTAATAGCTCTATATCCACGCTGAGAATAAAAACCGAGATCTCTGAGTCTGATACAGGTGGTGTTACCACTGAAAGGCAGCTTAAAATAAAATGTCCACACGATTACTTCCCCGTGCATAAAAGGTGCAAACTTTAAAATCAAAGATTTAATTGAAAATTCTATTTTATAAATTTTATATATTTTGATTGAAAATGTATTTTAAATATTATGTGAAACGCCAATTAACAAGTTACTATCAGTCCATATAGGTATCAGTATTAAACTAAATCACTGACCGTTATACGCTGTATAATTGCTGATTAATAATGTATGTGGCAGTGATATTGTCAAAGCCGTGAATTTATGATGTCACCAGGGGAATTTATTGTAATACAAAAAAGTTTACAACTATTTTTCATATTAAATAGCAAAACTAATGTTGGGACGCTAGCGGATTCGGGGAATATTAAATAATAATCGAACAACTGTTTGGAAAAACTCTCATTTATTGACTGTCTCATATACAATTATTAGAATATAATTTCAGATTATAAATAAGGTAGCGACCTAATTAAACATAGATGTAGCTGCTGCCACACTAACAACCGCTCGCTGATTTGTCTGCAAATCGTTCGGTTCCAATATTGCTCTTGGGAATTTTAAAGTGCTCGGCCTTCGTCGACACGTCTAGTGAGTCCTCACTTCATTGCGCGGTCGAAACGCTCACCGCACTGTAATGGTTAATTGGCATCACACACAATAGGTTACAACCCCAGTAAAATAAATACTCTATCTAAAAATAATTTCGACATTGACATCTTTTGGTTGAAATCATAAAATATTTAGAAAAAACTTACCGATGTATTTCCATATTCTTCTATTCCATGGTCTATGGTCGCATCTATTGTTTATGTCAAACATATAGCTTCTGGGTCTTTAAGGTAAAATGTTATTTTTGCATGTAATAAACGTACAATCATATTTAGCTATCATCATCATCTCAGCCAAAAGACGTCCACTGCTGGACAAAGGCCTCCCCCAAGGATCTCTACAACGACCGGTTTTGTGCTGCTCGCATTTATTTGTTTGCTGGAGTCCTCAAACGGTCTGTTCATCGTCACCAGACTTTGCGCACGCCGATGGTAAGATGGTGTCATGAGACCATATCGTCGTTGCAAATTTAATGTCTCTTATGTGATAAAAGTACTTATATATCGTAGAAAATCAAAAAACTTTCTTCTATAATTTTTTTTTACAGTATATTATTGTGTTATTTTTTATGCGGATAAACAATGACATTAAAGTGTATAGAAAGATGTATCATGTATTACAACGAAAAAATTGGAGGATAAAGTCTTTTTCGACCCAAAAGACAAATAAGAGATTTTAAATTTGCAATAACGATACGTAACCCGGGTTGACAATAATTGTCGGGACCAACGAATAAGCGTGCCTTCCGAAGCACGGTAGTGCTCAACATTTTTGTTTGCGCACCCATCTGGTTATAACATTGTAATGCAAAAGTTGATTAACTTCCAAGATCGCAACTCGAAAGTATAAACCGCTGCGCAATCATTCTCTAAATATTAGCAAGGATGTTGATTTCCCTACGATAGTTGGTTACTTTGGTAGTATGTTAGTTAGGGGTTAGGTAGCTTTTGATCCACACATATCGGAGACAAACAAAGCAATCCGGTGCCAAGCATATGAGATAAGGACCGTTTTATTCTTGTGAGCTTAATAATATAATCATAAAATCGTAACACGAACTAGCGTTTCAAACAAAGAAACTATAAAATTCATCTATAATTGGAGTATATTACGATTTGATTATAAATATATTTTAGAAAATCACTTCTGTATGACATGATTCTATTTTTATTTGGAAATTCTTACTATAATGCGAAAGTATAAGTGTTAGTCCTGCAATCACGTCAACAAGAATTTTTTTTTTTTTTTTTATTGGTTATAGGCAGGCATTTGACTACACCTCACCTGATGTTAAGTGACGGTGCGGTCGAGGATGGAACATGCCTGCCTAGAAATAGCCTATTCACTCTAGCCTTGAAGAGGTCCAGATTATACCTTAATAATAATGAAAATTGCATATATATCGATAGATAGATAAATAGATGAACACTTTATATAAAGCGAATACCTGATAAAAGCAATGAGTATTTTATCTCAAAAAAATATCTTATTCCCTCGGAAGTTTGCTCTTAGTTAGATACGCAGGCATAAAATCAAACGGAAGTTCGTAACTATTTAATAATTATAATCTTCAGCTGACTTTTATAAAAAAGGAGGTCTTGCCCTACATCGTAACCTACTTCCAGTAGCTACTACAAGTTACGAGAAAGCTAGTAACGGTCCCACGATACTCTTTCAGGTTTATGAAAGGGCATTCAAATCTCTTCAAGCCTCTCATTTGTCAAGACGCCATTCATTTGGTCCAGAAGCTATACTAACAGTAAAGAAGACTAAGTAATGAAATACGTTATTAGCAAGGTTCAATACGAAGTAAGGGGCCATCCATGTATTACGTCACACCTTAAAGGGGGGGGGGGGGAGGGTATCACCAGAATGTGAAGTTGTGTGACAAGGGGCAGGGGGGTCAAAAGCTTTGTGACGTTAAAATGTTAAAATTCTAAATGATTTCATAAGGCGATCCTCCTGTACCAACAACTGACATTTTATGAAATTGCTGGCGTACCATATGCTTCTTGTTCAACTGAATGACAACCTACATACATATCTGTTGCTATGGTCGAGAAATTATTTGTTTAATGAATGATGACGATGCTTTATGGATGGAAGAAAACGATGTTGACAAAAAGGATGTTCCTGACGTTCAAATTCAGAACGAAAATGAAGCGCCTGATTTACCAGTAATAACTAATATGAAAGAGTGGGTCCAAAGTCCATGGACACAAGATGATAAAGTTTTGTATATTTAATTAACATAATTTTATTAGTTGTCTATTGTTTCATAACTAATCGTTTGTTGTCTCTGTACTCTTAATATTTGATTTAATGTTGATTTTATTAAAGATTATTTAATATATATAAGAAAAAAAAAACTGTTTTCTTTTGATTATTTTTAAATACATGCATAAAATTTGAAAATGTGTGACGTCACTTCAAGGGGGAAGGGTTTCTAAATTCAAAATTCAATTCAAATTCAAATTCAAAAATCATTTATTCAGTTTAGGCTACAAGTAGCTCTTATGAATGTCGCTATGCCATCGGTTTGTAAGTCTACTCTGGGCGGGAGATCTTGTACTGAGGAGAACCGGCAAGAAACTCAGCAAGTGTCCAGCTCTTTTCTCCCTTACAGCGTCAAAAATAAAAATTGGAAAATTCCCTATCATAGAAGGACTTTCCATTACAAATAAACACAAAAAATATAGAAGACAACCACAACATGTAAAAAAACAAAAAAATAAACAAATCTAAGTTATCAAATTTACATCCGTTAAAAGTTTCAATTTCCACAATGTCATACAGTACCACTAAAGTACTCTAATAAAAGTCAAAAAATGTTTCAGAAAAACAAAGTCAAACTACAGTAATTAATACTAACAATAAGATAAGTATGCAAGAGCAGCCCAGCCTCCACAGACGACACCCGTTCACGAGTATGACATATGAATCAGCCATCGCTTCGCTCAACCATATTTCAGGGAACGTAAAAAATAAAAATGTAAAAATGTGACAAACTGTGACAAAGACGGGGGGAGGGGTTAAAAAGTCCTGAAATTCGTGTGACGTAATTTATGGATGGCCCCTTTAGAGATTTAATATTTAATTTTGTTGAATGAATCCTGGTGGTGTTTTATAGTTTAGGGTCAACCACGGTAATTACCTTTTATGTTCATTTTGGTGATGTCACGTCATACACTGTTCGTCTTTTTACCCGACTTCAAAAAAAAGGAGGAATATAGTGTTTATTTATTTATTCATTTATTGCACATGTAGCTACAACATTAGACCATATAGTATATATCATATAGTATGTCGTTATATGTTTATGTTAAAGTTACCTTGGCTGGCACCGGCTCCAAAAATAACAATAATTGTACCTATATATTTTCCTAATAAAATGATTGTCTATAAGCAGTCTAAAAATATTTATTTATTTGCTTCTCTATGTGGATTGCAAGCAAATATTTGGTATTTGCTTGTTTGTCATAATATGTGTTCTGTTAGATGTGAAGTTAAGTATATGGCAGTCGCATAGTTTTTAAGAATATAAGATTGAGTATAATAAAGGTTAATTGCAAGTAAATTGAACAAACTAAACTATGCAATTATTTTTTACTTTTTAGTGCAATTTTATAAGTCAAATTTTTTGGAGTTGGTTTTTTTTACAGAAAATTTTCGCTGTTGGACTCTGATTGCAGTTATCTATCATATAAAGTTAAACAGAGCTCTTTAAACATCCGTAAAAATATTTTCTGAAGTTTCTGCGAAATCTATTCGCGTTACCTACTTTCACGCTATATAACATGACACGTTACGCACGCCTGGACCGGCTTTTAACACATTACAATGAATGCATAATACAGATACCTATTTAATATTATTTTATTCTGACGATTCTAACCCTTTGCAGCTTCCGTGATCCCAAGAAGTCTGAAGTGTTAATAGTCTCCTATTTTGAATCGGAAACGTTCTATACACTCTGTCTCCCACAGAATAAACTTATCATACACCCTGCAAAAGGATCAAAAATTGTCAGGATGAAATAATATGTAAATTAATGGCTTATAGATTCATAGGTATAATGTGAGGTAAGGTGTTTTATCATAGTCCCTTTAAATCGGTAGTATCTTTCCGATACCATTACAAATCCCATTCCCTATTTGACCCTGCTCTCTTCTTCTAGGTAATGTGTTCGTGATAGCGGCAATACTGTTGGAGCGCCACCTCCGAAGCGCGGCCAATCAGCTGATCCTCTCGCTGGCCGTGGCGGATCTGCTGGTGGCGTGCCTGGTGATGCCGCTGGGAGCGGTTTACGAGGTGGCCCAGCGCTGGACGTTGGGCCCTGAGCTGTGCGATATGTGGACCTCGGGGGACGTGCTGTGTTGCACCGCGTCTATTTTGCATTTGGTCGCCATCGCTCTTGACAGGTTAGTTTTCAACTCTGAGTTATAGGTATGAGTGTAAAGATTAGTTTTGCAAGCTCTGTCTAGCGTAGCTGTACTTTTGTTGTCTTTGTCTTTCAGTTTTTTAAGTTTATTATGTAGAGTTCTGAATAGATTTCCTAGCATTAACGAAGAAATAACATTTCTGTCGTTGAGTTTAACGACTGTCGCGTACTCATCTGGCATAAAAGTATGTTACCCCGTATATATACCAAATCTCCCATTTTGTACATTTAAATAGAACAGGAGGTTGACGGTTGATTCTATCAATCAGATAAATCCAGTGCAAGAACCACCAGTTACTCGCATACTATTAACAACTCCGATTCCTAAATGTTAGGCCAACCTATTTTTTTTCATTGATTTAAGGTATCGGGCTGTGACCAACATAGACTACATTCACGCTCGAACGGCGAAGCGAGTGGGAATCATGATAGCGTGTGTGTGGATCGTGAGCTTCCTCGTGTGCATTGCTCCTTTACTGGGCTGGAAGGACCCAGACTGGAACCGACGCGTCTCCGAAGACTTACGTTGCGTCGTGAGTCAGGACGTCGGCTACCAGATATTTGCAACAGCTTCATCATTCTACGTGCCAGTACTTGTTATCCTAATACTGTACTGGCGGATATACCAAACAGCAAGAAAAAGAATACGTCGGCGGCGGGGGGCGACGGCGCGCGGCGGGGTGGGGCCGCCGCCTGTGCCGTCCGGCGGCGCGCTGGTCGCGGCCGGCGGCAGCGGCGGCATCGCGGCCGCCGTTGTCGCCGTCATCGGCCGCCCGCTGCCCACCATCTCCGAGGGCACCACCACCACGGGCTTCACCAACGTGTCGTCAAATAACACAAGCCCCGAGAAACAGTCCTGCGTCAACGGCCTGGAAGCAGACCCTCCGACGACGGGCTACGGCGCTGTCGCCGCCGCCTACTACCCCACGTTAGTGCGGCGCAAGCCGAAAGAAGCCGCCGATTCCAAACGGGAAAGGAAGGCGGCAAAAACATTGGCAATAATTACCGGTGCATTCGTAGCGTGTTGGCTTCCGTTTTTCGTGTTGGCTATATTAGTTCCAACGTGCGACTGCGAGGTGAACCCCGTGCTGACGTCGCTGTCCCTGTGGCTGGGCTACTTCAACTCGGCGCTGAACCCCGTCATCTACACGGTGTTCAGCCCGGAGTTTCGGCACGCGTTCCAGCGGCTGCTGTGCGGCCGGCGCGCGCGCCGCCGTCGCGCGCCCCCGTAGCCCCCGCCTCGCCCCTCGCCCCCCACCTTTACCCGACTGACCTCGTCTAGCTACATTATGTTACCTTGTTACATTTTTCAGAGATATATTTACACCCTTTTATTTTTTGTACGTGGATGGATGTAAATAGGAATGAATACCTGTCTCGAAAATAAATTATGAATTCACTTTAACAGTTATTTTGTTTATAGTTACCCCAACCCCGATCATTCATCTATATAGCCATCTAGATTAAATAAGAAACTAATTTAGGTAGGCGAGCATAATGTGTCCGAAGTGAAGTTTTTGAACTGGATGCGAGAACAAAATCCATTAAAAACTTTTTCCAGCTAGTCGAACGTTAGGAAATCAATCTTATTAAAGGAAAATTTTAGGGTTGTAGTTATATTGGACACAAAGTTTTCTCGTTGAAAAGTTATTACACGGTCCTAAGAACCTTTCTTGAAGCTCATGGTTATAAAATGAGCAATCGTTTTATAACCATGAGCATATTTTACTCGCAAAATATACTATAATATTATAGTATATTTTTGTGAGTAAAATATACTCGTACTCCCATAATCATAAATATAGCTTGCCTAATTCTTTACTGATATTTAATTAAGATCGTAAATGTTGATGACATAGTTGTCGACATTGAATATGGTTCCATCGGCTTACAAGGTAAGAGTAGAAAGTTTTCATTTATTTCGGCGGGTTGGACAGAGCCACGGTAGCGTATTTGAACACCCAACCCGGGTTCGAATCCTGCTCGTGGAAATTTTTCAACACTTGTATTTTTAAAAAAAATCTTGGTATATTTGTTGAAAATTGGTGGTGTAATCTGTTTTTAAGCTGCTGACACTGAATAGTAGTCGTAAAACTCTACAACAATATAACGTAAAGCCTTATTGTAAAAGTGTGTGTTTGTTCTTCCTTCACAAGAAACCGGAACAGAGATAGTTGTATAAAGGTACCGTTCAAGATAACGTTTCCGAAGGCACGCGACAAAAAGTTTTGAGGCTGACCGTGTTTCCTGGAACAAAAACTAGAGATGTTATATTATTAACCTGATAAACCTCGTAGCTTCATAGCTACGAGATTATATACTTTAATACTATTACTATTAAAAAAAATACTATTTTCTTTTCAGTGTATTTTAAAAGAAAATAGTAAATTGCGTGGCACAAACAATATAGTTTAACAAAGTTTTAAAAAAACTACACAAGCGGAAGTTCAACCATCTTACAAAATAAGGCTACAAAATAACGTACTACAAATTTATCTATTGTAGCTGTGGTATGGTATGGCTTTAAAAACTCAGCAAGCCGGTACAAGTTGACACATTCGTCAACTTATACAACGTATTTTACGTTTACTTGTAATATAATATTCTATATAATTATTCTACATTTATCATAATATCTGACCCTTACTGCTAACTGTCTCTGGCAGCTTAACTTTTGATTCAAGACTCATTTCATATTTTAGAGACCCACTCAAAGTTGCACCACCGGGTAAGTTAAAGTTAGTGTTTCGTAAACTACCAAACTAAACTTGTGTTAAGTTTAGTTTGTCGTGGAACCTTTTCCATAACTAAAACATACATACATAACGTGGTGTGAGTGTGAAATACTACGTTCAGTGCAACGTTAACCATTTTACGTCACAATATCTCTGACTAAACAGCCAGTCACTAGCGGGACTTAATCCGCACCTTCGAACAATCCAAGTCAGGCGGTTTACCAAATAGGTCATCTTTGGTTGGTTGGTTGGTTGTTTTCGTCGGCCCCTGCTTTGGGGCCGGTTCAGGCGTCGAGGTCTGGCCTCTTTACCCGGGTCGTCGTCGTCTCGGTCGACATCGGTCGAACCGGGTCTCTTTGGGGGCACGGAAGGGGTACAGATGCTCTTTTCTGTTTCTTATTTTTTTTTTTATTTGGCAGTTTTTTTTTTGGTTTGTTTTTGTATTTTTGTTTTTTTTGTGTGTTTTTTTTTCTACACTGCCGTGCCGCGAGCCTTAATGTGGCTCCTTGGTAAGCGCCGCATGCCTGTCCCTCGCCCTGCGAAGCCCTCGGCGCGGTCAGCCCTCCGGGTGATTCGGTGTTGACCGAAGCCCGGTGAGGGCCAGCGAGCGGACCGCGGCTTACGGGTCTGGTAAGGCGGTGGTCATCTTCTGTCGTGGCTGTGATGGTATGGTTGTAAAAAGACAGTAGATTCATGTTACCACATTGTATATTCATAAAGTACCTACAGTAAAATGTGCCTATATTAACATTACCTATCTATTTAAAGCTTTGAAATGAAACAACTTTTACGGATCTACTCGCTTTTATTTTACACATTACTTATTTAATGTTTATCCTGACGTTTTGAACCCTTTGCAGGGTCCGTGATCAGGGAGACTGAGGTGTTGGTCGTCTCATAATTAGTTGGTAGCTTGTATACCCTCATTAATCAGGTGCGTTCCTTTTTACGCAGAAAGAGCTTACAGTATCTTTTGGTCTGGCAGTATGGTGTTGGGGCTGGGATTTAATATTTTGTATGATGGGATCCCAGACTGGTGCTATAATCCAACCATCTTCTCTATTGAAATTAGGATGTTTTTTAATTTCAATTACCTCGCGTATCATCCTAGGGATGAATCGTTGTTCTCTAACGAGTATTTGTGGTTTATCAAATCTGATGTAATGGTTGGGCCCCTCCAAGGAATATTCGCATACTGCAGACTTATTTAAAGCTTATTTGTGAGTGAGCTGAGTTGTGAGTAGCAGAGTAAAAACTCAATAGTTTTGCAATACCGGGCGGTCGGGTGGCGTGGCAACAAATGTTCGTAAATTTCAAGCCGTTTCACGTCGCAATACCTCGCGCTACCTAACGTGCGGCATACACCATCTGCGTGCATACTTTATAACGAGCCGAGCGTCACAACCGCATCCACGCCACTAGTGTTCCGCTCCATGAGCAAGTTTCACAGACCGTGCACCGGTTTTCACTAAATCGGAACTGCACGGAAATAATTTCAACGAAACGACAAACCCAGCCTAGTGCGCGTTCAGTTCGCCATTCGATCACGTTAACTGCAACTCACCTAGTTTGCCGTCATAGAAGGTGCTGCTTATTTGCCATATGAACTCTCGTTTTCGTTAACTTGATTGAGTGACAAATTAAACTCAAACTGGCACTCGCCAGCGTGATTAGCGCGAGTTTCAATTCAATTCAATTCAATTTCTTTATTGCTTTCTCATATGTACAAAAGGTCTTAAATTATAAAATTAGTAACAATACGGACCCTGTCGGGCTCTGCAAAAGTTAGGCGAGAGTAGGACGTTATGTTCATAGGAATAAAGTTGCATCTTTTACTGGTATTTTTAGTTCTTTAAATATAAGTATATATATCCATATATATGCATACATATTTATATACATACACATTCACATTACATTTACATTTATTTTATTTATATTTATTTATCAATAATTATTTTATTATACTTATTATACATTATTATACTTTTATAAACGATCTTTTAGGTATTCTTCCAGCGTATAGTAGCATTTTTCAATAAGTAGATCTTTCAGATCTTTAAAGAATTCTTTTTCTGTGGGTATATTTTTTAAAGAAATTAGTAATTTGTTATATATTTTAACGCACATAACTAACGGACTTTTCGAGTGTAAGTGAAGTTTAGAGGTTGGCAAAATTAACCTTGTTTGTGTATTTGGCCGAAAAGAATATTTTGTGGGTATATCCTCTCTTTTAGTAAAAAATTGAAAGTGCTTTTTTACAAATTGACACATTTCAAAAATTCTATTCTTTACTAGCCGTCACCTGCCCGCTTCGCTGTGCGAAAATTTGTAAATATTTTTTTATAGCCTATCATTTGCACTATCTCATGTTCTTACTATATACAAATTTTCATCAAGATTGGTCAAGCCGTTCTTGAGTTATAAGAGGACATACAGAAAGACAAAAATTTCAAAAATCGTTGGGTGTCAGTGAGATAAAACGAATATTTATCCCAAAATTTGTCAGAAAAATTGCATGTACAGACAGAGCCTACAGACTTATATAATAATATATAGATTTTACACACATCGAAAATGTCTAAGGATCAAGTACATTTTAAAGTTTTCCATACAAACTTTCCACCCCTGTTTCACCTCTTTAGGGGAGGTTTTTCCAAAAATGCTAAAACACGTCATTCTTTATTTTTATTGAAAAATGTAAAGATCGACTAAATTTTTAATTTTTATGGTTCTTACTTTAAAAATAACGATTTGCCCCAAAAAAAACTTCTTCTCTTTTTTACTCTTTCAAATAAATAAATAAACTAAATAAACTTTCCTACATTCACACCAATTATCTTTCCCAAGAGAAGCTTCGTTATGACACTCGTTAAATCGTTACTAGACAACGGAAAAACACACTTAAAATACTTAAATACATACTTATTATACATAGAAAACACCCATAACCGAAACAATTTAAAAAAACAATAATTACAAAAAAATGTAATTTAAATAATATGTAGTGTTAATTCCGCTAACTCACTCGTTTATACAGCTTGGATGCAGTACGCATGCACCGCCCTCCCGCCCGCAAAAAGTATGCACATGCAGGAGAAACAATGCGTGCAAGCGAAAATGCACACCAACACCGATACCCGACACGTGTTTCGCCCCTCCACGGGGCATCGTTAATTAACGTGACACACGTCAAATTTCTCAAAGGGCAAAATTATTTTTATTATAATATTTTATTATAATATGTGACACCTTGTCCCATGAATGATCCATAAACTTTCTGCAGTCGAAATTTAGGTATAACATAAGAACATAAAGTTTCCACCCCTGAATCTGATTACGCTCTATACGTAAGGCTAACAGTAATACCTTTCCAAAAAAGAAACACTTAGCTTACTGTTGAAATACCAAATAGAATATTGCGTAACATCGTTTCTCCCAATGAAACTAAGCATAACTTCGTGAAACATTATTTTACGCAATCGAAAGAAATATTTTTTGAATTACCTACCTACAATTGAATTCTGCCAAAAAAAAATTAGTTAGAAATATTAAAAACATTATGCCCTGTATTATTAAACAGTGTATATTTTATAAGCCAAGCTCTCGTGGATAGAGACATTAAAAAGAAAAGAAACTACAAAAACCACTTTTTTAGTGGATTCCGGATAAATATATTAATGATTGTAGCCACAAATAAATATACACAATAATAAAGATAAAGTGTGCCGTATTCAGACCAAACCTCATCTACCTATCCTCATTATGAACCAACTTCTCAATGTGCTTATTAGTCATGTGGTAAGGCTTACTAGCAGTGGACTAGTATAGACTGATGATGATGATGATTATGAAGCCTTGATTCCAGCGGTAGGACGATTAGATGCTAATTATGAAAATTATCTCATGATTGATTCAAATTCAAATTCAATTCAAAAATCAAAATCATTACACGACTGCCGAAACTGCTGAAAAAAGGAGTGTTATGTTTTCAGGGTTCATGTATGTATTTATTTATTTATTTATAGGAAGACCAACAGCTATGACACAACTCTAAAACTTAAAAATAGTAACAGAAAGCCAATTATAAAAACTCACTTATAAAAACCGAATTAATAACAATGTGATGCACTTAACAAGAAAAACACACACTTAAATTTATTTATTAAACTACTCAAAAAATAACTGGCTCATGAGCCGTATGTATGTGATGTTTCTTTACCATAACTTCTAAACGACCGATTTAGATATATGAGGTATCGTTACAATCCTTGCATCGTTCCGACTAACATAGGCTAGTAAAAATTTGGAAATTCAACCCCTATGTGGGTAAAATAGGAGATGACCTTTTGTATGATGAAAATTCGTCATTATTGGAGTTAGAGACTAGAACTTGATGTTTAGCATTTTGTTTTGTAATACAAAACACGTGTTTTGTGATTTTTTGGAAATTTCACCCCTAAGGTGGTAAAAAACAAGGGATGAAAGTTCTAAAATATGGGATTAACGTTTATATCAGAAAACTACATATAATAAGTCGTGTAAAAAAAGGGGAAGAGTTGAATGACTGCAAGCATGCTAATTGTATTTTTATTAAAATTAAACTTATCACTATAAAGTACAAAATAAAAATATATAATAAAAAAATAAAAAACACGACTGCCATGACAAAATAAGAAATAATAGGCAAAAAAACAAGAAATGGCTGAAAATTTAATGGCAGTCGGGGGACGTTATAAATAAGAAAGTATCCCGCAAAGTCCCCCGACTGCGATGAAAGTTTCAGTTATATTAATCAAGCAGTTTTGATTTTTTATATGTATAGTCAGTGAGTGAACGAGTGACATTTCACGTTTATAAATACAGATAAATAAATACATGACATCTTGTTTTGTGCTATTTAGTTCATTATTTTTGCCTTTTAGTTCTTTTTTGTGATGGCAGTCGTGTTTTTGATTTTTTTTTTGATTTTTTTTTATTCAGTGTATGATTAATAATTATAACTGTTATGAATGTCACTATGTCATTAGTTCGTAAGTCTACTCTGGGCACAAGTACAAGGTCTCCCCTTGTACTGAGAAGAGCCGGCAAGAAACTCGGCAAGGGCATTTTCTTTTCTCCCTTACAGCGTCAAAAAATTGGCAAATGCCTTATCATAAAAGGACACTTTCCATCACAAATAAACACACAAAATATTACGGACAATCCCAACATATAAAAAAAACTAAATTAAAGAAAATAATTAAATATCGCCTAGCAATCACGATCGTAGCTCGAACACGCTAGTCGCTACGTCGCTGATTGAAGCTTAGCCTTTGTCAAAGTCTATTATTATCTGAGCTAATATTATCAAAGTACTTACATAATCATCTCCATTGGCACAAGCAATACCAAATTACTTGTTACTAAAGGGTTTCTTGTCATTGAAAATCGGTTGATTGAACAGCAAAAGTAGGGATTCATCCGAGACTGAAATGATAACCATAAATTGTAATCTATACATTACCGAATTGTTAAATACTTGTCGCATGTGCGACTAAAAATAGAAAACAAGTTAAACAATTATTTGAGTACATTGTTCTCATTACAAATTCAGTATGTGAATTTATCATTATATTTAACATTTCTTCGAAGTAATTTAATTCGCGGTCTGAGAAATGAAACCACACGCGCGAAGAGCTCTTTCAACGTACGTTATTGAAATTTTGGAAAATATTATTTTAAAGCTATATACATTATGCAGATCATTTGTGAGGAAAACATTCCACTTGATCATGATCATATATTGAATACAGAACCGGAGAAAATAATGGCCATTACGCAGTTTTATGCAGCTTCTTCTCGATACAAAGTCATCGCCGTAGTTTTTACGAAGCCATGGCTTATATTTATCTTTTGATTTTAGCCTCTGATTATATTCACGTCCATATAATATTTTAACAAAGATTTGAACATCCAAAAATTCTTTGTATATATAAATTTAAAAACAAGTTTTCTTATCATTAAGTTTTTAAAACTATTTATATTTCAACTAGCATGGCTAAGGCACAGCATCGCACAGCTAAGTAACAGCTAAGTAACTATCAACTTCCCAATCAATTTCAAAACTACTTTTAATCTAGAGAAACGTTCCTGTGGACGTCAATTGAAGTTGCACAATGGCCGCCAGTGGAACTTAAAGTTGCAGGACTTTAATATCAGATACGGCTCGGGGCCGAATTCCCAGCAGTCGAAGGACAATTTACTGGCACGTGACTTGACACGGACAAATGGTTTGTAAGCTAAATACAAAATGGAATTGAACTTTCCAAAAAGCACTCATGCAAGTGTGCTTTAATATACTGTAAAAGTATCTGCCACACTTCATTGTATACACTTTGTACAGCATATAATAAAAATGGAATGGCTCAATAATTTTGAATGTGAATTTCGTCTTTAGCGAATTCCTTTTACATTAGAAAGCTTTACAAGTCTATTTCATATGGGATTGAAAGTTATTACATGTTACTTAGTGTTTTATTCGTCCAATAATGGATGCCAAGCAAAGCCAAATGGGTGCAGCATATGTTGCAGCACTAACATATCAGAATAAACGGAAACTTCACAAAGTAGACTTATCAATAGTCAAAGGATAACTTACACGGACAAATGGTTTGTTAGCTAAATACAGATTAGACTTTTTTATATTTCGGATTATCATTGTACACGGACTTAAAAAGGTTCTTCAGTTAAAATAAAAACATTTAAAAAATCCGTTTTTATAACGTATGATAGCTTATTCCTTAGCATTTTGGATGGATGAAATATATTGAAGAACTAACTCGGTTTCGATATCGTGCTAATTAACTTTTCACAACAATACGATTCTGTCCAACTGATTGCGTGTGTTTTTTATCTTTGGTTTATTTCCGAGTCCAGGTAAAATATAGTAGTATTCGGGATCCGTAAATATTGCATACTGTAAAATATAAAATAACGATGCGAAATACTAAACAGTACTTGTATTAACAGGCACGAGTTGTAGAACTCTTATTACAGAGAGGCTCTTATCACAAAACAAATATGGCGCTTACGACACTAAAGACGGGTGTGACTCGAATTCAGACTGCAACTACAAGTACGACAATAACAACGCTGCAACTGTAATATTGATTTGAAAACTTCGACATTTCATATCTCTTCTGAATTTTTTCGATGGGTAGACTTTACTAGAAATTCTAGCGGGATAATTATTAGAAAGGATAAATCAGTGTTTATTTAATTTATAACAAGCTTTGTTTAAACCTGCGGTACCGTTCGTTTTACAGGGTGTAGTCATTCGTTAAGCAAGGCCAGACGATTATTACGTAAATACTTTTAAAGTGTAAAATTCACTGAATGTAAGATTTTAGGCTTAATGATCGAAGTGTCAATAATTATTATCAATGTTGTGTGCTTGATATTAGACTCAAAGAATTATAATTAAGGAATTATTACAATATGCGTTCTGTCGCCACCCAGCTCATTTTATGTCTCCACAGCTGGGACACGTGCCTTTCCTATGGATGGATAGGGAGGACGAGGCATAAAGTCATAAACCACTACGATTGATGGTTGTTAACGACTGCTAATGCGGCCGGAACCAACGGCTTTACATGCTTTCTAAAGCCTAATTTCCAACTGCAGGACAAAGGCCACCTGTCTCTTTCCTTTGCATGTTCTACGTACTAGCTCAGCATACTGTATAATTAAATAATTAATAGCTACGACACCGAAAGGGTCATTATTTTTCGATTGTTTAACTAAACGATTTGGGTGTACATCAAAATAGCGAGCTTGACCAACGGGATAGGACTAAAAGGGTGATTGAATGTATTAAGTTGACAACATCACGAAACCTTATATGTGGTGTAAAAATTGTTTTATTGCTGTTTAATTCCATCATCCCCTAGTATGACGGAATTAAATGTGGCAAGAAGGTATGGTGGTACTGTTCTTCAAAAAGGGCGACAAGACCCTGCTGAAGAACTACAAGCCCATCTCACTACTAAGCCACATCTACAACCTGTTTTCTTATATTTTGATGACTTCCAGCCTATCGAACAAGCTGGTTTCCGAAAAGGCTTCAGCACCAAAGACTACATACATACGCTGCGGCAGGTTATACAGAAGACCGAAAAGTATAACCAGCCTCTTTGCTTAGCGTTTGCGGACTATGAAAAAGCCTTCGATTCGATTGAAACATGGGCCGTGCTACAGTCAGTCAGTAAAGTGCCATTACGTTAGTCCGTCTTCAGGACCAGAGCCCGAAACCTATCCAGTTGCAGCGATGAGTGAGACAGGGAGGGATGTGATATCTCTGAAACTGTTCCCTGCTGTACTGGAATATGTTTATAAGCTACTGGACTGGAAACTGGACTATTTAACCAAATATACGACACTGGCAAATTTCGCAAAGATTGGTTAAGAACAACATTTGTTACTCTTCCCAAAAAGATGAAGCCTAGAAAATGCGAGGAGTATCGTACAATCAGTCTAATGAGTCATATGCTAAAGGTATTTATTATCATACATCATCGTATAAGACCGAAATGCAATGAACAACTAGGAGAAAGTCAGTTTCGTTTTCGAGAAGCCCTATTCGCTCTCAATGACCTGATACAAAAATGTAGAGACATGCAAAATGATGTTTACATGTGCTTCATAGACTACGAGAAAGCATTTGACCGTGTGAAGCATAAAACATTAATGGAAAGGTTGAAAAATATTGGGCTGGATGGAAAAGACCTAAGAACTGTGCAAAATTTATTATTATTATTATAATTATAAATTATCAGGAAATTAAAAAAATTAAATAAATTTTTACTTTTTATTTTCAAGTGCTAATTGCTGCACTGAAGCTAAATTAAATATTTATAAAATTTATAAAATACAGTGAAAAAATTAAACGCCTACCCGACCTAGCCAGGAATCGAACCTGGGTCTTCCGCAATCCGGGCGGCTGCACTGACCGCTATCCTACCGGGAAGGCTAACGTAAGCGTTGAATTTTGTCACTGCTTTATAATGCTTTTTTGAGTGCTAATAGCGGCACAGCGCGCCATCTATCTAAAGGTTAAAATTAAATGGATATTAAATAAATAAATAAAATAAAATAAATTAAATTATGTATTATTAAATTTGTATTGGGACCAAAAGGCTACTGTAGAGTTGAATCTGCAGAAACCGATGAAGTCGATATTTGCAGAGGAGTAAGGCAGGGATGCGTTGTATCGCCTTTGCTCTTCAACGTGTACTCCAAAGCTGTGATGACTGATGCGCTGGAAAACTTGAATGTTGGCGTTACAGTAAACGGCAAGTCTATAAATAATCTGCGCTATGCTGATGACACTGTATTGATTGCGTCGACAATCGCGGATTTGCAGATTATCTGCAACTCCGCTAATGTTAATATTAAGCTCAACTCTTCTACTGACCTCATAGAGCTGGGCTTAATATTAACATCAGCATGACAAAGAATATGGTAGTAGCCAGAAACAAACACCTTGACTCGAAACTGTCTGTGGCAGGTATACAACTGGGGCGCGTCATCATCATCATCTTAGGCAAAATGACGTCCACTGATGGACAAAGGCCTCCTCCAAGGATCTCCACAACGATCGGTTTTGTGCTGCTCGCATCCAGCGGCTTCCCGCGACCCTCACTAGATCGTCGGTTCACCTTGATGGAGGCCTGCCCACACTGCGCCTCCCGGTACGCGGTCGCCACTCAAGGACTATCGCGCCCTAGTGGCCATGCAACTGGAGCGCGTGCAGCAATATAAATATCTTGGTGCTTGGCTTAATGAAGATTGGGATAATGACCAGGAAATAAAAAACCGGATAGAAATAGCCCGAGCATCCTTTAATAAAATGCAGAAAGTCTTATTATGTCGTAGATTAAACTTAAGGCTTAGAACGCTCTTGCTGCAATGTTATGTCTGGCCTATTGTGCTCTACGGATGTAAACCGTGGACCATAAAAGAGGACACAAGACGACGCTTAAAAGCGTTCAAAATGTGATGCTACCGCCGTATGCTTCGCATTGAAGTTTGGTGCAGAAAGTTTCTAACGAGAGAGTTCTTCAGCGCGTCCAGAAGACCCGAGAGTTGTTGCGTACCATCGAGAAAAGAAAAGTTGGTTATCTGGGTCATATTTTAAGTTATGATAGGTACCAACTGCTTCAACTGATTATGATGGGCAAAATGGAAAGGAAAAGACGCGTTGGTAGGACCTCGACAGGGTCTCCCAGCAAGTGGGTCTTAAAATGAACATGAATAAGACCAAATTTATGTAGAACTCACGTGTCGTACCCACTCCTCTGAAGGTTAGGGACTCTGAAGTTGTGGACGATTATGTTTACCTGAGACAAACGGTCCAGCTAGGTACGTCCAACTTCAGCAAATAGGTAAATCGTCGAATCCAATCAGGCTGGGCAGCGTTCGGTAAGCTACGAAATATCATTTCGTCCGATATAACGCAGTTACTCAAGACGAAAGTCTTTGAACAGTGTGAGTGTGAGTGCCAGTGATGGCATACGAGACTGAGACATGGTCGCTTACTATGGGCCCCATAAGAAGGCACAATGTGATACTGCTTATCATATGGGTAATCCGTTTTAGGATGGAGGAGCTCGATGGCGCAGTTAACGCACCTGGACTACGAGTGCTGAGGTTAGCAACCTTTGCAAAGGCCGATCATCGGATGGGTGACTAAAAATTTATTTATTATTAAATTTTGAGCTCCTCCGTGCCGGAGGGCACGTAAAGCCGTTGATCCCGGCTGCATTAGCAGTCGATAACAACCACTAATCCGCACTGGGCCCGCGAGGTGGTTTATGGCGTTCTCCGTATCCATCCTTATGGAAGGCTCGTGCCTAAGCAGTAGGGACATAAAATGAGCTAATGATGAATCCATTCATAACATACCACACTGGTCCGATTTCTTGGTAGGTTATAACGACAACCATTTTATTTTTTTATTAATCAGTCTTCCAACAATCGGTACAAGATGAGAGATGAGAGAGTTAGCTGATTGCCCCAGGCGGCATTTTTAACCGACTTCAAAAAAGGAGGAGGTTACTCAATTCGTCTCGTATATATATTTTTTTTTATGTGTGTTCGCGGATAACCTCGTCGTTTCTGAACCGATTTTGATGATTCTTTTTTTGTTTTCTTTTTTTTTTTTTTTTTTTATTGGTTATAGGCAGGCATTTGACTACACCTCACCTGATGTTAAGTGAAGGTGCGGTCGAGGATGGAACATGCCTGCCTAGAAATAGCCTATTCACTCTAGCCTTGAAGAGGTCCAGATTATACCTTTCAGGGAACACATTCGCAGGCAGCGTGTTCCATTCCCTAGCTAAGCAAGCACTAAGAAAGTTGAACCGAATCGGCTCGTGCGACAAGGTGGCATATCTACAACATAGGCATGGAACTCGCGCCTCGCGCTCCGATAGCGGAAAGTGGATGGTGGGATTAGGTCGTGCAACTCCTTCGCGCACTCCCCGAAATGAATCCTGTAGAAGACCGACAGACGAGCCACCTTACGCCGATGTTCTAGATTTTGCAGCTTGGCGTCTATCAGGGCAGGGTCACCAATGAGTCTCTTAGCTCGTTTCTCAATCGAGTCCAAAGCAGCCAGATGGTATTTGGCTGATCCATACCAAAGGTGGCAGCAGTACTCCATACATGATCGAACTTGTGCTTGATAAAGTTGGAGCAGCTGTTCTGGCGTGAAGTACCGCCTGACCTTAGAGAGAACCCCCAGTTTTTTAGCTGCAGTCTTTGCTTTGGACTCGATGTACTGCCCGAAGTTGAGGTTGGACGAGAGCTCAACACCTAAGAGCTGTAGGCTGTCAGTCATAGCTACAGTCACATTCCGGAAAGTCGGAGCCAGGTGAAATGGGCTCCGCTTAGCTGAGAACAAACAAGCCTGTGTTTTGGCAGCGTTGAATGTGACCAAATTGGCATCGCCCCAATCGGATACTGCTTGGAGGGCTTCGTTCAAGCGGCTAACCATGGCCTCTCGACAAGAGTCGACATCTTGTCTGCCAGCCCCTGCACTCGACATGTATCTATCCGCAACGGTGCTATCGTCTGCGTACCCAAAGGTACCGGGCACAAGCAGGTCGTTTATATGAAGCAGGAATAGGGTTGCAGATAGAACCGATCCCTGAGGCACACCGGCATCGATAGCCTTTTGGTCCGATGAGTAGCCGTCGAGGACAACGCGTATCGATCTTCCCTTCAGGAAATCAGATATCCAAGCGCAAAAGTTAGCAGGAAGACCAAATGATGGGAGCTTGCTTATAAGGCTCGCGTGCCAAACCCTGTCAAAGGCCTTTGAGATATCGAGGGACACCGCAAGGGCCTCTCCATATTTCTCAATGGCCTCACTCCATAGATGTGTGGCCTATATTAGAAGGTCCCCAGTTGAGCGGCCTCGGCGGAATCCATATTGGCGGTCGCTGAGGAGATCGTTACCTTCCAAATGAGCCAGGAGTTTATTATTCAGTGCACGTTCCATAATCTTACAGAGTATGGACGTGACTGAGATGGGTCGATAATTAGCAGGGTCAGCTCGACTGCCTTTTTTGGGCACGGGTTGCACGTTAGCAAGCTTCCATGACTCCGGTACAATGCCTGTTTCAAGTGAGAGGCGGTACAGGCGTGTGAGGGGTGGAGACAACTCGGGAGCACATGAACGCAGAACTATTGTTACTATGTTTTCATTAAGTATTTTAAAGCACTACTACTTAATGAAGGTCTGGAGTCAATCTGATGTTGGAGTCGAAAGACAGTCAAGGGGAACTCTTCAACGATTTACAGTTGTTTAGGCTTGATTAATTTGTATTGATGAGAACTGTACACCTAAATGGGTTGTGACTGTCATTAGGGGTCTGATTATGAAGACGAAGGATAGTCAAGGGAACTTCTAAACGTTTTACAGTAGCTACCTTGTGTTTGGTCTTAATTCATTTCTATTGATAAGAACTTTGCACCCATATGGAGTATAAGTGCTATTGCAGGTCTGATGATGGAGATCAAAGACAGTCGAGGGAATTCCTCAACGATTTACAGCAGTTACCTTTTGTTGGGCTTACTTCATACGGTTCATTATGCCAAAATGTTTAGTTCGTACAAAAATAATACCTAATTAAGATTGAAGTTTTACATAGAAATACCATTACCTACTAGGCCGTCGTTTCCTCATCCGAGATGCATCCTTGTTCGGTCTACGTCTACCCAACATTAAAAATAGTAAAATAAAATAACTTTTACCGAAAAAAACCGACTTAAAAAAACAGGAAATTAATAAAGTAAAAACAGCTCTAAAAGGCAAGAAATAATATTGAAATCATATAAGTACCGATACGCATGTCAGTTTAAAAAAAATGTCTACTGAAGTCGGGTGGGGCTTTTACAATAAAAAAGTGGAGAAAATGGAACATATAAAAGTTTAAATGAGACAAAATTGTCCCCCAGCCGACCACCAACCACCTGACATGCGTATCTAGGTAATTAATAATATGATTTCAATATTATTTCTTGCTTTTTAAAGCTGTTTGTACTTTTTTTGAAGACGGTTTTTTCATGTAAAAAATTATTTTATTAGCGTCAATAATATTATTATTAATTGTCTTAATATGTACTTATACAAAAACACAGCTATGCACAAAAATACTACCTCATATTTTACGACAACTAACGCAACAAGAGGAGGAGCTCGAGATATTCTGATATGCTGACCTGGCGTTGCCAAAACTGCTTAACTTGCGACATCGCTATCTGAACGCGTGAGCCGTTGAGCCAAGGACTGCCTCTTCCACAAGTCTATTGCAAACGGTAATTTCCTGCTCTTATGCACTTATCCACGGCTTCCATACACAGACTAATGGCATTCAAAGTTCAAACGCTTACTGGATATAGTCAGCGGCATTCGAATAAAGTGTGACTTAACTATAGTTACAGCATTAATATATTTAGAGGTTTATTTGGGAAAATATATAAGTAATTTTGAAACGAATAGACAAAAACGATTGATGATTACAGTCATACGTGCGGATTATTTTGGAACAAACGGTTTACCACGTCGAGAAGGCAAATTATGTTGCAAAAAAAAATGAAATTTTGAAAATAGTTTTAAAAAGACGTTTTCTTAAGGATCAACCCTTTCCCACCCTCTGACACCGGAAAGGTGTACTACGAAATTAAGCTATCGTGGTTCTGTCCCACCTCTGTGGAAAATCAATACAATGAATCTACTCTTACTATGTAAGCCAAAAGAGCCTTATTCAATGTTAACAACTACGTCAAGAACACCAGCCAGCCTAATCGAGCCACTAAAGCCTAATGGTAGTGCAGGTGCATTACTTACCCGGTATGACAGAGGGTGCGGGTTTCAGTCTCGATCGTGGATTTCTTTTACAAATACTTTTTTTTAAATGTATTTACGATAGCTAAAAAATAAAAATAATATATATCTATGTTAATAAGGAGCTCGATGGCGCAGTGCTTAAAAGGCCGGTCATCGGATGGGTGACCAAAAGTTTATCATCTCGAACTCCTCCTTGCTTCGGAAGGCATGTAAAGTCGTTAGTCCCGGCTGCATTACCAGTCGTTAGCAACCACTAATCCGCACTGGGCCCGCGTTGTGGTTTATGGCCCGTTATCTCTAATCCATAGGGAAAGCTCGTGCCCTAGCGATGGTGCCATAAAATGAGCTAATGATGATAATGATGATGATGAATATATTAACAAAAGGACCTAAATGATTAATATATTAATAAAAATCTAAAGGACCTGGAAAAGCTTCAACTGGCAGTGGCGCCGACTTATATCAGAATTCAAAGCTCGCTTGGGGCTACAGGCTAAGTAAGGCTAAGCTAAATTAAAGTGGCTAGCAAGTACGTAAGTAAGTAAGTAAATAGCCTATAACTGCCCACTGCTGGGCAAACGCCTCCATCGTTGTAATCAAGTCATCATTACAATTGATGGGTATTGGCTTAATAACCACGCTTGCCAAATGCGGGTTAGATTACAAACCCGCCCCCCGACCGCCTAACCGATCGCTTTGACTACGCGTATAGTTTATGACGTCATCTTGCCACCTCGCACCGCCTATGAAAGCAATATCAAAAGCTAAAGGCTTATAGCTTTCGATATTGCTTTCATAAGCGGCACGAAACAACAAGATGACGTCATAAACCACACACGAAGTCAAAGCGATCGGTTAGGCGGTCGGGCCCCTGGGCTGTGCACTGAATAAATCCGAAATACACTTTGCCCGGCCTGGGAATTGAACCCGGGACCTTCGGGTATCGAGCCGAGCGCTTTGCTACTCGGCCACCAAGGCGAGAGGCTGGCAAGAGCTGGATGAAGAAGCCGCGGATCCTGCTCAGGGGTGTGGTGGTCACTTGGAGAGGCTGAGCTGATGATGAAAGCTAATTCAGTCCCCACAAAACTTTTACGAAGAAAGCGCTATGTTAAATTGTTACTTAGCTTTTTTACTGCAAAAAGAAACTTAGTAATGCAAATTTTTGAAGGAGCACTTATGCAAGAGTTTTTAAAATACCTTTTACATACGTAAACCTGTAAAAGGTGCCGCTTAATTCTATACACTTTGCGCAACTTTTACTAAAAATGGGAATGGCTCCGCTCTTTTGAACGGGAACTTTACCGTTACTGAATTATGTAAACAGCCGATAGTTGCATCCACCGGGCAACATTTTAGCTCTCCTAGTTTTCACCTAAAAGACGCTGTTTCGATCCCAAAAAAAAACGTTTTCGTCATCGTGATTAAATCCTACTAATATTATAAACGCGAAAGTTTGTAAGTATGGCTGGATGTTTATTACTCTTTCACGTAAAAACTACTGAATAGATTTGGATGACATTCGGCATACAGATAGTTTAGGGTAATATAGGGTCTTTCGCAATCCGGGCGGCTGCATTAACCATTATGCTACCAGGAAGGGTAATGCATATATTAAATATTTGATTTGGCTTCAGTGCAGCAATTAGCACTTAAAATAAAAAGTAAAAATTATTATTTAGTTGGTAGAACAAATTGTTTAAGTATTCAGCTACTCTTTCTGTTGACTTTAGAACAGATTTCTTTGTATATCCATGTGTGATAAATTTCAAATCTCCAACGTAGTGTTTTTTTTCGAAAACTCCACCAATACTATTTTAATATTGCACCCTTTCCCTTTTATCTTGCATGTTAATAGGTAACAATTGTAGCATTTATTATTTAAAAAGTTTATTCTATCTAACATTATAAAAATAGCTAAAATACCACATCTCGTAGCTCTATGATTTGTATTTTAATGCAATGCAAATATTATTCATTGCATATTGCATGCAGTTTCTTATTAGATACTTTCGTATTCGCCGCGAAATTTTAAATATTAAACTTTATAATGTAATCACAAATTCACAGAAAAATAAACTCCAGTTAAATTAATTAATAACTAGGTAAAAAAGCAAATTACTACCTCCGATCACATCTCCGAGCAATGAACTTTAATCATTGATGTAATTTCTTACATAAATAAACACACAGGTGAAAGGGAGAGATCTAGTCTTGAAGGATCTACTTGAGCTCCAGGTAACCTGCGGCTTAGAATAGAAAAAGTTAGAAAACTCACTTTGGGTCGTTACAGAGCTTTTATATATTTTTCATTCCATCTATTCGAAAAAGACGACTTGGTTCGCCTTTAAGTGCACCCAAAGGTGGTGTTTTCTATATGAAACTTTTAGCGGGCAGTAATGAGTTTTTAATCCTCTTTATAAGTGCGCCGCAATTATCTTTGCCGCGCACTTTTTGAATTTGGAACATCTTAGTGTTCAGCGCCATAGAAATCGAACGCAAATATTGTTTGAATAAAGACAGGCTGGTACGACGTAATGCTCTAAGGACGCGGCCCATAGTCGCGCCGCCGCCGGCTGAATAAAAAAAAAGAAATCAAATTAAAAACGCGTAAAATACAATCCGCGTTTTCGCCAATTTTCACGGATTGTTAGAAAATTATGGTTTTGTTTTGAAAAATGAATTCTTCAAACTGTATACAGGACATTGTTTTCGTCGTACTTCTGCTACCCTTTTGGCAGATTCTGGAGCGGACTTAACTGTTCTCAAGCGACATGGAGGATGGAAGTCGAGTGCTGTAGCAGAGGGGTATATAGAAGATTCCATTGAGAAAAAGGCGAAAACATGTGAACGCATCGTGGAAAACATTAAATTGCAACCATCAGTTAATCCATCCATGCCACTGTCTGTCTGTCTATCGCGCCCATCTACATCCAAACAACGAGATTCACCGTCACATTTTCCTCAAAATAAACCAGATTCGGACATTATTTCAAACACACAGAATATAAAATCTACAACAATCTCTATTCCTAATAAAACTGTAACAATAAATTTTCATAATTGCGAAAATGTCTCAAATGTAAATATAAGTATTTAGTTGTTTTATTATAAGATACTATTTATTTTCAATTTAGTTGTTTCTCTATGTTTTATTAAATAATAATATTACAATAAAATATGAGGCGCCTTTTATTTTCTCATAGAGGGTGATGAAAAGTAGAGTGTATCACACGAGCGCAAAATATATTTTTGGCTCGGGCGACGTACTTTGAATCCCTCGCTACGTTCAGGATTCTACTAAAGAATCCCTCGCTACGCTTGGGATTCTACTCTAGAATACCTCACTTAGCTCTGGATTCAAAAAAGCGCCCTCGCCGTAAAAATATTATTTTGCTCCCTTATGATACAATCTACTATTTTACACCATACCTACCTTACAATAAAAATAAAATCAATATAATATTCATGCGAATTGAAACTTGCCATTATGGATTTTAAATTGCATTAATTCATTAGAATAACTTTATATTTATTTATTTATTTATTTATTATCTTAGGAAGACTATCGACTTATGCAATAAATGAATAGCTACAAACTGATAGGTAAAACAGAAAAGTCATTAAAAAGTCTCCACTGTTAGAATATATCTAATATATAAAATTCTCGTGTCACAGTTTTCGTTGCCATACTCCTCCGAAACGGCTTGACCGATTTTGATGAAATTTTTTGTGCTTATCCGGTATCTATGAGAATCGGCCAACATCTATTTTTCATCCCCCTAAATGTTAGGGGTAGTCCACCCCTAAATTTTTTTAATTATTTATATGGCAAAACAACGTTTGCCGGGTCAGCTAGTAATATATAATTGTTGCGGAAACCACTATTCACACTCTCTGCTACCGTTTAAAATTAGGTTACACCTTAAAATCCACAAAATCCACTCACAGTTCCATGCCGCTCCCGCCGTCCAGAACGGGATCCATATGGTCTGATGGGGCCTGAATCCGAGTCCGGGTCTTCTCGAGTTCCCTAATCACACCCAACGGCTACCCCGAAGTGCACTTTCCCCCGAGGAAATACCTGTTTTCTCCAGCAGCGAAGACGCCGACATCCAACCATGGGATGGCGAATTGTACTTCCGATGCGATTCGCTTACGACTTACACACACACAAGACACAGATTGCACAATACACTTAATTTGAATAATACGGCTCCAAATGCCCTTATTACTGCTTAAAATCTATTTAATTATCAACACACGATAACCTATAAACCAGCCCTGTTGTTTTCCCGAAACAAGTACCAAAAAAAAAAACAATTAGTGATGGGGCCATTATGCCACTAAATAAATTGAATATCGATAATCGATTCCCAAATCGATCCGTCCATAATACAAATCAAAGTTTTATTTCCAACAAAAATAAATGCCTGTTTATTTGCAACATCCCGCCACCCAAAGCGGACGTACCGCTTTCTAGCCTGAAATCTTAAACTAGTCAACCGGTAATCGAGCTAAGGTCGCGACTGCGCGATTTAGCACCGATCCATCAACCAACACTTGCGCCACACGCGGAGTCCCGTCCGCGCTCCAGATTAACTTTAAAATGCGACCTCGTCTCCAAAATAACCATGGCAAATTAGCCTCTTTTAATAAAACCAGATCCCCCTCCGAAGGGGGCGACGTCCGGTCTGTCCACTTTACACGCTGCTGCAATAAATGCAGATACTCCAGTGACCAACGACGCCACAAGTCCTGACTCATTTGTTGTATCATTTGAAAACGAGACATCCGGTGTCTGCGTTCATCCTTCCAGGGATACTCAGGCAGGGCAGTGAGTGGCTGACCGACCAAAAAATGACCAGGGGTCAGGACTTCCATGTCATTTGCGTCAGAGGAGAGTGGACAAAGCGGACGCGAGTTGAGAACCGCCTCAACCTTACAAAACGCAGTTGTAAGTTCCTCATACGTGAGGGTAGTTTCCCCGATTACCCGGCGCAAGTGGGTTTTTGCCGATTTTACCGCGGCTTCAAATATCCCGCCCCAGTGGGGACAGGCTGGCACACTAAATCGCCATGTGATTCCCCGCTGTGCGAGAGCTTGACTTATGCTATTACAATTTTTATCCAGAAAATCGTTCACATCTTTTAAGTAGTTGGCAGTGCCTCTGTAGTTGGTACCGTTGTCGGACCGAATGAGAGAAGGTAAACCCCGTCGCGAAACAAAACGATCCAGCGTGGCGACAAAGGCTTCCGTAGACAGAGCCGAAACCACTTCCAGGTGGACGGCCTTAGTGGCCAGGCAGACAAAAACGCACAGGTATGCTTTCGTGAACCTAGTGTTACGATAGGCTGTGGTTCTCACCAGAAACGGTCCAGCAAAATCCGTACCGACCCCGTCGAACGGCCTAGTAGTCTGACAAACCCGGTCAGAAGGGAGATCCCCCATCTGTGGCTGCATAGTGGAGGCCTTCACCCGATAACAAGCCACACACTTAAATAACACGCTGCGAACCACTCTCCGAGAGGACAAAATCCAGAACTCCCTCTGTAATATCGCCAGTAACGCATTACACCTCGCGTGAGCGTTTTTCAGGTGTCTATCCGAGACCACCAGTTCTACCAAAGGTCCTCCTTTGGGGAGTAGCAGAGGATGACGGCTACCGAAGGGCAGGTCGGCATTTTTGAGGCGACCTCCAACGCGTAACAGTCCATCCGCATCCAGAAATGGGTTGAGCCGAGAGATCGCTCCCTTGAGCTTTGCGCGACCGACGCGCAAAATCTTCAGTTCGTCCTCGAACCGGTCAGCTTGAACCAGCCGTATCAGGGCCAACAGTGAACTCCTGCGTTCCTCAGCACCCGCCACGGGTGATAACTGCCTCTTGTCTGGATGGCGGCAGTTATGTAGAAATCTCCGGATCCAGCAAGTTACACCTAGCAATTTGTCCAGTTTGCTGTATCGAGCCGTCAACCAATTCGGATCTGGCCTTGACTCGTTTGTTGTCACCAAAACTTTTATTCCAGGGAGCATCCCTAGAGAGCCATCGATCATGGTGACCGGCCATGATGACTCACCCTCCTTTAACCACTCTGGACCCCACCAGAGGGCATGCTGCACCAATTCTGGCGCGGTGCAGCCCCGAGAGGTACAATCGGCAGGATTCCAGGGGCCGGGAACGTGCCTCCAACAAATTTCGATGCCTGAGTTCTGTACCTGAGATACCCGATTGGCCACAAACGTTTCCAATACGTGGGGTGCCCCGCGTAGCCATGCCAGAGCTACCTGACTGTCAGACCAGGCGTAGACATTCCGGATGTCCACCGTAGACGTCAGTTCCTTGTGCACGTGGCACAACAGTTTGGCCAATAGATGCGCCCCGCAAAGCTCCAGCTTCGGGATTGTCAGCCTAGTTTTGAGGGGAGCCACCTTGCTTTTAGCCAGAAGCAAGGAGACGACGACTCAACCCTTCGAGTCCACCGTTCGCAGATACACCACTGCGGCATACCCTCGTTCTGACGCATCGCAGAAGCCATGTAGGCTTGCCCTGTATTTGCCCCGCGGCAAGATCCGCCGCGGCAACGCCACCTGATTGATCGCCTCGATCGTAGAGATCAGAGCGAGCCAAGTGTCGAGTGAGAGCCCTACCAGTGGCTCATCCCACGAGACTCCGAGTCTCCACAGTGTTTGCAATAAACACTTCGCCATAAAAATGCACGTGCTGATCCATCCATTTGGATCAAACATCCGAGCGATGGTGGAAAGGACCGTCCTTTTCGACCAAACTCTTGTAGTTTCCAATTCTACCCGGAATGTGAAAATATCGTGAACCGGCTGATATTTAATTCCCAAAACGGCGATAGAGTTCGGGTCCCCTGCGTCCTCGAATAGCTGAGGATTCTGTTGGTGATCTTCCGGAATCCCAACCAGAAGCTGTGGCTCGTTGGATAACCATTTTCTCAACTCATAACCACCAGCCGCGAGGAGTCCGATCAGCTCATTCCTGATGATGAGCGCCTCCTCCAGAGAGGCTGCCCCTGTGCAGATATCATCTACGAACACGTCACGTGTCAGTACAGCGGCTGCCCGGGGAAAGCGAGCCCGTTCCTGCTCCGCCAGTTCCAGCAGTGACCGGATGGCAATGAAGGGACTCGACTTCAGGCCGTACGTATTGGTGTTGAGCTCGTAGACGGTGATGGGATCCTCCGAATGTTCCCTCCAGAGTATTAACTGAAACCTCCTGTCCGCAGGATGTATTACTGTTTGGCGGAACATCATCCGGATGTCCGCACCGATCACCACCTGGTGTCTTCGGAAATTTAAAATGATGTCGACAATGTCCCGATGTAACTTCAGACCAGAATGGAGACATTGGTTCAATGAAACTCCAGTCGACGACGGTGCCGATCCGTCAAAAACAGTCCGTAGTTTTCCAGATGAGGCCTTCAACACCGCGTGGTGAGGCAAGAAAAAATGATCTGTCGTTGTCCAGTCGACAGTCACCCGCGACATATGCCCCAAGGCCTCGTATTCTCGCATGAACTCGATATACTTTTCCCGAAGTACCGGATCGCGAGACATACGACGCTCCATGGACAAGAGTCGTTTCTCTGCCAACGCCCTCGATTTTCCCAAGAGAGGGGGACAGTCGATAAAGGGCAGTCGAGTTTCGATCCTACCCGACGCCATCCGGCGTGTGTGATCCTTATAAAAGGTTTCGCACTCCACATGCTCCGGATCCAGACGGGAGACCATGGGAGGCTCTTCCAGTTCCCAGAATTTTTGCATCGTCCTAGCGATGGAGGTAGTAGCGACGACAGGTGAGACATCCCGCGTCTCCTGGTCGAAAACCGGTCCCATTAAAACGTGTCCAAAGATGGTAGGTATAGCTACCAACGAAGAGCGGCCCAGAATCCGCTGAGGCCCTAAAAGGATCCAGCCCAGTACATCCGCTCCCAATATCAGGTCCACCGGAGCTGGCTCCTCGAAATGAGGGTCTGCCAGCATGAGACCTGATGTGTCAGACATTGCGTCCCGCGGAATGTCTGTCGGTGGATGCCAACCTAGCAGATTGTCGAGTACAATCACGACCGCCGCAATCCGTATCGAAGCGGAATGCACAGGAGAGAAGAAAATGTGGGTCTGACCGGACAGACCCCCCACTTCTGTATCTCCGACTCCCCGAATCGGAACTGAGGGAGGCGCGCACTCCAGACGTAGGCGCGCACTCCAGACGTAGGCGCCTCGCTACCCTCGTAGTAATTAAGCAGCCCTGTGCCCCAGTGTCTAGTAGGGCTCGTATCCGGACGAAGTCCCCCCTAGGTCCCCAAACGCGTACCTGCGCGATGGGCAAAAGAACCGTCCTCGGTTCCGACGTAGCCCGACCACAGGCTAGTCACGCGTCAGAGCCAGCAGCCGACCCTGTCGAACCGTGATGACTCGGCCAGTAAGTCGGACGCGTGCAGGCCACCATCCGGGGTGGTGCGTATCCAGCTGCCCTACCATACCGGTGATAGGGTGGGTGGTATTCCAACCTCGGGTACTCGTGCAGTACCGGTGAGAACTGTTGACGGTTCTCATGTCGTTGTTGTTACGGTAACGGCGGCGGAGGATACGCGTACGAGTATCCAGGTGTTGGGTCCGGAGATGGGGCTCCCTGTACCCAGTGGCCCTTAGAGGCACCAACTCCTGGTGTTGGTCGCGCCGGGTGCCGGGTTGTAGCCAGAACCTGGCTCCGTTCCGGCGGTCCCCAACTCACCTGAGCCGGGGTGTACGAGGGGTTGTAGTGTGGCGGCCGTGGCGGACTCCGTCTTTCCGGAGGCGGAGTTGACCCCGGCCCCAAACCGCCACCCGTGGGAGATCCCCTCTCCCGAACCGGTGCTGAGCCTTCAGCACTACGGGTGCACAGTAAGCGATGGTGCGGTCCGCCGCACACATCGCAAGGCCTCGCCTGGGGACACTCATTATACCTATGTCCTCCCAGGCAGGCATAACACAATCCTCGTGTCCGAACGAGGTTTCGGCGCTCTTTTGTGGGCAGCCCGAGAATTGCTGGACATAGCTGTTCCAAGTGCTGCTGTCCGCAAACCCGGCATCCAGAACCGGGGTTGATGGCGGCCGCAGCCACCAGCCTGCCGCGACCCTTCCCTGGGTTGCGTGGCGGCTGGGCGCCGTAGACTCCGGAAGTGCGGGCCAGCGCACTTGTCGGAGCCTCCTGGGAGGCTAGCTGGTTTTCCAGCAGGCCAGCCTCCTCTTCCAGGAACTCCAGAAGTTCCCCTATCGAGGGCAGAACGCTGCCGAGATCCTTGTGGACCAGTCGATTCCGCTCGAACTTGTCCCTCATCTCCTGCGACAACTTGGCCAGAACGATGTGCAGAAGAAGGAAGGACCACTGGTCGACGGGCAGTCCGAGTGTCCTTAACCCGTTTAAGGACACGGTGAGCGGGGTGATCAGCTGCGCCCTCAGCTGAGCCCTATGGTTGACCCTCGGCAATCCCAGCAGATGGGTCACGTGCGCGTCCGCCTGAAGACGCGGCTTCTCGTACCGCTTCTCCAGCAGCTGCATGGCGGTGTCGTAGCTCGCATCCTGCAGCTCCAGATGCTGTACGAGCTGTCTGGGTTCTCCATCTAGGAAGGAACGGAGATATGCCAGCTTTTCGGCCTTGGTGAAATCCTTCCGAGTATCCACCAAGGCCAAAAACATGTTCCGGAATCCAGCCCAGTCCCGCATACATCCGGTGAAATGCGGGACCTCCAGGGCACCCAATCTTCCCATGGCGCTGGGTCCAGGGGTGTAGAGCGAAGTGGGGCGCGCAACAGGCTTCCCCTCCCGCAGTCGCTCGATGTCCTTCACCCGCTGAAGGACCTCATCGTAGATGTCTTGGATGTGCTCCAGATCCTTGACATATTGGGCGTGGAGGGCCAGCTCCTTCTCCCCGACCGGGTCGGTTGACAATAGAGCGGTTACCGACCGCTCGGCCAACAAGAAACGACCCTGCATTTCCTTCGAACGCGTCTCCAAGGCGTCCTCCCGGTTAGGCCGATCTATTAATGCAAGCAGCCCGGTGAACCACCGGAGCTGCTGAGCCAACTCCTGCCGTGACGCTGTCATTATAAATAACTTAAATTTAATAAACCTAAACACAAAATTAAAACGAGTCAACGAAAACACGGAATCGATTATCCCGAATCGACTCGATGCTTTCAATTGAAAGAAATTGAATAACAATTAACGTTCCGAGAAATGTTCCAGCCCAAATACAACGGTACTACCAACCTTACAATTCAACCGCACCTGTCCCGGAAGTGCGATTTTACACGAAATGACCTTAACCTATTACGAACTAACAAAATACACAAAATTACACCGATTAACCTAGAGGTCCGGTAGTAACCACGCTCTGCTACCAAAATGTTGCGGAAACCACTATTCACACTCTCTGCTACCGTTTAAAATTAGGTTACACCTTAAAATCCACAAAATCCACTCACAGTTCCATGCCGCTCCCGCCGTCCAGAACGGGATCCATATGGTCTGATGGGGCCTGAATCCGAGTCCGGGTCTTCTCGAGTTCCCTAATCACACCCAACGGCTACCCCGAAGTGCACTTTCCCCCGAGGAAATACCTGTTTTCTCCAGCAGCGAAGACGCCGACATCCAACCATGGGATGGCGAATTGTACTCCCGATGCGATTCGCTTACGACTTACACACACACAAGACACAGATTGCACAATACACTTAATTTGAATAATACGGCTCCAAATGCCCTTATTACTGCTTAAAATCTATTTAATTATCAACACACGATAACCTATAAACCAGCCCTGTTGTTTTCCCGAAACAAGTACCAAAAAAAAAAAAAGAACAATTAGTGATGGGGCCATTATGCCACGAAATAAATTGAATATCGATAATCGATTCCCAAATCGATCCGTCCATAATGCAAATCAAAGTTTTATTTCCTACAAAAATAAATGCCTGTTTATTTGCAACAATAATATATATTCTAACAGTGGAGACTTTTTAATGACTTTTCTGTTTATGTAAGATTAGTGTAAGATACCGAAATGTATAATATAATAAGTAATAATATTGGATTACATCACTTATATCTATATATGATAAAATGTTGGACCCAACTAACTGTTCCCAAGTAACTGTTCCACACTATCAACACAAAAACCATCCGGCCCCATAAACCACTATCAAGCTTAATTCTGTTATCACTCTTCAAAGTACAACTATTTATCCGCTCCAAAAAACTTGTGGAGCAGCTGTTAGTTTGATCCCGGCCGGCATCCGGCAAATGCGGCAAAAAGTAACTTGCCGGTCCATTTGCCGAAGGGTGAGTGTGAGCACAATCGCCAGCGGCCTCTATGACACCGTGACAAACTGCCAACTCCCAACAACCATAGAGTTACGATAGGCGAACGTGACTACGCTCCCAAAATAAATATTTATAAGGGTAAGGCATATTTTACTGTAACAGCAACCTCTAATTTTCTAAATATAATTTAAGGCGACGCACCGCTAAACAATTAATCTAATACGGAGCGTTTGCCCCGTACCATATAAAAAACTGTTTTTTTTTTCCTTCAAATTATAACTACAAATTATTTTAAAAAAATGAACTAGCATATTGAAGTGGGTGTTAAGACTAATCTACTAAGAAAATTTAGTTGCTTAAATCGGTTTTATTTGTCTGTAAAATGCAAATCTATGTTTTAAAAGAGGCTACTTTGATATTTTTTCTGTGTTATAAAAGTTGAGAAATCGTGTTTTTGCAACTAGCAAAATGAAGTCAATTATATGAAAAATCATATCATCAAATATCACCTTCATATGTTTTGTATTTGTTGGGAAAATCAAGATCCCCTTAATATAAACGTGTCGAATACGGAACTTAATCACGTATTGACTCAGGACTCGCGAATCGCGAATCTCTTTAACCCTGTCAGTCACAGACCATAATATTATGTTCAGTCTTTTAAATTAGGACTCAAAGAAGAGAGTTAGATAAGGTAAAGAATGGTAAAGGTGAGGATAGGTAAACTGTTGGTTTTGGTTGTTGTCAGAAGACGGCAGTTGTTAAAACCCATCAACTCACAGCGTGGACTAATATCGCCATGTGGTGTCGTACATTTGGGAAGGCCTGAGTCTAGAATTGGGATGTCTACAGGCTGAAGATGATGGTAGTGACTAATAAAAGCAATATTGTTTTCTAAAGTTTACGCGAACTTTACACATTGAAATAAAACAATTAAAAAACATCCTAATTTCAATAGAGAAGATGGTTGGAATCTACCACCAGCCTGGGATCCCATCATACAAAATATTAAATCCCAGCCCCAACACCATACTGCCAGACCAAAAGATACTGTAAGCTCTTTCTGCGTAAAACGGAACGCACCTTAAATGAGGGTATACAAGCTACCAACTAATTATGAGACGACCAACACCTCAGTCTCCCTGTGACCACGGACCCTGCAAAGGGTTCAAAACGTCAAGATAAACATTAAATAAGTAATGTGTAAAATAAACGCGAGTACTTCCGTAAAAGTTGTTTAATAAAACCAACGCAAGCTTATTGAGGAATGTACGAACACATGTCTAGTTCCATATTATGAGCCAGTCACGATGTATGTCATTTGCCTGAAGCTTTGGCTTAAACATCAAAGGCATCAAACTCTACTTGTACACAAAGTATTTAATTTACAACGCTTAATGGTTGACTTTGATGAAAGAAACTTACACCTGACTATTTCACAATAGATAATAAATTGTATGACCATTGACCGAGCTACTTGCTTCAATAGAGAGGCCTAAACAAATCTATTTGAATTTAATATTTTACATCAAAATTTGTTTTTAAACAAGAAATTTAAAACAATATTTAGAAAGATGACGAATAAAGCACTATTTGGCCAACGATTGAGGTGAGGTGCTCAAATCTCAAAAAGAACAAAATAAAAATCTAAATATTTATAAAATTTACAAAATACAGTGAAAAAATTAAACGCCTACCCGACCCAGCCAGGAATCGAACCTGGGTCTTCCGCAATCCGGGCGGCTGCACTGACCGCTATGCTACCGGGAAGGCTGACGTAGACGCTGAATTTTGTCACTGCTTTTGTAATTTTTAGAGTGCTAATAGCGGCACAGCGCGCCATCTATCCAACGACCATTGCAACCGTTGGCTATGCAGATTCATCTTTGCAGATGAAATACTACAAATTTGATAACAAAAAAAAATAAAAAAAAAATAAAAAAAATTAATAAAAATCTAGCAAAGAAAGTAGTGGTAATTAATTTTTTTCTAACTTTACCTTTTCTGCCGTTTAGCCGCAGATCCAGCATGAGATAAAGGTAGATGTCAACGATAGAGACGTATAAGATACACGTATACCATCCAGAAAATTATGTTCAATCTCTTAATGGTCTCGACAATTGTTTTTTATTAGAGACAAATAATTTCAGCTGACGATTAACTCTATGTTCAGCATCCGCCGCAGAAACCCCGAGTTTGCCAGTTCCGAACTCGGGCTGACACGCGACAAGAGCAAGACTAACTTTATCTAGCCGATGTTGAGGCGCCCCTGACTCCGCACCCGCCCTTTTGACGATAATAATTCAAGAGGAACATGAAACTTTATCGCTCGTCTCCAATTCTCGTTATGGAATGGAATCAATACGAATCGTGCTTTCCGTTTTTTTTCTATAGACATTTTTATTGAAATGGTCAATAAGGGTATAGCGATCGGAAGGTATAAAATATTGTTTTACCATTTGCTTGCCCTTCTGAAGATTAAATCTAAATGTTTGCTTTTTAACATAACCGTGTTACGTGGTCGCTCCTTTTAGAAAAATACCGACAGTCTTTTGTTGTACAAAAATGGCCGTCGTACGTACGAGCCCGAGAGTTGTGGACGTTCATATCCCTATTAAAAACTATTGCTTTCTTATTTCCTCTAAACTTTCACTATATTCGTGAAAGTTAGTTTCTCTATCACAACACAAGTAAGTCCCCAGAAGTTTTTACTTAACCGGAACTCACAACTGTGCACTTATACATACTTTGCATTTATATTATTAGTTAAATCAACATTTGCATTTTTTTATACCTAAAGTTATGGTTTTTTGTTTCTGTGGAACATGTTTTTGTTGTGTTTTTGTTTATGTTTCTTTTACTAGCTTTGTTTTAATCGTGTTTATCTATGTAAGAATTCTATTAAAAAACATTTAGGCACTGTAGGTTTTCTTTTATATAATGTTTTGTGAAATTGTATTGCTATTAAACGACTGTTTGTTGCCAAAATAAAAAATTGATTGAAATTAACCTTGATTAAAATATGAGAGTTCTCTACTGATGGTATATTTTTATGCTATTCTTTTCCATGTATTTAAATTTGGGTTTTTCATTATTAAGTATATCGCCCGGTGGCTGATAGGCAAAGCGTTCACGAGGTCCTGAATTCAATTCTCAGTACGGGTAAAAGTGTAATTCTTATTTTTAAAACCAGTCCCGGGTTTGAAATAACTATACCTATAATTTTGGCAAGCGACTAACTTGTAGTCATGATTTAATTGATGGAGGTTTTTTCCAGCTATGGGACAGCATATAGCCTAAAAATACTAGCTAAGGTCTAGTCTTTTGATCTTTGATTTTAATATACCTTTGTGGTAGATGCTCATAAAAAAGACAACATCAAGAGAAGTCGTTTTTCCATGATCATATAATAAAAAAAGAGATTTTTGTAAAACATCGACAAGGGTATACCAGTATTATTTTAAGGAATTTTGCTACTGTTGTGCATTTATTCACGGGCAGTAATTCCGTAGACTACATGAAAACTCAATACAAGTGATTGGCATCCATACAAGACGTGCCTGTATTTAGCTGCCTAGATTTTACGACGCATAGCCCGGGTTTGTGATCACCAACCCGCATTTGGCAAGCATGGTCATTAAGGCGACGCACCGCTAAACAATAAATCTCATACGTTTTGATACGAGCGTTTGCGCCCCGTACCATAAGAAAAACTGTTTTTTTTCCTTCAAATTATAACTACAAATTATTTTTAAAAAATGACCTACAATATTGAAGTGTGTGTTAAGACTAATATACTAAGAAAATTTAGACGCTTATATCGGTCTGGTTAGCCTGTAAAATGCAAATCTATGTTTTAAAAGTGGTTACTTTGATATTTTTTTCTCTGTTATAAAAGTTAACAAATCGTGGTTCTGCAACTAGCAAAATGAAGTCAATTAAATGAAAAATCATGTCATCAAATATCACTTTCATATGTTTTGTAATTGTTGGGAAAAATTAAGATCCCCGCCACGTAAATTTCCAACGCGTCGCCTTAAGCCGATTACCATCAATTGTAGCAATGGCTTGAATTCTATGATGGAGGCCCTTACACAACTGTTATGACAGTAAATCCAGAGAATATTGAATAAATAAATATTGAATATTGAACTATGGGACAGTATACTATGATAATGACTTTACTTCCCACAAAGATTTTAGTTTGCCTGCAACATCATCCTTTATAAGTCCCACTGATGGGTTTAGGCTTCTCACAAGGACAATAACAGCACATGGGGATATCGAGCAATAACCCACCACGCAAGCCCAAGTTCTTGGGCTATATAAGCGTGCCTTCAGAAGTAATAGATATGTTAAGTCAAGAAATGCTTTTCTTTCTTCCTATTTTCTGTTCTGGTCACCCAAACGGTGAACCGGCATAGCGAAGGTTACATGGCTTGCCAGATTAGTTAAATCTGACTAGTTCAAATTTAAATATACTTAGCAATTGCTTTGCTATAACTGTCTCCAACTTGATAATACCGCTTTACATATTGCGTCTGTTAATATGGTTGACAACGTAAGGGAAGCTTATAATTGATTTCACAATTACATACCTAATTTATGCACAATCACTTAATACTATACTGGTTAATGCAGTTATGTTCATTTCAGTAACCAACAATCCAATAAACGGCTTCGCTAATTTACCAACAAACCACAAAGCTCTAATCACCATACGAGATATCGATCCCAATGTTCCAATTGTTTCAATCTTCTCTGATTATATCAAGGTAACATGGCCGAATGAGGAGCTCGATGGCGCAGTGGTTAACGCGCCCGGTCTGCGATTGCTAAGGTTAAGCAATTTTTGCAAAGGCCGGTCATCGGATGGGTGACCAAAGATTTATCATCTCGAGCAACTCCGTGTTTCAGAAGGCACGTAAAGCCGTTGGTCGCGGCTGCATTAGTAGTCGTTAACAACCGCCAATCTGTACTGGGCCCGCGTGGTGTTTTATGGCACGTTCTCCCTATCCATCCATAGGGAAGGCTCGTGCCCCAGCGGTGGGGACGTATATGAGCTGGTGATGATGAACATGGCCGAATAACCTTTACAGCGGATTGCACCAACATAAATGAATTTAATAAAAAAGTTATTTTGACGTTTAACTTCGTTTTACTAAACTTACATGGAAACATATAAATCGCAAAAAAGTTACTGACGAAGTTAGATAGACTTTTCTTGCCAGGAAGCGATGTGTAGATGTGCAGTTGACCAAATATAGTACAAGCATTAATTAAAACAGTTTTAATCTAAGAGTACAAGTAGGTTTGAGCAATTTGTAAAGAACTAGTGGTCGCCCAGTGGTCGAAATTCGACCATAATGTTATTAAGGCTGCACGGATTATATCTTAAGCAATGAAAAATTAAAAAAGATAGAATGTGAGTTTAAATTGGCATTGACAGATTTCAGCCGCTCCTCTTCCATTTTTGAATTTTTTTAAAAGAGCATATATGCGTGTGTGTCAAATACATGGTAGTTTGTAATGTTTGTTTTATTAATTTAATGTATTTTTATGCATATTTTAAAAAGTATTAACATTATGTACTCCTTCTCTATATAAACTATAAGTGTGCGAAATTTCACACTCCTGTGTCCGCGCAATTTTCGTAAAAAAAGGTACAAAGTTTTTGCTACACGTAATTGTCACGGATTGCTTCATAATGTAAAAAGAATGACGTCATGGTCTTCAGAGTCAGGGGATGTATATTCAATATACTACTGAAAAACGGAAAGACACTGTATAGTTTAATAATTGGGTATGCAACGCACCCGAATAAATTAATTGACGGTAGGCAAAACAAATTATGTGACGACCTCATTCTCCCTATAACCACGGACTGTCTAAAAGGTTACAAACAAGTAGATTCGCAACATTTTCAATTCAAAATCGTACCTAATCATTAACAATATTTTTATTTAAGCTTTACTGTTTTTTAAATAGTATATAATAAATAATTAAATAAATACAATGTGTAGCGTTCGCGCTTTCAAAAACAAGACACAACTTTTTGATAATTTAAGCTTAGTTGTAACTACACTCTACTATTTTGCATGTTTGTCTTATGGTTATAGGCCGAAGCTAAATGAATGGTATAGCGAAAAAGGGTTAACAAAGCAATGAAGTACTTCGGATGACCCCTGACCTCGGAGACGACGAAGACACTGAAAGGGGGCAAAGGGCGATATCAGTCAGGGTGAACATGATTGCCCGTAGGTATCTACGTTACTCAAAGCCTTTAAGGAAATTAAACACTCTGTAGAGCTTATCTAGCGTTTTTAGCAGTCTGTGGGCACATTCAAACGGAAACCAATTATTTTAAAAAAAAGTTTTTTTTGCAAACTAATTATACATATAGTGCCTTCGTGCAGTTAGCACTTTTAACCAGTGTAAAAGTTATGATGATATTGTACAATATTGTAATATTAATTGATAATGAGTGATAGAATAGAATAGAAATATATTTGTGAGATGTAGATAAGTTTTTGATGAAAAAAAACCCATTGAGTACCGTAAAGATGTGGCACTTTACTGAGGTATCACGATATCACGCGGACTTCTTATGTGAATTTAAAAAGTGTCTTTTATTTGGAGAGATTTTGCTGATTGCCTCAGACGGCATTTTCAGCTTTACCGGGCTTTTTGGGAGCAGCGAGAAACTTAAAGGGTTCCTCAAGCCGTGTGAAACGGATCACCTTCGGAGGTTTTCTAGAGGGAACGGCATCACCCACCCGAGATCAGATCGGGTTATAAAAGTGTCATTGCACCGTTTTGTTTTTGTTTCATTTGCCAACACTCATGCACGTTCACGAAATACCACAAAATGTAAAAAAAAGCAAAACCGCATTCATGACTCTTCACTTTTCCGCAAAGAGGTTCGACTTGAAATTCGTAAACATTTTCTTAAATACTTAACCGTGTCTGAATAAGACGGTAGCTGGCTGGTCAGCAACAGGTTGGCGGGCGTGATTGATCGCTTGCCGTCCTGTCTGCCAACTTTTATTATGTCTGGCCTTTACTTTGGAGCTGGCGATTGGTGACAGCTCCCTCCTAATTATTGTACCTGTAGGTGAGATAAACGTAGGTAATAAACGTGGGGACAATACGTAGGAAATTTACGAAAAATATAAATATAATTACAAAAAATATTTCACTAAAAAAGATTTGTTTACAGTCATTAGTGTGAATAGTGGAGTCTCATTTTAAGCAAATAATGCCCTTCCAGGTGAAAATATATAGTTACAAAAATAATATCTATCGGTGATACCTAAGTAATGCAATGAGTCGTCATATATTATTTCGTTATAAACACAAACAATTAAAAGAAACATTTTCGCCACAAACTTCTTGAAAAGTGAAAGAAACAGTCATTTAGACAAGTTTCCGGAAATATATCTTGCGGAGTCGCATACTTATTTTGAGTAAGTTATTTTCAAATTATTATATTAATCTTGTTTTCAGTTTTTTATTCGACTGTACTATGTACGTATGTGCGAGTTGACGACACAAATAATAGGTTAAATCAAAAGGTGCCATCTCGCACGTCTGTGCGAGTTTAAAGTGTGCGAATTGACGAATAACTCAAATGTAGTTGTAACGTACTCTTTCGTATTAATCTTTTTTTCTCTCTATTGATTACTTGCCATCCTGTCTACCAATTTGTATAGGTATTGACGACGACGGAAAGCTTGATTATGGTACCTGCAAGTGAAGTTTACGTGAGTAATATATAAAGCGGTAGATACACGTAGGATAAAAAAAGGTGAAATGTCATCACCGAAATGAATCTTCATAAATAATATTTGTAAATTTGTTTATATAATTTTTAACGCAAATTTTTGTTGCGAACAAATTACAAAAACACAAATGTTGAAAAAATTTCCACGAGCAGGATTTGAACCTGCACCCTTCTGACATACCGGGTCAGGTGCTCTTCCAATTGAGCTATCGTGGTTCTAACCAGCCCGCTGAAATTATTCAACACTATTTACTTTTTACTTTGAAAGCCAAAGGCGCCCATTCAATGTCAACAACTACCGTATTTTTTTTATTTTTTTTTTTTATAGTATTTGTGCTAGAAAACATCAATAAAGACTCTTTTATTTCAATCGGTTGAACACTCCTGAAACTAGAGCTAGAGCTTAGAGCTTTCTAAATTCTTTTATTTATGCTCTTTTCTACCACAAACAAGTATAGTGGACAGCCAGCATAACCGTTATGAAAAACATTTTATTATTACTTGATTTTTAATTAGTCCTTTGAGCGGTTGCACTAAATATGAATACGTAGAATTTGCTAGGGTTACCAAAGAAAATAATTTATTGAAATACAAATATAACTTTAAGGTACTACATTAATCATTAGCTGGGATCAGGCTTATGAACAATCACATGGAGATGGAGATGAGGAGATCTGGCCACCCGCTGCCGCTGGCCTAATACGGATTGGTGGGCTCCTTTGACGATCGGCATTCCTGGTCACGTTCCTGGGCATATGAAGGCAGATCTTATGACATAAGCTAGGATGAGCCACTGACATCAAATCGCGAAGAAGCAACATCCTACTAATATTATAAACGCGAAAGTTTGTAAGTATGGATGTTTGTTACTCTTTCACGTTAAAACTACTGAATGGATTTGGATGAAATTCGTCATACAGATAGATTATAACCGGGAATAACACATAGGATACTTTTTATCCAGATATTCCCACGGGAACGGGAACCACGCGGGTGAAACCGGGAACCACGTGGGTCCGCGAGCGGCCGCTAGTCCAGAATATTTTGAAATTGACCTTAGCTGAATATCTGGTCTATGTTTAAAACATTATCCAACTGTTGTCTCAATTAACTTCTACAAGCATACCTATACTTTTTCTGAATTTCTTAGGACTTGCATCGAGTAATCTCAAGCTCAATCATCTCTCGCATATATGTATAACGCGGCCCTAAAGCTTACACACACGATGACGACCTCACTGTGAAGTGAAGTCCTTTCAAAGCAAGAGTACCCGAAGACGTGCCGACCTTGCAGTCACCACTCGATTAAAAATTTCTACCAGTCGGTCGTTCCTTCGCGTCTGCCAGACTCTCATCCCACTATCCGGTTACTTAAAACCACCGCCTCTGCCTCTGGTACCAACTTCTAAACACTCAAGTAAGTTATGAAAGTTTTGACAGCCCTACGCGTAACGAGAGACAAGTTCCTTGCGTGCTCGGGCTCCCGCCTTTCCGGCGGCGCGAGGAGTCCTCGAAACGCCCCAGTTCTCGAGCAAAAAGAACGCCACTTTTGTACAGAATTGACAGATTAATATAGAGCACATTCATTCCCAACTGGAAAAGCTAGATAACACGCTCACAGAACTGAACAAATAAATCTCGCGGATAAAAATTTATATTTCCAGAGATTTATGTGACAACCGCACGAGCTGCGGAAAACTGAGTGTGATTATATTAACCGTTTGCGGTAAGTCTTAATATTTTAACTTGATATATGTAGACATGCATGCATTACTTAGCTTGCATTCGATAAGTTGCTAATAAAAAACTTAGATATTTATAAAAAATAATAACTTAGAATGAGAAGCCCGCTTCCGTAGCGGCTTTCGCGCCTGACATTGCAAAAGTTACAAATTAAAATATCAAAAAATCCTCCGTTATTCGGAAGGCACGTTAAGCCGTTGGTCCTAGTTGCTGTTGTAAGATTTCTTAAACCTTCTAACCCTCATTGGGCCAGTGCTGCAGCATTACCGAATGTCTCCATATCGTACTTATTGTTCATTTGGGAAGCTCCGAGCCCAGCAGTAGGATTTTTATAGACAAACTTATACTTTGCTAACACGTATAAGCCTCATGTGCGTCTCATGTACCACTTAATATTTTATCTAATCTGTGTGTGTTTTTAACCACCCCAATACGTCTCAAGCGATAAGTCGTAAGTTCGTCATACATTGCACAAACACGTCTGCGACTGATAGAATTTTCTTCTATTTTTTATAGCAAGGTTGGTAATAATTCATTAATAATGAGGAGCTCGATGGCTCAGTGGTTAACACGCCCCGCATGCGATTGCTGAGGTTAAGCAACTTTCGCAAAGGCCAGTCATCGGATGGGTGACCAAAAATTTATCATCTCGAGCTCCTCCGTGCTTCGGAAGGCACGTAAACCCGTTGGTCCCGGCTGCATTAGTAGTCGTTAACAACCACCAATCCGCACTGGGCCCGCGTGGTGGTTTATGGTCCGTTCTGCCTATTCATCCATAGGGAAGGCTCGTGCCCCAGCAATGGGGACTTTAGGAGCTGATGATGATGATGGTAATAATTCGTAGTCTCAAATCTTTACGTAAACCTGACTAAGGTCAAATAGCCAGGTTATTGCGTCGGACTCCCAATACGAGTATATACGACTTATTATCGTCAAAAGAATTAAAATCGAGTTCTTGTGTGCTGTAAAGAGCACTTCAAAGCTGACTCTTAAAAGTGTGATAACGGGAGCTGACTTTCTATCAGATAACATTTTCTAAAGAATTTTAATTTAAAATGCAGGATGCTCTTATCTATGAACTAAGAGTAAAATTCTTTAGCAATTCTTGACATCTTTAAACAGGAGAATGGTGTAATATATTATATGATACTGGGCTGAAGTGCCTTCGCCTTATTGTCCCTTACCACAAAGGGAATATAAAAGCGCTTCAAAGAAATAGCTACAATATTTTTCAATATAGTTTAATATGAATAGACACCTTAATTCGACTTAATAACACTTACAACGGCACTCACCATACTAAAGTTTAAATGTGTATAAAACTATAACACACACCAAACTTAAATACTCCGGAGAATTATTATGACACTTATAGAATATTTAAAGTAATTGAACTCGAGCAGATTTGTTAAAGTCTCAAATTCAAATTGTTGATTTGCTATACATAAAAAGCATAGGGTAGCATTACATAAAATGTGGTGTTGCAATAAATTTATAGCGTATATATCTTAAGCCTATTTAACCGTTTTCAACAGCATGCAAACAAAACTTATTATTAATAACTTATTATTAACCTATGCATCAATCACATTTACTTAGCTTTAAATTTAAAAAAACCTCTAACGCATAAAATGTGTTGTCTAGCAGCCATTTTCTTAATGAAACGCAAAATCTATTATTCAATGTGTAGTGTACATAGATAGATAAGATTTTTTTTTATCAATATAACACACACATAAATAATATACCTACACAAAATCACGCCACATACATTAAAATGAACAAAATGTAAAGGAGTAAACTTCAGAGAACAATATGATACACATTCAAATTAACCTCGATTATTGTTGCTAAGGGTAGATATGCACACAATGCACAGCACACATTAAATGGACACAATATAAAGTAGTAAACTTCAGAGAACAATATGATACTCATTCAAATTAACCTCGATTATTGTTGCTAAGGGTAGATATGCACAGTCGCCCTACGGCACTTAGCTCGCCATCCATTAACTAATGGTGTCCACAATGGCACCGGGCAAACACCGCTTGGCTTGGCTTAGCGCCTGCATTTAGCCACAAAATAAGGAGACCCAGAAGATAAACTTCATACAAACGCGCTCGAGCAACGTACACATAGACCCCCCCACGGACACAGAATCTCCCAACAGCATAAAGGTCGAGTCACATATATCAGTGGGTTACACGCATAACGACTGATTTCTTTCACGCATATTGACTTACACGCATTTTGACTTACACGCATTTTGACTTACACGCATTTTGACTTACACGCATTTTGACTTACACGCATATTGGCTTACACGCATATTGACTTAAACGCATATTGGCTTACACTCATATTGACCTACACGCATATTGACCTACACGCATATTTACTTACACGCATATTGACACACAAGTAGTAGCCTGTGTTCAAATCTATTTCTGTACAAAATAATCATGCAAATTAGATGCGTAGTTTTGAAGAGAGATCAAACCCACTTTACTTCTTTTTTTCTTATAAATAAATAAATAAAACAACCTTACGGTTATAAAATTAGGTGTCAGACATTCTTGCGCAAGCACAAGGGACCATCTACGTCAGTTCATAACGCCAGATCAGAACGCGCCGGTACGCAATCTTCATCCGGCACAGTACCAGCACAGTGCGAAATATTCTTTCATACATTCTCTATGAAGGCATCCCCACTTGTCAGTGTCAGTGACGACACAGTACTCTCAGTGTCAGTGCCGCCACCGGCAATCACTGACGTATTAGTGAACAACGATATCTTTTGTCGGATCACGGAGATCTGTACAAGAATATTGAAACAGCTCTCTGACATTTTAAAATATTAAAAATATTTCCTTTCATCTCTATCTAGTTATTTGTATAATGTCATGAATTCTCCTTCTGTCTCTCTTAATTGCCATGCTTCATGCACCCATTTTCTCTTTTATCCTTGATACTGCTCTTCTTCTTCGTCTAAAGCAATGGCTATCATTGCTAGCTCCGTAGTATTGAACAGAGCCATAGCAACAATCACGATACTTGACGACGGACACGTTTTCACTGAAGCTCCGTGAACTGAGTACTGACATATGTGACTTGAAACATTGACGCAACACTGTAGCGCTGATACTGAACTGAGCGAACACTTTGACGGAACTGTGACTTCACTGATATGTGTGAATCGACCTTTAAACAGTCCGAGCGCAGCTATTGCGGGATTCTGTTTCCTTGAGGGGAGAGGTGAGTTGTCCATGTGTGCGTTGGTCGAGCGCGCTTGTATGAAGCTTACATTCTGCAGTCTCCTTATTTTGTGATTTAGCTTTCAACTAAGTCAGATCGCATGTCACTGGGGATGATATTACCTGAAGCATTCACTGACTTTACTATGTGCATACCAAAAAGCACTTTAGTGGTGGCTCTATGTAGATAACGTGATTAACGCGTGTTTGTTTGTGGCTAGAATCGAATTTTTGTAAGCTTATTTGGGATTAAAGGTTTATTGTGGAGTATTACGGAGACAATGCATTGTCGCTTATTAATAGATATTTATTTTGGACCACTGTTTGTGTCATTTTAAAATTAACAAAGAAAACTTTTATTTTTTATTTTTTAATAATTTCAATATCGATATTTTTATCGGGTGCTGTAAAAATTACATCAGCAATTATGGTTTTTTTTTTAATTTTAATACTCAATAGGTATCATTTTCCTCTTCATTTGACCTGATTGCAAGTGACGATAAAGCCAAAAGGTGCAGAAGCGCATTTTACCAGAAATATTCAACTGCGAAGCAACTTGCTATCTCAACCCTAGCTATTGGAGCACAACATTGCTGTTAAAATCGTAACTGTGGCTATTATATAAATAAAAATATTTATTTCGTCCATCTTATTAGCTGTACATTAAAAGTAAATAAACAAATACACTTGCAATAAATAAGATCTTAATCATATTTATTTACAAATTTCAGGTGTATAAATAATACCAAACTCAATATGCTGACCCGTAAGGCTGCTACACAAAGTACTGAGTTCAAGCTTAGACAGGCACTACATGAGTTAAAGACGTCACAAGAATCATGTAATCAGCTGCTACGGGAGAGAGACGAGAGTGAGATGGAAATAATGTCCATAATTGACAGAAACTCACAGCTCAAAATTGAATTAGGCCAACTACATATTCAACACCAGGATGTGCTTCACCAGCGTGACCAACTTCAAGATGTGATCTCCACCTTTGAGCAGCAATATAACACCTATGAGAGGGCACTGGACCGCATCACTGAGTTGGAAAGAGACCTTAGTGCGGCCAATCACCAGATTTCTCAACTCATTGAGTCGCAGAAACAGCATGAAGTGGATCAGACACAATCATTATTTGATGAGCTTATAGCATCACCTGGTGGAATATCAGTACAGGAACTTCCGCAAATCAACCAAAAAACTAGTATTAGCAAAATTAAAATTAAAAAGTATGTAAAAATTAATAAATTTATAAGGAAAACTGAGAAGTTGATAAAGAAGAACAACTGCTTCTACAAGAACATTGCTCTTAGAAAGGAACGTATTAGCCTTATTGATTCTTTGGAAATATATAATAGTAAATTGTTAGAAAGTAGGCAGATGTATGACCGGGACACTAAACAATTACAAACTGATATCCAACGGTTACACGAGTCACTTGACATAATGAGCAAAAAATATTCAATTTCCCAAAAACAGATTGAGGAACATATACAATCAGCCACAGAGTTAGTTGATCTGTGCAAGTACAATGCTGATCGGTACAACTCATTAATTAGTAATGAAATTAACATAACCAAAGAGTCTTTATCGCTGAACTCTAATGTTCTGATAAAGTCACCAAACTTGTCTGTTTTGGTTCCCGGTCCTACATCAGCCGCTCCTCAAACAATACATAAACCTAATGTAACTAAATTAGTAAGAAAAACAGTTATGTACTCAGATAAACTTGGTCAGGGCTTAGGGTTGCTTATGAATGCAAATCTTAACCATTCAATGACCAATATTTGTACTCCAGGTCAATCATTTAATGCTATAGTAAATAACATATCACAGGATACACTGAATAGTTCCACTAATGTTATTATATTGTGTGGTGACGGTTCACATACGAAGAAACGCGACATTATAAATAATTTTAATATTTTGATTAAACTGCAATCAGATACGAATTGCAGGTTTATAGTTAGTGCTTTTCCCTATTGTACAAATTTAACCTGGGAACAAAATAAGCGCATTTATGACTTAAATTTATTACTTTTTAATTTAATTTGTCGTCATAGTGACACTATTTTATATTTCGATATAAATAAATTTATTAAAAACTTTAGTTTGACGTCAGATACTATGTATCTTTCTAAGAAATGTAGGACTCAGATAGCTAATTTGTTAGCTTTTAATATACATGATACAGTTATAGGTGGTATAACTAAGTCTTTTCATGATAATAACTTAATCATTAGTAGTTCTACTAATGCAACTTTTACATATAGTAATAAGGTTACAACCTCAGGTTTAAACTGAGGTCTAAGACAAAAGCCAAGCCCACATCCATTACTATTATACATCAAAATATTCAGGGTTTGGCTGGCAAGGACTTAGAATTAGAATTATTAGCAAAAAGTCAGGTAATTCATGTATTTTGTATAACTGAGCATTGGCTAAAAACTCATGACACATCGTTCCATGTAAATAACTTCCAACTAGCAAGCGCGTACGTGCGAAGCTCAGCTATTCACGGCGGTTCTCTAATATTAGTAAGAAGCAATATTAAATACAAAAATCGCAACGATATTGTAGACCTATCAGTGGAGCGTAACATTGAACTATCGTGTGTGGAGTTCAATAGTTTTGTAATAGTGTGTGTATACCGACCCCCCTCGGGCAATTTCAATATTTTTGAAACAGTAATGGAAGACGTACTTAGAAAATTAAAACTAAAAAAGAAATTTGTTTTAGTATGTGGAGATTTTAATATAAATATTTTAGAAAACACTCCAACGAGTGTTCGTCTTCTTGCCTTATTTAAATGTTTTAATCTTTTGAATCTATTTCTCGAACCCACTAGAATAACTTCACATTCGGCCACTTGTCTCGATAATATTTTTACAGACTATGACCCTGTTTCTAAGTCACTCATTAATAATCTTACGTCTGACCATTGCGGTTTGAAGGTGACCTATGATTTTGATATTAGGGATGAACCAATAATAGTGAACTGTAAACCAGTTACAAAAGAGCGAGTAGAGTGTTTCAAAAATAGTATAGCTTGTAAAATAGATGCATTGCCTTTGTACAAGATGATCCAGATGTGCTTTATAGTAATCTTTTTAACTTAATCAAGACCGAATACAACCAGGTGTTTACACCAAAAACAATAAAAATTACTCATAAACTTAAGTTCTGTGACTGGGCCACGACTGGTATATATAAAAGTAGAAATAAATTGTATGATTTATATAGTTTAAAACAATATAATCAAAATGTTAATTTTACGGAATATGTAAAGAATTATTCGAAAATGTTTAAGAAAGTGTGCATAGTAGCAAAATCTAATTACATTAAAGAAAAAATTAAAAAGCCTAACAATAAAATCAAAGCCACTTGGGACATCATAAACCGTGAAACAGGTAAATTTAAACCACGGGATAATACTTTCACTTTAAAAGTAAACGACAACTTGGTCAATTCAGATTCACAAATTGCTAATATTTTTGATGATTTTTTTGTAAATATACCTGTAATAACAACATCAAATTTAAATTCATCACCGGAAGCTGCACAAACTTTACTCCAAAAATATGTACCAAAATGTAATCTTTCCTTTCATTTTAAATACATTGATTCAATGAATATTATTAAAACATTCAAATCACTTAAAATGAAAAACACGAGTGATTTGTGGGGTATATCTATTAAAGTAATTAAGAATATTATTTATTCTATTGCACCGTATCTTGCTGAAATTTTTAATAACTGTGTCGATAAGGGAATCTTTCCTGATCTTATGAAGTTTAGTAAAGTTATACCTTTATTCAAATCAGGAAACAAAGAAGACCCCAGTAACTATCGGCCCATTTCAATATTACCAGCGCTAAGTAAAATTTATGAAAAAATTATACTCGAACAGTTGATGTCATATTTTAACACAAACAACCTTTTACATAGTAAGCAATATGGTTTTACTAAGGGTCGTTCTACTACTGATGCAGGCGTTGCTCTAATAAAACATATATTTGATGCCTGGGAGAAGTCTCAAAATGCTCTTGGAGTTTTTTGCGACTTGTCCAAGGCTTTTGATTGCGTTGAGCACCGGACTCTGGTGTTGAAGCTACATTATTACGGTCTCGAAGATTTTGCACTAAATTTAATACAGTCATATCTCAGCTCTAGAACTCAAACTGTCGATATAAATGGTACTAAATCATCTGGTTCTCATGTAAAAATGGGAGTTCCACAAGGGTCGATTCTTGGTCCTTTTCTGTTCTTGATTTATATTAATGACTTACCATTCTTTGTAGAGAATTTCTGTGAAATTGTATTATTTGCAGATGATACTTCACTCATTTTTAATGTGACTAGGTGTAGGACTAATTATGAAAATGTAAATAAAGCTCTTTCAGAGGTACTCCATTGGTTTACTATTAATAATTTACAGCTTAACGCTAAGAAAACAAAATGTATTAAATTTATATTACCAAATGTCAGAAATGAACCAACCAATATTAGAATAAACGGTGATCAATTAGATTTGGTAGATTCTACAGTCTTTTTAGGCATTACCCTTGACTCAAAACTTCAATGGAATCCTCATATATCGAAATTGGCCGGTAAACTCAGTTCTGCTGCTTATGCCATTAGAAAAATTAGGCAGTTAACAGACGTTGAAACTGCTAGAACAGTTTATTTTAGTTATTTTCATAGTGTCATGTCGTATGGCGTCCTACTGTGGGGAACAGCGGCTGATATTGAAACTATATTCATTTTACAGAAACGAGCAATAAGAGCAATCTATAAACTAGGATCACGAACTTCCCTAAGAAATCTTTTTAAGGAGATTGATGTCCTGACAGTTGCATCTCAATATATTTATAATTGTATAGTTTTTGTACGTTGCAACATCAACTCCTTTACTAAACACGGTGACGTACACAATTTCAATACTAGAAATAAGACAAAACTTGTAATGCCACTGTTCAGGTTACAGAAGGTACTTGGTTCTTTCTTGGGGCAAGGTATACACTATTACAATAAAATACCAAATTCTGTACTAGATTTACCTTTAGATAAGTTTAAAAAACATGTGAAGTCTTTATTACTTATAAAAGGTTATTATACAGTCAAAGAATATTTAGATGATAAAACAGCCTGGTTATAATAAAAATCACATATTATATTTGAATCAATTTATTAAAATTATTTTTATACTTTTTATACTGATATGACAGCCTTTATCAGCATTGTCCTATAGATAACAAACAGCGTTGCGTTAAATAGATCATTAAGTTTTTATTTAGAGTATCTTGAGTGTGTCATGCTCTCTTTACTGTCTCTGCGGTGGTGGCGTGTGCGTCGGGTCGTTACGTTCCCTAAAATATGGTTGAGCGAAGCGATGGCTGATTCATACGTCATGCTCGTGAACGGGTGCCGCCTGTGGAGGCTGGTCTGCTCTTGCATACTTATCTTATTTTTAGTATTATTAATTATAGTTTGACTTTGTTTTACCTAAACAATTTTTGACTTTTACTAGAGTACTGTAGTGGTGCTGTATGACATTGTAGAAATTGAAACTTTTACATAATTATCTGATGTAAATTTGTTAACTTACATTTTTTATTTTAACAGCATTGTCCTACAGATAACAAACAGCGTTGCGTTAAATACATCATTAAGTTTTTATTTAGAGTATCTTGAGTGTGTCATGCTCTCTTTACTGTCTCTGCGGTGGTGGCATGTGCGTCGGGTCGTTACGTTCCCTAAAATATGGTTGAGCGAAGCGATGGCTGATTCATATGTCATGCTCGTGAACGGGTGCCGCCTGTGGAGGCTGGTCTGCTCTTGCATACTTATCTTATTTTTAGTATTATTAATTATAGTTTGACTTTGTTTTACCTAAACAATTTTTGACTTTTACTAGAGTACTGTAGTGGTGCTGTATGACATTGTGGAAATTGAAACCTTTACATAATTATCTGATGTAAATTTGTTAACTTACATTTTTTATTTTGTTTTTTTACATGTTGTAATTGTCTTATATATATTTTTTGTGTTTATTTGTAATGGAAAGTGTTCTGCTATGATAGGGCATTTTCCAATATTTTTGACGCTGTAAGGGAGAAAAGAGCTGGACACTTGCTGAGTTTCTTGCCGGTTCTTCTCAGTACAAGATCTCCCGCCCAGAGTAGATTTACGAACCGATGGCATAATGACATTCACAAGAGCTACTTGTAGCCTAAACTGAATAAATGATTTTGAATTTTGAATTTTGAATTTTTTTTGAATTTAATGTTTACAAGCAATCATTAATTATATAGACAAGATGGTGCTAGTTAGCACGCCCAAAACTAATTGTTAAAGTAGACCACCAGCTGGGTATTGGGTTTGCGGAGCCCATCAGCGCAAACGCCAACTGACAAAGTGGAGTATCCGTCTATTCAGGCGATACACCGAGATAGACCTATGAGACTAGCAGTTTCCTTGGCTGGCCACTCCTCCGAGTGGCTAAAAGGACAGCTTGTTATTAAGATAAATAAATATATGAATATGTTCAATCACCCTCGCCGCCGTCGACTACACCTCCGTGCGAATCTGGCTAAACGGACAGGAGGGGCGATGGTGGCCAGGAAGGATTAAGGAAAAAAAGGGTTAGTCCGCCTGATGTCCATCCGTGGCAATCTAGCGCCCGGAAGGCGATCGGTGTCTCCAATCGGCACGCATGACCTGAAGGCGTCACCGGAGCGCTGAAGCCGATCTGATTTTTGTGCGCTTCCGCACACCGTAAACCATAACACGTTTTCACTTGCTCTTTGTAAGCCAAACACCCAAAGCACTGGTGTTTTAAGTTTTCACTTAGAAAATAAACTATGTTACTAATTAACACTCCACGATATTTGTTCTCGCTAGGACTTGATTTCAAATTCAAAAGTTCTGTTTAAATTACAATTCACTCTTCAGCGAGAGGTTATTGACCGCGCCAAATAACACGACAATTATACTCCATCTGTCACGACATAACACCTGTCAGTCGCACATACAAAAAAATCTTTTGGAGGCAAAGGAACCACGGCCATACGGTCTGTTCCGAACACTAATACTAAATGTGTACCCGCGGAAAATCTGATTCTGGACATCTAGGTCTGTAACCAAGAAGAGTAACCTCAAAAAACAATGTGAGATTTCTACTAAAAATTATCTTTAAAAATTTTAGATAACGATGGAAACATCTAAACTTACGGAACTGCAAGTCCTATCTTAATTAAAGAATATTAATATCCCCCGACCGTATTCGGTCACAGCGTCATGGGTTCTAAGGAGAGCGACTTTCATGGGCTCCCAGATGACTGACATAGCCAATTTTGCCTTGAATATGCGCCCACAATTTCTGCAAGTCAGCACCCCTCCGACATAATTATAATGTTATAGTCAGTAATTAAATCAAATGCAAAAATATTTTTTCAAATTCGACTGGTAGTTCTCCTCTTCAGCTTTATTATATTAGTAAGGATATATTATTATGTGTGTATATATTTTTTTATTTTAGTTACATCATTACTTTTATAAATAACGTTACTCTGACATTATTCTAGTTTGTTTTAAAGGTTTGCACCTCTGCTCTTAGAGTGTTTTAGTTCTCTCCATCCGACTGGTTGTCTGGAAGAAATCGCTCTAAAGCGATAAGACCGCCAAATGTAACGATTTTAAATTATTTGTAAGTACATTGTTCATTTTGTTTTGATGCAATAAAATAATTAACTATCTATCTATCTATCATATTGTTCGTTATAGAGCGTTCTGAAGTTCTTGGAGTTTTGTTGGAGCGTTATTGGAGTTTAAGAAACAACAAGGAAACTAACGAACCCAATCTTGAAACAGAAAATCTGTTCTACAAATTCCGTGATGTTGCAAAACACTTAAATTTTCAAACAGACAAAAGACGAACGGAACATTGAAACCTACTTCTTTCGTACGTTTTTTGTTTGCATAATAAAACCACAATGTCACTAAGGTTGTGTATTTGAAATACATTAATAGATTTTATGACTGAATCTTTTGTATAATAATTAACACAATAAAGTTATGAACAAGGCAAAACTACACTTTCTGTTTTCACAAGGATCACTGTTACAGAAAGATAGCATAATGGGGCATTGACTAGTTCCTTACAATAAACTCGTACTACTTATTCCCAGATGGATTTACCAACGATTATCATTCAGGTTAATAAACGACGAAAGGAGGATAGTAAAAAATGTTTCGGGACGATACCTTTATATGTTTTTACCTGTTCAAATCTAAATGTTGTGTTTCTATTTGCATCAAAGAATTTGATAATGTGACATGAAGGCTTAAAACAAAGATTAAAGGATAAAATAAAAAATTGCTTTCTACATCTCATACAACTCCAAAAGCTTTCAACGAATATTCATTTTTCTAATAACAAAAAGCTATTTTGGAAACGGAGTTAACATAAGGTTTTATTCAAAAAGCAATTTGCCTAATCCCAAAACCGTTACGACCGCCGTAAGCCGATTTCATATGAAAGACATGGTCCAATTAAAATGTGTATACAGGTTTGCTTACCTCATAGTGCGTGCGGTATCTGAAAACAATGCAGACTTGATAGCGTTCACCGGTCGTAAAGTAAGAGGGTGCTGTAATAAATACAAAGATAACGCAAGCCCATGGCGACAATACTTTGTGTTCGTAACGCTGATCATTGCTTACGATCTCTTAAATACAGCAAGACGGTGAACTGGCTTAATAAACATTTAGAATAGAATAAAGAAACAGACAAAACGATAAAATACCGCCTCTATGGTGTAGTGGTGAAACCAATAGGTTTTTTGACTCTGTTTAGTTTGGGGAAAGACTTGTTAGAAGTCCAACAGGCTAGCTAATTACCAAAATACCAAAGTCTGTATATAGCCTATAACAATAATATTATAGCATTGTTAAGTTTATTTTTTCGAAAGCTAGAGATATCATAACTCCTTAGTAGTTGCGGATACCGAATGAAATGCTGCTATATGTATTTGTAATAAAAATATTCTTATTCGTATATAAAACTTGCATACCTATTCATAACGGATGCCCTGGGTCCAATTCCCAGTTCAGGCAAAGTTTGTTTCGATTAGATTGTTCAATGTGGCGCAATTGACTAGCGTGGTGATTAGGCCAATACCAATCAATAGTACCGATGACTTGATTTCAACGATGGAGGTCTTTACCCAGCAGTGGGGATACGGGAGCCTATATTACTATACTATATACAATACAGTCCCACTACTTATTATTTGTACGTGTCTCTACACTGCCGATATAACTATTTTTAATTGATTCTTGTTTGTAAAACTGTTAAGATCGGATATTGATAACGTAGTTATTTAGAGAAAATAAAAATTTTGGACTAAATCACAGAAGAGAGATACTAAGTTGTGTGTTTCCCAACTACAAGTCTGAAGTAATTTAGATCACAGCTACTGTTAACGTACACGCTATCTACTTACATAATAATAGGAATTTAATTTGCATTACAAATAATAACGTTTCAGTTGATTTACATTTCCCCGACATTACTTTGTGTTAAGTGCGGAAAGCATGAACTATGTAAACGCTGTAATGAATTGTAAGATAGGCCAGGCGTCAGATAGGCCTCAGATAGGGCCATAGCTTGGGTGACACTATATTTTAAGCAAGACAGTTTGATTGGCAACAGTTCCCATTTAACATGATATTCTCAAAGAATATCGGCGTGAAACAACGGCACTCGTTGCTGTTGTGTTTCGTCCGGTGAGTGAAAGTACCGGAGGCCCATCTCTCACCCCTCCCCCCTCCCAATTCCTACTCCCTCCTCAAGATCCAACTCCTTCCTCAGGGTTGGCAACGCATCTGCGATAACTTTGGTTTTGCGGGTGTCCATGGGCGGCGGTGATTGCTTTCCATCAGGTGACCCGCCTGCTCGTTTGCCTTCTTTTACCATAAAAAAAAATAAAAAAATATTGTGATGGTGTATTTTATCAAATAAATAAATAAATAAACAATAAACAATTGTGTTCCTTTAAACAAAACGTGATAAAGCGTTTTTTTATATATACAGGAGAAAATGCATTAGGCTACAATTGCTTCCGGGGAGACGTAAAGGATATGTGGAACTCCACCAACCCTTTGGTTTAAAAAAACGAGCAACTTTTTTCAAGTATATTATTGATTGAATTATAACTGGATATCATTAAAAATATTTCATTTAGTTAAATAAACAAAGGTTTTTAAATTATTGTTTGCCTGTTTGCTCGATTGTTATTAATTCAAATTAACATAGATTGGAAGTTTATATGTCGAAGCAACTCATACCCCAACAGTTATTAAAGGGATCGGGATTAAACTTTATACAGGTTTGACCGTTTCAAAGAGTCATTTATAGTCATTCACAAGAACATCTGTTTCTTCTGCCTTCGTTAGGGAGTTCGTTCACCATCCTATTTTTTTCATAATTGTCTCAAACACATAAAAATTAAAAATTACTAGGATTTATGTGATGTGAGTGAATTAATGTGTGTTATATATATGATAAACAATTATAAGAACGAGTAAAGCAGAAGTCAAATGTAAAGGATCCAGTAATTAAGCACGATTGTGTTAATTACATTTTATATATCCGATGGAAAATATCCACGATTAAGTACAATAAAGTAGTAATCCAATTATCTATTGTCTTTTATTTATACTGGGAATGTCTAAAACCGTCTGTGTTCAGTGGGATGTCACAATGTTCCATTGTTAATATTATTTTCTGCTTATACTTAGTCCGCTGAACAACCTTAAGTGATCATTACACTTTTATAGCTTTGCCGTTAGCAATGAAGACTCAGCAGGCTAAAACACTCGAAAGGTTTCATAACCGGAGTCTTCAACATCGGCTGTTAAAAGAATAGATAGACAGACAGATAGATAAAACGGTATCCCTCCCTTTGGCTAAATTATTTTTCGTCAAATTTTACTTCCCAAAAAACTTATCGCCTAAGTTTAATTTTCCAAATGAACCTTAAGCAACTGTACATTTCGCCCATAACTCATTTGGTAAAATTTTACTAAGTCAAGTTTTAATAAGACAAATGTTATTATAGCAAATGTTTAATTTTGGAAAATATTATATTCCAGAAAAATATTTGCTCAAATTGTCACTTCACATATTAAGTACTCAAATCACGCGTAGGAAAATGATTATTTTTGCTAATACAGGAATTTCAAATATAAATAAAACGAACTGATTGAAGAAAATAATACAGCCCTACTCCTGCAGGTCACGTGATAGGTTAGAAATTTAATTGTCTTGAATTTCGTGGTTATTTTTTTTATAAGACAACAGAAATCTAGCTCCATACAAAAATATCTTCTTTTGTAGCTCTTGTTGGGGGGGAAGGATGGCTCTTTTCGTTCTCCCCCTAACCATCTCCAAAGACTTTTTTATACATTTTAAGGTTAGTTTTAATATCTCATTTCAAGCTAATTTGTATTCTATGCACCACTCAAATTGTTTTGTAAATCGTATGCCATGCAGTTTTTTGGGAAGAGTGCTAAATGAAACATTTGATTATATAATATTTGGTTAAATGAAACATGACCAAACAATTATTTGGTAAACAATAATATGGCAAAAAGGAGATTTTCTAACTAAAAATTTGCAATAAGTTGTTTTAACAAATGTTTTTTTGCCAAATGAAAATTTGCGTAAAATAGCTTGCGATGTGATATTTTGGGAAACGTTTTTTGGCCAAACATTAGTAATCCAGATAAAACATTTCTAGACTCTAAGTAAAATTTTGCCAAATGATAATTGGAACAAACAAACAAATGAATTATGTGCGAAATGTACAGTTATGGTTCATTTGGAAAATGAAACTTAAGGCGATAAGTTTTTTAGGAAGTGAATTAGACGAAAAATAATTTGGCCAAAGGAAGGGATACCACTTTTACTTTATAAAGCCAATGTAGCAGCTAACCCTGCATGTCATGGGGTGCGGGTTCGAATTCCGCTCGTGGAATTTTTTCAACATAATGGATAAAATAAAATATTTTTGCCAAAATAAGCATTTATTTTGTTTTGGGTCTGGGTGTTTCCTATGTACAGCGCCGGCTTTAAGGGGGGGGCGACCCGGGCGGCCGCCCGGGGCGCCGGGTTCCAGAGGGCGCCGCGTGCGCTAGCGCGTAGCCCTAACTTCACCACTTAATTTGATATGTATCGATCTAAAGAAAAGCTAATTCATAAATAAACATTGTTCTGTATTGCAAGAAAAGTTAACGGTCAACTTTAAATCAGATATTGATGGAGATTTGTTGTGCGATTAAATTTTAGGTCTGCAACACTATCTCGAAGACAGTCAGGTATCGAAACATTAAACATATCAAAAAGCACATTCTCCAAGATTTATATCCCAACACCTGGATATCGTAGAGGCAAAAAGTCAAAATTTTCGGAAGAAACCCTTAGGCTCATGAAGAAACGTCCGAACAACGGGCTATCAACCAGAAGATTGGCAAACTGGTACGCTACGACCTCTGACGCTCCAATACACGTTTGATTGAACGAGCGATTGAGCAAAATCGGGGGTCGAAAGTGTTTATTTATTTATTTTTATTTATTTTTAATAAGAAAACCAACAGCGTTACAAAATGTATACAATTTTTCAGATAGGTAAAGAGTAAGGCCAATTATACGAATTATACGAATTATACTTTAAAACGAAGACTTGCCTGAAGTCAACCTGAGCGAAATTGAGACGGCTCTTAAACAGCTTAAAAACGGAAAAGCCCCTGGCGAAGACGGTGTTATATCTGAGCTCCTTAAAGCAGGCGGTAAACCTGTGTTAAACGAGCTCCAAAACATCTTTAACACCGTTCTCTTCGATGGGAGAATTCCGGAGGCGTGGAGTAGGAGTGTCGTCGTGCTGTTTTTCAAAAAAGGAGACAAGACACATTAGAAGGAGGAGACTATTGAAAACTACCGACCCATTTCGTTCCTAAGCCATGTCTACAAGCTGTTTTCAAGAGTCACCACAAACCGTCTAGCGCCGAGGACTCAACGAATTTGAACCCCCGGAGCAAACCATATTTCGAGGAGGATATGGCACCATAGACCACATCTTCACAGTGAGGCAGATTATACAGAAGACCAAGGAGTATAATCGGCCCAAGTGCTTAGCATTTGTGGACTATGAGAAGGCATTTGACTCTATCGAAACCTGGGCTGTTCTAGAATCTCTGTTCGTCCAAGTCTCTTTACAATGTCGCCTCCATGGCCGTCCAAGTACAGAACCAGCAGACTAAGCATATCCCCTTGTATCGTGGTGTGAGACAAGGGGATGTTATATACCCTAAATTGTTCGCAAATGCTTTGGAAGATATGTTTAAGACGCTGGACTGGAAAGGAGGTGGGATTAACATCAACGGTGAATGCATCTCACACTTGCGATTTGCGGACGACATCGTCATCGTGGCCGAAACGTTGCAGGATTTACAATGCTGAACGCTAAAGCTGATTCTTCTCTATGCATCGGTCTCCAAATGAACTTGGACAAAACCAAGATTATGTTTAACGAACATGCCATTCCGGGACCGATTGCAGTGCAAGGCTATACTCTCGAAGTTGTTAAGGAGTATGTCTACCTAGGGCAAACTCTGCAGTTGGGTAGAAACAACTTCGAGAAAGTGGCCAATAGAAGGATACAGCTAGGCTGGGCAGCATATGGGAAATTACGTCGGGTCTTTACGTCGCCTATTGCACAGAGTCTAAAGACGAAAGTCTTCAATCAGTGCATCCTACCCGTCATGACATACGGAGCCGAAACGTGGACACTCACGGTAGGCCTGGTCCACAAATTTATAGTCGCTCAGCGTGCTATGGATAGGGCCGCATCCGGAACGAGGTGATCCGACATAGAACCAAAGTCGTCGACATAGCCCACAGGATTAGCAAGCTGAAGTGGCAGTGGGCCGGCCATATTAGCCGCAAAACCGATAACCGATGGGGTAAACGAGTTCTTGAGTGGAGACCGCGTATCGGCAAACGTAGTGTAGGACGCCCTCAGACTAGGTTCGGATCGTGCTCAGTGGCGTGCACTTGGAGAGGCCTATGGCCAGCAGTGGACGTGTGTAGGCTGATGATGATGATGACCTGGATATCGCTACGTATTCTATTAACAATACCCGTGACTGTTGCAAGTGGCGAACGCAGTTTTTCCAAACTAAAATTGATAAAACGTACTTGCGGTCTACAATGTCTCAAGCAAGACTAACTAGTTGTTTGGCCTAGCTGTCCATTGAAACTCAAAATTCGGAATACTTAGATTTTGCCGGTCTTATCAAAGAGTTTACTTACAGAAAAGCTAGTAAAATAAGGTATTAGATATGTAAGTGTTTATTTTTTTTGTTTTCATTAAATGTTTCGTGAATGAATACTACAACACAACATAGTGACAATATAATTATGTATATTGTTGTTAGAGAATGAATCGGTAAAGTAATAATAAATACATGTTTCTTGTTTTCTATTATATTCGAATTGATAAAAATATGATTTTACTTTTTATTTTTTAAGTGCTTATTGCTGCACTGAAGCTAAATTAAAAATTTATAAAATACAGTGAAACAATTAAACGCCTACCCGACCCAGCCAGGAATCGAACCTGGGTCTTTCGCAATCCGGGTGGCTGCACTGACCATTATGCTACCGGGAAGCCGCCTGGATTGTGGAAGACCCATGTTCGATTTCAGGCTGGGTCGGGTGGCCGTTTAATTTTTTCACTGTATTTTATAAATATTTAAAAAATATGATATGAAATTCAAAATAAGTTTTTATTAATTTTAATATAAAAGGGCGCCAATTTAATGATTCGCCCGGGGCGCCTAGATAGTTAAGGCCGGCCCTGCCTATGTATAATAAGTATGTATTTAAGTATATTAAGTATGTTTATCCGTTGTCTAGTTAATCATTTATCAAGTTTCTTAAGGAAGCTTTTCTTGGGGCTAGATAATTGGTGTGAGTGTGGGAAACATTTTTTGATTATTATTATTTATTTATTTATTTTGTGGCAAGGTCGTGGCTGCCACAACCACTAGGACAGTGCAGAATGTAATGTATGTAAATGCAGTAAATAGTAAACTTGCTATTGTTTGGTTAATATACGTCCCGGGTTCAATTCCCAGGTCGGGCAAAGTGTTTCGGATTTTTCAATTCATAGCCCGGGTATATGATCACCAACCCGCATTTGGCCAACGTGGTGATTAACCCATTGCCCATCAATTGTAGTGATGATTTAACTTCAATGATAGAGGCCTTTGCCCAGCAGTGGGACAGTTAAAGGCTATTTATTTAACTTTACTCTATTTATGTTATTTCAGTTTCAAATGGTTTATTTTGTTCACTTTGCTTCACTTATTTTTAGGTGAAGTATAAGAAGTCATATATATCTCATAAACTTTAATCACTGTTAACCTTTTTTATAGTAGATAAAGTGATCACAATAAAAAGGAGAAACAAAATCAATTCGTAGTAACATCATTTCAGGTAAAATAAGTCTTTTTTCCACACAACAGCGAGAAAGCGATATCACTTAATGGGAACTGGTGCTGATGCCCACCCACTAACTTAAGTTTGGCAGTTCTATACTTAGTTTAATCGCAAATAACGTTACAATATGTCTGGGAACACTTCAAGAATCTTCACGCACATATTATCCTTCAGAATATCCTTAAAAAAGGTCCCATGTGTATAGCCTTAGCCTTTCATGTCTACCCCTCGTTAATGTAATTATGTGATTACGCGTTGTTTTAATCTAAAGTAACTTCCATTAACTAACAGAGATTAGTTATACGGGAAGTTTTACGTTTACGTACAATTATTTGTTATTCTTATCGATGCTAATTGGTTGTCGTGTGAAAAAAGGAGCTTGTAATTTCTGCGCTTCAAATCGATCTTAATACCTACAGTATGAATATGAGAATCGGTATAAGTACTTCACTTTCTGAAACTTATGAAAACTCTAAAATCTTTAAATAAGTGTGTGCTTGTAATCCTCTACTGATACTTGATTTGTAAAAATGTTAGATCGGATCTCAAACGTAGTAGCAAAGCACTCGGCCAGATATTCGTAGGTCCTGTGTTTGAACCTAGGTCAGGCTTAGTGTGTCTTCGAACTTTTAGATGCTGGGCTTGTGATCATTAAGGCGAGTGTTTCCGACTGTGAGATTTCCAAGGCGATTCGCTCGGGACTGAATGATGGCGCGAGCGTCGAATTAGGCAATAATGTGGATTTTATTGAACGTTTACATATTATTAAAAATATAATGGCCGACAACTATTACAAAAACTATTGGTTTAGTATATTTTTCTTTGTCTGAAACGATAGTCTGAATAAAATGATATTTAGTCTAATAATAAGACGTATGTTTGATATTACATTCGATGCAGGAAATTGTTAAATATCGTGAAAATACCAGCCGAAATTACTAGATAAAAGGCCAATGAATAATTTTTTTTTTTTATTTAAAATCCTTAAACATTTCGAATAAAACTCATTTAAAAACACCGTTTTTTTTGGAAACCCTCGCCTTCAGCTGCATTCCAATTCATTTAATTTTTTTAAGCTTGATGGTTAAACCAATTCCCGTTAATTGGTAATGATGAAGTGATTTCAATGATGAAGGCCTTTATCCAGCAGTGGAACAGTGTACAGGATATAACGTTTCGTTTTAAAGATCGTTTAATAATGCGTTACAACATTAATAAAGTCTAGGTATGGTCACTAAGTCTTACGAATTGAATCACGATTACTCGCATTCAAACCGACCATCTATCCTTTCGGCTACCGCGTTAACCGCATAGCATATAACAAAAATAATACACGACATACAAAAAAAAAACTTGGTCAGCAAAAGTGTGAAAAACTGTGGAAATTTGGTCCGTTTTCCGTTCATTTGAACCGATAGATAGCTCAGGTGTGAGCTAGCTGACCCCATTCCGACCGCTATGGCAAGCCTTTGTGTAGATGAATTAATGCTTCATCTGTGAAGTTAAGATAGGATCTTCGTGGTTCATTAACTTAGGTTATAAAAGGTGTTCCTGGTCCAGAAGTGCTACAAAAGTTATAAACGAAACATAAAAGTCTCGTGAATTTGATATAAAAATGGAAGAAAATGTTTCGGGCAAAGTGATAATGTTGATCATCAAACCACGAGATTGTTTATAGTCAGCTGAGACTCTTAAAAATATAACGTTTAAATAAAACAGGTCTTTAAACAACCAGGGCTTTGAATACCGTAAAAAAAATGATATCGATACTTCTGTCTAACGAAGATACCGGTAAAAAAAAGTACCGGTATGCTTGGTATCGTTACCGGGGTGGCATTTTTACCGGTAAATTAACTCAACGCTCTACGCGGATTGGCTAAAGCGCAATATTTAACAAAAAAAGTAGCGATACCTACATTATTCTTTTCTATTCTACCGCTACCAAATTACCTCTATAGAAATACGTTACCTACTGGTAACGGAAAAGTAGTAGTAGTAGTAGTAGTAGTAGTTTCCTTTATAGTTGGAAATTGGTAACGGTATCAAGCCCTGTATACAACAAATGATAACAGCCTTTTATGGAAGGCCCTTAGGTACTCAGTGTTTAGTTTATGGGTTGTTATGGATAATCGATTTAGTGAAAATAATTATCGCTCTTTTATTTTTAACGGCCCATAAGATTAAAAATACAATAATTTGAGGTATTCCACGAAGCACACCCAAACGAAGCACAGCCAGACGTAGCACACCTAAAGTATTCCACAAAGCACAGGTAGATGTGCTTCAAATAAAATATTAAAATTATTAATTTATATTGGAATTCAAACACAAATTAATTAATAAGTACTCTTTTGAATGAAAATGTCTAAGTTTACACATGTGTAAATACAGTTAGGTACTTACATTTCACTTCTTATTACATTTAAGATATTAACCACAAAAACAGTATTCAAATAACTGTGACACGTTATATTAAGGAGAGAGAAATGGAAGAGAAAGACATATTGCGCCAACCTCAAATAAGATTGGAAACTTGGGCATACGAATGATGATGATTTTGTTACATTACCTAAAAGGTCCCGGTTTCGAACCCTGATAGTGACATGTATTTATGTGAAGAACACGCTCACTTGATCATACCTGAGGGTATCGGTGACCTGATTTTGTAAATTTTTCCATAGTCCTAATGTCACTACCAGGTTCTGACACACTATTGAGACGTCATTGAATTACCAGAATTGGGCCTGGACATTTATACATTCGCGCCGTCTCTCCATGTGATATATTGTTCATGTGAAAAGACCGGGATCATTTGTGGGATGGGTCGTTTAAAGGTTGCTGATGAGTCCTAAATGTTATATTAGGTATGTTTGTAATTTTGAAGGGTATAGCTATATTAAGTGTCCTTTACTTAATTTCACATTCATTTGTGTCAGAGTTAAAAAATTAAAAATTCTCAAAAAAAAGTTATGGCAGCCACCTAAATAATCATAAAAAAAAAGAAAAAGAATTTTTTTGTAGGTATTTACAATAATAAATAATTATTGTAAATACCTACAAAAAAATTCTTTTAAAATCGCCTCTTTTTGGGAAATTATATGACTTACCGCTCGAAAAGGTTTTAAGCTTCATCTATTCGGTGTTTGCCTATCTGTAATACGCCAGTTTACTAAGAACTAACTAACTTAACTAAGAAAATCGGCTAAGCTAAGTCGAAGTGATCACCATGGCTGAAATCGGTTGATGCAATCATCATCATCATCATCATCCTCATCATCACTTGATATTTATGTTAAATTTGCAAATAGCTTTAAAAAAAATATCTTGCTTTAAATGGGCACCTTTCTGGAGAGAGAAGAAGGAGAGATCCTTAAAAATCTTAATTGTTCTGTCGACAACCGTTTATCAGTAGATTCTATTTGGGACTATTGGAAAAATGTTCACATCGAGACCCAAAAAGACCCGAATATAAAAGTGTGTACAGGAGAATCGAGGCCTAAACCTTTTTTTGAGTGCTACTTTTAGTTAAAACCATGTATCGATATTAAAACTTAGTTATTGCACAAGCAAGTGCAGACAAATCCGTGGATTAGTGCTCGATAGTAATCGATCGAGCTGCTTTAAAGTTTAATAAAATTTTAACACCACTTCGTAGAGGCGAGATATAATTAGATTTTTAATAGATATCTTAAAATAGAAAATTGTTCGTTTTATTGATTTGAAATATTCGTGTAAGTGTGTAGGCGTAAGATATGTAATTACATATATTATAGACACTTCGTTGAGATCTATATATTAATACGTGAAGCAAAAACTTTGTACCCCTTATTTACGAAAATTGCGCGGACGAAGAAGTAGGAAATTTCGCACACTTATAGATAATATAGAGAAGGTTATCCGAATGTTAATTTTTTTTTAAATTTGTGCATAAAAATACATAAAATTAATAAAACAAACCTTACACACACTACCATGTATTTGACACACACGCATATAATACTCTTTTCAAAAATTTCAAAAATGGAAGAAAAGCGGCCGAAATCTATCAATGCCAATCCAAACTCACATTCTATCTTTTTTAATTTTTCATTGCTTAGGATACAATCCGTGCAGCCTTAATACAATTACGATCGAATTTCAACCCCTGGGCGAACGCTAGTCTATACATATAATAAGAACGTAGGGATAAAAAAATCTGTAATTGGAAGATATAAAAAAAAAATTACACAGGGTGCCTTAAGTGACCACCGTTACATTCAACAAGTTCAGGCATGTAAAATTGTCTCTATGGTTGTTTGTACCTCTTTGCTGGTTTTGTAATTGTAAGATCGTTACCTAAACGTGTTGAATATTGTATTGAAAAAAACGGTGGTCACTTCGAACACCTTCTAAAATAAATAAAAGTATGTGAAAACAATGCATTTTATTCATTTTAGACATCATGTTTCAAAGAGCAATTTACTGCTTAAGACCTACACAATCGATATCTAAATAGAAATAGTATAAGTTTATTTTTTTCAAAACAACCGGGTTCGATTCCCGAGCTGAGTACAGGTTTTTTTTAAATATATGAATGCAGTTTTTCTTCTTATTAAAATCGATGACATGGTTCCTAAGAACAGATCTTCGTATGTCTTATAGTTTCAGACTTTCCCATACTGACCGATTTAAATGAGACACCCTGTATAATAAGAACGTAGGGATAAAAAATCTGTAATTGCAAGATATAAAAAATATACATGCAAGATATAAATCACTTACGGAACACGATAGAATAGTTTAAAAAGAAATTGTTTGTTTGTTTATTTGTTTGTTTGAACACGATAAACTCAAGAACTACTGAACGGATTTTGATCCGGTTTTACCGAAATGCTAAGAAAATTCCGGAGAATAACATAGACTACATAAATACTCGAAAATTGTTAAATTTTGATTTGGTCTAAACCGGGATTTAATCCTTGGTTGCTTGGCAACTATTGTTTATTATGTAACATAGGGGAATTTTTTTTAATGAGTTTTACGGCTCTGGCATTTGAGGCTCTGGCTAGAGAGCTAGAGCCTAGAGCGATAGCAATTAGAGAATTGCTATCGTGTTTTACGGCTCTGGGTTCTTTGCCCTTTTGAGCCTGTCATTGATAGTTGTTGCCATGAGATACCGATTTTGATGCGGTTATCACCAAAATGCTTAGAAAATTTCGGAGAATAACATACAAATCGAAAAATGTTAAACAAATTTTGATATACGTATTTACGCGACCAATTGTTAGATACGTTCGTTGAGTTATTATTTTAGAAAAGTTTTGTTACTCTCTAAGGTTACCTACCCTTTATAAATCTGTGAGGCACCTATGCGAACATTAGCACCGCAGTAGTAAAGCGACGGAAAATAAAAACAAGCTCGAAATCACGCATATCATTAAACATGGCTGTACATAGGTACACCTTTTGTTTCATTTTCCAAAATAACCAATAATAATATGGCTATTTAGTCGCGCCTGCGCGCGGCGCTTATTGCAGTTTTCTAATACACAGAAATGTTAAAAGTTAAAACATTACCTATATTTGGCGGTATAAACCTCTGTGTCGTTGCCCAAAATAATGTCTCTTTTTTTAGTTATGCATAGAAATGTTACCTACTCATTAAATTTGGCTGTATAAAACATGTAATGTATCATTGCCCAAAATCATGTCTCTATTTTTTTAAATATTGCACATAGAAGATAATATCTTGAATTACATAGCTTGGCTGTATAAACCTTTGGGTCATTGCCCAAAATACTTTATGTTATTTTTTAAAATCTATTTGGTGAAAAAACGCGAGAACAGGAAAATTAAAAAAAAAATCGGCGCTCAAATTTTGAAACGAACAGTAGGAAATTTTGATGTTTTGCAATGCAATAAGTACCTATTTTTATTTTATTAATATTTTTCAAATTATATTAATTATTCATTGTGTAAAAGTTTTTTAAAACATTTTATGCAGGTACGTAAAATATTTCAGTACTTATTCAGTTCTTATTAATTTTGAAATAAGATTTATTCATTGTGTAAAAGTTTTATGAAACATTTGATGCAGGTAAGTTAAACACTTATTTCAGTACTTATTTTACATGTAAGCGGTTTCTTACTTTGGTTTCTTAACATGTTTATAGGATACTTCTGTGTTCAATGATACAATATAATTAAGTAAGTATCATAACAATTTTAATATCATAAAACCTATAAAGAATGAATTTTGTACACTTCTAGATTACAGAAAAATGGTTTTTCCATTCTTCTATCGCATAAGACGATGGCTACCTCTGGTATCAGAGTTGCAAAAATGTTTAAGTTTGCAGGGTACAACTGTATTAGAGGCACGGACTTCAGTTTTTTTTTATTAGAGGTAACTTCTTTCTGTGTCCTGTGATCTACCTCTAAAAAGCTACCTACCTAACAAGATGCCACGAAGAAGTTCAAATTTATCGCAAGTATGTAACATAAAATACTATACTGTATTACCTAATAGACAATAATATAATTTATTACAGTTCTCAATTTAATGATATTTTGTATCTACGAATAAGAACATAGTTGGTAAATAGTTTTTTGTGCCTTCTGGCCGACAACCAATAATCCTGGACCGCTACCTGCTACTCGATATCCAGCTACGGTGGACAAGGCAAGAAATATTTTGAAGTCCGTGGTTGGATAGTATAACAGTAGACACATCTTAGCTAAGATACACCAGTGCCTAGGACGACTCCGGACGAGTATCTGAGCTGTAAAATACCAATTTTATTACATATAATTAAGCGTCAGTAAACCCTTTTCAGGTTTGTATGACGTAGCAAATACGCGCAACCCACCGAGAAATGGTGTTGTATACTGAATGTATGTGGAGGGATAATTAAAACTGGAAACTGAGTGAGAATCTGTATGAACGGGACGATTCTGTGCTTCAAACTGAATATATGTATGTACATGGCAGAGATGATAGTCGAAAGAATAAGAGATAATGTATGAAAATAATGATGAACGTAAAGGAGGCACAGGAAGTATGCCAGAACCACACTAAATGGAGATCGATTGTCTTTGTCTATCTCAGCATTCCCAGCTGAAAGGATATTAAGAGTGAGTAGATGTACGTATGTCGGTAAATACAATGTCAATTTTCTAAATTTCCGATTTATTATACCCTAAGCTTAAATAGATACCTACATAAAAATTAAACCGTACAGACTACAGCCTTTAGCTCACGCGGACGAAGTCGCGGGCAACAGCTAGTAAATAATAAATACGTATACTCGACTGTACAGTGTATTAATAATAATTAATACACTGTACAGTCGAGTAATATAATATGTATACATGGGGTCTCGGTAGCTTAGAGGTCAGAGTATTGGACCGTTAATCCAAGGGTCGTGCGTGGTTTCGATTGCCGCTCGAGCTTCCTGGACTGGTTGTTTTTTTTTAGATTATTGTTTGAGATTTTTTTATATTTGAACGCTAAAAAATTATATATTTCTACAAAGAAGTAACCATTTCATATTACGATGTTATTTAATCAATTAACGCAATAATTATATGTCGTCACTCAAAGGGCGGACTCTACTATAACTCTACAATATTAAGGACAGAAGACTTTTTTCTGTGTTCGACCCATTAGCTAGACCACCAGTTCTAGGCTGGATTTAAGTCCGCCTGACTGACATTTCTGGCCTTATCATTGTCATCATGTGAGGTGAAGGTCAATCGCTTCACTGTACGCACGTAGTAGGTACATAATTCTTTTAAAACTTAGATATCAATCCCTAACGTCCATAATTTCGCTTCCTAAAAATATGACGTCCACTTTCCTATATTATCTTCTAACCAGTACGTCCACTCTCCAACGACGTCTGTATTCTGAAATTCATTAGGGACATTATTATTTAAGCTAGTATCTCGTTAATCATAAACTGCCTATAAGCCCGGCGAGTTAGCTCTAATCTCCTCGATGCACATTCCGTAATCCAAGCTCGTATAGGTTATCGTGCCACTGCATAATATTGAACGCGCTCTAAACACGACGTAAATTTAAGAGAATTAATATTATACTTAGAACGGGTTTACATTGGACCAGGCATACATGAACGTTAACATCAGCAACATCAACGACAGTTTTCGTTTAAAGGAGATGTTTCAAGTTTGTATGGACACTGGGTTAAGTTTTTGTACAGGTAAAATAAATCAAAGAAATAAAATAAATAATCAATTACAAACATAATTTTTTCACAATTTAGCTTTATTTTGTGGTTCAAAGCATTTTAAAATAGTATGTGACATTTCAAATTCAACAATGGCGAACGTCAATCAATGTCATTTTGACGTATGAGTTTGACGTCCTAATCACGGCTAGCGGGAACCTAAAAGGTTAATCTTTATTTCTGTTTTTGAACGTGTTATGTTTTAAAGATGGTCTAAATTCGTCACAACAACATTTATGAACCAAAAAATTACTATAGAAATAATTTTATTTTTATTTTTCTGAGAATCCTTGTATTTTTTCCTATTTTTTGAGATACTGTACATAGACTCGGCCCAAATTGAAACATCTCCTTTATTTTCTAATAAAGCATTTGTAATTGTTTGGCTACATGACTGTATTAAAACTCTTGATCAACAAAATAAAATCATCTTAAAAGCGTTAGTAATTACTATTACTACTACGCGTCGCCGCCCGTCTGCTGGTACACAATTCATTTTTTAACCACATTATCTTTCCTACATCATCCGAACTGATTAAGAGTGACGTGTGTAATTAAATGAGCCCTGTGCGCCGTAATGTCCACGAAAATTTTACGTAAAATTACGCGACGCACGACACTTTCCGTTTGTTAGTGGACTCCGCCTACAAATGAGGCTTATCAGGTCGCTAACATTGTGGTGGTCTGACCAGTACAGTCAACAGCAAAAGTAGATGATGTTTACTAGATTTCAAAATTAAGTTTCGATAGTGTAAGCCGGTATTTTCTATATAACTACAGTCAAAGTCTGCAGGTACTAGTAGACACTCGAAGGTTTTTTTGATATGCGTTTAAAAAGTTTCATACTGATTTCATATTTTGAAACTTGATCAATCATCAGTTACCTTTGCTGTTGACTGTACAAGAAGAATAATTTAGGTAGCTTAACTACTGTAATAATCAAATTAAAACGTCAGTCTGGACTTGTTCAGTCTTTCCCAGAAGAAAGTCATGGTTGCAGAACACTCGGAAGTGGACGAGAATAGCGAGTGCCATTGAACCTTTTCGCCTTGCCAAAGACAAGACCAAATTTGCAGAGATGACTGCCAACCTTCACTAGTTGGAGAGGCACCATAAGAAGAAGCGAACGTCAGTAGCCGAACGGATAGATGCTCGGGTTAAATGCGAGAAATTGAATTATAATTCAAAAAATATTTAATCATTTTAAATAAGTAATTTTAACATTATATTCAATTCATAAATAAAAAATTTCAACTAATTCGCCTGTCCGAGGCAAGGTACCCAAAATGCTGGCGGCATTGCCCCTTTGAATGGCCAAGCTAATGCGCTGTGAGAAAAAATTACCTGATCCCCGGTCACCCATTGCCTCGTACATGCGAGCAGTTGTCTTTTAAAAACATTTTTGCATTAGGTCCCCATGGGCCCATCGTCTCCACAGCAAAGGGGAGGAAAAAGTAAGTCTCACCCAAATCCCCGTATTTCCGTACTTTATTCAATTCTGCTGTGATTGCAGCCGCACATGGCTGGGATGATGTCGTTTCAATGTGAGACGGGGCCAAAGTGTCCACCCATGTCGCATCCCAAACCAGACTCCTTCCCATGCTCCATTTTAGAAAGCTTACGTTAATGATTATTAATAAACTATAAAAAAAATCTTTGGCCAATAGACTGACATTTTTAGATTTATTTAGCAATAGAGATAAGCAGTACGCCGTAATGACCACGAAATTTTACGTAAATTTTCGCGACGCACGCGACCTTCCGTTCGTAGTGGCAGGTAGGCTAGATACAATCAGCAACAATTTTATCTATTGTCACTTTTAAAGCGTCGTCGGTAACCAAAAGGACGGATGTTCGGGTTGGATGCGATAAATATTATTATAATGCGAAAAAAACAGTTTTAGCCTTCTAGATGTTATTAATGTGTTAATAGTGCATTAATAATAAACTTTTTAAAACATTTTTGGTCAAAAGACTAACATTTTTTCTTTTTTCTTAATAAATAAAAAAAAAACATTATAGATATTAAATCAATAGAGACAAACGGTGCACCGCCGTAATGTCCACAAAAGTATACGTAAAACGCGACGTTCTTTAGTGAACTCCGCCTACAAATTAAGCATAACAGATTGACACATTGCGGGGGTCCGACCAGCACACGATCAATTAATGTCCTGGCTGGATCATCCTCATCAATATCATTGTATCAACAATCAGCAAATATTTTAACTGCGGTCAGTGGTTTGGTTAGACCAACGATTTTAAACCCAGAAGTCTCGATTCTCAGCAAGAATAATTTAATGTAGGTGGGTAATTGGTTTGGTTCATGGTAGAGCTTGTTTTGAATCTGGCTAACCAGCACCTCCTTATGTAAAAACGCATGACGCATGTTAATTTCTACAAACCAAACACTTTTCAATGTTTATTTCATTAAAGATATTGTTTGCAGCAACACGATTAGCAAACGTGTACGCTGTACGCAGGTAATAACAACAGTAATAACTTTTTAATTTAACCATTTTGGTTAGAATAATACTATAGCGCAGAATAGGATACTGTACTTTGAAACGGTCGACGGTGCAGTGGTTAACTCACCTGGTCTGCGATTGCTGAAGTTTTTTACGCAAAGGGCGACCAAAATAATATCATCTCGATCTCCTCCGTGCTTCTGAAGGTACATAAATGCGTTGGTGTGACGGCTATTCGAGCTTGGTTATCCACACTGGGCCCGTGTGGTCGTTTATGGCCCTTGTCCTTATCCATCCATAGGGAAAGCTCGTGCTCTAGTAGTGGGGACATTTTTTTTTAAATATTTTACGGGTAAGCACAGTGCTTTGATCTCACCTGATTTTAGGTGATGATAAAGCCAATGATGGAAGCTCACTTCATTTAGGATCCGGAACTAGTGACGCACTGGCTATCTTATCTCTAGCTGCCGGAACACAACATTGATGTTATCGCGATATATTTAAGTAAAATGGTGGTGGTAGCTAGCCAGGCGGACAAACCAGCCTTACCACCAACTAAACCGAGTACACAAACATGTAAGTACCCCCCGCTGGGAATCGAACCCGGGACCTCTGGGTCTAAACCGGTGGTCTTAACCACTAGACGCGGTTACATAAAACGAGCTAGAGATGGTGATGACTGTACATTAAACACATAAAACACAGTTACACGTAGCTACGACTTATGAATTTCCAAATTATTATGATTTACATCTCCCTACACGATTTCACTATAACCCTAAACATTTCCCCTTTTACACATCCAGTTCAGCCAAGCAGTTGCGTACATATTGGCTCCGCGAACCTGACAAATGTTGGCCCCCGCCGGATCCGTAATGAAACAAACAGTGAGTTATTACTGTTATTAATTTCGAGGAATACCGCCACCGTTTCGGGTAGATTACGGATCGTGTGATATTGCCGTTTGATCGGGCGTTCGCAACGATCATTTGCATAATATGGAACTTGAACAATGTTGACACCGCTTGAGTGAACGATCATCATCATCATCATCTCAGCCAATAGACGTCCACTGTTGGGCAAGGGCCTGCCCCAAGGATCTCTGCAACGATCGGTTCAGTGCTGCTCGCATCAGCGTCTACCCGAAACCTTCACCAAATCGTTGGTGAAGGTTGAACAATGATAGAGGTTATTAATGTACTGGTATTTGTACTTAAGTTAAATTAAGATGTTTTACTAAAATACACATTTTATACCTACTTACACTTACCAAACCAACCTGTATGGGGTCAACGTGATAAGAATTTAGAATCGCTGCAAATATATTTCCGGCTTAAATTTTGCGCACCAAAAATAGGAGCGGAATAAAAAGAGGCACATCACTACACACACACTTCCATAGTCTAGATACGAGTCTCCTAGAAAATAATAGTCCTTCGGTCTCCCCACCAGCAGTTGAACGTCGCCCCAGGGATCATACTTGCAGGTAAGTATACAACCAGAAACCAAGCTGTGCTATTCATTAAGATCTTAGCTTTTTGCCGTAACTTTGTTAAAAGAAAATATTTATCGCTATACGCAGAGAAGAATAAACAAAGTTAAGTATATTTTGGTAGAATTAACAAAATAAGAGGGTTCCCCGAAACAATGGAAAGGACTTCCAATTGTTTGAGAGTAAGCCCATCTAACTTTTAAAAGTTGTCATCTACCTAACGACATTTCATCACTTTTACTTTTAATTTTATTATCAAAAACAAGAGTCAATATCAGGCTAAAATATAATATATTTAACGGGGGTAGCTACATTTATAGTAAGTAATTAAAAAAAGAAAAAGTGTTGAAAAATTTTTATAAGCAGGATTCGAACCCGTACCCCCTTACGTGCCGGGTCAGGTGCACAATTATAATATATAACCACTAGCCGTCACCCGCCCGCTTCGCTGTGCGAAAATTATTAAATAAAATTTAAAAAATTATAGCCTATTATTTGCACAATCTCATGTTTTTAATACATACAAATTTTCATCAAGATCAGTCAAGCTGTTTTAAATAAGAGGACAGCTACAGACAGATAGACAGACAAAAATTTCAGAAATCGTAGAATTGGTGTCATTGAGTCATAAAACGAATATTTATCCCAAAATTTGTCAGAAAAATTGCATGTACAGACAGAGCCTACAGATTTATATAGTAGTAAGTTTATGTATAGGTATAGTACCTGGATGACCGAGCTTAGCTCGTTATATTTTTTTCTAAAAATGAAACCTAGCTAGATCGATTTGTCGCCCCCGAAACCCCCTGCATACTAAATTTCATGAAAATCGTTGGAGCCGTTTCCGAGATTCAGATTTTAAATATATATACAAAAATTGCTTGAAAAAAATTCAAAATTCAAAATCATTTATTCAGTTTAGGCTACAAGTAGCTCTTGTGAATGTCATTATGCCATCGGTTCGTAAATCTACTCTGGGCGGGAGATCTTGTACTGAGAAGAACCGGCAAGAAACTCAGCAAGTGTCCAGCTCTTTTCTCCCTTACAGCGTCAAAAATATTGGAAAATGCCCTATCATAGCAGAACACTTTCCATTACAAATAAACACAAAAAATATATATATAAGACAATTACAACATGTAAAAAAACAAAATAAAAAATGTAAGTTAACAAATTTTACATCAGATAATTATGTAAAGGTTTCAATTTCCACAATGTCATACAGCTACAGTACTACAGTACTCTAGTAAAAGTCAAAAATTGTTTAGGTAAAACAAAGTCAAACTATAATTAATAATACTAAAAATAAGATAAGTATGCAAGAGCAGACCAGCCTCCACAGGCGGCACCCGTTCACGAGCATGACATATGACTCAGCCATCGCTTCGCTCAACCATATTTTAGGGAACGTAACGACCCGACGCACATGCCACCACCGCAGAGACAGTAAAGAGAGCATGACACACTCAAGATACTCTAAATAAAAACTTAATGATGTATTTAACGCAACGCTGTTTGTTATCTGTAGGACAATGCTGTTAAAATAAAAAATGTAAGTTAACAAATTTACATCAGATAATTATGTAAAAGTTTCAATTTCCACAATGTCATACAGCACCACTACAGTACTCTAGTAAAAGTCAAAAATTGTTTAGGTAAAACAAAGTCAAACTATAATTAATAATACTAAAAATAAGATAAGTATGCAAGAGCAGACCAGCCTCCACAGGCGGCACCCGTTCACGAGCATGACGTATGAATCAGCCATCGCTTCGCTCAACCATATTTTAGGGAACGTAACGACCCGACGCACACGCCACCACCGCAGAGACAGTAAAGAGAGCATGACACACTCAAGATACTCTAAATAAAAACTTAATGATCTATTTAACGCAACGCTGTTTGTTATCTGTAGGACAATGCTGATAAAGGCTGTCATATCAGTATAAAAAGTATAAAAAATAATTTTAATAAATTGATTCAAATATAATATGTGATTTTTATTATAACCAGGCTGTTTTATCATCTAAATATTCTTTGACTGTATAATAACCTTTTATAAGTAATAAAGACTTCACATGTTTTTTAAACTTATCTAAAGGTAAATCTAGTCTTGTTTAAAGGTATTTAGGTATTTTAAGCAATTAAATTTATTGTATAAGTGGAAAATTGGGAAATAGTATCTTAAAGCCTAAATATTATATAATAATTATAATAAAACAAAAATAAATAAAAACAACCACTGCTTAATCAAATAACCCTCCCCGCGCCATAAAGGTATTAGATAAATTTGTCAGAAAAATTGCATGTGCAAACAGAGCCTACAGATTTATATAGTAGTATATTATAGATAACCATTTATAGTATTTAAATGTTTACCCCCTTATTCATAAAAACTATTTAAGCATTATTTAGTTAATCATTGTTTTGCCTCTTTTTCTCAAATTCAAAATGACATTTGTGTGACGTTGACAAAACAATATTTAACTAAATAATGCTTAAATATTTTTTATGAATAAGAGGTTTATAAACTTAATAAATCAAGAAGCGACACATTGAATATGCAATAAGTACAATAATTGGTTCTCAGGTCACGCAGATAGATCGTTTGGAGCGTTATTAACTGCGACTGCTGCTTTATATATAAACACCTTCAGCTATGTAACCATTATACAATTAAATATTCTCATGCACACATTATAATACAGATAAACGGCTCTACGAAGATAAATAAGCAAAATGATGCAATGAAAAGTTCACATAAAATTTATTTAATTCTCCAAAATACCACCAAATCTCTTATTCACGTCACATCAAAGAACCAAAAGCAAATATTATCGAGCCACAGCGAGTATGAGCCATGTTTGCACGATGTAAACGCAAATAGACAAATAATATTAGAGAAGAAAGAGATTAGAAATCAGCCGGTTTATTCCCTACCACACAGGATACTTTGGTGGTAGCGAAATTGAGGATGTTTTATGATAAAGCCAACAAAATCTGGATATGAGCCAAATTTATGATTTACCTACGTCGCACGGCGCGGCGTCGTTACTTAAGTGCTACATCTGAGGTATTTCTCGCTTTTCGATACGTAGATCCAACCAGAGTTTTGTCTTCAAATCCCCGACTTCGTTTCCAAAGACTTTGCCTAACTTTAGAACTAATATATTTTTTTTACACGGGCGTGATTTGTTAGACCTGGTATCTCCCGTGCTAGGCCATGTTAAGGCTATCTGTATGAAGAAAAAACGTAATTGCTTATTATTTACATAAAGTTTCTATTCTGCAGATAATTTTATTACACCATTCCGTATAATGCTACATAATAATACACCAATAGTGGTCGCCCAGTGGTCGAAGTTCGACCGTAATATATTATTATGGCTGCACGGGTTGTGTCCTAAGAAATTAAAAATTAAAAAAGATAGAATGTGAGTTTGGATTGGCATTGACAGATTTCGGCCACACCTCTTCCATTTTTGAAAGGATGATGAGTCAAAATGGGCGTAAGTCCAACAGGGTTAGCTTTGCTTTCAAAAGAAAGCTTATTATTAATACATAAAATAATATTATGAAAATAAGTGTCAAAGTCACCGGAGAATTAAGATATTGGTAATCGAAAAATCTGTAATATTTCGACGATAATTCAACGTTTTTTAAGTAAAAAAAATGTAATATTGTTAATACATGCAGATAAAAAGTATGCTTTTGTTTATCGACTAATTCACGTCACGAACCATTAGCCGGGTAGTCACAAAATACGTTCAGGGTGGGGGTAGGTGTATTTTTCTCGAAATGCGTCAGCGCCGGTACGCTTCCCTCCTTTGTTCGTTGCTCACTTGTTGTTTCGCGTACGAAATCTTAATTTTTCGCTATCATCAGTTCTTTTTGACCCCTGCTAACGTTTATGGACTACCGTGTGCATGTCATTTGATTGGATTGCTTGTTGATATTAATAATTATGATGAAAGAACGTCGTTGTGTTATGTGTCCACGATCTGTCTATCGACAAAGGCGACACGTAAGTATTGGAGGAAAGCATTCCTGAGCATCGACCTGAATTGGCAGCATATATTTAGACGGGAACATGCTTTGCTTTTTTTTTGCTTTAAGTCACACTGACTGTACGTGCCTGACAGGAAGAAGGACTGTTGGAACCTGTACTCATGTCATTTCCGTGATATGGTGCCTCGGTTTAGGACGACATGAGCCTTTTATTGCCCACGCACATCATTTATTAGAAGTGATAATAGACGAAGAGGTCCGTTAACAATAAAACGTTTGAATTGTATTTTTTGGGTATTATTCCACTACACTTGAAAAACACATGCCAACCCAGGGGAAATTAATAGTATTATTATTGAAAATATAATAACTATATAATGTCCTAACCACTGGCCCTAGTTACATTACTGTTGGTCTTACGCCCAAGTTTCATAGATATTTGCCCGTCATCCTTTTATTAATCTTTTCTCAAAAGAGTAAATGCGTGTGTGTCAAATACATGGTAGTGTGTGTAATGTTTGTTTTATTGATTTTATGTATTTTTAGACATAATTAAAAAAAATATTAACATTCGGATAACCTTCTCTACATAAAGTGCGCGAAATTTCATACTCCTCCGTCCGCGCAATTTTCGTAAAAAGGAGTACAAAGTTTTTGTTTCACGTATTTTTTATATAGATTCCATATAATGCTACATAATAATTTAGAGTAAAGATACACTTTAAAGATATTTCTATAAAACTAGTATAAACCATCCGGGACCCCAGAGCTAGCAGCTACTTGGGCCAGAGTATAAGCATTGCTATCCAACGTGGCAATGATGCTGCTAGCTTACTGGGCACAAAGCCTGATGGGGATGATTTGGGGCAATTTTTTAATATAATAGTTAGTAGTAGCTATAGTTTATAGTTTTTAAAAGTTTAATTTTAAGTATTTTAATTTGATGAGGAGCTCGATGGCGCAGTGGCTAACGCGCTCGGTTGGCGATTGCTGATGTTAAGCAACTTTCGCAAAGGCTGGTCATCGGATGGGTGACCAAAAATGTATCATCTCGAACTCCTCCGTGCTTCGGAAGACACGTAAAGCCGTTGGTCCTGGCTGCATTAGAAGTCGTTAACAACCACCAATCCGCACTGGGCCCGCGTGGTGGTTTATGGCCTGTTCTTTGTTCTCCCTATCCATCCTTAAGGAAGGCTCGTGCCCCAACATTAGGGACATAAAATGAGCTGATGATGATGGTAATGATTATGATTTTAATTTACTTGTTATTGCTTTCTTGTAAATACAGACACATGTTTAATTTAGGGTATGGAATATATTTTTAAAAATAGTTTTTTCGATTTAATAAAAATAATAATAATAATAATATAAAAAATTGGAAAGACTATTACGGCAACAGATTACACTATATAAGATGTTGTTGCGACCCCGGCAAAATAGATTTAGTAAGGGAAAAACAAAAATGACAAATAGTTTGCCATAGGCACATCAGAAAAAGTTACTCTCGTGAGGATGGTAGAGATGAAAAAGGCTTTCACCGGCTGGCCTACGACCGCCATTAAGGTGAATGGTGTGTCACGGCGACGACGGCACCATTATTAATTTATTTACCAAGTAACGTTGAAAAACAAAACGTATAACCGTTTTGGGGGTATGTTTATGAAAAAAAATATTAATATGACATTCAAATGATGTCAAATGATAATATTTTAATTTAACAAAATATCATTATAGTGAAACATATTTCTAATGATTATTAAATCGAATGAAATTTAAAAACTTAACGACATATTATTAATATCTCGTTAAGTTTTTTAATTTTTTTAAATTTTAAACATATTATTTTTTTAAATCGAATACTGACTGATTTCGAGTAGCAAACCGCCCAAGAACGTCGTATACAACTACAATAGCATAATGCTACATCTAACCCAGATTACTAGAATGCGGTTCCAGTCCCGGCTGTGGAAATGTTACATCACTTTTGCTTAAGGCGACGCATCGCTAAACAATAAATTTCAAACGGAGCGTTTGCACCCCGTACCATAAGAAAAACTGTTTTTATTCCTTAAAATTAAAACTACAAATTATTTAAAAAAAATTAACTACAATATTGAAGTGCGTGTTAAGACTAATCTACTAAGAAAATTTAGATGCATCGGTCTGGTTTGCCTGTAAAATGCGAATCTATGTTTTAAAAGAGGTTACTTTGATATTTTTTTCTCTGTTATAAAAATTGAAAAATCGTGTTTCTGCAACTAACAAAATGAAGTCAATCAAATGAAAAATCATGTCATCAAATACCACTTTCATATGTTTGTAATTGTTGAGAAAAATCAAGATCCCCGCCATGTAAATTTCCAATGCGTCGCCTTAATTAGTTATAAGGAGAATAATTTTATTATTATACGCATGCATCCTCTACTATAATATAATATAATTAAATACTTAAAATGCACACATTTTTTTTATTTTGTAGCCTAATATCGGTTTTCGCTCTAAACGCAGAAGCTTTCAAACTGGTAGACGGGAACAAAATAATTCTGAGATAGCAAACAGCTCTATAGACACCATAAACGATTTATGGTGCAGTGATCGATGGGTTTAAGCTAATTATACATGTAATATGTATACCTCTCAGTTCAGTCGTGCGAAAATACGTAGCAAGTTCTGCCTAACTCACTCCAAAAAGTAAGATTTTACTATGTCTTATGCAATACAACGTGTTAATGAAATAGCGCAAAACCTCAGACACCCGAACTTATATTTACTATAAAAAAAATATATAAATTATTAAATAAAATTTTCGCGGATTATTTGATAAGATATTTAGTACTTTTTGATTTCTTGCATTTCTTGCAAATTAGAAACTCTATGGTAAAAATGGCGCTCGATCTAATTGCGTGATTGTATTCAAATTGTGAGTGCAACGTTGCCGCTTGGCGCCGCGCCGTCCGATCGTTGACTGAACTGAACAAACAACTATTGTATTTTAGATACCATAAAAAATGAGATTCAAATATTTCCATCACACTTTTTCCAGGCAACTTATGACAAAGTTTATTATTATCGCGAGCAAAATAACGTAGAGGATGAGTTCTGATTAGTGGGTTTAAGCAGAGCGGACACATTCTTTAAGGACCTCGAGCTAGTCTTCAATTTGGATGTAACCATCCAATCCCCTTTCGCTCGTTTATGTTGCTGATCTTGATCTGCGCCGAAATAAATATTTTTGATTCAGTGACTGATATTGAATAGCCAACTGAGACACACCTCACATAACGCTCCTGCTAACGCTGTGATTTTGAGCTTTTGCTCCGAATTTTTGTTTCCTTCGTTAGAGATCGAGCAAATGTCATTCAGGCAATGCTCAATTTTCGACAGCCAGCTCTGTATCTCCATAGTCTCCATATCTCCATGTCTGCATCAATAGTGGGCGCTACGGGTTCTTCTACATTTTGCCGTCTACGTGGTGGGCTCCGGGACGTCGTGTTGCTCCGGTTAAATGGACTTTCAATTATTACGTATGTAAACAACACAAATTACTGCGACAGTGAAATTGTCAACAACTGCATGACCGCGATGCGCTGACCCCGATCTACGCGGAAGCAATACTGACACAATTAGGCACGGAATTTATTGCTAAATTTAATTATTTAAAAATAAAATGTGCAAAAGGCACGTCCATCTGCTAACGCAGAAGTGCGTTATAACCACAACCTTACGAATACGAATTGGTCACTTATTTGATATCGGTCTATTAGCTGTATTAATAAAGCAAATCCTAATAAAATGTGATGTTGAAATATACAAAGTTTATTATTGTTTTATCTTTATCTTAGATGCCTAATATTTCTTAAATAACGTCTAATCAGTGCAAATCCCATTAGTGGCATCCTACGTGTACTGAATTACAGCAGACAGTCGCAGCCTTTTTCACACAAAATAAGGAAACTGCAGAAGGCAAGTCTCGTACAAGCGCACTCGAGCAACGTACATATATACAGAGTTATTGGAAATACGTAGCGATCCCTTTAAGGGGTGATAGTAAAGATCATTAGCTATCAAATTGCCCTCGGATTGCTACGTATTTCCAATAACCCTGTATTTGTCGTGGCCGGATCTTAAAATTTATCACTTTGTGATGTCTTTGTGAATCGACCATTCATGAAATGGTTGTATTTCATGATATGCCCAGCTTAAACTGATCATATCGTTAAAGCATCAACGTTTGATGAAGGGGGGAGCGGCATAAGATTGTACAAATCGATTGAATCGACACAAATAGTAAACGATATTAGCGCCTCTAACGGTGAGTAATGTAAATATTTTACGATATGATCACTACAGTTTGACCATTTCATGAAGTAGCCGCGCGTTTAGTTGCCCATATCGAAATACGATTTCTTATCATTGATCTGCCCAAACTACATTATGATGTGGCCAAAAGACAGTGAAATATTTCATGAAACGCGACCATTTCATGAAATTTCTCGAGCATTTTGTGAAGTGAGCAAATCTACGACATGGCCACGACGTATACAACATCTCACGAACACAGAATCCGCTCGGATTGTTCTGAGCTGTGCCAAGAGTCGTGTCCGTGAGAGGGTCTATGTCTGCGTTTCTCGAGCGCGGTATGTCTACGCTTACCTTCTGGGGTCTACTTATTTTGCGCTTACGATGCCATGTTTGCCCAGCGCCTCCGTGGCTTGCAGTTTTTATTGCCGTCACACTGATTGCCCACACAGTCAATATCACTTTATTACTCATATTTTATTAGTAATGTAACGAACATTCGTATTGATTAAAATAACTTGATTTATCATGGCGTTAAATTTCGATAGATAAATCATTTGTTTTCATAACAATGCAATATGCCTAGAAATATAAGACAATCAAACAATATGAGTAAGTAAAGAAAATAATTATTGGTGCAAATATCTAACATTAACAATAGCGTATTCAGGCACCAGTCTCTTACAATGTTTTCTATTGTTGTCCGTGATTTTTTTCCTAAACCTGTCTATCTAAGATTGTAAAGATAAAATATAAATTATCTAATATATATTATTCTCCACGAATACTTTGCCATTTCTCACGCTTCAGGCGACGCATCGCTAAACAATAAATCTCATAGGTACGGAGCGTTTGCACCCCGTACCATAAGAAAAACTGTTTTTTTCCATCAAATTAAAACTACAAATTATTTAAAAAAAATGAACTGCAATATTGAAGTGTGTGTTAAGACTAATCTACTAAGAAAATTTAGATGTTTAAATCGGTCTGGTTTGCCTGTAAAATGCGAATCTATGTTTTAAAAGAGGTTACTTTGATATTTTTTTCCCCGGTAATAAAGTTGAAAAATCGTGTTTCGCAACTAACAAAATGAAGTCAATTAAATGAAAAATCATGTCATCAAATATCACTTTCATATGTTTTGTGATTGTTGGGAAAAATCAAGATCCCCGCCAGGTAAATTTCCAATGCGTCGCCTTCATCCGGTATCATAGGTTATCGACGCTTCTTCCTCTGCCTCTGGACCAGCTGGCTTTTGCCCTTGGATGGGGATTGTAGAACCGTGCTGCCCCTGGTGGTCGGTTTTCTTTTGAAGGTTACCCTATGTCAAAAAGAAAGAAAGATGTGTGTAACTGGAGGCTCTTCTATCTATTTATTAGATAACCCACGTTCTATCTATTCTATTATTCCAAGCAACTGTTCTTTCTTATGAGTTAATTAGACATTGTTTTATTTTATTGGCCTTATTATAATATAACACACTACAATATTACAAATTTCTTGTAGGCACACACACATATACGAGAATTATAATGTGATGATATATAAATATAAGTTAATAAAGTTTCTACATATATTGTACGAGACAACCGGAGTCAACACAACAATTTGCGAAAGTTATCTAAAGTGGCATATGAATTCATAACTTAACAATAAACTTATTAACATTTGGCAAACTCTCCCTGTCGTATTATTCAAGTGCTTGTTATGTCAATGTTTGTATATCACACCATTATATATCTCTCACTATGCGGTATGTGTTTACATTAAAACGGGATCAAGTGTAGTCTGTTAAGTTCTGAAGCAAAGCTTTTCATGAAAACCATTATGAATTCTGAAATAAAAAATATATGTGATTTGAAAGTTAAAAGGTAAAATAATAAATATGCATTCCAATTCCAAATACTGCAATACGGTTCGAAATATTTCAGTATTGGCTTTCTATTAAAAAATGGCAGTGAACCGCAGTTAGTAAATATTCACAGGTCTATTTTAAGCTTAGATATCAATATGAATAAATAAGCTACCGTATAAAATCTTCTATATATTGAAATGAAACAACTTTTACAGATCTACACGCGTTTATCTTACATATTACGTATTTAATGTTTATCCTGACGTTTCTTCTATATAAATAAAAATGAATTGCTGTTCGTTAGTCTCACTAAAACTCAAAAACGGCTTGACCGATTTGAATAATTTTTATTTTGTTTTGTTCGCTCTAATACAAGGATGTTTTAGAAATAGAGAACAAGGGAAAACTCAAAAAACCAGCTGAGAAAGCAAACAATTAAAAATTGGTAATTTTTTATGGGAATCGCCACTTTGGATTATTCCCAATAGATGGCGTTCGTAGCACATATTTATTAAAACTTAAACAGACAGGACAACGTCTGTCGGGTCAGCTAGTAGGTACTTTATAAAAAGTGTTCTTTACTTTAGACCGCCTCTGTGGTCTTTAGTATCCAGAGATCTATAGCTGGATTCTCTCACATATTGTAGGTACTCGGTTTGGTTGGTAGAGCTTGGTCTAAGTACATCTGGCCAGCCCACCACTCATCAAAGTCTGTGACCATAATAAAAAAGTTAATAGTATCGTTATGTTTTATCAGTCAAAGGTAAGTTAATCCAAGATAAAATTTTACTAGAAAAAATCAACCAGCTACAGGAAGCTCGAGTGGGAATCGAACCCACGACCTTTGGATAACCGGTCCAATGTTCCGACCGCTGCGCTAGCGAGGCCCCAGAAGACGTGGAATTTTTCTAGTTGTTTGTGATTTACGCTGCAAGCCAGCGGTATTTCGTCACTGTGAAACTACTACCTTCACAGTCGAAAGAAAACTTTTGTAAGTATTTAACAATCGATAAAGACGTAATTCCTTTAAATATTAATAATATTTTAGATTTTACAGTCACAATTCCTGAGGCTCTTCGATTTTTTCTTATAAAATTTTATCTTGTAACTATATCATATACTCGTAGCATTGTAAATGCAAAATTTTAAATAATATAAGTTAGACCATTTTTTTCTCAAATTCAGCGTGAAGTGCACTGCCACTTTCACCTTTATCGTTTCCTTGTTGTGGAAGGAAATAAAAATCATATAATAAAGTAGAATGGTAAACTTTTGTTGTCATAAAAAGTCACGGACTCAGGAGGGACCAAACCAGAGAGAATACTCTTCCAATGGCGATAATTGCGAAATATTACAATTCTATTCTCACACTACTCGTATGTGAAGGTAGCTCCTTGTGAGTCCTCTCCTGTTGCAGCAATCAGATAATGTTTATTTATTGCAAATTGAAGCTGCAATTTATCGCTTCACCCGGGAACTGTTGGATCCACAAGTTATCTTTTATTTATTGTTTTGTTTCCAACTGTGTGTGACATATAAATTTGACGTCAACTGTAATGACGTAATTTTAATACATAAAATGTTAGTTGCGATCTTTCCTTTCAAAAAATTTAACTTGGAAAAGTGTTGAAAAAAAATCCAGGAGTGGGATTTGAACCCGCACCCAGTGACAATCCGGGTCTAGTGTGCTTCCAACTACGCTATCTATAGTGGCAATTGTATTATATTATTATTATAACAAAATATATATCTAGTTAGTGAGTACTTAAAAGCGGAATGATACATTGAAATAGACAGAAATGAAATGAATTTATTGCTAAAAAGACTGATGGAGCAAACAATTGTGGTATTGGTGGCCACAGATAAAACACAACTGCAAAACAAGATAATTATAATGAATTGGCTTAGTGTTTTTGTTTATGTGGTTGTTGGTTGTTTCGGCTTTCACTATCAGCGGTTTTAATAGTTCAAACAATATAATGTGTTTACATGAAACTATTAATATTTTATTTTTTGCTATAATTATTTTGCACTTTGGGCCATTGGGCTCTTTGTGCAACCCCATCCGTTTAGTGTTCGTCATCCATCGGCTTTACAATTTCTTTTCGTACCTAACGAAAAGCATGTTTTTTTGGTCTTGCCAAAGCCAATCTTGGAAGCTTTATTCTGTTCCAAGTTTATGAGTCACAGACGCCCCTTGCATTTTTTTTATATCAAACGCTTGTTTTTCATCTCAACTGATGGCAAATGCATTAACTCCGTTTATTTCTTACATACTCTTCTCCGTCTTACACGGGTTTTAATTGAGATAAGGGTTCTGTGAAGCATTTGCTTTGTGGTTAAGTGCCCTGTTAAGCTCGAACAATTATAAGGCCTTGGTTTTTCTTGCTCTATACTACTACTAAAACTAATCTATATCTATATAATATTATAAAGCTGAAGAGTTTGTTTGTTTGAACGCGCTAATCTCAGGAACTACTATTCGAATTGAAAAAATATTTTTGTGTTGGATAGTCCATTTATCGAGGAAGGCTTAAGGCTATATAACATCACGCTGCGACCAATAGGAGCGAAGCATCAGTGAAAAATGTTGCAAAAACGGGAACAAGAGCCTAAAAAATTAAAAATGCTGCCGAAAGTCACTATTCCACGCAGACAAAGTCGCGAGCACAGCTAGTGTTAACAAAAAAAACTTTTCTACTTCTTGACAGGTGAACTCGCTTTCACGAATCATGTTGAATATCGATTTACAATTAACTTAAAAGCTTCTTAGCCAACCTCTTGATTATAGAGATTATCTTGATTATTTAAGAGTGAATCACTAACTAACACTAACTCCCCGGGTGTCGCACTAGTAGAGTAGATTGAATACGAGGTCACAAACTGCTCGCAATCAAATGTGACATTTATAAAGCGCTGGGACGCACCATCGGAGACCTTTGGGTAACACAACTGTTATAGGAAAGCGGTCACATATGTGCTGAAAATCAAGTGAAGAAGCTCGCATTTATCGCTTGAATAACTCGAAAAAGAATTTACACGTTATTGACTAAACTACTAAGATTTAATTGATTATACTTATAAAGAATACATATAAGCAAGTATACAAGTAGTTGTCTGCGACGCCATGGACTTCAACTATGAGACAAAAAGACAATTTCATAAAAAATCTTTCTGATAACTTTTGTTTGGATAACAAAACATGTTATTTCGGGATTTTGCTCTAAAACATTTCGTCTATTTCTACCAAATATCTGCATCATTTGGGTTGCAAATTAAACAAGATTCTAGGCCGGGCAATAAAATGGCTTCCCAAATAAAATTAAATATTGGTCCCGGTTGTTGACGCAATGTTGCAGTCGTTAAAATCCACCAACCCGCATTGGGTCAGCGTGGGGGGCTACGGACAGATATTTTTTGTGCTATAGTTGAATACTAAGCCCAGCGTTGGGACGTTTATAGGCTGAATACAATGATGATTAGGACACATCTTTAGAACCGATCATCAGTGGACCAGCGTGGGAAGTTTTGGACCTATCTTCCTTATGCGCTATTGTTGGAGCCTAAGTGGCCTTAGTAACATTCCAATCAAACATATATATATGTTTGAATAGTCTGACGATGACGACAATTAAATGTGTATAGAACAATGTATACAAATGAAAACTTGACAGTGCCTGGTCTCGGTCGAAGCTCAGTAATTACACGAAGCTTGCCGGCGAACGTCTTGTCCCTCGTTGGAATTACAAATCTGTTAATTAAGCCGTGCCTTGTCAGGCCACGCGTCGTTGGTTGCCACCCTCACGGTTAATTCTATACTCGGTCTACAGCCGGCGAGCATTCATGTATTACTATGGACATATCGACGACAATATCTGCACCAGATTTATTGCTATTATTTCTGTCTTTCAGAATTGCAGCCAGCCTGTGCATTGTGCCTGTAATTCTAGCGTTCAAAATATGTAACTACTGTGCATACTCATATTTATTTATTTGTTTACTATAGTATACACAACAGGATACATTCAAACTAAAGTAAGAACAATAATAAAAACAAAGATGTAAGCAGGAATGCATCCCAAAAGCGTGAATACACAGCATTATAAAAATTACACGTTAACACGCAATGATATCTAAATAACCAAATATCTACCCTTTTTGTTGCGCTCCGTGATGCCCATGACTCAATTTACATGACTTCCAATAACTTTATGTAGGTACACTAATAAAAATAGCTGCAAAATGTCAATACTATTGTATTCACAACTATGTAAGACGAACACGGACACACTTTTTCGGATCAGGGAATTGAACTCACGACTTCCGGATTGCGAGTCAAGTAGCTACCAAATCGATTACCATTAATACTAACACAGAGGCTTGGAGGGTTGATTGTTACTTGTCTGCCTTGGTCTGTAATTAATAGTAGATTGTACACCAAGGGGATAAAGCACTGTATTATGTCACGGGCGCGATATTTGAATCCTGGGCGTAACGAAGGACTCCAGATTTAACTCCCGAGCGTAGCGAGGGGGTTCTGAGTTGATTCCCGAGCGAAGCGAGGGAATTAAAATGGAGTCCTGAGAGCAGTGAAGGATTTAAGCGCGCCCAAGGCAAAATCAGTTTTATCCCTGAGGAGTATACTCTACTTTTCTCACCTTTTGCGAGACAATAAAAACCAAGGCTACTAGAAAAAGTATTTTATTTATTAAAATACTATTTTCATTACTAATTATATATAATTGGCACAGTAAATAACAATAAAAAGTAAATTAAAAATTAAAATTGATGTTTGATACATTAGTCCAGTTATGTAAAGATATGGTTATATTTTTTGGTACGCTTATGTTAGTTGAGGTGGAATTTATTTGAGTAGCAGCACCCAATACATCAGAACCTTGCGTGTGAGGGTCGTTTGGCACAGTAAAGGTTGGGGAAGGTGGTGCTTGAGGCAGTGGGCTTGACGGGATATATTTTGAGCTAGATGCTGTGGTGGCAAAGGTTTCCAAGGATCATCAATAATGGACGTAGTTTTCAGATGAATGTTGTCACCAATACGACAGCTTATCTTGTTTTTGTTTTGTATGGAATTCTCTATGTAGCCCTCCGCTACTGCATCGGATTTCCAGCCACCATGACGTTTTATCTGGGCCATATCTGCTCCTAAATCTGCCAACAGACTTGCCGATGTTCTCCTCAAACAATGACCCGTATAGAGCTCGGGATTTTGCAATTTGAGGTATTTTGCAATTTCTTTTGGCATGGCGCTGATTTTATTCTTGCCAATGACTTGCCTGGTGCATTTGCCATTACTGTAACCGATAAAAAATCTGTTGGTGTTTATATTAGAGGGGCGCAGAGCTTGGTACTTTTCAACAATTCTTGCATAATCTTCACGAACTATGAACGAACGTTCTCTATTTGTTTTGGTATCTGGTAAGTTAATCAGCAATAAATCTGCATGTTTTTTGATATCATTGACTTTTATGTTTACGAGTTCATTTCCACGACATGCGCTATTCACTCCAAAAATCAAGGCTACATGTAACAAAAAATAGGATTGTGAGTAAATAGATAGATACACTACTACATTTTTTGACCTTTATATTATAAAAAAAGCTTGCGACAAAACCTTAGAATGTGTATTTTTTAAATGTGTGCCATTTAAATACCCTTTTATTCATTAACTATTTTATAGAGCTATTATAGGTAGGTACTAGAAACGTAACTAAAAAGTAGGCAGTACTCATACTTACTTTCATGGCCAGAAAGCTGTGATCAGGAGCCTCATTCAGAAAAGTTTCCACATCTTGCGCTGTCAATACTTTTGACTTCTTTGCTCGATGACCATCTATCTATCTCTTTAAAAATGCCAACAACTTGCTATATGTATTTATCTTAATGTCGTATTTGATGCTTATTGTTAACCTGAGCATCGAATAGATACACCACAGGCTGCTGGACTTCTTTGTACACGATAAATACTCGAAATAAACAAGAAGCACTGACTCCGACACAAACTTTGCGCCTTTTGCAGTTTTCCATTTGTGGAAATCGTCGTAAGCTTTCAAGTATTTTTCCTTCGACTTCCCTGGTAGTAGGTTATTAACAATACCTAAGGCGTCTAATTTAATGGACTCCGGAGTTAAATCACTTTCGTCACTCGACATTTTCTTAATGTTTTATTCTATCTTCTTTTGCAGTTTTGTCTGATACTAATTGCACCGTATTGAAATACTCGCGGCTTTTGTTTTAAGTATTGATTTTTTTTCGTTCGGCTTGCCGTGGCGTGGCCAGCTCGATTTTCGAATAAGTTCGATTTTCAAATAAATGAGGCGCGGCGCGCGCCTCCGTCCACCTCCTCGCCGTCGGCCACCAGCAGCTGCAGCAGCCGCGCGCCGCGCGATTTTGACGAAATTAGACTTTAAATGCATAACAATAAGAACTAAGAGAAGTGAGAATCACATTACTGCCCGGCGGGTTATAATGAAATTCAGTACAACATTACACCCCGGCAAAAGACAAGGGCTATAATGATTTACTTTGAGTAAGGTTTGCATGATATATAATGAGGCATTGTCGAGCAGGTGGTGTGAAAATATCTTTACTTTTAAATACTTGTTTCCATCATTATCATTAACACCCGTAATACAGTCCACTACTCATACATACCACTAGCCATCATTTTTATAATGCACATTTATTAGCTGTATAACGTGTATTAATGTATTATATATATAGTATATAGTATAGTACATAAAGATTATGTCATAGATTCTAGAGGCAGTTTCAGCAGTATCTGAATGTGCCTGTAGAATTGAAGGTTAAACAAACTTACTTAAAGTGAAGTTTGACCGTAATTATACGAGTCGCTGCATCCGAAGAGATTTTCGTATTCACCATGTTGTCCACTCCTCATCAAACATATTTAAGAGCTAAAATTTAAAAAAAAACTTAAGAAGAACAACTTGGACTAAAGACTTCTTGGCGGGAAAGTGAAGGGTCATGTCTGCGGTTTTGTTTTATTTGTGTTAAGTCGAATATTAATGTGAAATAATGGTGGATTATTAACCGTTAACCATGAGTGTTGGCAAATGAAACAAAACAGTGCAACTTCACTTTTTAAATTCTCTCAAGAAATCTGCCCGAGGACTTAGTAAAGCCCCACATCTTTACTGAGATACTCGAGGGGTTGGAGAGTGTATCATTTCTCACTTCTCATTTCTATTATCATTCATCATCATCTATACAAGAAGGAAATTTTGTTTATTTATGTATTACTTGTGAGAAAAATTACTCTGACACTGGCTAAATGTGCTAATCGCACGAAGCCATCAACTAAAAGAAAAAAGAGACTTGGACTAACTACACGGTCGCGTCGGCATCGCGTCGATAGGGGGCGCGCGAGCGCTATCCGCCAGCCCGCCATTTTTACGTCATTCATTTTAGAGTCAGTATTCCCTAAATGCAAAGGAATTTGGGCCAATTCATATTACATGAACCCGAGGGTGGGATGGGAACAAAAATCAATTAAGAATAAATATTAGCAATAAATAAAAAACAGAAAACTATGAGAATATTTTAATCGAGATCATTTATTAGCACAACAAACCTTATAAATAGCTATCTCTCTCTAGTTAAGTCCAACTCTCTTTTACGAACATGGTTGGCTTTAGTTATTGTTCTGAGGTTGGAACAGGAACTGTTAGATGTACTGTTGAGATGTTGAACGTTATTTACTGTACACACTTGCTGAAGCTGGTAGTTCTTAAGTGGGATGTAGATATCAATAAAAGTGGACTGTATAACATAGACTGATTTATGGAAATATAAAATTGTACAAGAGTTAGCCCGACAATGAGTAGGTAGTTCGTGCGTGCGTGGCTGTCGTTGTGTGTCGGGAATCCCCGCGCGCTAAGGCAGATCGCGGCGCCCCCGTGCGCCCAGTGTTGCCATAACTACTTGCTATATCACAAAAATTTGGACTTTCATTACTTTATTTAGTTCTTACATCCATAATATCTTTTTTCTTTTTTATTTATGAGTAAGCACTTGACCTTCATCTCAACTGTGATAATAAGGCCGAAAGCGCACGTCATCCGGAATCCTTATCTTTAAATGTCAGAATATAACAATTTTACTAATATTTAGATAAGATAGTGGTATGGTGGTAGCTAGCCAGGCGGACTAAAAACAAGCCTTGCCACCAACCCCTGGGAATCGAACCCGGGATCTCTGGGTATGAGACAGAGAGAAAAATACTAAAAAGTAAAAAATTAAGTTAAAAAAAAAAAAACTTTTTAAAAACAAACTTTTATTAATAAAAAAATAACAAAAAATTTAAAAATAATTAAATTAAAAAATCTTTGCGTTTTTATAACAGACTCATTTATTTTATAAATAAAAGCGTGTTAGGTACGTTGTGATTGCAAAAGAAAAATAATGAAGGTGTAATATGCTAAATGTTCTTTAGTGTTCCATAAAAAAGGCCTTAAAGGCCGGCAACGCATCTGTGATTCCTCTGGTTTTGCGGGTGTCCATGGGCGGCGGTGATTGCTTTCCATCAGGTGACCCGCCTGCTCGTTTGCCTCCTTCTAATAAAAAAAAAAAAAAAAAAAAAATTAACGCGTTTTTATTATTTTTTTTATTAATAACTTTTTAGTTTTTTTTTAGCAAGTAATAAAAGATTGTTTTGAAAAAGATTTTTTTCTTTTAATTTTTTACGTATTCTTTTTTGGTCTTTTGATTTACGTTTACGTTTACCCATTTCGTATAGGAATTGACGCACTTTTAACAATATAATTTTACGTAATTTTAACTGAAATAGCGGGCTGGTGGATAGCGCTCACACGCCCCCCCTACCGTTTGGCAGCCGTAAGTAGTTAGTCAAACGTTGTTCTTCTTAAGTTTTTTTTAAATTTTAGTTCTAAAATATGTTCGATGCCTAGTATAATTAGGAGTGGACTACATGGCGAATACGAAAATCTTGAGGATGCAGCGACGAAGTATAACTCTAATGTAAGCTAACATTTTTGTACATATGTTTGCTTAAATGTCGTTACGTTCATTCGTTCTAAGTATAAAGCTGAGCAGTTTCTTGCGCCCATTCTTCTCCATAGTAGTAGTAGTAGTAGTAGTCAAAAAACGCTGTTAAGTAGGAGGTAAAAAAAAATTTGGACAACATCAAAAGTAAGTACTTAGCAAATAGGTTTATTTGAATATTGAATTTGACTTTGACTATAAAAAGCCCCAAATTATGTTCAAGAAAGCGTATACTAAAGCTACCAAACATCACTCAGCCCAGTTGGTCCGCCATTCGAGTGGAGGGCGCAAGTTGTTTCGCCATTTTTCCGTTGTACGCCTTTGATGTAAAGTGTGTCAGCGTCTTTTCGGCTCTTACCGACACGGTGGGGTGCGATACGCGATAAACTGTCTCGGCCTGCTGTTTTCCGTTCCAGGCCCTTTATTAGGCAACCGCTATCGTTACCGACTTCCCGATACTTGTTTAACATCGAAAATTTATTAAGAAAGGTACACCAACAGCAATACACATTAAACATAGGGTCTTACAAATAAATAACGAATAAGGTCTCGTTTTGTCTCTTTTACTCTAATTTAAAATGACGTTTACATAAAGCAACAAAACACGGAATAACTACTCGGACCTTATTCCACGTTTATTTGTAAGGGGGATACAACACAATGGATATTGTATACTATAATTTTATGCAAATTTTGTTCAGAACCAATTACGATATGGAAAAGTGTTGAAATAATGTCGACGAGCTGGGTAAGAGCCTCTGAGTAAGGTCTGAGTTTTAATATTTTTATCGATTACAGGTATACATACAATTTTAATAAAGGTTAATCCATAATAAACATAAGAAAAATATTTAAAAAAAATAAGTTTATCATCTGTTTGCCGAGTATGTGCTAAAGGTTGGAAGTCATTTACTAGTTTAATTTTAAATGTAGGAGTCAGAAGTCATTGAAAATTTAAAATATTGAAATATTGGGTATTTTATTTTTAATAATATTTATGCGTTAAATATTTCTAGTTAAAAAATAAGAACTTTGATGTTAAGTATTAAAAAAGAATATTGAACATAGGTACATGTACTTAAAACCTTTACTTCCATAAATTAAAAGTTATAAACTACCTGCCTGTTAAATTATAATAATAATAACAACCCGCACCTACATATATCACACCACACCCTGTAGTTACTTGGTTTATATCCGTAATTACAGAGAAAACCAGCTTATAGCTGAGAAAAAAAACATACATAATAATAATAATCCGCACTGGGCCCGCGTGGTGGTTTGAGCTGATGATGATGATGGAACAGCATAGGGATTGTACAAATACCGAATTAAACCGCATAATATGCCACCGCGTTGGTAATTTTTCCAAGCGCGTGAGCTTTTTAGGGATGCATGTACAAGATTTATTTGCCATTCGATCATGTCAGCGAAAACGAGTATTTGTATGGCATCGTAGCAGCACCTCCTGGTGACAAACAAGGACAGTAAGAATACAGTATATAGTAAATACTCATTGATTATTCTCAATACTACTTAATAATCCTACTATAATAAACGCGAAAGTTTGTAAGTATGGATGGATGTTTGTTACTCTTTCACGTAAAAACTACTAAATGAATTTGGATGAAATTCGGCATACAGATAGTTTATAACCTGGATTAACACATAGGATACTTTTTATCCCGATATTCCTACGAGAACGGGAACCACGCGGTTGAAACCGCGATCGGCCGCTAGTACACAATAATAAACGACTGCTGTCATTACAAAATAAGTGGTTTGTGTTTAATTTTTCAAGCCACATGGAACTTACCCACTTTTTTCCATTGATCCTCATTTTGATCTCAAGAAGTAGATAATGGGGATTTGTGGGAGAATTTAGCCATACATTTTTTCGTTTTCGTCAACGTGATCGAATGACATAAGCACGCACTAAACACCCACGTGACAAAAATTATACTGTATTCTGTAGTTCAGTAGGCATCAGATTGTGTAACATTAGTTGCTGATTGTAACGCCGCCGTCCCGTCCCATGCACGCCACAAACCGCAATTCTCAACAATGTTGCTACTATTTGGGGGACGTTACAGTAGCAACATTGAACTGTTATTGCAGGCAGCCAGAAACAACATTCCTGCTCATGCGGTTGGTGATGCGAAGGCATTATTGTATTGTTATAATGTGCCTTATAATAACCAAAGCATCTAGGTAAGTTTTAACAAATAGTTTATGTAGGGCATGTGGAGAGGAAACGGAGTCAATGCAGCACCTACTGTGTGACTGTGACTCTCTGGCTAGGAAAATAATGGGACTCCTGGGGTCGGCCTATCCGAAACCGGAGGACTTCAGGCTCTTCGCTCTTAAGGACGTTGCCAAACTTGTGGCATCTGTCTTTACAGAGGAGGAAGAGTGAAAGGATGAGGTTGCACAAAAGATCCCGATGGGTCGAAGTGTTACTGAGAGAGGGAAACCTCAGCAGGCCCCACTAAGATAAGATAAGATCTAGGTAAGGTGGTACATGTATAAACAGCATGATGGTAAGTAAGAGTTGTTGGTCAACTCGCACACTTTAAACTCGCACAAATGTGCGAGATGGCACCTTTTGATTTTACCTGTTATTTGTGTCGTCAACTCGCACAACAGTTAAAATCTGAGGTAGTCATGTACAGTCAATTACAAAAACGTTTGGTAAAAGTTATAATTCTTAAATTTTTAATACTAGACAGTTATGATTAAGTACAAAATAAAACAAAAAAATATTAAAAGTATTATAATCAATAATATCACACAAGCATTTGGCTTCTTCTTATCTAAATAAAATAAAAAATGAACGTAAGAAACGTGTAAAACTTACTACGTAATAATATCCACAATATAGTAACAGATAATAGCTTATAACGCTTGTAACAATATGGACATAACTTTCGCTTTGCCGACCCTGGGGTCATAGTTATTATATTGATTTTTTTCTGAGAGTTTGGTGATTGTCTCTGGGCATTTTGAGCTTCACCGGGCCTTTTTTGGGACGGCGAAAAACTTAAAGGGTTCTTCAAGCCGTGTGAAACGTAGAGATATTCTAGATTGCCCTACTAGATTCTCCGAGGGGTTCGGACCGTATCGGGGTTATTATATTGATAAAAATCTTTGTCTATTAATAAATAAATAAAATAAATAAACTTTCCTACACTCACACCAATTATCTAGCCCAAGAGAAGCTTCGTTATGAAACTCGTTAAATGGTTACTAGACAACGGATAAACATACTTAAAATACTTAATAACATACTTCCGAAATTCTTGAGCCTTCTTAAAAATTGTGAAGTTCCTTTGGTTGGTCCGTAGTTATTCTGAATAATTCCTTTAAAATATTTTTTTCTTTTTTTTATGTATATAGGTATATAATCAATGTATTTTGCGAACCAAATACCTATACTTTCATAGTTTGCATGCTGAGATTATCTGTTATCTTAAGAACAGTTAGATATAAGCTATATAATTACCTAAATGTACATGTAATACTGTAACTTATGTTGGTAGTCCAATAAAATAAATAAATAAATAAATACTTATTATACATAGAAAACACCCAGACCTCGGGTTGTTCCACTCCCGATCCGATCCGTACCCCTAGGGTACTCGTGAAAAGGGGTCACGTTTGCGCGATGCCATGCCCTGTAGAAACCCTCTGACGGTGTTTCATCACACGGCTTGAGAAACCCTTTCAAGTTTCTCGCCCCCTAAATACTCCGGGGACGCTAAAAAGTATGTATGAGGCCACTAGCAAAACTCTTTGAAAAAAACTCTATTAGGCTGAAACCAATACTTAACCCAAGCGTATGAGCTTGCCGGATAGAATAAACATGATTTTTACAAAACGGATTGGACGGACAGATTCAGGTAAGATGGTGGTAGCTAGTCAGGCATACTTAAGGCGACGCATTGGAAATTTACGTGGCGGGGATCTTGATTTTTCTCAACAATTACAAAACATATGAAAGTGATATTTGATGACATGATTTTTCATTTAATTGACTTCAATTTGCTAGTTGCAGAAACACGATTCGTTAACTTTTATAACATAGAAAAAAATATCAAAGTAACCTCTTTTAAAACATAGATTTGCATTTTACAGGCAAACCAGACCGATTTAAGCATCTAAATGTTCTTAGTAGATTAGTCTTAACACACACTTCATTATGCTAGTTTATTTTTTTAAACTTATTAATAGTTTTAATTGGAAAAAAAAACCAGTTTTTCTTGTGGTACAAACAAACGAAAAAACGCTGCGTATTAGATTAATTGTTTAGCGATGCGTCGCCTTAAACGAAGCTCTAATACCAACCGAACCGAATCTCTCCAATTTCAAATTGAATGCCGTTTGTTCGAACCTTGTTTGCTCTCGATTGTCCGTGAGATCGACCAATCACGGACACGACAATTTGTTACCTCGATGCATCAAAGTGTCCAAAGATCTTACCATGATAGATCGACAGCGTGGAATTATTGTATTGCAATGCGCAACGGGGCTCATGTTGGTGACTATCGGACGACTGACGACCTTCAAATTCATTGATGCAATGCACAGGTGGTCGAAAACGTAATTATTATACAAGAAAAACAAACCAAAAACGACAAGATTACAGTATATTTTTGAATAACTTTAGAAACATTATTGATTCAAATAAAAGTAGACTATAAAAACTTACATATTAGATAGATAAAAACTTTATTGCTTAAACAATTATACACAAAACAAATAACAGGAAATGTTTAAATAATAGTAGGCAACGCCGGTCTTATCGCTTAAAGCGATCTCTTTTAGCAACCTTTGTGGCATAGGCCAGATTAGGAGACAATGAGAGGTAGTCTACCGGCAACTAGCAAATTAAAAAATATTAAAGCTAATGTTACTTAAAGTCAAGTCTTTTGGCAATCTAATATTCTTTCATTTATTAATTATCTATATTCATTTCATTATCTATATTATTATTTTCATTCATAAATTTTTTCGACGACTTCTGTAGCCGAGTGGCTTGCACGCCGGACTTTGGGCGGCGCTAACTCTGAGGTCCCGGGTTCGATTCCCGGTCGGGTCAATGTCGAAAACGAACTTTTCGATATTGTGTCGTGTCTGGGTGGTTGTGGTACCGTCGTTGTTTCTGATTTCCATGAAACGAGTGCTTTAGCTACTTACCTTGGGATCAGAACAATGTGTGTGATGTTGTCTAATATTTATTTATTTATTATTATTCATTTATTAATTAATGTAATGCTACCTTTAATGTGCCTATGAATTATATTAACGTTATTTAAGCGGGGCGTGAAAAAGCATTTATGCAGGCCGCCATAGTGTGAGCGTTCGGCATAGCGTGGTAGCGCTGTGATGAACGCTTTCACTTCTTGAGCTTCACTGGCTGCTTTCCATCAGGCAGGGTGAGGACGTTTTGGCGTGCCACAATAAAAAAAATAACACCTGTTATTTAAGAGATGAAGCAATGAAGTTTTTAGAGATACATGATGGCGCAGAGGTTGCAGCGTTCGTCAAACCATGTGTCTTTCGAGCCATGCTTGGTAATCTATTCCTTTTGAAACACAAAAATGCTACTTACATACGCCATAGTCATATTTAAATAAGATGGTAGAGCTAGCCAAGCGCACTTATAGCCCTACTACAAACCAAACCCAGTACAAATATGAACTCACTGCTGGAAGTCAAACCGAACTCTGGGTCTAAGGCCGGTGATCTAACCACTAGACCACAAAGGCGGCATTATTAGATTCTTATTCAAGGCACATCGCGGTGAAAGATTCACAAGTAATGCCGGGTCATAACCGACCGCACGGGATCGATACGGCTGTGGGTGTTCACGACTGATATATTAGAAAGACTAATGCTTTATCATGTCTTCCATAGTATTATTCAACTACAAGTTATATAAACTACTGTATTTAATACCTACATATTGTGAACCCGCTTGTATAATCCGTCGTCTTCCGTGACAGACGTACACACACAATAGAATTTTAAATGATTGACGGCGCTGATCAAAGTTAAACCCTAATAAATGATAAAATAAAAGTACGGACACACTTTTAACTGATTGACTGATTTTATTTTTATTTTTGTTTTTTTTTTAATTTGTACATAAGAAGCCAGCCGTTTAGAAGGCTAAACGGCTGGACCGATTTGGATGAAATTTTCTGTGTGTGTTCAAGTGGATTCGAGAATGGCTTAGATTACAATTGGACCCGGTAGTTGGTGCTGCTATAGGGGTCCATCATGGGATACTGGTGGTCTTTCCGTATATACAATTTACTTTGTGGTCTTAAGCGGACGAATGATTTGTTAGTTTTGTTGTCATGGAAACTGTCAAAGCGGTGCGAAGTCTGCCGGTCAGCTAGTATATAAATAACAATGCTAGATGCCACTACCCTATGCTATTTGAAGCTTTTTATAGTTGACTTTCATCAAATCGTATACCTAAAATTGAAACTTCTAAGTACATCCTTCTGTTTGAATATATAAAGATGAGAGATTTTTCAATTTGTCGCGTTCATAATACATATAAGATTGATGCCATGATTCTGGAAAACGTAATTTCATTGTTGCGAGAAAGCCTGATCAAAATGCGAGCAGCTATGTAGGTTATATTATACAGTCGATTAATTGAGCTTATGTGCGTCGTCGTACACTTACGTGGTTTTTTTTTGAGATTTTTTCAAGATTATTATTAATGATCTGTTAATAGCTTTAATTATTTATTAGCGATCATTATTATATTAATAATAAACCTGTTAATCCACCTAGATATCAATAAGTTTGTGATCAATAAGTCTTCAAGCCATTACCCATCAATTGTAGGGATGACTTGATTTCAATGATGGAGGCCTTTGCCCATGAGTGGGACAGTTATAGGCTTTTTACTACTACTACTGCTACTACTACTACTACAACTACTACTAAGTCTTCAATCCTTCTGATCAGGGCTTTACTCTATTGGCCGTCACCAGTACTCGCCACGTGTCCCGCACATCGCCTAAATGAGAAAAAAAATTGGTGTATTTTATTAATTTACAATCTAAACTAATTTGTTTGTCTTGGCATCGTCGACTAGCTCACTTGGGCGTCCACTCCCACGCCCGCTCGTCATGATACGACGAATTTGCTTTAAAAAATACTGTATACAATCCCGACGGAGCGCACACCCTGAAATATGATGCGATTTAGCTCGCGAGATCGTGACATTAGGATGTTGTGAACGTGTCACGTCAAAAATAATAACATTTACACTGTGCACTGAATAAGTAATATAGAGATTATTCTTCTTGGAGAATTGGTGGTGTATCCACATTTTGATAGCACATAAATTGGCTTGGACAACAGCAATCAGCATTATCAGTCGTCGTCATTATCTGCCTAAACACAGTGAATGCTGGCCTATGTACTGTGCCCATGTTAACATTGCACAAAGGGAAAATGGGCCATAACGCAACTTATATAATATAATAGGTATACTTTTAAAATTTTAGTAAATTGAGTATTATTCAAGGGATTTTTATCATGTTTATTGCTGTTGAGTAATAAACATGAAAGTGAGGTATCCAGGAGCTCGATGGCGCAGTGGTTAACGCGCCCGGTTTGCGAGTGCTGAGGTTAAGCAACTTTCGCAAAGGCCGGTCATCGGATGGGTGACCAAAACTTTATCATCTCGAGCTCCTCCGTGCTTCAGAAGGCACGTAAAGCCGTTGGTCCCGGCTGCATTAACAGTCGTTAACAACCACCAATCCGCACTGGGCCCGCGTGGTGGTTTATGACCCGTTCTCCCTATCCACCCATAGAGAAGGCTCGTGCCCCAGCAGTGGGGGCATAAAATGAGCTGATGATGATGATGATGATGAGGTATCCAATATTTCGCGCATGCAACTGTGCCAAAACATTGGATACTTAAAAAAATAAACATGGTAAGATGTTCAAATAGTTTTAATGACTGACAAATTTCGACTATAAAACCCGGATTGGAAAAATTTCGAATATAAAACCGCTTAAAGTGGTCATTTTAACTCAGTCATCTATAGACGACTATGCGAAAGTTGCTTAACGGGTATTGCGAAAGTTGCTTAACTTTCACAATCGCAAGCGGTGCTAATATAGGTGCTCATTTGCATGAAACTGCACTACACTCGCCGCAAGTTAAGGTTATATGTATACCTAAATCCGCCCAACATTGTCGATTGTCGCTCTAATCGAGTTCTGAAAGATCGCAAAAAGATCATAATTTAAATCGATTTTCTGATGTTTATATTATCAAACCTACAGAATGTTCCGTTAAATGCGTATAATCCCAAAACATAGCCATGCAATCAAGCATAAAGAACACCGTACCTAATAATATGCAAAATCATATTTACGTAGATTTACTATTTCAAGATAAAAAATTACTAAAAAAAACCAACCAGTCTCAGCAAGTTCGAGTACTATTCCATTCAATAAGTCAAAGGACTATGAAGGATTTTGTATGAACCCTGTCCCCACCCTACAACAGTCATGGGATACGTGTCAACTTGTTAATTAGGACCCAAAAAAGTCTAAAGTACCTGTGTTAGTTGCAAAAACTATTGGGTTTATTTATAATTTAAAAAAATATATATATTGTTAGGTACTGTAAAATAAAAGTTACCTTAAATGAAAACATTATTAAGATCCCCATATTCTAATCCTTTATATTGCACACTAAGTAAATGTGTAAGTGAAAAAGAAAAAATAAATATATAAAAAAAGATAACCTAACCTAACCGAGCACACATCTTTAACTAACAAACAATGTAAGATAATTTAAAATTAAAAAATAACATAAAAAAGGCACGGACACCTAAGTCTGTGGTTTGTAGTTTTATTATTAAAAAAAAAAAAAAAAAAACCTAACTTTTTTTTTTCCCTGGGGAATATTCTCTATGGAATCATCATGCAGGTTGGAGCTACCCGCGGGGGTATGTGGGGTTGACCTGAGATATTGTGCGGCCGACCCACTAAAAGCCCAGGGATATACCTAACCTAACCTAACCTTACCTCCCGCCTACCTAACCTCTTTTTTTTTTTTTTTTTTTGGAGAGAGACTGCTGGTTGCCGAGGGGCATTTCCAGCTTCACCGGGCTTGTTTTAGGGGCGGCGAGGTACGTAAAGGGTACCTCAAGCCGTGTTGAAACGAAACACCTTCAGAGGATTTCTAGAGGGGTACGGCATCGCACACTTAAAAGTGCGCGTCCCCGTGCCCTTCCAGAGTCTCCGAAGGGTTCGGATCGGATCGGGGAGCGGAACCACCCGAGGGCGCCTCTAAAGGCACGGACCTCGGCTCGGGTAGACCGGGCCGTGGAGGAGGAGAGGAGGAGCTCCCAGGCACATGATTGTGCCTGGCATAGAGCGCGTGTGAACCGGTTCTTCGTACCCTTGTTCTACGAGTACGGTGTCTTGGGCCTAAAACAGTGTGCATGTTTAGTGTATTCTGTAAATGTGTGCTGTCATTTGGAGGAACGGGCGGGGGGGCATTCGCAACTGTAATTGCGTCGTCGGGCTCGGTTAGGACGTGTTTTGGACGCCTAGACGTGTACCGTCTTGATGGTGGAAGGCCTTCAACATTATAGTTGGCAGCCGCCACCACAAGAGGGTTGGGGTGGTGGGGGGCATTATCGAAGTAACGTCGGGAGACGTCCTTGATAAAGTCTTTGATAGTTGGGAGATCGAGGTCGCGATGGAGGTCTACATTACGAACGTAATGCGGACAACCCGTCGCACCTCGCATGAATCGGTTTTGGAGGGTCTGTAGAGGGTACAAATAAGAGGGCGCGGAGTGCGCGAAAACTACGCTAGCGTAGGTCATGACTGGGCGGATGCAGGCTTTGTAAATTGTCGTCTTACTTCTAAGAGACATTTTACTCTTCCTGCCTATAAGGTGGAATAACCGACCTAATATGAACGCGGCCCTGTTACGGACGATCTTGAGATGCGGTGCAAACGACAATCTCCTATCGAGGGTGACACCGAGATATTTCACCTGCCTAGCCCATGGGATAGGGCGGTCAAATAGTCGAATCGGACGGCAAGGATCGTCGGGGCCCCGATAAAAGTACACAGCGGCACTTTTCTCGGGGTTCACTTCGATCCGCCATTTGCGAAACCAAACGCCGAGGGTGTTAACGGCCTTTTGGAGTCGGTTGTAAACCGCGGTTTTGTCTCTACCAGACGAAAATAGCGCGGTGTCATCCGCGAATAGAGCTAGCTCTACACCGGGGGACTTGGGGATATCGTTTGCGTAAAGCGCAAAGAGGATAGGCGAGAGCACGGATCCCTGCGGAACGCCGGCTCGAATAGGGTGCGGGGCGGAGAGCGTTCCTTCGACGCGGAAGCGAAAAGAGCGACCCGACAAGTAGTCTCGTATGATGTGCACGAGTCTGTCTGGCACGCCGAGTTTGTACAGCTTATAAATTAAGCCGTTGTGCCAGACTTTGTCGAACGCCTTCGCGACGTCGAAGAAAAGAGCTCCGGTGCCCGTGTGACGGTGTCTATTGAAACCGGAAAGGATATGCTCCGTGAGGCGGTGCAATTGGTGAGTACACGAGTGTTTGGGCCGGAACCCAAACTGCTCGTTGATAAGGAGGTTATTGGATAGGACGTAGTCCTTTAATCGGGAGACTAATACGCGTTCGTACAGTTTTCCCAACGATTTGAGAAGACTGATGGGGCGATAACTAGAGGGGGCGGTACGCGGTTTACCGGGCTTATGAATACCTATGACCACCGCATCTTTCCACGCAGCGGGAAAGATGGCGTTAGTCATGGCGCTATTGAAGATAGCTACTATTAAAAGGATGAGCTGAGCGGGTAAGATCTTAAGGATCTTGTTTGAGATGCCGTCTGCCCCGGGGGCACTACGGGGTTTAAGACGCTTAATGAGCGTTTGCACCTCATCTTCCGTAACGGGCGGGAGGGTCGCGGTGGGAGGGAGGGACGAGAGTCTTTCGACTTCGCTGTCTACCATTTCGATATGGTTCGAAGGGACTGGGAGGGTGCTAGGCGAACATTGGGCCTCGAGGCTGTCGGCAAGGCACTCGGCTTTTTCGTCGTCGTCAAAGACGACCGAATTGTCGGGTTTCTTAAGAGGGGGCATGGATGTGACCGTATCCGACTTAAAGGCTCTCGCCAACCGCCAATACGCTTGGTGAGAAGGCGTGATGTCTTTAAGAAGGCCATGCCACTTCGACTCGCGGAGCTCTTGTATGCGCTCTCTAGCAGCGCGCTGCAGTGAGCGCATACGAGCCCGGTTGTCCGAAGTGGGATAGGAGTCGTAAGCGCGAGTGGCGGCGTTCTTCGCCCGCAACAGTCGCCTCATATCGTCCGGCAGTTTGAAGCGATGGTCAACCGTCGCTACAACCCGCCGGGACGATTCGCTTATAGCGTTAGTGAGGTGACTGCCGAGGGCGTCGATCGCGGCCACTGTCTCGTGAGGCGAGTCAATGACGTCCGGAATCTGGTTTAATGACTCACTGGCGGTAGGTTCGAGAAGCTTCTCGAGCTTATCCCAGTCAGTCACCACCTTAATGACGGGGGTGGGGTCGGTGGGGGGGCCTAAATGTAAGACAACCGGCCTATGGTCGGAGGAGAGCGCGTGGATCACTTTTATAGAACGCAACCGCAAGGTTACGTTCCGTAGAAGTGCCATATCTAGCGGGTTAGGGGTGAAATTATCTATTAACGGATAGTGGGTGGGCTCCATAGGCACGACGATATCGAAGAGCATTGTCTCAGCGAGTTGACTCAACACCCGACCGTTACGGTTGGTTGTATTGCAACTCCACTGAGCGTGTTTACTATTGAAATCGCCGGCAATAATGACGGCGGTGTCCATAGCGAACAGCGCTTCGAGATCGGGTTGTTTCAAAAGCTTATTTGGGGACAAATAAGCGGAAGCGATTGTGATAGACGCGTGGCCTGTCATGCCTAGCCGACAGACCGAGACCTCTAGATCGGAAAGTTGAGGGGGATCGAGCGGGACACAGTGAAGTGACCGCTTGTAATAGATAAGAGTGCCGCCTCCGCGGCCATCTCTATCATTACCGACGAGGTTGTAGTTTGACAAGCGAGGGTCTCGGTAAGAGGGTTTCAGGAAAGTTTCCTGTATGAGTAAAACGTCGACGGAGTGTTCGGTTAAAAACTCGGACACTTCGTCGCGTTGTTTCAAGAAACCGTTCGCGTTGAAAAACGCAACCGTTAGGGATCGGGGTTTAATTCTCGAATTGGACGTACTATTCATTATGGGACTTTAGGGAGTCGAAAAGGGACGTGATCATGTCCAAAAGTGGACCGTGATCGTTAAAGATCGCCGCCATGATAGTGGCGGGGCAAGCGGACGGGTCGGACGCGGCTAAGCGCAGCTTCTCCACCATCTCTACGATTTCGTCCTTGTAACGGTATAACCTTACAATTTCGACTGCCGTAGACATGGCGGTGAAGCTAACCGGGCAGGCACCTACGGTCGCGGCAAACGGGTGCTGCGGGCGGGCTTTGGGTTGGGCCTTGGGTTGGGCCTTAGGGGCCTTAGGGGCGGGGGCCGGCTTGTTAGCCGGTTGGGGCTTGGCCTTAGGGGCCTTGGGCTTGTTAGCCTTGGCCTGAGGGGCCTTGGCCACAGGGACTGCGGCCTGAGGGGCCTCGGGAGGGCTTTGCTCCATAGGAGTAGGGGCCGGAGGCGGAGGCGGAGGTGGGTCACGAGCCGGGCCAGCCGCGGGAAACTCGGCGAGCGAGTTTAGCGCGGGGGCTTGCGCCGCGAGCTTAGGAGCTAGCGGTGTAGTCCAAGCGTTGCGGGGCGGTGGTAAGGGGGCCGCGGGGCGGAGAGAAACTTTCGCGATCTGCGAAGGCGGAGGGGCGCGGGACGCGGGGTTACGGCGCGGTCCCGACCCGCGGGTTGCGCTACTGCGCGGAGCCTTGGGGCAACCGCGATAATTCGCGGTATGACCCAATTCAACGCAGTTTACGCAACCGGGCGGGTCGTCGGAGACCGGTGCCGGCGCTTTGGGCCTCTGGCACGCTTCAGTGCCATGGTCGCCCAGGCACTTAACGCACCGGGGGCGCGCAAAGCAGTTACGGGCGGCGTGCCCGTAACGTTGACATTTGTGGCATTGACCTACAATGCCACGCTTGTGGGGGACCTCGATCGATAGTCGAGTGAAGCTCTCTATCGATTTTATATTGAATATAGCTTTACCCTCCGGGGTATTATCTAATATCGCCTTGAAGAGGCCTAGGGGCTTTTTGTTCCGGCCGATCATCCGGGACACTTCTTGGACCGGGTAGCCTTGAGACTTAATGTCATCGAGGACTATCTTGGGGTCCCAATCCGAGGGGAGGCCTCGGATTACGACGGACAGAACACGTTCCTCGGGAAGCGAGTACGTGTGAAAGGGCACGTTATTGGAGCGTAAAAACGCGGTAACCGAACGGAATTCGGTTGAGTTAGAAAACTCAGCCTTGATCATCTGAGGATCGCCGTGAACTAGGCGAGTCCTCAGAGGGATCGCGTTGAATCGCGCCTTAATAGATCGCGAAAGATCGGGCCAGCACTTCGTATCTTGTATAAAGATCGGCGGGGGCTTTTTGTCCTTGCGCGGCTGGGCCGGCTCGGGCCTCGGGGAGCTAGGACGGGAGTTAGGCGCGCTACTCGCTTTCGCGGCCTTAGGCGGGGGGACGGAGGGAGGGGCGGTCTTGCGGACGCGCTTACCGTTTTTGCCGACCGTCTCGTACTCCGAGTCGGATGAGTTCTCATCGGATTGCGATGAGCTCTCCTCGGACTCGGAGCCCGTGACGTACGGGCTATCCTCTTCCGCGTTAGAGGCGGAGGGGCAAACCTCCATCTCTAACTCGGGAGCGGGCGACGGCGCTACGGGAGCGAAGTTGGGCATGAGCGATGGGCGCTCGGGCTGGGGCTCGATATGAGCGATTAGGGGCTCGTTAATAGGAGACGGGGAGGCTGGCTGAGGCAGCCGAACGATAGACCTAGCGTCGGTCGGCGGAGTGCCGAGCGCGGGGCTAAGGAGGGCGGTTAGAGGGGCCGGTAGTGTCACTGCCGGTTTCGCATAAGGCGAGGGACGCGCAGAGGGCGCAGAGGACGACAACTTGTTGTTGTGGGCTGTCTTAAGGACACTGTAGACATCGGGGTGACTTTGTCCTATAAGGGACTCGATCGCCTCGATCTCCATCTCAGTGTGTGGCCTAAGGCCATACACCGAGATGCGTGAGTGATGTCAGACCCTCCCTGTCTGTAGACAGGGAGGCGTGAGTTGAAAAAGGACCTAGCTTGTAGGCCCTAATAGTGTATCCTCCGGTGAAAATCAATTCACCGTAGGGTGTGTTACTAAAACTAGACTCTAGTGTGGCTAAAGTTCTGAGTTGACTAGGAGATCCCCCAAGGCCAACTTTGCCAGAACTCTTCCGGAGTGTTTTCCCCCCAGGAGGGTCAGGAGGGCAGCCGGGTCAGTGCCCCAACTGGCTTAGTTGTCACGGTTACGTATCCACCAGTTGGCTGCTAAGCGCAGACTCGAAAATGACACCCTGTCGTGTGAAACGGCGACAAGCGCTCCGCGATGAGAACCACGACGAAAGCGCTTGAGACGCGGCGTACCGTGCACCGGAGCCTTACCGGTACACGATAATAGGGACCGAAACAGCAAACGGGATCTTGAACCGGGCGCGGAGGGAGCTCGAGCGAGACGTGCGTCCGGCGCGCGAGCGAAATCTGGTATGTGTGTACCTAACCTCCCACCTACCAAACCCAACGTATTTGAAATATGTCGCCATAGTAAAAAGTTCTCTATTCTAACAGATGTTTCAAATGACACTTGTTTCAAATCTGATAGATGGTGGGGACTTGCCATTGGGGTGTTGCCATTGTCCTTTGTTTTAACACATTATATTTGAAATGAAACAACTTTTACGGATCTACTCGCGTTTATTTTACACATTACTTATTTAATGTTTATCCTGACGTTTCGAACGTGTTCGCGTAAACTTTAGAAAACAATACATTATATTTGTTAAACTTCGACATGTTCTGACTTCTGTTTATTTTTTAACCATGAAGTTATCACCCAACAACAATGTTCAGCTAAACCTATGCCCTACAACCTCAATATCTCGGCATGGTGCTTTTCAGCCATGTATATAATTTTCTGGGGTTCTATATACGGTATCCTACCTAGCATGTTCGGGAGTATACAGGTATTAAACTACCTATATATGTATTGTACCTAAACAACCTGTATATTCAAGAAGAAGCCCGATTAAAAAGTTATCTCCAAGATAAACTCTTATTGAAACTGTAAACAGCGTCTGCCGAGGCGTAGAGAAACTTTCAATTTCTGTTTACCTTTTATTGGAAACGGCAGCGCGTGGACTCATTCGTATTATGACTGTAGATTTGTGATTGTACTCCCGATATTCATCCCACGTCGCCAATCTCTTTTACGAGCCGGAGACTGCGCTGCGGAATTCTAATAGCGAATCGAACATAGAAAACGTACGCGCACCGGCGGCATTACCATATAACACATATACGACTGTATTATGTGTCACCCGAGTCTGGTCTATGGTGAAATACAAACTACCCGCAAAATTGTCCTTGCCATTCACGTCCGACAAAACGTTTGGGTCACTTTGAATAACATAAAACCCTATTTATCGTACAATAAAAATACTCGTAGTACCAACATTTGGCCACAATAGCATTGTAAATGTTATAGGGAAAAGAGATATTTTCTATTTGACAACACACACACATGCCTCTTGTGTATCCGTAGGTACTTCGTTTGAATAATGAATATGAAGCGGTGGAAACTCTTTAGGCAGGCCCTCGTACGGCACACAATAATAAAGAGCATACTTTTATTTATTTTTTCCTTTACTTTGACAACACGTTTATATGATGCAGCGACTGTTGTTTATAAATACGACAAACCTTTATACGTGAAACAAAATGAAAAATTAAATTGGGTGGAGCCGTCCCTCTTTCGTGAATGTTAAGGAAACCTCTTCCGATAATGTCAAATAACTTTATAAAAAAGCGAGGCCTGGTGTTATCTCCTTATTTCTTCGCGTAAAAAGTAACGATATTAGCGGCAATATCGCGTAGAAGATCGCAAAAGGTGGCGCCCCCGTAACTTAATCCTTCGCTGAAAGAGAAATTCTGATGTAAATCAATGGCGTAGGGTACACAAGAAAGATTCGGTAACGTGTGTCAAATAACCAGCCCTTGTTAGGAGTGATAGATGGCAGGGACAGAGGGTAGACGCGTCAACCTAACAATACGTGCCGTGAATTACCAAACTTTCCACCTTATCAAAAAGAAATAAGGGTTAAAATAGAAAGATTTAAAAAGTGAATAGTAAATCTAGGCTCTGTCACCGTTCTTGATTGGCTAATGACTCAGCAGTCTTGATTCATTAACTTCTGTTGTGATAGTCAGACATATAAAGAAGTGCTGTCATGCATAGACAGATAGCTAAAAGTTAGATAAGTAAGTAAGAAAGATTTCTTTTTTATTCCAAAACAAGGAGCGTTTGGGTTCATCTTACTGAATAGTAAATGACGATAAGGCCAAAGGGAAGCACACTTTTCTCAAATTTCTCAACTACTGAGGTACTGTGTCGGAACACAACCAAATCGAGAACAAATATGTAGGTACCCCAACTAGCAATCGTACCCAGGACTTCTGGGTCTAAGTTTAACTACAAGAACACATAGGTAGTTTCAACGATCTGCTTTCAGCAGCGCTCAACATACCTAGTTTCCTTTCAACATACTTACATAACAGTCTATAGAATAAAGTTTTATTGTAATCCCTTTGAAAAAGGCTATTTGTTAGAGTACCTACAGACTCCAGACATGTTATTTATGACAGGGCAAAGAAATATATTTGCGAATACAATTTACGGATGCTATCACTACAATAAGGCATTCCGCAAATGGTTCTTACTTGGACATTAACAAGAAATGTTTGTAGTTTTTAAATTTATTCAGGAAGGTAAAAAATAAATCGTGTTCGATACTTGAACCCGCATATTTGGGCAATTCGGGTCAGGTGCCATTAGGCTATAGACAATGGCCAAAGCCAAGCCAGACAATATAAGGGCACCATTTTTATAACTTATCTAGTGTCGAGGCCCAGAAACGCATGGACCGCGATATCTGCGCGATATTGCGGTCCATGCGCCTTAGTTCGGTTTTTTGGTTTTTCTAAGATATCATGCTATATTATTATTAAAACTTAGACATATTTTTAAATAATTTAAGAAACTTAAAAAAATATTGTTATTTATATATTTTTTTATAAGTTTAGAAAAAGAAAAATGAAAGTAGTCAAATGTAATCCAATATCCCGACTATCGGCACTCGTTGTATCTGACTTGCCAAAATCAGCCATCTAGGTACTAACTTTGTTAGCGAAAGTCTTATTCAGTGTCAACAACTACATGATTGACATTCGATTGACATATATTTTATACGTATGTACGTATGACGGTATACGCTACAAACTAAATTAGTTATTAAAAAACTTTGATTTAAATAAATGTGTGCCAGTTAAAGCCCAATGTCTTTTTTTTGTGATGGAAAGTGTCCTTTTATGATGGGGCACTTTCCAATATTTTTGACGCTGTAAGGGAGAAAAGAGCTGGACACATGCTGAGTTTCTTGCCGGTTCTTCTCAGTACAAGATCTCCCGTCCAGAGTAGACTTACGAACCGATGGCATAATGTCGTTCATAATAGCTATTTGTAGCCTAAACTGAATAAATGATTTTGAATTTTGATTTTTTTGAATTTTGAATTTTAAATCGAAAATATTCAGTCGTTTAAACTTTATCTTTAATTGCTGTATAATAACTTTGAAAGATTCTTTAAAACTGGTTAATCGGATAGAGTTCTTTAAACCTTATAGTATATAACACTTTTACAAATAATAAGGTTCACTTATGAAAAGGCTTTACTTATAAATTAATGCAAATATTTACGATTTTTACTGCGAACAAATTCCTCCTTGGTTTATCAGCTTCTATTTACGTCATCATTATCAGCTTTTATTTTATAAGATTCAGCTTTTATTTTCGTTCTGATAGTAAAAGGACAGGTACTTCCGTCTCACTCGCGTGGGAGGTTGTTGACCTGTCCCATAGTCCCATACTTCGTTAACTTGATAAAAGTAACGGCCGTCAATCAGGGTACGTCTGTTTGGTTTGGCACTGATTGCGATTCAGTTCATTGCCTTTCATAATTCTATTCATAAGGAGTCGAACAAAAATAACTCAGATGGCACACATTTGTTTTTCTCATTTGTGATTTTACAATGATGGAGTGCCAAAGTGATTAATGAAAAAAGAAGATATCGAAGCTTTTAAGTAAATTAATTTGCATGCGTTAAGACTATTGTCTTTATTATCAAACTTTTTGATTCCAGCAAAAAAGTACTTATGTTACCCTAATACCAAAGTATTATAATGTAAATGGTGCCTATTTCAAGACACAGATATAATGTGTACTTATTCCAAGGTAACTTGATCATTTTGATCGATGAAACGAAACGAAACGTTGAATTCAATATTTTAACCGGCTGCAGTCTAACTATGTTATCCTTGACTACAGCTGTAATGAGACTTTGTTTAATTTTATCATATATCATATCTCATTATTAATTCAATAAAATCTCTCACATTCATATATAGCCTTTACAAAAATTGTCTCAGGCCTTAAAACAAAGGCAGCAAAACAGCCATTCAATAAATTTCAAGCTAAATTCACAATGCCACCGCCGACGTCATTATTCTTTTGTCAAACCTCTGGTACTGAATAAGTATCGTTATTATTTGCTCTAAGCCAACCCAGAAAGTAAATTCAAATTGTACAGCCATAGAATGAATTAAGCAATCTGCTTTATAAATACGTTCACATCGAAATAGAAGTTGTTTTTATGTACCAAGAGAAAACTGATTGAAATTGTTATTTTGCATTGAAACTGAATGTAGCATTCGAATTAAGATGACTTGACTTGCTTCACTTGGGATTCAAGTTGGCCCTGGAGGAGGATTGGGGACAGAGTGCCCAGCGCGAGATTTATATGTCATTCATATTTTTCATCATCATCAGATTATGCTGAACATAGAAGAGACAAAAAGAATAAAAAATAAATATCTTATTTTTTTTCTCGAATTGCTTAAAATACAAATATAAATTAATAAAGATAATTTTTTTAGAAGAAAAATAAAACTACATGGTCTCCACCGGGTTTACAAAGTGGCTTTGAATTGACGTTAAAAAAAACTTGATAAAGTTAATTTTTAATAAAAATTTTGAATTTGAAAGAAAGTAGGAATGTTAAAAAAAATCTAGACTATGAACACGTTTTTGCGTAAACAAGTTCTTTCTTCAGAATTAAAAAACAAATTAAAAAAATATGCGATTCATGTAACATGAAAAAGGACCTCGTTTTAATTCTCTCCCCACAAACACTAGAGGTAGGTACGAACTACAATCTCAATAGCACAATATATTTTCAACGTCTCAGGAGTGCCTGCCGTCAATGCTGTCATTAGCAGGTAAATGGCTGCGTTGCGTCTACCTCTTGTCGGAGACAGGAAAGTACTTCACGCCAAAGCTTCCAAGCTTTTAAGGTGCGCTTACACGGGCAACAAAAATTGCTCAATTATGAGCAATGATGGTCGATTGCGACGTGACAAAATATCAAGCAATTTACGGCAACGACAACAAGCATCAATTTGGCAAAATGTTTTGCAACGACAATATTGAGCGATAAGGAGCAACTCCAAGAAACTAGACAATACTTTCATACACGACATTTTTCTTGCAGAGACGGCCTGTAGCGCTTTTATTATAATGAGTGAAAAGCAAAAAAGAAAGAAAAGGAATAGGCGTATCTGGGTGCGAACGTTTTTAAAGCTTACGCTTCAAGAAGGAAGCAATATTCATTGTGTTGTGAATTAGATGATATTTTATTCAAAAACTTGACTAGAATGTCCCGATGTGATTTTGATTTTCTTCTGAATACATGAGAGAACCCATTCCTGCATCAACAAAACTTGCCTTAACCCTTCGATTCCTAGCTACTGGGGATTCATAGAAAAGTTTAATGTATCTGAAAATCAAATTGAAATTGAAGATGATTGAAAAAACAAGCTCTACGATCCCAGAATTGGGATCGTAGAGCTTGTTTTTTTTATTTTCAGTTTTTTTTCTTTGCAGTTATTTTTTATATTAGACCGGTTTTTACGAGTATATAATTATTTTTTATACAGTTAAAATGTTTATATAATTTTTAACGCAAATTTTTGTTTTAAAAATTTTTGTAATTTTTTTTTTAATATATAGTTGTTTTAGCAGTCGGGTTTTTTATTTTAATTTAATAATTTGGTTTTTAACTAAGTTTACTTGGCAACGAAAATAAAGAAAAAACTAACCGCCGATTTTTTGTTACCCGCCCCCTCGCTCTTCCCGCGGAAGCGAGATGTAAAAGCCGCAGAATAAATATGTGCATACGAGATAGAAAACAAATTGACTTGAATTTCTATACCCACTGGATAATTCGGCAATTCACATCAGCGACATTGAGCAATGTGGAATATATGGAGCAATTAGAAGTAATACCTATTACCGAAACAATTGCCGCATTTTTTTGAAATTTTTGTAATGGTACGGTATACGCCACTGGTGCAGCGATGCATGCCGGGCTTGACAAGCGGCGAAATTATATCGCTCCACTAATTACTCCAGATTGATCCATTCGTGTTGCCGAGCAATTATTTCTCAAAAAATTGCCCGTGTAAGCGCACCTTTAAAGGTAAGAAGAGAAATAAGTCTTAAATTAAAACACTTTTTCATTTACCGTTTTCATTAAAAAAGTTTTGATTTAAAAGTAATGTGATTATTTCCACCTTACATCAGTATAGCAAGACAAATTAAGATAGGTTTATACGTTAAAAGTAAAACTGTAGGACGCCACGTCTTTCACAGTACTGTTTGGAATGCCATTCAAAATAAAATTATCAAAATTGTTGCGTTACTAAAAAAAATATTTCCATGCAAGAAACAAGACTAATATATAATTTAATAAAAACATGATAGGATAATGTAATAAGATTTATTACATGTACATTGTCTGGATTACAAAAAAAAAAACAAAAAACAATAATTAGGTCTTAAAATTAGTAGGTGTCAGTCTTTTTATGAATTAATGAATATATAAAAATTTATTAACTTAAGACATTTATGCTACAGCCAAATTAATTCGTGTTCGGACACGTTGCATAGACAATAGAATAGTACTTACAGCGTTGGATTGGTTGGATTCGCTAATGTTCCGTACGAAGATACTCTACATACATCCATTTATGCATAATTATGCATCATGTATGTAGCTACATAAAATGAATTAAAATTCACGTAACGTACGCACGTAACGTTGGGATTTTATCCTTACCGACAATCGGCAATATGCAGAATCATTTGTGGTCGATACCTGGCAAGGAGCAGAAGGAGAAGGAGGAGCTCGATGGCGCAGTGGTTTACGCGCCCGGTCTGTGATGGCTGAAGTTAAGCAACTTTCGCAAAGGCTGGTCATCAGATGGGTGACCAAAATTTATCATCTCGAGCTTCTCCGTGCTCCGGAAGGCACGTAAGGCCGTTGGTCTCGGTTGCATTAGCAGTCGTTAACAACCACCAATCCGCACTGGGCCCGCGTGGCGGTTTATGGCCCGTTGGCCCTATGCATCCATAGGGAAGGCTCGTGCTCCAGCAGTTTGAACCGCCTCTGTGGTCTAGTGGCTAAGACCGCCGGTTTAGACCCAGAGGTCCCGGGTGCGATTCCCAGCGGAAGGTACATGTTCGTGTACTCGGTTTGGTTGGTGGTAGGGCTTGTTAGTCCGCCTGGCTAGCTACCACCATCTTATCTAAATATGTCGCCATAACATCAATGTTTGTAGCATTGTTGTGTTCCGGCAGCTAGAGATAAGATAGCCAGTGCCTCAATAGTTGAGGTTCCCGGGTGAAGTGCGCTTCCATCATTGGCCTTATCATACATAAGATGAGATCAAGGCACTGTGCTTACCCATAAAATATATATTTTTTTTAAAAGTGGCGACAAAACAACGAGCTTGTAAAACAACATATTTGGAAATCAAACATAAAAACAGTCTATTCTTATCTTAACAAAATAAAAATGTATTAGTGCAAAAGTATGTTGCGTTCTATCTGATATATGCTATCTGGTATTTGTGCCTGGAACGTAAATTTCTCCGTCATTTTTTAACATACTGATCCTAGAGATTAGGTTATATAATAAATAACCCAAAAAAGGGATCAGCTGCTATGTAAACTTGTTTTGGGTCGCATACGTTATAAACGTGCGGGTATCATATATTATATGTTGACACTGAATGTTAAAAACAAAGTTCAATATATTTTTAGATAAACATTTCACTGAAAGCTGTAAAAATCTGCAATTTATTAATCTTAAGTAGATGTACCTATAAAATGTTTTTATAATTTTTAACCCAAATTTTGTTGCGAACAAATTACTAAAACACAAATGTTGAAAAAAAATCCACGAACAGGATTTGAACCTGCACCCTTCTGACATACCGGGTCAGGTGCTCTCCCAATTGAGCTATCGTGTTAATGACGGTAGTTGTTGACATTGAATGGGCGCCTTTGGCTTTGATAGTAAAAAAGTAAATAGTGTTGAATAATTTCGGCGGGCTGGTTAGAACCACGATAGCTCAATTGGGAGAGCACCTGACCCTTTTTTTTTTACATTTATGTGTTTTAGATGTACCTATTTTAATTACGTAAATATGATCGTTAACATCTCGGAAAAATTTATTCACATACATTGAAAGTTTTTTATTTAGCAACTATCGAGCTTTTCCATGGATTCTGCTTAATAAAAGACGTAATAGAGTAATTATTAACGGGATTCTTACCATGTTTATCATTTGTGAGGATCCGATATTTCGGCACAGTTGCATGCGCCATGATCACGGAATTACTGAAGTTAATGCGGGTGAGTTTTTTATGAGTAGACAAAACGATTTACCCTCTTCCTTAGTCGTTTTTTGCGCTCATGCCCGTACCACGTACGTACGTACGTACAGGTAGACAGGCAACCAGTTTATTTGCCGTATATGAAGGGAGTTACAGATAAGGTCTCAAAGATACTTAATAAGTACTCAATCAATACTATCTTCACTTCTTTTAGAAAAGTAGCACAATGTTTACGGTCGCCGAAAGATAGTTTTCCCTTGGAAAAGCCGGGTGTATATAAGATCGATTGCAGCTGCGGTAGCTCCTATATTGGCCAAACAAAACGTACAGTTGCTTGCCGAATTAAGGAGCACATCAAAGCTGTCAAGAACAACGAAACGCAAAAATCGGCCGTTGCTGAACATCTGATCCAGTCGGGTCCTAATCACTGGATTGAGTTTTACAACCCTCAGATAATTTCGACAGAACGCCACTGCGTACCTAGATTGGTGAGAGAAGCGATTGAAATTACGAAATACAAAAATTTCAATAAAAAATGACTAAGGAAGAGGGTAGACGTTTTGTCTACTCATAAAAAACTCACCAGCATTAACTTCAGTAATTCCGTGATCATGGCGCATGCAACTGTGCCGAAATATCGGATACTCACAAATGATAAACATGGTAAGAATCCCGTTAATAATTACTCTATTGCAAGTGACCATGTTTAAATAGTTATAAGAGACGTAATGCTTAAATGCGTAAATGCGTAACGCAAACGCTCCGACATGTTAAAATCAGGAATTTTCTAAATGCTTTAGAGAGCGAGTAAACCTAGATAATAGTAGATTGTACAACAAGAGCATAAAACGAGCCATTTTACCCGAGACGTGCATATAGCTACCCGAGCCGGTTCGATGGATATTCACGTCGAGGGTAAAATGGGTTTTATACTCGAGTTTTACACTCTGCTTTTCACTTCGATTGCAAGGAAATAAAACAAACCGCAACACAACAAAAGCTAGTTTCTAGTTTTGTTTGACGAATAATTAGCTTCCCGCCACACAATTTTTCTTAATTTTTTTTTTAATTTTCATCTATGTGACGTTCGACTATGGTCTGAGCCGAAATGTCAAGTTATTATAAATATTTGCGTTATATATTTTTTACGTAAATGCACGTCTGTATTAATTGTAAATTTGTTTTAAGATAGTAATACATAATTATGTCGTAATTAAATTAAGATGTAACCTAAATTTCATAAAAATATATCAATTAAATGAAGGTGTAATTGTGTATGTGGCTGTAAGGCCTCATTGACTTAGTCTTAAAAGAGGATATTACTTTATGCACAAGAGCATAAAAACTCATTTTATGCAGCCTTCTCGTGACATAAAGAACAACTTTACGAGCATGAGAAGTGAAAAAACCTTTTTTAAATCAGGTTTACACTCAAACAATAATGAATTGTAAAATAATAACAGTATATTAAAAAACTCAATACTAAAAACACAACAATGGTTGAGTTAAAAGACAATGAATTTTATATTATCTCGATTAAAGCTTAAGACAGTGTTAAACTTTTACATACTTGCGTGAATACAGAATGATAGAGGGCATTATTTGTGAATGTTTGGAAAGGGGGCGCAAGTTTTTGTTTTAGCTCGCGAACTCATTACCGAACTGTCAGCTGTCGAAAGACTTCGAGTCGGGCTAATGACTGGCAGGCGGTAAAGTTGGCGTTGTTGGTGGACCGAAACGCCTTAAGATTTGATAGTTATGCATTCCTGTATATAGGGTTCCTGTGCTACGAATATGCTACGAATGCGGCTACAACGCTACGCTACACTATGCTACGACTAGAATTGCGTTGTTACCTGTCATGAATAAGTGTGTTAATTGAGTGCTCGAGCTTTCCTGTCTACCGACTTAAAAGTATATTCTTTACTAATAACATCTATTATCGTGTCAGATAAGTTTATAGCTGTGCTACGAGTTTGCTACGAAAGCAGCCAGGCACGTGCACACTATGCTACGATTGGAATTGCTTAGTCATTTGACGTGTTTATTGTTTGATACTACTCGCTTTAAAAGTCCAGAATATTTATTTTCAAAATTGAATTTTAACAGCTCTGTAAAATATTTCAATCATGCACCTAGGTCTACACGTCCGCCACTTAGGGTTCAACAACATCGGACTGTTGCCTTCACTGGAAGTTTTCGATATCATGCAACTAAGTGTTGGAACTACATCCCTCCCCCAATAAGGCGGTTGCATTCTAAGTTCTCTTTTAAAAACACCTTAAGTCTCATCTGCTCGCCGAACAGAAGTTAGGTATTCCTAAGCGATTTTTGTAGGTGGCGTGGTAACAAAAGCGAACTAGATAGCACACTTATTATATATATTTATTTTTATTTTATTTTACAATGCATTTTACTTATATATTATTATATCCTTATCTAATTTAATGTCAATTATAAACATAATAAACAAATTACAAAAACACAAATGTTGAAAAAAAAAAATGTTGAAAAAAATGTTGTTGTTCGGCGGGCTGGTTAGAACCACGATAGCTCAATTGGAAGAGCACCTGACCCGGTATGTCAGAAGGGTGCAGGTTCAAACCCTGCTCGTGGAAATTTTTTCAACATTTGTGTTTTTGTAATTTGTTCGCAACAAAATTTGCGTTAAAAATTATATAAACATTTATAAATAGCTTGCCTACTTCTTAACTGATCTTTAGTATTTGTAAAAATATTATGATCGGATGTTAATGGCGGTAGTTGTTAACATTGAATGGGCGCCTTTGGCTTTCAAAGTAAAAAGTAAATAGTGTTGAATAATTTCGGCGGGCTGGTTAGAACCACGATAGCTCAATTGGAAGAGCACCTGACCCGGTATGTCAGAAGGGTGCAGGTTCAAACCCTGCTCGTGGAAATTTTTTCAACATTTGTGTTTTTGTAAATCTTTATTTATAAATTTTTTATATTTTTTTACTACACGGTCAAGGCTACGCTCATGGGCACTTTACTGATAATTGTTACGGGCACCTTCCTTGTGGTCACTCCTGGTTGTTGCTGAAAATCAGCGATTCACTTGCTATGCGAGTGAATACCACGCTGAGCAACGACCCTTTTGAAATGCTGCGGCACACACACATTTTTGTATTTTTTAATATGTAGTTGTGTTGTGAAATTATGTTTGTTTTTAGTGTAATTGTTGTTTTTTTTATTTACGATTGTATATTGTGTGTGTCTATAGTGTCTAAATAAATATGTTATCTATCTATCTATCTATCTACATGACTGAGTAGGGCTAATCTTTACATCTTCTTCTTCTTTCTAATGTATAAAATTCTCGTGTCACGGTGTTTGTAATTAAACTCCTCCGAAATGGCTCGACCGATTTTCGTGAAATTTTGTGTGCATATCGGTTAGGTCTGCGAATCGGACAACATCTATTTTTCATCCCCCTAAATGTAAAGGGTGGTCCAACCCTAAATTTTTTTTTTACAATTTAATTTTCTAATACAAAATGTTCCACGATTTGATTGTATTGTTGACATAGAAACTGTCAAAGCGATACGACATGATGTCTAAAATGAACAAAATGCATTGTTTTCACATACCTAATTTAATTAAAGTTACTCGCGTCCGTAGGTTTACCCTTGAGACCCTACACGTGACCCCTGGGTGGTGCTAAATGAGTAACACTGTCTGAGTGGTAGAGCCACGCTGCCTTGCAGCACGAAATGGGCCGGCTCGCCCGGCGTAATACCACCCTCTCACAGAATATCGGCGTGAAACAACGGCACTCGTTGCTGTTGTGTTTCGTCCGGTGAGTGAAAGTACCGGAGGCCCATCTCTCACCCCTCCCAATTCCTACTCCCTCCTCAAGATCCAACTCCTTCCTCAGGGTTGGCAACGCATCTGCGATAACTTTGGTTTTGCGGGTGTCCATGGGCGGCGGTGATTGCTTTCCATCAGGTGACCCGCCTGCTCGTTTGCCTCCTTTTACCATAAAAATATATATATATATATATTTTAGTAGGTGTTCGAAGTGACCACCGTTACATTCAACAAGTTTAGGTATGTAAAATTGTCTCTATGGTTGTTTGTACCTCTTTGCTGGTTTTGTAATTGTAAGATTGTTACCTAAACGTGTTGAATATTGTATTGAAAAAAACGGTGGTCACTTCGAACGCCTAATAAAATAAATTAAAGTATGTGAAAATAATGCATTTTATTCATTTTAGACATCATGTTTCATAAAGCCATTTACTGCTTAAGACCTACACAATCGATATTTAAATAGAAATAGTGTAAGTTTCTTTTTTTTTTAAACAACCGGGTTCGATTCTTGAGCTGAGTACAGGTTTTTTTTAAATGTATGAATGCAGTTTTTCTTCTTATTAAAATCGATGACATGGTTCCTAAGAACAGATCTTCGTATGTCTTATAGTTTCAGACTTTCCCATACTGACCGATTTAAATGAGACACCCTGTATATAAATCTTCGGTGCGTGTGTATGTTATTGAACTCCTTCTAAACGGCTGGACCGATCTGGATGAAATTTTCTGTGTGTGTTCAAGTGGATTCGAGAATGGTTTAGATTTACAATTGGACCCGGTAGGTGGCGCTGCTATAGGGGTCCATCATGGGATACGAGTGTTCTTAAGCGGACGAATGATTTGTTTGTTTTGTTGTCATGGAAACTGTCAAAGCGGTACGAAGTCCGCCGGTCAGCTAGTTAAGAATAAGAATTTTCCTCTCTTCGACTCAAAGTATATACGAGTAGTTTACTTAAAAATGGAACATATTTTCTTTTGCAAATCATATCGTATTACCATCCAAGCTGGGCTGCTACGAAAGCATTTGGTTACTACCCTCTGCTACGTATGAAATCGCATAGTCATTTATCATGAATTAATAAGTGGGTTTATTAAGTATTTTAATATATGCCTGCTTCCGACTTAAAGTTACATATTTTACTAATAAATAGTACCTATTATGTTACTTAATCACATCGTATAACTATACATATATAGCTATGCTACGAGTTTGCTACGAAAGCAGCTGGCCACGCTACGCTATGCTACGAGTATGTATAGAATGCATAGTTAATTGTCATGAATAAGTGGATTTATTAAGTATCGCAAATTTTCTTGTTAAACTACTTAAAGAGTGTTTTTACTTATAATTAGTATTTCTTTTGCAAATCACATGCCATTACTATATATGTAGCTACGCTACGAGTTTGCTACGAAAGCAGCCGTTCATGCTACGCTCTGCTACGTGTGAAATTACGGAGTTAGTTTCACGAATGAGTAAGCTAATTAAGTTTACAAATATTTCAGTCTTTAGAATTAAGAAGTGTATATTTTAGTTATAACATATTCTTCTTACGCTAAACAAATCAATTACTTTCTTGAGATGTTAATTACAAGCTTAAAAATTAATCAGGATTTCAATGGCGCAGGGTCTGCTCGTTTGGATGATGATATTTAGCTTCGCCAAACTTTCTAACATCTGTAGAGATAAATGTTATTTACTTGTTTTTTTGTTAATTATTTCCTAAAAATCTTACCCGTATCTTTTATTATACTTATAAAGTATTTTTAATAGACAACAGGGTCCACAGCGGAGCAGCTCATTACATTTAACTCCGAAATAGCGTATCCAACCGCAACTGGCTGAATGCGACAGCGGAAAAAACACAGCAAAGAGGATGGTAATAAAAAAATTCACCGGCGAATGCCAGTAAAGGGCCGTAAAAGAGATTTCGGTTGGATTTTTAAAGCGAAGATATTACTGAAACAAGCGGCGGCTTTGTTGGAGAAACAATGAGACACAATTATGGGCGGGCCTTAGACAAAGCCAAGCATTCAGTTTTAACGAAGCAGCAAAGCTGAGACGAGGCCGTAGTTCCACGTGGATTAGTGCGTGCCGCCGCATCTGGGGCAACTGTACACGAAACGATCTGTTGGTTAAAATCAGCTACCATACAGAGTTTAATTCTCAATTTTCTGTATAATTTTAACAATATTTACAAATAATTGGCAACTGATTTATATAATAAAATTTGTTCAATAATCTTTTAATATGTTAATTGAAGTAGTATTACTAATACTGTATGCACTGTTTATTTTGGTAAAAATATTAAACTTAAATAATAATTGAAATAAATACTTACCTAATGAAGGAATTAACATAATATTTATTGTCTGTGTACTTTATTTAAATAAAGAAATAGGTAAATTGAACAAGGTGTACACAAACTTAATTTAATCAAGCATATACCGTAAGACTGTTGATAGCAGCTCTAGTATCTTAAGTAGCTGTTATTAACGGTATCCCTAACACCTAATCGAATTACTCCCTAACTCCTTCCTGTCCTAGGCATCCCTAGTCAAACTAGCTCCGAGACTGTACCACTGGCTTACATATGAAAATCGAATCAACAAATCAAACGCTGATTGTCAATCTTCTATATACATACTAGTTGACCCGGCGGACTTCGTACTGTCGCTTTAACAGTTTCTATGACAGCACTTGCACTTATGACAGCAGAACATTTTGTATTGGAAAATTTAATTGTCGTTTTTAGTATTTTCCGTTACTTATTATTTAAGTTTCTCACCGCATAAACCTTCCCTGAACTTCCACAAATATTTCAAAATAGAAATTAGCCAAATCGGTCCAGCCATTCTCGAGCTTTAGCGAGACAAACGAAAGGCAATTGATTTAAGATAGATAATAACGTTCTGATTAGATGAATTTTGGACTGTAGGTTAATTGAGAGACGTAACCAGCCACTAAGAAAGGATTTTACGAAAATCACACAGTCTGTCACAAAGTCTGTCAGTTTTGAAGTAAATTACATGAAAATTGGTAATTGGCTTCTTGAAAAGAAATAAAGAATGACATGTCTCAGGAATTTTGTTAATTTTCCTTTATGGTAGTAAACATTAAAGAAGGTTTTTGAGGAAATCGTTATTTTAAAAGTAATAACTATCAAAATAAATAATTTAATCGATTTATAGATTTTTCAATAAAAATCAAAGAATGATATATTTTAGCATTTTTCGAAAAACCTCCCCTAGAGAGGTAAAATAAGAGTGAAAAGTTGTATGGAAAACTGTTATTTCTAAGAAATTATGAAGTGTTCCAGGAGTTCCCTATAGATTTTGACGGGTTTTAACTTTTACCACAAACAATCACTATTTCACGTGAGCAAAGCCGCGAGCAATAGCTAGTGTAACAATAGATTCGAAAGTAACCCCGCAATAAGCGTAACAATAGGAGTGATACACTTTAAATGTAAAATACTGGCATATCTATGAGAGTCTCTGGATCACTAATTGTCTATTGTTGATAAAACAATGACTATTCATTACGATGTCACAAACCTCTTATTATTCTGAGTCTTACTGCCGTACTCAGAGACGTCAATTAAGTTTTAATGACAATTAAGTAACTTGCTGTCACTTTCTTATGTATAGTGCTAAATAGGAGGAGGAAAGACATTTAATTGTCATTAAAACTTAATTGACGTCTCTGACTACGGCAGTTAGAGCATTAAACTATTAATGCTCTGCTAAAGTTCTGAGTCGCAAACAAAACCAATAAATATGGCCGCTTAAAGTGTGTTGCTTTTAAAAATGGAAACCAATTTGCAGGTAAAACAAGTAACTTGCAAGTTAAACTTTACGATACTGTTTGGCAGATGCAAACAAAGTAGAGTATCGCCAGCGTTCGTCACTTTAAGATCTTATTTTTATCGCCAAGAAATTACTTTGATCGCCATTAAAATTTTACGGAATGACGGACGGAATGCTAGGAAGCAGATGGTCGGTTTTTAATTGTTGCTGAAAAGCAACATTATTAGTCCTTGCTAAACACCAACAGCCTTACGAATAAGCAAAGAATAAACTCCGAATAGTTATTCCGTGTTTTGTTCCTGTCATGTAAACGTCATTTCAAATTAGAGTAAAAGAGACAAAACACGGAAAAACGTATCATCATCATCATCTCAGCCAAAAGACGTCCACTGCTGGACAAAGGCCTCCCCCAAGGATCTCCAAAAAGACTAGTATTGTGCTGCTCGCATCCAGCGGCTTCCCGTGACCTTCACCAGATCGTCGGTCCACCTTGTTGGAGGCCTGCCCACCTTACCTTTACCTTTGTTCTTCTGCGGATCTCCTCATATCTGATTCGATCACGCAGAGAAACCCCGAGCATAGCCCTCTCCATTGCTCTTCTTTTTTTTTTGACGGAAAAACTATTTGGAACTTATTCTTTGTTTATTTGTAAGAGGGTAAGTACCTTACAAATAAACAAAAATAAGCTCCGAATAGTTATTTCGTGTTTTGTTCCTGTCATGTAAACGTCATTTCAAATAAGAGTAAAAGAGACAAAACACGGAATAATTATTTTGACCTTATTCTTTGTTTATTTGTAAGGCACTAAAACCAGTTCCTGATCCCTATTTTTAATGATTACAGTTATAAAAATACAATTACTGGGCCCTGTCGAATATTGGTGCCACTATCCTAGTAGAGACAAATGCAAAAAAATTGTACATTTCCGAATGCGTGAACGTCCTATTAGAATAAACGTTCAATACATAACTTCTTTTCATATATTTTTTTAAATACGTTTACAAAATTACTTTATAACAAACTAAAAGAAATAAATAATATTTTTCCGATAAATAAATTAAATAAAAATCAAATCATCAGGATACGTTTAGTTTTCTTCATACAAGTACGCGTGTTCTTCTCGTCCGTGTTCAGCTTTGGGTATGGGAAAAAAATACAGGTGAGTAATTTTATACTGTTAAATATTTTTAGAAATAGAATAACATAGAATAAAAAGAATACTACATACATTTGAATACTTTAAACAATAAATCAGGCCTCTCTATTAAAAACTGTTTTAAATATCATTTTTAAAGCCGTTCGTAATTTCTTTCATATTTGTTATTCAGCTTTGTTTATTGTTATTTAGTAGAAAAATAAGTTTTTACCTGACAAAACTAAAATCATAAATAACGTTTGTAGGTGGCGCTAGTTCTGCACGACGGCCATTTTGCTGGACTTCTGGTTAGACGGTCTACAAGAGTTTTACTAAAATGTGCGGGAAAAATACACAAAATTAGTTTCATCTTGATAACCATTCCATTAAACTAATTGGTTAGTGTATGTTTAGCTTTCTATATAGTTATTTCAAGGATACTTCATGATATATTTAGAAACATATAAACAGTTTGATTCAAAGACATCTCTTAGTATTTTTCACACATTTTAGGTTGTACACACGAGTGTTTTGTTCCTTTTTGTTACGAATTTGTTACATTTCTTTGTGACGTAACAAATATGAAATAACAAATATGAAGTAAAGTCGCACTCACATTGTAATAGTTGACTTGGATTACTAAAGTTAAAATATTATGATCACAGTTAATTTTAAGGTTGATTAGCAAAAAAAATGTTAAGTAAGTCGAATCGACTTGCTGCCATTCTTTATTAAAATAATCAATCAACATACTGCTTTTTACTCATTAACAAATTTACCTTTCAAATAGAATGCACAACATGTACTAGTCCTTATAGTTCATCTTTGTTATTTTTTTGTAACATCAAGTTATTTTCATCTTTGTTTCCTATTTGTTATATGTACATTTTTTTTGCATTTGTCCCAGTAATATTTTTTTGCCTTTTAACCGACAGAACATGTTTATATATTTCATAGGTTTTCAATCTTATCTCAATCATATAAAGTTCAAAATGTGGTGGGAATATACATCCCTCTGACTGTGTAAGGGTTCCCTTAAAATGTGTAATGACTCAAAGTTATTGTTATTTTACTTACATAGCTAGAAAGACAAACGAAAAGAAAAAATTTAAAAATAAATTATCACCCTTTTCCTTATTTTCTCAGTCTAGCAATATTAATATTGTTGAAATATTAAACTTGTGGTAACGCAAGAGCACTTTTGTTGTGTATTGGCAAATAAATACGATATAACAATACAAAAGTTTCTTTGTAAATGTCGTCCTACGTGAGTTCTCTTGGGGCATGATTCCTGGAAATTTTCGATCCACAGTGTATGACAATGAAGTCTACTCCACTTCTAAGGCTACGGTACTCGTCACTTATGTATCGTTTGTTAAATTTATACATTTTTAGGGTTCCGTACCTCGAATTGAGCGAATCATAAACAGGCAACTCATCCGCTACCTAGACGATCATTCCCTGATTCATGATCGACAATACGGGTTCAGACCGAAACGATCAACGGGCGATCTCCTAGCGTTCATAACACACCTGTGGAGTGAAGCAATGGACAAGCACGGAGAAGCACAGGCTGTTAGCCTGGACATCTCCAAGGCTTTCGATCGAGTTTGGCATCGTTCGCTTCTCTGCAAGCTTTCGGCATACAGCTTGCCACCTTGCCTATGCGATTGGGTCGCCGGGTTCCTGCATGAGCGCAACATTCGCGTACTCTGCGAAAGCAGTGCCTCACAGTTTCTGCAGGTGAACGCCGGAGTGCCGCAGGGTTCTATAATATCGCCCACGCTGTTCCTTCTGCATATCAATGACATGTTATCCTTGGGTAACATTCATTGCTATGCAGACGACAGTACAGTACATCGGCGTTATTTGGGTCACCCTGCGGCAAAGCAAGCCTATGTAGTGGAGTCGAGACGGAGGATTGTCATTGAGCTGGACGAGGAACTAATTCCTCGTCCAGATCAATGACAATCCTCCGTATTGACCGCATTTGTAAATGGGGCTCTGATAACCTAGTCCAGTTCAATGTCAAAAAAACACAGGTCTGCGCTGTCACTGCTAAAAAGTCCGCATTTCTCCCCCAACCCTCCTTCCAGAGCAACCTATTACCCATCCAGACTGGTCTCAGTCTCTTAGGTATGGACATACACAGCGACCTCAACCCGAAGAGCTATATTGAGAGCATCACAACCACAGCCTCACGTAAACTCGGAATCCTGAACAAAATGAAGCGGTTCTTCACGCCTGAGCAACCTTGTCTTTTGTATAAGACTCAGGTGCGCTCCTGCGTGGAGTATTGCTCTCATCTTTGGGACGGACCCGCCAAGTACTTGCTCGAAGCTCTTGACAGGTTGCAGAGACGTGCTGTCCGTATTATTGGTAACGATGACGTTACGAACAGTCTGGAGCCGTTACAGCTACGTAGGGACATTGCTTCCCTTAGTGCTTTCTACCGCCTTTACCATGGTGAATGCTCTGAGGAGCTCTTTGACCTCATTCCTCCCTCTCCATTCCTTTCCAGATCGACGCGTGTAGGTCTGAGAAGCCACCCTCATACCGTGCTGAACATCAAGACACGTACCAAAAAGTTTGGACAATCGTTCCTTTACCGAACTGCCCGTATGTGGAATGCGCTTCCCGCACACATGTTTCCCTCCTTTTTCTCTCCCTAGTTATTTAAGCGGGGTGTGAAAAAGCATTTATGCAGGCCGCCATAGTGTGAGCGTTCGGCATAGCGTGGTAGCGCTGTGATGAACTCTTTCACTTCTTGGGCTTCACTGGCTGCTTTTCATCAGGCAGGGTGAGGCCATTTTGGCGTGCCACAATAAAAAAATAAAATAAAAACAAAATTCATAGGGTACTTGCCGTTGACCTAGAACTATGAAGTTTGGCAAGTAATATCGTCTTACAAATCTGAAAACTATAAATATTAAATTAAATCACAACAAAACAGGGTCTTTATGCAAGGAACGCGGGTCCAAATTTTGAAGTAAGTTAACCGTGTCATGTGGTGTATCGTATGAAAGTCAATTTAGAAATTATTGTTTTTCTAAATTGTCTCGGGTCTGGGTGTTTTCTATGTATAATAAATATGTATTTAGGTATTTTAAGTATGTTTATCCGTTATCTAGTAACCATTTAACGAGTTTCATAACGAAGCTTCTCTTGGGCTAGATAATTTGGTGTGAGTGTAGGAAAGTTTAGTTTTAAGTTTTATATGTATATGTATGTATATATGTATTATTATTTGCACAAGCTTAAAAAACAGATTTCTAATTATTTTTATGATGAATAGTTTTCATTGCCCATAAATTTGTACGGAACCCTCGGTGGGCGAGTCCGAATCGGACTTGTCCGGTTTTTGTTATCTCAAGCGGCGTCTTTTTATTTGTTCTGTAGTAGTAGTTGTAGTAAATAGCCTATATACACTTACTGTCCCATTATATGGCAAACGCCTTCATCGAGTAATCACTGTAACTGATGGGTATTGGTTTTTGATCCCGGCGCTTGCTAAATGCGGGTTGGTGATCACTAACCTCAAAATTCAAAATTCAAAATCATTTATTCAGTTTAGGCTACAAATAGCTCTTGTGAACCTGGTCTAGGCATCGGATAATCCGAAACAAGCTTTTGCTCAATTCAAAATTCAAAATTCAAAATTCAAAATCATTTATTCAGTTTAGGCTACAAGTAGCTCTTGTGAATGTCATTATGCCATCGGTTCGTAAATCTACTCTGGGCGGGAGATCTTGTACTGAGAAGAACCGGCAAGAAACTCAGCAAGTGTCCAGCTCTTTTCTCCCTTACAGCGTCAAAAATATTGGAAAATGCCCTATCATAGCAGAACACTTTCCATTACAAATAAACACAAAAAATATATATAAGACAATTACAACATGTAAAAAAACAAAATAAAAAATGTAAGTTTACAAATTTACATCAGATAATTATGTAAAGGTTTCAATTTCCACAATGTCATACAGCACCACTACAGTACTCTAGTAAAAGTCAAAAATTGTTTGGGTAAAACAAAGTCAAACTATAATTAATAATACTAAAAATAAGATAAGTATGCAAGAGCAGACCAGCCTCCACAGGCGGCACCCGTTCACGAGCATGACATATGAATCAGCCATCGCTTCGCTCAACCATATTTTAGGGAACGTAACGACCCGACGCACATGCCACCACCGCAGAGACAGTAAAGAGAGCATGACACACTCAAGATACTCTAAATAAAAACTTAATGATGTATTTAACGCAACGCTGTTTGTTATCTGTAGGACAATGCTGTTAAAATAAAAAATGTAAGTTAACAAATTTACATCAGATAATTATGTAAAAGTTTCAATTTCCACAATGTCATACAGCACCACTACAGTACTCTAGTAAAAGTCAAAAATTGTTTAGGTAAAACAAAGTCAAACTATAATTAATAATACTAAAAATAAGATAAGTATGCAAGAGCAGACCAGCCTCCACAGGCGGCACCCGTTCACGAGCATGACGTATGAATCAGCCATCGCTTCGCTCAACCATATTTTAGGGAACGTAACGACCTCGTCGCTCGTCCTGGGAATTGAAGCCAAGACCTCCGGATATCCGGCCGATAGCCACAAAGCCACAATGGCGTTTACTTTCTACGGTATTAAGAAGAAGAAAACAATCTAAAACTAAATAAGTAACAAAGCTTTCAAGAGATCTTAGGAAGAAGGTCGATGTACTCTTTTAGTTAAGGGTCGTAAGTGACAAGTGTCATATATTTTATTTGAAATGTCTTCGTCCATATTTATTTGATTCCGCGCGTCCATACTAATTTTGTATGGGGAATTTAACGTGTTAATTTGAAAAATAATAATTTAAATAACCGCTAGATAAATCGAAAATGCGAGACGAACGATTTGTAGTTTAGCCATTGGTGATTGTTTAAACAAAATCAGAGGTACAATAATTTTGATAATTTTGATTAACTATAAGAAATCAACTAAACGCCGCCACTCGTTTTCATGATTTTTGCCCATCTTTAAATTATATTGTAGAAAAAACTATTGTGTGTTATGAATTTATGGATCGGACTAATTGTAAAGACGTTCCCTTTGATACTAAATATATATTTTGTTTATGTAATACGACAGTGTTTTCAATTATATCAACTTAACCGTGACTGCACTTTTCGCATTTTTTGCTCTGCGCACCCTTAATAAAAATAAGGAAATCGCCTTTATGTCCGCCTACCTACTTTACACGAGGTAGTGGTAATACCACCACCTTGTGTAAATCTGTGACCTTAATGCTAGTAGCATTGTTGTGCTAGAGATAAGATAGACAGCTCTTTAGTAGTTTATCATTCTGGGTGAAGTGCACTTCTACCTTCGACCTTATGACAATATATTACTTCCAGTTATGGAAGTAAAATATCATTATTCATCAACATCACCATCATCAGCCCGTCCTGACCCACTTTTGAGCTTAAGCTTCTCTTTAAAAAGTTAAAATTAAAAGAAATGGGGAAAAAATTGGCATTTGGAGAAGTTTTGGGGAAATGATATTTTAGGGGAAATTTTTGGGGAAGTAATTTCAACGTTGGGGTTGACATTTCCGAACGAATTACTCAACGAAGTCTAGTCTAAACAAAGTGGAAATTGTTTGTTGATTGATAGTTGAAAGCGTCGTTCGTTTCGTTGTTAGAATCATTAAATTTGTTTGATCTGCCCCCCGACCGCCTAACAGATCGCTTTGACTTCGCGTATAGTTTATGACGCCATCTTGCCACCTTGCGTCGCCTATGAAAGCAATATAGCTTTCTATATTGCTTTCATAGGCGGCACGAAACTACAAGATGACGTCATAAACCACACCCGAAGTCAAAGCGATCGGTTAGGCGGTCGGGCCCCTGGTTTGACTAAAAAAGTGTTGTATGTAAATACAACACTTTTTTAGTCAAACCAGGGGCCACCATTAATGCTTTTTTTTATTTGTAAATTACGTCAAATCAGGTTTGGGGACATTTTTTCTAAAAAAAGTATCATTTTGGGGAAAAATCATTTTGAATCTGGGGAAATTCGAGAAATCTCATCTGGCAACCCTGAAAAATGATCAAAAAGCAGTGACTAAATTCAACGCTTACGTCAGCCTTCCTGGTTGCATAGCGGTCAGTGCAGCCGCCCGGATTGCGGAAGACCCAGTTTCGATTCCTGGCTAGGTCGGGTAGGCGTTTAATTTTTTCACTGTATTTTATTAATATTTCAAGTAAACTATGTAAAACAAAAATGTATGACGTAGCGGATACCGAGTTGTGTAATACAATACGCGACATAACATATTTCCTTAAGTGACGAAATAAATCAAGTTATGAGATGCGGGATAGCGGGGTTATGAGATGCGCTCGTAAGGAAATTGAGGTTACTGTATTGACTGGCTGGAATAGCGATACTTCCGCCTCCCCGTGTGTACGAGTGCCTGGGACATTCCATAACATCACATACCGTTTGATCAACGTTGATTTTGTGTCGGAATATAGACCCAGGATCTCTACTTAAACGACTGGTAGAACACCGGGTATTGTAATAACGGGATTATTACCATGTATTTTATTGTTTTAGAGTATCCGATATTTCGACAAAGTTGCATGCGCCAGATCGAGAGTGCAATTACTAAAAAGTTCCATCATGACTCGGTCCACAGAAGCAAAGGTCTTTAAAGGCGCCTTCGGGTTGTTCCGCTCTCAATTCCGATCCAAACTCTCCGGAGAATTCATTAGCCAACGGGGACATGCTTGCATGATACCATCCCCCTAGAAAACCTCTTAAGATGTTCGATCGATGGAACCTTTAGTTTCTCGCCTCCCACGAAAGTTCATTTACACTGTAAAGGCGATCGGCAGTTAACAGCCATCACTTTAAAAAAAAACTAAAAAGTTATATCAAAATCACTTTCTTAAGAGCACCCTATTATATGCTATACCAGGAACGCAATAAACCACCGCGCAAGCTATAAATGCGGGGTTGCGTGTGTGCCGCCATTATTTCCGTTAACCTCACCTTGATTGATATGGGAAGGCCGATGCTGGGAGCTATTGGAGGCCAATGCCGGGATTGAAGGCCAATGTTTGGAGTTATTAGAGGCCAATCTAGGAGGCCGCCGCGCTCGGTTATCGACTCCGCACTAACTGACCAATGTCAAGTTTACGACTACTGTGGCCTGTGTCTAATGACCGGTGGAAGTCATTACCGTTCGCATTTATTTGGGAATGACGTGTATATTCCCGTAGATGTTATCGTATATCGTTAGATGGTAATGGATTTATTATTCCAACTGGAAAGTTGTATTGTTTTGAATATTTCAGAATGCAGAACAAGGGTATTTATTCACACTAACAGTGGTATATCGTGCGTGCGGAAACACTTATAGGTTATCGGTTAAAACACAATGACATAATAAAATTATTCGAGTAAAATAAAATTGAGATTATCCGTGCAATTTTAGATACAAAAATAAACTTAACTTTAAGAGGTTTGAGTTTATTGCATTTCGACTATAACGCTTCGCACTTCGAAAAGTAAATACATAAAATCATGGTTATAAATTTTTGGCAGTAATATCTTTTCTTAGTGTCAGTCAACACCTCTAGTACTACGAGAGCCTATACATAAAGATGTGTGGATGTGGCTTGAACTTTAAACCGCTGAGTTACACAGCGGTCGGGATTACCGAAGTTTAAACGCGCTCGGAATGACCGGGGAATTGAAACTAATTGTTTTCGGAGCGGTTGTGCCGGGCTTAAAGTGTTACTGTAGTGATGTAAACTTTTTGGTCTTTTACAATAAACATTTAAGAGTCTTACAAATGAACAGAGAATAAGCTGCGAATAGTTATTCCGTGTTCTGTTCCCCTTATGTAAACTTCATTTGAAATTAGAGTAAAAGAGTGTTTGTCTCGGACAAATGACAAATAAACAAAGAATAAGGTCCGAATAGTTATGCCGTGTTTTGTTTCTGTCATGTAAACGTCATTTCAAATTAGAGTAAAAGTGACAAAACACGGAATAGCTATTCGGACCTTGTTCTTTGTTTATAAGTAAGGTACATAGTGATAGTGTGAACTGAGTTTTATTGTCCACACGCCTGCACATCAGACTACCACGAACTGTCAAATTTCCTCAATAGACTTTGAGCTTTATGTCCATGGCATACGGTTGAAGTTTTATTTATTTATTTATTTATAATTTATGTACACAAATAAACAGAAGGGAGAACAAAGTAAAAATAGACAAGTACAAGGGCGCTGCTTATTTCAGATTGAAATTTCTTCCTGCAGGCCCGTAGAAGGAGAAGACACAAAGAAAAGTAGAAAAAGTATGCACAAAACAAAAAATAGTATTTAAGGCTAATAATACAGTAAAATAGTTACGACACAAATTAAACATAGGTACATACAATACGATGACACACTCAAGTGGAAAGATAGTACTCCTTTACGCGCTTCTTACGAGTAAATCGACGTGGACTCCCGAATACTGGGTGGTAGGTCATTCCACAGTCTGACTGCATGAACGGAAAAGGAATAGGAAAGAATTGAAGATTTTAAGAACTTTGGATTGTCTGATGTGGAGGCATCTGTACATAACTCATTCATTACAGACGATGGCACATCAAGCGCAACAAAATGTACCTAAAATGGGATACCATTGTATTTTATCCAGTTTGATTAAAAAAAAAATTTTTTTTAATTCGATAGGCTTGCATTTGACCACTATCTCACCTGATGGTAAGTGATGATGTAGCCTATTTGATAAATTAACAATAAATAATTTGCAATAACAATAGTGGTAATTTGTTTCAAATCATATAATCTAATCTAGGTGTCGCATAATTAGGTAGGTATAATAGGTCGTATACCTTAAACAACAAGACGAACGCTTAAAATCAGGCACCACTTTTCTCAGTCCAGATAGGTTGTAAATAGCTCGGAGTTTCTCTGAAGGATAGGATTCGTAACGAATACATCCGACAGAGAACCAAAGTCATCGACATAGCTCTAAGAATTAGCAAGTTGAAGTGGCAGTGGGCCGGCCATATCTGGCAAAGAACCAACAACCGCTGGGGTAAACGTGTTCTTGAATGAAGACCACGACTAGGTAAACGTAGTGTAGGACGCCCTCCGGCCAGGTGGGATGATGACCTGCGAAAGACTACAGGCAGATGCTGGATGCGTCAAGCTGAGGACAGGGCGCTATGGCGCTCATTAGGGGAGGCCTATGTCCAGCAGTGGACTAAGATAGGCCGATGATGAACCAAATTTTAAATTTTAAAATGTCTAGCATGTCAAATTGTTTTATAGGTATGCTCGGACTGAATACTTTTCATTTCATTTTATTGCATTTCAAATAGGTGGCGTGGTATGCAGGCCACAGACCACCAGGCCAACTGGCATGAGGTGACTAGAAAGGGATACAAGGAAGGACTTTGGGGAGGCCTTTGACCAGCAGTGAAACAGCATAGTAAAAAAGGATGTTACATGCGTTATATTATGGCTCTATGTCTACTCATCATCGGCCTATACAAGTCCACTGCTGGACAAAGGCCTTTCCAAGTGCACGCCACTGAGCAATAACATTCAAATTTGGTACCTACATATTTTTGTTTTATTCATTTACATGTATAGAGAACGAGAAATTTTATCTTGTATTGTAACACAAAACCAGATATAGAAATAGCCGTTGCTGACTTTCTTGCGGCTGCTTTTCGGTAAAAGCATGGACTAATAAAAGATTTTGTACCCGTACGAAGTATTTTAATTAAAGTTCATTTTAAATAAAATATTCTCATGAGAATGGAATAGTATATAATTTCAGGTGCTCTGTATTTTTTAATTATTAATTTTAATAATTTATTGTATATGTTATGTATGCAATACTCTTACAACTCCTATTGGCTTGACGAAAAAGTTAGTTTCGCTTTATAGAAAAAAAGAAAGTTGATACATTTGTCACAAATTCTAAATTAAATAATACATAATTATCTTTGTGGCTCTATACACAAACATGCAAAGTAAAAATGAACTAAACCGAAATATTTAAAGGTAAATTAAGTAGACAGTATTTTGTCAATGCTTATACTCGTAAATTGGGTAACTTAAAACTTACAAAGCATGTCAAGATTAGGACTAATAAACAGAAAAGAATTCAACAGAAAATAATTTCAAACAAAACTAATTTGAATGTTAGTACCTACTTACTGTCTCTCAATCATTGAAAAAATACTTAAAACCTTTTTGCTTTCTTAAGGGTGCGCCGACAAAAAAATGCCAAAAATGCAGTTACGGTTAAGTAGATATAATTGAAAATACTATCGTATTAAATGAACAAAATATATATTTAGTATCATAGGGAACGTGTTCACAATTTGTCAGAACCATAAATTCATAACACGCTATAGTTTTTTCTACAATATCATTTAAAGTTGGGCAAAAATCATGAAAACGAGTGGCGGCGTTTAGTAGATTCCTTATAGTTTATCTAAATTATTGTACCTCTGATTTTGTCTAAACAATCATCAATGGATAAACTACAAATTGCTAGACTACATTTTCGATTCATCAAGTGGTTATTTAAATAATTATTTTTTATTAAGCACCTTAAATTCCCCATACAAAATTAGTATGGCCGCGCGGCATCAAATAAATATGGACGACGACATTTCAAATAAAACATATGACACTTGTCACTTATGGACGGCGCACCCTTAAACATTATTAAGACACATTCAGTATTTTTTCATTTGTTATTTTAAAATGCTTGTTTATTATGAATAGACTATGATGAGACTATTCTTGCTGCGTCTTTGAGGAACAATCTCTCTACGTAAGATGGTTTACTTCTAAAGAAATACTTTTTTGATAAAAAAAATTAAACGAAAGATGAGAAATGGCATTTATTAAAATAGAAAAGTTGGCGTTTAATTAAATTGAAAGTAGCTGCAATAATAAACTTTTGCTAATAGAAGAAACTTGAGATAGGTAAAAACTTGAGTAAAAAGAAAAGACAATACAAGAAAAAAATGAGGGTCACTGCCGCATTTGTCACTTTTATCACTAGGGCCCACTTTAAGTGATAAAAAGAAAAGTACGGATTTGTTGCTTTGTATCAAAACTTAAGGATGACCTCACAACTACGGTTTACTGATTAGGTTTTCTGATTCTTAACTCCGTGAGCTTATCGCAAAATTCGGTTGTTTGTATTAAGAATTTATTTATATAGCACCAGTTTGAAATGAAATCAAATGAAATATTTATATTTGCTTCAATTTTGGGTACATGGTATGGTGTTCTTAAAAATTACAGTTTCTATCTTCAAAATTTATTTATTATAATTAAGCATGCAAATATTTGTTTAATTATATAATAAGAGAGCACAAGAACAAGCCAATGCAAAGCAGCCTCTCAATAATTACGAATAATTACTAATTACGAATAACTACGAATTTGACGAACGTCAGGTTTGTTTCCGTTCGGAAAATAAACGAACGTGTGTGTTTTGCCTCGCCTTGAGGCGTTCGATGGCGCGATTGCTAAGGCAAAGCAACTTTCGCAATGGCCGTTCATTGGATAAGTAACCAAAAATGTAACATCTCGAACTCCACAGGGCTGAGAATAAATATTAATATATATTCATTTATACTTCGGAAGGCACGTTAAGTCGTTGGTTGCATGCATTAGCAGTTATAACCACCAATTCGCACTGGTCTCGCGCGGTGGTTTATGGCCCGTTCTTTATATCCATACGTAGGGCTTGTGCCCCAGCAGTGGGGACATAAATGAGCTGGGGACGATGGTGATGGTGCACCTTGTCTTGTCACACATTTTGTATGTATCTTATCTTATCTTATCTTAGTGGAGCCTACTGGGGTTTCCCTCTCGCAGTAACACTTCGGGATCTTTTGTGCAACCCCATCCTTTCACTCTTCTTCCTCTGTAAAGATATATTTGTATGTAACATGCATTCAGGTTTCCGAGCCGGAATTCTAGATCAGCAAGGTTATTCACAAATCGTCCGAAAGATTCCGTGTCCGATTGCTTCCGAAGTCGAATGTCACTTATACTTTCCATCAGGATGCCAAATCGCTATTCACAAACTCTATCGGAAACACATCGGAAAGGTCTGTTAGCACAGACTATATAGGAACAACATTCATAATGTAGAGAGCGTTCACAAAGAGTGCTAAATTATGGTAGAAAACCAATTGGTATAGTAGAAAACGAAATTAACACAAATATTGCTTTTTACTCACATATCAATGCTTTGTGTCACAAAATATATATTTATTAAACTATAAAACATACATATATGTAAGACTATCGCTATCAAAATTAAATATATTTTTAATGTATATATATTTAATGGATATATCAAACTAGCTTTATAAACATGACATGAAAATAAGCTGTCACTTTTCTTGTTTTGAATTGTTGTTGATAAACGAGAGCCATTTTTCAAGAAATTGAATTGAAAAGATAAATATTCTAAGTTCTCACTGATAAATATTCTTAGTTTAGCTAATGTTTTCAGACCTGTCTGAGAAGTACTTGTGAGACTAGTTGCTTTTGCTATAATTATTAATTAGTAGTATTATTATGTGTGCCGACATACATACAAGAGAAAATTGTATTTTCTATTACTCATGCTGTTGATCTCATTATGAATATTCAAATTTAAGTGTTCCTGTCGATGTTAGTTACTATTAATACCTTTAAGGAGATTTTTATATTATAATTTATTATTAACTTGACTCGATGACTAAATAATAAAATAAATAAATAAATCTTTATTTGCATAGAACATGGTATTAAAAGATGTTACAAGATTTAATGTGCTAAATATGAATTGCAAATTAATTTTGCATGCAAATTTTAAACTTTTTATAAAACTAATTAATTAAATAAAATCATTGTAATAATCACAATCCATTATTTGTTATTGCCATCAAAAAAGAAAAAGTCCTTTATATCATAGACATTATTTTCATGTAACCAACTATATAGTTTCTTTTTGAATAGGTACGTGTTCAATTCTTTTATTTCCACGGGAATTTTATTATAAATTCGAACACACATGGTAAGACAACTTTTCCCATATTTATCAGACCTCGGAATGTCCTTTAAGACAAGTCTCTGAGGATGTCTTGTAAGTCTGGAGTGAACCTCACATGACTTTGTAAATAAGGCTTTATGACTGTTCACAAATTTACTGATTTCATGCAGATACAGTGATGGCAGGGGCAGCAAACCGAGGTCCCTAAACACTGGTCTGCATGACTCGTCATGTGGAATCCCACATATAGCTCGAATGCATTTCTTTTGTGCAACAAATGCTCTGTTTTTGTCTGCGCTGTTACCCCACAAAATCAGACCATAGCGTAATATAGACTCTATGTATGCGCGGTAGGCAGTGATAACGATTTTCCTATTGGTAACGTTTCTTACTTTGTTTAGAGCATATACAAATCTATTGATTCTACTGCACAAGTTGTCTATATGTGCCTTCCAGTTTAAGTGTTGGTCTATAATTACACCTAAAAATTTAATTTGTGAAACTGCCTATATTTTTGTTATGTCAAGCTTAAAATTATATTTTGAATGTATTGATTTGTTAAATTGGATAAAATTTGATTTACTTGAATTGATTTTTAAATCATTTGATTCTAGCCATTTTATTATATTATCAATGGTATTATTAATTTCAATTTCATGATTACGTATAGAATTGTTTTTATTTTTATATGATGTTACAATAACTGATATGTCATCTGCAAACAAGACACATTTATGGTTTGTCACTGTTGTTATGTCATTTATGTAAAATAGAAATAAGATTGGTCCTAGCACGCTTCCCTGAGGCACGCCGCAGTTGTTGTTCATAAAACCAGATGAGTAGGGCACTAGTTAATTTTTGATAATTTTATTAACGACAACATACTGACGTCGGTTTGTTAGATAAGATAATATCCATTGCAATGCGCGTCCCCTTATTCCTATGGACTCCAGCTTTTGCGCTAACCTTATGGGCCACAAAGTCGAAAGCTTTTGATAGATCAAAGAATAAACCAGTAGTTAAATTATTGTTATTAACATTAGTCAGAATTGTTTTAATAAGTGTGAATATAGCTAGTGTAGTCGATTTTCTTTTAATATAAAATTAAATAATATTAAATTTGTTGCAGTAACTTATTACTCTGTTGTACATACACTTTTCAAATACTTTCGACAAGATAGGTACAAGAGTAATAGGAAGATAATTATTAATATCCTCTTTTTCGCCCTTCTTATGAAGCGGTTTGACGACCGATAGTTTTAATAATTCGGGGAAAGTTCCTGATGAAAATGATAAATTTATAAGATGTGTCAAAAGAGGTACCAGTTCAATAACGCACGCTTTAACAATTTTTGTGGCAATACCGTCGTAACCTTCGGAGGAAGTGTTGTTTAAGGTCATAATTTCCTTTTTTACTTCCTCCTCTGACATAGCACAAAGGAACATTGTGTGAGATAGATTAGATAGAAGTGTATTCTTTACAATCTTTTGTTTTGCGCTATTCGGGGTCAAAGTATTGGCATTGGTCACTTCAATAAAATAATTATTAAAAGCAGATGCTATATCATTAGGGTCAGTCAGGATATTATTATTTATTTTAATTTCTGTTATATTATCATTAGATTTAGAATTACAAATTTCATTTTTTATTATTGACCATGTTGCTTTACATTTGTTTTTACTTTTAATTATGATTTTGTTATTAAAGTTCCTTATAAAATTTTCAAAACACAGTGAAAAAATTAAACGCCTACCCGACCCAGCCAGGAATCGAACCTGGGTCTTCCGCAATCCGGGCGGCTGCACTGACCGCTATGCTACCGGGAAGGCTGACGTAGACGCTGAATTTTGTCACTGCTTTTGTAATTTTTAGAGTGCTAATAGCGGCACAGCGCGCCATCTATCCAACGGCCATTGCAACCGTTGGCTATGCAGATTCATCTTTGCAGATGAAATACTACAAATTTGATAACACAACGCTATAGTAAATTTTTACTTTTTATTTTTATTTTCAAGTGCTAATTGCTGCACTGAAGCTAAATTAAATATTTATAAAATTTTCAAAATACAGTGAAAAAATTAAACGCCTACCCGACCCAGCCAGGAATCGAACCTGGGTCTTCCGCAATCCGGGTGGCTGCACTGACCGCTATGCTACCGGGAAGGCTGACTGCTGCATTTTGAAAATTTTATAAATATTTAATTTAATTAGCAATTAGCACTTGAAAATAAAAATAAAAAGTAAAAATTAGAGTTCCTTTTTGAATAAAAAATGCTCTTTCTTAGTGTATGAGAATATTGTAAATACTTATTTTTATTTAGAACTGTTTTATTTTTATAGTATCCATATCGAAGTAGCCTTTTTGTTTTGCAGCTATTTCTAATACCCTTGCTTATCCAATTCTGTTTAATATTGTTATTAACTTTAATTTTAATTGTTGGAAAGCACAGATCGTAGAACAAACACAGTAGTTCGTGAAAGTTACAAAATGCTTTGTTTAGATCTGTCTCCAAGTATGTATGTTTCAGACCACGACACACTATTCAAACATTTTTTGAATATCCGAATATGATCGCAACAATAGTCTTTTCTCTGAATTGTGTATGATTTTGGTTTATTATTAGTTTGATGTACAGGGAAACTTAATATTTGAGCCGTATCGTGGTCCGACAGATACAGCGGTAATACTTCAGCATTGGCGTCTTTGATATTGCTCAGAATATGGTCTATACATGATTCTTTTCTAGTTGGAACGTTTATGTGAATTTGCATGTTATAGTTAAGGGCTAAATCTTGCAAATAATTAGTGATTCTCCCTTGCTTAAACGTGTTAATATTAAAATCACCAGCCAAGACAATCTTCGTCTTGAGCTTATACCTTTTCGAAGTATCGTGCAAGAATTGTTCTAATTTACTAAGAAATATATTAGGATCAGATGTGGGTGTTCTGTAGAGACAAACAACCAATAAACTGTGCAAAGGGATTTCGATGCCACAAGCTTCAAATGACTTTTGAGTTGCAAGACCCTTTAGTTTAGATAGTTCCTTATATATTGTATTACGTCTAACGAGTATACAAGTACCACCCCTTTGTTGCTCTCTACAAAATGCGGTTGCTACTTCAAAGCCATGGACATTTATGTATCTCCCAGTATCAGTCCGCAAGAAGGTCTCCGAGAGACATATCACATGGATTATTTCCTGTCTTTTTTAACTCTAGTAAGGTAACTTGTAGTAATTCCTGTTTCGACAATATACTTGCAGTATTTTGATGCATGATTTTAAATGATGGAAATTGTTCACGTTGCCTATTCACGAAATAACTGATTTCTATTTATTTTAGGAAAGTAATACGGTATGGTACCTTGTTTTGTAGTTGAAGAGTTCACAGCACCAGATCTATTAAGGACACCGCTTTCCGACCGAATCCGATCAAAATAATATGGAATTGTACCACTTGGATATTTTGATAAGATTGCAGTAATCGGGTTGGTGTTGACAGACGATGGCTTACCACGCATTATTAACTTTTTTAATTCTTTGACGTTAAGGTACTTATTCTCATAATCAATACAATCAATAACATAATTAATTGATTTAGACATTTTAAACAGATTGTGATATTTACAGTGTACAAAACTACAATTTTTAAATTCATTACATATAATTTTCATTGTACTGTTGAGGTCATATACATTTATATACATATTTTTTAATGAATTCAAAACAATTATATTATTATTAGTAAACTTATTACATATTTTGCGCAATTGTATTGATAAATTGTTTATGTCATAATCGTTCTCACCGATACATAAAACTATTTTGTCATTTGATTTTAATTAAATGCTTTGACAATTCTTTATGACATCTGTAGCCAATGCATAAGGTTTCGTATGCGATGTAATAATGTATTTTTCATAAGCAGTATTTTCCCTTAACCGTATTAAGGCGGAAGATAGACCGATGCAACGTTGGGTTCCGAAAATAAATATCCTTTTGTTGCCCTCATTTTGTTTACGTGAATCCATAGAATCGTCCTTTATACAATTCAAGCGAGATGATTGAGAACTTGTTGCATGTAGTTTGTCTTCTAAGCTATGGATATGTTTATTTAATTTCAATATCTCATCTTTTGCATATTTTAATTGCTGTTCCAGATCTATAAGTCTATGTTGCAGTGTAATCATAGTGTCATCAACAATATGAGTATCCGTCTTGTGTCGTATAGATACTCTAGGTGGAGTGAAAAAAGATTGACTTTCCGATAACTGCATAGAGTGCCTGTGTTTCTTTTTGATGCGATTTACCTGACTATCATTTAATGGAGATTGGCATAAAGCTTTAAGCATAATATTTTCTTTTGTCAATCTAGAAATTTGCCTTTGAAGTTCATTGTTATCCAGTATTGTATTTTCTAATTCATTCTGAGTAATAGTAAGCTCTGACTGAAGATGGCTGATAGTTTCTTTCATTTCCTGGATCGGGAATGAATCAGCCATTGAGCAATCCAGACTTTTTGATAATAGCTGTTCAAGTGTATCCGGGGATTCGTCTGATGTGTGGAATACGGTAAGCACGTGAGAGTCATCTATTTGAGATATCACGCTCGTTGGCGTGGACTGCAACGAGGCGGTTGGTGTAATGTTTACGCTGGGTGTCGCCTTATCGTGTTTTTTCCTTATTGTAATGTTGGATGACTCGGGAGTAGGTGTCGGATTGTCATTTAATTTTAATTTTTGTTCTTTGCTTTACATTTCCAACTCATCCGTAATTCTGCATTTTTTAAACGATATAATTTCTCCGAATATCCTACGCAGTCAAATTCAAAGTTTTTATTACATTGCGAGCATAACATTGTGCTTTTTTGGTCAACTTTGCGTTTACACTTGTGACACGTGACTAGTAGCGACGCCTTGCGGCCGCTGTTTGTATTTTTTATATTGGCTCTTGTTGACATCGTCTGGTTTGATGATCTTATCTGAGCGTACAATCTCGTTCAATGCTTCCTCGCTAGGTGCCGTTGTTTTCGCTATGCCCTCTAGTGGCAAGCGGCAGAACTACGATAGCGCGGATATCATGCACAACAATAGTGAGAGGTTATGTGCCAAGTCGGTAGATGGCGCTTTGGTACTTCGATCGAGCACAATCATTAGTCAGCTGATCTAGCTTAATGAGTCAGATGTCAATTTTTAAACTGAGTAACGTTTAAGAAATATGTTATTCACCAATAATTGTTCAACTTTGCACTCACCGAGCCAAACACTATTTGGAGACAGGTTCCTTTCGTGCAGTGAGTGTCCACTGTGATATATCTTCAGGAATCACTCGGTAATGTATACGATTTAAGCACTTTACCTTCACTACAATTCAATGCATGCAGCTCAATTGTATCTTGATATTTCACCTGGATATCAATAATAGCGCTTCTCCCAATATATATCTTCGTATTAAATATAGATTTTAATCGTTTTGTAAATCTTAAACATATTTATTAATTGTTAAATACGGAGTTGATGTCAACTGTGATTGAAAAAAAGGATGTTTTGTGTACCTACATTTACTACTTATGCTGTTGATCTCAATATAAATCCATTAATGTTAATTTAACTAATGTTTTCTTTTGTTGATGTTTGTTGGATGGAAGTGAACTGAAAAAAACTGTTACTTATGTGTAATGCTAGAAGTGTAGTATAAATTTGATTCTGTGACTGTGATTTGCCTATATACTGTGAAACTGTGATAGATAGTTTAGAAAGGAAATATAACTTGTTCGATTTCTTATTTATTTATTTATTTATTCAAGAAAACTCACTGGCTTACTGTATACACCAAAGCACTAACAAGCAAAACTTTTTTACATGCATTGATTAAAATTACATTTCAAAGTAATAGATACTAAATAATAATAATAATAAGTCTTCGTGATTCGATGGTTTTTTAATAAGTATGTGGGTCCCATCCACATACCCCAATACTCCGGGCATGCCAAATCTTCTGTAATTTCTAAAAGAGAAAATAAAAACTATATTATATTTTATGCCTTACTGTGGATTGTAATTGTTGATTTTATTTAGTTTATATAAAGTTACATGTTTCAATACATAGTCTCACATTTTTATGTTTGTTTTATTGATACCCATATTAATATTATAACTGCAAATGTAACTCTATCAGTATAAATACTTACTTTCCGATTACATCCCGTCTTTCATTATCTTCGCAAGGGAATTTGATCCACTTGCGAAGTACTGCCCCAGAATTCAAAGCACTTGTGGTGCATTCTATGGCCCTGGAGATGGAAGCCTGGCTGAGGCTTATGCACCCATCTCGGCCATCAGCCTTTTGGTAGCTCCCTTGGGCATAAAAGTGGAGGGCTGCTAAAACCTAAAAGTATAAGAGTTAGGTATACTAATTAATTTGTATTAAAGATAGGTATCAAACGAATTTATGGATCGCAGGCATCCCTAAGAACGCGATGCAGGGCCATAGTTTGTTGCCGCTTTTGTTCCGCAGCGGAGCGCCGGTTTCTGTTGCGCACTAACACAAATTCCATCTGGCCAACAAAATTAAGAAGTTTAACCTTGTAATAAACTCAATGCAACATAACAAATTCAGTTTTTTATACTCCATATAAGTTGATCACATTAATTTATATTGAAAAGAAAAATCGCAAATGGAACAACTTAAATAAACCTAACAAACTCATAGGTACCTCAAATCTTTATAAAATCGCCTTTATAACAATGTAATACCCATAAAAAAAATTTATTAAATAGATTCGAAAACTCTTCCGACACCCAAAATTTTCGATTGCTACTGTCATTGATCCGAGTGGTAATGTCAAAGTTTACGAATCCGACGTTTCGTGAATAGCGATTACCGACAGCTTCGAAAACTTTCCTCACGGATTCGAAAAGTGTAGTTTCCGACAGTTCGTGAATCAGCCTGCAGGAAGCCGTATTTGTGCGGCCGCCCTAAGGAACTGCGTTTCCTTGATCAGGCAACCAACTAATATGTTTCTGATCGATCACCAACCTGCGTTTGGCAAGTGTGATAGCGATAACATAATATCAATTATGGAAACCTTTTCCCAACAGTGGGACAGTATATACTTTACTACTTTATGATAACAGCCTTCATAAACACACCTTAGTTTAAGGGAGCTATTATGTTTACGACCAATCTCTCATGAATATTAATTAATGAAATAGAAATGAAAATGTTATTGTTGGGAAAATAGGAAACCCAAACACTTTTTAAATATGTTTTAATACACTTTTCGTTCTGTTCGTCACATTCTAACTTGAATTTAGTTCTAAAGTAAAATTGTATTTCTTTAGGTCAGATAATAATGTATTCTTTCTAAATTTTACTTTTTATTTTTAAGTGCTCATTGCTGCCCATATAAAAATATTTAATTCAGCTTCAGTGCAGCAATGAGCACTTAAAAATTAAAATTAAAATTTACTATAGCGTTCGTTATCAAATTTGTGCTAATTCATCTGTAAAGATGAATCTGCATAGCCATCGGTTGCAATAACCTTTGGATAGATGGCACTCTGCCGCTAAAAAGCAGTCAAAAATCAATAAGCAATGAAAAAAATTCAGTGCTTAGTCAGCTTTCCCGGTAGCATAATGGTCAGTGCAGCCGCCCGGATTGCGGAGGACTCAGGTTCGATTCCTGGCTGGGTCGAGTAGGCATTTCATTTTTTGGTTAGGATGTAGCAAAGGGGGTGCAGAACTTAGAAAAATTTCGAGCAAAAATCTTTCTCTTAATTTTTTTCTCTGAAACCCTCGCTCATCCCGCGCAGGAGAAAAAAATGATAGACGTTTTTAATATTAAAAATTGCCCATGAAGAATTTAAAAAAAACTCAAGCTTGACCGTTTTGGACAAGTGCAATATGTGTATCCCTGGTACCTCCGGCGCCGGCGGGCGTGCCCTAGGGGGTTAAAAATTTGTAAGATTTTAGCCAAGACGCTCCGTTTTCGAGATTTTCTTTTACTAATAGACTTTCCAAGTCCTAGCTTCATACTAAATGCCTCCCGAAATTCGGTTATATTCTGGCTCCATACAAAATCAAATGAAATTTTTTTAGTCCTTTTTTACAAATTTATTTTCACTTTTTTTTTAAATTTGCCTTGTTTGTTTTTGATAACTATAATTTTCGTCGTTTTGTGAAAAAAAAGAGTGTATTTTTTGTGCACCCCCTTTGCGACACCCGGACCTGAAAAGGTATTGTCTAAATAACGTTAACGTTTAAAATAACAAGCAGGTTCGACATAATACCAGTAAATGAAATTTCGCTTCAGCCGAATGTTCAATCTTAAATAACTCAACGAAAGCACTACAGAGACAACCAAAAATGGAATTTCTATTTGCTTAAAGAAACAATATCAATAATAGCGTTCAGGTAAATCGTACCGGCGCGGCTCGGGATCCTGATCCCAGGGCGCGGTGAGGGCACTTACCACTAAATTGAAACAATTTGTCGTATCTGATTGAATACACAATATGCCGTTCACATATGTTCGGTATGTATAAAATAAACAAACATTGTTTGTATGTGTAAGTAAGTATAACTCAGGGTTTTTACCGTAAAAAAATCAAATTTGAAATTCTGTACTCAAATGGGTAAGGGTTCTATAAAAGATACATCATCAGTTCGTAATATATGACAGGAGACCTTATACTGAGGAAAATCTCATTAAGGCGACGGCGACACACCGCTAAACAATTAATCTAATACGGAGCGTTTGCGCCCCGCCCCGTACCATAAGAAAAACTGTTTTTTTTCCTTCAAATTAAAACTACAAATTATTTAAAAAAAATTAACTAGCATATTGAAGTGTGTGTTAAGACTAATCTACTAAGAAAATTTAGATGCTTAAATCGGTCTGGTTTGCCTGTAAAAGAGGTTACTTTGATATTTTTTACTCTGTTATAAAAGTTGACAAATCGTGTTTCTGCAACTAGCAAAATGAAGTCAATTAAATGAAAAATCATGTCATCAAATATCACATTCATATGTTTTGTAATTGTTGGGATAAATCAACGACCTTTGTATAGCATTGTGAATGCAAAATTTCAAAAATAATAAAAAAACTTTTTTTTATTTTAAAATGTTTAAATGTATATACGCGGTACGCGGAGTTCGAAGCATCTATAGCAAATGCCTATATAAATATAACAATGTACAAATATATTAATCCTGACCTTATAATGCACCGTAGTCCGATGGGGGACCCCTTGCTCCTTGTTGAAGAAACATACACCGTGGCACTCGTTGTTTACGTCTCTCTTGATTAACCGTTTTATTGTAATTATCTTAAGTAATGTATAGATATAATATTCCGCACAACCGATGCAATTTGCAATTTAAAAATGTCTTTGTATATACCGTGCACCGGCCATAAGAACACATTGAACTAAAGTGTTGAAAAAAACTCTACCCAACAAAACGTAACAAATTATCATTACTACATCAACATTTAAATTGAAAATGAAACCTATAAAAGGGACGCTATTATAGGAAGCTATGAAACGGGGCACGGAGCTACTGAGACATTTATTTTCCTGACGATTTTATAAAGTGCATCATATAACAACGCCATCGCAAACGTTGTTTCATCAAAATTTAGGAAACTATTCAAAATAACACTTTGTAACTAAGCAAATAGCAAAAGTTGCAAATCTTATATTTCCTGTAAATTATGCAAAAGCGCTTTCTTTAACTCAACTGACTTAATTAAAAAATGCCTTGTTTATTTCTTAATTTCTTAATCTCTTCTTTGACAATGCTAAATTATTTTGGGGACCCAACTCAATTGCAAAATATCTGCTCACGGCTGTTGGCATCTACAAGTTCTAAATTTAAGCGAAACATAATTAAAAGTTTGTCGGATGTATTAAAAACTGCTGCAGGCGCCGCGCCGTAGCCGTACACTGGATTAAGGAGCCGGTCTACCAGTTCTGACATAACTTCGGCTGTAAGTTATAAATATCGCTAGGGTGTGCCAGCCGGCAACCTTCCGTGTGGGAATAAGTATCCTTATCCAGAAGGAGCAAATTTGCCGTGAATCCTTTCACGCATAGGGATGCAAACGACACATCGATGTTTTAAAACATCAATATTGAAATATTGATGTTGAAACCTATAAAACCGACGATACATTGCTCTTTATAAACGATGGTTTATCATGTCTAGAAGAAAGAAAAAAAACATTTATTGATATCACATAACAAAACACCCAATTAAACATACAACATGTAACAAAAATAATAACAATTTACATTGTGCCGTTTTGTGATATATGTCTGCTGTATTTATAGCGCACCTAATTAGGACCTAAGCAGTTCCTCTGCTTAGTAGGCACAACAAAATTATTGTTTTTGAAGTCTACTTTGCATAATATTTAATAGGTTTATTTTTTTATCAACATTTTCATTAAAAAACATCGATATGTTTTTCGTAAACATCGATGTTTTTGACATCGATATTTTACTTTTGAAAACATACCCCGTCCCTCCTTACTAGTCCTTACATCCCTACTCACGCGTAGCTTGTATCAAGAAAGAGCTTGCAACTGAGTGCTAAGTGAGGGTTTTATTCGCCAATCAATCAAATCTTGTTAAAGTAAACGAGAATTGGTATGGCAAAGGATGTGTTGTTTCTATATACCTACCTACCTATCTATCTGCCAAGAAAATTCTCGTTTTAGTTTACTTGATTGTACTGCTAATAAAACTGGCACTAGTCACCCTTAGTATGTTTAATTCATCATTCGATAACAATAGTTTGCATTGAAAAAAAAATATTGCGAACTTTAAAATATTCATCATTATCTACTAATATAACCTTTTATAACTATCGTAACCAGTTAGTTACATTAGAATAATTATAGCCGGGATTATTGTAATTATTTTTGCTATATATATTTATAATATAATATAATATAATATTTTGACGACCTCCTTGGTCGAGTGGCTTGCACACCGGTTTTCATGGTGTCGCCATCTCTGAGGTCCCGGGTTCGATCCCCGGTCGGATCAATTTAGAAATACCTGTTTTTCTAAATTGTTTCGGGTCTGGGTGTTTCGTATGTATAATAAGTATGTATTTAAGTATATTAAGTATGTTTATCCGTTGTCTAGTTCACCATTTCTCGAGTTTCTTTAGGAAGCTTTTCTTGGGGCTAGATAATTGGTGTGAGTGTGGGAAACATTTATTTATTTATAATAGGAACAATAAATACACTCGTAGTAACTTCAGTAGAATGCAACTATTTTCTAACCGCCTTACAAATAAACAAAGAATAAGGTCCGAATAGTTATTCCGTGTTTTGTTCCTGTCATGTAAACGTCATTTCAAATTAGAGTAAAGGAGACAAAACACGCAATAACTATTCGGACCTTATTCTTTGTTTATTTGTAAGGGGCTTAATGTCTGTCGGCACAGTTGCATACGCCATGATCACGGATGTACCCGTCATCAAGGCGCATGCAACTAACTGTGCCGAAATATCGGTCCCTCGAATACAATAAAAACACGGTATAAATTCCGTTCAATAAAAATTCTAAAATTCATCGGTACTACTTACTTTAAAGTATGATATCAAGCTTGCATTAATTGGGAAAAGGGTAGCAAAATGAAACAGCATTTAAAATAAAACTCCTTGCGTCCAGCGATGCGACAGCTAACTATTAACTTTGTTCAAAATAAACGGCCCTATTATTTCTTTGAAACACGGTTTCAATTCACCATTCTTCGTTCGGGTTTTTAACTGGGTGGACGTGTTTCGTGTTTTATCTGTAAAATTGCTTATCTTGCTACGCAATAATCTATTCAGTTCTAAGTAAATAAGTGTTGTGTGTGTCTAAAGTCGCTTAATAAAGGTTTCAGCCAAAATCACGCGCATTGCTGTTTGCGACCGCAGCCAGCGAGCGGGGTGTCTTCTTTCCTCACCGTTACGATAAGAGAGGCACTTGCCATAATTGCCCTCTCTGTCTGTCGTCGCTGCTCGTAACTCGTCGTGTTGTTTCGTGCGCTTACGCCTTGTGACAAAGTATATTAAACTACCTACTGACCTACATAAAAATGAAAACTTGTCAAGCTTGCACCTTCAAAACAAATAACAAAGAAGACCATTTAAAATGTGCAAAATGCAATGAAGTATATCATATCTTATGTCTTAATATAAACCCAGAAGATCTGAATCCCAATTTCGCCTTAAAATGGTTATGCCCTTTATGCATGATGAAACAACCCAAAGGTGATAACTCTGAATGCTTAGTTCGCCCATCCACACCGACATCGATGGCGGAGGTTTCTTTTAATGTTACTCGCCGCAAAGCACCTAGCAAACTAGATATTTCCGCTGCGAATAACAATGTGAATATGTGTGATTACGTGCGGCGCTCGGATTTACGTGACTTGCTAAGGGAAGAAATGTCAAATGCGTTAAAACCACTGAACATGGAGATGAAGGCCACTATTAATAAAATGGCTGAACAAATTGGAGATTTTAAAACATCCATCGAGCATATGAGCGATAAGTTCGACAAAATATCGGGGGGGTTTGCTCAACAACAGCAAGAAATTGTGATTTTAAAGAAAGATAATATGAATTTGCGTGCCGAGGTGGACAGTCTCACCAACAAAATTGCTCAACTAGATCAACTGTCACGATCGTCTGCTTTGGAAGTACAATGTGTTCCAGAAAAGAAAGGTGAAAATGTCATACAACTTGTTAAGCAGCTAGGCCGTGCCGTTAAATGTAACATAGCCGATCAAGACATAGCATACTGTTCTCGTGTGGCGAAACTGAACCCTAACAGTGCAAGACCGCGTACAATAATTGCCAAATTTAATTCACCGCGTTTAAGAGACTCGATTTTGTCGGCCATTACCCGCCATAATAAGGAACACTCGCAAGACAAGTTGAATACCCACGATCTTGGGTTTGGAAATGAAAAAAAATCACCCGTCTTTGTTTTAGAAAACCTTTCTTATGAAAACAAACAGTTGCACCTCTTGGCTCGCCAACGGGGTAAAGAACTCAACTACAAGTTTGTCTGGATTCGTGGAGGCAGAGTCTACATGAGAAAGAATGAAACCAGTGAAGCTATTTTTATCAAGAACGCATCAACACTCGATAAACTATAGTGGCTTTCAAAGTTACCTTGTTTCATTTGAAATTGTTTGTTATTGTTATTGTGTGTGTTGCGAATCATTAGAATTAATAATGGTGCTATGTATCGTTTTTCAATATTTTTTCAGTAGGGCAAATTACTTATTAGTAGTAAATGTAACTTCTAGACACATAGCGCACAGACAACCAGGTAAAGAAAATTATTTGATAAAAACCACTTGTTATTCTATTGTTTTGTTTATTGTCTTAGAAATAATTGAACACAGATATGCATGTAAAAACTATTTTATGTCATCTTTATGGCATTTTTATGCCATTATAACTTACTCACGAATGGAATGTGTAATAATAAATGATTGGACTAACCTGTGCTTAATCAATATTGTCACAATCCCCATGTATTGCGACAAAATAAGAATGAAATTTATATTAAACAAATTAATAGTATTATGTGCCTATGGCAAACTGAAACATAGCCAGCGTTTTAGTGTTCTAGTTAATCAGCAACAGTCATTAAAAGTTACAAAATCTTTTAAATCAATTATTGTTTATGTTGCAATTATTAAAAACTCATACAAAGGTTATTTTGTTACGAATAATACATTAATGAAGGCTAACCACTTTTCATTTATTTACTTCTTACAATCGTCACAGAAAATACTACCGATACACTTTATATTAAAGGCGTTATGGTTTGGTGCCTGCTATTTTGTTCCTATGTATTTCATATATGGATGGAGGGTTGTATTAATTAATATTATGGTCAAGGTTGATGGGGTGGTGTCTATACATTTTGTTCTGTTACCTATCAAAGAGTCCTACGCATACTGGCATAAAATATAATAATAAGGTTAATGATATTATTATGTACTACCAAAATGTACGGGGACTCAGAACAAAATGTTTAGAACTTTTTAATAATGTGGCTCGCAGCGACTTCGACGTCCTGCTTTTTACAGAGACTTGGCTTCAGGATGATATATCTAGCTCAGAATTATGCGACAACAGATATGATACCTTCCGTATGGATCGTAATTTACAAGAATGCAAAAAAAAAACAGGTGGAGGAGTAATGGCATGTGTTAAGGGTACAATTGGTGCGCAACAGAATTATAGTTTCTCGACTAACTGTAATACGGAGTTGCTTCATATAACTATACCAGCACATAATATTGGAACAAAAAATAATTTAAATATAATACTGGTATACCTGCCTCCTAATCGTACTGATATACCAGCACAGTTAGAGGAAGTAAAATTGTATGTCATTGGTCTGGTTGAACGGTTGCCGAGTGAGACATTTCTTCTGGTCGGAGACTTTAACCTACCTTGTTTACAATGGCATGACGGTAGGTACGTAGTACTTAAGAATATGGGAATAAATATGCAAAATGCTGCACAGTCATTCATTGAAGATATGACGTATACGGGTTTAATACAGTACAATCAAATTCTTAATAACAGTGGACGCTCACTTGACCTTATATTTTGTAATATACATTCTAACATAACTAAAGCTACCTTACCTCTCATAAAAGAGGATGTACATCACCCATCTCTACTCGTAGCAATTAAGGATTTATTTATCAAGCCTTTAGAAGAAATTAATGTCTCGCATCGTAACTTCCATCGCTGTGATTATACGGCTATCAATGATTTCCTAAGTGGGGTTGACTGGGACCTGATTTTAAGCGATGTCACTGTGGAGTTTGCTCTGGATAGATTCTACAAAATTTTGGATGACTGTTTTAACCGTTTCATTCCAGTAATTAGAATAAGTAATGCTAGAAAAAAATATCCCGTGTGGTATAGCTCTGCTCTAATAAAACTGATACGCGAAAAAAGCAAAGTCCACAAAAAATTTAAACTCTATGGTAACCCTCGTGACTATGATACTTTTGCAATGTTACGAAAGCGAGAACATTTATTGGAAAAGCAGTGTCATAATAAATATATGTCTGGCATTGAACTTAAAATTAGCCATCGTTCAAAGGCTTTCTGGTCTTATGTTAAGTCTAAACGTGGTGGCTCGCAGTATCCAAAGCAATTCACTTATCAAGACAAAGTATTGACAGAGGGCTTCGCAATTTGCGCAAATTTTAATACGTACTTTCATAGCATGTTTTCGCAAATGGTAACTCGTAACGCTGGGTTATCTCGGGCCGTGAACGATGATAATGCTGTGGATGTACTGACGGGTATAGCTGTGACTAAAGCTGAGGTGGAAAAATTGCTTAAAACCCTTGATGTTAGCAAGGGACCTGGGTGTGACGGGGTTCCACCAGTATTCCTAAGGAATTGTGCTGAGACTTTGGCTTATCCTATATTTTTACTGTTTGATAAGTCTTTGAAGCAGTGTGTATGTCCTGTTTCTTTTAAGAAGGCGCACATAGTTCCTGTTCATAAAAAGGGATCCAGGATGGATATATGTAACTATCGTCCTATTTCTATCTTGAATACCTTGAATAAAATGATCGAAAGAATCGTATACGATAAAATTTACCGCCTTATTATTCAAGGTATATCACACCATCAACATGGCTTCCTCAAACGTAAATCAACCACATCAAATTTAGCCGAGTTTTGCAATTATGTTCTGTGTGGAATGGAAAGCTGTGGTCAGGTTGACGTGATCTACACAGACTTCGAAAAGGCTTTCGATCGTGTTGATCACGCCATCCTGCTCGACAAGCTCTTTAATCTTGGTATTAGAGGCGATTTGCTCAGGTGGATCACATCATATCTCAGTAATAGATCGCAAGCTGTAGTCGTGGGAGGTTTTAGATCTGACTTTATTGAGGTTCCTTCAGGAGTCCCACAGGGATCGCATCTCGGTCCTCTATTTTACTGTGCCTACATTCACGATATTCATCATTGTTTCAGTCATTCTGAACACATACTCTACGCTGATGACAAGAAGGTATTCATGAAAGTGGCATCGCTTTCTGACTGTGAACTCATTCAGCGCGATTTGGATACTCTTTACGAATACTACAAGCTCAATAACATTAATGTCAATATAAATAAATGTCAATCCATTAGTTTTAGTCGTAAAAAACAAATTATCAGGTTTTCTTATAATTTTAACGGTACAGTTATTGCTAGGACAGACTCAGTAAAAGACCTTGGAATTTTGCTGGATTCTAAAATGTTATTCTTGAGCCACGTCAACTATGCTACCAATAAAGCGTACCGTAATTTAGGATTCCTTATGAGAACATGTGAGCCTTTCAGAAATATTCATAGCCTTAAAGCAGTCTATTATGCGTTTTGTCGAAGTATTCTCGAATATGCGAGCCCCATTTGGAACCCCCAGTACATCACACATATAAATAAACTGGAAAAAATTCAAAAACGCTTTATAAGGCATTTAAATTTTAAAACCTCCAGACGAAGTCAATCTTACGAGGTTGACTGCAAGCACTATAATCTGTTACCTCTTGATTCTCGTCGTGACCTACTTGACTTATGTTTACTTTACGATATTTTGGAAAACAACCTAGACGCACCTAACCTTCTTTCACTTGTCAGTTTCTGCACTCCCAAATACCGTACAAGACACACTCCGTTGTTTAACGTACCGAATCACCGTACCAATTACTCGAATAACGCTGTTATGACCCGTTTGCCCAGGACATACAACAAAAAGTTTCAGCATATTGATATATTTAATACGGGCAAACGGTCCCTAAAAAGGAAAGCATTTATCTCGAATATTGATCTCGAATAGTGATAGATTCTAGTAAAATATAGCATATTAGTGTTTCATATTAGCGATTTTTGTTTGTTTATTTTTTTTTTTTTATGTGTATGTTTGTGCAGGCGCCAGCACATCAACCTATCTGGAGCTGTCGGATTTCTTCAATGGATGTTCAACCATATGTCATATGCATAAGGTTCAGGATCTGTTGGGGAAGTTTTGCGGCTTGTGGTGGTCTGGTGTGCTGACGTGTGTGTGTACGTACGTGCATGTATGCACATAAGCATGAATGTGCGAGTTTCATTGTGTCCAAAATATATATATATGTATATATATGTATAAAGATGTGTATTTTTGTTTGTATGTTTGTTTGTAGGGTTTTGGTCTGTGGCTTAAATTTATTCGTGCAAATGTAAGTTATTTAAGTCAGATTGTATACTGATTATTGAACACGAGCATATTATGTTGTCAAGTGCCTTTTGTTGTTCTTAATATGTACCTAGTTAATGAATTATTCTAAGTTGTGGAATTCTCTAATTGGCTTAAGTAACATAAAATAAGTAAGTTAAAACGTGTTTGTAAAAAAGCTGTTGAATTTCCTAATAAATAAAATAAAAAAAAATAAAAGTTAGGAAGATCCAAGATTAATTAAATAGTACCTAGTTTGCAAACAAAATCCAACTCTTGATAGCTATTGAGCCAACTTCTAATCAACGATACATTTTAAACTTGTTAATTGTTAGTGAGTCTGCAATCAAGCCTATATTAATGTTGAATTTTTATCTTTATTTATTCATATAAGAAAATCGCAGCGAGTAATTATCCTCGCTCCGAAAAAAGTGTATACCAGCTATTGTCTATTAAGCTACTATAGCTGGTATTCACCTTTTACTGAGAATAAGGCTATACAAAAATAATAATTATCAAAAAATATAGTTCAGCTGTTCCTGATCTGTTATTCAACAAAAATTTAATTTAAGGTAAACATTTAAAAAATAATATAACTTTTTAAACTATCATGGGCACTTACATTAGAATAAATATTATTAACGGGATTATTACCATATTTATTGTAGTGTTTGAGTATCCGATATTTCGGCACAGTTGCATGCGCCATGATCACGGATGTACATCCGTATGTGAGTAGGTACATCCGAGATCATGGCGCATGCAACTGTGCCGAAATATCGGATACTCAAACACTACAATAAACATGCGCCATGATCACGGATGTACCTACTCACATACGGATGTACATCCGTGATCATGGCGCATGCAACTGTGCCGAAATATCGGATACTCAAACACTACAATAAACATGGTAATAATCCCGTTAATAATACTTATTCTAATTTAAAAAATATTAGCATGTGTAAATAATTTCTTCCCACAATTTTTAGCGAACAAATTAATTTGTATAAATATGCTTTGATACAAAAAGAATATAAAAAAGGCAAACAAGTCAGTTATCAATTATAACAAACTCAAGTTACGTTAAAAAAATGTGTATGCTATTTCGCAGTCATTATAATTTCGTATTAAATTCTGTGGCATTAAGCGCGAGCACGTAGCGCCACCAAAATATGGCTCAAGTGTTTCCATAAACGAACTTTGGAATGGAGTTTTCAATAAAAAAGGTTTTTAAAAATAATAATATACTCATTATTATGGACTGCTTTACTGTTACAAAATAAATAACCTTTTAACTTGATTGCACTTTTATTACTTCTACTTACACATAAAGCTCCCACTCCAGCTTAGGTTAGGTTAGGCTCCATCGAGCTCCTCAGATAAGTCTCTGAGGAGCTCAATGGCGCAGTGGTTAACGCGCCCGGTCTGTGAGTGCTGAGGTTAATCAACTTTCGCAAAAGCCGGTCATCGGATGGGTGACCAAAACTTTATCATCTCGACCTCCTCCGTGCTTCGGAAGGCACGTAAAGCAGTTGGTCCCGGCTGCATTAGCAGTCGTTAACAACCACCAATCCGCACTGGGCCCGCGTGGTGGTTTACGGCCCGTTCTCCCTATCCATCCATAGGGAAGGCTCGTGCCCCAGCAGTGGGGACAAATAAATGAGCTGATGATGACGTAGCGCCGCCAAAATATGGCTCAAGTGTTTCCATAAACGAACTTTAGAATGGAGTTTTCAATAAAAAAGGTTTTTAAAAATAATGATATATTCATTATTATAGGCTTTTTAACTTGATTGCACTTTTATTACATCTACTTACACATAAAGCTCCCACTCCAGATTAGGTTGGCTGGAAGATCTCTTTTAGAGATAAGTCTACTTTACTCACCATTGTCTGTAGGTACATTGTTTTCTGCTTGTGTGTTTTTGTGTAATAAAGAATATAATAATCAGAAATGAGGAGATCCGCAGAAGAACTAAGATAACCGACATAGCCCGAAAGTTGCTAAGCTCAAGTGGCAGTAGGCAGGGCACATTGCTCGCAGGACTGATGGGCGCTGGAGCGGGATAGTCCTGGAGTGGCGACCGCGTACCGGAAAGCGCAGTGTGGGCAGGCCTCCGACAAGGTGGACCGACGATCTGGTGAAGGTCGCGGGAAGCCGCTGAATGCGAGCAGCACAAAACCGGTCGTTGTGGAAATTCTTGGGGGAGGCCTTTGTCCAGCAGTGGACGTCTTTTGACTTAGATGATGATGATGATGATGATGAAAGAATATAAATGTAAACTAACATAATAATATATGCCAATTTAACTTTTTATTTTTAAGTGCTAATTTGCCACACTAAAACTGAATTAAATATTTATAAAATACAGTGAAAAAACGTCAGTCTTCCCGGTAGCATAATGGTCAGTGCAGCCGCCCGGATTGCGGAAGACCCAGGTTCGATTCCTGGCTGGGTCGGATAGGCATTTAATTTTTTTCACTGTATTTTATAAATATATATATACCAATATAAACAATTTTGTAAGTAAATGAAAAAATAACTATGTTAGTATTTAAGCACCTCCATGACCAGTATATTATACTGGTCCAGTGGTGTTGACGAGCAAACTACCGCGTGAACGCCGGTACACCACGCCCTTCGACCGGAAGTTCTCCTTCATAAAGGTGTCATCCAGCTTGACTGACGGGACTCAAGGATTATCGTCTGCTGTGAATACAGACACAATAGAATTTCAATTGTTTGTAGGACGGATCTGGCACTAAGCAGACGAAAGGTTAACAACTAACATTGTGTCGATGTCATCGCGACTCCAGCGGTTCCACCCTCAGAAGGAAGTCGGTCTTCATTTTGACACTTTCAGCTTTGTTTAGCTTTTATTACTTACAAAAATTGTAATAAATATGTATTTTAATTATTTTAAATTTTGCATTTACAATGCTTACAAGATAAAATTTTACTAGAAAAAATCAACCAGCCTCAGAAAGCTCGATTGGGAATCGAACCCACGACCTTTGGATAACCGGTCCAATGCTCTGACCGCTGAGCTACCGAGGCCCCAGAAGACTCGTTGAATTTTTTAGTAGTGTGTGACATTTATTACCTTAGGCACTGTGTTTTGCGCTGCTAGCCAGCGGTATTACGTCACTGTGAAGTTACTACCCTCACAGTCGAAAGAACACTTTTGCAAGTATTTAACAATCGATAAAAACATAATTCCTTCTTGTTTTTTGTTGTGACGTCACCGATTAGGTCCCTCCAGAATACCAGCGTTGCAGCGGCCTCATGTCGTCGTAGCATGTGCTGAGGCTGGGGCCTAGTTGGCCACACTTTGTCTCCTATTTTTGTTTTTTATTGTGAAAGTACCTTGTTTTTAAATATATATATATTTATTTTTTTTATAAATGTGATTAGTTTTGTTGTACAACAGTGTGCCAATAAATGTATTTCTTCTTCTTCTTCTTCAAATATTATTTTTATTATTTTTAATTTTGCATTCATATAGTTTTTTTTCTAGTAAAAATGTATGTTTAAATATGTATGTTAGATTTTACGGTGTTTGTTTATGGGCCATCATAGCCTGAAATAAAGGATTATTCTGTTCTAATGTATTCTATAATCTTTATACCATTTTTCCAGAACCCAATTGATTGGATGGCGACCAACCTCATGCCCATATGTCACGGAGCAGCACTGTTTTACATAACTGTGTTCCGGTTTGGAAAGTACTAGATCCAATGAAGTTACGGAACATCATACTTAGAGGTGTGAGAACTCAAGCTCTTGGGCTGACAACGCAGGCGTGATCCTCTTGGTATTGCAAGCGTTAATGGTTGCGATTTCTATCAAGCGGGCCGTATGCTCATTGCCAGCTCAGTAATATAAAAAATACATTTAATCTTTCATAGAAAATACTGAGTCATTTTTGTGAGTGAGTCGGCCCTCCCTGAAAACAACTGAAGCGAGATATACATCACATTTCCTGCAGCCGTCTCCTTATAAATATAATTTCAGAAGATCCTGTACTCAATCATCAATACTCAATACAAAAACACATGGAACCTTAGAATTATTCTAAGCTACCGTATTTATTCTAAGCATGGAACATTCAACTCGCAACAGACACAAATTACACGCAAATTATTCGAATTGCATCTACTTTTTCCCCTTTTTTACAAATAGATACTTTATAACATTGTCTTTGATTATGTCGATTGGCCCAGCCAGACGTTACCTCGATATTTCATTGGCATAGCTACCTACTCATTCAACTTTTTTCTTGTTCTGTGTTTACCTTTCTTATTATAGAGATAAACTTTTCAAAGTAAATTATCTTGAGTAATATATATTTTCATTTTATTTTTAAGGGGTTTTGCATGCCTTTGCATCAGATGGTAAGTAACGATAAGGCCAGACAGAAGAACCATACAGAATAAGTATTCTTTCATATGAAAGAACACGACACCCTGAATCCTCAACGAACGAAACTGACTATTTTGCGTCTAACTGCGAAACACAATATTACTGTCATATTAACACTATTTTTATGACAGTACAGTAGTACACTTAAAATATAGTAGTAGCTAGCCATGCCAAACTAGAGCAAGCTTTGCCACGAACTAAACTGAGCACAGTCTATCCCCACTGGGTATTCATATCGAACCTGGGTCCTCCAGTTATAAGACCGGTAAACATACCACTGGGCCGCAGACGAAATCTAAAGACGCAGACACTGAGCGGATTTTTCCCTTTTCAGTTTGAAAAGAATAAAGAAATGAAAACAAAGCATTTGCATAAAGACTTTTATTCAGAGAATGCCAACTACAGTCAAATAATATAATGCGGTGTTTGGAAGGAGCGTTGAATAAAGAATCTCTGAGTTCACATCTAGCGTTGCCCGCGACTCCGCTCGCCTGTACTATTAATTCTTATACTCTGACATTTGATTTTGTAATATCTAGTTTTACGTCATAATCCAAGTAACAGTATATGTATATTGTAAATACCTACATAAATAAATTCATTAGGATCAGCAAGCTACTTTAGTCGTTATAGTAACAGGAGAACGGCCTCAGACAACCGTACTCTTGCTACCAGCAGGCTACGTAAGAATGACCATCTGGAAGTGCTGCCTTATGTGGTAGGGTGTCACATTTGAACAAGCGCCTCCAACGCTTGGTTACAGCTTGCAGCAGGCTTCGTATGTATTAGCAGAGAGTGCTGAGTGATGTGCATGCTGCTCTGGTGACTGTCGGGCGCAGTGCGAACGTCAGTAAAGCGCAGCAATCTCTCACATCTGAACTAGTGTCCCCATGCCGCCGCGTTGGTTGTAGCTTGCAGCAGGCTACGTAAGGGTGAGCGTCTGCATGAGCCGTGTTATGTGCATGTGATCCGAGGGTGCATCTTGACGCGCAGTAGACCTCAGACAGAGTCAGACAACGCAGATCAACGCAGAGATCCCTCACATCTGGACCTGCGTATCCATTGCGCTATAGTTGCTTTACGCTAGCTACGTAAGCGTGAGCATCTGTGAGTGCTGCGTGATGTGCATGCGGCCCTGGCGCGCGGCGGGCTCAGTTCGTGCGCGCATCTTGCAGCGTAGTAGTCGCAGCGCGTTCTCCCACATCTTCGTTTGCTCCTCCACTGCGCCTTGGCGAGCACTGATAGTGTGCTGTTCCTAAAAAGGGGAGATTTGTTTAAGGAAATTGATAACAAAATTTCTTTTCTCAATGGCAAATGGCAGCGGGAAGTGCGTTCGGGTCGCGATCTTGAAAGTTAAGCATCTTTCGCAACGTTGGGTCATCGAATGGGTGACCAAATTATCACAAATAACTATTTATCCATACTCCAGAAGGCACGTCTAGCCTGTTGTAAGATAGCAGCCGTCAATCGCAGGCTGACGATAAATTAACAAATGAATTGTAACCCAAGTGGTAGTTATATAAGACCACTTGTCGGGTAGACAGGAAGATCCCTCAACAGATAGAGCACTACAATAGTTTCATATCTCGTTATTTTCAAACAATTTCTAAGAATTAAGTAATTGGAAGTGCACCTGACCCGGTTTGTAAGAGGGTGCGAGTTCGAATCCCGCCCGTGGAATTTTTCAAAACTTTTCTAAATTTCTAAGAAATAACTTTGTTGTGTGTGAAAGGTACAACAAAGTTTAACTATATAGTTATATCAACAACCTTAGCTGATAAGGGAAAAGTACATTAACGTCAACATTATTAATTCAATTCATCAATTTTCATTTAAAACTTTTGAACAACAAAACAAATGAACTATATACCTCTTCCAAATGTTTGACAGCGCGCTCCACGTCGGCCACTTGCGTCTTCAAAGTCTCCATTCTCGACGGCTTCCGCGGCGACTGCATTGAATTTTTCATTTCAAACATTACGACTTCCTGTAAACTTTCCGCTTTCGTTATTTTTTGGCGCAAGTTCTTCCATTCGCCCTCTTTGCTGTTCAATTGATCAGTCAACTCCTTCACTTTGTTTTTCAGCGGCTCCATCTGTGACGTAATATTTATCGACGTCGCCTCATAAACTCTTTTCTTTTGCTCGTATTGCTGTTGCACAGTTTGGAACTCCTCTTTTATCGGTTTAATTTTGTCGGCGAGAGGTTGAATTTCCTGTCGCACTTGAGAAAGCTTTTGTGCAGTTTGCGCGACCAGCTGGAAAATTAATGTGTCGTTGTCATAATCGCTTTCAACGCTGCAACACTATCTAATTATCTGCCGAAATTGAGTACCAAACTATGAACACCCACACAAAAGGGGATGGAGATTGCTTGTTTTATTCGGTAATTATTTGCAAAAGATTATCTACGTTGCAAATCGACCTATAATTTAATTAGTTATTAAGTTGATTTTGCGTTTCAAACGTAGAAGGTATCTAGTCGTCGTTAAAGCGACTTGTTAAAAAATTTTGTAGTGACAATAGCATTCGCAGTAATTTCAAGTTACACATGTACATTCGTTTTGCGTTTAACTAGGTTAATTTTTATTTGCGTGCCCGCCCACGATAATTATGTTAATAACATTCAGTAGGTACAGTACAAAACCACAAGATCCCAAAAGCTCCAAGTGCCTACCTGTGACAAATCGTGCAAAGATTTCTTCGACAAATCCGTGGATTTGTTCTGCTCCCTTTCCAGTGTGTCGTCATCATCAATCTTCAACTTTTTATGGTTCACCAGAGCCATTTCGACGGTTGGGTCAGCCGTGCTTATAATATCAAGAGTTCTCGCTAAAGTTCCCGCTTCGACCTTGGAAACAGGTGGTGACGTTAAAATTGTGTAGAAATTAAGATGAACGAGCACTTCAGTGGCCTATACCCGGCGGCCTTTACCATGAGCTTACGACTGAACTCGCTAGGGAGTACCTACGTTGCGATTTCGTATGGTAGAATTAATATGAATTTCATGGTTTACACTCACCAAAGCGCATAATAAATATTAGTTAGGTATATACCAACTACGTAAATCGAGTGCGTTATATTTAAAATTCAAAATTAAATTCAAAACATTTATGCGACGTAGCACAGTTGGGCTTATGTTCTAACAATAAATGTATTCCCAAAATAAAATGCTACGAGTCTACGACAAATAGATTTCTCTCAGCATAGGTTGCAGCTTGCAGCTCCAAGAATTTGCAACGCTGATTTTCAGAGCCTGTTATGTGTATATATGTTTTGTTATGTATATTATATGTTTTTCCATAAACCTCGACGTATTTATTATATACAGCAACCTTAACCTTGCGGTAAACATTTTTCTAGAATCGTTCATTATGCGATGCAAAACACAAAATATCGTCGATACCAAGCAACCTTGGTGGTTAGGTTCTGCCCAGAGTGCGGCTGGATGACGGCCATCATGATATCTATGAAGTACTGCTGCCAAACAACTTATTCCACTGCAGAGCAAATTACGTTTGTAGGTACTCAGGTACTGTAGAACTTTATAGCTCTACCTATAATAAAAGGCGGTAATATCACTATTATTAATATATTCAGAGAGCGTATTGCAAATATTGCCCTAAGCTTCTCGGCGGGCTGGGCGGGCTGACACCGAATTCATCTTCATCTGTTTTGTTCTCGAAGCTTTCTTTCTTTTTCTCAGGCCACGTCGTGTGCCATAGAGCTGCCCGAGCAAGGAGACCCGATCACCACAGTACCTAGATCCAGTAAAATGCCCTGTATTGAGGCATAACAAGTGAAACGTTAAGTATACCCTTGATGTTGCAGGCATCCATCGAATGCGGTGGCCGCTTTCCATCAAGAAATCCATAAGCTCGATCATCGGCTTAATAACGTAAAAGAGAACGTTTGCGCAAACTCATGGTAGGGCCTGCCGTTATAAATCAAGCGCTCACCTTGAAGGTGGAGAGATTGGCTCGCTGCCTTTTATACACCGTGCTTTTGGTGCGCAGTGAGTTGACGTATTTCTTTAACTCCTCACCGCGAAGTACGGTGTCGCCCAGCAGCTGCCGGACCTGAATTTGGAAAGAAATTATGAACAATATACAAATACAACGAACATCCGTTTCTGTGAAAAAGGGGATTGTACTTAATACAGATACTCGTACTTAATAATTAATAGTTTTAAAACGTTTAATAATGCAAAACTTTTATTCGAGAAAGATAAATTTTAACAACAGTAAAAATAAGCAATTAAAAGTACTTTAAAAAATGTATTTAAAAAAACAACTGTGTGAGTTCACAAAGTGTAAAACAACTTATAGAAATACTTTACATAATGATTTAAGCAACAATCATAAATAAAATCATCAAGAATATATCTCAATGTCATGTAGTAAATTATTAACTAAGTAATCATATTGGTATAAATTTTAAGACAGCTCTCTTCCCAAGAGTGTTCCACGACGATATTGACAATATCATTACCAGATAAATAGAAGTACGCAAGGGAATACAGCTCAGCAGGAGTGAATAAACCACCTAAGTAATACAGCTACACAAAATATACGCAAAGAAAACTTAGTTAATTACGCTTAACAGACTTTGAAAGTTAGAAAATTTAGGATTTTAGCATTTTTTTAACTTTATGGTAGGTATATAGTGTTTGGCGCATCGTGTGCCAAAATGAATTGGCCGACAGAAAGGGTCATCTGCTATACTTTTAGCCCTCATAACACGTTCCATGCCCGACGGTTATTTTTATGTTGACTTTTTGAGTTATTTAACCAAAAAACCAAAAATACCGTATTTAAACTTAAATTTTAAAAAATCTATAGCCTCGAAATTAAAATTTTATTTTTATGTGCATTGATGTAAGATTCTATCAAATTTAAATTTGCTGATAGTTGTCATCTAGTTTAAATAAAAATTTTGGTCTTTAATTTCAAATAAAACCTATTAAAGAAGGAGATAGGGGACAGATTTTATGTCGCTAAAGTAAGAGAAAAGCTTTTACCTGCTTTGAACGTGTTATTCACGAAAAAAAAGGATTTTGCCCTAATTTTTAATATCAGCCTGACTTGAGTCAAAGGACTAATTTAGCGATTTAGTAAAGTTTTTATTATTATTTTAATGACATTAGCAGACCGTTTGAAAGAGGATAAACTAAAGAATTTTTGCGAGACTCGGAAGATCCCGATCTTTTTTAGTTTTTTTTTATAGCAATGTAAATTGGAATTTTTATTTCATGTTTAACATTTCCGAAACTTTAGAATTTTATTTTTAAAAAAACCAGATGACAACTACCAGCAAATTTAAATTTGATCTTGTATCAATGCACATCAAAATAAAATTTTAATTTCGAGGCTAAATCCTATAGATTTTTTTTTATTTAAGTTTAAATGCGGTATTTTGGATTTTTTTGTCAAATAACTTAAAAACTCAACATAAAAATAACCGTCGGGCATGGAAAGTGTTATGGGGGCTAAAAGTATAGCAGGTGACCCTTTCTGTCGGCCAATTCATTTTGGCACACGATGCGCCAAACACCCTGTATATCGTAGGTATATTGTCATACTTCGTAGATTTCTCAACACTATACGCATAAAACACAGCCCTAACCTAACCGAATTTCAATTGAGCACTTAACAGAGCATTTTTTACCATCAGTCCGCGCCGTGAGGAAGCGTCTTATTATCTCAACTGAATCTCGAGCCTCCTGACTTAATGAGCGATCATTCGAAATGAGAAAAATGTTTTATCTGCGAGACGGAGAGATTGTACTATGCGATAGATCCACAAGATAGGCCTTACTACTCAATCAACTGTGAGTAATCAGCATGAAATAATCTTTCTTTTTAAAGTTTCAAACATTTTAAAACTATTGCTACTTATGTTTTTTTCACTCACAAATGCGAATGGCATAGTTTTTACCTGACTGAGACTAAGCGACAGCAAATAGAGACTCGCTTTGAACTCATATCTTATATTAACTTCTATTGACAACTAAGAAATATGAATGAGCAACTGAAACTGTAAACAAGTTCACTAGAGAGTATTAAATTCTTTAAGATCGCCAACGGCTACGTTAATGGATAGATCGCCCTATATTCCATTTCCTATTACTTTAGATCATGACTGGTTGCTGCAGAAATAGCTAGACAATTAAATCAACCTATTTAACTGTCTAGCTACTTCTGTAGCAATAATGTGCTCTTGCAAGTCAGCCAGCGTATGTGGCCTCGTAGTCCCAGAGACGGGCTCGTAGTTGCGCATTTGCGCCCTTGTTGCGCCGGATAATGGCTGCTTGTTGCAGAACATTGTCTGCTAAACAGGTTGGCGTGAACTAATTTTTGACTGTAAGCCAGCCAGCTCCTCGGTCTCGTAGTCTTTAAGGCTGGCAGTCAGCTCATGAACACGCGCCGCATTCACATCCTTGTTGCGCCGGATAACGGTGCTTGTAACAGAATATTGTCTGCTAAACAGGTTAATGTGAACTTACCTGCGAATTTTCAATATTACGTATGTTTAATTTATAATCTAAACACCAAAATTATGACTCGATCGCTTGAGTCTAGACCGACGTCGGACGGTGTAACACTTTTTTGCAAACTGTATCTTTATATTTTTGGAGCTGATGGGCCATAATGTATCAAATTCAAAATTATTGAAAATAATGGATTTTAAGCTCTATACGCCTCTACGTTTTTGGGGTTGGCAGTACTAGATCAAAATAAACTTGGAGTTGATGGGATACAATTTTTGGAGCTAGCGGTACTAAGTCGGTCAGCGGCACAGCGTGGCCTCGTCTTTTTTAAGACTGGCAGTGAGTTCATGCATGCGCGCTGCACTCTCATCCATAATACGCCGTATCACGGGGCTTGTTTCAAAACATTGACTGCTAACCAGGTTGATGTGAACTAACCAAGCTGCATCTGTAGGTCAGCTAGCGTAGCCTCGTAGCCCTTGAGGCTGGCAGTCAGCTCGTGCACGCGCGCCACACTCGCATCCTTATTGCGCCGGATCACAGATGCTTGTTGCAATACATTGTCTGTTGGACAGATTGATGAGAACTAACCTGTGACTGTAAGTCAGCCAGCGTAGCCTCGTAGTCCTTAAGGCTGGCAGTCAGCTCATGCACGCGCGCCGCACTCCCGTCCTTGTTGCGCCTGATCACGGATGCTTGCTGCCGGAACGGCGCTAGCTTGTCCTCCTGCGGCCCGGCAGCCGCCAGGCGACGCTGTACTAGCTGCTCCATTTCACTGTTCACAGCAGCAATCTATATAACAGAGGCCTTATAAGAAAACTATTTCCTTTTTTACATTACTCACTGACTAAGTTAACACAGCGACCCAAAGTGAGTTTTGGCCTCCCATGATAAGAGCCTCCCCATCTCTCCCCGTGGGTGTCGTAGAAGGCGACTAAGGGACTATTCCAGAGGATGGGCAGCAGCATCTTTCTGTGATTACTTTCACCTACTGCGATCGCCAACCCGCCTGCCAAGCGTGGCGATTATGGCAAAATCCCCTCATTCTTGGGGGAGGCCTTTGTCCAGCAGTGGACGTCTTTTGGCTGAGGTGATGATGATGATGATGATAAGAGCCCCCATCTGGGTCTGTCCTGTGCCACTTTCTGCCAGTCATTTGCGCAAAAATCGCGCAAGTCCTTCCTGACCTCATCCACGTTATGTTACATTATTAGAAACATAATCCAAATCTAAAAAGGTGTTAACAAAACGTAGATCTTACCTTATCCTGCACCAATACTAAATCGGAACGAGTGAGATGTTGCTCCATGGCAATGTTTTGCATTATATTCAACTCTTTTTGAAGGCTAGCCGTCTCTTGGGGAAGTTTTTCTTTGACAAGGTAGCTGTTCAACTAAAAAATAACAAAGAATAATAAAATATTGCCCCCACAAATCATCTGCAGACGTGATAATAATATTTTAGTTCAAGTTGCAGCTATGTGCCAATTGTTTTCAACGTAAATTGTAAACTTGAAATGTTTTCTCCAGTTTTTAACCGAATATTAAACAGGTTGGGTAGAATGAAATCTACGCTAACAGTTTTCTAGCATAGCTTCAAGGTTGTTGATTCCACAGTTTCATCGAGATGGAGCAAATAAGCTAAAGGCTTAATTGCAAAAAGTTTCATAACAGAGCATTAATTTATTATGAGTAGGTACATTTTTTCTAGAGTCACATAAAGCTATTCTGAAACTCGTTATGATTCCTTAATAAATCTAATCTTTTAGTTACTGACTTTCACGGACAATCTTTAGCGAAATATAACAACAATGTATAAATACCACTTCAGTACTAGCTGACTGATGCTTAAACAAACGATCGCGCATTCTGGACCCTGCTAACTTATATTTATATTTTGCTAAAGTTGACAGATATAATTTTATTTAAAGTATAAATACCAAGCAGTAACAACCCCGATAAAAACAATTCACTAAAATTCTTTATATAACTTGAATTGTCAAGGTAAATATGTCATAAAGTACATTTAATAAATCTTTAAAGAGACCAAGCTTTGTTATTAGGATAAAACCCGTCGTATACCCAATATAGGTAATAAATTAGGACAGAACACTTATCTGAGTTAAGGTGTTATTCTATACATATATAAGTATATATTACAGACAGACTGGAAGAAAACATAGCAATGTAGGTTGTTCATTCAACTCCCTACAATGAACTCCTCGCGTAAACGGGTTAACCATTTCTGTCCCTATTTTGACTAAGCAAACAGACTGATAAATTAAGCAAAGAGAAAAGGACTGTTTGTCTCAAATTAATATTCTACGTCGAACCAGGTTAATAATAAATTTAAACCAAAAAGGGCTTCTATATATAACTATATGTTACCGATACAACAGGTCGATTGAATAACTTACTTGAAGGAAGGTACGTTAGGCTTCTATCAAAACATATAGGTACCTAGTACCTAGTAGTTAAAATTATCGCAAACCCTATTCATGTTACCTCAAGGCGATTGTCTTAACTTACCTATTTGTAGAAAGGCATTGTGCTCTATTTACTATAGTATTTAGTATATCTTTTACCGCTGTCTTTAATGTTTGATTGGTGAGTGGTGATCACATACATTATTCTGATCCCAAGGTAAGTAGCTAAAGCACTCTTTTTATGGAAGTCAGAAACAACGACGATATACCACAACCAGCCAGACCCGACACAATATCGAAAAGTTCGTTATCGAAATTAACCCGACCGGAAACAACCCGGGACCTCAGAGTTAGCGCCGCCCAAAGTCCGTCGTGCAAAACCCTCCGCTACGGAGGTCGTCGAAATATAAAATAAAATGTCATGAGTTAAAACATGAGTTGCATTCCTTTTTTAAACGAGAAAAGACGTTATTAACTCTTAAAACAAGTAAAAAAAAACAAATAAAAAAAATATGTCTTTTCTAATGAAATATTCAAAAACATCAAAATTCTGAATATTATAATATATCATTACCTGAATCTCTTCTTTCAAGTGTTTAATAACATCATTAGCAGTCTTCGGAGCCGCACTTTGCCCGTGAATAACGTTCAAGTACCTCTTGAGCTGGTCCGATATGATCTTTAACTGAGTTTGCTGCGCTTCATACTGGAAGCAATGACGATAATTTTCACATGCACATTAGAACTTTTTACATATAGACAGGATGATTACACAGACACACCGGAGATGAGGCAGGCCAAAGCGGAGATGGGGGGACGACATGACCACTTTTTTGACGGATTGGTATGAGGTGGCCGATGATAGAGATGAGTGGAGCGGCAGAGGGGAGGCCTTTGCCCAGCAGTGGGACACATAATTAGGCTAATAAAAAAAATAAAAAAACAGGAAGATTATAGAGAGATGACGTAAGTTGTAGTAATTATACACATTCGGCGGCGGGCGGTGGTTGATGAACGACAATAAAGGCGCGGTCCTATTGAGGGCTATTAACTATTAGCTAGGAGATATTTTGTAGTTAATCCGATTTAGATGCTGCTGCGTGCGTAGTACAAGTTTTGCTGACTATCTGATCGAGTTAAAGTTATCTATCGTATTTTATGGGAGTAAGTAATTACTAACAAGATTCTTACAATGTTTATTTATTTTCTTTGAGTATCCGATATACCAACTTCAGTACTTCCGTGGTCATGGCGCATGCAACTGTCTCGAAATATCGGATACTCAAAATAATATAACATGGTAAGAATCCTGTTAGTTATTACTTCCATACATTATGTTAGATCACTTTAACCTTTTCACCGCCCAACTATTCTGCACGCGATGTCCCGCTGTACGCCAACTTATAAATGTATTTTAATAAAGTAGGTACAAAGAAGAACTTCTACAGAAGTGCTGGCGTGGACGGCACGAAAATCTCGAACTTCTATAGAAGTTGTTGGCGGTAAAAAGGTTAGCTAGATCAAATAGTGAGCAAAACTGGTACTACGAACTCAGCACCGTCTATATTAAACACCCTGGGTGCATAGTGAGTATCATTCGCCATTCAAAAACGTTATCAAAAAAAAATTGTAGGGCGTTGAACCGAGCCTGCTTCTGTTTATATAATTACCCTTGAGCGATATAATTGTAAATAGAAATCACTGTTCGCCGTTCATCGGTACAAAGAGAATATTTTCAGCCGGTACCTTTATTTACCGACAGCTTGGTTCACCGAAAGAATGCTAAAAGTAATAAATGTTTCACCGATCCCACCATTTGCAGATAAGGCAATTCGCTGAAAGCTCCACTGGGCGAATTAGCTTTTTTCGTTCCTTCCTCGTGGTCAAACTAAGTAGTCAAACTGATTTGACCACGAGGAATTTTAACATTCTTCGTGGACAATGCTCATGCTTATGTTTATATAAAAGAATAATATAGTCTTGTAAATACATATTAGCAAAGATTATAATACCAATTATTCTTTTTAATAGTTCCACAAAGTTAAAGTTGAAATATATCGACGCGAATTTTTATAGCCCACTTATTGTGTATTAGTGAGTGTTGACGACTGCCATATTACAACAGCAGGGGACTAAAAGCTTTGCGTCTCTGCGGGAGCAAGGTAAAGCACCAAAAAGTTTTATGATAAGTGATAATATGTCGTCACCTTACTTGATACTTCATCATAATTTCATCGTATAAATTACTGTATTGCTTTTGTGAATCTATTCGAAATAACAAATACCATGCCTTTTATTTTCTTTACTATGATAATCCTGTGTCGAAACATTCAGAATTTTTTTTTATTACTACCTATCAGACAATGAAACTTCCGTCACCAGACAATACCATAACGTAACCGTAACGTTCTATAAGAGGACGCGACATTGAATGTACCTAAGACTTTCTGTACAATATCAGTAGTCTGTTATTCAGCTGCAGACGTTGCAGTGATATACAGCCATATTACTGCACGAAACGATTTGTCCATTTATGACAGGTTTCTATAACGGTCAAGGAATGATACGTTGCAATGTGCAGTGGCCTTATGAAACATCAGGGTACCTAGTGTTAGTTTTGTTTACGATCCGTATTCATTCGATTACGTTTACGAAAACAAATATTTGTATAAAAAAAACACAAATGTTGAAATGAAATTCCACGAGCAGGATTTGAACCCCCACCCTTCTCGCCTCCTTCATCTCCCCTCCCCTTCTCCGCGTCCTTTCCTTTGAACAACGATAGCTCTATTGGGAGAGCACCTGACCCGGTATGTCAAAAGGGTGCGGGTTCAAATCCTGCTCGTGGAATTTTTTTCAACATTTGTGTTTTTGTAATTTGTTCGCAACAAAATTTGCGTTAAAAATTATATAAAACATTTTTTAAATATTTGTATGGCAAAATTTTAACTCTTTTCGTATGCCGCCAGGAGGCGCTGCTTCAATGCCATACTAATTGTTGTTTTCGTTAACATGATCGAATGTCAAAAAAACTCGCCCTAGACACATAGGGTCTCACAAATAAACAAAGAATAAGGTTCGAATAGTTATTCCGTGTTGTCTCTTTTACTCTAGTTTGAAATGACGTTTACATGACAGGAACAAAACACGGAATAACTATTCAGACCTTATTCTTTGTTGGAGTTTCACCCGAGTTCTTTCCGTAATAACACGTGTTGTGAGACTCCATTTTAATTTCTATCTATCGTACAATTGTACCTTTAAACTTACTTATAAATACTTGAAATTGGCTAAATGCTAAACGCAAAGCTATTAATTAAGATAATTAATTAATTATTCTTTATTTATTTGTAAGGCACATAGGTTCCTAGGGCGAGTTTCATTCGACATTCGGGCACGTTAACGACAAAGATAATTTGTAAGGCAAAATTTTAACATTATCTCGTTTGAGGAGGCGCAGCTTTAATGTCAAAAGAAATTCTCATTCTTCTTAACGCGATCGAATGGCAAATAAAACTTGCAATAAGTACTGAGTCGTGTACTGTACCTGACTTTCCAACTCTTTCGCCTTCTCTTGTTGTTGTCTCAAACGCTTACTATAGTTAAGCAACTCGTCTTTATTACTGACATCTACCAGGTTCATCTGTACGTTCTCTAATCTCTTTATTACTGGAATTGAAAAATATATTTAAATAAATACCACACCACAATTTATTAATTGATAAAATTTTCATTACTTCCGTCACAAGTCACAATAATTACTGGCGATCAAGAAACAGAAAACCGTTGTTTAATTAAAAGATTAATTGTTCAGCAGTCACGTATTTCAGAAGTAAGCATTCCACGGTCTGCCGGAATGTAAGAAAAGAATAGGTGCACAAGTCGGAATTGTGGTTAGGAAAATGAAGAAGGTGTTTGTGGTGAGACGAACGTACGAAAGTCACTTAGCGCTCTGAATGGCGATATTTTAATTTCACCGGTGATCTCGAAAAAAAGTGACATGAAATACACTATGAATTATAATATGTTTTGCTCAATTTATAATTTGATGATAGGAATAAGTAAGTATCGTTACAAAATTATCAGTGTTAAAAATAAGTTGCCAGTTGACTTTGAATAAGTGAAAAAACCGGCTAAGTGCGTGTCGGGCCACACGCAGTGTAGGATTCCGTAGCCCTTCCCAATAATGCGGATACTACCGGTTTCACACACCTGACAACGTTATTTAAGTAGTTCCTAATGAGGAGTTTGTACTGCACCAAGTACATTTCATATGTTGGTCGTACTTAGCTGTAATAGTTTTCCTTTTATCTTCGTCATATATACAACTACCGTGAATTTTTTCTCGTATCCAAAAACAACCATTTGGCTGGCAGAGGGGGGACACTCGACTCTAACAAAATTTGCACTTTAAAGCTTTCACAAACGGCTGACTCAATCAAAAAACTGTATCCACAAACCCGAAATTTTTTCAAAATTGCTATTTAACGACACCCTACACTATAGGGTAGACATGAAAAAAAATTACATCCCCACTTCACTTCACATGTAGGGGAGGTAACCTAAATAAAAAATATTTTTTCAAAAATTTACTTCACCACTTTGTTTCCTCACTAAATTACAGCTTTCTAGTACTAAGAGTTGATGAGCTAGGCTGGGGACAGACAGACAGACGGACATGGCGAAACTATGTGTTGACTACGGAACCCTAAAAAGCACTCGTTATAGCCGTAATTGATATCATATCATATCAATTAGTCACAGACCGGTAAAAAAAGTCACCCCCTGGCAAGCTAAAGATGAAATAAAAGACAACGAAACATCCCGGTTAGAATTGAGTTTTTACTATAGAAACAAATACCAATAATATAATTTTTATAAGAAAAATTCATTCAGTTGAATTGGATGGCACTCAAATTTGCTAAAAAAAGAAGCTAGACAAGAGTGTTATTTTTAAATTTTCGAGCGAGAGCGATTTCAGTAAATATGGTCAAGACATTTTCTAGCCAGTTCAGAGGTTGAATTGATATATTAGATACTTTTTTATATGTTCCTATGCCTATACCTATGCCTTTTCGCAGGCTTTAAACACCAGCCGATCAAGAGAAAATCCAAAGATTTTGGCAGTGTCTGACAACCAGAATTCCGCTTTAAACAATGATTTAACAGAGTACCGCGAATATTCGATTGGCAAAAGTTTTGTGAAAATATTTATCGTATCTTGGCATCTTGGCTCGCACGACTGCAGCGTTTACGTTTTATCTTGGCTCTTAAAATATTACGTTACTCTGCAGTCGTAGGTGTGTGTAAATAATTGCAGAGGAGACAAAGATTTAACAATTAAGACATTTTAGGTATATAACTCAATTAGCTACATATACTATGTGTAACAGAAAGGTGTGATAAAAATTAAAAGATCCAAGGTGTATCCGATCCAGATCTTGTATGCAGTTACTAACACATAATACTAACTTTAATCTGTTATGCAATTTTTAATTAAATATTTCTATTGAGAAGTCACATCAAAATAAACAAGTCACAGCCCTAGTGGTTTAGTTTCTTTGTGTACTTACATTTATGATCACTGCTGCTTGCTTATCGCCTGACGCGTATGACTTCAGTAATGTAAAAAAAATATTAACAACTGCATGACAAATAATTATGTCTTAGTAACAATACATACAAGATCTTTATCGTATACACTTTGGATCTTTTCATTTTTACCACACCTTTCTGTTACACGTTGTATACCTTCACTTCTGCCATAATATAAAGATTCTATCGAAACCATCCGCTAAGAACAGTTTATTTATTTTTTTTGAAGAGCTGTATAGCCGCTGTGGCCTTTGCAGCGTTACCTGACTTTCGTGGGCGGCCAAAAACTAAAGGTTCCTCAGGCCGTGACGATCGAACATTCTCGAAGGGTTTCTACAGATGGATGGCATCACGCAAGCGTGTCCCCGTCCTCTACTAGATTCTTAGAGGCGTTCTCATCGGAATCTAGAGCGGAACAACCCCAGGACGCCTTTAAAGACCAAGACCAAAGATCGGGTTGACCGGGGCTTTTCTAAACAGACGCAGGGTTTTTAGGGTGACATTCTATTGATGCGAAGCTGATCGGAGCCGAGTAAAAAATTTACCAAAAGAGTCCCATATGTTTATCCTGTGTACCTAGTGTGTAGTGTTCGCGTAAGCTTTAGAAACTAATACAAAAGGGTCCCTTTATTTTAACGGCTCTTCTTAGCTCCGCTCCAGTGGAAAGTGGTTAGTGGAGCAGACATAAGCGGCGTCGTATTTCTATTAAAAACCGTCACGTCAGAAAAGCTGTCCGTAGCTAGACAGAGTCGCTCGGCTCCGCACAGCTTGCAACTAAACTGCATTGAGGCAGTACTGAGCCTCAATGCAGTTTAGGTTCGGATAGAAGCGCTTCGCCATACTGCGCCCAGCTCAGCTCCACTTCAATAGAGTGTCACCCTTAGTGCAAAATGTTGCTCCTAGCGAGCCGCACTAAAATGTACAAATTTCTTACCTATATCCCTCTCAACAGCCATCTCTTTAATGTCGTTGATAATTTCCGAGGCGTTCTCCTTTTGCAGTATCCTGGTGCGTTTATGCACCTCTTTAAACTCATCTATCAGATTCTGGTACAAGTCAAGCATATCTTGAATATTGTTATTCTGCGCTACATCAGTGGGTATATCAGGAACTTTAAGGTACCTAGAAAACGATATTAGCTTAAATTATAAAGATAAAATGGTCTCTTATTTTGTATAAATAAAAAAATATCTCTAGTATCATTCTCTAACTAAAACCTCTAATATTATACATTTTAATTTCGTATATAATAACGATATGTTTAATTGATGTCACTGACCCGTAATCGTACCGATAAAAATAAATAAAGTAATTTTTTTAATCCTTAACGCGGTTGACTGCAAACTTTGGAGGAGTTTTTTAAACCCTTATAATTGTATATTTATTTATGATGAAACGCAAAAGTTTAGAATTTATTTTATTTATTCCTAATACACAACTATCCTTACAGACTAATTCCAATGCGATAGATGTTTCATACGTTTAATCTTACATACTAACCAATTAATCTCACAAACTATCTTACAAGCTACAAAAATAAGCTCTTATGAATGTCACTTAGGCGGGAGATCCAGCACCTACTAATAGGCAAGAAGTTTAGCAAGAGCATTTCTTTTCCCCCTTTTTACAGCGTAAAAATATTGGAAATTAGAAAGACATTGTTCATAACAAATCATTACAAAAATATAAAGGATACCCTTTTTTACTACAGACAATAAACTATTGCAAATGAAAAGCCTTTGTTTCGATACAGATTACCTAATTAGCTATATCTTGCGTAAAGTTTCAGACAGCTATGCCATTTACCTGCTATCTAATGGCATTAAATAACGCAGAGCCAAGCATAGTTACCTGCACCGTTAGGGATTATCTCAACTAATATGCCCGTGCTATTAATAATGAAAGTATGGTAGGCAAAAACATATGGAATCAATATAAAAGTTTATCTTACACAATTAATTCATGCACCGGTATTAAAACTCTTGATAATTCTAAAAAATATATAATAGGTTATCTACCCGCAGTTTTAATTTAAAATCGTTTAGTTACTCAAAATGTACAGCTCATAAAAATTGTGTTATACAATATTGAGTCCTAAACACACAGCAAATAACTGATTTCACTTTAATTATTGAAGAATTCATTTTTATTATTGTAACATAAAAGTTTATCTAACAAAAAAAACAACGGCTTTAAACGTTACAATAAGAACACAAAGTTTGTTTAACAAAAACCATTATAAATGATTTTTGAAGAAAGTAGAGGACAGGCTCGGCGAAAGGCCAAGCCGATTAGATAAGGGAAAATCAATGACTAACATATCCGCCAAGTAAAAAACCTGATACGGAAACGACCGCCTTGATCCGACAAAGGAATCTAAAAATACAATCTTGTATCAATCACCTTTTTTTTTACCTTGCCGCCTTTTGTCGATGTTTTGTTATCTACAAATACTGTGGGTGCAAATAAATACAAAATACGGTATCAACAATAACACGTTGGCGTTATATATTTGGCCTTGTTATCTGAGTAAAGCCTGCAGGGGTTTCCCTATCTCCGTACACTTCGTTCCATTACGATCTTTTTGTATTTCACGATCTACCTAGGGTAGTGGTGACATCAGTGTTCGACGGGACTGTGATCGCCATTTCTCTTTTAATCATTAAAAAATAAATAATTAAAAAAAATTAAAAACACGATTGTCATCACAAAAAAGGCAAAAAACAAGATGTCATGTATTTATTTATCTGTATTTATGGCATGGCATGTATCATGGCAATCGTGTTCTTTATTTTTATTTTTTATTTTTTTTATTTTGTTCCTTTTGGAGATAAGTTTAATTTTAATTAAATATGTCATTCAAATTCAAATTCAAATTCAAAAATCATTTATTCAGTTTAGGCTACAAGTAGCTCTTATGAATGTCGCTATGCCATCGGTTCGTAAGTCTACTCTGGGCGGGAGATCTTGCACTGAGAAGAACCGGCAAGAAACTCAGCAAGTGTCCAGCTCTTTTCTCCCTTACAGCGTCAAAAAAAATAAAAATTGGAAAATGCCCTATCATAGCAGGACACTTTCCATTACAAATAAACACAAAAAATATAGAAGACAACTACAACATGTAAAAAAACAAAACAAATAAACAAATCTAATATATCAAAATTACATCTGGTATCATGTTAGGTAATTTAATTTGTAAGCATTTTTATACAAGAAGAAACGAAAATTAACCTCTAAAGATATCATGCTAAACCTCAAGTTCTAGTCTCTAATTCCAAAAATGACGAATTCTCATTATACAAAATTTCATTCCCTATTTTACCCACATAGGGGTTGAATTTCCAAATTTTTACTAGCCTATGTTAGTCGGAACGATACAAGAATTGTAACGATACCTCTTAAATCTAAATTGGTTTAGGCGTTTAGAAGTTATGGTGGAACAAAGAAACATCACATACATACATACCATGAACCCTGAAAACATAACAGTTCTTTTTTTGGCACTCGTGTAAAAACATCACATACATACATACATGAAACCTTAAATAACATGCACCCTGAAACATAACTCTCCTTTTTTTGGCACTTGTGTAAAAACATCACATACTTACATACATACATGAACCCTGAAAACATAACACAAACATTTTTTGGCAGTCGTGTAAAAATAGGGATCAGTAACTAATTTTAGTTTTTAGCAACAATTGGATACAGGACCCACCTGCTTCCTAGCTGTCATCCCGTAAATTTTCAATAAAAAAATATTTATTTTTTTTGGCATAATTGTGTCGAACACTTAGATCACAAAAAAATGTTGTTATTTTAATTTTAACTGTACTTCTCTTTGAATAGATGATTCAATAGTGTTTAGCATTTCTGATAAAATGCGCTTTTGTCATGCCGTTACCACATCACTTACCAACGCTAGCTAGCCGTTCTGAATGAATAAAAGCAAAACGAATTTTTATGTACACACGGCGGCAAATCAACCTACCCAAAACTGTCAAATTTCTACAATCAATTTTGAACTTTACACTTTGGTTATAAGGATCAATATTTATTGGAGAAATTTGACAGGTTTGGGTAGGTTGATCTGCCGCCGTGTGTACTTAGGTCCGATTTTTCAATCTTCAAGATTGTCATTGTGACATAATTTCTAAACAGAATCTGTCATTATGTCAAATTAATCAATGAATAAACTTTAACTGACGATTGACAAATCAGCCCTAGACTAAAACCAGGTACATTTTATAAACTTTCTGAATAATTCACTTAATCACGGAAGGCTGATGTTGCAAAATGAGGGTAGGCGCTTAAGTAGTTATTTCCAGAGAATTACGAAGACATGTGCTTACTTAAAGGTTGGCAAATCCGGTGCTGACCCTACATTTCACGTGTAGGTAATCATATTGAGGAAAAGCCAGCATCAATGTGCCGTGCACGTAGCTAGAGCCAAGCCTGTCAGCTTTAATAATTCAACAGACAGCTACCAACATCTATTAACAATTATAAAACTAATTGTGTGACTAAAATCCGATAAAACAAAAGTTGTGTTTTGAACCGGTGACTATAATTTGCACACTCAATAATGATATCAATACGAGCGCCTCCTAATCGTATTCGAAGCCATCGGTTTAAAAAAATCTCAAACGGCCAAAATAAGTATTTCATGATGACAGACCAAATAGTAAGTATATCCGTGTATTTCATAATGTTTTTTTTGACAAATAAGATGTGACCTTAGATTATACAGGGTACAACCTCGCACGACTAGATAGCTAACATCATAGACAACAACATTTGTTCTACGAGTTTTATCATAACTCAATACATTCATTAAAAATGTTCCAAGCTTTCATTGTACTGTCGTGACATTTGTAAGTCTATGTTCCATTCACATACAGACGCGTCCTCACTGAGAGCATTCGCGTGTAATGAGCATTCAGCGTCGAATATTCGAGTGGTGAGGACGTTGAGCCGAGGGTTACAAAAAGTTTACACGCGAGCACGAACTTCGACCGGTGTGGGTGGACGTCGCAACGCTGTCTGTTCGCGGAAATGGCTCGCATTCGAATGTTCACGCAAACAAAACGCTCGAAAGCGAGTACTCAGATTATGAAAATGAATGAGTATGTATGTAGGAATATTACTGGCCACTTGCAAGCAAGGAACAATTCCTTCATCGTGACCTTCTTGGTCTATCGTATTAGCGTGTTTTTGTCAATGTCAATTTTTATAACAAAAAATATTATAATAATGACATTTAGTATTCGAATGCTCCAAGCTCGGATATTCGACTCGAACGTTCATAGTTTTGCACGAAAGTGAATGTTTAGTTCGCTGGGCAGATTTCGTTGCTCGCTGGCGATTACTCGTTTACAAATGCTCGGGTCAGAATGCTCTCAGTGAGGACGCTCCTTATGAAAAGGCGACGCGCGACGCTCGCGATCGCGATGCGATGCGCACAGAGATAAGAACATTCAGACGTAAAATTAAATTGATATTTATTTTTGTATGAAAGTAAAATGTGTCAAATTATCAAAAGTCGTAAAACAAAATGTTGTTGTTTATGATATTAGCTACCTAGCCTTGCGAGGTTGTTGACGTTTTACAAATAACCCTGTATACACGGATGTGACTGGCGTCTTTTGGCTGAGATAGTAATGATGATGCGACTAATGCGACTGAACAGGGTGTTTAATGCGAGTGTCATTCGCCATTCGATTGATTCGATCACGTTAACAAAAACGAGAATTTGTATGGCAATGTCGCCAGGAGGCGCTGGAGCTGGTTAAATGCCATACTAATTTTCGTTTTCGTAAACGTAATCGAATGAATACGAATAGTAAACAAAAGTCACACCAGTGGCGGTAGCCAAAGTAACATTAAGAAAACGATAGCGAAGTACGAAAATAATAAAATGTATGGGATTGACATAAAATTGACCACGTGATTTAGCGCGGCTTATGTCAATCCCATACATTTTATTATTTTCGAACTTCGCTATCGTTTTCTTAATGTTACTTTGGCTAAGCCTACTGGCACCCAAAAATGTAAAAAGATTTTCTCACAGGGAATTGTACTCGAAACAACATTAAGGGAAATACTAATTAATGTGAATGTACTGCTAATTTTATGACTTTAAAACGGTCGCCTACCCCTTTAGGGTGAGGCGTGAAACATGTAGGTATACATAAGTATGATAGATAACCTACTGCACCTTGACTCTGAAAACACTCTGTTGATAGCTGCTGTAACGAACGAAGGTAATAAAGATTACGACCTATGAACCTATTCCTAAGTAATGGAATTGCAGATGCTAGTACCACCGCACCGGTGCAGGATAGCTATAGCCTTAGGTTATATCTAGATATTAGATAGATTATATCTAAGGCTATAGCTATACATACATACACAATGTTTTCCTGGTGACAACAAGGCTTATCAAACACAAAGTTATATTTATTTATTTATTACAATAGGTACGCAGACATATTCAAAATTCAAAATTCAAAATCATTTATTCATCACTTAAGGCTACAAGTAGCTCTTGTGAATGTCGCTATGCCATCGGTTCGTAAGTCTACAATTTCAATTACAAATAAACACAAAAAATATAGAAGACAACCACAACATGTAAAAAAAAACCAAAATAAAAAATCTAAGTTAACAAATTTAAATCAGGAAAAAGTTTCAATTTCCACAGTCAATACAGTTCATATAGTTCATCAATAACCTTTAATCGTCGCACTTCTGGGCTGACACAGGGCACATGGGCAGATAATAATAAATAGTTGATAAAACAAATATCTGAGTTTGTTTACAATAATGTTAAACGGTTAAGGTCCACCGGAGTTTCAATTGGAGCTTAGGCATTAACGCCAACCTCCGTTTACAAAAGCCATAATGGGACTAATTGCTACAACTATAAAATAACGATTGATGGTTGCAATTTATAGACCCTGCTCCATCTCAATTTTTTTTATTACCAACGGGTAAGCACTCGGCCTTCAACTCACCTGATGTTAAGTGAAGATAAGGCCCAAGATCGAAGCGCACTTCACCCAGAACCCTCAACTACTGCGGCACTTGCTATCTTATCTCTAGCTGCCGGAACACAACAATGCTACAAACATTGATGTTATGGCAACATATTTAGGTAAGATGGTGGTAGCTAGCCAGGCGGACAAACAAGCCCTTCCACTAACTAAACCGAGTACACTAACATGTACCTACCCTCCGCTGGGACTCGAACCCGGGACCTCTGAATCTGTGACCGGTGGTCTCAACCACTAGACCACAACGGCGGTTAAAAATCTCAATTTTTAACCGACTTCAAAAAAAGGAGGAGGTTATCAATTAGACTGTATTTTTATTTTTTATTTTTTATGTTTGTTACCTCAGAACTTTCGACTGAGTGAACCGATTTTGATGATACTTTCTGTCTGCGCCATGTAAAATGGAACGTCGCGGCGAGCGGTTGTGACGTCAAGAGAGCCGCCATCGCCGCCATCCAACGGACTTACACTTTGCATCCGACCACTTGCTATAGCCCTTGACTACTTGAATTTGTAACGTCCTTTTAATTAATTATTGATTTAAATATTGTTAAAATTTAAATACTATTTTGTTTTGCAATACTTGTAGCTTTAATAAAAGCAATTTAAAAGCTATCGAGGTTTTACTCAAATAGAACTTCCAGTGGCCCGCGTGGCCATAAAGTGGCGACCGTGACAGGACTTAGCGTACTAAGCTAAGTCCCTAGATTATTTCTACGGAGCGCCTGAGCTACAGCCGGTCAGCCCCCAGCGCCGCAGCCGTCCGCCAGGTCCAGCCTCCGAAACGTCGCCGGAACTCCGTGGCCCAGCCACGCAGTGCAGCCATCGAGTCATCCCCGGCAGCCCATCGAGTCCAAGAATCAAGCCCAGGAACGAGTTGAAGACACCGCCCACGTCGTCGGTCAGCCAACCGCATCGCGACCAGGCCAATAAGCTAAGTGTCCTATCCTTCATCAATCTCGCTATTCCACTATCTTCCATTCCATTGATTCCCATCTATATCCATCCTAGCTAAAATCTAGTGCAAAGAACTGTGTTTTAAGCGCGCCTATAGTGCTTAAGGTTAGTCAAGGGCAAAGCGTGACGTGTGCACGTGTCACACTGCTTTGCATTGATTTCGTTATATTTCTTTATTTTGCGTGATCATTTCAATGCTATTAACAAATCAATGAAAATCACCATCACAATTGCTACATATTTTTGTGTATTTCTATTTTATATTGCCACAAATTAGAACTCGCAACATTACTATCATATTAGGTTACAAATCACTTCTCTGCTTACGTTAATGACCAGCTATATTGAAAAAATCACCGTACCAACCTTGTTAATTACGCACTACGCTGCATCCAACTCAATCTATCGCTTTGGGTTGTGCCCACAATAACAATAACCATAAATTCACTGTACATTTTAAATTAATGCTGCTAAGCCGCTTAAGCTTTCACTACGGCCTATCATAAGTATTGCCCATAATCACTATTCTAGTTAACGTCTATTATCACTTTATTTTGTCACAAAGTACTATTTCGCTTTGTTTAAAGTATTTGGCCGACTATTTCAGCTTGGAGAAGAGTGACGTGCGGCCGCCTGCGCCCGAGCACCCTCGCCTAGTGACCTGATTCCTGCTCGACCCCAGCTGCGGACACAGTAACGGTATCTCACGAAGGAGGAGCGTAAGCTATTTAACTATTACATAATCGGCGCATGATCAGCTGTTCACTATTTCTTTGGTGCGCATTTAATTTGCTTTTGAGGTTGCAAATATAAATATTTTAAATTAAAATGGCTGAGTCTAGTTTAAAGGAACTCGCAACTAAGCGTAGTTCAATTAAGGGACGTATCACTAAGTTTAAAAATTATTTAGACTCACTTTCAAAGATATCTCTTCTTAGTCCCATACAAGTGAACGAGTTAAATATCAAATTGTCGCGTATCGAGTCATTATCATCTATATTTGAAACCGTTCAAAGTCAAATCGAGATTCTAAACCCTTCCGGCTTGGAAGTCGAATTAACGGAACGCGACAATATTGAGACTGAGTTGTCAATATGCATTGCCACCGCGCAAGAGATTTCCAATGCGCAAGTTCCAAACAAAACTGGCAGGGCTGATAGTCAATGTGGCAGCTTCCATCAGTGTTCTGAGTCTCAAAGCGTTGGTTTTAAGTTACCGCAAATTCAGATCGCTAAATTCGATGGATCTTTCTATCGGTGGCTTGAGTTTCGAGACATGTTCATTTCACTTGTCCACAACAACGAACGCATTCAAAATATTCACAAGTTCCATTATTTATCGTCATATTTGGAAGGTGATGCTTCCCGTGTTATTAGCAATCTCGAAATGTCTGACGCCAATTACACCAAAGCATGGAGCTTGCTATGCGAGCGATACAACAATAAAAGACAGCTCATAAACAACCATCTCAATTCGCTGTTCAATATTGAACCTATTTCGCGGGAGTCTGAAAAGTGTTTAAGGTCTTTAATCGACCATGTAGGTAAAAATTTACGAGCCTTGTCTAGTTTAGGGCAGCCTACAGACAAATGGGACACCCTCATAATTCACATGGTTTCTTCAAAGTTGGATACTCATACTAGTTTGAAATGGGAAGAGCATCGTAATTCGCTTGAAGACATGCCGACACTTGAACAGTTCAATCAGTTTCTAAAAAACCGTGCGGATGTTTTAGAAACCATAAATAATAATAAGTTAGATAAACATAAGCGCACGCCAATCCCCAGTATAAGCAATTCGCACAAAACGAAAGACTTTCACTCTAAGTCGTTCTCCTATACTGCTCAATTAGATACCAATAAATCGCACACGAATAATTTTAATCAATCGTCTAATTGTGTAATATGCAAACAAGCTCATCGTATTTACGACTGTCCTACGTTTTTATCAAAATCACCTGAGCAACGCATAAAAGAAGTTATCAATCTTAAATTGTGTTTGAATTGTTTACGCCCCGGCCATAATAGGTTCTCATGCAAGCTGGGTCCGTGCCGCGAGTGCAAGAAGCGACACAATACACTATGCCATAAGGTCGTTTCTTCTTTGCCCGAAAAGACTAATGTGTCATCCGCACAAACAGATGTTAATGTTAATTTTTGCATTGAGCCCACGAGTCAAGTCTATTTAGCCACTGCATTGATCGATGTTGTCAATCCTTCGACGCGCAAGTCGGAAACTATTCGCGCGCAGTTAGACTGCGGTAGTCAAACTAGTTTTATTTCTCAATCTGTGCAACAGCGTTTAGGGCTCGATTGTTTGCCAACCATCCCTATAAAGGTGGTAGGTATCGGGAATACAGATTGTAATTATATAAAAAAGCGTTGCATCATTCAATTAAATTCATTGCAGACTGATTTTAATGTTACACTTTCGTGTTGTGTGTTACCGGAGCTCACAGGAGACCTCCCTAAATTCTTTGTTGGGTTACACAAGTTCAATATACCTAGTAACATTAAATTAGCTGATCCATCATTTTATAAGCCATCCCCTATCGAACTTTTAATAGGCGCAGACCTGTTTTGGGACATTGTTGGCAATAAACAGCAATCGTTAGGCGTAAACAAACCATTTTTACGTAGTTCACAATTAGGCTGGGTAGTGACCGGTCCTATTGTTTTGAATAGTTGTGAACCTAGAAAACTACATTGCAATTTTTCATCAAGTGCTTCACCACAATCGGGTGACAACCTAGAAAAGCAGATTACACGCTTTTGGGAGTTGGAAGAACTACCCAAAAGACTATTACTAAGTGAAAGCGAGAAGGCATGTGTTGAACATTTTAATAAGCACACCACTCGTCTATCTAACGGGCAGTTTTGTGTCAGACTGCCGTTGAAAGATTCACCGGATTGCCTAGGTGATTCTTACAAGCTTGCTGTAAAGCGATTTCGTGGGTTAGAAAGACGCTTTAAAAATCAACCCCTATTGAAACAAGCTTATACCGATTTCATAAAAGAATATCAGGAGCTAGGGCACTGTTCTGAGTCTGCGATTCGCATACCGGAATCCAGTTATTTTTTATGCCATCACGCTGTTTTGCGACCTGATAGCGAATCCACAAATTTACGCGTTGTGTTTGACGGTTCAGCTCCCACTACATCCGGCATTTCGATCAATGACCTTCAACTGATAGGGCCGAATATACAAGATTCCATTTTCTCCATCCTTCTGAGGTTTCGTCAGTACAAGTACGTACTCACGGCAGACGTCAGTAAAATGTACAGAAACGTACTGTGTCACGAGCATGACAGAAACCTTCAGCTCATATTGTGGAGAGAGGATGAATCTTTGCCCATCAAAACATTGCGGCTCAATACTGTGACTTACGGTTTCGCAAGCTCCAGTTATCTGAGTACCAGATGTCTTTGGCAATTAGGTGAAGAATGTTCGGATGAGCTAGTGAGAACCATTATCCAGCATGATTTTATGGTCGACGATTTGCTGACTGGAAGTCAGACGGAGGAACAGCTCATACACATTATGGAATCGGTAACCAAAACATTAAGCTTGGGTTGTTTTCCACTTCGAAAATTTAGGTCCAATTTACCTTCAATATTTAAATCAACTCAAATCGACTTGCAGGGCGATTTAAGTCTTAGCGATTCCACCAGCACCTTGGGTTTGGGGTGGAATCCTACTAGTGATAACATACATTTTTCTATTAGGCTCCCAGTTAAGCCAACAGTAATTACAAAGAGAACTATTCTCTCTAGTTCCCTAAAAATATTTGACCCTTTAGGGCTGTTAAGTCCCTGCACAGTTCTCCCCAAAATGTTGATTCAACAATTATGGATCCACAAATTGGACTGGGACGAAGCTGTGCCTAGTGAGCTATGTAAACAATGGGAAAGATATCAAGCTAATGTTCACAATCTTAAATCTATTTCAATTCCGAGGCATACTGTGTGTGACGCGCCCATCTCCATTGAGCTTCACTCGTTTAGTGACGCTTCTATGTCAGCCTATGGAGCATGCGTGTATCTTCGCTCCACTGACATTCAGGGCAGGGTTAGTGTCAAGTTACTTTGCGCTAAATCAAAGGTAGCACCTATTAAACCCACTACGATCCCTCGACTCGAACTATGTGGTGCATTATTAGCTGCGCGCCTATGCCAGTCTGTAAAGGAGTCTCTGCGCTTGAAGATCAGCCATTTTATTCACTGGTGTGACTCCACTGTAGTGCTAGGTTGGTTACGCAGCCCGCCTAGCACTCTAAAAACGTTCGTAGCCAACCGAGTCGCTGAAATTGGTGAGATCACTCAGGTATCTTCATGGCGTCATGTACCAACTCAGTGCAACCCCGCTGATGCTATTTCTAGGGGTGTTGATCCTAGCCAAATGCTTAGCTTAGATTTATGGTGGTTGGGCCCATCTTTTTTGCAACATTGCGAAGAAGACTGGCCTACACTACAAACACAAACCGAGGGGGAACTACCTGAATTAAAATCACACACAGTTACTTTACTAGAACCTATTTTAAAATTTGAAAATGCCTCAAACTACACAAGATTATTACGTGGATTAGCTTACGTTCTAAGATATATACACAATAAAAAAAACCCTAATTCTATATTTACAGGAAACTTAACAACTAGTGAATTAAATTTTGCCTATTTACAACTAATAAAATTATCACAAATAGAATCGTACAATGAAGAAATATATACATTAAAAAAATCAAAACAATTAAACCAAAATAACAAGCTTCTGCCTTTAGATCCATTTTTAGACGAACAAGATATTTTAAGAGTAGGTGGTAGACTCAACTTATCCACTTACAGTTCTGAGATAAAGAATCCTATCATACTGGAATCTAAACATCATTTAGCCAAACTAATTTTTCGTCACGAACACATAAAACAAATGCACGCAGGGCCTCAACTATTGTTATATTCAATTAGACAATATTTATGGCCAATCGGCGGTCGAGAACTAGCTCGACGCACCTTTCGCAACTGTTTCACGTGCAGGCGCCTTCAAGGTCAAACGCTAGCTCCAAAGATGGGCAACCTACCCGCTCAGCGTATTACCCCGGGATTCCCATTTCAAACAGTGGGCATGGACTTTGCTGGACCATTTTCAATTTTAGACAGAAAGGGTAGGGGTGCTAAAACCTTAAAATGTTATTTGTGTTTATTTATTTGTTTTCGAACTAAATGCGTTCATCTTGAAGCAGTTAGCGAGCTGTCTAAAGATGCATTTATTTTGTCACTACGCAGGTTTATTGCCCGTCGTGGTAAACCATTGGAAATCTTTTGCGACAATGGTCGCAATTTTGTCGCAGCGGCCAAAGAAATTGGACAGTTCATCAAATTCAATTCTAGTTCTTTTACTGATTTTGCCGCCAACGAAAAAATAAAATTTTGCTTCATACCTCCTTACGCTCCTCATTTTGGTGGATTATGGGAGTCAGCAGGAATCCGATCCTCTAAAACTATTATTAAAAAGTGTATGGGCAATACTAACTTAACTTTTGAAAAGTTGTCCACACTCTTTGCACAGGTGGAAGCTATCCTCAACAGCCGCCCCCTGTGCCCATTATCCCCTAGTCCTCACAATCACGATTTCCTATCTCTCTCTCCAGGGCACTTCCTTATTGGCCGGCCGTTGACTGCGCTGCCGTCGCCTGCCTTGGAGGACGCCAACCCAACCTCACTTCGTCGACACGCGCGGCTTGAGCAGATTCGCCAGCACTTTTGGACTCGTTGGAAAAAGGAGTACATCAGCGAGCTGCAACAACGCTCCAAGTGGCGTACTAACCACTCCACGCTGAAAATTGGCGAACTGGTGCTAATTAGTGAGGACAACACTGCACCTCTAAACTGGCGAATGGGTCGCATCACGAGCCTGTTCCCTGGCACTGATGGCATTTCTCGAGTTGCGGACATAGACACTGCCAGAGGTCGCATTCGCCGGGCCCTCACAAGAATTTGTCCCCTGCCTACCGCTGAAGAGCAAGATGCTTGAAGACCTCAGTCTTCAAGGAGGGGGAATTATGTCTGCGCCATGTAAAATGGAACGTCGCGGCGAGCGGTTGTGACGTCAAGAGAGCCGCCATCGCCGCCATCCAACGGACTTACACTTTGCATCCGACCACTTGCTATAGCCCTTGACTACTTGAATTTGTAACGTCCTTTTAATTAATTATTGATTTAAATATTGTTAAAATTTAAATACTATTTTGTTTTGCAATACTTGTAGCTTTAATAAAAGCAATTTAAAAGCTATCGAGGTTTTACTCAAATAGAACTTCCAGTGGCCCGCGTGGCCACTTTCTTTATTTGAAAGCTGGTGCTTCCCGTGTAGTCCCATTTTAATTTGGTCCAGTTCTGATCATGGGATCCTCAAGGAATTGAGGGAACTCCTCGAATATTGTAGGGATACCTATCGCGATTTAGGTATTTTCAGAAATAAGTCAAGCATTTGCATTCAGAAAGTATCATTTGATGAAGTGTAACTGATGAAAAAGACCACAGATTGCCATCGGAACTCCTCAATGATAAGTATTTCATGGGTGGCGATAAAACATCTCGATTAAGATAGTTAAGCGACTATGACGAAGCAAAAGATGACAGGCACCGGAACTCAGTTTTTGATTTCCTACTTTGAATTTAAACGGCGCTGTCTCATACGAGCAGCGTGTTTAGTAGGTCTACCCATATTCGCTTTTGATAAATAGATCGAAACGAATAACTAAAAAGCGAGAAATAAACAAAAATTTTAACAAAAAAAACACCGACTCCAAAAAATTACTGATAAAATTGCACTAAAAAGTAAAAAATAAGCGTTAGACTTATATAGACAATAACTTTATTAAGAAAATATATAGGTACAATTATTGTTACTTTTGGAGTCGGTGCCAGCCAAGGTAACTTTAACATAAACATTTAACGACATACTATATTATAATCATAATAGTACGTTCAATGTTATGCATGAAATTTTGACTAAAAACGCGGACTGGCACCGGCTTCAAAAACTTCGTTGGCTGGCACCGGCCCCAAAAATAACAATAATTGTACCTATATATTTTCTTAATAAAGTTATTGTCTATATAAGTCTAACGCTTATTTTTTACTTTTTAGTGCAATTTTATCAGTAATTTTTGTGGAGTCGGTTTTTTTTTGTTAATCTTTCATTTATTTTTTATCATCGGAAACTAATAGGCTTGGAGGCTTGCAAAGGACCTTACGGCCCCGTTGATAGCCTACATCATAGCACAACAAAGAGACTGATGACTGAATAATAAATAAATCTAAGAAGTCAAAGCTAAAGTAAAGCCGCTTTCACCGTATGTTTGCTGCCTAGCATAATTACCTAATCGTAACTTACTTGGCCAGGTAGGCGGTCTTCTCGACATGCTTCTTGTTGATAAGCAACCACCGCAGCGTATGGTGGCCAGTCCTCGCGTCGCTGGTGTCCAGGTACACCCCCGAACTGTGGTGATACCACATTCGCTGGAGGTTGGTGCTTCACGCTGCCGAGCATCATCAGTAAACTTACTTGGCCAGGTAGGCGGTGTTCTTGACCTGCTCCTTGTTGGTGAGCAGCCACTGCAGCGTGTGGTGGACGGTCCTCGCGTCGCCGGCCAGCAACTGCGCCCTGAACCGTGGTGGCTCCACGTTCGCTGGAGGCCGGTATTTCACGCTGCCCAGCATCTCTAGCAGCCGCACAGACACTGTCTCCGAATCGTCCTCGTTGATGTCCAGCTGCAAAAAGTGAAAAATTTTACAAGCCCTAGCTCCATACAAAACATGATCGAAAAATCGGCTATGTCTCGGACCCCCTTTGCTACACCCTAACCTCAAGCTGTTTTAAATGATATACAAAATATATGTTAAATAGGAAACAGCTCTCATCATTGAGGTCAGTCCATGGAGCTGTAGATCTATAGCTTCATGGGTCATCAGTTGTTTTGTAAAATATGAAATTTACTCAATTGAACTGGCATGACAATAGGACCGCGGAGAATGACGCAATTAAAAAATGGCATAACACAGTAGGTGAAATCAGGTTGATGATTTTCAGAATTTAATTGAATTTAATTTATTTTCTTAAAACTAAACCGAAGTAGGTAAAGAGATATGATGATCTGCCAACCAGCTCACCCTGCTGTAGTATGATATGAGATATGCCGCAACTATACCTAATGAAAGTTTCTACTTAATGGACGTTTCTACTAAATCGAGCACAACAGTTTGCTCCAAGGAATCGCATCACATCTGATGTCTGTTTTAAGCGATTGTTACGAGTTACGACGACGTTATATTTTATTCGCTCCGTTCGTTTCTATTTACTGCGACACAGCGACACCCCAGTCTGCCGCCTCCGGCTCTAAAACTGCAAGCCTCGCAACTATGTGACTCGTATGAACCTTTTACCAATAAATTGGATTTTCTGTAGGTACCTAATAAATAATGGTATTATCCCCTTTTAGATCGGTGCTTACTCTCACTTTTTATCATGCAGACTTTTTTAATCTGCCAGACAAATTTTAAGACACCAATTTTAAAATATTTAGGGTGACCTCGGGTATAATACCTATTTTGGTTCATATAAAGATTTATTTATTATAAATAAATAAAATACATTTATTTCGACCACTTTGGATCATACAGGCAATTCATTAATCAAAAATAATAAAATACAAAATTAAATTTAATTAAAATATTAAATCACAATCACAACAAAAACAGACAGCGCCCTACGCTCTCTTTCTAAATCTGCATCATCTTTAAGGTCAGCGGCAACCATGTGCCCAAGATATTTAAAACTCTCAACCCTCTTAAGTGGCGAACCATTAAGTTTGATAGCTGGTATGTTATCTAAACATTTACCTCTGGCCCGAAAGACCATACATTCACTCTTTTTTGAGTTATATAACAGCCCGTGACTACGTGCGTATCGCTCACAGATAGATAACAGCTTATTCAGCCCACATACTGAGGCACTCAGCAGCACCATATCGTCAGCATAGCTTATATTATTAAGACAAACATCTTCAATGTGACATCCTATATGTGTGCTGCTGAGCTCCTCCAGAAGAGCATTCACATACAGGTTGAAGAGCTTAGGTGAGGTCAGCCCTCCCTGCCTCACCCCACACTCCATCCTATATGGGTCCGAATATGCACTCGTCCAGCGAACAACATTGACCTGGTTTTCGTACCAGTGTTTAAACAGGTTTACAAGTTCAGTAGGCATACAAGTATTGTTTAATTTCCGCCATAAGATGTTATAGGAAACCAGGTCAAACGCTTTCGATAAATCGAGGAAGCAGGCAAACACAGGGGTCCTCCGATCCGTGTAGTACTTGACGGTTTGCTTTAAACTTAAAATCGCTGTCTCCGTAGAAAGTCCGTTTTTAAAACCAAATTGGTTGTCAAGGATATTAAGGTGTTTGTCGAGCTCAAAATTAAGCAAACCGTCAAGAACCTTAGCCATAATAGTAGCCAACGAGATCGGTCTGTAATTAGTCTTGTCACTAATATCACCAGTTTTGCACTTCACGATTGGCACCACCACAGTTTTCATCATTTCAGCAGGTAAATACGAGTGGCTGATGCATAACGTGTAAAACATCGCTAGAACTCTTGGCAGATGGGGGCCAGCATGTTTTAGGTGCTCGATGCTCAGATTATCATCATTATCAGATTATTATGTTATGTGATACTGTAGATGGTACTTACCCTTTCTCCAGCATTAAAACTAACAAGCAAATCCACTAAAAGCTGTAAAAGCTGTTTTTCATTTAGAGCATCGAATTTTATCAAATCGTAGTTTCTGCCTAAATTGGCATTTAGCTCTTTTATTATAAACTTCATTTGCTCTGACATTTTAAGAGTTTTTCACAATGACCTTTTAACATAAAATATCATTGGTTTTTCATTTAAATTTATATATAGTCACAAATCGCTTCACTATGTATCATATCCAGTGTTTACATTATTTCTATTTAACGTTGTCATGGAAACAAAAACTTTCATATACCCACACCATGACAACCACTGCGGCATAATGACAACAAACAACTCATAAAGTACCTACCTACCTATTTATTAGACTTCTTGGCGGGAAAATGAAAAGTAAAGGATTGCAGTAGTTTTATTATTTGCATGCAAATTAGTCATCAGTTAATTAGATCTAACTTGAGTTACAAGATGTACCGGACACGAGTAGACCTGTTAAACGAACCGGAACTCGATTCTGCGATTCGATTATTTTGACATACCTACTTACTTTGAAACAAATTACTGAACGAGGCCGTTAAGACACTTGTAAAAAAATAGCAGAATCGCTCTACTTTGATCGTTATCAGCCTGTAAACGTCACCACATGCAAGTATCCTTACATCAGGTATCATCATCATCATCATCATCATCAGCTTAAGGCGACGCATTGGAAATTTACGTGGCGGGGATCTTGATTTTTCACAACAATTACAAAACATACGGAAGTGATATTTGATGACATGATTTTTCATTTAATTGACTTCATTTTGTTAGTTGCAGAAACACGATTTGTCAACTTTTATAACAGAGAAAAAAATATCAAAATAACCTCTTTTAAAACATAGATTCGCATTTTACAGGCTAACCAGACCGATTTAAGCATCTAAATTTTCTTAGTAGATTAGTCTTAACACACACTTCAATATAGTAGTAAATTTTTTTTAAATACCTAATTTGTAGTTTTAATTTGAAGAAAAAAAACAGTTTTTCTTATGGTACAGGATGCAAACGCTCCGTATGAGATTTATTGTTTAGCGATGCGTCGCCTTAAACTAATCCACTGCTGGTTATAGGCATCTCCAAGTTCACGCCACTGAGCACGATCCGGGTATATAACCTGCTAAAACGACTTCCATCTCACGACGACATGCGACATAGCAGCTTTGGCGCTCCGTAGACCGAGCAACTTTGATCTCCATCCAAGTTTTGTTGAACACTGTTGACACTGCCCTACTGCCGCACAATTTATGAACGCAGTAAGTACAACTTACTGTGTTTGTGATTGTGATATTTGAGGTGCTGACATTACGATCTATTTTCTCGAAACTGTTTACATGTTCTTTACTGCGTTCATAAATTGCGCGATTCTTTAAAGGACTTTTGTTTATAGTGATACTCTGGAAAACTCGATTTCTGGATGCGATCTTGCAGGTTAGGCACTCCACAGACAGAGCTACTTTAGTTGAAAAAAACTATTACCTTTTTAAAAGTTTTTGTTTAAGGTTAGCACTTGCAGCAACAGTTTACAGTTGCTGCAATTCGAAATAAACTTTTCAAATCCATAGTCAACTGTCAGAGTTAGCCAGATGGGAAAACTAGCTGTTATTATATTTTACATTATTATATTTATAACCTAACCTAAAGAAACTGGTGAGTTTCGGTAATCGCAAAATGATCAAGTTTTCAGTTGCTACAACTAACAAATGTTAAATTTGTACTAGTTTTGTCAAGTTCCTAGTGCGGTGATTTAACCGCCTCTGTGGTCTAGTGGTTAAGACCACCGGTTTAGATACATATGACTCGGGTTCGATTCCCAGCTGGGGGTACATGTTTGTGTACTCGGTTTGATTTGTGGTAGGGCTTGTTTGTCCACCTGGCTAGCTACCACCACCTTATCTAAATATGTCGCCATAACATCAATGTTTGTAGCATTGTTGTATTTCGGCAGCTAGAGATAAGATAGCCAGTGCCTTACTAGTTGAGGATCCCGGGTGAAGTGCGCTTCCATCATTGACCTTATCATCACTTAACATCAGGTGAGATCAAGGCACTATGTAAGCACATGCAGCAACAGTCCACCCACAGCCCACCTTTTGTTTATATATTTTACGGGTAAGCACCCGTAAAATATATAAACAAAAGGTGGGACGTAGATCAAACGCTTCCTCGTTGTGGAATTTAAAAAATATCATAATATTGTATAATAACGAGCTACAATTTAGTATTTCGGAGAAGTGGGTAAGTACCTTTTATTAACAACAGTTTTATTTAGGAATACTTCTCCAAAATACTAATTGTAGCTTGTTGTTACACCTTAATGAAAGAAAAATGTATAAATAATAGATATTTTCATTGAATAAATTATATTTCTGATATAATTACAATCATTATCATTTTGTTGTAATCGTCAAATCTCAACAAGTTGCCCTTAATACTATACCATTTGTGCCTACCGTTTTGATGTAATACGGTTATTGGCAACGCAACTCACACACTCAATCGCCTCACAGCCTTACAATGTTGACTACATTTCCATTAATATGTGGTTTATCACTGAACCAATTTATAGGACAAAACAAAAAAACCATTACCATTAGATCTTCCATCCATTCATTTGATTACTCAAACAAAACAAATTAACTAAACTAAGTTTACGACTGACAATTTATTAAATTTCACATTTATTATACAAAAATAGGATTATGGTTCACTGAAGATTATATTCAGGCGTACATTACTGTAGGATTGATGAATTCAAAAATGGTGAAGCCATAACACAAATCTGTAATCACTTCAAATATAATAATAGTGCGACCAAATAAGAATCGCACTTAAAACATCACTGGAATAGTATCTATCTAGCACCAATTTCAGTTACCTAAGAATTAAGATTCATTTCGAAAAAGAACTAAAGTAGGTTTGCTTTGTTTGCTACGAAACTTGTCCAGGTGACCTGCGACTTTGCGACAACATTATTTAAATCTCGTAAACCATTCAATCCGATATTGCTTAAACTATGGCATGCACCATTTACTTTACTCAGACCCTATATGTTAGTAACAAGTTTTTACCAAAAAAACCTATGAAATAAATCCAATCAGCGAAATCTATTTCAATTAGTGTCAACTCGACTGCACTACGCATTTATTATTTACATCAACTATAGGCGAATGTGGCAAACTTGAACAACTCACAATTCAATACGCACCTACTGAAAAATAACAATCGACATTGTTACAAACTAGTAACACCTCCACATTTAAAACATAAATAATTTGTACTCTTCTAAATTAATGGAAAATTCATTATTTACAATGATACATTTAATATTTATCGCTTAACAAATACTCATAAGCTTGAATACAGAAATGATCGAATTCGATATCAGTGATTATTTTCATTGAGAGCGTCTACAAAACCTAATCGTTAAGTCTCACTATTTAACTAACTAATTACAACCTTAGGTATAATACTACAGGCTGTTCAGCAACAGGACATTTTACTCGTAAATTAAATTAAAAGAATAACATAAATTAAGTATCAAAAGTATCGCACAATAACAATTTAAATATGTATTTCCTAATCATTTGGCTACAATCAAATTATTTAACCTTTGTGGCAAAATAATTATCTAAAGTGCACGTTTGGTCTTCGCGACCATTGTCTCTGTTTTAAGCCTGTTTTCTCGGTACCGCTTTACGGTACAAGCGATTAGTATCATTGAGCTCCTTTCTAGGAATGTTCGAGAGAGACAATAAAAAATGCTCGCAGTAATATCTGTGGCTTTCGTTAGGAATTTCCATTGCGAAGGAGCTATCAATGCAAATATGCAAGACAACAGGCAACAAGCCACATAAATGCACGTGAGCAATTATCTAAAGAAAAACAACTACCAAAAATACAAGTCAAAAGCTAATAAAATCATAATAGATTATTAACTAAAATAAAGCTCACAACACGTAAAAAGATCTCTTAGTGCGACGTGATATAAAAGTATAAGTTCGTCAGCGTTCAATCACGTAACCACTTTGATATCAAAAGCCGATTCGTCGGAATCGCTTCGAAGTACGGAAGGTGCGGATTCAAAGATCGCTTTTATAATAGGCCTCCTTTGCGGCCGAAAAGAATGCTGAGGGTTCCGAGGGGGGAGGAGCGGGCCGCCGGGCTGGCCGGCGTCGGAGCCGTGGCCTCCACAGTCCCTAGGTCGGTTCTGGGTCGGGGCGCTCTCGCCCGTCTCCTCCCCGGTACCGGCGTACTATCCAACGCGCCCTCACCCGGATGCGCCGGGACACCTAAAGGCGCTTCACCGGTCGGCAGCTTCTCCGGCACGGCCGGTGACCGCAACGTCCGTTTCAGACAAGTTAGCTGCTCCATTGGACTTCGATGCACGAGGCCCGTGTATAGAGAGCCGGGGGTTTGCAGCGCGAGCGGCGCGGGGCAGCCGTCTGACGCTGGCGAGTGTAAGTACCGCCTTCGTAGTATGGAGGTGCCGCTGGCTATGAGCGCGTGTAAGGAAGGGGGAGCGTCACCCGGCCGGGGGGTGGGGGGAGGGGAGGAGTCCGGGGAGCCGAGCAGGGGGCTGTTGGCGGGCGTGGCGGTGGGCGACCAGCGTGTCCTAGACGACTGGCAGAAGGACTCACGGCGGGATAGGACGGGGGAAACGGCGGCGGAGGAACGGCGCGATGTGAGGCGGGAACTCCACGCGCTTCCGAACACGCTGCTGGAGAGACTGCTCATGCCGCTGCTGCACACGCTGCTGATGGCGGTGCTTGCGAGGCTGCCGTCGTTTGGGTGGAGCACCGTGCTGGGGAGCAAATGGACGTTTTGTTCATTAATCTTAACCAATATGAGTTACTTTATATGCGAGTGTCTTTTTGTAATATTTTAAAACAAACCCATGACAAAACTGCGTTTTGTGGGCTTATTTAGAAACCTCAGTTTTAAGTCTCAGTAACCAAACATTCAAATCGAACCAAAAATAATATAATTTCAAGTATATGGCTTACGGCTTACTTATGGTTTTCAAGTGAAATTATTCAGAAACTATTCCGCAATAGTATGTTATAAAAGGAAATGAGAAAATAACACGGAGTCACCATTGAGTCATCCCCAGTACGAGTATTGTATTCTGAGTCAATCTCAACACGTGTAGTCAGTGACATTAAGCAATGGCTATTTCTGCCGCAAAACGGCATAGTTTTGCGTTGCTGTTTCCAATGTGCATAGTTCTAGATACATTCAAATTACAGCTCATAGAAGCAGCAAAACTAAAGCTTCAGAGTCGGGAACGCGCGCGTGTTAGGCTAAGCGTATGCTGAGACGCAGGTGACGCAGCACAGCGCAGCGCAGAGCGGCGCAGATTTTGTAGTACATGGTTGTGCCGAGAGCTGCGTACGCTGCGGCGCAGGCACGTGCGACGCAGACATGTGCCTGCTCTGCCCTGCGCCTCGTTGTAGTGCCGGCACAGATTTCTGCGCGACGCGTGCGTGTCGACACATGTTTTTTTAATATTTTATTATATAATTTTGTAATAATGACAGAACAATTAACAGAACTCTCTCGATAGTACAAATTATCCATTAGTAGAACGTTTTTTTCAGATAATCACTTACAGTTTTCCAAGAAACAACTCATATTATCAGACTCTGACATTGACATCTGACAACTCACTGTCACTTACCTGCGTCGCAGCATGCGTTCGCGGCCAATGTCTGCCCCAACTGCCCTGCCCCGCAAAATCTGCACTGCGCTGTGCTGCGTCACCTGCGTCTCAGCATACGCTTAGCCTTACTCTTGGCGTTGCAAGCATCGCGGTGGTCGCTTTCCATAGGCAAACTACGGCCCGCGGGCCATCTCCGGCCCGTGAATGATCGAAGTCCGGCCCGCGACCATCAAACAAAAATTCAAGTGCGTGTGTGTTCAGAAAATGCATACCTATCAATATTTTTATTTCACAAAAAAAGTACCTTATTTATTTATTGAAAATATACAGCAAAAAATTCAATAGTCTGGCCCGCCATAGATTTTGTTAGTAAATATTGTCACGCGAATGAAAAAATTTGCCCATCCCTGGGCTAAACCTTATGCTCGTTTGCCCTCTCAGGAGTGCGATTTTTGAACCGGTGACTAATTATCACGTTATGATATCAATTACGATTGCTCCTTCTCACTCTTATCTCTCTGGTAAATAATTATTGACGCCAAAAATTCTCAAGCACTACGTATCTTGATAATCAAATTGTAAATAACGTAAAAATCATTATACCCATTAAATTGCGTATTTCATGTCAATTTTATTTTGAGATCACTAGTCGCCTTCCAGGAACATTACAAAACAAAACAAGTGGCTTCAATTACCTGTTCGTAAACGTGTAGACGTGACTGGAGCTCGGCAGATGGGGCATGTCGTCGTCTTCTTCCATATCAGACAGTCGGTATAGCCGCAGCCCTAACGCCGCCGCCGATCGTGTCCCGCGAACACCGACGCCCTCCTGATCCTCTAGTAGACCTGCCAATTCGAAATAAATTATGCTATAGTCAATTAAAGCCATTATTATGTTCATATCGCACCAACTCGTAAAATAACCTAACTGGCTAAATATAGGCTACGCTTTTGACGATGCAGTTTTGTTTTTATATTTTACTCGCTATATATTAAGTCTGAAGCACAGAATAACTAATAGTACTACCGTACAGAAGACTCACTCTCTAACAAAAGTCAAGTTTAGGTATATAAAATTTCCTACTCTTACGACTTTCACGCGAAATTGAAACTTATCGTGTGACCCGAGCGTTCATATTCCGTTAGGCAACACGGACTCAATATCGATTTGACGTCAGGAGCGCAGGGTTACCACCCATGGATATATCTAAGTATATATTTCGTTTATTTGTTAGGTACCTAATGGTAATTTGTTTTAAACAGAGTCTAAAGCGTTTGATTTTAGGTACCTACATAAAACTATATTTAATCAAAAAGGGAATCAAATATTTGTGATCAATACGAAAATCTAGAAATCTATCTATAGGTACATAACTAAAATCACAAAAATTATCGTTCGTTTTACGCGCGACGACGCGCGACGTGGAGCGTGCGAGCCGAGCGGCAACCTACTGCCATACGCCTTCCCGGGAGGCGCGCCGGCCGAACGTACCTAAACTGCGGAGTGACACCCCCCTGGCTAAAGCTACACCACTGCACTGTATGTAGCATGTTTACAGCATCTTTTTTTAACAATTTCAATTTTTACAAATTGATAGAATTAAAGTTTATTACAATATAAATTGAATAAAACAGCGGCTTTTTTTAGTTATTTTAGTTACGTCCCGTTTTAATTTAAGTACCCATCAACTTTTGTTTGTCTATTCCAGTATTGTCAAAAGTATTTTATTTTTAAAAAAATCTAATGTACCCTTCATTTAACATAAGGAAAACGTTCGAGCGTTTAGAAACTAATACTGTATTCATAAGCAATGTTAAGTCTTTGCCATGGAATTGATAAGTACATTTGTTTGTATTTGATATATTTGTTTGCATTTGACACATAACACGAGTGGTGATTCTTTGAAACGCACTCGAATGCACAATATTGATAGCGACGAAAATACCATATAGCTTTATTGTTGCGTTACCTTATAAAAACAGTAAGAACTACATAAACAATTAACTGTATACATCGAATAGCAATTGATGCAATTGCTCAGTGACAAGTCACATACTATAAAAATCATTAGTAGCTCACTCAAATTTTTGTAACATATTTTAAAGGATTTCGATCTGAAACCGCGTTTTTGAACATATATCTAAACTAATATAAACCTCATCCCTATTGCTATCGTAAGATGGCAGTCGTTAAAAAACCGCCAACCTGCATTAGGTCAATATAGGTGTGGGTTCTATATTATAATATAGATCCTTGGGGGAGGCCTTTGTCCAGCATTGGACGTCTTTTGGCTGAGATGATGATGATGATGATGAGGTGTGGGTTATGGCCCAATCTCATTATGCTATCGTTAATGTGAGAAGCTTAAACCTAGTAGGACTTTGCCATGCTAATAATGATGATTACATACAAAAAGAAACCAGTAAATGGTGTTATAATCTTACCAGACATTGTGGGTTTTGCAAGTTGCGCCCAAGTGTGTAAGGTGAGTGACCCCTCCATAGGCTTGACGATCTGAAGTTTGTGCGGAACGCGGAAGCGGGCGAGTCCCCCCGCCGCCCCCGCGCCCCACACCGCACTTTCCTCGCTCACGTCCCTCTCTTAAACAACGATAACATTATTATAAACTGTACCCTTTTTATATACTTTACGGGTAAGCACAGTGCCTTGATCTCACCTGATGTAAAGTGATGATAAGGCCAATGATATAAGCGCACTTCACCCGGGAACCTCAACTAGGCACTGGCTATCTTATCTCTAGCTGCCGGAACACAACAATGCTACAAACATTAATGTTATAGCGAAATATTTAGATGAGCGTTTTTAAGCACGCTGCGCTTACGCAGGGGTGTTAGATTTGGCATGTTTAGTTTTTATAGAGTGCAGAAAGAAACATAATATGTTACTTAGATATGTGTTACAATTATTTATTATGAAAAGGTCGTATTTTAAACTGGGCGACCTCTAGTAGGAATATTTATTAATTACTAGTTAGTACCCGCGACTTTGTCTGCGTAGAATAATTATATCCAGTAGCCTACATCTTTCTCCAAGGTCCAATCTATCTCTTTACCAAAATTGTTCAGTAGTTTAGGTGTGAAAACGTAACAGACAGACAGTATTATTTTCGCATTTATAATATTAGTTAGTTAACAGTTAGTTGCATTTTTAAATTATTCAAAAGTTACATAAAATTATGAAACAGTCAGGGACAGTGCAATGTAAGCTCTATGACAGTCGTGAAGTAAGGCGCAAATCCCGCCGCAATAACGAAATGTAAATGTCAACCAATAAGCGAGGCGTACGCGTGTCAACAACCGGCGCGTAGTTGCGCTCGCAGCTTACTTTACAGCCGCCCTGAGGTATGCATTAATTTACAGATTACTTAATCACAAAACAAAATTTCTTCCTTATGAAAAACTTTTAGGACATCACAAATGTCATGTAAATTTGTTAACTTACATTTTTTATTTTGTTTTTTTACATGTTGTGGTTGTCTTATATATATTTTTTGTGTTTATTTGTAATGGAAAGTGTCCTGCTATGATAGGGCACTTTCCAATATTTTTGACGCTGTAAGGGAGAAAAGAGCTGGACACTTGCTGAGTTTCTTGCCGGTTCTTCTCAGTACAAGATCTCCCGCCAAGAGTAAACTTACGAGCCGATGGCATAGTGACATTCACAAGAGCTACTTGTAGCCTAAACTGAATAAATGATTTTGAATTTTGAATTTTGAATTTCATATGTAACGAGATTTATAGCTATAGCTAAATAACGAAATATTTATTAGCTGCTGTAAAAGCGGTACTGCACTTAGTCGCTTGCGTGTCATTTTATTGTATAGCGACAACCAAAATAGATAGACCCAATAGATTGATAATAAACTTTTATCGAGATAAATAAAACAAAGCAACGGGGTTATCGTAAGATAACAAATTCAGACTCTTAAATGACCTACTGAGACGAAAACGACGAGACGACGAAGTTATAAATTATCTCAATAAGATCTCAATAGTTTGTGACATAAAATATGTATAAAACAATAACAATGTCATTCTGAATCAGTGGCGTGTTATTCTAACGTCCAACTGTCTCACTGACTGACTGATTAAGAATAAGACACTGGGCGCAGACACACGAGACTAATTTTATTAAAAAACTTAGCTTGTTTTTTTTTATAAACTTGTTCGTTTTAAATAAGAACAGTTAACATTTCAGTGGTTAGTAGCATTGTTGTGTACCGAAATCTAGAAATAAGATAGTTATGTAATTCTATATACATATTATGTCATTCTTTTTGAGAAATAAAGTTCTTAAAACTCAGTTCCTTAGAAGCAGGATTCCGGGTGAAGTGTGCTTCCACCTTTGGCCTTATTTATTATCACTTAACAGCAGGTGAGATGTGCCATGAGTTGAATGCCAATTGCTTACAGTAATGAAATAGTTACCCGTATGCCTTCTCTGCCTCAGTACGTGGGAAGCAGCGAGGGAAGCGCGCCGCGAGTTGATCTCCTGCGGCGTGAGTCGGCGCAGTGCCGCCACCAGCTCTGCCGCCCCCGGAGCTCCGGGCACCCCCACTCCTGGCCCGCCACTGGTACAATAAAATTTACTTTATTAATACTAGTATACGCAACTTTGTCTGCTTAGAATAATTATTATTTATTTATATATTTATTTATTTATTTATTAGGATCACCAACATAAGGTATAATAGCATTTCGAGTAGACTATGTCTTTCTTCAAGGTATTTTTATTAACTGCTAATAAGCAAAAAGATAGGCTGACATTAGATTGGACAGAGCATCTTAGCTGAACATATCCTGATAGGTGGGCTTTGGCAGCTGCCGCTGTGCGTCTTCATATAGGAAAGCCATTTTTAGTTCCAGTTTTTAGTTCCAGTTTCTCAAACGAGACGAGGCGGGAAGAATTCGGGGATTTTTTTTTGGTTTCTTTCCTTTGATTCATTTGCGGTGGGATGATCGATGTTAGTTAAAAAAACAATAAAGATCTAGCTTCTGCCTATAACTTCACCTGCGTGAAATTAGTTCCGTCACAAAACTCTTTATCGCGGGCTCTTACCAATCAAGCCCATGGCACTCTGCAATAGAGTTGATCACAAAATACTTTGTCAAAAAATTAATCGCCTTGGAATACACAGTAATCTGTTGCATTGGCTCGAGTCCATACTAAACAAATGAAAATCAGTTGGTGACGGTATATTCCATTTCTGTCTGTGCCTGGTGTTCCACAAGGTTCTAATATGGGCCTATTGCTGTTAATACTTAAAAAAACGTAGAACAACTCACGGGTAGAGGTCGTCAGACTCCACATCCGAAGTGTCGTCGAAGAATGAGTCACTGGTAGGCTTGGGTGGTGGCTTGAGGAAGGTTGCGCTCGCACTGGGCGCGTCCGCTACGTCCGAACCGGAAAGCGACGCACCCGACCACCGCGACGCACACTGCACCGTTTCAAACACTTTCTGCATGCTTGAGCTGTGGATAGAAAACGGCAACATTATTTCTATGATCTTTAACCTGTTTAATTATTTAGGGCACTGATCAGTGCTCGCCGCAGCTGAGAAGTTAATGCTAGCAAACGGCGGACATGGCATAGGATAGTGCATGGCAATCGCCACCAATCAGCCAGTTAGATGTCGAATATTCTACAACATACAAAGATATTACGCGCGCGTTGCCGATCCTGAAGTTTCAATTCTTTGCGAACGCATCTGGTACACAATGTGTAGGTACTACACATAAACATTCTAGACTAATCTAGATTAATTAAGTAGGACCTTGTACTTTATAATAACCATTACAAGGGCTCGTGCCTAATGAGTAATGGTTGATATCAAGATAAAACATGAATAAATTATCTAAATCCATATTTTCTTATCATCATGAGTCTAGTTGTATTTTTTGGTTTGTTTTGTAGCATTTTTTTTCATTTTGTTTATATTATTAGCGTCTACACCGAGTCAGAGATAATGAGTCGCAGCATCAGTACCAAAGAAATATCTGCTCGAATATTCCAATCACGAATCAGGCCGAACTGGCACGTGCCAGAGCGGCTTGGCTAATCTAGATTTATGTATAGGCACGTGCCTATACCTACATATATCTCGATTGAATAATGCTTTATTGTTTTTTTATCGCGACTGTTGTCTAGCGGTAAAACCACGAGTCCCAGACCCAAAGTTAGACAGATAGATAATAATTTGATTGTAACACATAAAACATAAACATGAAGATGAACAAAAAAAATAACAATCCCCAAAGTTACAATTTGGCGGTCTTATCGCTTATTATTCCCGGTTTCAAGTGATATATTTACTTAAACTTTGTTTTTTAGTTTTACTTATTTATAACTGATATTTTTTATTGATACTGATACTCCGTGCTTCGGAAGGCACGTAAAGCCGTTGGTCCCGACTGCATTAGCAGTAGTTAACAACCACCAAACCGCTCTGGGCCCGCGTGTTGGTTTACGGCCAGTTCTCCCTATCCATCCATAGGGAAGGCTCGTGCCCAAGTAGTGGGGACATAAAATGAGCTGATAATGATGATGATGATGATGATGATGATGATGATGATGATGATAACTGATACAGGCGGCAAGATCCCTCGTCGTTGCTGCGGGAGTGATACTGACTGTGCGAGTGGGTCGCCGATGCCGGAGTCGAGGCTGAGTTCGGAGTATACGGAGGAATGCATCTCGCGGTGCAGGCTGGCGGGCAGCAGCCCGGCCGCCGCCGCCACGCTCGGCATGAGCCCTCGCACCGGCTCGCCGCGCTTGCGCAGCTGCCGTAGTTGCTCTTGCGCTTCCGCAAGGTGGGCTGCGATTTCGGCATATCGCTCCTGTTTGTAATACATTTTATCTACACTAATGTTGTAACATTCTACTTATGTTTCCAATACTTGACTTATAATTACTACTGTTATAGCGCAGACAACAAAACACTCAATTTAAGCAATTTCACATGATGGTATAATATCCACATCGATATCGTAAAATCTCATTATAACATCAATAAAACGCGACCAATTAACCTGGCGAGCCTTATGTCAAAATCCTCATACAAGTTGTATAAAATTTTGACATTAGGCTGGCTTTTGAAAACAGTTGGGTTATACGTGAAAACTTCGTCGAAACTACTAAACTTACATACACAAAACTCTTTGGTAAGATCTTGTGCCAATTAAATAAAAAAAGAACAGCGCGCGCTCGCTCCTGATTGGCCCTGCGCGCGCAGCTGCGCTCTCATTGGTTAGATTTTAATGGCGGAAATTTGAACAATTATTATAAATAAACTATTGTCAGCTTTTACTCTTGTTGTTTGACTAATTGCATTAGTGAAGATAAAGTAGTGTATGCAACTGCATATAACACGGGTATTAAAACACTCGTTACTATTATGAAACTCGCTGCGCTCGTTTCATAAACTCACACTCGTGTTTTAATACCCTTCATTATATGACAGTTGCATAAACTACTATTATATATGTAATAGAGGAACGAAAAAACATACATCCTCGCTGATTCTCTCATATTGTCAAAAGGTAAAAAAATACGATAACTTTTGTGTAGCTTCGCCGAATTAAGAGGTAGGTACATCTGTTCTTACCGACTAGCGGTGTCGTTTATTCCTCCCAAATAACCTCCAAAGCTTGTCTGATTTATCAGACAAGCTTATTGATTTAGTGATTTATATATTTTTTTTCTATTTATAGACTAAACTTCATCATTGTGTTTACTGCCATAAACATTTTTTTGTTTTTGTTTTAGGTTACCGAGACAGCACATGAGAATACGGCCCGTGAAATTTCAGTTCTTTCACCTCTTTACCCTGTGATTTCGCTTAGTACTTTTCGAGCCCACACAGCAATACAAGACAATGCTGCTTACTGGCAAGAAAAGCTATTAGGGTAGTCTTAATAATTCGTAGTAATTCAAGCAGATTTTGGGTTAGAATCCTACCATCACATAACATTAAATATTATGCTACACAATATAAGAATATGCAAAGTAAATTCAGCGAAGTTAAACATAATAAAGAGATACGTCTTATATACAAAACACATATTTACCTTCGTATCGGCCAGTTCACCCGCAAGAGCATTTTGATTGTCTTTCGTGATTTCCAAGATTCGCAACGTATGGCCATGCTCCGCTGTTAGCTGTGAACAAATGCGCATAAATTACTTAACGATCACATTGTGCCATTTCTTCGTTTCACCTTGACTGGAACACAAGCAGTGTCAACCTCATAGGTGTTCACGTTTAGAAATCGCTGCCGTTCGTATAAACCATTCAGATTTATACATTTTAAAAAAAACATACTTCAACTTATCAAACAAATGCAATTTTCCAATTGTCCTTGCCAAAAGATAATTGGGCAAGTCGATAATTCGAACATCAACTTTGATAGAGAGTGTGTATGCATTAATGAATATACTAAAACACACATGCACAGTGTCTGGGTATTTGAATACGTTGAAAATGGAACTAATTATATCGACTCTTAGTAAAAGTAATAGTATACTTTATTGTGAAATGTAGCTTAGTAAATACTACAATATTTATAAATTGATGTTAATAATTCATATGTCTCACAACATTTCCACCTTTTACATGGCGCACTGAACAATTTAAGGAACAAATAAAAAATGTTGGATCCTAATGCTATTAATGCAAATGCATTACGTTAAGCCTTTTGCATACTATCAAAACATAAAAACATACTTAAGTCAATTTAGTTTTTATCTGAATACCAAACCGATTGCAGAACGTTTATCAAGTAGACAATTAATCCGATGTATAAAACTAAGCGACCAGGCTATATAAAATACCTCCCGCGTATAATTGTTCGCATAATAATATACAATTGATATCGGCAAGGTGTTCTAATTATGTTTAAAACAAGATTAAATAATGGTATAATTTTTACTATTGATGGACGATCGATAACAATGAGCAAACATAATAACAATAAAATAAATAAACTTTCCTACATTCACGCCAATTATCTAGCCCAAGAGAGGCTTCGTTATGATACTCGTTAAATGGTTACTAGACAACGGATAAACATACTTGAAATACTTAAATACATACTTATTATACATAGAAAACACCCAAACCCGAGACGATTTAGAAAAACAATAAATTTCTAAATGGACCCGACTGGGGATCGAACCCGGGACCTCCGAAATGGCGACACCATGAAAACCGGTGTGCAAACCACTCGACCAAGGAGGTCGACAAAAATAAAACTCAAGTCAATTGAGGCTACTCATGAAAAAATATATATGAATAACGGGGGTTTAGGCAACAATAACAATTCTTCAAAACGTTAAATAAAATGTATATGATCCGATTGCGAAGGTCCTTTACCTAAAATGTGATTACTTAACACTCTGTTGATGGAACATAATAGAGATGTCATTATTAGCTAATCCTAGAATATTGATTTGATACATACATACATACATATAATCACGCCTCTTTCCCGTAGGGGTAGGCAGAGACCACTTTTTCCACTTGCTACGATTTAGGTTCTAATAACCAGCCAATTATAATAAACACTAATGTAAAAATGTCTAATATTTCTTTAAACACCAGAAAATGCATTACACTCTCACTGCGCCCGGGATACAGATGGTTATGTGAGACTCTCCCCTCCAACCCCCTTAAAGAGGAAGGAGGTTACACCCAATAAAAACTCCTGCATCTCCCTTCCATGCAAATCACCGGAATTTAACCAAGCAAATAACTGTCCCACAAACATACCTGCTGCAAATTTCTTTCTGTGGCCAGGAGTCTCGCGCTTGTGCTGTCAAGCTGATGCTGTATGTCCGCATTGCGCTGCCGCTCCTCCGTCAACTCTGACCCAAGCAGGTTAGCCTCAGAGTTTGCATTGGCTGATGAAAGAAATGCTACTTTAAAACAACACAATATGTCACATTTTACAGATGTAACAGCTATTATAGCTGCGTTCTTTTAATTAAAAACGGCAGTTATATTAATAAGTCCTTTCTTACTATTTTGTTTCTTTTGTTTTATTTATTGGTATCTATAGTTATTTAGAGTCAAACGAATAATAATACAAATAATTCTATTCGCGTTCACAAATCTGTAAAGTTTTCCCAATTGTAATCAAAGATATCTTAAAAACAACAGACAGTAGGTATCATGGACAATGTTTTGACAATAACATTTAATTGTATAGTTACTAACACACGGACACATACTGCCATTTTTATTTTGTTCTTGGCTATTCCAAGCATGAAAATATCAAGTGGAAGGTATACAGTTATTTCCAGTTGATACATTTACGATAACACCTTTAAACGGATGACCACTATAGCAACACTTAAGTACTTGTAAAGCTTCATAAAGTAAAACGGCATATCAGACAAAATGTCTTTATGAGGCTTAGAAAGGCGACAGACACATGATGTATAGGTATAACTTTTTATAAATAACTAACTAACTATATAGGTAACTAATTATTCGAAACAAAATAATTTCGATAAATTAAATATATTTTAATAAAACATATAAACGCACAATTTATTGCTGGAGATAACAATTTTTACATACATATAACTAACCATATTACATGAAAAAGATCTAAAAATGTTTAAATTAATAATTTACATTTATGACAGGATAATGTAGGTATAATAAAAATTAAAATTAAAATAAAATATGCAAGAATGCTCTTATCTTGCTATCGTGCTTAAACAACGTACCTTTATTTTCTAAAGTGACGTGCAACAAAGATTTTGGTTCTATAGTGGGTATATTTAGCTCTCTAATGTACTCGTATAAGTAATGTTTACAAATATTTAACATCGTAGTTTTTAAGTGACGACCACACGTTGTACGTGTGTGTATTATGCACAAAGAGAATAAACAAAATCATGACAGTATTTTCATTGAATACCATACCATAGTTAAAGTTTTGAATATTGTATTTTTAGTAAAATATAAATAGCTCGTATAATTTACTCGTTTATGTAATGTTTACAAATAGGTATCATCACTACACGTTCTGATGTTTCTTCTTATTTTTCTCTTGCTTTTCAATAACGGGACGTTAAATCAGTGAGACACTTTATGGGTACTCTGGTAACTTTTACCAGATAACCCCAAGAAGTGTCTCATGTAGATATATGAGACACTTCTTGGGCTATCTGATACTTTACAGATGTAAAGACGACTAAATTGTTGGGGGTTTTTTAAGAAGGGTAGTCCACCGCAAGCGATCTTCAAGCTTACCTTCACCTTCTGATGACCTTCTGAATCTAGCCGAATCGACTATCTTCCGAGTCTTGCTGAAGAAGTAGGTACGTTAAAACAAGTATGGTCTGACAGGGTGCAAACCTTATAAGAAAACACGCTGCTAGGCCACCTTGTTTCACCGTACCGAAACTCGACGTCTTCATATTCATTATCTTGATATCAATCTTCAATTTTCAAAACACAAAATTACACTATCTCAAAAAGAAACAGCTGGTTTATTATATACATAGAAATTAAAGAATTTATGATCGCTGTTATATCAGTACCAGATAAGTTTTACAATCAGAAAAATAAAATTTAATACAAAGAAAATAAGAAATACATACACAACAAATGCAATACATATTTGTTTAATAGCAATTTACTGAGTTGCAGCGCAATATCCCGCAGGAGCTGCTATTCGGCCAGCTCGGTGCAGTCAACCTCGACCGCGAGGTCTCTTCTCAAAGCGCGGAGTTCCCTAGTAGAAATCCTTATCTCAAACTATCTACATAAGGAGATACAATATACTTACTGAGTTGCAGCGCAATATCCCGCAGGAGCTGCTGTTCGGCCAGCTCGGCGCTGTCGGCCCCGGCCGCGAGCCGCGAGGCTTCCTCCCGTAGCGCGCGGTTTTCTCGCTCCAGCGCGCCTGTGCGCCGCTGCAGCGCCGCCGCGCTAATTGCCACGTCCTCCGTTGGTGACGTTTCCACTTCTGTGTCATTTGTTAAAACCTGCCGGCAAACATTGTTTGTTCAATGTGCGTGTTTTTATAAACTAGCATGAACTTTAACTATGCCAAATATCACGAACGTCCGTGCGCGCCATGTGCTTAAAAAAGGGTACACAGTTTTTTCTTCACGTATTAAAATATAGATGCCTAGGACGGTACTGGTTGAGATATTGTTATTGTAAATACGACAAATGACACATGCTATTTTTATTAGCTTTATCATGAGGTCGTGGTGATAATTGATTAGTTAATTAACCCATCTCCGTATCCGTGATTATTAAATATAAAGGAAAGCTTTTAAATTGTATAGTCATACAGACGTTTCTAAAATTTACTACTTCTTATCGTAATTAACCGCATGCTTTATCAGGAGTCAATGTTTTCCAAGCCACCACGACGCCATTCAGGCCTCTGACAATGCTCATTTGACGACTGCCATCTTCTGATAACCTATGACTACGCTAGTCCAAAACACGGCAGGGAAAAAATTTGGGCAAAGTTCGCGCCTCCATCACCAGCTCAATTTTTATGTCCCCACTGCTGGGGCACGAGCCTTCCTTCTGGGAGAACGGGTCATTAACCACCTCGCGGGCCCAGTGTTGATTCGTGGTTGTTAACAACTGCTAATGCAGCCGGGATCAACGGCTTTTACGTGCCTTCCGAAGCACGGAGGAGCTCGATTTTCGGTCACCCATTCGATGACCGGCCTTTGCAAAAGTTGCTTAACCTCAGCACTCGCAGACCAGGCGCGTTAACCTAAACCTAGCGCCTAAAGCCGCTTAACTTTTGCGATTGGAGTCATCGGCAGCTTTCGTTGTTGTTACCTGCAGCAGATCCGATTTGGTGCTAAGCTCGTGTCGCAGCTGTGTGACGAGATCGCGCGCGCTCTTGAGGTCCACTTCGAGGGCGCTGACTCGTGACTCCAACCGTCCATTCGTCGTCAGCAGCTCCTTGCCGATGCGAGCAGTCAACTCCAAATCCTTTTCTTTCTACGAACAAATGTAAAAAGTCATTTCAGAAAAAAGAAACAACATACAGAACAGACGGATGTTCTCTTATGTTACCGTTGCTTTTACTATTTTTTTTCGCAAAGGAGATGCCCTTTGATAATTGTATTGACGAGAAGACTAAGCATTTTTATAATTCTATCTATATTATCTTTAAAAAGCAATGAATGAAAATATTTTTTAAGATTTAAGTAATGAAAATATGTAACCCCTGTGTGGTGCCGGGGATAAAGAATTGCACCACCCCATCTCTTCCCGTGGGTGTCGTAAAAGCCGACTAAGGGATCATTCCAGAGAATGGGCAGCAGCATCTCTCTGAGGTTACCCTCAACCTACTGCGATCGCCAACCCGCCTGCCAAGCGTGGCGATTACGGCAAATACCCCTCATATCCTTGGGGGAAGCCTTTGTCCAACAGTGGACGTCTTTTGGCTGAGATGATGATGAATGAAAATATTAAAATTATTTACTTAAAAAATATTACTTCCAATAAAACTTGAATTAACTATGCAAACAACAGGATAAAAATAGATCTACACAAGGTTACATGTGGCAAGTGATGTCATTTGAACTTTACTCATCTGACGACAAAGACTGATTGGTAATTAAAACATAATCTCTCAGGGATATGTCAAGGTATCCGTAAGGTATAAAAATGCAAAAAAAAAAACTTTTTCTAAAGTTCTTGTCTTATCGAACTCCACCTAACACGAAATTTGAGTTTTGTTAAATATTTTGTAAAATAATGGTAATACAACAAGGGGATTAGGATCATACGAAAACACTATATTACCTATTGTAATTTAGCCAATTGAGAATAATGAAGAAAATCAATGCCAAAATCATATCACCTAGTAAATGTATTAAACTATTTTTATATCTATATTAACATTAAGTTTTTGTGCTTGTTTCTATTTCGACAGAACTTGATATAAATTGCGAAATGTGGTAAAGAGTATAAATTGAGCTAGTCGCTTTTCAGGTGAGAAATAACATACATAATAGTTTCTATGTAAAGAAAAGTACATTAACTATTCAGAACCATTTACGTAATTAGCAACACTACCTTTAATAGGTTACACATTGCGTTTTCAACTCAACTAGCAGTACAAGCTTTACGATACTGCACAATTAGCGTAACGAGAAAAAAGCTTTAACAACTTACTTCTTCTAAGAGCCGTGTTACCGCTTCGATGTCATTGTAGGTTTTTGTCATTTGGCTCACCCTGTTGCTGCATAGAACTGTAAGTAAAACATCCGCTATAAAAAAGGATGGAGTTGCGCGCGTGTGCATTATCGGCAAACATTATTGTATACACTTGAACAAAAGAAATAAAACTTTGTAATCATAATAAAGAAGTATTTACAGGCATACAATGGTAATGATTATATTTACAGTAAAACCAACCCAACGTTAATTAAGGTTAGAGCTATTTCATATTAACCCTATTCTTGGCATAGTGGATTATTTGAGACACTTAACTTACAACAAACGAGTAGTGAAAAAGAACACATTTTATTAAAAAAATATATAATTCTACAAAAAAAAACTCTGCCAAGTATAGGGTTAAAAGAAAGGGAAAATTATTTTATGATTACTTAAATACTTGAACCGAGATGTCAGTTACCGTACATAATAATATAATTTCTTAAAATTATACGAACCCAAACATATGCGAATATACATAGAGGTACATAAACATAATTTTTATCGTCACTTAACTTAATAAGCATGATACTGAAACTAAATACTTGGTCATTCGAAATGAAGCTAATAGGGTATAACTACATTGGCTTTTAGCGTGTAAGACCTACTTAGGCGCAGTGACAACATGCTACACTTATTTAGGAATAGAATAACAGTGATATTTTAAAATATTAGGAAAGACTTTCGTATAATTTATGTGTGTAGAGAGAGCGGTAGATTATAAAAACATTTATGGTTTCAAAAAATATTTGTAAAATAATAATGCAATTTATTTACCTATTACAATGTGATCACATTCATTATCCATATTGGTCGACCCAACTTAGGTGTGCAATGTTATAATATTATGAAATTCACTAAGTATATTGACATTTAAAACACTAATATTTACATTACTTTTGAAAATATTATATTCGAATGAAATGAAATGGAAGAAATAATAACTAGGAATCCAATAACATACCTCTAGAATTATAGGGCATTATTAATTAAACACTTTACAGCCGCATACGTTTCCATGTCATAATAACGATTATAAGAAAATGTTTCAAAGAGTTTGCTTACTCAAATAAAACGTTTTTACTTTACTTCAGCCCGCTGAAATCTTTAAAAAAAAACTGAATTCCTTAACTCAATCTTTACAACAACGGGGTAAAGTAACAACACGTAAAATATATTTTTTATATAAATCCGGTGTCACGTTTCGCACTTTACAAAACAATAACAACAGACACAACACAATGGGCAGACAAATTCAATAAACACTTCAGAGTTCGCCAAATCAGTGTCGTAAAGCGGCGTGTAAGCGACGCGCACTCGACTGTGAAGACGGAGTACTCGACGGCTCGCCGGTGCCGGTTCCGAACGCTGATAAGATACGGTAATCGTGCTATAAGCGATTTATACACTGTTTACATCTGGTAAAACTAGTACTGACCCCGGCCGCAACCGTCCATCTCCGGCCTCTGGGCGTTCATCGAACCCCTATTGCGCGTGCAGGTCACACAACCGTAACATAATACTGAACAAATCGAGGAACAATGTAACCCGCTGGCTGTTACCGCAGCAGGTATATATCGCGACAAACACCGGCGCCGAACGACCAATCGAGCAAGTGACTGGGCGACAGTCAACATACGCAACCACTGCTCCGCGTTTCATTTCACTCGTGGAGCAGCGAGCAAAACAATCTGTTCCATTGTACGCGTATGTGGGAAATTTTAAACACAAAAGACAATTATGTCAACCATTTATTTACCCGATGATTTTCCACATTCCATGTAATGTTGATAAACCTATCGCTGGCGGTATTAATAGACCGCCTTTTAGGAGCGTTGTCTGTAATCCATATCGTTATCTATCTATGTTATGTTATCTGTGGGTCAGCCATTAGCATTATCATAGATTGATCCTCATTACTTATAAGTTTTATCAATAGAAATTAATCTCAAATTGCTACAAGACAGCTTGCGGGACTCTCATATAAATTTCCTTGACCCAATATTCGAGTTATATATAAATTTTATAGACGAATAATTTTAAAGCTACTATTATTGACACAAAGAGGCACGCAACAATTTTCTTTCCAGTAAACAACAATGTGGGAACTGTAGGTACGAGGCCGAGGTGATAACAATACGTCGGATGGGAGTATTTCCCATTCTTACCTAACACCGCGGTTACAGCGGATATCGATTGTGTTTGTATTACACACACAAAGCTGAAGACTTTCACACTGTTTTGCGACTATCACTTCGCATGTGTAACGCAAAGAAAATTTTGGGAGTAGTTGAGAAATATAAACAGTAAGCAACTAGGTATACAATTAAAATATTAATCAAGAGCGTCAAATAATTATAAAATGACAGATGTAATCGTGATCATATTATGTTGTGTGTAACGTAGTTATATCTTATTTAACCAACAGCAGCAGGTCAGGGTTAGCTAGTAACACTCTGATAAGAGCTAGTGAAATGAATAGAGTTAATAAGCGTTGCAATGCCAGATGAGATGACTTACTGCAAGAAGAAAAAAGGGTGACAAAGAAGTGAAATGATCTGGCAGTACATTGTAGCGGCCGATAGATGATCAACGTCGAACACCTAAGCGATCGTGTCGTACCTCTATCGAGGAGCAAGGTCCGGACGACACGAAAGTAGAGTCTGCCGAACCTGTCGCGCGCCACATGGTACAGGAAGTCTGGATACTCGCCGAGGCACTCCCTTAGCTCGGCGTTGGGGAGGTAGCTCAACTCCTGGAAGAGCTCGCGATCGAAGCCGGGCGGCGGCGAGGCGCGCGCGCCCGCGCACCCCGCGCCTGAGCCCGCACAGCCCTCCGCCGTGACGAGCCGCGACCATCGGCTCCGCCCGCCTCACCCCAACCGACACTGTTTGCTCACACGATAACACTAGATTCTCTTCACTTCAGTCACGTCCAATTTCTATTTCCAATGTCTCCGTCCGAAGATTGAAACTCGCGAATACATTCTACACATGAATCAACATTTATTTTGATCACCTGTAAGTTGTAAGAAACGTACCGACCTCTTATTCGACGATGTAATACGTTTGCCAGGGCATAAGTAGGCGGGTTTACATTTAAAATAATCCACACGCTCGGGTGACCAAGCGAGTTGCTTAAATTAGCTCTCTTTTAAAATTTGTGATAAGTGAAACACGCAAATGGTGTAGGTAGTCGCTGTTAGAAAATATGTAACTTATCAAGCGAAATGGAGATTAGTGTTAATGGTGAATCCGAAGAGAAAATGTCTTACTTTTTTCAACAGAGCGTTAATATTGATTACGTGGAAATGAGGGCAAGCCAGACGCTCCCAATGTTACACCCACAACGTAACGAGGCTAAATATCCAACTAACTAGCTACCTATCGTGACTATAAGTTTATTTTCCGCAATAGTTATAATAGCATGTCTATCAAACTAAACTGTACTACTTTATCACTTTTATATCCGATAAATCATAATGCAAATACAGTAATCAAATCAAAGCAATTGCTAAGTACCGGAAAGCAATAGGAAGTAATTAAGGAGTAGCTAGCAGGGAAAAAAATTACTCGCAACAGTGCACAAGTCTGCAGACATCAAACTAATAAGCGCTGGAAGTCGACCGGCTATTACTTCTGCTTACACTTAGCGCAAAACTACTTGATGTTTAGGCAAATTAAAAATAAAAAGAATATCACCTTTGAGTTTTTTAGCATCTGTGTTATGATATCTAGTTGGGTCATTCATTTCATTACCCATTTCACACGTATTGTTTCCACTTGTCTTTCACTACTACCTTAGATGAGGAGGATAGAGTACACAATAAAATACCGATCGTAACCGAGTAACAATGAAAACGGCTTTGATAAATACTTCGCCGTAAAACAATAGAGGTTGCAAAACAATTATTATTATTATTATACGGACGTCTAAATAATAGTACTGATCGGAGAAATAATAATCATCTAAGATGATATCAGATTGCACTATGCGGACGGAATCGCTTTGATTCAATACTCAATATATAATAGTCAACCATTAGTTTTTCATATTATTTCAAGTTTTAAACTGCCATACCAATTTAATCCAAAACTGAAAAAGGTTGCACTTTTGAAGACAATAGATACTTAAAATTCACAGCATACTGGCATGATCGTCATTTAAAAATAAGGAACGCTGACGCCTGCGCATCAACCTATTCAAAACTGACAAATAACTTTAATAAATGTTCAACCATATACCATATATACATAAAGTTCAGTCTATTGAAGAAATTTGACAGGTAGTGGTAGTCTGATATGCCGGCGTGTGCAGCTGTTTTTATTTAATAACTTTTAGCCATCTTAGAACTTGACCCAGATTCAAGTTAGATTGCTTAAATAATGTAGCAACTAGCGGATCTACAAACGTCTATCTAGCGGATTTGATGTCAGCATAACTTGGGGTACAATACAGATGAATTACTTCTAAATACAAAGAACTCAAAAGAGAGTCGTGATTTCCGGATGGAAGAAGATCTTAATTCACAGCTTCACGCTACTGACACGGTTTAACAAAACAGCAGTAGGTATAGATATTTTGAAATAAATTATTATCCAGTCATGTTATGCATGACGAATGTAACAAAAGACTGTTTAAATGCTCAAGTTTGCTTTAAAAAACATATTAAGGTTTTTATTTTAATGTTTTGTGAAGCGATTTGCCTTGTTATATATTGTTTGCTTAAATAACGAATATCACTGAAACAATAATGATGATTGTAACCGTTACTTCAATGTCAGTGGCATGTCCGTTAATGGTAGATATTTTGAAAAAATACCTACCATTAACGGACCTGCCACAATTTCAATGACACAATTCAAATTCAGATTCAATTCAAACAGAGTTTGAAAATATATAACAAACACAAAATGAGGAGCTGCCGAACAGAACTGGATTAGTCCGTGAAAATAAATTTTACACACCGGCTAAAAAACTAATATAAATATATGGAGGTGATTAATAACATAACATTGCATTATTATAGGTAGGTGGATAAGATCTATTGTTGCAGGAGTAATAATTTTTTTAATTACTATTATTTTCTAGAAGTTATTCAAGAAATAAAAATGTAACTAATCTGGTTTTATATGAAAAGTTTGAAAAATTCTGGTTTTTTTTGGACTTATCCGGTTGTGACTGCAAACGTGTGACAAGTCCGGTTTTATTAGTTTCGGACAAATCCAGTTTTTAATTAAAATGTGTTGAAGAAATGAATACTATTTATGTACACTCAGATACATTCTGTAAGCTCTTTTTCTTGTGATACTTGGTTAGTGATATTTTTTTCTGGCTATATATTATAGGTGTGTCGATAGTAAGAGATAAGAAAGCCAGTTCCTTAGGGGAAGAATCCGGGTGAAATCCGCCTTTAACATCGCCCTTATCATCATTTGCTATAGAGAGCTCTAAAACGAGTTGTGGAACCAAAAAAAGGTGACAAATAAACAGAAAGGTTGAACACAAAGGTACCATGAGGAATAAAGCACCGGTAAGGTCGTTGCACGTGATTCGAACAGTGACGTCAACGGCAAACAACCTTGCCCGTAAGGCTGAGCTCCAAATGTATTTTTTTTGTAGAGGGGTTTTATTTTGTACTGGCATCGCATTCATTAAATTAGAGATTTTTGAAATTGTCAAAGTAATTGCAATTTACGGTTGATGGTCAAGAAGAAAATGATTAAAAAGGAATGAAAATATTATTAAAGAATGGAATTAAATCTTTACATTCGAAGTAAAGATTTAACGTACCTAGCACAAAATGGGCATCGAATTACCGTTTTGCATCAAGAGATTCGCGTTGTCTGTGTAGTGTTAAGATAATTATAGACTATTATACTACTAACGATGCAACATCGGAATTTCCAAAGTGCTACAAAGTCAGAGTAACAATATGTGCTAAATTTCATGAAATCACAAAACGTGATGGGTTACTTAGATGTGAGGAATATTCCAATAAAGAATTATCATTGACAACGTAATGCATAAATCATGAAATTGATTCAAATACACCTATTTGCTAGATATAGCTACCGCGGAGATATTGTAGCGAAAATTCAACCATATTTTTACACTTCTGGCCTTGAATAAAACTTGGCCGCGTTCTGGAACCTACTCCACTCCGCTATTTGTCGCTTTCGAGGGGGAAACTTTTGCTTGTTTTGCTAACATCAAACAAAATGGGAGACTCAAGTCCAGTGTTTGCTGAAATCAATAATCAGGTTTTGTTCCTCTCGGCGTATAGGTACCTATATTGAACTGACTTCAACTTTCGTTTGACATTGACATCTTTTCTATCACTATTTATATATTTTGCGCTCGAACTGACATGCTACTCGATATGGGCGTACAAACTGTTGCTATTAATAAACTACTTATATTTAATTAAACCGAATAACAAAAAAGGGGCCGGTCAACCAGACGACTGTTAATAGAGCGCATAATTGAACGCACAGTTAAGTGATATCAAGTTTAGCGTCACTGTTACAAAAAAACTATTGATATAACATTACAGGTTTTTATTGTAGCTTTCGTTGCATCACAAATGCAACTGTTTAGTGAGCCAATTAAACAACTACATCATTTGGGTTGTAAAAAACAATTGAAGTTGAATGCGTATCTGTGCAACTTTCTTCTATTAACTTTTGTATTGTCAATTTCATGAAGTGGTTGGTAACATATTTAATTATTATTATTTATAGAATAATTAAATAATGACGGCGCCAAAGCAGTCAGTGACACATAAATAGTACGTAAAATTAAAGTAGGTTAGCCTAACAACATGACGTAATGTTGACCCTGTACGCATAATGTCCTGATAATATTAATAATTACAACGATATTTACTTTAAAGATTAAGCGTACTTTACTACGGTGCGATGGCGGTACCGCGGTGTACAGCAAAATCATTACTGTTTACCGTTTAAAGTAAAAACAGAATGTGCTTAATTTCATCGCAACATTAATCGACTTTGCAGATCAACATTTAGTTATTTGTCGGAGGCATTTCTGCAGATACCCTTAACAATACAAAAAACCGGCCAAGTGCGAGTCAGACTCGCACACGAAGGGTTCCGTACCATTATCTATGAAAACGGCAAAAAAATCACGTTTGTTGTATGGGAGCCCCCCTAAACATTTATTTTATTCTATTTTTTAGTATTTGTTGTTATAGCGGCAACGGAAATACATCATCTGTGAAAAATTCAACTGTCTAACTATCACGGTTCATGAGATACAGCCGGGTGACAAACGGACAGATAGATGGACGGACGGACGGACGGCGGAGTTTTAGTAATAGGGTTCCCGGTTTACCCTTTGGGTACGGAACCCTAAAAAACTGCTAACGGACCTCATTATCGGCGTCTATATTAACTTCATTGAAGGCGGTAAGTATTAGTCATACCTCGCCGTTAATAACCTACCTTTAAAGAAGTCGGCATAAGCGTGTAACTAAAACAACGTGTACCACAATAGTCACAATTGCATGTCCGAATTAAACTAAGAACGTTATTTTTAGTAAAAACAAAAAGCGATGCGATTTCTTTTAGTAACGGTTTAGTGTTTGAGGCCAATGGTAATAAACTTTCACGATCAAGTGCAGGCGTCTGCACCGAGAGGCACGCGATTAGCACTATCACGACACATACTCGAACGGTCTCCGGAGAGAATTCGCAAAGCGCGCTACTAGCGCAGACCGCGTCCACTACCGTCGATATCGAGGCAATCACTAAAATTATAACCATTCGTAGTAGGTACCGCACAGCCGGATCGCGAGTATTCACACAGCATATTAATTCGATTATCTAACTGTAGATCGCGACTTGTGAATCGACTTGACTAAAGTTCTACACTATTATAATAAATAAAAGCACAGTGCGCAGACGTCATTTTGTCACATGTTCGCGCATAAGTACCTACTCCTAGTGTGAACAGTGTCGGACTTATCTTTGCGACACAATTAAAAGATAATTATAAATTAGTTAATAGTATTTGTCATCCTTAGTATGAATGCACATTGGTATAATAAAATCATTTCTTTATAACTTTTGTTAAATATTTTAAACGTAATTAAAAAGATAATACCTATATAAATTATATTAATCACTTTAGTTATTCTTATTCAATGAACGTATTAATATTTATTTTCTAAACTTGAAAAACGGTATTTTCTGTTTTACATATATTACTACTATAGTACTATTCTATTATAGGTATTTTGCTACAGTAAGTAAAGAGTTCTCAGAAGTGTATTTAGAAAATTTTAGTGATGTTAAAAATTTAATAGATACACATTTCATAATTCATCTTGCGCGCAAAGATCAGATGACGGACGTCAAAGTTGACCGACAAAAAATCAATTACATTGAAGTCAGGATTTGGGAAAGTATAGAAAAAATAGAAATATATTTAAGGATTCGTTTGCGCCCTTAGCCACAGACTACTAATTCCGTGTCTTTATCTTATTGCGTGGCTTTACTAATAAATGGAAACATATTTAGTTAACAATCACTTTCACTCAAACGTAACATAATTATCCATTGATTGTCATGTTTGTTGATTTGTTTGATTGTATTTTGCTATTAGCTAAGTAAAATATAGATAAATTGATTGCAAATTCGATTCCGTTGCAAGAGTGACTTAATAAATATTGAACGGCATTATGTTACTCTGGCAAAGTAGCACAAATCGTAAGGTTAGGTTTTGATATTATGTTCTTTGTGGTGTATCAATTGAGATCAGCTACTGACCTTAGATATTAGAAGTTAATATTAAAATTTAGTTAAAAATAAATTATAATTACGGTTGTTATTATTAATGTTTTTTTTTTTAAATCAACACTTTTCGAAAAGCTTTATATTTATTAATATTATGTATACCTTATATGAAATTAGAAATATAAACAAAAATTACGTAATAAAAAAGAATATCAAAATAAAATAGGATTAGAAAAACAAGTGCGTCGATGTCTTTTCTTTGGTGATTAAGAAAACGCGCTCGTTAAATAAATATTTTAATTGTAAGAATTAATAATCGAATACATTAGAGAAAGGACCCACTGATGTGCAGTTATGCATTATTACAATCAATGCCTGTGACTTACACTCATCTAGATAATTGACTAGCTGACCCGACAGAGACGTCCTGTATAAGTTTTAATAAATACTAACGGCCGCTCGCGGTTTCACCCGCGTGGTTCCCGTTCCCGTAGGAATATCGGGATAAAAAGTAACCTATGTTTTAATCCAGGTTATGAACTATCTGTATGCCGAATTTCATCCAAATCAATCATCCGTTGCAGCGTGAAGAAGCAACAAATATACACACATACATACACACAAATTTTCGCATTTATAATATTGAATTAATAATCGAATACATTAGAGAAAGGACCCACTGATGTGCAGTCATGCATTATTACAATCAATGCACCCTGACTTACACTCATCTAGATAATTGACTAGCTGACCCGACAGAGACGTCCTGTCTAAGTTTTAATAAATACGTGCCACGAACGCCATCTATTAAGAGTAATCCAAACTGGTGATTCCTAAACAAAATAACCAATTTTAAATTTTTCGATATCTCAGCTGGTTTTTTTGAGTTTTCCTTTAATTTTTTCTATTAAACCATATTTGTGTTAGAGCGAACAAAACAATATAAACATTATTCAAAACGGTCAAGCCATTTTTCAGTTTTAGCGAGACTAACGAACAGCAAATGATTTTTATTTAAATAGATAGATATAACATTTATAAAACAATAATTATATTAGTACTTGCACCTTTCATACGTACCTCTATCGTGCCGCATAATAAAATATGCACAACATTTATACAACAATGGTTCATGTTTAAAAGCATGCCTTTAAGATTTTTATAAATGTTATGCGCTCGCCTGCGTTGTACACGTAAATATTTATATTATACGATCTCACTTGATTGGCTACCCACAGTCTATAATTAAAAGTAGGAAGTGCTTATACAGATTAAGTTTCCTAAGAATAAAAATTACTATTTTGAGAATATAACACTTCAAATGCCACATTCAAACCGATACGTTTTTTTTTTGTGATAACAATAAGGCCAGCCGCACTTTAGATGCGTTTTCGTACGAATTGGACTCCTACGAACTTGAACGATACATCCTGATCATCCGACTACTATGGTACCTCGCACACTAGACGTGCGTACGTTGTACCTGACAGCTGGCCTTGGAAAAAAATGTGGAACGTCATGTCCAATATGTACCTAACTCCGTTTCATCTGGTGTCATCAAGCAGAAGCGGATTCCAAATGCGAAGACAGCTAGTTAACCCATTACAGCATAACGTCCGATAAATCGAACGCCAGTAATATATTTTTATTTTTAATATGCTTTTAATAGTTTTTTGTTTTAGAACGTAACTTTAGTATATTTTTTATTCAGTCAACACTGTGTTGAGTGAATGAATGAGGGGTTTCTTGGCGGGAAAGTGAAGAGTCATGTTTGCGGTTTTGTTTTATTTTCTAAAATATTTGTTATGTCGAATATTAATGTGAAATAATGGTGGATTATTGACCGTGAAGTGTTCGTGAGTGTGCGTGAGTGTTGGCAAATGCAACAAAACAGTGCAATGGCACTTTTCAAATTCTCTCAAGAAGTCGCATGAGGACTTAGTAAAGCCCCATATCTTTACTGAGATACCCGAGGGGTTGGGGGGGTATATCATTTCTCACTTCTTATTTCTATCATCATTCATCATCATCCTAGAGTTTAATTTTGAGAAACGTATAAATTAAGTTTTCGACTGAAGGACTAGTATCCATGGTCATGAACAAACTAAAAAAAATATGAATGAATGGTATTTGTCATCTGTCATCTATCATTTTCGAAAATGGCGGATCGCGGTCCTACTATTTTGAGAACAAGGTAAATATTATAATTTTTTGTCTTAAATATTTATGATAAACGTTTCAAAATGTGTTTTATTTGCCTTAGTAAATATAAGCTTAGTTTTATCGCACAAGCATTAGCTTGGTTGTTGGGCATGTTATTGTGATACCATCCGATATATCGGACGTTATGCGTTGTGGCCTCTAAAATGTGGTTTGCTTGCTTTCACAGCTTGAAGGTGCATGAAGTTCTAGCGGCTTTAGAATGCGAAGATGAGGAGGATACTATGGGCAACCTTATTTATATTGAGCCACCTATTGAACGTGGAGATCAGGCTACGGATGAGGACAGTGACAAGTCTGATGAAGAGCATGATACAAGCCTAAATCACTTGGGTCGCCAGTTACTACAAAGTAGGTGTAAACTACGACGTATTCGATCAAATAATGATGATGCTATCTATGCCTTCAACATTTCTAGGTCTGCAAACATCAAATACTTTGCAAGAGCTTTCATCGGACGGAGAGCGGTGGCGAGAGGGACTCTCCCCAGAGTCGGGTTGCTTGAGAGTGCAGCCCTTAGTGGGTGGTAACAGTTGGTTACTCGCGAGAAAAATTGGTTGCACTAAAGAAACAGACTTCTTATTTGCATTTAGGAGGTATTTGGCTCTCACAAAGCGTGACAAGCAAGCGTTCTGTGCTTATGGGTACAATCCAATGCAAGTGCATTGGATTGTACCCATAAGCACAGAACGCCGATGTGCAAATAAATGAGGAGGGAAAGCTTTTAGGTGTCTTAATGCGATGTCGGGCTTCACCCTAAGTATTTTATGGAGTATAGTGTAATCTCTTCATAGGGTTCTTCATAGAATTATCTTTGTCTGATTCACATATTTATCTGTTCTTAAGGTTACCTTTCTATAATTTTTTTTCAATAAATTTTAATACAAATTTAACTGTTTTAATTATTCTACTATAAGTTAGTGTATGGGTCCGCTGTGCATAGCGTCCGATTTATCGGACAGGTCATAAAATCTTAACTATAACTATATTCATTATTTTTTACTTACTAGGTCGTTTAAACAACCCCAACCATTATTTATCATTAAAATTGTAACAAGTGCTATAGCAAACTTTATGCTGTAAGCAGAATTGTGACTCACACCATGCTTCGGAAGGCACATCGTGCTTTGGAAGGAACGTAAAGCCGTTGGTCCCGGCTGTATTTGCTGCTGTCGTTAACTACCACCAATCCGCTCTGAGCCCGCGTGGTGGTTTATGGCCCGCTCCCTCTATCCATCAATAGGGAAGGCCCGTGCCTCAATTCAATTAAATCATTTGTTGCTCCCCACAAGTATACATGAGTTGTTACAATATTGGTTATATAGAAAGTAGTTAGTAGTCTGCCTCATTAGTGCAGGGGACATAAAAATGAGTTGGTGATGATGGGTGATGTGCTTCACTAGGTGTCCTCAACTTACCGATCTGTAAGTTGATTCTTCCCACCTCATTTTTTTATCCTGATCAACTCAATATTCTTATCAGCAAACTCTAAAGTGAAAGCGAGGGCACAGTGAGGGTCGAAAATGCATTATCCGACCCATTTGCATTTGGTACGGGTGTTTGTCATAGTTGCGAAAGGAGAATAAGTGAGGCAGAATGTTCTAAACGGGTCAGGTATAATGCAGGGTTTAGAAAATCGAACTTTGTATTTTTACATTTTACTTAGGACTTCATACAATCTACAAGCAAATAAAAAGATGATTAAATAAATAAATAAATTTTTCCTACACTCACACCAATTATCTAGCCCAAGAGAAGCTTCGTTATGAAACTCGTTATATGGTTACTAGACAACGGATAAACATACTTAAAATACTTAAATGCATACTTATTATACATAGAAAACACCCAGACCCGAGACAATTTAGAAAAACAATAATTTCTAAATTGACCCGACCGGGGATCGAACCCGGGACCTCAGAGATGGCGACACCATGAAAACCGGTGTACAAACCACTCGACCAAGGAGGTTGTAAAAACTAAGTACTCCCTTTCAGTTGGTTGTTTGATATTTCTCTAAATTAATCGGACCAACAATTATCGCATGATGCAATCCTGAACGCCATTGCTGATAAGGTGGATTGCCACATCCAGAAATACTGGGTGGGATTAATCATAGGTTTACACCTATGATTGATCTCACCCAGTATTTTTATGTTATTTTTATTTTTATTTTTATCTAATTAAATGCTTTACTAATATAGCCTGTAAGAATGTATTAACTAACACATGTATGGATACTCACTGTCTGAAATAAAGTTTATATTATTATTATTATTATTAATAATACAGGAAGATGTGTTTTTTTTTTCAAAACCGCTGGATTCGATTCTTCGCAATGAAAACGTTGCGCTAAATGGACACGAACTCGTTAAAGCATTTTTTATATTTTCATTAGCTTAGATTTATACAATCTATGTCCGCTTGAAAAAAAAAACTTCAACTTGTGTATATTTTTTCACAACAACGATAATGCCGGAAACTGCAAGGGCTCCTTTAACAACTTAAGAAATGCTACTATCATTGTTTTATGGCGATAAGACAGATAAGGATGTAATACTTAGCTAGATCCCTCCGCCAGGAATGGCACATCTTGGTCTGACTTAACCATTAAAAGGTTGATATATTCGAATATTTCATAACTTGTTTAGTTTGCCGGGTTAAAGCTACTGGGCCGTCAAAACAGGAACAAAGATAAATTATTATGTAACAAGAAAGTAGAAAAACATGTGTAGCACTAGGCACAGATAAAAGCAATTAATACGTATACACAATTTTGAAACTTCAAAAGCCTCTGTTGTAAAAATCATAACCCGAAGAAAGGAGTTAATATATTTGAAACACCTTGTCCGAATTGACACTTTTAATTTTGATATTTTTTCAGTGACTAGTCGGACACCATCAAATTAAGTTACCGACAAAAGTTATTAAATGAAAATGAAAACGACTGTCTTCTTAAAACTACTTAGTCTTTTGCGAAAGTCGAAATTTAGAATTAAAAGTAGAGGCAGTCTATTGCAAAATAACAAATTAACTTTCGCGTATTGTTTTCGTTTTTATTTGGCATGTTGCGTTAGTTTATAATAGACTTTTATTATTAGAAAAGAATTTAATCACTTCTAAATTAAGATTGCAAAGTCTAATAATAAAACGTCAAGCCCCAATTAACCCTTCCTGGATCGTTGGCAGCATTGTACGAGTCATCTGAAGATAGTTTCAGTGCACAAAATCTCGGTTACTGGCCTACTAAGATGATATCTTAATGTTTATTTAGCTAGTTTACATAACGCCACCTATAAATTGAAGATAAGCAAAACAAAGGCAAATAAAAAGTTGTGGGATCCATTTTTTTATAGTTAACTAACTTCAGCCCGCAGCTTTCCCTTTGTGAAATTCGATCTTCCTCTTGTCTTTAACGCTTGCCCCCTGGAAGATTATATATAATCAGGACAATAAGACGTATATGGAATAATCAGGCCCCCCAACTGTCTTTGTGCAAAAAAATACGTCAGTCCGTGGCTCAGTTTTAACGAGCAGGGAGCCACTTCTAATTTACTCTTAAATGTTTAACATTATATATTAACCTCTTAATTTATTATTGTTTACTTCAGTAACTTGTTCATTTCAATATATTTAGTCGGGAATCCATATCTTTTAAGGTGTATTATATACTATATTACTTATGACTACTATAATAGTTTAGTATTAGTAAGAATACAGATATGAAGCAGATGTTAATCGATTCTAGTAAAATGCATTACAAAGATAGATATTATTCAAAGATAAGTGAAAGAGCTAAAAGTCTTGCAAATATTGCATAAAGCCTCATTAGTTAATAAGTCTTATGCAATATAGGTATACATACGAGTTAATAAATAATTTTACTAATTATAATTAGTGTAGACATAACTAGTTTTTTTTTTTTTCAAACACTACTAAAGTAAATAGCAACGAGTGTAAAAGTAATTATTTTCTCACGGTCAAGATTAAAGATCTCGCTCACAGCTGTTGCGCGATGCGGCGCCGCGTCGTCGCGTGTCTTAACACTCGGTCCACCCCCCAATCGATACCACACCGCCTTTGCATCTAACTCTATTTTATACCGGCGTGAGATTGTCTGATGAACTTTATCGAATGTAAAAGGTGTAAAAGAAAAATGGATGCCACCGATTCTAACCGCATCAGAGTAGATGTGTTACCGCGTCGATCAAAATTTTTTTGGCAAAGGATTACGTGTTGTACGTTTGGGGGCGAGTGTATTATATGTATCGGTGCAGCGGTGCACCATCTATGTTTAGCGCGGGTCGGCGACGGGTGCGCGGACGGGTGCGTCGTACAGCGCTCCGTCTGGGGGCTGCGGGCGATGGCGGTGGAGACAGTGCGCGTTATCGATCGCCGCAGACGAGCACGCGTGCCGCGTGGTTACCGGCACGACCGGCACTGGACGCCGTCTCGAAACCGCGCAAGCGCATTCGCGCCGCACTCCAGACACCGACCGGCGACGCCGCGCCCGCCGGCAGCCGCCATTGCACCCGCAACATAAATTATACCACTCGTTACGTACCTACGTACGTACGCAAACAATGAGGTCTGTACGTGGGCTCGTTTGCGGAATTAACGAACAAATCGATTTAAAAGCTCTACCTTGATTGCATATTTTGAACACAAAAAACAATCACATTATCGTCTTCCAAATTGACATTCGGAGCACGAAATTGTAGACAGGAACCGAAAAGTATGTAGGTACCTATATAATTCCAGACGGGTGTAATTTTCATGAGACGTACGCGATCAATACTTCAACACAGCAACCAGACGATGTGCTCTTCGTGCTGGTATATTTAGGCATCTTAATTGATTAAGAATGTAATTATTGACCTTGGAACCTTGCGTAACAATTGACACAAGTGCATCGTCTTCCACACCGTAATCTACTAGCTGAATACAAAAGATGCCTTGCAGGCTGGCTGGTGTACAAATATTTGAGAAGCCTCAAACTTGCTATTGTCCAATTCCTGGTAGAACCGAGTAACTGAATATAAATATTGTCACTAGGATCTTAACTCGTTAAGAGCGTTTACGCCGTTTTGCTCAAAAACTGTACTTTTCAAACCTCATAATATCTATGAATATTTACTTTACAAATATGTTAATTACTTATATCATTAGGCGATCTTGTCATCAAAATAGTTTGTTGAAAACATTTTTAGATTTGTGGATATTTTGGAATTTATAACCAGATAATTGAACAGAGGTTTTCATAATTTGACTTTCCGCGTCAACTTCGAAGCTTAAAATGTGTTTAAATTACTGACAAACCTAAGAACAAAAATTTTATTTCAATTTGAAAGATCTTCAGCAAAATAGTTTGTTGAAAACATTTTTAGATTTTGGTTACTAACAAAAACTATAAAAATCCGAACATTTTGAATTTTTAAAGAAATTATAGGTGATAAAATAATTGTTTTCTCTATTAAACTTACTATATAAATATAAGATAAAAGCTTTTTACTATGGAAAAAAGTGTTCTTTAAATTATGCGCAAAATTCTTTTTACTAAATTAGCTCTATAATTTTTCTATAAATATTTTAAAACTGCTCTAAAACTACTACAAAACTCTGCGTTCTATTAGTATCAAATCAGTCCGCCGCGAGGTCTCTGAGAGAGTGGTCACGTCGCTCGACGCTCTACCCGACGATTTTCGAACAATTGCCGTAATTTCGAAGATAGTTCAAATTTATAGCGCGATAAGCAAATCTTAGTACTTTAGTGAATAAATTATTTTATGTTACTTTTGATGAATTGCAACATTTTTAAATTGGACGACCTCCGTGGTCGAGTGGTTAGCGCGCCGGGTCGGGCGTCGCGCCGTCTCCGAAGCCCCGGGTTCAATTCCCGGTCGGGTTCATTTAGAGAAGGACTGTTTTTCTAAATTTATTTCGGGTCTAGGTGTTTTTTCTATGTTTATGCATGCATGCATGTCCATGTCTATGCATTTATCCATATTATCTTACTATACTAACGAGTTTCTTAAGAATACTTATCTTGAGCTAGATAATTGGTGAGAGCATTTACAAATTAAATTTTTAAACTGACAACGTATATTATGTTGAAGAGATAATGGGTAACAAATTCAACGAACCCCCCACCCCCCTCCCCCTCCCTCCGAATCGGGCGTGGTGAGAAGTGAGCTTTAAGTAAATTTCGCAATGCTGGCCCACGGGATGGGTGGGAAATACCATCTATGTGTGTTTCTCTCGGAGGAGGGAAGGAGGGAAAAGGAGGGGATCCTTTGCAAGACACGTAAAACCGGTGGTCCCAGTTTTTGTCAAGACTGCTCCGCACCCGTGCCAGTGTGAGCTATGGGCTATGGCCCAATCTCCTCGCCATATCCGCAGTAGCAGTGCGACTTTTGTAGACTAATTATTTATTTTGTTAATAAGTGTATTCCTTTTTTAATTTTTTTAAGTATTCTTAGCTATTATTATGTTTTTTAGAATCCTACTTATTTAAGTTTTTCTTTCAATGTATTACAAAGAAATGATTAATTGTATGGGCAGTCAAATACCTTGACCGAGTTTTGACAGCACCTATTTTATTGCTGCATGATGCGCTTTGTGCTTATGTGGCTCATATTTTCCAAGTAGTTTTTATACAAAATTTATTTTAAAAGGAGATTAGCAAAATTGGGCTTGGTAATAGACAACATATTATTATTGATATATTCTAAAAAATCGGTCAATTTATTTGACTGCCCATACAATTAATCATTTCTTTGTAAAATATTGGAAGAAAAACTTAAATAAGAAGGATTTTTAAATGTTTCGTATCTCAAACCATCAACAAACTGTCAACTGTCAACGTCATGCAGGGAACAACAGGGACTCTATTTCCACTTAACATCAAGTGGAGTGGAGACATTTGCCGAGCTATGAATAAAATAAAATAAAATGTGACGTCGTCAAATCAATTCGTCCAAAATAAATCGTTGAGGAACAAATAGGTATTGATTATAATTTTGTGATATAAGATTAATTACAACATTAATAAAAATACATACAATATAATATTATAGGTACTTATTTCATGTATCTGTAGTTTAGCCATCTGCTTACGCCCATAGTTAAAAATAAAAAAACGACGGATGGCACCCCGGGAGTGCCGGCAGAAGTGAAAACTTGAATATTAACGTTGTGCATTTTTGATATTTTGGAATGGTTAGGGAATAATTTTGCACGAATTGCTTCAATTATCAGTATAAAAGTACTATCATTTATGTGGTAGAATACAATATTTATTTATTGTGCTATCGTACACAAACATGACAATTTATTCGCGCAAGCGCCTTGCGCCGCCTAAACGAAACAACAGGCATACATTTTCGCCGCGCCGTAGAAAGAGAGGGGGATACTTCCTCTCCTACGCCGCGCCGGCTGTCTACTCTCCATCCGTCTTACGATTTTACGTCTTACATTTTCGATCAGGTCACGTGTCCTGACGCGAATTTAACATTTTTTACCCATTACAAAAAAAATGTACAACGCCGCCAAAGAAGTTTTCACTTCAATAATTTCTAAGTATACCGAAAAACTAAATTCGAACGGATCAAAGTAGTGAGTTTGACTATAGTGAGCAGAACTAGCCTACTCTACGCACACACTCGCGCGCGCTCACAGCCCGCTTCTGTGTGCGTGATATTTGGACTTAAAAACCTAAACTTAAGGTCTCGCGTTCGGCGTAAACGCTCTTAACAAGTCTGGTGACACAATTTTAAGTAACTAGACAATGCAAGCGTTATTTTCAATTATAATTTTATAACCTACTATCTAAAATGCGTATAGCAGCTTGTACATTAAATATTATAATATACTAAACTTGTACAAATCAACACAAATTAAAGCCATAAAAGATAAGGGCGTCGCGTAAAACGAAGAAGCTTTCGAATGACCAAGTAATATAAACAACACAACACTGATTTAAAGATAAAAATGAGTTGTACTCACGGAAGTAATTAAGTGTCTCCCTGATCTGGTCAGGTGTAAGTTGTAGATCTTCGTCACTGATGGGCAGCGCCGGCGATGGTATGAACCAATCTTGATTCTCGTACCCTGAAAATAAAGAATTTAAATTAAAAGTAAGAATTTAAAAACAAGGAATTAAAGTAAGCTGAAGGTTTGTTTCAAAAGATTGCGCCACCTTTTTAAAGACTTCGGATTCGGAATTTTTGAACAAAATTGCATCATCTAGCCAGATCCAGGTTTCAGCCACTACTTACGAATAGTTATCATAGAATCTAGGAATGTAAAGAGAAACGCTAGTTCTTTGTGTAAAACCAAACAGTTGAATGAATTTTAGATGTATTCGACATTTTTGTTAAGCAGAAAACATTAAAGATTTTAATTAAAAGCGCCACACATTACTTATGTAGGTACGTCTGGGGCCAGCCAAAGTCGTAAATAGCCAACAAACATTCAACTATGAGGCGACTCATGTAAACTGAGGCGGTTGAAGGCAGTTTCAATTTTCGTACTGACGGATATGAGCCATATATTCACGGAGGGCCCGGACGACTGACGTCACAGGACCGGTGAATCACTTCAATTGGCCGGACAATAATTTTTATGCTACATTCCACACACTTTCATATGCGAGCAATAGGTGTATGTGTATATCTTTAGACGCGATCGCAAAAGTTTTTTAACAGAAAAGTATTGCTGATTGTTAGATTAAAACACAAGTATTATAAGTTACTATTACGGAAACCGTAAGATTCCCATGGCATGGCATACAGTTTTAATCACTGTTCCCATCTGAAGGTGTAGTGTGCGCATATACGTACACGAAACACGACAGCAGCAATGAGAACTAATTGGTAGTTGTTACACAATGTTTCTTTACGTGACTATTGCCTTTAATTGTTTGACATAAACAATATTTAGTACAAACACAAGCTGTAAATGTGGAAAGACTAATACAAGTTAAACGGGAAAACAGAAACGTTTTTAAAACTACAGTAAAGTATTCAATTAAAATTTAATTAGGAGAATGCTTTGCGATTCAAATTCTCGTATCGATAAATGTCACACACTCACTGTCAAACTAACCATTGATAAAAACTTTGGAACTATAAAGCTTACAAATAATAGTTTGTTTTGGCAGCTAGGCTTCTTACATGGTGTAGATGTAGGAGGGATGTCCCTAAAGAAAGGATTTTTAGAATTCCTTTGGGAACACGAGATTGGGGAAAGAAGTGTGTAAATGGAAGTCCGACACTAAAGTGGGTAATCTTAATCTTAACTTTAGCTTTGCCAGAAATTCAGCTTTTAACCTCGTAAAATTTTTGGGAGCTTAGTCGTTTATGTTCGAATATGGACAACGTGCGGACGAAACTAGGCAAAAGCTAGTGTCTTTTATTATTATATACGAACACAACAAGTAGTTGCTAGACGGTTCGCTTATACCGGAAACATCCCACGGTAAGATTGTTGGAACGGTTTGTTTACCTCTATTCAAGCGGTGCATATCGCAAGAAACGCAGCTAGAGCAACAACATGACATATGGCCCGCATCAGACTGGTCGGGGACGCATAAAGCGCATAGTGTCCCGCGGACGATGACTCTTGCGATGAGACACCATTATTTATAGTATTCCCGAGCGGCGCCGGCGCCGGAAACCGCGCCTCAAGCACTCGCTGAGACGGAACAACGCATATAGACTCAACCACCGATGCGACGACGCCTGAAGTTTCAGCGGCTGCTTACACGTTTTAAAACTGTTTTAAGAGCTGACCCAAATAAATATGCCTTAACTAAAGGGAAATATATAAAGAAACATTCAGTTTCGAAGAAACTCTATTTAAGAAAATGTGTTTAAAAGAGAAAGGTGATTATATTTCTCTTGGTCATGACATGTCATGAGCAATCATTTTTGACAATCACGTGCTTAATTTCATTGCCAAAAATGTTACGTGCGACAACGCCGCGTTACATTCGTAAACATTATTTTCCTCACGGCATATTTCAAATCAATGTCAAAGAAGGACAATTATTGTGAGTTATTACTTCGCCAGGCAAAAGCAATCTGGCTTAGAAAGCGTACATGAATACATCGTGAGATTGCAATGTCTCTGCATGCCTTATGAACGGTAAGACTCTTTCCAAATCTTTCGTATAGGAAGCAAGATCATTCATCTATCTATATTAGGGTTCATTCCTGGGAATTCTCGAGCCAAGAATTTCCGGGAAATCGTTGAGTTTTGTTCCCGGGAAATTAAGCTCGAGAAAAGTCGAGAACTCGAAAAATCATATTCGAAAAACAGGTAAGTCGTTTCACTTTTATTGACATGGCTTTATTCATATTATTTTTATCACGATTAATAATCTCATTAAGATCATAAATTTTACTAGGTATCTGTTTTTTTCAAAATTTTTTTTAAATATTTAAAATAACTAACGATACATATAAGTACCTACTATTTTTTTTCCAAGTTTTTCTTGTATGTTTTTCTTATGTTAGTAATTAGAAATTAATAAGTATGTTATTTTGAACTTGTGAGATGAATATTGCCACTGAATTGTTGTGTATCACATATTAATCCTAGGGCTTATTATTAATTTGAATTGCGTTTGTTTATAGACTGTACCGAAACGTCGAAATGTTTCATTGATTTTGTAAAGTTTTCATTTGATTTTTTTTTCTAATTAACATACCAAAAATGGTGCTGTGATTGTAATTTAATTATAAGTTAAAATAATGTTTACGTTTTCATGTTGAAGTTTTTGTTTATTTTTTGTTTTGTTTAATAGAAGTCAATATTGATAAGTTTTAAGTAGTTTTTTTTCTATTTAAAAATGGTGCTGTGATTGTAATTATAAGTCAGACAGAATAGTTTTATTATTTTGGTTTTCTTTAAGAAAAGATAAGCTAATTTTGTTGAAAACTGTCAATAAAAGTTTTATAATTATTTTGATACTTTTATTTGAGAGGAAAACCACTGAATTTGTTGATTAATCACACTATTGGAACCGAAAAAACATGCGAAAACGTACGTAAATGTAAATTTCTCGACAACCCGAGAAGACCCGAGAAATTAGCCTCGAGAATTCTCGAGACCCGAGAAATTGAAAAGCTCGAGAAATCATGAACCCTAATCTATATATATTAATACGTGAAGCAAAAACTTTGTACGAAAATTGCGCGGACGGAAGAGTATGAAATTTCGCAAACTTATAGTTTATATAGAGAACGAGTGCAGAATGCAAATATTTTTTTTTAATGATGCATAAAAATACATTAAAAAAATAAACATTGTTCCATACATTTTTTCAAAAATTTCAAAAATGGAGGAAGCGGCCGAAATTTGTCAATGCCAATCCAAAGTCACATTCTATCTTTTAAAAATTTTCATTGTTTAGGATACAATCCGTGCAGCCTTAATAAAATATTGTTTAGTAAACAACTTTTTATAAAAATTACGGTCACTGGGCGACCACTAATAAGAGATTAAACAGTGTGGTAGAACCACGAACGAACCAATGAGTATATGCAATTCATTTTATACTCAGAAGAAATAACTTTAAACGTAACGAGTAATTGTCATTAAATGTATATTTGCGATAGTTGACATTTACGGAAAGCGATTGCGCCGCTCTCTCGCAAGAGGCCTTGCCATACCACTCTCATTGTTGTGATAGTAGAATCGTGCAATGCATAAAACGAACATAGCTTGATCTCAGCGCAGCATTAGCTAATCTCTGCAGTGTACAATTTGCACGGCGGCAACGTGATCGTGAACTATGGAATTCGTACAGACAGAGAAAATAAAATTGCGAAAAAATAGGCTGCGGCCCAGTTACTGAACATTGACCTGTTATTTATGACGGCCAGCTTAGCGAATTCAGGACAAAACACCGAAGAAATTGGTTTATTTTCAAACTTAATGCATTGCGTATTTTGTTACGCTCTCGCTGTTCAATAGACGAGTTGTCAGAAAATTTAATGCCAAAGATTAAAATTCGTTGATTGATTAGTTATAAAATTGTATCGAAGAATTATTGGACTAGCGATTTGTGAAAGGCACATTATGCACCATACGACCACCATAAAACCAAAAAATAATATTAACGAACGGAAAATGGCACCAACACAGTGAAACAAATGTACAGTCTAAAAGTTATGCAGACAATGAGTCCCTTGCAGACAATGGGGTTTAGTTATTGTCCGAGGCCCACCCGCCACAGTAACCGTGCGTGGCGCAAGCGCAACGCAGCGTAATGCGACAACAAATAACGACTAATTAGTCTTCGTACCGCGTTTGATTAATACGAGATTTCGTATTCGATTGTTTATCGAGAACTATAAATGAATCGACAAAAGAAGCTTAAATGAATAACAATTTATTTTATTCTTCTGTACAGCTTAAATACGTCCTAAATGGGTGGTGGTTAAAATATTGTGAGACGATTCAAAAGCGCTAACCTATATAATAAATTTACTTGTTCATTTATTTCATTATTTAAAGTTACAATCGGGCAATTGCTTATCGGTTTCTAGTAAGTATAGAGCGAGTATTATTTACTATTCGAATTCATTCGATCAGCACGTTAACGAAAACAAGAATTTATGGCAATGCAACTGCATTGCCATAAATTCTCTCGCTGTAACTACAGCGCCTCCTTGTGTTAAACATGGAGGTTTGAAATTTTGCCAAAAAAAATCTCGTTTTTGTTGACGTTAACGAACGTCAAATAAAACTCGCACTAGGCACTAAGTATATAAATCACTATATTCGAAATGGTGTGAGGCCTATGTCAAGCAGTGGAATAGTATATAATATATGCTAGGCTCTTGATGATGATGATGATGATGATAGCATTCCGCTACGAAATGAAAATTGCGACACTAAATACACAGTTACTATTAAATCACACAACCTCAATAGAAATTTATTAAAAACAGTACCCGATGACACTAAAACCTATTTCTCTAAATATTAAAACGATTTTTCACTCAATGACAAATTTCAATAAATACAATCACTTGATTACATTATCTGTTCATTCATTTAATCTAGCTGTACGTGAACTATCAAGTCAAAAACAGATTACAAAAACACAATGTTAATGACGGTATAGTTGTTGACATTGAATGGGCGCCTTTGGCTTTTAAAGTAAAAAGTAAATAGTGTTGAATAATTTCGGCGGGCTGGTTAGAACCACGATAGCTCAATCAATTGGGAGAGCACCTGACCCGGTATGTCAGAAGGGTGCGGGTTCAAATCCTGTTTGTGGCAATTTTTTCAACATTAGTGTTTTTGTAATTTGTTCGCAACAAAATTTGCGGTAAAAATTATATAAACATTTCAAAAACAGATGTTATCGTAAAAAAGGAGAATTGTAGTCATTGAATAATCCGTATTAATTAAAAATATTATCTTTCAGTTCCTACAAATACAGCATTGTTGGAATCGACGAGACTTATGATAAAACAGGAAGTGAGAGAGGTAGGTTTTGGATGATTACATTTAAGATAAAAAATAAAATAATTTTAAAGGAGGATTTTGCCTAGAAACCTACCATAAAAAAGGCATGAGTACAGTAAAATATGAAATAATATAGGTAGGTATTATGTGTGCTGAACTGGCACCGTTCCGTAGACAATATACGTTCCACAACATTGAACATGGCCACATCATTTAGCTTATGTACATAATAAGGTGCTAACAACTATGATATTCACTATAACTACACTACCTGTCGTAAACAACTAAAGGTGTCTCAATATCTAATCAATTTACAAGAGGCTTCTCCCCAACAAAGCAAAGATCTTCCAACGAACTGGATGATGATGATTCTCTCGTACTACGGAAATCTTCACTGTATTATGGAGACGGCTAAGTACAAGTAGCTCTTTAAAAAACTATCAACTCACACATAATAAGTTTAAACGTGGTGATATCAAACTATATAATCTATACAATATTAGGTCCTTACCTATGAAATTGACGTTTTGTATGAAGATTTTTTATAAAATTATATTTTTTTCATACTAACGTTTTTTTTAATTTTCTTAGTATCTATTTATTTTAACACTATAAAAATTGTAGAGTAGTGTGTTTGTTTCACCAGCTAAATATAGCAGACTTTAAAAAGAAAAAAAATCAAGTCAAAGCTACAATGAAACAAAAGGACAATTCCGCGAACAAAAAAGTTAGTCAATTTAAAAAAAAAGGGCGATAAAGACACAAAATTAATTGTTATTACTGAAGCCTAAGTAACTATATTAACAACCGGTATTGACTTTTAGAAGTAATACACCTATTAAATAAGTGAGAAAAAAACGTCAATTTCATAGGTAAGGACCTCATAAAAAAGCTAAAGTCTACGCGAACGAAATCTTAGAGAAATGATGGTTTAAGTAATGAAATAACATAAATTAAGCTTACCTCCAAACTGTGTAAGGCTGTCGGCTCGCAACCGATACTTGGGTATGTACTCTTGCAGTAAACTAACTATTTCTACCTCTGGCACCTCCTCGCTATTGCACACCTCTGCGAACAAAACAGAGAAACCATTAAACATCCGAAAAACCTCATGGAAAACTATTAACATACATTGAATATTTTATTTTTTATTTTTTTAATATTTGAATGCAATAATCAACATACACATTGTGAAAAGAAATTTTCTTCCCATTGGAAAGTCTCACGACGTCGCGCCCGGAGTCGTGACTGTAGGAGTTAACTTGGGCGCAGTGCACTACAAACAGCCATAACTCGTTACAGGACGTCTACTCTCCGTATTTAGTATATGAGCTGTTGCAGACAGAATCGATAACTGCCTCCCGACCGACGGCGGCGCTGACCGCCCCTCCACGGGGCATGCACCCCGGGACATTCTCCCGACGCACCTAGCTTTGTCCGTAGTTAACGCAGTTATAGTACACAATGGAGGCAAGGCACTAACGATCGAAAGGTACACACGGACAAGTAAGATAGGCTCGCAGACATCCCGTAGATTATTTAAATATTGCAACGATGTATGAGGCTCGCAGACATCCCGTAGATTATTTAAATATTGCAACGATGTATGAGGCTCGCAGACATCCCGTAGATTATTTAAATATTGCAACGATGTATGTGTGACGTCTGGATAGTAAATACCTATACACATGTATAAATCCCGAATGTTTTAAGGCTAGCTCCTATATGTAGTGCGCTATATAGGTACTGTTTGCACCTTGTAGGCCGAGATACAATCCCCGACGCATGTCTGACAATTTACCTGTCTGTAGCTTGCATATCTCGCAGAAGAGCTCAATATTACTTTAAGTTTGGAACTGATAACAGATAGGTATAGGTTTGGCTTGATAAAATCTCTGAAGCTCAATAATAAATTAGCGTAACTAGTATCTTTGGAGATCAACACGAATTTAATCTTATATAGTTATAAAAACTTTATTCTTGTAATTAAAATATTATTTTATAATTCTAACCATAGACAATTGTCCATAATAAATTAACATGACACGGTAGTTGTTAATAAATACAACGCATTTACTTAACTTTTTATTGAAATCAGAATTGCCGTGATGCACTTCTTTCATGACAATATCATTTTGTTTAAATGCTTTCAATTTAATCTCGCTATGTATAATTTCAATAATAATATTTACCATCGGACATCCTGTAGTATAAGGTCGTAACCTGTGAACCTGTAAGGCCGTAACAAAGAGATTGCCGCGGCAGCGGCCATCTTTGCACTACTTATATTTAACCAGACATAATTAATAAACACTTGTTTTTACTGTGTCTTTACTTGTTTAAACGCCTCGATATCAGAGTGGCCAAGCGCTCGGCACGATTTCTCGCGTCCCGGGTTCAATTCCCAGGACGGGCAAAGTGTGTTTAGGATTTTTCGACGCATAGCCCGGGTTTGTCGTTACCGACCCGCATTTGGCAAGCGTGGTGATTAAGCCATTAAGTATCTGACATGTAACATGCAATATTTAGAAATTTGGCATATAAAAATTCAGAATAACAACTTTCGGCAATTTTAAGACGTACCCAAATACGAATGTAACGCCACTGAAACTTTAGTAAGGTTAAAAATATCAATTTGAAAATTTATAATAGATACAGTGCAGCATGAAACTATTTACCAAAGATATCAATCAGCCGTTCTACCCTATATCTAAGTTTATTTTTTTAAATTACTAAGTAGCTATTGCTCGCAGCTTTGCCCACGTGGAATAGTCATTCTTTGTTATAAAAGTCAAAACCCTTCAAAATCTATAGAGATAATCCTGAAAAACTTCATAATTATTTAAAAAATTACAGATTTCCGTACAAACTTTCCTCCCCTATTACACCTCTCTAGGGAATGTTATTCGAAAAATACTGCAACACGCCATTCTTTATTTTTATTTAAAAATCTAATTATCGATTAAAATAATTATTTTTATAGTTTTAACTTTAATAAAGATTTCCTCAAAAAAGCCTTTTTTACCTTTTTTTAATAATTTAAAGGAAAATAAACAATTCCCGAGGCAAATCATTTTTAATTTCTTTTCAAAAAAACTTCAAACTGACGGACTTCCATACAAACTTTCATACCCTATTTGACACCCTTAGGGGATGATTTCCGTAAAATCCTTTCTTCATGACTGGTTACGTCACTCAATTAACCTATATTCATCTTAGTTATGCTTAGTTGCATAAGCTTCAGTGGTTTCGGCTTGGCGATGTTGAATCAGTCAGTCAGGACAAGTCATTATATGTGTATAGATATAGAAAAGATTAACTTTTACTGATAAATCCAGATCGTACAATTATTCAAAGACCCGCTCTCATTGTTACCGCTAACTGAGTAATAATGGCATCAGATTAAATCTCGGACGTATAAAATAAAAACTTACATAACTGACAGCTAAGAAAGTTGTTTCTATCGCAATAAACTTCCGATCGATAATCGATAAAAAAAAAACTTCAATCAACGAGATATTGTTATAGATCGGTAAGTAGGTATATAAACATACACATTATTTTTGAACATTGCGTCTAAATGATATAATCCAGATATAATAACTATTGTTGGCAAAAATTCCAACAAATAACAAAAATATTTGCTGACATATGTTATAATGATAACTGCTAGTCCTCTTAAAATTCCGAATGTAATGCAAAGCTGTTATCCCAAATAAAAATATAGTGGAGATATACGTGGAGCGGAGTTACTTTTGAACTAAGTGTTCCTATACCATTAATCACAGCTATATATCCATAAGTACCTGGCCGTTAAAAACGCATGCAATGCTTCCAGCATTCTGGGCGTTTTTAGTGTGTCTTCCTCTGCGATTATATTTCATTTAAGTCTTTAAGTTAATGCTACCCAGAATGCATCTATCAGCAAATAGCTTGTGTAGAGCATGTGGAGAAGAAATGGAGTCAATGCAGCACCTACTGTGTGATTGCGTCTCTCTGGCTAGGAAAAGAATGGGACTCCGGGAGTCGACTTCCGAAACCAGTGGATTTTAGGCGCTTCGCTCTTAAAGTCGTTGCCAAAGTTATGCGTGTATTCCCAGTAGTGCCAGTGGAGTAGTCCCATGATGGGACTACTGGTATTTTTTTTCCCAGAGGTTCAGGAACACTTTGGCCTAGATTGTAAACCCGGCTTTGTTTGTTTTTGAAAGGTTTAAAAAAAAGGAGTTTATATCTAAGTAGATATAAAGTAAGTAAGTACGGACTATAAAATGGACTATGAAACATACCTAGATTACTACTAACAGTTTTAATGTAACAAATCAATTATTGTCGTAACCAGACTTATAGTAAGCAATTACGAATTTTGTTTGTTTGCTTTTGTAAACAAGGCTTCTGCCAACATTTAAGTTTATATTAAGGAAACTATAAATAACTATATATAAACTATGCGTTTTATCGTCTGAGTATCACACGGGACTACAGGCAATTGAAATCCCAATAGTCCAGTTAATGGAACCTCTGGGAAAAAAATACCAGTAGTCCCATCATGGGACTACTCCACTGGCACTACTAGGAATACACAAAGTTATGGCATCTATCTTTGCAAAGGAAGAAGAGTGAAAGGATGGGGTGGTACAAAAGATCCCGATATGGGCCGAAGTGCTACTGCGAGAGGAAAACCTCAGCGGACACCAATAAGATAAGTCTTCAAGTATTTCAATAACGACTCCCATTGTACGTCGGTAGCCTGATGTTGATATTAGGACTATGAACGATGAACGTAACATCTGGCACAAAAGTAATAATTAAGTAGTACTAGTAGTAGTAGTAGTATTAGTAGTAGTAGTAGTACAAAAGTAATGCTAATTTGTCGCATTATGTAAGCAAGAAAGGTACAGCTCACGAAGTTTGGTATAAAACCGATCGAGTTGTATGTATGTAGCCAGCGTAACTGCATGATAATTCGAAAGAACCATTGGAGTAATTAATAAAATTAGCATGACGATAATGATGATTCAATTCGAAGCGCGTGGTTCGTTTCCAATGTTAAGGCTAGCGATAACCTTGCCGACTTTAATAGGAGATATTAAGGCAGCCAACAACCTATGTACACGAGCCTTTATCGAAATTATCAAAAATTGGTCTCTTGACACGTCTGTTTTTGTTTGCAACTTTGATAATGTTTTGTCATAAACAAAGTCTGATATCATTATACATCAGGTTATTTTATTTAAATGTTAATGTATATTTGGATTGCCTCGTACGATCTCGCGCGGAAACTGCTGACGTTACTCTGAAATACGCCAAACTGAAGTGAAAATGGGCTGGACTGGACATGTACAGTCGAGTTCAATAATATGTACCTATCACTTTTGACAGATGTTGATTCTTATTACAAGGTAAATAAAGTTTACTAACTGTCAAAAGTGTATACATATTATTGAACTATTCTGTACTCCGCATGCCAAATGCTATGTGGGCGAGGTGATCTCAACAGAGTGATCCCCACAAAATGCCAAGGCGACGGGGTAGACTGAGTCTCAGATGGCAAGGAAAGACGAAGTGAAAAAGGTGAGGGCTAATATTTTTTTTTTAAATATTGTCCATGGTGGTGTTGCGGTCATTTTGATGTTGACTGTACAAAGTAAGTAAGTAAGTAATTATTTATTCAGTGCTTCCAATACATAAACATTACAATGGGTTTCTTATATCTAAGGTATAATGAGAAACAACTGAAAGGGCTGACCAGCTTAGCTCATGTTGTAACTTGTAGCCACAACGCTGATTTTCAGCTGAACCCATAAAAAATAAAATTAAAAGCAAAAAACAAAAAATATCTGTTGTTGTGACAAACTCTTGTTGCTGTTGTTGTGATAAAATAACATGTTTAAATAGTAAGTATGACTTATTTATTATTAATGAATTAACATACATACTTATAATATACCTACATTACGTATATACCTATATAGATTTATAAAATAGAATAAAAACAAGCAGTAAATTAAAATTTTAAATAATCATATAATCATATCTGATACACCCTCAATTTAGCAATTGAAAACATATTCTTTAATTTTGCGTCGGAATTTAGTAACGGGTGATAAACTGCGAATAGGTGGTGGGATATTGTTCCATATCTTTGCGGCGGCATATTTAAAACTTCCTTTGAATGCTGTAGTTTTATGTCCCTGAAGCAGAAGTCGACCTAAACGTATACGAGAAGACCAATTAAGCTTTTGAAAAAGATATGGTGGCTTTCGAGTCGTGATTATACCGAAAAGTAGAGTGGCAAAATGAATGTAGCGTCATGTTCAAAAGTTTTCCTCGATTGATGTATGTTGATATGGTGGGATATTGTAGCAAAATCTTGCACAAGCATTTGTACCCTTTGAATCAGATTTTTTGACCTTGCTAGAAGTCTCGGGCATAGACTGAATCAGCGTAAATTTGGATAGAATAAGGGATTCTACTAACATAATACGAAGCTCTATGCTTCGATAGTTGCGTATGCGATAGAGTAACTTTAAGCGATAGAAACAGTTACGCGCAATACCCATTATGTAGGTTTCAAATTTTAACTCTTCATCTATTGTTAGACCTAGATTACGTGCTACGAGACAAACATGACTAGTGATCATCACAGTAATTAGCATGTGACAGTCTAGTCTATGTGTTTCTCTAGAAAGCAAGAATCTAATTTGAAGTGTGAGGGTTTTATCTATGTTTAAATGACTTAATGGTAGTCACTGGTCATTGGTCATCAACAGGAAAATGAAAATAAACAAATGTCCTTCTTAATGGTTCTGTGATAAAAAATGCCCATTAAATAATCGCAATGATAATGTGGAATTAAATTACATACAAATACAATTTTAAACAATCATTGTACAATTGGTTAAAGATCCAAAAGGAATTCAAAACAAGAATTGTTCAATAAAGCCATTGTAATTATGGTCTAGGTAGTCCATCAGACTAATTATACTAGAGAGTGATAGTAATCTAAAATTGTTTTCTAAAATTTTTGCAAACAACAAGTTAATAAAACACATTTATCTACACTAATGTTGTAACATTCTACTTATGTTTCCAATACTTGACTTATAACTACTACTGTTATAGCGCAGACAACAAAACACTCAATTTAAGCAATTTCACATGATGGTATAATATCCACATCGATATCGTAAAATCTCATTATAACATCAATAAAACGCGACCAATTAACCTGGCGAGCCTTATGTCAAAATCCTCATACAAGTTGTATAAAATTTTGATATTAGGCTGGCTTTTGAAAACAGTTGGGTTATACGTGAAAACTTCGTCGAAACTACTAAACTTACATACACAAAACTCTTTGGTAAGATCTTGTGCCAATTAAATAAAAAAAGAACAGCGCGCGCTCGCTCCTGATTGGCCCTGCGCGCGCAGCTGCGCTCTCATTGGTTAGATTTTAATGGCGGCAAGTTCACTGTGACAATACACGTACGCGTGAATTTAATGTTTCGCAATGTGTTTTGTTTTTAAAATACAAATTAAAAGTTAAAAATGGACAGCGACGATGATATTTGTACGCCTCCGGATATTCTAGAATTGGCAACAAAAGTAACTCACAATCTTTTGCCAGAAAAATCTAGAAAATTAAAGAATATAATAACTTTTTGGCATGGAAGATCGAAAAGAAAACTACATCATTTTCTGAAAATGTCATTCTTGTGTATCTCAAAGACCTCTCCGACAAATTCAAGCCATCTTCTATGTGGGCTAAATATTCTATGCTCAAGTCCACACTGAGTATCTACAACAATATTGATATCACGAAGTATTCAAAAGTCATAGCGTTCCTGAAACGCAGTTCAGAAGGACACAAGGAAAAAAAGTCCTTGACGTTTACATCAGGTCAAATAAAGATGTTCCTGAAAGATTCACCAGATATTTTGTATCTTTTTGAAAAGGTAAGTGTATTTTAGTTCTGTTATTTAATCTACCTAGTACTTACGTACTACACACGCAAGTTATCTAGACACTCCGTTTAAGCGCTTTGTGTATAAATTAGGTAGTAGGTACCTACACTTTACTACTTCATAAATCATAGTTTTTGCCTTGGCTATGTACCTCAAGCTTATTATATCGTTTATTGTTACAGGTTGCACTAATCTTCGGCATAATGGGGGCATGCCGAAGGCAAGAGCTATACAACATCCAGTTCGATGAAGTCTCTAACATAGACGACAGTACAATCATGGTGAAAGTTTCGAAAACAAAAACGAAAATAGATCGTTCTTTCGTTGTGACGGGCAACTGCTATGCCGTATGTAAAAAATACATGGAACTTCGACCCACCCCCTGTCGAAACCCTGCCTTTTTCTTGAGCTATAGATCGGGGAAGTGCGTCGATCAAAGAACTGGTATTAATAAATTTGGTGCTCTGGGAAAAACTATCGCAAGTTTTTTGAATCTGCCTAACCCAGCGTTGTACACGGGGCATTGCTTCCGGCGCACCTCGGCGACCCTTCTCATAGATAGCGGTGGTGATTTGACCGCACTGAAATGACACGGGGGGTGGAAGTCTTCTACTGTGGCTGAAAGCTACATTGATGAGTCTTTAATTAATAAAATTCAAGTCTCAAATACGATCTTGAACAGTATAGAAAACAAGACGAATGAAGTAATTATAAATATTCCGACTCCGTCTACGAGCTCTAATGCTTGCCCCGCGACCGCTACAGCTGCTGGATCAATAATTAACATTAACTTTCAAAATTGTACCATCCAAAATTTGAACAATTATTATAAATAAACTATTGTCAGCTTTTACTCTTGTTGTTTGACTAATTGCATTAGTGAAGATAAAGTAGTGTATGCAACTGCATATAACACGGGTATTAAAACACTCGTTACTATTATGAAACTCGCTGCGCTCGTTTCATAAACTAACACTCGTGTTTTAATACCCTTCTTTATATGACAGTTGCATAAACTACTATTACAGATCTACTCGCGTTAATTTTTCATATTTAGGTATTTGATTGTATCCTGACCTTTCGATCACTTTACAGGGTTCGTCGTCACAGGGAATTTCCTGGTGAACATGAAGGTGAAGGTAACATTAAACGCGAGTTATTTCGAAGTATTTATTGCTGTTCATGAATGTGATACAAAGGTAGAGTCATCAATAGTATTCCAGTACAACATGATACCCATTTGGCCTTAGCAAATTAATGAATGAATGGACGTGCAAAGGAATTAATTATTTTTAAAATACATTTCTAAATTGTAATGAAAATAAAATTATTTATTTATTAATACACAAGACATATTACTATTTTATAACAATTAATAAATAATTTATATTAAATACAATTTATTGTCATTATAATATTCATTTAAATTATAGTAGCATTTTTTAATTAATATAGATTTTAATTTTCTTAATTTTCTTCTTAGGTATGTTTATGGATTAGGATCTGATCTCAGTTCGGTAGGTATTTTATTATGTAATTTGATTACAAGGACTAGAATTAAACATAGCCATACGACTCATTGGTATTTTAAATTTGTTTTTATTATGAGCTCTCGGAGCCCGTAAGCTGTCAGATTCAGCATTCTTAAAGATTGACGGGTTGTTTTTTATGAACTTTCATATATCAAAAATATACATGCAAGTAAGGCTCAAAATTTCTAATTTAATAAAGTAGGGCTTGCAAGTGTCCATTATGTCTATATTCATAATTATTCTAATACACTTTTTTTGGAGCACAAAGAGATCGTGTACATCTGTGCTGTTTCCACAAAGGATAATTCCGTAATTTAGCCACGAGTGGGCGTAGGCGTAGTATGCTGTGGTGGCAGTTTTCTGGTCTGTACTTAGTTTTAGTTCATAGAGCGCATAAATGAAACGACTTAGTTTTGCTTTAATTTTTTCGATGTGCTTTTTCCAGTTAAGATGGGAGTCAATTTCGAGGCCCAACAAAGGACAAGTTTTTACTTTTTCTAAACGAGAGTCATTTATTTCTAAGTCTACGTTCAAGGGGGACTTTTGATAGGGTCTAAATTCAATCAGTTTTGTTTTAGAGTAATTGACTAGTAAGTTTTGCTCTTTTACCCCGTGTGGTGCCGAGGATAAAGAATTGCACCACCCCATCTCTTCCCGTGGGTGTCGTAAAAGCCGACTAAGGGACCATTGCAGAGGATGGGCAGCAGCATCCCTCTGAGGTTACCCTCAACCTACTGCGATCGCCAACCCGCCTGCCAAGCGTGGCGATTACGACAAATACCCCTCATATCCTTGGGGGAGGCCTTTGTCCAGCAGTGGACGTCTTTTGGCTGAGATGAACCACTCTTTAATTTTTTTAATTATCATTTTAAATTCTGTCTGACACGTTGATTCATTTTCAAATCTAACCATTACATATCAGTACGAGTCTAAGAGATGATCGTTTACTAATCATATCTGTCACATGATTTACACAGATAACCAGTAATTGTTTCATAACGATAAATGCATTATGTTTACTATTCTCCTAATCTATACTTCTTTTTCTTATATTGCACTATGCATTGTTAATGCCTTTTGATTTTACTTTTTATTGAAGTGAAAACTTCTTTAGCGGCGTTGTACACTTTTTTTGTAATTGGTAAAAAATGTTAAATTCGCGTCAGGACACGTGACCGTCAGGACACGTGTCTGATCTGATCTGATCTGACCGGACACCTGATCGAAAATTCGTAAGACGGATGACAGCCGGCGCGGCGTAGGAGAGGAAGTATCCCCCTCTCTTTCTACGGCGCGGGCGCGGCGAAAATGTATGCCTGCTGTTTCGTTTAGGCGGCGCAGGGCGCTTGCGCGCGAATGTTCGAGTGCTTTTTAATGTAATATGAATTGTCATGTTTGTGTACGATAGAGCAATAAATAAATATTGTATTCTACCACATAAATGATAGTACTTTTAAACTGATAATTGAAGCAATTCGTGCAAAATTATTCCCTAACCATTCCAAAATATCAAAAATGCACAACGTTAACATCCAAGTTTTCACTTTTGCCGGCACTCCCGGAGTGCAACCCGTCGTTTTTTTTAAAGTTCTAATTGCTGCACTGAAGCTGAATTAATTATTAATATAATAATAATATTAATAATAATAATATTCATCATCACCATCATATCAGCACAATACATATCAGCCTATCGACGTCCACTGCTGGATAAAGGCCAAGGATCTTGGGGGGATTTGCCGTAATCGCCGCGCTTGGCAGGCGAGTTGGCGATCGCAGTATGATGGCAAAATACTGGAAGGACGCTGCTGCCCATCCTCCGGATCCTCCTCCTATATTAATATTGTTTGCACGTTAATATAAAATCAGAATCGATCAAGCGAGAAATTATAAAGATAAAATTGTAACACGTGACTGTGAGATTTATGGAACTTTGCTCGTTGTTTAGGTAATTCGAATTAATGAACAGTTCTTATAAATCAAAGGATTTGAGGGATTTGAGACACCTTTTGGTTTGACGTGTACGTCATGCCAACAAAGTTTATTTTTAATAGATGGATTGGAACATAAGGTTTTGTTATTTAGAACGTCCAAACATACCGCCCATTTGAACATGTAATTCTGTTATAACTACTTTTCTAAATTCACTATCCATTTCTACTTTGTATTGTAGTAATACTCAACTCTATAGCTAGACAAATAAATTCTAGAAATCATCTTGAAACTTATAAAGCTAAGGCTATTTCATGTAACTGTAGATCTATTTGTCTTGCTTAATAAGTACTGTTATTAAGTCAGGTAAATTAGACTGGAAGTAAAGACCATTAAGGATCGGGGAACCACAGATTACCCAATCAAGCGCGCACTAACCTTCACTCCAAGCAAGTAGTAGATCCTGCCGTTTCTCATGCAACTCATCGCGACGACGCGGAAGCAGTCGCTTTTTAGCCCCGCTCATGTTCGGGAAGCAAACCCCAGCACACTTGCTAATGCTTAACCACAAACCACATAACGTCACATCACAACAAACATATACACAAACACTTTCACCGGTGTCCACGGGCGTGCACTGCGAAATGAACACCCTAATAATCATGTAATGAGTTCTAGATAAAAGATAAGGTATAAAACGTCATAGAATAATGATAAAACTTCGACCGGTGGCGATCGTTCCGACAATTAAATTTGCACAAAACGCCGCGTCGACCGACCCGTCGCGCAGTCAGTGATATAGTAATAGTGATGTTAAAGATCTCATTGTCTCTAATAACAAATACCTATTTAGTTTATAAACGACAATGCATTTCTCACTCTGGGAATTGAAAACAATACATGCTGGGATAAGAGCGAATAAAAAGTCGTTAGCTTGCTTGTATAGAAGGTACAAACTTTCATATCGAAACGATTACCACTGTGATAGAATGGAAAACCTATTCATGCATTCAACATTGTAGTATTTATTTAAAACAGACATAAAACAATATAAATGCATAATTTTTATCCCAAGGAGTAATTCCTTAACTTTCAATTATCATGCTAGCTGACAAGAAAACCAAGTAATTATAGTTTCTTAATATATTTTACCTTGCCTCTCAAATTCTTTACAACTCACTACCTAACCACTTATTTGCTTTCACACAAGAAAGTGATACAGCAGATTTGTTGCGAAGGACAGATCGGATCGATATCCGTCGGAAAAAGTTTTGACTAATGATACACGACACAATCGGTACCAGGATGACAAAGGTACATCACGACCAAATCCAATATACCTAACGATAAAAACTTGTAAAAACGATAAACAAACAACATTAGTAGGTAGTTTTGAAAATTATAAAATACTAGGAGAGATGAGTAAATACAACTGATGTCGCAGTGAGCAGTGTCGCAATTCCATTTGTTTCACGGTAGAAATAGATAATTATTGATATAAGGGTGCAGTATATGCTCTAAATATGGATTGTTACATAAAAGAGGCGCTACAGTAGATGTAAAGTCTTATTTATCTAACTTGATTGATAAATCAGGTCAGTCAGTAAAAAGTGGCACAATGGCACTCCTGAGTCCTCCAAAAGTCTCAGTGCAAAACATAACGTTTAACATATGACCATTTGAGTTGAAGATAGGGGAAAGGACAAACAAACCACAGAGGACTTAAAAGTCATTTCAGCAAAAAAAATCCCCACAATTTATTCATAAACATAGTGACTTACATGTTTGAAAAGTTGATTTTTAGCACACAGCTAGGCTACTCAACAGCTCATTCATATTAATAACTACTGGCAAGTTCTGTTAGCATTTGTATTATTCAGGTCAGTGCTTATTTTAATAATCGTCATGTTTCAAACTAAGTGTCTGAGACTGAGACTGAAAGAAAAGCAGCAATTGTTTAAAGGCACTTTTAAAACGACTCGCGATTGTTTTTAAATCCAGTAGCATTATAGCTTAAAAGCACCGTGTAACAAGTACTGTAAATAGAAACAATACGAGGCCACACGCACTGTTCGATGCGGAGGCGGCACGGTCGACGCACTCATTCGTCTAACCAATAAAAATAAGGATGTCGTCAATATGTTGGCATCGCTGCCATAGTGGGGTCACCTCCGAACCAGAGCGCGAAGTGCGAATTTTATCCAACATTATTCGATGATGTTAGCGAAAAAGTTTTTTTAGAGGATTTATTGAGGGCTGCGAGAAATTTCAAGGGTTCCTCAAACCGTGTGAAACGAAACTCACCTCAAAGGTTTTCTAGAGGGACTGGCATCACGCACAAGTGCGTATGCTCGTTCCCTACTAGATTCTCCGAAGGGTTAGGATATGTTTAGCATTGACCCAGCGTCTTTTGGGTGTCCGGTACTACCAGGGTTACCAGGTTCTGAAATGCCTGACACAGCGCAACATTTACCCGGGCTATCGGTCCTAAAATCCGCACTTTTTATTTTAAAGCGAAATTAATTTTCACAATAAAAAAGCCAATTTGGCATTTCCTATTTATTGATAGTGTTTCACACGCTTGCGCAGACAATTTTCCTGACAAAAGCCGTACAGGCCGGACACGACAATAACGACAATATTTCGCCAGACATAATGGTCTTAAAAAACAGTAAACAGTAAGGGAAGGGCCCTTTGGCCAAATTATTTTTCGTCAAATTTCACTTCCCAAAAAACGTATCGCCTAAGTTATTTTTCCAAATGAACCTTGAGCATAATAAGCATAATTCATTTAGTCCAATTATGATTTGACAAAATTGTACTTAGTCAAGTTTTATTAAGACAAATGTTAATATAGCAAATGTTTTATTTTGGAAAATATTACCTTTATTCCAAAAAAATATTTGCTCAAATTGTCACAAGTTGTGTTTTTTATGACAACAGAAATCTAGTTCTATACAAAAACATATTTTTTAGAGGTCTTTGGGGGGGGGGGGGGATGCCCCTCCCCCAACAAGACTCTCTTTTCCCCCTCCCCCTAACCATCTTTAACGACTTTTTCACACATTTTAAGGTTAGTTTTAATGAGATTTAAGCTAATTTGTATTCTATGCACCACTCAAACTGTTTTGTAAATCGTATGCCATGCAATATTTTGGGAAGAATAAGTTGTGCTAAATGAAACATTTGATTAAATAATATTTGGTTTAATTTTGGTAAATTGATGACCAAACAATTATTTGTTAAACAATAATATGCCAAAAAAGAGATTTGCTAACTAAACATTTGCAATATCTTGTTTTGACATAAGTTTTTTTGCCAAATAAAAATTTGCGTAAAATAGTTTGCGATGTGATATTTTAGGAAACGTTTTTTGGCCAAACATTAGTAATCCTACAAAAACATGACGAACATGACCGGCTCACTTAAGCCGTCACCTGGCAAACCCTACCCGGTGCGAGTTTTAATCACCATTCGATCACGATCGCCGGGCATTAACGCAGCGCCTCTTAACGACAAACGAGATGAGTTGCAATTCTGCTTCAATGCTATACAAATTCTCTTTTTCGATAACGTGATCAAAATGGTGTAGGTATTAAAATCGCACTAAGTACTCCGTAACTTGCCCCGACGATGGTTTACTAGCGTGGCGAATGACGTAACAGACGACGACCTTGCCGCGCAAAGGGCTGGAACGAATTAACAGACCCCGACGATAAACAGAATGATAAACTCAACTACCATAGCTCAGTTACATAACCATAGTTCAAGAAAACGTACGTCACGGATGCATGTTTCGACTTTCAAGCTACATCTGATTGTGGATATAACAAACGACGATCTACCTACACAAAAGCTTTTAAACTCTCAATAACTAAACACAATGTGTCTGAATACAAACAATTCTTTGTTTATTACATAATAACGTTGTATACACATCAGCGAACTGATGAATGACTACCTATTAACTCATTTTCTTTGACATTGTTGTATCACTTTCTATTTCACAAACTTTTTTGGCTCTTCTGCAAATTCATTGTTGACAATCAGATCCAGATCAATACATTGATTAAATACCAAATGGAAATGACATAACATTATGTATTGCTTATGTTATGAAACACTAACTAACGGACACATAATAAAGGGGGGGAAAAGAACATTGATGAAGAAAAACCGAAATGTCATGATTGATTGATGCAAAATTAATATGCATTTGAAAATTAATGAAAAAAAAACAGTAGATTAGTAGGAAGGCAAGTTTATTACGTATGGACTCTGCAATGTCGTTGCAACGATTATGTAAAGTGTTAATTGCACATAACACTGGGCGTGTTGCAACAATTTATTTTGTTAATTGAAAGATGTAAGACTTGCCACAAGTAAAAAGTACGATTTGAGCATTCTCATAACATTATAAGGACTAATATATTATGTCAGATAAACATGCTGATCGTGAGACAAATATTTGAAGATAGTAAGCAGTACCTTTCATTTCTTTATCTTCAAAAAGAAAATGTATCAAACAGATCCTTGGTCCTAAATTGATAATTTTAACATCCTTAAACTGTGACAGTTGGCGATTTGTTTATAGTCTTTTAGACATAGAATTTTACAAATTATAAATAACTTGAATATTTGTTGAGAACTATTTTTACCAAATTTAAATAAACAAACGTAAATACAACGAACATACAATATATAAAGAGCAACAATAAAAGGAGACACGCGAGCGACTGTAAAAACGCGTATCCTGCAATCGGCCTGTGTACGGAGGGCGTGCGGCGAGCGACTGGAAGTGCGCGCGCGCATCCCGTCCCGCCACCAGCCTAGAATAACTGCTGGCACCTGGCCAATCATATGACATCGTAATAATACCGCTCCATTCATAAGTCATACTTTAAAAGCTCATACAGAAACTGCAATAGAGTGCTCAATTTTACATTTCACAAAATTTCTGCATAAATGTAGAAATAGGAGTAAAATGTTTTTAAATCTTTCTTACTACAAATATGTTAAAGCTTACTGTCTGGAAGATTTACATCCAACCAGGAAAATAATGCTCTTTGGATTTTTTTAAAACAAGTTTCAGCTTGAGCATTTATGCTACTCACAGACATTGTCAGTCATACAGTCATAATATGTAATGCATGAAGGTATGTGCAAACATAATGTCATCACTTACACTTAATAAATTACCATGAATCACATTTTATTCTACAATATTGAATAAGTCATAGTCACACAAACTGAGTACAACATGGTAAATTATGTTGATAAATAATTGTAACAAATGTAATTACTATGATGATAGATAATTGATAATACTATCTTTTTATAGTAGGGATGGCCTATGGATTTACTCAACCTGATGTTAACGAAGTAGCGTTTAGACGCGGAACGGTAAAAGAGCAAATTGGTAAAGTAGTCGCAAAATGGTAAAGGAGTAAAATGGTAAGAGAAGCTAAGCTAGCTAAGCTAGTGAAGGATAGCTAGTGGAGCAGGATTGTGCCCTGGGAATGTTTAATTATGTATATGTCTTTCATTAATTAACATGTCATAAATTCAAAATCAAAGTCCAAATTTTTTTATTCAAATAAACTTACGAAAAGTGCTTTTGAACCGTCCATAAATTTTTGACTTACTACCCATTCAGGACGTCTATTTTTTAGCTGTGGAGAAGAATGGGCGTAAGAAACTCCACAACTTTAAAAGAAGTAGGTACCTAGCGACATTTACAAAAAAAACGTATGTTGTTACCAAATAATTCAATATTTACAATTACATATATTTCTTAATTGGTAGTCTCATGGTAAGATTCTACGCAGAACCAGATTGAATTCCTGTTTGCAAGCAGCATTGTTTTCACATTGTTATTTTCCAGTTTTAATGAAAGAGGGATAAGATCTAAAGCTACAGGGTTGGCAATGCGCGCAACACCCTTGGTGTAAGCATCTATGAATTATGGTAGCTGCTTTCTTGAGGCGTGTCTTTTGCTTGGATGCTTGACACCGATAAGGGTATAAGGTACAACAGTCGAGTTGCCGGCCCTGAAGTTTTAGTTCTGCCTCTATGTTATAAGATCAAGTATCCTTCAAAGTGGAGCACAGAAATGCAATATATACACAGGGTGTCCCATGGCTATGCCACACTGAAGAAAAGTATGTACCTTAAATATTATAGATACAAAACGACCTAATAAGGTCGATTATTAAAAAGAAGACTTCATTAAGATTTGAAAAGCAATTTGAACTGCATTAAAATGCAGGATAATACTATCATAAAAATACAGGATGTTTTTTCTCACTTAGCAGGTTTGATTGCCGGTTCAGGCAATCAAATATTTAAGAGCGTTTACGCCGCACACTAGCGCCGCCAATGAAAAAAAAAACATATCTAGTAATTAGAGATAGAAAATCAAATTATACTCAACAAACTATTTGAATTAAGTAATTTAGCATTTTTACCTCACCTAATGAACATCTGACTTGTTATAGTTTAAATACGGCGTTATAGTTAAAAGTGGCCGTAACGTCTTGTTACTTATCACCATAACATGTGAGGTGTTCATTAGGTGACGTAAAAATGCTAAATTACTTCATTCAAATAGTTTGTTGAGCATAATTTGATTTTCTATCTCTAATTACTAGATATGTTTTTTTTTTCATTAGTGGCGCTAGTGTGCGGCGTAAACGCTCTTAAAAGCAATTGAATTGAATGATTATAGTTCAAATTCTTTAAAATGTTATTTCAATAAAATTTTGTATCTACACTATTCAAGGTTCTTTCCCTCTGTGGCATAGCCATGTGATGCCTGGTATAGTGGCAGTAGCACAAATTAATTAGTTATTGCACAGGTTACCTGTAAGTGTGCCTACATGTCGATATTCTCGCGATGCTAGCGAGGGCGCGCGAGCTGCATCCTGGAGGGCCGCCAGCTTGACAGTCTGCCCTGTGACAAAGAATTATTATTTAAAAATATAATAACTGTATTATTTTATTTATTACTAGCTGTGCTCGCGACTTTGTCCGTGTGGAATAGTGAATTTTGGCAGCATTTTTAATTTTTTAGGCTCTTGTTCCCGTTTTAGCAACATTTTTCACTGATGCTTCGCTCCTATTGGTCGCAGCGTGATGTTATATAGCCTAAAGCCTTCCTCGATAAATGGACTATTCAACACAAAAAGAATTTTTCAATTCGAAACAGTAGTTCCTGAGATTAGCGCGTTCAAACAAACAAACTCTTCAGCTTTATAATATCAATATAGATATAGATTTAATTGCTGCAGAACCAAGCATATTTTTTAAATAACATTGTTAATAAAGCATTTATAAAATTTATTTAGCGGTCAGTGCAGCCTCCCGGATTGCGGAAGACCCAGGTTCGATTCTTGGCTGGGTCGGGTAGGCGTTTAATTATTTTACTGTATTTTATAAATTTTATAAATATTTAATTTAGCTTCAGTGCAGCAATTTGCACTTGAAAATAAAAAGTAAAAATTTTCTATAGCATTGTGTTATCAAATTTGTGGTATTTCATCTGCAAAGATGAATCTGCATAGCCATCAGTTGCAATAACAGCTGGATAGATGGCGCATTGTGCCCTATTAGCACTAAAGAAATTAAAAAAGCAGTGACAAAACCTCAGCGCCTACAACAGCCTTCTTGGTAGCATAGTGGTCAGTGCAGCCGCCCGGATTGCAGAAGACCCAGGTTCGATTCCTGGCTGGATCAGGTAAGCATTTAATTTTATCACTGTATTTTATTTTTTATAGCTTCAGTGCAGCAATTAGCACTTGAAAATAAAAAGTAAAAATTTTATAAAGCATTTTAGCTATTTGAAATAAAATTTGATTGTATATTTGATTAATAGAAATAAAGGTACTTACCGTTCTAAGCTAGCGAGCTTTGGCCGCTCTATATATTTTCATTGAAATACCTATGATAAACCATAAAAAAATATTAATTACACATCAATAGAAACAGATATACATTATAGCATAACTATGTAGTCACCAGCATAAACATATTCAATAAGGACAAGTCGGCAATAATGTGTACAGGATATATAGATCAAATCATTTTTAACTACAAAACCCCACCAAAATTCATAGGTGTCTTATAATCCTAGCATCACAAATTTAATTGATAACTAAAAGCAAAAATATATGAAATCGTAATAGTTTAATATAATGATCTTTACCATTAAAACAAAATTGTATGAAGACAGTGACTGTACTGTACTGTACTGATTCATGATATATATGGTCACTTATGTACAAGGAACATAAATCTCTTACACCAAATAGTATCATAGTACATCAATTTTAGACTAATAATAGGTTCACTGTCAAATAATTACAGCATTATTGTTATGGATCACATGTAACTCATGGGTCAGGCAGGAGAGTTGTAAATAATATCTACTTAACAGTGCCTTATGTATTTTGTAAGGTTATTAATCGTATTAACTTAGTATTACATTAATTAGGGTAATTTATGAAAGACGAGAATAGAAATGAATTCTTAATATTGTTATCTGTAAAGTGAGAAATTGTGTGATCAAATTCATAAAACTAAAGTTGTTGCCTCTTTTTTTAAATTAGTTTAATAAATTAAACTCTTTTTCTATTCATGCATTGGCATTAAGAAAATGTACGACTTACGTAGGTACACGAGAGAAATAAAATAAAATATTGTTAAGCAGAAACATAGATAAACTTACAATCATTATTTACATCATTGTTGTAGCGACTAAGACCTTGTCATCGAAAACGTATAGGTTCCATTCGTTTGGAAGTTAAAGCACGTTACAAATTACAACACCAATCAAATTTACTTTCTCACTTGAGATTCTTATTTCATTACTATATTTTATATTTCTTCCTTTTGATAGATCACACACACCTGTTCCTAGACTTTAGTTTATTCAAATTTTCATCACACTTCTACCAATCCAGACAAGAGAGATCAACGAAAATTCACTGACTGATTCTTGACATTTCAGTTTCGGGCAATTTGCATTTTTATTCTTTGTATCGTGTATATTCTCTTTGTCTGTGAAAAGGTCTATGGTATTGCAAAAAATCTTAAAAATTTACAAATAATTTTTTGGTTGCTACTTGCTAGTGGAAAAGTAAAGATGGTGGAAACCGTGCAATGTAAATACTTTCAAGGGGTCCGGTGAATATCATTAATCTATTATTAATTAAAGTTTATCACACATTCCATGATCGTCTATCGCGAATCATTATCACGAATCGCGAATACAAATGCTCTTCGCGCCGCTGTGTCGGTAAATTGCCGCACATCAAAGGGTTTTATCGCGACAAAGTTCGTGCGGTTGGCTACACTTCCACGCGCTTAGTTGACTACGAGGCGCCCCGAGGTTTGAACATGTTTAATAAATAATTGAATCGTGTGATTTTATAACTACATAATTATTATGTCAAGGAGCTATAATTTTTCAGTAGAAGAAAAAAAGTGATTATTATTTTAAACATGCATTGCCTGCAATAAGTCTAAAAGAAAAATATCTTCAAACAAATATTACGAATCGGGCTAAATTTACAGTGCTACAAGGATCTTTTGGCACGTGGCTGAAATCAGAACTAACGCTGCCACCTTGTAAAGCGTCACTTTTGACAGATAGCTGAAGTTGATGTTTGTTGTGGATATTTCGCGCTTTTATTTAAATAAAATTATCTCAAAATAGGGGAGGCCTATGTCCAGCAGTGGACTAATATAGGCTGATGATGATGATGATGATCTCAAAATATGCCAAAAGTGAAAAGGAATGGTGTTAGAGAGGTGGTGCTAAAAGTGAAAGATTTTTTTATGAAACAAAAACAATCTAGCGCCCTGGAGGTCAATTCTATTAGAAAACTGCAACTGCACGTTTACGCCTGTCATTTGTCGCGTGTAGGAGTAGTGCCGTGGAAATAGACGTATTCTATTAAAATTCTCTGCACCACAACTACACTACAACTGCGCGTCTACTACACTACAGCTGCACGAATCCTGCAATAAAACTAAAAGAACTAATGTCACAATTCGCTAAATACGTAAAATGCTTATAATACGCTGTGCAAAAATTGCTCACGATCTACTTTAAACCTGCACAAAAACTGCACCAATACTGCTGTCATTACTACACAAATGTCAAAATATTTTAATGGAATACGATTATTTTGCAGTAAACGTGCAGGTGTAGTGCAGTTTTGTTAGTGGAATACCTATTTGCGTTACTTCTCCGTCCCTGCAACACTACGGCAGCAGCGCTGCATAACAGAATACCGAAACGTCAAAATTTGCTCATTTTGACACACGCGACGCTGCAGTGTAGTTGCAGTTATTTAGTAGAATCGGCCTACAGATTATTCCATTTGAAATAGTAAATGAGCGCGTCGCAGCTGCAACAGGTAAGTGATATCATAGTATACGTTGTAAATGTCCCCGTTATTACTTACCAAGAATATTAATTCATACTTCGAACCAGTGTATGCTGTCGATGCTATTTTAAAAGGACTGGGTCACAAGGTAATTAGATTAGACGCTCTATTACTCTATTAGACGCTTTTAGGCATTAATAAAGTGACTTTATAATAAGATATTTTTTTAAACAATATTTTAAGTATGGGTAATTGGGTAAGTAGGTACCTATTTAATTTTGCTTGTTTTTTCTTAGATGTCGCGTTTACCACCGTATCATTGCGATCTAAATCCCATAGAAATGATCTGGGCATCCATGAAACGAATAGTATCTGAGGTAAATATTGGGAAGTCGTCCAATCAAATGCCAGAAATGGTACAGAATGCTTTCGATACCATTCCTGTCGATGAATGGCGCAATCATTGCGCCCACGGTAAGAAACTAGAAGAAGAAAAAAGGTGTATATTTGGATGAACCTTTCACCACACAATTATGCTCTGAGAGTGAAGATAGCAGTGACGATGATGAAGACAATGAAGATGAAGAATTTAATAGTATGCAACCTCTCGACAAAGTTCATGCAGAACATAATAAAATTTGAAAAATTGTTTTTTGTTTAATTTTATTCACATTATTTTAACTTTATTTTCATGTAATAAATCCTATCATTTAAGTTCACACCCACGCCCTCATGTCACTGTCCTCCATGTGCCAAATGATCCTTGTAGCACTATATTTGGTACAAAAAAAACTAAAAAACAACTAAAAAAACTTTGGACGTGAGTTTTTTCTAAACTATATGGGGCATGTCACCATCGTCTTTTATTTCTCTACTTTACCCTTTTATTTTTTTTGTTCAAATAATAAAGATGCAGTAAATAATTATTTGCTGACATGTAATTATAGCGCAACCGCCTCTTCCATTTTTTCCGCGAAATGAATTATCACGACGTTCTAGATTATCGCGACGTAGCAAAGTTTTTTTTGATGTGGCCAAGCACTTCGTCGTAGCTCGAACATGAAGTTTTATCGCGACAACGCGAACTCGAATCTTCGCCGTCAAGTGTGGCCGTAGCATTAGAGTTTATTTTACTGAAAGGCCTGCTGTTTGTTGTTGGGTGCTCACGAACATCCCTTGCCCTAAAAAGAAAAAGGCAAAAAAGGGAAGAAGCGCTGGGATTCGTTTTGCTAACGCTTAAAAAAAACTGTAACTAAAACTAATAGCAAAAAACACCGTTTTATAAATTCGCGTACCAATTAAATAAAAAAAAAATCAATGCTAATAAATCTCAATAGATTCTCAGCTTGTAATGTAGGGACGCCTGCACACCAACCTATCCAAAACTAGCAAATGCCTTCAATAATATGATTATTAATTACATATTATTTTACGCAAATATTTTTGCATACAAATTACAATTTGAAATATGACAAAGTGTTGAAAAAATTCCACGAGCTGGATTCGAACCCGCACACCATAACATGCCGGGTCAGTTGCACTGCCAACTATACTGTCATGGTGCGGGTTCGAATCACGCTCGTGGATTTTTTTCAACAGTCTTTTTTTCAAACTTCAATAAATTTTCAACTTTATGCCTGTGAATTAAAGTTCAAAGTTTATTGAGGAAATTTGACAGTTTGTAGTAGTCTGACGTGTGTACTTACAGCTTTCCTTGATCTCAGAAAAGATGTATTGCCTACTACGTACTACGTTGTTTGAGGATTAAACAGAAATAAAACCTTTTATTTATTTCAACAATTTTATTTTAGTTCAGTAGGTCCAATCAAAATATTTCAAGAGAACTAAGTCATGGTACTAATTTCTCAATTTGACAAAATAATTACAAGCGTTATCGCAAAAAAGATTGTTGTGATTCCAATAGTTGTGGCCAATATTAAGAAAACTATACCTGAAAATAACAACAACAACTTGACAAAACATTATGATATCATCAGATAATTATTAAATAAATAAAAATTAAAACCATTAAAACTATGAACTTATATCTTCTTACAAGTATTATTAAAAAACACAAAAAGAAAACATTTCAAAAAACGTTTTTCAGCTGAAGTTATGCGATTTAAAGAAGTAGGAAATGTCCTGGTTAAAAAATCGTTAGAAATCTTTATCGCATCGTAAGTCCAACTTACTACATACCATAATCTTCTAAAACCGAACCAATAGTAAAAGTAATTTATTATTTAACATACAAAATACCTTCAATCATGATAATAACAACTATAGCACACATAACTCCCACTACAACCATTAACGAAATTGATATCAATGCTAGTAAGAATAAGGCTATAGTTGAAACAGCAAGTGTTGTTGCTGTAGGAACTTTTAAAGAATAGTAAAGTATGAGAAAAACTGCATTATGTACTGTAGTATTTGAACTCTCTAGACTTGTAGCATATGCTTCTGCAAATGAAATAATAGTGAGTTAGTATTTTTTTTAAGAAAGGCGATTTCCATCTGATTTGATTGAGTACCTACTTTAAAAAATTACTGTAAGTAGTAAGTAGTATAAGGTACATTTATTAAAAAAAAATAGTATTACTATTAAAATACTTATCGAACCACTAAACAAAAACTTAATCCTTCAAAATTATTACAACGAAATGTACAGATCTCAATTTTATATTTTCTTAAAAACTTTAAACTTTTACGTCTTATATATTTTATTAAAAGAAATTTAAATAGGTACGTACTCCAAGACAATCTGACAAATATTAAAAATGCGTTTTTAATGGTCACTTCCATTATAAGTACACAAAACAATTTAGAAAAAAATATATACTAAGCAGAACATCAGCGTCAGCGGCTTGAAACGCTATCATTGGACAAGTTCCACGAGACATTGTTTTTTACGGTGTTTTGTAATTTTTTGGGTAGGGTAGATCTCAGAATAATAACTTAAGCTATAGAAGGGAGGTTAAAATAAAAAACGTGCATCATGCACTAATGTAAGTTTGTGCATGATCGAAAAAGGCTAAAGGCGAAGTGTAAACCTTTTTTCTGTATACATAAGTACAGCCCTACTTCTGCTCTAGTTATTTTTTAAAGTTTAATTAAATTAAGTTAATTTGGTTTGAGCAAAAATTAAATGTAAAAACTAAATACGAGTAGATTTATTAATATTATTTCTTTTAAATGAGTTCGCTGTTTCATAGTGCAATTGATTTTTAATAAATATTTAGTATAGTGACAAAACAAGTACTTTATTTGTCGTAAAGTTGATAAATAAAGTTACCACATTACCCAAATATGACGTCATAATTTATTGTGACAGAATTCGAAATTACGATAGAAAAGGGACAATCTATCTTTTTCCAACACACCACCTAGGTTCATTAGTAAAAATAGTACGAACTGATGTATTTTCGTTACTATTTTAGTCCGGTTTCTAAAGCTTTAGTTATTGTTCTGAGGCTGAGGGGTAGATGCACCATGCACCATGGATGCACAACAAGTAATATTTAACTACGGCGAACATATTGACGAATATACTAGCGCCATCTTACAAAGAAAACAAAAGTACTTTAAACCACATTTTTTTTTCCCGAAACGTACAGTTAGTAATATATTTTGATTACCTACTAAATTAGTAAAACAATAGTTTCATTCTTGTATTCATATTGAAGAAATATTGCTATTTTAAATCAGCTAATGAGCAAACGCTTAGAGCATGCTCTGCAAAGAGAGTATTTCGCAAATAATAAAAGATTTTTATTAATGGCAAACATTATAAAAAATATTCGCGCCAAATTTTATATTTTGACGTTTTGTTTTGTTACCAGCCAGCAGCAGGATCCCATTTTTTATATTTGATTGTATTTGTACGAACAATTATTTAATGTTGTTTTTGAGCTTTACGTGTACACGCTATAGGTACTTATTGTTTTGTTTTACCTAACAAAGTAAGAACGAAGTTTCTGAGAATGGTAAGCAATTCAGAAGTAATATTGTACAATAATGTGACAAACAAGTTGTAAGGATAATCGTAATTAATTTACAGGGTGGACAATATGATGAAAATGTTTTATCCGACATGCTGCCACTGTACTACACAAAATATTTTCCTCAAAAAATATTTTGTAGGTGGCTTACTTGTGGGAGCAGTCCTCAGCCACTTTCTAACAGAGAATTATCTTTTACGCTAGCAGATGATGTTTATTTACGCTATCTATCAATAAGCAATCAAAAAGAGCTACAAACCCTATTCCAGAAAAAATGTCCATACAAACTGGATATTGGCGCAGTGTATAACACCAAGTAAGTCTGTTTTCCTCGAACTCACCTACTGATAGACATAAACAAAGATTCTATTTTATATATTATATTTCAGGCCTTCCATAGCTCGACATGATTCAGTGGTATTAGCAAGAGAACTTGTGTTTGATATTGATCTGACTGATTATGATGAGGTCCGAACATGTTGCAAAGAAGCAAAAGTATGTGAAAAATGTTGGAAATTTATGGTTATAGCTTGTGAGATCATTGACAAAGCTTTAAAAGGTAATTTTTCTCTGTCTTGTAATGTCTGTAACAAAGGAAAAGGTTTATTGTTAACGGATACAACACTAAAAAATGAGAGGTGGAGTAAAGTAAGTCTACTGGTGGAACCAAGCAATGCTGTTTACATTTTAATTTATTTTATTTTATTTTAAATGTAGTACATTAGAACAAGCCTTACCTTAACTACCTTACTATTTTTTTCTAATTCTACCATCAACCACAACTTAACCTGGTGGAAATCCACTGAGTATTAGACCCGTGTTCGAACCATTGAATGAAATGAAAATGTATATGCAAAAGTGATGTTCCTGTGTTTTGAATGTGTACCTATGTGTAACTATACCAAATAAAGATTTTTTCTATTTCTATTTCTATTTCTAAATTAATTTATTTGTTTGTTTACATTGGTTTGTGTTACTAGTACGTCATACAATAATATCATTATGCATCTAATTTTAATATTACAAAAGCAGGTAACATACAGATTTTATATTCTACCAGTAACAGCAACAAGTGACTCCTGACCTCCTCAGTAGTATTTACTGAGATGCGGCAGAGTAGGATCTCCATCCTCTATTGACCAGTTCGAATTATGGAGGTGTTTTTTAGACAAACAATATATTTATATAGTAATTCATATTTTTAATGTAACTTATAAACACACAGTTTATTATAAAAAAACTGATTAATGTTGGTTTCAGATGATTTTGGCTTCCAAAGCATCTTATGGGTTTTTTCGGGAAGACGTGGTATTCATTGTTGGGTTTCTGACTATGAGGCCAGAGTGCTTGATAGTCCAGGAAGGGGAGCTGTTGCAGACTATCTTTGTTTGATAATGGGTGGTGAAAATCAAAGCAAAAAGGTCAATTTAGGGAATGACTCTTTACACACAAGTATCAGGTATATTGTCACATGTATTAACATTATTATTATTATTATTTTTAAAAGATTGTTTATGTCAAAGTTAAATAGTTAGATTTTTTAAATAGATGTACCTGGATTTGATAGTTTAGCTCACAACTCACAAAACAGTTTTAAATAATACTCATTTAATTTTAGGCGAGCCTTAGATGTAATAGACAAGTATTTTGAAGAAATCCTACAAGACCAAGAATTTTTTGCCAGCTCAGATGGATTAAAAGCTCTTTTAAAATTAATACCTGATGAAACCCTGCGTGGTCAAGTAGAAAAGAAATTGGAGAAGTTACCAGAATCGTCATTAGAAAGATGGAGGAATTTTTCATCTGTTTATGATAGTTATTGTCGAGAAGTAAGTATGCCTATATTAAACTATTATCTGTTGCAAGAGACAGTTTTGGAAAAAGGCGCACACAGTAGCAATCAGCTATAGGTTCGTATAAGTCATAACATCCTCAGATAATATCCTCATCCTCAGCATTGAGAGAGTGACTTGACTGGTGGATTGGATGAGTCATAATAAACCAGGAACTCTCAATTTTTTTTATCACGACCATATTATATGGTCCTAGGGTACATCCCAGCCATTTCAATTGCAGACTATTAGTGTTGCAAAGCTACATTCCGCCTTGAAAAGATGAATGAAGATCAAATAATTTTAAATTATCTATGTAACATGGCACTAGGAGCCGAGAGCGTAAATCAAGAAGATAGGAGGATGACCAGGAAAGGACCTTAGGACCCTATTGAATAGCGGCAGACAGAAAACAGTGAAAAGAGTTGGAGGAGGCCTTTGTTGTAAGGCACACCGAAATAAGAGACATTTTATTAGTGCAGTTATTTAAATTCTTTTTTCTATAAATATATTGTTTTACTTTATCAAAGGAGATGTTCGTTTTTAGGCCCTTATTTTATTAGTTTTGAAGTGATGCTTTTCCGATAGATCTGCCTTCTGAAATGGTGATGTGTGATGAAAGAAAAAATATATAAAAAGGCCCCAACATAATTTAAAAAATATTTGAAAACTTGAAATCTTGTTTTTTTCATCAAGCTTTTCTTATTATTTTTGGGTTTTAATGAAAGTTTTAAGTGTTTATTATATATTGCTGAACTTATATAAACATTCTAAAAGGTATTTTAAGGTTTCAATGCAATTTCCTGAAAATGAAACCATGCGGTTGCTGGCTGTAATAGATAGTACCATTGCATTGCTAATTTAAAAAATATAAAAGCGAAGTTGCCAAGGTAGAAAAAGTTTAGGGTTGCTATTTTATTAATTTTATATCTTAATTAATTATTATCTGACATTTTTTATTATTAATACAATGTTTGGGTATGTTTATATTAATACATGTAAAAGTTCCTTATTTTGTACTCTTTCATAAAATATAATTTCATCACTAAGAATTAGGGGGCCCAGCCTCCATACAAAAATGGAACATCTCCGTTGTCTAAGAATTTCTAGCCACAATATGTAGATTTCGCAAAATAATGGCTTTATTATTATTTATTATGTAACATTTTTGTTGTATATTTTTACAGAATGGATATGCTATGAGAAAAATTAAGTACCTAGTTGAAGAAATAAAAATTCAATACTGCTATCCTAGACTAGACATCAATGTAACTAAAGGTTTCAATCACTTGTTAAAGTCTCCTTTTAGTATACATCCTAAAACAGGCAAGGTCTGTATTGTATTCAAGCCTAATAATGCAAGGAAAATGAAATTAAGTGAAGTTCCAACTATACAATCATTGCTTGATGACAGTGCAGCAGACAGTGTTGAACATCAGAATAATATGAAGACATCAGTGAAGAATTTCCAAGAAGTTGTATTTTCCCTTGAAAAAGCAGAAGCAGTAAGAAGAAAACACGATGCTAGTAAGTTGCTTCATTAGGACAATTGATAGCCAAACAAATAATTACTAATTTTGGTAAAGCATGTAGGTTTTCTTTACAAGACCAACACAAGCTTTAAATATAATTTCACCATCTGTTTTTTTTCATCATCATCATCAGCCTATACTAGTCCACTGCTGGACCCCCGATCCGATCCAAACCCTTCGGAGACTCTGGAAGGGCACGGGGACGCGCACTTTTAAGTGTGCGATGCCGTACCCCTCTAGAAATCCTCTGAAGGTGTTTCGTTTCAACACGGCTTGAGGTACCCTTTACGTACCTCGCCGCCCCTAAAACAAGCCCGGTGAAGCTGGAAATGCCCCTCGGCAACCAGCAGTCTCTCTCCAAAAAAAAAAAAAAAAAAACATAGGCCTCTCCAAGTGCTCGCCACCGAGCATGATCCGCGGTTACTATCATCTTGCGAAGATCGTAGCTCCACCTTAGTCTGAGAGCGTCTTTTTACATTTTCCTATTTTTCTTTATTTGCAGACATATCATTGGAGTTCTAAGCCAGATAGAGGATAGAGCCAGCAGAGGGATGCTAATGGAATAAAACTATGTACCTATTTACTTAAATAAAACATTAGTTTGTATAAGCCATTTCTATTTATTTATAAAAATATTCTTTGAAATTCATCCAAATTACCAGTCATAGCCATACGTAGCTATGAACAGAAATAACATTTATAAATTATCTTTTAATTAAAATAATTTCATAAACGTACAAGCAAATAAGTAGGTACAAAGAAGTCAAATATTGCATACAGTTCTAACTTATATTATGCATTGGGCTAGTTTCTATCTTTTCTATGGAATTTTATAAACCATAAATGCATACTTATTTTGAAATGAAGAATAGTATAATATTATAAATTACTAGCTGTGCTCGCGACTTCGTCCGCGTGGAATAATGACTTTCGGCAGCATTTTTAATTTTTTAGGCTCTTGTTGACGTTTTTGCAACATTTTTCACTGATGCTTCGCTCCTATTGGTCGCAGCGTGATGTTATATAGCCTAAAGCCTTCCTCGATAAATGGACTATCCAACACAAAAAGAATTTTTCAATTCGAATCAGTAGGTAGTTCCTGAGATTAGCGCGTTCAAACAAACAAACTCTTCAGCTTTATAATATTAATATAGATAATACTAACATTCAAGCATAATGAGGTAGGTTCTCCTCACTATTAAATTATTTACAACACAAAAACATTAATCTCAAGATTCTAATAACAATAGTCTATTATTCACTAAATATGAAATAATAGAGAAGCAAAGTTTAAACAATATTTCGTTTGAATTGTATCATAATGGCAAGCAAAAACGATTCGATCTTGCAATCCATAATATCTAATACTAGCTGTGCTCGCGACTTCGTCCGCGTGGAATAGTGACTTTCGGCAGCATTTTTAATTTTTTAGGCTCTTTTCCCGTTTTTGCAACATTTTTCACTGACGCTTCGCTCCTATTGGTCGCAGCGTGATGTTATATAGCCTAAAGCCTTCCTCGATAAATGGACTATCCAACACAAAAAGAATTATTCAATTCGAACCAGTAGTTCCTGAGATTAGCGCGTTCAAACAAACAAACAAACAAACTCTTCAGCTTTATATATTAGTATAGATGTCAGCGTAATATCAAGTATTACGCTGACCAGTGAGTGTTCTTGACATAAAAACAAATTGGTCCTTTTCCAAACAACTCGCTTTAGCATCCATCTCCAGCTCATATACATCCCCACTGCTGGGGCACGAGCCTTCCCTATGGATGGATAGGGCGAACGGGCCATAAACCACCACGCGGGCCCAGTGCGGGTTGGTGGTTTTTAACGACTGCTAATGCAGCCGGGACCAACAGCTTTACGTGCCTTCCGAAGCACGGAGGAGCTCGAGATGATACATTTTTGGTCACCCATCCGATGACCAGCCTTTGCGAAAATTGCTTAACCTTAGCAATCGCAGATCGGGCGCGTTAGCCACTGCGCCATCGAGCTCCTCCGCTTTAGCATACTTATGTGTAAATATAAAGCGATAAAACTCGCCAGAGTCTACGAACAAGCTTTAACGGTTTGTCTGATGGTAAACAGACAGGCACACCGCAGCTTATTGGCGCTTGCAATACCATGACTATAATCGGCAGGCTTATTACCGAAAAAAGCAACCAGTTGTTAATTGTACCTACAATTGCAGCGCGACTGCTCTAGTTGCGGTTGATAAATTGGCATTACGGACACAAATCGCTCGCTTAGTGCAGTTGCGATTAAAATGTATGTATATATGTACAGTACTTCAAAATAAATAATGGGTATCGGAAACAATCGTAAAACACAAAAACAATTTTTAAAATTAAAAAAAAAACACTTCTAATTTCAACTTTATCGCAAACAAATAAATATCAATATCATTTAAAAGAAAAGCAAAATAAGTTACAAGCCGAGCAAGCGGCGCAGCTAATGAGTCAGTTGCTCTTTGGATTGATAGCGGAACGGTTGTCGCTACCGTTTTTTGGAATCATAAAGAGCTGATATAACTCTCCATAGGATTGTCCCTATCTACTGGCCCTGATAGGTAGGGTATGGCAGTTGGAAATACGAGTCCGGCTGTCTTTTCAAGGGTACCACGGGAGTTCCGGATCTGGGGCCCCGGCCTGCCTTCGCGGGCGTCTCCGGCTGGCCCCGGACATGGGTTGGACTCGTGGTGGCATGTGGTTAGCTGTAGAAGTGGGAATGTTCGTCTGCCTGGTTGAGGTCGGGCCAGGCTTCCATTTCGTGCACAGCGAGCGGGTCCTAGTAGCGGTCCGGAGGGGGCCTGAAGCGAAAAGATCTGCGGGGCACGTGAGTTGTCCATAGTTGGTTGTTCTACTCGGTGGTTTTCATTGAGTAGTTCTCCAACATCTCTGGCACTAGTCTGGAGAACTAGTAGAGGCGCCCGCTAGATGCAAAAGCCTCCGGTTGAATTAGCCGCGTAGAATTTTAGAATTGATCAGGTGCCTGGATGGGTACCGAGAAGTGAGTGTGCTTACAACTCCGCCACCAAAGAGGACATTTGGTAGTCTACTTTAGAGTTAACGACCCGAGCAGTGGTATCTGCGAGTTGTACTCTTAGTGCAACGAAAAGTGAGCGAGCTTACAGCTCCGGTAACCTATCTGGATATTAGGTAGTGGACTATACGTGTCCACGGGGCAACTAGCTCGAGACACTAGTCTTAAAAGTACCGGATGAAGGATGCGTACCGGCGTGTTATGACCTGACGTAGATGGTCCCTTGTGCTTGCGTAAGGATGTCTGACACCTAACTTTATAACCGTAAGGTTGGTGAGGGGTGTCAGTATAAACTTTAAAGTAGTGTATAGCAGGGTGTTTCCATCGGATTTATTTTATGGTAAAAAAATTGGTAATTTTTAAGTAAGTATTGTTTTTTCAATAATACCATAGTACATAATAAATAACCATGCTATATTGGACCATTAATGTATTGGTAAAAATTGAGTAAAAAAAAATTTTAAATTTAACGGTTTTATTAAAAATAAAGATTTTAAAAAAATTTAAAAGAAATAACTTAAAAATAAAAGAACTAAAAAGTTAAAAATAATTTAAACCTGATAATAAGAAAAAAATAAATACATAAAAGCGTGTTACATTGTGATTGCAAAAGAAAAATATTGTATAATGTAACACGCTTTTATTTATAAAATAATTTTTCAGGTTCATCATCAATTCGTCATCAGGTTTAAATTATTTTTAACTTTTTAGTTGTTTTCTGTTTTAAGTTTTTTTTCCTTTTTAATCGGTTTTCTTTTAATTTTTTTAAATCTTTCCCATATTGAGGAAGTAGTGATGTGTGACATGTTTACACACCCTCATACCATTCTGCCCTCTGCATGTTGGCATTGGGTCATCCATCTAATCAAAGACAAAATCAACATTCATAACAAACGGAACGAACGAACGAAAAAGTACTCGTCAAGACGAATCACACGAGCTCAAACTCGATGGGGTTGTGTCGTTTAATTACAGAGTTCCTATAACCATCTTCCAGCTGCCTCCGGGGTGTATTGGTCCAAGTGTCAAAATGTCCAAGGAGTCTAGAAGTCCAGATGCCATAAACACCACTGGTCAATTTGGCCCTAATGTGTTAAATTGTCCAGGACGTCATAATGTCCAGACGGACGCCACAACGTCCACTGGTCAATTTGGCCAGAGTGTAGAATTGTCCAGGTCATAATGTCCAGATGCCCGAGTGTTAAATTGTCCGGGATGTCGTAAGGTCCAGATGCCATAAAGACCACCTGGTCAAATTGGCCCGAGAGTTAAAATGTCCAATACATCCTAGAGTCCAGCCAGATGCCATTACGGACGCTAGTCATTAGCATTGATACAAGTGATAAAATCTCCTAGAAATCATAATGTCCAGTCCAGAAACAATAGAAAAAAAAAGTTTAGTAAGACGTCTGAACGTTTTTTAAGCGTTGTTTGATTAACGGTGATAATGATTTGCTGCTTTGTGGCAGAACTAAACAAGCCCCTTACGTGTCCATTATGATCTTTATAGGTATATTTATCACTTTTATATTATGGCCATTGCCCTTATTTATGTTTCCCTCTTTCTCGGTGATGTTTCGGTAAACCAGTACCTACACATGAGTGTACATTTGAAATTAGTACTCGAACCTCTTTAGCTCGATTTCCGCTCCGATAATAACATTGGCTGAAGTGTCTACTTATGATTAAAAACCGATAAATTAATGTAAAGTTATCATTATTTTCCTATCAAGTCAACCATATCATTCAGGACGTTTTGATTTGCAAATCTCCAATTTACATGGCGAAATATGGATTTCAACGACGCAACGAGTAAATCCCTTACTTTTAGTATAAATCAGAAGGGTAAAGAAACCGTTTTAAAGGGATTTCATAGGTACAATGCTAACGGTAAAAATATAGACGGTTCATCGCTATGGTTCAAAAAAGCTGATAACGGGTATTTTCAAAAAGTCCAAATTCGTGTCGCTGACGCTACTGAAATTTGTAGAAATACTGTTAGCAAGATTGTGAATACAACTGACAAAAACGGGTCGCCTGCTTTTTCGACATCAACAAAGGGAAGACCAAAAAAAAAATCTTTCATTTGAACCTAGACGATTTTGTCTACAGCAGTGTCATTAGAAATATGGTTTACCATTTTCAATTAAGTTTTAAAGAACTTCCGACCTTAAAATCATTAAAAACCAGATCAATTGAGTGAGGCAACAATACAATGCAATGAGGATACAATTTGAAGGCTCCATAGAGACTGAGAAAAATTCTAAAGGACATAGGTTTTCGATTTCGTCGAACTGAAAACAATAGACAAGTTTTAATGGAAACATGACGTCCGATTGAATGAAAAGAATCAAATTCCTCAGAGAGATAAAAAAATACCGAGATGCTGGAAAAAATATCATTTCATTTTATTAGTTCTTGCTTTAAAAATGTTTATATAATTTTTAACGCAAATTTTGTTGCGAACAAATTACAAAAACACATGTTGAAAAAATTTCCACGAGCAGGGTTTGAACCTGCACCCTTCTGACATACCGGGTCAGGTGCTCTTCCAATTGAGCTATCGTGGTTCTAACCAGCCCGCCGAAATTATTCAACACTATTTACTTTGAAAGCCAAAGGCGCCCATTCAATGTTAACAACTACCGTCATTAACATCCGATCATAATATTTTTACAAATACTAAAGATCAGTTAAGAAGTAGGCAAGCTATTTATAAATGTTTATATAATTTTTAACGCAAATTTTGTTGCAACAAAATTTAAAATAATTTCTAATATTAATTTAAAATAATTATTAATATTACTGAACTCCTTCTAAACGGCTGGACCGATTTGGATGAAATTTTTTGTGTGCGTTCAAGTGGATTCGAGAATGGTTTAGATTTACAATTGGACCCGGTAGGTGGCGCTGCTATAGGGGTCCATCATAGGATACGGGAGTTCTTAAGCGGACGAATGATTTGTTTGTTTTGTTGTCATGGAAACTGTCAAAACGGTACGAAGTCCGCCGGTCAGCTAGTAGTATAATAAAACATCACAAAGAAAGATTTTCAGAATTTGCAATCGATCGCATCATGCAAGAGCAAGGACACTCAATTTTCGTTTGCCACCTTATCATCCGGACTTTAAACCGATCGAGAATATTTGGTCACAAATAAAAGGACACGTAGCAAAAAAAAACGTTGTAATGATAACGGGATGGGACCGGAAGCCTGGTAGAAAGTGTGTGAGCAGCCCATAAAATGTGAAGACGAATACAGAAAGTTTCAACCACAGTTTGACAATATCACTGACACTTTTCTCATAAATGGTTCTACCCTCAGAATAATAAATTAGTTATTGTTCTGAGGTTCTACCAGTGTACCAGTGAGGTAAATGAAAGTGAATGAATGCTCCGCGTAGTTCTGACTCGGATATGTCAGGAAACCGAAAAGACATGCTCATTTAGTATATATATATAGTATATTTATTTAATATATCGCGAAAAAAATATCGATATCGGTAAAATTTTTAACCGACTGTAAAAAAAGGAGAACCTGCTTTTTTTTAAAGTTTTTTCAATCTTTTACGGCTTTGAATTCTAGCGAATTGAGTTAGATCGTGATGAGATATTAATTTAAAAAAATATCGATATTGATACGAATTTCGATATTGGTTATTTTGTATCGATATTTTATCAACAAGCCCATGTCCATTATATACCTTGAAGTATTGTAATTAATAGTTTGCATACATTGAGCGATTTGTGTCCGTAATACCAATATATCAACCGTAACTTTGCAGTCGCGTTGCAATTGTACAATTAACAACTGGTTGCTTTTTTCAGTTATAGGCCTGCGGATCCGATCCGATCCGAACCCTTCGGAGAATTTAGTAGGAAAAGGGGCACGCTTGCGTGATGTCATTTCCTCTAGAAACTCCGACGGTGTTTTAATCACACGGCTTGAGGGACCCCTTAAGTTAACCCCATAACTGATAGTTAACGACATAACTGCGTGCGGCCTAGTCGTTATGGCTGTACCTGTAGCCCAGTAACATAACTGAATGTCCATACTTTCAAACCAGAACAGAGTCATTATGAACGCTGTTGCTCGGCGGCAAAAATAGGTAATGCAGCTTGGATGGCTGTAAAGTGTGTTCCGTGCCCTTGGTAGGGCACTAACCAGTTTTCTTTAATGTCAATATCATTATGATTGCTAGTCGAATTTTATTTGTTCATGCTAATATTATCTATTATATATACAAATCTTTCAATTTAGGACGGACCTAATCAGTGATCAATGTTATTCGAGATTGTTATTAACGCTTAACTATTTACTTATTTGTTTTAGTTCCAGCCCGATGAGTAACTAACACTATTCTATCATAAGATTCCTGGCAGAAGCTTGGCGTGGATATGAATGTATTTTGTTCAGATTCTTTTCAAATAGAACAGCTAAGAGCAACATTTAAGAAATCTTCAAATGCTATCGTGACAGTTCCATTCTGTTGAGTGTCTCTGGCTCTGAAAGCTTCGGTGAAACGTTGGATTTGCACACATAGTACAATGAAATTGTCCACTGATATTTTCCCTTCCTTAGGATCAGCTCTTTTTGACAAAAAGCTTATGAACTCTGGCGTAAATCGGAAACCCATTTGCGATAATGCTGAAACAGAATGAAGTAGATATAAGTAATACAAGTAATTATACCAAAATAATAATTAATCGTTCTAGTTTTAATTCTAATAGTCTTGCAATAGAGTCCATAATATAATAGTAGGTACCTTTAGTGAGCTCCTGTTCATCTATATGCCCAGACTGATCAGTGTCATATGTTTTGAAGACTGCCAACCACTGATTAATGTATGTATAAAGCTTGTCGAACTCTTCAATGTTGATGTGTCCTGAGCGGTCTTTATCGAACATTCCTGCAAATAAAAAGTTTACATTCAATTTGATTTGAAAATTAAATTTCAATCAATAGATTGAATGGCTTGCCAGTCACTGCTGACTAGTACTGTCTAAGCTTAAACAGCCGTAGGGCCAAGTACAGGGTGTTCAGTCGCCATTCAATATATTGTAGTTGAGGTGAGGAAATACATCTAAACAGTTTAAAATGCTTATGAGTTCTTTACACTATCATCATCTCAGCCAAAAGACGTCCACTGCTGGACAAAGGCCTCCCCCAAGGATCTCCACGACCGGTTTTGTGCTGCCAGCGGTTTCCCGCGACCTTTACCAGATCGTCGGTCCACCTTGTTGGAGGCCTGCCCACACTGCGCTTTCCGCTTTCACTATATATCATCATTTATATTTGGAAAGTTATTTATTAATAAATATCTGAGCAGCTATATTTTTCTATATTTTATTTACAAACGACTTACTAAAAATGTTAACTTCTCAAATGGATCTGATCACCTTGACTGCTACTAATATCTGATGGCGACTGTACTGTGTCCGATGTGTGCATGTCCCAGTTAAGCTTTTGTTTAGGGACTGAACTTGCCGTTGGTCGACATGGCCGCCTATACGGCCTTAACAAGATCTTACAAGTAGATGGATAAATAGGGTGCCGCGCGGAATTTTGAAAATTTACGTGTTTTTAAGTCTGGTGCTAGGCGCTGAATAGGTCACATACATTAAAAGGACTAGTGTAGGTTACCTTGATCCTTTCACAAGGCCAGGGTTGTCTTGGAATTTGAAACAAATACCCAGAAAGTAGATCTAGTGGCTCGCATTCGATTTTCCGGCGCATGGCGCAATTCAGTGGGTACAGTAATAAAGTTTGAGTAGATTTATTGTGTTCCGAAAGGTAAAGATAATATAGTCTGCTACCATCAGGTTAGATATTCATCTAAAACGTACGTAAAAGTAATGATATCTAAAAACTTATTTCATTTCTTAAGAAACTTTGTAAATATAGCACATGAAACAATAATCCGACATCAAAATGATATTCAGCAGGCCACTGATGTCTAATTTTTCATTTAAAAAATATGAATATGAAAATATTGTCTTTTGTTATTTTTTACCCAAACATCTATGATTTTATGAAAGTAAACATTGCTCCAATTAAATCACTAGCCTACTCTGTACAGTTATTAGTGTGCGTGCGTATTCATGTCGTGCGCCGTTGTCACACCACTGCCACGCGCCGCTCGCTCGCTATATGCACTCGCAGTTTTGCGTCCGCGCGGCACCCTCAGCTTAATTATCGCCTCGTAAGACAAAGAAGTTACCATTTATAAGTTTAAAACAGTCTATTCAAAAATTGTTTTGTTTCATAGGTATAATCACAAGCATTAACATGTGAATAATGGACTCTCAATACAATCGAATGGCAGTCAAATCTGTATACATGTTAAGAGCGTTTACGCCGCACACTAGCGCCGCCAATGAAAAAAAAACATATCTAGTAATTAGAGATAGAAAATCAAATTATGCTCAACAAACTATCTGAATGAAGTAATTTAGCATTTTTAAGTCACCTAATGAACACCTGACATGTAATGGTTTAGTTAAATATGGCGTTATAGTTAAAAGTGGCCGTAACGTCTTATTTAACTAAACCATAACGCGAGTTATGTGGTTCTCCCCCTGCTCCTTGCCTAACACCAAGAAGTTCTACGTGGCGCACCCACTAATACGCAGTACCATCCACTTGCGGAGGTGGCTCGGGATCAAAGATAGCAGGCACCGAGTGTGACCTACCACTCCGGCGAAAGCCACTGAGTCATTATTTGTCCTACCAATAAGCTCCGATTTAAAAGGTTTTTAAGCTTTACCAATCATCAAGTTGCACGCCGTTTCCGAAAACGTTTGCCCCTGAGCATTAACAAGCGCTGCCTTCAACTCCGTAGCACTGATATGGCCAGATTGGTCTTTGTCCACCGCACGGAACCACTGCTGCACTTGCGGCGCGATGGTGCCACCAGCTCCGACCGACGGATAGGGGCCGTGGCCCATCTCGAGCCCGCCTGGCGGTTGACCTCCGTAAGTTGGTTGTCCATATCCCGGCTGAAAGTATGAAAGATGAATATAGTTTACAAAGGAGTTCGAATCTTGGGTCCTAGTTATTTTTCAATTACCTAAACCAATTTCCGATTATGCATGACCTTTGTAATAACACAGAATACTTAAGTAGTATACTGTAATAATAACTATCATTGTCATAGTATACCACGGTATAACACGTTATCAAGCATATAAAAATGCAAATGGATTGGGAAAACAAAATAAAAAATATGATGATGAAAAGCGATAGTAGAGCGATCGCCAAATTAGCGCTAATGTAGTTATTTAAAAAAAACTAACTAATTGTGTCAAGTTGCTGGTTTACCCAACTCGCAATCACTGACTTTGACTGTGGATTTGAAAAGTTTATTTAAGGCAACTTTAAACGAATCAAACTTTTAAAAGTTGATAGTTTCTTCAACTAAAAGTTGCTTTGTCCGTAGAGCGCCTTAGATATCATCTTCATCTCAGCCAAAAGACGTAATCTCGAACCGATTAGGGTTTTGATGACCTAAGACCAAAGCATGTTAAGCCATCGTTTTGTCTTAGGTGTTGTCGTCAAATGGTAAATCAACACACGTTTAGGTTATGTTATGTGGCTTTTGACCTAAATTCAAACAACGCAGTTTACTTAGACGCTCGAAACGTCTACAGTTATTAAGAAAATATAATTTGATGATAATTAGCTTAATTCGTTGCTGAATAACAGTATAAATAAAAATCACAACTTTTGAATGCTTATGACAAATTTATTTATTCTATAAAGTAGGTATAAATAATTAGCTTACATACTATATACATTTAAATATAAACAATGTAAAATCGCAAATTTTAGTATCGCCAACGTTGCAAAAATGCTTACGTATTAAAAATTACAAGACACATTGGAGTATGGTTAATGTCAAAAATTTAGAAAACCGGCATCTTAAACGCTAATGTCTATCAGTTTAATACCTATGTATGTAATCACATCCTAAATAGCTGCCAAAAATGAATTATGAAGCATAAAATCACATTTTTATTATCTTTGGAAGTTTATACAGTTAGGCCTACAACGCACTATCCGGTCAGCCGCAAACCGGCACGCAGTTGCAATAGTAAATGTTAGACGGTTGACCGCAAGTAGTGAGTTTGTAATACGGTTTCTTAAGAAAACAGACATGCGGCCTGCCGCAACGGCGGGCGCACCGTATGATAGTGCGTTGTAGGCCTTAGGTATTCAAAATGGCTAAATACTTTTTATATAATTTCATTTACTTGTGCTACCGTTTCCTTTTTTAGTGTCTGTTATTATCATAGTTATTGTGACACCTCTATATTTAGTGAAATCTTAGTAATGTACTTTTACACCCATATCGTATATAGAGGAAGTATACCTGGTGCCTAGTTTTATTTGCCATTTGAGTATGAAAACGAGACTTTGTATTATATCTCCTCGTTTGACGCCAGGAGGCGCTGCTTCAATGCCATTCCACATATTAAGTGACTTAATATTAGTAATAGTTATTAATTACGTAATACTACCTACATAATTTTCTTTCCGTCCACGTGATCGAATGGTGAATAAACCTCATAATATGCAATGTTCTGGTTGCGTTGAACAACGTACAAATGCCGCAGATGACGGTACGGTATTTAGAGCAAATACAGTTGAAGTCTACACATTCTCATACATAAATCATAATTAAGTATATAAATTAGACATTGGCTAAATCAACCACCAAACAAAAAACAGACTTGAATCGTTACTCAATGATAAATCATACAACAGTCGCTGAATAGCGAATATTCCTACTTAGGCACTGGTTGGGACCCAGACATAAATTTTGATCGTGTTTTAAATTGAATTATGCATTGCCATTTTTACGACTTATTTGAGTGAATAATCCTCTTTATTCTATTTAACCGGTTAAATTCGGTTAAATCGATTTATCGGCACATGGTAATGCATATGGTTTATACACTTATGTATAAAACACTGAGGGATCTGCAATGGTGTTATTAATTAATTTCGAATTTAGATAATTTAAAGCAAAAAGTTTTTAAATGTGTTTAACAAATGATGCATTACACAAAAATGAAAAAAAAAACACTAATCATATCTATTTAACCTTTTTTTGCCGTGATCAATTTAATTTTCGATTTAAGTATTATTTTTATTTTATGGCATTTTTATCAGATTACAATACTATATACAGATTACAGTACTGTATACTTTTAGTGGTGAATTTGTTAAATTGTAATTTTCAATAATACAATTATAAACGATTAGTGAAACATTTGCTTAACTACTATGTTTTCTTATGTACTGTTAGGTACCTAAACTATAAAACAGTCAGTATCATCATTTATACCTACGTAGGTTTAAAAATAGTTACTTTATTTATTACATTTTATACTCTCATTCAACATTTGTGCCCATTTAATCTAAAATTTCACACCAACCATTATTATTGTTCCACCTTATCATAAACAAGTAGGTATGCAATAAATACTACATTATTTAGAATATATCAGGAATTTATAAGTAAAATGAAATTTTAAAGTTACCAGTTTTTATGTAAGTATACCTATCTATTCTATAGATAATAATCACTTCTATCGTCTCTAGGCGTCTCATTAATCTACACAATGACCAGTCACATATCTAACACAAGCCTGCAAATTAGACTAAAAACTTACAAATTTCTTCAAAAGACTTGGACTTTATGTCATAGACATATGGTTGAACATTTATTGAAAAAATTTAAAGTTTTCGATAGTTTAATGTGCAGGCGTCTGTTTCCTACATAGTTCCTTTTCGTGAATGTCTTTCTTTTTTTTTGTCCAGCTTTTTTCATCTTTTAAAAAGAAAAGTCACTAATGAGAAAGCCGCTTTTGTAAGCGCAATGTTTACTTGATCGTCGGATACATTGTGGGTCCTCAATTAATTTTCGCCCAATCTATAGTTAATAAAAAATATTACATTGTATATAGACTGGTAGTTTTTTCTTACAAAAAGAATCATTAACTGCATTTATTACAAATCAAATTTAAAACGTTTTATTACATGTTCGTCTTAGGTAGAGAAGCAGCCAACACATAAGAAACATACAAAGACAGGCAAAATCTATTGTTAATATTTTATTAGGTATGCCTTATTTTACTTTGGATGATTTTTATTTTACACAACAAAGATCATACTTAATGAAGAAACATATTATAATCTTCATTTTTGTTCTAAATTTGTCACATTTATCACTACAACTAAATAAAACATTTTTTCTATGCAGAAAAGGAAGTAAGTAAATGCTTCATGTAGTGTTTTTGTTCTGTAGACATTAAAGAAATAACTTAAAATTGTATGTACAAATTATCTCCTATTATATAGGTTTATTTATCTGCTATTACTATAAGAAAATAACAATGATCATACTTAAATGACATTCAGTCTTTTAAATCAAAACCAATACTGGCAAGTTTGTTACATTTTGTACTAGGGCAAACAAGTTCATAGATGCCTAATGTAATGACAATGCTTTTTCACTATATACATGAAATGTGTTTACCTCTTACAGAATAGGAAGGGTCACGCAAGCTTTTAATAGATGGCGCTCTAGGCTAATTAGACTTTTCACTATTTGTTTATTTAAATTATTATAGGTATAAATAAATATTTTATTTATGTTAAGTGTACAGATAATGTTCAAAAGACGAATTGCGCAAAATTTGTCTTTTATAGGTAAAAGCCTATAGAAATGTAAGAAAATGTTGTTGTTTGTTTTCTACAGCTGCTGCATTTAATTTTTTTTGTAATATTATAGTATAATTATAGGTAATGTTATTGTGTAGATTGTTACCCAAAATTTCGGATTAAAAAAGAATACCTCCTGTATGTACTAGGTACTTCTCAAGAATCTATTTTGAAATAAAATATGTAATGTTGATAAATTTTTAAATTTATAACTAAAGAAAACAAATAACATTACTTAAGTATTCTAAAATAAGATTGCTGCAAAACATATTACAAAGTACAATATAAGATTCTGGCTGAAAGATTGAAATAGAATATATTGCTACATTATAATTTATAATTTTTAGGTTATTGAATTAAAAAGATAACTTCGTAAATGACTATTTCTATGTTAATTTGAGATTTAGATGATTAATTACTGCTACATACAATCGGTACCACATTTTTATTTGTATTGGCAGAATTTTGAGTTATATCCTTCTACAGTCAACCCAGAATGTAAAAAGTGTATTCAAACAGTTAAACCATCTATTCTGAAATGTTTTTGCAAGACAATGTAAATAGTGAAAATGCAGAGTATATTACAACAAATACAGTGTCTATAAACATGGGCATTTCAGTGCATTTATTGTTTTTACTAATAAATAGAGCAACTGTAACAATAACAGTTTCAGCTCATTTAACTTTATGATATTTAGGTATATTATTTGACTACTACTGGTTTACATTATTATAATAAAATAAAATACAATTTAGTTTGTTTTAAACAATTAAAGATATTGAAATATATACCTGCTCTAGAAGCATCATGCTCAGAGACACTGTACAATATTATTAAATATTTACCTCTAGGTTTAAATCATTAGAAATATCTTTTACCATTCTAAACATTATCACTGTGACTAGAAAAACTGTAAGTAGCTGGGGTTACAGATGTATTTACACAAACTTGAATAGATGGTTTGAAAGAAGAAGGAAGTAGTTTATGCGCTTCAGGGACTGGAGAGTAACTTCGACACACTGCAGTCTCGAAATGAACCTGATCCGTTCTATCAGCAGGTGTTCCATCAAAACTAGTTTGTTTAGCGGAATCACCAGTCCCACTGTCTTTGCAAGATGAATGTTCTGAAATGTTGTCGGGAAACATTTGTGGTGAATCACTATCACTGTGCACTACTTGTGTCATTTTCATACTTTCGGCGGGATAGTTTTGCACAGCTCTAGCCATGCGTCTACGAGTGTGATAAATGATCACAACCCAAATTATAGATGTCCCTACAGCACAACACACTACAGTTATAATAATGATACCAGTCATGTCTTCCTCATTTACCATAATTGCCACCGGTGGTAGGACCCGTAACTCGGTCATATCCTTTTTAGTCCCTAGATCATTAGTAATCTCACATTCATAACGACCTGCATCACTCGCTTCTGCACCAATAATTACTAACAATTGATCTTCAGCAGTTAAAAAATGCCTCTCTGTATGGGTTATTGGTGTACCGTCTTTCAACCATTTAATAACAGGTTTGGGAGAACCCGATATCATGCATTGTAAAACTACTGAGTCTCCACTGGTTACTTCCTTATTCTCCATAACTCTTACAAATGATGGTTCCTGCAGTACTGTTAATGTGGCATTAGCTATAATTGTACCAGCAGGATTCTTAGCAGCACAGCTATAAATTCCCATATCCGTTGTCTTGGCATTGACAATAAAGAACAGGTGGTCAGTTGGCATTACATTCATTCGTCTTTCTCTAGCTGCTGGAAAATCATTCCCACCATCTTTTTTCCAAGAAATTTCTGGAGTGGGTTCCCCTGTTGCAGCACAATTCAAAGTTACAGTTTCTCCAGTTTTCACAGTAACATTTGTTGGTGTTTGAATAAACTTTGGGAAAGTAACAATATTCACTTTTGCCTTAGAAGAATATGTTGTGCCAAAGTTGTTACTAACAACACATTGATATTTCCCTGAATCTGCATGAGTAACATTAGGTATGACTAAAACAGATGTTGCTCTTGACGATCCACTAGTTGCAACTGTTACATTCTCATACACTGTGGGATTACTAAGGTTACCATTATTTTTTCTCCATAAGAAGGTCATGTTACTAAAGGGATTTGATGTTGCAGAACATATTAAATTTGCAGACCTTCCCCGTATAGCAAGATGGGTCTTTGGATGTTCCACAACTTTTGGTTTAGGGGAATCACCACAATTTTCTTCCCTCAGCTTTGTGATAGAGTGGCCTCTTACTTCAGCAGGGTAAGCACATGTTGCAGTAATGTATTTATGCTCAATTTTATCTCTCATCCACTTGACAATCCAGATCATATTGCAGTCACATAGTAAGGAGGAAGAGTTTAGATGCAATTTCCTCAACTTAGATATTGAGTTAAAGGCATGCTGTTGAATTGAAGTGATATTATTTCCTGTCAAATCCAAATCAACTAGATTTGATAAACCTTCAAAAGCTCTTGAATTAATTGATTTTATGTGATTTGCTGCCAAATTAAACATCATTAAGTTTTGTAATCTGGAGAATGGCCCAGACATATCTTCTACAGTCCAAGATATTTTATTATTATTCAAAAGTAATGTTTTAAGCTGGATCATGTGGCTAAAAGCTTCTTGTGAAATAGAAGAAATATTGTTGTAACTAAGATTTAAAGTTTCCAAGTTTATCAAATGTTGAAATGTTCGACCTTCTATTTCCATCAATTGGTTGTGTGACAAGCTTAACAACTTTAAGTTTGCACATAGCTCCCAACTACCAGGATCTATGACTTTGATCAAGTTGTTTGACATTGATAATGTTGTTAAGGATTCCAACCCATACATCCATCCCTTAGAAATACTTCTAATCTTATTATGATCCAACTGCAGTAAATTTACTGACTTAAATCCAAAAAAGGCACCATCCATAATACTGTCTATATTGTTGTATTTCAGTTTTAGTGTAGTCAAATTAGATAATCCTTGAAAAAGTAAACCGTAGATAACATGTAGCTTGTTATGATTGAGCTCCAGTGTTTTTAGATTAGATTGATTCATAAATAAATGATTGGGAAGTGAAGTAATTTCATTTCTATTCAATTTCAATATTTCCAGGTTAGACAAATTATTCAAAGATCCTTCTTCTATGACTTTTATATGATTACTGTTTATATTCAACGTCGTAATAGAACTATTCGCAGGAAATCGGCCAGCATCTATTGAGACAATATTATTTCTATTAAGGCTTAGATCCTGTATTTGTTTATGTTTTAGAATACTTGGTATATAGTGTAACAAATTTTTGTCCAGTTTTAGTTTCTTTAAACTAGGTAACTTACTAAAACCATCAGTAACATTTTCTCTCAATCGATTGTTGCTGAGATCTAATAGTTCCACCCACTGAGGAATTTTTGGCACAAATACGAAATTCTTTCTTGAACAATCGACGTATTGCTCCAAGCAATCACATTTTTGTGGGCATTCATAGCTTTCATTATCGATTGAAGCTCGTACTATTACAATTATCATCAGAAATAACAACAAATACGAGTCTCCCATTTTTATACATTTGTATTGCTGCCAAAATCATTGATGAGAACGAAGATTTGCGTCTTTGTTCTTACATAATTTCGAACGTAGAAGTGATGCACGTATAAAGTTTTTAATAATTTTCACTCTCATTAATCGCACTTCACACAAATAACGCATTTTAATTGAGAAAACCACAACGAAATTAAAAAACAAGTCGACATATTTACGGCGCTTGCATCGGACGCCATTTTCTTTTCTTTCATCAATTCAATTCGTTTCGTTCCATCGCCATACGGCATCTTGCTTGTCAATTCGTTTAGTTATTTTATTAGAATTTATAATTTATCTGCATACAAACGTGAAATTATCAAATATATTTTTAAAGTGAAACGGATTAGTTTAATTTAGTTAGTAAAAATAATTTAAATTATTTAGGTATAACGGGAAATATCAAAATGTGTGTTTATAAAAAAAATGTATTTAAAGTATTTTTTTAATTTTTTTTTGGAGGATTCTCAAGTGGAATTTTCAGCTTCACCGGGCTTTTTGGGGGCGGCGCGGGTGGATATGCCACAAACGTCATATCCCCTTTCAATTACTAGATTTGATCCAAATATATAAACAAACAAATAAACAAGGCAAGCTAAATAAAACCGTTTAAAAAGCCCATTTATCGATAACACGAACATAAATAGCTACACGCTTAAGGGTGCGCCGACCAAAAAATGCCAAAAATGCAGTTACGGTTAAGTAGATATAATTGAAAATACTATCGTATTAAATGAACAAAATATATATTTAGTATCATAGGGAACGTGTTCACAATTTTTCAGAACCATAAATTCATAACACGCTATAGTTTTTTCTACAATATCATTTAAAGTTGGGCAAAAATCATGAAAACGAGTGGCGGCGTTTAGTAGATTTCTTATAGTTTATCTAAATTATTGTACCTCTGATTTTGTCTAAACAATTATCAATGGATAAACTACAAATTGCTAGACTACATTTTCGATTCATCAAGTGGTTATTTAAATAATTATTTTTTATTAAGCACCTTAAATTCCCCATACAAAATTAGTATGGCCGCGCGGCATCAAATAAATATGGACGACGACATCTATACTAATATTATAAAGCTGAAGAGTTTGTTTGTTTGTTTGTTTGAACGCGCTAATCTCAGGAACTACTGGTTCGAATTGAATAATTCTTTTTGTGTTGGATAGTCCATTTATCGAGGAAGGCTTTAGGCTATATAACATCACGCTGCGACCAATAGGAGCGAAGCATCAGTGAAAAATGTTGCAAAAACGGGAAAAGAGCCTAAAAAATTAAAAATGCTGCCAAAAGTCACTATTCCACGCGGACGAAGTCGCGAGCACAGCTAGTTTCAAATAAAACATGACACTTGTCACTTACGGACGGCGCACCCTTAACACCAATGGAAAATTCCAGAAGGCGGCACTCGTTTATGACGTCATAAACGGTAGTCTTTCTCCGACTGTGGCGCGGGGTGTACTAACAATATTCGTTTCTAAACATGCAAGCTAGGGATGGGAATTATCAATTTAGTCACTGACATTTTTATACTTATTTTCAAAGAAATAAAATAAAATAAACAAATTTATTTCTACAGTAACAGAGGCTTTATTTGTTTTATAATAAATTAGTCAGTATAAACAGAAAACAATTAATTTATGTGGATTGTTGTATCAGTAAATCTTTGCTTATGTCCCGTCCGTATATTGTCACGATTTTTCCGACAGGGGCGTTGGACATAAATACAATTTTCTAAAAATAATATCGGTAATTTATTAACTTCAGACATTATATTTAGGTCTTCTAATTAAGAGACTGAAGTGTAATCTATTGTAAATTATTACTTGATTAACTATTTATTTTCATTTTCATACAATACAGCGTTATTATACAAAAAAAAACAGATTATACGAGTAGTGGTAAATATACGACCTCGGCAAAATGGGCCCGAAAAAATTTGTTGGATTAATCCGACCTTGGCGGTTAAAGGGTTAATATATTTTTATTTTATTTATTTATTTAGGTTCACCAGCGTTTGTTTACAATAATTCTACAATAAAAAAGAAAAATTCAGAATTATTTAACTAAATGTAACAATCTTTTAAGGCGAACACAACATGCATATAGGTCTGTGGTTAGGTACCTACCTATTTTTTTAATACATTTTATATTTCGGTAACCCATATTTTTTAAAGTTATTCTTCTAAAAATTTATAAGAAACCAATAAGCCATTTTGAATTAAACTTAAATTAATATTAAAGAAACATCCATAAAATAGCCCGTGTAAATTCCCTGTGTGGTGCCGGGGATAAAGAATTGCACCACCCCATCTCTTCCCGTGGGGGTCGTAAAAGCCGACTAAGGGACCATTCCAGGGATGGGGTTGCACAAAAGATCCCAATGGGTCGAAGTGTTACTGGGAGGTGAAAACCTCGGCAAGCCCCACTAAGATAAGATTCCAGAGGATGGGCAGCAGCATCTCTCTGAGGTTACCCTCAACCTACTGCGATCGCCAACCCGCCTGCCAAGCATGGGGATTATGGAAAATACCCCCCATGATGATTTTGATGATGGCCTTTGTCCAGCAGTGGACGTCCTTTGGCTGAGATGATGATGATGATGATGATGATCCATAAAATTTATTTTCAAACTGATTTTATGCGATTCGAAACTTTCGTTAACTTTTTCACCGCCCAACTATCCTGCACGCGATGTCCCGCTGTACGCCAATGTATAAATGTATTTTAATAAAGTAGGTACAAAGAAGAACTTCTATAGAAGTGCTGGTGTGGATGGCACGAAAATCTCGAACTTCTATAGAAGTTGTTGGCGGTAAAAAGGTTAATGGACTTTAAATCATATAAATTGTAAGTCAATACTGAGCAAAGGTCTCCCTTCAAAACTCCATAATTTCTCTTACTTTGGCGGTCTCCCACCAATTTCTCATAAAGAAGACAGGATCATCCCTCCAATGTTATAATTCCTTCGTTGCATTTTGAATTATTGTATGGGTTTTTATGAGAGATAACCTTTATAAATGAGGCATAGTCAAAAGCTACAGGTCTTTGGCTTTAATAACTGCCCAGCAAGCTTATAATTATAGAAATAGCAAAATAGATAACTAGATAGATTGATAGATAGATAAACTCTTTATTGCTTACACAATTATACACAAAACAAATAACAGGAAATTTTAAAATAATAGTAGGCAAAGGCGGTCTTATCGATTAAAGCGATCTCTTCCGCTGGGAAGAGATCGCTTTAATCGATAAGACCTATCGATAACCTTTGTGGCATAGGACAGATTAGGAGACAATGAGAGGTAGTGTACCGGCAACTAGCAAATATACGAAAAAAAAAAAAAAAAAAATAGGTAATTTAAGATATATACATAATACCTACTAATATATATTGTTATAATAATCTACATATACCTACATACGATACAGTTAAGACCTAGCTAAAAGAAAAGTGTGAAGTTTAATCTTAAATGTAGCAAGTAACTTGGAGTGACGAACATCAGGCGGGAGGTTATTCCAAAGGCTGGTAGCCTTAACTGTAAAAGAATCTCTTAAGTACTCTGAACGAGTCAAGGGATGTTTCAGCAGGTTATCAGCCCCGGACACTACTTACACCTTAACTACCTAACTTAACTAACTAACTTAACTAGCTACTTACATTGTAAGCCATTTTTCTTCTATGGTATGCACGATACTCTGTAATTTAAATTAGTGTTAAACTTCTTAGAAGTATAATAACTTTTTATGAGTATTCACCATGGGCAATTTTACACATTGCAAATCTCGACTTATTACCAACTGAATTACTTTTAACTTACCTTTCTCTGGAGATATATTCACAATATCTCAATAATTCTTAACCTACTATTGCTTGCACGATGATGGTAAATATATTTATTTACACAAACAAAGCTCAATTTGTAGTAGGTACCTACCTACCTACCTACAATTTGAGTCAGAAGAAATGTCAAAAATTTAATAAATTAATCGCATTTATTTAAACGTCTGTCAAAACAAGCTATTTGAACGCGCTGTTGTTGGTATTGACTTGCATCCGTGTCCGTTTTGGTGGCGTACACATGGTCTAATTCATTTTTTGTTGTTAAGCCCTCTTTTAGAGCATAATGAGGATCAGGAACGTTTTTTGTTTTGAATGTAGTATTAAAGTCCATGTAAAATGCTAAACATTGGTGTAATTAGTTTTGTTATACGACAAATAATGAGCGAGTAATGCGCTTCACGTAAAGTTGCCGCCACGTAAAGTGACGTCATCACGTCGTGACGTGATGACGTCACTGGGACGGAACGAAACCGCCCGCGACATTTAGCCGTTTGCCGCGATAGAGCGTCCAGTGTTTCTTAGGTTTATAACGTGTTTTAAAACCAACTACGAAAATAATTAGAGTTCGCTTTGGATTTTTAACATGTATAAGTATTTTATAGTGCTTAGATGTACAAATACGTCTGTTAAAACGCCAGACAAACTATTTTTAGAGGCTAAAAGACCCGAGACTGCTTTAAAAATGGTGTTCGGTATTAAAAAGAGACGATAAGACTCCATTGTCGTCTCAGGCTACAAGACATTGTTATGAAGATTATTTTGATGTAAGTATTAACCTTTTAGTTTAGTTTAGCTTAGAATATAAATATATTTAAGATAGGTATTTCATAAACTTAACCAAACTATCGAATATGAGGCACGCACGGCCAAATTCAAACAAGTGTTAAAAAAGTGTATATTTATGCTCGCAAACACGCACACATTGTACAAAATGAAATAATAGATACTTAGTAATAACACAAAAATGCTAAAGCTCATTTTGATTTACTTCACCGATAGGTACACCATACCTACGCGAACTTGGTTTCTGATATACGTACCAACATTTTATTATTTATTTAAGCCAGCTGAAAATAGTCAAATACCCCTTACCCACATTTTGTTGAGCTTTATTATTTTTTTATTTTTTATTTATGGAGAATTAATACCTACGTATTCTTCATATCGTCGGTCTAGATGTGATAGCTCGTATGTGCAAACTGTCAAACTTTACAGGAGAGACAAAAAACTTCTTTTAAAACTAAACTGTAATACATTTTTTTATTTTTTTTTAAAGATTGTGGCCTAAAATATTATAGGAAATATAATTATTATAAAAGTTAATTACATCAATATCGATTTCTTAGAGAAAATGCACATACGTGGTTTCACTACTATATCTTTTAATATTGGATGTAACTTACGAGGTATTTTCATACCTGGCTTAGATGGTAATAGGTACTTATACTTAACTAAATAAAAATACTAAATAAACACGTAAGTATAATAAAAAAATCATATTTATTTTTTGATTTTCAAGACTAACATCTTTCGACCTTCAAATCTTAGCTTAATAGAAAATAGATACAAAAATAGGTAAGCAAACTTTTAGCTGTCAAATTAAACGTACAAAACTTTGATTGACATTTAAGGTCTTTACACATGGCAGCTATAAGGCGCTGCGCAAACGTAGACACTTTTGTGTCTTGTGTGGGACACAAGCTACCAGTGAATATGAAAGCAGCCCTCCCTGCGCAGACGTAGACACTTTTTGTGTCCAGTTACTTCCTCCTGACACTGATATAGCAACTCGGTTTCCTTGTATAGTGTGCCGTGTCGGTAACAAAAAGTGTCTACGTTTGCGCAGAGCCTAATGTAAAGATGTATATTATAGCACGATACATCTCACTACATCTTTCCATAGAAATTGTCAGGAGACCACACACGACAGCTATAATGTATATTTTTACATCTTCGTATCTTGAATGTACAGAGCGATATGAAAATATATATTTACATCTCGGTATATCTTTATACATTTCCGTATATTACGTTACATCTCATTTTGTAGGGTGTTCGATTTGGTTCGATTATTGAAGTCACATGCCTATGATACATACATACATATATATACACAAACATACATACATATGAGTTCAAAAAACGTTGATCTTGACTCTCGGAAATAATCACAAAATTTTCCGTCTGATTATTCGTTATATAATTTAAACTCTCCGCTGATTTCCTTATACTTTATGTGATCTTCAAAGAACTATGTTCTGTTTTTGACACATGTGGCAATACGCGTATCAAATTCGCAATCTGAATCATCTTCTGATGAACTATCTAGTAAATCTAGTGATAAGTAACTCGACATATCGTATCCATAATATTAAGGTATTAAAAATAAGAACACTCTGTATAAGACCTTAGTAGCTGGAAAGTGCATCCATCAAGACATGTTGCTCGCAGGACTGATGGCCGCTGGGGCGGGATAGTCCTGGAGTGGCGACCGCGTACCGGAAAGCGCAGTGTGGGCAGGCCTCCAACAAGGTGGACCGACGATCTGGTGAAGGTCGCGGGAAGCCGCTGGATGCGAGCAGCACAAAACCGGTCGTTGTGGAGGTCCTTGGGGGAGGCCTTTGTCCAGCAGTGGACGTCTTTTGGCTGAGATGATGATGATGATGATGATGATGATTCCTATTGAATATAATGGTGCATACAACAGCCTCTACATATTTTATTAGGCTATTTCTGTGTTTTTTATTCTCAATTATTAATTGATTCAAATATTTGTTAACGAGACCATCTATCTTTTGCTCTAGTTCTTGTTTCGCCTTGGCGTTTATTGGGCATTCTGTTATTAGATGTAAGATGGTATTGTTAGCATCTGTATCACAGTTGCACAACGGGCTCTCCTTACTAAATAGTTACTTCGTAACTCTAACTCCAACCTACGCGGGTTTTTCTATTGTAGGTAGGTATATGTATTCTTTACGGCACAAGTACTTGCGCAAAGTGTAATCATTATGTTTACAACTTATTGGTGTCGTTGGGACGTCGGGCACAGAAGGAGTAGGTATTTGTCTAATAACCAACTGTTATGATTTATTTAAACCAACAGAAAAAGAGGAGGTTCTATATTCACCTATTTTTTAGGGTTTACATTTAAGATTTCTGGACTTTTTTCTTATTTTTTCATTTTTTAAGCAATCCGAATGCGAATTCAATTTATTGTTTTAATAATAGAAAATTGAAATCTAAAAATAAACCTTCACGTTAATTTAGCAGTGCAACATTTGTAAATATGTATATAGTTTATTCTTGATAATAAATAATAATTTTAAAAAAATATTAACGATTACTTGATTTCAAATTAAGTTACAACCCTTGCATATCGTCGAACGATCGCGTAGATACCTACGCGGGCGGCGGCATCGCCCCACATCAAAGGCGATGCCCTACTGTATGAAATAGTAATACTGTGGTAGTACTATTAGTTATTCTGTGATAGAAGTACAGACAAGTTGCCCGCCACCATAACGGACACCTTGCATCCCTCAGAACTAAGCCTCAGTTGCATCCTCTTGTTTGTGTCCGTGAAAGTAGCGTACCCAAGAACTAATAACGTTTTTTGAAAGTTCCTATTGCAAAATTCTATAACTAAAAGATCCAACAAAGATAACATTGAAATACTTTCTATATCTAAGGTGTATGGCAAACCAAAAATAGAAAAGTAATTTCGAGAAATAGTTGAAGATTAAGCTGTATTATTTCTTCCTTCGCCTTTATTAAGTTTGAGAAAACAACAAAATGTCTATGACCGGCACGTCACTTTGTCACCTTTATTCCTTCACTTCACTTGCTGTCATGTCAGTCACGTCATTTATTTATACATAGACATAGACATTCATAAAATATTCGCTTTTAATATTCGATACCTATCTGAATGTTGCTTTCTTTTATTTTTGCATTTACATTGTGAACTACTTTGTCTTATAATCGAAGAAATGGAGTCGTACGAAAGTGTTATACTCGTTAAAAATGAAGTTTTTGTATTTAAAATTCCTCCAAAGACCTCGAATAGGGGCTACAGGTAAGTTGTTATTTTCATGGTTTTGTGGCAGGTGCTGATAAAGATGATGTTTTAAAAAGTAGGCGTTTTCTAGGGCAGCGGATTGGAACCTTCAGGAACCTCAATGGACAGGCCGCATGAGACTCGTAGCTAAAGGGGAGGAGCTGATAATGAAATTGGAAGATAAGGCGTCAGGGGAGTTGTTTGCAAAATGTCCAATTGACAAATATCCTGGCATAGCTCTGGAGTCTGTGACTGACAGCTCGCGATACTTTGTAGTGAGAATCCAGGATGATAATGGTATGTTATAGAATTTACAAAGTACTAATGAAATACTTTGCTCTACATAATTACTGTATTACTAAATTATTAAATGTATTTGTGGGCTTTCATAGACATTGGACTGAAAGAAAAATGGTTGTTTAGAAAATCTTAAATATATTTAAAAGTTCCTGGCCTATCATTATGAAATAAAAACTAAATTTAAGAATCTGACTGAATATTTTAAAGTGCTTAAATGAAAAATAAAATAAAATGAATTCATGCTTTTTATTGTTTACAAATCATTTACTGTTTACAACACTTGATTTTACAACATTTTGTATAGTAACACTAATAATCAGTAATACAATTAACATACCTATATAAAAATATATATATATATATATATATATATATATATATATATATATATATATATATATATATATATATATATATATACATATATAATATCTAATGAGTAAACAGAATTTTGCAATTTTGTATTTTTATATTTTACTGTTGGAAAACCGCAGTCATATTGCAGACCTGATCCTTCTTAATAAAATTACAAATATTTGTGTTGACTGTCCTGAGTTTGTGTCAAATCGCCAGCAGAAGTCCAAGTCCAGAAGTTCAACTAGGTTCAACCTCCTTATACATATATCTCCCCCCTGCGTCATTAAACTTTCTACAAAACTTGCCTACGGTGCATGTGTAACACCTAAACCACACTTATCTAAGCAGCTAGACATTGATGTGTTTTTGACGCCATCTAAGTCTTTGATGATTTGTAAAGAATTTTCTTTGTTACTTATATTTAACTTGATAATACATTATTGGTTAGTTAGGTATCATATTAGATATTATTTTTGTAAAAATTTGTGAGCATAGCATATTTAGGTCGTTTTATGTGTGTATTTTGTTTGTGTTTATCACTCTACATTATTATAATTATTTGATAAAATAAAATATTTTTTTCCAGGGCGGACTGCTTATATTGGCTTGGGATTTGGGGATAGATCAGACTCATTTGATCTTAATGTTGCACTACAAGATCACTTTAAATGGCTGCGAAAGGAACAAGAAGGAGAACAGCCTCCACCTCAGCAGCTTGACCTGGGCTTTAAAGATGGAGAAACTATAAAGATCAACATGAAAATAACTGTAAGTATATTTTATATTATTGCATTTGCATTATTATTTATTTACTAGCTGTGCTCGCGACTTCGTCCGCGTGGAATAGTGACTTTCGGCAGCATTTTTAATTTTTTAGGCTCTTTTCCCGTTTTTGCAACATTTTTCACTGATGCTTCGCTCCTATTGGTCGCAGCGTGATGTTATATAGCCTAAAGCCTTCCTCGATAAATGGACAAACAAACTCTTCAGCTTTATAATATTAGTATAGATTAACAAGATATTTCTAGATAGTAATAAATATTTTGTAGGCAGGTAAAATCAGCACTTTGAAATTAAATGAAATGAATAAATCTTTATTCAAGTTTACATACTAAATAAGCACTTATGAACCACTACCCAAATATTTTGCCTACCAACCATTTAAAACGTCTATAAGCTGTAGAGAAGAACCGGCACATCAATTCAACTATATTTTGAGCCTTATTCAATTTTTTATTATATATCCTGCACAACACCGCAATCTGTCGTAGACATTTAGCTGCTATGTTGGCAGACTACTGTCTGTATCTGTCGTAACATCAGTGTAGGAAAGCCCACTGGCCTCTCTCACTATTCTTTGGGGAATCTGTTAATTAGAGTTGGAACGCTATTCTTAGCCTCCTCAGTCTTGTATGTTTAGTGCTTCCAGTTCCTGATAATTTAGAAGCTAAAGCATTTACATGCTTTGCCAGTTTTAGCTGATAGTTTTGGCTACGGATGACAATTTCCTGTTTAACGGTTTTGAGCCTCAGGTTTTGCAGAATGTATTTATTGTGAATGCACTTTGGTATGTTAAACATTGTTCTGATGGCTTTTGTCTGAAACCTTTCTAGTATCTATGTTAATATAACTTGCTGTTCCCCAGAGTTCAATCCTGTATGTCCAAACCGGTTTCAATATACTTTTGTAAATTGCCAATTTGCTTTCGTTGGTTAACTGAGATCTCTCACCAATCAGCCAGTACATCCCTCTGACTTTTGAATCTAAATATTTTCTTTTACTCCAGATATGTTTTTTCCATGTCAGTCTGGACAGGAGCCAGATGCATGCCCAAGTATTTAGCAGTATCACTGTGTGGGATTTGTTCTCAGTTCAGTACAATCGGGGGGACAATCGCCTCTCCTTAGAGTGTAGGGTAATATGTGCTGATTTTCCTTGATTTGCTTTTATTCTCCAAGTCCTCATCCACTTCTCTATTTCTGTTATGTGCTTCTGCAGGTTTAGTGATGCAATATCTGCATTTTTGTTGACTGACATTATTGCAGTATCATCTGCATAAGTGCGAATGAAAGTGTTGTTATCCGTAGGGATGTCAGTTGTAAAGATGAGGTACAGCACTGGTCCTAATATGCTTCCCTGCGGCACACCAGACCTGATTTCATACAAATCTGAGGTTATGTTATTAAGTTTGACCTCAAAACATCTTCTGTCTAAGTAGCTCTTCAATATAAAGTAGAAGGAATGGGGCAAATATTTTTTTAATTTAAAAAGGAGACTGTCATGCCAGACCCTATCAAAGGCCTGAATTATATCCAGAAAGACAGCCTAACAGTATTTCTTATTTTCCAGAGTGTGTCAGGTAGAATGGTATCTAGGAAAGGATGCATTCTGTTTAGTATAATTTTCTCAAAGAGTTTACCAACCAAAGGGAGCAGACTTATTGGTCTGTAGGACGATACCTCTTCTAGCTGTTTACCAGGTTTGAGGATCATGAGTACTAGAGCAATTTTCCATTGTGCTGGATAGTGAGAGACTCTCAGGCACGCGTTAAACAGCACGACCAGGAACGTAATGCCTTTTTTCGGTAGATTGCTTAAAGTACAGAATCCAATAGGTCATACCCTGGCGCCTTCCTAAGTAGGAGGGCTTTAATCTCGCAAGCTATTTCTCTAAGGCTTACCGCCTTCAAGGGGAGGCACAACTGATTTGGTGACTGAAGGTAGTTTTCTATTTCATCATCCACAGCAAGGTCCACACTAGGTAAGGGTGTAAAGACACGCCATGAAGATGTTCCGCAAAGGCATTTGCTTTTTCGCTGTCAGATCTAGCCCAGGTTTTGCCCTGTCTTCTTAATTATGGCACGTGGTTTTTAGGTCGCTTAAGGTTCCTGGCACGCCATAGAGAGTAGTTGGTATCCTTGTCTGCGGTGAGGCGATATAGGTTTTGTTCAATATTTAATTATTTATTTATTTTCAGTCTATATTGTCCCTTCTCTTTTTCCAACATCATCATCATCAGCTCATTTTTATGTCCCCACTGCTGGAGCATGAGCCTTCCCTATAGATGGATAGGGAGAACGGGCCGTAAACCACCATGCGGGCCCAGTGCGGATTGGTGGTTATTAACGACTGTTAATGCAGCCGGGACCAACGGCTTTACGTCTTTACTTCCGAAGCACGGAGGAGCTCGAGATGATTAATTTTTGGTCACCCATCCTATGACTGGCCATTGCGAAAGTTGCTTAAGTTGCCTCAGCACTCGCAGACCGGGCGCGTTAACCACTGCGCCATCGAGCTCCTCCTTTTTCCAACATTCTAGATTTATTAATTATTATATAAACTTGTTATATGCTGTAACAATAGCTTTAATAGTAACATAATGACTCTTTAAAATTTGTTAATACACTGGCAAATGACTCCATCCCACCTGATGTTAAGTGGAAATGGAGTCCAGACGCGAAGACAACTGGTGCAGCATGGAAACAAACGTAGCATCAGTTAACTTCACTCTGCCGGCCCACAAGGTGCTTCTTCACGCCTCTCTTGAAGGACCCCTTATCATAGGAAGGAGGGAAAACGTATGCTGGTAGACTATTCCATCTTTTGGAGGTGCGACAAAGAAACGAGTCACCAAATTTCTTTGTACGCGATGGGATATTTGAGACAGGTGACTCCACGGGTACTTATTTCTCGTGATTCTGGCGAACTAGAGAATTGAGTTTTTTTTAAGGGTAGGGTAGGTTTCATAGGGGTACATAATCGTACAATGTGAAACCAAAATCCATACTTCATTGGTTAATCTCCTTTCACCTTGCTTAGCTGCTTGGAAATACTTTTTATTTTATTTTAGATTTATTAACAAACAACATATTTACTTATTAACTTATTTTTAATATTGGCCTTCCAGCATAGGCCTACCTAAAATCTTTGGACCATCTCTTCCTAGGTCTACCCTTTCTTCTCCTACCACTCTGTGACTTTTGTGACCACATATTTCTAGCGCCTCTCATGAAGTGTCCTGTCCACTTCTACTTCAAGTGTTTTGTCAAATACGTCACATGCATCGCCCCGGAAATACAATACAGTGTTACTTCGACGAGCTTGATGGCGCAGTGGTTAAGTGCCCTGTCAGTCATTGAATGGATGAACAAAAAGTATCATCTCGAGCTTCTCCGTGCTTCGGAGGGCACTTAAAGCCGTTGGTCCTGGTTGCATTAGTACTCATTAACAACCACCATTCCACACTGGGCCCGCGTGGTGGTTTATGGCCAGTTTTCCCCATCCATCCATAGGAAAGGCCCTAGTAAGTGCCCTAGTAGTGGGGACGTAAAATGATCTGGTGACGAAATATTTCAGAAGAAAGATGGTAACGAGGGAAGCCGTCCGAAGCGTGGCGGAGGAGCCGTCGGCGGGCTGCTGCCCCCTCCCCCGGGCGGGTCGCGGCTGCCTCCCCCGCCCTCCCCGCAGCACGCGCCTTCGCCGTCGGCAGCCCCTCAGGCTAACTCTGAGTGGGGTGACTTCAACTCTGCCAGGTATGCTTTTAGGGAACAATAGGAGATATGGGTTATATTGAACTGTATTTACCTAAAATAAGATTGATAAGTGAAGAAAATTACAACTTTGTCTAATTTTATATTTTTATCTTGTAAGGTCTAGTGCAAAGACTATCCTATTCACTTGAAATAAAATTATTAAGTGAAGAGGAATGATAATGTGGTTTTCTACAACAATATCATCATCAGAATCTGCTAAGGTCTAATTTATATTGAACAATGTTAATGCCATGTGATCAGTGTTTTGGGTATAGCTAGTAAGTTAGTTAATGAAGGACCTAGAATTATTTATACCCAATGATTACAACACCCAAAACATAAAACATCTATTATGATTATCTTCAACACATGACGTGTCTAGTCCTGCAAGAATGTAATCAATAAACAGCCCAAATACAAATACAATACAAATAATTGTAAGACCTTGGGGGCGATTTTTGAACCGGTGATTAGTTATCTATAACGTTATGATATCAATTACAAATACTCCTTATTCTCTTATTCAAGGACAATAATAACTTATTTTTGACTCTGAAAATTCTTGAACGATATTTTATCTTAATAATGAAATTGTAAATTAAGCAAAAAATATAATATTTTTTAGTGTATTTCATGTTACTTTTATTATCTACGACATCACCGGTGATTTTCAAAAATCGCTTCCCTTGTCAATAACTTGCTATGATTTAAATTATCAGTAGTAATGGAGAACTTATTTTTGCAGCACCGCGAATGCAAGTCAAAAGCCAACAACACCAGCTAACCAGCAAAACTGGGTGCAGTTTTGAAGAGTGCGAGTAGTGTGTATTGTGATTTGGTGTCTGCAGTGTGTAAGGTGCAAGCATGGTTTAATGCACAATACTTACATGAAAATACTTAATGATTTAGAAGTAGCATATCGATTGCATGTCACCGCTGAGTACATATATTTATGTCTTTGCAATTGTTTGTTGGTGTATTATATTAGGTACCTATAATCTAGAAATTCACATAATCTACTACTAATTATTATACAAAATATCAGATGTTTTATTGTTGCATAGACTGTGTGGTTTAATGATACTTTGGTAGTAATAATTTAGTGTTGTGAATTCCTGATTGAGGTAATAAACTATAATAATAAGGGTCAACAAAGCAATTTAATCTGTATTGATCATTCCATAATATTTGTTGCAACATTTTGTTTTGAGGCTCAATAACTTATCACATTTGTATATTGAATTTATTAAGAAATGTATAACCATGTGATAGCTTTAAGTACAGTATCAAATAGTGCAAGTTACTTAATTGTTTGTGGATGTTCTATTTGAACTGTCATCTGTTGACCCAGGCTGGCATTATGTTATCATAAAACTATATTTAGTTAGTTAATTTGTTTAATAAGAAACCAACATCCTATTCTCTTTTAAAGAGTTACCATGTGTGATTTTGTGAAAACATATACAGAAAATGAAAGTAAGCTACAGTTTACTTAGCAACTGTTTAAGTAGGTATATATTTTTTTGTAGAATATAAATAATAATTTACTTTTACTTCGGGGTTATATCAGTTCAAATCAAAGTTGCCAACGTTATCTGTCAAAACATTAATGATTATTTCAAAGGCTCATTACACCTTGGTGCTACTTGTAAACAAGAGGTCGCGGTATCGACTACTTACTCTTAATGTTGATGAAACATAATATAGAGGATCGATAATATCGTAAATATCGATAATTGGTCAGGAAACCTAAAGTACAGTCACTTTTATTTGTATCCTTTGGTCAACTAGCTAGTGACTTTTATTGCAGAGTGGATAAGGCATAAACTGTCAAAAATGTATACAATTAAAAGTAAGTGACCCATACAAGTCGTTTGAAGTACTTCATTTTCATTCCATTCGAGAGCATGTGATGACCGATATTATTATTATATTTTTGTAGTAGGTTTTTTAAAATTGGTCTACTGTTTACTACTAGCTGATCGTTATATTTTGTAGGTTTTAAAGTTGCCTAAATACGGCTTTTTATTTAAGTATGCCTGATAATGTAAGCCCGGTTTATATTAATTCAACTAATATGTCTGTAAGCAAACCTCCACATAAGATTATTAAATTTAACAACTTTTGCTCACTACTAACATAGGAATTGCAATAAAGCAGCTATTCTTTGATAGTTTTGATTTTAGGTTCTGTGTTGTACAATATTTTAATGTAAACATACGTAATGGTGTGGGACCTGTTACAGTGCGAGTCCTACTAGCTTATGTATCAGGTGTTTCGTTTATGAAATTAGACAGCTAGCAAGGAAAATAGTTTTGCGTATGTAAATAATATTATAAAAAATAATTATTTCTAAGTTTTTAAAATGTTTTTAATAACTAAAAGTTTTTTTAGAAAACTTAAATTATTTTTTTGCATTTCTGTAAAGTCTTGCACTCTTGAACACCTCTCTTGAGCCCCTCTTGACTCGACACGTGAAAAATATATCCTACTCTCTATAAAATTTGATCTACAGCGAAATACCACTGACTGACACTGTCAGACTAATGGCAAAAAAGTTCAGACTATGAAGCCTACAAAGTTGAAATTTTGCTAGTAAGTTCCTTATACAGCCTCAGATTTTACGATAAATGTACGCAAATCTAGGTCTGCGTAAAGGACATCAGGCAAATTCTTTTGACAATAGACCCAAGAATGTATAGCATTTCTGTTTGTACAACAATGTAGGTATGTAAATCGTGGATCGTGGAAACTATTCAGAGTTTATCAAAGATTTTTGTTAGAAGAGTTATTCACTTTTGAAATATTTTTCTTTGGTAACACTGTCATTAGTATAGCAACACTAGTAATTCAAACCAAACGTTTCGTTAAGTTCTGAATGAACACCAGTGTTCTCGAAAAAATGGACTAAGAGTGGGCGTACCGATTCAAGTTAAAATTATTTATTATGCTTTCTTGTTGATCACAAAGATCTAAAATAAAAAACATGATACTGATGGAGAGTGCGGAATTTTGTTGCGTTCATTTAATCATGTAGTTGTAACCAAACGCTTCAGTGGACAGTAATTGACATTGTCAGTGACAGGCTGGCTGACAGATCCTCAGAACTATAGAAATCCGAGAGAAATCCAGCCAACTTCTATCAATGTCATTGTCATCTGTAGGCCGATTCTACTAAATAACTGCAACTACACTGCAGCGTCGCGTGTGTCAAAATGAGCAAATTTTGACGTTTCGGTATTCTGTTATGCAGCGCTGCTGTCGTAGTGTTGCATGGACGGAAAAGTAACGCAAATATGTATTCCACTAACAAAACTGAACTACACCTGCACGTTTACTGCAAAATAATCGTATTCCATTAAAATATTTCGACATTTGTGTAGTAATGACAGCAGTATTGGTGCAGTTTTTGAGCAGGTTTATTGAAGTAGATCGTGAGCAACTTTCGCACAGCGTATTATAAGCATTTTACGTATTTAGCGTATCGTAACTTTAGTTTTATTGCAGGATTCGTGCAGCTATAGTGTAGTAGTCGCGCAGTTGTAGTGTAGTTGTGGTGCAGAGAATTTTAATAGAATACGTCTATTTCCACGGCACTGCTCCTACACGCGACAAATGACAGGCGTAAACGTGCAGTTGCAGTTTTTTAACAGAATTGACTTACTGATGTAATGCGCCTTGTTCTTACTCTGAAGTTTCTATAATTCAGAATTCAGAGTGTTGTTACGCAAAAAAATAGTGATGGCGGCCACAAAAGTGTCTGTTTCATAGTCGTAGTTTCGTTTTCTGAATAATTAATTTCAGCTAATTAAAGGAGTTTCAAAATTAAGGTGATACTGATTTGGGTATATAATTAATGACAAACATGATAATAAAAACAACTTTATACATTTTCGGGTCAAATGTGCTTGATGTCCTTTGCCACACGGCTGGCAATATAGCCGCTCATGATATTTACAACGTGTAACTGAAATCTTGGTGGCCGGCCAACTCGACATTATAACTAATTAGTGTTGGAGCGTCTTTTTTGTTTTTTTTTATACCTGGCTCGGAAAACGTGTGCTGGTAGACTATTCCATCTTTTGGAAGTGCGACAAAGAAACGAGTCACCAAATTTCTTTGTGCGCGATGGAATGTTGGAGACAGTACAGCGGTGACTTCGGAGAGCAGCACGCGTACTCCTATGGAGGAAGAGAGAAGGTGGGATAAGTTCAGTTCTTCAGAGCACTCGCCGTAGTATAAACGGTAGAAAACGCTGAGTGACGCTATATCTCTACGCAATTGCAGGGGTTCGAGAGTATTAGTGACCTCTGCATTCCCGATAATGCGTAAGCGCGCCGCTGCAATCTGTCCAAGGCATCGAGAAGGTACTTTGCGGAACCGTCCTAGAGGTGCAAACAATACTCCACGCAAGACCGCACTTGCGTGTTTATACAAAAGACAACTGATCTGGTGTGAAGAATCGCCGCACCCTGTTCAGGACACCGAGTTTACGTGAGGCTGTTTTTATCACGGCTTCGTCGAGTCCCTCTGGTTCAGATTGCATCAGCCGAGCATGTTAATACTACTCTGCAGGCTTGTGATGTGCCTTGAAGAGTGAGAAGGCGTAGGAATGGCGACTTTTTTGCTGTAAACGCGCATGCCTGTGTTTTCTTGGCATTGAACTCAACGAGATTATTGGTGCCCCATTTAGATATGAGGTCTAATACCCGATTGAGCTCAATGAACTAATTCGTCCTGTCCATGTCCAACTTTGTTAGATTTTCTTGGGTGATCGAGTCTAGTGTCAAGAGCGGATATCCAGATAGCGCATTTATTAGCCTCAGGGAACTAGCTTCGGCTTTAATATTGAGCGAGTAAACAACGGAAACAAAACTGCGTTGCCAAAATCGTAGCCGAAGCGGATTATAGCCGTTTGCTATTACGTCTTGGCCACGACTTTTGCTTAGTGTTTTACGTCTCCTCGGCAAAAATTGTTTGCCGCTGCCGCCGGCATATCCTCGCGGCGCGCTTCATACATTATTGTACAGACAGACGCACTTCAGACTATCCAAAACTGTCAAAATTTTTCAATAAATGTTCAACCTTATTGTATAGTAATAAAGTTCAAAGTCTATTGTGGAAATTTGACGTTTTGTGGTAGTGTACATTTGTTTTTACCGCTTAGACGCCGCTTACATCGGCGAGGTCGTGGCCGGGCATTTAGGTATTGCTGGGCGACAACTAACTGGATAAACAACATAATTGTTCCGTGTAGTGTTTCGATCAATTATGTACTAGGTTCCCGATGAGCGCTTGAAAAACGGTAGGCGACTTTGGGGCCACGACCGACGGAGCCACAATGACGTTTGTGGCGATGACAGTAAATATTAAGTACAATTTATTATTTTGCAACCTTATTTTAATCTTTATCTTTAATATTTAAGGTTTTTGTATCTATCCATCCAATGTTTTTTTCAGATTTTGTCATTCGAAATTTAAATTTATAGGTATGAGCCACGGTATAATAAAATACTACGCCAGGTATGGCATTCCCAGTGACAAGTGACAAAAGCCTACGTCATCACCGGTACAGCCAGTATGGCAGTACAAGCAAATTCAAGCAATATAGCGGTGATGACGTAGGCTTGTGTCACTTGTCACTGGGAATGCCATACCTGGTTTTATTATACTATGGTATGAGCAAACAGGACCACTTTAGAAATGCATTTTTGTTCCGGATCCTGTATCTAGTACGTAATTGATTGGAGGTGTAGTGTGAGGCTAACAAGGACTGGAGCTGCAAGCTTTCTTTTTATATAGGATAATTACTTTTTGGTATATGATATGATAATATATTGACGGCCTAAAATCAATAAATTTTAATTTTCTTGTAATATGTTATAGATGCCAGATCACATTATAAATTAAAAGAACTTAAGCTATAATGTTTATCGTAAATTACAATTATCTGTATATGTGGTACCACTTGTAGTAATATACATATTTATTTATGAATATGTAGTTATAGTTGATTACTTTTGCCTATTGTTGTTATTGTATGTTGTTAAGAAGCATGTCATAGACAATCCCTATGTAAATAGTTATAAAGTAAAATTCACTAGAGATATGTACAAAATAATCACAATATTGTTTTGCTTGTAATGGTTACGAATTAGATCTGTATTTTGTCATTCTCATGAGATGTACAAATATAAAATATATTAAAGATATAAAAGTTCATAACATGTTTTACTTACTTTTAATTTGTTCTTAATCAAACGATCCTTGCCTAGATAATTAACCTTGATTTGATGTTGCATAGACCGTGTGATGGTCACGCCGCCAGCGCCGCCAGCCAAACAATTTCTTGAACCACTGAGGTATTATTACTACGTATCTTGAACCTATAAAATTTATACTAAAAAAGTAATATTAGATAAAGCACGGTTTTATTTTTCCTCGTTTAAATAAAAAATAATGTTTTTGCCATTTAGTTTTTATTAAACAAACAAGGCATTATTAGACAACTTCACATACATTAGTGTCCATCCCAAGAAAAGTATCTAAAGCACTCGTATTATGGAAATCAGACAACAACGACCACCCAGACCCGACACCGACACAATATTGAAAAATTCGTTTTCGACATTGACCTGACCAGGAATCGAACCCGGGACCTCAGAGTTAGCTCCGCCCAAAGTCCGGCGTGCAAGCCACTCGGCTACAGAGCTCGTCAAATTTTATGAGGTGTGATGCATTGAATTAGTGAGGCATAATGTGATGCGACCTACTTTTTATTTGTTTTTTTTTTTAAATAGGTATATACTTTAAAATAAAAACTATACCTAATAATAGGTACTTTGATACTTAGCTTTTAGTAAATTCTTCCAATACCACTACATACCCAGATACATAAACTAGCATAGATCCAAGAGACATACTGTAAGGACCGTAAGAGCTTTTTCAAATTAGGTGTTTTTTATCAGATGGCTGCCGCACGTTTGCACTGCATTCCATAAATTTAAAACAGTCGTGCGGCTGGCGTTTATTATGAAACCGCACGGCAGTAGCGGTCCGACCAGAGCCGGATTAACATAAAGATAAAATAGGCACGTGCCTATATGGGCCCCTCAGTCAAAGAAAAAAAGTTTATTAACCCTTGAAGATACGGGCACAAAATAAGGAGACTGCAGAAGGTAAGCTTAAACATACCGCGCGAGCACCTCGTACATAGGTTTTGTTCTGGGTTCGTCGTGTTCTTTATTCGTCGTATTCCGGATTCGACGTATTCCAGATTTGTCGTAATAGTCCACCTTAGTAGGTACTGTAAGGAGGTTATATGCAGCCCATAGTAAAAGTTAGTTTAATTTATTTGTATGTAAGCCTCTTTAGTCTGGATGAGTATTTGAATCATCGAATATGTAACTAAAAAGGTTTGCATACAAATGAATTAAACTAACTTTTACTATGAGCTGCATATAACCTCCTTGCAGTACATATCATATTTGTTATAAAATAAAAAAACCAAATACAAATCTTGCCCGTGTGAGGTTGCCTAGTGTGCGTTGTTCGAGCGCGTTTGTATGAAGCTTGCCTTCTATAGTCTCCTTATTTTATGTGATAGGGGCCTTGAAACATGCAGTGCCTGAGGTCCGACACGAAACACTTAAATTGAAAAAAATTTGGTGAGCATGCTCAGTGTGTTGTATAGACGCTCCCCTTAAACGTTCGCTTATTGATATTGTTAGACCCTATATAAAATTCTCGTGTCACATGTGGGTTGCCATCAAAGAACAAGTTCGTCAGGATAAACATAATTTAAAAGTAATGTGTAAAATAAACGCGAGTAGATCCGTAAAAGTGTTTCATTTCAATGTGTAGTGTTCGCGTAAACTTTAGAAAACAATTTATCATAGATTATCATTGAAATTTTACGGGAAGTCAACTGGTAAACTGGTGGTCTGTACGAAGACTACAATGGTTACCCCTATTTTTAATCATTATAGGAAATAAAATATGTCGATCACCGGTTCCTGACAAACACTAATTCATAATAAAATAAACTTGAGTTTGTGTATGGAAAAGTAAATCTACTTTCGTAAATATTGTTATTTACATATTATCACGGTGTAGGTACTTTTTAGGCACCTACTTGGCTATGTTTCGGGATTATACACCTATTATCAAACACCTGTATAGGTTCCAGTGCCGAGATCACGCTTCCCCAAATGTAGGTATAAGTAAGATACAATTCCTCAGAGCACTCCCCATGATAAAGGCGATAAAATATACAGAGAGACGCTACGTCTCTCCGAAGGGCCAGTGGATCGAGCCGACCAGAGGTTACCACGTCGTCGACAATTCTAGCAGCTCTGCGTTGAACGCGGTCAAATGGGAGGAGTTGGGTTGAGTTTATTTCCTCAATAGACTTTGAACTTTATATATATTACTAGCTGACCCAGCGGACTTCGTATCGCTTTGACAGTTTCTATGTCAACAATACAATCAAATCGTTTCTATGACAACAAAACAAACAAATCGTGGAACATTTTGTATTGGAAAAAAAATGTTTAGGTTGGACCACCCTTATCACTTAGGGGTATAAAAAATAGATTAGGCACGACCGATTGTAAGACCTACCGATTATACATATAAAATTTCATGAAAATCGATCAAGCCGTTTCGGAGGAGTATGGCAACCCACATATATAGGTTACACACATAAATAGGTTTGCGAACAAGTTGCTTTCGAACTGCCTGCCTTGGTCGCTAGATAACCTAACCGGGCAGTAATAACGCGCTATCCAGCCCTCATATTGTCTAGCGTAAGCTTGACATTTTCTAGCGGCTTGTCAATATTGTCTAGCGCAAGCTTGACATTTTCTAGCGGCTTGCTAATATTGTCTAGCGTATGCTTGACATTTTCTAGCGGCTTGTCAATATTGTCTAGCGTGAGCTTGACATTTTCTAGCGGCTTGTCAGTATTATCTAGTGTAAGTTTGACATTTTCTAGCAGTTTGCTAAAACTGTCAAGCGTATACTTGACATTTTCTAGCGGCTTGCCAATATTGTCTAGCTTAAGCTTGACATTTTCTAGCAGTTTGCTAAAACTGTCTAGCGTTAGCCTAAAAGTGAACTCCCGCTAAAGGTGAACTCATAAAGTCCGGAGTTTAGGTGAATGTTATAGCGACGCTTCCGTGTAGGGCGTTTTATTAAAACTTTGTTATCACTTTTATGTAATTTTACATGTTAACTTACTTACCACGTTACAGTCAGCAGCGAAAGTCACTGAACACTTGAAAATAGCGTAGGTAAGTAATAGGTACATTTAATTTTATTGATAGGCTCTTCTTTGTCAAGCGTAAAATACACGTTATCTTAGATATATTATATATCCGTAGAATTGTAGACACATTTTAAAGCGGTAGGTACGTGAAATAAGCCACAGCGCACTAAAAATCTGGGATATGGAACTTTCTAGGTATTCCAAATATTCAGAAATACCGCCTTGCCGACTGACTCAGTAAAACTCGAATTCACTTACCTATGTGTATTATCAAGGCTTTAGATAAACCATAAAAATTTATGGCAGAAAAATATTCCCGGAGATAGCACATCCCGAGAGGCAATAGTCGTTTCCAAAACGCTTTGTAGGAGCGTTAGAAGATTTATCGACATAGCCATAGCCTTTGCCGGAGAAAAAACTTAAGAATTCACGCAAATGGTATATCGTTTACGCAAAGTCAGAATAACATTGTCTATTCAGTGTGAGGTTGAGTTATTTATTAGGTACTTAGCTAATTTTTTTTAGAGGAGCTCAAAGTAGCTTTAGATATAGTGACGAACGAAGTTAAGCAACTATCTCAATGCCAGATCATGCTTGAGTGAGGAACTCTGGAAGGTACTTTATATCATTGGTTTCGGGTTGTTGTCGTAAGATAACTAGCAATCGCTAAAACCAATCCGCACTGGGCGATCGTGATCGTGATTGGCCGATGTGTAAAGGCCAACCATGACTAGTGCAATTAAGTGGCCGCTAAGAATCGAATCGAAGTCGGCGAGCGAGATCTCCTGCCTCGCTTTCGCGGTGGTCTGGGCATACGTCATCCCCATCGCGATCGCTTCAGGACGCAGCTGCACCACGATAGCCGCGGTCTTTGGCTGCCTCAACCCGGCCCTCCTGCGATTCCTCTTTTTCGGCGCCGCTTGCGCTACCGGGTGAACCGGTGGCACAGCTGCGCGACCCGGCACTGAAGCCGAAGGCGTAGTCGTCGTTGGTGGGCGAGTGGAAGGACTCGCCACAGCAGGAAGTGCCTTTCGGCCCTTCTTCCTCCTCGCACCACGGGGCACATCCGTCCAGGTCTCAGACGGGAGTGTGTCCGGCGGCTGCGCTTTACTAGTGCCCGCTTGGAAAAGCGGGGCTCTAGGAGCTGACGCCTGGTCGCTGATAAGCGACACAGCGGAATGGCGAGGGGCATACACCAGATTGCGCCCAGCCACCCCTGCAGGAGTAGGGTGAGGGGGGAAGTCCCCAAACCTCTCGCTCTCAACCACAGAGGGCAGGCGGACACTCTCCGATGCCACCGATCTCGCTTCTAGGCGGTCCAGCCGTGCACCCATTGCAATGGCGGACGCCTCCATCGTCTCTCTTATGATGGCGAGAGCTGCCAGCTGAGGGTCGTCTCGTCCGGGTTCGGAAGTCCAGCGCGGTGACGCACTGTTCCGACCGATCTCACTCCTCAATGAGGCGACCTCTGCTCTCAAGCCCTCCACTATCTCCTGGAGGTGCAGGTTTTGCGCCTCAATCCGCTTGGACTCATCGTCCAAAGTCCTGGATGCCAGGTTGGACAGGCATCGGCGGATCACAGCCACAGCATTGTTTAATGTGCCCTGGCACGTGCCTTTCAGGTAACCAGATATCTGGGCCACCCTCTTCACGGCCAGCGCGCATCTGATGCCGACCTCCTGTATTTCGTCGGCCGTCAAGGGGTCCAACGGTTCCGCAACGAATGGGATCTCCATCTCGAGAGCCGCCTCGCTGGTCAGCCCAACAAGTTCTCCAAAGGACGGAGGCGGGGCGAGGTGACGGGTGTCCTTCGGACAACCTCTCTCACCCATCCCTCGCGACATCCATGGCGTTCCTGGCCCGCTGAACATCGGCTCGCTTCTCCTCTCTTGTGCCGTATGTTCCGGCGGCGACTGAGCGTCCTCTCCTCGCCGACGACACTTTGGCCGAGGCCGACGACACCACAGACTCGTTCCCCGACTGATCGTCGGAGTCTGCGTCGGGGTCAAGTGGCCTCTTTCTCGCACCGCTAACGCTTCTCATGATTACGGACTCAGAGTCCGAATCCGTGAAGCCCTCCTTCTCCTTCGCCTCCACACGCAGAATAATGCCCCCCCCGCCCCCAGATACGAGGGGCTTGCCCGGAGCCAACAAGACGGACGACTTAGCGCCCGACTTGCTAGACCCGGGGAGGGGTTCTCCCACCTGTCGGTGGGTACCCTTCTAGGGTAATACGTTCTTATTGCTGCTCTTCATTCCGGTTTATGGCAATTTGCGGGTTGCCATACCCCTCCTCACAGTGGCACTTTAGGGGCTGCCCTTCCCCGCTGGACCAAAAAGGTCACCCACGCGTCGTCCACACGCCGAGGGCGCCCTATATATTACGGAGGACGGGCGGTGTCCGTAGGTTTTTACCGGTGTTCTCCGGGGTTTGATGGGTTTTCCTTCCCGCGGCCGTTTGGCCTCCGGTCTGCCCAATCACAGCATACCCACGGCACCAACAGTGGGGTCGTTGCCGCAAAAGGGCAGATAACGGCTTCAGGGTTGGCGTACACCCCGGTTGCACCGCTCTCACAGATGCCCCCTTTCCCCTCCGTGCGACCTGAGAACCTTTAAGAGGCGGCCGTCTTTTCGGTACGACGCTCAGAAGGGACGCCGTCAAAACTCCTCACTGCTCAGAAGGAGCAAGCGAGTTATGCGACCCAGAGTGGGTCACGTATGGGAGCTGCGAGGTCCAGAAGGGACCCTGCCTAGTCAGAGGTCAGCCGGCTGGGTCCAAGCGTCTACTACACACCAAAGCGGGAGACGGTTGGAACCAACCGTTGCCCAGGGTGCACCAACGTGGAGCTCACCTGACTCGCACCCCAAGTTGGTACTTACCTATACTAACCAAAGTTATCTACTGTGATTCTTGCGGAATCCTGACTGCATCTCCCTCCGGCAATATGTTATTCTCTTCCATGTAGGTGGCTTTATTTTGGACTGCTTTTTAGCGGCAGCAGTGCCATCTATCCAACGGTTATCTATCACACTAATATTATAAATGCGAAGGTTTGTATGTATGTGTGTATATTTGTTGCTTCTTCACGCTGCAACGGATGGATGGATTTGGATGAAATTCGGCATACAGATAGTTTATAACCTGGATTAAAACATAGGACTTTTTATCCTGATATTCCCACGGGAACGGGAACCACGCGGGTGAAACCGCGAGCGGACGCTAGTTGCTAATAAAAATAGGGGTAGTGGTGGCTAATTAAAAATGAGGGTCAGAAGATTCTTTTAGTCTTTAGCAACAATTGAATTCAGACCACATGCTTCCTAATCGTAATCCCGTAAAATTTCAATGAAAATCTATGTTTGTTTTTTATTGACGACTAGCGGCCCGTCCCGGCTTCGCACGGGTGGACATTTATTTTTAATATTACTCAGCCCTAATGTAGCATTCTAATGGTGAAAGAATTTTTTAAATCGGTTTAGTAGTTTTTGAGTTTATTCGCTGCAAACATCCTAGTAATATTATAAACGCGTAAGTTTGTAAGTATGGATGGATGTTTGTTACTCTTTCACGTAAAAATAACTGAATGGATTTGGATGAAATTCGGTATACAGATAGTTTATAACCTGGATTAACCACATAGAATAGTTTTTATCCCGATAAGTATTCTCACGGGAACGGGAACCACGCAGGTGAAACCGCGAGCGGCCGCTGGTACAAAAATACAAACCTTTTCTCTTTATAATATTAGTATAGATAACTCTGTCGAACACTGGTGCCATTATCCTTATTAACCAATAGGCAAAGTGCAGTCACGGTTAAGTTGATATATGATAAAAAACAATCGTACTACATAAACAAAATATATATTTAGTATCAAAGGGAACGTGTTAACAATTAGTCCGACCCATAAATTCATAACACACTATAGTTTTTTCTACAATACTTCGTTCGTAATTAATAATCGTTACGTTCCCTAAAATATGGTTGAGCGAGGCGATGGCTGATTCATATGTCATACTCGTGAACGGGTGCCGCCTGTGGAGGCTGGTCTGCTCGTGCATACTTATCTTATTGTTAGTATAGTTTGACTTTATTTTTCTTGAACAATTTTTTACTTTTATTAGAGTACTGTAGTGGCGTACCACTACAGTACTCTAATAAATAATAAAAGTTTCAATTTCCATAATGTACCGTAGTACATTATGGAAATTGAAACTTTTACTTGATGTAAATTTGATAACTTAGATTTGTTTATTTTTTGTTTTTTTACATGTTGTGGTTGTCTTCTATATTTTTTGTGTTTATTTGTAATGGAAAGTGTCCTGCTATGATAGGGCATTTTCCAATATTTTTTTTGACGCTGTAAGGGAGAAAAGAGCTGGACACTTGCTGAGTTTCTTGCCGGTTCTTCTCAGTACAAGATCTCCCGCCCAGAGTAGACTTACGAACCGATGGCATAGCGACATTCACAAGAGCTACTTGTAGCCTAAACTGAATAAATTATTTTTGAATTTGAATTTGAATTTGAGTTTGAATATCATTTGAAGTTGGGCAAAAGTCATGAAAACGAGCGGCGGCGCTTAGTTGATATCTTATAGTTTATTTAAATTTTTTACCTCTGATTTTGTCTACACAATCACCAATGTCTTAATTACAAATCGTCTGTCTCACATTTTCGATTTATCAAGCGGTAATTTAAATTATTATTTTTTATTAAGCACCTTAAGAGCGTTTACGCCGCTCACTAGCGCCGCCAATGAAAAAAAAAACTTATCTAGTAATTAGAAATAGAAAATCAAATTATGCTCAACAAACTATTACCTGACATGTTATGGTTTAGTTAAATAAGACGTTACGGCCACTTTTAACTATAACGACGTATTTAACTAAACCATAACATGTCAGATGTTCATTAGGTGACGTAAAAACGCTAAATTACTTCATTCATATAGTTTGTTGAGCATAATTTGATTTTCTATCTCTAATTACTAGATATGTTTTTTTTTTCATTGGCGGCGCTAGTGTGCGTCGTAAACGCTCTTAAATTCCCCATACAAAATTAGTATGGCCGCGCGGCATCAAATAAATATGGACGAAGACATTTCATATAAAATATATGACACGTCTTGTCACTCAGCATTGCTTTATAAATATTCTGTGTCCTTAAAGTGGTCTTTTGAATCATTTTCATCTGTTTTTTTCAGGCGATCACTTTGATAGGTACCTAATAATCGGGTATAATTTAATATAGCATTTCATTTCATATGCCGTTCTGCTTTGCGTTTGGTCACGTAAAAGGGAATCAGAAATATCCGAGTTTCTGCCAAAACACTTGGAGAAATTGGCGAGAACGGTTTGTGTATTCAGAATTATGAGATGAAATATTAATGAAAGCACTTCGGGGTAGGAAAAAAGGTTTTATTTCTCATTTTGAACTTACAATAATCTGTTACCATCGCAAGTAAAAGTCCTATTTTGTGGTAAAAGTTATGTAACGTAAACAGTGGTCAATAGAGATGCAGGGGTGGATCGAGAGCAAGTTCGAAAGACATTTTAACATTAGGTACCTAACCTAGAAAGTGATAACATTGAATGAATAAAAAAAGCGAAAGAAATATTAACATAACACTAGAGGTCGCCCTAATGGTCGAAATTCGATCGTAATTTTATTAAGGCTGCAATGAAAAATTTAAAAAGATAGAATGTGAGTTTGGGTTTGGATGTTTGGATTGGCATTGACAGATTTCGGCCGCTCCTCTTCCATTTTTGAAATTTTTGAAAAGAGTATTGAAACGTGTGTGTTGTCAAATACATGGTAGTGTGTGTAATGTTTGTTTTATTGATTTAATGTATTTTTATGCATAATTTAAAAAAAATATTAACATTCGTATAACCTTCTCTATTTATATTATAAGTGTGCGAAATATCATTACTCCTCCGGCCGCGCAATTTTCGTGGAAATGGGGTACAAAGTTTTTGCTTCACGTATTAATACATATATAGATTACAACACACCGGTTTAGACTCCGACACCGAGGGTAGGAATTAGTAGTTCTACCATTATTATTGTATCTATTATTATGCACTCTATTTCTGTGTATCTACACAGATTCTGTTCCAACAAAAACATTTAAAAAAAATTTAATACTCACTAATTTAAGGTTAAAACATAGATTCAAACAGTTAATACAGTTTGTGTACTCTGTTTGGTTGGTGGTAGGACTTGTTTGTCCGCCTGGCTAGCTACCAGCATCTTATCTAAATATGTCGCCATAACATCAATGTTTGTAGCATTGTTGTGTTCCGGCAGCTAGAGATAAGATAGCCAGTGCCTCAGTAGTTGAGGATCCCGGGTGAAGTGCGCTTCCGCCATTAGCCTTATCATGACTCAACATCAGGTGAGATGAAGGCACTGTGCTTACCCGCATGTATAAAATAAACATTTAATGAAAATAAATTGTTGCCAATAAGGACCCCTAATTATTAACTAAAATTAAGAAAGGAAGGCTGCAGAAAAGATGGCTGATAGACTGTGTGTTAGATGTTCTGTCAATTAAAGGAGTCATTGCTTACATGACGGCTGATCAAGAATAGGTAGAAGAAGAAAACATGTTATGCCGACGTTTTGGGATCGACAGGAACCAATGGTCGACACTTTACTTTTAATCATTTGAAATATTTGGTCAGCAACCGATTTGTGATTTCAGCGATAATTTAATACAGACTATCTGCTTCTTAACTGTCATCCAGTAAAATTTCAATGAAATTCTAGAAATAGATCGAAATATTTTTTTTTGGCGACGATAACTGTGTCGAACACTGGGCGTAAAGTGTCGAACTTTGGTGCAACTACGATATGAAAAAAAAAATCTTAATTCGCAATCTAATTTAAACAAAACATTTAAATGTTTATATAATTTTTAACGCAAATTTTGTTGCGAACAAATTACTGTAAGTAAATAGTGTTGAATAATTTCGGCGGGCTGGTTAGAACCACGATAGCTCAATTGGAAGAGCACTTGACCCGGTATGTCAGAAGGGTGCAGGTTCAAACCCTGCTCGTGGAAATTTTTTCAACATTTGTGTTTCAAAACATTTAACTTAATTTTTTATTTTATTTTATATGTATGTGCTGTATGTGCTGTAATTCCGTTTTGTGTAGCTACACAAAACGGAATTACAGCGTTTACATAGCCATTTACAGCTTGTACAAATATTGGTAGACTGCACTTCCAAAATGCAGACAGCATGCATAAAACACATCGAGATCAAAAAAAAACGAGTATAAAACATAATTTCAAAATTAATTACAAAAAATCACATTAATAATTGCTAATTCAAAATTAAATAGGGACAGACAAAAACATAACATTCAATAAACAATAATGACAATAATTCCAATTAATAAATAGATCATTCAACAATTTTGCGAAGACTAGACTTCCAAGCACCTAGAGATTAATAGTGGAGTTAACTTTAACTTGATAGTATACTTTACAAAATCGTGCAAGTGTAAGCAACAAAAGTGTATTCCGTGTTATTCTTTGTTGTCAGTAAATCCCAAAATGTGATTATACCCAAGTGGAAAAGCTATTGTAAGTACGTACTTCAAAAGAATTTAAGTAGGATTATTAACTCAAAAGTTCGCTTCTTGATCCCCGGCTCGTTATTTATACAGGAAATGCTTGTGAACAGACTGCCTTTGTGTGATTAGTCAATTAGGGAATTCGCAGCGCTCAGACATCGCTGATACAGATTAGCTTGAGTAAATGGTGCTTAGTACAAACGTGTGTATTAACTCCGTAATTGGTGATTCCGTGAATTGAGACAGGTCTTAAGGGGAGCTGAGAATTAGTTTCTTTGAAGATTCTGCATGTGTTTTCAAGATTTTTTTTATCCTATGCAGATAGTAGGTAGTGGTTACAGATTGCTATGCTTGGTAATTGAAGTTAATATAAAAAAAACATTGTTTTGGTCTTTCCATTATTGTAGTTGCCACTACAATAATTGAAAGACCAAAACATGTTCGGACCGAAAACGTGTTCGACATTTCAAGCCCAGTGTTCGACACAGTTTGTCGTTCGCCGCCAAACTATATCTATAACTTTATCCTCAAACTAAACAAAGAAATAATTGTGTCGAAAAAGACATATTAATTAAACAAACTCGAGAGCAATGAATCCGGGTCACTTAAAGAAACCTATAAATCTAGCAAACTGACAATGGAATTATCTGAGCGCATCTCACCAGTGTCTCCCAACTATATAATTGGCTAATAGTGCACTGATAAATATACAAGCGCAGAAGGACTGATGACATTAATTTTCAGTTCGGTAACGTAATATCGATAATGATAAGGAGCTTTATAGCGCTTTTTCGATCCCATAAAATTTGTAGTTAGCACACGACTTCACACGAGTAGTGAATGGTGAAGAAAAAAAATGTCGTACTTTCTTGTGTGTAACATGTACCCCCGCTGGGAATCAAACCCGGGACCTCTGGATCTAAACCGGTGTCCTTAACCACTAGACCACAGAGGCAGTTGAAAAGTAGTCTAGCTAGTTCAGTTATATAAGTATATTTGTTATTAGATTGTCGGAGGAGTAAATTACTTTTTGGTTTTACTTCGCATTTTTTTAAACAGAATCTAGTTTGAAATAGGGTTAAAAAAATCCATGAGCGGGACTCAAACCTACGGGTTACGCCCCATGACATCTGACATACCGGGTGAGGTGCTATCATTTTCCAACTCTTTTTCAAATAAGTGTGTGTGTGTGTGTGTGTGTGTGTGTGTGTGTGTGCGTGCGTGCGTGCGTGCGTGCGTGCGTGCGTGCGTGCGTTCGTGCGTGCGTGCGTGCGTGCGTGCGTGCGTGCGTGCGTGCGTGTGTGTGTGTGTGTGTGTATTTTTTGAGTTAATGCGTTGTGAATCGCGCTTTTCTTAAAAATATAAAGTTTATAATAAAGTTTGCCTCCGCTCTGAGTGTGCAGTTTTTATTAATTCCCCTCGTTGTTTTTGGGTTTTTGTACCGATATTGTACAAGGTAGTACGGGAAAGAACTTTGCCATCACCGATCCGATCCGAAGCCTTCGGAGAATCTAGTAGGGCACGGGGACACGCACTTTTAAGTGTGTGATGCCGTTCCCTCTAGAAAACCTCCGAAGGTGATTCGATTCACACGGCTTACCCTTGCCCTTTACGTACCTCGCCGCCCCCAAAAAACCCGGTGAAGCTGAAAATGCCGTTTGAGGCAATCAGCAATACCACTACAAAAAAAATAGACTTAGCCTTCATCTTACCTGATGTTAAGTGATGATAAGGCCGAAGGTGGAAGCGCACTTTACTGGTTATCTTATCTCTAACTGCCGGAACACAACAATGCTACAAACATTGATGTTATGGCGACATATTTAGATAAGATGGCGGGCAAACAAGCCTTACTACTAACCAAACCGAGTATGTGTGTGTGTGTGTGTGTGTGTGTGTGTGTGTGTGTGTGTGTGAGAAGAGCAGGCGGGCAAAAAGCTGTTTCTTATATATTTTTTGAGTTAATGCGTTGTGAATCGCGCTTTTCTTAAAAATATAAAGTTTACAATAAAGTTTGCCTCCGTTCTGAGTGTGCAGTTTTTATTAATTCCCCTCGTGGTTTTTGGGTTTTTGTACCGATATTGTACAAGGTAGTACGGGAAAGAACTTAGCCTTCACCGATCCGATCCGAAGCCTTCGGAGAATCTAGTAGGGCACGGGGACACGCACTTTTAAGTGTGTGATGCCGTTCCCTCTAGAAAACCTCCGAAGGTGATTCGATTCACACGGCTTGCCCTTGCCCTTTACGTACCTCGCCGCCCCCAAAAAACCCGGTGAAGCTGAAAATGCCGTTTGAGGCAATCAGCAATACCACTACAAAAAAAATAGACTTAGCCTTCATCTTACCTGATGTTAAGTGATGATAAGGCCGAAGGTGGAAGCGCACTTTACTGGTTATCTTATCTCTAACTGCCGGAACACAACAATGCTACAAACATTGATGTTATGGCGACATATTTAGATAAGATGGCGGGCAAACAAGCCTTACTACTAACCAAACCGAGTACACAAACATGTACCCCCGCTGGGAATCAAACCCGGGACCTCTGGATCTAAACCGGTGGTCTTAACCACTAGACCACAGAGGCAGTTGAAAACTAGTCCAGCTAGTTCAGTTATATAAGTATATTTCTTATTAGATTGTCGGAGGAGTAAATTACTTTTTGGTTTTACTTCGCATTTTTTTAAACAGAATCTAGTTTGAAATAGGGTTAAAAAAGTCCCGCTCATGGATGGGTACGCCCCATGACATCTGACATACCGGGTCAGGTGCTATCATTTTCCAACTCTTTTTCAAATAGTAATTTGTTCGCAACAAAACTTGCTTAGATTATAAAAACATAATTGCAGTTATAACAATGCAGTTTGCTCATAATAAAAATTGTTGTATAATTGAAACTCTTGTCTATTCCACCTATATCATTACAGTCTTTTCTATTCATATGAAAAGGCAAGTGTTTTATAAATACCATCACCATTTTAAAAATATAGTGATCCTTAAAACGAGCATATTATGCTGTCTTCTTTTAACGGGTCGCTACGGTTGCTACGACTGCTACGGTCGTTACAAGCCTGCTACGATTGGCTGGTTGCAGCAGAAAATTGCATTTCACGTCTGGCAGCGTGTGGCTGCCGGCCGGTACGGTGTTGCCAACGTGGAACGTTGGCCACTTAATTACGGTAATTACATACCAGTAGGGCTGTTATAGGTATCCAAATATTAGATAGATACAGTTAAGGAAAAACAATAAGAAGTAAGGAACACAAGTTGGTTGATAGTGAACGTACGTGTTATTACTTATATGTTAAAATAAATTGTTAGCGTTCATAATAATTTTACTGTTTTAATTTATATTGATTTAAGATTTTTTTGACTCCATAATAATTGTTAGTCAGTTGACTTTATTTTCCCCACCACGTGTGTCTATCACTCAATTCATTCGTTCAATTCACTCGCTGCTTCTTAATAATTAATTATAGAGTCAAGTGGACATTGTGCGATTGATTCTCAAAGAGAATAGACGTTCTCAACATTATACTGGAGTTGTGAATTTAGTGCTGGGAGTTAACAATTATACGCAACGGTTGAAGTTATTATTTATCCACCTGACTTTTATAATATATTATTTTTTAAGCAAAGTCCAAGTCAAAGTCATTTTGCTTGAATTTTTTTAATTTTTTTTGAATCGTCTTATAATTTTTTTACCTACTACCCATTCAGGACGTCTATTTTTAAGCTGTGGAGAAGAATAGGCCCAAGAAACTCCACAGCTTTAACCTGCGAACTACTTCGTTTTATATGTGCTCGTTCCCATTTTTTCTGGCTCGTTAATTCTGCTCGAAAGTATAAAACATGTTCATTTACGCCTCGAATTTAATGAACATCGATCAACAAGTTGATCTTAAATAAATACATGCTTATAAACAATTCCACTGTTATAGAAAAAATAATTGTTTGCCTAAAAAACGAATGTATCACACTACCAAAAGAAAATATATTTGATCAGAGATTTTCTTCAGTCAGGGCATAGCAGCAAAGGTCATAAACTAATAATATATTCTACAGTTAAAGAAATGTATCTTTCATAAAAAAATACAGCGACTTCCATAATTAACATAATAACAAAAAAATGTACTGATAGAGCATTTTATGTTTAAAATGTTCTGACAAAGGTATTAGTCAGAGTTTTTAATGATGTTTTCAAGTCAATTTAATCTGAATTTTGCTCCCTTTTAAGTTTATTTACTACATAAAATAATACTAATAACTTGTTGAGCGTAGTTTTATTGATTATGTTGTACAGGTTCGCTCAGCATTGATCAAGCATTGTAAATTCAATTAAAGTGTACTGAATACTTAATGCACCACTACTACTTTGTTGCATTACTATGTTCTCATTTAGATATAAAATACTTATATTATGAATAATAATTCACTACTAAAGCAGTTTAATATAGGATTACGGTAGCCGACTCGTATTGAGAGAGAATATTTGCGTTGGCACGTAAGCAAATAGAGTGTAGATTCGCTATGAACTCTGCCGTGCCGCGTGGCAGCCTCTCTGCCCCGCGTCAAATTAAAGTGATTCGCATGCTTCGGTACCCTACCGACCTACATTTCCACGTTTCCTACGTTACTTACTTAACAGTAAGTGAGTAATGAACCTGCTACAATCTACACGATGTTGTATGGGTTTTTCAGTGTTTCAGCATTTAAATTTTAAAAACATGCTCAATTAACGAAACCTACGTGGCCGAGTAGGACAACTCTTGGCCCGATGACGTCCGATAAAAGTCCTGGGTTAAGTTTCCAAGTCGGGCTAAGTCATTTCAAAAATTCTTTTGTTATCGAAAAATAAAAAGTCAAAGTCAAAGTCAAATATTCTTTATTCAAATAAACTTTAGAAAAGTGCTTTTGAATCGTCCATAATTTTTTTACCTACTACCCATTCAGGACGTCTATTTTTAGCTGTGGAGAAGAATGGGCGCAAGAAACTCCACAGCTTTAATTCATTATGTAACGACATTTACAAAATTATATGCCGTTACGTTACCAAGTTATACAAGTTTAAAAAACCTTAACAATATATTGGATTAGAAATAGATTGGAGCATTTTAAACCCATGCTGTTTTGTCTTCAATGTAATCAGACACTTTATAATAAGCTTTTTTATAAAGCTTTTCTTTAATAGCGATTTTAAATTTATTAATATCTAGTTTTTGGATATTACTTGGAACTTTATTGTAAAAACGTACACACAGGCCTCTAAATGAATTATTTACTTTTTGGAGCCTAGTATTAGGTACGGTAAACATACATACATACATATAATCACGCCTCTTTCCCGTAGGCAAAGGCGTAGGTAGGCAGAGACCATTTTTTTCCACTTGCTACGATCCATACCTACATACTTGTTTCGCTTCGTCCACTTTCATTATTTCCTTCATACATGCTCTTCGGTTTAGGGTTTTTTTTTTTTGTTTTTTGTTTTTTCTCTTTCGGTTTTTTTAAAAATAAACATATTAATTTCAATAAGTTAATTTTAACTAGAATGACATTAAACTAAAACTTACTTGCTTACTCCGCTGGCTCAGCGACCCGTAGTGAATCTTGGCCTCCAACACAAATGAAATTAAGCACTTTTTAGGAATTTTACTCGCGTTGAATTTACATGTTATTTTATCCTGACGTTTCGAACCCTTTCCAGGCTCGTAGTCACAGGGAGATTATTACTCTTTACAAAGAACTATCGAGTTCTTATAAGTCAGAGTATTAGCCGTTGCTTTGGCGTAGCTCCACGTTCTGCACGAAGTAAGGGAATTGCGTTTGTTGCAGCTCTAGTTTCAGCATACATGAACAAGGCTTCTGTAGAATTTAATGAGAATTGTTGGTTAGCGCAGCCAGTTCAGGCTTCCCGTCCTCTATTCTGGACTTACAACTTTGAGAGCACTTTGAATGTAAAATGATAGGGAAAATTTCAGTTTTCTTTTTCCTAGCTTTTAAAGTCAATTTAAACCTGTACTTATACAAAAGAGAATTTGTGAGATTCAAAACAGGCGTTGAATTTTTTATAAAAAAAATAAGACGATTTAGGGTAGTGAGAGTTTTGTTTACAATCCGTATTTAGTCGATCACGTTTATGAAAACGAAATTTAGTACGGCATTAAAGCAGCGCTTCCTGGCGACATATGAGTAGAGTTAAAATTTTGCCATACAAATTCAAATTCAATTCAAATTCAAAAATCATTTATTCAGTTTAGGCTACAAGTAGCTCTTATGAATGTCGCTATGCCATCGGTTCGTAAGTCTACTCTGGGCGGGAGATCTTGCACTGAGAAGAACCGGCAAGAAACTCAGCAAGTGTCCAGCTCTATCCATACAAATTCTCGTTTTCGTTAACGTGGTCGAATGGCGAATGAAACTCGCACTAGGCACCCAGAAGCCATAATGGGGCTATATATACAGGGTGGGAAGGAGTATGCCGACAGATTGAAACCAACGATTCTAGTGCCTATTCGGACAAAAAAAAGTAATACAAATATGGCTCGGTAAAGCCCAATTTTCGAGATATTAAATTATTTAAGTAATTCACAAGTTGGAAAATCTCAAATAACACGCCTTTATAATATGACGTAATTACACACACAATTACACCCGCTGTGAATTTTATGTCTAGATCTCTTAATAATCAAGTGTCATACGGACGTCATACTCCACTCATCGTTATCGTATTTTGTCGGAGTCGTTCGTGAAGTGTGAAGTTTTATTTTTTACTCTTTTGACTAAGGCTTCGTTCACAAGGAAGTACTATCGATAATTATATGGCAGTTTTGGACCCATGTTGATATAACATTATTTACTCGTAACACTACCAGGAATCCATGGTTAAAATCTGTCGGTATACTCCTGTATATATATATATGTATATAACTGTCCTCGATTCAGTTGGTAGTAGTAGTAGGGCAAGTTCCAATTTCATTTGTCTAGTACCACCATCTTTTCTAAGTGTGTCGCCATCACAACAATGTTAGTAGCAGTTGAGGACTCCGGGTGAAGTGCATTTAGATTTTCGGCCTTATCGTCACTTACCATCTGATAAGAAGAAGGCCAAGCGCTTCAAAATAAAGCTGTAGTCGTTGTTTGTTTAAGGGTGCGCCGCCGTCCGTAAGTGACAAGTGTCATATGTTTTATTTGAAATGTCGTCGTCCATATTTATTTGATGCCGCGCGGCCATACTAATTTTGTATGGGGAATTTAAGGTGCTTAATAAAAAATAATTATTTAAATAACCACTTGATGAATCGAAAATGTAGTCTAGCCGTTTGTAGTTTATCCATTGATGATTGTTTAGACAAAATCAGAGGTACAATAATTTAGATAAACTATAAGAAATCTACTAAACGCCGCCACTCGTTTTCATGATTTTTGCCCAACTTTAAAAGATATTGTAGAAAAAACTATAGCGTGTTATGAATTTATGGTTCTGACAAATTGTAAACACGTTTCCTATGATACTAAATATATATTTTGTTCATTTAATACGATAGTATTTTCAATTATATCTACTTAACCGTAACTGCATTTTTGGCATTTTTTGGTCGGCGCACCCTTAAGATATTGATGATGATGAAGATGATGGTGGTCAAAGTATCGGGCATTCGCTGTAAAGTAAATAAAAAGCAAAACATCAACATCAATCTGTCTTTATTAAACTTTACTGTAACTAATTCTTTGTACTACAAGATAAAAATTCACAATAATTATGTACAAAATATGTTTAGTACTAGCGATGGGCGTTATTCAATTTAGATAGTTATACAACTATCTTTTTGGCTGAACAACTATCACTAGTTATCCAACGACAAAAAATTTTTGTTTCTTGATTTAATAAAACGATAACGACACATCGCTAATTAGTACGCACTTACGAAGTGCGTAGAACAATAGTTTAGTTATAATAAAAATGTCAGAAAGAAACGAATAAACTAATAATGAGAATTTAGGCACTGCACGTTTTTCAACATCATATCACATTCATGGGCCTATACAACGTACACCACGATTATTATTCAATTATACTAGTAAGCGTTTCCGTTCTTATAACAATTTATTATCAAAGATAATTTCTGATTTCCAATTTTCTCAAATAAGAAGATAACAATGAATTCATAATTTGCTCAGCCATTCAGACATCTTTTATCATGATAAGTCTACATTCAACAAATATATTCAATTGCGAGTGATTCTTTTATCAACTCGCTTTAGGTATTTCTTGAAGGCCGAAGTAGCGATAAAATAAAAATTGAAAAATATAAAAAGTGGAGTTGCAAATGTTGAAAAGTTGTGAGAGTCTGCTAATGGAATGTAAATATCTTGCAGGAAGCGAGGGAGCTTTATATCAAAGAGAAAATGTTTCAATGATCCAATGTTATTGCTGATGTGGCAAGAACGTTGGCCCAATGGAATCGACACAGTCCTAGGGTAGTGACAACCAGCGGTCGACCAGAACGAGTGATCATTTTACATTGTTTTCCTACACTCATTAACCTCTGGTCTGTCTGAATACCAAACACAATAGAACTTCAATTGTTTGGCGCCGTAGATCCACGTTCCGACGTTTTGTTAGATGAATTTCGCGAACGCATTATTCAGTAGCAGCTAATTTTAGGGTCGCATTTTTTTGCGAAAACTTCATTTATGTTTCTATAATTTATTATTAGATGAATTTCGCGATCTCCTTTTTTTGTTGCAGTAAATTTCAGAGTAGTAGTATTTTTTTTAATTTTGCACCGGACGGATAGACGGAAAAGAGGTCAGTAACTGAATACGATTGAATACAGATCACCTGCTTCGTAGCTGTCATTGAATAAAATATGAATGAAATTCTATACAGAATGTTTGATAATAGGGGTCTATATTCCCGAAACATAGCCATGCGATCAAGTGTATATAACACTGTGGTAACATGCAAAATCATATTTAAGTAGATTTACTTTTCCAAAAAAATAAAATAAAAAAAAAAACTTTTAAAATAACACAACTTTATATTATATATTTTTTTGTTTATTCCTGTAATGTTTTGACTTCTGTTTATGTTTCACCATGAGGTTGACGACCAAGAACAACCTATCAGCTTGACCTAGGGTTGTCACTTTACAGTTTTACTTAGTAACAAGGAACCTCAATATCTCGGCCATTTGGTGCTTTTCAGTTATGTTCATAAATTTCCAGGGTTCAATGAACGGTACCCTATCAGCCGCATTCGGGATTATACAGGTATTACCAAACACCATGTATAAGTTTATGACGAGGAAAACTGGTGACGAAAACTGGGTTACTGTGTCCAACACTGGCCTGGTGCCACTAAGATACAATCTGTCTGAGCCAGATTTTGCTATTTCATAAATGTCTACAATCGGTTATGCCAAAATCAAGCTAATGACAAAGACTTGAGACTTTATTGAGCTTTGACTCTATATTATTGTCTCTAAAGCTAAATTAGCAAAATAGCACTTTATCATTAAACTAGCTTTATAAAAAAAATGCTACTTCTACTGCTACTTCGGCTTTATGTCAGAGAAAATAAATAAGATTATGCCATAACAATAATCAAAATACAATATTATTAAATTTTAACCATCCATTTTCAATAAACTGTTAGAACTATGATAATACAAGTAGAATCTAGGATTCTCATTGATATGATATTTGTGTTTTATAATGATCGTAAATATATTTTTAGTCATTGTTGACTTTTATCACATCAATAAATTAAAAATATATCTTTTTAATACATTAACTGTCAAGATTTACAATATTGTAATTATTATTATTGTAAACGGGCGTAGAAACTAACTTAAGTCTACCATAAAGTATATAAATATTAGACTTGAAACGAGCTATAATATTATCAAAGGTAACAAAACTATCCACAAATTAATATCGATGTAGTCCATAAGTATATCAATAATATTGCTCGCGTTGTGATATATCTATGAACGAACGATACTGAAGTTTATTAACATTACCATAGATGCCAATTTATAATCAAAATTTCAAGCGTTTGGGACATCAAAATATGTTACTCTTAAGTTATTTTACATCAAATATATTCTTAGCATGTGTCGAGAACGGAGCCTCTAGAATATGACAACATCTAATAAGCCTCTTGGCTTAGTAAGTAGGCTTATTGGATAGAGCAAGCTGAAATATGCTGTAGAACATGAATTTTATTTAAAATCAACATTACTTGGAAGATAAGCTTTGATATATTTTAACATCACCATATAGTTAACTAATTTTAATAATTTTAATTAACTTTGACACATGAAAAACGTGGCTTACACAATTATAGTGCCACTGTTGCAAATTGACATTTCTGTATTGTGTGGTAAGGAAATATTTTATATAATTTCTTTGGCACCCGTCATTGAAAATTACTATTAAAATATTTATTTTTGATATATATATTAGGTACCTACTATTTGAAGGGAAGACCATTTAAATATTGTGTTTTTTTAATTTGTATGTTTATTTACATGGCGATAGATAACATTTATGTCGAATACTAGTTGAGATCAATGTACTATGTTATATATAAAGAAAAATATATTTTATTGTTTTAAATCATTAACACGTAATTCTATTGTTTTATATAGTTTCTATAAATAATGTTATTGAAAAAAATTGTGGTTTCTAAGATAATTTAAATCGTTATTATAAAAAATTAAAATATAACTACAATGTATAATGACTTGTTGTGCATGTTTGTCCAAACATCAAGAAATACAATTTATAAAAAGAACATTACTTTGTGCTTACAACAAATGTGGTGTTCAAAATTCATCGATTTATCGACAAAATTTTAAAAAATAATTAATTTTTTGATTTGTTTTCCGTAGGTATTATTTACTTATATTATTTTTAGAGATGTACATTTATCACTTAAACACCTCTGTACCAACTACCAAGTAATTACTAAATAGTGACTAGAGTAATTCTACTCTATACTAACGATAAAATTATAAATCATGATATGTACAATTTGTAAATACACATGATTTTTTGAGGTTATAAAGAGTTAGCACTAAATGCTTGCTTTGCTTCGTTGATACAAAATTAACAGTGTGTACAGAGTGTCTTAGACGTAAAAGTAAGCGATAAATTATTAGACAGTCACACTGAAAAATCTTAAACATAGAAACTGTTTTCTTAAAACTAGAAAATAACTTAGACTAATGACTAATGAGCAGAATGTTTAACAAGAAAAATGGAATTATCACTTAACTGTTGATGTTGAATTTGAGGCTGCGTGTGCTGGGGTGCGAAGACCTAGCCGTCAGCAGCTGTTGGGAGGCTTCGCATATATCACTGGCGGAGTACCTGTTCCGCTTTAAGCACGGCTCGTACTCTCTTTTCCCTTCAGTCTGCATATGCAGGTCCTTGGCGCTCCCACTGAGACTGCGGACGGTCTCAAACTTTTCGCTACTCGTGCTCGACGGCGTCTGACTCCCGTTCTCTGACTCCACGATTTGCTCCAGCATGCTTGGTCGTCTGCTGCGGTGGTCGTAATAATCGACAGACGGCTGCATCACAGGCGCGAGGTTGGCCATAGGATCTAACCCTAGGAGGAGCATCACTGTGGCCGGATGCTCAATGATGTACTGCGTCACGCAGTGTAGGAATGCTTCAGTCTGCGTACTCCGGTTGACTTTCGGCTTCTCCGGAGTAAGAGGACGTTCTTGCTGTAAAGAAAAATAATCAGAATGTGACGATCGTATATCTTCTAGCTGTGGCTGCAGCTGTAGACGATTGGATGGCAGCGTTTTGGTTTAGTTATCAAAACAGCGCTACTAAGTACTCATTTTTAATCAGATAGGTACCAGCAGAAGAGGATAGGGACTATCTGCAGTCCAGTGCTTGCTGCTACGGGTTAACTGGTTGTATAGTTGCTTATGCATGTTTGTAGATCAGTAGGTACAGTTTATACTTTAACATTACTTAACATATGAAGACGGCTAGTCGACTAGTTTTTCTTTTAGAACAAGGCAGGAAAAGGCTGAATAGATGTATTGTTAGGCATAAAAACTGGGAAGTACTATTATTTCTTTTGTAACCAACCTACTTTTAAATTAACTTCAATATCGGTCACAGCTTTTTGTAGTTTAATGCTAGTTGACACTAAGTTGTAGTGAAACACCAGACGTGCGGAAAAACCTTATTAGATGCTACTTTGAGATTATTGTCAAAGTTACCCTTTTTTAACCGACTTCAAAAAAAGGAGGAGGTTCTCAATTCGGTTGTATGTTTTTTTTAAAATGTTTGTTACCTCAGAACTCCGTCATTTATACACCGATTTGGAAAATTCTTTTTCATTTGAAAGGATATACTTCCAGATTGGTCCCATTTTTTATCAAAATCCAGTTCTGATGAAGGAATCCTAAAGGAATTGAGGGAACTCCTCAAATATTGTAGGCATACATACATATAACGATTTTGGTATTTTTAGCAATAAGTCAGCATTTTCATTCAGAAAGTAGCATTTGATGAAGTGTAACTGATGAAAAATACCACAGATTGCCACCGGAATTCCTCAATGATAAGTATTTCACAGGTGGCGATAAGATATCTCGATTAAGATAGTTAAGCGACTATGACGAAGCAAAAGAAGGCAGGCACCGGAACTCAGTTCTGATGATAGAATCCTTGAGGCATTGAGGGAATTCCTCAAATATTGTAGGCATACCTATAGCAAATTTGGTATTTTCAGCCACTCTGGCTATAAATCCTTCCTAACTAATATTGTAAATGCTTAACCTTGTTTGTTTGTTTGTCCGTCTTCCATTGTTGCCTGGAAGATATAGTTTTAAGCGATAAGGCCGTCTTTGCACACAATAAATGTAAGACTTTTCGTGTATTTGATGTTTCCGTGTGCAATAAAGAGTCTATCTATCTATCTATCTATGTATCTATACACTGATGGAATTTCATTAAAAATGTCACACCGGAACAATGTTTCACTTGTGATGTAGCCACAAGTACGTAAGAAAGAGTGGGAAGAGTTGTAATTGCAGTCTGAAAGTAGTAGAATAGGGTGAACTATAAGTAGAATACATACAGATATGTGTATGTGGAGTAGGCGCGGGCGCGGTTAGACTCAAGTGGCTGGACTGAATTTGGGTTAGAGTGGGCTGATGAGAGTGAAGCTGAGTGGAAATAGATAAAGTTTAGTAGACCGAAACAAATCACTAAAAAGCGAGAAATAAACAAAAGTTTTAGAAGTAAAAAACGATTTCAAAAAAAAATTGGACTGAAAAAAATATTTTTAGACTTGTTTGTCATAATATGTGTTCTGGTAGATGTGAAGTTAAACCCTCGCGCGCTATATATACTACCGGTAGTGCATAAGGTCGTCGGACGTATATCTATAGCGCGGGACGGCACCGTTTAGCAGATCGTGGGTACGATCGCCACTGCGGGTCATACCTGGTTCAGAGACTCTCCCTGGCAATACAACGTGGTAACGCTGCCGGTATCGTATATGGCAGTCGCATGGTTTTTAAGAATATAAGATTGAGTATTATCATCATCATCATCATCATCATCATCAGCTCATTGAATATAATAAAGGTTAATTGCAAGTAAATTGAACAAACTAAACTACGCAATTATTTTTTTACTTTTCAGTGCAATTGTTTTCAGTTCAATTATTTGGAGTCGGTATTTTTTATTAAAATTTCTCAAAAGTGACTTTATTTGTACCTATCGGTAAAATATTTCATGGGATGTGTGCACTATAAGTCTGGTTGGTAGCAGCAGAAGACGTCAGGGGGGTGGCTGCAGCTGCGGGTCAACTGGTTGGGCGGCGCGTTCCACTGCAGGTTGGGGTATGAGTGTTAGGGCTTAAGCTTCACAAGCTTGGTTGGTACCTGTTCCCAGCAGAAGACGTCAAGGGGGTGGCTGCAGCTGCGGGCCAGCTGGTTGGGTGGCGCGTTCTACTGCAGGTTGGGGTGTGAGTGTTAGGGCTTAAGCTTCACAAGCTTGGTTGGTACCTGCTCCCAGCAGAAGACGTCAGGGGGGTGGCTGCAGCTGCGGGCCAGCTGATTGGGTGGCGCGTTCCACTGCAGGTTGGGGTTCGAGTGGGCCGCGTGCCATCCTGCAGGGCCCGCCATCTCTTGCAGAGCTTGAATTGCGTGACGGACCTGAGTGTTTTATAGAACAATTTTAATAACATTTTTTTATAACCCATTTACTTAATAATTTAACTGAAGTATTGAATTTTCGCGTTCTATTTAAATTAAATGGTGACCACCATTCAGGTTCAGCTCAAATGTTTAGTATGAGTATACGAGGCATATCTTTTACGCCGTTGGGTAGTTAATTAGTGGCGATTCAAGTTGCACCTACAGGCTATATTCACGGGCTCATTTTTCGTTTTGCGTTAAACCCCAAACAATTTATCTCATAACTTTAGAACGGGGCTAATAAGTGACTTATATTCTTATAAGTATCTTTAAATTTTGATTTATATATTTTTTTTGTTATTTAAAGGCAACCGTAAAAATAGCTTTATTAATGTTTGAAAATAGTAATCGTAATTATTAAGCAACTCAGTAAGAGTAAGTAAGTAAGTAATAGCCTTTATACTATAGCTGGGCAGAGCCTTCCATCATTGCAATCAAGTCATCGCTACATTGATAGACATTCGCTTAATCACTATCTTGGGTTTGTATGAAATAAGGAAAACAAAATTAAAACAAAAGAATTCCTTATGTCATTCCATTTTATTTCTATTGTGGGCGGGTTCTGTTAATACCCTAAAGTTTTGGTCATTCAAACCGAACATTTTGTTCATTTACATAGCAGTAAATTGCGGACGCTGCAAAGCATTTACGAGCTGACTGCTCGTAATCGGTAAGTATGTCAGAACAGTTAAAAAGGCGATGAAATGAAAATAAACGTGGAGTTTTAATCGCAGCGTTTTGTTACCTCAGCCCTTTGTTGTGCATTATTGTTCTAAGAAAAATATCATTGTCATTCTCCTTCGTATCAAATAAAATAATAAAATAAATAATAAATAAACTTTCCTACACTCACACCAATTATCTAGCCCAAGAGAAGCTTCGTTATGAAACTCGTTAAATGGATACTAGACAACGGATAAACATACTTAAAATACTTAAATACATACTTATTATACATATAAAACACCCAGACCCGAGACAATTTAGAAAAACAATAATTTCTAAATTGACCCGACCGGGGATCGAACCCGGGACCTCAGAGATGGCGACACCATGAAAACCTGTGTACAAACCACTCGACCAAGGAGGTCGTCCATATATATATTTTTTGTTACGATTATTATTAATAACACATTAATACTAGTCCTCTTAGAAAGCCTACATATAAAGCTAATGTTATGTTTGTGTTAGATATAGGTTCACGTCGTGTCGGTACTTTTATCGAGCTATGGGAATCGAACAACGATTTCTCGCATTCATGACGTGACGTAATTTTAGATTGTGTTATGACACAATTAACCAGTGTCGATGGAGTAATAATTACTAGACTGACTAACAGAATATAATTACAATTAAAAACTAAAATAATTTCACAGAGAAAGTAATTTTTTTTTTCTTTAGAAATTTCTCACTAGGAGTAGAATCCCGGACCTAAACGACAGCAGCAGATCAGGGTGTCTAGTGTGAGTTTTGCTAACCATCCGTATTCATTCGATTACATTTTCGAAAATTTGTATGGCATTGAAGCAGCGCCTCCTGGCGACATACGAAAAAGTTAAAATATTGCTATTCTTTGTTTATTAGAAGAAGTTTCATCATAAACATCATCTCAGCCAAAAGACGTCCACTGCTGGACAAAGGCCTCCCCCAAGGATCTCCACAACGACCGGTTTTGTGCTGCTCGCATCCAGTGGCTTCCCGCGACCTTCACCAGATCGTCGGTCCACCGTTGGAGGCCTGCCCACACTGCGCTTTATCCGGTACGCGGTCGCCACTCCAGGACTATCCCGCCCCAGCGGCCATCAGTCCTGCGAGCAATGTGCCCTGCTCACTGCCACTTGAGCTTAGCAACTCTTCGGGCTATGTCGGTTACCTTTGTTCTTCTACAGATCTCCTCATTTCTGATGTACAGAAGAAGTTTGATTAAAGAAATTTATATTGATACAGGTGACAGGGTAGTTCGTTCCTTCCTTGTAAGTGTGAATTGCAAAAAACCTATTAAACTAAACTGGGGGTCAGAATAAATGGTTACGGAGATATAAAATAAACACTTGTTATAACGAAGTAATAAAGTTGCCGACCACAAGTCTATGAGAATAATTGGTTGCAAATGACCTCTTGTATTACCTTTTACCTTCGTTTTTTTTACCTTAGAAAGCCAAGGTAAAAAAAAACGTTGAATTTCATTGTCTTCATGGAAGTGTATAAAAGCGAAGTACAGTCAACAGCAGTAGTAAATGATCAAACAAGAACAACAAAGAATGGTAATTCTTGACAAAACAAAAATATCAGGACTGTATTCCAACGGATATTTAGGTACAAACTTACTGTTAACACATCTATTATATTTAATTTTTTTATTTTCAAGTGCTAATTGCTGCACTGAAGCTGAATTAAATATTTATCTAGGTTTTTTTACAAATAGCGTAAAGTGGACACACCTAGCAATAAATTACTGGTTGAATGTAGTAATTATTGGTATTCCGATATTATTCACTGACTTTTGCGTCGACTGTACGACTACCGCATTGTCTGACTGATTAAAAACGAAACCACAGGACGTATAAAAGCTCAGAAATAATAAAACTTGTTAAGTATTTTTCTTGTCCGCAAGAAAATAATTTTATTAATTTCCATCTCATATCATCCTATATAAAGGATCATAAAATAGCGAGTGTTTGATAGTCGATAATAAATGTTTAATTACGGACAACACGATTTTGCGGCAAAGTAAAGGTAAAACCAATATTGGTTTAACAGAAATACTCTAATTGAAAGATAATTTTATTCCCATGAATCCAACCGTAATTTTTAGGGGCTTGGGTTAAATCCTCTAAATACTCCAAATACTCTTAATTATTTATTACATACATATATCGCATATGATGTGGTACATAAAGATGAAATTACATACCCTGTTGGCATCGTCATGGCATCGTCATATAATTCCCATAAATCTTATCATCATTACCAGCTCATTGTTATGTCCCCACTGCTGGGGCACGACCCTCCCTATGGATGGATAGCGAGAACGGGACATAAACCACCACGCGTACCCTGTGTGGATTGGTGGTTGTTAACGACTGCTAATGTAGCCGGGACCAACGGCTTTACGTGCCTTCCGAAGCACGGAGGAGAACGAGATGATAAACTTTTGGTCACCTATCCGAAGACCGGCCTTTGCGAAAGTTGCGTAACCTCAGCACACGCAGAACGGGCGCGTTAACCACTGCGCCATCGAGCTCCTCTATATCTTATAATACAACATTAATAATTCCATAAATTATTATATAGGAAAAATTTTTAGTTTGTCTATCCTAACATTAATATAACATTCTACCTGCATGATTGAGTGGTTTTCAGACCTTTAGTTCTGGTGTACGATTCTCAGCGAATTCGGTTTCATTGGTGTTAGGTATGGCTTGCTTTAAGTCCGGCTGGCTAGCTACCATCATAATGTCTAATCTTGTTGCACTAACGTCAAAGTTAGTTGTGTTCAGATGGTTTGAAATAATAAATTATAAAGCCAGTTTAAGTTTTCAGTAGTTGAAGGATCTGTGTAAAGTGCACTACCACCTAGGTACATACTTATCTGCACTTAACATCAGGTGAGATAAATGTCAAGCGTTTACACGTTCATAATAATAAAAACAAAAGATTCCAAGTTCATGCTAGTGTCAAAACAAAACACCATCATAATACGTCAATATTTACAGGCACGGTCGCACGGTGTCCTTGCGGCAATCACATTTTCTCCTTATCAGAATGATATGTTGTTATCATAAACATGTACCTCATGTGGGCCAACACGGGCTTAATGGTGGCGCGATGACATCATACAGCCTGCGGCTCGCTGTCACTACTAACATATTTACTTTAGAAGTCCTGTTTCGCTAATGGTACACATTTTTCAGGGTTCCGTCACTACAGTAACCATAAACACGCATAGTTTTAATCATGTATACGTACGGACGTACACACGGAGTGACATACGGATGTCACTGTAATTTAACTTGGATACTTTTAACTCTTTCAGGGTCAGAGGGATGTATATTCCTACCACATTTTGAACTTTATGTGATTGAGATAAGATTAAAAACCAAATGAAATATGTGGTCAAAAAATCAACCACCATGCCCCAAAGAGTTAATATATTTCCACAATTTTGTATTATGTTCTATGTATGTGCCTGTGTCTTGTATGTAATTATTTCAAGCATTAATTCAGTCTGTTATTGCTGGAGTGCTGTCTCGTCATGATTATGTCTAATAAACAAAACAATAATTAAAACGTCATTAGCAAATAATACAATCTTATAAAGTTCTTTGTGTAGTAAAAAAGGTCATTTACATAATTTAATAGAAATAAAAGAGGTCTTAAAAGTGATCCTTGGGGTACTTTCAAACGTAATGGCGTGCTAGAAAAATCTTTATCATTAGTATTTTTTTTATATTTTACGGGTAAGCACAGCACAGTGTTCTCACCTGATGTTAAGTGATGATAAGGCCAATGATAGAAGCGCACTTCACCCGGGATCCTCATCTAGTGAGGCACTGGCTATCTTATCTCTTGCTGCCAGAACAAATCAATGCTACAAACATTGATGTTATGACGACAATATTTAGATAAGATGGTGGTAGCTAGCCAGGCGAACAAACAAGCCCTACCACCAACCGAACCAAGTACACAAACTGTATTAACTGTTTGAATATAATTATGTTTTAACTTTAAATCACTTAGTATTAAATTTAAAAAGAACAATGTTTTTATTGGAACAGAATCTGTGTACACAGAAATAGAGTGCATAATAATAGCTACAATAATAATGGTGGACTAACTAATTCCTACCTTCGAAAGTCAAGACTTATGGTTGTTATTATCTACTAAAAAAGTTACATAGTTATAAACTCTTCATATTACATTATAAATATTAGAAAATAAATACTAATTTTGCCACTGTATCCCGTATCTCCGGTATTAAATGATATAACCATCAAGTAGGTACTCAAAGAACAATACACGCAAGCACATTCACTGTATTACGTTTTGTACACAACAATCGAACATTGTATTTATTCTATCATAATAATGTACGTAGGTACATTATAACATTACTATTGTTCCGCAAGGATGATCCAAGTCACGGTTTAATTATGATGGATCTGTAACACAAGTAGTATTCTCATCGAAATATGACAGCCAATAAATAGACAAGTCTGGTATAAAAATAGATGTAAGTATAAGGAACGATAAGGTCTGATAAGTATTTTATTTATTTTAACAACAAGTACTGTGTTGTAAACGGTATTACTATACTTGTACAGTCACGAGCATTAACATCTATACAATGTAACTCTTGCCACAATGGAATAAGGGTCAAAACTAGTTAAAAGTGTATACGTGTTTTTGCTCGTGACTGCACATGTTTTATAATAGATAAAGGCGGCAGAGAAAAATTATTTTGACGAACATATAGCCTAAAACCTCATCTTCACTTACCATGAGGTGAGATTGAGGTCAACTGCAGGTTAATTTTATTTTAGCTTGGTTTAGCTATGAAAATAATGTTGATTTTTTTCTTCAAGGGCTTTAATGAAATTGTACCCAGACTCTCTGGCGCACCACTGAATAGTCTAGTCCGGCTCCGGACTTGTAAATTTTCCAAAGTCTGGTTTGTTAAATGGATTTTAGGAATGAATAATTCTGTTTAAATCAAGAAGGTTGGGTAGCCTCAAAAGGGTTGCGTAAATTCTGATCAGATTAGTTAAAATAAAGTGCTTTGATTTACTTTAAGCACTTTTATTAGTAATCATATAAAAGCTTTTGACTTACTGTTTTAAAATCGTTTTCAACCTAAAAGCGTCCTGCTGTTGGGCTTAATTTTATGCATATATGTATATAAATGTAAATGTTTCCCACACTCTCACCAATTATCTAGCCCCAAGAAAAGCTTCCTTAAGAAACTTGTTAAAATGGTTTACTAGACAACGGATAAACATACTTAATATACTTTAAATACATACTTATTATACATAAGAAACACCCAGACCCGAAACAATTAAGAAAAACAGGACTTTCTAAATTGATCCGACCGGGGATCGAACCCGGGACCTCAGAGATGGCGACACCATGAAAACCGGTGTGCAAGCCACTCGACCAAGGAGGTCGTCCATATATATATATTTTTTGTTACGATTATTATTAATAACACATTAATACTAGTCCTCTTAGAAAGCCTACATATAAAACTAATGTTATGTTTGTGTTAGATATAGGTTCACGTCGTGTCGGTACTTTTATCGAGCTATGGGAATCGAACAACGATTTCTCGCATTCATGACGTGACGTAATTTTAGTTTATGTTATGACACAATTAACCAGTGTCGATGGAGTAATAATTACTAGACTGACTAACAGAATATAATTACAATTAAAAACTAAAATAATTTCACAGAGAAAGTAATTTTTTTTTTCTTTAGAAATTTCTCACTAGGAGTAGAACCCCAGACCTCAGGATCTGAGACTGTAGGTCTTACTACTAAACGACAGGTTAGGTTATCTCCTACTTATTACAGATTTTATGATTGAATAAAAAAAAATACAATTTTTTACTTTGATAAAATAATGTTAAATTCTGCGTATTTGATTTGCACTAAACCACGTTATCAAGAAACGACAAATCAATAAAGTATAAAACCTAAATATCTCTTTGACTGATTAGACGAATTAAAACAATATCGTCAGAGTAATTGGAATTGTTAGCTAAGTCCACAGTAACTGTGTAGTCTTTGTCCCGTCGTCGTTGATCCGTTTTGGCTGATTTTCAATGCTGTGATAACATAATACCTATACTAATTCAATAAAGTATTACCAAACCGAATTTAAATGTCTTTAATACCAAAAAAGTAAGGAAATGAGAACACATTTTCAATTTGGCTCCATATAACGTTATTTGATTATACGGAGAAAAGTAAAAGGCCCTTTGAGAATGGATTAATTATGTAAGGTTTTACTTTGTAAGATTTTTTGTCGTAGGTTGGTTTTAAAAATACATAACCGTATGTACATAACAGAGACAGGCGTTATAATAGTAGGGTTTAAAGCTGCTGTGGATATTTAATATAAAACTGTCAAATCAAATGAGAGACGACCATAAAACTGTAGAGAGACGACAGACCAAAATAATATTCAAACCAATGTTGAAATAGAAACATAAATTATGACATCTATTTTCTTTGTACTGACATACCTATACACAAAACAATCTTAAACTTAATCAAAGCAACCCGACCTCGAATCCAAAAATCTGATGTTCGATCAAGCGGAAGGTCATGAATGCAGTTCCAAACTTTCTTTTGTCTTTTATTTATTAATCTGTAGTCGACAGTCTCTCTTTCTCTCTCTAATGCACACACAGGAGTGTTTAGTGTAAAGATTCATTTAATTTGTGGCTTAATATGTACCGAAATTGTTCAAGAGGGGCGCTAATTAGTGTGACACAGCCCTCATTATAAACGTTATGTTTAGGTAAACTTGTATTTCAACAAAAATAATGATTATTATAAATTAATTAGTATTATAAATGAAGCGCTCGGCATAATAAACGGAAGTCCTAGGTTAATTCCTAGTTCGCGCTATCCGTTATAGAGCCCGGGTTTGTAATTACTAAATAGCATTTGGCATTGTGTGGTGCCATCAATTGCAGCGATGACTTTATTTAACAGGTTCACTGTCCAAAACTTATAACAATGCGATACCAGAAGTATCAATTAAGGGACATTATATTTGGATTCAGAATTTTCCGCTCTATCGATTGGTATAGTTAGAATTGCTCTATCGTTCAAAAAATGTCCATTACGTTAACCATTTTCAGGCAATCTAGAACGATTAGCGCAAAATATTTGATTATTATTCACTTACATTAAATTTCACTACTAAAATTATCCTCTACAATAAATTAACGTATATTTTTCAAAAGCTTCTAGCCGCTTACATGATTTTTCGTCATTTATTTTTTATTTACTTTTTAAATTTCAGTAACGTAAGAAGCATGTTAACATTTATTTTTAAATGTGGGTACATGCTATCTTTAAAACTACTAAGTTTTATGAAACTTAACAACAATGATAAGAAAGACAAGATAAAGACTAAGAAACTTTGTCTTGTACGTCAATAAAATCGGATAAAACGCTAAAAAGTTACAGACAGATATCGAAAAAAAAAAACGTTTTTTGGCTCTCCTGTAAAATCGTGGTTTGTCCCTTACATTAATTGATACTTTCGGTATCGAACGGTTAAATCAATTGTTACAGACCATATGTGGTCTGCGGGACAGTGAACCTGTTAAATAATAATGATGTTGACAACTACAATAATTAATTCCAGAACATTAAACGTATAAATTAAATCACGTAACAGTTATTTATAACACTAACCAATTTTTTATTTAACCTAAGCATAAATGTTTGTAACCGAAATAGTTATTTTAATAAACACTTTATTGACGGAACAAAATAGTGACGTCATAGGCTTCTCTATTGACTAACCAATCAACTACCCATTTGAGGCCTTTGCCCAGCATTGAATGGCTCCGCACACTGGACGCTTGTCGTCGCGACTCTGCGACTGACGCCAAGTGTGCGGAGCTTTGAACAAAATATATGAAAATTGTCGGCCGCAGCCTCCTTTAGGCTGACAATGTCTCCTTTTCAATTTACACACTTCCCGTGCTTGTCGTCGCGTCTAGTCGCCGAGCTGTCGCGTGTCGCCTAGTGTGCGGGTCGCGTTATAACAATTTATTTTACCATTCATAAGTTAGGCACAATAAATACAACGCAATCAAAATCATATGTACATATAATAGCGCAGAAATGCCTGACCCATATTCTGAAGTGGATTTATTCAGTCTCAGAGTATTTCTGATGGCGTCATCCATTTTGAACTATAGTCTTCGTAATGTACTTATATGTTTATATGCGATAGTGTACGATAGTAATAAAAAGCATGGGGTGAAATACTTTTTATATATTTATTTAAGACTAGCTGAATCAACAGGGTTGTCCTGCCTAAGTTTTAATAAATATGTGATCGCTTTTCGAATTTGCGATATATTCCCCTTTGTATTCGATTTTATTCTATTATGATCCATATAGTGGCGAATCCCATAAAAATTTACCAATTTTTAATTTTTCGATTTCTCAGCTGTTTTTTCGAGAATTCCCTTGATTTTTCTAAACCATATATTATTTGTATTAGAAGGAATAAAACAAAATAAAAATTATTCAAATCGGTCAAGCCGTTTTTGAGTTTTAGCAAGACTATAGAACAGCAATTGATTTTTATTTATATAGATAGATACAACAACGACAGTAAAAAGCCTTAAGGAAAGCTCGTGCCCCAGCAGTGGGGACGTAAAATGACCTGGAGGTGATGATGATCGACATTACAATTTTACATAGTACTAAATGTGTGTTTAAACATAAGTACTAGCTTAAAATATATGCCTTTATGTGTATACGGCATCCGTACATACTATAACAAGGATTAACTTAAACTAATGTGTATAGGACGTAGTAACTTTACTTGATCTGAGGTATACTTATCATAGACATACTGTAGTGGAAGCAGTGTTTGTCACAGTAACCCATTGTTCGATGTTCGACACGTTTTCGTCACAAAAAAATAACATTGCATTTCCTTGAAATTTTACTGGATAACAGCAAGCAAAAAAGTGTTGATTACTGTTTCCTTTCGAACTCTACCCTACCCTACCCTACCCTACCCTATACCTCACATTGCTTTTAAATCGCAATTAAAAAATGCCAAGATTACGCTGTAAATACAATTATGTTTGCATTATTTATAATGTCACCGTTCCTCGACCCACCGCGTCGTCGCAACGCGTCGCCCGAATGGCTCGTTTTTCAGACTTTTTTTTGCTCGGCTCTTAAGCCTATATATCCTTCCACAAAAATTGAGCTATCAAACACAAAAATAATTTTTAAACTCCGGCTGGTAGTTCTAGGGATTAGCGTGTTCAAACAAAAAAAACTCTTCTACTTTATAGTATAAATTATGTCGATACTTTTTGGTCGAAAAGGTTTGGTAGCAAAGTAGTTACCGGTGTTGTGGAAATTAGGAATGGTCAAAGGAAGCCGGTTCAATAACGGAACTCCAATAAAAATAAATTCCAGACCATTCAACGTATAAATGAAATTACGTAACAGTTGTTTAAAACATTGACCTATTTCATACTTGACCTAAGCATGAATTTCTGTAACCTAAAGAGTTATTAATAAACACTGAATTGACGGAACAAAATGGTGACGTCATAGTTTGCCATTCCCATTCAATTTCTATAAAAAAAAACGTTTTAAAATTTTTTTTTTTGGAGAGAGATTGCTGATTGCCTCAAACGGTTTTTCAGCTTCACCGGGCTTTTTTGGAGGCGGCGAGATATTTAAAGGGTACCTACCTCGAGCCGTGTGAAAGGCATCACCTTCGGAGCTTTTCTAGAGGGAACAGCATCACACACTAAAAATGCGTGTCCCCGTGCCCTACAAGATTCTCCGAAGGGTTCGGATCGGATCGTACGACGAAGGGTTTGGATCGGATCGGGATCTTAACAGCTGCTAAAAAGTTTCCCTGTTGACTAACCAGTCATTTAGTAGTCAACTACAATTGCACCCCTAATAAAATGACATGACTATGACGAATAGGTACTTTAGTACAAAGCAAGTAAAACGTTTGACAAGCGCTTCCAAACTTTTTGTAAAATTATTATGAAACGGTACTAAACTAAACTTTTGTTGTTAACCATACATAATCATAAAGTTCTTTGTACAGTTTAACATATTCAGCCGGAGGAATTTACTGTCTATCCCTATTTTATACGAAAATAAAACATGTAGGTATTAAAGATTGTCAACTTACTAACATGTGACAGGCAATCATTATTTAAATTTAATTGAATTTAATTTTATTATACATAGAACTGAACCAAGTGAATTCACCGAATTCTGAATGCAAATGCTTGACTAATTGCTGAAAATACCAAAATCGTTATAGGTAGATATGCCTACAATATTTGAGGAGTTCCCTCAATTCCTTAATGATTTTATCATCAGAACTGGAACAAATTAAAATGGGACCACACGGGAAGCACCAGCTTTCAAATAATAAAGAATCATCAAAATCGGTTCACCTAGTCGAAAGTTCTGAGGTAACAAACATAAAAAAATACAGTCGAATTGAGAACCTCCTCCTTTTTTGAAGTCGGTTAAAAACTCGACCAGAGAAACCTATAACTAGCTTTCTTGGAAGAAAGGTCTCCCGGATTCCAAATGTTCGTGGAGCGACGATCCATCTATTCCTTTTCACCAGTATTTTTTATAGCTTTTAACTAGATTATTATTTTTGCTGTACTTCGTCATAACAAAAATGTTGACAGCTTTGTTGTGTCCCACCCAACAGTTAAGAGATAAGATAGCCAGCTCCTCAGTTAAGGTTTTAGGGGCCAGTGCGTGCCAGTACGTTTATTTCCAACTGATGGATGTCTTATCAACACTTTACTATAAGTGAGATAAAGCGATAAAGGGCAAGCCTTTCCCCATTCTGATGTGTGAACAACAACACCAGTTTTATTATGTAAAATTGTATTGTGTCGGTGTTTAGGTACCTATTGGAACCAAAATATTTACACAAGCCAATTACATTTGTAAATATTTAGGTACCTACTAGTTATGGTTGCCAACTATTTTTCAGGAAATTAAAGTAAATCTATCAATAACTAGTATAAAAAAAAGGATTTGAAGAAAAATAAAGTATTTTCCAAATTTACTTATTTATTTAAGCGTTGCGTTTCGTTTCACTTCACCTGAGTCTGAGTATCATTCAGTAGTTCAGAAATTAAGTCAACAGGAGTATTCCGTTCAAATGCACGCATTAGTCGGAAATAAAGTATTTTCCATACTATATTTTAATTAAAAAGAATAAAGTATGGGGATGGAAAATAACGTAGGATACGTTATTTTAAAGTATGGTTAGCAACCCTGCTACTGGTACACACGACACATCGACATAAGACTGCCACATACTGTCAAATTTCAGGAATATGGTTGAACATTTATTGAAGAAAGACAGTTTTGGATAGATTGATGCGCAGGCGTCTATACTGTACCTAAATATGTACACAAGCATGTCCTTGCAGTGTTGCGTAATAAAAAGGAAAGAAGTAGCATACTTAAAAATAAACTATTGTACAATACTCGCCTCCATGCTGAGCGCTGCTACGTCATGGTGCAGACTGGACACTTGGGTATCGAGCCTCTCCACCGAGGACCTGGTGTTGTGCATCTCCAGGTTCAGCCCTTCCAAGGAGTCGGACCTGGCCATCTTGGGCGTGGCGACAGACCGTTGACGCTCTATCCTCTCCCGTAGCTCACGGTGGGAGATCCGCTGCTGCCCATCGGACCTAGGAACACACGCTGGTTTTAAAATAGGATACGCATTTCTTCCAGTTATTAAAAAGTAGGTATGGCAAGCAATTACTTTTTCCTTGGAGATAGTTTGCTGATTGCCTCAGACGGCATTTTCAGCTTCACCGGGCTTTTTGGGGGCGGCGAGAAACTTAAAGGGTTCCTCAAGCCGTGTGAAACAAATAACCTTTGAAGGTTTTCTAGAGGGAACGGCATCATGCACTAGTGCGTGTTCCCGTGCCCTACTAGTTTCTTCGAGGGGTTCGGATCGGATCGGGGAGCGGAACAACCTGAGGGTGCCTCGAAAGGCTCGGAACTCGGCTCTGGTTGACCGGGCCGTGGTGGGGTAAAGCGCCCATGGTACATGTCTGTACCTGGTATAGAGCGCGTGTGAACCGGCTCGTCGTACCCTTGTTCTAAAGTACCGGTGTTTTGGGCCTAAACTAAAGCAAGCAAGTGAGTCGTAGACCACTTTAATGCCATGACATTATTAAGACATTTGCTATCTGTAAAGTTTATCTTTTCAGATAGTTCACATAATATGCCTGTTAGATCATTTTGCTCTGCCAAAGTCTAAAATGTTCAGTGACTTTAGTTGTTGACTATGCCTACTATTGATCGATGCAATCATCGATTTAGTGTTAGTTTTACGTTGGATGGAACCTTAAATGGATTAAGTACCACAGCGTTTAAAGCTTTGATTAGCGTAATATGCTTCTGAGTAGCTGTGGACAGTTTTGATTTAATTCAACAAAACATAGATTTAAAACTTAAAAACGCCAATGTTGGGCTTTGATCTTCCCAGAAAAAAGAAATTGGACCATCACCCATCGGGCTGGCTTTATGTAGGTTAGTGGGTGATGACGACCATCTTACGTTCAACGATCTTACGGCCTGACGTGCCTTCTGGAGCGTGAAGGAGCTCGAGATAATTAAATTTGATCATGGCCATTGTAACCGTAACCGAGAGCTAATTTTAATTTGAAAACAAGTCTGCTGTGAATCCACTCTCAAAATAATATTGTTTCGTATTAGAGTCCTATTTCTGTTCACCGTAAAGTAATATTCGGACGTGTATACTAAGGTATAAGGATGTTAATAGAAACACATACAAAAGTGTATCTTTATAAAGAGATTTTGCTCAGTAAATTGGAAGCAAAGATTCACTACCTAAATTGACAACCTTTTCTAAAACGTAATATTCTTAATGGAAATTGAACACATTCGGCACATTGAGTCAGGTATGTGCACTGCTGAGTGCTGGGCGCGTATTTTATTTACTATTTTTCGAGTTAAAGTTGACTAGAACTTGTAGGTATACGATGCGACCGAAGCCGAAGCAGCTATAAAAATATATATAAATAGGTCCGTAGTCTTACCAGACTATCGATACCGGCACCGATAGACCATCGTGGTTTAGTAGTAAGACTACTAGAACTAGTACTATAGTACTACTATACTAGTTCTAGTACTATTATAGAATAGTACTAGAACTAAACCTAGAACAGCTTTTATTATAAAATAAAAGTGATTGGTATTTCCGCCTATTTATTGATCGAAATTTTGGCCGTTGCAGACATTTAAAAAATTTCATTAATGAAAGGCAATTTATACAAAATAAAAATGTAAGTAATGATTAAAAGTTAAACAAAATCCAAACCAACCAATATTATCAAAAGACTGAACATGCACGTCAGTAAAAGCTATCTCGTTTTTTGGTAGTAGCAATCAATTTATCAGGACACATTGTAAAATCTGTAAGCCGAGGTGAAGTTGGCATTGCTCTTTACTAAAAATCCGTTGAAATATCCGCTGCCTTCTCTTTCAAAAATATGAGCATAGCAAAATTGGTACGAAATATCTCTCTACTGCGGTAATTAGGTACTTGAAAATATTGAACACGAAGAGTCTGAGCACGAGCAAGCATCATCGATTCTTCCCCCGCCCGATCCTCTAAATGCCACTACACATTCACAGAATACACTAAACATGCACGCACATGCTGCGTAGAACAAGGGTACGACGAGCCGGTTCACACGCGATCTATACCAGGACAGACATGTACCTGGGCGCTTCTCCCCACCACCACGGCCCGGTCAACCCGAGCCGAGGTCCGAGCCTTTAGAGGCGCCCTCGAGTTGTTCCGCTCCCCCGCTCCCCCGCTTATCCGATCCAAACCTCTCGGAGAAATTAGTAGGGCACGAGGGCACCCCCGTGCCCTACTAGTTTCTCCGAGAGAGTTTCGTGCGTGCACTAGTGCGTGATGTCTTCCCCTCTAGAACACTTCCGAAGGTGATTCGTTTCACACGGCTTGAGGAACCCTTTAAGATTCTCGCCGCCCCCAAAAAAGGCCGGTGAAGCTGAAAATGCCGTCTGAGGCAGTCGATTCTACGTTACTCTCTTATAAGTTCAACATAGCTGTACGTTTCATGATATAGGTAGACATGAAGTCACACAATTAAATCCTTCCAGCTCACTAAACTTTACACGTGCAAATATGAAGTTCAGCTTTACACTAACGACTAACGTCTAAGGGGATGGAATATAGGAGTAATCCGATTAGGTGCTCAACTTTATTTTTAACTACCTATTTCCACTTCTTTCCACTAATTTATCTAGTTTAGAAAACGTCTAGGAACCGTTTGGGCGGGGTTTTCACGACATTCCGGATTTATAATGTTTTATTTAAACATTTGTGTATAAAGTAACTTTAAGGTTAAAAAAAAACAGTGTTTGACCGACCGTCGGATACACAGTCGATAGTCGAGTCGTCCGACAGGCGCCACTGACGGTCGGCGTCGTTCTGTAGTAATCTACCTATTTCATAAGGAACATGTATCTAAGCATACGCGACCAACGTACATGAGGATCTCGATGGCGCAGTGGTCAACGCTCCCAGTCTGCAATTGCTAAGGTTAAGCAACTTTCGCCAAGGCTAGTCATCGGATGGGTGACCAAAACTTCTCTACCATCTCGAGCTCCTCCGTGCTTCAGAAGGCACGTAAAGCCTTTGGTCCCGGTTGCATCAGCAGTCGTTAACAACCATCAATCTGCACTGGGCCCGCGTGGTGGTTCATAGCCCGATCTCCTTATATCCATCCATAGGGAAGGCTTGTGCCCCAGCAGTGAGAACATAAAATAAGCTGATAACGGAAGGATGGACCCTGCGGTTTATCACTTATGAAGAAGAAAAACTTACCTGAACTTCGCATGCCGTGGACTGTTGCTGCTAGAATTTGGCGGTTTCTTCGGCGACAGTGCTGTGTCTTCTGTAGCGTTCTCGTCGTCCTCCGATATCGATGGCAAGGTTAATGATGGGTGACCGTTTCCATCGGACTCCTGCTCGGCTTCGTAACCCTCCCGCAGGTTGTAGGTTAGGTCGTGCTGGATGTCGTGGATAAACTCTTGCTGGTATTCCGGATAGAGTCGCAGTGTCTCGGCCAGGCCACCCATGTGTATGCATTTTAAGTCACAATACGTGAGAGCCTGTAAAAGTGTTATATTTTAAACCTCAACTTATTATAATGGTATTGTAAAGATTCGCTGGCAGCTTAACAATAATTTGTAATTACGATACACATAACTTCATATTGTCCTATTTTAAATAATTATTTATCGATTTTATAGAAGTAAAGGCATGTCGCAAAAAGTTCGGTACATTTTTATTTAATTCTAGTCTCGCGACAAACTTCTACTACTGCTTAATCGATAACAATACAAAAATTACTTCTTCAAAATATTCTGATGCATCTATTTTTTCTATGGTCTTAGATTTGCCCATTTTTTTTTGTTATGGGAGTCACGGAACTAAACGGGCAGCTTGAGAAGCTCTGACATCAAGTTAACGCAACGCAGTTGATCACTCGATAACAAAAATAAAGTGTATGAAAATAACTACACCTCTTTAGTTTAAAAAAAATAACTTTTAAACCATCTTTTATAAACAACGCCCGTTTACAAGTTCTCTCTCAACCGAAGAACATTAATTTAAGTAAATAATTTCGCGTGACGAGACGAGATTCCGAAGGGCAGTCTAGCACAGCTAAACGTTCATATTTAATCTCAACGAAATTTGAACGTAATCAGTTAAACGTCCACTTTTGCTGTAAAACATTATTTCGCAATCTGAGACGTTTGAGCAACAGAATAAGGAGACCCCAGAAGATAAGCTTTATACATACAGCAATCGAGCAACGCACACGTCTCTCTGGGGTATAGCTTTTGTTTTTGATGTGTAACATCTTTCCTCTCGCTTTCTTGCAATTTTTGGGTTTTTTTTTAAATGGGACGGAAGTGTGCAACAGGAAGACGAGGAAGCGCGCAAGCGCGCGCTCGCCGCTGGGCCCGCGTGGTGGTTTATGACCCGTTCTCCCTATCCATCCATAGGGAAGGCTCGTGCCCCAGCAGTGGGGACATTATGATCTGGTGATGAGGAGGTTGCCTATGTGAGCGATGCTCAGCGTTTTTGTATGAAGATTACCTTCTGCAGTCTCGTTATTTTGTGTTTGTGCTTAGAGCTGGGTTTAGTATTGCATTTTCCCGCTAGCTACTTAACAGTTAAGCTTGGGAGCTTAATGTACTTTTCCTTTACCAACACGATTTTAGAAGCGAAAAATGTTGTATACGCGGGTAGCGTGTTCGTTCTACGATCGTGAAAACTTAATACTCTTTTAAACTTCCATTTTTCATTATAAATAAAAGAATTAATAAAACAAATGCTGTTCGTTAATCTCGCTAAAACTCAAAAACGGCTAGACCGATTTGAATAATTTTATATTCGTTTTGTTCCCTCAAATACCAGGATGGTTTAAAAGAAAAAAAATGGAAAAACTCCAAAAAACAGCTGAGAAATCGAAAAATAAAAAATTGGTAATTTTGTATGGGAATCGCCACTTTGGATTACTCTTACTTAATATATGGCTTTCGTGGCGTATATTTATTAAAGCTTACACAGAACAACGTCTGTCGGTTCAGCTAGTATGACATAAAAATATTGTGGAAGTTCTGATAGTGCAGAGCTTTAAAAGCAAACAATAGGTTCATTTGCAAACATTTCGAAGTCTCTTAGACCGAACGGAGAACGGAATGAGTTCGCTCCAAAAAATAGATACTTTTCAAGGCCTTTCCACTAAGTTATGATAAGCCACAGGCCACTTCAGAAATCAGGAGCCTGGACGCACGTCCCCGTTTCAAAACAGCTTAGTCATATTTTCGAATTATTCATTGGTTGAGTTTGGAATGCGGCATTTATTGGGCGTGTCGTCAGTAGAGATATGCCGGACCGTTAAAAATGATACGGATACATAAATAAATATTGAATTTTAACAAAAAGTTTTTATTTATGATATTTTTCATATATACTATTTTATTGCTACCTTAATTTAATTTGACTAACGTAAAAGATCTTGAACAGCAAGATCCGCCAAATTGTAACGGATATATATATTTTTTCTTCTACGCATATCGGCGGATGAGGATACGGACATCCAGCACATTACTAACTTAAGAATAGAGATATATTGCACACCATACTTATGGGTATAAAATTTATTAATCTCTGGATATTGAATTGTACAATCGAACCAACTGAATCCTGACCCACCATAAGCTTATTTTGCTAAACCCCTTAAATGCAAGTAGGTCGAAATTCGCTTGAAGAATTATTTCCTTGGTAACGAACTTGTTATCATTTGATTAGACACTGACATTTACTGAGTGCACTGTTAAATAAATCGGACAATATCGACTAAGCTCGTATATGAAAAAGAAGAGATGATGTTACTGTCTTTATCTGTATTACGTAGGTAAGTATAGGAAGTTTTCTACGAACGTAATGGTGCCACTTCACTTGGCCGTATTAAATTTGCTCAACTATTAGTCGCATTTATTTCTCTAGAATATAAAATCAAAAATAATGCAGTCATGTTTGGGCAAATACGGCCAAGTGAAGTGCCAGCATAAACTTTAGATTACAGGTTTCAATCACGTCATTCCTATAAGTATTTTAAGGACAGAAACATGCCATTCTTGGTCTTTCAAGCTATATAAGTAAAAAGAGTAATAAAATTTGTGAAATGAAAAAATACTTTATTTAATCTTTAACAAAACTAATTTAAATTATAAGATTCAGTATCTAAAACCTAGTGTGTGCACCATGGTTATCGATAACGGCTTGTAATCGGTCACGCATTGACCCTATTAGACGACTGCAAATGTCGCTGTCTCTCAAGTAATCCCAAATTTCGTTACAATGTTGCTCAATTGCTTCCTTTGTTCTCTCGTTTCTGTTATCCCACATTTGGACCATCAAACCCCACAAATTTTCTATTGGGTTGAGGTCTGGGGATCTACTCGGCCATGGAATCAAAGTAACTTCATCATTATGCAGATCAAACCAATTTGAGACTACCCTGGCAGTATGCACTCGACAGTTGTCATGAACGTAGGAAAATACTGGCACATCTTCACGCGGGTAAACTGTTCGCACTGTCGGTAACATAGATTCTTCTAATAGATCGACATACTTCATTGCGTTTTGCCGAGAAGAAATATGGACAAGCTCACCTACTCCTCCGATACCCATCCACGCCCACATATTCGCTGAAATTCGACCGGATAACTGATTAGGCACGACGTGATCTTCTGTGTACCGCGTGTTATCGTAACGCCACAAAGTTAAGCGACCGTGTTGAGAAGATCGAAATGTTTTTTCGTCTGTAAATATAGTGTTAGTCCAGTCGTAGTCTAAATAAGCGTTTGCAAAATTCCTTCTCGCTGTGTTATGATCATCCGTTAAGGCTACTTTCTCAGCATAATGTCTGTAATGCAGTCCAGTGCCGTGCAAATAATTTCTAATAGTTTGTAGACAGACGTCATGTTGTGCCGCAAAATATCGGGTGGGAGTAAAAGGATGTTCTTCGTAATGGTGTTGCATGTCCACTCTTTGTTCGTTCGTGAGTCGGCGAACGCCGTGGTTATGACGTCGTCTGTCCTCGAGGATGCCCTCTTCGGCGTGCCGTCTGATCCAGGTCCTCACTGTATTCCGAGAAATATTCAATTCGCGGGATATTTCCCGTATGCCATAGCCTTCCTCACTTAAGACTACAATCCGAGCTCTTTTTTCTTCTAAATTAGCCATTATTAAAAATTATTAAGCATTTTACTATTTAATTTCTATTTTTTCACATTGACTGACAACTTGACATAATATGACACACTTGTAGAACACCCCATTTTTTAAATTTATTTTTTCCATCATCAAAAAGTTTAGGTTAAATAAGCGAGAACCAGCTCGATATTCAAACAATGACTGTATATGTGTGAAATGTGGTTTTATGGCAATGATAACAAAGGTTAAAATTGCATAGGTCTGCGACCTGTATTGACGTAATTTTATTAGTACCTAAAACGTCGTAAGTGCATTATACGCGATAGATCTTACAAGTTTGAAAGTTTCAAACGAATTATCAGGCAAGTGGGTCATGATTCAGTTGGTTCGATTGTACATAGCTAAGCGTTTAGGGAAGCGAGCGAAGGCTATTTCTTGGGATTAAAAATTTCAACCTACTATGCATATTCGTTTAGAAAAAGGTTTATACTTTATCGCTAGCGGGAACCGACTAAAAAGAGCTTTAATAAAACCAAGTTTTAGACAGTTTATGTTACAACAACGTACATTTACAAGCACAGTTTTCCAACGAGAATAATCGAATAAATCTCCCCCGTCCCGATCTCGCGAGAACTCGTGTCATTTTTCAAGATTGACGAGATTGGGTAGCAGTAGTCAGCGATAGCGACGCTACGCGACTGCACTCTGACAGCATCTAAAAACCTTTTTTGCGAGTTTCTACTAGTTCAGAAAATAATAATTGAATTTAAATAATGATATTGTTACAGTATTTGGATGCGTTTTCGTACGAATTTTACTCGTTCGTAAACATACGATTTGAACGTACGAATTGAACGCGCACACTGGTTGTGTTTTTTTGTCAGTTGAAATGCCAGTGACAGTGAATCGTGAATTTTATTTGACAAATCCAAACAAGTTGGAATTGATTTCGGACGTCAAAATTATACGTGCGTTCACTCACGACTAGTGAGCGAGGTACCATACAAGTCTTGTTGATTGCCTTTGTGCATTCAGGATCACCGGGCTTTTTTGGGGGCGGCGAGAAACTTAAAGGGTTCCTCAAGCCGTGTGAAACGAATCACCACTTAGTGCGTGTCCCTGTGCCCTACTAAATTCTCCGAGAATTTCGGATCAAATCGGGGAGTCCTGAACTCCGTGTGTATGTATCGTGCGTTTCCGTGTACGTATTCGTACGAGTCGAATTCGTAGGGAAACGCATCCAAAGTGCGACTGGCCTGAGTCATTGGTGTTGGTCTTTTTTATTGCCTGACAGTAAGAGTAGTAAAATAATGTTTTTAACGATCACAAAATACTTTTATAATAAAAATATTTAAACCATAAAGGTTCAGCGGAACTAAAAAGTTAGAGCAATTCAATTGAAGTTTCACATTGAGCACGCATAGTTTCAAACAGCTTGCTCGAGTTCAAAATGTCACTAAAATAATAAATACTTCAAGGGTAGGGTAGTTAATTCCACCTCCTTTGTTATGTCTGCTGTGACTCGTGAAAGCTTTAGTTGGGAAATTAATTTAGTTGCCCTTTAGTTGGTGGGCCGATTACAACTCTCTTCAATACCGTCCGGGTCTTCTGATATAAGTGGTTTCATTAGTCTCCGTTGTGAATTTGAAGTGTAATTTACCGTTTAATTCAGACTTACGCGGTTAACGATTCCATACGTAACCGTAGATTTGGATTGAACTTTTGAAATTGATTTACGTGTAAGTACCGATAAAATATGAGAATTAAACAAATAAATCAAATACTTGTAGATACTTCTCGAAATTTGAAAATAATTAATTATTTTGTTTCGTATATCGAAACTGTATATCTTAGATAACTGTATAGATAATATAAATTTTCATAACTACGGACAAGGTCAGAACTATATCTCTATACAAAAATAATATGTGCAAATGTGTTAAACACACTACCGATATAATAATAACGAAGCTCTCGGTAATTTTAAGCAGTCAAAACGATAGTAATAATTTCAACCCAAAAATTATTATACGAACCTAATTGGAGGAATCATTTGGGAGGCTCTCGTCGATCATCTCTCATTTTATTTTATTTACATATTATGCTTAACGTAATTTTATTTAATTCCCTTTATATTTAATACTGTTACTACCTTCCAGTAAGATTTCTAATTGGAACTTATTAGGTAATGTGCTGTTACTGACTATGTTGGAGTTCCTTAATAATTAACTTAAAATTAGATTTTTGTTTAGATATATAATTATTGTAATTTAAGCTTATTTGGTAACAACTTGTTAATACAAGCCTTATTGGTGGTCCTAAACAACTACCTACCTCTTGGTAAGGTATCTGATTTTATATTAATTTCTATTTGGTAACTTGTTGATACAACCAAACCATGTTGGTGAAAAAAGTTAAAAAAAAAAAGATTTTCTTTTAATTTTTCTTTAGTTATAAGTTTCTAATTGAAACTTTTTAGTAACGTGTTGATACAAACCTTGTTGGTGGTTCAAGATAAAATAAATAGATAAATTTGAGGGTGTGCAACTCACCTTAACGTCACTGCTCGATTTCACGACGATATCCGGATTGTTATTCTGGTTCTGGCCCGACCCATTGTAAGCTTGCAAATGGGTATTCATATCGCAACCCACCAAATCTCCCTTGCCTTAGAACATAACAATTTGTGATGAATTAATTTGCATGATTCCATTTAAGTGCCTAAACGGTAACAATGATATAAATGGAATATTTGTATGTTAAAGCTCGGAATCGTTTTTTTTTTGTAACATAAACTTAATTTGAAGGCACTTGAAAGTCAATAATGTGGATAGGTAATAAGGTCTTAGAGATATGTCCTTAAATATTTTTGTTACTTTGTGTGGCAATATTTTGCGTTACAATGGTGTACTTACCCAATATAGCAACCACCATATCATTTTGCATCACTTCCATGGATCCATTGCATATGTAGTAAATATATGTAAGTGCATCCCCTAAAAAAAAGACTAAATTTTAACTTAACCTTTTGAAAATCACATAATGGTAAAGGCAATGGCAGTAGAAAAAAAAATTACATTGATATAAACATGTATTTTGTTATATCGTTAAGGCGACGCATTGGAAATTTACGTGGCGGGGATCTTGATTTTTCCCAACAATTACAAAACATATGAAAGTGATATTTGATGACATGATTTTTCATTTAATTGACTTCATTTTGCTAGTTGCAGAAACACGATTTGTCAACTTTTATAACAGAGAAAAAAAAATCAAAGTAACCTCTTTTAAGACATAGATTTGCATTTTACAGGCTAACCAGACCGATTTAAGCATCTAAATTTTCTTAGTAAATTAGTCTTAACACACACTTCAATATTGTAGTTCATTTTTTTAAATAATTTGTAGTTTTAATTTGAAGGAAAAAAAAACAGTTTTTCTTATGGTACGGGGCGCAAACGCTCCGTATAAGATTTATTGTTTAGCGGTGCGTCGCCTTAATAACTATTCTAGTGTCAGTGACAATGATTAAAAAAAAAGGTAATAATCAAACAGTATAACATACCTTTATGCACCAAATATTCACCAGGGGCGCAAAAATTGTTTCGGATGTGCAGTGATAGCAACTTGAGGCAACCCTGCGACGCCGACTCGAATATCGGAAGTGATAATATCTCCCGGTGCAAATGCAGCGAAACGTCCCCTCTCAACTCCTCCGGGAACTCTTTTAGGGTCTAAAACGAAAGAGATTCAGTCAATAAATTAGTAGCGCGATTCACGGGAAATTGTGGACTGAATGTTCTGTGATACACAGTTGGTTCAGTACGGTAAGTAAGTATTTTATCGGATGAGAACGTAAACAATCTATGTCATGCAGAACGTTTATCTTATTTATAAAACAGAACTTGAAGAGGAGTAATGTTGACATTTACTTTTATGTTTTGAAATACTTAGCACTAAGACGAAACATAACCATTTTACAGTTTTTAAAGTTCTCTTTGTTATACGAGTAGGTACTGATATTGATATTTGGTGGATGGTTACTAGACGAAAATAAGGTTTTCAATTATTCCTTTGCGATGCCTTTGACCAGCAGTGGCACACAATATGGGCTAATAAAAAAAATCGTACTAACTGTATTTAGTAATCTTAGTAGTTGGATTACTGAATTGTTACCTAGCCATGGTTATATTTTTCTAATAATTATGTCGAGAAACAAAACATATAAACTTATTTATAATGAGTTTAATTCCCATGTGTAGTGTTTGCGTAAACTTTGAAACACACTTTCGTCATTATATTCTTGTTCTAAGGCGCGGTGATGCTTCCGGTGCCCTTCTGGGCACTAAATTAAGCACTAAAACTTAAGTTAATACTTAGCAACTGTAAAGATGACTTGATTTCAATGATGCAGGTCTTTGTCCAGCAGTGAGGCAGTATATAATATTAATAAACTTTCCTACACTCACACCAATTATCTAGCCCAAGAGAAGCTTCGTTATGAAACTCGTTAAATGGCAACGAATAAACATACTTAAAATACTTAAATACATACTTATTTATACATAGAAAACACCCAGACCCGAGACAATGTAGAAAAACAATAATTTCTAAATTGACCCGACCGGGGATGGAACCCGGGACCTCAGAGATGGCGACACCATGAAAACCGGTGTACAAACCACTCGACCAAGGAGGTCATCGTATATGCGCTATAACTATTAAATTCGAGGCAGGGTCTTAATTGTACAAAACTTTCTTTAGGAACACATTTTTGCTTGCCAGCTAATCAACCATTATTGAGACAGTCGCAATAACACAGCAATGATATAATACGCAGCAACATATTATGTCGTATCAGTTACATATAATATTTAATACAAGATCAAGCGTCTTCAAATTTATGGAGCATTACATTCATACCTTGTGAAGTGTTTTAATTATTCATTCGGGTAATATCAAAGCGTAGGTAAACTTTACTTACATGTTACTCGCAGGTACTCGTTAGCTCACAAATTAGTGTTATCGTTTCTGCTCGGTAAAACAGTTGTAAAACACCAACTCTGACTAACTTAATGGTTGACAGGTGGAGAATGCCAATTAGCATTATGTTAACCGCCTCTGAGGTCTAGTGATTAAGACCGCCGGCTTAGACCCAGAGGTCCCAGGTTCTACTCCCATTGGAGGATACATGTTTGTGTACTCGGTTTGGTTGGTGGTAGGGCTTGTGTGTTTGCCTGTCTAGCTACCACCATATTATCTAAATATGTTGCCATAACTAACATCAAAGTTTGTAGCATTGTTGTGTTACGGCAGCTAGAGATAAGATAGCCAGTGCCTCACTAGTTGAAAATTCCGGGTGAAGAGCGCTTCCACCTTCGGCATTATCATCACTTAACGTCTTAAAATACACCTTATTTTAAGACGAAAAAGCAAAAAAAAACATATTAAATAAATGAATATAACAATACGAGGATTCATCTTAAGCTGTTTGAACTGCTTTTATAAATATAGTCATAAAAGAAATGATGTTCTTCCTTTTTAAATATCCGAGATTGTCTTTCTTTCCAAAATTAGATATCTGAACGTGTTTGTCTCTGGGGAATTGATCTCTAATTTAAATAGCATTGAATCTAAACTTCAAGTGCTTCAATTATTCATTAGGGTTACGTAAGTAAGCGTGAGGGAAGAGGAACTGGGTGCTGAGCGCGAGTTTTATTAGTGCATTTCGAGCACGTTAATAAAAACGAGATTTCGTTTGGCAACATTCTTACTCTTCTTGTTTGTGCTAGGAGGTGATACTATAATGACATATGCAAATTAGTTTTCGTTAATGTTATTAAACAGCCTATAACTGTCCCACGGCTGGGCAAAGGCCTCCATCATTGAAATCAAGTCATCGCTACAATTGATGGGAAATGGCTTGATCAATCACCACTCGTTCAACACATTTTCCATACGATTACGTTAACACAATTCGTTAACTTAATCGTATGGAAAATCAATCTCGCATTAGGCACTTAAGCGGCGCTGTTTCACACCACAACACATCCAACTTCAGATAGGTAAAACTCGCACAAGGCACTTAGAGGAGGTGCTGTTTAATTGTCATTTGCTATTAAGTATAGCGGCTGTTACTATGTAGTGCACGTGGTTTGTCTCTAAGCGTGGTGGAAACTGCTAAATGATAAGTCTGGGTTTAAACACGATATGTGATTGAACATTTAAATGTTCAATCACATATATTGTCACTTCACAAGGTCTTATTATCGCCAATAAATGTTTCACAATTACACAGTTCTAATTTCTATATCTGATTCCGAAATCTTACGAATTACTAACTAATGAACCTGACGGGACCCGGTATAAAGTGCGACTGAGCTCCAGACGCCGACCGCGCCGTGACGCGCGCTACACAAAATGTGTGGTCAGCATTCATGTGACGCTAGAGTCATATGAATTTTTGTTTTGAAAACGTGATAAAATCGTTGATAAAACTCGCACGAAACTCGCTGTACTCACATCTTAGGTGCTTGTTAGCTCACAAGCGAGTGTTATCGTTTTCGTTCGGTAGAACGGCGGTTGGGTTAACGAGGCCATTTTGTAAAAAAGCTCGAACTATCGAACGCCATGTGATTTTGCAGTTTTGTTGTTTACCGGCTCACTAACGAGAAAAGTTGAAGCTGATATTTTGTTTCAACGTCAGACTTACCTACAGGTTGCCTGGGGCCATTGATTTTCTCCGATTAATTGTGAAGATTTCCTATTTCGTTGCAGAAAATAATACGATAGCTGTAAGAGTAAATGTGTAAGTATTTTTTGTAGTTGTATTGGATGTGTACTGTGTAGGTTTTATATTTCGTTTGTATATACATACGTCTACCCTTTCATAGGCAAAATCATTGGTGCGTTATGTATACAATATGTTATACGGCCACTATTTAAAACGACACCTCTATTTCTAAATATTTAAAAAGGCTGAGCCTTACTGGCGCTGTCATAAGATCGAAAATACGTAGCGCCTGCGACAATTGAGACCGCCTATTTACAGAATCTATTTTTTTTAAATTATTTTATTAGTTATCTAACTATGCAGCTACTTAATTACGAATATTGATGTTATCAGTGTATTTGAGTGGTTTCCAAGCACATAAATTAAGTAATTTTGTTGTAATTTCAACAATAGTGATTTTTTAGTGATGTTTTTAAAAATAATTATGAACGAGTCAAAACTATACAATCGTGTATTTGAGCTAGCAAATTCAAGATAAAGATATGAGTTTACCTATATCAACATTTCAGATTCGTTAGTCATATATTATAGTCTGAAACTATTCGACAAAATTTGGTGCATTTTTCAGTGTGTCGCCTTAATTAGTACAACTATTTTGAGTGACGGAGTTAGCAGATGGATTTATCACAGTAAATCGATTGCTCAATGAAATTATAAAATCAATCATATTTTAGGATGTAAACAAACTTTCATAATTCGCATCGTAACGCAAACCTCATTATTATTTTCAAGACTCAAGTTATGACAAAGCATTTAAAAAGTCTTAAAATTACTTATAAGTTTCACTTTATTCTTTATATTATAACTATCAGATATTAAATCCGCTACTCCATCTGCCTTTTGAGATGGCGATAAATATTAACTTAATAAACAAAAGACATGGAAAGCAATTACAAGTTGGAGTAAACCTTGAAATTCATCTTAAGTCGCTCTGAGTTTTAATTTATATAGTTAAAGTAGAAATGATTTAGTCCATTTGAAAGTTCTCAATAGCGTCTCTTCAACATCTGAAAGAGCTCAACACTAGGGAATTGATCGGATTTTTTACAATCACTTAATCGTCGCGAGCTGATTATAATCCAATATCAAAGAACCACTCTATTTTAAATCAAGAGTGGAAGTTGTTAAAAGGATCTCCTGAAAATAAAAGATGAAAATGTCTATTATGGTCCCAGACTCCGCGTATGAATGGTTCCGTATTCTTATGTTTACATTTAGGTTGTCAATGCGTGAAAATTGATATTGTGTTCGTGTGGAAATTGATATTTCCTATCTCCATTGGCCTTAGTGATGACAAAAATAATAGTTTAAAATTAAACTGCTATTTAATGAAATTTTCACCTCTGTACCTTTGAATGCCGATATTAGTGAAAGATAGCTCATTAAGTACTATTTTTTTTGTGTAACTATGAAAGCTGAAAACCTGGTGAAGTTTTTAAAGTTACTTTGAAGCCTTGAAATGGCTTTTTTAGATTTTTATTTTAAAGTTGAAAATTAAACTCTTACTCGCTGGAACGTGAATTTTTGAAGTTCGGTCAAAAAAATTCTAACTAGCATTAATGTTAGAAAGCTGGTTATTTAACGTGTGATAGATAAATTATTAAGGATACCAATGCTAAAAAAAAAATCGAAAAAGCAATAAAAAGTTACTTTTTTTAATTTTTTAAGCCGACCGGACAGAATATTCTAAAAAACCACAAAAAGTCGGGGAACATACATGGGGTATTTTTGGACACCCCTGGATGTGAGGAAGCTATTAAAAATCGATTGACGTCACTATTTGGACCACTCTGTATATTTAAATATATTTATGAGTATCTAGGTTTAGTTATAATTTAAGTACTTGTATCCAAATATAATTATATTGTTAGCACATAGCTGACGTAGCTCGGCTTTCACAAGCGACACTCCCCTCCACCGGCTATATAAGCAGACGCAGACGGACCGCCGCCTCCTTTTGCTTGGCGACGCTCGGTCTGTGAACATCGTATCGGCGCGTTCCTGTCGGTTTGCATTCTTATAACTATTTTTAATATTGTGTAGAGAAATAATTTAGATTGTGAGAATTGTGTTTGTTTAATGTTTAGCTTGGTAAAATTGGTGTTTTGCTTGATTAATTTTGTTAGAACCTTGATTTTGTTAAATAATTAAAATTGTCTTTTTCATTGAGTGTACGTTTGATTGTTATTTTTTTATTAATTCCTACTCCTGAACCTAAATTCAGAAGTGGGATTGCTAAAGCACCCAGGCCCATCGTTTTAAACTTAGGTTATTTAGTTGGCAGAAAACAAAACACCATTTTTTATTAAGAAAAACAGTTATTTTAAATTTTTGTTTTATTGTTTTGTGACTCGTGTTGTGAACATGTCCGACCAACAACGGACCTCTAATAACAGGGCGCGCCGACGCGATTGCGCGCGTAGGTCTCGTTTTAGGTCTCGTAGTCGTTCTAATTCGAGTAGACGGGACGACATGCGTAGGTCCCGTAGTCGTTCATACCGACGACATAACGACTTGCATAGATCTCGCAGCCGATCTAGGAGGACTGATGGCGCGCGTAGGTCTCCTAGGAAGGATAACGTGCGTAGGTCTCGTAGCCGATCTCATACACGGGACGTCACGCGTAGTTCGCGTACGTGTACTCCGCCATTGTTGCATGATTCTCAAGGTGGTGATTCAGTTTTGCAAAAGGCTTTGGATTCAATCTTGTCGCGATTAAATACATTAGAGAATAGTCGTACGAGTGATGTTACTTTATTGTCTGAAAATAAAAACAAAGACAGCTCGCTTCTCTCGCCACGTATAAATAACAAGCACAGGTCGGATGGTAGATCAAAAGCGCTTATGACGACTAATATAAGTAACGCTAACGTTTCAGATTACAATTCAAACAACCTTCTTCCGATTATTGACACCCCGTTAGATAGTACTCAGACGCCCCATACTTCTCGAAACAATTTCTCATCACAGTTTAACCGAGAGGCCGAAGTGCCGGAGTCTACTCGCTTGTTGGCAGAGGCCATCAGGTCACTTAATTCATCACGATCACATAACTGATATGTTTCAAATTTTGATCCTGCCATACTGCCATACATGAGGTTGACGTGTGGTTCGAAGAAGTAAATAGGGCTAGGTCAGCCAATAACTGGCAAGATTCTGAATGTTTGTCCCGCGTGTCAAACTGTCTCAGGGGCGACGCGCGTACATGGCTAAACGAGTGGGTTACTAATGACCGCACGTGGTCGAATTTTATGCGTGAGTTTAAATCATTGTGCCCACGTAAACTTGACTATGCTAACATTCTTTATGAAGTTATGAACACCAACTCAGACAAGTATGCTTCATATGCCGAATACGCGCGACGCACCCTGTTACGGTTACGTATAGTTAAAGGTGTTAGTGAGGAGTTGATGGTTCTGATAGTCATAAGAGGCATCACAGACCCCCAGGTTCGAGCGGCAGCAGCTAACGCCAGCTTGACTACGGAAGACGTAGTGTCGTTTCTCTCCATTTATACCAAGCCTGTCCGCAATAAACAAGAGTTAAGAACTGACTTAAGTTTTAATAAGAGGCGTCAATTGCCAGTCAAGAATACATCCTCATGTTTTCATTGCGGACAGACTGGGCATAAGCGGATAAACTATCCCAAAATAACTGAGCCGGATCTAAGTCAGCCAAAACCGTTAGCTATTAGGTTAGAGACTGGTTCAAGACTAAATAGTACTTTGACATGTAGTTTTTGTAAAAAGCCTGGGCACAGTGAAAACGTTTGCTTTGCCAAAGAACGATCTCAGTCTCGAAACAAACACAATATTAACCTGTGTACAGAACATTTGTGACTACCACTCAAAGAGAACAACGACGTTGTCACGGCCGTTGTTCAAGGCATTCCGGTCGATGTATTAATAGATAGTGGTGCCTTAAATATTTCCCTTATCTCGGCCGACGTTTTAAAATATTTGTCATGTGTTAAGAAGCCTACTCGCTGTTCTTTGAAGGGAATAAGTGACTCAGTTATTGAGGCCGATTCATTAGTTACCTTAACCGTTGAGCTTGATGAAATTTCAATAGAAGCAGATTTTATTGTGATGCCTGGGTCATCTATGTGTTACCCAATCATAATAGGTACAGACATCCTCAATCGTGACGGTGTTACGTACGTACGCACTAAAGATAGACAATATCTGACTCACTCTCTTAAAACGTTAGCTTTAGTGAACACTGTCACGAATGATGATCCAGTCATAATTAATACACCTCTTCAAGGTCATGATCGAGCATCGCTTTTAAATGTTTTAAATGAATTTTCAAAATTTTTGATATCTGGGACCGCAACTACCACTGTTAATACCGGTAAAATGCACATCAATGTTATAGACAATACGCCAGTAGCTTATCGACCATATAAGCTTTCTCACCAAGAAAAACTCAAAGTGAGAGAAATAGTTCATGACCTTATAGACAAGGGTATAGTCCGGGAGTCTACTTCTGAATATGCGAGCCCCATCATCCTCGTAAAGAAAAAGGACGGCACAGACCGCATGTGCGTAGGCTACCGTGCTCTTAATCGACTTACAGTTAGAGACCGATACCCACTCCCCCTGATTGATGACTACGTGGACCGATTGGGAAATTTTAAGTACTTCTCCAGTCTGGATATGGCTACTGGCTTCCATCAGATCTCGGTCGAGGAACAGTCCATACATAAAACAGCCTTCGTCACACCAGAAGGGCACTTCGAATATCTTCGAATGCCTTATGGTCTGACCAATTCGCCGATAGTTTATCAGCGAATAATAAATAACACCCTTCGAAAGCACATAGATAGTGGCAACGTTTTGGTCTACGTAGATGACGTTCTTCAAATGAGTAGTCTGGTCTCCGAGGGCATCAATTTGTTGCGACAAGTACTACATACTTTGACAGAGGCAGGTTTTTCCATCAACTTAAGAAAGTGCACTTTTCTTGCAACCGAAGTAGAATACCTTGGCCGTCTTGTCAGTCAGGGTCAGGTGAAGCCGAGCCCACGGAAGATTGAGGCACTAGTTAATGCCCCGGTCCCAAACAACGTTAAGCAAGTAAGGCAATTTTTAGGATTGGCCGGCTATTTTAGACGCTATATTCGGAACTACGCCTCCATAACCTCTTGCATTTCACGATTAACAAAAAAAGATGTTAAGTTTCACTGGAGACCGGAGCAAGAACAAGTACGCCAAAACCTTATTTCTCAGTTAGTTAAGGAACCTATTTTATCCATTTTTGACCCCACTCTTCCTACGGAATTACATACGATGCCAGCAGCAAGGGTTACGGCGCTATTCTCATGCAGACTCAGCATGACAGTCAAAAACGCGTAGTGGCCTATTTTAGTAAGACTACACAGGGCGCTGAAACTAGGTATCACTCTTATGAGTTAGAGACTCTGGCAGTCGTAAGAGCAATGCAACATTTTCGTCACTACCTGATCGGTTTAAAATTCAAAATTGTTACTGATTGCAATGCCCTTAAGTCTACCGAAAAGAAAAAGGACTTGCTGCCCCGCGTTGCTCGCTGGTGGGTGTATCTCCAAGATTTTACCTTCGACATTGTGTATCGTAAAGGCGTTATGATGCCACATGTCGACTACCTAAGCAGAAATCCGCCTACTCAAGTGTGTCAAGTAACAATTAGGCCTCGTAATTGGGCACAAATAGCTCAGTCAGCGGATGACGAGACTCAGAACCTTCTACAACAACTGCGTGAAGGAAATCTGGATTCTCGCCGTTATGTTCAGGTCAATGATGTCTTATATTACCGTTTCGAGCGAGTCGGTGAGGAGCCGAGGCAACTCTGTTATGTACCAAAAGGACATAGATTGAGCTTGCTTAGGATCTTCCACGACGAGCATGAGCATATCGGTGCAGACAAGACATTAGACCTAATCCTGAGACATTTTTGGTTCCCTGGACTTCGTCAGTTTGTGACCAAATACATTAGGCACTGTTTAGTTTGCATCTCAAAGAAACGGGTACCTAGAGCCGTACTTCAGCCAATAACTTCCTGGGAAAAACCTAATTTGCCGTTTCACACCCTGCACTTAGATGCGTTAGGTCCTTTGCCAGAGTCTGAAGGGTATAAATTCGTATTGTTAATGGTAGATGCCTTTACCAAGTATACACTTTTGTATCCGATATATAGACAGGACTCTAGTGAACTAAAACGCAGCTTTACCAATGCCATTTCCCTTTTTGGTGTCCCTAAGCTAATAGTAACTGACCGTGGGCGGATGTTCGAATCAGTAGACTTCACTCGATTCCTATCTGAAGTAGGCTGTGACATACATTATGTAACTCCCGAAATGCACAACGCAAATGGGCAGGTTGAGAGATATGTCCGTACCGTCTTGAACATGATTAGAATTGAAGCCAACCACAAGGGTTCTTCTTGGTCTCAACAAACTTGGAGGCTCCAGCTGGTTTTAAATATCACTAAACAAAAAACGACTCAAGCCTCGCCGTTGAATCTACTGGTAGGTGTAGATGCCAACACACCAATTATTCAATCCTTAGTTCGTGATGTTGCTATCGATAGCTTGCAAAACCGAGAGGCGTGGCGCGAGTTGTGTAGGGCACGTGCCAGCGATTTATTAGATAAAAACCAGTCTCAGCAAGATAGTCGTGTCAATCAACAAAGACGCACTCCTCGTAAATTTGCTATTGATGATTTGGTTTTTGTAATAAAATTTTCTCAGTCAACAAGCAAACTGGATCCTGGCATGCGTGGGCCCTATAAGGTGGTGAGATGTCTTCCGAGTGACCGATACGTGCTAAAGCTGCTAAGCGGATCCTATGCCAAAACTACGCAGGCGGCTGCCCAGCATATGGTGCCCTGGCGTGGAGAGTGGAGTCCCGAGAGTTGCGCTGCCTTTTTCGAGTGTAAGTCAAGGCGGCAGTTATGGGACAGGGTTGTGATATAGCTTGTCATGAACCATCAAAAAAAAAAAAAAATTTGACTTAGCGTAGGTGTCTTAGAGCAGGTCTTTAGTATTAATTCCATTAGTAATTTTATACCTATCAGCTGTCATGACAAGTTATTTCATAAACAATAGTGCCTGCCGTTTGTTATTACCCAGTGTAATCAGAGACGTGCGAATCAGTGATGCCTCCGTCTCAGTGAGTTTTGAGACGTGCGATTCAGTGATGCCTCCGTCTCAGTGAGTTTTGAGACGTGCGATTCAGTGATGCCTCCGTCTCAGTGAGTTTTGAGACGTGCGATTCAGTGATGCCTCCGTCTCAGTAGGTTTAGAGACGTGCGATTCAGTGATGCCTCCGTCTCCTTAAAACCTATTATGTGTTACTTGTTTGTGTAATGATGACAGTAGGGGACGCCCTCTGTGTGTACTTAATTCTTACAGAGGCAGACACGAAACAAGCATCCTCAACGGTTAACAGGATAATTGGTTTGGTAAAATGAGAGCTCTCGAAGAATCGCTTTTAATAATTTTATTAAGTAATAATAATGTGTGCGAGATGTATGTGAGAGATCTGTATTTAAAGATCACATATCGCTTACGCTTTTAAAACAAATGTTTTACATGCTATTTCAGATGATGAAAGGTTAGATCCTGAAATAGAGCAATCTGAAGCGCGGAACGAGGACGACGAGCCTATTGCCGGACCGTCTTCGGCACCACTCGACATCTCGGAACCTCTGCAGGAGTCACCACGTTCTTCGTGATCGTCCTAAGATGTCGTCGAGACGACTCCACGTCAGGAGAGGCCGTGTTAGCACATAGCTGACGTAGCTCGGCTTTCACAAGCGACACTCCCCTCCACCGGCTATATAAGCAGACGCAGACGGACCGCCGCCTCCTTTTGCTTGGCGACGCTCGGTCTGTGAACATCGTATCGGCGCGTTCCTGTCGGTTTGCATTCTTATAACTATTTTTAATATTGTGTAGAGAAATAATTTAGATTGTGAGAATTGTGTTTGTTCAATGTTTAGCTTGGTAAAATTGGTGTTTTGTTTGATTAATTTTGTTAGAACCTTGATTTTGTTAAATAATTAAAATTGTCTTTTTCATTGAGTGTACGTTTGATTGTTATTTTTTTATTAATTCCTACTCCTGAACCTAAATATATATTATTTTTTTCTTATTTATTAGTGGAAACGAACGTCACCTCGCACAGGCCCTGCCAGCTTACCAGCGCCGTTGCGATGTGACTTTCTCTCACCGTAGCGGCATATACTGAGGTAGGGTCCTGATTGGCTCGTCACACTGTTGTCTTTGTTATTTTTTTTATTTTTTTGTTTTTGTATTTCATGTTTTTTTTAAATTATTTTTTCTAAGTCAAAGTCAAAGTCAAAGTCAAATATTCTTTATTCAAATAAACTTTAGAAAAGTGCTTTTGAATCGTCCATAATTTTTTTACCTACTACCCATTCAGGACGTCTATATTTTAGCTGTGGAGAAGAATAGGCGCAAGAAACTCCACAGCTTTAATTCAATATGTAACGACATTAACAAAATTATATGCCGTTACGTTACCAAGTTATACAAGTTTAAAAAAAAAAAATCTTAACAATATTTTGGATTAGAAATATATTGGAGCATTTTAAACTCATGCTGTTTTGTCTTCAATGTAATCAGACACTTTATAATAAGCTTTTTTATAAAGCTTTTCTTTAATAGCGATTTTAAATTTATTAATATCTAGTTTTTGGATATTACTTGGAACTTATTGTAAAAACGTACACACAGGCCTCTAAATGAATTATTTACTTTGTGGAGCCTAGTATTAGGTACTGCTAGTTTGTTTTTATTTCTAGTGTTTAAATTGTGAATATCACTGTTTTTAGAAAAAGTTTCAATATTTTTATATACATACATTAGGTTCTCGTAAATATATTGTGATGCAACTGTCATTATATTAATATCTTTAAATCTCTCCCTAAGAGAATTACCAGCTTTTAGATTATAAATTGCTCGAATAGCCCGCTTCTGCAGCACAAAGATAGTTTGAATATCGGCAGCATTGCCCCACAGTAAAATGCCGTACGACATTACGCTATGGAAATAACTAAAGTAAACAAGTCTAGCTGTTTCAATGTCAGTGATCTGACGAATTTTCATTACTGCATAAGCCGCAGAGCTCAGTCTACTCGACAATTTATCTATATGTGGGCCCAACTGTAGCTTTGCATCCAACGTAATGCCTAGAAACACTGTGGTGTCCACAAGGTCCACACTCTTATCTTTAATTCTTACACTGGTTTTTACCTCCTTAACGTTGGGTAATACAAATCTTATACATTTGGTTTTTTGTTCATTTAATAGCAAATTGTTAACACTAAACCAATGAACTATCTTTGAGACAGCATTGTTCACATCGTCATCAATCGGCTGTCGTCGTTTCACTTTGAATAAAAGTGAGGTATCATCTGCAAACAATACTATCTCATGTTTGTCTTTTACAAAGTAAGGCAAGTCGTTAATATAAATTAAAAATAAGAAAGGACCAAGAATTGAACCCTGTGGAACTCCCATTGTAACCACCGATCCCGGAGATCTTTTACCGTTAACATCAACCCTCTGAACCCTATCACTCAAATATGAGATAAGAAGATTCAGTGATGCATCTCTAATTCCATAGTGGTAGAGCTTCCTGACCAGGGTTTCATGTAAAACACAATCAAAGGCCTTGGATAAATCACAAAAAACCCCTACGGCATCGTGTGAATCTTCCCAGGCATTAAATATTTGAAGTAAAAGCTCAACACCAGCGTCAGTAGTCGAGCGACCCCTAGTGAAACCATATTGTCTAGAATGTAAAAGTTTATTTCTATAAAAATGAACTTGAATTTGGTCTAGAATTATCTTTCCAAATATTTTACTAAATGTGGGTAACACAGAAATTGGTCTAAAGTTAGAGGGGTCACATTTGCTACCTGATTTGAATAATGGGATTACTTTACTGTGCTTCATTAGGTCAGGAAAAACACCACAGTCAATGCATTCATTAAATATGCAAGCTAAAACTGGAGCTATTGTCTCAATAACGGATTTAGTGACGTCGACGGAATTACCCCACAGATCAGCAGTCTTCTTTTTATTAAGAGTATTAAAAGTTTTAATTATATCTCTTAAATCAATTTTTTGAAAACTAAAATAGTTTTCACTAGGTTTGACATTTTCCTTTAGAACCGCTTCAGCTACAGTGGGGGAGGAGTCCAAAGCCTTTGTAGTTGAAACTGGAATATCAGTAAAAAACTTCTCAAATGCCGCAGCAACATCAGCATCGGAAGTTAAGGTTTGATTTTCGTAGCTCAATTTGTACTCATTGTTACGACTTTTGACATTTCCAGTTTCACTATTTATAATATTCCATGTCATTTTTATTTTGTTATCACTTAGCTTAATCTTTGAACTCAGGAACTTTGCCTTTGCTAATCGACATACTATTTTAAATAACTTAGAATAATTTTTGACATACAATTTAAAATCTTCACTGGTGTTATAATTGCGTTCATCATATAGCTCATAAAGTCGCTTTCTACTTTTGTGGATACCAATTGTAGCCCATTCACTAAAAGTAACAGTACCACTAACCGAGATCCTTTTTGGAATAAAAGTTTTATTCAATTCTGTACAATATTTATGAAAGAAATCATTATAAAATTCATTTGGGTTATCATTATACTTTAAAAAACATATATTATCATAAAGATTGTTTTTAAACCGTTCTAGACGACCTGCAGTTTTTGGTACAACAGTGATATTCTGTTTCTTCACTTGCTTACACTGATGTGGAAGGCTGACCATTTGGCCACAATGATCAGAGTCCAGTTTATTAATAATGAGTTTAGACAGTGGTACTAGATCGGTATATATGTTATCAATACAAGTGGCCGAAGTGGCAGTTATTCTAGTTGGCTCCAAAAATAAATTATTTAAATTATACGATTGAAATAAATTTTTAATTTTGATAGAACCTGTAGACTTTTCTAACAAATTAATATTAAAATCACCGCAAATAACTATCTTTTTACCTACATTGCGGATTTTATATAATGCTTCATCCATTACTTTTTCAAAATAATCATACAATGCTGACGGAGGCCTGTATACACTTAATACAACAAGTCGCTCCAGCTCCACACAAGCTATTTCTATTGTTCGCTCAACCGAGAGGCTCACTATATCTTTTCGTTCCTTTAATTTTAATTTCTTATTAACTATAATTAAGGAGCCACCATGAATTGAATTTACTCGACTGAACGAACTACCTACCAAATGATTATTAAAATTGAACATGAACTGATGATCTTTAAGCCAGTGTTCAGTAATACATAAAATATCAACTTTATTATCGTTCATGAACAATTCAATCTCCAGATCTTTGCCCGTCATCCCTTGAATGATCTGGTGAACTATATTAATCGAGTGAACATTTTTAATAATTGTAGGTTGGAATGGGCTGTTCTTAGAATTAATTTTACATTTATTTAAATTTAAATATATTTATATATTTATCTATTTTTAATCATATGTGAGAGTCAATAAATGTTTTTTCTTTCTTTCTTTCTTTCTTTCTTATGTAATACCTAATTACATTATTTCTTTATTTATATTAAGTTGAGTTACAAGCTACATTTAGGTTTTTTTTTGGGAGATTTTGCTGATTTCCTTGACGGTATTTTCAGCGTCATGCACCTGACTTTTTTTGGGGGCGGCTAGAAACAAAAAGGGTTCTTCAAGCCGTGTAAAACAAAACACTGTCAGAGGATTTTTTAAAGGTAATGGCATTAGTGCTGACCCTTCTGCCGACTTTCCCTGTTTGTCGACTTTACTGAAATATCATACATCGATTACCCTTATGCCAAATTTTCAAGTTTCTTTGAGTTTGGTTCTTTTATGCCGACTTTGACTTAATGCCGACTTTTATAATTAATCCATGTTTAGGTTTAGAATGCCGAAACAATAAATATCTTCGGTTGAAAAACCGCAATGCCGACTTTTTGTACAGTCGTGTGTAGTAGTGTCTTGTAAATACTAATAGTTATATTGAACGCGCACTAGTGCGTGTCCCCGTTCCCTTCTGGATTCTCAGAGGAATTCGGACCGGATCGGAAGCGGCACAACCCGAGGGCGCCTTTAGGCTAGGATCTCGGCTGTAGTTGACCGGGGTGAGGAGAAGCACCCAGTGCTAGGTACATTTACGCTACAACAGAATAACTTTTCTTTTTGTTTTTTCCTGTAAAAATGTAACCAGGCGTACTATTAAGAGTTTAATTTAAGCTACAAAACATGTTTTCGTAATTTTCAAAGACTTTAATATTGGAAACCCCGCAAGGTGTAAAAGACCCACGTAATTATTTTCTAAAAACCCCTCGACCTAAATGTGTATCCTTAATTCGTTACAGATATCTATTAAAATGGCGAGATTTTGATTAATTTAGCACCAAACATCTTTAGGTAAAATTACTGTGATACCTACATTGAATGGACGGATACAAACGGACACGAAGAAATACAGGGTTTTGGATTTTATATTTGACTCAGCTAGCAAACAAGCTTATGGAAATTAAAAGCTACTACCGCAGTCCATTGACGCTTGCAACACTAAGGCCAGTCTCACTTTTAATGCGTTTTAGTACGAATACGCAGGATACATCCCGATCCTCCAACTACTAGGTACCTCACACTCTAGGCAGGCACGACTAGTATTTGTTCGCACGAGTCAAATTCGTAAGAAAACGCATCCACAGTGCGGCAAATGCGAGTTGCGAGCCTGAAGCTTAATTAGATCTTATACCTCTGTTACGGAGTAAATACTTCCTTTTAGAATTTATACTTTTTATTTTCTTTTGTTTTGGTTTTTCCTTTTAATTGTCATCGAGGTTTACTTGGTATGTTCTAAGTTATCATATTCTATTAATTATAATTGTACGTTTTACTTTGCCTAAATACAGTTCACCTTTTCCCTTTTGCCTCCTTCCGTTACAGCCTCTACATCCTGTAGTTTATCTGGATAGGAGAGTCTAAATACTCTTCAAATCAAAACATAGTACTTAAGGCGACTTAACTAGTCGCTACTATTAGTTTTATCACCACGCTTGCCAAATGATCAATACTCAATGCTCAATACTGATCTGGGAATTAAAGGGACTGGGACTTCCATATTTCAGGCCAATAAATGGTGTAAAAGTATTGTAACATTAATTGTAATAGGTTTACCTCGTGTATATCGATGCCGTGGTTCAGAGACCACATGGTCTGAAAGTAGTCCTGCATGCGCTGCTTCAGCTCCTTTGGCACCTGGTTAATTGTCAGGAAGTCCTTCAGGTCCCGCCACTTGCTCTGGTACATCGACCGGCGCGAGTACATCCTCTGTATTATCGCTGTCACATTACCGAACACCACGGCATGCATAAGTGCTGCAATGATTAAAACCTTATTAATGAAATAAAAATTACAATTGATAAGAGAAGTCGGTCGCTTGCGCAGCAGCTTGCCAACTTCGCAAAATGACAACCGCTAGTGCAAAATGTAAATTTCTGCGTGTGCGCGGCCGAGCTACGCCAGTGAGGTCGAGCCGGCCTTATCATCTCTTAACATTAGGTGGTATAAACATCGATATCGATGGAGATGAAGGCCAAGACAAGAAAAAATAGGAAGCCTGCATAATATGGAATTATGTAATTATAGTCTTAAGAATGTTTATACAATATGTTGGTGGACCTATTCCATAAACAAACAAATGAATTTAAACAAAACATTTCATAAAATGACGACTTTTTCGAATGCATCATCATCATCATCATCATCATCATCATCATCATCAGCCTACTCACGTCCACTGCTGGACATAGGCCTCTCCAAGTGCACGCCACTGAGCACGAATGTATAGATGGTGATGGTGGTTTAATATGTTTTTTTTTGTTTTTTTGGTATTTTGACAGTAACCAAATATAATCTTCGCGATTTTCTTGGTGCTATAGCCGGTACATGAATCCTGGTTGATGCCAAAAGTTCTTATAAGTAATCTCCATCGAGTCTAAGTTAATAAAGTGAATGCGAACTGAACTGACCTGTGTGTTTGCTATATTGATATTGATTGATGATGATAAAAACACAACATCATCGGCCTATCTTAGTCCACTGCTGGACATAGGCCTCCCCTAATGAGCGCCATAGCGCCCTGTCCTCAGCTTGACGCATCCAGCATCTGCCTGCAGTCTTTCGCAGGTCATCGTCCCACCTGGCCGGAGGGCGTCCTATACTACGTTTACCGAGTCGTGGTCTCCACTCAAGAACACGTTTACCCCAGCGGTTGTCTGTTCTTCGCCAGATATGGTCGGCCCACTGCCACTTCAGCTTGCTAATTCTTAGAGGCAAGCTCAAGCAAGATCTTAGATCAAGATAAAAACACATGGAAAGAAAATATTAATTCACTGAGTACTAACATAATTCAATACCGAAAATGTAAGGGGTTGATGATATTGGAAAAACCGAATAATTTATCATCTTTTTGTTCGCAACATTCAAGGGATATTAACAATAGAACTATTATGTACCTTAACTTTCCTGTTCATTTTCTGTACAATAGACACAGTTACGGGAATGTTATTACGATAAAGCGTTTACCAAACTCTTAGATAAATGCCTATTCTTTTGAAGAACAATGTAACGGTCTTAAATTGTTTTCTTTATGTTTTGGTGGAGGTAGTTCCTACGTGCTACATCAAACAAAGCAAAGCTCGACCTGGAATATGACGTCCAAAAGGAAAATTTAGGGGCCTTAGAAGATACTAAAATTTGGTTTTCCCTCGCTACTCAATATAGAAGAAAAATAAGACAACATCACATACATTGTTCTGATACCAAGGTAAGTAGCTAAAGCACTCGTTTTATGGAAATCAGAAACAACGACGGTACTACAACCACCCAGACCCGACACAATATCGAAAAGATCGTTTTCGACATGGACCCGACCTCCAGGGACCACATGGTTTGTGTCGCCCAAAGTACGGCGTGCAAGCCACTCGGCTACGGAGGTCGTCAATAATAAATAAATGTTACATGATCATGTTTCATTTCATGAACATTATTAGAATAAAAAGGTGGACCGACGATCTGGTGAAGGTCGCGGGAAGCCGCTGGATGCGAGCAGCACAAAATCGGTCGTTGTTGAGATCCTTGGGGGAGGCCTTTGTCCAGCAGTGGACGTCTTTTGGCTGAGATGATGATGATGATTAGAATAAAAATCGCTAAAGGCAGAACTTAAAATAAACTCATCATAAATTGTAAAGACAAATAGATTTTGATTCATAGCGTCATAGCGATAGCCTTTTATATCAAATCGATAGTTAATTACGGATAACAAACATCTTGTGACATGCAATTACGATCTGCCTATCAATATTGAGCAAACCAGATTAGCTTATATTCCGCTTGTCTACGTGGGTTGCCTATGTAAACTATGGGCCTATCACGTACTTCTATTATCGAAATCATATATGGGACTTCTTGGCGGGAAAGTGAAGCGTCATGTCTGCGGTTTTGCTTTATTTTCTAAAATTTGTGATATATCGAATATTAATGTGAAATAATGGTGGATTATTAACCGTTAAGTGTTCGTGAGTGTACATAAGTGTTGGCAAATGAAACAAAACAGTGAACGTTACTTTTCAAATTCTCTCAAGAAGCTCGCGTGAGGACTTAGTAAATCCCCACATCTTTACTGAGATACTCGAGGGGTTGGGGGGTATATCATTTCTTACTTCCCATTTCTAATATCATTCATCATCATCATATAAGGAAATATTGTTTATTTATGTATTACTTGTAAGAAAAATTACTTTGACACTGGCTAAATGCTAATCGCACGAAGCCATCAACTAAAAAAAAAAAATCATAAATGTTATGTCATGCTAATGTCATAAATTCTATGACATTATTGACGTCTGTCAATTTTATTGTTGGTTCTGTATCAACTACTAGAAAAAATCAACAGTCTCATGATAACCGATAGCTCAGGTTTAGGGTCTCGGTAGCTCAGCGGTCAAAACATTGGCCCGGTTATCCAAAGGTCATGGGTTTGATTCCCACTCGAGCTTGGTAAGACTGGTTTATTTTTTCTAGTAAAATATTAATGCAGAATTCAAAGTAATAAAATTACATGTTTCATTTTTATAACAGTATTGTGTATAGTGTTTGTTACCTTGCCAATAACCCTAAATAGGGAATAAACGACTAGTTATTTACTTGGTACTGAAGCGCGGAGGTGTAAGACGCGCTTGGGCGGCCTAATTCTTTAAAAAGGTCCTAGTCTGTTGCCGCGTGAAACCAGTGTTATGAAAATGGCGGACTTTACACCTGTTATTGTTGCCGGATTGGGACGAAAATACGTAAACATTGTGATGAAACTGTGCAAAGTGTTAAAAAAAGGATTAAAGAATATAAAATTGTAAACAATATCAAGGTGGTTCCAGAAGAAAAACCACCATCTTTATTAATAATTTTAATTAATATTTTTTACTAGTCTTTCTTTAGTTAACAAACCAAAGTGCCTATACCAAAAGGTACTTCAAACACGGCGCAAAGAGTCTTTATTTTAATTAGAAAATGACTTTAAGTTTTCTTTAGACTGATTGATGATTTTTGATGATTTACTAAGTTGAGATGCTTATTTTTTGTTTAAAAAAAGCATTTTATTGTAATAATTATAATGTCAAATAAGAAATAAAAAAATGTGTGATAATGATGGTTTATTTTTTAAAACATAAATTCCTGAACTATTAAAACTATATCATTTCTCACTTCTCATTTCTATTATCATTCATCATCATCATACAGGAAGGGAATATGGTTTATTTCTGTAATACTTGAAAGAAAAATTATTTTGACACATGTTTGACACTGGCTAAATGTGCTAATCGCTCCTTGTCACAACGTCAGTCATCTCCGTGGCTAAGTTGCCTATCAGTAAATTATCTTCAAATCACGCGTATTGAAAGCTAAAGTCTCCCGTGCTTGAATAACAAATTGCATTCCACGAAAAAAGTCACTAGCTATTTCGTACCGAACCGATGGCATAATGACGTTCATAAGAGCTATTTGTAGCCTAAACTGAATAAATGATTTTGAATTTTGAATTTTTTGAAATTTTGTAAATGTGTAAATAGATGTGTGACTATACACTACTGGTTTGCGTTATCTCATTGGCTTCGAAGCTGCTGTTCCCGTTTAAATAGTTATCAAACTATATGTGATTGCATCGCGGCAATACTGAAGTTGTAATGGATCGATACGGAATCAGCTGTGTTATCGTTTGTTATTATGCAGTTGCTCGCAGCTGTTCCGGGCCAAAACTAATTAACGGGATGGGATACGAGAACACAGCAGATGCGCGTATAAAGGGTCTGATATTAAATACGAATTGAATGGGAAAATCTCGTTTGAGCGGTAAAAGCTTTGGCTTTTTGAGCGATCGCTCGATAGCGTTTCGGAGGGAATGCCAATAGATTGAAATGATTTATTTTTCCGCTTTTGAACGTTTCCTTTTCTGAGTATTTATGTACAACAATGATAAAACAAGAATTTGGTTATCATTTTGAGGAGATGAAACTTTCAATTACATTGCTTACAGTTTTAAACTAATAGAATTATGTAGGCGGAGCAGTTCCTTTTGGCGACTAAGGATCATAAGGAAAAAGTACTAGGTATAAAAATGTCGAATTCATAAAATTAAATTGTCTAATTCATAAAAAAAAAGTCTATTTATACCGAAATATTATTGCAATTTAGTTTTTTTTTAATTTTTTATAAAAGAAGGAGGCAAACGAGCATGCGGGTCACCTGATGGAGAGTAATCACCGCCGCCCATGGACACCCGCAAAACCAGAGGAATCGCAGCCGCGTTGCCGGCCTTGTAGTTAGTTAGCTAGCTAGTTTGTATATTTAATCGAATTACTTATTAGTAGGTATAACACCTACCTGCTCTTTCAATTCTATGGTTTTGTTACTTCCTTCCTTCCTAATAAAAAAAAAATGTCAATTACTATTCAAGGATAAAATATTTTATATTTTTTTTACTTTTTTACTTACCGATTGCCGTATACACACATATACCCTGATTGTGCTTTTAAATGCATTTAATTTAAAACGAAAAAAGTATAATAAAAATAATGGGCCCAAATATTTTTATGGAACTTTGAACGAAATAGTTGGTCTAAGCAGAAGTAAGTCGAAAGTTTCCGGGCGCTTGGAAACTTGCACGAGCGTGTTAAGTAATAAGATTTGTTTTGTGACATTAAATGAGTTTGTGTATGTTTCTTGGTGTTTTTTATTCCTTTCGTATTTTCTGACAAATTTAGTGAACTTTTATAAAAATATATGAGTTGTATACTTCATCAGTATCAATATCCAACTGGCTTACAAGCTTCATACTAGCTTTAGCTCGGAAGAGCTCGCTATGGTAATATTTTTTCAACGTTATATCGTAAATATTGAATTTGACAAAAATGTAAGACAGATATATAGACAGATTAAGATAGATATACAGGATTACAGGAAAAGTTGACCTAGATCCGTTGAGGGCGTGTAGTTCTCATCGCTTCTGACTGATTTGGCTATGAAACACCCTACCCTAAACCTAACCGTATTCGAGATAATCCAATTTATTTAGTGTTTATAAAAATTGCCGATTTTCCGGCTATTAGATAAGATATTTGGCAATATGTGAGTCTGATTATGATTATTATTGGATTTTATAGTAATAAAGAGTATATAAATATTACAAGTAAAAGATCTTAAAGCTTTTCAAAATCACAGCAGATTTTGACACATGACTTGAATTGTACACATCATCATCAGCCTAGTCCACTGCTGAACATAGGCCTCTCCAAGTTCACGCCACCAAGCACTGAAATACATGTTCCAATACTGATCGACACCTGATCCTATCCTAACAGGGAACGGGGACACGGCCACCCCAGTGCGTGATGCCATTCTGTCTAGAAAACCTCCGAAGGTATTTCGTTCGGAACGCAAGTTTCTCGCCGCCTCCAAAAAGTCCGGTGACGTTGAAAATGCCGTATGTGGCAATCAGCAAACTCTCTCAAAACAAAAACGAATCGACAGTAATACCTCCAACCAGCATAGTGAGGATGCTGAACACCTTTTCGGGCAGGGTGTTGGCGGAGACGTTGCCGAAGCCGACGCTGGTGAGCGAGGAGCAGGTGAAGTACAAGGCGGTGACGTAGCTCTCGCTGTGGGAGATGTTGGGGATGGGCACCTTCAGCCGTTCCGCTAAGTTGTTTATCCAGCCTGGGGAGAAACGTAGACTGTCAATTGTTAAACATATATGTGACCGTCCAAATTAAAAAGGCCCTTAGGGCAGCTTTCATACCCCCCTGCGCTATTAGGTTCTCTCCTTTCAACTTCTCGTCCAGTCAAGAAAAGCTTACGGGGAGTGGAGAATTATCCACTAATAAACCTAGTACGTACGTACAAACGCCGAGGACTAAGCTTAAGGTGCATACCCCCGATGCATATATATTTAAAAGCACCGTAATTGCGTGCCACCTTAAGGGTTCTTTTGATTTGAACGACCACATGATTAATATACAACTTTCAATTCAAATGGCATCTCATCTAGCAATTTCTATTTGGCTTAAAACGAAGCATTCGGAACCACGAGAAAAGAAATAGAAATCTTAATAATCATGGTGAGCAATCTAAATGGGTCAATTCGATCCTCGTTCACACTTCTAATAAAATTTGGCGACATGTAGTTCTTTAACACAAACTTCCCTATATCTTATAGTTTTGAACTTCTCCGAACTGATCCATTTAGATACAACTTGTATAATACAATGTCTGTCTCTATTACGATTTCAACGTAAAGGACTTATGAATAACTGTACTTGACTTCGAAAGTATTGCGCCTCCGACGAGCTTAAAACCAAAGTTGACAGAAGGAAAAGTGAAGAAGTATAAAAAGTTTAAAAAGTATATGGAGTGAACTACAAAGTTAGCTGGTAAGTGCACGATATAAGAAAACAATGTGTATTTAGCTATGTGTATGAACCAATCAGAAAATACGTAACAATCGTACGCGTCTGTTTATACCATCTACTGAAAAAGCATGGCTGCACTTGTAAAATTAATGTCATCTGTAAGGGGCAAAGCAAAGGCAGATGCGAGAAGCGCGAAGCGTTGATATAAGGGATTAGGGCGGTCCGATGTTGTCCGAATGTTTGAGAAACTATTTTAGTTTCTAATCGCCCACAAAACGTTTGGTCACGCTGTAAGGGGCATAGGTGGCCAAGGGCAAGCAAAGTTGCATCGACTCTAATTCATTGCTCAGATATAAGGAACGCCTTATGGTGTTATAAAGTAAAGTAAATAGCATATATACTATCCCACTGCTGCGCAAAGACAAAGGCCCCCATCATTGAAATAAAGTCATCGCTACAATTCACGGGTATTTGCTTCACCACATCAATCACTACGCTTGGCCAAAAACGCGTGTGATCACAAACCCGGGCTAAGCATCGAAAAACCCGATACACATTTCGCTCGACCTGGGAATTGAACCCGGGACCTACCTTCGGGTAGCGGGCCGAGCACTTTGCCACTCGGGTGTGAAAGGAAAATTTCTGTCAAATTACCCGTTGTTACTGTTCCCAAGTGTACTGAGTTAGTTTTAAATGGCGATCCATAAACATGCCAATCGTTGAGGTCTTGGGATCATTTAAGCTCGACGGTTTATTGATGACTGCAATAATATCTTGCTATGCTTCATTAATCAGGTTTGAGTTTCTTGCGTTTATAACTTTGTGAATTGAACTGTGGTATTTCTCTGATTAATTGTGACTAATATGTCAAATCAGCCTTCAATTGAAGGCTTACACTTTGTATACTTATTTTGTACATATGCTTTTAATAAAACGTACCAAAACACATAATAGGGTATTTGACTACAATGAAAATATTGATCAAGCTGTTGTTAACTTAATAGTAAACATGTTTTTAAACTAATTTAGCCAGCACATATTTTTAAAATAAGTATGATTTTTATAAAAAATCATTAATAACCATGGACGTATAAAAAAATGTCAATCAAAGTTTTGTACGTTTGATTTGACAGCTAAAAGTTTGCTTACAAGCAGGTGACGTCACGACATCACGTGACCTGCATGCATGGCGGCTTCAGCGTTTTGGCGGCTATTTTATTAATTTGAATTTTAATGACGATTTTCATAAAAAATTAAGAAATTCATAACGAATTAATCAAATTGCAAATATATTATGCTATAATGAACCATTACACATATTTTTCGAAAATCTATCAAATACCCTATTGAAATCTCTGAAAGAAAATAGAATAGAAATAGAAATAAAGAAACTAATGAAAAAAAAACATATCTAGTAATTAGAGATAGAAAATCAAATTATGCTCAACAAACTATTTGAATGAAGTAATTTAGCATTTTTACGTCACCTGTTATGGTTTAGTTAAATAAGACGTTACGGCCACTTTTAACTATAACGCCATATTTAACTAAACCATAACATGTGAGGTGTTCATTAGGTGACGTAAAAATGCTAAATTACTTCATTCGAATGGTTTGTTGAGCATAATTTGATTTTCTATCTCTAATTAGTAGATATGTATTTTTTTTCATTAGTGGCGCTAGTGTGCGGCGTAAACGCTCTTAAGTATGACAATGTCACTCGAACAACGATTGTATTGAACAATGCAACAGATACAGTGATACAGGCTATTTCGTGTTACAGCGACTGGAATGGGGTGGCTTTATTCGTATAGTGATTGCATCGTCGGACTAGTATAGTCGACAATGAAATTGCTTTACCATCTTAGAAGTGAATTTTCTTTGCATATAATAAAACAACAAGTTCAATTTTTGTTTAAAAGACCAAGTGACAGATACTTTGTCATTATTGACAATGAGCCTTAGCGAAATTTTATTGTAATGGAAGTTTTTGTCAAAAGTGATAAAGCAATTTCATGGTCGACTATACATTGATCTATAGGGTTTCCTATTTCTAAGATTATCTTTTGATAAATTGATTACACCTGATCTAGTTAATCTGGACCGTTATATTTTAATAAAATATTGAATAAACTCGTAAAAAAGTGTAAACAATGATGACAGTATAAGGTCTGATTATTATTTTGTGTTAGTCCAATAAGTTGTGACCAAAATTTTTTTTAAATTATATTGCAAAATAAACTGAGCCTGATTAAAAGAGTACCTGTCTTGTTCCTCGAATACATTTATATTGGTTAAACCATTCATTTCGATTCGGTTCTATAACCGTTTGCCACAAACCGGTTCATACTTGGTACCTACATTGAAATGAAATTGAATGCAATTAGGTATAGAGGGAAAAACAGTTTCTACGAATTAATAAGTTAGTACTTACTGAGGTTTCTTGCTTCAAAAGCGTTTAATGAAAAAATAAAATGTAAAATTAGTTTGGCAACTATAAAATAATGTTGTTTTTGCACATAACATTTCTTAACGTAAGTATTTCGTAACTTAATTAATTCTCTGATCCTCTTCATATCAATCTTAATAATGGCATGGATATTAATTTTACAAATGCTTCGGGGATTCGGAAGTAGGGATGGAGAGATAATGGTAAAGACAAACTTATTGAATGTCGCTGTTATCGACTTCTTAAAGAGCATTTAAAAGACGGAAAATAACTTAACTTAACACAAAATTCAAAGACAGTATACTCTATGGTGTCTAAAAGTGGTAATGTCTATAAAATTTACCTAGATCCCAACTTTCATTTTTGTGGTACGCTATCTCTTTCTCGGCGATGATGAACCAGATGCAGGCGAGCCAATGGGCTACCAGCGTGAAGGACAGCATGAGCAGTGTCAGTATCAGCGCCGAGTATTGGGAGTAGCGGTCCATTTTTTGCAGCAGCCGCGCCAGCCGCAGCAACCTTGTCAGCTTTACCAAGTGAACGTTGCCATGCGTCGATTCCTGCATGAAGAATGATTGTGGTGTCATTTGGAAATTAAATTTGTTACATCAATTGTAACTATTTTTATTACTAACTAACATTATTTTTTTTTTTATACTTAGCACGGCAAATGACTCCATACCACCTGATGTTGAGTGGAAATGGAGTCCAGACGCGAAGACAACTGGTGCAACGTGAAAACAACGCAGCATCAGTCAACCTCACTCTGCCGGCCCACAAGGTGCTTCTTCACGCCTCGTTTGAAGGACCCCATATCATAGGAATATTATAGCATATTCTAGTATGAAGGTAGCAAATGCTTGTAGTGTTTAATGTCTTATTATTATTATTATTATAACGCATCTAACCCTCGCTTTCGAGTGAGCCATCAGCGAGATATTGAGTCGCGCAAAAGGAAATAAAAATATTTCTCAAAATTATCAAACAATTAAAGAAATTCGTTTAGACAAATGTGCTAAGGAGTCTCTTATTTGGCTATCTAGCCAGTTTATCTATTTTGTCCATAGTACTTCCTCGCAATTAATTTAAAGAGTTTTTATATATAAGTAGGTACTGTAAAACATCACTCTTATACAAATGCCCGTTTAAATCTAAATCATTGATAACAATTTAAATTAATTATTCATTGCAAACAAAGCGACCCTAACGACTTTTGTGTGAATTATATTAGGTAGGTAAGTTGAGATTACTTGAAACCGGGTCTGTAGCGGGATGAGCTACTTATAGATTTATTGAAGTAAAATACTACTCTTGTTTAAGTGCAAAAACGGTTGTTACGTTTCGTTTGTGCTTTATAATCATGTTTTGCGTGTTAATGGTATATAACTTATGCGTTTTACGGCTAGTGTTGCCAGAAAAAAGGTCCAGTGCTATATATCGAAAGTCTTTCTACACTATATCGGAGGCTTTAAAACCATCGATAGCTTCGATATCGATGACCTAGACTTTAAAAAAATATCTGTGGCACGGAGTATAAAGGTTGCAAACGATATCTTTGATACATAACATTGCAATCGGATACAATAATATGTCTTCTGAGCTTTACATAGTGTTAAAATATTTAAAAAATAGATAACATTTAAAATCTTTTTGTTTTTTTTTCAAGACTACCGGTTTCAGACCAATCAGTATTCGACCTTATCACAAAGTTGTACTACTAGTAGCTACCATGACTGTCTCACATATATGTATCCCGTATCGTCTTCTTTCCATGAGCAGCAATGAAAGAAAAGCATTTCCTCGTTGCGGGTTGAAAGATCTGAGAAGTATCTCAGAACATCAGATGTAAAAAGAAAACTTTCGATAATCAAATTGTGTAACAACACTATTTACGAGCGCAATGAATAGAGTAAAACTGTTGAGAGCTCCCTGTCCCGAGTTTTAGTAATAATTAAATAACAACACCGTAAAATTAGTTAGTGTTGTTTCCAGATTCACTCACCGCTCCGCTGTACACGTCGGACGCATAAAGTAGGTCAAACGGCAGCGCAGCCAGGAGGTCCACCACAAACCATGTGCGGATGTAATTAAGTGCTATCGCCTTAGAGTCGGACACCACCTCGCCCTTCTTACTCACGAACGTTGTCCGGAAATTAAGCACTATATCTGGAAACAAAACAACATCACATAAAAACAAAAACTGTTCTTCACAATTAAGTAAGGCCGTTAGAACCATTGACATACCAACGATAAAAAGAGCTTCCACCACCACGTCACTAGTGACGCTTATCCTCGGATGGCCCTCGTCTACAAAACTGGCGTTATAAGGGACCACTACCGCTACGTAAAATGTCGCTATTAGTATCAGCCAATCCCAAAACGTTTTGAAAACGCCATAATGGGATATTATGAATCGTGACTTCTTGATCGCCGACGTCTTGTATTCGGGCAGCGGAGGGTCGGAAGAGTGTAGGAGGTTCTGCAAAGTTAAGCGGATTATTAATCGCCGCTCCCAAAGGCCAATTTAAATTTCAAACGCATTAACGTTCCAGCAAGGGGGATAGTTACAAACAAAAGTTTGGGGTACAAAGCAAAAACCTCTGCATTAAAAATCATACTTTTGTCACAAAACAAAATCTCGAACTACTCTAATAACGGGGTCTACCGAGGAGTCATAATAAAGTTTTACCTTACTAACATTGTTGAGTTTTAGTTTGGTCTTCATCTTATCTGGTTTATAATGTCCTGAAAGCTGGTATAGTACGGCCCGAGAGCGCCGCCTGCCCATGTTGGCGGGCGAGGGCGCTTCGGGGTCAAGATTTCCATTCGGGTCTGGAAGTAGGCAACTAGATTCAGCGCGGAACCGGGCCCCCAAGAGTGCTGCTGCGGGTACAAATGGGGATAACGCTAGAGTGACCACGCCAGCCGACGGCCGCACCGCGGCTCCTGTACGCACAAACCACCCTGTTTACTATCCCGACGCTTCAAACTACATTTATGACTACGGTACTCTACTGTTACTGAGAGAAAATTCTGACGAGACTTCCCCTATTAGGAATTAGAAAAGGTGTCGAGTTTGGAGAAACGGTGCAAACAATGTAAGGTAAATTGTAAACATTTAGGAATAAGACAAAAATAGGAAAAAATGCTTTGAAGTTTAATAGAATAATAAAAATAACCCGTTCTGAACTTAATAAGAGGGAGTCTTGACTTTCAAATGGCAGATCATGACACTAAGCCGTGGTAATCATCAATAAGATTTTCAAACCCACTAAGGTTCCTGAACATAAACGTTTAAATACGTTACAATCTATCTTGGTCCTCAAAGAATGATTACGACGCCTTAATGTCTTTTACAAAAATGTCGCCAGCTAAGCTAAAACGAAGCGATAACGCCACAGTAGCGTACCAAAAACGAAACATGTGTACTTAATGATTAAAATGTAAAAAAATATATCAAATAAGAACAATAATATGTGCCTTAAAATATAAATAAATAAAACATCTAAATTAAAAAACACCAAAACCAGAAAGTTTTAAACATAGAAAAATGATGAAAATACAACAATACTTCAAACACAATTAGATAGAATGTAAATTGAAAAACGGCGTTTTTTGATCTTGTCATTTTGAAACTTTGAATAGGTACGTTTAATCCCAAAATACAATGACCAGTGCTATATGGATCAACGTGAACATTAATTACATTGTTTCAAAAAGACATGCAATTAGCATCAATATTAAATTAAAATGCATGCTTTATCATTCATTTAAATACAATTAATGTTACTTAAAAAATAAACAATATATTATTTTCTAAATTTATATTAGAAAAAAACGTAACATTACCACGTTTTTTAAATAATTAAAACATAATAACCAACTTCGTAAGTAAGAACATAAAAAATTAACTACTATTTCTATTTCACCAAGTTTTTTACTATTGATCTAAGCTTTTGACAGATAATTGTTATTACAAATTTTATATAAAAGTTATAGAACAAAAACTTGGTGAATTGGTAATAGACGGTTAATGTTAAATTGAAAAGGAAACGTTCCATTCGAAATATAGTAAAAGGTCTATTAATGCGTGAACACGACTTCGAATTATGTCTATTTACATAGATAAAGTAAAACAAAAGTTACATACAGAATGTCCACTGATTAATGTGTAGCGACAGAGCAGCCAACAAAATGAAAATGTCTGTGGAACTGGCGACACATACTCAGTATCGAAACTAAGCTCTGAGATACAGGGTGGTTTTCTTTTGTCATAAAAACAATTAAAAATTGTAAAGTTTGTCATGTTGAATGTTTTTGTACAATGTAAATGAGATTCAATCTTTTGTTTTTCAATAGTAATAGGTACTTGATATTAAGATAGCACATCATATGTTTTAATCGAAAAGAAGAATTTAGTTTACAAATAAATTCTTATAGATGTTAAAAAAATTGCCTTAAAACTGTAAAATTAAAGAAAAATAAGCTTTGTTGTTTATTTATTAAACGAATTTTAATGAAATGAAATTAAATAAAAGTTAATTGCTTTTGTTACAATCTATCTAAAGAGTGTGTGATGCTTTACAAAATGTTTCGTTGTTAATGGTGTAGTCCAACAAGTTCGTGCTCGACCTGCTTGCGGAAGTGAATAATGGCAGACGTTTAGCGTGAAAGAAATTCTCTAGATGAAAGAGTATTATACTTCTTGGTACTGTTGGCAGTCCAATTTTAAATACCAATGTACATGAGTAACGTCATAGAATTAGACTATTTTTATTATCTTATACTCGAAAACAAATATGAATACAACGTTAATAATCTTATGTTTTTGCACTGGCGCAAATTGTGTACATTTATTACATATTTATATACTTGTTACGCGAATGACCCGCGCTGTCGCGTGAGCCATCACCGGGATTTAAGCCGCGCTTACATTCGAACAAACCGAAAGTTTACAAAATCGGCCTCATCTATCTGGAGGTCGAGCACGCCTTATACTCTGAATGTGACCGTATTAATTATTAGTGTAGTCATCGGAAGATGTCTATTTGCTTCGCAGCTCTACCGTGACTATATGTCTACCTACGGCTAATTAGATCAACTCTACCGTCACAGTACAAACAGTCGTAAAGGAACTTTACCGTGCGGTGATGCTTGATACTCGCTACGGCCAATCGGGAGTTACAGGAGCTCAATCTAACGCTATCAACCTTACACAGGTACCTATAGCGCTAAAATAACGTGCTTAGTATACAAGTTATTCACAAATGCACAACGCTCAAGTTATTGTTGCTCAAAGCGAGGCCACATAATGACAGAGTACTCGTAATCATCTTGTAGCTCGCGATTTTCTTTTATAAAGTATTTCAAGTGTCATCTGTGGAATGGTACTCACCGCTGTCGAAGTCCTCGTTTGTGTTCATGGCGGCCATCTTGGTGTTGGTGATGTCCTTGAAGGAGGCGAGGAACAAGACCACTTCTCGTTTCTCATTTTTAATTGGGACGATGTCGAGCAAGCACCAGAACGGAGTACCTGGGGAATTGTATTGAATGTAAATGTGTCGTTGGGCGCCTAAGTGTTGTTGCGTGACTCAGCATAACGTAGGATTGAGTGTGCTAGCGCTAGCCTTGAACTTTACATGACTGAGAGCAGGAGATTATCTTCATATTGATATATTCTAACCTCATTGTCGTTAAGCTCGATTCATACCAGATATGTTGATTTGGAAGTGCTTTGTAATTGAACTAGCGACATGTTATGGTTGCTTGATCCGATTTCTTAAACATTATTTTGAAACACGTAGCATCCGTGCATTTTAATAACGAACTAACACACTGCAATAACATTTAACTAACATTTTTAACCAAGTAATATACTTTTAGTAAAGCTTGAAATAAAGCGACTTAAAATTTTTTAACCAAGAAATATACTTTTAGTAAAGCTTGAAATAAACTAATAATTGAGCTAAATTACCTAGAAAACGCCAAAACTGCTGAAATCTAGCTCTATCAGAAAGGGGAATTACCCTTTCTGATAATAAGTAGACATGGAATTAGGGCGGACTTGACGAAATTCTATCGGGATTCGGGATAAGGCGTTCACATTCTTAGTACATAATAATAGTAATAATATATTTATTTCAAGTTTCAAAATGTTGTTACTTAAATTCATTGCATTGTTAGTAAAACTTATAGCACATGAGTAAATAGTGAATACATTTTATCTACACTGTGTTTATAGAATAGGTGTTAGTAAATTAATTCTCTGCAAGTGGCATGCAATCCCCAGCAAAAGTTAGTTTAACATGAAAATATCAACGGAAATGAACACTAATAAAATATCAGTCTTAGCATTTTCCTTGTGAATGGCACAGCGCCGAAGTTCCCTCGTCCTCAGACCGTAAAAGCCCAGTGACGGCAACCAGCTGTGCTTGTAAAAGTTTAATTTTGTCCAATGGAATCGTAAACCTCTTATTGGTTTTTGTTTACGATTGCAGCCAGAAAGATGTTTTGGAAAGCGGCCGCGGCCGTGATGACCGCACAACACTTTGGCTTTTTAATTCTTTTTTTATGTAACTGTGCTAACTAACGTATACCTACGTACGTACGTACAGATGTCTGCACATCAACCTGTCCGAAACTGACAAATTTCTTCAATGAATGTTCATGTTTCGATGACCTCCTTGGTCGAGAGGCTTGGACACCGGTTTTCATGGTGTCGCCATCTCTGAGGTCCCGGGCTCGATCCCCCGTCGAATCAATTTAGAAATACCTGTTTTTCTGAATTGTTTTGGATCTGGGTGTTTCCTATGTATAATAAGTATTTATTTAAGTATGTTTATCCGTTGTCTTGTCTAGTTAACCATTTTCTCGAGTTCTTAAGGGAGCTTTTTTGGGGCTAGATAATTGGCATGAGTGTGGGAAACATTTGTTTATTTATTTTTATTTATAACCATATGCCATATGTATAAAGTTCAAAGTCTATTGAGGAAATTTGACAATTTGTGGTAATCTGATGTGCAGGGTAGGCCTAGGCGGACGTTTCGAGACCAAATCGGGGACGTCTTGGAAAAAGGCCAGGTCAAGAGTACCCTAAACCGAAGAGCATGTATGAAGGAAATAATGAAAGTGGACGAAACGAAATAAGTATGTATGGATCGTAGCAAGTGGAAAAAAGTGGTCTCTGCCTACCCCTACGGGAAAGAGGCGTGATTATATGTATGTATGTATATTTTTAATGTATTGTTTTATAACATGACCATTATGCGGAAGGGTTACTACCCTTCTGAATGCGAATGTGCGCAAACGGCCGTTACGTGATTTCATAAAGGTTAAAAAGGCTTTCAAAAGCAATTAATTATTGGATTTTGACAAAATTTTACTCAATTTTCAGTTTGTGGTTGGAGTATAACGTGGTATCGATCAATTGCTCTCTGATGCACTGGGCTTCGATTATGCTACCTCAATCACGAGTCAGTGGACTGATTGGGAAATTTCAATATAATCTAAATATCAATATCAGATAGTGGTCGTCTTAAATAGTAATCTCGAGGCCAATTACCGTGCAGGAACTTGAACGCGCACACCTTTATGTGTGCGCGCGAGCAGTCACGGCCTTAAATACCTGTGACTAACTTTTCTTTTAAAAGAAGATAAGCTCAAGTTTGAGCTCGTTTTTGGAGTTAAACGCAGCTTCTATCTCATCCCGCGTTTGGGCCCGTGCAGGAACATGCACGCGCACCCCTTCTGCATGATGTGTGCGCGCGCCCAGACACAGGTCTCATTGCTACTTACCATTCTTTTTGTAGAAGATGAGCTCAAGTTTGAGCTCATGCTTGGAGTCAAACGCGGCTTCTATCTCGTGGCGGTGCTCTTCCCGCGTGTCTGGCCCGTGCAGGAACTTGCACGCGCACCCCTTTTGCATGATGTGCGCGCGCGCCCAACCCGTCAGCTCGCAGAACCCGTCTGAGCAGTACACGATCGGGTACGCCGGGACTTGCGCGTTGCCCAGAACGAAGTTGCTGTCTGCAACAAAATATTGAGAACAACTGTTAGAAATATGTTAGGCATATTGTAGTTCGCTGATAACAAAACAAATTAAAACGTTATTCTTCATCTTCTTCAGCTTACACTGGTATAACCAATTGGGCTCAGGCCTTTCCAAGGAACAATAGCACACATTCTTAAAACATTCTTAACTGGGATTTATAATATCAGAAAACCATAAATAGAATGTGGTTTACTAAGAGTAGGGTTATTTGCTAATTTGATAAGTTTGTATGGATAAATTATCTTAATCGAGTTTGTTTTTATAAAAAAATATTGCATAACATCAAAATGTTTACGTTTTAGATGACAAACTTACAGTTGTAAAGTTTGGAAAAATAAATAAAACATTGTAGGTACACAATTTCTGTTTAGTTAAGAAATCGCTCCAGATGAGGGTTCCTTCCTTTTCCAACTTCGTCGTAAAGATAAGGTACGTTAAAAGTTAGCAGAATTATTTAAACAAAATCTGTATTTTTATTCAAGTTTTACATTTTTTATAATATTTTGACTGATATATTTTTTAAATCCAATATCTATTTGTCTGTATTCACTGCACATCGAATATTTTGTGCTGTTTTCTGCCTTTGACTTTGTTAAGACTACAATGGGTTTGGGATGGTAGAAGGGATCCTACCAACCCAAACCGATTATAGTGGCAAAATCTATCTAGAATGTTAGATGCTTTATGACTCCAAAGTTATATTCACCCTATCGATCGAGATACGTCCTTGAAACTAAACTGTAAATCCTAAAAATTGCCAGATATGCTTATGCTTATTATATTATACTTATGTAGGCATACGCTAAAAAAAAGGATTTTCAAAAGTTTCCCTCAGTATACGTTAAAAATTCAAAAAATTCAAAATTCAAAATCATTTATTCAGTTTAGGCTACAAGTAGCTCTTGTGAATGTCACTATGCCATCGGTTCGTAAGTCTACTCTGGGCGGGAGATCTTGCACTGAGAAGAACCGGCAAGAAACTCAGCAAGTGTCCAGCTCTTTTCTCCCTTACAGCGTCAAAAATATTGGAAAATGCCCTATCATAGCAGGACACTTTCCATTACAAATAAACACAAAAAATATATATAAGACAACCACAACATGTAAAAAAACAAAATAAAAAATGTAAGTTAACAAATTTACATCAGATAATTATGGAAAAGTTATACGGCCGTAACTGCAAACGAAGTGGCGTGCGACTGCTAGTTTCATAATAATAGCAATTTTAATTAACACGTTTATTTTAAATAACGCTATCGTTCGGGGAGAACAAACGCTGTTATTATAACTGCCGCTTCCATGCCGGCGCGGCGTGGCCCCAGTTTAATTAATGTACTAACTTTAGAACTAATTGGAAACCAGTAATAGCTCCTCTGCAATACAGCGAGTTTGCGGTGCGTTTTGTTTTCACAAACATGAAAAAAATCACGAAAATAATTAAATTAGAATGAATAATCTAAAAAACGTTAAAAACTCCTTTAAGGCGACGCATTGGTAATTTAGATGGCGGGGATCTTGATTTTTCCCAACAATTACAAAACATAATATGAAAGTGATATTTGATGACATGATTTTTCATTTAATTGACTTCATTTTGCTAGTTGCAGAAACACGATTTATCAACTTTAAAACATAGAAAAAAATATCAAAGTAACCTCTTTTAAAACATAGATTTGCATTTTACAGGCTAACCAGACCGATTTAAGCATCTAAATTTTCTTAGTAGATTAGACTTAACACACACTTCATAATTGTATTTTTTTTTTAAATAATTTGTAGTTTTAATTTGAGGGAAAAAAAAACAGTTTTTCTTATAGTACGGGGCGCAAACGCTCGTATCAAAACCTATGAGATTTATTATTTAGCGATGCGTCGCCTTAACGCCGCAAATGCTTGGTTTGTTTTGTAATAATCCCTTTACAAATAAACAGAGAATAAGCTCCGAATAGCTATTCCGTGTTTTGTTTCTGTCATGTAAACTTCATTTAAGAGAAGAGTATAAAAGAGACAAATCACGGAATAACTATTCGTTGCTTATTCACTGTTTATTTGTAAGACTCTTAGCCCCTTACAAATAAACAAAGAATAAGGACCGAATAATTTCGTGTTTTGTTCCTGTCATGTAAACGTTATTTCAAATTAGAGTAAAAGAGACAAAACATTAACTATTCGGACCTTATAATTTGTTTATTTGTAAGACATTTAGAGTCTAATTTTTGAGAGTGAGATTGTGGATGTACACACGCCTGCACACCAGCCTACCACAAACTGTCAAATTTCCTCGATAGATTGAAATGAAACAACTTTTACGGATCCACTCGCGTTTATTTTACACATTACTTTTAAATAATGTTTATCCTGACCACTGAACAATAACCTTTTTTTATTGTTCTGTGATCCTGACTATCTACCACCAGCCAGGGATCCTATCATACAAAATATTAAATCCCAACCCCAACACCATACTGCCAGACCAAAAGATACTGTAAGATCTTTCTGCGTAAAACGGAACGCACCTGATTAAATTTAAATAGGGTATACACGCTACTAATTATGAGACGACCAACACCTCAGTCTCCCTGTGACCACGGACCCTGCAAAGGGTTCGAAACGTCAGGATAAACATTATTTAAAAGTAATGTGTAAAATAAACGCGACTAGATCCGTAAAAGTTGTTTCATTTCAATGTGTAGTGTTCGGGTAAACTTTGGAAAACAATATTCCTCAATAGACTTTGAACTTTATGGCTTAGGTGTATGGTTGAATATGTATTGAAGAAAAATAAAAGTTTTGGATATGTTGATGTGCAGGCAGGTCTGTACAATATTATTATATATACATACATACATACATACATACATACATACATACATACATACATACATACTCTCACGTCCTTCTCCCAAAAATGGATAGACACAGCATCAAAATCTTCAATTTTGAGTAAACTTGTCGCTAGTGACTTCAACGCTACGTTTAGCATAATCAAAGTAGCGAGGTAGAAAAGATAACATCAGTGATAGGTTGCTTGCCGATCGCCTCATCATCATCATCATCATCGGCCTATCTTAGTCCACTGCTGGACATAGGCCTCCCCTAATGAGCGCCATAGCGCCCTGTCCTCAGCTTGACGCATCCAGCATCTGCCTGCAGTCTTTCGCAGGTCATCATCCCACCTGGCCGGAGGGCGTCCTACACTACGTGCCGATCGCCTGATGTGCAAGAATCTTGGAACCGTTGTCCCATGCATGGGAAATTAGGCGGCTGATACACTATTTTCAAGTCCCAGCATGGGATATTATTATTATTATGTAGGCAACTTCCCTGTGTGGTGCCGCTGATAAAGAATTGCACCACCCCATCTCTTCTCGTGGGTGTCGTAAAAGCCGACTAAGGGGCCATTCCAGAGGATGGGCAGCAGCATCTCTCTGAGGTTAAGTCTCAACTTACTGCGATCGCTAACCCGCCTGCCAAGCGTGGCGATTACGGCAAATACCCCTCATATCCTTGGGGGAGGCCTTTGTCCAGCTGTGGACGTCTTTTGGCTGAGATGATGATGATGTAGGCATATATTTTCCTTAAAATAAGTAGTAATTCAAGGTACTGTAATGAAGTTTTAGTTTTATGATAGGTTAGGGTTAACAACGTCGACGTCGTAATAACGTTTTTGTGTAAAAGCCTTTTTGAAGGGGAATATTATAAAAAAAAAAAAAAAATCGCAACAAAATTTGCGTTAAAAATTATATAAACATTTGGGAATATTATAGTTAAATGTAAAACGAGTGTCTATAATGGTACAATATAATCTTATAAGCATTTGCTTTTCATTTTAAACGAAAAATTAAGTTTATAATTAAGAAAAGTTTTCTATACATTAAATACGTTACTTTAACGACGTAAAGCGTAAATAGAGAATGAAAGGCTTTACAAATGGGTTTGATAGTTACCGTAAACTGGGTTTGGCAGGTTTTGTGAGGTTTCTATGCGAACGTTTTCTATTCATTTTATATTTTCTTGATCCCAATAAGTAGAACGATTAGTTCTTTGACTATCAATATTGCCAGTCAGTAACGACCTGTGCGAATTGTGCGATCTAACCTGACATGGACTTGGTGAATGATGATAAAGTCGAAGGTTGAGAGTTGCGTTCCAACTCTCAAAATCCTCAACTTTTGAGGCTCTGGCTGTATTAGCTCTTACTATTGCAGCACAATAAAGGTATTTTAACAGTTGTTATGGCGACAGAAAAGTAGTAGCTAACCAAGCGGCTTGTAGCTTTACCACCAACCAATTACTAAGTATCTGCTAGGAATTTAACCTGGGATCTCTGTGTGAAACCAGTGGTCTAATCACAGAGGCAGTAAAACTACGTGAACTAACATAGCCTATACGTACAGTTGGGCAATAGCCGCTATTAGTGCCACAAAGTCATCGCTACACTTGATGGATATTGTCTCAATCACCACGCTTGCCAAATGCGTTTTGGTGATCACAAATCCGGGCTAAACATCGATAAATTTGAAACACTCATTGCTCGACTTGGGAACAGAACCCCAGGATCTCTGGATAATGGGCCGAGCGCTTTGCTTCTCGGCCACCGTGGCGTCCGTTTGCATGTAATAACACTTATACAACTATTATTTCGGTCGGTGTAACGTTTTATGTGCTGCCAACTGTAACTTTAGAAAAGCAATAGCGATGTTTGGGGAGCTTGGGCTAACTTCAAATTGTTCCCACTGGCCCGAGATCGAGCGGACTATAACCGTTTAATCTGGAAACTTCCTTTATAGCAGTTTGTGTAACTTCTATACTTTGTTGAGTGACAAGAATTCTTCTACTAAGACACCGGTATAGCAATTATACGTCATTTTACTAATGATAGTGTTTTAGTGTACGTATTTAATGAATAAACTAAACTATTAATAAATGAATATAAGTATAATAATATAACAGTGAAATTAAATTATAAAGCAAACCATAAATCACGGAGTTTTGTCCGGTATGCTACAAATAAGTTGAGCTCAACATCTGCACATAACATTAACAAAATGCAAAAACAATAAAATTAAAATTATGAAATTATGAATTATGATTATGAGGCAAATACAGCTGCTTTTCTCGCGATACTACTTTTTTAACTCGGTGCAGTCGGACTGGCATCCGTGTGCCATGGGATTATGTTACAATATTTTGACGTAAACATTTGTTGCAAATTAAACAAACAAATAAAAATTTGGAAAAGTGTTAAAAAGATTTCCAGGTGCTGGATTCGAACCCGCACCCTACGACATACCGGGTCAGGTGCACTACCATCTATACTATTGTGGCTCAGTCCAACCCGCCGAAATTTATCAACATTATCTACTTTTACTTTGTAAGCAAATATTTATACAAGATTGAAAAAAATAAGACATTATTTAAAAGTGTAAAGTATTCCGCACTTTTGTTCCATCTGCTTACACTCTTGCACGTTCGTGAACACTTCATCATTGTCAATAAATTATAATTAAAACCCAGAACGCATACAAATTTAATATGTTTACTATATTCAATAGTGCTTCTAGTGATTCTGTAAATAGCGGTTAGTCATATTTCAAGGCAATAAAATAGAATAACACAGTAAATAGCCTATAACTGTCCCACTGTTGGGCAAAGGCCACGTCAAGTCATCACTACAATTAATGCGTCATGGCTTAATCACCACACTTGCCAAATGCGGGTTGGTGATCACAAACCCGGGCAATGCATCGAAAACTCGAAAGACACTTGAACCCGGAACTTCGGTTATCGGGCCGAGCGTATTGCCACTCGGCCACCAAAGCGTTAGAAGAATAATATAGTTAAGCAGCTGCCAGTGACTATGTCCACGTGAACACCAATATCCCGTAATGGTTAAATCAACTCGGAAACTTTCGCAAACAACAACTCACCAAAGTTACATCGCAATCCAATTAATGGTATAGGAACGCGTTCGGGACCAACAAAGAAACATTTATGTTTTACTAGCGGCCGCTCGCGGTTTCACCCGCGTGGTTCCCGTTCCCGTGGAAATATCGGGATAAAATCTATCCTATGTGTTAATCCAGGTTATAAACTATCTGTATGCCGAATTTCATCCAAATCCATTCCGTAGCTTTTACGTGAAAGAGTAACAAACATCCATCCATACTTACAAAATTTCGCGTTTATAATATTAGTAGGATATTTAAAGAAGATATTTAGCAAAACGTTCTTAATATCTAAAATGAGCATACGGAATACTAAAGAAAGTAACACAAACAAAGCTATGCGTTTTAATAATTCTTGGGTATATCTACCTATATTTTTTTTATTTTTTTTATTTAACGGGTAAATACAGTGCCTTGATCTCACCTGATGTTAAGTGATGATAAGGCCAATTGATGGAAGCGCACTTCACCCGGAATCCTCAACTATTGAGGCACTGGCTATCTTATCTCTAGCTGCCGGACCACGACAATGCTACGAATATTGATTCTATGGCGACATATTTAGATAATATGGTGGTGATACTGGAACAAAAGCATCTTTCTAAGGGAGCTTTGAGGCCTAGGACAATCTCAGAAACCAAGTCCGTAGCCAGCAAGCGTTTAATTTGCGAACTTCCTCGTTAGTCTGAAACTTGTAAAACTCATTTTGATCTGAAGACAATTATTCTCATCTGGTCGGAGAGATTCTCAATTATTTGAACAATCATTTTGTACGTTATCAAATTTCTAATTTATATTCTACGTCATCCGCGGAGTCTTGACTTATCCAATTTATCATAGATATAAAATTGATATCTATACTATATTTCAATTTATTGTCATTAACCTTTGATTATATGCTGATTATCGTTCCGTACTTCGGAAGTCATTAGTCCCGATTGATGCAGGCTGCCTTTAAAACCCACCAAGCTGCATTGCGTCAGCGTGGTAGCTTATGGCCCAATCTCCCCCATGCTTTTGATGTAAATTGTTCAGATTTATGTGTATTGCTCATTTGCATTTACAGGTGATGGTCATGATGGTCATTGCATTGCCTTTCTACAACTACATCCTAAAGATCGGTCCATTCCCACATGGACAATAGGAAGATTGGATTAATGACTTCCAGCCCCATGCGGGCTATTTGCAACTGCCATCTAACGACTAATTGCTAGGACAAACACACAAGGAAGGAAAAAATTTTTAAATTTCGAATCCAGGTAAAGTTTCACGACTGAAAATGGAACGCGCTCGAAATCGAAAATGAAGTGGTTCAAAAATCGAATACGAGGCCAGCCATAAAATATTTACATTAGGTAGGTATTTTCATTTCATTTGTGCCTTTACAGTGCGCCATATAAGAGTTATAAGCCTTTATGTCACTGACGTTAGAGATTAATAAACTCCATGACACTTTTTAGGGTTCCGTAGCCAAATAGCAAACATCGGAACCCTTATGGATTCGTCATGTCTGTCTGTCCGTCCGTATATTACAGCCACTTTTTGCCGAAACTATAAGAAATATACTGTTGAAACTTGGTAAGTAGATGTATTCTGTGAACCGCATTAAGATTTTCACACAAAAATAGAAAAAAAACAAAAAAATTTGGGGGTTTCCCATACTTAGAACTGAAACTCAAAAATTTTTTTTCATCAAACCCATACGTGTGGGGTATCTATGGATAGGTCTTCAAAAATGATATTGAGATTTCAAATATCATTTTTTTTCTACACTGAATAGTTTGCGCGAGAGACACTTCCAAAGTGGTAAAATGTGTGCCCACCCCTGTAACTTCTAAAATAAGAGAATGATAAAACTAAAAAAAATATATGATGTACATTACCATGCAAACTTCCACCGAAAATTGGTTTGAACGAAATCTAGCAAGTAGTTTTTTTTTAATACGTCATAAATCGTAAACCGCAATTTACCTTTCATTTAATCAACTCAAATATATAAAAAAAATAATAATTTCATAAACATAAACGAACTACAAGAACTTTTATATTATGTTACTTGCTGCTACGGAACCCTTCATGGGCGAGTCTGATTCGCACTTGGCCGCTTTTTTTTAATTACTCACTGCCGTCAAAAGGGATTTAGCGAGGCTACGATACACACATTGCAGTGAGAGGTTTTCATATCATGTACAATCAACAAATGGTGCTATTTTACTGTACAATGCTATCTCGATAGGTATATGTGCCTTAAGAAATTCAGTTTCCATTGGGAAATAGCTTCCAACTGTACATTTCAATCGAGATTGAACAAGCTCTGTACGCTTGTATTAGTTTCTCCGCATGGAATATAGGCAGCGTCGAAATATACTCTTGTTCGAAATAAACTGAAGAGCACGGATATACTCGTATTGGGGGCTTTCATACAATTTTATACGGGTATATATCGGGTCGCCTAATTTTTTGTACTTCTAATTGGCAATGGCACACAAACGGTTAGCCTAAATTTTTTTCGCATATCATAATCGTGTTTGGTTTAATTTCACTTCGCCTAACTTTTTATCGCCATATTGTTATTTACCAAATGCGATATTTGGCGGAACAATTCGTAATCCGTAAAGTTTGCAGTTACTAAATATTAATTCACACAAATTAAAAATCACAAAGTATAAGAGCTAAAAAAAAACCTCGAAATTCAGGGTCCGTGGCTTACGCCCCCAGTGGTGGACGCACCCGTGGTCGACGCCCCCGATTCTAATAATTTTATGAATAATTTTTTTTGTGCTTTTGCACTTAGTACAGTTAATGTCAAAAGTGTACCTTACCTAAACAAAATATCAAATATATTATGCGTTGTTTTTTTTTTTAACTAGTTTCAAATATTTTGCCGATATCGAATGATATGATGCCGATATCGATTCGATCTTGGAAAATCGTATCATAATTTTATAAAAATAATAAAAAGATGTGACATTGCATGTCAAGTTGTATTTATATTATTAATTTTTAATACTTAAGTATTTTGTAATATTATTGTTACAAAGTTTAAAAGAAGTTGGATACTTATTCCATAGTTATTATTGTTACAAAGTTTAAAAGAACATTTTACATGTAAAGTTAGTAGCTCTACACTACTTTTTAAGACTAATTATTGAAATAAGTAAGTAAAATAATGTTCTTGATATAGGCGATCAAAACTGTGATTTAAATACCAATTTTTACTAGATTACTTATCGTTTTAAATAAATCTATGATTCGAAATAATTAAAAGTTTTTTTAAAACATACATCCAAATTAAAGCATTTCTAATAAGAATCGTTATGATATAATATTATTACAATCTTATGCCTTTTTTGCCTGGCAGTACATTTGATTAAAAATTTCTTCAAAGTAAATTAATCTGACTGGGGGCGTCGACCACGGGTGCGTCCACCACTGGGGGCGTAAGCCACGGACCCGAAATTCAAGACAATCGCTACGCTGCGCTTCGCGATTGTCTTGGAAAAATTCCAATTTGACACCTATAAAAAATGGACTAACCTACACTGCACATTACGTCACATCTAAGCTCCAGCACCAACCTACATTCTTTGGCATATTTTCATCTTATATGGGTTACCTTATTTTTTTCATCGGACATACGTACAGGGTGGCTATTGTGAGTTTTGTATACTATCCGTATTCATTCGATTACGTTTACGTTTGCGAAAATTTAATAAGGCATTGAAGCAGCACCCCCTTAAAATAAGAGAGTGAGTGAGATGAGTTAAAATATTGCCATACAAATTCTCGTTTTCGTTAAACTAATAGACTGAGGAATGAAACTCGCCCTTGGCACCCAGAACCCTAAATGAAACATTGTAAAGATTAATTATTAACCGGATTCTTACCATGTTTATTATTTGTGAGTATTCGATATTTCGGCACAGTTGCATGCGCCATGATTACGGAATGCAACTGTGCCGAAATATCGAATACTCACAAATAATAAACATGGTAAGAATCCCGTTAATAATTACTCTATTGCAAGTGACCATGATAGTTTAACATTTTTACCGCCAACAACTTTTATAGAAGTTTGAGATTTTCGTGCCGTCCACGCCAGCACTTCTATAGAAGTTCTTCTTTGTACCTACTTTATTAAAATACATTTATACGTTGGCGTACAGCGGGACATCGCGTGCAGGATAGTTGGGCGGTGAAAAGGTTAAATAGTTATATTGTAAAGATTGTAACAGATATGATTCTATTGCATATACCATTGCATATACTTACGAAAGTTCGCAATAGATTGTGACGCGTTACGTTATGAATCACTTCTGATATCCGCAAACGATCTGTTGGGGAAAAGGGCAAGATTGATGGAGGGGGAGGGGAGTGCGTAAAGGGAGTCTAGGGTGGTCCTCTCCAGTCGGCAGGTACTTGTATCGTCTCAGAATCACTCAGCCCCGTATTCCTTGAAACGTACTGGACCATAAATTTTGCACGAACTTGTGTACGATGATTACCTACTTATTTTTGACATGTATGTATGTATGTATTATTTACTTTACATAAGATGCGTAAGGGTAACGGCATCAGTGTTTAACAGATACCAGTGATAAACATTTTTTTCCAATATTTTGGGTCAGTAACAGATTTTTTACATCTAGCAACAATTGAACTGTAGTGTATAGGTAAACATATATCGATACCTTAATTCGCAAAACGAATAACTTCACTTTTTGTCGAAATGACTGTTTGATACTTAGCGGAAGAAACTAGATAAATTTCTCTATTACTTGCCATCCTAATATCTCCACTACTCCGAGTAGTTTCGGTCTAAAACCTTATTAGAAAATCAAATAACTCTACGTGAAACGGAATGTCACAATTTTGACAGTTAACTAACTCCCACACAGCCGCCATTTTGTATGGCGCCACAGGAGGAACCGCACGGTCCTAAAAAGTATTTCTAAAAAAGTATTTCTAATCCATTTTGGAACTAAAAGAATCATAAGAAAAAAAATCAAATAAAAAAAAAATCTACTACTTAATTCGAATTTAATTTTTTAGAGTAATTATATGTTAAGAACATTCACACTCACAGTTTCAAACAGGATTGTCAATTTTTCTTTTGAACTTTAAGAATATTTTTTATATAATAGTTTTTAATCTCCCCTGTAAAATTTGCTACTATGGAGTTATTCGTTTTGCGAATTAAGTTATTATTATACTTATATGTTACATATTGTAATCCTTATCTATATATTAATACGTGAAGCAAAAACTTTGTACCCATTTTTTACGAAAATTGCGCGGACGGAGGAGTATGAAATTTCGCACACTTGAAGTTTATATAGAGAAGGTTATCCGAATGTTAATATTTTATTAAAATTATGCAAAAAAAATACATTAAATCAATAAAACAAACATTACACACACTACCATGTATTATACACACACACATATGTTTTTTCAATACCAATCCAAACTCACATTCTATCTTTTTGATTTTTCATTGCATATAATCCGTGCAGCCTTAATAAAATTACGGTCGAACTTCGACCACTGGGCGACCACTAGTTAAGAAATATACATTCAGTTCTAATCGCACTACTCGTTGTTTCACTCGTCTCCACGGCGCCCATCCTTACATGGCGACCCTGCCATTTTCAGATTGGAATACGGTTTCCAATGAGATAATCGGTAGCTAGTTTGCAAGACGACAGTTCAGATTGTCGCTCAAACACACCACCTGCTCCCTAGCTGTCGTCCAGTAGAATTTCAATGAAATTCAATGTTATTTTTTGGCGGCAAAAACGGGTGGCTATCACTGGTGACACAAAAAACTTGTAGCTTGGTATTTAAGCTTTTTTAACACAAAAAGTTAAAACACTTATACTGTTTTAGTGTTCCGAAACCCAAAGGGTAAAACGGGAACCCTATTACTAAGACTCCGCTGTCGTCCGTCCGTCCGTCTGTCCGTCTTTCACAAGGCTGTATCTCATGAACTGTGATAGTTAGACAGTTAAAATTTTCACAGATGATGTATTCTGTTGCCGCCATAACAACAAATACTAAAAAACAGAATAAAATAAATATTTAAGGGGGCTCCCATACAACAGACATGACTTATTTGCCGTTTTTTATGGATAACTAGATGATCGGCGGACTTCGTACCGCTTTGATAGTTTCCATGACAACAAAACAAACAAGTCATTCGTCCGCTTAAGAACACCCGCTTAAGACCGCTTAAGATATAGCATATAGCAGCGCCACCTACCGGGTCCAATTGTAAATCTAAACCATTCTCGAATCCACTTGAACACACACAAAAAATTTCATCCAAATCGGTCCAGCCGTTTAGAAGAGTTTCATACACACGCACAGAAGATTTATAAATATAAAGATGGTACGGAACCCTTCGTGCGCGAGTCCTACTCGCACTTGGCCGGTTTTTTTATATTAATGAACAAACCCAATGCAACATATATTTGAAAAAAGAAACATGATATAACATTACAAAGCTTATAGATTTTATAAAACACGACATAAATAACAAGCTGTCGAACATCCAGGAACGTATTTTCCAGGGGATTTATAGTCCAAGAGCTGGTGACGTTTTTATTAGTGGTAACATATTTATTACACCTTCTGGCAATATTGTAGTATGTTATGGTTGGTTTTACGTATAAGCTTCTGTAACCTCTTAAACGTGCATGAATGTTGAAGTTATGTCATAAATGTTTTTGAATGATTAACATTACCTACACATTATTTTCCTATTATTTCATTAATCTCACTTCTTTACTTATGACAGATTAGGGTTATCGAAATCCTGTTCAATGTATGATGTATATAAACATCTTTAAAATTCTAAGGAGAAAAGAAGAGGGCTGACGAATAAACGCTTGATAAGTTCTACGTTTTAAGCAAGCACACAACTATTGTAGGTTAGCCGTATAAATTATACTATGCTGCTAATTTATACAAACATTGTAAATAACATATAAAGTAAAATTTTATAAAACAAGATTTTTGGTGAGTTACAGGAGGATGGTTGTCCAAAACCACCTTTATAATTATTAGTATTTTTATAATATAAATATAAAAAATATAATTAAAAGTACATGTTATTCTACACGAGTATGTACTTGAGGAGCTCGATGGCGCAGTGGTTAAGGCGCTCGGTCTGCGATTGCTGACGTTAAGCAACTATCGCAAAGGCCGGTCATCGGATGGGTTACCAAAAATTTATTATCTTGAGCTCCTCCTTGCTTCGGAAGGCACGTAAAGCCTCTGGTCTCGGCTGCATTAGCATTCGATAACAAACCACCAATCCGCACTGGGCCCGCGTGGTGGTTTATTTATAATAATAATAAGAAGGCAGTTCTCCTCGATACAGCACGCATTGTGAGGAGGTTCCTGTCTCTGGAGCCCTAATCAGCGGTAGTTTGGACCCTGGTCGATGCCGGCGGACCCCTATTTTTTATATTTTTAAATGTTTGTTTTGTTTTTAGAAAATATTTAAAAATGTAAATTAATATGTAAAAAAATAAATAATAATAATAATGAAGGACGGTACGGTCGACATCTGTCGGGCTTGCCGCCGTCCAGGAGAATCACTCCGACATATTATTTCTGGTTGTTCTCATCTTGCTAACGGAGAGTATATCCACAGACACAACCAAGTTGCCAGAATAATTCACCAGCAACTTCCTCTTGGATATGGCCTTGTTGAATCGGAGGTGCCGTACTATAAGTACGCACCTGCGCCAGTACTCGAAAATGGTCATGCAACGCTCTACTGGGATCGCTCTATCATTACGGACAGGACTATTGTCGCCAATAAGCATGATATCGTGGTGGTGGACCGATCCCAGTGCCAAGCAATACTGGTTGATATCACCATACCTCATGATGAGAACCTCGTGAAAGCCGAGAAGATCAAGCTCAGTAAGTACCTTAACTTGGCTCACGAGGTTACCGCCATGTGGGACGTGGATTAAACCATGATTGTACCGATAGTCGTTTCGGCAAACGGTCTTTTAGCCAAGAGCCTCGATCGGCACCTAGAGAGGCTCTTGCTGAAAGGTTGGGTCAAGGGTCAGATGAAAAAGGCAGTACTCCTTGACACGGCACGTATTGTCAGGAGGTTCCTCACTCTGCAGCCCTGACCACCGGTAGCTTGGGCCTAGGATTAGGTTTTTATAATTTTTTATTGTTTTTATATTAAAATATTGTAAAAATCTAGTTTTAAGAAAGAAAATAAATATAGAGTATAAAAATAAAACATTTATTTCAGATTATAAAATCCATACAGAGATGTTAGTAGTTTTATTAATATTATGTTAATAAAGATATATAATTGAAATAAAATTGAACAAAAGAAAAAAAAACTTAATTTAGGAATTTGACGGTCCCGCCCGTATGCATTCGAGTCCAATGCCTACGGATGGGACAGTCAAGCTTATCGTTAATCAACCTCAGGATGTCATTAGAGCTATCTCGTAATCTGAACACAATTGACGCAATTCGCTTCCTTATGATGCCGTGAAAACCATCAACACCTGCTTCAGCAAACATGCTTGAAGCGCTGCAGAATCTGGGAAGGCCCCATCAGCACCCTGAAGGCATTATTATACTGCACTCGAAGTGCATTGTAGGTCTTCTGCGTATAGTCGCACCACAAGCTGCAGATGTAGAAGGTTTGACAGTCAGCCTTAAAAAGCGTAATAACTTCTCTTGTACACCTAGCAAACCTGTAGGCAAGCATATTGCATCGAACCGCCAATGCTCTCCGCTATCTATGGAAATCACAGTTGTCTGTGAGATCTTCATTAACAATGTGTCCCAAATATTTAAACTGGGACACTCTATTTAATGGCACACCAAGGAGATTGACGAAGGGTACAAACAGGGTTTTTTTTATTATTTACACGAAAAACCACCAACCACGTTTTATGGCCCGTTCTCCCTATCCATCCTAAGGGAAGGCTTGTGCCCCAGCAGTGGGGCATAATGAGCTGGATGATGATGTACTTGTGTATCTAAAAGTATCACCAGCTGTTCGACTATCACTGATTTGCATTCATTGAAACAACTGCGAAATCCAATATTACTACAGTCGAAACCGATTATAACGACATCGTTTACAACGACCGATCGGTTATTACAGCCAGATTGTAAAGTCCCGCCGGAATCTCTAGTAAACTATTCAGCAAACATACCGCCTATAACAACATCGGATACAGCGACATATCGCTTACAACGACGAAACTTTATCGATATTCATCGACTATAACGACCAACCGCTTCTTGTCCCAGCAAAACAAAACAATACGGACGATTATAAATCTTATTGATAAGCATTAAAGGAATATTTAGACGCGTATTTATTACCTACGCACTTTCTCCCACCTCATCCAAACCTCTTCCCGGCCATTTGACCTTGCATATTTTACACCAATTGTTTAGTGCGCTAAATGACTGCGTGAGCGACAGCTTGATTTATAAGTGTTGGTTTTGATTAGACCGTGTATTTATGCGTTATCATGTCGCAAAAAATGAGAAAAGTGTTTTCTATTGAAGAAAAATCTCATGTCATATGGAGATTAGAAAATGGCGTTGTTTGAAAAAAATTGTATTCTAATTATTTCTTAATAAATATTTTTATTTCTTTTCTAACATTTCATTTGACAACAAGTTCACATACATAACCTATGCCTATACTAAATAGATATGTACCAATAATAATAGAACTACACAACTAATGTAACTGTATGTATGTATGTGTATAACAACTATCGGATATAACGTCGGCAACTATAAGGTCCCTTCAATGTCGCTATATCAGGTTTTGACTGTAATTGGTTCCCCTTTCTTTCAAATAGTCACTGGCTGTACAATATTAGAAAATTTCTATGCAAACTTTATCTTTCGTCTATAAACTAATTATAATAGAAGACGAAAGATAAAGTATGTATTAGTTTAAGTGGGCTCAATGGAAACTCCTTAGTGCTCAGAAGGATTCGAAACTTGTTTGCGTTAAATATCGTTTGCCTCGGCGCACACGGGCCATACGCGACTACCACAAACGCCACCACCTGAAGCTAGAAGCGGCTACAAATGTAGCTAAAGCGCGCGACAGACACCTGTGGTCGGTAGTAGACACTTGCGGTCGGTGGCCGCTACTTTTTTTAACCCATTGCTTGCAGTATCAAACGGACTCCGACGAAGAAGCTTGGTGTCGGCGTTAGGCGACGCATTGGAAATTTACGTGGCGGGGATCTTGATTTTTCCCAACAATTACAAAACATATGAAAGTGATATTTGATGACATGATTTTTCATTTAATTGACTTCATTTTACTAGTTGCAGAAACACGATATGTCAACATTTTTAACTGAGAAATAAATATCAAATTAACCTCTTTTAAAACATAGATTTGCATTTTACAGGCTAACCAGACCGATTTAAGCATCTAAATTTTCTTAGTAGATTAGTCTTAACTCACACTTCAAAATTGTAGTTCATTTTTTAAAAATAATTTGTAGTTTTAATTTGAAAGAAAAGAAACAGTTTTTCTTATGGTACGGGGCTCAAACGCTCGTATCAAAACGTAAGAGATTTATTGTTTAGCGGTGCGTCGCCTTATGTGGCGCGCGCCGGCCACTAGAAGCGAGCAGCGACGTTTTGTAGCGAGTTGCAGCCACCGGCGTCAACCGTGTGCGGCGAGTCCATACAAAATGTATGAAAACTACAGGAAATAGATCGGTGGCGGCGTTTTATGGCTGTGGTGAGTGGCCCGTGTGCGCCGAACCTAAATGTTTATTTATTGTTTTTGTTCATTGTGAACTAATGTAAAAAAAATTACTTGATTTATGACTTTAGTGAAACTATTTTAATGCTTGTGTTTTTTATACTTATCATTAAGGTTTTTCAATGGTCGGGAAATAGGTTTATTCACAATCACAATGCTATAGTTACTAACATTGATGTTACGGTGTCAAATTTAGATAAGTTGGTGGCTGGGTACAAACATGCACTCTCCTTCTATGAATCGAACCCGGGACCTCTGGGTTTAAGACTAGTGGTCTTACCACTAGGTTAAATCAAAAGTAATATTGAGTTCAAATATTAAACACATTAAATATCTTTCAGTCTAATCGTTTTCAATACAAGTTTTTTGTTTTCTCATCAGTTCTCGTTTATATAACCCTTCTTTGATTAATGGAATAACAAAGTTTTGCAATGTAATGATGCTAACTAACAATATCTCTCGTTATAATTGGGGTTAAAATTGATTACGAGAAAACGCTACATTAGTTTGGTTCGTTCGGTTATTTTGCTACCCCTGGGGCAACACACTAGAAGAGATCATAAAGTGTATGAGGAAAATAGTGTAAGTAATACTCGGACAGTAAAAATGATATGATACAATGAACCCGAAGAAATAGAAATAGATAAATGTTCTTTCGGATACAATCACAATATTATGTATCTACTCGTACATCGATTTTGTACCTTCCAAGCGAACCTAATATTAATTTAAAGCACATATTTGTTAAATTTAACACTTTAATCTAAACTAGTAGTCGCCCAGTGGTCGATATTCGACCATAATTTTTATTAAAATATATTTACTATTTCGGCTGAAGGGTTTGTAGGTGCCAATGGCCATTACAATTCAAAAATATCTGTGTTTGACATTGACAGATTAAAATCATCCGCATTTTTGAATATCCTTTGAAGTTTTTTTTATAACACGTAATATACATATATTTTATCTTTCTGCACTCTGTCTCCTTATGAACTTTTGCTATGCTAAGTCTTACAGTCCTCTGTACGCGCAATGTGCTTAAAAAGGGGGACAAAGCTTTTTATTATTCAGAAACATATATTCCTTTAAGACAATCTCTACTCTAGGCGTCTGTTTGACCACAGGCCAATATGGAGTCTCTTCATGCCAAAAGAACATGGCCGTCAAAATTATTGTATCTCAGGTCTGCACATCGACTATCTTTTGAACTAAAAATGGTGTTTATTTTGCTCGCTCGACTAATAGAATAGAAATCTTAGTCTGCTCGCACATGTTATTTCACATTGTAAGTAGTTGCACTTTTTTTATAAAAGGTTATTTATTATTACCATCCATCCATCCATCCATCTCGGATCTCGAAATAGATGTAATATTCTTGGCACCCATGAAAACCTTAGAAACGATACCCATATTGGCTTTTTTTAAAATATAACATCCGCCATCTTGGATCTTGAAATAGATACATTGGCACCCACAAAAACCTTAAAAACGATACCTATATTTACTGTTTTTAAATCACGTCCGCGCTCTTGAATTTCGAATCAAATGTCATTTTTTTAATTGGCACCCACAAAAAAGCGATACCCTATTGAATTTTTTTAGGTTTTCAAAGTCGAATAGAGCCTAAGAATAATAACTATAGCTATAATGTTCCGAGGAGAGAGCTAATAAAACAAATTAAGTCCCCGCCTCCTTAATTAAGTCACCCCCAAACAATATTTATTAAGGCTGCAGGGAATGTATCCTAAGCAATGAAAAATTTAAAAAACCAGCCAAGTGCGTGTTGAGCCACGCGCAGTGTAGGGTTCCGTAGCCCATTTCATTAATGTGGATACTACCGGTTTCACACACCTGACAACGTTATTTAAGTAGTTCCCAATGAGGAATTTGTATTGCGCCAAGTAGATTTTATAAGTTGGTCGACTGTCACTCGTAAACTGTAAAGCCTACTTAGCTGTGATAGTTTTCCTTTTAACTTCGTCATATATACAACTACCGTGATTTTTTTCTCGTATCCAAAAACAACCACTTGGCTGGCAGGGGGGCAACACTTGACTCTTACAAAATTGAGGCATCCGTTTGTGAACTATTAAGATAGTTCACAAACGGATGCCTCAAAAAAAAAACTGTTTCCACGAACCTGCCATATTTTTGAAATTGCTATCCAACAACACCCCATACTATGGGGTAGACAAGAAAAAAAAAATTACATCCCCACTTTTTCTTCATCACTTTGTCGGCGTGATTAATATGTATATCCATGCCAAAATATAGCTTTTTAGTACTAAGAGTGCTAGGCTGGGGACAGACAGACAGACAGACTGACAGACGGACATGATGAAACTATAAAGGTTCCTTGTTGACTACGGAACCCTGAAGATAGAACGTGAGTATGGATTGGCATTGACAGATTTCGGCCGCTCCCCATCTATTTTGGTTTCTTGAAAAATTTACAAAACAATTTTTATTTAATTTAATGTATTTGTAAGACATATTATACCTACATATTATTTCAACGTTTGTGAGATCTACTCCATATAAACTTTAACTATACCGAATCTTAAACTCGTCCATGTGCGCAATTTGCTTAAAAAGGAATCCAAGGAACTTGCTTTACGTATTAATATATAGATATTTTTCACAGACATTCATGTAAGACAACGTTTATAAAGTGATTTATTTTTAATTACGTAGCTACTGCATGATATGGTACTTGTGTGTCATTTTACTGATTAATAATTTTTGATTACTGATTTATTTCACACATGCAGGCACTAAATGCATAAATATTTTGTTAATATAGATCATCATCATCATCATCATCATCATCATCATCATCATCATCATCATCAGCTCATTTTTATGTCCCCACAGCTGGGGCACCCGCCTTCCCATGGATGGATAGGGAGAACGGGCCATAAACCATCACGCGGGCCCAGTGCGGTGCGGTGGTTGCTAATGGCTGCTAAAGCAGCCGGGACCAAGGGTTTTACGTGCCTTCCGAAGCACGGAGGAGCTCGAGATGAAAAATTGTTTAGCCACCCATCCGATGACCGTCCTTTGCGAAAGTTACTTAATCTCAGCACTCGCAGACCGGGCGTGTTAACCACTGCACCATCGAGCTCCTCATATAATTAATATTAGATTAGATTCTAATAGATTGTCCATAGTTAATAAAGATAGATAAAAGCGAACACATATTTTTCACTATATTTTTGCATTTATAGCCTTAATGTGTGAATTTAAATATATCTAATACCTTTAAACGAGCAATTTTTGTATGTGTATGTATATAATCTGAATCTCGGAAACGGCTCCAACGATTTTCATGAAATTTGGTATGTAGGGGGTTTCGGGGGCGATAAATCGATCTAGCTAGGTTTCATTTTTGGAAAACATTATTAAAAAAAATAACGAGCAAAGCTCGGTCATCCAGGTACTATGATTAAGCGAAACAAAGCATTTTTTGAATCATTATTATAATTTTTTAAAACTATCATGGTCAATTACTTTAGAATAAATATTATTAACGGAATTATAATATTATTTATTCTAATTACTATTATTGTACTGTTATCATAATAAATTTACTTCTAGTAGCAAACGGAACTATGGGGATTGAACCGTGTCTCTCGCAACCACAATTCGCATCGCAAGTTACTACTTGCGATGCGAATTGCGGTTTCAAGATGCGAATTCAAGCCGAGCATCTATTTGTTCGACTAACAACGCTACTTCATGTTAAATATATCGTGAATGTAGCTTTAACTTAAGAAATAAAATGAGTCTTTAAAAAAATAAACGATCAAAATACTTATAACCTTAGAGCTAGAGATGGGCCATGGACCCTTTTTATCGCTTGAATATAATGCCTTAACTATATTCCAAACTGTTTCCCATAATGTTAGAACGTCTTCTTGTAGGTATATGGAAGGTATTTCAATGGTACAAAAGACGATCGAGACATATTTTGTGACTGCACAAATTCTTGAGACATGTTTACTACTCCGCTCATACGATACGAGACAAGACGGCTATTCAGTGTACGTTTTAAGCGGCCATTCTGAGCGGCCATCAAAGTAGCGGAGTGTACACCCTACACGCGATTCTTTCAGCGCAACGGCGCGAAGCGCGGCGCATCCAAAAATAGACTTGCACTTAGTCTTTGGTAGTAAAGCGCACTTTTGTCTACCGATCGCTATACTTTCGCTGCTGTTAAAGACACTATGAAATCGGAATTGCGTTTTACAATTTATTTCAATTATTCGATCCATCTGGATTAAAAATGTAATTTACTGTAACTACATAGACACTATCTTGGATTTACTGGGATCTGGGTGCCTAGTGCAAGTTTCACTATCGCTAGGCACCCTAGTCAGCTAAACTTAAGTGTCCTGAAAGTTTGAATAATAGTTCCAAAGCATGATCTTACTGTTTCATATTTGCTTGCATAGAAATAATAAAAAAAAAAACGAAAGATAATGTTTAATATTGATAAAGGTTTATAACACTATTTGTTTAAAATGAATTGATGGACCAAAGAATTAAGGCTTTGATTATTTAAGGCAATGTGTGAAGTCAAATATTGTCAACCAGTGTAGAAGCGAACCTTTTTTAACCACTTCAGATGACTATAATTTCTTGATTGGCGTCCTATTTATTTAACTGTCAAAGTGATGTCGAATCCCTCGCCAAAGTTTCGGCCAATTATCTGGTTAGCGTGTTTGTTTAAAGTAGCGTCTGTCGGGGCGAGCGCGGCGCCGCCGGCATATTTCGTAACATTTAACGGACATGGCTCGCTAAGTGTGACTGAAATGTTTTGAAGTTTTGAGTGGTACAACAGTTTTCGATGTTAATGCGAAGTGTAAATGGTCATAATTGTTATCGTAACGCGTTGTTACATTATTTTGTTGTCTGTGTAATTAGAGGTACGAGTAAAGCTATATAAAAAATACAGTCAAAACTTTTCACTAATTGCTAATATTATAAAATGTTTATATAATTATATATTATTATTTAACGCAAATTTTGTTGCTGTTGTTTTTGTTTATATAAACATTTTATAAATAGCTTGCCTACTTCTTAACTGATCTTTAGTATTTGTAAAAATATTATGATCAGATGTTAATAACGGTAGTTGTTGACATTGAATGGGCGCCTTTGGCTTTCAAAGTAAAAAGTAAATCATCATCATCATCATCATCTCAGCCAAAAGACGTCCACTGCTGGACAAAGGCCAAAAAGTAAATAGTGTTGAATAATTTCGGCGGGCTGGTTAGAACCACGATAGCTCAATTTGAAGAGCACCTGACCCGGTATGTCAGAAGGGTGCGGGTTCAAATCCTGCTCGTGGAAATTTTTTCAACATTTGTGTTTTTGCTAATATTATTAAATAATTAAAGTAAACAGTTCAAGTTAAGCAGTTTCAACGGCTGTTAACTGCCAAATTTTTCTAATGGCATAAGCAGCAGAACTGAGTTATCATAGTGACATTCAAGAGATTTAAAATTTGTAGGTTTTTGAATTAGTTTGCTTAATTTTGTAATATTTAACGGACATGGCTTGCAAAGTGAAACTGAATGTCTAGGTGGGGTAGTACAACCGCCTGCCCACCAAGCTACCACAACAAACTGTAATATTTCCTCAAGAGACTTTAAACTTTATATCTAAGGTTGAACATAAATATTGAAGAAATTTTAGTTTTGGATAGCTTGATGTGCCTGTGCAACAGTTTTTAATGTTAATGCAAAATCTAAATGCTGGTTTTTGTTTGGAGAGAGTTTGCTGATTGTCTCAAACGGCATTTTCAGCATCACTGGGCTCGTTTGGGGACGGCGAGAAACTTTAAGGGTTCCTCAAGCCGTGTGAAACAAATCACCTTCGGAGGTTTTCTAGAGAGAACGGCATTAGGACTACTAGATTCTCCGAAGGGTTCGGATCGGATCGGGGAGCGGAACAACCCGAGGGCGCCTCTAAAGGCTCGGACCTCGGCTCGGGTTGACCGGGCCGTGGAGGTAGAGAGAAGCGCCCAGGTACATGACTGTACCTGGTATAGAGCGCGTGTGACCCGGTTCGTCTTACCCTTGTTCTACGAGTACGGTGTCTTGGGCCTAATTTAGTGTGCATGTTTAGTGTATTCTGTAAATGTGTAGTGGCATTTAGAGGATCGGGCGGGGGGCTAAATGCTGGTGTCGATTTCACGCTGCACCAAATGTCTGAACATCGTTTGGACTCAATTTACACATACATCAGCTATTTTATTTTTATCCTCGTCATGGACATTGTATGGACAATATCATCAACGTTACACAAAAGTGTTCTCCCATTACGTTCCGGTGTTCAACATATTGAATGGCATTATGATAATTTTATTTTTATTTTGGCTGTTTGTTTCAGACAAATAAAGAAAAGCACAGTTGCTGATGACACATAACAACGTGTAACAGAAAGGTTTGGTAAAAATAAAAAGAGTATCCGATCAAGATCTTGTATGCAACTGGTTGTCTGGAATAAATCGCCTGAAAGCGATAAGACCGCCAAATTGTAACTTTGTAGTAAACAGCCTATAACTATAACTGTCCCACTGCTGGGCAAAGGCTTCCATCATTGAAATCACGTCATCGCTACAATTGATGGGTAATGGCTTAATCACTATGCTTGCCAAATGCGGGTTGGTGATCACAAACCCGGGTTATGCATCGAAAAATCCGAAATACATTTTGCCCGACCTGGGAATTGAACCCGGGACCTTCAGGTATCGGACCGAGCACTCTGCCACTCGGCCACCGAGACGAGGTGTGTGTAACTTTGCAAATTATTAGTATTTTTTTGTTCATGATTTGTTTTATATTGTTTCAATAAAAGTTTTTAATATAAGTGCAACAGAGGCTTACGAAATGTGAAAGTGAAGAAGCTAATAAATTATTTTAACCATAAAAACTTGGGTTAAGTAGCGTGAAATTTGCACAGTTGACCAACAAGAAGTTTGGAGAGAAAAAAACTTTAAAAAAGTCAACGGATCTCTTTCGTGTGAATGTGTGTGTTATGAACAAAAAGACTTTTATAGACAGAAAAATATTAGACACATTATTATGAATACAGGAATACAAGAAAGGTATTCATCATAATAGGAGTTCGAGATATTTTAATTTGATAACATATACAATAAACCGCCAAGCGGAAAGTGGCTAACCAGAAAGTGCCCGTCTCTTCTCCCGTCGCAAACGATCCTGCGCCACACGAACCCTTCTATGTCCCCAATGTAATTCCAATTTTTACCACAAATCATTCACAGTATATGTGGAATAGACTGCCTGCCAGCATTCGTGAGAGTTCATCGGTAGAATCTTTCAAACACAAGCTCAAAGAGCATTATCTGTCTAACGGCTAATCAGTGAAATCCCGTTGTAACATAATTAGTTTTTATTTTAATATGTATATATACATATATTTATAATATAATATTTTATTTTAAATTAGTTATGTCCTTGGTAATTAGCGTAAATATGTTTGTTAGTATAGTATTATTTACAATTTATTAGTCCCGCATACTTGTTCATTACACTACAGCTAGGGTTGGCTGGAAGAGATCTCTTCTAGAGATAAGCTCACCTTTGTGTATGTCCTGTGTAACGTGTGTTTAAATGTAATTTCTTTGTACAATAAAGGATTAATAAAGTGCAAATCACCGCCCATCTAGCTCCTTATCGACTGCTATAATACATCAATCTATAAAGACAATTTCCCCCTACCTGACATCTGAAGTATATGTAGCATATCTTACACCATCTTACAAATAAGCGGCTGGTTTTTGTTAAAGCTGATAGTATAAACGATATCTCGGGTACACAAACGACTGAGATTTAGCATAAATAATGCAGCCATCTAAGGCTCAGTAAGATTATCAGATACTACTACTTACTACGGTCGTGGCGAGACAATTTGCACCTGAGAATCGGCTTACATTCATGCGAGTATGTACTCGACAACGAGCAATATACAAGCTATATAGCTCACTTGAATCATTTGACGACATCCGCCCGCCGCGTCCGACCCATCGCGGATTTATTACGCATGCATGCCTAACCCCCACCCCACTCGAAGGGACATTTTAAATTTGGAATACGACGAGGACTTTGTTTTTTTTTTCTATAAAGAATGACAGCAGCTTTTGGATAGCTAAAAAGTTTTTATATTTATAGCTTTGCCAGTTCGCAATGGCTTAGTACTCTATATTATTAATTAAAACTTTTAGCATTATTTTGTAAATCAGAAATGATGTATCCACATTGGTAGGATTACAATCAAGCAAAGAACTGAATTTAATTATGTTTGAATTGAACAGTGATTGTTATAATATGCTTTGTAGTCCAAAAAATTGCGCTGGCGTGCAGTGATGTCACCTACCTTTTATTTATTTATTTATTTATCTTATTATTTTTCTGGTTTCCACGGAAGATCAGCGTCGGGGTGCCAACCAGGTATCTCGACATTATGCTGAGTGGAGACCGTTTCAACACCACTAGTCCTAAGTATTTTGTCTATGTATTAATACATTAATTTAAGTGGTTATGAATAAAAAAAATCGATTTCTATTTCTATTTCTATAAATAAATAAATAAAGAAAAAAAATATTACTTCGATAATGAGGATATAATTATGCAGTATGAGTACTTATCTCATTAGCGAAAATTATGATACGGGTAAATGCGATACTATCATGCTATATTTTCATTAATGTTTAATTCATTCGTTTTGAACTTGCAAGGGGTAGGGACCTAAGGTTTAAAACGTCAAATTGTTACCGCGTGACGTAATCAAATAAACACTAGAGAAGTTATACAAAGATATTAAACTGATGCCGGCTAAATAATTATAATATAAAATATGAGGAACTCGATGGTGCAGAGGTAAACGCGCTCCGACTGTGATTGCTAAAGTTAGGGACTTTCGCAAAGGCCGGTCATTGGATGGGTGACAAAAAAAATTTCATCTCGAGCTCCTCCGTGCTTCGGAAGGCATGTAAAGCCGTTAAAATAAGATAAGATAAGATAATCATTTATTTGCCAAAAAACATGGTAATTTACGGGTGGTAAAAAAAAATTACAATGCGCACATGTTTTGCCATTATAAAAACAGCATGCAAATGTTTCAAACAAACCACGCTCTGCTACCAAAATGTTGCGGAAACCCACAACACACACTATGCTACTGTTTAAAATTAGGTTACACCTTAAAATCTACAAAATCCACTCACAGTTCCATGCCGCTCCCGCCGTCCAGAACGGGATCCATATGGTCTGATGGGGCCTGAATCCGAGTCCGGGTCTTCTCGGGTTCCCTAATCACACTCAACGGCTACCCCAAGTGCACTTTCCCCCGAGGAAATACCTGTTTCTCCAGCAGCAAAGACGCCGACATCCAGATGAACTGTACTCCCGATGCGATTCGCTTACGACGTACACACACACAAAACACAGGTTGCACAATACACTTAATTAGAGTAATACGGCTCCAAATGCCCTTATTACTGCTTAAAATCTATTTAATTATCAACACACGATAACCTATCAACAAGCCTGTTGCGCGCCCCGCTTCGCTCCACACCCCTGGACCCAGCGCCATGGGAAGATTGGGTGCCCTGGAGGTCCCGCATTTCACCGGATGTATGCGGGACTGGGCTGGATTCCGGAACATGTTTTTGGCCTTGGTGGATACTCGGAAGGATTTCACCAAGGCCGAAAAGCTGGCATATCTCCGTTCCTTCCTAGACGGAGAACCCAGACAGCTCGTACAGCATCTGGAGCTGCAGGATGCGAGCTACGACACCGCCATGCAGCTGCTGGAGAAGCGGTACGAAAAGCCGCGTCTTCAGGCGGACGCGCACGTGACCCATCTGCTGGGATTGCCGAGGGTCAACCATAGGGCTCAGCTGAGGGCGCAGCTGATCACCGCGCTCACCGTGTCCTTAAACGGGTTAAGGACGCTCGGACTGCCCGTCGACCAGTGGTCCTTCCTTCTTCTGCACATCGTTCTGGCCAAGTTGTCGCAGGAGATGAGGGACAAGTTCGAGCGGAATCGACTGGTCCACAAGGATCTCGGCAGCGTTCTGCCCTCGATAGGGGAACTTCTGGAGTTCCTGGAAGAGGAGGCTGGCCTGCTGGAAAACCAGCTAGCCTCCCAGGAGGCTCCTACAAGTGCGCCGGCCCGCACTTCCGGAGTCTACGGCGCCCAGCCGCCACGCAACCCAGGGAAGGGTCGCGGCAGGCTGGTGGCTGCGGCCGCCATCAACCCCGGTTCTGGATGCCGGGTTTGCGGACAGCAGCACTTGGAACAGCTATGTCCAGCAATTCTCGGGCTGCCCACAAAAGAGCGCCGAAACCTCGTTCGGACACGAGGATTGTGTTATGCCTGCCTGGGAGGACATAGGTATAATGAGTGTCCCCAGGCGAGGCCTTGCGATGTGTGCGGCGGACCGCACCATCGCTTACTGTGCACCCGTAGTGCTGAGGGCTCAGCACCGGTTCGGGAGAGGAAATCTCCCACGGGTGGCGGTTTGGGGCCGGGGTCAACTCCGCCTCCGGAAAGACGGAGTCCGCCACGGCCGCCACACTACAACCCCTCGTACACCCCGGCTCAGGTGAGTTGGGGACCGCCGGAACGGAGCCAGGTTCTGGCTACAACCCGGCACCCGGCGCGACCAACACCAGGAGTTGGTGCCCCTAAGGGCCACTGGGTACAGGGAGCCCCACCTCCGGACCCAACACCCGGATACTCGTACGCGTATCCTCCGCCGCCGTTACCGGAACAACAACGACATGAGAACCGTCAACAGTTCTCACCGGTACTGCACGAGTACCCGAGGTTGGAATACCACCCACCCTATCACCGGTATGGTAGGGCAGCTGGATACGCACCACCCCGGATGGTGGCCTGCACGCGTCCGACTTACTGGCCGAGTCATCACGGTTCGACAGGGTCGGCTGCTGGCTCTGACGCGTGACTAGCCTGTGGTCGGGCTACGTCGGAACCGAGGACGGTTCTTATGCCCATCGCGCAGGTACGCGTTTGGGGACCTAGGGGGCACTTCGTCCGGATACGAGCCCTCCTAGACACTGGGGCAAGTTTTCGGTTATTTAGTGTATACGTTATCAATCAAACTAAAAATATACCTTCTATAATTGCTTGCTTGTTGATGTAATGATATTAAATATTATTACCAAACCAAATTCGGCAACAATTATGAATAATGAAGTTATATTAGCGAACGTTATGCTGAACGATGATAATGTTAATTAAAATTATGCGATATCATTTTACGGCGAGAATCGCTATGCGAATCATTGGGTAACCGGTGGGATGGACCAATGTTTTTATTAGCCTTTTGCTGTTTGCTACTAATAAGTTTAACGCAATATGTGTTTGACTTGATGACCTGTATTCAATAAAAAAATTAAAAACGAGGATACAATGTTTATAATTATAATGTATGTTATAAATAGGTGTCCTCTCAGCATATTGCAGTGAGTAAACTAGGTATAACGCTTCCGTAGAGGCTTCCATCATCATCTCAGTCAAAATACGTCCACTGTTGGACAAAGGCCTCCCCCAAGAATCATTACAACGACCGGTATTGTGCTGTTCGCATCCAGCGGCTACGACCTGCGCACACACATCGCCATCAGTCCTGCCAGCTATGTGCTGCTTAGGGGCTTTGGTTTTCCAAAATTGCTACAAAATTGTGTGCTTATGAATGTCACTACTGACCTTGTACTGAGTGAAATTGGCAAGAAAGTTAGCATGCAAAAACTATTTTCTCCGTTTCTTTTACAACGTTATATAAATATATCACCGGGCCAGTTAAAACTTTTTTTTCCCATGTGGCCCGGCGCCGGGCCAAGTCACCGGGCCAGGTGGGATACACTCCCAGCGACAGTAGTGGGGACATAAAATGAGCTGATGATGATGATGATGATGATGATTAAAATTACAAAGACATAAGACTGTCACCAAAGCATTGAACTAAACAATTTGCTTAAATAAAAGAGCTGATGTATACTACATTCATTACCACATCAATGTTAGAGTTGATTATTTTTGCCGATGTTTTTGTTATTTTGAAATATTTCCCATCACTATTACGCAAATTTGTCTTATTAACGTGGTGCGGAATGGCAAAATGTTTCTCAAAAAATCAGGATTTTACATTTTTACTTGTATTTCCAAAACTATTGGGCCTAGCTGAAGGCGATCTTTGTGGTTATATACTACATAATATGACTAATATTTTGATAGAAATCAAAAAGAATATGTTAAAATTGAGTAATTTATTAACCCTTAAAACAAGAAGGTGAAGTGGGCAAATAGTTCTCATGACGCACCATGGTGAAGTTGCGTATGAGAAGCATATAGGTCACGCCGCCGCACCCATGGCAAATTTGAGATATCTGTTTCCACTTGGAACGTGTTAAATCAACCGGACTACTATTACTTCAAAGTTGCATTAGTTCGGTCACCGAACTAACAACCGAACTACTGAAACTAAAGGAAAAATCCAAGTATGTCAAATGTCTTCTATTAAGTATTTACTGCATTCTTTTTATTATTTATAAAAAAATATACGTAATTATTAATTCTATATTCTATTTTTTATTGTAATATTGATTTCAACAATTTCGTGTATTTTTTTAACTATTAATTAGACTTTTAAACTATATTAATAAATATTTACTGATGATAATTAGTCTCAATAAAGTGCAGATCATTGATAAAAAATCCAAGTAGGTAAGAAATAATGAATAATTATTCGAATAAAATATTTCGGTATGTAGCTTTTTTAAATTTTGAGGTTAATTTTTGTCCCTGCTTAATGGAAAAGTTTCCGTATTTTATGTTACACATCATATGCGACTATAGTAAGGCTCGCTCGTTTTTTTTATTATTAAAACAAATGCTTCAAACCAAAATAAATAAAATAAAATAAAAGAATATTACTTTAGACTTCATAAATAGTAACAAAAATACATAACATTCTGGTTCTTTTACAAGTAAAAGAGTAAAGGAACTAAAATGTTTTTGTTTTGTTAATATAATTTTTAACGCAAATTTTGTTGCGAACAAATTACAAAAACACAAATGTTGAAAAAATTTCCACGAGCAGAATTTAAACCTGCACCCTTCTGACATACCGGGTCAGGTGCTCTCCCAATTGAGCTGTCGTGGTTCTAACCAGCCCGCCGAAATTATTCAACACTATTTACTTTTTACTTTGAAAAGCCAAAGGCGCCCATTCAATGTCAATAACTACCGTCATTAACATCCGATCATAATATTTTTAGAAATTCTAAAGATCAGTTAAGAAGTAGGCAAGCTATTTATAAAATGTTTTTGTTTTGTTTATATAATTTTTAACGCAAATTTTGTTGCGAACAAATTACAAAAACACAAATGTTGAAAAAATTTCCACGAGCAGGATTTGAACTTGCACCCTTCTGACATACCGGGTCAGGTGCTCTCCCAATTGAGCTATCTTGGTTCTAACCAGCCCGCCGAAATTATTCAACACTATTTACTTTTTACTTTGAAAAGCCAAAGGCGCCCATTCAAATCAAATCCTGCTCGTGGAAATTTTTTCAACATTTGTGTTTTTGTAGTAAAGGAACTGTTAGCATTATTATGAGCTCTTTATGTAAGCGTGCAATATTCAAATTACTATCGCTATTTGTTATAAGTAAATTATGTAAGGCTATAAACATGCAGCGTTTTCAAATTAATAAGATTTCTTACGTAAGCGTAATGATAATTAACGGGACAGCCTCTATAAATTAAAATTAATATCTTTTTTATTGTTCCGTAGCGTGATAACTTAAGTTTATTGAATTTTGAGTATCCGATATTTCACTCAGTAGGTTTGAGTCTCAACCGAAACAGTAAATGATGTCAAGTTTAGTATAGCTTATAGTTTACTGTCCAGTCAGTTGTTCTTAAACCAGACACAATAGAAATTAAATTTTTCTATGGCACTGTGGTTACCTTGCGCGTCCAAGTATATATTAGACGTTATTTGAAGTCCATACTTTTAGAAGGCAGAACCAGCAGATGAATATATCATGGATTTCTTACGCACGCATAATCCTCACCTCATTCAGAAGTATTTTCAAGTATGAAGTATGAGAACAGATGATATTCTTGTCGTACGTAAGCAATTCTTAAACGAACATTATTAGGCGGTCGTTTCGTGTAACAGTTAATATATAAGTCGTAGCCATCTGGTTTAATCAGCCTGTTGATTGAACAGCTAGCCCGTTCATTAAATTGAATAGAAGAATAACAAGCCAAATCGTGCTATAACCTTACTTTACTTTTTATACAAGGTAACTTAGCTATATATACTAACGTTAAGTAGCGATAAAACCTAAATTATTAAATGTTGAAGAGTATTCACTGAGAAGGGTGAAAACTCATAAAAGGCGGGTATTGGGGGCATGCGCCGCCACGCTGCTATTCAACAGGCAATAATTTTTTTTTGTAGAGCTTTATGGCAATTCTACTGAAAGCAGAGGATTAAGCATTGCTAAAACGTAGGCTGGCATAGAAATTTTAAAGGTAAAAACTGTATTAATTTGGATTGGATATAATGAAATAAAATACAAAAAAAGTTTTTTGCCGTTTCTTCTTAGTACAAAGACTCCCTCCGTAGCGCCGTAGACTAACGATTGAAGTAGTGGCTTACTTCATACGAAGCTCAACTAGTTTTATATGTCGAAAGAATTTTGAATGTAATTTAATGGGTATAAAATAAGTAGGCAAAGTTAATTTTGTTCTGACGTTTTAAACATTTATAGGTCTTATAACGATTTGTTTTTCATGTCACATTGTTTACAATTAAGCACACTTAGTTTCTTTTTTCGCTTTTGAGTTCAGAAATGCAAGTCAACCCTTTATAGAGCTCTGTCGATATATTGGACACCATAAATTTTAACTTTATTACCTGAACATAAAGTCGAAAACCAATGAAAAATTTCAACATACTCTGCCCATTAAAGGGTTAAGCAACTACCGCAATGCATACTTAGTTATCGAATGGGTGACTGTGACAGCGCCAATTCTAAATCATGATGGCTTTCACCAATAGCTGGCGTCTAAAATTGCTTATCTTTCGCGATTGCTGCAAAAAACGCGTAACGACTACTATAACCTCTAAAAACAAAAAAAAAATTACAGCTTATATACGCCAACATCTTTAATCGGTATTTAACTTTTTAATAAGCCTCTACATCATTAAAGTTCAACTCCGAGATGATAACGTGTTGCCTATAGCAGAGAATAAACTTGCATAATATGCAATACGGCGTTCGGGCGTGACGCGCGTCGTCGTCGCTGGAACATATTGCAGTTCATATCTGACGTCATTAGGGCTGTTAATAACGTTATCTAGTACATAAAGCTCTAACAGAAAACTTCACGCCTTATAATGTACTTGTACTAAGTGCTATCAGAAAACCGTGTTTTCATGCCTATGAGATTTCAAGCACTATGATACACAATAGACCTGTTTTTTAGATGAAGTTAGATAATAGCTTTATGCAAGTTTCTGACTTTCAGCACAATTTGATTGCACCATTACTATTACAAAATTAGCATTACCATTACAATTATTAAAACACAATTTAACTACAATCCTACTGATATTATAAACGCGAAAGTTTGTAAGTATGGTTGGATGTTTGTTACCTCTTTCACGTAAAAACTACTGAATGATTTGGATGAAATTCGGCATACAGATAGTTTATAACCTCGATTAGCACATAGGATAATTTTTATCCCGATATTCCCACGGGAACGGGAACCACGCGGGTGAAACCGCGAGCGGCTGCTAGTGCTTAATAATTGTTTTGTATTATTGTTAAATAGACCACCAGCATGGCTATTGGGTTTGTGGGGCCCATAAGCGCAAACGCCAGCTCACAAGGTGGATTACCCGTCTATTCAGACGATAGACTTTTCCTACTGGCCTTCTTTTTAGCTGGCCGCTCCTCCGAGTGGCTAAAGGGAAACACGTTTAAGACGTAAAATCATACAAAATTGTTCACCCGGGCTTTGCCGGATGCTCCTCCGAGCTATATTGGCTAAAGGACCGAGGGGGAAATGGTGGCAAGGAAGGATTAAGGAAGAAAAGAGTTAGTTCGAATGGTGTCCATCCGTGGCAATGTAGCGCCCGGAAGGCGATCGGTGCCTCTAATCGGCACGCAAGACCTGAAGGCGTCACCGGAGCGCTGAAGCTGATCTGATTTTTGTGCGCCTCCGCACATCGTAAACCACAACACATTTTCATTTGCTCTTCGTGAGCCAAACACCCAAAATTCAAAATTCAAAATTCAAAATTCAAAATCATTTATTCAGTTTAGGCTACAAATAGCTCTTATGAACGTCATTTTAAGCCATCACTGCACCAACAAAGCACTGGTGTTTCAAGTTTTCACTTAGAAAATAAACTATGTTACTAATTAACACGATATTTGTCCTCGCTAGGACTTGATTTCAAAAGTTCTGTTTAAATTACAATTCACTCTCCAGCGAGAGGTTATCGACCGCGCCAAATTACACGACCCAATCTATTTTTTTTTTGTGTATTGTTTTACGGCTCCGGATGAAAGCCATCAAGCATATTCGTCCGTTTTTTATTGTACGTATTGTTATGAATTTGTGGTGAATAAATGAATATGAATATCTCAGTAAAGATGTGGGACTTTACTAAGTCCTCGGGCGGACTTCTTGAGAGAATTTAAAAAGTGAAGTTGCACTGTTCATTTGCGCACTTACGAACACCTAACGGTTAATAATCCACCATTATTTCACATTAATATTTGACATACCTAACACAAATTTCAGAAAATAAAACAAAACTGCAGACATGACTCTTCACTTTCAATTCAATTCAATATCTTGAAAGATCGCTGGCTCTCCGCCAAGAAGTCGCCCCAATCTATATGTATCACGACATGACATCTGTCAGTCGCACATAGAAAAATCTTTTGGAGGCAAAGGAACCACGGCCATACGGTCTGTTCCGAACAATTATTTTGTAAAAAAATATATATAAGTAGAGTTTTATAGCGATCGTCGTCCCGATACAGAAAGGTAATTTATTAACGTTTGACATACAAAATTGAGAAAAAATTATTACAATTTTTTTTTTAAATATTAGAAAATAAAATGCTCAAACTACTGCTTGACAACAGAAAAACTTATAAAAGTTATTGCAATCAAGACGCGTTCTTGTCGGCATGCCTAGGTACCACCGGCGGGCGAAGCGCTACTTCTGACTGAGAAAAAATCACAAACTCAAACACAGCCCTGGTTATGGCGCCAGTTTCAATTAACCGCCGTTATTTCTGTTCCCACCGGATCGGTAGCACATTGACCGGCCACCTCTGTAAAATTAGCCAAGTACCAGTGCATGCTGCACTGCACTCGTGAGTCGTGACCACGGTAAAGTTATTTGTGGACACAAAATGGGTTTGCACGCAAGATTGTGAGATGACGGAGGCTGGAGTTCTTAAAGTAATGCATGAATGTTTGAGGTGATCGAGGGTATATTGGCAAGGAAGAAGGTGAAAAAAACCGAGTCAACCGAGTACCACAGCATCCGGGGAAGCGCAGATGGTTGTGTGGGGTTCTCCCCTCCAGCTCCTTTTATTCAACTAAATAAAAAAACGTGAGGAATATAATGCGTTAAGAAAATAATGCTCAAGCCTTTGTCGCAAAGTCCGATTCTTAGCAATTATTAGTATCGCACTTCTATGAGATTTGTGCGTACGTCACCTTTAGTCTGATCCGATCCTTACCCCTCGGAGAATCTAGTAGGAAACGGGGACACGCACTAGTGCGTGATGCCATTCGTTCCCTCTAGAAAACCTCTGACGGTGAAAGGTTTCGTTTCACACGGCTTGAGGAAGGCAAAAAAGTCCGGTGACGATAACAATGCCGCCTGAGGAAATCAGTAAACTCAAAAAAGTCCGGTGATGCTAACAATGCCGCCTGAGGCAATCAGAAAACTCAAAAAAGTCCGGTGACGCTAACAATGCCACTTGAGGCAATCAGAAAACCCAAAAAAGTCCGGTGACGCTAACAATGCCGCCTGAGGCAATCAGAAAACTCAAAAAAGTCCGGTGACGCTAAGAATGCCGACTGAGGCAATCAGAAAACTCAAAAAAGTCCGGTGACGCTAACAATGCCGCCTGAGGCAATTAGTAAACTCAAAAAAGTCCGGTGACGATAACAATGCCGCCTGAGGCAATCAGAAAACTCAAAAAAGTCCGGTGACGCTAACAATGCCACTTGAGGCAATCAGAAAACTCAAAAAAGTCCGGTGACGCTAACAAAGCTGCCTGAGGCAATCAGAAAACTCAAAAAAGTCCGGTGACGCTAACAATGCCGCCTGAGGCAATTAGTAAACTCAAAAAAGTCCGGTGACGATAACAATGCCGCCTGAGGCAATCAGTAAACTCAAAAAAGTCCGGTGACGCTAATAATGCCGCCTGAGGCAATCAGAAAACTCAAAAAAGTCCGGTGACGCTAACAATACCGCCCGAGACAATCAGAAAACTCTCACCACAAAAAATACCACATGAGGCGTTGATTCCGTCTGTTCAATGTCATTAAGTAACACGGTTATACCAATAAGGGATGAAGTTTAACAATTATTTACAGTTGTAGAATACTTAATAATCATTTATTTATTCAATAACTGTAAATAAAGTTACTCAAAAAAAAAACGACGGGTTGCACTCCGGGAGTGCCGGCAGAAGTGAAAACTTGAATATTAACGTTGTGCATTTTTGATATTTTGGAATGGTTAGGGAATAATTTTGCACGAATTGCTTCAATTATCAGTATAAAAGTACTATCATTTACGTGGTAGAATACAAAATTTATTTATTGCGCTATCGTACACAAACATGACAATTTATATTACATTAAAAAGCACTCGAACATTCGCGCAAGCGCCCTGCGCCGCCTAAACGAAACAGCAGGCATACATTTTCGCCGCGCCGTAGAAAGAGAGGGGGATACTTCCTCTCTTACGCCGCGCCGGCTGCCATCCGTCTTACGAATTTTCGATCAGGCCACGTGTCCTGACGCGAATTTAACATTTTTTACCCATCACAAAAAAAAGTGTACAACGCCGCTAAAGAAGTTTTCACTTCAAGAAATATTACCTACCCATATGGTATAAGCATCTACAAAGAAAAGAGAAAAAGTTTTCAGTTCAATATACTATTAACAAAGAGGTAACGTTTGTGCCTTTGTTTGTTTGTTTGTATGTCGAGGCTAATCTCTGGAACTACTGGTCCAACTCCAAAAATTATTTCACTGATAGAATGCTATATACCTTGTGGCTAGGCTATAATTTATTGAGATAAAAAAATATATTTATTTTTTAAATATTTAATCCACGCGTACGAAGTCGTGGGTATAGTGCTAGTTTAATATAATTCAAATTCATAATCGTTTAATCAGTTAAGGCTACAAATAGCTCTTATGAACGTCATTATTCCATCGGTTCGTAAGTCTATCTACTCTGGGCGGGAGATCTTGTACTGAGAAGAACCGGCAAGAAACTCAGCAAATGTCAAGCTCTTTTCTCCCTTAGAGCGTCATAAATATTGGAAAATGCCCTCTCAAAAAAGGACACTTTCCATCACAAATAAAAACACAAAATATAAAGGACAATCACAACAAGTAAAAAAAGAAAAAAAAAATATTTAAGTTTGCAAAAACATAATTTACCAGTTAAATGCTATTACTTGTATATTACTTGTATATGCTATACAAGTAATACGTATACGAGACCGTGTTTTTGCTAAGAAATTCCTAATTGCCTTGGATGAACAGTGGTTAATTCATCCAAGTTAATTCCATTTTTTGTTCTCCAAAAGATACGGTTAACAAAAAAATCGTATCTATTCTCGTTTGTTAATATATTTCGACCTCTGCGATTAAGATAGGTTGCGTACGTTTACTACTTATAGAGAATAAAGCTTGTTAGTATCTTTGAGCAGTGGTGGATAAGGCTTTTGTTTAATTAAATACATATTTTGGTTTATAGTCCAACAAAGGTAATGAACAGAATAAACTGAATAAAAACTAAACATATGAAAATTATAGACTCTTATTATTTCAAATCAAAGCTATTTATAAAATGTTTTTGTTTCGTTTATATACATTTTTTTTCAACATTTGTGTTTTTGTTATTTGTTCGCAACAAAATTTTCGTTAAAAATTATATAAACAAAACCAAACCATTTTTTTATCAATATCAATTAAATTTATAAAAAACCGGTCAAGTGCGAGTCGGACTCGCCCACCGAGGGTTCCGTACAAATTTATGAGTACATATTATATAGTTCAGGAATCGAGCCTTGAACTTTTCCCAAAATTCAGTTTCCAAAGTATTTATTTTTTCATTATTAGTCATAAATCGAAAACATACATCATAAAAATCATAAAATCTATTTAAGCTTGTGCAAATGAAGCCCTTTCATTCGATACCACACATGACACGGTTAACTTACTTCAATATTTAGACCCCCGTTCCTTGCATAAAGACTCTGTTTTTTTTGTGATTTAATTAAATATGTATAGCTTTTAGATTTTTTCCTGTACTTATAGTATAAGACGATATTACTTGCCAAATTTAATAGTTCTAAGTCAACGGCAAGTACCCTATTAATTTTGATTCCCTTGAGAGTGTCGAAATATACGTTTTTTGCGACATAAACGGCCGTATCTTTTTTTTCCGTTAACTTAGAAGTTTGATTTTTTCACAGATTTAAGGGACCGCAGACTTGAGTATATGGTTTTAATTTCAACGCGATACCTTCATGCGTTCCCGAGATATAGAGTCTTGACAGACAGAGAGACAGACAGACAGACGGACAAACGGACAGACGGAGAGACGGACAACAAAGTGATCCTATATAAGGGTATAAATAAATAAGGGTTCCAGATTTTTCTTTTGAGGTACGGAACCGTAAAATAATTAAGTATTTTACATTAAACCATCCAATGTTGCTAAGTGGTGCGCTGTTTTATGTTAAGATGACAGCTTGAACAGAAAAGAAGAGTAAACATGTTGCGCCAACCCCAAGTAAGATCGATAATAATGATGCGAAGCATTGTCTAGCAAGTATAATACTAATTTGATTAATGTACAGTGGTTGATTTTCCAATGAAGATACATTACTCCTTTGTTGTAAGGCTTGAAGGATCCATCCATCGGTCATAATGACGTCCTTGACCTTCGATCAACCGTTTGATGTCTGAGCGACAGTTATAGGGTACCTACTGTGAGCCGAACGATAGTATTGCGGCTAAATAGGCGGCTCGTAAAAGTAATGACCTTTTTATAAGTAACGATGGCTGCAATAAAAGGAGCCTTTGGCGGCATTTCGTTAACGCCAGCGGATTGATTTGACCAAGCAGTTTAGACGTTTAGAGTTTACGACCTTCTTCGTTACGAGCATAGAATAGGGAGACTGCAGAAGGTAAGCTTCTTAAATACCGCGCTCGAGCAACGCACACATAGGCCCTGTCACGGACACGCTCGCAACAGTCCCACCCAACCACAGACCATATAGCCTTAATATGGTCAGTGCACCCAACGCAACTGTCTGTTGCGAGGTTCCGAGAGGTTGTCTCTATGTTAGAAGTGAGACGTATTGACTAGACAAGATCCACGCACCAGGTATTTTTCAATACTAGGCGGCACCTTTTCTACTTTTCCTTTTTAAATATACGTGATCCACCTAGTATTTTTGTAAATTACATTTTTGTATTCGACCTTACACTAAAACATTAGAGATAATATTCCCATGTACACGTATTCGCGTATTGTGCACACCAAGTATTTCTTTCCATTTCACGGCTTTCGACTTTAACACCACGGAATAAGATTCCATAGGTAGGTAAGTACAAGATAGTCGATCTTACCAGATCCTAGAAGAATAGGTGCTTGAAGAATCGTGTGATACTGTAGAGTGTGAAACCAATTTAATTTAAGTCCTATTTGTATGAACATAAGGTTCCAATTGACAAAATTATTAATACTGTTTTTGTGTTTTGTCATCCTGCTAACTCCTTGTTTACTAACCGGTAAAAACTTGTTTTACGTGTTCTCCTGGCAATTTTTTAAAGCAAATAAGCAACTTTAAAAAAAAAGTTAAAAGCATAAAGTATCTTTTTAACTTTAAGCAATAAGTCCCGCCTCCATACGTGGTACTAACATGGATTAAGTCAGCACTAGTCGACGTCTAGTCTAACCAGTTACTACGTGAAACTACTAATACTAGGTGGACTAGGTAGAATAGGTATCTGGATCGAGTATTTAATACTAGGAACAGGTGCACCTACCGATCCGATCCGAACCCTTCGGAGACTCTGGAAGGGCACGGGGACGCGCACTTTTAAGTGTGCGATGCCGTACCCCTCTAGAAATTCTCTGAAGGTGTTTCGTTTCAACACGGCTTGAGGTACCCTTTACGTACCTCGCCGCCCCTAAAACAAGCCCGGTGAAGCTGGAAATGCCCCTCGGCAACCAGCAACTCTCTCCAAAAAAAAAAAAAACAAAAAAAGGTGCACCTAGTATAAAATTTGCCTAGTACGACCCATCTCTGTTCTGTGTGCGTTGCTCGAGAGCCTTTGTATGAAGCTTACTTTCTGTAGCCTCCTTATTTTGTGGTTACGAGTGCGCTGTTTTATTTGGGATAAAACTCTCTTTATGCCGCTCGTTTTGAGTAGTTTTAATCAACATTCTGTGTTCCCGTAAATGAGAGAAAACAATAAATCTTCTGCGTACTTTATCACTCTGATTTCACTCTAGAGGTTTAAGTTGTGAAGCAGGCTGCTAAATTACTTTAAAACAAGTTGGAACTTACTAAACACGAGTGTACAATGCGAGTGGTGAAATTTAAGTGCCTTTGAAGTAAGTACATGGTTCCACAGGTGTTGTGTTTGCAGAACAGTACTTATGAATAATGTTTTGGGAGCATGATTTAGTAATGAGATTCTTGGCCGTTCTTCTCTGTATTATCCTTTAACTCGTTTTTTTTATTGTGTCATAAAGAGTTCGATCTAGATTAGAAGGATAAAAATAACTGTTTATTCGGAAACAGCGGGCCTCCCTAATACAGATAAAAAAGGAGGGGGGACAATTTGCTTAAATAAATTTCAAAATATGTTTTTTTTTCGTAGCAAAGTTCATGTTGAAGTTACCACAGTTGTATACGCACGAATAAGCTGTTTCTAGAAAATTTGTCTTTTTTTCTTCAAACTGTTCATGTTGACTTAATCTTCTTTCTCCGTGATAATCGGACCAACATTCTTAGCTACGATGCGTGCCACAGATCTCAGAATAATTCACAGATAGACACACGGACCTCAAGTTATTGTTCTGAGAGAAGGACACACAGACACGTGAAAATTATAACACCCTTCTTTTTGCGTCGGGGTTTTTTTTTTTTTAGTTGATGGCTTCGTACGATTAGCACATTTAGCCAGTGTCAAAGTAATTTTTCTTACAAGTAATACATAAATAAACAATATTTCCTTAATGATGATGATGAATGATATTAGAAATGGGAAGTGAGAAATGATATACCCCCCAACCGCTCGAGTATTTCAGTAAAGATGTGGGGCTTTACTAAGTCCTCACGCGAGCTTCTTGAGAGAATTTGAAAAGTAACGTTGCACTGTTTTGTTTCATTTGCCAACACATAAGCACACTCACGAACACTTAACGGTTAATAATCCACCATTATTTCACATTAATATTCGACATAACACAAATTTTAGAAAACAAGACAAAACCGCAGACATGACGCTTCACTTTCCCCGCCAAGAAGTTCCGCGTCGGGGGTTATAAAAAGTTTATCTTGTAAATTGATTGTCTATGATTTTAATAGTACTTACGGGTGCCATCGAAGCGAGTGGCGATGGTGTCTAGGAAGGTGTTCTGGGGCGCGAGAAGCCCCTTGCGCACGGGCATCTCCTCGCGCCGCGCGCCCCGCGCACTCCACTTTCGTCACCTGAAACAAAGAAAGGGGAAATTTCAGTCCTCAAAAGTAGTCAATAGTAAATTTTTATAACATTTTATTTCCAAACGAATTTTCGATTCCGTTACCGGATAAAGTTAAATGTAAATTAAGCGCTTAGAATTATGTAAAATAATTTATTTTCGATGTATAGTGTTCCTCTAATTTTAAGGAAATCATGAAAAATAAGGTTATGTGAAAGTTTGAAGTGAAACTCTAACCGTAAAACTACTAAAACTGGTGATATAGTTATAAAACGGCTTCATACAATTTGCGGTAAACTTTAGATTCGTAGAGGGATATCATTATTATTTATTATAACTCTTACTATTTACTATTATTATCAAACGTTTAACTCTCTAAAGCTTTAACTTTCAATTTTAGATGCGACGCACGATATACGAGTACAAACAAATTGCAATATTTTTCGCCTCAACTTAAGTCGCCTCTAAAAATACTAAATGGAGACTATAAAAAAGTTTTGAACATTTATCCGGGAAACAACAATTGTCATCTTATATCTACACGTCGGCGTCGTAGATCCTACGCCCTTTGTACATAGAGAAGACAATATGAAGGTACGAAGGTAAGAGTCACTTTCGTTGAACAAACAAGCAATAAGCAAAACTTATACATTTCAGAAAACTTCCTTTGTGTACCGTTTAGAAATGTTTCCGCGACAGCAAACATCCTCCGTAGACGATGACTAGCTTTGATTTCGTTCAATATTTGTGTTCATGTACTTTTGTGCGCGACAGTCGTCTGATTAGTTCGAAGTTGTTAGAGCGAAAAGCTAATTTGCATTTAATCGAATTGAATTGTGACTTTTCACTCCCAACTCTGAAGCGTCTCTTGTAAATATATACGTAATCCTATGGCAATATTTGCTGTCTGGTCGAAGTGAAGTTATATCTTATGTGTTTCGTTATATTGTTTTGGTTAACTATAGTTTACACTACGTACTGGTTTGTTGTAAATATCGTACGCAGTACTGCAATGAGAACACACAAGAAATTACATACATAATTAACAAAATTTTACTGATTTTAATAGAATCTTTGAACCCTTTGCAGTCCGGTGCTTTAAAAAGCAACCCATCAAAGGTTTGAAAACGTCAGGATTAAATAATATGAAATGCTAGTTTCATATTATTTAATCTTCGGACTTTAAAGCTTAATCTGTATGAAGTTTTTGATTTGAACTAGTAGCGTTCGCTAGTGTTTTTATTTAGAGTATCTTGAGTGTGTCATGTGCGTCGGGTCGTTACGTTCCCTAAAATATGGTTGAGCGAAGCGATGGCTGATTCATATGTCATACTCGTGAATGGGTGCGCCTGTGGAGGCTGGTCTGCTATTGCATACTTATCTTATTTTTAGTATTATTCACTATAGTTTGGCTTTGTTTTTCTTAAACAATTTTTGACTTTTAATTAGAGTACTGTAGTGGTACTGTATGACATTGTGGAAATTGAAACTTTTACCTGATGTAAATTGATAACTTAGATTTTTTATTTTGTTATTTTACATATTGTGGTTGTCTTCTATATTTTTTGTGTTTATTGGTAATGGAAAGTGTCCTGCTATGATAGGGCATTTTCCAATATTTGTGACGCTGTAAAGGAGAAAAGAGCTGGACACTTGCTGAGTTTCATGCCGGTTCTTCTCAGCACAAGATCTCCCGCCCAGAGTAGACTTACGAACCGATATGGCATAGTGACATTCACAAGAGCTTCTTGTAGGTTGAACTGAATAAATGATTTTGAATTTGAATTCATTTTATAAGGAAAAAGCCGTTTGTTATACCTTGTGGTACTACAGTGACGAATCCAAAACAGTACTCACGCCTGCAATCAAACTACCACAAACTGTCAAATTCCCTTAATAGACTTTGAACTTTATGCATATGGGTTATGGCTGAATATTTATTGAAGAAAATTGCCAGTTTTGGATAGATACGTGCACACGTCTGTACATTCACACTGTTTAGTTACGTAGGCGTAAACGTGTCAAAAAAATATCACATCATAAAAGTCTGATAATATTTGCCATAAATATGGTAGCAGATTTACGAGTAATATACCTAGTTCAAGTTTCACGATATTGTATCCAGTAGAGCATGTAGGTTGTATTAAGATTCTCACCTAAATATCCCGGTGCCTTAAAACCCTATTTATGGAAGGCGGAGGTTGGGCGTGCTCAGTGCACCCAATATGTCCGGCTTTTCATTAGCCGCCTATAAATCTGTCTTATAATTAAGGTGACCCATAAACTGAACGATGTTAGAAGTTAGAATATGCCTTCAGTTCAGGCTTTCTACCTTTCTCATAAAGTTTTTATGTTTCATAAATACGATGGCTGTAAATATGAATTTAATGGGCTTCCGAGGTTACGCCCTTTCTCTACACATATTCTTCCAGTTTGACATAAACGTTGTGTTGATCTTGCAGGTTAGCCAAAGCCATAATTACACGCATAAATCCTATTATTATGGTTCCCGTAGTTGTAAAAGATGGCGGTATTTAGCTTTCGGTTCGTTAGATGAGCTGCTAGGTTCAGGGAATATAAAGTTCACATAAATTTTGCGGATTATGTTTATTTATTTTGTTTTAGAATTTTGTTGCTATCTGCATTATTGGCGATTAAAAAATTTTGAAAATCTAGGTGTAAAGTATCAGCTGTGCAAGAAAAGATAGTAGTAAAGTTTTGAACGGGGCTTGACACAAACTACTTAGTATACACGTATGTATCCTAGACAGGCATACTTTTTTATACCCCGACGTTTCGACCTAGTTGCACGGCCCGTGATCACGGGTTGCGGCGAATAATCCTTTTGAGAACCGTTTAAAATGAAACGCAAAAGTTTTTAACTGAATAAGATAGCTAAGTAATTAAGCTATGTCTCATTTCAATTTAATTAAAAAATAAATCAACCTTATGCCATATACTTAACCGACAACTTAATCGACGACCTCCTTGGTCGAGTGGTTTGTACACCGGTTTTCATGGTGCCGCCATCTCTGAGGTCCCGAGTTCGATCCCCGGTTGGGTCAATTTAGAAATTATTGTTTTTCTAAATTGTCTAAATTGTTTTTCTAAGTTGTATTTAAGTATTTTAAGTATGTTTATCCGTTGTCTAGTAACCATTTATCGAGTTTCAAAGCGAACATTCTCTTGGGCCAGATAATTGTTATGAGTGTAGGAAAGTTTATTTATTTATTTAGTTACTTAACATGTTGACTGCCTCAAAACCAGACACATAGAAATTTAATTGCCGCCACTCACCCGTGCGGGGTCCGGCATGGAATGGGTTGAACTTCAAAGTCTATTAAGGAAATTTGACATTTTGTAGTATTCTGATGTGCAGGCGTGTGTACCTTCATCATCATGCCTGCCATGTGATTAGGGTTGCCAATCATACTTTAAAACTCTGTTCTGTCACTTATATCATCGCAATGATAGGCACTATATTATTATTATTGTATATGTTCATATTTATGTAGTATTATTATGTATGAATATTATTAGTGGAAAAAAGTGGTCTCTGCCTACCCCTACGGGAAAGAGGCGTGATTATATGTATGTATGTATTATGTATGTATAAGTAGTTTTAATAATATTGTAGTACATGTATTGTATATGTTTTGTACCTCATATTGTTATTTTTATTTGAGATATATTTTTGTTTGCACTTTTGTCGCTTCCTTTAAAACATGATGCTCCCATTCCACCTTAGGTTGGCTGGAAGAGATCTCTTTTAGAGATAGGTGCACCTTTGCTCACCATTGTTTGTAAACTGTTCTCTGTATGTGTGTTTTTTGTGCAATAAAGAATATATATATTAAATTTTCGTTTTCGTAAACGTAATCGAATTAATACGGATAAGTAGTATACAAAACTCAAACTAGGCAGGGGGTCAGCTAAATTTAAGTGTAAGTTTGGATAATAGTTCCAAAGCACGATCTTACAGTTTCATATTTGCTTGCATTTGCCTGCGTGTGTCCGATGAAAAAAATAAGGGAACCCTTATAAGATATGTCCACCTTTGCTAACCATTGTTTGTAAACTGTTCTCTGTATGTGTGTTTTTTGTGCAATAAAGAATATATATAAAATAACGTATCCTACGTTATTTTCCATCCCCATACTTTATTCTTTTTAATAAAAATAAAGTATGGAAAATACTTTTATTTCCGACTAATGCGTGCGTTTGAACGAAATATACCTGTTGACTTAATTTCTGAACTACTGAATGATACTCAGACTCAGGTGAAGTGAAACGAAACGCAACGCTTAAATAAATAAATTTGGAAAATACTGTATTCTTCCTTCAAATCCTTTTTTTTATACTAGTTAGCTAGTGATTTACTTTAATTTCCTGAAAAATAGTTGATAGAATTAGTGGCTCAAGTGATAAGACTATCCGTTCCCGAAGTAGTAAATACATTTTATCTACTCTGTGCCCGAAGTACCCAGATACTCTGTAAGACCCCCCACCACACCCTACTGGCTGTGCCCCGGGCGAGCACTGTGGCGTACACTAACTCTCTTCTCATTCGAGCATTAAAATTATTAAATGAGCTCCTGGTATCATCACCATTGTGTGGTCTGTTTGCTGACAGATGGAGGGTAGTACGCAGAGAATGTCTGAGGCATTGTGAGATGATTGATAGTATAAACTATATGTTAGTTAATACATTATTAATATTATTATTTTGTATTTTTTTTTAACTTTAACTTCGAAATCTTTTTTTTAACTTACATGTGTTGATTTTTGTATAGCATAGCGTATTGGTGTCATACTGTAAAGTTGTGTTATTATTTATATAAATAAATAAATAAATCATCATCAGCTCATTTTTACGTCCTCACTCCTGGGGCACGAGCCTTCCCTATAAATGGATAGGGAGAACGGGCCATGATCCACCACGCGGGCCCAGTGCGGATTGGTGGTTGTTAATGACTGCTAATGCAGCCGGGACCAACGGATTTACGTGCCTTCCGAAGCACGGAGGAGCTCGAGATGATAAATTTTTGGTCACCCATCCGATGACCGGCTTTGCGAAAGTTGCTTAACCTCAGCACTCGCAGACCGGGCGTGTTAACCACTGCGCCATCGAGCTCCTCACTTCAGTGATATCAATTTGTGCACACGTATATATTAAATACATATTATTTTGTGTTTAAATAAGTAGTGATTCTTTACAAGTAACCAATTGCGATGTTAGTTATTGTAACTTTATCACAAAAGAATCTTATTAAAAATTGCTCTTTACACACCGATTCCCACCTAGGACGCTCTACATTAATGAGCTTGGAATAATCACTCATTTGGGTTTTTGAATGCCTCTAAATTGTATTATATCCTGACCATATAGCTTCATAAATAAAATAAAATACATATACCTGCTTCTCATACTCTTTGGGCTAAAATTTATCAGAATATATACAGTCTAATTAATAAAAAAATGTTGTTAACTCTACAACGAGAACAGCCATCAATTTATTAAAAGTTTGATACACATAGGCACTTAGGAGAGTAAGGCCAGAACTATCGATTATCGGGGTCCTAGGGGTACATTCAAGAGCGCGTTCGATACAATGATTTTCGTAGTAGAGGGTCTTGTGTTAGGTCCCTATTGTCTTGGTTTATAGCTAAGTAGACGGTGTCTATTATTATAATACTGCTATTGTTCAAGCGATGCTCTGGGAATTGTGATATTCTGTCTCTAGTGGCTGTAAGGAGCTTTGGACTTTAAAGCTTTGAGCTTTGAACATTTCTGAACTTTGAACATATCGTAAGGTAAAAAAACATATAACCCTCCTTCTGACGCAGTCGGGTAAAGTAGGAGAAGACTTCTTGCATTTGATTTGAAATAATTTGGTAATTCAGTGGGTAGTCAACAGAGAAACTTTTTGGCAAACTTTCTAAACGGTTTTTTTAATAGAAATTGTATGGGTTTGGAAATATGAAGTCACAATTTTTTTTTCGTCAGTTGAGTGTATATTAATAACTATTCATTGGCGGTAGCCAAAGTAACATTAAGAAAACGATAGAAAAGTTCGAAAAAATAAAATGTATGGGATTGACATAAGCCGCGCTAAACCACGTGGTCAATCTTATGTCAATCCCATACATTTTATTCTTTTCGAACTTCGCTATCGTGTTCTTAATGTTACTTTGGCTAAGCCTACTGGTAACAGAAATTCATGCTTAGGTCAAATAAAAAATTGGTTAAAGAACTGCTACGTGATTTTATTTATACGTTTTATGTTCAGGGATTCATTAATGGTGTTGTCAACATTCCTATTAGGTTTGTGTTGGCAGTTGGCACTCAATTTCATCCCACGATATTTTGAAAAAGATTGAAATGTGTTTAATTAATTGTAATATTGTTTACGACGGTCCGGTCACCAAGGTCCAATCCCCTAAATGTGCAGTTTTCGAAAGTCTATTGTCTGAAAGTCCATTCCTCAAATGTCTAATTCCTTGAATGTCTATTCCCCGAACGTCTATTTACCTGTGTGTCTATTCTCCGAATGCCTGTTTACTTGTACGTCTATTTACTGGTATGTCTAACTACCTGTTTGTCTATTCTCCGAATGTCTATTCCCCGAACGTCTATTAGATAAATTATATACCTTCACTCTGTACATTAGGATTAGTTTAAAGTTTAGGAGTGGGGGCTCGTGAAGTCATGACTCTGTATAACTGTACCGATCCGTGAACCGTGACGTCACGTGACAATTTGACGTGAGGATTTGGAACCTTTACGTCAGCCAAGTCAGTCAGTCTAAGTATTGAAACTCAATTTTTTTACATTTAAATACCGTTTTCTGGACCAATAATTTCCATTTTTCTTTGACGAGTCTAAAAAGTTTAATTGGCAAACTTCATCTTCTATTAAAAACCCTTCAGGATTGTGAATTCCCGGTAATCGTATTTGATTTACGTTAATTACGGTATTTCTCGTAGTACTGTAACTAATTATCGTTGTTTTAAAGAAAAAATACATAATTAATAAAAAAAAAATGTTTTTTTTATGAGGAGCTTGATGGCGCAGTGGTTAACGCGCCCGGTCTGCGAGTGCTGAGGTTAAGCAACTTTCGCAAAGGCCGGTCATCGGATGGGTGACCAAAAATTTATCATCTCGAGCTCCTCCGTGCTTCGGAAGGCACGTAAATCCGTTGGTCCCGGCTGCACTAGCAGTCGTTAACAACCACCAATCCGCACTGGGCCCGCGTGGTGGTTTATGACCTGTTCTCCCTATCCATCCATAGGGAAGGCTCGTGCCCCAGCAGTGGGGACATAAAAATGAGCTGATGATGATGAATAATTTTCCTCAAAGTGCCTAGTGTGAGTTTTGTTTACTATCCGTATTCATTCGATTACGTTTACGAAAACGAAAATTAGTATGGCATTGAAGCAGCGCCTCCTAGCGGCATACGAGAAGAGTTAACATTTTGCCATACAAATTCTCGTTTTCGTAAACGTGATCTAACGTACCTAACTCACACTAGACCCTCAGTAGCTTTTGCAACTTTACGAGTAGAGTCAATAAAAACTTTCGGTAAGTGTCTACTTGCATTAATGTTACATATTTTATATCCTTTTGCTGAGTCCGTCGTCACAGGAAGATCAAAGTGTAGCTAGTCTTAAAATTAATTCGTAAAGCCATTAACGCCTCGGTGGCCGAGTGGCAGAGTGCTCGGTCCGATACCCGAAGGTCCCGGGTTCAATTCCCAGGTCGGGCAAAATGTATTTCGGATTTTTCGATGCATAGCCCGGGTTTGTGATCACCAACCCGCACTTGGCAAGCGTGGTGATTAAGCCATTACCCATCAATTGTAGCGATGACTTGATTTCAATGATGGAGGCCTTTGCCCAGCAGTGTCAGCTAAAAAAGGAATACATTGTTTTAACTTTCGAAACACGCTGCTGGAAAATGATGCTGACAAATAGAAAAAGAAAAATCGAGTAATGTTTCAGTTGGACTGTATGCACGGGCGAGACTTCTCAAATGCTCTGTAAATATTTGAATTCGGCTTTCATTGTTTAATTTACTTTGCAGTTTGTCAGTATTTGCTTTGTTATTTATATTAGGGGTGATATCACCCCTTCTCCCATCACATCTTATATATTTTTTTTTTTTATTGATTATAGGCAGGCATTTGACTACACCTCACCTGATGTTAAGTGACGGTGCGGTCGAGGATGGAACATGCCGAACATTCATGAACATATATGAACTAGCTGTACCCACCCGCTGTCAGATTGATCTACCATCAAAATTTTGATACATTATTGTTAAAATGAAACAACTTTTACGGATCTACTTGCGTTTATTTTACACATTACTTATTTAATGTTTATCCTGACGTTTCGAACCCTTTGCAGGGTCCGTGGTCACAGGGAGACTGATACTGACTGATGAGATAGACATTTTTTAAAACTGACATGCGTATCTAGGTAATTAATAATATGATTTAAATATTATTTATTGCTTTTTAAAGCTGTTTTTACTTTTTTAAGTTTCCTGTTTTTTTTAATCTATGCAAATGTAAATAAATTAATTTGCATATAATTATTGTAATTTTTTTCGCTTTGTGTTATTTTTTATGTGTGCTTATGAAGCAAAGAAATAAATGTCTACCTATGTCTATGCCTTAGTTTTAATTATTAAAAGTTAATTGAAAATCGTTGAAGTAAAAAAACAACGAAAAGTAGGCACTGAAGCTCCAAAGTATCTACAGAGTATGCAAAGTGGTATAAAATGAAGTAACGTTTTGACCTTAAAATTTATTCCTACAGCGAAAACCTTTCACTTGGAGTGGTAGTTGAGATTGAATGGAATGGAATTTCAATGATTATACCCTATTAGTTATATTAAAATACTATGTTAATTTTTGTTCATCAATATTTTTTTAAATAAGAAGTCCTGCATCTTCTTCTTGTTTTTGATTTTAAAATCTAATAACTGTTGCAATATTTGGTACCTCATCTATACTAATATTATAAAGCTGAAGAGTTTGTTTGTTTGTTTGTTTGTTTGTTTGTTTGTTTGAACGCGCTAATCTCAGGAACTACTGGTTCGAATTGAATAATTCTTTTTGTGTTGGATAGTCCATTTATCGAGGAAGGCTTTAGGCTATATAACATCACGCTGCGACCAATAGGAGCGAAGCATCAGTGAAAAATGTTGCAAAAATGGGAAAAGAGCCTAAAAAATTAAAAATGCTGCCGAAAGTCACTATTCCACGCGGACGAAGTCGCGAGCACAGCTAGTTCCGTATATTGAGCTTTGATAGACAATAAAAAGCATTTAATCGTGACGATATTGAATATTGTAAGGGATGTAAGCAGCCAACAGTATATAATCTCGAAAACAAAAATTAAGTAATGTTGGTCTCGTTTAGTATGGTTGGTGAGTCAGACTCCTTATAGACTACTTGGTGGCAACCCAGCAGTGGGATAACAAATCGTCACTTAAACACAAATGTTGAAAAAAATTCCACGAGCAGGATTCGAACCCGCACCCTTCTGACATACCGGGTCAGGTGCTCTCCCAATTGAGCTATCGTGGTTCTAACCAGCCCGCCGAAATTATTCAACATTAAGTATTTACTTTTTACTTTGAAAGCCAAAGGCGCCCATTCAATGTCAACAACTACCGTCATTAACACCCGATCATAATATTTTTACAGAAGTAGGCAAGCTATTTATAAAATGTTTATAAAAATATTATGATCGGGTGTTAATGACGGTAGTTGTTGACATTGAATGAGCGCCTTTGGCTTTCAATGTAAATAGTAAATAGTATTGAATAATTTCAGCGAGCTGGTTAGAACCACGATAGCTCAATTGGGAGAGCACCTGACCCGGTTTTTCAGAAGGGTGCGGGTTCGAATCCTGCTCGTGGATTTTTTTTTTTCAACATTTGTGTTTTTGTAATTTGTTCGCAACAAAATTTGCGTTATAGATTATATAAACATTTTATAGTTATAACGCCTTTATGCTGATAACGTTATCATTTACAAAACTAGTCAAGGCATAACACCAGTTTCGTATACAACGTGTAACACAAAGGTGTGATTAAAATTAAAAGATCCAAGTGTATTAGATCTAAATCTCGTCTGTGTAAACAACACACATACTAATTATGTCTTATAAAGTAACAACTAAGACATAATTATTGACTTTAATTTGTCATATCTAAATGACCTGTCAAATATATGGATTTAAAAAGAGAAGAGGACCCCACTTTTAGAGTGGAATCTTTTTGGCGTATTTCATGACTTGATGACTTTTTCGGTGTAAGTAACTCGATTGGCGGACCAGTGAAGTACTTTGAATGTTGAACTTTATGAGAACCCTTTTAGGGTTCACAGTCTACGGCTATAAATATAGGAAACTGTTTCAATCTTAGAGGCGAGGCCGCTTTCACGACCGACGTGATCGGATTCCTGCTGCCGGATGCTCGGTCAACCATAGAGAATAGCGTTTAATGTATTGGAAGGAGGATATAATTTTCCATTTAAAATTAAAGGTACTTTAACTAGTAGATGGTCATTTATTAAATTATAAAAGCAATAGCATTCACCCTAATAATATATTAGTAGACTGGCAATATTTACATTAGAATAACAATAGCACGTCCGTTAATATAAACATGATCTAATTTAAACCGCCTCTGTGGTCGTTCAATTCCCAGTGTGGGGTAAGTACATGTCAAATATATTTAAGTTTATTCCTCAATCACAAAGAAATCATCTAGATAGATAGATTTACGTAAACGTCAACTTGTATTGGCGACACATACGAACTTTGGGGTTTGTAAAATGATGTATTATTGCGGTATACCTGAAGAGAAAATACACTGGACAGCAAAAATTACGGGTCATTTAGAAAAACCGCGATATCTCCCAAAGTTATTTACATAGATCCCTCGTATAAATAATATATTATAGGCAGATTTCTGACGCTTATTATACATATCAAAAGAGGTTGCATTTGAACAAGTTACAGCTTCAAAAAAAGAAATTCCGATTTTTGAAAAATGTTAAAGTGTAAATTTTTGGAATAGAAAATTTTCTCGCTTATGTTTCAAACCGAGCTGTCGTCATTTAAACAGTTTTTTTGGCTGGTCACAGTATTTTGTGCATCAACCATGCACCAACATGTCGTTATCTACTGAAGAATGTACACGAATTATCACCATGGTACAAGAAGGAAGCAGTCAGCGGAGTACTGATAGAACAGTAGGTGTATCTTTATCCACGGTCCAAAGAGTACTCCAGCGATTTCAAGAGACCGGCATGAACATCAAGAGACCAGGGAATGGTAGGCCAAGGTGTACAACTACACGAGAAGACCGATTCATCGTGAGTACTATGTTAAGAAATCGACATCTCACGGCTGTTCAGGTCCGAAATAGCCTTCAAGAAATTCACCACAACAATGTAAGCTCTGACACGATCCGGCGGCGACTTCGGGAAGCTGATATAAAGCCATATAGGCCAGTAAATGGCCCTAAATTGCTCAGAGAACATCGAGTTGCCAGGTTGCGGTTTGCTCGAGAACACGTCCGATGGACAGATGAAGATTGGTCCAGGGTTATGTTGTCCGATGAGTCAAGATTTTGTTTATTCGCACACGATGGGAGACGAAGAGTATATAGGCGATCAAATGAACGTTATCGTCAAGCGTGTTTTGAGGAAAAGGTGCCATTCGGTGGAGGATCAATAATGGTTTGGGCTGGGATATCTTCAGAGGATCGTACGGAGTTCGTAATTATAGAAAACGGTTCTCTGACAGCTCCCAGATATGTAGAGGAGATTTTAAATGAGCATGCTGGTCCTTTCTTGGTGAATATGGGCGCAAATTTCATTTTTATGGACGATAATGTGCGACCACATACAACACATTTGGTCAACGCGTATATTCAAGACGTCGGTATCACCCGCATGGAGTGGCCAGCTCGCAGCCCAGACTTAAATCCCATAGAGCATTTATGGGACGAGCTCGGGAGATGCGTTAAAAAACGCTCTCCAGCTGCAGCTAACTTACGTGAGTTAAGAAGTGCGCTAGTAGAAGAATGGTCAAACATACACCAAAACCGTATTAGAAATTTGATTTACAGCATGCCACATCGTCTTAATGAATCGATACTGGCTCGTGGAGGAAATACAAGATATTAAATTTACAGAAAAGCTTTCATTTTGCAAATTAACTATGTTGTATATTTTTGTTGTCAAAAGTTAAAAGTGTTTTTTTTTGTATTTTTTAGTACTTAAATAAAATTATACAGTTTACAAACGTGTTATGTATTTTTTTTATGTATAAGTCAGTCATCTATAACATACTACAGTTTCACTTGTTTGTGTTGTGTAGTTAACAAACTATCACACTTTTTATAAGCGACCCGGAATTTTTGCGGCCCAGTGTAATTTATGATTACGAGGAAACAACTTTTACGGATCTACTCGCGTTTATTTTACACATTACTTATTTAATGTTTATCCTAAAGTAAAGAGTAGATCCGTAAAAGTTGTTTCATTTCAATGTGTAGTGTTCGCGTAATAAACTTTAGAAAACAAAAGTGTTAAAGTAATAATTTAATTTAAGTTAATAGCTGAAAGAAGCCGTGGAGAATTTAAGAGCGTTTACGCCGCACATTAGCGCCATTAATGAAAAAAAAACATATCTAGCAATTAGAGATAGAAAATCAAATTATGCTCAAGAAACTATTTGAATGAAGTAATTTGATTTTCTATCTCTAATTACTAAATATGTTTTTATTTTCATTGGCGGCGCTAGTGTGCGGCGTAAACGCTCTTAAATGATATTGTAGAAAAAACTACAGTGTGTTATGAATTTATGGATCGGATTCATTGTAAACACGTTCCCTTTGATACTAAATATATATTTTGTTTATGTAATACGATAGCATTTTTAAATATATCAACTTAACCGTGACTGCACTTTTGGCATTGTTTGCTCTGCGCCTTAATTTTTTTTTTAAACACTAGCTAAGCTTGCTGGGTAGGCGTGTGGGGTGTGTGACCACGTTCGTTCACCTCAACGCTTGGCTGATAACTGATAAGTGAAGTGGCGCGGGCGGTGCGGTCTCACCTCATAAGGCTTTACCTATTAAACACTTGTGGCCCGTTCGCAACTTCGTCCGCTTGAGGACACCTGTATCCTATGTCGGACCCCTATAATGTCATGTTTGCAAAATATTGCCTTAATTTAAATAAATAGTCGTAGTTTTTAAAAATTATTAAATGGCAATACTGATTTTCCCGCCTCTTGACGTTTCCTGTTTATCTGGGAAAGAGGTAGGGGTAGAGAGGCTCTGCTCGGTCCAAGAGTGGAGTCAATGGTCATTCTTTTGCCGACCACGGCAGTGTTAAGACTAGTTGTTAAATCTATGTCCGATAGCTGTGTGATTTTATTTAAGCGTAACTTGTTATTGGAAAAAAGTATAGTTAAAATATTAGTTGCAAGTGTCAGTGGTTTTATTTTTATCAATAATTGCAGCGCCACCTACCGGATCTCATTGTAAATCAAAATCGTGTACACGTATTGAAGAATTATATTTACAACGTGCAACAGAAAGGTGGGATAAAAATGAAAAGATCCAAAGTGTATCCGATGTATATCTTGTATGTATTATTACTAAGGCATAATTATTAACTTTAATGCGGCATTCAATTGTAAATTTCATATTTATATTAGTGAAGTCATGCTCTTCAGCGCACAAAAGCAAGCAGCAGTGATCATAAATGTCACACAGAGGTTACTAAACCACTGTTTATTTATTTATTGTTTATTTTAATGTGACGTCACAATATAAATATTTAATAAAAAAATTGCATAACAAATTAAAGTTAATAATTATGTCTTAGTAACTCTGAACACAGTCAAAACCAAAATAATGACTAACTAACATTCCTGATGCACAACAGAATGCGCTACAAGTAGAAATAGTTGATCATTACAGATGTATTGTGGCCTTGGTAGATACCTAGGCCACAATATAACTTTAGGCCTCGATAATCAGACAGCAGAAGTCAATCGTAGAATTGGACAGGCCTGGGCAGCGTTTGGTGCAAATGGCAATATCATGCGTCCCAAAACTATACCGCAACACCTGAAAAGCAGAGTCTTCGAACAGTGTGACTCGCCCGTTTTCTCCAATGGAATGGAAACTACAACACTAACTAAGAGGTCAGCTGAAAAACTTAGAGTCGCGCAGAGAGCAATGGAAAGAGCGATGCTGGGTGTAACTCTGCTAGATCGAAGACGAAACGAGTGGATCAGAGGAAAGACAAAGTTGAGAGACGTTGTAGACTTGATAGAGTCCCGAAAGTGGAGATGGGCGGGACATATTGCGAGGATGGATTACCACCGATGGCCCAGAAGGACACTGGAAAGGAGACCGTGGCAAAACACACGAGACCGGGGCCACCCACCACATAGGTGGGTAGACGATATTAAACATCTAGCCGGCTACAACTGGATGAGGGTGGCTGGTGACAGAAGGAAGTGGAAGCGTTTGGAGGAGGCCTATGTCCGAAGACGGACTGAATGATGGCTGAGGATGTACTCTGAACATAAGATCTAGATCAGATACACTTTGAAACTTTTTATTTTTACCACACCTTTCTGTTACAAGTTGTATACCTACTACTATCAACCATGTGTGAACAACCGTATTACGTGACAGTTTTTTATACAAACCTTATCCTGACAATTACATATACAACAAAAAAAATCAGCTAAGTCCCTTGAGTCGTTCTCATGTGATGCGCCGACATACACGCGGCAATTGATTTCAATGATTATACATGCTGCGCCAAAGTAGCTCCTTTACTAAACCTCATTTTGATGACTTCCTATATTCTATACAAGTATTATATCTGAAATAATAAAGCGGGTACTTGACGAAAGTATATTTTCCTGTAAGAATGGGATTCATTCCGTCCTCGCTACTCCACAATACCGTGATGTGTGCAGACAATACCTGTTGTGCTACACTCTGCCACAGAATAAGGAGACTGCAGAGGGCAAGATTATTACATACCGCACTCAAACAAGGCACGCCTAGACCCTCTCACGAACACGGAACCACAGAGCATCTCGAACCAGTCCGAGCGCTGCTGTTGCGAGATTCCGAGGCTGTGAGAGGTAGCCTTTTATTTTGGAGAGAGTTCGCTGATTGCCTCAGACTGCACTATCAACTTCACCGGGCTTTTGTGGGGCCGGCGAGAAACTTAAAGAGTTCCTCAAGCCCGAACCTTCGGAAGTTTTTAGAGGGAACGACATCACGGGGACACGCACTTTTAAGAGTGTGATGCCGTTCCCTCTAGAAAACCTCCGGAGGTGATTCGTTTCACACGGCTTCAGGTACCTTTACGTACCTCCCCGCCCCCAAAAAAGCCCGGTGAGCTGAAAAAGCAGTCTGAGGCAATCAGCAATCTCTCTCAAAAAAAGGTTCGGATCCCGAGGGCGCCTACTAAGGCTCGGACCTCGAGAGGTTGTCTTGCTCGAGCGCGTTTGTATGAAGTTTACCTTCTGCAGTCCCCTTATTCTGTGGCTATGCGGTGTAGTGGAAGGGATTTGGATTTCGCATCGCCAGTAGACGAGCACGTTCCACGCGCTGCGAGATCTCTAGATAAATTATCTGGAGCCAGACTACAAAGGATTCGCCTCGTGAAAATTATGCATGTATAGGTGCTTTTATGTCGGTAATAGTCGTATAGTAAATTTTAGTTAACATCTTTACGGTTACATATTATTGGAACCGTTTATCCGTGTAGTGGTTGAATCATCGGTCTTTCCATTACACTTGGTACTTGATTTGGTTGGTGGTACGTTAGGTTGGTTGTAAGTCCGCCATTTTATGATCGCTATAAAACGACGTTGGTTGGTGATCCGTTGGGTTTGTTGTAAGTAAGTAAGTCCGTCATCTTAACATTGCTATAACCACAATGTTGGTTACTTTTTGTGTTTATAAAATTTTATAAAATACAGTGAAAAATTAAACGCCTACCCGACCCATTAGCACTTGAAGAAAAAAAGAAAAAAATAAAAATTTAGTTTTTTGTGTTTTGAAAGAGACTAGATAATCATAATTGCTTCGTTGAAGTGAAGTGCGCCTTCATTTTCGATCTTATCATTACTTACCAGCAGTAGAGATGAAGGAAGCACTTCCCTGTTATGGATTATTTGGAAATGAATGTTATAGTTTAAACTTTAAAATTCATTTCCTCCTCCTAAAAAACCGTAGCTATGCTACTGTTTTTTTGCGCTTTAGCAATTTTCTCTTTCCACTGACGATTTATTTACTATTTAACGGCTTTCCTTACCACAACCCATTGATTTATATTATTTTATTCACAATTATAAAATAATATAATTATTATACTGTGACCACGGATACTGCAAAGAGTTCGAAACGTCAAGATAAAATAAAATAATACAAAAATCATTGTGTAAATTAAACGCGAGTAGATCCGTAAAGTTGTTTTATTTAAATGTGTAGTGTTTGCGAATACTTTAGAAAATAGCAATGTTTATATCACAGTATAAACAAAGGTATGTTGAAACAACGAAAACAATGTCGCGAAAAGTTATTTATTAACGTATCTAACAAGTCAAAACAGGATACAAACTCGTACAGGCTCATTATGACGACATGCCTTATTAAGTTTGCCTCATGAATTTCAGTTTAACATAACAATCACAGTCTCATGTGTGCTAATAACGGAGGCATTAACTCCGAAATGAATTTCAAACGGTACAGAAAGTTCATCAACTCATTGAAACTCAAGTTAAATACCTACTAAGGCAATAACAAAAGAAAGTCTAGCTACAAAGCCTAACACTTCTTATAAAATGTAAATTAGTTAGTCTTTTATAAGATAGATATTAGTATTTCTTTTCTACTCAGAAGGGATTCGTAATTTTTAAAGAGCATCTAACCTCTTTGGCATACCTACATGTCCGCCATTTTGAAAAATACGTGTTTTGGCGGCCAGTGATGAAACGCATGTCAATCGACAGAGTAAGTGATTACAAACAAAAAGTGTTCCGTGATGAAATCTCTAAGTGATACGGTTTCTGAGATATTAGACTCCAAAAACAAATATTTTATTTTAATTTATTTGGTTTCCTTGAATGACAAAATAAGTATATGTCGGCGGCGAGGTTGTTTGTAGGTAGGACAGTCGAGCAAACTCGGATTCGTTGATAACACAGTTAATCTTGGATCTTCAAAATAAAGACGCAGTCCTTAGAGTCACTTTATTGTTATTTTAACATCACAATTAAATTATTTAAAAATAGTTGCCCGATGCAAATGGATTTTAGAAACGAAGTGAGTTCTGCGCGTGCGTACTCTCCTGCCGCTACCGTTCAAATGTGTCCAGTCCTGTCCAGTCCATTGTTGCGCCAACTGACGTTGACGTTCCGCGTACCATAGAGCATAGGCTGCGCAGACCACACTCAAGTATAGACTATACTTGTCGTTTCTAAGCGATGCTAGCGATTCATCACTGGCCGCCAAAACACGTTTTTTTTCAAAATGGCGGACATGTAGGTATGCCAGGTTCCATACAAAAATGTTCGAACCTCTTTAAGGAGTCTTATAACATTAAAGACTTAAAGAGATTTATTCGCTATTCGATCACGTTGTAAGGCAAAACTTGACCTCTTCTCGTTTGTTGCTTTCTTTCATCAGGATAAGAAGTGAAGCTGCTGATGAGCGGTAAAAATTCTTGTTTTCGTAAACGTTTTAGAATGTTGAATAAAACTCGCAATAGGCACTCAGCACACTGTTAAGAAATGCAAGATGCAAAATGCGAACTAACTCGCGCAAGGACTATTAGGGCTTAACGCCAGATCTTAACAGATACTCGTCCTTCATCCTCTCAGGCACTTTAAAGACTAGTCTCTATGTTAGGCTTAGGCGCCTGTCGCGTCATGAGACGTAAAGTCCCTATTAGAAATATAAAACATTTTGTTTAACACCAAAAACTGCAACAATACGAGTATATTCATGAAAATAAACACGAGATATGTGTAAAATGATTTCAGCGTAGTTATCGCGTAAACTTTAGAAAACAATTCGTTTCAATTCAAAAACGATACAGTTGTTTTTGCCAAACACAAATATTTTTGTGCCTGCAATAATTCAGTAAATGCGATACAGTACGAGTGTTCAGGTGTGAACTTGGTGTGAATCGTTTATTAGGGTATCAGTGAACGAATTATTTAACTGAACCGGCGGCGCGCCTGTTTGGGGTTCAGTCACCGTGCTTTATTCGCATTCGCCTTTTGGTTGATTGGAGCGTATTATTGAATCAGTGTACGTGACGATCTCAGCGTTTTTATTGTCGACAGACACCGAACGGGGCGCGATCGCCCGCTGAGTGACGTCAGTGACGTGCTGTCTGAATGTCAGATGGAATGATTTATTTCTTTTTTCTTTATTTTTTGCAGGATGCAGTCAGAGTTTAAAAAGGTTGGTACTAATCCACAAAGGAGAAGCGTTGGTCTTTATCTCGCCTGCAGTGTGACGATAATGCCGAATCTTGTCAGATTCCAACTATGGAGGAACTGGCTATTTCATCTTTTAACTACCGAAACACAACAATGATATTAACATAGTTCTTATAACGACAGTCTTAAATACCAAAATCCGAAAAACACTGTTTTATTTCTAAAGTTTCAATTTGAAAGTCCAAGAAGGACACATTAAAAGATTACTAATGTTATCTTTCACAGAGCCGGGAATGAAAACGCGGTTAATCTTTTGTTCACATTTGTTCATCCCTTTTTTCATTTTATATTTCCTATACACGATTAGGTACTTAATTTGCCATTTCCTCGACTAAAGTTTGCATCTTAAAATCATTCTTAGAAAGAGAGACATTTATGACCATCGCTGTTGAGTTTACGATTAGTAAGAAATTATAGTAAATACATTTATTAAGTTTTATTAAAAAGATGTTTGTAATAATGGAAAAAAGAGCTACTTCGATGCTTAGCATAGTCGATGGTGCTAACGATTTTTCGCGTTGTGTACAAAAGCTTTAAAATACTCTGTAAGTAAGTAAATAGGTAGGGTTGACAAGGTGAGGACGCCTAGTGAGACACAATCCAGCTCTATTAACTGGCTTCGCATTTGGACTGCGCTTCTGCTTAACATTAGGTAAGTAGAACTGCCTCATTTGCCTCATTTATTAAAAATAAAACTTGCATTGGTCGTATCTGGATTTTTTACCTTTTAAATTATGCCTATAAATTCAATTAGTAAGAAAAGTATCCAAATACTCACCTAATGTTTCCGAAGATAGTGTTAGTAATCATTCATCCTAACGATTAATGTGTTGATCTAACGGAACAATTGTGAAACAATATTTGAGTTCGCCATCGTCATAATGAAGGTCTATTTGCAATTTAGGGCGAGATAATTGATGGGTAAGTAATAAATATTTCTTAATAAACATCATCGCTTAATAGCGAATTAGTCAATACTAATAATGGATAGGTACAATTTGTAATATTCTGCAATTATATCTTCATGCACATATTTTTTACTTTTATACTTTAGAGTCATCAGAAACTTGTAAAAAAAAAACAAGTTTCGCAACTCAGTTCTTCTTCCGTAAAAAGTTGTGAGATCCATGTAATACCAAGACGGTTAATTTATTCAGTCTCTACATAAGGAACCTTCTGTCTTAAGTTATTACGTAGGTAATAGCCAACCTAACAACATCTTATAGTGACCATAAGAATATTAAAAATCTTTTATGTTTTAAATAAATAGATTGACTTGGCCATCGCAAGAAAACACATTGTATCTCACAAGTAATACATATATTATATTAAATTAGATTGTTTAGTGCGATTGCCAAGTCAATCTATTTATTTAAACATTATACAGGTACACTGATTCATTAACTGCAAATGTAACTTTGTAATTCTGTACATTTATATGGGACTACAAAGTTATTTATGTTGTTGGTGTATCTAAAAAACTGGACCGAAATTGCAGAATATTTTAGTTTTTCCTTGATTAATACACTAAACACTATATAATTGTATTATTGATTAAGAAACTTTGACTAGTTATAATTCTTAAAATACTACTGGTTCCAATTAAATGAAATTTGAAATATACCGTGTTTATACAATGCCTGCTTGTTTACTGAAAATTCAGACTTCTAGTTTTATCAAATCAAATCAAATCAAATCAAATATCTTTATTTGCGAGAATACAGGTCACAGGTACAGTTGTTGGGTTCTTTTACTTCGAGCCAATGCATTCTACCAGTTTACTGGTGTGCAAATATTAATTAAAATTTTATTCATGACAATACTTATTATTATTTCAAATCATCCCTCAGAAACATATACAAGGCAAAACTCATAAAAACACAATAAATAGCACATAAATATGAAAAAATAATAAAATAAGAAATCTATGTCACAATCTCAATAATATTTAAATAGTCATCAATTACACAATAATTTATTAATGTCTATTTAACCAATGTTATGTTTATAATTATTAAATTCATTCATTGTATAAAAACAGTTTTCTAGGAGCCAATTGGATAATTTATTTTTAAAAGTGACAAGGGGTAAGTTTTTAAAAGTATTTGGTATCTTATTATAAACATGAATAGCCATTAAGTAAGCATTTCTTTTATAAACCTCAGATTTACATACAGGTAAATAAAGTTTATCTACATGTCTTGTGTTCCTAGAAACGGCATCGGACTGTTTTTCAAAGTAATTTGGATGTAGCTTTACAAAAGTACACAATTCCTTTACATACATGCAGGTCAATGGAAGTATCCTAAGTCTCTTAAATAATGGCCTACAGCTATCCATGAACCATGCACCACATATGGCTCTAACGCATTTTTTTTGAACCTTGAAAACTCTATCTGCTTCGACTGAATTACCCCATAACAATAATCCATACGCAAGCACAGATGAGACATATCCATGATATGCGCTGAGCGCCACTTCCTTAGAAACGGTAATACGTAAGCGGCACAGATCTGTTCAATTTACCACAGATAAGCTCAACATGCGCTTTCCAATCACAGTGTTCATCCATAACTATACCTAAGAATTTATTAGTTTTTACTTGTTCAATTGTATTGTTGTTGTTTTTTATATTAAGTTTTAATTTTTTAGCTCTATTGGTTTGAAATTGAATCATTTTTGTTTTACTAACATTAATTTTTAAATTATTATCATTTAGCCACTTCACAACACTAGCTAAAGCATCATTTATATCACTCTCATAATCATCTCTCAAGTTGCATTTTATAAGCAATGTTGTATCATCGGCAAACAGTATAGTTTTATGATGAGTGACATTTGGAAGATCATTAATGTACATCAAAAACAAAAATGGTCCTAGTACGCTCCCCTGTGGTACACTAAACAAATTTTGTTTATTTAATGATTGGAATGTGGTTTTTTTACCATTGACAATTTTTCTAATCTCCGTACATTGTTTTCGATCTCTTAGGTAGTTATAGAGCCACGTATTCGCGTTTCCTCTTATGCCGTATCTTTCCAATTTATATAATAGAAGCTTGTGGTCCACAAAATCGAATGCCTTGGTCATATCAAGGAACACAGCTGTTATTGGTAATTTTACATTAATTGCTTCCGTTATGTTATGACCCTTACTAAATTAAAGCAAGCAAGAGATGTAGTGCTATTTTGACGAAAACCATACTGTTCATGTTGAAGTAAATCATGTTTATTTACGAAATTCCATAACCGTTTTAGAATTGCTTTTTCAAATATTTTTGCCATAACTGGGATAAGAGTAACAGGTCTATAGTTGTGGACATCAGTAGCGTCACCTTTTTTCAATAAGGGTTTAACGGTCGAGTTCTTTAATACACTTGGAAACATACCTTGTTCAAACGATAGATTAATACTATAACTTAATGGTTTGCATATGTGTTGTGCGGACAATTTGATAATTTTTGTACAAATGTCATCTGGTCCCGTAGAATTTGTACTATTCAGAGATCTAATAATTCCCAAAATTTCATTTTCATCAGTTGGTTGTAAAAATATAGTATGATTATTATTTATATTCAAAGATTTATTTATTTCATTCTGATCATATTGAAATGTATCTGTCAAATTAATAAAAAAGTCATTAAAAATGTTACATATATGTTGAGGATTGTCATATGTATTATTATTAACAATGATTGAATCAATTTGATTAACTGATTTACTATTAATAACATTTTCCTGAATAACTTGCCAAGATGCCTTACATTTATTTCTGTTCTTATCAATAAATATTTTATTTTGTATTTGTTGCGATTTATGTATGCATTTTTTAACACACTATTATATGCTTTATAATGCTTAGCGTTACTAAATTTATCCACAACAAAATTATAGGGGTCGAAAATGGCCCGAACTGTTTCGAGAAAAGGGTGGCACTGCCGGCCGTGCCTCTTTTTTGCTCGACTTGGCGGGGGCACTGCCGTGCCCCCAGATATAAATGGTAATGAGTGCTATTATAAAATGTAAAAGAGAGCGTATGGCCTATGATAGGCATACGCTCTTTTTTATACATAGCTCGGCAGATGACTCTACTCCACCTGATGTTAGGTGGAAACGGAGTACATACGCAAGGACAACTGGTGCAGCGTGAAAACAACGCAGCATCAGTCACCCTCACGAGTCACCAAATTTCTGTCTGTCTCTATATTGTTAACTATTATCTCTATATTGTCATTGCCAACTGTTAAGATAAAAATATAGATATATTTATTTGAGTGGAGCTGGACATGGAGCAACTGTTAAAGCTGTTACACTCAGTTTTGTTTTATTTTCTAATATTTACGTTTTGTTAAATATTAATGTGACTTAATGGTGGATTATGAACCGTTGAGTGTTCGCTCAGAATAATAACAGCTTTAGCTATTGTTCTGAGTTCTGTATGAGCGTTGGCCAATGAAACAAGACAGCGCAACGTCACTTATTGACTTTTTCAAGAAGACTTCGTTGTGTCTCTGTAAAGTCCCATATATTTAATAATGTTACTAATAGTTAGGGTTTGGGGGGAATAACATTTAACATTTCTGTCATGGTACTCATCACTTTGACAATAGCTTAATTTGCTAACCCACCAACCCATTAATTGAAGGGGAAATAACACACGCAACGTTATAGTGTATTATTATAGTTCTTATATGCATATTATGTATTTATTTACTATTTCGAGACAAATCCACCAATTATAGGTCCCACCGGAACACCAGCGCTTCTGCGGCGTTGAGCGTTGAGTAGCTTAAGCTGAGGCAAGGTCCTATAAAGTTGGTTTTCATTCGTTCTTTTTTCTTTCATCGTTACTGTCCGAGGCGTTCGAGTTAGTTGGTGAGAGCGGAAAACTCGTGGGCGACTCTAAGCAAGGTTCGGGTTGACCGTGTTTGGGGAGAGGGGGGGGATTAATGTCATTCCGCCTAGTAGGGAGTTCTCCGAGCCAAAAAGAAAATATAACTATAGACTATAATGAGAGACGATAAAATGTTGCTAAATTAGCCCGCTTGTCTGAAGGGCTCGCTCCGCAGATACCATGTTGAATATAAATCAGTGTCTACGTAACCTACCATAATGTAACAATTCTGGCGAGACAAAAATCAATCAGAGGTTTAACGATACGAAATAATTTAATTTAAAGTTTTTTTTTTACGTTTTTATAAATAATGCGATCCAATTGCTTTTTCCCTGTGTGGTGCCGGGGATAAAGAATTGCACCACCCCATCTCTTCCCGTGGGTGTCGTAAAAGCCGACTAAGGGACCATTCCAGAGGATGGGCAGCAGCATCTCTCTGAGGTTAAGTCTCAATCAACCTACTGCGATTGCCAACCCGCCTGCCAAGCGTGGCGATTACGGCAATTACCCCTCATATCCTTGGGGGAGGCCTTTGTCCAGCAGTGGACGTCTTTTGGCTGAGATGCGGATGATGAATTGCTTTTTCTCCCTCAGTGGTGGGACTCCGAGTGAAGTGCGCTTCCACCTTTGGCCTTGTCATCACTTAACATTAGGTGAGATGAAATCCAAGTGCCTACCCGAATAGAATTTTAAACAAAGTTTTATTTTAGTGTAAACCACACTCCGAATAAACTTCACATATGGCATGTTGACAAAGAGATTCCGTAAAGAGATAATATAATACTCAGTTTTTTATTGACTTTTTATGCAATAAATGAGATGGAACCATGTAAAATAAGACTTAATGTCAATATAGTAAATATATCATTTAAAATAAATAAAATATATTATGTCAATATTTCGTAGTCATATCTTAGATTTGCTCACTTCACGAAATGCTCGAGAATTTCATGAAATGGTCGCATTTCATGAAATGTTTCACTGTCTATTGGCCACACGATGATGTGGTTAAGGCAGATCAATGATAAGAAATCGTTTCTTGATATGGGCAACTAAACGCACGGCTCATGAAATGGTCAAACTTTAGTGATCATATCGTAAAATATTTACATTACCCACCGACCGTTAGAAGCGCTAATATCGTTTACTTTTTGTGTCGATACAATCGATTTGTACAATCTTATGCCGCTCCCTCCTTCCGTGACTGCGCTCCCCCCTTCCGTGACCAATCACTACAGCGTACAGCGTACTGAGGGCAAACCTTCAGAACGCTGCGCTTCGCTCGGGAAAAAAACATAACTTAACCTAACTAACCGTAAAGATTTCATACATTAATGATATGGCTAAACGTGGAAGGGCATATCATCAAACGTTGACGCTTTAACGATATGATCAGTTTAAGCTGGGCGTTTCATGAAATACAACCATTTCATGAAATGGTCGGTTACATTATAAAGTGATCAATTTTAAGATTCGGCCACGGCATAATATACTGCATGAGTAAGGCGCGTAATTGATTTCGTTATGTATGTTTATCTACACTAATGTTGTAACATTCTACTTATGTTTCCAATACTTGACTTATAATTACTACTGTTATAGCGCAGACAACAAAACACTCAATTTAAGCAATTTTACATGATGGTATAATATCCACATCGATATCGTAAAATCTCATTATAACATCAATAAAACGCGACCAATTAACCTGGCGAGCCTTATGTCAAAATCCTCATACAAGTTGTATAAAATTTTGATATTAGGCTGGCTTTTGAAAACAGTTACAGGTTATACGTGAAACTTCGTCGAAACTACTAAACTTACATACACAAAACTCTTTGGTAAGATCTTGTGCCAATTAAATAAAAAAAGAACAGCGCGCGCTCGCTCCTGATTGGCCCTGCGCGCGCAGCTGCGCTCTCATTGGTTAGATTTTAATGGCGGCAAGTTCACTGTGACAATACACGTACGCGTGAATTTAATGTTTCGCAATGTGTTTTGTTTTTAAAATACAAATTAAAAGTTAAAAATGGACAGCGACGATGATATTTGTACGCCTCCGGATATTCTAGAATTGGCAACAAAAGTAACTCACAATCTTTTGCCAGAAAAATCTAGAAAATTATATGAAAAAGAATATAATAGCTTTTTGGCATGGAAGATCGAAAAGAAAACTACATCATTTTCTGAAAATGTCATTCTTGTGTATCTCAAAGACCTCTCCGACAAATTCAAGCCATCTTCTATGTGGGCTAAATATTCTATGCTAAAGTCCACACTGAGTATCTACAACAATATTGATATCACGAAGTATTCAAAAGTCATAGCGTTCCTGAAACGCAGTTCAGAAGGACACAAGGAAAAAAAGTCCTTGACGTTTACATCAGGTCAAATAAAGATGTTCCTGAAAGATTCACCAGATATTTTGTATCTTATTGAAAAGGTAAGTGTACTTTAGTTCTGTTATTTAATCTACTTAGTACTTACGTACTACACACGCAAGTTATCTAGACACTCCGTTTGAGCGCTTTGTGTATAAATTAGGTAGTAGGTACCTACACTTTACTACTTCATAAATCATAGTTTTTGCCTTGGCTATGTACCTCAAGCTTATTATATCGTTTATTGTTACAGGTTGCACTAATCTTCGGCATAATGGGGGCATGCCGAAGGCAAGAGCTATACAACATCCAGTTCGATGAAGTCTCTAACATAGACGACAGTACAATCATGGTGAAAGTTTCGAAAACAAAAACGAAAATAGATCGTTCTTTCGTTGTGACGGGCAACTGCTATGCCGTATGTAAAAAATGCATGGAACTTCGACCCACCCCCTGTCGAAACCCTGCCTTTTTCTTGAGCTATAGATCGGGGAAGTGCGTCGATCAAAGAACTGGTATTAATAAATTTGGTGCTCTGGGAAAAACTATCGCAAGTTTTTTGAATCTGCCTAACCCAGCGTTGTACACGGGGCATTGCTTCCGGCGCACCTCGGCGACCCTTCTCATAGATAGCGGTGGTGATTTGACCGCACTGAAACGACACGGGGGGTGGAAGTCTTCTACTGTGGCTGAAAGCTACATTGATGAGTCTTTAATGAATAAAATTCAAGTCTCAAATACGATCTTGAACAGTATAGAAAACAAGACGAATGAAGTAATTATAAATATTCCAACTCCGTCTACGAGCTCTACTGCTTGCCCCGCGACCGCTAGGTACAGCTGCTGGATCAATAATTAACATTAACTTTCAAAATTGTACCATCCAAAATTTGAACAATTATTATAAATAAACTATTGTCAGCTTTTACTCTTGTTGTTTGACTAATTGCATTAGTGAAGATAAAGTAGTGTATGCAACTGCATATAACACGGGTATTAAAACACTCGTTACTATTATGAAACTCGCTGCGCTCGTTTCATAAACTCACACTCGTGTTTTAATACCCTTCATTATATGACAGTTGCATAAACTACTATTAGTATGTACCTAAATGGCAATATTTTGATGTTTTTAGTACATATATTGGATTGTGAAATATATGTATCTATACATATAATAAGAACGTAGGGATAAAAAAATCTGTAAATGCAATATATAAAAAAAAAATTACACAGGTTGCCTTAAAATCACTTACGGAACATGATAGAATAGTTTAAAAAAAAATTGTTTGTTTGTTTGTTTGTTTGTTTGTTTGTTTGAAGTCGATAAACTCGAGAACTACTGAACGGATTTTGATCCGGTTTTCACCAAAATGCTAAGAAAAATCCGGAGAAACAAATAAACATAAATACTCGAAAATACAGGATGTCTCATTTAAATCGGTCAGTATGGGAAAGTCTGAAACTATAAGACATACGAAGATCTGTCCTTAGGAACCATGTCATCGATTTTAATAAGAAGAAAAACTGCATTCATACATTTAAAGAAAACCTGTACTCAGCTCGGGAATCGAACCCGGTTGTTTTGAAAAAAATAAACTTATAGTATTTCTATTTAGATATCGATTGTGTAGATCTTAAGCAGTAAATAGCTCTTTGAAACATGATGTCTAAAATGAATAAAATGCATTGTTTTCACGTACTTTAGTTTATTTTAGTAGGTGTTCGAATTGACCACCGTTACATTCAACAAGTTCAGGCATAAAAAAAATGTAATTTAATTAATATGTAGTGTTACTTTTAGAACAGACCAAAATGTACGTCACCTTTGTAACGGTAAAGATCGTTTAGAAAACTCAAAAAAATCCGGTGTTTATAAATTAATTTGTAACGACTGTGATGGGGTCTATGTAGGTCAGACAGGCCGAAATTTTGACATTAGATATAAGGAACATATTGCCGCGTATAGGAATGGCTATCCAGATAAATCACATTTCGCAAAACATCTAATTGATACCGGCCATTCTTTGTGCGACAATAACAGCTATAATATTTTGCATGTTTGTAATAAAAGTTTTCGGTTGTGTGTGTTGGAGCAATTAGAAATAATGAAACATAATAATGACAGTCATGCGCTGTTGAATGACCAAACAAATTTAGTTCCATCCCCATTATTACGTATTGTCGCGGGTAGTACGTCACAAATGTCAAACGATGGCGCTTTATAAAAGCGGCCGGGAGCTGCGTAGCCGTAACAGTCGGTGCGCAGCTCTCGACCAGTCAACAGCTCCTGAGGATGCCCCGTGTAGGGGCGAAACACGTGTCGGGTATCGGTGTTGGTGTGCATTTTCGCTTGCACGCATTGTTTCTCCTGCATGTGCATACTTTTTGCGGGCGGGAGGGCGGTGCACGCGTACTGCATCCAAGCTGTATAAACGAGTGAGTTAGCGGAATTAACACTACATATTAATTAAATTACATTTTTTTGTACTATGGATTTCCGCAAAATAACGCCTGATTCCATTAATTATTAAGTTCAGGCATGTAAAATTGTCTCTATGGTTGTTTGTACCTTTTTGCTGGTTTTGTAATTGTAAAATCGTTACCTAAACGTGTTGAATATTGTATTGAAAAAAACGGTGGTCACTTCGAACACCTTCTAAAACAAATAAAAGTATGTGAAAACAATGCATTTTATTCATTTTAGACATTATGTTTCAAAGAGCAATTTACTGCTTAAGACCTACACAATCGATATCTAAATAGAAATAGTGTAAGTTTATTTTTTTCAAAACAACCGAGTTCGATTCCCGAGCTGAGTACAGGTTTTTTTTAAATGTATGAATGCAGTTTTTCTTCTTATTAAAATCGATGACATGGTTCCTAAGAACAGATCTTCGTATGTCTTATAGTTTCAGACTTTCCCATACTGACCGATTTAAATGAGACACCGATTTTTTTATCCCTTCGTTCTTATTATACATAATAAGAACGTAGGGATAAAAAAATCTGTAATTGCAAGATATAAAAAAAAAATACTTTAAAATCACTTACGGAACACAATAGAATAGTTTAAAAAGAAATTGTTTGTTTGTTTGTTTATTTATTTGTTTGTTTGAACACGATAAACTCGAGAACTACTGAACGGATTTTGTTCCGGTTTTACCGAAATGCTAAGAAAATTCTGGAGAATAACATAGGTTACATAAATACTCGAAAATTGTTAAATTTTGATTTGGTCTAAGCCGGGATTTAATCCTTGGTTGCTTGGCAACTGTTGTTTATTATGTCATCATCATCATCATCATCATCATCAGCAGCCTATATTAGTCCACACTGTTTTTCTTTTTTTTTCTTTTTGTTGATGGCTTTGTGCGATTAGCACATTTAGCCAGTGTCAAAGTAATTTTTCTTTCAAGTAATACATAAATAAACAATATTTCCTTCGTCCTCCAGTAATGATGATGAATGATAATAGAAATGAGAAGTGAGAAATGATATACCCCCCAACCCCTAGAGTATCTCAGTAAAGATGTGGGGCTTTACTAAGTCCTCGGGCGTACTTCTTGAGAGAATTTGAAAAGTGACGTTGCACTGTTTTGTTTCATTTGCCAACACTCATGCACACTCACGAACACTTAACGGTTAATAATCCACCATTATTTCACATTAATGTTCGACATAACACAAATTTTAGAAAATAAAACAAAATTGCAGACATTACTCTTCACTTTCCTGCCAAGAACTCGTCCACACTGTTTATTATGTAACATAGGGGAATTTTTTTTAATGAGTTTTACGGCTCTGGCATTTGAAGCTCTGGCTCTCTATTGCTATCGTGTTTTACGGCTCTGGGTTCTTTGCCTTTTTGAGCCTGTCATTGATAGTTGTTGCCATGAGAATACCGATTTTGATGCGGTTATCACCAAAATGCTTAGAAAATTTCGGAGAATAACATACAAATCGAAAAATGTTAAACAAATTTTGATATACCTATTTACGCGACTAACTGTTAGATACGTTCGTTGAGTTATTATTTCAGAAAAGTTTTGTTACTCTCTAAGGTTACCTACCCTTTATAAATCTGTGAGGCACCTAAGCGAACATTAGCACCGCAATAGTAAAGCGACGGAAAATAAAAACAAGCTCGAAATCACGCACATCATTAAACTTGGCTGTACATAGGTACACCTTTTGTTTCATTTACCGAAATAACCAATAATAATATGGATATTTAGTCGCGCCTGCGCGCGGCGCTTATTGCAGTTTTCTAATACACAGAAATGTTAAAAGTTAAAACATTACCTATATTTGGCGGTATAAACCTCTGTGTCGTTGCCCAAAATAATGTCTCTTTTTTAGTTAAGCATAGAAATGTTACCTAGGTACTCATTAAATTTGGCTGTATAAAACTTTGTATCATTGCCCAAAATCATGTCTCTATTTTTTTAAATATTGCACATAGAAGATATCTTAAATTACATAGCTTGGCTGTATAAACCTTTGGGTCGTTGCCCAAAATACTTAATATTATTTTTTTAAATCTATTTGGTGAAAATACGCGAGAACAGGAAAATTTAAAAAAAAATTGGCGCTCAAATTTTGAAACGAACAGAAGGAAATTTTGATATTTTGCAATGCATTAAGTACCTATTTTTATTTTGTTAATAATTTTCAAATTATATTAATTATTCATTGTGTAAAAGTTTTTTAAAACATTTTATGCAGGTACGTTAAATATTTCAGTACTTATTCAGTTCTTATTAATTTTCAAATATGATTTATTCAATGTGTAAAAGTTTTATGAAACATTTGATGCAGGTAAGTTAAACACTTATTTCAGTACTTATTTTACATGTAAGCGGTTTCTTACTTTGGTTTCTTAACATGTTTATAGGATAAATCTGTGTTCAATGATACAATATAAGTAAGTAAGTATCATAAAAATTTTAATATCATAAAACCTATAAAGAATGAATTAATAAATGAATAAATTTATCGCAAATTTGTAACATAAAATACTATACTGTATTACTTATTAGACAATAATATTAGTAGTTTATGCAACTGTCATATAATGAAGGGTATTAAAACACGAGTGTGAGTTTATGAAACGAGCGCAGCGAGTTTCATAATAGTAACGAGTGTTTTAATACCCGTGTTATATGCAGTTGCATACACTACTTTATCTTCACTAATGCAATTAGTCAAACAACAAGAGTAAAAGCTGACAATAGTTTATTTATAATAATTGTTCAAATTTTGGATGGTACAATTTTGAAAGTTAATGTTAATTATTGATCCAGCAGCTGTACCTAGCGGTCGCGGGGCAAGCAGTAGAGCTCGTAGACGGAGTTGGAATATTTATAATTACTTCATTCGTCTTGTTTTCTATACTGTTCAAGATCGTATTTGAGACTTGAATTTTATTCATTAAAGACTCATCAATGTAGCTTTCAGCCACAGTAGAAGACTTCCACCCCCCGTGTCGTTTCAGTGCGGTCAAATCACCACCGCTATCTATGAGAAGGGTCGCCGAGGTGCGCCGGAAGCAATGCCCCGTGTACAACGCTGGGTTAGGCAGATTCAAAAAACTTGCGATAGTTTTTCCCAGAGCACCAAATTTATTAATACCAGTTCTTTGATCGACGCACTTCCCCGATCTATAGCTCAAGAAAAAGGCAGGGTTTCGACAGGGGGTGGGTCGAAGTTCCATGCATTTTTTACATACGGCATAGCAGTTGCCCGTCACAACGAAAGAACGATCTATTTTCGTTTTTGTTTTCGAAACTTTCACCATGATTGTACTGTCGTCTATGTTAGAGACTTCATCGAACTGGATGTTGTATAGCTCTTGCCTTCGGCATGCCCCCATTATGCCGAAGATTAGTGCAACCTGTAACAATAAACGATATAATAAGCTTGAGGTACATAGCCAAGGCAAAAACTATGATTTATGAAGTAGTAAAGTGTAGGTACCTACTACCTAATTTATACACAAAGCGCTTAAACGGAGTGTCTAGATTACTTGCGTGTGTAGTACGTAAGTACTAGGTAGATTAAATAACAGAACTAAAATACACTTACCTTTTCAAAAAGATACAAAATATCTGGTGAATCTTTCAGGAACATCTTTATTTGACCTGATGTAAACGTCAAGGACTTTTTTTCCTTGTGTCCTTCTGAACTGCGTTTCAGGAACGCTATGACTTTTAAATACTTCGTGATATCAATATTGTTGTAGATACTCAGTGTGGACTCGAGCATAGAATATTTAGCCCACATAGAAGATGGCTTGAATTTGTCGGAGAGGTCTTTGAGATACACAAGAATGACATTTTCAGAAAATGATGTAGTTTTCTTTTCGATCTTCCATGCCAAAAAGTTATTATATTCTTTTTCATATAATTTTCTAGATTTTTCTGGCAAAAGATTGTGAGTTACTTTTTTTGCCAATTCTAGAATATCCGAAAGTGTACAAATATCATCGTCGCTGTCCATTTTTAACTTTTAATTTGTATTTTAAAAACAAAACACATTGCTTAACATTAAATTCACGCGTACGTGTATTGTCACAGTGAACTTGCCGCCATTAAAATCTAACCAATGAGAGCGCAGCTGCGCGCGCAGGGCCAATCAGGAGCGAGCGCGCGCTGTTCTTTTTTTATTTAATTGGCACAAGATCTTACCAAAGAGTTTTGTGTATGTAAGTTTAGTAGTTTCGACGAAGTTTTCACGTATAACCCAACTGTTTTCAAAAGCCAGCCTAATATCAAAATTTTATACAACTTGTATGAGGATTTTGACATAAGGCTCGCCAGGTTAATTGGTCGCGTTTTATTGATGTTATAATGAGATTTTACGATATCGATGTGGATATTATACCATCATGTGAAATTGCTTAAATTGAGTGTTTTGTTGTCTGCGCTATAACAGTAGTAATTATAAGTCAAGTATTGGAAACATAAGTAGAATGTTACAACATTAGTGTAGATAAAATTCATTACAGTTCTCAATTTATTGATATTTTGTATCTACGAATAAGAACATAGTTGGTAAATAGTTTTTTGTGCATTATGGCCGACAACCAATAATCCTGGACCGCTACCTGCTAGGTACTCGATATCCAGCTTCGGTGGACAAGGCAAAAAAAATTTTGAAGTCCGTGGTTGGACAGTATAACAGTAGACACATCTTAGCTAAGATACACCAGTGCCTAGGACGACTCCGGACGAGTACCTGAGCTGTAAAATACCAATTTTATTACATATAATTGAGCGTCAGTAAACCCATTTCAGGTTTGTATGACGTAGCAAATACGCGCAACCCACCGAGAAACGGTGTTGTATACTGAATGTATGTGGAGGGATAATTGAAACGGAAAACTGAGTGAGAGTCTGTATGAACGGGACGATTCTGTGCTTCAAACTGAATATATGTATGTACATGGCAGAGATGATAGTCGAAAGAATTAGAGATAATGTATGAAAAATAATGATGGACGTAAAGGAGGCACAGGAAGTATGCCAGAACCAAACTAATTGGAGATCGATTGTCTTTGTCTATCTCAGCATTCCCAGCTGAAAGGATATTAAGAGTGAGTAGATGTACGTATGTCGGTAAATACAATGTCAATTTTCTAAATTTCCGATGCATATAATTTTATTATACCCTAATAAGCTTAAATAGATACCTACTTAAAAATTAAACTGTACAGACTACAGCCTTTAGCTCACGCGGACGAAGTCGCGGGCAACAGCTAGTTAGTATATAAATCTACTCTAACCTATAAACTATCTAATACATTTCCACAGAGTCGATGGTCTACAGTTTTTGGTTTGGTTTACTAATAGCCAGCTAGATATTTCGATTGCATTGTACTTTTAAACTGAATCTACAGACAACTGAAGATAACCTCATGCAAATAATTGTGAAAAAACAGGTTCTTGCTTTTTTACTATTTTTTTCAATCTTTTTCAAATATTATAAACAAAGAATCATGTTATAGAAGTTATAAATCTGTATAGAAATTTAAACTTTAGTTGTTCAATCGTTTACACTCTGATCAACGTTGCGAAAATAATTATCAACGTTTAAGGCTTAATCATAAGCCTTGTGACAACCAATTTATTTTAACGTCGGTTACCTAGTATTAAGTTGCTATCTTCGGCATTATAACAGATTTAAACTGCCAGAAATATTTTTTTAACGTATTAACATCTTTAATAATATAATGATAATGTTTATTGTTTTCTAGAAAACTTCAAAGATTCATGATACTTAATACTAAAAGTTTGGTACTTAGTAAGTAGTATAAAATACAATATTAATGAGTTTTGTTATTTTTTGTACATTTTAATTTTACTTGTTGAGAAAGGTTTTTTTAATTCTGCTTTGACATCACCAACCCGCCAAATTGGCAAGCGTGGTGATTAGGTACCTAAGCCAAAATCCATAAATTGTTGCGATGACTTGATTGCAATGATGGAGACTTTTGTCCAGCTGTGAGACAGTAAATATGCTATTTACTTACTAACTCTCTCTGTAAATTGAAGGTAGATTCATAATTCTGTCCCCGTAAAGCATTAATTTTAGTTGATTTAACTCCATTTCTTGCGCAATGAAGCATTGCTAATCTTACTTTTGACACATAGTAAGGAGACTGTAAAAGGTAAGTATAAAGAGACGCGTTCGCGCAACGCATACATAGACAGCCTCCCACAGACACGGAATCCCGTAACAGCTGCACTCGTGTTCTTCGCTGTTCTTAGGTTTAATAGCTAGTGGTCGCCCGTGGTCGAAATTCGACCGTAGTTTTTTATTAAGGCTGCACGGATTGTATCCTCAGCAATGAAAAATTAAAAAAGATAGATTGTGAGTTGGATTGGCATTGACCGGCAGATTTCGGCCGGTCCTCTTCCATTTTTGTAATTTTTGATAAGAGTTTATATAGGTACATGTGTGTCAAATACATACAAAAGCTGACAATAGTTTATTTTTCATATAATTTTCTAGATTTTTCTGGCAAAAGATTGTGAGTTACTTTTGTTGCCAATTCTAGAATATCCGGAGGCATACAAATATCATCGTCGCTGTCCATTTTTAACTTTTAATTTGTATTTTAAAAACAAAACACATTGCGAAACATTAAATTCACTCGTACGTGTATTGTCACAGTGAACTTGCCGTCATTAAAATCTAACCAATGAGAGCGCAGCTGCGCGCGCAGGGCCAATCAGGAGCGAGCGCGCGCTGTTCTTTTTTTATTTAATTGGCACAAGATCTTACCAAAGAGTTTTGTGTATGTAAGTTTAGTAGTTTCGACGAAGTTTTCACGTATAACCCAACTGTTTTCAAAAGCCAGCCTAATATTAAAATTTTATACAACTTGTATAAGGATTTTGACATAAGGCTCGCCAGGTTAATTGGTCGCGTTTTATTGATGTTATAATGAGATTTTACGATATTGATGTGGATATTATACCATCATGTGAAATTGCTTAAATTGAGTGTTTTGTTGTCTGCGCTATAACAGTAGTAATTATAAGTCAAGTATTGGAAACATAAGTAGAATGTTACAACATTAGTGTAGATAAAGTATATTTTTCTCATCACAAAAGGTACTGAACTGTAAGGTTTAGATGGATGACAAAATTATATCCTATCTGTGAGAGACGATGCTTGAAGTAGGTTTCAAAGAAACCTGATTTACAAGTCACCAGGCCCCACTCAGGACTATATAAGTGAACACTTTGGAATGAACAGTTATTATTTTTAGACTAACTTAACAAAAGACTATAATATAATATTATAATACAAGACTAACTTATTAAGATTTGTGTATTATTATGATTTTATTTTTTTTCTTATATAATATACCTACTTCATACATTTCTTACCCTTTATTTTCTAGTAATATAATTGCAGAAATCAGTAATATGTTTGTAAATACCTAACTGTGTGTATTTATGTTGTATTATGTGTTGTGTAAGTGTGTATTGAAGTGTATGAGTTGAATTTGAAAATATATATTCTTAACATTTGGGGACAAAGAAATTACGTATCACTTTTATTGCTTATATTGCTTAGGTTTTAAAAGGTTTTCTGTTGCCTCGTAGACTAGACTCTTAAGATGAGTTGAGATTTCTGATGATGATGATGAGATGATATGAGAAGTATGTATTAGGCTTGTTTTACACGTACCATAACCACATCACACCGTCGCGACATCAGGTTGTCAAGCAGTGGTTGCGTGTGAATAGTGTCGCTGCGGCTTCTTGCGGTTACGGTTGCGGTACCTACAAAATATTTGCGATTTGGCCGGCCGCTAATTCACGGTATCGGTCGCTGGTGGTTGCGTTGTGGTTGCGTTGTGGTTGCGATGTGGTTGCGATGTGTTTGCGATGTGGTTGCGATGTGGTTGCGATGTGGTTGCGATGTGTTTGCGATGTGGTTGCGATGTGGTTGCGATGTGGCTGCGATGTGGCTGCGATGTGGTTGCGATGTGGCTGCGATGTGGCTGCGATGTGGCTGCGATGTGGCTGCGATGTGGCTGCGATGTGGCTGCGACGTGGCTGCGATGTAGTCGGTATCAAACACGCGGTCAATAAAGACGGCAAAATGTGGCCCGTGTGAATTCAACTATCATTTTTATACAAATTAGCGCCCGCCCACGTGTTGTGGTTGTGATGTGGGTGTGGTACGTGTGAAACAAGCTTTAAGCTTGTCTTTGGGTATCCTTATTATGTGCTTTTGACGGCTGACCGTGTGCATGATTTACAAAGGCATTCCGTTAATTTATTTAATATTACTGATGCTGGCGATAATCGGTTTGATTAAAACAGAGTTTCACTCTCGCCACTCTGGCCGACGCGATGATGTGTGAAGCGAACCGCACGCTACTGATTCGATTAGATTATACAGAGTGTCCCAATTATGGCAGGTCTAGAAAAATACTTCTTCGTCTTCTTAGCATTCCTTTTATCAGCGACGGTCATCATAGCTAGTTTCAACTAGGGAACCATAGGATGGATGGTTTGTAGGTTTTTAAGCCTGAAATGCCTTTTTCTACTACTTCTCTTTTGCCAGCTATCTTGCCTTCTATTTTGAGCTGGAGCAGTATGGTTTTGGATTCGTCATGACGTCACCGTAATAACGAAGCTTTTGTCTTTTCACTTCTTTAAGAAGTTTGAGCTCTTTGCCCATGCGCATAGAGACCTCAATATTGGTAACTTTGCCACTCCACGATATTCTCAGGTGCCTACATCTAAAAAGCCTCGATCTTTTCCATACTTGCCTGCGTCCACCACGATAATGATAATCGATGACAAATCCAAAACAAAACATAACATGATTAACAGCCATTTTAAAGATACCTACACAAAATATTGCTAATATCTTGGAAACAATTAACACACATAAGTCTGGCGTATCATTTTTGGGACACCCTGTGTGTGCTGAATTTAGTGCGTTGATTTGATGGCGACAAATTCAGGGAGCACGTTACGAATGAAATGATGCACGAACGCGTCGCCGTATCGTGAGAGCGCTTGGTAACGATAACAGAGCTTTAAGCACGGCTGTATAGGACTTTTTCGTATCAAAGTTTTAAACAGAACGGCTATTACGGTTTTTTACGTAGGTATAACTTAACGTAAGTTGGTAACTTTTCGATTTGTTTCGTCTTTCTTTACTATAAAAATGAGAAGTTCTTTTTCTTTCTATTTTATTTACAGGCATAGTATAATAATGAGTACTACGCTACAGGTACTTCTATTTTCTTAGTGTCTTTCGGCAAACTTCGTTTTTCGGCTGTCATCAGATTCCTATTTCGCTCTCAATCGACTTGAAAGTATATAGAGTTGCTACTACTCTTTTTATTTTATTTTTAGAACTAGCGGCCCGTCGACATTTTTTTTATTTTTTATATATAACCTATGTTACTCAACGCTAATGTAGCATTCTAATGGTGAAAGAATTTTTCAAATCGGTCCAGTAGTTTTTGAGTTTATTCGTTACAAACATACATACAATAAAAAAAATACATTCGAATTGATAACCTCCTCCTTTTTTTGAAGTCGGTTAAAAATACAAAGCTTTCCCTTATTATAATATTAGTATAGATGGGGAGACTATTGGACTATACGTAACTTGATTTACGACTTATAGTTTTTGAAATCGAATAAATTTCATACGGAGATTAAAACAAAACAGCAATAAATTACGTTGTTCTGAGTTCAAATGATTATACCCACATGATTAATCTAATAATAAATTGACATAGAAATTAATATTCGATTGCGTTTATTCGGAAATACGATGATTGAAAGTAATATTCGATTGCATTCGGAAATACGATGATTACCGAGAGACTTGAGAAAATAGAAACACTGTTGGTTCACATAATGGCATTCACTCAAATACCTACAGTACGTAATATTTTTAACTGTATTCTTCTTAATACAAAGTCGAAGAAAAAAAGTACATCTAATAGTCTAAAAACAGGAAGAAAACAACATAACAACATAAGCAAAAGTTACATACGAAACACTTCGTCACAACGTCGATTGATTTTAGATAAGTAAATCGTCTAGGTACATTTTTTAATTAACAACAAGTTTCAAAGCGTTTCCTATACGTTTTACCGTTTACGTTTCACGTGAATTTATACAAAAATAGCTGAACATTGCAAACCTTAAGTAGTCTGTGCCGTCTTACCTCCCAAAAGCCCCAGGGATCGCTTTCCACCAGAGCTCAAGAATTCAAGAATAAAATCGAACAACACCGCAACCACAACAACAGGTAGGTATTGTTCGATTTTATTCTTGAATATTCTTGAATTCTTGAAAGTGAGTAGGTACTCATAATAATCGACCGGAACAAATTTAGGATGTTTGCATATAGTACTGAAATAAAACAGTTGTATAACCAAATAAATAACTTTATACTGGATTTAGGCTATGATGGTTACTTTGATATCTCCTATTAAATAATTTTTGTTTTAAAGCCAAATAACGTGAAGTAAAAGTAAATAGTCTATAAACTGTCCCACTGCTGGGCAAAGGCCTCCATCATTGAAATCAAGTCATCGCTACAATTAATGGGTACCCATCAATTTACAATATAAAGAATCAACATTTTTTTACAAAACAAAAAACACTCATTTAATAAATCTAAGTATGCCGCCGTAACAACAAACTTAGCAGCATTGATGAGTTAGGTAGCCAGTTCTTCAGTAGGTTAGGATTTAAGGAGAAGTGCACTTCCACCTTCGGCTTTGCCCTAAGTGTGATAAAAGCCAAGGGTTCCGTTGTTGTGTGTAAAGAAAAGTAAGTTCCTAATTGAATGCAGAATGTACTATGTAATGTCATTACATTAAATTCATTAAAGCCATTAAATTATTGAACCAATTAATCGTATAGTAGGATCATAATCCTACTATACGATTAATTGGTTCAATAATTACTGAAACAAATTTCCGTCACGTAGTACTGAGTGCCTAGTACGAGTTATATTCAGCACGTTAACGAAGACAGAAGAAGAAAAATAGAAAAACAAAGAAGAGGAAGGAAGAAGAAGAGTTAATTGTAATTAATCTCGTTTGTCACCATACACCTCATTTTATGTCCCCTTTGCTGGGACACGAGCCTTCCCTATGGATGGATCGGAGGAATGAGCCCTATTAACCACGCGGGCCCAGTGCGGATTGGTGGCTGGTAACGACTGCTAATGCAGCCGGCATTACGTGCCTTCCAAAGCCCGGAGGGCTATGAAAGATTTTTGTTCACCCATCCGATGACCGGCTTACTTAACCACTGCGTCATCGAGCCATTGACGTCATCGAATGTGAATAGATTTCGCACGACGCATCTTAAGATTCGCCACACGGTTCCGGACGAAACCATCGCACGTTAGTCCCAGAACACATGGTGAAACGCAACTGCAACAAAACTCTTTTGAAATTATTAGTTTGAAACTAGTTTCAATCGTTTTCCATACACAAAATTTGAAAATGGTCGCGCCATGTGCGGTCTCTCATAAGAGTCTATGGCAGAAACTCAAATGAAAATTCTAAAGTAACTAGAGGTTGCAGTTTCGGTGCAGTCGCGTTGCGCCGTCTGTTCTGGGCCTTACATGTAGGCTAAAAGTCAAATAACTGTCGTAATAGAGATGTTGACGACAATATGAATAAATTCCAGAACATTAGACTTATTAATGAAATCACGTAACAGTTCTTTAAAACATTGACCAATTTCATATTCGATCTAAGTATGAATTTCTGTAACCTCAAAAGTTAAGTGTGTATAAAGTGTTTATTAAAAACACTGAATTACCGGAACAAAATGGTGACGTCATAGTTTGCCATTCCCATACAGTTTCTGTCTCAACAGCGCCAAATATTATTGAAAACAATGCAAGATCTGGATCTTTTTCACTGCGCAATTGCTCTTCAAATAGCTCACATACTTTCTGAATACTATCGATTGGAAAGAAATGCTTAAATTCAGTTGTTCCGGTCATTTTAACTTTAAAAAATCAAAGCATTCTAATAAGTACTTCTCCGTTGAATTAAAGAAAATCGTTTTGACAGCGGCTAAAAAGTTTCTCTATTATTGACTAATCAGTCTACTACCCAAATGCTTAGTTTTCTGCCGCCGTGCCCACCGCAGGAATCTCAATCGTAATATCAGGAGATAAACCAAATACCGCAACAGTGCGCGTACTGGAAAGTTCGCTCAGCGGGAACCTAATTATAGGTCTGGCATTAATTATTTATTTATTATTACAGTTAAAACAAAGACGATGCACAATTTTAAATAACACCACTTCTTACCATTCGCCTGACAGAATGCCAAGCAATGCTCTAGCAAGATCAAGCTGCTTATTCCGAAAAATATCAATGTCCTAACCGGGTTACCGATGCTAAGAGTGTACCTATTTAGTTTTGTAAGCCCACGTACAGGCACGAGCATTAACATGTAAACAAAGTAACTCTTAACACAATGGAATAAGAGCCAAAATAGTCAAAAGTTTAGACATGGCGCTTCAGTACTGTTGGTGATGTGATCAAGCTGTGGTGACGATTTCGCGTTAAGGCGACGCACCGCTAAACAATAAATCTCATACGTTTGATACGAGCGTTTGCGCCTATAAGAAAAACTGTTTTTTTTCCTTCAAATTAAAACTACAAATTATTTAAAAAAAATGAACTACAATTTTGAAGTGTGTGTTAAGACTAATCTACTAAGAAAATTTAGATGCTTAAATCGGTTTGGTTAGCCTGTAAAATGCGAATCTATGTTTTAAAAGAGGTTACTTTGATATTTTTTTCTCTGTTATTAAAGTTGAAAAATCGTGTTTCTGCAACTAACAAAATGAACTCAATTAAATGAAAAATCATGTCATCAAATATCACTTTCATATGTTTTGTAATTGTTGGGAAAAATCAAGATCCCCGCCACGTAAATTACCAATGCGTCGTCTTAAGTTATTAGGCACAAATAACCGAAACATACGGGACACATTAATTCAGGACATTCAGATTCCCCTCGAATTATGCAATACAGTAGTACCTGAGATTAGCTCCGACAAACAAACGAACTTACAATTTTGTAAGGTTAAGTTTAACCTCTTTACTTATTAGGATAGATGTAAACCTTGGGCACATTTCGTTCAAGTTTATTTTTTTAACGCATAATTAGTTTGTTTTTTTTTACGTAGGTCACTTCAGGTTACTTAGGTACCTATATTAGGAGATAAACCAATTGCTTAGTTAGAAATATGGTTACATATAATTTTACGCAAAGTTCCGACCAAAACTTTTGGCGGGTTGGACAAAACATCAATAGCATAGTTAAAAGCGCACCGGACCCGGCATGTCATGCGGTACGAATTCGAATCCAGCCCGTGGCACTGTTTTTTTTAATTGTACCTAATATATTAGTTTTCGGCCGCCGTGCCCACCGCAGGAATCTCAATCTTAGAAGATAAACCAGATACCGCGTATATACAGTGCGCGTGCCGGAAAGTTTGCTCAGCGGGAACCTAATTTTGGGGCGGGTATATGAATTATGCAATATGCAAACCTTAGTCGTACTCAATTAAGTTGTTTCGATGTTATATTATAGGGATATTTTAAAGGTTAATTATTTCGTTATTTACTTATTCATTTTTAACTTTGAGTTCATATTACATACATCTAAAAATAAATGGTAATTTTCTTTCTGCACGTTCTGCTAGTCAACAATTATAGGTACACACGCCTGCACATCAACCTACCAAAAACTGTCAAATTTCTGCAATAGACTTTGTACTTTATCCCTTAACATTATGGTTTATAATGTATTGAAGAAATTTGACAGTTTTGGATAGGTTGATGTGCAGGCGTCTGTACTTACGTGTCGACATTATTCTATAAAGATAAGATAAGATAAGATAAGATAAGATAAATTTTTATTACCTTAAAATTGTGTATACATAGCAGATGTTAAGCATATTATAATAATAGGAACAAACAATTTACCCTAGTCGGGCATGCAATTTTTAGTAGGTAGGTACATGTTACATAGAAACAGCCACTATGCTGTTTTTGTACCGAAATATTCAGTCAAACTGTAGATAGAACGCCTTATCTATAAGCCAACTTTTTAATTTAATTTTAAAACAGCTTTACTGAGGTTTTTTGATCTGTGGGCAGATGATTGAATATTTGGATAGCAGTCACATAGGCACTCTTGCGACACAGGGCATTATTAATATTTGGTAAAGACAAGTCATATGCATATCTCTTCCGCAAATTTCAATTATTTGTGTTTTTACGTTTAAAATACTGAATATTGCTTTTTGCTTAATACTGATCGTATCTTTCAGGCATTTGTAATTGAATAAAATTCTGTAAAGTTATATAATATAACCATGTGTGGTGCCGGGGATAAAGAATTGCACCACCCCATCTCTTCCCGTGGGTGTTGTAAAAGCCGACTAAGGGACTATTCCAGAGGATGGGCAGCAGCATCTCTCTGAGGTTACCCTCAATCAATCTACTGCGATCGCCAACCCGCCTGCCAAGCGTGGCGATTACGGCAATTACCCCTCATATCCTTGGGGGAGGCCTTTGTCCAGCAGTGGACGTCATTGGCTGAGATGATATAATATAAAACCTGTGTAGGATCTAACATAATCAGCTTACGTTCAACTCATTATGAAAAAAAAACATTTCAAATGACCTTATTATTATCGAAAATGCATTATTTAACAATTCATTAAGAAACAGAATTGACAACCTTACCTCCGCTTACTATTACATCAATTCCCTATTTTAATAAACACAACATTTATCCATTCTATTCTCAATTGTATTTTTAAAGTAATTAATGGAATCAGGCGTTATTTTGCGGAAATCCATAGTACAAAAAAATGTAATTTAAATAATATGTAGTGTTAATTCCGCTTACTCACTCGTTTATACAGCTTGGATGCAGTACGCATGCACCGCCCTCCCGCCCGCAAAAAGTATGCACATGCAGGAGATACAATGCGTGCAAGCGAAAATGCACACCAACACCGATACCCGACACGTGTTTCGCCCCTCCACGGGGCATCCTCAGGAGCTGTTGACTGGTCGAGAGCTGCGCACCGACTGTTACGGCTACGCAGCTCCCGGCCCCTTTTATAAAGCGCCATCGTTTGACATTTGTGACGTACTACCCGCGACAATACGTAATAATGGGGATGGAACTAAATTTGTTTGGTCATTCAACAGCGCATGACTGTCATTATTATGTTTCATTATTTCTAATTGCTCCAACACACACAACCGAAAACTTTTATTACAAACATGCAAAATATTATAGCTGTTATTGTCGCACAAAGAATGGCCGGTATTAATTAGATGTTTTGCGAAATATGATTTATCTGGATGGCCATTCCTATACGCTATCCAGCCATCGATGGCGCTTTATAAAAGGGGCCGGGAGCTGCGTAGCCGTAACAGTCGGTGCGCAGCTCTCGACCAGTCAACAGCTCCTGAGGATGCCCCGTGGAGGGGCGAAACACGTGTCGGGTATCGGTGTTGGTGTGCATTTTCGCTTGCACGCATTGTATCTCCTGCATGTGCATACTTTTTGCGGGCGGGAGGGCGGTGCATGCGTACTGCATCCAAGCTGTATAAACGAGTGAGTTAGCGGAATTAACACTACATATTATTTAAATTACATCTTTTTATTTTTAAAGTTGTAAAAAATTAAGATACAGATAAGGTAAGTACATATAAGTTTACGACCTCCTTGGTCGAGTGGTTCGTACACCGGTTTTCATGGTGTCGCTATCTCTGAGGTCCCGGGTTCGATCCCCGGTCGGGTCAATTTAGAAATTATTGTTTTTCTAAATTGTCTCGGGTCTGGGTGTTAAGTATGTTTATCCGTTGTCTAGTAACCATTTAACGAGTTTTATAACGAAGCTTCTCTTGGGCTAGATAATTGGTGTGAGTGTAGGAAAAGTTTAAGTTTTAAAGTCTATAATCTTAACTTAGCTAGGTAACTAAATATTATTTAAATATTATAAGAGAACATGTCTTAAAGTCACTTAATCACTTCATATATGTTTATTAGATGAATTTTATTAAAGAATTTTTGGAATTGGACCAGTTCAGTATTTCCAGAGATTAGCCTCCTCATTCAAACAAAAAAACAAACAAATTCACATACTTTTAGTATAGATAAGAATCTATAAAAAAATATAGTTCTCCTAGCACTTATACGAGTAATATACAGCTAATTGTCTCCTTGATATATTGTACTAATATATTTCCCTTCATAAAATAAAGAGACAGCTTCATATATTACATCCTACGTCTTGTCTTTATGTCATTTTCATTAGATACAACTTTTCGTTTGTCATACAGTATCGCTTATCTTAATTGTCTACGAACCTATTAAATGTGAGTATAGAGTTATTAATTATACTCGTATAACCTCTCAGTACAAGAAGAAAACTAATGAAAACACCCGCGCCGATGACGTAATTAGCAAAATGGCGAAAAAAAAAAAACTAAAAAAAAATTAAAAATAGAAAACGCACAGAGAATAAAGTTGTTGGGTGTCTAAAGTGTAACAAATTTACTCTAGTTTGTTTATAGCTAAACTTGTTCATACAAAAGTAGGCTCTAAATATATGCGTTTAAGCTTTAAGTTCTCTATTATTTAATTAAACTAAGTATGTAACCTCAAAATATACGTAAGAATTCTTTATTTGTATAAAGCATTGAGCTCGTATGAAAACCCCTACGTTATTGTGTTAAATAATAAGTTATTTAGAAATAATTTGAAATATTTTTTTTTTCAGGATGTAGGCGCTAGCGGCTGCAGCACAGTTTAAAACTTATGCAGCTGATATCGTACACATTTTTTGTGTACTTAATGTGTTTTTGGTTTAATAAAGATATTGTTATTATTATGTCATCATCATCATCAGCTCATTTTGTGTCCCCACTGCTGGGACACGAGCCTTCCCTATGGACGGATAGGGGGAACGGGCCATAAACCACCACGCAGGCCCAGTGCGGGTTTGTGGTTGTTAACGAGTGCTAATATAGCCGGGACCAACGGCTTTACGTGCCTTCCGAAGCACGGAGGAGCTCGAGATGATAAATTTTTGGTCACCCATCCGATGACCGGCCTATGCGAAAGTTGCTTAATTTCAGCACTCGCAGACCGGGCGCGTTAACCACTGCGCGCCATCGAGCTCCTCAACCACTGCGCCATCGAGCGCCTCCATCGAGCTATTATTATGTATCGGTTTGTAAGTCTACGACGGGAGTCCTTGCGAGAAGTTTCGGCTGGAAACTCAGCAATAGTATTTATTTTTCGCCTTTCCATAACAGCATCAGAGTACACTACATCTTACGACAACGTGCCTTCAAAGCACAGAGAATTCTTTCTCACTTATTAAAAAGTCTAAAAGTTCTACAAGTCAATACCGGTTGTTAATATTAGTATACACCTTTAATTAGGACTTTGTTACTTAGGCTTCAGGTAATAAAAATGATTATTAATTTTGTGTCTTTATCGCCTATTTTTTTTTTAAACTGACTACTTTTATGTTTGCGAAATTGTCTTTTTGTTTTATTGTAGCTTTGAAGGGACTTGATATTTTTTTTTTATATATGCTATATTTAGCTAGTGAAACAAACACACTACTCTACAATTTTTATAGTGTTAACATAAAAAGATGCTAAGAAAATTAAAAAAACGTTAGTATGAAAAATAAAATTTAAAAAAAAATCTTCATACAAAACGTCAATTTCATAGGTAAGGACCTAATATTAATTAATCTCCCATCAAGTGTCCCGACATTGCGATAGTTGCTTAATTTGCATCGTGCTATCGGGCACCTCTAGGCTTATATTAAATTAAGCTCTATCAAAAAGTGAAAAGTGTAATTTTCGTAAAAACATTGCGAACCCTAATGAATTTTCTAGCCATAATAAGGAGCCGTCTCGCTCCGAGGCTTAGCGAAGTTAATTGCGCGATCAGAATCATAATCATCGCGATCGAGTTTCAAAGGGTCCGCTGATATTACAGTGATCGCCAACGCGATACTCTGTAGCCACGCTGTGTCATTGACCTGAGAGAACAATTGCCAAACTTTGTAATAAATCACTAACATAAAACAGAAATCTACGTTTGCACTTACAAACAACACAAATATGAAATACTTATGTACTCTTTTTCTTTTTATTATGTTCTCAGAAAAAGTGACTTTTGTCGTTTTTATGTGAAATAAATTTAATTAACCGCCAACCTGGGACGTGGGGTTTCTTTGGAAATTTAATTTCAGCCTCAATTTATAAGAATCCTGTCGTCGACTTTTTGTATGTGAATCAACATCAACCACAGATTTGATGTTATCTTACAAAGCTTTGCTACCTCGGAATAAATTAACTGTTCTGTGTTTGCTACCAACATGCTACCTTTTAACTCTACGTAATTAAAATTTGAGAATTTAAAATTGAAAGTAGGAAGCAAAAATATAACCTTAGAGCTATAAGAATATAGATATTTAGTTTCTTTTATAACTTTTTTTTAATATGGGTGAAAAAGAAAGAAAGATGAAAGTTGCAATAAAACCAATGGAGTCGTGAACCACGCGTTGCTGACCCAAAAACTTTAGTTATTCCCCATAGCCTAATAATTCTAACTAGATCTTCTAAGTTCAAACCGTATTGCAATCTTAAACTACTCAAAACTGGATCGAGAGATTTTTTCTCAGCACTTTTTTACGCCGCACACTAGCGCCACTAATGAAAAATAAATCATATCTAGTAATTAGAGATAGAAAATCAAATTATGCTCAACAAACTATTTGAATGAAGTAATTTAGCAATTTTACGGCATCTAATGAACACCTCACATGTTATGGTTTAGTAAAATAAGACGTTACGGCCACTTTGAACTATATCGCCATATTTAACTAAACCATAACATGTCAGGTGTTCATTAGGTGACGTAAAAATGCTAAATTACTTTATTCAGATAGTTTGTTGAGCATAATTTGATTTTCTATCTCTAATTACTAGATATGTTTTTTTTTCATTGGCGGCGCTAGTGTGCGGCGTAAACGCTCTTAAACGTTAGGATATCTAAAAACAGTAAATAAAAAACTAAAAACAGTAAACACAAAAAAGTGTTAGACGTTGAGACTAATACACGCCGCTCTATGCATTACCTTTCGTGGTTAACATTGTGTAATGCTCTCTCGGGACGAAAAAGTAAGTAGAACAGTTTAGTTTAATAGCCCACTTGTCTAGTTTCACTATACAAGTTAGAGTACGATCGTATCTTCTGATTAATTGATGTCTAACAGACATCAATTAATCAGAAAGAGTTAACTAAGGGTTTCTAAGCTCAAATAAACACGGAATCATTTCACTAGTATTACTTATTTGTTTATTAGAATTACAAATTTAACAGCACGACCGTATCTTTGTGGGTAGTTAACTACTGTTTACTTAGAGGTCTAAAGCTAAATATGTATTAAAAAGGGAGCTTTCTATAATTACTATTTACGTAATATTAACAACCGATCTGTCTACATGGAAGGTCTTTTTAATATTATTAACAGCTTTTAGTGTTTTGCTCAGACCGATAAAATACTTATTGCTTATTGTCATTATTTTCAATCGTCCGTGTAAGCACATAGATATATCCCTAAACATATATATACATAATAGTCTTTCTTCTGTGTCCATAATCCCAGGGGTAATTTGGTAAATCCTGTCTTATCCTTTGCCTACGTCAAGAAAGGGACTTGCCTACGATATTTCAGCGTTCTAGGTCCAGCGGTTCCTGCTTTGCGATGTCAGTTAGGACTTCTATTTTAAGATATATTTATTTAGATTTATAATATGACACCGCATTGGGCTAGTGGTGGGTTAAGACCTAAACACGTCATAAAGCTTTTACCGCACGGTACTTATAGAGAATAAAATATATTTATTTATTTTAGTTTTTTCACGAAATTCTTAAGAGAGTTTTAGTATTTTGAAATGACTGTTATATAATAGTATTATTTTATATCTAACTCCATTCTTCGTGTTTTACTCGTACTTAGCGTGCTTAACGTCAGGCTTGCTTAAGCATAATGTCAGGGAATCTAAAAAGATATGAACTACATGATGTCTCGCACTTCGTTTTAGATTGTATCTGAAGACGTGCGAACACAATAAAAGTGTATGAAAAAGAACATAAGTTAAGAGAGAATTGCTTGTCCGTAATAAGCCCTATTTATTTAACCATAAAAATATAATAATAAATGTCTTATTTTAAAAACCATTGAAAAGTATAAAGATAGTTATAGTTTATTATTTTAACACTAAAAAGTGATGAATGTGGATGATAAAATTGATATAACATCCGTTAACATTAAAAAATTTAATTACGTCAAAAAAAAGAAACAGGCCAAATGACTGCGTATAGGTATTTAACCATAAAGTTTCTATTTAACACAACTTGACACGCATTTGAATAATTTTTTTTTTTTTTTTAGTTGATGGCTTCGTGCGATTAGCACATTTAGCCAGTGTCAAAGTAATTTTTCTTACAAGTAATACATAAATATACAATATTTCCATATATGATGATGATGAATGATATTAGAAATGGGAAGTGATAAATGATATACCCCCCAACCCCTCGAGTATCTCAGTAAAGATGTGGGGCTTTACTAAGTCCTCACGCGAGCTTTTTGAGAGAAATTGAAAAGTAACGTTGCACTGTTTTGTTTCATTTGCCAACACTTATGCACACTCACGAACACTTAACGGTTAATAATCCACCATTATTTCACATTAATATTCTTCATAACACAAATTTTAGAAAATAAAACAAAATCGCAGACATGACTCTTCACTTTCCCGCCAAGAAGCATTTGAATAAATTACTTCAACATAATTTTTTTTCTTTTTTTTCTTTAGGTGATGGCTTCGTGCGTTTAGCACATTTAGCCAGTGTCAAAGTAATTTTTCTTACAAGTAATATATAAATAAACAATATTTTCTTTCTGTATGATGATGATGAATGATAAAAGAAATAAGAAGTGAGAAATGATATACCCCCCCCTCCTGATATATGATATACCCCTCGAGTATCTCAGTAAAGATGTGGGGCATACTTAAGTGATATTGTGTATATATTTAAAATTGCAAATGGATTGATTGACTGTGCTGAGCTTCTGTCTAAGCTATCACTACGAACTAACCTGTCACTAAGGCCACGACTTATTCTTTATACACCAAATGCTCGAACAAATTTCCGACAAAATTCTTTTATTATAAGGGCAGTAAGAAGTTTTAATAGTGTAGAAACATCTGAAGAACTCGACTTGTTCTGTACTAGCTGTTTAAAAGTTAAACGCATTTTAAGTGAACAATACTTTAACTAATTAGCATCACTTAATATGTAACCACTCAGTGTCCAGAAACTACCTTTATGTTTATTATTAATATTTCATTTAAATGTGAGTTAAAGTCTTTATACTTATTTTACTGCTAAACTTGGAAATTTGTTATTAGCATCTGATTGTTTACAATTTTATTTATGTTATTATTTGTCTGTAAATTTCCCTAAAAAATAAAAAATAAAATAAAATAAAATTCACTAAGTCCTCGGGCGTACTTCTTGAGAGAATTTGAAAAGTGACGTTGCACTGTTTTATTTCATTTGCCAATATTCATGCACACTCACGAACACAACGGTTAATAATCCACCATTATTTATTATTATTTCACATTAATATTCGACTTAACTCAAATTTTAGAAAATTAAACAAAACCGCAGACATCACTCTTTGCTTTCCCGCCAAGAAGTCCTTCAACATAATTTCAGAAACGAGTTCCTGTGTTTTTTTAATATTCATTAAAGTGTCACGACCTCATTAATAAAGAGTAAAAATATTATATAATATAATATTATAATTATTATTTTAATATTATATTATTATTTTTATTAACTCAATAAAAATATTGAGGACTCACCAATTAATTGACATCTCTGAGTGCGACCGTAGATCACCTTTATCGATCTATATTACGGCACAAAATAAGTAGACTACAGAAGGTAACCATCATACAAACGTGCCCAAGCAACGCACACATAGACAAACCTCTCACGGACACGGAATCTCGCAACAAGTGCGCTCGGACTGTATCTAGCTGTTCCGTCTGGTCTAAGGCCTCTTCCTCACCGGATCGGTGCGTTTTCGTTTCGGTACCGCCTTTGCACCGAATCTTTACAGATTTTCTGCTGAAAAGCATTTCCTGACAGGCTCTGGATGTTTTTGGTAAGGTATTGTTCATTCGATATTGTACTGTCGCTGAGTGTGGTGTGACTGGTGTGAGTGAGGCGCGCGGCGCGGAGCGGGCCGGGGGTAAGACGGGGGAGGCCGGCCGCTCTGTACAGATTCTATGCAGAGGCGCGCGTACTATGCGCTCGGTAAAAAATCTGTACCGAAACGACTCGGTCTGAAAACTCTTATTTGATTAGATGCGCTCGGTAAACAATCTGTACAGATTCGGTGCAGAGGCGATACCGAAACGAAAACGCACCGATCCGGTGAGGAAGAGGCCTAAGAGTGAGTTGCTCGAGCGCGGTATCTATGTATGAAGCTTACCTTCTGGGTCTCCTTTTTTTGTGGTTACAGTCAGCAAAGAAAGTTGCTGAACCCTTGAGCATCATATAAAGTAAGTAAGTAAGTAAACAGCCTATAATTGTCCCACGGCTGGGCAAAGGCCTCCATCATTGAAATCAAGTCATCGCTACAATTGATGGGTAATCCATCCAATCACCACGCTTAATCACCACGCTTAATCACCACGCTTGCCAAACCCGGGCTATGCATCGAAAAATCCGAAATACATTTTGCCCGACCTGGGAATTGAACCCGGGACCTTTGGGTATCGGGCCGAGCGCTCTGCCACTCGGCCACCGAGGCGTTCAGAGTATCATATACCTATACCTTACTATAAGTTAAAGAGGGTCTGGCACATTCTTCAGTTGCTTTGACAAAATATTATAGTGTTTAGCCAATTTCGTTGCCGAGTTTTTTTTGTTTTGGAGAGAGTTTGCTGATTGCCTCAAACGGCATTTTCAGCTTCACCGGGCTTGTTTGAGGGCGGCGAGAAACTTAAAGGGTTCCTCAAGCCGTCTGAAACGAATCACCTTCGTAGGTTTTCTAGTGGGAACGGCATCACGCACTAGTGCGTGTCTCCGTGCCCTACAAGATTCTCCGAAGGGTTCAGATCGGATCGGTGCCCTGTTAGATTCTCCGAAGGATTCGGATCGGATCGGTCGTTGCCGAGTATAACAGTTAATGGCAGGGAGAGGACCCTCAGTAAGCGCGTCCGACTCGCACTTGACCGAATTTCTAGAATCGCGTGTCACAATATAAAGAGACTGCAGAAAGTAAGCTTCATAAAAACGCTGAGTGTAAACTTTCGGAGACTATAAAATATTTAAAAAGTTTTTTACTGTCGTTTTGTTTTCCAATGGATTTATGTGTCTTTTAAGAACCTATTGTGACACAAATAAAGGTATGTACTATTACAATCTACAACTTATTGGCTGTTATATTTCATGGACTTGTGCCCATTTTGCAAGAAACTGCTGACATAAGCCCTTTTTACACTTAACTAAGTAAACTCAATTATATTTCTTAGTAGTAACAGTACAAAAACTTTAAATTATGAATTATATACTCGTTCATCTCGCTGAACTCTATTTTCTGTCGGTACCTGAATATTTTGTATTGTATATTTGAGCAAAAAGGGCACGTGAGCAATGTTTACGTGCCCTTTTTGCGATAACAGTGTTGACGGCATTCATATAACTCGAAAAATATACAGAGTCGATATGTCTTTTTTGCAGAGAATGTAGATAAAACCTTGGAGAGCATATCAATGTCAAAAACCCATTTTTGGGTGAATGTATGAAAAGTGCCTTTTTTGTAATTAGTGATCCATCTATGTGTGCGTTGCTCATGCGCATTCTGATTTGGTCCGAACCCATACCACCTTCTCCCTTCCTTCATAGGAGTACACGTGCTGCTCTTCGGAGTCACCACTTCACTGTCTCAAATATCCCATCGCGCACAAAGAAATTTGGTGACTCGTTTCTTTATCGCACCTTCAAAAGATGGAATAGTCTACCAGCACACGTTTTCCTTCCTAAGATATGGGGTCTTTCAAAAGAGGCGTGAAGAAGCACCTTGCGGGCCTGCCAAGTGAGGTTAACTGATGCTACGTTTGTTTTCACGCTGCACCAGTTATCTTCGCGTCTGGACTCCATTTTCACTTAACATCAGGTGGGATGGACTTATTTGCCGAGCTATCTATAAAAAACAACCCATCGGAGAATCTAGTAGGCTACGGGACACGCACTAATGCGTGACGCTATTACCACTAGAAAACATCTGACAGTGTTTCGTCTTATACGGCTTGAGGAGCCATTTAAGTTTCTTGTTATCCCCAAAAAAACTCCGGTGACGCTGAAGATGCGGACAAAATTAGAAAAATCCACTCAAAAACAAAATCGGGCGCGGTTTATAAAGCTTACCTTATACTTTTATTCAAAATACAAAATTATTTATTCAGTTTAGGCTACAAATAGCTCTTATGAACGTCATTATGCCATCAGTTCGTAAGTCTACTCTGGGTGGGAGATTTTGTACTGAGGAGAACCGGCAAGAAACTCAGCAAGTGTCCAGCTCTTACAGCGTCAAAAATATTGGATTGGATGGATTATTATTTTTTTTTTTTTGCTTTATACTAGTGCACTACTGCCTTTTATTTTCCTTTCAGTTCAGTCCTAGTCAGTCTGTCCTATACTCAAAGGCTGTCGGAAGAGATCGCTTTAAGCGATAAGACCGCCTTTACTCACCCCGATATAAAAATTTCGTTGTTTGTTTTTACTTTTCTGTGTGTGTGTGCCATAAAGATTTTATCAACCAATCTATCTATCTTACCTTCTGCATTTTCCTTATTTTGTGCCCGTGTCCATAACAATGTAGGCAATGCTTGTCGGCCACTCAGACGGGAAAGGGTCGCATCAACAAGTGGTCCTTGGCAGGAAAATAGCGAAGTCGTTATTATGTCGGTAATCTGAGGACTATCTTTGTCAAATTACTACACGATAAGGGGCTATAAAGATACAATATATAGATGGAATTATATAAATACTTATTGCTGACTTTTATTATTTATATATTAGTATAGATTATCTCAGGTTATTCATATAATTAATTTTGAAAGGTGAATAGGAAAACTATGGTTACTCTAGAGAAGGTTTTTTTACATTTATAGCAAGTGAGATTGTTTTTAACTACATAATATGATAATAATAATAATTCCTGCCGAATTGTGAGGAAGTTCATGCAACTGGACGATCATAAATAACCCCACAACATATACTGACATCACACCAAACCCCGTCATTACTTGGTATAGACTTACCCCTAATTACAGAGAAAACCAGCTTAAAGCTGAGAAAAAAAACTTACCTACGAATAATAATAAAATAAACATTTCTAGTGTCATTATTGATAAGATAAGGCCAGCAGGCACACAGTGAGCAGGCAACCTACCAATATCGTTAATATTGTTTAATCTCATTAAATGCTTTTATTATATTTTGTATTTCTAATAATAAAGCTCCTAAATCTTAGTAAGTAGTAGTAATTATTTGATTCAGGGCATGATACCGTTACCAAATTCCCACTATAGTATGTATCGGTAAGTAACGTTATTTCTTTAGGGGAAAATTGAATTGAATTTCACCTATCCATATCAGAACACAATATTGCAGGAAACTGCTTCAAAAACAACTGCATAAAAGGTTAATTTAAACAGTACTGAACCTGTAAGTTGTTAACAAACAAAATTAACTGAAATTACCAACATGCAGTTGTTTTAGGGTTATCGGTGCAATCAGTTTCCTCTGAATAATTTAATATGAGTGCAACTGGTTGGTGATTTCCAATGAAGCCACTATATTGCTTCACAAGACAGATCGGTATTTGGCTTAGCATAAAACAGATCACACTCGCTCGAAAACCGACCAATCTACTTCAATAAAGCATAAGTATATACAACAATAACTAACAGTGATGATCGTAGCTTTAATATGTCGGTAGATAAATATATTTAATAATATTTACTCTGTAACATAACGTTATCGAATAACATAAAAATTAGTTAACAGTTATCTAATAGTAGTTTATGCAACTGTCATATAATGAAGGGTATTAAATCACGAGTGTGAGTTTATGAAACGAGCGCAGCGAGTTTCATAATAGTAACGAGTGTTTTAATACCCGTGTTATATGCAGTTGCATACACTACTTTATCTTCACTAATGCAATTAGTCAAACAACAAGAGTAAAAGCTGACAATAGTTTATTTATAATAATTGTTCAAATTTTGGATAATACAATTTTGAAAGTTAATGTTAATTATTGATCCAGCAGCTGTAGCGGTCGCGGGGCAAGCAGTAGAGCTCGTAGACGGAGTTGGAATATTTATAATTAATTCATTCGTCTTGTTTTCTATACTGTTCAAGATCGTATTTGAGACTTGAATTTTATTCATTATAGACTCATCAATGTAGCTTTCAGCCACAGTATTAGAAGACTTCCACCCCCCGTGTCGTTTCAGTGCGGTCAAATCACCACCGCTATCTATGAGAAGGGTCGCCGAGGTGCGCCGGAAGCAATGCCCCGTGTACAACGCTGGGTTAGGCAGATTCAAAAAACTTGCGATAGTTTTTCCCAGAGCACCAAATTTATTAATACCAGTTCTTTGATCGACGCACTTCCCCGATCTATAGCTCAAGAAAAAGGCAGGGTTTCGACAGGGGGTGGGTCGAAGTTCCATGTATTTTTTACATACGGCATAGCAGTTGCCCGTCACAACGAAAGAACGATCTATTTTCGTTTTTGTTTTCGAAACTTTCACCATGATTGTACTGTCATCTATGTTAGAGACTTCATCGAACTGGATGTTGTGTATCTCTTGCCTTCGGCATGCCCCCATTATGCCGAAGATTAGTGCAACCTGTAACAATAAACGATATAATAAGCTTGAGGTACATAGCCAAGGCAAAAACTATGATTTATGAAGTAGTAAAGTGTAGGTACCTACTACCTAATTTATACACAAAGCGCTTAAACGGAGTGTCTAGATAACTTGCGTGTGTAGTACGTAAGTACTAGGTAGATTAAATAACAGAACTAAAATTCACTTACCTTTTCAAAAAGATACAAAATATCTGGTGAATCTTTCAGGAACATCTTTATTTGACCTGATGTAAACGTCAAGGACTTTTTTTCCTTGTGTCCTTCTGAACTGCGTTTCAGGAACGCTATGACTTTTGAATACTTCGTGATATCAATATTGTTATATATACTCAGTGTGGACTTGAGCATAGAATATTTAGCCCACATAGAAGATGGCTTGAATTTGTCGGAGAGGTCTTTGAGATACACAAGAATGACATTTTCAGAAAATGATGTAGTTTTCTTTTCGATCTTCCATGCCAAAAAGTTATTATATTCTTTTTCATATAATTTTCTAGATTTTTCTGGCAAAAGATTGTGAGTTACTTTTGTTGCCAATTCTAGAATATCCGGAGGCGTACAAATATCATCGTCGCTGTCCATTTTTAACTTTTAATTTGTATTTTAAAAACAAAACACATTGCGCAACATTAAATTCACGCGTACGTGTATTGTCACAGTGAACTTGCCGCCATTAAAATCTAACCAATGAGAGCGCAGCTGCGCGCGCAGGGCCAATCAGGAGCGAGCGCGCGCTGTTCTTTTTTTATTTAATTGGCACAAGATCTTACCAAAGAGTTTTGTGTATGTAAGTTTAGTAGTTTCGACGAAGTTTTCACGTATAACCCAACTGTTTTCAAAAGCCAGCCTAATATCAAAATTTTATACAACTTGTATGAGGATTTTGACATAAGGCTCGCCAGGTTAATTGGTCGCGTTTTATTGATGTTATAATGAGATTTTACGATATCGATGTGGATATTATACCATCATGTGAAATTGCTTAAATTGAGTGTTTTGTTGTCTGCGCTATAACAGTAGTAATTATAAGTCAAGTATTGGAAACATAAGTAGAATGTTACAACATTAGTGTAGATAAACTACTATTACTATATCGATGTGGATATTATACCATCATGTGAAATTGCTTAAATTGAGTGTTTTGTTGTCTGCGCTATAACAGTAGTAATTATAAGTCAAGTATTGGAAACATAAGTAGAATGTTACAACATTAGTGTAGATAAAACACATTAGTGTTACAAACAAACAAATTATTGTGAAATAATTAAGATTCATTTTTGTGATTACTAATAAATGAAACTTCTCTTTATTAATACAAATTAAAGATAACTTTGATAATGTCTGTATTTTATTGAAATATTAATTTTAAATTGATAGTATAATTATTAGTCATTTTACAAGTTATTTACTACTGACATGATTAGGATCTATGTAACAAATAACTTGATAGGTACTGGACGCATGAAGCGAGGTGTCATGGTGATTCATAATTAGCCTGCTAACAGTGGAATATTCAAGCTTAAGAAAAAATACCTTCACTAATTATAAATATTAGCTGTTACGTAACTTGCCATGTATCTAACGATACACTTCAGTATTATGGATAGACATCTTTTTAAATAAACTAAAGCCATCAGTATTTTTATGGTGGTTATCCAAAGTATCATTAAGCTCTTATGTCGTTTTGCCCGATATATAATTACGGCAAACTTAATTTAAAGAAATTTTGGTAAACTTACTTAATTATCTGATCAATTCTTAAGTACTTTTGCTATACAGATGAACACGGAATATATGTCCCGGAAGTAACTCTAGCTCACCAGCATAGCGGTATAGATTAACTTAAAGAATTTTTATCGTACTTCTATTTCTCTAAAAATTGTGCTATCAGTACTTTTTATTTGGAAAGAAAATTTTACTTGACAGCGTTACAGTAACTCTGGCCTACTCTGAAATGAGGCCGTTTTACTTAATCGCCACTTATTTCCTAAAATAGGCCTCAAATAGATATACAGCACAATAATTAAAATTGTAAAAAAATTAAGTTTTGCATATTAAGTTATTTGATAAAATTCGGATAATAAAATAAAAAGATACGATTTTTTTTTTTCAAAAAAAAAACTTTAAATTCGTTTTTCTCGAAATGGCGATTTGGCGTTTAAGTAAAGTTGCCTTTCCAGTGACGATATAGAGCTTATGTCAAATTTGTATCTATAGTAAGCAAAACAACAGATAGATAGGTTATTGGGAACGGGCGTAAGTGTGGTTGATTAATTGTTACTATGACTTGATTTCTATGATGAACGCCTTTGCCCAGCAGTCTGTAGGACAATAGTTAAGTATATAGTCTTTTTACTCTTTACTTACTTTCCTTTTTTATTTTTTTAACTCTATTCGGTATCCCGGACCGCGTTAAACAATGATTTGCACAAACGGGTACGGCTAACATCTCCCTGCAAGGGTTATGTAACAAAATGGCTTTGTTGTGTATTTAGGTATTATATAAATACCGACCCACGCAGCTAATGTAATTAAATTTACAATTAATACTTTCGTTATTTAATTGGGATTTCGCGGAAATACATTTGTTACGATTCGTTACGTTTGTTTATCTGTTGTTTTTGAAAGGTTTCTTCATCGTTGGTATAGATAATTTTTTTTAACTTACAATATTTCATGTAACGGTATATTGGTAAATAATGGTATCTGGGTAGTTTTACTACAATAAGTTAAACCACCAATCGATTCATTATCTCTTTTTAGGTGTCAGCATTATATTTATCAAATACCTACCTTGCTTAATTGCTTTACGGCATTTGCAGTTTTTAATTTGTAACTTCGTTATAAAGTTGCAAAAATTGCTTGGAGATTTTTTAATGCATTTCCAATTACATTGAGAAGCTTTTTTGAATTACACGAAAAGTGCTGCTATGTCGAAGAGTTTTTTTTTGAAGTTCCTACCGGAGCTTTTACTTTGATGCGAGGAAAATTTAATTTCACTCGACCTCCTCGCCACCATCGACTGTGAGGGATACCTACCTAAGTGAGAGATGTAAAGATTTTATTACTATATACATTGCTAATAGCTAGACTGAGGTCTAGTAGAAATGTTTTAACTAAAACCTAGCTTAAAACATTGACGGGCTTTATGGTCTAAAGAATTTAGCAATATTGAATGCGAATGCGAAAATACTGAAGGCGAAATTTAAGGTCGCCGCGCGCCGGTTTGAATCCTGCAGTCGGTTCTGTGATCAACATTAAATGACTTGTAGGTATGGTCAGCTGAAGTTGCTGAAGAATTTAGTACCATGTCATATAAGAAAATGACGATGATTTATAGTCTAGTTAATAATTTAAGTACACTTTTTCAGTTTTTGAATTATAAAAATCTCCAGTTTTAAGGCCGCCATAGTTTACAAGGGAGGGGCGTCATCATCGTTAGCTCATTTTATGTCCCCACTGCTGAGGCACGAGCCTTCCCTATGGATGGATAGGGAGGGGCTTACTTTAAGAAAAGTCCTGTCTAAACTCCACTGATTAAAAACGGTTGGATTTTGCTCTTGAAATCCTAAAGCTGATTGGCTTAAAGCCAAGGTCTACAGCGATAGGTTTATGAATATACAACTGTATTTCTCATTGATTTTAAAAAATATTTTTTGTTTACCTTCCTACATGTTTTTTGTATTAAGAAAATTACTTTACATATAAAAATCACATATAACTTATGCGAGATTACTACATTACTTTAAGGCTATTTTTTATCCCTGCCAAATACAATTCACGGTCAGAAGCTGTAATATATAAAAACGAGCGAGCCTTACAGTTTAGTCGCATAAGATGTGTAACATTTAACATCTCACCTTAGTACATACACACACATAATACACACAATAATAAAAATTGCTTTTAAAGAAAGCGCGTGGAAAGATGTTACACATCAATAATAATATCATATATAACAGTAATAACATAAAATGTAATAATAACATATGTTTACAGACGTACATTAGAAATATAGAAATATTCCCGATATGGAATCACAAATACATCGTCCGTTGCTATGTTATGTTAGGATTCCCATTAGTATTAATAAGAATTTAACAATAACAAAGCATACTGATCACTGGGAGTCTTTCATGTTATGAAAACATGGGGATTTTATGAGATACAAATAAGTATACAACACATAACGGTAACAGTTAACGTTAACGAATTCGTTGAAAATCGGCAGTCGTTACATTTCCAATGAAATCGTTTAAATCAATCAGTAGAGATAAATCAATCTTGCCAGTGGCAGTGTGATCATTACCATGTGGATGGCTGTTCTGTGTTAACCCAAATAACAGTCTGCGGCAGGTATGCGGTAAACTAATTAGATTGTCCAATATTGTCCTTCAATCTGTTAACATACTCGCCGATATATATAACTGTACCGTTAGATATTTTACATGTAAACTTAGACGTAAGTTATAGAGTAGTTTGGAGTCAACTGGTATAATTAGCTCAAAGCACTGAAGTTATTAACGTTGCAGATTACAAAATTAGTAAACTTTTGTATTTTTAGAAACATTTTCTAATAGTTTATTGTCAAAAAAATGGAAACTAAAAAAAGTAAAAACAGCTCTAAAAAGTAAGATTTAATATTGAAATCTTAATATTATTAATTACCTAGATACAGTTTACCGCATATCAGTTTTAAAGAAGGTCTATTGAAGTCGGGTGGGGGACAAATTTTGTTTCATTTAAACTTTTATAGTTGTCACTTTTTTATTGTAAAAGCCCCACCCGCCCAAAACTGATATGCGTATCTAGGTAATTAGTAATATGATTTCAATATTGTTTCTTGCTTTTTAGAGGAGTTTTAACTTTTTTTAGTTTCCTTTCTTTTTAAGTCGGTTTTTTTGTTAAAAAATAACTTATTTTACGATTTTTAGTGATGGGTAACAAGGATGCTTCTCGGATGAGGAACCGACGGCCTAGTAGGTAGTGGTATTCCTATGTAAAACTTCAATAGCCCAACAAAAGGCAACTGCTGTAAATCGTTGAGAAATTCCCTCGACTATCTATGGTCTCCATCATCAGACCTGTAATGACACTTATAACCCACATGGGTACAAAGTTCTTATCAATAGAAATGAATTAAGACGAAACACAGGTAGCTACTGTAAAACGTTGAGGAGTTCCCTTGACTGTCCTTCGGCTTCATCATTAGACCCCTAATGACAGTCACAACCCATCTAGGTGTAAAGTTCTCATCGATACAAATTAATCAAGCCCAAACACCATGTAATTGCTGTAAATCGTTGAGGAGTTCCCTCGACTGTCTTTCGGCTCCATCATCAGATCGACTCCAGACCTTCATTAAATAGTAGTGCTTTAAAATACATAATGAAAAAATTAACAAACGCACTAGTCAACACTACGACTTTCAAAGGTTCCCCTCGATTTCTCTGGGATGCCATCATCAGATCCTGGTTTCCTTATCATGGTAACATCCTTGGGATATCTCCTTTCCAACAAAAAAGAATCATCAAAATCGGTTCATAAACGACGAAGTTATCCGCGAACACACAAAAAAAAATATACAGAGTGGAAAAAAAGATCGTGGTTGGAGGAAAAGTACCCTTAATGCAAATTTTACTGAAAGGAAACATTCCTTTATTAAAACTGCATTTAAAGATTTTAAAAAATCACCTGTATTTTATGATACCAACTGAAAGAGTCATTCATAAGGATCAATTCCTTTTAAACAACATAGTATCTTAAATTAAAGAAAGACCAAGAATATTTTTTTATTGTAAAGCTTACCCACTATTAGAAAATAGTTCACTTAGCTTATGATTTTTCAAAAATCTTTAAATGCAGTTTTAATTATTTTTGAAAATAAAGGAATGTTTCCTTTCAGTAAAATTTGCCACCATCAATATTAAGGGTACCTTTCCTCCAACCACGGTCTTTTTTTCCACCCTGTATATAGGTCGAATTAAGAATCCTCCTTTTTTGAAGTCGGTTAAAAATAAGATTATACGATTTGGTTATAAATAAACTTAAAATTGGTAGGTAATTTTTGGAACTTTTCTTTATATTTACTTTCAAAGGGGATCTGTCTGGTCTTTATCTCACCTGATGAAAATACGAAGGTGAAGTAGGAAAGTTTGATCGTAATCTTATTAAGGCTGCACGGATTGTATCCTAAGCAATGAAAAATTAAAAAAGATAGAATGTGACTTTGGATTGGCATTGACAGATTTCGGCTGCTCCTCTTCCATTTTTAAAATTATTGAAATAGTATCTAAGCGTGTATGTCAAATACATAGTAGTGTGTGTAATTTTTGTTTTATTGATTAAATGTATTCTTACGTATAATTTAATAAAAATATTAACAGTCTGTACTCCTTCTCAATACTCGTATAAATTATAAGTGTGCGAAACTTCATACTCTTCCGTTTGCGCAATTTTCGTAAAAAGGGGTACAAAGTTTTTGATTCACGTAGGTAATAATATTTATGCAACTGTCATATAATGAAGGGTATTAAAACACGAGTGTGAGTTTATGAAACGAGCGTTTTAATACCCGTGTTATATGCAGTTGCATACACTACTTTATCTTCACTAATGCAATTAGTCAAACAACAAGAGTAAAAGCTGACAATATTTTATTTATAATAATTGTTCAAATTTTGGATGGTACAATTTTGAAAGTTAATGTTAATTATCGATCCAGCAGCTCGACTGCTTGCCCCGCGACCTAGCGGTCGCGGGGCAAGCAGTCGAGCAGTCGAGCAGTCGATAGAGACTTCATCGAACTGGATGTTGTATAGCTCTTGCCTTTGGCATGCCCCCATTATGCCGAAGATTAGTGCAACCTGTAACAATAAACGATATAATAAGCTTGAGGTACATAGCCAAGGCAAAAACTATGATTTATGAAGTAGTAAAGTGTAGGTACCTACTACCTAATTTATACACAAAGCGCTTAAACGGAGTGTCTAGATAACTTGCGTGTGTAGTACGTAAGTACTAGGTAGATTAAATAACAGAACTAAAATACACTTACCTTTTCAAAAAGATACAAAATATCTGGTGAATCTTTCAGGAACATCTTTATTTGAACTGATGTAAACGTCAAGGACTTTTTTTCCTTGTGTCCTTCTGAACTGCGTTTCAGGAACGCTATGACTTTTGAATACTTCGTGATATCAATATTGTTATATATACTCAGTGTGGACTTGAGCATAGAATATTTAGCCCAAATAGAAGATGGCTTGAATTTGTCGGAGAGGTCTTTGAGATACACAAGAATGACATTTTCAGAAAATGATGTAGTTTTCTTTTCGATCTTCTATGCCAAAAAGTTATTATATTCTTTTTCATATAATTTTCTAGATTTTTCTGGCAAAAGATTGTGAGTTACTTTTGTTGCCAATTCTAGAATATCCGGAGGCGTACAAATATCATCGTCGCTGTCCATTTTTAACTTTTAATTTGTATTTTAAAAACAAAACACATTGCGAAACATTAAATTCACGCGTACGTGTATTGTCACAGTGAACTTGCCGCCATTAAAATCTAACCAATGAGAGCGCAGCTGCGCGCGAAGGGCCAATCAGGAGCGAGCGCGCGCTGTTCTTTTTTTATTTAATTGGCACAAGATCTTACCAAAGAGTTTTGTGTATGTAAGTTTAGTAGTTTCGACGAAGTTTTCACGTATAACCCAACTGTTTTCAAAAACCAGCTTAATATCAAAATTTTATACAACTTGTATGAGGATTTTGACATAAGGCTCGCCAGGTTAATGTATAATATATTGATATCACGAAGTATTCAAAAGTCATAGCGTTCCTGAAACGCAGTTCAGAAGGACACAAGGAAAAAAAGTCCTTGACGTTTACATCAGGTCAAATAAAGATGTTCCTGAAAGATTCACCAGATATTTTGTATCTTTTTGAAAAGGTAAGTGTATTTTAGTTCTGTTATTTAATCTACCTAGTACTTACGTACTACACACGCAAGTTATCTAGACACTCCGTTTAAGCGCTTTGTGTATAAATTAGGTAGTAGGTACCTACACTTTACTACTTCATAAATCATAGTTTTTGCCTTGGCTATGTACCTCAAGCTTATTATATCGTTTATTGTTACAGGTTGCACTAATCTTCGGCATAATGGGGGCATGCCGAAGGCAAGAGCTATACAACATCCAGTTCGATGAAGTCTCTAACATAGACGACAGTACAATCATGGTGAAAGTTTCGAAAACAAAAACGAAATTAGATCGTTCTTTCGTTGTGACGGGCAACTGCTATGCCGTATGTAAAAAATACATGGAACTTCGATCCACCCCCTGTCGAAACCCTGCCTTTTACTTGAGCTATAGATCGGGGAAGTGCGTCGATCAAAGAACTGGTATTAATAAATTTGGTGCTCTGGGAAAAACTATCGCAAGTTTTTGAATCTGCCTATCCCAGCGTTGTACACGGGGCATTGCTTCCGGCGCACCTCGGCGACCCTTCTCATAGATAGCGGTGGTGATTTGACCGCACTGAAACGACACGGGGGGTGGAAGTCTTCTACTGTGGCTGAAAGCTACATTGATGAGTCTTTAATGAATAAAATTCAAGTCTCAAATACGATCTTGAACAGTATAGAAAACAAGACGAATGAAGTAATTATAAATATTCCAACTCTGTCTACGAGCTCTACTGCTTGCCCCGCGACCGCTACAGCTGCTGGATCAATAATTAACATTAACTTTCAAAATTGTACCATCCAAAATTTGAACAATTATTATAAATAAACTATTGTCAGCTTTTACTCTTGTTGTTTGACTAATTGCATTAGTGAAGATTAAGTAGTTTATGCAACTGCATATAACACGGGTATTAAAACACTCGTTACTATTATGAAACTCGCTGCGCTCGTTTCATAAACTCACACTCGTGTTTTAATACCCTTCATTATATGACAGTTGCATAAACTACTATTATAGAACCGCTCTAGTCTCGATTTTATGGTGGGTTTGGGCCCTGCCCCGCTGCTGGCGGTACTCTAGGATTAGGTTTTTATAATGTTTTATTGTTTTTATATTAAAATATTTTAAAAATCTAGTTTTAAGGAATAAATAAATAAAGAGTATAATAATAAAAGTATTTATTCAAATTAGTGAACATTATTCAATTATTCTAACCATCAATACAAGCTTCCTATACAACGAGATCAACATCGAAATCTAAATCAAGGAATGGACTTGCTTATACAAAATAAATGATTATTAAAAATAGATAATTTTAGGTAGACACTTTTTTAGATAGATTTTAGATATACAATTTCAGATGGAAGGTCGATATTTTTGAGAATTTGAAGTTGTTAGTTAAAGAGAATATAGAATAGAAATTCACTTTAATTTTTTTTTGAATAGACTTTATTTTAGGCAAATTAAAAAATAATTTGTATTTTCCTTATCTTAAAAGTAAACTTTGACAATTAATTATTATTTTAATAAAAAAAAAGAATTATCTAATAGCATAGCTATTGTATGGTGTGGTTGAGTGTAAGTACATAGTTTTGTTTGGTGTGTTAAACGATAAAATATAAAATCGTAGTAAGAATGTAATGTAGTGTTTTTCAGTCTAATGGTTTTCGTAAAATAAAAAGTAATAAAAAACAAAGATCAATAAAATAGGTAGGGCAAAATCAAGACACGCGGCAGCGTGTCAAGCCAAGTTCAAGCTAACAGTACTGGCGAGCAGCACCGTGTATAATATTACACGAACTATTTGGAGCCACTTTTGACCCCCTCACAACTCAAAAACTATTTTACATAAACATATCAAATTTAGCTCATATATTTAGACTTGCGAGATACATATGTGCTCCAAATTTCATAAACACACCTCAAACGGTTACTTAAATATTAACGTCCAAAAATCGTCATTTTTATCACTGACTGACTCACTGATCTATGATAGATCAAAACTCTAACCCAGTTCCAGATGACCTAGAAAGTTCAAATTTGGCATTGATATGAATACAGTTGGGTGAGTACAAAGAAATAAATCAGAAACTAGTAAATTTTTATAAATTTAATATATTTATAATTTATTTATATATTTTTATTAGGAACACTTACATACAGATGCCTGTTATGTTAGAATCAGCAATCAAAATCGATGACAGCCGGTTTTTATATGAATTTTAATTTCTTCACTCACGTGAATATATAACAAGTGAAATAGGTACTACCTCAATTCCCAAGTCGAGCAAAATGTATTTCGGATTTTTGGATGCTTAACCCAGGTTTGTGATCACCAACCCGCATTTGGGAAGCGTGGTAATTAAGCCATTATCCATCAATTGTAGCAGCGATGATTTGATTTCAATGATGGAGACCTTTGCCCAGCAGTGGGATAGTTATAGGCTGTTTACAACCCTTCACTGAGCTATCGCCCTTTTGTGCAGGTAATTTTTCATAATGGCGAATGGCTATATGAGCCCCATACTTTATTGTGTTCTTTTTTCTTTTGTTGTGGCTTATCGTGGTTTGCAAAGGCCAGTGTCATGGTCAGCACCAAAACACACCAAAATTATTGGCACCAAACAATAGTTATGAATGTGAATTCGATTTCGAAAAAAGCACTTGAAAAATACTTTTAGTTAAAAGTTGTATTCAGTCTATTGTTTTCTAAAATTTACGAGTACACATGTAGGTAGTCTAAAAACGATTTTTATTTACAGTTCCAAGTTGTAAACAACGTACTTAGTCAGGTAGAACGCGAAGGGGCGTCATTTATATAAAAGGTTTGTACGAAAACGTCACTCAAACATTTAATGACGGTCTGAAGAAATGGCGGGCGGTAGATATGCCATATTGCTAGAGCTACGTGCCATGTTTGACGTGTAATCTCTCCACGAATAAAAATATAAATTACCTGACTCCATGGTCTTGCGGTAAGCCTATCGAGTGGAGTTGAAACGATGGGTTCGTTTCAAGTTCGATTCCCATTAAAAAGGTAATTTCCAAATAGGTCAAAAGGAAGAGTACAAAGAGTTCAGAGGTCTATTTATGTTTTATAGACCCTGCAACAAAGTTTATCAAACTGGTTAGGTATATATAATTTTACGCAAATTTTTGTTGCGAATAAATTACTGTTTGAAAAAGTTTTAACGTATCTGTCGACATTGAACAAGGCTCCTCTGGCTTAAGCAAGAGAAGATAGTGTTGATTAATTCGATGGGTTGGACAGAGTTATCTGAAGTACAACTGACCCTGTATGTAATAGGGTGCGGGTTCGAAATGAAACTTTTTCAAACTGAAAATATCACGTGAAAAAAACCGAGGATACAAACTAAAGAGACGTTCAGAAGCTCAAACTCACAACCTGTTACAATCTGGGCGACCTACCAAACTGATCTACGGAGACATCGGTATCCCTGTCGTATATATCAAGAGCTTATTCATTTTAATTAACTATTTTCTAGTGCTATTCTCAATTTTGATATAAATTGCGAATGCAATATAACAATTTCAAACAAAGAAGAAAAATAATGCCTCGTTTTCCTAAAAAAATGAATCTCCCGCTCTGCATTCTAAATTGTATATTAATACGGACCTATATATTATAATATATTTTCCATCCCAATTAATTGAATAATCGCGTAACCAGAATCGTATCTTATTTATTTATTTATTGAACTTATATATACAGTATCACTTTCATACAGTAATATAGTAATAAAATAGTATATGATGGCCTGTTACAAACCCTGTTAGGGCATCGCAAAATTATAACTATTCTTATATAAAAACGTTAAACCGCTATTGTAGCTCGAGAACTTCATCGTTATAACGTGGATGTGGCTGCTCTCAGCGAAACACATCTTGCTGATGAAGGGGAGCTGGTGGAAGGTGGTGGTTACACTTTCTTTTGGAAGGGTTGCCTGCCTTACACTGCCGCCTCCGAACCTAGGCGTTCAGGTGTTGGATTTGTCATCAAAAATCGATTAGTAAAGCGACTTGAGGAGTACCCTGTACATATCTCGGACCGCGTTACCACATTGCGCCTTCACCTGGATAAGACAACTATCTTAATGTCATCAGTGTCTATGCTCCAACGCTAGACAAGTCTGATGACATCAAGGACAAGTTCTATGACGAGCTATCTCAATGTCTTGACAGCATAGACGCCAGAGAACAGTTTCTATTACTGGGCGATTTCAATGCCAGAGTTGGTCGGGACTATGAGGCTTGGCCTGGAGTTCTGGGTAGACACGGAGTAGGCAACACGAACAGCAATGGTCAGTTGTTACTCAATCTTTGTGCTCAATACGAGCTGACAATATCGAACACTATGTTCAGACTTGCCGCCAAGCACAAGAATACGTGGATGCACCCGAGATCAAAACACTGGAATCTGATCGATTTTGCTATCGTACGGCAGAGAGATATCAGTCAAGTCCAAGTCACCCGTGTCATGCGTGGTGCACATTGTTGGACTGACCACCGACTTATTGTCACCAAGCTGAGACTCCGCCTCCGTCGACCACGTAGATCCACAGTAAAAAAGTCTGCGTCTCTAAACGTGGAAAGGCTAAAGGATCGCGAGGTTAGGGAGAAATATGCAGAAACCTTGACTGAAAAACTGTTGCCAGTTAATAAGACAAGTGAGGTCGGTGCGGCCTGGGGAACCATGTCCTCTCATCTTATGGAAGCCGCTTCCATTACCTTAGGTTTGAAAGACCGACGTAATGAAGACTGGTTCGATGAGAATGATGGAGTTCTCAGGGCAGCGCTTGACAAACATCGAGACCTCTTGCGACAGCATAGTAGGCGAGGTGGAAGCGTTGCGGTGGTCAAAGACAGTGACCTTGAACTGCGTAGGCTGTCTCGCAAAATAAAAGACAAGTGGTGGCATGACAAAGCTTGCCACATGCGGTGGCTCGCAGACACAAACCAGCTTGGGGAGTTTTACTTCGAGGTTCGTAAGCTGACTGGTACGTCATTTCGAGCAAAAGTGCCTCTGAAGTCTATAGACGGTTTGCACTTGCTGACAAGCAAGGAAGATGTACTAAGGCGTTGGGCGGAACATTTTGACACTTTGCTCAACGTAGATCGATTAGCTGATCTGCATAATATCAGCTTAATGCCTCAACTTCCTCTAGCCACCGAGCTGGACGAGCCTCTGTCGCGTGACGAGGTTGTCACTGCCATCAGACAGCAGCAAAACAAGCGGGCGGTTGGCATTGAATTTATACCGGGGGAGCTGCTTAAGTACGGCGGAGAGGAGTTGCACACGTTGGTCTGGGAACTCTTTGTTCGAATGTGGGTGGAGGAGCGAGTACCGGATGTTTTTAAAGTATCTCGCATCAGTGCCCTCTACAAGAATAAGGGTGACCGTTCTGACTGCAACTCTTACCGCGGTATTTCGCTTCTGTCAGCCCCTGGAAAGGCCTTTGCGAGAGTTCTTCTAAACTGCTTAAAGGATTTGTCAGAAAGGACTCTGCCCGAAACCCAGTTTGGCTTCCGACCTGGCCGAGGCACTTGCGAAGCTATTTTCTCCGTGCGTCAGCTACAAGAAAAAAGCAAAGAGCAGGGTCAACAGCTGTATCTTTGCTTTGTTGACCTGGAGAAAGCGTTCGATAGCGTGCCTCGTGAAGCTCTCTGGATAGTGCTAGGAAAGGTAGGATGCACAGAGAAGTTTGTGGGACTTCTGAGACTCCTGCATGACGATATGCAGTGCTGCGTCACCGTGGATGGTGAACAGTCAGATTTCTTCCCCGTTACATGTGGGGTGAAACAAGGGTGTGTCTTAGCGCCCACACTGTTTGCCCTCTATTTTGCGGTAGTAGTCAAGGAGGTCCTGCAAACTGTTTCTGAAGGAGTCCGCATAAGTTTCCGCACAGATGGCAGTCTTTTCAATTTGGCCAGACTCAAGGCGTGCACAAAGGTCTCGTATGCATTGGTCTCAGAAATCATGTATGCTGATGACTTGTGCTTTTTGGCAGAATACCCAGATGGTCTGCAACAGTTGATGTCCGTTTTCCACCAAGCAAGCTGCAAGTTCGGCCTGAAGGTCAGTGTCAAAAAGACGGAAGTGGGGTCCAGGGGGACCCACAATATGGTCTTGAGTCACTGGCCATTAAGCTTGGTGAGGATGTACTGAAACAGGTGGATAAGTTTCGTTATCTGGGGAGCACTATAACATCCAAGTGTGACCTTGATGCCGAAATTAACAGCAGGATCAGTGCTGCAGCTGCAGCATTTGGGAAGCTGCGTTCCAAGGTTTTCTGCTCTCACGACCTGAAGCTGGCCACTAAAATCTCTGTTTACATGGCGGTCGTGCTGCCAAACCTCCTATACTCCTCCGAGACGTGGTGTGTGTATCGCCACCACATACGCACTCTAGACCGGTTCCACCTTAAATGCCTTCGTACCATCCTGAAGATCAGATGGTCGGACCGAGTGCGTAATACCGAAGTTCTGCGACGAGCCAATGTCGGTGGCATTGAGGCCTATTTAATGCGTCGGCAGCTTCGGTGGTGCGGTCACGTATCACGTATGGCGGAGGAGAGAGTGGCAAAAAGCATCTTCTACTCTGAACTAAAGGAGGGTAAGCGAAAACAAGGTGGACAACTCCTCAGATACAAAGATGTTTAGAAGCGTCACATGAAAAGATGCAACATAGAGCCCTCTCAATGGGAAGGTTTGGCAGCACAACGTCCTGAATGGCGCGGGATTGTGAAGAGGCGAGTTCGCGAGTTTGAGGAGCAGCGTAAAGCTGACCTCGACGCTAAGCGCGACGAGTTAAAGGCCCGTCCACCCGCAGTCATTAGCTATAACTATATAAGCGGTGTGCTCACGTGCCCTCATTGTGCACGAGAATTTACTGCCAAGATCGGCTACATAAGCCATCTTCGGGCGCACCAGCGCCACCAAACCGACTAGGAGGCGAAGTGGTCGCCATGGCCGAAAACGGTCGGAATGATCATCATCATCATCATCATTCTTATATAATAATAGTAAAAAACAAAATATACAATTAAAAAATATTGCCAGCGTGTGAGCTTTCCGTGGACATGTATAAGAACTTATTTATTGTCTTTGTCTGACATAAACTCTAGTATTATCTTAGTATCTTTAGGATGACGTACAACGAACAATATGAGCGTTCATTAATACACTTATATTGCTCTTATAAAACCAAACAGACATTATCCAATTGTAATAAGATGAGAACTAATATAAGCGAAGCGAAGTACAAAGAGATAAATACTTTCCTTTACTTTCTCCTTCCTCAGTACAAAAAGTTTTTGCAGTTTTAGTCCGATCGATGTTTCAAAAGACATTTATACTGTAGCCCCTGATCACATTATTTGGATAGCCGTCATTAGCAGGATTAACAGATTCGGTGAAGATTAAATAAAGTACCTTAATTCTTCTTAGATTATCGGCAATTTACGGTCAGTAGTGAATTGATTACACCTGGAACCTTACAATGAGCTTTTAAAGCAGTATTGTAGCAGTGTTTTTAGATCCCACGACAAATGACTCTACTCCACCTGATGTAAAGTGGAAATGAAGTCCAGACACGAAAATAACTGGTGCAGCGTGAAAACAACGCAGCATCAGTCACACTCACCCTGCCGGCTCACAAGGTGACTTCACGCCTTGTTTGAAGGACCCCATGTCTTAGGAAGAAGGAAAAACGTGTTAAGTGTTGTCGCGGTTGTGAAAACAACAACAACACGTCTCGTTGAGTAATTAGTCCACTTGTCCCAAATGCCTACGGCCCATTTGGGACAAGCTGCAGATAATCAAAATAAATTATATTTACATTGTGCAACTCGTCCCACGTTACTAACAATATGAGAAACATTACATCACAGTACATTCAGTAGCAAAAGTGTTAGTGAGAAATAATAAAATCGAGTTTGATAAAATATTTAACCATCACAGTACATCATTGTCACTTATGATAGAAAATATTAAATAATAACAAATATGATATCAATTAACACATGTAGGTTTAATAATAATAAACCTTATATTATAAAGTAGTAATTATAAAGCAATATTATAGTCATAAAGATAATAACCAACAATTAAAAAGACAATAATTAATGATAACAAAGATAAAACCTTATTATTTCATTTGATGTCGTATTTATAACCTGCACGAAGAAGTAAAACAGCACATACCCAACAATAATATACGTATATATTTTTAAATATTATCCTATTGATATTACATTATAATAGTGTAGGTTGGCACTCACTACAAGTTTCCGACGAACACTGTAATTTTAGTCTACATCCAAGTTTCCAAGTTCATTCACAACCAGAGTCACAGATTTTACAGATTCATCGAAGTCCAAAATCCAACCAAAGATAATTTATAAAAATTAATTTCACATTCACTAAATATCTTAAACATTTCTGTCGGAAAGAGAACCACACTAACTCGTTTTACGAAGTTTTTAATTTTCACGAAGTCGTGAATGATAAGTAGTTTATTGCTTTTACAGATTGATATTAAAATAAAAGATTTTCTTGTATCGTCATTTTTTCATAGATCTGTCCTGTCATGAAGACAGGACCATCATTTACTTTAAACAACCGCTTCATCCATTATTTACTTACTAATAATAACCAAAAGCCATACATGTCTATCATACGTATTAATTTTAATAAGTAGTAAAACACATGAGCTTGTGCGTTTGCTTGTAAAATGATACAATAAACTGTTGGCCTAGATAATATAATTATTTAGTAGGTACTGATTTTTTAAATATTAAATAACTTTGAACCAAACTAAACAAAAAACTATTATGATTATTTACATTATAATTTTACACAAATGATGTTTTATTCTCTAAATCTAAATTCTAGCACAAAATAATAAGGTAAGCTTCATACAAGGTACACTTTTCACATTAACTGTACTAAGTGCAATAGCACAAAAAAATGATTCATAAAATTATTAGAGTCGGGGGCGTCGACCACGGGTGCGTCCACCACTGGGGGCGTAAGCCACGGACCCATACAAAGGGTGAATTTAGATTGTAATTGGCGCATAGACAAGTTAAGTGCGACAAAGAAACTACTACAAATGATGTATTAGATTGTCCTTTGTTTCTGTAAACAATATCAGCCCTCTCTCTCTGAATCTGTGAGCGAACTTATTCAATTAGTCTCAGAGATGTCTTTTTAGCCAGAAGATGAATTAACTTTGCAGGCATAATATTATGGGGATTAGGGATCGTAGATACACATGGCGTAATCGATAGATCGTGAAAGTTTTATGTATTCTTAGCACACATTGAAACTTTTGCGTTCTTTTATGAATAAAATGTAAATGGCAATTTTATGTCAAAGTAAATGAAGGTGCTCTATGAATTGATAAATAAGCCATTATTATTATGTTAATGTTTGCATTCACAATGCTATATGTAGTTAAAGATAAAATTTTACTAGAAAAATCCAAGGATAATTAGTCCAATCGATTTGAACCCCTCGGAGAATATAGGGACGGGGACACGCTTGCGTGAAGCTATTCCTTCTAGAAACCCCCTGACGGTGTTTTGATTACACAGCTTGAGGAAACGTTTTAGTTTCTCGCCTGTAAAGACCATTTGAGGCCGAAAGGAAAACTTCTTCAAAAAAAAAGTACTGCAGAAAACGAGATGTGGGACGAGTTGATGAATTACTTTCATCAACTCGTCCCACATGTCTACGGCCCATTTGGGACGACTTGCGGAAAATCAAAGTAGCGTCCCACGTTTCTTCTTGTGTAGAACTATAAACTTTATCAACGTTTGGTACAATTAGGAAGACAAGATATAAAAATATTTTTTCGGGAATCGATAGTTTAAAAAAAAGACAAAGACAAAGACAAACAAATTCTCGTTTTCGTTACCGATTGCGATCCGAACCCTTCGGAGAATCTAGTAGGGCTCGGGGACACGCACTAGTGCGTGATGCCGTTCCCTCTAGAAAAACTCCGAAGATGATTCGTTTCACACGGCTTGAGGTAGGTACCCTTTAAGTTTCTCGCCGCCCCCAAACAAGCCCGGCGAAGCTGAAAATGCCGTTTGAGGCAATCAGCAATCTCTCTCCAAAAAAAATCGTTATCGTTAACCTTAACGAATGGCGAATGAAACTCGCACTTGGCACCCAGCTGTGCTTGGACTGTTCCGTGTGTCCGTGAGATGTGTGCGCTGCTCGAGCGCGGTTTAGACCAGTTGCTAATTAGACCAGTTGGGGTTTAGAACAGTTGCTACTTAGACCAACTGGTCTAACACGCAACTGCGTTTTAGACCAGTTGCGTTTTAAACCAGTTGCTACTTAGACCAGTTGCGCTTTAGACCAACTGATACTAACTCGGTATTAAGCTTACTTTCTGCAGTCTTCTTATTTTGTGATTCCAGTCTGGTTTACATTAATTCGCTAAATTAATATAAGTTCTCAGTTTTCAGTGTGCGTCGAGAAATGTTATTTTAGTCGATACCAAACTAAGTTGATCAACCAGTTGAAATAAACTAAGTCTGAAAATTTGGTATTATTGTTGTAATGCCCTTGAAGATATTTAATGGTACCTTAAATAGATCAATTGTATTAATATGCAGATATCTAAGAATGAAATTCTTACGAGTGGAAAGAATAACAGCACCTATAACAAGATAGTGTTTGCATTAATCTGTTACTATTTTTTTTATTTTTTTACAGAATAGGAAAACGTGCAAGTGCAAGTGATTTTATGAGGTATTTAAACAACGCCTTCAGAGAAGATTTAATTTTTTGTCATACTCTCATAAACCTTTAGGTGCCTACCCTATCTAAGAGGAAGCGCCGGGTGAAGTATGTCATAATTACTCGAATAACCCTAGCGGGGACTCGTGAGCTCCGCCTACCTATCTGGAAAACGGCTTGTTAATGGAAATGTGTTTACGTATATGGGGAGCTCGATAGCGCAGTGGTTAACGCTCCCGGTCTGTGTGTGCTGAGGTCAAGCAACTTTCGCAAAGGCCGGTAATCGAATGGCTCTACAAAAAAAACATTTCGAGCTCCTGCGTGCTTCAGAAGGCACGTAAAGCCGTTGGTCCCGGCTGCATTAGCAGTCGTTACCAAACACCATTCCACACAGGGCCCGCGTGATGGTTAACGGCCGGTTCTCCCTATCCATCCATAGGGAAGGTTCGTGCCCCAGCAGTGAGAACATAAATTGATTTCCTACTTCTCCCACTTCTCTAGTGATCACTAGAGAAGCTTCTATAAAATATACTATATCTATAAAATTACGTTCCCTGTGTGGTGCCGGGGATAAAGAATTGCACCACCCCATCTCTTCCCGTGGGTGTCGTAAAAGCCGACTAAGGGACCATTCCAGAGGATGGGCAGCAGCATCTCTCTGAGATTAAGTCTCAACTTACTGCGATCGCCAACCCGCCTGCCAAGCGTGGCGATTACGGCAAATACCCCTCATATCTTTGGGGGAGGCCTTTGTCCAGCAGTGGATGTCTTTTGGCTGAGATGATAATAAAATTACGTAGGTATAATGTAAATATTACAAAAAGACATGTCCGTTAGCGTATCCAGAACCATAGCTTCTGTCATAGAAATGATGTCAAGTCTGGTGTGTGACAAAGGTCTAGTCTGTCTGACGCCGAGCAGGAGTTAATAAATCTCTCTGTAAAAAGTACTGAACACAAACCACAAACCTATTGTAAGGGCTCAGGAATCTCTATTGCCACTTAAAGTCTAGCCTTACGGTGAAGACCTTCGTCCTGACTTTTTTAATCATCAAAACTTTTTCCATAACTGTCTGAGCTCGCGTTCATTTGTTTGAGTTATACACTTCGAGTGGGCTTGACAAGTTGACATGAATATTGAAATAAATGTTCGGCAATTTCGGTTCTCCATTATTGTCGAGATGAGAAAGTTGTAAACGTTTCGGACACAAACAACTTGTACTTGGATTGTTTTCGTGGATGTTTACAGGTTGTTTTCATGTCACGTAATTTGGGAATTGAAAACTCCGTGGTTCATAGATAAGTGTATAACTTTTGCAAATAACATAAAATGTAAAAAGATTTTTTTAAACAATATTTTAATTTAAAAGAATTAAAAATATCACTGTACATGACGCGAAAGACTACATCCAGACGAAGACCAACTTCCTTCTGTGGAGCCGCTGGAATCGCGACACAATATCAGTGTTAAGGCGTTTGTGGTGCGAGTCCCGACAGCCTAGCTGGATGACACCTTTATGATCGAGGACTTCTGACCGATGGGCGTGGTGTACTGGCGTTTCTATCTCGCGATAGATTGCCCGTCAACACCACCAGGCCAGCACATTGAGGTGCATAAATACTAAAAGTAAAGTAACTAGCCTATAACTGTCCCACTGCTAAGCTAAGGCCACATTATCATAATCATCATAATCATCAGCTCATTTTTATGTCCCCACTGCTGGGGCACGAGCCTTTCCTATGGATGTATAGGGAGATCGGTCCATAAACCACCACGCGGGCCCAGTGCGGATTGGTAATTGTTAACGACTGCTAATGCAGCCGGGACCGACGGCTTTACGTGCCTTCTGAAGCACGACGAACGAAGAAGATGATGATGATGATGGAAATGTTCAATGGTTCGGTGTACTTCTGAAACCGCCGTAGGTAAATAGAAAATAAAAGATAAATAGAGCCACTCGCAACTGTCTAACTGATCTAAGACAGTTACGAGTAGAGTAGGGTGCTAATCCAAGAGAGAGCAAGACAAGAAAATGCGCATTTTTTAAATCATTGTTGGCACACAGAACATTCACCCGCCACGTCAATGATGGTGCAAAAAATATTAGTGTTAACTGTCAGGTGTCGGGTTTGGAACTCCTATGTATTTTTAATCATCATATTATTCAATCTATAAACTCACTAATGCCTCAGGCCTTCCCACATGTACAATAGCACACACAATACTTTTATTACCTTTCTGTATTATTTTCGATTATTGCTTTTAAATATTAGTAGTTAGTAGTTAGTTAGTACCTGTAGTTAGTAATTGTGTCATCTCAGCCAAAGACGTCCACTGCTGGACAAAGGCCTCCCCCAAGGATATGAGGGGTATTTGCCGAAATCGCCACGCTTAGCAGGCGGGTTGGCGATCGCAGTAGGTTGAGGGTAAGCTCAGAGAGATGCTGCTGCCCATCCTCTGGAATGGTCCCTTAGTCGGCTTTTACGACAACCACGGGAAGAGATGGGGTGGTGCAATTCTTTATCCCCGGCACCACACAGGGATATGTATAATATGTCCATGTATATTAACAGTACTATAATTTAGCGTATGGATAATAGTTAGTAAGTAAGTAAAGTAATTGTGTATTTGTTAATAAAAAAATAAAATAAATCTGCATAGCACAAATAACTCATCCAGTAAGCGAAGTAAATTGTCATAGTAAAATAAAGTCTTTGTATGCATACATACAAAGACTTTATTTTACTATGACCACACTGATAGAGGCCTTTGAAGTGGAACAGTACATATACTGTTCCACTTCAAAGGCCTCTATCAGTGAAATCAAGTCATCGCTACAATTCATATTTATGACATAAAAAATAAACAAAATATATAATATAAGCTGTCTAATCGTCGACTAGTTCTATTCTATTTACATTCCCACTTATGCACCTACTTCAAACGAGTGCGTGAAACACAAAAGGCCGCGGTCGCCCGCGCCGGTTCGAGTCGCGCCTCTGTACCTTTTTCATTATTTACCACCGGATGGCCGAACCCTCATTTGGGGCTCTTTAAATGAGGCACCGTTTTATACTTAGGAAAAAGGGGTAAATATTTTAGCAATAAAAACGCTTGAATTGTATTACGATTAATAAATTCGCGGTCTGGCTTCTAACTGGCCACCCACATATTTAGATTCTTTTTTCTTTAGACTTCTAGGAGAGTGAGGATTTAAATCCATTTTCTGGATTAAAAATCTCGGCTTTATTTCGCCGAGACCGAGACCAAGATTTCGGTCGGGCCTTATTAAATAGATTAGACAAAAGTTTTGACCATTTGACTAAATTGAAGATTTTTATGACATCATCACAATAATCAACCCGTATCACTCCATTGCTGGATATAAGCTCGAACTGATGAATGCCACTGAGCCATCTTCGACTTATATTTTTATGATATGCACAATGGTAATTTTACAGAAAAAGAAGAAAAATAGAAATATAGAAGGGAGCAGACACAGTGTAAATATAATACAGATTGAAGCTTGAGAGCATAAGTGCAATCACTCTAAAAGGGGAATCTTAAAGTACATACATATTAAAATATGCGACATGATAACTCTCAACCCTTTTAGTGGAACTTAAAAGATAGCTACATCAGAACCCGTCCGTTGAGGCGAATAACGAGTGCTCGCCAAATTCTTTTTAGTTTTACGGCCAATACTAAATAACGTTCGTTTTTATAGGCTCTTTGGCATAATGTTACGCTAAAAATTGTGTGGATTCTTAGAGAAAGTATTTTTAATTAAAAGAAAATGTACCTTTTGTACCTCACTTTACGGTATTTTATAGCTGTATTCTAAAATAAGGATGATTGATGACTTTATAATTCACCGAGCTTAAATTTTACTTCTTTTTTTTGTACAGTGCTTTGTTGTGGCTCCGCCATACCGTTAATGGAACTAATTGCTCTAATTGAAAAATATCTCTTCAGTTTCAGATCTCTTTGTACTTTTCGTTTTACCAAGAATAGCTTTTGCCGTCTAAGCAATAGAATTTAAAAGTAAAATTTATAAATCGAACAAACATTATTCTTGATATAGTAATAATGTGAACTGGAATAATCCATATATCTATACTTTTTGTACCCATTGTCTTTAGAGTTAAGTGAAGAGAGAAGTAAAATTTTCTTACACATGAAATGACGACGTGTAGGTATAATTATAATCTAAACATGAAACCTAAATTAATAAAACTTTCGTTTAGACATAATCAGTGAGGAGATAGGTATATTTTAATTTGCGTACGTATGTAAGAAAAAAGCTGGTTATGGTCTAATTTAAACGATTGGGTCATCATCATCATCATCATCTCAGCCAAAGACGTCCACTGCTGGACAAAGGCCTCCCCCAAGGATATGAGGGGTATTTGCCGTAATCACAATTAATTTATTTCGTAATCGTAATTCAACGATTGGGTAATCCATGAAAAATAAATGATATTTACGAGTACGTATTTAAATATACTAACATAAAGAAATCTTTAAAAATACTAGTATAACCCATCGTAATGAAACTGGACTACCAGGTGAACATAACAGTAAGGTGGTTATGGAGTGTGAAAAAAATGTATAAGTAGGTACGTGCTGTAGTTAGTCAATTCTTCAGCGACTTGGTTGACCTTAATTATTTTAGGGAAACAGCTTTGTACTCTGCAGGGACATTGACGACTTCATAAAAGCTTTCAAACTCAAAATTGTATTATTCATTGAAAGCGGGTGTGGGAAGCGACGCTATTGACCAGGGACGACATTGGGAGATGGACGCAACTGATAAGGTCTAGGGCACACGGAATGTTTTGAGCTACTTTTAAAGAAGTTTCTTAGTATTTTTCGTTCATGACATGATATAATAATAATAATAATTAGCTCACGAGGTGACCGCTATGTGGAATGTTGATTCAACGATCATTGTCCCGATAGTCGTTTCAGCGAACGGTCTGATAGCGAAGAGCCTCGAGCAACATCTTAAGAGGCTCTCGCTTGATGGTTGGATCAAGAGTCAGATTCAGAAAGCAGTACTCCTGGACACGGCATGTATTGTCAGGAGGTTTCTCACTCTGCAGCCCTGACCACCGGTAGCTTGGACCTTGCCCCGCTGCTGGCGGTACTCTAGAATTAGGTTTTTATAATGTTATGTTTTTATATTAAAATATTGTAAAAATCTAGTATTAAGAAAGAAAATAAATAAAGGGTATAACAATAAAGTATGCATCGTCTCTCAGTGATTATTCTCACCCTACTGCGATCGCCAACCCGCCTGCCAAGCGTGGCGATTATGGCAAATTCTCCTCAAAATGATTTATCCTTGAGGGAGGCCTTTGTCCAGCAGTGGACGTCTTTTTGGCTGAGATGATGATGATGATGATGATGATAACAATAAAACAATTATCCAATTTACCAAATCATGATTGACAGAAAATTAGGGTAGACATACAAAATGCTGATTGTTCCTATAGTACATTCGGAAACATTCCTAGTTTATTAATATTGATTACCTACCTAGTATTTAATCTGAGTTTGATAATAATAGTTTCATTCGATAACGTTAACGAAATGAACATTTATATTGCATTGAAGTAGCGCCTTCAGGTGGCAAACGAGGTAAATTGTAAGTCTTGTTATATAAATCCTCATCATCAGCTCATCATTTTTATGTCCCCATTGCTGGGGTACGAGCCTTCTATGGATGAATAGGGAGAGATGCATATGACATGCGTGCCCAGTGCGGATTGGTGGTTGTTAAAGACTGCTAATGCGGTTGGGTTAAGTCACGACGTGTATAAATTAAGATGATATAGCATCGACGATAATTATGACCAATAAATTACAAGGACTTGTTTTACAGTAAGTAGATAATAATAGTTAAATCATAAAAGTTTATTGTTTTCTAAAGTTTACGCGAACACTACACATTGAAATGAAACCACTTTTACGGATCTACTCGCGGTTATTTTCCACATTACTTTTAATTATTAACTTATCCTGATGTTTCGAACCCTTTGCAGGGTCCGTGGTCACAGGGAGACAATAGTAATGTGTAAAATAAACGCAAGTAGATCCGTAAAAGTTGTTTCATTTCATAAACGTTTATTTCAAAAAGCAATTTATAAGGTACGAATTTTCACCGCGGACTACGCACGGGTGCAATTTGGTCCATCACAAAATTGTACACACGCCTGCACAATCAGACTACTACAAACTGTCAAACCACAATAGACTTTGAACTTTATGTACCTAGGTATAGGGTTTTTCGGGTTTTTGACAACGTACAGCGGCCATCTTGGTAAAGCGATACCTATCAAATTTGACATGAATATATATTCAGTGGTGGCAATTCACCATGAAACGTTACATGCTTCAACAACGCGTAGAAATTGTTAAAATGTATTAAATTTAAATTTATTTTTTATTAAACATTCAATTTATTTAATGAGAAGTTCGAGGGCTTTGTCATCTCGCGTCGTGGCGACATCAACTGGACACCGAGATCGTGTAACTTAGCTCGACTACTTTCTGTGGGGCTACGTAAAATCTCTGGTTTATGCAGACCAACCACAGTCAATTGCCGCCCTAAAGGCCAACATAACTCGCGTCCTTCGAGAAATTGAGCCACATTTATGCGAAGATGTCATTCAAAATTGGTCCGCCAGGATACACCACCTACGGCGGAGTCTCGGCGGCCATTTGTCTGAAATTTTATTCCATACATAATGTCATCGAATATCCTTTAAAATAAAATAAAAGTTGTGGCAATATCACTTACACAGGTTGTTTTATTTCATTTCAAAGTTCGAGCGCTCTTAATGAAAAACCCTTTATATTGAACATGGTTGAACATTTATTGGAGAAATTTGATAGTTTTGAATAGGTTGATTATGAAGCTGTGTCGATGTGCAGGCGTCTATACGATACACTCATATAGCTTCGTGCGTAACGATATTTGACAGGTACACAAATTACAATACGTTCGATAAGTTTTTAAAAGCAAAGCGAAGGTGTTATTATAATTTATCAGAGTTTTACAAGTTGCGACAAAAATCGATCGTAATATTCAAGCTATAATAAGTCGTTAGATGAATAAGAGTAAGTGTAAGATGAAAAATGGCCAGAACACAATTAAAACAATAAATACTTGACAAAGGACAACTCAGCTTTATCTTTTTGACGCTAATTGAATCGTCATTATTTAAAGTAGATTATGCCGGGGAACTGAAAATAAATTCAGCAAAAAGTAACGAAAATGTCTAAATGAGTTCTTTTGTTACACTCCTTGATTTATACAGCTGTGCGCACCTAAGGCTGTCACTAATGCCCACAGTTTAACACTCGCTTTATGAAATGCGGACTGAGGATTATTAACCCTGCAAACCCCGGGGTTTCAAGGGGGTTCAAAGGAGCTTCTTTGACTTTTATATAAAGACGCACTTTTTTTCACCAATGGGACTCACAAATGAGGTCTGTCTAAGTCTAATCGCAATATGAATATCACTAACACTGTTTGTGCTAGCACTTAATTTACAATCTAAACATTACAGAGACAGGTTTCAATCTGAGTGTCTCCATGTGACCATGGCACCTGTAGGCTTAGCCAAAGTAACATTAAGAAAACGATTGACTACGTGATTTGGCGCGGCTTATGTCAATCCCATACATTTTATTCTTTTCGAACTTCGCTATCGTTTTCTTAATGTTACTTTGGCTAAGCATACTGTTTTGAAACGTCAAGATAAACGCAGATGTAATAATCGCAATCGCCTCTTTGGTCAAGTGGTTAAGACCACCGGTTTAGACCCAGAGGTTGTTTGTCCGTCTGGCTAGCTACCACCATCTTATCTAAATATGTCGCCATAACATAATTTTTGTAGCATTGTTGTGTTCCGGCAACTAGAGATAAGATAGCCTCAGTAGTTGAGGATTCCGGGTTAAGTGCGCTTCCACATTTAATGCGCATTGTTTTGACGACCTCCTTCGTCGTGTGGTTTGTACACCGGTTTTCATGGTGTCGCTATCTCTGAGGTCCCGGGTTCGATCCCCGGGCAGGTCAAATTAGAAATTATTGGTTTTTCTAAATTGTCTCGGGTCTGGGTGTTTTCTATGTATAACAAGTATGTTTAAGTATGTTCCCGTTGTCTAGGAACCATTTAACGAGTTTCATAACGAAGCTTCTCTTAGACTAGTTGGTGTGAGTGTAGGAAAGTTTAAGTTTAGTTTTATTGTAAGATTTTTTCAGTATCAACATTACAATAAAAGGTAAGTAAACGATATAATTTAAGGTACAGAGTGTATTTATAATAATTTTCAACCCTAATTTGTGACCTACGAGTACACTGGCAACTGTTTTACACTGTACCTTAATACGTGTAAGGGAGACCATATTCAAATTGTACATAGCCATATGAGGAGGCCTCCTTTAATAATACTGTCTTCAAGAACAATTCATTCCATAATTGTTTGTGCTCATTACGAATGCTGGGTTGAACATGTCGTGTTGCTAAGTAACTTGATTAACCTTTTAAGAGACCATTTTCTTCAAGTTTAACTTAATCTAATCACTCTTTTAAGGATTGATATGTGGGTGCAGAAAAGCTAAAAGCATTTTGTAAACTTTGTATAATTAGGCTTAGAATATACTAAGATACAACGTATTTTTTCCAGAAGTAGTACTCGTATGCATATACGAGTACTACTTCTGGAAAAAAATACTGTGCATACAGTGCACACTATATAACTGTAATATATAAGATATATAATATTATAAGATAAATCTGTCCAATACCATCCCCACTACGGCCAGCCATTATAAATAGCGTGCACACCAAACCAGAGACTCACTTTCTCTTGGGATCACAGCGCGGACGGATCTCTGCCCGAGTCGTTATCTGGTAACGTAGTTATTAATAAGTTGTGTAGTGTTGTGTGTACTTGGTATTTTAATGTGAGTAGTGTGTTTGAAGTAAAATAATTAGTGTGAGCGTGCAATCATTTAGTTTTAAATTGTTAATAACATAGCAGTTTTTAATTTAAGTTGTGATCGTTATTTTGTCGATTACATTTTAAGAATTAAATTACAGAGTTTTGTCCGACATTGTTTTTTTTAAGTATTTTCCATTGTTATTCCTAAAATCAGAAGTGGGATAAAGGATTCTGTAGACCACGTGTGAATAAGTTTTGATTTGCTGTAAAGTTGAGATTGCACACTCACTGGTTATTACATTTGAATTGTTTATTTTTGTGTATCAAGTAAAATGGTTAGGTCAAGGTCATGCAGCCGTCAACGGCAAATCTCTCGAAGTAGGTCGCGAAACAGGACTGACAGATACCGAACTAAAAAGCGTCATAACCGTGATTCACGGAGCAAATCTCGTAATCATAGCCGAAGTAACTCGCGACGTGTTTCGAGTGGCCAGAAACGTCGTGATCTTCGTAGTTATTCTCGTGGCCGTGATCCGTCCGGCTCCAGCGATAGGCAGCGACGCCGTTTGCGCCGCGAGGTTAGGAATGACTCACGTAGTGTCTCTCGTTTTCGATCGCGTTCACGGAGTAACGTTCACAAATCTCGATCTCGCTCGCGTCGCGTCTCGCGTAATCGAGAGCACCACTCGCATGATAGGCGTACACCAGTAACTAGAACGTCTGGTCCTTTACACCTGGGTAATTTTCGCGCGGATCACTCCACGGAATCTGCCGCTCCACCTTCTGAGGCATCCACTCTTGCGCACGCTTTGATACAAGCAATAAAAACATTACAACCGGCGAGGTCTCCACACTATTACGTATCTAATTTTGACCCGTCAATTAACAACATTGAAGTGTGGTGCGATGAAGTGGACCGCGCCAGAGATGCGAATGGATGGAGTGATCACGAGTGTTTGTCTCGAGTGGCTTCTTGCTTAAAGGGTGACGCTAAGGTTTGGTTGGGCGAATGGGTGACAAATGACAGGACATGGTCTAGTTTTAAATCTGAATTTAAGCCCCTTTGCCCAAACAAATTGGACTATGCGAACATTTTGTTCGATGCTATGAATGCGACCTCAGATAAATATCTTACGTACGCAGAATATGCGCGTCGGTCTTTATTACGTCTTAGAGTAGTGCAGGGACTTAGTGATGAGTTGAGGACGCTTATCATAATTCGAGGTATCGATAGTCCCCAAATTCGTGCGGCTGCCGCCAATGCAGATCTGACGCCAGATACCATACTCACCTTTTTGTCGATTTATAAGAAACCAGACAGGATAAAGACCGATAAGCATTTCAGTTCTAAAAAACCTATCTCTCACGGCTCAAATGTTCGTTTTGCCCCTAAATGTTTTAATTGTGGCCTGCGAGGTCACGTTAGTAAAGACTGTAAGCGCCCAAAATCAAACACCACTTCTAATACAACCCAACCAGGTGTCAGTAACTCATGCATGTTCTGTAAGAAGCAAGGACACACCGAGGCAACCTGTTTTGCGAAAGCACGATCGGAGTCTCGTAATCCACGTAATGTTAACCTTTGCTCTCATCAAATAGATCACAAAAAAAGTAATGATGTGACTACTGCAGTCGTGGATGGCGTACCAGTTGACGTGCTTATTGATAGTGGTGCTCTTGATGTGTCCCTGATTTCTTCAGATGTCTTAAAGCATATTTCTTGTCAACCAAAATTAAGACGTTGCGTTTTGAAAGGCATCAGTGACAAAGAAATAATAACTACCTCCACTACACTGTCACGGTAGAATTCAGCGATATTGCTATTGAGACTGATCTTGTGGTCGTCCCGTCAGCTTTTATGAATACACCTATCATAATAGGTACGGATGTTCTCAATCGTGACGGAATCACTTATGTAAGAACTAAAAATAGGCAGTATATTACTCGCACTGACAACTATAACAGTGTTAACGCCGTCCAGTTGGAAGATAAGCTTCCGATTAATACACCTCTTCAAGGTGAAGATTTAGATAGCCTTATGTCTGTTATAAATGCGTTTTCTAACTTTCTGATAACTGGTACCGCGGCGACAACTGTTAAAACGGGTGAAATGGAGATTAAGCTCACCAGTCTTGTACCAGTGGTATACTGACCATACAAGCTTTCCTATCAGGAAAAACTTAAGGTTAGGGAGATCACTAAAGATCTTTTGGACAAGGGAGTGATTAGACGCTCTAACTCCGAGTATGCCAGTCCAATCATACTGGTGGAGAAACGTGACGGTTCCGATAGGCTCTGCGTCGATTTTAGGGCACTAAACCGTATTACAGTAAAGGACCGCTACCCACTACCTTTAATTGACGATCACATAGATAGGTTGGGCAGCTATAAGTTCTTTTCAAGCCTTGATATGGCTACTGGTTTCCACCAGATCCCCCTTAAAGAGAGTAGTATTCACCTCACTGGGTTTGTGACGCCGGAGGAGCACATCGAGTATCTTAAAATGCCCTACAGATTAGCTAATTCACCGATCGTATATCAACGCATTATAAACGATACCTTACAAGAGCTTGTAAATGAGGGTAATGTGCTGGTATATGTAGATGACGTACTCCTGATGAGTAACACCATTAGTGAAGGTACTGAGTTGCTTCGTAAAGTTTTAAGCACCCTCACTCAAGCAGGTTTTTCTATTAATCTTCGAAAGTGTTGTTTCCTAGTGACCGAAGTAGAGTATTTAGGCAGAGTAGTGAGTCAGGGTCAGGTTAGGCCGAGCCCTCGAAAGGTCGAAGCCTTAGCTAACACCATTCCTCCAGAAAATGTAAAACAAGTAAGCCAGCTTCTCGGTTCAGCCGGTTATTTTCGCCGTTACATAAAAGACTATGCCACTCTAACTGCTCCCATTGCTCATTTGACCCGTAAAAGCGTCAGCTTCAATTGGACTCACCAATGCGAGTCAGTTCGCCAAAATTTAATAAAACAACTAACAAGCGAACCAGTTTTAGCCATTTTTGACCCAAGTCTCCCCACGGAAGTCCATACGGACGCTAGTAGTGCAGGGTATGGGGCAGTTCTCCTTCAGGCGTACCCTGACGGTAGAAAACATGTAGTCACCCAGGGAGCTGAAAGCAAGTATCACTCCTATGAACTAGAGACCCTGGCTGTTGTTAAGGCACTTCAAAACTTTCGTCACTTTCTTGTCGGGTCAAAGTTTACAGTGGTGACTGACTGCAATGCTCTGAAGTCAACAGAACAGAAAAAGGACTTACTTCCCAGGGTTGCTCGCTGGTGGATATACCTGCAGGACTTTCATTTCTCTATTGAGTATCGGAAAGGTGTAATGATGCCACACGCAGACTATCTAAGTCGTAATCCTATAACGGTAAGTCATATCACCAGGCCTCGCAACTGGGCTCAAATAGCTCAGGCAGCCGATAATGAAACCCAAGACCTCATTCAGAACCTTAATGAGGGTAAGCTGGACCCTACCCGATACTCAGTACAGAGTGACCTCCTGTACTATAAGTACACACCAGTAGGCGAGCAACCATGCTTCCTTTGTTATGTGCCAAAAGGCCATCGCCTTAGCCTTCTTAGAGCGTTTCACGACGAGCATGAACACATAGGCGCTGAGAAGACCTTAGACCTTATTTTAATTTCTTGGCATTTCTGGTTCCCCGGGCTTAAGCAGTTTGTCTGCAAGTATTTATCTCACTGTTTGATCTGCATCTCTCATAAGAGGGTCCCGCGTGCCCCACTACAAAACATAACTTCATGGGAGAAGCCCGATGTTCCGTTTCATACGGTGCATGTCGATGCTTTAGGTCCCCTTCCTGTATCTGAAGGATACAAATTCGTGCTCCTTATGGTGGACACCTTTTCTAAATATACGCTGTTGTACCCCATATGCCGGCAAGATGCCGCAGAGCTTAAGCGAGTTGTCACACAAGCTATTTCTTTGTTTGGGGTGCCTAAATTGATGGTAACTGATAAGGGGCGCATGTTCGAATCTATCGAATTCGTGTCCTGGATTACCGAACTAGGCTGTAATCTCCACTATATCACACCTGAGATGCACCACGCTAACGGGCAGGTTGAAAGGTATGTCAGAACGGTTCTTAATATGCTGCGCATCCAGGTAAACCATAAAAACCTGTCCTGGTCTGACACGTTGTGGAAGATACAGTTGGTGTTGAAGGTTACAAAGCAGAAGACCACACAAGCTTCTCCACTCAATCTGCTCATTGGAACGGATGGGACTACTCCTTTCATACGTGCGTTGGTGCGAGATATAGCTGTTGAAGGTTCAACACCAAACCGAGAGGCCTTACGAGAGATCACCAGAAGTCGAACGCGTCAACTGCTGAAGGACAATCAAAGTAGGCAAGATGAGCGTGTTAACCGGTAAAGACAGATGCCACGTCAATTTAACGTGAATGACTTTGTTTTCGTTATCAAGTTTTCGCAGTCAACAGGCAAACTCGACCCAGGCATGCGTGGTCCGTACAAGGTGGTTAAGGCATTACCTGGTGGACGCTACGCGCTTCGTCTGCTCAGCGGCGGCTATGGCAAGACGACGCAAGCTGCGGCTCAACATATGGTGCCGTGGCGGGGCGAATGGTGTCCCGAGTCATGTGCTGCTTTCTTTGAGAGTAAGTTGGCGCGATAGCGTTTGATGCCTGTCATGTTGTGTTGGGTGGGGAAGCTATGCAACCCAAGCGTCCGTCGCTACACCCTGGCGTTCGTCGCCAAAAGCGCTTGGTGGGCCCCAAGTTGCTGTATAGGCTAACTAAAATGGTTGGCCTGTGCGTGTGATTGTGTGTGCAAAGAAGGCGTGCAGCAACCTGTTCGCCGGACTGAGCTGCCGGCAGTGGTCAGCGCAGCTGCCTTCATTGCGAGACAAGACACCAAGCTGGCTCCAAAAAGTCCTAGGCTTAGTTTGATGCTTTTAAGAGACGTCTCTGCCTTACTTTTAGAATGATGAACGGAAGACTATTCTGTGTGATGGAGGAGCGTAAAAGTTGAAGCATAAATAAAATGAATGATGATCGTATGAAAGAATATTGGGTTGTAAGGATGAATGATACGAATAGTCAATTTGGTGACCTACGCTAATAAAATGTTATTTACAGATGAAAATGAAGATGATCTTAACGCTGAGCCGCCACCGTCCACCTCAGCGGCTGCGCCTTCCATGCCTTTGCTAGACGAAGAAGTGGAGCCAGGTCCCAGCGGAAAAACTACGCTGCCACCATCTATCTCCGTGGCCGCACCTTCTATGCCTTTGCTCGACAAAGACATGGAGCCTGTTCCCAGCGGCGTCACTGGTGAAGCTTGTGTCGAGGACGACACATCGTCAGGAGAAGCCGTATAAGATAAATCTGTCCAATACCATCCCCACTACGGCCAGCCATTATAAATAGCGTGCACACCAAACCAGTGACTCACTTTCTCTTGGGATCACAGCGCGGACGGGTCTCTGCCCGAGTCGTTATCTGGTAACGTAGTTATTAATAAGTTGTGTAGTGTTGTGTGTACTTGGTATTTTAATGTGAGTAGTGTGTTTGAAGTAAAATAATTAGTGTGAGCGTGCAATCATTTAGTTTTAAATTGTTAATAACATAGCAGTTTTTAATTTAAGTTCTGATCGTTATTTTGTCGATTACATTTTAAGAATTAAATTACAGAGTTTTGTCCGACATTGTTTTTTTTAAGTATTTTCCATTGTTATTCCTAAAAATATATATATGTCCTATGTCCAGCAGTGGTTTGGTTTATGATGATGATTATGATGATATAGCAACTATTAATAAAATGTAAAGAAGCGAAAGATAACAAAAACATAGAAAAAACACATTAGGATGATAATAGAAGACAAAATAATACAAAAAAATACAGAATGTAAGTATAAAAGCAAACAAAAAAGAGTGTCGTTTTACATTTTTTCGTAAATTTTATCTCTAAGTACTAAACTAACGATTTTCTTTGTTCAGAAATGTTATGAACTCATATACTACCATAATGCGAAACTAAAGAAGTGATTAAATGAAGCAATGGAAGTATTGGAAATAAGCTTACTACGTCCACGGACCGCGGCGATGTGTTAGCAACATACTGTGAAACAAGAATAAAACAGTACGTTCCAGACTTCTCGACTAACAAAATTATACGAGATTTTTCAGAGAAGAGCTCTGACAACATATTATTTTAGGATAGAACTATGTATTTCTTCAATTCTTTTATAATTGGTGTTATTATAGAATATAATAGAATCACCAGCTCATTTTATGTCTCCACTGGGGCACGAGACTTCCATATGGATGGATAGGAAGAACGAGCCATAAACCACCAATCGGACCCAGTGCGGATCACGTGCTTTCCAAAGCAAAGACGAGCTTAAGATTATTCATTTATAGTCACCTATCCGATGGCTTTTGCGAAAGTTAATTGCTTAACCTTAGCAATCGCTGACCAGGCGCGATAACCTTTGCGCCATCAAGCTCCTCGCCTACGAGCTGGAATAGAATGATAATTAATGATAGTTGAAAAAGTGACATGGAATAGAATATTTATATGTATGGCAAGTTTAAAACAACAATAGTAAAGTATGCTCGCCTCTGGCCAAAACTATTAGTACCTAAACGCTTTTAAACCGAATAAAAAAACCGCCATTTCGTTACAGGAATTGAAGTGCTTGCTTTGGGCTAAACTGGATATACACTAAATGGTTCCACGTCCATTGACCCAGTTTACTGCAACGTTTAGCGGTACCGATGTTTTTTTATTTTTTCAATTTTTTTTTACTTTCTCTACAATTATGAGAGCTTTAGTATAGCCTACGACGTCATATTAATATTAACATATCGCTCTACCAATACAATACTGTTGCAAGTTAAAATATACTGATATTGGAGATTTTGCCATATTGAATAACAGTACAGTTTAATTTCAAATATATACGAGTAATGTATATATGTATATATATACATATATATTTTGAGTTATAACAGTATTGTATTGGCAGTGCGAAATTTGAATAGGGAGTAGCGTGATCAATGGGAACAATGTGGTGTGAAAAATGACAAAGAACAAAGGTGGGCGGATGGTCTAAAAGCGATCGCGAACGCTTTAAGCGGTCTCTGTCAGATAAACTTTGAGGCATAATGACAGGCAAGCAATGCACCAGCAACAAGCAAAATTATAAATTAAAATTAGTATTTTACAATAAAAACATTTTAAAATCCCAATCCAACATAGGATTAATACAATTAATGTTTTAAACAATGAACATAATATATTACCATTACTTATGTAAAAATTTCTGACTTTTTTGTTTTACACAAGAACTACTTCACTAGGTAACATAAGCGAACATATGTGTTGTAAACGCTGATGTCTCGCGGTAACCCGAGATTAAGTAAGTACCTACACAAATTAAATTTGAAATGCTTCTTCTCTCAGAAATATCTTCAAAGCTCAAGCTGGGCTCCTGTTTACGCCTTTATACACAATTTTATTACGAATCGCTTTAAAATACGAGCTTTTTCTGCGGCTAAATTGCGCTGTAATATTTTTCTAAAGATTTACCGATTTTCTTAAAGTAATAGTGGAACGTTTTCTGTAAAGGCAGTTTATGATTAATTATATGAAAAAACCCCTCATACCCTTGGGGGAGGCCTTTGTCCAGCAGTGGACGTCTTTTGGCTGAGATGATGATGATGATGATATGAAAAAATAACTAATTAAACAACACAGAATTGAGAACACTATGGATCAAAACTGATAGAAATATTACCCACTGCGGAAAACAGAATTACTATCGCTTCATATTGTTTCATATCCATTAGAAGTTTAGCGAGCAATAGCATCATTTTTAAAAATATGAAAAAAATGATGATGATGATGATCATTCCGACCGTTTTTGGCCATGGCGACCACTTTGACTCCTAGTCGGTTTGGTGGCGCTGGTGCACCCGAAGATGGTTTATGTATTTCGGAGTCCACGAAACGGAAGCGGTCAATTGCGCAGGATATATTAAAGTGCACAAGCAGACGCGCAACTGCAGGCGTACTCTCTCGTCCGTACCCTTCTTGGTCCAGTGGAACGGAAACCGCTACAACTGGAGAAGAGCTTGATGCAGTCTCTGGCCGACAGTATCTTCTGACCTCTACTATCGCCCTTAGCTTTTTTTGATGAAAAAAATATCAAACGTGTAGTCAATCACATTTAATTTTAAACAAAATAGCAACCCATAAAATCACCTAATGTGAAGAAATACTAAATAGGTATAATATTTATTATGTTTATAGATATACACCGTGGCAGGGTAGACAACCGACGCGTTGAAGGAGGTAAACTAGTAACTTATCTACATCCCTTTAAGTTAAAAAAAGTTATAGCAAATTTTAAACCCGCGAGTTATTTATTACGCGTTTTTAAAAAGTGAACTATCGGCATTTCGCATGTACTACACGCACGAGTAAGGTCAACCGCACGCGCGGGCAACGCCTTGCTAGTCGCTTCGCTCGCTCGCGTAGTAAATTGTAAATAAGCAGAAAAACTATTTCAGTTAGGAAAAAAGTAAAAAACTAAGGTGGTGTTTATTCATTTTTAATGGAACAGGTATCGGTTTCTTATACACCTCCTTTAACGCGTCCGTCGTCTAGCCAGTCACGTGTATATAGGTATAAATCTTCATTAAAATAAAATAAAAGCTTTTTAAGTTCATTAACTACAAGGCCAGAATGGGTATATTTTGCAATCATATTTCACAAAATCAAATAAAGCACTTCTTGACTTGTTTTTTTGTCTTTATCAAAACAAGATTGATAAAGAAAAAACAACATTTAAAAAGAGAAGAAATATCTTGTGCTTTTATAGTTTCAGCTTGGCCTAGATCTCATTTGTCACTGGGAGGCTTATGTCGACAGCTAATAAGTACTGCAAGGGCTGCAATAACTGAACCAGTTTTCATTTTCAAATGAAACAATAAATTGGGTTGCATTATTGTTGATAATTGATAAAATCAATAATTTGTAAGAAAATCATTGGTTATTTTTAATTGGACAATAAGTAAATGATAATATATGCTAAATTGATTCTTAACTTCCAAGCTACAGTCGGCGGCAGATCAACCTACCCAAATCTGTCAAACTTCTCCAATGAATATTGATCCTTACAACCTCACAATAAAGTTCAAAATTGATTGTAGAAATTTGACAGTTTTGGGTAGGTTTATCTGCCGCCGTGTGTACTAACCTTCGTTTACTTTTATAATTGTTAATTAAGGAAATAATTCTGTAACTAGTTTTAATGTGTCCATACACATTCAAACAAGTATGCTAATTATTAAATAAATAAATATTGAACATAACAAATATATATTATAGTACTTTTCCAGTCAGAACCAACCAGCTTTATATATTAGGTATACCTACTAGTTTAGGTGAATAATAACGCTAACATCTTTATGATACTAAACCCTACAAGTAGATATTTAGATAAACCCGAGGCCAAATGCGTAAAACCACACAATGCATTGGCAACTCCTACAAAGGCAAGGCCAACATTGTTTCGATTTGATATTGGATCAAAGGTTTGCTTATTAGTTTAAGCGAATAATTTTGGGCATGCACATAATTAGAACGATACACAATCTGATTAAAAAATAATATTATCAGTATTAACGTGATCTTTCACAGTCGTTTTTTTCAGTCGTTCTTTCAGTCGGATATAGGGTATCATGTTATTATCAGATTATATTAATTTTACCTGTTGTCTGCTGTGATTTTAATGCCGTCATTTTAATCACACTTTTCTTAAGGAAATTGTTAGTATTTTATATCCGAAATATTAAACTACTATAGCAAAGCCAATGCTGACGAACTACTCCATCGAATTTTTACTCGGCTTCAAGCAGCTTCTTTTGTGATAAACGCTTTCTAAAGAAGCTCATCTAACAAAAAAAAAACTATTAACGTTTTCGTTGACATAAGGTTGGCTCAAAGAGTTTCATGTTTAAATTGAAATGTTGGTAGCCGAACGGAGAGATGCTCGCGTTAAATGGCGGGAATCGTGGTTTTGTTTTTGTTTCAAAAATTCAATGTCTCTAGACTTAACGTCTGACGCTGACGTAAAGAGGAATGCTAAAGGCCATGACAGTTACAAAGTCTTACTTAAAACACTGCGTTAGGTAGTGGTTTTAAATCCAAACTGAAGCAAGTCGTAATTTTTCAATTGATAATAAAATTCATGAGATATATTATTATTTATATAGTCTTACAAGAAAACTTGTGAAAAGAAGGCTTAACATAAATATTTCTTGAACAAGATATCTACAGTCCCTTTTCACTTAATAACTTTAGCCGAAATTAATATTAGTTGTGTAAGACCTCAAAGGTCAGCCCGTCGAGGAAGGATGGGTCAAATTTCTTATCAGCCTGTTCCTACTAACTGGTAACTTTAAGGACTTACCACAACTAAGGGAAACAACTTATCACCACGTACTTAATTGACATGTTTCCCAACGAATTACAACGACTTATAACTTACAAACGATATACAACTTATTTATACTTATAATGATTATATTGCAGTGTACTGCATTTCAAGCAAAGAAATATGATTGGATTAATTTTTTAATTTCAAAAAAGTCTAAAGACTTATCACAAAACACCGATTTAAAAAACTAGTGGTCGCCTAGTGGTCGAAATTCGACCGTAATTTTATTAAGGCTGCAACGGATTGTGTCCGCAATGAAAAATTTAAAAAGATAGAATGTGAGTTTGGATTGGCATTGACAGATTTCGGCCGCTCCTCTTCCATTTTTTAATATTTCTGAAAAGAGTATAATATAGCGTACAAGTATATTTTATATAACCGACTTCATATAATCCCGTCAAGTTTTACCAAACGAAACATTATCCGATCCGGGCAGTTAGGTTAATTGTTTTTGATCGGTTATTTTTAGCATTAGACTAGCGACATTATTAGTAGTTTTAGAAGCGACTGCGTTTCCAATTGATCTCCTGAGACCTTCTAATTCTATCTTATCTTATTGGCGCCTGCTGAGGTTTCCCTCTCGCAGTAGCATTTCAACCCATCGTCGGGATCTTCATAGTTTTACTGTTTAGGTATTCACCTTTGACGGTGTTTCGCTCAAACGGCTTGAAGAACCCGTTTGAGTTTCTGAGACGCTGAAAATGACGTCTGAGGGGCAATCAGAAACTCTCTATAAAAAATAAACAGGATAATCCTATATTCAACTGCGGGGGCGGCGTTAATGTGTAGTTTATCGAGTGTAACGCGTCAAAATCGGGGAACGTCGTATCGCAGCGGCCATCGCTCACTGGGCCGTCGACTGTTTCGGCGCGATAGCACTGGCATACACAGACAGACATTGTGAGAAGGGAAACCCCAATAAAACTGTAAAAATGAATTAGAGTCATTATTATCGGGATTCTTACAGTAAGAATCCCGATAATAATATGGTCACCCATCCATTGAGATGGCATTGCGAAAGTCGATTAACTTGCAAGTAGATTTGATCAAACCGACTTATATTAATACCGTCTAGTTTTGGCTCAAGTTGTACCAGGCTAAACAGGATAATCCTTTATTCCACTGCGGGGCGGCGTTAATGTGTAATTTATCGAGTGTAACTCGTCAAAATTGGAGAACGTCGTATCGCAGCGGCCATCGTCGCTCACTGGGCCGTCGACTGTTTCGGCGCGATAGCACTGGCATACACAGACATTGTGAGAAGGGAAACCTACACCGAGCATAGACATTATGAACAGGGAAAACCTAATAAAACTGTATAAAAATGGATTACAGTTATAATTAAAGAGGGTGAGACCCATCCAGTGAGTGGGACGGCATTGTGAAAGTCGATTAACTTGCAAGTAGATTTTATAAAACCGACTTCAAGCAGTCCCGTCAAGTTTTGACTCAAGCTTAATCAAGCTAAACAGGATAATCCTTTGTTCCACTGCGGGGCGGCGTTAACGTGTAGTTTATCGAGTGTACCGCGTCAAAACCGGAGAACGTCGTATCGCAGCGGCCATCGCTCATTGGGCCGGCCAACTGCACAAAATAAAGAAGACCCAGAAGGTAAGCTTATAGTACTTACCGCGCTCGAGCAACGATGAAGACTCTGCCGCGCAAGCGGAGGCGCAACCACAGATCTAATAGTACTAATAGTACCAGGGTACAGAAGAATCACTCCGCAAGAAGATTGAAATAAATGCGAGTCTTGCTACGACGCGATACAGTGAAATTCAGCTCGCACAGCACTACGTAGTTGCAATTTTATACACCAACAAGTTTTGTTTCTTTCTTTCTATAGCGTGCCTCTTATCTCTTCTTACGCTGTTAGGGTTGCTGTCTTTGAAGAATAATTAATCTACTTATTTGTAATTAAGTATGTACTTATGTAGAGTAACATTGCGACGGAAGTCAGCCTGTGACCACGGCCGTTGTAACTCGGTCGAAACGTCGGGTATAAAGAAAGTATGAATCCTTTTACTAATTAGTTTGCGTTAATCCCCGTTAAAATTACTTCTCTTATGTCACCAGGAGGCGCTTCTTCAATGCCATACTAATTTTCGTTTTCGTAAACGCAATCGAATTAATACGGATAGTAAACAAAATTCACACTAGGCACCCTGTTGCGTGATTCCGTTGTCGTGAGAGGTTGTCTATGTCCTTATTTAGTGCTCTCAAGGTCACGGAATCTCACAACAGCTCAAGACAACCCGGGCCCGACCGCCTAACCGATTGCTTTAGCTACGTGTATAGTTTATGACGTCATCTTGCCATTTCGTACCGCCTATGAAAGCAATCTAGCTCTCTATAAAGCAAGCACTAGCTAGCCACTGGGCTATAGTTATAGATATTGCTTTCATAGGCGGTACGAAATGACTAGATGACGTCATAAACTATACACGTAGCCAAAGCAATCGGTTAGGCGGTCGGGGGGCTGAGCGCAGCTGTTGCGTGATTCCGTATCCGTCAGAGGTTGTCTATGTGTGCGTTGCTCGAGCACGTTTGTATGAAGCTTACCTTCTACAGTCTCCTTAATTTTGTGCACTCACGGACACGGAATCTCACAACAGCTCAAAACAACCCGAGCGCAGCTGTTGCGTGATTCCGTATCCGTCAGAGGTTGTCTATGTGTGCGTTGCTCGAGCACGTTAATAAGCTTACCTTCTACAGTCTCCTTAATTTTGTGCTCTCACGGTCACGGAATCTCACAACAGCTCAAAACAACCCGAGCGCAGCTGCTGCGAGATTCCGTATCCGTCAGAGGTTGTCTATGTGTGCGTTGCTCGAGCACGTTTGTATGAAGCTTACCTTCTACAGTCTCCTTAATTTTGTGCACTCACGGACACGGAATCTCACAACAGCTCAAAACAACCCGAGCGCAGCTGTTGAGTGATTCCGTATCCGTCAGAGGTTGTCTATGTGTGCGTTGCTCGAGCACGTTTGTATGAAGCTTACCTTCTACAGTCTCCTTAATTTTGTGCACTCACGGACACGGAATCTCACAACAGCTCAAAACAACCCGAGCGCAGCTGTTGCGTGATTCCGTATCCGTCAGCGGTTGTCTATGTGTGCGTTGCTCGAGCACGTCAATAAGCTTACCTTCTACAGTCTCCTTAATTTTGTGCTCTCACGGACACGGAATCTCACAACAGCTCAAAACAACCCGAGCGCAGCTGTTGCGTGATTCCGTATCCGTCAGAGGTTGTCTATGTGTGCGTTGCTCGAGCACGTTAATAAGCTTAGCTTCTACAGTCTCCTTAATTTTGTGCTCTCACGGTCACGGAATCTCACAACAGCTCAAAACAACCCGAGCGCAGCTGCTGCGTGATTCCGTATCCGTCAGAGGTTGTCTATGTGTGCGTTGCTCGAGCACGTTAATAAGCTTACCTTCTACAGTCTCCTTAATTTTGTACTCTCACGGACACGGAATCTCACAACAGCTCAAAACAACCCGAGCGCAGCTGTTGCGTGATTCCGTATCCATCAGGGGTTGTCTATGTGTGCGTTGCTCGAGCACGTTAATAAGCTTACCTTCTACAGTCTCCTTAATTTTGTGCTCTCACGGACACGGAATCTCACAACAGCTCAAAACAACCCGAGCGCAGCTGTTGCATGATTCCGTATCCGTCAGCGGTTGTCTATGTGTGCGTTGCTCGAGCACGTTAAAACGCTTACGTTCTACAGCCTCCTTAATTTTGTGCTCTCACGGACACGGAATCTCACAACAGCTCAAAACAACCCGAGCGCAGCTGTTGCGTGATTCCGTATCCGTCAGAGGTTGTCTATGTGTGCGTTGCTCGAGCACGTTTGTATGAAGCTTACCTTCTACAGTCTCCTTAATTTTGTGCACTCACGGACACGGAATCTCACAACAGCTCAAAACAACCCGAGCGCAGCTGTTGCGTGATTCCGTATCCGTCAGAGGTTGTCTATGTGTGCGTTGCTCGAGCACGTTAATAAGCTTACCTTCTACAGTCTCCTTAATTTTGTGCTCTCACGGACACGGAATCTCATAACAGCTCAAAACAACCCGAGCGCAGCTGTTGCGTGATTCCGTATCCGTCAGAGGTTGTCTATGTGTGCGTTGCTCGAGCACGTTTGTATGAAGCTTACCTTCTACAGTCTCCTTAATTTTGTGCACTCACGGACACGGAATCTCACAACAGCTCAAAACAACCCGAGCGCAGCTGTTGCGTGATTCCGTATCCGTCAGCGGTTGTCTATGTGTGCGTTGCTCGAGCACGTTAATAAGCTTACCTTCTACAGTCTCCTTAATTTTGTGCTCTCACGGACACGGAATCTCACAACAGCTCAAAACAACCCAAGCGCAGCTGTTGCGTGATTCCGTATCCATCAGGGGTTGTCTATGTGTGCGTTGCTCGAGCACGTTAATAAGCTTACCTTCTACAGTCTCCTTAATTTTGTGCTCTCACGGACACGGAATCTCACAACAGCTCAAAACAACCCGAGCGCAGCTGTTGCTTGATTCCGTATCCTTCAGAGGTTGTCTATGTGTGCGTTGGTCGAGCACGTTAATAAGCTTAGCTTCTACAGTCTCCTTAATTTTGTGCTCTCACGGTCACGGAATCTCACAACAGCTCAAAACAACCCGAGCGCAGCTGTTGCGTGATTCCGTATCCGTCAGAGGTTGTCTATGTGTGCGTTGGTCGAGCACGTTAATAAGCTTAGCTTCTGCAGTCGCCTTACTTTGTGGTCGACTGTTTCGGCGCGATAACGCTGGGATACACAGACCACAGACATTATGAAAAGGTAATCCCCAAATGAAACGTGAATTGGGAAAAAGGAGTGAAACTCAACACTAATGTAAGAGATAGTCGGTCCGTTTTATTAATTAAATTAATGAAAACAGCAAAATTGTGGAGACTATCAAAATTATATATATTTTAAACTATTTAAAATTATTTATTAATTTAATTAATTACTAAACTACTACACTGATCTGCAAATTTCGATAAGAAGTCAAAATTATTATGCAAGAATAAACTTTTATTACTACTCCTTTTATAATACAAAGTCATTATACATACTTACATGTACTCGTAGTGACTTTTTTGGATGGCATAATGACGTTCTTATGAGCTATTTGTAGCCTAAACTGAATAAATAATTTAAAATTTTGTTTTTTTTTTTAAATTTTGAGTCGCTCTATGACTTACCTGTTACAAACTTTTATCATATTCTGCCTTTTTTTAATTTTTAGTACCATTTTTTTTATATATTTTGCACTATGAATACCGTATAAATTTAAATTTTTACTTATGTGTGATGTGTGAAATAAAGATTTTTCTATTTCTATTTGTATTTCTAATTCTCATACAATTCAGTAATATTATAATTATGTCCTGTTACAAATGCTGTTAGGCGATTGAATTTTTTTCATTTTTATTGTCCATGAACGCCTTAGTGGTTGAGTGGCGAAGCGCTCGGCCTGATACCCGAAGGTCTTGGTTTCGAATCCCAGGTCAGGCAGTGTGTGTTTCGTATTTGCGATGCATAGCGCGGGTTTGTGATCACCAACCCGCATTGGCAAGCGTGGTAACTGACCCGTTACCAATCAATTATAGTGATGACTTGATTTCAATGATGGAAGCTTTGCCCAGCAGTGGGACAGTCATAGGCTATTTACTTTACTTACTTACTATCTATTATCCATACGCTAAATTATAGTACTGTTAATATACATGGAGCTATAATTACAACATTATCAACAACTGAACCAGAAGAACCTTTTTCACATGAAATCCGAAGAAAACAACAATATTTACAAAAAGTAAAGTCGAAAGTAAAAATGTTTTGTAAGCAACACTACCAACAACGTGGTAAATAATTACGTTTCCAGAACATCTTTAGAACTGAAGTTACCCAAATAGAATAACGTAGGAGCTATCAAAAGAAAATGGAAAAAAACCGATAAATCGGGAACTTACTTATTCTTTCACGAGTGGGATTTAAGTAAATAATTAGGCCATAATATTAAGATGCCTGAGTGAGATAAATTAAAAAGATTAATTTAGTATTCAGACACTTGGTTCAAAGAGTTCTCTGAGCGGCATTCAGGGCATTTTTGCAAGTTCGATGGATCTTTTGAACATATTCAAGTCACGTCCGTAGGGAGAGGAAAATTGAATTGAAGTAACTATATTTATTTCTTTAAAAGATTATCATTCATATGCGCGATTAACAGTCCTATCCGGAAAAGCTTCAACGCCTATTTTCAGGCATTACACGTCAGTGTAATGTGTGTGTGTTTCCCTGTGTGGTGCCGGGGATAAAGAATTGCACCACCCCATCTCTTCCCATGGGTGTCGTAAAAGCCGACTAAGGGACTATTCCAGAGGATGGGCAGCAGCATCTCTCTGAGGTTAAGTCTCAACTTACTGCGATCGCCAACCCGCCTGCCAAGCGTGGCGATTACGGCAAATACCCCTCATATCCTTGGGGGAGGCCTTTGTCCAGCAATGGACGTCTTTTGGCTGAGATGATGATGATGATGACACGTCAGAAGCGTAACGAAGCTATGGGTGGCAATGGGGACACGAGAAATAAGCCACAATTTTTCTCATGCAAACCGAACATCCGCAGTACGTTCGGTTATCGACGCTTATTTTCTTTAGGCAATAAGCCTATATTTTTAACGTATAAAACTTTTTGTTGGAGTGCTTACAATCAGAAGTAAGCCAGTTCCACAACGGTCGAAGAGCCCGGATGAAAAGGGCTTCAGCCTTTTCGCTACTGAAATAAGTACCATAATTCAGTAAGGTGATCCATCGAAAAATGTACATTTTGTATAATGATCTTATTTAACTAGGAAACTGCTTAATTTTTTCCTGGCCGAATACCGGTTAGCAGCTTAATTTCCGGCCGGATATCCGATATTTAATTAGCTGTACCTTTTTTATAAAATCAACAGAAAAGAACTGTTGAAGGAAAATACTTTCACCATTAAATATTTATATTAGACATTTAAAAATTACCGAAATCAGGCAGGGTAGGTATAGTCAAATTATCTTTATTAATACCAACTATATAATTTATATTGTTATTGATAGATAAAGGCCAGTAGCACAAAATAATCTTTATTGCCAACTTTGATATAAAATGTTGCCATGTTGCAAAAGGTAAGAATACGATATCTTACTAATAAGTACAAAATTCCAAATTTTTTGAATTTTGATTTATTTAGCTCTTGACACCGGCTATTATCCAAATCATAATAGTTTTTATTTCCTACTTTGTTAAAACAATCCCAAAAGTCGTTATAAGTTTTAAGAGCGCTCGTCGCCTCTAGCTCTTGCCAGATTTCCGGCTATCTGGCTTAAGAACTTCTCGGATATCCGGTATCCGAGCAAATTACTATCCGTTTCAACTCTCGCCCTATCCGATAAAAAGAGAGCGGTAAGTAAGTACTGTTTTTTAAAGTTTACGCGAAAAGACTTTACAGGGTCCATGGTCGGAGAGAATCTGAGACTCCCTGTGAGACTGAAAAGGTTTCAAAATGCCCGGATAAAATCAAAAATCAAATGTAGAATTAAACGAGAGCACATTCATACTGTTTTCTTTTACTTCTCTTTCTTTCTTTTGCTTTTCTTTCTTTCTTTTTTCATATTGAGAGCACATTCGTTTAAGGAGTACATTCGTAAAAGTTGTTTAATTTTAAGAAAGCGGCAATGTTCAATGTGGTGTAGATACATCATTTACATTACATAAATTTTTATTTTTTTGGAACTTCTTGCATGCCATGATCATCGAATGCTCGTCAACACCATATCGCAGACAAGTCTGGCTGCATTACATTAATTCAATGGCACCTACCTTTCATCAGACAGAACTTAACTCAGACTGATAAATGACATGAAATTTTTCACCATCGTAAAATCTATTTTTTTAAATTAGAGATGGACATTCTCACCCCACACTCCCACCTTATTTTTCTTTAACTGAGTACCACAATATTTTAAACAGTTTTCCAGAAATGAATGGATATTATGAACATGAAAATAAAATTTATATGAGATAGTGAAGGTACTGTTTTTTTTATAGTATACGACTGAATGAAACCTAATAATACTCGTAGCGCTTCGTTAAACCTAATCAAGACTTATTGGAATCGTCAATCGCAACCTACTGTAATTGCGGTAGAATTTAGTAAATGTGGTCTTAAATAATAAAAACGTAAGTATACGATTATTCTTCTTTCATTAGGGTTAATTAAACAATAAATATTTTAACACTAAAAATAATATCACCTTCGATATTAACACCTTCACACTAAAAATTAACACCTTCGAAATTTACCACGAAGAAGTTATCTGGATAAATAATTTAGAGAATAATTTAAACTTATGATATACTCGTATTATTTAGAGAATAAACTTAATTGATTACTTACTTACGCAACATTACCTTAACTTTAGTTAACTTTAATAGTAGTTACTTAACATACTCAGTATGAGATCATCAATTCCAATAAATTTTCGTTAATATGACTTTAAAATGTTGTGTCTCTTTGTGGCAGCTTACCTATATTATAGCTCCTAGGATATCTCGCTAGCTTTGGCCCGCGGCCCCAGACCGCATCCGGTATGTCACAAAAGTTTTTATCGATTTCCCCACGGGAGTATTGTATTGAACTATTGAGATAAAGAATAGGTAGTCTATGGCACTATCAGGCAACTATCTCTATGAAAAAAATAGGTCTAGATCCGGTTCTTCGCTTTGACGTTAACAAAGGAAAACAAACAAACACGCTTTCGCTTTATTATTTATGAATTTAAGCGATTACAGCTTTTGTCCTGTTGCTTGCTGAAAGCTGTTTCTTGCAGTGTGACTTTTGAAGTCTGATAAATACGCATACATCTGTATTTTGTACCATATGTACCCATTTATCTAAAAAAACACGTTATGGAAATATACGATGTGCCCATTTGATAAAAATATCTACAAAGTTTTTATGCTGTATCACTGGCATACTTTAAATAAGTATTAAGTTTAAACAAGTGATTATAATGTGTTTGAAAAATTATGCTTACAGCGCCCTTTAAAACGCCGTGCTGCAAAATTACATTATAAGTGACAAGATTGATCTCATTGTCCCTTGTCTCTTTGTCAGAGGTTGATCCCCAGCCCATACGAGTACGTTGTGGTGGCGTGACGTGGCGTGGCGATGCGTGGCGTGGCGCTACGTGGCGTGGCGTAGCGTGGCCAGCTAACACTTTATTGTTTCCCATTAACAGCCTCGCTGCGAGGGTCAAGCTTCTCTTCATTTAGGTGGTAATTAAGCTAAATTTACAGTGTGGCCTATATCGGGCGCGCAGTCCGCACGTGAAATATACCTCGTTCCACGTCACCTACATGATTTACAACATCAAGATAGCAAAAGAATATTGCAAAATTAAACTTTGTAGTCACAGTCAAGATTTAAACAGTGCTTTTGTTATGATTCTGTAAAATATTACCAAAAATAACTGGAACAAGAAACATCTGCTTAGAATAAAACGGCGGACGAAGGTGTAATAGTTTTCTTACGTTCCACCTACTAGAACACATTTATTAGCATCGGAAATCATTCAGTCCGTTTGTAAACAGACAATGTGAGGTGAGCGTCAAATTAGCAGCTTCACCACGGATTTAGATGGTTTTGACTACGTCAAAAAATTGTGTATAAACAGTGATAAATAATGACGTATAGCATATAAATAGTGATACTATGGTTCAAAAGATATTAAAGTATCTTTGTGAGGCCGCTAATTTGACGTCAAGCTAGCAGGAACCTTAAGAAATACAGTTCGTATCAATGTGATTTATATGTCAAAAAACTGTACATAATATAGTGAATCGTATACGCAAAATTTCAATAATAGTAGGTACTTGAATACAAGCCGAGATATTACGGTCTCTAAGTGGGCCGCTAACTTGACGTTTCATGCGATGGCGATTCCAGAGAAACGGGTACAAGTTTTAAACAAATAAATACATGAAAAATTTATGCGTGAAATTGTGAATCTTACGATATAAATAAAAAATTAACTATTTTTTGCCATTTTCCAAAAATCGAATGTAAACTTCTACATAATACTCTTAATATAGGCTGTCGATTCATGTTGAAATTTGCTCCACAGTAATAAGATTTAAACTTTATTATAATCATGAGGTAGGTAATATCGAGCAAAAAAGTTAAACATATATTTTTTGACTTTGTCAATACATTACCTTTTTTGGTTCAATGCTATTGATTTAGAATTTAAACAAATATTTTTCTACCCACTTTTTACGTATCTACCTACTGTTATTTTTATATAATATCATCAAATTTTTGATTGTGTCAATACTCTACTCTCTGTTTAATAATTTATTTGGGAGAAACTAATTGAAGTGCATTGTTCGGTTTGTAATCATCGGTATCAATCGGTAGTTTGTAAATCATTGAACAATTATGATAAACGTCTAGCTGTTGCGACGTTGGTTGAGTAGTAAATATGAAAAGTTTTGAATGACTGAGAAAATATCTACAACTCAATAGGAATCTATATCTTTTTTGTAAATACCAAAATAGAAAATAAGCTGCGTACCTTTAAAAATGTAAAAATTATTAAACGATTTAAACACTTTCACTGCTTACCAATATTAACACAAACAAATAAAACTTTTCGCACACCATTCTCGTATCGCACATAAACAGAATAACGCCATCTCTCGGTGTTATTTTGTACTACGTCAGCGACACTCGTTCGCTTTTAATTCGAGTCACTGACATTACAAATATAGATTTAAGTGTAATTTAATGACTGGAATTAAAAATAATTAAACTTTATGTTCGTACGTCAATAAAAAATATTGTGCACGATTGTACCTAGGATGAGGATGGGCAGCAGCATCTCTCTGAGGTTACCCTCAACCTACTGCGATCGCCAACCCGCCTGCCAAGCGTGGTGATTACGGCATATACCCCTCATATCCTTGGGAGAGGCCTTTGTCCAGCAGTGGACGTCTTTTGGCTGAGATGTACCTAAAATCGAATGTATGGTAAAAGTTTACATTAGATTTTTGGAAAATAGCAAAGAAGAATTCTTTTTTTATTTATATCATAAGATTTACAATTTTATGCACAATTTCCATGTACTTATTTGTTTAAAACTTGTACCCGTTTCTCTGGAATCATCATCGCATGAAACGTCATCGTCACGACCGTAATATCTCGGCTTGTATTCAAGTACTATTACTGAAATTTTGCGTATACGATTCACTATTTATGTACACTTTTTTGACATATAAATCCCATTCATACGAACTGTTTTTTTTAAGGTTCCTGCTAGCTTAACGTCAAATTAGCAGCCTCAACAAGATACTTAAATATCTTTTGAACCATAGTATCACTATTTATATGCTATACGTCATTATTTATCACTATTTATACACACACAATTTTTTGACGTAGTCAAAACCATCTAATTCCGTGGTGAGTTTACTAACTTGACGCTCACAATGTGAGTACAGCCGCCGCTTTTTATATATTCTAAAGATACCGATAATTGTCTTTTTGTGGTGGATTTACGTTGGTATCAGGTTGAATAAACTAATAAAAATAAAAATAAAAGGATGACAGATGTAGCAACTATTGAACGTGTGTCGTTTGTTATTTGGCGTTGCGCCATAATTTAATTTAATAGATTTAAGATTGACTTATTAGATTTGCAAAAATGAGAATGTCTGGTGGTCGACATTGGAATTTGCTGTTACCACAAGTTCTCCACTTTCACCTCAGCGTAGGCGCAATTAATGCGAAAATCTGCTTTGAAGTTTTAGAAGAATACCTAAGTAATTAATTATTGTGGTGAATCAACATTCAGCGAAGTTTTAAAAGGCATGTGGTAGGCATGACGAGTTTTCTATTGCGGTAGACAGCACTGCGCAGCAATTCTTTGATTAAGAATATTCTTAATTAGATTGCTGAAGAAGTAACAAATGGAAAATTACTGGTCTCTTAAAATCTATATAGATACCTCATTAAATTTCAATAGATCAACAACTTGGAATAAGGCGCACTGACAAATTCTTTTCGAAATTCTTTAGTAAAGCTTCAAAATGAGGTAGCAGAATTTAATGTGAAGAAACACAAATATCGGATAGAATTAAAAGGGTCGAATCAGGAACAGCTCCTACACTTGTTTATATTAACGGGTAAGCACAGTGCCTTGATCTCACCTGATATTAAGTGATGATAAGGCCAATTAAGGCAGCACACTTCACCCGGGATCCTCAATTAAAAAACAGACCCTAACCCCGATAATCTTGCAACATTTTCAATGTACAAAATAACCTCTTTCACAACTGGATTAGCTGATCTAGAGCTATGCTAACATGGCAGTCATCCTTTTCTTTCTTTTTTCTTTTGTTGAATTTACCAGGTGTCGCCATTGTAATAATTAAATAAATAAATAAATGTTACTGAGGAAGAAGAGTGAAAGGATGTGGTTGCACAAAAGATACCGATGGGTCGAAGTGCTACTGGAAGACGGAAAATTTGGCAGGCCCTAATAAGATATGATAAGATAGGATAAGATACCTAAGTTATGATAGGATAAGATAAGATATGCCAGTAAGCTATAAATGGCATATACTCTCAAGAGGTGACAAGCAAACGCAGTCTTTGAACTTTAATCGCCCATATTGCGTTGGCAAGGTTTAAATTTAGCAACAGCGCAGCAACGTAGTGCGATTATGAACAGTCGAACGGTTATAATGAACTCTCGAGGAAGTGTAACGACCAGCCCGAGACATGGAACACGTTTACCTTAATAAGGGTAAATGAATCTTGTGCTGTCCTGAATAAGTATCAAATTTAAATACCTCCAGCTCATTTTTGCTTTGGAAGGCACGTTCCAAGCCTTATGGAACTGGGACTCAATTTTATCGTAAAATGGTGGTTGTTAGGACCTACCAACCCGAATTAGATAGGTTATAATAGCCATTGCGCATTTTGCTATCATATAAGAATACCCAGCAGTAGTTCATTTATGTTCTTACGACGATATCCTGTGCAGCAGATGTGTTGTGTAAAAAACTAAAACTAAGTAAATTACGCATACCGTTCAAATTATAATGGTTAGCTATCAAAGAAACCGCACATCGTTACTAACGTTAAAAGAAAAACACGATGATAATTCCAAGGACAGACTTAATCTTGTTAGAACTTGATTCGCAAATCTGGTTCTAATTTTCTCAGATTTCATTAACACTTGAATTCGAATTATAAGATGAGCTAAAACTTGTGAGGTAACATCGACGTCGCTAGATTTTATTTGCTTCCGACGACGTTGTAACTCGCGATGTCTGGCCCTGGGCAGCGAAACGATCTAGAAACGTCATTGATTTTGTTTATGTTAATCGAATATATTTAAAAACACATACTACTGTATGACGTAACTCATGTTAAAAACTAAAAATATTATAGCGGTGATTACAACAGAATTCAACCTTAATCATTTCTGAAACGGAACGCATCCAATTTAAATGAATTGACGGTAAAAAGGGCAATATTTGCTTATGTAAGGTATTTTAGACCAGTTGCGTTTTAGACCAGTTGCTACTTAGACCAGTTGCGTTTTAGACAAGTTGCTATTTAGACCAGTTGCTACTTAGATCAGTTGCTACTTAGACCAGTTGCGTTTTAGACCAGTTGCTACTTAGACCAACTGATACTGACCCAGTTTTCCAACTATTTTTGAGACAGCCTACGTCTCAGTCACTTGTGTCCACGGCATTGCAAAGGGTTCGAACCACGTTCGAACCGTCATCAGAATTAAATAATATTTACCTACCTATTGTGTAGTGCAGTATTCGTGTGGTCGTAAGCAATACACAATAATTTAATTTGGAACTACCCTTCAATTCAGAATTTATTAAAATGTGCTTACGGACTTACGTCAAAATATCAGTGATAGTTAGAATCATTGACAATTGTAGCGTCTGCTACCTCATCATCATCTTCATTATCTCATTCTCATCTCAGCTCATTTTAAGTCCCCACAGCTGGGGCACGAGCCTTAGATGGATGGATAGCGAGAATAGGCCATAAACCACCACGCGGGTCCAGTGCGGATTGGTGGTTCTTAACGACTGCTAGTGCAGCCGGGACCAACGGCTTTACGTGCCTTCGAAGCACGGAGGAGCTCGAGATAAAAAATGTTTGGTCATCCATCCGATGACTGGCCTTTGCGAAAGTTGCTTAACCTCAGCACTCGCAGACCGGGCGCGTTAACCACTTCGCCATCGAGCTCTTCAGGTCTGCTACCTACTATAGGTTATCTCCATTGATTGCATGTGGCGGTCTAGGATCACCCTGGTGGCACATGAAAGGAGTGCAGGGGTTTTTATGGGTCGGGGGAAAAGTCCTAAAGACATAACGGTCTGCGTCTCCCCGGTCACTGTGGTATGCTTAATGACTACTTACCTGTATAAATGAAACAGTTCTATAGGTGGATAATGGCCACAGACCAAATATAAGAGGTCTATGGTTAAGACCCACGAAAAAATATAAGATACTTTTCCAAACCGTATTAACGAAACTTTCTTATTAAAATGCGTTTCGCTGGTTGGTTGTACCTATTTACAACACTGAAAATATTTTGCTAGTGAAAATCGCGAGTGACCTAAATATCTTTCTTGTATATGACGTAACTGTTAATGAAACTTGTCAAATAAAATTTTCATTGTCACATTCGGAGTGACACACAATTTTAAACTTGGCAGTTTAATTTAACTTCGTGCCGTTTACTGTTCCAGTTGATCAATTTAGTTCAACGACTAATGGCTGTAAGTAAGTATTTACCTCATCTCATCAAGATGTAAATGATTAATTTAAGAAATATAAAAAATCATGCATATTCCCTAATTTTTAGATAATTTCAATCCATTTCCATCCATTATCAATACAATGTTGTGTCAGTAGTTACATGACTATGTTAGTTTTAAAATAAAATATAAGAAATAAGGTCCAGTCTTACTATAAAGATCTTACATGCTTACTGGGGCACTGGCGTAGCAACCTTGTGTAGTGACCGCCAGTGACCTAAGAAAGGGAGGAGGATGAAGATCAATGAGGATCTGACAATGTTTATCAGCTTAACTTAACTAACTATCATGTGTGATAAAAAACAAACGCTGTAACATTGTGGATATTAGAAATGTGATTATATCATTAATTGTCGATTCATGAACCACGAATTTTGGGCTAACCAAAATTATAATTGTAATAAAAATTGATAAGAAAATACAACAAAAAATATACTTTACTCCTTTTCAAACAGATTGTCTGTGCAAACTTGTCAATACTGTTTACTCTGTGTATACACAGTTTTTAGAAAGGGTAAAAACACTCGAAAGGGAATGCAAACTCCTATCAGTCTAAATAACTTTTTATATGGAAACAAAATTTGTTTGGACATAGATCTTGAACAATGTTAGTAATATTGTTGTGTTCTGACAGTTAGAGACATGATAGCCAGTTCCTATTTAGTTGAGGATTCTGTGTGAATTTAGTTCTGTTTAGGTTAGATGAAAGCTAAGAGTTTCTTCTATATACAGTTGCGTCATTGTTAAATAATTTTTTAATTGAGTATGAAAACGACGAATTTCGGCGATTTTGAAATTGGTAGTAGATACTAGTAGAAGTTATATACATTTATAGGATATTTCATACCTATTTGATACGCCTAAGTATAGAAAATTATACTATACTTAATGCGCCATGTGATAGTTAACTTCGTGTCCTACTTGCCAACCAGTCCTAAATATAGGCGGAGGGTTACGCTTATGAGGCATAGTTATTAGCTACTTTTAGAGTTTACAACGTAGATCTTCACTACTATGCAGCAGTGTGAAGTGAATTGTTAATTACGTAATTCAATATTATTCAAACCAATGAGCTAATTCTAATAAAACTTTCCATGAAAGTATTATAATATTATAAGATAGCACGTTAATACCCGCGTCTTCATCCGCGTGGATTTGAGACTTTAAATTTATTTTTTTTAAATAAAATAAAATATAATGTAGCATATATGCATGTGTGTTCTATTAGTGAAAGAATTTTTGGAATTGGACCAGTACCAAAGATTACTCTCCTCAAACAAATACGCAAATTCACAAACTTATCTCTTTAGTAATAGTACAGATAAAATGTTTATAATAATATTAAATATATTCACTTAAATTTAAATCCGCTATAGAAAGTTTCAATATTATATAAGTACTAGCCGTCACCCGCATTCGCTGCACTTTGCAAAAAATTGTGATATTTTTTTTATATATATACCTATGCCAATGCTAATGCCTATCATTTGCACAATCTCATGTTCTTACTACATACAAATTTTTTTCAAGATCGGTCAAGCCGTTCTTGAGTTATAAGAGGCCATACAGACAGAGAGACAGACAAAAATTTCAAAAATCGTAGATTGGTGTCAGTGTGTCATAAAACGAATATTTATCCCAAAATTTGTCAGAAAAACTGCATGTACAGACAGAGCCTACAGTATATAGTAGTAAAGATAAGTTTTGTATATATAGAACATGTTTTTGTTAATTATTTTTGTGTTGCTATAGGCTTTCATTACATATGGCTTTTTAGTTTGATAAAATTTCTATTTCTAAATTTATTATTTGTTGGCAACATAATTGGCGTAAAATTATACATTTATCCATAACTATTAATTATAAAATAATTAATTAGCGTTCGCAATTTTGATTTTCGCAGTGGTGCTGCAATTTGCATTGAACTTTCCATTAATTAGCCGTGAGTTCCTTTGGAGTAGCGCCAACATCTGGAAACAATGCGGCGTGGCTTGACTCATTCCTCAATAATTGCCTTACTTTTGGAGCAATAAAAATCGTTCCAAAAATAAACAAATGTTCAACCAATGTCGCTGTGAAACAATGCACACGATTATAAAGATAGTACGTAGATTGAAATGTATAAACTTATAGTTAGGGTAAAGCCACCGTAGAGCACACACTACCAAAGAGTACGAACGACGTGTTAATTCGTCATATAGGTTAGCAACAAGAGAAGGTAGATAAACCTTCATGGCTAGCAACACTGACGAGCTCGATGACGAAGCGTGCCCGGGTCTTTCGTCGATTCATACCATTGCCTGGTCTGCGAGTGCTGAGGTTAAGCAACTTTCGCAAAGGCCGGTCATCAGATGGGTGACCAAAAATTTATCATCTCGAGCTCCTCCGTGCTCCGAAAGGCACGTAAAGCCGTTGGTCCCGGCTGCATTAGCAGTCGTTAACAACCACCAATCCGCACTAAGCCCACGTGGTGGTTTATGGCCCGTTCTCCCTATCTATCCATAGGGAAGGCTCGTGCCCAGCAGTGGGGACATAAAATTTAAAAAAAATATGATGATGCTAAGTTGTCTGTGACTAAATGAGTGCATGAAACTAATTAGGTCGTACTTATTAGGTACGACGAGTATTTTACATTATAAGGCTTGACATGTGTATGCCACCGTCATTGGTGTAGCATTAAGATCACCGGTACCAAAATGTTCAAACGAACTTTGAACATTTGGTCAGCGACGGACGCTGGCCTACTTCATCCGACTGCTAGAAAGCGCTACGTTGCTAGATACACGGACAAAACACTAGTCAAATATTTATTTGTGTGTGTACAGTAATCTTAGTATATAATGTAATAGAAATTGTAAATAAATCTCTCTTTTGACTCAACCACGGACTACTTCATTTCGACGCTGGTTTGGTAACTATAATCCTTTCACTGTGGCAAAGACACCTAGCGCTGTCAGCTTCTCTGATCGGTCTTGTGAGCCTGCTTGACTGGCAGTGAGATAACCACCTCCTAAACCTTATTCCTCACCACCTTCCGTCTGTTGCCTTAGATTTTATGGTGCAGACATCCCGTACTTATCTATATATTTATTTATCACACATTTATACTGTAGGTTAGGGCTGTAGGGACTTAGGCTCCGTAGGAACTTAGGGACTTAGGTTCTGTAGGGATTAGGGAATTTAATAGGGTAGCTCTAGTCCTCGTCCTGTAGTATAAAAGTGTCATGTGTAGCTAGCCGGTGCCTTGACAAGAGACCACACATACATACACTCTGACATATAACACAATTACAATTACACTAGTCGGCAGATGCACAAGTATGCCACCGTCATTGGTGTAGCATTAAGATAACTGGTAACAAAACTCAAACCCAGTGATATCGAGTTCAATTACAACGTACAGTCGGCAGCAGATCAACCTACCCAAATCTGTCAAATTTCTCCAATGAATATTGATCCTTATAACCAAACGATAAAGTTGAAAATTGATTGTAGGAATTTGACAGTTTTGGGTAGGTTGATCTGCCGCCGTGTGTACATTTCGTTCTTGGTTTGGTTTAAAAAAAATCTAAATGGTGGTATAACTTATCCTAGTCTGCTAAGTCACACTTGTTTTTCCACCATCCAAACATCTATCGACATAACAACAATTTTTATATACCTAATTGATTTTAAATATTATTAAGTAAGGAAATAATCCCGGTAGAAGCTTAAAGATATTAATATATCTTTAAGCTTCTACCGGACTCTATCGGATAAGCGTTAATACGCTTATTCGATAGAGTTAAGTACTAATAAATAATAAAGTATTCCTGATTAAACAAAACACCAAATAAAAGGGTAACTGGAGCATTAATTAACTTATAATATTTAATCCTTAGTCCTTAGTCCTTAAGTGGGTACGCCACAGGGAACTCATTCAAAATACAAAGGGGCTAAGGTTGGTTATTGATTGAGCATACTGGTTACCGCCGCTATTCGTAACGGTACGTACGCAGAATGCCCCGTTGAGAGGCCAATTAAAATCTTTCAGACATATTCTTCATACCTCCTGAATAACGCCAACGTAAATAACGCGAATTTTTAGTTTTGTATGTTGATGGTGAAAGTTCTAGGATTTTTGAATGAAAAATGTGCTTAAGAAGTTATGGAATAAACTCTAAACGGTAGCGTACTTTTGTTTTGTTTTTATTTGCAGTTATTATTGCTTTTAAATCATCTTAACTTTTTGTAAGTGGTTATTCATGGTGAGTAGGTTGTTGCAAGTGTTCTTGAACTTTCAATAATTTTTATTGTATTCTCTAGTGTATTATTATTTAAAATTAATTATTTTATGTTGGTACTATGGTTTCGAGAAATGATTGCAATTCCGTTACATGACAAATGTCCCCCAAAAGTCGGGCGGACCAGATGTGCCAAAAACCGGTTATATGAAAAATAAATGTTATATTGTTAGTTTTTTATTAATTCCTCTATGTACATATATTTCATATCATGCGACTTTATTGCGATAAAACTTTGGTGAGTTGTTGTGCGCACGTCCGCGAAGGTTTTTGAGACACGGAGGAGCTCGATGGCACAATGGTTAATGTACCCGGTCTGCGATTGTTAAGGTTAACCAACTCTGGCAAAGGCTGATTAGCAGTCGTTACAAACCACCAATCCTCACTGGGTCCGCATGGCCCGTTCTTCCTATGCACCCATATGGAAGGCTCGTGCCCCAGCAGAGGGTAAATATAAAATAAGCTGATGATGATGAAAATCACGAGAAATATAGTTTTCACGCGGACGACGTTGCGGCTGTAAATAATGGGATAAATAAACTAATTAAATAAACACTGTAATGTCCTTTACAGAAAGTATATTTAAGTAATTAAGGACCTTCGTCCCGTTAGGCCCTGCTTCTGTCACTCTATGCGGGTGTGAGGGTACGAGGTACGAAACAAATGAATAAAAGTAAAATATAAAGTTGAAAATATATGAAGAAAGAGCCATATTTGGATCATTGTTGGCCATTGAAACCGTTTTTACGGAATTATCTGCGTCTCTTACTTTTTCATCGGATTCGTTCCATTATTCCGTCTTTTTGTATGATGTTGGCTGACAGACTGACGGGCTGGTTGGTTGGTGCTTCCATTTAATAGCCTGTATGATGGATCCCAAGCTGATTGTCAATACCGAACGTCTTTTCTATAGAAAGGTTATTTTATCTCGATAGCTTTTTTTCCAGCTTGTTAAATAGATATCTTCCAAAATAGGAGTTAGGAAAAATAAAAATTAATACAACAACATTAAATAAAAACAACAAAAACGGAATATCAAAGGTATTCTATATAGCAATTTTGCAATTTTACTACTTTTTTAAATGTTCTATCTGTGAGTACCTACGTGTCTGGTTTTCCGTAGGTATTTAAATGTTTATTCGTATAATAGCGGCTGCTGGTCTCCCTAAAATTAAATACATAATAAAATGAATAAAATGTCATCGAAACATAATTATGTAATAATATGTATATAATATGTATTGAGAACTGGCGGGAAGTGGCGCGGGATCGGGAGAAGTGGCAGCAGTTATTATCAGAGGCCAAAACCCATCTTGGGTTCCTGCGCCACCCCAGTAAGTAAGTAAGTAAGTAAGTAATATGTATATTCTAACGAAGTGGCAACCCAAATATTACATAACGCACATCCAGCGCAAAGTAATTACGTTACAATGAAATATTCAAAGGCTTGCGAATGCGAACTTCTAAAGACGGCCGGAAATCTTAACGTCAAAGCTAATTTTGATAAACAGTTCATAGACGTAAAGGTTAATTATTTCTGGCGGTTCAAAATAGGTTTTAATCATTGAGTATGTTCTCCTTCGTGCTGTGGAAGGCACGTAAAGCCGTTGGTTCCGGTCATTGTCGTAAAATAGAAGTTGTCAGAACCCATCACACCCACTGTCATTGAGTCAGCATCGTTGGTTGTGGCCTGATCTCCCCATTTACTATTGTTCAAGCGGGTAGGCCTGAGATATGTCGTAGAACGAATATAGGCGGATGATGAATCAGGAACATGATAAGTTTTCTTGAGAAGGAAAGGTGACTTACATGAAGAACGATATCACTTTGGACTCCCACACAGCCTCCCACACCCTCTTAATCCCTCTCACGTCCGCCCACAATTGCCCACACTATCCCACACCCTCCTTCACCTTCTCAAATCCTCCTACATACTCTCACACCTTCCCACACCCTCTCATGCAAATCCTCTTACATCCTGCCATACCATTCACACTAAGCTATACAAAACATAATTACTTAAAGATCAGTAAATATAACTAAACCATTTGTCATTTGAAAGTCTCCTCTATACTGGTATAAATAGGTATGGGTGGGCCAGCAATTTTTAGTTTATTATTGGAAGGTTTCCGATTATTTTAAAGTTTATTCATTTAAATTAGCGGTTACTATGTTCTTTTAGATCTGATCTCTAATGTCAATATATTTTTCAACATCGTATATTATCTGTAAAGCTTAAGTGAAATTTAAGGAGAATTTGTCCGTATTTGGTGTTGGTGTTTTTCTGTCGTTTCTCGCAGATGAATGTATGTTTTTAATGTACGTTTTGTATCTAGAAACTGGCACAATTTTTCGCGTTTAGAACAGGCTAGGCGTCGCCACATGAAACGGTTGGACGCCGGTAAGCACTGTAACAGCTCCGTCTGAAAGATCTTAAAATATCTAACGATTGGTTGCTATGGTTGCGGATCTAATGTTTGGGAGGGAGATAACAAAACATAATTGTTGTGTCTAACGGCTGGGAAGTGTTCGTAGAATGTCTCGTTAAACACTTAAAATATTGAACTTAAATAATGGAGTTGAGATAGCTTTTCAGAACAAGAATATAAAGCTAGTAAAGCACACTACGCTACGCTTGTGTCTAGACGTCTAGAGAGTGAACGCAGGAGATTCTAAGCTCCATAATCGCTGCAACTGATCGGTTTCGCCGTAATTGCAATGAATTAAAGGCAAAACTACACGTGGTTTTTTGTGAGCTAAACTGCTCAGTATAGGGTGTTTATGGGCGTTCTGACCCACTGGTCTTCCGTTTACATTCTTAACGGCTGTCATCATATTAACATCCGATTCCTCCTTGGCGGAAAACAAAGGTTTCAAAATAAGCTTGTATCATCATCATCATCATCGTCATCATCATCATCATCATCATCATCTTCATCATCATCATCTCAGGCAAAAGACGTCCACTGCTGGACAAAGGCCTCCCCCAAGGATCTCCACAACGACCGGTTTTGTGCTGCTCGCATCCAGCGGCTTCCCGCTTGTATGCTTAAATTAAAATTTAAAATATTTGTTCGACGTACGTAGCGCAGTTAGGCTTACCGTCCGGCCACGACTTTTGCGATAGCGATTGGCACGGCAATACCGCTCGCCGCTGCACATTGTCATGAATCGTGGCGTGCTTTATACATTTTTGTACATTTGTTTTTACCGCATCATGCTCCCGCGTTTAAAAGCCGCTCACACACAACGGCGCTGCACACAGCATACTAACAAAAAAATAAATCTTAAAATTAAAATGCTACGACGAAATGGACTCCTCAAATGAGAAACTGCAGCGAATTTTTGCACGCAAATGTCAAAATATGTCAATGTATGCGTGTTTTAAAGTGGCATATTAAAATCAAGATTGTAATGTGGCGGCTCCCGTTGGGAAACCACGCGCTGTGTCGCGGAGCCTTAAGAAAGCACCGCGTAGAGTACCTACTATTAGTTATTCTGTGGGCTACCACATACGTACATTGAATTTTCCACCCGATTGTGCACAGAGCTGCTGCACTGTTATGAAAATTCCTGTTTTATTTTCACGTACCCAACTAGTGTCGTTCGAGGCGAGATTGAACAATATTTTGTGTTTGTGTTGGTACACAATATTGAAGCGAGCGATTTGAATTGAGTAGTTTTGTTTCTACGACATTGTTTTTGTAAATCTCGTTAGTTCTAAATAAAGCTGTGCAGTTTCTTGTACTAATTCTTCTTCGCAACGAAAGACGGACCTAATGAAAATTTGTTAGACGTTTTTTATGGACGATTCAAAGTTCCTTTACTTTGACTACAGCGAAAAAATAATGCCAACAACCTTTACCTTATTCTCGATGTGACTACATACTATTGACACACTTACACTTGCTACTGCACTGTATTTGACGCAAGTGCCTGCTAACACACACACACACACACCTAATTTCTGAGTATTAAGTAATTTATCTTTAATATTACGTGTAGGGACAGCAAACACATGTTACATGTTATGTTGTTATCAGTCGGCAAAAATAGTTTCGACAGTTTCTTAAAAAAATGATAATCTAGTAAATTTCAGTAAAGATAAGACGTGTCTAGTGTAAACACAAAGTTTGAATGACTCAACCGTTAAACAGTGACACCATTCACCATAAGTTTATTATCTGGACTGACACTATCTGTACAAACAAAGCGTTCCGTGGCTGACCGATTGGCCGGCAACCTAAGTATCGCACGTGGGCACAGGCTAAAACTCTAATTATAGATACAGGAATTTATAGCTTTAACAACAGAGCCACGATTTCAGAAATGAAGAAAAAACGTGGCCCTGGTGCAGACATTTGATACTATCAAACTTATAGTCTATTCTAGCGATGTTGTTGGTTCTATCATGACGGATCCGCTATTCTTCAGAAACTCACCATGAATCCTTTAACTTGTAAGATTGTTTATCACGCTGGGGTGAAGTCCGGTGATTGCTTATAAGCAAGGTATACCTTGGCGGCATGTGAGGGGAAGTAAGTACATGAGATTTTAGTTGGTTGGTTGGTTCCTTTTTTGCGCCCAAAGTAGGTACCGGGTCAGGGAGTAAGGTCTACTTAGCCATTGCGCCCATTTGTGTATAAAAAAAGAAAAAAGATTGACTGTCAAGACCTACCAAGCTCTTTCCTTCCTATATTTATTATGTTTTATTACTGTACAGGCCAAGAGCGGATCGTAAATCGAAAAGTTGTTGCATATGCTGATCATACATACATCAGCTCAAAGACAAACCAACTTGAGGACCCTGATTAGATTTGTGAGGAGATTGAAGGATTTTTTTTATTAATTAACGGACAGCCATTGCGAGCGATATGGTTCCGTTACTTTGGTTATGGAATCATACATATTTGTATTTTTAAGGACATGAAATAGGTTCTCTTTTAATTTGTAGTATCAGTTACGGGGAGGACACCGGTGACTGACTGGAATGCTGGATCTCCATTGGTTATTGCAACCACGAATCCCTCAAAACAGTTAGTCTGGAAGTCAACCAAGGATAACCCGGTTCCACTCAGACAAAATCGTGGCTAAAAGTTTCTCTAATGCATAAAGTACTTAATCCGTCGGAATCATCCTTCTGCGTTGAGAAAGGATTTATTCGGAATTAAGCTCTGAAATGTCAAGAGCCATCACAGTTTGATGAAGGATTGGGCACGTATGACGTGGGCCATATAGAGGTTTAAACAACATATACACATAATGACATATAACAATGCACAGACGCCATATGCTCGTAATTATACATTACGACTATTGTGTTGAGCTTTGTTTATGCTTAGAAGCACTGCTTTATGTTTGGAATGGTTACACATCGCTGGTCTGACGTGAGTTATGGGACTACGTGATAAAAATGGTCACTACCGCAAATAGTAAGTGAATGTCAGCACACGGATTTTTATCTCGCTTAATACGGAAACTTAATAATCTGTTGCGACGTTTGATAGTTAACCTCGTTTAAACTAAATCAAGTTAAATTCAAATTACGTAATTTTATTTAGTACCTAAATAATAGCTGATAGAGACACTCCTTTCTATTGAGCGACCCAAAGAGCAATAGACAGGAAAATGGCCGGGATCACACTACGAGATCACAAAACCAATACCTGGCTTCGTCAACAACAACAACAACATCGCCCAACTCAAGTGGGAATGGGCTGGACACGTCGCTAGGAAAAATGACTCGCGGTGCAAAAACATCGACGAGTGGAGACCCTGGGGTGTAAAGCGTCCACCTGGAAGACCTCAAACGCTCTGGCGAGATGATATCAAGTAGGCAGCCGGATCGAACTAGGCGCCTAAGGCCCAAAATAGACACATGGCGTAGTTTTAAGGAGGCCTACACCAAAATGGTTGAAGAAAGCTAAGAAGAAGAAGAGAGACACTCATCAAATTTTAATCGAGTTTTTAATCAATTTAATCAATCAGGATTTTACCCGGGTAATCTAATAGACATACACTGCTGTCAACCGTGTATCAACGTGTCAAACGGTTTTTGTGTCAAACGATTTTGTTTGTAAACAGCCTATAACTGCCCCACTGCTGGGAAAAGGCCCTATCATTGAAATCAAGTCATCATTGATGGGTTATGACTTAATCACCATGCTTGCCAGATGCGGATTGACCCGGGATATGCATCGAAAAATCCGTAATACATTTTGCCCGACCTAGGAATTGAACCCGGGACCTTTAGGTATAGGGCCAAGCGCTCTGCCAATGGGCCACCGAAACGATTAAAAAGTTTAAAAGGTTAGTCTACATAAACTGCGATAATGCGGAGTTTGTTTATAAAACAACTAGCGCTCGCTCGCGGTTTCACCAGCGTGATTCCCGTTCCCGTGGGAATATCGGGATAAAAGTATACAATGTTTTAATCCAGGTTATAAACTGTCTGTATGCCGAATTTCATCCAAATCCATCCATCCGTTGCACAAACTTTCGCATTTATAATATTAATGTGATAATTACTTTATTTTGTATTTGCAAACAAGTTACTTAGACCCTAGAGACATAACAAATACATGCCATTATAAATGTGTGTTATAATGTATTTCGATGATATCTAATTATTTTTTTTGAATAAATTTTTTTTTTTGAAAAAAAATAATTAGATATCATCGAAATACATTATAACACACATTTATAATGGCATGTACAACAATACATATTGTACCGCTTACTTTCCTCAATACAACAGAGACAACTATAAAAAAAAGTTAATGTTCTTAAAATTATCGTAATTTACATGAGTCTTTTTGTATTGTGAAAATAACAAACATTTTCATACAAAACTCAAAAACAAATTAAAAAACATAAGGTCAGTCTTATTATTTACAGCAAAAATAATATTTTTCTTTAAAAATTGTAGTAAATCTTCACTGTCGGACATTTATAATTCCTTTGACGAACGCTGGTGTATGTTCCGGGAGACGGTTTGTAAACATTTAAGCTTTTGGCAGAGAGACTAATATTACCGCAGATAAAGTGTGTTTATAAAACAAAACTACTGCATGTTTATCTCTTATATTTGCTCTGTGCCTTTCTCATTTTGCAAACTTTTTTGTAGGATTTTTCTAGTGCAAGGTCCGCCGCGCCGCGCCGGTGATTATAAAGATGTGTATCCCATAATCAGGGTCCGTAGCTTACGCCAAGTAAATTAAACTGACTGGGGGCGTCGACCACGGGTGCGTCCACCACTGGGAGCGTAAGCCACGGACCCACAAATCAAGGGTGTTGTGTCACATGTGTCAAGACCTGTGTCACATGTGTCATTAGACAGTAGCAGTAAAGTAGTAGTAAATGCCCAATCACTTTATCCTGCTGGGCAATGACCTCTATCACGAAATCAAGTCATCGCGACAATTGATGACTTGCTTGCGCTTGCTAACTTCACCACAAATCTATTATAACCGGAGTCCAATCTGGTAATTTAGTCAAGAAAGTCTGGACATCGGACCACACGCCCACCGATGCGTCACATTACCACATTATCTACTCATGTGACATTACATAGGTAGTGAAATTCTTAAGGGTGCGCCGACCAAAAAATGCCAAAAATGCAGTCACGGTTAAGTTGATATAATTGAAAATACTATCGTATTAAATAAACAAAATATATATTTAGTATCAAAGGGAACGTGTTTACAATTAGTCCGATCCATAAATTCATAACACACTATAATTTTTTCTACAATATCATTTAAACTTGGGCAAAAATCATGAAAACGAGTGGTGGCGTTTAGTTGATATCATATATGTAGTTTATCTAAATTTTTGTACCTCTGATTTTGTCTAAACAATAACCAATGGTCTAAACTACAAATCGTCCCTCTCACATTTTCGATTTATCTAGCGGTTTTTTAAATTATTATTTTTCAAATTAACACGAGAAATTCCCCATACAAAATTAGTATGGCCGCGCGGCGTCAAATAAATATGGACGAAGACATTTCAAATAAAATATATGACACTTATCACTTACGGACGGCGCACCCTTAAACCTAAATCGTTCGCTTTGTGGTAGGATTTTGCCCGAAGCCGTCTGGATGGCGACAATTTGTCCCGCCAAGTAGCATGACCCTCATATTCGATCCGAAACCCTTGGAGAATCTAGTAATCCTACTAGAAACGACCTAATCCTACTAGAGACGAGGGTTTCGGATCGGATAGGACACGCTTGCATGATGCCATTCCCTCTAGAAAATCTCTGACGATGTCTCGATAACACGCCTTGCGGAACCCTTTAAGTTTTTCTCCGCCCCCAAAAAGTCAGTGAGGCAATCAGCAAATCAATAAAGGTACTGTAAAATATACCTAGTAAAATTGCAATGCATCTAAGCATATAAATCTATATATTAATAGCGTAAGCCGATTTTTGTCCCAGTGATTATGGGACGATGGCTGCACATAAAAAGTCAGATATGGTCTCATTTTGAAAAGCTCCAGCCGTAGATGTGCAGAAAAACAAAGAAACCTGTCATACGTTTTTTCTTTTTTTTTTTTTATAACCAATAAAAAAAAAAAAAAAGTTTCGAAATTCCTAAAAAACCGGTTGAATAAACGCGAAGTTTTGCGGACGACCCACTAGTAAATGTATTAATAAGTTCTCCAGTGAGGACTTGTAAAGCTAAGTATAGAATAGCAATAAATGTTGTAGAATTTGACTTTCGCAAGCAATTCGCACTGAGTAAACAGGAGCAGCAAACTCTGAAAGATATCCAACTTGCAGGAACGCGCTTGAAGTAAGTGTAGAAAGAGTAAATACAAAACAAGGAATAAGTTGCACAAGGATTGCACTGATCGTAGTACAAATGTTGAAGGAAACGAGAGATTATATTATCGGTCAAAGAGCGGAGAAATACCTTATATGAAGTAAATTTTTGATGCAGACAGCTAAGGAGTTAATTCCTTTCCTGCGGATCTGTTTCCTGATACGTACAACCTGGACATTTCCAAGGCAAGAATGAACAGGCATTATTTAGGCAAGTATGCTACATTCTTCAGACATTCATTCCACTGGCCTTTGTCCAGCAGTGGACGTCTTTTGGCTGGGATGATGCTACATCCTAGGCCGCATCATCACTTATTACCATCAGGTAGGGTCGCGGTCAAATGTCATTTTTTTTTTTTTTAATTTCAAAATGTAAAAAAAAATTACAACGTGTAACAGATAGGTGCTGTAAAAATGAAGAGATCCAAAGTGTATCCAATCTAGATCTTGTATGTGTTGTTACTAACACATAGTTATCAACTTTATTTTTTCATCATCATCATCATCATCATCAGCTCATTTTATGTTCCCACTGCTGGGGCACGAGCCTTCCCTCGGATGGATAGGGAGAACGGGCCGTAAACCACCACGCGGGCCCAGTGCGGATTGGTGGTTGTTAACGACTGTTAATGCAGCCGGGAGCAACGGCTTCTTTACGTGCCTTCCAAAGCACGGAGGAGCTCGAGACGAAACACTTTTGGTCACCCTTCCGATGACCGGCCATTGCGAAAGTTGCTAACCTCAGCACTCGCAGACCGGGCGCGTTAACCACTGCGCCACCGAGCTCTTCTCGGCGTTATGTCTTACTAACTCTGCATACAAGATCTAGATCAGATACACTTTGGATCTTTTCATTTTTACCACACCTTACTGTTACACGAAAAAAAAATGAAAAAAACTTTGATATCATAGTAAATATAATAAATGGAACCTAACCATTAATTGTAGCGATAAATTGATTTCAATGATGATAGCGACTGCCCTGCAGTGGGACAGTGTAACTATATAGTCTATTACTATTAGTTAAAATACGTATTGCAGGCCATTTACAAGAAGGTAAATATTAAAATGTTTATATAATTTTTAACACAAATTTTGTTGCAAACAAATTACAAAAACACAAATGTTGAAAAATTTCCACGAGCAGGATTTGAACCCGCACCCTTCTGACATACCGGGTCAAGTCCCAATTGAGCTATCATGGTTCTAACCAGAAACCCGAGACCCGGTATGTCAGAAGGGTGCGGGTTCAAATCCTGCTCGTGGAAATTTTCTCAACATTTGTGTTTAAGGTAAATATTATTATTTATGTCTATATTATATTAAAATAGCAACGACAAAGGCCCTCATTCCATCTTCGCGCCCTTCTTTACCCGGAATCCTCGACTACTGGGAATATTTTATCTCATGTCTGAAAACAATGCTACTAACTTTATCGTTATGGTGACAGGCTGATGGTACAGCCAGAAGGGCCTAAAATAATCCCTAACCAGTACTTGCCTACTGTTTTATTGTACCGTAGACCTCTTGGTCTGAGACCACAAGACTGCAGAAGCGATAAACCTGCACGACATGTAAGTACCTTCTGATGTAACGATAGTTTTATAGAGTATTCATTTATTTATCTAGCTAGATTATTTATTATAAATTTTCGTAACTATAACCCTACAAAATGAAAAGATAAAATATCAATATTGAAATAAACTTTAATGCCATTGGCTCTAACCAAATAATGCTGAAATGAAACAACTTTTACGGATCTATTCGCGTTTATTTTACACATTACTTATTTAATGTTTATCCTGACGTTTCGAACCTTTTGCAGGGTCCATGGTCACAGGGAGACTGACAAACATTAAATTAAACAAACATTAAATAAACATTAAATAAGTAATGTGTAAAATAAACGCGAATAGATCCGTAAAAGTTGTTTCATTTCAATGTGTAGTGTTCGCTAAACTTTAGAAAACAAATAATGCTGCTTTACTGGCAAAGGTTTAATTTTATAGAAAGTTGAAAGCAGATGACTCTGCTTTGTCTATATTGTTGAGCATACGCAGAATCCACGTGAGGACAGCTACGAGTAAGATTCTGCCTCTTTAACCGTCCTTTCATTGCCTACCCAAAGTTTCTTAATCAAACCCCTTTCAGCTTCATCCTATCACAATACACTATAAAAAACCTAAGTTTGTAGTTGCAATGTTTGTCTGCGACATAAGGAGAATGATAAAAGCTCTCCCGATCTCTAATGAGCTCAATCTTTCACAAATTCCATCTTGAAGTTCGTCCAACAATGGCAACTATTCATCGAGTTGTTTCTGAACAGAATTTATTGCGTTTGCTATTTGTTAATTAAACCTTCCACCGAAACAACTCTTGGTAATAGTCTTAAATGCAGAAATTAAAAGATTTAGTAATTGAATTTTATTTAGGTAACGATATTTATTTATTTTGTTTATCATTTTAACTATGATAAAAATCTTAAAATATCAGTATTTTATTTAAGAATTATTTTTGTTGCTGGCAAAATTAATTAAATTCAAGCAGTCTCAAGAGTATGAGCTAGAGTAAATTATTTGTTTAAATTTAAGCACTAACCTTTTTATTCATAAAAACTATTTAAGCATTATTTAGTTAATCATTGTTTTGCCTTTTTTTCTCAAATACAAAATGACGTTTAATGAAAAAATGCTTAAATAGTTTTTATGAATAAGATAGCTTTAACCTCTTATAACAAAGCGTCAAAATATTAACTTTACATTTTGATAATAAAGTTTTATAGAAACAGCATCAGTCTTAATCCAGGTGTCTACCAGTCAGGTTATAGATTTGAGTGTTACTTAAAATTATCTACGAGTATAGTAAGTTCTTGCAGTAGTAATTAACAAGGCAGTATAATATAGGTCATTGCTGGGCAAAGGCCACCATTATTGAAAGCCAGTCATCGCTATATTTGATGGGTAGGTAAATACGCTCGCCAAATGCGGGTTGACGATCGCAAATCCGGGATACGCATCGATAATTTCGAAACACGCTTTGCCCGACCTAGGTATTGAACCAAACCTTTGAATATCAGGCAGAATACTTCGCCAATCAGCCACTGATGCGTTAAAACTGAAGAATCTTGATGACCAATTAATAGTGCAGGCTCAAAACCGACTCTAACTACAGTCACTACTGGACACTACTGGACGACCTCCTTGGTCGAGTGGCTTGCACACAGGTTTTCATGGTGTCGCCATCTCTGAGGTCCCGGGTTCGATCCCCGGTCGGATCAATTTAGAAATACCTGTTTTTCTAAATTGTTTCGGGTCTGGGTGTTTCCTATGTGTAATAAATAATGTATTTAAGTATATTAAGTATGTTTATCCGTTGTCTAGTTAACCATTTCTCGAGTTTCTTAAGGTAGCTTTTCTTGGGGCTAGATAATTGGTGTGAGTGTGGGAAACATTTATTTATTTATTTTTATTTACTAAATAAAGAGACCCCTAAGGTATGCTTACAAAGCACGCTCGAGCTACGTACACATGGATTCTGTGTCAGTGTTGTCTATATGAGCGTTGCTCGAGCACGTTTGTATGAAGCTTACCTTCTGCAGTGTCCTTATTTTGTGCTCTCACGGTCACGGAACCTCACAACAGCTCAAGACAACCCAAGCGCAGCTTTTTTTATTGAGAGAGATTGCTGATTTCCTCAAACGGCATTTTCAGCGTCACCGGGCTTTTTTGGGAGCGGCGAGGTACGTAAAGAGTACCTCAATTCTTGTGAAACGAATCACCTTTAGAAGTTTTCTAGAGGGACGAACGGCATCACACACTTAAAAGTGCGTGTCCTCGTGCCCTACTAGATTCTCCGAAGGGTTCGGATCGGAAAGCGCAGCTGTTGCGAGATTCCGTGTTCGTCAGAGGTTGTCTATGTGTGCGATGATCAAGCGCGTTTGTATGGAGCTTACTTTCTGCAGTCTCCTTACTTAGTGCTCTCACGGGCACGGAATCTCACAACAGCTCAAGACAGTCCGAGCGCAGCTGTAATGTCCGTACCAGTATTAGTCAGTACCAGTCAGTATTATCTGTGTGCGTTGCTCGAGTGCGTTTGTTAAAGTTTACCTTCTGCAGTCACCTTATTTTGTGCTCTCACGGACACGGAATCTCACAACAGCTCAAGACAACCCCAGCGCAGCTGTTGCGTGATTCCGTGTCCGTCAGAGGTTGTCTATGTGTGCGTCGTCGCTTGAGCGCGTTTGTATGAAGCTTACCTTCTGCAGTCTCCTTACTTAGTGCTCTCACGGTCACGGAATCTCACAACAGCTCAAGACAACCCCAGCGCAGCTGTTGCGTGATTCCGTGTCCGTCAGAGGTTGTCTATGTGTGCGTCGTCGCTTGAGCGCGTTTGTATGAAGCTTACCTTCTGCAGTCTCCTTACTTAGTGCTCTCACGGTCACGGAATCTCACAACAGCTCAAGACAACCCCAGCGCAGTTGTTGCGTGATTCCGTGTCCGTCAGAGGTTGTCTATGTGTATGTCGTCGCTTGAGCGCGTTTGTATGAAGCTTACCTTCTGCAGTCTCCTTACTTAGTGCTCTCACAGTCACGGAATCTCACAACAGCTCAAGACAACCCCAGCGCAGCTGTTGCGTGATTCCGTGTCCGCCAGAAGTTGTCTATATGTGCGTTGGTCGAGCGCGTTTGTATGGAGCTTACCTTCTGCAGTCGCCTTATTTTGAGCTACAGCACAGACTCCATAAATGTTTCTGCAGCGTCTACTGATGTAAATAAATATCGGCTGCCGACGCCGAGTCCGACCAAACGTGCCGTGCCGTGCACGATCGGCGGTATTTCGGTGAAAGTATTTTTGCGCCGCCGGCACCTAACCAACACACCGTGTACCGGTAATTTACGGCTTCATACATGATTAAACAGAATTCGGCATATCTTTGGCTGTTCTCCATTAGATCCCCCCTGTCAACCCACGTAGCGAACGAGATAACGCCAAGCCGATTATAGAATAATCAACCACATAATTTTCAACTTCCTAATTTGTATGATAAACTTCTATGGCCTGCTATGTTAACTTTATAACGGTAGAAGGGAATTGATATTGAGATAATTAGCATTAATTGTCTGCCTGTTACAGAATAACCACAGAATACTTAGTAGTACAGGTGTATATCTATGTAGGGTGGTAGGTTCTTACATATCCACTGTCATGTTTACATAACTTCAATAAGTCTTTCTACCAACATCTATGAGATCCATTTCATACCTATATAGGTAGGTAAGCACTAGACATAATTGAACAACAGCTATTTTCAAGAAACATTAGGTCAAAATATGGCAAAAAATTACCTAAGCCTTTCATACTAACGTGCGCTTATCCCTTTTTAGGCATTTTTTCACCTAAATAACCTAGAGTAAAATAAGTAAATCTAGTGTGTAAAGTAAGTGTAAAGTTGTTCGGTATGTGTGTATGTTCAGTAGTAACTACCTACTTACTTAAATACTGAACAACTTTAATCAAAATTGCTTTGAACCTGTAAAATTGTACAAACACTTAAAAAACCATTAGCAAATTCACCACTGCAACCCAACCACACGCAGCATATAGGTAGGCAGTTGTTTAATTAAACTCCAACCTAACGACCAATTAGCTGAAAGCGCTTGCGGCCTGTAGGAGTAACAATCGAAGGGTTGCACACAAACCGTTGCACTTACGTTATATAGGCGGGTTGCGCTGTGGCGGGATCGATCTAGCGGCCCGGCCCGGCCATCGCGGCCCAGCGACGGTCCTTCACAGCACTGACTTCACACCACAACACTTCACAACTGTCCACAACGCCCGACTCTACAGCTAGGCGATATAGCTCGAAAACAAAACACAACCGACGTCTTCAACCAACTATTCGCGAATCAAAGCGTTAATGTATTGGCAACTACCAAAAAACAAAACACAAACTATTCGAAAATCAAACGCAATTAATAGGTTGGTAGTTTTCCCAAAAACAAACACAACCATCGCCCGCTACCAACTATTCGCGAATCAAAGCAATTAATAGGTACCACTTTATACCAACAAAACTCACACGATATCCGTACACGTTACCTCCACGCGATCCTATTGATCTTGATATCAATGAGATAATTCGGTATTTGCGATAAAATAATGATAGGGACGAAAATGTGATTTGATTGAGCATTGAAATTAGCAGACGGTCTGCACACCTTTATTTTATTGCGTGAAGGTTTAATAATGATTTCATTTGATCGAATGAAGCTGAGTAATCGAATAATACCTAGATGATGACTAAAAGTTTCGGCATCATTTATATCCTGCAATTTCGTTTCGTAACGATGAGTGTACCATTTTGAGGCATACCTCGTCTGAAACACACGTTGCAGTATAATATGTTTAACCAAACTATTTTATTAGGACTTTTTGTGGTCCTGTACAGTACAATAATCGCGTCGTCCCTTCAAAGGCACAATGACGTGTAATGCCCTAGGGTCCGAGCGGAAGGGTTCCTTTGTGCGAATGTAAATTGTCCTTGGAGTGCCTACCTCTCACTATTTTAAAGGTATAATGGTGCAAAGACTTGTCGACAGTGAGCAAATGTGTTCTAAATAATTATTTGGTTTTTGGAACGCTTACATTTTTTTTGAGCTGTGTATTTAATTAATAAAAAGGTTTCTAAACGAGTTTATGGTTTATATTTTACATAGGTACAAGTTTAAAAAAGAATTACATCATTATTTCGTTACAATCGGAAGACTAATAATTTGGTTGTTGATAAAAGTTTTTTAGTAATTTGAAATTCAAAATTATAGGTAGGTATACCTGCTACTTAAATTAAATTCGAAGGTAGGCAAATAAAGTTTAGATTCTAGCTTACAAGTTGTTACCCATCATCACATAAATTTTGTTAGAATTGCTTTTTTTAAAGTATTTAAAATTACGAAAACGAAATGAAAAATTGAGTAGAATAATAATAATCTTTAGTTTTAATATTCATTTGTAACATCATTAAAATACACTAAACGAAACAAACCTTTTTTAGAAATTAATTACTTACTTACTGTTTCATTCAAAATTCAAAAACCCTGACGGAAAACAAAAAAATATAAATATCTACCATTAACACCATCCACGTTTAATTGACCTATAAACATTCGAATCTAAACTCGCGCCATACAAACGGTCCGTGTTTAAAACATGCGCTGCACAGACGTCAGATGAGAATTATTCATATCCGCCGTTAGATAGATTTTCGCAGGAAACGGTTGTACGACACGTGAACTGTGGAGCGGAAAAATGTTTTCCGCGCGGCGCGTGAATGTCGCGGCGGCGGCACGGCAGTGGCGCGGCGGCGGCGCGGCGACGACGACTGACGCGGCCGGGCGGGCGGGCGACGCAACAGATACGCCACAGGTTGGGCGGCCCGGGCCAGCGCGAACTCCCCCCCGCCCCTCCGCCCCGCACCCCCCGCACGCCAATTTACATCCTCATTATTGTCATCAGAGCCAGCAGCCAGCACCGACCTCGACACATGAGTAGTTGCCTCTCCCACCCAATCAAATAAACCGCGTCAACCTCTTTTGCTCTTTTCGCTAACTACCTCTTGCGATCTCGTAACGGGTTTGTTTGGCGCCAAATCTAATTATTGGCGTATCTTACCTGATAACTCACTAACACGAATTAATTAATTAATTAATTACCCTGCTAAATTCAAATTGATGTCTTATCACTTATTCTATTTCTATTTCACGCATCAGTGGCCGAGGTGAGAAGTGCGGAAAAGCGGTCGACCCGATGTCCGAAGGGCCTAGGTTTAGCACTGGGTATCAAGAAAGAAGAAAGAAAGAAATACATTTATTGGCACACTGTTGCACAACAAAAACTAATAACATTCAAAAAAATATAATATAATATATATACTTACATATACATATTGAAAAACAAGGTAATTTCACAATAAAAAACAAAAACAGGAGACAAAGTGTGGCCAACTAGGCCCAACCTCAGCACATGCTATAACGACATGAGGCCGCTGCAGCGCTGGTATTCTAGAGGGGCCAATCGGTGACGTAACAACAAAAAAAAAAACCGAAAACCAACATAGATGAATGAATAATAAAAATTAAAAAAAAAAGAAATAACTTATAAAAATAACTTAACGTCTCTCCATATTGTAAAATAAAATAATATAGATACCTAGTAATTTTTCCATAGGACCCTTAGTCGCCAAAAGGATAGGTATGTTTAAATTATTGATTAAATAATGTAATTTTATATATATAAAAACTGAAATACAGTACAGAACAGTAGTGTTAGGAAATATAATTTAATTGATTTGAATGATTTAATTTAATAATGAATTACATTGCTTACTAACATAGATGAAGATTATTTTGTAACTAAGTATGGTCTGAAATAAATAAAATTATTTATTTCAGACCATACTCATAAATATAAATATTCTTATTATTATTAGTTCCCAGGACGACTTAAGTGTGTTTTGGATTACTCGATGCATTGCATAGCCCGGGTTTGTAATTACCAACCAGCATTCGGCAAGTGAGGAGATTAAGGTTACTCTTTTCTTTCTTTTAAATATATTAGTAAAGTCTTATCGGCACGATTTCCTTGTAATCGGTTAGATCGAATACTTTAACCATTCATAATGTTATTCCGTGAGCCCCCTTGCCCGGCTTGCCCCTTGCCACCTAAATTAAGAGATTCTTAACAATTTCGGCGCGATTCCTTAAAGCATATCGCCTTCTTGGGATAACAATTACTGTTATCAATGACTTTCAGTCGAGCGTTCTCCGATAGTAGGATTTATGCAAAGCTTTATTACCTCCTTGGGGGATCAGCCTAAGATTTTTTCTTTTTATTCTAAAGTCGCTGTGTACCTATACGTTTTGAAATGCAACAACTTTTACCGATCTTCTTGCTTTTATTTTGCAAATGGATTTAGATACGTTTTAAACCTTTTATAGAGTCCGTGGCCACGGGTATAAATTATTTCATTCTTATGTGTAGTGATCGCGTAACTGTATAAAACAATATGTGTATGTATACATTTATTAAATGTCGACACCAGATTATTTCCCCCGGGTTGGGATCAGATATCCTACCCGTGGCATTTCCAATAAAAAACCGACAGCATAGTCATCTTATTATTGTTGTATGCCGTGGAGTAATCGTACCGTATTGTATTATCTTACATATAATACAAGAAGACCTTAAGGGGTCAGCAATTTGCGTGTTAGGGTTGCGTTCGTTCATGTTAAGCAATTTTTGCAATGCCGGGACCATGATGGATTTATGAAAGTTAAGTACTTATAGCATTATACTGCAGTTACACTACTGGCTAAAGGCCTCAATCATTAAAATCAAGTCATCGGTACATGGGTTGATGGGTATTGGCTTTATTTATAAAAAAAAGGAAAACATAGAGACACAGCTACAAAGCCTGTCTTTAATTTTCAATTTGAAAAAATAATCAAATCGGTCCAGTTTTTAAGGAGAAATCAGGGGACTACGAAACGTTGATTTTGTCTACTTTTTATACATATTTTTCAATTCAGTCGACCTTAGTATTTCCTCTTAATATATTTATTAATTTTACAACTTTCATCAAAGGTAATGCAGCATACATTTTATATTTTAATTAAAAGGAGCAACTTTCGGTTTTGTTGCATTAAAAAGTGTCAATGGAGTCAGTGTCCGAATATTTTGTGTCCGCCTCAAGTATGGCATTATTGGCATTACTAAAATGCTACTCGACATTATGCTGAGAAAATTTCTTTTCAGTGTCATATTGATCAAAAATGTTTTAAGTATTTGTTTTATTTTAAGTTGTAAACTTTAAGCTTGTGACGTAATCATAACTCTTTTATATTCTAAATGACAGCATCGATCTGCCCCCCGACCGCCTAACCGATCGCTTTGACTACGCGTATAGTTTATGACGTCATCTTGCCACCTCGCACCGCCTATGAAAGCAATATCAAAGCTAAAGGCTTTCGTTATTGCTTTCATAGGCGGCACGAAACGACAAGATGACGTCATAAACCACACACAAAGTCAAAGCTTTGTTTATAGCATTATAAAACCATTTAGCATTTCAAAACCCTGATCTTACCATCCAAGTCTTGTAGAAGTAGTACTTAGATCGCTAATAAGATTGGTAACATCAGTTAGGTGGTATTAAACTAATATAATTATACAAAGTGTTTTGTGTTTAGTTTGTCTAAGTGCCGTCTGTCTAGCTATATCCACCATTACAATCTATTTATTAATTTAATCGCCTTTGGTATAGCAGATCATGGTGTCTAGAGTGAGTTTCGTTTACTATCTGTATTCATTCGATTACGTTTACGAAAACGAAAATTAGTATGGCATTGAAGCAGCGCCTCCTGGCGGCATACAAGAACAGTTAACATTTTGCAATACAAATTCTCGTTTTCGTTAACGTGATCGAATAGCGAATGAAACTCGCAATAGGCACCCTGACCTCAAGTTAAATTCTAAACACGTACAGTCACGAGCATTAACATGTTAACATTGTAAAAACGAATTAACGAAACGAAATTGAAGATTTCAAGCGTCTACCTGTTGCCGTTATTAATATTGAGCAAAAACGAGCAAAAAAAAAATCACGTTTGTTGTTTGGCAGCCCCCTTAAATATTTGTTTTATTCTGTTTTTTAGTATTTGTTGTTATAGCGTAACGGAAATACTCATCTGTAAAAATTTCAACTGTGTAACTATCACGGTTTATGAGATGCCTGATGACGGACGGACAGACAGACAGACAGACGGACAGCGGAGTCTTAGTAATAGGGGTTTTACCATTTGGGTACGGAACCCTAAAAAAGCCAAATGAAGAAAATTTTCAAAAGTTTCTAGTTTATGAGCTTTTGGTTACAAAAAATAACTAGTGACATATTCACGTGCTTCAACGAACATGGCCGGACGACAAATTCTATCATCACAGAATGAACACGAAAAAAATTTTTTTTTTAATTTTTTTTTATTGTGGCACGCCAAAATGGCTTCACTTTGCCTGATGGAAAGCAGCCAGTGAAGCCCAAGAAGTGAAAGCGTTCATCACAGCGCTACCACGCTATGCCGAACGCTCATACTATGGCGGCCTGCATAACAGCTTTTACACGCCCCGCTTAAATAACCCGGGAGAGAAAGAGGAGGGAAACACGTGTGCGGGAAGCGCATTCCACATATGGGCAGTTCGGCAGAGGAACGATTGTCCAAACTTTTTGGTACGTGTCTTGATGGTCAGCACGGTATGAGGGTGGCTTCTCAGACCTGCACGCGTCGATCTGGAAAGGAATGGAGAGGGAGGAATGAGGTTAAAGAGCTCCTCAGATTCCAAAGCGCCCGGCAATTTTGCTCTTTGTCAGTATATTAAAAAAAGAGAGCAAATATCAAGCTTTTCGTATTCGGCAAAGTCGCTCTGTTTTTGTAAAAAAACACATTGTAAAAACGAATCAAAAGTGGATACACATGTTAATGCACGAGACTGTACGTATTTAACTAGGTTTGGTTGGAGGGAAGGTGGTCTCAAATCCGCCTGGTTAGCAATAGCAACCACCAACCTATCTAAGTAGGTCACCGTCGCCATAACAACAATGTTAGTAGCATTGTTGTTTCGACAGTTAGAGATAACCAGCTCTATACCTATACCAAAGTTCCTCTTCATCTTTATAAGGCAAATAGTATCCCCGTTATGTAGTTAACAATATTTGTGACATAATTTACAAGATTTTAAACTCTAAACATCTGCTTAGTCAACGACTGAATCCTTTATTTACACCATCAAAGGTCGGTCTAGATCGTATTGCAGCAAAGATCGCAATCTGAGCGAATAGAGTTAATAATCTCCTTGGATCAGACGCCGAGCGCAGACTCCAAGCCTAATAACTATTTGCCGCTTCTCAACGCTCCTTGGGGACTCCCGAAGATAGCACTGAAATAGATTCTAAGAAGTATTTAATTTGTAATAGTTAGCAATGTTCAGATCAGGTTCAAAACACAGTAATAAAATTCATATTTAGCTGCTTCGGTTATTAAAATCTGTATTCTGTGATTATCTATTAATAGATAATCATAATACTTAGTTGGACGTGCATTGAGTGTCGGAAACTAAAATATAATGCGGATAACGGGCATTATGATTCAGCACGTCTGTCCAGACATAAACGTGCACCACAAGGCGAGCCTAATGCGGGTTGGTTGGTTTAACCAACTAAAAAAAGATCTCGCATTCCCCTGGTGGCAAGAGGGGAAGTGTTTCAACTAGGACCAACGGCTTAACCTGTCTGGTCACTCATCCGTGTGTCTTAACTCGAACGCTCTGTCCACTATGATGTTAGCTCATGACGACGTTTATATCTATAATGCCTTTATTCCCAGGTCTTCATTTTTCCAATTTTGCACGGGCCTCATTTTTCACATTTCCAGATCTTCACTTTCCCAATTTTGCACATTGCCAAATTTTGACATGCTCAGTTCTTCATAGTCTTAATTCTTCTCACTCTCTTTAATTCTTCACAGTCGCAGTTCTTCACACTCTCTGTTATTCACATTCCCAATTCTTCACACTGTCAATATGTCACGCAAAGAACTGTCAGAGAAGTATACTACTGACCTAAAAATAATAAAACAAAGTCATTTTAAAATCGACGAATTTATTATCGTTATAAGAAACTGTAGAACAATAAAATAACCAACTCTTTACTCAATGCTGTTTAAATGAAATGAAAATGAAATGAAATAAAATTTATTATTTATTTTAACTTAAATAAAGAATTTTATCTTCCTATCTAAAACTTAAATCAATAAAATATTTTTCTTACTTTTAGCATAATTAATTTACACTTGCATGCTATTGAGTTGGTAATTTTATTAATCTATCTACACACTCAAGTACTTCTATTTTTCCAATGTTGCAGTCGTTTTCTCTATTTGGTTATTTATGTTCACAATTACTTTTGTACGTTTTTTCCCAGAGCAATGCAGTTGACTTTGCCGAATACAAAAACTTTATATTTGCTCTCTTTTTTTAATATACTGACAAAGAGCAAAATTGCCGGGCGTTTTGGAATTTTCGTGTTAATCCTGTGATGCCAACCTTCTATAGAATTTGTCGTCCGGACATGTTCGTTGAAGCACGTGAATATGTCACTAGTTATTTTTTGTAACCAAAAGCTCATAAACTAGAAACTTTTGAAAATTTTCTTCATTTGGCTTTTTTAGGGTTCCGTACCCAAATGGTAAAACGGGACCCTATTACTAAGACTCCGCTGTCCGTCCGTCTGTCTGTCCGTCTGTCACTAAGCTGTATATCATGAACCGTGATAGTTAGACAGTTGAAATTTTTACAGATGATGTATTTCTGTGGCCGCTATAACAACAAATACTAAAAAACAGAATAAAATAAATATTTAAGGAGGCTCCCATACAACAAACGTGATTTGTTTTGCTCGTTTTTGCTCGATATTAAAAACGGCAACAGGTAGACGCTTGAAATATTCACAGAATATTTAGTTATATATTCATTCTAAAAATAAATAATTAAATTAAAATAAAACAAATATTTAAGGGGACTCTCATACAAAAAACCTGATTTCTTTCAATTTTTTTTTCTTGGTCTTATTAACGATAAAAGTTATGGAACCCTTCGTGCGCGAGTCCGACTCGTACTTGGCCGGTTTTTTCTTGACTTGACAAATATGCCTCAGGTATTACATTAGAAGTCAAGTGAGCCAACACACAACATAATTTGGTTATCATGTAAGTTTGTACCCTTCTTCAAATTTCAATAGCTCCAGTTCTTTTGATTTTGCCCATATAGCTTTTTAGTAACAATAACAACCGGTTATTTTTGGCTGTGAAAACACGTCTCTGATCGAGTTTATAGTTGCGATCTCGAGTCACACTTAAAATTTGAAATCTTCATGCTAACCTTTTCCTTCAATAGGGTTATGTATAGACTTTGTACGTTTTCTCTGTTTTATTTGGAAGTACACAATGGGAATGAATCTATTCTTGTCACTATTTATAGTTAAATTGGCATGCAGAGTGTATGTTTGATAAAAGGGATGTGGGGTCATATTGAAAGTTCCGTCGGAATAATAGGTGTCCTGTTCTTTGATCACATTTAAAGCTAATTCGGTAGCATAAATTATAATTTTGTCTTCTGCTGAACATTCAATATAAACTAGGAAATTGTCAGTAAAAAAAATTTGTAATTTAACATCTTTTATGTCTTGAAATGTACCTTTAGTCATCCCCAGATAGCGATATAGTGTAAAGGGAACTTTTGCACGATGAAAATTCCGGCACTGCTACTATATTACAACCAGACCCCTATTCTTTTAATTTACTAATTTCATCTTCATAGATATGTTGTAGTGGGGCCATAGATGTTTGTACTTTTAATTTCCATGCGTGAAGACATTTTTCTATTTCTCTTTGCGACATATCTGGTGAACACAAATGTTTTCTTTCACGCGTAACCATTGCATGCGTTCCACTGTATTCAATAAAACATTTCACTTATGTAAATAAATCACATTACACTTCCACCGCATTTAAGTGACAACAAAGACAATCATTTTAAACCGTAAAACGATAAGATGACACTCAATATTTACCCGACTGCGTCAGAAGGAGGGTTATCTTTTTTGAGTGTATGTATGTATGTATGTATGTATGTATGTATGTATGAATGAATGTATGTATGTATGTATGTATGTATGTATGTATGTATGTATGTATGTATGTATGTATGTATGTATGTATGTATGTCTGTTTCTTTGGTATGCCCAAACGACATGGTGTATTTTAACATATGAGGTGTCGTTAGATTTGTTTTGACTGTGGGAGTGACATAGGCTATAAAAAATAAAAAATAAAAAACAAAAAAAGTAAAAAAACATTGGCCGTGTTAGCTAATTAGCAGATATTATTCCCATGTTTAAAAAACTCAAAGAACTTCTCAGTCGAAAGTACTAGACGTCAAGAGTTTCGTTTTACGCCAATTGGTGTATTCGCTATGACTTTGCTATTTAAAAGAGTAAGGCGTTTTAATACGTAGTCATGTTGGTAAGACTGTACTTGTCATTTGTTGGGGTGTTCAAGAATTGGGAAATTGAGAAACTGGGCATTTGATGGATTGGGAAGGTGGAAAATTGAAAATGTGAAGAATTGAAAATGTGCAAAATTGAGAAAGTGAAGACTGTGAAAGTGAAAAATGGGGCCTATGCAAAATTGGGAAAGTGAAGACGTGGGAATTAAGGTCATAATGCATTACATGAAAAAAGTTCATAACTACTTTGAGGTTTTAGGACAATCTCATGTCAAATGAATGCATACGCTCTAAAAGCGTTTGTACATTTTGATGTTATATGCCAATTTGAATTTCTTTTTTTTTGTTAAATTTGAAAATAAAAATGAATTTTAATAAACTTATTTAAAATCTACTATAGAAACAATTTACATCAATTAAGAAACGTATTTAGAATTTCGTATAGTTATCTATTAATATTAAGATCTCTATATAATTTCCTTAAGTTAAGTAAAATTGGCGGCTCATTATTTTGAACTTAAATTAGGCTCAAAATAATTGGAACTTCGAATTTGTATGTGATGCTGAAATATATATAAACGTTTTTAATTGAATCCTAAAAGCGTTCAGGCGAAAGCGTCATTGATTATGAAAAGCCAATAAAAAAAGGTCCCGTATCAACGCTTGAGCTAAACAAACCGAAGTTTCTCATTTACCAAAGATTGCAAAGATTGAATAATATTCGCAAAATGAATAATAACTCCTGATTTTTAATATCTTCCCTTACAAATTAGATTCAGATCCAATAAGGTACCAATTTGATAGAAGGTCGGGAAAAGGTCTGTATTGGATCTTCAAACAGAATGTACTAATATCGGAATAAATACAAGATCATGGAATATGTACGTTTTTTAAATATGTCATATAATGCTAAGGAATTCTAAAGAGCGACCTATACTTTGATTAGTTGACATTTTTAAATAATACCTATGCAGGACCAAAATCATTTCTAAGTACTCTCCTTCGTCATTTTAAAACTTACTGTTTCCAATTTCTTGTCATGATACTTACTGGTGACAAAAGAGGTGAGTTAAACTTTCGCTATACAAATTCTCTACTTCGTTTTCCTTTTTACCATAGAGTTGGCAAATTACTCCACCCTACCCTACTCTACCCGCTGTTTAGCAGAAGTGGAGTTCAGATGCGAAGACAGATAATGGAGTAGTATGGTGCTTCAACAGCCGTAGGGGGGCCTTGCCGACCCGCAAGATTGCTTCTTCAGCAGCGCTATTCTCTAAGCAAAACAGCGTCGAACTCGACGTTGAGCTCGCTCATAAATTGCAAACGAATTTCAACCTACTAATAATAAACAACCTAGTAATAAAGTCTACATTCGTTTGCAAGTTATGAGTTTTTGATGAAATTTTTTGTGTGTTCAAGCGGATTCGAGAATAGTTTAGATTTACAATTGGACCCGGTAGGTGGCGCTGCAATAGGGGTCAATCATGGGATACAAGTGTTCTTAAGCGGACGAAGTCGCGAGCGGGCCACTAGTATTATCATACTCATAAAAGGTTATCGTGAGATTTAAGTACCTACTCGTATTTACTTAGATTAAAAATTTTAATAGTTAAAATCAATCACATCAAGTTATTTAATTTACTTGTAAACTAAATAACTACACAAGTAAATCTTGCAAAAAGCTTTTATATCATTTAAATTGTGTAATGACGTTATAAGTTGATAGTAAAAGTTTATTTTTTTCTTTTTAGCGCATTTAAATAAAAGCTTGTTTTTTAAAAAAGTTTTTAACTTTTAATTTTTTTTCGACTTATTTTCAGCAAGCCCTTCATTTGATACCCATATTGTAAGAATGCATTAAAAATAATTAGTCCACTATCTTGGGTGTGCCGCCATGTTGGATTTAGAATGACGTCACACAGTTAACCATGCAACGTGTATACAAAATTTCAGCTCAATCGGTTGAAGATATCTGCTTCAAAATTGAGTTGCAAGATTCCACCCGAACAAACATACATACATACATACATTGCTTTTTCTTTGGAGAGAGATTGCTGATTGCCTCAAACGACATTTTCAGCTTCACCGGGCTTAAACATACATTGCAAGTTAAATAAAAGCTTGTAAAAAAGGTGTTTTTAGTTTGTTTTTAGTTTGCTTTCTATCGCAACATTTAAGCCCGGGCTCGATCGCGAAATGAGCGAGGTCATTAATGAGCCCTCTTAACTCGCAACGATAATTTTCATAGTTAGCCTCTCCGCTAGCCTCTTTCGCGGTCGACCCTCAACAATGAAAATTTATTGTTGCGAGTTAGGAGGGCTCATTAATGACCTCTCTCATTTTGCGGTCGAGCCCGAGCTTAATTTTCATAGTTAGCCTCTCCGCTAGCCTCTTTCGCGGTCGAGCCTCAACTATGAAAATGATCGTTACGAGCTATGAGGACTCATATAATGACCTCGCTCATTTCGCGGTCGAGCCCGGGCTTGTATGACAGCGTTTTAAAATGTAACTAATGTGTACCTACTGTGGTGATCGGAACTCCTTTCATCGGGCAGCACTGTGGCACGAAGCCCGGCCTGAGTTTTAAAAGGATAATGTTAGGAAAAGTGAAGAAAGAAAAAAGAAGAAAAACAAGAGAGGATTATTATTGTAGACAGCGAAGCCAGGATATTGTAAATGGTCTCTCGATAATACATAATTCAAGTTTATATTGTTTTTATCATAAAGTCCCTACAGTACCTATCTATTGTAAATGTAAACAGCGTTTATTATGTTGGTTGTTCTTAAATAAATAAATTAATAATTAAATAATTCTAGTTACTTTTTCTGTGTATCTATACCAGTTTATTTTAATCTATAGTACCTACTTGTTAGGCGATAGAGGCCCTTCATGAGTTAACGCGTCTATCGATTTTCCTAGAAGTACTATAACGCTACCAGTATCGGATTATGATAAGAGATTCCTTTTTGATTTTCACTGTTATAGTAAGTAAGCTATCTATCGAAAACCGAATTTACAATGCTTGCTCTGAATAGCAAACTGTTGAAGGTAGCGATGAGTTGATTTCAATGATTGAGCCATTTGCCTAGCTCTTAGATTGGTCAATGAATAAAGCGACAGCATTGACATCCACAACGACTCGCCTTCCAGGCTCCGCCGAACCGTTGCAAATTTAATAGAGTAGTATAATTGTTAATGTTTAGTTAGTTTAGTTTAATTAGTTTAAAAATTTTGTTTTATGTTTTCAGCATACTGTGTTATTGTTAAATTGGTATATGTAACTAGATGCAAGTTTCATTGTACACAAACGTTAGCTTACCTATTAAATTAATAAATAAATAGGGCTGTAAATAAGCTATAGTTTTCTTTTCTACTTTACATTGAATGAAAAGTATACGAATGTCCTTTTTACCCGACTGCGTCAGAAGGAGGGTTATTCATGAAATTTTTAACAGTCAATGCGCAGCCAATTTGTAGGATTTTGTATGTCGGGCAACTGTCAAACTTTTCGTAACAGCCAGCGTGAAGCGAAGCGAAGCGACGACGTGAATGATTAAGTTTTCCAATATTTATGAAAGTCGTTTTTAAGTGTAAACTCGATAAGACGTTTTCGTTTCTCAAACTTAAATAAAACTCCGGATAGAATGGAAAAATGGATAGGGCGCTAAAAAATATATTATTATGGACCAATATCATCTCCATTACTTAGCTGTTTTTTTAATATTCAATCTAGTAATAATAAACTGTTACAATGCTATTTATGTATTTTATGTGTGTTCTAATAATTATTTCTTTGCGATTTTTATAAAGAAAAAGGAAATATTTAAATATAAAGCTTACATGTTCCTTTTATTTCGATGGTTTGATTTGATTATAACTTTTTTAATTCTTAAAATAAATTTTTAGGAATCTGTATACATAGCATTTTTGGAAAACCTCTCATTAAGAGGTGAAGTATGGGTGGAAAATTGGTATGGAAATCTGTCATTATAAAAGTTAAATCCTTCGGTATTTGGCCTGGTTAGAAGATATGAAAAGTTTAAGTACCTATAATAAGTTTGGCTTTTAACTAAAACAATTACAGGTCGTGTTGCCCATAAAGCTAGTCTGTTATTAATATAGTAACATTTTTATAAATTGGCAACATACTAGATAGTTACCTAAATGTGAATGACAGCTCAATTCACGGCTTTGTTTGAGACATATTTAGGTCTCAAACAAAGCAAAACAAGACCCTAGTGACGTATACGAGTATATCGAATGAGTGCTTTTTGTACTTAAAAGCTTTCTCGGCCAATATCCGTACATAAACCTCTGCAAGCTTTCCTGATCCCTTCCAAACAAAAAAAAACACTAGCCCTCCACTGTTCGGACTGGTAATTTCATTGTCTTATTTCACTTCTCAAAGTGAAAGCAATAAAAATAATAGCTTACCGTCTTTGGATACAATTTGTTTTACTATTTTATGTTTAGTAGTGTTTGGACTGATTCAATGAAACCTTTTGGCTGTATGTTTATTTTACATATTGGTTTTTCCTTACCCTTTAGGGTTCGTGTGCACAGTAATCTGACGCTGTTTAATAGCTTAGATTTATTACATTAGTGTTTTCAGTGCCTTATGAATACGGAACGCGATCGAGACCTCAGTCTAAAATAATATGTAAAATGAACACGAGTAGACGTGCAAAGTGTTTCAATTCAATGGGCAGTGTTCTGAAAATATAGTCAGCAAAATAGGCTGCTGGATATGGTTCAATGAACCAAAGCTTTTACGATACGTTTGGCTTATTGTAGTATACTATCACATCACATCCTAGAACGAGCCGGGAATAAGAATGGCGGTTAGGAAGACAGTGCAGAGTGGATAAGTACTTAATAGTAATAAAAATGTTTTTTTTTTTGAGAGAGAGATTGCTGATTTTCTCTGACGGCATTTTCAGCGTCACCGGGCTTTTTGGGGGCGGCGAGGTACGTAAAGGGTATCTCAAGCCGTGTTGAAACGAATCACCTTCGGAGGATTTCTAGAGGGAACGGCATCGCACACTTAAAAGTGCGCGTCCCCGTGGCCCTACTAAGTCTCCGAAGGGTTCGGATCGGATCGGGGAGCGGAACCACCTGGTATAGAACGCGTGTGAACCGGTTCTACGTACCCTTGTTCAATGGCTTGACATCAATAATTTCATGGTTGTATAACGAATAATTTAAAAATTAATTTATCTAAAACACAAGTAATTAAATTCCGACAAAGAACTGTAAATATGACGTTAATGTAGTTTATGGAGACGAAAAAATATCTGAAGTCGACAGTGCTAAGTTTCTAGGAATATTTATAGATAGACAACTAAATTAGAAGAGACACATAGAGTATCTAAGCAAAAAAGTGTGCTGCTCCTCTTACGCATTATATAGGTTGGCCCAATTGATGAACACCGATTCTCTGCTCTTGGCATACCATGGCTTAGTTGTGTCAAATTTGAGATATGGCTTTATTTTCTGGGGAAACTCAACTGACAAAGAAATAATTTTTAAAATACAAAAACGATGCATCAGAGCAATGTTTGGACTAAAACCAACGAACAGCTGCAAGCCCTTCTTTAAAAAACATAATATTCTGACAGTTCCGTCCATATACATTTTGGAAGTGGTATTATTTATAAGAGCCAATCCACAACTATTCACTCGTTTAGAAGATGTTGTTAGCAAAAATCTATTCCGTGGCAGAAATCGACAAGACAATACAAGATTATGCATGCTTCTCTCAAAGACAGCTCTTATGAACAAAAGTATTTTATGTATTGCACCAAGAGTCTATAATAAGATCCCTTTTACATTTAAAAGATTAGATTACAATCAATTTAAAATTAAGGTTAAGAATATGTTAATTGAAAAATGCTTTTATACACTGGCGGACTTTATAAATGACAAATTTTGAATTTTTAACTAGGGATTGACTTAAATTATTAAATTTTACTATATGACTTGATATAATGTAAATTTAAATTTTTAATAAGTGCCTAACTAAGTCTAATTTCATTTGTGTTTATTTAATTTTTATCTTACTTAAGTTCATTCGATTTTATAATTTGTACACCGTAAAGGTACAACATGTTGAAACTATAAATTTAACCTGACACCTATGTACTGTAAAGGCCTGACGGGCCTTTACTTATATGGGGGACGTAGTAGCTGGTTAGAGTGAAACACTTGGAGCGATTAATATTATATTGGTATTTATAGAAAAACATGAACATAATAATTAATAGAATGTTGCCGCTCCCGCGGTTGATGTCCAAGTCCCCCTTCTTTTGTTTTTCACCGCGTGTCGTCGTATATTATATTCGACGGCAGAACGCGACGGCTGCCAGTAGGTCCGCGCCTCCAAGCAGTCCCGATCACTACAGGAGCTACGCCCCTTCGACAGTCGTCGTTTTCTGTAACAAAGGTAAAACAGCTGAGAGTATGCCTGCCTTTCAGGGGAGGACGAGTATGGATGCAGCTCATGTCTGCTAGCTAACATCACATTCTGTCAGAGGAGTACCTGGAAGTGGTACTTGAAGTTGACAAGTGATGTGAGCTAGAGTCGGCAAAACCTCCCCACCCAAAGGCCGACTCATCCATCTAAACATAAGTTACAAATAAAAGAGACAAAGCACATAAATCATTTTATTTATCACCCCCTTTTTACCTGCCTAACATCTAGATATACATTAGATTATAAATATAGTTTTTACACCATATAACAATCAAATGAAACCTAAACCTATTACCCCCTAATTACTTCAATCGTAAACATAACCGTAAATAATTATAAACATTTAGCTGCCCTGAGTGTGTTCGACTCGAACACCTCACCGGATTATATAAGTCCGTTGGTGAGTTTCAGTAAACGAACCAAAGCTTATGTTCTCGACGGTTATTTTAGTGACAAGTAACTATACTACGGGCTTCGTTTTCTGGAACTCAAATTGTTAGTGCACACATCTAAACTACGTAAACATGACAATAATAAATTATTAATAACAGAGTGTCAACCATCACTTGTCATGACAACAACCTTTTCCAAACTTACAAAAGAACAAGTGAAGCAGTTCTTTCCTCTCACTGTCAAAAAATAATACACTATAGTACGACATACTCTCGTGAAACACTTGGAGCGATTAATATTATATTGGTATTTATAGAAAAACATGAACATAATAATTAATAGAATGTTGCCGCTCCCGCGGTTGATGTCCAAGTCCCCCTTCTTTTGTTCTTCACCGCGTGTCGTCGTATTTTATATTCGACGGCAGAACGCGACGGCTGCCAGTAGGTCCGTGCCTCCAAGCAGTCCCGATCACTACAGTACACATGGCTCGAACAAATAAAATATCTTTATCTTTATCCACTTTTCTATACGTTTTATAGTTTAAAATCATAAACAAACTTTTCTTTGGATGGTATACGTTATTCTGGTTAGTCAAACGTTAGGCTCAAGGAGTTTAGGCGTAACCGGCTGTAAGTTGCATAAGTATTTTTAATGGCTTTGATCTTGGTAATCCCCAGCTTAACTCAATTCAACTCTGAGAAGAAAACGAATAAGCAGAAAAAAAGTCATATACTTAAGTTTATTCTTTGAAACAAACAAAAAATCTATTACAATATAAAGTAAATAGCCTATATATATAATATCCCACGGCTGGGCAACGGCCTCTATCATTAAAATCAAGTCATCACTATAATTGATGGGTAATGGCATAATCACACGCTTGCGGCTGCCATTTGTTTTTTCTTTTGTAATACAAAAGAAAAAACAGGTTAACGCTCTCTTGACTGCATGAAAAAGTACATAGCATAATTCATAACCACAAATAATACATCTTTTCAGACTGCTAACAAATGATGCAATTTTCTTGCGTTGGCAGCTTTCCTTCACAATTCATTTCACTTTCACGTAAACTATGTAAAATTCACTTTGGCTCTGTTATATACCTGATAGTCAGTTTTGAGTTCACTCGCCCCATTTAGTACCTAATATTTGTCTGAAGCCAGCAGACTAAACTAAAAGCCAATAAGTTTAGTTGTATTACACTCTCGTAAGCTATTCGTTTAATAAGAAAGAAATGGTAAATGTTTAAAATTTGACGTAAGCGTATTTTATATTTAAGTAAGAAATATAAATTGTGTGCAAGATAAGGCAATGAGCAGGCGTCTCCACGCGTAGACAAAGAAGAGGTTCGGTAAACAACGCTGGATAAGTAATTATAAACGTGTAAAATATAAGGGTGATAATTATTTCCCTATATGGTTGAGAAGTTTAAGTTATAGCTTAATATTATATTTTTTGGAATTTTTAATATTCATGAAACATTATGAAGTCTCCTCAAAATATATCTAAGTATTTTTCTATATTTTCATAAGACGTAACGTAAAAAGTAATAAGTAGGTATGTTTTTTTTCCTTTTTTTCCTTCGCGATCTACGTTAAGTACAAGTAAAGGTTAAGTAACAAAGTAAATAAACACTCAACGAACTTACATAGTAGTAACCAATCTGCTAACAAAAAATAAAATGTAAAGATACTGTAGATACCTGCATAGCTTTAAACTTTTTAATACTCCCTTTCTTAAATTAAAACTTACTCGCTAAATTGTTGCCATATTTTTTTCATTATTTTGTAATAATAGGTACTTACTTAACAGGAGGTTCTCAAACTTCAATTAAGTTATTATAATATTTTGAGACAATAAAAAAAAACATTTGAACAATAAGGTGATTTGTGATTTATTTTTTTTAGTTACTTGTTCCAGGAAGTCTCGTTCCTCCATTACAACTGGTCTTAAACTACAGTTCAATTATTTAACACATTAAACAGTTTTGTGCATGCAATGGTTTTGTGCATGCAATTTGTATGTAGCGTAAATGTAGTCTGACCCCGTCCCCTACTAGATTCTCCGAGAAGTTCGGATCGGAAATAGTAATGTTGAGATCCACTGAATGATAGTGCAGTATGAGCCAAAGAATTACGAATCTAAAACTTTAAGTTTTTTTTAGATACTTATCGCAAAATTATTATTTATCTCCTCTTTTATACCGTCTATCTAGTCTGTCTCGTACACCTAATGGGCTAAAGGTTTTCAACAGATTTTCCAACTGGAAACTCCGTCCACTATTTTGTAAAGTTTAAGGCAATTTGAACTTTACGGGCTCTTTAAATTATGATCCAACTCGAGAGGAACGTAACTTTTACCGTTGCAGTTTTAATCGTGTCGAGGGTGCCTAGAGAATTTGCCATTCGACCACGTTAACGAAAACGAGTATTTATACGGTAAAATTTTATATCTCCTCGTTTTCCACCAGAAGGCTGTAATGCCGTAAAAAGTCTCGTTTTCCTTAAAGTGACCGAATGGAGAATAAAAGTCACACTAGGCACCCTGGTCAGGTATTGACCTTTGATGGTATAACTTATCATTTCTAAATATTGCATTTGCGTTTGTTTCAGTCTAAAAAAGCACCTACCACTAGCTCAGTTTATGTCCCCAACCCCACTGCTGGGGCATGAGCCTTCCCTATAAATTAATAGAAAGAGCGGACCTTAAACCACCACGCGGGCTCAGTGCGGGTTGGTGGTTGTTAGAGACTGCTAATGCAGCCGGGATTATTTTTATTATTTTATTATACAAACATTATCATAAACGTTATCCCTTTAATAATAGTATAGATTCACCTTTTTGTAACCTAACGGTTGGCAGGGGGTGTCATAAACTTTAAGTCGTGTATATCAGGGTTGACCGACTATAAGTAATATAGTTTGAAGAGAATAATTTGCTTCAATAATATAGTAAAATGTGTACAAAATAATGTAGGATACTACCTTACCTAGCATAGCATACAAAATCTTGAGCATCAAGAGAAATAATAGGAAACTTGACAAAATCTGAGAGTTAGTATGTGTCGACATATTACTTAATTAATTATAATGAAGGAAAATTAGTAGGTTCCGTGTAATATTATGTATTAATGAAGAAAACATCTAAAAAATGAGTTTGCAATTTCGTTTAGCATCTCTTATTTATGGAAATGGAAATAACAAGCTCTCGACGGAAATAGAGCTGACGCAGTTAGTGAGGGCAATACCTAAGTAATTACAGAGAATAATAAATTTCTCGAAGTTATCTGTCTCCCATCTTCTTGTTACGACTTTTTAGAATAAGAACTTTAAAGAAAAAATAAAGATTTGATAAAAATAAGAACTGTATTGGTAGTCTGTATTCTTGCGAAAAAACTGTATACAAAAGTTGCAGTAAAAAAAAAGCGTTTATTTCGATCAACATCAGACTTAACATGGTGATCCATGTAATATGATTATTGGGTTAGAAAAATTAACAAAACAAAAACTTACAAACTAGTGTGTTAGTAAAATCATTGAATTATATTAAAAACTATCACGCATCACAATCACCCTGCGCACCATACATATATGCGCAGTTAAAAATTCAATTAGGAACTCTGGTAAGGTAGTGGCACCAGTGTTCGACAGGAACTAATGATCGACAAGAACCAGTAATCAACATTTTTTTCCTTTAATCTATATAAATAAAAATGAATCGCTAAATGTGTTGCTAATTACAAAACTCGAGAACGGCTGAACCAATTTGTCTGATTTCTTTTTTGTTGTGTTTGATGAAGTCTGAGGAAGGTTCTAATGGAGAGAAAAACGTAAAAGTACGAGGAAAATTAGTAAAAACAACAATTTTCTTTTCCCATACAAACTACTCTGTCCCCCGCTGTCAAACATTTGACGTCAATCAAAACAAAACAAAAGCGCGTTAGGATTATCTTTGGTATGCCTTCAAGCTGATTAGAGGTAAGATTTATTTATTTCCGCTCCAAGTAAAGTAAACAAAAAATATAGTGTATCTACTATAAGGCATTACAATAAAAATACCATCACATTAGATATTATTATAACGTTTTTCAATGTTATTTTATTTCTATTAAACTGCGACAGGCCAATAACTTTTGACAGAACGAAATCTGTCGGAGCAGCTATAACCATAAAAAATCAATGTAACTTTGTTTTAGAGAAATAGGGCAGAACAAGGTCTGCCAAGACAGCTAATTATTAATAACAATAAAAAAAAATTTAAAAAAAAAATTTATTTTAGACTAGTCCTAGACACATCCATATCTTGTTAATGGCAAGGAAACATAAAATCTATTTTAGTACAATTAATTAAATCTACTAAATATGAGTGCCAGCCATGCCACCGCACTTACTTAGTAGTACCTAATACCTCAGTGGGGCCACCGACTAGTTTTAGTCGTTAGCATTAATTTTAGACAAACCACCTGCTTCATAACTGGCATCCCGTAAATAATCAATAGCAACCATGGACTAATATTAGTCCATGATAACAACCAATATCATTTTCTCTGGCGACGAAAAATGTGTAAAACACTGGGGCAGCTAACCTATCTATTTATTGAAAAAAACTTTAATAATTCGGAATAAAATATCAATCGCGCTCCGAAGCATTATGCTTAGTGGCAACCAATTGGTCGGCAACTAGTTTCATATTAGTTTAATTTAAGTAATTTTAGCATTAAAAATGCTTGTTGTGAAATGTAGAGTGAAATTGTTAAAATGATTAAGCGAAGATTGTGTGTTTTGTTATGTGATTCCAATAATTGTCTTTTATTCTATTATTTTTTCTTAAGATGACATCTCGCTATAATAAGTTACGGGGCGTCAAATATAATTTGTTTGGAATTGGGCTGTTACCTTGGGAACCACTGAGTATAGGCGCTGTCTCGATTCTTGGTACTTATTTTTGAAGTGAAAACTTCGTTAGCGGCGTTGTACACTTTTTTTGTAATGGGTAAAAAATGTTAAATTCGCGTCAGGACCTGATCGAAAATTCGTAAGACGAATGGAGAGTATACAGCCAGCGCGGCGTAGGAGAGGAAGTATCCCCCTCTCTTTCTACGGTGCGGCGAAAATGTATGCCTGCTGTTTCGTTTAGGCGGCGCAGGGCGCTTGCTCGAATAAGTTGTCATGTTTGTGTACGATAGCGCAATAAATAAATATTGTATTCTACCACATAAATGATAGTACTTTTATGCTGATAATTGAAGCAATTCGTGCAAAATTATTCCCTAACCATTCTAAAATATCAAAAATGCACAACGTTAATATTCAAGTTTTCACATCTGCCGGCACTCCCGGAGTGCAACCCGTCATTTTTTTTTAAACCATGTTAATAATTATAATAATAACATCTCATGAGACTCGTTAGGCGGCTGGATCAAGGGACTGATTCAGAAGGCAGTTCTCCTCGATACGGCACGCATTGTGAGGAGGTTCCTGTCCCTGGAGCCCTAACCACCGGTAGCTTGGACCCTGGTCCCGGAGCCGGCGGACCCCTATTTTTTTATATTTTTAAAAATGTTTTGCCTTTTTTTTTGAAAATATTTAAAAAATGTAAAGTAAGTAATATGTGAAAAAATAAATAAAGGAAATAATAATAAATAATTAATTGATTTTGGGCAGAGCCCTTAATAGTGTTAGTAAAATAATAATATTAAATATAAATTTAATTTTAGTAACATTACTTAATAACTTATAATTGTGTTATTATTACACAATAACATCGAAATAAACATTAAAAAAAAGCAGCTAGGTTCGAGGGCATAACATTAATGGCATATGTTTAACTGCTGCAAACTGTACAGTAACAGTATTAGAGGAATAAGAGGAATGGAGGTATTCGTTGCCGTTGGGTGAATTTTCCACTTTCTCACCCCTGAAGCCTACACTACCCTACCCTGAAACCTTACACATGGGGAACTAAAATTGTAAACAATGGGGTAAGATTGCGGTTTTCTAACAAAGTACCTGACTACTATGTGTCTACACAATACCTAAACCTAAATACCTAAACAGTGAGGTAATATAGATTGTGTTATACATTCATATTAATAAAGCGGTAATGTTTGTGACTTTGTTTGCTTGTTTCAAAACTTCTTTTACTGACAGAATGCTAGGTACGCTCCTTGCGGGTAACATTATACCTACTTGGGCTATATAGTTTTAGTTATTAACAACGTTAATCAGAACGGGGGTACTAAGCCGAAAGGAGGCTAAAGTAGGTACCTATACATGATATTAAATAACTTCTGTTTTTTTTGTTTTTTTTTTAATTTACATTTGATTGGTCTACAAAAATCTAGTAAGCTAGGTACGGTTTTGACGTAGGTTCTCAGCAAGTAAGTTTACCTCTAATGTCAATGTACTTAAGGGCATTGTAAGTAAAGAGTCGAGTTTTCTTTCCATAATTGGACTAATGTATCTTTAGTGCTCTAAGAATGTTTCCAATAATAATAACTTTTAATTTGTTTTTTTGTGACCGCCAGGGCTACCACAGCGTAATTTCTTTCGAAATCTTAAAAAGCTGTCAATCTAAAATTATCCATTTTTTAAGAAAAAGTTCTTAGGTAAAAGTTATTCACTATCATGTATACTTTACCCTTCTTCCGGCTTAGTACCCCTGTTCCGACTAACGTTGTATAGTTTTATTTTTCCTCAAAAACAGCACTGATTTATTCTTATGACTGAACATCGAAGACGAACGATGACGAAGTGTTCTCAGAAATGATACGAGGGAACCGCTGCAGGCTTTATATTTTATTTTAAAAAAGAGTTATTTTTAAAACTTCAAATCTACGCATTTAGTCGCGAGTGAAATGCTAGTTGTATTATACATTTGTATTGTTCTGAGCTGTGATATGTATTACTGTGACATATTTTATATTAAAATACTGCCATCTAGCGATACTTATCCGGACTTGGACACCTGGATTCACAAACCGTCTAATGCGTTACAATGCAACTAGATGGCGCTGTAATTAAAACCACTACTTTTTTTCTAAAAGCATGGACAATCATTAAATCATCAGTCTTTGCGGTAAGCCATGGTAGTAAATAAGTAGTAAAGTTTTAATTTGGTTTTCGTGATACGTGATGAGTAAATAATGATTATCGATCATTATTTTTATTATTGGTTGTTCACAAAAAGTAGTAATATTTTTCAACTTTATCACAACAGACGAGTGCAGAATTGGTAATTGGTACTGCATTTGTTTTGATTGTAAGCCTACAACATTACGTATAATCAAACATAGCGTATACACATTTACGGCACTTAATTACTTTCTGCCAATTATACGTTGATAGGTACGATAGGTAGGTACCTATTGTTTTCTGACGATTCTCATCGCTTACATGCCGCTTACATTACTGTACACTACATGCTAAGCCATTGATTTCGGCAGACTCAGTTTTTGTCAAAGGATTGGCAGTCGTTTGAATCCCACTAACTAACCGTATTGGGTGAGCGTGGTGGGTTATGACGTGATCTCCCCATGAACTCTGGTTCACGTAGAAAGACCTGTTATGGTGAAGGAAGTGCACCATTGTTCGCCACTTTGAGCCCAGTGCTCCAATATACAGTTTTCGTCACCCAAAAAATAATACACAATTACCTAACGCCTCGGTGGCCGATGGCAGAGTGCTCTGTCCGATACCCGAAGGTCCCGGGTTCAATTCCCAGGTCGGGCAAAATATATTTTGGATTTTTCGATGCATAGCCCGGGTTTGTGATCACCAACCCGCATTTGGCAAGCGTGGTGATTAAGCCATTACCCATCAATTATAGCGATGACTTGATTTCAATGATGCCCAGCAGTGGGACAGTTATAGGCTGTTTACTTACCTAATCTAGATTATCATTGAAATTTTACGGGATAACAGCTAGGAAGCACCGTCTGTATTCAAATTGTTGCTAAAGACTAAAATCAGTTCCTTCCCCCTATTCTTAGTGACATACAAATAAACAAAGAATGAGGTCCGAATAGTTATTCTGTGTATTTTTCCTGTCATGTGAACGTCATTTCAAATTAGAGTAAAAGAGACAAAACACGGAATAACTATTCGGACCTCATTCTTTGTTTATTTATTTGTAAGGCACCTATGTATAAACGAAAAAATGTTATTACTGGTTCCTGTCAAAGACTGCGGTGCCACTGTACCCTACTTGTGATATATGTTTCTACTAGACTTAGAATTTGTTGACGGCAGATTAAAATAAATCGGAATTTTCAACATTAGCCTAAGAACTTTCCGATATTTTTGTATAAAACTCAATAACAGGCCAAATTTTTGTAAACGGCCATTAAATATAATTATAAGAGACTATATTTTAGAATCCAGCAAAATCTCGCATTGGAAGGTATCGAAAAAAAGTTATACCCCGAAAATGGTGCAATTTTACAGCAAATATGCTATCACCGGTTTTATCGTGAAAAAGTGTTTATGTTCACCTTATATAAGCACCAAAGTTGAAATCCATAAAGATATACAACGGGAAACTAATAGTTTAGGAAGAAGTCGGTTGTTTCACTAACTGCACAATGTACTCTAAGAAAATAATAATAGCAGATTTTTTATTATCATTATATATTTAAATTGGATTTTGTACATTACGTGTTAATGGAAGCAAATGGAACAAAAGTAATTAAAAACTGATCTGATAGCATTTTTAACATAGGTGTAATGCCACTTTCGAGTTTATGTAGTTTTTTTAAGTTTATTTGTTTTTCATTTATATTTATAGGAGGATTATTAAATTTTACGAAAGATAACTAATAAAGGTATTCAAATGTAAAGTAAATAATATTTATATCATTTTTGCCCATTTTTTATAGATTTTATAAAGCTTTGTATTTGTTTTTTTTAATGTCGCTCTCACAAATATTGGTGGATTACTAATGAATTATTTAATATGTTTATGTAATCTAATGTTTTATGTTAAGAAAATACAGAAATAGAATTATTGTTGAGTCTCCATACAGCGAATTAGTTTGGCTCTCAGGCTACATAAATTTTCAGCGTTTCATTTACAGCACGCCGTTTGTAAAATATGCCGGCGACATTATCATATCCTACATCTGCGTTGAGCACTGATCAGTGCCATAACAATTAAAATTCTTTTGTCTGTATCCACAGCAGGCGACAGGTTAAATCATATCCTCTATAGCGTGTCATCGTAACGCTACGCAATCGCTTACAAACTTGGTTCCGATTGAGTAGTTACTCGAGTCGAGATGCTTTTTATCTAACAATAGCAATGTTGTTTGTAATCAATAATCATAGTGACTCGTGGCGTTACTCGTATTACGTTAGCAATGCTAACTATTCGTATACAAAGTGCCTTAGTATCGGCACAGAAGAATATCACATGTTTGAATACTTAGCTGTTTTTTTATAAAGCTGATAAAACTGAAACTGATTATTTTTGAAAGTTGAAACTTTGCAACATGAATAATCATCACTAAGTAGTTACACATAAAATATTGTTATGTTAAACGCATATTAGGGTAACGACTTGAAGTAGTTACAGTTTACACTTTTGAAGTCATGGGGTATTTGACAGGTTTTAGAAAAATATGTCTAATGGATCATTATAGCATAATAAATTTGCAATTTGATTAATTCGTTATGAATTTCTTTATTTTTTATGAAAATCGCCATTAAAATTCAAATTAATAAAATAGCCGCCAAAACGCTGAATGCAGGTCACGTGATGGCAGCCCATACCAGTCCACTGCTGGTCATAGGCCTCTACAAGTACCTGCGCCACTGAGCACGATCCGCGGCTACGGCTTAGTTCAAATTTGTGATTAACATCGATATAAAATAAAACAAAACTGATTTGAATGAATTCTTATATTAAACTAACTTCACAAATCACAATCGTTCATTATCCAATAATGTTTAAAACTTTACATAAAACATAACTCGCATAATTCTTCGTTCAAGACAGTACCATACAAATTACTAGTAGTTAAGCAAAACGCTTGGTTTATGACAACAGTTTCTGTTGTAGTCAGTAACAACCCTGGATTTTTTCTAAATCTCTTCAATAATACATTAAAGGCACTATGAAGTATTTCACTGGTAAATCTTTACATGATCATTAACCTGTCGTCTGCTGTGAATACACACAATAGAATTTCAATTGTTTGTGGGATGGATCTGGCACTAAGCAGACGAAAGGTTAACAATAAAAATTAAAATTCAATAGGTACACAAATACCTTCCGGATTATAATGTTGAACTTGCAACAAATAATAGTTACGATACGAACTCTAGGCTTACATATTGATAAATAGACAGATACTTATGCATGTTTAAAAACACAGTTTTTACTGCATCATGTTGTACTAAACTAACTACATAACTAGGACTGGATAGTTTTGTGAAATTTTGAATTCTTTGTAAAAAAAACCACAAAACTCCAGACAAAAAATACTATTTCGGTATTTATAAGCATTGTGAAGCTTTAACACTATTGCAATGCTATTTTCTTATTCAAGCCTTGCTCATTTATTTATTAAATTTTCACTGATGAATTTGTCATACAATTTTCCACTAATCGATATAATTAAGAACGTGTTAGTGCAATACATATTCACTACAAACATGTAAAACTTAAGTCTATAGCTAAAGGCAACATTATCCCATTCAATTACTGTCGTATCTCTACACCAATACCAATTAATTTAATTTAATCTAATTTGTACCATTAAAATGCATTTCAATTATAAAGTATTGTCTAAGATGAGCGTAATTACAATACTAGTAAGTGTTATTAGTCAACGTGCATCATCATCAGTAAGTACCGAATGTGCTGTTACTAACATTACAACACATAATGCATGCACACTATAATGTAGACCATTCCAATTTGAATTGACAAATGATTGAACACACTCGAATTAAAGATTTTCAAACACATTGCTAAAAATTATCTTTAAAACCATTGCCATAAACTTAGCAAATTGGAAAAAAATAACAATAATAATAATACACGATAAAACATCTTCATAATTCAAACAACATAGTATCTACAAAAAACGTAAAACCACCGAGTTTCGAAACTTCTAAAGTGCAGTTAAATATTTTATAATCTAGGAATAGGTTAGGAATAATGATAGCAATCCTCACATATCCAAATCAAATATGAGATCGTTTTTGAAGGACACCTCCAAGTATTGGCCTTTGTTTAGCTTATCGGGATTGTAGAGATCAGTGTTATGTTTAATGTTATCACAGTTGAGGGATTCAGACGTTTTGTTATCCTGGTGTTGCTTGGATTCCTTTTCATCGGACTTCCAAATGGATGGTTCGGGGAGCTCTTGGTTACTTTGATGTTCCACTATGTTCAACATGGATTTAAATGCAGTGTTTTCAGTCGTGTTGCCATTAATGTTGGCGTTGGCGTCGTTATCGCTGACATTGCCAATGTCATACGGTGCGGAGTACATTGGTTCATTTTTACAATCGGCCTCGGCGTCCGACGTATCCGCTAGGCCGCTATCGCGCCTCTGTTTCAAGACGGATTTCAGCCTACACTCGGACAACTGTAAACAAACAAAAAAGTTATACTTTTGTATACAATAAAATTACCGAAAACTTACATATAAGCTTGAAGATTTTAGTAGGTAAAGGCCATAAAACGTACATATTGTTTAAAATGCTTTTTTGTATGCCATGGATTTCCGCTAAGTAACGCCTGATTTCTCGGCCTATTCTTAGCTTACTCTGACGATGACGTGGTTGTTGACATTGAATAAGGCTGATTTTGGCTCAGCAAGCAGACATTGTTGATTTTTCACGGGCATTGTTGTATCCAACAACCACTATAGTCTAATTGGTATGGCTCTTAACTCAGATTACCAGGAGGTGCGGTTTCAAATAGCGCTTATGAAAATTGTATCAACACTTTTCCATTTTATTTTTATTCCTTACAGGTAAATGACGATAAGGCCGAATGTGGAAGCGCACTTCACCCGGAATTCTCAACTATTGAGGATCTGGCTATCTTATTACAAACTGTTAGAACACAACAATGCTACTAACGTCGTTAATTTGTTATGGCGATGGCGACATCTATACTAAATAATAGGTCCTTACCTATGAAATTGCCGTTTTTTTTTCACTTACTAATAGGTGTATCACTTCTAAAAGTCAATACTGGTTGTTAATATTATTATACACCTTAATTAGGACTATGTTACTTAGGCTTCAGTAATAACAATGATTATTAATTTTGTGTCTTTATCGCCCAATTTTTTTTTAAAATTGACTACTTTTTTTGTTCGCGGAATTGGCATTTTGTTATGTTTTTGTTTCATTGTAGCTTTGAAGAGACTTGATTTTTTTCTTTTTAATGTCTGCTATATTTAGCTAGTGAACAAACACACTACTCTACAATTTTTATAGCGGTAACATATGCTAAGAAAATAAAAAAAACGTTAGCATGAAAAATAAAATTTTATAAAAAATCTTCATACAAAACGGCAATTTCATAGGTAAGGACCTAATATTATAAAGCTGAAGAGTTTGTTTGTTTGGTTGAACGCGCTAATCTCAGGAACTACTGGTTCGAATTGAATTTATTTTTTGTGTTGAATAGTTCATTTATTGAGGAACGCTATAGGCTACATTACATCACGCTATGACTAATAGAACGCGGGTGAAACCGCGGGGCACACTTAGTATTACGATAAGATGGTGGTCGCCAGCCACGCGGTTTTAAAAGCAACAAAACCAAATACAAAAAAATACCCCCGACTGGGAATTGAACTCGGAAACTCAGGGTGTGAAGACCTTAACTACTAGACCAAAGAGGCGGTTCGACAATAATCAATTGTTCGCAACAGTATACACACTATGATATAGCATGCCTCTTATAATTAATAATGACGTAGACATAGCCGTCGCCGGCCGGCCACATGTTTATTATAGATACTAAATATAGAATGGAGACAGATTTTTCCATAGATGTATCATTGATAGAGGTATGGAAAACTTTTGTTTACAATGTGCGAATTTTATTATTATTTAGATCCAATGAACTTGCATTTGAATTTAAAAATAGCATAGGTACTTAATGGAAAAAAAACGACTTGGCAATCTTATTATAAAGAATAAGAAAGAATTAATAATAAGAATTCTTACTTCTTATAGTTCAATATAACCATTACATGAATATCAACATTTACAGGTATCATCTTGGCAGATTAATGTATAATAAAACATTAACTTAAAATAAATACACTACATGTAATACATAAAGACATGATACCTTTATTAGTTAAATGCCATGTTTTTTTATTTACAGACAAAATCATCGGCACACTTGAGTAAACAAAAATTTCCAATACTTACAAACAATACAAGATAGATACAATATAAAAGTTCCAAGGTCATTCGTTTAAAATACGATACTAACATGCATATATTAACATGAGATAATGAATATTTAGTATTTTAGTTTTTTGCTATTTTACAATATTAAAATATATTCTACATATAAGTACTGAACCGGCGCGGCGCCGGCGGCGGGCGGCGCAAAATTATTACGTAATAGGTAATTTCAATCTTTGCACATCAATATAGCATCTGTAACCGTAAGATGAGTCGGATAAAATGCTGTATTTACAGGTTGAATGCACTCTTTTATAATTCAATTCTCAGTTTATGCATGTTTACGGAGATATAGGATAGGCGTGGTGTTATTTTCCGCTTTCAAATGATAAGGGGATAAGATAATTTTTGTTGTTATTTGACTGTTTCTACAACACTGGTGTACTGTACCACCTAACTTATTGATGCTTGTAACACTATGGGTACAAAATCATATAGTCGCCACTGATGACTTCTGAAGTTGAAGACTGTGCCTGTGATTTTAAGCAAGACCTATTAAATAAGATAACAGTTTGTGAGAAATACCTTGGTAGAGTTTGTGATTTCATCTTCAGCTTCACTTTCACTCTTCCTCCTCTCCTGAGTACGTTTCTTGTTCTTCTTCCGCTGGTTCTTCTTCTTCTGGCCTTCTATTGAGGAATTGTATCTGGAATAAGATAAAATTATTAATATTAATGCGTAGTACTAAATTAATGTTGTTAATAAATAAACTAGTCAACAAGAAGACGTAACTCGGAACATGCATGCTCTTATTACACCTGGGTTTGTAATAATGTATAATCTAACTAATAACAACAAAGTGTACAAGAAATATGCTTGAGTTTAACAGTTGTTAATTATCATTATAATAATAATATTTAAGAACTTTAATGAAAATTTAATTAGATTTTTACTATTTTTTACTATCAAAAGTTTAATTTTTTCTACAGTTACAAAAAATATCAATATCACTGTGCGTAAAAACATTGCAGATAAGATTAATGACTAGGTGACCAATAATATTGGCTTTATATAAGTATAGACTTATCTTCATTCAAGGCTAAAAAATAAAAAATTACTGATATTATTGTTTTACTTACCTATAGAACTGTCTGGCAATGACTTTACTAAATCTAACAGTCTTTTTTAAGCTACCCTCTTCAGGAATACAATCTGAGCTGATGTAATCCATGGATGAAGCTACGTCTCCAGCACTTGACTCTGAGAAACTTCTCATCATTGACATGGGCTTGCGTAAAATGCTCTTGGCACCACTGTCATCACCTAGATCAGTCCACACAATCTCTCTATCCTTTTCAGTGGGGGAATCAATATCAACCTCATCCAAGTCATCATCATCATCATTCTGATTAGAAGACACTACAATATTAGTCTCACTACCCAGGTTAGTAACCTCAACCACTGGTTGTGCTGCTTCAGAGTCAGGACTTTTAGCCCCAGGAACAGGTTTTAAGCTCTTTGTGACTTGAGACATATCAAATTCTTCACTTGTCATACTGTCCTCAGTCAAACCTATTGTAAAACTTTGAGGAACATCACCAATAAGCTCCATCTGTAATATTACATTGTTATCCCAAGCCTCCCCTGTGACATTATCAAATTTTATACTATCATCAAAATTAATTATGGCAGCATAATGTACAGGAACATATCCGGAGCCAACAGATGTGAACTTAATAAATATCTTACTATCAATCCTTTCAACTTTCACAGAATCTGGCTCAGTATTCTTGACATGAAAAGTAAATGCAACCACTTCATCCAACACATTGTGGGTGTAAGCAGGCAGAATATAACCAAGAGTATCATTAAAAAATGAGGAGTGTGTGTTCACAGATCGTGATACCTCTGCCTTTTTCGGAGGTTCAGCAACTGTTGAGGACAGTTCAACAATTTTGCTGTCTCTATTGTCTTCATCACTCTGTGAACCCGAGTTCTCTTCACTTTCAACACCACTGTCAACTTTTAGGGAGTTCATATTGTCACTGTTCATGTTTTGTTTCATCACTGGCAAAGTCACTATCAAGGTACGCCTATTTTTGTCAAACTTAGCACTACCACATTCCTCATTTACAGAATAAGGAAGAGTAACATTCAATTTATATTTTGCAGGCTTTTCAGATTTCAAGCTAAGTAATTTGTCTTGAACATCAAGAGTGCATTCTTTAGTAGAAGAGAGTAGTGGCAGGCTCACTTCAACCACAATATGGCTTGGAATGGCAGCGTAATGTTTGCTATCTTTATGATAAGTGTAGTCCTGGAAGTCAATATTTTTTTGTTGTTTTATAGTATACTTAGGTATAGTGTAACCTTTTTCAGAAGCATGTTGAAACTCTGATTTCAACCTTTGTTTCTGGCTTGGTGGTTCAGCTTGTGTTTGAGCAAAAGTATTTACTTCAGAATAGTTGTGCTGGGGATACAGTTTTTCTAATAAATCCGACGACAGCGTTTCAGATTCCTCTTCAGTCGGCGGCTTGAAATCAGGGTCCTCTTTACGAATTACAGCCGGTACATTCAGCCCTTTGTAATGAGACTTCGGGAAACGAAAATTGTTACTATCAAAATGAATATTGTAAGTGTTTTGCAGCCCCTCGTAAGCTGTTTTATTTACCAACTCGCGGAATTTTTTATTAACCTCTGCCATGCGCAAAGTGTCCGGATGAAATACGACATCGTAAATAACACAGCGCTTTCGGTTATTGTCGTAGTCTTCCCTGGGAGGAATTAATGAGTAAGGTAGCTGCCAGTTCATTCCTTTTTGCCCATTTACTTCTTGAACGTGGCAAGACGGTTTGCCGATATTTTCGTTACTGCAGATATTTATAAACGCTTTCCTGTCGCCAGCGACACTTGTTTTGATAACATAACCCCCCTTTGGATTAATGAATTTTACATCATAACCACGTTCCTTCTCTAGCTGGGTCATCTCTTTTTGATAGAGCGCTTGATTCGCCGGGTCACGTACTTCCTCGCAATAGTCGACCAGCAACTCGCGAAACTTCTTGTTTTTCATTGCTTCTTGGATAGTTTCGAGATCGGAGCGAGTAAGCTGCGATTCTTCATCACGAGGTTTTACTCCCGTTGCCATTTTGACTAGCCTTCAATCGTCAATTTATAAATAAACACGCCTGCAATTACTAGGTAGGTACGCATCCAAATAAATTGTTCAGCTGACGAAATGTCCGTCCAAATCTTCGATTCGACTTGATATGTCAACAACTTACAACTGTCAGCTGTCATTCTTCCACTATTCTGTTGTCTATGTTCATAGACAGTGAGTGATCGAAAAATCTCGAACCATCTTTTGGAATAACCATAAAGTTAGGGAATAACATGTGCCACCACGTCGTGTGACGTCAGAACACAGACCTATTTGGTCTGTGCCTTAGAACAAAATATCACAGACCAAAATTAAATCTTTATTTTTTGAGCGATTTCCGAAATTACATATTATTTTTTTTTTTATAGATCTTAGTTATAATCATTATTGTTTTTTTACAAATTACACGGTACAAAATTGCAACAACACAAATAAACAAAACACCGGCAACATCGTTGGCCTTTTAGAAACTTTCAAGTACTTAATCCATTTGAAAAACTTCAGTATAATAATATAATAAAACTTATAAGTTATTATTCTGAGTTAAAAAAAGTCGTTTTTGTTGCTGCACATCGTGCTTGCGAAGTTGCCCGACAACATGAAGGTGCGCTTCGAGCAAAGATATGGTGGAGACAGCTCCACATATTTGCCGCCCTTCAAAGACTTATTGAAGTTTATGGAGGATGAAAGTAGGTTAGCGGACAACTCCGATGTTGTAAACCCCTCTTGGGTGAGAGTCCGGGATCTGCAGACATCGACGGGTAGTAGACCCCTCAGGTCTGGAGGGCAGGACCGCGAAATACCGCTTAAATGGTCGGGGCCATTTAAGCGGTATTTCGCGGTCCAGGAGACCTCGCGTTGCGAGTATTGCAAGGACCCTGGGCATCTAATGCCCAGTTTCAAGAAGTTCTTCGAGCAACGCATACCGGGTCGTAGGGCCATAGCTCGACAAAGAGAATGGTGTTACTCATGCTTGGGTCCGCACATGCAGCGTGAATGTTCCCGACCACACCTATGCAGATATTGTAGTGGCAACCACCATCCGTCTTTGTGCATGAACCGAAGTAGCGTAGGTACAGAGCCGAGGCGTAAAAACGATAATAGACCCCGCACGGGCGGGAGGGGGGGGGGAGGGGGGCACTGACGTAAATCGATGCCACACTAAGTCTACAGGTGGTTCGGTGGAGTCTGGACGTTCCCAGGGACGACGTTCACCCCGTATGGGTGGGGGCCCCAGGAACTCTCCGCCGCGAGGACAAATAAATCAGCCGGATAGTTACGGTGTTACCGTCGGCAACCCTCGGGTCAGATCCTCACCACCAGTTGTGGAACGTCCGCGTTTGGAGCTTAGACGCTATACACCAGAGTGGGACCCGTTGGATCGTCTGGAGCGAACCCCCCTCTCGAGAGAAGCAGTTCGCTTTTCCACCTATTAGCAATTAACGTCCGCCCAATCACCAGCAGTAACCCCCCCAGAGACCGTTCTACTCCCTACGGCCTCTGTGATTGTTAGGGGACTGAAAGGGAATCTGGTGAAAAGTCGAGCCCTGTTGGATTCTGGTGCTCAGGGATGTGTACTTTCCTCTTGGGTAGTTGGGAAATTAGGCCTCCCGATTAGGCCTCACAAAGTAGGTGCTTTAGGGATTGGTGATGTGAAAGTGCCCAAACTGGTAGGGGAGGTAATGTTCACTTTCACCCCCACTACCAAGTCCAACCCGAGTATTACGACTTCGGCGATTGTTTTGGACACGGTTGTTGGTAGGCAACCTTCAATAGAACTAGATCCTTATATTTTGTCATTGACAGCTGATCTTGTTTTGGCAGACACTAAGTTCTACGCCCCAGGACCGGTTGACGTACTCTTAGGAGCTGACGTACTAGGGCGATTGTTATTGAACGACAAACGTGTCTTACAGTCGGGCGGTCTGGTCGCTGTTCAAACGATGTTGGGGTATGTTGTAATGGGACCAGCGCCGGCTTTAGGGGGGGGCGACCCGGGCGGCCGCCCGGGGCGCCAGGGTCCAGAGGGCGCCGCGTGCGCTAGCACGTGGCCCTAACTTCACCACTTAATTTGATATCTATCGATCTAAAGAAAAGCTAAATTCATAAATAAACATTATTCTGTATAGCAAGAAAAGTTAACGTTAAGTTTTAAGGTCAACTTTAAATCAGATATTGATGGGGATTTGTTGTGCGATTAAATTTTTGGTCTGCAACACTATCTCGAAGATAGACAAGACATAAACATTATCAAAAAGCACAATCTTCAAGAGTTATATCCCAACACCTGGATATCGTAAAAACAAAAAGCCAAAGTTTTCGGAAGAAATCCTTAGGCTCATGAAGAAACGTCCGAAGAAATGTCCGAACAACGGGCTATCAACCAGAAGAGAAGATTGGCAATCTGGTACGCTACGAACTCTGACGCTCCAATACACGCTTGATTGAACGAGCGATTGAGCAAAATCGGGGGTCGAAAGTGTTTGTCCGGTCTCTTGGGAGAAGCCACTTTACGAAGTTGACTACACTACAACCAGTGGAGTAGTCGTTGCTTCGAAACCAGAGGTTCTTTCGGAAATTGAAAACTTTTACAGCCAGCTATACGCTTCGCATGCATCTCAACCTGATACCGAAAATGAGGACACCACAGAGCCACATTGACCCGTCACTTATCAGTAAAGTGGCGGGTCAATGTGGCTCTGTGGTGTCCTCATTCTCAGACTTGCCTGAAGTTAACCTGAGCCAAATTGAGATGGCTCTTAAACAGCTTAAAAACGGAAAAGCCCCTGGCGAAGACGGTGTTCAATCTGAGCTCCTTAAAGCAGGCAGTAAACCTGTGTTAAAGGAGCTTCAAAACATCTTCAACACCGTTCTCTTCGATGGGAGAACTCCGGAGGCGTGGAGTAGGAGTGTCGTCGTGCTGTTTTTCAAAAAAGAAGACAAGACCCTATTGAAAACTACCAACCCATTTCGCTCCTAAGCCATGTCTACAAGCTGTTTTCAAGAGTCATCACAAACCGTCTGGCGCGAAGACTAGACGAATTTCAACCCCCGGGGCAGGCTGTTTTCGAGGAGGATATGGCACCATAGACCACATCTTCACAGTGATGCAGATTATCAGAAGACCGAGGAGTATAATCGGCCCCAGTGCTTAGCATTTGTGGACTATGAGAAGGCATTTGACTTTATCGAAACCTGGGCTGTTCTAGAATCTCTGCAACGATGCCAAGTCGACTGGCGATATATCCAAGTGTTGAGGTCTCTTTACAATGCCGCCTCCATGGCCGTCCAAGTACAGAACCAGCAGACTAAGCATATGCCCTTGCATCGTGGTGTGAGACAAGGGGATGTTATATACCCTAAATTGTTCACAAACGCTTTAGAAGATATGTTTAAGATGCTGGACTGGAAAGGATGTGGGATTAACATCAACGGTGAATGCATCTTACACTTGCGATTTGCGGACGACATCGTCATCGTGGCCGAAACGTTGCAGGATTTACAATACATAATCAAATTTCGGAAAACTTAGATTTTGCCAGTTCTTATCAAAGAGTTTGCTGACAGAAAAGCTAGTACAATAAGGTTTAACTTTTAGATAAGTTAGTATTTGTTTATTTTTTGTTTTTCATTAAATGTTTCGTGAATGAACAGTACAACACAACATAATGACTAGGGCATCGAACCCGGGTTTACCCGACCCGAAAATAACCGGGTATTTCGGGTTTTCTGGGTCGCAAGAAAACCCGGTTTTGGAAAATCAAAAACCGGGTTTTCGGGTTTTTCGAGCTTTTCTACAATCTTTTTCTTGTCAATAATTGTTCGTATCATAAGTACATTTACGCCTCTTCGAAATGATCTCTTTGATTGGACACGGTCAAAAAGTAACGCCATTGTACCTCACTACATACGTGCTACATACAAACAAGTTAGTGAAGTTTACTTCTCTCTTAACTTTTTTTACACTAGGCACTAATAATTTCTGCATGACCTAAATGTTAACTAGCAGGCATTAAGTATAACTAGTTGTTTTTTAAAACAAATAAAATAATAAAATAATAATAAATACATGTTTCTTGTTTTTTATTATATTCGAATTAATAAAAAATATGATTTTACTTTTTTATTTTAAGTGTTAATTGCTGCACTGAAGCTAAATTAAATATTTTGTCTTCCGCAATCCGGGCGGCTTCCCAGTAGTATAATGGTCAGTGCAGCCGCCCGGATTGCGAAAGACGATTCCTGGCTGGGTTCGGGTGGTCGTTTAATTTTTTCACTGTTTTTTATAAATAATTAAAAATATGATATCATATTAAAAATAAGTTTTTTTTATTTTAAAATAAAAGGGCGCCAAATTCATGATTCGCCCGGGGCGCCTAGATGGTTAAGGCCGGCCCTGAATGGGACCAGTGTACCGCGTTTCACCCCCATCTAATGATGATAACGTCCTTGTTGTAGGGACTGCCCTCTCTGATGTCGATCAGAAATTTTGGGAAGCTAGGGAACCTCCATCTGCTCCACGAGTTGACCCAGAGCAAGAAGAGTGCGAATTGTTTTACCAGTTGTAACACTGGTCGACTCCGCTCTGGACGCTTGTTTACTCGGTTACCCTTTCGTACCGGTCGACCTCCTCTGAGTGAGTCCAGATTGCTAGCAGGTAAGAGGCTAGCGTCAATGGAACGCCGCATGAGTAAAGATGCGGTCTTCCGTGCGAAGTACATAGACTTCATGCCGAAGTATAGAGAATTAGGGCACATGACGGCATCTCGTTTGGACTGGAGTTCGGTGGAGCATTATTTCCTTCTACATCACGCGGTTTTGAAATCACGAAACGGAAAGATTCGCGTGCTGTTTGATGGCTCGGCGTCCACGTCTTCTGGCGTCTCGCTTAACCAAAGTCTGCATGTGGGTCCAAAGCTACATAAAAAGATCTCAGACATCCTTACCAACTTCCGTAAACATCAAATAGTGTTGATGACTGGTATCCGTATGATGTTTAGGCAGACTGTGATACATCCAGATGACCATCGGTATCAGCTCATCTTATGGCGAGAGAGCCCGAGAGACCTCGTTGTGGTTTACGAACTCAACACGAACACTTACGGGTTGGCTTCCTGTCCGTATGTTGCCATTCGTTTGTTGTTGGAGTTAGCGGAAAAGGAGCGCTTTAATTATCCTCGCGCTTCCGCCATTCTGAATAACGACATATATGTCGACGATATTTGTACCGGGGCCTCCAGCGTCGCAGAAGCGCTGGTGTTAAGAGATGAGTTAGTGGCGATCATGAAGTCAGGAGGATACGAGTTGAGGAAATGGTTGTCCAACTCGCCGGAGGTCCTCGCTGGCTTGCCAGAAGAGCATCATCAAGATCCTCATCTTTTTGAAAATGCTGAAAATCCCAATATGGTGGCTGTCCTTGGGGTTCAGTATAGGCCGGTCCCGGATTGTTTTTACTTACTGCGTGGATTTACAAATCCCAAAGACTTGGACAAAACGCCTTGCTTTGTCAACAGTGGCACGGACTTTCGATACTAATGGGTGGATCTGCCCTGTTATTTTTAAGTTCAAGTGCAACATCTTTGGACTGCAGGAGTCTCTTGGGATGAGCCCATGTCTGGAGAAATACTCCGAGATTGGGTGGGTTTGGTCTCGTCCCTCCCTGATAAAAATTAAGTGTCTTTGCCGAGACTTTTTGTTCCCGCTGGAAAATATAAGGCGAGCCTCCACGGTTTTTCAGATGCCTCCGAACGAGGATTTGCCGCGGTTGTCTTTCTACGTACCATTAGTGCTGATGGAGAAATTAAGGTGCATCTCGTATTGGCAAAAAGTAAAGTTGCTCCCCTTCGGACACGACTTACTATACCGAAGTTGGAATTGTGTGGAGCAGCCCTTCTTGCTCGCCTTCTAAATCACCTGTGTTCTACGTTGGGCCGTTCCGTAGAAATAAGTGAAGTTTATTCGTGGACTGACAGTCAGATTGTGCTTTGTTGGCTCAAGGCACCGATCCACACGTTGGAAGTATTTGTGGCCAATCGAGTGGCACAGATTCATAATTCTTCGGTAGAACTAATTTGGCGTCACGTTACCGGAGATTTGAATCCAGCCGACTGTGCCTCTCGAGGATCTTAATCCTCGCATCTTATTGACCACCCCTTGTGGTGGGGGCCCGACTGGCTGAAGCGACCAGAATCAGATTGGCCGTGCTCACAGAGTTTTTCTTCCGTACCACTGCCTGGTTTGCGAGCTTGTGTACTTGAAACGGAACCTATTCTGAGCGTAGACTTTCTCTTAGATCGGTACAGCACCTTGGATAAGCTGGTGAGTGTGACCGCATGGATTCGGCGTTTCTTCCATAACTGCAAGAAACCACGCGAAAAGCGTGTTGCGTCTATTCTGGCTCCAGAAGAACGTCAGGAAACCTTGTTATTTTGGATTAGGGTCGTACAGTCGGAGTGTTTCAAATCGGACCTAGAGATTTTGCGGGGCGGTCGTTCCAAACTCAAGGGTGCTATATCCCGATTGAGCCCGTTTTTGGACGATTCCGGACTGATACGAGTAGGAGGAAGGCTGAGGAATGCTAACCTATCTTACGGGGCACGCCATCCTCTTTTGTTGCTTAAGGACGGTCATTTAGTAAGATTGTTGGTGACAAACCGCCACCTCAAAAATTCGCACGCCGGCAGCAATGCTTTGCAAGCCGTTTTGCAGCGTGAATTATGGATTTTGTCGGCCAGACGGACCATACAGAGTTTTATTTTTAGGTGCCTTCCGTGTTATCGGCTGAAAGCTACTACCCTGCAGCCCCAAATGGGAGATTTGCCTGCAGATCGCGTCACGAAAAGCAGACCCTTTGCTGGAGTAGGTACGGATTTTGCCGGTCTCTTTATGGTCAAAACATCGCAGCTTCGTAATGCAAAAAGTTATAAATCGTATCTGTGTGTATTTGTGTGTCTGTCCACCAAGGCTGTCTACTTGGAAGTGGTTTCAGAATTATCCACTAAGGCATTTATTGCTACTCTTAGCAGATTTGTTTCTCGCTGGGGACTGCCGTCATTGATCCGTTCAGATTGAGGAACGAACTATAAGGGTGCGAATAATTACCTTAATGATGTAAATAGGTTTTTATCAGACAATAAGTTAGACATTGGAACCACCATATCCCGACGTTTGATAATCTGGAAGTTCAGTCCTCCAGCTTGTCCGCACTGGGAAGGGATTTTCGAAGCTTGTGTAAAGGCGGCCAAAACCCACCTGCGCCGTGTGATAGGAGACACCGTCGTTACTTTTGAGGAACTTGATACGGTGTTCTGTATGATTGAGGCCATCCTCAATTCGAGACCACTGTGCCATCTGTCATCGGACCCAAATGACCTGGAGGTTTTGACCCCAGGACACTTTTTAATTGGACAACCCCTTAATGCGCTGCCGGAATATCCGTTGACTGAAGTAAGATCCCATCGTTTGTCGCGTTACCAGCTATTGCAACAGTTGTCCCAGAGTTTTTAGACACGCTGGTCGTTGGAGTATTTGCATATCTTACAGCAGCGCGTTAAGTGGACCGACAAGACCAATCCACCCAAGAATGGTGACCTTGTTTTAGTTAAGGATGCCAACCTTCCACCCTTATTTTGGCGGCGGGGGCGCATCGTTAAGTTAACCTTCGGCGCTGATGGAGTACCACGTTTTGCTGAGGTTTTGGTTGGGGATTTGATATTGAAGAGAGTGGTCACCACACTCTCCCGTTTACGCGTAGACTAGCGTACCGTTGATGACGGTCCGGCACGGGGGGATGTTATAAATCAAAGGCGCGCGGACGAGCGAGGGAGTCCGCCTTGAGCCAGCAGAGTGGTTTGTCGTTGACAGTGCGCGACGCAACGGTTTTGTGCTCCCGTTTTTATTACGTGTTTTGGATATAATTGTAAGACCAGGTGGTTTTGGTAGCCCAAGTAGGGTCCCCTGTGTACCTAGTGTATCTAGTGGTAATATTTTGGTGCGAGAAAACCAAGAAGACCAAGCCCAAAGTTGGGCTTTGTTTGGAGTGATCGATATTGGGGAGCGCTCTTCTGACCGCCGCTGTTTGGAAGCTTATGGAACAATTGCTGTAAGTGATTTTTCATAAATAGTAGGCTTAGCCAAGATGCCATTCCCAGTGCCGCAAATCGCGCACATAAGTCACCCTGGCGTGATTGATGAGATTAGGACGAAGACTTGATTACTGTCCTACACACGCCAGCTGCGTATTGAACAGAAATAATTATGCGATACTAAGACAATTTTATTGTCCGACTCCGAAGTTATTGACAGTCGATACTATTAATACGCGAACAAGTCAAACATAACTAAAACGAACTGTCAGCTTCACAGTATAACTATTTCATACAGTAGGGCATCGCCTTTGGTGTGGGGTGATGCCGCCGCCCGCGTAGGTATCTACGCGATCGTTCGCCGATATGCAAGGGCTGTCACAAAATTCGAAATCAAATAATAGTTAATATTTTTATAAAATAATCATTTATTATCAAGAATAAAATATTTACAAACGTTGCACTGCTAAATTAACGTGAAGGTTTATTTTTAGATTTCAATTTTCTATTATTAAAACAATATATTGTATTCGCATTCGGATTGCTTAAAAAAATGAAAAAAAAGAAACAAGCCCAGAAATCTTAAATATAAACCCTAAAAAATAGGTGAATATAGAACCTCCTCTTTTTCTGTTGGTAATAAATCATAAGAGTTGGATATTAGACATGTACTTCTGTGTCCGACGTCCCAACTACTCCAATAAGTCGTAAACATAATGATTACACTTTGCGCAAGAGCTTGCGCTGTAAATAATACATATATACCTACCTACACTAGAAAAACCCGCTAGGTTGGAAATAGAGTTACGAAGTAACTATTTAGTAAGGAGAGCCCGTTGTGCAACTGTGATACAGATGCTAACGATACCATCTTACATCCAATAACAGAATGCCCAATAAACGCGAAGGCGAAACCAGAACTAGAACAAAAGATAGATGGTCTCGTTAACAAAAATTCGATTCACTTGATAATTGAGAATAAAAACACGAAATAGCCGAAAGTATATGGAGGCTGTTGTAGATATACGAAATAAAAACAAGTGAACATTGTAGTGTTTGTGATGAATTAGAATTTGATATTTGTAATTGTATTAGTTAATAGGTATGTGTTGTAAAAACGTTCATTATTAATCAATGAGAAGTTGGCAAAATAAATAAAAGAAAAAGAAAAAAGAAACTATTTAGTCATTTAAATCTATGAAATTTTAAAGTCTTTACGTGGCTGCATTTCACGGTAGCTCCCACAAACTGCGCTTGTTTGTGGGACACTCGCCGCAGCGCCCGCTTCCCCTCTGGTTCCCCTCCCTTGCTCTGCGAAAGTACCTTCGATGCGCAACTGTATGCTTGCTAAACTGTGGCCGTGTCCGCTGCGCCATGTTTTGAACAGAACATTGTTCGAAAACATAAGAAAGGGGCGTGGCCTAAATGTTTTGTCGAATTTGAACATTTGAACATGTTTGCCGGAGTTTGTGGAAAACATCCCCCGCGTTCGTCTGCGGGCGGAGGGGATCGTTCATTTTATGTTTGATTTTGACGCAGGAAGACGTTTCGCTCAGAACAAAGAGGATATAACCACTACGTTTTAGCTCGGAATAAAAAATGGTTTTGATAGACTATCATGATGTAGTGCATTGTGGAGTGGAAAACAGAGACAACACTAGAATAATCATGATCATAATCATAGAATAAATCATGTTGATACGTGAAAGATCCGTGTTTTGAGATGCCTATTCAACAAAAAAAAATTAAAAATTAAAAAAAGTTTTAAAAAAAGATGCCTTTGCGGAAGTGGCGGACACTCAGAACAATAACTAAAGCTATAAGGATAGCTAAAATAAAAATCGTGCAACTATGTTTAGTTCCGTTCTATCTTATGGCTAGAAAAGGAGGTTGAAGTGCGACAAATGGTTGACATTTAGTTTTTATTTTTTGTATTGCTAGGTCAAACGGTCATCTGATAATCGGTGATCAAAAAAAATCTTTGAGTCCTTTACAAAGTCACTCACTACATTACCTCAAATATGACGTCACAAATCTGGTGACACCTTCGAAATAACGAAAGAAAAGGGACAATCGATCTCTTTCCAATACATCACTTATGTTCATTAGTTAAAATAGTACGAACTGATGAATGAGTGTTGCTATTTTAGTCCGGTTAATATAGCTTTAGTTATTATTCTGAGGGCGGAGATTATAGGTACTTCTGTGAACTTCTGTTTCTTCAATTTGCAGTTCTTGATATAATATGTTAAAAGAGCGTTGCTGTTGTAAGTAAGGTCTGACATGAAATTTATTCCTTTTTTTTTCTTCCGAGAACTAAATCCACCACAGCCAAAACAATGTTGACGTCTTCCACATCGCTGCTCATTTTTTTGAAATGTGAAGTTTTGTTTAAAAACTTTGTTTACTGAACATTGCATAAAGTCGCAGTGGACGGGAAATGTTTTAAACAAAAATGTTTAAGAACAATGTTCTGTTAAAAACATGGCGCAGCGGATACGCCTTAAAGCTTTAGTTATTATTCTGAGGGTTCTACACGTAGTACTAGTAACTTAATAAATAGTAATCTGTGGTTCTATCTACCACATGTCCACGTCTATCAATAATAAAATTAACTAAAGACTAGGCTGTGTGAGCAAGAGACTCATAACTTAACCAATTATCCAGTTCCTATAAAAAAGTGAGTGACAGACAGAAATAAAAAATGATAAATTAAAAACAAAGCGAATAAAACAATAAAATTAAATAAAACTTTAAGTAGGTAGGTTCGTACAATCATACTTTTTCGTGTTAAACATTTGCAAATAATTATCAACAAATACACATTCTATTCGTGATTTGTTCCAATTCCAACTTGCTTCTGGTATTTGAGGTTAGATTAGTCCTAATTAGTTTTTGATTTATTTTACACTGAATAGGTTTAAGACTCGTTTAGGCGTGTCTTTCTTACTTGCCTTTTAAAATAATATAAATATGTCGCGGAATCTTTACCGTCTGTTTGCGCAATTAGCGATTCAGAAACAAACTACAGTGACATCCGTGAGGTTATATGCAAGATGGGTGAATAGGAATCCGGTTAAAGTGATATTGCCTTTTGAGCCTACATCTAAACCGGATCTTAAAAAGGAAAGAGTGATAAACTTAGACCCAGCTATACTTAATAAATCCAAAGAAATTCAAACACATACGAATGAACACCGACAAGCCGCTGTGGAAATAAGCCATAGTAAATTGCAAGCTTCTACATTTACTCCAGAGAAATCTAAGAAAATCAAAACAAATCGAGAAGAAACGTTAAAAAAGCGTCAATTTTATCTTAATCAAAAAAAAGTATTTGATGACAATAACGAAATTATTTATGAAAAATTAAAAGATAATGATGGACGAGTAAGGTAGGTTTACTTTAAAAATAAGAAAAAAGCATCCTATATTTAGATAACTGCACTGCAGAATTATCTAATGTTATTTAGTAATCTGGGTCAGAGTGTCCGTGCTTAGAATTGCGAGTATGCATACTTATAATGTGGTTTCATATTTTTTATGTTATTTACATAAGTTTTGATTAGCAGTTATAATGGTAGACTACAAGTCAAAAGAGCTTCAAAGCTGAATTTTTGTTTTCAATTTGATTGTTATTTAATTCTAATATAATAATAAACAGTCACCTTAATTTATAATATCTATTATGTTTTCATAGTACCTAATGGTAAACAATTTAACTAAGTAACTAACCTTCACATGCATTGTGCACAATTGTTACATAATAAAAAAGAACAAATGATTAAGGTTATGATTAATCTTTCTTTGTTGTTTTTAAGAAGTGCTAATAGTTTCTCATAAATATTTTATGTTTTAGTGGATTACTGCTTAAGTTAAAATCAAAAAAAGATCGCTCAAGAACAGGACACATTTTGGTGGAGGGATGGCGAATGATTGTAGATGGACTCGAAGCCAAGTGTAAATTAAAATATGTCATATTCAGTCGTTCAGAGGACCTAAGTAACCTGAGACCCTTTCTACCAAAAACTGGAGTAATTTTCTACAAAGTGCCTTACAAGGAGATTGAATTATGGTCGGATCTTGAAACACCTCCTGGGATATTTGGTGTGGTATTTAATTACTTTTCTACAAAAACATCAACTTTTCAATATTTTATTATATTATACAACCAGCTAACTTTTTAAATATAAAAACCCCCTTTATGTTAGAGCCATTGTAACTCATAATTTGTTATTGTATCTTGTTAAGCTGTACATACTTAAGATATAGATTTCAAAATTCCAATATAACCTAGTTGTTGAAATATTTCCAGGAGTTTTTGAAATGCCAGCAGCAGAAAATATTAAAAGAGTTTCCAAGCCATTGCCCTTACATTTCATCTGTGACAATGTTAGGGTGCCTGGAAACTTAGGTGCCATTCTTAGAGTGGCCGTGGGAGCTGGGTGTGAGAAAGTACTGCTTACAAAGGGTTTGTATAATTATACTGCCATATCGTCACTGCATGTTCAATTGGGGTAACTGACAACAATATTAATATCATTAATATCAATTATTATGACTTATTTCAAGTTTTTTTTAGTCAAAAATGAAACATAGCTTTTTATCTACATGTAACCTTTTTTAAATCTAATTTTACAGAATTGCTTAGAATTTCATGGGTTTTTTGGCTAATTGTGAACAATGTTTCAGTAAAGATAGATCCTAGAAACTGGCTGCAATTATAAATCACTCACTAATGCTCCCCACTTGTTCATTGTGAATGTTTTATTCATTTGGAAATTTAACAAGCACAAATTAGCTTTTTATTTTCCAATTTCAAATGTTCTTTTTATACCTGCAATTTAATTAATGAAACACATTTTTATACCTGCAATTTAATTAATAAACATTATACTACTTTCTTATTTTAGGATGTGTCGATGTTTGGGATCCTAAAGTAATCCGCAGTGCCACTGGTGCCCACTTCCGGCTACCAATTCACAGCTCAGTAGAATGGGAAGACATGCCAAAACATCTAGAAGAAGACACTACAGTGCTAGTAGCTGACAGCAATGCGAAAGTCATATGCGACGGCGATAAAATGGAGATTAAAGATGACCTTGAGAGTATGCAAATGCCAGTTGTACCATACTATGGGGCACAATTTTCAAGTATGAAACATATTACATTGATAATTGGTGGAGAGACTGAAGGCATAAGTGAAGAAAGTTATGAGTAAGTTAATTTCCCTTTCGACCTTCGTAACTTGGCTATAGCAAGAAATAATTGTGCAATCCAGCAATAGGTGCATAAGGGACTTATAGCATAATAATATAGTATTCGTAATAGTATGGTCCCGCACAGTTAGGATGGGCTAATCTCAGGAATCACTGAACGGATTTTATTATTTTTGATGCGGTATTTTCTAATAGATAGAGCGTCGTTCGAGAGTGGTTTACATACACAAAACAACACGAGCGTAACCGGGCCGGGTCGCTAGTTAGATATAAAAGGTTTAATGGGGCTTACCTATTTAAAATGGTATAACTAGGATATCTATTAAACTGAGTTTAAGTTAGACCAATATTACTATTGATTAGATGTAGCATTTTTTTTATGTGGTTTTATGAAAACCATTCATACCTTTTCAAATAAAACTGTAAAATATTTAAGAAAATAAGATACCTTTTTAAGTTTCTTAAATTTTATTGCGCAAGTGCACTACCAAATATGGTTGGATAGAGACACGATAGCATAGTTGGTAATGCACCTGACTCGGTAATGTGTCATTGATTCTCTACCTAACCTGTCAGATAATTAATAATTAAGATATTAATTTTTAAATTAAAATAATGATTAAATGTCGTTTATTTTCAACAATATTCTTTGGGTTGTATAGAAATTGTTTGTAATTTATACCAAATGTTTTTCAGACTAGCAGCAAGTAAAAATGGTTTGCGGCTCAATATACCTTTGCAAAGGGGTATCGACAGCCTGAACACTGGCATGGCGACCGCAGTCATAGCGTTCGAAATCAGGAAACAGCTTATAGAAGCCTGGACTAAAGACAAAATCGCGCGGCAAACTGCCCTTGCGTCTTAGGTCAACCACCTGTGATTAACTTTATGTAGTAGATATAGGCATATTAAATAACTATATGAATTTATATCATAATCATTTTTATTTATTGATTTAAAGCGACCTATTCTGGAAAAGTAGCTGTAAATGTGGAAAATTAGGAGTTGGCGAATCAGTCAGTGTGGACAAGTCATTATAATTTTATATAGATATTTTTTATGGCCTGGTCCTGAGTTCAATTTCCACGTCGGGAAAAATATATTTCGAATTTACGTTTCTTCTAAGTTTTCTCGCCGCCCCTAAAAAGCCCGGTGACGCTGAATATGCCCAGAGGCAATCGGCATTCTCCAAAAAAGAACAATGTTGGATGTTCTTAACCAACTTCAAGATAAAGAGAAAGTTCTCAGTTAGTCTAACTTAGTCATATAAGTATATTACTTTATTATGAATATTTGCACATTATCTCCAATTATATACTGAGTTGGATGATTATTTTTTTGAACAAAACAATTTTTATCATAGCAGAATCGAAGGCGCTGCTGCTAATGGAATATGAGGAGAGTTAAAATGTTGCCATTTAAATTCTAGTTTTCGTTAACGTGGACAAGTAGGTAGAGTTTTGACAATACTTTTACGGTAGCGGTCATTTGTCGAATTTCTTGGATAACGTTCTCCAATCCGCTATAGCGTATAGCGAAAATACCATGGGCTAATCACACTAATATTATAAATGCAAAAGTTTGTGTGTATGTATGTATAATTGTTGCTTCTTCACGCTGCAACTGATGGATGGATTTGGTTGAAATTCGGCATACATATAGTTTATAACCTGGATTAAAACATAGGATACTTTTTATCCCGATATTCCCACGGGAACGAACCACGCGGCTGAAACCGCGAGCGGCCGCTAGTATTTATAAGTCCTGCCTGCCGGACTGCCAGAACTCAACAATGCTATTAACATTGATGTTATGGCGACATATTTAGATTAGATGGTGGTATGTAGCTAGCAAGGCGGACTTAATACAAGCCCTACTTCATACGTGCCCATTCAACTCTTTTGAGTCTTACTCCATCGTATTAGGAGTTACATTGTTTACATGTTAATGCTCGTGACTGTACCACTAACCAAATCTAGATGTACTTATTGTTTAATTTCGTTTATTTAAAAATTCGGTTGCCTGTTGTTTGGTTTCAGTTTAAATTTCCCTGTAAGAGTAGTAAGTGTGTTGTTTTGTTTATTTAACTTAATAAAGATTTGTTAAAATACTACTAATCATTATCGATATATATTTTTTCCGCCTTATGCATAAGGTTGCAGTGGGTGCACGGGTAAACAGAGATTCCCTGTGCACCCACTGGTGGGTAAAGCTGGTGGGTGAACGGGTAGCGACAAAATCTAGACCCCCACTGGGAATCGAACACGATACCTCCGGACCTGTGACCGGTGGTCTTCAACCTCTAATTGGCTGAAACGATTCTGTCACGTTAACAAAAATGATAATTTGTATGGCAGCTCACTTCGTTTGCCATACAAATGCTCATTTCTATTAACGTTATAGAGTTAGAATGACAATTTATTAAAACTCACCCTATCCAATATTGACGGATACAAAGATATTTGTCACATTTATTTATGGTGTTCCAGGTCTAGCAGTATCTCTTCTGTATGTAGTTAAGAATTACGGGTAAAGTCACCTTCACGTCTTGTCTCTTATCATCAAACGAGTAAACCCCGTGATCCCGAGGGAAATTTCGAAGCTTACCCGTTGTGAAAAAGAAACATTTAAAGTCAAAGTCAAAGTCAAAAATGTTTAATTCAAATAAGTTAAGAATAGGTGATTTTAAATCGTTCAATTTTTTTTACCGTTTACCCATTTAGGACGTCTATTTTTAGCTGTGAGGAAGAACGGGGGCAAGAAACTGCACGGCCTTAGAAGTAACATTTACAAAAAAAAAGATCTTATTGTATTCAATACATAACTTTTTTAGATACAAAAGAATATTAACAAAAGGCTTGCAAAAACTCCTAAAAAGCACTATAACCCACAAGTTAATATCTTGGCGAGCGGTTAGCCAAGTTGCTTTGACGTCATCGGCTGCGGCAGCGTACGATAGCAGGCGAAGGTCCAACTAGGCTCTCCCCTAGACAAGATCAATGACAGCCTTTTATTAAGCCTTCCCACTAATTTATGACAGCGTTGGCCGTTGCCAAGGATTCAGCAGCAACGATTTAAGGATTGGCAGATAGAAAAGTATTATAATACCTAAGTATTGGTAGAGTACCTACCTATCTACAATACTTGTTTTAAAAGCTGACGATGACGCCAATAGCGAATTAAGGTGATGAAGTATTTAAGTAATTTCATTATAAAATCAAGTAAAATATTTATTCAGTTTCACATAATAAAATGAATAAACGAAACCGATAAGGACCCCACTTGAACACATAAGGTCTCCCGACTTAAGTACCGATGGCATTCGATCTATATTTTGTAGCCAAAACTGAATAAATGATATTGAATTTTTAATATTGAAAATAATTTGTACATAGGTATACCTAACCTACGTATTTGAATGTTGCAGTATAGAATTAAATTCAAATATTTATTTTAATTGTTTTCTAAGGTTTACGCCAACACTACACATAGAAATTGAACACTAACCGCCTTACAAATAAACAGAGAATAAGCTCCGAATAGTTATTCCGTGTTATGATCCTGTCATGTAAACTTCATTTCAGATTAGAGTAAAAGAGACAAAACACGGAATAACTATTCGGAGCTTGTTCTCTGTTTTAGTTAAAGTTACTTGGGCATAGAAGCAAAATAACGAGAGTGCAGTAAGCTTCATAAAAATGCGTTCGAGCAACGCACACAGGAGGTCAATTCTATTAGAAAACTGCAACTGCACGTTTACGCCTGTCATTTGTCGCGTGTAGGAGTAGTGCCGTGGAAATAGTAAATAGAAATATATTCTATTAAAATTCTCTGCACCACAACTACACTACAACTGCGCGTCTACTACACTACAGCTGCACGAATCCTGCAATAAAACTAAAAGAACTAATTTTACAATTCGCTAAATACGTAAAATGCTTATAATACGCTGTGCAAAAAGTTGCTCACGATCTACTTCAATAAACCTGCACAAAAACTGCACCAATACTGCTGTCATTACTACACAAATGTCAAAATAATTTAATGGAATACGATTATTTTGCAGTAAACGTGCAGGTGTAGTGCAGTTTTGTTAGTGGAATACCTATTTGTACACACGCGACGCTGCAGTGTAGTTGCAGTTATTTAGTAGAATCGTCCTACAGATCCGATCCGATCTGAACCCTTCGGGGAATCTAGTAGGGCACGGGGACACGCACTTTTAAGTGTGTGATGCCGTTCCCCCTAGAAAACTTTCGTAGGTGATTCGTGTCACACGGCTTGACGGCCGGCGACGCCGCCCCCAAATAAGCCCGGTAACGCTGAAAATGCCGTTTGTGGCAATCAGCAACCTCTCTTAAAAAAAAACACAGACAACAGAACAATCAGAACAGCATAGAACAGTTTGAGCGTTCTGAGTCTCCTTATTTTGTGATAGAGGCATCTAAGACTTTTTTTTTAATAATGGGTAAGCACAGTGCCTTGATCTCAACCTGATGTTAAGTGATGATAAGGCCAATGATGGAAGCGTACTTCACCCGGGATCCCCAACTAGTGAGGCACTGGCTATCTTATCTCTAGCTGCCGGAATACAACAATGCTACAAACATTGATGTTATGGCGACATATTTAGATAAGATGGTGGTAGCTACCTAGGCCGACAAACAAGCCCTACCCAACCAATCCGAGTACACAAACATGTACCCCCCGCTGGGAATCGAACCCGGGACCTCTGGGTCTAAGCCACTAGACCACAGAGGCGGTTAAACCGGCGGCCGACTCAGGGTCGGCAGCACACGAGTTATATCTACCTACCCATGTTTAACGCCTCCATAGGGTGCGCGCTTCTAATGACATGCCTCGTAATTAGTTTGCTGTCGACACCCTTGCGTGAGGCCATCCTCTTAAGAAACACTCTGAGGATGTTTCGATCCCACGGCTTGAACCCTTTAAGTTTCTAGCCGCCGACAAAACGTTCGGTTACGCTGTAAAGGCAGCAGGGGGTCAATCTCTTAAAAAAAAGTTTGCTGACTTAGTCAAAATATAGGTTGACAGAAGAAAAATATTTAGACCATATAAGGACAAAATTAAAATTTTCCTTTTTTTTTTGATTGAAGTTGGACAGAACCACGATAGCATAGTTGGTGGTGCACCTGATGTCCTGACCCGGCATGTCATGGAGTGCGTGTTTTAATCCCGCTCGTGGAAATTTTTTCAACACTCTTTGAAATGGTTGTTGTTAGCAACAAAATTAGCGTAAAATATATTTAACATAATCATGTTTAAAAATATAATTTATTACTAAAAGGAAGGCTTCAAGGCAAGGTAAGTTGGCAATACGCATACCTACAAGCCACAATAGAATGCAGCGATAAGTCCCATAATATTAAGCCACTGCCCATAAAGCCCATAATTTTTATACCTAGAAAAAATACAGTTCATAGTTCGGTTCTACTTTCTATGTTTCTATTAGTCTTTCGAATTATGCTTCTTGAAAAGAGTTTCTGTTTCGATTAGTTTTTCCAATAACGCTTATTTGGCACAATTTTGTGTCTCGTTAACTGTAGCTCTCTATTACTCCGCAGAGACATACTGGTACTTTATTGAAGTCACATTTTTATATCAAGCATATTTATTATACTATGTACGCATACAGCTGTTCTGAAATTGTAATTTCTCTATAAATATTTATTGTGTCTGTCGCCAGCATTCTCGTTTAAGTAAAAAGCTTTCAATGTAGATCGCTATTACTACCTATTCCAGTTCTATTCAGTGTTGTTACCATATTGGAAACGTGGAAGTACTTACCTTACCTACATCTATTTTCAAAGGAAATTGGTGTAGCTACCTGCATAATTTCGTTTCTCTGCGCGCTCTTCCTAAATTAGAATCGCACTTATGGTAAAGCTTTGATATAAGAAAATATTTGAAAAAATATATCATACCATATTGTATTGTACCTAACTACTTATTCAATAAGTAGGTAACTTAAAAAATAATTTGATTAAAAATCGACTTTACAATGTATAAAATTAAAGCTAAATAGGTAGCAAAGAAAATAAAACCATTAGCTTATAACATTTCTCAGTCAAAAAAAAAGTTAATTGTCAACGGATATTCAGTGAAGTGAAGTTCGGACAGTCCTGTATATTGGGCACCTAATCTAAAATTAAATTCTTTACCCACATTTTACAAAGTTTAAAACCAGAAAGAGAGAAAGAAAACTTAATGTAAGCTTTATTGCATGCAAATTTCTCGGTGAGGTTTCTTTCATGGTCCATAGACGTGGCCTATCTTAATCTCGCGGAAGGAATTAGGGAATTTTTCAAAGGAGAATTCGTAGTGCCTAGTTAAGGATGTGAAATGTAGGAAGGAGGCGTCGTCGGTCAATACTGGAGGTGGTGCGGTGCGGGAGCGGCGCGCAGGCGTGGCCCCCCCCCGGCGCCGCCGGCCCACTCACGCAACTCGCGAGTCAGCCGCCGTGCGCTGCGATCGCGCGCGACGTTCCTCCGCCGCTCGTACCATGTGTGATGAAAACATCACTTAGACAACCTGTCAACCGACCTTCCACAACGTGTACTATCAATGAACATCACATCTAAACTACAAGTTAAGTGCACCCTACCGTTTTCTCTCCGAAAGCTCTCGCGAATCTAGTTTTTCTCGTAAGCTCGTGGCCGTTGACACTGCAGCGTGCGTGCGGATCCCGCAGTGCGCGAGTGTGGTTAATTGGCGAATAGTCGAGGGCGTCAGTCAGCTGAGTCGCGTAAACATTGCTGCATAGTTGCACTATCGGACTGTCGGCAATGGCCGATGCGTTGACGTCTCCTGCTTAGAGTGTGGTGCGACTTGGAGGACCTCAACATGCGGCGTCTAATTCTACTGCTTCTGACAGGTAAGCTATGACAATATCTACGCTTTTGTAAATAGTAAACAAATGAATGCATTATAATTCTGTAAATAGTTTACATCGTAGGTAGATCTATGTTGTTTTTTAATCGTAGAGCTTAAAGCTTTCAGCGCGCCTTCGTGTTATTCTCTGACTCCTTTCTAATTGTTATTAATGATTAAAGTACTGTTACAAGCTGGTAAAGCCTGCTTCTTAGAGATTGCTGCAGTAGCTATTTATTTAACATTTATTATCAACTTATAACCGCTTAGTAAACCTTAAATTTTCAAAATTTTGTTCGATTTTCAATCTGCTTTTGTACACATTAATGTTTTTAGTATTGAATTATTGTTAAAATACATATATATATATACGGTAAAAGTATCAATTAACAGACTACACAAATCAATTACCTAAAACCATTGACTAAAACGTAAGGTACCAACGTTTTGAGGTATAAATGTATCGCACGCCGCCGACGCACGTTTCTGTCTAGCGTTTCAAACAATCATTCCTTTTTGAAGGCACAGTTATAATTCAACTAAGAATATTATCCTATCCTGCGTAATTCACCCGTCCCGCACAATGTCAGGTCGTTCTTATTTATCATACTCGTGAAAAATAAGTAATAAGACTGCCAAAAGACCCTCGTCCCTCGCTCCAAGGAACAAATGGCTCGGTTTGGGAGAGAAAAGAGCAATTTTTTTGCGTGCGCCAATCTCATTTCATATGAACAATTGTGGTTATTCTTTATTTATTCTCGGGAAGGTGTTTCCGTCGAATTACGCGTTTAGTTTGCCGAATAATTTTGCTTTTCTACTAACGTTTTAGTATAACTCAATGACTCAACTTTTTTCTGGTGTGTTCGTTCTTTTCTATAATTGGTAATTCGTTGGATTAACTGTCTGTAATGGCCGTACGATTTCGTTAATAAAAGAGCGTTCGTTCGTAGTGACGCTATTGTTAAATGGACATCTGTCGGTATCGTCGATAGCTATTGGTTCCGCATGTTAAACATTTATTATGCGTCAAAAATTCTTTTATTACTATGACAATCCAAAATATAAATTTAAATTATGATGAGCTTGCTGGCACACTGGCTATTCCGTCCGGATTAAGATGTTGAGTGTTAAGTAACTTTAGCAATATCGATTAAAAAGATGGGTGACCGAATTAAGTTATCTCAAGCTCCATGCTTTTCGGGTAGCATGCATTAAAGCAATTTTTGGAAAGCCCGGTTGTGTCGTAACAGTTTTAAATCTTTCGAACTGCATACAATTTTATCTTATTGAACTTGGATATAACTTGTTTTTTTAAAGTTTCATCATTTCATATTATTATAGTACCTTTTTCAACATTTATCGAGTACAATGAGCACCATTCTACACTAATATTTACATTATTCACAATGCGAACACCAGAGACGCCAGAGAGCTGTTAATTAACCCCGAAGCTTTAGCCCGATGTTCGTGTTCGAAGCTCAACAATATCTTGAAATCCGAATGAAGCTCCTATTTCTTTATTTATGGCTGGCGGCGACAGGTGTTCAATGCAGGTAGACCGGGCCGAGAGGGCCCATTGTAAAAACCACTAACAACTGCTCAACTCCACAATATCCGTGCGAAATTGTAACCGGCCAGTAATAAGGAGGTTTCTGTAACGAGCTCTATTACAAAAATATTACCTACTTTAGAACGAATTTAGCGCGTCATATTTTTTAGTTGAAATGTTATATACTCTTTTGTCTTAAACTTTTTTTATATCTTTAAACTACTCGTAGGTATGTGTCTAACTCTTGCTTATCCTACCTAGGTATGTGCAAAGTTGCAAACCTCATGAAGCCATTTATTAAGACAAAAAAAAACGTAATTAGTTATTATTAGAAATAAAAGTTCCATTCGTCATACGTTTCTGTTTTGTTGTTAACCTTTTTGTTCTCATCTTTTTAATGTAATTTACCTTTTTTCCTACTTTTATCTGCCCCTTTTATTAACAATGGAGGAAGAGGTAGTTCTCGGTCTTATAAACCTATAGATATACAGAGACAAGCGGCAAGTTCTCCGTGTGATCCATGCGAAATTGCTATTGGAAACTTTTGTTCTTTCGTGATCTGTCGCCGAGACCTTCCCTATAGAGAATATTTTGATAAATGGGAAACTTTGCTGCCCCCGAAAAAATACAAAAAGTTAGAAAGAATTCCCAACCTCTCTGTGCACCCTCATCAATCCGCTGTTATTGAATTGACTAGGCCAAATTGACAACTTCTAAAGCATGTCACAAAAGTTTTTCGATTATGATGTTTTACTTTGTCTTAAACGAAATTGGGAAAAAGAAACGTACCTAATAGTTCAATGAATTTAAATGGGCTTTTTGTGCAGGCGACAGTCAACGAGATAACATTATTTTGCTTGTAATTTTATTCAAAAAATACTTAACACAAGGAACCACACAATTAAATGCAAGTTCCTTTTTTTATAATAATTACCTACATAATAATATGTTATTTATAATTAACATGTAGTGATAATAATCATCAGCCTAAATCTACCTTCTGGTCTCGGACCTTCCCACATCCTACAACAACACATAGGTACCTTAACTCTAGAGTGATCGGATTATTATCCACCTCCTTAATTTACAATTACCTTCCGGCATTTTATGAAACTACATCATTGAAACACTTAGTTGAAACACTGTGATTAGTGTTCATATAATTTCAAAGAGAAAATATACGTTATTTATTAACAACTTCTCGAAGCTGTACAAAATTGTATAACTTAAAAGCTTCGCAAGCAGAAAGCAAAACTATAAATCCATAGTTTCAAATTCTAAGTTATTGGGTGCAATATTGCAGCTGCCTCCCTCCTACGCTGCAACTTTTTTTGCTTCAAGAAACGGATGTAGAGCACACCTGGGATCGGGCTAAAAGTTTTTTATTGAAAACGAGAGGGTGCTTGCGCTTACATTTTAGTCATATTATATTTACAAGCTCATCTCAATTTACAATTTTGAGGATACAAATTCTACTTCTTAGTCGGGCACTCTTGGCAGAGTGGTCGTGGTTATGTGCCTGGCTCCTAAATAACGGCTCTCGCAATGCGCCTTCATTCGGCTCTATTTTTTTATTTTTTTTTATTTTTTTAACTACTTCCTCCAACATTATCGGAGACATTTTTAACAAATCAAATCAATATGGGCACTTATATAGTTACAGTTTTTATCTTATACAACTATTTTACCGCCTTTGCCCACCCCGATATAAAATTTTTGTTGTTTTGTTTCTACTTTTCTGTGTGTGTGTGCAATAAAGAGTTTTATCTATCTATCTATCTATCTATTTTTATCTATTACATTTCCCATTTTGGGTCATTTATTTTAATACATTTTGCTTATCTTATCTTACATTCGGCTCTATTGGAAGCTTTGTGAGTGCAGTCGGTCATCGTGGATTGATTAAGGGAGGTAATGAGGTAGGCCCGGTATATGCTAGATTGTCGGATAGGTGAACAATTTAAAATTTATCCTTTCTTCCTTCGTACTTTGGAAGACCAGCTAAGCCGTTTCGGTTCCGGCTGTCCTTTACCGCGATTCGTTGCCACCTTTCCTTTTAATTATACTGTAAACAGGCCGCATACTTGATAGAAAACTGTTGCATGCCTTGGCAATGCTGTAAGTGCAGCACGTATTTGATTTTAATAATTTATAAATGATTTGATTTTTGATTAAATATTTAATTGAATTGAAAATAAAAGTTTTGTTTATTTTAAAATATGGGGAAATTTTCTTATAAATTATTGATTGCTGCTACCGGGAGCGTTGCGGCCCTTAAAATTCCTCTATTGACCAAGTCTCTAATAGAATTGAATTCCACTGATCAGACTTCTTCGACTTTTGAAGTAAGTAATTTGTAATATCTGCCAAGTAGGTAGGTACATTATTAATGCTGCAAATGTATGAAATGTAATTTGTATGTCTCTTATACTTTGTAAGTTGTAGGTGCGTCTTATTGTAACGGATCACGCGAAACATTTATAATTAAATAAAATAATAAACAAATAAGATGTGACAGGCGTGTCATTGGACCTGCTAAAAGATGACGTATCTACTTTGCGCGTCGTTGGCCGGTCAAATGGTTTTTTGCGTGTTTCACTGTCAAATCGTGTCAACCTGAGGAGAGAAAAGTGTTTCTGTGTTTGGTTTTTATGGTGGTGGTGTATAACTCGATCTTTCCATTTGACACGGTGTCGAGGTCTCTCGAGGAGCTTTAAATGAATCTAAGTAGAAGGTGGATTATGATATGATCACTATGGGATCACTGTTGGATGTGGAATAGTCTGAGTCAGGGTGATGACGATGACAATATGTACCCAATATATTTGATGTTTGTACTGTCTATGTGAATAGGCCTTAGTCCAGCTAGCTGCTGATGATGAGGATCTTTAATTTCAATAAATAGATTCAGAAATGACAATGTCTACGAGTACTTAATATACTTAGAACGGAGAGTTTTTGCGCGGCCAACCAAGTGATTGATGATATAGAGCTATTATTTATGCATTCTATGCATTAAAAGCCCATTTGGCTTATCGCGTTAACTGAACTCGATATTCTGTCTGACCTTATTTGAGTCCAAAGAATTCCAAAGATACAAAGATTGGGGATCTGAGACTGAGACAGCTATTAATGGATAAGAATAGTTTAGTGTTAGTTGTTTTATTTTGTAAATCCTATTTATTTAATTCCTTGGAGAGGCCTATGCCCAGCAGTGGACGTGTGTAGGCTGATGATGATGATGATGATGATGATGATGATGATGATGATGATGATGATGATGATTTAATTAATTCAACTACTTATATGTAAGTCAATTGTTTATTTTCTACATAGGTATGATGAAATCTATAGATTTTTTTACATTTAGACTTAACCTTTTCACCGCCCAACTATCCTGCACGCGATGTCCCGCTGTACGCCAACGTATAAATGTATTTTAATAAAGTAGGTACAAAGTAGAACTTCTATAGAAGTGCTGGCGTGGACGGCACGAAAATCTCGAACTTCTATAGAAGTTGTTGGCGGTAAAAAGGTTAAAAGCGCAGGAGTAATATAACGATACTTTTTAATTTAAGTAAGTAAGTTTTTAGTTTTCTTACTCACAGTCACATCTTCTTTCGTCTTCAGTTATATAGTTTCTAGCTAAGCCATGTTAACTTAGCTATGGGATTACCTTGGTCGTCGGTGAAGAAGAGCAGAGTAGATGGTCGTTTTCATTTGAAAAAAAAAATAGATAATACCGAGAAGCAACGTAAATATTAAGGTTTAGAAAATTTGGAATTAATATTTTTCAATAACAGTAGTTAGGGCATTTTGATCGTAGTGAAAATTTGTCACAGATTTATCGTTCCTTATTGGTTAGTCGTCTCCAAGGGTTAAGTAACTCGCCATCGAGTGTTTTGAGACTTCACGGGCGGTTCGACTCGTCTTTATGTCTATTTCGGGTGCTGACAGCGAGCGCATAATCGGGACGGGACGGGTGCAGAAGTCGATAAGTGGCCGGCGCCAGCTTTCATCTCGTGCTTTGTGCAGGGATGCCACACATCGCATTTATAAAATGTTGCTTTATAAACAGGGTAGTGCCACAGTGATCGACATCTTTTTCCTTAAATAATTAAAAATAGGGGTTAGCAACTGATTTTGGTCTTTAGCTACCATTTAATACCGACTACCTGCTTCCTAGCTGTCATCCTGTAGAATTTCAATGACATTTACCATATTATTTTTTTGACGACCAAAATTGTGTCAAACACCTGGCCCCTCGACCGCCTAACCGATCGCTTTGACTTCGTGTGTGGTTTATGACGTCATCTTGTCGTTTCGTGCCGCCTATGAAAGCAATATCGAAAGCTATAGCCTTTAGCTTTTGATATTGCTTTCATAGGCGGTGCGAGGTGGCAAGATGACGTCATAAACTATAGGCGTAGTCAAAGCGATCGGTTAGGCGGTCGGGGGGCTGGTCTTAAAGTGTCGAACACTGGGGTGCTACTACCCTACTGTAGATAATTAAGAAAATTATGGCATTCCTCCATTCCTCTTGGATTGGATAGGTTTCATCATCATCATCAGCTCTTTTTATGTCCCCACTGCTGGGGCACGAGCCTTTATGGATGGATAGGGAGAACGGGCCATTAACCACCACGCGGGCCCAGTGCGGATTGGTGGTTGTTTACGACTGCTAATGCGGCCGGGACCAACGGCTTTACGTGCCTTCCGAAGCACGGAGGAGCTCGAGATGATAAATTTTTGGTCACCCATCCGATGACCGGCCTTTGCGAAAGTAGCTTAACCTCAGCACTCGCAGACCGGGCGCGTTAACCGCTGCACCATCGAGCTCCTCAATAGATATGGATAGGTTAAGATAGGTTTGCAACGCTTATTTCATTGGGCTCAAGTAGGTACTGGATCTGTACAGATTTTCGTTTAGGAATCGTTTGGTAACCAAAATTTAAGCATGATTTGCATTTTTTACTTGTAGTAGCATACTGTGAGAGATTTTATTAAGTGACTTAGTATCAAACCTTAGACAGACGTCGTAGGCCTTCCTTTAAAAAGATACTCTTATTGCAATTGAAGTGACTACATATTGCAATAATGATATAGATTTGGCGCAGATGTCACTATACAAACAACTTAAACGACAAAAAAGGATAAATTAAATCGATAAATATAAAGTAGTAAATAAAATAGAGTTGACAACCCTAGGAATGTATGCAGTTACTGGTAGCGTCTGCGTCTGCTCAGGGCAACTCGGAGCAAGGGTCGCCCTTTACTCACACGATTTTTATGTTCCCTGATAACGACCCGTTTCTCATCCATTCATATTTTTTTATCGTAAAATGAACACATGACTTTACTTTATCGATGTGTTATCGTCACTTGTTTATCAGTTTAGTTTTTATGCTGTCAATTTATTTTAAAGAAATTCAATTGTCTCAGAGAAAACGCGCGCAAGCACGCTTGAATATCCGCATTTTGCACCGTTCTTACGAGTAGCTTCAAAATGCATCTTAATAAACTTAATAGTATATTCTTATTTTTGATCAAGTAACAGACGACTGTTTGGCTTGTACCTTGAGTATATACTTGTCGAATAGATAAACATGTTATTAGACCCAGAAAAGAATTTAGCGGACCAAATGTTATGTTGATGAGTATAGAAACTGTATTTAACTGTCCTCATTTCCTAGAAAAAGGCGCTGATTTCCCAGTTGGCCTGCCGAGTTTCGTCGAAAAGTCCGGTCCAAAATAAATGAGCGGATAACAAAACTTTCTTTATTACACGGTCTTGCAAGATTACTGCGTTAGAAGTTCACACGGAGATTCAAAAGTTATATCTACAAATGTTACACATTTCTTCATCTCCTTAATTAGATCTATTACCTACTTTGATTTGATTATTATTATATTAAAGTAAAGGATTTAAAGAACTAGACCATTATTTTATTTCTTATAAATTATTGGTAAAGGATCTAAGTTTATATGAAATACAACAAAACATAAACAGAAAATGAGGTTTAAAATGTTAACATTTTTAACAATATAGCATTATGAAAACCACAACACAATGGTAATATTTGAGTCAAGTAAATAGCTAAGTAAATAAAATTATTATTTTGTTTTTATTTTATTAACTTAATGCAAACTTAGATTTTTATCCCTTAATTGTTAAAATAAACTACTGAATTTATTGTGTACACAAGTTTGAGAATTGTAGTCCTGTTTTTTATCGTGCGCTATAATTTTTCTTTGTAATGTGACTGTGAATGACTATAATTTGTTTTGTGTACTTAATTATAAATAAATAAATAAAAAAGGCTTTAATTTATATAAATATATAACGGAAAAGGTCTTGATTTAGAGTTAAGATAGGTATGTAACTAATCGTATTTTCCTTATGTCATTCTTTAACTCTTAATTTAATGTCTATTTTTACCCCTTTTGGGAATTCAACCGTTGACTTGTTGACATTCGTATTTAGGTAATTTCTTTTAGTTGCGAGAATATACTTGATTGTCTTAGCGACATTTACATCAGCCGACGGATGTCTTGAACTTTCAACTTTACATTTGTATTAGAACATAGCTCAGGGACAGAGCGTTTCGTTATAGTAATATGCCTTAGGGCCTGTTTCACAATGTCTGATTAGGACATACTTGGCAGTTAAAGTGAAGTTTTTGTATGGACTATCTGTCAAGTAAAGGCTAATGGGAACTTACTTGTAGATGGTGAAAGAGTCCCTTATCGTTTCTAATTCTAACTGCTGGAACATACGACCACGACGATTCGGCATGGACCTTTTAGCCTAGAAAATTTATAAACATAGGTACTCTAAGTAATTAAATTAAACACTTTATACGAATCTACTCGTGGTTATTTGTCATATCTATCATTTTATCCTGATGTTCCGATTTAAATCCCTTTACCAGGAATGTTAAATTAAATAAATTGTAGAGCCACACTCATAAAGATTGTAGAATCAGAGAGCCGCAGAGACAGCAAAGAAATAAAACTCATTGCATCGTAGTGTAGGATGGGAATCGTATTTGAAAACTAGAAAACAAAATACAAATCCTCCTATAAATTTATCAAAGGATTTTTTTGTGGAAAACATTATCAAAATTGCATTATAGGCTATTTTTAATAGATTGGGTTGCATGCAAATGCGTAGAGGGCCGCATGTCTGACATGCTTTACAGGAATTAAAGGGTGGTCACAAGGAGACTGAAAGGCATTCCTACGCTTATTAGGCACACTGTACTAAAAGAAAATTATAGATGTCCGCATTAATAATCATTCGATAAAAGGCTGTGTAATTTCCCCCGAGAAGCGAGCAGGTCTGTTCGCGGTCCATGGCACTCGAAAGCAGAATTTGTAATTAAACCACAATCGATCCGCGGGGGATGTCACAAGGAATACGCTCTTACATCCCGACATTATCTGTGTCAAGGTGGCTACGAGATTCTATGGCTGCTTGAATCATATCGATTTTTTCAAGGGTTTATTTCATTTCGCTCGTAAGAATCTTGTGCTATAATGAAACTGAGGCTATCAAGTACTGGGCTGTTTTAACATTCAAAGTAATTACTTAGACCTTTAGGTGGTATAATATGTATTGAACGATTTAAATTGTATACTTTAGACAAAACTAAATTCCGTAATTCGTTTAAAGATTATATCCCTTCTGAGAATCGCAACAGTACGATTAAAGTAAATATGTATAAGGAAGAGATAACATAAACAAGAAGGCTCAATGTAATGATAATGAATGGGGGACAAAGACAGAACGCTCTATAATTATCGACCTTGAAGCAATAGGGGCTACACAAGTAGGCACGTGCGAGGAGTAAAATGATAATGATAGAGTGGCCGTAGGGGAGGCATAATCAACTGAATAACTAATTCAAGTCACTGCTTTTACTAAGCGTAATGGCCTTTTGTGGCGCCCTTTGCAATGATTGTATTAGGAGGGTAAATTCAAGGATGCCCTAACGAAAATATTTAGAGTTCCACTATTCGAATTGAATGCATAAAAATAGGTACTAATTACCTGACTACACAATGGTATATTATGGTGGTTGAGTTCGATTACGTCATCGTAAATGTTGACGACAAAGGTTAGACTTCAGCGCATAAAGGTTAATTGGCTCGAAGGCCAAAGGTTTAGTTGATTCCTGAAACAAAAAGTACCTACACCATATTGCTTTGGATATGTTTTATTCAGATAGTGACTTATTTGACTGTTCCCACGGTGTTGTTTGGTAGGTTTCAAGAATTTAATCTTACTTGCATGAGGATGCATGAAATAGTAGGACAGACTCACTGAGAATGCGGATTCAATAGTTTCTTTCTTTAAAGTGAAGACATGTTTTATAAGGTCTAAGTTTTGTTTCATATAAGCACTGCCTCTGTGTTTTAATATGGTAACACCTGTTTTTTAAACAAGCCATTACTTAGCAAATTACTTTGTTCTTAGAAATGTCACTTAGATCTAATTTCATTTTATAAACAAGTAACGTTTAAATTAGAGTAAAAGTTTTCTTATTAAATTAAAGAAAAATATTATTATTATTATCAAATTCATAAATTTTACATTATTTCAGAAATAACACAAACTTTCACAAGGAATATAACCTCAAAACCAGCTTGTCACAAGCTTGTCACTAAGAATTCTTTGAGAAATCTAAGTACCTATGCTTGAGTAAAGTTACTGGTGACTATTGCTTGTTTTTCAATCGTCAGCTAGAATAATTTTGTCATAATGACAGATTCTCTTTTGAAAATATGTCACAATGACAATGTTATTCGTTGGATAAAAATCTGAGGATTGAAAAATTGGGCCTAAGAATTCTCTTTGACGTTTCTTACTTCATCGGTTTACTAATTTATACTATTACTTTTTCTTCAGTATGAGCTGTTACTCGTTTATAAATACGGGTGTAAGACTCAGATCCAGAGGTTCCGGGTTAAATTCGCAGTGGAGTATATATAATTACTCATTTTTGTTAGTGGTAGAGTTTATTTTTAAGTTTCGTCTTATCTAGTCCTCTTGCCATGAAATCTATTGTAATTTGTAACTGCATTAATGGGCCAGTTCAAAGAATTTAACCCGCTCCTTTCTGAAAATTTTAAGGGTGCGCCGACCAAAATATGCCAAAAATGCAGTCATGGTTAAGTTGATATAATTGAAAATACTGTCGTATTAAATTAACAAAATATATATATTTCGTATCAAAGGGAACGTGTTTACGATCCGATCCATAAATTCATAACACACTATAGTTTTTTCTACAATATAGTTTAAAGTTGGGCAAAAAACATGAAAACGAGTGCGGCGTTTAGTCGATATCTTATAGTTAATCTAAATTATTGTACCTCTGATTTTGTCTAAAAAATCACCAATGTCTACACTACAAATCGCCCGTCTCACATTTTCGATTTATCAAGCGGTTATTTAAATTATTATTTTTCAAATTAACACGTTAAATTCCCCATAAAAAATTCTATGGCCGCGCGGCATCAAATAAATATGAGCGAAGACATTTCAAATAAAATATATGACACTTGTCACTTACGGACGGCGCACCCTTAAGTATGTAGGGTACTTTAATATTGTATCGTAAAATATTGTAGGTAAATTACAACTTTTCACACCTTTTCGAACCTATTACGGGCGAAGTATATGAATAAATAATTTGCCCCATATAATTGGGTCGAAGAAGTGAAGGACGGGGTCATGGTGCGGAGGGCGCTCGCGTTACCCGCCGTTGCGTACGAATAGCTATATTATTGCCTGTGATATTACAACACATTGCTCGTACCAACTTTATGGAAATGTGACTCGCGACCCCTTTGGCTAAAGAAACTTGGCTACATTTTTGCTCTCTAATGTAGAGCGATATAATCAGTGCCCCATTCTATTTTGTGTGCGAATGTACCACGTCACTTTTTAATTACGATATTCAGTAATCCACCATCATTCCAGACGACATGCTGAACTACAAATATCTTGATAATAAAAATGGCGGCGCACAATAGAGAGTGATCCTGGAGGGTACTAATAAAATTTGATTAGATTTTGCCATAAATCTTTTTTTTTTCATTATGTGGGTTGACGTGGCATGGGCCCGTCTGCGCTCGGGAGGACGCCCAAATCCCCCATGTTTTGACACACATAACTGTTGTATTTATGACACACGCCTGTGCTGATCCGCAGCGGGGATTTATGAAGTCCACATGTGTTCTTGGTGGATTGAATTTTACGCTATGGAATTCCGTTTTGCGTTTTGAGTGACTGTGGAATGCCTTGTGATAGGTTTCTTGAAACATTTCTTTTTCACAGTAGCCGATACGTGGGTGGGATTGACGTTAGTCTTTTAACACGACTTCTTTATGAACGGGTTTGTTTAGAGTTAGATTACTGTAGTTTGCGGCTATCTGTCAAACTAGACCATCTTACTAAACAGGCAGTGCTATTACTCTGATAGTGTTATTTAATTTACCTACTACAGACTGAAAGCGATATTTGGGTATCAAGGTTTCAGGATCCATCAATTATCATCTTCACCATTCACAAAACGAATGGAGTTGTGTCCTTACACAACTCCATTCGTTTTGTGAATGGTAAAATAAAAATAAATATATGGTAAAATACCTTTATTTTAACCGCCTCTGTGGTCTAGTGGTTAAGACCACCGGTTTAGACCCAGAGGTCCCGGGTTCATTGTAATAATAGTCAGCGGTGTCTTTTGATTAAAAGTCGTAACAAACTATTAAATCTAAGAAGGTAACATAAACAAGACTTAATCAACTTAAACTAAATTTATTCGTTAAAATGTAAGTTATTGAAGACATATACATACTGATTATTGAGCATGTTATGTTGCCTTTTGTTATTCTTAATATGTACCTAGTTAATAAATTAGTGTAAGTTGTGGAATTCCCTAATTGGCTTATGTATCTTATAATAAGTAAGTTAAAATGAGTTTGTAAAAAAGTTGTAGAATTTCCTAATAAATAGAAAAAAATACTTACAACATTTATAGGGGTATGATAACCACGAACATAACGAAGGTTCTGATTTATCAGTGGAAATAGAAATAAGCGTCTCGTCCTCACAAGTTTCGGTTACAGCATCTGCTAATTTGCTCCATTCTCCAATTGAGATCAATTAAACATTTTTGCGGAGTACAATGAAGACTGAATAAGCCTATTTTGTGAAAGCAATGGGTAATAAATCTTTCAATTTGACTCGATTAGTTTATAAATTGCTCAAATAAAGAGGAAACATCCATTTTGTTTCTGTTACGTAACTCACTGGAAAATTTATAGAGCTTTCAGTCTATATTCGGGGAATTCTTCATCAGAACAGAGTAATTTCATGAAAACAGACAAAAAGAAAAAAAAATGATGATTTAGTCAACCTACTAACTTAGTGTCATCACCATATTATTAATATTTTACAAATATCAATAATCTGTTCAGAATAGAAAAAAATCCTAAATATTTTTATTCAGGAAGCGTTTGCACTAAAATCGTATTCTTTATATTCTTTTTATTAAAATAAATCACATTTAATTTCTCCCCAAAAACTAATAAGTCCGACACACTAAAACCGAGCCGGTAATAATAGTAGTAGCCGGTAGTAATAACATCAGTCTGAACTGCCAACATATCTCTTATCCCATTTCCTCATTCCGGGTAATCTCAAAACGCCCAAACCTGACCCGTATTACTACTTACAACGAATTAACCCTAAGCCTAGGCCGCTAGCTGTCATACGAGACTCATGAGTCATCTTCGGGGATCCATTAGGCTCACAATATGGCAACTCACGCTCACTTTCTGAGGGCTGCTCTCATAAAAAAATTCAACGTTATAACGCGAAACATTTATGATATAAGTCAATATAGCTTTTACTCGTTAATGTATTTTGTTCCTAATATTTTTTTGCGAAAGCTTTTATGCTTTATAATCTAATAAACGCCCCGGTGGTTAAGTGGCAGAAAGCTCTATTTCGATGCATAGACCGGGTTTGTCATCATCAACCCGCATTTGGCAAGCGTGGTGATGAAGTCATTACCCATCAATTGTAGTGATGACTTGATTTCAATGATGGAGGCTTTTGCCCAGCAGTGGGACAGTTATAAGCTATTTAATTTACTTTACTCACTTCATGATGTATTAGAATGTAAACATAAATATAACTAGGTACTAGTATGAACAAGTTCTGCTGAGCATGATATTGTTTAGGCAATCCAAATAAAACTATAGAAAACGTGTTCCTGTGAATTGTTAAAGCGATTTTTGCATGCCTAGTGGTAAAATATGGCTGAATCAATTTAATTTTTCTGTACCACCAATCATGTACCCATATTTGCAATTAAAAATATCTTTATCTTTATCTTTTATATTTAACCTTTTCACCGCCCAACTATCCTGCACGCGATGTCCCGCTGTACGCCAACATATAAATGTATTTTAATAAAGTAGGTACAAAGAAGAACTTCTATAGAAGTGCTGGCGTGGACGGCACGAAAATCTCGAACTTCTATAGAAGTTGTTGGCGGTAAAAAGGTTAAATACTTTTTTACAACCTATGGATAAATAGGTTGTAAAAACTAACTGTTTCGTACACTAGTATAGTAATTACAACATTAAAAAAGCATTTTATATTTCTCATGTTAGTTAATTTACGATTAAATCAATCACAAAAACCAAGCTTCTCCTCGTACTTTGTAAGGCAAGATATTATACACCAAGTTTGATTTTGCCGGCACAATCCTTTAAGCAGCCACCTCATTAGGTTGCCTTATCGTTATCATGTATCGCTTTCCCGCATAGGCGACATCCTGCTTACAGTGAAGTAAATGATTCTTTGACATGCCGATTATTACCGTCGTACAAGTTAAATTGTTTGGACGTTGATAACTTTTAGTGATTAGTTTGCTGCTTTGAAAGTAGTGAATTGCAGGCAGTATGCCCATTCTTTAGACTAATGCCTGATATCACCATTAACCCCTAAGTTTTAGGTGACCCCTAAGCCATGTTAGGTGACAGTTGTTGGAGCAAAACCGTCACCTAAAATGACTTAGGAGTCAATGGCGAAAATAGGCATAAGGCATCTAAATTTAATAGAAACAGAGTTATAAGTTATATCGTGGGCAAGATTGGTGTAACCAAAATAATTAATGACAAGTAATATTAGGACCTAACCTGAAGTGATAACAGTCTTTGCTATAATTTTGCCGAATTTTTTAATCAAAATCAAAATCAAAAAAATCAAAAATCATTTATTTGCCTAAAACATGGTAATATAGCTGGTCATGATAATATTATGTACAAACTTTACCAAAACTGGCATGCAAATATTAATTGAATCTATTTTAAATATAAATTTAATTTTAAATCTTCTATGACTAATATGTGATGTAGCACTGGTAGTATGAGATATTTCAACTTTTAGCTTTACTTATCTCTGACTTACTTTAGCTTTGGTATTATAAAATAATAATGTACATTAATCAAAAATAAATGTTACAAGAAAAAATAAAATGCGAGAAAGAAGACAAGATTTTCATAAATTTTCTAGGGATCACTAGATATCGGCGCTTACTTTATTTTGTGAACGGAACAAAAAAATTATAGACACTGCAAAATTGAAACAACTAACTTTGTCCACAAGCATTCTTGTAACATCGTCCACCGTCGTTTCTTGCACTGTGACTTAGTTCCGGGCGTGACGACCGCCGGATGCATTGGACATGGAAAGGATTTTAAAGCGGCCGCCGCCGGTCTGATATAGCCGACCATTCTTCCATTTGGAGAGCGCCTTATCGATCGCTTCTCCATTTATACTTACGTCAAAACCTGATTTGTTATATTCGTTCCCCTACGCTTTACCACACGACGTATAGGCTCCGTTGTAGTGACTAAAACCACCATTTGTATGCACAAGGTTAGTAGTAAAGTGTAGGCGGCGACGTCCTGGATAAATAGTTTCATGTTTGCTGATATACGAGTGTGGGAAAACTGTTTCGTTTCAGCTGTTTTCTTGGCGTAATAAAATCTTCAATCAGCGAGATGCTAGGAAAAGTATTTCTTTTTGCGTGTATAGTATCACGTTTGGACTGATATTGTCTTATATTATTATGCTGGGGTAGTTTGAGCACTATATCGGATTTTGGATCTGTGTTGATTTCAATTTGTAAATAACTGTTAACACCATAGATTTAGTATAAATCTATGGTTAAAGCTCAGTTTTCTGGGTGACTGGTTAATTTGAATATGACTAAAGATTATTTTATTGACCACATTTACGTTTTCCATAAATTCACCGCTACACTTTTCTAATTTTAGTAAACCTTTAAAAATAAAATTAATAATTATTCTTACACAGACAATAATTATCCCGTAATTACATTTGAAACTCTCTCATCATTTCTATTCAAAGAAAGGTTTTTGATTAGGGGTAAGAGTCGTCGGTTACAGTTAATCTGAATTAAACTAAAACAGATTAGAACCTAGACAAACATGAAGAACGTTAGAAAAAATAAGTATACATGAACAAATGTGTAGTAACGCGTAACACCAAATCAACAAAGTCAGTGATTAAATGTTTTGCCAAATACAATTATGCACCCTAATGTATTGGCTATGTGTTCTCCTCGCCACATGGGGTGAGCGAGTGGCTGGCAACACCACACCTTTTGCGGTGACGGGCTAAGCCGCAAATGTGTTAGGTAACGGTATCCGATACTTTTGCAAAGGTCAAACGTAACTTGTAGTTGCTTAGGCACTTTCTTACGTACAAAAAGTTATTTGTTACACGAAAAAGGTAAATCTTTGGGGCAAATCTTGTTCGCCAAAATCTGTTTTAAGGCAGTTCCTTTGTTCTGATACAAGAATAGGCTAACAACTGTGGAACAGGGCTGATTTTGAATTAAATGTAACGTTGATTACAGCTTTAAGTAGGTACCTATAGATTGTTAAATAGCTGCCTTTCATTTCTAGGTGTCTCTAGAGTCTAGTGTTGATAGTTATTCTACTTAAAGAATCAAACTGTACGTTTACATGTGGAAAGCAACTTCAAAGAACAGAAATTTAAATCAATATTAAAACGAAACCCTGTTCGGCTGTAGAATACCTTTACGTTCAAATAGTAAAGTAGTGTAGTGTGTTGTGTGTAGTAGGAGTAGTGCTAACTCTAAAGTTTTCTAGATCTATTTTTTGCAATTCCAGCTTTAGGACAGGTCAGATTGGAACCAAAGATATCGTCGACGATAGTCTCGAGCGAGAGCGAAGTGTGATTAGGGTCTTAACAGGAACGGCTCGACTGTATTTATCTAAGCTTCTAAGTTACCCTTTAAAAGAATAGGGCATTCCAATAAAAGTGTCTTGGCTTAAAGAAAAAAAGATACAAAAACACAAATGTTGAAAAAATTTCCACGAGCAGGGTTTGAACCTGCACCCTTCTGACATACCGGGTCAGGTGCTCTTCCAATTGAGCTATCGTGGTTCTAACCAGCCCGCCGAAATTATTCAACACTATTTACTTTTTACTTTGAAAGCCAAAGGCGCCCATTCAATGTTAACAACTACCGTCATTAACAACATGAAAAAAAGATATCTAATGACTTACGTCAATATCACATACCTAGCCTTTACTTTAAAGAATTGCCATATGTCTATTATTTACACTCGAATCAATGCTGCTATTTTAAAACATCCACATTGTCTCTCGAATCAGGCTGAGACACAACTGTAGACGTTTTGAAGTAGCAGAATGGAATGTTATGTTATTTTTTCCTAAAGCACTGTTTTTTTCTTTTTAATATTGATTAGGTACAAGTTGCATTTTTTTTGTATGTGCTTACTGCCAGTTATTATCGAATGAATAGCTATGATATGGCATTAGTTTTTTTTTTATTCCGCCTGATTAGGGACTAGCAAATGTTACTAATCCGAAGTTAAAGTCCTCTCTAGTCATGACGCTTGGCCACCCCAAGCCAAGTATCACTGTGGGGTGTTTTGCCCCACATTGTAGCAGACGTGGCGCCAACGCGCTGGGGATTACAGGGACACATTTCTATAATATGGAGTGTTTATTTTGTAACATTATTGGGATTTGATACGATAGACTCATAAAATGTGTCCAATCCGAAATATAAATAATACTGACGACAACCTACTTAAGCTTACTAGAATAATGAAGTGATAAAAGAAAACTGAATATTACTCATAAACTCACATTGATACCGCTAAATAATGCTGAAGCAGAAGAAATCTCATGTTACGGGCAACATAATCACTCAAGCTAACTCTATCGGCAGCGTTTATTGAACTTCTAATGTTTCAAATGTTAGAAAATCATTTTTAGATAGGTACTTTATTGCACCCGCTACCAGTTCAGACGTACCAACGACTACTTCAAAAAACGATAAGCAATAAAAAAAATAATAGAACTAGCACGAGAAAAATGTGCTGAAGGGAGGATATAAGAAAGGGGTTGTAACCTTAAAAAGATTTTAATATATTTTATGAGTTCCATTCCGTCCCGTTTTTACGAAGCATCCCTGGCCTGCCCGGATTAGAGTGTAACTGTCGTTATGTCCCGCTTTATGTGTGGGCATCTGTGTCCTTAGGAGCGGAGGGGGCCTCCCCAAACTTATTTATTTAGATATTGATCCGTCGAAGTCATTGCGAACCTTAATTCTGCCTCTATGATATTTAAGAGTTGTTTTATTATTACTCGCCTCGTCGTTGCGCTCACGGAGGAGTGTGTTATTATATTAATTAGGCATAGCTAAAGCTTATATGCAACAGGATTGCAAAAAGACAAAACATTAAAAACATGTTTATATTATTGTGAATTTTGCAGTCACAATGTTTTAAATGTATATATACAGGGTTACTGGTGGTTAAAATACCTAATTTCCTCAATTTTTACCGAAATTTTAAAACAATTGCTTATTGGATGTACCTAATTTCGTTTACCTTTTATTCAAAGCTGACTGTTTAAAAAGCTACGAAATTCATTAGTACCCGATATTACTTAACATTAGGAAATTGGGTATTTTCGTAAAAAAACATAAAATTAAAAAATCTGGAAAACTATTAACTTTCGGCCATCCATATGGTAGGCTAAATTTGTTGTAATTTGGCCGCTCTATCACGTCCAGCCAAGTATACGTCGAGTTTCCAATAACCCTGTACCTATATACAACCTGGATATGACACTACGACAATAAATCATCATCATCATCATCATCAGCTCATTGTATGTCCCCACTGCTGGAGCACGAGCCTTCCCTATGGATGAATAGGGAGAACGGGTCATAAACCACCACGCGGGCCCAGTGTGGTTTGGTGGTTGTTAACGACTGCTAATGCAGCCGGGACCAACCGCTTTACGTGCCTTCCGAAGCACGGAGGAGTTCGAGATGATACATTTTTGGTCACCCATCTGATGGCCGGCCTCTGGCGAATGTTGCTTAACCTCAGCACTCGCAGACCGGGCGCGTTAACCACCCCTTAAAGTTAAAGATTAATATGATGTGATTAATATGATGTTACATTTCACGGTAAGTATGCTTTGTGAATTGCGGTCGAATTTTACCACTGGTCACTTCGCCCTTATAGACGTTGCTAAACTTATGGCATCTGTCTTTACAGAGGAAGATGATTGAAAGGATGAGGTTGCACAAAATATCCCCGATAAGTCAAAGTGCTACTGGGAGAGGGAAACCTCAGCAGGCCCCACTAAGATCAAATAAGATAAGTACCACTGGACGATCACTAGTATCCTACTAATATTATAAACGCGGAAGTTTGTAAGTATGGATGTTTGTTACTTTTTCACGTAAAAACTACTGAATGGATTTGGATGAAATTCGGCATACAGATAGTTTATAACCGGGAATAACACATAGGATACTTTTTATCCAGATATTCCCACGGGAACGGGAACCACGCGGGTGAAACCGATAACCACACGGGTGAAACTGCGAGCGGCCACTAGTAAATAAATAAAAATGAATGTATTTCGCTGGTAATCGCATTTTCGCATCACTTGAGAACGGCTTAACGGTTTTAGACGAAATTTTTCAGAAAGACAGACCATGACACGGTGTAAGACACTTTTTATCCCGGTCATGGGCCATGTCCCGGTAACAGGTTACTGTGGGCTAGTGTAGTCTTCGCGAACGAAGTCGCGGGCAACAGCTAGTATAAAATATAATAGATTATAGCGGCGACTACGGTCTCTTTAAATTTCAAACAGATATCAGAGTCAGAAATGAAATAATTTGGAATTAAATGAAAGAAATTAAATGTGTTAAGCGCTAATGGCGCCTGGCATTTGGAAACTGGAAAAGAAATAGCTATGAGCTTTCGTATAAAGTGAAATTCTTATTCAGAGGAAGTGGTCGCTGGATTTATTCGAAAGATAATTAGAACAAAGTTAAAAAATTAAAACAAAAGTTAATGGAAAACAGCGAAATTCATATCATGTAAATAACTAAATAAACTTTTTTGATACGTGTAGTCTATTCTCCAGAGCATATAATTATGATGATAAGGAAGGAAGACGTTTTATACCAAAATCATCTTCAGTGAACTCACAAACAAATTGAATCTCCATGACAACTGATACCCATTATCAATTGTGACAGACGTAAATTAAGCATGGAGACACAATAGTCGATAACATACCCTAATTGGTTCCAGTAAGCAAACTTTGTTTCATTCATAAAGTTCGTGCCTCTACTTAGCATGAATGAAGGGAATTGTCCATAATTATTATATTATTTTCGTGGAGCCGTTTAGACTGGATGCTTTATGCTTGTTCTTATTGTAATTTTATAGCTACTGATAACGTCTGACCTATTTCAAAGGATGATTTGTTGCATTTAAACTATGAACTGTTTTCCCAATAAAACAATAAGAGTAATTGGTAATGTTAATGAACGTGCGTAATTGTGTTTAATAATATTTAGTACGTATTCTTCATTGATTGCTTTTAGTTTCTGCGTAATTGTGTATAGTCGACAATGAAATTGCTTTACCACCTTAGAAGTGAATTTTGTTTGCATTTAATAAAACAACAAGTTCTATTTTTGTATAAAAGACAAGTGACAGATACGTTGTCATCATTGACAATGAGTCTTAGCGAAATTTTATTGTAATGGAAGTTTTTGTCAAAAGTGATAAAGCAATTTCATGGTCGACTATACATAAAATGTAACATTTTATGATAGTAAAATAGAGTTAAGTTTAAGTAGAAAGAAAGGTAGGAAAGAAATACTAAATTGCTCCTAATAGCTAGGGTACCAGGAGAACACTATTTATTTAGTTAGCTGCTCTACTAAATAAATATCTCTTTGTTGCCGTCTGGCCTACCTTATAATAAGTGGTTCTTTAAATCGGAAGAAGCTCATATCTAAGTGTCCAATTCAGGAAGAGTATCGACTTAAATAAAATGCTTAAAATGTTGCAATAACCCACTTCGATCAAAACTAAAATGAGGCCACTTTCGCAGTTAAATTTACGATTCAAACGTGCTTTTGTTAAATAAACTTTGCACAGTGAAACGTATAGAGAGAGCTCTTATCCAAGCACAATTAAAGTTCGCGGGATGCCATGTTTATTCGCTCCCTAAAGCAACGCGATACTCTCACCCCCTAGGATCGCATCACTCTCAGTTGCACTCGACTATGAGTGCCGTCATCCACTTTAAAAAACACACAAACAGCTCCAGTAAAGTTGCAACTACGCAGCTTGTGTATCAGACTTCTGAGAACATGCATTATATTGATGAAGAGCAAATTAATAATAGCGGCTTACACAGCTTCCAAGAAACTGATTGGCTGTTTATTAGATTAAAGTATGTATTCAGTTCTACTTATATATGTAAATTATTAAAGTTAATAGTGTGCTTTCTTTCTTTTTAAATCAGAGTTGAAAAACCTCTAAACTATATCTTCCAATGCAGAACAATTTTCATTTTATTTCTATCAATAGTAATTTTAGAATATCGTCGCTAATTCGATTCTCTGGCTCTGGCTAATATTGAGACATGAAGCTTGGATCATACTTTATGTTTAAAAAATAACGTACTACTCTTAAGCAATCTTTTATGAGTCTTCTCTTAGACATATTTTGAAATTTAGTTTTATGAGCCATTCCACGAATCTCCATGTATAGAAACTTGTCGAACAGATGAATTGCACAATACGATTTTTAAGTAAGTATCTCCAAGTATTGGGTTACCTATGAAATTGACGTTTTTTCGTAAACGTATTACTCAATACCGATTGTTAATATTATTATACACATTTAATTAAGACAATGTAACTTGGGCTTCAGTAATAACAATGATTTTTAATTCTTATGTATCTAAAGAAAAATGTAAGAAAATATTGGGCCATTTTTATTTAAATTACTTATTTTTTTGTTAGCGGTATTGACCTTTTGTTTCATTATAGCTTTCAAGGTTTTTTTTTCTTTTTTTAAGGTCTGCTATATTTAGCTAGTGAAACAAACACACAACCCTACAATTATTATATTGTTAAAAACTTTGGAAAATATAATTTAATAAAAAATCTTCACCATCATCATCATCATCTCAGCCAAAAGACGTCCACTGCTGGACAAAGGCCTCCCCCAAGGATATGAGGGGTATTTGCCGTAATCGCCACGCTTGGCATTAGGTCCTTACCTATGAAATTGACTTTTTGTATATATTATATTAATATTATATTATGGTTATATTAATAACCAAAGTGACCTTTTGGATTAGCAGCGTTATTGTGTTATCTTATTTGCAAACTAGTGATTTAAGGTTAATTAAACTTTTGGGTGTTACAAGAGTTTATACAAAGACAACAATGGTATCGGTGGGCCGAATGCAATTTAAGTAAAAATAAGTTATAATTAACGGGATTATTACTATATTTTGGTTGTAGTTGAGTATCCGATTTATCGACATAGTGGCTTTCTTTGCGCAAGACACTCGTTGAATAAATAATTCCTTTTTAATATGATTCACTTTTTTGTCGCAACACCAAAAAGTGGAATGTTCTCCCAGCAAACGTTTATCCATTTTCCTACAACATAAGGTTCTTTAAGCGAGGTGTGAAAAAGCAACTTGCGGGGACTTATTCGTCAACTGGCATGTGTGGAAGTGACGAGTGCGCGCGAGTTGGCACCTTCCGATTTTACCTATATTTTTTGACGTCAACTCGCTCGTTCGTGAAAATCTGACGTAGTATGTACAGTCAGCTACAAAAACGTTTTAATAAATTTAATATATCGCACTACCAATACAATACTGGTGCAAGTCAAAATATACTGATATTTGAAATTGAACTGTACTGTTCTTCAATACGACAAAATTTCCAATGTCAGTATGTTTTGACTTGCACCAGTATTGTATTGGTAGTGCGATATGTAAGTTTTTTTATTGTATCTTTATCTTTATCTATATATCTTTATCTCTATTGTATTGATGTGAGTTTAAAATAAAACAAAATACAAAAGCAGCGTCACGAAACATCGCTCACCCGGATCAAGACGAGCATGGCTTCGTCGTGGTTCGAAACAAGAAGCGATGTCATCAGCGAGCAAGCCAGAACCGTTGCGGTACCGCACCGACAGGGCCCAACTTCCTGCTGCGTGCTGCGATACCGAACACGGCCATGTACCTGTCCCGCCTGCATCACACCACCACATCGCAGGAGGTAGCAGAGTTCATACGAATGAAGTCTAACTTTAATTTGAGGATTGGACCGCTGGAGTCGTGCCATAATACGAGCTTCAAAGCGTTTGTGATGCGAGTCCCGACATCAAAGCTGGACATCTTTATGAAGGAGGACTTCTGGCCGAACGGTGTAGTCTACAGGCGCTTCCATCGAAAGTTGCCTGTTGCTACCAAGTTAGTGGTACCCATCAAATGATACTAACATAGTTATTGAGTTATTTATATACTAACAAAAATTGTTTTTATATTGTATGTATGTTAGTCTGCAAGGTATTTATTATATGGACCGCTCTGTACTTTTACCATCTGTTACAGTGTTTCTTGCCTGAAATAAAGATTTATTATATATATTATTTGCCAGTCATACTATTAGAGATTACTGAGAGAGTTATTTAAGCAGATTAATATTTTAACTGTAGCTTCACAGTATATTTATAAAAATATCATTTATGTTTATAAAAACTTAGATAAATTCGAAAAAAAAGTAATACCCATAATTTTAACACAAGAAATAAAAACAAACTTGCTGTTCCAAAACTTAGACTCAATAAAGTTGGTAATTCATTTGTTGGGAAATGTATAAAAATATACAATAAAGTGCCTTTCACTCTAACAGAATTGCCACTACACAAGTTTAAGACAGAAATAAAACAAGATCTAATGAAAAAAGGTTATTATAAAATTGATGATTATTTTAATGATAAGAATGTGTGGTCATCTTAGTCTGCTCGCCTGCACATGTTATTTCACATTGTAAGTAGTTACACTTTTTTATAAAAGGTTATTATTAAAGTCAAAGAATAATTAGATGATAAAACAGCCTGGTTGTAATAAAAAACACATTATACTCTATTTGTATCAATATACAAAATAAAATTAATTTATATAATTTTTATACTGATATGATAGTTTTGAACAGTGTCCTACAGATAACAAACAGCGTTGCGTTAAATAGATCATTAAGTTTTTATTTAAAGTATCTTGAGTGTGTCATGCTCTCTTTATTGTCTCTGCGGTGGTGGCATGTGCGTCGGGTCGTTACGTTCCCTAAAATATGGTTGAGCGAAGCGATGGCTGATTCATATGTCATACTCGTGAACGGGTGCCGCCTGTGGAGGCTGGTCTGCTCTTGCATACTTATCTTATTGTTAGTATTAATTACTATAGTTTGGCTGGAATTTAAATGAAAACCGCAGCTTTTTGCAAACGACAACCGTCTTAGTTACTTACTGAATTATGTAACTGAACACCCAGTTGAGTAATTCCGCTCCTCAACTTCGCAAGTTACATATTCTAAGTTTCTTTCTTCTATTCTGAAGGCGGCATCTAAGTTGACGTAAGTTGAAGAATATACTTAGAGACTTCTAACGTATTTTGACTTGTTGTTAAACTAAATAAGACGTAGGTTTGACTTCTTTATCAGTGTAAGTAATTGTGTGTTGATAAAACAGAATTTGTAACATTTAGTCCCTTACAAATAAACAGATAATAAGCTTCAAATAGTTGTTCCGTTTTTATTTTCTTTTACTCTAATTTGAAATGAAGTTTACATGACGGGAACAAAACACGGAATAACTATTCGCAGCTTATTATTTGTTTATTTGTAAGACCCTTAGTGAATAGCAACACCGTATATTATATAGTCTTCCTCTAAAATTAATACTAAAGAAAAAGCACATTTTAATGTAATGCTGTCTCGTTATGAATGATACAGACAGAAAAGGACAGTATCAGTTTCAAAACAGGCTAGAATTTAGTTATAGGTATAGTTGTTTATTCCAAAAACGAATTTAACCTTTTCATAAGTTTCGTCTCTATCAAACGACAATGTTTATGGATAGTCTCTCTAACACGAATATGAATGTAGTATACTGGCGCTTAAATTTGAACTTACACTTAACCGCTTTTTAAATTCAAACACAGTGTTTGATTATCGTGTCAATGCTAATTGAAACTGAAGAGTGTTAGCAGTAATCGCCGGTCCCGATCTCAACAACAGTTTGGATAAGCAAAATGGCCGAATGACATCCATTTGCCCGTCCCCCGTTATTACAAAGAGTGGCGAAGCTCGCAATTGCATACAGTATAATTTACAAAAGGAATTTTGGCAATCAGCCATAAAGTAAGGTCAATTAATGAGTCGTCTGGATGAGTGACCGTTAAAAAGCGTCAAATGAAAAAGAACTTTCGGGTTTGTAAAATGATAGATATAGATAGATGCTTTATTGCTGAGGCTATAAGCCTAACGTTTATCACATAACTTACAATAAATACGTAGTAAGTTACGGTAATTAGTGTGCTTATTGCTTTAAAGCGTTCTCTTCCAGACAAACAGCCGATTTGAAAGAACTAAGACATAGTTGGAGGCGCAAATTATTTGAATTTGGAAGAGTAATATATTTCATAAAATAGAATTAAACGTTTTTAACAAAATTATACATAATGTATCCTATTGCTGCACAAAAACTCACTAAATACGTAGCGCTAACATGTTTGAATTATCATTCTGTCTCTGTCAACACCCAACAAATGACAGTTTTTTTAATGGAATGACATTTTAAACGTGTTTAGCGCTAAACGCATTTTAGTGAAATTAAACAACTTTTACGGATCTACTCGCGTTTATTTTACACATTACTTATTTAATGTTGGAGCTGGGACGATATAATCTGGAAATTGTTTTATGACAATCTTTTGAGCTGTAGTACAGGTTCGGCGCGTGCTAGGCTTTTGGCTTTGGGTACGCATGAGGCCGGCTACTGGCTTCACGCGTACCCATCGTCAAATACAGGAACATTTCTTGAGCCTGACTGACTTGGGGTTCCGGTCTGCGCTTCTCATAAATGTCCCTGTGGCAGTGGTGTCGACAAGCTAGGACATCACGGACTGTCATGCCAAAAAAGTGCAGGCCGCTTCTCGAGACATGCCGCACTTAACGATATCATACGCCGGTCCCTTGCCACCGTCAACGTGCCAAGTCTACTTGAGCCGACTGGTATTGCAAGAGACGATGGCAAGAGACCGGACGGTATGAGTTTGATTCCATGGAAGATGGGCCGGGTGCTGGTATGGGATGCAACCTGTTCTGACACGCTGGCCCCTTCCCATCTACATGGAACCAACAACAGAGCTGGTGCGGCTTGTGAAGCAGCTGAAAAAGCTAAAGCATGCAAATACAGGGGTCTAGGCTCCGAATATGATTTTGTCCCATTCGGTGTCGAGACCCTTGGTCCGTGGGATCCTAGCGCTTTAAGGCTTTTTAAGGAAATAGCAAAAAGGTTAGTCGACATCACAGGAGACCGAAGAGCTGGCAGCTACCTCGGACAAAGAATTAGTCTAGCTATTCAAAGGGGGAACGCTGCCAGTATTTTCGGAACCTTGCCTAAAGGGACTCCTTTTAATAATATATTTTAATTAATAAATTATATATATTTTTTAAGGTTTTTAGTTATAGGTTCTTTGTACATAATAATTTGTTCGATAATATAGAATGTCAACTTTAATGTTTATCCTGACTCCCTGTGACCACGGTAGTAGATCCGTAAAAGTTGTTTCATTTCAATGTGTACCTAGTGTTCGCGTAAACTTTAGAAAACAATATGCATTTTAGTGAGTTCTTGTGCAAGCCAGCCTAAATCTTTAAATAATATACACAAATATACTTAAGAGGAAATACTAAGGTCGACTGAATTGAAAAATATGTATGAAAAGTAGACAAAATCAACGTTTCGTAGTCCCCTGATTTCTCCTCCAAAACTGGACCGATTTAATTACTTTTTTCATTAAAATAAAAAAAGACTTTGGCTGTGTCCCTATGTTTTGATTTTTTTATATAATCTCCTCAAATTTGGGAAACAGCGGAAAATCTGGGCAGTTTTTAAGGCTTTAAAGGTTCATATCTTTTTTAATAATTAATTTATGAAAAAGAGGAAAACATAAAAACACAGCCAAAGCCTTTCTTTAATTTTTAATGAAAAAAGTAATTAAATCGGTCCAGGTTTGGAGGAGAAATCAGGGGACTACGAAACGTTGATTTTGTCTTTTTTTCATACATATTTGTCAATTCAGTCGACCTTAGTGTTTCCTCTTAAACAGTCTTGCAGCGCGGAAAGCTCTGTAGAAATTTAATGTAAATAGAAATTATGCGCTACAAAAATATAAACCCACCGCTTAATAACTATTCGGTGTAGCAGTGCCCATTGCTAGCTATATTAAAGCTTCTTCAGTCTTTGTAATGAATAGCGCTCCCGCTCCGTTCAGAGTTTAAACTAGAAAATTGTGTAAAAAGCACTTTACGGCCACAAACATTTCTCTTTTAATTCGAGGGGCCCGGTTGGTCCGGGAGCCGCGATATAACACCGCATTTGCTGCTCACCGTTTATTCTACAAAGATTTATTACATTAATTAATATACACGAATACATAATTAAAGATAAAAGTATTAGAAAAAAGTAACAGAAATGGCTTTACAGCAACACATGGTTAAATCGATAACAAGAAAAATAAAATTTAGAATTTATACGTCTCAAATATATAACCCACCACTTAATAACTATTCAGTATAGCAATATACCTACATTGCCAGTTGTATTGAAGCTTCTTCAGTCTTCCAAAATGAGTAGCGCTCCCGTTCAGAGTTTAAACTAGAAAATTGTGTAAAAAGCACTTTGTGGCCAAACATTTCTATTTTAATTCGAGGGGCCCGGTTGGTCCGTGAGCCGTGATATAACACCGCATTTGCTGCTCACCGTTTATTCTACAAAGATTTATTACGTTAATTAATATACACGAATACATAATTAAAGATAAAAGTATTAGAAGGAAGTAGCGGAAATGGCTTTACAGCAACACATGGTTATATCGATAACAAGAAAAATAAATTTAGAATTTATACGTCTCAAATATATAACCCACCACTTAATAACTATTCAGTATAGCAATATACATTGCCAGTTGTATTGAAGCTTCTTCAGTCTCCCGAAATGAGTAGCGCTCCCGTTCCGTTCAGAGTTTAAACTAGAAAATTGTGTAAAAAGCACTTTACGGCCACAAACATTTCTCTTTTAATTCGAGGGGCCCGGTTGGTCCGGGAGCCGCTATATAACACCGCATTTGCTGCTCACCGTTGATTCTACAAAGTTTTATTGCAAAGCGGGATGCAATTTTATGTCCATTAATCTTCTCAGAGACTTTGGTGCTTCTGTTTCGGTAGCATGTAGTGCTGTTTTAATTTCATTATCAATTTCACTATCCTTTTAGCTTGCAGTATCTAAACTTTGTGATGACGTAACGTTTATTATTTGTATATTAAGGCCAATAAGCCAAATAACACCAATTGCATATTATAAAATCCACGTTATGAAAATGCGGGCTACCTATATTTATTTATTCTTAAATGAATTTACTTAACTCTACCTCCATAATCTAACTTTTTCAATACTTTGCGTTTAAACTTATTATTGCCGAACAATAATTCGTTTATAACTTTCACTAGCTAATGGCTGACAGATGTTTTAATCGTAATAACAATATTCGTGTTGATGTTTGTAAACGTTCGGTTGAGTGGGCAATTAAGAATTTCTTTGATAACGCTTCGAGGAAGCGCGTCGGTACAGCGGTTGAGGCAGCAGCCGATAAAACGGGCCATTCATCAGATTTATAACGGCTCTAAAGTTAACGACTTGCCCACATTCAGAACACAGTGCACTTAACTTGTTTTTAGGCGAAAAATTTACTTTTAAAACTTGTGAGCAGCTGACTTTAAGCACTCAACTCCCGAAGACGAGACGTTAGTGAAGTAATATTTTACTTGAGCAGCGCTCGCGAATACCTGCTTCCAACTTGCTTTTAATTAAGTACCTAGTAGCAGTTCTTGACGCCAAAGCCGGCTGAATTGGCACTGTGACAGAAATATTAAAAACAGTTTCAAAGCAACTTTCAGAAAACTGTACACAAGCATTAGAGGATCGTGTCGTTAAACGTCTGATTAAGTTTCGTTTCGCATGTCTGCGGTACAAAATTCGTGTTGGTGAACACTGAAATTTCCTTGTCATTCTAAGTAATGGCAGTTCGGAACTTCGGCTCGACGTGTCTGAACTACTAAGCCATCAGTTACTAAAACGTCGGGGAAAATATATAGGAAAAAGGTTACAAAACAGGTAGGTACTAGAAAAGCATCAGGGTACCTAGTGAGAGTTGAGAATTTATATAGCATTATTTTAACTATCTTCTTTTGTCACGAAGGCGCAGCGTCAATGCTGAAGAAACTATTGTTTTTGTTAACGTAACCAATAGCAAATAAACTCACACTCGGTACCCAGAACAGGGCTTAGGATTCTTCTATTTTAAAACGTCCACATTGGTGGCCTGATGCTGACATTTACCCCAAAGTTCAAATGTCAAAATCAGGTCACTAAAGTGCAGTGGACAATCGTGTGATTGCAAACGGTTTAAAATAGCAGAGTCGATGCTCAAAAACTAGTGCCAATCCAACGCTGCCGTGTTCAAACACTAATGTCAGGTATTTATTTAGACTGGCGTTTCATTCGGATCCTTAAACCGTTTCCGATGGCGGAGCTATGCGGGGTGCGCGTGCTGCAACATTAAACAGTTCCTTTTGTTACTGAAACGTATAGCGATTAACACGAACGACGTGTATTGTGGAGGCTTACTTACGAATGTCCGCCGCAAAGCCGGGCCGGCCACGATTAACAGCCTGGCGTTGGCACAAAGACACTGTTTTATTTCCAGTTCTAATGAATAGGAAATGCAATAATACGCTGCTTTGCCGAAAATGTTTGTTCTTTTTTATTCGAATGGGTTGGCAAAAAGCATGATAATCTTCAAATGGTAAGCTGCTTCTGTAGCTTACTGTACTTCGCGTGTTGCCGAGAGCCTCTTATTGTTATCATCCGCATAAGCTTCATTGCACCTGTACGTTTATAAAATGTCCCAGAACTGGGCATAGGCGACACATGAACAAAACACATGGAGTGATTTGGCCATAACTTACCATTATGCGGGTTTGTGTTTCAACGGCTGTTAATTTGCGATAGCCATCAGGACCAACGACAACTTGGCTTATAAACCAAAGAAGAGCTTGAGATTTATAAATTTTTTCACCATGGTAACACACCATTGCGAAAGTTGCTTAGCTTGCAAGATTGCTATCTGAACTCCGTGACAGTTGCCATCCAGGTAGTTTCTGTGCCTAAACAAAATGGTAACCCTACTACTTCACTGAATTCCTATTCAAAATATGTTTAATAAAGCAGAGAGCTGCATTTCATGTGAGTTATGCCTTAATTAAACGTTTTCGTGTTGTGTAGTTATTAGTTTTCAACTCCGACCTTGTGGATGTGGATTTTATAATTAGATTAAAAGCTATATATTTCAGTTTCGCTATGTATAGGTGTTTAATACATTATATAGTTGTTGATACTACAATTTTTCACTAGTAGACGCTACTGGAGAAAAACGAGGTTAGTTTAGCCTAACTACCTAACTCCCGTTTTCGATAACGTGATCGAATGGCAAACAAAACCCTACTCTGCCTTTATACCGAACTGTTAACAGTTGTATGGGAATCATTTGGAATTGTCCATCAATGCGCCGGACACATAATTGCAGCAGCTGGCACGATATTCGCAACGCAAACTGGCATGGACGCTAACCAAGCTTGCGGTGCACGGCCCGTAATTTGACGTGCTTTGCTCCAAAATGTACAATAAAAGCATGGAAATTATTACTACGCATTACAATTGACGAGCATTTCATCAGTGTATCATTTGACAAAACGCCTCTGCGTTATTTGTCACACCTAAGCGGTCCATAATTCGCACCTAAGTTGGGAGTACATGTTAGTGAACTAGGTTTAGTTAGTGATTAGGGCTTGAGAGTCCACCTGGCTAGCTCTCAAAGGCAGTCGCCATTACATCATCAGTAGCAGGTCTCACAGGTTAGAATGAGATACGTTATGTATCTCATTCTCCTCCTCCTTTATCTGGGAGAAGTGCGATGTCGCCTTATTGTCCTTATCGTCACTTATTTCAATGAAAATGAAGGTCAATTGTTTCCCTGTTATAAAATATTGAATAAAGCTCGCCGATCACCATTAGTGCAAAATGACATTGAGTCCATAAGCTAAACGGTTGTCTGCATTTTTCTTTCAGGCGGCACGCTTGTGGAGTGCAGACTTATTTTCATTCCGCCTACAACCGCTTCCAAGTAGTTAAAGTTAGTATTTTTTGCGACAGACGTGACCTAACTATCGATTGACGGATGAATATTCATGCAAGTACCTAATGTCTCCTAAGAACCCTAAAGACAGCACGTCATAGCTTTGGCCAATTTTAGAGGCGAACGATTTCTGATTAGGGTTTTCTTATGAATTTGTAATTTGATGTGGACAAGTGGTGTCAATCATTCTCCAATTATATTTTTTTGTAAGTGTAAAATAATAATAGCTTCTGTAAACCTACGCAGACAATTTGTATGAATATTCAGCCTATATGGTCATATGGTATTGAGGGAATGTGTCAAGGCACTAATTTCTGTCACCAAGTAGTAGTGTCCTGTAGTACTGTGTTTTCATTAAATTAGGGACGGAATAAGGTTCATTATAAAGCGCTAGTAGATTTTCGATTCCATTTTATTTTCAGGTTCTTTTAGCTATGCGTTCCTGCATCTATTGTGTATACAAAAAGTCAAACAAAGTACTACATCGAGCCAGTTATAACATGTGAAACTCGATCGTGTAACGAAGCGGTGCGGCTCGCTCGACACAATACACTCGGAGACTCGCCGTCTCGCCATTCAGGCTGGCGAGACGTGTGGCAAAGGGGGTGGGGGGCTAATGCGTACTTCGTATTTTACGCACGGAATTTTCCAACATTAGAGTTATTGTAGGGTTTTTTCTGCCACCCCCTTACGCTTTCGTGTTAGGAGAGTCCTTTTGATTAAGTGTGGCTGTAAAAAGTAGACTAATCTGAAATAACGCTATGTATACTTGTCAAATCCTATAACAATATCAAGTTTGCCTTTCAAGTCTTTTCAAGTCCAAAGCTGCCTTCACCACAACTGTTCAGTGATGATAAGGTAAATAATGTAATTCACTTGGGAACCTCTGAGGAACAGGCGACAAACATTAAACATATACCTACAAGTGGCTCTGATGATTTGCCAAAACCACTTACAGATAAATTCCATTAGGTAGGTGCCTACCTCATACCTACCTACCAATAGTTGCTCGTATATTGTACATTCGAACGCTTAAAATTTTATAGCGTCGATATATGTTTTATTTGGAGTCGATAAAATCCGTTGTTGGCCGTGGGTGTTATATTGTCAACGAATAAATCGTTGGGTTTACCAAGATTTCCATTCATTAATTTATTGGAGTTAAATAAATTCTTTAGAGTCACAAATCGAAAAAGAACGTTAACTGAAATGGAATGGTAAAACGGAGTTAAAATTATAATGGTTATAAATGAAAAATGTGTAATAAAAATAAAACCAGAGGTTTTTCCTCATTGCTCGATACGGCTTAAATGAGTAAAAAATAATGTGTAAGTATTGAATGCTGAACAAATATAAACAAAATAATAATAAAAACGTCGGAGCCTGTGGTAATAAGATCTGATTATAGGTGTCCGCTCAACCCAAGGTAGGCATTCCATAGTGACATTTAATTTCGTAATATTTACTTTGTTTTAAAATTTAAAAAAAAAAAAAAAAAACACAAATGTTGAAAAAATTTCCACGAGCAGGGTTTGAACCTGCACCCTTCTGACATACCGGGTCAGGTGCTCTTCCAATTGAGCTATCGTGGTTCTAACCAGCCCGCCGAAATTATTCAACACTATTTACTTTTTACTTTGAAAGCCAAAGGCGCCCATTCAATGTTAACAACTACCGTCATTAACATCCGATCATAATATTTTTACAAATACTAAAGATCAGTTAAGAAGTAGGCAAGCTATTTATAAATGTTTATATAATTTTTAACGCAAATTTTGTTGCGAACAAATTACAAAAAACACAAATGTTGAAAAAATTTCCACGATCAGGGTCAGGCAGGGGCAGGGTTTTTCAACATTTGTGTTTTTGTAATTTGTTCGCAACAAAATTTGCGTTAAAAATTATATAAACATTTATAATTTTAAATTTAAATATTTTATTCTCTCAAATGACCATGGACTAATGACCTCGCAGTTTTGAATTATTGTGATTATAGGTACTTAAAATTATTTGACCTTTTGTTAATGTATAATAATTTCTATTGTTCTCCTAATCATACTAATATTATAAAGAGGAAAGCTTTGTATTTTTGTATGTTTGCAACGAATAAACTCAAAAACTACTGGACCGATTTAAAAAAATATTTCACCATTAGAATGCTACATTAGCGCTGAGTAACATAGGCTATATAATCAAAAAGGAAATGTTCACCCGTGCGAAGCCGGGACGGGCCGCTAGTTATTTTATATTTTTCGTTTCGTATGCCGATAAGGCAGATCGCAGTGAAACCTTATAATCAATACAATAGACCTAATGACTTACCTGTAAATCACGAATAAATAGTTTGAATTTGAATTTGAATTTCAAACTTTATACATTTTGATAACAATAACCCAGAATTGATAATAGCATTGATCAATTTGCGGAGATTTGACTTCTATTTTTTAACTAAGAAATTTTAAACAGAAACATTTTTTTACATACACACAACATAATTATAAGTGTAGGAACATACTATGCCGAAATTACGTGACCGAAGTTCGGCGTTTTCGGCCTCAGAGGTTAAATGCTATACGCTATAACGCAACGTAATTTCGTATTATGTGTCGTCAGTAATTCAAATAGCATTATAGGCGTAATCATGCCGAACTTCAGTCGCGTAACTTCGGCATAGTGTGTTTTTACACTTAGATGCTGCTGAATTAGCAGTCGTTAACAACTACTAATAAATACTAGGCCCGCGTGATGGTTTATGGCTCGTTCAGCCTATCTATCTATAGGGACAGCTCGTGTCCAGCAGTGGGGACATAAAATGAGCTAGGGATGATGATGGTGATGATAGTAACTATATGATGTATTTATTAGATTTGTAATGTGTAAAAACTGCTTCTTTTCAATGTGTAGTGTTCGCGTAAACTTGATACATCAAAAACACAAATATTGAAAAAAAAAAACCACGAGCAGGATTTGAACCTGCACCCTTCTGACATACCGGGTCAAGTGCTCTCCCAATTGAGCTATCGTAGTTCTAACCAGCCCGCCGAAATTTTTTCAACTTGTGTTTTTGTAATTTGTTCGCAACAAAATTTGCGTTAAAAATTATATAAACAAAACAAAAACATTTTGATACATCAACATAAGAAATTATGCTTTATCAACATCATCTGCCGTAGGTGCTTATTAAACGCCGTTTGTTTTTTTGTTTCAGGTATGTTTCGGTTACTGTCCAAGAAATCAGTCAAGTAAGATACCTTTAACGGTCTGTGGTTATATTGATGTAACTTTCAATACTTGGTCAACTATTCAATGATTCACCGATGTGGATCGAGTAACGTGTACAAAAGTTTTGGATACCAAATTTATTGAAATAGCCGTAATAATGTTCGCACAGAATCCATTTGGATAGGTAAAACCCTTATAATAGCGAACAGTGATTGTTACCGAAATAAATGAAGCATTGCAAAAAAATTTAACGCTTAAAATTTTTGCTATAAATGCGACTAAGCTGGCAGTTATGGCTCACCACCATGAACATCAGACAAAATGCGAGTTTGTTCCAACTAAAAAAAGTACAGTACGTAAGTATCTAAAAGACGCGAACTAGGTAACCGTTATGCTACGGCCACACTATCGCGGTATCGCGAACATTTTCCGTTTTCACGACAAATCGGGCCAAGCAATAATAACATTTTTGACCGTGTTCTGAAATGTGACTACTGCTTGGCCCGACTTGTCGTAAAAACGGAAAATAGTGTAGCCGTAGCATAACGGTTACCTAGTTCGCGTCTTTTAGATACTTACTGTACTGTACTTTTTTTAGTTTAGTGACACGCGCAGGCGAAGCTCGCTAGTTCCATACATCTTCGTCTTTTACAAAGTTGAAAATTATTCCAGTTCAGTTGCCGACTGCGATGCAGAATTATAAAAGTAGTTTCGTTTCCATAGTTGATGCTCAAGTCACCTCGGGGAGCGTTCAAACGAGCGTCAAGTTTCAAACTAGCTGGCAGCACTATTTTCTGCAAAACTTCAACTTTGATTAGGTTGGAAAAGTTTAGTTTGCAAGATACGCCCAAGTTTTTAGGAATAACATAAATAGTGACTGCTACGGTGTAACTTGAAGCTCAGGTAAAAAGGACCTTTTAAAAAAGAACTCCGGACAGGTTCTATTCAAAAGTTGCTGTTTTTTGCCATTAAAATTAGCTGCAATCACGCTTCCAAGATTTCACTTTGCTTAACTTCATAGGGATAAACTTGATAGAGATAAACGTTGAATGAAGTATTTCTAATGGGTAGAAAAAATGCTTTTGTATATTTGAGGATTTGAGGTGGCCTTAAAGAACTAGATGGTGGCGCAGCGATTTGCGGGCTCGGGTTGTGACCTTGCAAGTTAAGCAACTTTGGAAAGGATCCCAAACAGATGATACATTCCATCTATATTTTTGCTGTCTACAATTACAAGCTTTGCTTATAATTCTAGGAATAAATTGTTAGTACCTGGGGGCTTATCAATATAATGGTGGGTCTTATATAATGATTGAGGTTTTCGGCTGATTTTAGTTTCCATTTCAGTATTAATAAAGCACGTGACATAGATATCCTGAATTCAACGTGAATTAATATGCTGAAACATATATGGATAGCGCTTAATTGGGTATAATAACTTTAAAAGCTGCTAGGTAACCTATTGTTGGGTGTAGGCAACCACTTAATTCGAAGTCAATATTTCTGTACTTACAATTAAAAAGGTAATATTTTATTCGATATCGTATCTAGTAGTCGCCCAGTGGTCAAAATACAACCGTAATTCAATTATAAATAAAATATATAATGTTTATAAACGTAAGTAGTGTAATGTAAAACATAATTATATATATTTTATACTTCTGCACTCCTTCTCCATAATTATGAATTTTAACTTTGGTAAAACTCACATTCATCCTTTCTGAAAAAGGGGTACAATGATTTTTCTTTACGTATTATTAGATACTCGTATATATTGTTACTAAAAATAGATCTAAAAGTCTAGACTGAATATAGAAGCCGTCTGCCACTAGATGTTAAAATCTAGGTTAACAGGTTCACTGTCCAAAACATATAACAATGGTTAAATCAATTGTTACGGACCATATGTGGTCTGCGGGACAGTGAACCTGTAAGTCAGATCTTGCTGAAATAAAATGTATAGCTGTCAGTTGTTTAAAGTTAATAAAGACAGAATAGAATAGAATAGAAATATCTTTATTGTCTTTAATTTCTTTGGTACAGTTTTGTCCCTTGTGAGGGGTGTGTGCTTAAGATTATTGTCCAGTGTAGAGCTAGATTTGAATCTTTATTTTATGTTTGCGTATTTTACCGTGAGGTAAGATCGCTGACTAATAAGTTGTGTTTGTATAGTGTACTTAAAGTGCTAAGCTTAATTAACAGAGTTTATTATTTACAATTATTCTAGTTACGATTTATTATTTACTAGCTGTGCTCGCGACTTCGTCCGCGTGGAATAGTGACTTTCGGCAGCATTTTTAATTTTTTAGGCTCTTTTCCCGTTTTTGCAACATTTTTCACTGATGCTTCGCTCCTATTGGTCGCAGCGTGATGTTATATAGCCTAAAGCCTTCCTCGATAAATGGACTATCCAACACAAAAAGAATTATTCAATTCGAACCAGTAGTTCCTGAGATTAGCGCGTTCAAACAAACAAACAAACAAACAAACAAACTCTTCAGCTTTATAATATTAGTATAGATTATTTTAAATCACAAGGACAAATAAAAGAACACATGTTGGCTATGAATGAGCTGGTAGAAACGTGTAATGAAAACAATGATAGATTTAATTCATTTACTTGTAACCACACTTGTAAATGTAAGCAATTACCAGGTCGTTTATCGGTAACATGTGATTCTTCCTCTCCATTAAAATTAATTAATACTGATGTACCTAAAGGTTCTCTTAGCCAGTGTAAAATTATAAATACACCACACTTAGTAAAAAATATCAATCAAGAGGATTTAAATTTAGATAATAAGAGTGACACTGTTATATTTAGCGATGAATTTGGTAAAAACATGGGCCGCTTGTTATTTGACTTAGGACATTCAATTACCAATTACAGTATGCCTGGTGCTTCTTATCAAGATATTTTAACAAAAGCAATTGATTATAAATATAAACCTAATAGTACTGTATTAATTTTTGTTGGAAATAGGGGTAAATTGAACAAATCAAGTTTGATTAAGAGTTTAAATAAGTTAAATAATTCAAATGTAGGGAAAATTATACTGTTTACTTTACCCTATTGTAATAGCTTGACACAGGAGGAAAATACTACTAGATATAAGCTTAATTTGACATTACATACATTTTGCAACAATGAAAATTTGCATTTAATTGACACTAACAATTATGTTAGTAATTTTTATTTGACAAAAGATAGTTATTATCTGCCAATTTATTTCAAGCGACAAATAGCTTCATCGCTATCATATTTTTTACACATCTCAGCCAAAAACTTGGCTAAACAAGTTGCTCCTATTGAGCAATGTTTAATAGACATAAATGTCAGTAGTGTTTCTACTGACATTCCAATCAATAATTTAAATTGAATCATAAGACAAAAGAGGAATTCTCTTGCAACATGTTTGGTAATATTTTAAATAAATGTAAAATTAATTCTAAGAAAAGCCCGTCCCAACCTACAATTATTAAAATTGTTCACTCAATTAATATAGTTCACCAGAACATTCAAGGGATGACAGGCAAAGATCTGGAGATTGAATTGTTCATGAACGATAATAAAGTTGATATTTTATGTATTACTGAACACTGGCTTAAAGATCATCAGTTCATGTTCAATTTTAATAATCATTTGGTAGGTAGTTCGTTCAGTCGAGTAAATTCAATTCATGGTGGCTCCTTAATTATAGTTAATAAGAAATTAAAATTAAAGGAACGAAAAGACATAGTGAGCCTCTCGGTTGAGCGAACAATAGAAATAGCTTGTGTGGAGCTGGAGCGACTTGTTGTATTAAGTGTATACAGGCCTCCGTCAGCATTGTATGATTATTTTGAAAAAGTAATGGATGAAGCATTATATAAAATCCGCAATGTAGGTAAAAAGATAGTTATTTGCGGTGATTTTAATATTAATTTGTTAGAAAAGTCTACAGGTTCTATCAAAATTAAAAATTTATTTCAATCGTATAATTTAAATAATTTATTTATGGAGCCAACTAGAATAACTGCCACTTCGGCCACTTGTATTGATAACATATATACCGATCTAGTACCACTGTCTAAACTCATTATTAATAAACTGGACTCTGATCATTGTGGCCAAATGGTCAGCCTTCCACATCAGTGTAAGCAAGTGAAGAAACAGAATATCACTGTTGTACCAAAAACTGCAGGCCGTCTGGAACGGTTTAAAAACAATCTTTATGATAATATATGTTTTTTAAAGTATAATGATAACCCAAATGAATTTTATAATAATTTCTTTCATAAATATTGTACAGAATTTAATAAAACTTTTATTCCAAAAAGGATCTCGGTTAGTGGTACTGTTACTTTTAGTGAATGGGCTACAATTGGTATCCACAAAAGTAGAAAGCGACTTTATGAGCTATATGATGAACGCAACTATAACACCAGTGAAGATTTTAAATTGTATGTCAAAAATTATTCTAAGTTATTTAAAATAGTATGTCGATTAGCAAAGGCAAAGTTCCTGAGTTCAAAGATTAAGCTAAGTGATAACAAAATAAAAATGACATGGAATATTATAAATAGTGAAACTGGAAATGTCAAAAGTCGTAACTATGAGTACAAATTGAGCTACGAAAATCAAACCTTAACTTCCGATGCTGATGTTGCTGCGGCATTTGAGAAGTTTTTTACTGATATTCCAGTTTCAACTTCAAAGGCTTTGGACTCCTCCCCCACTGTAGCTGAAGCGGTTCTAAAGGAAAATGTCAAACCTAGTAAAAACTATTTTAGTTTTCAAAAAATTGATTTTAGAGATATAATTAAAACTTTTAATACTCTTAATAAAAAGAAGACTGCTGATCTGTGGGGTAATTCCGTCGACGTCACTAAATCCGTTATTGAGACAATAGCTCCAGTTTTAGCTTGCATATTTAATGAATGCATTGACTGTGGTGTTTTTCCTGACCTAATGAAGCACAGTAAAGTAATCCCATTATTCAAATCAGGTAGCACATGTGACCCCTCTAACTTTAGACCAATTTCTGTGTTACCCACATTTAGTAAAATATTTGAAAAGATAATTCTAGACCAAATTCAAGTTCATTTTTATAGAAATAAACTTTTACATTCTAGGCAATATGGTTTCACTAGGGGTCGCTCGACTACTGACGCTGGTGTTGAGCTTATTCTTCAAATATTTAATGCCTGGGAGGATTCTCACGATGCCGTAGGGGTTTTTTGTGATTTATCCAAGGCCTTTGATTGTGTTTTACATGAAACCCTGGTCAGGAAGCTCTACCACTATGGAATTAGAGATGCATCACTGAATCTTCTTATCTCATATTTGAGTGATAGGGTTCAGAGGGTTGATGTTAACGGTAAAAGATCTCCGGGATCGGTGGTTACAATGGGTGTTCCACAGGGTTCAATTCTTGGTCCTTTCTTATTTTTAATTTATATTAACGACTTGCCTTACTTTGTAAAAGACAAACATGAGATAGTATTGTTTGCAGATGATACCTCACTTTTATTCAAAGTGAAACGACGACAGCCGATTGATGACGATGTGAACAATGCTGTCACAAAGATAGTTCATTGGTTTAGTGTTAACAATTTGCTATTAAATGAACAAAAAACCAAATGTATAAGATTTGTATTACCCAACGTTAAGGAGGTAAAAACCAGTGTAAAAATTAAAGATAAGAATGTGGACCTTGTGGACACCACAGTGTTTCTAGGCATTACGTTGGATGCAAAGCTACAGTGGGGCCCACATATAGATAAATTGTCGAGTAGACTGAGCTCTGCGGCTTATGCAGTAATGAAAATTCGTCAGATCACTGACATTGAAACAGCTAGACTTGTTTACTTTAGTTATTTCCATAGCGTAATGTCGTACGGCATTTTACTGTGGGGCAATGCTGCCGATATTCAAACTATCTTTGTGCTGCAGAAGCGGGCTATTCGAGCAATTTATAATCTAAAAGCTGGTAATTCTCTTAGGGAGAGATTTAAAGATATTAATATAATGACAGTTGCATCACAATATATTTACGAGAACCTAATGTATGTATATAAAAATATTGAAACTTTTTCTAAAAACAGTGATATTCACAATGTAAACACTAGAAATAAAAACAAACTAGCAGTACCTAATACTAGGCTCCACAAAGTAAATAATTCATTTAGAGGCCTGTGTGTACGTTTTTACAATAAAGTTCCAAGTAATATCCAAAAACTAGATATTAATAAATTTAAAATCGCTATTAAAGAAAAGCTTTATAAAAAAGCTTATTATAAAGTGTCTGATTACATTGAAGACAAAACAGCATGGGTTTAAAATGCTCCAATCTATTTCTAATCCAATATATTGTTAAGGTTTTTTAAACTTGTATAACTTGGTAACGTAACGGCATATAATTTTGTAAATGTCGTTACATAATGAATTAAAGCTGTGGAGTTTCTTGCGCCCATTCTTCTCCACAGCTAAAAATAGACGTCCTGAATGGGTAGTAGGTAAAAAAATTATGGACGATTCAAAAGCACTTTTCTAAAGTTTATTTGAATAAAGAATATTTGACTTTGACTTTGAAATGGGGTATCTGACGTAATCCTTGTCTCTTGCTGACTTGGAGTTTACGTTCTCGTCTGTTTACGTGATTAATAAAGACAGAGCGACATTCATTAAGGTTTATTGCTACTGCAAGTGGATCATTCCATATCGTATTTATAATGTTAAAGTTAAACAACTTTTGTAATGGTCTATCCCAAGTTGAGTGACCAAATCTATCTCAACACCAGGTTTGTGCCTCAGATTTGCATCGAGTGAAACGAATCATTCAAATTTTCTTTTTATATTGGTATTTGTGAAAGCGCCTTCTCAAGAAGCAACGAAAAGAAAGTTTCTTGTCATTTTTGCTGACTTCCAAGATGACGGTGGAAAATCGGAAAATGAAAACAAAATTAAACAACTTTACAATTACTAGCACGAGAGCTAGCTAGCAGCTAATTATTGTAAATGGTCCATAGAGTTGTATATAATCGAAGGGTTCATATAATTGGTGTAATTTTGCATAGAATTATTGACTTGTAGAAGCACTTCAACCTGAATTAGAATGGAATTCAACGATTGATTAAAGAAAACCTTGACTATGAATCCAAAGCCGGGCGCAAACATCAGGAAACCGGGTCAGGCACCCGGATAAAATTTTCGTGCACGGCTGTTTGATTGAGAAACGAAACTTATATAAAACATATTGGAGCTGCAAATATAACATGTGGTAATTACTACATGCAAAAGTCCTATTTGTACGATCCCTTGTCCTCACCCGCCATTCTGATGTTTGCGCTCAAGAGCAAAAAGAATTTAACACTACGTTCTCAAGAGCAACTGAAAGATACTTAAGTACTCTACATCACGCGAATATTTTGAAAATGGAACTCATTTGACAACTTACACGATTGATGTGACAAGTCGTAAAAGTACTTCATATTCTCCTTAGCCGATCGTAGATACATAGCGAGAAAAAATATAAATATCTGCAATTAATTTTCTCTTTATTTTAAAGATATTAATGGAATTTGCGTAGTAGCCGTTATCGTTATTGGCCCGAGCGTGAACCAGTTGATTGGAGCCGTCGATAAATACCCCTCTGACATCCACATTAATATTGAACAGCCGCACTTCGTCTGTCGCGTCGCAGTGACGTCCCATATACATAGCAGCGTTACCATCAGTGAAATCAATAAACCAGGACAAACAGCTTCAAACCTCTGGAGTTTTGAAATTTGAAAAGGATTTTTCAGCTTCCTTTTTAACCTTAACAGTAAAGTAAGTTAAACTATACACCAACTATATTACAAAACGTTTTGTATTAATTGCTGTCTTAGTTTTGTAATATATATTGTTTATTAAATTATAGACAACCTCCGTAGCCGAGTGGCTTGCACGCCCGACTTTGGGCGGCGCTAACTCTGAGGTCTCGGGTTCGAGACCCGGTCGGGTCAATGTCGAAAACGAACTCTTCGACACTGTGTCGGGTCTGGGTGGTTGTGGTACCGTCGTTGATTCTGATTTCCTTAATATGAGTGCTTTAGCTACTTACTTGGGATCAGAACAATGTGTGTGATATTATTGATATTGTCTAATATTTTTATTTTTTTTATTAAAATATAATATCTTTAAAATCCGAACTCATATAAAACCTTGCCCAGACGCTCCCCAGAACCACTCCAAACTAGGACATATTTGGGGCATGCGGATGACGGATGGCAACCGTAGGGTTGCCACCCTCAGGTTTATGGTGTAAATGTAAAGTGTCTAATATTTTATTTAAAAAAAAAATATGTTTTTGATAATTTGTGTCAAAACCTTTTAGAATTTTCATAAAAGAGCATGAAAAAAATGATTGCATGTTGGCAGCATGAAACAAAATAGTTAAAATAAAAATCTAAATAAATTTTATTTTCTTTACATATAATTGGAACATTAAACTATGTATAGATATATATACATATGGTTGATTTAATTAGGCTAGTGGATCCCGCACTGGAGTTAAAAAAGCACGTTTTACAGGTCATCAAGCTCCTACAACATTATTGTATAAATAATAAATCAGTGCAACATCAGTTTTAAATGTTCCACATCTGTTCTGCAACTCAATGAAATCAGGGAATTGATTTATCATTCATCCATCAGTCATCAAATCTAAGTAGTATAAACTAACAACATATCCAAGTAAAAGAGACGTATCTATGTCATGAATAAATTATTAAATAAAAATACTACCACAGCAAGACCGTATTTAACAGATTTCATAGAACATCAGTCTTAGATACCATTATATGACATTAACGGATTACGAGGAACTACGCGTGAATTACTTTTAATTGCCTAGTATCAAGCTAAGGTATCAAGAGGTACTTAAACAGCAGTGAAGTAATTCATAGGTATTTCGACTACTATGGTATTATACAAAACACGTAATATTAAACTTGGTAATTGTTTTTTTAACTCAGCAATAAAATCGTGAGCAATTTTTACAGGTCTAGTCGCGTTTATTACATTTTCACCTCTTCACAAAGGCTTAGAGTCATAAAAAGAATTATTAAGTTTTTCTTTAATTATTAAAAAGCATTAAGTATTGATGCAGTTTATATTCAATTAAATGTATTACTTATAATATTACCTACACTTAATAATTTTATATATATATGTCCATATCTTTATAGATATTACAAAAAACTTAATCAATTACTGATACTAATCAATAAAACAAACGCATGATCTTCTTTTCTTATTAAAACTTCCAGTTTAGATATAGATCGAGGTGGTTGAATGTAACTGTCTAGAGAAACTTCGGAACGAAATTTACGAAGAGAAAAGTGATATACCTAGTATAGACTATAGATCGAATGTATTTCCACGCAAGTTTCTTAGTACAGCCTTCCACTTAAGCACTCTGACTGAAAGGTGCTAAATTAATTAATTTAGCGTGAAAGGAGCCTGCGCTTTGCTTTCTTTGCTTAGGCTTGACTAAATGTCTCTCTAAAGACCGATTTCGGATTACCTCGAACATTTTAATGAGAATTTTTCATGTTTTGTTTGCCAACTTAAACCACAGGAAAGCAGAAAAGTTGGTGCTTGGTGCTACTAATTTTCCTAAGTAGCTAGCAAGACAGACATAATAACAACTCTACCACCAACCAAATCGAGAACAATTATGTACACACGCCTGCAGGTCAACCTACTACAAACTGTCAAAATTCCTCAATAGACTTTGAACTTAATGACTAAGTTATATGGTTGAAAATGTATTGAAGAAATTTGACAGTTTTGGATAGGTTGAGGTTCCGGCGTCTGTACTTCCCACTGGTTATCGAACCTGGCACCTTGTGCCTGAGACCAGGGATCTAACTAGCCCACATCAACATCATAATCAGCCTATAAAAGTTGGGCTCAGATCTTTCTTCATCGCCAGCTCATTTTTCATGTCCCAACTGCTGGGGTACGAGCCTTCCCTATGGATGGAATAGGGAGGACGGGTCAGAAACCACCACGCGGGCCCAGTGCAGATTGGTGGTTGTTAACGACTGCTAATACAGCCGGAACCAACGGCTTTACGTGCCTTCCGAAGCACGAAGGAGCTCGAGATGATAAATTTTTGGTCACACATCCGATGACCGGCCTTTGCGAAAGTTGCTTAACCTTAGCAATCGCAGACCGGGCGCGTTAACCTCCTCCATCGAGTTCTTCTTCGAGCTCTTCCTTCATGAACAGCTAATGGGGATATTGGGGTATATCAAATACTAGATCATCTAGTTAATCAAATTATTAACCTTTAACATAACAATGTTATTATTGTTGTTTCTACTGTTTACCAAGAACATTAACAACGAGGCAACACACCGTGCGGGTGTGATTAAGCCGCTTACTGATCTGATGTTCAATCACACGGAATTAACGTTCCATCCATTGGAGTACTTTAGGACTAGCTCGCACTATGCGTGGATTCTTGTTCTAAGTGGGTGGGTACTCGAGTTTGGAGATATGTACAGTATGATATTGGTAGTGGTAGATTTTAATCAAATAATATACGATTCAGATGTTTTCAAAGGATCTGTGATGTAACTGCTAAATAATGGTACATTGGTCGGTATGTACCTATGCCTCCATGCGTCTCGTCAATCTCCTCAGAATTGAGTAGAGTCCAAGGGTGAGAGCCCCATATCATTTGCGGATTGTCTGAGGTCGGCGTGTATGCAAAATATTAAAAGTCACAGTTTAAAAAAGAAGAAAAAATATGTCGAATTAATAACATTGTAATTACGAGGCTAAAAAAGATCATTGCAAAAACACTAAAAATGTTGGATAAGATTTTTGTTTCATCATATCAAATATCTATTATTTTAATTTATGGCTGGAGAACGTGTAAGTACCTAACTTTAATCCAGGATTTTGATTCTGCTATTTAAAAACGTCCTAAACCATGCCTTAATAGCCTGATGTTGATTTAATTACATCATGAGATACAAAACGCTTTGTGAGATGCTTTAAACCATTTCACATATAGGTAGGTGCCTATTTGGTCTATCCACTATCGCCCGGTGCTCGACTATGTGATCTCCATTAGTCAACTTAGGAGGGTTGCAGGAATAGCAATATCCATTAATAGCAGTTAATTAACGGTAACGTTGATTAAACGCCGCCTGACGGCCCGTTTAAACGTTATTTAGTCTTTGAAGCTAGTAGGTACAAGAGTTTCAAAGTAATCTTAATTTTCAGTGAACAGCTAATAGAGTTTAAAAAGATATTTTAAAGTTTATATTTAAAGTAATCTTTTAAAAGGTTTTTATGGATAAGTAAAGTTTTATTATTGTGTATGTATACATGAGACGACCATCACTTCAATCTTTATGTGGCTATGCACCTTGCAAAAAGGTCGAAACGTCCGTCAGCGTTATGAAGTAAATACTTTTTTATTAATTTGTACTATTTTTCAACGTTCTTTTGTTTTTGATTGTTGTTCTTGAGCTATTTCATTTTATTTTTTTTTATTTTTTTTTTTATGTTAAAAGGAGGCAAACGAGCAGGCGAGTCACCTGATGGAAAGTAATCACCGCCGCCCATAGACACCCGCAAAACCAAAGTTATCGCAGATGCGTTGCCAACCTTGGAAAGGAGTTGGATCTTGAGGAGGGAGTAGGAATTGGGAGGGGGGAGGGGTGAGAGATGGGCCTCCGTTACTTTCACTCACCGGAAACACAACAGCAACGCCGTTGTTTCACGCCGATATTCTGTGAAAGGGTGGTGTTACGCCGGGCGAGCCGGCCCATTTCGTGCTGCAACGCAACGTGGCTCTACCACTCAGACAGTGTTACTCATTTAGCACCACCCAGGGGTCACGTGTAGGGTCTCAAGGGTAAACCTACGGACGCCAGTAACTTTAACCCCCAAAAATCTTCTTAAATGTAATTTATGTAATTTCTATTTAACCCATTCAATGCAGGGCCCCGCGCGGGTGAATAGCGACAATTAAATTTCTATTGTGTGTGTCTGGTTTTGAGGCAGTCAACGTGTTAAGCTTTAACAATGAACTAAAACAAATGGCTTTGACAAAAAAAAGGTCCGAAGCTTTAATATTGGTCATTCTATGGTCATCTTTATGGTAGGCAAAGTTAACTACGATCGCCATGTTAAGGCAAAAATTTGTCAATAGTACTATATCTTACGTTTTACTTTGGTTTCCTCTTTCCTTTTAAACACTTTCGTTTCGTTTCGTGTACACCACCTGGCTGGCATAAAAAAAATATATAAGTTATATAAAACATATAATGATCTTCGCGTAAATTGTAGAAGTCACGACCAATGCTAGCATTTAATTAATATATACAGGGTTATGGGTAATACGTAGCGATCCCTTTAATGGGTGATAGCACAAAGTTTTGTGGTGATAGTAAAGATTATTAGCTATCAAATTGCCCACGGATAGATGGGTAAAAAATGTACCAATTTCGAAATAAAATTATTTTTCTCTTTTATTTTTTTCTGTTTTTTTTGTATTATTATTACGTATTAGAGTGTTAGCAAACTAAAAACACTAAAAACAACTATTAAATACGTAAGTTCTTTTTTTAAATCCACTTATTAATACGTATTAGAGTGTTAGCAAACTAAAACACAAAAAAACAACCATTAAATACGTAAGTTCATTTTTTAAATACACTTTAAAGTAGCGTGACCCACTTTTCTTTAAAAAAAATAAGTTACCTAATTAATATTTATTTATTTTTAAATTGGTACATTTTTGCCTCATCTACCCGAGGGCAAATTGATAATTATTGATATTTACTATCACCCCTTAAAGGGATCGCTACGTATTACCAATAAGCAATTAATATGGCAGTCACAGTTTCTTACTTCCATACGTGAGTGAGAGTCGTGACAGTCGCGATCTATTGCGGTGATGCATTCGGTGTATTATAGTGCATTGTTCTGTAAAGAAACACTAGACGTGAAAGTCTTATATGACACAACATGCCTGCTTTTAATACTTAGTAGGTACTGTAGAGTCTGAGGGGACTCTACTTAACAGGGAAGGCGAAGTCAAAGAAATAAATAATATAATCAATCAGTAATAAACTGTATTTTAACGACTTAGTTGTTCTTAAACCAGACAATAGAAATTCAAGTGTTCTGTGGTTACATTGGGCGTCCAAGTATTTAAACGAACTCAAGTTAAAACAATTATTGCCCTATCGTAGCGGCGGCGGGCTGACGTAGACTCCCGATGCTCTTCTGTTTCCATCTATGCATGTCTTCTTAATTGTCAACTATGTTCATCCGCAGAACGCGACGGCTGCCGTAGGGTCGCCCAACCAAGTAGTCCCTATCACTACATTACACATAAAGACTTTAGGAAAATACTTTATTTCCGACTAATGCGTGCGTTTGAACGGAATATTCCTGTTGACTTAATTTCTGAACTACTGAATGATACTCAGACTCAGGTGAAGTGAAACGAAACGCAACGCTTAAATAAATTTTGGATTTTTTTTTATGATAAAAGGAGGCAAACGAGCAGGCGGGTCACCTGATGGAAAGCAATCACCGCCGCCCATGGACACCCGCAAAACCAAAGTAATCGCGGATGCGTTGCCGACCTTGAGGAAGGAGTTGGATCTTGAGGAGGGAGTAGGAATTGGGAGGGGGAGGAGGTGAGAGATGGGCCTCTGGTACTTTCACTCACCGGATGAAACACAACAGCAACGAGTGCCGTTGTTTCACGCCGATATTCTGTGAGAGGGTGGTATTTCGCCGGGCGAGCCGGCCCATTTCGTGCTGCAACGCAGCGTGGCTCTACCACTCAGACAGTGTCACTCATTTAGCACCACCCAGGGGTCACGTGTTGGGTCTCAAGGGTAAATCTACGGACGCGAGTAACTTTAACCCCCAAAATACTTTATTTTTTCTTCAAATCCTTTTTTTTATAGTTGTTAGTGATAGTTTACTTTAATTTCCTGAAAAATAGTTGGCAACCCTAACCACAACCTAAAAAAAAATCCTTTATAGACTTTGAACTTTATATATATGGCATAAGGTTAAACATCTATTAAAAAGAATTGACAGCTTTGTATAGGTTGATGTGCTGGCGCCTGTACATTATGACATTTAATGCCTTACAAATACCTGAACAAAGAATAAGCTCCGAATAGTTTAATTAATGGCTTCGCGTTTAGCATTTAGCCAATTTCAAGTGTTTTTTATTATAAGTAGGAAGGGTATATAATTTGTACGGTAGATAGAAAATTAAAATGGAGTCTCACAACACGTGTTATTACGGAAAGAACTCGGGTGAAACTCCTCCGAATAGTTATTCCGTGGTTTGTTCCTGTCATGTAAACGTCATTTCAAATTAGAGTAAAAGAGACAAAACACGGAATAACTATTCGAACCTTATTCTTTGTTTATTTGTAAGGCACATTAACTATAGTGTAGGTACTACGAGTATATAAAAAGGGTAGGCATATCCTGAAACGCTGGATGCGAGAGTTTCTTATTTGACAACGTCATAGTAGGTACTCAGACTTACTTAAGTGTTGGTAATGCAGAAAATAATAATAATAATAATAATAAACTTTATTTGCACACAAAAAAAAAAAAAAAAATACAGACAAATTAATAAAAAAGAAAAATTGTACAAAATAGGCGGCCTTATTGCTAACAAGCAATCTCTTCCAGGCAACCTTGGGCGAAAAATAATAAAATTGAAAAAAAAAATAAAAATGGGTGCAAGTAAAAATAAACTAAATTATAATAATAACATCAAATAAACGTATACATATACATGTAAAAATAAATATATTAAACAGAGTTTATGCAATATAAATCATAAAAGAAATAAACATAACTAAGGTGAATTTAGAAAATGGCTCCGAACCAGACCCTTGAACGACTCCAACGTGCGAGCACTTCTGATGCGCTCAGGCAAAGAATTCCATAACCGGACAGCATGCACAGAAAAAGAGTAAGAAAGGAAATTAAAATGTGAATTAAAATGTGATATGATGAAGCGCATTCACAACTCACTATCGTTTATCAATATGAGGAACTGAATATCTTATTACAACTGCATGAAATCTTAACATTGCGAGTAACATAACCCTGCGAAAAATTATAATCACTATCTTTAGCTTATAGGAAACGTCTAGAAAGATGTAGGAATGCAACGTTTGCTTCCGAGTAAACACTTCGCGCAAATGCTAGTAGAATAATAAATAAATGTTTCTAGAACATTATTCCCGGTCTCATAATAAATGAATCATTCCTAGGTTTATTCCTGATATCAATAGAACGGATATTGGGACCGATATCGAAATGCGTCATCGTCTATCAATGAGGATTACTTACGCATTGTGTTGCGACGAAGTGTAGCCAATTCCTTGGTTTGTATAGGCAGCTACTTCATAATTGATTTATGCCCCTACTATATTTGTTGAGAATATAAGAATTCTGTGTCTTATTCAAGAATTGATTGATAATAATGTTGAACTTAATCAGCGCTTTATATTCAATGTGTCTGTACTTTAGATAACGTTTAGAAACTTTTAGTGTAGACATTTTGGCAGTGATTTTATTGGTCCTTGCTGATTTCGGTTTTCTATTTTATAATAGTGTTGGTTCATGTTTCTCCGTATAAACGAAGCTATAAGTACCTATTTAATGACTCTTTGGTCATCCACCCTGGACATGGCATTGCAAAATTTGCTTAACTTGCACCATCGTAACTCTAATGAGCTAGATGCTGTGTCAATTTACTCCTAGTCGATATCTTTGAAGATATCTTTGTGAAACTTATTAGACATTTATACTGCGTGTACACTTTCCTAAAGCCATACTGCTAACAACATAAATAAAGTTTATATCGCACAAAGCCTTTTACGTATGATCTTGTTTAGCATCTCGCAGCCATTGAAGATAACAAAGCCGCACTAGGGGCTTGTGACTGCGGAAAATCTCTCTTATGTTGAACCTATTTCCAAGAGAGATCCGGGTAAAAAGTAGGTAAAGTATGCAAACAGATAGGTAGTTAGTTCTCAACTCCGCACAAATGTAGATATACAGTGGACGCAGCTATTTCGCAACGGAATCCTGTGAAAATTTCTCGGAAACTTGTTTGAAGCAATCTTTTAACTTTCTCGACGAAAATGCTGCGCTTGCGAGAGGAAGCGGCCGGATCAGTTACACAAGTATAATAACGTTTTAAAGTATTTTAATTTAGATGCCCGGCCCCATTTGGCGTACACCAAATTTAATTAATTTGAGATTCAGAATGGGCGACTGTTTTTATTTCCTCTTAGGACGGCTCTTTGTAAAGGTAATTTGTGGGGTGGACTCGCTTTAGCAGTAATCTACTTACCATTATTTATGTACGTAATTTTGTATACCGAAATAGATTTTTATTACATCTATTTTTAATGTAAGCTTAAACGTAGTAACCATGACTTTGTTACATATTAGTATATTTATATTTTAATAAGTAAGTTGTAGCTTCAGATGATTTGTACAAAACATCTAATTATATCAGGGAAATAAGGCCCTAGCATTTAAAAAATAATCAGGCTGGTTTTTATTTTTACTTTTTCTAACACAAAAATTGTAATATTTTTAAGAGCGGCCTCTTGAATGAAACTACGGGCACGTGTAAGCGGTGTAGGCATTGCGGCCTCTCTGTTTCGGCTCCTTTGAATTGAAACTACCGAAAGTGTTTTATTTTACTTTTTAATCGAAATGTCTTTTGGCGTTTTTCTTGAAAACTATCGTATTAAAATTTTCTTTTTTCATAAATTAGTTTATTTATGTTGTTGAATTTATCCTCAAAATATTTGCGGTTGATAAATTGTGACTTATATACCTACGTATACCCACGTTGCATGCTCTTTAACTTGGTAAACTATTAGGCGATCAGAGATTCTGGATAAATCATAAAAGATAAGAGCTTCAAACGGTTGACTTCTCGAGGGTTTTTATTTCGTATAAGTTAAGTCGATATTAATTAAGTGGTCTAACAATATTAAGGCCAGGCCATTAGTAGGGAAGGCCACGTCGTAACATAAGGCGCCTCCATTATAGGACCTGTTCATAATGGGTACCCGGCTAATGGCCTCGAGAACCCTCCAGGTAGAGCCCTCTTCATCTTGATATTAATAATAGGCTGTTTAGTTCCAACGATTATATTAAAACCAGTAATTAACCATCAATGGGGAAGGCTTCTTCACAATCACTTGTTTCTGGAAACTATTAGTTTTTTAAAATATATTTTAATATTGTAATTCTTATTAACTTTGGCATTTTCTCTAATTTCATTGCTTATTGTAAATCGTATTCAATTCAAATTATAAAATACCTATGTTACGTTCCGTGTAGATATTGCTACATCGCAATAACATGTATCTTAAAAGAAAATTATTTAAATTGTAGTAAAATATGACCTCTTTAGATCTACTGATTACTTTTTGGAGGCAGAACAAAAGATAATCGCATGGTTACAAAAACAATGTCATACCATTTCTCCGTGTTGTTCTTCGATGTCGATGTTCGAATCGATGAGTAACGTCGCGTCTTTACACATCGAATACCTGTTACCCCTTATCGCTTTTCGATAAGCTTATAAACATGCCTATTTAGCATACAGAGAATGAATGTGTCAGAGCGCCGCGCGCGCCGTAAACTGGATATTGAAATTCAAAATGTTCTCGGAAGGTAATGAACTCTTTGTGCTCAAAATACTTGATGACAGAGCTTTATCGTATTATGTACTGTATTTGTACCGCAGTGACCAATCAGATAACATTATTAAGGTTTTTAAAGTTTTTATACCCCTGTCTTGACGTTTGTCTTCCAAGGACTGCTTGCTATAACTATACCTTCCCTTTGCTCAAGCCAGCTTCACATTGGGACCAATAAACCCCTAGCGAATATTCAGTAGTGTTATCGTCCCGATAACTGAATTAACGTGGCCCAGTTGCCTACTATCAAGTAAGAAAAGGTGGGACTGGTCCCTGGTTCTAGCTTCGGACTGGGACGAATGGTCCCCTTACCCCGCCTTTCAGGGTAAAATTTCATAGCGTAAAAGGTCTACAGTATTTATTATACAAACATCATCATCATCATCAGCTCATTTGGTCACCACGCGGGCCCAGTGCGGATTGGTGGTTGTTAACGACTGCTGTGTGTTCCCTGTGTGGTGCCGGGGATAAAGAATTGCACCACCCCATCTCAACCCGTGGGTGTCGTAAAAGGCGACTAAGGGACCATTCTAGAGGATGGGCAGCAGCATCTCTCTGAGGTTACTTTCAACCTACTGCGATCGCCAACCCGCCTGCCAAGCGTGGCGATTATGGCAAATACCCCCCATCTTGGGGGAGGCCTTTGTCCAGCAGTGGACGTCTTTTGGCTGAGATGATGATGATGAACGACTGCTAATGCAGCCGGGAGCAACGGCTTTACGTGCCTTCCAAAGCAAGGAGATAATAAATTTTGGTCACCCATCCGATGGCCGGCCTTTGCGATCGTTGCAGCCTCAGCACTCGCAGACCGGGCGCTTTAACCACTCCGCCATCGCTCCTCAATTGTTATTATATAATATTAGCATAAACTATCTCACAGCAGAGCAAAAGCCTCCCGTGCTTCTTTCCACCTCTTGCTGTCTTTTAGGTCTATATCTGGAATATAATTTAAATTCTAATATGTGTGGTGTAGATCGTCTCGGTTGTCGCCCGCTAGCTACCTGTTTGTACGCACGCTTCGGTATTGATGCATATCAATTTTATATTCAATGGAATCCCAATTTGATTGGCGCGTATGAGTGGTTGTCTGAGTGAATACTGATATTAATCCGGTGCAGTGACGCTAAAGGGCTTGCCACATGCGGTATTAGATTTGGTGTTATAAATTGTTTCATGTTGGTCTACATACAAAATAAAATCATGTAGTTACATAAGCTCTGCATAGAAAATATATTTATTTTTAAGTAATAAAAAAATAGAGTTATACAAATTTATTCCTTTTTAACGAAAACATACGAGTACTATGTAAATTAAATTAAATGGTTAATTAAAACCTTCTTCTAGGTTTTATGTTATATACTATGCATATGTTTTTGACGTAAGTATCGGCCGTGTTACACCGGCCGTGGTCTCGGATTGTTTGTTTATTTACTATATTAAACTTGTTTTACTTAAATTTAATTTAATTTAATTTAAATTAAACTTATTTAACTTCAATTATCCTACCTATTCTACGTCCGCGCCTTATGTTTGAGCCCATTAATATCCCACCGTGTTGTGACGCAAGATTTGTTCAATAAATTGCCGAGTCACATACGATGTTGTGTGTAGTTTCTCCAGCGCAGTCGTTCGAAACGCATACGTCGCCTAAACGCCTAGAAGCTACCCGGGGCAGCTCGCAGGCAAGTAGTACAATCGTGACCGCATCCATCTCTTGAGCAGATTCGCGCAACAGCATTTACGCGACGTATGCGTTGCGTTGTCGAGGCGTCTGCGCTGCGGACACGTTTATGGAACGCCTACACTGCCGCAAAAGAAAGAGATTGCAGAAGGCAAGCTTCATACAAACAAGCTTGTGCAACGCACACATAGGCAACGTCTCACGGGCACGGAATCTAGCAACAGCTGCCGAGTTCCGAGTTCCGAATTCCGAGTTACGAGTTCCGTGTCCGTACAAGGGGTCTATGTGTGCGTTACTCGAGCGCGGTATATACTTACCTTCCGGGTCCTCCTTATTTTGTGACTGCCGCTCGAGAGTCGCTAGTGTGAAGAGGCTCTAGGTGCATCGGCCGCTGTGTCATTTAATTGAATTGACTGGCGATGGCGGCGCCGGCGGCGGGCGCCGCGATTCGCTGACCCGTCCCGATCGCCTGATAGGTTACAATAAATTCCATTCCACTTTATTCCCACCGTCATGCAGTGTCGGTTTGGCTCGCCGAAAATTTTGTTTTAACCAAATTTTACACTTGTTTTTCGTATTAACGTTGATTATCATAATAACGAGAACGGTTGTTTTAGGTCATAAATTTTGTTGTGGATTATGTACCAGATTTAAGTCATCATGCATTTAATTCATTTGAATTAACGAGGCCTTGGTTTAGGCTTTTTATAAGCCTAAACCAAGGCCTCGTTGGATAACTTAAAGACCTATTAAAGATATTTACAATGATGAGTTTAGATGTTAAACTTCATAATATGGGAGGATTTATTGTGTGACAATGTTAATGACTCGCTCGCCGATTTTAATAAGTAATTAATTGCTTTGTTCGATCTTAATGCTCCTGTAAAAACTTCTTATGTCAAAGAACAGAGTTATCCCTGGATTACGCCAACTTTTAAAGACATGATGCAGCTAAGATACGAAACGCACTCTAAATTTCGCAGAACAAAGTTAAACCAAAATAAGGCATCATATAAAAAATTAAAAAAGCTAATCAACGAGGCTTTACACAATGAAAGAGCTGCATACTTTCGGTACAGATTAGAACAAAATTTCAAAATTCCACGTGTATCAAAAACGTGTATCAAAAACGTGTATCAAAAACAGCGAACATCATCTCTACTCGGATGATCTCCAAATGTATATAATTTTTAAGCATTGCGACACTATTAATGCTGACTAATGAAATAAATGACGATCTGGGACGAGTGGCTGAATGGTCATCTGCTAATAATGGTCTAGTTGGTTTTTGGTATCACCAAGGCGGCACAGGCGGTTGCAGCCAGAGCTGTCAGAGACCTAAATATAAAAATTGTCTCAGATAGTGCATCCGTTCTTCAAGCTTTAAAAAACAACACCATAACCTCTGTCCTTGTACTGGAATGTCACAACACTCTCCAATCCATAGCAGAGGCAAACAGAGTAACTTTGCAGTGGATTAAAGGACACAGCAACTCACTGGGTAATGACGCCGCTGACGAACTGGCCAAAAGAGGATCGATGGCAGCAGTTTATGGACCGGAACCACTGCTGCCCATACCTCAGGCCCAGATAAAAACGTGGCTGCGCAAATTAACCGAAGAAGAACATCTAACAGAATGGAGAAACAGTGTAGGTAGCAGGCAAACCAAGAATGCAGTTCCGGTGGCATCAAAAAAGCTTGCCCGCAACTTCCTTAGATTAAACAGGGACAGGATCCGTAAAATCATCGGCATTATTACTGGTCATTGTCTCTTAAACAAGCACCTATTTACAATAGGTGTGACCGACAGCCCTCTATGCAGAGGATGCATGGAGGCGGAAGAAACGCCACAACACGTGTTCATGGAGTGCAGGAGTGTGACAGACGAACGGGCACGGTTTCTCCAAACACCCAGAACGCTTGCGGAAGCCTGCAGCAGCCTGAAAAGGCTGCAAGCCTTCTGGGATAATCTGGGTTGGTTGGAGTAGGCAGAAGGTACAATACGTACAATGGCCAAATCGAATGGCTAAGTGCGGATACAGCCCAGTATAACTAACTAAATGGTCTAGTTTTAAATCCAGACAAAACTAAGTATCTTGTCATAGGCACTAAAGAACAAGCAGCGAACATTAAAAAACACAGACCAGAAATTAAATTAAACTGCAAAAATTTAAAAGAGGTTACCGAGGCTAAAAATCTGGGTATTATAATGGACAGCAATCTAAAATTTGAAAAGCATGTGCTTGACATTGTCAGAAATTGTTATTACCGGCTGAAAGTGTTGTATCAGATAAGTGATTACCTAAACATAGAGATGAGAATCTGTCTTTGTGAGACTCTCATTTTATCCAAACTAAACTACGCAGACGTTGTTACAGGAATATGCTTACTAGCCCACTCAAAATAACTGATCCAACGCGTACAAAACTCCAGTCCTAGATATTTCTTCTCCATCCCCCGAAGAGCTCACATAACACCTTATCTAAACAGAAACATTTTGCTTAATAAGGAATCTCGACGTACCTTGCATTTTGCTTCACCACTCTTCGGTGTTATTAAAAATCAAAGCCCATCGTATATAAATGGTAAATTAAAGTTAACTGAACGGGTACGAGTACCTGACCGTTTAGTTTGCCCCAAATATAAAACAGCTGCTTTTCTTTTCTTTTTTTTTAGTTTTAGAGACGCTGCGACAAGTTTTAAAGTTAAATACAAAAAATATATTCTAAGTGTTCAGAAATCGTGAATTCGCAGTATTACATGATATATATAATATTCTTATTTAGGTTTTAAACTTATAACATTTTATTTATATATGATATTTATACTTATTTATTATCTAAACTCATGTATGTATTATATTCTATTTAACAAATAATTTTACAAATGTTTTTTTTTATAAAAGCTGTATTTATTAAATATAAACAGTGTCATGGCACCACAAAATAAACTTATTTTTTTTTCTTAATATTATTTTTAATTTAAATATGACATCCGCGGAAGACCAGCGTCGTGGTTAACACCAGGACATATGCTGAGCGGAAACAAATTTGATATACATATATGAAAAAGTGACATTCCTGTGTTTTGAATGTGTATGTGTAATTGTACCAAATAAAGATTTTTTCTATTTCTATTACCTACTATCTCTATTTTTTTAAATTTGCGTTGTTATGCTAGTTTTATTGGTATAAGAGTATAAGGGATATTTAGTTAAAGTCAATTCGTTTTGTATAGCATGTTTTAAATAAAATAAGGTTTGTGTAAATAGTTTTATCAAATCATCATCGTCATCATTTAGTGCCATCTTCATACTGAAGTTTGGAGATCAAATAAAGGTGGTAAACTGGTAATGAACGAAATGTATCGAGTGAGATACAGCATATTGTCTTAGTAATCGGAATCTGTCATGGATGAAAAAAAAAATAGAAAAAATTGACGGTAGTTATCGTTCTGTCATAACTCGATCAATCTATACGAATCGTCACCGACTTGACAGTTCATTAAGGTAAAAATACTGACATGAAATCACAATTTTAATGAGAATGCCTCGATAACTTCTACTCGTATGTACGTACAGTTTTATAGTAGGTATTTAGTTGAATTTGTCTTGGTGGCTAGGTAAATGTCTACTATCAGCACCAAATTTCCTACCCCATAGCAGCTAGACTCGAAACTTATATTTTTGAGTTGGTTTGATTTAGTCATCAGACAATAAGGTTCTTGGTTAAGCTATTCTAAAGAATAGCTCTAGAAGAATAAATAGCTGCTGCGCTACCAAGCTTTTAATTTTCTAAGTAGCATCTTCAAAATGCAAAACAGGATCTTTTAATCGTCACAACAGTGTTCACAGGCTTGAATACACTTTTATGACTCTTATTGCAAAGAGATAAGAGCCGTAATAAGACAATTACTTTTATGGTCATACTGAAGTCATTGAAGTTGTTTTCCAACTTGTTATTAAGGCCTATTAACCTTTACATGATTTACCTGTTATTTGCAAGTAAACCAGTATTTTTATATTGCTTTTTTGTCCGTTTGCCACTTGATATTGAATGACAACTACTTAATTAAGGCTTGGGTAGTATAAATAAACACTGAAGAAACTGGACTGAAAGATCTGCAGCAAGTCTTTTCAGTCTGAATATGTTTTTTTGATTCAATATTTTGAAAGTTGGCTCATCAATGTTTTTATTGATTATATAATCCAGGCTTATTATGTATTAAACTCTATAAAATTCGGCAGGTAAATCAGTGTCTTGGTAGCTCAGTTGTTTGAGCAGTCGCATGGATTGCATAAGGTCAATGATTCGAATCCTATCTAAGGCAAGTAGTATCTTTCAAGTGTTTCTTTAAAATTTCGTGAGTTATGAAAATGTGATTAAAAATAACAATTTAAATAAAAAAAACTATGCTATTGAGAAGCAAAAAAAACCAATTCAATTAAACCTTAACAGCCGCATTCATTCAACGCGAAGCACTATTTCGCTTCACCAAGTAATTGCTTCTATCGAGTCGTTATCGGACCTCTTAAATTGGATCTGGAGGAGACCCTCGTCCCGCCAACGCCATTCTTGGTGTCTCCCGAAAAGATATTACGTACATATCTGGGTCAGGAAGAAAACTGTTTTATTTGGTAACAGTGTAAATAAACAAGCAGATGCAATGATGAAATGTTCGTGGCAGAATATTTACTTTGTACGGCTAGGGTCGAGTGATTGGTTGCATGTACTCGAGTGCAGGTAGGGATCCTTTAGGGATCATTTAAAATATGTACCCATTATGAGGTGTGCTTGTTCAAGGGTTTTTTGTCTGTTTATGACTTCTGAGTGGACTTAATAAATTTACTATGCAGAAGCACATATTTACCTTGATGGTTGACGATAATAAGAAGATGCAAGATCTTCACCTCGCTTCACGTGGAAATACTGAGGAAGTGTTTTACTGACAATGTCAACAGTCCTGCATAAAATTTATTATTTATTTTAAGTGCTAATTGCAACACTTAAGCTGAATTAAATTTCAAAAGTATGTTTATGCGTTTTAAGTTTTGCTCGCCACGAATATGACTGTTGTCATCCTACTTACTTCGTACTGTTATTATTAACTAAATGCGAAAGTATAGATGTTTGTTTGTTCATTAATCAAGATGTAGCGACTGAACGTGTTTTTTATTTTATTGAAATGTGATATACAACGTTTCCTATATACTTAGACACAACAGATAATATTTATCCCGAGAAAACATTTCATTCCTTCGGGATTTAACGACGATAAATTTCAGATGGTTGAAGTTGCAAATGGAAGCTATTTTCTTAATATTTCCGACAAGCGTGCAGTTTCTATATTCCTAATATTTTTTAACAATAATTCATTGACACTCTTTGTAGATTAAGTACATAACTCCCGAGAACCGTCACAATTCGCTTTGATTCGAACGATCTAGCGTCGTGATTTATCCCAAAGCGGTGACTTTGACAAATGTCACGTCTGTAACGTAACGAGGGATACGCCGCCGCCGGGGCGCCGCGCCGCCGCCGCCGCAGCTACAAACGTTCGCCGCACTCATGTGCCGCCTATCCCGGCCGGCTGCGCGGGCGCACAGCTAGGTAATGCAGTGTATCATAATCGTACGCGGTTTCAAATAAAATATTAAAACCATTGGAAAGTTACTTATACCTTTATCTTTGTGCTTTTGCAAAGTCAAGGCTTTAAATGCTTAAACAGATCCAGTGATGCAGAAAAGTTATGTACAGTTAGAGACGAAATGCCATTTAAAATATTGCTTTGCTTTTATTATTTATTAAAATGATGAAGGATTGCGCTAGACCGCAAGTATTACTAAGACTGTAACTAAGAATGTACTATGTTACTGATTACATAATTATTAAAATTACTATGCCTCTATTCTTGCTTCGGACAACATTGTAAATACTGTTTCGACGTGCTACTCTATCGGTTCACGTTCAAGCCTTTAGTCGGACATGGGTGCAGGGTCAACGGTCGGCGCGCGCTCGCATGGGAACGACGATAAATATTTGAATTTCAACACTTAATACACACGCTTAGCAAATTGATTATGGGGGCTCTGGCATCTGTGGAGTGTTATGCCAAGGATTCTGGGTCGATGTGCATATAAAAATTGAATATTCATGGCGTCTGCGCCGACTGCGCTTATCGTGACTTTTTGAGGCACGATCAAAAAGTTCGGTTGGTTACGCAATTACACTGGCTGAAATGTCAACGGTTCCGCTGGTAATGAGGTCGAACAGTAGGTATTAAAACTCTATATTCATCAATCAGAACTCATTGCTGTCAAAATGACAGCTACATTAATTACTGAGATAGGTACTGGCCATTTCTGAGCGTGTCAATTTTTTTAAATAAAATAATCGTTCTTTAAAGCCTTAATATTCGTACAGATACGAACTTAATGGCGGGAAAGGGAAGAGCTACGGAAGAACCATGTTTGTGTTTTGCCGAGTATTCATGTGAAATAATAGTGTTTAAGCGTTAAGTGTTCGAGTACGTGCATGAGCATTGGCAATAAAATATAACGGTGCAAAACGTCCCTTTTCAAGTTCTCCTAAGAAGTCCGTGTGAGGTCTCGGACAGTTAAGTCATAGATTAAGTAATAGTTACTAGTTAAGTCTTTGTCTGTTATAAACCTGAAATAACCCTGAAACTAAAAAGGAGGAAATATAGATTATGATTCAACTATCAATCAATCAATTATCTTATCATCATCTATTGCTAAACAATGGAAAATATATCTTCCAATGCCTATCTTTTCCTAGCTTTGACATTGGCTAGCAAACTACACTTAACCATTTATAAAAAAAATGTGTTATATTCTATATTTGTCATCAGAACTCATTTCTGATTGTATTATTTATTACTGTAATACTGGCTGTTTCTAAACGCACCATAAAAAAACCATGTTTAATAAGAGAATACTTAGGTAGGTAGTCAAAAAGTATATTAGTTTCTTTTGTAATCTCTACCCACTTTATTAAATCTGTAATGGACCGTGTTTACCAGAAAAAGGGTTCTTTGGGGCAGGGATTAAAGCATAAATGAAATCTATAGGAAATATAGTAAAAAGGAACCAATTGGAAAATAAAAGGACGTGTACTTAGTAGAACTAATAACATAAGGAGCTTGAAATATGAGCTTAAAGGCGTTGCGCACTTGGGTTGCGATCATCAAAGTTAAGCATCTTTCGAAAGGCCGGCTCACCGGATGGGTAAACAAATTAAAATATATCTAGCACCTGGGCTACTTCTTGTGGTCGTAAGATAGTAGTCAGTGAAACCCACCAACGGGCCTTGGGCTAGCGTGATCGATTGAAGCCTGATCTATCCCATGTTCTTCATGTGGGAAGGTATCAGCCCAGTAGTGGGAGGATTTATGCTATTGGTGATGAACAAAATAAGGAGGAAACAAAGAGCAAGTTGATTTCATTTTTTTCGCAATTGACATAAGTACACCTTATATAAAATAAGAAAAAAATATAAACGAGTCGAATTGAGTAACCTCCTCCTTTTTTGAAGTCGGTTATCAAACACTATTGATGATGCTGCGAGATAATGACGCTGAAGCAAAAGTCAATGCGAACGGAGTTGTGGGTACAGATAATAGAATACAAACAGGTTGACGACAATTTAATGAGCTCGCGCGCTCACAAGATCAAGAAGACACTCTCGTTGTTTTGTAAAAAAATAAATACAAAAAAACTTATTAGAAGAGCTCTTAAATATTGAATGGGGCGGATCGGTAATGCCGCGGTCGGTTAAAATATATTTTAATGATAATTTTCCGGCCATAAATATTTATGGAACATTCTTTTGGGAGCGCTTCGATTTACGGGACGCGAGGGATTGGTGGAACAGTTGTTATCTACATCGGTTTTTGTACAATGTACAATAAAATTATGGTTAGAATTAAAATATCCTATTCTAAATATTAGCATTATTACAGAACTGAACAATTATGACGTTTTAATTGAAATTGAGTGTGTGAACGATGAATTAACCTGTCAACTGTTTCGAGCTAGGCGTTGCTTTTAAAGTTACTTTGTAAAGTAAGTTATGTAAGTAAATGTTTCAGTGAACTGTCTCATGGCATGGAAATAGTTATCATTAAAATGAAGTCATTGCTAAAAATAGGTTTTAATCATCAGAAAAGATAACAATCAAACACTGGTAATATCTATCAAACGGAATACCTACTCGGAAACGTTCGATCCATCTACCAAATGTAACTTACCAACTGAAGTGTGAACTGCTGATAATGAAAGCCTGGAGTGTATTCAAATGGGAGTGCATACATACGAAGCTACTTACAACCCGTACTCCTTTCGAAATGAATTCCTAGCGTTACATTGTTTATTTAATAGAGCATTGTGATACAGAGAAGCGATGTTTGACCACGCGTACACTTTTAATGCCACCTATTGTGTCGGTTATGTGATGAAACTTATTCTTTATTACCTATTTAGGAAGCCAGAAATATCCTTATTAACCGTCGTACACGTGCCAACGTCAATTAATAAAGTTATAGTAGAAGGTTAGGTAATTCTTGAGATAGTCGTCTCACTTGACGCACTGTAACTTCATCCGGATAATTTAGTACTTTATGATGGTGTAGGTACTGCAAAAGTGTTCGTGAAGTTCTCGTCATGGAAAGGTGAGACGTTTTCGATAGCTGAGACTCCTTTCTAGCACAACAGCAGTATCGTTTGAGCGCGTCGTCATATAAAGTTTAAATAAAGCGGGTCCCTAGTTTGAACAATGCATAGTTCAAATATTTTCGTAAGCCGTATAAGCGCTTCTGAACATGGGATTCACGCTGTGAAATATAAAGCTAACACGGACATATAAGGAAGTCGATTTTGAAACTGTTTTGAAAAATGCTTAGAGTGTAGTAGGTATGAAAGAGGAGAGAAATAATATTGATGTACGATTGGGTAATACTGTACTAGATCATCACATTCACCCTACAAATGTTTCAATGCATAGCCTTTCCACATGGACATGGGATATACGATGATCCAATCCAAGTTGACAAAAAAAAAAGAAAAAATCGACGTCGACCAAATCTTTTTTGGGAATTTTTGGCTGCATGTTACTGGTCTTTCAATGGTTAGGTTAATTCTACCATTTAACTTTACCATACAACGCTTATTTTTTATATCAAGTCATGTCTAATCCAAAGGTGCAATTTAAATTGAATCTTATCAATTCTTAGAAGGAAACCACAATCGAACAAATCAAACTTTGGTTTCGTATTTAACTCAGTCATGCTTCGTAACGAGATCAATACAAAATGCAAATGTAACTACACTGGCGTTTATGGTTTTAGTTTGAGGGATTAGCAAGTAAATCCTCTTAGTGTCTCAACTTTGATAAGCTGTACCGCAAGTTTCCGCTGAGAGATAAGTATCGACAATTCTGAAAACGATCTCGTCAACTAATTTACCCAAACCACTGGCCTTATGAATAATTTTCAACCCTAACACCATTGTATAACAGCGTAGATTTCCCCAATTTTACAAAAAATAAGGCTAACAATAAAACCTCTTCAAACTCTGTCCGCCCCCAACCTTCTGCCTCTATTAAATAACGTATTAGATTGACGTCATCCGGACGGCCTCACAGGGAATTGGCTATCCTTTTCGTCGCTCTTATAATCGAATCATCCTGTTACTCGGCAATTAGGAGCTAGAACAGCTCCTAATTAACTATCCGATAATGGCCTTAAAGCCAAACGCTTAACTCGTATCTGCAGTAGGGCCGCTTCCGCAATCTAGCCACGTATTGCCTATCTAGCAGAGCCAGTTAAGATTCAGCCGAAACGATTCTCCTTTGAAAACAAAGCTTTGAGACTCCACGGGTAGTTAAACAGACTGTTAATTTTACAGGCGATTTAATGTTGCTACGTTTTGTTATGCAATTCGAATGCAGTCATTTCTTCTCTCGTATGTCCTTTGCGAGCAGTACATATTTAATAGGCAGTAAATATTTAATTTTAAACGTTTATTAGCCTTAATAAATGGATATGTACAAAATAATTTAATGTAAATTTCGTGGAAATCGTTTATTAGCCGATAGCTGCTGTCAATAATTTTAAATGGTATTAGGAAGGTACGTTAGTCGTTGGTCTCGGTTGTTGTCCAAATAAAAGTCGGTACAACCCACCTACATGTACCTATTGTGCAAGCGAGGTGGCTTGAGCCCTTGAGTGGGAAGGCTGAGCCCAGCAGAGGCTTATAGGCTGATAATGAATGATACAAGCATGGGAAGGGAGATAAGTATCGATTTCGATTTGCTATATTATTTTAATCAAAAGTTTATAAGTACTATGCACATAGGTAATAAAGACTTACCTTTATATACGTCGGGACGTTTCGACTGAGTGGCACCAAAGTCACGAGCAGGCTGTCTGATACCTACCTATATATTTTAATACATAGATAGTACTTTGCGTTAATCCCAGTTATAAACTTTTGATTGTTATATTAATTGTTTCTATTGTTTTTATTTTTTTTGTTTTTTCTTTCTTTTGTTATTTTTTTTATGTTTCCAGAATTAGGCGGCGTATGCAGGCTTGCATGTGCTTTTATTTTTATGGGACCGTCTGCAGTGTTTCTGGTTTTATTGTTTGTATTACAATACTAGGCACGCCACGTGGGCGTTAATAGTGATACATTGCATCTGCAAAACATTCGGAAAGAAACAATGCAATTAGTACCTAACTTAATTTAACCGCCTCTTTGGTCTAGTGGTTAAGACCACCGGTTTAGACCCAAAGTCAAAGTCAAGTCAAAGTCAAATATTCTTTATTCAAATAAACTTTAGAAAAGTGCTTTTGAATCGTCCATAATTTTTTTACCTACTACCCATTCAGGACGTCTATTTTTAGCTGTGGAGAAGAATGGGCGCAAGAAACTCCACAGCTTTAATTCATTATGTAACGACATTTACAAAATTATATGCCGTTACGTTACCAAGTTATACAAGTTTAAAAAACCTTAACAATATATTGGATTAGAAATAGATTGGAGCATTTTAAACCCATGCTGTTTTGTCTTCAATGTAATCAGACACTTTATAATAAGCTTTTTTATAAAGCTTTTCTTTAATAGCGATTTTAAATTTATTAATATCTAGTTTTTGGATATTACTTGGAACTTTATTGTAAAAACGTACACACAGGCCTCTAAATGAATTATTTACTTTGTGGAGCCTAGTATTAGGTACTGCTAGTTTGTTTTTATTTCTAGTGTTTACATTGTGAATATCACTGTTTTTAGAAAAAGTTTCAATATTTTTATATACATACATTAGGTTCTCGTAAATATATTGTGATGCAACTGTCATTATATTAATATCTTTAAATCTCTCCCTAAGAGAATTACCAGCTTTTAGATTATAAATTGCTCGAATAGCCCGCTTCTGCAGCACAAAGATAGTTTGAATATCGGCAGCATTGCCCCATAGTAAAATGCCGTACGACATTACGCTATGGAAATAACTAAAGTAAACAAGTCTAGCTGTTTCAATGTCAGTGATCTGACGAATTTTCATTACTGCATAAGCCGCAGAGCTCAGTCTACTCGACAATTTATCTATATGTGGGCCCCACTGTAGCTTTGCATCCAACGTAATGCCTAGAAACACTGTGGTGTCCACAAGGTCCACATTCTTATCTTTAATTTTTACACTGGTTTTTACCTCCTTAACGTTGGGTAATACAAATCTTATACATTTGGTTTTTTGTTCATTTAATAGCAAATTGTTAACACTAAACCAATGAACTATCTTTGTGACAGCATTGTTCACATCGTCATCAATCGGCTGTCGTCGTTTCACTTTGAATAAAAGTGAGGTATCATCTGCAAACAATACTATCTCATGTTTGTCTTTTACAAAGTAAGGCAAGTCGTTAATATAAATTAAAAATAAGAAAGGACCAAGAATTGAACCCTGTGGAACACCCATTGTAACCACCGATCCCGGAGATCTTTTACCGTTAACATCAACCCTCTGAACCCTATCACTCAAATATGAGATAAGAAGATTCAGTGATGCATCTCTAATTCCATAGTGGTAGAGCTTCCTGACCAGGGTTTCATGTAAAACACAATCAAAGGCCTTGGATAAATCACAAAAAACCCCTACGGCATCGTGAGAATCCTCCCAGGCATTAAATATTTGAAGAATAAGCTCAACACCAGCGTCAGTTGTCGAGCGACCCCTAGTGAAACCATATTGTCTAGAATGTAAAAGTTTATTTCTATAAAAATGAACTTGAATTTGGTCTAGAATTATCTTTTCAAATATTTTACTAAATGTGGGTAACACAGAAATTGGTCTAAAGTTAGAGGGGTCACATGTGCTACCTGATTTGAATAATGGGATTACTTTACTGTACTTCATTAGGTCAGGAAAAACACCACAGTCAATGCATTCATTAAATATGCAAGCTAAAACTGGAGCTATTGTCTCAATAACGGATTTAGTGACGTCGACGGAATTACCCCACAGATCAGCAGTCTTCTTTTTATTAAGAGTATTAAAAGTTTTAATTATATCTCTAAAATCAATTTTTTGAAAACTAAAATAGTTTTTACTAGGTTTGACATTTTCCTTTAGAACCGCTTCAGCTACAGTGGGGGAGGAGTCTAAAGCCTTTGTAGTTGAAACTGGAATATCAGTAAAAAACTTCTCAAATGCCGCAGCAACATCAGCATCGGAAGTTAAGGTTTGATTTTCGTAGCTCAATTTGTACTCATTGTTACGACTTTTGACATTTCCAGTTTCACTATTTATAATATTCTATGTCATTTTTATTTTGTTATCACTTAGCTTAATCTTTGAACTCAGGAACTTTGCCTTTGCTAATCGACATACTATTTTAAATAACTTAGAATAATTTTTGACATACAATTTAAAATCTTCACTGGTGTTATAGTTGCGTTCATCATATAGCTCATAAAGTCGCTTTCTACTTTTGTGGATACCAATTGTAGCCCATTCACTAAAAGTAACAGTACCACTAACCGAGATCCTTTTTGGAATAAAAGTTTTATTAAATTCTGTACAATATTTATGAAAGAAATTATTATAAAATTCATTTGGGTTATCATTATACTTTAAAAAACATATATTATCATAAAGATTGTTTTTAAACCGTTCCAGACGGCCTGCAGTTTTTGGTACAACAGTGATATTCTGTTTCTTCACTTGCTTACACTGATGTGGAAGGCTGACCATTTGGCCACAATGATCAGAGTCCAGTTTATTAATAATGAGTTTAGACAGTGGTACTAGATCGGTATATATGTTATCAATACAAGTGGCCGAAGTGGCAGTTATTCTAGTTGGCTCCATAAATAAATTATTTAAATTATACGATTGAAATAAATTTTTAATTTTGATAGAACCTGTAGACTTTTCTAACAAATTAATATTAAAATCACCGCAAATAACTATCTTTTTACCTACATTGCGGATTTTATATAATGCTTCATCCATTACTTTTTCAAAATAATCATACAATGCTGACGGAGGCCTGTATACACTTAATACAACAAGTCGCTCCAGCTCCACACAAGCTATTTCTATTGTTCGCTCAACCGAGAGGCTCACTATGTCTTTTCGTTCCTTTAATTTTAATTTCTTATTAACTATAATTAAGGAGCCACCATGAATTGAATTTACTCGACTGAACGAACTACCTACCAAATGATTATTAAAATTGAACATGAACTGATGATCTTTAAGCCAGTGTTCAGTAATACATAAAATATCAACTTTATTTTGAAACCGGGACCCAGAGGTCCCGGTTTCAAATCCCAGCGGGGGTACATTTTTGTGTACGCTGTTTGGTTGGTAGTAGGACTTGTTTGTCCGCCTGGCTTGCTACCACCATCATTTCTAAATATGTCGCCATACATCAGCATTCTTGTGTTTTGGCATCAGCTAGAGATAAGATAGCCAGTGCCTCAGTAGTTGAGGATCCCGGGTGAAGTGAAGTGCGCTTCCATCATTAGCCTTTATCATCACATAACATCAGGTGAGATGAAAGCACTTTGCCTATTCGTAAGATAAAAAAACTATGATCCCCGAATCAATCTCCTTATTTAGCAAATTCGTATAGTACAAAATACTTACAACAATCACATGGGTTCCAAAGAAATCTAAACACAAACTTATGAAAGCCATTAGGTAACATAATTATGACTGACAAGTGGCCAGTCCTTCCGAATCTTTTGAATGAGCTACTTATGTATTTCGGATTATTTACACAGCGCTGTTGGAGTGTAATGCTAATATTGACAGAGCTTTGGTCCGCCTCGAGATGAAACCTGTTGGCCCTTTCTTGTGACTCGCTGTCTCTATCCGACATTCCGTATGGGTAAAGACGGGGCCACACCTGCTCAAATGTTTAGATTAACAGTAACATTAGACAGCCAAGATAAACTGTTGATTGTCTTTATAGAAAGTCGTGTACCAAAAATCAATTATCGTTTTTTTTCCACCATTCAAAGTTCGTTGACACTAAGTGTTAACATACACACCTAGATATAATACACATGCACACTGTAATATAGTATAGTAGATTTCTGTACTCGTAGGTAGAGCATCAGGATTCCCTTTTCATGCCCGGTATACCAGGTAAATATGTGCATAGCTAGGCGCTTTGCCTTTTCCCACGATATAGTTCACCCGAGCCTTGGCCTCTGTGGCCGTGGTCTCCTGTCTTTTAAGGGTAGTCTCGAGTTTTCCGCCCTCGTTACCCGGCTCGAAGTTCCTGGAGAATCTTATGAATTGTAATGACACTCCTACTGTTGCGATCACCAAAAAAACTGCGTTCTTCCACCAATGGCTAAGGATCTATTATACTTCGCGGCAAAAGCCACAGGCAAGCATACACAGTCGATCCCAAAAAAATGCTGACAATTTTATTCACACCTCGAAAAATTTCTGCACACAGTATGGAAGGGCGTTGCCAACAAAATGAAAGCCCCTTTTAAAGTGCTCAATATCCGTAACAGAAATAATTGATTAGTTCTGTATGATCAACAGAACCGGGCTAGCTCACACGCGTCATCAGGCGAGTCGGTAAACCCGGTGAATGAAGCTAATGCGTTTTGAAGCACCACTCCGTCGCAGTCGGCCGCTCGCCCGATGAAGCGTTTCAATAACCGGGGGGCCTATTCCGAAATTTGTAAGGACGCAAACGTCAAACATGTAAGTTGACTGCTTTTGACTTAGGGCGGAGTGTGAGTTTTATTCAACCATGGGGAATAGAACTGCATGCGTTAAAGGAGTAGAACATAAAGAGAAGACCGAAGAGGGAAGCGCTTGACGCTCATCTCATGTGATATAAGTGACATTAAGGCTGAAGATAAAAAAGCGTATTCAACCCAAAGTCTCTTACCACTAAGGAACTATCTTACCTTTATCAGACGGAATGCATACTTCTTCTTTTACATTATAAAATGTAAAGCCTCAATCTTAAATAATAAAACTGTAACACGCCAGGCAGGCGTTTACTTGGAAAGGACTTGTTTTCAAAGTCATCAAACAAACTAAATGTTAAATACACCGTCTCACTGGGAATCTGACCAGTGGTTGTTGAGGTTGTTAACGCAGAGGCTGTTAAGGTTTCGATTTTTTTTATTTTTTTTTTTATTCTTTGTAGGCAAGTATTTGACTGCGAGGCCTAGGATGTAGCATACTTGCCTAGATAATGCCTGTTCACCCTTGTCTTAAAAATATCAGGAAACAGATCCACAGGAAGGGGGTTCCACTCCTTAGCTGTCCGCATCAAAAATGATGACGCTGATGACGAATGATGGCGCTTTGTGCGTATAGGCGGTATGTTGACAGCATAAGGGTGTGATCTCAGTCCGCGTCTAGTTTCCCGAAAATGAAAAGCAGAAGGTGGTATAAGTTCGTGTAACTCCCCGAAGTGAATTCGATAAAAGGCCGAAAGGTTGGCTGGCAACCTTGCGTCGTGTTCAAGATTCTGCAGCTTGGATTCGACGAGTTTTGAGTCGCCAATGACCTTATTATTTCTACCAGTAAGTTAATCATACTCGGAAAACAGCCCGGTAATCACCAGCTGTCAGAGAATACTTACTCGGCCACCAAGAGGCCGTCGATGCTCGACACGTCGACTTTCGTAATTGACCCCCTGATTACATTTAACATGTGGTCGGCTATTTTCACGGGCCACAATATAGCACTGTTTAATTAACAAATACGTTTATTACAGACGTGCGTGAAAAGGGTAAATAAATGTATGCCTTTGACGTTTAAAACTGTTTAATAAATAATGCGAAACAGCAGTCAAGGAACGACTGACTGACTTAAAACGATATCTCGGAAATTTGAAACCTAACTTAAAACTTGGAGTTAGATTTCTTAAACTAGTAGGCGTAGACAAGGTTGCGGATACAAAGGGATAGTTAGTTTTAAATAATTGTAATTAAGACATTACTTTATTTACTTCTAAATCACAATTTAGTAATTTTAAACCAAAATCGTCAAGTCCATTTTACATGTTATTATATCATGTATGTTTCGAAGCGAACTTGTAAAATATATGCAAGTAGATTCGTATAGAGTTAATTTTGCATCAAGTTAGAAAACAAAGTAAAAATGCATCAGTGACCCCAAACACATTGCCTATTTATGTATTATGTAAATTATCTGGCCATTCCATTATAACTTTTTAAATGTTGAATGAAGCACTGATCGACGATTCAACATTTTCTACCAAATTCGTTGTTCCTCGTTTCATTTAACAAGTAAAATGAAAACAAAATGAACCAGAAGCATTGGGGGAATAGGACCCATAGTCGATCTCGGATTGCCGTACAAATTGGCTAAACTTCGTAAGAAGCCTATCAATTTTAAGAGACAGTTCCAATTAAACTTTGGAACTCTTTGGTTTGCCGCGCGACTTTTGTGCGTGTTACATTACAATCCAAATGTTATTTCGCTGGTTTAAAGCGAAAAACAGATTATACATTAGGTTGGTATAAAACAACGCTACTTAGCTTTTAAACACAGCCATATTCTTTTAGTTATCGAGTTATTAGTATTTTTTGAGTTATTCAAAATAAGTTTTGCATAGATAGTTTCACAAGTTATAATTTAACCAAAACCAAAAAAGTTTTACAATCAACAAGATCATTAAAATTAAACACATTCGAGCTACACAAAACCGATTGTTGTGGAGATACTTGGGGGAGGCCTTTGCCCAGCAGTGGACGTCTTTTGGCTGAGATGATGATGATGATGATGATGATGATGAAGTACCCTTTAAACTGTCCGTGGTCGGTCCACTTACAGATCCTGCAAAAGGTTCGAAATCAGAATAAACAAAATTTAAAAAAAGTTATTAGATCCGTATAAAGTGCTTTATTACAGATGTACTTACTATTTTCTAACGTCACCCTGACCTTTGATACATATTTGTATCAAACAATTTTTTACCAGGCCAGCCACTTACGCGTTAAAAAATTGAATACCGCTTCGGGATTCTTGCCCATAATAGCAATTTTATCCCTTGTCCAGTCCGCATCGCCCCATTCCCAAATGCCTGAGGCCGCTGAATAAATTGCGTCGTCCCTGTCCACACAGCGACACCGCGCCGGCATTTTGGAAAATTCTCTAATGTTTTTTATATGCGCTTTATGAACATAAGATGATGGAGGATTTAGGTTTAGCGCGTTAAGGCTTCATTGGCTTATTTTGTTAGAGAATGTTTAGCGGTAGTAGTAGTAGTAGGCTAAGAAAGCTTTAAACACCTAATATTTATGTGTTGCGTTGAACTGTTAAATTGGCAACCGTAGATGTAGGACCTGGGAATCGATTTCTAACGGTGGCACATAATATTGTTTTACTCAGTTTGATAGGCGGTAGGGTTTCAAGTCCACCATCTTATCTATATTTGTCGCCAGTTAGTAGCATTGAGATAACATAGACAGTTCTTGTTCAGTAGTTGATTTCGGGTTCTTTGCGGTGAGATAAAGGCCTAGCGCATCTCCGTTAAGAAAAAATAAACAAAAAAGCCACAGCTACTACTATAGATGGCTATAGAGAGTTTGAGGTCTGCCATCTGGTGATTGGTGTTGATGCTCTCATTCTTAGGGGTGTATCTCTGCACGCCTTTAGAAATGGACGGTGCTTGTTAAAGATAGTAAAAATAGAGCTCTTCATTACATATTTGTAAATAACATTGAGTTTTATTACCTTTTGTTTTTGAATTTTTACATAAAAAATATTTCAAAAGGAATAATATAAAAACAAAACAAAAAGGTTGTTGTTACATTGTAGATTACCAACATGACTGCATCATTTTTGTCGTATGCTAATACCACAAATGTACTTTTAAATATTTTGTCTGCCTAATACACGGTTCTATTTAGCTTCATACAAAAAAAGAAAAAAAACTTGGACCAAAAGCTAGGCGAAAGAGGTCGAGTTTTTCTCGAACATTTTGGTATTTCACAAACTAGTGGATATCGTCCCTATGACCGCGTCAAAGGAAATGAATTTGCATCCTGTATAGGGCAGAACGTACAAATCTTGCTATGGGACACCACATGCATTTTATGATGAGATTAAGATCTATGACTTGACAAATTAATGCAGCGTACCTACATGTAAATTTTCTAGAGTAAGTATTTAAAATTATGTTTCATTGACAGATCAGACAGGTTTATGATAATATTAGTTAGACGGTACTTGTGTTACACTAATTAAAGTTGTAGGCGCTAATTACTGTCGATACGATAGATAGAGCACGATCCCAATTAGTGGAACTTTGGTAAAGACTGCCTAGAAAGCTGTCGACTCATCGGAAATAAATTGGCTGGTAACATTATTTTTGTTTTAACGTAATTATCTCATTTGATACGGTGTATGATGTAACGGCTAACGCTGTCAGTTAACTATCTCAAAAGAAGCCAAGAATTTTGAATGGTTGGTTATCGAATGGGTGAAATCGGGTGAATCTTTTATAACCTCCTTCATACATCACCTTTCATTACGCATTTTTTTTTAACATCTTTATTTACTGCTTCACTTTTTATCAGTGAAGCGTGTGAATTCTGGTTACATGCAATGCAATGCTTAAAATCTCACTTATTCAGCTTGATTATTATTATTTTCATTATGCTGTTTGATTTATGAAGTTGATCTCAGAAAATTACGATGTTCTTATGAATAGAGACCTTTTCTAAGATTCAATAAGACATCTGCAGGTATGATTTGATTCAGAATTGATTTATTCTTTTTACTTAATATAAATTACATTGGCAACATATTTTTATACCGAGCACAGAACGGTTGAAACGAGCGGATTTGATTTATACCTTCCAATCCCAATACATAATAAAGAGGTGCGCCCTATGCAAAGTGCGCAAATACGATTACCATTCTACTGCGTACTGTAACTGGTGACGTAAAATTTATTCGAAAATTAGCTGAGAATGAAAACATCCAGGCGGGAAGTTCATTAGCGCTGCGGGAAATATGCACGGCTTTATTCAACGAACTTTGAGATTAGGTCTTCATTGGATAGCTCTATCATTTTAGGCCGGGCTTCATTATTTGCAGGTTTATTTATTGTGTATGAGTACTTAGCTGGGCGATTGCGTAATATGTAAAACTCAGAATCAGATTGATAAAAAAATCGGGACAAATTTTAGTTAAGTACTTTGAAGAAAAATTTCTTAATTGCACCTTTCTCAAAATATTTTGGGTCTTACAAATAAACAGAGAATAAGGTCGGAATAGTTATTCCGTGTTCTGTTCCCGTCATGTAAACGTCATTTCAAATTAGAGTAAAAGAGACAAAACACGGAATAAATATTCGGAGCCTATTCTCTGTTTATTTGTAAGGGGGTTTGAGTTTTTCTTTCGGAATTAATGCCGGACTCTTAAAAAGCGTTGAAGACTGCAATTCGAACTGATGTGGTAGAATCACTGCTATTGAAAAATACTTCAATACTTCAATACTTTTTTACTTTAATAATAATTCGAAACCTACTTCAGTTCAAGTCAGCGTTTCATGTTGAAGTTCTATTTTAAAACTATTCTCGATGTCACTTTTCGTCCACAATGGTGGGTGTACCGTGTTGTTTTCATTATAATTAATGGGGCTAATTTTAAAGTCGAAGTGGTACACAATGGCACCGTGTCGTCACAAGACATGCGATGTGTCCGCATGGCATTATATCTTTTGTTTTTATTAGTGCGTGTCGCATTTCATATTTTGAAGTCAGTACAAGTAACGGTAACTTATCGACGAGTATCACATGTTGCAATAGCAAAAAAACGTATATTCAGCTAATTTATTGTTGAACTTAGCGATACTATAAGTTAAGGTGTTAAACTACGATCAAAATAGTTTTTTTTATGTTACTGCGTTGGCAAACGAGCTTTTTGCCCGCCTAATGGAAACGGCCATCGCATCCTATGGACGCTGATACCTATGATACCAAGGGTATCATATGCTCTGCGACTCTAAAGATTTTGTTGCTAAGCCTAAACTCAGTCATTTCACTCTCAGCTATAAAATACCAGATTCGTATAAATTATAAGGTGTAAAGTCTCTTGTATTTAATACATCCCAGAAATACGTTAGTAACGTCCTATTGCTCAACAATATTTGTCTGAAACTCGTAATTACATAAGTTGGCACCGAGGACGGCTTATCCGGCCAATTAGCATAGCAAACGAAGGAGCCTCATGTACAGCTAGTGTGGTTTCCATTCCCCTCGTTATAAGGGCGACGTGCATTATAGAGGAGCTGCACACATGCTTTACATTGCCACAGTACCAAGTAGATAGCAAGTCATCTACGAACTACTGTACCATCCGAATGTTATTAGCTTATCTCACATGCAGAGAGGATTCCTTTACGAGTTCCCACGGCTAATCCTCGAAAACAAAAATCCGGAAAAGAGAGCTCCGGGACGTCCGCGACGCAAATGGGTGGACGACATCAAAAAGTGAACTGAACTTAGGTAGTTATCGCCAGTTAAAACAAGCTTTAAGGGATCGCGGAAAATTTTGTATACTAATCTCCAAACTACAGTATGAAGATAGCTCTAAATGATGATGATATCTCTGTAGACCCTGTAGAGGTTTGTCTCTCTTAGTCCATTTCAATCCTTTCGATGTTTTGTGGCAGATCCTTTACTCTTCTTTATCAGTAAAGACGGCTGCCATGTCTTTTATAGTGAAATCGAAGCCTGAAGCTGTCTGGTTTCGAATAGGCCATGAGTCCCATGAGTTATTTTCTTAGCTAGACACAACAGCACGGCCCGAACGATACTTTCGCGACGCGACATCGATATCAAGAAGATTCACGTGATATGCAACATTGCTGTGGACTAAAAAGGTACAACGATGATAAAGGTAATTTCTGTAGGGTTGTTGACTCGGGTTTGGACGTTATTATGCACATAAAACACCGTTTCATTGTATTATTGTAGAGAGAAAAAAGGTGTTACTATTACAAAAATAAAATAAAAATATTGGTCGGTGTTGCCGACACTTTCGTCAAAGTACTTTTTTAAATTAAAACTTTTAACAATATACGATTTTAAATTATTCTTACAAAGTCTATTAAAATGAGATTCATACTTTTGCTATCACGCGTTCGCCCAAAGTAAGTGATGATTTACTACTTTCATTGCACTGTGGTACTGCGGTCTCTGTAAACTCTGTGTATGTTAGTTTTGTACATGCCCAATCGCGGTTATGTAGATTCCAACTGATATTGCAGGATTCTGCCGAGCGAGCGGTACCCCGAAAGGCTTAACGCAGAGTATTAGGCGACCTAAATGCGTTTTCCATCTCGAACAGCCGATTCAGCTTTACCTTATTCGGATGTCAACAAATTAGTCTATCGAAAACTAGTGTTGCTTAGGAAATTGCGTTCTAGTTTGCTTAGAACATGTAGGTACTCGTAGTGTATGGACTCGTAATATGAACTGTGAATTATTTGGAACGCTAATAGTTTCACGAATGTAATTAAAATTGTTGTAGCTAAAGTATGCAATCTCGTCAAAGTAAAGAGGTAGGTAAGTAAGTAGTACATTGTTTTCTAAAGGCAGAGTAAATTGTTCAGATTGTTTAACGTTATGTTTTAGAAAACAATTTGACACAATTTCTTGAAAAGTATATTGCAAACATGTCTAGTTAATGAAGTTTTCCCAAGATCTGTGAGTTTTCCTGAAGATATAACAGAAGTTTTTGTTTAAAAAGATGGCAGCTTCCTTTCCTTATATCTTTTATGTTACTCAAGCTACATTTCCAAGGAAGAAAATAGTAAACTAGTTAGTGGAATACTTACCGAGCTACGACGAAGCGCTTGCTTCTTTCTCCGAACTTTAAACATGTCATTAAAGTCTTATTAAGCTTAACTAACGCGTGGCATAATAAGCGGACTTGCCTGGTACTGATCCGTATTACTGTCAGTACCCTATACAATATTTTCCAATTTAAGTTTTCCTTGGAGTTTGTGGCCGTGGACGTGACAACAGGCATCCTCTCTCGAATACAAATACCCCACCGTCAACATGAATGTAAAAAGTGGCCAAGTTCTCATGTGCGCTGTAGTATACAGTAGTAACAAGTCATATCCAATCATGGGTCAAGTTAGGCTTGGGTCACTTAAGTATGCTTAAAGTTTATTAAATGAAAATTATTGGATGGCTTTGTAGTAAAAAAACATATTACATGCCTAATTTACTCTTTTTTGGATGTTACTACTTTATGTTGGTTCTGTAAACGGGAGTTTTCTAGTACATTAAAGGTTTTAATAGTAAGTGAGCAACTAAATAAATAAAACATTGAGTGAGTTTTTTAAAAGCCTATTTTTTTTGAAAAACTTATAAGTATATTCATTTCGAGAATTTAGCTTTACCGAAACCGAAAGTACCGAAAGTGGTTAGAAAAAGGTGTTTTAAGTTCGTATAAATACAAATACGGGCAGTTATCGCCGGCTTTTTTCCGAACTGGCCCAGTCACACTACCGTGTGTCTATAGATACAGCTTTCCCAGCTAGACAACCTATTGATTCTACGTGTCTGATGGACGTGGACTGATGTATACTAGTAGACTACCAGTGTTGATTGCGACTTGCCATTGAATATACGCGAAAGTATTTTATTTAAATAAAATGCGTTTATTTCGACCAACATAGAGGATCATAGAGGTGTACCGTATCTAATAATTCAAATTAAATAAATAAAAAAAGACAAAAAAAAATACAAAAAAAATATTACAGAATCAAAAATTAAAATTAAAATTAATAGTAATAGTAATACAGTAAAATTCAATTAATCATAAATTATGTAAAATATACAAAGTACGGCACGTTCTCCCTATCCATCTATAGGGAAGGCTCGTGTCCCAGCAGTGGGGACATATAAATGAGCTGATAATGATAATGATGATGAAGCCTGCACATTAGACTACCACAAACTGTCAAATTTCTTCAATAGACTTTGAACTTTATGTGTATGACATAATGGATGAACATTTACTGAAGAATTTCTGGGAGAAGAAGAAGATGAAGGATGAAGAAGGATGAACATTTATTGAAGAAGTTTTGGATAGGTTGATCTGCAGTCGTCTGTACAAGGCAACCATGAAATCGTTAAGGTTGGTTCGACATTCAAATGGAGTCAACTTTGGCATCTATTATTAAGTGGGATCTGTTTAACTTTGGATGTCCATTTGCAAAGGAATGTCGTACATATTGACCCACTTTCCGAAGATCAATTGAATTTTTAAATGGATCTAACTTTACTGATTCTATTTAAATGTTTAAATGAGCACTGGCCGTAATCGATGTTGATTGGTTCTGAAAATAGAGTAGAACCGTTTTCGATAAGAGTTATTACATAATAAACCCTTTTTTCAATAAATAAGTATTTACTTTAAGCCAATACGACCTCAGGTGAGACTATTGAATGTTTTGCTGTTTGTTGCTACTTCTTGTAGCGTCGGTATTTCATTATGTGGCAATTTCCTAACAAGAAGGTAAACGATCAATGCAGTGAACAGATAACCTATTAATTAGGTCATTGATAACTATAATCTTCCCTACTTTTGTAAGTGGATGTAGGTTCACGCTTAGTATGACCGACGACGTTCAGTTTCGTTTGGATATTACCCTGGGCATTAGTAGGTAGTTATATATTAGGTCTTTACCTATGAAATTCCCGTTTGTATGAAGATTTTTATACTATTTTATTTTTCATACTAACGTTTTTTTAATTTTCTTAGCATCTATTTACTTTAACACTATACAAATTGTAGAGTAGTGTGTTTGTTTCACTAGCTAAATATAGCAGACATTAAAAAGAAAAAAAATCAAGTCTCTTCAAAGCTACAATGAAACAAAAGGACAATTCCGCAAACAAAAAAGTTAGTCAATTTAAAAAAAAATTGGGCGATAAAGACACAAAATTAATAATCATTGATAATACTGAAACCTAAGTAACATAGTCCTAATTAAAGGTGTATAATAATATTAACAATCGGTATTGAGTTTTGGAAGTAATACACCTATTAATAAGTAAGAAAAAAACGGCAATTTCATAGCTAAAGGCCTATTATTATACTAGCCGTCACCCGCCCGCTTCGCTGTGCGAAAATAAAGGGTCAATGAATGCTAATCAAAATATTTATTAGGTTTACCCACATCATATATAGCCTATCATTTGCACAATCTCATGTTCTTACTTCATACAAATTTTCATCAAGAGCCGTCACTCGCCCGCTTCTTCTTCTTCTTCTTCAGCCCGTCGCCACCCAATGCTGAGTGTAGGCTTCTCCCTTTGCACGCCATCTCTCTCTGTTGGTAGCCATCCTAAACCAGTTCAAACTCGCCCGCTTCACTACATACAAATTTTCATCAAGAGTCGTCACTCGCCCGCTTCTTTCTCTTATTATTCTTCAGCCCGTCGCCACCCAATGCTGAGTGTATGCCTCTCCCTTTGCACGCTATCTCTCTCTGTTGATAGCCATCCCAAACGAGTACAAACTCGGCCGCTTCACTACATACTTTCATCAAAAGCCGTCACTCGCCCGCTTCTTCTTCAGCCCGTCGCCACCCAATGCAGAGTGTAGGCCTCTCCCTTTGCACGCCATCTCTCTCTGTTGGTAGCAATCCCAAACCAGTTCAAACTCGCCCGCTTCGCTGAGCGTAAGCTTGTGAATAAAATTTCATTTTTTTATAACCTATCATTTGCACAATCGCATGTTCTTACTACATACAAATTTCAAGTGTAAACTTTTTACTTTTTTTTCTTTTTTTTATAGCCTATCATTTGCACAATCGCATGTTCTTACTACATAGAAATTTTCATCAAGATCGGTCAAGCCGTTCTTGAGTTAAAAGTGGAGATACAGACAGACAGACAGACAAAAATGTCAAAAATCGTAGAATTGGTGTTAGTGTGTCCTAAAATTAATATTTATCGTCAGAAAAATTGCAAGTACACACAGAGCCTACATTTATATAGTAGTATAGATAGATATGATTATTATTGGTGTGGCTTATAAAACCACCTAATTCATAATATCACTTAAATCCTAATCCTAACACGCCAAAGAGGTCACGTAATACACTGTCGAGCAAACAATCGACCCACCCTACCTATTCTTTTAGGCTTTTTTAAATAATGATCATCATTTTACTTTTTAATAAGTGTTTTTAAATTTACACAAGAACATACAATTCGTTTTAGGAGTAAGTTGTGTAGATTTTTTTTTCGTTCTTTTATAAAAAAAGACGCATCATTGGTGCATAGATTTTTTGCTCGTAATTGCACTAACTTGTGGTGTAGTGCAGTGCATGTTCTTGTGCTGCTGGCACACCTACCTACGTGTCATTTTACAAAGTAATTATTAAACATTTTTTATAATTATTTCAAGGGCTTAAAAGTGGGTACCATTAAAATTCGATTAGCAAGTCAATTTGTACACGGAGTAAGGTACAAAATTGTATAATTTCACATCACATCTACTACGGTAGAAATAACAAGTCCATATTTTGTTTTTACGGTTGGTAATACAAGGCGTATTCCGGTCGAATAAACGTTACACGCGCGTTGTATCCACTGGGAATGGGTACCCTCATAAACTATTTTTATTTAGTTTTCTCCAAACTGTAGTGGCCCGTCGAAGAGCGAAGGAAAATTTCCAAGTGTATTTCGTTGTAGCTACCACGGTACGCCAATGTATGTTGCGTGTGTTGTATTGTTGTTCATGTGGGGCTTAGGAGAGTGTATGTTCTAAACATCCGGGAGGCAAACACGTGGCACCGTGGGAGTGGCTCAACTATTTAGGTGGTTGAACCTTAAGGACACAAATCAGGGTCTCGATTCTACTAGTTTCAAACATCTACGAGTACAATAGAGTCTCTCAGTGGCTTGATTCTCAATTTTTTTCTCTAAGTTCAAATGTCTATATTAGACAGACACGATTGTGGACGTTCTTAAAAAGTAGAATCCAAGGCTTGGTGGTACATTTAAAAAACTGATCTGTTTATATATAAAGTTTTTTAGTTTGCAGTCTTATCTAGGTATGTCGCAATGCCAATATCTTGATAGAAGCTTGTGTTCCGACAGTTAAGATTATAATAATATATTATAAATAGAAAGTCGCAATCATATATTGCTCGATCAAGTCAAAAAGTCTTTATTCTTATTAATGTGCAAAGAAATACCTCTTGCTGTTCCCACTTAACTACTAGACCTCCGAGGCAGTTAAGGTTATTGAATCGCATGTGGTTATTAAGAGAGGAAGTTGCAAACAACACTGTGAAAACAACCGCAGTAAACCGATAGAAAGTGCCCGTGTCATGTGTGGTGTATCGATCACGAGCCGACATAAACGCGATAGCATCGCAACACTTGTCGGAAGTGTCACCACTTCGCATTACGAGTTCAGACCTCAATCGACACCCTAAGAGTCGTTTTGGACGTTGTACCCATCTTATACCATTGGGCTAAGAGTCAATTTGCAATGAAAGTACCCTTTATGCGCTACCAGTTTTGGGGGAAGAATAATCTTGAAAACACCAGAAAGCATTCTCCGGAAACCGATTAGGGTGTCTATGGAAAATGTTTTCCGTTCAACATGTCGTTTTAGTATATAGATAATAACAGTTCTTGTATTCCGCATTGAAATTATCGGGTTCCTTTAACTACATTATTTACTTGAACAAAACATATTTAATCTAAGTATCATTCTACAAAACTGTGCTACAGCACAGTTTCGCAGAAACTTAAGAAAGGAATTCACTATGCGTTTATATTTTCTTATTTCAGTTTAAAATATTAAACAATTAGGCACTTTAAGTACATATATTACTTATTTAGGTTAACAACACAAGCATTTACGACATAAAAAACCAGCCAAGTAAGAGTTGCCAAGGTAAGACAAAAGGCGGGGGCAGAAAATAACGTCAAATTTTTTAAAAAATAAAGAGGTTCAAATGAGAGCATTGTTCTCTCTATAAGTGGGATGGTATTGGCTAAATAGAAAAAGGTAGTGTGACCGTATGTTGCCCGAAATAAATTTTTGTACAGGGAATATGTTAAATCTATAATCTGGTAGCTAGCTTTCATTCGCGATTTCGCCTACACGTAGTTGCTGCCCCATCCAACTTTTTATATCATAAGCACACTTATTTATCTGTAATATATGTTACTGGTACTTTACTCGCAACTTCGTCCGCATGGATTTGAGATTTAAAAAAGAAACTATTTTTTAAATAAAATAAAGCCTATGTTACCCGCAAGGACTGTAGTATTCTATCAGTGAAATAATTTTTGGAATTGGAGTTCCAGAGATTACCCTCCGCAAACAAACAAACAACAAAGAAAGTCACAAATTTTACCTTTTTATTAATAGTATAGTTAAGATAGTATGAAAATAATCAGTTACTTAATAATTTTAAAGTCTACAGGGTGTCCCAAAATTAGCACGTCATACTGACACCGGGGGTAAGTGGGCCTCAGATGCGTCGAACAAGCCTAACTTGTCCATAGAAAAGTTAAAAATAATTTTTTTTCACGGTTGCTGCTCAAAGTCGAAGCCATTGTTTTTGTGTGATAATAAAGTCAAGAAACTATCAATTTGTAGTTTTTGCACTTGATTTTTCTACTAAATAATGTGGTTTCATGACTTAGTAACCATTCTCTAAAAAACGTTAAATAAACGGCTCTCTAAAAAAAGTCTGATACTAAAATTATCTAAAATTGGTGATTTTTTTAAAATACCTAAAATTGGTCATATCTCTAAACTCATGAAACTTTTCAATGGACAAGTCAGTCTTGTTCGTCGCATCTGAGGCCCACCTACCTACGGTGTCAGTGTGACGTGCTAATTTTGGGACACCCTGTATAATAAAACTAGTGTATTTAAATAGCGTGATTTAACATTAGGTAGCTTAATAACATCGAAACGCTATCTGGCAAAGAGACACCACTACATTACGGCCACCGATCAGCGAAGCTTAGGTATAGGATGAAACCATACACGACTGATGTGTTACAAAACATGATTTGCCTTGGCAACATGAGATTGAAAACTGATGCTCGACTGTTATATTTCCACTGTTATTTCTTGAAGGAAAACTGAAAGGAGTTGCAGATTGTCGGGTTTCCATAAGGATTATTATTTTCTAGTAGGTATACGATTGTTAGCTGAATCTGTGAAAAAGCTGATTAAACATTTGAAGTTGATAAAGACTTAAGTAATGATTATTGACCGTATTGGTCTACAAAGTATTTAAAGAATAATATCTATGACCGCTGAAATCGGGCCCAAAATTAAATCACTATCATAGAGCTTAGCCGGGGCTAAAGTATTAAAAAACAATCCAACGTCCAGAAAAAAATAACTTAGATACAGAAAATAAGTAATTATTGTCAAATCAAAAAAGAAAACTGGTTTAGTTATTGTTGAATATGCAACTCAAACTTGATAAATCATAAAGCTGAGTTAGTAAAATTTTTATCCCCAATTTCATAAAACTGTAAGCATCAAACCTTCCTTCTGTTTAGATTTTTAGGCACAAAAACTTTTTCGCCTTGTAGTCACTTATCCCGTATTGTATCGTTAGGCATTATTAATTAGTATTCAATCACACATCAAAGACTACACTCGTTTAATTTAAAGCGTCTCCCGGTCCCCACATTGCAGCCTATTCAAAAGTGCTATTAATAGTTACTTCAATTGAAACTCCGACAATACAAAGTTCACTGCACTTACTTTTAAACTAAATCGAAATTTAGTTTTTCGAACTACTACTAACGTGAATAATTAGCTTTGGCTTTCCAAAGTTAGATGAATACAACTCCTCTACTATTTGCGGACGATAGCTGCCGACTGATTAAACTTGTAACAGTTGAATCCCGGGGCACAGAAGCAAACGCTGCGAATAGATCAGCTAAATACGTACACTCGGAGCCTCAATTTACATAATGGACACCGAACGCCCTTCAATGCCTGAACGTTGGCAGATGAACCGTAGGGCGGGTCCGTAAAACTATTCTACGTTTTCGAAGCTATGTAAAATATTTCTGAGGAGGGTGAATGGAGTTTAGAACATTGACTTAGCCACGCACTAGACAGCTAGACAGACCAAGGTTTAATTGGCTTTTAGAATTGTATTAAGCATGTAAATGTCTCGTTATTGAGTAAATATAGACATCTTATACAGAACATCAAGAAGGATTCGATATAATTATTATGGGAAATAAGTATCGACAAACCCACAGATTCTAAAGGAGTTTCATTATTTCCTTTTGTGGTACGGACAAAAAAACGAAATGAATACCTACCTATATTCAGTAATTTGCTGTGTACTGATAAAAATAAAACGAGGAATCCCTAAAATATGGCAAATAAATCCGGTTTCGCTGGAAGCGATATTCATTAGCTTTATTAGAAATAATATTATTGTACAATTCTGAAAGGAATTGTGAAAATGGTTTGTTGATGAAATTGATTGAGATTTAGGTACTTCGCAAAAGTAAATCCCTTTTTTATTTTTGCTAGTTTAAAAAAGTTAATCTTTGTTTCAGGTAAATTGAATAATCAAATGCGGCTCACTATAAGGCGTCTTGCAGGCAAAAGTATTCTAAGGCTGGTACCTCTAGATGAAGCAATGTAAGTATACAACACATAATCAAACGAACTTCTAAGTGAAGTTCGATCATTATTATAGGAGACACTTAGTTGAAAATTTAGATAAGAAATAAATTACGTATTATATTACGTCATCATCAAAAGCTCATTTTATGTCCCCACTGCTGAGGCACGACCCTTCCTTATGGATGGATAGGGAGAACGGGTCATAAACCACCACGCGGGCCCAGTGCGGATTGGTGGTTGTTAACGATTGCTTAGGCAACCGGGACCAACGGCATTACGTGCCTTCCGAAGAAAAAATGCTTAACCTTAGCACTCGCAGACCGAGCCCGTTAACCACTGCGCCATCGAGCTCCTCAACAAGGAGAACATTAAATTACGTATTATGTCAATCTATATACACTCAGCGGCACATCTAACCGCCCACCCCGTTATTTTCATACAAACATGCTCACTTTGCGACTCTATACATAAAAATGTAAATACATTTCTGTATGCTAATGTTTAGGTTAAGCGTTCGACTGTCCAATTAGCATTTTGAAAGTACCGAAACCATTTCATTTGTCTATAGAGGCAGAACAATGAATGCTTCATCACATTCCATACAATGTGATATTGCAATAAAGTAATGCTTTGCATAAACGAAGGTTTGGAAACGGAAAGAAATTTTTAAAACTGTTCAAAAAGCTAATTGGACAGTCGAACGCTTAACCTAAACATTAGCATACAGATCTTTGCAGAAATGTATTTACATTTTTATGTATAGAGTCGCAAAGTGAGCATGTTTGTATGAAAATAATGGGGTGGGCGGTTAGATGTGCCGCTGAGTGTATATTAATACGTGAAGCAAAAACTTGTACCCCTTTTTTACGAAAATTGCGCGGACAGAGGAGTTATAATTTTTTTTTAAATTATGCATAAAAATACATTAAATAAATAAAACAAACATTACACACACTACCATGTATTTGACACACACGCATAACTATAAACTCTTTTCAAAAATTTCAAAAATGGAGCTGAGTAGCGGCCGCATTCTGTCAATGCCAATCCAAACTCACATTCTACCTTTTTAATTTTTCATTGCCTAAAATACAATCCGTGCAGCCTTAATAAAATTACGGTCTAATTTCGACCACTGGGCAACCACTAGTGTAAAATAATTAAGTATAAAAAAGTTTCAGATCAAATACGTTGTGATAGACTGAAAGTACCTGAGTGTCACCCGATACATGTGTACACTACACACAGAGATTATTGAATACGTGATAATGTCAGCGCCCCCGTCTACATTCGCAGAACAATTACCAACTTAACAACATATTTTTCTGAACCTGTCTCTAATCTTCAAAGTTATCCCGTTACTTAAGGAGGGTGGCGGGTACTGCGAACGTGAGCACGTTACACCAACGATGTTACCGAGACGCCAATCAAATTTCACGCTTGTCGACGTTTCAAACAAATATAACATTTCTTTGTCGTTCCAAAGCGCGCAGACGACCGTCCGTAGTTTTTTATCGCGTCTTCCCATGCTCCTCCTGTCATTTGCGAAGCCCTTGAGCGGGGCTGGTGTCGACAATGGAGTTTTTATCGACACACCGTCTTTTTCTACCGTTCATATACGCGTCGTTTGCCGGTCATAAAGTTCCATCATCTATGGTTTTTCTACCATGGAGTTTTGCCGCCATCGAGGCGAGCTTTATAACAAATGCTATCTACACTTATTTATTCGAATTTTGTCGTTATGTAGAATTACAGTTATGATTTTTTTTTTCCAGAGGAGAGGATTTTCAGAGGAGTAACATGCATTTGTTTCACGAATTGCTCTCACAGAAAATGTATTTGTGCATTTACCTTTAGTGCTTTTCTGGCGTAATGCCTACACCACTTTTCGCTCGGCAACCGAGAGCTCTGAATATTTTCTCGTTTAAGTTATTCTGTAAGATAGTGCAGGACTTGTGCGAGTCGAAGATAAAAATAATTTAGTGTCCCCCATGTAAAGGGACGTTATCTCGCGCAACTCACTGCGTGTGTTTGCTCGGCTTCTCTTACAAAACGGCCAATATATCAAAAAGCCGCTGTTTGTCAAGTTACGCGACACCATTGTACGAGGGTAACGTTGCTCTGAAAAGCTTAATGGTCCTAAGTTTACGTGCTATTGCTACTCTACACCGTTCGTGTCAATTTAACAAATTGGGTGCGTTGTGTACACACAATTTGTCAAGGACCCGGACCCGAGGAATATAGCTGAAATATGTTGTAAAGGAGACCATTGTCAAATCTCTCATTCATTTATCGTAAAACCTTTTCAATATGTAAGTTTACATTTTAGATTGATGCCAGAGTTCATATACCTACACGTTGTTTCAGATTTATACGTTGGTGTTACGGTGTGATTTCTATCTGGATCTGCTCTGACATCCGCTCAGTCAGAGTGGGAATGAAATAAAAGAGCACAAATCACGCGTGAAATTGAGTTCGACCCGCGGCTGAAGCCAACGTTCAGGATGCTCATTCGGGAGTCAGATCCCCATTTATTTTGCTTATTTACAACAGTGAAACAGTCAATTTGTAGTAAGAGCCTTGGAACAATCTGTGACTTTTGAATTTCAAAAAAGTTAAATTTTTCTAAACTCTAAAAACAATCAAAATTAAATTTTACTTTTTTAAATGTGTATTATTTATTTGTTGATTAGTATATAGCTATAATCTGTCTTATGTATTTAAATGTTTCATCGAATCCAAGACTGCTGTATTTATAATACCTACTATACAATACGGCATTAAGAACTCTATATAAGTTCAACGCGCCAGACACTAATATATTTAAAAACTTTGAGAGCTCGTAGAAAGTGCGTCGTATTTATTTGACATTTTGTGTTTGTGCAAAAAGTTGAAAGGATACATAATTCAAAAGTTAGGGTGCTGATCCTGAAGTGGGCGGCAAGGATGTGTTGAAAAGTTTCGCGCACTCCGCACCCTGGAGGCTCATTTATCTGCCAACACAGGGGAATGAGATAATTAATTGAAATAATTCAGTCTGCTCGTTAAGCTGTAGTTTTTGGAATTCGTCTTATGCATATAAGTGGTAAGTGGTACTACACTTAACTGGACTTACTACCTTATATCTGGGAGCACGGCAGTGCCCCCGCTAAGTCGAGCAAAAAAACGGCATGGCCGTACCATCCTTTTCTCGAAACAGTTTAGGCCATTTTCGACCCCCTATAACTTCGTTGTGCCTAAAACTAGAAGCCTGAATTTTTAGTAACCAAGCAGGCATTGTATAAACACTGTATATTTCAAATTTCATTCAATTTAAACCAGTAGTTTAAGAATGATAACTAGTCAAAGTTTCTAATTTTGTCACTCACTCACTCACTGACTGACCGATCATCAGAACTCTAAGGCACTTCTAGCAAACATAGAAGCTTCAAATTTAGAATATAATTAGTGTTTAGTGTATAAATCAAGAAAAAACTAAAATATTTTGCAATTTTGGTCCAGTTTTCTAGATACGCCAACTTCATAATCCCATTACAATGTATAGGATTACAAAGTTACGTTTGCTGCATCAGTGTACCTGTATAGGTATAATAGCTGTGCCCCGCTGTTTCACCTACGTTAATTGATTACCATAAAAAAGGTTATAGTGAGTCAACCTTAAAAGCTAGACATATGCTGTCGCGGAATTTTTTTAGAACTTTAAAGGAGAACAATTTCGTAATACATGATTTTTGCGTAACTTTTACCGTTTACGCAGCGCACGCAAGGAAAACTCTCAAAAAAATTTTTTTCCTGTTTTTGCAACATTTTTCATTACTACTCCACTCCTATTAGTCATAGCATGATGTAATTATAGCTTATAGCCTTCCTCAATAAATGGACTATTCAACACAAAAATAATTTTTCAATTCGAACCAGTAGTTCCTGAGATTAGCGCGTTCAACCAAACACACAAACAAACAAACAAACAAACACTTCAGCTATAAAATAGATATAATGGAATAATTGGTGTAGATAGGTACCTAGATGGTACCTGAAAGGAAAAAAAGTTGGACTATCTACAAAAAGAAATGAGATACCGTCAAAAACAAACTTGTAAAAAGAACCAAGTCTCGCAACTCAGTTCTTCTTCTAACGTATAAAATTGTGAGATCCATGTAATACCAAGTCGGTTAATTTATTCAGTCCCTACTTATGGGACCTTCTGTCTTAAGTTATTACGTAATTAGCTAACCTAACAACATCACAAAGTGACCATATTAATTTTAAAAATCTTTTATGTTTTAAATAAATAGATTGACTTGGCAATCGCACTAAACAAATCTAATTTAACATAATATTATGTAGGTATTACTTGTGAGATACATTGTGTTTTCATAATTAATTAATATAAATAAATAAATATTTAAATCATAAAAGATATTTAATATTGATATGGTCACTATAAGACGTTGTTAGGTTAGCTAATTACGTAATAACTTAAGACAGAAGGTCCCATAAGTACGGACTGAATAAAGTAACCGACTTGGTATTACATGGATCTCTCAACTTTTACGGTAGAAGAAGAACTGAGTTGTGAGACTTGGTTTTTTCTTACAAGTTTGTTTATTTGTATTGAAAGCTGCATTGTTGATTTCGTATTATAAAAATACTGTGATAAGCAGATCTGGAAATAGACCTATCTATTGAACATGTCTCATACAAAATTTATCTTTACTTGCAGATCGTAAACCGAAAGCACTACGCTATGGAGTTCATCAACGTAATAGCAATTTAATGGGTTAATCGATGCCAATTGTAGCTATTAAAGGCATGTAAGGGCGTTACATTAGCATCGTCGGGATTGCGTTCCAGTTGTAAATCGGAGCATTATTTTCAGCCTTCTGCTAGACAAGTGACTTAACGCTAGTAGAATAGAAATAAAATAGAATGATGAATGACTGGGACTGACATAAGCCAATCAAACATAATTGAAACATACATATTATCGTTGGCTAATGTCAATCCCAGACTGTAATCAATAATCATTCTATTTCATTTCTATTCTATTAGCGTTATACCATTTGTCTAAGCCTTCTGTGGTAAAGTTATAACGTTTGAAGACAGTAACAGTTGACACATCTCTGCAAGTCTATAAAATATCACATCAATATTATGCAACATTTTTCGTTCAGTACATTTTATATCCAGACACGCGGTAGTGTGTCAAGCTAAGTTTAAGTTAACAGAACTGGCGAGCAGCACCGTCTGTAATATTACACGAACCATTTGGAGTCACTTTTGACCCCCTCATAACTCAAAAACTATTAACTTAAACATGTCAAATTTGGCTAATATATTGAGACTTGCGAGATACATAATGTGCTCCAAATTTCATAAACACACCTCAAATGGTTATTTAAATATTAACGTCCAAAAATCGACACTTTTTTCACTGACTGACCTATAGATCAAAACGCTAACCCAGTTCCAGATGACCTAGAAAGTTCAAATTTTGCATCCAGATAGGCAGTTAGGCCATTACAAAGGAATAAATAAGAAACTAGTAAATTTTCATATTATATTTTTCAATTAATTGATTCTATTAGGAACACTTACTTATATTGCCTGTATAGATTGATAGCCTAGATTGCCTGTAACGTAAAAATCAGCAATCAAAATTTGAGACAGCCGGTTAAAGACGGCCTTTATGTGGATTTAAGGTCTTCACGTGAATATATAACGAGTGGAATACCACCCTTAATTTTTTTTAAATCCAAACATCAGTTTTAGTACTTATAACTTCTTAGCTATAAGTACTAAAACTGATGTTTGGTGATAGCCACAAAGCAGTTACAATTTAATGGGTTAATCGATGCCAATCGTACTCGTTGTTATTTATAAGAAGTGTGGGGTCATTTCATTAACATCACGAGGATTGCGTTCTGTTTGTAAATCGAAGCTTTATTGTCAGCGACGTCCGCGGAGTCCTGGTGGCGTTGGGCCGTTTCCATTTTATTCCCGACACGTCTGCTTATGCAAATTGGCCTCGTGCCACGCTTCCTGAGAACTAGGGCTGTTGAGGCTGAATATCAACAGCAGGCGTTTTTATTTACTACTAACTTAGCCTATTTATTAGTCGTAACACGAAATATGTCTTGTTGCCTTAAGAGTCTTTTTCTCGTTGTTCTTGCTGTACTAATCTCATGTTACTTGGTCATCGCAAAATTTATTTTACCATCCACTCTCCTCTACAAGCCGTCACTCGAACTGTAACTCCCCATTCACTTGTATCAGATCTCAGACTTGCCATAAGAATCTTTTTGAGTGAATTAATCTATCATCGGTGGTGTTCTGTATAATGAAAGCTACTTCGTTATTTGAAAACAGTTGATGTCGGGGGATTCTCATAAATTCTGTTAGTGCAAACACTGTGCTTTTACTTTCAAAGTTTTTGGTAATTTAAGATATACGTTCTTTCATACTGATAATAGGACATCCGTCTGCAGAGCTAACTACTATTGGAGTACTTACTTGTTACTGTCCTTTTAGAGTTTTTGTCAATCTTGTTTGAGACGCTTTAGCTTGCCTATTAGAGTCACTCTCTTTTATTACATAATTCAGTCTATTGGTACTCTTCTTTATGTTGCTCTGACAAATGGCTTCTATTTTTTTATCTCAAGACATTTTTATTGCGTCCTTGTTTTTTCTCAACCCTATCCCTAGGTCCCGTCAGCCGATCCGTTTCCACGCCGAACACGTCCTGTCCAGTTATCATTTGCCCTATCATGACCTGAAAATTTTTCTCATCCCCCTGTCGAGCTCGGAAGCGCGGACTTGACGCGTGGAATTTGTACACCAATTGAAAAGCTTTGAAATACCGCTAAAGCTAAAGGGTGTTGGGGTATTTAGAGAACTGTTCCACCAAACCGTATTGAGCTAGCGCACAGGTCTTAGCACGTGCATTAATTGTTCATGCAAAGAGGACTGAGCCATTTATACACTGATGATGGTGATAAATAAAATAGTAGATACAAATGTGCTAAGCCATAATAATGACTTACTTTTTACTACTTACGTCATACCTGTCAGCATTTCGCAATTATTTTACTCGGAATTTCATAATAATTTAGTTCTAGCAATACGAGCATATTTAAATATTTTTTTATTTTTGAGTTTTTTTTTACGTAAAGTGGTGGTAATGATTTTATGAAGTTTATGTGGGGTAGGTATCATTTAAAACAGATGAGACAGTTACGTATTAGTATTTTTTACCGTACTTCTCTTTTATTTTTACTTAAACAAGTAAAAAGAAAATTCCGTCCACTCCTAATCTACAAATTTGGCAGGACAAATATTTTAAATAATCCTAGCTTACAAAAAGCAGGCTTTGTATAATTGTAAAGGAAAATCAAATATTTACAGTTTTCGTAAGATAAATAAAAATGTAGTTATATAACGAAGTGGGTTTTGTTTAATAAATGTGTAATTATAATATACCTTAGCGATATTAGTATTCTATACAGAATCTGATTGGTTAGCGATGATGATAATGGTGGTGATGATGATAATGATGATGATAATGTTGATTATGATGAATATGATAAGACGATTTTACATAATTATCTTTAATCTTATTCTTATCTCGCTTGTCTGGTCCTATTTCTTGCCGGTTTTTCTTTTACTATGAGCAAATTAGCTACCTTATCGTTATTATTAGCCAAGTGTATCTAAGCTACTTACCCACGGCTTGTGTTACAAGGATAATCGATTAGGCGGCCTGAAAGCTTACCAAGCTCTAATTAACACCGTTTACAGCATCAAAGACGCTGGCCCGTGTACAACTCAAAGTGTAATTTCATCGGTAAGTGAGAGGAGGCATCTTTAAATAATTATGGAGGAAATTAATTCAGGACTAGCTGTACGTCTTTGAGTGAAATATAATTTTGTAAGAGATACTTTTTGCTTGTACACCTTCGTTTTCGATTAATACCTTTTTCGTTTACTCGGTTTGAGTGAATCTCAAACCGGGTAAACTCAATCTCAGTATGATTGAGGATGTATTTTTCTTCGTGTAGTTTAAAGATTTACATTATCGGCGTCATTGAGTGGTTCTGTTTATACTGTCAATTTATATTTTACTAGTTTTTTCTAAATTCATTATGTGGTACCTATATGTTTACTTATTTTAGTTTAGTAATTATTTTACTGAAGAAACACCTTTTCTAACCAAAATTGTGACATGTCATATATTTATGGAGTGCAATAAATTTATGAAATGAAATTGAAAAATATTTCGATATTCCATGATTTTACTTAGACTATATTATTATTTTATTATTATTTTTATTTTTAGACTTTATTGTATTATCGATTCTTAAATTCTTACATACCCACTTACTCCTGAATTAACTTTTTTTGTAAGATTGGTTTGAAATTTCATATGCTCATTAAATTGATTGTAATAATCCATAAAAAATGATTAAAAAAATATTCCATTTGAAGAAAAGCCGGAAAATGCCGTGTCTTTAACGACACAGTAGGAGAATATGCTACTATGATAGCTTATTATTCAGATTTATTACGGCTCCATAATAAATTGACAAAAACGACAATAAAACACATGAAACTCAATGAAATGTTTTATTGGTATCTTTTACACATATGGTTGTTTTCTGTATATGATATTCTTCAAAACATGTTTTCGGATGCAATGTTTCATTGCATTTCATGCAATAAACATTTGCACTATTATGACATTTATGACAGACACCATAACGTAGTCAAGCCTCTCTATATTTTATCAGGTGACCATTATGAGTATACTGCAATGCTGTGGCTCTACTTTGTGATGGCCCTCCATCCCTATGACTTTCAGCTTTCTTGTTTATTTCAAGAAGACTTATAGCGACATTCCTCCAAAATTTCAAATGATCCAACTGCCCACCAATTACTTTGTATAACTGCCAGGCATCATAAGTGGTAATATCAAGGCAATGACTCATTAGTGAGAAGAACCACTTTTTCACACGGACACTAGTCCTATACCAATATTTTGACCTTTTAGATAGCTGTGCTAAAGATAAACAGTCATCCTCACTAGCATCAGAAGAATCTTCACGGTGAATTTCAGCAGGTGCTCTGAGATGGGACCCAGGTAGATTTTAGAGCAGTACATAGTCTTTATCTCCAGAGTCTTCATCTGTAACTTCCACGCTACAGTTTTCTGGCGCCATGTTAGTTATAGAATCTGGAACCTCATTTTTATCATTTTGCTCCAACTAATCAAAAATTTCATTCAACGACAGCGGGATTTTTAAATTCTCGTAAGATTAAAGAAATATATTAAAGAAATATGCAAAAAATAAATAAATATTGTCTTTTAAATAATAAAAAGACGCAGTTGGAAAATGTTCTAATGTTGAATGGTAGTATAGCAGATTACTATCTGCTAAAAAAAAAGGTGCAAAGGTGTAAAGACACCGTAGAAGACACGGTAGGAGAATGTACAGTAGTACATTCTCCTACCGTGTCTTTTACGGAACACCTAAAGTAAAAGGCAAATGCCATATGAAATATTATAAAATAACAATTTGTTTTTTTATTTTCTTACAATATAGGAACAAAATATTGATCTGTTCTTACACAAATACAAGCGCGATAAAACATTATCTCAACTCACCTTGATTTACTCATTGCAATATTCACAAAATTCAATCTTATTACAAACAAAATATATTACATGTAACTCACAGTTATTACTTCACAATAACCATGTATAATCTTGACTGTCAGATCCAACTCAAAAAAAACTAACAAAGTACTCACATAAACTTTTAGATTTTTTTAAAGTTGGTGTTTCGTTAAAGACTCAGTAGGAGTAAGTGGGTAACAAAACTTTGATTATAACTAAAATAACGTGTAATATTGACAACTTGTTACACTGTTTGGAAAGACTCTAATGTCTTGGGCAATCTTTAAAAATACATAACCAAAATAAATGGTAGTAAGTAATTGCTTTGGGACCTTATCGATACCCTAATGCACAGCTACTCATTAAGCCTCAAAGTAATTAAACAAACACATCGGCACATTCCCCCGCGTGTTCACGAACAATGTAGCAATTTAGTTACATTCGAGTTTCCAAAGTGACTTTCAAACTAGTTTTGTGCATATCAATATGTCAAAGTAACGCTTTTATAATAGGTGAAAATTTTTAATTATATATATCGTTTTTTTTATTTTAAATTAACCCCACCACACCATCTTTCATACGAATATACAGAAAACTAACCTGTATTGGGCCAGTCTAATAAGATTGGAACTTTATTTCCCTGGTGGTATTGATTATTTCGGAAGGCCTGTGCCCGGGATATTTGAAGACTGACCATAATTGTCCATCATCTTCATCATCATAAGCTCTACCAGCAGGACCATAAACGACCACGCGGGCCAGCGCGGATTGGCGGTTGTTAACGACTGCTAATGCAGCCGCGACCAACGCCTTTACGTGCCCTCCGAAGAATGGAGGAGTCCATACAAGCACCTTTTTTTCAAATGAAAGAAGCACCCTTTTTAATTCTATTACAGGAACTATCATAGGCATACCTGCAGTGCAGAGACCTTTAAAAAAACCTCGAAAGCTTCCCAGGTGATGTCATGCAAATATTTTCAAGGAAGCAAGCCGTTAAAGCGTTCAAAAAGTATTTTCCTTGCTCTACTGCCTAACTTATTTCATTAACGTGCCGTTCCAATTGCGAAGGTCCAGAAGGTAATAAGCGTTCGATTTCCATCGACTACATATGGGGTAACGTAGTTCGTACGAATTCGGAAAGTTTAGTTATTGGAAATCTGAAGGGATTCTCACACAATACCAAGTCGTTGACCTTTACATACAATTCAATATTTCTGGAGCTTAATCCTTTTTTTGAAAGCTTAAAATAAAAGGTATTAAAGTTGAATCTACACAAAAACTTATATTTCCTCACTTAAAGGCAAAACAACATTAAATTACTTTGTAGAGAGGTCCCTTCGCATCATTGTATTTTGAAACTTATAATTATTATGAACAAAGCAGAAATTTGTTCATTCCCATAACGAAGGGAGATTAGTAGGGTCTCACGCAAAAAGTGCGCTTGATTGATTGTGGCACTAATTTACTTGATGAATGAGATTTTTAATGAAGTTAGCTGTTGAGTAAATGTTATTCGTATAAATAAAAGCGTTTGTTCACCGCATATTTTGGTCAAGTAGGTATTCGGTATTCAATTTTACATGAAATAGCCTATTTCTTGTGCGGTTTCGAAGTTAGTCTCACAGTAAAAGTTTGATAGCTTGTTTACCCTTTCGGGGTGTTATATACCCTTTCCCAAACAACCTGTGTAGAAGAAGATTTAGAATACCTACTATATATATGTACCTAGGTATTCCAAACTGAAAGCCTATGTCCGGATGATTAACTTCAACATATTGTGTTTAATATTGTCCTTAGCATAAAGGGAACAATTAGGAAACAAATACAATATTTACATTACCACCTTTTTAAAATTTCAATAATATTAAATATTTAACAAACACAAAAGATTACGCAAACATTATCTACACTTCAAAATCAAACCACTTTTTCGGATACACTCGCGTTTATTTTACACATTTGTATTTATACTGACGACGACGGGTTCTGAACGCCAGGATATAATCAGATTAATTAAATTAACGAAAGTACATCCATAAAAGTGGTTTCATTTCAAACATAAAAGAGTACCACGTTATATATTTCTATATCTGTCATAAGGGATGTAATCGATAAGGTTAATTCATTACGCATTGTAGGGCCATTGCGTTGATTGGCTGTTTTCTATGTCCCATTGTTTGTATTCCATTTGCTTACGAGTGTGTCCACTCAATCACCAAATATCAGCTCTCAATTAAATGAAACAATTGCTGTATGTATGTGTATTTAATGAAAGGTCGTTGTCTGTTACTGTGAGAGTGCTCTAACATTTTGTTCGTTTGTTGAGGACGCGGCATCGAATTTTAACAATTTGATTTAAATTTTCCCAGCGACAATATTCAAAATGGCTTCTGGTAAAAATAATACCGTTGCGGAGAATTCTGTTCCGTTACAATCACCGCAAGGCGTAAAGTACTCACTCTCGACAAAGTACAAGTTCATAGGAACTCACTACTTACCTAAGTAGTCTTTAAAAGCTGTCTCCTCTAATGCAGGCGGAGTGTACCCAGACAATGTCTCTAAAAGCGGGGAGAGCGTCATTTTTCGAATGATACCACGGCCGCAACTACATCAATCTCCCTGATGGGCGAGTCTTTGAGTTTGGCTTTGGAAATTCGTACCTCAAATTGGGGAACTACAAGCTTTAGTCAGAATCTCCAATATGTGACGTAAGTCTTCTAAGCTGCTTGCGCTTTGTAGGTTTAATAATGGAGACCTGTAACATTTGTTGAGCTAAAAGCTCTATCTATACTACATCAGGTTAGAGAAAATTGATGTTTTTAAATTAATTTTGCTTATTGAAGAAACAAAATTGTGTATTTTAGTTTATTGGTTCTATAACGTGCTACATTTAAATTCTTTTGTATAATATTTTTTTTTATTACTTTACATATTCATAGAGAGCGTCATTCATAACCTAAATTCTTTACAATATAAAATGTTTTAGCAGTCTTAGTCTTAGAAGCAGCAAAATTAACATAAACTGGCGTACACATAATTTGGCATCGGTATATCTTTGGCAATGAAGTATTTTTGAACTAAATTAATTCAAACTTTTGGTTTTTAGTGATGCTCATGTTCCACGGGCTAGAGCTAGTCCGTTCGCTAGGGCTAGAGCGCTCGCTATTCTCTTCATCTTGACAGTGTGTAAAAACCAAAAGTTTGAATTGATTTAGTTCAAAAATACTTCATTGCCAAAGAGATACTGATGCCAAATTACGTGAACTGAAATATTATACATTCAAGCCTTTTAGACTATTTGATTATAGTGTTGTTCAATGTTGTAAGCTATTTTCTATTTCACTTGGAGTGTAAATGAAACTTTTGTGAATATTAATAAGTGGTTAATAATAAGTTTTATATTATTACTAGTTTGTTTGTATGTCTCGCAAGTATTAATGCCGCCTGTGTACATAGCAGTTTATGTTAATTTTGCTGCTTCTAATTAAAGACTGCTAAAATATTTTATATTGTAAAGAATCCAGCTTATGACGCTCTTTATGAATTATGTAAAATAAAATAAAAAAAATGTACAAAAGAATTTAAATGTAGCACGTTATAGTTCATAATGTTTGTTGAACCGATAGTTGCTGCTAATGGTACACGATTTGATGTATTTTTTTATATACTAAAATGTTAATATTTATATAAAACTAATACATTTAATAAAAAATATGCGTATTTGTAGTTAAATAAATTGTTGTATCTAACAAAACCAAAGTAAAATATCTTCTGGTAAATATCTCAGTCACTTTGTAGAAAGACTTGAAAGGGAAGATTTTCTGGGCTTTGCTCAATTACGTTAAGTCCACGGAATTTATATAAATTGCCAGTTCTCCACACAGACTGCTTTGTTGCCAGCACTTTTTCAAATACAAAACATTTATTAGATTATGTAAAGTTGAGCTGCGTTTGTAATAAGCTTAGATTCATTTATTCCAGTGCTATCGAGAGAATTTACTTTACTTATTTATTTTAATGTCACAATGTGGTTTGTTTTTTTCTTGCTTATGTAGTAGAAATACTTAAACAAAAGATTCGCATACTTTTTATGAATTGGAAAGATAGTAATTTTTTATTTGTAACTTTTTGGCTTTTGCATTTATGTGGAAACTTTCTGTGTAGGTATACGATCAAACGTTGAGACACTGTAATTTTGTAAGTAATAAACCAAATGATTAATCGTGTTTTTCATTATCATCGAGTCTCATAAAATCAAGCGCGTTTTATGCTGCGTCACATTAAATTGTTGCTTTAACTTTATTTGTATTATGTTCTTTATACGAGATCAACATAAGGTTTTCAATAGCTTGAAGGTTATGATGAGTCCACGTGTGTATTCTGTCGCTTCCCCGCTGTGTCAGCAGTGAATTGCTGGCGGGGGTCCACGTTACTTACTACAATTGGTCACGATTACTATTTCACTGACCGAATAAACTTGCATTCAAAATAATATTCCAGTTTGTGAACGGCACCGCGGTCAAAGCATCTCGTGTTATACGATGACGTTTCTCAATAATACAAATGGACACAAAGAGTCGTATATTTTTGTATTTTGATTTTTATCACTTTTTATGTTTGGTTACTTTTCATTCAATGTTAAATAAATCGAGAAGAAAGTTAAGATCTTTACTTACTAAAATTATGATATCGTCGGAATTGGATGACTAGTTTACGTAGGAATACTACATTATATTACATAGGTACCTACTGCTTAGAATTACTGAAATACTTTTCATGTCGTTTGTTCTGGTTCTTGCAAGCTTATGGTAAGTTGATTGATTTCATATTTTTATTATTTCAATTCCACAAAATACCACCAATTTAAATTCCTTCGTAATCAATATACTCCACAAAGTGTCGTTCTAAAAACATAATCGTCCTAATTAGCAAGCAGAACGTAGCCGCTTTGCTTCCAAATTGCAGTGCACGGCTTGGCAACAACTACGTAAGTGGATATTAATAATTATCCCCACATAACAGGTCAGCTGGGGCAGAAGTTAAATTGCTATACCACTAACAAGATTTGCCGAGTGAAGCTCGCAAAGCCCGTATTACCACCCATACCTAACCCACCTATCACATGCAGGACCTCTGTTTTAAACCTTACCATGAGTTTTCACAAATGCGCAAAGAGAAAACGCTTTGCTTTGATCACAATAGTGCCGCTAAGTCCAAATAGCAGTGTACGTGTGTGTATAGCGGAATCTAAACTAAAAAGATATTGCCTAACTTACCTACCTCTAGCTGCCGGAACATAACTCGGTATTCTTACACGCTACTTGCTAGCGATGACGGATTAAGAGGGCTTACGGCCTCACGATTTCCCATACAAACTTCAAAGTTTAATATCTCTCGAATGCATAAGCCTGTTAATAAAACTTTGTATGTTCAAAAAATATATACAGAGATTCAGTGATGTAGGTGGTAAATAGCATATATACTACACAAGCTGTGCTCGCGACTTCGTCTGCGTGGAATAGTGACTTTCGGCAGCATTTTTAATTTTATAGGCTCTTGGTCCCGTTTTTGCAACATTTTTCACTGATGCTTCGTTCCTATTGGTCGCAGCGTGATGTTATATAGCCTAAAGCCTTCCTTAATAAATGGACTATCCAACACAAAAAGAATTTTTCAATTCGAACTAGTAGTTCCTGAGATTAGCGCGTTCAAACAAACAAACTTTTTAGCTTTATAATATTAATATAGATTACTGCTGCGCTAAGACGTTCATCATTGAAATCAATTCAATGCTACAATTGATCACTACGCTTGCCAAATGCGGGTTGGTATCACAAGTGATATAGGTATTTGACAATCATATGTTCAAAATTCGATAAATTAACTGAAGTCGTGAGAATCTTCGCTATCGAGCACAGTCGGCGTAACATACAATTAAAGTACGTTTACTTAAACCGTTTTAGTTCTTCAATATGAAACGTAAGGCATTGTGTATTAGTTCTAGCAATCTACATTTACGTTTCGTAAGAGCCTATGGCCGGCAATAACTCCTTATCAAACCTAATCTCATTTTTCCACCCTCTCGAAGCTCGTTACCGATGAATCGAATTCGAGCCCGCTCTTTAACAATATCGGACGCATTACAGGACCCTTTTCGAAAATGTTAAACGAGAACATTGAAATGACGACACAGCGTTTGAACGTATGTCGTGTATCACGCCACAATCGAATTCCATAACAAGCTGGTGGTTTCGTGTTGTGATAAAGACCTATTTGCATGCAATTTCCTTTTGTAATGTGACGTTGCATGTAGTTATTTTGACCTGAGTATAACAGTTTTCGTGAAGGGATATCAATCCAATTTACGAATTTACTTATGTTATTTAGATTCTTCTGTAATTATCGTTGCTACAACCTTATAATGAATTGACATTTCAATCGCTTCAGGCAAATGGTTATTTTAAAAAGGTACCAATAATACCATTTTTGGTGAATCCTTAAAAGTTTTTTTTTTATTTATAATTATCCGCCGAACAGATATACAGAGGAACATTGAATTCTTATGACAATTTCCATAGATATTGTGTCACGTTTGTCTAGATAACGATTCTTAAGATCGACATTTAAGCTCTAGCAGTTGGTAAAGATTGTTTGTGAATTTTACGATCGGCTGTTTGTCTTACAAGCTCATTCACAAGTCCTCATTACGCAAGCCGACAAATGAGGGATGAGGGCACGAGATCAAGAGGGCCTTATGTATTTGCATATAGATGGGCGCGACGAGTTTGTTGTGAAGCGGAATATAGCGCCCCATTCACCCCGAAACTCAAAACGCAGCTACGCTTTACGACCACTTTACAGCAAATGCCAACAAAATGGGGCACGCTTAAAATAATGCTGCATCTAATCATGACTGTGACATAATCTTTCATGTCGCAATAAAAGATAATTTTAAAAATGCTTTTATTTTCAAACAAAAATTTGGATAAGAAAATTTTTCACAGAATTTACACACAGAAAAGATTTTTATTTAAGTTGACAGGTAGAAGAAGCAAATAAAAGTAGGCAAATGGTTTTCTTTAAAAAAACGTGGAGTCTCTTCTCTACGACAGCTCATTTCGCTTTGCAAGTCTTTTGATATTATGCTGGAGGTGACGACTAGACTTCTCCCTCGGTTAACATTTTTCGTTACGTCAACCCTGATATTTGCTTTTAAACTTTAAATACCGATGCCGGCGTTACATTGACGATTGAAAAAGCCAAGCGATAAAAACTTTCACACATCGAGTCGTCAAACCAAAATGTGGCGAGTCATAATAGAGTTGGTGGTCAGTTAACCTCCGAAACCAAACATGAATGTTCCGTTAGGCGTAGCGACAACTATCGCTGGACCTAAGGGCCTACGCACGTCGTTAGCAATGCGAAAGACGACTTGCTCAGCCGTCCGCTCCCACGGCCCTTTGACAAACGCGTAAATGAGACAGGAATGTGTGGAGGCGATACGTCTACAAGGAAGGATGCAAGGCGATTTGTCACTTTTTCCTAATGAGGGGAAGCGGCAATTGTTTATTTCCCTAATTGAGTTTAATCTATAACTGGGGAAGCTCCAAATTATTCTGCTCACATCGTCCTAACAAAGGGAACAATGATTGAAACCGCAAAGATTTCCCGTGAGATGTCGGAAAAACATGGTTTTCATAAGTTTTCAGCGACGCCTTGTACTGTGTATACCCTTATAAATAATGTAGCGAGTGTAAATCATCTCAAAGAAGCGTATTGCGCGTAGGAGCTTTTCATACAAGTGCCCTCGAGTCGAGTAGATGTGCCGGAGAGCTGGACGTCTATGAAGTTTGTTGACGTGATTATTTACGTTATTATGGATACGGCTGCGGTTTAATTTGATTTTGCTAGTTAGTTTGTGCAAGACGTAGGTATTGTATTATTAAACTTTGTGATTTGGAACTTTCCATAATGGACTTTAAATACGTTTTCAAAATGTTTTCTACTAACTTTCTAGATCTCTTTATTTTCCTTAAGCATAATAGGAAGTTGTATTCAAATTGGATGGATTGGGAACATGGAGGAACATTTTGAACTTTGAAGTTTTAATCGAAATCTTTAAAGGCGCTTAAATATAGTTTTATTACATACACAAGGCAGTAAATATTTAGCTACCTGATACGACGCTTGCTTTGATCCGATCATTTTGTGGTGAAATCTTTGATGATATTAATTTCAGATTCTTACATTAGTAGAATGTCGGTATTTGCTTAGACTGTGTTTACATAAAGAGAATTCCTGCCAGAAGCTGTTATTAACGTAACCATTGTAGCCAGGTCATGTTGACATGCGAAAATTGGGCTTAGATATTTTATGTTGCGAGTTGCGAACCACATAATTATTATGAATTACAAATACGAGAGAAGCTACTCATCACTGTAGACGTGAAAAGTTAGACTGTTTTTTATTTTTATTGTTTTATATATTAACAGGTAAGCACAGTGCCTTGATCTCACCTGATGTTAAGTGATGATAAGGTCAAAGATGAAAGCGCACTTCACCCGGGATCCTCAACTAGTGAGGCACTGGCTATCTTATCTCTAGCTGCCGGAAGACAACAATGCTAGAAAAAATTATGTTATGGCGACATATTTAGATAAGATGGTGGTAGCTAGTCAGGCGGACAAACAAACCATACCACCAACCAAACCGAGTACACAAACCGCTGGGAATCGAACCTGGGACCTCTGGGTCTAAACCGGTGGTCTTAGCCACTAGACCACAGAGGCGGTTATGTATACTGTAGTAACGATATTTAAATTCTTTGAAAGTACACGGAGAAAACAACAAAAATATGGCAATAATCCATTAACTTCTCCTTGGTAAATTAGTGCAATTGACGTGTTTGTGACAGCTACAAAGGTTATCATCGTCATCATCATCATAATCACGAGTCTCTACTGCTGAGGCACGAGCCTTATAACAAAGGTTAAAATTAGATGATTGTGTAGGAGAAATTATTTCGTAGGCAAAAGGTTGGCAGAAATAAGGGTGATATCCATTCTGAGGGTTTCTTGAAACTCTACCAACTACCAACAACTATAGCACAAAAGCAAATCAGGCCAGGCAAATGATGGCCTTTAAAGACTAGAAATTTTAATTAGGCCACCGGTATTCGGTAACCCGACATTGCAAAAGTTGGTAAAGTTGGAAGATTGTAACCCGAATGCGCAAACCACTGCGCCATCCATCGAGCTCCTCGAAAACTTGAATAGTTCCTGTAAATTATAATTAGAGTTATATTCAACATACTAATGTTGAATATTATTCTAATTCTAGTCTTAAGAAGTCTTACGTTTTTCTACCCTTGATCTCGAGATTTCAGCAATATGCACTTTCATTTTATTTTACTATCATTCAACAATAAGAATAAAACTTATTAATATCTTTAATCAGAATGTAATATAAACATAAATAAAACTCGTTAATTACTATTTCGCATGTAATTTGTAACTACGCGAGCATCTCTTAAAAAAACCTTTACAAATACTCTCTACTCGCGTTTTCTTCAACGTCAATTAATTCATTAGGATCAGGATAAAATAATTATATAGAGTTTTATTCCAAAAACCTCTATTAATAAAAATGAATCGCTAAATGTGTTGCTAATCGCAAAACTCGAGAAAGGCTGAATCTATTTGGCTGGTTTCTTTTTTGTTGTGTTTGATGAAGTCTGAGGAAGGTTCTTATGGAGAGAAAAACGTAAAAAATACGAGGAAAATAGTAAAAACAACAATTTTCTTTTCCCATACAAACCAGCCTCTGTCCCCAGCTGTCAAACATTTGACGTCAACCAAAACAAAACAAGGCGCGTTAGAATTATCTTTGGTATGCCTTCAAGTTGACTAAATGTCAGATTTATTTATTTACGCGCCAAGTAATCAAACAAAAATATCATCACATAGATATTACTAAAGTCTTTCCATGTTATTTTATATCTATTAGACTGCGACAGGCCAATAACTTTTGACAGAATGAAATCTGTCGAAGCAGCTATTAACATAAAAAAAATCAATGAAACTTTGTTTTAGAGAAATAGGGCAGAACAAGGTCTGCCGGGACAGCTAGTTTATATAATTTCTTATTACGAAATATTGCCAATATTGGAACATCGAAACACAAAAATACCTACTAGGTATAATATAACATCCCCCAAACGTAATCGGCATTTATTGCCGCATCCAGAGCGCCCCGATGTTGACTTGACAAATACCGGTCGTTCTATTCTTGGATGTTGAATTACGCCCGCGGCAGCCCGTGACTCAGCGGGACGTGTTCCCGGAACAGCCGATAGGGGTGCACCGAATCTAGCTGATCTTAAAACAATTGAAGAATGCTTGTTGACATAATTACGGTAGAGATCTCACGCTCTTATTCAGCGGCAAATATATTGGAAAACGTTCTTCGATATCCTTAGAAGGTACACTTTCGAAGTTTCCTATCACTTTAAGTAAGTTGTGTTGCGTTTGATGTATCTATGAAAACTAGTGATCGCCCAGTGGTCGAAATTCGACCGTAATTTTATTAAAGCTGCACGGATTGTATTGTATTATAAGCAATGAAAAATTAAAAAAGATTGAATGTGAGTTTGGATTAGCATTGACAGATTTAGGCCACTCCTCCTCCATTTTTGAATTTTTGAAAAGAGTATATGCGTGTGTGTCAAATACATGGTAGTGTGTGTAATGTTTGTTTTATTGATTTAATGTATTTTTATGAATAATTTTAAAAGATATTAACATTTTGTACTAATTCTCTATATAAACTATAAGTGTGCGAAATGTCATACTCCGTCCGCGCAATTTTCATATAAAGGGGTACAAAGTTTTTGTATATTCACGCTCTATAGGCAAATTCTGTAGGTGTTTTGATATATTTGCTTTTTGGGAACGTGTTTTTATTTTATAAACTTTAAATAAATTATATTTACACAACTACATAGTTTGTAATACATGAAGTGAACCCAATTACAGTGTTTTACGATTAAAAGTAAAGCAACAGCTCTAACTTTAATAACGTCTTTTTAATAACATAATTCGCATAATGATGATACTACCGCATACCGGGTATTTCATTACATACTTAAAGACGATATTACACTTTCCTAGGAGATAGCCCCTACTTATGAGTATGTAAATTCTCTTTACGGGCGTTAAAGTACGTCAAATTATGGCACGGTTAGCTTTACAATGTAATTATGATGTAATTAATTAGACAGGGTTTTAATAAAGTTATCTATGAAGTACCTGAAGATAAAGAGAATGGTTTCATTAGGCTAACGCACAAAAAGTGGTAAAAAGGGCAAGGCTTTAAAGTTTAGTATAAATAATCAAGGTTGATGGTGAAATTACTAATTTTGATGTAACAGAAGACATTAATTTGAGATAACTGATTATTTGTAATGACTCAACAATTTCACCTAAGCACGAGTTGTATCAAGTTAGTATCAGTTGGTCTAAAACGCAACTGGTCTAAGTAGCAACTGGTCTAAAACGCAACTGGTCTACTGGTCTAAATCGCAACTGGTCTAATTAGCAACTGGTCTAAAGCGCCATTCGAACCATCATTCGATAATATTAACGAAAACGAAAAGTTGTATGGCGAATTGATTGACAATTCTACCGAAGGTACAAGCGCACTTCCGAAAATAATTCAAATAGTTTCATAAAGGACAAATTTCAACATCAGGCCGGAGACGCGAACGTTTTACAATAGCAGATACGAGACGCCTAGATAAGATGAGGGGTGAACACTTCTACGTTGTGGAATATAAGACAAAAGAGTTTGCGTAAGCTTAAGAACACTGGGTGAGAGATTATAACTCTTGTGGTGTGGTTGTGTTTTGTTATTCGCCGCGCCACCCCTGCGCAATACGCATCACCCCGCGTCGCAGACATGTGCATTCCTGCACCGATTGCAAGCGGCTCACGTCATACCTATTTTCTTTTCACAACACATCGTCATCTTGCAGCAACACTTTAATTACCTATGCTTGTGGCGGTGTCGTATAAACATTATATATACGTTGCTGTAGGACTCCTTTAGGACTTGCTTTTTCTACTACTACTGTAAAGCTTTTGTAGCTGTCCTGCTCCTGATTCATACATCCACTTGCTATTCTATGTTTATGTGCATCACACAGTTAACAAGAACTTTAAAAGCATTTCATTGTTTGTCCTATAAACAAACGAAATATATACTCGTAGATCTTTATGGCACTACTATGCAGTCTCAGCTCTTATAATGGTGCCGTATTATTTGAATGGAAAAGTGTTTTTGTTAGTATCTGTTTCTTTTGTTTTACTGAAATGGGTCTTAGAGGACATGAAAGTCTTTACATAACTTTCACTTCAGAGATCTATTTCTAACAAAATAATTCCTTTAACTTTTTAAGAAGTACCTGTATAATGTTTATTGCTGTCATCTGTCACTTATCATTTATGGAAAATACATAAATATATACAATATGCAGAGGTTTACTGAAATATTTATCGAGACTAGAGACTTTTATTTCTGAGTAGAGTTCAAACAGGGCAACTTTATTTACAAACAAAGAAACAAACACTATTATTTCATATTGACTTATCTTCTATATATTAATACGTGAAGCAAAAACTTTGTACCCCTTTTTTACGAAAATTGCGCGGACGGAGGCGTATGAAATTTCGCACACTTAAGTATAGTTTACATAGAGAAGGTTATCCGAATGTTAATATTGTTTTAAAATTATGCATAAAAATACATTAAATCAATAAAACAAACATTACACCCACTACCATGTATTTAACACACACGTTTAAATACTCTTTTCAAAAATTTTAAATATGGAAGAGGAGCGGTCGAAATCTGTCAATGCCAATCCAAACTCACATTCTATCTTTTTTAATTTTTCATTGCTTAGGATACAATCCGTGCAGCCTTAATGAAATTACTATCGAATTTCGACTACTAGGCGATCACTAGCTATCATTAAAAAAATAGCAACTATCAAGTTTGTTGTCGCATCTTCTCGAAAGAAGACTTCATTTCGAACCCGGTGCGGTGGCCGAATCAATAGACTATTTAAAAATGCATGAGAGTGAGCTTACTCTGCAAAGGCTTTAGAGTACCATGTAAGAAACTTGGAGATTTCATGCAGAATCATTGTTCCTGTTTTTTGTAAACGGCTTTACAATATTATAATCATTGCACATTTATGTAATGTTACACAATATTTATTAATATAAGGTAAAATTGAATCCTGTGCGGATGCTTTCAGGTCTTTCAATACAATAAAGTGAGGAATTTAGTCTAAATTAAAAATTCTTCGACAAAAATGATGCACATTCATTATTTTGTCGCGACGACTGATGGTGTCTTTATTTTCGTTTCTGCATTCTTCATTATTTAAAATATTTTTCCCTTAATGCAATAAGTATATAAAAAACTGTCCTAATGTTAAAGAACGGTTCCCAATTTAAATGTTACATTTTCTTGAAATTCTAAAGCAATGTATCTTTGTAAGTGTCGACTTCGGGGTTGAGGGCTTTCTGAGACATTTATTGAGCATGGCTCCGTGTTTGCGGCTTTGTGTCGATATTTTGACCAGGATATTTTTGTACTTCCATGTTTTGGGTGCCCAAACTCAATAACTATAAATAAAAAATAGTAACGATATTATTAGGTATTTTAAACACCAAAATTGTCCGTGATAGTCAAGGTACTCATAAATTTGGTTTCCCAAAATTAGTTACTGACTTACCGTGTGTGCTTTTACGATTTAAGAAGTGTCTAATAATTTGTTCAATTAATTAATCCTTTGCAGACTTCTCTAAAACATAATAGTTTAGAAATCAAGCTGCCCCAAACTCTCTTACTATAGGTTTGTTACTGTAGAATAGAAGCGAAAGATAGCAAAAACAGCGGATTGGACGATGCCGCTGGCGTTATAAGTAAGCCACGAGCGTTCGTACTCAATGAACGTCTGGGGGCTTTCAACTCCTGTCGAGATATTGCATGATGGCCTGTAATGAGGCCCATTGCCGATATATCCGGTAGCTACTCGGAAGCAGAGGGCGCTCCTTTGAAGAAAACCAGGGCTTGATACCGATACCAAATTCCGACAATAAGTATCGGTTATTTACGTTATTTCTATAAAGGTAATTTGGTAGCGGTATTGTAGGTAACGTTATTTAGAAAAGTTACTTTTTCGTTACCTAATGTGCTATAACCAAAAAAAAAAAAAAAATTTTACTGATTTCAATAGAACAATGTTTGATAAACCTGCAATGTATTGGAACTATATACTAGGTAGTCTACTAATAAACAAAATTTTACCTATTGCAGGTAGCCCCGCTCGTTCATATCTCTCATAAATTCTTATTATAATGAGACCAAATTTTGCAAATTCATTTATTGTAACAAAATAACAAGTTCTTAACCATACAATATATATAAGTACTAGAGGCCGCTCGCGGTTTCACCCGCGTGGTTCCCGTTCCCGTGGGAATATCGGGATAAAAAGTATCCTATGTTTTAATCCAGGTTATCAACTATCTGTATGCCGAATTTCATCCAAATCCATCCATCCGTTGCAGCGTGAAGAAGCAACAAATATACACACATACATACACACAAAATTTCGCATTTAAATTTAAAATTAAATAAGTGTGTGTATAATGATGTCGTAGTCATATCATAGATTTGCTCACTTCACGAAATGCTCGAGAATTTCATGAAATAGTCGCATTTCAGAATTTCATTTTGTGTCAAAACAATCGATTTGTACAATCTTATGCCGCTAACCCTTCCGTGACTGACCAAAAAAAATTTAAATTAACCTAACCAACAGTAAGGATTTCCTACGTTAATGATATGGCCAAACGTGGTAGAGCATATCATCAAACGTTGACGCTTTAACGATAATGATCACTTTAAGCTGGGCATATCATGAAATACAACCATTTCATGAAATGGTCGATTGCATCATAAAGTGATAAATTTTAAGATCCGACCGGTTTGACAAATGTATCGTTACCAATTCAAAGCCCTGACTGAGATTTTAACGTTCCTTTTGCTTTCGTTTTCATCTCCCGAGCAGTTATGATGTACCGACAGATGATTGAATGAGGAACAACGGTTTTATGTTGTGGAAGTATGTCTGCAATGATGTATTGACATCTATGATTGATCTTATTGACTTGTGCTGAGTCGGTGAAATTAGCTACTGTTCCAAGGGAAGTTTCCAAATTTTGTTTGCTGAAACAATATTCAATCTCATACGAGCACTCATGACTATGTGCATGTAGCCAATCATTTTTTTATTAGTTTGCTTACAAGCCTTTCGTTGGGAGGATAGTTACCAAAGATAGGTAAGTTAGTCTTCGCTTTTTTCATATTGATAATTCCTAAATTTATATTAAAACTACTTCTACAGATCTTTAAAACACTTTGTACAATATAAAATTACTATTTAACTTATGATTCTAGCTTTAAATTTTTAAATAGTCTATTGTTTACAATCCAATACAACACAATTAATTCCGATTTGCATATTTACCTATTCTAGCCTTAAATTTTTAAATAGTCCATTGTTTACAATCCAATACAACACAATTAATTCCGATTTGCATATTTACCTGCAATTTATCATATAAATAGGTTTCAATAGGTTTCAATTCTACTCGTATTACTATTAATAAAGATATACTTGTAATTATGACTCAATTTCAAAATGTGTCAAATAGCAAAGACAAAAATATTAAAAAAAAAAAAACCAAAGGTTCAAACCCTGCTCGTGGAAATTTTTTCAACATTTGTGTTTTTGTGATTTGTTCGCTACAAAATTTGCGTTAAAAATTATATAAACATTTACAAAAATATTTCTTTATTCTTGTTGTCAATGTCTTTTAAAGGATTGTTTTAGTAGTTTTTTTTAATGTTACCTTAATATACCCATTGTAATGTTTAATATTTGTATAATGTATAAAGCATAAGCTAAAGGCCTCAAATGAACTGAATAGTTAGAAATAGTTACATTTATTATTTAATTACATCTACTATAAATGACAAATCACCCGTTCTTGTTAACGGGTTGGTAAGATGGATGAATTGAATAGTTCAAGTTCAAGCAGTAATAAGAGATCGAGCTAAGTAATTACTTTGAAATTACTTATACAAACGCTTTGGTTGTGTTCAATTGAAATTAATTGTTAGGTACTAATAACCAATAACCAATGCTATTTCAGATAACCGTTATGATTAGTGATAGGAATAGGTAGTGCCTATTCACCTAAAGTTCGAAGAACAGAGACATGAATCGGGGACTTCCTTACGACAATTTTTTTTTCTGGGACAACTTTGCCATAGCAGCAGTTTATTAAAAATAATGTTAATTGGAATAAGTAGGTACTAACCTGAACATCACAATTTATATTTTCGGAATATTACAGAAATTTAAATACTAATAAAATATGCATTTCAAACAAATTGTCGGTCATAAAATTGTTGAATGGAATCTTTGTAGGTATACAACCTTATTTTTAGTTTATACGAAAATCGAAACACGGGTCAAATATTTTCATATAAAGAATCAGTAAAAAAAAATTAAATAATATCTTGAAAACTCACGAAGTTACAAGTTTTTGTGCTGTTCCGTTGTGTTTTTAGTATGGTATACTTTATTTGAGATTTTGTAAATATTATTTGGTCAAAATGTAACATGGTATAAAAAATATTGAAATCGATTCTATTATTGATTGTGAACAAACAGTTTTCAGGTTTCGTATAAACTAAAAATAACATTGTATATATCGCAGTAAGATAAAGTGAAGCATTCAGTGCTATGTGTAATTCTATATGTCATGAGCAGTAATAATAATAGCTTTTTCGGGGTACAGACAAAAAGTGAAGACTTCCTTAAGACAATTTTTTTTCGGGGCATTGTCACTTGTACAGTTCATGTTACGTAAAAAGGTGACAATTTATTAGAATTTAAATTTTTCTAATATTTCGAAAATATAAATTGTAAAGTTCGGGTTAGTACCTACTTATTCCAATTAACGTTATTTTTAATAAACTGCTGCTGGGACAAAGTTGTCCCAGAAAAAAATTTAGTACTAAGGAAGTCTCCGATTTATGTCTCTGTTCTTCGAACTTTAGGTGAATAGGCACTACCTATTCCTATCATTGGTTATGATATTTAATTTGATTTTTATTTATACAGTCATACTTACATAATGCTCCATTATTTAAAGGAAAAACAAATGTAAGTCATTTATAATAAATTACTACATATAGCGCGTATAAGAGACAAAAAATATCATAAGTTCCTCCGTGCTTCGAATAACACTTTAAGTCGTTGGTCCCGGTATTGTTATTAAAAGATGGCAGTCTCTAAACCTACCCTTGGTTAGCGTGGTGATTATGGCTCGATTTCACCATGTTTCTATTAGAGTCCAGTATTAAAACTTTTCACTACGTAAGAGATATGAAATAATAAATTACAAAGTAAAATAAAATTAGCGAGCCTTAGGGCTCTGTCAAATTAAGCGTTTGTTGTCAGAAATTAAAACCTCAGATCATGAAAACAAGGATTAACACAGTCGTGCGACTGTCGTGCGGCTGGCGTTTAATATGAAACAGCGGCAGCGATGCGACACGAATTACCTAAATTAAAGGAGCCCATAAGCTATCTCTAAATTTTCTCAAACTTTTATATTGAACGACTTAAAAAGGACGTCATATTTTGTGTCATCTGCTGGATAAACAAAGATTATTCCATATGCCACGGAAAAGAATTACAATTTAAAAGCGACCATTGAGTGTCGTAGGGCGCTCGCTCCATGGGCTGTGTGGGATTGAAAACAACAAACAATTTATTTAGCGGGCTGCCCTACCCCATTTGTGGGAGGGCCGTTATTTTTTACGCAGCCTTCTTTTACCTCAATTTTACCCGTTTTATTGTCGTTTTATACAAATTTTAAGGGCGATTCGGTACAGTTTTACTTGCTGAGTAGACATTTTTTTACGATGCATTCAGCCCACAAAGCCGTAGATTATGTTTTCAAATATACCATCGCTAAATAAAAGAGGATTATTTTGGTGTGAAAAGTGATTTAAACGACTTTTGTGTTGTAATCTAGGTACTTGTCTGACTACTTGTGTCACTAGGCATTGGTACCTTGTATTAATATTGGCATAAGTCTTTATCAAAACACTAATTAAATGAGCATGAGCTTTTGATTAAGTCTTTCCAAACCATACCTTTCTTAAAAAAACATTAACTATTTGACTGTAAACTAAAAAAAAAAGTATTATTTCAAATCAAACGTATGTTGTCCAACATACAGTTATACAATTGCAATGAAATAAACAGCTGCCTAAAGTTGAATCCATTTCGCCAACGAGTAACGAAACATATCCGATATACCAGCTCAAAAAATCCCATTTCACTTTATCAGCGAACTAGCAGTACGAATTCTGAATTCAATACTATTGCAATCGCAAGAATTCGACTTTAATTTCCTCTGTAGCGTAGTGGTTACAAAAAAAAAAGCTTCACGTTCCAATATCGCGTTGCCGATCGTCTTGATTGGAAAGGGTGTGTGGGCCGTAATAGGTGCCACAGAAAGACTCTTTAGATACGATGGTCATGACCGCTACCTAATTTATGTCTGAAAAGTCTTTAGGCAAGGCCGAAAGTCAAAGGTCAGTTACATGACATTAGTTGCAAAGTTCTGACAACAGCTAAGGTGCTTAGCGTTGTATCTACTAATACAATTAAAAAGGTATCAACAAATAATACTAAACGTGCTAGAATTATTTTTTAAACTTTGACGAGCGCTAATGACCATAATATTCGTAATATCTTTGTAGCCCAACCGAACTGATTTGTTGTTAACACATTCCTACAATACTGCAGCATAACCTCAATTTATCATTAAAGCGAAAGCTTCAACCAATTCAGTTATGAATATTGGAACGTTTGATGGAATGATAGGTCCGACGGGCGCAGTAATAAAGCCAGCGCATAATGTGTGGACTCCATTAACGGCCAAATATTTGTTCATTTGTCATACCGTGTTGCCAGACGGCCCTTTGACGTCATTACGCAACTGGAATTCACAAAGGCCACGCTCGCTTGCTGATTTTCATGATGTTTTTGGGCCCAGTCTAAACAAGCAACCAAATTTAAAGTAATTTTCATTGAGCTTCTTTACTTTACTCTTGTGTATGTATACATAGCGTTTTCATGCGTGTATTCATACAACACATACTCAACAGTACAGCTCTTAGATTATTCCTTAAATTGTGGTTAATGTATTGATGGCACAATGAAAAACGATTACTTTTTATAACTATCAGTTGAAACAATACGACTTACCTCAGGTGAGACACTAACCCATGACCTTTCACAATCCAAGCGACAGCTCTTCCAACTAAGCTACTAAAGCATTGCATGATGTGTATGTTGTATTTCTAATTAGTTGAAAGGTTTTTTTATATCTTACTAGTTGACCGGCGGACTTCGTACCGCTTTGACAGTTTCCATGATAACAAAGCAAACAAAACGTTGACAGTTTCCATGACAACAAAACAAACAAATCATTCGTCCGCTTAAGAACACCCGTATCCCATAATGGACCCCTATAGCAGCGCCAACTACCGTAAAACTAAACCATTCTCGAATCCACTTGAACACACACAAAAAATTTCATCTACACTGGCCTGCAAAATTAAGTATCACACTTTTAAAATTGCAATAACTTTTTAAGTACACAAGATATACTTTCGAAACAAAAAGGAAAAATGTTACTAATGTATAATTTACTTAAGATTCAAAAAAAGCTGCTAAAAATTGCTGCAAAACGTTTTTTATTTAAAAATCTCTAACTTCTATAGTTTAGAAAATATATAAATATTAAAAGTGTAGTACTTATTTTTGCAGGCCAGTATATATCGGTCCAGCCGTTTAGGAGTTCAATAACATACACACGCACAGAAGATTTTTATATATAAAGATGAGTAAGCACAGTGCCTTTGTCTCACCTGATTCTAGTGATGATAAGGCCAATGGGGGATGCGCACTTCACCCGAAATTCTCAACGATTGAGGCACTGGCTTTCTTATCTCTATCTACCAGAACACAACGACATATTTAGATAAGATGGTGGTAGCTAGTCAGGCGAACAAACAAGCCCTACCACGCCAACCAAACCGAGTACACAAAAATGAGCCCCTCGCTGGGAATCGAACCCTTCCGGGTTCGAGACCCGGTGATCTTAACCACTAGACCACAGAGGCGGTTAAAGGAGGTAGATTTTAGATGAGATTTGTCTCTCAAAAATGAGAATTATTAGTATTCCACATGTCAATGTCAATACATATTTGCCACATGAGACATATGGTTGCCTGGAAGAAATTGCTTTTTAGCGATAAGGCCGCCATTTGTACTTCTTCTTGTATTGTCCTCTTTTTGTATTTTGTATGGTGTACAATAAAGTGTATTTTCATTTCATTTCATTTCATATTTTTCATTTGTTTCAATGTTGGTTCTTCAATTTCTTCATTTGTTTGTTTAATTAATTATAAACAGCATTGTTTCATCAATGTTTACGTATTACGTCTTTAACATCCAATAAATATTTAACAATCAATCGAGATGATAATAATAAAGCAAGTTGTCTTTTATACGTGCTATTCAAGATTTATTTAAACAATACTTAACAATTTAATGTCTACGGTCTGCGAGCGCTGAGATTAAGCAACTTTCGCAAAGGCCGTTATTGGATGGGTGACCAAAAATTGATCATCTCGAGCTCCTCCGTGCTTCGGAAGGCACGTAAATCCGTTGGTCCCGGCTGTATTAGCAGTCGTTAACAACCACCCATCCGCACTGGGCCCGCGTGGTGGTTTATGGCCCGTTTTCCCTATCCATCCATAGGGAAGGCTCGTGCCCCAGCAGTGGGGACATAAAAATAAGCTGATAATGATGATTTAAGATTTATTTAAACAATACTTAACAAATGTTTATATAATTTTTAACGCAAATTTTGTTGCGAACAAATTACAAAAACACAAATGTTGAAAAAATTTCTACGAGCAGGGTTTGAACCTGCACCCTTCTGACATACCGGGTCAGGTGCTCTTCCAATTGAGCTATCGTGGTTCTAACCAGCCCGCCGAAATTATTCAACACTATTTACTTTTTACTTTGAAAGCCAAAGGCGCCCATTCAATGTTAACAACTACCGTCATTAACATCCGATCATAATATTTTTACAAATACTAAAGATCAGTTAAGAAGTAGGCAAGCTATTTATAAATGTTTATATAATTTTTAACGCAAATTTTGTTGCGAACAAATTACAAAAACACAAATGTTGAAAAAATTTCCACGAGCAGGGTTTGAACCTGCACCCTTCTGACATACCGGGTCAGGTGCTCTTCCAATTGAGCTATCGTGGTTCTAACCAGCCCGCCGAAATTATTCAACACTATTTACTTTTTACTTTGAAAGCCAAAGGCGCCCATTCAATGTTAACAACTACCGTCATTAACATCCGATCATAATATTTTTACAAATACTAAAGATCAGTTAAGAAGTAGGCAAGCTATTTATAAATGTTTATATAATTTTTAACGCAAATTTTGTTGCGAACAAATTACAAAAGCACAAATGTTGAAAAAATTTCCACGAGCAGGGTTTGAACCTGCAGCCTTCTGACATACCGGGTCAGGTGCTCTTCCAATTGAGCTATCGTGGTTCTAACCAGCCCAGCCAGCCAGCCCAGTTTAATGACGGTAGTTGTTAACATTGAATGGGCGCCTTTGGCTTTCAAAGTAAAAAGTAAATAGTGTTGAATAATTTCGGCGGGCTGGTTAGAACCACGATAGCTCAATTGGAAGAGCACCTGACCCGGTATGTCAGAAGGCTGCAGGTTCAAACCCTGCTCGTGGAAATTTTTTCAACATTTGTGTTTTTGTAATTTGTTCGCAACAAAATTTGCGTTAAAAATTATATAAACATTTATAAATAGCTTGCCTACTTCTTAACTGATCTTTAGTATTTGTAAAAATATTATGATCGGATGTTAATGACGGTAGTTGTTAACATTGAATGGGCGCCTTTGGCTTTCAAAGTAAAAAGTAAATAGTGTTGAATAATTTCGGCGGGCTGGTTAGAACCACGATAGCTCAATTGGAAGAGCACCTGACCCGGTATGTCAGAAGGGTGCAGGTTCAAACCCTGCTCGTGGAAATTTTTTCAACATTTGTGTTTTTTTTAATACTTAACAATCTAAAATACGAATTATATTGTTATGTATTTCAACCAAAGAATTGGAAAGAAAATGTATTCGTCAACGCTTTCCCTAAACTATTCCGCAAGCTAATTAACGGAAGCAACAAATTATATTCGCCCGTTGCTCTTTAGTTTTACTGCTGATAATATACGACTTCCTTCTATGAAATAGCGTAATGCTTTTAGCGGAGATTTGTACTCCGTACCGGTTACTTATTTATATTTTAAAGTACTACCATCATAAAAGGTACAATATGAATTAGAATTTTGTTGTTTGGTTAATGTGTGGTGAGATATTATATCGTTGAAATGTTCCATCGACTAAATAAGTTGTCGGCTCTATGTAATTGTCGTTACAAAGAGCATCACCGTTGCATCGTTCAATGAGCAATCGACTGATGGTTTTCGTTGAAATTAAAATCGATTATATGACTTTCGAATTCACGTACTCAGGGACATTTTCGATAATTCAGGACATTAAGCAAAGGTATCGTTTTGCTAAGATTAACAACATCAACTATATCTATTTTTGCTCGTTACTAAAAGGACAAACTGACACTTACCTTATTTTTTTTTTTTTTTTTATATTAGAAGGAGGCAAACGAGCAGGCGGGTCACCTGATGGAAAGCAATCACCGCCGCCCATGGACACCCACCCGCAAAACCAGAGGAATCACAGATGCGTTGCCGGCCTTTAAGGAAGGAATAGGCTCGTTTCTTGAAGATTCCTAAGTCATATTGGTCCGGAAATACCGCCGCTGAGAGCTGGTTCCACAGCACTGTAGTTCGTGGTAAAAAATTACGTGAGAAACGCACAGTAGTAGATCGCCATCCATCAAGATGGTGTGGATGGAAAGACAGTCGATTGCGTGTAGTATTTTGACGGCATTATTATTGAGAGAATGCTTACATTAGAAAACATAGAAAACACACATTAGAAAAGTATCTTATTTCCTATGCTTGTACTGTTGTTATATTTACCTTTACAATAGAATAGCGTCAATAAGATGATTGACACATTTGCCGTGTTTATTATTCGGTTAACAAATTATATTCAGACAGCAATTTAGAAACAATGAAAATCCATGCTTATAAGAAATTGTCAATTTAACATGTTTCCAACAAAGCCGCTTAATTCGCGTTTTCATGCGCGCAGAGTCACGTTTCAAATCCTACTGCTCATTGGAGCAACGGATAGCAAAACAGGGATGGAAAACCCTTTAATAAAATAAGCACGTATTCATGAGCTGCCGTTAGCCGGCCGTGTCATTTAATAGTTCGTGCTTAAGTACCATTACAAATATAATGGATAATAATACAAAAGAGATACATTATGCTTATTATCTAACTTTGGGCGAATTAATACTTTATAAAATTAACATTGATGTAGACGATTTTACAAGGCGAACTTTGTTTGTTTTCCAACGAAGAAATTTTATTAGACAAAGGTATGATGACTTGCGAATAATTAAAAGTTCTTTTGCAAAGAGCAATGTCGCGTCACAAAATTTATAAATTAAACTGGATTACGCCCATTCGCCCGCTACTTCACCGGCTTGGAACTCTAACTGTCACTAAATACAGTGCTTCTAATCCTTAATGTCTTTCGGTAATCATCGCATTTCCGAATGCAACCGAATATAATAATTTGAATTCAGAGCAACGTACTTTATTGTTATTTTGTTTTAAACCTATAAATACTAAAAAGCGATTTTTGAATCTCACCTGGTGATCTAGAAATGGAAACTAACATGAAATGTACTATAAAATATAATATTTTTATCTTGATTTGATTATCAACATACTACCGTTGGAGAATATTTGGTGTCAAAAATAAGTTACCAGTATTCGTGAATAAAAAAGGAGCATTTGATATCATAGCGTGAGAATTATTTACCGGTTCAACAGAAACGTACGCCAGATTTCCCAATTTCATACTGTTCCCCTATCGTTCTGTCTCTTGTTATACTAACGTGCGTATGAAAAAGTAAGCCGTAGTAACACACTGCAACATTTGGTGATAACAGCGAAAGTTAATGGAAATATCTGCTCAGCCCGAGACGAGAGGGGTGTGAGTTTCCTTTGTTCCTGCGGAGTCACGTGCTAAAACCTTTTATTACCCTTTCCTCGCGCGTGTTTGATAGCACACTTTTCTTTCAAATGAAGTAATACCGTCTCCTCTTCCAAGTGAGTGTGCTAGGAACATCTAAACTGCATTTCGGAATTACTGGATTGAGTTATCTATCACGCATTATTGAATAAACCCTTTTTTAGCCGGGTTCGAAATCACCAACCCGCATTTTGGCAATCGCGGTGATTAAGCCAATATACTCATCATTTGTAGCAATGACCTAGCAGTGGTACAGAATATAGGCTAATGACTTTTTGGAGGCGGAGCCTGACAACGCAGCGGTTTGTGCGTTCGTGTTGTGATCTTGCAAAGAAAATATCTCAAGTTCTCCGCGTATCGGAAGGCACGTTTGTTACGCCTTTACTCCCAGTTGTTGTCGACAGACAAATTCAAATTCAAATTCAAATTCAAAAATCATTTATTCAGTTTAGGCTACAAGTAGCTCTTATGAATGTCGCTATGCCATCGGTTTGTAAGTCTACTCTGGGCGGGAGATCTTGCACTGAGAAGAACCGGCAAGAAACTCAGCAAGTTCTTTTCTCCCTTACAGCGTCAAAAAAAAATAAAAATTGGAAAATGCCCTATCATAGCAGGACACTATCCATTACAAATAAACACAAAAAATATAGAAGACAACCACAACATGTAAAAAAACAAAAAAAAAAATCTAATATATCAAATTTACATCCGGTATAAGTTTCAATTTCCACAATGTCATACAGTACCACTATAGTACTCTAATAAAAGTCAAAAATTGTTTAAGAAAAACAAAGTCAAACTATAGTAATTAATACTAATACTAGACAGACAGTTACATTGGGCCTTCTTGGTGAGTTGTGTTCTGATCTTCTCATGTGTTATTGTAAATATGAGAAGGCCTGAGCCCCAAGCTGTTCCAGCGCCGGCTCTAGAGTAGAGCGAGTGGAGCGGTCGCTATAGACGCCCGGTGGCAAAGGGCGCCAAATGCCAAATAAAAGCGATAAGAAAAGTCGAGATAAAACATTATTTAAAAAAAAAATAATTTAACATAATTTAAATCAAATTTATGTAATATGAAAGCGTCGACCAAAGGGCGCCTATAGACAATCTAGCTCTACTCTGACCCAGGGCTACGTTGACTTTATACTCGGAGATTGATGGTGACGATGATTAAATCTTTGTTTTAGTGGCAAATCGGCAAAAGTTGATACTCTAGATATGTAGCAGAACCAAGAACTATGTTTTTGTCTAAATAAGTCCTTAATCATAATCTGCTTTACCACAAAACGATGGCTAATGATAGACAATGCTCAAAAGAGATGCTGTCACTTTTTAGCTAATATTATTAAACAGAGACACAATATTGTTTTCTAAAGTTAAAAAGGAATAAATAAAATGAAATGAAATATATTTATTAGAACACAGTATACGCGAACACTAAACATTGAAATTAAACACAATATTTTAAACACGTATTTAGCCATTGGTTTAACTTTAAACACTGTTTTTTAGTACAAGTGAATATGTTTTTAAAGAACCATACCTACACTGTTAAAGTATGTAGGTATTATCAAAATTACTTCACTTGTTGAAGTTTATTATATACCTCCATATAAAGCATTATGATCTTAACCTCAATAAGAACAAAATTAACCCTGTATTATCCTGAAAGAATCACCGTGGTAAACTTTTGAACACGCTCTAAGCTCACTTTACGGTCCACGTGTTAGCAGTATTATAGCTTTTTATATATCCACAGGATATCTTTGCTAATGAAGCAATAAATTCTTGGAGGTTTTAAAGATAAATTTAGCTCAAGAATTATTACTTAAAAAAACTTCATCTCTTCTCAAATTGCTTGTAAAGTGTCTAAAGGAAGGAAGGAAGGAAAAAAACGTTTCGTTAGTACTTTCTAACAACTAGTTGTTTTATTAGTAAAAACTGCTAGTATTTTCTTTTATTTGTTCGAGCAACTAGTTGATGTTTAGTAAGTTTTTATTGTGTAATCAATTTTTGTATCCGAATCTGTTGCCAAATTTTTTTATGTTCGCAACCACTCTGTCCAATTTTTCTCGCCAGTGAGTGTTGCGACACAATCTTGACCTATATTATTTCTGAGAGTCATAAGTAGGGGCCATGATGAGTTCAGTGAAGAGCCACCCTCAGTGAGACGTGACTCAAATCTAGTTCAATTATGAGTTGGGTGTCGAGGTCGCGTCGCAGCCTGATGTATCGTCGTCCGTAGAAGGAATCATTAAAATCTGTCACGTAGTAAGAGGGAACACAAACATATTTATAAAAGTTGTAGATTCAACGTCTGCAGTCACTGGGAGACTACTTAATTGTTGGCTATGCAGCGTCTGTTGCTACAGGGAGACTAAAGATATATCTCCTTTTAAAATGATTTATTTTAACATTTGCTTACAACTTATATCCTTGACTTATCTTTTTTATCCGTAGTTTTTTTTTCACCTGTCAATGGTTGGCATAAAGCACGCAAAGCAAATGTACATTTTAAACTTTTATAATGAATCTATTAATTATTAATTTATAATATAAATTGTGAAAACCATTAAGAAATACATCAGGCCTGGTATAATATTATTCGAATAGATGTATTTGACAACAATTTCTGCTTTTTTAAGGACGAAACAGATTTGTTAAAAATATAAATTTGTTTGTAAACATAGCCGTGTGTCTGCACAACACATAATGAAGTTGGGTTGTTGCCAGAAAGTCACTTGGCGCCCTTTTATCTCTCGTCAAGCACCAAAATAAAACACTTATTTAACATTTCACACATGTCCTGCATTCTTGCATTGATGGCGTATGTTTTATTGCAAGTTTTGAATGTGCTTTTCTTTTCTTTTCAGGATCGGTGCTCGCTGTTGAAGTTCACTTCGAGAATAAAGACAGCGGCTTCTTCTTGAAGCACACCGCAAGATGGAGTGGGGCAGGGCCGCCTCCAGAGCCGTTGGGTACAGCACTGCCTGGCGCACTGCTGTCACTAGATCGGTTCACAGTCCTACAAGGGTCCGCGCCGGCATCCGTTCGCGCAACATACGGACCATTTTCCACGAAACAGACGGTACCTGCACGATACGCGGTACCAGATCCCTTAGAACCTCCACGGAGAAACGCCACGCTGCTTGAGTTACAAGACGCCACAGCACACAGGCTCGACGTCTCCGCACATCTAGTGTTTCGAGAGTTGCCCCGTGATGCGCCCATATTGCGTGTGTTATTCCACACCGGCGGTGAAGGCGGGGCCAGAAGAGCGGCAGCTCGCCCTCGTCGAGTGTGCATAACGTTACATGCCAACCTTGGGTCTCGCACACTGACAGCTACATGTGGTCCAGAAGGCGAGGAAGGTGCATGTTTAGCGGAACTGACAATTCCCGCTGCGTGGTGGCCCGCTGACGGGAAAGGCAAGCGTCCACCGAGGACTGTGAAGTTGGCGTATAGTGCTACGGAGGCTAGTAGTGGCGAGACTAGTGACGGAGCTTGTGGGAGAGTGTCAGTTCAGCCGGCGTGGCCTTTGGGCTCCGTGACTCTTGCTGGAGCCCGCGCAGGGTACAGAGAGGCGAGAGCAGGCGATGCAGCCTTGCTGCTTCCAAGAGCTCCCTTGTACCCTCACTCCAGACTCCATCTGCCTTTTGTTGTGAGACGTGATACCAGCCACACTATTGGACATGTTGTTATCAGGTTAGTGCTCGAAATCCAATACTTGGTATTCAACTGACAATTTGAGGAATCAATATATAGTGTAAAAGTAAATAATAAGTACCTATAGGTATATAGGGCATTAGTTACTGAGTTCTAGACATATAATATAAGAATAACAAGTAAGAAAGTGTTAAAAATAGAGTGTTTGGTTGGGCTGTTTTGCTTTAGTTTATTGATTGCCACCGGCTAGCCGTTCCCCTCCTGTCACTCACGCAACCCGAAAAAGACAAGTTTTTAAGTGAAGGAATGCTTCATTAATTTTAGTTAGTCAGACAGACTTATAGATATAAAATGTATATCTAAAAACAATAGTAACTACGTCATATATTTTTTTTAAAACAATATTAATATTATTTTGAACTTTGCATTCACAATGCGATTTAAGTTCCAAGATAAAATTTTACTAGAAAAAGTCAGCGGTTAGAACATTGGACCGGTTATCCAAAGGTCGTGGGTTCGATTCCTACTCGAGCTTGATGAGGCAGGTTTATTTTTTTTTAGTAAATAAATAAATAAATGTTTCCCACACTCACACCAATTATCTAGCCCCAAGAAAAGCTTCCATAAAAAACTCGAGAAATAGTTAACTAGACAACGGATAAACATACCTAATATACTTAAATACATACTTATTATACATAGGAAACACCCAGACCCGAAACAATTTAGAAAAACAGGTACCTATTTCTAAATTGATCCGACCGGGGATCGAACCCGGGACTTCAGAGATGGCGACACCATGAAAACCGGTGTGCAAGCCACTCGACCAAGGAGGTCGTCAAAAATTTATCAGTAAAATTTTATCTTGTAACTTGTCAATGCAAAATTAAAAATAATATAAATACTTAAAGGAATTACGTGGCTATCGTTTGTTCATAATACAAACTTGCAAAAGTATTTCTTTCGACTGTGAGGGTAGTAACTTAACACGTGACGTAATGCCGCTGCTGGCTTGCAGCGTAAATCACAAACTACAAGAAAAAATCAATTATTCTTCTGGGGCCTCGGTAGCTCAGTGGTCAGAGCACTGGACCGGTTATTCAAAGGTCGTGGGTTCGATTCCCACTCGAGCTACCTGAGGCTGGTTGATTTTTTCTGGTAAAATTTTATCTTGAAACAATATTAAATTGTAAGAGGAACACTTTAAAAAGACGAAAGCCAAATCTTAAGACTAAAAAGTTAATTTCAAAATAGTAGGACCTTTACCTCTTAATTGTCATATGGTTTGTCTACTACTTACAAGATTACACATTTCCTACACTCCAACACAGGCGTGTAACTTGTTTCTTCGTAAATACATATACGAATATATATTATCATGTATTATCTCCATATACTTCAAATGGTAATCTGTAATTGAATTCCGACATATCTGGCTTGTCAAACGACGTGTCTAATTAGATATCGTTTATGCCCATCTCCATGTCCATGTCCGTGAGCCGGAGAACCAGTGACATTGTACAGATTGTAAAGCGACGGCCACCAAACGTTATGTCAATAAGTTAAGAGGAAACACTTAAGGTCGAGTAAAAGAAAAATATATATGAAAGGTAGACAAAATCCACGTGTCGTAGTCCCCTGATTCCTCCTTTAAAACTGGACCAATTTAATTACTTTTTCAATTAAAAATTAAAGAAAGGCTTTGGTTGTGTCTCTATGTTTTCCTTTTTTCCATAAATTATTTATTAAAAAAGATAAGAACTTTTAAAAACCTTAAAAATTGGCCAAATTTTCCGCTGTTTCCTAAATTTGACGAGATTATATAAAAAAAGCAAAACATAGGGACACAGCCAAAGCCTTTCTTTAATTTTTAATGAAAAAAGTAATTAAATCGGTCCAGTTTTGGAAGAGAAATTAGGGGACTACGAAACGTTGATTTTGTCTACTTTTCATACATATTTTTCAATTCAGTCGACCTTAGTGTTTCCTCTTAATGTACATCAAATCTGAAAATAGCACTTGAAAAATGACAATGTTTTTCGCAATCCGGTGCAGGACTTTCCAATTCATCAAGCTACCGAGACATTGGTTCCTGTTTTTTTCTTGTTCCCCCGATATTTAATTTTGGGACCTTTATCTCTTCTTCTTATCTTTATTTATTAATGTCTAAACTATTAGTAATTTTACATTATTATTGCACTCTGCTAGTTCTTCTGTTATATTTGTGGTTATAGCTGTAGAGTTTCGTGCGCCCATTCTTCTCCACAGCTAAAAAATAGACGTCCTGAATGGGCAGTAGGTAAAAAATGTATGGACGATTCAAAAGCACATAACGTAAGTTTATTTGAATAAAAAAACTTGACTTTCGACTTTGACTTTGACTTTGAAATATTTCAACTGCTAGAACAAGTGCAAAACCGTTATAAATCTGTGTTATGTAGCTGTTACTCTTATTTGTGTTTAGTTATTATTTTTGAAACCTATTATTTAGACTAAGGACGAGGAGTGAGACAGGGAGATGTGATATCTCCGAAACTGTTTACTGCTGCACTGGAAGATGTTTTCAAGCTTCTGGACTGTAAAGGACTCGGCATCAACGTCAACGGCGTATACATCACTCACCTTCGATTTGCTGACGATATAGTGGTCATGGCTGAGACCCTGGAAGACCTCGGCACAATGCTCGGTGACCTCAACAGAGTCTCTCAATAAGTGGGTCTTAAAATGAACATGGAGAAGACAAAAGTTATGTCAAACTCACGAGTCGTACCTACTCCTCTGAAGGTTGGGGACTCTGACCTTGAAGTTGTGGACCATTATGTTTACCTGGGACAAGCGGTCCAACTAGGTAGGTCCAACTTCAGCAAAGAGGTCAATCGTCGGATCCAATTAGGCTGGGCAGCGTTCTACGAAATATCTTTTCGTCCAATATACTGCAGTGTCTCAAGACGAAAGCCTTTGACCGGTGTGTGTTGCCAGTGATGACATACGGGACTGAGACGTGGTCGCTTACTATGGGCCTTATCAGAAGCTCAAGGTCACTCAAAGAGCAATGGAGAGAATGGGCTATGCTCGGGATTTCTCTGCGTGATCGAATCAGAAATGAGGAGATCCGCAGAAGAACAAAGGTAACCGACATAGCCCGAAGAGTTGCTAAGCTCAAGTGGCAGTGGGCAGGCCTCCAACAAGGTGGACCGACGGTCTGGTGAAGGTCGCGGGAAGCCGCTGGATGCGAGCATCACAAAACCGGTCGTTGTGGAGATCCTTGGGGGAGGCCTTTGTCCAGCAGTGGACGTCTTTTGGCTGAGATGATGATGATGATGATGATGATTATTTAGACAAATCCTTAATTATAAGGCTTTAATATACTACTAATAATACTACATGGTTTGAACATTTAAATTTATTGCCGATAAAAAAAAGAATGGATAGATCTCCACTGGCCGTTGTAAGAGCCATGGAGGTGGCCTTTAACCAGCAGTGGAAGTCTTATGGCTGAGATGATGATGATGAAAAAAGAAGAGAAAACATGCTTGTTTAAAATCAGAGTCCACGTCAAAACAGAGCTACAGAGGGACCAAACTTTTTGCATACATAGGTACTTAGGAGAGCTGATTATGCCACCCGCACCCCGATCCGATCCGAATCCCTCGGAGGATCTAATAGGGCACGGGGACACGCACTAATGCGTGATGCCGTTTCCTCTAGAAAACCTCCGAAGGTGATTTGTTTCACACGGCTTGAGGTACCCTTTAAGCTGAAGATGCCGTTTAAGGCAATCAGCAAACTCTCTGCAAAAAAAATAATTATGCCATAGGCTACTTTTTCCCGGTCAATTGCAAAGTTAGCCTGGGGCTCGCGATTAGGACCGAATTTCACGCGAGCGAAAGCAGGGCATTTAAATTTACAGATGCTGCAAGCTGTTACGTAACTTTTAAGCTGTAGCGCGGGCATCATTAGTCATGTTTGGTACTAACTACTATAATTAGTTAGGTACTACTATTTATTTTGTCAAACTTCTATTTTAATTATAATGGCGAATGACCACGGCCGGTGCAACTCGGTCGATACGTCTGTCTAATGGCCGTCTAATGGCCTTACAAAAGATATTTCTAGGATATTTTTACTAACCAGTTTACGTTAAAACCTTGTCAAACATTTTAGGTAATACTACTGCCCTGAGAAACGGGGATGAGCGACTTTCAATTGATCTGACCGTTGTTGATCGGATTATCAGGAAGATATTCAAAATAAAAAAGGTAAAGTCAAACCAATGATCTGGGGCTCGATTCCGTTATTTCGAAACGTCACATTCGTGTATCAGTGGCCTGTCTTAATGTCAAAATCAGTCTACCGACACACTAATGAGCCGTTTTTTAGTTAGCAGGCTTGAGGACCGAGGGTTATCGACTCTGCTATATTAGACCATCCACAATAGATTCTCATTCTCCTAAGTTTGATATTTAAACTATGAAAAATAACAGAAACTGGCCTTATCTGGATATTTTAGAATAACAAAATCAATGCCAGAACATCGTAGTCTGTACTTAGTCACATTAATTTGCGGGGGCTTTTCCTATTGTGGAAAAAGTTTTAATTAGAGCGAACCAAAGAGAGCCGGCGTTGTCGCCGCATTGTGGAGCACTCTAGAGCGTCTCGGACGCGCAGGCCGCCCGTTAAAAGTTGCAAATGGCCTTCGATGGCCCATTATTTTTATTAAACGCCAATATTTTGGCTTTTTCCGGGAATGGGATTGGGAGTTTGAGGGCGGACGCGTTAAGTTTTGGCTAACGTTGTTCTAGTAATTCTTCTTTGTGAGTGAAAGCTTTTTTCAAAGGTTTGACGCTATATAGCTGCGCTGTGATTCAGGGTGTCGATTTTTATACCATCATGAGCTGACATCGGGTATTTCTGGGCCTCTTACTTAGAGTGTAATCACGTGAGCAAATTCGAGCAAGTTGAGAGAATACTCTTCAGAATAGTAAATTTTGAAATCGTAATAGAAAATGTCGACGGGAAACACTATTTAAAAGATCGAATCGTCTGTCCCTCTACATAACTTCAGTACATCCGTGGTCATGGCTCATTCAACTGTTCGGATATATTTAAGTGCTAAATTGCAACAAGAACCTGATAATCATTTAGCAAAAGCTAAGGAACTGCCTAATACTTGAACTAGTAACCAAATGTAATCACTTCAGCTACTTTGTGGTTTCAAAGACATCTTTAGTATGTTGGTCGGCCGGGTATGCGCAAAATATTTTCCGCTGCACAAAAAATGGCTGGTGGTCCCGACTGTTAAGACGAAGGTTTACCGATTTGTGAAAATTCTAAAATGCTGATCCTTACCGCCGCTGTCATGATCGAAAATACGTAGCGCCTGCGACAATGAGACCGCAAATTAACAGAATCTAAAAAATATTTTTTAAAATCAATACATCCAATAATGATTTATTTATCAAAATGTGCAGCTACTAAATTACGAATTTTATTTATTATTATTATTATATAGAAAATACCGAATATTGATGTTATCAATGTATTTGAGTGGTTGCCAAGCATATAAATTAAGTAATTTTGTTGTTATTTCAACAATAGTGATTTTTTTGTGTTGTTTTCGAAAATAATTATGATCGAGTCAAATTTATAGAATCGTGTATTTGAATTAGCAAATTCAAGATAAAAACTTGAATTTACCTATTTCATATTACAACATTTCAGATTCGTTAGTCATATTATTATAGTCTTAAACTATTCGGCGAATGTTGGTGCATTTTTTCAGTGTGTCGCCTTAACTTGTCGTAAGATTATCTATATATTAATACGTGGAGCAAAAACTTTGTACCCCGTTTTACGAAAATTGCGCGGATGGAGGAGTATGAAATTTCGCACACTTATAGTTTATATAAAGAAGGTTATCCAAATAATATTTTTTTTTAATTATGCATAAAAATACATTAAATCAATAAAACAAACATTACACACACTACCATGTATTTGACACACACGCTTATTATACTCTTTTCAAAAATTTCAAAAATGCAAGAGGAGCGGCCGAAATCTGTCAATGCCAATCCAAACTCACATTCTATCTTTTTAATTTTTTATTGCTTAGGATACAATCCGTGCAGCCTTAATAAAATTACGTGACGAATTCGAATCGAATTTCGACCACTGGGCGACCACTAGTAGTCATTAAACCCCAACGCTGTGAGCACTTTTGCTGGTGGCATGACTTAGAAAACATTAAACCTACACCAACAAGTTTATTTAAAATAACTATGTAAAGCCTGTATTGAGCAAAATTTATATGCAAATGATGATTCTAAGCTGTCTCACTTTGCTACAATATAAGTAACTGTTTTTTGTTTAAATACTAGTTTTATACAAATCTTATTCTTGGATTTTGAAACCAACTTCAGATTGAAGTGTTAACAATTGTTATCACGTTATTAGTAAAGTTTACATAACTCTTGACTTTCTGGCACTGTCTACAAAACTTTTAGTGACTTTAGGAGATGTTTTCATCATAGAATTTAAAGTTATATAGTTAGCAAACTAGTTTAATAAATTTCGAAAACAAATGGTTAAATTTACAAGCTTACTGCAGAGAAACGAGATACGGTGTAACTTTCTACCGCTATTATTTTCGAACAGCTATAAATTTAATGACCGGTATCACAACGTTATTTTATATATTTTGTGGTCAATCTATTGAAATTTGTGTTGGTAGCGTTTATTTATGGGTAAAAGCAGAGACTATTTATAAACTACATACTGGCTATGCATCGAAAAAAGCAAAACACATCTTCCTGTCCTGGAAATTAAACCCGGTACCTTCGGATATCGGGCTAATTGCTTAATATTTTTGGGAATTAGTGTTCGGGCAGATATTTTAATACATTTGTGTCCTGATTCTTAATGAACGGTTATAGTCCTACGAAACTGTTAGGTTTACATTTAGGAACACGACCCATATAATTTCTGCCGGTATGCTTATAGTGCACTAAATTCAAGCAACACAACGCTTGAAATTTATTGCCTATTGTTGCCTTACCTTTTGGTACTACCAGTCGCCACTATGCAGCGCTTTGTTACTCAAAATTAGTCCACGGAAACTCAATTACCTTCACGTTCTTGTGTTTTGAAGTTAAGTATCGCACTGGGGGTAATTTTGGACGTGCTCTAATAACGCTGTTGTTGGAATGTATGCTTAAAAATGGTGTTTTATGTGCATTAACTCTGTGAGAACTAGTCTACTGATTTTAGTGAGATGAATGTCAATTTCTTCTTATTATTATCTTTCTAAAGCATGCAGTGCTGGAAGTTTTATGAGAATATATTTTTTCGTTACAATAATGAAAATCTTGGTAGTTTTCTTCACCATTTTTGAGATTAGAGATGCCATATGCACTACCGGTGGTGCATAAGAATCTAATGCCCTGCGTGTCGTATGCACTACCGGTAGTGCATAATAAGACTTCGCTCAGATTGGTTGATTTATTTTCACCGGTCCGAGTTGCAGTATAGAAGTTTTGGTTGCCTGTGAATTTTCTATGGTTCGTATAGAATAAATTAACATCGCTTATAGGATTCGGACCGAAAAAAATATCTTCGAAAAAAAATTTTTTGTCAAGATATCATAATAAAAACAAAACCAGTAAATATACATAAGAATCACACAAAAACTCAACAGTTTTCGTATGATTCTTATGTATATTTACTGGAAACTTAATACAGATTTTGTGCAATGCAATAGTGGCGTGATCCAGTGGACATTTAGATAAAACGAAAAGCTAGAAAAATTGTGTTCTTTTTTATACCTAACTAATACTTCGTGTCGTCTTGTGCCGTAATTTTTTTTTCCATATTGAGACCAGCCCCATTATTTCCACAGATATTCAAGATCTCACAATTTCAAGAGCCAAGAGTCACTAGAAATTCTTAGGAACCGGCAGAGTCGAAAACGTTGACGCGAAGCTGTTTCGCGCTTCTAAATATTATTTGTGCATGGTCCACGCTCCATTATTTCCTTAGATATTTTTATGAGCTCACAATTTCAACAGCCAAGAGTTACTACAAATTCTAAGAAGCAAATAGAAAAAATAGATAAATAATAAGCATTGCGCCAACGTTTTCAAATAGAGTTGAAAACGTTGACGCAATACTGTTTGGGGCTTCTAAATATTATTTGTGCATGGTTCACATTGAATGCGGCTTCACTATTTTCTCAGATATTCATGATCTTACAATTTTGAAAGCCAAGAGTCACTAAAAATTCTGAGGAACCGGCAGAGTCGAAAACGTTGACGCGAAACTGTTTGGCGCTTCTAAATAATATTTGTGCATGGTCTATATTGAATGCGGCTCCATTATTTTCTTAGATATTCATGATCTCACAATTTCAACAGCCAAGAGTCACTACAAATTCTAAGAAGCAAGTAGAGTTGAAAACGTTGACGCGATGCTATTTGACTCTTCTAAATTTTATTTGTGCATGGTCCACATTGAATGCCACTTCACACTTCTTGAGATATTCATGATCTTACAATTTTGAAAGCCAAGAGCCACTAGAAATTCTGAGGAACCGGCAGAGTCGAAATCGTTAGCGCGATGCTGTTTGGCGCTTCTAAATATTATTTGTACATGGTCCACATTGAATGCGTCTTCATTATTTCCTGAGCTATTCATGATCTCATAATTTTGAAGGCCAAGAATCACTAGAAATTCTGAGGAACCGGCAGAGTCGAAAACGTTGGTGCGAAGCTGTTCGGCGCTTTAAATATTATTTGTGCATGGTCCACATTGAATGCGGCTCCATTATTTCCTCAGATATTCATGATCTCACAGTTTTGAGAGCCAAGAGAGATACTGTAGAAATTCTAAGGAGCAATGTCGTTACTGCGGCACCTGCGCCCAAACTTGTGTCTGTTTCTACTTTGAGTTATAGCCGAGGAGGGCGCGCGGGAATAACGCTGCATGCGCCTAAATGGAAATTTATAACCACTTCGGTTCAGCTTTACAGATATAGCACATAAGATATTATATGTGCTAGTGTTGCCAAGTTACCACTGAAAATTACGATGAAACTACGTGACCTGAAATTATTGAAGCTTCTCGAATGTGATCAGAAAGAGCTGCATTTAGATATACTCGTACTAATTCGTTTTCTGATATTCTTTTTATTTCTCAACGCTTTATAACTATATTTGTAGGTATCGGCTCGAAGGACCATATTTGAATATGAAGCGGGCTGTACGAGTATAAGTGTGGTCAAAACGCTTACACAACGAGCAAATATATTCATCAAATACCTAGCGAAAATGAGAGAGGGCAGAGTGGCTGGAATACAGAGCACAACCATAGATAAAATATGCGAATAACCAATATTGCCGTCACTGTCGATTTAATTAATGACCGTTCTCCTATTAATATAATTAAAGTCGGGACGGGTTTAAAGCTTTTTGATCTAAAACGAGGTAAGAGGCAAACATGATAAGTATTTATAAAATCGATGATAACTTAGAGCATAATTTTCTGCGACATTGAGCGCGATGTAAAGGATTGTTACTGAGCGCTAGTTAGTTCAGATTTCTGAAGAACACGAAGTATAAGACATATTATAACGTTGTTTCTTTAAATGAAAATATTTGCCCGTGTTTCGGTTTTCGTATAAACTAAAAATAAAGTTGTATAAATAACTAATACAGTAAAATTATAATGACAATTCTAATAATAATTGTACAAAATGTAAAACAAAAAGAAATAAAAAACATTTATCGGAATCACATAACAAATATACAATTTACTTAAAACAGGTAACAAAAAGAATATAATAACATACATTTGCGCACTCTATGATGCCAACACTGTGCACAACTCAGCACATACAGGCAGGTCTATAAAACTATCCGCCACACTGTTTTAAACTTAAGACGATAGTATTGTTATTTATTGTTAAATGTAACAGCCATTTCTGTTTTCAATAAATATTATTTTAATAAGAATAATTGTTATTAACAGGATTATTACCATGTTTTTTGTTGTGTGTGAGTATCCGATGATATTTCGGCACAGTTGCATACGCCATCATCATCGTATCATCGGACACACAATAAAAAAACATGGTGATAATCCCGTAATTTCAATGTTAGTGACCATGACTTTTAAAAAGTTTAAAAGTGTTTAAAATTTTGGGTACATATTATTTTTATTATTATTAATCCTCCCAAAATTCTCCAGAATGAAGGTAAAGTCTGGTCTGCGGCTGGTGAGCGTGACTGCGGCGAACTCCCGATGGGCGGTCACAGCTGAGGTGAAGCCTCGAGCTGCCACAGTGACAGCCACGCGCCTGGAACAACCCTTGCAGGACGACGACGGATTGAGCACGTGAGTACTCCTCAAAGACATTCAAAGTCAAATATTTTCAATGCACTTGTATGGTAAAAAATAGGAGTACACTCATGAGCATGCATAAATGGAGCTCGATGGCGCAGTGGTTAAGAGGAGCTCGATCTGCGATTGCTGTGGTTAAGCATGTCTCGCAAAGGCCGATCACCGGATGGGTGACCAAAAATTTGTCATCTCTAGCTCCCCTTGCTTCAGAAGGCACGTAAAGCCGTTGGTCCCGGCTGCATTAGCAGTCGTTCACAACCACCAATCCGCATTGAGCCCGCGTGGTGGTTCATGGCGCGTTCTCCCTATCCATCCATAGGGAAGGCTCGTGCCCCAGCAGTGGGGACATAAAATGAGCTGATAATGATGATGATGTACATTTATATTATTCAAATACCAAAACATGAGCCCTGGTTGGGCTTCTCAACATAACAAATTAGTCGCAACATTGTAGGGTATTTTTAAATGGTATAACGCATATGCACTTGGAGAGGCCTATGTCCAGCAGTGGACGTGTGTAGGCTGATGATGATGATGACACATATGAACTTAGACAACTTAGCAGCAACTTTTTTCATTCATTTCCTTTTATTGAAGTCACCCCAATCTTATCCCAAAGGCGAAAGGTTGAATAATACATTTCTCGCTACATTCCCGAACAAAATTGACGGGCCGTTTATCAAACGCGCTGGATGAGATGATGAGATAGGGATGTATTGTTTCAGTGTTTATTACAGCAGTTTAAGGTATTTACTTTGATTTTGTATGGGCGTATGTTATGGCCTGCAACAATTATTATACGTGACAAGACATTGAGTGATTGGAGTGATGATGTAGCAGCTATTGAAGGAGTTGGGTAAGCAACTATCAAAATAAATAAAAGAACTCCATTAAGTTTTGGCTACAAATGTTCACTTTTATAGTAGACTAATAAAAATAGACGTCATCGATTTAAAAGTCTACGGCCGGAGACACTGCGGAATAAATCAGCAAGGCTATTTCTTATCTCCCTCTCTTTGACAGGGCAAATTTATTGGAAAATACCCTTTTTGTCATGGTTAGATACCGTCCTAGTTTAGTTACGAATCTACTCACGTTGAATTAAACATATATTTTTTATCCCAACGTCACGGGTATCATCAGGATCAGAAAACGTTTTTAAAGTCAATTGGAATGATTGACCTATTGAACAGTTAAAAGAACCATTCCCAACGTGCAATCATTTAAAAAGGTGCTTCTGATTATTTTGAAAAACGAGTTTCATAACGAAGCTTCTCTTGGGCTAGATAATTGGTGTGAGTGTAGGAAAGTTTAGTTTAGTTAAGTATTTTGTTAAATTTCTAATCCCGATTAAATATAAATTGCTTTCGGTTTTAAATAAGCAGATTTAATATACCTAACGTCGTAAAGAGATTGCAATGCACAAACGGAGTTCGATAGGAATGAGATTGCAATCGTCCAACACCAGCAGTAGTGTTTTTATAGTGCATCTGCGTCCAGTCGCCCAAGGGTCGCAACTCGGATTTAAAGGATCCATTTCATTTCTATTTCTCAGCGGCCGCTTTCAGCTATTCGCATTCGGAGGCACTGTTGAATGCAAGTAGGTCAATTTGTTCAGGCGTAATGACATTCTTTTATTGTACTATAGAGTATTGGATACTTCAAAAGTCCGTATACTGAATGAAGCATTGTAGGCCGTGTACCCATTTAGTATTATGGAGACGTTAAGCCGCTTGCGAATGAAAATTCACGCCATTAACAAGCGCCACTTACAAATTACATTTGGAGTTTGCCCCGAGGTGTTTTAACGAGTTTTATGCATACAAAACGAAAACATATTTCTTTTTTAAATAACGAAATAAAGCCTCATTTTCATTTCTTTGGGGAGGTTTGTTCAGAATTCCGGCCACGACTATGTATTTACTTGGGCTGGCGTTAGCTGGCCATAAATCGGTCCAACGTTGTGCAGTTTAATGAAACAGGATGTCACGACTTTTAAAAATATTTCACTGCGTACTAACGCTACGCGACTACAAGAAACTAAAATGATTCACGTTGCACTAAATCTTAATAAGAGTATTACCTACCTCTTTATCTTCATCAGCATAAAGCAAACATAGTGTTTACTGAAAGTACTATGAAGATGTAATGGTATATATAATTATTTAGACCTTATAATTTCACACATCGCCATTCACCGCCACACAAGGGCGTAGATGGACGTATGAACACGGAAATTACTTATAATGTCAAAAAGTCGGAGGATTCTGTCATGTGTCTCACGATCAATGACATTGTTATCCCACTTTCACCTAAGATTTATGAATGCAAGCCTAACGCCGGAAGCAGTCAAAAAATGTAAAAGCCTTTTCATTATTTCAACCATATCAAGCTTTTTTTTTGTCATTACTACTACGAGTTTAAGAATATTGCTGGTGCAAGAAATATTTTTTTACTCTAACTTCGATTACGACATGTAATTTTTGTTATAATTTTTTAAGATTTTAGTTTTTATTTAACTTGATTTATTTTTGAATTCTCCAGAAAAACTAGTTGACTTAGAGCCCTCGCCTACGTCCGATAATCGGGGACTGATTTTTTAGTCGGTGAAAATGAAACGAATGGACTTCTATGTTGCAACGCAAACGTCCTACAAAGAGTCATTGTAACAAAATCGGTACTAAAACCTCGGCGAAATCAGACCGATTATCGGTCCTACAAAAAGTCAGTCGTGTGGCGGGAGCCGTAAGAATATTAGAGAAATGTTATACATGGCGTTAAATCACCTATGTTGACTATTCAATAAAAAGAAGAAGGTAGTAAAACAAACATTAAATCACTTGTTTATTGTGATCCTAGGGAAGTGGAAGAAACCGGTGGTGCTGGTGGTCCAGGTTGGGAAGAAATCTTGACGTGGCTGGTAGAAGTTGGCGCGGAAGGTGAAGGTGACACAGAAGGATCAGAAGGCGAATCCGGTCGAGGGACAGCGCGGCTGAGCTGGTCTGCCAGGGTGTCTGCCAACCCTGCCACCACTGCCACTACGGAGGAACCTCCCCATGAGCACAGGGTCAACACAAGACTGGACATTGAAAAGGATGACATACAAGCAGTACTGCCCATTTCTAAGGTAAGTTACATATTGTGAATTGAAACTTAACCTTTTTATATGTATATGTTTTACACTGGTACTATCTGTCTTGATATGTTGCAACTTTTGAGGTTTTCAGCTGTGATGTAGGTACTCTAAACTTTGTGATGAGATACGAGTATCTTACTGAGATCGGTGAATAAATTTTAACATTTCTATTTATGAGCAGATTCAGAATTTCTTATCCCTATATATTCCGATTTAAGCCATTCAGAGATTCATTTCAATATAGCTTTTCCATTTTATAAGACAGATCAGGTGTGGTATCTTTATTATCTTTGACTTTACTTGGTGTTATTACGAACATTACTATGAACTAATTATTTATTCTGTCACCAACCATTACCATTAGAATAGACAACGTCTCTTATAACTCTTCCTTATATTTTTTTATAAAAGGCAAGATCAGAAAAATAATTTCTAATAACCTTTACTTAAGTCAAGCGTAGTTCAATTTCAACGCTTGAACTTGAAGCCTTGTAAATATCAAAGTGCCTATCTATTATCACAGTCAAGATTATTTATACCTCATATGGTCATTACAGACGTCACAGTTGCCGAGAATCTACAATTTATAGGGACACCGATTATAGCGATAAATTAAGCGAAAGGTATTTCCATGGTAATTAATGGCGAGGTGGGAGCACCTTTTATTGCTATAACGATATCTTTATCGGGTTTCAAGGGCTTTACGAGGTCCTGGCGGCCGTCCACTATTGTCTGGTAATTGGACCGTAAAACAAATTTAATTAAAGAGCTGGGAAAAATCTGTGCCGAAACACTAGCAACTTTTTGAAATTATAGAACAATTTGTCATCTCCAATTTTTTCACTGACTAGCTAACACCTTTCGTAAATCTTTGTTTCGAAATAGGTACTAGCTGCATATTTTCGCTTTAAAGAAACCCACTCCGCTGAAAGGGTTCATTTTAAAATTCAAATAGGTATTCAATTTGAATAATGTGTTGTCGTTGAGAGATATAAGCGAAATTGTGCAAACTTTGTGTACCGCCATTTTATACGGCGTTATTGAAATTTCTTTGAAAATTCCATTTGAGAGCTACTGTTGCGCTTCTGTCAAAAGAGTTGACTTTTGTTCTACGAAACATTTTTATGCTTTGGAAAATGGCCAATGATTCTGGCAGTTACGATAAACAATATTAGGCCCAACTAACAATGCTCATAATTAATAATAGTTTCATTTTTCACCTTCATCTCACCTCATGTTAAGATACTAATATTATAAAGCTGAAGAGTTTGTTTGTTTGTTTGGTTGAACGCGTTAATCTCAGGAACTACTGGTTTGAATTGAAAAGTTATTTTTGTGTTGAATAGTCCATTTACTGAGGAAGGCTTTAGGCTTTAATATAGCCTGCCTAGATGTAATATATTACATCACGCTATGACTAATAGGAGTGGAGCTGCAATGAAAAATATAGCAATAACGGGAAAATATTTTTTTGAGAGCTTTCCTTGCGTGCGCTGCGTAAACGGTGAAAGTTGCGCAAACATCATGTATTACAAAATTGTTCCCCTTTAAAAGTTATAAAAAAAAGTCCGCGACATCATATGTCTAGCTTTTAAGGTTGACTCACTATAACCTTTTTTATGGTAATCAATTAACGCATGTTAAACCGCGGGGCACATCTGGTTTATTTATACTTCTTTATAGCAAAAATACAGCAAGACGGACTTAACTATCTTGTCTCTAGCTGTCGAAACACAACAATGATAGGTACTAACATCGATGTTATGACGACATATTTGGGTAATAAGATGGTGGTAGCTAGTTATAGAATCATAGATTTCCTTAAACGCTTTCTAGTCAGGAAGACTTAAAACAAGCTCTACCATCAATCAAACCGAGTACACAAACATGTATAGTCGACAATGAAATTGCTTTACCACCTTAGAAGTGAATTTTGTTTGCTTATAATAAAACAACAAGTTCTATTTTTGTTTAAAAGACCAAAAGACAGACACGTCATTATTGACAATGAGCCTTAGCGACATTTTATTGTAATGGAAGTTTTTGTCAAAAGTGATAAAGCAATTTCGTGGTCGACTATACAACAACAACCCCCCGTACTAACAATACTTCAATGTGAAAAGGCTTTTATTTAAAAACGCATATTTAAAGGATCATGAAACGTATTAAGTTAGTGTCATAATATGATGTTAAGACATTGCTAGTATTGCTACTCGTAGTAGAGTGTATCTGTATGTCGGGTATCTGTCGCGTATCACGTTTAATCAACCTGTTTATTATTAACCAGATTAATTACAGACGCATAATTCGGGACCGCTCATGATTGTAGCTTACGTCGAGAATTCTGGGATTAACTTTTAATGGTGTTGTTAGCGTGAATGGCGCTGTGTGTGTAATGGTGGTTTTATCGCCGGCTAATGGAGGACAAAGGGCCAAACCAGCCACGCCACTTTAGCTATTAAATTTTGAATAAGCCTAAAGCTTTTTCGAGCTTTCGCATCATTCATGAACGTACCATTTTCGTCGTTTTGGTAACATCGTCGGCATATACTCGTAAATAATTTTGCGTGTGATGAGTGTTTTTGTTTATACCATTAAACAGGTAATGTTTAAATGTATATATTTATTTTAGTACTCAAAAAAACAGTGATATTGTTTTTATAAAATAGAAAGATAATAAAGCACTTTTAAAATGATAACATTTTACCTATGTGAAAATTAAAATAAGATATCTAACGTACATAATATTATTTTGTTTATTGCAGTGTTATTATAAACTTTTAAATTGGTAATCAATCATATCACCCGATGTGGTTACTGTAGGTAACGGTTACCGTACCCACTGACGCCTGCAAAACCAAGGGTTTGACCTATGCACGCCATTTTTCAAAGAAATCCAAGGCGTTTTACTTGTACTCAAGAGTTTTTAAACAACTCATCAGTTTTATTTAAAATATACGCGTATGAACACAAAATGTTATTCGATGAAAAATTTACGTTATTAAATTATTCATTATACCCAGAAAATGGCCTAGTTAATTAAAAAATGGGAACTCCGACATAGATAGGTACCTAACCAAAGTTTTCAATCTAATATTGTACAATCGTTGTTTGACGATGTCGCCCACAACCGTGTCACTGATCTGATATAATTCTTGGTCCAACGAGGCCCGCAGAACTTAATTAAACGATCACATCTTGTGGGTAAACCAATTATGAATTAATGGAACGGGATGACAAGACAAACGTTTGTTAGCCTGGCAAATGGAGTCGCAGTGCGCGGCTGCTCACCAACGCCGAAATCATAATACAGCAAAATGTTTTATTAAACCTATCTAAATATTAATTCAATTAACTGCAGGACGGAGCAAAGATTGAGAATGCTTTTGATTACATTTTATATTGTAGTAATAAGTAGGCACTCTTCATATCTACCGTCTCTGTGGTCTAGCGGTTAGACTACTGGTCTCAGGTATAGAGGTGCCCGAATTGGATTCAAAATTCAAAATTCAAAATTCAAAATCATTTATTCAGTTTAGGCTACAAGTAGCTCTTGTGAATGTCATTATGCCATCGGTTCGTAAATCTACTCTGGGCGGGAGATCTTGTACTGAGAAGAACCGGCAAGAAACTCAGCAAGTGTCCAGCTCTTTTCTCCCTTACAGCGTCAAAAATATTGGAAAATGCCCTATCATAGCAGAATACTTTCCATTACAAATAAACACAAAAAATATATATAAGACAATTACAACATGTAAAAAAACAAAATAAAAAATGTAAGTTAACAAATTTACATCAGATAATTATGTAAAGGTTTCAATTTCCACAATGTCATACAGCACCACTACAGTACTCTAGTAAAAGTCAAAAATTGTTTAGGTAAAACAAAGTCAAACTATAATTAATAATACTAAAAATAAGATAAGTATGCAAGAGCAGACCAGCCTCCACAGGCGGCACCCGTTCACGAGCATGACGTATGAATCAGCCATCGCTTCGCTCAACCATATTTTAGGGAACGTAACGACCCGACGCACATGCCACCACCGCAGAGACAGTAAAGAGAGCATGACACACTCAAGATACTCTAAATAAAAACTTAATGATCTATTTAACGCAACGCTGTTTGTTATCTGTAGGACAATGCTGATAAAGGCTGTCATATCAGTATAAAAAGTATAAAAAATAATTTTAATAAATTGATTCAAATATAATATGTGATTTTTATTATAACCAGGCTGTTTTATCATCTAAATATTCTTTGACTGTATAATAACCTTTTATAAGTAATATAAACTTCACATGTTTTTTAAACTTATCTAAAGGTAAATCTAGTACAGAATTTGGTATTTTATTGTAATAGTGTATACCTTGCCCCAAGAAAGAACCAAGTACCTTCTGTAACCTGAACAGTGGCATTACAAGTTTTGTCTTATTTCTAGTATTAAAATTGTGTACGTCACCGTGTTTAGTAAAGGAGTTGATGTTGCAACGTACAAAAACTATACAATTATAAATATATTGAGATGCAACTGTCAGGACATCAATCTCCTTAAAAAGATTTCTTAGGGAAGTTCGTGATCCTAGTTTATAGATTGCTCTTATTGCTCGTTTCTGTAAAATGAATATAGTTTCAATATCAGCCGCTGTTCCCCACAGTAGGACGCCATACGACATGACACTATGAAAATAACTAAAATAAACTGTTCTAGCAGTTTCAACGTCTGTTAACTGCCTAATTTTTCTAATGGCATAAGCAGCAGAACTGAGTTTACCGGCCAATTTCGATATATGAGGATTCCATTGAAGTTTTGAGTCAAGGGTAATGCCTAAAAAGACTGTAGAATCTACCAAATCTAATTGATCACCGTTTATTCTAATATTGGTTGGTTCATTTCTGACATTTGGTAATATAAATTTAATACATTTTGTTTTCTTAGCGTTAAGCTGTAAATTATTAATAGTAAACCAATGGAGTACCTCTGAAAGAGCTTTATTTACATTTTCATAATTAGTCCTACACCTAGTCACATTAAAAATGAGTGAAGTATCATATGCAAATAATACAATTTCACAGAAATTCTCTACAAAGAATGTCAAGTCAATGTAAGTCATTAATATAAATCAAGAACAGAAAAGGACCAAGAATCGACCCTTGTGGAACTCCCATTTTTACATGAGAACCAGATGATTTAGTACCATTTATATCGACAGTTTGAGTTCTAGAGCTGAGATATGACTGTATTAAATTTAGTGCAAAATCTTCGAGACCGTAATAATGTAGCTTCAACACCAGAGTCCGGTGCTCAACGCAATCAAAAGCCTTGGACAAGTCGCAAAAAACTCCAAGAGCATTTTTAAACTTCTCCCAGGCATCAAATATATATATATATGTTTTATTAGAGCAACGCCTGCATCAGTAGTAGAACGACCCTTAGTAAAACCATATTGCTTACTATGTAAAAGGTTGTTTGTGTTAAAATATGACATCAACTGTTCGAGTATATTTTTTTCATAAATTTTACTTAGCGCTGGTAATATTGAAATGGGCCGATAGTTACTGGGGTCTTCTTTGTTTCCTGATTTGAATAAAGGTATAACTTTACTAAACTTCATAAGATCAGGAAAGATTCCCTTATCGACACAGTTATTAAAAATTTCAGCAAGATACGGTGCAATAGAATAAATAATATTCTTAATTACTTTAATAGATATACCCCACAAATCACTCGTGTTTTTCATTTTAAGTGATTTGAATGTTTTAATAATATTCATTGAATCAATGTATTTAAAATGAAAGGAAAGATTACATTTTGGTACATATTTTTGGAGTAAAGTTTGTGCAGCTTCCGGTGATGAATCTAAATTTGATGTTGTTATTACAGGTATATTTACAAAAAAATCATCAAAAATATTAGCAATTTGTGAATCTGAATTGACTAAGTTGTCGTTTACTTTTAAAGTGAAAGTATTATCCCGTGGTTTAAATTTACCTGTTTCACGGTTTATGATGTCCCAAGTGGCTTTGATTTTATTGTTAGACTTTTTAATTTTTTCTTTAATGTAATTAGATTTTGCTACTATGCACACTTTCTTAAACATTTTCGAATAACTCTTTACATATTCCGTAAAATTAACATTTTGGTTATATTGTTTTAAACTATATAAATCATACAATTTATTTCTACTTTTATATATACCAGTCGTGGCCCAGTCACAGAACTTAAGTTTATGAGTAATTTTTATTGTTTTTGGTGTAAACACCTGGTTGTATTCGGTCTTGATTAAGTTAAAAAGATTACTATAAAGCACATCTGGATCATCTTGTACAAAAGGCAATGCATCTATTTTACAAGCTATACTATTTTTGAAACACTCCACTCGCTCTTTTGTAACTGGTTTACAGTTCACTATTATTGGTTCATCCCTAATATCAAAATCATAGGTCACCTTCAAACCGCAATGGTCAGACGTAAGATTATTAATGAGTGACTTAGAAACAGGGTCATAGTCTGTAAAAATATTATCGAGACAAGTGGCCGAATGTGAAGTTATTCTAGTGGGTTCGAGAAATAGATTCAAAAGATTAAAACATTTAAATAAGGCAAGAAGACGAACACTCGTTGGAGTGTTTTCTAAAATATTTATATTAAAATCTCCACATACTAAAACAAATTTCTTTTTTAGTTTTAATTTTCTAAGTACGTCTTCCATTACTGTTTCAAAAATATTGAAATTGCCCGAGGTGGGTCGGTATACACACACTATTACAAAACTATTGAACTCCACACACGATAGTTCAATGTTACGCTCCACTGATAGGTCTACAATATCGTTGCGATTTTTGTATTTAATATTGCTTCTTACTAATATTAGAGAACCGCCGTGAATAGCTGAGCTTCGCACGTACGCGCTTGCTAGTTGGAAGTTATTTACATGGAACGATGTGTCATGACTTTTTAGCCAATGCTCAGTTATACAAAATACATGAATTACCTGACTTTTTGCTAATAATTCTAATTCTAAGTCCTTGCCAGCCAAACCCTGAATATTTTGATGTATAATAGTAATGGATGTGGGCTTGGCTTTTGTCTTAGACCTCAGTTTAAACCTGAGGTTGTAACCTTATTACTAGATGTAAAAGTTGCATTAGTATAACTACTAATGATTAAGTTATTATCATGAAAAGACTTAGTTATACCACCTATAACTGTATCATGTATATTAAAAGCTAACAAATTAGCTATCTGAGTCCTACATTTCTTAGAAAGATACATAGTATCTGACGTCAAACTAAAGTTTTTAATAAATTTATTTATATCGAAATATAAAATAGTGTCACTATGACGACAAATTAAATTAAAAAGTAATAAATTTAAGTCATAAATGCGCTTATTTTGTTCCCAGGTTAAATTTGTACAATAGGGAAAAGCACTAACTATTAACCTGCAATTCGTATCTGATTGCAGTTTAATCAAAATATTAAAATTATTTATAATATCGCGTTTCTTCGTATGTGAACTGTCACCACACAATATAATAACATTAGTGGAACTATTCAGTGTATCCTGTGATATGTTATTTACTATAGCATTAAATGATTGACCTGGAGTACAAATATTGGTCATTGAATGGTTAAGATTTGCATTCATAAGCAACCCTAAGCCCTGACCAAGTTTATCTGAGTACATAACTGTTTTTCTTACTAATTTAGTTACATTAGGTTTATGTATTGTTTGACGAGCGGCTGATGTAGGACCGGGAACCAAAACAGACAAGTTTGGTGACTTTATCAGAACATTAGAGTTCAGCGATAAAGACTCTTTGGTTATGTTAATTTCATTACTAATTAATGAGTTGTACCGATCAGCATTGTACTTGCACAGATCAACTAACTCTGTGGCTGATTGTATATGTTCCTCAATCTGTTTTTGGGAAATTGAATATTTTTTGCTCATTATGTCAAGTGACTCGTGTAACCGTTGGATATCAGTTTGTAATTGTTTAGTGTCCCGGTCATACATTTGCCTACTTTCTAACAATTTACTTTTATATATTTCCAAAGAATCAATAAGGCTAATACGTTCCTTTCTAAGAGCAATGTTCTTGTAGAAGCAGTTGTTCTTCTTTATCAACTTCTCAGTTTTCCTTATAAATTTATTAATTTTTACATACTTTTTAATTTTAATTTTGCTAATACTAGTTTTTTGGTTGATTTGCGGAAGTTCCTGTACTGATATTCCACCAGGTGATGCTATAAGCTCATCAAATAATGATTGTGTCTGATCCACTTCATGCTGTTTCTGCGACTCAATGAGTTGAGAAATCTGGTGATTGGCCGCACTAAGGTCTCTTTCCCAAGGAGACTGCATATTATTGAACCTACTCGCTTGAATACTACTAGTTAGCTGGCTGCTACCACCACCGTGTCTAAGTCTATTGCCATAACAACAATGAAGAAGCATTGTTGTGTTCCGACAGTCAGGATGAGATAGCAAGTTAATCTTCAGTACTAAAGATTCCAGATGAAGAGCGCTTCCAACTTTGGTCCACGTCACTTACCATGGGAAAGAGTAGGTCAATAGCTTTCCTTTTAGTAATAATTATAACTTTATAAAAAAAATACCATTGTTAATAAATAATCAAAACCTTTTGCTACTCTGTATTGAGAAGAATAGGCAAGTTCCTAAACAATTAGCCTCATAAGTAGAATTAGGAACATAGCCCGAATAAATTGAACATATCATTTAAACTTAGTAAAGACCTTTTTTTGCGAGAGTATCTAAGTACCCACAATCTGTAGGCAAGTATAAGTTTCTTAGGTAGACGCCCTTACAACGTGACTGATACTGCAATAATTCAGGCAGACGAGTACCATGTATAGGGTAATAATAAGATTATCTTATAAGGCGCCGTTAACCCTTGAGCGGCTCTATTCAAGGGCGGGATCATATCTGCCCAATGAAGGCTGATATATTCGACGTGATTAAAAGGGTTATTTGGTTGTGCTATACATAAATATTTGTGATAATCCTACTTACTTTTAGGCCTGGTCTGACTATATCCTTAGACGCGTTTAGGAATGCTAAAAATAAAATTGAGAGGAGCGATGTCTCATTCATTTGTAATTTTTTCATGGAAAGAGTTTGCTGAGTGCCGTTGGCTGCAATTTCAGTAACAACGGACTTTTTGGGCGCGGCGAGAACCTTGAAGGGTTCCTCAAACCGTGTGAAGCGAAACACCGTCAGAGGGTTTCTGGAGGGAATGGCATCACACTACTGCGTGTCCCCGTTCCTTGCTAGATTATCCGAGGGGTTCGCAACGGTTAATTGTCATGCTTGTGAGTGTTACCCCTCTGTATACTTTAAAATAACGTATTATTTTTAATTATTCTTTTTAATAAAAATAAAGTATGGAAAATACTTTATTTCCGACTAATGCGTGCGTTTGAACAGAATATTCCTGTTGACTTAATTTCTGAACTACTGAATGATACTCAGACCCAGGTGAAGTGAAACGAAATGCAACGCTCAAATAAATTTTGGAAAATACTTTATTTTTTCTTCAAATCCTTTTTTTTATAAGTTATTTACTTTAATTTCCTGAAAAATAGTTGGCAACCCTACCTCTCTGTGGAAGCGGGTATGCTCTTGTGTTATTATTACTTTTGTTAGTTATCTTTATTTAAAATCTATCATTTTACTTTGTTTCTCACAAATAGCTTTGAACTTTAATCAGTGTGGTATGACTCTGATTAATTATTAATTATTACGTGAGCTAAATGTGCAAAACTAGCTAGTTTTATATTTACTTGTGCCTTTTTGTTTTACGACGGAAAGTGATCTTTCATGATAAAGATAACAAAACACCTTCTGAAACTAATTTATAAAATTTTCTGTCATTGTAAAAAAAAATAAGAAATATAGGTACCGGCTCCTGCGCTTATGGCTGCTTTCCACATGGTTTCCAGTAGTAGGGATACTCATAAAATATCTAATTGTACCCAAAATTAAAAATTAGCTTCCAAGTAAAGTAAACAGTCTATAACTGTCCCACTCTTGGGCAAGGCATTCATCATTGAAATCAAGTCATCGCTACAATTGATGGGTAATGGCTTAATCACCACGCTTGCCAAATGCGGGTTGGTGATCACAAACAAGACCTGGAAATGGAACCACCTTTTGGTATCGGGCCGAGCGCTCTGCCAATTGGCCACTAAGGCACCACAGAAGCGAAGTATTGGTTCTGAATGTTAAAAAAAATTTGTTTAAAATGTCAAAAGTTAAGTAAGGAGTTCGCGACAACCACAGATCTTTTTGGTCTGTGGTGACAAGTTATAAGAATGTCTATAGGTAATACTCCTTTCTTGAAGAACCCCATACTCTTGTCTATTATTCTTGGCAGACGATCCCCCACCCTCTCTCCATGCAGCGGAAGATTAATATTACACTAAAGATATTGTATTCGGCAATTTTAATTATGGACTCATTAGTCTATGCCATTACTGACTAGATGCAATTAATGGTACGCAGTTTGGTTGTAGTTAGCATATGATAATTGCTCTGTCAGGTAAGGTATGTGCATTGTTAGCGACTCATTAATGACTTGGACGTGATTAACGAGCGCAATAACACAAAGAGGCTGAATAGGATTGATCTGATGCTGCTTTTCGTAATCGTATATACCTTGTTAGCAATTTTTTATTTTTATTAGTTTATTTATAGCCTACCTACATCATTATAGTCATCACCAGCTCATTCTATGTCCCCACTGCTGGGGCAAGAGCCTTCTCTATGGATGGATAGGGAGAACGGACCACAAACTAATACGCGGGCTCAGTGAAGATTAGTGGTTGTTAACGACTGCTAATGCAGCCGGGACCAACGGGCTTTACGCGTCTTCTGAAGGACGGAGGAGCTCGAGATGATACATTTTTGGTCACTCATCCGATGACCGGCCTTTGCGAAAGTTGCTTACCTTTACAAATCGCAGACCGGGCGCGTTAACCACTGACTTACATCGTTTAGCACAAACTCCTTACTATCTGTATGTATCCTAAGCATACTTTTCAAATTTCCGATATTATTTCAGCCGAATAACACCGGCCGTGGTGACGGGCTGACATTGTACCTATTATAAAATGCGAAAATGAAAAAAAAAATTGATGTATAAAATAAATATTATAATAGAAGCAGTCCTATATATTATGGTCGTATTCGAATTTGATTCTATACAAAGCAGCTCAGATTTTGAACGGCAACTTTGAAGTTAATAATTTGATGGATGGATTGTTGAAATATTATACGTTGTTTTAACCACTTGCATAATTATGATTGTTTACATATTATTTTACGCAAGTATTGTTGCGAACAAATTACAATAAAAATTCCACGAGCGGGATTCGAACCCGCACCCTATGACATGCTAATGCATTTGTAAAAATATTAAGATCGGATGTTGATGACGCTGTTGTCGACATTGAATAGGGCTCCTTTGGCTTATAAAGTAAAAATAGATAGTGTTGATTAATTTCGGTGAGTTGGATTGAGCCACGATAGCATAGCTGGCAGTGCACCTGACCCGGCATGTCATGGGGTGCGCGTTTGAATCCCGCTCGTGGAATTTTTTCAATACTTTGTCTTTTTCACTTGCATAATGTATGAAAGGAGAGTGGAAAGAGGACGCATTGCTCGAGTCTAATAGTGAAATCACTAATTTACTGATCAAATCCATGACATCCTTATACAAGAAGGCAAGAAGAATTATATCTTCAAAAATAACCAAGGGATGAACAAGATCGCAATGATATAAAGACTAAACAGCACGTATGAAAAGACACTAATGGATAGGGTTGCCAACCCTACTATATAATATAGTATTCTACTATTTTAAGTGTCTAACTACTATTATTTTTAAAATATATTATAGTAGGCGAAACTACTACATTTTATCAGCAAAGTCGCTAAAATCAGTCTCTATTATCTAAAACGGAACACAAAAAATATTCATTTAAGAATTTTTTATTTTTTTTAATATACCATATTTTTTTAATTAATTCTCTATCTACTATATTTTTATGGGTACTGAATCCAAAACCACTATATTTGGTCTAAAAAAAGTTGGCAACCCTACCAGGGGTCCGACCGCCTAACCGATCGCTTTGACTTCGTGTGTGGTTTATGACGTCACCTTGTCGTTTCGTGCCGCCTATGAAAGCAATATCGAAAGCTATAGCCTTTAGCTTTTGATATTGCTTTCATAGGCGGTGCGAGGTGACAAGATGACGTCATAAACTATACGCGTAGTCAAAGCGATCGGTTAGGCGGTCGGGGGCCAGGTGGAAGAACGCACAACCGAGCGATCCTTATTTTGCTTACCCCTGAGGATCAGGTAGCGTGAATAGTATGCTTAAATAGTCATTAGGTTCATTATACGCTACTACACACTTAGACAGTGCCTGTAGGCAGCTTTGCAGTGATATTGCCGTGCGAAGTCTATCCGATTAGCGAGTTCATTGCAGTCGTCCGGGCATTGAAATCCGATTATAGAAATTGCATGAATAGGCACCTACGCCGTATGAGCGCGTTCCTTGCGTGAATACCTACGTGAAACGCCATGTTTGTAGGCTCTGTGTAGACGCTCAGGAATAATAATAAAAAATATATATTAAAATTTGTTTACGCTCACACCAATTATCTAGCACAAAGATAAGCTTCTGTTGAATCTTTTTAAATGGTTAAACTAGATAACGGATAAATATACATAAACATAGAAAAACACCTAGAACCGAAACCAATTCAGAAAAACAGTTCTCTCTAAATTGACCCGACCGGGAATTAAACCCGGGACCTCAGAGATGGCGCGACGCCAGACCCGGCGCGCTAACCACTCGACCACGGAGGTCCTCAGAATGGAATGGAGAATTGATTCAACGTTAGTTCAAGAAACGTAAGTGTATTAGGTTAAGTATTACCAATGGGATAGTCTGTTATATTGTTTTCTAAACTTTACTTAAACGCTTGTTTAGACAGTAAAATAAAACTTTTTAAGAATCTACTCGCGTTTAGTTGTTAGGGTTCCGTAACCAAAGGGTAAAACTGGACCCTATTACTAAGACTCCGCTGTCCGTCAGTCTGTCACCAGGCTGTATGTATCTCATGAACCGTGATAGTTGCACAGCTGCAATTTTCACAGATCATGTATTTCTGTTGCCGCTTTAACAACAAATACTTAAAAACAGAATAAAATAAATATTTAAGAGGGCTCCCATACAACAAACGTGATTTTTTTTTCTCGTTTTTGCTCGATATTGATAACGGCAACAGGTAGACGCTTAAAATACTCACAGAATATTAAGTTATATATTCACTTTAAAAATAAATTATTAAATTAAAATAAAATTAATAGTTAAGTGGGGCTTCCATACAACAGACATGATTTTTTTGCCGTTTTTATAGATAATGGTACGGAACCCTTCGTGCGCGAGTCCGACTCGCACTTGTCCGGTTTTTACATATTACTGAATCAGGCTGGCAGAGTGTGACAACATCTGAGTGAATTAACCTTACTACTTACTTAAAATTAATTAATTTACCATGATAATTATAAAAAATAGGAAGTGTCTAGGTTGCCACCAGTGGCTATTTGGTAAATAAAAGTATCAGGTTAGTTATTAGGTAGGTATAAGTATTACAATTTGTTCCTTAATGCAAACTAATAAAGTTTAAATCAAAGTAGCGTACCTATTGAAATAGTTCCTATAGCGGCAGACTAACATGAAAAGCTATTCTGCCACAACTTATTAGTACACGCTTATTAGTTACACTTAAGAGTATCATAATTAAAATTAGAATGTCATAATTAAAATATACTTTTATTATTTGCTCCCCCCTTCCGTGACTGCGCTCCCCCCTTCCGTGACTAGCCATCGCTACGCTGCGCTTCGCCCGGGAAAAAAAATAACTTAACCTAACCAACAGACTTTTCACTACGCTACTTTGATGTGTATTTAAAATTAAACTTTATTAGTTTGCAATATGGAACAAATTGTAATACCTAATAACTAGCGGCAGAATATATTTTTTTCTTATTTTACCATTAGCGGATTGATATTTCTATTTCCAAAATAGCCACTGGTGACTAGACACTTTCAAAAAATTAAGTATAGGGAGACGCTTGCGTGATGCTATCCCCTCAAGCAACCCTTTAAGGATATTCGATCACTAAGGTTTACAAAACCCGTCGCCTCTAAAATCTTGTTATGCTCTTAAAGCCACGGTGGCAAAGTTATTGTGCCCAGAAGTTGACTATGACGATGACATCAAACTTTTCTTTCCAGAACTGGGAGGTGTTGAACACCGCGGTGCTGACAGGCCGGCAGGTGTCGCAGGCAATGAAGGTGCTGATCGTCTCGCAGGCAGGCCAGGTGGCCGACGTCACTCTGCAGAGCTCATGCCACTCGGAAGACGAAAGTGTTTTGAAGGTGAGACCAATCATACCATGTTGTTTAAAAGTTAAATTTATAGGAATTAGAACTCGCACTACTCAACAATCTGTAGGACGAGTAAAAGAAATACTCTGAAGAAACAGTATTTTAGGTACCTACTACTTACATTTTATAATCAGTACCCAGTGTTTATTTTTCTATATTCATATATTTCACGTGTGCCAGTATTTCTTAGTGCTACAACAAATATCCAATGACTATTTTTGGATATTTGGATGCGACAGCAGTGCCAATTGCATTTGTAAATTTATTCAGAAAGGTAATTTTGCACATCGGCTACTGTTGGATATTGATCGATTCTATTCTGTTCGAGTGATTTAATTGAGTTACCAGTTTGTTGTTAAACTTTAGCCTGTTCTAAATTCGAAAATACTGCTGAATTGTTAAAAAGCAAGGCTTACGAAATGCTTGACAAAAAATGTTTTCTTTTATCAATACAGTAAAAAAGGTTTAACTACAGCAGTGCAGGGCTCACAAATTTTTCATTCATTTCATTTCATTTTTTATCGAAGCAAGCTTGAGGTAAAATTGCTGATAACCCACAAAGCTCTCGTGAATCTAGCGAGGATGCGTACTTAGGTACCTATAGTAAGAGCTCAGAGTGTCTTAGTTAGTTAGTAGTAGTTCTGATGTTGCTGATCTCCATGGGCGGCGGTGACCGCTTACCATCAGGCGTCCTGCCTGCTCGTTTGCAGACGTTTAATATATTAAAAAAAGTAGTAAGTGTTACCCTTTAAGCTAACTCTTAACTCAATCATCCTGGGGCCCGACCGCCTAACCGATCGCTTTGACTTCGTGTGTGGTTTATGACGTCATCTTGTCGTTTCGTACCGCATAAGAAAGCAATATCTAAAGCTATAGGTAGCCTTTAGCTTAAACATAATTAGATTGTCAAAATTGTCTGATTAGTTAAATTTAATAAATAATCTTTCTTCAGGTGTCATCATCGTGCAGTTCTGTCTATGTAGACGGGTCTGAGATTCGCGGCTCGTCAAATGCCTCCGTCATCGTCAAGTATGGAACATACACTGGGCTAGCACGCTTCACCGTGTGGATGCCTGAATACCCCTTGGAGATAGATGTGGACGACAATCGCTTGTCGCAAATCAAAGGTAAAGATAAGATAGCAATCATTTCTGTCGAAATCATGATCTTTTCAACATTGGCGTTCAAGAAAAATATCCTTTAAAAAAATACTAGCATTGTTCTCTTTAAGGTATCGCCGTACAAACTAAAGTCCGGTAACGCTATAAAGACCGTTGAACGCCAACAGCAAACTCTCTCCATATAAAAAGAAAAGCCGTTCAAATATGTGTCAAATAAACAAATACAACGTGTAACAGAAAGGAGTGGTAAAAATTAAAAGATCAGAAGTGTATCTGATCTAGATCTTGTGTAGAGTTATTAAGACATAATAATTAACTTTAATTTGTTATGAAATTTTTAATTGAATATTTCCGTTGTGACGTCACATCAAAATAAACAAATCACAGCTCTTGTAGTTTAGTAACCTCTGTCTTTTATTTATAATCACCATAGATTGGAATATATAGAGTTTTTTCTGTGAATTGCGCCATAACGTTATCAATAGTATGGATAACCCGATAAAATAATAAGAGAAAATACACTTTTAACTCTTTTGCACGTCAGACTATCAAGGTGTGATTTAGGTGATTGTTACTGGAGATTATTTTCAAAAATCTTATACTTTGTTTTATCCAAGTTTTGGAAAAAACTAAGTTTGCTTAAGATTATCCATGATATGCTAACATTGCAAAGGTATGTCAAAAAACTCTACCTAATCCGATCTATGATAATCACTGATGCTTGCTTTACCTGGCGCGCCGCATGACTTAAATATTTAATTTGCAATTACATGACAAAATTAAGTTACTAAATGTCTTAGTAACTCTGCATACAAGATCTGGATCGGATACACTTTGGATCTTTTCATTTTTACCACACCTTTTTGTTACACGTTGTATAATCTATCCTAAAATACTGTGGAATTCCATTGAAACATTTGAGGCACGCAGAAAGTTCTAAACCTATGAATGTGTATGGTTATGTTTCTTTCATACCTTAGACAAGTAGGTAAAAAGAAAGAGTTTGCAAAATATGACGAAAGTTTTGGTTAATAATGAAAGCTGGTCCGTCATAATTTCCATAGTTTAATATAATTGGGCACAGAATCAGATAATTGAAAAAGAGGAGTTATCAGATAATTCCAGTGTCCCCTTTTGTTTCTAATGATCGCTTTTATCCTACCAAAGCATCAACTACCTAACTAAGTATGTATTATGTAACAAAAAGAAAACAATTTGTATTCATAACGTTTATAAAACTCGGAATTTTGTTGTAGGTACTTACCTATGCAAACGTATGTAGGTACACTACTAGCGATTTAGTTCCGATTGCTTTCCCAGAAGAGCGCGTGAAAAACAATCACAGTAAATTGCGAAACAAATCGCTATACCTAGGTACCTACCTACCTAGTTTCACAAACAAAACGAGTGTTACGAGGGCGACCTACATGCCAATCGCTTTTCTTTCGAAGCTTTAATTATAAACAGAGAAAAGGCTTTTCCATTTTTCTTTTTTACTTCGATGTTGTTGATCGAAAAAAAATATTTGGATTTTCTATTCTTGTCTAATTCTGTGTGCTATACTTAGTCAATCGCTAACATTATCGCAGAAAAGTTTTATCTTTTCGCATTCTATACTTCGTATTCGTAGACACCATTTTCGACCGATTTTGTTTTCGCATTATCGAAAGTGTTAATAAAGGGGTTGATTTAGAAGAAGGATCAACTTGTAGTAATAAACTAAAGTATAGAACCCGTCTGAATGCCACTCCCATACCTATTTTTGAGACAAGCAGCGTAAGTATCTTGTATTGCTTATTCAGTGTAAATGGTGCTATGATAAAACTACTGCACTTAGAGGTATTATCACATGATATGATGACATCCTGAGAGTTGACAGGCTAAGATATCACTTTACCAACGCACTGACGTAATGCACCTATTTATTACCTACGATTCATTGCGGACTTAAGCTCTTTTACTCGTCTTATTTTCGGGTGTTTAAACAATCTAATATGCATGTTTGTTTTTTTAAGGTTGGAAAGTATCAGATGATGCGAGCACGAAGGACAGGATGAAGCGCTCCCTCTCTGCCCGTGGATGGGGCGGCGCTAGACCAGATGGCACCAACTCCTTGACCGATCAGCGATCATGTCGCCTCAGATACCAACAGAGCAATGTTGAAGTAAGGCTTTTACTAAAATTCTTAAGTTCGAATTAACTCGCTCCTAACACAAACGCATTAGCGTATTTGGAAAGATGAATGCCTACAGCACATAATGATTCTCTCCACAAAGTCAAATGCCGGTTGGTGGTTTTAAAATACTGCTACCTACGACACACGATATTAATTAGGTCACTCAACATTGCAAATGTCGCTTAAATGTCGCTAACGTGCAAGCTCTAAAGAGTTCTAAAGACTATCGATGCCCGTTTTCACCAACGACATGACATGGTTAAATGGGTTAAACAAAAGACTAAATGAATTTGCCACGAAAATCCCGATGCAATTCGGCTTGATGAACATCTTTTATTTTAAACATGATTTCTTTCCTCCAGGTGTACGCCCGCTTCCTAGCCAAGGACCACGACTCTGGTCGCGTCTCTTACTTCGTTTCGCGGCGCACTTGGTTGAAAGTGACCGAGCTGGTACTCACGCTGATGCGAGTGTCCGACCCTCGCATTGCCTCGCTTAGGGGACGGGTCCTCCAAGGACGCAGCACTGGCCGCACTGAAGTGCAAGTGCTCTCACCTATTACAGGTTAGTAAGCTCATTAGACGGACGCACCTATAGGTAACGTATAGGCTACGGTAAATTGTAAGGCTTTCAAGAGTCTGCGTGTTTCTTTGATGGTTGTGGTGTGGTGATTGAAGTTTATTCATTGAAACAATAAGGTGATATTTATGTGTTTTAATTATTATGTTCTTTGACGTTACAAGTCTCATAATCTATAATCCTATAAAATGTGAATACAGCGTCACATTTTAAAGATATAAACATAAATTAAAATTCACATATAAGTTGGTACCTTTGCAGCTTGATGGAAGCTGGAAGCAAATAATTGTACCTATTATTGTTTTTTTAAAACCTTGCTGGCCATGACTGACTACTATGCTAGACTATACTATAACCTATAATACTAAGTGTTGCTTTTGTTTCTACAGGGCGCGTTATCGGCCTGCGCGAAGTCCGCGTGGTCAACGACAAAGTCTCCATCTCTCGTCTTTTGGTGCGGGTCATATCCGGCCTTCAGCTCAACATATCGCCTGACTCTGCCATTACCGACGGATACGTATCAGAGACCACCGTCACTAGACGTCTGACTGCTCAGTATCAGGTCAGTATTGATTCCAGGGAGCCTAGTAAGTGTTATGCCATTGGATCTCGTTAACGAAATAATTTGTATTTTCTCTTGGAGACAAACGAAGAGAAATATAGTTTTGCACACAAGCTCGAACTCAATACTCTGATGGCAATTTACAATTTGTTCTAATTTAGTTTTAATGTAAATTTTATACTAAGGTTTATTAAGGCAAGGTAATAGATAGGTATGGAACAACTACCAAGGATTTTCGCGCGCACTTAACCTGTCTACAGAGCTCATATCAATTTCTGACGTCAAGCAGTTATGTCCTGTATTGATGTGAGCCAGATGGATGAGATCCAGTAATATAACTGGGCATAAAGGCTGCATGACTAAGGCCTCCGGGTTTGGCAATGTGCCAGTTAGACGGGAAGTATGTCAGGCATTTGTAAATAAGCAAACGTTGACTGCGGACTCTGCTTACAAAAGCAAAGGGTGAATGTGGAGTGTAATATTTTTAGTCCCTGTAAAACGTATAGCAATCAATGTAATAAATTGTCCTATTCGAATGATTAACAACCACCAATAATTCGCACTGGGCCCGCGTCACCCATGTGGTGGTTTATGGCCCGTTCCCCATACACATCCATGAAGGCTCATACCCCAACTGTGTAAACATCACACAACAGCTGGGGATGTGATATATGTGTTTTGAGAAGCTTAACATTTCGTCTGTTTAGCGCCAGATCCGTCCTACAAACAATTAAATTTCTATTGTGTCTGTGTCACAGCAGACGACAGGTTAGGGTTCCATTGCCGTAGAGACCCAACATCCTCAGACGGTTTTGAGAGAGTAAAGTGAGAAAACAGCGCCTGTAAAAAATGTTTTTTTTTCAGGAGGGCCTTTTGGATATCGACATCGAATTCTCAGACGGCAGCCGCACCGCCCTGCGAGACGTGGCTGTAACGGACTACTTCTTGCTGGTGGAGAGTTTGGACCCGGAAGTGGTGGCATTCGCACCAATGTTGGCCTCCAAACATCCCCGGGTCATCGCGGTTGGTGAAGGTAAGCATCGCTGTAAAAAACATTTAAAAAAACCTGTGTATAACGACCAAAAAAAACAGCTATGTTTTAGTACAAAAACTGAAACTTATCTAAGGTTATTTAAAGCTTATGCCTTAGATAACAAGGCCTTTTACAAAAAAAATATTTTTTAATAATAAACAATAAAAAAACCAAAGCTTGGTTATTTGAATTTTTCACATCAATTTTGAGGTTATGTAAAAAAAGTGTAAATACAAAAGTTGTAATCTTTTTATTACCTACAACTTTGCTATTTGACTTTTTTCCATAGGACTTGTAGTTTTGCCAGAAATCGAGATAAACCGTTTTTTAACCTTTAAACCCCCCCCCCCCCTCCGCCGTTCCACTTCCCGACCTCAGATCGCCCGTAAATTATTTTTCCCTTCCATTTCTAATAGGTTTTATCCTACTATGATTTTGTTTGGTTTCAAAGATTATCGACCCTGGTCATTTATACATTTAAATTTTGAATAACAAAATCTGAAAAAAAAAACAGGAAAGCATCAACAACTTATTGTGAACCTTAAATCATAAGTTTAACTTTTATTTTTAAATGCCTACCCGATCCAGCCAGGAATCGAACCTGGGTCTTCCGTAATCCGGGCGGCTGCACTGACCATTATGCTACCGGGAAGGCAAAGATTAATAAAGTAATTAGGGTTGCAAAATATTTGTTCTTAATATTTACTGTCATCGCCACAAACGTCATTGTGGCTCCGTAGTACCAAAGTCGCGTACCATTTTTCAAGCGCTCATCGGGAATATAGTACATCTAAATCACATGACGCACACGCATCAGCCTATTAACTGCTTGTGTGTTTCCCACCAAATAAAAAATAAAAAATCTTTCTTACAGGCAGCGGCGAACTACTCCGCGTAACCCTCCTAACTCCTGAGCAATGTCGTTCAGGCCCGCTCAGGAGGGTCGCCTTACCAGGAAAGGGGGATGCCAAGACCCCCGCCAACATCAAGAACATCCCCGGTGCCCTAGCCAGCGCAGCAGCCAGTGTGGACGTGGACTTTAGTGGGGGTGACGCCCCTCAGAGGCCTGATACTCCGCAAAACGATGACATCATGCGGGGTGGACTCAGATCCGGATTGGCGGATCTTGCTGATGTGCTTAAAGGTACAATTCTCGTACTCAATATTTTAATTGAAAAACCATTATGAAGGTACCTTTATACATAAGGCACCTACATAATGGTACATAAGGATGGTAACAAAATACAAAAATCAAATTATGAACAATGTCGGGCCCGGACATATGCCGGCGTATTTGTCGATGATTAATTAACAGACTTAACTAGGGCTGATGGTTCAGTTAACCCAAAACCATCATGATGTTTGTTTGAGGGTGTCTCTAACTAATTAACCTTTGCATTTTCCTACTGTCTTTGGCAAAGCAAAATAGTTCACTAGGATTTAATATTCCCGTCCATTCCCTTATTGTTTGAACTTCGACTCGAATTGTAAAACAGTTTCTTTGACTAGTTTTACATGATTCCATTGGCTTCGAACTGGAACACAGCAATGCATAACATGCTATTTGACAATTAACAACAATGGTTGTCGCCATCCAATCGGAGGTGGAGACCTACCGCTAGTTATTTAGAATACCTTTCTTTGTCCAGGATATGGCAGCTCCAACATGAAAGACGAGAACAACCACGAGCCGACGGTGCAGGCGCAGCAGTATGGTGCCTCCATCTTCCGCAACAACCCCTCGGTGCAGAACCGGCACCAGCCCTCGAGCAACATGAGACCCGTGGAAATTGGTACGTTATCACCTGCACATTCTATGTTCCCACTCTGGGGCACGAACCTTTCCTATGGGCCATAAACCACCAATCGGGTCCAGTGATTGTTGGTTGCTAACCACTGATAATGCAACCGGAACCAACGGCTTTACGTTCCTTACGAAGCGCGAAGAGAAAGCTCGAAAAAAACGAAACATTTTTGGTCACCCATCCGCTGACCGGCCTCTGCGAAAGTTGCTTAACTTCAGCAATCGCAGTCAGAGTGCTTCTAACCACTGTGCCATCGTGCTTCTCGGTTGGTACGTATCTCTTAATAGGGTGGGAAGGAGTATACCGACAGATTTTAACCATGAATTCCTAGTGGTGTTACGAGTAAATAATGTTACTTATATCAACATGGGTCCAAAACTGCCTTATTAACTTACGTAATTTCTGGAACACAAAAAATAATTATCGATAGTAGGTACTTCCTTGTGAACGAAGCCTTAGTCAAAAGAGTGAAAAAGAAAACTTCACACTTCACGAACTACTCCGGCTAAATACGATAAACGACGAGTGGAGGATGACGTCCGTACGACACTTGATTATTAAGATCTCTAGACAACAAACGTCAGATAAACATCTGATATTATTAGTTACGTCATATTATAAAGGCGTGTTACCCTTGAGATTTTTCGACTTGTGAATTACTTAAATAATTTAATATCTCGAAAATTTGGCTTTACCGAGCCATATGTGTATTCCTTTTTTTTGTTTAAATAGGCACTAGAATCGTTGGTTTCAATCTGTCAGTATACTCCTTCCCACCCTGTATAATTATCAAAAAATACACGTCGACCCTTGCTCTTACTTAATTGAACTATTAGGGTGCCTGTAAGTTTTATTTGTCGAAAACAAGATTTGTATGGCAATATTTTGACTCTTCTCGCTTGTCTTGTCAACGTGAAGTTTTCCGCTTCTGTAGAAGAAGATCGAATGGCAATAAAACGTTAGTCATCCAGAACCGAATAAAATTATATCTTTCAAAAACATACTGACTTTGTATTTCAACGTTATTGATGTGTATTTAATGGGGACATAGATATTATCTTTCTAAAAGCAATGGTCACGCACAAGCATTAGCGCTCCTAGTTTTAATATACTATGAGACAAAATATAACGCAAAGAACGTTGATGATATTATTTAAGTTATCCTATAAGCCACTATATAGCTAACGCTACATAAGCCACTATGATCAATATAATAATAATGTTAATGTTTATGTTTTCTTTTTACAGGAATGTCGGTGTTACTTGGCGTATTCTGTCTCGCTATTGTGGTAAGTGTTCTTACTATATACAAAAATATCTTTATTTAATTCAAATAAAACCTGTGATAAACTTTTTGGCGAGAAGTGTAGTCTTGTTTTCAGTTTGTTTATTTCCAAATATGTGTTTAGCTGTATCATTAATGTGAAATAATTGCCGATTATTGAGCGTCAAGAATTTGTGCAACGTGCACAAATGATGGCAAATAATGCAAGACAGTATATCTAACGTTACATTTTCTTTACTGAAACTCTAGGAGTATTGGGAATATCATTTATCATTCAACTTCTTATTCACTCATTATCGTTTATATTATTATATAATGAGACTTTTGTTCTCGTTTTACAGACTCCTTTGACATTTTATTTTATTTATTTTACTTTAATTAAAACGGTATAAAACAAAACCAATTACAATAATTAAAGATTACACATTCTACAACTAACATTACAACAAGAATAATTAAGCAAAATTACAAAAATAATTAAATAAAATTAAAGAGCCTTACAGTGTATATTTAGACATATTGGCTAAACGTGCTAACAGCACCAAGCCATTTAAAAAAAAAGTTTTTTAACACCTATTACTATTCCACTGCAGGTGTTCGTAGTGTCGTGTGTAGTATACGCGTTCCGACTGAAGCCAGCTCGGGCAGACGCCAGCGCCGGCGGTGGCAGAAGCATGCCGACCATGGCGGAAGGCGGACGTCTCCAAGTGGCTGGCTTAGTAGGCACCACACTCGGGTTGTCGCGGGATAAGACGTCCAGCGAGTCTACCACCAACGCGCATGACTGGGTCTGGCTAGGTAAGACTGTTTTGACTTTCTAGCAGTAAATTACAGTAAGGTCAGACAGTGGAAGGCGGTCGCCTCTAAGTGGCCGGCTTAGTAGACACCACCCTCGGGCTGACCCGGAAGAAGACATCCAGCGTGTCTACCACCAACGCGCTTGACTGGGTCTCGCTAGGCTTACCTAGCGAGACCCAGTCAAGCAGTCTTAACTGTTTTGACTTCCCAGCAGTAGGTACATTACAGTAGGGTCAGATGTCAGGTGAACTCCGAAAATAACGTCTACAAATATTCAATTTCCACCGTTATCGTTGATCAGATCACCGGTACTGATAAATAAATCGCTCATATAAAACTATGAAAACATTGCTTTCAGGACGCGCAACTATAGAACGTAACGGCAACCGGCAGCCAGCGAATCGCAACTCCACCCAGCCTCCAGACAACGCCAATATGAACGGAAACATCAACCAAGAGATGAGGATCACATCCAACCCCCTGAACTACAACTACGTAGACCCGGACGACGCGATAAGGGAGAACGGGAATGTGATGGTGACCAGCTTCGACAACCCCAACTCTATTGAGCTGCCTTCGCAAACCGATAAGAGGGGCGCAATTGATTCGACCACGTATTGCAAAAAGCCGGCGAGGCACACCCGCCAGCAGTCAGGAGATGGTCATTGGCAGTGAGTTGAGCTTTGGTTCTGCAGTTTTTATATTTTCGATAATAGATAAATAAAAAATATATAAGATAAGTAAACAATGTAACTCTTAAAACAACGGAATAAGAGTCAAAATTGTATACATGTTTATATAATTTTTAACGCAAATTTTGTTGCGAACAAACATTTTTTCAACATTTGTGTTTTTGTATACATGTTAATACTCGTCACTATAACTCGCATGTAAATTGGGTCTTCGCACAGTGTTGGCCGAGTTAGGAGCGTTCGCATGTGAGGTGGGGTAATTGGGGTTTTCAAGGCTATGTCTCGGACATCAATAGTCTACCTGCCACCAGCGGTATGCGGGGCGGGAAGTACGTAGTGGCAGAGCCACGAACACGAGCGACTTGCGACGCGGAGAACGGTTACTAGTTCATTGCGTTTTTTCTATCACTGCTGGCTAATGTCTGCCGTAGTGTAACGCGCAATGAACTAGAAATCCGTTCGCCGCGTCGCAAAACGCTCGTACTCGTGGCAGAGGCTCTACGTACCTCCCGCCCCGCGTACCTACCGCAGGCGAGGACTCAGTTAAGCGGTTTAGCTATAGTTCATCTGGTAATCACTCCTTATGCACGATGAGATGGAGCAATAAGATGATGATGTCCCTGCATAAGTCAGTTTGCTTGAGCAAGGCGCCTGTCTCAGTATTATAAACACAAACAATTTAATTCCAGTTACCAATAGTTTTATTTCCAACTGTGAATTCTCTGTGACTCTGTGATGGTCTTGTGACCACAAGGTCATCATCATCAGCTCATTTTATGGGCACGAGCCTTCCCTAGGGATGGATAGGGAGAATGCGGTATAGTGGTATAATCTGCTACCCTCGGTGCGCAGGGCGGAGCCGACCGCCCCCGACGAGTACCGGCCCCCCGTGCCCCCGCACCGCCACGCCGCGCCCCCTCCCCAGCCGCCACTGCCGCCGCCACACCGCAACTCAACCAAAGTAAGCATACCTACTTAGTATGTACTAAGTAGGTAAGTATATCAAATTAATTATTACCTAAGGGTTCTTGCCATGCTTTTTATTACTTTTGAGTAATCATGGCGTGATCCGTGTTCCGTGATCATGACTCATGTAGGTAGGCTCTGTTCTCAAATATTGGACACTCTAAAAATGACCATGATAGTTCAAAAAGTTATTTCAGCCGCCTCTGTGGTTGCCGCTGGTCTCAGACCCAAAGCTGTAGGATTCAGTTCGACGCCGCGCAGTGTAGGTAACCAAAAAATACTTTGACTTCTGCCTTACCAGCGCAGTGGGAATAGATAATTTGTTAGTCTAACCCACAAATTGGGAGCCTAAAATAGCACTTAGGCTAAGTTCTGAGTGCGAGTTTCATTCAACGTTACGTTAGTATCTTATTGATTTAAAAAATATTCTATAAGTTTTGCGATACTGTAAGGCGCAAGCCCTTTTAAATGTGCATTAAATCTGTGATTATAGGACAAGGAATCGGCGCTAAGCTGCGTTATTTTACAAAAATATTGTCTATGCCAGCATTATGTTTTATTTGACTTCTAGATTAGTTTGTCTTAAACACGTGACTAAATTATGTAAATTATGTTTGTTACACAGATTTTACCTGAAGCCGTTATGCCACCATCCAGACGAAGCCACTCTCGGAACCACCACAAGAAACACGACCGGGACCACGAGTCCGCCAAGATTTCCCCTGAAAATGGCCGCCGCTCCGACCGGTAACACGATTATTAATACTTTCAAATCCTGTTAGCAGTTTTTTTAGTTTAAGCATTTCACTGAGACGCAAACTTAGCTCGACCGGGCTGTAAAGTTTAATTTAACCATACGTCAGATAAAAAATATTAGTAAGTAAAAAAAGTAAGCAAAGTGTTCTCAAAATTCTAAAAATGCTTTTTCCAGAATTATTGATCTGAACAAGACCGACGCACCGTACATATCAAGCAGAGACATAAAAGACTACAACCGTGAACCCATACCGATGAACCTGCGCCCGGACTTCGAAGACAATCCTGTGGAAAAGCTGACAAACAAGGAAGACTGCGCGCGCCTCTTCGAGTTCGACAACGATGCTCCTTTGATCATGGAGAATAAGGACTACAGAGAGATAGTAGGCCTGAATAGAGGCACTGATGATTCGCGGCGCACCTTCGCTAAACCACAGAGCCCTGATTACATGCATGACTCTGGAATAGGTAAGGTTATTTGTTGCATTGAAAACAGATATATATAACTATTGTACAGCTCTTAGACGACAGCCGAGATTAAAGAGTAGTTGAATAACAGCATTACTTAAGGCGTTAGGTACTGTGAGTAACAAATACTGAGCTTTATCCTTTTCACCCAAATTTGATTTAAGATTGTAAATTATATTTTCATTTTGTAGTAAGTATTTTTCATTTAATTTTCATTTCAATGCAATGGCCAAACAACGTCACAAATAAGTTGCCAAAATTAGACCAGTATAACAAGAGTTATATTAAAACTTACGTTGTGGACTTATTTATTGTACTTTTATCTAGAAAATTCACATTTATTAAGGTTCTGTTCAAACTGGAAAATTTTATGCTCTAACACGTTAGGTAATGCTTTTCAGGGTTGCCGGAAGTACAGATGAGACACAAGAATAGGGTTAAACCTGAACCTAAAGGAGAGTTCGTGGAAGCCGCCAATCAGAACAAAGGTATTTTATTTATTTTATTATTTTAAATTGTTCTAATTATCTAAATATATTATAATCAAAAATATCTGTACATTCAATGGTTGTGACAAAAAAAATATCGTCTTGAGCTCCTCCGCGCTTTGGAGGATACGTTAAGCCGTTGGTATCAGCTCTACAGCTCTATAGTAAACAACCACGACCTCCTTGGTCGAGTGGTTTGTACACCGGTTTTCATGGAGTCGCCATCTCTGAGGTCCCGGGTTCGATCCCCGATCGGGTCAATTTAGAAATTATTGTTTTTCTAAATTGTCTCGGGGCTGAGTCTATGTATAATAAGTATGTATTTAAGTATTTTGAGTATCTTTATCCGTTGTCTAGCAACCATATAACGAGTTTCGTAACGAAGCTTCTCTTGGGCTAGATAATTGGTGTAAGTGTAGGAAAGTTTAAAAGTTTAAACCACCAATCCCCAGTGGGCCCGCGTGGTGGTTTAACCTTTTTACCGCCAACAACTTCTATAGAAGTTCGAGATTTTCGTGCCGTCCACGCTAGTACTTCTATAGAAGTTCTTCTTTGTACCTACTTTATTAAAATACATTTATACGTTGCCGTACAGCGGGACATCGCGTGCAGGATAGTGGGCGGTGAAAAGGTTAAGGCCTTTTCTCCCTGTGGTATTTCCATCAACAGGGATGGCTTGCGCTAATAAAGTGAGCTGATGAAGATACGTTTCTTGTTGTACAGGCAGCAGCTCGCCAGAAGTGAAGCGCGCCACCATAGTGGGCAACCCGATGTACTCGCGCGACGCCGAGCCGCGCCCCGACGAGTCGCTGCCGCTCGAGGAGCTGCACATGGACTACGACCAGATCATGCAATACTTCCACAACCTCAAGGTATAATCAACCTCGAACCCCCACGCTTCTAGTCTAGATGTTGCTGACGCTTCGATCACCGGCCGCACCACGGTTCTATCGTATTTGACCTATCTCGATGTTCTGTGTATAAGCATTACCACTCTTATGAATGAGAGCCTAAACTTTTGATGCATTTAAAAAACGGTATAGGATTAGTGTTTTATATGAATACGTACGTTTTATACGAATATACATTTAATACCGCGCAGTATTTGTAGTATAGTTAAGTCTAAAGTAAGTCACCTGTCACTGCAGCAAGTTTTCAAGTTTAGCCGCCATACCACACATCCATTCGAATCTAACCATTCATTGTACTATCATGTAGAATGCTAATCGGCAACTAAAACTCCTTACTAGTATAGAACGTAGCGTCAATATCACTGTCTGATATAATATAGCCCTATTAGAATCTTCTTATAAACTCTGCTGCAGAAATCTGACTCACGTTTTCGAATTTTTCGCAGGAATCAAACGCCTGAGTAGAGCAGATCATTGCAAAGATCCGGCAGATATTGTCTTCGTTTAAATATCAGCATATCAGCGTTGCTCCTCCAATCGACGTATACAATGCACCTGATACGTCCGGGGAAGCCGGGCTCGAGGATAGTACTGTTGACACACACAACAACAACGCGACGACCGACGCGCACATTTACCAGAACGTTAACGGTAACATGGGCGCGCCCACTCAGATACTCTGCGACTCCATCGCTCACAAAAAACAACTGACATTCCTATTGGAGCATCTGAGCGAGGCTTACGAGTAAAGCTGTTGTAGCGGTCAATGTATTATCCTCAATACAATATGTGTCTAAAAATGGATCCTTGCAGTGATCGAAAACGAAAAATTATACAAATTGTACTGTTTTATACATACATATACTTATATAATATCGTTAAACATATATACTCTAGTCATCTAAAAAACTGCACATATTTAATTAATATAAAAACTAACTAATAGTGTGCATGTAGTTAATACTCATTATGTGTGACTATAGATTATAAATTATAAAAAAGATACAGTATTGTCTATATTGGTACAATTATTATATTATACTACTCGCGGGCTATGACACTCTACGCCGACCTGAATTTGTATTCGCATACTATACGTACTAGCCGTTATTGCTACTGTAATATTCCCATACCAAATACAGAATCTCCTTTGAATTTTGCCTAAAACTGTACATATTTTTCCATTAGAAAGTAAAAACGCTACCTCACTTTTGTCTAACTTATATATTAGCTTAGCTTGTATTTATATAAAATATGGTGTAATTTCCTGCAGTCTACAAAAAAAACTAGCGTAATTTTTAATTTTTCCTAACTATAACTTTATACAGCAAAGATTGTTTTTAGTGGAAATGTATAAACAAAGGTAATAATGATACTGTAATGTACGACTGCAAATTGCCAGTGTTAGGGAATTAATTTTAGTTCGGTAAGGTTAGATCGTAAGGCACAGAACTAGTCAAATGTATTTTTATTTGAGCTAATAGTTTTTTGCTCAATTCTGTTGTACTCCTCTACTCCGCTAACAGCAAGCAGTAAAGCTTGATGTTGTTCCTTATTGTTGCCACCGTTCAATTAATTTATTCAACACTCTCACAATAATTTTATTAATTTATATTCTAATTAAATAAACGTTATGTACGTAGGTTAATCAATATAATGTCTAGCGTATTGTTTCAAATGGATTCCAGTAAATAGATAATTGTGTAAGGTATATAACAAAATAACCGTAATTAAAATATATAACGAAATAGCCATTGGAATGTATCAATTTCAACATGTGATAAAATATGACTGCTTTGGATTTATTTTATATGCAGTCGATTTTATAAATAAAAAAGCCATATCATATATGAAGTCTAGTGCTTGTATAATATTGTAAACACTATTTTTAATTTATTGAAGATGTAAATTGCATTTACTCGTAAGTTAGTTATTTAGGCTTTGTAAATATTGTTATGACGTTATATAATTTATAGGTACTACGTGAAGACGACAGTGCGGATATAGAAAATAAATGTCGTAGAGATGCTTAACGTTATGGACAGAGTAGGATGCACACCGTATAAGATGAAATGTTTCATGTCTGTTACAGTTGTAGTGTCGAGTACATTAATATGTCTACAGAATTACACACCCATTTAATCTGTTTAGATTACAAAATATATAATCAATGAACGCAATAATTTCATGCAGCTATTCAATATGACGTTTTTGTAAACAGCATTATACGAACACTGTTACGAATACACTTTGTGATTTTATATATCTGGTGATTATTGTATGTATTACTTTTAAAACTCAAGTACATTGTATACAATGTGTATAACAACATACATAAGTTAAAATATCAGCATTTATAAATGTCACATTAATTGGCTACATAGAATTACAACGCTTATTGATTACTTACATACATTAGGAATGTAAAACAGATGCATTATAAACTACATATACATCGTTTTGAGCTTTTAATTTCACATATTAAAGTCCTCGACTGTACACTAATAGTAATTGTTTTAATCTGTACTTGTGTATTAATGGGATTCTGAATAGAGCGAGCTCGACTTTGTCGGAGACTATAAAAACTATTTAATTTAGCACACAGTTGAACGGAGGGAAATCTTTGCGTTACGGAAAAGGTTTTGCACCGTGCAACTTATACGGGCGTTATTAGAGTCAATTAACCAACCATTGTATCGTCTCTATAAGTAAATAAGGTGTTATAACGTACTTCAGACGTACGGATCATCGTCACGCACGTTCTTTTACATCGTATCAGACTGCTAAGAGCGAGTTATATTCTCGGTTTGATAGAGTTAAAGTTACTAAAAATTATATGGATTCGAAAAAGCGCTGCCAGCTTCTCTCTAGGTAGCACTGTATCGTGCCATACAAATTTTAGGGAAGTTTTGCTTTAAGGAATTGTTAAAAATAACTCGGACTCGGCGTTAGTGAACCCGCATTGTATCTTTTCCTTATTATAATAGTCAAGGACACACGCACGCGTGGTGCGAGTAAAGAAACACTATTATCACGTTCAGCTATTTCGCTTGTGTTAAAAAAAACAAATGACTCTAAAAATGCCCTAATCTAGAAACTGTAAACATTGATATTATTAAAAATACTGATAGCGTGTTGTTTGGCTTTTGTTGTTAGGATAGGGTCGAGTCACAAAACATAAGTACTCTACGCTGTAGTATTTGTTACTGTAACTGTATTTGTTTTTTGTTGAATTTTTATTGTCATTATAAGAGAAAGGAGTTTATAAATTATTATTGCTACAAGGTTTATATACATGTATGCAAACTGAGGCTTGTCACGAAAATCCTTTCATAAAATGTCAAATTTAATAAACAATTATAAAAGACTTCTTCTGTTTTATTCTTGAGCATCAAACCCTCAGAACAATAGCTTTAGTTATTATTCTGAGATCAAACCTACCAAACCAATATGCTATAGTTGGCGGAAGGCTGGCAACACTATAGTTGGCAGCCATCACAACAAGCCGGTTCAGGTGGTGAGAGGATTACCGAAGTAACACGGGGAAGTCCTTCATAACATCTTTTATAGTGGGAAGGACAAGGTCGCGGCGGAGATCTAGATTGCGATAATACCACAGGCAACCAGTAACAGTAGGTTTTAGAATTTAGAGGAACTATAAAGGTAGGTAATAGAGAGAGAGCAACATGCGCGAAAACTACACTAAAGTAGTAAGTAGGTCATGACAGTGCGGATAAAGGCATTGTAAATTGTCGTAAAAATCCCAGTAGTTCTGCTGACGAGAACTACTGAATAGAACAGGTGGGAATAGGTGGTCTTATGTCTAAGAGACATTTTATTTCGCCTACCTATGAGATGGTAAAGTCATGCCCGACGGAAAAGAACACAGCGGAGCTTTTCTCGGGGTCAACTTCGATTCACCATTTACGAAACCAATAGCCAAGGGTGATAACGGCCGATTGGAGTCGGTTAGAAACAGCGACTTTTATCTTTACCTGTGAATTTATCATATAATAGTTAGTAGAATGTAGTAGTAGAATGGTTAGTAGATATAAATATATAAAGATTCATGATATACTTAACAACTTGACTGCCCGTTACGCCGCGGGGCGTGAAGCGGGGCGTGAAGCGGGGCGCGGAGTGGACGGGCGGGCGTCCACGCCTCGGCACGTGATTGATTCATACAACGTTGTATTAGTCAATTGGAAATCCCTAATAATCCATAAATAAATAGATTTTTTTTTCTTTCATCATCATCAGTCCATTTTAAGTCCCCACTGCTGGGGCACGAGCCTTCCCTATGGATGGATAGGGAGGACGGGCCATAAACCACCAATCGGGCCCAGTGCGGGTTGGTGGTTGTTAACGACTGCTAATGCAGCCGGGACCAACGGCTTTACGTGCCTTCCGAAGCCCGGAAGAGCTCTAGATGATAAACTATTACCTACCTACTATACTAATAGGTACTTACTGTTCACTTACTGTTTACTTTAATAATTCACAATCTGTTATTTAAGTGGGTATATAAACCATGTTCAGTGTTCAATATTTATTTTTCAAGCTGTAATCATGTCGCTTACCTACACCTGAAGAATGCACCAGAATTCTCACAATGCTGGAAACCGGCCGGAGTCAGCACGATACAGCCAGGACTGTCGGTGTGTCGCTGTAAAAAGCACAAAGAGTTCTCCGACGTTACGAGGAAACTGGCCCTAACCTACGCACACCAAGAACAGGCAGAACCAGGTGTACCACAGCACGAGAAGATCGATACTTGGTGAATACCATGCTTCGTAATCGCTTTCTCACAGGAACTGAACTTACAAATCAGTTTCGACGCCTCGGAGGAAGTAACCCAAACGCATGGACAGTAAGACGACGACTTGCTGAAGCTAACTTGAAACCTCTTAGACCTGCAAACGGCTCTAAACTGGAGCGTGGGCGTCGTATTTCAAGACTAAGATATGCCTAGAACCACTCAAATTGGACTATTGAATATTGGTCAAAAGTTATGTTCTCCGACGAATCAAAATTTAAGCTCTACAAGCACGATGGAAGACACAGAGTGTATAGAAGAACAGGGGAAAGATTCAAGCAAGCATGCATCAAAGAAAGAGTAGCCTACTTGTGTGGGCCGGAATTTCTTCTGAGAGTCGCTCAGAACTGGTGTTCATAGAAAACGGCTCTTTAACTAGCGTAAAATATGTGGAAGAAATCCTTAATAAACACGTTGGTCAATTTAGGTGAGGATGCTATTTTTATGCATGACTATGCCCTACCTCATACAGGTTGGATTGTGAATGACTACCTTCAAGAGATGAACATTACTCGTATGGAGTGGCCAGCACGCAGCCCGGATATCAACCCGATCGAGCATGCTTGACGAGCTAGGGAGATGCGTAAAACAACGAAACCCTCCCCCAATCACGCTTCGTGAGCTCAAAATTGCTCTCACAGAGGAATGGGATAATATTCCACAAATCGTATAAGGAACTTGGTGTACTGTACAGCATGCCAAACCGCATAAACGCAGTAATGGAAGCACGAGGAGGCAATACGAAGTATTAAAATTCATGAAAATCGTAATGTTGTTCAAAAATGTCTATTTTTGTTTTAGGGCGAGGTCAGCTGTTTTTTTTTTCTTTATGTAATTTTTTGTAAATAAAATGTAGTGACTGATAAATTTTATTACTTTCATTTAAGTTTATTTTAATAAAAAAAATTGTCTTTCACTTTGACATGATTCTTGGAAAATTACTTTTTATTGTACGAATAAGCAGTGTAAGTAATATTTTGAAAAATAAAATTAATCAAAAACTAAGAATTAAAAAAATATATAAACTGATGTAATTATCTTCACTCGACCATGACAAACCTATTGGTACTTTGCAAGTAAATATGCGAGCGATTAGCTCCCAAAGAATCGAGGTGGGGTCTGGAGAAGCGGCACAGCACTCCTAGCGCGACCGCCGCCTTATTACAATGATGAAAGTTAAAGTTAAAGCTTAGGATTGCATATTTTGGGGGTTAAAGTTACTCGCGTCCGCAGGTTTACCCTTGAGACCCTACACGTGACCCCTGGGTGGTGCTAAATGAGTAACACTATCTGAGTGGTAGAGCCACGCTGCGTTGCAGCACGAAATGGGCCGGCTCGCCCGGCGTAATACCACCCTCTCACAGAATATCGGCGTGAAACAACGGCACTCGTTGCTGTTGTGTTTCATCCGGTGAGTGAAAGTACCGGAGGCCCATCTCTCACCCGTCCCCCCTCCCAATTCCTACTCTCTCCTCAAGATCCAACTCCTTCCTCAGGGTTGGCAACGCATCTGCGATAACTTTGGTTTTGCGGGTGTCCATGGGCGGCGGTGATTGCTTTCCATCAGGTACCATCAGGTGGTCAAAAAAAAAAAAACTACGCATCATGTCGTGGCAACCTATAAATAAGACGTCACTACAAAGAGAATTTATATAATTGTGTCTAAAAGCATTGTTACATGTGATTGTTTTGTTGGTTGTCCTTAATAAATAAAATAAAAATAAAGTTAGTATTTATCAACACCAGTTGACTGCCACAACGAGAAAAAGTGGAAGTGAAAATTATTAACTATAATAGGAGAAAATAACAACGTAACTATAGGTACATGGACCAGGGCAGAAATAAGAAGTTAATCGTAGCGCCATCTAGGTTTATTGCATATTGTTTACGCATACACATTCTTTGCACGAAAATGCGTAAGCCGTAAATAATAGGTAATCAATATGACGGTTGTGTCCTTATAAATTATTAGTCCATGGTTAAAACTGGCTACTATTTTGAAGTTAAAAAGGCAAATATTCAACATTTTTGTACAGAAAAGGAAGAAAAAAATATACTTAACATACTTATCACTTATTTTATTTCTACAATATCTATAAATATTTAGTAAATCAAAATTCATATTATAAGTATTTACCGTGCCAAGAATGATCAAACGGTGATAGGAATCTATGACAACCACCCATATTATTCTGGATAATGTACTTTAAATTGTAATTATTTTGATTAGATTCTTCTAAAAATTTCTCTTTGGCAGCCTTTTTCTCCATGGTTTCGTGTGAAACTGCTTCTGCTTGAAATGGCAGCCTCTCTGCTACTATCTTCAACATGTTGTAGACCTTAAAGGAATAGATTACTTTAAAGCCTAAGTTAATTCTTCTATGAAGGGGATATAATGGAATACTACAGCCACAAACTGGACTACAGCAGACAACGGCGTACGGCAAAACTTTATAGGATGAGAGAGAATTACATACATTCTTCTGTATGTAAAGTTTATATGGAGGAGTGCAGAAAAATAAAAATGTATGTATAACTAGCGGCCGCTCGCTGTTTCACGCGTGGTTCCCGTTCCCGTGGGAATATCGGGATAAAAAGTATCCAATGTGTTAATCCAGGTTATAAACTATCTGTATGCCGAATTTCATCCAAAACCATTCAGTAGTTTTTACGTGAAAGAGTAACAAACACCAATCCATACTTACAAACTTTCGCGTTTATAATATTAGTAGGATATGTTTAACAGAAAAATAATAATGAATAATAATAATTTAATGCCCACAGAAAAAACTATAGCAAATATAATTTAGGTCTCCCAGAATTCCTTAGTTCCTAATCCACTTATCCATGTGTCAATTGAATTTACCTATAACCTTGCCAAATTAAATTTCTTTTTACCTCTGCATATTCACATTTTCCACCAACTTCTAGGATAACTCTGCCAGCTTTGATTGGGGTAACATAGTGATCAATGGCTCCTTTACCACCCCCCATACGTTGCCCTTGGCCCTTCTTGGTGACCGGTTGCCACGGTGGGTCGATTCTCCAAATCGCAAACATCCTCTTTTGATCCAATTTACGAGCAACAACAAGACGTGCCATTTCAAAATGCTCAAATCTCATACGACCTCCTCCAGTAGCCTGAAAATATTAAAATATATATTTAAAAAACGGTGAAAGTGGCCTTTTGTTTAATGGTTGTTACTACACTGGCCTGCAAAAATAAGTACTACACTTTTAATATTTATTTATTTTCTAAACTATAGAAGTTAGAGATTTTTAAATAAAAAACGTTTTGCAGCAATTTTTATCAGCTTTCTTTGAAAATAAAGTAAATTATACATTAGTAACATTTTTCCTTTTTGTTTCGAAAGTATATCTTGTGTACTTAAAAAGTTATTGCAATTTTAAAAGTGTGATACTTAATTTTGCAGGCCAGTGTAGTTAAGTTAAACTTGGCTTGCTTAGATTTCTGCAGGCTCCACTGGCCAATTGTAATATTTATTAACTGCTTCAAGATCTTCCAAGCTTTGGAAGGTTTACAAAGTTATTGATCTTAGTTATTAATGATAATATCTTATCTTATTGGAATTAAAATCTGTAATGATAACCTTTAAGAAAGTGAAAAGTAAATAAATAAAAAAGATGAGAGCTGTTCCATCAAGCACACTGGGTCAGAGTAGTTAGTTAAGGCGTCTGTATAGTCACTAGGGTTCATGATTTCTCGAGCTTATCAAGTTCTCGGGTCTTCTCAGGTTGTCGAGAAATTTACATTTACGTACGTTTTTGCATATTTTTTCGGTTCCAATAATGTGATTAATCATTAAATTTAGTTTTCCTCTTAAATAAAAGTATCAAAATAATTATAAAACTTTTATTGACAGTATTCAACAAAATTAGCTTCTATTAAACAAAACAAAAAATAAACAAAAATTTCAACATGAAAACGTTAACACTATCTTAACTAATAATTCAGTTACAATCACAGCACCATTTTTGGCATGTTAATTAGAAAAAAAATCAAATGAAAACTTTGCAAGATCAATGAAATATTTCGACGTTTCGGTACAGTCTATAACAAACGCAATTCAAATTAATAATAAGCCCTAGGATTAATATGTGATACACAACATAATTAAGTAGCAATATTCGTCTCACAAGTTTAAAATAACATACTTATTAATTTCTAATTACTAACATTCAGAAAAACATACAAGAAAATCTTGAAAAAATAAATAGTAGGTATATTTTTTACACAACTAAGCTTGTGTGTTGTTGTTTTACAAAAATTAAGTTAAGTAGTATAGTATAATATCGTTAGTTATTTTAAGTATTTAAATTTCATTAAATTAATAGAAAAGAACAGATACCTAGTAAAATTTAAGATCTTAATGAGATTAGATTCTTGATAAAAATAATATGAATGAAGCCATGTCAATAAAAGTGAAAAGACTTACCTGTTTGTTTCCAATTTATCACGTAATTTACAAAAAATTTGCGTGTACGCCGCGCGTTTAAAACAAACGGCAAACGCAAATAGTTTTATTTTATAATTTTATAGACTCAAATATGATTTCTCGAGTTCTCGACTTTTCCCGAGCTTAATTTCCCAGGAACAAAGCCCAACGATTTCCCTGGAATTCTTGGCTCGAGAATTCCCGGGAATGAACCTTAATAGTCACTAAGTGAATGTGTCAGAAATGTTTGAGTTCTATTTTTAATAAAAATATATTTTTTTTAGCATAAATATTGGGTCCTTACCTATGAAATTGACCTTTTTTTTCTCACTCATTAATAGGTGTATTACTACCAAAACTCGATACCGGTTTTTAATTTTTAATTTTGTGTTGCCATGGCCCATTTTTTTTTAAATCAACTTCTTTTTTTGTTTGCGTAATTTTCCTTTTGTTTCATTGTAGTTTTAGAGGGCCTTGATTTTTTTTCTTTTTAAGGTCTACTATATTAAGCTACTGAAACAAACACACTGCCCTATAATTTTTAAAGAGTTAACATAAATAGATGCTAGGAAAATTTAAAAACATTAGTATGAAAAATATAATTTTATAAAAAATCTTCATACAAAACGTCAATTTCATAGATAAGGACCTAATATTTCAACCTTGCCTGTGCTGGTTGTATTCATAAGAGCTATATTTTCACTGGCCCAATTTAGATTGGTGGGTTCTTCTAACCCAACAACCTAAATTGGGCCAGTGTGGGTAGTAATGGCCAAATTTCTATGCAATATTGTTCCTTAAGCTAGCATGCAGTATTCATTTGATTTGAAGGACAGATGATGACTTACAACAACTCCATATTGTTTCAATTGTAATGAGGTGTGTAATGCTTCAGGACCTCTCATGTATCTGAGTCTTTTCTGCATCTTTGGAGGTTTGAGGTTTGGTGGATACATAGGAACCTTATCATATACACGCAGCCGTTGACGTTCCGGTATTTCAATGTCTGTGGTACAAAACAATAGTATGAATTACAATTTTAATGAAAAATATATAATTTATATTTTTTACATTGGATCTAAATTATTTGGCAATAAATCTGTAATTACACTTTTATTATTGTTTTTAAGCTTACTGATTTAGCATGAGATTGACTTTATGGTTAATACAAAGCAGTGTTTAGAATTTTATGTGCCTTACAAATAAACAAAGAGTAAGGTCCGAATAGTTATTCCGTGTTTTGTCTCTTTTGCTCTAATTTGAAATGATGTTTAGATGACAGGAACAAAACACGGAATTACTATTCCGACCTTATTCTTTGTTTATTTGTAAGGTGGTATATTTATATATATTATATATTTATATATATATATATATATACAGTAGAGTCCGTTTATAGTGACATCGAAAGGAATTGACAAACACGTCATAATAAGCGGACGTCATATAAAGTGTTATGTGAAATGAAAAACTTTTTTTATGTAAATATGTATGTATTTAAGTATGTATTTTAATACAGAAACATAGTACATATGTAATTACATATGTATGTATACATACATATTAAATCAAAATCAAAATTGCACGTAATCAGCACATTATTATAATAACACATACAAATGTATTTTTTACTGTAAGTAATCTGTAATTTTTGTCTGCTTTTGTTTTTTCATTTTATTGTAAAAACAGTCTCTAATACTATTGTGTATAGAAGTCATAGCTATGGTCAAATTATCATTTTCAATATTGCTGTGAACGAGCCACGTGCCGAACGTCGTCGGGAACCAACGAACAATACCGAAAGTGTAAAGAATCATGTCGGTCATTATAACCGGACATAATTTATTAAAAATGGGTCATAATAAGCGACATGTCACTGTAAGGGAAGTCATTATATCCGACTTTTTTATAAAGAATTTTGTATGAAAACCAAACTTCGTAGTGCAATTACGTCATAATAACCGGCTGGTCAATATAGGCGGAGTCATAATAAACGGATTCTACTGTATATATATATATATTTGGAAAATATAGGAAAAAATATTATTTTCATCATTGGAAGTTGTGACCCAACTATTTAATTTGACAGACATCCTGTCTGGAGTAAGGAAAAGAATGTCTTTAGAATCTAAACATCTGATGTTAAACTTACGGTCATAGTTTTTTGGAGGCGGGAAGTACTTGATACCGGCGCTGATAGTAAATTCTACCCCTTCAGTTTGCAGTAAACCTAAAATTAATATAAACAGTTGAAGTAAAATAAACAGAACAGATTATATTTGGTACACAAAACATCTCAGTATGAACTAAATAGAATATAGGCATTCATCAGGAGAGGCATGTCTCTGTAGTTGGTACCTACCATATAACCATTGCCATCAATTGATTGTAATGGTTAGATGGTAACCACCGCAGTGACCACCTAATAAATAATCCAGTCAAAGAATTCTGAGCAAATTAAACGTAGGTACAGAATAAGATTGACATCAATTTATTTTTTACCTTTTGCCAAACGAAAAGGCCGTAATAAAAGCATTTTTTATTTCTTCTTGAGTTTTCTGAGTATCTGTAAAAAAACAATGCAAACTAAATCAGACTTAGTTAAATAACATATCTATTGGCTTCGGTAAGAGGTTAAGTTGACTGACAGTGACAGATTATTTTTTTATTTTTTTTATTTTTTTTTTAGTTGATGGCTTCGTGCGACTAGCACATTTAGCCAGTGTCAAAGTAATTTTTCTTACAAGTAATACTTAAATATACAATATTTCCATATATTATGATGATGAATGATATTAGAAATAGGAAGTGAGAAATGATATACCCCCCAACCCCTCGAGTATCTCAGTAAAGATGTGGGGCTTTACTAAGTCCTCACGTGAGCTTCTTGAGAGAATTTGAAAAGTGACGTTGCACTGTTTTGTTTCATTTGCCAACACTTATGCACACTCACGAACACTTAACGGTTAATAATCCACCATTATTTCACATTAATATTCGACATAACACAAATTTTGGAAAATAAAGCAAAACCGCAAACATGACGCTTCACTTTCCCGCCAAGAAGTCCCGGTAGGTATGTACCTACAAAATATAATGTCACTGGTTCTCATTTATTGATCAGACCAAAGGGATCTTGTTCAAACAGGCAATTGTTTAGTTTTTTTGTGGTAAATGGTGATTTATATAGTGGTAATTAATTAATTTCATGAAAAATTATAGACAATTAATAAAAAATTGTAATTTCCCCCTTAATCCTTAAGTTATAGTAAAAAAAAATATTTTTTTAAAGACACTTAAACGTTAAAATGAAAATAAATTTTAAGTTCTAGCTCTTTACAATATCTGTCGAGTATTTTCATAGTTTCTACTTGTAATTTTGCATAAGACCATAATTTTGCGTGTTTAAAACAATGTGGCGGTGTTTTCATCATTCTTAATCGAGTATCGATTACAAATATCACACCTAGTATTTTTAATACTCGTGGCAAGCACTAAACGATTCAACTTTGAGGAAAATTCACTAACGCTAACACTACGACATTGGTTTAATCGTTAAGAATTTTGAATTTTGAATACCATTTTTGACATCGGCTAAACCAAAACCGAACCAAAACTTTATCGTTAACGTTTGAACGTTTGAGTCAGTTTGAGATGTTGGCAAATAGCGCGATTGAAGCCCTGATAACTTAAGTATATTAACAACGGATATTCGATTATCTTCTTAAGTCTGTTGTCGCAGCTTTTCTGGATATAAACTCTGCTTACAATAACGTGTTATTATCAGTGGTCAAAATTAGAAACTTTAAATGTCCCGATTATTTTACTAAATTTTATAATGAATATCTTATATGAGCGGCATTTAACTTTATGTCAAATGAATCTGAAGTTAGAAGAACTGTTTGGAGAGGATTATCGCAAGGGTCTATATTGAGCCCTCTTATATATAATATACATATGATATACATATGATTTAGATTCTGCTCTCGGAAGTAATGTCAAGTTATTACAATATGCTGATGATTTATTATTATACTCCACTAGTATTTGTATAGATTTCGCATCTTCAAATATTTCTTTTGCCTTGGTTTCTTTGAAATCTTGGATGGATGTCAATGGTTTAGATTTATCTGCAACTAAAAGTACAATTGTCATATTTACGCGAAAAAAAAATCCGCTCCTTACAAATATATATTATAGTTACACAATTATCCTACTTGCATCTCAATTTAAATTCTTAGGCATAGTTCTAGATTCAAAACTTACAGGCAAGGCACATTGCAATTATGTTGTGAACAAATGTGAACGTTTACTCAATCTGTTGCGATGCCTTACAGGCGTATGTTGGGGTGCACATCCTCAGTCCCTTAAATTAGTGTACAACGCTCTCATTCAAAGTGTAGGTACTTGAATAAGGAACATTCCTTCTGGAGCCAGGCAATGTAGCTGCTTTAAAAAAGTTAGATAATATACAGACAAAGGCGCTTAGAATAATAACAGGTGCTATGAAATCTAGTCCAGTTAATGCCTTACAAATAGAGATTTGCAAACCCCCGTTACATTTAAGACGACAGTTTCTTGCTGACAGATTTTTATTCAGCTTACTTCAATTTGCTAATCACCCACTTTTTCATTTACTACAATCGCTTAAAGTACAAATAAATTCTTCAAGTTATTGGCACCATAAATCACATCCCTGTTTAATTATTAATTATAGTAAATACATAAATCTACATTCTCCTATACATCGGGACAATCATCTCTCTTTGTTTAATGTCGACTACGACGCACTTCAGTTTTCACCATTGGTCACTTACAATTTAATTGAAAAAGACGATATTAATCCCATTTCTACTTTCAAGTTAATTATTGATGCCAAATTTAAGGACCATAACCATATATTTAGTGATGCTTCGAAATCTGCCCCTAATGAGTGAGTAGGTATTGGAGTCTTTCATTCTCAGCTCTCCATTGTCCAAAAAGTTAAACTCCCTCCGGAGACATCTGTGTTTACAGGGGAGCGTGGGTTTATTCAAAACTATTGAATATATTATGATAATGAAGCTTAAAAAAAACAGTAATTTTTAGTGATGCGATGAGTGCTCTTCAAGCACTACTTAACCTTTTTACCGCCAACAACTTCTATAGAAGTTCGAGATTTTCGTGCCGTCCACGCCAGCACTTCTATAGAAGTTCTTCTTTGTACCTACTTTATTAAAATACACTAGCTGTGCTCGCGACTTCGTCCGCGTGGAATAGTGACTTTCGGCAGCATTTTTAATTTTTTAGGCTCTTTTCCCGTTTTTGCAACATTTTTCACTGATGCTTCGCTCCTATTGGTCGCAGCGTGATGTTATATAGCCTAAAGCCTTCCTCGATAAATGGACTATCCAACACAAAAAGAATTATTCAATTCGAACCAGTAGTTCCTGAGATTAGCGCGTTCAAACAAACAAACAAACAAACAAACTCTTCAGCTTTATATATTAGTATAGATTTATACGTTGGCGTACAGCGGGACATCGCGTGCAGGATAGTTGGGCGGTGAAAAGGTTAAATTTCCTTTTCGCATAAAATCGTATTTCCCTATAATATTTGATATTAGAAACAGCCTAGTCAAATGCGATACTTTAGAATACTCAGTAGAGTTCGTTTGGATACCAAGTCATTGTGGAATCACAGGAAATGAGACGTCTGACCGGTTTGCCAAAGAGGCAGTGCATTGTGGTGACATGTACCCGTACAAGACTTTTAGCCATGACTTGCTGTCTTTACCTGGGTTTTTTTTATGTGATGAGTGGCAAAATTATTGGACCAACAGCCGATTTCAAAAGGGAATGTTTTGCTCGCTTATTCAACCTATCATATCACCTAAACCATGGTTCCGCAAAGCTAAGCTTGGTAAGACTGTTACTAGTCTGATACGCATGACATGAGACTAGGGCATGTTTGTTCGCCAGCACATCTTGCCAAGCTCAAAATTGTAAATGTAGGTAATTTAGGTACTAATGTAGGTACATGCGAATGTGGAGTGGACATTGGTTATGTTAACCATATTTTCTTTTCCTGTGTGCTTCACGACCGCTTTTCTTTCTTAAATGACCTCCTATCCCTCGATGTTCCATTCCCATTATCCATACTTTGTACCAATGATTTATCTATTTTATAAATGTATAGCATCTTTTTTAACCTCAATAACATTAAAATTTAATATCTAATTCTAACCCGAGCCTTAACATTGTATTGAAGTACTTCCTATCCTATATATTTATATTATTATTATGCTCTCCTGATTCTAATTTCCTAAATTTCGTTTCTTTCCTATCGATCTCATATCCTGCATTACCTTTCCCTAACTTTGACTTTGGCTGTATGTGCAAACCGCACGGCACGAAGCCATTAATAAAAAAAAAAAGTCAAAATATCGAAGCCGCAGTTAATTTATTTCTTTCGTTCGTTGTCTAAAAATTATAAAAGTTTAATGAATTATCGAACTATGCTTCGGCTACAAAAGTGTCTGTACTTTAATGTATATATTTTTATAATATGGACAGTAGTTGTGTCAATTTTTCTATTTACTAAGGTACCTACTTGAAACCTTAAATCTTTTTTTTTCGAGTTCTTTCTTTATTTGTAGATTATATATTTTTAATAACTTTTATTTCAGATAAATATTCTAGGACATCTCACTAAATACTTAACACTCACAGTATTCACGTTACTCATCGTCATAGAATCGGCAAGACTGTACCTTGGTCACTATGGAAACTTATCATGCAGAGTAAGTAAGAATAGTACATAATTAAAAAAATACTTGTAAAAGATAATTTATAGGTATATTTAGAGGTCTTGGTCAGAGTGTCGCTTACCTCTAAATATGTATAGAGTATTAATTAACCTTTTTATGTCCGCACTTGACGAGGTACTGCTGCTTTTAATGCTACTTACGCATTTCAGCGACATTGTAAAGGCCGAGCAACTTTTAAGACTTCGCTTTGTTTGGTAGAAGTTCACTGTTCTAGTTTTTCAATACTAGACATACATTGTTCAGTCACCCTATGAGCTTCTGTTTTTGTATGAAAATATTTCGAAAAAACGTAGTACCTAACTACCTACTCGTACATTTTTAATTCTGAATATTACATATTGCACCTGCATGTTACATTAAATTTAATGTATTGTAATTTTAGAAATAACAATTAATAAAAATTATTAATTTGAACATGTTGCTTGATATTATATTTGTTTTTTATTTTTAAATTTTTCTTACTAACTATCATGCTTTTACCAGTAATTTAATCTTAGGTAAACAATGTGGGCTGTGTCATTAACAAAATAATAGTGACCAACAGCCTAACATGCCTTTCGTAGCACAGATCAGTTAAAAACAAGTAAATATTTTATATCCCAACTCCAGAAATATTTTAATGATTGTGTATTGTTTACATTTTCAGGTACCAGAGCTAGCTGGGTTCCTTATGCTTACTGTCCTGATGCAGATGCCTTTAGTCAGCTTCTTCCTCTTCAATCCATATCTGTTGAGTACCCCCACCGAAGTAATTTTACATGCAAGCCTATGGGCTCTTACAGTTCTCGAGATAGTTTTTACTTTCCTTGCACTCAAACAGGCTTCGTCCATAGCCAAAAGCATTTATTTGAAAAATACTAAAGACTGAGGGGCTATTTCAATGCTTAAAGGAAATATTTTGATATAAAGCAGTGACTAACCTGCACAGTTTTACCTAATAGACTGCAACAAAGCCTATGCCAAGTAGATAAAATGCAGCTATTAGCTAAAATTTATTTTTATGAGTTTGGCCTTGATCTCATTTGATGGAAAATGAGGATGAAGCTAAAAAGATGTCCTACCTCAGACCAAACCAAATTCATTTACATGCACCTCTTCATTGAGTTATTGTAACTTAATAATTAGTTTTCTTAAACTGAATTACATTCTGATATCCCAGAATTTATTTATTAGCAAGGTCTTAAAAGTATTTTATAAATGGTTCCTTTTTAAGTCTTGGCAGAATAGAAAGTATAACCAATTAAATATTTTATACTTCTAATAAGAATGAGAAACAATTTTAAATTACACTATGCACCATCTGTATGAGGCTAGCTTTAAAAATATACTATTTGTGTATCCTTTATTCTGATCTGAGAAAGAAGATAGAATTAAGCATGCAGCAATTTCAGTGATGTAATTATTTCATAAGCATTTATTTATTATTAACGATTTTCATTATTACAATGAATCAAAATATAACCAGCTGAATATTCAAAACACTTTATTTACTTAGTTGTTTTACAACTTTCCAAGAAACAGAACATTAAGAACTAAACAATTGCTGTTTAACAGGTGTTGTGGTTAGCAAAGCTCCAATTTTTTCACACATTTACAGCAGTGTACAGTATAAGTATTTCATTTAATGCTATCAATCATTAAATGAAATACAACAAACAAATGACTCGTAATTTTATGTTAATTAAATGTATAAAATAATGTATTTAATATTATCTCATGTTATTTTGAATTAAAGCAAATAATCTTACACTTAACATGATTTTTTCTCTTTTATCAATACCCTTTTCATTTTGTTTTTAACTTGAATAATTTTACTGTGGATATATGATATAAATATAATTTATGTATCAAATATAAAATCCGTGTAAAATAGGCTACTAGAAATAATGCATTGTTTTTGGAACTGTTTATTTGTTAGAATTTTTACTCTGTTGTCAACCATTCATAAAGGCACTACTAAGATATTAAAAAACAAATATTTGCACACCATAAACAGGAATTTTATAATTCTAAACTAGCTACACAAATCTCATATTAATATAAATTGTCACAAAAAATATGGTAATACTGTATAGTACATATTTTTAATTAATAAATTAATTAACAAAAATAGCCTCTTCAGCAAAGTAAAAACGATGAAAATATTGACTAGAGGTAAGTCCAAACTTAGTTTACAATAAAATTTGTTCTTAGATTTAAGAGCCATATTATATCTCGACTGTGATTTTTGCGTAAAATGGCCAATTTTGGCGTTCTTGATCTCAGAAACAAAAATACATTAACAATTTTGACTTATTGAATAGTGTAGAATAGCTATTGGCATAGTTCGTAGCGGCCTCGCTTTTTGTAAATTTTGCTTAACTTTTTAAACCCAAAATTGCAGAGAAAGCAAAATTCCTAGATTGAACTACTGTTCTAAACAAATAAAAAAAAAAAATATGTTATCTTTTATATAGTCGTATAATTCGTAGCGGCTAGCGGCCTCGGAATTTTCAGTTATCATTGATTTTATACTTAAAGAAAGAAAAAAACTTATTTTAAACCAAAAAACTTCGAGAATAGCTTTAAGTTAACTGTGAATTTCTCCTATCTACGATAATATTATTGAGCAAAATTTATACCAGTATAATTGTAACTTCATGGAGAGGAATAAGGATTTTATAATTTTTAAGCATTAATTTATTAAGTATCCTATTTTGATAAAAAAGATAAATACCTACAACTGCAAAATTACTACAAAATGCGATGCACCGGCCGTCCGAACGATACCTATTCTCGCAGAGTGGAGATTTGTAATAGGGCTCTTAAGGGTTTTAAACTAAATATAATTGCTCCCAACAAAATTTTTCTGACTAACAACTCAATTTTGCAACAAAATTATTTATTCTATAAATAAGTTATTATCTTTAAAAAAGTCATCAATTTGACACCGGATTACATTTAATTTATGATTGAAACTTACTAGTTTTGTTTCAAATTCATTCATACTTTGAACTTCAAGGGATTTCAGTATTTGACTCAAAGCTGGAGACATCTTGCAGATCAGCTGAAATAATTTAACAGAGAGATCTTATAAATAGGAATACTACAACAACACCATTGTATGAATACACATTCAATAAATTAATGTTAGTTTTTAAAGAGGTATTTTTCAAAGATTTGTCAAAGATTGCTTGCTTGTTCAACAACAGATTAGAAACTTACAGCAAACAGTTGTTGTGTTATCCAGTTGTGGTATGTTTTCACTGAACCTTCATAGGCTTCTGTGTATATTTTTGTCATGTTGACTTCATAATTGCATGCCTGCAAACTTTTTATGATTCCTTCAAATATTAATTCGAAAAATAACAGTGCTCTGGAAACAATAATACTGATTTATTTCTATGTTAACCATTTGTTTGAGATTTCTTAACACTTAAAGAGACTAAGACATGATGTAGGTACCTAGTGTAGTGCACAGCGTTGTGTTAATTTAAGAAAATCTATGCTAAGTAAGTTAACTAAGTATGATATACTTAGTTTATTTACAGTTACAGGCACTATATTTCTCAGACAAAAAACATGCTTCAAATGATTCATGTACTCATATATGGTAGGTACCTACCTAATGTCAATGAAATGATAAAGCTAAAGTTATCTAAGGCAATGTCCAAATTTATTTTTATCTTTGATTTCTTAGATAATAAATCACATGATTGATTATGTTATTTAGAATTATACAATACTTAACACAAAATTAAACCTAAATCTTAAACGGTTTATAGGTGCCTAGCTCTAGCTTCTAGACCAGTAGCGCATCGCCCCCATTTTATTGTTGGTGAAAATTAAATGTATGGAATTCTATGTTGCAACCTGCGGTTGCAACCATAAAGTTATAACGACTTTATGGTTGCAACGCACACATCCTACAAAATTCACTGAAAAAATCAGTCCGATTGTCGGTCCTACAAAAAGTCAGTTGTGGGCGGGCACACTTATATGTTAAAAATGTTGACAGCCACATAATCCAGACGCAAAAGAAATTCAATTGTTAGTTGGTCAAATGGTGCTTGGTGTAAATCATTGTCTGGTCACAACTATATCCTAATTATAAGTTTAAATTTGTTCCTTTTGCAGAGAATACAAGTTATCCCTCACCTATTAAGCCATAAAATGCCTTCAGCTCCATTGCTTTTGCCATTATTAATTTCATCAAGCATTACTTCAAGCAAGCAGGATGCTTCATCAAACACATAGAATTTCTTTATTTTCTAGAAATAATAACAATATAGATTTTATCTTATTATTGCCTTAGGGATTCGATTTTTTTTGTGTAAGTTTGTACTTACATCAATATTCCCTTGCATGTCATATTTAACAGGCGCAAACAATTTTCCAAGGCGTTCTGTAATGAAACTCTTAATTAATAACATAATAACATTGAAGCTTTATAGGCTTCTAAGAAAAAAACATTATTTACTTTTGAAAATGTTAACATTTTTTTGTATAGTTAATAAAATTGTGTACATACCAACTAGGGATACTAAATCAGTGGATGCTTCTAAAAAATGCACCATATTTATCCTTCCATTTATTACATATGGAAATTCTTTAATGTTGCTAAAAAACGTATTTTGTGATTTAGTTGAGCTATCCATTTTTATAGAATTCTTGCGCATACACTCCTTGATTTTATTCGTACACTATTTATGCGTTCTTATAATAAAATTAACAACTTGTAATAAAATATATGCCAAAGATAAGCTATGACTTTTAACTTGCAAGTCGTCATTTTTGTTAGCAACGTAACAACCTAATTTCGTAAAAGTAAACAAACAAACAAACCTAAATGGTTGTCAATTTTTTTTTAATGTTGTCAAATGTCAAAAAGAAAACATCTTGCCATAATCGCCCAATGTTTCCATATAATAAAATATTTTTTTTCCTTATTGTGTGATTGAACAAATAATTTGGAATTAGGATATTCCTATAAATAATTAATTTATATTGACTATGTACATTAAATATTATTTATGGAGTTTCATAGATTCTATGACTTGCTTAATATTTACATCTTTCTCCTTTATTTTTAATACTTTCCGTTTTATCTCTCACTTTATTGTCAATTCATATCTTTTACATTTTGCAGTCAGTAAGAAAATGTTTGCTTTAACACATTTCCTAAATCATCTTCTACAACGATAGTCAAAACTTTACTTTTCGGAGAAAAAGTAAACGGCACCAAAAATCGCTTTTCTGGTAAGAGATTGGTAAATTCATACGAATCCAAAACCATGCCATTCGATTCGTCGCGCACTTCAACGATTCTAATACCAGCAGTGGATATTATCAGCATTTTGTTTTTATCAAATTTTAAATATCTTGTAATTGCTTGTCTTTCTCGTCCATATTCATTGTTAAACCATCTGTGGTAAGACAATAAAACTGCGCAGTTTCTGGACCAATAAATAGGGTCATTACCGTTCACGCGATTTATATTCTTCTTAGAATCGGCAAATTTATTTGTTATGTTAGAATATACACTTGATGGTCTTGTAATAGGAGTAACATTTGGACTCCTTCTTATAATGTCAGACTTAGACATGGATGCAAAATTTCCCAGTGTGGTTTTACTTCTTGGTCCCAAAACTCGTAATGGCTCTGCTACGTTCATTGTTACACTGATGTTTCGTTGAAGTGAAACTGTGGAATGTTGAACAGGTTTTCCACTGTAATTATTCATATTGTCTTTAATCAGTGACGATTTCCTCTCTCCAACAATAAATACGCGGTCAATATTATCAAACCCTCGTCCCATTATGCCATCTTTAGTGTGTCCTAAGTCGAATGTATGCCCGAGCTCATGAAACACTGATCCCAATGTGGTTGCAAAACAACCTCCTAGTGTTCCTCGAAATCCACTATCATCCATAAATCTTCGTGTATTAACCGGCAATGAATCTAAAAATTTAGGGACTACTTCGTCAACTGTTGCTGGCCACGTGTATATACAACCAGTTCCAAAAAGAGCTAGGCCTCCACCGCCCAGAGCTGCATAAGCTTCAGTTAGAGACACAATTTCATCATGTGTCAACGGCTTGTCATTATCCGTGCCTTTAAACCTAGTACAAGATATAAAGCCTAAAAATTTTCGTTCATTGCTTCCCAATTCCGATAGCATAAGTTCTCGGCCAAAATGTGTCCACAACTCGGCCTGTTTCATTTTTCTCGCTTTGTTGACGTTTAGACTACTCCGAAATATTATACATTCAGGTTTTTTTGGATTAACTTCATGTTCCAGTTGGAATGTTTTTCTCCCAATGCCACTCTCAAATAGTTTTTCAGCTGTTATGCTTTGAATCAGTTTTAACCCTAACGCAATTCTAGCGCACGCACTCTCTACAGAGCAATTGATATCAGGTGGACTTTGAAAACATCCATCGTGACCTTGACAAATGATATAAACAGGCGTTACTCTGAGGTTTGTGTTTCGTGGGTGGTATTCTAATACTAAGGTTTTTCTCTGCTCTGCATATTCTAATTCAATAGCGTTATTACCTCTTTTCAATTCAGAAAGCACTTTGAATTCTCCATTATAAACACTCCACAGGGTTTTGTATTTGACTCCATCGTTTGAGATTGTGCATGTAATTTTTTCTTGATTGTTAGAGTTACCTCTTGTTATAAATCCTTTTATCAAAACAAGAGAATAATTTACGATTTCACCATTTTGAAAATTGGTAACGAATATCGAAGAGTTGTGTTCATTATCACTCTCCTCGTTCATGCGGTTGTCCATTACCTGAAATACGTGCGATACTCTGTTAAATAACGAAGTGAAACGCTATTGTGACCTTCAATGATAATAAGAGAGCCTCCTCGATTTTTCTCAAATTATTGTTCACATAATTGGGTTAAGGTATTGCAATTTCGCTGCGGAGATAGTCCGTGAAGGTGATTAAGTGTCGTCGTGCACGTAAGTTGATGTTATAGTTCAATTTAGCGAGTGGCTTGATTTATTTTAGTCCCGTGTCTATCGGATAAAGGTCGTCACAAGTGGATAGTTTCGCACTTAGCAATGACTCACCATGTTGCGGTTGGTGTCGAGCGTGCGGAGCCGGCGCGGCGGGAGGACTGCGGGAGCGGGCGGCGCGGCGGCGGCGGCGGGGGCTCAGCGGCGAACGCTTACAAGCGGCCGTGCAGCTCGGTCCTCCTCACTTCCCTCTTGGTCGAATGCTCGCTCAGTCGGTCGCTGTGCGCATGCCCGTCGATGCAGACCGACGCGTCTTGGTAACGATTGCGCCCGCCAGACAGGTACGCGACTGGCTGTCTCCATCGGCAAGAGGGAAATTTGAACATTGCAGCAAACTTAAGCGTGTTTACGTCACTGACGTACTCTGCTGTTATTGGCTTTTATTGTTTACTGTCGTGATCTCATTGTTTTAAGCCTACTGTGTCGACGAGCGAGATAACTAAGCCAAACATGATTATGTTGTAGGTACGGACTGGGAACTTAGTTCAAAGCAATTTTGTAAAACATTAGATTTTATTTATTGAAGAGTTTAATAGTTTTTTTTGTAAGGACAAAGATTAAAAGCTTTAAATAAATGTTTAGCCATTTTCACCATATTTTAACATTAGAAAAAGTCTTGATAAATTTACTAAAATCAAATGCTCTTTAAAGAGCAACAACACCACCCTTTAGTATGTTTTTTTGTTCCTTTTCGTGTAAGCATTCGGTTTTCATGTCACCTGATGCTAAGTGATGATAAGGTGGAAACGCACTTCACCTGGAATAGAGGCACTGGCTATCTTTTCTTTAACTGCTGGAATATAACAAAGATACTAACTAACTAACATTGATGTTATGGCGACATATTTAGGTATGATGGTGGTAGCTAGCCAAGCGGACAATTAAGTCCTATCAAAAACCAAACCGAATACACAAACATGTATATCGAACCCGGGGCTTTTGGGTCTGAGACCGATAGTCTTACCCACTATACTACACACAATTTATCGTATTAATATCGTCTGATTATACAATTTATCGTTATTAGATTGATTTTCTCAGCTTTTGCATCTGGATATATCATTGTAAATAAATAAATTATCATTCATTAAACTGTGTCACAAAATCGTACAAATTAAATTTAACTTACGCGCCTTTTTGAGCAAATTCACTAAACAGTGTTTCTGCAGTTAAAACAATAAAGGCGTCAACTTACAGTTCGACTCTAAAAAATAAGACAAGTTGGTAGCTATCACGTTAGGTCCTACTTAATTATCAACTCGTAGGCTGTAATAGAGCTTGCTCATGATAAATACAAACCCGGTCATCAGGGTTATGTTAGGTCTAACATCCTTCGCCCTTTGAATGGGAGAAAAGCAGGGCCTTCCCACTTAAAACCTTCATTAACCCTGCTATAGATGCGGGGATGACGTGGCGTCTTGCAAGTATGCAAGCAAAACGTCGTCTCGCCTCCTCGGACCTATCCTCCGGTATTTGGTATGGACGTCCCGTAGACGTGAACGCAGATCGTCAGCTGAGCCCTTTTTTTTGGACCGTAGAAATCTCGCCATCCATCCGCGCCTCACTGGCGGTTATTAATTTATTAAAATGTATTGTAGCTTACAGATTTACATCGAAGACGCTTACTAGATAAATGATTAGATAATTTACACATAAATGAATAAATGGGAAGTTATGTGTGGTTCTCCCCTCCAGCTCTCGCTTCCCTGCCCAGGCCCAGGATCTCGACAGGGATTGGGGAGAAAGAGGGGCCTACCCACTAAAAGCCACTGTCATCCCCTTCACGTGCCGCTAGAGTGACTGGGAATCCAGCGTAGTCCTACTAAGACATAAGTAGTTACGTAGCTGTTATAGTAGAGTGGTTAAGAATAGAAAGTGTACTATATACTACGTGTCCATTCGATCACTCGTTCACGTGTCAACTCTCCTGAATCTTCTGCGTGATAATGAATCAGTTTTGTTTTAATCTGACATTAAAACCTGATGGAGATGGTCTCCTGGGGTGGTTAGTTTGCCTAGGCAAGGTTGCCTGGCAGACACTACTCGTATAATGTATGCAGCTAGTTTTTTTTTTTGAGAGAGATTGCTGATTGCCTCAAACGGCATTTGCAGCGTCACCGGGCTTTTTTGGGGGCGGCGAGGTACGTAAAGGGTACCTCAAGCCGTGTTGAAACGAATCACCTTCAGAGGTTTTCTAGAGGGAACGGCATCGCACACTTAAAAGTGCACATCCCCGTGCCCTACTAGATTTTCCGAAGGGTTCGGATCGGATCGGGAGTATACGGCTGGTGGCTAAGAAGAATAGCCAGTAAAAATCTATGAGGTGTACGCGCCTTCCAAACCCTCTGAGATGACTCCCGTGATACAACAACGTGAGAACAACTCTCACTATTGGACCAACTCCCTAACTCGAAAATAAAATTCAGCTGTTTCATACATTTTGGTCGAATGAATATTGACGGTTTGGCGGTGATAAAAAAGTGATCCTGTTAAGAGTAGGTAACGTCCGATTGAAGGTTCTCGAAACTCGAAAAAAATCTTTATGTCTACCTACCTTTATTGATTTCAGAACTACTTTCAAGGTTAGTTTTATGCTAAGACCTAGGTACTACAATGTTTTATAGCTCCTAAACTATTTTTTTACGATGAAGTTATCGATCCGTTCGCCACGCCGGTGGTTGTAAATAGGTTTGGTACTATCAAATCAAGAAAACGACGGCTTAACGGTCTATTTAAAGGTTTTAAGTATCAAATTCGGATAGGTCGCTGTAGTCTGTGGTAGGCAGGGTTGTCAAACACATAACACATCCCGTCATAAATCAGGATGGCTCCATGTAGATAAAAAAAAAAAAAAAAAAACTTTCCTACACTCACACCAATTATCTAGCCCAAGAGAAGCTTCGTTATGAAACTTGTTAAGGTTAGGTACTAGACAACGGACAAACATATATTTAAAATACTTAAATACATACTTACTTAATAAACATAGAAAACACCCAAACCCGAGACAATTTAGAAAAACAATAATTTCTAAATTGACTCAACCGGGGATCGAACCCAGATGTAAGTATCTATAAAGATACCATTCATACACACTGTCAATACAGTCAAACAACTAATTAACTAATTATTAACAGTATATTTATTTTTGTCTAAACGTCAGGATAAACATTAATTAAAAGTAATGTATAAAATAAACGCGAGTAGATCTGTAAAAGTTGTCAGTATATATTTTATGGTAAAGTAAAGAAAATGACGAAGTCGTCCTGAGCGGTAATTAGCTTATGATTGTCCCACTGCTAGGCTAAGGTCTTGAAATCATTGCTGAAATCAAGACATCTCTACAATTGATGGGTATTGGGTTAAGGCGACGCATTGGAAATTTACGTGGCGGGGATCTTGATTTTTCCCAACAATTACAAAACATATGAAAGTGATATTTGATGACATGATTTTTCATTTAATTGATTTCATTTTGCTAGTTGCAGAAACACGATTTGTCAACTTTTACAACAGAGAAAAAAAATATCAAAGTAGCCTCTTTTAAAACATAGATTTGCATTTTACAAATAATTAATTTTCTTAGTAGATTAGTCTTACTTAACACACACTTCAACATGCTAGTTAATTTTTTTTTAATAATTTGTAGTTTTAATTTGAAGGAAAAAAAAACAGTTTTTCTTATGTTACGGGTTATGTTATTTTGGAAGTTACAGGGTTGGGGGGGGGGGGGGGGCACATTTTACCACTTTGAAAGTGTCTCTCGCGCAAACTATTCAGTTTAGAAAAAAATGATATTAAAAACCTCAATATCATTTTTGAAGACCTTTTGATGAAAAAACAAATTTTGAGTTTCAGTTCTAGGTATGGGGAACCCCCAAAATTTATTGGTTATTTCTATTTTTGTATGAAAATCTTAATGCGGTTCACAGAATACATCTACTTACCAAGTTTCAACAGTATAGTTCTTAAAGTTTTTGGAAAAAATTGGCTGTGACATACGGACGGACAGACAGACGGACATGACGAATCCATAAGGGTTCTGTTTTTTGCCATTTGGCTACGGAACCCTAAAAACCTAACCTATTCAGGATATCTTTTTTTTCCATTGAAAACCTCTCGTCTAGAAGCTTAAGTTCACGAAAAGAAGAACGGGTGACTCCCATATACCCTGTGGATCCGCATATCCGCAGACCTTCGGGAATGCGTCACATTTCATGTACAAAAAAATCCTAGTGAAATAATTTTGAATCATACCTACATTTACTCTGCTCACGTTTTTACTTTATGACCAGTGATTTTCAATAGAACATCTAAACAATAGTCAATTTCTTCGTCTGTAATAGGTATTGTTCATCGCTCTGGAATGCAATAACCTAGGAATTCCAGGCTATACCTGGTGACATTAAATTCAACAGCGTCTTAATGATCTCGGTCGTTTGTGCCAAAGGTGGAGCAGTTACTCTGGCCCTACCATGAGTAAGCACAACGCAAACAATTTTCAATCTCGAAAGGTTTTGATATATCTAGTTTAATTTGATGCTTTTTGGCAGTTACTCGAGTAGGGGTATATGCCGCGGTTAGCGCGTTTTGGTTGCGATTTTGAATGTTAAGCAACATTCGCAATACCAGGTCAGGTTGGTAGTCAAATTCAAAATTCTCGAGTTCTCCGTGTTGCGGAAGATACTTAATTCTGCTCGTGGAAATTATATCAACACCTTTTCTGATATTGTGGAGTGTGCGATACAATGAAAAACGCCTTTTGGTTGGCACTCAATCGCAAAGGTTAATTTAGCTATGGAAGACATTTACGATCGATAGTGAGTAAGTATACTTGGTTGCCACTCTATTGCAAAGGGTAATTTGTTACGTTTATTATCTAGATATATGTGCCTTCTTGCTTCGTAGATACTGTGGTACTGCGTACTGTACAGATATGATCAACATACTCTTCAAACTCTAATCAGCACTCTGACCTGAGTGCAAGTTTTATTTGCCATTCGATCACGTTAACGATACACAATTTGTGGCATTGAAGCAGCTGGTGGAAAACGTAGTGAGTTTTTGAGTTGCCATACAAATTTTCAATTCCGTAAACATAGCTGTAAAACTCACATTCAGTGCTTAGGTGCGTAACCAAAACCAGAATTGGCATGGCTTTGCAGTATTTTATTTTGAAAGATTACACCGGACTTTTTGGCGACTGCGAGAAACTTAAAGGGTTCCTCCTCTAGTCGTAATTGAAATAAAGGGAATGGCATCACGCAAGCATCTAGTGGATCATTGCAATGGCATCTAGTAGGGAACGCCCCTACTAGATATCCCTAGGGGTTCGGATCAGTTCGGGGCTTTGCAGCAGCGTTTTAGATGACAAACGCAGTAAGTTGAAATTCTGCCAAACAAATTCTGGATTTCGTTAACACGATTGAATGGTGTGCAAAACTCGCACCTACCACTATGTTTACAAACAAGGCGGTTGCGCAGGCGGGCCCGGCGGCGGCGGAGGCGCGACGTTCGGCGATGCTCGCAGGAAACGGCCGAACTGCCAGGAGCCGGTCGTTGTCCCACTGAACGCAGCACTTTCGCTTTCTACGGCGAACGAACCCGGCACATTACTACCGCACTCACGCGGTTACACCATCGCATCGGGCCGTTCGGTTTTGGCTGCGCTCGTCGGAGGCATGCATACTAAACGGCCCTGTATTAGGGGTTCCGATTGTTAGATTTCTCCACGGCTGCATGCTACGGTGCTTTTTTTTCGCCATTGTTCTATAAATAAACGTTTATTTTTATGAATCAACGGCACGCTTAACGCTGCTCGGGAACTATTCCACGCCCCGTTGAGACGGTAGTGCTGAATGAGAAGTGCCTTATAGGAGCTTTAGGTCGATGACAATGATGATATTGTTTGTTCTGCATATTTTACGAATTTGGGCCAGCAGGGTAATGTCCTGATCTTCCCACGTGCTGTTGTTCTTATGGGAAGGCCTGAGCTTATGATGATGATGATGATGATTTTGTACGAGGAGGATAGTGATAAGCTCATGGCCTAGCCTAGGTACTTGCACTTGTCCTAATAATCCTGACGGATTATCTTTACTCTCCAGATTTTGTTATATTACCTACAAGTTGCAGGGTGGTCATGAGATAGGATTTAAAAAAATAATAAAACGGGACTTTAGCTACAGGAAACTACTTAGGTACCTAGTGAAAATAAATTTCAAGTCTTTTTATCAAGTTTTCTATTACATTTTTTGTCTGTCTGTGTTTGCGATCTCGTAGCATTGAAGAGCGGTTCGTAGCAAAGAAAACTGCCGGTGTTTTCTTGGATTTACTGTGGTTACTTAAAGCTACATAGTTAGAGTGTAGGTATACTGTGAAATGATATATTTTGCCATATTTTTTTCACTCTTCTTATTCGAACATTATTTTTTGTTTTTTTCTACATACATTTAAGATATTAAGAAAATTTTAACATAGCTTGTGAGACAGTGGTAGCTAGTTAAGCAGATTTAAAACAAGTCCTTCCTCCAACCAACTGTTTCAAAATATATGAACTCGGGACCTCTGAGTCTCAGGCTGGTAGTTTATCCACTACACCACAGAGCCGGTTAAAATAGAAGTTTAATAGTAAATGAAGAGGTTTTGGACTAGCATAGCAGATCACAATTTGGGTCTCATGTTTTTCCATTGTGTAATGTGTTTTAATTTATTGAGAAAAAATCTCGCAGATATTAATGCAAAATAGATACCGCAATTTTGAGAGGCCGTTTAATTTATTAGTGAAATTGTGAAGTTTCGCGCCCGTTAACGACTTGAACAAACAATGATAATGAAAGCTCTTTCCCTAATATTAAAACACTTTTCTGTAGAGATGTCGTCGAGTAATTTCCTTTTCAAAGACGCTATCACAAAGCTTTTTTAAATTCTTATCGAGAATCTCATTATAGCAGGCTTGGCATCTAACACAGTAACGAGTGTCCAAATAAGGACTTTTTTTGAAGAATTTTAATAAGATTTGCATATACAATAGAGCTGTAAGCTTTAAGTACATATACCTTAATGTTATGAGAAAATATTGCTATAAGTTTTAATAAGACTTACTGAACTTGTACCTATATTGCATTGTAACACAAAACCGGAGAACGAAACAAGCAAGGAAGGGGTCTTGCCGTGTTTCTTGCGGCTTCTTCTCGTAAAAGTTGTCTTCCAGTAGTTTGCAAAGCCATGCTTTAAACTTGACGTTCAAACATTGTTTTTTCAAAAGATCATTTTTATTAAAATGATAAATGATATAATGTATGACTGAAGCTACAGGTAGGTACTTAACAAAATTTACAAAATTAATTATTAGGAACTGCGGCAACCCGCGACTTCGTCTGTGTTTAAGTATATTTTTAGAAATGATGGCCTATCCTGTTGTATGAGTTAGCTACTTATAACTATATTTTTTAGTCTTTTATTTACTGCAATATACTCATATAAACTAAAAGATTTTTTTTAGGAAGACGTGAGCAAGCTGCCAAGGCATGGCCTATCCGTAGGAAAAACATGTCGTGCCCAAATGTATTCCTGCTACCTTTATTTTGACCCTGTGACTTTTCATAGACATTGAAAACGTAACTTTTTATGGAAACTGTACTTTAAAAATAAATGGTATGTTAGTTAAGATTTGGTATAGTTGAGATGCGTGGTAAAAGCACATTGTTTCTTTTGGTTTCTCCAGTTGAGATTGTGACTCGCTACCGAGTACCGTTGCATAACTATCCTTAGCGCGGCCAAGTATATCTAATTTAATTCCAGCTTATGGGATGGCACCCCGGATAGCTCCAAAGTGTTTAGCAACTCCATGGGATAGCTCGTAGTGTCATCGGATGACATGACTGTATCGATGGAGTTGTACACTGATGTTTCGCTAGTTATTTCGTCCAAGATTTTTTTATTCATTTTCGGAACAGTAAAAATTTTTGGTGCCAGTTTCACACAACCAATTTTTGACGGAATGTATGTTGCAATAAGCGCTCAAGTTTTTCCGAACCCACTACATTCTCGTCGTATTTTGAATCCACTACATGACAAAGTTGGTGTGTGAATGTTCCTTCCTTCAAAACGACCGGTTTTGTGCTACTCGCATCCAGCGGCTACCCACGACCTTCACCAGATCGTCCGTCCACCTTGTTGGAGGCCTACTGACACTGCATTTTCCAGTTGAAAACTTGAGAACTGTTCCGCCCCAGCTACCATTAGCCCTGCAAGCGATGTGCCCTGCCCACTGCCATTTGAGCTTAGCAACTCTTTGGGCTATGTCGGTAATATCTGTTCTTCTACGGATTCTAATTTCTGTTTCGATCACGAAGAGAAACCCCAAGCATTGCTCTTTGGGTGATCTTGAGACTTCTTATGAGGCCCATATTGAGCGACCACGTCTCAGTCCCGGGTGTCATCACTGGCAACACACAGTGGTCAAAGACTTTCGTCATATCGGGCGAAAAGATATTTCATACCTAACTGAACGCTGCCCAGCTTAATTGGATGATTGATCTATTTGCTCAAGTCTTTTTTTTTAGTTAGACAACGTCACATACACTGTTCTTATCCTAAGGTAAGTAGCTAAAGCACTCATTTTATAGAAATCAAAAACAACGACGGTACCACAACAACCCAGACCCGACACAATATCGAGAAGTTTGTTTTCGACATTGACCCGACCGGGAATTGAACCCGGGACCTCAGAGTTAGCGCCGCCAAAAGTCCAACGTGCAAGCACTCGGCAACGGAGGTCAATTTGGACCTACCTAAATGAACCGCTTGTCCTAGGTAAACATGATCGTCCGCAACTTCAAGAGCAGAGTCTCCAATGTTCAGAGGAGTGGGTACGACAGATAAGTTCGACATAGCTTTCGTCTTCTCTATTTTCATTTGAAGACCCACTTGTTTAGGTCTCTCACGGTCTCAGCCTCATGGCTGAAGATATGGTCATCCATATCTTCAACAAAGCGAAACAGTGATGTATACGCCGTTGACGTTGATGCAGAGTCCTTTTTAATCAAGAAGCTTAAAGACATCTTCCAGAGCAGCAGTGAAAAGTTTCGGAGATATAAGTCTCATTGTCTCACTCCTCGCTAAAACTGAACGGGTTTCGAGCTCTGATTCTGGAGACGGACGGACGGACGGCGTTTCTATACAAACACTTCAACATTTAGATGTACCGGTTGTTAATTTGGCACCGCTGAAAAGATTGTAGCACGACCCATATTTCAATGGAATCTAATGCCTATGCCTATACACTAAAATACAAAATCGCTAAGCGGAGAGACTGGTTATACTCTTCAGCATAGACTTAGTAGATTAAGATTAGTAGATTGCCGTCACGTGGCAATTTCGAGAGGTTTTCGCTCGCAGTGCGCCCGATCGCCCTGCGCCGGACCAACCATTTTTCTCATAGTCTCGTAACTTTTAAAATATCTGTCCAAATTACGTAGTGTAAAAGACAATGTTAATCTAAATTTATTATCAGAAGCGAAAAAAGAATTTATTTTGATAAGAATCCGTTTGATACTACAAAATATGCAATGGAACTATAGTATCAAATTTTATTGTGTTTATGGCTAACTGTTTTGGCAATAATGGCTTACATATAAAAGATAGATATATATATATATGCATATATCTGCTGTCACGGACTTTTTTGTAAAACAATTAAGGAGACACGTTTCCACCATAGGAATATTCGTACAACTCGTACGGTTTTTGCAGCGCACGCCAAAATAGCTCGCAAATGGCATTTTTTTTGCCTGTAACTCATATTAATAATAAAATATCCTTATAAATTATAGCCTATATGTTATTCTGGAGTAAGAACTATATTATTATAAAGTTTCATTAAAATCCATTCAGTAGTTTTTGCGTGAAAGAGTAACAAACATGCATCCTCACAAACTTTCGCATTTATAATATTAGTAGGGATATTAAACCAAAGAGAAGGACTAAAGGAAAACTTAAAATAAAAAACGTTTGGATTTAAGTAAGCACACTATCAGTAGCATTTTTAAATAGTCGTGATTTATAATACCACCATTTTGGAATGCAGTTATCTATCGAGAAGAGCCAGGGAATAGACTTGATAGAATATCCTTAAAACTATTATGCATATATCTAAATTAACTAGCATTTGGTAAAATAAAACGATTCTGACATGAAATCTGTCTTGGTAACTATGTACTCTACTGCTAAAACTACTGCATACCTATCCAGTATGCAGAAATCGGAGGTATGTTAATTGACTAAATGATAAATCTCGGGGATCGCAAAAACAGTATAGGTAATTCCTACTTTGGCGACAACGAAATCGTTCATAACCCTCACCAATGTTATCAAGACGTGTTGTCCTAACGATTGATTAGATCCACGCTCAATTTGTGCCTTTTCCCAAAGGAACGAGCTTTACTAGTTATTTCGGAAGTCCCTTAAATTCGTAGGTGGTCCACCATTTCGCCACCAGTTAAGAAGATCAGCGATGGTTTCATCACGATGCGCCCGCTGAATACTAACACCAAGTTGAATGAACTATTGCACTGTGTCCTTGTTTCTGTGATTTTCCATGGCACGTGCCGCGTACGGCACCTATGTACTTCTCACGTTCTAGACATCTTATTCTTCATGCAAGCTAATACAATAAATTAACGGCCGAAGGTACACGGCTGAATGCGCCGACAACTGCGCAGATGTATTAGTTCTGTTGTGATGCATGTAGTTAGGTGTTACTTTAATTTAATGTAGATTTGCTCTACTTGGTATTATGTATAATTTAAGCTGTTATAGTCACGATACTAAGTTATTAATCTAGAAAAAAAATATGGTGAATGTAGATCAGAATGGCACTAATGGTGCTAATGTTATTATAACTCTTTAGTATTTTTTAGTACTGAGAGATATTTATAATATTTTTTTATTATATAATATTTGTAAGTAATCAAATGTTTGTCAAATAACAGTTGACCCGTGTGTTGTTTTTTGCATATTATTATACTTGTGTTGGTGAATTAGTGCTTAATGTACACACATTGATTTACACATTAAATACGTAGGTCGTGATATTATTTTATACGTCAAAATTATTAGCTTTGATGTAAAACTGCATTTTCAAATCGTTATATAATACAATACTTATTATATAATATAATACTTATAATTAGCGAACCAATGAAACGTTATAGTTTCTTAAGTAATGATTAAAGTTAGTTAACGTCTCCACGTTAGCTAATAATTTTGACGTATAAAATAATATCACGACCTACGTATTTAATGTGTAAATCGATGTGTGTACATTAACCACTAATTCACCTACACAAGTATATGCAAAAAATAACACACGGGTCAATTGTTATTTGACAAATATTTGATTACTTACAAATATTTATACAGTAATTCACGATATAAGTAATATATTTTTGAACATTCTTGTAAGTACTTATGACAAAACAATTTTTTTTGTTATACATTGTTTCTCATAGTACCTAATTGTCTAAAATCTAATCTAATTTACAAATAATAATAATTAATATTGTTTTCTACAATTTTCTTACCCTTGATTTAACTGAAACATAACGGAATCAAAGTTGGTCGGCATACTCATGTCATTAGGAAAAGAAGACTGCCAACAAATGTTTTAATTGCTATAACAATTTAAAAAAACATGTTTCATTGCGATTTGTTGTACAAAAATAAATACAAATACAAATAAATTGATTTGATAAATGCTTACAAGTCGTCGCTTACAATGCGTCAGGATAAACATTAATTAAAACTAATGTTTAGTAAAACTAATGTGCGAGTAGATCCGTAAAAGTTGTTTCATTTCAAATGCTCACAAACTAAACAATACAGGAGAAACTAGTGATAAATATACCTAAGCATAAAACATTGAAAACAAAGAGGCTGAGATTTCCTTTGACCCCACTCTAGGCATGCCTGTCCAGCGGTCAAGTAAACGTTTACAAAAGTAAAACGGGTGCCAGCATTAACCATTACTTTATAAAAAAAGAATAGGAATAAAACATCTTGAAAAAAAACTTGTATTTAGGTCAACAATCGACCGAACAGATTTTAAGTTTACCAAGAGAATCTGATCCCTACTCCCGAAGCCTTTTCAGTAGTTCCACCTCCTTCCTATTAATATAAAAACGACATGTTACGTATCTCCGCGTAAAGCGACCGCTCCACTCCGTCCGTATAATTTATCAAATAAGAAAAAAATGTGGTACCATTTGTTTCAATCTCGTTACTTTAACGCACGCAGGCAACGTTGCTACGTGCTCAGTAGATCAGTGGAGCGCTATTCAGTTACAATTTTAATACGGTTATTTTTTTCGTTGATGGTCTTGAACGTGCTTTGGCCCTACACTGTTTTGACAGTTAACATTACTTACTGCCTGCTATCAACGAGAAACGAGATCGCGATGCTATAGGTAACAAAGTTACGTTGCAGTTATTAAGTAAAAAAACATAAGATGCAGAATGCCTTTACGTAAAAACTATTAGTACTGGGTGCCAAGTATGCGAGTTTTATTCGCCATTCGATCACGTTAACAAAAAAGGAAGGAATTTGTATGGCAAAATGTTAACTCTTCTCGTATGTCGCCAGGAAGCGCTGCTTCAATGCCATACTAATTTTCGTTTTCGTAAACGTAATCGAATGAATACGGATAGTAAACAAAATTCACACTAGGCACCCTGAAGTGTATTATAATTATTATAAACACAATCTCGCTTTAAATGCTCCGAAAGTATCCGTAGGTACTCTTAATGTTCGATGGAAGTTTGTTAAAGAGCTGTGGTCCCTCAAAGGTAATGGTCTTCTAACATCAATTAGACTGATAGAGTCATTTGCCAACATATCTATAAAAAAAAATCTCCATTCTGTAGTTAGTGTACAACCAAAATGTTTCTATAACCTGTGCGTGCTTACTACCTATTAAAACTTTCACAATCAAAAGTTTGCTCCCTAATATGAGCAACATAAGCACCGCATCACAATATTGTTTTCTAAAGTTCACGAGAACATGTAAAATAAAAGTTGAATCGCGTAAAGTGTTTAATTTCTATGAAACATTAGATACATGCATGGTTAGGCATTAGGTCCCTGCATGATCCCTCCATTGGTACCTACGGTCTTGGATTCTACGTTGTACTTGGCAGACCAAGTTTTGATGTAGTACACAGATGGCGCAAGACTGTCAAAGTTGATTTCCCTCACCACATGACAAACGAAGATGCCATTAAATGGTTCCAACAGAAATACGATGACTGGTAACATTCTAAACAGCAAAGCATAGTATTCGTAATCTTTAAGCAAAAGAAGACATTCAGAAACAAGTTATTACTACTATTAAACACCATTAATTTACAATAATGTAATGTAATAATACAATACAAATCCATCATTAAGAACTATTTATTAGAGCTAAATTACAACGATACAGAATCATTGATAAGATGAAAGGTAACTGAAATACACACACATAAAGGCACCTGCACCTACTCGCACACAGATACACGCGTTTACATACGCATGCTCACTCACACAACACGCAAACACACGCTCACTCACACACACGCTCACTCACACACACACGCTCACTCTCACACACACGCTCACTCACACACACCATACATGTACATGCGCACACACGCCCACGCACTCACACTATATATGTACACACGTACACATAAACACCCTGTGTGGTGCCGGGGATATAGAATTGCACCACCCCATCTCAACCCGTGGGTGTCGTAAAAGGCGACTAAGGGACCATTCCAGAGGATGGGCAGCAGCATCTCTCTGAGGTTACTTTCAACCTACTGCGATCGCCAACCCGCCTGCCAAGCGTGGCGATTATGGCAAATACCCCCCATCTTGGGGGAGGCCTTAGTCCAGCAGTGAACGTCTTTTGGCTGAGATGATGATGACACATAAACAAACACACATTCAATTTCTATTTCTTGTTATTATTACTATTATTTTTTGTTTTTTGTTTTTCTTTTATATTATTATCTAAGTTGTATTGTTAGACGTAGTTATAGTTCGGGCGGGGATCCTGGAGACCTGAAATTCAGGTTTATCCTATCTTGGGCTCTAGTCCTCCCAAATATTATATGTTTTTCTTACTCCAATTTTTTCTTTTTACCTGTAAGAAACATTTACTTCGCTGTTTTAACAAAACATGTAATATTCTGGTGGAAAAAAAATAAAATTTTATTTATTTATTTTATTTATTTTAAAATAATAATAATAATACTAGTGCCCCGCTCGCGACTCCGTCCGCTTGAGAACACCCGTATCCCTTGATAGACCCCTATTGCAGCGCCACCTACCAGGTCCAATTGTAAATCTAAAGGTGTGCGTCAGCACAGCTGTGCCACAGTGGAAAACAGACTTTTTGACTATGCCAGGAATTAGTCGATAATTAGTCGCCAAGTAACAGAATTAGTCGGTCTCGCGTTTAAAAGTTATAAGGGGTTTTTTGTGCCACACCTGTATCTCGAGAATGGAACCACGTAGCGAAGATCTGTTTGCATGGAGAATTAGTCGATAATTAGTCGATATTAGTCGCCAAGTTACAGAATTAGTCGGTGTCGTGTCTAAAAGTTATAAGCGGTTTCGGCACAGCTGTGCCACCACTGTATCTCAAGAATGGGACCACGTAGCGAAAATCTGATTGCATAGCGAATTAGTCGATAATTAGTCGAAATTAGTCGCAAAGTAACAGACCTAGTCGGTCTCGCGTTTAAAAGTTATTAAGAGTTTTTTAGGGCTCGAGAATGGAACCACGTAGCGAAGATCTGGTTGCATAGAGAATAATCATACTGCGCGCATTATGGCCCCCTGGCTATTACGACAAAAAATGGTGCTTTTTTCCTCTAAAATGGGGCATCGACTGTTTCTGAATTTTTGTATGATCTATCGACTAATTATCGATTAATTCGCTATGCAATCAGATCTTCGCTAAGTGGCTCCATACTCGAGATACAAATAACCGCTTATAGCTTTTAAACGCGACACCGACTTATTCTGTAACTTGGCGACTAATTTAGACTAATTATCGACTAATTCTCCATGCAAACAGATCTTCGCTACGTGGTTCCATTCTCGAGATACAGGTGTGGCACAGCTGTGCTGACGCACACAATCTAAATTCTCGAATCCACTTGAATACACACAAAAAAAATCATCAAAATCGGTCCAGCCTTTTAGAAGGAGTTCAATTACAAACACAAAAGATTTATCTAATAAAGATATCTAAAAAACAATTACAATAGATGCCGTATTTGCGGTAAAACCAGAGAATGTCAAAAGTAGCAGCTAACGCTAGTGATGCGGCTAATACAATCTAGAAAAATAGTGTTGTTCATAGATGTCGCTTTCTTGTCGCTAACACTACTTACACATTTCTTTAATGTAAACCTGCTCTGCACCACAGGGATTAGCTATGAATCAGGCAGTGCCTACGTGCGGAACACAACAATAGTTAAACGCCCGTAGTGCCCGATACAACATCCGCGCAAAACGTCGGCCGCACACACTGAATATGAATTGCATACAGTTAATGTGTCACTTTTCGTCAGAAGTATGTATTTTCGTGGTCGGTCGTTGACCCTAGTATTGCGTAGGCTAGCTACTTTCTCTCGGTGCGAGGGGCGAGGGGTAGACGAGGTGAGAAGGGGGTCCTGCCAAATTAAGTGCGTGAAAGGCTGCGTGTGCAACCCAAAACTGTTCTGTTAGCGACGCACCAGATTTTTTTAAAAGATTGTTTATAGTTGGCTAACTTACTTTGATCCATTAGAGGATATTGTGGAACTTTTTTGTAATCAGCTTTAGAAATTGGAGTATAAATATAACTCAGTTTTGCAATAAAAACCCTATCTTCAAGGCCAGATGTAGTACCTAGATCTGTGCCACCAACTATGCTAATAGAACTAGTCAAACGATGGTTATGAGATTGGTAATTTTGATTTGGACCCATTCAACTGTCCAGTGAATAAGAGACCAATTTATTTTTCAAGTGGATAACATTTGAAATCTCATATTTTTTTAATAATATTATATTTTTCTCTTGAGAACACTATTTGTACATATTTATATTTACATTTATTTATATTTTTTCATTTATATTTAAACAAAGACTAAATCAAGATAGTAATTTAACTACTTTGAATTAAACTTACAAAAAACTATAAACTACTTATAACTACTCTAGAAACTATAAATAAAAAAATTGTCCCAAATCATCCCCATCAGGCAGAGAGTCGCGGATGGTTTCTACTAATTTTTTAGAAATATCTTTAAAGAGTTTTTGAGCACCCGGGCCCCATGGACCTAAAGTCTCTACCCCAAACGGCTCAAATATGAGATCCCCAGTCAGATTCTCATACTTCGCCGTTTCAGGTTCTCTGCATGATTTGCAGCTGCGCCAGCGCTAACAGAAGTGCTTGGAATGTGGGACGGTGCAAGCGCATCGACACATATTGCATCCCATACTAGAGCCCGTCCTACCCTCCTCGAACGACGTCATTCAGGTTATGATGACGAGCAATGCGACCAGAACTTCTAGCACAGGACAGCGCGTGGTGACCGAGGCTGCCCACGGCCGCGCCGCAATGACTTTGATGAGGGACGATACTGGGGGCGCCAAGACGCAAGGCAGTGGCAAGGCGAAAAGTACTGCGGTCCAGCAGAGTACCCGTATTAGGAGAGGGTAACGCCTGCAATCAAAGACCTGACTCCCATTTCCCTACAGATAAGAGGCGGGCGCACTCTGCAGGGCTAGAAGACGTGTTGATAAGGTTATTACGCAACAGTCCGCAGAGAGGCTCGTCTCAAAGCCTTTGGGAAAATGTGTTTGTGGGATTATCGGATTATCCCATATTGACTTACAAATTGCAGTAAGTTTAGTTAGAGAAGGAATAAGGCCTTACCCACGAGTAGTTTCAATAATTGTCCTAATTAGTACACCTAGAAATCGTTCAGTTGCACTAACGAAAACACAAACTTCGCATACTTAATGAATCTAGAGCGTATAGGCAGTTTAGCAGTGCAATAAAATAATTATTTAAATCAAATTCTGCTAAAAATCTTCTCATTTTAGGTTCGTTCCGCTTTATCTATATATTTTTTAATAATTATACTGCACTTATTTTTTTTACTAAATAATAATGTAATAAATTATTTACTAATTTCTAACGAGCTATTCTATAAAATTTTCAATCAATTTACTAATTGGTATTATGCTACATAATCAAAGAAGTACTCGTAAATATTTAATTTTAATTATTTTTCAATAATTCTACATTTATCACAATAGTAACTTACAATAAAAAATATTTTGTTTACAATCAATTTTGCAAAAACTACTTCTTATGTGATTTTAAGCTAATTTTATATACGTAGTATCTACCTAACTTAGTCAAAAAAATATTTTTTTATTAAATAATTTAGTTAAATCTTGTCAAACGATTGGTCAACTGTTAGATGTGGCACCACTATTTTAGGTACTGTTGATCGCACTAACAGCACCTCCGTCAGCTGTTAGCAACAACTTCGCAAAGAGTGCGCCAACAAGGTCACTGAACCCGATGCAAAGGCAATCGCGGATCACCAGAGCCTTAGTAACCTCGTGTTGTCATGCTAAAGAGTTGTATACACGCTTTCTACAGCCGCTCGTAATAATAATAAGCGGAGAAGTGAGCGGAGATATTGTCACAGTTTAACGGTTCAAGCAAAATTGGAAATTATAAAACGACAACTTTTGTTTGCTGTAGTACTTGTTTAACTTCTAGTTCTTGTAGCGCTACAAGTTTGTTACCTACAAATTTTTATTTTATGATTGAAGTGACAATTCTGACCGTAGTAGTGGGTAGCGCGGTGGGTTATTGTATAAATTAATTATTAAATTAAAACAGTAAAATCATGACAACATTTAATAGGTAACTTACTTTTTGGATTAAATCTCAGAGAGAGGTCAACCAAAAATAATGAGTAGGTACTTGAGTACTTAGCATAGACGACATATCATTCAAAATAGTGCTTCGTCATCCATTAGCCTTTAATAGTCCACAGCTGGAAATAGGCCTCTCCTAATGCACACTACTGTGCACGATCAGCGACTACTCTCATCCAGCTATTTGGCGCTCCACCTAGTTTGAGCTTAAAAGTGCTCACGTCGTCACTATTACCACTGATTTACAGTAAAAAAAAAACATTGGTGCTAAGTTATCATTAAAGCTAATTGGCGTCTCTGAGTGCGGCAGTTTACCTACTTTACTTAAGGAATACTCGTTTTCACTGTAGCATCTCGCTATTTGAACATAAAAAGGATTCTTCTCGTTCCGTCTTACTTAAAACGCAAATATTTTTGAAACGAAAATTTTGTACGTTGTTTTTGATAAATACTATCACTTTAAAAGCAGCCTTATCGAAACTAATCTGTTTTTTATACACTTACAAAAAAAATAATTTAAGTGCATATTTTATTTGGTTTGGGTATTTGAGTGAAAACAGCAACTGCAACTGTGCCAAAGTTTCATGGTTAAATCAACTCGATTTAATTTTAATTTTAGTTTCCAAAATAGCAGATGTCGTGACCATCGGTTTCATGCTCGTACGTTGCGTGTGTAAACCTTAAAATGGTGCACCGTATGCGTATGCGCATGCGGCTCATGCAGTCATGACGATCACGTTTGCGCGCGTGAGCTCCGTAGCATACGTTACGAAAAGCACATACGACGACGCCGCCGCGGGAATACCAAGCGGGCTGAATTGGGCAGTTCGCAAAGGTCGAAGGCAAAATTATTTATACTTTAAAAAAAATTACGAAACGCCCACATTAAAAGAGTTGGCTCATTGGACGTGATCGCGCGTCGCAACGTTCTCTCTTTTGAAGGTTACGAAGCTGTGCGTGTCCCGTAAAAAAAACTGTCATCAGTTAGGAGAACTAGTTCAGCTAAGGTTTATATTGTAACTGTACGGAGCAGGTACGCTTTCTATTTATAGAAATAATTGTTTTAGAAAAAGAAAAAATACGTATGTTATACAGCTTTGCATTATCTTTTTTCTTTCCAAAAAGGGATTCATCATTTTATATTTTTGTATGTATACTTATACATTGGGGTTATTCCCTGAGGATCTCATTCCCCGAGGATCCTGTCCCGATGGATCTCGATTTGTTTTTATCTTCATGAACTTAATCAATACTACGTTTAGCTTAAAAGAACCGTCAGTAGAAAAAGTGGTCAATAAAATTTTAATACTTATTGTAATATTGAAAAAAACTGCCGTGCGGTGCCGGCCTAGAATTGCACCACCCCAACTCTTCCCGTGGGTGTCGTAAGAGGCGACAAAGGGACAAAACCGGGGGGCGGGCAGCAGCGCCCTCTGTAGAACAACCACACACTGAACTGCGATCCCCAACTCGCATGCCCAGCGTGGGGATTATGGGCACTACCCCCCCCTTATGATAAAACAAAGAAAGAAATGGCCTCTAGTTCCCGGCCGCCTCGCTATTCCTGGCCATGGCAGCGGCCATGGTAACGGCGGGGCAGGGGGTGCTAACAATCACCGGGCTACCTCAGGCTGCCACAAACAACTGACCCTGGCTACGTTCAACGGACGCACTCTGAGGCTTGACCACCATCTAGCGCAGTTGGAAGTGGAGTTAGAGAACATAAAATGGCATGTTCTGGGGTTATGTGAAGTCCGTAGAGAGGGGGAGGACACCGTAACCCTAGACTCGGGCCATCTTCTCTACTTTCGCGAGGGTGATAAAACATCCCAGGGCGGCGTAGGCTTCCTCGTCAATAAGGTCCTCTCGAACAACGTTGAAGAAATCTCCAGTGTGTTAACCAGGGTAGCGTACCTGATCATTCGGCTGTCCAAGCGTTACAGCATGAAGGTCATTCAGGTTTACGCACCGACCTCGGCACACTCAGATGATGAAGTGGAGGATATGTACGAAGACATATCCAAAACCTTGCATAACACCACTAAGGCTCATTTCAACGTTGTTATGGGGGACTTTAACGGCAAGGTGGGAACCCAGACTGGCAACGAATCCCGGATAGGACCGCATGGTTATGGAGTTAGGAATCACAGGGGGCAAATGCTTGTCAACTTCCTCGAGAAAGAGGGGCTGTTCTTAATGAACTCCTTCTTTAAGAAACAGCCTCAAAGGAAGTGGACATGGCAAAGTCCTGACACTGTGACCAAAAATGAGATCGACTTCATCATGACGGATAGCAAGCACATATTCAGAGATGTCTCAGTGATCAACAGGTTCAATAGCGGATCTGATCACCGACTCCTGCGAGGCTCTCTGAATATCAACTTGAAGCTTGAAAGACACCGTCTGATGAAGTCCACGCTCCGTCCTAACGCAATTCAAATCATGGCGGGCACCGAGAAATTCCAGAAGCTTCTCGGGGACAGATTTGTTGCCTTGGAACCCACTGATGACGCTAACGAGACCCTACACAATCTGGTCGAAACGTTGAGGGACGAAGGCATTAAGTTCTGCAAAAAACAGCGTACTGGCAAGAAATCCATACTCTCGGCTGAGACTCTCCGGCTGATGACAAGAAGACGGGAAACCACCCAAGCGACTTCGTCGGAGAGGTCAGACCTGAACAAGCAAATTGCGAAGATGGTACGGCGCGACCTTCGGAGCTCCAACACACGCCTCATTGAAGAGGCGAAACCGAGGGTCCAAAGTATTCACTCAGCAGCTTGGCAGGAGCCACCTGACGAAGCTTAAAACGCACGACGGGAGGACCGTATTGTCGAAGCCGGAGATCACCGCCGAGATAGAGGATTTCTATGGCCGATTATACGCTGCACATGCCCCTCGTTCCCGACGAGACGTCCACGATTCCAGAGCCACCCTGACACGCCACTACACCGACGAACTGCCAGACATCAGTCAAGACGAGATCGTGTCAGCTCTGAGACAGCTTAGAAATGGAAAAGCCCCCGGTGAGGACGGAATTACATCTGAGCTTCTGAAAGCTGGAGGAGCCCCTGTTATACAGGAATTGCAGAAGCTCTTCAACGCCGTCCTTCACAGTGGGAGAACTCCAAAGGCGTGGAGCGGGAGCTTGGTGGTGCTCTTTTTTAAAAAGGGAGATAAAACTCTCCTTAAAAATTACAGGCCCATCTCGCTCCTGAGCCATGTCTATAAGCTTTTCTCACGAGTGATCACGAATCGTCTCGCCAGGAGACTCGACGAGTTCCAGCCACCGGAACAGGCCGGGTTTCGCAGAGGATATGGTACCATAGACCACATTCACACAGTGAGGCAGATTATACAGAAGTCTGAAGAATATAATCAGCCCCTGTGTCTGGCTTTTGTGGACTATGAGAAGGCCTTTGACTCTGTTGAAACCTGGGCTGTTCTGGAATCCTTACAGCGATGCCAAGTGGACTGTCGTTATATCGAGGTGTTGAGATGTCTTTACGAATCCGCCACCATGAGTGTCCAAGTACAGGGCCAGCAGTCCAAACCCATCCAATTGCGCAGAGGAGTGAGACAGGGGGATGTCATATCCCCGAAACTGTTCACAAGCGCGTTGGAAGATATGTTTAAGACGCTGGACTGGAAAGGAAAGGGCATTAACATAAACGGTGACTACATCTCACACCTGCGATTCGCTGATGACATAGTTCTGATGGCGGAGTCGCTAGAGGAGCTGAACCAGATGCTGGACGGCCTAGCTTCAGCCTCGCGACGCATCGGTCTTGGCATGAATTTGGATAAAACCAAAGTCATGATCAATGGCCACATTGATCCGATACCGGTCGTCGTACATGGTCACCTTCTTGAAATTGTTTCCGAATACACTTACCTCGGGCAGATTCTGCAATTAGGTAAAAACAATTTTGAGAAGGAGGCCAAGAGGAGGATCCAGCTGGGCTGGGCAGCGTTTGGGAAACTACGTCGAGTCTTCTCGTCATCCATACCGCAATGCTTAAAAACGAAAGTTTTTAATCAGTGCGTCCTACCTGTCATGACCTACGGAGCTGAGACGTGGACACTCACGGTAGGGCTGGTCCACCAGTTTAAAGTCGCTCAGCGAGCTATGGAAAGAGCTATGCTCGGAGTTTCTCTGAAGGATAGGATTCGTAACGAATACATTCGACAGAGAACCAAAGTCATCGACATAGCTCTAAGAATTAGCAAGTTGAAATGGCAGTGGGCCGGCCATATCTGGCGAAGAACCGACAACCGCTGGGGTAAACGTGTTCTTGAGTGGAGACCACGACTCGGTAAACGTAGTGTAGGGCGCCCTCCGGCCAGGTGGGATGATGACCTGCGAAAGACTGCAGGCAGATGCTGGATGCGTCAAGCCGAGGACAGGGCGCTATGGCGCTCATTAGGGGAGGCCTATGTCCAGCAGTGGACTAATATAGGCTGATGATGATGAAAAAAACAAGTCTGATAAAGTAATCACAGGTTGATTTATTATCACAATATTTCTTTTTGCAATAAAAAAAAAATTAAATTGTAACTTTTCAATCAGTCTTTTCAGAACATGTAAAATAAACATTATTTAAAAAATGACGTTTAATACAAAGATAATTGACTTAAAAAGTTTGTCTAAATTATGTATTAAGACACGCAGTCAATTTCAAATGTAAATTATAACATATAATATTTATTTTAAATATTACTATAAATTAGGTTTTTCAATTATAAATAATCAACTTTAGTAACAAAAAACAAATCAATATTTTTAATTAAGTAGTCTTTTGAAAATATTTTAAAATATCAATTATTAAAAATTACGTATTAAAATTATGACACTTTACTTTAAAGATCTTAAAATACAACAATTAGTCTTTTAAAAAATAAGGATAATAATTATAAATAATCAACTTTTTTACAACCCTCTCGCCCGGCTGTATTTCCAGAATTTGAAATAATTATTGTAGTCATAAATTATAAAATGTAGTTTGTTAAGAATTATTTGGTCATATTGTAGTTTTTTTTTTAATTGTTCATAAGTAAATTGTGTTTTAAAATTATGATCTAACATTTATTTTAAATACTAATTACAAAGATTTATAAAGACTTATAAAGACTTATTTATAAATTAATATATTTTTTTGTTAACGGTACAAGTTAAACACAATAGAAAAAAATAACAAAACTAAATGTATCACATTTATCGCATTCGAGATCCTCCGGGACAGGATCCTCGGGGAATGAGATCCTCAGGGAATAACCCATACATTGTAGGCATTAGGCACATAATGTATCTCACTAATAGGGGTTAGTGGTTGTTAAAGACTGTCGTTTGTGCGATGGCAGCAGGAATCAGAAAGGCAGCTCTGATGTATCGTGTTGAATGGCGAAAGCGAGAGCCTCAAATTGTCACCGAGCAACGACCGTTGCTATAGCTATACGCAGCAGTTACGTTGCGCCGATTTACGCGCATGTGAAAATGCCAAGACTTTAGTGTGTTTGTCACTTCACTCAATAACACACGCCGAAATGTTGAAGAACTTCAACAGATTTGCGCGAAAGGTGGAATAACTCATCATCATCATTATTAGCAGCCTCACATGACAATAAGCACATGAGGAGATTGGTCATGACCCACCACGCTGAATCTGACCAAATACAGTTTGGGTATAACGACGGCTTACCGTGCTTTCGAAGAACGGACGAGCTAGAGATAATTTAAAACCTATCCAATTACCTACCCAATGAACTGGTATTGCGTAAACTGATTAACTTGCAAAATCATAACCAGAGCACGCTAGTAGCTGTGCCATCGGCTCCTCTCGGCGTAAGTATCTATAGTTTTATTTTCTGATCACAAAACAAACAGTTTTGTTTTATCATAAGTATCATAACTCACAAATTACAGAATTTTAGAAGTTTTGCAAAAAAAAACTAACAGCTCACACCCACAGCTAGGCACGATGAGTTACGCATGCGATTTGCGCGCACGCAGTTTGGCCAGCCGCGGTGCGGTTGCCCGGGGTCGTGTCGTATTTCTAGAGCATTGAACCTACGCAACCTTGTGCGTTGAGCCGACCGCTCTCCGCGCGCTGACGCAACGCATCGCACCAGCCCCTTCTCCGGCCGCTGCCATATCGCATAATTACTCCTCCGGGGCACACCTGTTCTTAACAATTACAATGAACCATTTTGATGTACGCTAATCGATTCATGAAAGGTTAAACTTAATTGGACGCTGTACCAACTTACGCAAGAGACCGAAGTGATCTGATTCAATTTCGTTTGTCTTCTCGAATTGAATATTCACGATTAACCTTTCTTGAGAGCCGTTATACTCGTACGAGTAAATAATGTTATAATTAAAATAAATACAACTTTTATCATTGTTAATATTGTTAAAACAATACGTTAGTAGTCATTCAGTGTGTGCAAAATCACAGCGAAGCACCCTTTTGCAATCACCGCGCGGCGAGGCTCTAACAGAGTCAATTATCACCTGTCGAAGGGTAGTAATGAACAATGGAGCGAGTCGGTCAGGAGACGGCGTGCTAACAAGCCTCAGCCGTCCGCAAATAGTTCGCGAGAAGTGCGAATCGGTCGCGGGGCTAAAATTGGCGGTGCCCAGAGCGTTGCGAGGTGACGCTTACGTAAGCCGCTGACATAACCGAGTCGACGACCGATGGTTGCGTAACCGCCGAACCCGCAACCCCACGCACCGCACCTCCCGCGCCACGGACCCCCACCGCCGCAAAAATTACCTAATAGTACCAAAAATGTACCAAAAGGACACTCACCATCGTCCGAGTTACAACATTGGCTATTATTAGTGCAACAACCTTATGCCTAGGTAGGTGACGGGCATAACCGTGTGTGCGTTCGAATCGATTAACATTCGCATGAGTATTAATAAATATACAGGTTTGCATGTTTCCTAAATTTGGCCAAAAAATTGCACAGCATCTTGTAAACAACTGTTAAAAAAAACTAACAAATAAGAATTAAAGAACGTCGATGTAGTCTTGAAGAATTATACCTACTAATTTGGCGAAGGCTGTTGCCTAAAATGTGTGCCATCGTATTGCGTATTCTAATCGGGCACCAGGAACCACCTGATGGATCGCGGGCGGCGGTGGGTATGCGCGTGACGTATGTGGTACAGTTATCCTTAGTGAACGAAAGTGAAAACTAAATGTGGGCCCGGTCAATGACCCGGGGCGGGTCGTCGACCGCGCCGAACTGCAAAGGCCGTTTGTGAGCGCGGAGGCCGCGCGCGATACTTAGCCTCGGACGCAGCCCTGCCCGCGCCCGCGCAATTATTGCACACCCATGTAACAACGCCGACCATTATATTTGTATAATAGTTACGTTTTGTTATGGCAGTCGTAAATCTATTTTTTTTATCAATTCGAATTTGACCCCAATGTCATTTGAAAAAGATTGTGATGAATTTAAATACATTGATTAAGATTGAGACATGATTTTGGATATCTTTGTTTATTTATATTCACTAATTTAGTTTGTTTTAATTTTTATCATAATTTTATGGCAAACAAAAAAAGGACATGCAAGTGTGTTTTTTTTACAGAAAAAAATAAATATTTTGACCAAAATATTGTTATTTGCTGTTATTGCCCTGAATTCAAATCGAAATCAACTTTCAACTTAAGAACTGCTACAACGATATCGCTTTCACTTTTTAATTCTAACATTTGGTCTTAAAAATATGCATATAGACGTTATACAGGGAATAAAATAACGACATTAGAACCTACTGTTGAAAAATTTTAAGGACCGTTTTTACCTGTTGAATGTCAGATAAATTAAAAAAATATGAACTTATTGTTATTTTTATTATAATTTATGATCAGAAATTCTTTGACTGAAAAACTCTGTATGAAGGTCGTTTTCAGTTAAACTTTCTTTAGAAATTTATGGGGCGACTCTCTCTGTGACGAAAATATTGATACATTGATCCTGAAAAGCAGTGTTTTATCTGTGTAGCAATCATGCTAGTCATTATAATCATTGTGAAAATGTAATTTTTGCAAACATAGATATAATTTTTTTTTTAATTTTGTTGTTTCTTTGTGTTGTGTTTGTCTTTTATTTTTGTGTGTTTATTTGTGATGGAAAGTGTCCTTTTATGATAGGGCATTTTCCAATATTTTAGACGCTCTAAAGGAGAAAAGAGCTTGACTCTTGCTGAGTTTCTTGCCGGTTCTTCTCAGTACCTACAAGGTCTCCCGCCCAGAGTAGACTTACGAACCGATGGCATAGTGACTTTCATAAGAGCTATTTGTAGCCTAAACTGAATAAATTATTTTGAATCATTACTAGAACCATGGGCTACTAGAACATTGGTACTATTTTGTACCCTTTAAAATATTGATGTAATTAAAGCGGTAGGTTATGTAATATTCAAGTTCTTATAAAACTAAACATTTATTTTTCTACGAGGAAAACGATGAAGAGTTTTAAATTACGGAGTTTGGTTTTTTTGTAGTAAATATTTATAGTTATTAGGTAAGGCGGCGACAAATGTAATTGAAACCTTCTTATCAGCCAAAAACGACCGGCGGGCTCAGGGCTCCCAACATGGGAGACTGGGTCATAACCCGACATGCTGGCCACCTAATGCGGAAACAACTGGGACCAACGACTTTACAGGGGCCTTTCAAACAACGGACATATCTGTAGTCTTCCTTTTTTAATAGACAACAGTGAGAACAGCCATAGTAACATAAACCTAATAAATAGGTACTTAATCTATCTAATACCTTTAATCGAGCAATTCTTGTTTAATGTATATATATAATTTAAATCCCGAAAACGGCTCCAACGATTTTCATGAAATTTAGTATGCAGGGGGTTTTGGGGGGCGATAAATCGATCTAGCTAGGTTTCATTTTAGAAAATTACCAAAAAAAAGTACCGAGCATAGCTCGGTCATTTGTATTTGTATTTGTATTTGTATTTATTTATTTGCATATCACACGGTATTACAAAGGTAACAGAAAAATAATAAAGTACAACGTGTGATACCCTGTAAGGGCACCGCAAAGTGTAGAGCACTACTGTACACTGTACTGTCATCCAGGTACCTACTTATCTTAATAGGTAGTTACTGATATTTTAACTATGTTTTTATTTTAATGAAAAGAAAAGCATAAGTTAAACAGTAGTTAAGTACAAAAACACAAATGTTGAAAAAAATTCCACGAGCAGGATTTGAACCCGCAACCTTTTGACATACCGGGTGAGGTGCTCTCCCAATTGAGCTATCGTGGTTCTAACCAGCCCGCCGAAATTATTCAACACTATTTACTTTTTATTTTGAAAGCCAAAGGCGCCCATTCAATGTCAACAACTACCGTCATTAACATCTGATCATAATATTTTTACAAATACTAAAGATCAGTTAAGAAGTAGGCAAGCTATTCAAATCCTGCTCGTGGAAATTTTTTCAACATTTGTGTTTTTGTAATTTGTTCGCAACAAAATTTGCGTTAAAAATTATATAAATATTTTATAATAGCTTGATTTATTTTTTTATTAAGAAGCACGATCGTTCGTGTTGATTGTTCGTGTGTAATGATCATTCGTGTGTGCTAACCTCACGCTCAATAATATTAATCTAGTGTGGTGGTGTGGTAGTGTGTGAGGAGCTCGATGGCGCAGTGGTTAACGCGCCCGGTCTGTGAGTGCTGAGGTTAAGCGACTTTCGCAAAGGCCGGTCATCGGATGGGTGACCAAAAATTTATCATCTCGAGCTCCTCCGTGCTTCGGAAGGCACGTAAAGCCGTTGGTCCCGGCTGTATTAGCAGTCGTTAACAACCACCAATCCGCACTGGGCCCGCGTGGTGGTTTATGGCCCGTTCTCCCTATCCATCCATAGGGAAGGCTCGTGCTCCAGCAGTGGGGACATAAAATGACCTGGTGATGTGATGTGGTGATGGGTGATGTGGTTAAGAGTCTCTCCAATTTTCCTCCACATTGTGCGGTCTGTGGCCTTTCTGATCCAGGTCGGGCCTGCTGACATTTTAATATCATTAGACCATCTGGCCGGTGGTCTGCCAACACTTCTTCTTCCTGTTCGGAGTCTCCACGCCAGAACTTTTGCTCCATCATACCGTCGTCGTCCATACGAGAAATGTGCCCCGCCCATTGTCATTTTAGTTCTATGCTCTATATTTTTTGAAATGCTAACTGCGGTGGTAGTTTAATAACGATACTAAACTACAACAAGACAAGCAACATTTGTGTTCAAGATGACTATGCTGAGTAACCCGTTCGGGGTTCACCATTTCAATGGTTCCTTGACTTTAACTATCGCAACCGGAATCCAGTAGCGCCATTGTATTTTCCAACATTAACAAAAACATAAAAATCTTACTCTTGTTACAAAAGTAGGTATTCGTTTGCACTGAAAAAAAGATGCTGGTCAATAAATTTGTATTCGTTCATTCGGCCCCGCAGTAGTTAAACGTGTAATATAACTGTATTCTTTTTATGGCAGCATCTAGAAGTGGAAAGTGAAAGAAGAGTTATGGACGCACGATTATCTATGGTTTGTCGGTCAGTGGGTTAGCCCTTTATCGTTTATAGTACAATGAGAAAAAGTCTTACAAGCAACGAGCTATTTGCAGGTGATACGGTTTTTGCCGCAGTAAGTATACTGTGTTGATTGATGTATTTCAGTTTGAATTATATGAATTTCAGTAAAATTACTCAACAAAGGTTTAGAATGGAAACAAAAATAAATAGGATATGGTCATTTTACTACTGATGTACTCTACCCTATTTGACAACTCCATCAAATTACACAAACTAGTGGTCGCCCAGTGGTCGAAATTCGACCGTAATTTTATTAAGGCTGCACGGAATATACGAGTATCCTAAGCAATAAAAAAATTCAAAAGATAGAATGTGAGTTTGGATTGGCATAGACAGATTTCAGCCGCTCCTCTTCCAGTTTTGAAAATTTTGAAAAGAGTATATAATGCGTGTGTGTCAAATACATGGTAGTGTGTGTAATGTTTGTTTTATGGATTTAATGTAATTTTTTGCATAATTAAAAAAAAATAATATTCGGATAACCTTCTCTAGGTATATAAACTATAAGTGTGCGAATTTCATACTCCTCAGTCCGCGCAATTTTCGTTAAAAAGGGGTACAAAGTTTTTGCTTCACGTATTATTATATAGATTACAAAAATACTATTTTGTATAACTTACACGAAGAACATATTCAAAGCAGTCCGAGAGTAAAAGCTCGTTAAAATTATCTAAATGAGCAGTTTGTAAGCTACAATTACAATTAATTAATTACGTGAAGGCAAGTTAAGTGCGCATCATTTATAAAATCATGATACAAGATACGGACAAATTGTACCAGTAAGTAAAGATTAACTATTACGAGTTGTTTGAGTATATAATGTTGCGTTCTCACCCTTTTGCATTATGAACTAGGAACTCTTTTCAATATTTCGTTTTTCTGTATTTTATGTGATTAAAATGAAATAAATTTTACGAAATCCTGACGTTTCGAACCCTTTATGGGGTCCATGGTCACAGGGAGACTATTGTTGGTTGTCGCATAATTAATTTGTAAATAAAATCAAATGTGTAAAAAATGCGAGTAGATCCGTAAAATTTATTTCATTTCTAATTTTCAGAAAACAATTTGTTGGATAATATTGCCTAAATAAAAAAATAATAATTTGAGCGTTTGCCGTAGTGCAGTTTTAAAACTGTTTTTTTAAAACCTCGTTGCGTGAGCGTACGCGCGCCTTAATTAGATATCAACGCGTGACCAGTTTTGGCAAGTACTTAATTGGTTTAAAATGGTACCATATATATTATTGATAAATCATTTGGTTTTTTTTTCACTAGAGAAAAGCAGTGACAAAGTAGTAATCTCACCTGATGACCTAACGTAACTACTTATGAGTTGACTATCTCATATCATAACTTTCGGAATGCAATAATGCTACTTATATTTTAATTTTATGTCAACAATGTTATGGCAACAAGTTTAGATAAGATTATGGTAACATTGTTTTAGCAGACTTAAAATATGCCATATCATTACATTAAACCCTCTTCTAGGAATCAAACCTGGGACATCAGGGCCTGAGACCGGTCCAACCAATAGACAACAGTAGGTACAGTTAATAAAAAATACGGCTGAAAGAAAAAGTCCTAAACATCATTATTGTTTTGTTAATCAAAACGCGTTACACTTTACAATTGTTTTGCCGCTCTCACAATTAGCACTTTGGTGAGTTCGATTGAGTGGCGCCACGAGCCGCAACTAGGCCGCACCTCCGAACGGGTCTCGAGTGTCGACTTTTTGCTCGCAGTGGCGCGGTGCAGAAGAGAGAAATTCGGCGAGATAAAGCAGCACTCGGTAAGGGGGGCACGGTCACGAGGAGTCATCGGCTCCAAACTCGGCGAATGTGGAGCGAGCGATGTTTCCCGCGCCCGCGCTACCAAAATATATATCCACTTTTGACAGTTCGTAACTCGTATTACAAGGAGATAAGGGGCATGAGCCATCAGCAATGTAGGAGTATACTGTACTGTACAGCCTCCAGCTTTAATAGCTGGTTTTTATTTTGATGTTCGCTGGTGCTAGTGCTTGGTTGCTTTTGTTCACACTTTCTACGAAGCCATCATAATCTAACGGCAGCGGTAAATGGAGTTGTTGCTAACTGTTGCTTACGGTGCGGCCCGCGAAATTTTTAGGTTCCGTCACAGCGGCTTATAAATAGTTTTAAAAGAATTTTAATTTTAAACAATAAGGAAAGAAGCGATGACCACTTCTGATCAGGTGGATCGTCTGTTCCCTTGTCGTGTTTAACATAACTAGTGGTCGTCCAGTGGTCGAAATTCGACCGTAATTTTATTAAGGCTGCACGGATTGTATCCTAAGCAATGAAATATTAAAAAAGATAGAATGTGAGTTTGGATTGGCATTGACAGATTTCGGCCGCTCCTCTTCCATTTTTGAAATTTTTGATAGGAGTTTTTGAGTTTTGCGTGTGTGTCAAATACATATGATTGTGTGTCAAACACATGGTAGTGTGTGTAATGTTTGTTTTATTGATTAAATGTATTTTTTATGCATAATTTAAAAAAAAAATAACATTCGGATAACCTTCTCTATATAATCTATAAGTGTGCGAAATTTCATACTCCTCCGCCCGCGCAATTTTCTTAAAAAGGGGTACAAAGTTTTTGCTTCACGTATTAATATAGATTTAAGAAATAGTAAAATATATGTTATATATAGACGCGAGTACATCCGTAAAAGTTGTTTTATTTGAATGTGTAGTGTTCGCGTAAACTTAAGAAAAAAAAAATATAGATAACAAAAATTCTCTTTTAAAATTTTAAATAATAATATTAAAACGCTGCTGAATCCTACTAATATTATAAATGCGAAAGTTTGTGTGTATGTATGTTCGTATTTGTTGCTTCTTCACGCTGCAACGGATGGATGGATTTGGATGAAATTCGGCATGCAGATAGTTTATAACCTGGAACAACACATAGAATACTTTTTATCCAGATATTCCCACGGGAACGGGAACCACGCGGGTGAAACCGCGAGCGGCCGCTATTGATTTCATAAAGAAGGTGTTATCTCGTTTAAACAAATAAACGCAAGTTGGTTTTTTTACTCGAACCTAGTAAATTGAAAATGCGTTTGTCAGATTATTTCAATATTAATATAGCCATAAGAAAATGGACTTGGGCAGAACATATTGCTAGAATGAATGCTAGCCGATGGACACGAAGACTCCTAGAATGGTGACCCCGAGCAAACACCCGGAGGGCGGGGAAGACCACCACAGCGCTGGGTGGATGACATCAGACGACACGGAGGCCATGACAGGATGAGTCAGGCACAAGATTGCCAGGAATGGAGGAGAATCCTCCATTCCTGTAGGATCTATTCCTGGATATAGATCCAGGAATGGATCCTACAAAGGCCCCCGTGATGATGATGAACAATCGTCACCAACGTGTAACCTTCCAATGCTGGACTCAGGCGCCTCCACATGCACATGCTGGTACATCGTGCCATAAGCACATCACACCACGCTCGCTCAATACCCGTTAATGGGTTGTTCCGACAGCTATATTCACGGTACCAAAGCGCAACATTACGCGTCTTGCTTAACCACCAATCCGGAGACCTGCATTTCGCAGGCTACTTAACTTGCACGATCACCCCAAACGTCCAACGACTCCAACGAGCTCGCAATAACAATAAGCAACGCCTATTGTGACTGCGAATGGTAAAAACTGGCCATTACATTTTTGAAAGCCTATAGAGTCCTTATGTAAGAGTTCGTCGTGACACTTCGGCCGGGGCGGCGCGGCCCGTTCAACGCGCCACTTTCTTTACAGTTCAACATTTCGTTAACTCGTTGTTTATTGTTTGTGGTGCGCAGTATAAACATTGCATTCAATTTCCAATGAAAGTTTTTGGTAGAAACGTTGCGTTTCTTCCGAAGGCTTATGCTTATCTTGTTGAATTATGAAGCTTATGCCGGCAGTCTGCAGCTTTCACAAGTTATTTTTCACGTTCTTCAGTTCCGTTGTCCGTTGCTTTAAATTTTGGCAATGTCTTAATTCGCCTTGTAGCACTAGAAACTAAAATGTCTTTTGTTGAGATACAACATAACTTGGACAGCAATAAACAAAAGATTGGCTTTAACTACCGCCTAGTATGTTTTACAACCTTTTTCTTTGAATTATCATCACATTCATCCCAAGTATTTCCAAGCAAACAATGCCAACACCATAAAGATAATGAGCAGTTAGTTTAAGTGTGTTATTGTTGAGGAGTAACAGCTGGCCCAGTGAATGATGACTACTTATACGGAATATACGTTATCGAGCATTGTTTATGTTCGCGGCATCGCTGACGTCTCATAAACAGACGAATGGAGGATGTACGTGCATTGATCGCACCGTGTCGAGTGTCGTTCGGAGAAGATTCTCTCACCATTCACGGGGTCGTTGACCCGGCTGCGCTATACATTTGGCGAACAATGATTTGGAGTGGCGAGGTGAACGGCCGCGCTCGGAGGGGCTGAGCGTGGGCAGTTATTGACCCATATTGGTGGTGAAATGTAGATCAGTGGGCGAGAGCGGCGAAATTTGCCGCGAGTCGAGAGCCGACGCGCGGCTGCGCCCGCGCATACGTGCGCGCGTCCTCGCCATAACCTCTACTTGGATGGCTGATTAGGAATAATGCATGGCGAGAAATAGTGAATAATTTGTCATAATAAAAATAAGTTACTATGTGATGTAGAAATGATTTAGTAATTAATTATATCGAAAAGATACTACGAAGAGACTACAGGCAAAACAGTTTTTAATTTATGTACCATTATATTAGGTTGGGGAAAAAGTCTTTTCGCATATAGTATGTATGAACTTGTAATAAAATCTCTTTGGCTATACTAAGTATTTGTATCTGGCTGGTTTTGTTATCATGAAAAGTTTAAATTTTAAAGAAGATAATTCCGAATTCAAATTAGGAAAATGTGTGATTTTCATTTGTTTTTCTTACTGTCAAGATGAGTGAATCTAATGAAGAAATTCGATATATTTTATAATTTTACTACAAAAAAGGTAAAAATGCAACGCAAGCCGCGAAAAAAAATTGCGATGTTTATGGACCTAGTGCAGCGTTTGTGAGAGTAGCATAAATTTGGTTTAAGCGTTTTCAATCCGGAAATGTTTATGTCAAAGATGCACGTCGCCCTGGTGGTTACGTATCATTATAACTAAAGTTGTATCGACTATGGTCGAAATAACTACGGTTGATTGGCATACGTTCATAACGCATATTGGACGAATGAACTACTGCTTAACTTACCTAAATTCGATTAAACTAAAGTTAATTGCACTAATGAACGATTAACTAACATTTTATTGAGCTAATGGTTGTTTGAATTATGTTCGTAAGACAGTTCGTATGAATTAATACGTAAGTTGAGAAAATGATTGAGGATACTAGCTATCCTACTCTTGTAGGTCACGTGATAGGTTAGAAATTTAAGACAATCGCGAAGCGATTTGTTTTGAATTTCGAGGGTATTTTTTTTTATTAGACAACAGAAAACAAAAATTACCAAAAAGAAACTCTTTCTGTTGTCTAATTAAAAAAAATAACCTACAGGAGTAGGGCAGCTAGTATTGCTAGAAATTGATAGGTAAAATAAATATATAGGTATATATTGTGATAGTTAATTCTAATTTTAGGTATTTTAGTTGTAGGTATTAAGAATTTACTTCAATCAACCTTAGATAAATTAACTGTAGGTACATTAACTGTAGGTGAATAGTTCATTAGGAATTTCGTTCATTAGTTACGTGTAGTTACTTACGTGAAACGATCTTTAGATATTTTAAACATTAGGTATTTCGACCGTAGTTATTTCGACCATAGTCGATACAACTTTAGTTATGATAGATACGTAACCACTCTGGTCGCCCTATTACGGATAAAATGCATGGTATTTTTGAAAAAGTGAAGCAAGATCGGCATATCAGTAGTTATGACGTAGCTGAAGAACCACCTTGACCACCGGGAAACCCGGGTTAACTCGCAACAAGGTTTTGCTGTGTGTGTGTGGTGGGATTGGAAGGGAATTATTCATTATGAGCTGTTACCACCAGGCAGGACCATCGATTCTGAACTCTACTGCGAACAAACTGATGAGATTAAAGCAAGAAGTTGAGAGAAAGCGGCCGGAATTAATCAACAGAAGGGGTGTGGTTTTTCATCATGATACGCTAGACCTCACACATCTTTAGCTACTCAGCAAAAATTAAGAGAGTTTGGCTGGGAGGTGTTAATGCATCCGCCGTATAGTCCTGACCTTGCACCTTCAGATTTCCATGTTTCGGTCTCTTCAGAATTCTTTAGGCAGTGTCAGGTTAACATCACGAGAGGACTGTCAAACCACTTGTCGCGGTATTTTGATCAGAAGTCCCAAAATTTCTATAGCAATGGAATCATGATGGCACCTAGCATGATGGCACCTACAAGATGGCAAAAGTTATCGAAGAAATAGCACCTACATACTTTAGTTAAATGTAAATAAATTATATTAAAAATGTTTTGAATTTTGCTAAAAAAATACGAAGAAACTTTTTCCCTAACCAATAGATTATTTTAAATTATACTAGGTATCTGTCTTTTGTTTTTCTTTTGTCGTTTTTGGTTTCTACTCTTTAGCCGTGCCTTTTTAATAAATAAATATATTTTTGTTATAATAAAGTCTTTAAAAAGTTTCTCAATCTCAAAAACAATATATAAATTCTTCATCTACCTACAATGAGACAATTGATACAACTATAACAATTAATAAGCAACAAAAAGGTGGCCGAAAAACTCAACGGTGCAGCGGCTAACAAGTTTAGGTTCGGGTCACAATCTTGCAAGCAACTTTCGCAATGTCAGGTCAACGGATGGGTGACCAAATATCAGGATTTCCTTCGTAATTCGGAAGGCATATAAAGTATATATATTAAGTTACATAAGTTATAGCAGTCTATACTGAAACATATCTTCTGCATTGGATCTGCGTGGTGGGTTTTTATGGCCCGATTTCCCTATGCGATATTTTGTCCATGTAGGAAAGCTGATGATAATCAGAACTGTTCGTCTACTCTGCTCTATCTTTCAGTAATACATATATTACCTATGTTTGGACTTAAAACATAAAACATTTTTATTTTTATTTTATTTTAAATTCAGTTAAGAGTTATCACTTTGCCTTCAGCTCACTGCTCACCTGATGTCAAGTAATGTTAGGGCCGAAGGTGGAAACTCACTTCACCCAGAAACCTCAACTACTAAGGTATGGCTATCTTATCTGTGTCGGAACACAACGGAACATGCAATGGTTTAGTATCGCTTATTCATTTTATTTTTAGATATTAAGTAGGTAGTGTTTCGCGTATTGGCAATTTCAGAATGTATTTAAATGTTCTCCGTTACATGCCACAGGATACCCATAAAGTGCTGACTGGTCGTGGCTTGACCCATTTTAGCACGTGTGTGATGGAAAGCTACAGCCATGTTCGCAAATAAATGGGAAATGCTTTATTGCTTTCGGGACAGTTAAATGGCCCATTGTCCTGGTCCAGACACATAAAAACTGACGAATTTTTGAGGTGTTTTATGGCCTCGGCTAACGGAACTTTTAGGGGATTCGTTGAGATGGAATTGACATTAAAAAAGGACAAAATAGAACGCGAGGTTTTTGCGATACTTCAATTTGACAATGTTCGAGCAACTTAACAAAACTATGTCTGCTACCAAGCAGCATATGCGTTCCGTGAAATTTCCTACTGGGTGTAGAGATTATTTTTATTTTTATTTTATTCAGGACAATAAACCATTACACAATAACATATCCTACTTCCTACTAATATTATAAACGCGAAAGTTTGTAAGTATGGATGGATGTTTGTTACTCTTTCATGTAAAAACTACTGAATGGATTTGGATGAAATTCGGCATACAGATAGTTTATAACCGGGAATAACACATAGGATACTTTTTATCTAGATATTCCCACTGGAACGGGAACCACGCGGGTGAAACCGCGAGCGGCCGCTAGTATGTCATACATAGTTATAACCACGTAACCAAATGGAATCATTGTGAAACCAGCGACATTGTCCACAACAGAGGTTAAAAAAACAACTACAATTAAGACTGTCATTAAAATGCAACATGAAAAGAGTTGCATAAAAAATATAAAATAAACCCACAATACTACTTATATTGGTGACGTTTAATTTGTGCTTTGTGTAAAGAATTGTATATAAACCATACGAATTTTTTTATGATTAAAACTACACGAAGTCGCGGGCTTAGTCTAATGTATAGGTACATGCGGTTTGAGCATCCACGAGATTTGTAAATTCTGATTTATACAAAAAAAAGAAGTGATCTGACGAAAGCGCAATCTGACGGACGAGGAATCACGGGAATTGCTGTTTCGTCACCAGTTTCAAAATCCTGACCTGTACGGAAAAAAGTAGAGTTCTGACGGACGTTTTCTAAATCACTACATATGTAGTATAAAACAGAGTCGCTTCCCGCTGTCTGTCGGTCCCTATGTATGTATGCTTAGATCTTTAAAACTACGCAACGGATTTTGATGATTTTTTTTTTAAAGATAAAGTGATTCAAGAGGAAGGTATAAACACATGCATACAATTGGACCCGGTAGGTGGCGCTGCGCTGCCATAGGGTTCTACAGGATACGGGCGTTCACTCAAGCGGATGAAGTCGCGAGCGGGCTGCTAGTCAATAATAAGAACTAAAGCTGTAGAATCAGTAACGCACGCGTTATCTATCACGCGTCACAAAATAAGTAGACCCAAAGAAGGTAACCTTCATACAAACGAGCAACGCACACATACACAACCTCTCACGGACACGAAATCTCGCAACAGATGCGTTCGTACTGTTCCGAGCTGTTCCTGAAATATTAATATTAGATCCTTACCTATGAAATTGACGTTTTGTATAAAGATTTTTAATAAAATTTTATTTTTTATACTAACTTTTTTTAAATTTTCTTAGCATCTATTTATGTTAAAACTATAAACATTGTAGACTAGTGTGTTTGTTTTACTAGCTAAATGTAGCAGACATTATAAAGAAAAAAAATCAAGTCCCTTCAAAGCTACAATGAAACAAAAGGACAATTCCGCGAACAAAAAAGTAGTCGATTTAAAAAAAAATATTGGGCGATAAAGACACTAAATTAATAATCATTGTTATCACTGAAGCCTAAGTAACATAGTCCTAATTAAAGGTGTATAATAATAGTAAAGACTGTTTTAAAAATAATACACCTATTAATAAGTGAAAAAAAACGTCAACTTTATGGGTAAGGACCTAATATATACCTACCTACTTACAAATTAGTAATTTTGTCATTACATTAATTTGTTATAATTGTGAGTTTTAATTGTCTAATATGCTTACCAAACATGTTGAACTGTTAATCGATTAACTGCCGTTCTCAGAAATTTGATATGAATCACACTTATATTATAAATGCGAAAGTTTGTGTGGGTGTATGTGTGTATATTTGTTGCTTCTTCACGCTGCAACGGATGGATGGATTTGGATGAAATCCAGCATACAGATAGTTTATAACCTGGATTAAAACATAGGATACTCTTATCCGGATATTCCCACGGGAACGGAAACCACGCGGGTGAAACCGCGAGCGGCGGCTAGTGATAAATAAGTACCTAACCTATATTATAATTCAAAAGCAATACTAAGGTCGTCATTATTTGAAAAATATGGTATGTTATGTCTGTGTGCGGCAGTAAGTAACTTATCGTGTTTAACCCTTTTATCTTCAAAAATGTTTTTTTTACTACAAGTAGGTAGTTGCGAGTTACCTATGTGTAAGCCTCCTATTTAAAGTATTAAATAAAATAAATCATTAATATTTAATTACATAAGGTATTAGTTTTAAGCTGTTTCAATCTAAATAGATTTTTTGTCCAATTATGCAATCCATAAAACTGAATTGCTTTTGAAGACATTTGCAGCCGAATGTCGCCGAGTGATGCCGCCGTTGTTGTAATGATAACAGTATGCAATTAAAGATAAAGTGTTATGAAAGTCAAATTGGTCATTTGTTGAAATTTTTGGTTTATTATTATATAAAGAACAGAGAATCTTTTCACGCATAGTTTTAACTCATTTTCTCTGACATCATAACTTTTAACATACAAAAAAAACTTTATCAACATCATCATCGTCATAATTTCCGTAAAAGCCCCTTAATTATTAAAATTAAAAAAAAAAAAATATTTAAGTCATTGACAAACCAGATGTTTTCATCGTTACTGTTACGTTACTGGTAAGTATAATTTATACCTGTATCAGTAAGTCATAATATATACATAAGTATTCCATACATTTCAGCATTCCTGATAGAAGTAAAAAAAAACCTTTTTTTTAAAATTTTAAGTAGGTACAAAATATAATTAAAACTACACAAAGTAACAGCAGAGGACTTTTTAGTGTCATTAAATCTATTATCGTTTTACTAGGTTTATATTTATTGGATTTGATATCATATTCATATTGATATTTATATTTATATTATTCGGGGCAGCCCGAACCATATCCTGGACGCGTTGTCTGACCGCTGGGACTCACCGATGCTGAAACATTGGGTGCGACTATACACCGTCCTCTAACGGTGGGTGGTCGTATCCAGTGCGCCAAGCTCATTTCAATGTGCATTTTAGTTTATTTCATGTAACTAACATTAGTGTATAAGGTCTATTATAATTACTAACAATCTATGGAATTATTCTGAAATAAATACTTATTATTATTATTATTATATGCTGAGTGGATACTTTTTTTGTGTCACTTTGCAATTTTTAATTCTATTTTATTTTTATTTTATTTCATGTATTACTGTGTGACACTAAATAAATAATTTTTCATTTAATTTTTCATTTTATATTATATTCAGTAATATATTTTAGATATATTTTCATTTATTCAAGTTTAATTTCATATTCGTATTTTTATTTGTATTATTATATTACTACTAGCTGAGCCGGCGGACTTTGTACCACTTTGACAGTTTCCAAGACAACAAAACAAACAAATCGTGGAACCTTTTGTATTGGAAAATTTAAATGTTGTTTTTAATATTTTCCGTTACTTATTAACACTTCTCACCTTTTAAGCCTTTCCTGAACTCCCACAAATATTTCAAAACCAAAATTAGCCAAATCGGTCCAGCCTTTCTCGAGTTTTAGCGAGACACACGAACAGCAATTGATTTTTATATAATACTAGATGACCCGGTGAACTTCGTATCACCTACATGTATTGGTGAAAAATATGGTCATAACTTAAACATTATCGCCTGGGGTGGGAAATTATTCTAAACATTTCTTGGCCAACATCCAAAAATATAACAATAGCTTTCAAATGACGTCGTTTGGCGCAACGCATATTGTACAGGGAAATTTCATGCCCACTTTCAAGGTAGTATACCATAAGTATTGTTTTTGATAAATTATTAATTTCCCACCCCAGAAAATAATGAGCGTAATGGATGTGGTGGTGGGACCAATTGTGGCAATTTTACTTTACCACCAGCACAACAACATAATCCAGTAGATTCACCGCTGTATTTTACGCTGACAACTATTGACAAATGGTTGTCATTTCCCCAATTGTTACGGCACAATAATTTATTTCCGGGTCGTAGTGGAATGCTACTCGTTTACAGGAACACTGCGTCTGCGGAATCGCTCTATTTCATTGTGTCGTACTCGCTGTTGTTGTGTTTGGTGTGCTCGAACTCGTTCCATTCTAAGCCTATCTACTTCATTATTATTCACTGTGGAATGCAATCTGCCATACAAACGAATGTTATCATTACCTGTCTCTCGCTGGTCGTCAGTGCGATTTGCACGTGAGTTAGCTCGTCGCACATTTAATTGACTTCGACGACCTAAGTCAGGTCCTCTTCTTGGCATTTTAAAACAATAACAGTAATTAAAGTTTTCGCGCACTGACAAACTGATGATAGATTTTAATAATCGTCTAGAAAGGAGATCATTCGGACTCCATACATTTTTGGGCTTTTTCTGAAAGTGCCGGCCAACAAATAAAAATAGTACGTATTGTTAGAACTAGCCATTTGGAGTAATAGTTACTATGACACAAAAGTTGTAGGATTGCTCTGAGCCAAGTTATACAAGTTCGATTATTCATCATTTTCATACATATTTTTTTTTCATTTTTTTTTCGTAATTACTTCAAAGCGGTCGCTTGGCGCTTCACAATGACAAATGCTTCGGATCATTAGTTCTAACAATATCTATCATTATTTTATGTTTTCCAGCACTTTCAGGAATCAATAAGTATAAGAAAATGATGAATCTTTGAACTTGTATAACTTGGCTCAGAGCAATCCTACAACTTTTGTGCTATATTAACTAGTATTCCAAATGGCTAGTTCTAATAATACGTACCATTTTTTTGTTGGCCGGCACTTTCAGAAAAGGCTCAAAAAAAATTATGTCCTTTATTTACTTATTTTCTTTTAACGACGACCAACTGACACTTTTACACATTTTTTATTTCTGAAACAGAACTGTTTTGTATTCCAACAAAACAGACCAAAGAGATCAGACCTCATACTACAGCAATGAAACATAAACAATACACACCTATAAACATTTGACAACCAACCAAGTGACAAAAGACATCAAATGTTTCTCAGCTAGGAACATTTTGTTGTACGTACCGCTTTGACAGTTTCCATGACAACGAAATAAATAAATAATTTTGTATTGGAAAATTAAATTGTCGTTTTTAGTATTTATGTTTTATTTATGTTTCTCACCTTTATTTATGTTTTTCACCGCTTAAACCTTCCCTGAACTTCCACAAATATTTCAAATTCAAAATTAGCCAAATCGGTCCAGCCATTCTCGAGTTTTAGCGAGACAAACGGACAACAATTGATTTATATATATATAGATTGTTATTTAATTTATCATATTATTATTTAAAAAAGTCAATAATAATGATATTATTATAGTAGCATTATAGTAGCATTTATCAATTTTACGCAACTGATATAGTAAATTTTACTTTTTATTTTTAAGTGCTAATTGCTGCGCTGAAGCTGAATAAAAAAATTATAAAATACAGTGAAAATTAAATGCCTACCTGACCCAGCCAGGAATCGACCCTGGGTCTTCCGCAATCCGGGCGGCTGCACTGACCGTTATGCTACCGGGAAAGCTGACGTAAGACACACATCACATCACCAGCTCATTGTTGTCTCCACAGCAACCAGTAAACAGCAACAACAACAGCAGTATCCATCAGTATGCAGGGAGAACGGGCCATAAACCACCACGCGGGCCCAATGCGGATATGTGGTTCTTAACGACTGGTAATGCAGCCGGGACCAACTGCTTAACGTGCTTTCTGACGCACGGAGGAGCACGAAATGATAAATTTTTGGTCATCCATCCGATGACCGGCCTTTGCGAAAGTTGCTTAAATTCAGCAATCGTAGACCGAGCGCTTTAACCACTGCGCTATCGAGCTCCTACCTAAGTAAATAAACAATCTTAACATAACTCCATGGACAAACACGTTGAGCTAAATTCTATTTGTATTACACACTATGCAGTTTCTATATCTATAGTCTATGGTACATGTGAAATTACATTGGAAAAGGAGAACGCTAACCTTTGTCGGGAGAATTCGTGACATGTTTTGATTTCCGCTTGATATATCACGTCTCGAGCGAAATGCTCGACCCAAATACATTCTCCCTTTGCTGTGCCAACTCTATAACTCTACAAGCTACGACTATGGCTATGACGTTAGTAAGAAGAAACGAACTCTCTAGCGAAGTAGGGCTATTGTGTCTTAGCTACAAGTCAGATTAAGGCTTTAACCTGAACAGAGATTTGTACAGAAATGCATTTCATTAAACTTGGTTTGGAGGCTTGTGATTGCATATCAGGCATTAGGTATATGAAATTACAGTTGATTAGCTATTTTATTAGGTAGGTTATAAAAAAGGTTATTTTTTTTGGTCTAGACTTCACGTTCAATATAAGGTAAAAGCGTCATTCTTTCATCATCATCATCTCAGCCAAAAGACGTCCACTGCTGGACAAAGGCCTCCCCCAAGGATCTCCATCTCCATCGTCATTCATTAATTACATTAAATTATTTTCTAGAAAGGTCACTTAAATTAATTTGTTTAAGACAATCATTCTGCGTTACTAGCATTCCATCATATTGCCATATAGCTCTAATCACGATTAATTATTTATTTTTAAGCAGATAAATGAAGAGGATGAATACTCATAGCTAAGTATTTTTTATAGATTACCTAAATAAGTATTTAGGTAATCTAGGTACAAGAACAGATAGGTCTTCACAAAAAAATACAACTAAAGAAGTCTTTAGTTGTATTTTTTTGTGAAGACCTATCTGTTCTTGTAATTAGGCAAGTGAAGTTGGCCCGGTTTGCGATAACTGAGGTTAAGCAACTTTCGCAAAGAAAATTACCATCTCGAGTTGTTTCGTGCTTCGGAGGGCACGTAAAGCCGTTGGTCCCGGCTGCATTAGCAGTCGATAACTGCCACTAAGCCCGCGTGGTGGCTTATGGCCTGTTCTCCCGGTAGTATTTCCATCCAAAGGGAAGGCTCGTTAGGGACATAAAATGAGTAGTTGTGATAGGATTTCATTTGCGTCATACGCTGTTTTTGTTGGTGTACAGTCACGAGCATTAACATTTATACACTTTTGACTAGTTTTGCCTCTTCTTTCATTGTATTAAGAGTTACTTTGTTTACATATTAATGCTCGCAACTGTACTGTTGCAGGGCTCCCGTAGTTAAATAATAACACACTGGTTAATGTATCGGAGTATAATTTCTGACTAGTTTAATAACATAAAAATACAAGTATATATATTAATCTATAAACAAAGAAATTGGCGGGGGAGATTAGTTGACTGTAGAAAGTCACGAAACAGGAACTAATGAGTTTTGCTTAATTTACATAAAATGTCTCTATATTAAATCACGTTATTAATTATCTCTATTAAATATCACGAACATTACGTGCTATGAATATTGTGCTGACGGCACAGTACCATCTGAAGAAATTGAATTAATTTCAAACAATTCAACCTTTATTAGTAGACGACCTCCTTGGTCGAGTGGCTTGCACATCGGCTTCATGGTGTCGCCATCTCTGAGGTCCCGGTTTTTATCCCCGGTCGGATCAATTTAGAAATACCTGTTTTTCTAAATTGTCTCGGTTCTGGGTGTGTCCCATGTATAATAAGTATGTATTTAAGTATATTAAGTATGTTAATCCGTTGTCTAGTTAACCATTTCTCGAGTTTCTTAAGGAAGCTTTTCTTGGGGCTAGATAATTGGTGTGAGTGTGGGAAACATTTATTTATTTGTTTATTTATTTTCCTTAGCATTTATAGTGCTTTAATTTTTCTAACTCAGTAAAAACAAACTCGATGGTGTACACTCACGTCAAAGTCACCCACCGTAATTCAGTATTGATTGCTTCTAGGAACAGCCATAAGCAGCAGAGAATTCTAAATATAGTGCAGGCGCAGGCGAGTGACTTATGTCACATAGTACAAGGTTACTATGTGGTTGGTTCTATAGACGGGTTTCTGAAAGCGGCCAGAAGAAAGTACTTTTACTGAGAGTAGGCGCGATGTGGCACAGTTTCCACGGGGACGCAACACGGCGCCTGCGAATGCTTTCCAACCTTAAGGCCCGGACTTCACTAAAGCACAATATAGACAGAGAGGGAGGGGTTGTGACGTAGGTAATCACTAACACAAAAGCAAACACACTTGCACGAAATATCCCGATAGTGAGGTAAACCTCGATAGGCTCCACTAAGATAAGGTAATTCGTAATCAACCAATAAGCGGAGAAGCAATGGATAAAAAACTTAACTTTAGTGCTGGTTATTTACGTGATATCTTCTCTCCTTAGAGCCTTGTAGAGCCTTGGTAAAGTTCGGACCTAAGGAACCGTCTGATGCTCAATGTCAAGATAATGAGAAATGTAAAACTTTCTTTAATGATGGAGAGGCGATAAGTTAGTGTGTCATTGTGTACTAAAAAGGTTAAATAATTTTTTTCAGCTCCCTTATGAAGGAAATCGATCATATTTTTATTTGGGCACGAATATAAATCGTCGTGTAGACCGCGTATCGGCAAACGTAGTGTAGGACGCCCTCAGACTAGGTGGAGCTACGATCTTCGCAAGGTGGCTGGCAAGAGCTGGATGAGAGTAGCCGCGGGTCGTGCTCGGTGGCGTGCACTTGGAGAGGCCTATGTCCAGCAGTGGACTAGTATAGGCTGATGATGATGATGATGATAATAAATCGTCTCGTTCATCGACTCGATCGAATCTTAGAAAACTTTTAAATGTTATAAGAGGGCGCCAGTCAGCAAGTTATATTCGAAACATTTGCCAATATTAAGTTGAATTAGTTAGTGGATTTAGTTGTTTTCACACTGCACCTGAGACAACTGGTGCAGCGTGCAAACAACGCAGCATCAGTCTGCCTCACCATGCTGGCTTACAAGGTCACATCTCGTTAGGAGGACCCCATACCTTAGGAAGAAGAGAAAACGAGTGCTGGTAGAATATTCCATCTTTTGGAAGTGCGAGAAAGAAACGAGTCAACAAGTTTCTTTGTACGCGATGGAATGCTCGAGATAGTCCAGCGGTGACTCCGGAGAGCAGTTCGCGTACTTTATGGAAGAATGTAGAAGGTGGGGTGAGGTCAATTCTATAAAGTACAAGTCAAGAAAACTTTTCTTAAAAAAAATTAAAACACAAGTTAAATACAATAAAGCGACTGTTTAAATCTGTAGAAATAAATGCATTTTTTTAATAAAGACTTAAGACATCCTACCCCTTAACCGCTCTGTTAGAATTAACAACTATAGTATACGATCGTTGCATTGCATCGTTGTTTCAATGAACGCAGCAACTGGTCGGAAAACGTCGGATTAATTTAATGGCCAGGTTGCCACCGGACGGACGTGCCCGCGTGGATGCAGCATGTCGCTTTTCCGACTTTTCTTACTAGATTAGTAGTGGTATCGAAGTTTCTAGTGTATTTATTATATGCTTGCTATGATTCTTGCCGTTTCTTCTTGGTACAAGATCTCTTGACCCGTAGATTTACGAACCGATGCTGATAGCGTAGTGACATTCATAGTAGACTTTTTTTTCGTAGCTGGAACTGAATATAACATTTAATAATAATTTAAGTATTTTGAATTTTTCAATAAAAATTGTAAAGGTTGATTCTGCTAGAGCTTGATGGTGCTTCTAGCGGCTTGTGCATTGCGAGTACGCGTTACGATCTTGCATGTTAAGCTACTTTGACAACGCTAGATGACTAGATGTGTGGTAGAATTTCAATATCTCGAGCTCCTCCGACTTTCGGAAAAAATGTTTAACCGTTGATTCCTAATTTTGTTAGCAGCAAAAATGCCAGCCTTTAAAAACCACTAACTTTATTCGTCCAGCGCAGCGTGGTGCCCACCACGCTGCGCCACGGACAAAAAAACGTCCATGTGAACAAAAAGTACGCCAAAATGTACAACCCTGCTATATACGACCTTAAAGTTTATAGTGACACCCCCTACCCACCGTTAGGTTATAAAGTAGGTGTCAGACGGCCAAAAAGAAGACTCACCGAAGACTATCCCTAGTCTACACTAGCATTTAAAGTGACAGCAAAGAATCTTCGTTCTTGGTTTGTTGATGGCCGAATGGGGAACAGACCCCATGTTGTTACCAGTTATAATTAAATTTAAAGAAAAGTTAAATGAACAAAAAGTTTTTTTTTATTTAAGCATTATTTATATCTCTTGTTGTTTTTCTTTATTGTGTCTATTTTAGCGAAACAATAATGTGAATGTGACACTTTTAAACTCATAGAGGACGAAATTTTAACTCATGCAATGATTACCGATAAATTTTATGGAGCATTTATGACTGCATAACGTTTGATTTATTTGGATACTAATGATACTATAGCGAAATGAGATAAGTATTTTGAATAAAATCGTCTTGTTTGATGCAGTGGTATGCTCCACTGCATCAAACCTCAGATTCTCTATTTCCTCAGACTTTCTGTGACGAGGTAAGTGAATAAACTTCTGATGGTATGAATATCGAATAATGTACCCTAAGTTTCCTTTACGATGTTAATTTCTGACAGAAATCAAATTATTATTAAACGCTTTTATTTAAAAAAGACCATAGACTGATTTAAAACTTTTATTCGCTTTCAGAAAATATACTATACATAACTTTCACACAATTTTATTTAGTTTTGTTTCTATACTAACATTGTCCCACCATAATAAAGTTGTCCTGTGTTCTTGGATATGCGTGTCTTGGATTCAGCACAAATTCCGACTGGATGGTGACTACCCTAACGGTCTCTGCCTATTAGACCATATCATACCATGACCGTGCTAGGAACGTATCAGGCACGAAAAGTAACACGACACGTAGTAACGTATCACAGCGTATCGCTGTTGCGTACGCGACGGTGTTCAGCGTATCGTATATAAAAAAATGGCAAGACTATTAATGAGTGTGCAATTTTTTTTTTAAATTTATTAAATTAGAGTTTTACTTATTGTGAAAAAATCTTTTGTTGACAATGTAACGTAAATAACAGTCAATATTCAAAAACAATGAGCTGATGATGATGATTCAAAAACTGTTGCTGTAGTTACTTTGTCCTATTTACTGTGGTGACCAACAATGATTTTAAGCACCTGCATGATTTGTTTTCGATAATTTTATTCGGTAATTTATTTATTTATTTATAAATTTATATATTTCTACTTATTTTACTTATACAATTTATGCAACCCTGGCTCCCAAGCTAGTAAAAACCGTAATATTTTTTACGGTTCAAACGTTTTATGTTCCGTACCTTCCACAAGTCGAACAAAAAATTGTGCGCAACGTAAAGGCTCTGTAGCCAGAGTCAGCGTCGTGTGCGGTAGTGGTGACGTCATTGATCAGAAAGTATGAATCAGGTAGACGGTGATAGTTTTGTTTTGTATTTTGAAATTATTTAGCGTCCATAGCTAGTTCCTCAGAGGTTGTCTGGAGTTTCCGGGTGAAGAGCGCTTTTATCGCCTTACTATGCAGTGTGGTGTAAGCTAAGATCTTCCCCGACGTGATTAAAAAAAGTTATTGAGATTCTATGTTTATGCTGAGATAATTAACAATTTTCGATAACCAGTAATTTACACAAATTAAACCTAAAGAACAGAGATAGATCATTATCAGTTTCTTTTTCAATCTTGCCATTTTTAAATTTTCATATATTATGTAGGATCAAATTTCTTTCGGGATCACACACCCACACGAGATCGCTAGATATTTCATAAATAAAACGCGTGACACATTTTCACTCCAGTGTTTTCTTAGTAATCCATTAAACCGGATAGGAAAAGAAGGTTTGCTATAAATACGAGTGATGACTCATGTGAGAGCAGCGAAGCTATTTTCGATTCAGTTTCCTTATCGATAGAGCCCTTGGGCCCTGTACGATGACATCACTTGAACATTTGCACATTTGCTCCCGACGACAGTTCCTGGGAATACTCGTCTCAAGTATTTAGGGTTCGTTAATCAAAGAAAAAACAAAATCACTTCATTGTATTCGCACTGACACAAAAATCGTGACTGTACCATATTTGTACGTTATAAGAAGTAGCCGATATGACTCATGCTCAGGAATTCTGCCCGGTATCCACCATAGTTGAAATGGGAGGTGAGGAGATGGGAAATATCGCAATATTATTCGGTTGTTTTCGACATATCTCCTCTCCCCTTAGTCCCTCCCAGATTGGTGCTGGATACAGGATCCAATGTAGCTTATTGAAGTGAAATATATTCTGTAAACAATGAGCACTCCACGTCAAAGTTATGGGCACTGCTGGTAGCGCAGTAATGGATCCATTTTTACGTCGTTAAAACCAGCTTCTACCATAATCATAAAAATAAAATAGACAATGTTTCAGCGTTTGGGGATTACGTGAAAAGTGGTAAAACCTTTGGCCTTATTGGCACTTACCTTCAAGTTAAATACGAAGACAAAGGCACTTAGTCGTTATAGATATAATTAAACACATCCTAAAACACTTCGATTCGCGGTTGGCTCTACCTAGTCCAGTAGGCCTACCCTGAATTCATACAAGATGAGACGCCAGGCGCCAAATTATTTGCGATTCATTTATACTCATCTCGCATTGGCCGTTAAACTATACAGAAAAATAAAAGATTTACTTTCAAAAGCTTTTTGTCTTGGCATCGTTATAAAACGCCTATCTCGCACTTGCCCGGCTTTGCACCTGCTGCTGTTCAAACTAAAATTGCGGCTTTGTTGCGAGTTTAATTGGGTCATCAATTATTGTGAACACCAACCTTTTTGCTTCCACTTCTTTCGTGAGTTGGCTTGATGAGCTGAGAAGCTGCGTGCCTGTAGTAAATTCTTTATTTCTACAGTTCACAGATACAATGCAGCGTACCTCCCGGTAAATTATGCGAGTTTTATACACGATTCGATTACGTTAACAAAAACGAGTATTTGTGTGGCTTTACATTTATATTCTGAAGTATATCAATTAAATAATAAATAAATAAATAAATTGAACTAGCGTCTTCTGGCGACAAATAAAGAGAGTTAAAATTATACCATAAAAATTCTCGTTTTCGTGAAAGTGTTCGAATGGCAAATGATACTTTAGGCACCATGGCCTCTGGTTTGCTTCACTTACTTAATCATTTTTCATTTTGTAACAATGCCGACCTGGTTTTCATGAATGCAAAAAGTTTATAAGATGATTAATCCACGTGGGTTCGTATGGCGAAGTACGTAACTACAAGTGATAGGAAAATTTATTTTAACCCTTTCCCTGTTCCATAAATCATTTGTTATTCATTGTTATAATTGTGATAATTCGTGGACAGTGAACCTCTCAAAATCCTATCGTTAAAGTTAAGTTAAACTGCATACAACATTTTTAAAAGGTACAACCTTCTTTTTAAACTTTTCTGTATAAAATTTTGAACTGCCTCCGAGACATCTACTTAACAATTTCTCAATGGCCATACAAGCGTGGGGAGCGTAAACGGCTTGTATGATTAATTAAAATGACATTAAGCGAACCTCGTTAGCAAGCTCTCCCGTTAAAGGCATGCTTTTCTATAAACTTTATTACTTGTAATGCTTGTAACGTACACTTGAATGTGATAATTTCACATAACGGAACGGGCTTTTTAATAAGACATAAGACAAGTTAAGAACACTTAATTACGAAATAAATCCTTTATTATTTTTTTAACAAAAAGGAAGATATCAAATATGATTGGACCGTGTAAGGAAGAAAGAGCAAAGCAAAACTATATTCTAAATTTAAAAGAGACTTAGAAAAACAATTTAACTAACTAATAAACCAAGCCAATCTATTAAGTCTGTGAAGCCAATTAAGAACGAAAAACAAATGACGCAGATGCAGGTGACAGATTAAAAGTTAAAACTATGAAATGTATAAATTCAATAAAAAGTTTTTTCTTCAGAGTAAATTTGTAACATAGAGTAAATACTTTTTCGGCAGTAAAAAAGATGACTGGAATACGGAACCCACGACATTGTCTCTGGCTTGTTGTTATGCCGTTTGCCATCGCGTGGGTGCGTATTACCTACAACGTTGCTACTGTAGCCCTACTAGCGGATAATGAATGCAAAGGTCACGTTATCACTCATACTTAGCCATTGTCACCTCGCTCCACATCCACCGTGGATTCACCTTGCTCTTGCAGTTTATCGTATACCACGTTAGATGAAACAAACTCAGCTCTTCTCGAGCAGTTCACCATTTAGAAGTAATTTTGTCAGTATTTTTCTGCTTGTTTAAAGTTAAGCCTCACAAATTTTACGGGAACTACAATAAATTATTCTTAAGAAATCAAATTTTATTTACTTGCAAGTAGTTTTCGTAAAAAAAGGCCTTAGCTCTTAAAAGAGCTACTATAAGTAAGTTCAAAAGTCATATGGTTTTAACACTCTAAATAGATTTTAAATAAATTTTATAACTTCAGTTATTTGCGCAATCAATGATTAAAGAACATTTCGTTCTAAAAGTCTAATGAAGTTTAAAGTTGAATTTATGACGTTAAATAATTAACTGCCCAATTCTAAAACGATCTTACGTAAGTTGTATCTCACGGAATCTCACTAACCTCGAAATCATGAAATTGCTAATGTATAAAAAATGAATGTATGCTTAAGTTCAACGGCCTCTGCGTTAAGTAAGCTTGTATCTGTATATTTGGCTGAATATTATCTAATTATATTCACACGTACGTGGCACAATATCTCGCGGCCGTCCCAAGAAATGTTAACTGGATATCGTGAAATACGATTCGCGAGGCAATAAGTACACAGAAGGATGGGCAGGTTCGGGTTAATGAATAAGCTAGAGGAAACGGTCTCTGGTTCATCATCATCATTATCATCGTCATCTGTGGTTTATACTGGAACAAAATTTAATGCTAAGCCAAAGTAAGTTGATTTTAAATGACATTCACACGATATAACCTAATGGATTAAACTCGAAAGAACGTTATGTTGAGCTCATCTCTCATTGATATAAAAAAGATTGTACAAAAAAGGGATACAACAGGTATGCGAAATAAGAATAATTTGTTGTTTGGTTTAGTAACCGATCGTCATGGGATCCTAAGATGATTTAGGGCGAAGCGCAACCTTACGACTTTACTTTTCAAGGTAACCGTACAGATGCGAGCATAAGCGACAATGCAGTTTAAGCTTTCTTTTATACGTTTATTAAGAAGAGGGTATTTTTTTTATTTTCATTGATTACTAAAACAATGAATCATTCGTGATCCGTCTCATTTCAAATTGACTTGAACTCATATATAAAGTAACTTTTTTGCATTACCTATTAGTAAGAAATGACAATATCAATTATTGTTTGTGATTTTTTAAAGCGTCAATAAGCCCCTCTGTTTTTGATGTCGTCTTTGATAAGATTATTCTCTCCCATGACCGCTTTCACGAGCCTTATTTAACAGCACCCTGAACGCTATTGCTGAGAGACTGAACTGTCCTATGTCCATTCAGAAACGCTGGATAGACATATTTATTGGGTTTACATTATAAAATAGGATTGATTGAAATGTGTGCTAACAATATTAAATAATTTTATCCTTTCGCCTGCTTAGTGCCAGATCCGTCCAACAAGCAATTAAAATTCTATTGTGTATGTATTCCCAGCAGACGACAGGTTAAGGCAAATTGTTACTAACTACCTACTTTACTAACAAAATATGGATTGTAATTGATTTTTTTTTTTAATTTATTTATAAGGACACATAACAGGCAACAGTTAAAAAAAGAGTAACACAAATTTTTATGAAAAGCTTATACACTAAACCATCACCTAAAAGCATGCATCCCTGACATGAGTATAATTTAATGTTTTTACATATTGAGATATTAGGTAGCGATGTTGGTGCCATAAGGCCGTGAATATTATATTATAATTTTATAATGTTATTTTATTTTAGGTATTTTGTTCAATCAAATAGGCTGAGGCTCTTCTTGAAGACATTTGAACTAGAGGTAAAAATATTTATGTCATGATTACTTTGAGTCAACTCGTTGTATTGGCGACACATACGAACTATGGGGTTGTAAAATGAAGTATTATTGCGGTATACCTGAAGAGAAAATAATTTATGATTACGAGTTCTGTTAAAAGTGTTAAAGTTAATAGCTGAAAGAAGCCGTGGAGAATTTAATTTCGAATTAATAATTTTGTGTAAATATATAAGTTGAGTCTGGTTGCGTCTAGCTTCCAGTGTTGTCATGTAAATTTTTTGTAACCTGTCCTTATATGTGCACAATCTTCTATGAAAGCCCTGTCGGTAGGAGAGAATTTTTAGGAATTTCTTTTGTAAATATTCAATGCGACTGGAGTGCACGGTGTAGAAGGGTGACCAAACAATAGAACCGTATTCTAAGTTGCATCTTACAAGAGCATTGTACAAGTATTTAATGGCACAAGATTTGTTAAAATGTTTTGTATTACGCGTTACGAAACCCAAAAGACTAGAGGCTCTATTATAAATATGATTATAATGGTCTCTAAATGACAGTTTTTCATCAAATATCACGCCTAAGTCTTTGGTCTTGCATAAACGGTTTAAGATTAGGTTATCTAATTTATAATCAAAATATATTTTATTAGATTTCTTAGTAAATGTCAATACAAAACATTTATTAACGTTTAAGAACATTTGGTTTCTAGTGCACCATTGAGACACCATGTCAAGATCCCTTTGGAGAGTTTCTGTATTACTATGGCTTACGATAGTTGAAAATATCTTGAGGTCATCTGCATATAAAAGGCATGGGTTTTTGATGCTGTCAATTAAGTCGTTGATGAACACATTAAAGAGCAAGGGTCCCAAATGTGATCCTTGAGGCACGCCGGATGCAATGGATGCTGGAGCAGAAACTTCACCTTTAAGGGCAACTAATTGACTTCTTCGAGACAAATAGGATTCTATCCACCGAAGCAATGAGCCATGTATACCCATAATTTTTAGCTTTTGACATAATATGGTGTGATTGACCTTATCAAAGGCTTTAGAGAAGTCTGTGTATAAGGCGTCTACTTGAATATTTTTTGCAAATGCTTCACATATATAGTATTTATACTCCAATAGGTTTGTAATGGTGGATTTATTTCTGACAAAACCGTGTTGGTTAGGGGAGAGTAATGGACTGATATGGAAATAAAGGACGTCGTAGACCAACGATTCAAAGAGTTTTGGGCAACAGGATAAAATACTTATTGGCCTATAATTTTTACACATAGACTTATTACCGCTTTTAAATATAGGAACGACATGAGCGCTTTTCCAAATATCAGGAAAAATACCAGAGCTTAACGACTGATTGAATATCAAAGACAAAGGAAAAGACAATTCATTCGCGCACTGCTTAATAACGAGTGGTGGGATCCCGTCAGGACCAGCCCCCTTATTACCATCTATGCTTTTTAATTTCTTATGGACTTCTTCTTCGGATATCAAAAAGGACGAGAGACAAGCACTAGAGTTGCAGCTAGGTATCTGAATCGGAGTAGTGCTGGCGTCATACGGATCTTCAAAAACAGAACCAAAGTACTGTGAGAACAACTCGTATACACCCTTAAGGTCAGATGCTTCGTTGTTGTTGTATTTCATTACTTTGGGAATAGCGCTGCTCTTTCCTCGCTTGCTGTTTACGAATGTCCAGAAATACTTAATATTTGCAGTTAATCCGTCTTCGACCGATTTCACATATTTTTTGTAACATTGATCAATTAGACGCTTACATCGAGCACGGAGCAATGAAAAAGCGTCATAATCCCGAGGATTATGGAATTTTTTATATCGCTTATGATACATATGCTTTTCAGCTAAGCAGCGTATAACAGGGGCACTGAACCATTTTGGGTATTTGTTAGAGCCACTCAACATGGAAGGAGTATGTTTCGTAACAATGTTCATTAAAGAGGCGCTAAAAACAGCCGTGTTTGTATTAACATCGGGAGAAGCCAGCACTGCAGCCCAATTGACGCTTTTGAGGTCGGATCTAATTTTCACAAAGTCACTTTTTTTGAAATTAAGGCGTTTACAAATTTTAGGAGTGGTAACCTTAGGATTGGAGAGTAATGTAAGAGTGATAGTGATTGCCGGGTGATGTGAGTCTAAACGGCTGAGTGGAGTGCATTCCTCCACATCTATACTATTCATAGTGCTGAGTACTAGGTCAAGCAGCCTATTGTTTTTATTGCTTACTCCATTATACTGACAGAAACCACACAAAGCCATAGTATCCAACAGTAGCATAGACTTCCTATCTGTCGCCGCGGAGGGGATAAAAAAAGTAGATCCAGGAAATTTGTTCCAATGGAGAAGAGGTGTGTTGAAGTCGCCAATACAGAGAAACTCATCTCTTTCATTCGCCCTAAGTACTAAATTTTGGCAATGCAGATAATATTTGGATAAGCTGTCTATTGATGTGTATGGTGGGATGTAACATAACAGTATATTAATTTTGCTTTTACTTGAATTATTAGAACCCAAAGTAAGCCAAATATCTTAAAGATCGGTCTCCCATGATAACTGACGAATTACATCATAAGATTTCTTAATGGCTAAAGCGACACCTCCCCCTTCTATTTTAACATTAGCAGTAGAACTTCTATCCCGTCGAAAAACATGGTATCTTGTATCAAAAATCTCATTATCAAATATGGTTGAATTTAGATTCGTTTCTGTGAGACATATCATATCAAAGTCACTATTAAGTATGTTTAAATATAAGTCATGAATTTTAGATCTTATTCTATTAACATTTTGGTATAATATTTTCATTTAAAAAAAGACAAACAAGCAAATGTAAACGACCATATAATATATAACTATTTTTTAAATAAATTTTTCAATGAGTCTTCATTTTTGATATGTGCTGCACCAGAAGAGTCGTCTTTTCGTACGTAGATTTTGCAAAATCTAACCCAGACGTACTTATAATTGTTATTTGAAGCCATTTTGCGCGTTTCAGCATGCAACATTTTCAGTTCCGGTGACAGATGTTCAGCTACGTATATTCTGCATGCGACGGTCATTGGCATTCCCAGGTGGGCGGAATTAAGCAAGGCATCAGGGTGTTTTTTGTTGTAGCGGTGCACTGCAGATATAACAGTGTCACGCTGACGTGGTGACGCTAAAGTCACTAAGATGTTGCGAGGGCGGCTTGATCCAGGATTCATTTTAGCCACTCTACGACACGCCCGTACTGATGAGTCATCTATGTTCGCACCAATGACTTCGCAGAGCTTATGGAAAAGAGCAACTACATCTTCATTCCTGCTCTCAGGGACAGCTTGAATTTCGATATTGAGGCTACGCGACAAATCATCAATATTACTCAGTTTATTAACGACCTGGTTTAGTTGTCTTTTAATATTACAATTATCTTTCTCTAAGTCCTGAATTATAGTGTTTTGCGAATTGATTCTGGTCTGGAGATCCCTTTGCTCTGAACTAAGATAGTCAGTAGTAGCAGTAAAATCATTCTTTACTTCTTTTAAGGCTTCGTTAATTTCGCTACGGACCATTTTCTCAATATCCGACTTGAGAGCGGTGCGTAAAGATGACATGTAATATGATAACGTCGCGTTAAGTTTCTCGTCCATCATTTGACTTATTTTGTCCATTGTCACCAACGGGTCCGAGGAGCAAGAAGATGGCTGTTGAAGTCCCGTTTGAGATTCGCTGGATACAGTAGGCACAGAAGCATTCATGTCCATGTCGTAAGACATGTTTAGTGATTGATCGGTGTCGGCAAGCAGGTGCACACGGACTGGAGTGTTACAGTTGCTTTTGTTGCGTCTGGTAACATTTGTGCACGCTGGACAGACCCAGGACAGTAAGAATTCCTCAGTGAGCGCTGCGAACTGACTACCCTTAATATTGAGACATTTGTAATGGTAGTCTTGTTTACACAAGCGACAGTGCAAGAAACTATTTGGTTCAAGTATATTTCTACAAGCGTTACAGTTCATTTTTCGTGCCGCAGTTAATATTGATGTAAGATCGTAGTTTGCTTCTTACTCGCCTCTGCCCTGTCTTGACTTGTAATTTCTCTTATATATTTTTCTCTTTTTATTCTTATATAAAAATATAAAGCCTCAAATATAAATAAAACAACCTAGAAAACTCAATAATCAGTTTCTATTTTACTTTAATTACGATTGTGTACCGGGTTCCACAAGTCCCACAATAATATGGCTTTTCAATTGCATTTCCCCAGCAGCTTGCGTGTACAGCGCAAATGAAAAACACTTTTGATAGCTTTCATAAAAACTTATAAGAAGGTTGGTTGTTTCTTTTGAGATTGGAGTCGAGAATATAGAGATTCGGTATTACTTTTTTAAAACACGCTTGGTTTTCGCACCATAACTTAAGAAGAATAATAACAGGGCCAATACGGAAGAGCAACTTCTGTTTGATGAACTGGCTAGGTAATAACCTCTCACTGTCGGAATACAACAATGCTACTAACATCGTCGTTATGATAACGAATCCTGAAGTCCTTTCACAAGTAGGGAAAGTCGGAGCAGCTCGGTTCCTTTCGTTAATGCTGCACTGCGGTAATATAATCAATACCAATAAAATACAGTATTTAAGTGTAAATGTTATTATTATTGTCTTGTAGCAAGGAATAAGAAGCACAAATATGTAAATTTATGCCACACATACGTATTTGTGCCGTTTGCTGTGGAAACAGAACGTACGTGGGGCACCGAGGCCAAATTATTTATTTCGTAGCTGGGTCGGCGTTGCAGGGACAAGGGCTACGACCCCCGCTCCGGAGCGTACCTGGTCCAAAGAGTTTCCTTAGCCATACAGCGGGGTAACGCTGCAAGCGTGATGGGAACTTTTGGGCCGAGGACGGTTCGAGGGGGCTGGTACAATAATATAAATTGTTGGCTGTATTTGTTTTGTTTTTTGTAATGGTTTTAATTATTTATTTTTATTTTGTACCTTTTTTTTTTTGCTAAAGATTTTTTTAAAACTAATAATTGACTTTTATGATAATATAGTGGGGCATCAAAATTGTCCTAAAAAACATAATAGCATTAAGAATTAAAAGTAACAGAAGTTTCAGTCAAGCTAAGTGTCAAAAAGAAACAAAATAAAAAGTCAATAAAACTTTCCTGTGATTTTTAACTTATTTGGCATTGTATCTTTGCATGTCGGACCTTCCACGAAATAATATAATAACAATGTATATAATTTATATTTTATACCTAACATATTTCTTTCAATTAATTTATGTTTTGTATTTTATAATTCAACAAAATTTTCAAATAATTTATACGCACTTTTTGTTACCACTTCTGTTTGGGACTGTTTTGCATTATCTGCAGTGATTCGGCGATATCTTGAATGACTGATGCTTTTTAACCCGAAGGGTATACAGGTGCTCACTTAAAGCCGAATGTAATTGATGGCGAAAAAATATAGGTATGTAAACTCCGAAATTATTACGAGGAATAATGGCGAGTCACCTTTTGAAAATGCTGCGTGTCAATGATGTATACACCTATAGATTTTTAACATTCTTGTTACAATTGTTATTTAATAAGTGATACCTACCTAGTTGCAAAATATACCTACAAAATACATATATACTTATACATTTTTTATGGTTCTACTTCTGAGGCAAGATTTTTATTTTATTTATACAAATTAATTGCCAGCCAGCTATTTGGGAAGATATTAATATATTTTATTTGCGTTAATTAAATTACATACCTACTTGTTCAATAGGTTTAATGGTTCAATAGGTTATATTTTATTTGCGTTAATTAAATTACACACTTGTTCAATACCTAGAAATGCGTATCAGTACAAACTTAAACTTCCAAAACCAAAAAAGCAGTGACCGCACAAAAAAGTGCTTACGTACGTACGTACCTATGCGAAATTGTCAAATGCGCTAAACTTTCATTGATATACGCGATCGGCGGCCAGATGCGTCACGTTTCCCAGCTTTCCATGAAGGTTCCCCCCTCCCCGCGTGAAAGCACGGCGCGCGCGCAACTGGGCCGCGCGGGTCGACGAACGCCGGCCTAGACCCACATACCGCAATTGGGCCACAATCAGCGACAGTACACCGGGCGCATTGACCCCGCGCGGTGAAATGCTCATCTTTCTCCTTCACACTCTTTCTCTCGATGCTGCTTAGCAACGGCTTTCCCGATCCGTCGCCGCCATACAACAATTCTATGGCACTTACTCGTCTGTCTTAAATGTGAACAAACAAAAAAGTTAATACCGAATTAACTCACATTGTCATTTAAATATAATGGACGTCGCCGGTGTCGTGCCGGACTGTTGTTTGTTTTCTCTCAGACAATACCGCTCGCATGTGACCATCCTAACTATTCAACGGAACTTACACATAAGAAATTGTCATTAAAATATCAAATAAACACTAGAATGTTCATCTCAAGTGTGACTTGTAATATGCAGCTACAATCTCGCTGAGTGCGCCTAACGTTCGACGATAAAATTACTATGCGGACGCAATTAATGACAGTTTTGATAGGAGAATGGGGTGTGAGTGCGCTGTTCGTGTGGTATTGTTTCGATATTTTAGCGTTAAAAGGTGTTGGAAGCAGTGTTCGTGGTACTGGTACGAGCATAGTAAGTCAGTGCGCCCGGCATGTGGTGATGCGTGATCTACGTACAAATAGCAACAGCATTTATGAACAACATCCATCGATCGATACATCGATTTTCCAGCAGTGGACGTCTTTTGGCTGAGATGATGATGATGATGATGATGATTCGATTTTCACTTTCAGGTACATGATCAAAAACTAATCGAGCAATATGTGTAGAGTATAATGATAATGCACTTATGTGTGTATTTGTCAAGGACTTATTTTTTTCAGACACTGATGTGAGTTGTGTTTCGTACATTGATTTGCTTAATCTTAGTTTGAGAGACTAGGTGATATTAGGCGACCAAAAAATCTGAATCGGTTAAAAGTTAAATGATTTAAATGATATACCTGTTTACCCACACACATCTCTGTAAGCATTAAAATTATATATAAAAAAATAGTAAAACAGATTCTATGCAATGACGAATTATTATAACGGTCATTCTATATTATCATTGCTAGCAAAAGCTAAGAAAGCATTAAATATTATCGGCGTCTCGTTCGAGGTAAAATGCCCGACTCGACACTCAAAACATATATGGGCAGTGATAAAACTTAGGATTTACGAGACCAAACCGCTACACAAAACTAGACAGCCGCGTATTCAAGACGTCATTGCCGTCGAACGCGAGAGCGCTCGATTTTATTTTCATTATGATGCCTAACCAAAGCGCTGAAACAAATAAGAGCGAACGGAAAGAAAGTAAAAATGAGTGCATCGGTATAAGAACTAGGCACACGGCACGCGTGAAGCGAGAAATGTGAGCGCGCCTCTTATCAAGACGCCCCGCCGTCTTAATCAACGTTGCGGCTCTGTAACTGCATTCTGTAGAGTAAACAGAACGCAGAATAACGAAAGCAAATGACAATCAATTTTTTAAAGCAATTAAAACAAAATTGACAGTCGTGTTTTTTTTAGGAAAGGAGTAGAACTTTCAAAGTAGGTTGCAATTTGCATTTATTTTTTATATGAGATGTATGTCTCCGTGTTCGAGTTTAATGATGAAAGGAACTCACTTGATTTACACTAAGTTTCAGTCGTCTACTCTTGAGTATAAACACAAATAAGAAAAGTTGTGAAGAAAAGAACAAAAAGCCAGTAAAACACTAAAACTCAAAGTTACAAAGCATTCATTTAGCGTTGTCATAGGAATTGTGTAGTCGTTGCGATTTCGACGTACGAGTACGAGCCGGGTACAAAGTCTATCATTGAAGCCGAGACATGAAACACTGAAAACTGCCGACTAAACTGAAAACTCGGCTATTCGCGGCAGTATTGTCTTGCGTTCCCGCGCCTCCTAAGCTGCGTCGCATTTTTCCCCTACTTCTTCACTTTCTTCTCATGTACACTTTCTAGGCTTTATGGTGAAATGTCTACGCTTTCTAACGTAACACTAGTGCAAGTTTTTCTTGTTGCCACTATTTGTAATGAAATCGAGTTGATGTTGTCATTGAAACCCATTTCTTGTGAGTCTATCGGTTGTTTCTAATCGCTAATTAGCAATGTTTCCCGTGTCGTGAAATTATGTGAGAAAGGGGCGCATATCCATAGTTGTTGAATCGAGTGCATTTCGTTAGGAATCTAGGTCGAGTCGAGGCAGTGACCTATTAAAACAATGGACGCGAAGACAGAAGGGTCCAAGATATGAGTCGAGCGATATCAGCGGCATGCAAAATAATCCACCTCTCACCGTGTTATTCGCTTTGTAATGTCCGTATTTAGGTCAACATCTCAGTGGAGGCTTGCTCTGGAAATCTGCATAGACGGATGTCGGCGGCTATTAGATATTGTAGGTTTCTCTATCGGAGAAACTTTACGCTAGTGAGGTGACTGAAAGTCTTTCATTCCTTATGTCCGATTCATGTAAGAGCCCGTGTCACCACTCACCATGCACATTGCACAAGCGATTTTTAATAGATGACACTAAGTAAGTGTAGTTTTACCATTACTGTAATATTTATTTATGTATTAGAAGACTTTTTGGATTAGTAATTATTATTATTCATATTGTTGTTTATTATTTTGTTGCTTTTGCCTTTGTCAACTTAGTAATACCCTAGAATTAATACTTTTGTTGTATAAAAAATATATATTAAAAAACCCCAAACTGTTGCAATATCCTTACAGAGTCATGTTAAGGGACTACTATCACTAAGTTTATAAATACCAAATTAATGATTTTTTTCATAATTACGGCGTAACCTTCTTTGATAAGATCGTATCGTGAGTCGGAAAATAAACGTATGTCTTTAAAAATATTTAAATTGTCTGCGTACATCCATGCGCGTGCGCAAGCCTTGGGCCGATCTGGCACCCACGGAAATTGGTACAACAATAAAGCAGCGGTGTCTATGTAGGCCATCTTAGGCGCTGGATTGCTCTTCGCGATGTAAATGGTTGGGAACTTTCTTCCGGCGGCGTAGTGAGAGGGCATTAGAAGGCTTAATTATGTACCTCAACAATTCGAACTGACTGTTGCCACTCTAGCAACTAGTTTCAGGCTAAATGCACTTATTCTGCTAAGAACGCTCCCTAACTTTGTTTTTTTGCGTGTTTTGGTCTTTTAGTATTTTAAATCTTTAGTTTATCATAATTTCACAATAAAAGTATAATCCTGAAAGAAACATTTTTGGGACCGATTTTCGACACCAAAGCTGTCAAAGCTGTGATAAACCGATTTGATTTATTTAATTCGAAATCCTAATCTAAGGGGAAAGTAAGTACTAAGATATATTAGATTGTATTAAAAGTATCAGCTTATTTGATTGCTCAGTTGATCGTAATAAAATAATTAGGTCCAAATAAAAGTTTGAATTTCTTATAGTATTGGACACAATTACTTTTGATTGCTTTACTTATAGGTACCTATCAAGACGAGGATATTATATAGGGACTATATAGTGAAGAATTATCGAAACAGTTACTATAACATTAACTATGATGATGTCTACGTACTACGTTAAAAAATAATATTACAGTATTGTGTGTACCTAAAAAGTATTGTGACAGACAAAAAGCAATTTATTTAAATTGCTTTTTTATTTACTTATTTATTTATTAATGAGACCAGCATAAAAAGTAATAAAAAATATAGGACAGTCTTTATATAAAGAAAATCTATAAAAAGAAAAGCGGCATTGATAAGTTGATACAGTGAAAAAAAAAATATTTTTCTCCTTTTCAACAAAATGCAAAGGCAACGTTGTTTTATTTTTGCCAAGACACGATGGACTTGGACACGACTTGAAACTCACGGAAATTGGTCCAGCAATAAGGCGCCGATGTCTATGTAGGCCATCGGGCGCGGGATAGCTCTCCGCCATGCAAATACTTAGAAAATTGGTACTTTCTTCCGGCGCGGGCGTTGCTAGAGGGCATTGTAACGATTTCTCCTGCGCAGGCGCAATTGTCTCCTTCCCGAAACATAGTGCATACTTGTTAGATATATGTGTCGAGTCGAATTGTCAGTCCTGAGTCATACCTAGATGTTTTTAAGTATAACAAATACAATTTTACTTATTACAAATAGTATGCTTAGGTCGCTTCAGATATGTAATATATTAAAGTCATTTAGCTGGTCAAAGTCTGAAACTTGCTAAAATTATTATAGTGTAAATGTGAACAAAATATATTACTTTTGGGACTACATTTATACCCGTCAGTGTGATGAAGTGCGTGTAAAGATACAATATAAAAAGGATATGAAAAGGTGTAAGCATTAGCGCTGCTTTGGCCGTCAGCTGTGTTCGTTTTTAAAAATGATGATCATGGTAGGCAAATCAATATTTATTTTGAAAGACCATAAAAAAATCTAAAGAAAGGCCTGCTTTGCCAATGAACCTCACATAAAGGCGTATTTCACCTAATAATTAGGCTTTAATTGAGCTCACCTACTTTGAGTGAACCAGTTGAATCTTTAAGGGCTGGTAATTTATCGCGCTATTGTCCAAAGAGTATAAGATAAAGTCTCGCTATTCTGGTTAGCTTTAGTTTAGAGCTAGTAACTAATGACAGAATAGAGAACAGTTTGTCATTAGAAATAATGAGATCCGTCGCTTTGGGCAATTTTAAGTAATAAATAGATGACAACACGAAATATGCGACTGATAATTATATAAACTTCTTATAGTTTTATAGGTTTACTTATATCATCTATACTAATATTAAAAAGAGGAAAGCTTTGTATTTTTGTATTTTTGTTTGTAACGAATAAACTCAAAAACTACTGGACCGATTTAAAAAATTCTGTCACAATTAGAACTTAGTAAGAGTGGCTAGAGATATTACTAAAAAAAATTACTTAATGATAAATACATAGAAATACGATTTGTTTGTTTTGTTTTTATAGAAACTATCAAAGCGGTTCGAAGTCCGCCGGGTCAGCTAGTTTAAAATAAAACGGACTTCTTTCGGATCTACTCAAATTTTCTTTTGTAATATGTTTTATATTATCCATAAGTTTCAAACCCTATGCAGGGTACATGGTCACACGGAGACTGAGGTGTTGGTGTCTCATAATTAATTAATGTAATTTATTAATTCAATATATTGTGTTCGTGTGAACTTTAGAAAAGGTTATTGCATATTTATTAAAAGTAAATTAATTTTGTTGTGATTATTTAATTAAGATTTGATGTTGATGACATAGTTGTCGACATTGAATAGAGCTCCTTTGGCTTATAAAGTAAAAGTAGATAGTGTTGATTAGTTTCGGCGAGTTGGATTGAGCCACTTTAGCATAGTTGGCAGTGCATCTGACCCGGCATGTCATGGGTTGCGGGTTTGAATCCCACTTATAGATTTTTTTCAACACTTTGTCTTTTTCAAATTGTAATTTTGTTGTATATTTTTCCAGGTTTATAGTTAAAATGTGAAACAACAGAAGTCCTTTTTAAAAGACTCCGTAATTCGTAAAACAATGCGCGCCATGATTATTTCGGCCAAAAGCGTCCTGAGCCTTCCCCAAATAATTGCCACAGAGCGTACAAAACCATGACCCCGTGTTTGCCCCCAAATGTCCTATTTTTTACACTGCACACTGCACACAGTGTGCAGCTCGATCGAAACATCGCATCGTCTTTAAAAAGATATGCAATGATCCTTCACAAAAAAATTAAAGCATTTTTGTTATTTAAACTCGTACCTATATAAAAAGTCGGTACTAAAATAATTATCATGTTTTTAGAACACTTGGTCAGTAGTGAGTTATTTTGGAGGTTCGCTCGGCGAGACCACGACCCGCGCAACAAGCGACGTTGACTGCGCGCGCGCAGCGTTAACCTACTTGCCGATCGTTGATCTTTTTGTTTGTAAACATGGCGGCGGCAAGATAGGACCGCGTAAGTGAAACTCTGTGGATCCGTATAGTTTAAAAAAATAATATAGTGTACGTAAGGTAAGGTTATTTATCGGTTTGTAAGTTAAGACAGAAAGATAAAGATAATATGAAGCTGATTATTGTTAGTGTTGACAAATTATACAAAAAAGACTGAAGAGTATAATAGGAAACTGCGCAGATTTAAAACTTTCTTTATTAATTTATTGGTAAGCTCTAATACCAAATATAATATATAACTATATATAACTAAATAGGCTTGTATAATATATATTCAATTATTTTTAGATTACATTTACATACAGAGATATATATACAGTAGAATCCGTTTATTATGACTCCGCCTATATTGACCAGCCGGTTATTATGACGTAATTGCACTACGAAGTTTGCTTTTCATACAAAATTCTTTATAAAAAAGTCGGATATAATGACTTCCCTTACAGTGACATATCGCTTATTATGACCCATTTTTAATAAATTATGTCCGGTTATAATGACCGACATGATTCTTTACACTTTCGGTATTGTTCGTTGGTTCCCGACGACGTTCGGCACGTGGCTCGTTCACAGCAATATTGAAAATGATAATTTGACCATAGCTATGACTTCTATACACAATAGTATTAGAGACTGTTTTTACAATAAAATGAAAAAACAAAAGCAGACAAAAATTACAGATTACTTACAGTAAAAAATACATTTGTATGTGTTATTATAATAATGTGCTGATTACGTGCAATTTTGATTTTGATTTAATATGTATGTACATACATATGTAATTACATATGTACTATGTTTCTGTATTAAAATACATACTTAAATACATACATATTTACATAAAAAAGTTTTTCATTTCACATAACGCTTTATATGACGTCCGCTTATTATGACGTGTTTGTCAATTCCTTTCGATGTCACTATAAACGGACTCTACTGTACATACATTAAACCAAACAATGAATGAATAGTTTTTAGATCCAATGGCTATAGATACACAATTTCACATTCTTTAGGTACTGTATTTGAATGTGTTTTTATTTTTTTTTCAGGAAACTAGTCTAACAGCTCTACCAGAAACACGATTGGTGTGCTCGCTTATCTTCAGACGTTGATTGGCAATTAGTTATGGTACCTAATTAAAAAGTCTTTTCAGTCAAAGTCTATCCCAAAATCTCAACAAATAGTATAGTCAATAGTTTAATAAATTTTATAAGTTATGACGTTATTATGTGCCTTTAAAGGTTTATATTAAATAAATGATTTAACTTTGAGTATTTTTATAGCGCGTGTCTTTTCACTTGACTTGAAAAGCAAGAGGAGGTTATTAAAGTGAACGTATAAAATGTTTTTGTTTTGTTTATATAATTTTTATCGCAAATTTTGTTGCGAACAAAAGCGTTGTTTGTTGTTTTGTTTGTTGTTGTTTTATTATATAAAAAACATTATAAATGTGGGTAAAACTAGGTAATCAATATCATCATCGAGAAAAATTACTTTTTTTCTATATCAGCTTTCCAGAAATACACAAAAGCGCAACAACAAAAACATAAAATAACACAGGTAAATGACATTCACAGAGACTGCATTCAATATCCGTCATGAAAACCTATTCTTTTTATATCTTACGGGTTAAGCATTTGGTTTTCATCTCACCTGATGTTAAGTGATGATTAAGCCGGAAGTGGAAGCGCACTTCACCCGGAATCCTCAACAACTGAGGCACTGGCTACGTTATCTCCAGCTGCCGGAACACAACAATGCTATAAACATTGATGTTATGGCGACATATTTAGGTAAGATCCATCTCATTCTATCTTTGTATTTATTTACAAAACTCAAGTAGTTAAGTCATTAACTATGATGACACATTTTCGTTTCAGTGTTGTCGTAAGAAATTGTCTTATCGCATAAAAGAGTATTGACGTTCGTTGGTTTGTTTAGCCGATCAATGGAAATTACCTAATGTAACAACCACAGATAACCTTTAATTGTATAATGTTTACTTGACATAGCTTAACTTATAACTAATCAAAATGAGTATAATTTTCCATGATTATTCTCAAGGATTTTCTAGAAATGCATTTATCTCTCCGTCTACAGATAAAGTAATATAATGAAAATTTGTGAATGTTAATTAATCTGTCCAGTGTTTGGTTAATTTAAAGTGGCAATATGTACAGACTGCTAAGTTCAGTTTTATCCTCAAATCGATCACGTTCTGGAGTACGAGAATCCCCCACCCCATACCCCGCTAAACCCCGAAGACTTGGCCAGACACTTATTAAAAACCCAGTACCATTCAAACCATTTTGTGGCGGTATAGGTGGGTGCCACGATCAGTAGGCACTGGTATACCTAGGTGTAGGACTTATATAGTCCTTGCCAGTGCTTCTCGTTCGAAGGCTTTCTCAAGAGTTAAACTAGTGGTAAATTCAATTCAATGGTTTACTTTAAACTATTTTTCAATTAAATTAAGTAATTTGTATAAGTAGTTTGACGTCAAAAAAGTGCCTGTGAATTTTTATACTAAATTTATATTAAATATTAAAATATATGATTTTGACTTTAAATTTATCACCAAAAACTTTGTATCACTCTGTAAAATTATTACTTATATCTACACGCGTAGAAGTATCGGGTGGTAGCAATAAAGTTGTGCGTGCTAAGCTGTTCTGCCCATAAACAATGCTCTACTTTAAACGTCATCACAATTATGCTCCGTGGGTATCCGTTGAGTTATAGTTGAATTATAAACCGATCGCCTCCTATGTCTATTAGTAGCATAAGGTAGCGATAAGCGGTAGCAGGAGCCTGTTTCCAAACTTTCCTAGATTAAAAGCCGTTCCTCATGTCGTCGGTATCATAAACAAATTTCAACTGTTTTGACTTGAAATGTAGCCTTGACATACGAATAGAATATAAACGTTTCCGACACGTTTTAGTTTTAATAATGAGAGGGGTAGATGGGCACCAGTGTTCAACGGGAACCAGTGATCGACATGTTCATCTTTTAATCATTAAAAATACGCGTCAGCAGCTGATTGTTGTCTAATGACAAAAATTGATTTTTGTCTAATGAAATAATTGCTAATGCAACAATTGAGTACAGGCTACTTGTTTCCTATCTATCATCCGGTAAAATTTAAGGGTGGTAATTAGCAACTTAACAGTTCCTACACTTTTGGCTTTTTTGGTCGGCGCCCTTAGATGTTTTTTTGTTGCCAACAAAAAGTGTGTCGATCACTGGGCTTAAAGTGTCGGATACTGAAGCCACTACCCTAAACGAAGAAAGGTATTAAACAAGTTGCGAGCACCTAACCCGTTTTTAAAATTTAACACAGGAGACCGGGAGTATGGGGACCCGTGCGCAGATGGGAATACAGGATTCATTAATAATGTAAGCCACTCTTTAATCGTGCTGTGAATTGCTGAAAGTTTATTACTAAACAGGTAACTACGTACAACGCGACCCAAAATAAGTTGTTTGTAAATAAATAACTGTTGCTACTTTTGATGGATGGAGATTTCAAGTTAAAATATATTGAGTTTAGCAAGGCGTAAAGCTGTAGGTCTCTGTAGTTGTTGTAGTAAGATGACTGTAACGCAGGTATGAAAAGTAAGGAAAGTGAAGTAATTAGCCTATATAATGTCCCACTGCTGGGCAAAGGCTTCCACCGTTGAAATCTGATTAATTATCTTATTTTAACCGCCTCTGTGGTCTAGTGGTTAAGACCACCGGTTTAGACCCAGAGCTCCCGGGTTCGATTGCCAGCGGAGGGTACATGTTTGTGTACTCGGTTTGGTTGGTGGTAGGACTTGTTTGTCCGCCTGGCTAGCTACCACCATCTTATCTTGTCCCTTGGATTGAATTGGACCCTTTTGTGATGCATTTTAATTGACTTAAGTTAATAAAAAAGTTAAAGCTCACTTTGCTCTACTACCTATGAATGAATTTATTTAGCACAAAATACAACAATATACAAAAATAAAGCAATTAGACCGTAATTCATGAAAGTGTATTTTTACAATACACTCAATATTTACTCTGTTACAATAGTGGTAATGAAAACTCCTTAGTCCGCATTGAGCCCTGGTCTCCCCATGTGATATTGTGCATGTAGGAGAACTTGAGCCCAGAAATGGGACGTTTGTGCTGATGATGACTTCTGATTATTAGTTTATTAATTTATTAAGGATGTGCCTGATGATATGATTGACCTATGTCCAGCAGTGGACTAATACGAGTATAGACTTATGTTGACGATGAAACAAGAAGCATCCTAAGATGGTACATGCTTGCTTGGAACGTCCTTATATACTTTACTCCTGAAAAGCTTCAAATTTTTTATTTTGAACATTGGAAGGTTTTTTACAAAAACAACATAACTTTTTAGCAATATATTCTACAGGTAATAAAAAAAACTTTCTCCAATCCAAGTTTTTCGTTTCTTTACTTTAAAATTTTGATCATTTATTCATGATAATGTATTGAATCGATAACGTAACATTTTCCACTATTTATATCTAATATTATGGAGAAAAATGATAAAATGTAGTATGCACTAGTGTTATTGTTGTATGTGTATGTAGATTTTGTAATAATCCCTTCGTTGTTTTAAAAGTAAGTAAATGTTATTATCATTACACACAAATACGGATGGGTTACTTCAATATTAATGAACTACATTGCAACAAATACTTGTTTCGATATTCTTTGGTTTTTGGTCAGACGTCTGCACATCGACCTATCCAGAACTGTCTAATTTCTTTAATAAATGTTTAACCCTATGCGATATATATATAAAGCTCAAAGTCTATTGAGGGAATTTGACAGTTTGTGGTAGTCTGATGTGCAGGCGTGTGTACACTATTTTTGATGTGTAACATCTTTCCTCTCGCTTTCTTGCAATTTGTGGAAGTGATTTCAAGAAATGGGACGGAAGTGTGTAACAGGAAGTCGGGGAAACGCGCAAGCGCGCGCCATTTGATTTGACGAATGAGCGCGCGGTGGTAGAGTTGGCCGTCGGATGGTACCAACCAATCGGGGAAGCGCGCGCCATTTGATTTGACGAATGAGCGCGCGGTAATGCATGTTAAATAAAATACAATTTTCATTAAAAATAATTATTCTTTGCTATAAAAAATCATTTCAAATAATTTTTTTTTCAGAATATAATGTTAAAATTGCTTATTAATAAGGTAAGATTTCAAATGTTATCATCTTATGCGACTACTGTAAGGCTCGTTTTTTTTTAATGTAAATTAAACAAAATGTGGGCGAACACTGTGATTATATCATGGCATATAACTAATATTACAAAGTAATACCAGCTCGTTTCCTTGAACGGTCGGAGCATTGATCTAAACTTGTATGTAACTTGCGCAATAGCATAAAATTGTAAGTACAGAACAGAGGTCGCGGGTTCAAATTTCGCTCATGGCCATACGATTTTCATTACTAACAACACCTTCATATAAAAACAGGCTTACAAAAATGCGCCTTGGTGATTTGAACTTGAAGTTTTTTTTAATTATCTTTACTACGTTAAAATTCTTCCTGCTTATAAAAAATTGCCAGCGAACATTAAAATACCACACATAAACGATATATTCGTTAATATTTACAGCGTATTTTGTGTGTTATACTCATAGATAATTTTTCAATAGCTTATTATTTTGTAAGGGCTGTAACAGTCTCAAGTAATCAATGGAACTCTTTCAATAAGTGTCTTTTACATTACGAGCAATATGAACTTTCCTTTTTGTTTTAATTTCAACATACTTAAATTCGGTTAAAGCTGAGCGCTAGGTATTGTTTTTGTTGTAGGTATTGTCTTTGTTTTTTTAAGTGCTACATTTTGTATGTTGTTGTATATTTGTGCTAAATAAATTCATTCATTAGTAGTAGAGCAGAGTGAGCTTTATCTTTTTTATTAATAAAGTTACTTAAAGTAAGTAACCATTTTAACGAGCTTCATAACGAAGCTTCTCTTGGGCTAGATAATTAGTGTGAGTGTAGGAAAGTTTAAGTTTAAGTTTATTAAGTTTAGTACTTATCACAAAGTGTATAAGTGCGTGTAAAAGTCCTTCTCTATCATTCATACCTACTACTGATTCATCAAGATCACTATCTCAATGTATTGTCATTACATTGTCATTAAAATGCGTGCAACGCATTTAGTATAGCGGAAATGCTATTATTATATACGATTGTTATATCCTGATGAACTATGAACACCTTGTGTTGTTATATGTTAGTGCTTTGTCTAGATCTTTAGTAATAGTTCCTGATAACTAGTAGCCATAATTCTATTTGTGTTTAATTACGAGAGTTTCTTGGAAGTCTCAGTTGACAATATGTACAGAGATCTTATTTCAATACCTTAGTAGGTATATTAGCTAACATATGCTTTGTAGTAATGATAATAGGCTTTGGGTTGCAGGCAGATAACGATTAAGATAAAGATAAGATAAATAAACTTTATTGTACACCAAAAATAAAAAAATTGACAAAAAACTACATAAAAATACACGTACAAAGATTATCAAATGATGTAACTCATTAAGTTAATGGTTTTATAATATTAAAACTTATATTGGGCAACGGAAGAGGATAAATCACTAGTAATGGTTATCTTGCAACCTTTGCTAAACTCGGACCAATATTTTATTTTTTGTCAAATTATATCTAGAAATATTTTTTTATTGTTTATTCGGCAAATGATTCCCTTCTACCTAATGTTAGGTGGAAATGGAGAAAGGTGCCTCTTCACGCCTCGTTTGAATGACCCTATATTATAGGAAGGAAGGAAAACATGTGCTGGTAGACCATTACATCGTTTGCGGGTGCGAGAAAAAAAAGAGTTACCAAACTTCTTTGTGCATTGAAATTTTGTTTAGCACATAAAAAGTGTTGAATAGATAGATTATTGAAACAAGAACATATTGAGCTTACATATCGTGATGACCAATGCCATGTCTGGATGGGTTACCATTTTAAAATACCTTGAACTTCTTCTTGCTTTGGAAAGACCGTTAAATTGATGCCTCGATTATTGTCTACAGATGGCTATCGTAAAAACCCAATATCCCTTATTGGGTCAGCGTAGTGAGCTATGGCGCCTTGGTCCTGGTGGGCTAGTCATAGGAGGTATACGGCAGCACTCAGGATCAGAAAAGTCACAAGCCTAACTATGCGGAAGAAAATTGGAGAGGCATGCGCCCAGCTGTAGACATCACCATGCTGCAAGGAAATAAAGGAAGGTAAGAAATAAAGAAAAGAAAGGAAAAAAGAAAGGAACGAACGACAGGATATAAAAAAAGGAAAAAAAGAAAGGCACGAACGAAAGAAAGGAAAGAAAAGAAAAAGAAAGGAAGAACCAAAAGAAAGGAAATAAAGGAAGAACCGAAAGAAAGGAAATAAAGGAAGGAAAGAAAGGAAGGAAAGAAAGAAAGGAAGGAATGAAAGAAAGGAAATAAAGGAAGGAAAGAAAGGAAAAACGAAAAAAAGGAAATAAAGGAAGGAAAGAAAAGAAGAACCGAAAGAAAGGAAATAAAGGAAGGAAAGAAAGAAAGAACCGAAAGAAAGGAAATAAAGGAAGGAAAGAAAGGAAGAACCGAAAGAAAGGAAATAAAGGAAGGAAAAAAAAGAAGGAACGAAAGAAAGGAAATAAAGGAAGGAAAGAAAGGAAGAACCGAAAGAAAGGAAATAAAGGAAGGAAAGGAAGGAAGAACCGAAAGAAAGGAAATAAAGAAAGGAAATAAAGGAAGGAACGAAAGAAAGGAAGGAAAGGAAAAATAAAGGAAGAACCGAAAGAAAGGAAATAAAAGAAGGAAAGAAAGGAAGAACCGAAAGAAAGGAAATAAAGGAAAGAAAGAAAGGAAGGAAAGAAAGAAAGGAAATAAAGGAAGGAACGAAAGAAAGGAAGGAAAGTGAGTTATAGTTCTGGCCATGTGCGCTATCGTGAATGTTAGGAAGGATTAAACCTAGCTGTGGTATGTTAATAGGAACGTGATGTCTTTCAGCAACGGAAATTGTAACTGTTCAATTCGCACTAGTCTGTCTTTAGTACAGTTACCTTAAAACTACTGTAATGGTAAAGCAAAATATTCCAACTTTTTTGTTGATTCCTTCAGTTTGGATGTCCATAAATTATGTATGTCACGCTAAGTTAACATTGTAGTTCACAATATTGACATGAATGATTGCTCGTAAAATTTACTCACGCAAGTACTAACAGTTTGCTGCCCAAATATTAAACGTCATTGTTTTAGCATCGCGCCTCTCCGTACGAACACAAACAGCGCACGAGATCTGACCTCAAAATACTTGAATATTTATTCACACGGCGACGCGGACACTTGTCTTGTTAGCCATATTGAATAATCCCGTGATTAACTATAGGTCAAGTGACAATCAGTATGCAAGTGAGGAGCCTGTAACGATCTATTACAGCGTTATACATAGATTTGGGAGATCTCATTCTAACGTTGATTTGGTAATGGCGGCTGTGACCCTCAACTGCGGTTACGTAAAGGCATCCGGCGCAGGGCTCAAGAGCAGCGTTGATCCCTTCACATTGTCAAAGGTTATTGAACCGGTACCATTTAGCTGTTCCTTCGAAGAATGCAAGGCCATTGATGGCCGCATCACCGGTGCCCGCTTCGCCGCGCCGCCCGCCTGCCGCACCGCCGGCCTGACAGTTGCGCGATCCGTTTGCCGTACATAAACATTTCGAAACAACCTTTTAGGCCAACCCAACACTGTATTTTGCCAACACACCGCAAATGATCAAAAATCATCCACAACTTTCCACTCTTCGAAAACTTAAAGGACCGACCGGCCGTGTAAACTTTCGACATGTCTCTTTTCCAGTTTTATGAATTGTTTAACACAAATTGTATAATTTATTGTCCTGGTCGTGGCGCATGACGTCAATAACGTTACCTAACTTTTGCACAATCTATGACGTTACAATAATTTGACTCGCCAAATATCTACACTTAATTAACTTCATCATGGAGAAAACAAACTATTTTTTCTGAGACTGTGTAAATTCTTATTAGGTACGTTAAAGATGTGTACCAATCAGCCCCTAATTGCTGACTTACGTTCCGTCGGGGTGGAGTGCGGCAGAACAAGCAATTACGATTAACAATAAAGTATCCGCTCGTCTCTTGCACGGTGATAAATTCTCGACTATCCGTGTTCTTATTTATACCAGGAATTTCTTGGCTATTGTGCAACAGCTGCTCATACCAAGGGTAAAAGCCTTGGAATCGTTGACCCTGTCGCCAGACGCCACGACTGGTCGACCACCTCTTCGGTGCAAACTAAAAATAAAGGAAGAAAGACGTATACTTGGTTGGGATGCAAACGTTCTAGACTGTACGTGCGGGTGCAAAGGATAAAAAGAGAATAAAAGAATCTAGCCCGTTCAGTGGCCCGGCGCGAAGTAGATGACCGGAGACGGGCGTCGCTCGCTCCCGACAAGCAAGCCGACGAGCCGACTAAGGGAATAAAACAAATCTCACCTCAATGAAACCAGCCGTCGCCCTTATTGACAAGAATGTCTCATTAAAGATTCTATCGATTTGATTCCGACCACACGCTGCAATGAAGCTATTGACTCCGATACGGACCCTTAATGAGACTGGCATTCCACCGGATCGTAAACTAGTTTCGCTATCTGCATTGTTGATCGATATCGTTTATCTATTAAGAAGATAGCGAATAGCTTACGACGTTTTAATAAATTTTTAAAGTAAACGAATATACGCCTTATTTTAACAGCTGCACAACTGTCCGACAGACGTGAGCCGTTGCATCTCACGGAGGTTATAAGGAAAATGGTTTGTACAAGGCCGCATGAGAGTGAAACTGGTCAAATGCGTTATTATAATGAACTAGGAAATAGTGACGGGTGTAAAATGTCGTTGTTGCAGGTTGAGTGGTTCGAAGCGGATGCGAGCACGCGTGCCGCGGTTTGGCCCGCTTGATCTGCGCGCGCAGATAAACGCAAATGTCCTTTTAAGCGATGTGCGCGGGCGTCCACCCCGAGCTAACCTTGCATTGTGTCAGTAACACTGGCCGCTGGATAACTGTACGGTGGCTTAATGAGAATAGCAAAAAGGTTGGATCGCCTCTCCTTGCTGCATTACAGGAGGCTTGCGTTGCATTGCCCTCTTGTCTCACAATCCTGTCTCATTAGTTAACTGTTGTCTGTGCTCGGTGATATCTTAATTCAATTAAGTGCAGCACAACGTTTTTTACTGTTCTTAGATTGAAAGAAGTTGGAAATAAAATTTACATGTTTTCCTCCTATACATTATAAAGTGTAGTTATATTGGTCTATATAGCAGATAGTGTTTGGAAATGTGTTATGTGTTAAATAATGCGTTAGCTTATATTCTTGACTTTTGAGAGTGGTTCATAGAAATTGCGTGTAATGTTTATTTTGTAAACTTAAATTCAGGTTTGTTAATTAATTAATACTTACCTCAATAACTCTTACAAGAATATACGATTGTAAGAAAATGACAATAGCTATATTACTTTTCAACAATCCTTTTATACTTATATATGCCATGCACATGTAATTCTCTTGGAACCAGTTCTATTCTTTAGACGTTCTTTAAAAGTGAGTCACTACTAAAAAACGAGCAATACGAAAAAAAACTTTTCCGCTTGTAACTACAAAGTAAAAACTCGTTCCTATAAATAAACATGTAAACGGAATACGTAGGTAAGTTCTCTAATAGAGCACCTACTAGTGCTTACAGGGTTACTAAGCAACTTTAATAGAAGTCATGTTGCTATGAGTTGGAGGGTCGGTGGTATAGGAGGGGTCACACACAACCTGTCTGTATGGCTTCCGACCTCATACTGTGTCTGCCGTCAAGTAATGGGTCCACATTGCTTTACAGTTTTGAGTGACTTTTGTATGTGGGAGAACAAACAACATTCAAACTCGTCGTAGCCTGAAAAAATATGACAAAATTATGTAAAGGTATCCAACCTGTACAATTACTAGACATACACAGGCATAATAATTAAGGCCTCAGTATTGGTAACATGCAAATGTCAACCCATGGTATTACGTTATTCTGTGGTATTACAAGCGCAACTATTCTGTCGTGAACTAATACATTTTGTAAATTATTTCTGTCGCATCCACAGAACAAAAACTAAAGGACGTAAATACTATGTTCTGAGGTCGCACCACTAAAACATGAATGAAATGCTCCCCCAGCACACGTATGCCATCCTTCCTACAACATGGGGTCCCTTTAAACGAAGTGTGAAGAAGCAAATCGCAGTTTGGCAAGGTGACGACGGCTAAGTAAGACAATTCTGCCTCACTAGCTGCTTTCGCAACTGAACTCCGCTTTTTCTCCTGCTATAGGATAAAAAAGCATTAGGCAGCGGTGATAGGTAACCATAAAGAGACTATTATGCTTGTTAATAGCTCCGTAAAAGGGTAGGTAATGTTAAGTAAATGTATGCCTTTCTAGCAGCGCCAGTCCAGGGGTAGAGAGAGTGAAGCGGCCGCTCTAGGCGCCCGGAGGAAAGAGGTGCCAAAATGATAAACGTGAAAACAATTTTGAGCAAAACATTTTGATGGCGCCTTTTGAGACGAATAAGTGATGTTTTTATTTTAATTCTCGTTCTATCCTGATCAAGGTTTTGGGACAGCGCAGCGCTGCTATGTAGTAAGTTATATATATTTACGTAGTGAGGGAGTACATTTAAACAGTTATATAGGTGATAATAAAAACCCCAAGGTTTTTATTCAGGTTCAGTTTATACAAGTATACAGTATACAATTTATACAAGTTCAGCGTAGCGATAATAATAAACATCACACATTTTTTTAAATGCAGTGTACAGGCACACGTCGTGCGTCTGCTAGTTATCAATTCTCCTTTCACTCATTCCTTCCGTTCGTTCAAACATCCTTTGAAATTCACCCGCTCCTTACATTCCATTTCACCATCCCACATAAGTGTATACTAGATCTCTTAGATCCAGAGGTCCCAGGTTCGATTACCAGTGGGTACATGTTTGTGTATTCGGGTTTGTTGGTGGTAGTTGTTTCTCTGCCTAGCTAACTCCCATCATCTTTTCTAAATATGTCGCCATAACATTGATGTTTGTAGTATTATTATGTTCCGGCAGCTAGAGATAAGATAACCAGTGCCTCAGTATTGAGGATTCCGGGTGAAGTGCGCTTCCACTTTCGACTTTAACTTAAGATCAGGTGATATGAATGGCAAGTGCTTACCCGTAGAAAATAATATTAAAACTATGTGCCTTTTATCTGTATATGTAATACGTGAAGCAAAAACTTTGTACCCCTTTTTACGAAAATTGCGCGGACGGAGGAGTCATAATACGAGCTTCAAAGCATTTGTGGTGCGATTCCCGACATCAAAGCTGGACAACTTCATGAAGGAGGACTTCTGGCCGAAGGGTGTAGTCTACAGGCGCTTCCATGGAAAGTTGCCTGTTGCTACCAAATTAGCACAGTAGGTGCTAATCACATAATACTAACGTTCCCCCTTACAAATAAACACTATTTAAGCATTTACTTAGTTAATCATTGTTTTGTCAACGTCACACAAACGTCGTTCTCAATTTGAGAAAAAGAGACAAAACAATGATTAACTAAATAAATGCTTAAATAGTGTTTATTTGTAAGGGGGATAGTTACTAAGTTATTTTATATACTAACAAAAATTGTTTTTATTTTGTATGTATGGTAGTCTGTAAGGTATTTATTATATGGGCCGCTCTGTATTTTTACCATCTGTTACATTGTTTGTTGCCTGAAATAAAGATTTATTATTATTTATTTATTTATAAAATTTCGCACACTTATAATTTATATAGAGAAGGAGTACAGAATGTTAATATTTTTTTTTATTATGTATGAAAAATACATTAAATCAATAAAACAAACATTACACAGACTACTATGTATTTGACACACACGCATATACCTATACTCTTTTCAAAAATTTCAAAAATGGAAGAGGAGCGGCCGAAATCTGTCAATGCCAATCCAAACTCACATTCTATCTTTTTGAATTTTTCATTGCATAGGATACAATACGTGCAGCCTTAATAAAATTACGGTCGAATTTCGACCACTGGGCGACCACTAGTATTATCAGATACATCAGTCTGTCTCTGTATCTATCTAGTGGCAGGCGATGACGGCATACCCCACAACAATGTAGGTGGTTAAACTTTATTGCAACCATAACGTTAATTATGGATTCGTAATAAAAGAACAACGTCAAATTGCCAGTGTTACGCTCGCAGAGACAACGAATGCCATAAACTTTAGCTCAAGGATTTAAGAATAAAATTAATTTCTTTATTTTTCTTTGTAAGTAAATCGTATACTTTAGAAATGGTGTAAGTCCTTAGTTAACTGGACATGTTAACAGCTTTTATGTAGTTTCTGTTCAAAATAGATCATGTTTTATATTGTTATGACTCAAAGGTAAGACTGCACTAACCGTGTATAGTGTATTCGTGTTCATGCCAGTTATATGAGTAAATATTTGTTTCTTAAATCAAACCGAACTTTTTGAAGTTTTTTTTTGTTAAAGGAATTGATGCAAACCTTTTTTACATCGTTATAAAAGCCTTAACTTTTTCTTAAAAAGTTTTAAGTTTTTAGTTTTAAGTTCTAGGCATTACGAGATACGCGGACGATGTCGTGGACAGTTGCTTTTGTAAAAAAATGTCAAACTTACTAACCGCAGAAAAAACTTTTTTACGTTTTTATAGTAATTATACTAGGTACAGTCACGAGCATTAGCAGCAGTATTCACTTTTGACTAGTTTTTTTGACTCTTATTCCATTGTACAAAGAGCTTATATTGTTTACATATTAATGCTAACATTTAATTTTTTTTATTAATTGTAGAAATGTATTACAGGTCTCGATCTCAACAAAAAATAATTTATGATACACCCTTTACATCCGTAAGAAGATCTTGTTCAATTTTCATTTGCTTAGTAGCTTCAAACAAAAAGTAAGGGTAAAGCAAAGGAAGTAGAAATTAGTATAAGGTACTAATGCCTTAATTTCGTTTTACAATTAACACATTGTCTCCTGCTCTACGCCTTAAAGCAATTGCGTCTGAGAGTATCGCTCAGCACGTGGACACGCTAATGGTAACATTAGGCTGAGAACACACGGAGAAATGCAACTGCAGTGGAATTTGATGCATACTGTAATTCATTTATTTTTTATATATTTATTTACCTTTGGCACAGTATAAAATATATATAAGTACAGTGCAAAATACAACAATACAATTACAGAAACGTATGCATTTATATTTATACCTCTATTACAACCGCGCATATATATATAAATAGAATATTACATATAATAATAATAATAAAATAAACTTTATTTTCTCATCAAAAACACAAGTATACAATTTTATGATTATAAGTAAACAGTTGTACATTATAGTAGTTTGTGTGAGACTGACGCCTGTGATTGATATTAATATACCAGTTGTACAGGTCATCAGGCTCCCACCACCTCATACCACATATAAAAACGGCTAAATAAAAATACTAAAAATAAACGCATACTTAATTACCAAAAAGTATGTAGATAGGTAGGTAAGTCTATTAAATTCAAATAATATTAAATATAAATTAAACAATACTTTCTTAGTAAACTTAAAACATAATTTTCTAATAACTAGTTTCATAACGGCACTCATATTTGCACAGCCTGTATCTTCACATCTACAGTCATCATCAGTTAATTACCTACATCAACTAAAAAAAAGGATTGTCTACCTGGCGATGGCGTGCCGCGCACTGCGCCTCCGCAGTCATACCACAGGGTTTGTGGTCATACCAAACCAGTGATACGCACTCTCACACAACACAACACAATAATACACACACACACACACATATACAACTATACATTTATGCTAAATGTATTCGACGTGTTTGATATCTGTATTATTCTTATATTTGTTTTTGTTTTTCTTAGACGACTCGTAGAACATTAAAAATGTAAAAGTTTATGTTGTACTATTATTTTAAACTGTTGTAGTGCTTAGAATTTTATCAAATAAATTTAAAAAAAGTTGTTAGATCACTTTATTTCATACTTTTAATTGTCCTAACAAACATTGAGGCTCTGGTGGAATATATACGAGTATTGCTCTTTGCTTACTTTATTGTATTGCCTGCAAAAGCGCGCGTGAGGGCTGTGCTGTGATGTGATAGCTACATTATTTCTAGCAAAAAGTACGAAAAAAAAGAAAAAGAACTTTTTTTTATCATTCATGCTGAAGTTTTAGTAACTTAAGTTAATGAGTGCAAGTGTTTATGTTAGTGTAAACCTCTGTCGTTTTTTTATAATGACCAAACTTATGTAACGATATATTTCAATTAATAAAATAAAAATAATTGCCTACTTGTGTTTGTTTGTTAATAAGTTTAAAAATTTCTAAACACACGTAACACGTATCTGCGTTGGCAAATAATAGTAATGCGTCTGATTATTGCAAAATAAAGTGACATGACGGCATGAGTCGTTCTGTTTGACACAACTTCAGTTGTTTTCTCTTTTTCTTGGACATTATGTCAATGTATACCTACGCAGTAAGACGCGGCCTTTGATGTTTGTGAAAAAACCAACAAGCCCTCAGAATAATAATTAAAGCTATAGAAACCGGACTAAAATAGCAAAGGTGTCACCAGATTTGTGACGTCATATTTGAGGTAATGTAGTGAGTGACTTTCTATAGGACTCAAGATTTTTTTTGATCACCGATTATCTGATGACCGTTTGACATAACAATACAAAAAATAAAAACTAGGTGTCAACCATTTGTTGCACTCCAACCTCCTTTTCTAGCCCTAAGATAGAACGGAACTTAACATAGTTGCACGATTTTTATTTTAGCCATCCTTCTATAGCTTTAGTTATTGTTCTGAGAACAAGCCAACATCATTTAATTGCGTCTGTGGTCTAAAGGGAAGACCATCGATCTTAGACTCTGATCGGTTGTAGGTCGATTGATTCCCAGCACGGTTCATAGTCCACCTAGCCTAGTATACTACTTTGGCATCTCGTAGTTAAAGATGGTGTGGTCGCAATGAAAGGCCTTGCTGTAATGAGGAATATTCGTATTTTATTTGCTGTTGTCAGTTTCTTATATACAATTTTGCTTAACTTATAATAATCTATAATTTCTTCATTCATCCTTTATCTATCATCATCTAATTTTAATATGTCGTCATAACCAAACAATAATGTATGAAGCATTGATGTTTACCGATAGATATAAAAATACAACTTTTCTGTAGTTTATTTCAGTTGAAGTGCGCTTCAGACATTTTAGCAATTAATGGGATTCTTACCATGCTTTTTTGTTTTTTAGTATCCGATGTCTCGGCACTGTTGCATTGCGCCATGATGACGGATACAAGCACTGAAGTTAATGCAGGTGGATTTAAGAGCAGAAAAAATTATCTTACTTCTTTTTAAGACTTTTTTTTGCGTTTGACACTCTTTTAGTCATTGTTGCGCTTGCCATTCGTACCTACACTTTTTCTTAAGTATCACTATTCACTCGAACTTGCTCACTACACTTACAGCATCAGACTGCTATACATACTGTGAGTGAAATTTGCGGCATTCGGTAAAGATGATTTCGGTTCGGAGCTCTTTGCTCTGTGTGCCTCTCAGTCTGTCAGTCTGACTGCATAGATAATAGGCTGTGTGGTTTTGAGTTGCACCGTGTGCCCTAGGCCTTAGTGGCAGTGATCGTTGCGATTGGTCCGATAAGAGCAGCCGGCCGCTGACCGACCTTCACACTTCGCGCTGCGCTCGCGGCGGCGCGGCCTCGCTCGTCGCGCCGCTCTGCGTATGCTGCGCTAGAACTACATTTTTTTTTCATTTGTTTGTATTCGAACATTTTGTAGTTTTCAAAATAAAATAAAATAAAAGGATTATTTTTATTTTCTAGCGGCCCACGCACGAACTTTCGAATGGTGGTTTTACTAACTTAGAAATCTTTGCGGGCGTGCGCACTACAATTTACCAAACCTTCATTGCAAGCGGATCGCATACGTGAGAAACAAAGAAACATAAAATTTTATATAAATAACTTTAATTCTTAGCATGCATAAGTTATTGGCGACCTTAATATATCATCACATATATAATAATCTTGTACGTTAAATAATTATGTTCCATGAAGATAAGAATAAGATTTAAAAAAATATGAAGCAGGTATGCTTCCTAATATTTTTAAACTAGCTACTGTATAAAAAACTGGTCAGTCAAAATTGGTAAATTAGGACTTTTATCAATTAGGGAATTACTCTATAAAAACCTTTAAGAGTGCAAAAACCTATAGAGTTTTTTTAAATATTTTTTTGGGACTTTTATTACAGTGACAATGCCAGTCCCATCATATCTTATTCCTATACTTAACGTCTAAAGGTATACCATAAAAATAATTTTTGCGCTGGCGCTGACATCGGGTCGGCTAGTAGCTCGTGATACTTATAAACATTCTTAGCATTAAGGCCAAATTTGGATACAAACAAAATCCTATCACGTGCGTCCCGCACACATTCCATCAAAATATGATACAAGTCTTCTAATTTATCACATGTGTCACAGTTAGGGGAACTGGTCTTACCCATCAAAAAAGCACAATATTTTGTTGTAAAATGCTCGGAACGTATTCTTAAAGCCGTAACTAACACAGGTCTACTTAATTTGGATAATAAGAACCAAGGAACATGAGGAGTTCATTGAAATGAAACAACTTTTACGGATCTACTCGCGTTTATTTTACACGTAACTTATTTAATGTTTATCCTGACGTTTCCTGCGAGTAGATCCGTAAAAGTTGTTTCATTTCAATGTGTAGTGTTCGCGTAAACTTTAGAAAACAATATGAGGAGTTCACTTTGGATACTTTTGTACCACATTCCATTACTTTTCGATCTTTCATCAAAGTAGGTTTTCCAACTTTTCATACATTTTCTTTTATATTTATGAAGAGCTTCTGAGTAGCTAGGTAATATCTGTGCTACAAAGTCCTGCTCTATAGCTTTTACAGAAAAATATGTCGTCATGTCACAGAATAGACATTCCCCTCTATCAGCTGTTAGCTCAGAACAAATGTTGCTCCTTCTTACTGAGATAAAGATAAAAATACATGCACATAATAAGAAACACAAATACGTTCCTTGCAATAGTAAAAATGTTGAGGTCTACGTAGTAGGATTTATAATTCCATAATCGGTACTTACAACTCGCACTTGACAGTTTTTCGTCATGTCACGTTTTCAATTTACTTCTGTCGTCAATATTTCTCATATGGGCATTAGTATTCAACTCATGGTACCTATCTGGTTTTATAATAGATAAAAAATATAAAACATAGATTCTAATCATGTTCAACTTTGCCATTATCACAGAATAAGTAATAGTATATTCCATTATCTAATAAATGTAACAAAATGTAAGTATTTGTGGCTGATGTGAAATGTGTACGTGATCTGTATGTGAGGCTTTATGTAATAGGTTAGGACTTGGATCAATCCACTAAATGTTTTAAACGTATACAATATGGAGGTATAATTTACTTTTACAAAAACAATTTAATCACAAATTACTTAATATCTTAGATTTGCGGTCTTCACAACACGCTATTTAAAAAAAGTTACTTAAAACATTGTAAAAAAGGATTTATTCGAGATAATATCGCCTACCTGGAGTTAGCAGTCTTTTTTATATGCATACTAATGCGTTACCAGGTAAGCTTGAGCATACGCAAGCAATGCAATCGGCGACTGCGCAATGTAATGTGACGCCAACCAAACGGTACGCGGTGCGAGAACTCTGGAATGTCGGGATACAATTTAAATAAAATTTGAAAATCAAATTCTTCTCTCCTGGTGTTCGAATTAATTTCGGGTAGAAGTTGAGATAATACGATACGCAGTCGCGAGGCGTCTGGCCACGTGATAAGTTGTGTATACAAGGCGGCTTTTGCGGTTTTCGTCAACACTTTCGCTTTTAAACGGTAAGAAACTTCAAAATATGTACTAAATATTAGTTTTCTAACAGTCTATTACATGATTCAGTACGTTGTTTTAGTTGACGTTCAATTTAAATAAATCAGCGGATAGAATGACGAGTATAATAGCGTCCATTTTGTCAAGGATTTTCACGGGCGTGGTTTGTTTTTTATCGTTGGCAACACTGCCTTTGATGACGAATGTTATGATTACATATTATCATGACTCATTATCAAATTGATAGTAGCATCGAACACCTGCATTGATATTTTGTCTTTTATTAGGAATTGTATTGTATTTTTGGCTAATAGAGATCACTGAAATGTATGTAGTAGACTGAATTTAAATTAAGTATTTATTTTTAATTGAAACCTGTCTTCGATCAAGGTTAGAATAAGGTACATACTTAGATAATATTTATGTTTAATATAGGCATTCATTCTTTCGTCCCCCACACGTCGCTATGACATCAATGAGTTCACTCATTTGACTGTACAATACGTTATAGAATTAGATATTGTAAACTTCGGTACGGTATTTGAGCGGTCTTCGGAGCGGATTGTTGTGTTTGATCCGTCGTTTGCCGTGAATACAGACACAATCGCTGATCAGCGCTCGCGCATATCAATGGTTAAATAATTACAGAGCAAATCATCAAGCGGCCGGCGTGAGGTAAGAGACATGACTCTCAAAATAGTCTATTTAGTTATCACGATTTGCAAATTGAAATATTCAAAGTTAATTGGTAACACGCGAATACTTTAAAAGTGATGGATAATAACTCAGTAACTTGCTGAACACCGAAGAGTAAAGTCGTAGTAGAAATACTGTTTTTGCACTGTAAGAAAGTTTAGAGTTGTGTTAGATTAAATTAAAGGAATAAAAGTGTATTACACTATTTTAAGTTTGAATTTTTTAATATGACGAGCCAATCGTTTTTCGTTGGATCACGTAAAATAAACATGTTTGAACATGCTTAATTAGCGGCATGACTTAGATACAACCACTACTACTAGACTTGCTGAAGTTTGTATTCGTTATCCATGCTGTAGTGTGGAACAATATTGCGTTATGTCACTTTGCCCAAAAAATCGAATGATGGTATTGTCAAGATATACATAGAATAACATAATAAACTTAATCTCCGATTTACTAAAGTGTAATCTAATAAAGTGGAAATCAAACAACTCTAACGGATCTTGTTTTTTTTTTGTAATAAGTCCTTTAGGGCAAAAACCACTTGGGCTCATAGATTCTTCCCCTTTTTAGGCCCCATCATTCACAATAAAATAAATAAAAACATGAATTATACCCTATGAATAAAATCGCAGTAAAAAAATCTGTATCATTTTTCCTTATGACAAAGTCCTATGATGAGACAGAGAACCTCATTGGTATCTAGTTGTGATGAATTTGCTATTTAAACTAACTTTATAAAAATTTCTACAATACGAATTTGTATAAAACTTAGAATCCATCATAAATTATGTAAATTAATCTTCTCACACCTACTTACCCTCTCACATACATCCACTCATTCACATCTTACTCACCGAGAGGACTTACAAAAAAATATACATTGGTTGCATACTTATATACCTGTAAGTAAACTTATAATTTTAATATTGTGGCTTATAAGTAATGTGTAATACTTACTCCGAGGATAGAGACGCTGTATGCTGAAATACGGGACTAACATCCCAGTTCGGTAGCAGATGCTACAATTGTATACAAATCTACATATCATTAGATAAAGGCTTTAAATTGGTGTTGCCATTTTGTAAATGTTTTTGGTGAAATAAAATAAATTATTGTACTCTATATTTATTTTCTTTCTTAAAACTAGATTTTTACAATATTTTAATATAAAAACAATAAAACATTATAAAAACCTAATCCTAGAGTACTAAATTATTGATATTATTATATTATCTATACGCGTTTATTGTACATAAACTTATAATATACTTTGAGTAAAGTAAAGAAAACAATCTAAACCTATATTTTGACGACCTCCGTAGCCGAGTGGCTTACACGCCGGACTTTGAGGTCCCGGGTTCGAGTCCCGGTTGGGTCAACGAAAAACGAACTATTCGATATTGTGTAGGATCAGTGGCGGTAGGCAAAGTAACATTAAGAAGACGATAGCGAAGTTCGAAAATAACAAAATGTATGGGATTGACATAAGCCGCGCTAAATCACGTGGTCAATCTTATGTCAATCCCATACATTTTATTCTTTTCGAACTTCGCTATCGTTCTCTCAATGTTACTTTGGCTACCGCCCCTGGGTGGTTGTGGTACCGTCGTTGATTCTGATTTCCATAATACGAGTGCTTAAGCTACTTACTTGGGATCAGAACTAGGTATGTGAGTTTTTGCCCGTGAGAACTTTGCCCGACCTTAGATTTGAATCCATGATGGAAGTCATGGATTCAAATCTGAGGTCGGGCAAAGTTTGTTTTAGATTTTGCGATGTAAATACTTTGTGATCACCAACCTGCATTTGGCAAAGGTAGTGATTAAGCCAGAACCCAACAATTGTAGCGATGAAATATATCCCGTGAAACGCAGGCAGCTCGGCCACCGAGGCAATAATACTTGTGATTATTTACATAATTACAATTTTACGCAAATATTGTTGGGAACAAACTACAATTTGAAAAAAGTCAGTGTTGAAAAAATTCCACGAGAGGGATTCGAACCCGCACCCCATGTCAATTGTTTTTTTTTCAAATAATAATACATGTAATATTACGTTTATACTTTTTTCTGTATATTGTTAAAAGGAATTCAGTAGAAATCAAATTTAAATGTAATATAACAATTTCGCCTCAATTGGTCCCTCATTAATAGCAATTATCTCAAAAAAATTACACAAAAAGAAGTTTAAAGCAATTATTATTACAGATAAAGGATGGATCTAATATGTTTGTGGCTATTCACTGTTGTTGCGGGCTTTTGGATATTCCGAAAACTGAATGAATGGAAGAACCTGCCGCCTGGACCTTGGGGTCTACCCATTCTGGGTTACTTGCCCTTTATGGACCGTCATCAACCCCATTTAACCCTGACCAAGTTGTCCAAGACTTATGGCCCGATCTACGGTATCGGAATGGGAAACGTTTACGCTGTGGTTTTGTCCGACCATAAGTTAATACGGGATGCGTTTGCCAAAGACATCGTTACTGGTAGAGCTCCTTTATTCCTGACACACGGCATCATGCATGGGAATGGTAAGTTGATAGTAACGAATTGCTTACTCGTTTAAAAGCTCCACTGGAGTTACACAGAACCCGAGCTGGTGGTAGAATCAGTAGTTTACGATTTTTTTAGTTTTTTTATTATTATTTGTATTTGGATTTGAGTTTTGACGACAATAAGGCATTTGGCATTGTATTTGTGCAATATAATTGTTACAATTGTTAATTGTCAATTGTTTAATATGCTCCGTATAAATACCTACATTTACTTTTAATAATTTAATTTCCTTCAAATTAAACTCGCACATGGCAAGTGCTTATTCTGTAAGAACTCTGACTAAAGACGTGGCTGTACTCTAGCACTGCAATCTCTTTTTACAGGTATCATCTGCGCTGAGGGTGCCCTATGGAAAGATCAAAGAAAACAAGTGACTTCATGGTTGAAGAGCTTTGGTATGAGTAAGCACAGTGTGTCTCGAGACAAGCTTGAAAAAAGGATCGCCGCCGGTGTATACGAACTCCTTGAAGTAATTATGGTTTTATATAATTTTACACAAATATTGTTGCAAACAAATTACAATTTGAAAAAGTCTTGAAAAAATTTCCACGACCTTCATTCGAACCCACACGCTATTAGCATACAGGACTTGACATGACTTTGGCTAACAAAGTAAGAGATAATGGACAAAACCACGATAGCATATTTTTTCAACACTTTTTTCAATTCCTTGTAGTTCTAGATTACGTATGTCGATTACACCAATTTCCTAGCCTTTTAGTGATAATAATTTTTACGACAAAACGTGATATTTGTTCAGCTACAACAACAATGATTCCCTCTGTCACTGAGCACTGATCGGAAAAGATTACTCTTGCATTATCTGCGTTTCCTTTTAACGTTACCTTTTAATCCATAACATCGTCACGCGAACAATTATCAAGTATGTCACTTAGCGCTGATCGGAAAACATTAAGTACCCTTTGCATTATCTGCGTTTCCTTTGGATCGTTCTGTCCCTCTCTTTTACTATTGTTTCTCTTATCTTTCTATCTCTTTTATTGCAATCTGGTAAGCGCTTGGCCTTCATCTGACCTGATGTTAAGTGATGATAAGGCCGAAGGTGGAAGCGCACTTCACCCGGGATCCTCAACTACTGAGGTACTGGCTATTACCTCTAGCTGCTGGAACAGAATACAACAATGCTACTAACGTTGCTGTTATGGTGACATATTAAGATAAGTTGGTGGTAGCTAGTCAGGCGGTCTTAAAACTAAACTAGCTGTACTACCAACCAAACACGAAACCGAAACTAACTAATCCCACAATTATTGTGCAAATAATCCATGATGGTCCCCTGTGTGGTGCCAGGGATAAAGAATTGCACCACCCCATCTCTTTCCGTGGGTATCGTAAAAGCCGACTAAGGGATCATTCCAGAGAATGGGCAGCAGCATCTCTCTGAGGTTACCCTCAACCTACTGCGATCGCCAACCCGCCTGCCAAGCGTGGCGATTACGGCAAATACCCCTCATATCCTTGGGAAAGGCCTTTGTCCAGCAGTGGACGTCTTTTGGCTGAGATGATGATGATGATGATGATGAATTCATGGTGCTCTTATTTACTATTAAGACTATTATCACATTGTGGTATGTAATAAAGACATTGAAAAATTCTAGGTACCGGATAAACATGTAAGTATTTAAGAAGAAATCTTTGACTCAGTCGCAATTTTTTATTATACTTACTATGTTTATCTTGTCTCTACCAGGAATTGAACCCAGGACCTTTGGATTAAGAGGCAAGGTCATTTCTGTTATACCAGATGGCAACCTTTATTTAATAAATGAAAAACTATCAAAATGCAAAATGAGTTCTGATTGGCGCACTGAATGTTCCTCGCTATAATTAACCTTTCTCCTTCAGACCAATTTGATTACATAAGAAAATAAGTTTTTCCACTGTCACCAATTTTTATAAGGTGTCAGATAAACTATCTTTATTTTTTTCATGTTTACACACTTGTCGTATGTTGGAGACAAAGTTGTAAAGTTCTTGTAAACTATGAATTTGTAAATAACAAAAAATATTGTATTTGAGATGGATATCGAATGGAGCCTCGTTTTTGTTTCTTAGATAATTGTTGTCTATTACACAAAAAGTTTAGTTTTAGAACAATTCGAATGAGGTTAATTTCGTATGAATGGAAGTCCTTGCCTGTCCTCTGAGTTAATCGGTCAATCTTTTATTTAGCCTCAAGTGACTTTATTTTTTAGAACAATACAATGATTTTAGCGAGTTCAATTTGTTACATTCACGCTTCGTTACGTAAACACAAAAGAGTCTACCTGCATAGCGGTACGAGTAGGAGCTTTTTGAATAACCACTAAAGGTGAAGTTGGCCAAGTGCGTTCAGATTTGTGCAGAAAAAAAATGCTGTTTTTATTATGGACACAAACCCACATTAATTCTTGGAAGTGACCTTTTAATGTCACTGACAAATGTTGTCGTGGGGCGAGGCGTGGCAAGACGCAAAACACGATCGCCAACTTTTGTTTTTTTTATGTTTCACCTCAAGTTTTGTTGGCGATTTGTTCTCCTGGTTCTAGTATTGTACATTAAGATTATTCCGTTTTCCTATCGTCATAGAAATTTTTTTTCTATTGGTTTACGTTAGACCTACAGACATTTATATTCTTCAGCCACTTTAGTCTCGAAGATATTTTAATTTAAGCTTCCCTTTCGCATTAAACCCGTGATTATAATCTTAAGCGTCCAGTCGTATAAGTGGATCGTGAATCAAACTTTATTATAGCAAAAGTATCTTTCCTTAACACAATGTTGTTCGTTTAAGAATATAGAGAGATCGTCTGGTTCCGCTGTTGATTTGGCTCAAATGCTCACTAACTCTCTTGGAAACGTAGTAAATGAGTTAATATTTGGATTCAAATATCCTCCTGATGACAAAACGTGGCATTGGTTCCGGCAAATCCAGGAAGAAGGCTGTCATGAAATGGGCGTAGCGGGCGTCGTCAACTTCTTACCTTTTGTAAGGTAATTATCATAAAAACTATAAAAAGATTTTAAAAACTTGGACAACCTAATGGTGCTCTAAATAATTAAATAAATAAATATTACAGGTTCATCTCGTCATCAACAAGGCAGACCATACAAGTCCTAGTTCGAGGACAGGCGCAAACTCACAGACTATATGGCAGTATTGTAGAGAGACGCCGAAAAATGCTGAACTTAGTAACTCCAAAAGGAGCGGAATACCCACTTCATTCAAACCTTTTTGATGAACATCCTGGAGGTCACATCAAGTGCATCACATACAGCAAATACGCTGCTAACAAAGAACATTATTTTGACCCCAACATTTTGATAGCATCAGAGGATGAATGCATTTTAGACAATTTCCTTAAAGAACAGAAAAGAAGGTTTGAAAGTGGAGAAGAATCCGCACGATTCATGAAAGATGAACAGCTTTTCTTTTTGCTTGCTGACATGTTTGGAGCTGGTCTTGATACTACGTCAGTGACTCTATCCTGGTATCTACTGTACATGGCTCTTTATCCAGAAGAACAAGTAAGATTAAATCTATTTAATTCTATCAAACAATAAAACATGAAACTAGACAATGTGTATGTAAAATCATTATTTCAATTACAGGAACTTGTTCGTAAAGAAATCTTGTCAGTTTATCCAGAAGAAGGAGAAATCGACAGTTCGAGGTTACCGTACCTTATGGCAACGATTTCCGAAACACAAAGAATTCGGTCTATAGTTCCAGTTGGAATTCCTCATGGTTGTTTACAGGTAGGCAATAAAATTCGTTGTTATTATGAGATTGTAAAGAATGTCATTTAGTTTTAATATTTCAGTTATACATGGTGTCTCATTTAAAAACAATATTCAACTCGTTTAGGTAACGATCTTACAATTGCAACAAACAAACAACCATAGAGACAATTTTACATGCCTGAACTTGTTGAATGTAACGGTGGTCACTTCGAACACCTACTAAAATAAATTAAAGTATGTGAAAACAATGCATTTTATTCATTTTAGACATGCCATTTACTGCTTATGACCTTCACAATCGATATATAAATAGAAATAGTGTAAGTTTATTTTTTTCAAAACAACCGGGTTTGATTCCCGAGCTGAGTACAAGTTTTTAAAAAATGTATGAATGCAGTTTTTCTTCTTATTAAAATCGATGACATGGTTTCTAAGAACAGATCTTTGTATGTCTTATAGTGTCAGACTTTCCCATACTGACCGATTTAAATGAGACACCCTGTATAGCTAAGTTACTAAGTTACTAAAAAATTTTCGATGGCTGATGGTCGTGTAAAAGTTATAGGTACTGGTAACATTTCTTCAACAATCAATTAAATAAATTGTTTAGCGGTTATTTTCATTTCCATAAACTAAGAGGGTCAAGACTTATGAATTGGTGTTACTCTCGTTTCAGGACACATATTTAGGAAATTACAAGATTCCAAAAGGTGCAATGGTGATACCTCTTCAATGGGCCATCCATATGGATCCTGATGTCTGGGAAGACCCAGAAGATTTTAAGCCAAGCCGTTTTCTAGCTCCTGATGGAAGTCTACTGAAACCGCAAGAGTTTATTCCTTTTCAAACAGGTCTTCTGTTCAATTATCTATTAGTTTATTTTTATGATTGTGTCGATTAATTTGGGTAGTTTAAAGCAAATTTGGCAACTTTGTTCATAATCACATGATTACTTCATACATCCTAGAAAAGCACAATAATAGGTTTTATTTTCAATTCTGATATTACAATTGTTCAATAAAGTAAAGCTATGCTATCAGTTTGTATAGCTACGTCTGAAGGCGTTGTATAGAGAGCTCTCAAAACTTAGCTTGTCGAAGTAGTAATATTAAGTTTACCCAGCAAGCTACTTGTGCTTAATCTTATTCTGTCACCATTAGTATATTTGTAGTAGTAGCATTTCGTAGTTCGGTTTCCGATCGTGACAGCAAGATACTTCGTAACACGTCTGGACTTCAGATGGTTGACCAAATTAAATTATGACAACCTCGAGTAATCCTCCAATCATGCTAGTTTCCATCATCATCAGTTCTAAGTTACCCCTTTTCACTTTAGCTATTATAAACTCAATTCAATTCTGTGGGTGTTAAAATATAATTTCGTTTGTCTAGGTAAACGCATGTGTCCCGGCGACGAGTTGTCTCGCATGCTGGCGTGTGGTCTGGTGGCACACCTCTTTCGCCGCCAGCGCATACGACTGGCGTCAAAGCCTCCCACCGCTGAAGAGATGCGTGGTACAGTTGGTGTCACTTTGGCCCCACCCGTGGTACAATTTTATTGCGAACCCTTGTAATTATGTTTTGATTTAGTCCTGGTTTAATTACAGTTTAGTATTTTAAAAATACTGTTTGTATGTGCTGTAGATTAAAAAAAAATTGAGCTTGAATAGCGACTATTCTTGCCGGACTCTGTATGAGATAGTCGCACTAAAGTCTGAAATAAAAATCTAATTAATACAAGTTTTAATTATTTTATACCTTTAAATGAATGTAGGCTAGCTTTGTATCATATGACTGTGCCGTTTATTGTAAAAGTAGTGTTAAAACTCCATATTATTTTACTATTAAACTGACTTGTAACTTACTTCTTAATAAACTTTACTGTTATCTTTTAATTTTACCAGCAATTTAGGGAAGGGAAAAAGAAGACTCTTCTTAATTTGATATTCACATAATGTCTCAGAGCACATTGCTTAATATTAGAATTAAGTTATTATTATACTCACATCTTTATTTATAGATTGCATACAACCATAGATTAATATTCTAAGCATACAACAAACAAACCTTTGTAGAAAAATTGTCTCCCACAGAACTCCAAATGAAACCGGTTCCATCCGATGACGATCACTAACGTAAGCAATGCGTAAGAAGTACACTTGGAACTCCAACTTTGTACATAAACAAAACCCTTTTTATTCCTTTTTACAATATCGGCTACAACTCACAACTAATCACACTGTTCAAAGTTCACTAAGTTGTAACGTCAGCTAGACTGATCCAGATGTCAATACCGACACAACAAAAGTGCAGTCAAATGTAAAATGAGAGGAGAACAAAAATTATTTTTACAAGATTAGTTTTTTTGAATGAGAAGTCACTTTTGCAGAAACTATTTCATTTAGGGTAGATATTTTACTATTTTAAGACATAACCTATACGTTTACTATAAGTTTTTATGTAGACATTGGTTGAACTGAATGTATTATTTATTTATTGACTGATTTGATTAACGAACAAAGTTGTATTTACTATACTGCTGCAACACCTTTAGCTTTGTAAACGCTTAGTAAGCAAATAAATAATTGAATTATTTGATTCGGCAAACAAAAAATAAGTAAAAGAATTAGTTTGTAATAGAGATGAATGGAAAAGACTACACAGATAAGAGCGTGGCTCTCAAGTTAAAAAAAGAAAGAAAAAGTTGGTGAACATGAATACGGTCGGCTAGGTGGTGGTAAGTCAGTTAATCTTATGTTGACACTAGTCTCATATTTCTAGAGTATGCCAAACCTTCTGTGGATATAGTCCTTCTAGCGAGTCACTGCCAAGGTTAGCCTTGATGATGGCAGGGGAAGAGTGCTGGTATTTTTGTGGGTATCCTCTTTTCTTTCCCTGTTCGGCCCAGCTTTTTGGGACTTGTTAGCGCGTGGGAGGGCCGAGAGAAGAGTCCCACATAACTATCCGCGTCTGATGGACGCAGTGATAAGCGTAATGCGTTTTCTCCAGTTTAAAAAGTCTGTTGCGGTCATTGTAACATATAGACACTTGCAAGGCCATGAATGACGTGCGTTGGTGATCTTGGGACCTTAATTAATAAGTGTAATACACCCATTTACTTTATTGAATCTCATATTATCCTAACCGGAATACCGCATCACGACTGTCGCTTAAACGACGAAGGCAGCCGCTTTTTTACTTGTATGTAATTTCATCAATTTCGATAACGATATATATTTCATAAATTTCATTTTGTATTTGTTGTAACTTTTATTATTGGCTACATGCGTTGTAAATAGTAGCAGGCGTCAGTTGTTTGATGGCCACTAATCGTAAAAGAAAAAAGAACGAGATTAGCTTGTGAAAATTGATTACCTATCCTGGAATGGACTGACAGGATTCTGATCATTTTAGTATGCAGAATTGGACTTTCTAAGTCTTAAAAGACAAAAACTTGCTTAAACTTGTTACCCTTGTTTGTTGCCCTTTTCCGCTCGGCCACCGAGACGATTTATCAGAACATAACTATGCGAATATATATTTTACTATTTCTTAAATCAATATATTAATACGTGAAGCAAAAACTTTGTATGTACCCCTTTTTTACGAAAATTGCGCGGACGGAGGAGTATGAAATTTCGCACACTTATAGTTTATATAGAGAAGGTTATCCGAATGTTAATATTTTTTTAACTTATGCATAAAATACATTAAAACAATAAAACAAACATTACACACACTACCATGTATTTGACACACACGCATAATATACTCTTTTCAAAAATTTCAAAAATGCAAGAGGAGCGGCCGAAATCTGTCAATGCCAATCCGAACTCACATTCTATCGTTTTTAATTTTTCATTGCTTATGATACAATTCGTGCAGTCATAATAAAATCACGTTCGAATTTCGACCACTGGGCGACCACTAGTGTCGATAAATGTGATATCTATTACTTGATATGATCTCTTTTTGAAAATGAGCTAAAGCAACTTTTTATCTAAATATTTTATTTAAATTAAATTATATTTAACTATGTAGGTATAAGAAGTAGGTATTTATTGTGATTCCCACGACTCCTCGGTCAATGGCCTTCACGAATGTACTGTGATTTTAATTTGATTAAGCTATTTTATTTACTGTGGGGAATTAAGTCATCGGTCAACGACAACAACAAGGGATTCGGGTTACCATAGAATACGAGCCACGCACCAAAGTAATTTGTTTGTCTAAACTTAATTTAATTTAATGACATTTGATTTTTCTAAGAATCTATTTAAGCAAAAAGTTGGTGGTCAGAGACCTCTTTAATGTCAATATACTATTTAATTTTATATACCTAATTTGTAAGAAAAAAAATGATTTTAATGGGCTGATGTAGTGTTTTTTTTAATAGTAAAATCTGCAAAACCTATCTTGGTGCAGTAGAATATATAACGACGCAATACAAGCATCTCTTAGAGCTTATAAGCCATATAGGAGTAGGTTAGGTTTTTGTGATACCCTAAGGTATATAGGTATGTAGAAACTTTAAATAATACATGAAATCAATTTATAAATCACCGTTTATTTTCATAGTTGTTCCAAAACTATTGCATATATACAAAGCTTGGTAAATAAGTAATGGTAATGTACTAACGACGGTGAGTTGTGTTATATAACAGACTTATTTTACTGAAGTACACAGTACTACACAGCAACTTTGTTGCGAATAAAACAATTCAAAATTAGACACTTCAGGCTAAGTTACGAAAACTATTTTAAATGTCGATAATGTCAACTCACTTAAGACTAGCTGCAGGTCCCTTCTCTGACATGGAATGTCTTACTTTCGATAGGATACATAGAATACCAAACATCGACACATCCTTGAGATCACACTCAGAATACAACACTCTCAAAGTGATACACTAACTACTAATAAATAATGATCTAGAACAATTATAAATTTAATTTGGTATAGGTACTAGAGCTTAATCGACTTAGAAATAATTTACACAATGCTTCCTTCGACGTGTGAATTTGCGTACTATCAAATAAATTTAAAATCTACGCATTTAATACTGCAACCACACGTGCGTAACATTTATAATCACAACGATGGGAATTTTACAACTAAAGCTATAGTTCATTTCATAATTAAATATATTGAACACTTTATGCACAGCCTCGAGCATCGCTTTCGCGGTGTCGTAACTTATAAACTAGTCTTACATAAATGGTTGATGATGCGCTCTAAAACGAGTGATCAGTGAATACTGGTGGGTGTGTGGCGTTGTGGGGTGGGACTTCAGTGGGCGCCCACGTGGCGTAGCTGCGAGTGGTCGGGCAGGGACACGGGCGGCACGGCCGGCGATCTCGGGACGAACATCACGCGGAAAGCCTTCGGCGCTATCGTCGCACCAACTATACCTTCCAGAGAAGGCAGCGGGTCACCCTCATGCAAGACAACATCGAATTGATGCATCAAGCAAGAGAAGAACATGAACATCTCCATACGGGCCAGGATATCTCCTAAGCACATACGGCGACCCACTCCGAAAGGCATGAAGAACTCCGGTCGTCTGATTTTGCCGTTTTCGTCGATGAATCTGCTGGGGTTGAACTTTTGAGGCTCATCCCACAGGTTGGGATCCATGTGCACGCAATTTATTAATGGCACCACTTGAGCTCCTGCGGGGATCTTGTAGCCGTTTAGATGGACGTCCCTGGTAACAAAAGAAAATTCGTGGTTAGCGACTTGCTCCTATGAAGAATAATCAAAGTCAGTCATATATCTATGCGTAAGATTTTTAACTTACTTGGTGGGTGAGTGCGTGGTGGCCAGAGGAACTATGCTCGACATCCTTAGCGTTTCGAGGATCGTAGTTTCAGTGTACGTCAACCGAGGCATGTCCTCCATGGTCGGAAGTCGATTTCGGCCAACGGTAGCATCCAATTCCTCCTGCACTTTCCGTTTGACGTCTGGATTCCGCAGCATGAAGACTATCATCCATAATATAGACGACTTAATAGTCTCCATACCCGCTGAGAATAAATCCCCCAGGATCTGCTTCAATTGAAGCTCTGTAAAAAAAAAGATTGTTACTCATAACGTATTTTTTTTAACTTAAACTAAATAAAAATATATATTGTTTTAACCATAGTTTTTAAAAATTAAAAATGATCTTACCGTGGTCCCTGCCCTCAAACAAGTCTTTAGCTCTGCCTTCCGACTCAGCTGTCTCCATCTCAATCAAGTAGGTATCTATGAGATCTCTGGCGTTGTTCACATCTAAAGTCCGCCGATGTTCGTCTATTAGCGTTTGGTAAAAGGCGAACATCTCCTCCCTGTTTTTAGCTACTTTTTCTTTCGCTTGTGCTTTGCCGGGGAGATACTGTTGACAAAGAAACAATTTTGTTATTACGACGTGCTAACCGGTCTAAACGCTTTGATATACAAGATATAAAGGTATGGGAAACTACATTGTATATTAAAAAAAGATATTCTAGGTGAGCTTTTAGAGGATGCATGAAATGAATCCTTTACATAAGAGAAACTACAAAGAAACATCGTTTGGAAAATTATCACAAAATCATAATTGAATTATAATTAAAAAACATATTTGACGATACTTACATTATACAGCGGTATATATTCCCCGTAGTGAACTTCGCCAAAGAGCCGCATACCTTCCTCAATTAAGAAGTTAAGCCTCTCAAATCTGGCATCACCACGGTTAAATCGGACTGACATGGTGATACCACAAATCACGTTGGACACAGCCAATGCGAGCATGGGATTAACATCGACGGGAGAGCCTTCGGTGAGACGGATGTTGTCAATAAGGTCAAACACCTCGTTCTGATAAAGAAAACAAACAATCAATTTTGATTCTTAATAGAAAAAGAGTTAAGAAATACTTTTGAATGTACAAATTAATTGTAGTTACCTTAATTCTGGTCTCCATTATCCTCTTGCCGTTTCCCATGTACGTCATGCCGAACTCCCTCAGCTTTTCGTGTAGGAAACGCCGTTGGCTCTTCCACAGACGTCCGTCGCTGTTTATAATGCCTGTGCAGAGAGAGGCGGTCAGTGAGTGGTCTGGAGGGGGAGGGCTTATACCGGCGGGAGGGCCGCACCGCCCACATATCCATGTGCTTCATGTTTTTGTACCGGCTAGTTAGCGCATAAACAATTATAGACTTTGAATCTTTACTTTTATTTTTTATTTAACTTTTTCTAAATGGACAGTCTTAAAGCTTTTATATCGTGATTTCGTTGAGCAGAATTTGGGGGGCAAGTTATGATTGTAAATTCACTATGTCGCTGTTAGGTACTTACCGAGTCCATCTAAGGTGTGCATTAGCGGGGTATTCGGCCGACCCGTGAACTCCTCGCGCCGGAACGCCTCTCTGATCAGCTTGTAATCGCTCAACACGACGGTGAGTTGGTTGCCGAGTCTCGCCGAGAATAGGCATCCGTAGTGTCTCGCCAGCTCTAGGAAGGTCTTGTGCCTTATCCCTAGGAAGGGCAGGTACCCTACGACCGGCGGACCCCACGGACCCGGCGGCAGCTTCTTGATCTCCCGAAAGACCGACAGCACTCGCGCCGCCAGAAGCGCTACCACCGTCGCTAACAGTACTGGAGTCGATACCCGCGAACCACAGAAGGACACCACTTGGCATATACCCCACACAATTTTGGAATTCTCCAAAAACGCAAACATTTTGATTTTGTTTAATTGAAACTGTCCGCAAAAAACAAAACTATATATATTTATAAAAATGTCCGTAGGAAACTAACTATAATGTTTTTTAAAAATATATAAATTAAACATTCGTGCGCGTAACGAGAGCGTCGAAAAGATTTGTTTGAACGCTTGTAAGATTGTATATCGCGTGCGAGCGTCGTTTGCGCACTGACGATCGGCTGGCGTGGCCTTGCGAATAAATACGCGCGGGGTGGTGCGCGCTTAGGCTCGTCCCACCGGCGGCGCGGGCGCACCTCTGCGGCTTTTCCGGACCGCGCTACGGATTTCGTAGCAACCGCTCGTAGCAGGCGATTTTTAACTAGTTAGATATTATTAATGTACCTGGGAAAATCAGGTTGCAAACGTTTGGAAACGAATGGGGTCCTTTTGTTTGTCTAGAAAGTGATTATACCAGCTCAGCAGTTACGCCATTTTTCAATATCAATTTTGAAAAAAAATACACCTTTTTACGAGCAGACATCAAAGTTTACTTTGAATGACCTCATACACAAAATATAACTGTTTGGTGTCTTAAACTCTATACTAAGCTAACTATGAACATTTACGAAAAAAAACTTTAAAGAATTTATTCTAACCTCACAGTAGAACTGGCACCCAAAAGAACAAAATAAAAATAAAATAAAGTATTCGACCTCTCCAAACCGATCGTGCCAGCAGTTGAAATTCGGCGAGGAGCGAGCACCGCATGCTGATGATAAGATTATCGTGTTGCGTAAGGCTGGGTCGACGACACCCGCGGAGCCTTGGGCGCACTAACATCGACCTCTAAACCGCTAACGACATTTCTATTGGCCATAAATAATGCTTGATACAGTCACGTGTTATTATAAGTAGACATTGCCCTTTATAAGACTGTAGCAAAAATTCTCAAAAAAATGAGCCTTGTTTTCACTACTTTCAGATAAGTACCGGATAGAATATCCAGAACTGCTATAATACTTGTTGAAGGCGAGTAAGGTCGCGCGTATGAAAAGGTGAAGACTGTATCTATGACTTTTTTAAAGTATAGTAAAATCGAACATACTTTAAAAAGATATCAACGCGAAAAGAAATATAAATACCACCAATTTTTATAAGCGTTTTGTAGTGTCTAAAAAGAGTTCCCGAGCTGACGATGGTGCTGTGATGGCTAGTGACTTCACAGGCAAGACCAATAGAAATTACAGGAGTATGAAATTGATAAACACAAGCACAAACAGTAGAGACGGCCATGTTGCTATGACGAATTAAATAAAAAACAAAAACTATCGCAAAAGCACCAAACTCGTACGTAGGCGTCGAGCGAATTGTTTTTATAAGTATAACACACTCGCACGGCGGCGATATACTCGTACATTGTAATAAAAAAGCAGCATTGCATGCTCTATCTGCTCAAGTCAATTTATCTGCCCCTCATAATATGTCTGATAAAAATCCTAGAATTGCGAACAGCAGTCATTACATAAATCGTATGACATTAATAAAAATTCGTTTTTTTTTAGTAGCACAACGGGGAAACGTTTGTTTTATATCTCTCCTGATCTTATATCCGCCACTTCAGCCGTAAACTTACATAACTATCATGTTTTATTTTTATTTTTAAGTGCTAATCATCATCATCTCAGCCAAAAGACGTCCACTGCTGGACAAAGGCCTCCCCCAAGGACCTCCAAAACGACCGAATCACTTTCGGAGGTTTTCTAGAGGGAACGGCATCGCGGTGTACCCGTGCCCTACTAGATTCTCCGAAGGGTTTGGATTGGATCGGGGAAACATTACTCGTAAATGGCGAGTCAATTCGATCGGATTGTGTCAACTAGCCAGGTGAACTTAATACAAGTCCTAGCAAGGTTAGGTTGGTAGTACCAACCAAACCCGAGTACAATAATAATTACTAATGAAATAAATAAATAATAATAATAATTGCTGGGAAACGGATACGGGACCTTGACGATAAACCACCAGACCATACAGAAATCGTATGACGTCGGCAAAAGTTAAGTTAAGCAGGTAATCGTACTTATCAGTCTACATGTCATTATATTAAATTAAATCATATTAAATCAATCATCTAGTTCTAAACGTATCTTGTACTTCAGATAGTGTATATCTTGTATGTGACGAATCAACATCATATAAACTTACATGTAAAACTCGATACTTGGTAAAAAGGTCATAAGCCCGATTTTTCAATCCTTAGATAAGTCTTATCCAAAGAATAAGATTGTCATTGTGACATATTTTCTATAGAGAATCTGTCATTATGTCAAATTATTCAATGAATAAACTTTCACACATCACAGTGAATTTGTGCGTGCCATTTCGGGGCTTACGCCAAATGGCTCTTTTCCTATGCGTAATAAAAACCTGAAAAAACCTGAAGATTGCAGAATCTGCCGTTTATTGTTCACTGTGTACATATAAAGTCTTAATAGTATTTTTGGACGCATGGGTGTGTCCGTCTCGAACATACAATGTTTATAAGACAAATATCTTACTTAAAAAAAACATTTACTAACATTACAGAAATACAGTGCATATATTTTAATTGTACCTATATCATTAAAATACAAAAACTCAATAATCTTAATTTACAATTTCATAATTACTCCCTAGCAAGCCTTGAAATATTGTTTTAAAAACGGCTCGTAAACAAAAATCTAAAATTGTTTACTAAATTATTCAGGTGACTGTACCCACATAATAAATCCCTTGTTAACCTTCAAATGTATTAGATCAAAATGTAAGTACTTATAATTTCCCGCTATTTCATCATCATCATCATCTCAGCCAAAAGACGTCCACTGCTGGACAAAGGCCTCCCCCAAGGATCTCCACAACGACCGGTTTTGTGCTGCTCGCATCCAGCGGCTTCCCGCGACCTTCACCAGATCGTCGGTCCACCTTGTTGGAGGCCTGCCCACACTGCGCTTTCCGGTACGCGGTCGCCACTCCAGGACTATCCCGCCCCAGCGGCCATCAGTCCTGCGAGCAATGTGACCTGCCCACTGCCACTTGAGCTTAGCAACTCTTCGGGCGATGTCGGTTACCTTTGTTCTTCTGCGGATCTCCTCATTTCTGATTCGATCACGCAGAGAAACCCCGAGCATAGCCCTCTCCATTGCTCTTTGAGTGACCTTGAGCCTTTTTATGAGGCCCATAGTGAGCGACCACGTCTCAGTCCCGTATGTCATCACTGGCAACACACACTGGTCAAAGACTTTCGTCTTGAGACACTGCGGTATATCGGACGAGAAGATATTTCGTAGCTTACCGAACGCTGCCCAGCCTAATTGGATTCGACGATTGACCTCTTTGCTGAAGTTGGACCTACCTAGCTGGACCGTTTGTCCCAGGTAAACATAATTGTCCACAACTTCAAGGGCAGAGTCCCCAACCTTCAGAGGAGTGGGTACGACACGTGAGTTCGACATAACTTTCGTCTTCTCCATGTTCATTTTAAGACCCACTTGTTGAGAGACTCTGTTGAGGTCACCGAGCATTGCGCCGAGGTCTTCCAGGGTCTTAGCCATGACCACTATATCGTCAGCAAACCGAAGGTGAGTGATGTATACGCCGTTGACGTTGATGCCGAGTCCTTTCCAGTCCAGAAGCTTGAAAACATCTTCCAGTGCAGCAGTGAACAGTTTCGGAGAAATCACATCTCCCTGTCTCACTCCTCGCTGCAATTGGATAGGTTTCGAGCTCTGGTCCTGAAGACGAACTGACATAGTGGCGCTTTCATACAAACACCTCAACACTTCGATGTACCGATAGTCAATTTGGCACCGCTGGAGAGACTGTAGCACGGCCCATGTCTCAATCGAATCGAAGGCTTTTTCATAGTCCACAAACGCTAAGCAAAGAGGCTGGTTATACTCTTCGGTCTTCTGTATAACCTGCCGCAGCGTATGTATGTGGTCTATGGTGCTGAAGCCTTTTCGGAAACCGGCTTGTTCGATAGGCTGGAAGTCATCAAACCTGCGTGCGAGACGATTCGTTATGACTCTCGAAAACAGCTTGTAGACGTGGCTTAGAAGTGAGATGGGCCTGTAGTTCTTCAGCAGGGTTTTGTCGCCCTTTTTGAAGAACAGTACCACCATACCTTCGTGCCACGTCTCTGGCGTTCTGCCCCCTTGTACCACGGAATTAAATAGCTTCTGAAGAGCTACGAGTACCGGTCTTCCGCCTGCTTTCAGAAGCTCGGCCGTAATTCCGTCAGCACCTGGTGCCCTGCCATTTTTGAGCTGTTTGAGAGCCATACTAATCTCGTATAGGCTGATGTCCGGGATGTCTTCGGTATAGTGCCGGGTTAACTTAGCTCTAGGGTCTTTAGCTAAGCTTTGTACAGGTGGCCGTGTGGATGTGTAAAGCTGTCCATAGAACTTCTCGACCTCTCCCATAACATCGGACCTGGTCGTGACAGTTCTGCCGTCATCGGTTTTCAGCGTCGTCAGTTGGCACTGCCCAATACCCAGATCTCTTGCGAACACTTTTGAGCCTTTGTTCCGCTCAATGGCCTCTTTAATACGGTTAGTATTAAATTGGCGCGTGTCGCGAGTCATAGACTTCGAGATCTGCCTATTTAGCCGCCGAAACTGAGACGCATCACCTGAGGAAAGCAGAACCATTGCGCGCCGCTCTTCCATTAGTTTTAGGGTATGGTCTGAGAACTTTTTGGTTCCTTTTGCACGGTGGGTTTTAAAGAACTTGGATGACCACATTTTCGCAATCATTTAGGCGCTCGAAACGATTCTGCAATTCGAGCTGAAAGCTTTCGGGGTTTTGGATTTGGATGGGTGCAGGACGGAGCGTAGACCTTACCAATCGACGTCTTTCCAGCTTAACGTTGATATTCAATGTGCCTCTTACCAACCGGTGATCGCTGCCAGTTTTAAACGCATTGATCACAGTGACATCATTGAATATTTGCTTCCTCGTCGACATGATAAAGTCAATCTCGTTTTTGGTTGCACCATCGGGACTCATCCAGGTCCACTTGCGGTGTTCAGCTTTCCTGAAAAAGGAGTTCATCATAAAGAGGCCCTCCCTCTCAAGAAAGTCCGCCAGCAGTTGGCCCCGGGAGTTTCGATTACCAACCCCAAATCGTCCTACTCTCATCTCATCGCCGCTTCGTTTGCCCAGTTTTGCGTTAAAGTCTCCCATGACAACGGTGTAATGAGTTTTGGAGGCTTGTATGGCTCTAGAGATGTCCTCATACGTAGCTTCCACCTCATCGTCAGGGTGTGTCGTAGTAGGAGCATAAACCTGTATGACCTTCAACGAATACCGTTTGGTTATTCTGAGTATAAGGTACGCTACCCTAGGCGACACACTCCCGGTCTCGACAACGTTGTTTACGAGGGTCTTGTGGACGATGAACCCGACACCACCTTGGGACAGTTGTTCGCCCTCCCGGAAATAGAGCAAGTTACCGGACTTGAGGATTATCGAGTCCTCCCCCTCTCTTCGGACTTCAGATAATCCAACTATGTCCCACCGTATCTTGCTCAATTCTTCCTCCAGTTCGTGAATCTTCTCGTCAGTCCGTAATGTGCGCGTGTTAAATGTTGCCAGGGCCAGAGTTCGTTGTTGGCGGTAGCCAGGTCTCTGCCGGAGATTCTTAGCACCCCCTGCCCCGTCGCTGCCTTGGCCGCTACCGTAGCTAGGGCGAGCGGGGCCGCCGGGGACTAGGGGCCGGTTTTTGCTGGTGTGCATGTCATGGGGGGGTATTTGCCATAATCGCCACGCTTGGCAGGCGGGTTGGCGATCGCAGTAGGTTGAAGGTAACCTCAGAGAGATGCTGCTGCCCATCCTCTGGAATGGTCCCTTAGTCGCCTTTTACGACACCCACGGGTTGAGATGGGGTGGTGCAATTCTTTATCCCCAGCACCACACGGGAAGCCCGCTATTTAAATTAAATCTATTTATTGAACGTTCACAAAAATACACATGGCCTAATAGTTTAAGGCTAAACGTAGTGATACGAGCTACTACGAGGCTACGAGTTTAGCAGATATAAGAATGAAATTCACAGAAACTTACGTTTTTAAAGCATTATAAAAATGTTATAGAAATAAAATATCGACGACGATAATGCCAGTAATTATATATTAACACTTCACTATCTATAATAACGTTCAGTAAGACTTCCAAACCTAATTATATCAGAAAATATTTGGTTTGTTTAAGTAAGTGGAAATCGAGAACGGTTGTGTTTTTGTGCAATAAATAATATGTATTATATAAATACAACCGACCGCATATAAAGTGTCTGTTATTCACTGTCTTTTCCGTGAATCTACCGATAAATAATTACTCACATAATTATAAATATTTAAGGTTACTAAAAATTTTTTTATTAGATATTATGTATGTTAGACTCTATGGTCCATCGTAGCTTGAAATAATTAATTTTATATATTATTATTTCGTATGAATAATTTTATTTGTCAATTTCTAAATAAAGTCTTTAAAATTTACTACAAATACACGAAAACCAATAGTGGTACTTTTGTACATAAATAACCACACAATATCCTGCTGCAATACTGCCATATCCGCTACTTTCCTACCTGAGACTACTATTATATATAAGTAGGTTTATTTTATATTTATTATGGTATTTATATACATATTTATTATTATCATCAATAAGATTATAGATTTATCATCATTATTATTATTATTTTGCTTCATTTATAAAATACACATTATTCTAGTATGTTTTAATAGTTTCACCTCTGATCTTACAGTTTATTAGCTGTCTCCATCCGATTGGTTGTCTGGAAGAAATCGCTTAAAAGCGATAAGACCGCTAAATTGTAACTTTGTATTTTTTTTTTCTGTTCATGATTATGTTTTATAGAACACTACTACACTACACTACTTTTTACTACTTTTATTGCAACACTATAGTGTTGCAATAGCATATTATTTATAAATGTAAAATAAATAAAAATGCGTAGTTTTTTCAGTATTTTCGTAAATGTACTATTGGTTACAGATGTGCCGTTTTCACGCATTTTAGTACTTTGTGTTGCCTCCGCGAGCTCGCAATACTGCTTTTATGCGATTTGGCATACTTTCTACTAGGTTTTTGAGACAATGCTGCAGAATATTCTGCCAATTCTCTATTAGAGCTTCTTTCATTTCACGTAGCGTGATTGGCGGTAGATTCCGCTGACGTACACTTCGTCCCAGTTCGTCCCATGCATCCTCAATGGGGTTTAAGTCGGGGCTGCGTGCTGGCCAATCCATGTGTGTGATGCCGACTTCTTGAAAATAGTTAAACACTATCTGAGCTGTATACGGGCGGGCATTGTCTTGCATAAAAACGGCATTCTCGCCCATTTTCACTAAAAATGAACCAACGTAGTCATTCAGATTTTTTTCTGTGACATATCTTACTGCAGTTAAAATGCCATTTTCTATCACCACTAGCTCAGTGCGGCTTTCGGAAGAAATCACAGACCCCACGTGAACAGAGCCTCCGCCGTATGGTACTTTTTCTTCTTTACAGGCTTGGTTATAGCGCTCTACCGGCCTTTTGTCTTCTTTTCCTCCCGTCGTGCTTGTATAAACAGAATCTAGACTCGTCTGAAAACATAACTTTATACCAGTCATCCAGAGTCCAATACTCGTGTACTCTACCATAACTTAACCTTGAGTTTCTTGTGGTGTCTTTCTAGTTTTGGGCCATTTGCAGGTCTTAATGGCTTTAAATGTGTTTCAGCCAGATGCTGCCTTACTGTATCCGTACTCAGATTGTTTCCTTCAGCTCATAAATGATGATTCTTTACTTCAACAGCCGTAAGAAAGCAATTTCTCAAAATTGTTGACACCATATAGCGGTCCTCCCGCGCCGTCGTGCACCTTGTTCGGCCGGCTCCTGGTCTTCGAAGATTGTATCCAGTTTTATGGAAACGCTGGAGTACTCGCTGAATTGTAGAAAGAGTCACACCAACAGTTCTCGCTGTATTTCGCTGACTGCGCCCATCTTCAAGCATTGTCAGGATCCTGGTACATTCTTCAGGGGTTAACGAGATGATGACTTCGAAGATTGTATCCAGTTTCATGGAAACGCTGGAGTACTCGCTGAATTGTAGAAAGAGTCACACCAACAGTTCTCGCTGTATTTCGCTGACTGCGCCCATCTTCAAGCATTGTCAGGATCCTGGTACATTCTTCAGGGGTTAACGAGATGATGACTTCAGAAAAATAAAATTTATAAGGCAGGCAATTTATACACCTTATTTATAGCATTTTTTATGTCAAACTAAAACAAATGCGAAACAATTGATTTGAATTTTTTGGTACTAAATTCAAAAGAGACCATTATTTAAAATACAATTATCAAAAATAAAAATAAATGTTTTATATTATTTTATGTGGCATCAAATATTCTATAGTTTACTATTTATTTCATAAAGCTAGGTCAGGTGGTTTTGAAGATATTAAAGATTTTCTAACCGACCCTTTTCTTTGCAGTCCAGTGTGTTTTGATTTTTTTTTTAACGAATGTATTTCTATCATGTGAAGATAATATTACTATATTGTTGCAATTCCGATTTTCCTTATGCATTAGCAAAATTATCTTCAATAGTTCAACTGCAATGCAATAGCTACTTGTTATCTGTCTAGTTTACACTCATTACGTATACCCTTAATTGTTATATTAATCTGTTAGTAATTAATATTGTTATTGTTTTTGAGACTTGCCGGTATGTTTATACAAGCAAATATATTTAATTAGCCAAGGAAAACTAAGCTAAATAAAAACAAACCCATTGACCGAACGGAAATAAGAGATCTTTTACAAATCAGAAAACAACAGTTTTAAGTTTTTAACTGTACAAGACATAATATATGTAACAGAATGTATATGATTTATTTTTATATATTCAGGATGGACCACAAACAAGTTCACATTGGTTTTAATGTTAATTTACGTATCTATGTTCAGACAAAAGTAAATGGTGAATCCAAAAATTACAATGGAAGTCGTGGGATTCTTGAAATGCTAGATGGACCGAATAAAATAATAAGTTAAATCAGTATTTATTGTATTTACAGGTAGTAACCTATCCACATAAAACAATAAGTATATGTTTTTCGAAATTCTTGCAACTGGCTACTGGAAATTATGTCGGTATCATTAAAATAATAAAGCCTAAAAACATAACCTTAAATCTAGCATTCCCGATTAACATCCAACTGTATTGTCAACACAGCATAGCTAGTCTACATTTGTCGAAGCCTACAAATTAGTGCCTAAAAGATAGCCAGAAAATATTCCGGATAGATACAGGAAAGTGTTCCAAGAGTATTTAGTCCATTTAGTTGCCAGTTATGCGGTTGCATAAATTTCAAACAATGGTTGGTTAAGGTCTCGCTCAGGGCATATCTTGCTAAAGCAGGCCCGCTTAAAAGCCTTACTCCAATCCGTCGTTTTGTAGGCTATCAGCCCGCAGCGATTTATTTACTTCTATTGTGTTACCATTCATAACGACGAACAGATTAGTATTGAATGCAAAGGGCGTATCGGATACTAACCAAGTGGTAGGTTGACCCGTAACAATGTTCAAATAACTGAATAAAATAATGTTACAATTGTTTATAAATATAAGTAGTATAAGAAAATAAATCAAAAATATTACACTGTTAAACAGTGCATTCAGAAGATGGATCTTATTAAGTCTTACTTTGAACAGTTTTAAAGCATAAGGCCCGATTTTTCAATCCTTAGATAAGTTTTATACAAAGAATAAGATTGTCAATGTGACATATTTTCCAAAAAGAATCTGTCATTATGTCAAATTATTCAATGAATAAACTTTAACTGACGATTAAAAATCAGCCAATAGTATTTTGGGTCTTAACAAGAACACTGTAAGACAATTCGCAGCATCTCGCGGCTTAGCTGAGCATAGAATTATTATAGAGAGAGAGAGAGAGAGAGAATAAATTAAGAAGTCAAATAAAACCAACCAGTCCAGTCAAATAAGACCAAAAGACGAAATAAATAATTATGGAGACGTCGAAAACCAGCACAGTACCGGCTTCTTCATTTAGTATGTACAAAGTAAGGTAGTGGGTACCTATATTGTCTGTAAATGATGATGATGTCATTAAAATTTATAATTTAATGTCACAACCCTTGGAAGGTTTGTTATAATTTGTCGTCATAAATAGTATGATTCTGGCCACGATAGCCTAACTGCTATATTGCGACTCATGAAGTTATTTAATCAACCCCATTTTCTGAATTATAATACAATTCAACATTCCTTTATCAAAACACGAACCAATTACATCCGTTAATTAATTTGTTTAGGTTGTTGTTCAAGAGCGGTGCTCAGTCGGTCAACAAGGGTCCGGAAAATCTCAATTGAACCGTGGCACGACTCTGAACTACTTTTCTCCAATAGTAATTTGGGTGGGCTTCGATAGTGGCGCCCCCAATTCGCTCGGCTGTTACTCTCTGCCGAAAGATCAACGACCGTCCCTTTTATCAGCGCTGCATCGATTTATTGTGGCCGTTATCGTATCGCGCTTTTGATATTCATTTTGACAAGTGCGACAACAGTCTTGGCGGTGCTGACCTAACAGCCGACTTATGAGCACGAGCTGACAGTTAATAAAGTTAGTGTTTCTTTGAATTTGCTTGTGGACTTCTAACGTGAGCTTTGATTTTTATCAAAAATGCTAATTTCAGAAAGATGGTTCTGTAAGAGAAATAAATAATCTCTTATGGTTTTTAAAAAGTAAAGGCTTTTGAGGCACAATTAACCCGGCTCCACTAGTTGTCTACGCATTTGGAACTCCGCTTCTACTTATCATCAGGTAGCGTTCTCTCGTCATGTGCCTACTCTTTTATAAAAAACTCATAAATCCCCTTATGTCTTGCACCAAACATTCAGCACGCGTCACTTTGTTGTATATTATGTTGTATGTTGACCCGCAATTTGGGCTAAAAGTGAATTGCTGCACATAGCAAAGGAAACCGGGTTAAACGCCTACCAAAGTAAAACTAGTTTGATACTGCAGCGTTTTTTGTGACACTAATGGCAAAGCCCTTCTCTACATAACGGAAAATCACTTTTACTACTTTTCTTTTAGGATATATGGGTACTATGAAAATGCACATATTATTAAATTAAAAGCATTAATTGAATTTTTATCTTATTATTTAACAAACCCACTCAAACACATTTGGTCAGCAAGTTGGGATATGGCCCGATCTCTCTAAGCGCTACTAAAATATGGGACATGAAAAGACATTCATAGGCTGAAAGTGAGGTCAATCTAATAAAAATATAAATAAATATATATATAAAATATAAATATAATATATACTCTCTGGAGTGATTGTTAGGAAAACCTTTCAGTAGTACTTAGACTTCGATGGAAATTTTTGTGCTTGATATGATTTTAAATAGTTAATTGTCATTTATTTTGTTTATTTTCGTATTCAAAAAGCTTACAATACAGCTTTCTGAATACGAAAATAAAAGTTCTAGTTTATTATTATATTTTGAAAAAAGACTAAGTGTTAAAAAATGCTTATTTTTCAATTTGTAATTTTTTCGCAACAAAATTTGCGTAAAATTGTAAATAACCATTAATCATATTATATTAATTACTAGCGGCCGCTCGCGGTTTCACCCGCGTGGTTCCCGTTCCCGTGGGAATACCTGAATAAAAAGTATCCTATGTGTTATTCCACTTTATAAACTATCTGTATGCCGAATTTCATCCAAATCGTTGCAGCATAAAGAAGCAACAATTATACGAACATACATACACACAAACTTTCGCATTTATAATATTAGTAGGATTTATAGCACTTGAAACCAATGACTGCCGCAGGTGGCATTAATTTTAATTTTCAAGTGTTTTATGATGTAGATACTTAATGTACAAAGTAGATATATGGTAGGTACTAACAACATCTTGTTTTCTAAAGTATACGCGTACCTTTTTACGAATCTACTCGCCTGATATTTTACAAAATTAAACTTTTAAATGATATATTAAATTAATATATTAACTATTTATAATGCAGGAACTCGGCGACAATCTACACAGACAATCAAACAAGATGGTCATTAGAATTGTATTGTAAGACAGCAATGATAATACATATTATTATAATCATTAATTACAATTATAAGCATGGGAATGTTATGACTATGATTTTGACACTGACCCCAATTATAAAAGTTAATATTTTTAATTGAACCGAAGTTCTTTTCCGTGTTTATATCATTTCAAATTGAGCTGATATTAATATACATTACAGGCATCGAAAATAGTCTTCATTTTTTTTTATATGTAAGTATAGAAGTTGAGAAGTTAATAGGTCGCGGTCGTCTGGAAATGGTTTGTTTCTTGGGAATTATCTTACCACTCCAAATAGTTTATATTCTAAGTCCCTTAGAAACTTGGTTAAGTCTTGGTTAGACTCATAGACCCTTGGTGTCTTAACAAACTCTGAAGTTTTTTTTCATACTAGTGGTCGCCCAGTGGTCGAAATTCGACCGTAATTTTTATAAAAAGCTGTTTACTAAACAACATTTTATTAAGGCTGCACGGATTGTATCCTAAGCAATGAAACATTAAAAAAGATAGAATGTGAGTTTGGATTGGCCTTGACAGATTTCGGCCGCACCTCTTACTTTTTTGAAATTTTTGAAAAATGTATGAAACAATGTTTATTTAATTTACCTAATGTATTTTTTATGCATAATTTAAAAAAAAATATTATCATTCTGCACTCCTTCTCTATATAAACTATAAGTGTGTGAAATTTCATACTCCTCCGTCCGCGCAATTTTCGTAAAAAGGGGTACAAAGTTTTTGCTTTACGTATTAATTTAAAGAAGATTATTACATTTAGGTGGAAGAGCTAATGTTCAAACTCTGCCATGATCACGGTTTACCTGACACTTTTAAAGTGTATGAAGCATTTTTTCAAATTTTCTAAACTATGTTTGTGTAAAAATATAAATAATAAATACAATTTGCAGGTTCGATTTAAAAATTCATTATTTGGGGGAGGCCTTTGCTAAGCAGTGCTACGATATAGTATTAATACAGCTATTTTATTAATCACACTATAATCCTACTAATATTATAAATGCGAAAGTTTGTGTGTATGTTCGTATATTTGTTGCTTCTTCACGCTGCAACGGATGGATGGATTTGGATGAAATTCGGCATACGTAGTTTATAACCTGGAATAACCCATAGGATACTTTTTGTCCCGATATTCCTACGGAAACGGGAACCACGCAGGTAAAACCGCGAGCGGCCTGCTAGTGTAATATATGATAATATGTAATAAATAAGTAATAAGTGTAAATCTAAGCAACCTTTTACTCAAAGCAGATGGTATGACGTCAATTTGTACGCGAAGGCTGTATCTACCTAAGCACATTAGGTTTCAGTTTCAGTAAGGTCATAAGAGAGCCTTGCATAACACTTGTAACATACGTCTCCAAAAGAATAGTTTTAAATGAATTGGGTCATCGAACTGTGTACAAACACAGGCACAATAGTCGACGGACGTCAGAGCGCATATGCGCGCTGTTTGAATATCCTCGATACTATACCCCTTGACATGAATACACGTACGAATCTCCATTTCACTACGAATGAGGTGGCTTATCTAAACTTTTAAATCGTCCTGCGGAGCTAGATTTAGAGCTCCCAGGTCCGATTCTCAACAGGGAGTATAGCCAGACCTCTGTTAACAAATATAACTCTTAATACAATGACATATAGTCACAAATGGTAAATAATGTTAGTCAAGTGCTAAGGATTGCACATATTGTACTCGAATGAGATGGTAGGGATTGTACCAGGCAGGCCCACATGACTCTCCACCCAGATACCGCCTTCCCATAGGCCGCCTGAAGGTATCGATAGTGATTTTAGAGAAGGGCAGGTAAGGCATGCCCGCCAAAACTTCTTGTACCATCCCATCACATAACTTCCCCTGCCAACCCGTCAAGTTGTTCTTCTAAGTTAAGTGGGATGCAGAGGAAGCTCCCACATAACTTGCAGGATACACCAGTCCCGCGATGTACGCAGTTTAATGCATTTGCAATCAGTTTAAAAGAAAAGGACCGCTTTAACTATCCATTACGTATACAACAGCATTGTAAATGTAAATAGTAACAAATTGAAAAATTACTATGAGCAAAGTTCACATTGTAAGCGTATATTTAGATAAACTATTACTCACATACCTACTACTTGTTTTTTTTGCATTTATTGCAATAAAAAAAATTGTTATTGGACAAAACGCGTGCGTGTTCCACATTTAGGAAATACCTACGTGATCTCGATAGCGAAAAAAAAACTATTAATCACCATTTGCCTGAAGGCGCCGCCGCGGCGAGCGCAAGAAGTCATAACAAACTTGTAAATCGGGTGGGTGGGGCGACAGTGGAACACAACAATAACACCTCCACTCACTAAAGGAACTGATAGTCGCCGTCAAAGTTTTCCAATTGTTTGCCTAATTTATTTATTGAGGAACACAAACAGGGTAAGCGTCGTAGAAAAATAACTTAGGAGCTATTTTATTATAGGGGTTTTTGGTACATAGACAAATAGCATTGTGCCTAAAACCATTACAAAAACAATTTCTTATTTTTTAATTATCCGTTGCACGTACGTACACATACATCATCTAAGATAATGATGTTTGTTTTGTCCAGAAATATGGACCCTTCTGTTAGGTCGTAACCAAAGTGTACCTCATAGTACCTGTGAACTATTTAAAAATGTTTCTCATTTCTATCCTATTTTGCAGTGCCCGACAGTTAATATTTTTTTGTTTTATACCATCTAATAGATTAATAACTGCAATAAAGCATTAAATATTCCAATTTACTTGTAAGATGCGTTAAATCACGGAATAGACGTTAAATTATTGTTATACGTTGGCGATGGAAAAATAAGTATGTAAAAGTAGCTATTTTTTTTTTAATTATTTTTATATTTAAGTCTCTATTATAATTTACCCGTGCCTACTCAAATTAACCTGCTCAAACGAACAACTTGCAACTCGCAGATTCCGAAGTATGTTGTGAAGTCATCATTTATAAATTCGTCTGCAATTTTCTACTGCATAGCAATAGCAACTTTTTGTTGGAGGTCAGAATAAAGTATTACTTCGATTAAGGTATTTTTTTTCTATACAAACTATTAGATTTATTATAGTGTAATGACCTTTTGATTGGGCGTGTACTTAGTCTACGAATAGAAACGTAAAGTGATGAAACTACTATAGTGTACTCATATAGCACTGGTCGTATTAAGACTTGTATATTAATTGTTTATAATAAGACGACCTCCTTGGTCGAGTGGTTTGTACACCGGTTTTCATGGTGTCGCCATCTCTGAGGTCCCGGGTTCGATCCCCGGTCGGGTCAATTTAGAAATTATTGTTTTTCTAAATTTTCTCGGGTCTGGGTGTTTTCTATGTATAATAAGTATGTATTTAAGTACTTTAAGTATGTTTATCCGTTGTCTAGTAACCATATAACGAGTTTCATAACGAAGCTTCTCTTGGGCTAGATAATTGGTGTGAGTGTAGGAAAATTTATTTATTTTAATTGTTTGCATATTTCTGCAGTTTTAAACTAATACTTTACTAATAATTTACCCTAATTCATTGGTTATGTAGTTAGTATTATGTATTTTTTTGACTTTATAAAACAGACATAAACCACATCTATTTAAGGTAGACTCTTCAGGACCGGCAACCAAGATATGCTAATAGAATATTACAAGTGTCCACAAAACACGCAGTTTTTAAACTGCAAACTACTTTTCACTTTCCCGCCAACACAGCTATTGTTGCCCTTTTACAATATATATATTTTATATTCATGGTCTCTGCCCTAAGTGTTTTGAACGAATTTCATGTTAGAAGTAGTTCCAGCTCACGGCCTCTTTCACGTAAAAATATACTAGCATAGGTATATATTTAATTTTGACTTAGTACTGTTATTTAGAAATATGTTATTGGTATAAGTGTTCACGTTCAGTGTGATAACGTTGCCAAATTCCCACAATAAGGTATCGTTGAGTAATGTTTTTTCTTTAAAGTCAAATTGGTAGCGGTAATAAAGATAACGTTATCTAGAAAAGTGTCGTTATTATTTTCAACGAAAAATGCGTTATGCTAATACGTTTTAACCAATCTGCATAGGGCGGATTAGTGTTAATCTATATAAAATTAAATAAAAACAATTTTAAAAAAATATTTTGCTCACTGTTACATAAAAAGGGTCACAAAAATGCCTAAAGATATTAAGGTGAGCAGTGAACAGTGGCAAAAAGGTCTCCGGCTCAGCATGTGTAGCATTATTATTAAATTTATATTAAATTAAATGTAAATTAAAAATCTATTTAGATTTACTGTAACAAAATATGATAACGGCGAAACGGACGCTTTATGTTCTGGTTTAATTTACTTTCTTATTACATCTATTATAAAGAAATATAAAAACCGAATAAACAAGTGCTTTGATACATAACACTTGTAATACGGTTTGCATGCGTCATTAGTTTTACGCTGAAGTACCTACTTTACCAACTGCTCCAGACAGCTATAGTTATTTTTTATGTTATATAGCGAAATCCTTTTTTATTGTTATTTTTTTTAATAAATCATAAAAAGAGAAACATTTGTAGCACAACTAATTATGTTACAAACAAAATATTTTAAAAAGGTTAATTACTTTTCTTATCATTTCAAAACGTGTAAAAATAAAACATGGTAAAGTTAAAATTTAAACCATATTTTGAAGTTTTGAGTTTTTTCAATATTGTAGGAGAGTTTGCAGAACTTATAATACATACAAAGATTGATAGTACAACAATTAGGTAACGCATCATGTCACTTTAAACTCTGAACGCTGAAGATCACACTCACGAATTTAGAGTAATTGCATTTTAATAGCGGTCATTGACGAAATTAAAAAGATATCTGTCGAAACATTTTAAGCGTGATATCTCAACGCCCGTGACACAAGGGTCATTGAGTTTAAAATCCGCGATTGTATGATTGTGTATGAGCAAAAATAATGTTGGTGCGACCTTCAAAAGTAGGTGACACCATTTTTGCACACCCTGTAATCATTGAGTGATAACTCTTGATAAACCGGAGCCCTACGTCGGACCATTAACGTAACGATGTGTGACTTTCTCAGATTGTGCAAATAAATTTAAAAGCTGTCATAAAGGCAGAAGAAGTATATTTTTTATTTCGCAATGGGGATGCGTAGGACCGTAACTTCATATGATGGCAAGTGATACTAAGACCGAAGGTGGAAGAGCACTTAAGTTGGAATCCTTAACTACTAATGGACTGGCTATCGTGTAACTAAACTAACTTTGAAACACAACAATGCTACTAACATTGTTGTGTTTTAACAAAATGGAGTGAATTGTTCTTCTGGAGCACCCATAACTATAGGTGTGCCTCACAATGGGTCAATATTGGGGCCATCACCTTTTTTTTTTTTATAAATAGCTCGGCAAATGACTCCACTCCACCTAATGTTAAGTGGAAATGGAGTCCAGACGTAAGGACAACTGGTGCAGCGAGAAAACAATGCAGCATCAGTCACCCTCACCCTGCCGGCCCACAAGGTGCCTCTTCACGCCTCGTTTGAAGGATCCCATGTCATAGGAAGGAGGGAAAACGAGTGCTGGTAGACTATTCCATCTTTTGGAAGTGCGACAGAGAAACGAGTCACCAAATTTCTTTGTGCGCGATGGAATGTTCGAGACAGTACAGCGGTGACTCCGGAGAGCAGCACGCGTACTCCTGTGGAGGAAGGGAGAAGGTGGGATGAGGTCAAAAAGCTCTTCAGAGCACTCGCCGTGGTATAAGCGGTAGAAGACACTGAGTAACGCTATATCTCTACACAATTGCAGGGGCTCGAGAGCATTAGTGACCTCTGCACTGCCGATAATGCGTACAGCGCGCCGCTGCAATCTGTCCAAGGCATCGAGAAGGTACTTTGCGGAACCGTCCCAGAGGTGCGAGCAATACTCCATGCAAGATCGCACCTGTGTCTTGTACAAAAGGCACAACTGATCCGGCGTGAAGAATCGCCGCACCCTGTTCAGAACACCGAGTTTACGTGACGCTGTTTTTATCACGGCTTCAATATAGTCCCTCTGGTTCAGATCGCAGCGAATCTCCATACCAAGCAAGATTTTTTTCATTAATATAAATGACCTTACTTGTTTTCAGTCAGTCGGTCATTTTGTAAGACTTGTAGTAAGAGTACTATTTGCAGATGGTTTTTTTAGTTTTCAAAGTCGACAGAGTTCACGTTAATGTCAATGAAGCGCTTTCTCTAAAGTTTTGCGTTGTTTCACTATCAAAAATAAATAGTCAGCGGTATAGGTAGTTTCCCGTGCCGAATCGCAGCCTTTGTTCATCTGTGGGCGTCCTACGGCTGCTAATGTTGATGATGATGAATATTATAGTACATTGGACGTCATACAAGATAATATATTGTATATTGCGCAATTGTTATGGTACGATAACAGATATAGTTTTTATCTTTATTTATACTCGTACCAGTATTTTTAAGCTCCACTTCAGCTGTGCTAATAATATGAAATGTGGAGGAGTTTATTCATCATTTTGAAAGCTAATAATGTGGTTTTTCAATTTAGAGTAACTTTTTATAGTTACTATAAATTAAAAAAAAACAACATTATTTTATTGCAATATCACATAAAAAGTTTACTAATGGTTCATAAATATTATAATAATTCTGTGTAAAATCTACCAAGAATTATTGAAAAGTATATTTGAAAAAAAAAAATAACTAGCTATTCCCCGAATGTACCCGATAAATTATATCTTTGTTTTTAAACTTAACTTGCAAGAATGGATTTTATCTTACTTGGTAGCAAGTGTTATTGTAATATTTAAAGAATGATTCGACATATCAGATAATCTCGTTTGTTATATTATTCATTTAAGACGAAGCATTGGTAATTTACGTGGCGGGGATCTTGATTTTTCCCAACAATTACAATACATATGAAAGTGATATTTGATGACATGATTTTTCATTTAATTGACTTCATTTTGTTAGTTGCAGAAATACGATTTTTCAACTTTTATAACAGAGAAAAAAATATCAAAGTAACCTCTTTTAAAACATAGATTCGCATTTTACAGGCTAACCAGACCGATTTATACATCTAAATTTTCTTAGTAGATTAGTCCTAACACACACTTTAAAATTGTAGTTAATTTGTTTTAAATAATTTGTAGTTTTAATTTGAAGGAAAAAAAAACAGTTTTTCTTATGGTACGGGGCGCAAACGCTCGCTCGTATCAAAACGTATGAGATTTATTATTTAGCGGTGCGTCGCCTTAAATACAGGCTATGCGGTGGGCTCTCAAATTCGTTGTCGATTTCGAGAATCGTCTTTCGGATCGTATTCTTAATGAGCTATCGGAAAAATGTACTTAATGTGCACGTGACACAGCAAGAGTCGTATATCTGTACTGTACATGGAAGTCGGCTGGCCAGGCCGTGTCGAAACGTAATGTCTTCCCGAGAGTTTGCTCGTAACCAAACTCCTTGCGTCAACACATGACCCATGCTACGGGCAAATAGGTCCCGGTGAGAATTTAAAAAGTGACGTTCACTTTTTAAATTCTCACATGACAAGACAAAAAAAAATACAAGACAAAAACCTACACTAGTTAAGTGCGAGTTTTGCTCATTAGATCTCGTTCACGAAAAAGAGAATTTGTGTCATGGGTCAATTTCGAGTCATAGTTAGAAGGAAGGATTTACAACCCTCGCCATACAATAATCGGGAATAGCAGTTTAAAGGGCTAATCGAGTTTGAGATATTTTGATTTGATCATGATATGAATAGATCAACCACTCAGTCTCTCTCTCTCCCTGTACTTATGAAGGATTTTGAATTTTTATGATGTATTTAAGTAAAACTAAGCGCGAGTAAATGGTTAAAAATAGTATAAAACGCAGTCAAGCCTTTTTACCCGACTGTGTCAGAAGGTGGGTTATGTTTTTCGAGTGTATGTATGTATGTATGTATGTATGTATGTATGTATGTATGTATGTATGTATGTATGTAAGTATGTATGTATGTATGCATGTATGTATGTATGTATGTATGTATGTATTTATATATGAATGTATGTATGTATGTATGTATGTATGTATGTGTCTATTTCTTTGGCACGCCCTACAGCCTAGACGGCATGGTGGATTTTAACATATGAGGTGTCGTTAGATTTGTTTTGACTGTGGGAGTGACATAGGCTAATCCGGAAATATACTTAATAAAAAGTAAAAAGTTTGAAATAAACCAAATTATTAAAATAAAACAAAAAACCCGACTGCTAAAACAACTATATAAAAAGCAATTATATACTCGTATTACCAAGCTAACAAAAAAAATAACAGCAAAGAAAAAAAACTGAAAAGAAATAAAACAAGCTCTACGATCCCAGAATTAAATTTGAGCAATGTTGAATGCAACGTGAAATATTTCCTTGTCCGATACCTATACATAAATAATAAAATCTATATTAGATGAGTATTTATAAGTACATTGAATATTGATAGTTGTCGCAGGTGGGGACAATCACCAACCAAAGAGAGTGCGGATTTAATTGAGCTAGCCACGGCCACTTGGTTGAGGATTGTCCCCGTCTGCGACAACTATTAATATTCAATGTATTTAAAAATACTCATTTATTATAGATTTTATTATTTATGTATAGGTATCGGACAAGGAAATATTTCAGGTTGCATTCAACATTGCTCAAATTTAATTCTAGGATCGTAGAGCTTGTTTTTTTTCTTTTCTTTTTTTTCTCTTTGCTATTATTTTTATGTTAGCCCGGTAATACGAGTATATACCCAATTGTTTTTTATATAATTGTTTTAGCAGTCGGGTTTTTTGTTTTCTTTTAATAATTTGGTTTATAACTTCTATCCCTCAGCAAAACTGAAGTCGATCTATATCCTGTCTACTATTGTTAGTACAAATAAACAAATAAAAAACTTAATCCCGTATTACAAAGGTCTCTTAGACCGCAACAGGCATTGGCGCGGTTAAACGTTCAAGCGGTCACAAACAAAACTTGGACAGAAACAAAACACATTCAACTTATTATATCACTCTCGATGAATGATCGAATACAACGAATTATATAATTGTTATCGCGTGTAGTTTAAGCCAGCGTCATGTTGTCGTTATAATACAAATAAATTTTGCATTCCATGACCCTGTCGAGTGGTAATATACCGGTGATCAGATTCATGGGTCTCGGGTTGAATTCAGTTTCATGCAAGGTTTAAGTTTGATTTCTAAAAATTGTAAGAAGATAGTTCCGAAGTCTAGGATTCCGTGAAGTAAGTTTGTGTGTTAAGCCTTATTATCAATTACCATCGCGATAAAAGCCAAATGGTTCTCAGTTGTTCAGCCTCTTTGAAATAACAAATTAGTTTACATAAAAATTGTCCTAATAGAAACCCTCAAAGTAATATAGGCTAATTAAATTGGTAGACTTACAGGTCGAAAATATAGAAACAAAGTAAACCTACAGTTCCAAATTCTAAAGGGTGTCTCATTAAGAACTTAAATTTTAAAAATTAAAAAATATATATTTATTTCATATTTTATTATCATTTTTTTCTACATATGTATGGAGGTAGTGATGACATTTACACATGAAACAAAATATCGGTTAAATGGCCACCGTTGCACTGTTGGCAGGTATGCACTCTTTTGACGAAATTTTGCAGTACATTTTTTAGTAAGGGCTGCTGGATTTGACAATGCGTGCATTTTCTTCTTTGAGTTCCTCAGTTGTCTCAGGGTGGTTCGCATAGACTTTCAAAAAACACCAGAGAAAATAGTCCAAACAAGTTAAATCGCAACTTCTTGCTTTGTGCTGCGATGAATGTTTAGTTCCTGGCAACGATGTCGAATGAAGATGCTTGGTCGTGCTGCCACACTGTCCCTCACAGCTGCGATGTTTTCCGCCGATCTTTTTGGCCGAAGACGGGTAAGGTCTCTTTCATCTTTCAATGAAAACGTCCGCTCAAATTTTTTGATCAAATTCTCAATAGTAGGCCGCGACGGTTGATTATGCACGCCGAAATGATAACGTAACTTGCGAATCGTCACATTAAAATGTTCCAAATTTTTATAATGGGTTTTCACAATTAACAAACGTTCTTCTAAGCTATAACGCACTATTTTTGTAAATGTCTATGTTTTAATTAAACAAACACCAAATATGGCTGACTCAACAATTGACAGTCGAAAATGGCGCGCAATTCAAAATTCAAGTTCTTGCTGAGACACCCTTTATTAAAAAAACGTAAACTGTCTACACATCTTCTTTCATATAACTTTTTAAATTAATTTTCTGTAAGTACCTATCTTTCTAAAACAAAATCATTTACACCTATATACTTTACTTTTGTAATTTGCCGTTATTAGCAGTAAATTTCCTCAATAGTACTCAAACGTGCGCCTGCGCATTTCACTAGACATTAGGTCTGTCAATCGCAAGATGAGTGCGTCGGCCATCTGCGTAGGAAAGCAAGAGTTAGATAAGCTATAAGGAAGTGCAGTTGGGCCGGCCAGTAATGTTTCCAAATCTATGTATTTCGCGTGAATGGCCGGGGTGAACGTCCTGTTTGGACCGAGTTACGCAGGCGCAGCCAATCGATAAGAGCAGTTGCGTAAGCACCTTGCACGCCCTCTAAAGGAAAACACACACTGAAGTCTTAGACATAGAGAGATTTAAACAAATTGCTATATACCTACTTATGAGGTTGTATTTTTTACGAAAATTGCTTTAAAATCATTTTAAGATATTTATTCTCAATTAAGACCTAAGTCACTTACAACATGAGAACATGTCTTAGATGAGAACTATTTACCTATTTGTAGTTATAAATTAGATGAATAATCGATCGGAATATATTACCTAACTTTAAAATTAACTTTGAGACCTAGTCTGTAACGATGGTCGTTAGTGTAATCATTCGATATTTTTTACTGATTATAAAAGGCGACTTATAAAAATATATTCATATTTCTTTTTTAATCTTTTATTGTGCTAAGAAATTACTAAAATATTTTTTTCATACCGACTTTTATTATGTATTTATTTCCGAATACATCAAACTTCATTTTCCATCTTCCTCACATATTTTTTTATTATTTACCAACCACAGATTAAACAAATTTTTTTGGAATGTTTTACTAAACATAGTTCTATATTTATATCAATAACTACTGGTTGCCTGGAAGAAATAGCTTGAAAGCGATAAGACCGCCAAATTGTAACTTTGTAAATTAGGTATTTATGTTTTGTTCGTGTTTATGTTTTATAGTGTTGCAATTAAAGTATTATCTATCTTTCTATCTAAAACAGACTAAAAACTAAAATTATGGATGTTTATATTTTTTATAACTATCATTATTGTTTAAAATCTTATTTATTTTAAATATGTTAGTTAATAGAAGCAATGATTAATGGATGCGTTTACCAAATATTTGCCGGGGTATTCACATAAAATAATAAAAAAATAAAAAGCAAAAAAATTAAATAATTTCATCAAACTCGAGAGTCAAACGATACTTGATAAATATCTTTTTGGTAACCAATGATGTGAAGATGGACCACTGGGCGGCTAGATGACGTCGCTAGCTTAAAACTACGCACTTGGTGGGTCAACTGATAACCCAATTAACTAACTGCGTTGCAAAAATTTTGAATCTTACTACTGATTTGTTTAGATAATATCTAAGCTAGTAAGTAACTGTGGTAGTGTTACAAACTCTTTCGTAGATCGACATATTTTCATGTATTTTTTTGTTAGTTTAAAGAACCGGTTACTTGATGTTTTCTGTTAGTTTTTGTGATAAGCCTTAAATACAAAAGTTTCAACACCATTTTGCGGCGCCTTTTTGGAGTTTATGATAGGTTATTTTTAAATATATAAACTATCACAAAATATTTAAGTCTGTTATCAGGATATTTTTAATAAAATTGAAAGCACTAGCCTCCTTTTTAAAAAAAAATCTAGGTAGGTACTTACATTTAAAAACGAATTAATAATAAAATAAGCCTGAAAGAGGAAAAGACAGAAAAAGATCTTTATGTATTTAAAATCGAATTTATATCGAAATAGCAAAATTATTTTACGGATTATCTACTCTTCAACACCTAGAAACGTATGATTGACATTTTATTATTTGTAAAGAAAGTATTTAAGATAAACAAATTCAGAAAGAATGCATCTTTATCTAACAAGTCCCTTATGCAGAGCATGTGGAGAAGAAACAGAGTGTGTATGAATCATTAGCTAGCAAAATATGTAATATTTCTGGGACTCGACGTAACCAAATCTGATTGGTAGGTAATTGTGTCACAGAATAACTAATGTGCGGAAATATTTGAGGATGACAAGTCGGCGGCAAAGTACTGTGCGGGACAAAGGCCTCAATGATCCTATAAGCGATGTAAAAAATAAATGAAATTACCACTCCGGCTTACTACCAAGTTCAGTTAGTTCATTAACTATCATAAACTTGATTTTGTACTTTTAGGTTTCATTAAAACTGGTTAGTTGCGTAGATTTTTTTAAATTTAGAAAATTTGTTAAGTGTGTCACCTAAAATATAAAGGCTTATAATAATTTTACAAATAACAAGGTTCACTTATGAAGAGGCTATAATTATAAATAAATGCAAATATTTACGATTTTAATAGCAAACAAATTTTAATTCAATAACAATTTTGTCAACATCTGGAGTAGTTGCTACTACAGATCAGACAGACAGACACAGACACAGACAGACAGTAGATCTACTGCTATAACAATAATACTAATAATATATAAATAATTTGTTTGTCATTAAGAACCTACCTATATACTTATTTATACCCTGCATGCAACGTCATCAGCGGCCTGTATTTCCGTGCTACGGATTAAAGGGTTTTAGTGGTCGCCCAATGGTCGAAATTCGACCGTAATTCACAAAAAAAATGTTAATACAATGTAATGTAGCACTTATTAAACATAAGTTTTAACTTTTTGCAATCCTTCTTCATATGAATTTTATTTATGTTAAATCTCAACTTCCGCGTGCGTGCAATGTATTGTGCGCGCAATATGTTTAATAAAGGGGTTAAAAGTGTAGGTACGATGCGATGATAATATTCATCTCCTCATACCATCATCAGCAGCAGCCTGATGTAAGTTCTTCTGACATTCATATTATGATATTTCGATAGGATATTTCATGCAGATTACATTGATATATAACAGTTATTGATCAATCATACAGGAATTACGTAATTAGGTTATTTCTGAAGACTAGCCCAAAAAGAAATCCCTCGCTCGTCATAATATGCACTACCGGTAGTGCATAAGGTCGTCGGACGTATATATCTGTAGCGCGAGACGGGTTAACATATAAAGCTTCCTCCCGGTCACCAAAAAAACAAAGGGGTGGGTGAGTTTTACATATTATGGTGTTGTATGCGCCAATAGGCCATGGCGAGGGTGACTGTTCATCATCAAGTGATCTAAGCAAGCTTGCCGACTAGGTAGAAAAATAACAAAAACAGAAATATTCGACCATATTGTAAATAAGATAAACTTTCGCAATACAATGGCCTTATCTTTGCTCTTGACATTGGTTTGTTGAAAATTTTGATACTTTACGCGTTTCGCTATCAAACATACCTATCTTCAATAAACATTTTTACGTTCACTCTACATCACACCACTACTCACAACTTAATAGTAAACTATCTTTTCGTTTGTTTGTTTGCTTTTTTAAGAAATAAGTAATAATTCTTTATTGCTTACACATGTGGTACATAAGAGGTGTTAAAAAAAATAGGTAAAGATTTTGTTCGAAGTCATCTTAATATTTGTTTCTACTTGATAATATAATAATAAGCTAATATCATTAACAATAAAATAATATTTGTTTTTATGTTTCGTTGTAAAAATAATGAATTCAAACTTAAACTATATCGCGCTTAACTTATACTATAATCTAAACATAAACTATACTTCTATTATATCGCGATTATTAGTCGTAAAAGAAAAATAGAAACCTAATATGTATACTTATGTACGTCTGTACGTACATAAGTATACATATTAGGTTCCTATTTTAATGCAATATTAGGTTTGTATTTCTCTTTTACGACAAATAATCGCGATACAATAGATATAACTGTTTATAAATAAATCACTGACTCTTTACAGATACATACATACTTGTCATCATCATCATCATCTCAGCCAAAAGACGTCCACTGCTGGACAAAGGCCTCCCCCAAGGATATGAGGGGTATTTGCCGTAATCGCCACGCTTGGCAGGCGGGTTGGCGATCGCAGTAGGTTGAGGGTAACCTCAGAGAGATGCTGCTGCCCATCCTCTGGAATGGTCCCTTAGTCGGCTTTTACGACACCCACGGGAAGAGATGGGTTGGTGCAATTCTTTATCCCCGGCACCACACAGGTAACATACAGGTACATACTTGTATATACAATATATACTTATATATACAATCTGAGAGTATGGGTAACTGTACAAACACCGGTTTGTAAGCATTTCTCTTAAAGATTCAAAAGATAGCACACTATACAAGTTATTCACAAAGGCCAATAGGCCTGGTGTGTGTAGAAAGCTCTCTATTGGCCTTTCTGAATATACCAAAAGGGGATAAAATTTTACCCCTCAATGTAGTTAAGAAACTTTTACTGCTAAGGAACCAACAACTAAATTGCAAAATGACTATATAAATGGACATAAAAAATACTACGTAAAGTAAGGTAACGTTAGGAAAATTACACATTAACATTAACATTACATTAACAAATAGGCAGTTTATAGATTATAAAGAATTAAAACTGTGGAACACTTTTAATCTGTAACAAACATATTTTGACTTTTATTGATCTTAATAAAAGCCAAAATAAGTTTGTCACACAGTTTGTTAAGTTTGAACAAATATTCTGTCGGAAGTATCAGAATAAAAATAATAGTTATCTACTCTGAATTCTATAAAAATAACCCTGATAATGGTTTTTTTTGAACCAGTGACATTAATAATTCTCACAGTCTAATCTTAGCCGGCTACATCATATAATCGCGTCATTTTGAGTGTCAAAATAGTCATCGGTGATTATGAGTCTCAAAATTCTAAATATACAAATACATTAATACACAAACGGTCTGTCGAAATACTTAAAAAAAACTAAAAACTAAAAACTAATGTAGGAGAATATAATATTTTGTCGTGGATTTTTTGTCATTTTTCATTTTGAGATTTCATTATTTATTATTTTGATTCCCTGGTGCGCAGGGTGCGAGGGAGTGACAACGGCATCCTGGACATGATTGCGAGCAGACTAGACTGCTCGTTTGTCAAGCGTTGCTGTGCCATATCAAGTGGCAAATATATATTTATATTTATATTCAAATATAAATAAATATAAATATTATTAAATGTATCGATACTAACATAGTTCTAAGTACCATTGTTACTAACAAAAATGAGTTGTAATTATTACTTGAAAATAAATATTCTATTCTATTCTATTATTTAGTTACTGCTCCCGCCAGGTAACACCACAAATTTATAGTTATAGTATATGGGTGTGTCTTTTAATCATCGATTTTATCTATGAAGCTTTTATTGCTGATATTATCTAATGTCATTGTAAATATTTTTCACAAAAATTGTTATTTGTTATTAATGAGAGTAGATAATGGCTATGTGAGAACAGAAAAGTGGCATTGAGTTACGCAAATGTAATCAATGATAAATGTATGGAAATATTGTGTTTTTCCTTTATAAATGTTATTAAAAACAAACTTTAATTAATAGAAAGTGTTGACAATTCCGGAGAGGTGCCATACTATTTAATCTGACGTGGTTGTTTCCAAACCTTGTTTAGAAAGGGTATGGTATGTAAAGTACATATTTCACTTATTATTTTGTATTTTATGGTACGAACGAAAATTAAAAATAACTTTTGCATAAAGAGTAGTTTGTTATCTAGACATTCGTGTTTGCTAAAGACTTTTAATAAAATTATGAATGTGGTGATGTAACTTGTTTGACATTTTTGGCAATAACCTTGCAAAAGTCGAAGCTATCTGCATCCATACATAGTCAGGGTGACATACAATATCGGAGATGCGCTAATTTGACCTTTCAAGATTATACGCGCAATTTATCTACATTAATTAAACTTTAAAGTGGGCAAGTATTGAAATGTTAGTTATAAAAATACTTTATCGAAGCGTAATAAAAACTAACAATTTACTATTAATTAAAATAAAACCGTCTATGCTAATCTACTGACGCTAGCACATTCGCTTGGACGGTGTGTTTGGAAATTTTATCAACACCTGCGTAGTCCTTTCCACTTTAACACTTTTCCAATTTGAAAATTTCGTTCGCAACAAACTTTACGTATTAATATAGTAAGGAATGGCCAAAACACAGAGCGTAATTAATAAAAAAATGTTACTTAGCGGCTGTGTCGTTCCGCCTGAGATGTATTTGACAATTTGATTTTTGATTTTCAATTTAATTATTTAGCTAATAAAAAATAATTTAATAAATTTTAAACTATTTTACTTTAATTGTGTTTTTATATTTTGATTTTTTTTTAATATTTCCATTAAGACTTTGATCATTTATACGGTTTATGTTTGGGTCTGAACTTAAATATTTTTAATTACAATATAATTATAAACAGAAAGTATTTTATTTTTTTTAGTAAATTATATAACCAAAGTATTAGCAGTGATTTTAAGTCAGTAATTATTATTATTGTGTCTTTTCTTCGAGTACTTATATGAATCTTCTAAGAAAGAAGAAATCAATTATCTTCAAATTTATAAAAAGTGACTTTGATCGTTCTTTCTCTGTGCTCTTCATTTGTTAACAAACAGAAGCTTACTATACACAAAATGAATGACATAAAACTATATCGACGAGAGTTCCCACTATCGTCATAGGTATATCTTATTTCATGCGGCTCGTCAGTCGTCATCAGTAGAACATAAAAAGGAGACTGCAGAAAGTAAGCTTCATACAAGCATGCTCGAACAACGCACACATAGACGAGTTTACCACGGGATATCGAAATTCATTTCGCCGTTTGACGTAAAGTCGACAAAACATTTGGCCTTTCTGTTACTGGTCGAACAAACAACTGACTAAAATATATTTTCTCGATATAACCATTGACATTCCTATAATTGATCAAATGAACGTTTGGTCGAATGGACGTTTAGTAAAAAGAATTGTAAACTCCTCTTTGAGAGAAAGCTAAGAAAATACTAGGGTGAATTGTATATGTCTAGTTGTAATACTGCTAATTACACATTATTAACAACTAACCACAATTTCATAAACTCCGTGTCCGTGACAAGCACGGATCCAGCACACAAAAACGGCTGTGAGTACGGCCACACAAAAATCGACCAAATGCGAGTCGTAGGTAATCAAAATGTTGACTTCTGAATTTGGTAAGGTTTTAGCTGTGAATGTGTGCGTGTGTTGTGTGATGCTCTACGTTCAGAATCACGCGCACACGGTTCATTGCTAGTTTTTTTAGGGATTGAATATAACCGCAGATAAAGTTAAAGAAACATTTATTGACCTGCACAACACATAACAATAAAACATACACAAAACATATATTACTTACATAATACATACATAAGAGATAAGTGATAATACATACATTTAGTTTATTAATAAGTTAATATTATGTCTCATACTTCTTTATTCTAAGTTAGTATGTAGTTAACGTGTTTCCACGAGAACGCTGCCGACAAACTGTCTACAGTTTGGTAGAATGTAAGGTCAAATATTTTTGTGAAATTTCTAACAAATAAAAAAAAAGGTACATTAAAACTCGTCCAGTTTAAAAAATACAAATAGCACAAAAAATATCTTCGATCTCAATTAAGGTTGTGGGCATGCCCACTGTGCCCACAACGGTGGATCCGCGCTTGCCGTGACAGGGTCTACGTTTGCGTTGCTGAAGCGCAGTATATGTATTTGAAGCTTTCCTTCTGCAGTCTTCTTTTTTGTGTCAGTAGCAATTGTTTTGTTGATGTACGATGACAACGACTGCAGGATGTGAATCAATGCAACTCAATACGCTACCGAAACGGTTTGAATGCACTTTATGAATCACAAAGCATACGATAAGACAAATTAGTTGTTACACTGATTACAATAAGATTCCATTTAAGTTCAACACCTGATATTATAGTTTAGGTTGATTAAATAGGGGCATTGAACTTCAGGTTTCATAAATGATTTGTGAATGAACTTGGATTAGCCAGGTCATTTGATGTAACTGAAGTTGTATTTCAATTCTGTTTGTTATGTATGTAACATGCATGAGTCACATACAGGGTCACTTTTTTGTCACCGTCCAAAGTACCTTCCGAGATGACTCCCTTGATACAAACGAACAACTCTTACTATTGGACAAACTCCCTAACTCGAAAATAAAATTCAGCTGTTCCATACAAAACATCAATAATATTCATTCGACCAAAATGTATGGAACACCTGAATTTTATTTTCGAGTTAGGGAGTTGGTCCAATAGTAAGAGTTGTTCGTTTGTATCAAGGGATCTCGGAAGGAACTTTGGACGGTGACAAAAAAGTGACCCTGTAGAACGCCAACTAATACTATTTATCTACCCGACGAATAATTAATAACGGTAAATAATATTATTTACCTACCTGATTAAACTACTAAACTTATTTATTTGTTTAGTCAATGAGTTTATATAAAATAAGTAAGTAAAAGAGACAATTTATCTTGTGATTTATTTATAAATTAGGCATTTGTTTTAATATTTCAAAGGCTAAACGTACGCACGTGGATTTATGTAAATGTAAGGCTTTATAGCGAAAAAGAATTGAACAGGAATCGGCAAAGACAAACCAAAACACTTTTTATAACTAAACTAACTACTTACCTATGTACTTTTATAATTAAAAGCTATTTTTAGCTGCAAAATAAAAAGTGGTTTGTAGTGTATCAATAATAATAATAATAATATCTATGGTCCGTTGACGCTGTCAACTGCTTTTTTATAGTTTTCTATATTTTTATTGAAAAAATGAAAATTTTGGAACATATTTTACAACAAAAATGAAGAAAAATGTATACAAGGAGCAGGCAGCGAGAGGCAAATCCGGATCATAGCACTCAAAGCGCACGACCACCACCTTCGCCTGCCTCGTCAAGCTCTCCGTTTGGTGCGTCATCGGCCGATGATTTTGCCACTGCATCTGACATAGACGGATCGAGCGACGAACGCGGGCCGACGCCGCCCCCGCCGCCACAACCACCTGCGCGACGGGGACGACCACCGCTGCCGGCACGCTTGGGGCCTGCGGGACACACTGCCCCGCCTACGGCTCCCGCTGCCGGTGGTGTAGTGTGCCGCATGCGATGGTCTCAAACTATGAACGAGCACTGCATGCGAGCATACTACGAGGCTACAGAGGGGGGAACCAGGCTATCTGCATATCGTGACCGGATGCTGCCTCTGTTTCAGGCCCTTGAACCAACGATAAATGTGACCGCGCAGAGGCTATCGGATCAAGTGCGTGCCATCCAACGGCTGAGGCGGCTGGATGACTCGACACTTGATCGGCTTCGCCTAGAGGCCCTCTCCGCTCGCGCGACCTCCGCCTCGACGCAGGTCCCGCCCGCTACGTCGCCAGATACGATGCCCACACCCAACTTGGTATCGGAGGCGCCGCGGGCTGACCCTAGCCCCGATGAGGAGGACTATGCGAGTGTGAGTACCACAGCCAAAGAGCAAATGAGGAGAGCTCTGGAAGAGGCGATTACGCGGTATCGCTCGACACAAAACTCTAAGCCGCGATTACCACGTTTGCCCATGAATAAAAGTAGTCTAGCGATAATGGGAGCCCTGAATGACCTACTTGCCCCGTATTTACGGGACAGCGTAGGTTTAGATGATACTCACTCGATCGTGTATTGGGGCCATCACGGCGTGCCGTGTTGCTCGAGTCAAGTTTCCGGACGCTGACCGTGCACCTAGGACTGTCGGAGGTGTCCCTGCCTGGCAAGTACGGATCGAGCGTCGTATCAACTCATTTAGGACTCTCATTGCAAAACTGATCTGCTTCAGGGGGGGCAATCATCGGCCCCGAGTCATGCGCTTTGTGAGCCAAGCCTTCGCTGGGACTGGTATTAGACCATGCGATTACATGGCTTGTGTCACAGAGCGGATCGACTTTCTGAAACAGAAAGTCTATGCATGGGCAAACCGTATTCGCCGCTACAGGGAACGTGTGGACCGATACCAGCAGAATCACAACTTCCAGAGTGACCAAAGGAAGGTATACAGAAAGTGGGAGGGAACTGATCTTCGTGTGTCCGATGCGCAACTGCCGGATACTGCGTCAATGGTTAATTTTTGGCGTAGTATTTGCTCGGTGCCTGTCGAGCATACAGAGGGCGATTGGATGAACGCCGTCGAACGTGAATGTGAATCCATCCAGCCAATGGGGGCCATCACCATCAGCCCCGACGACATCAGTTGTGCCATCCGTAGGGCGCCGAACTGGAAAAGTCCAGGACCGGACGGATTGCACAACTTTTGGTGGAAGTGGCTGCGGTGTTCATACGAACGATTGGCGGCGCAATTTCAACAAGCCCTCGAGGATGGTTTCCTGCCGCCTTCCTTAACAACTGGTGTAACCTTCCTGCTCTATAAGTCCGGTAGTACCACGGAACCAAAGAACTATAGACCCATCACGTGCTTGCCCACTATCTACAAGCTCCTTACATCCATTTTGAGAGCAAAAATTAACGCGCACGTTGCTGCGAATAATATCTTGGCTCCTGCTCAAAATGGTTGTAGGGTTAGGTCCCGTGGTACTAAAGAGCTCCTCCTCATAGACATGGCCGTTTGCCAAAAGGTCCGTCGGGGCAGGGGGTCCCTCTCGGCCGCTTGGGTTGATTACAAGAAGGCCTATGATTCGGTGCCTCATTCATGGCTGAGGAGGATCTTGGAGTTGTACAAAATTGATGCAACTCTAAGATCCTTCTTAGGCGTATGTATGCGTCAGTGGACCACAGTCCTTCGTCAACCTGGCGGCAGAGATGACCCCCCTGAGCCGCAGGACTATATAAGGATCGATCGAGGTATATTCCAGGGTGACAGTCTGAGCCCCTTATGGTTCTGCCTAGCCCTGAATCCGCTCAGCACATTGCTGAAGGATTCAGGGTTAGGTTGCCGGCTTCGGAGAGGGGGTAAAGTCATTTCTCATCTTCTGTACATGGACGACCTCAAGCTATTCGCACCGAACAAGCAACATTTGTTGACACTACTCAAAATAACACATGTTTTCAGTAGTGCCATCAAAATGGAGTTCGGTGTTGATAAATGTGCGGTCGTGCATGTGCAGCGGGGGAAAGTTGTAGATTCACCAAATTTACAGCTTTCTGAGACAATGTTCCTCAAGTCGATCTCTGAAGCAGAAACCTACAAGTACCTTGGTATGTCACAGTCTTTGGGTTTTGAGGAAGGGCGCATTAAACAGACGGTGAAGGAGCGCTTCTGCTGCCGCTTGACAAAAGTGCTTAACAGCCTTTTGTCAGGGGGTAATAAGGTGCGTGCTTTCAACGCCTGGGTAATGCCTCTACTCATATACTCCTTTGGCATACTAAGGTGGACCCAGACTGAGCTGGATGCCCTAGATCGCAAGGTCCGTGCATTGCTCACCACACACCGGATGCTACACCCACGCTCGTCTGTTATGAGATTGTACATCCCGCGAAGGTGTGGTGGTCGCGGCTTTTTAAATGCCAAAAGCCTCCACAACCGCGAGGTGTGCAATCTTAGGGACTATTTCCTCAACAACGACTGTGGGATGCATCGGGATGTGGTAGCAATGGACAGGGGCTTAACCCCGCTCTCCTTGGCAAATGAGAACTGGCGCAGGCCAGTGGTATTGACCACAGAGGACCGCAAGGCGGTATGGAGGAGCAAGGAGCTACACGGGCGGTTCTACAAGATGCTCACGGGCCCTGATGTAGATATGCTCGCGTCGGTGAACTGGCTACGATTCGGGGACCTTTTTGGGGAAACCGAAGGTTTTGTCTGTGCAATTGCGGATGAAGTTATCATGACGAAGAACTACCGGAAATATATCCTGAAGGATGGTACGGTCGACATTTGTCGGGCATGCCGCCGTCCCGGAGAATCACTCAGGCACATTATCTCCGGTTGTTCTCATCTTGCTAACGGCGAGTATTTGCACAGACATAACCTGGTAGCTAGGATTATTCACCAGCAACTTGCTCTTCCATACGGTCTTGTGGACTTTGAAGTGCCGTACTACAGGTACACACCTGCGCCGGTTCTCGAAAACGGCTGTGCCACGCTCTATTGGGATCGAGCTGTCATCACGGACAGGACTATTTTAGCTAATAGGCCTGATATCGTGCTGATAGATCGATCGCAACGCCGGGCAGTGCTTGTCGATGTCACCATCCCACATGACGAGAACCTTGTAAAGGCCGAGAAGGACAAGGTCAGCAAGTACCTTGACTTGGCTCACGAGGTAACCACCATGTGGGATATTGACTCGACAATCATTGTGCCGATAGTCGTGTCTGCGAACGGTCTGGTAGCGAAGAGTCTCGACCAACACCTAAAGAAACTCTCGCTCAATGGTTGGATCAAGGGTCAGATACAGAAGGCGGTACTCTTGGACACGGCGCGAATAGTCCGAAGGTTCCTGTCTCTGCAGCCCTAACCACCGGCAGCATGAGCCCTGCCCTGTTGCCGGCGGTACCCTGGGCTAGGTTTTTTATAATATTTTTATGTTTTGTATGTGCTTTTGTATTTTACTTTTATATTAATATTATAACAAACCTAGGCTAAGAAAAAAAAGAAATAAAGAGATAATAATAATAAATAATAAAGTCATTTATTTTCAGGCAACAATTTAAAGTTACAAAATAACAGGCTCATAGATAAATACCTTATAAACTAACATATAGTACATACCAATATACAATTTTTGTTAGTAATATACAAAAGTTAATCTATGTTAGTAGGTAATTATTTCGACACTATCGGTGCCGCTTCGATGGCGCTCAAAAGTAGTCTTCCATGAAAACGTCTGAATACCACTCCCTTCGACCAGAAGTCTTCTGTCATAAAAGCGTCCAGCGTAGTTGATGGGACCCGCACCACAAATGCTTTGAAGCTAGTGTTGTGGCGCGACTCCAGCGGCTCCACCCTCAAAAGGAAGTTGGTCTTCGTTTGTATGTAATCTGCGATCTCCTTCATCCATCGCTCCCATTGATTGTTAATATGTGGAGTGAAGTGTAGAAAGATCCTGTGGTACCAGTGTTCGGTTCGACATAATATTCGTCACCAAAAAATAACAAAGCTTTTCATAGCATATTATCATCAAACCGGTCATCAAATTAACCAGGTCAGGTGGCTTGGGTCATTTTCGGACGAGTACAGGCTGGAATGCGGGGTTAGACAAGGGGCGATTGTCCTCGCCAACGCTTTTCAGCCTGTATACAAATCAGTTAATTGTTGAGCTCGGCAAAACCGATATCGGTAGGTCCATAGAAAGAAAAATTGTTAATAGCATTAGTACTGCGGACGATATGGTTTTGTTGAGTCCGACCATAAGAGCCCTAAGGAGGCTGATTTCTATATGTGAAGGGTATTCTGAGTCACATGGCCTGAGATACAATGTTAAAAAAAGTGAAGTGTTGGTATTCACTACAGGAAACAAAAAGTTGACACACATTCCCCCGATCAAGCTAAATGGTGAAACTCTTCAGAGGGTTAAAAGTTTTAAATACCTAGGCCATGTGATTAAACCCTGCTATACACTACTTTAAAGTTTATACTGACACCCCCCACCAACCTCACGGTTATAAAGTTAGGTGTCAGACATCCTTATGCAAGCACAAGGGACCATCTACGTCAGGTCATAACGCCAGATCAGAACACACCGGTTCCGCATCCTTCATCCGGTACTTTTAAGACTAGTGTCTCAAGCTAGTTGCCCCGTGGACACGTATAGTCCACTACCTAATATCCAGATAGGTCACCGGAGCTGTAAGCTCGCTCACTTCTCGTTACAGAAAACCTGAAGGATGACGAGGACATCAATAATAATAATAAATAAATAATATTTATTTTTTTTGACATAGAGAGGGAAAGGAGAGCTTTGGCAGTCCGATGTAATATGTTGACCCGCAGATTCGCGCGCTTGTAGTACAGAGGTAAAAATAACTCTATTTAAAGTTTTTTGTCAGAACTTGTACACGTGCAGTCTGTGGGTCAATTATACGCAGAGGGCTTTCAACGCTCTCCGAGTACAATACAACAACGCTTTCAAGGTGACGTTGGGGCTTCCACGTTACCGCAGCGTCTCGACCATGTTCGCCCAGGCGCACACTAGCGACTTCTAAGCGGTGTTGCGTGGGAGGGTCGCTTCTTTAATGCGCAGGGTGCGCGGAAGCCCCAACAGTGTTCTGAGTGTGGTTCAAGAAAAGCCCGAACGTCGCATCTGGAGGCACTGGGTGCCTCCAGATGCGACATTCGGGTGTATATACACGTTGATGTGTCTGATGAACCGAAGGGGAAGGGTGGGTATTTCCTTATATAAATAAAAAAATAATAATGTTGCCTCAATGTACTAACATAGTTCATAAGCTTTTATTGTTACTAACTACATATAGATGAAAATCTGAATTAAAAAAAATGGACCGGTCCGAAATAAATAATTTTTATTTTATTTTATTTTCATTGAATTTTTGCAGGATGACAGCTCGGAAGCAGGTGGTCAGAGGGCCTAGTGTGAGTTTTGTTTACTATGTTGTTTTCACGCTGCACCAGTTGTCTTCGCGTCTGGACTTCATTTCCACTTAACATCAGGTGGGATGGAGTCATTTGCCAAGCTAAGTATAATAAAAAAAAAAAAAAAAACTATCCGTATTCATTCGATTAGGTACGTTTACGAAAACAATAATTAGTATGGCATTGCAGCAGCGTCTTCTGGAGAGGAGATAAAATTTTACCATACAAATTCTCGTTTTCATTAACGTAATCGAATGGCGAATTAAACTAACACTTGACACCCTGTATTCAATTGTTGCTTAAGAGGAAATACTAAGGTCGATTGAATTGAAAAATATTGTATGAAAAGTAGACAAAATCAACGTTTCGTAGTCCCCTGATTCCTCCTCCAAAACTGGACCGATTTAATTACTTTTTTCATTAAAAAATTAAAAGAAAGGCTTTGGCTGTGTCCCTATGTTTTGCTTTTTTTTATATAATTTCGTCAAATTTCGAAAAAACAGCGGAAAATCTGGCCAATTTTTAAGGTTTTTAAAGGTTTATATGTTTTTTAAGAATTAAATTAAGAAAATAAGGAAACCTTCCCTGAAACTTCCACTAATATTTTAAAATCAAAATTAGCAAAATCGACCAGCAATATGTATATATCTATATATTATCTAAAGAGGTCTAATGTGTCCGCTGTGTAGCTCCGTCTTTAGAACCGCACCAATTAGATAAAGGGAAGTGCAACAATGTTGTGTCATTTATAAACTTTAGCTGCGCAGTGTCCACGTGAAACAGGATACAAGGAAGCCGGCAGGAGACGTTTCATTCGCCGGTGTGCTAGCTACTACTAGCTCCTAAACGGGACAACATAGAGTGCATTATCGCTAATAAAAAACGATGTTGAAGGAATAGTTGGCGGGAATCAGTAATTGGACTAGGTACCGACATACGTCTTTAGTTCTATTCCGATCCCGGTAGTAGCAATTGGTTAATAACAAACAGTAAAGAGGTCACCGAGGTCACGGCCATTTAATGACAAGTTTGTTGTTTATATCCGAGTACAAATTATTTGAACAATTTGTACTGGCATATGCGTCATTTATTGACTTTGTAGTGTTATGGTAATCAAGCTATTGAGATACTCAAGGCCACGATTTGATACCTTAACTAGATGATTGTAATTCGATATTTTTGTGGTAGTACAGACGCAGACGAAATTTCTTCAATACATTTTCAACCATATCATTAAGGCATAATTCAATAGCTCAAAGTCTATTGAGGAATTTGGCAGTTTGTGGTAGGTTGATGTGCAAGCGTGTTTACCTATCATATATATATATATATATATATATATATACTACCTTATTTTTAGTTTATAACGAAAATCGAAACACGGGTCAAATATTTTCCTTTAAAGAATCACTACAAAAAAAATTAAAATAATATCTTGAAAACTCACGAAGTTACAAGCTTTTTGTGCTGTCCCGTTGTGTTATTTAGTAGGGTGTACTTTATTTGAGATTTTGTAAATATTATTTGGTCAAAATGTAACATGGTATAAAAAATATTGAAATCGGTTCTATTACTGATTCTGAACAAACAGTTTTCAGGTTTCGTATAAACTAAAAATAACGTTGTATATATGTATTTGGTAATTTATTTATAAACATGCAAATCTGCAGGCTAGCAGCTTGGATCCAAACGCCTTGAAGCTAATTATAACTCTAAAATACAGATTTAAAGTTGGTAAACAACATTATAAAAATCGTTTAATCAACTGAAGTTAGGTGATCTAAAGTCCACTATGAAAAGTTTCAAATTATTAATAGAATTCCAAAGCTCGGTAATAAAAAAGTCATGATTCTACCACGAGTTCGGAACGCAATCTTTAATTTATCAAGGGAATATTTAATTTACCCATAGTATAATAAAATATGAATTTACCTATCTACTGGTAAAAAAGAACACTTCCTTTTTGACTTTGTCTTTAAAAATACAAAATATATACACCCTCACCCTCTCTCACCCTCACATACACACAAGTCATCATCAACATCATCAGCTCATTTTATGTGCTCGAGACCATACATTTTTGGTCACCCATCCGACCGGCTTTTGCGAAAGTTGCGTAACCTTAGCACTCGCAGACCGGGCGCGTTAAACACTGCGCCACCGAGCTCCTCACACACACACACATATATATATTTATACATACAACTTAGTTATAATTTCATTATTTTGATTTTGTTATAAAAAATACAAATCTCATGTCCATTGTACTAGCACTAAATTACACTATGTGTCAATAATTATTTTAAGGAGGAGCCTGTATCTCATAACACGGGGTAAAATCTTATATGAGATCAGTTCACACATGTACTGTATAAAGTGTTTATTTAATAAAGAATATTTGATATTTGATTTGATATCCTACTAATATTATAAACGCGAAAGTTTGTAAGTATGGATGGATGTTTGTTACTCTTTCACGTAAAAACTACTGAATGGATTTGGATGAAATTCGGCATACAGATAGTTTATAACCTGGATTAACACATAGGATGGTTTTTATCCCGATACTCCCACGGGAACGGGAACCACGCGGGTGAAACCGCGAGCGGCCGCTAGTAATTTTATAAAAAAATTAAGTAAAACAATAAACATTAAATCTGACAGATGTACTTGAGAACTCAAACTCAAAACTAAAATATTAGCGCCGCATACTTAAGTATTCCGAAGAACGAAGAACGCGTGATACCATTTTCTCCAGATACCCTATGACGGTGTTTCGATCACACGGCTAGAGGAACCCTTCTAGTTTCTCGCTGCCCCCAAAAATGGCCGGTAACGTTAAAACGGCCGTTTAAGACTATCAGAAAATAAAAAAATGCATACCTATCCAAGCGAGGGTATTGACAGAACGTCAGCGCCATGTATTATCATTGACGTAATTATACACAGTGTAAAAGTCCTTTCCAGTGTAAAAGAACGACAATGAAATTTGAGTTGGCCCAACTGAATTAAATGGATTTCGGTCAGTGGTTGGGTCACTAAAACAGCAGTCACCACAGGTGCTTGGCGTTAATAGAGTGCGTCTCTAGCGGCAGACGGACCTCGGGGGTATTAACGTGACCATACGTCCCGTTTTGAACGGGACCTTTTTGCGGTTCTCTGTCCCGGTGTACCCGAAAAAAGCTTCGGGACGCAAAATTGTCCCGTTTTCCAAAACCGGTCCTTAAGGCAATGTTGATAACAAAGGTAAACATTAAAAAAACGTGCCTAGAATTTTATTCTTATTTACAATCATCACTGAAGAATATACAATAACTGAGCATTTGTTTAATTACTTTTTCATTTGTAACACCTACTATTTTGATAAATAAAATAAAACTTAACAAGAAATTAGTATTTTTTTCACTGTAAACCTATCAATTGACGAACTACATGAACCGAAGTCCCGTTTTGAGTAAAAATATAAATGGTCACGTTAGGTATGCTACAATGGATTAACGTAGTTCATGTTTAAATAGATTGCGGACATGTTCTCATCAAACTGTCTATTGTTCGAAATCCATGCCTATTGCGCAGAAATGATGATTATAGTTTAATATAAATTCTTCTTTTTCCTGCCGTATTACTTAGTGTAGTCAATGAATCAAAGGGCAAAATAACAAAACAACAACAAGAATAACAATTGACATATCCTATTGGACCGTAATCAACACGAGGTATAAACAAGTCAAGAGTCTGTATATAGCTTTTATTAAGCACTCCTAGGTATAACTAGTGTCTGGGAGAGTCTGGCGCTTGTGAACGACGTCTGACTCATGTGTTTATCGGAAAGTCAAGTGTAAACGCTCTTGGATACCTAGTGACCAATACTAGGAACCCGGTTACCTACCTATATCCCACAGCTTGGGGGCGCAAGCTGCTTTATAAATAAGCCTTATCGCTTCTCCTCGCGACGATCAGCAGATCTAAAAGGAAAGGGGCCATTCGATAATTCATGCACTTGTTTAATAATGCCTTTCATTTATGATTCATATTATTGCCGTGTTATATTAATACTAAATTGAATATGATTCACAATAATGGATGAATTGCTAACTATCTGCAAGGAATTAAGACTCTGACGACAAAGCTTTTTTTACTATTAATTATGTATGTATCCTTTTTTTAAAGCTATTTTTATATACCTATTAATTGTGATAAACTAACATCAAAACATAAAGAATATAGCATAGTGATTAAAGTTGATCGATATACCCAAATGTCAGAATATTAAAATCCGTCTACGTCCAAAATACATTTGAATCCACTAATAGCACCTGCCAAAAATATTAATAGGTGCTGAATGTGGACTAGGCCAGGTGCTATTCCTTCAGGTGCTATTTAGGCGGGTGCTCAAAGTGGATTACGTCACTTTTAATCATGCGGTTGTGTTTCAGTGCAATTTTTTATATAATACCTTAATAATAATAAATAACGCCAAACACTTTAATGACAGTATTATATAGCATACACAGCACGCTTTAAATAAGTATAATGAAAAATGCATACATCAATGATAATGTGCTCCAATATGTGTCAAGGTGAATGCGACGAAACCTTGGCGAAAATTAGGCATATTTCTACCTACACAAAGCCACTGGCGTTTCAATTTTGTAAGTGACATGACAATACATCTTACAGTTGTCGTGGTAAAATATAAAGTGGCAAGCAGTAATGCTTTCACCGACACTTTAACAAAAAAAAAACCCAAAATAAGTTATTGCAATCCATCGAAAGTGTCTCAGTGAACTTCTAAGCTTTCTTTCTTTTCAAGAAGAGTTGGCTTATGTCTTCATTGTACCTGGTGTTAAGCATAAGCTAAGTCCAGATGCGAAAACAGCTATTGGAGCAAAATTGTGCATTACTAATAACCGTCCCCACCTTACTAACCCACAATTGGCTTTTTTGTTTCTTTTTTCTTGAAGCAAGAATTTGAAGGATGTTTACTTTTGGCTGCTGTTAGCAGAAAAAGTAGGTGTGGCCAATGATCTAAGAGTAACAGTCGGAAAGCAGGGTTCGAAGAAGTTTCGGACGTGAGGAAATCATACTAATATTATAAAGAGGAAGCTTTGTATTTTTGTATGTTTGCAACGAATAAACTCAAAACTATTGGACCGATTTAAAAAATTCTTTCACCATTAGAATGCTACATTAGCGCTGAGTAACATAAGCTATATTAAAAAAGAAATGTCTACCCGTGCGAAGCCGGGACGGGCCGCTAGTCTAAAGATAAAATAATAAGGATAGTGGCCCGAGTGAGACTACGACCAGACTATCTGAAAGTCAAACATTCTTTTTATTTATTTATTTATTTAAAACTTTTGCAAAATATATTACATTGCGGACTTAATACCTGAAGCATTCTCTACTAGTCAACCATAGGGTGGTGCAGAAATAACATGGTAGATGCAATTGGGTGAAGACAACAATTTTAGAAATAAAAATAATACATTAGAAAACGCACAATATATACCTACAATTATATACAATTTATATAGATATACTTTTATAAACAAATATAACGTATATTATTACATAAACTACTTTTACACATAAAATACAAAAATAAACGTATAATATAGTAGTTTATGCAACTGTCATATAATGAAGGGTATTAAAACACGAGTGTGAGTTTATGAAACGAGCGCAGCGAGTTTCATAATAGTAACGAGTGTTTTAATACCCGTGTTATATGCAGTTGCATACACTACTTTATCTTCACTAATGCAATTAGTCAAACAACAAGAGTAAAAGCTGACAATAGTTTATTTATAATAATTGTTCAAATTTTGGATGGTACAATTTTGAAAGTTAATGTTAATTATTGATTCAGCAGCTATAGCGGTCGCGGGGCAAGCAGTAGAGCTCGTAGACGGAGTTGGAATATTTATAATTACTTCATTCGTCTTGTTTTCTATACTGTTCAAGATCGTATTTGAGACATGAATTTTATTCATTAAAGACTCATCAATGTAGCTTTCAGCCACAGTAGAAGACTTCCACCCCCCGTGTCGTTTCAATGCGGTCAAATCACCACCGCTATCTATGAGAAGGGTCGCCGAGGTGCGCCGGAAGCAATGCCCCGTGTACAACGCTGGGTTAGGCAGATTCAAAAAACTTGCGATAGTTTTTCCCAGAGCACCAAATTTATTAATACCAGTTCTTTGATCGACGCACTTCCCCGATCTATAGCTCAAGAAAAAGGCAGGGTTTCGACAGGGGGTGGGTCGAAGTTCCATGTATTTTTTACATACGGCATAGCAGTTGCCCGTCACAACGAAAGAACGATCTATTTTCGTTTTTGTTTTCGAAACTTTCACCATGATTGTACTGTCGTCTATGTTAGAGACTTCATCGAACTGGATGTTGTATAGCTCTTGCCTTCGGCATGCCCCCATTATGCCGAAGATTAGTGCAACCTGTAACAATAAACGATATAATAAGCTTGAGGTACATAGCCAAAGCAAAAACTATGATTTATGAAGTAGTAAAGTGTAGGTACCTACTACCTAATTTATACACAAAGCGCTTAAACGGAGTGTCTAGATAACTTGCGTGTGTAGTACGTAAGTACTAGGTAGATTAAATAACAGAACTAAAATACACTTACCTTTTCAAAAAGATACAAAATATCTGGTGAATCTTTCAGGAACATCTTTATTTGACCTGATGTAAACGTCAAGGACTTTTTTTCCTTGTGTCCTTCTGAACTGCGTTTCAGGAACGCTATGACTTTTGAATACTTCGTGATATCAATATTGTTGTAGATACTCAGTGTGGACTTGAGCATAGAATATTTAGCCCACATAGAAGATGGCTTGAATTTGTCGGAGAGGTCTTTGAGATACACAAGAATGACATTTTCAGAAAATGATGTAGTTTTCTTTTCGATCTTCCATGCCAAAAAGTTATTATATTCTTTTTCATATAATTTTCTAGATTTTTCTGGCAAAAGATTGTGAGTTACTTTTGTTGCCAATTCTAGAATATCCGGAGGCGTACAAATATCATCGTCGCTGTCCATTTTTAACTTTAAATTTGTATTTTAAAAACAAAACACATTGCGAAACATTAAATTCACGCGTACGTGTATTGTCACAGTGAACTTGCCGCCATTAAAATTTAACCAATGAGAGCGCAGCTGCGCGCGCAGGGCTAATCAGGAGCGAGCGCGCGCTGTTCTTTTTTTATTTAATTGGCACAAGATCTTACCAAAGAGTTTTGTGTATGTAAGTTTAGTAGTTTCGACGAAGTTTTCACGTATAACCCAACTGTTTTCAAAAGCCAGCCTAATATCAAAATTTTATACAACTTGTATGAGGATTTTGACATAAGGCTCGCCAGGTTAATTGGTCGCGTTTTATTGATGTTATAATGAGATTTTACGATATCGATGTGGATATTATACCATCATGTGAAATTGCTTAAATTGAGTGTTTTGTTGTCTGCGCTATAACAGTAGTAATTATAAGTCAAGTATTGGAAACATAAGTAGAATGTTACAACATTAGTGTAGATAAAATAATTTATAAATAGAACGTTACTGAGATGATTCTGCCAAGGTTTTATCAAAAAAGAGCATACGGACTTTCTTTTTAAAAGCGTCACACGACTCGTAGCTATCCTGATTTCAAGAGGTAGCGCATTCCATAGGAGAATGGGGAAGGAGGAGTGTACAAAGCCAGATGTATGGGAACGACAGAGAAACGAGAAGATTATTTGTAGATCGGAGATTCCTACTATGAGAGGAGCAAAGGTATTGAAAATAAGGAGTAAGATAAGAGGGAGCATTTGGAGAATAAAGTAGTGAAAATAGTGTCGTCAGGGCTCGTACACGCCTCCGCGTGCGAATGGGCAGCCATTTTAGCTCGGACCTATATTGCGAGATGTGGTCATATTTTTTGAGGTTATAGATGAACCGTATAGTGTTGTTGAGCAATAATAGCAATAATAGTCAGCTGGGCGACAGTGAGGGGAAAACAACAGAATGGCGACTCCACTGTCTCTTAGACGCACGCTCCAGCTAAAGTAGATTTAACACAAGTAAATTCTATGATGGTTCAAGAATCCTCCTGACTCAGTCACTGCATGCGACCACTTATGAACATTTTAAGTTAAATGAAATGAAAAATTCTATACAAAATCTACTTGCATTGGTTTACCATATTATTTTACACGTTTCAAAAACTCAAAACTCAAAAACGTTCGCGTTAACATAAAACAACAATATTCGCTATGAATTCGTGTATGTGTTATGTAATGCGATTCAAATGTGACGTACATGGTTTCCATTCACACTTTAATCACACCTGAACTGTGTAAAGGCTGTTGCAAACAACGGAAGTCCTAATTTGAGGATCATGTGATCAAAACACTTTTGCTAGTCATCCGACCAAATGTAACTTTCATTAGCAGCCTTGAACATGACACGCATGTCGCCTCCGCATGGAGTGGTGTCTTAAGAACAAAAATCCCTTATGAGGATCATGAGGATCCGAAAGGGAGACGCTTTTGTGATGCCAGTACCTCTAAAAACCCTCTGACGGTGTCTCAATCAAATCAGGGTTGCTACACACATAAGCGGGCCGGCATTAATCGGCAAGGCCGGGCGGTAATATCGAATATGTAGATGAATGTTCGGGATTCACAAACCGCTCGGCTGCCGCACAAGCCGAATAAAGCTGAACGTAATTTAGTAGTTGCTTCGGGTTGACTTTTTCGTTCTGCAATACTGCCGAATGGAATGATGTGTCGACCCGAATGAACAACTCGATCGGCACAAGCCGATTGAAGTCGAACAAGTGCAGTAATTGCTTCGGGTCGGCTTTGTTGTTCGACAAATACTGCCGAGCCGACACAATGCCGACCCGCTTATGTGTGTAGCAACCCTCACACGGCCAATCATAGGACGCCTGAGGCCATCACTAAACTGTTTACAAAAAAATGAGGATCATTGTCTCTTTGGCCAGTCATATGACCAAGTGGGAACTTCCACTAGCTATACATTGAACAACATAAACAATGAAAATAGATAAATTAATAGTCTGACATGTTTACCAACTAGCAATAAGTGCAGATATGGAGATCTCACACCGTCCAAACGCCTCAACTATGTAGTAGGTATAACAACGGAAGTCATGAACAACGAACAACATTACATAGTAATCAAATACAGCTTACGTTTCGTAATTCTATATCAGTATGTTTTTTCTAAGTAATTTATCACGGCCGGTGGTTGAACCCGACGAGATAATATATAGTAAACAAGGTATTACAATGCGGAACAGAAGACGTCAAGTTACATAACGTTATGTTTTGACATGATCTCAGCCAAGGCCATTCGAGTACTTGGTGGATAAACAATAAGCCAGCGATGATTGTAAACAACGATGTACCTACTTTTCTAATAGGTACATCGTAATCATCTGGATTTTTGACTCTGATCTGACTGAACTTGATTTTTTTGAAATAAATAGGAAAAAAGAGAATACTGTTCCGTGATTCGAAAGAAACGTTAAACTGTTGGTCCCGGTTGATGACTTAGTACATTTTAAATTCAATTACCATTACATTTTGTAGTTCTGAAGGCCAACGTATTAAATATTTATAAAATAAAGTAAAACAATTAAATGCCTACTCGACCCAGCCAGGAATCGAACCTGGGTCTTCCGCAGTCTTCCAAGGTATTAAAATTTTGTATGAAACTTTGTGTTTTCGTAATTGGTCCTTGTGGTACTTATATATTGTTGACCACTTGTTTCGTTCCGTTTTATCCCGAAAGCTTAAAGCTTTTTTACACAATACCTATGCTTTATGTAGTGCTTATACAACTAAAGTAAATACCAGTAATCAACTACTACACAACTTATCGCGTACTTTCAAACTAGGAGGTCTCATTCATATTCATCTTCTGTTGTCATATAAAAAAGATGAGATGAAAAATTAACTATTTTCCTTCATTAATTTGTATGATTTTAACGCACATAGCTATGACTTCTACTTTAGAAAAGTATGTAACTTATTTAATTAATCATATAAGTTCACATGTATTTATTGAACATTTTTAAACTAATACTTAGTTTAATGTATTTAAGTGTTAGATTAGTCTCATAGATCTATTTTGAGGAGCTCGATGGCGCAGTGGTTAACGCGCCCGGTCTGCGAGTGCTGAGGTTAAGCAAATTTCGCAAATGCCGGTCATCTGATGGGTGACCAAAAATGTATCATCTCGAGCTCCTCTGTGCATCGGAAGGCACGTAAAGCCGTTGGTCCCGGCTGCATTAACAGTCGTTAACAACCACCAATCCACACTGGGCACGCGTGGTGGTTTATGGCCCGTTCTCCCTATCCATCCACATGAAGGCCCAGCAGTGGGGTCATAAAATGAGCTGATAATGATAATAATGATAATGATCTATTTTAAATTGTTATATAAAGTTTGAACCTCAACTTCTGAACCTCTGCCTAGAGACACAACAAAACTCCACGAAGTCTACAAAAAAAAAATAAAGCAAAGTCGGCCATTTTTCGGCGAGAACAAGATGGCTACCGCGTGCAAACCTTGACGCACACCTTCGGTTCGGGAGCCGTTGCCCAACACCAGGTCAAGGGTGGCGCACGATTTTGCCAATTTTTTTGCCGAGTTGAATGCAAATTTGGCGCTCTCTGACGGAACGTGAATATTTAGACTTCATTTTAAAACTAGGATATTCCGGCAGTAAGAGTATTTGCCGGAATGCGAATAATAAAAATGTCAATATTTGATGCGGAGCAAGTCTCGGATTTAAATTGAAACTACTAATCTAATAGACAAACAATACACGGACATTGAAGAAAAATGGGCTTACTGCACTTCATAAATGAATAGGTCTACGATAAAAAAGAGATATCGACAATTACTTTTTATTAGATAAACTGGCCATTTATTATGAAGATGCAACATATTCATGAATGATCATCTTGATGTATTAAAATAACTTGAAATTACAAACATAGTTTGTTCTAGTAATCTTTATGTACCGTTAAGAACCAGAAACCCTGTGTGGTGCCGGGGACAAAGAATTGCACCACCCCATCTCTTCCCGTGGGTGTCGTAAAAGCCGACTAAGGGACCATTCCAGAGGATGGGCAGCAGCATCTCTCTGAGGTTGCCCTCAACCTACTGCGATCGCCAACCCGCCTGCCAAGCGTGGCGATTACGGCAAATACCCCTCATACCCTTGGGGGAGGCCTTTGCCCAGCAGTGGACGTCTTTTGGCTGAGATGATGATGAAGAACCAGAAATAAATTCTTATTGTCTTTTAACTAATATTCTTTTGGGATTTAATAAACAACGAGCTGAATAGTTCTATAATGTATATCGTTTAGGTGACCTGATTATTATATCCTCGCCACATTATATTTCACAACTTTAGTTTCTTTTGGCATCATGTATATTAGGCGAGAAGAAGACTAAAGAATGTAAAACTAGAAAAATAACAGAAGAAGACTCGTTATAGAAACTACCTACTCCTTTTGCTCTATGGCCAGCTATTCCCATAGTGATAGATGGTGTGCCCGTCGCTGCTTTGAAGTGTTATTCGTATCACAATTCGCTACTATACTACTATATGCTATAGGAGTGCTGTACACTCCTACCTACCTACTCTTTATTGGCGCCTGTATCTTCTGGTATTGTGTATATCTTTGGTACCTACCAAAGATATACACAATAAAAAATCGGTAACCTTGGTAACCCGAGGCCTAGTATACTGGCTAGTATAGATACATATTTTAATATACAGGTACCTATAAGTTAATAATTATGCTAAGTTTGGTGGCTTAACCTTCTATCAGAATTAAGTTAGGAAATAATTATCCTGACATCACCCATACGCCCATGTTTATCTGAGAGGTACATAGTATAGAATAGAATAGAATAGAAAACATTTATTAGTGACACAACACACATCATTACATCAAACATTCAAAAAAATAAGTGTCACTAACAGGCATGATGTCAGGCCTCCTAGTTTATAGGAAAACCTGACGCTGGTCTTCCGCGAACACCTTAGTGTGGGAGGGAGCACAACCACAAAGCAACAACTATCACACTTATACATATTACATACACGTATACACAAAAACCTACACTTACACACTACTTATACACTACATCAACGACCATATCCAATACGAATGGTCGCCCAGCAGACGAAATTCAACCGTTTCACAAAAAACAAAGAATACTGACCAGGTAAGGTAAGGTATACAGGGCATGCAGGGCTCATGTTCCTACCTTAAAACTCAAGACCACTACGACATGTTGACATTATTAGACTGCCTACTGATATTAAACATATTTGCTGCCTACTGATATTAAACATATTTGCTGCCTACTGATATTAAACATATTTTTTTAAAGAAACTCCTACGAGTATATCATTTCATAGAAATCTTTCCAATGGAATTAACATTTTACAAATAATTTATTTATCCTTTTGCGTCATCCACTGAGAAGGATCGCCAGTTCCACACGCACACAAAACAACTACGACGTTATTACACAAGAAAGAGTGAACTCTATCACCTGCGGCGTTTCACTCATTCAGCTTAATGAATAAAGAAAAAATCTAAAGACGTCAATATGCAAATGAGTTTCTAGATAATATTCGCACGTGTGTGAATTACAATCCTTTTATTTCCAACCGGTCGCCACCGTCTAGACGCGACTCTCGTAAACAGTTGACACCTGCGAATAGTAGAAGGCAGGAGCATAGCGAAGTCGTAAATTTTGTCATTGTAAAGCTTCGATCAATTATGTAGATTCCCGATGAGCGCTTTAACAACGGTAGGTGACTTTGGGGCCACGGAGCCACAATGAGCCACAACTAGAAAAACAACATAACACTAGTTATAGAAACAATACAAACGTAGATCGCGTTTCCTCCTTTTGCTCTATGGCCAGCTGCTCCCAATAGTGATAGATGGTGTGCTCGTATACTCGTAGTTAGCTGAATTGTTGATGCTATCAAATGTGTTTTCAGATTTTGTTATTCGAAATTTTAATATATAGGTATGAGCAAACAGTACCACTTTCGAGATGCCTTTTTTTTCGTAGTTGTAAAGACGTGCCAAAAAAATCTGGCGCTTATGTTGGTGTATATGACATATTGGTACCATATGTGCCAAACAGCTTTTTGTAAGGCTCGACCTTGACCCGGCTGCTGGCTATGATCACCGCAAACCTGTTGTGCAAAAGTAAAAGCTTTCGGCAATCAGCTTACGCCCGAACAAAACAATGTGCGGCGACGCGTCTAATTAATGACACGTCTATTAATATTCCAAGTAGTGAGATCGAGTAGGTGTAAGATTTATTTGTTTGTTAACGAGTTAAATAACATGCATACGCCGCGTGAGGAAGTATGTGAGAACGATATTATCTCGAGAACCTCACAGCGGAATGTCTGACATAAGTGAGGGGTGATGTCATAGGATTTTAAAAATGTATTAATCTTTCTTGTATAATATCGATTTAATGCTTGGCTACATAAATAACTTATTTTAATTTTAGTTAAATGACCTGTCAAGTGCGAGTCTGACTTACGAGCCGTTTCGGACGCGTTTCGTATAAGTACTTTATTATTTTTATTCAAACAAAGGTAGCTGTTTTTATCTTCTTTAAAAAGGAAAAGATTAACGAATTTTGTAATTAATATAGTTTAGTGTTTATTTAGTGCATGTCTTATTTTGTAACCAAAGTATAATTTTATAAATGCTTAATACGTCTGCATGTCTTTACACGAATGTTACTTTGTCTAATCTTATAAATAGGTATATATTTTATATTAATAATAAAGTGTTTTTTATAATCTTTATAAAATATTTTATTATTTAATATCCAAGGTAAGTTCACAAAAAAAAATACTTTTTACTAATTCCGTACGTATGGTATATATATGTCACCAAACTGCTGTGCCAAATTTCAAGTCTAGTTGAATAAGGAAAAGGAATTACTTAAACGAAAGTAACAAAGCTGTTTTGTGTTTGTTTAAAATATTGTTCTCTTAATAATTTTATTATAATAAAATATAAATTTCTTCATTTCTAACAAAGTTAACGAATCAAGATTATACATTTAGTACGTGATATATATGCAACAATTTAAATATATGCCTTATTTAAAATATCAAAACACGTCGTGTCGAGGAAAACACGTTCCGTTTTACGGAATATTTTAACATTAAAGTAAACCTAATACTTTTAGGGATATCTGTGTAATGAATGGTATCAGGCGTACCTTTGCGGAAATCTATGGGCACATAAAAATGCAATTAAAGGAATGTAGTGTTAATTCCGCTAAGCCGTAGAGGGGTCCTTTGCCCAGCAGAGGGACACAAAATAGGCTAATAATAATAAAATCGTTGATCAATCTTGGACGCAGTAGGCATGCACCGCCCTATAGCGAGCAAGGACCATCTTATGTACGTTTACTACTGTAACATTAGGCCTCCTCTGGGTTCGATTCCCAGCGGGGGGTACACGTTTGTGTACTCGATTTGGTTGCTGGTAGGGCCTGTTGCCTGCCTGGCTAGCTACCACCATCTTATCTAAATATGTCGCCATAACATGACACTGTAAGGGAGAAAAGAGCTGGACACTTGCTGAGTTTCTTGCCGGTTCTTCTCAGTACAAGATCTCCCGCCCAGAGTAGATAGACTTACGAACCGATGGCATAAAATGACGTTCATAAGAGCTATTGGAGCCTAAACTGAATAAATGATTTTGAATTTTGAAATTTTGAACATCAATGTTCGTAGCATTGTTGTGTTCCGGCAGCTAGAGATAAGATAGCCAGTGCCTCACTAGTTGAGGATTCCGGGTGAAGTGCGCTTCCACCTTTGGCCTTATCATCACTTAAGATCAGGTGAGACGAAGGCCAAGCGCTTACACGTAAGATGTATAAAAAAAGCTATAGACCCTTAACTCTTTGGGGCATAGTGGTGGATTTTTTTACCACATGTTTCATTTGGTTTTTAATCTTATCTCAATCACATAAAGTTCAAAATGTGGTGGGAATATACATCATTCTGACCCTGAAAGAGTTAAGTAGCAGCCAAAATGGGTAGGTATCTCTGCAATTGCGTAGAGATGTTGCGTCACTCAGCGTGTTTTACCGCTTATACCATGGCGAGTACTCTTTGACCTCATCCCACCTTCTCCCTTTCTTCATAGGAGTACACGTGCTGCTCTTCGGAGTCACCGCTTCACCGTCTGAAATATCCCATCGCGCACAAACAAATTTGGTGACTCGTTTCTTTGTCGCACCTCCAAAAGATAGAATAGTTTACCAGCACACGTTTTCCCTCCTTCCTCGTCAGACGTAAAGAAGCACCTTGTGGGCCGGCAGAGTGAAGTTAACTGATGCTACGTTTGTTTCCACGCTGCACCAGTTTTCTTCGCGTCTGGACTCCATTTCCACTTAACATCAGGTGGGATGGAGTCATTTGCCGTGCTAACTATAAAAAAAATCCCTAACGTTCTAGGCGTCTCTAGTGTGTTCACCTCTAAAGTCTTAACGTAAGAAGTACCATGTGGAAGACAACTTTAGAGAATAGTGGCGGTAGCCAAAGTAACATTAAGAAAACGATAGTGAAGTTCGAAAAGAGTAAAATGTATGGGATTGACATAAGATTGACCACGTGATTTAGCGCAGCTTATGTCTATCCCATACATTTTATTCATTTCGAACATCGCTATCGTTTTTTTAATGTTACTTTGGCTAAGCCTACTGAAGTTGTGATCAATGTACATAACACTTGATTTAAAAGAAGCTTCATTCTACGGTACTTAAGGATAGTTTCGTTGTGATTCCTTCCTATTGAGAAAAATCTTGCAGATTCCTCAGTAGCTGAGGATTCTAGGTGTAGTGCGCTTCATCGAATTATTATAACTTACTTACGATAAAGTGAGTAGAAACCTAAAAGCTGAGAATAATATCCCGGAGGGGGCAAGTATTAGTGTGATGAACACGAGCATTTTTCTACCTGTCATAGATGTTTATACTTAATGTCTTAGATGAATGATAGGTCTCGCTGCGCTCGACTAGATACCGCCGGCGTAGTTGTCAAATGCGAAAAAAATACTACGCCAAATTGGCGTACCCGAGCCAGTCACTCTGACAGCTTTGTGTGAGGTGTACGTACCGAATGTTTTAATTAATTTTGAGCATAATCCGAAGTAAAATGACAGTTTGTGTAATGATATTGTGTAAAAATAATACTACAAGAAATAAGAAGGACACTGGGATCACATACCATCAGTAATTATCGTATAATTTTGAAATTTCAACATAAAATAACATGAACCATAAACGCCATTCAGTGTTGCCGCGTATACGAGAATTAAGTTCCCCGTGGTTGAGATTTTTATAATGTGGTGTTACCTATTTCATTTATCTTACCTAGTTATTTATAATTAGTAGTTATTTGTTATTTATTATATACTTAACCTAGTTTTATATTAGTTAATGAGTATCTTTGTAATCTATACACATAAGGTGTAAAAATGTTTGCTAGGCTCGCTTTTAAGGGGTGATTCTACCCATGAAACGGAACAACTTTCCCCAAGGAACATTTTCTGTCTGGTCATTTAAGGTCTGTTTATTTGTATGCGCATCACACAAAAACTGCTGGGCGGCTTTTTATGAAACCGAGAACAGGTATAGCTCATGATCCGGGTAATATTTTAGGGTACTTAATAATTTGTTTAATCGTCTGCCGGGTTCGATTGTCCTCTATGCGTTCATTCAATTGAGATGAAATTTGGGTGAGTTGTTTTACGCACGCCTGGGAAGTTTCTGAATTAAATAATTTGGTCAAGCGTGTTTCCGTACAAAATGTTACCAAATCAGTTCAGTGGTTGAGTTGTGAAAACGTTACAGACAGAGTTGCTTTTATAAAGATTAAATATATGTGTAATGCAGTCATTATTATTATCGTATTATATTTGCTTGGTACAGATTTTGGCTTTTTTTTTGTAAATATTACATGTCAATAAAAAAAAACTATTCAAAATTAGGCCTAATCATTGATATACATAACCTACCATTTTTTTAAAGAAGAAACGTACGCCTAACCTATGGACAAATATATTGATACAATCGCTTATAATTAATTATTAATTTTTAAGTATTTTACAATTACCTACCATAATTACCTATAACCAGTAACTTAACTAATAGACTACAGCATAAAATATATTTCCCATTAAATCGGGTAACAGTTGAGCAGCTGGCAACACAATTTTTCACGCTCACTAGCAATGAGTTGCCGCATTCACGAAGCTATTGTTTGTAGGAAGCGCGGTATCTAGTCGAGCGCAGCGAGACCTATCATTCATCTAAGCTTAATGTATTTAAGTATGTTTATACGTTATCTAGTACTCGTGTGCTAGTACCTACTCATAATTTCTAGCTCCGCTTAGGCGCTAATTTGAGACTAGATAGTTGTTGTGAATGTGTCCAACATTTATATATTTATATTTATAATGTAAAGGTTCAGTAAAATGTAATAGATAAAAATTCTCATGTTATCTTAATTAAAAAAGATTTGTACATACAATGTATGTAAATTGCGTTTGATGCAATAAACTGATAAATTACATCATTTTTGTTGTTTTAATTCTTACGAAATGTTATTAAATATGGGTATGGTATGCTACAAATGTATTACAAGCTTTTAAAATGTTATAGTTATTATATACTTTATGTATTTTATAATTGTGATGATTTGTTAATAGCATATGTCTATTTATATTATATTATATTTATATATACCTTAACTATAGATGTTATTTGTGTGTAAATCTTCCTAGAAATAAATAAATACAGTTATATAAACAAACTTTAATTATATGTGCGTGTGTTACAAAATTGCTTTATTAAATTTGTTGTATCTCTGATGTTTATATATTAAGATTATCATAATCAACATCATCACCATCAGCACAAAGATCCCACAGCTGGGCTTTGATTCTGCTGTTTTATTGAAAATATTCACAATTGTGTTTCGGTCCGGTTTTGACAGTTGAAAAATGTGGGAAAAATGACATTATCAGACAACTACTATGTTACTACAACAACCGGAACTTTGCCTCCCGAAGCAGAGAGATGCTTGGCCATATATTAGATAATTAAATTTAGTCACCCATCCTGGTACCCGACATGGCGACTGTTACTTAGCTTTTACGATCAGACCTGCTAAGTTAAGCTCAAACAGTCTATGCCAGAAATAATACAATTACCCAGTATGAAAATTTATAGCTATAATTGCAAAGCCCGAAAAGGCCGGAATGGTATATTTGTCACACCCATTTTATTATACGCATGGCTTGCTACGAATTATGGGCAAGTCGCTATGATTTCTGTTTCCCGCCTCCCTATTTTTAGGATAGCTTGTAAGGCAACTTGCCAAGCGACCCTGCATAATATCCCAGTTTTTGTCTGTGTCTTCCTTAACGCAAGCCAGTCGGCCATCAGTAATAAATTCTCCTTCGAAGGATATTTATCATAGACAATGTTTGGCAAGTTTTATACTAAAAAAGCTGGTTAAGATAACTTTTGTTATAGTCTTTTTATATTTCATGTTTTCTCCTACTTTAATAACTCTATGCAGATCTTTATTAACGTATTCCTAGCTGCGAAAATAAGATAGGTACGTCAATTAGAGTTAACGATTAAATTAACACAATCAATAAAAGGGTTTATACCTAAACCCTGCCATAAAAGCGGCACCTTTAAAAATAATTTTAAATTTATATCTCTTGCTTTTTATAATTATAGTAAGTGGAGTACACATACGTAATGAAGTTCAATATGATGTAAATACCTTTTAACACGTAAACAAGATTAAGCGAGTATACTGTACTGATGAATACTAGTAAGTATCTACTCACGAAACGTCGTTATTTTTATTCTTATAATTGCGTACATCAAGTGATTTATTAATACGCTTTTTAATTAATAAACAAACAACATTTATTTATAGTGCAGGCGTAGTTTACTTACGTGAATGATAGCAGCGACTCGTTGAAACAATGGATCTTTTGAAAGTAATTGATCAATTTTCAATTAAGTTTTTTAACAATGAATGGAACTGCTGGGCACAATCACGTGTAGTTCAATCCCCGCTCCAGCACCACTAGACCGAAATAATTTTGAAGGTAGTTCGTTAAAAATCAAATTAAAGACTACCGACATCCGAATTTTTGACAGAAAACAAAGCAAATAATAAAGGAAAAAATAATCATCATCAATATCAGCTCATTTTTATGTCGCTACTGCTGAGGCACGACTGCACGAGCCTTCCTTATGGATGGATAGGGAGAACGGGCCATACATAAACCACCACGCGGGCCCAGTGCCTATTGGTGGTTCGCAGCCTCAGCCTCAGCATTCGCAAACCGGGCGCGTTAACTTGGCGTACATTAAACGCCAACGATGCCTTCCTTTTACGGGAGGTACCAGTCAGATTGCCTTCGTAGCCCTTCCAGGCAAAAGGCATCCCCAGGGGTCGTTTACCGGGTAAGGTCTTCTTATAAAAGATCAGCCCCGGACCCTCACGAAATCGGATTTGCAGGAATGAATGAACAAGACAAAAGAAATGCCTTAACTTCTGCGCCATCGAGCTCCTCAAAATAAAATAATGAAAACTAAGAATACCTACCTCTACCACTTTTTTTATGAAAACTGATTAATCTTTTATAGGTCAAGCCCACGCAAAATGCATATTTTTATCTATAAATAGTGTTTAATATAATGACTCGTTGTTCGTCTTGAGAAACTGATAAAAATATTACGTAAAAAAATATGATATAAAATTATTAATAAATAAATGTGTATTACATAGGGACATTTCGATTTTGCTTTATTTTGTTAGATTATTGGAAACTATCAAAGGTGTATTCACCTGGAGCACCACATTTTTTTGTGCTCTCATGCCAGTGTCAATGAATAAAATCCTTTTCTGCTAAAAGATAATAAAAAAAACATCAAGTTTTTGCCCTGTGTGTCAATGACTTCAGACAGACGTTGACAACCGTGTTAGGTTAAGGACCTAATTAATAGAGTTTTACTCCAACTAATATTAATCATAAATTAAAGTGTTTTGATTGGACTTCCTTCAGTTTCTTATCGTCGAAAAGGAACTATGTGGTTTTGCACTCATCATCACTAGCTCATATACGTCCCCACTGCAGGGCATGAGCCTTCCCTATGGATGGATAGGGAGAACGGGCCACCACGCGGGCCCAATGCGGGTTAGCGGTTGCTAACGACTACTAATGCAGCCGGGACCAACGGCTTTACGTGCCTTTAGAAGCACGGAAGAGCTCGAGATGATAAATCATTGGTCCAATCCATCCGATGACCGGCCTTTGCAAAAATTGCTCAACCTTACTGCACCATCGAGCTCCTCTTGCACTGATAGTTAGTTAATATTTATATAAAAACGATCTCTTTCACGCATTGAATTGATCGAATAAAAATTTGTTAGAATGTTGTAAAATACAAATCTGTTGAATTTGGGGTTTCATAATAAAACGTGAATAATCAGACTAATTGGGGATACGCAGTTCTATTTTTTTTTCAGAAACAAAGTAATTTCGATTTTTAATCAAAATCTCTTAGAAACTCATAAAGCCGTATTTTCGAATTGAGGTTCGACCTTTGACTTTATAGCTCCTGGTGTAACGTTTTAATAAAGACCGTAAAATAAATAGTATTAATAAAAAATACTGTTGTTTATTAATTATTGTCTCAAGGTTTTTGACTCGGTCATTGGCATTGGGCTAGAATATTACTGTATCAACATTTTTTATATGATTCGAATCATACAATAACCTTTTGGTTTTATGTTGAACCTAAACAGTTCGTAGGTACAGTTTTTTGAACTCGGTTGATTGACCACTGAAGTTTATGAAAGGAAAGGACATATTCTTTGTTTCATAGGAAAGCAGCGTTCGTTGTAGTCAAGTTTTTATTTGAGTTATTTAAGAAGGACACGCTTATCTTCATCGCACCGTGTGGCTAGCGACAATAAAGTCCAAAGTACCTACTTTGTCCGAAATTCTCAATTGTCAATGTCTAGATTTTCCGAGATACCTAAAAGGACAATCTATGTAACAAATTCAAGATATATTAAAAAAATTACAAATCCCGACGCAATACCTACCTACTAAATCACTAATACCAACTTATAAATAAAAATCTTTATAAATAGCACTTTGTTTTTTTTATAGTCTCCCCATTGCCTCCTTACACTACTGCCAACTTTTTCATTGTACTGTACCCATCTTTTCATTTGCAAAACCTATATTTCTTAGGCGTACGAGTTTTTCATCCTCTTTATTTTCATAGAGGCTTTTATACTTATTGGACAGTTTAGGCTCTGAATAACGAAATTAGCTTCAAACTAATAAAAAGGAACGTATATTCCGTCATACGAAAAACAAAATGAAATTATTTACATGAGAGGTTGCCAGCTGAATTATGTAAATGATCTGATTTAATATCATATAGGATACAAAAACACAAATGTTGAAAAAATTTCCACGAGCAGGGTTTGAACCTGTAAAGTAAATAGTGTTGAATAATTTCGGCGGGCTGGTTAGAACCACGATAGCTCAATTGGAAGAGCACCTGACCCGGTATGTCAGAAGGGTGCAGGTTCAAACCCTGCTCGTGGAAATTTTTTCAACATTTGTGTTTTTGTAATTTGTTCGCAACAAAATTTGCGTTAAAAATTATATAAACATTTATAAAAAGTTTGCCTACTTCTTAACTGATCTTTAGTATTTGTAAAAATATTATGATCGGATGTTAATGACGGTAGTTGTTAACATTGAATAGGCGCCTTTGGCTTTCAAAGTAAAAAAGTAAATAGTGTTGAATAATTTCGGCGGGCTGGTTAGAACCACGATAGCTCAATTGGAAGAGCACCTGACCCGGTATGTCAGAAGGGTGCAGGTTCAAACCCTGCTCGTGGAATTTTTTTCAACATTTGTGTTTTTGTAATTTGTTCGCAACAAAATTTGCGTTAAAAATTATATAAACATTTATAAATAGTTTGCCTACTTCTTAACTGATCTTTAGTATTTGTAAAAATATTATGATCGGATGTTAATGACGGTAGTTGTTAACATTGAATAGGCGCCTTTGGCTTTCAAAGTAAAAAAGTAAATAGTGTTGAATAATTTCGGCGGGCTGGTTAGAACCACGATAGCTCAATTGGAAGAGCACCTGACCCGGTATGTCAGAAGGGTGCAGGTTCAAACCCTGCTCGTGGAATTTTTTTCAACATTTGTGTTTTTGTAATTTGTTCGCAACAAAATTTGCGTTAAAAATTATATAAACATTTATAAATAGTTTGCCTACTTCTTAACTGATCTTTAGTATTTGTAAAAATATTATGATCGGATGTTAATGACGGTAGTTGTTAACATTGAATAGGCGCCTTTGGCTTTCAAAGTAAAAAAGTAAATAGTGTTGAATAATTTCGGCGGGCTGGTTAGAACCACGATAGCTCAATTGGAAGAGCACCTGACCCGGTATGTCAGAAGGGTGCAGGTTCAAACCCTGCTCGTGGAAATTTTTTCAACATTTGTGTTTTTGTAATTTGTTCGCAACAAAATTTGCGTTAAAAATTATATAAACATTTATAAATAGTTTGCCTACTTCTTAACTGATCTTTAGTATTTGTAAAAATATTATGATCGGATGTTAATGACGGTAGTTGTTAACATTGAATAGGCGCCTTTGGCTTTCAAAGTAAAAAAGTAAATAGTGTTGAATAATTTCGGCGGGCTGGTTAGAACCACGATAGCTCAATTGGAAGAGCACCTGACCCGGTATGTCAGAAGGGTGCAGGTTCAAACCCTGCTCGTGGAAATTTTTTCAACATTTGTGTTTTTGTAATTTGTTCGCAACAAAATTTGCGTTAAAAATTATATAAACATTTATCATATAGGATTTCCTTCAGAGTTCTCTCTGTAATAATAACACGTGTTGTCTTGTGAGACTCCATTTTTTAATTAATCTACCGTGGATACAATTCTTAGTTTACTATTACTAAATTTATAGCTTTGGAGCTCGATGGCGCAGTGGTTAACGCGCCTGGTCTGCGATTGCTGATATAAGGCAACTTTCGCAAAGGCCGGTCATCGGATGGGTGACCAAAACCTACCAATACGCAATACTGGCCCCGCGTGGTGGTTTATGTATTTAGCAGTGGAGACTTAAAATGAGCGAGTGATGATAGTACATTTTTATTATTTATTTATTTATTATTAGAAATATATAATATACATGCAGTTTAATTGTAATATGGGAAATTACTTGACATTGGCTAAATGCTTGTACCGCAAAGCCATTAATTTAGATTAAAAATATCAGAAGGCGAGGTGCAATCCTCATAGCGACGTTAGACAAAAATTGTAAAACCCCTAGTATCTTTAAAAAAAATATTGCTTAATAATGTTAAAATATCCCACAGCTGGTCACAAGCCTTTCTACTTCCCACGTGACCCGAGCTTAGAATGGTATATCGAAAGACTCTTCGTCGATAGATAACTTCACCGAAACCCAAGTAAAATTTACTGTTACTTCGTCACCTCTTCTACATAAGAGTAAATATTTAGCTAAGGAAACACTTAGATACCTAGAACATTATTTAATTGTTATGGCTAACTTATGAGTTTCTGTTCTGGTTCTGTTGTGCAAACTAGTGTACGCTATGACCACGTATGAAATGATGAATAATGCGGTTGGATCTTTATTTAAGGTGAAAAATCGACCTACTCTCTGTATTCGTTGCATATTGCGGTCGAGATAAATACCATTGTTCTTAAAGTCACAATACACTGCTTTTCTTTTCGCTATAACGGTTCCCAGAATGAGTGACCAAATGAACATAATAATATATCGAGCACCTTCGTGCTCTGGAAGGCAGTTTGCAGTTTTGCTCGGTGGTTCTAGTAAAATGACAATCGTTAAATACCCATCGCTAAAGTCACTAAAGTCGCTCAGCGAGCTATGGAAAGGGCTAGGTATGCTCGGAGTTTCTCTGAAGGATCGACTTCGGAATGAGGTGATCCGACAAAGTACGAAAGTAATCGACATAGCCCATCAGACCAGCAAGCTGAAGTGGCAGTGGGCCGGTCATATAGCCGCAGAAACGACAACCGTTGGGGTAAACCGAGTTCTCGAGTGGAGACCGCGTATCGGCAAACGTAGTGTAGGACGCCTTCAAACTAGGTGGAGTGACGATCTTCGCAAGGTGGCTGGCAAGAGCTGGATGAGAGTAGCCGCGGATCGTGCTCGGTGGCGTGCACTTGGAGAGGCCTATGTCCAGCAGTAGACTAGTATAGGCTGATGATGATGATGATAATGATGAAATACCCACCAACCAGCAATGAGTCTGCGTGGCTGGTTATGATCCGAACTCCGTTTATGCTATTATCCTGGTGGATAGATCTGATCCCAACAGTGGTATAGGTTTGTATTGATGTTTTTTAATGCTACGCTGCAATATTTATTGGAGAAGGTAAAGATACCTATTATGCTTCCACGAAAGATATGAATAGGACCAACTGCGCTGTGGCACACTAGAACAGACAGTGATATTCTCCCCACGCGCCTTCAATATGAAGGCATGTATGTATGTACCCCACGGAAGCACACGTCAAATGTAAAGAAAAAATATCACCTCATGACATTATCGCTCACTCTGTACCAAGTAACGCTGAAGGTCGTTCCGCAATGAAAGGAGCCATGCATTTCCTCAATCATCGCTTCCATCTCATTCGAGCGTAGGAGTGATACCCACCATTAGCTCTCGATTTAGATTCACATTGAACTACGACGCACCGAAGGCAACTAGCGTTGATAAGGGTTATTGCATTGTCAATGTTAATTGCACTACGATATTATTTATTACTCCATTTGTGACATTACATTCCTTACCTGCATACTGAGCGCAAACATACCTTATAAGCTTTGTTTGTTTATAAACCTCTCGATTAACTGTTATCCTCTCGAGACGCAGGTCCACTACGACACGTTCGATGTACTCTGATTGACTGATCTGATGAAGCGAGTCTTAACATGTCAAATCAACAAAGTTTATGAAAGATTGGGTTGAGAGTTAGTACGTATCTATGTTAGATCAAATAAAATGTATGCCTATTCTTTCTTATTCTGTATTACATTGTGAAGTGCACATTTAAGTACTTTACTTTTGCGAGCCTACCGTTAGTGATTGTGTGTAAATTAATTATAAAATAAATAAGACAGAATATAGGTACTTAAGTATATAGTTATAAATCGTGTCGGTTTATTTTGCGCATACTCCTTTCCGATAGTCGATGAAAACTTTAACTACAGACTTTTAGCCAAGTATGCACAGTGTGAATTGGCTTTATGCTGTTTGATTTTCCTCAAGCTGTAGAAACTTTCTGATTATTTTGCAAGTGTATAAATTTTTATATACATACTAGTTATTATATAAATACGAATACAGCCGCTTCTTATAGGGTAAAACATGAGCGTGATACGTTGATAATAGACACAGTGCCATAATTCTCACTACATGTAATAGACAGCCGGTCCCTCAGTGGTGAGGATTCCTGGTGAGTACTTAGTGCTTCCATCTACGGTTTTATACGTTACGTTAGGTTTTATATGTTACGGTTTTATGTTACTTATCATAAGGTGACTTGTCGACCAAGCGCTTGAAGAAGTTGAAGTGTACCACTTAGTGTTTTTTGTGAAAATCCATACTATGATCGATTATTTTGTGAAATGACTTGTTAATATTTATTAAAGTACCTACTAATAATAATAAGACTGATAAAGGTATCTAGAAATGAACATCGGTGCATAGATGACGATGTACCTATTAGAGACGAATTGAGCACCTCCTCCTTTTGAAGTCGTCTTTAACTACAACATAAATATTTCTAAATCTTTGAAACTAAAAGTTACAACGAGAAAGGCACACTGATAGCTGCATCGTAGACACGGTTAGTGCATTTCCTGTGCTCAGTGCATCGCATGTGCGTTATGTAACCGCTAGCGTGCGCCGGCGCCGCGCCTGACATTAGCCTAAGGTCAAGGTGGAGACTATTATCCTTGTGACGTCAGCGGCTTGCGCAAACACTTGCACTTTGAAAATAAACTCTAATGTCACTCGCTTTGAACCACTTTAAAAGCTAATTAGATGTATCGTGTTAATTAGAAACTGTGGCACACACATTTAACTTTGTAAATTTTTTTAGACTGATCCAATTCGAAGGGTGTATTGGTTAAAATGTGCCGACGTAGTTCCGTCCCAAGTAAAAATGGATGGATGGATCAGTTCCGGTTTGAAGGGTACTAGTCAAGCAAATTTACATCTCATGGCATCTTGAAATGAAGGCCATGAAGGTCATGAAAAATATGTGTATGAAAAAGACCTGTTTGTCAAATTTAAGCGTTCTAATAGATTCGGCGGTTGTTAGATGATGATCGTTCAGTCAATTAGGACTTGCATGAAAATACATACTAAAACATTTTCGACAGAATTTTGCAGCGTTAAAATTGTTTTTTTTGTATCATGATAATGAATGTCGGGCTATTCTTAGCGTTTTACCATAGTGAGCTCCTTAAGTCTACCGGATTAAGAATCCTTAGGTTTCCCTAAGGATTGACCTTAGGCTAAACTCGACCTTTTAACGCGACACACAGTGTCAGTGTTTTAGAAATTAATTTTATAATAAATTTTATTAAACTTGTTTGGTTTTTTATCTAATAAATGGGTAATTAATATAAATGCTTATGGCATTCTTGGCCATAATATGTACCTAATATCTTCATGTTACGTTAGATAAAGTTCGGTTATTCACCTTTATAATTATGAGATTATGCTTACGATAAGCAGATGGAAATGACCGAAACTTTTGTCAATACCTACTTTAGATATAAGAATAGCCTTGGCAGATAGATTTCCGATGTGGGGTTATCGACCGTATTATCTTCAAACGATTTTCGCGACTCATGCCCGTAATTGATTTGATTTGAAAGGGACAAACAGAAACAATTTTGAATCACTATTATTACGCTAAAAAGCAGGCTCACTTTTGAGGCGAGTTCGCGGCAGCAGCAACAACGTCCTGCTCGGTTAGTTCCGCTATGGTATGGTTCCGCTATGGCATCATCAGAAAATGCCTACCAAAAAGGCCCGCTTTGGCACCCTTAAGTTTTTGGGACTGACGAAAAGAAAAGTCTTACGATGTTTTATAAAAACATACACAACATAGTCATTAATAGCAAAAAAAAGTTAAAAAACCTGGACATAACTATATAATCTGTGACTTGGAGTTATCAATATTTTATTTTTTTTGAAGGTCGCGGGAAGCCGCTGGATGCGAGCAGCACAAAACCGGTCGTTGTGGAGAGTCTTGGGGGAGGCCTTTGTCCAGCAGTGGACGTCTTTTGGCTGAGATGATGATGATGATGATGAATCATAACACTTTTCTTTTCATTTGTACGTTCTATTGTTTGAGGTAGATCTAATAGATGGGTACCATAGTGGGACTTTTTGGTAGGCATTTTGCGAGGGTGCCATAGCGGGACCATACCATAGCGGAACTAACCCGTCCTGCTAGCCATCGCCGATAGTGGGGACTGTCCACTAATCGAGCACATGATTGAGCCAAATCACGCGCTCAATATTAAAAATTATTCATTAAGTACTAACATAAGTTAAAAGTTTTCTTTGTTACTAACTTAATGGACTTTTAAGTTGTCTGAAAAATAAACATTTTTATTTTTATTTATTTACTTTTTATTTGAATTATGCTAGAAGTAGTTTATTTGTTTTATATTTTTATTTCACAAAGAGAAAACGCTTGTTCACAAACCTGATGGTCAATGATGATAAAGGTGAAGGCACGCTTCACCCAGAATAAGATAACTAATTATAACTACTAAAATTCAAATAAAAAACATTTCTTTGACGTAACAACTTATGTAATTAAACTGGCTAACTTATTTCTAACTATTTACGATGGTTAGCTGCAAGCCTGCTCTGGTGTGGTATCAATAACAAATATTAGACAAAAATCCGCCCGCGGCTACATCTGACGATTTAATGAGATTTATATTTGTAAAGATTATATTTTAAGTCTGATCCGTTCGGCCATTTTGAATCTGTCTGAACTCTGAATAACTACGAGAAACAAACGAGCATTAAAACTTTCGCAATAATATTAGTTGGATGACAAAGACCAAACTTAGAAAGAGGCTATCTAGAAAGTCGTAAAACGGGCCCAGACACTTTTATCCTCTGAGAAATCAGGGAGCAAAATACTTTGTTATTAATTTGCACGCAGGACATTTTAATTTCTAGAAAAACTTAACGGTTTATTTCCAAGATAGGTAACAGTTTCAACAACAAAAACCGTTATCTCGATAATTGCACCACCATTAGCAAATAAGTGAACAAACATTTGCCGTTAAAAAGCTACAGCATTAACTGTAAAGTTAAAAATGAGAAAATGCTGATTGGGATGCACCAATTACGCGGGTACACACCTGCACACTAACTACCACAAGCTGTAAAATTTCCTCAATAGACTTTGAACTAACAACAACAACAACAACAACAATGACAACAACAATGACAACAACAACAACAACAACAACAACAACTTGTAACAACTCATGTATACTTATGGAGAGCAATAAATGATTGATTTGAATTGAATTGCAATTCAATTCAATTCAATTGAACTTTATTTAGATGTCATATACGCGTCGCCACCTCACCGTCACGTTCAGGGAGCAGTCTGAAAACCAGCGCTTCTGTGGCATTCTGTGTATTGCCACAAAAGCATTGCCATTGCTGAGACAGTTACCCGTTCGCCTTGCACATCGTAATTATTTTTATTATTCTTTCTCTTTTATTTTTTATTGTTTTGTGATTGTGTTATGTAGTTGTTTTAATTAAGATATTCTTTTTGTTTTATGTTTTCTGTTTGTATTTGTTTTTGTGCAAATCAATAAACGTTTCTTATTCTTATTCTTACATTGTTTATTGAAGAAATTTCCTAGTTTTGGATAGGTTAATGTGCAGTCGTCTGTACGTACCAGACCAGCTCGCGTGCGTCGCAGTCACGTGGCTCGATAAAGCTGTAATGGAACCCTGAAACCGGCCGGACAGAAGTTGATAAACACGGCATTGACCTCATTCTGAGCAGCATACATGTGTAATGCTGTTATCGCTTTTAATTATGAGGACGGCGAGCTTCGAGTGTCACGTTCGGCAAACTTTTTGGACGCTTTAGGATATTTAAAAAGTTGATCTTTTTTTGTTGCTGAGTCGGTAAACGAACAGATGGTACGCTAATGGAAAGCGACATTGCAACCTATGGACGCTTTCAACAAAAAGGACAACAACAACAACAGCTGACTAAAAGTAGTTTAGAAATTACAACACAGCAATGTACAACAAAATTGCTTGGCGGCAAAAAGTGATTGTTAAAAAAAGTTGGCAACAATATAATTTGTTCAACAGGGCTCGTAGAACTATAAACTATGCCATATAAATCCATAACTAACTCACTGTGTTTATAATTTAATTTTTTTAATTTTAATTGTTTTGTATGGTTTAAGCTAAAAAAATTAAGTTCTCATAATTATCGCTATGCCATCGGTTCGTCAGTCTACAGGGCGGCGGCGGGCGGCGGGACCGCTGTAGATCTACTATACTGAGAAGAACTAGCAAGCAACTCAGCAAGAAAGAAGACCATTTCTTTTGTCCCTTTCTTTTCAAGCGTCAAAAAAATAGAAGGATACTTTCCATTACAAATAAACACACAATACAACAACAACCACATGGAAAATTATAAAAATATTTGTAACTTTATATCAACTACCAATTAAATATGTACCTACCTACAATGTCATACAGTACTGATAAAAGTCAATAAAACCACATAAAGATTGTCCGCAATGTAGGTCGGCCACGTGCTTTCATCTTTGCTGAATTTATGTAATTATTTCGTTAACTTTTCGATTACAGAATCCACGACATAATTTCGGTGACAATGACCTACTATTCCGTTCACATTAAATGTAGGTAAGCCTAAATATTTGACAGTGTTGAATTTTGCAAGAAGTGCGTCGTTCGTAAAATGTCTGACGGATAACTAATTAATGGCATATATTTCACATGCAAAAGGTTGCAGAAAATATCAGCTACGTCACTCTCGGATTTATTCTAAGGTATTGTGAACAAATTATTCTTCTTGCAGGCTGCTTACACTAATTTTTCTTTTAGTACTTTAATTATAACTATTTCGTTTTAGGGCTGTGAGTGTAATGTACCTTTAATAAGCTTTCCACGTACTTTACTGGTCACAATGTTACAGCTGTTAAAATATTTAATATCTGCTTATCTTTTTAAATTATTATTTAACCTACACAGAATACACGATACATATATTTCTAAAACGAATACCAAAATACAAATCAGTTAATTAGGTTTTTATGAAATAGCAAATCTATCCAACGGAAGAAATTAGAAGATTGAAGTAAAATTTATACATTTTAAGAGCGTTTACGCCGCACACTAGCGCCACTAATGAAAAAACAAACATATCTAGTAATTAGAGATAGAAAATCAAATTATGCTCAACAAACTATTTGAATGAAGTAATTTTGCATTTTTACAGCACCTAATGAACAGCTCACATGTTATGGTTTAGTTAAATAAGACGTTACGGCCACTTTTAACTATAACGCCATATTTAACTAAACCATAACATGTCAGGTGTTCATTAGGTGACGTAAAAATGCTAAATTACTTCATTCAAATAGTTTGTTGAGCATAATTTGATTTTCTATCTCTAATTACTAGATATGTTTTTTTTTCATTGGCGGCGCTAGTGAGCGGCGTAAACGCTCTTAACCTTATTATAACATATATTTGATAAAGTGTTGATAGGTTATTATTTTTAATATAAGTTGCAAGTGTTTCTATGTATTTCTATGTTAGTAATAAACAATAGTGACAAAGATTCTATAATCAATAAAAAACAAAAGTTTTTTTTTCAAACTTTACAAATAATCTATCATACATGTGTATTGGTCACTATTGAAAAAGATTTCTATGTAGAGATTATATGAAAAAAATATACTTAGTTGCACTTTTAATTTGAAGGAAAAGCCCGGCTTGACCCTGATAGTGATACTATCAATGATGTTATAACTTGCATATAATGCAGATTCCCTTATCGTCCGTTCAATGCCGGAGTAGTTTGCGTGTCTCTCTGCTTTTGTTACATTGTTATAATAGGATTTGTTGATAAATATCAAGTTTGGCAGTGACCACAATGTTGGTATTTTCCTTGTGAATGTTTCACAATGAGCGCATTATGAATTCCACGACTACGCCTTGAGCTGAATTTTTCAGATTGTCCTAATATAAAACTTCTTATGGAATTTTCTGAACTGATTCTTTTTATATATTGAAATGAGCCGTTTTATATAGGCCTTTTCGGATTTATTTACAACTGGCCGTAAGGTCATAGCCTTCCTGTGGCCACAGGCCCTACAAAGGGTAACAGACGTTAGACTAAAATTTTATATAAAATACTTAAACGCGGCAAGATCCAAATAAAGTGTTTCTTTACAGTGCGTAAGTAGTTTTCGCGTAATCTTAAAAAAAAAATGTTTTATATTTATATCTGACTTCAGTCCTAGGATTCGCGTGCTTACATTTATTAGCCGTAAGATACTTTATCGCGTGACCCCTCGAGAATTGAATTCGACCGGGATAGAACTCAAGCACATGAGTAAATAAGAGTAAACTCAACATCCTTCATTATCCCTGTGTAAAAAATAGACGCTCATACTTCGTTCCATTTTGACTTGAAGGAAAGACAAACTTATTTAAATTCTAGTTTATATAATATATAATAAAAATCTGTCTAGTGACAGATTTAAAATGCACGAAACATCATTTGGATAACGCCGTAAGTAAGTAATTCGTCAGCGTTTCGTCACAATGCGTAGCAACTATCCACACAACACGTAACTTATCACGTAATGAATTACCTACTATTTCTAATTCGTGCTTTGTTTCGGCATTCGTAGAGAGACCGTTGACGTTGACACACGTAAATAATAAGACTGCAGGAGGTAAGCTTCATACAAACACGCTCGAGTGACGCACACTTGTTAATTCACTGGAGTAATCTGACGTTTACGGTGTTACCAGTTTCTGATGAACAGAAAATAGTGTTGTGACAAGAAGATTGACATCAATCACTCGCTCATTCATTCTCATTATGTCCTGAATCAAATCACATTACTCATTTTATTTACTTTATTATGAAATCTCCTGGGCCAGTTTTGTTTAATCGATATAAAAATATTAGCTTTGGTACCTTTATAGGCCAATAAATGATAACTTTGATAAGGTGAATTACTCAAATTAGTTAATTAATTATTCTGTTTTGTCTTAATTGTTATGCACTAAATGGTACTCCTACATAGTGGTAAAATCTGTATTTTTTTTTCAAAAAGATGGATGATGTAATAATTACAATAATTTAAATACTTCCAAAATTTTCGAATAATATCAGCTCCCAAAGCAAAACAAACACTGATAACTAAATATTGAAGTGGTGAATGGTGAAATTTCTCGGTACAAAAAGACATTCATATACCTACCTATATTATAATTATTTAAGTACCTTTTTATAATAAACGTTCCTACTGACTTTGTGTGAGTGATCTGAGTGACAATAAACAAACGCATCACTAGTACAATAAATATGACAACATAATTTTACATTGTGATATTAGGGAGTTCTTGGCGGGAAAGTGAAGAGTTATGTCTGTTGTTTTGTTTTATTTTTTTAAATTTGTGCTATGTCGAATATTAATGTGAAATAATGGTGGATTATTAACCGTTAAGTGTTCGTGAGTGTGCATGAGTGTTGGCAAATGAAACAAAACAGTGCAACGTCACTTTTTCAAATTCTCTCAAGAATTACGCGTAAGGACTTAGTAAAGCCCCACATCTTTACTGAGATACTCGAGGGGTTGGGGGTATATCATTTCTCACTTTTCATTTCCATTAACATTTATCATAATTTTGAGAAACGTATAAATTAAGTTTTTGACTAAAGGACTTGTATCCATGGTCATGAATAAATTAAAAAAAAAATTGTGATATTAGCATCTGTTAGTTTACTCCAGTAAATTAATAATTAGACTTCAGACAACCTCTCACAACACCGAACCTCGCACGCAGCTGCGCTCGGACTATCCCTAGCTGCTCCGTGATGCCGTGCTTTTTTTTTTGAGAGAGATTCCTGGTTGCCTCAAACGGCATTTTCAGTTTCACCGGGCTTGTTTGGGGGCGGCGATAAACTTAAAAGGTTCACCTTCGGAAGTTTTCTAGAGGGAACGGCATCACGCACCAGTGCGTGTCCCCGTGCCCTACTAGATTCTCCGAAGGGTTTGGATCGGATCGGTTGTGATGTCGTGTCTTTTGGGTCTTTAAGCGTTGCTCAATCACGGTACTTATGAAGCTTACTTACTGTAGTCTACTTATTTTGTGCACGTAGTGTCCTCTCGTGTCGAATGTAAAACGGTTATTAAGTATTAAAACGGTAGAATCACAATTAGAGGCAAACTTTGATAAATTGGGTAACACCTCGTCCTTTGCGTCACTGTTGCCGTGCGTAAGGTCAGAAGCGTCTTATAATTTCGCACGCTTTCGTAACTAATAAAAATTAATATGACTTGATCACTTCTTTCGATGCGTAAATCGGATACGGTCGAATGTACCGTATTACCGTAGTGTAATAATATTTCAAAACGGTAAGATATTTTTTATTGTGATCTGTTTAACAAAAATAACAATCATACAGCTTTAAAAAGATTTAATAGATATACCTAAATAAATCTAAAAAACCACGGATGGGGATTCAATGCCTCTTGGCATTAAGTTTCATTTAAGTTACCATTATTAATAATTTAATTTTAACATTTTTTTTCTTTAATAACTATTTAGTTGTACGCATTTTTTTTATAGTTTCACATTTTTTTGTAATGGTTAGAATTTGAAAAATAGCTGGTACGACCTTCATCCATTTTTTTTTTATAAAGTTGATGCATCTGTTTTCCCCATTTATCATTAATACTAGACATAAATCGCGCTCTATAAATAAATCTTAATTTTCATGGTGTCGCCATCTCTGAGTTCGATCTCCCGGGTTCGATCCCCGGTCGGGTCAATTTAGAAATCGTGGTTTTTCTAAATTGTCTCGGGTCTGGGTGTTTTCTATGTATAATAAGTATGTATTTAAGTATTTTAAATATGTTTATCTGTTGTCTAGTAGCCGTTTCACGAGTTTCATAACAAAGCTTCCCTTGGGCTAGATAATTGGTGTGAGTGTAAGAAAGTTTATTTATTTATTTATTACTAAATCAATACGTCCCTTCACCTTCACTACTTAGCTTTAAGACAAGTAATAAACGAACAAAACACCGTACTTTAATTGACAGTACTCATTTACAAAAATATATTCACTACATAAAACAATTCATAGGCGCACTTTAAAGTGCGCCTATGAATTAAAATTAATTCAATTTAAAGAATTTAGGCTTTTAAAAGCCTAAATTCTTTAAATTGAATAAAGAATCTTTCATTTAATTATGTAATCAGTAAAGGACCAAACCAGCTAATAGCTGTACCGACGACGACGGGGAGATAAATTCTGGCGCTTTAATCCAAGGGCAATACAAAAGGGCCTCTCAATTTTTAATAGCAAATATAACAAAGCGTTGCCTTGGATGTATTTCTGTATCTATTATATCCGGCTTGGCCCAAATATTGGGGGTCACAGTCACACTGAATGGGCGTCAATCAAACTCAGGCGCATTTCCCGCGTCGCTTATCCCTTATAACCTTGAACCTTTGCTTTGAAGCTTACACGTGGAGCTTAAGGTGCCGTCCTGCTGACACGGCAGCGATATGAACGAAGACTAATCCTGTTATATACCTTTACTGTATGTTATATACATGCATAGCAACAATACAGTGAAGCTTCATAACCTAATTACCATATTGCGGTGCATAGTTAGTAAAAGTACATACCTTATACATACATATTATAAGACATTAATAAAACAAATAGACAAATTACTTTCACCACATTTACTCAATAGTTACTTTAGGGTAAAACTGGGATAGATGCCCCTCTTTTTGAAAGAGCCTCGTAATTTAAAAACTATTAACTTACCAAGAATAATTCCTATGAAGATAGCTAGTTTAATTATTTATCTTACTTTACGACCTGATTTTAAAGACCGAACAATTACTGATTTTGCATAAATTGAGTTTTAGCAAAACCATTTTTGAGGATGTATGCCTGTAATGTAGGATAGAGCTCTAAAGAATAAAATAAGTGAAATACGTAATAAAAATGTTTTATTTTAGATATAGTATTTGTAATAAACTTAACTATTTGTCTAACAAATAATTCCACATTTAAGTTTTAACGTGCAGTTATGAATGGGCACTAATAATTGTTTTAAATTTTCATTAATCATTTCGTCCAGCTGCTTAGGGCACTTTTTATTTGAATCTGACTAACTTTGTTCTTTCATACTTTTCTTCTTTTCAGCAATATCCCTTTTTTTTGCCTTGAGGCTCACGACTGAGGTTCTACAACCTATCAACAGTAATCGATTGAAAATAGCCATTAAAATATTAACAAAACATAAAGACATATCAAAAAACTGCTGGCTTGGTATCTGTATAAGGGTATGAGGGATTGATACCCTTAGAGGCACGTACACCGTGAAAAAATGGGGCGACTATCCTTTTTGATATGGATAGATGCCCTTTTATTTTTTAAAACTAAACTAAATACAAAATATCGATAATTGATACCTAGGTGTGTTCTCAATGAACCTGTATATTGATGTAATAAACGGATTTCATTACTACTCATAAAGTTATACAACAGTAAAAACTTACGTCTAAAACTTTCAGGCGTTTGTGATGTTCGCCGCGGAGATGATCGCACGCACATGCGAGACGCGTCTTTTCCGCACCACGGCATGCAGGGGATGAAATTTGTGGCGCCTACTCTTCATATTTAACCTGTTAATTTATTTGCAGCGATTTTGGAAAGTTACACTGAAAAAAAGAATCAACCAAACTAGTTTTGTTGCTTAAATTTTAAGCAAACTTTAGTCATTAATATATAAACTTTGACTAAATATACAAAACTAGTTTTGTTATTATTCCCAAAGGCAGTTGGGTTAATTTATTATGTTAATAAGTTACAAAACGTTTGGTTACTAGTAACTGAAACAACGTAGACCAATTAGTTTTTCTATAGCAACAAAACCGATTTCTAATACTTAACATAACTAATTGTTTACTATTTACTTAAAGCCTTATCATACATTACAAAACGTGCACATTCAATGAATTACCAAACCTTTGTAGACATTACTAAGCTTAATAAATTCGTTAGTAACATATTACTTTATTTATTATCTACAAAGGTTTTACAGATGATACCCTATTTATTTGACTAATAACCGTACTAAATGCTGCATCAATATAGTCAAACAATTACAAATAATCTAACAATTTCAAAAATATCAATCAATCTTTGATTGATATTAGCCTGTGCGTGATTGTCTATGTGTAACAAAACGCGCGGAGCGGGGCGGCAGGGGGGAACGTTCAAGTTGATTCCTGTTCATTGAGCGACGAGCGGCGTCACGGGTGGAAATGTTCCAAAAAAATTGCCATAGAGTGTGAACCCAGTGTAGTTGCGTTGATTTATTTCCGTCATCGATTTGTATTTGTATTCTAAATCGATGATTTCCGTACATATTTCTCCATAAAACTTCCAAGTGCTACCTGATTTGAGAGTTAGTCAGATTATTTCGTGTTTAGTTACGTTTAGGTACTTTTCACGATCTTTAATCATCGCAGTGTTCCCAACTGTAACAGTTTACGACAGGACGTTAAATTTCATGTTTCCTTGTGTTAATTTGAATAGACTTAATAAGTGGCTGGACTGCATGAACAGTGAGATTCTGCGGGTATTGAATGTTGATGAACTCAGCAAACGCTTTGTTTGTCATAAACATTCTGAAAAGAGATTTGTGACCTCCTCCAAATCTCGCTTCTGGATGATACATCTTTATTCACCGACGATGAAATTTCAAGTGGGATACCGTCTTTACACCTCAAAGATACCTACTGGTGAGTATTCATATTATCTTTTTTTCCCTGTCTGTCACAAAGTGTACTGTGTGTCTGTACTGTACATTACATACATACTGACTACCGTTCTCAAAAAACAATTTAAGTATTGACATAAATCTATATAATAGGTACCTATTTTAATTCTACTCCTTGACCTGCTGTTGTTTGGTTGGTCAGTAGCTATATACCTATAATGTGCATTTTTTGTTTTAGAAAATACAGTGCCTGATCATAGTTATTCTCGCAAAAGACCATGATCATTGATCACACTTATGCAAAAGCCACAAGACCTTTGGGAATTTGTCAACAGTCTGCAAATCTACCAGGTTTGAATCATAACATTTAAAAGTGTCAATGAAGTGATAATGCGAATAAAATCTACTAAAAGACATTGCAATACTTTTAATAAACTACTTTGTTTTAGATCCAACATTGCTAATGCCATCTACCTCCAAAGCCTTGAATAAGGAAACACAACAAATATTTGCTGATGTACATGCTGCAGATCTGGTTTTGCCAGAGTCTGACAGTTCTTTTATTAGGAATATCGTTCCTGTACTCAATGAGCCAAGAATGTCTGTTGTCACAGGTAAGCAAATCTGGTTAGCTTTGCTAATTACCCTATATTTATTCTTGTTTTAATTTATATTATATACCTAATCCAATAGTGTTTTTTCTTCAGATTCTCGTCACAAGTCTCTGATAAAATAAAGAAGACGCAGATTAGTACATAAAATAAGTGAACTGTCACCAAAATGCAAACCTAAAGAATACAAAAAATCAAAGAAGCAGCTCAATTTCACTACTACTTAGAGCTAAAAGAGCATTGAAAAAGAGCGTATTTTTAACTGAGATGTAGATTATCAATGATGATTTATTAAGGTATATTTTGACACCATAATATTGTTAATTGGAAAACGTATGAAACAGCCCTTTTTTATTCTGGAAAATGGTCACATAGTAAAAGCTTTGTTTATGAGTAGATAGTTTCATCCACGATATAGATAAATTAACTGTTCTGTGGTTTCATCTTTGTAAGTTTCATAGGTTTGTATTTTTAATTTTGGTATATTGAGATATAATAAATGCCTTGTCAAATAGGTACTATACCTATGTGAGAGAAAAAAATAAATAAGTACAAAAGTAATGTATAATTTTATTTTAAATCAGTGACATTAGCCAAATTTATTAACAAAGTAATAAGTAACAAACCTAGTTGAATAATGGTATGGTTCATGAAATCTAGCTTGTAGCATCTATACCTACTTATTTTTTGTAACTGATGTAGTTTGTTGCTAAAATGTAAATGTACCTACTGATGTGTTAGTTGGTTTTTGAACAAACAGAAGCAATACTGGTATACATATTTACATTTTAGCTTGCAAATGATATCTACTACAAAAAATAAGTATTTAAATACTATAAGCTAGATTTCATGAACCATACCATTACTCAACTAGGTTTTTTATTTATTACTGAACAGTTCTCTACCATTACTAAACTAATTTTGTTACTTATTACTAAACAGTTTGGTAACTACTAACACACCAAGATATCTTATTAACAACTACACTGTTCACATATCAGTAACAAAAAAAAGAGTAATACCAAGTAGGCTACCAATAGGTAAACAGTTTGTTAATTTGATGCAAAATATTTAACCTATTAACAACATATCGACTTGTTAATAACAACCGCACAGTAAAGGTACCAGTAGAGCGAAGGTTGCTTAATAGATACAAAATCTAAAAGTACTTAACAACAAAATGGAGTGTTATACGTTCATAAACTGGTTGCTTAAAAACAGTAAAACAGTTGAATTAATTGCAACAAAATAACTTTAGCAACTAGTACCTCAACTTAAATAGCAAAACTCTGTTTTGTAGCTAGTAAAACATAGTTTGCAAGTCACTTTTTTTGTGTAAACAGTAACCAAAATTTTGGTAACTGTATACAAAACATTTCTTTCAGTGTAGGTTTTTAGCAAATGCGGCACCTATCCCACTGGGGCAATTGTTCCGGTTTTACCCTATTACTTATTTTGTAGAAGAACTGACAGTTTTCAGTTGGCACGGCTACAAAAGCACTTTAAAGTTTAAAAGAAAGTAATTAGAAAGTCATTATGTCAGTAGGTAATAGCGGAAATGAATGTAAGACTGCATAATTAGAAATTGTAAATCGTTTTTTGTACAGTTTTAAATTAATCAAATACCGCACAGCAAATGCAGCACCGATAAAGGTTTTGAATTTTCATAGACTAATTTCATAGACTAATTTGCATTATCTATCATAATTTTACCATCTGCATGGGATCTCACCATACAGGTTGTTAAATCCTAGCCATTACCCCACACTGCAAGATTATTAAGATACCTACAGTAAACTCATTTTGTGTAAGACTGAACACACCCGGTTCTAAGCAAAGGTTATGCAAATTACAAATTAATTATGAAACAACTACACCTCAGCCGCCCTGTGTCCACGGACCTTGTAACTAAAGGATTAAAAACATCAGGATAAAATTATATCTACGAAAAATTTTACACGAGAAAATTCGTAAAAAGTGTTCTGTTTTAATTTGTCGTGTCATTGTAACTCCCCTTTTAAACCTTGAACTTGCAATGTATGGTCAAATAGCACGTCAATAAAATGACATTGAATTGGTCCCTTTTGAATTCTTTAAAACCCCAAGGTCGGCACGATTAAAGGGTCTACCTACCTACCTCTTTTATAAACGGAGCGTATTATGCAATTGGATGTTATTCAAATTACGTCAAAGGAATTTGATTCGTTATGTAGTCATCCATTGTGTTTCTTTATAGCCCTTGTCGGTTCATGAATAAGAATAACTATAAACGATTTTATGCCTAAGATTCAAGGTTTTTCAATTTACGACACGTGGAAGTTTCAACTAAACTTTGTTTAATTTTTAATATATAAACAACCAACAGCTGCATTAGCAGTCGATATCAACCACTAATGTAGAACAGGACCCGCGTGGCGGTTTATGGCCCATCCGTTGTGGTGTTTCGTTACATAGGAAAGGCTTGTGCCCCAGCAGTGGGGTCATAAAATGAGCTGGTAATATGTGTTCTGAGATGCTTATTAAATCATCATCAGCTCATTTTATGTCTCCACTGCAGGGGCACAGATTAAAGAATAGTTGCAGGGGCACGAGCCTTCCCTATGGATGGATAGGGAGAACGGGCCATAAACCACCACGCGGGCCCAGTGTGGATTGGTGGTTGTTAACGATTGCTAATGCAGCCGGAACCAACGGCTTTACGTGCCTTCCGAAGCATGGAGGAGCTCGAGATGATACATTTTGTATCACCCATCAGATGGCCGGCTTTTGCGAAAGTTGCTTAGCTTCAGTACTCGCAGACCGGACGCGTTAACCACTGCGCCATCGAGCTCCTCAAATATCTGAAATCAACTCGCTTATTAAATATCTGAAATCAACTCGCATTAAAGCACCCTGATGGTTCTTTGATTCATTGCCTACTTATGTATGAGTATTAGTTACTTTCCATAAAATTATTGTGTTTGAAAATCGAATTTAATAAAAAAACACGTAAATTGTATTTTTCAGTTTTTTTTTATTTTTAATAGGTAGTGCTAGTGATGAGATTTTTTTCCTGACGCTTACTAAGTAAAAATTACGCTCTCACTATTATATTATTATATATTTTAATTACTTAGGTAAGTCTTAGCTGTAGCGATAGCCGTCCTTAAATGGTGGTATTAAATTGCATGAATTTATTTATTCTATTGTACAGACGCCAGCACATCAACCTACCCAAAACTGTCAAGTTTTTTCAATATATTTTCAACCATATTACTTAGGCATAAAGTTCAAAGTTTATTGAGTAAATTTGACAATTTGTGGTAGGTTGTTATAGCAGTAAGTATCACTTTCACATAGAATTTTGTAATAAATCTAGTAATATATTTGTATGGTACTTAACTATTGTTTTATTAATATGAAGAGCTCGATAGCGCATCGGCTTACTCGTTTTTATTGCGATTTTGTAAGTTCAGCTAATTTAATAAGTAATGTCATCGGATGGGTGACCAAATTAAAATATCTCGAGCTCCTTCGTGCTTCAGAAGGTACGGTAAGGCGTTGGTCCCGATTGTTGTCGTAAGATAAGGCAGTCTTTGATACCCACCAATCCGCATAGGGCTAGCTTGGTGAGGTATGTAATCATCTCCTCTCCACCAATGATCATGTGGGAAAAACCTGAACCTTAATGGAGTGGGTTTATTGGCTAATTAATATAATTTCTTTGTATATGAAACCTATTTCTTATCTATGTAATAATGTGACGTTACGCAATATTTTTCTCAATTTTCTTCTTTGACCTCAATTATGTTACAATAATTGCTTTGTTAATTTTATTGTATTTATATAAACATTATCTAAAATACTAACTGCTAACCGTTCAGATAAAATAAGTATTATATTATTACGTTTTCTAAGCGAGTTGAATGAACTCGAAGGTCGTTTCCTTATCAAGAACGTTGCTGATAGGGTTACCACAATTTTTAGAAACACAGTTCACCTAATATTGTCCTAAGTAGTGTTGAATCTTTTCAACTGTTAGCCCTCACTTCGATACTATCACAAGATGTAATTGAATTATATTTACACACTAAAATGCACTACTCTGTGTATAAACATGTACCATTAAATTATTCAAATTTAAACGTTATTAGGTACGTAATTTTTATTAAATATTTGCATTTGCAGGTTTATCAAGTTAAATCACATCTCTTACGTTCAATTTATTAGAAGAAAGAGATCGAGGATTCTCATTCTCTTGTTGCTTACGAATTACTAAAACCTCCGAGACCTAAAATTTAAATTATTATTTAACCTAGTTTAATTAAATTTAACATGAGCATAACGCTTGTTAATAATACACGAAGAAGTAGGTGTACTCTGGTCACTAAATACACTTTTTTAGAAATGGTAACCCTATTAGCAATGGACTTACATAAGCGGCACACTGTGGCAAGAGTTCAACGCCCTTACAAAGTTGTTCCGGGTCCATTGACCCCACAAGGACGTCTAATGATTCGCGATTGACTATTACTCAGCAGAATATAATTATCACGAGCACGTGTAGCTAGCCAATGACACATCACAAAATGAACCTTGCTATGCGAATTTTAAACACTACTTTCCTTTGACTTAAAAAACTTGTACAGAAAACAGATATCTTATGCCATTTGTTTAATAACGTTAGCAATTCAAAGTCTCTAAGTAACTTTAAGTAATAATCGGTGGTCTAACGGTCAATAGCCTATGTCAATGATCACACCAAAAATGGTTCGAGAAGACATCATTATGTCAACGACCTACGGTAGATATTACATAAATGTCCATTATGTATGTAACGAGTTATGTAATTATGCGTATCAAAGTTTGGGAAACCACAATTTAGGTTTCCTAATACTCCGTAAGTAGTGTCCGTAGAGACATTAATGTATTTCGTATAAACCTATTTAGCACTGGCGCATTTGCCTAAGAGAATGGCAAGATCTGCTGAGGGCATCACGTCTGGAAGAGTAGGTACCAAATTCAATTTCAAAATTATTTACTGTATGCCACATTGGTCTACATAGTATTAATTAAATAAATAGATACAAAAGGTGTTAAAATAAAAGATGTAGCGCCCCGGAGTTACTTATGTACTTTACTGTATTATAAATTTTAACAATAAATAAAATAATGGAATGTGGATTCGGCTGTCATCGTGCCGATTGTTGTTACAGCCAACGGCCTGATTAGCCAAGAGCCTCGATCAACATCTCATGAGGCTCTCGTTAGGCGGCTGGATCAAGGGCCTGATTCAGAAGGCAGTTCTCCTCGATACGGCACGCATTGTTAGGAGGTTCTTGTGTCTGGATCCCTAATCACCACCGGTAGCTTGGACCCTGGTCCCGATGCCGGCGAACCCCTATTTTTTATATTTTTAAATGTTTTGTCTGTTTTGTTTTAAGAAAATATTTAAAAATGTAAATTAATATGTGAAAACAAAAATAAAATAAAATAAAGTAAACATGGTAGCACCCACAAAGTTACAGTACAGAGTGCCTTGTGCGAGTTTTATTTACCGTTCGGTCCCCTAAATCACTAGAAAAGAGGTCAGCAACTGATACAGTCCACCTGCTTCCTAAATGCCATCCCGTAAAATTTAAAAGGAAATCTATGTCATTTTTTGGCGGCGAAAACTGGTGTTACTACTTTATTTATTTATTTAAGGCGACGCACCGCTAAACAATAAATTTCATACGTTTGATACGAGCGTTTGCATAATAAAACCTGTTTTTTTTTCCTACAAATTAAAACTACAAATTATTAAAAAAAAATGAACTACAATTTTGAAGTGTTAAGACTAATCTACTAAGAAAATTTAGATGCTTAAATCGGTCTGGTTTGCCTGTAAAATGCAAATCTATGTTTTAAAAGAGGTTACTTTGATATTTTTTTCTTTGTTATAAAAGTTGACAAATCGTGTTTCTGCAACTAGCAAAATGAAGTCAATTAAATGAAAAATCCTGTCATCAAATATCACTTTCATATGTTTTGTAATTGTTGGGAAAAATCAAGATCCCCGCCACGTAAATTTCCAATGCGTCCTCTTAATCTTTATTGCACAATAAAATAAAATAAAGTACAAAAGGCGGACTTAATGTCAAATGGCATTCTCTACCAGTCGACCTAAGGGCTAGGCAGAAAAATTGGTAAGCGGTGCCACAAAGAACTTTAAGTATAGGCACATGAGTAAATACCCGAACAGAGTCCAAGCTTCCTTATACCGCGTAAAATTGATACACACTTTGGTAGGGTTGTCACATGAGAATAAGATAAATGAAACAAAAAAAAACATTTTATTTTTCGTAAATTTATTTAATATTTGTACCCTAAATATTTTCTTTTTAATATTTTTGTTTTTCAATAGGCAACTTGTTTTTTTTTCAGATTTATATAAATTCTAATCCGACATAGGTAAGTTTTTTTAAATACTGAATTGGAAAACACTCACGTTGGCAGATCAAATGTACAGTCATTAATGTCATCATTATACACGTTCTTAGCTTTCAGAATCAATATTTATAATGTTTGCTTTAAGATCGAAGTGTTCGCGAAACTACGTGAAATGGGCAATATTTTTATATTTCTGGCACTGTTCATATACACGTTATAGTAATTAGCCCGTCGTCGGTGAGAGGTCACGCACACATAACCGTGCATGTAGAGTGTACCTGTTGCAGCGCGCTGTACAGAAGCTTGGACTCTGTTCGGGTATTTACGACATATATTTTTTAAATAAATTTCTTTTTTAATTATTTACATACCAAAGAACATTTTGAAGCTTCATCGTTAACCGAGAGAAAAGAGGTTCGGGTTGAACGCGACAAATCTTGGTTCAATCCTCATACCTCCGTTAAACTCCTGACGCTTTCTATATGCGTTAACGCCTCGGTGGCCGAGTGACAGAGCGCTCGGCCCGATACCTGAAGGTCCCGGGTTCAAAGCCCAGGTCGGGCAAAATATATTTCAGACTTTTCGATGCACCCGCATTTTGCAAGCGTGGTGATTCAACCATCAATTGTAGCGATGACTTGATTTTAATGATGAAGGTCTTTGCCCAGCAGTGGGACAGTTATAGGCTGTTTACTTGACTATTATTAATGTGAAATTAATAAGTCTTTAAAAAAACCAACCAACCTACTCACAAATATTCGCGTTACAAAGTACAACAAGTAACAATAAACGTATCTCGGTCAAATCTTCGCGAATTGTGTCCACTTAAACAAATGCTTCTGCAATGTAGGCTACGAATTGTTCACTCTCAAGCTGTTGTGATGGCGCATGCGCATGTCATCACAATAATGCTGAATAATTCACCTGAGGTCGTTGCCCCTTGCGAACTATCTTAATTCATTTGACTAAGCAATAGGTTTAGCCAGTATGAAGTAAAGTTGTGACTCGTCGGTATCTATGAATAATTAATTTTCACATTTAAGTTTGCAAACAAGATGTAATTAATACACATATTATATATTTTTTTAACATTTCTCCCTTCACCCTTTATTATGATCTGTATCACCGACTTCATAAATAGATCTGTGATCTAGGCACAAAGTAAATCTAGGTGCCTAGTGCAATATTGATTCTTAGTCTATACATACTAGAAGTAGCTGTCTTGGTTAAGTCTAACCCAAGTCGTTTTGAACGCCTAGCCGACGTAGTCCCACGGAATAGGCGCGACAATAGTTTACTATGTCGACCTCAAGCTAAGACAGCACTTATGCGCAAAAGTGTCTATTGCATGGCTCCAGATATTTATAATAAATACCCAAGTGCTGGAAGGAATTGCCTCTATTGAAATTTAAGCATAAACTTCGAATTTTATTAGTAGGTAAAGCATATTATAGTGTAAGTGAATTCCTGAATGAGAAACAATTAATAATTGATTAGTTATCTTAATAATATAATTAATTCGAATTTATAATAATTTAATTATGTTTCACGTATTTTTGCATGCCTAGTGGTAAAATATGGCTGAATTAATTTAATTTTAATGTACCACCAATCATGTACCCATATTTGCAAATAAAAATATATTTATCTTTATCTTTATCTTTAAAACATTTAGTACTACTCGTAATACACGAGAGTATAGATTCGTAAAAGTGGTTTCATTTCAATGTGTAATGTACCTTTTATTCAGAAAAACATTTTTAACTATATTAACATAAACATTTTGATACTCATCCATTACCTTTGTTGTTTTATTCTGCGTCCTTTGGCATAGGCCTCTTCCAACCCTTTCTATGTTTCCCTATCTCTAGTCCAGACAGTCTTGTCCATGTTTTCCCAGCTAACTTCTACTTTCTCATCTCTTCATTGGTTATCCTCTTTTACTTTTTTCCTCTCTTGGGTCACCATAAGGTTGCTTACTTCGCGTAAACTTAAGAAAACAATAATAGTAGTTTATGCAACTGTCATATAATGAAGGGTATTAAAACACGAGTGTGAGTTTATGAAACGAGCGCAGCGAGTTTCATAATAGTAACGAGTGTTTTAATACCCGTGTTATATGCAGTTGCATACACTACTTTATCTTCACTAATGCAATTAGTCAAACAACAAGAGTAAAAGCTGACAATAGTTTATTTATAATAATTGTTCAAATTTTGGATGGTACAATTTTGAAAGTTAATGTTAATTATTGATCCAGCAGCTGTAGCGGTCGCGGGGCAAGCAGTAGAGCTCATAGACGGAGTTGGAATATTTATAATTACTTCATTCGTCTTGTTTTCCATACTGTTCAAGATCGTATTTGAGACTTGAATTTTATTCATTAAAGACTCATCAATGTAGCTTTCAGCCACAGTAGAAGACTTCCACCCCCCGTGTCGTTTCAGTGCGGTCAAATCACCACCGCTATCTATGAGAAGGGTCGCCGAGGTGCGCCGGAAGCAATGCCCCGTGTACAACGCTGGGTTAGGCAGATTCAAAAAACTTGCGATAGTTTTTCCCAGAGCACCAAATTTATTAATACCAGTTCTTTGATCGACGCACTTCCCCGATCTATAGCTCAAGAAAAAGGCAGGGTTTCGACAGGGGGTGGGTCGAAGTTCCATGTATTTTTTACATACGGCATAGCAGTTGCCCGTCACAACGAAAGAACGATCTATTTTCGTTTTTGTTTTCGAAACTTTCACCATGATTGTACTGTCGTCTATGTTAGAGACTTCATCGAACTGGATGTTGTATAGCTCTTGCCTTCGGCATGCCCCCATTATGCCGAAGATTAGTGCAACCTGTAACAATAAACGATATAATAAGCTTGAGGTACATAGCCAAGGCAAAAACTATGATTTATGAAGTAGTAAAGTGTAAGTACCTATTACCTAATTTATACACAAAGCGCTTAAACGGAATGTCTAGATAACTTGCGTGTGTAGTACGTAAGTACTAGGTAGATTAAATAACAGAACTAAAATACACTTACCTTTTCAAAAAGATACAAAATATCTGGTGAATCTTTCAGGAACATATTTATTTGACCTGATGTAAACGTCAAGGACTTTTTTTCCTTGTGTCCTTCTGAACTGCGTTTCAGGAACGCTATGACTTTTGAATACTTCGTGATATCAATATTGTTGTAGATACTCAGTGTGGACTTGAGCATAGAATATTTAGCCCACATAGAAGATGGCTTGAATTTGTCGGAGAGGTCTTTGAGATACACAAGAATGACATTTTCAGAAAATGATGTAGTTTTCTTTTCGATCTTCCATGCCAAAAAGTTATTATATTCTTTTTCATATAATTTTCTAGATTTTTCTGGCAAAAGATTGTGAGTTACTTTTGTTGCCAATTCTAGAATATCCGGAGGCGTACAAATATCATCGTCGCTGTCCATTTTTAACTTTTAATTTGTATTTTAAAAACAAAACACATTGCGAAACATTAAATTCACGCGTACGTGTATTGTCACAGTGAACTTGCCGCCATTAAAATCTAACCAATGAGAGCGCAGCTGCGCGCGCAGGGCCAATCAGGAGCGAGCGCTCGCTGTTCTTTTTTTATTTAATTGGCACAAGATCTTACCAAAGAGTTTTGTGTATGTAAGTTTAGTAGTTTCGACGAAGTTTTCACGTATAACCCAACTGTTTTCAAAAGCCAGCCTAATATCAAAATTTTATACAACTTGTATGAGGATTTTGACATAAGGCTCGCCAGGTTAATTGGTCGCGTTTTATTGATGTTATAATGAGATTTTACGATATCGATGTGGATATTATACCATCATGTGAAATTGCTTAAATTGAGTGTTTTGTTGTCTGCCCTATAACAGTAGTAATTATAAGTCAAGTATTGGAAACATAAGTAGAATGTTACAACATTAGTGTAGATAAAAATGTTTATCGTATTCCGTAGCTGGCTCATTACGTAGCAACCAACTTTCCATTTCGTTAAGAAACAAAATGTGAATTGTCAATAACGTTCAAATTTCGAACAGGTGATTGACGCCAACCGAATTGAGCCAAAAGAACTTGGGCACACTGGCCACATTTCACTTTCTTCGAGCCGGACCAAGTGTGCCGGTGTCGTTGCCCCCTCGTCTTCGCGCGTGCCGGTTAGATAATTTCCGCGGTTCGTTGTCAAAATACTCATGACCCAATGGTACACTGAATACGAGAGTTCATCGCCCCCTATTCATGTACATACGTGATTTGATTATGCGACCGAATTGATACTTGAATGCTATCGGTCGACATACCGTAGCCTCGAGATTATTGAAAATGGCACATTGCGATTGTCATGCATTCAGATTTAGATACGTATCGATGGAACTGTGATTAGGTAATAATATAAACATTGTGTTAGCAGTTAAGAATTATGGCATTGTTAAAACTGAATACGTATACTGTACAATTACTAAGAGCGTACTTATCGATTTTAGACTGGGTAACAAAGATGGGAAAACACCGGTGGTCATAAAGGTAGCTACAATTATGTGCATGCCGATCGAATTCGATGCAGCATGACAAAGGGTGCAACATGGGTAAATACCACTTAGTCATTCGAAATTAACTATATCGATCACTGATGTAACCTTATCGGAAACAACAGTTTAAGGGATATAGGAATTAATAATGAAGAAACCCTGGTTTCTGGGTAGATTTCAATGAGTAAGCGGGCTTGTAGTCGGTAATTAATGTAGCGAGGAAGTTTCTTAACAAAAATGCTATGTAATTTTTTACCAATTAGGTTAGCCAAAGTGCAAAATGCGATAAAGCAATTTAAACAAAAGACTATGGATATTAAAAATTTAAAATAATAGATGACTAAATATGCCAACCTTTTTTAAGGCATTTGTAAGAATACACTTTTAAATCCATAATCGCCCCCTCATCATCGTACGCAAGTCAATAAGTACCAAACAGATAACATTAAAACCCGAGCACCTATGTTATTTACTTTGATTTTAATTTACTAGCACTTAATAATAAGTGTATTTTAATTTTGCTATAATCATTCTCATTACTGCTTAGGGTATTTATATATGTTTTTTTAAGTTAAGTATGTTAAAGTAAAAAAGTATACAGCCTATAAATTGTCCCACTGCTGGGCAAAGGCCTCCACATCATTGAAATCAAGTCATCGCTACAATGGATGGGTTAATGGCTTAAAATCACCACGCTTGCCAAATGCGGGTTGGTGATCCAAACCCGGGCTATGTATCGGAAACAATCCGAGATAATACATATTTTTTTGCCCGACCTGGGAATTGAACCCGGGACCTTGGTATTGGGCCGAGCGCTATGCCACTCGGCCACCGAGGCGTTAAGAACTGTAAGAAATATTATGTACAACCTTTAAACCTTGACACGAAATATATTATACTTAGATAATATTATAATTTACAATTATTTTAAATATTTTTGTGACTCTTTCGCGAGATTTGAATGATTATTCTATTACACAAAAATATATTCAATCAAAATACTGATATAGTCAGCTATAATAGCAATCAAACATGGTCAACAATTTAAACACAATAATATTTTGTATGAATTCAAATAAGAGTATTTAATTTTGTGCATCTGACCCGGTATGTCAGAAGGGTGCGGGTTCAAATCCTGCTCGTGGAATTTTTTTCAACAATTGTGTTTTTGTAATTTGTTCGCAACAAAATTTGCGTTAAAAATTATATAAACATTTTACTAAAAACTTTTAAAATTTGCAATAAATAAAAATGTGAAAAGAAAAAACATACGGGCACATTAGCATATAAACAATCCCTTAATATTTATTTATTTTAGCCTCAAAAAGGAAATAACTATGAATATTTTACCTCTACAATTTATTTGCATACTTTATCTATAACAAATGGTTTGTTCAAGTAGATGACATAGCAAGTGGTTCTTCAGTTAAAGGACTTCGCAAACAAACGCAATAGTCGTACTCTTAGATAATAATTGTAAACAGTTGTCGATAAAACATAATTGCCTCATTAAATGGCCCTTGTAATCTTCAGCTCAGTTTATTGATCTACCTTGAAAACATCGCGATCATTCGCGAAACTTTGGCGCCTCAGATAATAATAATCTATGATTTGCTTCTACGGCGTAGACACGTAGAGCCATTCAACTTTTGATTAGCTTCGTATAGACGTAACGTAATCCGTGATAATAACTTTTATAATTATTACCATTTGACCTACATCTAGAATGTCTGAATCTTAAATGTTTTGTTTAAAGATTCTTGCAAACAGTATAGGAATAAAATGTCTTACATTAATGTTTAACAGTGGAGTGCGGAGTGCGAGTTTTGTTACTGATTGCCTCAGACGGCATTTTCAGCTTCACCGAGCTTTTTTGGGGGCGGCGAGAAACTTAAAGGGATCAAGCCGTGTGAAACGAATCACCTTCGGAGTTTTCTAGACGGAACGGCATCGCATCTAAATAAACGAATTTATTATATATTGTTACTAGTGCTTGTCCCCGTGCCCTACTAGATTCTCCGGGGGGTTTGGATCAGTGACAAACGAGGTGAGTTACAATCTTGTTATATGAAGGACAATGGTTAATTTGTATGGACGATTGGCACCTTTTTATTAGGCGGCGGTCAATGCGGCGGTCAATGCGGCGGTCGACAAAATGTTGTTACATTGTAGGCACAAACCAACAAAACAAGTAATTTTCATTACACATCATCATCATCATGACATCATATAGCGCAGTTAGATCGAACCGAGTTATATTGATTCAAAGACCGAAAATGAGAAATATTTTTGATAATGAAAAATAAAGTAAGAATCTTAAAAAAAAAACAAAATTCAAAATCATTTATCCAGTTTAGGCTACAAGTAGCTCTTGTGAATATCACTATGCCATCGGTTCGTAAGTCTACTCTGGGCGGGAGATCTTGTACTGAGAAGAACTGGCAAGAAACTCAGCAAGTGTCCAGCTCTTTTCTCCCTTACAGCGTCAAAAATGTTGGAAAATGGCCTATCATAGCAGCATACTTTCCATTACAAATAAACACAAAAAATATAGAAGATAACTATGACAGACAACATGTAAAAAAAAAACAAAATAAAAAATCTAAGTTAACGTAAAAGTTTCAATTTCCACAATGTCATACAGTACCACTACAGTAGGTACTCTAATAATAAAAGTCAAAAATTGTTTAAGAAAAACAAAATCAAACTTTAGTGAATAATACTAAAAATAAGATAAGTTATGCAAGAGCAGACCAGCCTCCACAGGCATCACCCGTTCACGAGTATGACATAATTGATGACTTATTTTGTTTAACCATGTCACAAAAATAGAAATATAATATTAACATTAGATAAATGATAAACGCGGTCGGACTGTAATTGCCGAAATTAAACAACCTTTGCAATTGCGGGTTGCCGGTGAACAACGGCCGGTGTTACAACGGCCTTTATCGTTTACTTTACTTTATCACCTCGCCTTCACAATCACAACACGCCTTGGTGGCCGAGTGGCATAGCGCTCGGCGCGATACCCGAAGCCCCGGGTTCAATTCCCAGGTCGGGCAAAGTGTCTTTCGGATTTTTGCGGTGCAAAGCCTGGGTTTGTGATCACCAACCCGCATTTGGCAAGCGTGGTGATTAAGCCAGTAAGTACCTACCCATAACCGTTGGATAGGTGGCACTACTGCCGCTAAAAAGCAGTAAAAAAAATCAGTGCTTACGGTAGCATAATGGTCAGTGCCAGCCGCCCGGATTGCGGAAGACCCAGGTTCGATTCCTGGCTGGGTCGGGAAGGCATTTAATTTTTTCACTATATTTTTTAATTATTTTAACTGTACAAATAAAAATAATTAAGTAGACGTGGCGGTAATAAAAGAGACTTTTTCAACGATTCGACGTGGCGGAAATAAAAGCGGGAGTTTTCGAAGTAGACGTGGCGGCGACTCGACGTGGCGGGACTTGACGTCAAGGGAACAAATCATATTTGTAGTGATGACTTGATTTCAATGATGGAGGCCTTTGCCCAGCAGTGGACAGTTATAGGCTATACTTACTTACTTACTGTAATAATTGCCTTTTGCTTTAGTTTTTATAAGATACATTGACCGCCGCCGCCTCAATAAGGTACCTACCAATTCTTCACAACGAACTTTATCGTGTACGTTATCAAATGGTGCATAAAGCTAAATCACTCGGCACTCAGAATGCTGATAGTAAAAATTTCCATGGCACAGTTTTTCAAACGACATTGTTATTTCCTTCTAGCTGAAAATTTATCTAGTGTCGACCAGGATATATAAGTCACGCCTTAGGTATACGGGTAATTACTATTCCGGATTTTATGAATGGTGACGTCAATCGTTAATGAAGTGCAATTTGATGCACAGTTCAACGACCTAATGGATTACAAGTAAGTATAGGTATATAGAATCGCAACTTAGTCGTAATCGTAACTATCAGTCAAACGTTGGATAACAAAACCCACTTCTTATAAAATGATCGTAATCATTTCTCGTTATTTTGGTAGATTTTGTTGGATTATTGCAACACATTTTTTATATCAGTATATAGGTGAAGTATTTAATCTACACGCTATCACCATGTTGTGGCATCTTTTGAGATACCTAGTTATTACCAACCCGCTACGACAACTTTACTTTGCTTACCTATGGGCCCTAATAAGTCTCTCCATCATTGAAATCACCACGCTTGCCTTCGGATATCGGGTGGAACAAACAATGTAAAAACCGTAACCTCAGCTCAGTCAACAATATACCCACTGCTGGTCTGAGGCCTTCCCGCATAAACAATAAAAGCTCATGGGGAGCTTGGGCCATATCTCTCTCTCTCTCTGTTGAGTTCATCACGCTGACCCAATGAAGCTTTGTGGGCTTTAACAACTGAGATCTTGCTGACAGGGACGACCGGCTTAATATGCGCCCCGAAGCACGGAGCCAGGAGCTCGAGACATCGGGGGAAATCTCTCGTTGTCCGGCTATTCTAGACAATGGTCAATAGACTCATATGTCTGAAGCATGCCTAAACTTCCGCGGGCATGCTCCCGCTGGCGGGCCACTGCTAGGTTTAACTCCGGTGATGGCGTAGTACGATCCCTGGAACCCTGGTGGCAGAGAGGGGAAGTCTGGAGTTTTTTGTGGGTATATCTCCCTCCTCCCCACGCCCTACCTAGCTCTTAGAGTCCCTAAGAACCCACCTTCGCCCATCGCCCACCGGTCGGGATCGGTTCGGGAGGAGTCCCAAATAACTATCTGCGTTTCCCCGTACGCAGAGGTAAGTACGCGCGAGGCGTTACCTCCCAGTTAAAAAAAGGTAGGTACATATTTTTATTGGTCGTCGCTCTTTTGCAGTGACAAGGCATTATAAAAGTTGCTTATTTCCAAGATCGCAACCCAAAATTAGACTAGAAAATAGAGCTACGAGAAAAATTAAATAAACATTTGGTCAATGATATTATCTGTCACTGACGACTCGTTCTGTGGCTTGTTTGACACAAACTGATTGCGACATGAGACAATTGGGCTATAAATGAGTCTTATCAACGCGCGCGCATATGACATATCTATTTCTCGTTTTATATAATATCATTGCATCTGGTACTAGCCACTTGCTATATTGTTTGATACTGGGCGATAACAAGTTTTCCGTCCGTCCGTCCGTCCGTTCCGTATGAGTTTATGAACCCTGCAAGGAATTGTTCTTAAGGTAAGTATTGCTATTAATTGCATTGCAGGTAACATAATGACATCATCTAACAAGACACTTGAAAACATTTGATAATTTCCTATTTACTTACTCAATGGTCTAGTGACGGACCAAAGAAATGGCAGGCAAATTAATTACCACTTCTTGTGATGTCGATAAAAAATGCACTTTTTCATTGGAATATGAAATTATTGGCTGTATTAATCGATATGTCTTGGATAAATAATAATTTAAACTGATAGCAATTAACAATTTCGTAGTGCACAAACATTTTGTCGTAAAATGCAAGATTAATAAAGGTCACCGGCGGTCTTTGGCATTTAGCACTGATATATCGGCGCCGGCGCAAGATATCTTACGATAGTGCTCACCAAAATAAGGCATAAATGCATTTTAGTGAATTTGAATGTTCATGTTCGGTGAACGCACTCGGCGACCGGGCGAGGCCGGCCGATCACCCTGCCTTATGTAATAGCGACACGCTAAGAAAGTGCAATAACCGCACTCAAAACAAATTGGGTACATAGGTAGGTATATAGTATACTCGTATATGCACTAATAGCACTGGCAGCCGGCGGCGTACTGTCGACTGAGGCCCGAAGGTAGGACTAGCGTTGCCAGGTGTCCCGATTTGCGCGGGACGTCCCGATTTTCAGGGGTCTGGTGACAGGTCCTGATTTACCCTTGATCGGGAGGACAAATGTCCCGATTTTTCACTAACCTCCTTAGTGTTGTCCTGTAGTACCTACTTTCGATGATTTTCGATGATTGATTTTTACAGCAAAAATGATTCTGCGGCGCCGGGAGAGAGAATTCATGTTGTTATAATATGTAGAAGTTTATCTAGTTTTAGTTTCATTGTTTTCATCCAATCATGACGATTCATAAAAACCTGATTTTTTTTGCAATTGTAGCTATCCCGATTTGAAATCCCAAATCTCAATTATTTTTACCTTCCATCCCGAAATTTGACACACAGGACCTGGCAACACTAGGTAGGACCTACTATTATTTTTTCTGCGCCCGAAGAACATAGAGTGCCTAGTGCGAGTTTCATTAACTAAATAATAATTGGTAATAATTTCGTTAACGTGATAGAATGTCATTCTGCTCCGGTTACCACCGTCACTGGAGCCGAACGGAGGAGAGCCGTTAAAATTAAGGGACTCTTTTGGTCGATTTCCACAGCTGTGCTCATCATCATCATCATCCTAAACTAGTCCACTGCTGAACATAGGCCTCTCAGAGTGCACGCCACTGAGCACGATCCGCGGTTACTCTCATCCAGCTTTTTCCAGCCACCTTGCGAGTTGTGCTCGATTCAGCTCACTCAGCTCCGCTTCAATGGAATCTCACCCTCGGGATGGTTGTGCGGCACAATCCTGCTTTACTAACCGGCTGTCTTTGCATTGGATTCCGCTTCCTCTTAACTTCAGGTAGAGCAGACATTTTCTGCCAAAATCTACTTATATAAAAATAAATCGCTAAATGTGTTGCTAAACGCAGAACTCGAGAACGGCTGAACCGATTTGGCTGATTTCTTTTTTGTTGTGTTTGATGAAGTCTGAGGAAGGTTCTTATGGAGAGAAAAAACGTAAAAAAATACGAGGAAAATAGTAAAAACCACTATCTTCTTTTCCCATACAAACCACGTATGACGTTTGACGTCAATCAAAACAAAACAAAGTCGCGTTAGGATTATCTTTGGTATGCCTTCAAGTTGACTAGAGGTCAGATTTATTTATTTACGCGCCAAGTAATCAAACAAAAAACATTGTGTTTCATAAGGCATTACAATAAAAATATCATCACATTAGATATTACTAAAGTCTTTCAATGTTATTTTATTTCTATTAGACTGCGACAGGCCAATAACTTTTGACAGAACGAAATCTGTCGGGCAGCTACTTATTAACATAAAAAAATAATGTAACTTTGTTTTAGAGAAATAGGGCAGAACAATGTCTGCCGGTACCTATGATCTGAGGCCGGGACAGCTAGTATAAAATAAAAATTTGGTTGTAAGTATAAGTATAGGCTGCAAAGATAACTGTAAGGTGTTGATATAAAAAAACCTTATGCGGATAAGCAGATCACCAACTTCTACTACTACAGGTATTTCGGGTAAGTACAGACGCCTGTACAGCAACCTATCCAGAACTGTCTTTCTTAACTCAATTTTCAACCATATGACTTAGTCATAAAGTTCAAAGTCTATTGAGGAAATTTGACAGTTTGTGGTAGGTTGATGTGCTGGCGTCTGTACCACGGGCACAAAATAAGGAGACTGCAGAAGGCAAGCTTCATACAAACGCGCTCGATTAGAGGCGCCCTCGGGTTGTTCCGCTCTCCGATCCGATCCGAACCCTTCGGAGAATCTAGTAGGGCACTGGGACACGCACTTTTAAATGTGTGATGCCGTTCCCCCTAGAAAACCTCCGAAGGTGATTCGTTTCACACGGCTTGTGGTACCCTTTACGTACCTCGCCGCCTCCAAAAAAGCCTGGTGACGCTGAATATGCCGCTTGAGGCAAACACCAATCTCTGTCAAAAAAAAAACCACACATAGAAAACCTCTCACGGGTACGAAATCTCGCCACAGCAGCGCTCGGACTGTTCCAAGCTGTTCCGAGATCCGTCTCCGTGCAAGGCGTAACTAATACCCGATAGTCCTAACACTAGGGTGTTGTACCCTAACACTTGCCAGTGTTAGAGCTCTTTCAATTTAGACGTCAGTTGTCGGACGGCCGCAGCACGTTTGCACAGCATGCGTTCCATAATAAAAACAGTCGTGCGGGTGGCGCGCGGTTGACGTTTTATACAGGATATTTTTTTTTCAGTGCGCAATTTTTCTGGAGCGACTCCGAATTGGTAAATATACAACTTTCTCATAGTAAGATGGGTTGAAATACGTAAAAAATTTTGACTCTTCATACAAATCAGGCTAATCAAGTGTTCGCTAAAGTATGGGAAGTCCAAACATTTTTGACATATTTCAACCCATGTTCCTACGAGAAAATTGTTTACTTACCGATTCTTAGTCGCTCCAGAAAATTTGCGCACTGGTATAAAAATTATCCTGTATGTAACCGCACGGCAGCGGTTAGACACATCTTTTAAACGGGCCTTAGAGCCGGCGGCAAGCGGGACACCCTTCAAGACTCTGCTTAAAACATGCGGTCTTACGGTTACACATCATCAGCTAATTATTTTTCCATACTGCCGCCATTAACTTTCAACAAAACGCATCATCACGGAATTGCCCCTTTTCTACCGCTTGGTTTGTTACAGTACCTACGCACAGATATTAGAAAGTAACTACCTAGGTATGTAGATACTTAGTTACTCGTATGCAAATTGTACACCTACCTACACATAAAGGTCGGTTGAGAACGGTTACTCCCAGAAACTATAAGTGAAGTTCGTTGAAATTTTTGATTATATCTCAATTACATAATTTACATAGTAGATTCTACAAGAATCCTGGTTCGGTATGGCCATAGCCAAGCCATCCTGATAACTAACAATAAAAAGGCAAATTCATTACAGCTTTAAATTACACACAAAAGATACAGGGATTTAAAAAAAACAATCTTCTGTATTGATGCTTATGGCACTACATATTTAAAATACATACATACGTTCAGGGCTGGCGCCTACAGCTAAAAATTCAAAATTCAAAATTCAAAATTCAAAATCATTTATTCAGTTTAGGCTACAAATAGCTCTTATGAACGTCATTTTAAGCCATCGGTTCGTAAGTCTATCTACTCTGGGCGGGAGATCTTGTACTGATCTGATCTTGTACTAAAAAACAAGCAATTGCTTTTTTTGAACACTTGTTCTTTAAAGTTACTTAGGATATAAATGACAATTATTATTCCTTCTGCAAAGAAGTTTAATTACCTGAATAAATGCTTTGTCTAGAAATAAATTTATGAACCGCAATTAAATTACACTAATTTTTTTTACCAACATATTGGTACAGACCAACTTATTACTCAATTCGATTATTAGAAAAAAATGTTCTCAATAACCAAGATTTCACTACATGCACCTGTTGAGATTAAGATATAATAAAATAACAGCCTTATTATAAATAATAATATTAATAATATTAAATTAATCTTATCATTTAACCAATTAAATAAAAAAATATAATTATTTTATGGTAATAAAATTCAAAAGTACATAGAACACTTTATTGCTGTTACATAGGTATATGGAAATAACACGATTGTGCGTATAATATAGCAGTACAAGAGTGTTTTACACTTAATTGTGCACATTGGCATACTTTAATATATCGACATTCATAATGCGAATCGAATCGGAACTATTTGTTACACTCGCATTCACATCGAGACAATTACCATAATTGTTAAATTTCATTGTATTCATATGTAAACACCTGGTGTTGTGGTATTGGTGACTCGCAAATGAGGACCTAGGTTAAATTTCCCAAAGCAGTGTGATTCGGGTTTTTCGATGCATAGACCGGTTTTGTGATCGATCACTAATCTGCATTTCGCAAACATGGTGATTGAGCCAATACCAATCAATTGTAGCGTTGACTTGATTAAAATGATGGCGACCTTTGCCCAGCAGTGGGATAGCATTGTAGGCTAAATACTTACTATTTTAATAGTAATAATAATAATAAATCTTTATTTCAGGCAACAAACAGGTAAAAATACAGAGCGGCAGGCGGCAGAGAATATTTTGATATGATAAAAGCACTTGGAAAAAAGACGAATTGCCTCCGTTGCATCGTTTGCAATATGGGCGAAAACCCTGATCCTCTTTTTACAAGCTTTTATTTAGTTTCACCTGTCCTGATGTTTGTAATCAAATCTTGCAAGTTAAATTTGATCTACTTCCCGGTTACCGATTGAGCTGAAATTTTTCATGCATGTGGAAATCGGATGACAATGCAAAATTATTATGACATGGAGCTGATCTGATGATGGAACCGGAAGGTGGCCATAGGAACTCAGTAGTGAAACGACACAACCCCATCGAGTTTGGACTCGTTTGATCCGTCTTGACGAGTACTTTGGTGCTAGATGGTAACCAGGGTATGATGATGGAGCTGGAAGATGACCATAGGAACTCTGTAATTAAACGACACAACCCCATCGAGTTTGGGTTCGTATGATTCGTCTTGACGAGTACTTTGGTGCTAGACGGTAACCAGGGTCTAATGATGGAGCTGGAAGATGGCCATAGGAACTCGGTGATCAAACGACACAATCGACGAGTACTTTATGCTAGATGGTAACCAGGGTCTGATGATGGAGCTGAAAGATGGCCATAGGAAGTAACTCGGGAAAATAAGAATGAAATGGTTGGAATGAGAAATGTTACAAACAACTAACCAGTAATTGCATAGCTAATTAATATGTAAAGTTATGAAAATATAAAATACATAGCTCAAAACAACACATTGTGAGCGTACTACGGGCTACATTACGAAAAAACACTGCTACGCGCTACGAACTACGCCGCTAGATTAACCAGCATCTAAAATACTAAAAAGTTAAAAATAAAAGAAAAAACAACTTTTTAAAAATAAGCTTTTATTACTTATTATTAAAAAAAGAACTAAAAATGCTAAATGTAATAATAAAACGCTAAATGTTCTTTAGTGTTCCATCAAAATGTAACACGCATTTATTTATAAAAAAAATTGGGTCTGTGAAAAAAAACGCAAAGATTTTCTTATTATCAGGTTTAAATTATTTTTAACTTTTTAGTTCTTTTTTAATAACAAGTAATAAAAGCTTGATTTTAAAAAGTTTTTTTCTTTTATTTTTTTTAAATTCGTTATAATAAGTATGTCACTTTAGATACAACATCACAATTTATAATAGTATTCATAAGTTTTACAAAAAGTAAAAAGCTAAATATTTATAAAAATAATTATAATAATAGAGATTTCACATTAAAGCTTAAACTATTTAGTGTCTCTTAAAAGATGACCCTTAGGTTATTCACTGTACGTTACATCATATATAAAATAGCACTAAATATATTGTGATTGAACATAAACTTTAATTTAATTTAAACAAACGGTTCAGCAATTTCATAGCTTTTTTTATGAATAAGTTACGATTAAAGTGGATGGTTTCAAAATCATATAAAATAAGTCCATAATTATTATATAAACAAACTTTACGACGCCCATGTAATTGTTACAATGTTTTCATACATTTTCATAATATTTATAAGACAAGTTTAAGTATTAAATAGAGTTTTATATTAAAAAATCTAGACACCGAAATTATATTTAATTAATTCAAATAGACACCATGTTTGGCACTTTTCTAAAGCTGCTAATTTCGATTCCCAGAATAATTTAGAGATTAGATTTAGATACCTAGCACAGAAATGGTATTTAAATCAACAAAAAAATCTTCTTATTACTAATCAGAATCATATTCCTTCAATTGATGATAAAACGTTGCTATGAACGTGTTGCATAGAAACAATTCAAATGTAAACGGCAGATCTTCAGTTCTGTATAGTTTTATACTATCTACTATACTATACTATCACCATTGTTGGCAGTGTGAGATTTAAAAGTATATTTTTATATAGGTATATAATTAGACCCAATGTATACGAAAGGAAACTTTGTGATCCTTTCCAATTATTTAAATTAGCACCACGCTTTAATGCACTGATTAAAAATCGCAGATTGTCCCACGTTTCAATGATTCTATACAAATTGAAGGTGAGAAAATTACAAAGTTCAAGTAATTATCAGCAAAATTTTCCAAAATGGTATTAAAACACGACATCTATAATTTTTATAATAAAGTCGAAGTGGCCTTTTAGGCTTTAAACCTTCATCCAAAAAGAATCTTATAAAGTAACGATAGATATTAATTATGCGACATAAAATGGCATATTGGCCAATTCCTTAGTGGCCAATCTAGCTGCTCTATTCAACGTAACATTGCAATGGGTATGTAACGCTTCCAGTCTCTCTTTCTCTTTCTTACTCCACTTGACTTCCATGGCAACCGAGAATGCGGTACAAGAGAAGGTGCACAGTAGACTTATGAGTATACAAACGCGCATCCGTAGAGCGTCGTTCGGTTGTTCTAAAAGAGATAGGAAGTTGAAGTTATCGTCTTCGAATATAATCTTTTCAACCACTTCGGCATTCTCGGGTAAATCTTGCAGTATGGTTATGAGCAGGCCGACGACGTTGAGCACGATGCGAGGGCACTTTGCAGCTGTAACAAAAAATGTAAGCAACTTTTTATTATTTTAATTTCTGCATTCACAATGCTATATCTAGTTACAAGATAAAATTTACTAGAAAAAAAATCAACTAGTCTCAGAAAACTCGAACGGGAATCGAACCCACGACCTTTGGATTACCGGTCCCGTATTGCAGTTAATCTGTAGCGTGCAATATACTTACGGCGGGACAGCAGACGGCTGAACACTGAACAGGTTGCCATGTCAATACCTTTTATTGTTGTATGGTGCATGTGCTGACAGCAAACATAAATTTATATTCAAATATTACTATTTCATTAATTTTATTTGTATAGTCGATTCAATACCGTTTGCATATCGTAAAACAATAAGGGTCTATTTTTTTGCTTACAAGACAGTGGCAGTTGTTGTCACCATTGTCAATGAGCCTTAGCGAAATATTGTAATGGAAGTTTTTGTCAAACGTGTTAAAGCAATTGCATGCCTTCAAGTTCAAGTGGTATTCCCTACGGAGCTTTCTCGACCGGGTCGGGTCGCGGTCGTTGCTAGTACCCGGTCGAGAGGTCGAGTCGAGTCAGGTGTGTGGGGTTTAGCGATAGTCTGCCCGACCCAATAAACCACTTGGTACCAGTCTTCCGCGATTGCGCAACCCCTAGAACTCAACGGAGCCCTTCGCGGCCCGTGCGGTGACCACTTCTGGGCCATTACGGCCCTACACCTTCTACGAAGACATCGAACCCCCGGGTAGGAGGGGATAGAACGTCTTTCAAGAGTGGTTTACGTACACAAAACTACACGAACGAAACAGGGCCGAGTCGCTTGTGTATGCATATTAATAGTTATTTATTTTTGTTTGCTTCTCACGGCGGGCAGCATATGGGAAATTACGTCAGGTCTTTACGTCGCCTATTCCACAAAATCTAAACACGTCTTTAAACAGTGCGTCCTACAAGTCATGACATACGGAGCCGAAACGTGGACATTCACGGTAGGGCTGGTTCACAAATTTAAAGTCGCTCAGCCAGCTAAGGAAAGGGCTCGGAATTTCTTTGAAGGATCGACTTCGGAATGAGGTGATCCGACAGAGAACAAAAGTTATTGACATAGCCCATCGGATCAGCAAGCTGAAGTGGCAGTGGGCCGGTCATATTAGTCGCAGAACCGACAACCGTTGGGTAAACGAGTTCTGGAGTGAAGGCCGCGTATCGGCAAACGTAGTGTAGGACGCCCTCAGACGTGGTGTAACGACGATCTTCGCAAGGTGGCTGGCAAGAGCTGGATGAGAGTAGCCGCGGATCGTGCTCAGCGGCGTGCACTTGGAGAGGCATATGTCCAGCAGTGGACTAGTATAGGCTGATGATGACTCACGGCGCGAGAGTAGCCGGGTGAACACGGCGTGGGCGTGGTAGGCAGCGAGCGCGGCCGCCAGCTGTCGCACGCCGCGGCACGAGCGCACGCACAGCCACGCGCATACTTCCACCATGCGATCCACTCCTTGGAGCCTACACGCGAAACATTCATCAGTATAACTTTTAAAACTATCATGGTCATAGAATATTGGGTATAGATGTGCCTCTCATAGAAATAAAGATGGGAAACTAGGTTTCCTGTACAATAGATGGCGGTAGTAGACGTTTGCGTGCGCGTTTACACTTCTTCCTGATAGATGGCGCTAAAAATATATATATTATTTACAAAAAACTAGTTAATTTTTTTGGTGTATAATATTAAATGTAAGATTGATAAAAACATATTTAAAACTTATAAATGAACATAAAAATCAAAGGTTTTATTCATTTCCGAAGGATCGAACCTAGGATTTTTCTAGCACGATGCGTCGTCGCAGCCGCTCGGCCAAAGAGCTCTTTGAGGAGATGACGAAAGTTGTGGCTATAAGAAAGTTACTAGAAAATAACTAAACATAACTTATTAATTTAAAATGCTATCTTTACTACCGCCATCTAGTGACATTATATGGATAACCAGTTAGTAACTTGAGGTTCCTCTTACCGAAGATGGCACTGCCGTATATGAAATTTTTGTAATTATTCAATGTATGGAAGATTCACCCCTCTGATCATGGTCACTTACATCAATGGATAGGGAGGATAGGGAGGAAGGATGGATGGATGGATGGATGGATGGATAGGGAGTCACTTAAATCAGGCGTTCTTCTGCACAGCTAAAAGACGTTCTGAATGCGTGGTAGTCAAATATTTTGAGACGATTCAAAAGTGCTTATCTATTAAGTTTACTTGAATTAAGATTCATTTCATTTCATTTTATCAGTCTTAAACGTATATAGCACATGGGGGAATAAAGTAATTTACTATACTCCCACCAAGATGAAAAGGAGGGGTTGACTGTTATCTTATAAAAAACGGGGCCAACGTCATAATGTGCATTTCGAGGTACGGATGTGGTGAAGATAGTACTGTCCCACGCCGCGGCACGAGCGCACGCACAGCCACGCGCGTACTTCCACCATACGATCCACCCCTTGCAGCCTATCATACGAAACATACATTATAAACTCTAGACAGGAAGTGAACTCTAGGAGTGAAATGTTATGAATTCAGGAAGGCTATTGATTGCGATTGATTGCTATGAACCAGTGACTAATTCTCAAACTATGGTTTCAATTTTATGACGAGTGCTCCTTATTCTATTATTCAAGATCACTGGTGATTCTCAAACGATATGTATCTTAATATTCTAATTATAAATAACGCACAAAATATTATATTCGATGGCGTATATCATGTCACTCTTAATATCGAGATCGCCATCAAGAGCTGGATGAGAGTAGCTGCGGATCGTGCTCAGTGGCGTGCACTTAGAGAGGCCTATGTCCAGCAGTGGACAGGCTGATGATGAATGATGATGATGAAGATTTAAAACATCAAAAAAAATTGTTTTGTCGAATATTAATGTGAAATAATGGTGGTAATGTATGGCGCAGCGGTTAACGCGCCCGGTCTGCGAGTGCTGAGGTTAAGCAACTTTCGCAAAGGCCGGTCATCAGATGGGTGACCAAAAATGTAGCATCTCGAGCTCCTCCGTTCTTCGGAAGGCACGGCACGTAAAGCCGTTGGGCTCGGCTGCTTTAGCAGTCGTTAACAACCACCAATCCGTACTGAGCCTGTGTGGTGGTTAATGGCCCCTTCTCCCTATCCATCCATAGGGAAGGCTCGTACCCCAGCAGTGGGGACATAAAATGAGCTGATGATGATGATGAATGGTGGATATCAGAAATTAAACGAATAGAACAATATTTCATAACATATGTTATTGGCTACGTACGCTCAAAACTTTAAAATAGCGCTGTGTACTTATTTAATGTGCGGAAGTAAGGGAACGTCATTTATTTATGTATCAACAAATTTTCTGGATTCCACCATTAGGAAAGAAACCACTGACCTGAATTTCTATTTTAAGCTTTAACTGAACTAAAACCAAATGGCTTTGACAAAAAAAAGGTTGGAAGGTTCGCTATTAGTCATTCTATGGTCATCTTCATGGTAGGCGGTGTTAACTACGATCGCCACGTTAAGACAAACATGTTTGTAACTGGATATCCTTAAAATTTGTCGATCGTACTTAATTGTATTTTTTTTTATTGTTTTTAACAACTTTCTGATAGATAATCTAATCCTACTAATATTATAAATGCGAAAGTTTGTGTGTATGTATGTTTCGTATATTTGTTACTTCTTCACGCTGCAACGGATGGATGGATTTGGATAAAATTCGTCATACAGATAGTTTATAACCTGGAATAACAAAAAGTATCCTATGTTACTTTTTATCCAGATATTCCCACGGGAACGGGAACCACGCGGGTGAAACCGCGAGCGGCCGCTAGTATAATATAATTTTGTCAAAGAGCAAACTACATTCCAAAATTTATTACAGTAATTACGAGTGTGGCAACTTATTAAACGTAAAGATCAAAGCTTACTTGTCTTCTGATCCATCCTCAGACTCCTTGCTGTTGGTCATGATAGTGTTTATAGCTCCGACGAAGTTGTAAACTACTTTCGCTTCAAGGTACACCTAGAAAGTAAATATGATTAATTTTATTATTATTATTATTTTCATCGTCATCACGTGATCACGAGATACTGAAGTCACGTTATCACGTCATACTGAAATAACAAGTTTTAACAAGTTAAAGTTAAAGCTGTGAGATTTTTTTTCCTTTAGTTGATAGCTTCGTGCGATTAGCACATTTAGCCAGTGTCAAAGTATTTTTTCTTACAAGTTAAACATATAAATAAACAATATTTCTTCCTGTATGATGATGATGATGATGAATGATATTAAAAATGAGAAGTGAGAAATGATACACCCCCCAACCCCTCGAGTATCTCAGTAAAGATGTGAGGCTTTACTAAGTCCTCGGGCGGACTTTGAGAGAATTTGAAAAATGACGTTGAACTGTTTTGTTTCATTTGCCAACACTCATGCACACTCACGAACACTTAACGGTTAATAATTAATAAAATATTCGACATAACACAAATTTTAGAAAATAAAACAAAACCGCAGACATGACTTTTCACTTTCTCGCCAAGAAGTGAGTTTTGAGATTATTTAGCCAGCAATATTGTTTTTTTTTCTGGAGCAGAGAAAACGCAAACATTCCATTATAATTTCATGTACACACGCCTGCACATCAGACTGCCACAAACTGTCGAATTTCCTCAATAGACTTTGAACTTTATGTGTATGGCTTATGGTTGAACATTTATTGAAGAAATTTGACAGTTTTGGATAGGTTGCTGAGGTTGCTTAATTGCTGAGGAATGTGTTTCAAAGTAGGTAAACGAGCGCTGACAGCGCTAGAAGCGGCGCTATAAACTAATGCCTCGAGGCCGCTTAAATGTTTCAAGGTAAGAAATGTACCTGAGGATGCACTCAATCAATCAATCAATGCACTCTTGGCTGATCAGCCTGAATGTGATGTGAATGAATAGGTGTATATTGTTTTGCGAGAAATATGAATGTGAGACTACCTGTTTGAGATTTGTTACTTATTTTTTTTATTATTGTAATTGTAATTTGCATTTTTGTTTTCTTTTATTATCCTTTGTACAGACGCCTGCACTTCAGACTATCTACAACTGTAAAATTTCTTAAATGAATGCAAAACCATATGCCATTGACATAAGGTTCAATGTCTATTGAGGAATTTGGACAGTTTGTGTTAATCTGATGTGTATGCGTGTGTGTTATTTACTGTAATTGGTGTTAACTGTGGTAATTAGTGATACATAAATAAATAACAGATTAGTGCAGTACTTACGTCTTGATTGCTGAGGAGCGCGTGCTGTGGCAGTATGTGAACGAGCGACGGCAGCGCTAGAAGCGTGGCCTATACTCACTCGCACGCCCCGCGGGTGCTTAAATGCTTGAAGGTTGACGGAGATGTGTATAATTATGTTGCTAAGAGCTATGCTTACGTCTTATATGCTGAGCAATATGTGTCAAGGCAGGGTTGAAACAAACGCTAGCAGCGCTAGAAGCGCCGCACTACAATCTCGTGCCCTGAGGCCGCTTAAATGAGAAATGTACGTACGTCTTGAATACTGAGGAGCGTGTGCCGGGGCAGCGTGTGAACGAGCGCCGGCAGCGCTAGAAGCGCTGCTACGGCGCCGCACACTCGCGCCCCGCGGCTGCTTTTTGCTGCACTGCCCACTACGCCTATCACCATGCTCACCTGAAAAGCAAAAACTGAAATCTGTAAATAGCCTAAATACTATCCCACTGCTGAGCAAAGGCCTCCATAATTGAAATCAAATCATCGCTGCAATTGATGGGTAGGTATTGGCTCAATCAATACACTTGCCAAATGCGGATTGGTGATCACAAACCCGGGCTATGCATCGAACAGATCCAAAACACACTTTAAGTTGATAAATAATTAAAATATGTAGCGCAAAAAGGTGTCGCTAAATACAAACTTTTAGTATAGGTACTTAGTTATAAAAAAAGATTTCAGAGCAACAAGAAATACTATTCATACATTAATTTATGGGAACTCATACCATGTTCAACTGTGTTAAGGACTCCACATCGCCGTCCATTACTTCAGCAATATTAGAATTTAAAAATGCTTCCCACTCTTCCAACTCTATTGATGACGGTTCTTTTACTGAAAAAAATATTGAAAATTACAAACAACATTAAAGGCGTCCGTTGCGACAAGCGGGAGCACGCCGCGGGGACACGCCCCGTGCTCCGTCACAATTTTAAAGCTATCATCTGACAAAGTGCATATCAGTGATCCGTCTGACTTACATGAAACAACACCCCGCGCCGTGCTCCCGCTAAACGCAGCGGACGCCCTTAGACAGCTTTGAAACAAAACAATAGTTTAATTTATATTCACCTTCATGCTTCTCTTCAGGTTTGATCATGCGATCATTATTGGCAACCTCTTTGTCGTCAGACGTCTCATCAATGATGTCACTTTTCTCAATATCCTCATCCTTTTCCTCCTTCGAAAACTTCTCCTTATCAGTTGCTAGACTGCTCTGAGTCTCGATTGCAGGCTCACTTGTACGCCTCTGGTGTTCACTCTTATTCTTATCCCAACTTCTACTAAAGTGGAATGATCGTTTGATACTTCTAGTCAGTCTATTACCGCCACTGCCAAACCTCAATTTGTCCCTTGAGAACTGCAATATTTTCTGTTTGTACGACGGAGGAACACTTTTGCTCAACCCGGAGCTAATTTCGCTGCTGCATTTCGTTGAACTCTTCGGATTTTCTAAGCTATGTGACGCAGTGTCTACAGACTTCACTTTCTGTTTACATTCAATGTCCGTTTTTGTTTCATCTACCGCTTTAACAACGTTTTGTTTCTCCTCAACAATTTTGTCCATTTTATTGACATTAGTATCATTTTGCTTTTTATTTATAGCTATAAGTTGTGCCATATTGTTTTCTAAATTACAAACAACGAGATTCATGTTGTTCATAACATTGTACTCATGACGGAGTAACTTAGCATTGGCAGCAGTTATGGGATGTGATTGGTCTTCATCATCAGTTTTAAGGCTATCTCTCACACTAAATGCACTTGTTGCTCTGACACTATCGTCATCAGATATTGGTACACATTCCATCGCTTGCATCCTTTGAACGTTGCGTAAATCATGTTCCCTATTTTTGGTCATACTAGCCTCACCCTCCAGTTTCAAAATCCTGACAATAACAGTTAAAAGTTAGAAGAAAACAACTGGAGTTATTAGCAATAAATGTATACAAAAGATAGGACGAATAAGTACACGCATTAGCAGACAACATGGAGCAGAATTGCTCAAAGCAAAAGGTAATCAAAGAGAAGTAGAATATATTACTTGAAAAACTACAACTCTAGTGACTAGGTATCTTATACAATGTGTTGGTAGCTTTGTTGGAAAAACTGGCGCAATTTGCGAAGTCTTGGGTTTTATCTGTTTTGTTTTTATTTTGTTTTATCTTTTTCGTTTTATTTGTTTTATCTTTATTTTTTTTATCTCTTCTGCTGCGGCAAATCAACTTTTTCAAATGTAATTTTTAGTTTGGATTTCATAATAGCATTATTCACGAAAAATAACAATTTGTGAGTATCGTGCTCAGATGCGTACACTTGAAGAGGTCTATGTCCAGCAGTGAGCTACTATAGGCTGTTGATGATGATGATGATGATGATGATGATGATGATGATGATGATGATGATGATGATGATGATGAAGAAGAAAAAATGTTAGACAAAGTCTTTGTCAGTAGACATTGAGATAGCATAAGATTAATATAATTAATAATAGACCACAAAGAACAACAACAAGCAACCAAACCTAAGACTGTATAAAAAGTAAGTAGGTAATATGTTTTCAGTATAAGTAAAACAAAAATATACCTTGCATTAGAATTAATCTTTTCCCTTTGCAACTGCTTTGCTTCCTGCTGGCTATATGTAAGAGGTTTTGTAAATGGTGAATCACTTTGGGTGTCCTCAGGAAGAATAAGAACATGACCCGTAACAAACTGATGCTCTAGAATCTCTGGCCAGCACATTCTTTTCATAGGATCTTTATGAAGAAGTCCCTGAAAATTCAATATTTATAAATAATACTGTTTATAACAATATATAGAAAGCAATAATTTACCTGACTTTTCATGATATCAGTCATTTACCTACATGTGAAAGTACTTAATTCAAAGTTTTATTTCATTTCTGACAATAATATAGTGTTTCTAATGCATAAATAATAATGTCATAAATATTACTTGCAAGAAGGAACGTGCTTCTATGCTTATAAAGCTAGGCCACTGAACTGGCTTGTGACGGATCATTCGCACAAGCTGCCATATTGACATAGTACAGAATGGTGGTTGGCCGGCCATGAGCTCATAGACTATGCAGCCCAGCGACCACAGATCAGCCTGAAATAAATAAAAATAAAACTGAGACACTGATTAAAGAAGAAGAAGTTTATTTATAAATGTTCAGATTTTTATTGATAGATAATACTTTTATTGCAACACTATAAAACATAAACATGAACAAAAGAAAAATTACAAAGTTACAATTTGGTGGTCTTATCGCTTTCAAGCGATTTCTTCCAGATAATCAGTCGGATAGAGAGAGCTAATAAACTTTAAAATCAGCAGTGAAACAATGACAACATACTAGAATAATGTGTATTTTTATTTTATATTGCATGTGTGTCAAACTCAAAACATTAATCTCAACACTTGAGACATTGCTTGCTACACTGACTTTTAGAATTGGATGCTTTATAGTCAAATTGTGTACCTGATGGTCATAAGGCTTCTCTTCAATCAGTTCAGGAGCCATATAAAGTGGTGTACCTTTGATGGAAGTTAGTATGTGCGTAGCATTTGTCATAATACGGGCCAAACCAAAGTCACATAGTTTGGCACGGCCTGTACTATCTAATAATACATTTTGCGGTTTTAAATCCCTGAAATAAAATATACAAGGTGTTCTTAAAAAGATAATTTAAAGAAAACAATATTATTATACTCTTTATTTATTTTAAATCTTAGAATTAGGTTTTTTATAAAAATCATATAAAACAAAATATCATACAAAAATACAACTTTTATAAAAACCTAAACCTAGAATGCCGCCAGCAGTGGAGCAGGACACAAGCCACTGGCGATTAAGGCTGCAGAAAAAGAAATCTTCTGACAATGCGTGCCATGTCCAGGAGTGTTACTTCTTTATCTGACCCTTAATCCAGCATCCAATCAAGCTCCACAGATTATAAGTTAGGCCGCTGCCCTGTGGTTATAATACATAGATTTAATGTTATAATATTGATTTGACATATTTTGACATTATAATATTGATTTGACATATTTTTGACATATTTTTGAATAGGGACAATTTCTAGTAATTAATATTTTTATTAAAATGTTATTTAATTGGTTTTTGACAATTTGAAGTGTTAATTTTGTATTTTTATTAAAATGTTATTTAATTGGTTTTTGACAATTTGAAGTGTTAATTTTGTATTTTTATATGTATGTAATTAATTAGAATATTTAGTAATTGTTATTTTTTTTTTTTTTTTTTTTTTTTTTTTTTTTGTTATGTCATTTGCGATCGGTCGCCAAACCATAAGCGAATTGGTTGAAGGAAAAATGATGTGTATAGTGAAGCGGTCATTACCGCTCCTCCTAATTAAATATGTGGCCTCTTTTCAACCTCTTCACCACCGTCGATGGGTCTAACAACTCAGTTATGAGAGGGTTGGAGTGACTGTTTAAGCGCTCGATATGTCTCTTTCGATAATTTTCAATCTCAGCCATTACCATTGGCATGTTTAAGTATTCATGAATCTCGTCGTTTTTCGTGAACCAGGGAGCATTTACTATTGCCCTCAGAATGCCATTTTGTACTCGCTGAAGACAGAGGATATTTGATTTGCTGGCCACACCCCACAACTGGATACCATATGTCCAAATCGGTTTCAGAACTGTATTATATATTAATAATTTGTTGTCGACGGACAGCACCGAGTTTCTTCCCATAAGCCAGTACAAGTTGCGATGTTTAATGTTGATTGCGTCTCTTTTGATCTTTATATGGGACTTCCAAGTAAGGCGTCGGTCAAGGTAGAAGCCGAGGTATTTAACATTGTCAGAGTGTGGTAGGACATCATTACCAAGTTTGACTGGGGCACAGTTCCCTTTTCTCAACGCAAACGTAATGTGATGCGATTTAGTAGCACTTGCGCGTATACGCCACTTAGAAAGCCACTTATGGGTCTCGTCAAGTTGCTTTTGCAACTTATAGCTAGCTATCTCGGGGTCCGCGTCGGTTGATAATAACGCCGTGTCGTCAGCATAAGTCGCAACAGTGATATTTTCCATTACTGGGAGATCATGGGTAAATATAGTGTATAGCACTGGTCCAAGCACCGACCCTTGGGGAACTCCAGCCTCTATGTCGTAGAGGTTTGATCTAGCTTCGCCTTGTTTAACTTGGAAGGAACGTCCAGTGAGATACGACTTGATGAGGAGGAAAATCGAGTGCGGCAACTTTTCTTTTACTTTAGCCAGCAGTCCTTTGTGCCAGACACGATCGAACGCCTGCTGTACGTCAAGAAATGCTGCTGAGCAATACAGCTTGCGCTCGAAACCCTGTCGTATCGTGTGATACACTCGGTGGACTTGTTCGATCGTTGAATGTGCCTTTCGAAAGCCAAACTGGTGAGCAGGTGTTAAATTGCATTCATTCATGGCTGGAAGAAGTCGCGACAGGAATATTCTTTCCCATAGTTTTGAGAGCACAGGAGTCAAGCTTATAGGTCGGTATGACGAAGCTTCGTGTTCGGGCTTTCCCTGTTTGTGTATCATTATCACTTGCGAAATCTTCCAAAGAGTTGGAAAGCAGAATGTTCTGAGGATGGCATTAAACAAACAGGCCAGAAAAGTAATAGCCTTCTTGGGCAGATGCTTAAGTACCGACGGTGTGATAAGGTCAAAACCTGGAGCTTTCTTAGAGTCAAGGCTTCGTATTTCTCGTGCAATCTCCCTCGGCGAGACTGGCTTAATTGGTAGGTGCATCTGTAGATCTCTGTTAAGGATTTCATCTACTTCTGTTTCATCTGACAATTGTTCGTTGGGTTTGAAAACTCTATATAAGTGGTCAGCAAACGCTTCAGCTTTTTCCAAATCTGTCCTTGCCCAAGTTGCCGTTGTCGTTGAAAGTCTTAAAGGAGGATATGATAGTTGGGGCTTCTCTATGTTTTTGGTGGCTTTCCAGAGTGAATGCTCACCGCAACCTGTCGGCGATAATCTACGAATGTTTTCTGCGATAGATTCGTTCACGGAGTTCTTTATGATTTCCTTTAATTCTTTGGCAGCTTTATTAAGAATAGATTTATCAGAGGGTGTAATTGTTATTTAAAATTATTTGCATGCTACATTGTCAGCTGAGAAAGAGAAGAAAACTAGAATAAGACCAAAAATGTACCTTTCTCAAGCGCAAATTAAATATATTTCATTTCATTTCATTTCATTTCATTTCAGCCATCCAGCGAAAGCCTCTTGAGATGTTGGTCGAGACTCTTCGCTATAAGGCTGTTTGCAGATACGACTATGGGGACAGTAATCGTCGAATCCAAATCCTACATAGCGGTCACCTCGTGAGCCAGGTCAAGGTACTTTGAGCTTGCCCTTCTCGGCTTTCACAAGGTTCTCGTCATGCGGAATGGTGATATTGATGAGCATTGCCTGGCGCGTCAATCGATCTGTCAACACTCAGGCTTATTGGCAATAATAGTCCTGTCCGTGATAACAGATCAATCCCAGTAGTGTTGCATAACCATTTTCGAGAACTGGCACCTGCGTGTACTTATAGTACCGCACCTCAGATTCTACAAGACCAAGAGCAAGTTGCTATTATTATTATTATTATTATTTGTTTTGTCTAAAAATTTAATAAATTAATAAAGTCTTTGTCCGCCATATCTAAAACATTATGAGCCTTACTCGGAAATGGCTCCAACGATTTTCATGAAATTTAGTATGCAGGGGGTTTTGGGGGCGATGAATTGATCTAGATAGGTTTAATTTTTAGAAATTTACTAAAAAAAAATACCGGGCAAAGCTCGGTCATCCAGGTACTAAACAATTAAACAGAGTATTCAAATCGAGCAAAAGCTTTAAATAGTTATTCCGTGTTTTGTCTATATGGGAAAAAAGTATAGAATTTCTATTTCAAGCTTATTCTTTGTTTATTTGTAACTGTAAGGCGTTATAGCAATAGCAGTATAATTATTGTCTTGTCACTTGTAGTTCACCACCACATCATCACATTACCAGTCCATTTTATGTCTCTACTGCTGGGGCCCAAGCTGTCCCTATGGATCGAAAGGGAGAATGTGCTATAAACCAACAACCAGGTCCAGTGCAGATTGGTGGTTGTTAACAACTGCTAACACAGCTAAATTTTATACTTATCCTTATTGATATAAACTCACCTGTGTAAAACTCTATGTGAATGCAAGTAATACAGCGCTGAAACTAAATCCCATGTGATTTTCTTCACCTGGTCTTCATTTAGACAACCTTTTTTAGCCAATATGCTGTGCAATTCTTTTTCAGCATACTCAGTCACAACTACCAATTCCGATTCAGTGTCAAAACTATCAATCATTCGAATTATGTTAGGATGATTTAATTGCCTTTGAATATCACATTCTTGTCTCAAATTTTTCAAATCTTTTGCAGAGCGTCCTTTCTGTAAATTTGGAATGAACTAATTAACTGTTTATATTTATATTCTATCAAGTTTTTATAATAATATTCTCTAATGACGAAGCATAAAGCTGAAGGTAGAATCCTTACTATCAAGGAAATAGATGTTTTTAACTTCTCAATAGATATACCTACGTTGTCGTACCTTTCGAATAACTTTTAGGGCCACTATATCGTTAGTTTCTTTGTGTTTAGCTTTAAAAACTCGACCGAAAGAACCTTCGCCGACAAAAGATATAACTTCGTAACTCTCCATCTTGCAAACCTTCTAATTCTTATTAGGGCACTATTTTAAAATCAGCATTTTATCGCGTTACTCTTAAAAACGAATTCTTAAAGCTATAATCTCAAAAACATTGGCAACAAGAAAGTAAAAGTATTAAAGTAACCAAAAGCAGCAGAGAGCCAGAGAGATTTTTTTTTTTAGTGTAGTTTGTTCCTTGAGGAACCGGCTAAGGTCATAGACCATGCTGCCATGTCATTAGTTTAAGTAATACATAAATAAAAAATATTTTCATATATGATGATGATGATGAATGATATTAGAACTGGGAAGTGAGAAATGATATACCCCCCAACCCCTCGAGTATCTCAGTAAAGATGTGGGGCTTTACTAAGTCCTCACGCGAGCTTCTTGAGAGAATTTGAAAAGTGACGTTGCACTGTTTTGTTTCATTTGCCAACACTTATGCACACTCACGATTACTTAACGGTTAATAATCCACCATTATTTCACATTAATATTCGACATAACACAAATTTTGGAAAATAAAGCAAAACCGCAAACATGACGCTTCACTTTCCCGCCAAGAAACGATCCTTTCGCTTCGCATCGGTAAATGTCACTTTGACTTCGACATTGACAACCACAACATTGTCATTTATTTATTTTAATTAGTTCTCCTCTTTTTGTATGAAAAGCAAAAGGTCCTAGCCCATACAGCCACCTTCAGTTTTATTCGTGGTAAATTTATAACAGATGATTAATAAAAGATGATATTCATGCCAATCCCTTATCCCTAAAACTCTAACCCCCTTACAAATAAACAAAGAATAAGGTCCGAATAGTTATTCCGTGTTTTGTCTCTTTCACTCTAATTTGAAAAATGTCGTTTACAATCGTTTTATTGCACATCGGTTTATTGCACAGTAGGTACTGAGATCTAACGCAGATTTTCTTGAAATAATTTTAAAAATAACGTTGTACTGGTTTGAATAACGACTACTAAACGGTTTATCCAGAATCTATCAATTACGAATCAAAAACAATAACGCGATCACTTTCTTAATAACGACTTTATTAACGGCTAATTAGTTGCACACTGACTTACCTACCTCCATCCATGACTGACCTAGCTCCATCTGTTCCGAGGTCAGACTGACTAATGAAAGTGTCGGGGGTGGCTGTAAGTACTCAAAGCAGTTAGTATTAACGTAACAAATAACGAGATTAAGAAGTGTCGCATGCCTGGCAACCTTGAAATTGTACATAAGGCGGCATTGTTCAACGTAAAGTCAAACGCAATGGTCGAACTGAAATAGATTCCCGTTCTATCAACACACTGATTGATTTCTCTGTTCTTGATGCGATGCAAATGGAATCACGATACCCCCTAATGACAACGTGATGCAAGCTCGCTAATTAAGTAGTCCGTAATTACCTCCCAAAGTCCCAACTGACTCCCAACCGTCTAATCAAGACCAATAGTTTGCTTTACTACTTCTGGTGGCAATTTTCTCTTTGTAATAGTAATATTTTCTTTCTCAAGTCTTGACATATTCTATTTCTAGACAAGTTAGTGTTGACCGGCTAGAGGCCAATGCCTCGACAGCTTTAGGAATAATGCGAATTACTAAAGTTATTGTGATCGATCGATCGATCGAGGTTTTCAAGGTCGGCATGACATTGGATCACTAGGGTTGTATAAGTAGTCAGTCCTCCCCTCCCCTGCCCAGCTTTTCATGGGGAGAAGAGTTCACAGAGGGGGAGGGATGGTCCCTCCACCTCGCCACTGAGCCCTTTCCCATAAAAAGCAGGGTTTTTATCACGTAAGAGTGCCGTGCACGTGGCGGGTTTCGTCAGCAGAGTACCCCAAGGCGCCTCTTAGGGTTAAGGACCTCGCCTTTAGAGGCGACCTTAGGCGGCTAGGATGATGGTGAATAAAACTCTAACCCTTACAAATGAACAAAGAATAAGGTCCGAATAGTTATTCGGTGTTTTGTCTCTTTTACTCTAATTTGAAATGACGTTTACATGACAGGAACAAAACACGGAATAACTAACTAAGGCATAACCTATAGTCACGAGTAGGTATATAGGGTAGTGGCACCCAGTATTCGACACTTTATGACCATGAGTGTTCGACACATTTTTCATGGCTAAAAAATAACATTGGTCGTCAGTGAAAATTTACGTAATGGCCTAATGATAGCTAGGAACTAGGAAGCAGGTAGTCGGTAGGTATATAATTGTTGCTAAAGACTAAAATCAGGTGCTGACCCCTATTAAAAATGCCCATCACTGGGTCCTGGGAACGCTGGTGCCTATAGGCCGATTCTACTAAATAACTGCAACTACACTGCAGCGTCGCGTGTCAAAATGAGTAAATTTTGACGTTTCGGTATTCTGTTAAGCAGCGCTCCTGCCGTAGTGTTGCAGGGACGGACAAGTAACGCAAATAGGTGTTCCACTAACAAAACTGCACTACACCTGCACGTTTACTGCAAAATATTCGTAGGTATTCCAATAAAATATTTTGACATTTTTGTGTAGTAATGACAGCAGTATTGGTGCAGTTTTTGTGCAGGTTTATTGAAGTAGATGGTGAGCAACTTTTGCACAACGTATGTAGGCATTTGAAAAGTTAAAGTTATTTTTTTTTTTAAGTTAAACGGTTTTATTGAAAATTGTACTAAAAGCTATAAAAAATGCTATTTACATTTTATTTATATTTTACGTGCGCCCATCGATTTTATTTTTTACCTGCACCTGTACCTAGGACCAACCGTATTATTTTTTAGCTTTTAGTACAATTTTCAATAAAACCGTTTAACTTAAAAAAAAACTTTACTGATTTTTATTAATAAAAGGTACCATTAGTCTTTTTAGTTTTATTGCAGGATTTGTGCAGATGTAGTGTAAGTAGTAGTCGCGCAGATGCAGTGTCGTTGTGGTGCAGAGAATTATAATAGAATACGTCTATTTCCACGGCACTGCTCCTACACGCGAAAAATGACAGGTGTAAACGTGCAGTTGCAGTTTTTTAATAGAATTGACCTATACTGTACCCCTATGTTGCTATAAACGTGTAGACGGAAATTACCATAGATTTAAAATGCCGTCATCCTTGGTCAGTGGTTTTACTATCATCGAGGGCGAAAAGCGGAAGTGCATTACCTACTCTGTTTGCGACATTATGAGCAGGAGACGCGGAGATATAAAAACCAGTTTACGATTTCCGTCGCGTTGACTAGCGCGTGTTTAATGAATTACGATGTTTACAAGCGTAACGTTAATTTCAGCAAGTTTAGAGAGGCCATTTCATTAACAGCTGATAGACGTCCCAAGAGCTCCTTTGCATATGGAAATATTATGCTGTGCTGGGGCATTACTCATATGAGCAATGCCCCAGCACAGCATAATATGAGAGGAATGAGCCACAATGCATTTTGCCCGTCATGATACACGGAGCCGAAACGTGGACACTTACGATAGGACTGGTCGACCAATTTAAAGTCTTTCTGCAAGCTTTGGAAAGGGCTATATGCTCGAAGATTCTCTCGGGGATCAAATCAACTTTTACGTAAAAGTTGTTCCATTTCAATGTGTAGTGTTCGCGTAAACTTTAGAAAACAATATGAAAGTAACCGATAGCCCTCCGATCCGCGACTGTTCTCATCCAGCTCTTGCCAGCCACCTTGGGAAGATCGTCGCTCCAGCTAGTCTGAGGGCGTCCTACCCTACGTTTGCCGATACGCGGTCTCTCGTTTACCCCAACAGTTATCAGTTCTGCGACTAATATGGCCGGCCCACTGCCACTTCAGCTTGCTAATCCAGAGGGCTATATCGGTTACTTTCATATTGTTTTCTAAATTTTATTTGAGATCGGCGATAAATGTTTACTTCTTCCATTTTCATCGATCACCCGTCATCTAAACATATGAAATTATGTATGAATATGCTCTACAACTACAACTCGTATAAAAATATGAGTGTTTAATACATGCATTCACATATTGAGGTTATCATTATATTTCAATAGTTAAAGTTTAAGTATTTTACATGAAAATTTACATTTGGTAAGAATTAGGTATGAGCTGTTCACAAGAGCGATAATAGATAGTACCTACCACTCCACCACGGGCGCAGTGCGCCCTACAGTCATAGATAGCCTATCTACTCGTTTAAACATTATAAAGCAATTTAATTATAGTTCCTTTCTAAGAACAAAGTCTTACAGCTTCGGAATTCCCCATGCTGACCCAATTGGATTGCTCAGGCCTCACCCTCACCCTATATTTGTACCTGTCTATGTTGCTTTACAGTTGTATAGAATCTAGTAGAAATCTATTCTAGACCACCAGGGCTCACCACTCAACCTTAGATTTATCTCCACTTTCGACAGCGCCGGGCGTGTGTTGTTGATTCTTTGTTTTCTATACGCTATTTTTACCGAAACCACGGCAAGCAGCTGTACTGCGCGATCTCCACACAATAAAACGCCGGGCGGCCGGTATCGGCCGGCTTTATTTCACATTGAAACATATTATTCCACAGCCGTGCACAATACTGTAAACAAACGAGACAGCACGTGGGCGATTGTGTACGCTCGAGATGTGTAGTAGATGTATATAGACGAGGTACTTTTTTAATCTGCACGTACGGTTTTACGGATTCTAATCATACCTTGTATCTCAACACTCTGATCTTCTTAACAATATTCTTTTAGGTAATGCTTTAAGCACCTAAAACGACAGTCTCAATTCCCAAAGCAAACTCTACCGGTCAACCTGTCAGGATGCCCTAGATCTAACAGTAAGGAGTAAGTATGTATGACTCTTACCGGTTCTAATTTTTTTGTTCGAAAGAAGTTACGTTGGCTTAAAACTAGAAGATAAAGTAAAGAACAGCTTATTTAGGAAAATAACTAAAGCAAAAGACGTTGTTAAACAAACACGATGCTGACTGAAATGGAAATGGGCTGGATATACACAAAGAGTTAAAGACGACAAATGGACAAAGAAAGTAATAAACTGGTACCCCATTAACAGTAAAACAAAAGAGGAAGGCCGCAAAAGTGATGGAACGATGACATAATCACAGTTGCAAGAGCACTATAGACGTCCCGCCGGATCTCTAAATGCCACTACACATTTACAGAATACACTATAGACATGCACACCAGGTTAGGCCCAAGACACCGTACTCATAGAACAAGGGTACGATGAGCCGGTTCACACGCGCTCTATATCAGTACAGACTACCTGTGAGCTTCTTCCCACCCCCACGACCCAAGCCGAGGTCCGAGCCTTTAGAGGCGCCCTCGGGTTGTTCCGCTCCCCGATCCGATCAGAACCCCTCGGAGAATCTAGTAGGGCACAAATATTCCTTCTAGAAAACCTCTGAAGGAGATTCGTTTCACATGGCTTGAGGAACCCGTGAAGTTTCTCGCCGCCCCCAAAAAAGCCCGGTGAAGGCGAAAATGCCCAGTGGTACCTAATGAGCAAACTCTCTCTCAAAAAAACGCTTTGGATGAGAATAGTCAGAGACAGAACAAACACAATGGAAAGCTTTGGAGGAGGCTTTCACCGCTATAGGCGGTCCCATACACGGAAGAAAACAATACCAACCTAATCTAAGAACTAAAATCATTAACAATACTAACAAAATTCATTTCTTTTAACATATTTTTATTTATAAAATCTACATACCTATTTGAATAATGATAATTTAGGTACTAACATACTATTCAAGAATTTTTAGTGTCATCTGTGTGTGACTATTTACGAAGGCAAGTGGGAGCAGAGTGCACTATAGTTGTCACTGATATCGAAGCGTGAGAGTTATTCTTACTGATTTAAAAATGATAACCCAAGACGACAAAAATAAATAAGACAAGAGTAAAACGTCTCACAGCGTATTTTCTTCAAAGTATTTATGTATTGAAATGAAATGAAATGAAATTATCTATATTCAAGTAAACTTAATAGATTTATTAGCACTTTTCGAATCGTCTCGTCCCGTTACCAAATTATACAAGTTAACAATGACTTAAAAATATTTTTAATTAAAAATACCTGTTGGAGTGATTGGAGCATTTCAAACCCATGCTGTTTTGTCTTATTTCTAATCAATCAGACACTTTTTAATAAGCTTTTTTATAAAGATTCTCTTTAATGGTGGTTTTAAATTTATTAATATCAAGTTTTTAAATATGATTTGAAACTTTATTAAAAAACGTACACGCAAGCCTCTACTGAATGACAGAAGAGAGATTTAAACAAAGCACTTTAAAAAATCAACAAGAATACCAATGTCTTGTTAGCTCAGATGGAAGAGTTGTCACTCGGATCAAGGGTTAGACTGCCGCCTGAAGCGAATCCCCTTTTTAAATGCTATTATTTATATTACAGTTTATGGATAACATCATTTTGATTGCCAAATAACAATTTAAAACACTAAAAGATCTGATTTAAACGGATCCATTCAAAATTCCTAACGGCGAAACGTATTACATACAGTAGTAAGTATTTATAGTCGCATACATTTCGCTCATCTGACTATGCCTCTACAAATAATAATGTAATTTATTTTATTCTCGCGCAATCTTCTAAAATGAGGTCACTTAGTACAAACTCGCAATGATAATGAAAGCAAAAGCAGTAGAGTCACCTGCATCTAATAATTAGTGCAATAATAATTCATTCCACTATCACAAAATTGTTTGTTTTTAGCTTTGTTTTATGTGGTTAATACCGCCGAACTTGGTAGTAACCAACTTTACAGGAGAGCGAAGAAACCTGTTATATTCTTTATTACTACGTCTTTGTCTGATTACACTATAAATATATTTAAAGATTTACGGACGACGCCAATGGCTATTTAGAACCTATACGCGCGAAATCTCAATTTTGATTTTTTTGTTGTTCCGCTTTATTAGCAACTGTTGGTTACGCAGTATTGCAGTTTCAACGACGATATGTTGATAACTAAAATTGCCAAATGTTTATCACAAATTACCGTAATCTGTGACAAACATTTGGCAATTTTAGTTTAGTTGGAAACCACTACGATCCGCCAAGTAAAATAAGAAGCCCTATATCGCATGCCTCGAACCGTCTGCTGGGATAAACGCTCCATGTAGGTATAATTATGTAGTGCGAGATGGCCCAGGCTAAACTGGTTCAATCGGACTCACTACACATATCTACAGCCTAGGTTCAAGACACTGTACTCTTAGAATAAGAGTACTCGTAGATCCAGTTCACACACGCGCTACACCAAGGTCTTATCATAAGCTCTCAAAGAAGAGTAGAATAGAGTGCTATAAAAATGTTATTGCAGTTGTGAAAACAAGACGCGTGCGTGATATACACCGCTATGCAAGCGTCTTAAAATGGAGACATCACATCACTGCTACAACACTGCTTACTCATGCTAAGCCACCGGTAAACGTGTCTAGTCATGTGTCTGGGCCCTTATTTCCCCTCTCCCATGACACACACACATGGTCAATCCGAGGTCAAAGCCTTTAAAGGCGCCTTCGAATTTTCCGCCCTCGTCAGCAGACGCGACCGCCTCGGAAAATAAAGTATGGGAAAAGAACAGGCTTGTTGATGAATTTAAATAAATTATTTCTGATTGCTTACCTGAACTTAAAAAGATGTAGTGGTAACTAACAATTAGTAATTTACTTATAACCATTATTTTTAGAGACATTTGTAACAAGATAGTGATTATCTTCTACTAGCAAATTAATGTTTACTATGCAGTAAGTGTACATTTATGTGCGTGTCATGTTTAAAAGTATTATGTACTTTTGCAATGTCGGTCCGCTGAATTAAAATCTCAAGAGCTTCTCGACAAGGGTTACTAACCCGTAGTCGGGAAAACCCACCAACCAGCATTTCTCCAGTGTGATAGTTACTACTAATAAAGTATTAATAAAACTAGACCGATTTAAGCATCAAAATTTTCTTAGTAGATTAGTCTTAACACACACTTCAAAATTGGAGTTCATTTTTTTTAAATAATTTGTAGTTTTAATTTGAAGAAAAAAAAACAGTTTTTCTTATGGTACGGGGCGCAAACGCTCGTATCAAAACGTATGACATTTATTGTTTAACGGTGCGTCGCCTTAAAGAGTTTTCTGTTGGCCGCTAAGGTATATATATGCAGCCTTAGAGCATTAAACTGCTCTAAGTATGCAGCGTAACCAGACTTTTGTGAGCGGCGAGAATCTTAAAGAGTTCCTCAAGCTGTGTCGAAACAAAACATCGAAACATCCTCAGAGAGTTTCTTGAGGGAATAGCATCACGCAAGAGTGATGCTATATTCTAGATTTTCCAAGACGTTCGGATAGTTATGGCCGCCGGATCTCCCCGATAAGCTATTTATTGTACATGTGGGAAGACAAGAGCCCAGCAGTGAGATGTTTAAAAGCACTAGTTAACGAAACTACTTAAGTTTAGGTTTAAGTAGTTTAATTTATACGTATATAGGTAGTTACGTGTAATTTTCTTTGTTTATAATAAATTTTAAGGTTTTATTTATTTTTAACTCCTAAATATAAATCATATAAATAAACTGCTGACAATCTTGTTATTGGAGATCCACGAAATCACTGGATATAACATAGTCAAAAGCTTAACGTTCTGTTTTATAGGTGGACTAGCTATTTAACGGTTGGGCGCAAATGTACTATGTGCATAATAAATCAGTCCCATTTTTATGAGCACTGGAAGTCGACATTGGCTATTTCGAGCTACAGTTATGATGGGTAGGTAGGTACACGACGTATAAAGTGTATAGTAGTTGTATATGTGACGCGCAAGAATTAACGGTCAATCAACAATCAACAGCTGTATAAACGGCTTGATTACGAAATTCTGCAGTCATTATGGAACAAACACATAACGAGGCTTGTCGAAAATAACAATTGGAAATTTCTTTTTGTTTCTGGTGATTTTATAAAGTGAATGTCAAGGGTGATTTAAAAGTTATTTATAAATTTATTGTTCTATTGTATGCTATGGTGACAACAACATTCTTTTTTTTTTTGTAAATTTTAAATGTATTACATTGGGATAGAGGAGATGAATGAAAAAGCTTTGCCGACTAGAGCGTGACTTAAGTTAAAAGTTATTTATGAATTTATTGTTCTATTGTATGTTATGGTACTTAACTAGCAACATTCTTTTTTTTTTGTAAATGTCGTTACTTCTATAAAATCTGTGCAGTTTCTTGCGCCCATTCGTCTCCACTGCTGAAAAATTGACGTCCTGAATGGCATGAATTAAAAAGTACCTACTTATTATTCAGTTTATTTGAATAAATAAATTTTGATTTAAGACTTTCAAAAATAAGTATGTACTTATTACTTATCGTTCCATGAATGCGGTAACGAAATCCAAGCCCAACGCTTAATTTTTTTTTTAACCAAGTCAACTACAGAGTTACTAGGGATGCAAACATACAAGGAGCAAACATAATTTTGACACAATCAAACACATGCAAACAAGCATGCAAGCTAGATAGCTTAATACCTGCTTACAAGACCTACGGTACCTACACCTACAAGAATAGGTAGGTACCGTAGGTCATATAGGTATTTGTCACCTAATTACTAAAACGAATTCGTGAAATACGTAAAACTCGTTAGCGTTAAAAAGGAATATTGTATGAAAATTCATAACGCAACGTCCATAAATGGAACTAACAGATGACAAACGTGATTTATGATACGATTTCGAAAGAAGTTCATTTTAGGACCACTGATTTCTAATTATAGAAGGTGTTTACAAACAAAGTATGACAGACAGAAAAGAAGTAGAGGTTAATGCAGGATCACTTGAAGGACAAATAAGTCTGTCGTATGAAGTGCCATTCTTCCGTCAAACGCTTATAAACCGCTCGAACGGCCGCGATGATAGATTGATGCGTTTAAAGCTCCGAGGAAAATGTTAAAGCAAGAAGGTAGGTAGTATACATACACATTTTTAGCGGATTTGCAATGACAAAAGGACGGAAAATTCGTTCACCTCATTCATAATAATGGCCATTTAACGATGCCGATGTTTCGAAATAGGTTTGCAACACGAAGCCGCATCTAAATTATTGTACACTACCTACAGTTTCTTTGAAGACTAGGTTTAGGACACAGGTGGTTTAGGATATGATCTTCTTTTATTTAACGTAGCTGTCATAGGGACAGCCAGTCTAGTGACAAAAGTTCACTGTTGTATCTATACTATGCAACACCTGAGTATAAATGGCGTGTTATCTATGGAATATGGTTGAAGAATATTTATTAAATAAATTTTACAGTTTTGGATAGGTCAATATGCAGGCGTCTATAAGTTTATTGGTCGGGTCAATTTAGAAATTATTGTTTTTCTAAATTGTCTCGGGTCTGGGTGTTTTCTATGTATAATAAGAGTATGTATTTAAGTATTTTAAGTATGTTTATCCGTTGTTTTAGTAACCATTTAACGAGATTCATAACGAAGCTTCTCTTGGGCTAGATAATTGGTGTGAGTGTAGGAAAGTTTATTTATTTATAAATTAGGTAAGAGATGGATAATAAATATGTAATAAACATGTTTGAAAAAAAAATATGTATAAAACGCCCCTGAGGCATTACCTTTTATATGTATCTATATCCAATAGTTTGGCTATAGATCTCATGCTTTCATACGTCATGAAGATGACATTAAAAATGTTTTATGCAGGAATAACTCTTACCCTAATGACTGTCATCAGCTTGTTTTTTATGTCCCCACTGCTGGGGCACGAGCTTTCCCTATGGATGGATAGGGAGAACGAGCCATAAACCACCACGCGGGCCCAGTGCGGATTGGTTGTTGTTAACGACTGCAAATGCAGCCGGGACCAACAGTTTAACGTGCCTTCCGAAGCACGGAGAAGCTCAAGATGATAAATTTTTGGTCACCCATCCGATGACCAGCCTTTGCGAAAGTGGCTTAACCTCAGCACTCACAGACCACTGCGCCATCGAGCTCCTAATGACTGTAACACCAGCTAATTACTAAAACAATAGTCATCCCAGCACACGTATTTCCTCCTTCACAACATGGGGTCCTTTATACGAGGTGTGAAGACGTAACTTGCGGCTCGGCAAGGTGAGGATGGCTAGTGAGCACTAGCTGTCCACAGATCTGGACTCAGCTTCAAAAATAAATTATAATCCACGATTTTACCGACACAAAAATTAATTGCTTCGATGATTATAACTATAAGTAGCGTGCACTTGGAGAGGTTGGGATTAATGAAATTAATATTACATATATATAATTGTTTGATCAAATACAGATTTATATTAGTATTTTTGTTTAATATTGGATTGCCTTTGCAGGGCTCATTTGGCGACTTCATACCTAACTTTAAGATGTTGTACATCCAAATGGATCAGTAAAGATTTATGACCTATGACTTAACACTATAAAATTCGTCTTACATACATCAAAGAAAACTATTTTCAAATCATAATACGAGTGGTAAATCTAACAACAGCTCTGCATTTACGAACTATAACCTATTTCTTTACTCTATTACCCTTTAGGATGTGATGCAAGCCAATAGTATCTACCTATGTTGGTTTTAATTTGTTTCTGTTACTGAACCTCTATCAGTTATCAGTCTTGCGTGGTTTGGAAGGCATCGCCTTCCATGAGCTGGTCCCGGTCATTGTCGCTATATAGCAGTCTTTAAACAACATCCCGATTCGGGCCAGCATGGTACGTGGTCTTCCAATGTGGTTGTCTATGTGGGAAGGCCTGAACCCAGCTTTGGTACATAAGCTGATGATGATGAGATGAAGTATAGGTCATATGGTAGTTAGTCTTTGTATTAGCGATGAGTCCGCATTATTAGAACATGCTGCAGATGCCAGGGAACAAGATAGCTGATTTGACTGGGTAGATCAATAATAATTTCGCAGATAAAAAAAAATACCAGGGTGGTCGTACCAAAAGAAAACTCGATGAAAATGCAACGTATTGAAGCGTTTCTTTTCCCTCTACCATTAACGGGAAATGCTACAACCACTAACCCTATTGCTTAACCTAGAACGCGGCTTGTTTATGTTTTTCTTGACCACGTTTTGGACTAAAAATAGTTTAGCATCCTGCCGTTTGAGCCCCGCGCCATTGGTCGGATACGCAGGAAGCCGGGGAGGACTCGCCGCGAGGGGGCGCCCGCCACCGCCACCCGCGCACCGCCCGATATATATGAAAGTATTCGAAAGCCACACAAGCGTGGATTAGCAGAAAATAACCCTGAACGGTGGAAACAGCAGGCTCGCGGCCAGTCGTGTTGTGCGTCTCATAGTGTTAACAAGTGACATCCAACATGGGTCTGGACACAGAAGACTGGGTAGGTGTCGGGATTAATCAAAGCGTTGCCACGTCTTGCTGACCGCTTCTAAACTTTCTTGTGATGCTCTAATATTTCTTGGATGGCGTCTAACATTATCTCTATGCTCTTGGAGTAATCTATAAACACAAAATTTCATTTGAAAAATTGTCAAAGAGCAGTTTGGTGGTCGTCAAAGATAAGCGTGCGCGCCGTTGTGAGATGTGATGCGCCCGAGTGGATGTTAACAGCTGCTGTCACCGCGCTTCTAACGTTGGATGAAATGCCTAATGCACATGAATGACAAACGACAGCTTTGTTTTAACACACTTATTTTAGAGCTAAGGAACGCTGAAAGCTCATTAACTATGAATTTCTATTCTGCTAGGAGTGAGTAATATGAATAACACCTTTAGTTTAAACATCGATAAAATAACTGTAACGAACTACATTAGGTTTAAACACCCTCCCTCTTCATCTGGATTTATTATCATTATTAGATTTTTACCTCTTTTGGTCATAAAAATAAAGTAATTTAACACTTATTTAAATAATACCAATTAGACAGAGATTGTTACTAGTCTTGACATTATTGTTATGAACTGCTTGATTAAGAAATGCATAAATATTTGCAATATTATTAAGAATGTGTTGAAACAATTTTAGGCGGGATTCGATTTGATCCCGCACATTCTAGTAGAAAACCTAGCAATAGAACCTAATGGTCCGGACTTCCAAAAGTCCGTGTCCAGTAAATGACAAATAGTTCCTAACTTTTTCTGAATTATAAAATAAACTTCAAAAGTTAGTACTTATAAGCGAACATTCACTTTTTAATTATTATTATAGTTATTCGTTCTTAGCATGAATCATAATACCTACCTAGGACGTTGGAAACTGTAACAAGACATCGTTAAAAACAGTAAGTTACAGTTGTCTTTGATTTTGCGTGTTCTTTGTTGATTCAATCCATTAAAATAGTGACAATGACAATCCCATTGTACTTTTCATTGTTTTAGTTCTATTATGTAAAAACTTTTTGTAAATGAAAGAGCGATGCCAATTACCTACGCAACGAAATCGTCGATTTGTAATTAAGTAGTAATTTTGTTACACGCCTACATGATAACAATACCTATACCGAGGTTATAGTAAGAACGAGATCTCATAGTCACCACAGGGAGCGAGTCTCACCGAGTCTCACTGAGTCTCACCGGTGATTTGGAAATTAAAAGTGACACTATGAAATATAATATTTTTTGTACCTACTATTTACAATTTGATTAATAATATACATATTGTTCGAGAATTTAAGTTACCAGTGACCTTGAATATGACAAAAAAGAGTTTTGGAATTAATATCATAGCGTGAGAATTAGTCGCCGGTTCAAAAATCGCACCCCAGTAAGTACGTTGTATGTCGGTTTGTTCTTTAATCTAATCTAAACGATTGGACGGATGTTGATGAATTTTGTTAAACATGCAGAGCATATCCTGGCTTAACATAAAAGATACTTCTTATCCCGTCAAAACATCTAATTCATTCAAATTTTTACGGTTAAAACCGTGGACGGAAACTGGTTAATGGATAATTTCATATTAAACATTGCAACCAACTACAAGTGAGCTTTAGCGGTGAACTCGTAATCGCGCAACACCAATGATTCTATTTCTGTTTCAATTGCACATAAAATAAATTTATTATACTTCAGCAGCGTACTGCCACGCTGGAAACGGGCCTTTATGACCCACTTATTTACATTATGCGCGCACGCATTAGCACGATGCAAATGCAACGGGTTAAAATTGAGAACGCTAGGAAAATTTTGGATTATGCACTTACTAAAATAGGTGAATCACAAATGTGCTAGTACTTTATATATTGTATTGCTAATTTATTGCTATTTATATTCACCATAACCACCATCCTCAACAGCTAATATGCATTCATTGCTGGGTGTAGATAGGCCTCCCTTTTTAGCAAAAAAATAAATAAAAATACAAAAGTAATCACCCTATTGGAAGACGCTATTAATTTTTGCAAATGGCGTCAAATGTCAAATCGGTTTTGACATATTTAAAGTAAACAGATGTAAAATACATGTCGACAAGCCATGAATCGCTATACATCTCAAGAACGCAGAATAACTGTAACCGACATTCTGAAGCAGGCATTTCCGGGTCACCTAATCTCTCGTTTTGGCGATTTGCACTGGCCGCCAAGATCGCCCGATTTGACCGTACCAGACTTCTTTTGAGGGGGTTTTTAAAGTCTCGTGTTTACGTGAACAAGCCTCAGACTCTGGAAGCCCTCAAGGATAACATCCGACACGAATGCGCGAACCTATCGCATGAAGCTCTGGCAAAAGTTATGGAAAATGCCATAAAAAGGGCCTTTTGGTCATCAATGCTGGCGGCGGCCACTTGTGCGATATCATCTTCTCGACTTGATGAGAAAAATTCGAATGAATTAAACATAAATAATCCACAAACAGAACCAAAGTTTTTCATTTGTAAAAAAAATTAAAAGAACATCGGATGATTACTTTTGCATCCTGTATATATGCATAAAAAAATTGGTATTCGTATTTTTTTTTAAAGTTTACATAAACACTACACATAGAAAAGAATCGCCCAATATCTTCTCATGTCTACGGACCCTGCAAAGGGTTCGAAATGTCAAGATAAAACAAGTAAAATAAACATTTATGCTTGTTACATTTAATTTCTTATTCCGATATCTCAGGTATTTATCATAGCGTTAATTAACTAACACATAAATAAGCGTAGACAAGCATAGGCTTTTTGAAAAGATTGTCAATAGTTATATTAAAGTGTTTCACTCTTAATAATAAATTATTGTATTCGCAAAGAAGACAGAATACCTATATTTTTGGTCACAATTAAACTAACAGTTGTGGTTTTGCTCTAACGGATCAAGAATAATCGGAATAACAATAGAATGTAATAGGTAGGTATATCTAAATATATAAATATATATGTATATTTGTTATTGAATCTTTTATAACATGGAACTTACAAAAGTGCAGCGTTACTGTTATGTTTAGTTTGCTAGGAATCTCTATCGAAACATATGAGACTTTCAAAATAATTTAAATTTAAAACAGTATTGAAATCTAGGTGCGGGACTGGGCCCCATGTGGGCCCTATACTATAGGTACGGTAAAAAACCGGTTTAGATCCATCATAATTTGACAAATTTGTCGGGCTGCCATTACAAATCTGTATTAAAAACGTGACAAATATGTGACTGGTAAATAGCAGCAATACGTACTAGCAGAAGCCCTAGCCCAGCTGTGGGACGTATATAGGCTATTGATGATGATGATTGACACCGAACGAGCTCAAACGTTCACCGAATCAAACTGGGTGACATGAAAATTACCTTCTCTTTATTTTCAAAGTGTCCTAAGATAATTTTAAATATTATAGTCCCGTTTCGCCGCTTCCTAATGTGCTAGATAGCTTATCTGCTGATGTCATTAGTTTCAAATATATATAATATTCAGAAAAAAAAACTTATGATTAAGCTACCAGATATAAGGACGTCATAAATCGCATTTCTCCTTAATAGACGAAACGATAATGCTTGCTTTTTTAAAGAGACATTGCTATTGTCCGCATCTGGCCTTTACAGCGAAACTGGATTTTTGGGTCAGCGAGAAACTTAAGGGTTCTCACGCGTTAGTAACCGAAAATCTTCAAAGGGTTCAAGCGTGTCCCCGCCCTCTACTAGATTCTCCGGGGCGTTAGAATCGGAATCGAGAGCGGATCAACCCGTGGGCACCTCTAAACGCTAATGCTTGCTCTGTGACGTACGTGTAGAGAGGTCTATGTCCGATAGAAGTCTGTCGAACTGAAGATGCCGATGACAATATTGTAAATGAATTGCAATTTCTTTTTCAGGCTGATGAGCTCCCACCAGAACAGATTGCCGGTAAGCTTTAACTCTACATTTTTATTATATGTCATATTTAAAAAAAAGCAATTATAAAAATTTGCTATTAAATTAAAATTCCCAATTCTATTTGGACTCTCCACCGGCTATATAGTAATAAAACTTAAAATTTATTCAAATCTTTCATAACATAAGAATAAATGCATTGTTTTTGCTATTAAATTACAGCTGCAAGTTTTTTTTATTGTCTTCTTGACTGTTTTTTTTTACGGATAAGGAGTGAGCTTAATAAATTAATTCTAATGTATGCGTGTAGGTTTAATTAGTCGTCCAAGAATAACTAAAATCAACTACAGAGGGCGTGTCCCCTGAAAAAAATAGGCTATTTTTAAACGAGCGGTGGGCGAGCGATCCGTAGATCTTTTCCCGAGAGAGAAAGATTAAACATGTTTCAACATTTTATATTTATTTTCGTAACTATTAAAAGTGATGTGAAAATGTTTACGAAATACTTTTATAATATTAATATATTATATTTTTAAGACAGCGAAACGTAACATTTTAATACTGAATGACAATTATTTATATTAGCAAAGTTTATGTTATTAAACATATTATTAAATCTGACAATGAAATTGTTTTAATGTACCAATATAGTACCTATTCATGTGTGCTATAATCATTATTATTGTGACATAGGAACGGTATAGAAACCAAACGTAGCTTACAGAGCTTTAGTAATAAGGAATCTAGTTTCAAACCAGAAAACACGATTTGGATCGAAAGATTTAACGGGTTTTGGAACATCCGCTAAAACGTCTTGGACCAATAGTCAATTCAAGCCATAGATTCATCCTCGGACAAGCGACCGAACTTTCTGTAACAAGGGGACTTTGTTGCAGAAAGCTCGACACTGATAAGAAGTACTTCAAAGTAGGTGTTCCTCAATCAGGTGTGACTCATCACTAGGCAATGTACATGTTACTTTCATTTGACGGGAATCAAAATGCAGTCGTCCTTGTTTTGTTTAGTCTGTATAGACGATCTTCCTTAAAATCAGTGTAACCTCCTCCGGTTTATTCTCAGATACCAATATACTCTTAAAGAGGAGGGCCCGTGATGATTAAAATCAACACTAGAGCACGTCAACACCTTCACAAAACAGAGTGAATGAACCGTGCACACACCACAACAATGCAGAAGAAAAATGGTCCTCAAAAATCCAGTAAACCAACTCATTTGGACGTGTCGCTTCACACGTAAACTAATTCTCTACACGAAAACTGTTGGAGATGCCATTAACTTGTCAGACGACAGACGGCTGTTAGCATATGACACAAATGTAGTTGTCAGACAGGGAGATCTATTGTTGGAAACTTACAATATTTGTAGTGGTCTGCAGTTTCTGCAGTGTTTTCGGAATTAGTGACTTTGTTGTGTAAACAATTGTAGAATGGCCCATAAAATCCTGTAAAAATATTTGGTAAAGTAACGCTACGCTCGCTTCTAGGCTTGATCTACAGTTACATTTGATTAAAAGACATTTTTTTTTCTTATTTAATAAACAATCCAACATGGTTCGTGTAGAAGTAATAATAAACAAAACAGAAGTTTAACTGTTAATATAATATACTAGCTGTGCTCGCGACTTCGTCCGCGTGGAATAGTGACTTTCGGCAGCATTTTTAATTTTTTAGGCTCTTTTCCCGTTTTTGCAACATTTTTCACTGATGCTTCGCTCCTATTGGTCGCAGCGTGATGTTATATAGCCTAAAGCCTTCCTCGATAAATGGACTATCCAACACAAAAATAATTATTCAATTCGAACCAGTAGTTCCTGAGATTAGCGCGTTCAAACAAACAAACAAACAAACTCTTCAGCTTTATATATTAGTATAGATAACCTAGATGCTCGTTGATACATTGACACTTATGTAAAAGTGTAGAACAATAATTTTTAGCGTGAGGTTGATGTTTTTTGATAAAATTATACATACTTACCAGTAAATTTATCTTCGCAATGATAGCTCGAATCGTAGCTCCTATTTGCCAAGATTTATATTATCGTTCTTTTTATTCCGCTATGAAAACTGTCAATTTGCTTACAACAACAAATACTGATTAATACTAAGTAATGACAAGTATTATCGCTAAAAAAATTTGACTAGGAGGAATCTCAGAAGGAAAAGAGATTGATACAGAGACACAAGCTTGAGCAATGAGCTTTTAAATTACGCTATCAAATGTAGTTGATAATACACGAAATCAATTATAGATTTTTAAATAAATAAACTGTCTACGACGTAGTAGGTATACGACTACGGTGCCGGTGTAGATCTAATTACGTTGCTACATACCCAGATGTCCAATATGTGTGTAAATGAATGAACGACCTACATTGCTATTCTGAATGAATCCGTTATGATTTGACTTTACTTGCCATTAAGCGCTAAGATCTCCGATGACTGACAAACAGTCGAATTTCTTATTGTGTAGTGTTAATGAAATACAGTAAGCAAGCAAAAGTAGTTTTATCTTTATTTGGAAGATTATGATTGTATGAAGTGAAGTGTATGATTCATTTAACGCTTTTTCAAAATCTTGATACTTCATCGCCGCACCCTACAGTTGGCACCGAAACCACCCATAAGATGTGTATGGACCAACTCCAGCGGCCACTATGAATAAACCCACAGAACACAGAAAAGAGGATCTTGTGTTCTGTGAATAAACCCTTTTATAAGACATGACCTCATTAGTGAAATAGAACAAGGGTAGCTGTACTAGTTACATGATTAATTGAATGCTTTATCAGACGTGGTATCTTAAGTTTGCGCGCCGGCGCACAACGCCCCGCGGTTGGCCGGTTGCCAATGCGGCGTGCTATTACCTACATCGACCACGTTATCATTGTTTAACCAATAAAGCTTGGGGAAATTCTCGGAAATTCACTTAATATACGCGCTTCTAATTCCATACTCTGATTAATTTAATGTTTATTGTTTATATCAAGTTTTCGATGTTTACACGATACTTTATTTTGGGTTACGCAAACGGGTGTAAGCTCACGGTTTTTAAAGTAAACGAACTTTGTGTATGCGTACGAGGTTTTTGTGGATGTTACAGTCGGTTAGAGTGAAGCATGCACAGAATCAGCAATAAGTTTAGCAATATTTTCTGAAACTGTAATTTGTAGATTCGAATAATGTAGCGCACGAACTTTTCGATTTATTACTATGTACCTACTATGTACCTACTGTGTACCTACTATGTACCTACTATGTACCTACTATGTACCTACTATGTACCTACTGTGTACTTAGATACACATATGCAAATACAATCCGCGTCACCTAATTTGGTAATTGTTTGTAATTACGGTGTAAGTCATAGATCTGTTGAATTAAACCTTATTTTCATTAATGACCTTTAAGAAATCCGTATTATTAAAATAGGAATATCCTAATAAAATAAAGCTAAAGAGTTTTTTTTTGTTTGAACGCGCTAATCTCTAGAACTAATAGTCGGATTTGATTTTTTTTTGCATTGCATAGCCCAATTTTTGTGAAAGGCTATAGGCTATTTTACATCACGCTATGACTCTTAAAAAAAGTCAGAAAAATCGCTAAGCGAATACCAAATACTAGCGGATTCGGGCGACGACGTGATGCAGCGCGGTGGGTCAGGGAACGGCTAGTAAATAATATATATATATATATATATATATATATATATTGAAGAAAAGACGCGATAGTTCTTTTTTACTAACACATTTTTAATGCAACTACATGGCAGCGCGTGCTCTAAGTGACGATAAAGGTTGTAAATCGTACAGTGCGGTAAAGTGCGATACGCAATAAACCCATTATCTTTGACCACTGAGGATGTGACTATTATATCTCTAAAGTCAAAAGCGCTGAGTATATATGAGATTTTACACTATTCACAAAAAAAATTGGCATCAGACAAACTGTCGGGCGATTGGGATCGTGACGATTTGTCAGCCGTTTATAACGAGAGTGAAAACAAAACTAACAAAATAAAACAAGTGAATCATATTTATTTTTTACTATTTATAGGAATAAAACTAACTACGTTGTGATATTATTTTTCTTAATTAAAACTTTTTGAACACATCCTACTTGTAACTGGCTGGTTCCTAATGTATTAAAATAAAATTAAGACTGAGATAAATATCGTAACAGTTCTAATACTTGTTAGCTATTTGTCACTATGCCACCTACTCGGATTGAAATAAAATTCTTCTGTCGACCACAATAAAATTTAGTGCAAAACGCCCGTTCTACGTAACGAGTATTTGCCAAGCGACTTCAATCATCCTTGTCCAATATTATATGTTCTGTGAAGAGAGCTCGCCAAATGCACGAAATCTGGAGCGTAGAATGACCACAAATGTGCTATATCTTTCCAGTGGTCTGCCATAGAATTCTAGTGTTTATATCTATGTCACTTGGTTACAAAATACTATGACATCAGGTAATAAAGTTAAGCTCGTAGCTTAAGTTGTGGCTCGCCAATATTTTTGGTGGCCTGTACTATAAATGGGCAAAATATTTTATCTTGCCCGAAAAATAATGTGTAACATTATTTGTGTCTCTTGATGTTTTTAACAACAAGTGGAATAAAAATATGTCGGGTTATAAGATATATTGTCGTATCTAATGCTTCTTTCGGCTTTATTAAATAAACTATTTGCAATTATAAATTAAAAGAAAGATTACATATCAAAAGGTTTGCTACTAATTAAAATTGTATTATAGACCTACCCTAATGACTTCCATACGTGAGGTTTGTCGCGCGTGAGATAGGCCGTGCATGTTCTGGCGCCAACGATTATTTTTAAATACTATACGGAGTTGAATAGTTGAGGTCAACAATCAAATTAGGCGCACTATCGTGTTCATGACACTATAAAATAAAAATAGTCAAATGAAATGCTCAAGTCTATCGTAAACAAACGAAGCTGTGTTATATTCTAGCGTTGAACTCATTTCGTAACGGGATAGCTGCAAACCCAGGCCCCGTGGGTGGATAATTAATAAACAGCTAAAATCTAGGAAGAAAAAAGCTATAAAACTCACGGAACTTTGAAACAACTGCCAAGACATCACGGCGATTAAAATTAACAACGCTACGCCCAGGCGCGAAAAATAAAAGTTGTGTTTTTAAAACAACCTTGTTGCCAAAATATTGGGTGACAGCTGTGCGGTGCTTTCGGCCTCTGTGGTCGCTCGCGATAAGAGATTAAAGAGCAATCTGTTAAGATGCAGATCGGCATTTTAATTGCCCCAACTACCGGCATTTGTTTGCGTGTAGTTTTAAATGAGAACTGTATTCCGCGGAACATTCTGAGCTCTGACGTGAGCAGAACATACTTGTGGCGGAAATGAAAAGTCGTGAATCGTCCCACAATTCATCAAGAGTCGGGTTACTCTCCACATTTCACTTGTCGCTGTCTTGAGAAAATGCTGTTATTTTTTTTGTCCGTGAAACTAAATTATTATTACACTTGAAACGACTAAACATTTTTTAAATAATAAGTTAGAAGAAAAACAAATAACAAGATATATATATTTAAGCAATTATACAATACGCTAGTAAACAGCGGTGTTTCATCAATGTTTATGACCTACTCCACTGCACTTTGAACATAAGAAAGGAATTTCAAACATGATCAGTCAAAATGAAATGTTATACAATGCTACATAAATTTAAATCTAACCATCAATGAAACATTGCTGGCAAATAGATCAAGACTTGTACTTGAGTAGTAGATTATCAATTTCGACATGGGTTGTTAATATAGCTAGGTACTTACTGTTTTGCTATTGAATTCTGCTTATTAATCTTTACAAATAAAATTATCACATAGACACAGTACCAACTTACCTAGCTCTGTAGGAAAAGCCAGTCGCCCGGTCGAAAGGTCGTGTACCTATTCGAATCCCATCTGAGGCAAGTCGTCTTTTAAATATTATTTGCAGTTTCATTATATACTCGTATACTATACAACTGTGAAAACAAAATACGCTATTATTTTAATCAAGTATTTTTTATTTATTTATTTATTATGGTAATAAATAAATAAAATAAAATTAAAGGAAACATAAACGTTGAGTGGTACGGGGAAGTTTAATCGACATCGGAGACGAGTGAAAAATGTCTGTTATGTGCCTACGCCACCGAGTAAAACGTAACTCTTATGTTAGATAGTTATATCATCAGTCTATTATTCTCCCACTGCTCAGGGCTCAGGTCTTTCCACATAAACATGAGTAGCATATAGCAAATATAGTCCATAGCACACCACGCTGGCCCAACGATGCTGGTTTGATATGGTTTTACTTGCCATCTTACGACAACATGAACCAACAACACGGAAAGGCAGGTCAAAGTCCGATTCGATCCGAAACCGATCCGATCCGAAACCCTCGGAGAATCTAGTAGGGCACGGGGATATGCACTAGTGCGTGATGCCGTTCCCTCTAGATAACCTCCGAAGGTTTTTTTTTTTATACTTAGCTCGGCAAATGACTCCATCCCACCTGATGTTAAGTGGAAATGAAGTCCAGACGCGAAGACAACTGGTGTAGCGTGGAAACAAACGTAGCATCAGTTAACTTCACTCTGCCGGCCCACAAGGTGCTTCTTCACGCCTCTCTTGAAGGACCCCATATCATAGGAAGGAGGGAAAACGTGTGCTGGTAGACTATTCCACCTTTTGGAGGTGCGACAAAGAGACGAGTCACCAAATTTCTTTGTGCGCGATGGGATATTTGAGACAGTGAATCGGTGACTCCGAAGAGCAGCACGTGTACTCCTATGAAGAAAGGGAGAAGGTGGGATGAGGTCAAAGAGCTCTTCAGAGCACTCGCCATGGTATAAGCGGTAAAACACGCTGAGTGACGCAACATCTCTACGCAATTGCAGAGATTCGAGAGTATTTACCACTTCTGCATTGCCGATAATGCGTTCAGCGCGACGCTGCAATCTGTCCAAGGCATCGAGAAGGTACTTAGCGGTAATCGATCGAGATCGAGAAGGTACTTACATCGAGAAGGTACTTAGTGATTCGTTTCACACGGCTTGAGGAACCCTTTAAGTTTCTCGCCGCCCCCAAAAAAGCCCGGTGAAGCTGAAAATGCCGTCTGTGACGATCAGCTAATTATGTATCTCAAAAAAAAAGTAGATCAAAGAAATTAAATAAATAGACTGAATAGTATCATCATCGTTATCACCATCACTAGCTCATTTTACGTTCCCACTGCTGGGGCACGTGGCTTCTCCATGGCACTTCATGGCTGGAATCACCACCGGGAGTTAGTTTTGAGTAAAGCCACCAAAGAGTACGCACTACCAAAGAGTACGTATTCCATTTCTCCTATTGGTAATTACACATTCATGTGATTAATAAATACTAACTCTATGTACACATATGCCAAAGGCAAGTAGTTGCTGCCAGATTTAATATTATTCAATTAGTAGCACTGCGGTACTCTTTGGTATTAGTGCGTGCTCTTTGGTGGCTTACTCTATGTTGATAACATTAACTTACCAAATAATTTAAAATCGCAACTTAAATCCTACTTTCTTATAACATTCAGTGCGAATTGTAATAAAGTGACACAGCTGTTTTATTTAATTTTTAGGTTTTGTGTACCTAGACCTCAGAACAATAACTAAAGCTACAGAAGGATGGCTAAAATAAAAATCGTGCAACTATGTTTAGTTCCGTTCTATCTTTTGGCTAGAAAAGGAGGTTTGAGTGCGACAAATGGTTGACACTTAGTTTTTATTTTTTGTATTGTTATGTCGAACGGTCATCAGATAATCGGTGATCAAAAAAATCTTTGAGTCCTTTATATAGTCACTCACTACATTACCTCAAATATGACGACACAAATCTGGTGACACCTTTGCTATTTTAGTCCGGTTTCTATAGCTTTAGTTATTATTCTGAGACCTAGACTCATCATATTTGTAGCATTTGTTATAAACCTCTTTGGTTTCCTATATGCCTATTAATTGTATTGTATTTTTTTTAATATGATAAATAATTCTAAAAAAAAATGTCGAACCTATAATTATTGCTTTCATTTACTTTCACGTTTAGTTACTACTTAACAAAATCCTTATATACAAAACAAATTGGCCCTTCTCGTATTTTCACAACATCCCAATTCAATGCCATTTCAATCCATAGAAAATTAGCTAATGACATAATAACAAGTACTTACTTAACCTTTAATCCTTTTCATTTGAAAGGGACAATTCAAATAAGTATCGTCTTGTAAATATGACTTGATTAGATGAATACATCCTTTAACAACAAAGTTCAAGGTTTGTTTAAGAACAGTTATTATCATTAATTATGTTTTTTTATGGAGAGAGTTTGCTGATTGCCTCACGACGGCATTTTCAGCTTCACTGGGCTTGTTTGGGGGCGGCGAGAAACTTAAAAGGCTCCTCAAGCCGTGTGAAACGAATCAGCTTCGGAGGTTTTCTAGAGGGAACGGCATCACGCACTGTGTGTCGTGTCCTGTGCGTGTCCCCGTGCTCTACTATAGTTTCTCCGAAGGGTTCCGATCGAACCGGATTAATTATGGTGAGGATACAAACAAGCACCGTACTGGAACTCTTACCTAGCAAAAGATATTCGTAACATTTATTTAGTCTTTCTTTTTAACCTAGCGAAGTCTAGTTTGAATGTAGTGGGAATGTACATATAATAGAAATAGAAAGAGAAATAGTATAACCTTTACTGCGTACACACGCCTACACGTCATACTACCACAACGTGTCAAATTTCTTCAATAGACTATAGACTTTATGCATAAGGGATATGGTTGAACATTTATTGAAGAAACTGACAGTTTTGAATAACGATACCTTAGTTCGCAAAATGAATAAATCCACTTTTTGTCAAAATGCCTTTTTGGTACCGGAAGAAACAAGATAAATTTCTCAATTACTTGCCATCCTAATATCTCTATTATTCCGAGTATTTCCGGTCTAAAACGTTATTAGAAAATCAAATAACTCCACGTGAAACAGAATGTCACAATTAACTCAAACACAGCCGCCATTTTGTATGGCGCCACAGAAGGAACCGCACGGTCCTAAATGCTTCATTGCGAAAAAAGTATTTCTAATCCATTTTGAAACTAATAAATCATAAGAAAAAAAAATCAAGCAAAAAAAAAAGAAAAAAAATCTACTACTTAATTAGAATTTTTATTTTAGAGTAACTAGGTATATGTTAAGAACATTCACAGTTTCCAACAGGATTTTCAATTTTTCTTTTGAACTATAAGAATATTTTTTATATAGTTTTTAGTCTCCCCTAGTTTTGCGAATTAAGGTATCGATATGTTGATGTGCAGGCGTCTGTACACAATACACATATAAATAATGATAGTTGGAAAAAGGATGAAGTACCAACTTAGTACCCCATCCTCTACCCCTAGCGTCTAGGGTGGGGGGTAGTCTTAGGCCTCTTCCTCACCGGATCGGTGCGTTTTCGTTTCGGTACCGCTTCTGCACCGAATCTATACAGATTGTTTACCGAGCGCATACGCGCGCCTCTGCATAGAATCTGTACAGAGCGGCCGGCCTCCCCCGTCTCACCCCCGCCAGCTGCGCCGCGCGCCTCACTCACACCAGTCACACCACATTCAGCGACGAATGAACAATACCGTACCGAAAACGTCCAGAGCCTGTCAGGAAATGTTTTTCAGCAGAAAATCTGTACAGATTCGGTATAGAGGCGGTACCGAAACGAAAACGCACCAATCCGGTGAGGAAGAGGCCTTACATAATCAGTCAGTCCGCTCTCCCCAGACGCGGTATGTTTGGGTGTGTATGCGTAGGTCATTTCACCGGGTATAAATAAAAAGGTGGACAACTCTTTAAGTATAGAGTCGCCTCCCACAACATCTACCAAGTCTATTCCTACTTATTCTACTTTTTTTTAAATTTCAAAATTCAAAATCTAAAATCATTTATTCAATTTAGGCTAAGTACAAATAACTCTTATGAATGAACACAATGTCATCGGTTCGTAAGTCTACTCTGGGCGGGAGACCTTGTACTGAGAAGAACCAATGCAATCAATGTTTGTAGCATTGTTATGTTCCGGCAGCTAGAGATAGATAGCCAGTGCCTCACTAGTTAAGGATCCCGGGTGAAGTGCGCTTCCATCATTGGCCTTATCATCACTTAACATCAGGTGAGATCAAGGCACTGTGCTAACCCGTTAACATTTAAAAAAAATACTGGCAAGAAACTCAGCAAGGGCCCTTGCTGAGTTGAGTTGAGTTGCTGAGGGAGAAAATAAATATTTTCTCCGTTACAGCGTCAAAAATCCACCCTAGACTGTTTCGTCTTGCTCATGTTGTTGTTGTCCGCATTTTCATAAGAACAATAACCCTCAAACAGTTCTGATTCGTTATTTGTACGCGCAGACATGTCTCCCGCTAATAATGTTTTAAATTCAGAATGAAAAATGACTGGAGCGGTTAATATTTCAAAGCAGTCATTAAAAGTCCGAAAGAGTTTATTTCTGTTGCCTACTAAAAACACACAACATTTTGGTTTTTATGTGAAAATATGACGCACGATCATTATACGCTATGGCGGAGATATTATGAAAAAATATTAATGACTCATGCTATAAGACATTGACATCATTCGGGATTGGCTATTAGTTAATACAATTTATTTGTAGTGCTTTGAGCTTTCTTTTGATAATTTGTGGTCGATAAATATGGAATTATTATTGTTGCATGTGTTAGTTGTGACATAAGCCAATTGATCTTAATAAATTGAAAGTCAAAACAAATCATACTTTTTGCGGTAGAATCACATTGTCTTAACATTTCAACCTACAAACGTCAAAACGCGATCATACATAAATCTGTAAAACTAAACCTTACCTTTATAGGGGGAAAAAAATCCAAATAGTTAAACCACAGATTAAAGAAGAGTTGTTAAACTTACAACAACAGCATACTCTGTCAAATCAAATATTAAAATTTTTTGTTTCGGAATGATTGTTATTTACTATTGGCCTATATATCCTACGAGCAGTGCACCCGCCGAGCGGCTAGTACGTCGCAACTCAAAATAGCAACATTGCACAACCATTTTGCAGTGCACCGGTGCATTGAACTGTCCTAATCTCACCGCACCTCACCAGCCGATCAGTTCGGCTCTTTTATTGCCAGGGCAACAACGTCACGCTAATCACACTAGTGGGAGTAAATATTAAAAATGCATCCGCTCAACATGGAGGGTACGTGCAACCCCCTTGGCGCCGGCTAGCGGTTGCGTAACAGTGTCCTAATTTAGTGTCGCTTGTTCCAGTACTCCGCAAAGCCTTCGACGGCTTCGACCACAACCGCTCAGGCAGTATCCCCTGCGATTTCGTCGCAGACATCCTCAGGATGATGGGACAGCCCTTCAACAAGAAGATCCTTGAAGAGCTCATCGAAGAAGTCGACGCTGACAGTGAGTAGTGGGATATTTTCTTTTAACCGATATTTTTTCTCACTATAAATAATCAGACATTAGATTTAAAATAATCTATCGCAGATATGATCAGGCACTGTCATTTAATTGCTATGAGATATCTATTACAATTTGTCTTAATAAGACATTGGCACAAGATTGTAAGAATGTGAAAATTTTCAAATAATAATTGACGTAGTTCTTTGACTTAAATATCTCAACAACAATTGTTAAGAGTTTGTTTTAATTACCCCCCATTAATTTATCAATAACACAAAACTCTACAGTAAAACTTAATGATACTATCGATAGATATTTCCCATTAAACTTTTCATATCAGTAAGACCAGTATTGAATTGCACAAGCACTTTTGATAGCCGGCGAACTATAAGGGCGGTATTAATAGCGATCCGGTCGTTTCAGAGTCCGGCCGCCTGGAGTTCGGAGAGTTCGTTACCCTTGCCGCCAAATTCATCGTTGAGGAAGACGCCGAGGCTATGCAGAAAGAGCTGAGGGAAGCATTTAGATTGTATGACAAGGAAGGTGAGTGTACATTGGAAAATGTGACCTTTTCAACTCCAACCACCACCAAACTAAAACATATGTAAAAAAAAACAAATTAACTATAGTAATATAGATATTTAATTTGATTTTTTTTCAACCTATAGTCAAATCCTTAATTACTTGATTAAATTATCTAACGCATTGTCACTAATTGTCTGCAAACAATAGGGCGATAACAATTATATTAAAAAAAAGTGGAGATATTTGCCTAGAAGAGACTGGACACAATGTTGTAACAACTAGAACTCTCATTGAATAAAGCGAAAAATAAAATAAGGCATTGGACTGCCGTTATTATCAATCGTTTTTGAACGCAAACCCAAACCATCGTAATAAGAGAAAAATATCACCAACATCATCAGCCTAGAAACGTCCAACAATAGGCTCATGGCGTCCCTTATTAATATAAACTAGTGGTCGCCCAGTGTGGTCGAAATTCGACCGTAATTTTTATAAAAAGTTGTTTACACACAATATTTTGTTAAGGCTGCACGGATTGTATCCTAAGCAATGAAAAATTAAAAAAGATAGAATGTGAGATTGGATTGGTTGACAGATTGACAGATTTCGGCCGCTATTCTTCCATTTTTGAATTTGTTGAAAAATGAATAAAAAAATGTTTAATAATTTAATGTATTTTTTATGCACAATTTAAAAAAAATATTAGTTTTCTGCACTCCTTCTCTATATAAACTATAAGTGTGCGAAATTTCATACTCCTCCGTCCCTGCAATTTTCGTGAAAATCGGTACAAAGTTCTTGCTTCACGTATTATAATATACAGGGTGGAAAAAAAAGACCGTGGTTGGAGGAAAGGTACCCTTAAAATTGATGATGGCAAATTTTACTGACAGGAAACATTCTTTTATTTTCAAAAATAATTAAAACTGCATTTAAATATTTTTGAAAAGTTATAAGTTAAGTGAACTATTTTCTTTAGATAGTGAGTAAGCTTTACAATAAAAAAAATATTTTTCTTGGTCTTTCTGTAATTTAAGATACTATGTTGTTTAAAAAAGAAATGATCCTTATGAATGACTCTTTCAGTTGGTATCATAAAATACAAGATGTTTTTTTTTCACATTTCACCGGTTCGATTCCCGGCTCAAGCAGGTGATTTTTTTTAAATCTTTAAATGCAGTTTTAATATTTTTTGAAAATAAAGGAATGTTTCCTTTCTGTAAAATTTGCCATCATCAATATTAAGGGTACTTTTCCTCCAACCACGGTATTTTTTCCACCCTGTATAAATATCGCTAGCACGTTAGTTCAGGCCATAGTCTACCACGCTTTCCTATACGGGTTCCGTACCTAATGGGACCCTATTACTAAGACTCCGCTGTCCGTCCGTCCGTCTGTCTGTCCGTGTGTCACCAGGTTGTATCTAATGAACCGTGATAGTTAGACAGTTGAAATTTTCACAGATGATGTATTTCTGTTGCCGCTGTAACAAAAAATAAAACAATAAAATAAAAAACAGAATAAAATAAATATTTAAAGTGGCTCCCATACAACAAACGTAATGTTTTTTGCTCGTTTTTGCTCGATATTGATAACGGCAACAGGTAGACGCCTGAAATATTCACAGAATATTGAGTTATATTATTCACTTTAAAAATAAATAATTAAATTAAAATTAAATTAATATTTAAGGGGGGCTCCCATACAACAAACGTGATTTTTTTTTTTTTTTTTCTCGGTATTAAATAACGATAACAGGTAGAAACTTGAAATATTTTTATAGATAATGGTACGGAACCCTTCGTGCGCGAGTCCGACTCGCACTTGGCCGGTTTTTTATTTACTAGGTGCGATGCCTCATGCTTTTTCCTCCGTCCTGGAGGAGGCGTAGATTTTCATTATCAATGTTAGTAGCATTGTTTTGTTCCGACAGCTAAGATAAGATAAGATAAGAAAGAAAAAATGCCATAAAATGTGTAAATACATAGCAAGTGAAGCCAGTTTCTCAGAATATTCCGGGTGAAGTGCTTTTCCACCTTCCAACTTATAACCATCAGGTGCAACAAAGGTTAAGTGCTTATCTGTAGACTTATGAAATATTAACTACATCTCCCATAATTTGCAGGCAACGGTTACATTCCCACGTCGAGTTTGCGCGAGATCCTACGAGAGCTGGACGAGCAGCTCACGGAGGAGGAGCTCGACGGACTCATCCAGGAGATCGACACTGACGGCAGCGGCACAGTAGATTTCGACGGTAGATATTCCATGCAATATGGCTTTTATTTGATTCGTAATAGGGTTGAAAAAGTTTATTTTACTACTACTTACCACTTTATATTTTCGATTGTTTGTGGCGTGATACTATCACGTACACTTCTCGTCAAAAAGGAAGGAGTAACTCCACTTGTTTATTTTATCACTTAAATAGTTTGATGGTTTAAGAGTGGAGTGACATTATACTTTTTTTATATCTCGAAAATAACATTTCTTTGTTATTTCACGAATTAAAATTCAAGCAGCAACAGGAAACGTTTCGTTATGGCTTTTGTTATATCTTAATAAAAGTATTCTGTCTTGCTTTAAGACAAGTATGACGACTGACTATGCATGACTGTGGTGCTTGCTAGGTACTCTGATGACCAAGCAAATTTAGATACAAAGTAGGGTAGGCACATTACGACTATCTCACACTTTAAAAAATCCTTTTTTCAATATTTATAAATTTATAAAATACAGTGAAAAAACCGACCCGACCCAGCCAGAAATTGAACCTGGGTCTTCCGCAAATCATCATCATCTTCATCAGGTCATTGCGGAAGACCCCGGTTCGATTACTGGTTGGGTCGGGTAGGCGTTTAATTTTTTCACTGTATTTTATAAATTTTATAAATATTTAATTTAGTTTAGTGCAGCAATTAGCACTCATTATATACTTTATTTTTTTGTTGCAGAGTTCATGGAGATGATGACAGGAGAATAAGCCTCTTCTTCTTTATAATTATTTTTTACTTTTATGGTCTAATTTAAGGAATGTCTACATTTCGGTACTTCAACCTTTCGAGTCTTGGGATTATTGGACAAGTTAACTGTAACGTAAATTGAAAGGAACATCCAACTTCATTTGCAATAATAAAGTATTATTGTATGTATTGTACAAAATAATATTTGTTCTTGTTTATTTGATGTGTGTGATTGAGCAATGTTTATACCTACTTATTAATAAATCTTTTATTCTACTATAACTGTTTTAATAAATTATTTTGTTCTATCGCCCGCCCGTTAGTATTTCGCAAAAGTCTAATTTGTTAACATGGCAGTAGTAGTTGTTTCCAGAAAAAAATCTCTAACGTAGTTTTCACACTCGAAATAACATTCGGGTCGAGAAGTTATGTTCATTTCTTAAGATCTCTCTTCGAAATAAATATAATGGATACCCGGTTTTTAAAGCGGTCGCAAGATTGTCCTAGATAATTTTGATGGCATAAAATTCAGGAGATTTGGCTTCCCGCCAGTATAAAGTAATGGGTCTATTTGAGATGGCATTCTGCTCAGAGTCGTGTATACATGTATAGATGTGTAAAAGGAAACCGGAACAGTTGTGTATAATATTTTCATTTATTAGGTATTTTTTTGTTTTGCTAACATTCTTGCATCATCGAATTATGAACGATTGAAACCAATAAGTACATTTACATAGAGTAGCGATTGAAGCAATTTTTATCTTATTACTTAAAACTGAATTAACATTTCAATTTTGTAACATGATACTTTCATTTCGTTTATATAAAAATAAAACCAAATTCGTCATTTTTTGTTAGCGGTATGGCACTCATTAAAGGTACAATGCATTAATTAATGAAATACCTATTTCATAAATTGATCATGTGATCATTTCGAATGGATAAGATATCAATTTACACAGCAATACAAATCAGAAAACAATGTGCAGTATTGCATTGTTATAATAAACTTAACATTTATTTTGACTATTATAAATTATAATAAAACCAAAGCACCATACCTCAAAATAGCGATCATAATTTTTTTGGACATTGTTATTGTCATAGCATTACTCATAACACTTACGCATTATTCCAAACATAACTCTCAAATAACTTAAAAGCCTGCATAAAACGCAGGTCCTGTGTAACTAATAATACAAAATAAATTGTTTCAAATTACATAAGATAGGAATAGAAACTTAAAAACAATTGTTCTAAAAATGTGGAAGTGAAATTGCGTTTTAGGTGTATTTGGAAACTTTCGCGAAGAAAGCGAAAAACACTAAAGCGGATTGAACGATGAGACCTTATAGCTTTGTGATACAATTGTCTCGATTACATACATTATAAAAAACATTTTAAACTTTATTCATACAATTTAATTTATATAGAAATACATAATCTGAAATATATATTAATACATATTAGGTATATATTATAAGAAACAAGAATCTTCATATATAGATTTTACATAAGTAGGTACATTTATAGAAAACAGACATAGCCCGACTTAATAGAAGCTAACATTTTATCACAATTTTGTAAACCATTACTAATATAGACGCTTTTTCATGGCACTTACCACGTTCACAAGACAAGGGGAGGTGCAAATGTTCTATAGCACGCTTGGCATAATTTATTCGAAATAAATAATAAAAAAATGTGGCGCCAGAACGCGTGAGTCGCGCGCGGACCATAAAACTATTTGAAAAAGTGCCTGGGCAGACTGTATTTTACTGTAAAAGTTAATAAAGTCTCTTTGTAAACAATGGATATATCGTTGTCCTATACACCTATTACATTTATTACTAGTTAATTAAATCTATTAAGTCCCAGACATTTCTTTAAACATAACATTTTACGGTCTAATTGCGACGAAAAATATTCTTAGCTTACATGAAAAATTATCTCAAAGTCAAAAGTAAAAATTCATTGGTAACGTATCTAACAACTAAATATTACGAGTCTTTAATTAAAACAATACAAACTAATATAAACAATTCTCGTGTTACTTTAATGAATTATTATGTACATTCTGTGTTTCTCACAATCTCATACAATATAGCTTCTTGGCTTCGGACAGCTAGCTTTAACTAAATTTCGTAAAGAACTACCTACGGTTGAGATCTCTATTTGAACTATGTTTCACCAAACGTTCTTTTGTCAGAAGTATTCAAAGCTAATTATCACATTATAGAAACGTTTAGTACTAGAATGTATAATAAATTAATTATTTTATCACTTGTATTGTACCGGAAATCAGCGGAATTGTTAGTAGTAGTAGCCGTACCGTGACTTTTATTGCGATTCAATATTGATTTTATTTTAAATATGTATCTTCATTGCGCTTTTTAAATTACAATGGCAATTAATAAGAGATACATTAAACAGTTCAATGTATAAAACAAATGAATCGCAACAAATTAATGGCATGTGGACTGGTCAAGTTACAGGACTTACGTTATTTTTGTCAATTTATTAGAAAAATACTAGTAAAATTGTATAAAGTCAAAAAGTGTAATAAAGATGGAGATATACTTTTTTTCATTATTATCATCGCAAGACCGTCTTTAATCACTCAACACAGCATCTTTTTGATCATGTCCTTTGCTATTTTGAGGAAATCATTCATATCTTCCTATTTAAATGGGGATATTTAATATAATGCACAAACAGCTAAATGTGCTTAAAACTAAAGTAAGTACTTGTATGTAACTTGACCATCACTGCAACCAGCGAATAGAGAGAATATTCTTACATCATAGAACCTTTACATTAATAATATTATTATAGGGAAAAAAATATGGCATTATTCCAGTCTCGCAACACAATTACAATCATTACATTCAAAAAGGCAACGTAAATACTTTTGATTTCTGTAGGAATGTTTTTTTAAAAATATATCTTTGGATACCAATTTTAAAAAGTATTTAGAACGTAAGTAGATAATTATAATAATTTTATATTTAATTACGCTGGTTGTATTTCGCGAGGCAGCACTAGTCATATAATATTATGTATTTTTTTATTTTACCTAACTATAAGTAGTTTTATGAATACTGTTTAAATAGATAGATCTTCATTCCGTGAAAACTGGTCTCGTTCGGGATGCAACTTTCCAATAGACATGCCAATGCATCCTTGTAATACTCTGGAATAAAGGAGATAATATTTCCTGATTAATATATACTGTAAAATAAATTAATCTAAATTGACAGGCATTTCTTATAGGTTTAGTCCAAAAAAGTCCTATGTCAAATTGCAAGAAAAGTCATTCGTAAAATCCACCTACGATCATTTAAGTTTAAACTAGGGTTTCTAATACCATCAAATGGTTGTTCTTCACTCCTTTAAATTAAAAGGTTTGTAATTATTACAATCAATGACATCAATTTGAAAAAAGACAAAATGTTGAAAAAATTCCACGAGCGGGATTCGAACCCGCACCCCATGACATGCCGGGTCAGGTGCTGTTTGAATAGTGGAACTTTTTCAACTTTTTATATTTGGCTAAACATTATTTCATACTTACTAACTAAAATAATCTATGAGTTACCAACCTCACATTTGCCGCGTGGCAGATTTGACTAGTAAGGTGCGCCCGCACAGCTCAGTGCAGTATCGGGGGCGGTGGGCGGGTTCTCGTGTTGTTCAGTTTGGGGATCGCGCTGAACTCGAGGAGATCAGATTCCTTCGGCTTGACGACGCGGCCGAAGCTCTTGCGGCGGCGGCTCAGCCATGGCGGCGGCGAGCCCTCGCACCACGCCGCGCGCGCCCACCCTCGCGGCTCCGCGCCCAGCCGCGAGCACTCACGAGCGTACGCACGGTACGCAGCACAGTGACACCGCGTACCCGAACACCCGCACGCATCCAACTCACACGCCTCACGATAGTTCCGAGGATTCACTTTACCACCGCATTCCGAGAACGCGTCGTACCGCAGAAACCCGCGACACAACCGCTTCGCCTTCGACATCTTTGACTGCCGACATCTAGACGCCATACCCGGCCGCTCCTGCTGGCGGGTGCAAGCCCGTTTCCCGCCCACGCGCCACGACGACCCGAATCTCCACGTATCGTTTAAAAGTTTTCCGTCGCGCGTTTTCATATCGTCCCTCGCTACCGAATTAAAGTTCCCGCACAATCCACACAGTTTCCCTTTGTAAGCACTCGACACCGTCACTTCTAGGAAGCCATCGCCGTCCCACAACATTTGCACCCCTATTTCAGCTTTCAATAGCACGGAACCGTTGCTGCGTATGATTTCACCCAAGCCGATTTCCTTGTGAGGCAACGTCACTCTCTTGCCGTTCACTTTAATTCTCATCTTCTTTCCCATGTTGATTTTGGCGGCGCCTATTCGAAGCGTGGCCGTGCGCGTCCACGACGAATGCTGGGTATTTCTGGCGTCATTTGATATTCGAATCGAGAAGGTGTTGTTTACGCAGTCGGAAGCCAATTGATATTTGCAAGACCCCTGGAAACTATAGAACTTTCCGTCGAAAGTTTTATAGTGTGGGTCTCCGAAGACTGTGCAGATGCCGTCGATGTCGATACACTTGGGGCAGCACTGGCCGGGCAGCTGGCGCAGCGTCTGGTCGGGCAGGCACGTCATGACGGGGCACCTCTCCATCGCGCACCGAGGCTCTCCACCGTGACATTCGCAAGACTTGCACGCGTCCAACTGCCAGGTTTCTCCATCCTGAAAGCGAACGTTTAAGACATTTTTAATTCTCTTCAAAGTAAAAATGGATATTCAAACTTAAAATGTTCAAAAATATCAGTAAAACAAAAAAATAAAATTACCATAAGTGGGATTAAGACAAAATGTTTACTAAGCATTGAAAACGTACCTGATAAGTCTTCCCTGCAATAATACATGCTGCTTTAGCCTCCTCGACCTGTGGGCATTCAGGGCAGCATTTCCCCATTTGCGGGGGCAATGCGCGCGCGCCGCACGTCAGCACTGGGCAAGTGTGACGGGTGCATACAGCTGTTCCGTTCATACACGTGCAGTCCGTGCAAGGGTCCACTCTGAACGCGCTGAGGTGACCGTGGTACTCCTTTCCAATGATGCAGGGTTTTGCCATCATGCTTCCTGAAACTGAACAAGCGGTTTTGAGACTTCATCAGCGACGGTCTATAATTTAAGTCTTCCTGCTAAGTTCAGGCTGTACCTTCCCAATTTTTTATTTAATTTAATTATGGTTATAATGATTGTAGTACTACTACTACTACCAAAAATACCTTTTTGTTGGAGAAAAAATTAAGATCTGTCTAACTTCGTATTTGCTTAAAGCAACGGTACGGCGGGCGGCACGGTGTAGTAGGAACGGGGCACGCTCGCTTCGGGGAACTTTTATAATACTAAGCTTTGCGCTAGACAGCGCTAGGTAGGATCATATCACGGTAGTACAGAGCACGTTATCTCCGCGCTCTGTCAGCCACATACTAGGTAGGATCTTATCAGCTGTAGGATGCGAACAACGAGCACAGAATTTTCCAGGCGGTGTATCATACTGGTGTGCACAGGGGCATGGTAGAACGAGAAACGCTCGCTTCACGCAAGACTGTGCTTTATATAACCAACTTACCTACTCGGAATGATCTCTTATTTTGTAGAATGCGAGCGAAGAGGATAGTATTCTCCAGGTGGTGTGTACGTGTGCACTTATGTGTGGGGGCATTGTAGTACGGGGCACGCTACTTATAAACAACTTACTGGGTAGAATCTTATCAGCTGTTGGATGCGAGCAGCGAGGACAGCATTCTCCGGATGGTGTGTATTGGTGTGCGCGAGGACACGGTAATACGGGGCACGCTCGCTTCGCGCATGACAACGCGCCGCGCACGCAGCGACACGAAAGGCACGGCTCCTCTGGTATCCGCACGTCCCGGCCTTCCCATACACGTTGGCCGTTGATCACGCATTCTGCAATAATAAAAACGAATTGTTAGGTAATCATTTTATATACTTATAATAATCTCGACGCTGTTGTTCCTTCAAAAGTTAAGAGCGTTTACGCCGCACACTAGCGCCGTCAATGAAAAAAAAACATATCTAGTAATTAGAGATAGAAAATCAAATTATGCTCAACAAACTATCTGAATGAAGTAATTTAGCATTTTTACGTCACTTAATGACATGTTATGGTTTAGTTAAATATGGCGTTATAGTTAAAAGTGGCCGTAACGTCTTATTTAACTAAACCATAACATGTGAGGTGTTCAATATGTGACATAAAAATGCTAAATTACTTCATTCAAATAGTTTGTTGAGCATAATTTGATTTTCTATCTCTAATTACTAGATATGTTTTTTTTTTCATTAGTGGTGCTAGTGTGCGGCGTAAACGCTCTTAATACTTCATTGACGGGTCCTAAACGAAAGTTTTAAGTCTTGTACATTAAACGCAATTAAAATAAGCGCTATCGGTGGGCATTGAAGATTGAGCGATTAATAAATATTAACACGCGTATTAAACTGAAATACCAATAATACACAAAGTAGTTCAATGTATAGATAGATAAGCAATCAAATATAACTGCAGCCATATCTGGCGCCGAAATTTTGTTCACGCAAAAACATTAACGCATAACCGCCAATTAGATTGTGTTCAAAATAATTTATCGTGAAGGTTCAGGGTGTCTTCAAAGACAAAAATATTTATACATCTAAGAATACTCTATAATCAACTTGTTCTTTGATTAGTTAAATAGTATAGAAAAAGTTCTGTTCCGTCGTCAACTTTCAAATGCAAATGCAAAATGCAGCATTAGCGACATTCCTACGGTATAAAATAGTTTTAATTGCTAAAAGATTAATGATAATAGAAATGTGTACAACAAAAGACAAGTAAAAATAATACTTTAATACTATGCTATTTATCTAAGGCTTGTCCTTGACTTAAAATAGCTTTGCTATAAAATAATCTCAGCTACGTGAGTATGATTAATTATGCTTTATATGGTGTTAACAAGCATTTAAAATTTAATAAATACAGACAACCAGGTAGAAAAAACGGAATGAGAACAAGATAATATTATTCCGCATAATAATGTTGCAATTTTGAACGCCTAAAAGAAACCTATTGGCAATTACTTTTAATACCAACATGACATGAGAATATTAGCTAGGAGATCGTTCCAATAAAATTTGTTACAAACTTTGTACTAATTCAATTACATCATTAGATAGATAAGGAAGGATAAGGGCCAAATAATGTCAATAGCCTTTGTGGTTATGTGGTTAGACCATCGCTCTCAAATCGAGAAGCTTCGAGTTCGACTTCCTGCGTTGGTAGATACTGCTTCTATTTACAGTCATGAGCACTAATACGTATGTACACTTTTGGCTCTTGTTCCATGGTAAACAATAATATTTTTTATATGAGATTTGAAAATAAGAAATAAGTATTTTGCTATAACAATAAAAATAGCATTTTCGTGTGTTCCAACAGTTTACAGTAAGGTAGCCAGTTCCTCGAAAGTTCAGAGATGTAGCGCTCGTTTTTCTTTTTATATCTTCTATCTTCGCCTATGCTAGCCACTAACTGAGATGAAAATTAAGCGCTTACCCACTATGGAATAAAAAACGTTTTTTTATTTAATTTGTAGGTTTCCATCAAATATAACGATTAAGAACGCAATTTAACTTATTTTCGTTATGTTCTATTTACGGAGGACTAATTGTATCGACAGTGCCCTTAAATGGCAAACGAAGTGGGCTCTAACGCAATAAAATCATGGTACAAAAGTGAAGGCCATTATCCGGAATCACAATGAGGTTAGGGCGGCATGGCTGAGACAAAGCGCGAAGTCTATAAATTAAGGAGGATGGCCGATGAATCAATCAGACGCTAATGAATGGGAGAGGGCCGCACACGGTGAGCCGTCGTCGTCGGCCGAAGCTTGCCAGGTGTTTGGTTTTTTGACTAAGTTCAAATAAATAAGAGGTTCTCAATTCGGCTCTACATAATGTAGTTATATTTTTTATGTATGTTCGTGCATTCTCCGACATAATTATATGCACTGAATTTGTTGTTTTTTTCCGAACTGTTCGGTTTTCAGCCCCGTGTCCGGTATTCGAAAAATAAATATATCGGTATATAAGAATATATGATATTGGTGGTGGAAAGAATTTTCAGCCAATTACTTACAATTTATTTTACGCTTGTAACAAACTCAATGCAGATGGTAATGGTAATGCAGGACTATGCATCTGTTGTAATTTAAAATTTGCAACTGCATTGACTTAGACAAAAAAAACACTTAATAATAACTTGCTAAAATCTTTAACTACCTATAATAATAGATATATTTTTATAATATTTACCAAGGGTTTCATTTTATTGTGTTATCCTCAGCGAATGCCTTCGCTAGACAATATTCGGATAAATTTTGTCAATTTGATCTGGCAACCCTGCCGATGACAGCCGACCACCTGTACTGTACGCCGACCAGCCCCAAAGCTTATTCACAGTCATGCCTCTAACGGCGAGCCTCCTTGGGAAGCTTTAGCCGTAAGTAATTATCATTTCAAAAGAAATAGCTGACGTTGTCTTGGCGCATGAGAATTCTAATCTGTATCTTATGCATCGTTAGATCGGTCATAAGTAGGTAATAAGTTTTAATCACGCGAGGCAACTTAAACAATCCTTTTACAGTAATTAATAATAAATAAACATGTTAATAACTTTAGTAATAAAGGCTTTACGAGCAAAATGCTTTGTCGTTGTAATTACAAGTCGACACTTTATAGTTAGTTGGCATAACTGTAAAAACTTAAAAGTATTAAAGAATCAATTAAAATAATAAAGCAGTTAATACAACAATTAAATGTAAGTATCGATGTTCTTTTATAGATATACCTACTATCAAGTAAAGTTGTTTTGACTATTCAAGATGTTTGGGCCGAGTGGCTGTCTAATATTAACCTTAGAATAGAAAGACTACATTGAAAAAAATACCTTCGTTTATACCTCTATAGCTTTATATTCTGTAGAGGGGTCTAACTACATAAGCTACCTGAGAACAGGCCAAACTTTTTAACATAACCATATGTTAATTTGAAAATGTAAATAATCAATTTATTGAGCGAAAAACATTGGACACTCAATCTTCAAGCTACATTCTTTCGCTTTAAAATTAAGACATAATAAGGCTACAATAACCGTAACTTGATCTTTTAGAGAATCTGCATAACATCTTCCTGATACGACCAGTCATGGAATGTCAAGCATCAACATTTACCTTAAATGACGTGGTTTGTACGCAAAACTATGCTCAATCTAAGTACTTATTTATACGAAAAGTTACTTAGGTTAGGTGCTTACGAGAAAAAGAGTTACCCAAAAAGTGAAAATGTCTATACCTCAGAACTATGCATCTCGAATACTAAATTATATCCTAAGTAATGTTACATTACCAATAATAAAGTAATTAAGTTAATAAAGTTTCAAATTAATAAATCTGAATGAAAACTTATACCATATCCATCTTTAGATATTTCCTAACTGAGCAGCGATTGGCATTTATTTCAACTGGTGATGGTATAAGATATGACATTAAGTGCAGCCTTATTGGTGGAACGGCACTTCATGTCAAATTCTGATTATCTGAGGAAGTAGTGTTACTATTAGCGCAAGAATTTTCTGAATCGGTACCTACCAGTTGCAGATATTGCCCCCTACAGATTCACAAACACATTTTATCTCTTACATCATCACCAGCTCATATCCCTTCCCCACTGCAGGGGCACGAGCCTTCCCTATGGATGGAATAGGGAGAACAGGCCATAAACCACCACGCGAGCCCAGTGAGGGTTGGTTTTATCTCTTTTTGCATTAATTAACACGATTAGCGTTAGTGGCGCTAATCATATTTAAAACGTGATTCTGTAGCTATCGCAGCCAAAAGAAAACAAATTCAATTGTCTGTGGTCTCTCTCTACTGTGAAATTATGCTGAGCGGAGACCTTATTGGTACCACTTAATACTAACTGGAAATAATGTATACCCATTGCCCTTTATTGGTTCAAAAAAATATTTTTTTAAATCTTTTTCTTATTCTATTGTGAACTTTATATAGAATTGAGAGAAATGTTTAGTTTATTTATTTATGATTAGCAGTCACGTACAGAGTGGATTGTTGTGGTGTGGTAGGTACATGTGAATTGTGATGCAAACCCACCGAAGTATTCTTCAGCTTTGAAAATTACTATGTATAAATTACCTACTGTTGTCTCAGTTTTTAATATGAACGGGATCTGAAATATATTAGTTTTTCATATTTTATATTAAGATATAAGTAACTTTAAAGTAAGTAAGTAAGTGAGGTAAGTAACTTTGGTCTCATTTTTTGGTTTTGTTTTATTTATTGATTTAAAGTGTCATTGTTTTCTGTTATGTTTTACTTAAATTTAATTTAGATTTATTTTGTAAGTAAGTATGTACCTATTTCATTAAAAGTATTTTAAAGTCCACTGTGGAAAGTTCCGAACCACGTATCTCATCTCAGCCAAAAACGTCCACTGCTGGACAAAGGCCTCCCCCAAGGATATGAGGGGTATTTTGCCGTAATCTCCACGCTTGGCAGGCGGGTTGGCGATCGCAGTAGGTTGAGGGTAACCTCAGAGAGATGCTGCTGCCCATCCTCTGGAATGGTCCCTTAGTCGGCTTTTACGACACCCACAGGAAAAGATGGGGTGGTGCAATTCTTTATCCCCGGCACCACACAGGGAACCACGTATATTCAGGTAAAAACAGCCGAGTTAACTCAACCTTTTTTAACTATTTCTACCAACTATTTAGATTTCTGAATTATCCTTTAAAAACATTGGATCTTCAAAGTTTGGATGGGACATCGAATCTTATAAACGCTCTTAATCTAACTATGCCCGTTTTACAACATTATTAAAGCAGTAAATTACTATGGCTTGCTATTGAAATTCACGATATTCGTATAAGGAAAGCCCTCCCTCGTTTATGATACTCTTATAAGAACTAACAATACACATAATGCGGAGGTATAGGTACTCTTCGCCCGCTCACACAATCCTGACAAAGACAGCCAAGTGTCTGTCGTAAAACTAGAGACGAGTAGGTACACAAAGTAGGCTGTCCTTTTGTAGCCAAACAATTAAGTATTCATCGTCAGTACGCACCGTTTATATGAGCGATGTGCTTTGTCACTGAATGAGTATAAACTATGCCATAACGCAGACCCGACCCGAGCAGCACACCAACTTAGATACAAGTAGGTATGTTTGTTGTTGTGCATCGGAATATTACAATAGCTAGGTACCTACAGCTGATAACATAGATAGGTACTTTATTGCTTACACACAGAGGACAAAACTACAGCTACTTATTTATAATCTCAAAGCTAGTATGGTCAAAGGAACATAAATATATTACTATAGAAAAATCGACAACACGTGCACCAGAAGAGATTTCAACAATGTCTGTGTACAAGATTGCAACTAAATTATATGAAAATTAATAGTCGGTTTGTAATCAAAGCGTCAAAAATATGTGACCCCCTAAAGGGAAACATATGAAAACTTGTCCATATTCGGTAGCATCGTGTTCTGTTCTAAAACAAAACTAATAACCATTCTGAAGTTAAAATTAACGACAATTATCAAGTTCAAACTAATCGTAGGCATACTAAACAGGAGGTAGATTGAAAAAACTCTCTAACTAAAAATTATAACACTTTGGTCAGTTATGTAATAGATTCCCGATAAGCGCATAAAAACGGTAGGCGACTCTGGGGCCACGGCGAGCCACGATGCGATGACAGTAAATATTAAGTACCTTCAACTGCGCGACGCCATAGTTACACAGTAGAGATTCCACCCATGCGTACGAAGCGTTTTGCATCCACGCTTTTCTTACGTAAGTACCGCAAAGCTGTGGAACTCCTTGCCTCAGTCTGTGTTTCTTATCAAATATAATATTGGGGTCTTCAAATCACGAGTGAATCGGTACCTTCTAAGCAAGCATGTTACATCGTAGGCTACATCATCACTTACCATCAGGTGAGTTATTAGTCAAATGCAAGCCTATCGAAAAAAACAAACATTTTGCAACCTTAATTTAATCTTTAAGTATTTATAAAATTAAATGTTCAAGTAAGCTGTAGTTATTGATGATATCCAATGTTTTTTCAGATTTTGTTATTCGAAATTAAAATGTATAGCTATGAACGAGTTGGTCCTTGGACCACTTTCAATAGGGCCATTATTGATAGGCGATAGAACACGACGAGAAGCGCTTCCTCTCACCTACTGGTGAATGTCAATAAGATGAAAGCTACTTTACCCGGAATCCGCAACCACTCAGAATCTAGGTACCTACCCCCCCCAAAACTACCCAACGGAGCACAACCATGTTGTTACCACTAATTGTTATGTTGACAAATCAGATATCTGTAAGCTTAGCCAAAGTAACGTTAAGAAAACGATAGCGAAGTTCGAAAAGAATAAAATGTATGGGATTGACATAAGCCGCGCTAAATCACGTGGTCATTTATGTCAACCCCCCAGAATAATAACTAAATGTCAACCCCATACATTTTATTCTTTTTGAACTTCGCTATCGTTTTCTTAATGTTACTTTGGCTACCGCCACTGTGGTGGTAGCTAGACGGACTCAGAGCAAGCCCTACCAACCAAAACTTATGTAATAACCACAGAATTCATTACGGATTCGAGACACGAGCAACGCGTACACCACAAGCTAATTATTTCAATTTCTCAGGTCGTCGACGCAGCCATACCTAATAATAACGACGCTCTTCCAAACGCTGCAAGAATTTTGATGTGCCAGGCGTTTTGGAACGAAACACCGAAGCAAGCTTAAGGGAATCCCAACTCTACGGCAGAAAACTGCTACAGATATAATCATTCTTTGTAGAAATTAATAAAAACTCCTAGCTTACATTTTTCTTTCGTTTTAATTGTTATTTATTTCCATAGTTCTATTTCACAACAACACTTCTTTTTTCTGTCTGTTTGAAAAGGTTTGGTACCTTTATATTTGTGGAAATACCTAATAGTGAAAGTTTTACTAATAATAACGAGTATCTACGATTTATCTCTATACAACAGCTCAAAACGTTTTTACAGTCACTGAGGTTTGTTATGTATTAAAACAATAATTTATAAATCAACACAAACTTACCATAAAAATCTTAAGATATAATATTCATGTAAACTTAATACAATCTCAATTGTTACATACACCGCAAGATTACACGATGAACATAAAGAAAATATTACTCATCATTTTTTTCTCTCGAGCCCAATGATGGTAAAAATATCTCCGCTGATAAGACGGCATCATCGTGAAGAAATAACAAGTAGAGCAAAAAACCTAATGCACCGTTGGGATCGTAAAACAAACAAACACTGGGCACACCTCTGAGCCCTCTCGGTCGGCCGCTTTGACCAGAGCGCGCAGACAAAAACCCAACCGCCCCTACCTTTTAAGTAGGTTGTTAACTTTTTGATTTATGATCAATAATAGAGACGCAACGCCGTGGGAGACTCCAACCACGAATGTATTATTTTAATGAACCCCTGTGAACACATAATAAGACTTCATTTCGTTTTAAGGTAGAATTTAATTCCTTTGTTCCTGGTTGCAGCAGCGGCTGAAGGAATCTCTCGTGGGTCCCGCGAAACGACACGGCATGGGTGGTCCGAGTTGCACACTAATTTCAGAGAGCTGCGGTTCGGCCACACATTATCATTGTACATAAAAATAAAGAAGATTCTCTCCTTAACATTTCTTTTAGCAATAAAATAAACAATGAACCTCGAGTTCCACGGATGCAGTTTACGTTCACGTCGACTGGTTTTTACGACTTGAACACATAGCCTTATTCGAAGTAATTACATACGCGATTGTTTTCTTTGTTTCGTATTATATGCAAGCAAAAATTAATAACGACGACGTAAAAAATGTTTTATTATCACACAACATGATGAAACATTGTAACAAAGTATATTGAAACGATTGATTAATCACAGTACTCTGCAACCAGTATGGCGACGCTAGGCAGTCAAGTTATTATTGCCGAGTGGTCTATTGTCTGCTGAAGTGCTATTACGCAGCTCGCCGGAGCATACCTTTGTTGGTGACGGCGTGTGGGCGACTAGGCCGTCGGGCGCTCCTGACAAATGAGATATGACTACTGAATAGAGATCTACATGCAAATCCTTGGCCGAGGCATTCTTTGTTTACGAAACCGCATGACATGACCGACAAAACTAAACTAAAATTGATTTATTTTTAAAAGCTTACAACTTCTTATAAAAAACTTTTAAACATTAATGAATGTATCCCGAGGCATATAGTTAATCCTGGTTTATTAGCTGAGAATGGAGCCCTGGGATCTAACAACCCATTTGGGTAATTAATTAAATATAAACATGCCTAATAAAACGATATGTCGGTATGGGTCGGCGACGCACAAAAGCGATTCCGAGTCATGTTGTAAATTACTATTATTTGATACGGAATTAATAAACTTGTTAAGGTTTGGGTGCGGAGGTAAATTGCCCACCGTCTTGGTTTTATTTAGTTCGCGTGGCGGCGTGTGTTTGTTTTTGTTCGGGATCGTGGTTGTTTTTTGCCGCGCAGACGTCTGGGTGGGCGCTCCCCGAGACACGGCTGCGCCAGCGCAGCGCCCGCGCCTGCTCGACGATTATCTCTAGAAAAACGTAGGTAAGTACGCGCGATGGGAAAACGCGGCGTGAAATGGTGAGTAAATTCTTGCGAGCAATTTAGCCCTTTGATAGCTATGAGCGCTTAATACGACGGGCGGTGCCATTGATGAGAATAAAATGAAGAAATTGCTTTCAATCTATAGTGGTTTTCGAGAAAGCCTTAATGGATTTATTTGCTTTAACTTTTATAAAACTTTATTTTGTAAGGGTTGGTTCACATAGAGACTCAAATTTTTTGTTTTTATTATAAATTGATAAATGCAAACACTTTGACCTGCAAATGTGTCTGCAAAGGGCAGTTGAAGTACGTGTACCTCTAATGTTTCAGCTTGTCCCCCTGTCCTGTGAGCCTGTGACCCACCGCGCGGCTTCAAATACAACTCTATTCTTGCGTGCATTTTGCGTGTCACTTAGACTACTTTTACCTACTTACTTACCATCACAAACAGGGCAGTTGTAGTGCGTGTGCCTCTGATGCTTCGGCCTGTCGCAAGGCGCGTAGCACTCCGGCCTGGAGATCGTGACTACGCCAGCTTCGCAGCGGAGCACCTTGCCCTCCTCCCCCCACTCGGTGTGCGAGGCGTGGTCGGTGCCGTTGTACCAGCACCCCTTGCATTTAGTGCAGCAACCCTCGCGTGGCATCACTACAGCACAGTCTTCCATCAGGCCGCACTCCTCGACTCCACTGCGGCACTCCACGAAACCGTTCTGGAAGGAAAGATTACGTTAGGTGGAGAATACTTTATTACTACTTTGTAGACGAAGATATAATTTTGATGTGAATTTTCATTAAAAAAGTTTATCAATTTTGATTAACTGATTGTTGCGTTTTGCTTCTAAAACAATGTCATAGTCACAACATTTGTTCGAAGTAGTACAGCTTGGCATACGTTCTAAACGTATTACTTAATACTATTGCTACGACCAATAGCAACTCGCTCATCAAACTGTATCTATTTAAACCTATCATTCTTCTTCCAAAAGTCGGTAATAATTTGAAAATTAAGTAACTTAGCCACAACTTCGTTCTTGGCGCTAGGGTTCAACAGTTTCTTTCAAATTCCCTTAAAGAAAAGTTTAGATTAGCAATCAATCAACATTATCTTCTCGCATGATCTTAGATATGTAATTAATAGTAATTCTATAGTTAATGGTGTGAGAAGTTTATACCTACGCTTGCAGTCTTATTATGACTTTAAATAATACTTACAGTTATTGCCCGTGATATAAAATAAACGAGCTAGCCGCTAGTCGACTTGAATATAAAATAGCAATTTATTTTAAAATCAACATAATAATGTATGACATTAATTCTCTTGAACGACAGGATACGCGAGAGTGTGGACATAGCTTAATTGTATCAAATACCTTTACAACAAAGTATTTCTCAATCATTGTAATTATATAGCTATGTAAATTGTTAAACATAAAACTCTATTTTAAAGAAGTAAACGGATAATAAAATAAAATTTATAAAGACGCATAAAACTAGACTTCAAGCCTCACTCATACTTTTTAAGTATACACCGTCATATTTTGAACGTTTTAATCCTGCAGGTGGGTTGGTCAGACCATGAAACTGAACCACTTTTCCCAAGAAACATAAGTCAAAAAACAAGATTTTTTTTTTTTACTTTCCCATACAAACCATGCTCGATCAATAGATTAGAGAATAAGATTTAGATTAGATAACGGTTAATAGAGGCTTTGTATGGGAAACTTTTGAAAAAACTCGTTTTTTGACTTATGTTTCTTGGGAAAAGTTGTATTTTCATGGTCTGATGAACCTGCAGGATTAAAACGTTCAAAAAGTGACGGTGTATCGTTACGTTCTCGCTCGTTAAGTTTCTTTTATTATTGATCCATATTAAATAAATTCCCACATACAACTGATAAAGCTATATATTTTATAGATTATTCAGTTATTATTATATAGTATTAACATCTTATCACTAATAGCTAACTTTATAGCACCTCTGGGATTCAGTTGATTGCTTCACCAGACGACTGTTTGCGGTTAGCTGGTTACCGTATAACTATAAGTTATTAAAACGTCAATATTTTTTTTTATTTCGGATATGTACAAAAAGGACTGCAAAATAACGAAATAACGTAACTTAGGCCCTTAAGTAGGACTTATTTTAAGCCTACCAACCCGATCCAATCTAAATCCTTCGGAGAATCGAGCAGGGAACCGGACACGCATAGTGTGAGATGCTATGCCCTCTAAAAACCTCTGACAGTGTTTCAAACACTTAGCTTGAGGAACCCTTTAGGTTTCTCGCCTCAAAAAAGTCCGGAGACGCTGAAAAGGAAGCTAGAAAATACTAGGTAAATAAATAATAAAATAATAAACTTTGCTACACTCACACCAATTATCTAGCCCAAGAGAAGCTTCGTTATGAAACTCGTTAAATGGTTACTAGACAACGGATAAACATACTTAAAATACTTAAATACACACTTATTATACATAGAAAACACCCAGACCTGAGACTATTTAGAAAAACAATTATTTCTAAATTGACCCGACCGGGATCGAACCCGGGTCTCAGAGATGGCGACACCATGAAAACCGGTGTACAAACCACTCGACCAAGAAGGTCGTCCATCTTATCTACCATCTATATCTTAGGTACCACCACCTTATTTATCTAAGATTTTGTTCGTTCGCTAACATCAGTAACATTGTTGTGTGCCGAAAGTTAGAGATGAGTTAGACTCAGCGGTTAAAAATTCAGGGTGAAGTGCGCTTCCATCTTTGGCTTTATTGTCCATTACAAGTGCTTTTTCGTTGTAATGTAAAAAACACATGTTTTACATCAGCACACGCTCAACAAAATAATTTTGCTGATGATGACAAGAGTGTTTTCTTAGTGTTACAAAAATACATGATAAGTGTAAATTAGTCATAGGTACCTACTACTTTGCAGAAGTACATTATTCTTAAAATAACACGGCTTGCCACTTGAAATAACATACACGATTTTATTAGAACACTAAAAATAATTTAGGCATAAAGACGTCATAGCGCTGGTGTTATGTCAGGGCAAGTAATGACGTAGGTAAATAAATAATATAGAATGACCAATTCAATTAGTAAACAGGGTGAACTATCCAAATGGGTTTGTATGGGCAACTCTTAACTCTCTTATAAGGTAGGATTTGCTTTAAATCGTGCTAAGTAATTAAGAACAAGGACGATTTGAAAATTAAGTAAAATTACATTGAAAATATTAATATCGCTTAGCACAACCCGGAATCGTACTCGATCAAATCTCAAACAATTATTCCAAGATAATAATAAATAATCGTTGATAGCAGCTCCAGATTCGCTGCTATTAACCCCTGCTGCCTGCCTGAGGAAGAACCCCTGCCTGGTGGACGGATGCTATTCTGATAGCCCTGAATGCAACACGCAGGCATCTAGCCCAGAATAGGAACTTTTGGAAAGTCCTGGGGCCGATCGCTTTGATTTCGTGTGTGGTTTATAACGTCATCTTGTCGTTTTGTGCCGCCTATGAAAGCAATATCGAAAGCTATAGCCTTCAGCTTTTGATATTGCTTTCATAGGCGATGCTAGGTGGCAAAATGACGTCATAAACTATACGCGTAGTCAAAGCGATCGGTTAGGCGGTGGGGGTCTGGTCCGCGATGCTGCTATTGGTGGTCACGTCCCTCAGGCATGAAGACTCAGCGACGAAGAAAAAGAACAGTGTCCTTAGCGTCTTTGGCATACCTTTTTTATACAAGGAGAAATTTATCTTAAGAATACCAGCGGCCCTGGGGGAAGCCCGCTTGGTTATGCGGCGACTCTAGTCTGACTAGCTCCAAGATCATGCCAAAGACTTGCCCAAGAAATGTCAAAATCAAAGATAAAAATATTATATCAATGTAACAGTGGATTAAAAATTACCCTCTTACTCTTATACTTTTCTTTTTATCTAACAAAAAATATTATCGAAAACCTTCCAGATAGTTTTAAAGAACGCATCGTTAAAACGGAACTGTAGTTAAACGCAAAATCATTTTCATCTGTATTAAAATCGCAACCCATAAATACTTATAATAATTATTTTGATGTGTTTTTAATGGCTCTTTATTCTTTCATACATTTGCATGAACACTTGGCGATCTTATGCTATAGTCATATTGGTTTATCTTTAGTGCGCACCTAATACTTAACTTCTATAATATACAGTATTTACTAGCACTGTATTTACCTAATTGGTATTCCTATGTCTTATATAACAAGATAATAAAACAATCGGAATTGGAAACCAAAGCACGATGAACAGCCCCCTCCCTGACTATGAGCTCTTAAGCAGTATTATTGCAGTTGTGGAAAAGAGACGCGAGTATAATCGCCGCTACACGCGTCTCGTTTTCACAACTGCAATAATACTGCTATAAGAGCTCGTGGTTACCCCCCTGAACTTGTAGGCTTTCAAACATAAAATGTATTCCGTGTTATTCTAAAACACAGACTTTGTTGACGTTGAGTCTGATTTAAAAGTAATAATATCTTTATTTGTTTTTATTAACACACATCTTCAAAAGCTAAATAAATCCTTAAGCAAGCCTTTTCATCAGAAAAGATAGTCAATCAAATTTTTACGAGTATGACAAAGATAACAACAAAAATTTACTTTACTGCTTATTACTATAAGAACACGTATTCCATCGCTATAGTAGAGTCCAATAACTTACGTAATATTACCACTGTTACTTATTTTACTGTGCCTTACAAAGCGTTTAGTTCAAATGCCTCTTCCGCGAGCCAATCATTGTTCAATCATATGAATGTCCAAGTAATTCAGTTTGTACAATCGTGCAATGTCGTTAGCATCCGAGCTGTCAGACACGATCAATATTGGCGGCCAATATTTGCACAAATCTGTACACTTATGAAACGTTTTAACACCAAACAGAGTATCATGCCGCCATAAGACCTCATTAGTTATCATTAGAGTCTAGTTTAATAACACACCTTATTAGCTACTTATAACTGAGTTCTGGCAGACATAGGCACTACGTAAGCGTCATGCGGTAAATATTAGTTGTCAGAGATATATATTTATTTTTACTACTTGAAGGACATGTGGTATAAGCTACAGACATAATCTCTATCTTTTTATATACAGGCATATTTGGAAATTCGTAGCGATCCCTTTAAGGGGTGATAGTAAAGATCATTAGCTATCAACTTGCCCTCGGGTAGATGGGGTGAAAATGCACCGATTTAAAAATAAATAAATATTAATTATATTTGTTCTTTAAAGAAAAGTGGGTCACGCTACTTTAAAGTGGATTTAAAAAAAGAACTTACGTATTTAATGGTTTTTTGGTGTTTTTAGTTTGCTAACACTTTAATACGTAATAATAATACAAAAAAAAACAGAAAAAGAAAGGAGAAATATATATTTTTTTCTAAATGGGTAGGTACCTACATTTTTGCCCCATCTATCCCAGAGCAATTTGATAGCTAATGATCTTTACTATCACCTCCTATAGGGATCGCTACGTATTACCAATAACCCTGTATAAATCTTGTGTGCGTGTGTATGTTATTGAACTCCTTCTAAACGATTGGACCGATTTGGATGAAATTTTGTGTGTGTGTTCAAGTGAATTCGAGAATGGTTTAGATTTACAATTGGACCCGGTAGGTGGCGCTACTATAGGGGTCCATCATGGGATACGGGTGTTCTTAAGCGGACGAATGATTTGTTTATTTTGTTGTCATGGAAACTGTCAAAGTGGTACGAACTCCGCCGGTCAGCTAGTTAGATATCCTACTAATATTATAAATGCGACAGTTTGTGTCTATGTATGTTCGTATATTTTTTGCTTCTTTACGCTGCAACGGATGAATAGATTTGGATGAAATTCGGCATACAGATAGTTTATAACCTGGAATAACACATAGGATACTTTTTATCCAGATGTTCCCACGGGTATGGGAACCACGCAGGTGAAACCGTGAGCAGCCGCTAGTAAGAAATAAATGAACGCCGAAAACCTGGATGGAATCTTTATTTCATCTACAACAAGAAAGCGCTTGCTCTTTATCTCTGCTGCAGATTTAAAATAGCAAATTTAAGAGATACTTTTTAGGCTTTAAAGGATAAATCAAATTGTTTCCTATTTTTATTCAAATTATTGTAGTTGAATAACACATGAGCAAAAGCACATGGGGAGTATTGGTCATAGCATATCAAACTGGCCCAATATACTCGGCTCAACATAAAGTGAGAATAACCACACATTATTCTCACTTTTAAATGTACTATGTGAGCTTGAGGACCAAAACAGTTCTGGCATTATACAATACTGCTAAAATAATTAAATGAACTGGTATGAGTAAATTGGGCCAGTTTGATATGGTATGACCAATACTCCCCCTGCTCTTGTTCATGTGTTATTCAACTACAATAATTTGAATAAAAATAGGAAACAATTTGATTTGTCCATTGAAGCCTTGAAGAATTGAATAAAATAAGCCTAAACAGTATCTTTTGAAGTTGCTATTTTAAATCGAACATATTCAGCTATTCTTTGCTATTGTTAGTGGGTTTTAACGACTGTCATCTTACGCCAACAACTGGAACTAACGGCTGCACGTGCCTTCCGAAGCACGGAATAAAGGTAAACCTAACCATATTATAATTCACTGAAATTGCGCATAACATGTTCACACGAATCTTTTCTATAGTAACTACCTACTTAGAACTAGTTTGGCAAATTAGAAGAAAACAATGATTTGCAAGAAAGTAGATGGACGAGGGCGTAATACCGCGAAGTACGCGATTACAGAGGAGCTTCCCAACACAATACGTTCAGTCCAATACGTTTCACGGTACTACCCGAGGTCGCGCTCACTCACCAAAGTTTATTGTTTTTTTTTTAAACATCACACGCACTTCGGCAACGGAACTCTTTGAAGTAAACCTCGATAGCGAAATATTTACGTTATCCATTCGTCGGCTAAAATAACCGTAAGTCTGTCGACTAGCCATTACTTATTAGTTACTAATGTACCGAACATAAAACTGAACAGATTACACAAATTTGGCAAAGCATAACGCAATTAAACTTCATGAACGCCGTTGTTTTTGTAGATCACGGCGTCGATAGTTTATTTTGAGCGAAAGTATACGGTGCGTACGCGCTATTATACAACAGATTATTTGAACTTACATGAACAAATAACTAACCACACACAACTGACCTAGTGAACGTAATGAGACACGATAAAACGCAAACTGGACCGATTCTGGTCGCCGTCTGACCTATTCTGATACGTAATTGGTAGCTGAAGATGTTCGTAATTAGTTATTCTCAATTTTAAACGTACTTTGTGTTCTTGAGGATCAAAACGGATCTTGGCAATGCAGTACCACAAAATGAATAACTAACAAACACTGTTGACATTTCTTGAAAACATTACCATTTGTTTTCGAACCTCGAAGTACCGTCGGATACGAGAAATCGTAAAATACAAAACTTTTTATTCAAGTCGTAAATCTTAGTAGTTTAGTAGTTAGTGGTAAATGTCATTGTCAATTACGTTCAATCAACTACAATGTTGCTCACGATTACACAACTAAGTATAATAATTTGCCTTCTTCATTAAATAACAATTTTATTCAATTAACTATTTTGCTACTCAAAGTGATGAAATTTGTTTGAAGAGATACTGCTGATGACCTACTATGACATTTACACAACGAATAACCCACAGATTACTTCTACAAAAGAAGATTTAAGATCTAGGCTCGGGTTGACGATGACGGAAGATGTTAAGTAGGTAGGTACCTATTATAGTCGGTCGATTTCGCACTGACATTATTTTATTTATTTACTAAACTAGACTTCCGAATTATCATGATTGATTGCGTTTATCAAACAATGTCGAAGGCAATTCGACCTAGTAACCTATAAAGTGGTTACCTACATACGAGCAGTTGAAGGGTGTCACGTATTATTGTTGTCTTAACGAAACTGTCATAAGTATGTGAAATAAATCGTAAATTACAATCACGTTTGTTCTTTTATTAACCTACTTCACGATGAAACTAAACCACTTTTACAGATAAACTCACGTTTATTTTACAGATTAAATTAATTTAATGGACCATGTAAAGAGATCGAAACGTCAGGATAAACATTAAATTAAATTAATGTGTGAAATAAACGCGAGTAGATCTGTAAAACAGTAATTTCAATGTGTAGTGTTCGCGTAAACTTTTAAAAACAATCTTCTTCATCCCACTGTTGGGCAAACTCTCTGCATAGAAAAGACTACCCCAAATCTCTCCATACGAAAGGTGAGAACCAATGGTGGTGAAAACAAATCTCCTTTATCGACTTCGAGATCTTGCCTCCAAGAAAAGTATTTGTGGATTATTAACCAACAACGCTGTTTTTTTTTTAATAGATTGCGGAAAAAGTACCTTCGCATTTTAAAATTTAAAACATTTTTTAATATAGTTTGAAATTTTGGGGCTTCTGATCAAAATATCGCGACAAGTGGTTTTGGCAGTCCTCTCGTGATGTTAACCTGACACTGCCTTAAAGTATTCTGAACAAACCGCAACAGGTGGAAATCTGAAGGTGCAAGGTCAGGACTATACGGCGGATGCATTAACACCTCCCAGTCAAACTCTCTTAATTTTTGCTGATTGGCTAAAGATGTGTGAGGTCTAGCGTTATCATGATGAAAAACCACATCCCTTCTGTTGATTAATTCCGGCCGCTTTCTCTCAACTTCTTGCTTTAATCTCATCAGTTGTTCGCAGTAGAGTTCAGAATCGATGGTCCTTCCTGGTGGTAACAGCTCATGATGAATACAGCCCTTCCAATCCCACCACACACACGACATCACCCTGTTGCAAGTTAACCCGGGTTTCGCCACAGTCTGTGAAACCTGACCGGCCTTTGACCACGACCTTTTTCGCACGTTCTTGTCGTACGTGATCCACTTTTCATCACCAGTTAGCAGCTTCTTCAAAAATGTTTCGGTTTCATTACGTATCGTAATAAAGAATCACAAATGAGTACACGGTTCATTAGGTTTCTTTCAGTGAGCTCGTGAGGTACCCAAATATCGAGCTTTTTTGTGTACCCAGTTTTTTTAAATGCGCCAAAACTGCTGTGTTCATTTCCCAGTTCTTCAGCTACGTCGTAACTACTGATACTACTGTTTGCTCCACTTTTTCAAAAATGGCATCCATTTTATCCGTAATAGGGCGACCAGAGCGACGTGCATCTTTGACATCAAAATTTTCGGATTGAAAACGCTTTAACCAAATTTGTGCTACTCTCACAGACACTGCACTAGGTCCATAAACATCGCAAATTTTTTTCGCAACTTGCGTTGCATTTTTACCTTTTTTGTAGCAATATTTTAAAATGTATCGAATTACTTCATTAGATTCACTCATCTTCACAGTAAGTAAAAACAAATGAAAATCACACATTTTCCCAATTTGAATTTGGAATTACCTTTTTTATAATATAAACTTTTAATGATACCAAAACCAGCCAGATACAAATAGTATAGCCAAAGAGATTTTATTACAAGTTCATACATACTATATGCGAAAAGACTTTTTCTCCAACCTAATATTTTACGTCATTAACTGGATTACAACGGCAACGGTAAAGGCAAGATTGCGCGTTGCACATTGCGGCAAGGGAAGCTACAGCAGCGTAGCGTGCAGCGTACATACAACAAGTTTTTGTCATATTTTATATTTTGTTAAAAAAAACTGTTATTGTGGTAAGTAAAGTAGCAGTTACTATCTGCCAATATTGACCATCGTATTTGACCGTGGTGGCATGGCCATCTCTTACGCTTCTTTTAAACAAACAGGCGTAATATAATTATAACGATGACGATGTAATTATTGCAAAATATATTCTTTGACTATGTTTGTTAATAGATTTCTGGCAAATCGAATACGTTTATGACGTACTCGTTCTTAAGTAACAAATACATTAAACAATTATTCTGACCTATTATTATTATTATTATTATTTATCGTAACATTTGAGTAACCATACCATACTCCTAAAGTCCTAAGTATTGTCTTAGTAAAAGTAAATGGAACGACGACGCGACGCGACTTAGGGTATACCTACGCGCGTGTGAAAGTGCTACGAACGCCTACGAAAATTCATTGTTCACTGTAATCTGTAGCGATTTGTGTTTCGACAACTATCGCTACAGTTTAAGTATTATTATTATGTATACATTATATTTTATTGTCATAGATGAATGATATTATATGCCTAGTCGTCTTGTCATTTACATTTATTGTATGTGAGCGACAAGACTTTTGTCTGTTTGTCTGTTTTTAGAAAAATTGCATGTTTATTTGATGTTGTTGTAATTGAAGTGATAGAAAGACAAACTTAATACTAGTGTTACACAGTTTAAAATAAATATTCTTATTTTTTTTAATAATCCATTTTAAACCAACATTTATTTAAATATTGGACATATTAGTTTTTTATAGTTTACACAAAATGATGGAGAGAGGACTTCAATTACTTTGAATTGACAGTTTTCTTACAATATACTTTTAAGTTGAATATTGTAACGGTACTACTTGTATCAGGTACTAGTTGGCAGACCCGAAAAAAACCGAACCTAACACCCAATAAACAAATATAATATACGAGATAACCTGTTCAATTTCAATCATAATTCGAGAGGATAATTACAACATGGCGACGTTAGAGCATCGACGCGGCCGTCACTCCACTTCCGGTCCCGCGATAAGGGCCACCGAATGTCCGAGCCACCAAAATATCCACACAACTTCCTGCGAGTTGACGCAACGGCCGCATCAACCTTCAAAATTGGTCAATAGTTTGTTATAGCTTGTAGCGATGGCATTGGAAATACAACATGTAATAAATAAGTAAAATAATTAGCTTGGGTTAGAGATGATTGGCCATTTAATGAGACATGACAAATTCATTAAAAACATAGTTGAAGGGAAGAGAAAAGAAAAGAGATGAAAGGAAATACCAAGAAGAGCTTAAATGGAACAAATTACGAACAAGGTGAACGTCTGTCGTGTCTTATAAAGAAGTAACTGCCTCTGTGGTCCAGTGGTAAAAACCACCGGTTTAGACCCAGAGGTTCCGGGTTCGATTCCCAGCGGGAGGTACATGTTTGTGTACTCGGTTTGGTTGGTGGTAGTGGTAGGGCTTGTTGGTCCGCCTGGCTAGCTACCACCATCTTATCTAAATATGTCGCCATAACATCAATGTTTGTAGCATTGTTGTGTTCCGGCAGCGAGAGATAAGAAAGCCAGTGCCTCAGTAGTTGAGGATCCTGGGTGAAGTGCGCTTTCATCATTGGCCTTATCATCACCTAACATCAGGTGAGATCAAGGCACCGAGTAAAGTAAAATGCCTATAATTGTCCCACTTCTGGGCAAAGGCCTCCATCATTGAAATCAAGTCATCGCTACAATTGATGGGTACTGGCTTAATCACCACGCTTGCCAAATGCGGGTTGGTGATCACAAACCCGGGCTATGCATCGAAACATCCGAAACACACTTTGCCTGACCTGGGAATTGAACCCCGGACCTTCGGGTATCGGGCCAAGCACTCAGCCACTCAGCCACCGAGACGTTTCAAGTTATCTCAAAGCACAGTGATCGAAACCTCTCAGGTTATCTGATTCTAAAGGTTCTGCTTGAGAGTAGTTCACTAAAATAAATCTTTTTGACTTTACTAAACTTCAAAAAACATCAGTCTAGTGCTATTTTTGAACCTGTCTCTTTAGCATATTAGTGCTTCTATGGAAATAAGGATAAATCTATCAACGATCAAGAATTTACCTAGTTTTAGCATTTAGAAGCAAATTCTTGCGTAGTATGACTAGCATGGCATAATGTAGCCTTACTAAGCTACCGCAGAATTTGCTTGTAACTTTGAAGCCAAAAGTAGTGAGTGAGAAATCTATTCAGCTTCTCGCTTTGGTTAAGTTTTTTTTAATAGCTCATATGAGCTATTAGAAAAAACTTAACCAAAGCGAGAGAGAAAAAGAAGAGCGTCGCTAGGCGCCGAGATATTAAATTATATGCCAAATTCTTGAAGGATAAAAACGATCGCAAAAACATCTAAAGCTGACATTGGTACTTCTTTTCAATGTCTTCTTTAAGTTGTTTTTGAGTGTTCCTTTTTCGTATTGTTTTCCTTTGATTCATTTTAAAGTGATGTCCTGTAAATAAATTAAAAATACAAAAGACCTGACCAATCTTTTGAGACATTTTAAAAACCCCTGTACGAGTGAGTATAATCGTACTTCACTAGGAAACAATAATCGTCTATATCACATCACTAAGCATACGTAAAAAAATCTGAGTTAGCCTTCACGTTCTTTTCGAAGTTGTTTAAAAATAACTGTAATATTATAGGTATTTAATGTTATAGTAAACAGATAACGCCGTTAGCAACACCAATGTATGAACGTAAACTTTGAGGCACCACAATTTAGTTTTACATTTTTTACTATAATTTACTTCCTTTTATCAACTGTTATGTATGTATTGTTTAACGCTTACTGCCATTAGCATATTGTGTACACTAAATATGACCTCTATCTAGCCTTGAATAATGTTAATACTTTGTATATATTGAGTATATGTTTGTATCTAAATTGAATAAATAATGTTGCCGTGCAACAATCGCAAACATTTAGTAGGGGCAACGCGTCTGAGTACTCTTAACCCGTAATTTTATCTCGTGTGTACGCAGCTCGCTCGAAAAATACTGGATGGTACGCATTAAAACTATTCGTTTTGAAATGTTTATCTCTCAATTTACATAGTGGAGTCGGCGACGCAGACTGCTCGGGGACGTTGCTCGGATGTTAAAATTTATGGAAGTACTATCCGCCCGCCATTATTTCGATTGCGTATACACGAATATCACATTCGGTTTGTATGATAAGTTGGTGTTTCGTTGTTACCAAAATAATAAACTGTAAGTTTTCGGTGAATTTGTTTCATATACCAACGATAATGGTTTATTGCTGATTTCTTTATAGGAACTGTAAATATTTGAAGATTTGCATAACAACGTTATCTGGTGTTTATAAATTGTTTTTATTTTATTTTTTTACCACTAGTTTTTAATGCTAAGTGCTTAGATGAATGATAGGTCTCCCTGCGGTCGAGCGCAACCTATCATTCATCTAAGGCTAAGTGTTAGAAATGTAAAGTTATAAAATAAATTGTAACATTTTTTGTTACCCGGGGCGTGCATTGTATATCCAACCTCCTTTTATTATAATATATTATACAGTCAATACAATGTTTTTTTTTATAAAGCGTCTTTATTTCTCTTCTCAGCTGAATCCTGGCAATGATATTTTCTCGTAAAATAAGTTAAGCTAAGCGGAAAAGTAATAGGTACGTCAAAAGTACTTTTCTTTTGCATTAAAGCAGACCCTAATATAAATACAACACCTTGAATTGGTATTACAACTAAAATGTATATAGCCACTAAATTATTTTACGCGACGTTGAAATCGGACACAAAAATACTTATATTGACGGGTTGTTTCATGCCTGTCAGGATGTACATTCTTTTTACAGTACCCAAGAATATAATTAGACATAAACGTCAACTGCTTACGTTTCGAAAAGCAAATTGCATCGATCATTGGTAGCAATCAATCAAATTAAGTTCGATATTTAGGTCTCTACGACAAGTTGGCAACGCATTTCACGTTTTCTACGATTAGAGTGATTTGCTGGGACGCGATTAAACCATTTAACTTCTTAATGACAACACCGACCTTAGTTTTTATTTTGCTGCGGTTAAGGGTGCCTTTACACCAGAGCTGCGCGAGGTACCTAAGACATCTTACTCGTAGAATCTACGTAGTACGTACGAAGTACAAAGACACGACAAGACAAGGTTTACACGTGCTATATTCCAGGAACAGACATGTACCTAGGCACTTTACCCGGTCAACTCGACCCGATGTCCTAGCTTGTAGAGGCGCCCTCGGTCCGGATCCGATCCGAACTCCTAGGAGAATAGAGGACGCGGATACGCTTTTGTGATACCATCCCCTCTAGAAACCCTCTCAAGATGTATCGATCACACGGCACCCTTGAGGAACCCTTTAAGTTTCTCGCCGCCCACAAAACGTAAGGTGACGCTATAAAGGCCTACACAGCAAACTCTCTAAAAAATGTACAAGGTAGCCAAACGGTGTTCTATGAACGAAACCACCAATAGGATTACTTCATTTAATACCGCCCGAACGAGGTAAGTAATATGAAGCAATCTTATTGGTTGTCTATTTTATCTCGCGCACCGCTTAGCTACCTAGCATAGGTCTGGTGGAAACGCAGCCTAAAGCGGTCTAATCGTATGCGTTTAAATGCAAGTATATAGGTATCAATGTAATTGTATCTAGGCTAGTAAGCGATAAGGCGTCGAGAGCGCAAGGCCGAGTGTGGGTCGGCGGAGCTCTGGCGCCTGTAGTCTGCTAGTTTTTTTAAATCTACTTAACTATAAAAGAAGTATATAGCTAAGTGCCTACGCTTTTGTAGTACTACAAGATATGTACGTTTACGTTTGGTTGGCACATCTTGACTTGAAAGCTACAGTAGAAAGCTTGAAAGCATCAGAGCTTTTGTAGCAGTGACGTACACATTTGTATAACTTTTTTAATAACTTTAGCTTGCTTAATAAGTTTATTAGATTAGTCTATATCGTATAAATTTTAAGTATATTTTATTGTGAGCACATTATAATCAAGAAAAGTGGTAGAAAAACTCTACAAGCCGCATTTGAACCCAGACCTTCTTCTTACTTAAAATTCGGTCAGGCACCCTACCAATCTGTAGGCTATGAATGTATTTCGATGAGACTCAGTACCTACCTAAATAGTCTTGATTTTTGTACGGATCTACAACGATCTTGCCTGATCTAGTTTGTTCAGGATATGTAACAGGTTAGGTAACAGGTTCAAATATCGCTGGTTGGATTTTTTTAACGCTTTTCCTGGGATATAAACATTTTTTTTAATAAGAATCTTACAGCTTACCTTAATCTTTATAATTAAGGCCTAGGTATATTTAAAAAGTGTATAATGTGTACAGGTGCCTCGCCCATGTCTTTGTAGGTATTCGCGTAGGATTAATCTTTTCTTCGAAGGTGTAAAACAGCGTAATGCGACGTAGAACTTTGATTGGGGTCAATGGTTGAAAACTAAAAAAACTTCATCGAACTAAATATTTTGATAGAGTATTTATTAACTGTCAATTTGTCTATGTCAGTTGATTCATATACATACATATTAAAAATAGTCACAATAATATTGTAAACATCAGGCAACTATATTTACGAATGGAGGATAAGTACCATTTAAAAGTTATTTACATACATTCTGGATCAGTTCAAATCCTTTAGTATCTCAGCAGATTTTCAAACAATAAAAAGTTAATTAATTATAGTGAATATATGTTGAAACATATAAATTTGTCTTTTATTTTAAGAAAATTGGCTATGTACCTATGTATGTACGAGTACAGATACCTTAGCAATTCTTTTCACAACAACTCATTTTGAGACCAATAATGTTGCAAGAAATATTAAGCTTCGAGAGCTGAAATTTCTAACACAAGTTGAAAGATCCTCAATAATTGCAATGAGCCTATTAAAAAAAGAAAAGAAAAACTGAACTGAAGCCGACTGTGCCAGCCCGTGACCACGGCCGGTGCAACGCGGGCGAAACGTAGGATATACAAAAGCTATGCCTATGATACCTTTACTAACTAAATTGCGTTAGGTCCCTTTCAATTCCTTGTATTAACAGAACGCGAAAGTTTAAAAACGCATAGAGCATGTTACAATTTTTCACACATTGAAAATACTGAAATTCGTAATGCCAATTAGACATAGAATTTTTCTTAGATTATTTTCAAATTCGGAATGCCAATTAGACACACTATTCCAAGTGAACCTTCCGACGCGATGCACGATTGCACGTGCGTACGAGATGATGTTGGCATCCCACTGTTTGTGTTGTGGTCCGGCCGCTGCTAGACCCGTCACCCGCAGCATTGCGGCGCAGAGCAATGAACCTCGGCATACAGGTTCCTTATTTACGAATACTGCACGCACAAACTTATTACATCTAGATTTAATGGGCACGGGTTATTGACAGCTCGATTTCGAGACTGATCCAACGCGCTAGATAGAATACCTAATTGTAACTTTTTTTTACGGTAGGTAACATTAACATTTTTTTTTCTTCGATACCGTGTAAGTACAATAAAAACACCTATGGCGATTTACAAGATGGATTTTTTAAATTTATTTACATCTTGACATATTTTAGCTTGGGCTACTACGACGATAGAACCCGTGCGCGAGAAAAGACAATGTAGGTACCTAAGTATGTGTTTTTCTTTATCATGTTGTATTTTTTCTTATACTGTAAGCGTGTAGTTACATAATCTATAAATAGATACCTAAAATAAGAACTCGACCACAGTTAAACGTACTAACCCCGGAAGTGTACACTCAAAAAAAACAAAAGAAGCGTGGCGTCGTAAACGACAAAATTCCTCGAGCGTCCAAAGTCTAAGCAGCGTGCATAGGAGTCGCCAGTTTTTTGCATCACAGCAAAACATAATAACAATGTCGATGATGTGTGTGGTGTGTAAAAAATACGCGGTGCTAGAAGAACCGGTGGGACCGCATGCCGCGCGCGCGCTCGCGGCAAGGCCTCGTGGCACCTGCGCCCGCGACCGCTCGCGCGCCCGCGCCCGCCTCTCACCCACTTTCACATCTGCACTTCACAGTGCTGACTGGGAGTTCTGTTCACCATACGAGCAGGTTTACGACAAACAAGCATATGTATGGCAAAGTAACTCATCTCGTTCTTCACCGGGAGACGCTGATTGAGTGCCTTGTTGTTTTCGTTACCTCGGTCGAATGGTGGTGAAAACTCACACTAGGTACACTGAATGCCTGCTGCTGAGTTTTCTTCGCTATTCGGTCCAGTTAAGGTTTACTACAAATTGTATGGGATGGAAGCAGCGCCACCTAGTGACATACGAGTTTGCAATTTGTGAATGCTCCGATACGTCACAATTTGTAGTTTACTATATCTTGATACAATTGCGAAGAAAAGTCGTAGGTACTTAGAACTCTGTGGCGTCTGCAACAACGTGGCAATACCTTTCATCTACTGATGAAACTTCTGAAGGTTTCTTGGGTTTTGTAAGGTCATTTGTCACTGAGGCACACAACCAACCATGAAAAAGCGTTCTTTGGTTCGTTGCTTGTTCGATGGCGCCAGCCGCATGCGTCGATCACGCGGTACTCGGTAGCGGTTGTGTCATAATAATTTCATAAGTACCATCATATTTCAAAACGTAAACTTAAGTTAAACTTGGTTTAAAACTGATGTTGACTCAATTTTGTTTATAAAGATAGTGACTTTAGTGACTAGCGATTAGTTGACACTTTTGGAATAGGAGTTGTGATATAAAGTTATCGTGCGTATGCAAACAAGAACTGAAAGAGCGTGACCCATGAAATGTAGCTTAAAGCATTCTTTCCAAATTTTAAAAATATCTAAATTATCATCAAATGACAATTCGGAAATTAGTCTATACGAATTTTTTGAGTTTATTTCTCAGAAATATAAGGTGAAATATAAACTCCTACTCTAACTAACTTATTTGCATCTCAGACGTCATAATATTCCTACGAAATCTAAGTTTGTTAATGCTTCCAAGTTTTTCGGTTGATTCCGGCTATATGCATTTCGTCATACCCCGTTGTGCTCATAATGGAACATTATATTTTCCCTTACAATCTCATCTCGTCCATTAGTTGGATGTCTCAACTGCAGTATGCCATTATCATATTAAAGAATTAGATGAACTTCTAATGAGTGAAAAACAATAGGTATGTCAAATTTACCTAATTTTAAAATTGTCTAATTTCCACTATAATTATGATACGCGGTAGAGATTTGTATTTGAAAACGTTATGAAACATTACGAATTTAGTAATAAGTAGGTGTTAAAACTTATATTAATGAAATAGTTTAGTGCAATATAAAACTACATAGCCCGAAGGCCAAAATGTTAAGGAGTTTTTATTTTCTTTATACCAATTAGGTGGCAAACAGGTAAACACCAATATATTTTAATAAATATCTAAATTGATAGTTTAAACTTAATTTTATTAAAACTACTTGTTTGATGAATCTTGATATTTGATATACTTTAACAGATTTTTAAAGAATTTTTAGGCTTTTAATAGAATTTTATAAAAAGTTCCAAATAACTTCATATCGTAGTCTAACATTTTCTCTCGAACGTAGATGTGTTCTAGACCCAATTCCACAAGTTCCAAGAATCCAAACGGAAGAGTTATCGACATTTAGTCAATCTCGTAGAACACCGCGCTAAAATAAATCATGAATCAGGTGCGCGATAACGCAGGGATCGCAGATTACTGAGCAATATTCTTAAAATAAACCCCCTTATCCGATATTGGTGCGTTTGTTAGCAACGTGGCCGTCTGACCAATACCACAGGTATCGCAAGAATTGTCAGAAACAAAAATATGTTTATGTTAAATATGTTAAACACGCATAGGATTAAGAGTCACATACTATAAATACAAATATGGAGAAAAATCCTAACTTAACAACTGACTGACTTATTAATTGTCAATTAAAATGCCCTTGAACCAAGAAAACTGAAATTTTGCATTTATAATGTGGAGTAAGAATAGTACCGGATCTTCCAAAACTCCCACCCCTGGAAATTTCGAAAAAGCGAAACATCACACACTTACTGATTCAACTTATGAACTCTCAAGAACTGTTACCATTATTAGCCTATACTTAATCATCCCATTGTTGGTGTCCGACCTTCCTTGACAAAAGCACATTGCCAGATCTGGCCTTAGCCCACCATGCACGGCCCAATGCGGTTTGGTGGGTTTTAACGACAAAAGTTTCATCTCACGCAACAACCGTGACCAAAGGCTTACCATGTCTTCTGAATTACGAAGGGCACGGTAACTCAAGAACTACGAAGACTAAACTAGACACTACATTAACATTACAATACCTTTGAAATTTGGCAGGTTTTTTTTTTTTTTTTTTTATACTTAGCTCGGCAAATGACTCCATCCCACCTAATGTTAAGTGGAAATAAACTCCAGACGCGAAGACAACTGGTGCAGCGTGGAAACAAACGTAGCATCAGTTAACTTCACTCTGCCGGCCCACAAGGTGCTTCTTCACGCCTCTCTTGAAGGACCCCATATCATAGGAAGGAGGGAAAACGTGTGCTGGTAGACTATTCCATCTTTTGGAGGTGCGACAAAGAAACGAGTCACTAAATTTCTTTGTGCGTGATGGGATACTTGAGACAGTGAATCGGTGACTCCGAAGAGCAGCACGTGTACTCCTATGAAGAAAGGGAGAAGGTGGGATGAGGTCAAAGAGCTCTTCAGAGCACTCGCCATGGTATAAGCGGTAAAACACGCTGAGTGACGCAACGTCTCTACGCAATTGCAGAGATTCGAGAGTATTTACCACTTCTGCATTGCCGATAATGCGTTCAGCCCGACGCTGCAATCTGTCCAAGGCATCGAGAAGGTACTTAGCGGAACCGTCCTAGATGTGCGAGCAATACTCTACGCAAGACCGTACCTGTGTCTTGTACAAAAGGCACAACTGGTCCGGCGTAAAGAATCGCCGCACTCTGTTCAGAATTCCGAGTTTTCGTGAGGCTGTTTTGATCACGGCTTCGATGTAGTCCCTTTGGTTCAGATCGCAGCGTATCGTCATACCGAGCATGTTGATACTGCTCTGCAGGCGTAGAGATGTACCCTGAAGAGATGGAAGGGGAAGGAATGGTGACTTTTTTGCCGTGAACGCGCACACCTGTGTTTTCTTGGCATTGAACTCAACCAGATTATTGGTGCCCCAATTAGATATGAGGTCCAATACCCGATTGAGCTCAATGACAAGATTAACTCGATTCACTTCGGTTTCGACCCGCCCAGCCGCTGGGTGACCGTTATATCCTCCATGGACCGTACTATCATCTGCATAGCAATGAATATTTCCAAGTGGAAGCATATCATTGATATGCAGAAGGAACAGCGTGGGGGATAGAATGGACCCCTGAGGGACACCAGCGTTCACTGACATGAGCCGCGAAGCGCATCCATCAGATATAACACGGATTCTGCGCTCATGCAGGAAGCCAGCGAACCAGTTGCAGAACTGAGCAGGCAGACCGTATGCCGGGAGCTTGGAGAGAAGAGCTTTGTGCCAGACCCGATCAAAAGCCTTGGCTATGTCAAGGCTAACAGCCACCGACTCACCACGCTTGTCAATAGCCTCACACCAAAGATGTGCAACGTACGCTAGAAGATCACCCGTTGACCGTTTCGGCCGAAACCCGTATTGGCGATCGTGAATTATGGAGTGTTCTTCTAGGTAGTGGACAAGTTGTTTATTTAAAATGCGCTCCATTACTTTGCACAAAACTGAAGTTACGGCTATGGGGCGGTAATTCGATGGATCTGACCGATCTCCTTTTTTGGGGACCGGTTGCACATTAGCTTCTCTCCAAGATTCCGGCACACAACCTGAAGAGAGCGAGAGACGGTAAAGGCGCGTTAACACGGGGGACAACTCCGCTGCACACATTTTTAGGACTATTGGAGGGATGCCATCAGGACCATTAGCTTTCCGGACATCGATTGATTGCAGCTCCGCACGGACGTCACGCTGCCTGATTTTAAAATCGGGCATTGTGTGGCCACAGTGAGAAATTGTAGGTGGCTGTGCATTGCAGTCATCGACTCGGAAGTTAGCCGCAAAGAGTTTGGCCAGGAGATCGACTTTCTCCTGCGGCTTGTGAGCTAAAGTTCCATCAGGACATCTCAATGGTGGCAGCGAGGGTTGGCAGAAGTTCGATTGCACGGCTTTGGCCAGACGCCAGTAGCTACGGCTGCCCGTAGGATGCGTCAGTAGTTCTTGGCCGACTCGTGCAACGCGCTGGGCATCCGCTCTAATGTAAGCTCTTTTGCAGGACTTGGTGGCATTATTATAGGCTGCTTTCAGCGAGCGGGTTTCGGGATCCCCAAGAGCTTTACCCCTGATCCAAGCGCGGTATGCCGCCTGCTTGTTATCAGCAGCGTCGGCACACTCGCGGTTGAACCAACGGTTGCGCCTGCCTTTGCTGATGAGATAGGAGTGCGGAATATAGTATTCCATCCCTAAAACTATCTCATCAGCAACTGCAATCGCACTAGCTGTCGGGTCCTTCCCACTGAAGCAGCGCTGCCCCCAAGGAACGGATGCGAAATAGTCCCGCATACCATCCCAATCTGCCGACGAGTAGTGCCAAATCTGGCGTTTCGATACCGCTGAAGGCGGTAGCGGAGCAAGAGGCACTTTACTGGATACCAAGCAGTGATCCGAAGATCCCAAAGGAGCTCGAACCTCCACTCGGTAGCCAGCTGGGCGACTCGTCAGCAGAAGGTCCAACAAAGAGGGCGCGTGACCGACTACGTCTGGGATCCTGGTGGGCTGGTTCACCAGTTGAGTCAGGTCGTGCGTGAGAGCGAAAGCATGGGCAGTTCTACCAGCATGGTCAGTTTTGGAGGAACTTAACCACAACTCGTGGTGAGCATTGAAGTCCCCCAAAAACACCAATTCCGCCGATGGAAACCGCTCCTGCGCATCATCTGCTACCCGACTAAGATGGTCCAAAAGTCGAGTTGTCTCCATGTCGCCATTATGGGATCGGTAGACGTGTACCACAAGGAGGGAAAAGAAAGGGTCCTCCAGACAGCGCAGATGGCGACAGCAAACATCCGTCCGAACGAACAAGCAAACTCCGGCTTTGGCTTTGAAGGATTCTTCAAGCACAAAGCCCGGATAGTGCAGGTAGCTGGTGTCGGCCGGACAGATTATTTGCGTCTCCGTCAAAAACAACATTGCTGGCCGTGCCGTCTCAAGATGGTGGTGGACGGCATTGAGGTTTGCATGGAGTCCGCGGATGTTAGCGAACTCGACCTCAAACGGTATAGTTGTGGTGGGGGTGTGCACCGCTGTAGGACCAGTTTTATTGTGAGGCGCTGTCATGGTGGAGAAAAGGAGGGAGGCGTGAATCGAGGAAATGCTACCGCGATGCAAATAGTCAAAGTGCAGCGGCCTGTTTCACCAGGGATCTGCCTACAGAAGAGTATAATTAACCCGCCGAACGGAAGGGCCCCTGAACCCCCCCGGGAATGGCCGCCGGGACCCCACCTTCCGGTCACCAACCGGCACGACGGACCACCCTGAGATTATGCGTGGCATGGTGAGGCAGCCTCACGAGCTGGTTAGGCTCGCTTGGGCCCCTGTACTGTGCCACGGGCGGCCAGCGGGACAGCCGTTTCTACGGGTCTCCCTGGTCGGCGGGTTAACGAAGTCCTCCTGGCACTGGTTTGACGAAGCCTCCACAGACCAAGTGCATCGCAGTAACATCCACTCGAGCTCTGGTTATACGCTGGCTGATCCCGAAACGCGACCGACAAGCGGTCACTTGACGGGTTTTACACCATGCGTACGGTGGTCACTAACCAGACGGGCAAGCCCTACCACGCAGTGGAGCATATGGAAGCTCGAAAATCCGTTAATCGCCTCTTACGACACTCACCGGAGGAGAGGGGCGGAGAATAGTATTCTTTCTCCGTCTCCGCACGGATAAAAGGTAAAGGTAGGTTCTTTCTTAACTCGATGCTTGTTAATCGTGATTCCGAGCCATCCCCGAGGTAGAGAACTAAGTTTTTAGTGGGTACGTTTCTCCCCTACCGTTGTCGAGCTTTAAGTGGCTGGACGAAGGAAGGGGAGGGAAGTCCCAAACCCACATAACCCGGTGTCGCCCCTAGCCCTGATGTATGCGCAAATCATTTTACCTAGTTTAAAAAAGTAGGTTCCTTCCAGGGAGATCTACTCCTTCCAGGAAGATCTACTCCTTCCAGGGAGATCTACTCCTTCCAGGGAGTAGATATCCTCTAAGAAAAGACAAAAAATATCGCCGGTAGTTTATGCGGAAGAAGTCGCGTGAGTGCCTCCACAATATCATAATCAATATGCTCTCGGTTCTGAGTACCGACCTTTGCAATTTCCTTGCAACTACATATAAAATACTATTTACGGGACATGAATAGACGGCAGGGCCGCGACAAAAATAGCCTCTCGTGTAACATTACTTAATTATGAACCTCGTGAACACAACTGGCGTGCTCCTTGCGAACCTTAGGAATTAGCCGGCTTGATTCAATTAAATTGTCATGAAGGGACGCCTGCACTGTTATTACCCAGCTCGGCGGTTAAATGTTTATTTATTAACGTTAAATTCATTGCGTAAAGCTCAATTCACAGTTAATTTACGACTACATAAATATCCTTGTGCGATAGAGTTTTTAAAACAGTTTGTTGTAATAAAAATGATTTGTTTCACCCCATATACCTAAGTACAACTCTGCTTTACTTTAACCCTGTCCTGCTACAAAGCTGCCATATCTGCTAATTTCCTACCTGAGACTACTATTATGTTTATGTAGGTTTATTTTTTTATATTATTATGGTATGTTAATCGTCATTATTATTTTTGCTTAATTTATAAAATACACACTATTATAGTACTTATGTTTTAATAGTTTCACCTTTGATCTCACAGTTTATTAGCTCTCTCCATCCGACTGGTTGTCTGGAAAAAATCGCTTTAAAACGATAAGACCGCCAAATTGTAACTTTGTAATTTTTTATATTTCTGTTCATGTTTATGTTTCAAAGTGTTGCAATAAAAGTCTATTGTCTCTATCTATATGATTTAAAATGAAAATGTATTCAATTCAGTGTTGCCATCGAATAAAGAGTGAAGACCGAATTGTAATAAAATATAGCATGTTTTGGATGCAAACGATAACAATAAAACTGAAGCACCACTTAATGCTACCTACTGTATAATTTATTATACATAATGTAGTTCAGTTATATATTTACATCTACATAGGTGTTCTATTTAAGAATGTGACATAAATATTATATATAAGATAATTCTTATGATATTGTTATTTAAGTTGTTGCCCTTAAAACACATATAACATAGCAGTTTATTGCAGTGTTTGCAGTAGCTCTGTAACACGACAGTAGCCGTTCGAGAGTGATCCGCGACGATAAATGGCATTGCTCATTAAAGTAAACGATGCGCGGGAGCCACGAGATGCTATCGGACGGCTACCGGGCATCATAAAAAGGCTAATAGTACCCTGGGTCAACACCGCTCACACCTGCCGCCTAACAACAACCATTTAATAAATTATACTCACATCACATGCAAAACGGAGAATATATATCTAGCCTACTTCACTTCACCTGTCCGAGAAGATCGATAAATCATAAAAATTCCATCAACGGTACGGCATCACGGTCGTTATGCGGCACATGACAAAAAAGCCCATTAGGTAGGCAAATGTATATTTTAAAACAGAATAAGCGATAAATCTCGCGATGGGCTTTCGAATTCCGCGCAAGTCATCCGACGAGGTGAGATCGGCTGGGAAATACCACATGATATACGGTACACAAACTCACTTGCATACATACTGATGTCGTGTCACCGGTTATGTTGTGGCGTCAAAGATTGTGATACGCGAAGGGAAACTGTCGACGGGTTTTCATAGAGCGAGAGAGAAAAAAATGTTAGGAGGAATGTAGGAGATAAATAATAAATGAATGTTGTGAACTGGCGGGTTGGATTCCTGTGCCGGCGGCGCGGCGGCCGGAGGTTCCGCATTGGCAGTTTTTGTGCGGCGTGGGCGCCGGCGCGGGCGCACGCCGCGGCACGCGCTTCGCTCAGCGGCGAGCGGCAACGACGCGTGCGTCGTCAGTCGTCACTGCGGTAGGGCTACCACCTCCACCAGCATTTCCCAGTTATACCAAAATGCAGAAAGGAATTTGCAGATATTGACAACAAATCAATTAGTTGACTAAGCTATCAGAGTGCCAAGTGTAAGCTTTTTTCAATATTCGACAAGATTAACGTCACGTCTAAGGTTAACGTCGAAAAGAACTTGTAAGGCGTAGAAGCAGTCACATATTGGCACAACTTCATCACTAAATGGCGCTGCTTTGATCACATACAAAATGTAGTTAGTTAAATTTAGTCGTTCGCAATAGTGAAAATACTGGCACTGTAAAATATGGACCGGAAGTCATAAAGAAAAAAAATATTGCACAAACAAGGGAAATTCTTGCTACAAGCTAGATAAGTTTCTTTAAAATGTATGAAATAATGTTAGTCTTCCGTTACGTGCCGGTCAGTAATCTAAACTCGACCAAACGAGTAGTGTAGCATAATCCAACCTTCTGCAAGGTAACAAGAGCTCTAATCATCAGAGAAAATTTATAGTTCTTTTTTCGCAAATTGATCAATAAAATCTTTATTTATTCCATTGAAAACCAAATACGAGTAGTACAGTTGTTCTTTTATCTTCCGATTCTATTAAATGTCGATACAAAATTGAGCTAACATTTCCAATGGAAATAGAGATTAGATTGTGAAAAGCTTGGGAGAAAACATGATTAGCAACCCTGTTAACCATAAACCTCACTATTTTAATTGACCATTTAAACAGACAATTGAACTTTGAATTGAGCTTGTACCGTTTCCAGTTTCTCGTTCAATTTAAATCTTCGTTTTTTATGCCTTTTGTAACTTTAAACTTTCTCGAACACGTAATTCAAGAAGGCTAATTTAATAATATATGATACTATCTTGAATTCCTATAAATGGGACGATTTATGCTTATGTCACAATTTCATTGGTATGCAACATGGAGTTGGTGCCATGATTCAAATATCAGAGTTATATATTTTTATGATCTTAACGAAACAGTTAGCCCTTTTGTAGACGATATACTCGTAGACGTATACGGCGTGTAAAGAGACCAGCGAAGTAATAACTATAATAACTATACTATCATCACTGAATAAAAAGAATGTCAAGTAAAGCCATCTTTTTCAATCGCGCAAAGAACGAAGTCTATATATGAGGCATTATTTTTGACCCAGTGAATTCTCCTTACTGGGATTGGTGGATATTATGTGGCGATACTTCCATCCCTCTTGAGTCTATAAGAGGTCCAAATCATTTCTGGGTTTCTATATCTCTAACTTCCAAACCAAAACAACATTATTACCTACTTTTCATAATCTCTTTTATTCCTTCGTCGGTTGCTAACTTTAAAATCCATTGAAGTACAAATTGTATTATTGTTAGAGAACATAGCATTAGATATATACATTATATTCAAAGGTATGTCGGGTATCCACGTCATGAAGGCAGTTGTAGCTGACAATTAGCACTTAACAGTCGGAGTTACACGGCCACTTCCCAGCAGCAATGTGACAATAAAAACTTACCACGTTCTCAGGATATAATAATTATTCCGAATAGGAAGCATATCTATAGTAAGTTACATATTATTGTTAGTGCTCTATGTTTGTAGTGCCTATTGCATAGAATATAGAGTTTTATTCTAAAATCGATCACGTTAACGAAAACTAGAACATCTGTGGCAAAATTTTGAGTCTCTGTTTGTGGGTGGGTAAGTAGGTAAAACATTTTTGGACGATTCAAAAGAACTTATTAAAGGTTAGTTAAATAAAATATAAAAAAATCGAATTTGTTAACGTTATCGAATGGAGAACAAATCTCGGGCATTCGGATAAAATTTCCTAACTTCAGGGTATTAAAACAGTTATAATTATAAAGAGTTTTTTTATAACACTTAATTTTGCGATATCTACAATTAAGAGAACAAAGCTAGGAAGTAACAACTATTGATCACTAAAACAGAAGATCCCCACAAGAACTTTAAACTTCAATGTGACGTAAAAGCAAATTAAACGAGCAATGTTTATGATAATCACACATAACACGTCATTCGTTATATTGTTGATAAAGGCAATAATACAAGAAACTTTAAATTTATCGTTTACGTATAGTTAAGGAATTTTGTCCAAGCGATTGACACTCATAGATCCGTTAATAAAATTATTAAATACAGTTTATGTGAGAACGTGTGACATCAGTAATTGATGACTAAAATTTGAAATACTTCTAAGTATTTGAAGTATGTTGTGTAAGATACAGGAATGTGTACGTGCTGACGTGTGAATCGGAACATTCACTTATTATAAAGCGGGGTACCCACTGGTTGTAGGTGTAGCACGTAATGTGTCTGATACTGTATAAACCTATAGGTGAGTACGTCTAGGCACAAGTTACTACATATCCAGGTACGAGGCACTTGATACTTTGATACTTCAAATACATTACGTACACCTCCAAGTGGGTAACACCTGCTTAAGGTAGCACTGTAGTGGGGTGTGCCATTGTAAATGCTAGTAAATATCATAAACATCATCATCATCAACTAGTGAAAATTATAGCATAGAAAGTCCTATACCCAACTACAGAAACAGTCACTTACTTAAGGAAGTCAGACTCCTACATATACTTCTATTAAGACTCGGAGAAACTATTAGGTTAAATCGGGTTTTTGTTATCAATTTATCGAAGTTATAAGGTCGTATGAATTTTATGATAAAGAAATACCTGAGTCTATTGTAAAATGTGTTCTAAGAGTTTAGTTCGGGTTAATTCGAGTTTTAAGGTTTCCTTTAATTAAGGGCGATTTGAATGCATCCGAAAGGAAGGTTCAATATTTTTATCACTAGTCTTACCTACTTCTTTTTTAATATCAGTGTTTTTTTTTTTATATCTTACGTAAGCAATTGACTTTCATCTCACCTGATGTTAAGTGATGATAAGGTCGAAGATAGAAGCGCACTTCACCCGGAATCCACAGCTACTGAGGTTAAGGTTCCTTATGCCATGAACGAACTTACACAAGTGCTTTGAATAAGACGTACGTACGAGTACTATTAAATTCAACTGGACTATATGTACCGTATGCTTGTTTGACGTCTCAATACAATTGAAAAAAGCTTTTAATCAAAATTCACTGTTGTGGTTATAGTAATAGCAACGGTTATGGCGTACCTTACAAATGCAGCGGAAGCAGCTGCTGAAGTCTTGCTCGAGCCTCGCGTCTTGTAGGCGCACAGGCTCGCCTTCGTTGGAACACGGAGCGCGCTGACCCTCTGCAAGCGAAATGCAACTTTAAAACATAGTGTTTAATGTTTCTAATACATCATGTAAGAAAAAATATACTATTAGATTTATAACAAACTATAGGTAATTTTTTTTTTATTTCAAAAATTTATTTATCTGAAACACTAAATTTGTAGACGAATCATCGAATGTAATAACATTCGATAAGTTATTACATTGAACTGTAGGTAACCAACTTTTAGAAATGTAAATGTACCGTACACAAGACGTTTCATAGAAAAATAAAAGTTATAGATACATTTCAATAAAGTAAGTCAATATCATGCAATAGATAGATGAGAGTAAACTTGACGAAATTACATTCTTTATAGTAAATTCAGCTTAGGTACTTGCTGCTAAAATCTTACCTAAAGCTCATAAAATTTAACACTACAAAATAAAATCACCCATATAAGCTTGAAAATCCTTTAATTTAACACAACAATTATGAACACCAAAGATGAGCTTATGCAACAATAGAGAGTTTAAGCATCAAACAATTTAAATGTTCAACATTGTTAATAAAGTGAATGTGTGGTAAATGGCAATAAAATGTACAAACCGCAAGAAATGCCTTAGGAAATGCAGCGTCGTTTACAAGTCCTAATTGTGCGCATTTATCTGCGAGAATTATCTTCACTGCTCGACATTTACATAAAATTCATAGTTAAGTAACGTAAGTAAGCAATTATGAACAAGGGGCATGTTACGAGGCTTGTTGTATACTCACCACACTTGAAAATTCACCACAGATTTTAACTCCATACATTTAGTGAAAACTCACCACACACCAGAAAAACTATGTGTAAATTCATCACAGGTACCTAAAGCTTGCTCTGTTTGCACAGATAGCAGAAAAATTAAATAGAGGATTACGCGATACCTAATCGAAATTAACTTCGAAACAAAACTAATCGCGTATACTTTACTTATCTACAATTAATGTTATTTGACCTGCCGTGTAAACCTCTTTGCTTATAATAAGCACGAGTCATCATCGTCATCATCACCATCATCAGCACCAGTCTAAACATTCCACTATTGCGGGCACAGGCCTTCCCCCGTGAACCTGCACATGGGAAGATCGAGTTATAACCTACCTTGCTTGCCCATTGCGTATTGGTGGGTTACCGAAGCATATGACTCGAGACCAACGACTTAACGTGCCTTCGGAAGCACGAAAGAGCTTAATTAGATTACCCATCCGGTAACCAAGCATTGTGATAGTAGCTCCTCTGATAGTAGTCCTCGATGCACTTGATAGACTGCAAAGGCGAGCGGTACGCGTTATTGGAGATGCTGAGGTTACAGCCTCTCTTGAGGACCTCCACCTGCGTAGAGACATTGTTTCTCTCAGTGTCATCTACCGGAATTACTACTTTTGATCTAATCCTGCCATCTCTTTCCTTCTCCCGGATTACACGTGCTGGTCTTAGGAACCACCATCACACAATCAAACAATCAGTACTCGTACCAAAAATTTGGCAAGTCGTTCCTCTGTAAGACCATTCGTCTTTGGAATTCTTTGCCGGCGCATGTGTTTCCCAGTTCCTATAGTTTTTTAAGCGGGGCTTGAAACGGCATTTATGCAGGCTGTCATAAATGGATGCGCTTGTTACCGTGCTTGTTCCACGGTGAGGAGCGCTCTCATTGTCTTGGACTGCATCGGTTGCTTACCATCAGGCAGGATGTGGTCACTATGACGTGTCAATATAAAAAAAAAATTAACCTGCGAGAAACCAGCCGAGTCGCAGAAACCACTGCGCCATCAAGGTCCTAATAACCAGGCATACTCTTGGCAGAGTGGTAGGCCACTCTTTCTCCCGAATCACTGTCGACGCCCTCGGGCCTGGGCAGGGTGGCGGGAGCTGGAGGGGAGAACCCCACATAACCATCCGCGCCTCCCGGGTGCGGTGGAACTTGGACGACGTGTTTTACAATATCTAAAAAAGGTGGTCGTGGTCGTCACTTCAGTCCCAGTGGCCCGCTTGATGACGCCATTCCCCTCTATCGGTTGACATCCTTGTGCCCAAAGATGCTTAAATTGTCATAATCGCATCTTTGATTATTGAAACTGATAAGTAACTCTGTATCTAAAGCGGCGTCGCGTCAGTGGGTGGTGCCAAAAACTAATTTCTATTTTGTTTGGATACAGCTATCAACAGCCAAAATGTTAAATCATTTTACATAAGCGTTCATGTTTGTTGATTCTATCCAACTGCAACGATAACCATATCTCGAGGACTCGATTAATTAATGATCAACAATTCAGTTTATGATTACAGATTTAATAGATGTACTTGCTCCAGCAATACAAAGTTTGGTATAGCGCACACAAGAACTCAACAAACAACAACAATAAAGTCAAAGATTCCGAGTGAGTTGCGCTTAAACGTTCGGCCTTATTGTCTCTTGTGAGATGTCGAACAAAAGATTTTCCACAGTGGAGTATATTTTTTCGAAAAACTGCAATTGTTAATAATACTTTTGAAATAAAAGTGTCTTTTTTTTCAACTTCTAACTAGTTAAAAGATATGTACCTACATATTCATTATTTGTTATATTATCTTTATATCCAATAGCTACTGTCGGTCGTCATTTTATATTAACTTTATATTTACATTAATATTAACAACAACTTGAATTTTTACCAAAACTCCGAAAGCGTATAATATTGCTACGATTGGCAAGAAGCAACCGCTCCAATCCAAAGCAACAGGTGACATCGAATGACCACGTAGTGCGGAGGAGTCTGCGGTCTTGCCTGCGTGGGAACAGCACTGGCCTATATACCGACGCGCCGACCGCTCACATAGCTAGCGCTTAAGGTTGCCACCTTATTTCAAGGCATAAATATCATATCATTACACATCACACCAGCTCATTTTATGCCCCAACTGTTGGGGCACGAGTCTGCCCTATGGATGGATAGGGAGAAAGGGCCATAAGCCACCACGCGGACCCAGTGCCGATTGGTGGTGATTTACGACTGCTAATGTAGCCGGGACCAACGGCTTTACGTGCCTTAAAGAGGAGCTCGAGATATTACATTTTGGGTCACCTATCTGATGACCGGCCTTTGCGAAAGTTGGTTAACCTTAGCAATCGACTGAAGACCGGAAGCGTTAACCACTGCGCCATCGAGCCCCTCACAATTATCTATACAATTAATAAAGAGGTAACATTTGTGACTTTGTTTGTTTGTATGTTTGAGCTAATCTCTGGAACTACTGGTCTAATTCCAAAAATTCTTTCACTGATAGAAACATCGAAATCGATAGATAGAAAGCTAGATTCCTTGCGGGTAACATAGACTATATTTTATTTAAAAAAGAGTTTCTTCTTAAATCTCAAATCCACGCGGACGAATATAGTAGTTGACGACCTCCTTGGTCGAGTGGTTTATACATCGGTTTTCATGGTGTCGCCATCTCTGAGGTCCCGGGTTCGATCCCCGGTCGGGTCAATTTAGAAATTATTGTTTTTCTAAATTGTCTCGAGTCTGGGTGTTTTCTATGTATAATAAGTATGTATTTAAATATTTTAAGTATGTTTATCCGCTGTCTAGTAACCATTTATCGAGTTTCATAACGAAGCTTCTCTTGGGCTAGATAATTTGGTGTGAGTGTAGGAAAGTTTATTTATTTATTTTATAATATAGTTTTGTGCTTCAGAAGGCACGTAAAGCCGTTGGTCCTGGCTGCATAATCAATCCGCACTGGCCCCCGGGGAGGTTTAAGGCCCGTTCTCCCTATCCATCCGTAGGGAAGGCTCGTGCCCCAGCAGTGGGGAAATGAAATGAGCGATAATAATAAGTGATGATAATAGTTTGCGCTGATGCGTTTCGAAGTTCTACAAAAACATGATACAAATAGTAATCAAAGGCCATTTCACTCATCCTCATCATGTGAAGTAGCAACTAAACTTAACAACAGTAAGAACGCCCTCACTATAAGGACAATTATATTTTATAGAAGGGCAACCCTCGCACTGCACTTTATGACAGACTTGCACATGCAATGTACTGTGACAGTGTGAGAACCATAAACGAACACAATATAACGACTCCAACCTCTAATAATCTCCGTTGGTGACTTACAAAGGTTTGATTTTCCTTATTGACACACTTGAGGAAAGCTGTTTGATTACGGTGTCTGTCTACTAAGAATTTTTCAATTCGTAAAGGCAACTTTATGTGAAAAAGGAACGATAAAAATTAGTTAAGTACTTTGTTAACTGAATGGAAGAAAACGACAATGAGCTAAAACAAGAAAATGGGAATATTAATTTCATTTAACTGAACCATTTTATATAAGACTGTGACTTTACAACGACGTTATGATTTCAGATTTCTCAAATAATATCTATAATAAATAAAACTGGAACCATGTTGATAATGAAGATGTTAAAACAGTCCTAACACAAAAACAAAATACCACAACACGATTGACTATTATAAACTATTTTAAATATTAGCCAACGCAGATTATTATCTTTCGATAAACCTTTCACTGCTAACATCATATTTTCTAATTATTAGATCATTCGTCTTAGCTGACCTGATCACATTTTTACTTTGATTCAGATCTGAGATCCGCATTCTTCATACATTCGGCGCCATCGCCGCGCGAAGCCGTGCGCGCGCGCCTTTTCCCGCGCAAATTTTCGGTAAGTAATGTGTGCTCGCTCATCTACGGCAATTACGAGAACATTCCTCGCATATTTACCTACCGAATCGCTAATATTTGGAATGTCCAGTTTCCAGTTGTTTTCGTCTTGGCGATTTTATTTACAAATACAACATTTTAATTTTATTCTTAGATAACAGACAGACACTAATCGCTAAACAAAACTATACGTATACTATATGGTTTTTTTTACTTATACTATAAGGTCCCACTGCTGGGTAAAGTTCTCCTCCTAACATCTTATATCTATGGTAGTTATGACAATATTTATTTTTAAAAATGTAACAAGGCGATAATATATTTTTATAATGGTCTATAAATCTTTTGTTTTCCAGTTACAAGCATAAAAAAAAAAAATACGCTTATGTAATTGGCAAGTTTAATGGCTATCAATTTCGCAATAAAACACGGTACAACATCATCTTTCCTATCGAATACAAGTTGTATTTACATTTCATAACAGCTATCGCATAGCAACGGGCGAGGTTTCAAGGCAAACGAATTTATAAGCTCTCTGAATTGTTAATGAACAAATTAGATAGGTAATTCATATTGTTGGAGATTTAAATTATGTTGGCTAATAAAAATTGCTACGCGAACACAACATTCCTATCGAATTAATCAATATGCTTTAATATTTCTATAATTTTAATACTTGTTTGATTGTTAATTGTAGTTAAGCTTTACTATACGATGTTCGGTATATTTAAAGAGACTTTGTAAATGGTTCCTTATGATGTGTACATCCATGAGTTATAGGATATCAGTGTCAGAAGAGCATTTTAGAGTTAACAGCAAAGATAAATTATAACTAGACATGTTCTATACTTCATAATGTACCTACATTGCAAAAGGTTATGAGGCAATCGATATTCCATGAAGATACGTATACTTTACTGTTAATATTATTTGTCGACGACATTCATTTGAAGCATTTAATGTAAATTAGTTACGACACATCCGATTTCGTGATAATGTACTACGAGTAATTTAATGATCTGCCTTGGTTTTCAAACATATACGAGTATATTACATTGATATAATAAAGCTGAAGCATCTGTCTCACCGAATAATGCCTCGGTAGCCGAACCAAAGTTCTCGATGGATATCCGTCGTCGATACTGGATTCAATTCCTGGGTCAGTTAAAATGTGTTATGAATTTTTCTATGCATACATAGCCCAGGTTTGTGATCACTAAACCGCATTTAACAAACGTAATCCCAGTATCCCAAAGCAAAAAGAAAAAAAAGAAATCCATGGACGAAAAATTGTATTTCAATGATAGAGGTTTTTGCCCAACAGTGGAGTAGTATATAGACTATTCGTTTACTTTTACTTTAATGAATATTATCTTGCCATATTCACAAACAGATTATTAACTTCGAAATAAAGCTAACAAGTTATGCAAACGCCAACGGAACACGTCGCCGGCGCGCGCGGGCTCGTAATTCTCAAAATTAACTTCGATCACGATCCGTGAGCCTCCATGTAATATTCCATTAACCGCTAAATGATACTATTCCAACTAGTGACAAGAAATTATGCAAATAACTAAAATGTACGGTACTTTAAACACTTTACACGCGGTTCAATTGCGGCGTTTCTAAGCTCTGTCCACACTAGGTTTTTGAGTTTGATATTCTACAATTTAGGCATCGGGTTCTTAGATAGAACCTCTCTGTCAGAAAATCATAAACGATTTCTCATAAAATAAAAATACTATTTGAAAAAAGGCAAAGTCTTGAAAAATTTCCACGAGCGGGATCGAACCCGCACCCCATGCCATGCCGGGTCAGGTGCACTACCAACTATGCTATCGTGGTGCAACACTTTGTCTTTTTTCAAATTGTAATTTGTTAATATATAACCACATTCATAAAAATCCTTGTAAAGGCGATATAGCGATAGGTATAAAATAATAAGTAGGTATTATGTAATACTTAATAAGTAGTTTTGAGTACGTAGTAAGTAGCCCCAGTTTACCGTACGTAGTAAACTAGGAGTCCGGTGAAAGCTTAGCAACTTTCGCTGCGCCTGGTGCCTATATTGTTTAAAAATAATTTTTATATAAAACGGCCAAGCCTTTGGACTTCTGCCAGAAGACATTTCTGGAGAAGAAGAATCACAAGCGCATAATGCAGTTAATACTCTTATGACATTCTTGTTATAGCGACTGACTTAGATAAAATTATGAAAGCTAGCTGTGGCGCAGAACAGACCCAGATGGAGGCTCTTATTATTTATTTATTTGAACAACCAACAAGATCAAACACTAAACATGCTAGTAACTTACTTTTAACATTTTCTAAGCTAAGTGTTGCCTTAATTATAGGTTGCCACGGCACGCATAAGAATATAATACTAAGGGTATCGGAAGCCGATGACCAAAAAGAAAGTAATACAATAAAAACTAAATCTAGTAATTTGGACTTAATATTGCTAAATATGATCTTACATTGATAACATGCTACTATGAAGTTTAAAACAAAAAGATAAAAAAAAAAATACAAAACAAATATACAAATTATCGGAGGCCAAGACTCACTTTGGGTCCCTGAGCCAACTTAGTAAGTAAGTAGCTAGCAGGACTTCTACAAAACTAGCTTTATCATCAACTGAAATGCTGCAGCTGAGAATTAAACACGGGAGTAGTCTGAAACTAGTGGTCTTATTGCTAGTCTTTTCAGAGTAACTGCCTCTGTGGTCTAGTGGTTAAGACCACCGGTTTAGACCCAGAGGTCGAGGGTTCGATTCCCAGCGGAAACTAAATGTTTGTGTGCTCGGTTTGATTGGTGGTTGGGCTTGTTTGTCCGCCTGGCTAGCTACTAATATCTTATTTAAGTATGTCGCCATAACATCAATGTTGGTAGCATTGTTGTGTCCCGGCAGCTAGAGATAAGATAGCCTAGATCCTCACTAGTTGAGGATTCCGGGTAAGGTGCTCTTCCGCCTCCTTCGTGTGGCGGTCTACCATCCCACGTTAAGCAGACTTAAAAAACGACAAAATCTTTGGAGATTGACGAAACCAATATAAATACTAATGCAAATCTGCTTAATTAAAACACAATTTCCCGGATTTATCGAACTATTGACTAATTATCTCTTAAATGGTTAATTGATTTAATGTTATCACTAAGAAATTACCCAAAAAAACCTAAAATTTTGTTTTTATCGGTCATTTCACTAATGACGTCAAGATAAAGATAATTTTCGCAAGTTGTTTCTCTTTTGCTCCACGCTTAATTATTATCCTGGTAGACACTAATGGACATTTGTTTAACTGCAAGTGCACAATCAGTGACTTAGAAGCTTATTACCGCTCATATCGATATATAAGAAGCGTGAGGCGTGAAGAAGCACCTTGTGGGCCGGCAGAGTGAAGTTAACTGATGCTATGTTTGTTTCTGCGCTGCACCAGTTATTTTAGCGTCTGGACTCCATTTACACTTAACATCAAGTGGGATGGAGTCATTTGACGAGCTAACTATAAAAAAAAAATTAAAAGGTATGTTAGGCCGTAATGTCATCTAATGCGTATTTTAATATTAAATACCGAAATATTTTGATTATGTAAATCATTTATAGAATGCTTGTTGACATTTTTCAATGCGCTAGGTGCCTACCTATGTTCCGATTTAACATATCTGTCATCATCTCGTTTGGAATTTGAAATTTAACATACAGGTCTTTCAGTTGCTCATGGTAAACATATGCAAAGATGGACAAGATGATAAAGTACAGAATGGTGACACGATGGCATAAGAAGATAAAACGAGTAGAATGAAGATAGAACAAGCTTAAGATGCATGCTTTATAATCATGCATCTTAAGCACTCTCTGCACATTTTTTTACTCTGCACCAGTTGTCTTTGTGGAATGGAGTCATTTGCCGTACAAAACATAGAACCATTTGAATCAAACAACTACTTGGAATTGGTTTGATAGTTATCCTTAAATAATTTATATAACAACTTTTTCGTGTTTCATCATCATCATCATCATCTCAGCCAAAAGACGTCCACTGCTGGACAAAGGCCTCCCCCAAGGATCTCCACAACGACCGGTTTTGTGCTGCTCGCATCCAGCGGCTTCCCGCGACCTTTACCAGATCGTCGGTCCACCTTGTTGGAGGCAAAAAATTAAAATGCATACACAGACATATTCCAATAAAACATTAACTGACATATTTTAAGATGAAATTAAAAGTCAATTTTGTAATTTAATGTGAAATTTGAAAAATACATGCCAATTTCTGCCATAGGCATGTAGGTATATAATGTAAATGACGGGGCATTGTGTGAATTAACTCTTGACAACACTGTAAATGACACTACACATTTACAGAATACACTAAACATGCACACTAGTTTAGGTCCAAGACACCGTACTTGTAGAACAAGGGTACGACGAACCGGTTCACACGCGCTCTATACCAGGTACAGACATGTACCTGGGCGCTTCTCTCCTCTACCACAGCCCGGTCAACCCAAGCCGAGGTCCGAGCCTTTAGAGGCGCCCTCGGGTTGTTCCGCTCCCCGATCCGATTCCTTCGGAGAATCTAGTAGGGCACGGGGACACGCACTTTTAAGTGTGTGATGCCGTTCCCTCTAGAAAATCTCCGAGGGTGATTCGTTTCACACGGCTTGAGTAACCCATTACGTACCTCGCCGCCCCCAAAAAAGCCCGGTGACGCTGAAAATGCCGTTTTAGGCCAATCAATCTCAAAAAAAAACATAGATAAGATTAGACACTCGAGGATTGTTTAAATGACTAGTTATCATTAAATTACTTTGAAATTGGTTTTGATAATAAAAATATTATCAAGACATATTTGCTGCTGCAGAAATACAGTTTATCTCCATCAATTTTGAGATTATCAAGATGACAGAAAGCTATGTATTATAATGACGTCAATAGTGATAAAGGAATCTCATCAGTTAAAGAAAAATACGGTGTTTTAATTATTTTACTTTCTTTTGACAATCTTAGAACGTGCGAGATGAAAGGATCCAGATATATTCAAAAGATATTTTTAAGAGCTCCATTAGAACACAATAATATCACAAAGCTCTCTTTATTAGGATTTAAAGGATTCGAAACCTAATACTAATCGTAATATTTATAAGCATTTATTTGCTTTCGTATTGAGGGGGGAAAAAAATTCTTAAAAAATGACGATTCTAATATTGTACTCGTATAATTACTCGTATACATACGTACAAAATAGTGATTTAGCAACCTTTCCTAGCTCGATAGGAAGAGCTCGATCGCGCAGTGGTTAACGCGCCCGATCTGCGATTGCTGAGGTTAAGCAACTTTCGCGAAGGCTGGTCATCGAATGGGTGACCAAAAATTTATTATCTCAAGCTCCTCCTTGCTTCGGAAGGCACGTAAAGCCGTTGGTTCTGGTTGCATTAGCAGTCGTTAACAACCACCAAACCGCACTGGGCCCACTATCCCTATCCATCCATAGGGAAGGGTCGTGCCCCAGTGCCCCAGCAGTGGGGACATATAAATGAGCTGATAATGATGATGATGATGAACCTTTCCTAAAGCGACAAGAAGTTGACAAAAACTCTAAATTTTGTAACATTAGGTAATACCATTTAGTTCTACTCGTAAGTATCTCCAGCTAAGACTTTAAAGTACCTAACATTAATTTATATAAAAACAAGTCAGGAAACAATATGCTCAATTTCTTAACTGACAAATTGTTGTAGGTCAACTACTTACATGTTATGTAAGTGACGATTGTAACTATCCCATTGTATGGTCAAACATCAAACTTTAAAAGACTTATGAAGTTACAAGAAGACGTGTAAGTACATGTTACAATCACTTGAAATAGATGAAACTGCATAATTAGGTATTCAATACTCTTTATTTTGTTTTTTATGTTTTCTTTATGTTTACTTTACCCAGATTAGGAATATGTTGAGATTGTTGTACTTGTAGATTATGAATAAACTTTTGTCTGTGTTAATCACTGGGCTACCTATCATTCTCTCTATCCTTGTAATATTGATAAGCAGTATATTGCTATCCTTCAGAAACTGTACCGGAACGCAACATTGCCACTGAATATGTATAGGCTATTCGATTTTGTGCCAAAGAATCGAGAATAAGTTCAAAGCTCTTTAAAAGTGTCCAAGGACATCACACCAGCTGCGATTTGCTGATAACCTAATCGTTATAACCGAAAACCTAGATAATCCCCAAAAAATACATAATGACTTGCACAAAACTAAACTCATAGCAAACCGTCTATCATGAAATATTTACAACACAGTTAAACTGCCGTAGCCAAATATTAGACCACACAATACTTTGAATATGGTTTATCCTTCGGCCGTCATTTTTACGTAAAGGATATTTCTAGGCGAATCTAGCTAAGTTGGGCTGCATTCGGAAAGCTGTAAGTAGCAGCAAATTTTACTGAGACCAAAGTCTAATACTGTCACAGGTCCTTAACAAGTGGCATTAAAAAACAATGATTATCGTATTTAATTGACAAAAGACATACGTCTAAATGACGTTTGATTGGCCTATGTCAATCCTATACGTTTACCATTCTATTCCATTTCTATTCTACTAGCGTTAATGCATGAAGACCTAAAGGTGTGGTTAGATGGCAATGTGCCTTGGCTTATCAATGGATGAGGGAAGCACGTGACCGGAAAGATTGGCATTATTTAGCAGAGGCCTATACCCAACGTTATGTGCAGATAGATAGATTGGGAATACTAAAATAATATGTTATTGCTCTCGCAAAACCAAGGAAGAACGTGCATGGATACAGTTTGAGAGCTTATTCCAAATTGGTCGTTAAACTGTCTCTATTATTCATATCTAACTAACTAACTATTCATAACCCCCTGGCGACTATTGACGCCAGGGGGTTATGAACATCACGACACATACAACACAAAACAACACAACACAACACAACACAACACAACACAACACAACACAACACAACACAACACAACACAACACAACACAACACAACAACATGCCATTATATCTTCATAAATTTATTAAATCTCGAGCAGGCTGTCAGTGCGCACGCTTTCAAACAGAACCTATATTAATATGGTCACAACTTTCCCCTCCCTAAGAGTAGTTACTTACTGATGACGCCGTTTGAAGCAGCGGCAAGGTCCCCGAGGGTAGCGGCAAGCACGAGCAGGCAGGCGGCGGCGCGTGCGGTGCGAGGCGGCACCTGCATGGTCGCGACTACTCGCGGCGCCGGCGCCCGCCGCCCTGCCTCCCTCGCATCACACCCTTGCGCCACGCCACTCGTGCGCAACACCTGAAACAACGGACAATGTTACAGTAAAGATTTCGAGCAGGAAAATATGATAACTGATCAAGTGCGAGCTTAACTTATCTTGTAGAGGGTTCCGTACATATGAGTTGGTTAATGATTGTTAGTAAAAAAATTGCTTTCTGATAGTAAACTTTAATATATAATAGGTATACAATATAAATGTTCGTATTTGGATTACCAAACCAAATTCCAAGGCTATGAAAAAGACGTGTTATTATTTCGGTTCTGTTTTTTTTTAAATACGTACGGATTAATTAGTCAAAGGTAAAATAAAAATATGTTCTAACATTTTATGAAAAGTCTAATAAATAGATCGATCATGTTATTTTTGTCACATATTGATTAGGCATACCTATTAAATGCGACCTATCAATTCTAAACGTACTAACAACTCACAGTGCAAACACAAACCGAATCGAGAATCCAACTCGCCTCTTAACAAAAACCTTTAGCGTGACGTAACGGAGTCATCGGACGCCGAATTATCAGCGAGGTTATTTACTGTATTTTCGCGGGCGATATGGCACGAGTGCTGATTGATAATGCAGAATGCGCCCGCAGTGAGACCGCGGCTTTACTGGCTGCGACTTCCACGTCTCGCCCGACCCTCGGATGACCGCATGTGGGTATCACGTTTGGCTAGAGTCTGCATGCGTGTAGAACATTACGGATAATCTTCTTCATTAATCGCCATTTGTTTGTGCAGAAATGTTTCGAAAGAGTACTTGTGGATAGTCACACTACACACGTTGCATTTCCTGAACTATTAGCTTTTGCAAGACTAAACATTATATATATTTTTAAGAATCAATTATTTATCTGTTTAACATAGACTTCGTTAAAAAGTTGTGCTGGATTAAATTTCCCAATATTTTTTTAAAGAAAACATTAAACTTAGTAAATCTTCTTCTTAGTAATAATAATAATAATAATCTAGTTCTTATTAAAGTAAATGGTTTAATGTTTGACAAAATGCTATTTTCATTGCTTTTTATATAAAATTTTCTTAAGTGCTACTTTTGTAAGCTTTTCTATTTAAAGACACAAGTTGGTACTTATTATAACTTTTAAAATGTATACTACTATAGATCTTATTGGATGCATTGCATAATAAAGTGGTTTGTATATGTCTGTTTGCTATTTAAATAAGTAAAAAATATAAAATTCTAATTAATGGAACGTGGCAAAAAAGGTATTTGTTTAACATGCACGACTGTATGTCGAACGAACTGCCGCCGCCGGGACAACGAGATCTCCAAATACTCTTCAATCAATAAGCGCCGTACGAACTACACGTATTAAAAATAATGTCCAGCATCCTCAATGTGGCATATGAACCCTACACTTGTCCCAGATGACGCAAATATTCACTGTGCAACGGTACCAACACTGCGCTTACGGCGAAATTATATATGTAACTGAAGTATAGACTGCGATACAGAATATCTGATTCATATGAGAAATAGTTTTGAACTGTTAACTTTAAGTGATTTGTTAATGCGGATTGTAATTTATAAAGAATCATTATTCCTTAACTTTCATAAATAAAATGTTTTGTATTGAGAACTGTTTTTAGAAGTTTAAAGTAAAAATAGTGATAATAAAAATGTTGCACTCAAATCATACTGGCACTTATTAAGCTCAAAGGTCGCATAACTGATTTATCTGAACACATTTTGCGACATTCAAAACTTTAAACAGGTTCACATGTTAGACATTAAATTAATTAATATTTAGTATGAATAATAACAACCAATTAATACAATCTGGCGACACTATCAGAGCGGCTGCGTAGCTAACTTGGTAGGTAACAAGGAAACATCGCCGGCAAGACCTATAATCAGCCGGGATAATTTTTAATAAGCAAGTTTCGCGAATCAAGGCGCAATTAATTATTCAAAGCTTATCAGTGCCGAACATAGTGGCACGGTCAATGCCACCGGCTGCCACCCTTCTATGTAATTTGAATTTAAACTTTAACATTATCACGAAAAGGATTGTCAATCGTACGGTTAAGCGGTTGAGCGTTTGATAGAACAGCGGACCGGCGTCCTTAGCAGATTTTTACAGCATACCGCGCGAACGTTGACCTTGTGCTCGGACATAGCATTTATTCATTAATAATAACAGCGTGGAGCAAAAAGTGGTTCATAATAAGTGCGTTTGCAGGACACGTTGCGCGGGCGCTGCTGCCGGGGCATCGCCTCTCGAACATTGTCAATTACGCTAGTTCCGGTTCCAAATCCTCCTAGTTAATGCGTTTGGCCACACTAACAGTAAAAACTATATAAAAGCATAATTTAATCGCACTAGGCTTCTGAAGCTAAAGTAATGGAAGTGTCATGTTGTAGTTTTATTTCTAGTAATTTAGGATATTATTGATTTAAATAATTATAGATTTTTAATTATTAAGTGTAGATACATACATGAGTATTATGAAAAATAAAACAACGGAGTGTCATTTTATTAATTCCCGTACGTACGAGTATATTTATACTTTATATAACACTAAAGGGGAAAAGAGGGATTTTAGCATTTTTCATCGCCAATAGTTATCTATCTATATATAGAATAAAAGAATACCCGGGACATCTCTGTTTGTCTGTTAGGACGGGTTAATCTCAAGAACCACTGGACGGATTTTAATGCGGCTTTTTCTCATATGTAGAGCGTCTTTCGAGGGTGATTAACGTACACAAAACAACACGAGCGAAGCCGGGCTGGGTCTCTAGTGATTAATGAACTGATTAATAAAATTACTAAAGACAAGGCTGTATGGGAAACAAAGCTTTATCGCAGACAAAACACAACAATACTTAGAATGCTCGTTAAACAATGACCTAGTTGATTAAACAGACAGGAATAAATATTTGTATAGCCAATCACGAGCAGCTTATCAAAGGGAATTCAATTAAGGTCAAAAATAAATCGAACTAATTTCAAGAATAGGTTAAAAACTTTATATAACATGTATTTAACCTATCAGTTCAGATAAATTTGTACAAAGTATAACACTACAAAATGCCAGAACATGCGAGTTTGAATAACACTTATGCCCTCTTACAAAAAACAAAGAATAAGGTCCGAATAGTTATTCCGTGTTTTGTTCCTGTCATGTAAACTTCATTTCAAATTAGAGTAAAAGAGACAAAACACGGAATAACTATTCGGACCTTATTCTTTGTTTATTTGAAGACCCTAAAGTGTTTAAGTATGCTTGCAATAACCTTTAATAAAAGTCAAAGTCGAAGTTAAAAATATCTCTAAGTAAATAAACATATTTAGGTACTAAGTACTTTTGAATCGTCCAAAAAAAGTAACTATTCATGTTACTACCAAGGAAAAAATATCTCTTATATTATGCCATTGATCGACTTTGTTCCATAGTATCGGAACGTCCTGGTCATTGTTAAAAAATGACAAACAAAGGTGCGGCAACGCAAAACGCCTCTCAAATCAAAGTTAGTAGCAGTTTCTTTAGCGAAGCATTGTTCAATTTTTTTACTAAGTACATTGCACGTCAAATTGGTTATTGTTGGATTTACAAATACCAATTGGACAATAGAAGGGGAAAAAATCAGTTGATATATTGTCCTCATTAGCACAAAGATTTATCGCGGCATTATTTGAACTAGCGATCGACCTCTACTTCGTATAGCGTCTACGTAATTATTGATTTTTGGAAAATCCCGTTTTATCTCCTGCCTACGTCATGAAAAGGACCTGCCGAAAAAATTCTAAGCGATATAGGTTTTTTTTTGTTATTTACATCGGAGAAGCGCTTGGCCTTCTCCTCACTTGAAGGTAAGGCCGAATGAGGAAGCGCACTTCACCTGTAATCCTCGAACACTGAAGAATTGGCTCTCTTATCTCTAACTATCCGAACACAACACTGCAGTGCTACCAAACCAACATTATTGTTATGTGGCGGAATTAGATAAGATGGTAGAAACTAGCCATGTGGATTTAAAAAAGCTCCACCACCAACCTAACAGACATTATTATGTGCCCCCTAGGAATCGAATCCGAGACCTTTACGAGTTAGACTGGTGGCCTCACTGCTAAACCACGGAGGCGGTTTAAGTTCCAGTGGTTTCGGCTGTGCGATGTTGATCGTTTAGTCAATAGGATTTCTTTTTATAATTACATACTAACTAATTTTATAAACAGGAAATCTTTGTATTTTTGTATGTATGTTTGTGACGAATAAACTCAAAAACTACTGGACATATTTAAAAAAATCTTTCACCTTTACAATGCTACATTAGCGTTGAGTAACATAGGCTATATTTTAAAAAAAAATGTTCACCCTTGCGTAGCAGGGACGGGCCGCTAGTAATTACATATAACTTATTGACCTCAATTCGCTCAGGACCGCAATAAGTGGTAGTAATGGAGGGACATCTTTATCCCGCAGTGGAACAGTGAGGGCTTATAATAAATAATGAATAACTTGATGACGTAACTCACATTTTCCATGTCAATTAGATACAAGATGAAATTACTCATTAATTGATTAGGTTTAATTGTTTTTATAGAACAGCTAAGCACTAGTCACAACACTGATCTGGTCACACGGCTCGTATCGAACCAACTGACCGAAGCAGAAAGTCGCAGATTGGATATTCTCTGATGAATTGTGTGGGCACTGAGTAATCCTGGAATACCGTGGTAAGCATTCATTGGAATGTCTTTGGTTACATTTATTACCAACATTAACAATGGCCGGTCTTCGGAGAAATTTCATGGGCCACAGATAACATTCTATATGTTATCTCCAATTTTTCGAACACACCGTTAAATCTACCTGTGGAAACATTTAATATTTTTTTAATACATTTAAGTTTGAAATTGATAATTGTATCGTCATGTAGAATGAGACTACTTTTAAATCAGATATGCATTGATGATAGCTATTAGATCCTTAAAGTAGCTGCTAAAATGGGTATCCCTAGCGTTCTAGGCACCTCTAGTCTGATAACGTCCAGAATCATACCGTAGAACTACATGTGGAAGATCACTATAGAGAACAGGAACTGTGAATGTTACACCTGATTCAAAAGTAACTCCATTCTACCGTGCAGTTAAATAGTGAGACTCAAATAGAATTTCATGTATTTTTGTAATAAAAAATTGAGAAACACAATTGTAAAAAACCTGCTCTATATATTTAGCCTTTGTACCTATTTGTGGTAGAGCCTTTGGTTAATTACATGGATAATTCATAACCTCATGAGGCAAGGTTTTAATTAATTGCTAAACACTAATGAAACGTGTAAGTAACGTGTTTCTCCATAGGTCTAAGGCGACTTACGTAAAAAACCGGACTAACATAAAAAATAACTGCAAAGAAAAAAACTGAAAAAAAAACAAGCTCTACGATCCCAGAATTCAATTTGAGCAATGTTAAGCGGCCGTGGCTAGCTCAATTAAATCCGCACTGTTTTTGGTTGGTTGGTGATTGTCCCCGCTTGCGACAACTATCAATATTCAATTTATTTATAAATAATAATTTATAATATATTTTATTATTTAAGTATATGTATCGGACAAGGAAATATTTCACGTTGCATTCAACATTGCTCAAATTGAATTCTGGGATCGTATAGCTTGTTTTTTTTCTTTTCAGTTTTTTTCTTTGCTGTTATTTTTTGTTAGTCCGGTTTTTACGAGTATATAATTGTTTTTTATATAGTTGTTTTAGCAGTAGGGTTTTTGTTTTATTTTAATAATTTGTTTTATTGCAAACTTTTTACTTTTTTTTATTAAGTATATTCCGGATTTTTTTATAGCCTATGTAACTCCCACAGTCAAAACAAATCTAACGACACCTCATAATATGTTAAAATCCACCATACTGTTTGGGCTGTAGGGCGTGCCATATGCCATACATACATACATACAAACAAACATACATACATACATACATACATACATACATACATACATACATACATACATACATACATACATACATACATACATACACACATACATACATACATACATACATACATACATACATACATACATACATACATACATTACATACTTACATACATACATACATACATACATACATACATACATACATACATACATACATACATACATCTGACGCAGTCGGGTAAAAACAGATGACAAATACCTCTTTTCAAATTTCTGTTACGACAGTGTTAAATTTTTTTTAATTATTATTAATAAAATCTTAATTAATCTTTTATCTCCCAGTGACTAGATAGAGCCATAGAATAATTGAATTTCTATTGTGTCTGGTTTTATGGGTAACGAGAGGTTAATAGTGATATAGTGATATAATGATGATAATGATATCATAATAACACTTTACGTGACAATTAAATTGTTTATCTACGAGTCCAAATATCTAAAAGTAGATATGTGACGAGTATAGTCTATCTATTGTCCGTTATACTTAATAGGATAGAGACAGTATGATTAATATGGTAAACGTAAAAATATTGGCAAAAAAAAATCTTTTTTTTTATAGAATGCAACTGCATTCAACAGCTTATCCAATTGATATTATATTTTGTAAACTAAATAACGGGTTTTATGGTGGTTATGAAAATCGTTTTCAGGATTTGGGTATCCTAAATAAATGTTCAATTATAAACATCCGCATGTAGAAGATGCAATAGTTTAATTTAATCGGAAATAGTGCTTAGAACTTATTGAACGATTTGTGTTACTATGTGACCATGATTTTATTTAGCATAACTGCTCCTGCTACATAATAACCACAGATCGGAATAGGTAGAGTTTTTTCATGTACTTTTGCAACGTTTGCATAACATGGATATGCCCATATAGATTTTGCCATTTCCGGTATCCGGTAAACTTAATACATTTATTTGATATTTTCACTTCTTCGCTTTAACAGCCTATTAATGCCCCCACTGCTGGGGTACAGGCCTTCTCTATGGATGGACACAGAATATGTAGGTATAGGGAGACTAGGCCATAACCCACCACGCGGGCTCAATGTGGATTGGTGGGTATTAACGACTGCTAAAGCAGCCGGGATCAACAGCTTAACATGCCTTCCGAAGCACGTAGGAACTCGAGTTAATAAATTTTGGACACCCATCCAATGACCAACCATTGCGAAAGTTGCTTAACCACCACAATCGCGCCCGCAGGCGCTAACCATCTGCGCCAACGCAGATGGTTAGCGCCTTAGCGCCCATACGAAAATTATCTACCTGTGTGTGTGTAAGTGATTTAAATAAATGTGTACAAAGATTTTTTTCGAATCTAATACTGATAATACGTATGATCAAATAATTAATACTTTAAGAAACGCTGCTATTCAGACTAAACCAAAAATACGAAACAAAGCACGGAGGAATAAAGTGTGTTGTGGGTGGAACGTACACGTACGGGAAGCTCATCAAGAGGCCAGGCATAAGTTCCAAGTATGGGTAGCACATGGTCGACCTGCCTCGGGTATAGTATACGAGCAAATGTACGAATCTCGTAAATTTTATAAAGGCCGACTAAAATGGACCATAAAAAACCAGGAACAATTGAAAATGGACAAAATAGCAAGTCTTAGGGCGGATAAAAATTTCGGAACTTTCTGGAAAGCTACCAGGAAATTGGATCTTAAGCCTAGCCTACCAGCAAGTGTTAGTGGTAAGAGTGCTCCAGGGGACATCGCAAACTTGTTTAGGGAACATTTCAAGGTGCGATCTCCACTGGGTCAATCTGCCGTAATGCTCGAGCCTGAGCCCTGTCGTGCACGGGGGGACGCACTGTTCAGTTTTTCAACTAAGGAGGTAAAAACTATAATTGAAAGAATGAGCAGAGGTAAGTCTCCTGGGCATGACGGGCTCAGTATCGAGCACCTGAAATATGCTGGTGAACACCTGCCGAGGGTCCTGTCCCTTTTCTTCAATATGTGCATCAGCCACTCATATTTGCCTGCTGATCTAATGAAGACTACTGTTGTGCCCATAGTGAAGAACAGGACGGGAGATGTTTCAGATATGGGGAATTATCGCCCAATCTCGCTCGCTACAACGGTAGCCAAAATATTGGACAGTCTGCTTGACTCCTGCTTGAAAAAGTACCTTAATATTCATGACGCTCAGTTTGGGTTTCAGCCTGGACTCTCCACCGAAAGCGCAATACTGAGCCTCAAGCATACTGTCCAATATTATACAGACCGAAAGACGCCGGTCTACGCCTGCTTTCTGGACTTGTCCAAGGCCTTCGATCTCGTATCCTATGATGTGCTATGGAGAAAGATGGAGGGCAGGAGTATACCGGTGGAAATAATAAATGTAATAATAATAAATAATAAATGTTTCCCACACTCACACCAATTATCTAGCCCCAAGAAAAGCTTCCTTAAGAAACTTGTTAAAATGGTTTAACTAGACAACGGATAAACATACTTATTATACTTAAATACATACTTATTATACATAGGAAACACCCAGACCCGAAACAATTTAGAAAAACAGGTATTTCTAAATTGATCCGACCGGGGATCGAACCCGGGACCTCAGAGATGGAAATGTGTTTCGGTACTGGTATGGAAACCAGACCAATGTTGTAAAATGGTCTGGTAGTTTCTCTGAGCCGTACAGGTTGGAGTGCGGGGTGAGGCAGGGGAGGTTGACGTCTCCGAAGCTTTTCAACCTGTACGTGAATGACCTCGTGGTGGAGCACAGCAGGGCGCGTGTCGGTTGCCGGGTGGGTGGTGTTAGTGTCAATAGTATCAGCTATGCGGATGACATGGTGCTGCTGGGCCCCACTGCGAGTTCTATCGGAGAGCTATTAAAAATATGTGAGGCCTACGCTGTGTCACATGGTCTTGTTTACAATGTAAACAAAAGTGAATACATGATCTTTAAGGCCGCCGGTAAATGCTCAGTAAACCCGCAACTATCATTGAATGGGCTAAACTTAAAAAGGGTTTACCAATTTAAATACCTTGGGCATATCCTTACTGACGACCTTAAGGATGATGTAGACATAGAAAGGGAGCGTAGGGCGTTGGCGACTAGAGGTAACATGCTGGTCCGTAGATTTGCCCGGTGTTCTGACCAAGTCAAAATAACACTTTTTAAGGCTTATTGTCAAGGTCTTTACACGGCGGGTCTATGGACAAGGTATACTCAGAAGTCGCTCAGCACCCTACGTGTCCAATATAATAATATTTTCAGGATGATGTTGTCCCTCCCTCGCTTTTGTAGCGCCTCTGGAATGTTTGCGCAGACCAGAACGGACGGTTTCCACGCTGTAATGCGTAAAAAAGTGGCCTCATTAATGAGAAGGACGATAGGGAGTGACAACAGCATCCTGAAAGCAGTGGCAGATGATCCGCATGCACCTTTGAGGAGACATTGCATTGTTTTGAATTTTTTTTTTAATTAATACTGTAACGACAATTTACATTCTTGTACTAAGACCAGTGCAAGATAGGCAAGCAAATAGTGAAAATTAAATTAAAAAAAATTCTCTAATAGAAACGTTCATTTTAAGTTTGCATTATATACCTGCGCTTCACTATCTAATTTCTTCATAGTAAGCGCGAAAGCAAGTATAGTTATAGTAGTTATGTATAGTTGTATTGTACTTGCTTTAGCAAATCAATTGTGTGTTAAAATTGTAACGTACACTTCCAAACAATAAAAAATAACTGTTTAAAAAGTGTTTCATTTCAGTGTGTGTAATCTAAAAATCTTATAAACACGAAAATTTAATCTTACATTCTAGATTCCGGAAGCTTATCCATACTTTGAAAACGTTATGATGCAAGTATTACAAAAAACTCTACCTATTCCGATCTATGATAATAACTCATATTATTTTATTCTGACGTTCCAACATGGTAAGCAGTAGGTGACGACTCAGTTCTCCCTTGTGACTACGTATAAAAATTATGCGTTAAACAAACGCGACTCAAGCAAAAAAAGCAAAAAAAAAATTGCTGTCATAAAATTAAAATCTCCCGATAAGATTAAGCCTGCCCTGCCACATAACGCCATGCGTACACGAGTGCATTTAGAAAGCAGCTTTTAAAACTCGAGCGTAGGGCTTCCAGTGAAGACTGCTGTGCCGTGCCGGTGCGGCAGCCTCACCTACTTTCACGGCGGCAGCGGCAGCGGGCCCGGCGGGACGGGGGGACAGGGGGGCTGCGCGTGCGACAAGGTCGTCGAGAGGCAAACCACTCGTCGACAGAATTTCTTCGGCGCAGCGACACGCGCATACCAGTTCGGAACGCGGTCGCAATAAAAACGCTCGGATATATTTCACGCGTGCGCAACATTATCTTGCCGCTCTCGGCTCCGATTACTTAATGCTCCGCGGATAACTGTACATGCGGATCGAAAAAGATCAGGTTTTTTTCACAGCCGACTGTCGGATGCAGCAGAAACTCCTCAGTGTGTCCTGTTAGCAAATGACATAACTGAAAATTTCGATAGACAGAAACAATAGTCCCTAAAACCAGAGCTGCTTACACTTTCGAAATCTATTTGATTGGCACTAAAAACTTAGGAGCGATTAAGAGATTGAATTCATTAACATTTTTTTAAGGAAGAGGAGCAGGTGAGCTTTTCCTATTTTGAAAATTTGCATGATTTCCAATAACAGCTATAAAGTTATCTAAATTAAAAAATCCGTACAACAACACAGTTTTCTCATAATTAGTACAAACTGATTAAAAGAGTTACAACATCTACTTCGTATCCCGACCGAGATTAGCATTATGCCTTTGTGCGGCGCTATCTTGTTCAAATATTAGTGGTTTGATTTGTATCATTGTTTGTTATACTGAGATAAATTCGGTGCGTGAATGAGAATTTTCTTAGTAGTTAAGTAGAAGGTTGGACTTACCCATATGTTACGTGCGTATCACATATAAATATGGGTATTAATGCTAGCGTCTCTGTTAGTGACACTTCACGCGAATTTGCCCCAACATAAATTACAGGCAACTGAAAGACATAGATTATATGTATTAAACCTGCGACATTATCCGCATTCTATGCATCCGGGAAAATTTGGAAAAATTCGCCCTTATCCTTGTCTTCATCATAGAGAACCAAGGATTTGGGCTGGGCGTTTATATAATACTAGCGGCCCATCCTGGCTTCGCACGGGTGGACATTTTTTTTTTAATATAGCCTATGTTACTCAGCGCTAATATAGCATTCTAAAGGTGAAATATTTTTTTGAATCGGTCCAGTAATTTTTGAGTTTATTCGTTAAAAACATACAAAAATACGAGTACAAAGTTTTCCTTTTTATAATATTAGTAAGTAAAAGCGAGACTTTTCCTATGCTTATTGATGATTGATAAAACCTTTGAGAGAGGGATTTGCCCTGATTTTTATTCCGACCTTTGCCAGGCCACGCTAAAAAAGGAAATCTTAGCTCGAATTCTAACAATGTCAAATATTATATTTTTTGCCGAAACCGCAAAAAGTGTTATAAAGGCAGGAAAAGGCACATGTTATTGACAATAGACTGTAAGACAACGTGTGCCTTCTCAGAAGGATTAATAAAAGTTCTAACGCAGTCCCGTTACTTTTACCACATTGCATATTCTTTCAAGGAGCTCAACGGCGCAGTGGATAACGCGCCCGGTCTGCGAGTGCTGAGGTTAAGCAATTTTCGCAAAGGCCGGTCATCAGATGGGTGACCAAAATTTATCATCTCGAGCTCCTCCGTGCCTCGGAAGGCACGTTTAAGCCGTTGGTTAAGGCTGTTTTAGCAGTCGTTAGCAACCACCCATCCGCACTGAGCACGCGTGGTGGTTTAGGGGCCGTTTTCCCTATCCATCCATAGGGAAGGCTCGTGGCCCACCAGTGGGGACATAAATGAGCTGATGATATCTTCCTTTATGGAGAATCGCACAGACATCAATCGCAGGCAACAACCACAAAACTGACATTTTATAGCGCAGTTATCAAACTCTAGTCTAGACCAACTAGGTAGGTAATCTAAGTTATTTTAAGTAGGTAACACACTCTTGTATCTTTCAAATCTATAATGCAATCTTTACCCATAACAACTACAAACTCTGTAGACTAAATACCCATTACAATGTGACGGAACGAAACCGTTTATAGTTTTTGGTCAGACTGGCTCAAAGCCTGACTGAAGATTTCATTGTGGCAAAAACAATGAGTACCGTTGATTGACGGGCCGCGTCTGTCGGCTAATTGAATTAACACATGAACACAGCTTGTCCATTAGTCTCGAAGCAAACACAGGAAAAGAATTAGTGTACCTAGAACTTGAATAAATTACTGCAAAACGCTATTTTCCAAGAAAGAAAAATAGCGTTAAGTACTTCTTATTTGCTTTTAGCATACATACATAATTTTTTTTTATTGCATATACCATCTTCAGAAATTTATCAAAAATACTGGCATGTATATTTTCGGTAAGACAGTAAAACAACTTGCTGTACGCAGCCTTCCCATATCGCTTTACTATTGAGTGTTTTTTTTTTAAGAGAGATTGCTGATTGCCTCAAACGGCATTTTCAGCGTTACCGGGCTTTTTGGGGGCGGCGAGGTACGTAAAGTGTACCTCAAGACGTGTGAAACCAATCACTTTCGGAGGTTTTCTAGAGGGAACGGCATCACACACTTAAAAGTGCGTGTCCCTGTGTCCTACTAGATTCTCCGAAGGGTTCGAATCGGATCGGACTATTGAGTGTATATTTTGGTGGCTGTATTCATTTTCGGAAGAAAGGACCACTTTATAGCTTTGTAGAAAAATGATGTGTTATGTATGATGTAGTATCACAATTACGTAAACACAGCACATCAGACTACCACAAAGTGTCAAATCTCCACAGTAGACTTTGAACTTTATGTATATGGCATATGGTTGAACATTTATTGAAGAAATTTGTCAGTTTTTCATAGGTAGATGTGCAGGCGTCTGTATAAAAAATTTGCAATGTCATGTCTTATAAAGGTAATTGAAGGAGGGGTAAATTTTCTGGAGCGACTCAGAATCGGTAAGCAAACAACTTTGTCATAGTAACATGGGTTGAAAAATATGTCAAAAATTTTTGGACTTCCCATACTATAGCGAAAACCTGATTAGCCGGATTTGTATCGTCTCAAAATCTCTCTCTCTCTCTCTCTCTCTCTCTCCCTCTCTCTCTCTCTCTCTCTCTCTCTCATTTTGTAAATGAAAATTGTATTCATAACCTATTTCTTTGGTATTAAAGTATAAGTGAATTTTGGTAGTCGTTCAACAGGCGGTTTGCTTGCGAGCGCAGGTGGGTGTGGCGGGGTGTGCCACGCCTTTTCACCTGTCGACGCCTACACAGCCTTAACTACGTCGGAGACCTTTATACACTTCCTGTATTACAGTCTCCGTGGCTACTTTAACTGCGTTTCTGATGACATTCATTAGTGACTTCATAAATGTTTTATCCTCGTTAAAATGGCAATATCTCCTTAGCAAAATACTTATGAAATTTGCTTAAATCTTTTTCAAATTTCTGATATTGCTTATATATCTATTTTGTACACAAAAATATATAGCAGTAACTAGATGACATATTATGACAAGATACAGTTTTAGAAAAATCCTCTGTTTCAATAAAACCGTAATTTCCAAACTGGTAACTACTCGTAGTAATACCTAGTGTAAAAAATACTATTACTACCAATTGGAGCTCAACGAAGTAATTGACTTGTAAAATACATCATTGAATAAGCAAAATTTTCAACAAGTTTTATCAATGAAACAATTAACTCAACTCCGTTTCAATAATTACTGTACGCTCGTGCCTAATTAAGTTAATAATCAAGTTACAACGCCTATTTATCTACAAGTTTAATCGTTTAACAATAATTCGCGGCCCATGCGACAACAGTTCGAAGGTGCACGCTTTAATGAGTGGAAAACGTCCGAACAATAGGGTACGATACGAGATGAATTATTAATAGAGCAAATGAGACACAGCGTGGCCGCGATAGTGGGGTGAGCGGCGGCGCGACCTCGCGATAGTGCCCACGCAGCCTGATTGTCGCCAACCGACAACTGTTTTTACGCTGAGCACCGGCGACATGACCCCAAAACTTTGAACCGTAAAGGCCATAATCCTTTATCAACAGTTTAACGGTGACCCTAGAGCGTGGTAGCGCTCTGCACGCGCGTGAATCCTTAGAACCCTCCAATAGATACGTGCGTCGTGCACACTGGCACGAAATGAATAAATATTTAAGTAGATACGTGCAGGCAACTTATTTAGCGTAACTTGAGTTTTTGGATTGGTTCTAAATAGAACTTCACGGTTAATTTATGGGGATTGTTACAGTTTTTTATTAGTCAAAGAAGCGTGTTACTTTAAAAAGTCTCAAAACGTATTATATTTTGTTTTATTCTGCAACAGAAAAGCGCTTGACCTTTTCTGTTGACCACTTCAACCGGAACTCTCAACTGCTGGCTATTCTACCTCTAGTCCGCGCCTCTAACAAAACAAAGTTACTATCGTTGTTGCTATGGCGACAGAGTAAATTGACCAATTTTAAAAATATGGTAGCTTTCTTATAAAATAATCTATTCATCAATATGTGAAGCAAAAACTTTATACTCACCCCTTTTTTACGAAAATTGCGCGGACGGAGGAGTATGAAATTTCGCACACTTATAGTTTATTTATAGAATAAGGTTATCCGAATGTTAATATTTTTTTAAATTATACATAAAAATACATAAAATCAATAAAACAAACATTACACACACTACCATGTATTTGACAAACACGCATATTATACTCTTTACAGAAATTTCAAAAAAGCAAGAGGAGCGGCCGTAATCTGTCAATGCCAATCCAAACTCACATTCTATCTTTTTTTAATTTTTCATTGCCTAGGATAAAATCCGTGCAGCCATAATAAAATTACGGTCAAATTTCGACCACTGGGCGACCACTAGTCCTCATTAATAACAATCCTAAGGAGATGGCTGTTAATAAAATATACATATCATTTGTAAATTGCGATTCTAAAATTTGGAAACTATTAAACATTTTAGCATCAAATATAGCGCTAGTTGATCGTGATTACGGTCACGGAGAAGGATTTATATGACTGTAATAATATGACTGCATAGCTTGAATCTACATGAGAATGAAGCTACCAAACAGGTAGCAATTTTCACTTATGCAATAATTTAATCCAAATATGAGATATATGAACTGCAACGTTAATGAATTCAATCAGTTTATTGAAGAATATTGATAACGAGTAGCATGTGTAGACACACTGGAGTTTACATGTACACAAAGACTTTTTGTTTTTAAAAGTTTTATACGGATCCCCCCTACTCGCGATTTTCTCATATTATTTTATCTTGACGTTTATTTTATTTTATTTGAAAATAACATAAATAATCGTTATGTACAATATGCTTAAAGTTACATAAATAGTTATGTATTGGTACATCAAATACGAATGAATGACTGATGTCGGTTATTCGCAACATTGCGACTGTCAACTGTTTTCATTTTATTTTTTCATTGCAATTCACCCTATAGTAGTTTTATATCGTCCGTGAATCTTGCGGGCGCGCGGCCATTGCGTGACGTCAATAAGCAACGTTACGCTCGCTTTGCTAGAGCAATTTTACTACACCACACTCGCCTTTGCATACGTAAACTTCACGTGAACCGTAAGGGAGCGTGCAACGAACTACGCGAATGACGTCACATACACGTCAGTGTTATAAAATGACGTCACACGCTGTTGCAACATGAGCCAAACACACAATTTCTGTTATTCTTCATTGAGAGATTCCATGTTGGTTAGGTATCTACGTACACGAGAATTATCTTTCAACTGATTATCACGGATCGCGACCAACAGAAGCTTAACATGATAAAAGAATCGCCAAGCAATTCATTCAAATCTATTGTCCCATGTCCTAGTTAATTATTTTAAATGTTATATATTTGCGGCCTAAGGATTGACGTAATTTTTTTAACAGAGATACGGTAAAAGCCTACGTGTCTTGTAGAGTATCTCCTTTTTATCCAATTCGAAGATAATGTCCCAGGTGAAACACGATGACGACACTTATGAAAGAACGAATCGAACCCACGGGCAGTAACAACTTAAGTAGGTAAGTATATGAATTAAGTATCTAAATCGACAGTCGACAAAAAATCTTTTTGTGGTACGGACTCAATAAATAAAAGCAAGACACACTCACACACACCCTAACACACACCCTAACACACACCCTAACACACACCCTCACACACGCTTACACACAGACTCACAATAGTTATTAGTGATGTTAAATAGACTAGATCTACCCTTTACCATTGCTTGGGAGATCCGAAGCCACAGCACAGCTCGGCTTCGGCGTTTCCATCTTTTAAATGTTATATTGTATTGTTCTAATAAAGATTTATTTATTATTATTATTATCTTTATTAAATATACATCTTAAGAATTTTTTTACAATATTTTATAAATAAATATAATATAAAAACATATTTACAATATAAAATATTATATAAAACTTAACCTAGGTTGCCACCGACAGCGGGGATAGACCCAAGCTATCGGTGGTTAGGGCTGCAGAGTGAGGAACCTCCTGACAATACGTGCCGTGTCAAGGAGTAGTGCCTTTTGCATCTGACCCTTGACCCAACCTTTCAGCGAGAGCCTCTCTAGGTGTTGATCGAGGCTTTTGGCTAAAAGACCGTTTGCCGAAACGACTCTATATACTAAATCTATGGGTACAATAATGGTTGAATCCACATCCCACATGGCGGTAACCTCGTGAGCCAAGTCAGGTACTTACTGAGCTTGTCGTTCTCGGCTTTCAAGAGGTTCTCATCATGAGGTATGGTGATATCAATCAGTATTGCCCGGCGCTGGGATCGGTCGACCCCACGATATCAGGCTTATGGCAACAATAGTCCTGTCCGTAATGATAGAGCGATCCCAGTAGAGCGTTGCGTGATCATTATTATTATTGTTAGATTTTCTTCTCTCTTTCTTTTTAAGAAAGAAGTATATCATCTTGCTTATTATTATCATTATTATTATTAAATCTCCACGGAAGATCAGCGTTGTAGTGACTTGTTCACTGCAACAAATGCTAAGTGGAGTCCTTTTAGGACACATTTTTCAATTACTTTTTTTTTTTGTTTTGTTCTACATAAGTTTATAATGTGTGTTCTAGTAAATATATTTAATTTCATTCATTTCATTTCAAATCATCATCATCATCTCAGCCAAAAGACGTCCACTGCTGGACAAAGGCCTCCCCCAAATAATCATGGGGGGTATTTGCCGTAATCGCCACGCTTGGCAGGTGGGTTGGCGATCGCAGTAGATTGAGGGTAACCTCAGAGAGATACTGCTGCCCATCCTCTGAAATGGTCCCTTAGTCGGCTTTTACGACACCAACGGGAAGAGATGGGGTGGCGCAATTCTTTATCCCCGGCACCACACAGGGACAACACCACACATTTCAAATATTACATCCAAAAATGCTCTGTCATTATTGTATTCTTTGTATACATGTCCGTAGGTATAGTTGGTTTGTTGTATGTTATCGTAATACCACTAAACCACATTGGCTTCGCGTGCTGGGGTATTGACCTGAGCTGCTTGTAGTTAATAGGCATAATAACTTTTAGGTACCTGCTTTGTCCATCTTTACCAACATCGATTAAAGATTGTATCGATATTAGTATTTCTTCAGGTAATCTTTTGTATTCATACCAGTTACATAAATACTACAAAAAAAAAGGTGAGTCTAAGCGCGAGTGCTGACCCTTCTGACGACTTTCCCTGTTTGTCGACTTTACTAAAATATCATACATCGATTACCCTTATGCCGAATTTTCAAATTTCTTTGAGTTTTGTTCCTTTATGCCGACTTTTACTTGATGCCGACTTTTATAATTAATCCGTGTTTAGGTTTAGAATGGCGAAACAATAAATATCTTCGCTTTAAAAACCGCAATGTCGACTTTTTGTACAGTCGTGTGCAGTAGGCTAGCTCAATTCTGTAACTTACAACTAATATATTTTTTAATTTGTGTAATGTAAGTATGTATATATAATTATTTTTATTATGTAGATATTGTTTTATTCAACAACTGAAATGGATTATGACGAGTAACGATAATGGCGAAGATAGAAGCGCACTCCACCCAGAATATTAATTGTACTTAAAACTTAAGTTTCTGCATAACCATGTACTTACTTAATTTGTTACTTTCTTATGTGCTGTCACAAGAATGGGCCACGCTAGATAAAAGCAAACTTAAGAAAAAAAAACGAGCGAGCCTTACTTATGATGTGTAACATTTAACATCTCACCTTAGTTATTACTATTAATTACTTATTAGCAATTTTAACATTATATTCTGAAAAAAAGGGTCAGGTATTACATCATCATCATTTATAACTATAAAACAAAATCCAGTAAATACTCATTACAAGACATTTGATATCATCAAAATGACGTTTGATAGTCAAATGACACAATATGTCACATATAATAATAATAATGTAATGTTCTTAATATCGATTATCGATTTTAAACTTACAAAATGGCGCGCGCTTGCGCGCTTCCCCGACTTCCACACTGTTACACCTACTTCCGTCACATTTTACGAAATCACTCCCACAAATTGTATGTATAGAAGGCGAGCGAAAAGATGTTACACATCAAATTTTTTTTTGTTATGCCCCATTTCATTGTGCAATCTGTCATGAATTAGCTTTATTCGCGTAAATACCTAATTCTTAGATAGCGAAGACTCCTTTGAATCATTTGATTCGATAATAAAAGAATCGAAGCGTGCCGTCATAACACTCGATGTGTACAAAGGTAACACATAATATATAATTCTTGGTTTTCCTTATATTTATTTATATAACTCACTTTCTTTTGTTTCTTTGTTGTACGCTGACAACTTTATCCGATCTAAACCGCAACAAATGACTTATATGACTACTCGTATACTTTGCTTACATTCATCATAATCAGCTCATTTTATGTCCCCACTGCTGGGGCACGAGCCTTCCCTATGAATGGATAGGGAGAAGGAGGAGAAAAGAGGTTGCTTACATTATTGCTAAGCAATGCGCGAGATATTAGTTTAAATCTAAATCTGTGAAGATGTCTATAGGAGACATACGACGAGACGAGACGGTAATCATTCAACTTCAAGTACGAAAACATGTATTGCTGGCTGTACTGTCCATCTTATATAATTGAAAAACGTAGGTATGCTCTAAGTCATAGCTGCGTCAAATTTCATCTAAATTCCATCAAAGTTCTACTTACAAAGGCATGATTGAAAAACTACTTTCTTATTTTTCTTATTTTTATATTAGTAGAAGGAATAAATTTATGTTTTTTCCTTGTTATGGACACGCCAGCATGTGAATCATACAAAACAATTAACTTTGACTACGACAATATGTTATTGATTGCTTTTAAAATACACTTGTCTCGATTGAAATAATAAACTCAGCTTAACAACATATTGAAGATAAGTTTATCAGTACAATGTTGGTTATGAAATTTAACAACAACAAGTAAGAAAAACGGTGTAACGAAACTCTATGTATAGGTATCATGTCAGTTAGCTTAATAAGGGAAGTGATTAATTAAGAAGTTGGTGTATTGCTCTAATATTAAGAATTATAAGAAATGCTATTTATTGACCGAAAAAGAAATGGGATGAAGTCTACGTACGTGTATGTATGGCGTGCGGGCTTTAATTTTTAGTTTTTAGTTTTAAGATTTTCATTTATATATTTGCTTACATGTTACATAATTTTTATTGGTGTAATTGGTTGTTTCTGTACTAATTAAGTATAAACAAATAAATTTCTGTTTGCAGCAGATTTCTTAACAACGTCCTTAATTATTTCCGTTTGTGGTTCCTGAAGCCTAGATGGCGCTTACTCTGGTTAATTCCTTAAACCACGAGAAATGTGCTCAGTAGTTTCGCTGTATGAAAAGTATTTTACTGTATCTAGATATATCGAGAACTGTTTCTCTTCTTGCTGCTAGAGACTAAACTGGAGTATAAGCTAGACTATAAATTAAAGAATATGCTAGAGACTAGACTAGTAAGTATGAGCTAGACATTACACTAGCTAGAGTGTTAGAAGAGAGAAAGAAAGATAGAGTTAAGACTTTAATGATAAATTAAGCTGTGAAACAAAAACTCCTACTTTATTTCTTTAAGTCGGTGGGTCGTGGAACCAAATAATTCGGCGAATGAGTGTTTTGACAATAAAATTGATCAATCAATTAATTAGTTTAACATTTCTTATAACCAGCTCTATCGACAGTCGAATATCTTTATTGACTGTCAATTAGAATGATCAATTTGATCTTTGTATGTCATTGTCTTGAAAAATACCAAACGAGTATTGAAAAGTTTTGTAAAGAATTTTCTCTTACTTCTCATTTGTCAGTACGTCATTTTTACATTTTCGTAAATATATACATACAAATCTCGTGAAAATATTATGAAGAGACTATTTGAAAGAAATAGTTAGCAGATTAAAGCATTCGCAATTAAACTAAAACCATGGGTATTGATAGAAAAAAAGATAAGCTGCGTGAAAAGGAAAGATACAATTACCTCAGTAGCAGTAGCAGAGCTGTATAAGAAGACAAAGTAGTTAAAATTAGTCCATTTATTGCTGACATATCTTTAGATTAATCATTTTTATCGAACTAGTTGTCATAATAAAGATTAAGTTTTAACATTAAATTTTCAAATTAAGAAATTAATTCAAAAAATTGTTCAAGTTCAAGTTTTTTGTAAATTTTTCATTGATTCTAAGTAGATAAAAGAAAACTATCTACCAAACAAAAACTAAAAACTAACTACCTAAGTTGGCGCAATGACCCAAAGTGAGTTTTGGCCTCCGATATTATAAGCCTCCATCTGGGCAAGTATGTCCTGTCTGTTTTATTTTTATTACAAATAAGCAAAACGCTAAAAGAATTTGGTAACATCTCATCTCAACTTTCGAGAATTACTTTGAAAAGTAATTAAGTAATTCTTGAAAGTTTTGATCGTAAATAATGTTTTTTTTTTACAAAATCTTAAACAATATTATGCAATAACACCTGATTAATATAACAATTTCAATTACGGATGTTTAAAACAATAAACAAAGTATTTTTTTATATTTAATACATTGTGTGTCACATTACATTTATCACTAAGATTGTTACATCACTGTCTATGAGTTAGGATATCGGTATGCATATAATCAAAAGGTATAATAAAGATATCGATGAAAACAATGCCCCTTGAGCGGTGTGAGTACACGATAAAAGGAAATTCTTTAAATAATTGCAGTGATAGTATCTAAACGTGACGCTTAGCTACCATTGATGAATATTTTTAAATAATAATACTAATTATTGCCCTGCTTCTTTTAAAATAAGCCAAACGAACGCTTATCTTGTTGTCATTACAAGGGAAAACTATGGAAGTAGCCTGTCATACTTTGCAACTTATTCCTGAATTCAAGGCTGATCAAAACCTTAAGCGAACATGAGGAACTATGTGCAGCATGTTACGCAGTGCCTATCAGCGAATGGGTGACCAAAATAAAGATATTTCTAGCTCCTATGTACCTGCTTCGGAAGGTGCACACGCCTGCATATCACTGACTACTACAAACTGTAAATTTTCCTCAATAGACTTTAAACTTTATGTATTTGGAATATAGTTGAATATTTACTGAAGAAATTTGAAAGTTTTGGATAGGTTGATGTGCAGGCGTCTGTACGTTAAGCCATCGGTCCTGTCTTCCGTTCCGTCGGCGTTTTCAGTAGTACCCATAACAACCCAACCACCAAATGCGGTTTTTTTTCTTTTAAAAATAAGATCATTATTAATCCGCCATTTGCTCATTAATAACAGTCCTGTTAACCCACATAGAAAGCTAATATAGCCACTACAGTTTATCTAACCTCTTCCATATGCTGTGCTCATATCACAGTCTATCTAACCTCTTTACGCTGTGCTAATATCACAGTCTATCTAACCTCTTTACGCTGTGCTAATATCACAGTCTATCTAACCTCTTTACGCTGTGCTAATATCACAGTATATCTTACCTCTTTACGCTGTGCTAACATCACAGTCTATCTAACCTCTGTACGCTATGCTAATATCACAGATTATCTAACCTCTTTACGCTGTGCTAATATCACAGTTTATCTAACCTCTTTACGCTGTGCTAATATCACAGTCTGTTTAACCTCTTTACGCTGTGCTAATATGCTGGCGTTAGGCATGAGTCAATAGTCTAACGGAGCTCTGGATTGAAAAGAAAAGAAGGAAGATATTTTTAGTGACTTTTTGAGCAAGTTCTAAACCAAAATTTTGATTCATCTAAATGATAAGCCATTCTAATTATTTATTTTTTAATATTTTTAATATGTTTAATTAGTTTACACACTGTCCGGTGTCCGGTAATAGCTATCAACAAGTGGCTCTTTTATTGATGTATTTTTTATATGGTTTGTTGGCAACCCTTAATAAACAATAAAACGCCTTAACCCAGCAGCGGGATATTTTTTGACTTACGATTTAGTGTAAGCGTAAACAAAGTCTTAAATTTAAAAAATCTAAATGTATACTTATTACCTTTCATAAACATGTTGCCCTGATAAATTATTGCTAATAGAGTACGTCACACTTTGCCTTCAATGGTTTTATTACGCAATGATTGGGCAATAAACTTGCATGATTTTATAAGTATTTTAATATTTTATTTTAAAACGGTCTGCTAATACTGAGTGTTGCGACCATAAAGGTGCGTGTTAAACAAAACAACAGTGTTTTCAAAATATCATCATCACCGGTCTAAAGTCTGATAAATTAATAATGTATCAATAACATGTCGGTAGCCTGCCCCCCCTAGACAAGTGGCATAACGTTAGTAGAATAGAACTGGAATATAGGAATAAACGTATGGGATTGACATTAAGTCAATCAAACGTCATCTATGGCTTATACAATAAACATTATTTTCCATTTCTATTACCGTTATATCACTTGTTTTTTTTTTTGGAAGAGTTTGCTGATGGCTTTAGCATCTTCCTCGACACCGGGCTTTTTTGGAGGTGGCGAGAAACTTAAAGTGCTGTGTTAAGCCATGTTAAACAAAACACCGTCAAAGGTTTTCTAGAAGGAATATCATCACGATACGCCTTGAGGGGTTTGGATTGGATCGGATCGGGGAGATTCTCGGAGGGAGCCGGATCGGATCGGCATCACTTGTCTAGGGGAGCTGATGTTCACCTAGCCTTCTGCTTAGCGGAGTATGGTCCCCCAGGGGTTAGTGGGTATCCCCCTCCGTCTCGCCCTTCCAGCTGGGACTTCTTCCTGGCAGCTGACTTGGGGCTTCTCTTCTTGTCAGTGGGTGTAGAAATTCGGACGGGTGAGTCCCACATAACCGACAGGCCTCCTCAAGGTCGGGTAGTCATAATGGCTTTCCCTGGGTAAAAAAAAGGGGAGCAGATGTTGACATTAGGACTATAGTAGAAAGATTTACAAAATCCGGATATCGACCTGTGGTTGTAGACATTTTGAACTAGCAGTATCGAGGCCCATTGCCAGTAGGTAGGTTGTTATGACATTTTTGAAATTTTGTACGTTCGAAAAATTTGTGACACTTCACTGACACTTCACGGACACTTCACGAATAAAACCAATCATTGTTTTTAGCATGCATTTATCTAAATAGTCGTTCCTTAAGTCATCTTTGTTTTTGTTCATCAACATACTTTAAAAAGGTTTATATTAAAATCGGCAAGAGTTTCACACTCGACAAGGGTTTGGTTAAAAGCTCACATAAATATGAAACTTGTGCATACAGACATAAAGGGAATGACTTCAAATTATCATAACAAAAAGGACAAAAGCATTAACACGTGTTAAGAATTCCCATGCATCGAAGAATAAAAAACACACGTAAAGATAATAAAAGATATATAGGTATATTATTGCTGTGCTTGTCTTACAAGGCCACTTTGTTTGAGAACCACTGTGGCATAAAGCCGAACAAGTAAGTAAATTCATTGAAAACAATAGGTACTTACTTCATATTATCTGAAACCCATACTTTCTGAAACGCCATGTAAATGTTTACAGCCACAAGTACATGATATTCATTTATCTTATGGTGATCGGAATCGAGGGGCTTTAACCTAAAGTTGCTTAAACATTGCGGCCCACTAATGGACTCAAGCGTTCCTACATATAGGTAGGTACAATATTTCTTATCGGGACACAATGAACCACATCTGACCAATGCGGATTAATAACGACTGCCATCTTCCGAACCATAAGGACCAACGCCTAAACGCGAATTTCTAAAGCAGGGAGAAGCTCGATATCTGGTCACCCATCCGATAACCCTGCATTGTAAGACTTGCTTAACTTTCAAGATCGCAGTTAAAACATGCAAACCGAAGCGCCATCGCGCTCGAGCAGCGTACCTAGTGCGAGTTTTATTTTCCATTCGATCACTTTAACAAAAACGATAATTACGAACAATCATCCATCACTCAGTCTGCCTTCGGACATAGGCCTCCTCCAAACGCTTCCACTTCCTTCTGTCGTCAGCCACCCTCATCCAGTTGTGGCCGGCTAGATGTTTAATATCGTCCACCCATCTAAGTGGTTGGCGGCCCCAGCCTCGTTTGTTTTGCCACGGTATCCACTCCAGTGTCCTTCTGGGCCATCGGTGGTAATCCATCCTCGCAATATGTCCCGCCCATCTCCACTTTCGGGACTCTATTAGGTCTACATCGTCTCTCAACTTTGTCTTTCCTCTAACCCACTCGTTTCGTCTTCAATCTAGCAGAGTTACACCCAGCATCGCTCTTTCCATTGCTCTCTGCGCGACTCTAAGTTTTTCAGCTGACATCTTAGATAGTGTTGTTGTTTCCATTCATCATCATCATCAGCTCATTTTATGTCCCCACTGCTGGGGTACGAGCCTTCCCTATGGATGGATAGTGAGAACGGGCTATTAACCACCACGCAGGCCCAGTACGGATTGGTGGTTGTTAACGACTGCTAATGCAGCCGGGACCAACGGCTTTACGTGCCTTCCGAAGCACGGAGAAGCTCGAGATGATACATTTTTGGTCACCCATCCGATGACCGGCCTTTGCGAAAGTTACTTAACCTCTGCATTCGCAGACCGGGCGCGTTAACCGCTGTGCCATCGAGCTCCTCATTCCATAGGTGAAAACGGGCGAGACACACTAGGAACGAACAATTAACGGACGGAACGGACAATTACGAACAATACGAAGCATTAAAGCAAAGCATCCTTTTAACAAACGAGGTGGGTTAAAATATTGCAATACAAATTCTCGTTTTTTTCGTTTGAATGGTAAATAAAAGTCGCACTAGGCACCCTAACTAACTGCTAACTTTAACTAAACTTTAATTAGCCGCGCTGTTCGTACTCTCGCGGAGTGGTTTCGACTTTCAACCAAACCATCGTTTAGCTACCCGTTATCTCCCAACATAAAGGTTATCTTCGTTTTATTTAACATTAATTAAAAGCTAACGCGTTTATCAGGTGGTTGTGTACACTAGTAACACATACTATCACTTTCAGTTTTTCTTTATAGGATTTAAAGCTAATATATTAAGGCAAAAGTTTGTTTGTTCTTTACGTTTAAAGGAGCAATGAATTAACTTGCTTTTTGCACAGTTGTAGGGCCTAATGCCCGTTTTCACCAACGGCCTTAATGTTTAGGCAAATAGCAGCTACTGGTAAACCATGATTATGTGACGCTTTTAGGTACTCCAAGAACTGTCACCTAACATGGCTTAGTGAATTCCTAAAACTTAGGGGTTTTTGGTGAAAACGCATAAGCATAAGACTAAGTAGTTTTCTGATGATTACCGTCAAATTTTACCGGATTCAGTGAAAGTTAGTATTTATATAAAAACGGCTACTAGTCAGTTGGTACAAAAGCTTGAATAAAATTAATACGTCCTTAAGTTTACTCAGCCTTATCTCGTTTTAGAAGTACCTACCGTGAGAGTAATTCGTCAGCTGATAACAAAAGGTTAACAATCAGGTAAATATAACAATGACAAAAATTATCTGGTCCCAAACCGAAGCAGAGCTTGACATGAAGGGTCGCAGCCAAAAAGATAAATCAGGCCCAGAATTGTCAATTAGGCAAGTGTAAAAGAATTAACAGTGATTGTATGAAAGGAAAGAGAAATTCGTAAATACGTAAAATAAACAAAAGAAGAAATAAAATAAAGAAAACATACCAAGAAAATTAACAGCTCTACGATGTCGACAAGAAGCCAAGTGAGAAACAAAAGAACGTTGACAGCATATATAGTTTAAATGTACAAAAAGTTTTTACTCCATATTGAGTTAGGTGCCTATGCACCTAACTCAATATGGCCTATGCCAATCATGGACTGAGCCTAATAATGACTTAATTTTATTATCTAATAAAGTTGAACGTATTTGTTAGATGAAAGCTAGCATGAAGAAAATAGCTCAACCAAAACCTGTATTGTTTCCTTTTCAAGGGATTTTAGCGCTTGCTTAAATCTCTTATCTTACGCACACTTAGACTTGGTATGGTAATTTTTTTATTGAATACACAACCTAACCCGTTTTACTTATTATATCATTTTGCAAATAATAATAAAGCAACCGTTTCACTCTTACACATGAGAAAGTATAAAGATTAACAAACATAAATAAATAACTATATGAACTTACAAGACTTTGAACAAATGTGCGTTATCATCACATTAAAACATATACCCCCACAGGAAATCGAAAACTTTTTCATTCATAACCTGGGTCATACCATGACATCAGACAATCGTCAATAAGAAATTAAATCACTTACAACGAAGGACTTTCTGACAAAACAGTTATTTTCTCAATTTTCAGACTGAATTGACTCAGAGTACTGTCCGAGATTATTTATCTCTTTACATACGTCGTTATAATCTAAGCATCTATAGAATGGACTTGTAGAATTGAAAAAAACATCCGCTTTGTAAATTCTTACTATTAGTATACAAAGTCCAGGGTGAATGATCAATGAATCATTTCTCTTTCGCTGAAAACGATGAAACACGTGGTGTCGTCAGAGCCATTCCACATGATTGGACATGATTAGTCCCGCAGACGCTGAAATCGTGTCATTCCCAACAGCCGTCACTTGCGGAAGTCAGGAATTCCCGAGCCGGTAACAGTCATCGCTCCTTTGTTCACAAAATTACTACGATAGTATTGTTTAAGGTAAAAATAGTAAGGAAGTACTGTCGTTCGATTTTTGAATCTCGCCGAGTAACTTTAATATTACGGAAATGGCAAAATTTCACCGTTTTTCGAAAGAGCGTATTTTCGAAAGTCACCGTTGTCTTAAATTCTTTTACCCTTGCTAGCAAGGGTAAAAGAATTACCTAATGGTTACTAGTAACTATTAGGTAATCTGTGCCCTTGCCTTTGATATCAATATCTGTTAATTTTTAACAGATTAATATTATTTGTTAATATGTACTTATATTTTGTAGGTTTATACAATTTGACAAAAAAATGCTACAAAATCTACTCTTATTTATTTCTACAGGATGTGCTAATACATCCTGTAGATATAAATAAGAGTAGATTTTGTAGCATTTTTTTTTAATCATTAGTAGACATAAAATATAACAAAACTTGGAACTGAAACAAAAGTTCTTATCGTTCGTTCGTTTGAATATATTTATGTCATTCATTTTTCAAAATATTGTTTTCATTTAATTCAAACATTTTAAATATTATTTCTATTCACAGAATATTCGGGTACCCCTTGTTAACAAATACCCCCTTTAACCGAATTGAGTTACTTCTCTTAAATTATTTCTTAACGCTTTTTAATTATAATTTCTTTATTTGCTAGATAGGTATCTCTAAAATAAAAAATAAGACTTTATCTTAAATTAACTTTTCAATATACCTTTAAGCTTAGATTACATATTATGTAAAAATAATCTCTTCAAAATGCCATACCGGCCGAGCCCCGAACCGGTGTTTTACTACGCCGGACTCACGCACAAAAATTTCTTTATCACTATTTAACAAAATATTTCCACGATTTTGTTTAAAAGTTGTTCTGTTGCCTAATACCGGTCAAGGCCGTCGTAGGAAATAAGTTTATTATTATAACGTTTGAATATGTTGAATTAGTAACCTGTTGAACCAAGATATTGTATTATCAGACTAGGTGGAACGACGATCTTCGCAAGGTGGCTGTGGATGAGAGTAGCCGCGGATCGTGCTCGGTGGCATGCACTTAGAGAGGCCTATGTACAACAGTGGACGTGTGTAGGCTGATGATGATGATGATGATGATTGTAATATGGTGATACAAAATAGTTTACGGTTCGCCAATTACTGAATAATAAATCAATGTTTGATTATTTTAAATTAGAGCCAATTATTTGGTGCCAAATTAGGCAGAACCGTAGGAACTATTAAGTAATCTGTGGCAGAACTGCTACAATGGCTACCAAATAAGGGATACATTTATTAATATCATTCATAACCATTACTAAGTTAAAAAAGGTTTGTTAATTTGCTACTTATGGATTTCGTGAGTTTCGTGGTCAGGTCACTAACTAACCAACGTGGTCGTCATTACTATCTGTTAAATGTAATAAAATATTATTTTAATATTGAATAATAATTTTTTGTTAAGTAGTTATAAATTAAAATGAATTATTTTTTTCTTTACAACGTATACGCCGCTTGCGTCTAAGCGATATGTTCCCTATAGACTCTTTTTCCATATCATCATTATCATCATCATCATCATCATCAGCCCGTCTCGACCCACTGCTGGGCATAGGCCTCAATGGCTTTTTGTCCACAATTTTTATATTATATCATGGACTAATAATATATAGTCCAGAGTTTATATTGTAGATGTCCGCCCCATTTTCGGAGTTTTTTACTATTTATCAGCAATTTGAACATTTTCGTTGCGCTCTTTGCTCAAATACTTGTCAATAGTTAGTGTTTAATACAAAACTGGAAATATTGCTTTTATGAATCGTTATTACCTACTACAATTTGTATATTCAAGTCTAAAAATAGTATAGTGCGTAGTATATAAGAGGATGTAATCTTATTGATTACTACAATAATAGAATATCTGGTTGAAACTTACACAAAAAGTGGAACGAATTACTTAGAGTTACATTATTTATTATTATAATTACATTTAGAACATTTGTGATCATGATGTGCCTCATATTGTGCCGTTATATCGGATACTCAATATAACAAAATCATAAGATATTAATCCCGCTAATATAATTAGATACCTACTCTAATAATAGTTAAAGCAAAAAAGTTATTATAATATATTCTGATAAATAATAACATACCTACTTAAAAATTTGAGCAAACACCGTGGGTTGTCTATATATGGCAATATAATAAGACGTACGATATTAAATTATTATAGAAAAATGTGTCATTCCTGGTCAACGCGGCACAAAGTTCATTGGAGACAATCTATTAAATAGCAGTAGTACCTATACAAAAGTGTTTTTCGTTATTGAGACAAATTTACCAATTTTTAAGTTTAAATCTAATTCTTTGATATTGAAAACCTTTAAACTACCTTTGTATATATTTATATCTATATTATATAATATTATAAAGGTTAGAGTTTGTTTATTTGAACGCGCTAATCTCAGGAACTATTGATTCGAATTAAAAAAATATTTTTGTGTTGGATAGTCCATTTATCGAGGAAGGCTTTAGGCTATATAACATCACGCTGCGACTAATAGGAGCGAAGCATCAGTGAAAAATGTAGCAAAAACGGGAACAAGAGCCTAAAAAAATTAAAATGCTGCCGAAAGTCACTATTCCACGCGAACGAAGTCGCGACCACAGCTAGTATTTAAATAAAAGGGATTTACCCTTATCTTAACCTTGTTCATTAATACTACATAGGTCATCTTGAGGTACCCTTTAAGTACCTCACCGCCCCCAAAAAAGCCCGTTGACGCTGAAAATGCCGTTTGAGGCAATCAGCAATATTTCTCAAAATACATAGGTTATATTAAAAGAATGTTGAATTTCGAGTAATTTATGTGGTAATCCATTCTCTGCTTTGCCATTAGAATTGTTTCTAAACGTGCAAAATCGCAACTCAAAAACATGTTCTATGCATTGTAGCATAAAACATTTTTTTGCTTATTAATAAAACTAACTATGAGTGTAACAAATCATTGGAAATTTAAAAAATATTTGCAAGTAACATCTTCTTGTTCATGGTTGAGTCCTTATGCCAGAGGGTCGTGACAAAAGCCAATTCATTACTATTTAATTTAATTTTAAAAAGCCTTGTTATTTGCAAGCCAGTAATAAAAAGTTCTTTGTTTCCGTCAGTCTATACTCTAAAATTGTTTTAAGTTTACTAAATTTTCATATTAGGCGTATTTGTACTCATATTAAAACGACAAATTAGCAAGCTTTGACTTAATAAATATTTTTTTGGTTATATATTTATTTACTAATTAGTCTAATAATGTTAATACATACCAAACTGTTTTCTTGTTGTCTTTAATTTTTGATAAAGACTGCCTTAAAAAATGTTAGAAGAATTTGTTTATTTTTTTACAAATTAACAGTAATAATTCTGTTACATCATTTTAATAAGTAGGTATGTATATAATTTAATTATTGTTCTTACATTTTTAAAGGCTACTTTAAGTGGAAATTACTAAGAATTATAACAAAACAAAATGTGTGTATGTATTTTCTAAGGTAAGGTTTTAAGGTACCAAATATAAAATGAAGAGGTCAGTTACATTTTTACTGTGTAAGTTAACTAAAAAAACAATTTCGTTTTCTCATTTAACTTACGACACTTTCATGTGCCTATCAAAACAAAACGGTAAATATATTGAGCTGAGAGTGCCACAAATGTAGTTAGTTATCTATACATTTATTGAGTTCAACTAATTAACAGTTAAGTCGCGTGTTGTTAGGTATACAGTCGTCGTCATTAGTATAGCGCTTATTGGTAAGAAGTGCATTAATTAACAATTTCAATTAAACGCAGCCCATGTTCTTGGAACAAAGTTTAACATTCATTTATCCGAGTGTACCCGTACTTCTTGATCTCATTCTTGTTATTGTTCACATTTGTTTATTCCACAAAAAAAACAACCGATGTCTTCGTGATTACAAGGAGGATGTTGCTAATTTAATGTCATATATTTAACATGGCCTTATGGACAAGTATGTAAATATATTAGTCAAATCGCACATTATTTAACTTGCCTCAACATAACGAGGTTACATCAACCGAGTATCTACAGCGTACTTATACGTGTACGAGTAGTTTCAACTTGTTTCGTTGCTATGCCAGTAACTTTCTAATATAACATAGGCATTATAAAAAATATATATATTTTAACATTGACATGTGCGCTTACAAAAAAACCGGTTGCATAAAATAATATATGGATTTCAACTCACCTTAAAATATAAATTTTTCGTCCCTCCGTGCCGTTAAAATACAATAAACACTCGCGATTCACTATTACCGAAAGCTCGTAACGCGTTCTAGGGTAGCACTGCGAAGTATTGTGAGCGGGGAGGTCGAAACACGCGGCTCGTAAATAAAGTACACAGCTAAACTTTTCCGAAAAGTTTGTTTCGTGTCGTGATCGTGGTGTACGCGCACAGAAGGCGCAGGTAGCGGCGCGCGACGGCTGAGCAGCGCGTGCACTGAGTGCCGACTTGCCGAGTCAGTGGTCGGGCCGCGCGTCGGCCGCGCGACGCACCCCGCGCGTGCGCCGGACCAGTCCCGGCAGCCTCCCGCCTACCCGGCGACCACCGACCATCGACCACCGCCGCAACCTGCGCCGCGCGCTGCACTACCGCCGACCATAAACAATAGGCAGACCACACACGCACCGGCCGACCATTATCATTTAACACACAATTTATATGTTTGACGGCCCGATAAAAGTTGACCCCGTACGTCATATTTTGTTACATCCAACTGTTGAATGCTTCAGCGGGCTGACATTTAGCTACCGCATTCACCTTATATGTATAGATATTTGAAGGGAAGAACTTTATTTTTGTTAAATAGGTCAGACCAGCTTATCTCCAAAACCTGTAGTATCCTGTCTTGACGCGACTTGAAAACAGTCGTTCTTTATCATGAGTAACGTATCGTACGTACGTACATTAAGAATACAAACACAAGCGCATTAGTCATAGTCATGCGAATTGTGTAATTTTACACAACATTTATGTATGATGACATTCTCCAATGTACGATGATTGTCTGGTGATGGTATCTTTTCATAGGATTTTCGATGTATATCTTTTTTTTTCCTAGTTGTTATTTACGACTTAGTCACACACCTCTGATGCAAATGTAGTAAGATAAGTTTTCAGTGATAACCAGTCAAAGTCCACATTATCCTTATTGAGATTTGATTGACGCCTGCCTAGGTATATGTTTACTAGCTTTTGCTTGCAGCTTTGCTTACGTGGGCTACACGACTTGAGTTCATTCGTAATAAAATGATGATGATGATGATCATGATTAAACATTAAGATTTTAATTTTTAATCAACATTTTTATTCAACCCGTCCATGCGAGCTAGAATTAGTAAGAAGTGTCTAACATAAAACGACGTAATAAAGATCACTCTGTATAAGTAATTTTGGTCCGTTTTGAAACATCCTGCACATATTGTCATCGTATTTCGGGATCATTTACCAAAAATCCTGAACACTTCATAATTTCCTACCAGATCAAATATTGAAATTTAAGGAATGACAGATTTCCATACAAACTTTCCACCCTTATTTCACCCCTCTGGGAGAGATTTTACCAAAAATGCTAAAACACGTCATTCTTTATTTTTGTTGAAGAATCCATAGATCGATTAAATTATTTCTTTTTAAAGTTAATACTTTAAAAATAACGATTTCCCCAAAAAAAACTTCTGCCCTTTTTTACTCCTTTAAAGAAAACTAAACAAATTTCCTGAGACACGTCATTCTTTATTTCTTTTCAAGAAGCCAAATAAAATTTTCATGAATTTTACTTCAAAACTGACGAACTTGCATACAAACTTTCACCCCCTATTTGACCTCCTTAGGGTGTGATTTCCGTAAAATCCTTTCTTAGTGGCTGGTTACGTCACTCAATTAACCTACAGTCCAAATGTCATCTAATTAGCTTCAGCGGTTTAGGCTCGGCGATGATGAATCAGCCAGGACAAGTCATTATATGTATATAGATATCATGAAGAAATAAGATACATTTGTTTTAATTCAGTTTTATACGAGCATTTTCAACTTAAATTTTCTTAACAATTTTATGACGCTACCAATATATAAATCCCCAACCTCGCCTCTGTCATTCATTCATTTTCGTCATTCAACACATTTATTATCTTATCTCCGCTGTAAATTATCATTATCATAAAAAATGTACTTCAACTTTTTCTTCCTACGTCCGCGATATGTATAAACAATTGCTTCTAAAGTTCAGCCAGTTGTTGTTTTGACGTATCATTTCAGTCAAATTCAGTTTGAAAGATGCTCCATATCCCAAACTTATATGAAACTCTAATCAATATCAAATATATAAAGGAAAATAAAATGTATGTGTCGCCGTTGAAGACGGCATCCAATAAAAGAGAATGATTAGTCAACGATATTGCAATCACAAGTTATTGTTATGAAAGGTTTTCGTCACAATGAAATAATCTAATCAATGAGGAATTCAATCTTTTGTGAAGTTGGGACAAAGAAAGTACCTACTTATCATAGTGGCGCCAGTGTTCGACACTGTAAGCACAGTGTGATACCAGTTGCCTCCACCAAAAATTAATATAGAATTACATTGAAATTTTATTGGATAATAGAATAAAAAACAGAATAAAATACTTTATTGTAAACATAAAAAAACACATACATGTTAACAAAGAATTTAAAACTAAAATTGGAGTCATACAAAGGGCGTCCTTATCACTAAAAGCGATATCTTACAGGCAACCTAAGGATGGAGAGGATTTATAAAAAATAAGATGGAGGCGTTGAAAAAAGAAAAAAAAGTGTACAGTAATACTTTATTACTTAAACATATATACATATATGCACATACATATATACATACATACATACAACCATATAAATATGTAGAGCATACTATACATACCATTTAAGAACAAAAATAAATAGTGGACTAACAGTAGAATTACTGAGAATTACAATGACAGATTATAATAACATTATTATAACCAAACAATGATCTTTAACGAGTTTCTTAAAAATTTGGAGAGACTTCGCACGTCTTGCAAGCACAGGGAAAGCATTCCACTGGCAAGCAGCATGGACCGTAAAAGATTTGTCACAGAATCTTGTTGAATGCAGTGGAATCTGCAAACTCAAGGTCTCCCATGATCTCAAGAAGCAGGAATGGGAGTCATGCAAAAATTGGAAACGATCTTTAAGATAAAAAGGGGTGGTAGGGTTTAATAATATATAGTAAAGTAAGCAAACAAAATGAGCATTCCGGCGAAGACGAATTGGCAACCACTTGAGCTTAGTGCGAAATTCGGAGACGTGGTCATATTTGCGCAAACCAAATATAAACCTAATACAAAAGTTTTGAAGGCGCTCAAGTTTGTTTAGTTGATCCTCCCTAAGGTCTAGATAGCTGACATCGGCGTAATCAAGGATAGGTAAAAGAAGAGACCGTGCAAGTGCAGCTTTAGTGGCAGTTGGTAGGAAACTGCAAAGCCTCCTAAGAGACCTGGCCGAAGCAAATATTTTGCGACTGACCTCTTGCAGCCGACCCGCTAACCTTGATAACCGCTAGAAAGCAGGTGATCTATTTAAAATGTTGCTATAGTAAAAAAAAAGTTACTGACCCTTATTTGAAACTACCTTCCTACTTAAAAAAAACTTTCCAAAAAACCTCAGGAGTGCGACAGGATTGCTCCATTCTACACCGCAAGGAATAGGAAACAATCTCAGTGAAGATTTTTTCAATGAGCTATCTCAGCTTGATGGAGAAGCAGTCTTAAGCAGTCCTTATAAACTGTAATAGGAAGTATTACCTTAATTACAGCTATGTAATAAATGGCGATACTATCTCGTACCGTTATTAAAATTCTTCTAAATAATATCACGTTATTTCCAATAATCGATTCAGATATTTACGAAACAACACTTCTGTCGCCGCAAGCCTACATCTAGCTCTAATGACTTCAATTGGTCTAGACTAAGTCATTATACAGCTATTTAAATTTAGACCCATTAAAAAAACATTGGTCGGTTATGTGCGATTAATACTCACATTATGAGCACAATGAAAATTGATAATAATTATCTTGAATGAGAACTAACACACTAAGAAATTCGGAAGTGGCGTAGATGTATGCGTTACAATTCTATAAACAGAGTGCCTAAATAGGCTATGAATTGTCCTAATGCTGAACAAAGGCTTCCATTATTAAAATTCCACGCTTACCGAATGCGAATTGGAGATCAGGGGGCTTTTTAAATCTCACCGGTGATCTAGAAAGTAAAAGTGACATGAAATAAACTATGAAATAATAAATATTATTTGCATTACTTAGGTACAGCTCGATTGCCTATGAAGGATACGTCATCATCATCATCATCATCAGCTCATTTCATGTCTCACTGTTGGAGCACGAGCCTATCCCAAATGGATGGAATGGGAGAACGGGCTATAAACCACAACGCGGGCCCAGGTTGTTAACGACTGCTAATCCAACCGGGACCAACGGCTTTACGTGCCTTCCGAAGCACGGAGGAGCTCGAAATGATAAATTTTTTGGTCACCCGATGACCGGCCTTTGCGAAAGTTGCTTAACCTCAGCACTCGCAGACCGGGCGCGTTGACCACTGCGCTATCGAGTTCCTCGAAGGATACATACTGTTCGAGAATTTTGAAAAATGTCAAAAATAAGTTACCTGTACATTGAATAAGAGAAAAAGGATATCATAGACTCGTAGAGTGAGAATTAGACATCGCCGCCCAGATCACAAAAACAGTCCGAAACACCCTTTGCCCATTCGCATCCTGGCAATAGAACTCAGGACCTCCATACATCAGGCTTTGCTACTTGACAAGGTGTTATAAGTAAAACGAAATCAAAAAAATTATGAAGTACGTATTTATAAATCACACTTCTGTTATAAACAAACTCTTAAGCATCGACAAATGCGCAATTGCCTATAATAGTAATCGCTCAAGACTGCGAAATGGTGGTGAAGTACAATTTTCCGACGCAGTTAGAACATAATATTATGAAATAATGATTACAGCGCGGAATTTTATATAATTGGTACAGGGTCGGTTGAAGAGTACCAGATATGAGAGATTGAAAGGTAAATGAAGACCCCGTATTTGTGAACGGTTTTTTTGTATTTTATTTAAATTTGTACTATAGATCTCCGATAAAATTAGATGACAAAGAAAGTTTTATGAGATGCGATGATTTTACTTGCTCCAATAGGTTGCTTTGTTGTTATATAAAGTTTACAGTATGACGGGCAAAGTGGAAGGATAAAGTCGCAAAGTCGCATTGGGAGAAGGAGGAAGTCATGACCGCATAACATCCGAGCGGACCTATTTTTTTTTTAATTTATTGAGTACAACAACTTTCGTTGCACAATTGTTCCGTCCCGCTATTGACAACTTACTTACTACGCTAGCTCAGCGATCCCAAGTGGATCTTGGCCTCCAACATCAAAGTGCACCATTCCTTCCTGTTTTGTGCCAAGTGCCGGGCACTTCCAGCTCTTTCAGGTCTTTGACAACTTCATCTTTCCAGCGGTATCTTGGACGACCAACTGGGCGTCGTCCAGATGGTTGACCAAGATACGCTCTTCTGGCAGCTCGATCTTCACCCATTCTCTCTACGTGCCCCAGCCAGCGAAGTCGGGCAGCTTTTATTTCCCCGATGATATTCGGTTCGGACACCAACTGTTCTATTTCCCGGTTAAACCTCAGCCTCCACTCCCCGTCATCGCCTCTTATTGGTCCCAGTATCTTTCGTAGGATTTTCCGTTCCGCGACTAAGAGTTGGTTTTCCTCCCTCAAGGTTATTGTCCAAGTTTCACACCCATACATTAAAATCGGTCTAATGATCGTTTTGTAGATGCGGATTTTTGTAGCTCTGTTTATCAACTTGGATACCAGTAGTTTGTGAAGGGCTGCAGTGCTGCAGTGCATCTTAGCGCATTGACTATCCGCGCTATTGACAAGAAATGTATATTTCTTCTTACATGTATCAGATGGCTAAAGTTTGAAGATTTTATTGGAGAGATATTGTTTTAACAAACAGCCTTTACAACGTCACCGGATTTGTTTTGGGGTGGCGAGAAGCTCAAAGGTTTCCTCGAGCTGCATAATCGAAACACCGTCGGATGGTTTCAAGACGAAATGGTATGTACGCAAACGTGTCCCTGTTCTTTACTAGATTCTCCGAGGGGTTCGGATTGAATCGGAAGCGGAACAACCCGAGGGCGCTTCTAAAGACTAGGAGGTACACGAAGAAGAAGAAGAAGAAGAAGAAAGTTTCAGTCGACCGATTTCAGTCATAGCCACCCACTTCGACTTGTCGGTACGCCCGAAGTTAACTAGCATAACCGATCTTCTTAGTAAAACTGGCGTGCGCACGCGAACACTACCACACATTGAAATAAGATGTGGTCACATGCCTCTGTGGTCTAGTGGTTCAGCACCGGTTTCAGATCTAGACGTCCCGGGTTCGATTCCCAGTTCGGGGGGTATGTTTGTGTACTCAGTTTTGTTGCTGGTAGGACTTGTTTGTCCGCCTGGCTAGCTCCACCATTTTTTTTTTTTTTTTTTTGATAGAGATTGCTGATTGCCTTAAACGGCATTTTCAGCGTCACCGGGCTTTTCCAATATCTTATCTAAATATGTCGATAACAATAATTTTTGTTGCATTGTTGTGTTCCGTCAACTAGAGATAAGATATATAGCCAATGCCTCAGTAGTTGAGGATCCTGGGTTCACCCAGGCCAGTTCCTGGGGCCAATGGTGGAAGAACGCTTCAGCGTTCTTCCACCTTTAGCCTTGTCATCACTTAACATCAGGTGAGACAAAGGTCAAGTGCTTATCTGCTGCACATTTAACCCTTTGACTGGTACAGCATAATAGATTTTTTATTGGTTTTCGATGCTATTGCAACCATGTAAGGCTCAAATCATGGTGGCAACTATATTGCCACTACCAGTAAAAGAGTAAAAAACAATTGAAACAGTAGATACGTACAGACAGTTTCTTATTTTTTATGATACTGATTCGGCAAACGAGCATATATCCCGTCTAATGGAAAACTGCCATCGCAGCCGATAGACGATTGCCACAACAAGTTTATCACTTACAAGTTCTATACATAAAAAAATAATAACTTTGCAACCTCTTTGGTTAAAAATATTCCAATTAAAAACAAAAAAATATAGCATCTCAAATATAGCAATTTTTACTTTAGTCGCTAACGACAAGGAATAAGGGTAGGGTACCTGAAACTTTCCAAGGAGGTATTGCGAATTGAGAACAGCCTAATCTAAAATTATAAGTAGACAACACAGTTTTTACGCAACGCATACCCACCTAGTCACTTATAGGGTCTCGTTTCAAACCTTATTGTGCAAGGATACGACAAATAACAGATCGTTTGTAATCTGTAGGTGACAACGACAAACCATTAGAAAGACGAATCAAGCGTCTATCGGAATATGCAAACGCGCAATCTAAAGAGACACCGTAGATGATGGAATCTGTTATGACATTGTTTTTAACCTATTTATTTTGACTTTGATTTTATATTTTTAACATTTTAAAAATTTTTAGTTTAATATTTCTATACATAGTGATTATTTTTACTTTTATTTTTTATCCAAGTAAGTATGCTGCATCCTAGGCCGCATCATCACTTGCTATCAGGTGAGATCGCGGTCAAATACTTGCCTATACAGAGTAAAAGAACAACTGTTTTTAATTAAGTATGCATATTTGCCGTTGCCAATGAGGGTACAATATAATTGGACCTTTGCTGTTTGTTTATCTTTATTGCAAAGAAAAATCTGAATCCGAAAGATGGCTGTTTCGCAATTCACACCTGATGCCCAACACTAAGATCATTATCCGATATTATAGTCCAGCATGATTAACTATACTAAAGTGATAATGGAGGCAATAATAAGCGCCTGTGTCGCGCCAAGCGCCAGCGCAGCGCCAGATCGGAGGCGGCTACAATTACTAATACACTTGTGACCGCAGTCAGGATTCTGTATTACAAACACATAAAAATAACAGGCAAAATCCAGCTTATTGAAACGAAACACGATATTTCACTTTAGTTGTTTTTACATAGGTATTGATTTTATTTTGTCATTCTAAAAAAAGCATGAAAGAGTAAACTTTTGTTTCACATAGGTACTATTAAGTGTTAACAGAAGGCAACAAAAGCTAACTTTTGTCGCCGTTTGTTCGCTTTTCCTTCCTTTTATTTTCCTATTATGTTTATATGACATAGATATATACGGAATTACGGAGTCATAAAAGTAATAGACATTTAAAGACAACTAAATATTCGGAGCTCGATGGCGCAGTGGCAGTCTCCTCGTATTATAGTCATAGTCATAATTATTTATTTATTGCATCATGTTGGAATGGTACAGATCTTGCAATATTATAAAAACATAGTCCCATATCATGACCCAACCATAACCATGCAACATTTTTTGTTTATCGCCAGGAGTTGCAGCTTTGGGGAGCGCTAACTTTAAGGTCCCGGGTTCGATTCCCGGTTGGGTCAATGTCGAAAACCAACTTTTCGATATTGTGTCGGGTGGGTGGTTGTGGTACCGTCGGTGTTTCTGATTTTCACAAAACGAGTGCTTTAGCTACTTATACCTTGGGATCAGAACAATGTATGTGATGCTTTAATCACATAAGTAGATATATGAATACATATATCTACTCATGTGCTTTAATGCTACACAAATACAAATTTTCCAATTTAAAGCGAAGCTTCTATTTTTTTTTTTTGTGTCTATCTATTATTATCCCTAGATACCGCTCTGTCGCGAATAAATCACTCGGCGCAAACAGCCTTTGTTCATATCATTGGCGTTTACCTGTTACTCGGTTAGTTAAATCAATTCGTAATAGCACATAACTGATACCTGCGCCCGCGATTCAATATTATACTAGATTGGATACGTGACCAAATCGCATTTTGTGGAGCTCCTCCGTGTACGGAAGGCGCGTACTCATTGGTGGCATTTGATAGTAGCTTTACACCTACCGACATATAACATGGCCTTTTTACTTGAGAACATTTTTGTTTAGAGAGTTGTTGATTGCCTCCTCAGGCGGTATTTTCAGCGTCACCGGACTTTTTTGGGAGCGGTGAAACTTAAGGCGCATTGGAAATTTACTTGGCGGGGATCTTGATTTTTCCCAACAATTACAAAACATATGAAAGTGATATTTGATGACATGATTTTTCATATAATTGACTTCATTTTGCTAGTTGTAGAAACACGATTTGTTAACTTACATAACAGAGAAAAAAATATCAAAGTAACCTCTTTTAAAACAGATTTGCATTTTACAGGCTAACCAGACCGATTTAAGTATCTAAATTTTTATAGTAGATTAGTCTTAAAACACACTTCAATATGCTAGTTCATTTTTTTAAACTTATTTGTAGTTTTAATTGAAAAGAAAAAATACAGTTTTTCTTAAGGTACGGGGCGCAAACGCTCCGTAAGTATTAGGTTAATCGTTTAGCGATGCGTCGCCTAAATGGTTTCCCCAAGCTTTGTGAAACGAAACACCGTCAGATGTTTTCTAGAGGGAATGGCATCACGCACTAGTGTGTGTCCCCATTCCCTACTAAGTTCTCCGAGGGGTTCGGATCAAATCGGGGAAGAAAATATTAGGTCCTTACCTATGAAATTGACGTCTTTTTCTCACTTATAAAAGTTCTAAAAGTCAATACTGGTTGTTAATATTATTATACACCTTTAATTAGGAGTATGTTACTTAGGCTTCAGTAATAACAATGATTATTAATTTTGTGTCTTTATCGACCAATATTTTTTTTAATTGACTAGTTTTTATGTTCGCGGAATTGTCTTTTTGTTTCATTGTAGCTTTGAAGAGACTTGATTTTTTTTCTGCTATCTGCTATATTTAGCTAGTGAAACAAACACACTAGTCTACAATTTTTATAGTGTTAACATAAATAGATGCTAAGAAAATTAAAAAAGAAAAGTTAGTATGAAAAATTAAATTTTATAAAAAAATTCATACAGAACGTCAATTTCATAGGTAAGGACCTAATATGCACTGTGAGCTGAAAGCCGTACTGACCCATATACTCGTACTACTGACCACAGAAAGCATTATGACAACAATCAACTTATGTAGGACTTGTGATGAGAATGACAAGGAGATACTTGTTAAAGAATGCCTAGTTTGTTACTAATTTAGCCTTATGCTAATAATCCCAATCTTCAAGAAACAGGCCTATCCTTCCTTAAGGCGACGCACCGCTAATCAATAAATCTCATACAGAGCGTTTGCGCCCCGTACCTTTTGAAAAACTGTTTATTTTCCTTTAAATTAAAACTACAAATTATTTTTAAAAAATGAACTACGATATTGAAGTGTGTGTTAAGACTGGTCTGGTTAGCCTATAAAATGCAAATCTATGTTTTAAATTTACTTTGATATTTTGAGGTTACTTTGATATTTTTTTCTCTGTTATAAAAGTTGACAAATCGTGTTTCTGCAACTAGCAAAGTGAAGTCAATTAAATGAAAAATCATGTCATCAAATATCACTTATTATGTTTTGTAATTGTTGGGAAAAATCAAGATCCCCGCCACGTAAATTTCCAATGCGTCTCCTTAAAGGCCGGCAACGCATCTGCGATTCCTTTGGTTTTTGGTGTCCATGGGCGGCGGTGATTGCTTCCCATCAAGTGACCCACCTGCTCGTTTGCCTCCTTCTAATATATATTTTAAAAAAATAGTTACTAGCTTAACTCATAATATAGCCTGGAGTCATGAACAATATAGTCTGAAGCATTTGAGGCAAAATACTTTTTATGAGGAGAGTAGCTCGATGGCGCAGTGGTTAACGCGCCCGGTCTGCGAGTGCTGAAGTTAAGCAACTTTCACAAAGGCCGGTCATTGGATGGGTGACCAAAAATTTATCATCTCGAGCTTCTCCGTGCTTCGGAAGGCACGTAAAGTCGTCGGTCCCGGCTGCACTAGCAGTCATTAAAAACCACCAATCCGTGCTGGGCCCGCGTGGTGGTTTATGGCCCGTTCTCCCTATCCATCCATAGGGAAGGCTCGTGCCCCAGCAGTGGGGACATAAAAATGAGCTGATGATGATGATGATGACTTTTTATGAATTATTATTAAATCATTTGTTCCTTTTCAAGTGCAGTGCAGTGGTAGTAAAAACCGCAACCATTATTTAACAGAAGGTTTTATCCGCTCTCAAATTTAAAAAAAAACATTTGTCATTAGTCAGACATTTTCATTGAAAAGTTACGTTGTATTGAACTAAATAAATAACGTTAATCACTTGTTGATGTAATTACTTTTATTAATGTATTCATTGTGTACTTAATATAATAGATTCCTGACTTGTTGGCGCCATTGTAACCAATCTACAATTCTACACAATTAATTAAAAACTCATCAACCACAATTAACTATTCGGTGTTTAACTGCGTCATGTGAATCATCAAAAGCTATTATCACGAGCTCATTATTACGTCCCCACTGTTAGGGCACGAGCCTTTCTTAAGGATGGAAAACACCACAGAAAGAGGCCATACCTAAACCACCACAAGCAAGTTGTTACAGGCTGGGCCTTCCGAACCACGTAGGGGCTAGAAATAATAAATTTTTGGTCACCCATCCAATGACCGGGCTTTGAAAAAGTTGCTTAACTTCAACGATCGCGGACCGAGCGGGTTAACGCGCTTAACCACTGGCGCCTGCGAGCTTCTCAGAAAAGTGCCACAGTCGAACAACTGTCATAATCATTGTCAATCACAGACACATCACAGACCAATTAAGATATTACATCCTATTATATACTCGTAGGTAGGTACTTATATGTAAAATAAACATAATTGCTTTAAATGAGAATGCGTTGTGCTAATGTGTTTCGAATAGGTAAACTGGTGCAATTACGTAGCAAATAGTTGTTTATTCGCAAGTATCTCGGGGAGCTATGTAATTTCCCGTGTTCTATCTGATGTGATCGGTGCGAGCGGCGCCAGCGCCGGCGGCTTCTTAAAAGACATTTATGTTAATCAAATAGTTACCACACGTTGCTGGATTCGAGAGAAATTTAAAACCGGAGCAACTTTTTTTTTTAAGTATAAAATTTCCGGTATTCCAAATTGTTGGTTTATACAAAAAAATAAGAATGAAATAGGTACTCAAACAATAACAATTACAACGTTCTCTCTCGTTTGAGGGCTTTGAAAACGAGTTAAACTATTATTTATTGTTTTACTCTTTGTTGAAGGCATATTTCTGTTGAGGGCCAATCTACGTCATCTAGTTCAACAACTACAACTTTAAATGCACTTTTTAAAATAACTGACAACCAAACAAAATCATGGTCACATTACTTAGTACATCAATGAGCGACAACCGAGTGCAGACGACATTTCTCGTCTATATAACAGCTTATAAATTATTAAATCTGTTCTAGCTATCGTATCAATCAATCAGTGGATACGTACGTCGGTTTTTGCGTGACACGTGTAGGAATGTGGACATCACGGATGAAGAACGCGTTGTTAAACTGGAATCTATAATGGCGGCGTAGCTAAGAACAATTTCTTTCAAAGATCACTAGTAAAAAACTTGTTTTATTAGAATAAACCTCTAGTACGATTCGTCATCGCGCTCAAGTCCTTTACCATTTGTATAGCAGACTAATTAATTTAAAGCTTACGGTCTGTCTTGTTTATTATTTTACGGTATAAATAAACAGGAGGCAATATACTAAAACACATGTCATTTTTATTTTAATAGAACTATTACGTGGCCGTGTCTGTACGTACATATATCTCTAGTAGAGACTACTTTTTAAAATCCTTGTCAACAACTTTTCCGGAAAACAGTATAATGTCAAGAAATGTGTGAAGGTGGCGTGGTAACAAAAGCGAACTAGGTAGCACACTTATTATATATATATATATATATTTTTATTTTACTTTGCATTTTACTTATATATTATTATATCCTTATCTAATTTAATGTCAATTATAAACATAATATACACTGCACAGCTTATACATTAAAAAAATCTTTATTTACAAATTTTTAATATTTTTTTTACAACACGGTCAAGGCTACGCTCATGGGCACTTTACTGATAATTGTTACGGGCACCGTCCTTGAGGTCACTCCTGGTTGTTGCTGAAAATCAGCGATTCACTAGCTATGCGAGTGAACATCACGCTGAGCAACGACCCTTTTGAGATGCTGCGGCACACACACATTTTTGTATTTTTAATACTTGTGTTATGAAATAATGTTTGTTTTTAGTGTAATTGTTGTTTATTGTTTTCTAAAGTTTACGCGAACACTACACATTGAAATGAAACAACTTTTACGGATCTACTCGCGTTTATTTTACACATTACTTATTTAATGTTTATCCTGACGTTTCGAACCCTTTGCAGGGTTCGTGGTCACAGGGAGACTGAGGTGTTGGTCATCTCATAATTAGTTGGTAGCTTGTATACCCTCATTTAAATTTAATCAGGTGCGTTCCGTTTTACGCAGAAAGAGCTTACAGTATCTTTTGGTCTGGCAGTATGGTGTCGGGGCTGGGATTTAATATTTTGTATGATGGGATCCCAGGCTGGTGGTAGATTCCAACCATCTTCTCTATTAAAATTAGGATGTTTTTTAATTTCAATAGCCTCACGTATCATCCTAGGGATGAATCGTTGTTCTTTAACGAGTATTTGTGGTTTATCAAATCTGATGTAATGGTTGGGCCCCTCTAGGGAATGTTCGCATACTGCAGACTTATTTTCGCGCCTATGCTTGACGTCGGCTATATGTTCTTTAACACGGGTTCCTATACTTCTCTTTGTTTGCCCGATGTAAGAGAGCCCACAGTCGCAGTCCAGTTTGTACACGCCTGCATCTTGAAGGGGTATGTTGCACTTGACAGGTCGTAAAAATTGGTTGATCTTCTTCGGCGGCTTGAAGTAAGTGTTGATTGAAGCTCGCTTTAAGATATGTCCAATCTTGTCAGTGACACCTTTCATATATGGAAGTACAGCAGGTTGGCGCTCGACTGTGGTTGGTTTATTGCGTTTTCTGTGACAAAGCCGTGGTACTTTCAGTTTATTATCCTGTAGTACGTGCTTGACATGCTGAAGCTCAGGAGCCAGGTGTTGGGTGTCACAGATGCCGCGTGCTCTCTGAAACAAAGATTTCCCTACAGTAGCCAACTGTCTAGGATGGTGGTGAGAATCACCATTGAGATACCTATCTGTATGGGTTACTTTACGATACACAGTGTGACTCAAACTATGATCCGGATTCCTGATAATTAAAATATCCAAGAAAGCTAGCTTACTATCTGCCTCTAACTCCATTGTAAATTGTATTTTTGGATGTATGGAGTTAAGATGATCTAGAAAAGCAGATACTTTATCAGTTGGTAGGATAGTGAAAGTGTCATCTACGTACCGCTTGTAGAACCTAGGGGTTACCGGTGCTGTGCTCAGGGCCCTCTCCTCGAAGTCTTCCATAAAGATATCGGCGACGACGGGCGAAACAGGGGAACCCATGGCAACACCCTCTACTTGCAGGTAGTAAATGTCATTCCACAAAAGGTAGCCAGATGTTAGACAATGCTCTAATAGTACTGCATATTCATCAGGCATATCTTGTTCCGCTAGACGTTTTTTGGTAATTTCAATGCAATCCTGAACTGGTAGGCATGTAAATAAGGACTGCACATCAAAACTAACCATAGTTTCATTGTCAGCGAGATGTAGGTCTTTGATATCGTTGACAAATTGGTAGGAATCCTTCACATAAGCTGTTGTGTTACCTCTAAGTGGTGAAAGAATCTTAGCTATATGCCGGGCCAGTCGGTAAGTTGGCGAATCAATCTGGCTTACAATAGGGCGTAGCGGAGCCTCGGGTTTGTGAATTTTCGGTAACCCATACAGTTTTGGTGGTTTAGGGCAACGAGCAGGATTTGAACCTGCACCCTTCTGACATACCGGGTTAGGTGGTTCTAGTAAAAAAAAATGTCGTATTTATAGTTTTAAACCTAAACCTAGAATCCCATAACACAAATGCAGGTCCGTACCACAAAGCCTGTGATGTTAAAACTCACTTGTTTATTAAACTGTACTTACTTAAAGAACACCATGTCGGACTCGCAATAGCAGATGCGGTAGTTTGTCGTGTGCCGCACATACAAAAACCCATTTGATGGCGACCATTGCCTTGGTTAGCATCAAACGGTCATTTGACAGTTTATTGTTATTGCAAGCAGTTGCCATTGAGTGCCAGGTGGCAACAATATTGTCGAGTTGACCGGAATAGTAATTGCTTTACCTTTTATAGATTTGTACAGGAGTATATCAGTGGCTGTGACGATCGAATGGAGGGTTAAGTCGATAACTCGTAGCTGTTTACTTCAAAGTCAAGATTAAAGAAATTAGAGAATGAAAAAGACCCTATGATGTAATAAAAAAACATTAAATTAAGTAATTTATTTTTAATTTAAATCTAATTTATGATTTAGAAATAGAAATAGAGATCTATTTCTAAAACGAAAACAATTTACGAGTATTTCTTCGGTGAATGACTTGACATGATAGGTGCATGAAAAGTAAAAAAACTGAAGAATTCAATTTTCTGAAAACTTCTAATTAAAATATTTGCAGTCCTGAAATTTCGATAGAAATCTATAATGGACATTAATTTAACTTAGCTATGCAAATCTAATTCTTAAAAACTTATCACTTTTTTTATAACTTACCAAACTAACCTATTGTGAAAAAACAATATGTTTATTACCATAATAACCAATATCGCCACTGATAAAAGGCCATTTTGATGGTGATTCTCTTTTTCATTGCTCTCTGTGTGTACGTCCCTGTCTAGCCTATGACGGCTCGCGCGCTTCCACCTTCGGCTCTATCATCACTTATCATTAGAGTTGAGACGTAAGGAAGGATATACAGGGTGTCCCAAAAATGGCACGCCAGGCTGACACTGGAGATAGCTTAGCTATAAACCTATCAGATAAAAATAACATGACTCTAGTAAAAGTCTCATAGTTTTGGAGGAAATGTCACTTTTTTATTTCTAAAAACTCTACTTTTAGTTCGTTTTTTTTTTATTTATTTATTTATTTTTTTGTTTTTTTTTTATCTGATAGGTTTATAGCTAAGCTATCTCCAGTGTCAGCCTGGCGTGCCATTTTTGGGACACCCTGTATATATAAATGCCAAGTGCAGACCCGTCAGATATAAAAAACTTGAGAGGTGTCAAGGGACACCCGGATGGAACGAAGTTCCTTTCGATTAATTAGTGAAGGAATTGTAATAAAATTTTATTTTTTTTAAGTTATAATATTTTTTTTTATTATTAATAAATATAATGTTATATAAACTTTATCAGTAGGTTTTTTTTTGTTTTTTTTTTTAGGTTATAGTGCGTACTTGCTAAAAATACAAAAGCATTTATTATTATCTGTATATAATCTCTACTTACCTAACTCCATCAGCAATATCCGGAACTTGTGCAGAAACACTGTCAGGATTCATTATTATTATTATTTTTTATTATTTATTATTTACAAAAAACCTGTATACACTCAACAAAAATAATCGTCGAAATAGAAATGAAAATATCTGGCTTGCTTTCTATAAGAGAGAGAGAGACAGACAGAGAAACATTTTGACAGACAAAGAAACAGTTTGCACTGAAACCCTTGCAAGCTATTGTAAGCTGTGCGGCGACGCCGCATAGCTTACAATAGCTTTTTATAGCAAAAATTAAACTCATTTTGAAAATACTGTATATTATTATTACAAAATATTAAATCAACGAAAAAAATATAAATAAATAAATAATTTACAAATAAAATTAACAAAATAATATTTCGACGGTCACAGGACTCGAACCTGCAATCTTCGGATCCGAAGTCCGACACTTTATCCATTAGGCCACACGGTCTTGTGATAACAATGGCGAAATTAACGTACACTTCTATTGATAAAAAAAGTGTCGTGACAACTTTTTTCGTAAGAATTTTTTCCGTCTAACCCCCTTTCACAACGCGCGATAAGGAACTTCGTTCCAAAAAGTGAAGCCATCACATGCCAAGAGATTTATAAATTCTCTTACTCTCTAACTCTAAGTCTCTCTTACTCTAGTTTGAAATGACGTTAACATGACAGGAATAAAACACGGAATAACTATTCGGACCTTATCCTTTGTTTATTTGTAAGGCACTAAGGATAAAGAGAGATTCTTAATAATTCTCAAAAAAGCTTTAGGAACTTTTTATTAACAATAATACACGCTTACTCATGTTGAACAACATAAAACGGTAGCATGATGTGAGCGAGACGTGTCTGGCCACAATTTGTGCAGTAAAATAATCTAATTCATAGAAAAAGCTGTAACATAACATTTTCATTGCGACAGTAAAACTTTTATTGTGGCGTAGTCGCATTTGTGCTATTAGGCAAAACAAATAATGGGGATTGTGACTCAGTATCCGAAGACGAACGTTTCGGATATTCTTTGTTGTTTTGTAAATACCAGTGGTCGCACAGTGGTCGATATTTGACCGTAATTCACAAAATATTTTTTTTTTCCACAATGTATCATCTCATCACATATTATAAATACTTAAATTGTATCATTTGCAAATTCTTCTCCATATAAACTTTACCCATCATCTCACTTTCCTCCGTGCGCGTAATGTGTTTAAAAAGGGGCACGAGGTTATATAGATATTATCATCATCATCATCAGCTCATTTGATATCACCACTGCTGGGGCACGAGCTTTTCCTATGGATGGATAGGGAGAACGGGCCATAAACCACCACGCAGGCCCAGTGCGGATTGGTGGTTGTTAACGACTGCTAATGCAGCCGGGACGAACGGCTTTACGTGCCTTCCGAAGCACGGAGGCGCTCGAGATGATAAACTTTTGGTCACCCATCCGATGACCGGCTTTTGCGAAAGTTGCTTAACCTCAGCACTCGCAGACCGGGCGCGTTAATCGCTGCGCCATCGAGCTCCTCGTATATGATATAGAAACTGTCTTTGTGGAAACCACATCGGTCACATCTAGAGGTCCTGGATTCGATTATCAATAATAACATAATAGACAACACCACATACCTACATTGTTCTGATCCCAATGTAAGTAGCTAAAACACTCGTTTTATGGTAATCAGAAACAACGACAGTACCACAACCACCCAGACCCGACACCTATCGAAAAGTTTGTTTTCGACATTGACCCGACTGGGAATCGAATCAGTGACGGTAGCCAAAGTAACATTAAGAAAACGATAGCGAAGTTCGAAGATAGCGAAGCCACAGAGTTAGCGCCGCCCAAAGTCCGGCGTGCACGCCACTCGGCTACGGAGGTCGTCAAATTATTATTATACTCAGTTCTGTCCATTTTAAGCCCGCCTGCCACGCTACCATCATCTTACTCAAGCCTGGGCTGACGTCATAACAACAATGTCACTTGCATTTGTTGTGTTTATTTTGTATGATTTTTTCTGAATGACATTATGCAGTTGATACAATATTGTCATACAAATTCTCATCCTCGTTCTGTTGTTGAGTATTCCGAGTGAAATGCGCGAAGTGCGTGCGAGCGTGTATGAAGTGTCCTTATCGTCACTTACCATCAAATTAGATGACGGCATGTAGAATTTAAAAAACAACGTATATTTCGCCGCCCCACAGCCCTCGTCATTGCTAATGCACACGACATAACAATGCTCACACAGAAATTACGTACCACAGAGTGCACCTACTTCGAATGAGTCACCGCAATTCGTAATGCGTTCCGTGTCATTATAAAATTAAGGTGAAATTCTACATTCTGGCTTAATGAGAAGCTTTTGAGCTTATGAGAGATTCGATGCGGCTTTACTCGTATTGACAGAAAGATAATTATCAAGATATTATCAAGAAATATTTAAAAAATCAATTTTAAAGAAAAATAATGAAGGTGTACTTATTATGCTAAATGTTCATGTGCATGTTCCATTTTGATGGAACATGCTTTTATTTATACACTTTTTTTCTTCTTATTATCAGGTTTAAAATATTTTTAACTACACGATCTCATTCCCCCAGCCCCCTTCCACCATCTGGGTACTAGACGCAGGTTAGCCTACCATCCGTACGTTGTATAGACACCACCTGTCCGTATCAAGCGGTTTGCTACTAACCATTTTCTTTTGCGAACCGCTAAAGAGTGGAATCATGGAATGCGCTACCAGGTCACGTGTTCCCTGTTCACTACGACCTGGGTCTCTTCAAAGCAAGAGTGAATAGGCATTTCCTGTCCAAGCATGTACCACGGCCACATCCCGTTCACCAACAGGCAAGATGGTGGCCAAATGATTAGACAGTTTGCATTTTTTTTTAAACTTTTTTGTTATTTTTTATTAACAAAAAGTTTTTTTCTTTTAATTTTATTTTAAACTTTTTTGTATTGGCTTCAGTTTTACAGGGATCGGCCTGGTACCCTGAGGCGCAACGTTAACAATATGACATAATATCTAGCAACAAAGTACAGTAGACGTATCATGCGAGCCCAAACTCGATGGGGTTATGTGTTTTAATTACGAGTTTCTATGGCCATCTTCCAGCTCCATCATCAGACCCTGGTTACCATCTGGCACTAAAGTACTCGTCAAGATGGATCAAACGAGTCCAAACTCGATGGGGTTGTGTCGTTTAACTACAGAGTTCCTATGGCCATCTTCCAGCTCCATCATCAGACCGCCGCTTTAACCACCGCTTTAACCGCCTCTATGGTCTAGTGGCTAAGACCACCGGTTTAGACCCAAAGGTCCCGGGTTCGATTCCCAGAGGGGGGTACATGTTTGTACTCGGTTTGGTTGGTGGTATGGCTTATTTGTCCGCCTGGCTAGCTACCACCATCTTATGTAAATCTTAGGGATGGGCCGAAATTCGTTTTACATTCGGTTTAACCGAACTTCGGCAGCTTGAACCGAACTTCGTCATTCGGCCGAATTTCGAAATACTTGCACTATCATAATAGAAATTAATGAAAAAAACATATCTGTAGTAACAGTGAAATAAAATAAGTCTGATATACTCATAGTCATTTATTTGAATTAGAAAAAGTAATCATACGTGATAAACAAAAAACTTAAATTGGTCTTTTTAACTTCCTGTCTAAAAAATCTTTGGTTACTTAATCAAACAAAACATAAAATTAAACCGCTCTTCTTACTAACCAAACCAGACTTAGAAATATTTCTTACTTAATCAAAAAACAAAGTTTTACTGCTCTTCTCAACTAGTCTTAGAAATATCTCTTACTTAATCAAAAAACAAAAATTAAACTACTTTTCTTAACAATAATAACCAACCATTAGAAATCTCTCTTACTTAGTCAAAACACAATGACACTGGAAGATCTTAATAATGAGTTTTAGAAATCTTTGCCATAGGTAGGTACTTAACTTAATAAAAATACTAAATTATATTGGTCTCCTTAAGGGTGGGCCGACCAAAAAATGCCAAAAATGCAGTTACGGTTAAGTAAATATAATTGAAAATACTATCGTATTAAATGAACAAAATATATACTTAGTATCATAGGGAACGTGTTTACAATTTGTCAGAACCATAAATTCATAACACGCTATAGTTTTTTCTACAATATCATTTAAAGTTGGGCAAAGATTATGAAAACGAGTGGCGGCGTTTAGTAGATTTCTTATAGTTTATCTAAATTATTGTACTTCTGATTTTGTCTAAACAATCATCAATGGATAAACTACAAATTGCTAGACTACTTTGATTCATCAAGTGGTTATTTAAATAATATTTTTTTATTAAGCACCTTAAATTCCCCATACAAAATTAGTATGGCCGCGCGGCATCAAATAAATATGGACGACGACATTTCAAATAAAACATATGACACTTGTCACTTACGGACGGCGCACCTTTAATAGTTGGTCTAAAAAAATCTTTACAAGATCTGTAACAAAAATTAAATAAACTTTGCATTCTTCTGACACACATCTTAATAAGGTTCATTCGTAAATTGAATTAGAAAAAAAATAATACTTCTATTCTATCTAACGTAGTGCGAGTGCGGGCGGGGCACATCTAGCAATATTTGCAGCAAGTGCGTAAACAAGTCACAACACGAAAGCGCGGCGAAATTGAACCGAAGTTCGGCCTAACTTCGGCCGAATTTTTCATTTTTACCGAATGTTCGGCCGAAGTTCGTATTCGGTTCAAACCACATTCGGCCCATCCCTAGTAAATATGTCACCATAATGATCAATGTTTGTAGCATTGTTGTGTTCCAGCAGCTAGAGATAAGATAGCCAGTACCTCACTAGTTGAGGATCCCGGGTGAAGTGCGCTTTCATCATTGGTCTTATCATCACTTAACATCAGGTGAGATCAAGGCACTGTGCTTACCCGTTAATATTTTTTTTGAAAACCCTGGTTACCATCTAGCACCAATGTACTCGTCAAGACAAATCATACGAGCCCAAACTCGATTGGGTTGTGTCGTTTAATTACAGAGTTCCTATTGCCATCTTCCAGCTCCATCATCAGACCCTGGTTACCATCTAGCACCAAAGTACTCGTCAAGACGGATCAAACGAATCCAAGCTCGATGGGGTTGTGTCATTTAACTACAGAGTTCCCATGGCCACCTTCCGGTTCCATCATCAGACCTTGGTTACCATCTAGCACCAAAGTACTCGTCAAGACGAATCATACGAGCCGTATCGGTTTGGTTGGTGGTAGGGCTTATTTGTCCGCCTGGCTAGCTACCACCACCTTATCTAAATATGTCGCCATAATGATCAATGTTTGTAGCATTGTTGTGTTCCGGCAGCTAGAGATAAGATAGCCAGTACCTTACTAGTTGAGGATCCCGGGTGAAGTGCGCTTCCATCATTGGCCTTATCATCACTTAACATCAAGTGAGATCAAGGCACTGTGCTTACCCGTTAATATATTTTTTTTAAACCCTGGTTACCATCTAGCACCAAAGTACTCGTCAAGACGGATCAAACGAGTCCAAACTCGATGGGGTTATGTCGTTTAACTACCGAGTTCCTGTGGTCATCTTCCGGTTCCACCATCAAATCAGCTCCATGTCATAATAATTTTGCATTGTCATCCGATTTACACATGCATGCAAAATTTCAGCTCAATCAGTAACCGGGAAGTGGTTCAAATTTGACTTGCAAGATTTGATTACAGACAAACTAAAAACAACTGAAACTAAATAGGTACAAGCTTGTAAAAAGTAATTTTTAAATATTATAAAACAAATTACATCACACAAACCTAACATGTTAAAAAAGTTCTAACGACATCTCCCATCGGTGGTTAATGATATTGAATCATCGATATGGATGATTATTACTTTTTTGATTCTGTAACTGTCGAATAATCGAACACTCAAAAACATAAGATGTAGATCCTAGTTTTTATCTATTGATGTTATGGGTTCAATATGCCCTCACAGTTAAGGTTTCCAGTTCGGCCATATACACTAAAAACGGTAATTTTTTTATTAGTTCCTACCTATCTACCATAGATAACTAATAATGATTTGCCAATTTTTAACTACAAATCTATTCAAAACATACAAATTACAAATCGATAGTATTTTATTACTTTAATATCTGTTTACAGTTTAAAGGAAGTCAAGCATTATATTAAATAATATATATGTTTTAATTTGTTTAATATCATAGTCACATTATCGCTTATCGCCAAAGGTCAAGCGCACAGTTTTCTAGCGCCATTAATATTCTCGCTACGATCTTCAGACAGTCCGCCGACATTTTATCTCATCGTTAATTTTAAAATAAGCGTTTCATGTGAACCGATTTGCGTTGTTATATAAATTAGTGTTTTTGTGTGTGTTTTCATTAAGTTATTCAGTGCACGGCGACAACGTGCGCAGGCGCAGCTAGCGGGGTGTCCGCACTCAGGGTTGTCACACACTGTCCAATTGCTACGTGTTACGAAAAGTAACGAGTAAAAGAGTTGGCTGGTGATAGCGCTCCTTTCGTTCCGTGCTTCGGAAGGCACGTAAGCCGTTGGTCTGGCTGCATCAGCAGTGATTAGCAATCCCAATCCGCTCTGGACTCCTATTTGTGGGATATTTATACAGGAGGCTCGTACCCCAGCAGTATAGACACATAAAATAAACTGGTGATTGATGTGATGAGGGCTCCTTTTAGTTCGCTTGTCTATCTTCCACCTTAACATCTAGTAGCATTGTTAGCCAATTTCCTCAGTAGTTTAGGGACCTTCGACCTTATCGTCATTTACCTTTTACCTAACCTCAGGTGAGATCATAGTCAAGCGGATCCACTAAACAGTGATAATAAAAAATTAAGAAAGCTATTTATTGATACACTACAAATGGGTATTTCTATCGTTTGAAACAAGCCTAGTCTCAAACAACAGAAATACGCATTGTAACCATAAAAGACTCGCGTATGACAAAATGTTTACTATGCCTTATGATCGGATATCCATCATCAGGTCATCACAAATCGTACTATGAAATTATTTATGTTACATGTGATTTGTAAATTACTTAAAAAATTTAAATTAACTTTTAAATCTAAATTTGTAAAAGTTGGTTTTTAAGTAACAAAAAAAACTAAAAGCTACTTATAACCAACAAAAAAGATGATGATAATGGTGGTATGATAATAATAATTTTATTGTCACTGCAGCCTAGCTGTTAGCACCAGCAAATTTATTCACACCCAACAAAGGATGGTAATAATCCCGTTACTTTAATATTATTATAATCTAAAAGTTACGCTTTTAATTTTGAAACAGATTAGACTTAACTTAAAAGTATGTTTTAATGCCATTATATATTATATTTTTACTGCCTATAGTCCACTATATAAGCAACAGCAAGGGGTAATCAAAAGCAACCCTGTCATAACGATCGATTAATTGCACCATTTAAGCAATATTAAGAGTAGTTTGGTGATATTAAATCCTACAGTTTCAGAATAACCGATATCTTTTTTAGCTGTGAAGCTTCGTGTTACAGAATTTTATGACGTACGCCTAATGAAGCTCGTTACTGGTAGCTTTTTTGTTTCGCATTTACTTTTTAATTAACTAACGTTGCACGATTTACCCACAAAAGAATGAAAGAGTTTTATTGTTTTTGTCGTCTTGATAGGTATATCTAATGACAGAGAATAATTTTAACACGTCACCTTATTACTTTTCTTTCACTTTCTTTAAATAATATGCTTATAAATAGCAATTATTGCAATTCATTAAAGAGTAATCAATCGTCTGCCTTGACATATCACGTAATTTTTTTATCAAAAATTATTATCTCCCATGTGTTTTTTTACTTTAAAAACAGCAACAAACTCATTAACGAAAAGTTCAATTGTTGGTAGCCATATTACGTAAAACTTCCAAATAAAAACTAAGCTTGAAGAATCACTGTTCTTGTACTAATATTGTGAAAAAGCAATAAAGCATTAATTTATTTAACTGTAGCAACTCTGTATATCTAAAAAGAGCACACTACAGCGCGTCACTTCAAGAATCCTCATCTCGAGTCCATTCAAACGAAACCCGAGCTGAATTCGCACTGCGCTGCCCCTTTTATAGGAACAATGGGGTATAAAGTATACACCAAGTCCATTTTAAGAGTTCTCTCTTTATTGTGTGTCACGCGTGGGCGTCCCCTCTGTTTCATTCAGTTAATGCGCTGTTTTCTTAACTAGCTTTTGCCTGAGCCTTCGTCTGTATGGCTTTGTGATTTGATATGATTACACGACGAAACTGCAATCTGCATCTTTTTAAATTTCTTCGGTATGTTACGAGCTAAATGTCTATTTAATGCGTCTTTATGTTTTTTAGAGTTATTGTAGGTTCCAAGTTTGTGTCATGTCATTCGCATAATTAAACCCAAGTCAATCTTGTAACAAAAACTTTTGAAAAGTAATTATGTGTTTTCTTGGTCGGTCTTACAGCCTCGGAAAGGATGTTTTTAAAAAGGGGTCTTACAAACATAATGGAATTAGGAATGTCGTTAGGCTTAGGGAGTACTTGTTAAATAAAACCGAAGCACAAAAATACTCAGAGAAAAAAATTGCAACAAACTATATAGTTTGTAGGAAACTTTACAAATTCACATTTCAGAGTGTCCATAAAAAGCTCTGGTCAAAGCGATCCATCTTCCTTTCTTTCTTATTTGTAAAGGAAAATTTTATTGTCACTGCAGCCTAGCTGTGAGCACCAGCAAATTTATTCGCGTCGGCGCACATTCAAAAGTAGGAAACTGGCTGTTTGCCCAAATGCCCGGAAACAGTGAACGTAGCGGTGGTGTAACACGCCCCCAGTCGGCTAACTCCGACCAGAGGCTGCTTCAGCTTTAATGTTGAACGAGTAAAGTATGGAAACAAAACTGCCTAGTCAAAATCGTAGCCTCCGCTTAATATCTTCTTCTTGTGCTCATTTTTTTTTTTCAATCGGCACCGTTTAAGGCCGGTGATTGCCTAGTACGGTCCTGGATAACCCTGGTGGCAAGAGATGGGAAGTACTGGAGTTTTCGTGAGTATACTTCCCCTGCCCTACCGAGCCCTTCGAGAATGAGCGGGGCGATGGGGGGACGAAAGGATAGTCCCACATAATCATCCGTGTCTCCTCGGACGCAGTTGTACGCGCAAGGAGTCTTCTCCAGTTAAAAAAACTTAATATCCGGTGGAGTGGAATCATTGCCGTGCTAAGTATAAAAAGAACAAAAAAATATTTAAGGTTGGCCATTAGCTTAATAACACTTCACTTAACAACACACCGCGAGATGGAACAGTTGTTTCTACAACTAGACAGAGGTAAGTCTTCTTACCTCTGTCTTACAAGAGTGCCGGTCCACTATCGAATGTTTAGCAGCCACGATTTCTTTCTTCGCCCAACGAGTCTCTTCCCGTTCACATTGCAGCGCACTAACCCACTAACTGTTGGCTATTGCTGGGCGACAACAAAATGGATTGACAACGTACCTAATTGTTCCGTCACGCTGCGACTACGGCCCCTAGCTGTAGCTTATTCGTAGCTCATGGCAATTTGATGAATGGAAAATGCCACAACCTTTCTCACAACTATTGGCTGTCAATTAAAAAAATAATACTCTAAATGTGAGGAAATATTTCCGCAATACGTAAATCCAAAAAAGAATCAATATTACAGGATGCTTTATACGAAACACTATTTTTTTAATTTTATTTATTTATTAATAAAATACAATAAGTAAATATTTTATTCTGTCCACGTCTCAAGACGACATAGTAATTTATTTTTAAGAATAATTACAATTCACTAGTATCTTTGTTAATAAAGAAGTTCAAAAGATTACATCATGTTGCTAAAATTTAAAAAAAGTATAACCATTTTCTGTAACGCTGACTTGTGAATACATTCCATGCTGTTCCATTTTTCTTAACACTGAAACAAAGCATAATCTTACAGAATATAAGTCATGATCATGTCTGCGCTATGGTGTGTGAAATATATGTTCTTATTCACATATCATATAATACCGCAATAAATTGTATGTTATATTAAAGAAAGGACGTAACACAGTCGGTCGTTTTGTTCTAAGTACTTATTGTTGGTAACAACTAGACATTATTTACTGTTATGCGTTTTGTTTTACACGTTAGTAAATATTTGCAATATCAGTGACGAAGTTTATCTAATTGACGTTGTTAGCTTTATGGGCGTGCAAGTTACAAAAAGCTAAGCAACTTTCGCAACTTTTGAACCCACGGATCAAAGGAAATTTAATTGTCATTCCATACGCTCCTTACAATCATAGTAGAAACAAAATATTGCATCTTAGTGATGCCTTATTCAACGTAGATGGACAATTCGAGGGAATTTCCGAAAACTAAATCACTAAGAGGATGAAAACGGTTGACAATAGTACATACAAAGACTGTATTTTTTTAAATTATAAATAAATTGGTACTATTTACTTTTACTCTTGATATAAAAACATAATCATTAATGTATGTGATGTTGTCTAATATATATATAAGAAATTGCTTTTTAACTAAGTTTAAAAATTTATACTAAAATTGTCGCTTTATCATCGGCGTCATCAAAACCACGCGGAAGAAGTCGCGGGCACATGCTTAGCAAAAATGCAAGCTTTGAAGATTTGAACTCTATGGTTCCGATTCTCGGGCATGGGTACTCAAGCCAAGTACGTCAAATATATTCCGCTGGCGTCTACCGGCCCAAGCTGCTCCAGATACAATGATTGACAGATTGATATTGACAGATATAAAGCACAATCGACCTACGACAACCATTATATTTGTAATTAGTTCGAGGTATAATATTACATTTGCAATTAGTTAGAGACCTTTAATGACAGACTAAAGACCGGCGTTAGCTATTGCAGACGCAGACCATTGCAATAAATAATTATTTTAATCAACGCGATCGATTAGTTTCAATACAATTATAGCATATAAATGAGGCTTGTGCTCGTAAGAAACGTTGTACATTGCGCTAAAGGTGTTAATGTTAACTATGTCATTAAGAAGAACGGTGACCTACTTTTAATGAGCACGTAGGTCTTATTATAGACCACTAACGCTTTTTACGATGTTTTGAAAATATTTTTTATTTTTTATTTAAAGTCTACAAAACTGGTTACAAGATTAATTAATTTAAAAAATTTGCGTTTTTATATACATCTTATGCGCGTAAACTTAAATAAAATGAAAATTTTACTTACTTATAATTTTCTTATGAAATTCATCACGACATACGTCGGTTTGTAAGACTACTGCTGGTGACCTTGTACTGATAAAAACAAAAACGCTCAGCAATGGCTTCGTTTCCTCTCTTTCATTTATCGTATCTTTTGTATAAGAACACTCGTACTTTCCATATCAAAAATACGAGATAGAAGTAAGTTGAAAAACTTTCACGAATTTGTAAAAATTTGTCGCGACCAAATAGTATTAATATATCTAGGTATATTTTATTTATAATGTAACTTACATATAATACAGAACAGAAAATTAATTAAGTTAAATTTATTCCTCATTATAATTATTTACACCCTATTTTCTCTTGATTAACACAATTTAACAAAATTTATTTAAATTCTTTCACTAATCTCTTATTAATTAAGGTCTTGTATGGTCTTTTAACTATTAAACGAAGAATATAAAGAATAAACGAAACGCATTGCGCACTTGTGAAGACAATTAACGGAATTAATTTTCTTTTTTAACTTTCGAGGAACACAATACACGTAAGTAAGTACACCATCTTTTTGTTCACCAGTTTTGGTTTCGCAAATCGAGGTCACTCAGTGATATACAGACGCGGCCAATAACGACATATTAACTGTCTGAAATGTGTTTCCGTCCAACCATTAAGCCGAAGTCGCATAGGGTAAAGCCACTAAAGAGTAAATACTTTAAGTACAAATCGAATTGGCAGACAAACATGAATTCAATTAATATAATGTAAATAATATGTAATACGTACAATTTTATTCACTACATGCTTACATTAAGTCACAGACGACTGACAGGCAAATGTTGCTAACAGAAATTTATATTATTATAAGAGTACTCTTTGACAGTGTGTACTTTACGGTGGCTTTACCCTACGCCACATTTAATCAACGCACCGAACTCAAGGGCTGATTGGCTCTGTTAACCTCGAGATCCCGACTGTCAACCTATAATTGATGCGAAGCCTTGATACATTTCAATTGTCTGCATCATTTTACTGGCTTGATAAACAGTTGACAAATAAACGTCACTCTCCTTGTGCGTATAATCAAAACTTCGATGTCATGCACAAACCATTTGACAAAACCTGACGAGTAGCAAGAACTCACGGCCGTACTAGCACCTACCCGTATTATTATTGTGTATATTTTTGATGACTTACTTATAACGGAACCGAATAAAAGATTGTCAAGAGAATAACTAAGTAACTGCTTTAAAATTTGACTTCTAAGTAATTCTCATAGCAAAAGATCGTTAAAAAACTATTTTCCAATTTTCTAGGAGTCCCGACGGTATATCTAACGAGAAGGTAAAACAGGATTCCGATTGTACTAAAAATTAAACAAATATTTCACAAGACAAACTGTTATTTTTAAATTTTTTGTAACTTTCTCCTGACTAGATACTCCGAGGGAATCGGATCAGATCGGGAGCGGAACAACCCGAGGGCGCCTCTAAGGGTTAGGACCCCGGCTCGGGTTTTTCAGGTCTTGGGCTAGGGATGGGGAACAGCAGCAACAGCGCTCCAGATGCGCGGCTCTTTACTGACAATTTGAAGGATTATCTCTATCTCTTTTCCACTTATCCACTCTATCTCTTTATTGCGGATTTGCATGAGAATAAATAAGGATATATGCACACCATATAGCATGCAATAATAAGCTGTAAGAGCTTGAATTAAAAGCCTACTTCCTTAAAGCCAAACATTAACTTGAAGGCGACGTTTTATAAATGTTACACCTTTCGGAAACAAATAAAATAAGCAAAATGTTGAACAGGGGTTTAATGCAAACTGTTTAGTACAACCACGGAATACTATAAGTACAACCTACATAGGTACGAGTACTACGAGTATAAATACCTAACCGACTATTCAGCTGAGTTGCCGAGGTGAATTCTGTTTGTAAAGGAAATCAAAATTTTAATAGTTTTAATAAATGACTACACTACAATGAAGATTCCATTTTTGAAAACACATAACGTGGTATTATTGTCCTTGTTTATTCTAATAATTCAAAATGTCGCGTAGCGTAGTTTATTATTAAGAAGTTAAGTATTTACTACACTGGCGAGCAGAGAAACAGAGATAAAATGGTCCATTACGATGACATTGAAGTAACTTTTGATTACCTATTGAAAAGAAAGCTATTTCGTAGATTAGGCTGGCGTAATCTGCTCCTCTACATACAAGTACCTACATTGAAATGAAACACTTTCTCCGAATTTTATATGTTAGAAAACAATATACAACAACATATTAAGTGTTTTGCTACCTCTGCAAAGCGTATTAATGTTGGAGGACATTTTTTATTTAACCGCTGAAACTAATTAAATATGGAATGGTAGATTTATTTCGTTACTTAAGCAGCAGATATGAAAGGATTTAACTTAACTAGGATTTTAACCTTACGATATACTCTTGCAAGAAGGTAAATAAGAGGATGTCAGCTTATCTATGTACACAAGCCTGCAGATCAGACTATCACATTACTGTCAAATTTCCTAATAGACTTTGAACTTTATGTGGATAACATATGGTTGATTATTTATTGAAGAAATTTGACAGTTTTGGAAAGGTTGGTTGATGTGCATGCGTCATATAAAAAGAAAAGTCCCGGCTCACTTAATATCCGATCCGATCCGAAACCTTCGGAGAATCTAGTAGGGCACGGGGATGCGCACTTTTAAGTGTATGATGCCGTTCCCTCTAGAAAACCTCCGAAGGTGATCCGTTTCACACGACTTGAGGTATCCTTTACGTACCTCGCCGCCCCCAAAAAAGCCCGGTGACGCTGAAAATGCCGTTTGAGGCAATCAGCAATCTCTCTAAAAAAAATCACTTAATACTCACTCTGACAGATACTCATCATACACTGACTCATTAACGCAAAGCTCAAACCGCCAAAATGTTGAAGGCATGTCCCTCTCATGACGTACGCATGGGATAACACGGTAAATTCCGAAATTGCCTCGGGATCATAATATCTTACGGGCACAGTGCCTTCACCTCTCTCACCTGGTATTAAGTGATGATAAGGCCAATGGTGGAAGCGCACTTCACCCGGAAGCAATTTCATAATATTCTTCAATACAGATGATCTACTTATATTGATGATGTCAATAAATAAATCATGTCATATCAAGTGGATAATAGCCTTCAATATGGTAACTCGAAAAGCTCGTTAGCTTGTACATAGTTAGATATAGTTATAAATACAGGCACATAGTCGTTTGTTTAACACTCACGCAATTTCTATTATCTTTGTGATGACTGCGTCTGACGTCACATCGAAAGCCGGCACTCCATTGTTAACGAAAGCTAACTGGAACACATAGATCTCTTTTTAGACTAACAAAAGCCGTCAAAAGTATTTATGAAATGACTAACGGCTGCTCGCGGTTTCACCCGCGTGGCTCCCGTTCCCGTGAGAATATCGGGATAAAAAGTATCCTATGTGTTAATCCAGGTTATAAACTATCTGTATGCCGAATTTCATCTAAATCCAGTTAGTAGTTTTTACGTGAAATAGTAACAAACATCCATCCATAATTACAAACTTTCGCGTTTATAATATAAGTAGGATTAGTAGGATTAAAATTTATAGTTTTACGCCCGTAGCACACCTCCGCTGCGAAACCATAACAGCGGAACCGCTGTAATTTCGCCATGTCTTGTCCGTAAGCGGAACACTAGCGAAACTGCCTGTTCTAACGCATAGATTTGACTATAATTCTATCTCTTTCCCCGAAAATGAGGCTAGTCATAGAAATCATAACAGGACACTGTCGGCTGAACAGGCACTTGACAGTGATAGGAGTTAAAACTGATCCCATATGCCCGGAGTGCATGGAAAGCGAGGAGACCAGCCTCCACCTTATTAGCTAAGTGCCCTATGTACTCACTATCAAGATGGGAGCTCTGGGGATCGGACACATTACACATAGAGGACCTACAGAATCTGAAGGTGGAGCAGATAGCAAGATTTACCAAAGAGACTAAAAGATTCGACGGGGCGCCGTGAATGCTGGATGAACCTAAACTCCCTCAAAAGGGAGAACGGGAGAAGGATGAAATGGTCCGCAAAAATGCGGGTGGATCGTCCGTTCGGCTGGCGACGTCCCCTTAAGAAAATAATAAAATAATAATCTCTTTCCCCGCCCGGTTCCGTCGATCTGCTCCGACGCCAGCCACACTTCCGCGCTCCGGCCGCCATTTTGTTGCGGAACCGCGTTATTTTCGCACGTGTTTGTGGAAGTTGACAAAAATAAAAAGCGAAACTACATATTTTTCATAAAAAGGACGTCTATTTTACATTTTTTTTTTATTAAATCATCCAGACCATAGAAACAATATGAAAAAATACGTGGACCCAAATTCTACGAGTTTTACGCCTTTTCAAAGTTAAAGTCCGCAATAATATTGCTTCCTCCTCTGACTCTGATAACGACGACATTTTGCTCCGATTGCCTCAACTCAACTGACTCGCGTAACGTTCCGACGCTCAGTTCCGCTACTCAAACTACACTTGGTCGCAGCGGAATTCCTCCAGCGGTTCCGCTGCTCGTATTTCGCAGCGGAGGTGTGCTACGGGCGTTAATATTGATTCAGTCCGCTATATTGGTAACCTTTGTTCTTCTACAGATCGCCTCATTTCTGATTCGATCAAGCAGAGAAACCCCGAGCATAGCCCTCTCCATTGCTCTTTGAGTGACCTTGAGCCTTCTGATAAGGCCCATAGTGAGCGATCACGTCTCAGTCCCGTATGTCATCACTGGCAACACACACTGGTCAAAGACTTTCATCTTGAGACACTGCGGTATATCGGGCAAGATGATATTCCGTAGCTTACCGAACGCTGCCCAGCCTAATTGGTTTCGACGATTGACCTCTTTGCTGAAGTTGGACCTACCTAGCTAGACCGTTTGTCCCAGGTAAACATAATCGTCCACAACTTTAAGGGCAGAGTCCCCAACCTTCAGAGGAGTGGGTACAACACTGATGGCCGCTGGGGCGGAACAGTCCTTGAGTGGGGACCGCGTACCGAAAAGCGCAGTGTGGGCAGACCGACGATCTGGTGAAGGTCGCGGGAAGCCGCTGGATGCGAGCAGCACAAAACCGGTCGTTGTGGAGATCTTTGGGGGAGGCCTTCGTACAGCAGTGGACGTCTTTTGGCTGAGATGATGCTGATGATGATGAATATTGATTCGTATATTTTTTGTATTTGGGTTCATTGCATTTTTACGGGAAGACAGCTATGAAGCAGGTGATGGTCTGTATGCAATGGTGGCTAAAGACTAAAATTAGTTGCCGACCCTTATTTTTAATGATTAAAAGGGAAAAAATGTCGATTACTGGTTCCTGGCGAACACTGATGATGATGATTGAAATTCTATTTTGACACAAAAAGTGTCAAAATAGAATTTCCACGAGCAACATAAAATAAAATATACACCATATGACTAATATTCTAAATAAGGTCCAGGCTTTAGTTAACACGTTAGCTGCCGCGTATGTCAACGGTGACCTACGAACAATAAATTTTCTATTTTGTCTGGTTTTGCGGCAGTCAACCTGTTAAATAGATAGATAATACTTTTATCGCAACACTATAAAATATTAACATGAAGAAAAAATAAATAATTTACAAAGTTACAATTTGGCGGTCTTATCGCTTTCAAGCGATTTCTTCCAGACAACCAGTCGGATGGAGAGAGCTAATAAACTGTAAGATCAGAGGTGAAACTATTAAAACGTACTAGAATAATCTGTTTTTATAAATTAAGCAAAATAATAATAATTATAAATTATAATAATAATAATGAAAAATATATAATGATTATGATAATAATGTGAAAAATATTTTATAAATAAACCTACTTAAACATAATAGTACCTAGTCTCAGGTAGGAACGTAGCGGATATGGCAGTTTTGCAGCAGGACAGGGTTAATCGGAAAGTTAGAACTTTTTCACGAGCTCTTGGATTTCTTACGCCTGATCGCAACTGGAAGCGAATTCCAGAGACGAACAGCTTGGACGGTAAAAGAATTTAGAACTTAGATTACAAATGAAAATAAATATGTTCACTTGCCCTAGGTTTTGCAATTGCAAGTTGCTTTTTGCTAAATAAGAAACTATCAAATTATCTTTTAATTGCCTAAATTTTCATACAAATTTTAACCTATTACCAATACGAGTAGTACACAGGTTTCCAATGATGTAGACGACGAATAAGGCAGGGTTTTTCTTTCGGGCGGACGAAGTCGCGGACGGTCATTTTAATAGAACCCCAAAATGCTTGTTGCGAATTACGTACGTCGAATTACTCCGACCAGAAACTACGTTTCCAAAATAAATCTCTAGTCAGAAGTAGAAGGTACGGCTTAGCGGCAGACTGATGACGGCAGCCGCAGATTAAGTTAAGTAAACTGACGCACAGTGACTCAAACAGCGCGCATAGGGCACCCACGCTTTCGATACACTTCACTATCAGTATCGCATTAATCTCGAAACAACAAAGGCTTTATATCCAGACTATAATGTGCTGTGCTACCAATTGACTGTCTGACGCAGGTGCGATTAATTGCTGTGTTATGTCGATGTCAGCGGTCGAAACCGGTTAAGGGTGATTAGATTTTACAACGACTGTTCTGTAGTTATTAAAGTTGTTTTTTTTAAACTCGTAACTAAAATTATTTATAAATGTGAAAGTATGTTTGTGGGTTCGTCTTTTACGCCAAAACGACGCGACTGATTGACGTGAATTTAAAATACAGAAATTTTTGTAGGACCCTGAGTGCCATATTATTTCTGTTATTTGGTCCCAAAAATGCAAGACCCAACAAACAAAGAGAGGCCTTTGCCCAGCAGTGGGTCGAGAGGAGTTGACGATGATGATGTTGATGGTATTCAATTTAAAATATATGAAAATAATTCCGTATATAAAAATTTCAAAAACAACAAGAAATAAGTCTAACTTTGCTCAGCATTGTATTGTATGGCAGAACAAATTTCATTCGAGCGAAACCGCTTGCTCACGCTGTCAGTTATTTATTCTCATTTATTCTCGCAATGATTTATCACAGAAAGTTTTTATCGTCATACTTTTCCTGAACATAAACTAGTCAACATTGTTACTAGACCAAAGACTAATGTTATCTATAAATATAACTAATGAATTACTTACTTAACTTTCAGTTCTGTGTATTTAAGACAGGATTTATACGCGATAAAAATTATGTTGTAGCATTAACTACTTACGGATACTACGAGTATAACGTGCCAAAACACACATTATATTAATTAGATGAGAAAAATATTCGGAGCTTAAATACCAAAAACATTGTTTCCTATTCGACTGAAGTAACGAATAAAGTAAGAAAATATAATAATTGTGACATAAATATATATATGATTATAGCGTTTTTCCAAAGTTTTGCGAACAAATTACTGATAAATTAATCAATAGTTATTATTAGTGTTGAAAGGATTTCAACGACGCAGGATTTGACAGACAGGTGAACTACTAATTACGCTATCATGGCCATCGCGCCGTCCGACATTTCCAGTCGTAAGGGTGCGCCGACCTAAAGACGCCATAAGTGTAGTCACGGTTAAGTTGATATATAATGAAAAAACTATCGTAAGTTACATAAACAAAATATATATTTGGTATCGAAGGGAACGTGTTTACAATTAGTCCGACCCATAAATTCATAACACACTATAGTCTTTTCTACAATATCATTTAAAGTTGGGCAAAACTCATGAAAACGAGTGGTGGCGTTTAGTTGATATCATAAAGTTTATCTACATTGTTATACCTCTAATTAGGAGCTCGATGGCGCCGTGGTTAACGCGCCCGGTCTGCGAGTGCTGAGGTTAAGCAACTTTCGCAAAGGCCGGTAATCGGATGGGTGACCAAAAATGTATCATCTCGAGCTCCTCCGTGCTTCGGAAGACACGTAAAGCTATTGGTCCCGGCTGCATTAGCAGTCGTTAACAACCACCAACCCGCAATGCACCTGCGTGGTAGTTTATGACCCGTTCTCCCTATCCATACATAGGGAAGGCTCGTGCCCTAGCAGGTGGGGACATAAAATGAGCTGATGATGATACCTCTAATTATGTCTAAACAATCACCAATGTCTTAACTACAAATCTTTCGTCTCACATTATCGATTTATTAAGCGTTTTTTTTAATTATTATTTTTCAAATTAAGACGTTAAATTCCCTATACAAAATTAGTATGGCGCGGGATCAAATAAATTCGGACGAAGACATTTCAAATAAAATATATGACACTTGTCACTTACGGACGGCGCACCCTTAATTTGTAGGGCAAAGGCTGGCAAAGGAGTCTTAGTAATTCTCAACAACAGCGTCAACAACATCCGATCATAACATTTTTACAATTATCCAGGATCAGTTAGCAATACCTATATTCATTTTTTTTTTGTATTCATTTATTTTCTATTTTCAATTAGCCATTGTTTACAGTTTCATTATGCTATATACTACTTAAGGGTTACTGTCTAGACTAAGTTGTCAAGCAATTTTTGACTTTAATTCCAGTGGCAGTGGCAGTGTGATGTCCGGGCGGAGCTGCAGTCAATCGATGTCCGGAAAGCTAATGGCCCTGATGGCATACCAGCAAAAGTCCTGAAAATGTGTGCAGCGGAGTTGTCCCTCGTGTTAACGCGCCTTTACCGTCTCTCGCTCTCTTCTGGTTGTGTGCCGGAATCTTGGAGAGAAGCTAATGTGCAACCGGTCCCCAAAAAAGGAGAACGGTCAGACCGTTCTAATTACCGCCCTATAGCCGTTACTTCAGTTTTGTTAAATAAACAACTTGTTACTACCTGGAAGAACACTTCATAATTCACGATCGCCAATACGGGTTTGGGCGAAACGGTCAACGGGTTATTGACAAGCGTGGTGAGTCGGTGGCTGTTAGCCTTGACATAGCCAAGGCTTTTGATCGGATTTGGCACAAAGTTCTTCTCTCCAAGCTCACGGCATACGGTCTGCATGCTCAGTTCTGCAACTGGCTTCCTGCATGAGCGTAGAATCCGTGTCCTGTCGGATGGATGTGCTTCGCGGTTCATATCAGTGAACGCTGGTGTCCCCCAAGGTTCCGATCTGTCCCCACGCTGTTCCTTCTGCATATCAATGATATGCTTCCACTTGGAAATATTCATTGCTATGCAGATGATAGCACAGTGCATGGGGGATATAACGGTCACCCAGCGGCAGGGCGGGTTGAAACCAAAGTCAATCGAGTGAATCTTGTCATTGAGTTCAATCGGGTATTGGACCTCATATCTAAATGTATTAAAATAAATAAATAAACAATAATCAAGCATGTTTTTAAGCAAGTATAAAAGACATGTTTATAAGTAGGTCTATAACGAACTACTTTCAGGATGTGCGTTCGATAGGTGAAATATTGTATATTTTGAAATGAATTATAAATTGTAATATTCCTTTGTACTGGGGCCAAATAAAGATTTCTTTATTTATTTTATTTATAACGAAAGCCAAAGCTCTTATTAGCGGAAGCCAGGATGCACTTTGGGTTGCGCCAACTTAGTAAGTTATACGAAAGCCACCAACTTTAGGTCAGCATGGTGGGTTAAGGTCTGATCGATCTCCTCATTTGCTATTGTTCATTTGGGAAAACCTGAGCCTATAAATGCAACATGTTTATGTGGCAAGTCCTGAACCCAGAGGGACGCTAGGCTGATACTGATGAATGTAACAGAATGCGTACAAAACATCAAATTAATTGCTTCATAAAAGTAACACGAACAACTACAGTTACAGAGATAAAGTTCAATATTACTACAACATTACAAAAAAGTGTTATGCGTGAACTACAAAAATGTAACGTGACGATAGCGATAACGAGGTCACAGTTGTTACGTATCTATCTGTGGAACTTTTCTGTCCTTTTCTGTCATTCACGCATGATTTGATAGAATGTCATTCATCTACCAGTGCCGTCGCTAAGAGCGCTACACTACACTTAGCAGTTTAGCACTATTGGATCTGATTTTTGGTGCCTTAAAACTTCCATCAGTAATATTACTAAATTCCTGATAAGCACTTCAAAAACGATGTAATGTCTGGGTGTTATGACTGCTATCTAGCAACAGCAACAAGAAAAGAGGAGCTGGATACATTGAATTTCTGTCACTCATCCGGGGTAACCGGCAGTGCAATGGAACTTAGCTTTTACGATGGTACTATGTTGGTACGCTCTAGCCGAATATCTTACTATCGTTGTTGGTACTGTTGCTTTAATAATATGCTACATCTCGTCATCTTGAGATTTGCATCTCAGTAAAATCGCAAGCGCATCGCGTCATTTAAATTAGATCTTATTCCAAGCTGTTTTTTACTTACTGTTTCTATGCAATCTAATTTATACCTATTTCAAATTATGTGAATTTTAAATCAACATCATTCTCGTAAATGCAAAATTAGAGCCGCTATCTACACATCCGGCAAATTGCCGAAGACTATCGGACATAATAACTAAGTTTATCAAGACCTTTGCCACGACTTCAAAACAGGGCCAAAGTAGGGCTAATATTATGTTATTTATTACTTATTTATTACAATATCGCACAAATATATCAAGTTGAACTGCAGATATAATAAATTTGTGTACTGCTAGCGGTCTATTATAAATTTTAATTTAGCAACTTGTTTGTGCTCGGGTTATTTTGTACTATTGTACTTACTTACCTAATATACAGAACTGTTTTGTAATCAGCGGCTAAACGTTGGTACTTCGTACTATTATGTGCACCAATTTTGGAAGTATATTAACGTATGTAGGTAATTTTTTTTTGCTTAGAAACATATTTTAATACCTATGTCAAAAAAGATGACATAAAAGGTTGTGATTTATTGGCGCATATTTGTATGCTCGCAGAAGACAAGACCAGAGATTTGTAGAAACCGTCAATGTAGAATTTTGAAACTTTTTTTGGTAGGTTACAGCCTATCGCAGTCTACTGCTGGACATAGGCCTCTCCCAAGGCCCGCCATTGAGCCCGCTCTTCGGCTGACCGCATCCAGTTACAGCCAGCCGCACTACGCAGATTGTCACTCCACCAGGTTTATAGGATCATTAACCTTTAAAAAGAAGTTCGTTGACCCTTGACCTAAAATTTTTTTACAGGATCCATTACCACACAATGATAAATCCCATAATAGCTGTCTTACTATAGAAGTAGGTATTTACTTAGCATAAAAATCGGTTACGCATTATGTTCTACATTTGCCCTACTTGTACCGCAAGAAGGAATAGTCATAGTTTATTTTGGTGTTTACTCAACTGTTCACGACTTTTTTTTCCTTTACTTGATGGCTTCGTGCGATTAGCACATTTAGCCAGTGTCAAAGTAATTTTTCTTACAAGTAATACTTAAATAAGCAATATTTCCTTTCTGTATGATAATGATGAATGATAATAGAAATGAGAAATGATATACCCTCTCCAACCCCTCGAGTATCTCAGTAAAGATGTGGGGCTTTACTAAGTCCTCGGGCGGACTTCTTGAGAGAATTTGAAAAGTTACGTTGCACTGTTTTGTTTCATTTGCCAACACTCAACGAACACTTAACGGTTATTATCCACCATTATTTCACATTAATATTCGACACAACACAAATTTTAGAAAATAAAGCAAAAACGCAGACATGGCTCTTCAGTTTCCCGTCAAGAAGCCCCTTGTTTACGACTTACTCCAACATGCAAATGTCGCGATTTTTTCTATAAACCATAAGTCTGCTTCTTTCCTCCTTGAAACTCCGTTCACTATTCCATAGGTCATATGATTATGACTATGTCTTTCAGACATGGTCTGCGAACATCGTAACCTTTACATCCTTAGGATTATCTGTCTCGTTATATTTATTTTAGCTAGGCAATATATCATATTAGCGTTTACTGCAGCCATATTTTATGGAGCTTTTAACGCTTTTAGATAAACATGATTTTTTTACTTTTTAAACTAGAACTCATTCTCATGTTTATACACAGTAGTTTTTTTACACTTAAGGCGACGCATTGGAAATTTACGTGGCGGGGATCTTGATTTTTCCCAATAATTACAAAACGGAAAGTGATATTTGATGACATGATTTTTCATTTAATTGACTTCATTTTGTTAGTTGCAGAAACACGATTTTTCAACTTTTATAACAGAAAAAAATATCAAAGTAACCTCTTTTAAAACATAGATTTGCATTTTACAGGCTTACCAGACCGATTTAAGCATCTAAATTTTCTTGGTAGATTAGTCTTAACACACACTTCAATATTGTAGTTCATTTTTTTTAAATTATTTGTAGTTTTAATTTGAAGGAAAAAAAACAGTTTTTCTTATGGTACGGGGCGCAAACGCTCGTATCAAAAGGTACGAAATTTATTGTTTAGCGGTGCGTCGCCTTAACGGGTTAAGCATTTTTCATCTCTCCTGTTTTTCAGTTACGACTTACGATAAGGCTAAAGGTGGAAGCACGCTATACATGGAATACTCAACCACTGAGAAATTGGCTCACTGATCCTTATCTCAAATCATAATCTCGATCTCGAAATGTTGCAACATTGTTAGCGGTAGCTATTCAAGTGGACTTAGAACAAGCCCAATAATAACGAAGAAATAAGAAACGGCGGTCGTCTGCTGTAAGATACAGACACAATAGAATTTTAATTGTTAAGAGCACTGCCCCCTGACTATGAGCTCTTATAGCAATATTATTGCAGTTGTGGAAAAGAGACGCATGTATATTCACCGCTACACGCGTCTCTTTTCCACAACTGCAATAATACTGCTATAAGAGCTCGTGGTTACCCGCCTGATCTTGCTGGTCGCGTCTAAATAGTTAACCGCTAGACTACGGAAGCAGTTAAAATTGGCAAACGGGAGCTCTCTGATATTACTCATCACAACTACTCATTGTAAAATCATATTTAGTTTTAACTGTTCAATTTTGCTTGAATGCGCTGCAATTCATCATGTTTTACACCAATTTAGTAAACCCTCTGTTAACATTGTTAATATGCCATTTGTTAAGTTCTATTTTGTTAAAGTATACCTACAAAAATTTCGTGAAACGTTGTTTGTTGACCCAAATAAAATGACAAAGCTCCAACGTTGAGTAACGTGTATGGCGTAATGTATTCTGTTGAACTGTCAAATGATGACTGCTCATGCTCATGGACACAAGAGGGATGTGGACAACAAACGGAATTCACTCCAAAACATTTTTAGTATTAATGTCACCATCCAACAGTTTTCCAAAAGAATTGCCATCTTTATTTAAATAAATCTTCTGTCCGTGTGTATGTTATTGAACTCCTTCTAAACGGCTCGACCGACTTGGATAAAATTTTCTGTGTGTGTTCAAGTGGTTTTGAGAATGGTTTAGATTTCCAATTGGACCCGGTAGGTGGCGCTGCTATAGGGGTCCATCATGGGATACGGGTGTTTTTAAGCGGACGAATGATTTGTTTGTTTTGTTGTTATGGAAACTGTTAAAGCGGTACGAAGTCCGCCGTGCGCCGGTCAGCTAGTTTTATATATATATCTCAAAAAATATACCTACCTATACCTACATACTATTCTTAAAATTATTATAAATGCCCTAATAACCGCATAGCTCTTACTTAAACCATTAAAATACACTTGTATTTAGGTCCACGTCAATTTATTTATTTATTTAACGATATTTTAACTTAGGACGAATTCTTGTAACTTAATCAATGATTCACAAACTCTCCGTTTTTGAAGTTTAATAGTGGCATAATACCTTATGCCTTGGTTTAATGCTCTAAGCTTATGCCCGTACAATTAACTATGAAAAAGATTTCATAAAGAAACTTAAAAAATATCCTAGTATAAATATCATGATAAATATAGCCTCACGTCTTAGGTACTATAGAGAAAACTGTAACCGGATCATAAATAGCCACGTGAATATACAAACTCATTCGATTAAAAAAATATGAATGAACACTATCTTTACTGAGTCAGTTAATAGTAGTTAGATAAATGTCGTAGACCCCAACAGATATGCGTGTCTCGATAACACGTCGAAGACAAACGAAGCATTTTCACGGGACACGGGGACACCTCGCGGGTTATTGTCAAGTGCACTGTCCTTCGTGACATTGTGATATTGTGATAACGAATGTTTTTTTTTAAATTATTATTGTTGTTAAGAACTCTTTCGTAACTATTTTTAATTTCTTCTTTTTTGTTGACATTACACATTATTTTATAACTTGTATTTTTAGCTTTTTTGTTTTTTGTATCGACATCGTATTTTTCTTGAATAGATTTTTTTAAATTACGTTTCTTCCAGCGCACTTCAATTATCTATATATTAATACGTGAAGCAAAAACTTTGTACTTACCCCTTTTTACGAAAATGGCGCGGACGGAGGAGTATGAAATTACGCGCACTTATAGTATAGAGAAGGAGTGCAGAATGCTAATGCTAATTTTTTTTAATTATGCATAAAAAATACATTAAATTAAATAAACATTGTTTCATACATTTTTCAAAAATTTCAAAAATGGAAGAGGAGCGGCCGAATTCTGTCAATGCCAATCCAAACTCACATTCTTTCTTTTTTAATTTTTCATTGCTTATGATACAGCAATTCGTGCAGACTTAATAAAATATTGTTTAGTAAACAGCTTTTTATAAAAATTACGGTCGAATTTCGACCACTGGGCGACCACTAGTTTTATTTATTTCACATTATATTCAACTGTCCCTAACATTTTTTGACACAAAAGCGCATAAGGAACTGGACAGCTCTTCTCCATCGAAGGCAATCAGTTCTGATGATAGATTGAGTAGTTAAGTTCAATCTAAGCTATAGTTTAACATTTAGGTTTTGACCAAGGCTTCATCATCATCATCATCATCTCAGCCAAAAGACGTCCACTGCTGATTAAATTATTTGACTCTAAGTAAGATGGGGCATAGTAAAACAAACCGAAAACTCATGCCCTTTTTTAAATCTACATTAATTTCACAGATTCTTTTAAGCTCACTAATTTTATAAATTAGTGTAGTTAGTTAATGTGTCATCGTGTCTCCTTTATTCTATTCTTAGCGTGGTCTCTGGATTTCTAGGACGGTTAAACATATGAAACAACCGAACCGTGACTCACTCACAAAAATGTCATAAATAAACTAAAGTACAAATAATGTGTCTAGCCGCTAGTCTGCCTGCCCTCATTAGAGGAAAACGAAGCTGTTAATTACATTTAAGTTGTGATATACACAGAAAAGGCTTTGCTTTGCTTTGATATATAAATTAAGATTTAATTAACACGTTGACTGCCGCAAAACTAGACTTTTAACCGCCTCTGTGGTCTAGTGGTTAAGACCACCGGCTTAGACCCAGAGGTCCCGGGTTCGATCCCCAGCGGGGGTACATGTTTGTGTACTCGGTTTGGTTGGTGGTAAGACTTGTTTGTCCGCCTGGCTAGCCACCACCATCTTATCTAACTATGTCGCCTCATCAATGTTTGTTGCATTGTTGTGTTCCGGCAGCTAGAGATAAGATAGCCAGTCAGTGCCCCACTAGTTGAGGATCCCGGGTGAAGTGCGCTTCCATCATTGGCCGTATCACTTAACATCAGGTGAGATCAAGGCACTGTGCTTACCCGTTAATATAAAAAAAAACACAATAGAAAATTTATTGTATGGCGGTCACCGGGGAAAACCACAGCGATTAAAGACATAAAAATATATATATAGCTCAGTTGTTTTTTGTAACAATGGATAGATAGTAGGGTACTGCCTACCAGTGTTCGAGCAGGACTCAGTGATCGTCATTTTTTCCTTAAATCATTAAAAAGGAGTCAGCAACTGATTTTAGTATTTAGACACAAATAAATCCCAACCACCTGTTTCCACTTTGTTTGACATTAAAGTAAACTAACAAATATAAAGCAACGATAATATGTGGTCCAACATGGCCAGGGGTCGCCAATGTCCATCTATCACCAGCAACAAACATGACCACAGCCATGTCATAAGATAACTAAGTAACACGTCATAACTGCAAAAGTTCTCAAAGTATTGTCACGCGCATGCCTCAGACAAGATAATTAGGCAAATGCTTATACGTAAATCGCATTTTCGAGCGAACAGCCGTCAGAGATGAGCGCCAGAATAAAAAGCACCTAATTAGTGGTGCGTTTGCATCGAGCTTTGCCACAAGTGATAAATTTCACTTACATTCCCACATAATCGTCCAAACGATAAAACGCCATACATATTAATTCTCCAGAACCGACGACGTCCAAGATTAATGACTCGGAAATAAGTCATTTTTGTGAGCGTTCTGTGCGACCGTTATGCACACAATGCCACCCAAATAAGAGATAGTGATTTTTGTATTAACAAAAGTTCTGTTCCCTTTGCGGCGAAGCGCTAAGTGGCGACCCACAGAGCTCCACGAAGCCTGGCACATTCCCGAGATAAGATAGCCAGGGCCCGCATTGCAATCCGATCACTCACCCAACATCACCCTGTTCGTTTCTCGAAATCCGAAGAAAGGTCATTTTTGCTAAGTGTTTATTGGACGGCGTTTCTCTTTTAGTTTTTTTTATTGCCAGACCGGCGGGTGGTAATTGTCCATCGTTCACTCAATAATAGGGATATAAGTGTTTGAGATATTGCTATTGGCTACCATTGAGTTTGATGTCACCAAACTTAATAAAGGTTGATCGAAAACTTATAACGAGATTAGCAAAGAGGTATTGCTGTCGCAAATAGAGACGTCAATGTAACATACAATATTGCTTAGCAACTATGATTTTGTATTGTTTACTAGCTGACCCGGCGGATTTCGTACCGCTTTGACAGTTTCCATGACAAGAAAACAAACAAATCATTTTGTATTAGAAAAGAAAATTGTCGTTTTTAGTATTTTCCGTTACTTAATATTTTTGTTTCTCACCGTTTAAACCTTTCCTGAACTTCCACAAATATTTCAAAATCAAAATTAGCCAAATCGGTCCAGCCATTCTCGAGTTTTAGCGAGACAAACGAACAGCAATTGATTTTTATATACTTATAGGGTATTCCAATAAGAGGATTCATTTTGATATTTTTAAAAAACGAGTATGTTAAGAGAAATCAATGGAATGTTTATTTCATTAAAAATAGGAAGGTATGCCATTAACATTTGAAAACGATATCAGCCAAATGGCCGCCATGGCTACGCTTGCAGCACCATATCCTTTTCATGAAATTTTCCTTGACCAATTCGCACAGCGGCTGTATGTCCTCGATAACTTCACGAATTTCATCTTTAAGGTCTTGAATCGATTGTGGAGCATTGGCATAGACTTTACCTTTCACGTGGCCCCAAAGAAAAAAGTCTAAAGGCGTTAAATCACAAGATCTCGGTGGCCAATTGTGATCACCTCTTCGAGAAATAACACCGGTCAGGAATCTTTTCTTGCAAAATTGCGATTGTTTCGTTGCTTGTGTGGCACGTAGCGCCGTCATGCTGAAAATAAACGTTGTCCACATCAATATCTTCCAATTCCGGTCATAAAAAAATATTATAAGCAAAGGTGCGAATTGGTCATTGAAAATTTCATGAAAAGGATGGTGCTGCAAGCGTAGTCATGGCGGCCATTTGGCTGATATCGTTTTCAAATGTTATAAAGGCTAACGGGGACGTCTTAAGCACTTTTTTACCATAAAATTAGGCACTAAGTAATCTTTAATGTTAATTTATGATTAATTGCGGTAGTGAATATTTGAATTTTATCGAGCACTATCTCCTATTCAGAATCGTCAAATTCACGTCATATTCGTCGTCGTTACTTTTGTAATAACATTTATTGAAAAGCTCCCGTTCAACTTTGTAAACATCAATACAATTGTTTATGAAATATATTAACTACTTTCGTAGTACTTACACGAAACTTATTATTGTTTTTACTTTAAACAATAATAAGTTTTTTTCGATAAAAAAAATAATGCATAAATTGTACACGGACTTGTAAGGTTACTACGTCGATTTTACCATATAAATCAATGTTTTCGTACTAAATTCGTAAAAATAAGGAAAAATTAAAAATTTGTTACATTTATATATGCCTATTTAAATTATATACCTAGGTTTGCACAGCATAATTACGTTCTAATTTAAAAAAGGAATAAGATTATGAGAAAAAGCATTAACTATATTCGAATTTATATAAAGTATATTCGTTATTGCACAAACACAGAAAACAATGTACAAACAATGGTGAGCAAAGGTGGACTTATCTCTAAAAGAGATCAAACAGTTGGAAGTAACATCCACCTTGCCTGGCAGCACGTCAGCAGTTTTCGGTTCTTCAGCGCTACAGTTTCTTATATCGCCCAGTGTCTTGCCGTTCATTAAACAGCTCTTTCATACATTTCTGTCGATGATCGGTCGATCTATTCGAACGCCGCTATCGTTTAGCAACAGACATCATTGAGATGATCTCACAATCAGTAGATCGCCGAGAACGTAAATCAGTCATCCGCGCGACATTGGTCGTTGCTTCTTAGTATCGATAATTGAATAAACTCGTTCATTATTACGGACTCATAAAAGTCGGCCGCACAAGCGTGGCGATTGTGTGGATTTACGAGTCCAGCCAGCTGCATAGCTCTACTATCTTTATTGGACTTGCATTGACCCCGGGGCACAAAGGGTTCCGAACGTGCGACCGTTCTGTCGGCCACAAATCGTCACGTTGCTGCAACGCAGGCGCATAGTTTGTCTTGAAATTCAATGTTTCAACGAAACTTTTTCGAAATTAGCGTTTCCACATTCAATCGGTATTGTTACTCCAACGACGATAGGTATGTAGTTGCAGAGAAGCAGTAAACACGTTTAATAGAAGATTAAATTTCAATAACATCACCATTATCGTCAGCCTGTCGCATTTCACTGCTGGACTATTTACGAGTCATAGCCCGGTCTTTGGGCACTGTTTTTTTAAATATTTTATTTTATATTTTTATTGCACAGTGCCTTGATCTCTCTGTCACCTGATGTTAAGTGATGATAAGGCCAATGATAGAAGCGCTCCTCACCTGGGATCCTCAACTAGTGAGGCACTGGCTATATTATCTCTAGCTACCAGTACACAACAATGCTACAAATGATGATGATGATGATGATGATGATGATGATGATGATGATGATGATGATGATGATGATGATGATGATGATGATGATGATGATGATGATGATGATGATATGGCGACATATTTAGATAAGATGGTGGTAGCTAGCCAGGCGAACTAACAAGCCTTACCACCAAACAAACCGAGTACACAAACTGTACCTCTCGCTGGGAATCGAACCCGGGAGCTCTGGGTCTAAACCAGTGGTCTTAACCACTATACCACAGAGGCGGTGACTGACTCTGCGTCTAGTTTCTAACAGCCGCTGTAGGCAGATCGATTGCTCTACTTTTTTAAATTAATGACAATTTCGCATGCCGTGGCTGTCAATAATTGAAAACTGTACTTAGATTAAGTTTGGCATTTACCCTATACCTAGTGTTTGTATGGTGGTACATGTTTTTGTTGACTGCCCAATAAATAAATAAATAAAGAAATAAAGAAAGAAATAAATAAATAAATAAATAAATAAATAAATAAATAAACAAATAAACAAATAAATAAATAAATAAATAAATAAATAAATAAATAAATAAATAAATAAATAAATAAATAAATAAATAAATAAATAAATAAATAAATAAATAAATAAATAAATAAATAAATAAATAAATAAATAAATAAATAAATAAATAAATAAATAAATAAATAAATAAATAAATAAATAAATAAATAAATAAATAAATAAATAAATAAATAAATAAATAAATAAATAAATAAATAAATAAATAAATAAATAAATAAATAGATAAATAAATAAATAAATAAATAAATAAATAAATAAATAATAAACAAATAAATAAAAATTAAATAGATTAGTGGCACCAGAATTCGACAGGAATCAGAGGTTGACATTTTTTTTCTTTAATCATTAAAAATAGGGGTCAGCGACTGACTTAGGTCATCCAGTAAAATTTTATTGAATTGTATTTATTTTATTTTTACATTGCTTCTTCTTCTTCAGCCTATTATAACCACCCACTGCTGAGTGTAGGCCTCCTCATATGCACACCATTCTATTCGGTTTTGGGTTTTCTGCATCCAGTTTTTCCCGTGACCTTCGTGATGTCATCTGCCCATCTAGCCTTCTGGCGGCCCACGCTTCTGGTGCCGGTCCGTCTCCACTCTAGCACCTTCCCGCTCCACCGTCCATCAGTTTTTGCATTTATTACATTCTTAATTTTAATCCTTCAATCCTATAGGTTTTTGGCAGTAATGAAACCCAACCAACCGGCATTGGGGCAGCGAACTTTTGTTCAAATCCAGCAACTTTTATTGGCTGATGATGATGCTGATGAGTAAAGCCTCTTTAGATCTGCTCTTCTAGTTAAAAAAATATATCCAATAATCGACAGTGCTGAATTATGACGGCATTGACAACGGGATAGCAACTGTGGATCAAATTAACTAATGGGGGAGGTTTCGTCGCCACTCAATTGTCCCTGTCTCGCTTATTCTTATTTATCTCTGGGGACATACGGATGCTTATTGCGAGTCAAATTATTTACAGTCAAATTATTTTGAAGATAAAAAATTTAAATTATGCCAGCATTTCATCGGTGAAATAGACATCTGCGGATAATATCTAAGTTATTATCATACTTACTTTGTAAATGCGAAAATGTTGGTTTACTTTGTTTTCTGATCACGAAGTTAACCGAATTATAGGCAAAGCATTGCATTAAGATGCATTTTGATATACAGGTAGAGCGTATATGACATTTAGGATACTTTTCATCCAGTGGAAAAGAAATATTATCTCCTTCGTTAATTCACTGTGACAGATTTAAAAACTTTGTATCATCGATAGCCGTAAAGCTACCATCATCATACAGGACGACAAACTACACCATCATTAAAGTATGACTAAGTTGGACCATACTCTGCAATAGACAAAAAAGACTTCTATGATCGAACGCTCGATTTATAGAGTAGGCCCCCGGGTTGGCAATGAGTTAGGTATCAAGTACTTTCCATAATTTACATAAGTAGTGCGATTATAATCTTAGACGTGAACATATACGGTACTTCTAACACCTACAAGTAAATGTTCAAACTTAAATATTCATATAACGATAATTTTATTCATCGTTAAAACTTATTATAGTAATAAAATGTATTCTAATATGGCTCAGTTTATTCGCGCTTTATTTATCAATAGGTACGTACGTAAGATTAACGGCACCCAAGAAATGAAAATGTACTTATTAGGATAAACCTAGTTGCGAGATATCTTGCCTCACATTGAGTACCTAGGTTTATATTGAGGTATATAAAAAAATTTAATAGAAAATTAATTTTATCAATTTAATCATAATCAATTTAGTAATATGGCAGAACAACACATGTCATTGTAATATAGGGTCTAACAATATCAATAAGCGAACATTTAAGGGGAGCATTTATACATCACACTGAGCATGCTCACCAAATTTGATCCAAAAGTACAGGCTCGTTACCGAGATAATCAACAAAACATTATCATAATTCACCAAAAAATACACCCTTTCCAAACCCGTACAGCTGTACTACACGCACACAAAGATAGCCGTGTGTGTATGAATGTCATACAATGGTTTTTCAATTGTGTGCGTGTATCTGTCTGTACACTATCTTTTTATTGACGCTTGCATGCGTGTTAGTAAAGATACCTACAGCATGTTTCATGATGTGCATTATTTTAATTGATTTCTTTTTCTGATGGGTCGACGATATAACCAAGACCGTAGGTTGCACGTGGTCCAGAGTAGCGCAGGATCGAAGCGAATGGCAAAAGCAAAGAGAGGCCTATGCCCAGCAGTGGGTCGGGAGGGGCTGATGATGATGATGATGAAATAATATGCCCTCCTGTGGCTGTCTTATATAACCGATAACCACCGATAACCTTTACAGCATTAATGGATGGGACGATATGGATCAATGGGGTTTTCTAAGGCAAGCATCACTTTCATACCATTTCAAACTAATTAACAAGTTATTTTTACAGCAATTGCGACAGTGCTTGGTCTTTAAATGCCATGCCATCCATTTGTGACAGCTCCGTCGAAACTAACCATATGGTAATAAAAGCGCTTATTCAAGACGTAATGGTTCTCCGGGAGATAACTTGTAAAGCGAAAGTCACAGGTTCTAACCAGATGTTATACTTACAATAACTTTGTATGTTCAAACACATAAGTAGTTTTTGTTTAAGTCACCGTTTCATAATGTTTATTTATATTCTTTTAAATATATTCTAAAAAATTTTTTGACAGAGTCAAAACGAAAGTTTTTATCCCGATATTCCCACGAGAATCACACTATAAATATACTAAAAACGACAATTTAATTTTCCAATACAAAATGATTTGTTTGTTTTGTTGTCATGGAAACCAAAGAGAATTTAATCACTTGATGGAAAATGTCAAAGCGGTACAAAGTCCGCCGGGTCCACTAGTTATGTTATAAAGAAAAAAGAAACAAAATAATGTATAATTTAACGTCCCGTATGTTTAAACGAGTCGTCGTCGTCCAGCTAGACAGTACAAAATGAGCGTGCGAAACTTGTAACGTATATCGTGAGTCGTGCTTTACTGAAACTCTACCTAGCGTGTTATTCTACTAAGTCTTTGTATTCGTTAACATTCCTTTCGGAAACTGTTCACCAAATTAATTAAGACCCAAAATACTAAGAAGAATAATAAGAATAGAAAAAGTCGTAATTACTTTTAGTAAAAAGATTTGTACTTTTATCATGATTTATTTGGTAGATTTATTGATTATTATGATTTATTTATTTATTTGCAACACAAACAGGTAGATATCAGAACATTATACCTAATACAATTTGATTAAAACAGTTTAGAACTAGATACAACCCTTATTATAGTGTTGACATGACAGCATGCTAGATTAAAAACAGTCTGTTGTTACAAAGTAATGCTATTGTACATTTTTACATTTTTGTTTATTCAAAGGAATAAATATTAGAAAGCAAACACGTATTAACTAATTAAATGAAATTAATAAACTAAACTTTATGAAGTTAACAAAATTTTATGTAATTTTAACAATATTTTATATAAATTAAAAATATATATATGTTATCAAAGTTTTATGTATAAATGTAAACTAATACACATAATATATAACTACAGAAACAATAACAGTAAATAAACTCTTTTATATTTTAAGGCAGTGACCTTAAAGGAAAATGTATTAAAAGGAAAAAGGATTAAAAAATCAGTAGGTAATAATGAAACAAAGTCTTCTTCTAGGTCATAGGAGTAGACATATTGCATTTCTAGATGAAGGTTAAATTCTTAGATAGCAGGTAGAAGATAAATAAAACAAGACACTTCTTAAATTACTATGTTTTTTTTACCGAATCTGTGATCGTCACTCTTGTTCTATTAGTCTTTTATTCTTTATTAATATGAACTTGGTACCTATATAGAGCTGAAATGTAGAGTGTCCAGAGAAAATTCGTAAAAATAAATTAACAAGTAGGTAATTGTTTTGACTATCGAACACAAGCAAAGGAACACCGTATTTTTACAATGCAATAATTTACGACCCACTGTACATATAGAATGTACATAAATTAGACGCGTCAGCAGTAAAACACAAGTAAAATGAAACATTTATGTGTTTTTCTTGATTTGATTCTATTTTATTGTCTGATCTCACAGTTTTAACGGCTTTCTTTCCCACGGCCATAACAGAAAACGATTGGTCTTGATGCCTAGAACAATTTATTACGTACTAACGGAAAGATGAAATTACTTGCAAAATACAATAATTATTCCTTACGACTGTTTTATCGTTTGTCGTAAACGTGTTTGTTTTATGCTAGGACCCTTCGAAATCTAAGCTGGAGGAAATTCATGGGTAAAACTGAATGATAAATTTACTGAAGACTATTGAATTTTCACACTCAAAATTTTAGGTCCGTATATACCGTGCTTACAATGTTACAAATAAAAAAGTTAAAAGTATCGTTGAAAGAATGAGTTTTTTTTGAAGTGAAAACTTCTTTAGCGGCGTTGTACACTTTTTTTGTAATGGGTAAAAAATGTTAAATTCATTAAAGTGGACCGAAAATTCGTAAGACAGATGACAGCCGGCGCGGCGTAGGAGAGGAAGTATCCCCCTCTCTTTCTACGGCGCGGCGAAAATGTACTGTTTCGTTTAGGCGGCGCAGGGCGCTTGCGCGAATGTTCGAGTGCTTTTTAATGTCAAAAAATTGTCATGTTTGTGTACGATAGCGCAATAAATAAATATTGTATTCTACCACATAAATGATAGTACTTTTATACTGATAATTGAAGCAATTCGTGCAAAATTATTCCCTAACCATTCCAAAATATCATTACTTTACCGTTTCTGCTTTATAAAACTATAAAGAAAAACGTTTGTTCAATTGATTTTATGCGATCTTAAAACTTTCCAATAAGGACTTAAATGTTATAAATTCTTGTTTTTTAAAATGTCTGTATTTCTCAAGCTTAGAAAGTTTCTATAAAATTGGCTTTGGTAGTTATTGGTTTTTTTTTTAATCTTTCTAGTTTGTATGGGGCACCGAAATGAAAAATGGCTCTTGCCAAAAAAGATAATTTTATGGCATTATTGTAGCAGCAGTGAGCGTCTCCTGTAGGTTTAGCCAAAGTAACATTAAGAAAACGACAGCGAAGTTCGAAAAGAATAAAATATATGGGATTGACACTTAGAGTATTAAACCAAGATTGACATAAACCGCGCTAAATCACGTGGTCAATCTTATATCAATCCCATACATTTTGTTCATTTTGAACTTCGCTATCGTTTTCTTAATGTTACTTTGGCTACCGCCACTGAACCATCATCATCACCAACTTATTTGATGTCTGGGGCACCTTCCTTATGAATGGATAGGGAGAACGGGCGCTAAACCACCACGCGGACCCTGGGCAGATTGGTGGCTGATAACGACTGCTAATGCATTCGGAACCAACGGCTTTACATGCCTTCTGAAACACGGATTACCACTGAGGGAAATTAATCGAATGGAAAATAAAAATCGCACTCAGCCCTCTGTAAACCTTCCACTTGATATATATGCACTACATAAACCGAATGAAATATGTCTACGTGACATACAATTTATGATATTATCCTTATCAATCGGCAGATTACTTCCTGAACTGCTACTTCCGTCAACAGCGGGACAATAAATATCGCGTTGCGATTATCCGCTACAATAATGTGGAAATATAATTCAATATAAAAATACTGTTTCACAGAAAAAAATATTTTATACATACCGCTCGTAGTGTACCTACAATAAAATTCCTCAAATAAATCTTCGTAAGAGTGGAAAGTTTTAACTAGATAACTCTATGCTATCTATCCGTCTCATGACTACCTACCACCGCAAAGATACTCCAGTCGAAAGAATACTTTTGCAATTATTATTTAGCAATCGATAAAGACGTGATTTCTTTAAATATTTATATTATTTTGATTTTTTGCATTCACTATGCTATGTACCTCCTATTCCCTGTGTGGTTCCGGGCACCCCATCTCTTCCTGTGGGTGTCGTAAAAGCCGACTAAGGGACCATTCCAGAGGATGGGCAGCAGCATCTCTCTGAGGTTACCCTCAACCTACTGCGATCGCCAACCCGCCTGCCAAGCGTGGCGATTACGGCAAATACCCCTCATATCCTTGGGGGAGGTTTTTTTTTTTTTTTTTTTTTTTATACTTAGCTCGGCAAATGACTCCATTCCACCTGATGTTAAGTGGAAATGAAGTCCAGACGCGAAGACAACTGGTGCAGCGTGGAAACAAACGTAGCATCAGTCAACTTCACTCTGCCGGCCCACAAGGTGCTTCTTCACGCCTCTCTTGAAGGACCCCATATCATAGGAAGGAGGGAAAACGTGTGCTGGTAGACTATTCCATCTTTTGGAGGTGCGACAAAGAAACGAGTCACCAAATTTCTTTGTGCGCGATGGGATATTTGAGACAGTGAATCGGTGACTCCGAAGAGCAGCACGTGTACTTCTATGAAGAAAGGGAGAAGGTGGGATGAGGTCAAAGAGCTCTTCAGAGCACTCGCCATGGTATAAGCGGTAAAACACGCTGAGTGACGCAACATCTCTACGCAATTGCAGAGATTCGAGAGTATTTACCACTTCTGCATTGCCGATAATGCGTTCAGCGCGACGCTGCAGTCTGTCCAAGGCATCGAGAAGGTACTTAGCGAAACCATCCCAGATGTGCGAGCAATACTCCACGCAAGACCGTACCTGTGTCTTGTACAAAAGGCACAACTGGTCCGGCGTAAAGAATCGCCGCACTCTGTTCAGAATTCCGAGTTTTCGTGAGGCTGTTTTGATCACGGCTTCGATGTAGTCCCTTTGGTTCAGATCGCAGCGTATCGTCATACCGAGCATGTTGATACTGCTCTGCAGGCGTAGAGATGTACCCTGAAGAGTTGGAAGGGGAAGGAATGGTGACTTTTTTGCCGTGAACGCGCACACCTGTGTTTTCTTGGCATTGAACTCAACCAGATTATTGGTGCCCCAATTAGATATGAGGTCCAATACCCGATTGAGCTCAATGACAAGATTAGCTCGATTCACTTCGGTTTCGACCCGCCCTGCCGCTGGGTGACCGTTATATCCTCCATGGACCGTACTATCATCTGCATAGCAATGAATATTTCCAAGTGGAAGCATATCATTGATATGCAGAAGAAACAGCGTGGGGGATAGAACGGACCCCTGAGGGACACCAGCGTTCACTGACATGAGCCGCGAAGCGCATCCATCAGATATAACACGGATTCTGCGCTCATGCAGGAAGCCAGCGACCCAGTTGCAGAACTGAGCAGGCAGACCGTATGCCGGGAGCTTGGAGAGAAGAGCTTTGTGCCAGACCCGATCAAAAGCCTTTGTCCAGCAGTGGACGTCTTTGGCTGAGATGATGATGATGATGCTATATACAGTTATACAAGATTAAATTTAACCAGAAAAATGAACCCGCCTCAGGAACTCGAGTGGGAATCGACCAAAGGCCGTGGGTTCGATTCGTTCGGTGGGTTCGACCACTGGTGACTGCCAAGCCCAGTCATCCTAGCGGCACGTGAAGGGGATGTACAGTGTTTCTTAGTGGGTAGGCCCCTCCTTCTTCCGTATCCCTGTCGAGACTTTCGGGTCTCATTTGTCAAAAAAAAAGTCTTTCCCATGACCATTTATAAAACTTAAAGCTAATCATTAAAAATGGACGGCATTGACTTGAAAGAGGGCTGCTTCTCTCACTGTCAGTTTTATTTGTTTTGTCAGCTCCAGGGTAAGCTACACCAGTAGATAGTCTGGTTATCTAAGCCCCAAAGGGAAACACACAAAATGTTGTTTACAGAGAAGAGTTACATTAAGGTACATATACACTTCATATGCTTAGCCTTCGTGTCACCTGATGGTAAACATCGATATATTTTTTTTTATTTTTTTTTTATGTTAAAAGGAGGCAAACGAGCAGGCGGGTCACCTGATGGAAAGTAATCACCGCCGCCCATGGACACCCGTAAAACCAATGTAATCGCAGATGCGTTGCCGGCCTTGAAAAAAGAAGTTGGATCTTGAGAAGGGAGTAGGAATTGGGAAGGGGGAGGGGTGAAAGGTGGGCCTCCGGTACTTTCACTCACCGGACGAAACACAACAGCAACGATTTCTAATTTCTATTTTTTTACGTCGCTGGGGGAATGCTATGTTCTATAAGATAAGATATGAAAGAGGGTAGGTATTGCTGCAGCGCTACGTTTTTACGTATGCTGCACTGCGCAGCTGCAGCAATACCTACCCTCTTTCATCGTCAAGCATTTCTTGATTCCAACACGTGTGATGTGATACTGGCCAGGGTGCCAAGTGCGAATTTCATTTGCAATTCGATCACGTTAACGAAAACGAGAATTTGTATGGTAAAATTCTAACTCTTCTCGTATGCCGCCAGGAGGCGCTGCTTCAATGCCATACTAATTTTCGTTTTCGTAAAAGTAATCGAATGAATACGTATAGTAAACAAAACTCACACTAGGCACCCTGTAATAAGTTTTTTTTTCTTTTAGTTGATGGCTTCGTGCGATTAGCACATTTAGCCAGTGTCAAAGTAATTTTTCGTACAAGTAGTAATACATAAATAAACAATATTTTCATAAATGATGATTTATTTATTTATTTTATTTAATAGGACAACCAACAAAATTAACACTAAATTAAATTAAAGTTGTTTTTGTACAAAAAAGGACTTAAGCTAAGTGTCATTTTACTTATAGGCTGCCACGGCATGCAATGTGGACTAAAATATACTATTTAAATACTATAATTATTCAAAACAAGTATTCAATTAAAGAAAAAATAAATACAATTTATGATAACCTACTTAAATAATTTTACGCAAATATTATTGCAACAAATTACAAAATTAAAAAATACAATTTATTACAACTGTTCAATAATTGTTAGGCGTTACTTCAAGGGACTGCAGTATTTGACGCTTGAATTTCTGTGGTTTGTCTGCGAAGATGTCAGTGTTAAGATGCTTGCAATGATGGTTATATTGCCGCTGTAATCTATTCATGGTGGCGTGGTGACCCACATTGGTCCTACTGCCTTTTACAGAGAAAGGGACATATCTGCCGACTCGCGCAAGCTTATACGGTACATTTATATTTATTAGCCGTAATAGAGAGGGACAGTCCGCGATTCCGTTAACTATTTTGTAAAGTAGTGTGAGATCTAACAAAATCCTACGGTCCTTCAAACTGTTTAATTTAAAAAAGTCCAGTCGTTCCTCATATGATGGAAGCTCCTTTGCTTTATAAGCCTGGTACGAGAGGTGCCACAGGAATCGCTTCTGGATGCGCTCGATACGTTTAATGTGAACATCGTAGTGGGGGGACCAGACCTGGCTGCAATATTCAAGGTTAGAACGAACCAAAGATTTGTACAAAAGAATTTTCGTTGATGGCTTTTTAAATTCTTTGGCGTTACGCAATACAAAACCTAACATTTGGAAACCTTTGGTCACAATTTGGTCAATGTGTTTATGAAAGCGCAACTTTCCGTCCAAAAGCACGCCCAAATCGCGAATAGCTTCCACCTCTTCCAAAGCATGGCCATCGATACTATATGTCGGAGGCGGCACATTATTACACCTGGAAAACCTGATAAATTTGCACTTGTCACGATTCAAGTATAGTTTGTTATCAGCGCACCACATAGCCAGTCGGTCCAGGTCCTCTTGCAACAAAGCAACATCATTAGAATCGCGGATTTGCATCGACAGTTTCATGTCGTCCGCGTACAAAAAACACTTGGCGTGGTGGAAGATAGCCGTAATGTCGTTTATAAAAATATTAAAGAGAATCGGACCCATATGTGAGCCCTGTGGTACACCAGACGTCGACAGAAATGGTTCCGAAGAGAAACCGTTAACTACCACTCTTGATTTTCTCTGTCGGAGATATGATGAGAACCATGCTAGGAGTTCGCCAGTAATACCGAATGTGGAGAGTTTGTGAACAAGAATGTTGTGATCTACGGTATCAAAGGCTTTACTGATATCTGTATATATTGTGTCTACAGACAGTCGCGCGTCAATGGATTCTGAGACATGTGTCAAAAACGAAACAAGATTAGTGACTGTAGAGCGCGATTTTATGAAACCAAATTGCTGAGGCGAGATTATCTGATTCAAATGCCAAGTCAACACAGGACACACTAAGGACTCAAAAACCTTGCTAAACACACACAATATAGATATCGGCCTATAGTTTTTAACCGAGCTGGCATCACCCGACTTATAGATTGGGACAATATGCGCCTCTTTCCAGACCGAAGGGAAAATGCCTGATTTCAAAGCCGTGTTGAAGATAATAGTTAGAGGCAAAGATAGCACCTCGCGACAGTTGACCACAAATATAGGGGGTATACCATCCGGTCTGGCCCCCTTGTTTCGATCCAAACGAGATAAAGTGTTAAGTACGTCATCTTTCGAAAAACAGAGATTGGCGAGGTAATTAGATGTTAGAATATGGTCACTAGCAGTTGTGGGAAACGTGGAGCTCGTTTTATACACCGATGCGAAGAAAGAGGCAAAGAGATCACAAATGCTGCCCCCGCAATCCGCCGTGCCAATATCAGAAGTCATGGTAGATGGGTAAGCGTTACTATTACGTTTTTAATTTTTTAGGAACGTCCAGAACAATTTTGGATTGTTTGATAGTGACTTTTCTAGGCCGGTGATATAATTATGATGACAAGTGTTTATTAATTCAGCGCATCTCTTTTTGAGCGTACACAGGGCTAGTTCGTCCAATGGATTATTGTATTTGCGGTACCTAATACGTAGTTTATTTTTTTCTTTTAAGAGATGAATGAGTTCCTTAGTGTACCAAACTGGGAACCTTTTGGATGATGATCTATATTTTGGAACATGCTGTGTAATAGCATCTCTTAAAATACTATAAAATGTGTCCACCATGGCGTCCACAGAACACGATGAAAGTTCGCGATCCCACGATATTTCATTTAAATGAGTAACAATCTTACTATAATCGGCTTTATGAAAACTAAATCTTTCATTTGTGTTATTGGGCGGCAAGCTGGGCGGATTATAGCACGTGATGGTTAACTTTAAAGGAGGATGGTAAGAGTCGAGATTACTTAGAGCAAAGTCACTTCGTACCACACTGTCGACCGCTATGTTTGAGAGAACCAGGTCCAGGATCCTACCCCTGACATTCAAAATATGATTAAATTGTATCAGATTGTTCAGAGCTATAAAATCAAGTAGTGCATTATCGATTGAGCTTTTAGCGATGTAATTTGCTGGAGATGAAAAATCGTGATTATTCCAGGTGATGTTACTTAAATTGAAATCTCCTAAAATTAAAACTTTCTCATTCGATTCCAGAATATGGTTTGTATTGTCAATGTAACAATCGAGAATATTTTTCTGTAACGGTGAAGGGAGATAAACGCCACACAATAATAATTTACTAACGGAGTTGTCATTGCCACGTTTCTCTAACTCCACCCACAAATCCTCACAATCACTCTCCATATGGGGAAGTCTACGAGAACAAATACGCTTAGATACTGCAATGAGCACCCCGCCACCAGATTTACAACCATGAAAACCGCTAGTCTCTCGATCGCGTCTGTACACCAAATACCGGTCATCAAAAAGCTCGCCATCGAACAATGAACTGTTAAGCCATGTTTCACACAGGAAGATAATGTCATAATTTGAGCGCAATACATTCATGTAAAACTCCGTGGTCTTCGTACGAAGGCCACGAACATTCTGAAAGTAAATATTTAAGTTCGCGTATTTTTAACATTAATAGCTGTACACTATGCTCAAAAACACAAAAAAAAAACTATTTTAATTGATCCAGTGCTGCCACGCTTCGCACCAATACATACTCTGATGTGTCCAACTTTCGCATATAGATGCGGCCGCCACGAACCCATACATACTTATATTGGAGTTCCTTAGCCCGAGTGCGCGCCGCTGCATGTAGGAACTTATTTTCAGGCGTGAGATTCTCCGTCACATATACGGCCGTCTTCTTGTCGGTCCCGAAACCTAGGTGACCCGTGTGAAGTCTCTCTTGCGGATGTGATTTATTATATTTAATTGTGGCAGCCAGCAAGGTGTCCCTGGAGCGGGGGCTGTTTAATTTTATCAGAATTGAGCGGGGACGGGGACTCTCTGGGTTCTTCTTGGCTATACGAGAGCAATAAAAAATGTCAGTCTCATTAACGGGGCACGACACGGTTTTACCCAGTTGCTTAACTATGGACAATAGATTCTCGGACTTCCGTTCCGGCACACATTGAATCTCCAAGTTTGAAGCGCGGGTCACCTGTTCGAATTGGTTAAAGCGATTCGTGATGACATTCAACTCGCTACGGAGAGATTCGTTTTCTTTCACGACAGACTCAACTTTGCTCTTGGAGGTCGCCATTTCGATGTTCAATTTTTCAAACGAGTCATTTATAAAATTCATTGAGTCCGTCAGCGAACTAATTTCACTTCTAACCGCTTTTAGTTCCCTGTTTAGGTCGTTCTTTATCACGATGGCGCATTCCTTTAACGAACTCTGAAGCTCCTCTTTTATAATAGCGCGCAACTCCTCACGCGACACACATGAGCCGGAGCAACTGGATGGTGGGGACGCGGGCGGCGGAGGCGGTGCGGTGGGCGCAGGCACCGGCCTGGAACGGCCCTGCTTCCCGCGGCGCAGCGTCACACTAGCGGCAGCATGCGAACTACTAGTGGGTGTTGAAGGCCGAACAGGCGTGTTAGAGTTGTCACTTCGTGGTTTTTTGGTGCGACATTCGGGACATAGCCAGCTCGTTTTTATTTCTGATGAGAGTTTACCCATCTCGGAAGGTGTTACACCAACGCATAAGCCATGATAGAAGAATGAGCAAGTACAGCATTCCAGGCAGTTGTCATCTACGATGGTGCATCGGCAGGCAGCGCACTCATGCATGGTCATTGTGTTATTATATTAAGAGCGTTTACGCCGTTTTGCTCAAAAACTGTACTTTTCAAACCTCTTAATATCTATGAATATTTACTTTACAAATATGTTAATTACTTATATCATTAGGCGATCTTGTCATCAAAATAGTTTGTTGAAAACATTTTTAGATTTATGGCTATTTTGGAATTTATAACAAGATAATTGAACAGAGGTTTTCATAATTTGACTTTCCGCGTTAACTTCGAAGCTTAAAAATGTGTTTAAATTACTGACAAACCTAAGAACAAAAATTTTATTTCAATTTGAAAGATCTTCAGCAAAATAGTTTGTTGAAAACATTTTTAGATTTTGGTTACTAACAAAAACTATAAAAATCCAAACATTTTGAATTTTTAAAGAAATTATAGGTGATAAAATAATTGTTTTCTCTAATATACGTACTATATAAATATAAGATAAAAGCTTTTTACTATAGAAAAAAGTGTTCTTTAAATTATGCGCAAAATTCTTTTTACTAAATTAGCTCTATAATTTATCTATGAATATTTTAAAATTGCTCTAAAACTACTACAAAACTCTGCGTTCTATTAGTATCAAATCAGTCCGCCGCGAGGCCTCTGAGAGAGTGGTCACGTCGCTCGACGCTCTACCCGACGATTGTCGAACAATTGCCGTAATTTCGAAGATAGTTCAAATTTATAGCGCGATAAGCAAATCTTAGTACTTGAGTGAATAAATTATTTTATGTTACTTTTGATGAATTGCAACATTTTTAAATTGGACGACCTCCGTGGTCGAGTGGTTAGCACGCCGGGTCGGGCGTCGCGCCGTCTCCGAAGCCCCGGGTTCAATTCCCGATCGGGTTAATTTAGAGAAGGACTGTTTTTCTAAATTTATTTCGGGTCTAGGTGTTTTTTCTATGTTTATGCATGCATGCATGTCCATGTCTATGCATTTATTCATTATCTTACTATACTAACGAGTTTCTTAAGAATACTTATCTTGAGCTAGATAATTGGTAAGAGCATAAACAAATAAAAATTTTAAACTGACAACGTATATTATGTTAGAGAGTTAGTTAGAGTTAGAGATAATGGGTAACAAATTCAACGAAACATAACCCCCCCCCCCCCTCCGAAACGCACCCGTGCCAGTGTGCGCTATGGGCTATGGCCCAATCTCCTCGCCATATCCTAGCAGTGCGACTTTTGTAGACTAATTATTTATTTTGTTAATAAGTGGATTCCTTTTTTAATTTTTTTAAGTATTCTTAGCTATTATTATGTTTTTTGGAATCCTACTTATTTAAGTTTTTCTTCCAATGTATTACAAAGAAATGATTAATTGTATGGGCAGTCAAATAACTTGACCTAGTTTTGATAGCACCTATTTTATTGCTGCATGATGCGCTTTGTGCTTATGTGGCTCATATTTTCAAAGTAGTTTTTATACAAAATTTATTTTAAAAGGAGATTGGCAAAATTGGGCTTGGTAATAGACAACATATTATTATTGATATATTCTAAAAAATCGGTCAATTTATTTGACTGCCCATACAATTAATCATTTCTTTGTAAAATATTGGAAGAAAAACTTAAATAAGAAGGATTCTTAAATGTTTCGTATCTCAAACCATCAACAAACTGTCAACTGTCAACGTCATGCAGGGAACAACAGGGACTCCATTGCCACTTAACATCAAGTGGAGTGGAGACATTTGCCGAGCTATGAATAAAATAAAATAAAATGTATCGTCGTCAAATCAATTCGTCCAAAATAAATCGTTGAGGAACAGATAGGTATTCATTATAATTTTGTGATATAAGATTAATTACAACATTAATAAAAATACATACAATATAATATTATACTTAGGTACTTATTTCATGTATCCGTAGTTTAGTCATCTGCTTACGCCCATAGTTAAAAATAAAAAAACGCCGGGTTGCACCCCGGGAGTGCCGGCAGAAGTGAAAACTTGAATATTAACGTTGAGCATTTTTGATATTTTGGAATGGTTAGGGATTAATTTTGCACGAATTGCTTCAATTATCAGTATAAAGTACTATCATTTATGTGGTAGAATACAATATTTATTTATTGTGCTATCGTACACAAACATGACAATTTATTCGCGCAAGCGCCCTGCGCCGCCTAAACGAAACAACAGGCATACATTTTCGCCGCGCCGTAGAAAGAGAGGGGGATACTTCCTCTCCTACGCCTACTCTCCATCCGTCTTACGATTTTACGTCTTACATTTTCGATCAGGTCACGTGTCCTGACTCGAATTTAACATTTTTTACCCATTACAAGAAAAAGTGTACAACGCCGCTAAAGAAGTTTTCACTTCAATAATTTCTAAGTATACCGAAAAACTAAATTCGAACGGATCAAAGTAGTGAGTTTGACTATAGTGAGCAGAACTAGCCTACTCTACGCACACACTCGCGCGCGCTCACAGCCCGCTTCTGTGTGCGTGATATTTGGACTTAAAAACCTAAACTTAAGGTCTCGCGCTCGGCGTAAACGCTCTTAAGCAACACACGTCTTGGGGATGACTTGTACCATGAAACTTGTAGAAGTGCAAACAGGGTACGATTTTCGTTATCGTTTATCGATGAGTGCAGTGGTAGCGGGCAAACGATGTAACATGCAGTTGGTTATTTCGGCCGCGGCGCTCAAGCGTCCGTAGCCCAGCGGTTAAGGTGCTCAGTGTAACACTCACTGATTCCGGTTCAAACCCCGTAGACGGACGAGAATTTTTTTCGACTTATTTAGCCAGTGTAGGGCTTTGGCGCCGGCAGGGGATCACAGCAGGGCGAAGCACGGGGGTGCTCACAACAAATATTAATTTATTAAATAAAATATTCACAACACGTCCACGCACGGTAGCGTCTGGGGAGAGAGCTGAATGATGAATGATATTAGAAATGGGAAGTGAGAAATGATATACCCCCAACCCTTCGGGTATCTCAGTAAAGATGTAGGGCTATACTAAGTCCTCACGCGAGCTTCTTGAGAGAATTTGAAAAGTGACGTTGCACTGTTTTGTTTCATTTGCCAACACCTATGCACACTCACGAACACTTAACGGTTAATAATCCACCATTATATCACGTTAATATTCGACATAACACAAATTTTGGAAAATAAGACAAAACCACAGACATGACGCTTCACTTTCCCGCCAAGAAGTCCTGTAATAAGTTTGGCTTTTATATCAAATTATCAGGGTGCCTAGTGCGGGTTTCATGCGTCATTCGATCACGTTAATGAAAACGAGAATTTGTATTGCAAAATTTTGACTCTTCTCCAATGTTGCCAGGAGTCGCTGCTTCAATGCCATACTAATTTTCGTTTTCGTTAACCTATTCGAATGAATACGGATAATAAACAAACTCACACTAGGCACCCAGAAGTCGTGTTGCATGTAGCCCATTTGGGCAAAGCCGCTAGCAAAAGCTAGTCAGTAGTAGTAGATAAACGATTTGACTTCTTAATGAAATCTAAGAAACTTGGCGCCTCTTTAATCTGTGAATGAAAATATGTATCATTGTCTTTAACAACCATCGATTTAGAATATCGATGTTAACAACATGAAACTCGAATGTTGCGGTCAGTTAGTAAGCGTGAATGAATCGGTAGCGACCGTTCGTCACCTAGTCCCTACAATTAGAGTGGAGACTCATCGCGGTAATGGTAATAGCAATAACTCATTGAGAACGGCTGGTCGTATCTGTCTTCTAGGAACAGTGCTGACGTGGCGGCAACTGGGCTTTCGAGATGTGTGTTTTGAGAAGTCAATTCTCAATACACGCTTTGATTGGATTTAGGTGTTGGTAAAAATAAATAAAGATAGTTATGTATTTATAGTTTTTTTGCTATCCCTCTGGCCATCAGTGGTATTTTCTTTTTTGCCTGATGAAATTCTTTTTTTCGCGTTGGTTATGTCGGATTGGGGAACAGGGGGGGGCCAACCTTGTTGTTATGAGAGTTTAGTTTTATACCCTCGCTGCATTTTGGGGCTGGGCCTGGGAGGCAGTTTCATAGGTACGTCCACAACCCGTGGCCAAAAGCCTTCCTCATGTCCTATGTAACTTCTCTCCCTAGCCACCTCATGTCTAAGCAGCTTTCTGCTTAAACGCTCCTAAACAGAAAAAGAAACTTCTTTTAAAAACAAAACAAACAAGACCCTAATAAGGTGCTCTCTGCTTTTTTAAAATGTGTTTAAAATTCTAAAAACTAACGTTAGGTACCTATTGTTTTAAAAAGTAATCGACGTATATAGTTTTTCGATGATTGTTACAAAACATCGCAATAACAACGTCGATTTAACAAGGCGTTGCAGTATAGAGATGTCATTGAACGGTTTTCGATGAAACAAAATTGGATGATACCTCTTTCGCACTCAAGTACCTAGGTATCCCAATGAGACGGATTTTATTAAACATTGCAATTTTATAAATAATAAAATTGCAATGGTTCTCTAAGTACCTACGTATTAACATTGTCTGCTTTTCAGTTATTATGACAACAGTATTAAATTAGATAAACAGCGTGCTAATAATAGTAGCTACTAGTTATAGTATCAATGTAGGTACCTACTTCGGTAAACCGGCGGCGCCTGTAATAATTTTCATAGAAGTTGATGAATCACGGTTGGCGGGTGGCGCCAGCTGCTTTTGAGCAAGCTCGATTCCAATTAGCTACATAGAAACCGCAATTATGGAGATACTTATATCGAAGATTGATAGGTATAATAGTAAGGTGGGTAGGTAGGTACCTACAGTAGGTATTACGCAGTTTTAAATTACTAACGAAATGTCGTATGAGGAAATTGAACGTAGTAGGTATCGTAGTGGCATCATCAGCGTTTGACACAGTAAGCCCAATGGTTGACACAAGTTTTCGTCGCTAAAAATTTACGTAGAATTTCATTGAAATTTTAGCGAATGATAGAGGAAGCAGTAAAATATCAGTTCTATACAATGTTATTTTTAGTTTATACGAAACCTGAAAACTGTTTGCTCAGAATCAGTAATAGAATCGATTTCAATATTTTTTATTACCATGTTACATTTTGACCAAATAATATTTATAAAATCTCAATTCTATTATACCCTACTAAAAACACACAACGGGACAGCACAAAACGCTTGTAACTTCGTGAGTTTTCAAGATATATATATTTTTTTTTTGTACTGATTCTTTAAATGAAAATATTTGACCCGTGTTTCGGTTTTCGTATAAACTAAGAAAAAGGTTGTATATCGGCTATTTTCAATTAAGAAAATATGTGTCGATCACTGGTTCCTGTCGAACACTGGTGCTACTACCCTACTTTTATCTCTTCTTTGCTTTTAAACCAGGTACCTACCTAGGTGGGTAGGTAACTAGAATAGAACTAGTATAAATTAAACATTATTTTATGAAAACCTGTTTAAAACCATTTTTGAAATTTTCCGACAAAAGCTACGTTACCTATAATGTTTAGATGGGTGTAGTGGGTCTTATCTTATTATTTGCGTATTTTATCAAAATCAATAACTACAAAAATAATTAATTTATTAAATTAGAGGAAGTTGTAAAGATAAAAGATGTTCTGCGGTTTGGTTAAATTTACTCGTACAATAAGTATTAGAGTACTCGTATGTACAACTACGTGTTTAATCCCTAGGTACCTACAATATTAAATTTTAAAAATGAAGCCGGGCAAAATGTTTTGGTGTAAACATTTAATTGTATGCCAATTATTATATTGATAAGAAGACCCCTCTGTACAGCTGGTTTATTTTTATTCGAATGACTAAGCAGCAGGAAAGTGTAGAATTGTAGACCCAGGAGCCAGGACTTTAAATGACAATATGCACTTAAAAAGTGGAAGAGGGTTTGGGGGAATCCTTTATCTAAAGTTTCGTGGGGGGTATAGGTACTATGCTATCATCGTCAAAAATCATCTCTCTTCAAAGAGCTTCATGCTATAAAGACTGAACCGCTCAAACGGCCACTGGTTACTTTTGTAACCAGAGCAAAATGGCTCAAAACGGCCATGGGCAGTATAGTAACAAAACGATCTTGCGTTCTTAAAAGTTCTTCTTTTCTTTAAAATAAAGATTCGATTCGTTTGCTTTAACTTTTATATAATTCTGTATTAAATTCCTAACCTTTTAAATTAGAGAAACACTCCAATCCAGTCCGCCATTTAAAATACAAGAGCGTTTGAAATCTGACACCTGTCATTGTTATAGTATGTTGTGCCAAGTAATGTGTTTTAGTGAAATTAACTGCATTTTTTGGTATTACTGTTAAGAGAAGTGTAATACATTGTTAGAAAGCTTATTAAATACAGTATTTAATGATGTTATTGTTTTATTTATTTCATTTATAATATTTACGTAGTAAATTTTTTAAATATTTTTTTTTAATTTTTTTCTGGGACCGGTTAGACTTGTTTTTACATATTTTATTAAACTTTTAATTATAATTGCTCATTTTTACAAATCTGATATAGTATTAAATATTCTTCATGGTGATATTATTATTTCAGACCTAAGTGCCAGGTTCATTTAAAAATTAATTAAATAAAATTAAAAAATAAATAAATAAATTATGGATTATGCGTGTTTTTTTATTAATATAGCTTAGGAATGTGTTAACAATGCTTTTAAAATTATAAAAAGTATAGGTCATCGATTTATATTTAGAAATATAAGAATTTTAATGAAGCAAAATGTCAAAAATCGCCATTTTTCAAATTTAGCGTTGATTATTTACTATAAGAATCGTCTAATCCAAACAACACTCTAACAGATGTATGTAATCTTATCCGCTTCAATAAAAACAACACTTAAACGCTACGCGTGCCAACGCAGAGTCATAAATAACGTTTTTTGTAAACAATAACAACGCCGCCATTAGGTGTCGAATGACATGGCCGGGTAGGGCCCCGTCGTGGGTGGTCCTCATGGCCGCGTGAGCGGTGAATACCGTTAAAAATTTGGTAACGATATTCCTGTCAAAGGAAGATGCCATAAAAAAAGTAACGTCATGCTTGGTATCGTTACCTGACTAAATTAACTTACCAGCTTACGCGAAATTGTTTAGAACGTTTTATGTAACGGAAAAAGAAACGATACCAAGTCAACGTTATATGCATTATCGCTACCAACTTAACTTTATAATATACTTATAATATAATTATTATTTCTTATGGGGACGTCGCCAGCCGAACGGACGATCCACCCGCGTTGTTGCGGGCCACTTCATCCTTTTCCCCGTTCTCCCTTCTGGAGGAGTTAAGGTTCATCCAGCTTTCACGGCGCCCCGTCGAATCTTTTGGTCTCTTTAGTGAATCTTGCTATCTGTTCCACCTTCAGATCCTTTAGGTCCTCTATGTGTAGTCTATCCGACCCCCAGAGCTCCCATCTTGCCAGCGAATACATAGGGCACTCGGCTAGTAGGTGGAGGCTGGTCTCCTCGCTTTCCATGCACTCCGGGCATATGGGGTCGGTTTTCACTCCTATCACTGTCATATGTCTGTTCAGTCGACAGTGTCCTGTTATAACTTCAATGACTAGCCTCATGTTCTCTCTGGAGAGTCCCATTAGTTTGCTAGTCTTTTTCTTATCCATTCCCTTGATGAAGATCTTCGATTGTCTCATGCCATTCGAGGACCTCCATCTTCTGTTGGTTTCTGATGTAATGCTGTGACTGATTACTCCCTTGGTGATGTTGTGCGCTATTGGCAGCCGAGGTTCCGGCCCCACCAAGTTTTCCTCTGCTCCCTTTCTGGCTAGTTCGTCAGCCTGTTCATTTCCCGTGTATCCCTCGTGTCCGGGAATCCACGGCGAATATATAATATAATATATTTATAATACTTATTTTTTAGAAATATCGTTACTTACCGATTCTTATAGTGGGAATTTAGTAACGGTATCACGGCCTGCTTCATCATGCTCAGGCACTACCATAAATCACGAAAATATTAAAACATGGCTGTGTAGGCTACATCCTTTTGCCTCTAACGGAAAAAGATAATAGAAAATAAAAGATCTCCACCCACTGTGCTGCTGTGAGCTCATTAATAGTTATTGTTCAATTCAATTTCTTGAGAAATGGCTTTCGCTACGATTTAGCCAGTGTCTAGTTTTAGGGCATGTTCTGAGGCTGTGAGAGAGAAATTGGATGTGAGTGACTGTCACTGTCATGTCAGGTGTCCGTCCGCTGTCAATGTCAAATTAAGCCGCTCGCGGTGCATTTTCAATCTTTGAATTGAAATTATATTATAAATAAATCATAGTATAAATGCCAAATTAAACGCTGCAAAAAGTAAGAAATCCATTATATCTAGACATTAAGTAAACGGTAGTTTCTCTAGAGAGATCCTGTTAGTACTTTCTATGTCGTTTCATTGCAGATTTTTGGCGGGAATAATTAATAACACTTGCTGAAAGTAGCTCTTAATCTGAGTTGTTATCAATCAAAGAGAAAGGAAAAACTTTTAAAGCGGAAAATGGACAAAAGAAAACAATTCGAAGGGCCTCCACAAAAAAGGTTCAAATCTCAAGAAGATGAAGAAAACGAAACGCCATGTAGTTTTGAAGATCATCTGGCAGTAATGGAATGTGAGTTTGACTCACAAGTAGTTATTGGGGAAGGTCCCGAGATTCAAACAACAAATAATAAGTGGTGTAGACCGGCCCCACCTCTAATGGATTTAAAAAAAGATAAGTTAGTATTTCAACAACTTGATATTGATCACTACAATGGTCAACCTATACCTGGCATGCCAGGATCGCAATTGGGTCCTATACCTGTTATGAGAATGTATGGAATAACTATGGATGGAAATTCAGTTTGTTGTCATGTTCATGGATTTTCACCATATTTTTATGTAACTGTTCCTATTAATTTCAATGAGTTTTCTTGCAATGAGTTAAAAAACTGTTTAAACAAAGCCATTCTGGAAGATTTGCGTTCCAATAAAGATGGATTGCAAGAAACAGTACTTGAAGTAAGGCTTGTCAAAGCTAAATCCATTATGTATTACAAAGGTGATAGCGATATAGTATTTGCAAGAGTGTCTGTTGCATTACCTAAATTGATTGCTGCAGCAAAAAGATTGATTGAAAGAACACCACCATCATTTGGACTAATGGACCCATCTTTTTACGAAACCAATATTGATTTTGATATTCGCTTTATGGTTGATACTTCAGTTGTGGGTTGCAGCTGGATTGAATTACCCGTTGGAAAATGGTCATTAAGATCAATACATTCCCCTATAAAACCTGAATCGAGATGCCAAATTGAAGTAGATGTCGCTTGGAATGCCTTTATTGCTTATCAACCTGAAGGAGAGTGGTCAAAAGTTGCTCCTTTCCGTATTCTGAGCTTTGACATAGAATGTGCTGGTAGAAAGGGTGTATTTCCTGAACCTAATCATGACCCTGTCATACAAATTGCTTCTATGGTCATTAAACAGGGAGAAAAAGAACCTTATTTAAGAAATGTATTTACATTAAATACATGTGCTCCTATTGTTGGCTCTCAAGTATTTAGCTTCCAATCAGAATCTGAAATGTTGGCAAAATGGTCAGATTTCTTTCGTGAACTAGACCCTGATATTGTTACTGGTTACAATATCAGCAATTTTGACTGGCCATACCTTATAAACCGAGCAAAACACCTTAAAGTCAGTAATTTCGACTTCTTAGGTAGAATTAAAAACATAAGATCTGTAATTAAAGATTCAATATTACAATCTAAACAAATGGGCCGCAGAGAAAACAAAAGCATTAACTTTGAAGGCAGAGTTCCTTTCGATCTGTTGCTTGTTCTTGTTCGAGATTACAAACTCAGGTCTTATACACTCAATTCGGTTAGCTACCATTTCTTGCAGGAGCAAAAAGAAGATGTGCATCACAGTATAATAACAGACTTACAAAATGAAAATGAACAAACTCGAAGAAGACTAGCTATGTATTGTTTGAAGGATGCTTATTTACCACTCAAACTTCTTAACAAATTAATGTGTATTGTCAATTATATGGAAATGGCTAGAGTCACTGGAGTTCCACTAATGTGCTTATTAACCAGAGGCCAACAAATCAAAGTAGTTAGTCAGTTGCTACGAAAAGCTAAAGATGCAGGATATTTAATGCCTGCTTATCACGGTCAAGGTTCAGATGATCAATTTGAAGGTGCTACTGTAATTGAACCCAAGAAGGGCTATTATGCAGATCCTATTTCAACCTTGGATTTTGCTTCTCTGTACCCAAGTATTATGATGGCTCATAACTTGTGTTATACCACCCTCTTACCTCCTAACAACCAAAAAAGTATAAGTCCTGAAGATGTTACTATAACTCCTTCCAAAAATAGTTTTGTGAAAGCTAATGTCAGAAAAGGTTTACTTCCAGAAATTTTAGAATCATTGCTTGGAGCAAGAAAAAAAGCTAAAGCTGACCTAAAAGAAGAGAAAGATCCATTTAAAAGGTCAGTGCTTGATGGCAGACAACTTGCTTTGAAAATCAGTGCTAATTCAGTGTATGGATTTACAGGAGCACAAGTTGGTAAATTACCATGTCTAGAAATATCTGGAAGTGTTACAGCTTATGGACGCACTATGATAGAATTTACTAGATCAGAAGTTGAGAAAAAATATACAAAAGCTAATGGTTACAAAGAAGACGCTGTGGTAATCTATGGAGATACTGATTCTGTAATGGTAAAATTTGGTGTGAAAACTCTAGAAGAAAGTATGGAACTAGGAAGAGAAGCTGCCGAATTTGTGACAACCAAATTTGTTAAACCAATAAAACTAGAGTTCGAGAAAGTCTATTATCCATACTTGCTTATTAATAAAAAGAGATATGCAGGTTTGTACTTCACTAGACCTGATAAATATGACAAAATGGATTGTAAGGGAATAGAGACTGTTAGAAGAGATAACTGCCCTCTTGTTTCAAATATGATGAGTACATGTCTCCAGAAGTTGTTAATAGACAGAGATCCCGATGGCGCAGTTAACTATGCCAAACAAATTATATCAGATTTACTTTGTAACCGCATTGATATATCCCAATTGGTAATTACAAAAGAGTTGACCAAGAATGATTATGCCGCCAAGCAAGCTCATGTTGAATTGGCAAATAAAATGAAAAAACGTGATCCCGGTACTGCGCCCAAACTTGGAGACAGAGTACCTTATGTTTTAACTTGTGCAGCTAAAAATACACCTGCTTATATGAAAGCAGAAGATCCTATTTATGTTTTAGAAAATAGTGTTCCTATTGATTTTAATTATTACATGGAAAATCAGCTGTCAAAGCCACTCCTCAGAATTTTTGAACCCATCTTGGGAGAGAAGGCAGAATCCCTTTTATTAAAAGGAGAGCATACCAGAACCAAGTCCATGGTTACATCTAAAGTAGGTGCTCTAGCAGCATTTACAAAGAAAAAGGAAAAGTGTCTTGGATGTAAAGCTGTTATGCAAAATGATACAAAGAAAGCTTTATGTACCCATTGTTCGGACAAGGAAGGGAAACTATACATCACAGAAATATTTAAATTGAGACAACTTCAAGAAAAGTTTTCAAGACTATGGACTGAATGTCAAAGATGTCAAGGAAGTCTCCATGAGGAAGTCCTTTGTACTAATAGAGATTGTACTATTTTCTACATGAGAAAAAAAATGGGGATGGAGTTAGACACTCAAGAAAAAAATGTATTAAGGTTTGGGGAACCTACCTGGTAATACCTAGTTTTAAACAAGATAAAATGATACATGTTGAGTTATTTCAGTATTTTATCTGTTAACAATAAAATTGTATTTTTTCTCAAGTCTATATTGAATGAAATACATCATACCATACTAATCTACTCACATTTAGTTTATACATCATTTCATTTCAAGTCTCCATTTGACCGAGGGTCCAAGACCCTGCAAAGGGTTCAAAATGTCCAGCTATAGTATATTAAGTAAAATTTGAGCAGATTTGGCAAATAAAAGGTCTTTTATGATTTTAAATTGTGTTTTATTAAACAAATATAATTATAACAGAATAGGTTGCTTAAATTTATTTTTTTACTATTAACTCTTTGTTGGAATGTGTTTACAGAATAGGTAACATGAACATTACAAAAAAAAAAAGTTTTTCATGTTTAGTTGTGTGTTAGTGTAAGCACAAAATAAGTAGACCGCAAAACGTAAGCTTCAAACAAAACGCGCTTGGGCACCGCACATATAGACAACCTCTCAACGACACGGTATCTCGCAACAGCTGCACTCTAGATGTTCCAAGATTCCTTGTCCGTGAGAGGGGTTTAAGAGCGTTGTTTGAGCGCGGTATGTATTAAGCTTTCCTTCTGGGGTGTCCTTATTTTGTGATGTCAGTGTTATTTATTATTTTAAGGACAAAGTATGTCAGGGACTGTCCCTCGTACACACTGGTATACTAGAGAAAACAAAGGTACCTATGTACGGCAAAATAAATCCCTACTAGGTACATTGATCCTACTTCTTTTACAAACTTTTGAAATAATACAGTTTATTTTTATTTGGTGGAGCCCAGATTTCAAAAATACAGTAAATCATCATTCTCTGTAACCGTTAATTTATAAACTAAAAACAAATTAAAATCAGTAAAGAAACAAACAATATCACAGGTTACCAATAATTAATTGGAAAAAATTAATCACCAACAGCTGATTAACAGGAAGTAATAATAATTGTGATAAGTCAATGGGTACATTACATTACATTATGTATCATCACATCATTAAAACTTGAAAAGTTAGCCCTTTTGCTTCTTTTTTTATATAACAGTACAAAACGTGACAAAACTAGCAAAAACATACATGACATACTTTGCTGGACATGGACAGGATATGAATTAAAGACTAATTGTTGGCTATTATAAGTACGCTAAGTACTTTCTTGGAAGTGCATCAGTTTTGGAGTTCCAGATTCATATCTCTTCCGAGACAAACAACTTTATCAGGATTTACTTCTTTAAAGAAACACTTTGTATAACACAATATTTTTTTCTTACAAATAATTGTACACTGAGATTACTAACTTCCCAATACAAATTTAAATACATTTGAAATTCATACATATTTGCTTTAAAAATTTATTAAACACTACATTGAAATTAAACATTTTATATAAATCCATAGGACATAAGAGTTTCACAATTAGTAATATTATGATATAATCATATATAATGTACTTTAATTTGTTGTTCAAGTATGGATGGTAAATAAGATAATTAAAATTGGTTTAATTATTATTATTATGTATATGATTTCAGTCAAATGTACAATAACAATATAATTTATTTTTATCACATCTAAATATTTTAGCTGCAAATCTAAAGTACTAATAGAAAATTATATAACCAGCTTCTTTATTTTATTTTAAATATTTTTTATATTACTATTTATACTTTTAATTTTGCATTTCACCTATTTTCTTGTGATAAGGATCTGCTGAGACTCTGCCGAGGAGTCTTATTGTTTGCTTGTGATTTATAAGAGTTATTATTTTTGGGTGCTGCAACAATAGGTATTGGAGTATCATAAGATATATTTCCACTAGTTATCCTCATGATATCTTCAAGAGTTCTTATGAAGGTATCACATGTGGCAGTTAGAAGACTTGATGCATCATTTATGTCCTGAAGAAAAAAAACAACACCATTATTAACACTTAATTGTTTTACTTACAATATTCTTACATCAAGGCAAAAGAAATAGGTTTAGATTACAACCTTTTTAGTAATAGTGTCACATTGCCTTTATAAATTGCCTTATAACTATGTTAAGTTTAAATAGTAAATACTAAATAAATACGAGTAGATCCATAGGAGTTGAGTCCATAGAAATTTAAATACCATATTCTTAAAATAAGATTGAGAATCAATATATTACAACTTACAACATGCCAACCCTATTTTAAAATTAAAGCAAAATAAAATAATGTGACTCAATTCGTTGAAAGCACACCAAACCTAAGCCAAACTCTAAATTCAAAGTTTTATCAAAACTTCAAACTAAAATTGAGTTATGGGTGTTACACAAACATATTGCCTATTAACTGTGCATAATTACATCTAAAAATCGATTAAGACAGAGCATCTCTATCAAAGGTACAAAGTGGGATTAAAAAAAGTTTTATTTACCTGTATCTCTGGACCATTTTCAGCTGTGACAGCACTTTTAACTGCATGCACTTGTTGCATCATGAGATCACAATATAGCCTCAACTCTGACTTCTTATGGCTCAAGGAATTGGTGTCATCAAATACTGTAACTGAATTATTTTTAAATTAACGAAATTTATCAACCAATCTAATAGTTGACTAAGTAGGAAGGGCAACCGTTACTGTATCTTCATATCCCTTTTCACTGGCAAACTTTAACATTTTACTTCAACACCAAGCAATTTCAGGCGATTGTTTTTTGAAAAAACAAAACACCTAACATAGTTTCAAGTTATTTAAAGTTACCTAGTTTAGGGATTATTGATGAAAACTGGCACTAGCCCCCTGTACAAATACATTAGTAGATGTCAATTATGTTTGAGTTTGTTGATTACCATAGCCATGGTAAAACAGCCAATTCCTAGTGTTTTCCTGAAATGTTTGATTTAGCCAGCTATCTGAAACTCTATCCATTTGTCTTTAAAAGCAATACTGTCACTTACCTGTAGGCTCTCCTTTTGAATCAACACATGCTTTGGCACTGCCTAATGCTACAAGCCACTTCTGCCTGTCTTGAGGTGATGGCGCTCTCAAATACATGTGCTGCTGTCCAGGTATAACAAGATCCAAGCGAGTGTTGTCTATGTTATTGACTATAAATGAATGATTTTATGTAAATCAATTATGACCATGGCAAGAGATAATTCAATACATATTTTTTAAGACTTTATCTAGAAATAATATTTATGTTAATTACAGGAACGGTCTGTTTCGTGCATGACACTTACCATTTATTTGACAAACTGATACTTTCACTGAACCTTTACATCCTTGATTCACCTCTTCTTGTGATTTATAATAAGAGAGTACACCATTTTCTAGAATAAACCATCGCGTTTGCCATCCTACAAATAAATGAACGTAAATAATTTAAATAAGAAAAAAATAATGTCTAATCTACAAATATGCTAGAATACAAACCATTCCAGTAATTTGTCCATTTCCATAAAACTCCTTCCATATGTTCTACAGAACTTAAAATACTTCTTTGTATTTTATGCAGACAACGGACGATGTATGTAACAAAAATTTTACTAAAATAAAATTTGTTTTGTCTTGTTGGATAATAATTGTCAATGTCAAAACATTTTTTTTTGTTTTTTCTTATTTGGAAATAGCAAAATAAAACAGCCTCTGCAGCCTAGTTTTCTAGTTCGCTGTTTTTAATAGTTTCTATTATTATATTCCCTATTTCATGTCTTATGTAACATGGTTTATAATTTTCAAGGTTCTGTAATATTTAATGTGATATCAACACACTACCCTGCATGAGTGCAGATTAAAAATTAAATTAAATTAAACTTACTTTTTTGTGTTCGTTATGGTGGCGTACACATGGTCTAATTCACATTTGTTGTTATGCCTTATGTAAGGTTTATTTGTTTAGCCCATTAGCCGTTCTTATTGTTTTTAAGTACGTTGTCTTATGACGCCCTAGCTAGAAATGTCATTCACAAGAGTCTTGTTCGATATCTCCGTTCCTTTAAAAGTAATTCTAATGAAATTGTGCATAGCGCGGGCACTAATAAGGCACTAAATATGTGTCTCAATTTCAACCAATCTCAACCAATCTCAACCAGCCCGCCGAAATTATTAAACACTATTTACTTTTTACTTTGAAAGCCAAAGGCGCCCATTCAATGTTAACAACTACCGTCATTAACATCCGATCATAATATTTTTACAAATACTAAAGATCAGTTAAGAAGTAGGCAAGCTATTTATAAATGTTTATATAATTTTTAACGCAAATTTTGTTGCGAACAAATTACAAAAACACAAATGTTGAAAAAAATTTTAAAATTTTATATTTTTATTTTAAAATTTTTGACACATAGTTACATTGAATGGGCGCCTTTGGCTTTCAAAGTAAAAAGTAAATAGTGTTGAATAATTTTGGCGGGCTGGTTAGAACCAGGATAGCTCAATTGGAAGAGCACCTGACCCGGTATGTCAGAAGGGTGCAGGTTCAAACCCTGCTCGTGGAATTTTTTTCAACATTTGTGTTTACGTATGAGATACCAAAATGTAGAATTACTTTCTCTGAACAATAATGATTTAACTCGCACTCATGCACGTATACGAACACTTAACTGTTAATAATTAATAATAATAGGTTCGTTAACGAAATCATTATAAGTGCTACACATTCTATTGATCGTATTTAATAGTTGTCACTAGTTATATTTAGTCACTTTAACAGTTAAAAATATTAATATGTTTGAGTCAATTTGATTGAATTTGACAATAAATGACCGGTCAAATACGGTTTTTGACAATCGTGACTGGTCAGATTCAGTCATTTTACATCTCTAGTGGCTAGTGACGTCATCAGTGAATAGTGTATATTGGTGTGCTTTTTTGAGAATGCAGTACGAAAATCGCTCCAACTTCGTCATTTTTGGTCCAATTTCAATAGTTCTTTCACTGAAATAATTGGTTTTAATGTGACTGTAGAATTAGACCATGTGTACTGTACGCTACCATAACGGACACTAAGAATCTAAGAATTGGGATGAATCGATGTGCATTGTGCAACCTTACTAAAGCCTTTTTGACTCAGAATAATAACTAGGTACCTACCTAATTAATAAATATTATTGTTCTTTTGATTTCAGTTAAAAGTTATTAATTTTAAAAAAGTTGACTGACTTAAGTTGACTGACTGACTGCTGCTGTCTGTGTGGACTTCTTGGCGGGAAAGTGAAGAGTCATGTCTGCAGTTTTATTTTATTTTCTAAAATTTGTGTTATGTCGAATATAAATGTGAAATAATGGTGAATTATTAACCGTTAAGTGTTCGTGAGTGTGCATGAGTGTTGGCAAATGAAAACAGTGCAACGTCACTTTCAAATTCTTTCAAGAAGTCGGCCCGAGGACTTAGTAAAGTCTCACATCTTTAAAGAGATACTCGAGTGGTTGGGGGGTCTGTCATTTCTCATTTCTCTTTTCTTTCATTCATCATCATACACGAAAGAAAAACACTAATGAAATTAAAAAACTAATGACATGGCAGCATGGTCTATGACCTTAGCCGGTTCCTAAGTCAGGGGACGAAACGAACTACACTTAAAAAAAATTACTGCTGCTGCTGTCGCTGTACCTCAGAACTTTTTGGTGACCGACAGCTACAATTTAATGAAACTTGTAGCTAAACTTTTTAGCTACTGTTTCTAGCAACTTTCAGAAAAAGTGGTAAATGCTGCTTTACCTGTGTTTTACCTAAAGATGTACTGCATAAAATGGGTACCGCTGAAAAATATCCAAAATCAAAGGAATACACAGAACCCCAGCCATCGACATCTTCCTCTATTAATTAGTTTTTAATTTATTTTTATTTAATGACGTACATATGTTTTTTAACTCTTGTTGGAATTATTATTATCTAATGAAAATAAAAATGATTGTCAAAAATTTTCATTTTATTGTAACCTACCTACCTACTGTAACATTTAGCTAGTCTAGCAACTTTTTGGGGACAAAAAGCCAATCTAGCAACATTTTGGGAAATGTCTAGCAACTAAGTAAAGCTAGCAGTTGGCAACACTGACTCGCTATCGCTGTCGGACTGTCGGGCGGGGTGACTCGGGTGTGGTTAACGGACGGTTTGCTGATATTATTGAATTATTGAAATCAAAATATTAGATGCCTATCAACAAGCTAAAGTTTATAAATGAAAATTGACTGAAGCAAAAATGCTTAAGTTGAAATATGTTTTAAGTTTATTCTTTACTATAGTTTTTTGTTTTATTCAAGGTACGTGTCTCTCAATAATAAACTTAGCGTTGCAGTTCCTAGCATATTCCTTATTGCTCACCAAATATTATTCGTTACAGTTTTCGGTCTAGAATGCTATGTGTGTGAAAATCAGGAGGATAACGCAGAAAAATGTGTGAAGACAATTAAAACGTGCGAATACAATCAAGATGTGTGTTTGACTGAAATCCGTTGGGGCAGCACACCGTACTGGTCTCAAGGCGCTAAGAAACAATATTATGTTTCTAAGCGGTGCTCGAACAAAACTGAATGTGCCCTAACAAGACAACACTTTATGCCGCTTTGCACACACATTTGGTACCAAGATTGGGTCTGCTCTGACTGCTGTCAGGGAGACAGATGCAACTATTATGTTATAGTAAGTCTTATTTCATATTCAAATACACTGTCTTTTTAGAAAAAGACACTATTAATCATCATTCATCATTTGCCTGCTCTGTTAACCAAACTTATTTACCTTTGCCCGAGGTGGTAATGTATTTTTTTCTTCCATTCTTGATCAGCCATCATTATTTTCATCATTACTGCCTTCTTTGGGTTTAGCATCACATTTATGTACAGATTACCAAAAAATCTTAGCACATTATTGTTTCATTATGAAAATTAATTGTTTGTTTTTTTCTCATTTCAGAGCAGCAGTATTAGTGTGAAGCCCGTCCTTAGCATTCTAGGAAGTGTAATTTTACTGCATTTCTTGTTGAGTCACTTTCTATAAAGTTATAATAAAATGTAGGAGTGTGTATTCATTCTGTAAACAGAGAAAACTGAATGTTGTAGTTCTGAATTGAAATTGTTGTTTTGTTTGGAAAAAAAATGATACTTATCTTCACTTACTTTCCAGAAAAATCAAAAGACTAGGTTCACCTAGTCTTTTGATTTTTGATTTGAAGATTACATCTGAAATTTTTAATTTACGATAGCACTAGTTTTATTAATATTGTCAATTTTGTCAACTTAATGCTTTTGATTTCTAAGCTAAGTTTGAAATGTAAGCATTATGGAATTTGGTTAACAGTTTGAACCATTTTCTGTTTAGTGTGGCTTTGTCTTGAGTAAACTGCATCAGCAGAATGGTGTTTCTCATACAAATTAAATGGTTCTTATAATGTTTCTGATTTACAACTACAGTGGGTCTAATTAATTTAGAGAATTCGGTCTATTTGTAGTGTTGCTATTTAACAAAAACTATGCAAATGTAGACTGTTAGTAAAAAGAGAAGTTATAGCCTTATTGCTATGCTTGTAGTACACACATGTACCTAATTGACTGTTAGTAAAAAGAAAAATCTGAACATTATTGACAAACTATGCTTGTAGTACATACCTATTTGTATGTCAAAACTAAGCACCTATGAAGTGATTTTAATTCCGTCCAAAAAAGAAATTAAATGCAGGTGAATAAAGATTAGTTTGACTATGTAGAAGTATTTTATACACTTTCTTCTGTTTTTCAGTATTATTTAAGTAAATGTGTTTTACTTATCAGAAATCTTTCTCTCGTTTCTTTTTAAGTATTTTCTATAGATACCAGCTACTAAAAATAAATTGTACCTTCTATTCAACGCCTGACTTCAATAATTAAAGTAATCATAAGCACCATTATTTTATGCAATAAGTTGTGTATGCTGAATGTAATAGTCTAATTTTTTATCATATCTGAAATAAGTGATATTTTATTATGTATTTTTATTGAAACTGATATTAAATTTTTATATTTTCAATTGTAATTTATTTTATTTAACAGGGCTTCCCAAAGTTTTTAATATTGTTATGTAATTTTTTTACGTTTTGCCAGACCAGGTTTCTGGAGAGAAGACCAAACATAATCTGTAGCTTTTTACTTCGTAAAGCATATTAGAGACCAATGGTCCTGATTGTTGTTGCTGTAAAATGAAAGAAGTTACTATCCACCAACATGTATTTGGCTGGCTAGTTGGACCAACAGGAGCCAAAAATAAAGCTTAGTATTCACTAGGGGACAAATGTCCCGCGACAATTGTTGCCAGACTGACCTCGCCTGACCTCTTGTCTCATCCTTTTCGTTCACTTTAAGTGGTGGAGTGCTAGAATCAACTAATGATCGTCACGCGTCACGTGTCGCGAGATATGGTTTGGTCTATCAGAGAACTTAATGAATGGCTTCTACCACTGACCGACACAACTTCGAACTGAAAAAGACGCCAACGTGTAAGCATAGTGCACGATTGTTTGAGGCTAAGAGGTTTGACGTCACGAAAATTTACACGTGTGGGTGTGGTTCAACCAGGACCATGAAAATAACGAATGGAGGTGCCAAAGAATCTTTACATTGTGGCCCAATCTAAGTGGTCCTTACCATGGACTAATCACTAAACAAATTGTATGAGAAAACATTTCATGAAATTAAATTTGACTAACTTCTGCTGATCAGATATTTTCTTCCAATATACAATCAAATAATTCTTACAATAACCTAAAATAAGTTGCGGCTGCCCCGCTTCTGCAGCGCCTACGGGATGTTTGTAGTGGCCGGTGTTGATGGCTTTCATGCCATGATTCTCTGACGAGCGTTGGTGCACGGACCCGGGCCAGCCGAAACAGCCTCTTGGCCGTGGTCGCAGAGCGCACAGATGGAGCTTTCTTAAGGCAGTAGCAGTCACTACACGGGCCAGTGTCCTGCTATTTATATTTTACTAGCGGCCGCTCGCGGTTTCACCCGCGTGGTTCCCGTTCCCGTGATAATATCGGGATAAAAAGTATGCTGTGTTAATCCAGGTTATAAACTATCTGTATGCCGAATTTCATCCAAATCCATTCAGTAGTTTTTACGTGAAAGAGTAACAAACATCCATCCATACTTACAAACTTTCGCGTTTATAATATTAGTAGGATTTTAAAACTAACATAGTCTTAAGCTTAGATGAATTATTGGTCTCCAGCGAGAGTCTCGCTGGAGACCAATCATTCATCTAAGGTCTTAAGTAACTTCTAACACATTGTATTGATATGAAATGGATTGTAATTATCTAAAATATTAAAAAAAATCTGTGTCTCAAGACGAAAGTCTTTGACCAGTGTGTTTTGCCAGTGATGATGACATACGGGACTGAGACGTGGTCGCTCACTATGGGCCTCATAAAAAGGCTCAAGGTCACTCAAAGAGCAATGGAGAGGGCTTTGCTCGGGGTTTCTTTGCGTGATCGAATCAGAAATGAGGAGAACCGCAGAAGAACAAAGGTAACCGACATAGCCCGAAGAGTTGCTAAGCTCAAGTGGCAGTGGGCATAGCACATTGCTCGCAGGACTGATGGCCGCTGGGGCGGGATAGTGCTTGAGTGGTGATCGCGTACCGGAAGGCGCAGTGTGGGCAGGCCTCCAACAAGGTGGACTGACGATCTGGTGAAAGTCGCGGGAAGCCGCTGGATGCGAGCAACACAAAACCGGTCGTTGTGGAGATCCTTGGGGGAGGCCTTTATCCAGCAGTACGTCTTTTGGCTAAGATGATGATGATATCTAAAATAAATGATTAATAATAATAATAAATTCAAGTAAGTATGATAACGAGAGGGGAAAACCCGAATCTCAAGCTAGGCTAGGAAGGAAGGACCTCTCCTTGGGTTGACCGTGTCTTGGGGGAGGAGAAATTTGTGTGCGTGTTTATTGTAGGTAGTGTGATTGCACGATTTAGTAAAACTCGCTGAATGCGGTTTCTAGGGCTATAATGGTCTGTAGTCTGTACTGAATCGAGAGGCCCCCCATTAGGTATTCTTTTGTCACGATGATGCTGTGTTATAAGAAAAATAGCTTTTCTAATAATAAACAATAATTATTATTGTAGAAGGAAGTAAGAATAATTTCCTTGTTATGAAGAACATCAGACAAAAGTAGTCATTTGCAAAAAAAATCATATAGTACTACCGACCCGATATTGAGATTACATTGAGTCTTAACTCAATGTAATCTCAATATTGAGTCTTAACTCAATGTAATCTCAATATCGGGTCGGTCGAAGCCGGGACTGGCCGCTAGTGTCCTACCACTAGCGGCCAGTCCCGGCTTCGCACGGGTGGACTTTTTTTTAATACAGCCTATGTTACTCAGCGTCAGCGCTATTAAAGCATTCTAATGGTGAAAGAATTTTTTAAATCGGTCCAGTAGTTACATACATACAAAAATACAAAGCTTTCCTCTTTATAATAATAATAGTAGGTACCTAGGTATGATTTTATGGCCTTATGAATTTGTTTCGTTTAAGAGTAGCAATGTCCACCTGTGGTCTAGTCTACACTAGACCACAGGCTGATGATGATGAAGAGTAACAAATGTGTATGTGGTTTATTTTTTTATTGTACCTACTACGTGTATAACAAATAAATTAAGCCTTCATTCAAATTAATTGAAAGAGATAAATCCTTTTTAGCATATTCGGCGGCTTATTATTATTAATCATTTATTTTAGATAATTAGGTACAATAAATTTCATATCATATCGGTCGGGGCGCGCGGTGACGAACCACAGAACACAAAATCATTTATTTAGACCCAAGATCACAAGATAGACTGGCTCCTCTTGACTAACATGCTGCATACTGTGGGAATACCGATCTCTTAAGAGCGTTTACGCCGTTTTGCTCAAAAACTGTACTTTTCAAACCTCTTAATATCTATGAATATTTACTTTACAAATATGTTAATTACTTATATCATTAGGCGATCTTGTCATCAAAATAGTTTGTTGAAAACATTTTTAGATTTATGGATATTTTGGAATTTATAACAAGATAATTAAACAGAGGTTTTCATAATTTGACTTTCCGCGTCAACTTCGAAGCTTAAAAATGTGTTTAAATTACTGACAAACCTAAGAACAAAAATTTTATTTCAATTTGAAAGATCTTCAGCAAAATAGTTTGTTGAAAACATTTTTAGATTTTGGTTACTAACAAAAACTATAAAAATCCAAACATTTTGAATTTTTAAAGAAATTATAGGTGATAAAATAATTGTTTTCTCTAATATACTTACTATATAAATATGAGATAAAAGCTTTTTACTATAGAAAAAAGTGTTCTTTAAATTATGCGCAAAATTCTTTTTACTAAATTAGCTCTATAATTTTTCTATAAATATTTTAAAACTGCTCTAAAACTACTACAAAACTCTGCGTTCTATTAGTGTCAAATCAGTCCGCCGCGAGGCCTCTGAGAGAGTGGTCACGTCGCTCGACGCTCTACCCGACGACTGTCAAACAATTGCCGTAACTTCGAAGATAGTTCAAATTTATAGCGCGATAAGCAAATCTTAGTACTTTAGTGAATAAATTATTTTATGTTACTTTTGATGAATTGCAACATTTTTAAATTGGACGACCTCCGTGGTCGTGTGGTTAGCACGCCGGGTCGGGCGTCGCGCCGTCTCCGAAGCCCCGGGTTCAATTCCCGGTCGGGTTAATTTAGAGAAGGACTGTTTTTCTAAATTTATTTCGGGTCTAGGTGTTTTTTCTATGTTTATGCATGCATGCATGTCTATGCATTTATCCATTATCTTACTATACTAACGAGTTTCTTAAGAATACTTATCTTGAGCTAGATAATTGGTGAGAGCATAAACAAATTAAAGAGGTTCGATCATTTTTGTATGGAACCTGACATACCTACATGTCCGCCATTTTGAAAAAAACGTGTTTTGGCGGCCAGTGATGAAATGCATGTCAATCGACAGAGTATGTGATTATAAACAAAAAGTGTTCTGTGATAAAACCTCTAAGTGATACGGTTTCTGAGATATTTGACTTCAAAAACAGAAAGTTAAGCAAAAAAAAACATTTTTTATTTAGTGAATCGTTTCATTCGGCTTCTAACCTCTGGTGTGAGTGCACGAATGGTTATTTTCCTCACGAGCAGTTTTTTGTTACGTTGTGTTTATTGTTATTGTTATTTGCATTATCATGTCCACCGGTCCACCGGGATCACGGTGTTTGTTTTGTGAACTCAGTTCAGTACAGCCACCTGTATAGAGGGACGCCGTCCTAGGCCGCAGCTAAGAAGCTATGAGCTGACTGATATGTATAATGTATATGTATATATGTATGTTTCGTATTATATATGTCGGAGACATGGCGCTAGCATCGCTTAGAAACGACAAGTATAGTCTATACTTGAGTGTGGTCTGCGCAGCCTATGCTCTATGGTACACGGAACGTCAACGTCAGTTGGCGCAACAACGGACTGGACACATTTGAACGGTAGCGGCCGGAGAGTACGTACGCGCAGAACTCACTTCGTTTCTAAAATCCATTTGCATCGGCCAACTATTTTTAAATAATTTAATTCTGATGTTAAAATAACATTAAATTGACTGTAAGGAATACGACTGCGTCTTTATTTTGAAGATCCAAGATTAACTGTGTTATCAACGAATCCGAGTTTGCTCGACTGTTCTACCTACAAACAACCTCGCCGCCAACATATACTTATTTTGTCATTCAAGGAAACCAAATAAATTAAAATAAAATATTTGTTTTTGGAGTCTAATATCTCAGAAACCGTATCACTTAGAGATTTCATCACGGTACACTTTTTGTTTGTAATCACTTACTCTGTCGATTGACATGCGTTTCATCACTGGCCGCCAAAACACGTATTTTTCAAAATGGCGGACATGTAGGTATGCCAAAGAGGTTAGATGCTCTTTTAAACTGGCCCACGGGATGGGTGGGAAATACCATCTATGTGTGTGTTTCTCTCTCCCCTCCTTTGCAAGACACGTAAAACCGTTGGTCCCAGTTTTTGTCACGACTGCTCCGCACCCGTGCCAGTGTGCGCTATGGGCTATGGCCCAATCTCCTCGCCATATCCAGCATCATATCATATATCATAGCAGTGCGACTTTTGTAGACTAATTATTTATTTTGTTAATAAGTGTATTGCTTTTTTAATTTTTTAAAGTATCCTTAGCTATTATTATGGTTTTTAGAATCCTACTTATTAAAGTTTTTCTTCCAATGTATTACAAAGAAATGATTAATTGTATGGGCAGTCAAATAACTTGACCGAGTTTTGACAGCACCTATTTTATTGCTGCATGATGCGCTTTGTGCTTATGTGGCTCATATTTTCCAAGTAATTTTTATACAAAATTTATTTTTAAAGGAGATTAGCAAAATTGGGCTTGGTAATAGACAACATATTATTATTGATATATTCTAAAAAATCGGTCAATTTATTTGACTGCCCATACAATTAATCATTTCTTTGTAAAATATTGGAAGAAAAACTTAAATAAGAAGGATTCTTAAATGTTTCGTATCTCAAACCATCAACAAACTGTCAACTGTCAACGTCATGCAGGGAACAACAGGGACTCCATTTCCACTTAACATCAACATTTGCCGAGCTATGAATAAAATAAAATAAAATGTGTCGTCGTCAAATCAATTCGTCCAAAATAAATCGTTGAGGAACAGATAGGTATTGATTATAATTTTGTGATATAAGATTAATTACAACATTAATAAAAATACATACAATATAATATTATACTTAGGTACTTATTTCGTGTATCCGTAGTTTAGTCATCTGTTTACGCCCATAGTTAAAAATAAATAAACGAAGGGTGGCACCCCGGGAGTGCCGGCAAAAGTGAAAACTTGAATATTAACGTTGTGCATTTTTGATATTTTGGAATGGTTAGGGAATAATTTTGCACGAATTGCTTTAATTATCAGTATAAAAGTACTATCATTTATGTGGTAGAATACAATATTTATTTATTGTGCTATCGTACACAAACATGACAACTTATTCGCGCAAGCGCCCTGCGCCGCCTAAACGAAACAACAGGCATACATTTTCGCCGCGCCGTAGAAAGAGAGGGGGATACTTCCTCTCCTACACCGCGCCGGCTGTCTACTCTCCATCCGTCTTACGATTTTACGTCTTACATTTTCGATCAGGTCACGTGTCTTGATGCGAATTTAACATTTTTTACCCATTACAAAAAAAGTGTACAACGCCGCTAAAAAAGATTTCACTTCAATAATTTCTAAGTATACCGAAAAACTAAATTCGAACGGATCAAAGTAGTGAGTTTGACTATAGTGAGCAGAACTAGCCTACTCTACGCACACACTCACGCGCGCTCACAGCCCGTTTCTGTGTGCGTGATATTTGGACTTAAAAACCTAAACTTAAGAGCATTTACGCCGAGCGCGAGACCTAGACCCGAGACCAGAACCGGGTAGGGTTCTGGATGGGGGTAGACACCCGTTCCTATCCAACACACGCTCCCCCCCATCCCCAGACATAGTCTTCCATCTCTCCCCCGTCCTATCCCACCCACCACATCATATCCCATCCCAGCACCCAGCAGCCCCGGGAAAAACCTTAATATAAATGAAATGAGCGCCGAAAATAAGAATTTATTACCCCAGGAGGGTACCGGTGGAACCGGAGAATCCCTCCCTGGGCCATCTAGTGGCCCAGGCTGCCCCTCGTATTCTGGGGGGGGGGCAATTCAGCGCGATCTTCAGAACACACAAGTACTAAAAAGAACCCATGCGGACAGGTGCGTCCCGGAAGGTCTCTCTCGGAGACCCTCGGGGACGACCTGACACAGATGAGCATAGGGGAGAGTGGATCCCTCGATCTCGGTGGAGGAGAGCCAAAGCTCGAAGGCGCAAAGAGGAGCTAGCTGCGAACCAGACCCGACCCGAAGGCGCCGCAACCAGTGTGGCGAAAAAACCAGAGGGAAGGGCAGGTCCGAGGGCTCAAAAGGAGACAGGCAACTGATCCAGAAGAACGGACGCAGCAGCGTCCACCGAAGCGCCATAGGCAGGGCCTGGACACCCGCAACGAACTGGGAAGCTGGAAGCTGGCTACAGACCAGAATCCTGACTTCGCAGTCGTCATCGAGCGGGAGGACGGGGCGGCGGTGGACGAGGCTACGGCCGCTGAGATCAGGAGGAGACTTACTAGAAAGATAGGGGAAGCCATCAAGGGCGGCGTACGGGGCCGCAACCTGGCCTTCGACGCCTCGGGTCTAGTTCCTGAAGGGTACTTCCTTGTCACAGCAACTACCGAGGAAGCGATGACCTGGTTGCTGAACTGTGGCCTCGGCGACCGGGAGGGCATTCCCTTGAAGGTCAGGAGGCTAGAGAAGTACCGCATGTCAGTCTGGCTACCGGGCAGTACAGAGGACCTGTTGGTGGACCCTCTGGAGTTTATTAAGGTCCAGAACGAGTATAGAGAGGAGCTACTGATGCCCGAGTGGACTCTGATCCGCAGGGAGGTCCTACCCTTAGGGGTAAGACTCGTAGTAGGAGTCCCTCAGGAAGTGGCCGCAGAGGGCGGAGTAGCACTCCACTACCAAGCCACCAGAGTATACGCCCGCACCATAGGGAGAAGCCAGATACAGACTGAGGGGAAGTGCACATGCCACGGTTGCCCCGTACACAACAACAAGACACGGGGGGAGGAGCCTGCCGAGAACCGGTCTACCAACCAGCCTGGAGCCTTCAAGGGAAGCCAGGCGGAAGGAAGCAAGACGGTGCAGGGAGACTCGAACCCCAACAGCACGCAACAGGCGCAAAACACAGACACAGTGAGGGAGCGGCCCATAGGCGGGGGAGGCGAGAAACAGCCTGGTGCCCCGAAGATGGGTGCTGCTGATAATCGGAGGCCCTGCCTATTGAGCTCGCCCCCACAACATCCCACACCACACCCTCTCCCTACAACGACGAAGTCAAAGGACCGGACACCCCCGCCGAGCGTTGCACAACTGCAGCCGCACTGGTGTGGGGGGTCGAAACCAGAAGCGGAGTCAAAGTAGGGAGGGACAGGGACACAGACACACATACAAACACACACATACACACTGACGTATGAACACACACAGAGACACACCACAAAAACAAACACAAAAAATAAAGATAGTTCAATTGAATCTTCACCATTGTATTGAAGTCATGACTGAGCTTCGCAGATACGTGGTGGAAGAGACAATAGACATAGCACTGCTGCAAGAGCCATACGTCCTAAACGGATGTGTGACAGGGCTCGGCTCTATGGGGAAAGACATCATGTACCACGAGGATGGTGAGTCAACCCCAAGAGCATGCATATACGCCAGCAGCAGAGTAAGAACTCTAGGACTAATAAAAGCAGATTGTTACAGAGACCTTGCAAGTGTTGTTGTGACAATACAGACAGGTGCAGAAAAAGAAGAAAGGGTGCTCCTAGTCTCCGCATACCTACCCAGTGAGGGGGACTTTGAGCCGCCATACCGAGAAATGGAAGAAATCGTAAGAAAATACCAAGGTAAGAATATTCCTATTATTTTAGGGTGCGATGCCAACGCACATCATGTGGTATGGGGTAGCACTAACTGTAATAAAAAAGGTGACTTACTTTTAGAATTCATAAGCGAAGCAGGCCTGGAGATACTGAATACAGGCAACACGCCCACATTCGTAACCAAGGCAAGACGAGAAGTGTTGGACATAACTATTGCTACAGATAGGATAAGCCGACACATAAGGGACTGGAAAACAGACGAAAGTGACTCTATGTCAGATCATAGACGCATCACCTTCAGTCTGGAGGCCAAGACTGAAAAGATTCTGATAAGAAATGCGAGGAAAACCAACTGGGACACGTACCAGCACCATCTGGAGAAGTGGGTCCCAGGACGAGGAACCCCGCTAGTTGATGCCCAAGAAATGGAAGGGGAAGCGAACAGACTGGACGAAGCTCTAAGGGAAGCCTATCATAAGGCATGTCCCCTGAGATAAGACCAGACCGAGGACAACCCTGGTGGACAAAGGCACTGGGGAAACAGAGGAAAAAGATACGGCGAGCTCTCAACAAGGCCCTAAAGAGGAACGATTATGAGAGCTGGCAAACATACAGAGAAGAAAGGAACTTATACAAGAAAGAATGTAGAAGGGAGAACAAGAATAGCTGGAAGGCGTTCTGCGCAGGGGTTGAAAGATACCCTGAGGCTGCGCGACTGGTAAAAACGTTCTCCAAAGCCAACACGCGTAGGCTAGAGAGTATTAAGAACGGAGAAGAACTAATAACTAATCCGGAAAAGATACTGGAAGTTATGATGAAAACACACTTCCCGGACAGTGAGGAATACACAGATGATGACGTACCAATCGTCCCAGGTCCCACGGCGGACCGGGAGCCAAAGTTAATCATCACTGAAGAACATTTACTGTGGAGCGTCCGATCCTTTCAGCCATACAAGGCAGGGGGACCGGATAAAATCTTCCCGAAAATGTTACAGATAGCTATAAAGTATATAAGCAAGGATCTGCTAGCCCTGTACAACGGCAACATCAGAACTAAGTATATACCAAGAAAATGGAGGAAAGTGAAGGCAGTATTCATCCCAAAACCAGGCAGGGCATCCTACCAGGAAGCCAAAGCCTTCAGATGCATTAGCCTCTCCTCATTCCTACTAAAGACACTGGAGAAAATCCTAGATAGAATAATTAGAGAACAAATAGAGAAAAGCGGATCTCCACTACACCAAAATCAACACGCATACATGGAGGGCAAATCCACCGAAACGGCCCTCCACAACTTGGTGATAAGAGTGCAAAGATTAGTCAGCAATACAGAATACGCAATGGGATCCTTCTTTGACGTGGAGGGCGCTTTTGATAGAGCGACCCCCGAGTCAATAGAGGCTACCCTTAGCCGCGAAGGAATAGATAAAGATGTATCAATATGGGTGAAAACCATGCTAAGACACCGACTGATACGCACAGAGATAGCAGGAACAACACGTGCAGTAGTGGCGAAAAGAGGGTTCCCCCAGGGGCGATGTCTGTCGCCATTACTGTGGTGCCTGCTAATAGACGAATTAGTTAACAAGATAAACAGGATGCACATTTACACACAGGTGTACTCTGATGATGGCGTGCTCCTGGTGACAGGCAAAGTTCTCAGCGTCATGTGTGAAATCATGAACAGAGGTCTAAAAGAAGCTTTAAGGTGGTGCAGGAGCAAAGGTTTGAACCTAAACCCTGAAAAAACCAAATTAGTTCTATTTACGAAGAAAAGAAAGATAGGGCGAGCTGAACCAGTGATACTGGACAACCAGGAGCTGGAGACAGTCAAGGAAGTCAAGTATCTAGGAGTGACACTGGATAGTAAGCTTACCTTCAGGACCCATATAAGTAACACATGCTCCAAGGCAAAGATGGCGATGATGCAGTGTAAAAGTGTAATAGGTAGAACCTGGGGCATGAAACCAGCGATGGCACTATGGATATACAGGGCAATAATAGTGTCGAGAATCCTACATGGAGCCTACCGGGAACTTTACGGATAAGGGTCACGCCAGTATAGGTAAACAATATGAAGATAGGCTGTCAATGATCCTTTCCAACAACGACTTAATACGAAAGGAAAGGATTTTTGACAAAAAATATAGAATACATATAGGTTCAAGAGAGGACTGGAGCGTAGAAACTGATGGCATCACTTGCTATACAGACGGCTCCAGAAAGGAGTCGACAAAGCTCTCTGGATCTGGTGTGCGCATTAAATGTGCAGACGGGACGGAGATAGACAAGTCGATACCGTTAGGAAGATTCGCCAGTGTCTTCCAGGCGGAAATATACGCAATAATGGCATGCGCTGAGATGGCTGAACACCTTACTATTACAGGAAAGATGGCTATCTACAGCGACAGCCAAGCGGCGCTGAAGGCACTAGGCAAAGAAGAGACGACATCAGCAATCGTCAGAGAATGCAAGGAATCATTAAAAAGGCTGGCCGAGAGAACGGACCTAACGATAGCGTGGGTTCCCGGACACGAGGGAAACACGGGAAACGAACAGGCTGACGAACTAGCCAGAAAGGGAGCAGAGGAAAACTTGGTGGGGCCGGAACCTCGGCTGCCAATAGCGCACAACATCACCAAGGGAGTAATCAGTCACAGTATTACATCAGAAACCAAGAGAAGATGGAGGTCCTCGAATGGTATGAGACAGTCGAAGATCTTCATCAAGGGAATGGATAAGAAAAAGACTAGCAAACTAATGGGACTCTCCAGAGAGAACATGAGGCTAGTCATTGAAGTCATAACAGGACACTGTCGACTGAACAGACATATGACAGTGATAGGAGTGAAAACCGACCCCATATGCCCGGAGTGCATGGAAAGCGAGGAGACTAAGTAATAAGGACACTATCAATGTAAACACCATCTATGTACCACTTAGTTTGCAAATAAAAGTTTGAGTTTGAGTTTGAGTTTGAGACCAGCCTCCACCTACTAGCCGAGTGCCCTATGTACTCGCTGGCAAGATGGGAGCTCTGGGGGTCGGATAGATTACACATAGAGGACCTAAAGGATCTGAAGGTGGAGCAGATAGCAAGATTCACTAAAGAGACCAAAAGATTCGACGGGGCGCCGCGCCGCCCCGCCGAATCCAGCTTTCACGGCGCGCCGTGAAAGCTGGATGAACCTTAACTCCCTTAAAAGGGAGAACGGGGAAAAGGATGAAGTGGCCCGCAACAACGCGGGTGGATCGTCCGTTCGGCTGGCGACGTCCCCATAAGAAATAATAAGACTAATCTACTAAGAAAATTTAGATGCCTAAATCGGTCTGGTTGCCTGTAAAATGCGAATCTATGATTTAAAAGAGGTTACTTTGATATTTTTTCTCTGTTATAAAAGTTGAAAAATCGTGTTTCTGCAACTAACAAAATGAAGTCAATTAAATGAAAAATCATGTCATCAAATATCACCTTCATATGTTTTGTAATTGTTGGGAAAAATCAAGATCCCCGTCACGTAAATTTCCGATGCGTTGCCTTAAGAGCGTTTACGCCGCACACTAGCGCCGCCAATAAAAAAAAAACATATCTAGTAGGTAATTAAATAGAGATACGGACTTCTTGGCGGGAAAGTGAAGCGTCATGTCTGCGGTTTTGTCTTATTTTCCAAAATTTGTGTTATGTCGAATATTAATGTGAAATAATGGTGGATTATTAACCGTTAAGTGTTCGTGAGTATGCATTAGTGTTGGCAAATGAAACAAAACAGTGCAACGTCACTTTTCAAATTCTCTCAAGAAGCTCGCATGAGGACTTAGTAAAGCCCCACATCTTTACTGAGATACTCGAGGGGTTGGGGGGTATAATTATCATTTCTCACTTCCCATTTCTAATATCATTCATCATCATCATTTATAGAAATATTGTTTATTTATGTATTACTTGTACGAAAAATTACTTTGACACTGGCTAAATGTGCTAATCGCACGAAGCCATCAACTAAAAGAAAAAAAAATAGAGATACGGACTTCTTAGCGGGAAAGTGAAGCGTCATGTCTGCGGTTTTGTTTTATATTCTAAAATTTGTGTTATGTCGAATATTAATGTGAAATATTAATGTGTATTTAACTAACCATAACATGTCAGATGTTCATTAGGTGACGTAAAAATGCTAAATTACTTCATTGAAATAGTTTGTTGTGTATTATTTGATTTTCTATCTATAATTACTGGATATGTTTTTTTTTTCATTGGCGGCGCTAGTGTGCGGCGTAAACGCTCTTAAAACTCTGGCTTAGCAGAATGGTGAACACGTCTCTAGTACTATTACAAATTATGTTTACTGTTTTTTAAAGATGAAGATATGTACAATACAAATATAGGACAATAAAATTATTGCACGTTAGTTACTTATTAAAATGCGAGTTTGGCGTACGTACTAAATTACTAATAAAAACTGGAACAGGCTAGCCCTAACCAATCAGGATTTGACAAGTGACAAGCAAGCAATCGTTTTCGTTCATCTGTCTGTTAGCTCAGCTGTCATCTGCTTTGCCAGAACAGCACCATTTTTTTTTGTTTAATTCCAAAAGTAAGCTAAAATTATTTAAAAATGCATCGGTATACTATAAATATATTAAATTACAAATTATTAGGATCTCTTGTTATTTTGGTAAGTAATATCAATGTTGGACAACCTCTTTAAATATCATAACTGTGACGTGTGAACAAGTTGTTGATTTTATGGTGTATTACGGCCAAATAATTGGTGTTTAATTCTTCTGAAAATGTTTGGTTTCAGTTTTGCCACAGTTTTTACAACCCTACCGATAGCGGTGCTGTTCAAATTACGCAAAGTAATTTAGATATGGTGTTAGGTAAGTAATTGCGTGTGCATTTCATGATTCCGGTAAATGATGATGTTGGGTGAAAACTACAGTGACATAATGTATCATCACTTGCTGAAAGTATACTACCATGCTAAGGTCATTAACAAAACAAGAGAAACCTGACTTAACACTACTAAAAAGTTTACTACAAAAATAAACACTGCGGTTTTATGACAATCATATTTATATTCTAAAAATTTATGTTTAAGCAATTTGCATTTCTGTAACACCATCCAACTTGAAATGTCTTATGTTAAACTTTAAAGCAAATCTCTAACTATTTTAGTTAAATTGATAAACCACAGTTGTGGTTTATCAACTAAATAATGTCTTCCCAACCTACCAGGCAAATTATTTTCTAAACCCTGGTAAATTCACAGGTTCATAAAAACATCCCGAATACATAAGGTTACTTTTATGATCGTAGACCTATCATATAATTTGAATGTCATTTGTAGAACTCTGGAATTAAGAGCTTCATAATGATGCCCCTTTACTGCTATCACAAATTAATTTTAAAAGTAGTTTTAATTATTTAAAATAATTTCGAACATATACAAGGTAGGTACTTACTCTATTGTCAAAAGTCATGTTTAATAACGAATGTTACATTAGCCAATCATAAAGAACATTGTAGTGATCTCTTGTGTGTGTGTATATAACCAGTTGTGTAAATATTTTTTCTTGCAATCTCAATTGTATATTGTTTTCTTTTCCAGCTTCCAATGAGGTTGTGTTCATAAACTTCTATGCAGAATGGTGTAGGTTCAGTAACATGTTGATGCCAATATTTGATGAGGCATCAGATGAAGTTGCCAAGGCGGGGTATGATCCTGGCAAAGTGGTAATGGGCAAAGTCGACTGTGACAAAGAAGGTGCTGTAGCAACAAGGTTTCATATAACTAAATATCCTACTTTGAAACTCTTTAGAAATGGTTTACCTGCAAAAAAGGAATATAGAGGTAAGAATAAGTATTTTTGACTATTACATGCCAATTTGGTTTCTTTTAAACATGGTAAAATTAAATTGAAGTGCCTACAAACACAAAAAAATAAATTCTCTAAAACTTAGCTAAAGTGGAAGTTATGTGAAGAGCCGGATTAAACCATGTATAGACCCCTAGGGGGGTTGCTTTAGTAATCGGCGGCAGTCGTAGAGGGCACGGGAGGGGGTAGGGGGTGAGAAGGGGGGAGGGGTGTGCCCCTCTTAAAGGGGGGGAGACGCGGAAACCCATAGTTTTTTATCTGCCTTTTTTTCAAGTAATCAATCACTACAAAAAACCTTTGACTTAAGTAGTTGTTTTTTTTTCCTTCTTTTTTTTCTTTACGCTACCTCCTTTAGTTTGGCCAGGAAAAAAAAAATTAACTTAACCTATCCAACAGCACAGAATACCCAACAGATTATGTAACTGAAAGGGGTAACCAACCCTTATCAATTCCTAATTCCTGCCGCCGGTTACTAAAGCCAACCCCCCTAGGCACTGCAAGTTGCAATTGTTTACCCCCAAACTTCTAGGCTTAGCATAAAAAAACTTTTTGACCGTCCCTTAAATGACGCAGGGCCCACAGGCATGAGCTTTTTTGCCTTTACGTTAATCATACATTGGTTATGTGTAACTGTAACTTTGTATTTTTGGCTGTTGATGCTTTAAAGATCATCATAATACATCTTAATGAAAACATGCAATTGAAGTAATGTCAATTAGTATAAATCGGCGTAAATGAACATACTCATAATTTAGTAAAATTAACACACGCACTTATGCCAATAATTTAATAACCGAAAGTGTGTCTTGAATAGAAGAGCTCTCCCATCAAATAAAAACAATTAGCAATATAATTAGCAAAATTATTTCAATGCTTTTTAACTGATAAACCTTTATTTCATTTTGTAACTATGACATGAATAAATTTACAGGACAAAGATCTGCAGAGGCTTTTGCTGAATTTATCAAGAAACAACTAGCTGATCCAGTTGTCACTTTTGGATCTTTGAAAGAACTGCATAATCTCAGTGAAGAAAAGAGACACATCATAGGCTACATGGATAGGCGAGATCAACCTGAGTATGAAGTCTTGAGAAAAGTGGCTGCTAGCCTTAAAGATGAATGTCTATTTCATGCCGGTTTCGGTGATGCTTCACAGCAAATGCACCCCCCAGGTAAATAGCTTTAAAGTAAAAAATACAAAAAAAAAGAATAAATACAATATAAATATAAGTTTTTTTATTGGAATTGCCTTTTTATAAAAAACATTTCATTAGCTCTCTCCATTCAACTGATTGTCTGGAAGAAATCGCTTTAAAGCGATAACTGCCAAATTGTAACTTTGTAAATTATTTATATATTTTTGTTCATGTTTATGTTTTATACAACCTTATTTTTAGTTTATACGAAAACCGAAACACGGGTCAAATATTTTCATTTAAAGAATCAGTACAAAAAAAATTAAAATAATATCTTGAAAACTCGCGAAGTTACAAGCTTTTTGTGCTGCCCCGTTGTGTGTTTTTAGTAGGGTATAATTCATTTGAGATTTTGTAAATATTATTTGGTCAAAATGTAACATGATATAAAAAATATTGAAATTGATTCTATTACTGATTCTGAACAAACAGTTTTCAGGTTTCGTATAAACTAAAAATAACATTGTAGTGTTGCAATAAAAGTATTATATCTATCATTTTATAATTTTATGTGTTTAGTAAAGCATATTTGTACAAAGTAGTTTATAGATCGACAAAATTTAGGAATCCAATAATAATATAAGTCACATTACTTTGTCAAAGAGGAACCATTACTTTATTTAAAATAAAATTTACTTAGGGTTTTAACCTTTTCACCGCTCAACTATCCTGCACGCGATGTCCCGCTGTACGCCAACGTATAAATGTATTTTAATAAAGTAGGTACAAAGAAGAACTGGCGTGGACGGCACGAAAATCTCGAACTTCTATAGAAGTTGTTGGCAGTAAAAAGGTTAATGACACATCTTTATGAATCACCTGATATTCATAAAATTTCTTTGTTTCAAATTCTGAGTTATTTTATCGGAATAAGCTACCTGCATGCCTTGTGAAGGTACTCAGCACAGGCATGCAGTTGTGTAGAGTAATTAAAGAAGTAATTGTTTTTTTCTAATCACTGTTGAATAAAAAGAACATACATTCAATTTATAATTTTTCATGAGTATATAAAAAAGTATTTTCAGAGTACTAGTAGTAAGTTATAGTAATATTAATAACTTTTGCAGTATATGTTAAAGATTACTAAGTAAAGATAATAAATTGGCAGAAATTTATAGTTTTAGATACAATATACCAAATATTTTGGATTAAATATATTAAAATTTTATTAATTTAAACTTCCCTTTTTTCAGGCCAACCTATTGTAGTGTTTAGGACCGATAGGAAAACATCAACAGAACCTGACGAAACATTCAAAGGTTCATTGACGAATTTCGATGAAATGTACAGTTGGGTACAGGAGAAGTGCATTCCGCTTGTGCGAGAGATCACTTTTGAAAATGCTGAAGAGCTAACCGAAGAAGGCCTGCCGTTCCTGATTCTATTCCACCATCCCACCGATAATGAAAGTGTAAAGAAATATAAAGAACTAGTTAATCAAGAATTGCAAGGTGAAAAACGTAAGTGTCAATGTGTTAAAAAACATTTATTACTACATATTTTATCGGAAGAGTTTCTGTACAAAACCTGTGAGGATGGCTACCATCCGCTAGGGTGAACGCTGGTGATTGCCAAACCGGTGATCCCAGTCACCCTAACGGCGCGTGAAAGGGATGTACAGTCACAAGTATTAACATGTATTTTACATACTACATATATATATACTTTTGACTAGTTTTGACCCTTATTACATTATTTACATGATAATGGTATAAAGGGGAAGGATAAAGGGGAAAACCCTCACAAAATCATCCGCGCCTCGCTGGGCGCAGTGGTACTCGGGCCACGAGTTTTCCACAGTTAAAAAAAGAAAAGGATGGCTATCATTTTTATATTTGTAGCTAAATACTTGACCAGTGGCGGTAGCCAAAGTAACATTAAGAAAACGATAGCGAAGTTCGAAAAGAGTAAAATGTATGGGATTGACATAAGATTGACCACGTGATTTAGCGCGGCTTATGTCAATCCCATATATCCGTCCAGGAGAATCAATCCGGCATATTATTTCTGGTTGTTCTCATCTTGCTAACGGAGAGTATTTGCACAGACACAACCAAGTAGCCAGAATAATTCACCAGCAATTTGCTCTTGGATATGGCCTTGTTGAATCGGAGGTGCCGTACTATAAATACGCACCTGCGCCAGTACTCGAAAATGGTCATGCAACGCTCTACTGGGATCGCTCTATCATTACGGACAGGACTATTGTCACCAATAAGCCTGATATCATGGTGGTCGACCGATCCCAGCGCCGGGCAATACTGGTTGATATCACCACACCTCATGATGAGAACCTAGTGAAAGCCGAGAAGGACAAGCTCAGTAAGTACCTTGACTTGGCTCACGAGGTTACCGCCATGTGGGATGTGGATTCAACCATTATTGTACTGGTAGTTGTTTCGGCAAACGGTCTTTTAGCCAAGAGTCTCGATCAATACCTAGAGAGGCTCTCGCTGAAAGGTTGCGTCAAGGGTCAGATGCAAAAGGCAGTACTCCTTGACACGGCACGTATTGTCAGGAGGTTCCTCACTCTGCAGCCCTGACCACCGGTAGCTTGGGCCCTGCCCCACTGCTGGCGGATTAGGTTTTTATAATGTTTTATTGTTTTCATATTAAAATATTGTAAAAATCTAGTTTTAAGAAAGAAAATAAATAATGAGTATAATAATAATAATAGATAGTCTAGTCATGTATAGTAGTGTAGATCCAGGTCACAGAACCTATTTACGAGTTCACATATTATATCTATTACCTAATATGTAGTTAATCCCTAACTCTGAAATAGTTTAGATGAGTTCATTGTAGTACAGTCACAAGCAAAAATGTAAACAGTTGTAACTCTTCATCATCATCATCATCAGCCTACACACGTCCACTGCTGGACATAGGCCTCTCCAAGCGCACGCCACTGAGCACGATTCGCGCCTACTCTCATCCAGCTCTTGCTAGCCACCTTGCGAAGATAACTAACTCTTAACAAAATGGAATAAGAGTCAAAGTGTATACATATTGGTGCTCGTGACTGTATTGCTAGAGCTATTAATTTCAAGTTTATTTAAACAAGCTATTCATTCAGTTAAACTATTCATTATGAGAATATTAGAGATACCTCATTTACGACAATGAAGGTTAATAAAAACGAGGTGATATTGAAGAATTCATTTGAACAAGACATATGTTTTACGACTGCTATTGTTTTTATAGTAAACATTGCCTTTGGTATTACTTTATTGTAGTTTGTCATATGTGAAACATTTTATTCCTTTAATAGGTGTCACTTTCTGTTGTATAAGAAGAAAATGTTTTTAGTATTTTCTCTCATGTGATCACAGACCCTGAAATGAAGGATAAAACCTATAAATATCCATATAATATGAGGATAAAACAAATAATAACTAACAGTGTGCCTAGCAATTTGAAAGTAGGATTTAAATTTTTTAAGCTTATAATTTTTGTCAGAATTTACTGCACTGCATTATTGTAATTGTATTCTTGCAAATAAATAAAAAACAAAAAATAATACATACGAAGACATACCCTCTCTTTCGCTGTAATTTAAAATTGAATTTGAATAAAACATGGAATATCTTGGAATTAAATGAATAAAAAATATATTATTAAAAAATATATATATATATATATATTACTAATATTATAAATGCGAAAGTTTGTGTGTATGTTTGTTCGTATATTTGTTGCTTCTTCACGCTGCAACGGATGGATGGATTTGGATGAAATTCAGCATACAGATAGTTTATAACCTGGAATAACACATAGGATACTTTTTATCCAGATATTCCCACGGGAACGGGAACCACGCGGGTGAAACCGCAAGCGGCCGCTAGTATATTATATTATATTATTAACTATTCCAAGCTGATTATTAATAACGCCGTAAAATCATCATTTGGCTTGTTTAATGTTTAATATTGTAGGGGATCAAGCACCTGCTTATTTATATAATAAGTTGTCTTGGGTTTCGAGTCTTAGGCCTTATGGAGCCCGAAGACATGCTCTGCAACTGTCTACTCCAAGTCACACATCTACTGCTTTCAGAGGAATTTTCCGATACGCAGCGACAAAATGCTGGAACAATATTCCTCCACCGATGAGGGACCTGCAAAGTAAAAATAGTTTTAAGAATAAACTGAAATTGTATTTGTCTAGTTTTCAGAGTGCGCAGGAGACTTTATTGTTAGATACAAGCGCATTATAACAGCTCTTACCTTGTTTGTCTGTCCCAAATGCATGTTTCATTTACGATACGAGGCGTCTTGTAATGGCTCCTTAAACTGTTTAGCAATGTGTCGTTAAAGAAATAAAAGTAGAAATTATTTATTGTATAACTGTGTACAATATAGTTCTTCTTCTTAGTTGTTGTATTATATGCATTCTGTTACCCAAATGTGACGTCACTTTTGTTTGTTAGTCTATTAATAATATCCTTTTTATTAATTTTTACAAACCATTTTGTCTGTCTGTCTGTCAATGATTATCATTGTTGTTGTCTTGCTTTTTTATTATTCTTTTTTATTTTTATTGTACCGTTGGATGTAGGGATTTAGGATATACAGCCTATATTTTTAATCTTCTATTTTTGTTTTTATATATATTTTTTTTTTTTTTTTTTACTTTTGTGTGTTACGCTTATGTTGCTATCGCAGCATCACTGAAACCGGTTCCGACGGAAGATCAGCGCTAACCTCAAGGCTAGCATCTTGCTGAGTCGGAACCGTTTTGGGACTCCTGTTTTTTTTTTAAATTTCCACTTTGATCTTTATGTTTAAACTGTTATGTCCTAAATAAATTTATTTTCATTTCATTTCATTTCATTTTAAAAGAGGCCTAAAGCTAAAGCCTAATAAGTGCCTTACAAATAAACAAATCTAATAAACAATCATGTAAAACGTCATTTCAAATTAGAGTAAAAGAGACAAGACGGGATAACTATTCGAAGCTTATTCTATGTTTATTTTTAACGCACCAAGGGCATAGAGTGATATTTTCCGGCATCAGGCTAACAGTTCAGCCTAATTCATTTCGTTCCTTTCCACATACAGAGAACATAAACTTCTTGACTGCGGACGGTATGCGCTTCGAGCACCCGCTACACCACCTCGGCAAGTCGGTGTCAGACCTGCCGCTTATCGCGATCGACTCGTTCCGGCACATGTACCTGTTTCCTGACTACAAGGAGATTGAGAAGCCGGGCCGGCTCCATGAATTCCTGCAGGATTTGTACTCCGGCAAATTGCATAGGTGAGTTTATTTATTTATAGAAACCAACAGCTTATTACTATATAATTTCGGCGGGCTGGTTAGAACCACGATAGCTCAATTGGGAGAGCACCTGACACGGTATGTCAGAAGGGTGCAGGTTCAAATCCTGCTCATGGAAATTTTTTGAACATTGTGTTTTTGTAATTTGTTTGCAACTAAATTTGCGTTAAAATTATACAAGCAAAACAAAAACATTTTACTATATAATATACTTATTCTACTGACAGTTATATAAAGTAAAGCCAATTACAGGTTTCTGCATTTACAAATATTTTTTTAAACCTGTGTAATAATGAAATTGTTACAAAATAGAAAAATATTAAAAAATACGCTATAGAAGGAACTAACCAAATTTTTTCAGACTTTGTGTAACGAAAATAAAAACTTCTCTCATTTTATGTCTCTACTACTGGGGCACGAGCCTTCCCTATGGATGGATTGAGAGAACGGGCCATAATCCACCATGTGGGCTCAGTGCGGATCGGTGGTTGTTAACGACTGCTAATGCAGCCAGTGCCAACGGTTTTACGTGCTTTCCGAAGCAAGGAGGAGCTCAAGATGATAAATTTTTGGTCACCCAATCGAAGACCGGCCTTTGCGAAAGTTGCTTAACCTCAGCACTCGCAGACCGGGCGCGTTAACCACTGCGCCATCGAGCTCCTCACAAAGGCTCACAAATGCCTCTAATAATAAATTGAAATCAAGTCATCGCTACAATTAATGGGTATTGACTGAACCATTAGGCTTGCCAAATGCGGCTTGGTGATCACAATGAAAATAATAAAACACTTGATAGTCGGGGCACGAACCGTCAACCGTTTACGATCAGCGCGTTTGTTTCCAACAATAAAAAAAGTTAAGCACGGTCGTTGTCTAGTTTTAAAAATGTTGATTAAACACGTACCAACGAGGCGCCAACATGCTTACAATCAGCCCGAAAACTCATCAACCAGTTTCATTATTGGTAAGGTTGAACGTTACAGTATACAAAGTTAAAGAAGTGTGTTCTTCAACATTAGGTTAGTGTAAGTTATCTGATCATGAACAGTCATTTTCGTAAGTTTTATATTTTTTTATGTTTTGCAACATTTTGACAAAAAAAAGTTGCAGGCAGAAATGAATTCTTACGGTATTTTACGTACGATTAATTAATTAGTTTTAGTCTGTTATATATTACGGGCTATATACTTGTACAGACACCTGCGCATCAGACTGTCCAATACTGGTAAATTTCTTCAATAAATTCTCAACCATATGCCTCAGACATAGAGTTTAAAGTCTACCGCGCTAAATTTAAACTATCCATTGTTAAGGAAAGTTCTTAGTCAAAAGTTATTCACTATCATGTATACTTTACCCTCCTTTCGACTTAGTACCCCCGTTCCGACTAACGTTGTATATAAAATTCTCGTGTCACATGTGAGTTGCCATACTCCTCCGAAACGGCTCGATCGATTTTTATGAAATTTTATATTTATATTCGGTAGGTCTGACAATCGGTCGTAATCTTTTTTTCATACCCTTAAGTGGTAATAAGGGTGGTCCACCCAAAAATTTTTTTAGTTTTTGGAAATTTTTCCAATACAAAATGACTTGTTTGTTTTGCTGTCATGGAAACTGTCAAAGTGGTACGAAGTCCGCCAGGACAGCTAGTCTTTATACATATATATAAATCTTCTGTGCGTGTGTGTATGTTATTGAACTCCTTCTGCTCCTCCTCTTCTCTCCTCCTCTCTCTTCCTCTCCTCTTCGGCTGGACCGATTTGGATGAAATTTTCTGTGTCTGTTCAAGTGGATTCGAGAATGGTTTAGATTTACAACTGGACCCGGTAGGTGGCGTTGCTATAGGGGTACATACATCATGGGATAGGGGTGTTCTAAAGCGGACGATTGATTTGTTTGTTTTTTGTCATGGAAACTGTCAACGTTTTGTTTGTTTTGTTGTCATGAAAACTGTCAAAGCGGTACAAAGTCCTAGTCTTACATAAACTATTTGTCATTGCAGTGAAAACTTTATGCAAAGTATAGTTTTCTAATATAAACCGCTGCGGCATACGATCTATAATAGAACATTTACATAGCTGACCTCATTAAGTGAAGGTGGTTAACGGTTGTAATTATTATTTCCAGGGAATTCCACTACGGCCCTGACCCGGCATCTCAAGCACTCAACGATGTGAAGGTCACCACTCCCCCAGAGTCTACGTTCAAGAAACTAGCGCCCTCCAAGAACAGATACACGCTACTGCGGGACGAGTTATAAGGTTGTAGCGTCTAGGCCATGCAATTTAGTGTTAAGGAGTCGCACCTCAATTGGTTCTTTGTTAAATGGTTTTATCTCGTGTTCTTAGGCTGCGTTTCCACAAGGGCTGTGCGAGGACGGCAGCGCTGTCCCGATCCGATCCGTACCCCTCGGAGAATCTAAGAGGGAAAGAGGACAAGTTTGCGTGTTGGCTTTCGCTTTAGAAACCGCTTAACTGTGTTATGACCACACAGCTAGAAGAGCCCTTGAAGTTTCTCGCCGCCCTCAAAAAAGTCCAGTGATGTTGAAAAGGCAGCGTAAGGCAATCGGCAAACTTTCTCAAAAAAGAAACTGCGACTGTGTTAGCTGGTCCAATAGGATCACTTCATTTATAACGCTCGAGGCGGCAAGCAAAATGGAGTAATCTTATTGGGTGAATTTTTCTATAAGCACCGCTTAGCTACCTCGCACATCTCTAGTGGAAAGCCAACCTTTATTACTACATTTCAAAAAGATTCAATAATTGATTTTTTTTCTTTCTTGTCGTATGTCTGTGACAGTCGAAATCGTATGGATCTTAACTAATATTTAAAATGCAAGTGTGTGTTTGTTTGTTTGTTTGTATGTTCGTTTGTTCTTCCATTCACGTCAAAACTAAGTGAAAACGATGTAAGGGAAGGCTACTTTAGCCACTTTTACTTAAGCTACTTTTATCCCGGTCAAACACATTGTTTCGCTTCAATGGAAGCTAGTAGTAGTATAATTTACATTATAATTATTTGCCCGAATTATATTATTATTTCTTATTTTTAGGGAGTGCCTCCAATAGATTATATTTTTTCATAATTTCCTCATTTCTGATACTTCTAATGTCTTATACCTTTACTGTGTGAATTATATAAAATAACCAATGTATTATGTGCTAAAGGAATGTTCGAATAATCAATCAACATAGTTGATATCACGTTATCAGTGGTCTTCAATTAATGTGACTTGCCTCTACCTGTTAATTCATACTTTTTTTGGAATTTTCAACTCTGTAAATAGGGATGCAAATAATGTATTATTAACAACAAAAGTGTCAATAAAGCGATATTATTAATTTATTATTCGTTAATAACAATGTCTATAAAATCACCTGATTTTGAGTTAAACAATAAGAAAATATCTAAACTCCGCAAGTGTTTGTCTAGCATGTATGAAGTAGTCACGAGCAAACGGTCAACAAGGTGGACACCAACTAGGTGGACCTATGATCTGGTGAAGGTCGCGGGAAGCCGCTGGATGCGAGTAGCACAAAACCGGTCGTTGTGGAGATCCTTGGGGGGGAGGCCTTTTTCCAGCAGTGGACGTATTTTGGCTGACATGATGACGACAGTCACGAACATAAGTATCGATTGTGGAAAGGAAATACAACTAATACGCCATTTTACCAACAGCAGAGCTGTTCTAAGTTTGAAAAAATAAGGAAAAGTTATTATAACTTTGTTATTATTTATGTTTTATTTTGATGTTTCGCAATGAATATAAAATTGATAGAGAGAAAAAAAACCTGTTGAACTGTATATAAAACCCGCTTTCGACCAAAATGGCGTTTCAGTTACTTTTCCTTTTCACCGCCGATGTATTACCATATGGACAAGTTGTTCTCATAAATGTTTTCGTTTCAAGTCGTCGCATATTTTGACGCTACAAGGAATTCTATGGCATAGGCAGCATAGTAAAGGTGGAATTTAATTTTTGCATAATTTAATTTACTATTTAATTTGTAATATTTATGTAGTTAATTATCATAAAACTTTGATGCAAGCGTGCAGATAGAAATTGTAGAACACTTGTCTGGTGCAGATATTGTTGTCCATTTGTTTATAGTAATGTATTTATGTTCGTGACAGTACTGTATAGATTTCAATAACCTTTATGGGCTAGGATCCCATTAGGATCCGCTCAGGATCCTATCGGGGGTAAAGATTGTATACCGTTTGATTGGTGGTAAATGTTCTAAGTTCGCTTGGGTAGCTACCACTATCGCATTAGTCTGTCGCCATAGCAACAATTTTACTAGCATTGTTGTGTTGTCACAGTTACACGGAAGATGGCCAGTTTTTCATTGTCTATACAAAACTGGTTCTAAATATTCTGATTGAAATTAGGGTTTGATAAATATTAATATAATGTTATGAAATGTTTTTCACTCTTTTGCATAAAAGCGGAGCATTAAATCGACATGTTTCTTTGCACAGATACGGTTGGAGAGCCCTAGAGTGTACGTATGTATGATTCCGTCTTATGCGATGTTCTCGGGAGAATGTGATATTTTATAATAACATTCGCGACATACCGCACTTCACACGAGTAAAGCCGCTTGCGAAAGCTAGTATTATTATAATAAAAGGTAGATATCGTTATTTTTTTGTTTCAATCAAACTTTCTTTATTCTTCCATGCGTCCCTACTTTAGATTTTAACAGCTACGTGGTCTAGTGGTTTGAAAACCGGTCTCAGAGCGTCTCGGGTGTGATTCCCGACGGGGGTGCCAAGTGCTTTCCTGTTGCAAGAAATAAAAGAATTTGGTTGCCATTGTAGTAACTCGTGTAATAAACTGTCGATGTGCCAACCAGGGCTTTCATGAGGGTACGTCATCTCTATCATACGAAGATAACGTTAGCAAAGGTAACGTTACCTAGGAGGCCTTTTACCAGTAAACTTAGGCGGCGGCGGCGCGGCGTTCGCGCAGGTGCGCTCTGTTAGGTTGGCATGGTTACCTACGCGGATTGAATTGCGTTAACGCTACCGGTTTGACTTAATAGAAAAACGTTACTTACGATACTTATTGTGTGTATTTGGTAACGTTATCAAGCTCTGGTGCCAACACTGTTCAACAACTTTCTTTAACAATTTATTTCAACACTCTCAAAGAGTATTGTATAAAATGCTTATGAGTTCTGAGTTTTATTACTAGACCTTTTTTAATGTTTAAAAAGGTTTATTGTCAAGTATTATGTGTCTTCGTGTTTAGTAGATTGTCCATGATCTATTATTTATGAATATTTCTTAAATAATTTGCTAAGAAAATTATTATTTAAATTGATTTTGAGTTAAATACAAATAAATTTGTAATTCATGTTAATGTATGTATTTAATATTAAGAATATTTTGAAAATAAATCTTTTTGTGTTGTACTTTGACAATTATTCTAAACGATGCAATATTATAAATATAAAACACAACAACAAGATTTATCAGCATTTAATAATTTGTTAAGATGACGACGCCGACGGTAAGTTTATCAATTGCGTCTCGTTTTTCTGTTTACGGCGTGCGCTAGTAAGTAGCTCTATCTACGCAAAGCTTTGCGTTTTCTATCGTCTTGGTCCTATAATCAATCAACTCAATTATTTAAAAAAACATTAAATAATTTAAATTTATTAAAAGATTTTTATATAAATGAGTTGTTTCCATCGTTCGTTTTTCGGAATGTTATACTTATCCATTTTTAAACCACCTGCATTGGTTTACCCATCCAGGCTGGTCCTTAGATGTGTAGGCTTACCTTTTACGATCGTAAACAGAAGTTCGTAGCCACACACCTTAATCTTAAATGATGTGCATTTATAATATAATTGATATAAGTTTTACTATTCATTGGTCAAATGTAATGATAATATTGGCGCTATTTATATTTTATTGTTATGTTAAGATTCGCGCACATACATATGGGTGGGCGGGGCAGCAAATCGTGCGACGCATTGCATTGCATGAATAGTGAATCGTTATACATTTTGTATGAACTGCAATATCATAATGAATAGAAGCAATATTAAAGGCTAACTGACTTGTTTACTGCGTTGTGTACTTGCGGCGTGACTGTATTGCCAATGTTGATGATTCTCTTAAGTATTTTATGCATAAATACTTAAGTGAAGTTTGTTAATTTAATTTCGCTAGTAATTAATGAAAACATTGATTTTATTATGAAAGTTTTTCCAGCATGTAAGTATTCAATTATGAAAATGAGAAACGTACGAGGTTTTACTGTTCGTACTATGACTATACAACCTCATTTTTAGTTTATACGAAAACCGAAACACGGGTCAAATATTTTCATTTAAAGAATCAGTACAAAAAAAAAAAAAATAATATCTTGAAAACTCATGATGTTACAAGCTTTTTGTGCTGCCCCGTTGTGTGTTTTTAGTATGGTATAATTTATTTGAGATTTTATAAATATTATTTGGTCAAAATGTAACATGGCATAGAAATCGATTCTATTACTGATTCTGAACAAACAGTTTTCAGGTTTCGTATTAACTAAAAATAACATTGTATAGGGAATCAAAACTATAATGAAAATCTTTCCTGTTTTTTTTTGTTGGCACGTTTAGTAAAAATTATGCATGAGTTGCAAAAATTACTATATGCAGTGTGCTCGGTCATGAACTAGCGATGTTTACGTCCCTATTTTACACCTAATTTTGTGATCAAAAGCAACCTTGTATGGTTTATTATTTTTCTTTATTTGTTCTGCGGGGATAGTATGATGGTATGATCTCTGAGTTTCTTTTGCAAGCTGAACTTTTCACGGCAACGTAGGTTGATAATGTTACATTTCTTGATGCAAACCCATGCATAATATAGCATAATTATTATGATAAACATTACAAAATATATTTATGCAAATAAATGGATTCTATTCTGTTCTAACTCATAGTCGTTCAAATGATTGTAACATGTACCATGGAATTTTAAAATAGTTGTTATGGCGCCAAACTTTGAATAATAGTGGTAGATTTGATGATCTCCTGGGTCGAGTGGCTTGCACACCCACCGGTTTTCATGGTGTCGCCATCTCTGAGGTCCCGGGTTCGATCCCCCGGTCGGATCAATTTAGAAATACCTGTTTTTCTAAATTGTTTTGGGTCTGGGTGTTTTCTATGTATAATAAGTATGTATTTAAGCATATTAAGTATGTTTATCCGTTGTCTAGTGAACCATTTCTCGAGTTATTTATTTCAAGGCGAACTTAAAACAAGCAATCACCACAGCTATGAACTAAATCAAGCACAATTATTTTTAGTCACCTATATTATTATGTGACTAAAAAAAAGATAAGATAGATAGGCCGATGATGATGATGATGATGATATTATTATGTATCACTAGCGGCCGCTCGCGGTTTCACCCGCGTGGTTCCCGTTCCCGTGGGAATATCTGGATAAAAAGTATCCTATGTGTTATTCCCGGTTATAAACTATTTGTATGCCGAATTTCATCCAAATCCATTCAGTAGTTTTTACGTGAAAGAGTAACAAACATCCATACTTACAAACTTTCGCGTTTATAATATTAGTAGGATTCACCACTAGCAATGGAACGCTTTTTTTATTAATTACCTACTTACAGTAAAGTATGCACTTAGTATAAAAATTGCTTGTACTACGTACAGACGACTGCACATTATCTAAAACTGTCAAATTTTTCAATACGTTTTCAACCTTATGCATAGATTTCAAATTCTATTGAGGAAATTTGACAGTTTGTGGTAGGTCGATGAGCAGGCGTTCATTAAAAAAAAAGAAATACTTACTGTAATTAATTAAAAAAAGTAAATTAGAAATTCTAATATAAATGACCACGATTGTTTAAAAATTATATTTAAAGATGTACGCGAAGGTTTATTGTAAATGTGTATGTGTAGTTATGTGGTACATAAAGTAATAGGGCTCTCTCATTTTTACTACTCCCTGATATAATCTTTTGTTTTTATTCTTTCTTTGTTGTCTGACCATATTTTTAGTAAATAACCAAAGAGTAGTTTACTGAAACTACAAGGTCACGACATCAGCTACGACTCGGTACGAGGGATGCTTTTGACTGTTAAATTATGTGTTATTATAATTCTTACAATGTCGCTAGTAACATAAAATATATTATTTACTTATACTTACCGATTACATTTTATACCATTTTAATATAATAATAAAGTACTATCGTATTTACTGTTAGGCGTATATCGCGGTTGTATAATAAAAATCCAAAAATTTACTTTGTTTTTCTGATTTCTTATTAAATCAAAGATTCCATTATACATCCTACTCTTCCAACTTTGCTTCAAAGTAATTTTGTCATAAGTGTAGTTGGGTTTCAATCTAGTGCATACATTTATTTTAAGAATCAGATGTTGTGTGATCACTCAAATCAAGTAATGATAGGTACCTATCCTTACTACGGCTGGATGCATTTTATTAAACAGATTTCATTGAACACCGTTGAGCCATTAACTTATTGCTAACTTAAGCTACTAAGCTTCTAATAATCAGAGAATAAGCTTCAAATCGTTATTCCATGTTTTACTCTTATTTAAAATGACAGGAACCAGACAAGGAATATGTATTTTAAGCTTATAGTCTGTTTATTAGTATGGCCCTAAATGTTAATGTTGAAGATGTTTATGCAAATAGTGCCAAGCCGATTGCCTTTTTTATAAGTAATATTAGTTACTTTTGCATTATTCAATTTATAAAAAGAAGGCTAGTTATCCTAAACTATAGCAATACTTATTAAAACTGTTAACTGATCTTTTTCAGGCTATATTTTATTCTCTTATAAATTATGTCTGTCTTATAATTATAGGTACTTACCTACCTATAATGTCACTAGGTACTTAATTGATCATAAAGTAACTGAAATCTGTTCTTCGCTATCTAATAACGAGATAAAACATTCCTCAACTTAAGCCATTACTTATCTATTAACGAGTATGATGTGAAATGGTTGTACAAAATGTATGTATTGTGACATGTGTTGTAATAAATTTTTCGAGCCTTATCTACTTTTGTATCATTTGTGCACAAATCCTGTATATGAAAATGACAGCTATGATGTTATATAATATAATAATATGATGCAGGCCGTTCTTAGGGCTAACCTACCAAGTGGTCAAATGAAATTATCACAATTAACAATTTAGGGTTAAAAATACTTCGGCTTAACCATCATTATGTCTAAAAAAAGTATGCCATTTAACATTAGAGCTTTTAAAATAAAATTAAGTTAAAAAACTTTGTTAATTTGTAGGTCAAAGTAATTTTGCGAAAACATCGGTTAGGCGAAACATAAGGCCATTGAGGTTTGACCAAATGTAATTAGGACTATTGATTTTAGGCGATTTAAAGGGCACCCATGTGGATTGCCTCGTATTTCCACATTAGGTAAGGTTTTAGTTAATTTAAATACAATAAATAACTCAAAATATAGGTTTATTAATTTATTTAATACTTTGTGAGTTGCAGTGTTTCATAGATGTAAAATACTGCCGAGTAGCATAAAATCTTATATATATCTTATATATAGCGTAAGCCAATTTTTGTCCCAGTCATTATGGGACGATACGATAGCTGCACATAAAAAATCGGTTATGGTCTCATTTTGAAGAGCTCCAGCTGTAGATGTGCAGAAAAATAAAGAGGACAATTTTTTTGGATTAAATTAATTAATTTATAGTTAATAGATTGAATTAATAAAATCTGAGGGTAAAATCAGGGTAAAATATAGGTTTAGAAATGAATCGCAGCGTTCAAATGCAATGTCAGAAGAAGAAGCAATAAAAGCAAATGTCAAAAGGGAAAAGTCTCTTAAAATTACAATCAAAAAGTATAAAAACTACCAAATAGGTTCTATTGCCAACATAACACAGATTTAATTTTAGAGTGCAGAAAAAAAGTTACTGGCCGGTTAGAGAGCTTCGCTACGGCTGTAGGTATCGCATTTGAACAGCTATCAAACGCACTCCCGCTGTGGGAAGAGTTCAAAAATGTTTATAAGAAGATTTCGAGACCACTAACTGGTAATAAGTGCGAATCTGCGCTTCATGAGCTAAAGCAGGTTCTGGCCATCCACAACCTTTCTTTGGCAGACGTGGGACTGCCCGTAGCCACAGCTCCTCCTCCTTCTCTTAGTGCTGACACAAGACAAGCTACACTGATACAGGGAGAAGCCATGAAGGCTATCGCAACTCCATCGCAACGAGCAATAATCGACGAAATTCTGTTGACAATTGAGAAGGAATCAAACAGCCGCCCAAGCGCATATTTCATTGACGGTCCCGGAGGTTCTGGAAAAACCTTTGTGTACCAATGCCTCATCAACCTTCTTACAGGATCAGGTGATACGTGTGTGGCTGTTGCATGGACTGGCATCGCTGCAATGCTTCTTCCTGGTGGCCGCACAGTTCACAACCGATTCCATTTTCCATTGAACTTGACTGATGAAACATCGTCTGGCATCACATACACCAGTGCCGATGGTAACATGTTCAGGGCCTGTAAGCTGATCATATGGGACGAAGCGCCAAAGGCATCAGGAGCTTCTCTAAAGGTAGTTCATCGATTTCTCCGTTTTATCACGGCCCGTGATTCACGGGCAATGATCATGTGCCGTTTGGTGGCAAAGTCGTCTTACTTGGAGGTGATTTTCAGTAAGTCAGGTTCTGCCCGTGGTGGCTCGCTGCGGCCAAGCTGAGATGATACTGATGTCGATCAAAATGTGCTTGCTTTGGCCTCTGATTCAGGTCCGCAGCCTAAGTGTAGGAACATACTATGCCGAAATTACGCGACTGTAGTTCGGCATGATTACGCCTGCAATGCTATTTGAATTACTGACGACACATAGGTAATACCGAAATTACGTTGCGTTATAGCGTACGCCTTTAACCTCTGAGGCCGAAAACGCCGAACTACGGTCGCGTAATTTCGGCATAGTATGTTCCTACACTAACAGTCAATGCGAGCCAACACTGGACAATCTGACTTTGCTGCGTACCTTCTACGCATTGGTGATGGTCGAGAAGAAACACTGACGAATTCTGAACTTATTCGTGTCCCTGAGCAGTTTATTGTTTTTTTTTGTTCAAAACGTTTTAGCTCCTAGCGTAGGAGATAAATCAAACAGCCAGTATGTTGTCTATAGCTTTGTGAGCTGAGAGATAAGAGATTGTTTATTCATGTTTACATGTTTTAGCTGGAAACAGCGAGTGTGTGTGCTCTAGACAAAGTCCGAGCTGACGCTACAGCGTAATTGAAGCCACATTTGGTACTGACTTATCAGCAGGCGCAATAAAAAAGTCAGTGGCTGTGCCATTCTTGCACCTAAAAATGATCAAGCATCGACTCTGTTGTCACGGACGATTTTGCAGAGCGAACTCGATATCCAATTGAATTTATGAACAGCCTCAACGTGTCAGGACTTCCACCTCACAACTTACAATTGAAAATTGGTTCAATTGTCATCCTGCTTCATAACTTGAACGTGATGCTAGGCCTGATGAACGGAACCCGATTGCAAGTTGTCTGGATGAGAGAAAACTTCTTGATCTTGAAGTTCTCTCTGGCTCAGCTAAAGGCGAACGAGTGTTTTTGCCCCGCATCGATCTCACACCTTCAAACACAACATTCCCTCTCCTTCTGAAGCGTCGCCAATTCCCAGTCAAGTTAGTATTTGCCATATCGATTAACAAGAGCCAAGGACAAACTTTGGACAAAGTCGGCCTTTATTTGCCGAGCCTCGTCTTCTAAAGGTCAACATGGTCAACTAGGTATACGTTGCAATGTCTCGAGTCCGTTCTGAAAACTCACTGAAGATACAAATTGACAACAACTCGCAGCATAGTGTCATTAATGGAGAAGGACCATTTACCAGAAACGTTGTCAAAATTCAAAATCATTTATTCAGTTTAGGCTGTTGCACGCGAGATGTTACAATAAATACAAAGCCCACAGTTCATTGCATTGACCATTTATTAAACAAATTATTATTTTTCAAATAACAATGTTATAGTTTTAAATTGTGAAAGTTTATTCTAAACAAAATTAAAGTAAATTGTTATCGACAAACTCCAATTCTAACTGTAGGTACTCATAATGCTCCTAAGGTATTCATGTATACTATTTCACATAAAAATTTCATTTTAAAAAGGTTTCATAATTTTGGCGCGAAATGTAGATGAGTGACTTGCAGTTTACAATGAAATCAAATCAAAACAAAACCTGTCATAGGTTTCGAAATTCCTAAAAAATCTGTTGAATAAATGCGAAGTTTCGCGGGCGCCCCACTAGTATATAGGTAACGTGCTTTAAGCAGGTCATCACGCGCTACCTATCTATCAAAATAAATACCTAAGTACTGACAAAAATTTGTGGACAAAAAACACAAAAAACACAAAAATATGACCTACCTACTAAAAAAAGAAATCTTACCTAATCAAATAAGGAATAGGTTTATCTTAAGCTAAGAGTTTATAGCTAATTCTAACAAAAGACGAGCGCAAAAAATTGCAAGGTCCTTACATGAAGACGGTGTCATTAAGCATGTTCGGCCGCTTGTCGAGTAGGTAAATCGAACTGCGTCGTCGACTTCGTTCGGCGTTTCGACTGACGAGGAGCAATTTCGGCTGTCACTGCGCAAAGGCACAAGCAAGAGCGAGGCGTTTGTGGGCCGCCGCGGCGCCGCGGGGTGTCGGCCGTCCGCAGAAACGCTTACCTACCTACCTCCCGTTTTTATCGCTGTTCGAAGGACCAATGTGAATGCGCTTTCGTGTGATGTCGTTAAACTTTGAATGTTGCACTATCTATTCGAGGATGAATAAAACCATTTTGATTGTGTTAAACCGTAAAGTGACTTGTATTTGTTCAGTGTTAGTTTATTATATAACCAGTTTTTTTACTGAGCGATTAATTATACGTTTGAAGAAAGAGAAGAGCGAGAATAATCTATTATCTTTAACTGTAACTATAATATTTATTTTATTTATTTAGGTAATCAAACAGACAGACATACTAAGAAATTGCTCAGTTCATAGAGTCAGCACTTGTCCTTCATATGACCTGAGTTAAGTGATGATAAGGCCGATTAGAAGCGCACTTCACCAGGAATCTTCAACTAGTTATCAAGGCATCGTTCCGTTAACTTGATCGTATGGTTAATAAAACTCGCACTCTAGTGCATCCCCAGTACTCGGTGTACTAACATTGCGCCTATAAATGTTGTGTATTCTCCTTCTTCTTCTAAATGTTTAAATAGCAATAGTGTAGTGAAGAATTCGACACAATTTTTATTGCCAAAAAATAACAGATTTTCATTGAAATTTTACGGGATGACAGCTAGAAAGTAGGTGGTCTGGGCCTAGCCTATTATAGTGTGAGTTTTGTTAACTATCCGTAGGTATTCATTCGATTACGTTTACGAAAACGAAAATTAGTAGGTACTGTAAGAAGGTTATATGCAGCTCATAGTCAAAGTTAGTTTAATTTATTTGTATGTAAGCCTCTTTAGTCTGGATGAGTATTTCAATGATGATTCATATTCGATGGAATATGTAATTAAAAAGGTTTGCAACGATTTGACACAGTCGTGGACAGTGGACAGTCGTAGAGAGGAGCTACAGCCCGGCTAAGAGCCGAGGTGCTCGGAGATCTTAACCAGTTTCACTTAACTTTGTGGTAACTTAACTTATCGGTTAATAATAATAAAAATGTTACATAGATTAAAACCGATTATTATTATAATAATAAAAATGTTACATAGATTAAAACCGATAAGTTAAGTTACCACAAAGTTAAGTGAAACTGGTGTTCATATTTCACATCCACCCCACGGTACCTATGGCATTGAAGTAGCGCCTCCTGGCGACATACAAGAAGAGTTAAAAACTTTCCATACAAATTCTCGTTTTCGTTAACGTGATCGAATGGCGAATGAAACTAACACTAGCTAGGCACACTGTATTCAATCGTCAAGACTAAAATCAGTTGCTGATCCTTATTTATAATGATTAATAATAAGAATATCGATCACTGGTTCCTGGTTGAACACTGGTGCCACTACTAGGGTTGCCAACCATACCTACTTAACCTTTTTACCGCCAACAACTTCTATAGAAGTTCGAGATTTTCGTGTTGTCCACGCCAGCACTTCTATGGAAGTTCTTCTTTGTACCTACTTGGGACATCGCGTGCAGGATAGTTGGGCGGTGAAAAGGTTAAAATAACGTGTCTTACGTTATTTTCCATCCCCATACTTATTCTTTTTAATAAAAATAAAGTATGGAAAATACTTTATTTCCGACTAATGCGTGCGTTTGAACGGAATATTCCCGTTGACTTAATTTCTGAACTACTGAATGATACTCAGACTCAGGTGAAGTGAAACGAAAAGCAACGCTTAAATAAATTGTAAAATAATTTTGAAAATACTTTATTTTTTCTTCAAATTCTTTTTTTATACTAGTTAGTGATAGATTTACTTTTATTTCCTGAAAAACAGTTGGCAACCCTAGCCACTACCCTACCTGTCTATAACATTTCATTTCAAAAGCTCCTTGACTTGAAACGCTTAAAAAATTACGTGTGAACATACCTTCTAAATCTTAAAAGTTAAAATTGTACTAACTAAAAAAATATCATCTCGCTACTGTTACACAATTGTAAGGAGTTTTTGTTGTCTGTTCGACAAGAGAGCATCGTTTGCGAACCTGTGCGCCCGCTTTGTGCGAAGACAGGTACTTCGGAGATCTCGTTACACCAACACAATGGGATATGGCTCGAATGTTCACTCCTTTACAGAACAGTATGAATCTAAGCGAAGTTCCGATCAGATAACCCAGCGTCCGTTTCCATAGAGGCAAATCCGCGATTATGCTCGCTACATTAAAGCTTTTTATACTCTTTGTGACGGTCAAAGATCAAGTTTCATGAGAATAGTGGTGTTTTTTCGTTAAAACTTACTTTTTTTTCATAGCTTTTTAAGTTGAAGGAATTTGTTTGTATTAGATAGTTAGGTATTTAAGATGGGTATCATTATTTTCATTGAATTATCATTTTGTTGCTGTGATATAATACTTAGGAGTCGTTAACGCCAGCTACGAGAAGTAACCAAACAACAATTGGTATAATAAGCATCGAATGACAGACAATACTTTGTCGAAGTAACTAAACAACTTTACCTACAATCACTCCCAGATAATGTTTTAGCCGTTGAGAACTAGGGTGCCTACCGCAAGTTTAATTTGACATTCGATTATGTTAACGTGATTTGATTATAAGTAAAAAAACTCGTAATATTCACCATGGCACTAACAAATGTGTTAAGCGACTCGTTGCTGACGGTACAAACGATTTCCAATTGAGTAGAGGTAACATAAACTTGGAGGAGCTCGATGGCACAGCGGTTAACGCGCCCGGTCTGCGAGTGATGAGGTTAAGCAACTTTCGCAAAGGCCGGTCATCGGATGGATGACCAAAAATTTATCTTCTCGAGCTCCTCCGTGCTTCGGAAGGCACGTAAAGCCGCTGGTCCCGGCTGCATTAGCAGTCGTTAACAACCACCAATCCACACTGGGCCCGCGTTGTGGTTTATGGCCCGTTCTCCCTATCCATCCATAGGGAAGGCTCGTGCCCCAGCAGTGGGGACATAAAAAATGAGCTGATGATGATGATGATGAAGAACACAAACTTTGAACTTAAATTAAGAATAGAAATAGGTAATAGATTTATTTTATTTAAGGCAAATTAATGCTGGCGGTGGGTTACTGGCGGTAAACGATTTCTAATTGTTTTGTCTAATATCAATGGAATCTTGAACTTTGAACTTAAATTAAACTAGGTAGGTAGTACCTACTTTGCCGAATCAACAAAATAACGCTACAAGTGCTTATCAACTCCTAGTAGTGTTAGATATAAGAAGATGGCACTAAAGCGTTCAGCGGCTTCGTTGCTAACCATACACAGTTACAGATGATTTACCCACGATTGCAAAACGGGTGCCATGGCTGGCTACAAAACGCCGTCACCCGACACCACGGCGGCTTGTCATGGGTGCAAAGACAGGAAGCTACGGACAAGCCGATTGTACAATTGCCCGCCTACGATATTGGAAACCTGCAATTAGTGTAAGGCACACGGCCACTGAGCGGAAACGGCACGAGGTACCCTCTATTGAAGTTTAGTAATTCATAGAGCGCGGTATTAGCCTCATCGATAGCCGACGATTGGAAATTAAATTCTCTTGTGCATATAAATAATGAACTTTGTAATGAAACACTTTATACGGGTCTACTCGTGTTTATTTTAGATTTTTTTAAATATATACGCAGGGCCCAACCGCTCCGATCCGAACCCGCCGGAGAATCTAGGTAACGGGGACACGCACTAGAAAACCTATGGCCGTGCTTCATGCGGAACTCTTTACGTTTCTCGCCGCCCCCAAAAAAAGTCCGGTGACGCTGAAAATGCCGTCCGAGGCAAAAATATGCAGGGTCCGTAGTTACAGGTAAAATTGATAACGAAACATCTGATAATAAAATAATATGTAGGTAAAACTAACGCGAGTGTAAAATGTTTCATTTTAATGTTTGCTGAGATTAAAGAAAAAAATATAAGTACCTAAAACTACCTTTATTTTCAAATAAGGCCATTGACATTTTATTGTGTAAATTGATGGAAGATTGTACGTTTATTTAGTGAAAGAAAAATACCTAAGAATGGTAAGTGACTAACTACGCTACTCGTTAGCTACAAAATTTTAAAATTATATCGAAAGATCTAATAACAAATTATTATACAACAAGAATATTACTTTTATTAATGAATAGGTATCCATTTTGTCATAATGAGACTTCGCTCTTCATTAGATATTAACGTATTAAATTGTCATGCTTTATTATTATTTCTGAACAGGTCAAGGCTCGTATAAGTAAGTAAGGAGTTATAAAACTTGTAGTATTCAAATGTCTTTAAGGCTGTATTTGTTATTTAATTCATTTGGAAAACGAAATAATGAAAAAAAATTAATTGTTTTGACCAGTCTCGTTATTCTTACTTTCTCAGTCCCAAAAGTCCTAAGTGTATATTTCGAATATTTATTTATTTTTATTGTTATATTTGCAGAGTAAGTTGCTTAATGTGCATTATATATGATAAAGATCCGATATCATGAACCGTAAGAAATAATGCACTGGCTCAATTGGATTTGAGCTGAAGGAGGCCAGAACCGTAATGATGGAAGATGGAACTGCGTTCAACTGTGAAGAACTACAAGGAGAAAGCGTTGTATCGGCCTCTAAATACATTAAAGCAGTCATAATTTTGTTTATCCTTGTTTTTCGATGGCCGAAAAAGAGAAATAGATAGCAATGTGAATTCTTTTAGAGTTGAAATAAATAATGTGCCGTGCAAATTATAAAAAAAAATACAAAAAGCTTATGGCTACCTACAAGTCGCAAGTGTTAAGACTCGTGAAGCTACTAAAAGTCTCGTCTTTAGTTCGCTGTCGCCTGCATCGTTACGGGAATATGCCTAGCCGAAGTAAGTCTATGTCGTTTTCGTTAGAGTGACCGAATGAAGAATAGAATACGCACTGCGAGTTTTATTCACCATTATATTTTTTATAACCGAGAATTTGTATAACCAAATGTTAACTCTTCTCGTATTCCACTAGGAGGCTCTGCTTGAATGCCATACAATTTTAATTTTCGCTAACTTGGCGAATAAAACTCCAGGATGCCTATCCTGGACACTTTGACTGTCGGCACGGATGTTTCAGTAAACAAAAAAAACCACTTTCATCGTCCCGAAACTGGACACAAACAAGCGTCCCATATATCTGAAGCGACAGCCGATTGTCGGCTGTTTCATCACATGTTATCATTCGCAAAATGATTGAAGATGGCCACGTTTTTTTGGTTAGCAAAAAGCGGTAGCACCGAAGATTTATGGCGTTAAGGGAACGATCATAGCGCATTAGTATTCTGCATTGTACCCCGCATGTGTCTTTTGTTAGAGCTTGTCCTTTACGAACGGTAGCGTAGTGTCCTCTGTTCACTGGTAGTCCTACTGCGAATCATTGTTCTTTGTCGTCGTAAACATGTCGACAGGTTGGAGCAATAATTGTGAAAAGTATTTCTAATAATGAACCTTTTTGATGTAAAATTGTCAACGGTAGTGAGTGGTGGCCGTTCGTGGAAGATTTTTGTTTAACTACTTTTTGTTTGAAGCGCCTTTCGATGTCTTTGACATCCGCATTGTCGTTTAGTTTAGTTTGATATTAAAGAACACAAAATCGTTTACGTAAATTTAAAAAAAAACAACAGTATTTTTTTTATTATTTCAAGCCTAGTATAAGACAGTTATTATACGAAAGTCAGAGTTTTAGCATATTTCTTAATTTTTCTTTTTATTTTATAAATGTGGTTAATGGAAAATACCATAAAAAAACTTTGAGTTACCACTTGTCAGACTCGGAAACCTTCAAAACTTTGTCTCTGTTACATAAATAGACAAATTTATAAAGCCATTTACATATTTAACAAAATATCTAAAACGTTTTAGACAAAGAATTATAACTAGGTAGGTATAATATGGCAATATTTAAAGGGAATTCTTATAATTTGATATAAATTTCATAAAAGCTATTTCTCGCAATTTCCATTAACAGGCGACTGACTGAACTCTTTTAAACCGAAACAGGCTTAAATCTCGAAGTTCCCTGACAGACAGAGCACACAATTAGACAAATAAAAAATTATATTAAGCGGCAAAACCAAACGTTAGTCCTCTCTAGAGAGCGGCGTTTAAAACAAAAGCAATGGGGAACGATTTAACAAACTGCCATATTTTAACAACGTGTAATTAAAGGTTCGGCCGGTCGAATATGCATAAATCATGCGTCTGCCGCGAACTCCCCACCGAAATAGAGAAAAAATTAAAAACATTAACTGGCGCGGGCGCGGCGGCCTGGGAACGCTGATAGGTGGATCAGCCACGCGGCGCTATCTCCAACATCGTGTGGGTTATTGCTTTTTGGACAACTAAATTTTCTCATACACGTTGGGAAATCATTGACAATCTTTTTCGAGACATATCGAAATTGTGGAAATTGTGGTACAAAAATACACACAAGCAGCGGCTGGCAAAGTTAGTTTGAAAATCTGTCGTATTTAGCCACTGATCCACTGAGAATAACTTAGCAGAGACTTATTATGGATTGCATTATCTCAGTCAGTGCATTTAGTTTAGCAGGCCGCAAAAAATACTTTAAAAACAATAAAATTAATAACTGTTGGGTTATTTAAAAATAGAACGAACTTTTAATTCGAGTGTAAATTGCAAATTTGCAACCAAGGAGGTAACTTACCTAGAATTTTATTTAAAGCTCGAACGAGCTTGCCAATAGAAAGCTGCTTAGTAAAGAAAATAAACAAAATAATGAACATAATATAGGCGCGTGAAAAAGTTGGGAACGCTGCTAGGTGGATTGGTCACGCGTACTCGGCGCTATCTCTGCCTTCATTAAGTTATTACCTTTTGAACAACAACAGTTTCTCAATAACTAACTCTACTTTACTAACTAGCTTTAATTAACTAACTGTAACACCTCGGTCGCCAGCGCTCAACCCGACAGCGATCTGAAGGACCTGAGTTTAATTATCAGGACGGCCAAAGTGTGCTTCGTAAAGTGTGTTTAGGTAGTTAGTAGGATAGATAGCATCACATCACAAACAGGTACAAAAGATGAAAAAGACTTAAATCTGATTTATTACTTACTAGCTTTAATTCCATAAATATTAACTGGCGCTTGCGGCCTGGGAACGCTGATAGGTGGATTGGCCACTCGGCCCCATATCCACCGTCGTGTTGGTTATTGCTTTATGGAAAAACTATATTTCTCAAAAGTGCTTGGAAATTGTAATATTATGACGACCTCCTTGGTCGAGTGGCTTGCACACCGGTTTTCATGGTGTCGCCATCTCTGAGGTCCCAGGTTCGATCCCCGGTCGGTTCAATTTAGAAATACCTGTTTTTCTAAATTGTTTCGGGTCTGGGTGTTTCCTACGTATAATAAGTATGTATTTAAGTATATTAAGTATGTTTATCCGTTGTCTAGTTAACCATTTCTCGAGTTTCTTAAGAAATCTTTTCTTGGGGCTAGATAATTGGTGTGAGTGTGAGAAACATTTATTTTTTATATTTTTTTATATTGACAACTATACAAAAAAATTGATAAAATATAAATTTAATATTGTATCGAGATAAAATTCTTAGAGATATAATTATATATTTACCCACTAGGGAAATACCGACCGCCGGCAAAGTTAGTATGTGTAGTGTTTAAATAAATAAATAAATTACCTACTTTCTATGAAACTTAGTATATTTTAACAATTATCGAAACTAAAAATAGCACTTGAACAAATCGACTTGCCTCAGGCGGGACTCGAGCCACGACCTTAACGGTTCTACTGAAAAATCAAAAGCACAGTATGAAGACCTAAAGAGCTAGAACCCGCAGATAGCAAGGCGTTTTTTCAAGTGTGGAAATGGAGTCCAGACGCAAGGACAACTGGTGCAGCGTGAAAACAACGCAGCATCAGTCACCCTCACCCTGCCGGCCCACAAGGTGCCTCTTCACGCCTCGTTTGAAGGACCCTATGTCATAGGAAGGAGGGAAAACGTGTGTGGTATGATATTATTCTGTTAGTTACACTGTCTGTATATAACAAAGTATACCTACTTACTTTATCTTGCAAGATCTGTTTAAGCATTAAGCCTTTTTTCAATCAAATCTAAAAATGTATTGATCTCGTAGTATTTGATTAGTAATCAGTATCTTAGATGAAACTTGTTAAAGTATTGCAACTTCTAATATTAAATTTAAATTCAAATTAAAAAAAAATATTCGGCTTAGCAGGCTTAGGTTCTAACAATAAAACTAATACATAAAGTTAAAAATTAAAATGCTACGATGGACTCCTCTCAGCATAAGTTGCAGCTTCAAGAAACTGCAACGCTGATTTTCAAAGGAGCACGTGATGTGAGTGTGTGTTGTGTGTGATGTTATAAAATAATGCTATTTATAACTATACATAGTGATAAAGTTTAAAGAATAAATAATAAATATTTAATTATACCTGTGTGTGATTATATAATAATCATCATCATCAGCTCATTTTTATGTCCTCACTGCTGGGGCACGAGCCTTCCCTATGGATGGATAGGGAGAACGGGCCATAAACCACCATCGGGCCCAGTGCGGGTTGGTGGTTGTTAACGACTGCTAATGCAGCCAGGATCAACGGCTTTACGTGCCTTCCGAAGCACGGAGGAGCTCGAGAAGATATATTTTGGTCACCCATCCGATGATGGCCTTTGCGAAAGTTGCTTAACCTCAGCACTCGCAGACCGGGTGCGTTAACCACTGCGCCATCGAGCTCCTCGAGAATATATCCTACTAATATTATAAATGCGAAAGTTTGTGTGTATGTATGTAAAAAAAACAAAAAGTATTTATTGTCTTTTAAAATAACAAAACATAATATAGGGTAATGGGACCAGTGTTCGACACTTTAAGCCCAGTATTCAACAGAGCTCTCGACACCAAAAAATAATATATGTAGATTTTCATTAAAATACTACGGGATGACAGCAAGGAAGCAGGGTGGTCGCGGCATTCAATTGTTGCCGAAGACTAAAACCAGTAGCTGACCCCTAATTTTAATTACTAGTGGTCACCCAGTGGTACTAATATTATAAACGCGAAAGTTTGTAAGTATGGATGTTTGTTACTCTTTCACGTAAAAACTACTGAATGAATTTGGATGAAATTCAGCATACAGATAGTTTATAACCTGTATTAACACATAAGATATTCTTTATCCAGATATTCCCACGGGAACGTGAACCTAGCGGGTGACACCGCGAGCGGCCGCTAGTAATAATACAAGTACCTAATGTTAAAAATGTATGTGGTTAAGAATAAAATATATAAAACAAAAACCATTTAAAAATACAAATAATAATAAAAAATAAAAGCCGCCTGCTTAGAGTAAATATTTCCTGTACTTAACTTTAAAAGAATGGACAGTTAGTTTGTAATTCAATTACATAACACATATTTACAAGTTTACATTTATACTTAGTTCCGTCATCCAATAACAATAAACATTAAAACATATTGAATGTTGCCACATATAATTAGTTCCAACACTAACGCCATCAGAATAGATTAGTCACTGAATACAAATAAACGTTACCACCTCTTAATAGCGGCTAATAAAAGCGGACGCAATGCTCAGATCGCTTTCCCATAAGAGCCGAAGCTAAAGCACATAACTCACGGGTGGGGTGGGACAGGAGGCTGCGCCGGAGCACGCGGACGGGGGGAGAGGGGTGCGCGCGCGCCGCTAAGGCCCACGGGGCAGGCGGGGTCCGGGGCGAGGTGACAACCGCTCGTTACGTCTATCCCAAGCCAGTTATTAAAAACGTCTCGGCGCGAGCGGTGCGCCACCCTGTAATTATCCAGTTGATCCGTCGCGCTGCGTCGTTGTCACCCGCCGGATATGCAGTACGTGGATCCTCCCGCGCAACAGGTTTGTCCGCCCGCCTACGTTTCGTACACGCCCAAACATTTTGTTTACCTATAATTGTGGTTTATTAGATTTGATGTCATGATTAGCAGTCGCGATTTAATTTTACCTTTGACTCGTTGCAACCTACTTCAATGTGACACAGATTTTTATGAAGCATAGACATTGAAGGACTTTATAACATGTGTCTTCAGATACCGAAGCGTTTAAAGTTAATCATTAAAGCGAAAGTTCTAAATTTTAAAGATGTTTTGATATTTTTTGTTTTTAAATTTAGTTTGTAGAATGAGCCTAGATTAAAAAAAAGTGTGATGGTTTGTTTCAAATGTTTTATTGTAATATTTAATTGCAGATGATGAACATGATACCGGCATACAGCTGCGGGTTCGGGCGCGGGGACACGCTGTCTCCCGCCTCCGACCTGTCCTCCTGCAGCAGCGCGTCCTCTGGCGCGTGGTGCGGCGGCGCCTGGCGGGAGCTGCCCTACCCCCAGTACTCCCCTTACTGGCCGCCCGCCGCCGCCGAAGAAGCACGAGAACTCCAGCGACGCTGTGCAAAGTGCCGCTGCCCCAACTGCCTCACTGAAGCCGCCGGCTTTGGCCCCAATTACGGCAAAGACGGCGCTAAACGAGAACACGTCTGCCATGTTCCAGGCTGCGGGAAAGTGTACGGAAAAACATCACACTTAAAAGCCCATTTGCGATGGCACACGGGAGAGAGACCCTTCGTCTGCAACTGGCTGTTCTGCGGCAAACGCTTCACGCGCTCCGACGAGCTGCAGCGACATTTGAGGACGCACACCGGGGAAAAGAGGTTTGCTTGCCAACTGTGTACAAAGAGGTTCATGCGGTCCGACCACCTCGCGAAACATGTGAAGACGCACGCCAATGTTACGAGAAAAAATAAAAAAGTGAAAGATGACGAAAAGGAAGAAGTGCCTAATGAGAAGCCGGAGCATCAGACCAGCTCTATAGTACCGACTAGTGCCACAACAATACCTGTGTCCAATGTCGGCAGTACGAATTACGGCACTGTCCCAGTCCCCAGCGTTCCAAAGCCGATGTCTTTGAATTACGCTTCAGTAGCGCCTAACGTTGTGCCCAGTACTAACAGTTACAATGGACCGTACCCCAGTGGGTCGATGATGAGTGGCTGGTACCCAGACGTGCGGCAAGATACCTTGTATGGACGAGCACCTGCGAGAGACCCTCGGTACGCGGGTACATACCAGCAGTACCCTACACCTATATCTACGTACCAATGTGCCAGTAAAGAAAACTACGCAATGTTCCAAGGCCATTACAATTTGCAAGCTCCTGTAGCCCTTGGACAATAAGTGTGGAACTAATTATGATGAGGACTTTATTGTGAACGCTTGTGGCATGCCGTGTATATAAGTGATTGTTAATATAGCTTACATAAAGTAAGATAAGGTTTGGGGCCATATTATTTGTTTATTAGGTAATTGTTAGTTACCACAAATTTATTGTGATCTGCCTTAATGTTAGAAGTATTACGACATTGTGCCTTGATTGTTGACGACATAACTTTATACTTTGAATATACCTAAATAAAATACTATTCTCATAAACTAGTTTTTTGTATTCATTAAATATCCTCGCAGTGCATCGAGCATGTTCGACTAATTGAATAGTCAAACTACCTATTATAGCTGCTACAGCTATTAATAAATAGATGTGTAGTTATACGACTAATCGTGACAGGCTTTTTGAACGGTGCCATATAAACTATTTTTTATATAATACAGCCCTTTTTCATTACGCCAATGTACTTAACAACTCCTTGAAATAAGATATTTTTATCGAAAAACTTAGTGTTCGTAGCGCTACGTGTAACGCATTGCTACGAGCTACGAGTTACTCGTAGCACCGGCAGAGAATTATTATTTATCTGTCCACAAGTTTATCACACCGATCTTATTTTATCACGCTCATATAGTTTTCAGTTTTGTTCTATTTTATGTAAACAAATTTAAAAACAGTATACAGTTTTAGATTTAGTTAAGTTTTTATTTATTTTTAATAAGTTCATACAATTTTCACTATAATAATATGTGGAGCTGGTTGAATACATTACTTTTCTTTCAGCTTAAAGTATTTATTCAATTGAATAAGCCAGCCCCATTTTATTAATTTCTATTTGAATAAAAATTAAATATGAAACAATTTTTAAAATTTTAGTTAACATTAGAAATTAATAAACTTACAATCGTAAAACAAGAAAATGAAAACGTAAGGTATTAAACAACCTTCTTAATTTGTTGTTTTCTAAAGTTTAAGAGTAACTAAGTTTATGAGAAGACTGTGAAGATGTAATAACGGACCCCTGTTGCTAACGGTTCGAAATGTCAGGCAAAAATAAAATAAACTAGATTGTATCATGATCATGAACATTGAAATCAGGGATCAAAGCAATTTCATAAATCACACTAATCATTAACCTCTCTGGTCTGTTTGAATAACAGACACAATAGAAATTCAATTGTTTGGTGCCGTGGATCCACGTTCCAACATACCAAAACTTAAGGTAGATTTTTTGGCAAACAATAAATACAAAAAAAATTCACATAAAAACGTAAGTACTTATTTGTTTTTATGTAAAAAAAAATTGTATATGTTTTTTATAATTGTTTACTTATCTTATATACAGAGTCACTTTTTTATCACCATCCAACCTTCTGAGATGACTCCCGTGATACAAACGAACAACTCTTACTATTGGACCAACTCCCTAACTCGAAAATAAAATACAAAACATCAATATGCATTCGACCAAAATGTATGGAACAGCTGAATTTTATTTTCGAGTTAGGGAGTTGGTCCAATAGTAAGAGTTGTTCGTTTGCATTACGGGAGTCATCTCAGAAGGTTTGGACGGTAATAAAAAAGTCAACCTGTATAGACGAATATTTCTTGGTTTCTCCCGTATGCATTCTTATGCCAATGAGCCGATTTTGATTAAACTTCGATAAGTTGTTGTGCGCCGTTCTGCGAAGGTTACCGAGTTGGTAAAACCATCACGAGCGGGCGGGCTGCTAGTGAATGAATACCTTGAATAGGCGGATATACCGATTACATATTATGTTATAAATAATATAATATTATCTTTAAATAGGTGTAAGTAACAAATTTATATACCTTGTAAAATATTATACATAGGTTCTTGATTGCACAAAGCAATTCGATCCTATCCGGACCCCTCGGAGAATCTAGTAGAGAACGGGGACGTGCACTAGTGCGTGATGCTACTCCCTCTACAAATCCTCTGACGCTGTTTTGTTTTATATGGCTCGAACCCTTAAAAATGTTTGCCGCCCCCCAAAAAGATTCGGTGACGCTGAAAATGTTGCCTGAGGCAATCAGATAACTCTGTCCAAAAAAAGGGAACAGTTTTGATAAATAAACGAATACCTAGGTAATGCAAACTACTATAGAGCTACTATTTCACATTTAGGTATCCTATAGGTACCAAGAAGTGCTTGTTTGGAACAAATTAAAGAGAAGAAGAACGTTGTGTCTTATAAAAAAAAAAAATCAGCTTGAGATAGAAAAGAATGGAAAAGGCGACAAGAGCGTGGCTTTATAGCTGAAGAAGAATAATACAAACTTAAAAGTTCATATTCTTTCAAACCAAAAATTAATTTTAATGAAACTTTCTACAACATAGGGAAATACAGAGTTTTTGACAGTTATTAGAAGATATAAAAAAAACGTTCCACTGATTTTATAAGATTTCAAACTTTGAAGTTTGTATAAATGAACTGTGAATGAATAAATGAAATGTGAAATGGCTCTTAAGTGTAGGATTGACTTCATATTTAATTTAAATGTTGGTGGTTTACATAACTTATTTTTGTTAAGTGAAGTAGTTTTAATATCCTTATGAAGCATATTATGTTGGTGGAATATTTTCGCAAGTTTGGTATTGCAAGATTTGCAAGTAATGTTTAGATGCCGCTTCCCGACGCTAGATGGCGTTAGCAGTGAAAGCTCGCGGCGCGGCAAGGTAATTGCGCGGCTATTATCTGGGCGGCGCTCGGCGCGCATGGCGGCGGTGCGAGCGGGATGCACTCGATAATACGTAAAACAAAACGAGGGAGTAATAATGGTAAAAAACGAGCAGCACGCAAATTATAGTGAGAAATGAGGCAGCCGGTAGCGGTGGGGGTTATGCGGTGGGGGCTCGCCGGCAGTCGCGGCCGCTCGGCGCACGCAGACCGCCCGCGCCGCCTGCGCCGCCTCGCGAGTGTTGTGTTGTGACATGCGCCAACGCCGCCGCCATGAGCGGCAAGCCCTCTTCACCGGACCTGCTCATGAATGTGAGTCCAGCGTACACGCTTTGCTCACGACACGAACATCACTCTATACTTGGTTCAACTTTATTTCGCTTGTACAGAGTTATGTTTCAAATGTGCATATTAACTATGTTGTACGATAAGAATTTTCTTTCAGTGTTATTTGGAGCGAACTAATTATAAGTACGGTGCGGTAGTCAACTTATGGGTAGTTAATATTCTAAATCAATCGTTTACTAAGTATCTCACTGTAAACCTAATAATCTTCTTACTAACATAATAAGCTATGTTCAAACATTTTCGAATGTTTGTTGTAGCCAAATCAAACATCACGCTTACAAAGCTCATTTCACGGCTTATGAAGCGTGATATCAAGAACAAACGCACCAAATAGGTGAGTCCTCGAAACGGTCTATTAGCCGAGCCCCCGGGTATTGTCGATTTGGCACGCACCATAAGCGGCGCATTACCCGGATTGAGGCCGGTCTCTTGGGCCCGGACCGGACCCGATTACTATTCATGGTGGCCGCGGGGTCGAGAGGACCCGAACTAAAACTCCATATATGACGGAATACGGAAATTTTATACGTTCACCACTTTTGAATAGTAATGGTGTAGTAATCGTCCGCTGGCTATTGAATAATATAATACCTTACCTACAGTCGTCGGAAATGACGAATGAATACTTGAGTGGGAAAGTAATAAACTGTGCTAGTAAAGCCATCCTCATGCATTTTTTATATTAACAATGTAATGATTTTTTCCACCTACCCTAACCCAACGTGCACGCAAAACAAATCCTTATGGTTTATTATCTGTAGAAAATAATCTGTAAAACAGTTGTACCTACCTTTATATTTTTAATAATTACCAACTAAGTCATAATGAATGTCATATTTGTAGCTTTTTCGAGTAGTTTATTATCAATTTGGATAGAATATCTTCTCAAATACAGTAAGAGAATCCAAGGACCACCCGCCCAAACTACAACGCTAATAAAAAAACACATTTGAAACGGTTTAAAACCTTAGCGATGTATTATCAAGCAATATCTGTCACATAAAGATAATTCTCAATTATTGTTATTACTAAAACAGCCCATTACATTTAGTTCCAATCGTTACTGGCAGTCAATAAAAACTATTTTGAAATGTTAATTCAATTAAGTGAAGAATAAGGCGGCCTTTGAAGTGCCGTGACCAATGCTTAATGACACAGAGTCTTCGTCCATTTTCTACCCAATTTCCTATTCATATTAGTTTAATCTAAAAGCAGGACTACCGGCGCCAAAAATTATGCCGCGCCGCCCGTGTCGGGGAGGGTTAATCTGTTTAGTTATATTGTCTGTGCCGGCCTCTTTGTCCGCTCAAGAAAAAGGAAGAAATTTATGCTTTTCGGCGTTGTGTGAGTTTTTTGTGGGCATGTAATTAATAATTCGGCGGCAAAACTAACAGTGTTTTCGTTGGAGCGTCTCGCTCGTGTGATTGATGTGGTCGACGGATGCAATTAGCGATGGACCGACTCTGTGCGCTCCACATTATATTATCTGTTGTTACGAGTGCTAAGACTATGAGCATAGGACGTAAACTTTAAGTAGGTAGTACATACAGTAGTATGTACTACCTACTTAAAGTTTACGTTATGGGATATACGTTACGGTGTTAAAACTTTTTAGTGAATTTAAACTTTTTAATTTTTCAATCAACTGTCAACTCTCTTTTGTTTTCTTTAAATTCGCATTTGGTGGTCGTTGTTGGGTTCTTGAGTTGCTTGAATTGGTATGTCTTCTAAATTTTTTTCTTGTTTTTCAATAGTACCTACGTTTACTATGCTTTCGGTCACTTCCGTTTCTTTTACGCCCCCGTTAAGATATTAGAGTATGTATTTTACTTTTAAATTGATATTTGTATTCACAAGCAATGCTATAGTCGTAGGTAATTATTACAAAACTTAAACTGCTTCAGATGGTAGGTAGGTACTTAAAACCACGACCGAAAGTTTTCACACTTTCGTCTTCGTCGTGACTTCGAGACCCACCTGAGGCGTTCATCTTTTTAAAGTGAAATTTTTCGTTTGGTTTTTTAAATTGTTTAATTTATATCAGATGTCTCGGTGGCCAAGTGGCAAAACACTCGGTCTGATAACCGAAGATCCTGGGTTCAATTCACAGGTCAGGCAGAGAGTGTTTCAGATTTTTCGAAACATAGCCTGGGTTTGTGATCACCAACCCGCATTTGGTAAGCGTGCTGAATTGTAGCGATGACTTCATTTGAAATGATGGAGCCATTGTCCAGCAGTGGGAAGTGGGATAGTATATAAGCAATTTAATACTTACTTAAGGCGAGCGTTTCCGACTGTGAGATTTCCAAGGCGTTCCGCTCGGGACTGAATGATGGCGCGAGCGTCGAATTAGGCAATAATGTGGATTTTATTGAACGTTTACTTATTATTAAAATTATAATGGCCGACAACTATTACATATTCAAAGACAATTGGTTTGGTATATTTTTTTTTGTCTGAAACGGTGTATAGCCTGAATAAAATGATTTTTAGTCTAATAATAAGACGTATGTTTGATATTATATTCGAAGCAGGAAATTGTAAAATATCTTGAAAATACCAGCCGAAATTACTAGATAAAAGGCCAATGAGTAACACATATTTTTTTTGGATTTAAAATCTTTATACATTTCGAATAAAACTCATTTAAAAACACCGTTTTTTTGGAAACACTCGCCTTTAACGCCCATGTGAACCTGGTAACTTGCAGGCGAAATTTTGTGTTATTGTGAAGAATTGTGAAGAAGTTAAGCACTAGATTTGTATGAACTAACCCAGACAACGCGAATGCGTGCGGGGCTTGAGAGGTTAATTAATATTTATCTATGTACCTACATGTAGTTACCAAATTAATTTTTTTTCTAAGCAGAAAGGGTTTAATGGAAAAAGCCCTTTCGATGACTCCACCTTTACTTCACCGAACGTTTTGACACAGACCATAATACTATAGGCATCAATTGGCTCGCATCGACTTTGATTATGCATACAGCTAGGAAGTTAAGTAATTGTTCAGCTGCATTTTCCCTGTTATTTCAAAATAAAAAATATATAAAATGTTAGACAACATCACATACATTGTTCTGATCCCAAGGTAAGTAGCTAAAGCATTCGTTTTATGGAAATCAGAAACAACGACGGTACCACAACCACCCAGACCCGAAACAATATAGAAAAGTTCGTTTTCGACATTGACCCGACCGGGAATCGAACCCGGGACCTCAGAGTTAGCGCCGCCTAAAGTCCGGCGTGCAAGCCACTCGGCTACGGAGGTCGTTATTTTCATTTGTGTATTTCAAATTAGACAGAATTAGTTAAGAGTTTTACTTAAATATGTTTTTTTATTGCCTTCTAACACCGCATTGGTGGGCGCTTTAATTGACGTAAATATTAAAAGAAAAACAAAGTGATAGATAGATAATACTTTCATTGTAACTCTATGACACCAACATTGAACATCTTCACATCTATCACTTCTAAGCGATGTTTTCCAGACAACTTGTCTGGAACGATCGCTTTGAAGCGATTACCAATCGTACAAGTAACAGGATAACTTTCATACGTTTTTTGGTAGTCTTGTGAGTATCACCATATCAATAATCTTGTTAAAAACTGTATTGAATAAATAAATTTCTATACCTCTCTATGCCAGCGGAGCCGCTCCAGTTTTTCCTCTAACTCTACATTGTCATTGTATAATTTTTTTCTTTATTGTTAACACTAAACACGGTTATTATGGCGTGCGTGTTATCGTGGGAACTCTTGACATGTTTTCTCAGCGGTGCTGACGGCTTATAGTTTTTGTTTAGACGCTTTGTTTGTAATAATGCGAATCAAGCTGTGCGTCCTTGCTAATGTCATCATTGATGATTTAAAATTAAAAATGGCGTCGAAAAGGGTTCGTATTGATACGAAATATTAATTAGCTTTAATTCAATAATAATATACAATCGGTCCCAATACCAAATGTTCGTTATACTCAATTATATTCAATCTTATTTGTTATATTTTCATCTAAAAGTAAGTAGGTCATTTTCAAAGATAACGATGAACTTTAAATTTTTAAACAAACTAAAGTAAAAAGTAAAAATAAAGTAAAATGACCGAAACTGAAAAAATCTCGTGAAAAAGACAACTTGCCCTCGATGGCATCACTGGGAAAAGCTCTATTTTGAAAAGTAAAGTACATTTTAATATTTTATCAAGTAAGTACTATTATTACTCTCCGGCTGTCCATCATTGACTATGCTGATGTTTGCTACGCTGATCTTTCGAAAGAACTTCTAAATAAACTGGAGCGTTTGCAGAATCTCTGTATTCGGTTTATTTATAACTTGAGGAAGTACGATCATGTCTCGATTTTTCGAGCTCAGCTTAAATAACCATTGAAGGTTGCCAATTCGCCGGCGTAGCGACTTACACATTCTTTCCTTTCTGTATATTGTCCTCTTTCTACCCACTTCACCTTCATATCTTCAAAATTGTTTCTCCTTCCGTTCCACTTCCTCAAGCCTTACCTTGCGTTCTGCGTATAACCTAGCTCTTGTGACTCCTCTTCATTCTACTAATTTCCTTTCCTACTCTTTTTCTGTGCATGCTGTCCGGTTATGGAATTCTTTGCCTGAGCGCATCAGAAGTGCTCGCACGTTGGAGTCGTTCAAGGGTCTGGTTCGGAGCCATTTTCTAAATTCACCATATTTATGTTTATTTATTTTATGATTTCTAATGCATAAACTCTGTTTAATATATTTATTTTTCATGTATACGTTTATTTGATATTATTATTATAATTTAGTTTATTTTTACTTGCACCCATTTTTATTTTTTTCAATTTTATTATTTTTCGCCCTAGGTTGCCTGGAAGAGATTGCTTGTTAGCAATAAGGCCGCCTATTTTGTACTATTTTCTTTTTCTCATCAATTTGTCTGTATCTGTATTTTTTGTGTGCAAATAAAGTTTATTATTATTATTATCAGTAACTGAAGCTACACCTGCGTTTTGTTTTGAGAGATTTAATTCAGAACATTATATTATGTAAATTTGTGTTTCTTTTTGTGTAGCTGTAAGCATAACCCGGCCGGCCCGAGAGTATGCCCTGTGCATTTCGAGGTGTTTCGAAACGTGTTCGACCGGAACGGAGAGCGGGCGTGGGTGCGCCCGCGCACTCGCCGCGCACAACGGTCACCGGGGCGTACTCTGACCTTGTTTATTTACGAAAATTGAAATATTATATACACATATCTCGTATATATTGTCTATTATATACCTACACTTTTAGTGTTTAATATTATTTATAAATAGACTGATAAATAAATAGGTAGTATTTGTACATAATTAAGTTTTATATTTTGTAATAAAATCGTTTAAACTAGCTATTTGATTTAATATTGCAAGACTCATTATGGTAACGTAACTGTTGTGTTTTGTATTTATAATTTTGGCAGGATGATTCCTAATAGAATGTAAAAGTCGGCTAAGAGAGGACTAAAAAACTGTGTTCTGACAGTTTAGTCCTTTTCGTTTCTGCTTCTTGACGTGTAACGATACCTAATTAAAAATAACCGATAGGTAGATATTTGCAAAATACCTCATGCCCAGTCCAGTTTAGCAGACCATTTACATAGAGGATGAGAGCAATTGGAGAAACAAGTGGCCTATGTTATTTCGCGGCAAAAATCCCGTTGGCCGGCAGGGGTGCCGAGTGCCGTCGCAGCATTTTAATTAGCCACGCGATGTTGCCATGTTGCCGCGTCTCGGCCAACTTTTTCCCCGCTCCTCAAATTGCTCTAAAGTGCTTAATGAGCGATGCGTGCAATTGCCGTTTCCCCGTACGAGAAGCTACTCCTTTTTTACATAAATAGTTCAAGTCGACCAACTAATGCCGATTCTCGGTACTGTAATTGCGCCTGTGACAGGCTTCCGTCGCCTTCAGAGGCTGCGTTGGACGCCAAACGCCGGCGTCTACCAAATTATAGTTATTTCGCATTAATAGCGAACACATCCAGTGCGTGCGCATGCGGCCCCTACCATTGACATTTGCGGTGTGCTAGCCGACAATTTGTGTGTCCGCCGCTCCGCTAACTACTGTTTCCTATTGGAAATCTAAGTAAAAAACTTGTTTGCTTGGAAACTCGTTTTGACAGTTGTCTAGATACTCGATAGTCTTAATTAATGATATTGACTTCATGTACCTTGTTAGTGTCTTGTCACTGTATGTTACTCGTAGTTGTCATTGAAATATCAGTATTTATCTTCCGTCCAGTATCATATGGCGCTTAATGTGACCTATCCCTGAATTTAATTTTATCAATATTATTATTTTTATATTAAGTGTAACCCAACGTGTAAGTTTTGAGCTTTAGTGATGTTGTAACTGTTAATGATATTGAAAAAGTGAATACCAAGAAGCACGCAAGGGAGGTTTTAGCCCGAGGTGAAAACTCCGGAGAATCTAGTATGATAGGGGAAACAGTTCATGTCATGAGACTTTTGGAAAACCTTCAGGAGTTATTTACAGGAGGTCACTCTAAACCGTATTGGTCTGAAGAAGCTCACAAGGAGTATACAAATGGCATGGTCATAAATATGGGCTATTCTAATTCACTATAGGAAAGTACATAAATAAAATGAGAGCATACCTACACATACAATACATACAAATCGTTTCAAATAGATACATTTTGCAAAAGAGTGTGGAAGTACGGATCATTGAGTATTACTCAAGAAAGGGATGCATTTATATTTAATAGTTATAATTTTTCATAACCATCTTGTACAAACAGTATTCTTTGCACGTACGAGTACACCTCCTTCGTACGCGTCATAAACTAGAAAGGTGGACCTCATGCAATTATGAAGACATAATGATTATTAACGTGTTTCCAATATTGATTAAATGAAATTTTCGAATTACAAACTCATTGCATTTTTCCAATGGTAACCCGCACTTATATAGGGGTACGGGACGTGAAAGGTTGCATCGTTACATGATTGATAAGAAATAAAAAATACTTAAACGCTACCTAGGTACCTACATGCTAATTGATTAGCTAGTTGTAAGTAATGGGAGTGAATTTGTAACGTCAAGTGGATAACATCGCTACACGTCCGAGGAAAATGATTAATGTTTATCACTATATCTAAACGCGTGTAATAGTTTCTTTTTTAATTATCTATTTATTTCTTTTAACAAACACAGCCTCTGTGCTTTTTCATCCATTTGGAAGGCTTCCAGCAGTGGGGACTAAACATGAGCTGGTGATGATGATGAACACAACTGTTACAAGCATCGCTGTGTGTTTTTCTTTTGGAAAAAGTTTTATGAGTGTGCGCGGAAGTGTGCCAAAACGCATACGCGTTACTTTCTTTATTGCCTCCAATTTTATATATTTTACATAATAGGTTTTGGTTTTTTCTCATAATCAAGAAAAAACAATAATTATAATACCTACTGCAGTATAAATAACCACAATTAACAAGAACCCTAACGGAGAATAGAAGCTGCATTTTACAACCAGTTTCATCCATTCGGACGCGCTGTTCGCAGTTCAATTAATTTACTCATTAAATCCGAGATCGCAATACCAGATACGATTTTTTTTTATATAATTTAATATACACTTAAGTATTCTTCTTCACAACTTTAATGCCTATTATAGTCTGTACGATGTCGTGTGAAATTAAAATGAATAGCAAAAACTGACTATAAATACATTTAAACAAAGCTCCGAAGACTTTCCTCTATGTGTAAAGTCATTAGAATGTAAGATAGCTAGTTTTTAAGTGTTATTTGTAGGCGGAGAAAGTCTTACTTAATGCTTTAAAAAAAATCGATAAACTAAAAAGAGTCGAATGACCCTGAAAGGTTAAGGATTCACTAGCGTTTTAGTGTCAACGTTAATTGGCTGATCATATAGCTACAACAGTGTAGCAATAAGGTAGCATTATAATAATGACTAGCTACCGCGAATTCCAATATTTACTCAACGATATCAACATTACACTGAAATAAGTTTTACTACACACATGTATCATTGTTATACAATACTAAGTCATTCGACTAATTAAAAATCAAACTAATTTAAAAGTACTACATTTCCCTTTTTATCATAATTCTTGCACAATTATTTGTATTCAAGTTCAACCAAACCAAAGCTACAATGTTTTAAAAAAGGAACTGGAGAATTAAAAAATAACAAAATTGTCTCATCGCGACCAATCGCGCGCTGCGCTCCACCATTGGCGAGTTGTCAACCAAACTGGTCCCGATAAAGGCATCCCATAATTATACAGAGTACATGCAACTTCCCACAACAGGTTTCGAAACCCTCTGAATGGAGGCTGCATGTTATTTGTACGTTTGTTCTGCCGCACACTCGAAGACAGGCTGAAGGATATGATTTCCTTTGCGTTCATCCGAGTCTTAAAGTTTGATGGAGTTTTTAGCGGGTATATTATCCAACATTAAGTTCAATAGTTAAATATAACTAGAAATTAGATGTATTAGTACTACCTACTTCTAATTTCTAGTTACCTACATTTAACATTATTGAATTTAATATAAGAATAAAAAATATCCATATGTAAAATCGCATGCAAATAGATAATTAAAGGAAATGAAAGCAGATTGTAATAACACTATTATTTTCCATTCTAGGAATTATGTAAAAAGGATTCGTTACAAAGGCAACGATAGAATATTTATACTTATTTATTCAACCTTTTTTATGGTTGTTCCAGTGTTAATGTGTCTAGGTAATACTCATGACTCGTTTATTAAAAAAGAAAATATAAGATCCAGTTATTTTTGGACCACCATCATTTATCATTTTGATACTTATATACTGGCAACTTAACTATAATATCTATACATTCTCAAACATACTTTCACACATACGACATATTTAAATAAGTTGGCATTGTTTTAAGTGTCTTGCTACCAACAAACAATGTAAGACAAGTACCACTAATTTGTGTTTAGTTAATATTTATTGATATGATGGAGCGAGAAAACCCGGGACACGTTTCTTCTTTTTCAAAGTAGATCACAATCAACTAAGGTTCACCACACTGTTCGACAGGAACCAGTGATCAACATGTTTGTCTTTTAATCTATATATTAACTAGTGGCCGCTCGCGGTTTCACCTGCGTGGTTCCCGTTCCCGTGGGAATATCTGGATAAAAAGTATCCTATGTGTTATTCCCGGTTATAAACTATCTGTATGCCGAATTTCATCCAAATCCATTCAGTAGTTTTTACGTAAAAGAGTAACAAACATCCATACTTACAAACTTTTGCGTTTATAATATTAGTACCACTGGGCGACCACTAGTAATTAAAATTAGGGGTCAGCTACTGGTTTTAGTCTTCGGCAACAATTGAATGCCGCGACCACCCTGCTTCCTTGCTGTCATCCCGTAGTATTTTAATGAAAATCTACATATATTATTTATTGGTGTCGAGAGCTCTGTTGAATACTGGGCTTAAAGTGTCGTACACTGGTCCCATTACCCTATATTATGTTTTGTTATTTTTAAAGACAATAAATACTTTTTGTTTTTTTTAAAAGCAAAGCGAGAAGCTTAAAGCAAAGGAGGGTGTAAAAAAAAGCTTTCAATAGCCCTTGACGTCACCACATTTTGTATTCCGTAGCATTTCATTTCAACATGAGGGAGATAAATCTACATGCCCTACAGTGTGTATCGCATCCGGGACAAGTCGCTTTGTCGGCCGTATTTTCCCTGCGAAATAACTTTATTACCATAGAATCGCCATTACTTTTTTTTACCGAGCACGTGCTTACCGATTTTATATTTCCTAGTGGCAACTCTAACTTGTATAAATCGTTTACTAGCAACATGATAGCGGTAATTAAATCGGACTTGATCGATGATGAAACAAGGAAAATGCAGCCAATCTAGTTATTCCTGCAAGCTGTGCGATGAATAAATCTTGAGCACCTCACTGTAAAATCTACACTAATATTATAAAAAGGAAAGCTTTGTATTTTTGTATGTATGTTTGTAACGAATAAACTCAAAAGCTACTAGACTGATTTAAAGAATTCTTTCACCATTAGAATGCTACATTAGCGCTAAGTAACATAAGCTAAAAAATGTCCATCCGTGCGAAGCAGGGACGGGCCACTAGTGTGATATAAAAACAAACCAAAAAAGTCATCTTGTTATAATCAAAATAAAATCTAAAAGCCTCCTAAAATGCCTCCGCAAATACTTCCTAAAAATGAAAACACAAAACATACCTTAAAGGTGGTACACACGCCTGCACATCAACTTACCACAAATATTTGCTTTTGGAAGTTATTTTAGACCAGTTGCGTTTTAGACCAGTTGCTACTTAGACCAGTTGCGTTTTTAGACCAGTTGCTATTTAGACCAGTTGCGTTTTAGACCAGTTGCTACTTAGACCAGTTGCTACTTAGACCAGTTGTTACATAGACCAGTTGCTACTTAGACCAGTTGTGTTTTAGACCAGTTGCTACTTAGATCAGTTTCTACCTAGACCAACTGATATTAACTCACCACTCTAACGTCAGGCGACACTACCTGTCAATGCGCAGACACGTCACTGGGCACAAGTGTCAGATCTCGCGCCAGAAAGTGCACTTCTTCCGATAAAAACGTTCGTCAAAAGAAAATTATACGAGCTTGATCAAAACTAAAAATATCACTGTGTAGCCTAATATATACATAATATAATTATTTAATAGACTTTGAACTTTCATCATCAGCCCACTGCTGGACTTAAGCCTCTCCAAGTGCACGCCACCGAGCAGGATCCGCGGCTACTCTCATCCAGCTTTGAACTTTATGCCTTATTTATAAGGTTGAACATTCATTGAAGAAATTTGATAGTTTTGGATAGGTTGATGTGCCGGCGTCTGTACATTTAAAAAATAAGAAGTTGAAAATTTCTTCAATACATTTTCAGCCAAATTACATAGAAATCAGTAAGAGTTGGCAAGAAAAGAGAAAAAAAATATTACTAGTGTGTATATAAGAAACTTTGAAGTAGTCATTATAAGTAGGTAAGTATACCTTCATCATCAGCTCATAAACGGGCCACAGTTGGGCTAGCCCAATGCGGGGGCAGTTTTACCGACTGCCATTTTACGTCAAACAATGGAACCAACGGTTTACAGTACTTTGCAAAGCATTGAGTGGAATGAGATACGCTAATTTGGTCACCCAGCCTAAAACTCAACGAAAAATCGTAATTTACTGCATTAATGAACTTCGAACGTATATAATAAAATTAAATATGTTCCGATGCTAGATTTATATCTTAACTGAAAGTAGTATATAAAATAGACTTCTTAGCTATAATGGCATACATCTTACTTAAACTTTATTGCAATACTAAGTTCAATGTTGGAAAAATTAGAAACAACAAATTTCGCTTACAAAATAGTACGGTAGTTAGGTTTTTGCTACAATTTCACATCAATGGGCCATTATAAAATGGCTTAATTAAACGTGGAACGGGTTTCTCGAGCACCTGACCTGCATTGTTCTTCAGTAATAACACCGTCCTTCGTCTGAGCCGATTTATACAGTTTTCATAAAAAAAATAAGGTCGATGTTGTTTGTCTTATTTCAATTATAAACAAAAATATCGTCATCACCCTTACTACGACTTATTAAAGTTAGTTGGATTGCGATTTTCACATAAGTATGCTCTTTTTCTTTCCCGATCCGTACGTACCCCTCGAAGAATCGAGTTGGGAACTCACGTAATGCCATTCCCTCTAGAACCCTTTAAAAGAGGAAATACTAAGGTCGACTGATTATATGAAAAGTAGACAAAATTAACGTTTCGTAGTCACCTAATTACTCCTCCAAAACTGGACCGATTTAATTATTTTTTTAATTAAAAATTAAAGAAAGGCTTTTGCTATGTCCCTATGTTTTGCTTTTTTATATAATCTCGTCAAATTTGTTTGCTGGATGTCTGAATACAGCGAAAATCTGGTTAATTTTTAAGGTTTTTAAAGGTTCATATCTTTTTTAATAATTAATTTATGAAATACAGCCAAACATAGGGACACAGCCAAAGCCTTTCTTTAATTTTTAATGAAAAAAGTAATTAAATCTGTCCAGTTTTGGAGGAGGAATCAGGGGTCTACGAAACGTTGATTTTGTCTACTTTTCATATAATCAGTCGACCTTAGTATTTCCTCTTAAGTTTCTCGCTGCCCGCTACCTTAGACCCGGTGACGCTGACAATGTCGTCTCAGAAAAACATCAAAACTCTCTCAAAAAAATAATCATTTTCTTCAGATATTGCTTAGAAAGATGCTTCTTAACGTTAAAATAATGTTTTGATGTCATCGTCATGAACTTAAGTATTAAAAAAAACGTATTCGTATTATTTATAACTAATAGGTTCTATAATATAGGTAAGTACTTACGCACAAATCTCTCTATCAAAGTCGCTGTCATCAGGACTCTTCGGAAATATTTATGTACTTATCGACTTAATACTTTATTATCATTATAGGCATTTGATCCGCAACGATATAACGATGAAATAATTTTCATAAGTCCGTGTATTTTACTGCTGGATCAATGCATGATACTGGGCCCGATCTTCGGTCATTCCCGTCTAACTATTACTAGCCACTCTGCGCATATGCCGATCCATCTAGCCAGAGGGGGTCCCACATTGCGTCTCATACGAGAACAACTTTACTAGTACCCTCCTTTCACATAAAAAACACCTTTGATTCTTTTTCTTGCTCTTTATTTAAAAAAAAACACTATCGTTTCTTTTTCAGTAATTAAATATTTATTACGTTATTCATTTGTTTTACTGACAACACATCTCGCAGGTAGGTCTCTCGAGACTCCGTTTACACCGCAGAAATAGGGCCTAATAATGCTCCCTGTATAACCATCACCGCGTCACTATCGCCGATCTTCTTGCCGCATGACACCTGCTGAGCATCGAAGTAAACGCTACATCGTGGTGACACCATTACGCACGTAATTACGTCAGCCGACAGTAATGAGTGCATCGCCTTCACTCACTAGAAGATAGTCTGACATCGTAATGAAAAATACTACTAGGTAAGTACTTCTGGGGTGGCGCAGGAACCCAAGATGGGTTTTGGCCTCCGAAAATATTGACTTAATTTTTTTTCTTCTAATTATAAATGGGTCAACTTTGGATGGTCATAGTTCTTGACGCTGGTACCAGTTGCTGTCGTAAGAAGGCAGTTAAACGTTAAACTAACTTTTTAAATATACTTTTTTATAAGAATGTTGACATTATCTGATATATTTTTATAAATCTCTCTTGATAGTCAAAATAAGTTTATCGAATGCATGGTTTCTCAGCTACTAACCTCTTGAAAAGCATAGTCAAGTTACTGGACGATATATTTTTCCGTACATAGAAAATTCTAAGTCTATTAATTATGCGTCGGAGTTGATAGCGCATAAGTATAATGTGCAACTGAAACATGTTTTTCGCCCTCGACCCTATGGACGCGTTTCTGCGTCATTAACCCCCAGTGCAGTTTCCGCACACGCACTTTGCTGTGACATTTATTTATCTTTTGCACTTTTTATCGACACTCTTATGCTTTATTACACTTAAAACATGGGACATGATTGCGTGAGAACATGTGGCGGTTATAAAACTTTTTCTTATAGCTATTATTAAACTTGAAACTTGGAACATCAGAAGACTTATTTTTCAATGTCGGTTACCTAATGATAGAAAAATTGCGTAAAATACTATGTAGTCTACAGTTCATCGCAGTTTCTGAAGTCCGCGAAGTGTTGTTGTTTCAACACTAAACGAATCTATCTATCTATCTAATAATAACCTAATACCTTTAAACAAGCATTTCTTGTAGGTATATATATAATATGATTCTCGGAAACGGCTCCAATGATTTTCATGAAATTTAGTATGCAAGGGGTTTCGGGGGCGATAAATCGATCAAGCCAGGTTTCGTTTTTAGAAAACATTATAAAAGAAAATAAAGAGGAAAGCTCGCTCATCCAGGTACTATTTACTTAACATACATACATACTACTTACTCTCGCGTCCCTCTCCTAAGCATCAAAATCTCCAATTTTAAGTAAACATGCCGTTTGTGACCTTGACGCCACATTTAGCATAACAAAATACGAATATTTAAGATGCGCCATAAATTAAACTTATTCCAATTAAGTTAAACAACTGCAATATTCAATATTGCCAAAATTTTTTAGAATTTATTCCAATTTCATTGGAAAAGCTTAAATGGTTACCTGTAAAAAGCATTCATATAAGTAGATTGTTGTGCCGTAATTATCTAGTACTTATACCTTAATCTTACAATTAAAATGTAACTACACTTATTAAAAGACTGTACAACTAAATGTAGAGGTAATGCGAAACAAACAGGTTAAAATCATTAAAAGTAACAGTCTCTCAAAATAAGTTGTTTTACTATCTTGGTATGTTATTTACCTTAACAATATTATAGAATTTTACATTTACAATTGATATATTAAACCATTAAAAATTTACTGTTTTAACTGTTTTACTGATTACGGAAGATCCAGGTTCGATTCCTGACTGGGTCAGGTATAGGCATTTAATTTTTTCACTGTATTTTATAAATATTTAATTCAGCTTCAGTGCAGCAATTAGCACTTAATAAAATAAAAAGTAAAATGTTTACTGATACCTAAATATTTAAAGAGCAAAGCGTAATTTTACTGGAGTCCGCTTAAATAGCTCCAAAAAGCCGTGCGGGCAGACATGTTGGGTGCGCATACGCGTCACGCGGCTCACGCGCGCGCCCCAAGCGCGACGATTATAATTTCGAGCGCCGATCAACATGAAAATGAAGGCCCATAAATTTATTAGACATAGTGTCGGCCCGGTCGCCCCAGGCTTGCATTATATAAAACATGTCAAGAATTAACCATTATCATACTAAGAATGTTTTGCGCAGACAAAAATAATGTTACCTTAATAGTCCGTGAACTATGTCAAGATTGCGAGGAGCTAATTTGAATAAATCGTGACTTGTACCAACGATGGTGGAGAACTTTAAATATGACGAGAGGAGTGAAAAAAAGCACACCTGGATATATAAATTGGCCCAATAATAATCGATAATTGCGACGAAGGAGATTATTTTCGTTAACACGTAAGATTAAGATAATCATCGTCATCATCGTCGTCATCGTCAGCTCATAAAGTCCCCACTGCTGGGGCACGAGCCTTCCCTATGGATGGATAGGGAGAACGGGCCATAAACCACCACGCGGGCCCAGTGCGGATTGGTGGTTGTTAACGACTACTAATGCAGCCGGGACCGACGGCTTTACGTGCCTTCCGAAGCACGGAGGAGCTCGAGATGGTAAATTTTTGGTCACCCATCCGATGACCGGCCTTTGCGAAAGTTGCTTAACCTCAGCAATCGCAGACCGGGCGTGTTAACCACTGCGCCATCGAGCTTCTTAAGATAATCATACTTTAAAAAAACAGTCGATGTGACTGTTACTTACTGAGTTATTATTATGGCATTTGTTTTGTTACCAATGTGTTAACCAAAATCGCACATATTCAAAGTCATAAGCTGCAAATGGTTTAGTAATGACTTTTCGAATAAGTTAGTTATAGAAGCAATCACTGCGCGCAATTTTTTGCCGGTAATAGATTGAGCAGGTCACCCCCAGATCGATGCGGGCAATTTGCAGATACGCGCTCCTGATCCTAAACAGAGATATCGCGCCCGCGCCGGCCACGAGGGCAAAGTTATAAAATTTAAATTTATTGCGCGATATTTTACATAAATTCAAATTGGCCCGCTATATATCGCCGGCCCCACGTTACATCACGTAATTACGCCGCGCACAATTATTATAATTTTCTTATAATCGCACCCATAACATAAGGATGTGCGAAAAAACAATTTTTAAAATGTTCATTCACATTGATTTATTACCGATTTTTGTGATAAATGCCAGAATCTGATACACTGGTGGATCGGTTGAACGGATTTATGACTCTGTTTGTAATACCTACGGGGGTTTTTGCAATAAATTTCGCGTACCTATTGTGACTGCAAAGTTGATCCACTTCTTCTGTAAGTACTTTGTATTTTTTTCCATTAAAAAACATGTACCTAAGTAATTTCTCACTTAAATTATGAATGCACCTTTCCTTTATAAGGTATGTTTGTTAATTCTAGTCTTCCATTAAGATTAAAGTATCTCATTTTAATATATGATAGCAAGCAAACAGAAGAATTATTTCATTTAAGATTCTACACTGTTCATTCGACATACCGTACACAAATTCAATTATGCTATCACTTTGTCCTGGCTCTAGATACAATATAATTAAAGTTTCAATGTAATTTATTCTAACATTTATGTATTATAATTATGTCCGCCTAGTTTAAACAAGTACCAACATAATATTATTAATTAAATTCTGCAAGAAATTTTGCATATACAACAAAGCTTTACTGTGTGGCAAGGTAAAATAGTTCTAACTGATATTTGAAGTATGAAACAGTGTTTGTTTACTTTTTATATAAACACGGAGGAACAGGTCGACGTGATTTTCTTTTTAAGGTAGACCATTGGACATATGTTACTTATTAATGTTTAAACTAAGTCTTTTCCCAATGTTTCCGGAACAGGTGATGAGGAGTTTTGTGAAAAACCGAATTCCTGACGAAGCCCTGGGAGGAATATAACTAAAATCACGTCAATCCAATGTTCGATTTTGTTGTAAAGGAACTAACTAACAAACAAACATACATAAGCATATTTGATATAAGCTATCATGCATATAAATATTTATGTATAGAAACAAAATGATGAATAACATAACATATTGAAATGTAACGTTGTCTAACAATTTATTGATTTATAAAGCGAAAATATAATTCCTCAATTCCTTGCATCGAGTTTTTTGGCTTCTTCTTTGGAATTAAGACAACTCTAACGTTTGATCAAACCGCCATAATAAATTCGTGAGGTACTTATCTTGTAAATAAGACAGTGTAATGTAGTATTTAATGCTGTCTTACCTACCTAACACCTAACATAACATTACTCGTATGTATAACAACTACGTCAACGAGTTATGCAGCTAGACAAATGTATTTAAGAGCTGTAGTGAAAACATCATTAGCCGAAGAGTAATTACGACCAAAACATCTGCATCCAAGCTTAGGAAACCTCGAGCTCTAATCAACGGTGATTCGTCTAACGAAACAAAAATTAATTATATATCTCGCGTTCGAAATGTTACCTGAAACCATACATTTAATTACAAGCTGCACAAGATGATTTATAACATACCACGTGGTGATGATTTATTAAATCTCTAAAAAAGTTAGAAAAATACATTATTAATTTTTCCATAACTACAAGTGTTGATTAATCATAATTTTCTGTTGTATCACAGTTTTTCTAGATGCTTAAACATTGATGTAGTATTTATGTATTTGATGTATGGTTGAGAGCAAATTACTTGCCCTCCAACATAATTACTGTATTTTGCACTGATCACGGAAATTATGATATATGTTTGCCTTACATAGATTAATCATATTCAAAAGGTGTTTATATTTACATATTAAAGAGTAGTATGCTAGCGAATTAAAACAGAGCTAAAGAGATCGAGTGACAGAACTCTGAATGAACACCAACTTAGAACAATGTGCAATTTATATTATGTGCTTACATTGCCTATGTAAACTGATACAAATATTCTAGATTTAATAACAAAGGTAAACTAACATCTGGTTTCAAAGGTGGCTTCAAAACTTTGAATAAAAATCTTTTCTGTGTGCCATCGAAAATACACAATAATAATGTCACTCAATCTGCAATAATTCGAACTAGTCGACTATGACACCAACAACATTTAATTCTAGAACTCTAAAAGTGAGATGAGACTACAATAATTCTTAAAACATTAAGAGGAAACACTAAGGTCGACTGAATTGAAAAATATGTATGAAAAGTAGACAAAATCAACGTTTCTTAGTCCCCTGATTCCTCCTCCAAAACTGGACCGATTTAATAACTTTTTCCATTGAAAAATAAAGAAAGACTTTGGCTGTGTCCCTATGTTTCCTTTTTTTCATAAATTAATTATTAAAAAAGATATAAACCTTTAAAAACTTTAAAAATTTACCAGGTTTTCATCTGTGTTTCCCAAATTTGACGAGTATATATAAAAAAAAGTAAAACATAGGGACACAGCCAAAGCTTTTCTTTAATTTTTAATGAAAAAGTAATTAAATCGGTCCAGTTTTGAAGGAAGAATCAGGGGACTACGAAACGTTGATTTTGTCTACTTTTCATACATATTTTTCAATTTAGTCGACCTTAGTATTTCCTCTTAACTTGGTTTTGATTATGACTTATTAAACACGACAACAATTTCTGTAACCTAAAAAAATATTAACAAGCTACTAATGATGGAACATAACATAGTGACGTCGTAGTTCGCTTTTTCCATACAATATTCTTATGAAAGAACATCATATTGATACTTAAGTACTAAGACCTGGATGACCAAGCTTTGCTCGGTATTTTTTTTTTAATTTTCTAAAAATGAAACCTAGCTAGATCGATTTATCGCCCTACATACAAAATTTCATGAAAATCGTTAGAGCCGTTTTCGAGATTCAGATTATATATATACATATATACAAGAATTGCTAGTTTAAAGGTATTAGATACATAGATAAGTTTATCTATTAAGTAACCATTCTACCACATGAGTAGAATAATTCTACTCTAAAGTCTAATCATTAATTCACTGGAGTAAACTGACAGAGGCTAATGTCACATTGTAAAATTATGTTGCTATATTTATTGTACTAGTGATGCGTTTCGTTCATTGTCATTCAAATATAGGAACGATTATTATAAAAAGGTAATTAATTATAATATAGGTAGGAATATGACTGTCTTTTTGTACTGAGAAATTTCACGGACTTCTTGGTGGGAAAGTGAAGTCATATCTGCGGTTTGTTTTATTTTCTAAAATTTGTGTTATGTCGAATATTAATTCAAAATTTAAAAAAAAATCAAAATTCAAAATCATTTATTCAGTTTAGGCTACAAATAGCTCTTATGAACGTCATTGTATGCCATCGGTTCGTAAGTCTATCTACTCTGGGCGGGAGATCTTGTACTGAGAAGAACCAGCAAGAAACTCAGCAAGTGTCCAGCTCTTTTCTCCCTTACAGCGTCAAAATATTCGAAAGTGCCCCATCATAAAAGGACACTTTCCATCACAAATAAACAGACAAAAAATCAAAATAAAGGACAATCAACACACAAAAAAAAACAACAAAATAAAAAATGTTTTAATGTGATATAATGGTGTCTTTGACCTTAGCCGGTTTATAATAAATGTCACTGACAGCGACGACGATAGTGATAATGTTATGTCTGACTAAACATGCGCAAAATACTTCAATTGGACTAGATGAAGTATATCACTCGTCTAGTTCATTTAGTTCATCTAGTTCACTTGGCTCAGTACTTCAGTAGTCCCTTTGGGTCACCCTGTCATTATGTTCAATCGCGTTATTTCATTCGTTTAGTTCAATCTGTTTCGTAGTTCTAATGATTCATCATCATCATCATCATCAGCCTACACACGTCCACTGCTGGACATAGGCCTCTCCAAGTGCACGCCACTGAGCACGATCCGCGGTTACTAATGATTAGATAGGAGTAATAAAATTACCGTCAGAGTGACATAAGACAAGTTGCTTTTCTCTAGTATATTTTCTTGTATAAAAATTATCACATAAAAATAGCATTGTAAGATGCAAAATTAAAAAGTTATAATTAAATTACTCTCCTTCAGTGAAGTGTGAACTAAATGAAGTACTGAAGTAATTGGGAGCCGAATTAACGAGTGAAGGAGATATACTTGCTAAGTGGACTAGTCCAATTGAAGGATTCATTCATGAACGACTCATCATCTCTATGTCTGACGACGACGAATAAAAATATATCCATTGCATTTTTGTTTAATTTTATATAATTTGCCTTTTCAAAGTTATCCTTTCTTGGCCTTTAAAGGTACCAATTCTAATATCTCTATATCGATTAAACAAAACTGGCCTAGGAGATTTCTTAATAAAGTAAATAAAATGAGTAATGTGATTTGATTCAGAACGTTATGAGAATGAATGAGTGAGTAATTGATGTCAATCTTCTTGTCACAACACTATTTTCTGTTCATCAGAAACTGGGAACACCGTAAACGTCAGATTACTCCAGTGAATTAATGATTAGACTATACTACTCTACTGGTATGATTACGCGTCGTTGCCATAGCAACGCATCAATACCTAAATCCTCTAAGGTTGTTAGGACCTTACCTACAGGCGTTATCACCGCCACTTGCACCGCCTACAATTTTAAACAATCCAAGCTCGTTTGCTACATACCAACTATTAAACACAATTTGACAATTAAAATAATTACAAAGTATTGAATCGCAATTGATGTTCCAGTTGAGGATTTCTCGCGTCGCACGCGTCTAAGCGAACACCTTTCTTATAACTAGTTTTAATTAAATTCTATCGAAGCAGTAATTATGTCCTTTGCTCCATTTGTTCTACAGAAATTATTCCGTTTGATTATAGACTGGCGGTGTCTTTAAAGCGTCCGCGGCGAATGACAAAATTGTTCGGCCAAAGAAAAAGCGGAAACTTAATTGTGTACATTTAAATTATTAATTAAATAACACCTGAAATAGGCTTCAGCGCGGCCCGAGTGGTGTACTCGTATAATAGACCGGCAATTAAAGGCACTTATAGGTATTAAAGGGGGATTGTTTAACATTGATTTTTAGTAAATTGGGGTTTATACAGCGTATTGCTTGGATTATACGAGTGTGGTATATGTAATCATAAATGTGATGTTCTTTTGAATATCTTTACTTTAGTCTTTAAGCTAAAACTTAAATCGACACTTAAAAATTAAAGAAGATGACTTGTTTTCGGTGAGACTAGAACCCACTTGTCCCTTTTGTAATCAGGAAGACAGCAGTTCTTCTAACTGAATTACCTAAGATTTGATGAAACAACCTTGGCTTACAGCTTATGAAGAAGCCAAAAAAAGGCTGCTCGGGAACCTACGTCTTATTAGCTCAATTGGAAGACCTGTCGCCTGCCTTACAGCAGGCAAGTTCTATGCTTTTAGTTTATTTGAATATAACATTGTGAATCCAAACTAAACAATTTAAAAACTATTCTATATACTTATTTCATAACGTTACTTTTTTAATTTTTTTATTTTTTCTGTACCACCAATCATGTACCCATATTTGCAAATAAAAATATCTTTATCTTTATCTTTATCTTTAACGTTTATAAAATTTATCTTTCTACTACATAAATAATATAAACCCAAATTATGCAAAGACAAATCTTAACCGTAACTTTGTTTTTAAACATTATCATGAGTTGACGTTTTAAGTTAAATGTCGTACCAATTTATTCTTCAAACGTGTACGCATACGCACCCGTGTCAAAGAGTACCTGCTACGTTTTCGCCAGACAGATTCAATTCACCCGTCTTGTGTCGCAAGGAGGTCTTTGCTCAGTTGCTCTTGACTTAATGCGACTTTTATTGCGTCCTACTTCCAGTTTCATTGTGCCTCCCCTCCTTACACCACCTACAAACGAAGCCTTCGCTTACGAGCCTTCTCAAACAGCTGTGACAACTTTATGACACTTTGATCGGTTCGCCGATGTTGTTACTACAGTTTTCTGAAAGAACTTTAAAAGATCTGAGGGCTGAGTAAAAGTGTTATTCGAGTTTTAACGAAAACGAAAATTAGTATGACAAAATTGCAAATGACCTGTGACCTCGTTTATCACAATTCTCAATTTCGTTAATGTAACGAATGACTGAGGAGCTCGATGGCGCAGTGGTTAATGCGCCTGGTCTGCGATTGCTGAGGTTAAGCAACTTTGGAAAAGCCGGCTATCTGATGGGTGACCAAAAATTTTTCATCTAACGTTAACAACCACCAATCCCTATCCATCTAGGAAAGCTCGACCCCAGCAGTGGTGACATAACACGAGAGTCCGGGTGTAGAAAAGGGGGCCCCAAAAAGTAACACAATTGTTTTTCACGAAATGCCAAAAAAACATAAGCTAACGAAAAGAGATTTAATTTTTTTGATTTTTTTTTTAATTTTTAGTATGGAGCTAGATTTCTGTTGTCTAATAAAAAAAATAACCTCGAAATTCAAGACAATCGCTATCGTGTCTTAAATTTCTAACCTATCACGTGACCTACAGCAAAAGCCAAATCCAACCAGCAAAATCCAATCAGCCACAGAGTTAGTTGATCTGTGCAAGTACAATGCTGATCGGTACAACTCATTAATTAATAATGAAATTAACCTACACAAAGAGTCTTTATCACTTGACTCAAATATTCAGATGAACACACAAAACTTGTCTGTTTTGGTTCCCGGTCCTTCATCGGCCTCTCCTCAAAAAATACTTAAACCTAATGTTACAAAATTAGTAAAAAAAACAGTTATGTACTCTGATAAACTGGGTCAAGGCTTAGGGTTGCCTATAAATAGAAATATTATCCACTCAATGACCAATATTTGTACTCCAGGTCAGTCGTTGAATGCTATAGTAAACAAAATATCACAGGATTCATTGAATAGTTCCACTAATATTATTGTGTTATGTGGTGACAGCTCACAAACAAAGAAACGTGACATCATAAATAGTTTTAATATTTTGATAAAACTGCAATCAGAAACAAATTGCAGGATAATAATTAGCGCTTTTCCCTATTGTACCAATTTGACCTGGGAACAAAATAAGCGCATTTATGAATTAAATTTATTATTGTTTAATTTGATTTGTCGTCATAGTGACACTATTTTATATTTTGATATAAATAAATTTATTAATAGCTTTAGTTTGACGTCAGATACTATGTATCTTTCTACGAAATGTAGGACCCAAATAGCTAAATTGTTAGCTTATAATATACAGGATACAGTTATAAATGGTATAACTAAGTCTTTACGTCATAACAACGTAACCATTAGTAGTTCTACTAATGCAACATCTACAACTAGTAATAAGGTAACAACAACCTCATGTTTAAACTGAGGTCTAAGACAAAAGCCAAGTCCTCATTAATTACTATTATACATCAAAATATTCAAGGTTTGGCTGGCAAAGACTTAGAGTTAGAATTATTTGCAAAAAGTCAGGCAATTCATATATTTTGTTTAACTGAGCATTGGCTAAGAAGTCATGACACATCATTCTATGTAAATAATTTCCAATTAGCAAGCGTGTACGTGCGAAGCTCAGCTATTCACGGTGGTTCTTTAATACTAGTAAGAAGTAATATAAAATATAAAGATCGCAACGATATTGTAGGCTTATCAGTGGAGCGTAATATTGAGCTATCATGTGTGGAGTTTAATAGCTTTGTAATAGTGTGTGTATACCGACCCCCATCGGGCAATTTCGGTATTTTCGAATCTGTAATGGAAGACGTACTAAGAAAATTAAAACTAAAAAATAAATTTGTTTTTGTATGTGGCGATTTTAATATAAATATTCTAGAAAGCACTTCAATGAGTGTTCGTCTTGTTGCCTTGTTTAAATGTTTTAATCTCATTAATCTATTTCTCGAACCCACTAGAATAACTTCACATTCAGCCACTTGTCTTGATAATGTTTTTACAGACTATGACCCTGTTTCTAAGTCAGTCATTAGTAAGCTTACGTCTGACCATTGCGGTTTAAAGGTGACCTATGATTTTAATGTTAAGGATGAGCCAAAAATAGTGAACTGTAAACCAGTTACAAAGGAGCGAGTAGAGCGTTTTAAAAATAATATATCGAGTAAAATTAATGCATTGCCATTTGGACAAGATGATCCAGATGTATTATATACTAATCTTTTTAACTTCATAAAGACTGAATATGACCAAGTGTTTACACAAAGAACAATCAAAATAACTCATAAACTTAAGTTCTGTGACTGGGCCACGACTGGTATATATAAAAGTAGAAATAAATTGTATGATTTATATAGTCTTAAACAATATAACCAAAATTCTAATTTTACGGAATATGTAAAGAATTATTCGAAAATATTTAAGAAAATATGTATAGTAGCAAAATCTAATTATATTAAAGAAAAAATTAAAAAGTCCAACAATAAAATTAAAGCCACTTGGGACATTATAAACCGTGAAACAGGTAAATTTAAACCACGGGATAATACTTTCACTTTAAAAGTAAACGACAACTTAGTCAATTCAGATTCACATATTGCTAATACTTTTGATGATTTTTTTGTAAATATACCTGTGCTGACAACCTCAAATTTGGATTCATCACCAGAAGCTGCACAAGCATTACTCCAAAAATATGTACCAAAATGTAATGTTTCTTTTCAATTTAAATATATTGATTCAATGGATATTATAAAAACATTTAAATCACTGAAAATGAAAAACACAAGTGATTTGTGGGGCATCTCTATAAAAGTAATTAAGAATATTATACATTCTATTGCACCATATCTTGCTGAAATTTTTAATAACTGTGTGAATAAAGGTATCTTTCCCGATCTTATGAAGTTTAGTAAGGTCATTCCTTTGTTCAAATCGGGAAACAAAGAAGACCCCAGTAACAATCGACCCATTTCAATACTACCAACTCTAAACAAAATTTATGAAAAAGTTATATTGGAACAGTTGATGTCGTATTTTAACATAAACAACCTTTTACATAATAAACAATATGGATTTACAAAGGGTCGTTCTACTACTGATGCAGGTGTTGCTCTATTAAAACATATATTTGATGCCTGGGAGAAGTCTCAAAACGCCCTTGGAGTGTTTTGCGACTTGTCCAAGGCTTTCGATTGCGTTGAGCACAAAACTCTGGTGATGAAGCTAAATTACTCAGTCAGCTAAAGTCTCAAAGATTTCGCACTAAATTTAATTCAGTCGTATCTTAGCTCTCGAACACAAACTGTCGATATTAATGGAACTAAATCATCTGGTTCTCATGTAAAAATGGGAGTTCCACAAGGGTCCATTCTTGGTCCTTTTCTGTTTTTGATTTATATTAATGACTTGCCATTCTTTGTAGAGAACTTCTGTGAAATCGTATTATTTGCAGATGATACTTCACTCATTTTTAATGTAAGTAGGTGTAAGAATAATTACGACGATGTAAACAAAGCACTCTCTGATGTACTCAGTTGGTTTACTATTAATAATTTGCAGCTTAATGCTAAAAAAACAAAATGTATTAATTTTAAATTACCAAATGTCAAAAATGAACCAACTGATATAAGAATAAACGGTGATCGATTAGATTTGGTAGACTCAACAGTTTTCTTAGGTATAACCCTTGACTCAAAACTTCAATGGAATCCTCACATTTCGAAATTGGCCGGCAAACTCAGTTCTGCTGCTTATGCCATTAGAAAAATAAGGCAGTTAACAGACGTTGAAACTGCTAGAACAGTTTACTTTAGTTATTTTCATAGTGTCATGTCGTATGGCCTCTTACTGTGGGGAACAGCGGCTGATATTGAAACTATATTCATTTTACAGAAACGAGCAGTAAGAACAATCTATAGACTAGGTTCACGAACTTCTTTAAGAAATCTTTTTAAAGAAATTGATGTCTTGACAGTGGCGTCTCAATTTATTTATAACTGTATAGTTCTTGTACGTTGTAATATCAATTCATTTGCTAAACACAGTGATGTACACAATTTTAATACTAGAAATAAGTCAAAACTTGCAATGCCACTGTTCAGGTTACAGAAGGTGCTTGGTTCTTTCTTGGGGCAAGGTATACACTATTACAATAAAATACCAAATACTGTACTAGATTTACCTTTAGATAAGTTTAAAAATCATGTAAAGTCTTCTTTATTAAAAAAAGGTTATTATACAGTCAAAGAATATTTAGAAGATAAAACAGCCTGGCTATAATAAAAAACATATACATAATACTACTTATAAATAGTGTACTGCAGATAACAAAATAGCGTTGCATTGAACATTACAATTAGTTTTATTTTTATTATTATTAACTATAGTTTTTTTTACTTTTACTAGTACTGTATGATATTGTAAAAAATTAAACTGGTAAATTATGTTTTTGCTGACTTAAATATTTTATTTAGTTATTTTTTATTTTTTGTGTTATTTTACATGTTGTGATTGTCCTTTACATTTTGTGTTTTTATTTGTGATGGAAAGTGTCCTTTATGATAGGGCTTTTTCCAATATTTATGACGCTGTAAGGGAGAAAAGAGCTGGACACTTGCTGAGTTTCTTGCCGGTTCTTCTCAGTACAAGAATTCCCGCCCAGAGTAGATAGACTTACGAACCGATGGCTTAAAATGACGTTCATAAGAGCTATTTGTAGCCTAAACTGAATAAATGATTTTGAATTTTGAATTTTTTTTTGAATGATCACAAAGTGCGCAGCCAATTTAAAGTATAGGTAAGGGAAAGAGCTGACATTATTAAAATCAGTATATTATATTTTTACGTTTCCGAATATACTTACCTCGGGCAGATCCTGCAATTAGGTAAAAACAATTTTGAGAAGGAGGCCAAGAGGAGGATCCAGCTAGGCTGGGCAGCGTTTGGGAAACTACGTCAAGTCTTCTCGTCATCCATACCGCAATGCTTGAAAACGAAAGTTTTCAATCAGTGCGTCCTACCCGTCATGACCTACGGAGCTGAGACGTGGACACTCACGGTAGGGCTGGTCTACCAGTTTAAAGTCGCTCAGCGAGCTATGGAAAGAGCTATGCTCGGAGTTTCTCTGAAGGATAGGATTCGTAACGAATACATCCGACAGAAAACCAAAGTCATCCATAGCTCTAAGAATTAGCAAGCTGAAGTGGCAGTGGGCCGGCCATATCTGGCGAAGAACCGACAACCGCTGGAGTAAACGTGTTCTTGAGTGGAGACCACGACTCAGTAAACGTAGTGTAGGACGTCCTCCGGCCAGGTGGGACGATGACCTGCGGAAGACTGCAGGCAGATGCTGGATGCGTCAAGCTGAGGACAGGGCGCTATGGCGCTCATTAGGGGAGGCCTATGTCCAGCAGTGGACTAAGATAGGCCGATGATGATGATGATGATGATTATACTTACTTTATCTATAACATATTTGTGAGTTTCCCACAGGGCTGCGAGGTTCATGCAGAAACAGTTACTTAATACCACAAAACAAACAATACGTTATCCCCCATCCATGCGTATACAAGTCAAATCAGCCATATGCTGTGACAAGCGAATGGGGGCCAACGGGCAACAAATGACCGCTACCATTCATCATACTACCGCAAATAGCATTCATTTTCGCACCGTTGAAAAACATCCTTACACCATACGCGATAAAGGCTTTAACACCGGGCATTTGTTTTAGTCATTTTTTTCTAATAAACATGTGAAATGCAGTATTTTACGCAAAGGGGAGCTGCGGTTGCGGCAATGATGAGCGAGTAATGCCCTCCTTCCGCCGTATTAGTTAATGAACCGGAATTGGTGTTAGGTGTCCGAATTTTCTTGGGTGTAAACATTTAGCTGGTATGTCAAGCCGCTTGATCGTTGATTGTGTTTTGTTTCAAGTAAGTTAGTAAAGCCTAGCTGTTGGATAGCGACGCAAGTGATTTTAAATGTTGAATGATATTCCCGTACACTAACTACTCTATTGTGATACCTTTACTAACTACTCTACTGTTACCACACGCTGACATCTTGAGATAATTTGAATAATGACATTGCCCTGTTTTAGTTAATTTGACAACGTTATTACGTTGTCAAATTATATTTTATATTTTATATTTCACATTTAAAAAAAACACAAAGATTAAATACTAAAACCAAATCACAAACGAACTCTGAACTTTCTGTTCAAGAAGTCCATTAAATTATATTTTTACTAAAAACGTCTTAACGTCTTACAACGTAATTAATTACAAGCACCATCATATCACCTGCTCCCGCATAAATATTGAAAATGCGATGTCAATCAGCCTGATTAACAATAATGGCTGAGTCGCGTTTCAATCGACGTTGACTGAGCGTCGGGTACGCGGGCGAGCGGCGCCCTACCCAGCCATGTCGCGTACTTAAATTAATTTTCGCCACAATTACCCGCTCCCGTTACTAATTGAGACATCAAAGGCGTCGCCGGTCGTCTCCCAGCGTTGCTTTATTACGTTGTATTGTGTTTACTGAGTTCAAATGAAAATAACAAAAGAGTGATGCTGGTTTTATTCGTAGCCCACTTTATCAAAGTAAAAAGACTTTAGATAACACAGACTCGATCGATCGTGTTGAAAATATGATGATTTTTAAAGTGTTGTTTTTATTCGCAATGCTTTATTTCGTATGGAAACTGAAAATAGGATTGAAAATGAAGACTTGTCTTAGAACTTGAACCATCGGCCTTTCGCAATCAAGGCGACAGTTTTTTCAACTGATTTACTGAGACATGGGTTTCCGAATTCTTCAAGTACTGGTGTGAAGGGTTTAGCCATTGTCGTTCAATTAATGTTCAGTTATTACAACTTTAACATAAGAGGAGCTCGATGGCGCAGTGGTTAACGCGCCCGGTCTGCGAGTGCTGAGGTTAAGCAACTTTCGCAAAGGCCGGTCATCAGATGGGTAACCAAAAATTTATCTTCTCGATTCCTCCGTGCTTCGGAAGGCACGTAAAGCCGTTGGTCCCAGCTGCATTAGCAGTCGTTATCAACCACCAACCAGCACTGGGCCCGCGTGGTGGTTTATGGCCCGTTCTCCCTATACACCCATAGGGAAGGCTCGTGCCCCAGCAGTGGGGACATAAAATGAGCTGATGATGATGATGATGAACATAAGAGAGCAATCATATAAATATTATACAAATACTAGCTGACCCGGCGGACTTCGTACCACTTTGAGAGTTTCCATGACAACAAAATAAAAAAAATCGTGGAACATTTTGTATTGGAAAAAAAAATGTTTGGGGGTCCCTTATCACTTAGGGGTTTAAAAAATAGATTTTGACCGATTGTCAGACCTACCGAATATACATATAAAACTTCATAAAAATCGATCGAGCCGTTTAGGAGGAGTATGGCAACTAATATGTGACACGAGAATTTTATATACTTACTGGCTGACCCAGCGGACTTCGTATCGCTTTGACAGTTTATATGTCAACAATACAATCAAATCGTGGAACATTTTGAATTGGAAAATTAAATTGTATAAAAAAAAATTAGGGGTGGACCACCCTTACCATTTAAGGGGATGAAAATTAGATGTTGTCCGTTTCGCAGACCTAACCGATATGCACACAAAATTTCACGAAAATCGGTCGAGCCATTTCGGAGGAGTTTAATTACAAACACCGTGACACGAGAATTTTATATATTAGAATATAGAAGATTTATCAATCGGTTGAGATAAAACAGCTATTTAAGAGTGACACTTGAGCCAAGTCATCTTTGTTCAAGGATTATTTTCATTTTTTAAATATGATTGCTTGTCGTAATGGTTATAAATACTTGAACGCCCAAGGTAACCACAGTGCCATAGAACATTTCTATTGTGTCTGGTTTGAGAACAACTGAGTAGATGTGAGCTATTACCGTCAAAATATCAAAGCCACTCCATTGAAACAGCTTCGAGTAGCAACTGTCAATGCGCATGCAGTTTATCTAAATTATACGAAAAGTATTTATTGAAACAGGTGCCTCGGGCGAAGCATTCGAGTTTCAACCACAATATGGGGTCACCTGATAATACTTGCGTAATTACGCTACCATTACCGGCCAGCGTGCTAGCACTTCTTGTTACACGATCAAATGTCTCAGACGTGACTGCCAATACGAAGCATTATCAAGATTCGATGTGAATTATTCTCAAGCGCGACCAACGCCTATATTGCCTACGGCTAACCTCAAGCCCCAAGGTCGGTGCAATAAATAGATTTGCTATGCGTCTCTCGGGAATTAGTCAACCACACCAATTATGTACAATTAGCATTTGTATCTAGAACATCTGGTTTTAAACAAGCAATCAATAAGTATATTGGAAATTCTTTTGCTAATATATTTTAGTACAGAAAAATTTCAAAGTAAATAGTTCTCTCTGTACCTTCTGACAAGCTTGGTCATCCCAACAAGGGTGCAAAACCTAGTCGTTGCTTTTTTTTAACACTTTTTGGTATCAATATGACACTTAGATACTTATGTGATTTCAGACGTTGTTTAAATGTGGCTATAATATGTCCAACCTGCATTAACATTAAGATAGTGTGGGTGGTTGCTATGGCCCGATTTTTTCATGAATATTGTTCATGTAGAAGACCTGAGCATATCAGAGGGACGTCTAAAGACTGATTATGATAGTGTATCCATATTCATCATCATCATCTCAGCCAAAAGACGATAAGTTCCCAAGGATGTCCACAGCGGGTTTTGTGCTGCTTGAATCCAGCGGCTACCTGCGACCTCAACCAGATCTTCGGTCCACATTGTTGGAGGCCTACCTACACTGCATCTTTCGGTGCCCAGTCCCCACTCCAGAACTATTACGCCCCAGCGACCATCATTCCTGCGAGCGATATGCCCTGCACACTGCCATTACGCTATATCGGTACCCTTTGTTCTTCTACGGATCTCCTAATTTCGAATTCGATCCCGCAAAGAAATCCCAAGTATTGCTCTTTGGTTGACCTTGAGCCTGGTTATGCAGCCCATAGTGAGTGGTCACGTCTCTGTACCGTATGCCATCACTGGCAAGACACTGATATGTATCCAATACTTTAAAAAAGTAGTACAAAGGTGTCGGTAATTAAAATAAATTGTTCGTTTATACATAGTTACGAACAGTGACTAAGAGTAAAAGCGTAGGCGGGAGTTTTAGGAACCGTTCTGACAGCAAAACACTTTGACTGAGCGAGCTTGTTGCCTGTGACACTTTAATGGACGGAGACAGTGAAATTGTCCTGCCTTCAAGTCAATGAACTAAGTCACGCGACCGTTGCCTGACAAAAGAGTATCCTTGTCTTGAACTTGTAAAAGTCTTTGGTGGCACATTTAAATAGCATTAAAACGCTGGTATATAGCATAAAAACTTTTACCAAAGCTGCGAGGTACCTAAAGGGTACCTCAAGCCGTGTGAAACGAATCACCTTCGAAGGTTTTCTAGAGGGAACGGCATCACACACTTAAAAGTGCGTGTCCCCGTGCCCTACTAGATTCTCCGAAAGGTTCGGATCGGATCGGGTTCTTACAGCTCCTAAGCTAGTGCTGCGGTTGCTGAAAGGTTGTGGGTCAAGCCTTTCCGGGGACTTGGCATCATTTTTAACTAAAGAAGTTGAAGGTCCAACTGGATTGAGTGATTGACTGATTGGATTAAATCGTTCGGATAAAACCGTTTCGTTGTACTCCAAGCGGAATGTTCGAGAGAGGTACAGCCGCACAGTTGCTACGTCGAGTCGGTCGAGTTGCGAGTACAATTTGCTTAGTGGCAGCTACTCGGGCAATTTGTGTCCGTCGCGTTCGCCCGCCGTTACTCCGTAAACGCTACTGGAATATGTAGCCTGTGGTTGTGATCCCACTTTTAAACGCACAGTCGTCCGGACGAGTGAGATACATGCTAATTATGGGCAATTTTCAAAATCGATCGCCGAGCTTTTGCGCTGGCTGTGGCTTCTTGCGTTCGCTCGTTCTCGAGATAATGTTGGTAAACATGCAGCGCTAAACACTCACTGTTTTGGTTACTCATTTGCGGTTTGATACGGAGTTAAGAAAAGCAAACACTTTTTATTGCTGAATTTGTAACAATAATATGCCATAAACAACAAGATCTCTATAATCGATAAGACCACCAATTTTAAAATGAAAGTGAACTTTATACCTACCTAACTCGCAAACAAGAAGTGGTGATCTAAAGTTTCTTCAGCTACCATTTAATAAAGGTATCATCGCTGTATCAGACTCCGATCTGATGATTGGTTGCGCAATGGCGGACGCAGTTAGATCGAATTATCGACCGATCGATGGCTTCTAGATTGCATCTCAATAATGCCTGTTCAAGATATCGTCCAAGATTGCGATGCGATGCGAGGTTAGCTACTCTTTACGCCTTCCGGGATTGATTTAATGAAATGTTGTTTATGAGGGCACGCAGCATAAGAGAGGTAAGGACGGCTGGAGAAGCACAATCCTGTTCCACTTGCCGTCTTTGTATCTGGACTTCGCTTCTGCTTTGCATCAGGTAGAGCCGTGGAGTCATTTGCCTATTCATCTAAAAAAAAATAAGAAAAGTTACATTGGCGGGCTAAGTTTAGAGCTGATATTAGGTATGCGCATCTCCTGCGGTGTCGTTGCGAGTGCACGGTGACCGTCGGGACGCGGTAATTGATGACGTCGCGGGCAAACGGTGTCCGCCCATTTTCCGTCAATTTTCGTCACTTGAGTGATGGTGAAACGTCCCGCCCACTGCCCCCCGGCCCGCGTCCCGCACGTCCCCGCACGTCCCGCGACCCGCGCCGGCACGCGCCGCGCTAAATTTAAATGGAATGAACTTGTAACGGGCGGCCGCGACCGAAGAATGTGAGCGGCATAAAGCGTTAATCATACATTTGTGACATTTACACTGGGAGACGTCGACGGTGAGATTTTGAAAAACGGTCATTGGACTGTTTGTCTTGTCATGTTCCATGTGCGGGATACGTTTCCGGTTTTCGGATATAGCTTGGGCTTTCGTTTCTTGGATTTCATTCTTTACTTATACCTAAATACTCATACAACACTTTTAAAATAAAATTGTACTTTTATTTTTCACAAAAAAGTCGTAGCATTATTAAAGCGTTTCTCAACTTAACTTAAATTAAACAACCAAATTGGTTTACCAGTGATAAAGTACAGCTATCAAGAGCATCTATCCAACAATATCGCTTCACTATCCCTCTTGAGAAAATACTAGAGATTCACTCGAGTTTTCCCTTACATTGCGGAGTCAGCCGTAGACAAAGCGCTACCTAATTCCCCTGGAGTAACAATGGCCCGGGGGATATAAATAAGGTGGGAGCACTTAATGAACACATAAACTGAGAAGGTAGCGACCCGAGACGGCGTCGTTGCCATGACAACTGGCAGGATTTAGCCTTGTTGTGGAAACTCTTTGAATTAAACCTATTTTACGAACTTCAAGGAGCGTCTGTGAACGTAGTACGCGTTGACGAGGGAAGGAGATAATTACGTTCATAATAAAAATGGTTTACGAGGTTTAAGATTGGAGTTTTTGTTCCTTTTCTAGCTCATAATATTTCTAACAAAATTGGATTCACCGTCTTTGGTCTACCTACTACTTAGATTAACGCAGACCGCTCTCAGACCCAGTTTCTGGGTTCAATTTCAAAATTGTTTAACGTATTGAGCTCGGTTTGGTTGTTGGTGAGGCTTGTTTTTGTCCTGGCCAGCTACCACAACCTTACGTATGTTGTCTGTCGCCATAGCATCAATATTAGTAGCATTCTTAGGTTCCGACAGCTAGAGATAAGATTCGTCAGCCTGTTCTTCGGTAGCCGTGAATTCGGCGTATAGTGCTTTCTTGTCCTTACCATTACTACCATCAAGAGATGTAGATAGACCAAGCCTTTTTCCTTAAAAAGAACTTAAATATAAAAAAATAAGCAAACAAAAAGGCTGCACCTATTCTGATTCAATCTTAAAAGTCAAGGGCATTTATGACTGTTGAATGAGAATAGTACCTACAACCTTTTTTTTTGTTTATTTTTTTATTTAATACAAATTACATCACAACACTTGGATTCCAAATTCAAATGTCACATAACGGTTTTAATTCTGTAAACGGGCTAATATGGTTCAGTAATAGCAGCCTAAGCGGCGGAGTCATGCAAACGTTTTTGCCTGCTCCAAATTCTTGGAACAATCAATAGGGTAAGCGGGCCGGGCCCGAGATCTGACGAGTGGCATCATGCAATGTCGGGCGCACGTGTTGCCTTTATTATGCCCATTATGTTGTCAGTGTAAAAAACAGTAAGAGTGCTTGTGCGTCTATTGTCTAACAGTAATTGCGGGTAGATTGAACTGTACCTGTTTGCCTTGCAAGGCTTGAGATCCAACTTCGTGCCATGACAAGACTGTTTTTTGTCACCGAATTAGCTGTGGAGCCTCATTCAAAAAACACTTGTGAAAGCCCGATCCGATCCGAACCCTTCGGAGAATCTAGTAGGGCACGGGGACACGCACTTTTAAGTGTGTGATGCCGTTCCCTCTAGGAAACCTCCGAAGGTGATTCGTTTCACACGGCTTAAGGTACCTTTATGTACCTCGCCACCCCCAAGAAAGCCCGGTGACGCTGAAAATGCCATATGAGGCAATCAGCAATCTCTCAAAAAAAAAAAACTTGTGAAAGCACAGGTTCTAAGGAAGTAAGTAATTCGGAAATTCAGAAACTGTTGAAAAATATAATTTTACGAGAAGGACTCTCTTTGACATACCAAAAATTCGTGCACTTCTATGTTCGACCCGTGCAATTCTTAACACTAATTTTATCATCATTTTCATCTACGCTTACTTTGTAACCCAAAAGTTAGGAGTAATTTTTATTTATTCGTATGAGTTCTACGCGAAAGCTCACATTGATCCGTGGTCACGCGAGTCTGTGATGTGCAAAGGGTTCGAAACGTCACAGTAAATAATATATACTTAGAAAACATTTGAGACCACATATCATTGCCAATTACCGACCTATATAATTTAGTCTCACATCTATTTTCCAAAGGAACAGGCAAAAACAACAGATTTTTCTGCCTGTTCCTTTGTTGTTACCACAGAGTTGTTACCCAAACGTTACGATACGTATATTTGTCCAAAAAAAAACCTAGTTTAAGGACATTTCGGTTTATTTTATTTACATAAAAAATAAAGCTACGACTTCGAGTCTTCTATGTAAAGTACATCGGCTATTGTGTTATGTTCATTGGTTATTACCGCTAGTCGGTTTCGCGTCTGCTCTCTTTACGCAGTCACGATTACACCAGCAAAATTGCACGTTGTCACTGGTAATTGAAGGTATCATCGTTGCATAAGTTCATTAAGGCGAGGCGCGGATTGGTGTCGCGTGCGCAGCTTGTGATTTGTTACTGTACAGGGTGAATTGAAAATGAAGGTACTGTGGATTGACTATTCTGAAACTATTAGAACGATTTTTCAGTTTGAGTTAAGACTTGTTTGAAAGTAAGGGTAAAACAGTTCTTGAGTGGCTACCTCGCACCGGAAGACGATGGCAGGTCTTCTAAGGTGGACCAACGATCTGGTGAAGGTCGCGAAAACGAAAATCGGTCGTTGTCGTGTGTAGATTCTTGGGGAGGCCTTTAGCTTGCAGTGGATGTCTTTCAGTTGAGGTTGATAATGACGTTGATGATGAAGGGTAAAAAATCATATCTTACTTTAGTTTGCCGTATGTCAGTATCTTCCAGCATTTCCAGAAATTCCAGATTCAACTTCGGCTCTTACACTCCCTATAGTATATTTCGCTATTTCTTTAAGTTTCATATTTGGCCCACATGGAGAATACACCCTGTATTTATAGAAATGGTTGTGAGCCTTTAACGATCGTGATACCATCAAATTGTTTTAACTAGAGCAATGTTCTCTCGACTGGACGGCTCTGTGTTAATTATCAGTAAATTCTTTTGCGAATTTAGTGTCTTAGTTATAGTAATTTTAATATAATAGTAATATAATGTTTATTTTAATTAGCATGATGAGTAACATTAGAATTATTAAGGTATTCTTACCAATATGTATATTATTTTTGGTATTTTTGAGTATCCAATATTTAATCACAGTTTCAGTTCCATGATCACGTAAGTACTGTTAGTTAATTTTTTTGCCATACAAATTTTCGTTTCAGTTAATCGAATTGAATCGAAGTGATCGAATGGCGTATGAAACTCGCACTAGGCTCCCTGATAATCACGGATACAAGAAAACAACATAGTAATGGGTTTTCCTTACAGTTATATCATATCAGAAGTTGAGTTTCAAATGCGTAAAAAATATACCTATACTAGCGGCCGCTCGCGGTTTCACCCGCGTGGTTCCCGTTCCCATGGGAATATCGGGATAAAAAGTATCCTATGTTTTAATCCAGGTTATAAAATATCTGTATGCCAAATTTCATCCAAATCCATCCATCCGTTGCAACGTGAAGAAGCAACAAATATACGAACATACATACACACAAATATTCGCATTTATAATATTAGTGTGATGTATTAAAATTTAAAAAAATATATTATGCTTCTTAGTGATCGCAAAACTCACGCGGCTCAAAGGTTTCCTAAAACAAATACGGCCACCTTAACCGTCCAATATGTTTATATGTTTACTTTAATCAATTATTTAAATTCTTATTATATTTAGATTGTTTTACGTTAGACTGAAGCACCACAAAACCATGTAATTTTTTTTTAATTTCAATATTCTCACGGGCTTAATTGATCCGGCTGGTGGGTCGTATCATAAAAATTAATGATTATTCGTTCGATTCATTTCGATTCGTGTTCCGTGGTGCGGTATCGATTGGCTCCGCCCAAACGTCCACATTGCATTACTTATGGCTGACTTTAACACATAGACGTTGATTTGTTTTATTTCATTAATTTATTTACATACTTTGTTAAGCCAACATACTGATCTTTAGTCATGGGATAGGTGACCAAAATTTATCATCCCGAGTACGTTATCATCATACCATTATCAAAGTACTTAAAGCCGTTGGTCCCGGCTGTTTTGACCGTCATTAACAACCACCAATCCGCACTGGACCCGCGTAGAGGCTTATGGCCCGTTCTCCCTATCCATAAATATGCTGGTGATGCTCTTGATGACTGATCTTAACTGGCGAAACAAAGACGACTTAATTATCTGTTTGAGATCTTATCTTATCTTATCTTACTGGGGCCTGCTGAGGTTTCCCTCTCGCAACAACACTTCGACCCATCGGGATCTTTTGTGCAACCCCATCCTTTCACTCTTCTTCCTCTGTAAAGATAGATGCCATAAGTTTGGCAACGTCTTTAAGGGCGAAGAGCCTGAAGTCCTCCGGTTTCGGATAGGCCGGCTCCATGAGTCCCATTCTTTTCCTAGCCAGAGAGTCGTAGTCAGTCACATAGGAGGTGCCAGATTTGTTAGATGACTTTCCCAAACGCATTTTTTCTTTGGAGCTAATTTTCTTTTCGCCATTATCCCTAGTCGCATAATTTCCCATTGTTAAAAATTCCTTTTCTCACTATTTTTTGGTAGAGAAATTTATGCCGCTCCACATGCCCTAAACAAGCTATTTGTTGATAGATGCATTCTGTGAAGCATTTGTTTAGTGGCATAATGCCCTGTCAGGGCACCGATGATGGTTAATCGGGCCTGCCTTCTACTGCCTCCACATATGAACTTACTCCGTCCTAAGGCGTTTTCGCCTAGGAAGGATTTAGAGTGTTTCATACCCGGCTGCTATTTCCATTCGATGCTGTGCCTGTTTACGATGTAATCTTTTAAGGCCTTGTTAATGGTACTTGGTGCAAGTGCCACGAACGGCTCAGGGCCAATGAGCTGAGTCTCCGAGCCCTCCCTGGCAAGTGCATCCGCCATCTCGTTGCCATGGATTCCCATATGGCCTGGGACCCAGATCAATCTTATCCCTTGTTATGTCCACCTAGCTTGTTAAGAGCTTTAGTGGTTTCTAGAACAAGGCCAGAGTCGATCCGGGGCGATATGAGTGACTTGAGCGCAGCTTGGCTGTCACTCAGAATGAATATATTACGCTTTTTCATGGCTAATTCTATATTCTGCTTTGCGCATAGGCGAATCGCGAAAGTTTCTGCATGGTAAACAGTGGCAAATTTTCCCATGCTTTGACTATGCTTGAAGTCGTTATTAAAGACGCCTGCCGCTGTGCCCGACTTCATTTTTGATCCGTCGGTATACCAGATAAGAACGCCTTTTTCCGGAGACGGTGGTCCTCGTTTCTATTCGTCCCTGGTTGGGACATAAACTTTAAATTTCTTTTCGAACATGACTATAAGGGATATTTATCGCACCCCATTTCCATGATCTTGTCAGGAATGTCACTTGGTTCCCATTTTGAGTGTTTAGTCAGAGTTATCTTTTTGAGTTAAGTTAGTCTCAGTTTGGCATCAGGCATTTTACTGTTCAGTCAATAGTGAGATTAGCATCTTCAATGTATTGAAATCAATTGTCGTTCTAACAAAATTGTAGGTAAGACCGATCGAAGTATGTGGTATGACTAACTGTCACAACAGTAGGGCTGATTTTTCAATCATTGGATAAAACTTATCCTTCAGATAAAGTATTACGCAATCAAGCTAAAATGTCACCTGTTCAAAAAAAAAAATCATGTTATGACAATACATTTTTAAAATGGTTATCTAATACTTTATCAAACGAATAAGTTTTATCCTTAGAGCATTAATCCGTCAATTGAAAAATCGGCCCTAAAGTCTGAAGCTTTTTAGTGAGGCACGTGTCACCATGAAGCTGTAGATGTCACAGAAAAAAAAACAAAACTATCAAAACAAGAGACAGTCTACCCACAAGAAGGTTTTAGCATAAAGCGTTTTATATTCAAAGTCTTTGTTTTTTCTTTCTTTTTAAAATCGATATGTGGTACCTATGCTTTCTTGTCTGGTGCCAGTGGTATCGATACGCCCCGCCCATAGCCAGATAGCGCGATTCATGGGGCTTGCGTCAACTGCCCGGGGTGATGTCACGCTTCGCTCTGAGTCTCTGTGGTCGCTATAATTTAATTTATTAACGAATTATTGTGATCGTATCAAGCTGATTTAGGTTGGGCGGAAGTATTTATGTAGATACCTAATAGTAATTTGTTTTGGACAAAGATTTCGTAATCTGTCAGAATCAATGGTGGCTTTTAATCTATGTAAGTAATTGAAATTAAATAAATACAATAAATAATTTTTAACATTCTTTAACTTACATTAAAGTCATTATAAGTTGAAGTATTCTCATCATATTTTTTGGTTTTGGTCAAGTTAGTTGAATTGTGACTGATTTACTAACTCATTGATTTGCGAATGCCTTTCTTGGTGTGTACAACAAAGATAGTGAACCAATGCCAATGTAAACAATACCTTCGTCTTTGCGGTTCAATACTATCAAGGGTACAAAACTTATTTGTCCGAATTAGGCGTTTAAAAACCCACCAAACCAAACCGAAAAACGCTGACAGCATTGACGGAGCGTGACAATGCCGAATTCGGACAAAAAAAGCGGCAGGACCGCGCGCTTCGGCGTCACGCTGCCTACACACGGCGGAAACTCGCTCATGCATTATTCAAAGCGAAGGCAAATACAAATAAATAGGCAGAGAATAAATACAAACAGGCTGAATGAGCCGCGGCGGTGGGCGGGGCACCGCGGCATAAATATCGGTCGGCTGTCATAAGAGCGCTCCGGCCGGCTATTTCGGACACGGCTGGGATGTCGTCTTTCGCGAGACGTTGCTCTTATAAACTTTAGCTAGGTATTTGTTCGGACTCTGTTTTGTTGGGGATTGTCGTCGGCTTCGCTTGTTTTGTCGCGGACTCCTAGCTTTATAGGTGTTTTGCGAGTGGTGTCCAACTGTGTCGAGATTGCTAAGGAAATACGCACACTTAGCTTTACTCTCAAGTCGAAATAAGCCAAAAATGTATATTTAATTAAAAGTGTATTTGATAGAACTAAAAAATAAATAGTAAAATGTAGATTAACCATGGGCATCGATTCAATCTTATTAAATCTTGCAACGAGCTTATTCGCAAGGTGGCTGGCAAGAGCTGGATGAGAGTAGCCGGACCGTGCTCAGTGGCGTGCACTTGGACAAGCCTATGTCCAACAGTGGACTAGTGTAGACTGATGATTAGTATGACATCTTATTTTGTCACTTTAATGCCCCTTTTGCGGTTGCCGGAGTAAAACCATCAATAAACATAGCTTGGAAGTTAGTTCAAACTTTAGGGGGCATATTAAGGATTCGGTATTTTTTTTAATGTAGAGGAGCTCGACGGCGTTGTGGTTAACGCGCCCGGACTGCGAGTGCTGAGTTTAAGCAACTTTAGCAAATGCCGGTCATTGGATGGGTTACCAAAAATGTATCATCTCGAGCTCCTCCGTGCTCCGGAAAGGATGTAAATCAGTTGGTCCTAGCTGCATTAGCAGTCGTTAACTACCACCAATTCGCACTGGGCCCACGTGGTGGTTTATATTGTATAGCTCATAGCGATTTAAACAAATATGAGTCTAGCTCTACAAAGAAAGCTTAAAGAAATTAGAGTAGTGGTATATGGACACTTAATGTGAAACGCTGAAACTTTACCCTGCCTGTTCCTAAAGGTAAGTAACCTTTTGTCCTCCTTGGTCCAAAGCATTGCAATCGTTAAAAACGGGTTTAATTATAATCGTTATAAATCCACTTTATGTATAGTGAACAACAAAAGTAATAAAGTATCTAATTATGTATATTCTCACAACAAGAGACGTCGTTATACAGGTAGTTGATAAGTAAGATTGCCTGGCTAGCTACCACCATCTTATCTAAATATGTCGCCATAACATCAATGTTTGTAGCATTGTTGTGTTCCGGCAGCAGAGATAAGATAACCAGTGCCTCACTAGTTGGGGATCCCGGGCGAAGTGCGCTTCCATCATTGGCCTTATCATCACTTAACATCAGGTGAGATCAAGGCACTGTGCTTACCCGTATTATAAAAAAAATGATATTTTGTATTAATCATAAACTATTCTCCCTGTGACCAAAGACCCAAAGTCAAAGTCAAAGTAATATGAAAGTTAAACGTGTGTTGCTTTCGGGAAGGCACTTAATTGAAAGACTGCAAAGACACATCGTTGGAACGGTGGCGAGGAGAATTTATTAAAGAACTGGTTTCAAGATATTCACAAATTATTTCAGTAACATTTAAAATTAATAATTAAACAGCTTTATTTTTAACATCGTCGAAACCTTGAGGATTGGTGGCAAGTAAGTCACATCTCTTTAAACCCACAATCTTTAACGACGTCTTACCAAAAGCATAGTGGCTTTTTAATGTATCTTAATAATATTGATTTTAACTCAGCGACGTATACAATTATTTAATTTGCACCAGGTGGTTCACGCATCACAATGCAATACTTGTTCGGACAAGGCTATCTTGTATGCAATGTTTATCTTCATAGCGCGATGCGCAAGATTCGAACCTTCCACTCACTCACCTTAAATTATGTGCAATTTATTGCCAAGGGGCCACATTAAATTAACATATAATCATTTGCAAACAATTATTTCATCAAAACTGTAAGTGCTGTCACAATTTTCAATTTCTGTGACCACCTTCTGGTAAGTGCGTCACGTAATGTTTAATCGATTGAGGAGATCTACCTCATTTCACTTGCTTTATCTACATCGTATCGATATTGGTATAGGTATAGATAAAGACATTAAGGTACAACACTACGGGATGTGTATAATTATGTTTTCGCAGGCTGATATTATTTCAAAGTCGATAATTTCAACATAAGCGCGACATCGTTAACGTCTATAAGCGATTTTAAGTTTTAACGAGACATTTAATAGTTTTTTTATGTCATTTTTTTCGATTAATTTTTATTATTATTTAAACAAATATACAATTTTTTTTTAATTAAGATTTTTTCCTTATGATAGCTGTTGTTGGTTTGATTCTTGACTTGTTTTTATCCTAACTCTCAAACCCGTGAGTTGCTGTAGATACAGCTTGGTGATCAAAAATATGTTTAACACACAAAAGGTGTTAACTTTAATGTCCTATATTTGTCATATAGCAATAAAGATGACAATTAAGAAAAAACTAATTGTAGCAAGAGTTACAATTACCATTGCAATTGGAAGCTCAACAAATTCGTTTTAGAAGCTGTTAAAAAAATAACGTCAGTGGGTAGAAATTGACTTGAAAATAATCTCGTGGTCCCCATAAGCGGCTTAATGGAATATAATTGGTAGGTAATTTGCGAATTATAAAAATTTTAATTGAAACTCCGAGTCAATTTCGCCATAGCGTAGGGCGAAGTCGCCCACTTGTCCGCTGCTCGTAAATTGCGCGGATCCTCATAAATTGCACAAAATCACCAATTACAAGTATAATATCGGGAGTCGGGAGATGGCAGCACGCCGCGAGCCCGCGATGTGCCAAAACCAACTCAAACACCTACCTGTTTAAGCTCAAAAAGTGATTTCAGACATAATTAGGGTATGTTACATCGATATCGAAACTTTCGCTGTGATTACAGTGTTAGCCGTACATAAGTACCAAGTAGTAGTATGTACATACGTAAATAATAATGTTGCACATGTTCGATGGCGTGCCAAAATGAGTGCACATCATTGCTCGATTATGGGGACGTGGCGAGATTTTTAGGCTTGTACTCGCGGAAGTTTGCGAGGTAAGTGTTGGATGGTTACATGAAATCGATTTTATTATAATAACAAATTAGATTTACATGTTACAAGTTTAACAGAATACTTATAGAGAATTATATTCCCTTTGACTTTAGACAAAAATATGTATCACCTTTTTTCAATAAAACAGATTTTTTGTAGCAGAATTTTGGGATGTAGAAGCTAATTTGGTTTCGTGGTCAAAAATGCGAAATTTGCACTATTTGCAAATGCAAAAAAATCCAATTTCAAAGTAAAAAAATCTAAACCAATAAGCCAATTTGAATGACTCTTTTTATGTTTTAATGAAAATACACAATTCTGAAAAATTTGTAAGGAACACTTTAATTAAACATTTATTCAAGTGAAGTTATTCGATTTAGGCCCGATTTTTCAATCCTCAGTAATGTTTTATCCAACGAATAACATTGTCATTGTGACATATTTTCTAAGAGAATCTGTCATTATGTCAAAATTATTAAATGAATAAACTTTAACTGACGATTAAAAAATCAGCCCTTAAAGTACACTATGAATAGTTACAAATTCCATATAAGTATTCAATTGATTTTTTTTTGTGTTTTAACTCGTAGAAAGTTCAAATTTCTCATTTGTTAAAAAAATAATTTTGGAGTTTGATGGTACCATCATCATCATCAGCCTATACTAGTCCACTGCTGGATGTGTTTCTTATCCTCACGTATGGTTAAAGAGTTTGTAAACGCATTCCTAATCGCGTGTAGATCTGATTAAGATAAGACACGGCATCCTCCCTCCAACATCTACACAGTTTATACTGTTTATACTGTACCTTACAAGACTATTAGTCTTGTAAGGTTTAGATAATAAGTCAGTCACAATGCAGCCACTGTAAATATACAACATCACATATAGAGACGCAGTCGTTATTTACCATCGCCATGGAACCCTCCATCATCTCAACCACACATACCTTGACAACGGGAACACTGGACATAGGCCTCTCCAAGTGCACGCCTACCTTTGATGGTATACGAGTTAACCGGAGGACTTCAGGCTCTTCGCTCTTAAGGACGTTGCCAGACTTATGGCATCTATCTTTACAGAGGAGGAAGAGTGAAAGGATGGGGTTGCACAAAGATCCCAATGGGTCGAAGTGTTACTGGGAGGTGGAAACCTCGGCAGGCCCCACTAAGATAAGATATGATACGAGTACTAAAATCCATAAAGGCTCTTACCTTTTCTATGCTTTTACTAAGATGCACTGACCCTGACCCACGATCCGATCTGAACCCCTCGGAGACCCAATCCGATCCGAGCCGGAGAATCTAGTAGGAAACGCTTGCGTAAGGCTATTCCCTCTAGAAAACCTCTGAGGATAGTTCATCACATGCCTTGGAGAACCCTTTAAATTAGTTCCTTGCTTGTCTCGCTCATGGAAAAATCATTAAGCCTTATTCCCATTTAATTAATTAATTCCTACGAATAGCTTTCATATTTTGCAGTGTTTCTAGTTCGTATTTCACGTCGTAGCACAAACAGTAGTTCAACGTGAAGCGGCTGTCGGGCGGGAGTGCGCGTAGTGACGGAGTAATGGACGGCTCACGATCCCCATTACCGTTCATGCGCTCGCGCATCCGCCGTTGCTAAGAGAAACTAGCCATTCACGGGTTTGACTCGGGAATAATTTGAATGAAAAAAATATTGAAGCAATTTTTGTACACATTACAATGACAATGTCCGCTTCTTCCTATCTGAGACTGTTATGTTGAATTATAATCTTTTATATCTATTGTTCTTGTTACCAACACTGTAAAATAAACGCGAGTAGATCCGTAAAAGTGGTATTTTAGTTTAGTAAGCATTAAAAAGTTTTCCAATTTCCTGATCTATGCACAGATCATCGGTCACCCCTAGGCCCTAGACTTCAGTGAGGACACGTCAGCCAGCCCTCTTGCTATTGCTGCTGATGAAATTAGATGTAATGACCGATAGACATTAAGAGATATGGTTCAACAGTCAAAAAGTTTATAAGCTCACGCTTATTTTTAGGCTACTTACATCAAAATGTACCGTCAACATAATTATTCTAATACAGTGTGAGGCCGTAGCCCCAGGTATCCGAAGCTGGTAAGCGCAGCGGCGCCGACGCGGCGCAGCGGCGTGGGTGGTAACGACTGTCAATTACCACATCAACCAGGATCAACAGCTCAACCTGGCTCAACATCATCAAATTTGGTCACCCGATCAGGATTGCGAAGGTTTCTGAACTTTCATGGTCTCGCGCAAACTACCGCGGTTCAAGGACATCTAACTAACGTAGACTACGAGAATAAATGAAGCATGACAAAATTAAACTGAGACTAACATCATGCCGTGACGATGGTCGTTATTCATCTAAATGCAACATTTCATTTACGGGCACTCATGATTGGGGCCGTTGACCTATTTGACCGCTGCCATCTTAATCCCCGTTAAATACATAATGATGGTAATTTTGTGTTTTAAATTTTAGCACGAAAATCTCATCAGGAGCGGAATAATATTGTCCTTTACCCGGCGAGTCCTTTCTGACGGATCGTCCGAATAAAAGGCGGCGTTATTATGTTGGTAAAACAAAATTCTCCATAATGGCCTCATTATGTGGCGAAAATTGCTTGAGAGCTTTTTTGTGTGGTTATATAAATGTATTTGTAATAGCTTTTAGAAATATTGCGAAGAAGCGGGTCAGGAATCGAGCGGCGCCTGATTACCGAAACTTAATTTATTTTCATGTAGAAAAAAACACATAAAATCGTACGAGCCGCGGCGTGGGAAACGACCCTGTCGCCGACGGCCTCTATTACGTCATTATTTTCTATATTAGATATAGTGTATTAAATTGAAGATTAATAGTAAATCGATATGGTTAATGATGCAGCCATATTTTCCGTTTACCGAATAGGTACCAGCTATTAACTTCCTACTTTGTTGGAAAGAAAGAGAATGTGTGTCTAAATTTTGTTACTAAAATAAAGTAAGAGTTATTATCTATCTACCTAAATTAAAAAGTTAGTATCAAGAGTGATTGTGAGTGATTGATATCAATTTTGGGAAGATCAGAGAATTAATAAAGTTTAATTAAAACTAACAATTGCTTACTGAAAGCACGTCTGATAAAGCCCTAATAAATACGCCAATGCAAAAACTTGACCTTGCTTATATCAAATTTGCAATGACTCCCGACTACCGTCTGATCTCGTCTACCCTCATCAGCGGATTGATTTACAGCAGCATTTAATCGATACGATTATTCAAGCAGTAAAGCGTCAATTGCTACTAATAAAGTCTGTGAATGTTAATGAATCGCTTTTCTGTCGGTGTGTCATAAAACGGGCCACTGGTTCGGGTGTCGCGGGCGCAGCGCCGCGGGGGTCCGGGGCATCGGGGGACCGGGGGCCTAATTGATTTGTGCCCGAGGCCGCAATCAAAACAGATCGTATTTTATAAGACGTATCTTGGAGGGCGAGGGTGTATGGGCCACGGAGGTTTGGTGGGTGAGAGTTCGCGCGGTGCAAAGTTGATTCCGGGTTGATGGTGATGGAGATTTTGTTTGTATGATATATATTTATATTATGTTTAAATCCGTTTAAGAGTAATTAGAGTAGGTAATCTGTTTATGTTTTTTAAGAAAAGGTAATGTTTACTTATTTAAATAAACGAAAATATTGATGAAAAAAAAGGAATAGGTGCGCGTAGTAATAAACTTATATACCTATATATAGAAACTTTAAAAAAAGTTGGTTGTTTTGCTATCTTTTTTGCATGTGGAATTAATACTTATTTAGAAGACGAGTACAAGCTTGAAAAAATAAAATATTTTACATCTACAAAAAAATAGTATTATCTAGAGTGAAGCTACAAAATCCGCACCCTCAGTGATGCAAATTCTAATGTGTTCAATGATCAAACACAAGAAAATCAAATGATCATTTGATAAATAGTCCCCGGGGCGCCCCAGTTCGTCGCGCTCGTAAATGCGGTCAACTTCCATTCCCTGCAGGGTCTCATCGCCCTGCATTACACCGTATAAAGCTGATATACTCCGATCCACCTAGCAATCCGCTCAAAAACGTAATCATTCTAGATTCGATATGACGCCTTTGTTAACACAGCAAGCTTAATGTACGCATCGATGTTGTGAAGTTCGAAATGAGTTTCGCGGTAGACTTATTATATTATTCCCCGGAATCAATGCTCCCTCGATGGGAACAACTCGAGAGCGCCATGGGAAATTATCGCCATTTAATTTTGTTATGCTTAGTCTTTATACTTTAATCCTGCGGCTTACAATAATGGTTATTTATGCGATTGTGGATTATGTTTGTGCTTTTTGAGAACATGCTTTGTTAAGTACGAAACCTTTTTTACTTTGTGTATCCTTTAATGCAGCTTGGTGTCGCTCGCGCAGTGAAGGTTCGGTATAATCTCAATGTACTTAAATTACATAGTAAGTTAGCTAGCACCTAGGTATAATACTTGTTCAATAAATTGCATATGTCGCAGGATAATTCGAAAGCCTATAAAATCCTTGGACTAGATACATAAATAAAGTAATACCAAAATAGATAGACTGAAATTGAAATGCTGTTTGTATAAAAAAAAAACTATTTATCGTCTTCGTTTTTATTTTATTGATTTATTTAATCTAGTAAGAGAATATTCTCAATTTAGCCTTTTGAAGTGACAAGTCAATGAGTAAAATATTTAGTTGTTACTTAATACTTTCTAAGCCAATAGACTTAATGAAGAGCCTTGTAGATATTACCCAATCAGCATAAAGATGTAGTAGAAGTTGAACTTTGGATTACCCAATCGCCGGCGCCGGTTCAGTTTCTGAAACATTGTATTAAGATAAATACTTATTTAATTGTTTGAACGACCACATTAAATACTTGGAGGAGCTAGATGGCGCTGTGTTTAACGCGCCCGGTCTGTGATTGCTAAGGTTAAGCATCTTTCACATAGAACGGTCATCGGATGGGTGACCAAAATTGTATCATCTCAAGCTCCTCCGTGCTTCGGAAGGCACGTAAAGCCGTTGCTTCCGGCTGCATTAGCAGTCGTTAACAACCACCACTCCACAGAGCCCGCGTGTTGGTTTATGGCCCGTTCTCTCTACCCATCCATAGGGAAGGCTCGTGCCCCAGCAGTAGAAGCATAAAATAAATAATTATACTAATGGTGATGATTAAATACTTATTTTCAAATCATCTTTTTTACTTCAATGACTTAGCGAACAAAACCTAGAATCCCAAGTATTCACCAATATTCTCTAATGCAAACTATCTAGATTACCGGCTTCTCAGTATTCTAGACATCGCCACGAGAATGTAGGCGTAATCACGCGGCATGTTTATTTCAATCGGCAATTTTTCAGCGCGGCGGCCGCAATGCAGTTGCCACGAAGATTCATGGGCCGGGATCGGGCGATGTGATAAATGCGCGTCGCCCGATTTATTTACTGCCCGATCGTCTGAGTGACGCCGTAGAGTAGGCTACAACAGTGTTACAACTGCAACTCACTTCCATTCTAATAAATGTAGCTAAACGATTTTATACTGCCCTGTGGTCTAGTAATTAAACCATGGTCTTAGATCTAGAGGTCTCGGGTGAAATCCCAGATCATTGTTATTACGCTTGTTTCGTTGGCAGTAGGGCTTGTTTCAAGTCCATCTGGCTATCTATCACCGTCTTATTTATCTTATCTTAGTAGAGCCTGCCAAAGATTCCCCCTCCTATTAGCATTTTCACTCATCTCGGGATCTTTTTTGCAAAACCGTCTTACCTATTTAAGTGTGCCACTATAAAAACAAAGTAAATAAGTAAAATTGTTTCGATAGTTAGGTAAAGATAGAATAGGTAGTTTGTCAACAGTTGAGGGTTTCAAGTAAAGCGCGCTTTCATCGTCGACTCTATCGTAACTTAGCATTAGGTGAGATGATGACAAAACGTTTTCCCCCCGTGAAAAAGTGTTTCTACATACTTAGGTTTGTTAAGTGATATAGGTAGGTATATGTTATTTCCACATAGTCTTTATGCGCACTGGTCCAAAAAGTTGTGTATTAATAGAAACTGTTATTGTGCGTGGTAGCGCTGAGATGAACGCTTTCACTTCTTGGGCTTCACTGGCTGCTTTTCATGAGGCAGGGTGAGGCCATTTTGGCGTGCCACAATAAAAAAAAAATAAAAAAATACAAAATCTCCAATTTCTAAAATAAACGCGAGTATATCCATAAAAGTTGTTTAATTTCAATGGGAACACTAAGTTTAAGTAGGTAGGTACTGAATGTTTCTTCTGCTAGTACTTAAGCTGTGGCCGATCACACGTAATGCTATTAAATTCATCAGTTTCATCACGGTTGCATTGAGTGACAACGATGACTTCATTAAAACTAGATGGAGAACAATTACTATCTGGACTGTATCATGCCGGGCTTGATCATATTCTCCATCACGTTATATTTATAATTTTTTTATTTATAAGTTATCTTTAAATTAGGAAAAAAACAACCCGTTATTACTTACACAATTAACTTAAGGAATTAAAATAAGTACCGGAGGCCCATCTCTCACCCCTTCCCCCTCCCAATTCCTACTCCCTCCTCAAGATCCAACTCCTTCCTCAGGGTTGGCAACGCATCTGCGATAACTTCGGTTTTGCGGGTGTCCATGGGCGGCGGTGATTGCTTTCCATCGGGTGATCCGCCTGCTCGTTTGCCTCCTTTTACATAAAAAAAAAAAAACTATTTTTACAATTCAGGGCTGATTTTTCAATCCTCAGATAAATTTTATGCAACGATTAACATTGTCATTGTGACATGTTTTCTAAAAAGAATCTGTCATTATGTCAAAATTATTCAATGAATAATATTTAACTGACGTTTGAAAAATCAGCCCTTAGTAGTACTAATAATTGGTCTTAACCTTAACAGTACAACGCTACTGCTAACCACGCAAAAACCTCAATTTTTTAAGCGTATTCACTTAATCACTACGCTTGCAGAATTCATTAACTTAAAAGGCACGCTTTTGATGGTGTATCATTTTCCATTAATTTCTATACCAAGCTATTGTTTTACTTCATCAATAGCTACGACCTTCACCTTTGTTCCACAAATTAAAGAGAAGTCAAAATTATAAGCTCTTTTTATTTATTGGCTATCTTTCCGTCCATCTCCCGTTCTACAGTTAAGAGAGTACAATAAACTTCATACAAAACAAATGAGGTTCACCATCCACTGACATGTCTCCAATAATGATGCCGTCCAGAGTAGCAGTACGAATCGAGTTAAAATGTCATTAGACCATCCAGTTCCTGAGACAGGTTGGAAGCATAATCTTAAGTCGTGTCTCAAATCGTAATTTATGACTTTATGATAATAATATGCAGATCATTGGGATGATGAAATAAATCTATTAATATGAACATTACATTATCGTCTTCATTATGATGCAGGCTAGATTGAGGCTTTTATGTGTTTATAAGTTGTAAAGGTCGAACTAAAAGTTATTTTTTTTTAATATCTTTTACGGCACTGGTATGGGAAACATATTGTTCTGTTTTTCTTTTTATTATAGGGACAGTTGATCGAGCCATGATAAAGCTTCATTTGAGTAGTAAAATTTTGTATTTTGGTAGAACTAACCAGATACAACGAATACAAATTTTCACTGTTTTAGGTGTAGAGAGGCTACACACTCTTGCGAGTAAATTTATTTATCTTTGGCAAAAAACATTTTCCTTTGTGTTAAATAAAAATATAATAAAAATAAACAGAAACGATTCCTTTTCCATTATAATATATTATAGAAAGTGAGATGTAAGAAAAACTTCAAAACTGTTACTTGCATATTCCTCTTTCGCCTAAGTATACCACGGCTACCATTAATGAATAAGCAATTTTTTTACGTATGTCGCAATCAACCTGACACTCATTTACAAAGTGAACGCAGCACACGGCGCGCGCGCACAGGAATGTGCCGACTCGCCCACGCGTGGTATTGTATGCAAATGGCGGGTCGCAGGTCGCCGGTCTGCGAGCGAGCCGCCACGGATCATTACATGCTCTATTTGGTCTTTACATTCTTTCCATTTACCTCTTCAAATGCATTATGTGCATTTTTAAACTACATTAAATTTGTTAATGTATTTTCCGAAGGAGAATTTTAAGTGCTTTAATGATTTAAGGCTTTCTATGATCAGTGGTTACAGAAATTGTTTTTGCTGTATACATCCCACATTTTGGCTCTTATACATGGGTAGGCCAAGCCATAACTCACCCACCTCGCTAACCACACTCGTATATAAGGCCAGATCAACGGCCTTGCGAAAGTGGCTTCACGAGCAATTTATAAGCAACTTGTAAGATCTTAACCCTAACATACCACACCACCATTGATTCGAACCTTAAATAATAAAAATAACACTGAAAAATAAAAAAATATATTTTTCCATCCCTTGTTCATACAAATTAGAAAGGTAAATAGTAATAAGTTGTGTTAGTAATTATCGATCTCCACTGCTTGTTATTAGTTAAGAGCAACCAACGGATTGGTGGCATGTGGGCCGGAGCGCATGAATGGCCCAGCGTTCCGCCGAGTCATGACGGGAATCCCATTGTGTCTCGGAATCACGACCGCACGACAACTACACGACACGACGCTAATTGTGAATGAATGGGGGTCAAAGATCGATACGCTTCAACTTATTCGTTAATACCTATTTCCTGTTATGAATCTCGTTAAAGGCGAAAGATCACGACAAATATGACATGACACCTGCTTCGCTCAAAACCTCAACAGCACCTTTGATGTAATAAAGTGTTCATAATTATCATACTTTATCAGATAGTTTGGTGGTCTACATTATTTAAATAGGAAACTCAATTATGGGTCGTGTGCGATTCCGAATACAGATAGAGCCCTCATGTAATTAACTCTGAAACTTTTTTCTTGTCCACTCTTTGAGTTTTCGACATTTTAACGGTTGCATTAGAATGGGGAGAGTCTTTGTTTTTATTATTCCTTCGTCGACGATAGCCGGAAAATTAATGCTAATGCTGCCAAAAGTCGTTTACGTGGTGAACTACAATGGAGGGTTAGAAACTAATGTAAAAATTAAATGAAACTACGAATGTATGTCGGGTGGAAAATTTGATGTCATCCAATTTAGTTGCTAATCGCTTTGTGTTCTTGAATATAAGCAATGTAGGGTTTTGGTATAAATTAAAGTTCTTTTGTTTTTATTAATAATAAGAGTTTTATTTATTTATTATGGCATTCAACTCTACCGACTCTTTGAAAACAATAGGTATAGGTATTGAACAATTAAGATAAAGAAGAATACATTATGTATGTCATAAAATCAAACTGAAAATCGCCGCAACTAATATGGAATAAATTTTTATACGAACTCATGGGATCCGGGCACAAATAATTATCATGACTCACGATTATCCCAAGCGCATTTAACGTCCACAGCAAAAGGAAATAACAAGCGTCAAAGCTCTTTTGTTCAGTTCCCGCCACTGACCACTCACATAAGATAGTAGCCGGAATGACCATACTCAGCGAGCTAATCGTCAACCCAACTCGCACATAGAACAATATACGCGGCCGCGGCCAGGACGTCCAGAAATTTACTGTCCATAATTACAGGGTTGGCAGAGTTAATTGCAGGGCCGCTCGGGCCGACGTACCTCGCTTTTTTGACTAAATAAAAATTGACTAATATTCATAATAAATAATGAATTCTCCGTTCTCAGGGCTCGGGATTACGTTGGAGATTTTAATCCGCTACGTTTTGAGGGTTAAACGACCGATCTCGCATGGACTACTCAGATTGCCTTGAAGGAAGGTTTATAAGGCTAAAGGTTATTTAAAAAGCTAAAAAACAATTAGTCGCTTTTTATAAACGTTACAAAATGTTGTTCATCATACTGACGAATACAGCTACTGAGGTTTCAATTCTATGCAATCGATGTTAAACCTTCTTCATGAATGTTAAAGTGCATCACTGTTCCAAAGGGGCAATGTTGTCAGCATTCTTGGGACCGTTCCACACGGTTGGAGGACATCTTTTATGTGTAGGTCTTTAGTTTTTTATTTTCTAATTATTTTTCTCTGTTTTTTTTTTTCAAGTTAAGTTAAGTAATGTTTCTTTTTGTTGTGTACAAATTATGTTTTATATTATTTAAATATATAATAATAATACAATGACACTATATACTTCAAATGTAAATAATGATGTCAACTTAGAAGCTAATAATCCCATTCCTGAATCTTTCAGAACATGTAACATTCCGATTCAGCCGCGTATCAGATTGTGGAGACCAACGGCATCCCAGAATCTCATAAATTAGGGAACAAGGCAAAAACGCGAGCACCTCGTTGCATGTTCCTCGTTGCTCGAGGCCCTCCTTATAATTGCCGGGTTTCACCCAAAAGCCCTCAATTATAAAATAATAGCAGATGTGGATCATAGTAATAACAATTATTATCACGCTCGCCGCTATCATTATCTCTGAAATATGGCCGATGCGCCGCGTTGTATGCAAACTTTGGAATCTTGCTCGCATCTTGATCGCGTGAAGGATCTGTGCCATTATTCCACTGTGTCATTCCTTTTTGCTTTCTAATAACGTATTTTTAAGTTAATTCACTATTATTATTCTACTATAAATAAATATGCATGTTTCGTCATTCTGCTTATTGATTGTGCCAAATTTCAAAATGTTAATGAAATTAAACCTATTAAGAAGTTTTTGCTTGAAGTGATTAGTATAACATGATGGATAACGAGCACTCATTCAGAATATTTAATATGTTTTGTTAGCAAAGTGCATTATGCATGCTGAGTTATTATAAATCGGATAAGCACCCATATTTCTACAGATGCAAAGATAACTTTATAGACACTGATTCAATAGATTAATATAGTTACCTTCAACTCCGCTCTGTAATTGGGTACGGTATGTCGATGCTGTTGTATTTCGGCCCGTACATAGTAATGTTAACTAGTAATGCGTCGATTATTCAAATTCTCGAACAAGTGGAGTCCCCGCCCCTTTGCAGTCGCAATCTTAATAAAGACTTCCTAGGTGCACTACAAACGTATTTAATTTTTATGAAGCATAGTCTGGCGCGTATAATTTTAATTAAAGATAACGTTTAATTAAAGTTAATCGCTGAACAGATGACCGGCGAGATGAGGTTTGCAGAGCCGGACGGGCGGCTCGTTTCAATATAATTGCGTTCTGATTGTCTCGCTGTAAGCTTTGGACGATTATTTTACAAAGGTTATAAAGGTAATATTGACGAACACACAAAACCAATGTTTAGATATGACTTGGGCTTTATTTTTATATTGCACCGTCATCTCTAAAGTTCTCTCTTATATTCCATCTCAATGTCCGTGTGGGAAGTCATCAACCAATGAACCAGCTTTTACACTAACGATTGTGATCATGAAATATTTACAGGCTATAAAAGCCTAGATGAAAACTTGCAACCAGTTAACGATAGCAATTTCAAAGCACTCTTTTTCTGAACTGTAAAAGTGTACAGTTGCCGGATGAAATAATGCAATGACAACAAAAGCGGTGATGCGGTGGAGGCAGCACGCCGGCGGTTACCGAGTAATAGCAGATTACGAGCTAGAACCGCGGTCGCCATTACACCGGCAGCAGGCAGATTAATCATCGCTCCTCTACCGGATAATTCGGCGGTTGATTTAGTGAAAACCAACGTGTTATTACGGGATAAATCTCTATCTAGAAAAGCTAAGAAGGCCTAAGCGCTCCCCTGATTTATAGCCCACGGCCATCGCCGAGTTGAGTTTGATTTGTGATTCCCCGGGTTTTGTACTTTGTTGTTCCTCTCATCTTAAGTTGAATTTTAATGAATGCCTTAGAAATTATACGATTCGGTGTGTAATTATTGCTTTCGTGTATCATTGATTATTGCTCTTAAGATGGCGGTTGCTTAATTTATGTGAGCTATCCATCTTGATGTAAAGAGATAAAATCTGTAGACGATATCTCGGCAATAAAAATGTAGCACTTGTATCGACGTGGCAGATGCAAAATAGAAAATAACAAAAGAATAAGTTTTATTCAGTTTGGACTCAAAAAAAATTGCTCTTATTGTCACTACGCCTTCATAAGTCTAAGTAGAACAAGGTGAGACACCTTGTACTTATAAAAACCGGCAAGACTTATCAATGACATTTCTTTCCACCCTTTCTTTTATATCGTCAATGATCAAAAAATGCCCTTCTATCATAGAAGGACACTTTCCAATACATATCAACTCACAATATATATAATAAAACAATAACAAGAACATATCCAAGGATAGCCTGACATTCAATACACTGAAGTTTGTTATCTTCAGTTCTAAGCTGGTGCGAGCTGTCTAACCATCACACACGCGAGGCATAGCGTGGTGTCCATACATCGCGAAAGGCGCGCTCACCCTTTGGTATCGGCTGGCTGTAATGCTTGCGCGCAGATAATATCTTGATTTATTGCGGCTATCGACCATCACCTTCCCCTCTTTCACCTCAACCCTCCCCCTAAAACTCACCTTAAATTCATGCGGTCATTATCCTTTCTCGCATTAAATATATTTTGAGAAAACACCCGTTTGTTTTTATTCAAAAGTTTTAGTGCTTTATGAAAGATGGCAATCTTTGTAGCGTTTAATAATTAATAAATCGCTGGACTATCGTTGGCTGTTTAGAGGCGTAGTCCGAGGCGGAGAATTAATGAAGTCTTCCGCAGATATTCGCGGTTTAATAGCACCTATTAATTTTATCTCAACAACGGGCCCTCTTCGCGCGGGCGCGCCCATCGCGCTGTCCGTATCGCGTCGAATAAGCGGACATTCACGATTAAATGCATAAGGTTAATGAAATCAGTTGGTTATCGTCTTGATCAATCAAATATGTTCTAAGCTTATGACAAATCGTTGACTCCACCCAATGGATTTCGATACAATTGTGTGGAAATGTAAAAGCTTAAAATTTTAATGACAATAATCAAAAAGAAAATAAACATAATCATTTTAATATATAGGTATTTGATATATTTCTCTGTAGCATATATCAGTAAAATAAGTCATAAGAACATACTACTCCGCCTTTGAGCAAGGGATGGGAATTGAGATCAAGTAATCGCTACATTTGATGGATACTTTTTAAACGTGGGTTGGTGATCACAAACATTGAAAATTCCATAACAAAATTTTCCCAACCTGGTAATTGAACCCGGGACGTCTGGATATCATTACGAGTGCTTTCCCTCAGCCACAGAGGCGTTCATATCATAAACTTTATTAGAAATAAATAGTCAATTTTTTAATATAGTACATAGGAATGTCTGCAATCATGTGTGAAGCTTATCGAATAGATACTGTTGCTCAATTAATTTTCCTTTGCACCACATTTATTATTGCTTTAATGGTTGCGGTTATCGCTTCTTATAATTGGTAAATTAATCTTGGCCGTTCCAAAGATACCTACTCTGTGAGATTTTATTGTGGTTACGTGTATGGGAATCAATTCGTGGAGTAATATTGGAAAACATTTAATTTAACACGATCTATAAAGGTTTTATTCAATTAATACGTCCTAATTAGTTTCCTAGTAACTTTTCTAATTTTATGTCTTACATCTAGTTATCATTTTTGCCAAAAAAAGCTTTGTCTATTCTAATGTCTAACTAACTCTTTAAATACAGACGTAACACACACTTTTTCAGTAGTATCTCAACTTAGGTAGAAACGTTGAAAATGTAGATCTTACAACAACCCATTCGCGGACAGTAAGCTGTTTAGTGGCAATTTTAAAGTCAATAGTTAATATTTTACGAAGTAATTATTCAATAAAATATTCCGCACATACGCACCGTAAAGTTAAACCGATGTGCAGTGAAACGAGCGGCATCTATCACAAAAAACGTCAAGTAGGAGCTTCGACAAGCTCACAAAAGCTCGTAAAAGCTCTTCAGTATTATGTAGTTATTGTTACAGGGTGGAAACACCATTATTACACTGGTTTATTTTGTTGTTTGGCACGTCGCGTTTGCTGTCATGCCGGCGCGCCACGCCGCATGCCACTCAAGCGCGCTCTTTATGTGTAAATCAAAGGAAGCACTAACGAATTCAGTCGGCCACTGCGATATAGAAAGTAACCACTCCGTGTTCTAGTTAGGTACGTTCTAGAAATGTGCAACAAGTAATTTGCTAAAAATAATGGGATGTGTGATTAAATTTATTGTTAAATAAAGAGAACAAAGGTAAAATATAGAAAAGAAGACTTACCTTAGCGGGCACAAATTCTGGGACTATCGCAATGTTAAAAGTGTCTGTGAAAGAAGGAAAATGTACATCCTTTGATATTTATTGGTCGAAGTGATATTGATCGAAGGTTATTGAAAAAAAATGAGAACTTTGAACACATTTTGATAATCAGTTAGGTAATAATCGTCACTTCTTAACAAAAGACAGTGGTAGAGATAAATAAGCCTTTCTTTTTACTTAATAACATAATAATAAAACAAAGATGCGTATTGATAATGTAGTATTAAACCAGCAATTCTTGAATTTTTTGGGAGATTTTTATTTAACTAGTCACTTTCCACTAGATTTATTGCATTACCAACATTTTACAGTCCCAAGCAAGCTAACACAAGCTAACACGCACAATGCAACACCTCATTGACGTATCATTCACAGAAACTTATCAGATCTAACAAAATCTGAAGAGCGTATAACAAAACACTTCATAACACAATTCGCTCTTCATATTTAATCCTATTATGCTTGCAAACACAGTTGAACACTGACATCTTAATATCTACATCAAGTGAGCATTTCTCGTTCCATTGTGCTCTGCCTCCATTTCCCAGGGATTCGGAGCGAAATGTCAGCGGAAACATTTGGACGAAATCCTTTATTCCGGGATTACGAGATTTTGCATAGGAAACTGTCGTCAAATGCCCGGCCATTGAATAGAGGTGAATGGATCAAGCACTCGACAACAATGCACTATATCCAAATCGAGACGCATGTTTTGAATGAAACTTGGACAATATTTTGGGTTGTATTAGGGATTATCTATGGTCGAATGAAATAGGATTTTGCACTGCTGTAAAAATGTATTGATGGTAATATCTTTTGTGATAATCAGTCACGAGGGCTTTGAGAAACTTGTATGGATGTCACCTTTTGTTGACGCAAGTATTAATTAATTTTTGTCTCTTGTAAGTTAAAAGATAATAGTTCGAAAAGTACTTTTTATTTACTCTAAAGTACAGTACCGCTAATTAGGTGCCTTAAAATGTAGATTTCGGTCTAGCGAGATTTCCGCGTAGTGCTCATCTACTGGATGACTACCCCACTATCTATACCTACATCGTCTTAAGTAATTTTGTTACAATCCAACAACAATAATCAAATCATTATTAATGCAATTATTATCAAAAGAAACTACAGAAGTATGCGAATAAATATATCTATTTACCAAGTAATTATTATATTCTATAAGAGAAATAACATTAACATGACATTAATTTTCGTTATTTGTACAAAATAACGAATGTTAATTAATAATGACTTGTTGCTCCGCAATAGATTGTACAAATTCGGTGTTTTATGTGGAATGCCACATTCCATTTATTAAAACTAAGTGTTTTGACTTTAAAAGTTATTTCTGTACTCTTAAAAGTATCTAACTTTACTGTAGAAAGTAGTTTTATGACTTTAGCTAAGAATGAATAAGCTTTGCTGTTTTTTAATGTTATTTCGTAATCGTATCAGGAACGTCAACGTAACGTATAAGCAACTGGCCACATTTACCAAAATACAGCACACAACAAACCCCGTCAAAAAAAACTAAAACAGAAATATTTGCCTTGATGATATTAAACTAAAATTTGTAACAAATGAGGAAATTGCACCTACACCCCGCATCTTTAGGTATCACATTTGTTACAAAAATTACAAATAAGTGTTTTTTCCACGTCCAAAGGTAATAAATGTTTCCGGTGGATAATAAAGGACGTTTCCCCGTAACTATTATCAAAATTGGTCCATTTTTTCACGGGTTCAATCTCTACGAGGGCGGATACGGCTCGTATGACAGGATACGCTCGCGAGCGCCATTGATATCACGCGAAATATGATCAAGTGATTATTCAACAGATGTTCCCTTCCATAATGTTGATAGTGATTGGAATTGTTACACGAAGAAGGAAGAGAATTTAAGGTACAATCGTTATTTTAGTAACTCGATGCATTATGCGTTCGGGTGACGATCTAGCAAGTTAAGCAACTTTCACGCAACATCCCGTCACGGATGGGTGGCCAAATTAAAATATCTTAAGCTTCTCCGTACTTCCAGAGGCTAAAATAAAATCTATTTATGGGCGATTAGTAGTTTCAATAAATTTTGTGTGTTTGTATATGTTTGTATAAGTTGTAAATCTTAACAAGCATTCTAAATTTCTTGTATACTGAAATAACAAAACTCATTGCCCTATTCACATATTGGAAAGCATAAGTATAGTCAGTCATAACTCATTTTTTCCCATCATTTGTTTGATTCGCAGTGGACGGCATTATGCGTAGATGTCGCAGCGTATAGGCGTGCGTTTTGTATTAAATAAAGAATAACATGCGCAAATGATAGTGATTAAAGCGCGAGTGCGATGGGCGAGGCGCGTGCGCCGTAATTATTGTAATCTGCGCTGCGCTTGCCCCGCTGGTGCCGACTGCTATTCTATTATTGCTGTTAACACATACTTTTGTTTAACGTTAGTTTCATGTGACGTTAACGGTGTGCTATGAGTAGTGTTGGCCTGATTTGACTTGTAATTTGCACTGAGTTTTTCTAAGCTTACTTTATAATGGTAATGTTGACGAAGTGTTCAACAAATAGCAATATTATATTGAATTGTTTAACTGTTGTATTGAAATCTTGGTTCGTATTATTTATTTTATCATAATTTTAAAAAAAAGCTTTATCATAATGCCCAGAATTTAAATAAAAAAATAGCATATGACGATACCAATAGCAGTAATAGGTAAGTTGTAATAGTAGTAAGATTAATTGTTTCTCTAATCAGAAGTCATTTTGGAAAATAATTATCTAGCGTCTATCTAGATTTGCCCTACCAATGTAGTAGGGTAATGTCGAGATAGTGTGATTTGCCAAAGTCAAAGCATTTATACACTTTTAAAATCATTTATTTGACGTGACATAATTTGGCCTATCTTCCTAGGCTTAGACTAAGACAAATACCACCCAAGTCAATATAATGTAGCTCCTTTAAAAAATTAACGCTGATATTCAGAGGATATAGTGTTTTCTGTGCCTCTGTTTAATAAAGTCGAATATATTTCGTTAGCCATTGATTCTGTACGAGCGACGCGTGCGCACCTGGTCGGGCCCGCCCTCGCGCCGCCCTGCGCCGCCCTGGGCCCAGCATCGGGTTACCATTACAAAAGAAACAATGCAGTGAAAAGAAAGTCCCTTGTGGATATTGGTACATTCGCCCTTACAGTTAAGGTTGCAGTCGTGTTGGTAGCCTGGCGAAAAAATCTGTAATAACCAGAATCAAGGTCCTGGAAAATACATATAATAAAGCTAAAGAGGGTCGAAAGTCTGTACATGAAAGGTATTCGAAAAAAGTTGACTGGGGATACTTAGAATCGATAACAGAACACGTTCCAACAGTTTCTAGAACTTTTGTCTGTTTGTCTGTTTATCTGTTTGTCTGTTTATTTGATCGCGCATCACGTGAAAATGGCTGAACGGATTTAGATGAAACTTTGCACATAGACAGACCCGGACTAGGATATAGGATACTTTTTATCACGGTAACAAGTTCCTGTGGGATAGTGTAGTCTTTGCGAACGAATTTTTTTTATTTTTTATATTATTTTAAAATTGACAGTCTGCAAACGAGCAGGCGGGCCGCCCGATAGTGAGCGGTCACCGCCGCCCATGGACATCAGCAACATCGCAGATGTTGCTTTTGTGTTGCCGACCTGAGAAAAACTTCTTTACACCCTTTTGAAAGAATCCATGTCGTAGTTAATGGGAAAACCTCCGATGGCAGCTCATTCCACAGTTTGATGGTACGTGGAATAAAGTCTCTTTGGAAACTAACCGTTTGACAGAACAGCGGCTCCAGGAAGTGTGCGTGTGCCCTGTTCCGATGGCGAGCGGTGCGATGGTAGAACGAGGAAGTGGGCACCAAATTAAAAGTTCCTCAGAGCATTCTCCATTATAGTCGCGGGCGACAACTAGTAAATAAATATTTTGGAAATTTCAGGCAATAACAATCTAGGGTAACGGAACCAGTATTCGACACATCTTTCGTCACTAAAATATAACATACATTTTCATTTTTACTTTTTTATTTTTGTTCTAATTGCTGCATTGAAGCTAAATTAAATATATATAAAATGCAGCAAAAAAATTAAATGCTTACCCGACCAAGCCAGTTACCATTGGATAAATAGTCACCGTTAGATAAATGGCACTGTGCCGCTAAAAGCACTCAAAAATTAAAAAGCAGTGTGAAAATTCAGTGCTTACGTCAGCCTTCCCAGTAGCATGATCAGTGCAGGCGCCTGGATTGCGGAAGACCCAGGAGCGATTCCTGGCTGGGTCGGGTAGGCATTTAATTTTTTCACTGTATTTTATAAATATTAAATACATTTTCATTGAAATATTATGAGATGACAGCAAGGAAGAGGTGGTCTGTATTCAATGGTTGCTGCAGACTAAAATCCGTTGTTAGCAAGGATCCAGGGGTTAGCCCCTGTTTTTAAAGATTACTAGCCGTCACTAATAAATAATGGGTCAATATTGCTAATCAAAATAAGCCATTCACATTTATTCATTCACAATTTCATATTCTTATTACCTACATACAAATTTTAAGCGTAAACTCATTTTTTCTTTTTTTTTTTCTTTTTTTATAGCCTATCATTTGCACAATCGCATATTCTTACTACATACAAATTTTCATCAAGATCGGTCAAGCCGTTCTTGAGTTCAAAGTGACATACAGACAGACAAACAGACAGACAGACAAAAATTTCAAAAATCGTAGAATTGGTGTCATTGAGTCATAAAATGAATATATTTTATCCCAAAATTTGTCAGAAAAATTGCAAGTACACACAGAGCCTACAGATTTATATAGTAGTAAGATAAGATAAGATAAGAAAAAAATGACAATCCCTGGTTTTGTCGAATGCTGGTGCCGCTACTAATAGTAATAGTTTATCCGTATTTTGTCTTTTTTACTTTTTTTTTGGAGGAGCTCGATGGCGCATTGGTTAACGCGCCCGGGTAGAAAGTTAAGCAACTTTCGCAAAGGCCGGTCATCAGATGGGTGACCAAAAATGTATGATCTTGAGCTCCTCCATGCTTCGGAAGGCACGTAAAGCCATTGATTCCGGCTGCATTAGCAGTCGTTAACAACCACCAATCCGCACTGGGTCCGAGTGGTTTATGGCCTGTTCTCCTTATCCATCCATAGGGAAGGCTCGTGCCCCAACAGTGGGGACATAAAATGAGCTAATGATGATGACTCTAATTTGAAATTATGTTATTATGTATGTATGTACAGCATACCATAGAATATCTGTTCAAGCTTATACTATGTTTATTAGTAAAGATACTAGAATTTGAAAAAAAATATCCAATCACGCTGTTTACTTATCCCACTTTGCTATTAGTTGTGCTAAGACACATAAATAAACTAATAGCATATTAGTAACAAAGTAAAGGTCTAGGGACATTGTAATAAAGACGCGTGCGCACCTGGCCCGGCCCACCCTTACGCCGCCCATCGCCGCTCTAAATACTGTTTCAGATTACGTTTGCGAAACGGGCGAAAAGTTTTTTAAAACTGGTTTTATTGTTACTTTTTGTAAAAATAACAGCCCTAAAAATGTAATAGGCAATTAAAAACTAGTATTGTATGCAAGTATGTTCCCTTGTTGCATTTGACACGAGACCGGACGAGAGGATATTCTAGGCTCAGCTGTTTGTAACCTACTATTTTACCAATTTGTTGTATTGTGTGTGATTTAAGGTTCCAATATCATCATAGTCATTACTACCAACTGCTTTTCCCACTTCTGATTCCATGCGTGTAGTTTTCACCAGTTTTCACGAACAGGTGAAAACGACTATTTTACTAATACAAAAAACAGCAACATAAAATAAGGTGTTTTTTAATTTTACTCATAATTAAATGTGAAAGCAGTAATTAAATCGGCACCTCCTGATGGGAATTGGCATAAGTAACAACAAATTCCTCTCATGGAAGTTTTTCAACACTCTATGAAGAGAAATATACATACTCAAATTTAATGTGTTTGGGCATAATTCATTGCGAAAATTAATGATGATTGTAACCCACATGCCGGTGTCTATCACCTTCTAGCTTGAGTATCTTTCATCATCAAATAAAATAAAAATAGTTAAAATTTACTTTAGAGTTGTGTTATCAAATATGTGGTATTTCATCTGCAAAGACGAATCTGCATAGCCATCGTTTGCAATGACCGTTGGATAGATGGCGCGCTGTGCCGCTATTAGCACTCAAAAAATTAAAAAAGCAGTGACAAAATTCGCGTATCAGCCTTCCCGGTAGCATAGCTGTCAGTGCAGACGCTCGGATTGCGGAAGACCCAGGTTCTATTCCTGGCTGGGTCGGGTAGGCGTTTAATTTTTTCACTTCAATTTTATAAATATTTAATCTTTCATCATCGTCATCATCATCATCATCTTAGCCAAATCTTTTGTTTTGTGGAAAGTCTTTACACCAACGTTAATCACAGTGCTACCTACATTTACTTTTATTCAATTTTGTAGTGTCGGTAATAAATCGCCACAAGCCCCGCACCACAAGCTGCAGAAGGGTTGCGATCCGGTTGCAACACAACACCTACTTCCGTTGCGTTCACCATAAGCAACGGCTTGGCAGCTTACTCTGTGACGTTCCTTAAATCACAACGATAATGTTTCAAAGTTATTCTAACTATTATATTCATGCAGACAGTTGGTACTGGTGGTTTTGGATTTGTTTGTGAAATTAGTTCTATTTTTATTTTTACTACTGCAAAGGAACCTTAATTAGTTACCTAAACTCGTGGTAGCAAAGTATATCATTATTATTTATTTTGTACGATAAGTGTAGTGTATTCTGAAGCTGGACACTATGCTCTCATATAGCCTTCTCTCTTCTTCTCTTAATTCCTTTTTTTAAACAAAAAAGTGTGTTTTTATCAAGTTCTTGGTTGTAATATGTAGGTCATCTGATCTCTTAACGCAAAGTAACTCATTTGCGGTAGTATCAAAGTTAACAAGTAGATCTACTCGTATTAAAAAAAACGAACGAGCCTTACAGTAGTCGCATATAATGTGTAACATGAAATACGGAAACTTTTCCATTAAGCAGTGACAGAAATTAACCTCAAAATTTAAAAAAGCTATATACTGAAATATATTATTCGAATAATTATTCATTACTTACTTGGATTTTTTATCAATGATCTGCACTTTATTGAGACTTATTATCAACAGTAAATATTTATTAATATAGTTTAAAAGTATATTACACACGAAATGGTTGAAATCAATATTACAATAGAAAATAAAATATAGAATTAACAATTACGTATATTTTTTACAAATCATAAAAAGAATGTAGTAAATACTCATTAGAAGGCAACAGGCGACTTCCTGTCACACTGTTACGTCCAACTTCCGTCACATTTCACGAAATCACTCTCACAAATTGTACTTATAAGAAGGCGAGCGGAAAGATGTTACACATCAAAAAGCGTTACTTTTTATTTATTCATGAACACGTTTCTTGTATTTTTTTCATAAATTCTTCGCATCCACGAGATTAACTAGTAGATAATGACGTGTAGCACGATTTGCTATCCCCACGTATTTAGTCACGCACCAAAAGTCAAAAATCCAGATAAAAAGTGAGTAACAGTATTAAATCTACTATTACAAGCCTGGGCTGCCAGAGTACTAATGGTTAATGGTAATTATAAGACTAAAGTGTTTGTTTGTTAATCAAAGTTCAAAGCTTTCATTGGGGTTGTAAAAAATGCGTTATCGAGTTTATATTAGTTTCGCGTGCGTCGCGTTCCCGCCCAGCCGCCCTACGCCACTCGCGCCGCCCCGCGCGTAAACAAACTTGTGGCAGCGAGCAGCGCCTCCCCGCGGTGGAAAAGAGAAGCGCGCGTGCGAGAGGGAAGGCACCTCTCCTCGCCGACTCGCCGCTCGAACCCTACAATTAGTAGACGAGATTCGTTCGCCGCATCGATTCGTTACGAGATAATTGCTCCGAGGAATTTTCTTTGAAATATTTTTTTTTGATGTCGTGTGTGTTCTGGTGACATTGTTGTGTGTTTCTGCTACTGTCTGATGGGATAATGAACTGCGCGTACTACCAGCAGCACGGGGGCTCGCACCCCGCGCACCATAATGTTAATAACGCTTACTTCAACGAGGTAAATTATTGTTTTAAAAGTTTTTTATTTGTTTTTCTGTGTGAAACAAACTCAACTCTTTGCATATTTTTTTTTTAATTTATTGTAGCGCAATGTCGTATCAAAAATTTAAATGCTTCTTTTAATTTGTTAAGTTAGAAGGATAAATGTTTTTTTTATTATCACCCAAATATTTTTAAATCTTTAAACTTAAATTCCGTTTCTTAATTGATTGAGGCACTATATTTATTGTAAAATGAAACACAGAATTATGTACATTTTAAAATAAGGAATAAAAATAATTAAAGTTTAAAGTAGGTTAATTTTTATAAGATACACAAGTGAAACAGTATATTAAATCCAGCTTTTCTTAGAAGAGTTTCTTATTTTTATTAACTATAAATATATTCGATTTGAAGGGTTTACATTTTAAAGAGACATCAAAACTCATATTAGTCTCAAAAGTATTGTTGATAACATTATTTTGTAACTATTGTTATTCCAACTTCATTGTTTAACATGAGCTTTATGCCGTTGATACTTGATTATTAAAACAAACTGTAACTGTTACTTAATGCTAATTAAAAAAATTGCTTTTAAAAGCTTAGCAGTATATTATTTTAATTTTGTAACTTAATTTTATTATCCAAAGTTTATACGGATATTTTCGGAATCGTAAGGAGTTCGAAACGTCTTACTTTAAAATAATATATTTTAAAGTGAGACGTTAATTTATACGAAAACGGAAAACTCCGCTCTCCTTTTTAAGGCGACGCATTGGAAATTTACGTGGCGGGGATCTTGATTTTTCCCAACAATTACAAAACATATGAAAGTGATATTTGATGACATGATTTTTCATTTAATTGACTTCATTTTACTAGTTGCAGAAACACGATTTGTCAACTTTTATTACAGAGAAAAAAAATCAAAGTAACCTCTTTTAAAACATAGATTTGCATTTTACAGGCTAACCAGACCGATTTAAGCATCTAAATTTTCTTAGTAGATTAGTCTTAACACACACTTCAATATTGTAGTTCATTTTTTTTAAATAATTTGTAGTTTTAATTTGAAGGAAAAAAAAACAGTTTTTCTTATGGTATGGGGCGCAAACGCTCGTATCAAAACGTATGAGATTTATTGTTTAGCGGTGCGAGCAAAGCAAATTGCGATCACCGGAGTGTGAGATTTAGTATGATAACGTTTAAAATGGTAGGTAATACAGTTAGTAGTATACATAGGTATATTTTATATGTGTTATATTTCATTGTATAAAAATTGTATATTGTTGAATTTCGACTACTAGTATGTTAAAAAGACTTGAGCTAGTTCGTTTAAAGTGATTAATTTCAATACATATTATTAAGTAAGCCTGTTCGCGGCTTCGATTTAGATTCATTAGTTCGCCTCTATATTTTATTTATTTTCATGTTTGTATTTCTTTTATCTAATAAGAAGCCAAATGAATAATATATTATTCGAAAATAGAAAGTAGCCTTTATTTTGAAGGTAAGGTATTCCTTCCATTTTCTCATATAAAAGACCACTTTCGCTTTAATATTATTAATTTGGATTATATTGAAAAATATTTTTTCTTACGTACGCAACATTTCTATAGATAGATCTGTACGACATAAAATGGATAAAATGTCTTTTATAAAAACGACAACTTCAAATTTAAATTTAAAAATATTTTTTTGAAAAAAATGTTTTTTATTGATTCAGATTTAACTAACGTGCGTTTCATTAACTTTCAATGGGGGTTTGAGTTTACATCGTCTAACAGTACATCATAGCCGTATATTATTGATTCCAACTAGGCACTAATTGAATTCCGTCAACTCATATTCTATTCATAAAATAACCTAATAACACATCATTAGACGATATCAAATTACACCCTACGAAAAGCTCTAAGAGAGAGAGAGAGCTTTGCGTAACTTTGACACAAACAAAAGACGATCGCGCAAATGTGCCAATAAAGGTGCATTCTAACGAATAAATGCACGTAAAGAGAGAGAAAAAAAACATTTGACTGCGAATGACAATATGTATAACTTTGACACTAACAAAAGACGATCGCGCAAATGTGCCAACAAAGGTTCATTTTGACGAAACAAAAGTCACGTAAAGAGAGAGAAAGAAAGAAAAAAAAACATTTGACTGCGAATGAAAATATGTAATTGGTGTGATTAGCCGTGGCGATTGCGGTGCGCAAACAACTCCCGCGGCTGGCGGCGCAGGCCACAATGGGCCGCGCGACTTGGCTATTCTTCTTTTGTCGCCTTTCTTATCGACATTAATATTGTATGCCTAACTTTATAAGAATTCTTATTCCTAATGTAATTTTGGGACTCGTGCTTTGTCGAGATTAGAAGAAGAAAATGTTAAATTCAACGTTGCCATGTTGACTTTCCAATTAAATGTAATTGTATTGTAGTTTAAATTTTGTTGTGGCAACACTTTAAGCCCACTGTTCGACACAGTTTTCTTCACCAAAAATAACATAGATTTTCGATGAAACTTTACGGGATAATAGATAAAAAGCATGTGATCAATTGTTCCCTGTGTGGTGCCGGGGATAAAGAATTGCACCACCCCATCTCTTCCTGTGGGTGTCGTAAAAGCCGACTAAGGGACCATTCCAGAGGATGGGCAGCAGCATCTCTCTGAGGTTACCCTCAACCTACTGCGATCGCCAATCTGCCTGCCAAGCGTGGCGATTACGGCAACTACCCCTCATATCCTTGGGGGAGGCCTTTGTCCAGCAGTGGACGTCTTTGGCTGAGATGATGATGATCAATTGTTGCTAAGGCCCAAAATCAGTTGCTGATCCGTATTTTTAATGATTAGAGGAAAAACAATCGATCAGTGGTTCCAGTCGAACACTGGGGCCAATACGCTAGATCAGGGTTTCCCTAACTATGGTGGGTCGACGAGCGAATATTGAGTGGGCCCTGCCTGTAGAACGACCGACCGAGCCAACGGCCGGGCGGTTGGTGTTTTTTTATTTGAAAACTTTGTTTGTTATTTGAAAAGTCCTTTATTCATATTGGTAACGGTTCAATTTCCTAGAGATCGGTCGCGAGTTTGTAAACTTGTACTTATTTGATGGGTCGTAGCCCAGACGACTTTGGGAACCCCTGCCCCAGATACAATTTGATATAATAAAAAAACTATAAGTATTTTTTTCTCAAACTACTTACAAATGAAATGATCAACGTTGTAAAATAAATATCAGCAGTAGGTACATTATTATTTTTAACCAGATAGGTATCGCGTGAACCAAAATCACATTAGCCTTCCGTTACAACTCTAAATAACACAGTCTGCCAACCCAGCGGTTGTGAAACTGAAATTGCATTGCACGAGTAAAGCTAAAGATGAGACAATATAATCATGCCGTAATCATTTATGTAATAACACCCACAATCGTTGCTGTTTATCTTTATGCCATCTGTGCATGATATGTTTCCGTTTCAAATACCGACAAAGTTGCGAATCGTCATGTAGAAATAAATGTAAATCGAAAATTGCTGGTTGTTACGAGTCCCCATTGGTACAGTCACGAGCATTAATTAACATGTGAACAATGTAATTCTTAATACAATGGAATAAACGTCAAAACAGCTTGTCAAAAATGTAAACATGTTAATGCTCGTGACTGTACCTACACGTGAAAAATAAGCATAAAAGGTGGTGCTGTGTGGGGGGGTTTTAAGGCTTATTTCTATACATAGATCTATACGATATAAAACGGATAAAATGTCTTTTATAAAAACAACATCTTCAAAATAAAATTAAAATTATTTTTTTGAAAAAAATGCTCCTTATTAATTCAGATTTATCTAACGTGCATCTCATTAACTTTTAATGGGGGTTTGAGTTTACAACGTCTAACAGTAAATCATAGCCGTATATTATTGATTCCAACTAGGTACTAAATGAATTCCGTCAACAAAGTATTCATAAAATAACCTAATAATAACACAACATTAGACGATATCAAATTACACCCTACGAAAAGCTCTAAGAGAAAGTTATAGTTTATGTTTTAATCCAATGAGTCTATGTTTTAATCTAGGTTATAAACTATCTGTATGCCGAATTACATTTAAATCCATCCATCCGTTGCAGCGTGAAGAAGCAACAAATATACACACAACCATACACACAAACTTTCGCATTTATAATATTAGTGTGACTAGCGGCCGCTCGCGGTTTCACCCGCGTGGTTCCCGTTCCCGTGGGAATATCGGGATGAAAAGTATCCTATGTGTTATTACAGGTTATAAACTATCTGTATGCTGAATTTCATCCAAATCCATCCGTTGCAGCGTGAAGAAGTAACAAATATACACACACACATACACACAAACTTTCGCATTTATAATATTAGTGTGAAATATTAGTGTGATAACAGTGACATTTAAAGTAACTACTGTTTCTATAAAACGTAGTTGTTTGATTTACAGGTGATGATATTACGAGCCGTCTACCCAAGTAGTCATTTAACTACGATCCGAATATATAATTATAATAATGCAGTCTTAAAATATTTTTTCGGTCCACAATAAGCCAGTCATCATAATTAAATGCAATCCTTTTGGACTCTGTTAGAAAGCAATGGCCGGTTCAGTGCATTACGAAAGGGCAATTACGCTACATTAGAATTGCTATTAAGATTACTGTACTGTCATAGGTATTATGTTTAATGTACACATATAATTTGAGCAAAGTTTTTAAACACTACAATATTAAGGAAATAATAATACCTATATATTTCTTTTTATTTGCTCCAGAAGTAAGTTTGGGGTAAATATGGAGTTAGCGCAACATGTTTTCTTGTTCAATTCTCCTCGATGAGTCTTCATCTCAACATTTACTCATTTCTTTGCTAAACAAAGTTTTTATAAGGAGAATTAGCGCATTAACTCTTAGTTAAAATATCCAAAAAAGGTTAGGTCCAGTTTAAATTAAAGTAGGTAACTTTTTTATGGCTAGTAACAATCGTTCGTTCTACATACGTCATTGAAAAAAAAACTTAAAAGACGTTCCGTTTCGTTTAAACCTTGCGACTTCGTTTGTTTCACAAAATTCCTATTTCAAAATCGTAATCAAAGAGTAGAGTTGACCAAAGAGTTCCGAATACGAAACGCTATAAAAGTCATATTCTAATTTTGGTGGCACTGCCATAGGATAGCGGGGCAAGGGGGCGACAGGGGGCGCGGGGCACTCTTTTGGGTCTCGCAATTACGAGGCCCATAATTACAGGGCTAGCGGCCGCGCGGCGCCGAAACCGACCGACTCCGAACAAATCTCCTGCCGTAATTAAAAACGTTCCAAATTAAATTCGCTCGTGTGTACGGCCCCGACTTATGATATTAACTTTTTAGGGACTTTCTAATTAGTTTTTTCATTTTTTCTACGCCTGCTGGGAAATAGGTTTTGTAGTATCAAGGGCATTTGCTTTTTTTCAGGCTGTCACGATAATCACGAGTTGGCTTAATGAAATCGGCACTTTTGTTGATTTGATTCACAAGCTCATAGAAGGTCTTACTTCGGAATGTTAAATCTAGATTTAGACCTATTTTTGTAAAACATATTTATTATTACTAGTAAATCTTTGTTTTTTTAAAATATTTAATGAAGATATTAACAATATTCTTTTTATTATTTCAGGTTAGTATCGACACCGTGTCCGCGGATCACAAGGACATGAAGATTTTAGTAAGTATTTAGTTATTATATCTATTTATATATTTGTAACTTTAGAGCTAATTCACTTAGGGCTGATTTTGCAATCGTCAGTTAAAGTTTATTCATTGAATAATTTGACATAATGACAGATTCTCATTAGAAAATATGTCACAATGACAATCTTATTCTTTGGATAAGACTTATCTGAGGATTGAAAAATCGGACCTTAGTCTACTGGGTCTATCGAAGTCGTGGTGACATTCCCGTTAATGTCAGTAAACCGAAAAAAATATTTCTATCAAAAATGATATAAAAGCTGTGCCGTCAAGAACAATTGCACAAAACTAATAAATACTATTCATTATTCGTAATTGCCTAATGCCGATCGACGAACGGTGATTCGTACAATGCCAACGTTTCGGCACGAACACAGGAAATTATATCGGAACGAATGTCGAATGACGAAATCTGTAATCTATTCGATTTGTTGTCATCGATTCGACGGACACTGTGAAATGCGAATGAGCATTGTGCGCGTGCTGAGGGCGAGCGCGACGCATTCGATACGCGGCTAGGTGCGCGCGCGCTGTCACACCAATGTAACATAGTAACAATGGAGAACGCCGACGATTCGACTTACGATGGATTTACTGTCCGAAGGATTTTATGTATTCTGTAGGTAGGTGCAGACAAATCTATACAATTACTTCGATACTACGAAATTAGTACATAAAAAATATCATTAATATCATAAACTATGAACACTATACTATCTAGATAAAGGCACCTGACCGCACGTACCTATACAAAGTTTTGTAGGTGTATTGCACAACACGAACGTAACGTAACATAACGTTTAGTTATGTATAATTACAGTTATTGTTATAGGATGTAGTGTATAGTATGATGAACAAGGTTGTTTTCGAACAACGTTAACTTTGGTGCGTATCGTGAGACTCATACTTAATATAAATAGATAGAAAGATTAAAAAAATATATATATTAGACAAACATCACATACATTGTTCTGATCCCAAGGTAAGTAGCTAAAGCACTCGTTTTATGGAAATCGAAAACCACGACGGTACCACAACCACCCAGACCAGACACAAAATCGAAAAGTTCGTTTTTCGACATTGACCCGACTGGGAATCAGGACCTTAGAGTTAGCGCCGCCCAAAGTCCGGCGTGCAAGCCTCGGCTACGGAGGAAATGGAAATAGATGGATAGTTAGTTAGATAGATAGATAGACAGATAATATACAAATTGATAGATTGGTAGAACACAGATAATAGATAAGTCTTATTTCAACCATAAAAATATATCATTAAAAAAACCAAATTACAAGTTGGCAGTCTCATCGCTTTAACCATTCGGTTCAAATAGAGAGAGCTAATAAACTGTAAAATTGTAACCACACAACAGTTAAACAAATTAAAAGATCAATAACTATAGTGAGTTAGCTAAACATATAGAGCAGCGTTAAGTTAATAAAGTAATTCTGCAATGAAAAGCGCCCCGCAAAGTCCACACAATCCTGCCACACGCGAGCTAGGCGCAGCCCGCGGCGTTGCTCGCTCAATGCGCATTGTCCGCTCAAAAGATTGCGCACAATTGAGAAATGCCGGTACGTTTCGCAAGCCGCAGCCGATTGTATTAAACAAACACGCTTCAAACAATCACGATTAGATCGAAAAAGGTTATGGGTGTAGAGAAATTTTATTAAAGTTACTATTTATAGGTACTTACACTAATACTAGGTACTATATCTTATGACCGATTTCGGCCACTTTTTTTGTTGACCTTGGGGAACTCATTACGAGTACCCGATCTTGAGGAGGCCTGACAGTTAGGAGTTTAGGACTCACCCGTCCGCCTTTCCACATCCCACTAACAAGGGGAGAATCCCCAAGTTAGCTGTCAGGAATAGGGGGTTACCCACTAACCCCCGGAGGACCAATCTTCGACAGCAGAAGAATGAAATTGTAGTCGCGGGACCTAACCCACTTGGAAAATAACCACGCGAGGAACGATTTTATGCCTGGGAGTTATCCTTAGATTGGGCATAGTATGGATTTGCTGTTCCGCCTTTAGAACTGCTCTTGTAAGACTTACGTATCCATCTTATTGAAGAAAGTATGAGTGCAATTTGGACATGTCAAAATTATTAACGTTATTATGACCATGGTTTTTTCTTGTCGAATTGAGTCTTTTGCCTATTCATTTCTATATCCTATACAACATTTGAAGATCCAAAAGCAACAAGCCAATTTGATTGACTTTTCACTATGCTTAAGGAAAATACAGAGATCTGAATTGTTAGTAAAAAAACATTTAAAAAAAAAATAGGTGTGTTCAAATAAGTTTATGCGATTTGAAACTATTAATAGTGGTATTTAAATTGCAAAAAATCAGACGAAAAAACGTTTCTTTTAATTAAGTATTACCTACTAACTATTTAGGTCTTTGTATTTTCGTAAGTAAGATTACTAAGGTAGAATATCTATAGGAGGTCCAGTGTATACAACACACTGTGCCGAAATATCTGATACTGAACAACAACAACATCAACAAAAAAGGTTACAGTCCCAACATATATTTTTTACAGAGTTTATGTCTTTTAAAAGTAATAGTGCCTACATTGTGCATACTTAGTGTACGTATTATGCTCAAATTTACACATCTATGTAACATGAAACGGAAACGTTAGTGGCTCATTAAAATCTAACCGATTGTAATGTTCCTAGAAATAATGCAAACTCATACATACGTACCTGTACTCCCACCCAACCTCACACACGTATAAATACTTCATCCGAAGTGGTACTTCAGTCGATAGGTGAGTTAATGTACCTACTACATAAGGGTGGGGTGGGCGAGAGGGATGGTGGAACGCCGAGTCTCCCCGGAGGCTGACTCTTGATCTGGCTATTTATATACTGAAGGGGCTTTTAAGGTAGTCTACAAATCTTTTGCGAGCATTGGAAGGCCGGCCGCAATTACGACTTTTGGCTTTCTGCGGAATTAGTGGACTGGGGTACGGAGTAATAGAGGGTAGCTTTGGCTCTCTTGTTAGTAAAAGTTATAATAGTTATAATAACTCGATTTAACATAAATAACAAAAAAGTAGGGTAATATTTAAAAAAAATAGTTTTAAGGTAATTTATTTATTTAATTGGCACAACTATAGGTACAGAATACAATTCAATACATTCACAACAGCAATAAGGTAATGTTATAAAGATAAACTTCCATTATTAATTACTTACACGGCATTCTTCAGTTTTTATAGATCTAAGATATTAAGTAACGTGATGACATTTAATACTTTATAATATTTAAATATACACAACAGATAAATATAAAAATACTTTATTGATTACACACAAACAGTTAAAATAAATAAGCTCGGCGGTGTTATTACTTAATGCGATACTAGACAAAAACTGCTACATATGCTAGTAAGTATAAACTACAGACCCAAGCCAAAACTTCTTGTCTATCTGTTGTAGGGATCAGTTTTCGGCCAGTAAGGTCTTGAAAGTATGTCTCTTATTGTACTTAGATAAACTTCTGAAAATATATGTCTACAGGCAAACTATAAAAAACGCAAAGGAGTTTTGATAAGAGTCGCATAACGCATTGGTAAGAGTGCCCGATAACTTTCGATCAAAGAAAAAAACAAAAGCAACTCCCCGATTTCAATCAACAGTCATGAATGAATCGCTATGAATCGAACAAGTTGTTTATTAACATGTGCTGCTACTTGAAAACAATAATCGCTAAACATAACAACGTGTGCTACAGGAGCTATAATTTTCACCTCAACTTGTTACGTGTATTACCTAACTTTTCAGCGATAACCATTGTTTACCGGCTTTCGGAAGGCTCGATGATAGCCTGTCATCGCTAACTAGCTGCTAACTAGCTGCAATTAAACTTGTACTCTACTACAAAGTTTTAAAGCTAATATTTCTCGAGCTCGTGCTCCACTGTCGGACAGTGTTGACCCAGTATTGAAAACTGTTTTTAGTTTGGTTAAGTATTGACAGGGCTGGGTATTAGAAGACCATGAGAGGGGAAAATTTAAAGCTCATTTTAATAATCATCCTTCGTTTAAATCTAGGAGACTTTGTGCATTTCTATCATCTACGCTATACGTAGTAGCGTCTATTTTTGCTAAATTCTTACGCTTATGGAACATATATTTTTTACCTGTCTTGGTGTGTGCAATGAATAGACCAAAACGGTCTGATCCAGAGGTCCCGGATTCAATCCCCAGCAAGAATTATTAAGTTCTTCGCGTTGCCGTTGGTAGGGTGGTAATATACCTAGTGGATAATGTTAGTATTATTTTTATACAACTATTTGATATGGGATAACCAGCACCTCAGTAGTTGAGTAGGTATTCCGGTAAGAGCGCTTACATCTTCGACCTTATTTTCACTTAACATAAGGCAAGTAAAAATTAAGGCCATGCCGCTACACCTTGTGTAATCAAATAAAAAACACTTGCCGTGAAGTTTATAAAAAAGAACAGAAAAAATTCTTTCGTAGAAATTATACTGAGGTTCTTTCTATTGAGAAAGTACCTACCTACAAATGATTGACCCTCAGGATTGACTCAAGCCGTACCTTATCTTCTTAGCACAAACACCTACCTACTATCAATATGAATGGCTGGATGGACCATTTATGTAGTTTGGCCGGGCGGCGGCGGCGACGGCGAGCGGCCGCCGGAAATCGTCGGAAACGGCCGTCGCCGGCCCGCATCACCGGGATAAAACGGTTTATCCGATCCATAGTACCTGGCCACTTCAAACTTTACTACTCCTGTACAGTTAGCAGCGAAAGCCACTTGAGTAGAGTCACGAGCAAAAATATGTAAAACAATGGAATAAGAGTCAAAGTGTATACATATCTGTGCCCGTGACTGTATAGTCAACAGCAAAAGTAGATGATGTTTACTAGATTTCAAAATTAAGTTTCGATAGTGTAAGTCGGTATTTTCTATATAACTACAGTCAAAGTCTGCAGGTACTAGTAGACACTCGAAGGTTTTTCGATATGCATTTAAATAGTTATGATTTTCATACTTACCTACTGATTTCATATTTTGAAACTTGACCAATCATCGGTTACCTTTGCTGCTGACTGTGCCATGTCACGAAAGCTTTCTTGACAAGACATCGGTTATGATGATCCTGACGATGCTGATGATGTAGACAAGTCGGCAAGCGCTATTGTTAGTTTATTTAATTTGTGCTGAAGTTATTTTAATAAAACTTGATGTAGATAGATTTAGAACACTTAGTTCGACAAAGATCAGGTTTATATATAAATAAGTAAAGGAGTCAGAGAGAGCACTTAAAGATATTTTTGATTGTTTCAAACATACAAAAAACAAAACCAATAGGTATTTTAAGTAATGTACGTTGATCAACATAACTTGAAGTTAAGACAAAAAGTTCTATGACTCAGTAGCTGTACCCCGCAGCCTCTGTTATCTCTTCTAGGTTTTAAAATTTTTTCTTACACAATGTTATATAAAAAAAAATGTTGAAAGTTTATAGTCCACGCAAACGTTGAGTACACATAAGATAAGTTTATTACGTTTTCACTAATCACGCTTATTCGAATGAATATTCGTGCATTTTAGCATGATAACAGTGAGTACGTACAGAAAATATATACCTAAGTATGTGAAATATAGACCCATTAGCAATTAACCATTTCCCAAGTGTACCTAGTATATGTAGAACCGCGGTCCAAAAAAAATACAAATATACAAACTGACTCATGAAATTCGTTCATAATTTGATTCCTCTCTCGCCGCCCTCCCGTAATTTCGCATCTCAGCGTGTGTTTCGTGTTCAAATTAAAATGTTTATTGCGTTAAGCCGAGTTCGCACGGACTCGAGGCTGAGGCGAGAGAGGCAGGACACGATTTTTATTTCGTTACGCTATGTACACGCCCACTTTTCTCGTCCTCCTAACGTCAACCCTCGCTTAGCTGTGCGGGTACACGACCCCGTAGGTATCCGAATACCTTTTCACACAACAGGGTTTTCGGATACGCGATCCCTATAAGTATCCGAATCCGAATACCTTGTGACACGGCAGGGGGCAATATTCACTGTCTTTAATGTAAGATATTTACGCGTTATGCGTGTCATAAAACTATTAGCCACATAAGCTGTTCTTAAATCGAAGGCAGCGTCCCCTTAAGGCGAAGGGTGCGGATGGCGCCATAGTGTTTTTTTTTCTTCACCAGGCGTTACACCTTCACAGTTTTTATGTGCCATTACGAATTATTTGGTCGTGTTTATAATGTTCTTTTTTGTGGTGAGCATTAGTTACCTATATTCCATTATGTTTAACACCTTGTTGGTGTCGACCTTATTCTAGGAAGTCGGATGTTAACGCTGAAATGAGGTTTTAATGTTTTTGAATGGGTAAAAAAAGCAATTTGATCAAATTCGAAGCGACAGTTGTCGAAACATCAAATCAAAATTAGTGACAGGCATCAAATTAAGTAGGTCAGTGACATTTTAATAGTGATGGGCAGTCACGTTATGTTCCTTACCGTGGACCGTAAAGTTTAATTTTTACCTACATAATATCTAATATCATACCTATCCAAAAACTAATAGTTCTTTAATTTAAAACAGTGTCAATGTCGATATCTATGTAATTACCCAAAAAGAAGTACCTAAAATTGGTTAAATTAAGGCACAAACCTGCTCCACTAGCTGGTGTCTACTTCTGCTTAACATCAGGTAGAGCGGAGTAATTTGTCATTTTTCCAAAAAAAAAAAACTTAGGTTTAGGAAGAATGCTTAAAAACATAAGTACCTAGGTACTTACCTAAGTATCTTTACTTACACTATAAATAACAATAACAACTCGACTCGCGTATTTAATAATATATATACCTAAGAGCATTTAGTTTGTTATAGGACCTACAAAGCATTAAAACTTACAAAAAGCTACCTACGTTTAACTCAATACAAAATTTTAGCTTCACATTATTCGAGTCATTGCAAATAAGCTATACAAAGCCGTTCCCAAAGCTTACTACAGACGCAACCGTTATTATGGAACAGTAAAAAAGGCAACTTATCGAAAGAAAAGACTCTCGTCTCGCCGACTAAGCAACAATTCGAAACAAAAAAAAGTTTATGCAAATCGGGGAGCCGAAATAAAATGGAGTCTCGGTGCGCGCGTGCGATCGATACGCGCGACCTTGTGGGCGGGGCGTGGGTGGGCGGGGCACGGTAAGAGGCTGGGATTGGTTGGGGCCTCCCACTCTCCCCCCGCCCGCCCCCGCCTCCCCCCGCAGCCACGGCAGGTTCCGCCGAGTAACTCGCGCGCAGTTCCGAGCGCTGACCAACTATGTGACGCCGCGGCGTTCGTGCCATCAACTTAGCGGTTTGTTGTTCGCGTAGTTTTTAACGAATTGTCGAACTGTTTTCGCGAATATGTCCAGTGTTTAGTGCTTGGAAGATGATCACTGATATGTACACGCCTCTGCCGGGGCCGCAGGGCAATAAAACAATTGTAAGTTCTTAAATAATTTTTTAAAGTTACAACTTTTCCTATAAAAAGCAAATTTGCTAGCCGTAAAGAATACGTTACATTGTGAATAGTGAGATCATTGTTATTGCTAGTAACCGATTTCGTTTCTAATAAGAGGAAGTCCGTTTAATGTTTTTTCAATATTTTGCCAAACGATTTTGAGCTTTATTTAATCAGCTGATGTCATTGATAAACATTGACAGTTATGAAATTAAAAGAAACTTCAATGGATTACAACGAAGTATGATAGAGTTCGTTGCATTCAGGACGTTGAGACAGTTTTAATGTTAGAAAAGTGAGTAGTTTTACATTTTGAATTTTTTTTTTACTCTAGTGATGATAGTGACTTACCTATTTAATAATTTTACCGTTACGTTTTTTTACATTATTTATCTTTAACAAATGCTATAAAAACAATTTTTAAACCTCTACAATAATAAACTAGAAATTGATTGCCATTTTTTTACTGATTACAGTTTTAACTATCCTTCAGTCAGCATAAAAATATAGCTAAGTGTCATTGTTTGAAAACATTAACAAATCGTGATAATAAAAGTCTATTTTAATAAAAATAACTTTATAAAATGTTTTTTTTTAAATATATATTTAAACTGCACATGTTTATTGACGCGGTGAAGCCCTTTTAGCACATTTATTTACAAGGTTTATTGGTATTCTTGTAAATAAATTATGCTTTATGATTATTTTTCTACACATATAATATGGTAGGTAAATTTTGTTAAAATATTTTTTCTGTCTGTCGTCGTTAGGTATATATATAGTTTCGGAATGTGAAAAAAACAGTCATAGTAGGCCAACTGCTATTTATTTTAACATTTTTGATTATGTTAGGTACTTTTGGTGCTATGATATGAGAATGAGTTTATTATGTAATGCAACAAATTCGTGTGCTCCACTCGTGTTCCTTAATGTGCAAAAATAAAATAAGAATTGATATTATAAGTAGGTACTTACAAAATTAGAAGGGATTTTTTATTGATAACAACCTTTTTATAATGGCACAGTATAATATATCTACTTATATTATAGTAAAATAAATATGCCTTAGAAGACATCCGCGTTAGACAAAAGATAGAACATAGAACCGTTATTATTATAAAATATTTACACATTTATCTACATTATATCTGGCACTAAGTTCTTATAATAAAAAAAAAATTAAAAAAAAGTTTATGAGAATACAGCTTAGTGTTTTCTTTAAGCCTTATATTGCTATCAAGTCCAATATAAACAAAGATATTAAAATACTTAAAACCTTCTTTAGCATACTTATTTCCACTTTGTTGTATAAATTTTAACAGTCAAACATCACTTCAAAGGGCTTAGTGACATCAAAAAGTGCGATCAGTCAATATCAACAGTGAAGGGAGCCCTTTTATTGCAACCCCTCGCAATTGTTTCAAACAATCAGTCTCCCAAACATTGTCACGAAACAAAACTCAATCACAAATTGAGTATCCGTTTATCCGAACATCCATCCGTATCCGAAACAAATATCCGTACCGCCAATAGATTTTACGACGCATTGAATTGAAAGAACAATACGTATTGTTCGACGGCGATCGAACGATACTTTTTCTTAGAGTTGCGTTACATTATTTGGTAATTTCAATGTTGAACAATAGATTTGATGCCAGCATACATCTTATTAGCGATCATCGATGATATTGATCTCTTCGAATATAAATAAGTTCATTTTGGATCAACTGATCCGTCCGTCCGTACAACTGTACGGACGGACGTACGGACATATAAGTACACAAAGATTTGGTAGATACTACTTAAGTGCAATCGGACATTCTTTTTTTATATTTTTTTTCCATTTTTCATTTTTTTTGTTTGTAGTCATAAAAAGTTGTAAATAAAATAAGTACTTATTTGTACATGTACAGAGTGTTATTATAGACTGAATGTTTCATCTCACAAAGTCAAACTGAGTGCTTACCTTTTCATATTGTCATATAAAGGTTTTTCAATATTTTCTATCAAATAGTAAAAATAACTAGGTACTGTTAAATCATCCCTCATTTAAGTTACTTAAATTTACAGTAGGTGCTACATTAAATTTACGGTATAATATTATATTTTTCCATGTATACCTACTTATGACAACGAGCTTTCTTACAGACATAAATCTCATTTCGTGTTCCTTTTTGCTGCAAAAAATAAAAGAACATCAAAAATCACATTTTTGAAGCAGTCATCCTCTATCAAAGTAGAGTATTGGTACTTCTATACGAGCGGGTCCTTTAATGCGTGGCTAATATATTTTTTTGGGTGCTAGCCCATTCACCGGCGCAGCGTGAGCCCGTCAATGGCCATTGTGGTTGCGGCCGACAAACTTTTATGTGTAATACTGTCCCTAAATGGCTGTGGGGATTAACGGGACTCTTTGTCAACAGCTCCGCTTGCGAACTGTCCGATGAGTTGTAGTGGCATGTGTTGTTTAATGCAGTCTACTTTTGAAGTAATAAATTTTAAAAAATAAATTAAAGCTTTCGGTTTTTGATGAGTTCCTGGGCTATTCTCATGTCGGGCAATGTGTGTTTCGGACTTTTCGTGGCATAGATAGTCCGCCCATTTTTTTGCCGAATTGCAACATCTCAAGACTTGGTAATAACGCCAGCAGGTAATTAAAACGGGTCAGTATTAAAAAGATGGAGAGATCCAAGAGATAGAGAGATTAATTGTTCTTAGGAACCATGTCTACTATTTAAATAAAAAAAAACGAACGAGAATTACAGTAGTCGCATATGATGTGTAATATTTGACATCTCACCTTTTGAAATCAATATTACATTCAAAAATATACAATACAAAATATTTTTTGAAATATTCATTTTATTTTTTTATTTTTTTACAAATCATAAAGAGAATACATTTGACATATCAAAATGATGACACAATATGTCACATATAATAATAATATGCCTTGTTCATAATATCGATTTTAAATTTACAAACGCAACAGCTCGCAACCAAAAAATAAGGAGACTGCTGAAGGAAAGCTTCTCACACTGTTACTGTTACTTTTTCTACGAAATCATTCCCACAAATTGTATCACACTGTTACGACCTACTTCCGTCACATGTTACGCTACTTCCGTCACATTTCTACGAAATCACTCCCACAAATTGTATTATATAGAAGGCAAGCGGAAAGATGTTACACATCAAAAAACCAATAAAACTGCATTGAAAAATATTACAAAAAGTCTTTCTTACTTTACCTTACCCATATTGACCCATTTGGATTGCTCATTCTGTATAGTTTTTACAGTTAAGCTGTGAAATGTAGTCTACAGATTTACGCCACAATATGTATCATCATATACTAAACAATCCTCTTTACTTCTGTACCTTTGAAATGGCATTAGCCCGGAACACCGAGCAACAATGGCACCAAAAGATCTGTCAGTTGCGATAATGCGTTTCTTTTCGCCACATTTGCACGGGGATTAGACACTTTTAACTTTGGGATCTGGCCACTTACGCTCTGGAGTGTTTATTGTGAAAAAAAATAACAAAAGTTGGTGACAAAACCTTCATGGTGACATTGACTGTCCCTGCTGTGACGTCTACCTTTTTTTTAACTGAGCCGGTAATCCTTCTAATTTTAAAATTGGAACACAGCAATACAGGACACTGCTCTGCTGCTGATTGGCAGTAACCAGTTTTATGTTTGATGTTAGGTTTAAACTAAACTTTTGTTTTGTAGAGAATGGAAGGTAAAAAACAACAAATTTTCGACATGCTTTGCCAGTTTTACATTGGTTTTTCATTAATCGTAAAACGCAAGCAGTCGGTGGTGCAACTAGTCATCAGATACAATATAGATAATTATTAGTATTTCTTTAAATCTACAATTGTATTACCTATTTACAGGTATAATAGTTTTACCACCTTTTAAGAAATGTATAAGTCATTTATTTGTAATATTAGATACCGAATACGTGCACACATAATTAACAACGTCAAAAGTCTAATTAAAATATTTGTCACAAGAAATAATGAGTGAGAAAAAAAGCTAAGACAAACGGTGTCATCGGCACCCCATAATTCTTTTTTATCGCGTCACACGGCGTGCTCAACCCGTTCATTGACAAAAGGTATTTAAATGAATCTGTCCAGGAAATTATATTTACTGCGTGCAACGACATTCCTGTCAACCGTTGAGCACTGTGCACGTGAAACGCTGTACAAATTTAGATGCGACGTTGTTTTTATGTTTTGCTGTGTGTGTATGTGTATGTTACAATGTAGTGCGATTCGAAAACAATTGAATGTTAATTTGATTGATATTCTTTAAACTGTTTACGTTTTGAACCTACATAACAAATGTAGTAGAGAAATAGCTTCTGTCCCCGAGCATCGTTTTGAACTGTTGTGTTCCGGTTAGGGGAACAGGGTAAAGGGTAGGTACTAGATTTAGGAAAAAAACAGCCCATAGATATTTATAATTTAAAAGCTTAGGATTTGTAACGCACGTTTATGTCAATACCCTTTTTCTTATAAGCGTCTATAATCGGCTTAGTAACGTAAACAAAACAATTGTTTGAAGGTAAACTTTAATATATTTGTCTCTATAAAACGGTCAAAATAATACCTATGTATCTATACCTACTATAAATGTTAAGTCAAACGAAAACTAGTGGTTATTTAGTTAGTGGGGACAATGACGAAATTCCCCAAAGCAATTAGGTGCTAGACAACTTCGTAAGTACGTAACAGTAAAATTTCATAATTAAATTAATATTCACGCCTGTAATCAAGTTGTGCTTCAGTCTAATTATCTACAAGGTTAACCCATAATGGTATAATTAGGAGCCGCGTTCATTAGAGCTCTTAAGTTATTTATGCCGACATCCCGTCAGCTCGTCCGTCCGTCTGTAGACAAATTTAACAATGCTTGCCACTCGTCGCGGCGGCACGCTCTTGGCCAAAAAAATCATTAATGACGCGCAAATCTGTCAGTGCTAGCCGCGTGTTAGCCGCGATTTATTAGCGCTCTCTAATTGTTATATGTTTAAGCAATGTATTTTGGGCTCAGCTCCGAGTGGGCTGAAATGTTTGATAGATGCCTGGTAGAGTTCTATCGATATTTTAGCATGGATAGTACTGATTTTTCTATCAAACAAAGTATGGTAGTTTAGCATCTTTAGAAATGTTTAACCACTCCTCAGGTATTTCGTTTAAGAAACGGTATGTGAAAAAGGCATAAAATTTATTCTATGCTATTATATTACTATGCTATACTATACTATATTTATTATATAAAAAAGTAGCTTTTAGCAAATTTATTTCAGTAACATTTATGTAACAGCATTAAAAAGTAATAAGTAATATTTAAAGGTAATAATTTACAACCAGTAATGGTTAATAGAAAACATGTAAAATCTTAGATGTCGATCAGTAAAATAACAATAATTACCTATGTTTAATGACAATCAGAAAATTATCTTGTTTAAAAGAAATTACTAGGTATAGTGTAAACTCAATAATTTTAGCTTAACAGTTTTATTAATCCATTACAAAAACATGTTTTTACTATTTTGTATTCCCACAGTGCTCATGTTGTTAATGTTACGGTGGATTTAATTAATCTGACTTTTATAATAATAATATGTTACATCCAGCCATTTTACGTATAATAGCTTCTCAAGCGAAATTTATCAAATTATCTAGCTATTACTTATACTCGTACATAATAAAAAACACGCCACATATTTTACGTGTTTTATGTTACTTGATTAAATAAAGAAAATATAAATTAAGTTGTGTGGATATAGAATTACCTATATCAAGCCAGGACTTTGACTTGACTATAGTATTATGTGTAGCAAATCTGACTATAAGAAAAAAAATATTGACAATATATTTTTTTAACTTTTTAAAAAGTTTAAATTGAATTTGCTTATCAATATGATGCCAATTAAATTGACATATCCTTTTTATCCTTTTTTCCTTTTTTTCCTAGTAACCATTTAACGAGTTTCATAACGAAGCTTCTCTTTATTTATTATTATTATTTATTTACTCTTATTAACAGTGGATATTATTCATGACACAGGTATTTATTTTAACTTTAATACTAGTTACATATAACAAAATGACAAACATCAAGATTTAAACGTCGTTTGTGGTATAATTTTTTTTCTGTATTCAATCGATTTGTTTTTTTGACTGATTTTCCATCATTCTGAATAATGTCCAATATTATTGTTACAGTCATAGACTTAAAAGGAGACCTTTTAAACAAAATTTGTACATAAAGTGATCAAATTTATTGAATTAACTGAAGAATTCTTACAAAGTGGTTTTTTGAAACTTATTAATTTTAAATATATCGCTACCTATTATATTTTGTTGTAAAATGTCTTTGTTACTGTCACAGCTACTATGTTTGTAAGCGGTTCGATCGCAGTTTAGATCCTAAACAAACATGTTGTATTTTGGTTGCTCAATAATATTGCTATTACTTATAACACACTTATAATAGACTTATCTACTGGTGTGAGTCTGTCATTGGATATGTTTGTTACTGTTGATTCACCTAAAAAATAAAATAAACAAATAAATAATTAATTTAAGTGGTCAGTATAATATTGGCGTTAGAGAAACTTGGCACTATAATTAGAATATGTTTTCACAAACACTAACCCCCATATTCATAAAAACTATTTAAGCATTATTTAGTTAAATATTGTTTTGTCAACGTCACACAAACGTCATTTTGAGTTAGAGAAAAAGAGACAAAACAATGATTAACTAAATAATGCTTAAATAGTTTTTATGAATAAGGGGGTAAGTACATAATTATTTCATAAAAACTATATTCTGTGCCTTATTTTACTTAACCCTAGACACCTAACGTTCGGACGTACCCCTTTAAACCTAACCATACGTCGTTTCGACGAGCACTTTTTGGTGTGCTTAATATTATCTATTAATATATGATTTCGTTACGTTTAGTACACACATACGTTAAACAACTATTATTTTAGTAATTAAAACAATAATTTTCTATTTTGTTACAAATATATTTCTTATAAGCAATTTTTAATAGAAACTACTTTTTAGAGATCGTAGTGAAACCACACAGTTATAAAAAAATATATAAAAAAAAACAACAAAAATAGCCTTTTTCTCTTTGGCAAAACTTAACTATAACACTCTTATTATTTAGGAAATACAAACAAAACTAGTTTTTTGAAGCACATTGTACGCAGAAATCAACTTTATGTTTACCACAAATTACAGTGTTGCATTTTGAGAATAAGGACTTTGTCATGCGCCTTTTTAATAAGAGCAGAGAACACAAACTTTTCTTTTTCTCATATATGGTGCCTCTACTAGTGGAAGATCATTGCTAGATGATGACTGACTTTGACCTTGACCTTGACCTTCATCGTTCTTTGCAACTAGTATGTCTCTGATTTTGTCTTTTATATGCATTGTACGATTTTCCAGTCGGATTTTGAGTCGTGAATTGTTCAAATAATAAAAGTGGATTCACTATTTTCCTTACGGCACGAGTAGGTCCTCTGGCAACACGGACAATATTTATTGCAGCTGTTCTATTTGAACTCTGCCCTTTGCTGGTAGCCCAAACAAGACGGGAGCGACTGCGGATATTGCTTCGTGAGACGGTCAAGCTAGATGGACCACTACCTGAGGTTTCTTGCAAAGAAACAGGAAGTGTTTGTAGCTCCAGCACATTATCCAGCAGAGCAGGCGAAGAGCGCCCTTGAGCGTTCACGGGACTATGTTCACGATCAAAAGAGTTATCTTGAGTATCGCTTTCTACGTTGTCAAACTCCACATTGTCTTCTGTTTCGCTATCAGATAAACCCTCCGATGAACTGACACTTTCCTCTGCCAATAATAAACGCGTTATACGCTCATCAGACAACAATGGTCTCAAAGCCATGGCAAAAACTGCATAAAAGAACAAACACCAATTGCATTAAATATATACTCAAACCCTAACCATTCGTCGAAACGACGAACAAACTACTAATATCTTAAGAAATTATGTACTTACCCGCCGGACCCGGGTGCCTCCCGAAAGAGCTCGGCGAACACTGAGTTGGCAAGCGATGTCACCACGATCGGCGCAATCCCCAAAAAGAGATGGCGATATTTCTGTCCTGTATTCGTCGTTACGACGAAGGTTAGGTGTCTAGGGTTAAATAGAAAGCTGCGTTCAGCTACTTACGTTGTTTCGATTAATTAAAAGCTGATTGTACCTCTCTCTAGCTATCCTATATATTTACCAACTTATTAAATGCTTAATCGCTGCGGTTTGCTTCCTAGCTCGTCTACAAAAGTCACGTACCAAGTACTGACTAACGGTCCAGTGCTCAGCACTAGTAACATGTAAAAATGCGTCAATTACACAGCCGCGCGGGTGCCGTGCGGTTTGCGAGCGGTTGCGAGTAGTCGGGTGCCGGCAAAAACGGCCAAACCACAAGCCAACTGCCCAGTTTCCTGCCGACACCGCAAATGACCTTTTAATACTACTTGTTACTGATGTTAATATTGCCGTTAGTCGATAATTAGCAGTCAGCTCTTGCAGCTTCAGGTTTGTAAGTGTTACCTACTTATTGTTTTTTTTGGTTACAAGCCACAGAAGTATAAAAAGATTGCGAATAGACATAGCAAGGAGAAGTGTTGTGAATGTTTCGCACGCTCTTTTTAAAATACCTTGATCTATTTTAGAAAAGGGTTATTCAGGTGTTTTAATAACATACCTACTTACAATAATTTCACAAGGTAGGTACTCTATTGGAGAGATAAATCAGTGCTAACTACATCACAATGGGTAGAACAGTGCAGATCACCTTACCAGACACGTGACAATTGGAAAAAGTCTTTGTCGTTGATGATGATGAAGCTTTATACTTAGTTCCTTAGATTTTTGAATTAATCAGTACGTTAGTGGCGTACCTATTAGGCGTCTTTTAGTCAGTAACCTATGTTATTAATAAAAGCGCGTTGATGTATTAAAAAAAATTAAAAACATATTTTGTCGTGCAATATGAGTTAACATAAATTCAGTTTATCAATAGTCTTATAAGATCAAACTACTGATTGAAGTCAGTAAACACTAACACATTACTATTATACCATAAACCAGTGCGTTAATAATCATACATTGCGAATTGATAGGCATTTGCCGTCACATTAACGTCCCAATGTTGGGCTCAGGCTTTCCCACCTCCACGTGGGTAAAATTTCGTATACCTAGTAGGAGTACCTTTGATTATATACCTGTCTATATAGTCAAAGACCTGTACATACTACTGATAACCGCCATCGCTCAAAACAGCTGTTAGTAGATTTAAAAAAGGAACACAACCTCTAATGTGTTGTATTTGTTTTCTTTATAACAAGCCAGCTAAATGTGAGAACTCTTTGATGAGATGTACGACCACGCATGAGTAAATAAACAGTGTGCGACGAGTTGCTACTATATTAATTACCCGCTTTGTGTACAAATAGATGCAACGCCTTGGAAGTTTCAAGGGACTATTTAAACGGTTACTTACTGATAACTAACTATATGTATGAAAGTATTTGTTTTTTTATCTGTTGTAAATTTAATCTTTCTTTCAACCAGCACTCAAAAAACAAACGTCCTAAAATTTTTGTGAGTTTAAAAGAAACGTTTGTTTTCATTCACTATTTACTTTTAAAAAAAAGACAAAGTGTTGAAAAATTCCATGAGCGGGATTCAAACCCGCCATCGTGGCTCTATCTAACTCGCCGAAATTATCAACACTATCTACTCTTACTCTGTAAGCCAAAGGAACCCTATTCAATGTCGACAACTGGCTTAATACCGCTAGCTCCAAAAATGTTACCTATCCCATCAACTCCAAATTTATTTCTATCCACGTCATCAACATCCGATCTTAATATTTTTACAAATATTCAGATCAGTTAAGAATTGGGCAAACTATATTTGTGATTATGGTTAAATATAGTTGTACGCAAATTAAGTTGCAATCAAATTACAATTTGAAAAAAGACAAAGTGTTAAAAACATTTTACGAGCGGGATTCGAACCCGCACCACGTCAGGTACACTACTAACTATGCTATCGTGGCTCGTGTATCGTTGGATAGTCAACTCGCTATTACTATTTTTACTTTTGGTTAGGTTTTCATCCATCTTGTTTCTAGTAGTGGTAAGTAAGTCTTACCGGTTAAACTCTCATTATGTTAGACGTTCTGACGATGTAGCGAAATCATAGTCAAAGTCATAAGTTCGATCTTTCGCAAATAAAATCAGTATACTGACCATTAAAATATATTTTTTTAGAATAACTACACCTTATCTTTGTTCCCATAAAATAAAAATATTTTACACGATACTATCAATAACGCGTCGATGTCTTCCAAGAAAAGATAAATATAAAATATATTTTCCTTGTGCAATATGAGTCAACATTAATTAAGTTTAACAACCGTCTTATGAGATCGATTACAACTATGAGAATCGGTAATCAAGTCATTCGCAATCCTGCCACAATGTAGACTTCACCTATAATCAAATGCAAAACAAACGTTTAATTAACAGAATTGATTAATTTACCTATCGATAGTCATGCAATCTTGAATAGATAATGATCTATTCGCAAACAAGGCACATAAAAGGTATCGATACAAGAGCTCATCGAGTAGGTAACTGAACTATCACGGTGCCAACGTTCACACAATCATCGCCAAAGATTGGTGGCAAAGGATGCCCTTTATTGTTACCGCCTTTAATACAACCTTTGAAAGAGACTAATACAATCGGCCCTCGAGATTCAAAGTGCAGAGAGTCATTAATGTCATAAGAATCATTCTAATCGGCTTCTGGAATATCAGTGATCCGTGAGCAGTTTGACTGTGTGTTTTAAGAGCTGCACAAAAAGGTCGGTTATTGGTTTAGGGTGAAGAAGGTTTTGCAACTCACTGCATTAGCCCGCTTGTTAGTGTTGAGATGCGCTTGCGGCGGCACGGCGTAATGAAGGCGAGATGCAAGTCACGGCGGCGCCGTCGGCGCGTCGTCGGCGTCATCGGCGCCTGTCAATGTGACAGGCCCGACAACGGACGTTATTTTCGGACGCTCCACTAATTAATGCCATGAAAAAGTTTCAAGGAGCGCGCTTCTTTGTTCCGTTGTCAATGGATTGCGAAACTTTTATGTAATAGGTACATTATGTTGGGTAAGAAAATTATTTTGGTAAGTACTTTAAAGTAAGTAAGAACTTTAAAAATAAACACAAGACAAAAGTATACCAACACGCTTGCAATATAAAAAAAAAACCATAATATTCGTGTAGTACGTATATGACATCATTATACGATAACAACCTCGCCTGGTAATTATTTTTTGCTGTTTTCTGTAATAAGTTTTTAAATATACTTTCCTTCTTGTAGAATGTTAAATAAATAAGGAAAGTAAAGTTAAATAAATTGATTGCTAGTCTTTCTCAGAACAAGCTTTACAGCAGTAGTGTCAATACTTTGCTGGTTTTAATATGCTTTCATTTCACTAAAACCTTATAATGGCTAGAAATTTATAAATGAAACTGCTTTAACCTTACCAAAACCTTATAAAACATCAGGATATCGATATCAAAGTGCACAAAATTCCATCCCACAGCTAATATGATCTAAATCTCGTCTACACAACAATGCCCACAAAACTACAAGTATCAATCACGAGAGTCAAAAAGGAAGACTCTCTGCCGTTGACGTTACAACCTTTCAATATCCGTCACGCATGTCACAGATCGTGAAACAATTAATTTAACACTTAACCAGAGGTCCGAGATAGCGCCCCACGGAGCGCACGGCGGGGTCTTCGCCCCCCGCGGGGCCTGCGCCCCACACCGATAGCACCATTCATCGGCATCGAGCCATCGATAAGCATAACAACGGACTGTTTAGTGTGACTTTCATCTCATAGTGACTGTCACTTTTTGATCTGTAATGTTAATAGAATACACTCGATGTTACAGAGCTTGTGAGACATGACTTTAAATCGAATCTTTAAACACTTCCGAAGGTATTGAGACGATAATTTTTTTTATTGAAATATGTAGAACTAGTGGCCGCTCGCGGTTTCACCCGCGTGGTTCCCGTTCCCGTGGGAATATCTGGATAAAAAGTATCCTATGTGTTATTCCCGGTTATAAACTATCTGTATGCCGAATTTCATCCAAATCCATTCAGTAGTTTTTACGTGAAAGAGTAACAAACATCCAAACAAACTTTTGCGTTTATAATATTAATAGGATTGCACTTTCTCTTATTGTATGTATATGCTGTGCCCAATTAGTAACGTCATAATCAAAACTTAAAAAAATTTATCCTTTTCCCATACAAATTTTTTTAAATAAACACTGAAAACTTAGAATATTTCAAAATTAATTTACTTAAATAAACTTTTTATTACCACGATTAATGTCAATTTGATGGTACCTACCTTAAAGAAACGGCTGCTGTTTGTTTAATTTTAATTCCAATATATTGTATATTTTTTCAATGCAAAATGAAAAAATATACAATATATTAAAGACAAGTAAAGTTTGTAAGTTTGGATGTGGGAGGTAACTCCGAAATTACTCATCCGATAAAAAAAAATATTTTAGCAATATTTTGAATGGACATAGGTAATATTTTATTTTGATAATAGTTTACGGAAAATACGAAATCCTCGCGGACGGAGTCGCGGGAAAGTGCTAATGTTGAACGTAAAGTGACCGCAACAAGCTCCTTTCATTACATTTATTATTAGTATCAATTGCCCCGCATGACAAATAGGATGTACTGTATCAGATGCACACTCCACAATAAAAGTCGCAGGCAGGAGCACAGATAATAAATCTTGGCGCATTAGGCCGCACGCGTTCCATTACGGCCACTGTGAGAGCTATCGGAAATGGCGACTATTTACAATGTTTCCGGCTTTTAAATGTAAATTTTCCGTTTGCAATTTGTCGTTTGCTGGTTTGACGAAATTTACTTGTGGAGATGCTTTGCTGCTGGCCTGTTGGTGGATGGAAATTTATGTTTGCTGTCAAACAATTAAGTATGCTGAATTAAAGAGCTTTCTTTAAAGATTTGTTATTTTTTTAGCAAACAAATTGTAAACTTTTAACAAGTTCAGCTAAATACACAAAACATATAGGAAGCATCCACCAAATTAACGACTATTAGCCAAGAAGATTTCTAGTTTTCTAATCTAGACATGAAGGAGATTCTAAACCTGAACAAATAATAATTTAAGAAGTAGGCATTTCATTTAGCTAAGAAATAATTCTGTTCATAACATATAAAAATTAACACAATGAAGTAATTTATAAAATTTTAAATATGCTTTACCATATTATTTAACTTTACACCCATTTTTATCGCCGACTCCTAAGTTTTAGGTAGCCAAGAACCAAGGTAGACATGTCTCAGGGTATACCTAAACCTTGGGGTAGCCAGTGAAAACGGGCATTAGACCCCCACATTGTTAACTTACCACATAAAATTTCGGCAGAGGAGTCTATTAGCTTCCTTTAAACCCCGCCACTCAACAGGGCGCGTGCCATTAGCTGCCGGTAATATTTCACGACTCGAGTGCCGGGGTGAGGAGCCGCCATGAATACTCCGCGCTGAGGGTTTTAAACTGCCATTGATGGTCTTATGTCAAATGCAATGTTGTTTTCAGTATTAATTTATTGTTATCTGTTGTTTTAACCTCTTAGACTTGGATATAAAAAAAAATCATAAATGTGAAAGTTAATGTGTAGGTGTGTTGTTACCAGTGAGCGGAGTAGGTAAAGCTATTTTGGTTCATTGACCGCAAACGTTGATGTTAATAGGGACATTCCTCGAGATTCTAACTGAAACTCCGGGATTTGAATAAATTATATTGTTTTTTTTTTATAAACATGAAAATGAAGGCTTGTCTTAAGTATTGGCAGTGGGCGCACGACGTTGTCAAACTTACATTAGCGACGCGTTTCCAATTTCCAATACACGCACGCGCGAGGTTGCCGCATGATTTTGCCGCGCAACACGGCTTGTGAAACAAAAGAATACAATAGAGGAATGCATCTGTTTTTGTCTATTTCTACAGCATATTCTTAACTCCGTATAGTTCAAATCCCGGCATTTCGGGAATGTCCATACGAGTATTAATAAAAAAGATGTGTGAAACCAAAAATCAAACGTAATTTGGTTTAATATATTTTTAAATATTAAATTTTAGAATAGTTCATAACGCACAAATGGTCCTTAGGTATTTAGTAATTATCTTATTCATTCCCAACTGGTTTATATAATATTGGTTCGAGTTTTATACGTTCCATAGCAAATGCGAGCACATCACCGCATGCAAATAAGGATTACTCAACTTGAACCCAAGTAAAATCTTAACAAAAAACAACTTTACCCCGATAGACATAAAAGCTTCCTCCTTTGAATTCAGTGCTGGTCTATCCATACTCGCCTGTTATTGAATAAGCTGGAAACCTACCGGACATGTGGAAACGTTTAGAGCAATTTGCGCACCGTTGCCTAGTTGTGGTCTGCTTGTGCCACCTCAAACGAGACAAAATGTGTACATATTAAAGCGTAATACGCATATCTAAATGGCTATTTACATTCATCAACCGGTCAACATCTGCGTTCACTCATAAACGGTAATTTTGTGGTCAGGAGCTCTACTTGTAACTTTTTGAAATAGATAAAGATTATATGGAATTGGAGGTTGCCGCACAAGATCGACAGCAGTGGAAATCTCTTCTTCGAGCCCTATGTCCCTGATGAGGGATAACAGAATTGCATCATCATCATCATCATTGACCCAGTGGTCAGACTTAAGAAGAATTGCTGCGCGATCTTTAAATAGCTTGTTTGACCTGTTAGCCCGATTATACATCAACATAATAAAACTTATGCAAAAATGTCAAATAAAACATAAAGATCTTTTTTCTCTACGAGTATTATTTCAAATGCTTGATTTTCCTGACTGACTGACAATTTTCTTATAATTCTAGTACTACCGACACATTAATAAGACATTATTGAATTAGTAGAGGCCCAGGCTCAGAACAATAACTAAAGCTAGTTATTATTCTGAGAGCCCAGGCGCGCTATATTTGATTCCTTCGCCTCGAGTCGAGCGCTTGGTTTCTACTGATTTTTGACTTTCCATATTTTTGAATCGCTTAATCGCAACGAGTGCCCTCACCCACTCGTTGCAGTCGAGCGACACAAAGCGATTGATAGAATAACCGTCAAAATCAATGCGTTGTGTTAATTTCATGTCACTCGTTTGTTTGTGTCATTGAAAATTTGAAACTGCCAAAATAAATAAATACAATCAAAACAGGTTTTCGTTTTCATAACAGAAGACGTCTTCCATTTTTTTCTTGTGTTGTGACATTGATAGTCTTATCTATTAAAAGCAAAAGTTTTTTTAACAGCTAATAGTAACATGGATATTACATTCCGTTTTCATTGCGGTTCTTACCGGTTTTCTCTAAATTCTGCGTGGAACGGATAACAACCAACATTTCGTATTATGTTGGTAGCACCGAAAACGAACGATTCAAAAATATGGAAAATCAGCGTCATGCGACTTGGAAGACGAGTGTGACTTAAGTCGTATGCGACAACACAATGTCGATGCGTTGCGATTCAAAAATAGATCCCCAGAGTCGTTGGACATGAACAGAAACAAAAAACTATCATATCACTCGCACCTTGTGAAACTAACAGTATGAAGCTGCTCTCGTTTTCAGCTGTTTCTAAGCTCACTATTCCTCCTAGCCCACTATGTCAGAACGGTGAGGTCAGCCGGAGCACAGCACTGTAGCTCGTAAATCAGCAGAGTAGAGACGCTCTGGGTGCCTGTGCTAATTTCATTCCCAATTTAATCAAGTTAAAGAAAACGTAAAGCAAATTTTTAACTCCCCTAATTTTCCACTAGCGTCCTTAATTCTCTAACTTACGTGCCGTGGTCCGGCTGACCTCATTAGGTTCCGTCATAGTGGGCTAGGAAAAATCACTGAAAATAGGAACCACCTTATCTTCGTATTGTAACTCAGCTCCGAGTGTTCATAATAACATGCGAGTGATATGATAGTCTTTTGTTTCTGTTCAAACACTGATGTTCGCACTAGACATACTGATGAGATCAGCCGGCCTATAGCACTAACACAATATAAGGAGACTGCAAACGGCAACCTTCATACATGATGCGCTCAAACAAAAACAACACACAACAGCAACATCTCGCAACTTACAGTGTGAGCGCACGGCAGCTGCAGCGAGATTCCGTATCCGTGAAATGTTGTCTTTGTGTGCGTTGCTTCGAGCGCGGTATGTATAGAGCTTACCCAGTGTTGCCAGATCTAATTTTTAAAAATCCGTAGGGCTACGCTCAAAAATCCGTAGAAGTCCGTAGATTACCTCTACAAAAATCCGTAGATCTACAGACATTTTTTAAAGCAAAACCTGACTATTTAGAGATGGACTGACTTTAAGCCAAGTTCAATGCCGGTAAAGAAATTGAAAAAATGTATAGGAAAATCATTAAGACAAAGGAAAAGACAATATTTTAATAGTAGTTTTTAATTTTTATTTATTGTACAACCTAAAATAAGTTGACATTGACAGTAGTAGTAGTGATATACGAAGGGAAAGGCAATGTTATACAGAGCCATAGAGCCAAATCTTGAGAAATCATTAAAGACAAAATAACAAAAAACGAAACGCAAGTCGCAGGTCTTCCTTTTAATGGAATTAAGTTTAGTTTTACGCAAAATACGCAGACCTAGTCCGTAGATCTACGGACAAATCCGTAGATCTGGCAACGCTGAGCTTACCTCCTGCAGTCTCCTTATTTCGTGACTGTAAGGTCGTAAGTCAGTGGAGTAGAGACTGGTCGCGTGGCGGACCGCCCGGCGCGCTATGCTAATTCAATTGTGTACGGGATCGGTAAGCGCTGCCCGCATTATCATAATATTGCGCGAGTCACCGCGCCTGTCGACGCTCGCCGATACTTGTATGTCTTGTAACCGATGATACCTTTCGGTTATTAAACGTTTGGATCATCGAGATTGTTAATGTGTTTATTGTTTTTTAAGCTTACCTAAGTGTAGATATGATTCAGATCGGTTGAGACTTTGAAGACGCTTTAAGTATTTTTACTTTATAAAGGTGAAATAAAAGAATAAAACAAAATACTACCTTGCTATAGTTTACGATGTAATTATAATTAACAAGAAAGTTTTACTCTTACTGCGTGACAAAACCAAAGAAAAACTAACATTTTCTAAAAAACTTTTATTCTATATTTGAGCTCAAATGTTATAACATTTTATGGGCTCAAATATGCTTCTACCACAACTGTGTGTGCTTTAGAATATAATGTAACTACTCGTTGGAAGAGTACCAATAATAACTATTTTACAGTTCACAATAAACAAGAAAACGTAATCAACAGCGGCGTTAAACAGAACCGTGTCAACAACCCACTAATAACAACGTCGTGACAACTCGTAAAGCAATAAAACCGAAGCGTAATTGCAACAATGTAATAGGCAAAATCACGTAAAGAAACTCGACGACTCGGTAATCGATTCGTCGAAGTGTTGAAAAGTGGCGAAAGCCGTTCTCAGGCGGGCGCCCGCGGCCCTAACCGTACCGAAGACTGCGCCGCGATTATATTCATCTAGCGGGATGCAAATTGAATTATGGGACTTTTTGTGGCCGTTCAATTGTTCGATTCCAACGCTTTGTTCTTCCGCCGCCGTGACGTGACGATCGAACACTCGGCGTCCCGCAATCGCTCGCCATCGCACCGATTGTTTCACAGTTCCTCCGGCTCGCTTATCGTGAACCCAAATTATAGTGTTTCGCATCATTATCTAATTGTTCTTCCTATTGTTACCGTCGACTTCACCAAATGTTACGTTCAATATCAAAATCTACGCACTGCCTATCGGATGTAATTAGCTGCGGAAAGAGCATTCGCTCTAGTTATGAATAAGAAGTATTGTTGAAATGATAGTCCCCCCTATGTTTAATTGGTAAGAAAATACTCGCGCTCCAAGTAATTGTTCGTTTTTATGAGTCGACTCGGCTGTGCCTTCGTGGAGTCTTTGTGGATCAGGCCCCGGGGCTTGTGCATCAGTAATTTTCTCAGCAATTAATATTCTACGCCGTTCAATTAGAGAAATGTAAAAAAATGTGAAACAGAAGTGGTAGAAAATTACAAAGCCATCCATCCATCCGAACATTTCCACGCTATTATCGAGGCGTTCCGCCGGATGAAATGTCAACTAATTGCGTTCGCTCCGTACGTTAGTGACATGTGTTTGTGGTTTTTATTGTCCCACCCATTTCTGTTGTTTCAAAGAATACTCCCACCGTGTTCCTACCATGTAAGGTTCGCAATATTATCATAAACTAAGCGCAACAACTTCGTAGTAATGTAGCGTCGCGTGGGTGAACTGAAAACGTCTCGCCAACGGAATTCTCAATTTTCATATCAAATCGACAGGCGAACGAGTGGATGGCATAGAACATAAAGCCGCCTCGCCCGAGGCGTTGTGTTTCAACCATTTTATTTGTTTGTTACTATCGTATAAATGGGGCTAATTATTATAATTTCAATGGAAATTACTGGCATTAAGTTGCTACCAAAAATACTCGAGTTTAACGACGTTTTCTGGGAAGTGTCGGCGAGACGCGGCCGTCGGCGATGACGAGCGCACGCAACGCTGCCACCGCAAGCAAGCGGCCTTGAACTGGACTCTATCCTATTTATGCGCTATCCTTTTTTCGTGAGACAGAAAACGTATCTTTATCCGAAATTAGTACAGTTAACCAAAAAAGTACCTACCTATTTAATATAATTTTATCCTACAGTTCTCCTAAACACTTTAAAAACATATAACGTCCTAATTTAACACGCCATGTGTTACGATATTAAACAATATATTTGATAAAGAAAACAACATTTAATACATTTCATAAACCACTAATATGAGTTAATATACTTAAGTTGTTAATTATTAAAGGTCAAATACCGTAAAACGCTACTACAAAATAATAATACATAGACAAAGATACATGCACACAAGGATAACTTACACAAACAGTATCAAACCCGAGTGTATGTTACAAAGAGGCAGAACAAAGGCAGTAGATGGTCCCTTGTCTCGTTTTTTTGCCGCGAAACTGGTTTCATAAATTGGTACTCCTATTATCGTCAGTGAAGGTCGGCTCTCCAGCATTTTGGGGCAGATTCCGACACGCAAAATATTGCTCGCCGGTTCTCGTGAACACCATTTTTGTGAGGTTTGGGTCACGTTATGACAGTATTTGGCGAATGCGTTAGCTAAATGAGCATCGTAACGAAACAACACCTTAATTATACCTTTTCAATTTCATGGTAACTAACCCTGTTTTTCCAAGTCATTTGTCGTAAACTTCGAGTAGAAATTTATATCAATCTTACTCTATCAAGAAAAAGTTTCTATTACAATATCAATTTCTTTTTCAATCACATTTCTTTTACTACATAGTGATTTCAACATATAAAAATCTTTCTTACTTGAATGACCGAGCTTAGCTCGGTATTTTTTTTTTGATAATTTTCTAAAAATGAAACCTAGGCAGATCGATTTATCGCCCCCGAAACCCCCTGCATACTAAATTTCTTGAAAATCGTTGGAGTCGTTTCCGAGATTCAGATTATATAATACATATATACAAGAATTGCTCGTTTAAAGGTATTAGATATTTGGTGAGAAAACTTCATTCCTCTTTTTAAGCACATTGCGCGCACGGAGAAGTGCGAAATTTAATAAATTTAATAAATAACTTCCATAAACTTTAATGGGAGTCTCGATAGATAATATTTATGTATAATGTGTTACTATTATTGATTATGAAATGGTAGAGTTTCAACCAATAGGCTACTACTTAATATAATACGTTAAAACCTAGCAACAATGACTCCTCACACTTGACTAGTACGGACATAAAGAATTACAATATTCAATGTTTGCCTTAGGCTTACGTTGTCTGCCGAGCCCGTTCGAGTGTTACAACACAATTTCACCGTCCAACCTAGGTACATCCAGGTATTATTACCAATAAGACTGCATGCATATTTATAGGTACTTCGTCAAATACCCTTACCTTATTCATAACACAGTGCACTCATACTTCATAGAGTACTGAATATAGGCTGTTCTATCTTTACGAATTCCGTAGTGTACTCTGTTCGCAGCGAGTCGAGGCATCATCCGACACACTATTACCACACAATTTCATCGACTTATCAAATTTGAGCACATTACCTGATCCTAAAAAACACGGACATTAGAGCACGATAACGTATAATTTGTTGGATTTGCATACTAAACATGCAGTTTTCTTGCTGGTTTGCAATTTTAAAGGAAATTCGTTGTTCCTTCTTTATAAGACACCTTCAAAACGAAAGACGGGGTTGTTATTTATGAAATGTAGGTACGCGAAGGTTAAACTTTTTAATTAAACATTTAATTTGGATTTTCTTGCCTATTCTTGACGTTTTGTTCCTTACGTTTCGATCCATGCGATGGATAAATCCGTTTGAAACTCAACAAGTGAATAATTAAAATTCAAACGAGTATTTTAACCATACATTAAATCATGAATAAATGACCACTTAGTATGAAATTTTATCGTCTACCAATTTCCTGGCATCACATTCGTTTTCCATATAACTCATTTCCAATAGACCATAACAGTTTCGAATCTCGACAAAAACGTGTCCTCACACATGTCGTCGTCGGTCGAATTAAACGCACATGCGCGTCAAAGGCCGACAATTTCCATTTAAATAAATAATTTGTTTCGGCTCAATTTGAGAGCGCACCCTGCCATGTGGCGAGCAGTCTAATGACCACCGCTAACTAGCGCGGTTTCACGCCTTGCCTTGTCAACCGATCGAAGCGAAACCACCCTTGTTTCATCATCGTTCCAAATATGAACAATATCACTTTTCTTCCACATTCGTCTTTTGTTTCTTTTGTGGTAGCTTTGCGGCCAGTGTGATAACGCAATTAATGGCAATACTCCTTAAAAGATCAATTTTGGTGTATTTAACGCTCGTTGTATAAAAGGTTTTAATCAGCTAATGGCCATTTGCATTTTGTCATCATGCCAGCTTCATACAGTTGGCTGCGCTGCCGATTGCGTGCGGACCTCCTTAATGTGGAAATAATGTCTTCGTGTCATTATCTTTTACTTAATCCATATACGTGTTATTATTTTTACGACATCATCGTTCGACGAAATCCATGTAGGTGTATCATGCGGTGAGAGTTTTAGGCGCGTTATTGATTGTACCTCTGTATGTTGTATGAAACCAGCATTCAATAAAATAAAAACCTACAAATTTTAACTATATTTTCTATGGTTCGATATTCAGGAATGCTATTGTTCGAGTAGGAAGTTACGAGCCCAGCGATGGGACGTTTATAGCCTGATGATGATCTAAAAGATCAGCTGATGATGATACTACAGAAAAAATGTGTGTGTGTTCATATCCTGAATTTTCAAATTTTTTAAACATTCAAATCTCACCAAGTTCAAAGTCGGGATTTGAACACATTTTGTATACACGAAAATCACGAAATGGTTCATCGTTTTCAAAACAAACAGACGTCACTGGGAGGACGCGAACACCCCGTTGGTGTCAAATATTACATGATTTCACCCTTCGCTTTACAAATAATTAGGTGCCGGCGACGACTAATTTTGTAATTTGATGACACATTCTTGTTACGACTTTAATAGGGTTGACTATTAGATAATGGGGAAGAAAATGCAAAACCTCAAGTTGTGCGACTGCTTTTGTTTGAGTTAAAAATAAATATTGACAAACTTTGTTTTTTTAGATTAGTTTTTTAGATTAAATACTTCTTCGTAAATAGGACTGCCTATTTACGAAGAAGTAGTTTAAAAGTGTGTGTTTTGAGGTTTTGAGGTCTTATTTTATTTCTAGCTGCATTTTACAACGATGACTTATAATTTGTAAAATATCCTTTTATTATTTACCTACTCAAAAATTACTAAAATATGAAATTTGAAATTTTTGGCGTCTTTAAAGCGGAACTAATTTGACAGAAGTTTATTAGTAGCCAAACTTTGTCACTCTATTCTTGGCATAGTGGATTATTTGAGACACTTCACTTACAAAAAATTACGAGTACCTAGTGAGAAAAAGAACTCATTTTATACAAAAAATATATAATAATTCCACAAAAAAAACTCTGCCAAGTAGGTATAGGGTTAACAAGGAATGAAGCTTCACGTTTAGTTATCAAACATAATTATTTATTTTTAATATTAAATATGAAACTAAAAAAATGTTTTTTAACAGCACAAAAAAATAAACAAACATGACATTAACAAAAATATACAGTCGCTGTCACAATAAGGTCGCAACTCATCATGTTGGTGACTGTAGACTTTTATTACCCGCAAGTGCTTCCATTCTGTACTTACAATGTTTACAACATTAAAGGTCTACAACCAGCAAAGACACAAATATATTATTATACAGTATTTGTAAAACTAGAGACACAAATTATCTAGTTTTCTGACAGTTGATGCGTTGCAAAACCAGTAAATACCTAAAATATAAGTATAAGTAAAAATTAGTAATGTAAGCATAAATTTTTGAACCCCAATAGGATATTATAGATTGTCGTAATATATCCTTAGGTAGTATGTAGTAAGTGCAAGACATCTTCGTTGTATGCATCGCTATTGAACTTGCTGTTTGTCATTTGTGATCCCCGTGATAGAGAAGGCATGGTATTATGTTTTATAGTGGGTCCTCGTTGCTGGTGGATGAAAGAAGAGAACAAGAGTCCCACAAGTGTCACCCTTAGCCCCGATGTATGAGTAGAGCTTTTTACCTTGTCAAAAAAAGGCATACCTACCGTATTTTAACATGTAGAATGCACTGAAGAATCGATGTGGTTAAAGTAACAATCGATTCAAAAATGACCCCTTTCGTGACACTTTTGCCTATTTTCACTAGTAATCTTAGTTAGGAGCCTTCAGGACGACTTCGTCCATTTTTCTATCTCGTCCACTTCCTAACTCGTCCACTCTCCTATCTCGTCCACTTCCTAACTCGTCCACTCTCCTATCTCGTCCACTTCCTAACTCGTCCACTTTCCTAACTCGTCCACTTTCCTAACTCGTCCACTTTCCTAACTCGTCCACTTTCCTAACTCGCCCACTTCCTATCTCGTCCACTTCATATCTCGTCCACTTTCCTAAGTCGTTCACTAAAAACTAACTACTACTAGTCGCTGTCATCTGATAAAGGTAGATGTCAAGTATATAGAACGAAGGCCATTGTGTTGAGGTTTTCGAGACGGGTTTGCTTTGGCAACCATGTTACATGACGGTTTTACTCCGGCAACGGTCACCTAACATGGCTTAAGGGTTAAAACTTTGGGGTAGTCGCTGAAAACGGTCATAAGTCACCGCTCCAAATGAGGGCAAGTAGGTATCAAAAGCAACAATGTGTCATAAATTGTAGATCCGGCCGAAGTCACAAAATAAGGAGACTGCAGAAGGCAAGCTTAAGGTTTTTTTTTGAGAGAGATTGCTGATTGCCTCAAACGGTATTTTCAGCGTCACCGGGCTTTGGTTCATATAAACGAGTTCGTTCAAATCGACGTGTATGTGTATACACAACCTCTCACGGACACGGAATCTCGCAACTGCTGCGCTCGGAGTGTTCCAAGCTGTTCCGAGATTCGCGTCCGTACAAGGGCTCTATGTGTGAGTTGCACGAGCGCGGTATTTAATTTTTATTTACTTGTGGTACACAACACAGATTATAGCTAAACATGAATAGGGTGCGTACTAATATATAAAGTATTTTGCTAAACTACAATCCAATAATGTGTGCACACATCATGACTTAACTATCTAGACTATAAAGATGTATTTTATGTAATAATTTGAACAAACAAACAAATTAAGTTTATTATATAAAAACTGTAGAGGTAAGGTATGTATTAAGAGGAAACACAGCTCGACTGAATTGAAAAATATGTATGAGAAGTAGACAAAATCAACGTTTCGTAGTCCCCTGATTCCTCCTCCAAAACTGCACCAATTTAACTATTTTTTTTCATTAAAAATTATAAAAAGGCTTTGGCTGTGTCCCTATGTTTTCCTTTTTTTCATAAATTAATTATTAATAAAGATATGAACCTTTAAAAACCTTAAAAATTGGCCAGATTTTCCGCTGTTTTTACGAAATTTGACAAGATTATATAAAAAAGCAAAACATACGGACACAGCCCAAAACCTTTCTTTAACTTCTAATGAAAAAAGTAATTAAATCAGTCCAGTTTTGGAGGAGGAATCAGGGGACTACGAAACGTTGATTTTGTCTACTTTTCGCACATATTTTTCAATTCAGTCGAACTTAGTATTTCCTCGTATGCTTTCCTTCTGGGTCCACTTTATTTTGTGCCGTAGTTTGCATTAGAATGGCGTCGCGAGGGGCGCAGCCGGCAACGGCGGCGGTGGCGGTGGCGTACGGTTTCACTCGGAATTAACTCGGTAATGTCGTAATTGCACAATTAGACATCGTCAATTTGCTCTTGGCTTATCGGCTTCGTGAATTACGTTAGGAATGTGACGTTGTTGACCGTGCAGCATGTTGAATTAATAATTTTAATCGTTTTTAAAGCTCACTTTGATTAATTTGGCTTTCCTTGAAATTTAATTTTTTATCCCAATTAAGTATGAAGTTAGTTAACACAATGCCTTTTGGTTAATAGATAAACGTTTGCTTTCAGTTAAACTTGTTTTGTGCTGACATATAACGGCTCAATGATAAATTGTTTGAAAGTTGACATAACGTATGCCGTCAATGTCACTGTATGCATAATAAAAATGGCAATGAATAAAATATGCATAAAGTATAACAAAATATCATGTTTGTTATACAGAATGAAACATGCATTAAAACAGACCTATTAATCAGTACTTTTGTAATAAATAGCTAATTTAAAAATTTAAATTTGTTGTATATATCATTATGAGAAATAAAAATATGAAAACGGCCAGTACCAGTAGGTAGTAAGGTTTTGCATTATGATTAACTTTTTTTTTAAATTTATTACCTACCACATAAAAAAGTAACATTTTAAAACATTTTCAAAAAATAACACAACATTAGAAAACCACGAAGGTTTGTAACAATGTTAAACTAGTAAGTTTAGTTAATCATAATACAAAACCTTCATTTTGTCCAAATTCTAATAAACAAAATAGATCAAATTCAACATTATCTTTGCCTCAGACAAAACCCGTAATAATGCGACATTTAAATCACTCCGTTGATTTAAATCACTCTGAGATTCATTCCCTAGATTTACAGCTGTTAGGTAGGTAACTATATTACCTACTTACGCTTTTAATGTCGGTGTTGCCCTAACATAATGTAAACTAAGTTTAAACAGAAAGCGTGGGATGATGATTAGTTTTATCATTTTCAATAACGTGTTGCCGAAAAATACGAGCTCATAAGTATAGTTATGAATTTTATGAAATACAATTTGGTTGGTAACGACTTCACGATCATCTTAATACCACGTCCAGGGCTAAGCGTTTCGTCTGAATATTCATTTTGGTTCATCATAATTTTGGTAGGTAATTTGAAATTATCCAATCTGCCCAAGTTCGTGTATGCTTACTCTAAACAAAACTCTATCTGCATAGACATAAGGAAGTGTTCCGTTCACACAAACGCAACTGGTAGTCAGTACTTCATCCAATCTCGGCGATTTATAGCTTCTCACGTTAATTTAATTATTTTTACTCTAATACATTACACGCGGCCGTTTATCGGACCCGTTATCAAATGGCTTTACTACAAATAAATATTCGCAATGTGATTAATTTCTCTGATTAATCTTCGAAATTAATGCGGACGGCATTTATAACAAGCTTGCAAATCTGCCGCGAATGTAGGTTTGTGGTTAAGCTTGTTAAAAACTTTTGATGATTAACGAGCTATTTCATTAGCATAAAAAATAAAGATTACATCATGTTAAGAGGAAAAATCTTAAAATTAAAAGATATTTCGTATTTGTACCCTAAGTCCTACCCATCAGAATATAATCACAAAAAAAAATATTATTTGGATAGTATGGTAATGAAAGCCGCTGAACACCTTAGTACCACGTGATAATAACATCATTAGGGGTTGACAAGCGCTTGTTCGATTTGTTAACTTTGACAAAGTACCAAAGTGTTCGACCTTTGTTGCTGGCTGTACCTTACGTTACCACACTGTAATTTCAAAATTTAATGAAGTTATCGTTAATCGACCTATAAACCCCCGCCCGATCCTCTAATGCCACTACGCATTTACAGAATACACTAAACATGCACACTAGTTTAGGCCCATGACACCGTAGGACACGGGTACGAAGAACCGGTCCACACGCGCTCTATACCAGGTACAGACATGTACTGGGCGCTCTCCTCCACCACGGCCCGGTCAACCCGAGCCGAGGTCCGAGCCTTTAGAGGCGCCCTCGGGTTGTTCCGCTCCCCGATCCGATCCGAACCCTTCGGAGAATCTAGTAGGGCACGGGGACACGCACTAGTGCGTGATGCCGTTCCCTTTAGAAAACCTCCGGAGGCGATTCGTTTCACACGGCTTGGGGAACCCTTTAAGTTTCTCGCCGCCCTCAAACAAGCCCGGTGAAGCTGAAAATGCCGTCAGAGGTAATCGGCAAACTCTCTCCAAAAAAAAAATCGACCTATAATCTTCCTGAAACATACTCGTAGTCATAATAATAAAAAAAAATATAATGAAGACACATGCTGTATTGATACACGTTGCTTAGCAAATTGCAGTCTTCGAGGCTGTGTAGTCACAACATAAGAAGACTACAGAATGTAAGCTCATACAAACGCGTTCGAGCAACGCACACATATACAACCTCTTACGGACACGGAATCTCGCAACAGCTACGTTCGGACTGTTCCAAGATCCGTGTCCGTACTGAGAGGGTCTATGTATGCGTCACTCTTGAGCGACACCTCGTTTTGTGAACATTCAAAAAGGCTGATCCTTACTGACGCTGGCATATGATCGATAATACGTAGCGCCTGCGACAATATAGACCGCAAATTAACTGTTAAGGCGACGTATTGGAAATTTACGTTGCAGGGATCTTGATTTTTCCCAACAATTACAAAACATATGAAAGTGATATTTGATGACATGATTTTTCATTTAATTGACTTCATTTTGCTAGTTGCAGAAACACGATTTGTCAATTTTTATAACAGAGAAAAAAATATCAAAGTAACCTCTTTTAAAACATAGATTCTGAGATCTGAGGTCCCGGGTTCGATCCCCGGTCGGATCAATTTAAAATTTATTGTTTTTCTAAACTGTCTCGGGTCTTTGTGTTTTTTATGTATAATAAGTATGTATTTAAGTATTTTAAGTATGTTTATCCGTTGTCTAGTAGCCATTTAACGAGTTTCATAACGAAGCTTCTCTTGGGCTAGATAATTGGTGTAAGTGTAGGAAAGTTTATTAGTTTATTTATAGATTTGCATTTTACAGGCTAACCAGACCGATTTAAGCATCTAAATTTTCTTAGTAGATTAGTCTTAACACACACTTCAATATTGTAGTTATTTTTTTTTAAATAATTTGTAGTTTAAATTTGAAGGAAAATAAACAGTTTTTCTTATGGTACGGGGGCGCAAACGCTCCGTATGAGATTAATTGTTTAGCGGTGCGTCGCCTTAACCTAAAAAAGATTTTTTTTTTAAATATTGGTTTTAGTTAACAAAACATACAGCAACTAAATTACGAATATTGATGTTATCAATATATATTTGAGTGGTTTCCAAGCATATAAATAAATTAAGTAATTTTGTTGTAATTTCAACAGTAGTGATTCGGATTGGTTTTAGTGGTGTTTTCGAAAATAATTATGATCGAGTCAAATTTATACAGTCGTGTATTTGAGCAAGCAAATTCAAGATAAAGACATGTATTTACCTATTAACATTTCAGATTCGTAAGTCATATTACAGTCTTAAACTATTCGACGAAAGTTGGAATTTTTCAGTGAGTCGCCTTAAGCTTACTTTCTGGGTGTCCTTACTTTGTGGTGTAGTCTACATAGTTCAGACGGCCTCGCAATTAAGTGATCCGATACACTTAGTCATTGATATATCCGGTCGCCTTTCAAATTCTTATTGAATTATTTCTCCTTAGATGTGATCGATGGAGGTTGCATCACCTCGGTTTATTAACTCGGACTAATTTAAATCCACATTGAGTTCTGTAGAGACATTTTTTTGCCATTTATTTTATGTTTGTACTATTATTAGATCATCAACATTGATGAAAACAATAACTAATTACAAAACATTAACAATATTTTGATTTCACATTAACACTAATCTCTGTACCTAACCTTAAAAGTGTTTCATAAACTCATTTCATGGAACACAATAAATAATAAATAAATAAACTTTCCTACACTCACACCAATTATCTAGCCCAAGAGAAGCTTCGTTATGAAACTCGTTAAATGGTTATACTAGACAACGGATAAACATACTTAAAATACTTAAATACATACTTATTATACATAAAAAACACAAAGACCCGGGACAATTTAAAAACAATAAATTTTAAATTGATCCGACCGGGGATCGAACCTGGGACCTCAGAGATGGCGACACCATGAAAACCGGTGTACAAACCACTCGACCAAGGAGGTCGTCAATGGTGACGTCATAGTTCGCCATTCCAATGAAAAAATCTCAGAACAATAACTAAAGCTATAGAAGGATGGCTAAAATAAAAATCATGCAACTATGTTAAGTTCCGTTCTATCTTATGGCTAGAAAAGGAGGTTGGAGTGCGACAAATGGTTGACACTTAGTTTTTATTTTTTGTATTGTTATGTCAAACGGTCATCAGATAATCGGTGATCAAAAAAAATCTTTGAGTCCTTTATAAAGTCACATTACCTCAAATACGACGTCACAAATCTGGTGACACTTTCGAAATAACGAAAGAAAAGGGACGATCGATCTCTTTCCAATACATCACTTAGGTTCATTAGTTAAAATAGTACGAACTGGTGAATGAGTGTTGCTATTTTAATCCGGTTTCTATTGCTTTAGTTATTATTCTGAGGAAAAAATTATATCGTATTGACAGTTGCTAAAAAAATTTCATTGACTAACCAGTCAACTTTGCGATTGATATAGTGATTTACTTTACTTATTCACGTGCATACAAACAGCACATTACTCGCTTTGTTCGCGTTACGTTGTAGATCATGTTTATCTGAACATTGATCTAACTCAACACTCGGCTATCGGCACTATGACAGGTATGGCCAACCCACTGCCACTTCAATTTATTTGTCTTCGGACAATCCATTCAACCACTTAGGAATGTTAGTACAACATAAATCTTTTCGTAAGCTCTGCTAGTAAAAGTAGTACTTTCCATTTTTGTTACTGCAAATATTTTCGTTAACTGACAGTGACTACAGTCGGGACCATAATTACGTTGCCATCTCTCAAAAATAGATCTGTATTACCGTTACGGAGTTTGGGATATCTTTCAAATATACTGGTCCCCTAGAGAAAGCCAAAAGTCAAAGTCCAACAAAAAAATCTTTATTTAATTAATCTGATTTCTTAATTTCGAATCGTCTAAAAATGTGTTTACATACAACCCTTACACCCCAATATAGGACGTCTTTGAGTACTGACGAATAATGGATAGGCACATTATAAGCACAGCTTTTATAGAAGTGACGACATTTAAAGGAGACTGCAACAAGCTTTTGTTACAGTCTAAAACTAACCCATTTCTCCGCCGACTACCTGACCTGTGATACTACAATTTCGTGCTCGCATTAGGTAATCTCGTTTTGTTTCGTCTCGTATTTTTTACGGCGAGCTCTTCGTCATTTTTGACAAGGAAAAGGCCATCAACATTGTAATGCGGCGATGGCGCCGGCGCGGCGGCTTGAGGCGTCATCCCGCTTTGATCGAGCCTTCGCCCGTTGACGACCAATTACTCGATATCACTCTGGTTCTTTCGGCCCGCGCCCAAATGGGGTATAATGCCTAGGGTAATTATGCCCGTGACGATGCACCGTCGCCGCACGTCGCTTCTATTATCTCCAAATTGCTCGGACTCCACCATTGTGTAGGTGTGGACTTTATGAAACAGTGACATTTAGATATTTATTACGTTACAAAGCGCGAAGATTGTTATTACGGGCGTTTGGATTATCGATTTAGCTCGCAGCGATTTCTATTCGATTCAGAAAGATGCGATTCTAAAGGTTAGATACTACGTGTATTAGAATTATAGTTTAGGTGCTTATTGTTCAATTTCAAGAAATTTACCGTTTCGTGAACAGCTCGAAGCTGTAGTAAGTATAAACACGGACCATAAACTACATAGCAATTCGACGAGGATACCTATTTCTTCAATTGAAGATGATAGACAATTTGCCGAACGGACGACATCGTTTTAATTATATTTTATTATTTTTTAACGTTGCTGTTATTGTAGGGTTAATCGAAAGCGGCCATTTTGACGACTGTAGATGCCGCGATAACGGTCGCCAGCCATTATTACTATTTGTCGGAATAGACCCGTATGTCCCATCTACGTTGAATTATGTAGAGTACCTTATGTATATTTTTTGTGACCTGAATAAAGTTAGCACGTAATCACACTAGGGTGCGCAATCGGTGGAACGCGACAAACGCCTATGAATGTAGCCACACTTTCAATATTATTTTATATTAATACTGACTTACCTAAACTACCCAAAGTACAAAATTTTATGTTCTCGTTCTGTGATAAGCTAAAATATTTTTTTTTTCATAGTGTAAATCAGCAGTCGGGAAGAGTCCACCGGAAGCCCTCATGACGTGATTTTTAAGTTGTAAACCATTGGTATACAACTTGAATAATAGCTTTCTAAACAAGTTTAAATAATATTTTAAGTCTTAATAAAATTTTATATGTAGGTAAGTATGTAGATCGAATATCTCTAGAAAAAACATTCGCCTGACATAATTATTAACCAACAGCAACGTTTAATGCTTAAAAAACGAAGTAGTTATACAAAGAAGTAGACAGCTCTTTCTCTCGTACCTATACCGAAGATGTACTAAACGGTTCCCACCTTAAGTCAGACAAAAGTTTATGAGAATCTCGCTGTATCAGTGACAGTTGTTAGGGCTAGTGCACACCGCGCCAGCTGCGCCAATCACAATGTTAAGGGGCGTGGTCCCCCGCACCCCCCTCCGGTACCGTGTCCCGATCCCCGGATTATATTATTCCACACAATGGGACCTTTTTTATCGTGCCATTGTGCCCCGTATTGGGGTGAAATATCCGGCCGGATGTTCTCCTGCCCTCACCTTTATTTGAATCCACCAAATGAGCAGCGGCGAACGGATTATGCTCTTTATTTTATGTGGAAAGTTTTTTATGACGCGTTTGCATGTCGAGATTTTTACGTTCACATTTGCCATGTGTTCAATGTTAATGTTAACTGTAAAAAGAGTATTGGAACTGGCGAAAGAGGGAGGCACTTAAACTTTCATTAAGTACAACAAATACTTACGTGTGCGCGCAATAATTTGGGATATTTAGGTTTGATGAAGTCACTAAGATATGGAGACCCTTTTATTACAAATTTAGCTAAGTACTTCGGGTTTACTTAAGATTTACTTGTTTACATTTATTTGAATGTTTTGGTACCTACAAGATAAGTCAAATGTAAGAAAATATCTTAACGCAAACAATAAAATCAAATTAGAAAAACCGGAAATGATATTATTATTATGCCATACAACATCAGCCGGCCGGATCAGGAATTGCATACAATTAAGTGGCACTAAAGCGACGGATTTGGTTTTACGGCGGGCAGACATGAAGTAGGCAGCGTTTATTAATTACGATGTCCTGCGGCTGCATGTCGCCCGGTAGCGGCCGGGAGCTGTCACCACGCCTAATTGTAAATACTCCACCTATAAACCTCTCATAATTTATTTATATTATTTCCCAGCGCCCGCGGCAAAACCGACTGCGCATTAGTTCCCATATAAATTAGGCTATAAATCTAACTCGACACTCACGATTCTCACGGTCTAAACATACTTCGTTAATGAAACTTGAATAAAGTATTGTCTTTTTTTGTCTTTCAAAATAATTAACAGTTCATTGTCCGTCTTTCCAGGAACACCCGAGCTTACGCGGCACGCCTCTGGCGATGCTTGCGGCGCAGTGCAACAAGTTGTCCAGCAAGTCGCCGCCTCCACTGGCGGACGCGGCCGTTGGGAAGGGATTCCACCCGTGGAAGAAGAGTCCCGGCGCACACTCTCCTCCCGTGAGCAGCGCGGCCCCGCGCTCACAGCCGCCATCATGTGGCCCGTATGCGCGCGCACCCACCTCATGCGCAGCCGCGCCGTCCTACGGCAACGACCTTTACTTCCCCTCCTCGGGTGACCAGCTACTTGGCAAAAGTGAATCTAGTGCGAGCCTCGGCTCGATGTACTCGCGACATCCATACGAATCGTGGCCTTTCAACGTTGGCGGAGGAGGTGGCAGCGGTGCGCTGAAAGCTGCAGAAATGAGTGGTGTTAGCGCGGTTGGCAGCACGTGGTGGGACGTACACAGTGGCTGGCTTGACGTCGGTGGACAAATGGCAAACTATGCTGGCCAAGACTACTCTCAACTTACACATTCTCTCTCCGGCGGAGCACATTTACTGCCACCAGCACCTCACCTCTTGCAAGACGCGTACAAATCTGTTTTACCGTCACAGGGCTCCTTCGGCCTTCACGGGCCGGGATCACCAGCGCCACCGGCACAAGCACCCTCCCCTCGATCGCAACGTCGCTACGCCGGCCGAGCGACCTGCGACTGCCCCAACTGCCAAGAAGCAGAACGACTAGGACCGGCAGGAGCCCACCTCAGGAAGAAGAACATACACAGTTGTCACATACCCGGCTGCGGCAAGGTATACGGCAAAACCTCCCATTTAAAAGCCCACCTCCGCTGGCACACGGGAGAGCGACCGTTCGTTTGCAACTGGTTGTTTTGTGGCAAACGGTTTACGCGCTCCGATGAGCTGCAACGACACCTGCGCACGCACACCGGGGAGAAGAGGTTCGCGTGTCCGGTGTGCAATAAGAGATTTATGCGGTCGGACCACCTCGCAAAGCATGTGAAGACGCACAACGGTGGAAAGAAGGGCAGTTCGGATTCATGCTCAGACTCGGAAGAGAACAGCCAAGGGGAAGGAGGTGCGGGCGGGCGGTCGCCGGAGCACTCCCTGGACGTGAAGCCGAGCTCGCTGGTGTGACGGGGGCGCGCGGCGCAGCCCGTGCCGCACCACGCCTCGCCGCTCCTGTGATACCTCGCGCCCGCGCACCCTGTACATACCACATATCAAAACACTGTGTGTAGTGACTCGGACCTCTAAAGACGTTACGATGCCGCCGCATCTGCTGTGTACGTATTTTCATGTGAGACAGTAAAGTGTTGTACAGTATAGATATTAACGAATATTACTATCTCATATTATAGTTAGAAATTGTATGGTAAACTAGATTAAGTAGAATCACTGTTTTAGTCCAAAATTGCAGTTTATAATTTATTGATCATACCTGAACAGGTCACGGAAAAGGATGCAATTTATTTATTGTTTAGGAAATACACCTACAAAAACAATGTATATGATTTGAGCAAAACATTTGGATTTTAAGAAAGAATTTCCAATGCTGTAATAATCCAGTGAACTGGTAATTTAATAGTAACTTGCATCGAGTGAAATGTTTTGGTACAATTGTATCCACCGATTAAAATAATTAAACATACAGACTTGAAAATCTATTTAGGGTTTACGTCTATGTCTCATACATGCTTCAAAATAAATCTATCAAATTACTTGTAATCAACCAGATTCTTAAAAAAAGAAAAATTGCTTGAAATAATTTGCGTAACTAACTGCTAGGCTTGAAAATGTTGTCTAAAAAGTCACTTAATCTCAGTATTTTCATCATACATCAAGGATTAAACTGTAATTGTCTTATTTTATTATAAAGCTATTTTGAAGCTTGTATGGGTCACCATGAAGCATACACCCTGTTAGAAAGTCTGAAGTAAACACATCCTCCTTATCATTTGATGTATTCTAGTTTGACCTTCAAATTAGGATAAAGATGAATAGTATTGGCTTTCCGTAGTCAAACATACTTACAACAAGACTTGAACTGACTAGTATAATTCCGGAAAATACAGGAAGATTAAAAGTCTGTATGTTTTCTAATTTTATACTAGTATTATATTATCAGACAATATGACGGATGGCAAGCATTGTGCTTAATAATATTTGTATGGTTTAATATAAAGTCCCTGTGCTATTTTGTTGGCTTATCAATATTGTAATTGTAAAACTATTCCTACGATGTATAATTATATTGTACAAAATTGTGCGAATTAAAAATGCCTGAAATTGATTTTATAAAAATTGAATATATTTTTTCCGAGTGGACATTTGCATTTTCATTACCTAAAACCGCCAAAGTCAAACCGATATAACCTCTGCTACAAGATAAATCATAACTGAATAGCTACAAGCTAAAGAAGTACCTACCTAGTGTTCTTTAGCTTTTAAGACATTAAGTTAAATTGCATTTAGTGCGATTCATAAATGAATAACAAAGTACTGTCATAAAAATAAAATAGCAAAAACAAAAGAAACACAATTTTTGTCAAATATATTTTTATGATAAGACTTACCGTTTCGCTGAAAATCGCGAAAAACTCATTTTTTTGACCTTTGACCTCGAGTAAAATTTTTTCCATACACGGGAATGATGGGGAACTTTTAAGTTTTATTTATAATCACATTTCTAACAATTTATGTACCTTCGAATGTCTAGATTGACCGGACTATTCTAAAAAAGTAACTTCATGTTCTAAAATAATAAGTTTCCTAGGGCTGACCCCACAGATATAAAATTTTATTGACTGACCTCTAAAAAAACGGACGAAATCATGTTCTTCGTGTTCACGTTCATGTTCATGTTCACATATGTGGTATAGGTACTATACAGACGAAAAGGTAATAATAAATATCTTAGATAAAATTTTACTAGAAAAAATCAACCAGTCTCAGCGATCAGAGCATTGGACATTTATCTTGGAAGTATAAATAGCATTGTGAATGCTAAATTGAAAATAATATAAATAAATATGTTCTTACAAAACACAAATGTTGAAAAAAATTCCACGAGCAGGATTTGAACCTGCACCCTTCTGACAGCTTGCCTACTTCTTAATTGATCTTTAGTATTTGTAAAAATTTTATGATCGGATGTTAATGACGGTAGTTGTTGACATTGAATGGGCGCCGTTGGCTTTCAAAGTTAGTAAGTAAAGTAAAGTAAATAGTGTTGAAAAATTTCGGCGGGCTGGTTAGAACCACGATGGCTCAATTGGGAGAGCACCTGACCCGGTATGTCAGAAGGGTGCAGGTTCAAATCCTGCTCGTGGAAATTTTTTCAACATTTGTGTTTTGTAATTTGTTCGCAACAAAATTTGCGTTAAAATTATATAAACAAAACAAGATCATTTTATAAATATTTTCTTACTTGAACAAAATATATGAAACAGCTGATATTTTTTATGACCATTGCGATGTTGTCACTGTAGATTGATGAGTTATTTCATCTAATTTTAGAATTTTAAATACTTACTCACTTTTTAATCTACACACATCCAATCAATTGTTTAAAACTAACAAAATAGATTGTTTTAAACTGGAAACGATTAGATTTTCTCATTGATAAGGCCGAGTTGGTAACGCAATTCCTCCGGTAAGCTTAACTACAGGACAAATCTTACTCACTTAACTCAATCGTGTCTAATAGAAGATAAACTATACTGTAAAAACAAAGTTGTTTCAAATCCTAGTACCCACTATAATCGGTGTATTACCATTTTTATTAGGCGATTGGTTATTATTATTGTTATTTTGTTTGCTTTTTTCAAGTAGCCTGTTCCAAAGTGTAACTACTTTAACAGTAAACGAATCGCCAAACCCTTGATAGGGGGAACATTTAAAAAGGATAGTAGTAAGTACTATTAAGTAAGCGATGCGATGGTTGGTGCTGATTGCGGCTGGGTGACGAAAGGTAAGAGAAAAGCTGTTCGAGGTAACGAGAAGGAGGTAGATTACAATACAAAACAAATACTTACATGGTGTCTAAATCATTTACTTCATATGTATATATATCATCAAACTACAAAGACTAAAGATGAAGCATCACCGATTATCTGATGATCGTTTGACATAACAATACAAAAAATAAAAACTAAATGTCAACCATTTGTCGCACTCCAACCTCCTTTTCTAGCCATAAGATAGAACGGAACTAAACACAAGCGATTATATAAATTTTGTAATTAGCTGGAAAGAACCCATCATCAATAGTTTAACTGAACCACATAAAGGACTACATTAGGGCCCTATAACGTGCATAATTGTTGTCAAATATTCATAGAAGTAAGTATACATGTTCAAAAAAGCTTTTAGATATACGAGTAGTTACCAACTTAATAACAGCAGTCTAGTTGGTGTAAGATTAGAAAAGAAGAAGAAGAATAAGAAGAAAAAATATATATTTTAACACAGACAAGAGACAATAAGAAATAGAAGAAATTAACACAAAAAAAATTAAAGTGAAACATTTAAGTGAAAAGAGTAGAATATAATAATTTATTGTACACAAAAAATTGTGTAAGTGTCCATATTGATCCGAATTTATAATTTAGTATTGACAGTTCATAATTAAAGTTAGATAAAACAGATAACGGACTTAAAAACAAAAATTATAATGACCACTGAAAGTTTCATTGCAATGAGCAAGCTACTTAACGATATAATTTGTGATACACTATTTTTAAATCATCATCAGCTTATACGAGTATAAACGCTTGAATGCTGGGTTCAGGGCCTCACATGATAGCATAATTATGTGGCGATTGGTTCATAACCCACCACCATCACACCACCACCATAAACAATGCATAGAATAAGGAAATACAATGTAAGACAATAATTCAGAAATCTTTTCATTTTCTCCAAAACGATGATTGCATATACTTTTTCCTCTTTATTCATAAACACGTCGCAAATTAAAACGTCGTTAATCGCATACGAAGTTTTCTACGCAGAAGCGAAATTTTTGTACCTACCTATGTAATTAGAAATAACAATTCACTATTTCAATTGTCGTTTGTCGTTGAAACAATTGTTTCAAGAATTGCATCGAGATCCCCTCGGCTTATACTCAACAGCAACTTTTTAATCATCGCCGCTCATTTACAAATGAATTTTGATATAGACACTGGCTTGCTACGTTCTCCTAAAGTTTTTTACTGAAACGCGCCAAATTGGCATCTCGATGCACAGTAAAAGAGTTTACTTTTGTATGCACTCAGTTGTTTCATTACGACACTTTCGGGCGATAGTAATTTAGAGGAGCAGCCACAAAGAGGGCGAGTGTCGTCGTAAAAAGCGAATTGAAACCACAAATAATGAGGAGGGGAAGTGTCGCCGCGCGGGTGGCCGCTCGTGCCGTAAAAACCGACCTCATCTGCGACAGACTCCATTACGTGCCTATGGTAATCTCAATTTATTAATGATGCGACTGGTGGTCGAGCTGACGTTGCTGCTACTGTGATGACTCTATTTCGACGTAACGTAAATCAATACAGTGCAAAACTCGATAAATTCAAAATTTCCTCGCTTGCTTCCCGTCGCCAATGTCATGAATTAATTTATCTCTACAAAATTGTAAACTCGCATATCGATTCACCATCTATTCTATCACAGCTCAATTTTAATATAAGATATAAATCCCGAAGTTCCTCCTATAAATTATTTTGTCTTCAAGTATACAAAAACAATACCTCATTTTATAACCCGTTAACTAGAATGTGTCGTCTATACAACGAAACTATTGCTGGACATTTTTCTTTGGACATTTTTGATAAGAACCTATACAAATTTAAAAAAGAAGTTCAAGCTGCCCTTGCTTGAATATCTTTCAATACATTTGATTAATCTAAACATTTCAACATTATTATTATAATTATTATTTTTTTTTGTTTTTCTTTAGGAACCTAGTATAAACCTAGAATATCTATACTGTATTAACCCTCATTTTTAGTACCTGTATACCTACTTGGATCTTATTGTGCCTACATCTTAAGAGTTATGGTTTAGTTCAATGTATAAGTGTAATACAAATTAAGTGCATGCTTAGACTGTAACTTGTTTTGTAAGCCTTAATCAATAAATAAATAAATAAATAAATAAACTAAGTAGAAAGAAAGAAAACTGTAAGTATCTAATTACTAACTGCTTTTAAAGAAAAAAATAATACAAGAAACAAAGTTCAAGGGCAGAATTTGATCAAAACTGAGACTATCTAGACTCGATAACGTGAATATGGCTTGCTTTTGCTAACTTAAAGAAAGTTCAGGTACAGTGACAAAAGTAAATAAAGGCAGGTGTCACACATTCTGACAAAATAGCGACAATTGCGACTGATACTAAGTACTTCTACCTATTTATAGGGTCTAACAATATCAATAAGTGGACGTTTAAGGGGAGCATCTATACATCACACTGAGCATTCTCACCAAATTTGGTCGAAAACTACAGGCTCGTTACCGAGATAATCAACAAAACAAAAATACACCCTTTCCAAACCCGTACAACTGTATCACAGAGTAGATATTTACTCATGTGGCTGTACTACACGCAATGGTTTTTCAATTGTGTGCGTGTATCTGTACACTATCTTTATATTGACGCTTGCGTGCGTGTTAGTAAAGATACAGCATGTTTCATGATGTGCATTATTTTAATTGATTTAGTTTGTTAGAAAACATAACTTTAAAAAATCACTATAAAACTGGAGCTCATTTTTTGTCATTGTATTCAGAATGATGTATAGATACCGCCCTTAAACGTTCGGTTATAGATTTTGTTAGACCCTGTATATACATATAATGACTTGTCCTGACTGATTGACTCATCATCGCCGAGCCTAAACAGCTGTAGCTAATTAGATAAAAATTGGACTGTAGGTTAATTGAGTGACGTAACCAGCCACTAAGAAAGGATTTTACGGATATCACACCCTAAGGGGGTCAAATAGAGAGTGAAAGTTTGTATGAAAGTCCGTCAGTTTTGAAGTGAAATACATTGGACAGAAAATTGGTATTTGGGTTCTTGAAAAGAATTAAAGAATGACGTGTCTCAGGAATTTTGTTTATTTTTTTGTTTAAAGAAGTAAAAAAGGGAAAAAGGTTTTTTGGGGAAATCGTTATTTTTAAAGTAATAACTGTCATAATGAATATTTTAAGCGATCTATAGAATTTCAACAAAAATTAAGAATGACGCGTTTTAGCATTTTTCGAAAAACCCCTAGAGAGGTGAAATAAGGGTGGAAAGTTGTATGAAAATCTGTAATTTCATAAAGGAGATGTTTAATTTTGTATGGAGAAAATGCCAACACCTTGTACATAATACCAAAATGTAGCTAATGCATGAAATAAGCTTATTCAAAATGATTTTCTTCAAATAAATGAATAGTTTTTACGTAAGAAGTATTATAGATAACCAATAATGGCAAGTTTCGTGATCGCAGGGGGTAATGGTGGTATTCTGTCAATGTCATGTCATGTCAAGTAGCTGTCATAACAAAAGTACTTACCGTATGCATGAAAATTGTTAATGTTAATAAATTAACTTACTTCTGGCTATTACTTTCATAACATGTAGGTAGAGTAGAGTTAAACTTAAGCTGTTAAGTGCCTAATTAAAATACGAAAAACTCACCTAAAAACAACGAATGTAGTAGCAACAATGCAATGGTATCAACAGTAGCAGGGTCAAATGCAAATCGAAGTCCGGAATAGCAGGCAGAAGTCAACAAGTGAGGCAGCAAACGGAAGTCCAGGATAGCAGGCAGAAGTCAACAAGTGAGGCAGTAAACGGTTAGCAGGTAATCAATCGGTCCAAATCAGAATTTAAAAACAGCACAGCACAAAACCACAACGACTCAGAATCCATGTAAAAACGGAATGAAAACAAAACACCGGTTTTTTTTTTAAATCATGGTGACAGTTGCACTTTTAATTACGTTCTTTACAGCTTTGGACACTTGTGTTTAATCTCAGAAAGACATCTCAAGTTGCCAGGTTATTAAAAATTATGTTTCATTTTTTTATTCTTACGCAAAAATGGTAAAGCATATCGGAATATTAAATATATCAACTAAATACATGTATTTAATACTATTTTTTGAGTAGGTGTACATGGTCTTGGCAAAAAATTAAACATCTCCTTTGGAAATTTGGTCTGGTAAGAAATTATTTATTTAATAAAATGTTTATATAATTTTTAACGCAAATTATGTTGCGAACAAATTACAAAAACACAAATGTTGAAAAAATTTCCACGAGCAGGATTTGAACCACGATAGCTCAATTGGGAGAGCACCTGACCCGGTATGTCAGAAGGGTGCGGGTTCAAATCCTGCTCGTGGAAATTTTTTCAACATTTGTGTTTTTGTAATTATTTATTTAAGGAATTATAAAGTGTTTCAAGCTTTTTGGAAAATTATCCCTTATGTAGGGGATGACAATTTGTACAGGAGGTTTCAAAATGGACCAAAATCACTTATACAGAGTGATCTTGATTTCGTTTTTTTGTGTTTGCAACTTTTACTAATTCTAGCTCGCATGGATTTTTTTTTTTTTTTTAATGTTAAAAGGAGGCAAACGAGCAGGCGGGTCACCTGATGGAAAGCAATCACCGCCGCCCATAGACACCCGCAAAACCTAAGTAATCGCGGATGCGTTGCCAACCCTGAGGAAGGAGTTGGATCTTGAGGAGGGAGTAGGAATTGGGAGGAGGGAGGGGTGAGAGATGGGCCTCCGGTACTTTCACTCACCGGACGAAACACAACAGCAACGAGTGCCGTTGTTTCACGCCGATATTCTGTGAGAGGGTGGTATTTCGCCGGGCGAGCCGGCCCATTTCGTGCTGCAACGCAGCGTGGCTCTACCACTCTTTTTTTTGGATGGGCTTTTTATTGATAAAAAATAAAAATCTTAATGTCGGTCGAAATGACGTGACACGTTACTCGTGTAGCTCACGTGAGCAAAGCCGCGAACAAAGCGCAAAGCCGCGAACAAAGCTAGTATCTTATTAAATAAAATGCTCGTTTAAAGGTATTCCTTTAAACGAGCAATTCTTGTTTAAATGTATGTATAATCTGAATCTTGGAAACGGCTCCAACGATTTTCATGAAATTTAGTATGCAGGGGGTTTCGGGGGCGATAAATCTATCTAATACTTTTAAACGAACAATTCTTGTATATATGTATATATATAATCTGATTCTCGGAAACGGCTCCAAAGCTTTTCATGATATTTAGTATGCAGGGGGTTTCGGGGCCGATAAATCGATCTAGCTAGGTTTAATTTTTAGAAAATTACCAAAAAGAAACTGAGAAAAGCTTGGTCATCCAGGTACCTACTATTAAATTATGTGATAAATGGTAATTCTTGTCGATGCTGTCAGTTAAAGCACTATACGTTTCAGAATTACAATAGAATAGTGTTTTGTCTTGACAGAGCCCCCTGGGTTTGTTGGCTATATCTGGTGGAACCGTTGTGGTCCTGATTAAAGGAATTTACAAGGATTCCCCCCCCCCCCCCACTTAGGTACAAACGTACGACGACGGTTTATCCTGAAAAAATAAAAATAAGCCTTACAACTAGCCGGTCTGTCTATACTCATACTACTATTTCTGCAGCCAATAGGATGTCCTCATCATTACCATCATCAGTTCATTTTATGTCCCCACTGCTGGGCAACCAGCTTTCCCTATGGATGGAAACGAAGAACGGGCCTTAAACCACCACGCGGGCCCAGTGCAGATTGTTGATTGTTAACGACTGCTAATGCAGCCGAGACTAACGGCTTTACGAGTCGGGCCTTCCGAGGGCTTTCCGCACGGAGAAGCTCTAGATGATAAAATTTTGATCACCTATCCGGCCTTTGCGAAAGTTGCTTAACCTCAGCACTCGCAGACCGGGCGCGTTAGATCCTCGAGTTCTTCTTGTCCTGACCCTGAGCAATGTCCTGCATATCTCTATCCTGTCTAGGAAGACAGGATAGAGATATGCAGGACATTAACTAGGAAGTTATCTCGAAAATTTACGAGGCAAAGGGGTATACTTAATGCGAGTACCTAAGACCTAAAAGTTATCGCACAGGTTAGGTATGCTTATCAGTGTTAGGCTGTCATCAGCATCAGCCTATACAAAAAGTAGCAATGTACGTGTATACATCGAGAAAAGCATAAATCTTGTCTCCAACCGCAACAAATCATGATTTTACCAAACGAGACCCTGTTCTTACCCAAATCGCCGATTGTATCACTGTAATCGAATTACTTGTAAACAATCATGGCCCTTATTGTACAATTTAATCATGTATGGCGATGACCTCCGTAATTGTATAAGCCTAAGTTATCAGGGCTATGGCAACCTAATCGAGTTAAATCGGGACCCCAATGCTGAACTCAGATTTATCTCCCTAAACGAATTTACTTAACTGATGAAGCGAGATGAGGGTGTGTTCTGTATTCCGCCCGCGACTCTCCCTCGACTGCCAAGTGAACTCGATAAAGGTTAAGTACTCGTATTGCATTTTTTTTCCAGCTTGCGTTTAATATATAAATATATACAAATATATATATATATATATATATCTAGAGCAGGATTCGAAGGACTCCTGGCAAGTCACCATTAGCAGTGGGACATTTACAGGCTACTGATAATAACGTGGTGTTACTGTCACAACCGACATCAATACCCTTAACTCCAGGAAGTTATGGCCGCGAGCGAACGAACTTTATTAACTTTCGCGACAAAGTGCTCAATTTATGTTTCCTTACCTACGGGTGGGCGGTCATATTCTGCGTTTAGTTCGTCCTTTGAAGCCGCGGGCAGTGTAGCGAGCGACTGTAAGTGCAACATTGCACTTTCGCTTACAAATGGCATTAACTTCAAAGGATAACAGACGTTGTTTGAGACGTGCTGGGCAGGTACTACATGCCACCTACAGTGGTAAGGTGTAAACAATAATTGTGATGCTAAATAACTATTGTTTAACACCAACAACGCTGTAAATAAAAATGTCTTCAGCCAAGCACTTAATTAAAATATATTACCAATAGGTTGATGCTCTCCCAGCAGTCGTAGGAAGGAGGGACCTTCCTACGACTTGGGGTATTTTAAACAAGATGTGAAGAAGCAACTTGCAGCTCGGCAGAATAATTCTGCTCAAATATTCTGCTGGCAAAGTGTGTTTCGGATTTTTTGATGCATATCTCGTCACGCCCGCTTGTGATCACCAACCGCCATTTGGCAAGCATGGTGATTAAGCCATTGCCTATCAATTGTAGTTATGACTTGATTTCAATGATGGAGGCCTCTGGCCAGCAGTGGGACAGTTATAAGCTATTTACTTTACTTACTTACTATTTAATTGGCAAATTAGTGTATGGACCGTCCGATGGAAAGTGACCATCGTACTGCCTGTATCGCCTGGTAAACCAAAAGGCCTAATACAACTTAAAAATAAAAAGGTGTAATTCCCTCTTGAAATTAGTTTAGCTTAGCAAATATAAAACCAAAATGCAAAACTATCAAAAAAATTGGCAGTTCCTGAAATTACAACAAGGCAACGTCCTCATTAGGCTGTTGTGATTAATACGGTTCATAAATCGCGTCGCGGCGCCGCGCCGGCCGCGCCGCGCCGGCGCAGGTCAAAGAGCGCCGCGCGCCACGTGGACGGTCTCACTTCCGAGAACTGAAGCTGAGACTTCTAGGAAATAGACTGTGTTTTAATATAGTATAGTAAAATCAAGTAAAAGTAACAAATTTATTTTTCATTTAAGTAAGATCACTCTGAGAAACACTTTCGAGTCTATTTTTTTCTCTTATTTAATAGCTTTAGTGCGGTTTGCACATTTAGCAAATGTCAAAATTAAGTAAGTAAAGCTATTGTACAGTTAAAGAGCGGGATTTTAATAAAGAGACTGGTTTTTTCATATGCTAACAAGCAAGTGTAAGCTTATGAAAGCAGTTCATAAGCCAAATGTATGTCAAATATTTTGTGCAATTTAAAAAAGCTGCTATACAATGTATGTCTTCATTATTTATATCTGGTTATAGACCAAAGAAGTTATAACGTAAACCAGAGATTTAACATGATCAAACATCGAAAACATGAATATGCATTTAGTTCTGCATCATACGCAAATCCAAACATATAATGGAATTACCGATTATTGTCTACTAAATCTAAAAGAAAATTAATTATAAATTTAAATAGAACTTATATTATAGTGTATTAGAACTAGTTGGGGTAATTGTATGTTGTTTGAGCGTGACTTTTCGTACCAGTCACAGGAAGACTTAATTCACGTTTCCTCGTGAATAAAGGTAGCTCGTTTAACCTTTAAAATAAAAAGAAAGAATTGTGGACACATGTAAGTAGAAGTCAATCAGTAGGAAACACGCCATAACATTGTTGCAGTACCGTCGGAAACACAAGCCCTTTACAACTTTTTAACAGCGCGCCCGGTCGCAGTAAATCATAAGTTTTAGACCTCTTCAGAAGTAATATCGACTTCTTGGAACTCACATTAATCTGCCATATTTCAATGCGTGAAAGGAAACGTCTACAAAGAAGCGCACATTCAACAAACACAAACGGAATAAAAAGTGAAACTAACAATTTTTCGCAATGCTAAAAGTATTATAAACTTTTCGAATCAAAAAAGAAAAAAAGTAGTTTACATAAGTGTTCTAATTTTGAATTTGACTGCACAAAATGAGTGTTCCTCGTGTTAACATTGTTTTATTTTCAGTGAGGTGCGTGCAGCTATTGGAACTGTCATCGTACTTCATACAACAGTAGCTCTTATTACGGTGGAGTTGGCTCCGGTGACATATAGTTTAGTTAGAACAGAGGAGCCGTGGAGTCGACAGATGAAGCAAACTATAATGTTGTTATTGTTGATTCAGATAAACATACCTAATAAAAATTATGTGTGTCCTATTAATATAAGCCTATTTGTTAGGTCTATGGCCAAAGTATTAATTTCATATAAATTGGTAACGTGTACGTTTACTGACAAGTGTAACCGCCTCGGTGGTCTAGTGGCTAAGACTATCAATCTCAAACCCAGAGGTCTCGGCTTCGATTCCCAGTGGGGTACAGGTTGTGTTCTTGGTTTGGTTGGTGGTAGGGCTTGGTTGTCCGCCTGGCTAGCTACCACCATCTTATCTAAATATATCGCCATAACATCAATTATTGTAGCATTGTTGTGTTCCGGCAGCTAGGGTTAAGATAGCCAGTGCCTCAGTACGTAGTTGAGGATTCCGGGTGAAGTGCGCTTCTACCATTGGCTTTATCATTAAGTAAGATATATATATATACTAGCCGTCACCCGCCCCCTTCGCTGTGCGAACTTTTGTGTTTTTTTGTATAGCCTATCATTTGCACAATCTCATGTTCTTACTACATACAAAATTTAATCAAGATCGGTCAAGCCGTTCTTGAGTTATAAGAGGATATACAGACATACAGACAGACAGACAAGCAGACAGACAAAAAATTCGAAAATCGTAGAATTGGTGGCAGTGAGTCATATAACGAATATTTATCTCAAAATTTGTCAGAAAAATTGCATGTACTGACAGAGCTTACAAATATATACAGGGTGTCCCATTGAAATGGGTCAGTATGGGAAAGTCTGAAACTATAAGACATACGAAGATCTGTTCTTAGGAACCATATCATGGATTTTAATAAGAAGAAAAACTGCATTCATACATTTAAAAAAAACCTGTACTTAGCTCGGGAATCGAACCAAGTTGTTTTGAAAAAAATAAACTTACACTATTTCTATTTAGATATCGTTTGTGTAGGTTTTAAGCAGTAAATGACTCTATGAAACATGATGTCTAAAATTAATAAAATACATTGTTTTCACATACTTTAATTTATTTTAGTAGGTGTTCGAAGTAACCACCGTTTTTTTCTATACAATATTCAACACGTTTAGTTAACGATATTACAATTACAAAACCAGCAAAGAGGTACAAACAACCATAGAGACAATTTTACATGCCTGAACTTGTTGAATGTAACGGTGGTCACTTCGAACACCTAAATTAAATAAATTTAAGTATCTGAAAACAATGCATTTTATTAATTTTAGTCATCATGTTTCATAGAGCCATTTACTGCTTAAAACCTACACAATCGATATCTAAATAGAAATAGTGTAAGTTTATTTTTTTCAAAACAACCGGGTTCGATTCCCGCGCTGAGTACAGTTTTTTTTTAAATGTATGAATGCAGTATTTCTTCATATTAAAATCGATGACATGGTTCCTAAGAACAGATCTTCGTATGTCTTATAGTTTCAGACTTTCCAATACTGACCCATTTCAATGAGACACCCTAGTAGTATAGATAGTAGTATAGATATACGGCAGTGGATGATTATAGTGTATAAAACAAAGAAATAAGATTGAGGTAACAATATTCTCCACTTATAACAAAAATATGTTTAATAGTCAAGCAACATAAAAATTGTTTTATATATTTGAAATATAAATTCGACAATAATTTATTAAACCGACAGGTTATGTTTATATTATAAAATAATCCTGTCGGTCCTTCTTTCATTCGTCTTCCCCTTTTTCTTTTCTTTAATAATATGAAAATTATAAATCCCTACAGATTTACGTATTTATGATGAATATATGTTTCGTATTTGGTAATATAATAGATTACTATTTCCCCGTATTTGAACAAAACTCGTACATAACAGCCCAGCTCCAGTTCTCTATCGAGCTCTGTTTTAATTTAAAGCGGTCACAAGTCTCCTTCCATCCAGCCATTCGACGCACCAACAATAAATCTTCAGCGAACTCACGGCACTAATAACGGAAATGAAAACAACCCTTCACCCGTTTACAGTTCATGTTCCGCTCAAACGACGACGTTTAAAGACGACGGCAGACGAAAAAAGGCGACCGTGAGCCTCTATGACACCTTGGAGCGATATGATTTATGCCGCCGCTCGCTCGGATGATAAGTTGTTAGTGGAAACAAATGAATCTGTAACTCGGTGCTGTTAAATGTAAATATGGAAAGAAATAATTAAGCGTGCTCTTAAAAACCGACGTTTATGTTATTATGACATACATTTACAATTTGGGTTAAGATTTTCTTAGTGAAATCATACATATTTTTCCAGAAGATTATGATCTAAATTTCTAAATTAATTAATTAGGTTAAAACGAAGACCTTTTCACTTAGGTACCTTTTTCATGTAGCTGTAAACTGTCAAAATACATTAAAATCCATAAACAGAGCAATCAACTTAACCATAAACAAAAATGAATCGAATCGTCTCGCATACGCAAAGCCGGCAATCGGCAACCCCTTGCCGCGACTCGACGTGAAAACAAACAATTTGTCTATTTCCCCGTCAGATCAAATACTAATAAAGCGCAGGCGACGACGCCAATGAGGAGGGCTCGGGTTCACACGCGCGTCGCGCGAATTTAAAATTAGTCAATACGATAAGCCGACGACGCCTTTGTTACGCGACGGAGTAATGATGGCAAATTATTTAGCAGTAGATGCTTTGAGCATTAAAGTTCCGATTTAGTTGTATTTAATCATGTGTTATGGCCCACCTCCTCATTGACTGTGGGTCTGAGCAGCAGTAAGATATTTATAATTTGATGATTATTTTGTTCCATGTAAACAGTGGATAACTTGTACCCTTTAGATAAGTAGATGAACTTTTTAAAAATAGCAACAATATCATTCATACGAAGGTAAAGGTGAAGAAGGGTTTTGTTTACCGAAATGAATATAGCTATTGATGTAAGATATATTTTTTGTTGTTATGTAAACATCTGAATTTTAAGCCATCCTCTCAAAAGATGCAGCGAAAGCCAAATCAGTGGATAAGTAATGGTTTTTTTTACTCAATAAAATATTACAAAAACACGAAAAATTTTAATTATATTAGCTCAATTTGCAGATCGTCGTTGATGCTGAAACTATCACAAGAAAACGACAATGGTATTACAAATGTGTTCATAAATTGAACCTTATACCCTTGTAATAATGTTTGCAATCTAATAAAACAGTGCGTATGCTGATTTAAGGGTTAGACTCTTGTTTAAAATATTGTGTCTCTGTAGGCAATTATTGGCAAAAAATTTACGACGTCTGTTTTAGACATTGTCGGACCTTAAATATTGTTAAATGGCATAGCGGCATAGCTAAAAGAAAATCTCAAAGTTAAAGAAACTAAAGATCACTTCTTCAAATAAACTATCAAAGAGGCTTAGAGGGTAAGGCACAAAAAGACCAGAACCATACTAGATAGCGACCATCCTAATACCTATTACTACTGCCAAATAGCAATGTTTTATATGGCTCTATTCCAGTTTGAACGGGCCCGATTCGATTCGAACCCCTTGGAGAATCTAGTACGGGACACGCACTAGTGCATGATGCCGTTCCCTCTTGAAAACCTCGGAAGGTGATTCGATTCACACGGATTTTCTCGCCGCCACCAAAAAAGCCCGGTGAAGCTGTAAAGGCCGTCTGATAGCAAACGCTCTTCAAAAAAAAAGTTTGAAGGGTATAAGATCTTATTAAATTACAGGACTTCTGAAGCTTCGAAATCAGTAACGCGCTTGTGCCACTCTTAATGTCACAAGTGCACATGGGCTGAGTTGCTTTCAGAAGCCGTATGCTTATTTGCCGGCTCTGTATTACAAAACATGATTTTACGCAAAAACTTACGCTGAAAGCCAACGGTCAAGCCACCTATAAGGTGTAAGGTTTGTAAAGTTAGGGCTTGTAGAGTTAGGGCGTGTAGAGTTAGAAGCTTGGCTTTACATGAGATCTGATAACTTTTTGACAATGCGAGCCATATGGTTCTCGTCCTGTGAAAATATTTATGGTGGGCTATTATATTTCACAGTCACATTACGTGACTTTTAATTTCGAGATGAATATTGATAAGACTTTAAAAACTTCACGTATGGGCTGCGGTGGCTTTCAGACAAGCCAGTATGCTCATTTACCAGCTCTGTATCACAAAAAATGATTTCACGCAAAACTTACGCAGCATTTGATCTCACAAAAGTAACGATGGCTTTAACCCACATTCAACTTCAACCAACCAACCAACTTTGATTACAGTGAAAGATGATGCAAATTAGCGCATCTATTCAACGGAATGAGAACTCTGTCATTTGGCGGCGCGGCGTTGGGGGAGCGCTTCAAACGGATTGGGGGCTTCGGCATTAAAGCAATCTCCTGTTGCGTCTCTTTATTAGTTTCTCCTTTATCACACTCCTTTTGATGATCGTGAATGATTGAGAATATATGTACTTTTTGTGACTCTTTAAAACACGATTGCTACAACGATGTTTTATTCTGTGCTAGCTTTGATTTCGACTTCAAAGTGCGTGTTCGTTCTGTTTGAATTGAAAAGAATTTATTTGTGATTTCTCTACTTGAATTTGATAGGAGACCTAAGTAACTAAAACTACTACGAAACTAAAATATGTCGTCAAAAAATTTCTCCGCGTCGCTGTCGACTGGTAAAGTACCCAAGAGACTGGCGGCATTGCCACGTTGTATGGCAATGCTTAGCCTCTGGCCAAGGTAAAAGCCAGCCTTTGGGTCATGGGAAGAGTCAACCAGCCGTTTTAGATGTCATTAAACAAAACATGAGCACTCGGACCCCACGGAACGAGGGTTGTTCACCACAATGAACTTTTAAAAAATTACACGAGGTATACATGGGAAAGCCTAAGCCCAGCAATAGGTCTTAATTAGGCTCACAGTAGGAGGATGAAAAAATAAAGTATGGTAATGACAATGCAATCTAAAATATTTCACAATGTAGCTACGGATAAAAATGTCCTTTCCCCACTCTGCGTAACTTTTAGCAGTGAACTTAGAACATTATGCGTCTTATTGCTCACATCGTGCATACATCATTAAGTTTTAAAGGAAAGTCGTTTTCTAAGCTCATTACCATAGACGGTGGGGGAATGGGGACGAGGTTCGGCGTACGACATGAATCGCAAAGTGGATGCTAATGCGGATTCGTACGTACCTACTACATATATAGCATGATCAAAGCAATATGTACCTACGCACCGACTGTTCTGAACGTTGGAATACCTACAAGGACAGCTTGTAAGGTTGTTTAAGGAGGTTTTTGGCGCAGCGGGTTGGATCTTCGAGTTGGGATCTAGTATCGGACAAGGAAATATTTCACGTTGCATTCAACATTGCTCAAATGGAATTTTGGGATCGTAGAGCTTGTTTTTTTCAAAATTCAAACGATCACACGTGTCTCGATAAATTCCTCAACTTTTGGTACTATTCGCATCTCGATCCTCCCAAAATCCTCGGAGCTATGGCCAAAAACACATCTCAGGCAATTTGCATCTATAACCATTTTCAATGGTAAAAGTAAAATTCATTAAAGCTAAAGCAATTTTCTAACACTAAGGCACGTGTATGTAAGAGATGTATTTAAATACTCACGTGGTAGAATTCCATCAGCCCATTTTTTGTCACGGCAAGTTGTTAATACACGTCGCCGTGTGTCGGAAGCAAAAACTGTAAACCGCATACACTCATAAATTTGACGCCAATAGGTGTCGGGACCTTTTAATTAATTTATGAGCATTCCACTCGCTGAACCCCCAAATTCTTTTTGTGATACATTCTAGTCTGATTGTTTCAAAATGCAATGTCATTATTTATTTTGGTAATACTCTTAGTTATTTTTTTTTTATTTTCCTCTATGAAAAACCCGCAGGACATTTTTTTTATACCTAGCACGGCAAATGACTCTATACCACCTGATGTTAAGTGGAAATGGAGTCCAGACGCGAAGACAACTGGTGCAGCGTGACAACAACACAGCATCAGTCAACTTCACTTTGCCGGCCCACAAGGTGCTTCTTCACGCCTCGTTTGAAGGACCCCATACACATACTGCTGTCTGTCAGCTAGTGAAGAAGCAGACGTGTCGATACCATCCTTACGCAGATCCGAACCTCGGAGAATCTAATAGGGAAAAGGGAGACGCACTAGTGCGTGATGGCATCCCTCTAGAAACACTCTGACGATGTTTTGATCATATGGCTTGAGATACCATTTAAGTTATTTTCTGTCCGCCGCCAAAAAAGTCCGGTGACGTTGAAAAGGCCACCTGAGGCTATCATCAAACTCTGTAAAAAAACCGTCCTTACTAGTAGGTATAGGCAGCTTATAAAATTCAAAAAAATCAAAATTCAAAATCATTTATTCAGTTTTAGTTTAGTTTAGTTTGACTGGGCTGTGTCCGCACTTAGCCATTTGATTTGGCAATTGTACGTATACCTTCCACCTACTCCAACCAACCCAGACTATCCCAGAAGGCTTGCAGCCTTTTCAGGCTACTGCAGGCTTCCGCGAGCGTCCTGGGTGCTTGGAGAAACCGTGCCCGTTCATCTGCCACACTTCTGCATTCTATAAGCACGTGTTGTGGCGTTTCTTCCGCCTCCATGCATCCTCTGCTTATAGGGCTGTCGGTCACACCTACACCATTTATTCAGTTTAGGCTACAAGTAGTTCTTGTGAATGTCACTATGCCATCGGTTCGTAAGTCTACTCTGGGCGGGAGATCTTGTACTGAGAAGAACCGGCAAGAAACTCAGCAAGTGTCCAGCTCTTTTCTCCCTTACAGCGTCAAAAATGTTAGAAAATGCTCTATCATAGCAGGACACTTTCCATTACTAATAAACACAAAAAATATAGAAGACAACCACAACATGTAAAAAAAAAACAAAATAAAAAATCTAAGTTAACAAATTTACATCAGATAAAAGTTTCAATTTCCACAATGTCATACAGTACCACAAAAGTACTCTAGTAAAAGTCAAAAATTGTTTAAGAAAAAAGTTAAACTATAGAGATTATTACTAAAAATAAGATAAGTATGCAAGTGCAGACCAGCCTCCACAGGCGGCACCCGTTCACGAGTATGACATATGAATCAGCCATCGCTTCGCTCAACCATATTTTAGGGAACGTAACGATAACGATAAAAAAGCGGACATGTCAATGGACCGATTGCTGATTATAGATAGTAACCAGATAGATTGCAATATTTATTTATTTATTTATTATTTTTTATATTATTTATTTATTTGGACAGTCAACAAAAACATATACTAGCGAAAACAATGATACTGTTACAAACATAAAAAAATAACATAAATATAAAACAGATTAAAACATATAGGTATACTCCTACACGGCCAAAGTGCTAAGTTTTCGGTGTCGACGTCGAGGACAGAGCGATGGAGATGAAAGCGGCGAAAGATAATGAAAGGCGACCCCACCACTAAGTGGGAACATGGCTAGGAAAAGAGAGAAATTTCTACACGGAAAAATGTTTGCCTTAGTTTCCTGGTGGTAAGTAGGTAATAATGACGTCAAGGGCGAAGGTGAACGCACTTCCTCCCAAACACTCAACTATTGAGGAACTGGCTCATTTTATAAAAGAAAGTTTAGTTTCTCTGTCAGAAACACGACAATGCTACCTACTAACACAACTACTAACGTTGTTGTTATGGCAACAGACTAGATGAACCATCAACCGAACCGACTACAATATTGAACTTAAGAATTGAGTATTGAACCCGGGTTCTTGATAATTCATTGAATTTAGTTAAGAAGAGAATGTAGAATAGACAATGATTATTATGACAATGATTGGGTGCCGCCTGTGGAGGCTGGTCTGCTCTTGCATACTTATCTTATTTTTAGTATTATTAATTATAGTTTGACTTTGTTTTACCTAAACAATTTTTGACTTTTACTAGAGTCCTGTAGTGGTGCTGTATGACATTGTGGAAATTGAAACTTTTACATAATTAATTATCTGATGTAAATTTGTTAACTTACATTTTTTATTTTGTTTTTTTACATGTTGTGGTTGTCTTATATATATTTTTTGTGTTTATTTGTAATGGAAAGTGTTCTGCTATGATAGGGTATTTTCCAATATTTTTGACGCTGTAAGGGAGAAAAGAGCTGGACACTTGCTGAGTTTCTTGCCGGTTCCTCTCAGTACAAGATCTCCCGCCCAGAGTAGACTTACGAACCGATGGCATAGTGACATTCACAAGAGCTACTTGTAGCCTAAACTGAATAAATGATTTTGAATTTTGAATTTTGAATTTTTAATTGATTATTTAAAAAATTATGACCACCTCCATGGTCGAGTGGTTTGTACACCGGTTTTCATGGTGTCGCCATTTCTGAAGTCCCGGGTTCGTTCCCCGGTCTAATCAATTTAGAAATTATTGTTTTTCTAAATTGTCTCGGGTCTGGGTGTTTTCTATGTATAATAAGTATGTATTTAAGTATTTTAAGTATGTTTATCCGTTGTCTAGTAACCATATAACGAGTTTCATAACGAAGCTTCTCTTGGGCTAGATAATTGGTGTGAGAGTAGGAAAGCTTAGTTTATGTTTTATTAAAATAATTGCAAACTAAAGTTTATTTATAGGTACTATATTCGTTACATGAGTTAAAATATTATGATTAGGTAGGATGTAGGTAGGTATTCTTGATTCTGTGGTTTTTATTCTAGTGACCATCTTAGTTTAAGAAGTTACATAATTAAGACACTTATTGAAAACTTCGGATCAACTGTAACATAAAAAAAACATTTTATTTCCTGCTCGCTGACAGCTGACACCTTGCTAAGTTTAGAAACCAAAAACGTTGTGGGCGTGTTTGAGGTGCGCACGCGCCGCGGAAGTGCGTAATAACGGCGGAATTTCGCAAAAATGTCTCAATCGACCCCCGGCAGATGGCGCGAATAGCAAACATTCCCTGAATAGTTACCGCTCTGTGGTTCGCACCGCCCATTCGCGTTTCTCGTGTTGGTAAAGGTACTACAATGTGGCAATAATGCCTTTGTATGCTAAAAGTTTTGACCTACACAAACGACCAATGTTGATTCTATGTATTAAATGTTATTATTATTATTATTTAATATGTATTCACTTTCACGTGCAGTATTATTGTTACAATATAGCCTTAAATCTATCTATATAATAAAATAGTATAGTAATGACAAGGGCGAAGGTAAACGCACCAGTGGCGATAGCCAAAGTAACATTAAGGGTGCGCCGACAAAAAAATGCCAAAAATGCAGTTACGGTTAAGTAGATATAATTGAAAATACTATCGTATTAAATGAACAAAATATATATTTAGTATCATATGGAACGTGTTTACAATTTGTCAGAACCATAAATTCATAACACGCTATAGTTTTTTCTACAATATCATTTAAAGTTGGGCAAAGATCATGAAAACGAGTGGCGGCGTTTAGTAGATTTCTTATAGTTTATCTAAATTATTGTACCTCTGATTTTGTCTAAACAATCATCAATGGATAAACTACAAATTGCTAAACCACATTTTCGATTCATCAAATGGTTATTTAAATAATTATTTTTTATTAAGCACCTTAAATTCCCCATACAAAATTAGTATGGCCGAGCGGCATCAAATAAATATGGACGACGACATTTCAAATAAAACATATGACACTTGTCACTTACGGACGGCGCACCCTTAAGAAAACGATAGCGAAGTTCGAAAAGAATAAAATGTATGGGATTGACATAAGATTGACCACGTGATTTAGCGCGGCTTATGTCAATCCATGTTTTCTTAATGTTACTTTGGCTAAGCTTAGTGGATTCGAACTTCTTGTGCGTAGGTATTCGAAAAAGATATAGGGTAGGGTCTGTGAAGAAAATTCGTTTAAATTTCGTATGATTGCGAATTTTCGTTTCGGGGAGAGTAATTAGACCTCCTGCTCCCAAATACTCAACTATTAAGGAACTAGCTTATATTGTTCAAACTAGAACAACAATGCTACCTACTAACGTTGTTGTTATGGCGAAAGACTTAATAAGATTAACCATCAAGCAAACCGACTACAATATTGAACTTAAGTATTGAGTATTGAACCCCGGACCTTGATAATTCATTGAATTTAGTTAAGAAGAAAATGTAGTGATTATTTAAAATCATTGCAAACTAAAGTTTATTTATACTATGTATGTTAAATTGGTTACATGAGTTAAAATATTATGATTGGGTAGGATGTAGGATAATTCTTGATGCTGTAGTGTTTCAAAGATAATAATCAAAGAGTGTACTAATCTTTTTTTAATTCCAAAACACACTTGACCTCCATCTCAGATGATAAGGCGAAGGTGGAAGCCCTTCACCTGGAATCTTCACTTAACCGTCACCAGCATTGTTTGGCATGGTGACAGAATTTATTTGAATGTGTTTACCGAAAATCAAAACATAACTAAAATATTCACCTATTCTACTAGCTACGCGGACTTGACCAATTCATACCATCAACCAAACAGAGTACAGTAAGTGGGTCTACAAATCAATTTCAAATATTTTTTCACACATTCTCGTACTTATAAACATGAACGTGCAAACCCATTAAAACAATCTGCCAATGCTGTACTGAGCACTTTTTTCGGATCAGGTCAGGTGGAATAAAATATGAATAAAATAAATTATTGAATGTCTTTTTAATAAAGCGGGTATTGTTTTGCCGGCATAATGGAGAGCATTGTGTCGAGGCGCCGCCCCGTACCAGGGACAAAGAGCGAAATAATAAATAGTCGTATTTTGTTTTCGCATCCTCCGCTCGGTCGCTTCGCTGTTGTTCTATTAATTGGTCGCGGGAATAAATTAATTGAATTATACTGGTAGAGGTGATCCGACACGTCGGTTGCCTAAACCGTTTGGACGTTCAACCATTGAACGCTTCACGCGTAAAATCACTTGTGTGTTGTATAAAACAACAAATTAATTTAATCACGGTGAAATGGTATAGAAATACACTTGAATAGGCTGTTGTCGTGTAATTAATTTTCTGTTCCACTTACACAGGCGTTTTATTATACAGTTAGCTAATTATGAAAGATTAAGAATAATGAAGCGAAACAAGCGTAATGCGGCGCTCATCTAAGCTTGTAATAACATAGCAGATAGGATAGTGGCTTTATTAAATAATTGAGAAGAACGGATCTCGATCAAGACGTGTTCGATTCATCAATAGATAATATGGTATCAACGATTGTCACCTTACCTGCTATCACTCACTGCTAAAGTTACGAAGAGTGGGGAAAGGATACTAAAGATTACATTGTCATTAGTTTAACTTCATCGACATCTGGTTGGCTGATAACGTATAAATGACTTTTTACTGGGCTCAAGCCTTCCCACGTGGCTATGCAGACTTTTTAGTTAAGTAGACAAACAAGATTACCTACAGCAAAACTAACTAACTTAAATATAGGAAGGAGTACCTACTTAAATAAAAAAATAATAATGTTAAACGCTAGATAGAAATATTTCTTCAAAGAATTTCTTAGATGGTCGTCGTTATGCTTTGTGTCTCAATAAACCAAGAAACCAATGCCACCCCTTAAAACTCAACATGTCAGTCCAAATTTTTCACAGCATAATGCTGCTCAGAAGCTAAATCACTCTTTTGTTAATTAATTTTTATGCTCTGAAAACAATGCATTCCACTAATTAATTAGCGTGAGGAACCACGCCTGCAAATAAATGTAAACGCTGGCTTTATACCTATTTGATTAAACATGGAGCTCGATGGTGTAGTGGTTAACGCGCCCTGTCTGCGAGTGCTGAGGTTAAGCAACTTTCGCAAACGCCGGTCATCGGATGGGTGACCAAAAATTTATAATCTCGAGCTCCTCCGTGCTTCGGAAGGCACGTTAAGCCGTTGGTCCCGGCTGCATGAGCAGTCGTTAACCCGCACTGGGCCCTCGTGGTGGTTTATGGCCCGTTCTCCCTATCCATCCGTAGGGAAGGCCCGTGTCCCAGCAGTGGGGATATAAATGAGCTGATGATGATGATGATGATTAAACATACTCGTACGTCGTTCTTTCTTATTTAATTAAGATTTCTTTGTTTTTATAACCGTTTTATTGCTAAATGTCGTAATGTTTCTCTGCAATTACTCTACGTATGTTTACTAACTACGTCACACGTTTTATTTCAAACACTAAAGCAATTTAAGATTAAGATTATGTAACTAAGATTTTATTTTTTATCTTTCTCCTAATATTTTTAGAGTATATACATTTACACATTTCTAAAGTTAAGCCTTCGAAAAAGATTTCACTGACAATAAATCAGAGAACAAAAACCTTGCCCTTGTTTGTATATTAAGCTTTAATTTCGTTTTAAAGTTTTATCACAAATAATTTAAAATTAAGAGTTTAAGTAATTTAACTTTAAGATTTCGCTCAAGTCATCATACCTACCTATAATAGGCTTTGAGGATGTCTTAATCCCAACGGTTTAATTAATCAATCAGCTGTCAACGTAAGAGCTTGCTCTAAAAAGATACAATTTCCTCTTAAAAGTAAATAATATACACAGTGTAATCTATTTTTGTAGTTATTCGTATCAAACCGGCATTTCAACATTGCAACAACACAGTCTGAAGCGAAGCTTTCTAGGCTTTCGTATTGTATGCCTCACAGCGCCACCTTGTGTCGAGTAGTAGAACTGAAAGGTAAAGCTCAGTGCAAACGTCTACGTAAGTGAATTAAGAAAACATCGTTTTTAATAGTATAACAATATAAGAAGTTAATTTTATTAAATTAAGAAAACTATGGTAACTTATAGATCGGCTTCATCATCATCATCATCATCTCAGCCAAAAGGTCCATTGCTGGACAAATGCCTCCCCCAAGGATCTCCACAACGACCGGTTTTGTGCTGCTCGGCTAGATCAGCTATATAGCTTAATATAGGTATAATAATATAGATTTGCAATGTAATGTCCTGTATTTTCTAAATAATTTTACGGCCGTTAATTAACAGTTTATTTAAAACTTAGCTCTTTAAAGGCATTATGAAAAAAATAACGAATCGTGACAAAACTCCGACGTCAACGTCTATTGCCGGCGTGTTGCGGTTAAAGCAAACTATCAATTTCACGGCAGTTTGGTGATGGCAACACAAAACACAACTTTCCGTTGGCTCATTGTGTGGCGTACTTTCTTATTCCTTACGTAATTGCCTTTTAAAAAATTAAACTTGGCCGCAACAAAAGCAGTCAGCAGCAGTGTACAGTCGGGTGAAAAAGTTGAAAGCGTAGGAAGCAATTATCTATACGCAACAGATGGCGCGCGATTCGCGACCGCAAGCGTTTCCAGTAGCGTCCTGCCGGGGAGCGTATACCCATTATGTCATTTGAAGTTTAGTACAGACGCCTGCACCGGTACACCATACATTTTCAACCATATTTTTAAGGGATACAGTTCAAAGTCTTTTGGGGAAATTTGACAGTTTGTGGTAGGTCGATGTGCAGGCGTGTAGTAGTACCTACGCGTGCGATCCAATCGCTACATACTGAGTTATTATTTAATCAAACGTACTTAAACTAAATAATAAATCCTACTAATATTATAAACGCGACAGTTTGTAAGTATGGATGGATGTTTGTTACTCTTTCACGTAAAAACTACTGAATGGATTTGGATGAAATTCGGCAAACAGATAGTTTATAATCTGGATTAACACATAGGATAGTTTCTATCCCGATATTCCCACGGGAACGGGAACCACGCGGGTGAAACCGCGATCGGCCGCTAGTAGGTATATAAAAATGAAGAAGAAGAAGCCGGCCACCTAAAGAAGGTGGCCGGCTTCAAGTGGATAGAGAGAGCACCAAATAGGGAAGAATGGCAAAAATTGAAGGAGGCCTACATTCACAGAAATGAGAATGGCTGAGAAGAAGAAAAAGGAGATACTTATAAAAATATTTGTTTTTTTTTTAATAATAAGAAAAAATCACTACCGGTATTGTAACCTACATTCCCGAAATGTTAGAAGATGCCGGAATCTCTCTTTCTTAGTGTCTTCATAAAAAAAAATATAGTGATTCATGAAAATCTTTGTGAAGCTGTGTAAGCGCGAAACTAATTTCAACTAACTTTGTGGTTTCACCTTGCGTGTGTGTCGTAAAAGGTGAGGTCACCAAATGGGTGTAAAACGTGCTTACGTCTTTATAGTTGACGGCCTTACCATTTCTTTTGAATTATTTTATTTTGAGGAATGTATGCACAGAAGATCCCGATAGGTCGAAGTGCTACTGAGAGAAAGAAACCTCGGTAGGCCCCACTAAGATAAGATAAGATTCAGGAAAGCATGATGCCGTTTACCACCTTTACAGTGACCGGGCTTATGAAAGGCAAGAAATTTATAGTTCCCTGAAGCCGTAGTGACTAAATCTGTGTAAAGCGCCCTTACAATTAATTTAGACTGAATATCGTGCCTGTATCCGATGAAAATGAAATCAGGGTTTCCGACTATCTATATACTTGTCTTATTTTGATTATTAATAACTATAGTTTGACTTTGTCTTTCTTAAACAATTTTTGACGTTTACTAGAGTACAGTAGTGGTACCTACTGTATGACATTGTGGAAATCGAAAAAAATCAAAGTTAGCAAACTTACATCAGGTACCAGACCTGATGTAAGTTTGCTAACTTAGATTTTTTTTAACATGTGGTTGTCTTTTATATTTTGTGTGTTTATTTGTAATGGAAAGTGTCCTGCTATGATATGGCACTTTCCAATATATTAACGCTGTAAGGGAGAAATGAAACGCCCTTGCTGAGTTTCTTGGCGGTTCTTCTCAGTACAGTAAATAAATAAATAAATTTTCCTACACTCACACGAATTATCTAGCCCAAGAGAAGCTTCGTTATGAAACTCGTTATATGGTTACTAGACAACGGATAAACATACTTAAAATTCTTAAATACATACTTATTATACATAGAAAACACCCAGACCCGACACAATTTAGAAAAACAATAATTTCTAAATTGACCCGACCGGGGATCGAACCCGGGACCTCAGAGATGGCGACACCATGAAAACCGGTATACAAACCACTCGACCAAAGAGGTCGTCAGCAAAAGTAGATGATGTTTACTAGATTTCAAAATTAAGTTTCGATAGTGTAAGTCGGTATTTTCTATATAACTACACTCAAAGTCTGCAGGTACTAGTAGACACTCGAAGGTTTTTCGATATGCGTTTAAAAAGTTTCTGATTTTCACACTGATTTCGTATTTTGAAACTTGACCAATCATCAGTTCTTTTTGCTGTTGACTGTACGAGGTCTCCCGTCCCGTGTAGACTTACGAACCGATGGCATAGTGACACTCATAAGCGTTACTTGTAGCCTAAACTGAAAAAAATATTTTTAATTTTAAATTTCGAATATTACTACATTCGACCTTTAAATATTTACAATTATCAAGGATCAGTATAAAATACTTACTTAAACTAAATTACAGATATGTTAGGTACCCAGGTTTCAATGCAGAAAAATACAATTACGAAATATAACCTCATATTATAAATATAAATTTGAAGACTTCCGTAGTTAGTAGCTCGCATGCCGGATGGTGTTGCAATTCGATTCCCAGTCGGGTCAATGTAGAAAAACTATATTTTTTATTTTTCTATATTTTCTCGGGTTTGGGTGGTCGTGGTACCGTCGTTGTTCTTGATTTCCGTAACACCAGTGCTTAAGCTACTGTCTTTGGAGACAGAGCAATGAAGGCGATGTTGTCTCGTTTTTTTTATAACCAGTACTATTGATAAAATATTACCTAATTGAAGTTTGAAGCGAGACTAGAAGCGGAAGGTTCATAGCATAGATATTAGGTATCCTAGGTATCATACTAGGCATATCTTTTTAAACTGTATAGACTGTGGTCAGAAAACTGTGTAGGCGACTCATCATCATCATCATCATCTCAGCCAAAAGACGTCCACTGCTGGACAAAGGCCTCCCCCAAATAATCATGGGGGGCATTTGCCTTAATCGCCACGCTTGGTAGGCGACTATTATAATACAAATTATTTTGCATTGAAAACTTAGTCTTAAAGGAACGCGAAAGTTTCACAGCGTATTAATATTTATTTATTATTTTTAAGGACATAGAAATACATAGAAAAATAAATCAATCGATTTCCATTGATACATTGAATGTTTGTCAAGTGATGTGTGCCGACAAAGCTTGCGAAAGCTCAGCGGGATATGTTTGGCCGTCACCACGTCACATGTATCAGCTCTTTTGCTTTTACGCCGACGGCCGCTCCTTTGTGAAGCTTCGATGTAATGTTTGATTATCTTTTCGGTACACAAACAAGCGAAGTTTATTTGTTGGGTTGATATGATGTTTACTTTAATGCTTTTGGTAAATGTTTATTATGTATTAGTGCCATTTAATTTTTAGTAACATTTTGATTTATTTTTTAGTGGTATTGGTGTTTAATTATTTGGTTTGGTTGGTTTTTTTATCAATAGGTACACAATCACAATGTAATAATGTAAATCCTGTGTAACGTGTGTTTAAATGTAATTTATTTGTACAATAAAGGATTAATTAAATTTTCAACATTACCTATATACGCATGTTGTTATTGTATATGGACATTTTCCGATAATCCTAAGTTGTAAAGGACGTATCCGCTGATTCGTCGTATCCCGCAGTTATTAATAATTATCTCATAAATAAATGTAACCTATTCAACTATTTATTACATTTTGTATAAAATTATTATTTACTATTTACATATTGTGGAAAAAAGGTGGAAACGGAGTCAATGCATGAATAAGTCTTATTTGTAAAAAAGATATTAGGTATACAATAGTTTGAAATGACAAATAGTATAGAATAAGGGATTTACTATGTAGGTATATAGTCCTTTAATCTACACTAAAATTCTATACTAAAATTATCTGACCCGGCGGACTTCGTACCGCTTTGACAGTTTCCATGACAACAATACAAACAAATCATTTTGTATTGGAAAAATTTCCAAAACCTAAAAAATTTTTGGGGTGTACCCACCCTTATCACTTAGGGGTATAAAAAATAGATTACGACCGATTCTCAGACCTACCGATTATACAGATAAAATTTCATAAAAATCGATCGAGCCGTTTCGGAGGAGTATGTTACAGAGTATGAGTGAGTCACGTGCACGGACCAGGTCCGTACATGTGACACGAGAATTTTATATATACATATAATCTAAAGAAGATATAGAAGATTCTATGTAGCTTGACAAATTGTAGCATATAGCATTAAGTTTTAAGGGTTGAATAAGGGTACTTATATAGTTACTTAAATTTTAACGGAACTCTACACATTGAAATGAAACTCCCTGTAACTACAGATATCCTGTAGAGGGGTCAAGATAATATACTACGTGATATTAAACGTGAATAAATTCGTTAAAAATTATTCAGTACCTACTTTATTGCAATGAAACAACTTTTACGGATCTACTCGCGTTTATTTTACACATTACTTATTTAATGTTTATCCTGACCTTTCGAACCCTTTGCAGGGTCCGTGGTCACAGGGAGACTGAGGTGTTGGTTGTCTCATAATTAGTTGGTAGCTTGTATACCTTCATTTAAATTTAATCAGGTGCGTTCCGTTTTACGCAGAAAGAGCTTACAGTATCTTTTGGTCTGGCAAAATCTAGTTTCAAAGCTTATTTATGTCATCACCGTCAGCTCATTTTATATCCTTACTGCTGGGGCACGAGCATTCCCTATGGATGGATAGGGAGAACGGGCCATAAACCACCACGCGGGCCCAGTGCGGGTTGGTGGTTGTTAACAACTGCTAATGCAGCCGGGACCAACGGCTTCACGTGCAATCTAAAGCACGGAGGAGCTCGAGATGATAAATTTTTGGTCACCCATCCGATGAGCGGCCTAGTCGGTGATTTCCGGCTCGGAAAGTTGATTAACCTTGCAATCGCAGACCGGGCCATTTAACCACTGCGCCATCGAGTTCCTTATTTATGTGAATAACATCTAAAACATTGTTTGTTAATAGTTTACTATGCTAATTTAATAACGGCTAATTTATAAATATAGACGACCATTCCCCTAAAACAGTAATTAACGCCAATGTTCAATCGACGACAAAACACAATGCGTAAGCCTACTGTCGATACGAAAATAAGTCTAATTTCTACAAGCAACAAAACAACAATAGTTCAATACGTCTCACTAATATGACAAAATGCCGAAAATTACCCTCATTATTGATGGCGGAGGGAACAATGCCGCGTGCAGAGCAGCTGGTGACAAATACTCGCGGTCGCTACTTCGCCCATTCTCTATGCCTTTTTGACTTTGATTTATGTGTTTTTTATGCCCTATTCACCCGTCACGGCTGCTTTAGATTTCATTCTGCTGCGACAGAAGTATAAAATACAATTGCAAACTTTTATTTATGACTGTAAGGTAGCTAATCGATTGTTGACCGCGCATACTGCGGACTCCGTAGCGGAGTTGGTTCCACAACTGCGCCCGCGCATAGTATCGCTACATCATCTCCTAATGGTAGGGGATGAGAGGGTTTTTATTTCATTTTCACAGTAATTTGCTTTTGTTAGGGCTCAATCACGTCATTGTGTGGGTCGATTTTAAAGCAAATACGTTTGAGTTGGTAGGGAGGGCCGGGATGACGGTGCACACCCCGTTTTTAGCGAAATCTAAACAGATTAGGAACAATGTTTAATAACAGGAGTTAGATAGTTTCTGTTTATTTTATATTTCTTTAGAATGAGCTTTTAATATGCACAGTTTTAGTCGTTTTAGTATATTGTTCTCTTTTTCATTTTAATTTGAAATACGAAACTATACTATGACGTAAATTAAGAAATGTTCAATTAAGATATTTTATTTCATAATAATATTATTACAAAATTATCAAAAAAATAAGAAATTTAAAAACTCAAAAGATGACTGCTTTATATAGTTCATCATCATCATCGGCCTATATTAGTCCACTGCTGGACATAGGCCTCCCCTAATGAGCGCCATAGCGCTCTGTCCTCGGCTTGACGCATCCAGCATCTGCCTGCAGTCTTTCGCAGGTCATCGTCCCACCTGGCCGGAGGGCGCCCTACACTACGTTTACCGAGTCGTGGTCTCCACTCAAGAACACGTTTAGCCCAGCGGTTGTCGGTTCTTCGCCAGATATGGCCGGCCCACTGCCACTTCAACTTGTTAATTCTTAGAGCTATGTTGATGACTTTAGTTCTCTGTCGAATGTATTCGTTATGAATCCTCCTATCCTTCAGAGAAACTCCGAGCATAGCTCTTTCCATAGCTCGCTGAGCGGCTTTATATAGTTAGACATTGTTAAATCAATGTGAATTGGCGCAGACTTACGTTCTAAGATTTATTTATATTTTTCTAACAACATTGATTATTATTTATTATTATTATTATTATTTGTTAATTCCATACAAACATGTATTCATAGTGATTACTAAGTTAGAATATAAGGTTGTTTGGAAACGATTTCTGTGATGATCAAATGTCTTGTAGTGCTAAACTATTTGTTATTTTATTTTATTGATTTCTCTTATTTACTTGTAATACCATGATAATTGAATTTAGTAATGATTTTACTTGATCACTCATAGGCATTATTACCACTATGTGACATACAACTATTATTGTGATGAAAGGACAATAGACACGATAGCTCAATAGGGCTATCAATAACCCAACATAAAATTCATTGACACATCGAAAAAAACACTAATAAAATCCACAAATTAAAAAGAAGGCATTCGAACATTCCTCCTTTATTTGCTTTGCTCTTCGAAGTCACCTCAATATCTTTACAATGGCCAAACCAAATATTTCAGAATTAACACCAATAAAAACGTATGACAATGCAAAACAAAAATTCCCATTTGTCATACGATTGAAAGTGCGATCCGCAACGTACAACAGAACTGCGAAGCCTCAAAGGGCAGAGGCAAAGTGAAAATGATAGCCGACAAAAGTCATTCGACAAAATTCGGGCATTGTGAGACACTACAAAGAGCGTGGCGCGGTCTGTGTGGAGGGATGAATAGTGAACCCAGGTGCAGTATCCGAACTTAATAATGTCACCACCAATGTCAGCACAGACGAAAATTATAAACAAAACTTTAAAATATTTTTAAGGCTTACAAAGTAAAGTAGATCGAGTAAATAAATTTCGGCGAATCGGAGAGTGACACGATACCTTAATTGGAAGCGTACCTGACCCGGATTGTCAAAGGGTGCTGGTTGGAATTTTTTTAACACAATTGTGTTGAAAAACCTATAATGACTAATGTGTAAAAAGTTATACCTACACAGCATGACTCCATATCTGGCCTTGGAGACATAAGTTTAGTTAACTTCAATGTATGGGCACAATAACAAAATTAAAGCAGCGCCTTCTAACGAATTTGTGAGACTAACTTGTCAGTAGCCATGTGGCGCTGCTGTAGTTTATTTTTACTCGAATAGTGACACAAACACTCGGACAGGCATGCTGATGAACCATAGACAACCACTTATTAATGATAATAAAATAGTTTATTGCCTCAAAATGTTTAACAAAACATAATTATAAAACACAAAAGAAGTAACACACAGGGTCAGAGGCAAAATGGAATGGCTGAGCTTTCACTGAGACCTTTTCAGCGCAAACAAATAAAATCACAGCTAATTATGAAATACGTGCAAAGATTACACACTGTTTACGCCACAACTGTGGCCAGCAGCCAACAATGCGAGTGCAGTGGCAATTTGTCAACATCGACAATACCGGCCGACATATTGACCATTATTTATGGAGCAGTGTAAGCTTTTATTGCGGGAACCGCCGATCACCGTGTTCTACACGCGACGACGCAACGCATCACCGTCGTCGGGCGATGACGTACGACCGATTGTTTCGAGCTGATGACGTCATGACACCGAGTAATCATCCCTGAGTAAAATGATGCTTGAAGCTGTAGATTCATGGTAAAGTGCAAGGAGTCGAGACGTTTACTGCCTTGGTGTTAATTTATTTTACTTATTTGGAAGGTTTTTTTATTCCCGGTTAGCATTTGACCTCCAATCTAACCTGCTGTTTTTTTTTTCTATAATTAAGTTAAGTTAAGTTCTATCATTTATGCCTGTCGTACTTACATTCCACATTCCACACATTCATCCATCGCCTTTCATTCTAAGCAGTGGATGTTCTGCTTTTTTTTAAAATCTTAATAATTGAGCTAACTATTTTCTAATTACTATAGAGTATTTGTACTTTGGGGAATTAAATTTTTCAGTACACAGTTTTTATTTATACTAACCTGCTGTTAAGTAATGATAAAATCGAAGGTTGTGTCGCACTTCACCCAAAATCCTCTATCTTAATCAATATCTTATCTCTAGCTGCCGGATTACAACAATGCTACAAAAACATATTAAGATAAGACAAAAGAGACAAGCAAACCCTACCACCATGCTCTCTTTATTGTCTCTGCGGTGGTGGCATGTGCGTCGGGTCGTTACATTCCCTAAGATATGGTTGAGTGAAGCGATGGCTGATTCATGTGTAATACTCGTGAACGGGTGCCGCCTATGGAGGCTGGTCTGCTCTTGCATACTATTAATTTTATTATTATTAACTATAGTATAACTTTATTTTTCTTTCTTCGTAGGCAATTTTTAACCTTTATTAGTACTGTATGACATTGTGAAAATTTTAACTGGTAACTGATGTAAATTTGCAAACTTAGATATTTTATATTTTCTCTTTTGTTTTTTTTAACATGTGTGATTGTCCTTTATATTTTGTGTTTTTATTTGTGATAGAAAGTGTCCTCTTATGATAGGGCATTTTCCAATATTTTTGACGCTGTAAGGGAGAAAAGAGCTTGACACTTGCTGAGTTTCTTGCCGGTTCTTCTCAGTACAAGATCTCCCGCCCAGAGTAGACTTACGAACCGATGGCATAATGACGTTCATAAGAGCTAATTGTAGCCTAAACTGAATAAATGGTTTTGAATTCTGAATTTTTTTTTGACCAACTAAATCAAGTACGTACACAAACACATATTCTTCGCTGAGCATCGAAGCCGGGACCTTTGGCCTAAGACCGATGGTTTAAACCACTAGGCCAAAGAGACGGTTAAGACGGTGACTTACAATGTAAGCTGCCTACTTCAATGTATTTGAGACATCTGAACAGTTTTGTAAAGAGTTTCTTTCCTAACCGCAAGTTTTGCGGTGAACAGGTGGCCTTTTGAAAGTACCATAATTGTTATTATATGTTATTGCTTACTTAAAAGTGGACTATAAAGCCAGCAACCGCATTCACCAAACTCTGTGGTCAAATGATAGCAACTGCCAACATGTTTGAAAAACTAATAAACATACTCTTTGGTCAGACCTTGTTTGAATGGTGATCACTTAATCGTTCGCCTGTCTACCGCTGGTTATTGGGGTTGATATATTTTATATCTTATAAGCCCTTCTCATAAAGGAGCACGTTGTAACAGCGCCTAGCACATTTTTTCATACGTATAGGGTAGGATCTTGATTCCTAAGTATTTTTCAAGGAGTGAGTCCCGAATGTGTAATTCTAATGACGTTTATATAGGTACACGCCCGTATCCTTCGGTCAGAGAACACCTCTCTAGTCGTCTTCTTGAACTTCATATCTCAAGAAAATATCTCAGGCGTCGCTAGGTCGCTACCCGAACAGCCCATCTAGGCAATGGCAAAACGCTAATAGAATAGAAACTTAATATACTTACAATGATTATTGTATGGGATTGACAAAAACGTTATATAACGGGATTGATCCCGTTCAATCATTTTATTTGATTTCTATTCTACTTATTACCGTTTTGACACTTGTCTAGGAAGGCAGATCTCAGAATAATATCTAAAGCTATTATTGTTCTGAGGGGGCAGATAGATGCTTAAGAAGTAATGGTTTAATCTCCATAGCTCCGAAAGACCACGGAACCCATACCTAACATAAGCGTAGGTAAGCTTTCCGGTTGGGTTAACAGGACTAGGTATTATTAAAGTGTTTAACTTAAGCACTGCATTACTTAATAAAAGTCTTGTAATAAAAAAAGTGAAAGCATACATACATTTTTGACATTTGCAGCTCCATTTAGTGCAACGTTTCAGTAAATGATTATAGTGCAAACAGTATTTGCTCCGAAGTCAGTCACATCACAACCGCTAATTAAACAATGAGAATTTTATACACTCCCTGTCTATTTAGCCCTAGGCGTTGCTACTGTTCATGATAAAAAGCATTACGAAATTAATATCTTCAACGGATCATTGGGTATAGTTCAAGGGTGGCGTTCAAGCACGATTATCAACTTTAAAAGAAGGGAATAAGACCTTTTACTGTTCTGGTTGGCTCTGTGGTACGTGGAACGATCGTTGAGGCGTTCTGGTGACGCCCAGCCGCCCTCACAGCTGCCGAAGCACACGAGTCGACCAGATAAGAACTGCACACGTTTCACAAATTATAGGCCGTACGTTCTACGGGAGACGCTAATAAGTTCGATGTATTGAGTTGTGTTTTGTATTTTTTTTTTGTATAATATCGTTATTAATTATTTAATGAAGGTATTGACGTGAGTTTCGACTTAAATGTCAACAAACTTTTAACTAGGTATAGGAAAGATATGCCAATATGCTTAAGTATATCCTTCATAACTAGTTTTAATTCGGATCTTTCTATGCATAGCCCAGGTTTGTGTTGTGATCATCAACCCGAATTTGGCAAGCGTAGTGATTTAGCCATACCCATCAAAAGCAGCGATGACTTGATTCCAATGATTGCCCAGCAGTGGGACAGTTAAAGGCTGTTTACTAACTTACTTTACGCAATCAAAGCTTAAAATAAACAGCACGAATACCTAGTAAACAGCCTATAACTGTCCAACTGCTGGGCAAAGGCCTCCATCATTGAAATCAAGTCATCGCTACAATTGATGGGTAATAGTTTAATCACCACGCTTGCCAAATGAGGGTTGGTGATCACAAACCCGGGCTATGCATCAATAAATCCAAAATACATTTTGCCCGACCTGGGAATTGAACCCGGGACCTTCAGGTTTCGAACCGAGCACTCTGCCACTCGGCCACCGAGGCGTAAAGCGAGATGAATACCTACCTACTTTATATTTATACTTAGGACATGAAATGATAAAAGTCTGATTTAAAGGTGCTTAGTGCGAGTTTTATATGCTATTCGTTAACGTTAGCGAAAACTTGAGTTTGTACGTCATTAAAGCAGCGCATGACAACAAACGAGGTAAGTTACAATTTTGCATAATTGAACTAAAATTTTTGTATCCATTATAAAATGTTGTTTTCGTTAAGACCTACTCTGTTGGCTTACTGTAACATGAGATTATTTTATTTTTATTTAACCCCATCTTCTTACTAAACGATAGTAAACTTTCTGTTTTCTTATATCTATTTACATGCAATTTTTGTTTACGTAAATTTTACCGTACCGGAGGATATTGAGCGCAAGCGCAGGCAAACAGAGAAAGGGGCGGGGCGCGGTCAAGCCGTTTTTTTACCGTCACAAATGAAAAACAAAGCGGCATCTCCCCACGCCCACAGAAACAGGAAACGCTCATTAAATTTCTAATGTGCCGTAATGACTGTGCAATTTAGCAAATGGTTACCATTGGATGCTTAGTGAGCAGAATAATAAATAAATCATGGTTTTTGTAATATTAATTTAATTATAGTTCCGCTGCAAAATAAATAGTATGTAGGTTTGCATATTCTCGCTGTATGTACAAAATCTGAATAATTGAATAATTGGTTAAACTTTAATACAGATCCGTTTGGTATGTTTTTTACTAGGTAGTACTTTGTTACTAGGATATTGAACATTGTAAATGCATCTCGAAGTTCAAAGTAGCAATTTGTATAAGGCGACAATTTATTAATTTCCTATATAAAAAAACAGAAACATTTATATATATCAAAAAGAACTTTTAAAATCACCATCTATAGTTCCTAAATACTTATTGACGCCATCTATAGGGGAGTAGCGGAACGAAAGCTAAAAACTCTTTGGTAAAGGCATGTATGTATATTCAATAATGGCTATGTTAAAGTAGGTATCTCTCTATTAGGTATTGTTTTATTTTGTTAGTTAGTAGTTAGTTTAGTAGAACTTCAAGGGCTTCAGATCAGAGCATAAACCGTCACCTACGGCTTTGATGTTACACCCCGAAAGAACACATTTAACCGCCTCTGTGGTCTAGTTGTTAAGACCACCGGTTTAGACCCAGAGGTCCCGGGTTCGATTCCCAGCGGGGGGTACATGTTTGTGTACTCGGTTTGATTGGTGGTAGGACTTATTTGTCCGCCTGGCTAGCCACCATCTTATCTAAATATGTCGCCATAACATCAATGTTTGTAGCATTGTTGTGTTATTGTTGTGTTCATTGTTGAGGATCGCGGGTGAAATGCGCTTCCACCAATTGGCCTTATCATCACTTAACATCAGGTGAGATCAAGGCACATGTGCTTACCCGTAAATATAAAAAAAAAATCAGGAAGTCCATACGATGGATGTTTGGAAAGAAAAGTCCTGTGCCACACCCTGTATTTCTCTTAAAATAATCGTTATGTCCAAGCCAACTGCCTGAGCCGCCTCTTTACTTTCGACTGCCTCCGCCCATCGGTGAGAAAGGTAGACTAAAATATCACCAGTGATCGCTGCGAAAACCACACTACTGGCGATCGCTTAGCAGCTGTTTATCCTCTAAATATTTTGTGAGCTGTCAGTTTATAATGGACTCTATATCTTTGGAGAGCAGAAAGATGATGGCTATTGGACTATAATTGGACGGATCTGAGCGATTGCCATTGATTTGCCCCCATCATCCAGGGTCAAGTTAGGCGCAAAAAGAGTGCCCAAATGATCAGCTTTCTCTTTTGCGCTGTGGGCCAGGGACTCATCAGTCTTGTGCAAAGATGGTAGGAACGGCTGACAAAAATTCCTTAGGACAGCTTCGAAGAAAGAACAGAATGCATGTGTGTACCCAAAGGAAGAAACTGGGCATCATAGTTGTACTGATTTTTTAACTTGCAGGTGTTTGGAGTTACGATGCCACCGTAGTAGCCCAGACCTGGTAACGCTTACGCTAGAGGATGCGGGACGCCACTTAGCAAAAGCGACCAAGCCAAGGTTAAGATATGCCACCAATGGAAACTACCACATTGATGGGAATGGATTTTTGCAATGAAAAGTACCATTTCCTGTATTTTCTTTCTTGTTTAAGTCATATCAGCCTAAAACTTTTATTTAAACTATACAAAGTAAAGCAATGCTTTTAAATAGTACCGATTATATTTTCTTTGTGAGCAAAGAATGCTTGCAAACCGTTTTATTTAAATGCGGACGAAAACCCGCGTACGTGATTTTCAACATTGCCTGATTTTGACCACAGGTCTCTACCTAGTTTTCGACATTTGTAGTCTTCTGTATAACAGCAATAAAGTGGACGAAATCTAGTCATTACAACGTTGGTGTGCATAAAACTCAAATTCATGCATTAGATTTATTTTCATATAAAATAGGATTCCTGAGCAGTTAAATTTCGGCACGTTTCAGCTTATTCCCGCCCATGCCGAACGAGAATAGGATCTCCTATTAAAATGAGGAACCAGATCCCGACCGCGTCGTTTTATTAATTAAATAGCAAAATTTTAAATGTTTATATAATTTTTAACGCAAATTTTTGTTGCGAACAAATTACAAAAACACAAATGTTGAAAAATTTCCACGAGCAGGGTTTGAACCTGCACCCTTCTGACATACCGGGTCAGGTGCTTATCCAATAGAGCTATCGTGGTTCTAACCAGCCCGCCGAAATGCCGCTGCTCGTGGAAATTTTTCAACATTTGTGTTTTTGCAAAATTTTAAGTTGAAATATAGTTTTCCTCATTTTAGGACTTATATAGGTAAATGTAATGTAATGATATCAAAAACAAACACAACCCAAAATGAGCATACAATCTATTAAGAACTGACCGCGAAAGTTGAGGCTGATGTGCACTATTTGTTTTACAAAAATCTCTCGTTTTTACTAGTTTGTTACGACCTCAGAATGATTTTATTTTTTATTATTTCAACAATCGCGTCACCTATTTGTTCGTTTGTGTAATTGTTGCATTATATATTCAAGTATAAAGAGGCATGAACATATTTTTTGTAAGTGTGTCGTAATTGCTAGGTGGTTTTCTTTGAACGGGAGTCAAATGGACGGGAACAGGACGTAGACGACGAACCGGCGAACTTACCCTATCGCTACCGCGTTTCTTAACAACCTTTGATAATAATCATACCTAGTCGTGTTTTCATTTATTACCTTTCCACTTAGTCTAGTTCACAATGGTTCCGATCATTAATCTAGCCGGCTGCCCACGTCGACAACATTTCATTACAAAAAACTATGTTAATTGCAATACAATCTTTGTCAAATTTGAGACAATTTAGAGTAATAAAATAAAGTTTTATGTCGCATTTACTTTCATGTGGTCCCCTGAGCCTATAATTATCTTATACGAAAGGACTCGAAAGGATGGTTCGGGACTCAATTTACTAGTCACAATCACATTCACGTCGTATTATTGTCCTCCTAAATTATGATAATTCAACTAATGATTTCGTAATGGACACATAAATCATGTTATATTGTACCTACATTAATTTTGTACTGGTTGTTATAACACCCATTGGGAATACTTATTTCTCTTAGTGATTAAGTTATAACTTTAACCATCTGTATTTTGTCTCCAGGCAACGTCGTTTCAGGAGACAGTTTTTTTTTCAAAAATGGTTAAATACATACTCGTCTGTTTCATATAAATTCTACCAGATGTAAAGACTCAGAATCTTAAATCTATAAAGGTACACATTGGGTTCTTACCTATGAAATTGACGTTTATTTCTCACTTATTAAATAGGTGTATTACTTCTAAAAGTCAATACCGGTTGTTAATATTATTATACATCTTTAATTAGGACTATGTTACTTAGGCTTCATAATAACAATGATTATTAATTTTGTGTCTTTATCGCCCAATTTTTTTTTTAAATTGACTAACTTTTTTGTCCGCAGAATTGTGCTTTTGTTTCATTGTAGCTTTGAAGGGACTTCATTTTTTTTCTTTTTAATGTCTGCTATATTTAGCTAGTGAAACAAACACACTACTCTACAATTTTTATAGTGTTAAAATAAATAGATGCTAAGAAAATTAAAAAAAACGTTACATGAAAAATAAAATTTTATAAAAAATCTTCATAACAATTTGAACTTTAGGTTAATTGAGTGACGTAACCAGCCGCCACTAAGAAAGGATTTTACGGAAATCACACCCTAAGGGGGTCAAATAGGGAGTGAAAGTTTTTATGAAAGTCCATCAGTTTTGAAGTAAAGCACATGAAAATTGCTATTTGGGTTCTTGAAAAGAATTAAAGAATGACACGTCTCAGGAATTTTGTTTATTTTTCTTTAAAGGAGTAAAAAAGAGAAGTAGGTTTTTTTGGGGAAGTCGTTATTTTTAAAGTAATAACTATCAAAATGAAAAATTTAATCGATCTATAGATTTTTCAATAAAAATAAAGAATGACGTGTTTAAGCATTTTTCGAAAAACCTCCCCAGGGAGGTGAAATAAGGGTGGAAAGTTTGTATGGAAATCGCGCGCAAAACATCACGCGTTTACTGATTACTACATCCTGGTTTGATCTAGACAAAACGCTTGATAAATAAAACTGTGTTCAAATTATCTATAATAATCTCTCTGCTATTTACTAGAAAATAGTAGGCAGAGTTATTTAGTAAAACGGTTTCTTTTGTTATAGCTCCCGCCAGTGTCCCACGAAAACGGGTATCATTGCAAACAGCGACTCTATAATCTTGACTCAGCCATTATGCATAGAAAACACCAGTTGGGACAATAACAAAAACTCCCGCTATTTTGCTACGTGGAAAAATCAAAAGCCATTAAGCTCCATTATTCGAACGACACAGCTATAGCAGACCGCGAACCGCAAAACTTGCATATTTTATGCAGGAAAACACAGATGTAAGCCGCGTATGCGTTTAGTATGTAAAATGGTTGTGTACATAAATTCTTTGTTCAAACATTGCGATAAGTGTGTGCTAAATAAAAGATTATTTTTAAATAAATAGAAATAGAAAATATTTTTAAATAAATAGAAATAGAAAATATTTTTAACAACATAGATAATAGATATCTATTATCTATGTTGTTAAAAATATTTTCTATTTCTATTTGTTGACGCTTTATTCCTCGGAGGGTGTTGAGAGACAATCAAACAGTTGCGGTCCGTGCAAGAAATTATTTATATTTGAGCATATAGTGTACAATGGTGGTTGATGATTGTGCGATTTTTAATAGACAGTAGTTCAAAAAAAAGATGATGTGTAATAAGAAAACGGATATATAAAAAGAACGACGAACAAAATGTTGCCGCAGTAAAAAATAGATTATTATTTTGAAGCGCCCTCTAGTGAGAGCTTGAACATGCCCCCGGCCTTGGAAGCAGTAGCTTTCAATGAAGATGATGAGCCCTAAACTGCAACTAGTTGTCGAGTAGGGGACATATCTTGCTGTAGGCGCGTCTCACGATGCCTGAAGCCGTCCGGATATCAGCCACTCTGGCTACTCTATCTGCCCCGGGAATAATCTTCTCGATCCTTCCAATATGCCATTTCAGGGGTGGAAGGTTGTCGTCTTTAATGACGACGAGCATGTCCGGTTTCAATGATGTCCCATCTTTCTTCTTCTTTGCCCGTACTTGGAGCTCGGACACGTACTCCTTAGCCCATCGAGCCCAGAAGTGTTGACGGATTTGCTCCACTCGTTGGTAGCGTGTAAGACGGTGCACAGGAGCCTCTGTGATGTCTTCGCAGGCAGGCGCAGTAAGCGGACGGCCAACCAGGAAGTGAGCTGGACTTAAAGGTGCGATGTCCTGAGGATCTGTGGACATAGGGCTAAGAGAACGGGAATTCAGGACGGCCTCAACTTGTGTTAATACCGTGCTGAACTCTTCGTAGGTTAAATGCGCGTTACCTATGACGCGCTTTTATGGTATTTACATGATTTAACACCTGCCTCCCATAAACCACCAAAATGAGGAGCGTACGGTGGGATAACGTTAAGTTTAATGTTTTGACTTAAAGCGTATTCTAGAATTTCAGGTGAACAGTTATCTAAAAACTTCCTAAACTCTTTCATAAGACCAACAAAATTACGGCCATTATCTGAAAAGATTTCTGCAGGTTTGCCTCGCTTTGAAATAAAACGCTTCAGCGTTAATAGATAAGCATTTGTAGACAAGTCACTGACAAGTTCCAAGTGTATTGCGCGTGTAGCAAAACAAATAAAAATACAGACATATCATTTTGACGTTCTGGCACCCTTGCCCTTCCGATTGAGTATGAGCATTGGCCCAGCGTAGTCCACTCCCGTTCTCATGAAAGGGTAACCAGGAGCCAGACGTTCCTTCGGTAAATTACCCATTAGAGGAGAAGGAGTTATGCCTCTCAAACGTTTACAAACAATGCAGTCTTGTACCACTTTCCTAGCAAGGTTCCTACCCCCGATGATCCACCACGTCTCTCGCACATTATACAGGAGCGCCTGTGGTGCTGCATGCAGTAGCCGCTTGTGCTCATGTCGAAAAAGCAATAAAGCGAAGTGATGATTAGCCTTTATGAGAATCGGGTGTTTCTTGTCTAAAGGAAAGTCAGGTGAGTTGCTAATGCGACCACCTATGCGAATTATTTTGTTTTCATCTAGAAATAAATTTAATTTTGACAAATTATGTGTGTGTGGTAAAGTGCCATTTTTTGTTAGTAACTTATACTCCTCTGGAAATGATTCTAACTGAGCCAGTCTAGCCAACGTCAAGTCAGCTATCCTTAACTCATCGACACTGACAACACCTGTTCGCTTAATACCCCTATTGCGCGTGTTATAAATAAAGCGGTGTACATGCGCGACAGCATGCCTAATACGATTGAATTGAGAATATCTGAGAAACGGGAACAACGTTGATTCACGAGCTTGCTCGATTACAAAAGAATGCGTGACACTAGACTTCAAATCTGGCAAGTCGCTATACGTTTCATGGGATGGCAAAGATACGTCACCACACCTAAAACTAGATAGATGAAGGTAAGATGGACCCTCCCACCATAAGGAGGATGATGAAAGGTCCTCCAGCCGAGCTCCGCGTGAGACCAAATCGGCTGGATTTTCCTTGCCGCTTACGTGACGCCATGGAAGTTCGCCCGTCAATTCATGTATTTCGGCTGTTCTGTTTTGTACGAATGTTTTTTGCAAATTAGGTGGCATGTGTAACCAGCCTAACACAATAGTTGAATCGGTCCAAAACATAACGCTGTCGAAGTTACACTGAAGAGCCTTGTGTACTTTATCATATAGTCGTGCCCCAAGTAAAGCACCACATAATTCCAACCGCGGGATACTGACGGGCTTCAAAGGAGCAACCTTACTTTTAGAACACAATAACCTTACCGACACAGATTCGTCATTGCTAGCTGTGTGCACGTAAATGCAAGCACCGTACGCGGTCTGCGAGGCATCGGTAAAAATATGCAATTCTATACGTATAGCGTTGGTGCCTACGACATGACGCGGGACGCGCACGGTGTTCAACGCTGACAAGCCATTAACGAACTGCGCCCACAGACGCAACACGACTCGCGGCACCTCATCGTCCCAACCTAATTGTAATAGCCATAGTCTTTGTAATAGAACCTTTGCTACGATTATGGTTGGGCTGAGCAACCCTAACGGATCAAATATTTGTGAAACATATGACAGGATCGCGCGTTTTGTAACTTTAGATTTAGAGTCGCCTTTAAATTGTGTATTAAAATAGAATTCATCGGACGCATTAAACCAACCCAAACCTAATGTTTTGCATTGAGCGTTCTCTCCTAACGATAACTCTTTCGATGCGTTGAACGGTGATAATGAGAGATCGCATTCAAAGTTGAACGTCCATTTCCGCAATGGAAAACAGGCAGACTGCAGGACTTGGGATGTTTTATAACACAACACTAATAATTCGTCTTTGTCATCTAAAGAAGTGATCATGTCATCAACGTAGAAGTCATTGGCGATTATCCTCTGTACCTCAGGCTCAGTGCAGTCGAGCGCCAGCTGTTTTAAACATCTAACGCTTAGGAACGGGGCGGAAGCGGTCCCGTACGTTACCGTATTTAGCCGATAAACACCTAAGGGCTCTGAAGGGTCGTCACGCCAGACAATCAGCTGTAGATCGCGCTGTGAGTCGTGTAGAAGACACTGTCTGTACATTTTTCTATATCTGCACAGGCAGTGTACCTATGTTGTCTAAAGCGAAGCAAAATATCTACTAAGTCACTTTGCAACGGCGGCCCCACTCGCTGAATATCGTTTAATGACAGACCACTGCTAGTAGCTGCGCTCGCATCGAAGACCACACGTAGTTTTGTAGTTGTGCTGTGTTCGCGGAAAACACCGTGATGAGGCAAAAAGTAATGTGGTGTACCTATCGAGTTCACTTTGGTCATATGACCCAAGTCGATGTACTCATGTATAAAATCACTGTACATTTGTTTATAACTAGGATTCCGCGCTAATCGCTTCTCTAGTGCTACAAACCGACGCTCGGATTGAGAAAATGATTCACCCAACGTGGTTGGCAACTCTTTGAGCGGCAAGCATACGCAGAACCTTCCGTCGTCATTGCGCGTTGTTGTACGAACGAAATGCTCCTCGCAAGCACGCTCTTCGTCTGTGTGCGTGTGTCCAACCCGAGGCAGTTCCTCCAACTCCCAAAACTGTCGCAGCTGTGTGTCTATTGAGTGAGTGAAATTACATAACGATCGACTATTTTTATTGCGTGTATTATAATCAATAGGTCCGGAAACTATCCAACCTAACTCAGTATTTTGTAAAAAGGGTCCGTTAGGCAACCTTATTTTACCTTCACATAGAAGGTCCCAAAATATATCGGCACCAATGAGCATGTCAACATCTTGTGACTCGTAATAAAGTGGGTCGGCGAGCTGAATATTGTTAGGGATAACTAGCTGCGCGCATTGTTTATATGCAGCTGCCGGTAATGTAGATGTAATGCAAGGCAAGACAAAACACCTAACTCGCGTTGAGTAGGTTCCGATGCGTGATTTTAAATCAATATCACAGATTTGCGTAGACTGTGTAACTGAATTACCTACCCCTCGTATTTCGTAAGTGGACTGTATACAGGTTGCGTTTAACAAATCACATAAAGACTTAGACACTTCTTTTGATTTAAGAATGTGCTCCGCCTTAGATATTGCACTATAATAGCTATCCTCAAACAAATCTCGTTGCGTTAACTGTGCCTCTAAATCATTATCGCGTACGATTTTTTCGATTTTTGTTTGAAGATCGCTAAATTCAGTAAACAAACCTGCAGCACCCTGAATTCGTAATCTCAAATCAATGCGTTTTTGGCTAGATAACTGTTCATCTGAAATACTATTGATGTAATTCGACAATCTAGTTAATCTACCCTTAATGATGCCACGCGTTTTGATACACTCAGCAAGTAAAATAGTGTCATTTTCATTATTAGCAACTGCTCTGTAAGGAGACTTATCGCGGGTCATAAAAGAAGCAGTCTGTCCTACACTCATTTTGGTGGTAAATATGTGAAGGACTTACGGTTTTTGATGACAGCTGATGCTAGCAGCGGCACAAAGCTGTCGCCAAAAATGAACCACAAGCACTGTAATGTGAATAAAGCACGGTATTACACAACTGAGTCGAAAGGGATGGGATTAGGGAGGATGGCTGGCCGTACCGAATGCGTTTATCGTTGAGGTAGATCCAAGCTGCAGTTCCTCCGTCGCCTTAATCCGTATCCTTGATCTTTCTGGAGCCTCTTCTTCCGTTTCGTCGGCCGAAATCCCTCTGCGATCGGGTTGCCCACGATGAGTCCAAAGGTCGCTGAGTCGTATTTTGCGATTTATGCGGCGATGAAGGACCACACGACGTATGTTGACGCTTTATTCCTCGGAGGGTGTTGAGAGACAATCAAACAGTTGCGGTCCGTGCAAGAAATTATTTATATTTGAGCATATAGTGTACAATGGTGGTTGATGATTGTGCGATTTTTAATAGACAGTAGTTCAAAAAAAAGATGATGTGTAATAAGGAAACGGATATATAAAAAGAACGAAAACAAAATGTTGCCGCAGTAAAAAATAGATTATTATTTTGAAGCGCCCTACTCTAGTGAGAGCTTGAACACTATTTATTTAAAAATAATCTTTTATTTAGCACACACTTATCGCAATGTTTGAACAAAGAATTTATAACAAGATATATATTACACCCTGAACTAGTGGTATTTAAAAATTTACTTTAAGTACGTACAATAAATGGAATAAAGACATTGTTCTATTGTACAATGCAAAAACTACATTAGCATTTTTAATAGAAAGTAAACGAATTTAATGCCATTTTTAATAATTTAAAATGGCATTGTCTTACACCTACATATTTTTGCAGAGAACTGAGCTGAATTAATAAATTAAGGCCTTCTGATGTATACCTTCCTACACTCCGGTTTGCAGCACAAAAATTTTCTAAAATGCCTTTCTTTAAATTTATTTCTTTCACCTTTCTGTTTTTTCAGGATTCCGCAGATACTTGGACGCCCAATGTAACCACAGTGCTATAGAACAATTGAATTTCTATTGTGTCTGGTTTAAGAACAACTAAATAGTTAATAAGCTAGAAGAAGGCTAGCAGGCTGTAAGGTTACTACGGTTAAACATTATAGTTTTGTCATTTCTGGCTGTCTCTCTACTTGCCTTTCCATCCGTCCGACCGTCTGAGTGTCGCAGCAGTTTTACCAGCAGATTAAAAAACTAATGCTAGAAAGCTAAATCTTGCAATATTCTTAAATACCTACAGTATCAACCATATTAAGAAAACCTGCTTATAATATTATTCTGTCTTCATAAATTAACTTCAAATAGGTAATACCTAACTGCAGAATACCATAAAAGTAAAATAGAAGCATAATTTTCTTGAAGTCAAGATTTAAATTTAAAGTGCAGTTCGTCCTTTATGTAAGTGAAAAGCAATTGTTCTTTTAACATTGCAAATTGATTTAGCTTGACATTTTTTTGCCTATTAATTATTGAACGATCAAAGGCATACCTACGTTACAGTAAAACCAGTAAAGAAATTTCTTGGAAATGTTAATGTCACGATTGTGATTGCAGTGGGATTTTCAATTCGTGGAATCAAACATTTTATAAAATGGTACCTACGAGTACTAATTCATTTTTAAAGTAGCAGGTAACTGTTAAATCACAGACCTAATAAATTGTGGTCTAGCCGTTACTTAAGTACAGCTATGGTTACCTTGTCCATGTCCAGTCGTCGTGAATACCTGTAAGTATATACCTATTACCTACCTGATTTTTAAAAAGATTATGACAGTGAATATGTCGCCATAACTAATACAGTTGCAATTAAATTGTTATTTTTTATTATTAAAATGTTACTAACAAAATGGACCATGTTATCTGAATTTAATAACATTTTATCATCTATACATATAAAATGCTTTGTCCTGATTGACTGACTGACGGATCAACGCACAGCCTAAACCGCTGATCGTAGATACCTGAAACTTGGAGGATGTGTTCTTTGTATAACGTAGGCATCCGATAAGAAAGGATTTTCCGAAATTCAACCTCTAAGAGGGTGTAAAAGTTTGTATGGGACAACGTGATTTCTTGGTCCAATCTACTTCAAATTTGGCATACTTATTAAACCTTATAAATGTTTATATAATTTTTAACGCAAATTTTGTTGCGAACAAATTACAAAAACACAAATGTTAAAAAAATTTCCACGAGCAGGGTTTGAACCTGCACCCTTCTGACATACCGGGTCAGGTGCTCTTCCAATTGAGCTATCGTGGTTCTAACCAGCCCGCCGAAATTATTCAACACTATTTACTTTTTACTTTGAAAGCCAAAGGCGCCCATTCAATGTTAACAACTACCGTCATTAACATCCGATCATAATATTTATATTTATATTTATTAAACCTTTTTTAACAGAATTGATTGAAGACCTGTTTCGTATTTTATTGAAATTCATCACCTAACGGGGTTAAAAAGGGGTAAAAAGTAATTTTGGCGGTGATTTGATTCGAAGTCGATATCAATACTCCTTAGTGCTTTTGATTAAAATTATATTTTATTTTGACACATGTTTGAAAACTCAATCCGATTTTATTAAAAAAGGTTGAACTCACATAAAAACGCAATTAATACTCTTTAAAATTGGAATTTCTCAAAAGTCACCGTACTATATTTAGTACCTCATTTAGTAGAGTCTGAAATTTGAAATGGTAAGGATAGAATTTCGGAAAATCCTTTCATAACGGATTAAGCTTAAAAACCCTCAAATGAGAATGAATTTCAATAAAATTGTTCGTTTGTCCGCTAAAACTCGAGAATGGCTGGACTGATTTAGCTAATTTTGACTTTGAAATAATTGTGGAAGTTCAGGGAAGGTTTAAACGGTGAGAAACATAAATAATAAGTAACGGAAAATACTAAAACGGTTTAATTTTCCAATACAAAATGATTTGTTTGTTTAGTTGTCATGGAAACTGTCAAAGCTGTACGAAGTCCGCCGGGTAGCTAGGTTACCTATATTAGAACATCAATGTTATTAGCATTGTTGTGCTCCGACAGTTAGTGATAAGATAGCCAGCGCGTCAGTAGTTAAGGATGCCGGGTGAAGTTCGCTTCCACCTTCGGCATTATCATCACCTAAGATCATGAGGTGAAGGTCGGGAAGAGTGTACCCGTAATAATTTAAAAAAAAGGGATAATTAACGGTTTGTAAATATATAAGTGCGTTCTTGGCGGGAAAGTGAAGAGTCATGTCTGCGGTTTTGTTTTATTTTCTAAAATTTGTGTTATGTCGAATATTAATGGGAAATAATGGTGGATTATTAACCGTTAAGTGTTCGTGAGTGTTGGCAAATGAAACAAAACAGTGCAATGTCACTTTTCAAATTCTATCAAGAAGTCCGCGTGAGGACTTAGTGAAGCCCCACATCTTTACTGAGATACTCGAGGGGTTGGGGGGGTATATCATTCCTCATTTCTCATTTCTATTCTCATTCATCATCATCATACTGGAAGGAAATATTGTTATTTATGTATTACTTGTAAGAAAAATTACTTTGACACTGGCTAAATGTGATAATCGCACGAAGCCATCAACTAAAAAAAAAATTAAGAACTAAATGTGTTCATAACTTCTCCTGCTCTGGACCTCTGGCCCCGACTTACTTGGAATCAGCGTAATTATTTTTCCACTCTTCTCTATCAACCGTCACCTAAACAGTCATTGTAGGTCTGCGTTGTTATCACGCTGCACCAGTGTATTTCGTGTTTAGAGCCTTGGAGTCCATTTCCACTTAACATCAGGTGGGGTGGAGTCGTCCGTATAAAAAAATCATCCCTTACACAGTCGTTTACTCTAAAATCATAAAAAGTGTTCTTGAGTAATTATTATTTGTGATTTTGTAAAACGCGTTGCGTTTGTATTCAATAGGTAGTAGGTACTTATAAGACTAATTACCTACATTCTCTTTACCAGAGAGGTAACCAGAGTTGAAAAGCGCGCTCATTTCTTGTGGTAGGTACGATCTAGTAATTCCAACTGCTTGCGTCGTCGAATCTATAGTCAACATCTAAATGTTCTCTTGGGTAAAGTTGTAAATGTATTTTTTTTAATTCCTTTACAAGTATGTAAGCAATTGTCTTGGTTTTCAACTCGATGTTATGTGATAATAAAATTAGAAATGGAATATTATTTATACTTATTTGAATTTAATTTAGCATTATTAGACATTATAACTTCGTAACATTTTAACTATTTTTGTATTTAATTCGTAAATTTTTTTATCTTTTATTTTTTTGACATTTTTGCATTTGTTAATATCGTAATTTTATCCGAAATGCATTATTATTTATTTTTATTTATATTTTAACACTGTAAATATTGTAGATTTAAGTGTAATACTTAGTATGCTGGCGTCTTGGCCCAAGCTGTAGTAAGCCAGTAGAGTCGCATGCTTATAAATAAATAAATAAAAATAAAGTCGAAGGTGGAAGAAGAAATGGTCCACTTTACCCTGAATCCTCAACTGCTGAGGAACTGGTTATCGTATTAGCTGGATATCTGTCGGAACAATGATACCTACTAATATTGATGTTATGTTATTTCGAAGCGATATATATTATATATATAAGATGGTGGTAGCTAAGATGTAGTAAAACAAGTCCTACTACCAACTAAACTGTGTACATGTACTTTGACGGCCACATACGCTTTACCAGTCTAAAGGCGAAAATCCTTTGCACCGCGTCGCTCGCTTTTAATATAAGCCACAGCGGCGGCGGCGATGCGCGTGCACGCGATTTGTTCTTCAAACCGGTAAAGCCTTCGAGACCCCCATAGCACCCTTGGTACCTTTGCGTCTGTGACCGTTGGTACCAATAGACCACAGAGGCGATTAACATAAAAAGGTTTATAGGTACAGATGCCTGCAGTGCTCACCAGCCTATCCAAAGCTGTCAATCTACGAGTATATTAATCTATATTATATATAATATTATAATGCTGAAGAGTTTGTTTGTTTGAACGCGCTAATCTCAGGAACTACTTGTTCGAATTGAAAAATTCTTTTTGTGTTGGATAGTCCATTTATTGAGAAAAGCTTTAGGCTATATAACATCACGCAGCGACCAATAGGAACGAAGCATTAATGAAAAATGTTGCAAAAACGGGAACAAGAGCCTAAAAAATTAAAAATGCTGCCGAAAGTCACTATTCCACGAAGTCGCGAGCACAGCTAGTATTCAATAAATGTTCAACCATATGCCATACACATAAAGTTCAATGTCTATTGAGGAAATTTGACAGTTTGTGGTAGTCTGATGTGCAGGCGTGTGTACTATTCATCATCATCATCATCATCAGCTCATTTTATGTCCCCACTGCTTGGGCACGAACTTTCCCTATGGATGGATAGGGAGAACGGATCATAAACCACCACGCGGGCCCAGTGCGGAATGGTGGTTGTTAACGACTACTAATGCAACCGGGACCAACGGCTTAACGTGCCTTCTGAAACACGGAGAAGCTCGGGATGATACATTTTTGGTCACCCATCCGATGACCGGCCTTTGCGAAAGTTGCTTAACCTCAGCACTCGCAGACCGGGCGCGTTAACCACTGTGCCATCGACCTCCTCTTGTGTACTATTAAGACCGGGGTATAAATAATAGAAGGCAAAGATAACTTGAATTACTTATATAAGTATCCCTCTTCGTTTGTTTCCCTCTCGATTTATTATTTTCTATATATTCAAATTCAAATCACGTCGTGTGCCATAGAGCTGCTATTGCAAGGAGTCCCGATCACCACAGTAGGTACCGTGTTGTGCAAATTGTGTTCGTCCGATGCGGTCAGGTGCGTCCGAGCGCGGCGCCGCGGGGACAAATCAATTGGCGACAGCGTCTCCGATCGCCGACTTCTAATCGCTGCTGCCTCCTAGGGTGACCATACCGACCTTTTTGCCATTCGCTATCTCGAGTCATCCCGAAGTGGAGGCACACTTCTCCCAAAATCTTCAACTAATGAGGCACTGGCTATCTTATCTCTAGCTGCCGGAACACAAATAGGTAATGCTCCAAATCTTGATGTTATGGCGACATATTTAGATCTATTCAGGCGGACAAGCAAGCCCTACCACTAACCAAACTGTGCATACAACACGGCGAGTGCTGCTGCTGGGAATCGAACCTGGGACCTTTGGGCCCAGAGGCGGTTAAAATTCAAAAGGTTTATTTAGGTTTGTCAAATATTTATACCTAATACTGTAATTAGGTTTTCTTATTTGAAATAAGAAAGGCTGATGGACTTCTTGGCGGGAAAGTGAAGAGTCATGTCTGCGGTTTTGTTTTATTTTCTAAAATTTGTGTTACCTATATCGAATATTAATGTGAAATAATAGTGGATTATTAACCGTTAAGTGTTCGTTAGTGCGCATGAGTGTTGGCAAATGAAACAAAACAGTGCAACTTCACTTTTTAAATTCTCTCAAGAAGTCCGCCCGAGGACTTAGTAAAGCCCCACGTCTTTACTGAGATACTCGAGGGTTTGGAGGGTATATCATTTCTCATTTCTATTATCATTCATCATCATCTATACAAGAAGGAAATATTGTTTATTTATATATTACTTGTAAGAAAAATTACTTTGACACTGGCTAAATGTGCTAATCGGACGATGCCATCAACTAAAGGAAAAAGAGGCTAATAAACCATTACCTAATGTTTCATTTCTCGGACTGGATCAGGAATCTAGTCCTCACGGGTTGTTCCGCTCCCGAACCGATCTGAACCCCTCGGATGCTAGTAGGGGCCAGGGACACGCACTAGTGCGTGATAAGTACTGTTCCCTCTAGAAACCCTCTCACGGTGCCTCGTTTTACACGGCTTGAGGAATACTTTAACTTTCTCGCCACCCCCAAAAAGTCCGTGACGAGGCAATCAGCCAACTCTCTCAAAAATAAAAAGGAATCTAGTAATATTATTGATCTAAGTGGTCACCCTATAGGAGCGCGTCACGCCGCGGGGCGCGATTATATTATTAAGCGCACTGGAGCCCCAGATATCGGCTGGCGAAGCCCGATCGAGTGCCGGGGGCGCGGCAATTGTCCCCAATGGTCTGCGTCTGCTATAGCTGTAACGGTCGCTAACTATAACCGACTGTACTTCATTATTATAGGTAAAATAGCTGAAGTAAATGCCTTCACCGATGAAAGAGTTCTGAACTTCTTATTGAATTGATAGCCTTTTGATTTTGAATTGACTCCATCATATCTAAATGTTTTTAGATTACCAGACTGTTTACAGATATGTTTATAACAAATATAAGTAGTTACCTATATACGACTATTCGTAAAAAGGCTCGGGTCTAATTTTTTATACAAAGAATATGGAATCTTAGTACTTAGAGCTTAGGTAGGTATTATAACTCTACTTTGTAAAGTGAATAATACGTAGGTAATTATTGTAATTATTTTCACATTTCTTTATAATTGATATTAACAAATCTAAGTACCTATATAATATAAAATCATACGGCTTTTTGATTACCTACGAAAGTTTTTGTAATGCCTATGTAATCCTACTAATCCTACTAATATTATAAATGCGAAACTTTTTATCCAGATATTCCCGAGGGAACGGGAACTACGCGGGTGAAACAGTAATAGTAATAAAGTCTATGTAGAGCCTATCATCCGTCTACTACTCGTAAATCTACTAGAGACAAAACAAACATGTGAATTTTTTTACTTTTTCAATTTATGAAAGTATGTAGTTAAATATATTGTATGTTAAAACATTTAAGCTTAATTAAATAAGCTAAGATTTTTTACTTACATCTGATCCAAACGTAACTAATTATCGTAAGCCGCCAACATACTCTATAATTTCCATACAGCATTTATGCCACAAATTGAAACTATTCACGTCAATGTTGCTTTCAGGCAGCAATAAAACCTGTGGATACAACAAAGCTAGCGTGACGTCAAATCGGCGGGGGCGGGGCGCGCGCCGCCCATTGGGCCGGCCGGCGCCAATGCGCGCGCGCCGCACGGTAGCGCGCCTCACCTCCGCACACGCATTCACCTACCTCACCTCACATATATCATATTAATTTTAATGACGTCACATCACAAGCTCATTTAATGTCTCCACCGCTAAAACAAGCGCGTTGCCTATGGATGGATAGGGCGAACGAGCCATAAACCACCATGCGGGCCCAGTGCGGATTAGTGATTGTTAACGACTGCTAATGCAGCAGGGACCAACGGCTTTACGTGCCTTCAGAAGCACGAAAGAGCTCGAGATGATACATTTTTAGTCACACATCTAATGACCGGCTTCGCGAAAGTTACTTCACCTTAGGAATCGCAAACCGGGCGTGTTAACCACTGCACCATCGAACTCCTCAATCACGTACATGGCTTTAAATACTAAACCATAATTTACTTTCTAGCTAATGAACAAGATCTATTAAACAGGATCTAGATAGATAAATACTTTATTAGATTACTTTTTGATCAAGATGTTGCTATCATCTACTTCCAAGCAATCAATGCTAACTGGCAGTCTCAGTGCGACACATTGGAACGTGCCCGAGGCTCAAATGTGACCTTAGAATAAATAAGTGGTCTTATTCCCAACCGGCCAGTCAGCTACCTAAGAACGTTTAAACATTCGATATTACCAATAATTGAAGACGCCGAGTTATTAAGCCCGCTTGGGCAGGTTTCTATGTTGATAACTCGTACTTATCAAGAATTTGAACATCGGCCGGCCCATTACAGTGGTACGAGGACTACGGACGCTTCTTCGTAATAACCATGATGATCCCTGAAATTATATGATTTGTGAGGAATTTTGTTGGAAATAGCGAAAACATTACAGAAAAGTACAGGGGTCGTTAGGACGCCGCGGCAGCCGCGGGCGAGCGGTCCATCGGCCGTATGCAAATTAAACGTAATCAAAATAATAATTTAGTACGAAGAACGGGGCTGGCCACGTCGAGGGCTACACCTCTCGCTCTAACACCAGCTTGGAACCATCAACAGAGGGAATAAGCCCGCCTCCCCACTACCGTCGGAAATGCAAATGACCTACGCCCGATTCGTTTTTATTATTTTTGTATTGTTTCGACTATACGTAGGTAATTACGTACGCGATAGTGGCTTAATGCGCGAAATTACCGTAAGTGGGGCTGAAATGTTTCAGTAGTGATTACACGGTTAGGCGAACCAGTCAAAACATGATAAAACCTGCAATAGGAACAATATAAGTAAATTGGTATAATGATGCGTACAGAAGCGCAAGTGTTGCTAATTGACCGAATAAGTTTTTGATGCACTTCTTAATATTTGTTAATAAGGGAGATTATGTCTGCAAGATGCCACTGGACTTGACGATATTTAAGTAAATTTAAACTTATGACTTGATGAAGATGAAAGAATATTTTGTTGGTAAAATGCTAAAGACAATTAGACGTTCACAAATAAGTATTATGCTACAATTATGGGCAATCAATCATACAGGTTTTCAGAATAAAATCGACCTGACCAATTTGAATATTGACCAGCAACAAGTGAAGTACTTACGTTAAGTTTTATGAGTTTTGAAGCGCGAATACAAATTACATAACGAATTAGGTGCATAGATGATTATTCTTTGATTATTTCTATGAATCTCTATGATACTCTTTATTGACAACCCATTTTGACGATATCTAGAAATTGTGTCATTCCAAAACACTTTCCAAATTATGATTTACATAGGTACTTATTTAAATCTTATTTTATTGATATTTCTCACCCTCAATAGGAAGGGCCTGTGATCTGTATAAACTGTATCATTTCAATGAGTAATGTTAGCGTACAAAAACTTAAGAAAACACTAAATGTTAAAGAATCTAGGTATGTTAAATAGGCTATTTTAATTCAGAATTAAGTTTGCTTTGTGCATAGATAGCATGCTTGGACGACTCTACGTCCGCAAAACGATAGGTACATTCTATTTTGCTGCAAGCTTTTGTTTCGGCCCAACTACTCATAGGTGCGTAGGATCTAGCGCACTTGAACGTCCGTGATTGTCAAAGTTACCATTTAATCAAGTTAGTCTAATTCGGAATAGAGTTTGCTACGTAAGTAAACAACGTCCGTGGACGTCAAAGCTACGATTTAATTAAGTTAATCTAAATACTTATTCTATTATATTTTACACTATTCTTAATTTGGAATTATGTTTGCTACGTGATAAGCGTACATAGACGACTCTACGTCCGCAAAACCTTGGTAGTACCTAAAAGCTGTAGCTAGAGGCTGCCAGGCCAACTGCCTAGGTAAGTACTAGCGCACTGAACGTCCGTGGTTGTCAAAGCTACCATTTAATTAAGTTCACGCTCGGCCAGCGCCGGGCCGGTGGTTACGGCCGTCACGCCGCCAATTGGGCCCGATTAAAAATAATTTTCATTTCTGATGTCACTCCGCTCGTTAGAACGCTCCACGGTGCGGGTAATTCATCTGTTATGTGACTCCTGCGGTATGTACTACCCTTGGGAATTAGTGTTGGTACGTTGTGGTGAAAGCCCTGAGTTATGTCACGGTGGATGACAAGCATAGAATTGTCGTTCAGCTTGTTTACTTGCTTATATGTATAATTGGGACCGCCCGCGACTTCGACCGCGGTAACACACTTAGGTATCTCGTAATAGTTCTTTCAAAAAAAATTCTTTCAAAAATCTTTGAAAAAGGTACCTTTAGTATTTTGTTTTATTTACGCCTCCACAGTCATATATAAACGTCAAAACTACAAACTCCAAACAATAATTTTATACACTATAACATTGTTTAAACTAAACTGCTGAGTCTACCACAGTTTGGATTATGTGATACTTAGCCTTCGACCCAATCTTTGCCACCAAGTAGAGCTGACAAAAAACTCTGGAGGCTCTTCCTTTTTCTCCAAAGTTTCGTATTTTTCATATTCTGTAATAGTGATTGATTTACCTTGGCCTGATTTACTTGGTACTCTAACGGTGTTATTAAAGAAACAGTCACCAATATTATGACCATAGCGATAACGTCATGGTCTGTCTGTTATGTACTGCTTTATTCATATTTACATTACATCTTACACATTTTTATGAATTAATTGTAACAAGTAAGTAAATCTCGTTACAAGTGAAAACGAGAACTTTAATGTAGGTACTCTTGTAGCAATGACAGTCGTGACCATAACTGAGAGCCATGACAACTTATTTCGTCTGTCATTACAAGGCAGTTCATTTTGATTGTGATTTATTGTTAACACTTATATATTTTATGTATTTAGTTGTTGTCTTAATATGTAACATCATGAATATAAAATACCTACATAAATAAATATATATTATAATATTATAAAGCTGAAGAGTTTGTTTGTTTGAACGCGCTAATCTCACGAACTACTGGTTCGAATTGATAAATTCTTTTTGTGTTGGATAGTCCATTTATCGAGGAAGGCTTTAGGCTATATAACGTCACGCTGCAACTAATAGAAGCGAAGCATCAGTGAAAAATGTTGCAAAAACGGGAACAAGGGCCTAAAAAATTAAAAATGCTGCCGAAAGTCACTATTCCACGCGGACGAAGTCGCGAGCACAGCTAGTATAGAATAAATAGAAACCAGTTACCAGAACATGTTCATCACATTTCAGGCCTTCCAACATGAACAACGCACATGGGGAGGTCTACCTACACATAATAACCCACCACCTACAAGAATAATGTAACAAGCACAATATAACTTATATGAATTTTAAAGTTCCGAGTTACCTCTAACAATACGTTTAGAAGAAGTATCGCTGATTGTACCTTTATAAAGAAAAATAAAAATACGTAGAACTCTTTGTCTTTACTTTTAAATTTATATTTATCTATCATTTTCTCCTTCCGTCTTATTAGGTGCTACTAAGATAAGTTGCCACTACAGATACAAAACTTTGTGGTTACTATTTTTTTTAACGTTTAATTTCGAATAATTATTGGAACTAGTGGTCGCCCAGTGGTCGAAATTCGGCCGTATTTTTTTATTAAGGCTGCACGGATTGTATTGGCATTGACAGATCTCGGCCGCTACTCTTCCATTTTTCAAATTTTTGAAAAGAGATTATAGGTATGCTTGTGTGTCAAATACATATGCGTGAGTGTCAAATACATGGTAGTGTGTGTAATGTTTGTTTTATTTATTTAATGTAGTTTTTATGCTTATTTAAGGGTGGGCCGACCAAAAAATGCCAAAAATGCAGTTACGGTTAAGTAAATATAATTGAAAATACTATCGTATTAAATGAACAAAATATATATTTAGTATCATAGGGAACGTGTTTACAATTTGTCAGAACCATAAATTCAGAACACGCTATAGTTTTTTCTACAATATCATTTAAAGTTGGGCAAAGATCATGAAAACGAGTGGCGGCGTTTAGTAGATTTCTTATAGTTTATCTAAATTATTGTACCTCTGATTTTGTCTAAACAATCATCAATAGATAAACTACAAATTGCTAGACTACATTTTTGATTCATCAAGTGGTTATTTAAATAATATTTTTTTATTAAGCACCTTAAATTCCCCATACAAAATTAGTATGGCCGCGCGGCATCAAATAAATATGGACGTCGACATTTCAAATAAAACATATGACACTTGTCACTTACGGACGGCGCACCCTTAAAAAATAAATAAAATTCTGTATATAAACTATAAGTGCGAAATTTCATACTTCTCCGTCCGCGCAATTTTCGTAAAAAGGGGTACAAAGTTTTTGCTTCACGTATTAATATAGGTTGGGGAAAAAGTCTTTTCGCAAATAGTATGTAAGTATGAACTTGTGGTTTTGGTATCATTAAAAGTTTAAATTTTAAAGAAGATAAGTCCAAATTCAAATTAGGAAAATGTGTGATTTTCATTGGTTTTTCTTATTGTCAAGATCATCTAATGAAGAAATTCGATACATTTTAAAATTTTACTACAAAAAAGGTAAAAATGCATCGCAAGCCGCGAAAAACATTTACCATGTTTATGGACCTAGTGCAGTGTGTGTGAGAGTAGCACAAATTTGGTTTAAGCGTTTTAAATCCGGAAATTTTGATGTCAAAGATACACGTCGCTCTGGTCGCCCTATTACAGATAAAATGGATGCCATTTTTGAAAAAGTGGAGCAAGATCGGCATACTGTAGTTACGACGTAGCTGAAGAACTGGGAATTGACAACAAAACAGTTTTGGCGCATTTGAAAAAAAAACTGGGTACACAAAAAAGCTCGATATTTGGGTACCTCACGAGCTCACTGAAAGAAACCTAATGAACCATGTACTCATTTGTGATTCTTTATTACGACGTAATGAAAGCGAACCATTTTTGAAGAAGCTGATAACTGGTCATGAAAAGTGGATCACGTACGACAAGATCGTGCCAAAAAGATCGTGGTCAAAGGCCGGTCAGGCTTCACAGACTGTGACGAAACCCGGGTTAACTCGCAACAAGGTGATGCTGTGTGTGTGGTGGGATTGGAAAGGCATTATTCATTACGAACCACCAGCAACCAACTCTACTGCGAACAACTAATGAGATTAAAGCAAGAAGTTGAGAGAAAGCGGCCGGAATTAATCAACAAAAGGGGTGTGGTTTTTCATCATGATAACGCTAGACTTCACATATCTTTAGCCACTCAGCAAAAATTAAGAGAGTTTGACTGGGAGGTGTAATGCATCCGCCGTATAGTCCTGACCTTGCACCTTCAGATTTCCAACTGTTTCGGTCTCATCAGAATTCCTTAAGCAGTGTCAGGTTAACACCACGAGAGGACTGCCAAAACCACTTGTCGCGGTATTTTGATCAGAAGCCCCAAAATTTCTATAGCAATAGGATCATGTTCCTACCTACAAAATGGCAAAAAGTTATCGAACAAAATGGCACCTACATACTTTAGTTAGATGTAAATAAACTACATATATTAAAAAATGTTTTGAATTTTCTTATAAAATGCGAAGAAACTTTTTCCCCAACCTATTATATAGATGACAATAGACAACTAATATTAAAGTAATATAGACTTACCATCGTCTACGTCTGTAGTTATGTATGCTTGCCCAGTCATGACCTACACACAAAGGCGGTTGTTATTACGCAAATTACCACAAATAACAGAGTGACGACAATTAGATGATGTTCTTTAATGAATATGAATTGTTGGGTATCGCCTGCACCTTCGTGCAAACATAAATGAATACTTATGCAGATGTGCATGTACTTTAACGGGTAGATTGTAGATTGATGTTTACGACACCGAATTAATCGTTACAGCCCGTTCACACATGGTCTCCGTATTAACAGTAGCCTATAAAACGCCTATAAACGACAAAAAATTATGCTCTGTTCACATATAGCATAGGCAACGTATTACCTACGTTCAACGTATCCGTCGTTACTGGATGTGACAGTATGTAGCCGGTAAAGTTGTATGGATACCTACGTAATATTTTTAATGTTCCGTCGTCCAGTATTTGATGACAAAACGGAATGTCATAATTTATCGGACCGATATTTTTTACTGTATACAGAATACTGTGTCATGTATGAAGTCGCTCATACAACTCCATACGCCATCAATGAAAAAAAAGTATTCGATAAAATGGACCACTAGAACGGAAACCATGTGTGAACGGGCTGTTAGATCTTCCTCCACGAAATGCGATATTGTACCTACCTTTTTAGATTTATACCCATTATATTATATTAGTTAGTACATTTTAGTTGCTTTTAGTTTTAGAATATGATAAGGCTGAATAGGTAAAGTTTTTGTAAAGTAAAAGTCAATAAAGTGCAATAAAAATACTTTGTTTAGACCTCCAAACTTCATATTTATGAGCAATTGAGATAAAGCAAACCTAGAAATAGATCCTAACTATAGACTTACAGACTTTATGTATATTTTTTAATATTATAAAGTTGAAGAGTTTGTTTGTTTGAACGCGCTAATCTCAGGAACTACTGGTTCGAATTAAAAAAAATATTTTTGTGTTGGATAGTCCATTTATCGAGGAAGGCTTTATTTAGGCTATATAACATCACGCTGCGACCAATAGGAGCGAATCATCAGTGAAAAACGTTGCAAAAACGGGAACAAGAACCTAAAAAATTAAATTAAAAATGCTGCCTGTCTCTGTTCCACGCGGACGAAGTCGCGAGCACAGCTAGTTTGTTATAAGTAGGTACTCAAAGATAAATAAATATTAGACAACATCACATAGGTAAATACATTGTTCTGATGCCAAGGTAAGTAGCTAAATAAAGCACTCGTTTTATGGAAATCAGCAACAACGACGTTACCACAACCACCCAGACCCGACACAACATCGAAAAGTTCGTTTTCGACATTGACCCGGCCGGGAATCGAACCCGGGACCTCAGAGTTAGCGCCGCCCAAAGTCCGGCGTGCAAGCCACTCGGCTACGGAGGTTGTCAAAAAGATAACTATGAAAAACTGTTTAAAAAAATTAAATAGAAAAGAGGTATCGGCAGTACGCCATCGTTACCCAACACAACGCATTTGCATACGCTTCCTAGTGCAAGCAGTTACGTTGACGACTGACAAAGACTCGTGAGCATGCCGGCACTTTGTGCAGCCCGCATTACCATCTAATGCCGCGGGTCGCCGGCGCGCCGTGCCGCTTGTCGGTGCCGGTGCCGCAGCGGCATGCGGCAGCCGGCGCGGACGGCGGCAGTGCGTTAGATGTGCGCAATTTGCCCCCATTTGTCGTAATGACAGGCCGCGTTGCTCGTGGATGCTGCATAATAAGCCGATCCCACCCGATTGATCGCTGCAAGGGTTGCAACTTTCTAGCTAAAACTCGCAATCGAAACCTTCAAAGCCTTTGTAAGCATTGAATTTTCTTTTCTTCTGGTAGGATTTGGCCTGTAATCGGACTGGATGAAAAACACTCTTTTTTATGACTAGGAAAAAAAGTACGTCGTGGCTAGGCGTGACCTTGAGGACTCTTCTGCCCCATCCAAACCCAGCCACGAAAAGGTTGATGGGGAAAAAAAGGATATTCATCAAAAACCCTAATAACCATCATCCCTTCTGTGTCAAGGGGACGGCTCAGGCAGGACCACGAGAGCAAGTTCCAAGTTCCCTCGAGCAGTGACGACCAGTCTATTTCTGCCGTCTAAGAGCATTGTTGTGGTTAGGTTTCAAGAAAAATAGTATATCTAGAAAAGTTACAAGACTTTTAAGCTTATGAACTGGAGCTTCAGGAGACGTCAACAAGCGTCCATAGACAACGATGCCCTCTTTCCACCAGGCAGCCGTATGCTCATTTGCCGGTTAAAAAAACATAAAAAAATAAATGGATCAATTTTATATTGTTTACGCGAACACTACACATTGAAATGAAACAACTTTTACGGACCTACTCGCGTTTATTTTATACATTAGTTTTAGGTAATGCTTATCCTGACGTTTCGAACCCTTTGCAGGGTCCGTGGTCACGGGGAGACTGAGGTGTTGGTCGTCCTTATAATTAGTTAGTAGCTTGTATACCTTCATTTAAATTTCACAATCACGTGCGTTCGCAGAAAGAACTTACAGTAACTGTCACTTGAACTGTTACTTGAACTGTTTAGTTCATTTCAAGAGATTTCGTTTTAAACCCTCTGCAAGGTGTGATCACAGAACTTCACGGAAAACTTGGAGAGCTCTGAGTAAGAATAGCACAAAGTTATTCATTTCAATGTGTAATAAAGTGTTCGTTTTGACATTGTTTGTTTCATTTCAGCATAACGCAATACGGATTCTATTGTCTTTTTCAAACTTATGTAGTTTGAAAAAGACACTTATATAGGTTTTAATTAATAAAACATTTTATAGGTTCTTCGCAAATCACCGCTCCGCACTGGGTCCGAGTGTGTGGCATAGGAAAGGCTCCTGCCCCAGCAGTGGGGACATAAAATGAGCTGGTGAAAGGTTCTTCATTGCCAACCCTATAAGTAATTAGAAGCGATTGAAGCTCAGCGACCGACGTTACTATTATTAATTAATTTGGTTAGGTACTAATTATAGTTACTGCAATACCTAATAAGTAAAAGCAATCGCTCAATTTTTTTGAATAATTTTTTAAGTACCTATATTCAACTGTTATTTTCAATAAAGATACGGTATTGTCAATGCAAAGTTACAATTTAAATAACTACTTTTTTTTTAAAACGTCAATCAATCATCAGTAAATTGAAGAACTGGCTACCTATATTATCTGTCAGAACACAACGATGCTACGAAGCTTGATGTAATGTCGATAAATTTAGACACGATGGTGGTAGCTAGCCAGGCTGACTTAAAGCAAGGCCCTACCACCTAGTAGACCTAGTACAATCGAGTACTCTCGCTGGTAATCGAACCCAGGATCAGGAGTTGAGGCCGGTGCCGGTGGTCTACTTATGGTGAGATGAAAACAAGCGTTACGCCGTTGTTATACTTACAAGAAAAAAGGTTGCTAACCCTACCGCACCACGGTGCTGGCCAGATAGCCTCCGCAAAACTCAAATGCGAGTGATTCGCGCTCTAGCATTACGCGCAGTAATTAGAAGCGATTGAAGGGCTGCCACGCTGTTAGTGCGCGGCTATGTAAATGCCATCCATTCCCAGCCTGTTACTGAGGCCGGTAGTTTCTATCCGCAACTGAACAATGATGGGTAGACTGGATTGTGTAACGAGCTGCGCACTTTATTGGCTAACGTGGAACTGGATTAAGTGTGGCACTTTAAGCCCAGAGTCAGACACAGTTTTTATAATACTACCTACATAGATTTTAATTAAAACTTTGCGGGATGAAAGCTGGAATAGATTGGTCTGTATTCAATTGTTGCTATTAGACTTAACTTTAGTCATTAGATTAAAGGAAAAATATGTCGATCACTGGTTCATGTCGAGCACTGGTGCCACTCCAACTTTAGAATCAAACATCATCATCATCATCATTTTATGTCCCCACTGCTGGGGCACGAGCCTTCCCTTTGGATGAATAGAACGGGCCATAAACCACCACGCGGGCCCAGTGCGAATTGGTGGTTGTTAACGACTGCTAATGCAGCCGGGACCAACGGCTTTACGTACCTTCCGAAGTCCTACGGAGGAGCTCGAGATAATAAATTTTTGGTCACCCATCCGATGACCGGTCTTTGCGAAAGTTGCTTAACTTCAGCAATTGCATGCTGATCGCGTTAACCACTGCGCCTTTGAGCTCCTCCATTGATCGAATCATACATAACATTGATTAAAGCTACCTACAGTCAACAGCAAAGGTAACAGATGACTGGTCAAGTTTCAAAATATGAAATCAGTATGAAAATCAAAACTTTTTAAACGCATATCGAAAAACCTTCGAGTGTCTACTAGTACCTAAACTTAATTTTGAAATCTAGTAAACATCATCTACTTTTGCTGTTGACTGTACTTATAGATTACTAGCTGTGCTCGCGACTTCGTCCGCGTGGAATAGTGACTTTCGGCAGCATTTTTAATTTTTTAGGCTCTTTTCCCGTTTTTGCAACATTTTTCACTGATGCTTCGCTCCTATTGGTCGCAGCGTGATGTTATATAGCCTAAAGCCTTCCTCGATAAATGGACTATCCAACACAAAAAGAATTATTCAATTCGAACCAGTAGTTCCTGAGATTAGCGCGTTCAAACAAACAAACAAACAAACAAACAAACTCTTCAGCTTTATAATATTAGTATAGATTTAATAAACTTGGTGACACGTTTCTTTGTCATACCACCAAAAAATGGAATACTTAGTCTGCCAATCCACGTTTTCTCTGCTTCCTATAACATGAGTCTTTCAAACGAGGCGTGAAGATGCACCTTGTAGGCAGCAGGCAGGGTGAGGATGACTACGGCTGCGTGATAACCAGAGGTCGGAATTATGTAGAGTTATTTATGTACTTGCATCATCGATTTAGAAATACTTGCATCGAAATGTTGATATTAATATGGATCTTCCTGGGATTTCTAATTGCATTTCCGCTATTGTTTTCTTTTGTTCTCACAAGCTATGTTGTGCGAACTACAAATGTGGTACCATCGCGCGTGTGCGCATTGGAATTTTGCAACTTCGGACATCCGATGTCGTTGATGTAAATTTGGCAACGTCGCGCTTGCAGTGGTTTGTGTAATTGTGTAAAAGTAAATATTTATAACATTTATAAAATACAGTGAAAAAATTAAACGCCTACCCGACCCAGCCAGAAATCGAACCTGGGTCTTCCGCAATCCGGGCGGCTGCACTGACCGCTATGCTACCGGGAAAGCTGACGTAAGCGCTGAATTTTGTCACTGCTTTTTTAAAATTGTTGAGTGCTGATAGCGGCACAGTGCGCCGTCTATCCAACGGTTATTGCAACCGATGGATGATTGATTTTTTTATTTAATAAATAACGGGATTTTTCTGCTCTTTAAAATTAATCTCGGGATTTTAGGCATATCCACTTTATTCTTTCGCTGTATGAAATCAGTGTAAGTACATAAAATAACTCTACCTAATTCCGACCTCTGGTGATAACACTCTGCATCAGTTGTATTCGTGTCTGGCCGGACTCCACGCTACTTAACATCAGGAGGAATGGAGTCACAGATGCAGTGGCAGATATAAAAACAAGCTGTATTGACTATAGAAATAGAAAGACATTTATTCAGAATTACAAAATAACACATTCATACAAATAAAGCATTCATAATGAATGTACGGCATCTTCTCAGCATATGTCATAGCACTCTAGTAATGCAACGACCCTGGTATTCCGAAGATGGCCAAGACTAAAACTAAACTAAACCAAAAATAAAAATAGAAATAAAACACTGCTGCTCACACTATTTACATGATAGCTCATACATATTGTGTAAGTAGCTTTAAAGTGCCATAGTAGGCGTCTATAGTGTTAACTATCTCCAGAATGATACTTAGGGCGGCCATTCACGACTGCAGCATTGTGAACTAAGTCGAGTCTTCTATTATCAAATATACATGGAATCGCTCAAGCAGTTGCGACTGCTCCGGATGGGCGGTCAGCCGCTTGGTGTAATGGCAGCTTAACTACGCATTAAAATTAAACAACTTGAAACGCTGGGGTGTTAGGCACCACCAGGTTCAGAAAAGAGACAGTGTTGCAAAAGTCAAAAATTAAAAATCGGTAAATTTTCTAGGCAAAAATCGGGAGAAATCGGGAGATTTAAAAAAAAAATATTTTACGCTAATTACTGCCTAATAACAGCGTTGAAACCAGAAGAAATATTAATATCTTTAACACAACTTTTGCAATTTGCGTAGTTTTTCCTTTCAGACTTTTTTTAAGCCACTTAGAGCATTCTGGTCGTGATTCCCATTCCTCTTTATAATTTTGGAAGTATTTTTTTCGTTTAGCTCCAGTACTAGTACTTGGGGTGTTCTCATTCGAATCATCGGAATCGGACATTGTTAGTAAATATAAAGTACCTAGGTAAAGCACAACAATTCACAATAAAACTAGTATGTACACTTGCGAACGAACGAAACGATAATAAAGTATAAAACATCTCAGTACATTTGCCAAACATTTTGTACTTGAACATCTATTTTTTAGGGAATTTCACCCATACACTCACCAAACAATAATGAACCTTATTTTAAAGTCATTTCGATATCCCATTGCATTGTTTTAGTGTTACCAGGTTAATTTTAGTGTTGTCTTAAGAATTGTTTGCCACCTTAGTAGTAAAAAAAAAATATAAATTCGGGAGATTAGGTCGTGAAATCGGGATATCGGGAAAGAAGAGCCGAAATCAGTAGATCTCCCGATAAATCGGGAACTTTTGCAACACTGAAAAGAGATAGAAATTAAAGATGTAAACTGGTACAATCAATTTATTCCCCAGGGGTGGGTTACGTCGGACGCTATACAACTCAATACTGTCGCGCGGTTTTATAAGGGGAGTTAGCTTCTGGGGATCTTGAATTCGCGTGCGCAGTTTGGCTCCTAGGTCAGCCTAGACCCGGGTCGTATACTGCGCCGGTGAACTCGGGAACCGAAGCTGGATCGCCGCAATAGCTGCCACCGGAACGCAGGCAGGTAGGCGCGTGTAGAGAGCTTCCGGAGGTGCAGGCGGGTAGTGTGACCCAGGGGTTCCGTTGCCCGGTAGAGGGACCCTGAAATTCATGAAAATAGAATGAACAGATGTTCAATTTACGGAACTACTCGCGTTAGTTTTAATTTATGTTTATCTTGACGTTTAACACTAACTGCTCTAGGAATGCGCAAAGTCTTGGTTCAATCCCAGTGCGGATTGGTGGTTGTTAACGACTGCTAATGCAGCCGGGACCAACGGCTTTACGTGCCTTCCAAATCTCGGAGGAGCTCGAGTCGAGATGATAAATGTTTGGTCACCCATCCGATGACGCCTTTGCGAAAGTTGACCTTAACAAACGCAGACCGGGCACTTAAAGCTTAACCACTGCGCGATGGCCTCCTTACTATAATAAATGTGTGTGTTAAATGACTACACGAAAATGTCACAGATACTAACGTGTAAATCAAAAGTTAACGACAAAACCTACTTAACGATGCATACAACCATATATCCATATATACAGTTTGCCTAGTCTTGCCATCTTGTACTAGCATAAGTTGCATAATCTATGGTACTTATTACATTAGCAGAGGTTGCATAATAACTAACTATTGAGACATAAATGTCCCTGTATTACTATTGTTCTATTTGAATACCATAGAGAAAGCTGGCATAGGAAAAGTCCAATTTAAGGGTTAGTTTAAGCAAAACGAGGTAGACCCGCTCGTCCAGTGGAACGAACGAGTTACAAAAGCATATGTTTTGAGCTGGAGAGCGCGCCTATCATTTACCACATTACGTGAGCAATGATTATAGTAATCTCCTCATGAGGGAACAATAGCAATGCGCCCGGTGGCACCACATGTTGGTGTATAGGGTGCTTTGAAAATTTGAATATATTGTCATGAAGAATGTTTGCTTAAAAAAATTTTTTTTTTTTTGGGCAAAAACATTTTTTTTTTGCACCAACAGTAGATAAATTCACATTGACACATTATCACAATGGAAATTTAGTTATATGAGTAATTAAAAGAAAACGACTTCTTACGAAAATCAGCGATTCAGTAAAGCGTGGTATTCATCAGTACTTACTTTGGTATTTTGAAATTTCATTGTAACTTAGGTTTGATTATGATCGGACCTTACTGCGTGAAATTCTAGTTTCACGTATTTTTCTATATTTTGTAATAAAACAGTTCAAAAAATGTATTAAAACAGTCCAAATAGAAGTATATACAAATATCATGTAGACTTTTTATTGCTGATGACGAAATTACCTTGAAAATTTTATGTTGGTGATTTATTGAAACTAGTGGTCGCCCAGTGGTCGAAATTTGACCGTTATTTTTTTAAGGCTGCACGGATTGTATCCTAAGCAATGAAAAATATTATTAAAAAAGATAGAATGTGAGTTTGGATTGGCATTAACAGATTTCGGCCGCTCCTCTTCCATTTTTGAAATTTTTGAAAAGAGTATACATAGTTGTGTGTGTCAAATACATGGTAGGTAGTGTGTGTAATGTTTGTTTTATTGATTTAATGTATTTTTATGCATAATTTAAAAAAAAATATTAACATCGGATAACCTTCTCAATTCAATATAAACATAAGTGTGCGAAATTTTATACTCCTCCGTCCGCGCAATTTTAGTAAAAAAGGGGTACAAAGTTTGTGCTTCACGTATTAATATATATAGATTCCACAAATATTTCTGCGACAACACATCAAACAAAACACATCAGCATATATATAAAAAGTACACATTGTATTAAACTTAAATAGAAAATATGACCCTTTCACTGTTCAACATAATTAAGGAGTGCGTAACACACAATGAGTCTATCGGCAACACATTGCCAACGCGGCTCTGTTCGTTGCAATCGGTTCACAATGGCACCCTTTCTTCAGCAATTTGGTGAGCAGCGGGCGCCGGAAGTCAGGCCCTCGGTATGGCATTAGCGATCTTTGACTCCGCAGGCTCCGCTTTGTAGGCGACTCCGCCCTCTAAGATGGTAGCACGTGACACATTTTCTTGGTACCAAGAGTGACGTGAAACGGTTTTTGAAGTAGAGTGCTTACAAAAAATTTGTATGGGCGAATCAACTGTTAAAAGTTTCAAAGATTGGTTGAAAGTTACTTGTAACGGTTTCTTCAGGGTGTCTAGGTTTTATTTACTAGCGTATGCCACAAATTTACCTCTCCTCGTTTGTCATCTAGAGGCGCTGCTTCGATGCAATACAAATTCTGCCCTCGGTATGACATTAGCTTTCTTTGTCTTCGCAGGCTCCTCAATGTGGGCGACTCCGACTTCTAAGATGGTAGTACGTGACACATTTTCTTGGTACGAGTTGTTGTTGAGTACTTGGTACGTTTCACGTCACGTGAAACGGTTTTTAAAAGTAGAGTGCTTACAAAAAAATTGTATGGGCGAAACAACTGTTAAAAGTTTCAAAAATTTGTTAAAAGTTACTAGTTACTATTAGTTAAAGTTACGGTTTCTTCAGGAGTACCCAGAGAATGTTTCAATTACTAGATGTAATTACATTAACGAAAACGAGAGTTTATAATAGGGCATAGTTTTATCTCGTTGTCATGAAGGGGTGCTGCTTCCATGCAATACAAAATCTCGTTTTCGTTAGCTTGATCAAATTCAAATTCAAAATATTTATTCGGCGTAGCAGGCATCAAGGCCCAAAAAGTGAGCTGACATATTTTCTTGGTACAAAGAGTGACGAGGTGGGACAGTTTTTGAAGTGGAGTGCTCACAAAATTTAATATGGGCGAATCGACTGCGACTGCTGGATCGAGAGTTGGGTAAAAATTACTTGTAGCGTCTTCAACTTAATCGAATGGCAAATAAAATTCGCACTAGGCGTTTGGAGGATGAGGCAGTCGTTACTTAGTTATTTAGCTACTTGAAAGTTTGAAAGTTAGGAGCAAAGATAAAAGAATTCTTCCTTTTCTATACAAAATAAATTGTTGTTTGACTATTATTTTGCAAAGGCTTATTCAAGTTATCGGAGATACATTCCTAAAAGAAAATTACTAAAGAATTTGCTGACCTGAAAGTTAATGAGGAAAACTTAAAATGGGTCTACTTAAAATTAAAATGGGTACTCGAATTTACAAAAAATCTGCATTATTAGAAAAATATACAGAAATAAGTTTTTTATTTTCTTCTTCTTCTTGTGCCTTCTCCTATCGGAGGTCGGCTATCATGATGACTAATTAGGCCCGGGGTGTTGATTTTTATATTCGCAAAACTATATTTTATTTACAAAAAGATTTAACTCACAAATCGACTGTCCCACCAAGCAGTCATTTTTAAGTGTTCGGCAGATACACTATTTGTCGGATTAATAAACCTAATATGTGGTATCGACAGTTAGACGCCACTGAGGTATTTAGGCCGAATTGTCTGCTCGAGTCCCGTTGACCTTGCCCACTCAACATCCAGCAACCACTCATTACCGAATTACCAACATCCTCGCCTATACTTACCGCGCCGATTTAAATAATAAATATCTTATCTAAATAACAGAGCATTGTTTCACCACCGCCGATCGCGTAGTAATCACCTGAATTAACTTATGCCGATTATAAAATTAGGTCCGCTGCATAATTTGACATAATTTTGGCAGAATCGTGTCTGAATCAGAACAGATTTTGTTTAAAAAATTGTTGCAGTCCCTTTGAGTGGTTTAAGTGGGAAATTTGATGACGTGTCTCTTGTAATTTGTCTTTAGAAGCTTTATAGGCTTTCATTTGTTTAATAGTTATTATGGCGTAGTCGTCGATGTCTGTTTAAATATTTAATGTGCTATTTATTTTAAAGTGAATCATCAATATTTTACTTTTCTTATTTTTACAAAACTTTAGCTTTTTCAATTCAAGCAAGATTCTTCTCTTATAGCTAGCTGTTAACTTATTGATAGTGTATCTCAGTATTATTATATTAAACAGTTCTTTTTACAAAATCTTTAAATTAATACTTGTAGAAAAAACTTTGTACCTGCTTCGCACATTGTGCGCACAAAGGATTGTAAGATTGGCATAGTTGAAATTCATATTCCAAAGGAACGCAAAATTAAAATGTAAAGCGACTGTTACATATATAAACATTGTAAGTATATTTTTGTTTGTATTGCGGTCGAATTTCGACCACTGGGCGACCACTAATCTTCATAACTTTACGATGTACAAAGTAAGTACCTATATACAAAATTTTATTTGCTGAGATGAAAGGCGATACGCTACTCTTCGCTACTCTACTTCGGCATAACAACAATGGCTGATGCGTTCGCCAATTACCCAAGCAGCGGTAATAAAGTGCGTTCGCATCTAGACTACTAATTAATCCGCCATATTAGTTAATTGTTCCCGCCCGTGCACTCCCCCTTCACCTCTAGCTTCCCCTCTCTCGTCATTGTAATTGCAGCTTGTCTGTGGCCGTTACTCTATGTTTTAATCCATCACTTTAAGTATTGTCTATTACAATGTTAGATTGGTCGCAGATTATGTATTTGCTGCAAGACGGTAAGAACAGTAGCATTTATTAATGCTCTTGCAATTCATAGCAAGCATATCGGTAGGTATTGTTATTATAATAGCTAGCTTAGGTTTATTTGATCGTGAGAACGTTTGACTTGCTCGATGGAGGGTTAACCTTACAATGATTCATGTCATGCCTAATTGTCTGTAGGTTCTTTGAAGTTAGATATGTTCTGTCGCTTTACCGAATCTTTTATAAAAAATAATATTAAAAAGATCTAAATCTAAGTTTAAAACGATTTTTAGTGACACAAAATAAAGGCATAAAACTTGAATATTTAAAACATACCTATTAAAAAAATTAAAGATAATTCTTGGAACATGCAAGAGGAAAACAAGGTTTAAGATTATGGCGGGGATACCATTATACGTTCCTCCTACTTTGGCGTAATTCTGTGAAAATCTGGAGTCTAAAAACTTGCATAAATCACCTATATGCTCTACACGACTAAGGCTATGTTGTACAGACATCAATAAATTGAGCGATGCGACATAATTGGTAAAAATAATCTTGAAATTTGACACAAAACTTTACAGTTACTTTAGAACTAGTAAGTATGTATGGTTTTGACTAAAGCTGTCAACGTTTTAATTCGATCAAAAAAGACATGACTGAAACCAAAACCATTCAGACTATACTTAACTAAAACTTCTTGTCATCATCATCATCAGCTTATTTTTATGTCCCCACTGCTGGGGCACGAGCCTTCCCTATGGATGAATAGGGAGAACGGGCTATAATCAACCACGCAGGCCGAGTGGCCGATTGGTGGTTGTTAACGACTGCTAATGCAGCCGGGACCAACAACTTACGTGTCTTCCGAAGCACGGAGGAGCTCGAAATGATACATTTTTGGTCACCATCGGATAACCGGCGTTTGCGAAAGTTGTTTAACCTCAGCACTCGCAGACCGGGCGCGATAAACACTGCGCCATCGAGCTCCTTTTTTATTTTTTTTTCTTATTTGATGGCTTTGTGCTATTAGCACATTTAGCCAGTGGCAAAGTAATTTTTCTTACAAGTAGGTAATACATAAATAAACAATATTTCCTTCTTGTATGATGATGATGAATGATAATAGAAATTAGAAGTGAGAAATGATATATGAAGATGTGGGGCTTTACTATAAGTCCTCGGGAGTACTTTTTGAGAGAATTTGAAAAGTGACGTTGCACTGTTTTGTTTCATTTGCCAACACTCATGCACACTCACGAACACTTAACGGTTAATAATCCACCATTATTTCACATTAATATTCGATATAACACGAATTTTAGAAAATAAAACAAAACCGCAGACATGACTCTTCACTTTCCCGCCAAGAAGTCATCGAGCTTCTTTCTTCTTAAAACTTCTTATATTTTTCTTAAATGAGTACATATATTTCTTTTATTGTTTAGTATAATGCTCCTATTAACTTCTTAACGACAGGCGACCATGAAATCCTTTTCATCATTGATATAATACCACCTCAAAGTGAATGTTCTTTGTCATACTAATATTATAAAGACTCGACTAAACAACATCTTAAATAAGAAGAAAGTCTTAACTCTACTCAGACTCAATCTCTATGTCCTTTTCAATTATGTCAGCTCAGAAAACAGATATAGGTATTGTTATATTTTATAAGAAGGCATACTTACATGATCATAAGTATTATTATTACTATAATGCCTTAAAATGCCATATCATTGTCAGTTACCTCGTTTCATATTAATTGCTGTCATTATTCTGAAATGTATGTCTCTATTACACTTACACACGCAAATTTGGCCTTTATCTCATAGTTAAAAAAATATATTATCATATGTCCGCAAGATAGTTAATTGCAACTCGAAACCTTTTAACATAATATATCGGATGCTAAGTAACTCTACTAAGTGCTTACAAGGCTGTTTAATTTAAATCCTAAGAAATAGTGTTACTACTGTGTTACTCATTTATGAAGTCTTATTTTCTCATTTAGGTACCTACATTTAAGACTCAAATTAGATGAACGAAGCCCGGGGCGTTTAATTGCAAACAAATTAACAATACAATGTAACTACGAGTGATGACAACATCATCCAAATGTAAGAAACAATAATAATTGATATAAATGGTTCGTGATAGGGCACACGCATAGTGCCTATTTATTGTACGAAGACATATACTTTGGTAGAATTAATATCCTAGTTATGTTGTAGATACGTGTTTTTATGTATAAAACCTAAAGAACTTACTTGACTGTCCGTATTTACACATATGTGCATATTTTCTATGGCTTTGTAGGTACTACTGCTTAATTGGACAAAATATGTAATTATTGTTAAAGTTAGGAAAACTTTTTAATAACTTTAACGCCTCGGTGGCATAGTGGTAAAGAGCTCGGTTCGATACTTGAAGGTCCCGGGTTCGATTCCCAGGTCAGGCAAAGTGTTTCCGATTTTTTAATACGTGTAGCCCGGGTTTCGATACCAACCCGCATGTGGTACGTGATGTGACTAAGCCAATGCCTATCAATTTGTATAGTGATGACTTGATTTCAACGATGGAGATATAATAGGTTTTACTTTACATAAACCTACTTACACTTTTTATTTGTCTGATTTCTGATCTTCTCTGGTTACTGCAGTGTAAGACTAAGTATAGTGGTTATATTATGTTTTCCTTACATTTGGCGCCCGTTTCTTTAATTACCTTATTACCTATTAGCCGCGTTGCCGTAGTTTGTAGACTTTTGCATTTTTATCTAGTTTAACATCTTCATTCCTACGGTGTGGCCTGTGGTCATTTCTTATTTTGGTTAATGCTTAATAAGGTTTTGTTTTATTATATGAGCATACTATTTAGAGTTAAAGCCCGGTGAAACTGAAAATGCCGTTTGAGGCAATCAGCAATCTCTCTCAAAAAAACACTATTTAGATATTGTGATGTTCCCAAGGAAATATAATTTCATCTTCAAAATCTTTTTTTTTTTCAATTTATTATTTTTAATAATATTATTTATGGTACCTACTCCGTCGAATAATACCACGTGTTATTTAAAATTTCACATGTAAACTTTGTGGACGAGGCGTTCAGCATGCGCGCCGCGGGCGGTGGGCGTCGTGGCCGCGGCCAATGGCAGCCGCGCGTCGACGCGAGCGCCTCCGAATATTTTCTTTTTTTATCAGCGGCCAGTTACATTAATTGTGACCATTTGCATATTTCTACCATTAGGTACACTTTGGAAAATGCGATACGGATGTTTATGTAAATTAGTAAATAACATACCTACCTACAGGAACGCTCGCCTAAACACGAATTTGCAGGGATAAATGCTTGTAACTACCTACCTAAACGTGAATTTGCAGTCATCCTTTTGTATGATGGTTATTTTACATATTCTTTTATCTATATTATTGCAATAATAATGGTAAAACAAAACAGCTAAACATCACTTTTTTCTCACACTCACATTATCTCAAAAATTAAGTTTGATCATAGGTAATATCTGCGAGATTTATGATAATTTAATGTTAAATGTTTTCTTTAGTATTCTAATATTGTCGACACTGTCATATTAAAACCAAATATGGCAGTGGCATCAGTTGACAACAACACTCATTAATTCCAGAACATTAAGTGCCTTACAAATAAACAAAGAATAAGGTCCGAATAGTTTTTCCGTGTTTTGTCTCTTTTACTCTAATTTGAAGTGACGTTTACATGACGGGAACAAAACACGTAATAACTATTCGGACCTTATTCTTTGTTTATTTGTAAGGCACTAAACATACTAAATAAAATCGCGTAGGTAGCAGTTTTTTACTACATCAACCTATTTTTTAATAGACCTATGAATTATTGTTTGTAACCTAAACAGTTAGGTATTATAAAGCCCGGTGAAGCTGAAAATGCCGTCTGAGGCTTTCAGCAAACACTCTCCAAATAAAAGTTATCAATAAATAGGTACTCTACAGAATTGACAAAAAAAATAGTGACTTTTAGTTTGCCATTCCCATACTTAGGTACATTTCTCTAGAAATCCTTTTCGTTTGAAAGTTTCTAAAAAATTTACAAAACTCACACTAGTCCAAGCTTCACGCACAGGCACCCATGTCACACGAGTAATATCACCCCGGTGTTAACCATAACACCTGGATTACCTACCTAGTTAAGTACCAACAGAACGAGTGAAATGGACCATAGACATAGATTAAGAAATAGATAGTTACCATAGAGGCGTAAGAACTGAAGTTTCAGGATCAGCAACGCGTGCATGAAGCTGTAGATTTAACGCGTGCTTGATGTTCATGACGTTGCAAGCATCCATGGATGGACTGCTGTGGCAGTTTTCCATCAGACGTGTCTTATGTTACTTTACCGGCTTAGTTAAACTTAAATAAAACATACAATTCACTAGAACTAGACTTTGGTATCTTCTTAAAAACTGGTCTGATTTTTAGATCTTTTTTAATTGATTAATTTATTAAAGTTGATAAATACTTTTGTGATGTCAAGTCATCACGATCGTTCTTTTTTTTTGCTAGTTTAGATTGCTGTTAAAAAGATGGTCTCTTTGATTTACTTTTATGGTGTGTGCGATTAAGCCTTTTCCTGCGACCAACCTACTACAGGGCTACCAGGCCGGGCGCCGAGGAAGGCTACCTAGCTGACCTAGGCTGACCGAAGACAGTTGAAGATCGAACAAGTTGGAAGGAAGTGTGAGAGGCCTTTGCCCAGCTGCAGTGTAACATTAAAATTATTAAAAGTATACATAAAGAGGTTTATTTTAAAGAAATGAATATGTTTTAAAATAAATGTCTTTGGTACCGTGACTTTCTAATTCGAATAGTAGGTAATATTAGCTTAGCACCACGCTGCTGGTCCAAAAGCAGGTTAATCTTACTACAACAACCGGGCCAAACAGCTTCACGTACTTTCAAAAGCACGGAATTCCTATTGTAACAATAAACTAGATATCAATAAATATTATTTGATTAATAATGAAATTATTTAATCTTGTACCCCACTTAGGCAAGTAAGTTTGCGACGTTCGCTGTCGCTGATGCTAATGTATAGGTTCTAGGTACTTTTCAGATCAAAAATATATTTTATTTATTTTAAATAAAATACAGATACAAAATACATATGAAATAATCAAAGTGTTATCCATTTTAACATTTTTATTATTTGTAACGCCATCTAGCGTCGAGTGGCAAAAATAATATTTCCAACGCAACCCATTTATAAAAAGACTTGACTGGTATGCAAATGATTCCCTGGAAGTAGGTAGAGCTGCAGGAAGTACGGCCTTTACCCTTATAAGTACTTACTACCTTTTCACACGGAACATGCTTTGACACTCTCTAACTAAATCCGTTCAAGTGATACCTAGTGGCAGAACCGCAACCTCCGTGATGCCTACCTACCTCCACGTCTATGTAGCTTCATGTATCGGCCAATGCAGTACCAAGCAACATACTCGTAGTACATAATCATACAAATAATTTGCATTAAGTGATTTAATTCTTGCATGCAATCTAATTTTACTTGTTTTATTTTTATTTTTAATATAATTGGAATAACAAACAATTACAAAATGTGTCTTCTACTACAGCTTAAAATATAAAACCTTACCTACTAATTTTGTAACCAACGACGTTTTTCACAAAGTAAGTTAATTAAGATTGCAAAGCGATCTACCTAACTGACAACACCCTATATACAGGGCCCATGTATCAACTATTAAGATTAAGACCAAAGTCTTAAATGTTTGTAGCAATTGCAGAAAAGGTTGATGCTTCAAAATAGGTTTTAAGATATTTATTCTTATGAGATCTTACAATATTCACTAAGAAAAAATAAAAAGAAACCTTAGAATAAAATGTGGGTAGGATGGGGTATGTATCTATCTATAGCATCAACAAAATTATCACTTTGTCCCTTTTCATGTAGAGAACAAAGATTTCATAACTCTTTTGGTGGTTCAAAAGCTGTTTCATCTGGTGGCCAAGCGTTTTTAGCTTTCTCGCTCAAAGAATTTTATATAGAGTGACAGCAAACAGTGGTAACCTTTGAAGCTCCCTACATGTTTTTTTTAAGTTCATTATATTAGTTTAAGTTTACATTATCAATGAAAAAAAGCGTCTCACGCCGTCTTAAGCTGTATTATTTAGATTCCTTACCTTGCTTGCCTTTCAAAAAAAAACAGCTGTCAGAATTTTGTAAATCTGTCTTGATAAAACTTGTCCTGTCTCTTCATTCGTAAAATATTTAATTTAGGTCATTCTAAGTTTTTTTAGTTTATTAAAAATTTGTAATTACCTACACTTCCACGCCTTACATAAATACTGACGATTTGGTCGGAAAATATACTTACCTAATTTTAAAACGTTACTTCAAAGAAAGTTTCAAGTATTTGTGGGCCAGTATTAAAAACACACAAGGTAAATAAATTATTGTAATAATATGAAGTTTTCAGATTACATGTAACACGAACTTTGTCTCTAGATCTCTTATTACTAACTATAAAATATATTGATGAATGATTTCCTACTGCAAACTGACAGATCCATCCAAGGTCCAAGTCATGTGAATAAGTCTTACTCATCTAACTATTTTGTCACTGTTCAGAATTATTTTCTTAGTAGAGTCAAAAGCCATAATTTTCTTTGTATTTGTTATAGATGCAACTGACATCGGATCCACGGCGCGCAGACCGCGAGCGTCGTTTTAAACCACCTCCACCAACATCAGCACCTGCTGAGGACCTGACAACTGATTACATGAATATACTAAGTAAACTATAATTCATTAATACCTACTCCTTCTCAAACCATTAAATTGCATGCCCACAGGATCCTTAATTTGATCAAATATATTTTGTTACTATATATATACATATATATATATAAGGTTATGTTATGGTTTTGCAATAAAACTATTGAGTAATGTAACATATATCTATCCCAAAGCTTTAGTTTAATTTTTACATGCACTATGTTACTAAGCAAACTAAATGAAAGATATTTAATACACCAATGATTTTTATAAATCATCTCAATAAATAGTACTTTTAATTTAAAATTCCTTTTTGTTTCAGGTATGATATTCTCCATGTGTGGCCTTATGATGCGACTTAAATGGTGTGCATGGACTGCTATCTTTTGCTCGAGTATTAGTGTTGCAAATGCAAGAGTTTCCGATGATACCAAACAGGTTGGTTGTGTTTGTAGTAACGTCTCAAATATTATTTTGCTAAATAATATTAAAACTGTTTACTTTAAATCTTTTATGTAGAATCTAGATCTAGTACAAAGAAATTCAATCAAAGTCAATAATATTTTTAAAATGGTTTGAGTAAACAAAATACATGATTAAACTTACTTTCTTTCCTTTGACTCTATGCTTTTAAATGATGCAAAAAGCTGTATATTTTCTTGAAATCAAAAATACTTTAGTCAATACAGTACTAATCTTTTTTTCTTTCCCTTTCAGATTGTAAGCTCGTTTATGCTATCAATATCTGCTGTAGCTATGTCTTATCTCCAAAATCCAGCTCCAATGTCTCCACCATGGGCTGCCTTGACAACATAACTTGTTACTTTATGTTAATAAACTCTATACATATTTTATATTAATATTATGTTAAATTAATAAAGGTGATGTGTTTGAATTTAGAAGCTTTTGAGTTTTAGTAATAATTAATCATCATCATCATCTCAGCCAAAAGACGTCCACTGCTGGACAAAGGCCTCCCCCAAGGATATGAGGTGTATTTGCCGTAATTGCCAAGCTTGGCAGGCGGGTTGGCGATCGCAATAGGTTGAGGGTAACCTCAGAGAGATGCTGCTGCCCATCCTCTGCAATGGTCCCTTAGTCGGTTTTTACGACACCCACGGGAAGAGATGGGGTGGAGCAATTCTTTATCCCCGGCACCACACGGGGTGGGTTGCACCAATAATTAATTGGGGCTAAATATTTACAAACACATACATATTGTAACTAATGCAGTATGGTACCTATGCTATTGGTTTGCTATAAAGAATAACAATTTAAAGTTGTAAAGTGTAAGGTAAATAAAAAAATACAGACTAATATAGGTATTTCAAACTAATTTAATATTTATCAATCAAAATAGGTAAGTCTGATGTTGTATAAATAGATCATTTATAACTGAAACCCTATTTTTGGTGTATTAGATAAAAAGATTATCAAGATTTTTTTTTTATTCATTCATAAAATAATAATGTATTGGAAAAGGATCGAGTGCCTAGTGTAAGTTTTGTTTACTAGGTATCCGCATTCATTCGATTAAGTTTACGAAAACACAAATTAGGTGTCCGTTATGGTGGCGTACACAGTGCCGGCAGGAGGCAGCAAATGCTTCGGGCCCCGCGCGCCTTTGTTACATTACTTTAGTAATCGCAGATCGAGCGCAAACTGCTATAATTAACGATCTTATCTCCTGCTAGATAAGGTTTTGATTTTAATTCAGTATTTCAAAAACAACTTTAAAGGTAGAGAAAACACTTTTGAACTTGTGTTGTCAGTACTTCTAGTATGAATAGAACTTTACATATATTTTTTTACATAGTTCCACTGCGAATTCACATAAACTATTTCTGCTGACAAAGTCTAAAATTCCACGCACTAATAGTAATAATACATAATATAACAATAATTATAAAAAGAGAAGTTCGCTTTCTGTAAGCACTAATATGGGTACGCTGTATAGACGCCAGCTCGAAATGTCATTCACAACAAGTCTTGTTCAATATCTCCGTTCCTTTACGAGCAATCCTTATGAAATTTTGCATAGTGGGGGCACTAATAGGGCACTAAATGTGTGTAAATTTCGTTGCTTTAATATAAGTAGTTTTTGAGAATGATCACGCGTACCTACACACTAAAAAAGGTATTTATTTCTTAAACTAAGGAGGCACTAATTACTGTTGGTCAGCCACTCATTCGTATTACATACAGCTGGAACTGGCAGTAAATTATAAATTATAACTTTCGAATTGGCAGATACCGTACAGAGTTTTGCCAGGAGATCGGATTTCTGTCGGCAGCCATAATTATGGACTTTGTACACTTGGAGCTGCGAGGTCTGGCGGCGGCGGCGGTCAATGAATCTTCAAGATTTCTGAGCCCATTGAAAGCATTCGTTTAGACTACTAAACAATGCTTTCAATGGGCTCAGAAATTTTGAAACATCAAAATTATGTTTGTTGGTATACTAATACAACCCCTTTTATTTTCTAAAATTTGTGTAATAATGGTGGATTATTAACCGTTAAGTTCGTAAGTGTGCATGAGTATTATATATTGTGTGCAAATAAAACAAAACAGTGCAACGTCACTTTTCAAATTCTCTCAAGAAGTACGCCCAAGGACACAATAAAGCCCCACATCTTTATTGTGATACCCTAGGAGTTGGGGGGGTATATCATTTCTCACTTCTCATTTCTATTATCATTCATCTTCATCATACAGGAATAAAATATTGTTTATTTATGTATTACTTGTAAGAAAAATTACTTTGACACTGGCTAAATGTGCTAATCGCACAAAGCCATCAACTAAAAGAAAAAAAAACACTTAAAAAAACAAATTGACGTCTGACTTTACTTGATTGACAGTTCACAGTTGACAGCTTAAATATAGTCTATGGTGGTTCGTTTTCCATCCACAACTTTGCACACGCGTATTTTAAAAATATTCGTGAAACTACATCATTTTTATCATTTGAACCCAGATCATACTGTTCAATCTTCAAAAAAGTATATAATTCCACCGTGTAAGTACATTATATATATTTTTTTTTTAATATGTTGCACCGTAAGAGGTTATGTTCTGTGAAAGACTAGATTGTAGGATTTTATTTTATTTGTTTCTATTTATTAGAATCTTTTTGTCTATCCCATTTTAATCTAAATAACACCGAATGAATGACAAACACTATTTTTTACTGTCCAAAAATTACTTCTATACCAAACTATGATTTATCTTGAAGATATTTGTAGCTGTTGCCTTTTACATTAACCAAAAAGTTAAAAATAATTATTTAAAACACTCAAATTATTATTTCAGTTAAAGTTATGACCTAAACAACCGGTTTTTTGCTGCTCGCATCCAGCGGCTTCCCTAGACTTTTACCAGTTGTTGTGGAGATCCATAGGGGAGGCCTTTGTCCAGCAGTGGATATCTTTGGGTTGAGATGATGATGATGATGATGATGATGATGATGATGATGAAAGTTATGACCTAAATAATTTAGTAATAGACCATTATAACTTTTTTATATTGAATTGTGAAACATCTCATTTCATAATGTTATTATTTCACAATATTATTGCAGCACAAAACCGGTTGTTGTGGAGATCCTTGGGGGAGGCCTTTGTCCAGCAGTGGACGTCTTTTGGCTGAGATGATGATGATGATGATTGCTTTAACTTTCATTAATTTAGTTTTTAAGTTTTAATTTATTAAGTACCTAAGGAGATGCAGTAATTATACATGATTACAACAACATCAAAGAGCTGCTGTGATTTCACTCTTTATCAGTGAGATCAAACACCTACTTTGTTTGGAGTTATAGGATGTTGCTAATAAAACAAAATTAAAATTTTAGAATGCCTCCTAAGAAGGTTGAAGAACCAGAAAAGAAACCCCTGATAGGAAGAGTGGGCACCAATCTCAAAGTGGGCATAGTTGGTGTGCCCAATGTTGGCAAGTCAACGTTCTTCAATGTGATGACGAAGAGTCAAGCAGCTGCAGAGAACTTTCCCTTCTGCACCATTGATCCCAATGAAAATAAGTATCTGTTCTTTTACTTTATTAATAGGGCCTACCAAATAGCCAATATCAATTAGTTCCACATAGGAAGAAGAAATTCAACAAAAACAAAAATAAACAGTTCTTGAAGATTGACAATCTCTTCTCCAAGTGCTAAGTGTTGTGCACATTGAAGGGTTTATGTCCAGTAGGGAACTAATATAGCATAATGAAGATGATGAGGATGGCTATCTCATTAAATTTATTTATTTAAACCCACTTGGCCCTTGCCCACAATCTTGTTAAAATTATCATATGTAGTGCCTTACTGCTCAGCCACACACAACCACTGATGTCTTGCAATGCAACGAGCGATGCTATGTCTAGTTCATTGCATTATTGCTATCACCATTGAATATGACTGCTGAAGAATGACGCGCAATGAACTAGAAATCCGTTCGCTGTGTCTCAAGACGCTTGTGCACGTGGCAGAGGCCGAATGTAAACTATCGCCCCTCCCGCCCCATGCAGCTACTTCAGAAGCCATCTCAGTTAAACTGTAGGCTTCTAACTAACTACAGAGATCTCTAAATCTTAAGCAAGAAGCAAAAAGACACACAAATGCGTTGAATGTGGTAATACATTTTCGTTGTTCAAATACAGTTAATGTTCACAACGAGTTTTTAAATTTATTTAATTTGATATATCTACACAACAGGTTACAATCAAAATAAATACTAAAATATACTTTGATAAGTTGGGTTGAACAGTTGAACTAGACTGAAACCCGAAAACGAGTACACACAATGGAAACAATGCGTTATTATCACTTGATAGTGATCCAACTGTTTTTATCATGATAGTTATCACTATCATCATCATCATGATATTTATCATGATAGTTATCCTTTCGAACCCTGATATTCACCTATATGATATTGATTCACTTTGTTGTTAAGCATAAAAAAAGAGCCTAAAGAACAATTATTTTAATAAAATGTACCACTATTTTATATTTAGTTTTATTATTTTTGTTCAAAACTGTAAGTATTCCATGCCAATAAGTTTTCTGGTTAAGCCACAGAATATAATTTACAGTGTGTGCTACCTTGTTGTGGATGCCACAATCACCAAGTAATTTATTATTAAAACTTTTTTATACATGCCATAGCCTTTTGGAAAAGTCACTTTTTTGTCAAGTTTTGTATCTGACAAGTATTGTCAGATTTTATGTAACTTTAATTATTTTTTCATAAATTCAAACATGATTGGATTTGAGAATTATATAAATAACTTGGATGTAATTGACAAGCATAGTCTTGAAGATGTTGATATCAATAAGAATGTTGTCTATAGAGGATCACTCAATCATTTTAATAAGAATCAAAAAAATAAGGAAGAAAGCATACAACCTATGGCTGCAGCCGTCATTGGATTAGGCAACACAGCAGTAACATTACCTAAAACAGAGGAATCACCTCACCTGAACGAACTTTGGACTGACTGGGATGCTCAAGAATTTTTCTTAAACTCTAAGCCAACTTGTTATCTTATTGTTGGTAAGCCTGGCGCTGGTGCATATTCTCTTGGTGAAGCAATAGCCAAAAAATTCAATTGCATTCATATGTGTCCCAAGAATGTGATAACAGATGAAATAGACCAAGGAAGCCCTACTGGCAAGTGTATGGTTTTCAATATGAAACAGAGAAAAGTCATAAATATTGATGTGATACTGTCACTTATGAAAATGAAGCTGGAATCTCCTGCAGTTAAACATAGAGGGTATGTGGTGTCGGGACTTCCATTAGTAACTTCCGAAGTAAGTCCTCAATGCCTTTCCAAAAGTTTATATTCAGAAGAGGCAATAAATGCTGTTGATGAACTTTTGTTTGATACATTAGTTAATCTTAAGAAAAAAAAGTCAAAGAAGTCTAAGGCTGGATCTCGTTCTTCATTGAGTAGTGACGTTGGTGGCCAAGCAGCCGAAGAAGACGTTGAAGAAGAACATGAAGAAGAAATTCTTGAAGAGGAAGCTGAAGAGAAGCCAGTGGAATTACCAAAATTTATTTTAGATGTTGGTTCAAATATAATTGTTTCTCAAAAACCTTACATGTGTACCAAAAAAACAATGTTGTTGAGGCAGTTGTGCGAAATATTTGATATGCCTATGCATCCTGATATAATTATTTATTTGACATGTCCAGACAAAGATTTAGTAACAATCAAAAGTCGTAAATATATAAACTATACAAGTAATACATTCATATGGGATCAATTTATTGATAAAACTGAATCTGAGTTTAGATGGCCTACAAAATGTACTTTAACTGACTATATCGGTGTCCATGATAGTCATGTTTTTAATCCTAAGTACAATTGCAGACATCCAATTAATTTTGACAAAAATTCCACTAATCAAATGTGTAATTATAGACAGCATATCTTACCATTCATTGAAGACAAACTTAAAGATTTTGATCCTAAACACATTATAAAAATAGATGCGCGAATTTCTGTTCATGAAATGATGTATCAATTTACGGAAAGACTGTTTAATTTATCAATCAAACCAGTCCTTATACCAGAACCCCTTTTGCTGGAAGAGCCACCTGAAGAAATGGAAGATTTCTGGAAAGTAGTAGAAGAGTTAAATGTAATTAAAGGTGGAGTTCTTACTTTTAATCGATATCCGTCATTATGGCTTAACAGATGTCCTGTCGAATTAAAAAAGAGGCGGTCAACAAGAGGTTTCCCAAAATATGCCGTGGCCTTGTTCAAGCACGTATATCTCATGTCGTCTTTAACTTCATTTATATCATTTTGCAGAAATCCGAGACCTTACCTGAAGTTAAACTTTTTGGAACCGACTTGTAGAGTATTTGTAATAGGCACGAAATGTTCTGGTAAAACAATGATTTCAAACTGTTTATCTTGGCTTTTTGATGCTCCAATTATTTCTTATGAAACCTTTGTCAAAGATGAAAAGCAAAAGAAACATGCTTCATATTCAAAAACTATACTATCTGAAATAATTGCCACAATAGAAGATGCTCGACTTTTAGCGTGGCAAAATAGCGAGTCTGAAAGGCTCGGCATGCTAAATAAATGGCTTCTTTCTACTTCAGAGATAATTAAAGAATATATACCTCTTCTGATAGCAGTTTTAAAAAACGCTAGCCAAGAAACGGTCACAGAAGAAGAAGAGGGAGATAAAGAAGAAATTGATGCAGATTCGTTAGAAAGGTACAACAGTTTACGAGCACGTATCTCATTTCTGCCTTTCTTAGATGATGTTAATGAATGCATAAATGTATTGGAAGATCAATCATTAATTAAATTTGCACCCTTGCAGTTTTTGACTGTTACCATAAGACCTGGTTTACCTGCATTAGGGGACGTAGATGTTACCGAAGCTATTGAAAATTATATAATAACCAACGATTTGCAAAAAGAAATTGAGCCAACTAACGAAGAATTAATGACTGAAATAAGCAATATTTTGTTAAAAATTGATGAAGAATCTCAACACAAAAATGATTGTTATGGCAAATATATAATTGATGATTACCCATCTGATCCTGAATTCTGGAGCTATCTCGGCGAAGCAAACTTGTTACCTGACAATACCATAGCTTTAATAGAAAACAGAGAGATTGAACCAGAACTCATTGGAAATTACAAGAAAATGGAATATTGTCTCAAAAACTATCATGAAAGGTTTGTGTTGGCCAACGACCCTTTAATTAAAACAAAACTTCAAACCACATCTCTGCCAGATTTAAAGTTTTTGGATATGCAAATAATTATTCAGGACTATTTAAAAACATTCCTAGATACTTATTTTACCAATGAGGACGTTTTGGATGAAAATGTTAATTTAGATTCTGATTATGTTACTAACTTTACGACTTCCATTGAAAAATTTCGAGAAGATTGGGACAGCGTCAAATTAAAACTAGAAGAATTTTATAAATCATTTATTGAAATAGAACTTGAAAGTAAATCTGACGTTCAAATTGCAGAAGAGGCACTATTAAAACTGCGCAAAAGTTATTATTTGTTATGTGAAATTAATGAAGATGAAGAGGCCGAACCAATTGACGAAGAAGATGACCGTCCTAAAGACTTATTAAGTTATAATGATCCGCGGCTTTTATGTGAAACGAGCACATATTGCCCTGTAACTTTCTACAATCACTGTGTCTTATGGGAAGGTAAACCGGAATTCAGTATCAAATATAACAATAAAACACATTTCTTTTCGAAAGAGGAATGTTCTGAGACTTTCCAAAAAGATGTTACTCTATATCAAGAATATAACAAGCCATTTAAATCACTACCCCCCTTAAGATTATGCGTTATAGGTTGCATTGGCAGTGGCAAGTCGACTTTATCTAAGTTAATTGCCAAAGAACTTGGTTTAATACATATAGATTTTGTAGAAATTATAAATGATTTTTTAATGCCAAAACATTTTAAAAAAGTTGGCCGACAATACGAGAACAGTTTTACAGATACTCCAATTGATGAAGAAGGTGTAGTAGAGTTTCAAATGGACGAAGAAAATGAGAATCTTATGTCAGATATTTTAGGAAATGAAACAGAGTTAAGAAGAATGGTGTATAATTATTTAGAGAGAGGTACACCAATTTTGTCAATTTTGATGCAAAAACTAATTAAGAAAATATGGTTTGAGCATCCATTCGTCAAGACAGGTTTTGTGTTAGATGGATATCCACGACTACCTGCTGATGTAGAGGATATGGTAGCATCCTATTGTGTACCTGATTTAATTATAGAACTAGAAAGTAGTGTAGAAACTTCACTAGATAGACTTTCTCAGAAAATGTACAAAACGTGGAAGACTCAACTTAGTCAGGCAAAATATGTTGCCAAAGAAAAACTTGACATTAAAAGGCAAAACTGGAGAAACTTCATCACAAAAAATGTTGTTGCAAAATTGATATTTGAAGAAATTTTAAACAATGTGCTGCCTTCTGTTGACGATACAGCTCCGCAACTGTCGGCAGGAAGTGCTATAATAGAACCGGAGCCACAAGGTTCTATGGATGTTGATATGAATTTGTTTAGTTTCTATAATGATATGATACAAGAATATCCAGAACCTGTCGACGAAAGCGAATGGGAAAAATTAGATGAAGCCCATGAGCGAATTGATGCTAGAATCGAAGGTATTTTCGAAGTAGACGATGAAGGTGTGCAATCCTTAAAAGATACTCTACTTGAGCAAAGAATAAGAATTATATCGGTAAACTCCATGAAGCCTTTGAACAAAGTTTTGAGAGTAACTTTATTCAAATTATCGAGTTTGAGAAATCGATGTTATTCATTACTGGAACAAACTTTTACAGTCGATTATGAATTGGCAAATATATTATTATCACAAGGGTACTTCTTCCTCAGTAAATTTAATCGTATGTGTCCAGTGTATATTTACGAAAACTCACAAACTACTCTTAACCCTTTTAAAATTGTAAAACGTAAAGGTAAACTATTCCCTATTATTCATAGATCGTACATATACTTCACATTTAGTGAAGAAAATTTAGAAAAATTCCGGACGAACCCACTAAAATATATAAAAAGTGATGTCATCAATTTATTTAGAGTTTTTCCACTCACTATTGGGGTTATTGGAGCTCCTAAATCTGGCAAAAGTATCCTAGCCCAAAAACTGGCAAAACGTTATGGATTAATGTGCATATCAAAAGGACAGGCTCTTAGATATACATTAGGACGTCTACATTGGACAGAATTGTCGTCAAGTATGAAGATCGCTCTTTGTGAAGGAGATTGTATTAAATCTGACTATGTCATGAAAGCTGTTCAAAATGTTGTGTTTGATAATCGCATTATGACGTATGGATTTGTATTCGATGGATTTCCTGAATCAGCTTCTGAGGCTATGGAATTGGTCAATTCTGGTATTTATCCAACTTTTATAATTGACATTAAGAACGACTTAAAAAACATTGTAGAAAATTCGCAAAGTGAAATATTTCTCAACATTATCAAGAATAAACCACCATATTCGTCTCCATTTATCGAAAACAGATATGCTGCGTGGAACGAAAGGAGTTTTAATGTTAGAAATTGGATTCAGAATGATATTCAAAATCTTCATTCATTAGATGGAGGACAATCGAGATGGCAATGTCTACAGGATACTATAAGCCATATAGAGGAAGTGATTCCAAAATTTCATCATTATTTGGTCAATGTAACGAAAGATATTGTACCTGCATATTTTATGTGCATTACGGATGAAATCTTCCGAAAAAGAATGTCTTGTTTTGAAGATTTGTGTCCATTATGCCTTCAATTAAATGAATTAAGACATAGCGGTCACCCTGTTGATAAAAAAGGAGTTGTCCAGTTCAAAAATAAATTCTACTGGATATGTGCAAATCACATGCCTTTGGTTCTAAAACATCCTCGCCGTTATTTATCTGCTATGAAAGTAAAAATTCCCGAAATTCCCGCAGTTGTGCGTACTGTAAATATAACTTTTGTTTATGAGAATGGTATATGCATAGTAAGTTATGCTAAGAACCTGCCTGCTCAAATGATTATTCGTGGCAATAATAAATACGCAGCAAGTTTTCGTGGCAAAACATACTTATTCTGCAGTTCTAAATGTTTGGATATATTTTTAGCTAAACCACACATGTACTGCGATATCACAGTATTTAAAGATAGGAAAATATTTCCTCGATTGTCTTTAAAAACATTGCCAAATATAGGCTATTTAGAGCAGACAATGGCTAATATAGTAACTGATGCGTGTTGTGCCGTCAATGTTATGAGACCAAAATACCCGGGACTTAGTATTAAATTATCTGCATTACTGTATATCGCCTTGTATTTGAAGACCCACAATCCTTTGATTGACAAGGCTGCCTGGCCATTATACAAGAAAGCAGCTATACTGTACGATGCTAGGTGTAAATTGATGATTGAAATTGGGTTGCGTTTGAGATCAATGGATAATCCTTTTGCACATTACCCAAAATGCTGTGACGGAATCATATATGTTGACTCTGGAACCGTTAGAAAGCCTTCTAGTTTTACCAATGATGCAACGAGTATATCCACGATATCTGACAAATTATTCTTGTAAATGCACCGATCGCTTTATTATTAATTATATTATATTATTATTATTATTATTTATTAATACCTATTCCAACAGTTTTTGAAACATGAATTACGTAGATCCTATGAGCATTTTACCTTAACGAAATGTCTGCCTAATCACGTTATCACCAAACTTATGTGGTAACTTTTTGTTCGTTTCGTATCGTTTCGTTAGTTAATATAAATATGATAATTGTTTCAAGATACTTAAAAATAAAGAATTATAGAAAATAAATCGTAGGGAAATTCTTATTATATTCGATGGCAGCTGACCACATTTTAGTTTATCTTTTACGAAATTGTTTTAATACTAAATAAATGGCATAAATTGTAGTAAATATGACTTTTTATTTTTTTTCTTAGCAAGATTGTATCAAGTGTAGAAGGTAAATGTGCATTTTAATGTTCATAACTGTATTGTACTTTTACGGAATTCTAACATTTTGTCTTCTTTTTCAGCAAGCAGGGTACCAGTGCCTGATGAAAGATACGATTATCTTTGCGAATACCATAAACCGGCGAGGTACGTTTATTCTTATAATTATGCAAATGTATCACTTTATGAAAAGATTGTGTATAATTTACTGAAGTCGGCTTCAAAACTAGATCTATTTTAGTTAAATTTACACGCTAGAATTTCTCAGATTTTTTGGTGCGTGAATGTTAGATTGGCTTTTGCTGCACTTCCAGCAGCATTTATTAATATAAGCACTCAAGGAGTGAGTTGACTACTAGTACTTATTTTGTGATAAATTTATAAAAAAAACCGTCAGCTTGGGTTATGTGATACCTTAGCAATTCCTCTTCCTCACCAGCTCCGCCTGGTATGAGCAATCGTTTCTTTTATTTTTACATCACGGCCATTCCGATTGTCCTTTTTCCGTTCAGTAAAGTACCGGCGTTCTTGAATGTTGTGGACATCGCCGGTCTAGTGCGCGGCGCGGCCGAGGGACAGGGGCTTGGCAACGCTTTCTTGTCGCACATCAAAGCTTGCGATGCAATTTTCAATTTATGTCGTAAGTATACCCAGTCGTAAACTCTAATCTATACATATTACACATTATTCACGGAAAGTAAAGAACTTTTTTTGTTTTAGTACATTTTTGTTTTACATTAGTATTTAATTAAAGTGATTAACCGTATTTTAGTGTACAGTTTAGTGTACAAATTGTAAAACAGCATGTACAATAAATATATTTGTATTGGTATTATACGACAAACTAGTACAAAGACTTCTTCTGCGCTACAATGTTCCAGCTTACAAAAGTGTCACTGTGTACAGTTATAAAGTGACACTTTTTCAAGTGCTTGACAGTTGCCATTCTCCACATCCCGTAGTTCTGATTTGATCATAAGCTTTTTATATATAGCTTGAAACTGGCGCGCTGTAGGGTTTGTATTACAACCGCCGTGTCTACGTATTTGTCCAAACAGAAGCTCAAGGTGGTCTTGGCTTATTTTGTAAGCCGGAACATTGTAGCGCAGAAGAAGTCTTTGTACTAGTTTGTCGTATAATACCAATACTAATATATTTATTGTACATGCTGTTTTACAATTTGTACACTAAACTGTACACTGTACACATACATGTTCGTCTGCTGTAAAAAATATTAACTCGACTATTGATGCCCGATCACGGGCGGATATTGATAATTGTGATGCTGATGACATAAACCTTTTGTATGAAATGGCAGTATTTGACGAGGAAATAGATATCTCGGTCCAGGATCTAAGTGAGTTCAGCGCTCAAACTATTACTTATATTGCGGGATTTGTGGTACATTCACTAATAAAAAGATTAAAATGTGAAATATGTATCAGCGCCTTACTTGCGGATGACACAAACGACTCAAACAACAAATTTATTAAGCTAAAAGACAAAGGTGGTCTGATATATCCATCCACGGATGTTGTAACAATTTGTAAGAATATGGAAGTGATAATAACATCAACTTTTCTTACTAAGGATAAAACTACGATGTGCACAAATATAAAAAAAACGTTAATGTCTAAAGCATTACCACGATTTATAGGTATGGATATTTTTTTAAACTAAATTTATTATCAATATGATATGTCTCCACTCGATAATCATATTATCATGCTTATTAAAGCTATAATGGAGAAGTACATAAATATAAGATTGCATTACATAACTAAAAATGCTGTACCAAAGTTATCAAAAGGCAAGTTTTAAATAAATATTTGCATTTTACTGGGCAGTGATTAATTATAAAAAAATAGAAATAAATATTTTTCGAGTCTCATTCGTTTTTTTACCTCATTTTAATATAAGGTACCTACACTTTAACTATATTATTTAACATACACATATAGTCATAGCCTTAAATGCCACAAATGCTTAATTCGGATTGGCGAATGAACATATCGATTTCCCCTTGAATGTTTTCCTTCGCCGAATAAACAATTGTTTAACGAGCTTCTATATCCATTAGCTTTACTTGATCATTGTAAAATTCGTACGTTTAGTTACAAGTCACTTTAACCGGCGAGTAGCCTACTCAATACTTTACTTACAGATGGTGAAAGACATGTATTATTAATTAGAAATAAATAAGTAGGTAGGTAGTAAAAACTATCGATGAACTTTTATCGACAATGTCACCGCGGCCGTCAAGTTCGGCAGTTGTCGTTGTGTTTGTACACACGGCGGCAGATCAACCTACCCAAAACTGTCAAATTTCTACAATCAATTTTGAACTTTATATGTTGGTTATAAGGATCAATATTCATTGGAGAAATTTGACAGATTTGGGTAGGTTAATCTGCCGCCGACTGTATGTGCCGGACACGATTCGCGCCTTGTCCGCAGCTACACACTCAAGTATATGATTTGCATGTGTTACCCAATAGGAACGCAGGGATAGAAGGATGTGTTACGTTAAGGTGTGTGCGTGCTTGTGTGAGTTAGTTAAGCTTGCGACACTCGGACTCGGTACAAACTAGGCAACTTGTCCGATCTCCCTATTTCTTATATCTGTGCCTACCACCAACCGAACCGACTACACAAACATGTACATGCCTATCCGTTCAGCTACCGACGCGACGCTTATTTTATTAAACAGGTGCTTTTGACGATGAAGACGTAATCCACGTGGACGGTGACGTGAACCCAGTGAGGGACTTGGAGACCATCGGCGAGGAGCTGCGGCTGAAGGACGAGGAGCAGCTCATTCAGAACATCGAGAAGCTGGACCGCGCCGTGAATCGTGGCACCGACAAGAAACTGAAGCCTGAATATGTATGTTGTTTTCTAAAGCTTACGCGAACACTATCTACACATTGAAATGAAACAACTACTTACTTTACGGATCTACTCGCGTTTATTTTATACATTAGTTTTAATTAATGTTTATCCTGACCTCTCCCTGTGACACGGAACTTGCAAAGGGTTCGAAACGTAGATACTTATATCTAACAAATTTTTTTTGTTGCAGGAGTCGTTGCTAAAAATTAAAACTGTATTAGTTGACGAGAAGAAACATATAAGATTTGGTGACTGGAGCGTAGCTGATGTGAGTGTCCTTAATGTTTTAAGTGGGCAATTATTTATATTGAAAACCATTCATAAGTTACTTAAAAGTTTTGATTCCTCTGTTTTCCAAAGTTTCAAGTATTACGTAAAGCAATTTTTGAAGATTTTTCAATATGTAAATTATAAAAATATATATTTCGAGCAATATCCCATATCGCACATATAACTTAACGTCATCAATATACTGGACAATGGTCGTTGTGATAAATTTGTAATCGTGCTGTTTCAATTACAGATTGACGTACTAAATAAATACCTGTTCCTTACATCCAAGCCTGCGTTATATCTGGTAAACTTATCAGAAAAAGATTACACGCGGAAGAAGAACAAATGGTTTGTTTCCAAGAAGTAGTTTGTAAATTGTATTTTACTTATTCACATTACCAATTCAAAGCGCTCGGCCCGACACCCGAAGCTCCCCGAAGTCCCGGGTTCAATTCCCAGGCCGGACAAAGTATTTTCTTATTTTTAGCCCGGGTTTATGATCACCAATTCGCATCTGGCAAACGTAGTGATTAATTTAATTCATTGTCCGCGCCATATACAGACACAGTAGAGTAAACAAAGAGAGTAGGGCCTTACAAATAAGGTCCGAATAGTTATATTTAGTGTTTGTCTCTTTTAATCTAATTTGAAACGATGTTTACATGACAGGAACAACACACGGAATAACTATTCGGACCTTATTATTTGTTTATTTGGAAGGCACTATTTGTTTGGTGGGATTGATCAGTGCCCCCGCGTACCAAAGGTTAAGCTATTACCCATCAATTTTATTGATGACTTGATTTCAATGATGGAGGCCTTTGCCCAGCAGTGGGACAGTCATAGGCTATTTACTTACTTACATTACCAATTTCTGAATCGTCAATGTTATAATAAATGTGTTTTCTAGGTTACCCAAGCTAAAGGAATGGATTGACAAGAACGATCCCGGAGCGCCCCTGATTCCGTTCTCCGGTGCTTTAGAAACCAAATTGTTGGAGATGGACCCTGAAGAAAGGAAAGCTTATTTGAAGGATAACAATCTTACTAGGTTTGGCCATGTTCTGATTAACTATAATGCGTTATTGACGGCTCTATTGTATTAATCAAAGGACCTTAAAACTGATACCGATATGGGAATAATTTTCAGTGCATTGGATAAAATCATCATCCAAGGTTATAAGGCGTTGCAGCTAGAATACTTCTTCACGGCTGGTCCGGATGAAGTTAAGGCATGGACAATTCAGGTTAGTTTTTTTTATTTAACAACGCTTGCCAGTCTCGCAATATTAATCTGAACAAAAATGGTTTTTTTTTCTAATTTTACAGTGTAAGTTAAGAAAATTAAAAAATACCTACTCACTTATTACAGCAGTTGAGCAAAGACTTTGTTATGTATGTGTTTTTCACTAAGTGAGCGTTTTTAAACAACAAGGGCAGAACTTGCCGACTCTGAGCCATTCAGACCTTTCAGTCCTGAGTAACGGCGCATTGCGCAAGCGGAGTCAGCGGACCAGTTTTGATCCCCGGACCCCTCGGAGAATCTAGTAGCAAAAGGGGACAAGCTTGCGTAATGCCATTACCTGTAGAAACTATGACGGTGTTTCAATCACACGGTTTGAGGGTTTTTAAGTAAAAGAAATCACGTCATCGCTTCGATTGATGGGTACCTCCGTCCCGTGAATACAGACACAATTGTATTTGAATTGTTTGGCGGCGCTGATCAGCGCGCGCGCATTTCAAATGTTTTAATTACCACGCAAACACACTTTGTCCGACCGGGGAATTGAACCCAAGACCTTCGGATATCAGGCCGAGCGATATGCCACTCGGCCACCAAAGCGTTCTACGCGATTCTATTTTTTATTGTATACTTACAACATTTTTAATTTTACAGAAAGGCACAAAAGCGCCCCAGGCTGCCGGTAGAATCCACACAGACTTCGAGAAGGGTTTCATTATGGCTGAAGTAATGCATTTCAAGGACTTCCGAGAGGAAGGCACCGAAGCTGCCTGTAAAGCAGCGGGGAAGTACAGGCAACAAGGTGATTGTTACCGATTTGTTATGTGTAGTCAGAACTCAGAAGCCGCCGTTTGAAATAGAATTTTAATATGATGGATATATGAAATAATTAAACTTGCTCTGCTTGGGTAAGAAGGAATAGAACTTGAACGAGAATTGCCTTTTGCGATAAAAGTTACTAAAACTAAATTTTGTAACTTTCCACTTTATTTTAACTTTACTGTTTTGATGTTTTTTTTATTAAGCCTATTTTGTCCTACGCTGGGCAAAAGGTTCTTCCAAATTTGGGATTGGGCCCTGGGATATTTAATCATTCAATTAATTATGCTCTTATGCATCACCTGTTCCGTACCTATTTTTCTTGGGAAAACCTATCGTGGCTTTTTCATACTGAAATTTGGAGATGGGTAGGTAAACACGGCTGTTATGAGACTTCCACTAACTGTCAATTTTTCATAATAGAATTTGAACTTGATGTCTATGGCATATGGTTTAGATATTCTGATGTGCTTTCTGCGGTTTCATGTACTGCCGTGCTAATTAAAAACGCAGTAAGGAATATATTTCAAGTATTGAGTTACATATAGATTCGGAATCTTCGCGAAGAGCTCTTTACAGCACTTTGATTCTTATGTCTTTAGCTATACGGAACGTTATACTTTGATATGGCGTAAATGCAGTATGTCTCTTCGTAAAAAAATATTATTACTTAAGAGAACCGCAGTTGCGTGTAGTACTACTTTTTGCCGATGGGAGTTTTGTAAGGTGAGATTTATTACACAAATTAATAAAAGCAGTAGCTTCGCTTACTGCTATTATAATTTGTGAAACAAAACTAGTAAAGTGATCTTAAATACAACTTTGAACTGCAGTAATTTAAGATACTGCACTTTATTTACAGTCGTTTTGACATTTGGAAGAAGAGGTAATATTAATCTGAAAAGCAGGTTCATGTGTCACTGCTTTCAGTGTCACAATGAATTACTAGCAATAAACGCAGTAACTCCCAATTACTAGTTAAGATTGCAGCAAGTCCGTCCTTACTGCGTTTAAAGTTTGTATAGTTCACTTTATTCACCAAACCAATCTAAGAAAGTATGTTTTTTTAAATTGAAATTGCCGTGTTAGTTTAAGATATATTTAAGATATTTTTTATGAAACTATGGATATCAAGCTATACAATAACAGTAAAACATTTTTTTAAACTTTAAAAACGCCACAGTATTTAAAAAATAAAATAAATATTTAACCGCCATTTACTCAAAACCTTTCTTACTGCGTTTTAAATTAGCACGGCAGTATAGCGTGCTTTAACTATATGATCTAAGTCCGGTTCTTTTCTATAATTTACGTTAATTTCTATCCACAGGCCGCAATTACGTTGTAGAAGACGGTGACATAATATTCTTCAAGTTCAACGCCGGCGCCGGCCTGAAGGACGCCAAGAAGAAATGACGCGACAAAGTCCTGCTCATGTTAGTGCATATGTTGTACTTCAACCTCGTCTTCTACTCACTGCTACACGTTGCTTAAGAACCTTTTTTACATTTCCATTCACATACAAACTTCAAAGTAATATGTTTTCAAACTAATTAACCGATTTTATAAACAAATACCGATAAAACTGTCTCAGCTTAACTTAAGGTAAATACAGAGTTGTTGACAGGTAATAGTTTTTTTTAAACGTTTATTTACTGATTCTATGCAATTTAAAACTAACCATATAGGGCAGTAGAAAAGTAGCATAACGCTTATTTATTAGAAATGGAATAGTTATCATATGGGATTGACATAAGCCAACGATACATTTATATGATGTTTGGTTGGCTTTATGTCAATCCCATAATAATTTTATCATTCTATTCCATTTCTATTCTACTAGCTTTATGCCACGTGTTTAGGCTATCTGGACTTTAAATCGCATTAATTTAGTTAAACAAAAGTTTCTTAAAAATGTTTTCTATTAAATGATAAAATCTTTGTAATCTTCTTAAAGATAGTGTTATTAAAATTAAGCCGATTTTAATTGGTTTAAAAAAATTTACCTATGAAGTTTGTATAGGATATAGAAATATAATTTAAAAAACTCCCAACTCTTCTCTCCTCATTGCAAAAATGCGGTTTCGCCAATAAATACTATGGTCCCTTCAAGCGGACAGTATGTCCAATTGCTACTTTTGTGGTATAAATCTATTTCAAACTTCAAAACAACCCCAGTGTAAGGTTAGAAAATGCTATGCACAAGTTATGAATCTAGTATAGTTCTAATTAATGGAACCAGGCGTTACTTTGCTTCAAATCATTCAAAAATGCAGTTAATAAAATTATACAATTTGCACCTAAACTATTTTCTGATACATTGCTAGCAGAATTATATTTTTCATTATTTGTTGTTCACTAAATTAAGTAAATCAATGGAAGTGCAGCCAGTTTAGACATATATGAATAACTTGGCAGATTGATAAGACCGTTGGTTTTCGTATAACAGTCAAGTGACTGTTTGTTAATTTTAGAATGAGGAGCGAAGAATATTATTTATTATAAAAATTTATATCGATAAGCAAAGGATTAAATCTTTGTTGATGTTTGTACGGTTCAGTGTTTTTTTATTTTTGTGTTAATATTTCGTCGTTCAAAACTTGCACTGAAATTGCATAAATAAATTAAAACGATTTTTAAGTGTGTCGAAGGAATGATCTCTTATAATGACGTCGTCGTGAAAAGTTCGTTCTCGGCCTCCTTGCAGAAGTGTGGTGTGACAGACGTAATGCAAAAGCGTTGTTCGAAATTCAAAATGTATAACGTGTCTTTCTCATAAAGTCAATATACCTTAAATAGTATATTAACTTTATGAGAAAGACACGTTATACCACGACACGGTAACTTGGTATATTAACTTTATGGTCTTTCAGTGTTCAATGCACATGAGATCTAAAGATTATCGACTGATATCTCGAGAATACTATAAACTATCGGTCGGCTTTTAGCGACATCAAAGGATTCCATAATGCCAAGTGCTTTAATCATATTTACGTGTCATCGCGTGCTCGTATACGTTTGTCATGCATGAGGCCGAGCGTAAATTTGTCGCGACTAGATTTAAAGCATTTGTACATTTATAAGCTAACTAATTGTCTAACAACTAAGTTAACTGACTTAATTGTCTAACTAACGTACGTTTATGTACGCACCTATACTATACAGACACTCCCATTGTAACTGGAATATCGATTGTTATCGGAATTAAAATATTTATAAGGAAATACAAATTTTGTTTAAATAGAATTTCATCAAATATCCTCCTGTATATTCCAAGTACGCACTAATGCATAAAGAAGTCATTTTATTAATTAATTAATTGCAATACAAGTAAGTGTACATTTATAATTTTAATTTAATAAATAAATGCAATGTTTTTTTACATTGAGTATTTTTAATTAGAACGTAACCTACTTATTTTATTAATTTATTATAATATCGGTTATGAATAGTTCACAAGACTTCGACAAATTCTTCAATGCGCGTTATTTGATTTTTCGCGTTTGTGTCACTCTTTGTCTCCGGGTCTTCACCGTAAGCTTCAGAGAACAACTTTTCCAGTACTATTCGTATTTGCTTGAGGAATCTTTTCAAGTTGATGTGCGACAAGACTCCTTGCTCCGTCACGGGCGCCAATTTGTTTTTGTCTTTTTCAGAGTTTTTGAATACTTTATTCAATATGTAAGATAGCGATTGGCTTACTGCTTCCTCCCATTCCTAGAAAATATTATACGTACATAAGATACAACGCCGTAGGTACTGAAATGTAATAATCAAATAGTATTGCGAAAGCAAAATAATTTTTGTAACAATCAAAACTAATAAATATTTCTAAAAATATATCTTTGGATATTTAAAGAAATTCCTACCTAAAGCAAAATTCGACAAAGAAACCAATGTCTGGGTAGCTCAGTCCACGACTGGTCGACAGCACGTTCGACGCATAATGACCAATAATAGAATGTTTTAACCACGTGTGCTTCAAACAGCTGTCGACCAGATTAAAAATGTGGGGTCAAGTCCCACATAAGAGAAATCATAATTTTTTCTAAGGCTATATTAAATTTCGATATATAGATATTGTGAATGCAAAATAACAATAGTATAAAGATTTCAGAGAGACTGACCTGATATTCATCATAAAGTGAGTTTAGGCAGAGAGTTTCTTCCACTAATTTCAGTTTGAGTGGTTCCAATTTTGTTTGTTTAAAAACAAATATTATAAGGCTTCCTATAGCTGCTAAATTACAACCAGCCCTGAAGAGTAAGTTAAATGTTATAATTATGTAATATTTTTTTACTCTGATGCTAAATTACTTCATTCAGATAGTTTGTTGAGCATAATTTGATTTTCTATCTCTAATTACTAGATATGTTTTTTTTTTCATTGGCGGCGCTAGTGTGCGGCGTAAACGCTCTTAAGTGCATAATAAACATTTAATTAATTAAACGTTGACATCAAAGTTCGCTATGATGGCCCTTGATATATTGATTTTATTACCATAATACTTTTTATAAAGCCGGCTCACCTAAATATGTTTTCCTTACACAATATGACGTCTCCAACGGATTTGACCAGCCTCTCGTGAGTGTCCCTCATCAGTAATTCTAAAAGGTCACAATCCCCAGGTGGTAATGACCCATATTGTATTAGCAATCTTTTCTGGACCACTGTGAATTGCTTTTGGAGAACACCTAACTCGTCCTATAAATAAGTAAGTGTACTGTAAGTGTACTGTGTATAATGTTCAAAGTACATATTATTATGAACCTACTCAATGCCCTACATTTTGTCTTTCAGAACTAAGAGACTATATGACTTAAGAGTTTACTGGGCTTAACAGGAACAGGATCTAGGAGCCCGAAAGGGCATTATCTTTTAAGTGTATTGAAGTATTTGTCATGACAATGTGCCAATGTGTACGAAAAGTCATATTTCTAAAACTTACCCCTAATAAGAAATTTCTTTAGTGTAAGTCTTACTAACGTGTCTTAAGGGACTATTAGCGTGAACGGGACAACATGAAATGCGAAATTCGGATTTCTAACTTTAGAGATTAGGATCATCTTTAAGTTAATAGAAGTAATATTTTTTTTAAATTTGAAGCAACAAAGTTAATTTACGGACTTTTATTTGCAATTATTAGAATATCTGTTAATGGTGAAATAAAAGTTGATTTTGTAAAAGTTGACCGCCTGTCCATCTTTTATTCCTACCTATCTATGTGTGTCAGTGTATGGTGAAATAGACGTTATTACTATTATCATCATCATCATCATCGGCCAATATCAGTCCACTGCTGGACGTCGGCCTCCCTCAATCATCAAAAACATAATTCGTGATATTAAATAGACATTCGCGGATTAAGACATTCGCGGATTTAGACATTCACGGATTTAGATATTCAGGGAATTAGACGTCATCAACCAAACCGCCCCAAATTATTACTGTTCCAAAATATCTCTTTTTTTATGATAGACGAAGCTTTAACGTCCTAATGTAATATTTATGGTACCTAGATAGTTATATATCACGTATAGTACACTTACATCTAAAGTTTTTAATTTTTTTCTGTCTTTAGCATGTATTTCTACACTTTTCAAAAATTTTAATGTGATCTGTTTAAAATGGTCTTTACTGAACTTAATCTGAAATGTGAAATCTTTTTCGTCCATTCTAACAAAGTGATCAGTGAGTTTGAATATAAAATGATCTAGTATCACTGTCATTTCGGAGAAATCGTCCGCTTCCAACGAATATACACCACCAGAAGCTCTCAGTGTCACTGTTTTCTTCGTTGAACGAAATGATAAAGTTATAACGTCTGAAGAATTTCCCATGCTGTATAAATCTTCTTCAGAAAAGTCTGAAATATAAAAGAAATACTGTAAATATTAAAAACGAAGGACACTTCGAAGACCTAATAACAAAAAAAAATATATAACTACCTGAAAATACTTTACTAAAATTTACATTTGATTGGTTCGTGTGAATATTCAGTTTAAGGTATTTGCCTGTATCCACGTTTGTAGGTAAGCAGTACAAGCTGATAGGCAATAAAACCTTCTTCGATACAACAACAATCTTTCCCAAATTGTCGGTAAGTGTAAATATAATCTCTACCCTCGTATCAGCGATCTCAGTATCGTTGGTTAGAAAAACTTGAGATTCTATTATTTCTGTTCCGTTCACACTGTCTAAAGATATAGTAGATTCAGAACATACGAAAGGAGGGCAGCAGATGAAGGTGATTTGGATATTTTTTATCAGATGCGGATCTTCACATGATAACATAATGACCACGGGACACATAATCAGATGTAGCGCCTCTTCGTTTTCATTTAAATGTTCTTGGAACAAATTTTGTGTTGGTTTCCCAACGTCCGCTTTTATTTTAACAGTCTGAGCAACTCCAAGGGTACGACTGTCCATTTCTAAAACCAAAATATTTAATTAGGAAAAAGTCCGCCTGGCTAGCTATCTGCTTATCTTTGCCTATGATGTCACCATAACAATGTTTCTAGCATTTTTTGTTCCGACACAGCTAGAGCTAAGAAAGCCAGTTCCTTAGTAATTGAATATTCGGGTAAGTGCGCTTTTGACAAATACCAAGCGCTATCCCGTACTAAAAACTCATTGATTACGGTCAATATTTACGAGTAAATTGTACTTATAGTAATTACACTATGATATTAGGTACTATGATTTTCTCACCCCCTTTATTTTCTAAGATCGTTTGAAGTTCCTCTTCAACGGTCTCCAATTCGGCCTGCACTTTTTCTGGGTCAACCACTTCATTCATCATCGGGGCAGCATTCGCGTTCAAATCTGGCTCGGTGCCTAAATAGCTTACTGTTACTTCGCCCTTACATGATAGAGTCACTAATCCCCCTGGCAAATTCTTTAGGAAACATCTGCTTATCGATATAGCTGTATCCAAAAGATCACAGGACCAAAGTAACGTTGTGCTTTCATAGACAAATAATTTCGAGTCTTCTGATGCTACCATTACCAACAATCTAGACGTAGGTTCTGTAATAAAACGACTTAACCTCATTGTCAAAGAATTAAAAAATTTAACTAATGAAAAAAATAAAGTCGCACATACCAAAGTACCAACCAATGAGGTAGGCGCAGAAACAAATGGGCATGTATTCGAATTTGATCATGTATTTCATTAGTCCATTGTCTTGGAAGCAGTAAAGATGCCTCTCGCCCATGGCAACGATAGTCGAAAAGTTAGTGCTAGTCTGCAAATATTGTTAAAGATGTTAAGAAGGACATGATCAGTTATACAACATCATCATAAGTTTATATACAACCCACTGCTGGGTTCAGGCCTTACCACATAAACAAAGCACATGGAAAGATTGGACGTTAATCCACCACGCTCTGGTTGGCTTTAATCAAACCGATATCTGGGTGCTTACTACGTACGAGATTTATTTCCCTTTTGATGTGTTAACATCTTTCCTCTCGCTTTCTTGCAATTTGTGGGAGTGATTTCGTGAAATGGGACGGAAGTGTGTGATGTGTAACATGTTTCCTCTGGGACGGATGTGTAACAGGAAGTCGGGGAAGCGCGCAAGCGCGCGCCATTTGATTTGGCGAACGAGCGCGCGGTAGTAGTTGGTCGTCGGATGGTACCAACCAATCGGGGAAGCGCGTGCCAATTGATTTGACGAATAAGCGCGCGGTATTTCATTACTTTTAGCGTTAATTAAATAAAATACAATTTTCATTAAAAATAATTATTCTTTGTTAAGAAAAATCATTTTAAATAATACCTGACCCATTTTTTTCAGATTAAAATGTTAAAATTACTTAGTACTAAGGTGAGATGTCAAATGTTACACATCATAATAATATGCGACTACTGTAAGGCTCGCTCGTTTTTTATTTGTTTATTACATTATTATACAAATTCTCGATTTCGTTAACGTGATAGATAAATCTCGCAAGGCTAGAGTCAAATCTCAAAATGAGCGCAATTTGAGGGTGTATGTTTTATTATTATTTATTCTATGGTTTTACAGTGTCCTACTGTTTCTGTCAGTGTGGGATGGATGGATAGTCAGCATGGGACCGTTATGAAAAAATGTAACCTGTTACCTGAATGACTTGAACGTACGAGATTTCTTCTCCGGCGTTGTACGCCCATTGCGGTATATTTTTCTTATTTTGTCTCAAATTAATTTCGCTAAATTCTCTTAGTTGTTGGTAGCTGTAATAAGCATTTTTGTGTTTTATGTAAAGTACCTATTGATGGGTTAAATACATTCTTATCTATAATAAGTGCCTAATTATGCTTTCAATATAGCCGCGATTCATATTTATTCGTTTCAAGGCTTTTCCTGACACTTTGTGCAATTTTTATTGGAGAGATAATGATTTGTTTTTAAATACATAACTTTTTTAAACAATATATGTAGCGTAGTCAAAGATAGGTAAGTAATTACATAGATATGGTATGAGTACTAACAGTAACTGAGAGCAGCATTTTTTTCGTATTCAATCCATAAATAAGAACCTTGACACGTAAAATACGGCTTGATTTGTGCGAATCATCTCAGAATACACTTGCCTGTATATTTCTAATATCCAAGTCGATTTACTGACTACAAACGAGTCACAACTTGCAATGTAACACACTGGCCCTGGAATAATCACATCGTCGAATATGCACATAAATAAGAACGTTTCTTGATCGAAGAAACTAAGACTGCCGTCTAAGCCTTGTACGCAGATCAGATCTCTTGTTTTAATATTACCAAACGGGCCACAAGACAAAGTATGGGCTTTTCTGGTGAGTGTGTGCTTCATAGTTGACTTTAGAGAGTTTTGGTCACCTGTAATCAAATAGTTATTGGCCTCTTTTGTTGCTATTTCCTATTAAAACCAACTTTAATTCTAACTTCATGTTAATATGACAGACATTTACAAAGAATCTGGCTCATAGGACCAATTTATAAAAATATTAATCTTCTAAGAGTTGGTAAGTAGTTGTTTTTTTGATGTTACCTGCTTCAGTATGTCCTTCCTTTTTTTCTAATTGATAAATCACATATTTTAACGGATGCAAAACTATTATTTGTCGGTCAGTGGATCCTCTGAAACAAAAAAAAAACTGACAGTAAAAATACATTTTTATAGAGCAAAATAAACATTTTGTAATTGTATGTGTTGTATCAGTGTATTTGTTGCACATTGAACGATAACCATTATCCAATATTTCCCGTACTTCTATTAATTTTAATGAAATGACCAAAAGGGATTACAAAATAGTATCACTAGACGATAAGAGCTCTTATTCATGTCTGTAACTTTAGTTGATTATTTAGTTTCCAGCCAGCCCTATAGTGAAGAAGTAAGTAGGTAAGAAGATAGTATCCTATTAGTCAATAACATTTTTGAATAATTATAAACTTCGTGATTCTACTCATAGTTCGGAATGCAGTTGTCTATCGAAAATATTGTAACAAGAAACTTGATATTTCGGGAATGTTTTCCTAAGACTTGTGAGTTTAGATGACAAATTATTTCTTACGCACCCTACAAACTTTCCGGTTTCAACGTGTATTATAACATCATCAAGTTGTGTTTCCAGCAACGTATCTGACACATTTTGATCTGGGCTTGGCTTAAAAATCCTCAAGAAAAACTCGTCCACAACAATAATACAATCACTATCTGTATGGGAGTTGAATTTATCAACTTTTACACAATAAGGAGTTTGAATGCCGCTATTTGCCGTGATTTCCTGCAGTTTACTGTTTGACCACCATTGTTTGACTTTAAATAAAGACATGTTTAAATTAAATTTGACTAATAAAGTAATAATTTAATTTCATAAATATAAACTACAGGTACTTAGGAACTTAATACATTTTTAATTCTACATTATTTGTACAAAGTTGTTTGTACTTTTAGGTAGCCATAGCAACGAATTCGTTATAGAGTGATGTGCAGTGCTCTCAAAACAATAACTTATTGTTCTGAGGTAATGCAATTCTAATGTTACAATTTTGCACAAATAGGTATTTACTAAGGTAGGTAAGTATAAGCGGTGAAGAAATTGGGCCAATTCTTTACCTATTTGATATAGGTACCTACCCTACACATTACAATTTTTTGAAAGTTTAAAAACGTTCCAAACAATGAACACGCATGGTTTCAAATGATCGATTGGTAGGTACATTAGAAGCCACCAAATACCTACGCAACCTGTCCTTTTTACCCGACTGCGTCAGAAGGAGAGTTATGTTTTTCGAGTGTATGTATGTATGTATTTTTGGCACGCCCTATACAGCCCAAACGGCATGGTGGATTTTAACATATGAGGTGATTGTTAAGACTATGGGAGAAACATAGGCTATAAAAAAAATTGTTAGATGACTTTCCCAAACGCATTTTATTCTTTTTGCCATTATCCCTAGTCGCATAATTTCCCATTCTTAAAATTTCCTTTTCTCGCTATTTTTGGTAGCGAAATTTATGCTCGCATTTATTTACAAACGCGTTTTTTCACATTCGTTTTATTTTTTGGTAGCATATTTTTAGCTTGCTATTATTCCCTAACGCAATTTTTCTTACCTCCCATTTATTCCGAAACACTTTTTGACAATAATAATATTAGTCGAAGTCGAAGTCATAATATGTTCACACTTTAGTATAGTCGACAATGTAATTGCTTTACCACCTTAGAAGTGAATTTTGTTTGCTTATAATAAAACAACAAGTTCTATTTTTGTTTAAAAGACCAAGTGACATATACGTTGTCATTATTGACAATGAGCCTTAATGAAATTTTATTGTAATGGAAGTTTTTGTCAAAAGTGATAAAGCAATTTCATGGTCGACTATACCTTGCCACCAACTGTACATGAAGTGTTTTTTCTAGCACGTTTAGTATTTGAGATATTTAAGAAATATTAAAAATTTACACCATTTAACCCCTCTGACAGACAATCCCGTTGGTATCCTCGTCCCAATCTTTTCTATCTGCATGACGAGATTGACGAGGATGAAGTGTAGTTTCTCGTGAAAAATCATATTGGCTACCGTGAAAAAATGTGCCTAGGAAAGAAAACTATTAGGAAATCTAGCTGCGGACAAAAAACGCTACAGAAAAAAACACGACACGGAAAAAAAACTAACGTAAAATAAGGTAAGGGACCAACACGACTGTGAAAATAAGCTGCGGTGGAAAAAAGCGACTAGAATAATCGCGTTCGGGGAATAATGCGAAAAGAAAATTAGATTCAAAGAAAAATACATCAGACGCTTCAAGTGAACATCTTGGCTCTTTTGTCCTCACTGAAACAAGCGAATCCGAAGTAAATAGCCTCATTATGTCTCTGAAAAACGAATTTTCAGTGGGACGGGATATATCGAACAGACTGCTCAAAGATCATAAAGAGATACTATTACCACATTTGACGAATTGACGTACGTTTTTAATATGTGTCTGTCTAACGGGATCTTTCCTAAAGCTCTAAAAATATCTCAAATTCGCCTAATATATAAGGGAGGAGGGGACAGAGAGCAAGTCGGCAGCTATCGGCCTATAGCGATTCTTCCCTCACTTTCAAAAATACTCGAGAAAATAATGAATAACAGACTGATTAATTATTGAAACGAATAATTTATTATCTGAATTCCAATATGGATTCCGTCGAGAGATCCACTATCCATTTTAGAACTGCTAATTTGGTTAGTACCTATTCACAAATGTATATCGATATTTTTGGACTTGGCAAAGGCCTTCGACACGGTGTCGGTCCCCATCCTCCTAAAGGAGCTGGAAAAAATTGAAATTAGGGGCAACCAGCTAGATCTTTTTACTGACTACCTAACAGATAGGCTTCAATGTGTAAGGATTGGTTCTTATACCTACTAGTTCTGATCTACCCATTACATACGGTGTACCGCAAGGCAGTATTTTAGGACCAACCCTTTTCCTCATTTATATGTTAATTACATTTTCAAGGAAGAATTATCTCTTACGCAGACGATACAGCCCTTATTTTTGTAGCCAACACTTAGGAAGAATCATATAGATCTGCTGAAAGTGGTTTTAATTTGGTAAAGAAATGGCTTCATAACAACGTATTAACATTTACTAGGTACAACAAATACTGCTAAAATCAAATATGTAGCTTTTTCTTTGCGCAAATATTCTCATCAACTAAACCTGTGGCGGTAGCCAAAGTAACATTAAGAAAAATACAGCGAAGTTCGAAAAGAATAAATGTATGGGATGGACATAAGATTAACCACGTGATTTAGGGCGGCTTATGTAAATCCCATTCATTTTATTATTTTCGAATTTCGCTATCGTTTTCCTAATGTTTGATTGTTTAACTGACGGGAATGACATCCCAGTTCGGTAGCAGATGCTACAATTGTACTTATACAAAATCTACATAGCATTAGTTATATATAGCCTTTATGTTGGTGTTTCCATTTTGTAAATGTTTTTAGTGAAAATAAAAATTATTATTATTATTATTATTCACTTTATTTCTCTTTTTTCTTAGCCTAGGTTTAGGTTTGATATAATATTAATATAAAAGTAAAATATAAAAGCACATACAAAACAAAAAAATATTATAAAAAACCTAGCCTAGGGTGCCGCCGGCAACGGGGCAGGGCTCAAGCTGCCGGTGGTTAGGGCTGCAGAGACAGGAACCTCTGGACTATCCGCGCCGTGCCCAAGAGTACCGCCTTCTGTATCTGACCCTTGATCTAACCATTGAGCGAGAGTTTCTTACGGTGTTGGTCGAGACTCTTCGCTACCAAACCGTTCGCAGACACGACTATCGGCACAATAATTGTCTAGTCAATGTCCCACATGGCGGTTACCTCGTAAGCCAAGTCAAGGTACTTGCTGACCTTGTCCTTCTCGGCCTTTACAAGGTTCTCGTCTGTGGGATGGTGACCTCGACAAGCACTGCCCGGCGTTGCGATCGATCTATCAGCACGATATCAGGCCTATTAGCTAGAATAGTCCTGTCCGTGATGACAGCTCGATCCCAATAGAGCGTGGCAAAGCCGTTTTCGAGAACCGGCGCAGGTGTGTACCTGTAGTACGGCACTTCGAAGTCTACCACAAGACCGTATAGAAGAGCAAGTTGCTGGTGAATAATCCTAGCTACCAGGTTATGTCTGTGCAAATCAGCAAATACTCGACATTAGCAAGATGAGAACAACCGGAACACACTCGTTGTTGAGGAAATTGTCCCTAAGATAGCACACCTCGCGGTTGTGGAAGCTTTTGGCATTATTATTATTATTATCCAGCTCTTGCCAGCCACCTTTTGGAGATCGTCCATTGAATAATCATTTTATATTTTTAGAACTATACGGTTGATTTTTGACCGCAGGGCAACCACTAGCTGGATTATTAATCATTACAAAATAAATATTTAAGAAATTATGAACTTGGTGAGTGTAAGATTTCAGAGTATGATCCCTTTGCCTTATAAATAAGAGGACTTCTTGGCGGGAAAAATTGTGAACGTGCTTAGAATTCATGAATGAGTGTTCGCAGCTCAGAACAATAAAGTAATTATTCTGAGGTTCGTAGTTGGCAAATAAAACAATACACTGCGTCACTTTAAATTCTCTTGAGGTGTCCACCCACATCTTAGACCTTTTCTCTTCATGTACTAATTAATACCAAAAATACTCATTAATAACAACTAAGTTACTAATTTTCTTACACCACAAAGCTATGACGATACAGATAATTTATTACAACATAGTAAATAAAACATACACATGAACACACACACCCACGAACTCACTCACACGCACACACATACACAAACACACACACACACACACACACCACACGCACACACCCTAACTCACACAACCACACACCACACACACACAAACACACAGTACTATAGTTGATAAGTTTGATTTGTATAAAAATTTTGTTGAGTTCCATTAAGTTTGTCTATTAAATATAAATGTATTAGCTATAGAAGAGCGAAATACTTGTTACAAGCAGTTTTATGCTTACTAGGGGACTTCAATCACTGAACTTTAAATTGTAATTCTTAAATTTTAGCAATAAATTACATTTCAATTTTCAATTTTTTTGTTAAGAAAAAAAACTGTTACGCTTTTATTCAATGAAGAATATTAAGTGAATAATGGGCTGTATGAGCTAGTTCCCATTGCCTTTATTAACAAGAAAGAAAACTATTAAAATAAAAAGTACCCAGTGTTTCCACAATGAGGGGAAATTTCCCTTTTGAGGGGAAATTAGGGTCCAGAGGGGAAGAAAAAGGGGAAAGAGATGAAAAGGGGAAATCATGGCTTAATGCTCTAAGGTAAAGCCTAACCAAAAAAATAAAAATGCCTCGCCATAAGGCGGAAAATTTCGGAATTAATTTCTGTGTGGAATATTATGTGTTAAAAAAAAAGATACAGTGGCGACACCAATGCAGATTTAATATATAACTGGTCAGGCTATAAATAAGAATACGAATGTTGAATTATACTTTATTTATGCTTAGTCTAATTTTTTTGGATTTGCTTGCAGTTGCATTTATCCTGTACAAACTTGAGGTGTGGTATTTCAAACTAATTTTAATTTCAAATCTAACGGAACAATGAGCGAACCACAGACTACGGATGTAGGTAGGCAGATTATTAGTATGCATGGAACAAGATAAGACAAATAAAAATGATACGATAATCTTTATGATATGAGTGACCATTGAGCAGATTTTGGGTTGGATTTAGAAATAAGTCGCCTGAATCTGAGGAAACTGAATATGTATGGGGGCTCAGGAAAGCTCGTCAAAGATCCCGTAAAACAATTTCGGCTGCCGGAGTTACGATTGAATTAATTTTTAAAATTCATATGAAATGTACTGTGATTGCGTGAAACAAAACGTATTTTCGATACTTTTTGGTCTAAGCTATGTTTTTGAAATTTTTGAAGTACCTATTAAAACGCGTGAAACGATACGCCAATCCGCCATTTTGAACGTAGCTTTGACATTTTTGACAGCGTCAAATTGCGTCATTCCGTTCAAATTTATGTGAATGGGCCCTGCTGTTTCTTTTTGTTTATTTTCTACGACTTGGCTACATTTTCTGGACACTGATTATTATTATATTTATGACAAATAGTGACAGAATTGTATGTCGACCTCGACTCCACGTGGTATTAGTCTGCCCTACCCCTAGTGCCTTACAAATAAACAAAGAATAAGGTTCAAATAGTTATTCCGTGTTTTGTCTCTTTCGCTCTAATTTGAAATGACGTTTACATGATAGGAACAAAACACGGAACAACTATTCGGAGCTTATTCTTTGTTTATTTGTAAGGCAGTACTAGTGTATATATAAAGCTGGAGGCACAGAGGGAGGGCAGCCCCCGCCCGCTGTGACAAACCACAGCACAGACCTGCCTGCGGTTTGCCACGCAAGGGCGGAGGGGCTGCACTTCCCGCAGTGCCGAAGACACTCAGAAGTCTCAAGTTTTTTAATTCTCTTAGTGCAAAATACATTTTGAGGTGAGGTAGAAAATTTTTTTATAAAAAAAAACGAAATTGGTGGGGGTGATTTCTAAATTTTAACCCAGATTTTTACTACTAGTTACTAGTGCTAAAACTATAGCGGAATAATTTTTGAGGGGAAAAAAGTCCTGAGAAGGGGAAATTTCAATTGAGGCGTGGGGAAAAGAAATCATTAAAGTGGAAACACTGAAAGTACCTGTCCTGTCCTGTCTGTCAGTCAGTCTAGCAATTCTAGCAAAATTGTCATTGTTTTGTGAAATCTCGTGATTTGATGTTTGTTTGAGTAATTTGCATTGCAAAAACATAATAAAGAATACTACAAAGCACAACTTAGCTACTATACTTTATTCTTATATACTATCGTAATGGCGGACGAAGAACAGCAGCAAAACAGGAATGGTTCTGAACAAAAGCCTAGCCAAGAACAAAGGGAGAACGGCGGCGGTGACGAAGGCGACGCATGGGGAAGCCACGGCTCCTCAGACAGAAATCGTCTCGCTAAGATGCCTGTAGATCGGAATGCCCCATACTACAATATGACCCACAAGACTCGTGGCATGGCATTAATTTTCAACCACGAGCATTTTGATATTCACAGCCTAAAATCTCGCACTGGCACCAACGTAGACAGCGACAATTTGGCGAAAGTTCTCAAGGGCCTGGGATTTAAAGTCACTGTTTTTCACAATCTTAAATCTGAAGAATTAAACAAATACATTCAACAAACTGCAGACATGGATCATTCAGATGCAGATTGCATATTGATCGCGGTGCTCACACACGGAGAAATGGGCATGTTGTATGCTAAGGACACCCACTACAAACCAGACAATCTGTGGTATTATTTTACTGCAGATAAATGCCCTTCTTTAGCAGGAAAACCTAAACTATTTTTTATTCAAGCTTGTCAAGGTGACAAATTGGATGGAGGTGTAACTCTTATAAACCGTACTGAAACTGATGGATCTTCAAGCACTCATTACAGAATCCCTGTGCATGCAGATTTCTTGATTGTGTTCTCTACTGTGCCTGGATACTTCTCATGGAGAAATACCACACGTGGCTCCTGGTTTATGCAAGCTCTTTGTGAAGAATTACGCTACTCAGGTACTGAAAGAGATATATTGACACTTTTGACCTTTGTCTGTCAAAAAGTAGCACTAGACTATGAGTCTAACACGCCTGACATGCTCACTATGCATCAGCAAAAGCAAGTTCCTTGCCTCACCAGTATGCTGACTCGTTTACTGATATTTGGAAAGAAATAAGTTTCTACCTATTAGGTAAAATTTCTTACCTACTTCTAGGTATTCAAAATTTTTAAATGGCTGACTTGATAAAAAGGGGCAGACCTTATTTTTTATAGTTACTAAATACAGTAAGTACATTAATTATGTTTTTATGTAGTTACAATTTTCTATGAGATTATCATGATACCCATTATGTGATGATTTTTGTTTTTATTTTAATCAATGTGATTTACATGAACTGAAGTTTTATTTTGTTTGAAAGTAATCTCAGAGAAATTGTATCTCTTGCCAGAACATTCAGCATAATAAAAGTAAAAAAATTACTTTACTAGGTAATTTAGTACTCAAAATGTCAAAAAACATAGCTTTAGTATTTTTTATCCAATAAAAAATATAGCTGAGTAGAATTGCGCATGTCTATCAGGCTGTGTCCACCAATGAAGTAGATGTGATTATCATCAATGTTAAATGCACAAACCTAGTAAGTAATTCTAGAAATAATTATAATAAGAAATGTTTTACATTAATAAACAAGCTCAAATTTATGTATTGCCAGTTTTAACTGCCAGATGCACTTGCTGACATATATGTATGTCAATTTTTATTACAAGCTGTGGTTTTAATGATTAGTGTATTTCTGCTAGTATAAAAGTTCTCTCTACTACTTGTAGTACTCAATAAACCTTAAAATACATGCACAAACTAAGTTAATTTTTTATCATTTCTGTTGTGTTGTATTTAGTACAATGAATATAAAGCTGTAAGCAATTGTAATTACAAATTATGTAGAACATATCATTCATGTACCTCTTAAAAGATGTCCGTAAAATTGACGGTGTAATTTGATTAATTTATCTTGTATTGGTCTCTATTTGTACCTTAGCATTTTATTGCTTTAGATGAAAGCAATCCAGTTTTATAACTTAGTTCCAATTAACCAATTGTTTTACAATTTTGCATAGGCTCATTTTGTTATGTTTTAGTCTTTTAATCTTATTATTACACTCTTAGTTTAATTTTATCCTTAATTTCTCAACTTTGTGGCATTTAATTTGGTTAGTAAGTCTTTGAAGAGAGGTCAGCTGCCAGTGTGAAAATGTCTTTATATTCCTAGCAAAGTCAACTTATATAACTACATTTAGATGTTTCTATTTCTATTTTAAGGTGCTTGGTAAAATTAAAACCATTTCAATATTAATTTTTATAAAATGAAAGAACAACATACTATTTTAATTAAACTTAGATTTTTTTACTGAAATGGCTGATTTATAAATAACAATCAACAGCAACAAATCACATTGAACCCACCAAGCTTGTTATAACAATTTAAGAATTCCAATATACATAAGGAACCTATTTATACAGTTAGCTAGTCCGATGACATAATATAAATGTGCCATAAAATACCATTAGCTGTAAAATTAACCTCACCTTTCAGGAGTTTAGCTTTTAAGGGTATAATTGTTATTCATTGTCAAAATCTGACTGAGGTGACTTATTCCAAAAGTTTCTATCCTAAATAAAGAACACTTAAATTTCTATTTGTAGAATATTTTGAAATGTATGCAACTGGATGGTTGACAATAAATTTTTTATAGAACAAAACCAAGACCAACCATTTCAGTTTATAAAATTTAGTTTTTATGTAGTATTTTGTTCCTATTTTGAATATATTGGCAATTGTACTTCTAAAATTAAGATGTGAAAGTGATAATGTCATGACTGATTAAAAATAGGATAGTAAGCATTCCAATAATCTGTGAGGAATTATAAAATAGCACATTATAAAAAAATATTTCTTATATGTATCACATTTTGAAAATTGTGCCTTGAAGTTGCAATATTTTAGATAATTAATATGAAATTATTATATGAATAAAGTTTTTGAAACAATAATTTCCTCATAGGTCTTGGAAGGGAAGTGAGTTGGATGTACTGGTAACAAACTTATTTTTATAAATCTGTGTGAGCAATAAACTGTTTCTTCCAAAGTTATGTTTTTTAATAAACCTACACACCTTGTGACAGTAATAAAACACTGTTGTAACGTACAAAACTTTATTAATAAATAATAGGAATTATATATTGACCTTACAACAATTTAACAAGAAGTGAGACCAAATGCTTTCTCCTGCAACTCCCAGCACTGATCCCAAAATTGACTTAGTCTTTGTTCTTGGTTTGCACAAAAGTGCTTAAAGTCACGCAACATTCTCATTTGGAAAGGTTCATCGCCTGTTGCTTGGGACCATTTCCATTTCTTTGATATCATGTGATTCCATGACCACAGAAAGCCCATCTGAAAGATAAAAATATTAAATTAAATCTTATAACATTGAAAGTTTCTCTGCTTCAAACAAAGCTAAATGTTAAATAAATGTTGAACTTTGAGCAATTAAATTGTGCACTAATAAATCGCGTCTCCATATAAAGTTGCGTTGTAATTCCCAGTGTCTTGCAGCACACATGCATTTGGAGTGTGATGTGCATAAGAGATCTTTATACATAAATGCCAACGTTCGATAGATAACCTTCGGCAGGGGTTAATCTAACATATGTGATACGAGAACAATAGACTAGTGATAGATTGTAAGATTGCAGGGACACAACCGAACTTCAGACCGCGCGCGTTAAATTCTCGTTCTTTTTACATAAAATCTTGTCATACTTTGAACTATATTGTACATAATATATTGCATTAAATATACATATAGTGTACGTCAACATTTATTTCAAGAGATATAGTAACAATACATTTTTTTATAGTTTATTGTGTCTTGAAATTATGTTTGTTTTTAGTGTAATTGTTGTTATATTACGATTTTATTGAGTGTGTATGTCTCAGTGTCCAAATAAAGATTTTATCTATCTACCTATATATCTAATACATTGTATAGTATAATAAACAGTTGAAAGATTTCACTAAAACATGCGAAAATGACCTTTGTTATCAAACACATAAAAGTTTATAAAAATGTTGTTAGGACCACATATATTTAGCAAAACAGTATTTTTATTTATAAAACTACGTACCGTGTTACGCTATAAAAAAGCATATCAACGGCGGCGTAGGTATTAGTTATAGATAGACCTACAAATGTTTTAGGTCATCAACACAAGAGTAGCATAATTATGGTAGCATTACGAATGCGTTATCAACTTATAATGTTGCGTCGTAACATAGTACGTACGTACCCATTGGCTGTTATTGTTATTATGTATTGGCATATGCTTTTTCTTGAGAGAAGCTCGATGGCACAGTGGTTAACGCGCCCGGTGTGCGATTGCTAAGGTTAAGCAATTTTTGCTATGGCCAGTCATCGGATGGGTGACCAAAGATATATCATCTCGAGCTTGCCGTGCTTCGGAAGGCACGTAAAGCACGTAAAACAATCACCAATCCGCACTGGGCCCATGTCGACGATGAAGTACCAATAACTCCTATCTTAAAAATTGCAACTTTTCAGGAAACGAAAAAAACGTCTCAATTATTTATTTAAAAAAAAAAACTGCCTTTTAGTGACGAAATAGTATAATGATTGGATTATAAATATAGTGTGTAATTACTTTTTACTCTAAAGCTATTACTTACCAAGTTACCTAAAGATAGGTGGTATTGGTTTGAGTTTCATAAAATTTTGGAAAATTGGGAGGATGATAGGAGGTATTAATAATTAACTGTGATAAGGCACTAAAGAAGATTGGCATTTCTTCATACAAAAAAAACTAAACAAAACTAATTATCTTCTAAAAACTTAAATATAAAAACTTCTGAAAACTTAAACATAACAACAACAACATATTTATGCAGAGTATGGTAGACCATCATAGAAACTGTGGCAATATAATAATAATAATAATAATGCTCTTGGATATGGCCTTGTTGAATCGGAGGTGCCGTACTATAAGTACGCACCTGCGCCAGTACTCGAAAATGGTCATGCAACGCTCTACTGGGATCGCTCTATCATTACGGACAGGACTATTGTCGCCAATAAGCCTGATATCGTGGTGGTCGACCGATCCCAGCCAGGCAATACTGGTTGATATCATCATACCTCATGATGAGAACCTCGTGAAAGCCGAGAAGGACAAGCTCAGTAAGTACCTTGACTTGGCTCATGAGGTTACCGCCATGTGGGATGTGGATTCAACCATTATTGTACCGATAGTCGTTTCGGCAAACGGTCTTTTAGCCAAGAGCCTCGATCAACACCTAGAGAGGCTCTCGCTGAAAGGTTGGGTCAAGGGTCAGATGTAAAAGGCAGTACTCCTTGACACGGCACGTATTGTCAGGAGGTTCCTCACTCTGCAGCCCTGACCACCGGTAGTTTGGGCCCTGCCTCGCTGCTGGCGGTACTCTAAGATTAGGTTTTTATAATGTTTTATTGCTTTTATATTAAAATATTGTAAAAATCTAGTTTTAAGGAAAAAAATAAATAAAGAGTATAATAATAATAATAAACCGAAGGTTTTGTCTGACGAAGAACTACCGGAGATATATCCTGAAGGACAGTACGGTCGACATTTGTCGGGCATGCCGCCGTCCCGGGGAATCACTCAGGCACATTATCTCTGGTTGTTCTCATCTTGCTAACGGCGAGTATTTGCACAGACATAACCTGGTAGCTAGGATTATTCACCAGCAACTTGCTCTTCTATACGGTCTTGTGGACTTCGAAGTGCCGTACTACAGGTACACACTTGCGCCGGTTCTCGAAAACGGCCGTGCCACGCTCTATTGGGATCGAGCTGTCATCACGGACAGGACTATTCTAGCTAATAGGCCTGATATCGTGCTGATAGATCGATCGCAACGCCGGGCAGTGCTTGTCGATGTCACCATCCCACATGACGAGAACCTTGTAAAGGCCGAGAAGGACAAGGTCAGCAAGTACCTTGACTTGGCTCACGAGGTAACCGCCATGTGGAATGTTGACTCGACAATCATTGTGCCGATAGTCGTGTCTGCGAACGGTCTGGTAGCGGAGAGTCTCGACCAACACCTTAAGAAACTCTCGCTCAATGGTTAGATCAAGGGTCAGATACAGAAGGCGGTACTCTTGGACACGGCGCGGATAGTCCGAAGGTTCCTGTCTCTGTAGCCCTAACCACCGGCAGCTTGAGCCCTGCCCCGTTGCCGGCGGTACCCTAGGCTAGGTTTTTTATAATATTTTTATGTTTTGTATGTGCTTTTGTATTTTACTTTTATATTAATATTATATAACAAACCTAGGCTAAGAAAAAAAAAAGAAATAAAGAGATAATAATAAAATTACTTAGAAGGTATTTCCACTATAAAGTTAGGATGTATTCGCAGCAAAAATTGGATCTAATATTTTAGCAGTTATTTCCACTAGTGTTTTATTGATTTAATAGTCCATTATTGCGTTAGGTGATTTTGCCAGTATAAGCGAAATTGTATTCTATGTCGATTGGCATTAAAAACTAAAAATCGACAAAAATTAAGTTAGGAGGTATTGGTACTTCATCGTCGATGTGGTGGCTTATGGCCCGTTCTCCCTATCCATCTATACTATAGGGAAGGCTCAGCCCCCATCAAGCCGGTAATGTGATGTGATATGGTTTTTCATAGCCTGATACGGTTTACCTACAAATGATTAACGTTATCATTACAAGAGTTCCACACACTTAATTAAGTTCACCATTATATATACCCAATACAGTTTTCCTGTACATTGATCATATTAGGGAGAAAACAAAATATATTTGGTATGTTTGCAATGCACACTAGCTCATTTTATGTCCCCGCAGGTGTGTCACGAGCCTTCCCTATGGATGGAGAACGGGTCATAAATCACCACGCGGGCCCAGTGCGGATTGGTGGTTGTTAACGACTCCTAATGCAGCCGGGACCAACGGCTTTACGTGCCTCACGAAGCACGGTTGCAACAAGAATGCGTTATCGTATGGTGTGGTAAGTATCGCGGTACGTACCCGTCGGCTGTTATCGTAGTCGTCCTTGTTTTTGCCGCTGACGTGTCGAGTGATGTAACCTTCGTGCGGGCTGGGAGCTGCTTCCGAGTGCACTGGGTACCTAGAATGTTATCTCAATGGTACACGACTAATATGTATTGCGGTTACATCCTACTAATATTATAAACGTGAAAGTTTGTAAGTATAGATGTTTGTTACTCTTTCACGTAAAAACTACTGAAGGGATTTAGATGAAATTCGGCATACAGATAGTTTATAACCGGGAATAACACATAGAATACTTTTTATCCAGATATTCCCACGGGAACGGGAACCACGCGGGTGAAACCGCGAGCGGCCACTAGTAAACAATAATTTAAATGTAGAATAGAAAATTATTTGACTACACAGCTATTCCTAGAAGTTTTGCTTTAATGCATTTTATTTTTCACTATGATATACCTATTTGTATAATATAAAATAAGAGTAATTTCTTAATTAAATGTGAAGATACACTACGACTGCGAGAATACAATTAATTATTTAAAAAAAACAATGCTTCAAATGAGACTGGAACCCACTGCTGTATAAAAGTAGGTAGGTCAGTGGCACCAGTGGAGAGTGTTCTGAAGAGCTTTTTGATCTAATCCCGCCCTCTCCTTTCCTCTCCCGGACTACACGTGCTGGTCTTAGGAACCACCATCATACTGTACAGACAATCAGTACTCGTACCAAATAATTTGGCAAGTCGTTCCTCTGTAAGACTATTCGGCTTTGGAATTCTTTGCCGGCGCATGTGTTTCCCAGTTCCTATAGTCCCGGGTCTTTTAAGCGGGGCGTGAAACGGCATTTACGCAGGCCGTCATGAATGGGTGCGCTTGTTACCGTGCTTGTTCCACGGTGGGGAGCGCTTTCATTTTTTGGACTGCATCGGCTGCTTACCATCAGGCAGGATGTAGTCACTATGACGTGCCAATACAAAAAAAAACAGTGTTTGACACTAAGCCCAATGGTCGACACAGTTTTTGTCGCCATTAAAAAAAAAACAGATTTTCATTGAAATTTTACAGGATGATACCCAGGAAGCCGGTTATGACTCCTATTTTTAAAGATTAATTAAGAAAAATGTAGATCACTGGTTCCTGGTTGAACACAGGTGCCACTACACTATGCATTTGTATTAATTTATTTATTTACTAGCCGTCACCAGCCGACCTTCTTGGTCGAGTGGCTTGCACACCGGTTTTCATGGTGTCGCCATCTCTGAGGTCCCGGGTTCGATCCCCGGTCGGATTAATTTAGAAATACCTGTTTTTCTAAATTGTTTCGGGTCTGGGTGTTTCTATGTATAATATGTATTTAAGTATATTAAGTATGTTTATCCATTGTCTAGTTAACCATTTCTCGAGTTTCTTAAGGAAGCTTTTCTTGGGGCTAGATAATTGGTGTGAGTGTGGGAAACATTTATTTATTATTTATTCATTTACCCGCCCGCTTCGCTGTGCGAATATTTGTGAAGAGTTTTTTTTTTATAGCCTATCATTTGCACAATTGCTTGTTCTTACTACATACAAATTTTCATCAAGATCGGTCAAAGCCGTTCTTAAGTTATAAGAGGACATACAGACAGACCGACAAAAATTTAAAAAAAAATCATAGAATTGGTGTCAGTGAGTCATAAAACGAATATTTATCCCAAAATTTGTCAGAAAAATTACACTTACAGACAAGAGCCTACAGATTTATATAGTAGTATAGATTAACCTGCTAGCATTCAGCGGTTTGATGGTACGTTTCGCTCGCAACGCCCTCTGTTCAGACTTGACTGTGGTGGGTATTAATATGAACATGTTGCCTGTGACGTGCACATAAAGGTGGTCGCCCACTCCCGCCGCGTGGGAAGTGCTTTCCACCGTGCACTTTATGAAACCGAAGCGTCCGACGATGGCCTCTTGGAAGAGGAATAGACGCTCCAGCCAGGTCTCCTCTGAAAAACCTGAAATAAAGAGAGATTATTAGTAAACGCTTCTGCGAAACATTCAATATCCCTGGCGAAGAATAAGGCTCCAATTTCAACGGTCCATTTCTTCTTGCACGCAAGTGTATATTTTAACCCTCGTATTAATAAACAAAGTGTAAGCTTGGAGTAGTTAATCCGTGTTTTGTCTCTTTTACTCTAGTATGAAATGAAGTTTACATGACGGGAACAAAACACGGAGTAACTACTCCAAGCTTACACTTTGCTCATTAATACAGGGGTTAGTATATATCCCGGGATTTAGTACTTTTAAGTTGGAGTGCAAGACCGCGTAAGAGTAGTTTGTAAAAATCGCGTATCTGCTTTTACACAATTTTTGCAGAAAGACGAAAATAGTGATTATCTTGGACATTCAAATATATTCTTCCTACTGAACTTGTTGTTCCAAAGCAGTAGCAAACGAGTTCAGTCGGAAATAAAATGCTAAATAATAATATACACAATTATACAAAGGAAGCAAAAAATAACCAAACTGTCACTAAAGGATTTACATGAGAAGCGATGGAAACTCGTCCATAATGGTCTATTCTATTTTAGGTAACCCATTCGCTTACAACATGTGAAACATTGTTAAGCAACCTGTGCGTTTGTAACGACAAAGGTTTAAGATGACAACACGTCATTTAACCAGAATTTTAAACATGAGTTTATCATAAATTAGAGTTATGTTTAGTTCGTTGACCGCATGACTAATCGAGGATAATACGATGAAACATAACTCTAAAATTAAAAAGCTGATGCCGCAATGATTATATTTTCGACGAAATGTTTTGACGTTTTGTAATGATAGTAGAGAATTAAATGCAATGGACAATGTAAAAAGAAGTGTAGCAATATACTATGAGTTTTGTAAAGAATTTTAAAAATGTATATATTGTTTGCCGGCTCTGTGGCCGAGTGGCAAAGCCCTCAGCCCGATACCCGAAGGTCCCAAGTTCAATTCCCAGACAAAGTGTGATTCGAATTTTAATCGAGGATAATACGATGAATCATAACTCTAAAATTAAAAAGCTAATGCCGCAATGATTATATTTTTGACGAAATGTATTGACGTTTTGTAATGGTAGTAGAGAATTAAATGCAATGGACAATGTAAAAAGAAGTGTAGCAATATATACTATGAGTTTTGTAAAGATTTTATTAAATATATATATTGTTTGCCGGCTCTGTGGCCGTGTGGCAAAGCCCTCGGCTCGATACCCGAAGGTCCCAAGTTCAATTCCCAGACAAAGTGTGATTCGGATTTTTTCGATGTTTGTGATCACCATCCTGCATTTAGCAAGCGTGGTGATTTAGCCATTATCCATCAATTGTAGTGATGACTTGATTTCAATGATGGAGGCCTTGCCCAGCAGTGGGACAGTCATAGGCTACTTCTTATGTTTTTTTTAGTTAACTTATTTCATCCCTGGCGGTTTCCCTGCCCCTCTGTAAAGGCATCGAGACCATCTGGCTAACACCATTTATATCTTACTCACTATTGTTATTTCGAGTAAGCAATGTCCTGAAAGACAAATCTAGATACTTAAAAATTGCGTCACATAAAATGAGCACTTAGCATAGCCAACAAAAGGGCAATAGTGCCTATATGAATAAACCTATTTATTGATCAATACAAAATGCCGTCGCAATGCGCAGATTTCGTGTTATCGCCATGTTTATTAATAAACGAATAGATACGTATATAAATGTTCTTTAGCCTTTGTCCGTGCAGATCTTTTGCAGATATTTTACATTTATGAAACTGAAACAATTCAGGAAACAGAACTCGTGATTGAGGTCTATTTTTATCCTAGAAATTTTGATTAATTATACTTAATTAATTCTATTTTAGATTGAATTAAAAAAACACAATTCAGAGAAAGGTTACACGTCAGCACAGTTATTTAATTGATAATAATCCCGTTAATAATAAAGAAAATTTTAGTGGCCAGGCTTTCAACTACATTAAGTCTCATTGCTGCTAGTGACTCAATAAGAGGGGTTCTATTTAAAAATCACTTGCCTTCAAAAAGGGAGGCCTTGTTCCTCAGCAGGGGTTCTTCGTTGAGCGGTACGTAAATGGGTCCACGCAGAGGGTCCGACTTGAGGGTGAACGGAAGCGCAAGCGGGTCTGCCGGGATCGGCACCATCTGGAGCCGGCAATTCTGAGCTTTGCGCGCCCATCCAAAAATCTAGAAGGGATGTTGATGATGAATTTCCTAACCAAGTTTCTTGCCGGTTCTTCTCAATAAAGGTCTCCCGCCATATACCGATGGCATAAAATCAAAGTGACATTCATAAAATCATTTTTTTGTAGCCTAACTTGAATAAATAATTGTGAGACAAACCCACAAAAAACTCAAGTACTCACCTTCACTTGCCACCAAGGTGATCCAGGACCTAGTACGGACTAGGCAATTACCGGAGTTAATCCTGGTATATATGATCCATCATCATCTCTGCCAAAAGACGTCAACTGCTGGACAAAGGTCTATCCTAGGATCTCCATAACGACCGGTTTTGTTCTGCTCGCTTCCAGCGGCTACCCGCGACCTTCATCAGATCGTCGGTCCACCTGGTTGGATGCCTGCCCACAAGCGTCTTCCAGTGCGCGAGCGCCACTCGAGTTCTCGAGGACTGATGGAGGCTGCGACCGAAGCGCCCTGCCTACTGCCACTTGAGCTTTAATCGTTAGCCTCTACTCACCAGTTCGGAGACGATGTTGCCGCTGGCGACGGCCCACTGTATGCACATTTCGTAGGCCTGGTCGGGCCGGAAGGTGGCTTGATAGCGCGCGTGCCCCCACTCGATGCGGTCGCTCTTGTTGTTTATATCGATGTCTAGGTGCGTGTTTTTGTATAGAGGCACTGGTGGTAAGAAACATATTAATACAGACATTATGCGCTTGTTAAGTTGGTACTATTTTCCGATAATGTGACTCTAGAGAAGATAGGCAGAAAATAAAACCTCTTGAAGAGTTTCTTGCTTGTTTTAAGATCAGTGATCAAAACTATAGCTATACTTTCGATAGGATAGGTAGGACACAATTTAAAGCTTTTAATGCTGGATGCGAGCAGCACAAAACCGGTCGTTGTGGAGATCCTTGGGGGAGGCCTTTGTCCAGCAGTGGACGTCTTTTGGCTGAGACGATGAATGCCATATACCGGTGTTTCCCAAAATTTTGCAAGTGTTTAGATATTTCAATTTGACAATTCCACAAACGATAAAATTACGAAATAATTACGAATTATGGATGTTTGTTACTCTTTCACGTCAAAACCACTGAATGGATTTGGATGAAATTCGGCATACAGATAGTTTATAGCCGGGAATAACACATAGGATACTTTTTATCCCGATATTCCCACGGGAACGGGAACCGGGAACCACGCGGGTGAAACCGCAAGCGGCAACTTGTAAATAATAATTATAAAAATTTAAGTTGGTATTTTTTTGTAGAATCTTGAGTGAATCAATATAGTAATGACTTAATTTCAATGATGCATTCTTTCATTTCTCTCTGGGGGCTTTTGCCTAGCTTTGTTTATTTTCACACAATGTTATCACACTAATATTATTAATGCGAAAGTTTGTGTGTATGTATGTGTGTATAATTGTTGCTTCTTCACGCTGCAACGGATAGATGGATTTGGATAAAATTCGGCATACAGATAGTTTATAACATGGATTAAAATATAGGATACTTTTTATCCCGATATTCCCACGGGAACGGGAATCACGCGGGTGAGCGAGCGGCCGCTAGTTGTTTTATAGACCACAAGCTACTCCCCGACTCACCGCGTCCGTCGCCCTGATGCGCTAGTACTTCGTATTAGCTTAGCGTATTTTCTGTTTTTTTTATTGCTCTTCATAGAGCGTGATGTTAAATAGCCTATAAGCCTTTCACAAAAGTTGGGCTGTCAAATGCAATTTTTTTTAAATCCGACGGTACCGTAAAATGGGATGAATAACAACATTATTTGTAATTGACTAGTTCATATTCTTGTCAATTTGCATTGAATTTTAAAGATAATACATAGACTACATGAGTTACGATCGCCTCTATCGTATTTATTCACCCCAGAAGGAGTTATATTGAAATAAAGCAACTCTTTGACTAAAATATTCCTTGTTGTGAATTACACCTCATACGGGGTCACTAGAAACGGTATATGGGGTGAAAAATAACACCTTTGAAATCAAAAGAGAATATTTGTAGTTTAAACATTTAAAAAATAATACCTTGATAAAGATTGCATGCTAACCTAAGCCATAGAAATTTGTGACACTTTTTGACAATGACAACTCTCAAAGGAAAGCATTGCAAACTTTAAAAAAGGTCGTTCTAAATGTTTATTTATTTTCTTAAAAATGTTGTGTAATACACCCCGCAGTTGCATTTCACCCCATTTTACAGTAGTTCTGGAGATTAGCGCGTTCAAACAAAAAAACAAACTTCATTTTTATTATATTAGTATAGATAGATAGATATAGATATATTACAAATTGTTTCCTTACAGTCATTGTCGCCATCCGCCTGCATATAGTTCGGGTCGATGTTGTTGCTCAGAAAAGCCGGGACAGCCGCATCGTCTGCCGCAGGACTCGTGCCAGTAATATCGATGGCACCACTCGCCGCCTCAACCGGTAAGAGAGGAGACCGGGGCCCGAGCACTTCCACCTCCATCCACTCGTTCTCGAAGCTTTGCAAGTCGCCAAGAGGCATCACGTAATCGGACAACTCTGAAAATTTATAGCTTGGTAAACATGGATTGCCACTTTGTTGAAAACAATCTTTACGCATGCTTCGGGACTATAATAGTAATGTTTATTAATAAGTAAACAGTACAGTTGAAGAGCTCGTTAACGCACCCGGTCTGCGATTGCTAAGGTTAAGCAACTTTCGCAAAGGCCGGTCATCGGATGGGTGACTAAAATGTAATGCGCTGGTAATGATAAACGGTACAGCTACAGCCAGAATAGCAGTTTAAGGACGCGCTATGGACTAACGACTTGGAAAAGATGGCGGGTAGTGTATGGATGCGGACTGCGGAGGTCCGGAATGATTGGCGCTCTTTGGGGGAGGCTTACGTTCAGCAGTGGAAGGCAATAGGCTAAAGAGGGTATAAGTAACCCTTTAACTTTGTTGATACTTCTTTAAATTTTCATTGCTTAGGACCTTATTTGTGTGTAAGCGGGGGGGGGGGGGGGGGGAGCAACCTCATTCTAAGAGAATAGGGTTCAATATTTGGTGTAAATTTTGGTAGAAGCCAGATCTGCATATATTCAATATGCTGCGCTTGATTCAATTCGTTCGAATAATCTTATCAGCATCATAATCAAGAACTTACTTCTTGAGAATCGTAATCAAAGGCTAAACAATATAATCACCTTTATCTTTCTTTTGCGGCAAGATGTGGTACATATAATATCCGACGACATAACGTTTCGACGTGTCTCCGGAAGCATGACAGATCATATTTTCCTGTAGTAATTTCTGAAACAAATATGAACCATTTAAAGATTCAAGTTACATTTATTGCTTTAATATATTAGATCCTTACCTTTGAAATTGACGTTTTGTATGAAGATTTTTTATAAAATTTAATTTTTCATATTAACGTTTAATTAATTTTCTTAGCATCTATTTATGTTAACACTATAAAAATTGTAGAGTAGTGTGTTTGTTTCACTACCTAAAAATAGCAGATATAAAAAAGAAAAAAAATCAAGTCCCTTCAAAGCTACAATGAAACAAAAGGACAATCCCGCGAACAAAAAAGTAGGTAGTCAATTAAAAAAAAAAAATTGGGCGATAAAGACACAAAATTAATAATCATTGTTATTACTGAAGCCTAAGTAACATAGTCCTAATTAAAGGTGTATAATAATATTAACAACCGGTATTGACTTTTAGAAGTGATACAACTATTACTTCTATTACTAATAAGTGAGCAAAAAACGACAATTTCATAGGTAAGGACCCAATATTTAAAAATCCATGCTATCGCTTATTTACAGAAACCAAGCAATCTTCATAAAACATTTTTTGCTCACAATTAACTTGTATGTTATTTAATTAATTAAATAATTTATTTAATTGTATCTAGATAGAAGAAGTTCGAATAAAAATTGAGCTATTGCCCATGTGCTATCTGTGGAACGTTTATAGGCTTTAGATTATATTATTAATATTAGTGACTTTAACAAAAGTCGCATTGTCATTCTCTTGTCGCAAAAGAGAACCATACGTGTGCCCGAGCCATCCTCGTGGCAGGAAAAGGATAGTAGGTACACGTCTGAACACCTGACTACCAAAAACTATCAAAATTCCTCAATAAACTTTAAACTTTATGCCCCTTACAAATAAACAAAGAATAAGGTTCGAATAGTTATTCCGTGTTTTGTTCCTGTCATCTAAACGTCATTTCAAATTAGAGTAAAATACACAAAACACGGAATAACTATTCGGACCTTATTCTTTGTTTAATTATAAGGCACTATATCTTAGGCATATGGTTGAACATTTATTTAAAAAAAAATAAAGTTTTGAATAGTATGATGTGCAGGCGTACTGTACTAGGTTTTAGTGGGTAAGCCCCTCGACGTCACAGCGATCTGCGATTGCTAAGGTTAAGCAACTTTCGCAAAGGCCGGCCATAAGATGTGTGACCAACAATGTATCATCTCGAGCTCCTCCGTGCTTCAGAAGGCACGTAAATTCGTTGGTCCCGGCTGCTTTAGTAGTCGTTCAAAACCATCAATCCGCACTGGTCCGCGTGGTAGTTTATGGCCCACTTTTACTATCTATCTACAGGAAAAGCTCGTTGCCTAGCAGTGGGGACATACAAAGGTAATGAGGCCTCCTTCCCCCGTCAAGCTTTTTATGGCTGAATGAGGGAAGAAGGAGACTCCCTGGTACGTGTAAGACAGCACTTTACCTAAACCCAATCCAAGCTTACCTCCATAACAGCTGTAGCTCTTTCATATGTGACTCCTTCCATATTAGCTTGCAGCCAATGTATCGCGTATATCGACACGAAGGTATGTGAAGGCAGACTGACTGTCTGTTGCAGGAAGCCCACGCCCAGCGTCGGGTGACGCATGCGCTCGATGATCTCCATTAGCGGGGTGTTCGCTTTCATTTTAGGCTCTATCACACTGTAATAAGGAGCATATTTGAACGATGAAGCGGTGCACTTTCGAAATTGTGTAATAACGGCCTCCATAGTCAGTGGCTCGCGCGCCGGTTTGTGGTGTTGCCATTTCCGAGATCCCGCGTTCCCGAGTCCCGGTAGAACGAACTTTTTCTATATTTTCTCGGTTCTGGGTGGTGGTATCGTTGTTGTTTCTGAATTCCATAAACAAGTGATTAAGCTACTGTTTTTGGAGTCGGAGCAATGTATGTGAGGTTGTCTTTTTTTTAGGGTTCAGTACCCAAAGGGTAAAACGGGACCCTATTACTAAGACACTGCTGTCCGTCCGTCTGTTTGTCTTTCTGTCTGTCTGTCCGTCTGTCTGTCTGTCTGTCCGTCTGTCTGTCTGTCACCAGGCTGTATCTCATGAACCGTGATAGTTGACAGTTGAAATTTTCACAGATGATGTATTTCTGACGCTTTAACAACAACAAATACTAAAAAACAGAATAAAATAAATATTTAAGGGTCCCATACAACAAACGTGATTTTTTGCTCGTTTTTGCTCGATATTGATAACGGCAACAGGTAGACGTTTGAAATATTCACAGAATATTTAGTTATACAGTGTTCGGCAGATCGTTGAACAAACGAAAATGGGGGGTAGGTGGGGTAATATATAGGAATATTGCGTTATATTTCACTTTAACAATAAATAATTAAATTTAAATAAAATTGATATTTAAGGGGGGCTCCATACAACGTGATTTTATTTCAATTTTTTTTCTCCGTCTTAATAAGGATAACAGGCAGAAACTTGAAATATTTTTATAGATAATGGTACGGAACCCTTCGTGCGCGAGTCCGTCTCGCACTTGGCCGGTTTTTATTATTTATTTTAATGACATACTTATTGTCTATTGTTTTCTTAAGTTTACGCGAACACTACAAATTGAAATGAAACAACTTTTACGGATCCACTCGCGTTTATTTTACACATTACTTATTTAATTTTTATCCTGACGTTTCGAACCCTTTGCAAGGTCCGTGGTCACAGGGAGACTGAGGTGTTGGTCGTCTCATAGTTAGTTGGTAGCAAATCTGATGTAATGGTTGGGCTGGGCGAATTTTTACGACCTGTCAAGTGCAACATACTCCTTATAGCCGACGTCAAGCATAGGCGCAAAAATAAGTCTGCAGTATGCGAACATTCCCTAGAGGGGCCCAACCATTACATCAGATTTGATAAACCACAAATACTGGCTAGAAAACAACGATTCATCCCTAGGATGATACGTGAGGCTATTGAAGTTAAAAAATATCCTAATTTCAATAGAGAAGATGGTTGGAATCTACCACCAGCCTGGGATCCCATCATACAAAATATTAAATCCCAGCCCCAACACCACACTGCCAGACCAAAAGATACTGTATAAGCTCTTTCTGCGTAAAACGGAACACACCTGATTAAATTTAAATGAGGGTATACAAGCTATCAACTAACTATGCGAAGACTAACACCTCAGTCTCCCTGTGACGGACCCTGCAAAGGGTTAGAAACATCAGGATAAACATTAAATAAGTAATGTGTAAAATAAACGCGAGTAGATCCGTAAAAGTTGTTTCATTTCAATACTTATTGACTTCACATTTACTATATTTTATAATTTAGTGTAGCGTCTGGTAACGGCTTTTCCTACTAAGTAAGAATACTTTATAAATACAAGAGATGAGATGAGAAAAAATCAACCTTATGTGTAAAATGACATTGATTGAAGTCTGAGAACAATAGAAAGTGATCAGATATATTGGTAGGTTTGAACGCTCATTATAATTTTGACGTAAGAGTAAGAATATAATAATAATCAATTTTAGTTACCCATCATCGTAGGTATCTTCACATTCTCCCGTCTGTGACACGGTCCTCTCGAGAACAGTCTTCGCTGCCACCCTGCAATTAGTTCGAAAAGGAATAAAACACCTAAGAGGTAATCATTTGCAACACAGTACAGTAGTGCGAGAAACTAACAATAGAACAGGGACCGGAAAATTCCTTAGGGGCCTTAGGATTTTTTAGGAACCCTTTAGTTAGGGAAACCCTATCAATATGGTAAGCATTTCGTCACTTACTCGAAAGGCTAACCAAATTGATACAGTTAATTAGGGTAAGCACTAACCGCATCCAAAAACCCTGTTGAGGCTAACCCTAGAAAAAGGGTTTTAACGCGCACAAGCAATTCAAGCTTCTACGTGCAATGCATTAGACTTATTATTGCACTAGCCGTCACCCGCCCGCTTCACTGTGCGAAAATAATGGGTCAATGAATGCTAATCAAAATAATTATTAGGTTCACCCACATCATATATAGCCTATCATTTGCACAATCTCATGTTCTTACTACATACAAATTTTCATCAAGAGCCGTCACTCGCCCGCTTCTTCTTTTTCTACAGCCCGTCGTCGCCACCCAATGCTGAGTGTAGGCCTCTCCCTTTGCACGCCATCTCTCTCTGTTGGTGGCCATCCCGAACCAATTCAAACTCGCCCGCTTCGCTTGCTTGTGAATAAAATAAAAAAAAATTATAGCCTTTCTTTTGCACAATCTCATGTTCTTACTACATACAAATTTTAAGCGTTAATATTTTTTAATTTTTTTATAGCCTATATAGCCTACACGATCGCATGTTTTCACTACATACAAATTTTCATCAAGATCGGTCAAGCCGTTCTTGAGTTAAAAGTGGACATAGAGACAGACAGACAGACAGACAGACAAAAATTTCAAAAATCGTAGAATTTGGCGTCAGTCAGTCATAAAATGAATATTTATTCCAAAATTTGTTAGAAAAATTGCAAGTACACACTGAGCCTACAGATTTATATAGTAGTATAGATTACCGTCTACGTATCCTATCGGCGCCGCCGCCGCCGTCGAATCAATGCCGCGATCCGAACTTAAATACCTAAAATACGCGAAAACGAGATAGGACACGTAAACGGTAATGTAATAATAAGTCTAATGCATTGCACGTAGAAGCTTGAATTGCTTGTGCGCGTTAAGACCCTTTTTATAGGGTTAGCCTCAACAGGGTTTTTGGATGCGGTTAATGCTTACCCTAATTAACTGTATCAATTTGGTTAACCTTTCGATGCAGTAAGTCGACGAAATGCTTACCGTATTGAAAGGGTTAGTGAAAACAAGTCTATGAATTACCCAATCAAAAACCCCTTATATGTAAAGCGGTTCCGGTCCCTGCAATGACAGCAAGCTGTGCGTTTGCTAAAGCTGCCAAGCGTTAAATTAATTCATGAAATATGTAAGGTTTAGTGTTACCAGACCCACCCATGGCTAATCGCACATTGACGCGCGCAGTGAACGCGCGCATCGCACATTGAACTTAGTATCCCCATCTTATCTAAGTCTGTCGCATTCTTGTGTTCCGACAGATAGAGATAAGATAGCTAGTTCTTCAGCAGTTGAGGATTCCGAATGAAGAGGGTCTCTGTCTTATTGCTACTGAACATTAAGCGAATAGATGGAGGCGAAGCGTTTACCGTTAAAATAAGTATGTGGTTCGTTTTAATTAACTAAAGGTTTTGCGAGCATCGGATGCGACAATTTTGGCTGGCAGGCAGTGCGGTCAGAGTTCAGATAGTCGCAAACTACGGCAATATAGTATTCCTTTTTTTTGACAGTGGAAAACTCGTCGGCCGAGTACCACCGCGCCCGAATGGTTATGTGGGGTTCTTCCCTCCAGCACCCGCCTGACCTGAGGGTCTCGACAGGGATTCGGGAGGAGAAGGGACCTACCCACTAAAAACTAATATAGTTTGTCCTGGTATAAGCACAAGAAAGTCGCGCCTTGAGCCACGCTAGCATCGGGCTTCGCCACGTCAGCTGTTTGACAGAGCCCTTATCGACATATACTACGCAATAAACAAGGTCACCGACAACATACACCGAGGTGGGTCTAGCAACACTCCTATGAAAATATAATTAAACTAGTAGCCCGCTCGCGACTTCGTCCGCTTAAGAACACCCGTATCCCATGATGGACCCCTATAGAAGCGCCACCTACCGGGTCCAATTGTAAATCTAAACCATTCTCGAATCCACTTGAACACACAAAAAATTTCATCCAAATCGGTCCAGCCGTTTTGAAGGAGTTCAATTACAAACACACGCACAGAAGATTTATATGTACAAAGATTTAGAAGTACCTCGTACAAATCTTATAAAAAAACAATCACAAACGACAAATAACCAAAATGGCTTGCCTTTGAAAAAAACTCTGGATTTATAAAAATTTCTTAGGGTAAATATTTTCAAATATAATGTAGGTTAAACACCTTCTTATGATAACAAATAACTTTGTGATAAGACCGCCCTTAGGACTTTTACTTTTTCTTGTTTCTTTGTCAAAACTGATTTTGTGGTGTAGAAAAAGAAGTATTTTTTTATATTGTAACTTATAAGAGTGCTAGGACGGATGGTATTAACTATTCAACTTTTATTACATAAACTAAAGTGATTGTTAACGTTGATAAAGCGAGATGGCATACTTACTTGCTGCCCATACTAGTATTTAGTGACTTAGTAGGTGAATGCTGCAATGAAACGGATTTATGGATAAGATTAGCAAGCAACCGCTGGGCAGGCTTGGGCAAGCATTCCGCAGTCAATACAGCATAAAATAGGAAATATCAAGAAATAATCAGTAAAAACAGAAATCTGTAAAAGAAGAAAAATGTTTAGAAAATTCTATAAACTTTGGTGATATTAGGGATTTCAAATAATAAAATCATTACGTGGTGTTACATAAGAAAATAAACACATTATATAAAATACATAAAATAATAGCAAGAAACATTTATAAATAACAATAAAATACGATAATAGGGACTGACATAACAAGGATAAAGCAAGAACAGTCAAGTACAAAGCAAGACCTATTTAGTCAAAATCGAACTTAATGACCAAAGAAATAGAGCCGTAATCAAGATTTGCACTTGACTGTACAAATATGAATAATGAAATGTAAAATCGTGCACAATGAAATGAGTAGTCAATGCAAAGCTTACGCACACCATGCCCCAAGCAAGCAAATCTGTTTGCAACTACGCAGCTTATATTAACTATAACTTCTTTAAATGCGTTAAAAAGTTCAGTCATTTGTATTGTAATAATAGATCGTATCGTGCTTGCTCGCACGTAGTTTAATCTAACGGAATATATAAACACTGCAAACATTTTATTGTCGCGCCATCAATTTATAAAGACATTTCTCACATTTATTTTCTATCGTTCAACAATGAGTCGAGTCCGATTAAAGAATATTGATACTTTAAAAACCGTTTAGGCTATCGCCACAAGCCTCGCTTATACACCAATTTTAAAACAATTGATAAGGTATGTCAAGCCAACTATATATTAATTATAACTTAGTATTTTGTTGTATAATATAAAAATCAATGATTTTAAGTCAGATTCACTTCCTTAAAATTCAAACATTCCTCAATCAATGAAAGAATTAAAATATAGGCTGCCATGTATTTTATTTCTTTAATTGATTTACTTGATGATTGATGACAATGAGTATATGTACAGCATTAACATGTATACACTTTTGACCAGTTTTGATTCTTATTATATTGTATTAAGAGTTACATTGTTTACATGTTAATGCTCGTGTCAGTACATGTGACAAATGCTCTTTCTACTCTATATAACACTTCGGTAGAAATTCATCTAGCAAGTCTTTACAAATCAACAGCGCACATATAAGTAGTGGTACTGACATAGCCTCGGTCCGCAGTCGCGGCCGGTCCGGCAGCCGGGTGCTGCCGATGCGCTCCCGGAACGGCGAGCTCGACACCCCCGCCTGACATCACACAACACGCCGTTACACGGAGTATAAGACGCGAGCGGTGATCGCTAGCGTGCCACGAACGTTATATTGTTGGTTTACTTATTTATTTTTAGGTATACTCGTATATCTATAGGACGCTATATATCTATAAGACTAGATTTTATTGCTGGATGCCTTTGACAGGCAGTGGAACAGTGAATATGTAAATATATTTTAAATTAAATTAGGTATACATCCGATATGTACTTACATAAGTTCATGTATTTCTAAAATGTTCTATTTATTTGTTATACAATTAATCAACATTAATTTGTGTTGATAAATGATAGAGGCTATTGCCCAGCAGTGATACAGTATATAGGACAGTTGCTTACTTATTTATTTGTATGTTTTGCATCACAATAAGAATAAAAGAAAAACATACATTTAAATTTTTAAGAGTAAACATGCTACAATTTTCCTCGGTAAGTATTATATTTTCTAATAATATATCAGTTGACAACGTTCGTGAAACGGTAGCATTCGCTTTGCTTCGAGAAACATGACAAGATGCTTCTGAAATACAGACCATAGACAAAAGATTTGTAAATCATCTTTTGCTACACTTTTTTAGTTCATTTCATAGACATTTTAAATGTTAAACAAAAGAGTAACCTTTCTGTATCATTTTAGGTTTAGTTTTTGCCAAACAACGAAAATGTATGAATATAAAATTTTCATGTACTTATTTAAAGTCTCAATATAGTTGTATTAATGGATTAGGAATCAATGTTAATATAAATCACTACTAATTGTTAAATGAATTGGTCAGTGTCTCAGAAAATAACACAAAATGTAAATCTAATACTACAACTGAAAAAAAATAAGCTGGCAAACAATATATATATGTCACAGTATTGAAAGTGCATTCCGTGCAGTATGTTGCATAACTTTATAATAAGCAGTGCAAATATATACGCTTTGACCGGTACAACTCGACAACTTCGTATACTCTTAATACGGTTGAACAATTTAGCTTTAAAATGTTTATTTTTTATCTGTACTGTTTTTATATACAGTTTTAACGTTTTAATTTACCACTTCAATTAATTTTAGCAGCAGCCATTCTTAATATTTTAAGTTATTGTGATATGATAATGATAGTGGCTTGAGATATGATTTAAGGCAAAACTTATCACATTGTAATTAATTATTTTTGGATACAAAAATGACACCCACTGATAGTTTATAACTTATGTATACTTATGAGAGTTGCGTAAACAGAAGTAGCTACTAAGTTAAAAAAATGCACCTTTTTAACCCCGAAGAACTAACCTATGCACTGTTATATATAAAATTACGATTGAAAACTTAATAAAACGATTTGTTACTATTAAACCTCAACATAAGGAAGATATTAAAATGCCACTCCCAACTTCGTGTTAATATCTAATCATTGCAAACCTTTCCTTCGACGTAGCCAATAAAATAAGTGCGCAGAATTTTGCCAAAAAAAAATATACAATTTTATTGCTTACTCCAATAAATGACGAACAAACGAGCAGACCGAAGACTTGTTTTTCATCAGATGTCGAGCACGCTTCGATTTATCGATATCGATATCGATACTTACACGTGGAATACCTTCAAGTCCTTTTTTCCGCTGTGACTCAAGATAACTTTAATGAGCGCAAAGGAGATCTAGGTAATGGTCTGTCTCATTTGATCGATGTAAAAAATGTAGGGAGCGGTGGTAGAGGCAGGATGTGGCGGCGGCGAGGAAAAAATACTAAATAACCAACGCAGACCTTAATGCTAACCTTAAAATAATTTCTGTATTTAAAATGTGCTTAAAGGCAATGCTCTATTTTTTTTAAATCATGTCATGTCATCATGTCAGCACGACTGAGAGCTGTATGCATTATTACAAAAGAGCTCATTCAAACTATTTTTATTTGAATAACCCCGTGAATTTATCAAATAGTTTACATTCAAAGTCATTTCATTCGAATAAACTTATTAAATAAGTATTTATAAATCGTTCAACAGATATTTTATATCATTCAGGCGTATTCGTAACATTGGACTGTGTTATGCTATATTTTTTTACTATTTTTTACTTTATTTGTTTCCTGTTCATTTGAGTATGACTAAATGATGGTCTCGTACGAAAAACTATCGAATTCGAGTAGTAACTAAAACTCGTAAGCTTTAAAGAACGTCTCAGTATGTAAAAAATAATTGACTAACGTCATAGAGTTTTTGTGTTTGTGTTAGGCCTAGCTAATAATGAAGTGAGTCTTCGGGTAATACAAATAAGACACACAATAGGTGGCCTGGTACAAACTTAATATCAACTAACATGTAGGTTGTATAACTTTACCACAACTCAATCGAATTAAAAGCATTTGAATGAGCCCTTTTTGAAATTGGAACGTCATTGCACCGGCTCGTAGTCGCGTGTCATTATTCAGCGGGAGGTCGCGGTCGGTACCTGGGCGCTCCGGGTCAGCATCGAAGTAGAGTGCCGCCGCCGCGTGAGAGCAGACTCGGCCGCCACGCCGCCCACAGCGCCCACCATCTGCAGCAGCCACATTGAACATCGGCCCACGAGGGCATTGACCCCACCAAACTTAACGACGAAACTGCTTGCTGCGACCTCTCTCGCTCAGACAGAGCTGTAGCCTCCACGCGACCGGACTCCCCAATAATGAGTAATGAGTGCCCGTTATCAAGAGGCGTTTTACTTACACAAGTTTATAGAAATACGCAGCGTTCATACATTATCTGGTACTAATTCTCGTCTGCTATAAATCTATGTTGAGAACCAGGACCAACTGGAACTGAAGCCTGCTTAAACTGAATATTTATAAAGTAACAATTTAATATGTTGGTCCAAACCCGGCGCCATCGGCTTAGCATTGCAATCATATTAATGAAAGCAAAGTCAATACCGCCCGCCGATGCACCAAATAGTAACATCGACTCGATGGAAATCACGCCTACACTATCAGGATCATTGCGGCCGATTACTTTATTTATTAATTATTATGATTATTATTTTATTCGAGTTAATCTCATGCTTTCGGACTCAAACAGGAAATTGGAACACGTTATGTGCAACAAAAAAGTAAAATTAAACATTGAATACACATGAACATACATGCTCATATCACATTAAACATTACGTTTAGTACATTCATCATTCTATTATGTACCTTGAAACCATGAATGGACTATTTGGAATCTTTAAGATTATCATAACATGCGCTTTTGTTTCTAAGCGATAAAACTAATTTCATGTTTGAGTTTTTTAAAGTTAGTTATATCAAACAGTTTTATTTAAATATGACAAATCTTAAGCTCAGGCAGTTGTATACTTTGGTATATAATCGTTGTGTGCTACAGAAGAGATTCATGCAGTGCAAGTAGTATCTACGTGCTATACATACATTATGCAGATAAATATACATGCTCACATTATATAACATATATGTATATACAATTTATTTTTTACACAATACATGTTCTTCTACTAACAATAAAACTATTAAATATTTCATACAACAATATTCTTTTTTATACAAATACTATGATTGATTTGTTTTGGTTTGTTCTTTTTTCCAAAGTATAATTTACAATAAATATTGTACAATATATATTGTACAATATATATTACAGTAAATACTTTAAATAAAATAGTCATGTATTTTACAAGTTAAACTTATAAGAGAAGGAGAGAGAAATATCTCTCTATAAAAAAATAAAAGTCTTTAACAATCTCAAATACGAGTATGTCAAAGCTCAATGAAAAAGCTTAACTAACATACTGCTGTTTTAATAGATTTTTTACATCGTTTCGATACTAATTTTTTTACGGGACCAAAAAAGTTTCCTTGTAAACAAGAATGCCCATTGTAGCTTACAATACTGTAATGCGATTTAATATATTTTCTATATCATATTGAATTATTGATACATAAACATAAGCCAACTTGTTATTTTAATGAAATAACTACAAGTGAATCAATTATATTTTGATAAATCGATTTGCTTGTTACAAAATGGCAACACCGAGGAGACAACGACAACTCGACATGTCAAAAAAAATCAAATTAAATGGAAGTGAATTTAATTACTAAATAATATGGGGATTTCTCGGAGAAGTTAAGACAAATTATTTAAAAGGGTTTTACGAAAATAAAAAACTTGATTTTTGATATAAATTAGGTGGAGGTACAATTCGAACAAGGACGATACCAAGGATGGGCATTCTCCTTTTGAAAGTCCCAAACTCATATCATCATCATCACCGGTCCTCCTACTTAAATTAGAGCACTTACCCTCTGCTTATTCGGTCTTTTGACTTTATTGAAGTACAATTCTGTCATCTTTAAGAAGCCCTCGGTGAGATGGTCGAGGTCCTGCCGCGTGGGCGTGGGGTATATGTCGCAGTGTGTGGTGTCGTCTTCCAAGATCTGCTTGGTAGCCGGATTGTATAGCGGTAAAAGGAGAGTACGGAACCTCCAGTATTTCAGGGCCTGTGTGAGAGGAGAAATTTTTAATTTTTGTGGAGGAAACATCGGTTTTAAATATGAAATGAAATTAAATATATTTATTAGAACACACAGTACTAAATTATTTAGAACAAAACAAAAATTTAAAAATATGTCCTGAAAGGACTTTACTCAGCATTACACACTATATTTTTTAATAGCCTATATTGTGACCCACTGCTGGGCAAAGACCTCCCCTCTAAGTGACCATTCGTCCCTATCCTGAGACACCTCATACCACCCAGACAAAAAGTGGTCAAGTCACACAAAAATAATTTTAATAAGATTTTTTACATAATAATACAAATAATAATACGGAAATGAAATATTTTTTTTCACGAAACAGTATTATTGACCTACCTTTAAATAGCGCGTTAGGTTTAAGAAAAAAAAATTGTCGCAACTCATAAAGCAAAAAGGTTCGATTAATGGCATATTATGCAAATAAGAAATATTACCTCAACTAAAGCAAAGTCGGTGTCGCCTCTAGTGCATATGTAGTGATCCATGTAGTTCCAGTTGTAAGTCTCCAGCTTTTCAGTCGTAAAGGAGACCCAGGAGACCTCGTACGTGTCGTGGTTTGGAGCATGGAAACGATAGCGGTAGTGAATGTTGAACGGTGGATATGGATGCCTGGAATAAGGAGACATTATTTTAGTATTTTTTTTAATCTAGCTAGAACGTCTTCAAATACCAGTTGTGAGTTCTGTGCATCATTTATCCTTTTCTTCTTCTTCCTGTCCTGCCCCCCGACCGCCTAAACGATCGCTTTGACTACGCGTATAGTTTATGACGTTATCTTGCCACCTCGCACCGCCTATAAAAGCAATATCAAAAGCTAAAGGCTATAATAGCTTTCGATATTGCTTTCATAGGCGACAAGATGATGTCATAAACCACACACGAAGTCAAAGCCGCCTAACCGATCGGTTAGGCGGTCGGGCCCCTGGTCCCATGTTACTTGGGGTCGGCATAAAATGTCCGTTTCTTCCACTCTCCTCTAACAGTCGTCACCTGTGCACTCCCTTCATATTCATATCATCAGTCACACAATCTATCCATCTTTTCTTTGGTCTCCTTCTCCCCCCCATCCTCCTCCTCCTCATCCCAAAATGGGTTTTTAATTACTATAGCCTGTTGTGGAATGTTGGTGACCGTGCATTTGGTATATTTAGTGACTTATAGCCCGATCTCATGCTTCTGTTTCTGAGAAAAGGACAGATCTCAGCAGTACTTTATCCTTAGTATCCAACAACCCCCAATGGACCAGCATTGTGACCAAACTCTAAATGTGACGTGTAGATAAGCTCCGGGTTCTGACCCAGTAGTGAAACGTTAATAAGCTGATTATGATGACGATCAAAACTACAGGTCATCACAAGCCGATACGTCCCTACTGCTGGGGCACGAGACTGCCTATGGATGGATAGAAAAAACGGGCTATTAACTACCACGCGGACCCAGTTTTTAGTTGTTGAAGACTGCTCATGCAGCCAGAACTAACGGTTTTACGTGCCTTCCGAAGCACGGAGGAGCACGAGATGATAATTTTTTGGTCACCCTACTACCGAGCATTTCAATCTACGGTTAAGCTACCTTACCTCGGTCTATATCTCGTCACGGTAATGGTGGATCCAACTAGGGTCAGCTTGTGGAATATCCTGCCGATTGACAGCAGGAACCGCTTGGAGGGCGAAGCGTTTGTGGACTTGCTGCATTGCGGGGCCACTTTGGAAGGCGGCGGCAACGGGGTGGAGGCGCAGTGTGCTTCGATTGCATCGTTCTCGTTCACTCCTACAATAAGCTGGAAGCCCTGGAAAGTACTTGACGATATATTTGGAGGCAACCTTTATATTTTTTTTTGTTGTGATGAAGGTTATATTTTAATACGCGTTTGTTCGTGCTTTCCATTTTGCATAAAGTTAGCCGTGGGTACGGGCTTGTCAGTCATGTTAATGAGCCCGTGACCTCGACCGATGCAACTCGGTCGAAACGTCGGGTATAAAGATATGCGTTTAATACCTTTACTAAGTAACCCTTTAAAAAATTTGCATTATATATTGTCCAAGAGACACGTGTAAATAGATCGTGTCACGTGTCATCTACATCAGAAGTGCCATGAGTTATCAGTAGATGAAGCCCGAAAAAACTGGCGATATTTATATATATTCTTTATTGAACAAAAACACACACAGATAACAGTTTACAAACAATGGTGAGCAAAGGTGGATTTATCTCTAACAGAGATCTCTTCCATCCAACCTAAGGTGGAATACCCTAAATTGGTAGCAAACGGGCTGATAATTAGATATATAATTTAATGAAACAGGTATTTTTTTATAAACAAAAGTGTTATTAAACCATTTTTAGAACATTAACTCAAAACATTACTAACCTGAGCTAATCTCTGTGAGACAAGCTCTTTAAACACTTCCATAGTCGTCAGCGGCTTCTTATAAATAGCTCGGTTCTGTGCAAAGTCAGCATTCACATCGTCAGGCAACAAGTTGTAGTCAGAGACAAGGTAGTCGTTCTGCAGGGATCGCTTGTCGGGAAAGTAGTCGGTGGTGATCGGCAAGCAAGCTGGTATCGTTAACGACTTCCAATCCACACCTGTATACGACGAAATCATTACTTACCACGTTTGAAAGCGATTTATTGCAACGTGATAAAGTTGCATTTTGTATATCACAAGATGTGTTATTTGGCTAAGAAGTGATTATGGTAAAGTCAAGTACAAGAATCAACAGTGTAAATCTAAAGCTTAACATATACTATCGTGCTCGTAAATTAAATGGCAGTTGAAATTAATATACACAATTGAATGTGTCATTATCCTATAACACTGATATGCACATGCTTTATTTAGTTCTTAATCTATTGCTAAATAGAAAAAAAATGTGAATATGTTAACAAATATTTAACGTATAGTGATGATGTAGAAGCTATGCTAAGGGCAGCCGTCTTCATTAATAAAGAGGAGTCTAAGAATGAAGTGGCACAGGTGACCCAATGGGTAGAACTGAGAGAGGAATAGTTTTGTAGGCTCCATTAAAAAAAATAAGAATCTTATTGTTAAAGTAAAATGTTGATATAAGAATGAGTAAGTAAGGTAATAATTAATAAAATACAATATAATACTTATGTTGTAAGTTAAAACGACACATAAAAAAGTAAGTAAAAGCTGTTATAATGTAAATATCAACATTCTCTCACACAGTATTAGCACAGAAGCTCATGCTTATTTCGCAAATTAAATCTCATGCGAATAACAATTCATACAAAACGTTTAGAAAGCAGACGTAACATTCATTAGCTTAATAAAGCATAGCTGCATCATACGTTAAGATAATTATTATATTATTAAAACATTTACCGATAGATAAATCAATAGATGGGTTCTCCGCAAATAAAATGGTTTGGTAATAAAATAGTCTATAAAGCTTTTTTAAGTATTTAGTGTAACTACAAACCCCAGCTTTTTAATTAATCCCTTACAAGCCTGTGCGTTTTCCGAGATTAGACTAGACATCTTAACGATGAATCGCTATTACCAATTAATTTTCAACGATTTAATGAAATAGAAGTAAATCGTCAGGACGTCAGGGATCACAATGAAAAAATGAAAAACATCTTGCACTCGGCATACACTGATCTTAATTCTATTATTCGTAACGTTATATAAGTTACGAGTGTTTCTATTGGAATTGGAATTCAGATGGTTTTAGATTCATTAGTAAATTAGACAATTAAACGATTCACATAATGCGAGTCATACTTATAGGATATTAAAATGAAAAATTAGATCCTTTCGTACCTAACGTTCTACGGTAAAAGTTTGTGTTTGTAATTATTAAAGGAAACGACACAAAAAGCCACATTTAAATATTAATATTAGTTAATTTAAAAATATTTTTTATTGCATTGAAGTTTATCTCTTGATATCGAAATAAACAATAGATAATTTGTATGGAGTTAAGATTCTATGCATTTTATATTATGTTTCAATCAGGGCAAGAAATTGAAAAAGCATCAAAAAGTCAGTTTACCCAACATTAACGCATCGTGACCCCATTACTTGGAGCTTAATTTGTGTTTAACTAGCCCACAATTAACCCCCAGATTCGCACCTATCACCAACCAACCAGTCTCTAAGAATATTAAATTTTGATAAGTTATGTTAGTGACAATTTAAGTCATATTTGGACATATAAATTAGGTAGAACATTAGGTTAGTGTTATAGTTGTACAGCGAAGCAACATCGCGAAGATGCCTAGTCTATACGCAGGCTATGCGTTAACTACTCGATGCAAATCAGGTGGGATATCAAACCTATGGCTCGGTTCGCTTTGGTCGCGCCCCCAGACATCAACGTCAACGGCGAGCACCATGAAACATTAGAAATGAGACGAACGTTTAATAACGGTCGTAGGCTATTTAAAATTGCAATTTACGACATTTTTTATAACATAATGTTACATAAAATATTTAACGGGGTTAAAGAGCGCTTTCACACTAGCGTATATCCAGCATATGCGTATGCGCAGACGCTACGACAACGCGACGCAAACGCCACCTTGCGTTAACCCCGTTAAATATTTTATTTACAAATGGAACGCGTAAGTATAGAAGTGCATACTACTTTTTATGATTGTCCTTCTCCTCTATATTACTTTGTTTCTTTGTTATTTAGTAACTACTGGTTCACTGATCTGCAAATAGTATTTTGTAATACGTATAAAGAGCTAATTGTTTTTTACATTTACTTTGCTACATTAATAATGTGTTGTAGTTAATATTTTAATTTTTACATTAGTATAAGATCTTAAATAATCCAATGCACCAATGAAGATGATTTTAAAAATACAATAATGATGCTCTTTAACTCCAATTATCGCCAAGATCCCTGTAAATTAGTTAATGATTCCTTATTCACATAAGCAAATGACATCATGATTATGATCATAATCTCTGTACAATATATTTAAAGTAGTATTGAGTATGCCTATATCGAGATCTTAGATGTTTTTTACAAATCATAACATAATTATTACCAGTGTTAGATTAGGTAGACTATATCAACCTTAACTTTACGACGGGACACAACATGAAGCTTTTAATACCACCGAATTTGATACTAGAGTGTAACTTTTTAAACTATAAGGGTCACTTTCATAAGAATAATACAATAATACATTAACATAACATTGAGTACACAAATAAATAAAAACATGGTAAAGTCCCGTTAATTATTATTATGATACTAACTATTCAAGCATGAATCAATAGGCTAGCATAGCACTTGTTGCACGCTTACTTTACTAATTCTTAGTATTTCACTGATTTTAATTTATCCTAATGAAGCACCCCAACACTAATATTTCCCGAAATTCCGAAAATATCTAATTCTACAATAATTGAAAGTGTTTAGATATTTCTAGTCGACAATCCCAAAGATGATACATTCCAAAATAATTACCGTTACACGAAATACCGGTATCAAATTCGGTGGTATTACAGCTCCATGTTTATGTCCCGTCGACTTATTACCAAACATATATAAGTAATTTATCAAACTCTATCACCGTTTTCACAATCACTTTCTTTCAAAAACGCACGCAAACACACACACACACACACATGATCAACAACGCAATATACTAACCGGTTGTAAGTGCCGGCGTCCACTCTTGCTCTCCCGTAGCTCCCCATAGTAACGCCAGTGAAGCATTGTTAGTAGTGGATGGAGTTGTAATCGCCGCGCCGAGGACGCTTAGGGCGCCAGATGTACTAATCATCCGCTTCCGGCCCATAACGTTACCTGATCATAAACAATAAAAATTATTTCTAAATGCTTTTGAGTTCTTTTTTAAATGTAGTCCAGTGTCTTTTATTATTATTTGTACCTAACTAGATAAGTATAAACCTAATAATAATAACTAGTGGTCGTCCAATGGTGGAAATACGACATAATTCGCAAAATATTCAATTTTTTATACGACGTAACTTAATGTAACATGTATTAAACAATCATTTTATATTTCTACAATCTCGCTGCATATGCATGCATCTTTAACAATGCCAAATGTCACACACCTCCGTCCTTGTAAAAGGCAATATCAGCATCGAGTTATTAGTAACACTATCAAATTTGACACTTGATATTTCGGGTGGCTATTGCTGCCAATGGAACCATTCTCCTTGGCGGAGTTGGTTTGTCGCGATACTGCTTGGACCTGCTCGCCTGGTAATGATGCTATTGGATATACACTCGTCGATCTTGTAGGAACACATTACATACCATCGACTTGATATATCGGGTGGCTGTTATTGCCGATGGAGCCGTTCTCCTTGGCGGGGTTGTCGCGATGTTGTTCGGGGCGGGTAGCGGGTTCGCCGGCCGGCCGCGCCTGGTAATGATGCTGTTGGATCAGCACACCCGTCGGGCCTGAAGAAAAAGTATTATTATTTATTTATTTTAAAATTAATAATACAATTTTTCTCAAACGGTATACTACACCAATGTGAACAGAAACAAATCCATATCAAAAAAAATATGAAAATATAGCAATATGCAAAACTTCTCGATCTGATCCGAGCCCCTCGGAGAATCTAGTAGGGAACGGGGACCCGTTCCCTACTAGATTAGAGACACAAGCACGCGTATTACACAAGCACGCGTATTACACAAGCACGCGTATTACACAAGCACGCGTATTACACAAGCACGCGTATTACACAAGCACGCGTATTACGCAAGCGTGTCCACGCTTGCGTAATGCTATTCCCTCTAAAAATCTTTGCCGGTGTTTCGATCACACTTCAGGCTCCAGGAACCCTTTAAGGTACTCGCCGCCCTCAAAAATTCCGGTGTATATGAAAATGCCGTCTGAGGCAATCAGCAAACGCTCTCCTAAAAACTAATATGTTAATTAATTAATAAGAAAGATACATTTAATTCGAATTTGAATAATATATTTTAGTTTGATTTGATTTAATTAGTCTCTGAGTAGTTTAGGATTAAGGTTAGGTACTATTAAGGTAAAATGGTAACATGATGTGCAATAAAATACAGTCACCAATAATATTTCCTATGTATCTCAAGACTACTTCCGAATAGCAGCCAGATTAATAACTAAAAACAACATAAAGTAATTAACTCACCCTTAGGAAATATGTGTGTCCACCGTCTTCTGTTACTAGTGAGTTTGACAGTAACGTGCGACGGGTCGAAGGGGTTGATAAGGGCCCGGCCTGTCCTGATAACCGGCTTGTGCGAGGATATGGAGCTGCGGGGGGACAGACGGTTGGTGGCGAGGGGCGAGTCGGTGGCATCGCTGCTCGACTCGTACGCGCTGGACTTGCCTGTCAAACATACGGACCAACTATGGAAAGAAGACCATTGGCTTTGAGGGAGCACAGCTCTTTAACAAACTCCCTTCCAGCACTTAGCGTGCAGACACTCTTAGAGCATTTAAAGCAAGATTACACAAGCATATTTTTTGGACTAACGCTTACTACGGATCTAATGCGCGAGATGTCAGTGCACTAGATGCTTGAAGGTTTAAGATTTAAAATCAAATAATTGTTTTTTGCTTTTGTTTAGAATTTAGATTGCCACGAGGATAAATTTGTAACTTTTTAAATTAGTTCTCTAGTAAGTGACATGTACGTATTATGAGAATAAAGTTCTAAAACCCGAACCAGTGACCAGGGCTTGATAACATTACCAAATTCACAATATATGTAATCGTTAAGTTACGTTATTTCTAGATAAACTGGTAGCAGTTACTTAATGTACCGTTAAAATGCCAACCAGGTAAAGATACAAAGCATAACATTATTTTAAAAATTAACAGTATCCCAGAATCATAATCATAATATCATCATCATATCATTCCAGAATGATAGAGGTAACCTATTTTGTAACGTTATTCAAAGCACTGCCAAGGACTGAATTACCGAAAATGCGCTATAACCAATCCACGTTAAACGGTTAGTTAAAATATTCGTTACCTTCGTATGATAGAGTTAAAATGATAATGTTTAATAAACGTTAACATTTTAATGCAATACTTTAAAACATCAGTACGCAATTTTTTCAATGTCGAGAAGATAACGGTACCGTTATTTAATTCGCTATGTAACCGTTACAATAAAGGTTTTCTTATCTATGTTGCCACTTCGCTATCTTGCGTTACATGTTCATGTTCTTACCTCCATTCGTTAGTATATCACCAAGACTGTGGTGAATGTCGGGATCTGACATTTTTCTGTGTTGTAAAGCCGGTGGACTTTTTCGGCTAATACCTTCCAAGCCGGCTACTGAAGTTTTCTTAGTCCGAGCCACTTTCTGCACACTGTAATAGTTTTTTTTTTAATTTATAAAGCCAGCTAACATTTTTAACACCAAGTTTTAGTACGAGAGGGAACCGTAAGATACCCTACGTCACTTGATACTAAGATAAGCGCCATGGCACACGTTCAGAAAAGTGATGCTAAGCTTGGATAAATTAGTCAATGGATACCGATTTGGCCGAAAGTACAAAAAAGGGGCTACTTCTTGTAAAAAAACACGTGACACTTTACTTAATTTGATGCCGATGTAATACTTACAGCATCAGTTACTACTTCATTTGTAGTGACATATAAAGCCAGTCTGCTAGTTCCTTAATGGCCGAAAGTACGCAGCAGACGGTCTCAAAGATGACGATTCGGGCCCCTATTTTACGTCATCTGATACCAAGGTGAACATAGTGGCAAATGTTAGGTATCAACCCTACGTTTAAGTATAAATTAATCTGCCAAAGTTATTATGGCCGAAACACCCCCATTATGTCAACCATATTTTGTGACGATACCAAGAAGAAATATTTTCGATTATTTTTTTTGGTTTGATCTAAGTTTAGACATTAGAATAGAATAATTTTATTTATTTATTTATATTGTATTACGTTATTATGTTACTCGTTAACATGTCACGGGCCAACAGTACTTTTTTATTAGTTGTATTTATTTATTTCTGGAATCCTTTTTTAAGAGTAGGTTGCAATGCACAAGTCGAATAAAATAATATAAAAACCTCACTTGATTCCCGAATGGCATCAGTTACTACTTCATTTGTAGTGACAGATAAAGCCAGTCTGCCAGTTCCTGTATGGCCGAAAGTACTTGGCAGACGGTCTCAAATATGACGATTCCGATCATCATTCATCTTCATCATTTGATACCGATGTAACCATCGGTATCAAATGATGTAAAGTGTCACGTCTTTTTTCACAAGTAGTCCCTTTTTTTGGTTTCGGTCAAATCGGCATCCATTGACTAATTTATCCAAGCTTAGCATTACTTTAAAGTATAAGTTGTAATTTAGCTTACGTTCGTTGTGCAAATTAACATTAAACAATACACATCTATAAAATAACATATTCTGTAAATATTAATAGAACTATACTAACCAAGTACTATGCGCTGGAGGTAATTGGAACACTTGGGTGTCGTACGCATCGTAATCAAAAATAGAATTATGCATATAATCATCCTCTTTCAGCAACTTTCCTTTGCGTTCGTCTTCATACATTTTCTTGAGTGGCTCTTGACTTTTTCTTGGTGGCAACTTTATTCTCGGTATGAAGTTTGAATATGCCACTTTCTTGTTTGTGGAATAAAAAGACAAGTTGATCCAGTGGGGCATAGAGTAGTCGTCTATTGAGTTGAGGTTGTTGTCCTTGTTATGGAATTTCAGTAACGGGACTGCGTGAAGAGGTTGTTCTCCGACACATACCAAGTCGCTGCCTACTCCGTTGTCTATGATTCTTTGTTTCGTTACGTTTGTTAGTTCCCTGTCTACTTCAAACACACCCACACCTGGCGTTATAACAACGCTCAACTGCCCAGTTCGGTCGAAACATCTATCCAGGTAATGCTTTTCGAACACTGAAAAAGTATTCAGTTTATTACATGGTCATGACAGAAAGCAGTTAAAATAATGTCAGAATGTTGTGGGCATTGAAGATTTTAAATAGCACCTACGTAACAGGTTCACTGTCCAAAAGTTATAACAATGGTTAAATCAATTGTTACAGACCATATGTGGTCTGCGGGACAGTGGACCTGTTAACTTCCTCTATTTTCTTTTTACAGTTATGCTTTATAAAAACTTAAGTTTTTCTATTTTATAATATGTTACATTGGGACATGTGACTTATTTGTAAATGTTAGTTAAATATAAAGATACTTCTGATTGATAGATTGTTCTGACTCAAATTAGTCAAACTGATTCATGGTGATTCATTCATATAAGACTTAGTAACAAAATTCAGAACAAACTCTTCTCAGTTTTCGTAGTATAATCCCTACTTGTTATGTACACTAAATTGATGCAGGCTGGTGTTTAGACTGTCCGTAGAATTGCAGAAAGCAACATAAGTTACTTTGGTTTATGCCTAATTTGGGATCTTGCTCTTAGTGTCATGTAGGTATAGTATGACTGGAAACTATGACACATAATAAATATATTACCATTTAAACTCATGTTCAGTACTTCCAAAAAATTTCCTTGTGCAGCTGTAGAATTAATGGCAGTCGGTATTTCCATGTTGGGTCTCTCATGATATTGCAAAACAATTTTTTGATAGTCAGTGAACAGTCTCCGTAACTGGAGAAGGACATTTGACCAATCTTCGTATCTCTCATTTTGAACAGCCACTCTGTTGAAAGTGTAAAAATAAATTTATTTCTTTAATAACTTCCTTCTTTTATTTACATCCAAAGGTATACCTACCTGTAGAAATCTTCATAAAATCTTCCTCTGTAATCTTTTTGCAAACATTCCTTCATATGTTGCGGGAACTCATCCAAAGTTTTAGCTTTGTAAAAAGTTCTTGAAAATAATACTATTGTCACTTCATGATTACTGCCATTTTTCTGTGTGTAAGAATTATAATATTCAATAAAATACTATTACTTTATAAAAAAAACAACTTAAAGTATTTATATCTCATACCTTCCATTTTGCAAATAGATCAGCAAGAAATCCATTGACTGCTTTTTCAAAGTACAAGTCACCATGTATATCGAAATCCCACATTTCAGAGGACATTTGAATAAACAGATATACCATTGAAGTGGATGATCTGAATACTATTTTTGTGTCTTCTGTGATAACCCCACATGCAACTCTGTCGCCTTGAGACCACATTTCGTATACCTGGCATCGAATAGCACCTCCACAATATTCAATTTTCTTATTTAAATATACACATGTGCTGACCTAAAACAAATACAAATTTACTATTTTGTATAACAAACTTTATAACAGTAACAAAAACATACTTGTTTACTTTTTTATCAGAAGTATTTTTTTATTCACAGTTCATACAGAAAAGTATCTTAAAGGTGCTCCCTTACCAGGAGCATTCGATAGTAATGCAACGTTACAAATCCGAGCATTACATCAGTGAGGGAAGAGAACCGAGCATTACAATGCGCAACCTGTAATGTTGGAACGGAACTATTCAAATTATTTCGAGACATCGAGACACCACACCCTGCACTAAAACTACCACACCCGGCTGAACACACAACGCTCGCTCGAGCTCACGCCTATCACGCAGGACACGCAGATAAACTCACACATGCATGATATCTGCATCTACATAGACGGCAGCAAGATAGACGACAAGGTTGGAGCGGCGCTATCCTTGTGGAATAGCGCCGGCTTAACTAAAGCCGTAAATCTTGCACTGCCTCTAGACCTAGTCAAGGCTTCGGAGGTGCTGTTAAATAGGAAGGAGAAAAGTTTTAGAATTTATAGCGACTCTACGGCAGCTCTCCAAACCGTCATTAACGTGATGTCCCTCCACCCCCTAGCAGTCAACATGCGAGCAAACCTGAATCTAGCATTTAAACAGTACAAGGCTGTGTCCCTGTACTAAATCAAAGCGCATACGGGGTTAAAGGAAAACGAAAGAGCCGACCAACTTGCCAAGGAAGCCGCTTTGACTTTATGGTCCAAGAAGAAACCGGACTACGACGAGTGCCCAATTTCATTTGTCACACACAGGACACCCTCCCTCACATCCTCTCCAAATGCCTTTTATACTCTCTGGAAAGGTTGGATATATAAATTTAGCCAGGCATGGCGGTTAAACCTAGCAATTTTGCCGACCTAATAGCGGGCAAGCACAGAAAACTGTTCATTAAATATTGTGAAAAAGTAGTAAATATTGTAAGAAATAGAAATAAGTAGTAATAAATTAATAAGAATAGATTAATAAAATAAGAATAGCTTACATACCTGCGAGTATGAATGCATATTCACTAATTAAATTACAAGCAAATAACTAATTATAAGATGTAAAACAATGTTAATAGATATAAGATTAAAAATTTAAAAGTGCGTTGTGAAAAAGTTATTTATTACCCTACGCACTTATATAAACGTAGAAAATAGATAAAACTAGTCACATTAAGATCTTAAAAACACCCACTGCTTGGAATGAAAGGCGATGGATGAATAGTAGTATGTGGAATAGAAGTACGAGAAGCATAATGACAGAACTGGAATGAAAGAGGTTTGCAATAAAAAGATCGACCTTTTACATAATAAACAATATGGATTTACAAAGGGTCGTTCTACTACTGATGCAGGTGTTGCTCTATTAAAACATATATTTGATGCCTGGGAGAAGTCTCAAAACGCCCTTGGAGTGTTTTGCGACTTGTCCAAGGCTTTCGATTGCGTTGAGCACAAAACTCTGGTGATGAAGCTAAATTAATACGGTCTCAAAGACTTCGCACTAAATTTAATTCAGTCGTATCTTAGCTCTCGAACACAAACTGTCGATATTAATGGAACTAAATCATCTGGTTCTCATGTAAAAATGGGAGTTCCACAAGGGTCCATTCTTGGTCCTTTTCTGTTTTTGATTTATATTAATGACTTGCCATTCTTTGTAGAGAACTTCTGTGAAATCGTATTATTTGCAGATGATACTTCACTCATTTTTAATGTAAGTAGGTGTAAGAATAATTACGACGATGTAAACAAAGCACTCTCTGATGTTCTCAGTTGGTTTACTATTAATAATTTGCAGCTTAATGCTAAAAAAACAAAATGTATTAATTTTAAATTACCAAATGTCAAAAATGAACCAACTGATATAAGAATAAACGGTGATCGATTAGATTTGGTAGACTCAACAGTTTTCTTAGGTATAACCCTTGACTCAAAACTTCAATGGAATCCTCACATTTCGAAATTGGCCGGCAAACTCAGTTCTGCTGCTTATGCCATTAGAAAAATAAGGCAGTTAACAGACGTTGAAACTGCTAGAACAGTTTACTTTAGTTATTTTCATAGTGTCATGTCGTATGGCCTCTTACTGTGGGGAACAGCGGCTGATATTGAAACTATATTCATTTTACAGAAACGAGCAGTAAGAGCAATCTATAGACTAGGTTCACGAACTTCTTTAAGAAATCTTTTTAAAGAAATTGATGTCTTGACAGTGGCGTCTCAATTTATTTATAATTGTATAGTTCTTGTACGTTGTAATATCAATTCATTTGCTAAACACAGTGATGTACACAATTTTAATACTAGAAATAAGTCAAAACTTGCAATGCCACTGTTCAGGTTACAGAAGGTGCTTGGTTCTTTCTTGGGGCAAGGTATACACTATTACAATAAAATACCAAATACTGTACTAGATTTACCTTTAGATAAGTTTAAAAAACATGTAAAGTCTTCTTTATTAAAAAAAGGTTATTATACAGTCAAAGAATATTTAGAAGATAAAACAGCCTGGCTATAATAAAAAACATATACATAATACTACTTATAAATAGTGTCCTGCAGATAACAAAATAGCGTTGCATTGAACATTACAATTAGTTTTATTTTTATTATTATTAACTATAGTTTTTTTTTACTTTTACTAGTACTGTATGATATTGTAAAAAATTAAACTGGTAAATTATGTTTTTGCTGACTTAAATATTTTATTTAGTTATTTTTTATTTTTTGTGTTTTTTTACATGTTGTGATTGTCCTTTACATTTTGTGTTTTTATTTGTGATGGAAAGTGTCCTTTATGATAGGGCTTTTTCCAATATTTATGACGCTGTAAGGGAGAAAAGAGCTGGACACTTGCTGAGTTTCTTGCCGGTTCTTCTCAGTACAAGATCTCCCGCCCAGAGTAGATAGACTTACGAACCGATGGCTTAAAATGACGTTCATAAGAGCTTTTTGTAGCCTAAACTGAATAAATGATTTTGAATTTGAATTTGAATTTGACCATCATGTTGGAGGAAGTAGTATTTAAAAAAAAAACCTGTAATGTTACGGATTTCAGCATTAAATTTGGTGAGTTAGGGGAACCGCTTCATCTAACATTGTGGAATCAACTAAATACTTGTCAGTTAGGGAGGCAGTACATATATGTTGTGTAATGTAATACTCAATATAGCATCTGAAATGTTACATTACAGGCGAAAGCTGGTGAGGGAGCACCTTAATGACAATCAGAAGAAAAAGCTGACATGGTTTACTTAAGTTAGTTATCAGAGCCAGGAAAAATGATGGTTCTGAAAGTATTATGAACTTTGTAATGGCATTTACCAAATGGTTTTTCAACCTCCACATTTCAGATCTCCCCATATACTGGTCTTTAAATGTAAGCTCCACCGAATCCAATGCCACATCAGCGACATTGACAATGTTGACGTAAACATCAGCAAAGGTCCGTAGCTGAAATGTTGTTGCAATGCTGTGTTCGACACTGATTGTATCTGAAAATGTAAGACAGCAATAATTGTGTGGAAGTAATAATAACAATAATAATAGTGAGTACTATTATGAGGTCCTACTGGCCACACAGTTAAGTTAAGTTTTCAACAATAATTTAGTAGTAGAAAGTAGATTATCATATCTATTAGTAATTATTATTATTATACTCTTTATTTATTTTCTTTCTTAAAACTAGATTTCCTCTAACTCAGACAAATTCTAACTTTATTATTATTATAGGTAGGTAATACAGGCAGGTAGTTGGAATAAGTGATAGTTGCCTGTATTTAATGTAAACTAAAATTAATTGTTATTATTATTAATGGGGTTTGTATAGAATCCAAGCGCATGCTTTGAGAGGGGGGGGGAGGGGAAATCACTACCAATCCCCCTTACTCCCCCCTACCGGAGGTGCATAGTTACTGAGAAATTTTAATTTAAAAATTGGTAAAATGTGAACTAAAAACCCAGGATTTTAGGGGGTTTTTTGGGGGAAGGGGGGAGGGGGAGCCCCCCCCCACCTCCCGAACCCGCTCATCACCAAACCAAACGCAAACTTTCAGAGATATTCAAGATTAAAATTTGAGGTTAGGAATAAACAAAAATTAAGTACCTATATTTATGTACTTTTAGGGTGAAATTAGGTTTTTTGGGTCAAAATCTCTAATGCACCTAGATGAATAGCAAACTAAAGACTTCCGAACATCTCCGGCGCTGCGGGAAGTGCAGCCCCTCCGCCCTTGCGTACCAACCCGCAGGCACTCCATGCTCGCCTACGCAGCTTCGGCTCACATGGCGCCTGTGGTTTGCTACAGCGGGCGGGGGCTGCTCTCCCTCCGCGCCTCCGGGCCTTTATAAACACTCTATAGATAGGGCAGACTAGCACCATGTGGAGTCGGGGTTGATTAATTCGATTCTGTCACTAATTTTGACCTAAAATGCATCAGAAATAATATACAGAGCACAGCAAAACACAAACGGAGGGCATTCATGTATAAAACGGAATGACATAGTGTTCCTTTTCACGTATTTTTAAAATGAAATTTAAAAAAAAACATGTGTCTCCGGTGGAAAAAAATGTGTTTTTGGAGAATTTACACCAACCCCTACATAATCCAACCCTCATACATATGAAAAGCCTGCGCTTGGATTCTATACCCACATTACCCCTTATTAATTAATACCTTACACGACCCTTATTAATTGATCTCTGTTGCTAAAAAAAGTGCTTATGGGGGTTGTTGTGGGAAATTATTTTTGTGAGTTTACGACTGTCCTCTCAAATGCGGATTTTTTGTGTTTGTCAACATCCTTTCAAAGCTCTGTATGTCATAGTGACAAGTAAGAATTTTTAAAGGTTTTATCATCAGACAAGGTACTACCTACTCTGACACGAAATTTCCGCTGGCGCAAGAAATCATCAATCCAACCAAGAAGTTTCCCTCTAACTCCGACAAATTCTAACTTTTGCAGTAATCTCTTAGTGAGAACTTTATTGAAAGCCTTTTCGTAGTCTAGGTAAATAACATCAACTGGTTCTCTTTTGTTAAAACTATTTGTCTATGACAACAGACATGTTAACAAATTTGAAACTGTAGAGCGATGTGGATAGAAGCCATGTTGTTGATCCCCAATAACTTACTTATGTGCCAAAAACTCCCTGATATGTTTGACTATAATCTTCTACATTACCTTACACACCACTGACATCAGTGGGTTAGGCTTATTGGTCTATAGTTAGAGGATTCCAACTTGTTTCCCTTTTTATAAATTGGAGTAACAACAGCTATCTTCCACTGCTTTGGCATGTTTTTCTTGCTTTGAACCACCAATAGTAGTTGACATGACAGTAAACAAATATGGTCACTCTTTCCTATCGGAGCTTGATGTTCAATTTCTGTTATAAGTCTGTCATTAGTGGTCATTATTAAATCAAGACACAATGGTTGATTACCATGTCGAAACCTGGTATCTTTGTCTACCAACTGTTCTAGTGTTGAGTTTTTAAGTCATTGTATGAAATTTAATTCTTTAGGCAGGAGATACCCACAGTTCTCTAACAGCCATTTAACTCCACAAAGGTTAAAATCTCCAATTATAATGGATGTATTTGTATCTGAAGCATATTGAAGTTGTTGGAATAACTCATTATCTTCTTCTAATGTTGAGCTGTGGCCCCTATAAAGCCTGCATATTTATTACCTGCATAATAATTACTATTTGCAAATCCAGCCACAGGCATTCTGATGCTGCTGTATGTTTTTTTAATTAGTTGCGAGTTCAGTATAACAGTGAGAAAATTTGTATCATTAGCTATGTAGTTCGCTTCTAATTGAAAAAATGACAAAAGCGGGATTTTAACCCGCACCCCATGACATGCCAGGTCAGGTGCACTACCAACTATGCTATCGTGGCTGTATTGTAATTTGGTTGCAACAAAATTTACCTACTTAAAATTATATTTCATAAAATAAAAGACGGTAAATTAAAAACTATTTATTTACCTCTACCTCTGGCTGGAACGTCCACTTTCGTAACCTGAAGTAATAACCGTGGGTAATCATTTTCTGGATGGTATATTTCTACAATATCTTTCTCTTTGAGTCCCGGATAATCTTTCAAGTTTATTATGAGATCAGCAGCTAAAAACCGATAATAAAACCTTATTGCGTGTCAAATGAGTAACAAGTAGGATAGGTAATTGTAAGGACAGTTGATACTTACGGCTAAAACTTGACTGATGCACTATAAGTTTAAAAGCTTTCATTGTTTATTTTAACTCATATTTTGCCCAGAAGTAATATTTTACGAACGAACAACGAACACGAGTGGTAGTATTATTATAATTTAGGCACGAATGCACACACAGTAAACAATTTCAGCCAAAGAAATCGTTTTCTACGAGTTGACACCAAGTGACAAGTGACACTGTTTTTTTTTTCTATTCGCTGATGGCTTTGTGCGATTAGCACATTTAGCCAGTGTCAAAGTAATTATTCTTTCAAGTAATACATAAATAAACAATATTTCCTTCGTCCTCCAGTAATGATGATGAATGATAATAGAAAGGAGAAATGAGAAATGATATACCCCCAACCCCTAGAGTATCTCAGTAAAGATGTGGGGCTTTACTAAGTCCTCGGGCGTACAGAAGTACGCAACGCAAACGCAATGTTGCACTGTTTTGTTTCATTTGCCAACACTCATGCACACTCACGAACACTTAACGGTTAATAATCCACCATTATTTCACATTAATGTTCGACATAACACAAATTTTAAAAAATAAAACAAAATTGCAGACATTACTCTTCACTTTCCCGCCAAGAACTCCCCAAAGTGACACTATTTACATTTCACTGTCACTGTCACGCACATACAGATGACGCTACTTGAGCAGTATGAATTTTGACGTGGAAGATACGTCTCTAATACCGTTTAAACCATAGATTGTTTAAACCTCACTCAGAACAATAACTAAAGCTATAGAAGGATGGCCAAAATAAAAATCGTGCAACTATGTTTAGTTCCGTTCTATCTTATGGCTAGAAAAGGAGGTTGGAGTGCGACAAATGGTTGACACTTAGTTTTTATTTTTTGTATTGTTATGTCAAACGGTCATCAGATAATCGGTGATTAAAAAAAAATCTTTGAGTCCTTTATAAAGGCACTCACTACATTACCTCAAATATGACGTCACAAATCTGGTGACACCTTTGCAATTTTAGTCCGGTTTCCATAGCTTTAGTTATTATTCTGAGGTTTAAACAATGTTACTTTCTGCTCAGAATAATAACTAAAGCTATAGAAACCGGACTAAAATAGCAACACAAATTCATCAGTTCGCACTATTTTAACTACTGAACCTAGGTGATGAATTGGAAAGAGATGGATTGTCCCTTATCTTTCGTTATTTCGAAGGTGTCACCAGATTTGTGAAACGAACTGTCAGCTTTTAAATCAATGTACTTCTTTAAATGATGGAGGCCTTTGCCCAGCAGTGGGACAGTTATAGGCTGTTTACTTTACTTTACTTACTTCTGGATTTGGCCGGGCAAAATGACTGGAGATTTTATTTTTTTAGATGACCGTTTGACATAACAATACAAAAAATAAAAAATTGGTATCAAACTGGTATTGATTACTTGATATAGTAAAATAGGTGATCGATATTATAAACTTCGAAAATGGGCAAATTTGTAGCTTTCGATTGTCGAACTCGATGCTCAGTTCGATTGTAAGAATTCATGGTTCAATCACCGCCCCGATCACCTATACGTAGGCTACTAACGTCAACTCATTCTTAGGAATGATTTGATTGTGTTAGCACAAACGTAAGGAGGGGTCAAGATGTATATTTTAATGTGTTATCGAGACATTCAAAAATTTTAAAAATATGATAGAAAGTTCTACGAGTGTATAATTTTAACTAAAAAACTTGAGAGGTGTCAAGGGACACCCGGATGGAACAAAGTTCCTTTCGATTAATTAGTGAAAGAATTGTAATATTTTTTTTTTTTGTCAGGATTCATTATTATTATTATTCTTTATTATTTATTATTTACAAAAAACCTGTATACACTCAACAAAAATAATCGTCGCGACACCACACTGTTCAATGCGAAATAGAAATGAAAATATCTGGCTTGCTTTCTATAAGAGAGAGAGAGACAGACAGAGAAACATGCAACGCCGCACAACTTACAATAGCTTACTATAGCAAAAAGTGTCGTGACAACTTTTCGTAAGAATTTTAACGCGCGATAAGGAACTTCGTTCCAAAACTAAGTGTCCACCTTATGTCGCACTCCAACCTCCTTTTCCGGGGATTAACCGCTGAAAACTAACTTGGTCTCTTAAGAGTGGCAAAGTCCTTATAAGTGCAAGTAGTCTGGCCAAATAAATTCATGGATAAAAATTGATAATGATGTGTGGTCTCAGAAATACTTAATATAAGTTGTCGGCATTACTTTATTATTCAATAAGTTTTATATTTGATGAGGAAGCAGAGATAAGTATTCTAATTATGACTTTATGTTTTAGCATTTTATCATGACTCGGGAGGCGCCTGGGGCAGGCACCGTGCAGAATGGCCGTGTTGACAATCACAGTTATTGTCGCGATGGAGCAACACCTTCTTGCGGTGCAGCCATAGACTTGTTTATGGTCTCTCGGATTTTTGTCGTTGGTTGAACGGAAAAAGCGCGAAGAAAATAAAGTAGATTGGTATCAATAATTAGTTGATGACCATTTATAAGTTTTGATTTTAGCTAAAGCTATTAAATAACTTCGTTCGGAGTGGCTTGTTTCAGTTATAGTTTATATAAGATAGAACGGAACTATTATAAACATAGTTGCACGATTTTTATTTTAGCCATCCTTAAGCTTTTATTATTCTGAGGGTGACACCTTCGAAATAACGATAGAAAAGAGACAATCGATCTCTTTCTAATACATCCCTAGGTTCATTAGTTAAAATAGTGCGAACTGATGAATTTGTGTTGCTATTTTAGTCCGGTTTCTATAGCTTTAGTTATTATTCTGAGAACACTCCAATCTTCAGAATAATAACTAGCTTTAGTTAATGTTCTGAGCTCCAAAAAGAGAAAGTCATCTGTCATCTGCCATTGTCATCATAGTGTGTTGTGTCAAGTAGTGTGCTTTTGTGAAATTAACTGCATTTTTTGGTATTATTGTTAAACTAGCGACCCGCCCAAATTATTATTGTGGGTTATCCCTAAGAGATAGACATATAAGTTTCTTTCGAGAACGGTCATGGGTACGCCAGCTTGATTGTGATTTTTTTTTTTTGATGCCAGCGTACACAAAAAAATGTCTTTATTTCTTAAACTAAAAAGGCACTAATTATTTTATGTTTGCAGTAATTACGCACTAATTACGCACTTAAAGAGGGCATAAACAAAATAGGTACCGTCTCAGCCTCAAAACTAAAGCTAACCTCAAAACAAAAAAAAAAAATTTTTGTTTTGAGGTCATCACTTTGACCACATTATTTTGACAGCTGAGTGAGTTGTCAATGTCATTCATCCAGCAATCAATTTAGAATCGGTATCGGCATCTTAATTCCTATTTTCTACACTAATTATTAATTAATCACATAGTGATTTCTTGCTGGCCAGTGAATCATATCACCAAGCTTTATTTTATGGAAGACGATACTCTGACCAAGATTTTCATATTAATTTATTAATTAATGTAAATAAGAAAACAAAAACTACAATAGAAATACGATAAAAATGAATCTATCTCATTTAAAAGATTTTGTTGGGAATTTAGCGGTTTTAACAACCGTACTTCAATTTTTATCTGGCACGTAAGTAATAAAGGTATGAGTTGATCCCATTCTACGAGCAAACGAATTGGCATTTAAAATTTTACTTCACTTTATAGGCTTGTATGTAAACAGTATGTAACAAATCGAACTACTGCTGAAACTTCGCCACTGCCTTTTCTATTCGGAGTTATATCGTAAGTAAATTAATAATAAATTTTCTTGTATAGTATTAAAAAAATGGTACGCTATTTTCTATAGATCTGACAATAATTTCCCATTTCAGGTCAGGTCTATGGCTTCTTTATGGATTGACAAAACATGATGACAATATAGTTCTAGTCAATTTAATAGGCTTCACTCTTATGGCCGCATATACAGCTGTGTTCTATGTTTACACATTTAAAAAGTCCACTTTACTAAAACAAATTATTCTTATGATTTGTTTTGCTACATTCGTTATTGGCTATGTTTACTACGAAGAAGACAACCAGGAGCTTCTAAGGTGTCTAGGTAATATCAGTACTAAGATATTAAGATTGATTATGATATGAATAAGACATTGTTCAACATAGGTTTTTATCACAAGTTCCTCAATTATTTTAAATGCAAGTAAAAAAAGATTTTTTTAATAATATTTTTTTTTATAATTTCTTTTCAGGTTTACTTGCTTGTATACTGACATTGATGACAATAGCAGCACCCATGACAAAGCTGATACATGTTATAAAAGTAAAGAGCACAGAGTGCTTGCCCTTTCCCATGATACTTATGTCATTTTTTGTGTCAGCATTATGGTTCCTATATGGCACTATTGTAGAAGATGCCTATTTATTAGTATGTATTACTTACCATATAAATAATTTTATGAAGCTCACAAGCCGTATTATTGTAGTTTTTGATTATAACGATGTATTATACAATATAATGTTATTTCAGGTGCCAAATTTTATGGGAGCTGTTCTAGCGTTATCACAGCTGGCCTTATTTGTGCTATATCCAAGTACAACAGAGTCGGCCAGCTTAGCAAAAAGTATTTTGGCTTGAATCTCATTTGGTTAGTAAATACTACGAACTGAGAAGTTCTATAATTACAAATAAATTAATAAAGGAAGAAACCACATGGTTCAAAATACATATGTGCTCAAGTGCATATAGGACACCTGCATTGGGTAACAAATTAGATTAGGTTATTTTACTGCTTATAAACTTCATGAGTCAATTTAAATGTTTTTACCCCACGTGAATTGCTAATAAATTTATGTAGGTAGATTTAAACTCTTGTGATAATATTTAGGAATGAGATTTAATTTCAAATGTTTTATGAATCATTTTCCTATAAGATTATCATGACCATTATGTAAAATAATGTATTAGATAAATTGTGTGTTTAAGATTAGATACTTTAGTACCTACAGGTTGTAGATTTGCATTCCCGCCATAATTTTACAGCTGATCGTAATTGGTACACTTAATGACTAAAAAATACTTTTAACACGGAGAAAGTAATAAGGAACCGATTGATTAATAAAATGATCTCAGTGTAAATTAGAATAGCGACCGTCGACTGATGAGAATAGGGGTGCAGACCGTAGTAGGTACATAAGAGCGCAGCGGGCGGACATTAAGTCGATGAACTTACGTAAACTTGTAGGTACTATTATGTATTCTGTGGTAAAGTGGCTAACTCTTACGCATAAGTATACTTTGTTGCAATAAACTATTATTAGGTACTTACTGATCATGTTTAAGATACTCGCAGGTACTGCTCAAAGTGGGCACCTTCACGTTCTATGCACAAATGAGCACGGCGCCTTAAGTTTCTAGGTAACTTTTGCAGCACACTACGATTTCACCTTACACTCTCAAAAGCCATTAAAATATTTTGTTTTAACTGCACAACACTCGTGATTTCGTCTTTATAAACCACCTCGCGCGATGGAGTTGGTCTGTTTGGAAACATTTCCACAAACATGACCACGGCTCGACGTAGACTGTTCCCACTAATTGCGTATAATCGCACCATCTCCACAAGTTCTACGTTAGAATAATTTTCCGTCATTTTACTTTTTTTACACACACAAACAACACACCTAAGAACACGTTTCGCTCCAAATTCGCTAGGGCAAAAAAATGTGTCACTCGTTCGGGGTTGCGCGGCACACTGGCTTTGATGCGTGCGGCGTGCGCTCGCCGCCCGCCGGCCGCCGGCGCTCGCCGCGCCGACAAAGCTGCGGGCGCGCCGCGAAGCTCGAGCTTGTTGCTACCTACGCGTGGTCGGGTAAGCGGGCGTACGCGAACGAGCGTTTATTTTTTAGTGCTACGCAGACGTGCGATTCGTATTTATAGATTTTGAAAATATGATTATTATTTTTTCATATTTTTTTTATAATTTATTTGTAATAAGTATAAGCATTACGACCGCTGCTATGAATATGGCGTGAATGCAAATCAACAAGTTGTATATGTCAATTGGGACGACTGCCCGGTGGGTTTCTCTACTGTGTGTGCTGTTATGTGACAAACACTTTGATTTCATTTTATTTTGTTTTATAAAGTTTTATATTTGTTTAATTTTGTTTTAAGTATTTTTTTTATTGATAATAAACATGTACAATATTAGTAGCTCATATGGAAAAAAAGTGGCAGCCCTCCTCCCTATTGATATGTTCTGTGAGATATTGTATGTAGAGTATTAAATTAATTTGGGCTTGTTGAAAAATATGCACAGGTTTTATGCCTCGTGCATTTTATGTACCACTAGCGGCCGCCCGCGGTTTCACCCGCGTGGTTCCCGTTCCCGTAGGAATATCGGGATAAAAAGTATCCTATGTTTTAATCCAGGTTATAAACTATCTGTATGCCGAATTTCATCCAAATCCATCCATCCGTTGCAGCGTGAGGAAGCAACAAATATACACACATACATACACACAAACTTTCGCATTTATAATATTAGTGTGACGACTGACTGATATGTTGCAAGAATGCGCGATACAAACTTTGTAAACTTAAACTTAATATTAAAGCCCATAAATGCCAGTCATATAATATTGCAGTTACTTATCATAAGTAAGTATTATTTTAGTTTCATTTAGCTATTAACTGCCCAACTCCGTGGAATTTAGTGTATTAATTTATTATATTTATTTTGCATCTTAATTATTTAATTTAATATAATTTAATTAGCCCTACAGTGTAGGAAGTAGGTAGTCTCTAGTTTTAATAGTCATATAAAATAAATGTTGCTCCCTATAACTCCCACTTTCCGTGGGAAAACTTTTTAATTCCATAATAAAAACTCTAAATGTTGCTCATATAATTATACAGTGTGGATTTTAAACTATCAGGAACTAAAAAAATAAGAATTATAGGATATTAAAAAAATGATTTACGTAAGCTAGGAATGGATTTGTTAGCATTTGACAAATTACGAAATACGCCTATTGAATTTTTTTGAAGTCTTCAATATCTAATCTAATATAATCTGAAATATTTTGGCAAACATATGACAGTAAAAAGGCTTGCATGCCTTTATTAGGTTTAAGGATGTGCACTGATCTTTTTTATCTTTTTATTTAAGACATTGTACAGACGCCTGCACATCGACCTACCACAAACTGTCAATTTTCCTCAATAGACTTTTAACTTTATGTCTTAGTCTATATGGTTGACAATGTATTGAAGAAATGACAGTTTTGGATATGTGTGTACTGGGTCGGGTTATCACTCGTCAGTTTCCCTATTCGTCAATTCCATGAAAATTTTTAAGTCGTCAGTTTCCCTATTTCGCCAGTTTTGTTAACTCGTCAGTATCCTCATTTGGTCCGTTCATGTAATTCGTCATGTTTCATTAATTGGACAGATATAGATATTTCTCAAAAGTTTTTATTAACTGCAAATATTTTGACAAAACATCTAATTACCTATATCAGAGAAAAAAGGCAAGTAAAAAAAACTAGCCTGATTTCTTTAAATCTAGGTTTTAAAAAAAATCAGGCTAGTTTTTTTTTACATTTCCTGACACAAAGATTGTAATACTTTTAAGAGCGGCCTTTCTGTCGGCTCCTTTGAATTGAAACTACCGAAAGTGCTTTAGTTTACTTTTTAATCAAAACGTCTTTTGGCGTTTTTCTTGAACACTAGCGTATAAAAATTTAAGGTTTTTTCATAAAAATAGTTTATATCGAGGGCATCAAACTAAAAGGTCCTATGTACATAAATTGAAAGTTTATAAGAGGCAGGGCTTAAGTAATAATAATAAGTTTTTTCAGTCTAATTTAATTTAATTTATCCTCAAAATATTTGCAGTTGATAAAATGTGACCTTATATATTTATAGAAAAAAAAAATATATATTTATAGACTTATTTAATTATTTAATATTTTTGATTGTCTTTATTTCTAATTAATTTTTAGTTTAAACCAGGTAGATATTGGTTTTCTAAGTTTTAACCTACTTTTAATAATGAATGTACCTATATCGTGTGTGTTTGAACTATAACAATATTAACATGACTATTAGACTGACGAATTTCATAAATTGACCAGTTAAGTAAAGTGACGAGTTATAGAAACTGACAAAAAAGGAAACTGACTTATTGACGAATTTCGCGATACTGACGAATGAGGTAAACTGACGAGTTCATGAAACTGGCTAATTAGGGAAACTGACGAGTGATAACCCGACCCTGTTCACTATTCCTTGCAAATAAAATATTAAATTTAATTAATTGCGTAGTACCTATGCTTTTTTTTCGAGATTAGGTATAAGAAATCTCTCGTCTGAATAAATGATTTTGAATTTTTGAATTTTGAATAATAAAGTATTATAAAATTATATTTCATAATTATTATTTTAATACAAATAAATTGTGATATTATTTATACTTGTTACAATGTATGCAGGGTATAAAATAAAATTTCTTATGTTCGTTATGATATCGATTCGAAATGTAGGTGCTACAGGTTTTTAATTTATTACTAAGTGTTTGCATTGATTTCTACTGTTGTGAAATAAAAGAATATAATTATCATAAAGCATTATTATTTCTCGTACATTTATCTATATTTATGCATACACAATGTGGCCGGTAGTTACGATTCTTTACACAGTTGCCTCTAGTATTGTACTCTGATATGGTCTCTGTGTTTTGCACTATTGCATAATTATCGTTATTTTTCATAACCTTAGTTTCAAAGCCCACGTCGCCGGGCGACATGACGAATGCTAACACGTAATACATTGTATTGCTGTCGGTGTCGTTGTAGAAGTGTGCCCTTATTACTGTTTTCAAGTTAAGTAGACTGCATCTCGTACACTTGTTTGTTTTAATTGTTTTTGTTTTGTTCTGTACGTCGGTTATAGCTATTTTTAAACTTTTGCGCATGCCTTCATCGGTCGCGTCCGCTTTCACCATTTCATGACAAGTACACCACTTTTCATTGATGTGTGCCTTTGCGCACGTCCTGTTTGGTGAAACCTCTTCGAACAACCCTTCACACGATGGACATGCTTCGGATCTCGTCAGATTAATAGACTGATTGGACATCCGTAGAATATGCCATAAAGTCATATGTAAATCTAGATGCGACGTCAACCGACCCTGGTTTAATTCCAAGTTGTATGACTGATCGCGATATTGTTGTCTAAACTGAAGCGGTACCCACATGAATAACATTGGCAGTCTCTCTTCGTAATACGATTCTACTGTAACACGCAATTTTCCGTACCGTATACCATGATCACTTAAAAAAAAAATAAACGTATTGTTGAGTGCCCCGTTCTGTTGTAGTTTTTCAAGGAACTCCACAATTTTGTCATCAAACAGTGTTGGCGAGTTGAACGTGTTGTGGCTATACGAGTTCATCCAGAACAAACCGAAGAAATTGTCGTTTTTGTACGCTTCGGCGAAACTTAACGCGTAGTTGAGCATGTTTGTAGCACTCGTTTGTGTGTGGGCACAAACAATGTTGCCGGCATTCCGTTCTCCAGTCAAAAATAAAGGTCGCATGTAGTGGTCCACAGGTGGATCCTTGAATCCATAATTTGAGAATGTGTCTGGTAGCGCCAGGAAATCTTCGCCATAAGCTGTAATATAACCAGCCTCTCTGAATTTTGTCCAGATCATTAGGTTTCGACATTCATGCATGCTTGGTTTGCATTTTTTGTAAATTGTAGAAATATTTTTACCAGTCAATATAGCCATTAGATTGGGAAATGTGTTGTACGCTACCTAAAAACCAAAAGGTGTTAATAAAATAAGAAAACAATCTTTAATTAAATTTAAATTAATTAACCTATCTTCTAAGGGGTATAGTAAAACGTAATCTAACTAGACAAGGCTTTAAGTTACCTTACCTACCACATAACTACCTACTTAAGACTTCCCTATTCTAAAAGAGACTTTATTCCTTAATTAAAAATGATGGTTCCTAAAGTGCTGTCCACTTTAGTACAATAGTCACCTTCCGCAACTGACTGACTGCTAAAGATGCATTCATAGACACACACACACACACGCACACACCAAGCCTCAGAACTATTCTGGGAACCCAGTGCTAGTTTTCATTCGATCACGTTTTTTAACGAAAACAAGAATATGTATGGCAAAACAAAACAAATGCTCCACAGAATGCACCTATCGGCGAACAGCTTGTGTAGGGCATGTGGCAAGTGGCGAGGAAACGGAGTCAATGCAGCACCTACTGTGCGACTGCGACTCCCTGTCTAGGAAAAGTAAGGGACTCTTGGGATAGACTTATCCGAAAGCAGAAGACTTCAGCCCAAAGATGTTGTCATACTTATGTTAATTATATTTACAGAGGCGAAGAGTGAAAGGATGGGGTTGCACAAAAGATACCGATGGTTCGAAGTGCTACTGGGAGAAGGAAACCCCAGCATGTCCCACTAAGATAAGATAAGATTCTCTCCTCGTTTTCTACCAGGGAGCGCTGCTTCAATGCCATAAATATTTTCGTTTTCGTTGGCGAGATCAAATGGCGAATAAAATAAAAAACCTTAAACCTTGGCTTTTTTTTTACCTGATTTTGACACAGCAGTAGGTACCAAAATTTCAATTAGTTATCAAAAAGTGTCCATTTTATAAATAGGAATGTATAAATATTTCTATAAGGCAAATATAATTTAAAACAAAGTATTGAAAAGTCGCCTCGGTTGCAACACTGCTGTGTGGCTAAGCGCTCGGACCGATTACCGGACGACTTGGGTTCAATTCCTAGGTCAGGCACACGTTTGGGCAATTCAGACGAGTAATCTTATAGTATGAGCCATTTAATGTAACGTCATCATCAACGTCTGGGTTTCTAGTGCGAGTTTCATTCGTTTATCGAAAACGAGAAATTGTATGGCAATAACTCTTCTCGTACCTATGTCGCCAGGAGGCGCTGCTACAATGCCATACTAATTTTCGTTTTCGTAAACGCAATCGAATGAATACAAATAGTAAAAAACTCACACCAGGCACCCAGATCGAATTACATTTTATCAAAACCTTTAAAACATTCCCCGCTGATTTCTCCTCCAAAACTGTACCGATTTAATTACTTTTTTCATTAAAAATTAAAGAAAGGCTTTGGCTTTGTCCCTATATGTTTTGCTTTTTTTTATATAATCTTGTCAAATTTGGGAAACAGCGGAAAATCTGGCCAATGTTTAAGGTTTTTAAAGGTACATATATTTTTAAAATAATTTATTTATGAAAAAAAGGAAAACATACGGACACAGCCAAATTTTTTTTTGAGAGAGATTGCTGATTGCCGTAAGGGTACCTCAAGCCGTGTGAAACGGATCACCTTTGGAGGTTTTCTGGAGGGAACGGCATCACTCACTTAAGTGTGTGTCCCCGTGCCCTACTAGATTCTCCGAAGGGTTCGGATCAGATCGGAACACAGCCAAAGCCTTTCTTTAATGTTTAATGAAAAAAGTAATTAAATCGGTCCAGTTTTGAAGGAGGAATCAGGGGACTACGAAACGTTGATTTTGTCTACTTTTCAAACATATTTTTCAATTCAGTCGACTTCAGTGTTTCCTGTGGACAGTGTTCTACACCAGTTAAATGTCAGTTGATAACCCCTAAGTTTAATCATAGGTCTTGTCGAACACTAGTGCTACTACATACATCTCTTCTGTGCCCTAATTGGTCTACCAATAGAAAATACCAACCACCAATAAAGACTTTAGATTTTTCCTACCTTTTGATATCCCCTGTAATCCAACCAATCATGGCTGTTCAAGTAGCTCGCTGTCTTGGGCATGCTACTGTAGATTCTTCCGCGCGACATCGTGTCCATCCCTAGCATGAGAACATTCCAGCCTCTATGATTGTGCTTATCATCATTGCTTTTATTTATTTTCTTGAGTATTATATACGCGTCTTCATAAAGGTAGTAAGATTTTGCAAAACTATCTTTTGTACATTTCACTTTTATGACTTCTGATTCTAAATGTGCTACAGTGCCATTTTTAAATGGTAGACATGAGGAATAGCTAAAAGAAAAAACGTGTAAAATTTTAGGTCACTTCTGTCTATGTTAAAGATTCCTAGTGTGAGTTTTATTTATTCGTCATTCGACCAAGTTAACGAAACCGAAAGTAGGTACCTATGGCATTTCTGCCCCCGTTGTACACACTCTCGTTTACCTACACTCGTTTTCGTTAACGTGATCGAATGGCGAACGAAACTCGCACTAGGCACTCTGAGAGCCTGGTGTGAGTTGTATGAGCTTTGTGAGATAATAAATTACCCATTATAGAAGTTATATCATCTTCACAAGCAATATTAGATACCTACAATGGAAAAACAAAAATGAATTGTTGATACCTTCTGCTAAGTTTTACTTGTTCGAATGAATTACGGATCGTAATTCATTCGATTTTTGCCATACAAATTCTCGTTTTCGTTAACGTGATCGAATATCAAAGATAAATCACACTAGGCCCACTGTAACCATATTATTAGTTTAGTACACAGTAGGTACTTACTCAGCGTTAACTCTATGGCAAAATTAATGGACACTACATTTACCTACAGCTTCCATCATACAGGGTGCCAAGTGCGAGTTTCATTCGCAATTCGATCACGTCAACGAAAACGACAATTTGTGTGTTTTTAATTCTTCTCGTATGCCGCCAGGAGGCGCTGCTTCAATGCCATGCTAATTTTCGTTTTCGTTAACGTAATCGAATGAATACGGATAGTAAATAAAACTCAAACTAGGCGCACCCAGTTCAACATACTTTCTTTGATACCGAGTATTATCGTCTTCGTGAACTCTTGGAAACTGCTACTGCCTTCAAATATCCTTTTTTAATGATTTTAGTTGAATAACTACACATTTTCATTAAAAAATTAAAAAAAATATATATTTGAATACTACCTATAATCGAACCTTAAATAAATATCGCATTCAAACACTTTTATCGGTTAGAATACTTAAACTATTAATAATATTGATACTATACTATTAATACTTTGGCTAAGGCAAGAGCTGGATGAGAGTAGCCGCGGATCGTGCTCGGTGGCGTGCACTTGGAGAGGCCTATGTCCAGCAGTGGACTAGCCTAGTATAGGCTGATGATGATGATGGTGATGATACTTAAACAGGTATATACCTACTAGATACTTACGTGATATGAGAGTCCTCTTTTGAGGGCACATTCGAGCGTCTAGCAAATTGGTAACAGCACGATAAATTCCTTTTCATATTAACAACAAACATTATAGAGTTGTCAGATAATTTTTCAATAAAAACAGTCCGAAGGCCGCACGAATAATTTAAATTTGGTGCTTCCTTAAACTTCATTGTTTTGGCGTAGTTAGGAATAAAACAGCCAGGATTGTCAATTAAAAATGCTGCTGATTCTGCAAAAATAAGCGATGATGGTAAATGGAGTGCTAAATTGTTGCAAACCGTCAACTTTACGCCGTGAAAATAACTTACCGTTGTATGTTTTTACTTTACTATGTCTTTCATTTGTTAATTTGTTATATTTGTATTCTGTTCCTATATAATTAAAAATACGATAATAAATAATAGAGAGTGCTACCCATGTTGCCACCATAAGACCACATAACGATTTCGACATTCCAACGTATACTTGTTTTGTTAGGTGTTCTAAAAAAATAGATGAGTGTTAGTATTGATAGATCTTAATTCTTCAAAGTTTTTGACTATCTAGTATGCATAAATAACTATATTTCCTATCTTTTCTCTAAGTTTAATATGAGGCATTAACAAAAAAGTATTAAATAAGTATTTCTTAAACTTTCTAACTTAATATAATTTAGGTACCTACTTGAATTTTACTCATTACAATGCAGAATAACCAAATTGTTCCGAATGATTTGTGAACTTCTATTTGGGTTGTAATTTTTTTGTTTTAAGTAGTGCTTACTTGAGTCTATTGATTTAATAGTTATCTTTTTTATAAGATATTATAAAAATATATGTTACCTTAATCAACATCACATTAATTCGGTGATAATGAATCACACATAATAATATCCTGGAAACCAATCACATTTGATTTTTTTTTTGATATTTCACGATCACAACACATTCATGAGCACACACGTACGCTTTATACCTAGGTAAGTAATTTAACAATACGGCTAACAGTCGTGTAATCGTGTTCGCTCGCTGTGGTGTAACTACGAGATCGCAAGCTTCAATGAGGTAACAACTCTCGACCATGTTGATGTAGCTAACCTTCCTAATTTGAATTTGAACTCTTTTCCATTGGAATAGAGTTAGTGCATTCAAATTTACGAGTCGGATGAGCCATTGAAGCCGTCAAATGAGTGGAATTCATTGCCATCGATAACACGAACGATTTGGTCATAAGTTTGGTTTGGAGCATGACAAAAAATTATCTTAAAATAATTATAACTTATTTAACATGAAATAATACAACATTATTTAAAAATTATAGTAACATTTCAAAGCTGGTAGAGTAGATAGAGGGTGCGCCAAAGTTCACATGATAATAAAAGCCCGATTATTGAAAGTTCGGAAGTGTCCTTCATCCAATTTCTATATTATGATAACCACTATTCATAACACACAATTTGCAAGCTATAGGTCCTAGGGGAGCTGACGAAGAGCGAAGCGATGAGCGTTAGATGTGCATGAACCACCCCGCGCGAGCCGACCGAGCGTTGCGGCAACAGCGGCTGGCGAGGCGCCAAGGCAGGACCAAAACAAGATTGCAAAATTCTTGTAAGCGAAGTTAATACTTAACTATAAAGGATGTTTGGTAATACCTGTATAATCCCGAATATGGCAGATAGAACCCCTGAGAATTATTAACATACCAGAAAAACACCATATGGCCATGATATTAACGATGTTTGTTACTGAGTAAAAGTGAAAACCCTAGGTCCAGCTGATGCATTGCTCTTGTTCGTCAACCTCATGATCCAAACAAAACAGAAGTCAAAACATGTCAGGGTAACAACAGGGTAACAATACAGAAGTCAAAACACAATCACAAAATAATGTAATAAAATAAATTGGAGTTTTTGTATGGAAAAGTAAATCTTCATAAATATGATTTTGCATGTTACCACGGTGTTATTTATACTTGGTCGCATAGCTATGTTTCGGGAATATACACATATTACCAAAGACCCTGTATTATTAAAAGTTGGATTTGAATAAAACAAAGGTCCCTAACTATTTTTAGAAAATAACTCCTCTAACAATTACATAAATCATAATCTCAATAGTTTGACGTGCAAAAGAAGTAGAAGTATATTTTCTCCTTTGATTTATCGGGTTATCCACTATTGACAACGTTATGATGTAGTTTACAGGAAAATCTCTACCTATTCCGATCTATGCATTATGAATCATATTATTCTAAACTACCTACGTCTGTTATGTATGACTTATGAACTCCGATGGTAGTATCATAGTGGCACCAATATGTTCGATCAGTTTTCATCGCCAGAAATAACATTGATTTTTATTGAAATTTCAAGGAATTACAGCTAGGAAGCTGTGCAGCAGGTGTTCGGGCTATTTAGCAAACGCTTATCTATATATTAATAGCGTAAGCCGATTTTTGTCCCAGTGATTATGGGACGATAGCTGCACTTAAAAAATCGGTTATGGTCTCATTTTGAAGAGCTCCAGCCGTAGATGTGTAGAAAAATAAAGAAACCTGTCATAGGTTTCAAAATTCCTAAAAAATCTGTTGAATGAACGCGAAGTTTTGCGCGCGACCCACTAGTTTACCTTACAGGCGCTGAAGAATATCTTATTGACACTCCGGGCTGCAGGGCACGAAACTTTGAACTAATTATACCTGACCATTTAACCGAATTTTCATGTGGTAAACGTAAAGTTTTTGTCCGTAACATTAAAGATACAATCGTAATCTATTTTTAAAATCAGTTAAAGAAATGCTTTTACCAAACCATATATAGATAGCTCTCTTCGTACTAATGACGTGGGTAATACAATAGAATAGTACCTACGTGAAAGATACTTACCAAATTGCGTAGGTTTTTCGAGATCACTGAAGCAGGCAGCTAGGTACGTGGAGCGTATTCTCGCTATCAGTATGACAAAAATAATCTCAATATATTAGGTACATTTATTACATCTTAGAATTAACTTTTCAATATCCTGTAAAAGTGCTTTCTGCTTTATTGAAAAAAGGTTTATTTATTGCCGCCTAGAGATATTCATCGTCGGAAAATAGCTTCTCACCGATAATAATTTCTAGGTCGATTTGTTCCCCCGGTATCGATTCCCTGCGTATCGACTTCCCACCGTATCGACTTCTCCCGGTATTGACTCCCGCCGTATCGACTTTCCTCGGTTTTGATGTTGTAAAATGTTTTAGTTTGAAAATAATCAATATTGAAGTTTCTACAATAATTACAATAATTACTAAGAACTTATTACAATAATTAACGTTAATAAATATATAACAGTTTAATCAGTCTTTAAAATTTCGTTTTATTATTAGTAATAAAGTAGGTAGGTACGTAATCTTAAATCACAGTTTAATTACAGATCCCTTGCTCTAGTCCCGACTTCAGAAACACCTGACGTGCCGCTCCGCGGGTTGTTGATGAATGCCGCCGATTGTTGAAAAAAATAAATTGTTTGATTTTAACCCAACTAATTGGCTCAACCAATGCCAATTTCTGAATTTAAGCACGAAAATTAAATATAAACAAATCTAGAGCATATTGGACCCTTTAAATTTTGTCACTAAATTAAATATTAATGTCAACAATTTGTATTGAGAAATAATTATAGTTAATGAAATTATTTAAAAAATAAGCAACGTACAAGTGTTTTAATCTAAAAATACTGCTGAAAAATGGCAAATGCTTTTTAAAAACTCAGATACTTTAACAAATACATTTAAAATTATTTCCTTTTTGCTTTCCATACCTGCAATTTCCGCTTTTACGTAAAGATTTTTTTTTCCGTAGGTAATTAATATAAAATGGCGAGAAGAAAGGATTTATTTTAATATGGATCTAAATTGCTCAGATTCCTATTTAATAATTTTTAAAATAATAAGACTTTGTTAACCAAAGCTTAGACTAATAACAAATACACATGGCAAAATAAATAATTACTTACTAAAAATAAATGTGTACTATTTTTTTTCTTGAATTTCCCAATAGTACACATGCCTGCACATCAACCTACCACAAACTGTCAAATGTCCTCAATAGACTTTGAACTTTATTCCTAAGTCATATAAGAAGAAACTTGACAGTTTTTGATAGGTTGATGTACAGGCGTCTGTACTATATTTTTTGCAATGTTTTGAAAAAATACTATTTTACCTTCAAAAAAAGGTAGCAACCCTAGGTACAGGCCACATATAAATGGCAGCGGGCGCGGACATGGCACGGGCGGCTTCCTCTTCCATTCAAATTTCATACTAAGTGCATGGAAATAAAGCGAGTCGCGGGCGCCGAAATGGCGCGTCATACCACGTCAGAGCTACGACATACCGTATGTCCTAAATGGCGCTTTATGTCCATGCACTTAGTATGAAATTTGAATGGAAGAGGAAGCCGCCCTTGCCATTTCCGCGCCCGACGCCATTCATGTGTGGCCTGCGCCCTACGCTTCACGTCCTGCCTCGTCTTTTCTATATGTTTTAAAAAGTCGCGACGGCGGCGGCGCCCCGTCTGCGCTCCGTCCGCGCCCCGTCGGTGCCCCGTCCGCGCCCCATCCGCGCCCCGTCAGTGCCTTACGACTTTTCTTTTCTTCTCTGCCTTATAGTAAAATGTAGATCTTCTTGGAGAAGTTAGCATCGTGGAAGTCCTTCGGCACTTTTAGTGAAACCTATTTATCGTTTAACGTACATATTCCATTTTTTACCTTTTCACCGACGACGACGTGTTGTTTTAGAATGTCGATGGTATATTTCTAACTTCCGTTTTTTACAATACTTACTGGACAAACATTGTGTTAAGTAAATTACTATATAGAAACACTTCCATAATAGTTGACATTATTTTATACCTGCACATTTAAAATAACATTATTGTCTTTCCAAACCACTAACTGATCTATTCGCATATTAATATTGGCGTTATGCCGTTTTAACAAACCTAAGTATTGTTTTTCTGTTGATGACGACTTATTTATTATTTAATCATATAAATCGTAGAGCAATCCTTTAAGTAAAGACAATACTTTTCTGATTTTGTTGTTTTTCAACATGAACCGATGGCAGGGTTTGCACATCATTAATTACCCATCTGGGTAGTAAACACCATCATACCTATTTCTGCAGCAAAGCTAAAGTATAGCAGTTGCTAAGTCGCAATGCAGGTCATCTGGTGTGTCCTGTTTTGAAGCCCAGTAACATTACTGAGCACAGAATCATAAAGACCTAGGCTGCAGAATAACGCGTAAACTATAACCATTATACTATGCTGTTATTCATTTGGACTTAAATACAATTAAATTAAACAAAAAGGATCATATTTTTTTTGGAGGATTCAGTAAAGCTATGTTAGATTATGAAAATCTCATGTAATTGCTTATGCGAACTGAAAAAATAGTTTACTGTTATTTTATGTAAATAGATACTATAAAAAATGTTTAGAGCTGAAGAATTTACAATTTACTTATACTTATAGCTTATTTTACAAAATTGAGAAAATTAACAATTCTCTTTCCTTTGGCAAACACAAAAAAGTCTGTCTCGCTGATGCGTTGCACACTTTCCTAATCCTCTGTACACTGATATCACACTTACAGCACCAACAAGTTCCATAATAGCGCCTTTTTTAGAAACGACAGCCTCATACGACACGTTTCCTGGTGTCATCGAAAATGCCACCACGTAATACAAACTCAATTCATTATAATAGAAATGTATTCTGAGTATGTTGTTTATTGACAGCTTCATACAACCCCAGCATCTTTCGGTTTTGACTTTCTTCACCATGTCTTTGATTTGCTGCGATGCATAATCTACACTTTTAATTCCTTCAATGTCTTGGGTGTCTAATGGATACATTCTATGGCAGCTGCACCATTTGGTGTGGATGCCAACATCAGCGCAAGTCCGGTTCCTAGAGACAACGTGAAATACACTATGGCACACCGGACACGCGTCCGACTCACCTTCTGTGTAATTTCCAGACTTCGCCAGACTATTAATATTAACCAGCGTATTATACAAATCGTAAGGTGTCACTAATCGAAATTGGTTAATAACTGTTGCTTTATAGAGTAACGGATGCCCTCCTCTAAACCTCATCGGAGTCCACATAAATAGAGCTGGCATACGTTCCTCGTAATAAGAGGCTGGTTGTGTGCGGTACTCGCCAAATCGAATGCCGTGATCGCTGAAGAATATAATAAATGTGTTCTCTAAAATTCCGGTGTACGTAAGCTGATTGAAGAAGTTTTCGAACATTTTGTCGGCTTCCTCTGGTCGGCTGTTGACATTGTGGCTAAATGAGTTCATCCAGAACATGCCAAAGAATGTGGCAGATCTGTAAGTTAATGCAAAATCTAATGCGTAATCCAGAAGATGTTGTCCTGATGGCACTTTTCCGGTGCAGACTAATGATTTGTTGTAGAGCTCGTTTTCGCCGTGCAGATAAAATGGTCTTAAGTAATGGTCTGTAGGGGGACTCTTAAATGCGTATTCTTTGTTAAACGTGTCTGGCAGTCGCAAATAATCTTCTCCGTACGCAGTGACGTATCCTGACTTTTTGAATTTGCTCCAAATTAAGAGCTCGTTGCATGCATCCATTCTTTGTGAACATCTTTTTGATATTGTTGACATATCCTTGCCGGTAAAGGCGGCCATTAAGTTAGGAAATGTGTTATCGCCTACCTGTAAAATTAAATACGTTATTAACAGCACCATTTAGGTACGCGTAATAGATATTAAAAATAATGTCAATTTATTTCTTTTATAACCCTTATCGTGTGACTCTTTCTCTACTCGCGCGTATTTTATAAATTACTAGCGGCCGCTTGCGGTTTCACCCGCTTGGTTCCCGTTCCCATGGGAATATCTGGATGAAAAGTATCCTATGTGTTATTCCAGGTTATAAACTATCTGTATGCCGAATTTCATCCAAATCCATCTGTTGCAGCGTGAAGAAGTAACAAATATATGAACATACATACACACAAACTTTCGCATTTATAATATTAGGAGGATTTTAGCTTGACGCTTTAAACCCAAGTCCGTGTCAGAAAGAAACTAAGTACAGTATTTGGTCTGTGGTATATAATAAAGTGTTCCATTCCAGTAATTTGGCTCAACATTAAAATAATTATATGGCAAACTACGTTCGGAAGTGTATTTCGTTATTATCATCATCATCATCATATAGCCCTTATCAGTCCCCAGCTTCTAATCTTCTAATGTACCTATACCAATTGCCAAAGTCACAAACCCCGATAAATTTTTAATCCAAACGTTATGGCTACATAGGTTTGAAAAAAATAAGTTTCAAATAATATTAAACTTTATTTACCTTATGGTAACCCCGAAAACCTAACCAAGAATTATCTTTGAAGAAGTTGACTGTTTGCCTCATCGTTTGTACGGTACGATATAAGGACATCGAGTCCATGCCGATCATCAGTACGTTGTATTTTTTTTCTCCTTGACTTTTTTGATGCTTCGGTACGGAGGTCTTTTTGATGAAAACGTAAGTGTCGCTGTAAACTGTGTGCGACACGTTACGATTGTCGAACTCGAAACACTTGACGTGGACGAACTCAGTTTCTACTTGGAACTTCTCGCCGGTCTGTATCTTTTGACAGGGTGTATATCTGTAAAGGAAATCATATTTCATCATCCTCATAACGGCTCTAGTCAGCCTACTGGTGGACATAGGCTGCTCCCATTACATGCCACTGAACTTATTCGGCTCTTCTCATCGAATCGGACTATTGCCAGCCTTATTAATCTAGATACTTTATAAAATCAAGTTTAGCTAGCTAAAGTCTCCGTTTGTGACAATTATGATTTGTGGTGGAGAAATAAAATGCCTCTTTCTTTAGAGAGAGAGTGAAAAATGGGGTACATTGTACATTTGTCAAGTCATAATTAATACCATTATTTAAAACATCATCATCAGCTCATTTTTGTCCCCACTGCTGGGGCACGAGCCTCCCTATGGATGGATAGAGAGAACGGGCCATAAACCACCACGCGGGCCAAGAGCGGATTGGTGGTTGTTAACGACTACCTAACTAACCGGGACCAACGGCTTTACGTGCCTTCCGAAACACGGAGGAACTCGAGATGATACATTATTGGTCACCCATCCGATGACCTGCCTTTGCGAAAGTTGCTTAACCTTAGCACTCGCAGACCAGGCGTGTTAACCACTGCGCCATTGAGCTCCTCATTAGCTCCCAATCAGAACATTTTTTTAATATAATGACAGGCGCAGAATCTTTCAATCATTCCTTTATCGGAACATGTCCTGTTTTCTGCAATGAATTGAAATAAACTTCGAAAGTTTGGACATCCATCGAGTTTTTAAGAGACGGGGGCATCATCATCATCTCAGCCAAAAAGACGTCCACTGCTGGACAAAGGCCTCCCTCAAGGATAAATCACTTTGAGGGGAATTTGCCATAATCGCCACGCTTGGCAGGCGGGTTGGCGATCGCAGTAGGGTGAGAATAATCATAGAGAGACGCTGCTGCCCATCCTCTGGAATGGTCCCATAGTCGCCTTCTACGATACCCGCGGGAAGAGATGGGGTGGTGCTATTCTTTATCCCCGGCACCACTCGGGGGCATACATTTTTATTATTAACAAACTCCTTAGAGTCAAAATCAAACATCAAACATAAAAATTATAAAAAATGGTCCAAGTTACTTACTCAATTTTTTTGGTTTCATGGCCAATGAGCGAAGAACTTTTAATGAAACGGTAACAGCAACTGAAGTTGGCACTCTTCCTTAGGTATTGTTTCATTGTCTGTGGTTTTATCAGGACTCGCACGTAATCATTGTCAGTTTTCTTCAGAAACACAGCGCGCTTGCCACAGCTTTGTTGTCTTATCTTATTTTTTCCATACTGTACCATTGCAACGGGAATTTGACATCCTGGTGTATTTACAAAGAAAGCTGAAAAATAAAACGTATCTTAGTACTAAGTAGGTACTTACCTAAACGAAGAGTTATATAATTTCGGATTTTTGCCTACATTGAGCTGAATAACAAAATTCTGGCCAGTTTGAGCAAGATCTGGCAAGGCGGTACTTGTACCGAATTGTACCTAACTATTACAAAAATTCATCATAGCTAATTAGAAAAAAACTTAATCGTAGGAGAAGTTTGGCGTGGTTTAGCTTTGTATTTGTAATAAGAATTTGAATGTGTACGTCGCTTGTTTCAATTGATTATTCTGCCTTACCTTTTTTGGTGTATTCGAATAGTTCCAATGAATTGTCGTCATCATCGTAATTTTGCGGGTACACATCATTTAGTGGTATATGTCGCATGGGTATGTTGGTTATTTTGATGGGTTTTTGGGTGGCGGTTTTCCTTTTATGGGACTGCATTATGTGGTATATTTTTGGCGAAGGTGAATGGTACCAGTAGTACAGGAGTAAGGTGACGAAGCAAGAGATAACAGCGACCACACCCACGGCCACCTTTATCTGCTTCATGTTTGCAATTCTTTTGATTTTTCTCATTCTGAAATAGAAATTCAATTCATTTATTCAGTTTAGGCTTTAAAATAGCACATATACATGTCACTATGCCATCGTTTCATAAGTCTACACAGGGCAAGAGAGAGAGAGACCTTGTATTGAGAAGAACTGGCAAGAAACTCAGTAAGGGCATATCTTTTCTCCCTTTCTTTTATAGCGTCATAATATTGTAAAATACCCTATCATAGTTGCCTCGCAACTCGCAACAGAACATTTTTGATTTGATGCTAAGCGAAAAGCCATTGTACCGATACAGCACAGTCGCGAGTTGAGTTACGTAAACACTTTTAAGGCGACGCATTGGAAATTTACGTGGCGGGGCTCTTGATTTTTCCCAACAATTACAAAACATATGAAAGTGATATTTGATGACATGATTTTTCATTTAATTGACTTCATTTTGCTAGTTGCAGAAACACGATTTGTCAACTTTTATAACAGAGAAAAAAATATCAAAGTAACCTCTTTTAAAACATAGATTTGCATTTTACAAGCAAACCAGACCGATCTTAGTAGATTAGTCTTAACACACACTTCAAAATGCTGGTTCATTATTTAAAAATAATTTGTAGTTTTAATTTGAAGGAAAAAAAACAGGTTTTCTTATGGTACGGGGCGAAAACGCTCCGTATTAGATTAACCCCCTTATTCACAAAAACTATTTGACCCTTAGATGAATGATAGGTCTCGCAGCGAGACCTATCATTCATCTAAGATTTGACCACTATTTAAGTTAAATATTGTTTTGTCAACGTCACACAAACGCCATTTTGAATTTGAGAAAAAGAGACAAAACAATGATTAACTAAATAATACTTAAATAGTTTTTTTGAATAAGGGGGTAATTGTTTAGCGGTGCGTCGCCTGTGCTAAGAGACTGAGAAAGAGTGCTGAGGAGCTCGATGGCGCAGTGGTTAACGCGCCCGGTCTGCGAGTGCTGAGGTCAAGCAACTTTCGCAAAGGCCGGTCATCGGAATGGTCACTAAAAATTTATCATCTCGAGCTCCTCCGTGCTTCGGAAGGCACGTAAAGCCGTTGGTCCCAGCTGTTAGCATTAGCAGTCGTTAACAACTAGCAACTACCAATCCGCACTGGGCCCGCGTGGTGGTTTATGGCCAGTTCTCCCTATCCATCCATAGGGAAGGCTCGTGCCCCAGCAGTGGGGACATAAAATTAGCTGGTGATGTGATGTGATGATGCTGAGAGATCCATCGCATTAAGAGTTGTTATCCTCTAATATATTAGCCGTAAGTGTTACACTAATATGCTAAGGGCTCCTTACATTTTTTCACATCTTCCGGTCCTTTAGCAACGTTATGCCAGTTCCTCATACCTACCAACAATCAAGGTCGTCCCACCATCATGGTCTATCTAGCTGATTCTAGCCTTTTCCTCATCACCTTTTCGCAGTCTGTGGGTTTTGCAAGAGATGCAAACTTAAAAGATAAATAACTGTTCTTGTGACTGCATTCATTCAGTAAATTAGAGACCAAAGCTTTACCTAAATTAAAGGTACTTTCAACGTAAAACTTTTGAACGCTTAAAAGTAAGTTGGTGAGGTGTAGAATGTAACTAGCTACGTCATCATCAGACGTCCCCACATAAACACAAACAAACTCAGACAGTACAGTACGAAGATCGTTCTTTAACCCACCATGCTATCTTAATTTAAAAAGCTTGCTATTTAACCTGTACTCCGAAGCACAGAGGAGCTCAAGACACTTTAACTTGGTCACCTATCTGGTAAACTGACATGACGTAAGATGCTTAACTTGCAAGATCGCAAAGTGAACATATTTCGCGATCGAGCTTTAGGTACATGTTCAATGTAATGTTTAAGTGTATGTTAGTACAACAAGGTCATAATGTTTTTTTAATAATCCGTTTTTCGTGATTTCATCCGTCATGTCCATCAATTATTTATTTTTTATATGCATATTTTAAGTGCGAAGGCTATCTAAATTGATAATAACCGCAAAAAAGTTAAAACATACCTATATAATTCACACATAAGTACATAGTATACCTATATGTATACCATGTATGAACACGTTGTTTGGAGAAGCGTTATAACATCCCGAAACCCTTTTCGCAGGGTTGCTTTTGGATATACCAAATCTATAAGGAACAGCAAGTTATTAATAGTAAAAGTTACCTACTCATAAAATAATTAAACATAATACGAGTACCTACATAACGTACAAACAAACATAATTAAATCATAATTGAGCAACTTTTACTATCAAAACTGTGTTTTTCTATACATTTTAGTCCATCCATCTACACAGTAATTTCCTCAATGCTAATTGTTTTGATTTTGAAGTCGAACAAGGTTATGTTGGTTTTAATGATGTGTTGTTTGATGTCCTTTCAGAATATTTTTATTTTTAAATTCCCCATAAATTGCGTATTGAGCTTCCCCCTTCCTTCCTTCTTTCTTCCGTCCTTCGAGCTTCTGTACAAGCGAGATCAAAGGGCTTATTGCATGCTTATTGTCTAATTTAACTTCTACCACGATACCTTTCAAAGGTTAATTCCAGATAAATGGCACATTGACGATGTCGTTCATTCAACATCATTCGAAAACGCGTTGCGATCGCAATCTTGCTTAGAGCATCCAAGGCGCTGTGCCCACCTAAGTAACGTGGCACGTGATCTGACAAGTGATCTGGCGTAGAGTAGCTGAGTAGCATGTCGCGCTACGCCACGTGAATGGGCGCTAGCCCATACATTTCCTTTGAATGTTGATGCGAGTGGCGAGTTACATGCCAGATCACTTGTCAGATCACGTGCCACGTTACTTAGGTGGGCACAGCGCTTTAGTCTTGTGAACACTTGTGAATTAGTTTGAAGTTCTTGAATAGATACTAATTAGATCTTGAATAGCTTTAAAATGTCAAATTGAAAGGTATTATGATAAGTACTCGTATTAGAGTTAGACAATAAGGAGGTAGGTCGCGCGTGTGGCATATACACATACAACTGTTACCAAGTGATCACTCCTGACTCCTGAGCGTGCGGAAACCAGCCTGTCGACACTGTCCTCCGTCCACTTCATCATGGCTGCCTATTACTACACAGTGCATCTATTTTCTTATTGTCTCGCGCTAAACTTCGTGTTTCGGCTGTGTCGTCGGATTTCTATCAGTCAAACAGTATATAGAGTTGCTACTATTATTTTTACTTATTTTATATTTATTTTAGAAAGAGGGAAAATTTTGTTGTGTCATACTTATAATTGATTTACGATTTATAGTTTACAGCTCTATATGGTTCAGACTAAAATCAAAACAAAACAACAGAAAGTAGGTACGCTGTTTTGAATTCATATTATTATACATTTACGTAGCTACACGATAAATGTAATAGTTAATGGACATGGAAATTAATATTCGGTTGCATTCGGAAATGCGATGATTTTACCCAGAGACATTATTTAAAAGCATTGTACATTGTATATCTTTGTGGTGTGTGAGTAGCTCTTATATTTTTACGATAGCGAATCAGTACTTCCTGCCTGCCACCAGCGAGTCTCACCAGTAGAATTGAGAAGACGTATATTGTTAAAGGAGTTAAAAGTTCACAATGCATATCAGCAGATCTTACAAAGTCACTTTATTATAGTATTTATAATTACTAGTGGTCGCCCAGTGGTCGAAATTTTTATAAAAAGCTGTTAACTAAACAATATTTTATTAAGGCTGCACTGATTGTATCCTAAGCAAAGAAAAATTAAAAAAGATAGAATGTGAGTTTGAATTGGAATTGACAGATTACAGCCGCTCCTCTCTCTTCCATTTATGAAATTTTTGAAAAATGTATGAAACAATGTTTATTTAATTTTCACACCACCTGCTCGACAATGCCTCATTACATATCATGCAAACCTTACTCAAAGTAAATCATTGTAGTCCTTGTCTTTTGCCGGGGTGTAATGTTGTACTGAATTTCATTATAACCCGCCGGGCAGTAATGTGATTCTCACTTCTCTTAGTTCTTATTGTTATGCATTTAAAGTCTAATTTCGTCAAAATCGCGCGGCGCGCGGCTGCTGCAGCTGCTGGTGGCCGACGGCGAGGAGGTGGACGGCGGCGCGCGCCGCGCCTCATTTATTTGAAAATCGAACTTATTCGAAAATCGAGCTGGCCACGCCACGGCAAGCCGAACGAAAAAAAATCAATACTTAAAACAAAAGCCGCGAGTATTTCAATACGGTGCAATCAGTATCAGACAAAACTGCAAAAGAAGATAGAATAAAACATTAAGAAAATGTCGAGTGACGAAAGTGATTTAACTCCGGAGTCCATTAAATTAGACGCCTTAGGTATTGTTAATAACCTACTACCAGAGAAGTCGAAGGAAAAATACTTGAAAGCTTACGACGATTTCCACAAATGGAAAACTGCAAAAGGCGCAAAGTCTGTGTCGGTGTCAGTGCTTCTTGTTTATTTCGAGTATTTATCGTGTACAAAGAAGTCCAGCAGCCTGTGGTGTATCTATTCGATGCTCAGGTTAACAATAAGCATTAAACACGACATTAAGATAAATACATATAGCAAGTTATTGGCATTTTTAAAGAGGAAATCAGATGGTCATCGAGCAAAGAAGTCAAAAGTATTGACAGCGCAAGATGTGGAAACTTTTCTGAATGAGGCTCCTGATCACAGCTTTCTGGCCATGAAAGTAAGTATGAGTACTGCCTACTTTTTAGTTACGTTTCTAGTACCTACCTATAATAGCTCTATAAAATAGTTAATGAATAAAAGGGTATTTAAATGGCACACATTTAAAAAATACACATTCTAAGGTTTTGTCGCAAGCTTTTTTTATAATATAAAGGTCAAAAAATGTAGTAGTGTATCTATCTATTTACTCACAATCCTATTTTTTGTTACAGGTAGCCTTGATTTTTGGAGTGAATGGCGCATGTCGTGGAATTGAACTCGTAAACATAAAAGTCAATGATATCAAAAAACATGCAGATTTATTGCTGATTAACTTACCAGATACCAAAACAAATAGAGAACGTTCGTTCATAGTTCGTGAAGATTATGCAAGAATTGTTGAAAAGTACCAAGCTCTGCGCCTCTCTAATATAAACACCAACAGATTTTTTATCGGTTACAGTAATGGCAAATGCACCAGGCAAGTCATTGGCAAGAATAAAATCAGCGCCATGCCAAAAGAAATTGCAAAATACCTCAAATTGCAAAATCCCGAGCTCTATACGGGTCATTGTTTGAGGAGAACATCGGCAAGTCTGTTGGCAGATTCAGGAGCAGATATGGCCCAGATAAAACGTCATGGTGGCTGGAAATCCGATGCAGTAGCGGAGGGCTACATAGAGAATTCCATACAAAACAAAAACAAGATAAGCTGTCGTATTGGTGACAACATTCATCTGAAAACTACGTCCATTATTGATGATCCTTGGAAACCTTTGCCACCACAGCCATCTAGCTCAAAATATATCCCGTCAAGCCCACTGCCTCAAGCACCACCTTCCCCAACCTTTACTGTGCCAAACGACCCTCACACGCAAGGTTCTGATGTATTGGGTGCTGCTACTCAAATAAATTCCACCTCAACTAACATAAGCGTACCAAAAAATATAACCATATCTTTACATAACTGGACTAATGTATCAAACATCAATTTTAATTTACTTTTTATTGTTATTTACTGTGCCAATTATATATAATTAGTAATGAAAATAGTATTTTAATAAATAAAATACTTTTTCTAGTAGCCTTGGTTTTTATTGTCTCGCAAAAGGTGAGAAAAGTAGAGTATACTCCTCAGGGATAAAACTGATTTTGCCTTGGGCGCGCTTAAATCCTTCACTGCTCTCAGGACTCCATTTTAATTCCCTCGCTTCGCTCGGGAATCAACTCAAAACCCCCTCGCTACGCTCGGGAGTTAAATCTGGAGTCCTTCGTTACGCTCAGGATTGAAATATCGCGCCTGTGACATAATACAGTGCTTTATCCCCTTGGTGTACAATCTACTATTAATGTATTTTTATCACTCCTTCTCTCTAAAAACTATAAGTGTGCGAAATTTCATACTCCTCCGTCCGCGCAATTTTCGTAAAAATGGGTACCTACAAAGTTTTTGCTTCACGTTTTAATATATTTATAGATTATTCAATACTAAAAGTCAGTTAAATAAAAAATCTTATTTTTATTGTTAGACACTGAGAAATATATGCACACAAACCTCGAAAATGTGTTCACGGCGAAACGTTTTATTATATTTAATAGACTCATTTTTATAAATTATATTATTTTCTTAATTAAATGTCTGTATAACACAACCACCGCAAACGTAGGTACGAATGCGTATACTTACTGAAATGAATCGTGTTTACAATAAATTGTTCAGTTATTCTGTAAACATTATTTATTTACGATATCAACATTATTAGTAATTTACAATGTGTCTTGATTTGTTTACACGCATCAAGCTGTTGTTGTGATTTTAATCTCATTTTCTATTATAATATCATATAATATAATATCATATTGTGTACCTACGTACAGTACAGCATATTTATCATTCGCACGCAGTATTCAGTAGGTATCTTAAACGAAATCAAATTCTATAGATCCAAGTTGATATGAAACTTAACAGAAAGAAAGAAATAAAAAGCGCAGCAAGGTTGATTATCTCATATAATGTAAACAAACAAACAAATTATTCGGACGTGATTCTATTACTGTCGTACGAGTAGATTTACTAGGGCTATATCGACAATGATAGAGATTTTAGGAAATTAGTTATTTAGTAGTATAACCGCTTATAGCTCCGCGTGCCCCGCTTAGTTTAGATGCGGATGAAGCTGCTCTGTCCAGCTCAGCCCTACTTCAACTATGTTCTAACAAGAATTTGCAACTAAAAGAGTAAGTTTTTTCTATGAAATAGAAATCAATGGATTGGTTTTTCTAAGTTATTTAAATGACAAGGTAATACACATAATAGTCTTTTATTTTACAGGGATGTACCTACTCATATGTTGCCAGTTTTGTGTTAAGATAAATACTTCGTCAAACTGCATTTGAGCAACAAATTAAATAACAACACTCACCCATTGCCATTTGTTATGGTGGAAATAAGTGACTGTTCTCCATGTAATATTGGGGTGATTCACTTGCACTATTTCACTGCATAGTTTTTTGTGTATTCCGTGAAATATGATTGTGTTAATAATTTATGATAACTGAGTAAAGCCGCAGGATGCTGCGCAACCATCTTTGTTTTCTTAATTTTACGCATGCGCGAAATATAGGAGGGAAGCTTGGAGAACCGGAGACTTCTACTTTTATTAAAAAGGTAGGTAGGTACCTAGTTGATGGCTTCGTGCGGTTAGCATAGTAATTTTCAGTGTCATAGTAATTTTCTTACAAGTTAAAAAAAAGACAATATTTATTTTGTTAATATATGATGATGATGATGAATGTTAATAGAAATGAGAAGTGAGATATACCCCCCGCCCCGACCCCTTGAGTATCTCAGTTACGCGGACACTTAGAGCATTAAACCAGAGAATTTGAAAAGTGACGTTTCACTATTTTGTTTCATTTGCCAACACTCATGCAGGTTCACGAATTAATATTCAACATAATACAAATTTTAGAAAATAAAACAAAGCAAATCCAAGAATTCCAACAGGAGACTTTGTGATGAATAAAATACAGCCGTCCGAACAATCTAATCCACTGTGAAATCAACGAAACAAAAATTAATTTTTGTCTGTCTAGTTAAGCAATATTATTTAATAAAACACCCATAATTTATAAGGTGTCATTGATCCAAGTGCGGAATTCGAGTATAAATTATTTACGGTTAAATTTACGTATTACAGAAAACATTATTGGCTACCTTCTATACCAGCTGATAACACTACTACATAGGTACTGTGAATGTCTTTTCCATTTATTTGCGTAACTCTAGCAATCAATTTGTACGTTAGCAAGTTTTACATCTACAGTATGATATAATGCTGATGCTACAATGCAGATGTTTAATAAAACAAATAATCTCTTCTAGAAATAAACTTAAGTTCCTACTTTGTTTCATTTTTCTTCCCGGAACGTTAACTACATTACTTGGTAAGTACCAAAATTGTTTTATTTAATTTTTTTAAAACGAACCTAACTTAATTATTAACCTAACTCTAACAAGGTTTTAATGCTGTAAGTCTAACATCAGAACATGATGTACAATACAATCTCGATTTTTTTATTTTGTTTTTTATTGGCAATCTGTTTTTATTTCCAGCTTGTCCTTCGACATTCTTCGACCATTTTCTCCTAGCCTTTTTATTGCGTGTTCATTCTTGGCCGGCTATTTTTTTTAAGTCATCTTCTCAACTTTTAGTTTGTCTACCTTTATATACAAATATCGATATCAAATACCTTTAGGTATATATAAATTATTAAACTTTAGGTAAACACATTAACTTATACAAGTTGTTCCTTGTTATTTATTAATTAACGACAAACTAATGGATCAACCACTAAATAAATAAACGAAATAAAGATAATCAACGATTTTCTTAAGTAACATAACATCGCAGTAACAAACCGTCGATTGAACAAGGCTTCGCAGTATGATAGTTTCGCACAAAAATCGTTCGTAGTAGTTACAGTTTTTCGATGTTACGAAACATCGCAGTAACAAGACGTCGATTTTACAAGGCGTCGCAGTATAGAGATGTCGTTGAAAGGTTTTCGAAGAAACAAAATTCGATGACACGGCTTTCGCATTCAATTCAACAGGAGGATTACGTTGCTTCCTTCCTGGAGAAAAGAAATAAACCTCCTGAATTTCTTGCCAGCTCTTCTAGGTCGAAGGCTCTCTAAAATCCGAACTGGTAGATTCAGTAGTTTACTCTAAAATAAGTTTTTATTAATATTTGTAGTTTATAGTTTTGACGTCAATTAGTGCCTGTGAAGGCTTAAGTTGAATAAATGATTTGAGTTTGACTTCTTAATATTCTTTTCTTTAAGTCTTATCAATTAGATGAGATGTTTGCTTCATTTTATTTTTCTGCAATCGGAAACAGTAGGCTTTGAGTACCTAATGCATAATTTTTATCATTGTATCCTTGGTAAGGTCTTTTCAATAACGTTTTATGTTTATTACTCGACTTACCTACACAGCAGGTATAGAGATAAGAAATTAATCACTGTTAATATTGAAAGTCTGCGATAGACCTTAAATTTGTGATTCAATGTTCATCGAAAATAACTTGCTTGCAACGATAAATGTAACATTGTGTTGTTATCATGGAAGTGAAGTGAAGTCATTTGTAAGATAGACTTTGTATTTATTCCATGATAAGGAAAGTTCCTTAAAGGTTTTATTCTGATCATGTTACCAAAAATCTATGATCAAGAAACATAGACTGAAATATACTATAAAACTTGACGAGAGGGACCAAATATCACCACTGGTCCGTGTCACCGTGTCATAGAAAGTTGGTAGGTACTGGGATACATAATGGCCCCAATTCACGGAGCGATAGAGTGGCGCGAATGGAGTGCCCGTGGGGCCTTAATGCTCAGGGCCCTAGGGTGTCCTAGGATAGAGTCGCCCGGTGGCAAGGCGCCCTAGGATAGAGCGAGCGCAGCAGTTGCTCTAGGCGCCCGGCGGCAGGGCGCCAAAATGCTAAAAGCAAAAACGATTTCTGGCAAAACAACATTTTTGATGGCGCCTTGCGAAAGAATTAGTGATATCATACTTTATTTCAATTCTCGCTCTACCTTGTTTAAGGCCTAGGGCCGGGCGTTGCATATGTTCGTTTGTGATAAAAGGTAGGTATTGAATCATCAATAAAACAAAAGTCAGCTTAGGAGTAATAAAATTAATTTAATAAATAATTATCACAATCACACACGACATAAACACACTATAATACAATAAGTTACAATTGACTCCATTTTAGTCGTTCTTTTCATTTCACACAAGTAAACATAATAATCGGTAATTAATAACTTAAATAAAATAACTATTTTGATACAACTGCTGATCAAAGTCGTCAGTGTCTAACTAAAATATAATGGGGTTTTGTGATATGTTTAATTAAGGGAAATTGTGAAAAGAGTTTTGTTAATATTCTAGCAGTTACCCTTAGAATATTTAAAATAATGGTCATGTCGGTCGTTATTATGCATGGTAACATTACTTTTAATTGTAAGTCAGTTTTTGATGAACGATTAGTAAACTATGTAATAGAAATATTTAATCTTGAAATGTAAATAAAAATTGGTATACTATAAATTTTGGCTTGACACTGACGACGATGTACTTATTTTATAATTCGTTGCAGCTTGTTGCAGCAGTAAAAGATATATTAAGACTTTTATAAACATACCATTGTCTACGTCAATCTACATCCCAATTTATGGCCAGTACACCCATACATTTTTCTAATTCGTGAAAAGTAATTGTATTAAATTTGACAGAGCAAGTATCAATGTTGTTCTACGATTACGGGGTTTTTATTTTGTTATTTCTAAATTCTAATACTTACGTAATAGTGAAAAGTTAATAAAAAATATGAGACGTAAGGTTTTTTAGCTATAGCTATCACTCGGCTATTTTCTACGAGTACCTATGCGAGTTTCTTTAAAAAAATGGTTCAATAAGGTCAAGGTAAGTCACTAGTCACTAGACGTGCTTCAATCCTAGAAAAAGTGTGGTGTAACTTAACTCGTTCAAACAGTGAAAAAACTCGAACTCAGCACACGGATTTGAGGCCAATCACATAAAACTTGTGAACTGTTTACATATATTTATTTCTAATTTCGAAAAAAAATATTAGAAAAAGCTGATACTAGAGCATTACTCGTAGATTGTATGACGTTATGATTACAATATGAAATTTTGCTAGATCCACTGATATTGCTGTACCTATAAGTATTTTACAAACGTTAAGTCTAGGACGCACTACAATGACTACTGCATGGATGTTATCTCTAGAAACATTACCTACATTAGGTACAAACACGGTACAAACATTAATTAATGTCATCGAGGGTTGCTACTCGTATAAGTATTCATTTAGTTACTATTTAGTACAAAGCATGGACTAATAATACAGTACAAAGTATTTCAAAATGGTTACATTTTGATGATTACTTTTGTTTGAATCTCATTTTTCGAAGTTGTTTGTTAGCATACTAGAAAATACGTTTTTTAATGTTATGAACGACTCGTATAATGCCTTAAATAAAATAAAATAACATTAATATGATAAATCCATATTTACATTTTCATTAAGTAGTTATATTTATTCTAATTTGCATTTTAACGATGCCTAAATTCAAAGTGTATTGAATTACTTTTCTTCAGTCTTATTAAAAAATGTGCGGTTAATCTTTATTTATAAAGAAGTTGTAGAATTTGTTGTAAACTTCAAAACAATTGAGTTGCATGTTTAGTAAATAGTTAAGCCTCTAATTTATTTAATACTTAATAGAATATATCATGCAATATACTTTATCAAATTAAATTGTGCAAACTGATTTACAAATGAAGATAATATAATTATGTTCTAGATTAATTTGCTTACTTATAAATAATTATATCTCTTTACGTTCATTTCTTTTTAGTAATAAAATACTTCTTTCTAATTGAATTACTGTGCAAAAATGGTAAATTTATGGTTTAATTTATGTGACTCATCGTTGTAATGCTCTTAAAAGTTTGTATTTTCTACAGATTCTGTCTCTACCATTTTCATATGATATTTTCCTAAAAAAGGTAGATGTTTTTCCCGTATCGGATTTAAGATTCCTCGCTATTTCAATATAATAGATAATATTAATATCCTCTGGTGGTCTACATTCATGGTGTTTGCGGTGGAGCTGGACATCCTGTAGAAAAATAATAACAATTAGTTCATACATACTTTATTTATTTAAGCACCTCTGTGGCCGAGTGACAAAGCGCTCGGCTCGACACCAGAAGGTCCCGGGTTCAAATCGCAGGTCGGGCAAGTGTTTCGGATTTTTCGATGCATAGCCCGGGTTTTTAATCACCAATCCGCATTTGGCAAGCGTGGTGATTAAGCCATTTACAGTTAATTGTAGTGACGTGATTTCAATGATGGACGCCTTTGCCCAGCAGTGGGACAGTTATAGGCTATTCAATCAGTCGTGCATAATTCGTTATCTTAAAAAAAAAGTTTATATTCACTGAGCTCCTGTTTCTATTAAAGGCAGCTTACGCGGAAACATGACTAAGCAGTTAAATGTAGACAGGTGATAATGCCAAACGTGAATATAAATTTGGCGCGTATTGTCCAAGCACCTATAACGGAACGTGGTAGTCGTGTCAAATCGTCGGTACAGAATAGTTTTGGATGGAATGCGACCAACACATTAGACGAGTTTGGTCAGGTGGACCGAGCCTACAGCAACCAAGCTTTTATAATGCCGCATTCTGTTACCCTAGTCATTATAGAATTCGCCGAACCTTTACGGCACGTTACAATTTGCATATGAAACACTTTTGAAGTCGAGTCACGGTGATTTGAATGGTTTGAGATAACTTTCTTATTTTGGAAATTGTCGATGTACGTAATTGTAGCATACGAAAAATTAATGGAATTGGTCCAGTTTAGTTTAGTGTGGTTTAGTGTTCTGAATTTTATATAACTAATGCCAAAACGTATGAAAGAGCGCATTGAAATTTAAATTGAAAATCCTAACAAGATAAATAATTCCGTTTCTTGAACTTAGTACGGTGTTGTACGCCTGTATAAGAGTATTCCGCAATACGTTACGGAAGAGTAATGTAGATGGATTGCATCAATTTGTGGATTAACCAACCATACTATAGCTACGTACGTAACTAATGCTACTTACGTCTACGTTAAATAATATAATATTGTAGCTTTGCAGAAATTATATTTATTTTCATGCTATGCTTATGTCCTTCTAAGCGGGACTAGTTTTATGGGCAATAAGACACTGTACCTATGTTTCCTGAAGCCGTAGCGATCAAATATATCCCTAAAAGTTTTATAGATATTAGGTACCTACCAACATCACGCAAGGGGGTCTCGGTCCGTACCTTATTGTATTCTCCAAAGCGTTCAAATTAGATGAGGAGATGTTATCACAATCAGCTATAATAGAACTATTGTCAACAGTAAAATCGTCAAGCAACACAATTTTTGGGCTGTTGGTTTTCCAACCGTAGTTTTTTTTGAAAGAGTTTACTGTTGGTATCAAACAGCCTTTATAGCGTCATCTGACTTTTTTGGGGGCGGCGAGAAACTTAAAGGGTTCCTCAAGCCGTGTGATTCTAGAGGAGAGGGAATTGCATCACGCAAGCATGTCCTCGTTCCCTAATAGACTTTACGAGGAATTCGGTTAGGGTCGGACCCTGGTACTTACTGCAGACACTGCAAGCTATCTCGTCGCTGTTGTCTCCGCAGCCGTCTCTGCCTGAGCAGGCCACCGCTGTGCTTCTGCACCGACCGTTACCGCAACGGAGGGGGCAGAAGTCGGCCGCGCGCCATCTTTGAAAACAAACGAATGTCGGTGTTATTCATGTTTTGAATTAGCTTCACAAAATGCAACCTGTTAAAAAATAGCTGTTGTAGGGTTTGTAAATAGATAACGGAGTCAATGCAGCGCTTTACACAAGTAAGTAAGTATACTGTGACTCTTTAGCTAGGAAAATAATGAAGAAAACAAGAAGAATTTAGGCTCTTCGCTTTTAAACTCATTGCCAAACTTATGGCAGTCAGCTTTACTGAGGAAGAAGAATGAAAGGATCTATTAGTGCGGGAAATCTTGGTAGGCTCTACTAAGATAAGATAAGATAAGGTGTATATTATTAGTTTTAATTAAATCTTATTAGGTTTATATAAACGCATATACGGAACAGGATATTTCCTATCATCATCTCAGCAAAAAGACGTCCACTGCTGGACAAAGGCCTCCCCCAAGCATCTCCACAACGACCGGTTTTGTGCTGCTCGCATCCAGCGGCTTCCCGCGACCTTCACCAGATCGTCGGTCCACCTTGTTGGAGGCCTGCCCACACTGCGCTTTCCGGTACGCGGTCGCCACTCCAGGACTATCCCGCCCCAGCGGCCATCAGTCCTGCGAGCAATGTGCCCTGCCCACTGCCACTTGAGCTTAGCAACTCTTCGGGCTATGTATGGTTACCTTTGTTCTTCTGCGGATCTCCTATAACTTATATTTCCTATAACTTAAGAAAAAAAACCTTGCTTGGTGGTATACGAACCAACGACTTTTCGTAATTGCCCTACAGTCCTTCCAATAATTGAGCTATGAAGTCGTTGGTTTCTCAATTCGAGCCTTGTTTATCAATGAAATAAGCACTTAAAGAAAACTAAGGGGACACAAGTACACAGTCACTCCAAACCACGATTTATTTATTTTTCCTGGAATACCTAGACTTTATTCTTTCTTATAATATGTATATGTAATGTGTAATGAATATAATATGTAATGTACATGTATGTGTAGGTATACTAATATAAGTAAGTTACATAATAATTAAACAGCATTTTGTAGTTAACATAGTGGGAACACATTGAAGTGAAACGCTATACGGATTTGTGTCAGTTGGAATATTCTGATGTTAGTCTGAAGATTTGTTAATGCTGAGTGTTAGTTGTCACAACGCAGTTGGACTCAAAACTCCGGTGCATGCCAACTGAGCAAATATTCCACGTTTGACGTACAGTACACGCACGGGTCAAATATTTGGCCACTTCTAATAGGTCACACGTGTTCCGTATAAGAATAACTTAGAATTTTCTATGTGATTATTTAGCATGTCTATTCTTAAATGATAATTTAAGAGATACGGTGACCATTTTGTTATTAGGCTGGAAAATTCAAAGAAAATCAATAGAGTGAAAATAAAAAAGACCACTGAATTTAAAACAAGGCTTTGTAATTTGGTCACCATGTCTTTTTATTCTAGCCCATAAGGAGAAAAAACCTACACGCCTTTTATACTTTAATTTTTAAAAGGTTTTTAAAAAAAATGCTACTATTTATTATTTATTTATTTATTTGTTCAAAAGAATTCACATTTTTTTTTCTTAAACCTAAACATGCATCCTTAGCAAAACCCTGGTAGGTATCAGCCAGTGTTTTGGGCAGTGTGGCAGTCTATACTGCCCAAAACACTGGCTGACACGGTACTAGCGTGGAAGCAATAAGTAATTAGAAAAACAAACGCCGCGCCGTGTTTTGAAAAAAAGCTTCTAGAACAAATCTGGTGAAATGTTACTTGAACATATTATGAAACGCACCTGGATTGTTCATTGCACAGATGAGGGGGCTCATCAGAGCCGTCCTTGCAGGAGACTATGGCGTTGCAGAATTCGTACTCTGGGAGGCACTCGCCCGACCCGCAGCGGAACGTGTGTCGAGGACACCTGGAAAAGTTAAAAGGAAAAGTCAATTCTGGCTGTCATCATCACCATCATCATCAATTATTTGATTGGTAATGTCTTGTTGTTGAGATTCATGATTCGGAGATTTGTGAGAAGCAAAATGTTTCAAATGTGACTCTTTCACTTTGGGTGTGTGTACCTATCTTTCTTATGGAACAAAAACGGTCTGGTCAGTGTTTTGTGTATGTCAGAGTTTTTGAAGTTAGTCATAATATAATATAACTTTATTTTATGCAAATTTTCTATGACAGTCAGCATCAACAGCTTAATGTGCCTTCCGAAGCACAGAGGAAAATCAAGAATAAATATTTAGTAAGCCGACCTCAAGCTGCTTTCACTCAAAATGTTTTCCCAAATTAAGCAAAGGCATCATACCGTGCTCTTTCAATGATTACGTTTCTCTTTAACCGTTGTAAAAGACGTGTGTGTTCATTGAAATATTTTTCATTTTAACTAACTTCAATTGCGTGGTTATAGACAGGTACCATTTGACTGTAATTGAAGTAATTAAATTCTGTCTTCAAAAATAACATTGTTGTTATTTTAGGCTGGAGCAGCGTGCCCTTGCCGTTTCATCGCCCCTGTAATATGCTTACCTTCCAGACAGATACAAATACAACCTAAGTTTGGGTAATGCACTTAGATATACCGCCGGTCGAAATTGAGAATATCGAGCATTTTTATTCTTTTTTTTATTAAATATCCTATTAATTACTCTACGCGGAATTAAATCAACAGTTCATATTGATCATTTTATTTACAAAGCTATAAGTATACCACTACCAGTCGTAAAATTACTTTCTATATAAAGATTGAGGAAGAATAAATCATTATTTTAGAATTTAAAAGTTAGTTTTATTACTTCAAGGTATATGTTTAACTATTAATTATAATACAATGTTTGATGTCTCTACCATAATCATAAACAGAATGTCCCTAGCCTCTGGACAAATATTAACACTACACATTAATTAATGTCTTTCTGACTAATATGAGAAGTATTATAACAATCGATCTACTTAGTACCTATTTACCGAAAAATCAATGATTGATACAGTATGTGTGTTATCTTCTAATTCAAATAAATAAATAACTTAACAGCATTTATGAGAAGTAGCGATACACGGGTTTTTAATATTTGTCCAGAGCGTAGGGTCACGTTGTATATGGCAAAGTTTCTAGATTAGCTACCTATTTGACAATAATAATTGATGATAAAGACCCACATCTACCAGAAATATTATTCTCGATGTCTAAAGAAAACAGTAAAATGTCATAAGTAGGTATAACCTATTTCATTCCATATGTCGATGTCGTAACATCATTAAGGTAAGTTTATATGACAAAACATGTTAATGTAGCATGTTTTAATAGTGTGAACGATAAATGTCAATAAAGCAACCTTTTACTTAATAGCATGAACTTTTTAGTTAATATGTGTGTGTGCGTGGGTGTAATGTGGACTCACCTTAAGATCAATGTTGAAAATATACCTAAATAGTTGAATATTCTAGACAATTACCCTTTGCGTCTGGTCGCCCTGCAGCTTCTCTCGTCTTCGCCGCCCGGGCACTGCGGGGTGCCGTCGCACCTCGACGCTCGCGACACGCAGCGGGAGCCCGGCCCTCCGCAGCGGAACGCGTGCATCGGGCACCGCTCTCCGGTGCCGTCTGACAAATCAGGCGGATAAACAATATTGTATTATTCAATAATTACGGAAATTTTGTTGCGTGCAAACTAGGTTAGTGACATCAGTGTTCGATAAGAATCAGTGAAGGACATTTTGGAGTAAAACTTCTTTACGCACGCTTGACTTGGGGAGCGAGCTGGTGAATGCGTGACGAGAGCGTTACGAAAAATGTGATCGGGCGAGGCGAACGGAAGGCTAGCGCATATTTTCTTTCTCTCTTCCTCTTATAGCCAGTGCATGAAATATAATATATATCTCAGTTAGTAGTTCGGTTGCGAGTTTGATAGCGAAATAAAAAAATAAAAAAAATAATAAAAAAAAAAATAAATAAATATTAACACTTAACACTTCTAAAAGATCATTAATGCTATAACTACAATGACATTACTTAATCTATATGATTTTAAATCACACAAATATATTGATAACATCAATATTCGTAATTTAGTTGCTGCATATTTTGATAACTAAAACCAGTAATTTTATTAAATTATTTTTTTACATTCTGCGTTCTTTGCGGTCTCAATTGTCGCAGGCGCTACGGATAACAGAATCTAAAAAATATTTTTATAAAATTACTGGTTTTAGTTTTAGAGGTGTTTTCGTAAAGAATTACGATCGAGTCAAAATTGCACAATCGTGTTTTTGAGCAAGGGTTTTAAAGACAAAAGCATGAAGTTATCTAGATACCTATATCAAAATTTAAGATTCGTTGGTCTTGTCATACTCCTACAACTTTCGATGAAAGTTGATGTATTTTATCCAAGTGTCGCCTGAGTGACTCACGTTACCACAGATAAGCCGTCCCGGTTTTTGTCGGTAATTAATTACCTATGTAACCAAATTATGTACTATTTGTAAAGGATGAATAAAGAATTGTAAAAAAAAGAGCCACTACGATAGGCTATTTATTGTTACAAAAAATGTTAAAAAACTGTTCTGACAATAATTGGAAGGACACCTGACTTGGATAGTCAGAAAGTACGGGTCCAAGAGCCGTTAGTTGATTTCCACGAACGAAACTTGAACTTGCACTGAAATTCAACACTTATTCCAAACCCAGCGCCCAATGTAGGCAATTACGAGTATATTATGCTTATGTGATTATCGAATGATAAGTAGGTAACTTGGAGAGGCGTCAAGCAGTGAACTAATATAGGCTGATGATGATAATGTTTAATAGAAGTAATTCTTGAATACCGATGAATAAGAAGGTTTAGTACGATGCAAACTTCATGGCGGTTGTGAAGTAAGGCACAACTACAACTAATCCGTGAAGTATTTACCTACTATAACATGAGTAAATATATACAATAGCACACTATCTCACTCGCAGCTATCTTCACATCTGCCAAGAGCTTTGCATCGCATTTGCAATACACCTAATTAACTAGATAATGACTAAGTAGTTATACGCAACGGGAACTCAAGCCTCTGTAGCGGAACGCGCGTATCTGTGGTTCGTCGGTGCCGTCTATGCGATTATTGTGATCGGAGTAGGTACATGTACCTAGTCTTAGCCTCGGTTGCCGAGTAGTAAAGCGCTCGGCTCGATACTCGAAAGTCCCAGGTTCAACTCCCAGGTCGGGCAAAGTGTGTTTCGTATTTTTCGATGCATAGCCCGGGTGTGTGATCACCAACCCGCATTTGGCAAACGTGATGGTGATTAAGCTAATACCAATCAATTGTAGTGATGAGTGATCACTGAAATGAAATGAAGTCATCACTGATGATTTCATTTCAATGATGGAGGCTTTTGCCCAGCAGTGGGACAGTATATATCCCGTGATACAAATGAACATCTCTTACTATTGGACCAACTGCCTAACTCGAAAATAAAATTCTCATTTTTGTTAACATGATCGTAAAGAGAATAAAACTCAGTTCTCAGACTCAGACCAAGACTAGGTACTCTGATCACAATTATCGCCGGATCCAATGCGAACCCCTAAGAGAATCTAGTAGGGAAAAAGGATAAGGGGCACGCGAGCGTGACACTGATGTCATTCCCTCAGAAACCCTCTGACGATGTTTCGATCACACAGCTTGATTTCTCGGCCGCTCGGCCCCCAAAAAAGTCCGGTGACGAAAAGGCCGCCTTACAAAACATCAATATTCATTCGACAAAAAGGTATGTATGGAACAGCTGAATTTTATTTTCGAGTTAGGGAATCGGTCCAATAGTAAGAGTTGCTCGTTTGTATCACGGGAGTCATCTCAGAAGTTTTGGACGGTGATAAAAAATTCAACCTGTCTATGCTTCTCACGGACACGGAATATCGCAACAGCTGCACTCGTACCAGAAGATGGTGGGAGAAGCCGTGTCCATGAGAGGTTTCTAGGTCTATGTTTTTTTTTTTTGGAGAGATTGCTGATTGCCTCAAACGACATTTTCAGCTTCACAGTTGTCTATGCGTTGCTCGACCGCGGTATGGTATTGGGCTTGCCTTCTGGGGACTGTTTTTTATATATTAGAAGACGGCAAACGATATTAAATGAGGAGCTCGATGGCGCAGTGGTTAACGCGCCCGGTCTGCGAGTGCTGATGTTAAGTAACATTCGCAAAGGCGGGTCATCGGATGGGTGACCAAAAAAATGTATCACCTTGAGCTCCTCCGTGCTTCGGAAGGCACGTAAAGCCGTTGGTCCCGGCTGCATTAGCAGTCGTTAACAACCACCAACCCGAACTGGGCCCGCATGGTGGATTATGGCCCGATCTCTCTATCCATCCATAGGGAAGGCTCGTGCCCCAACAGTGGGGACATAAAATGAGCTGATGATGAAATGAGCAGGCGGGTCACCTGATGGGAAGCAATTACCGCCGCCCATGGACTCCAGCAAAACCAGAGGAATCGCAGATGCGTTGCCGGCCTTTAAGGAAGGAATAGGCCCGTTTCTTGAAGATTCCTAAGTCGTAATGGTCTGGAAATACCGCCGCTGAGAGCTGGTTCCACATCAATGTAGTTTTTGATAAAAAATTACGTGAGAAACGCACAGTAGTAGACCGCCATCCATCAAGATGGTGTGGGTGGAAAGACAGTCGATTGCGTGTAGTGCGGTGAAGGAAATCAGCGGCAGAGATCAAACCGAACAATTCCCCATGTCTCCTTATTTGGTGACTGTGCCATCTGTGCGTCTGTTTTGTTTTATTGGAAAGAGTTTGCTGGCGGCCTTTTCGTCACCGGACTTTTTTGGGGACCGAGCGGCCGAGAAATCAAGCTGTGTGATCGAAACATCGTCAGAGGGTTTCTGAGGGAATGGCATCAGTGTCACGCTCGCGTGTCCCTTATCCTTTTTCCCTACTAGATTCTCCGAGGGGTTCGCATTGGATCCGGCGATAATTGTGATCAGAGTACCTAGTCTTGGTCTGTGTCTGAGGACTGAGTTTTATTCTCTTTACGACCATGTTAACAAAAATGAGAAATTATAGAACAAAATCTTAAATCAACTCGTTTGTGACAAGCAGGCGCCGCTTCCATGCTCAACGCAACGCAACAAACAAACAAAACGCTTACTAAAAGTACTGAGTACGTGAAAAATACCTAAGTGCTATTAAAGTTAATATTCCGTCAGACACGTTAGCTGGACAAGCGGAAAAAATACCTACTTCAATCATAGTCGTAAATATTTCTCTAGTTAATTAGATTTCAAAGTGTTTATTATGATAATTTACTACTTTATCGAAGTAATAAAGTTTGTAATAAAATTATTTTGAATCATAGCTGATTATTTATTTTGATACGTAGGTACATTTACTTATGACGTGTACCTAAGAAGTCTTCAAGGTAGTAAGGTATTATGATTTAGAATATTAAGATCTCAAGTCTATAAAGAGCAAGTTTGTCCTTTCAATGTAAACCTAACCTAATCTACATGGTACAGCTTAATGGTAAAAAATACAGATAAATGGTCAAAGCACTATAACTTAAGAGCGTTTACGCCGCACACTAGCGCCGCCAATGAAAAAAAAAACATATCTAGTAATTAGAGATAGAAAATCAAATTATGCTCAACAAACTATTTGAATGAAGTAATTTAGCATTTTTACGTCACTTATTGGACACCTCCCATGTTATGGTTTAGTTAAATAAGACGTTACGGCCACTTTTAACTATAACGCCTTATTTAACTAAACCATAACATGTCAGGTGTTCATTAGGTGACGTAAAAATGCTAAATTACTTCATTCAGATAGTTTGTTGAGCATAATTTGATTTTCTATCTCTAATTACTAGATATGTTTTTTTTCATTGGCGGCGCTAGTGTGCGGCGTAAACGCTCTTAAGCACGCTTAAATAACGATATATAAACAAAATGAAACCTATTGGAATGAAATAACTTTACGGTTCTATTCGCGTAAAAGTTATTTCATTTCAATGTACAGATAGGTAAGTGTTTACGTACCTAAGCTTTATAATGCCAAAATTATATTGGATTGGATGTTATTATAGAGTGAAAGATGAAATGATTATTACAGCAGCAAAGAAAAGATGTGCGATGAAAGAAACGTACCACGAGTGTGCAGGAGACTGACATTTTGACAGCGGCAAACAACAATAAGGAAACTGCAGAAGTTAAATATTTACTTTTAATTTTCAAGTGCTAATTGCTGCACTGAAGCTAAATTAAATATTTATAAAATTTATCAAATACAGTGAAAAAATTAAATGCCTACCCGACCCAGCCAGGAATTGAACCTGGGTCTTCCGCAATCCGGGCGGCTGCACTGACCGCTATGCCACCGGGAAGGCTAATGTTTATTTTTTTCACTGTATTTCATAAATTTTATAAATATTTAATTTTGCAGAAGGTATGCTTCGTACATGCCGCACTTGACCAACGTACACATAGACCCGGAACGGAATAACGGAACAGGGGTGTCTAGTACGAGTTCCATTCGCCATTCGATCGTGATAAAGGAAACGGGAATTTGTATTTTTGGATACCATTCTCGTATGCCGTCAGGAGGCGCTGCTTCAATGCCATACTAATTTTCGTTTTCGTAAACGTAATCGAATGAGTACGGATAGTAAACCAAACTTACAATAGGCACTCAGCTCGGAACAGTCTGGGTGCCAAGTGCGAGTGCCATTCGCAATTCGATCACGTTAACGGAAACGGGAATGTGTATGGCAAAATTTTAACTCTTCTCTTAAATCGCCAGGAGGCGCTGCTTCAATGCCATACTAATTTTCGTTTTCGTAAACGTGATCGAATGAATACGGATAGTAAACGAAACTCACGCTGGGCACCCTGAGCGCAGCTGTTGCAAGATTCCGTGTCCGAGAGAGATTGTCTATGTGTACCTACTAGGGTTGCCAACCCTACTATATAATATAGTATCCTACTATTTTAGACGTCTAACTACTATTATTTTAAAAATATATTAAAGTAAACGTAACTACTATATTTTTACTTTAGTTTTCTGTGATGAACACAAAGTGGAATGTTGAGCGCAACAGAGCCAGATCGGTCTGATAAAAGCAGAGTAAAAGGTGTTTTGTAACTTAAAATTACTTAGATTGTAAGTAATAATAGTTAAGAGCGTTTACGCCGTACACTAGCGCCACTGATGAAAAAAAAAACATATCTAGTAATTAGAGATAGAAAATCAAATTATGCTCAACAAGTAGTTAGTTAGTTAAATAAGACGTCACGGCCACTTTTAACTATAACGCCATATTTAACTAACCATAAATGTCAGGTGTTCATTAGGTGACGTAAAAATGCTAAATTACTTCATTCAGATAGTTTGTTGAGCATAATTTGATTTTCTATCTCTAATTACTAGATATGTTTTTTTTTCATTGGCGGCGCTAGTGTGCGGCGTAAACGCTCTTAAGAAGCGTTCCTTAAAAATAAAAACCTATTAATAAAAGCTCAAAGCAGCAAAAAAATATTGGTTCTTTTATAAAATAAAATAAATATTTTTTAATATACTTTATTTTTTCAATTAATTCCCTATCTACTATATTTTTATGGGTACTGAATCCAAAAATACTATATTTGGTTTAAAAAAGGTTGGCAACCCTAGTACCGTACGTTGCTCGAGCACTACTGCAGTCTCCTAATTTTGTGGTTGTGCTCGTAATTTTTTATCGTTTTAATAAAAATGTGTGTCAAATGTAAACAGCACAGTTGTTGGCCCACACTCGTGTTACAGTGCCAAGACAGTTACTGACCTTTACCAGTACCTTCGCATGTTTCGTCCGAGCCGTCGGGGCAGTCTTTGCGGCCGTCGCACACGAAGTACCAGCTGATGCAAGATCCCGTTGATCGACACTAAAAAAATAAATAAATCAAGATCTGGCCAGCTCGGCAAAAAACAATTGAAAACTAATGTCTTCGTATCAGCAGGCTATTAAGGTAATTAATGAAGTTTACGCTCCAAAGGAGGATGCACTGGAAAAACCATGTAAAGGTTACGGAAACTATGGGTCAGTTTAATAAGTGCCCATTTTATGAACAGCAACAACGGATTTTGGATACTGTGTACTATTTTTTTCCTATAGTTCTTCAGGAACGTGTAGCTATAGGTTTCTGAATGAAATGAAGTGAAATCAATAATTGAATTCCTTAATTTTGCCGACTCATAGTAGAAAAACAATTGGCTTCAGATTGCAATAATACAGACCATTCCAATGTCTCTTGTTCTTCCCGAAGAATAAAGATTTTAGGTACCTACACAAAAAATATTTACAACTTTTCCAATTTATTAAAGCTATCTCACAATCTCGGATATTATTTTAATCCTTTTATAAAATTTGATAACTCTGGATATAAATAAAAATATTCTGTCCTGATTCCACGCCACGAATAGCAAACCCGGCTAATGCATTAACCTAGTTGTTCAGATTTGATTTAGTCTGCAACTGGATGCCTAAATAACAGAAACATGAAACATCTATGCAGGTTGAATCTGGCTATTCCACTTTAACCTATTTCGGAAATGACTATGCTGCAAATAATTTCGGTAACAACATAATTAATGTATTCTATATATACCTTACAAGTCAACAATGCCACGAAAAAGTTTTTTCTATTCTATTAGTAGAACAACTATTCTATTAATAAGACAAGGCTACAAAAACACAGATGTTTCAACATTTGTGTTTTTGTAATTTGTTCGCAACAAAATTTGCGTTAAAAATTATATAAACAAAACAAAAACATTTTACGGACTAATAATACTTTATTATTAGTCCATGAAACGTGATCGAATTAAAATAAAAACTAGGCAGCCTGATGCTAAGCGACGATAAGGCAGCGCATATCACCCGGCGGACGCCTCCCTACTGGGAAGTGATTTTTGAACCGATGACTAATTCTCACGATATGATTTGTCGTCATAGTGACAATATTTTATATTTCGATATTAATAAATTTATTAATAACTTTAGTTTGACGTCAGATACTATGTATCTTTCTAAGAATTGTAGGACCCTAATAGCTAAATTGTTAGCTTATAATATACAGGATACAGTTATAAGTGTTATAACTAAGTCTTTACGACCTAACAACGTAATCATTAGTAGTTCTATTAATGCAACATATACAACTAGTAATAAGGTAACAACCTCAAGTTTAAACTGAGGTCTAAGACAAAAGCCAAGTCCTCATTAATTACTATTATACATCAAAATATTCAAGGTTTGGCTGGCAAAGACTTAGAGTTAGAATTATTTGCAAAAAATCAGACAATTCATATATTTTGTTTAACTGAGCATTGGCTAAGAAGTCATGACACATCATTCCATGTAAATAATTTCGAACTAGCAAGCGCGTACGTGCGAAGCTCAGCTATTCACGGTGGTTCTTTAATACTAGTAAGAAGTAATATAAAATATAAAGATCGCAATGATATTGTAGACCTATCAGTGGAGCGTAATATTGAGCTATCATGTGTGGAGTTTGATAGCTTTGTAATAGTGTGTGTATACCGACCCCCATCGGGCAATTTCGGTATTTTCGAATCTGTATTGGAGGACGTACTAAGAAAATTAAAATTAAAAATAAATTTGTTTTTGTATGTGGCGATTTTAATATAAATATTCTAGAGAGCACTTCAATGAGTGTTCGTCTTCTTGCCTTGTTTAAATGTTTTAATCTCATTAATCTATTTCTCGAACCCACTAGAATAACTTCACATTCAGCCACTTGTCTTGATAATGTTTTTACAGACTATGACCCTGTTTCTAAGTCAGTCATTAGTAAGCTTACGTCTGACCATTGCGGTTTGATGGTGACCTATGATTTTAATATTAAGGATGAGCCAAAAATAGTGAACTGTAAACCAGTTACAAAGGAGCGAGTGGAGTGTTTTAAAAATAATATAGCGTGTAAAATTAATGCATTGCCATTTGTACAAGATGATCCAGATGTATTATATACTAATCTTTTTAACTTCATAAAGACTGAGTACGACCAAGTGTTTACACAAAAAACAATAAAAATTACCCATAAACTTAAATTCTGTGACTGGGCCACGACTGGTATATATAAAAGTAGAAATAAATTGTATGAGTTATATAGTTTGAGACAATATAACCAAAATGATATTTTTACGGAATATGTAAGAAAGTATTCGAAAACATTTAAAAAAGTGTGCATATTAGCTAAATCTAATTACATTAAAGATAAAATAAAAAAGTCTAACAATAAAATTAAAGCCACTTGGGACATTATAAACCGTGAAACAGGTAAATTAAAACCACGGGATAATACTTTCACTATAAAAGTAAACGACAACCTTGTGAATTCAGATTTGCAAATTGCTAATATTTTTGATGATTATTTTGTAAATGTACCTGTGCTGACAACCTCAAATTTAGATTCATCACCTGAAGCTGCACAAACATTACTCCAAAAATATGTACCCAAATGTAATGTTTCTTTTCATTTTAAATATATTGATTCAATGGATATTATAAAAACATTTAAATCACTGAAAATGAAGAACACATGTGACTTGTGGGGCATCTCTATAAAAGTAATTAAGAATATTATATATTCTATTGCACCATATCTTGCTGAAATTTTTAATAACTGTGTGAATAAAGGTATCTTTCCCGATCTTATGAAGTTTAGTAAGGTCATACCTTTGTTCAAATCCGGAAACAAAGAAGACCCCAGTAACTATCGACCTATTTCAATACTACCAGCTCTAAGTAAAATTTATGAAAAAGTTATATTGGAACAATTGATATCGTATTTTAACATAAACAATCTTTTACATAGTAAACAATATGGATTTACAAAGGGACGTTCTACTACTGATGCAGGTGTTGCTCTAATAAAACATATATTTGATGCCTGGGAGAAGTCTCAAAACGCCCTTGGAGTTTTTTGCGACTTGTCCAAGGCTTTCGATTGCGTTGAGCACAAGACTCTGGTGATGAAGCTACATTACTATGGTCTCAAAGATTACGCACTAAATTTAATCAAGTCGTATCTCAGCTCTAGAACACAGACTGTCGATATTAATGGAACTAAATCATCTGGTTCTCATGTAAAAATGGGAGTTCCACAAGGTTCCATTCTTGGTCCTTTTCTGTTTTTGATTTATATTAATGACTTGCCATTCTTTGTAGAGAACTTCTGTGAAATCGTATTATTTGCAGATGATACTTCACTCATTTTTAATGTAACTAGGTGTACGAATAATTACGACGATGTAAACAAAGCTCTTTCAGATGTACTCAGTTGGTTTACTGTTAATAATTTGCTGCTTAACGCTAAAAAAACAAAATGTATTAATTTTAGACTACCAAATGTCAAGAATAAACCAACCGATATAAGAATAAACGGCGATCGACTAGATTTGGTAGACTCAACAGTTTTCTTAGGTATAACCCTTGACTCAAAACTTCAATGGAATCCTCATATATCGAAATTGGCCGGCAAACTCAGTTCTGCTGCCTATGCCATTAGAAAAATAAGGCAGTTAACAGACGTTGAAACTGCTAGAACAGTTTACTTTAGTTATTTCCATAGTGTTATGTCGTAAGGCCTCTTACTGTGGGGAACAGCAGCTGATATTGAAACTATATTTATTTTACAAAAACGAGCAGTAAGAACAATCTATAGACTAGGTTCACGAACTTCTTTAAGAAATCTTTTTAAAGAAATTGGTGTCTTGACAGTGTCGTCTCAATTTATTTATAATTGTATAGTTCTTGTACGTTGCAATATCAACTCATTTACTAAACACGGTGACGTACACAATTTTAATACTAGAAGTAAGTCAAAACTTGTAATGCCACTGTTTAGGTTACAGAAGGTGCTTGGTTCTTTCTTGGGGCAAGGTATACACTATTACAATAAAATACCAAATACTGTACTAGATTTACCTTTAGATAAGTTTAAAAAACATGTAAAGTCTTCTTTACTTAAAAAAGGTTATTATACAGTCAAAGAATATTTAGATGATAAAACAGCCTGGCTATAATAGAAAACGCATACTTTACTACTTTTTATAATAACAAATTATACTGATATGATAACCTCTATAAACAGTGTCCTACAGATAACAAATAGCTTTGCGTTGAACATTTCAATTAGTTTTGATTTTAGAGTAGCTTGGGTGTGTCATGCTCTCTTTATTGTCTCTGCGGTGGTGGCATGTGCGTCGGGTCGTTACATTCCCTAAAATATGGTTAAGTGAAGCGATGGCTGATTCATATGTCATACTCGTGAACGGGTGCCGCCTGTGGAGGCTGGTCTGCTCTAGCGTACTTATTTTTATTATTTTTAACTATAGTTTAACTTTGTTTTTTTTTCTTAAAACAGGTTTTTGACTTTACTAGTACTGTATGACATTGTAAAAAATTATACTGGTAAATGATGTTTTTGCAAACTTAAATATTTTTTCTTTTTTTTCTTTTTTGTGTTTTTTTTTTACATGTTGTGACTGTCCTTTTAATTTTGTGTTTTTATTTGTGATGGAAAGTGTCCTTTTATGATAGGGCATTTTCCAATATTTATGACGCTGTAAGGGAGAAAAGAGCTGAACACTTGCTGAGTTTCTTGCCGGTTCTTCTCAGTACAAGATCTCCCGCCCAGAGTAGATAGACTTACGAACCGATGGCATAAATGACGTTCATAAGAGCTATTTGTAGCCTAAACTGAATAAATGATTTTGAATTTTGATTTTTTTTTTTGAATTTTTGATATTAATTACGAGTGCTCCTTTTTCTCTTATTCAAAGTCATATGTCAACTCATATGGTAACTAATTTTCGAACGATAAGTATAATCAAATTGTAAATACTGTCATGTCACTTTTAATTTCGGGATCACCGGTGAGATAAAAAATCGGTCAATCATCCCCTGAGTTTTCATGATATTTCCTGTTTCCCTGTGTCCAGTTTTCATGATATTTCCTGAACCTTCATGCCAATATTACCTGGAAAGTCCCAGGTAGACATCCTCTGTTGCGGGCCGAGCAAGATCCCGTGGAGTTGGTCCTGTAGGAGCAGTCGCAGCGCTTGTTGAGACACCGTGTGTTGGGGTCGACCAAGTGGCACTGCGAGTCTGTCACGCACGGTGTACCGAGCGACGCTGGACCGAGGTCTATCACGGCTGAAGACTCTGTACGAATGCGATGTTTATCTGAAAAATGGTTTCAGAAATCGAAATATCATAAAAATTTGCAGAAAGAATGATATGAAACACTTTATACGAGTTATATAATCGCTCTTGTTTTACATATTATTTTTTTCAGATGTGTCGAATCCTGTTATTAGCTTATTTTAAGTGAAACGGAACACACTGAATTATAAATAGTTGACGGGAGCATGTTACAAATTTATTTAGAGAAAAAGAAGAGAAGAAGAACGGCAGAATAAAACAATATGTAAAATAAACTCGTGTAGATCCACATAAAGTAGTTATTTAATTTAAGAAGTGCTGAGTTCGCGAAAACTTTAGAAAACGATAAGCAGAAACATTCCAAGATATTATTATTTGGAATTTACCTTTTAACGAAGATATTTTTTTCTGGTGTCCTGTCTTCTGTTGCTTGCTACCAGTCTGCTCCTTTGAATTAGTGACTTTCTTATTACCCTTCTTTTCAACCGATGGTTGAGTTACTACTCTGTAAATAGGCTGGTCATTAGCATGCAAATTAGCTGTCATTTCATCCACACTTATAGTTTCGTTAGGATCTCCATCCCTCCTATGAGACACTGGCAGTCGCTTTATTGGTTCAGCAGTCGGCACTTTCAAGACAGCCTGCATCAACGGGCTATCTTCTTGTGTTCTTATTTCGTTTTTGTTGGTAAACATGGGTAATTTACTTGGCAGGATGTCATCTGAATCGAGAACTGAATTCTGTGATGCAAATGGATCTTCCGATCCTGGCGTGAGGTGTGCTGTCGGTTTGAGTACGTTAAAACTGGTGCTTTGCGCTGCAGTTGAACTGTTCTGAAGATCGGTAACGAAAACATCTTGTTCGGCAATTACTGCTTCGGTTATGTACGGCGGTGGAGCTTTCTGTGCTATACATTTTTCACCAGCTTGCCGGAACAAGGAATTGCACGCGCATCTTCCGAAGAGGTTTGGTATGACAAATTCACAGTGGCTTTCTTTGTCCCATAAGCGGCAGTGCTCGTTACTGTAGCAGACGTGCCCTGGCTGGGCAGCTGCAATAAAACAATGACACTATAAGAAAAAAGATAAGTTCGAAAATAAATAGTTTTTGCACCAATGTATAAAAATCTTTCAAGAAAATTTTAAAACAAATAAGATCCGAATGATTTTCTCAGTTTTTTTTAACTATCCTGGTATTTTGGATTTTGTATTCAAAACACAAAATAACATTGTCTGAGAAACGGAATGTCTACATTTTAATTGTTTTTAATCCTCTCGATGTTAACAAAATGCATGCTAAAATATACAAACATTGACAATAAGTAACTAGGTGTAACGATTCTCATGCTTATAAAGTAATTATTTTATTGAACTTTATTGGATTAAGTGCTGTGAACATAAAATTACAAATGGTAATTCGAATGGCCTTTGTATGCTAATCGGTTGCCATAAAGTGCAGCACGCAATCCAGACATTGAACACAGGCAATGCTTTGACCTTTATTTTCGTAATCAAGCAAGTTGAAATGAGACGTTTACAATTAGTAAGTATATGTGTCGACTTTCCTTGTCTATAGGCACTATCTACTCATGTGCTATAGGTACTCTATAAACCAACACGTTCTAACATATCGCAAATTTGGTAATACCTTTATAGGCTATTTAATATCACGCTATGGCCCTTAGAGTCAGAAAAAACGTTAAGCTAATACGAAGTACTAGCGCATTCGGGCGACGCCAACAACGCGATGCCTTAAACTTTATTTACGCTTTCCAAGCACAATTTTGTAATACTTAGTAATTTTTTTATAAAACCAATAATACACATGACTACATTGTAAAGCAAAGTAGGGATGTTAGGCGGAAGTCGAAGTTGTTTGCTATAATTTTCTTTCACTCAAATGCTATCAGTCGTACAAATATACACGTAAAGAGAAAGATTACGCGATAGGCGCGTGATCTCAATATTTGCCCATTCAGCGGCAACCGAACGTGGTTATCTAGATATTCCGTACGATTCACACAGACTCGGAACAGTATATCATGGCTTATAATAAGAGAAGTTCACATCGGCCCGTTGGATTTGTTGAAACAATTACTTGGCTTTTCATAAGGCGGTTACATTGATAGCACCTTTTTAAAACGAATAGTAGTCTTAGAAAGGTGTAGTTTTAAGAATTTATTTATAAATCGGACAATTAAGATACAGGCCATTATTACTATTTGTACAATTTTCCTTTTTGGTTCGTATAAAAAATATGACAAAAGGTGTTATAGACGTTGACAATAGACTGATCAGAAGCTTAGCACAATGACCCAAGGTGGGCGAGTCTTTCCTCCCAGCTACATACACAATATCCAGAGTAATGATAGTATAAGGTACTTATACAGAGTAACAATAGAGTACCATACACTATGTGAACTATAAACACTATGTATGTGTATGCAAACACTATGTAAAACGATGTAAATCCCAAGTGTAGGCAGCCATCTATCCAATGATGCTGGATAGATAGAGTACCTCTACATATGCGAGCTTAAATGGATTAGCCATATTTTTACTCATTAACCTTTTTACCGCCAACAACTTCTATAGAAGTTCGAGATTTTCGTGCCGTCCACGCCAGCACTTCTATAGAAGTTCTTCTTTGTACCTACTTTATTAAAATACATTTATACGTTGGCGTACAGCGGGACATCGCGTGCAGGATAGTTGGGCGGTGAAAAGGTTAAATTAATAATAGTAGCTGCATTAGCAGTCATAACAACCACCAATCTGCACTGGGCTCGCGTGATGGTTTATGGCCCGTTCTCCCTATCCATTCCATTTTGACGACCTCCTTGGTCGAGTGGCTTGCACACCGGTTTTCATGGTGTCGCCATCTCTGAGGTCCCGGGTTCGTTCCCCAGTCGGATCAATTTAGAAATACCTGTTTTTCTAAATTGTTTTTTTTTTTTATTGGTTATAGGCAGGCATTTGACTATACCTCACCTGATGTTAAGTGACGGTGCGGTCGAGGATGGAACATGCCTGCCTAGAAATAGCCTATTCACTCTAACCTTGAAGAGGTCCAGATTATACCTTTCAGGGAACACATTCGCAGGCAGCGCGTTCCATTCCCTAGCTGTACGCACTAAGAAAGTTGAACCGAATCGGCTCGTGCGATAAGGTGGCATATGGTTTCGGGTCTGGGTGTTTCCTATGTATAATAAGTATATTAAGTATGTTTATCCGTTGTCTAGTTAGCCATTTCTCGAGTTTCTTAAGGAAGCTTTTCTTGGGGCTAGATAATTGGTGTGAGTGTAGGAAACATTTATTTATTTATTTATTATTTATTTTATTCATAGTGTAGGCTCGTGCCCCAGCAGTGGGGACATAGAATGAGCTAATGATGATGATGATGATGATGATGAAATTGTAAGTAAGTACAGACAGTATAACTCTGTAATAGTGTCTCTACTATTATACTGTATAAATAAATACCGCGGAATAGATAGAAATGACTATTTGCGTTGAACATCTACGAGTATGTGCTATGCTCTCTATCTCGCTCGCTACCTAGAGCGACCTACACTACAACTTAAATCTAGATTTAGCTCTAATTCTGCTTAAAACATCATTGAACTCTATTGTTTGCAGTTCTTAGAAATAACTTTACCTTTGAAACAGACGATCTACATTTAAGATTGTATTATAAGTGGCCCTAAGTCTATAATTCCTAACTACGTAAAATAAGTTACAAAGAAACGATTAAAAGCAGTTACTTATGAGCTACGAAATCAGATTGATAACAATATTAAGTTAGCGATCACAACAACTCCTCCTCACAACTTAATTCACAATCCGTACAAGTCACAAGTCACGAATCGCAAGTCAATATTCATCAGCCGCTAATAGTGTTGAGTCAACATTTCCATCAGGCTGACTCGGGAACAAGAAATAATTGCTTTTGACATTGCTATCTGGACTTTCATCTGCCGCTTTATAGAATTACACGGCAGCTTATCTAGTTTCGACGTAGTACAGTAACTCCGAGGGCGTGACTAGGCCGAATCTTCACGAGTCGACTATCGAAATGGAGAGTTTCGACGTCGGTCATTAATACTGTATGATTTATGTAGAGCAACGCATAGCTCTATTAGTGAAGAAATAATTTTGCGGAACAAAGTGTAGCATATAGCTACCTACATTGTTTAATATACCTCGCGGAGAAACTCGAAGAATTAACGCAACACTCTCTTCACTTAATTTGTCATGTATTTTTTTAACACTTTTGCAAATTGTTTGTTGATTACAACTAAATTTGCGTATAATACAGTAATAGTATTATATTAGACAATAAGAAGTAAATTAAAACAACAATTAATGCGAATAATATTTATATAAGAATGAAGTTAATATTTTATTATTTTTTATAGATTAGTTTTCTTTTATAATAATTCTTTATAAGAGCTAGGTACTGAGTGCCCAATGCAAGTTTTATTGACCTCACCTCGAGTTAACATTTTACCTTAAAATACCCGTTTGCGTTATCGACAAATAAAACGCGTACTGGGCACCCTGACAATATAACAGTTCGACCATAGTGTGACAAGATAATGCCATTCAAAACAAATGTAAGCATAATTAAATAAGTAGATCGCCTATACTCAGGACTCAGGAGTATACACCCTCTTTCATAACAAACATTTTGATAAATGAATTGCTCTTGCTAGACATTTGGATTAAATTAAATTTCATTCTGACAGTCGCGTTGCGTAGCTGTCAAGTTTTTTTTCAGTTTTATTTGAAAGCCTTTTTGTACGTTCAAATAAGTCTTAAGTATCAAAGTTAGGAAAAAATACACAATAAAATAATTTTCTTTGTTTAATAATATATGATAATGACTGATAAATCAGTGACCAGAATCGTAGGAAATAATTTATCTAAAGTTGCCATTGTAATTTACGCGTTAGTAAGAGAACTAACCGATTCGAGGTAATAATTGGCGAATTATAATTATGTATAATCAATATTCATAAAGAAAAATTGTGATCGCGGACATTGGAACTCGTATAAAATACAAAAATACAAGTAATTTCAAACGTACTAAGACTAATTAGAGGAAATTATTACTAAACATTTCCGGGATCCGGGCTCCGATAAGATTCAATTAAAAAAAATCTTGTCTAGTCTTGTCTTGTCGGCAACTTTAGGTAAATTAGCCTGAAGGGGGCTAATTTACTGGTGGTGATTGATTTTGAACCTCTTGAGTTTCTGCTGAGACTTTACTGAGACCTCACTGAGATCTTACGCGGACTTGTAAGAGAGAATTTAAAAAGTGACGTTGTCCTCTTTTGTTTATTTTGCCAACACAATCTACCATCGTTTCACACGACAAAAGACAAACTTTAGAAAACAATAGAAAGTCGCAATTACGATTCTTTACTTACCCGCCGAAGAGTCCTAAACATTTGGATTCATTTAAATAAAATAAATAAATTCTAAATAAAAAATTGTAACACATATTATCATACACAAATTTTATCCTTGAGGACTTCATCTCCATATAAACTATATAGCTATACCAAATCTAACAATCTTCCGTATGCTCAATGTGTTTAAAAAGGGGTACACAATTTTCGCTTCACGTTTAAATACGTGTAGTTAAAATAGCTAAGTATATCGTTTCGACAGCCCTAGTAATACGCACTGCGTAGCTGTCGACTTTTTTTTTCAGCTAAAAAAGATTTATAGCAACGTTACGCTGGTTAACCAACAATTAGAGTCTTCCGCCGTCGCGTTACTTTTCCTTTTCTTTGAAAAATGGAGATTGGCTTTCGATTATGCAGTAACTATTTGCAGGCGACATAATACGGGTGGGCAATAAATCACTGAAGGCTGACAGTAACATGACCATGTTGACAACTGGAAACGATGCGTTTATAATATTGCACACTTAGTTTTACTTTAGTTGAATTGTTAATGATGACTATGAAACTACAGACAAAACTAAAAAACTTACGTTACGTGAATCATGTGTCTTTACAAATCATATTAATTAGTAAATATTTTATTTATATTTATACATTTTTCTTGCTTCTTTTATGTACAATTGCTGGGACACGAGCCTTCTCTATATATGGATAGAAACACCACGGAGATCCACCTCGCGGGTACAGTCCGAATTGGTATACATTGTATACAAATTTGAATGTGCATACAATAGTCTAGATGGCAAAATATTAAGATTTTATTTTTGGAAACTTATCATGTTTTTTATGTAAGTACTTATCACAAAAGTGTTTAAAGCATTAACTGACCAAAAATTTTATAAAATAATAAATTAAGTTTCTTACAAGGAAAACTTCATATCTTAAAGTGAATGCAATTAAGTAAAGTCAAAGTCAAAGTCAAAGTCAAATATTCTTTATTCAAATAAACTTTAGAAAAGTGCTTTTGAATCGTCCATAATTTTTTTACCTACTACCCATTCAGGACGTCTATTTTTAGCTGTGGAGAAGAATGGGCGCAAGAAACTCCACAGCTTTAATTCATTATGTAACGACATTTACAAAATTATCTACTTTATTGTAAAAACGTACACACAGGCCTCTAAATGAATTATTTACTTTGTGGAGCCTAGTATTAGGTACTGCTAGTTTGTTTTTATTTCTAGTGTTTACATTGTGAATATCACTGTTTTTAGAAAAAGTTTCAATATTTTTATATACATACATTAGGTTCTCGTAAATATATTGTGATGCAACTGTCATTATATTAATATCTTTAAATCTCTCCCTAAGAGAATTACCAGCTTTTAGATTATAAATTGCTCGAATAGCCCGCTTCTGCAGCACAAAGATAGTTTGAATATCGGCAGCATTGCCCCACAGTAAAATGCCGTACGACATTACGCTATGGAAATAACTAAAGTAAACAAGTCTAGCTGTTTCAATGTCAGTGATCTGACGAATTTTCATTACTGCATAAGCCGCAGAGCTCAGTCTACTCGACAATTTATCTATATGTGGGCCCCACTGTAGCTTTGCATCCAACGTAATGCCTAGAAACACTGTGGTGTCCACAAGGTCCACATTCTTATCTTTAATTTTTACACTGGTTTTTACCTCCTTAACGTTGGGTAATACAAATCTTATACATTTGGTTTTTTGTTCATTTAATAGCAAATTGTTAACACTAAACCAATGAACTATCAACAACCAATGTAATCTGTGGCAATAGTCTATCATGACTACATTGCTAGTCTATCGAGGCAACATTTTCAGGATTTAAGTCTCGAAACTTTTTTCGGTTTTTATGTATCACGAGGCGCTACTTAGAGTATCCCTTTTACCTTTTGTTTTATCTTTTTGAATCGATTGTTTTTAGCAAAACCTACTAATTCTGAAACATATTTTTACATTACTGGAGTTTGCCAAATTAACCCAGCAGTTTTTTGTCATAAGTACTTACTGGGGTTACAAATATACCTATTTGTAATTGTAATGTAATAATATATTTAAAATTATAATGTATTATTGCAGATATATCCTCCGTGCTTAGGAAGGCACGTAAAGCCGTTGGTCCCGACTGCAGTAACAGTCGTTAACAACCACCAATCCGCACTGGGCCCGCGTGGTGGCATAAGGCCCGTTCTCCGTATCCATCTTTAGGGAAGGCTTGTGCCCCAGCAGCGGGGACTTAAAAATGAGCTGATGATGATTGAAAACGAGTCGTTTTTATATGCTGCTCCACGCGTCTCGTTGCCACAACTGCAATAATACCTACTGCTATAAGTACTCATAGCCAGGGGGCAGGTTATACTATAGTTTCTTTAAAATCAATGTAGATATATTACTTACGGGAAAGGCATGTGTGCTTCCTGAACTGTAGATGTCCGTCGGTACAGCGGCAGACGCCTTCCAAGCACGCACTAAAGGCCACCTTGAGTGTGCATTGCTCTGACACGATGCACTCCGATCCCAGTAGTGTAGCTGCAAAGAAATATAGTATTAGCCAGTTAAAACTAGTAGTAGATATCCCATTAAATGTCCACTGCTAGTCAAAGTCCCTCAATCATTTAAATTAATTTATTTCTAATATTTTTTTACTACACGGTCATGGCTACGTTTATTGGCACTATACTGATAATTGTTACGGGCACCGTCCTCATGGTCACTCCTGGTTGTTGCTGAAAATCAGCGATTCACTTGCTATGCGAGTGTATACCACGCTGAGCAACGACCCGGCACACACACATTTTTGTATTTTTTAATAGTTTTGTTATGAAATTATGTTTATTTTTAGTGTAATTGTTGTTTTTTTTTACGATTGTATATTGTGTGTGTCTATAGTGCCCGAATAAAGATGTTATCTATCTATCTATCTATCTATATATATATGATATCTATCTAAATCAAATCAGCGTTACAATAATTGATGTCACCACGCTTGCCTAATGCCTTGGTTTGTGATCACAAATCTGGGGCTATTGAAAATTCTGAAACAAGCTTTGCTTGATCAATATCTGGGAATTGAACTCAGTATCTCTAGATATCAGGCAAAGTGCTTTGCCACACGGCCACCGAGCATATCAGAAACTTGGATGTTTGGACAAATGTGTCGGTATAGCTACCCAAAAAAGACACATTTAAAAACAAAAACCACTTTATTAAAAAAATTTACCCCTACAGTGTCATTCTCTGAAACCTTAAAACTTTTGAATATTAATGTAGAGAACTTTTTAAAGTTAAACTTAATTAGTAACTTATTATTATATTAAATATAACTATAAATATAATAGCAAGAGTATTATTGCGATCATCTTATTTGCGTTTTAACAACCTCTGTGGTATAGTGGTTAAGGCTACCAGTTTAAACCCAGTGGTCCCGGGTTTGATTCCCAGCGGGGGGGTACATGTTTGTATAGGTACTCGGTTTGGTTGGTGGTAGGGCTTGCTTGTCTGCCTGGCTAGCTACCACTATCTTAACTAAATATGTCTCAATGTTTGTAGCATTGTTGTGTTCCGGCAGCAAGAGATAAGATAGCCAGTGCCTCACTAGTTGAGGATTCCGGGTGAAGTGCGCTTCCACCTTTGGCCTTATCATCACTTAACATCAGGTCTGATGAAGGACAAGTGCTTACCCGTATGGTATAAAAAAACCATAATGTTGCTGACGTCACGATGGAGTCTAAATTGTAAATCATAAAGAGCGAGATAAGAAGTGAGCATAGCTAAACTACATTGATTGTTAACACCTAAAAGTGGGTCAGACAGACAACACACTATTTACCTTCTCTTATTTGAGAAACGTCTGTTTGTCAACAATGCCTCTCTGAGCTATCAATAGAAGCGGATTGACAAGATCATGACCCTGAGTTAGGGCTGTCAACATTCCAGCTATTAAAGATAAATTACCAAAAATGTTCTACATCCTGCGGACTTCCACCATAACTTAAAGAATTAATTTTATAACAAGTTTAAAAAAAAATGTTTTCAAAAAGATAATTAGCTAAAGCTGCTATAAAGTGAATCACACAGCACATTGACAACCCTATTTGTCTTTAACTTTAAGATTCAACAACAATACTTGCATAAATCTAGATTACAACCCACATGTTACAATTTGCATCCAATAGACTTTATAATTGAAATGCATAGCAGAAATGAGTACATCGCGATCAGTAGGTATTATAAGTCGAATATGCAAAAAAAAATAGTAAACTAGCAGTCTGCCCGCGACTTCGTCCGCATATCCCATGATGGTTTTACCAACTTTTTTAGTTGTTTTAGTTTGTTATTTCTCTATGGGAAAGCATTTCACCTTCATCTCACCTATTGTTACATCAGCGTCATACAATTGAATTTCTATTGTGCCTGGGTTTTATGGCGGGTAATGATAAGGCCGAAAGTGGACGCTCACTTTACCCAAAATCTAGAACCGGAACTGGCTATCGCATCTATTATAATCTTGTGTTATAGAGAATAAGAAAATGTTTACTTCCGAACCGAATGTGCAACGCCTAGACAAACCATTTAGGTTTAAAGGCTTAAAGTTGTCTAAATATATTTGTAAAGTTGTATTTTCGATAAATAAATTTAAAAAAAAAACTGTCAAAATACTATACTATATTATTATTGGTGGTATAGCGACATATTTAAATAAAATGGTGGTAGCCAGCGAGGCGTAGCTACTTGAGATGCATTGCTTGTTACCACTGTAACAAGCAATCGAATCGGTTATATTTTCTTTTGACCTTCGATTCTGAATCATCTGCGTCCGGTGGTCTGCTTATTAGACCATAGAGTAATTGACGAAATAAGTATGTTGTCTTTTGATTGATAAACACTCGAAAGCATGTCGAACAAGGACTCATAATTATAAAAACAACAACAAACTCCACACATTAACTTGATTAAGTATCTTCTTCGTAGAAGAATCTCGCATTAGAGCAAAACTTTCAAGCGATAAATCGTCGACTCTGTCATTCCAATTAATTAGGTACATCGGGTGAAATGGCGGTAGTTTAAGGAAATTGTGTTAGTAGCTGTTGGATTTAATCGAATACACGTGAACAATTTATTATTGGAGACTAAAACGACTTCCGCGCTAACAGATAGGTAATTAAAGTCAACATTCACCGAAGAGTTTACATGACAATATTAATTCGCCTAAAATTAATTTTATGCAAATAGTGCTGGACACTAGTGTTCGCTAGTAGTATCGTTTTAGCAACATAAAATGATGAATTTAAAGTAAAAGTAATTTTTTAGAAATTGATAATGTTACGCAATACATCTACTTCTATTACTAATTAATATTTTTACTTTAATGACCTTTGTAATCACTTCTGTTATTTATTTAAATTGAAAAGCTGGATTATAAATTGCCGTTTTCAATGTAGAACTAAAACTCGAATTTGTTATTTTACCTATGAGAAATGATATCTTGTACAGAGTGCAAATTTTTCCGGTATACAGGCTAGGCTTCTTGTTTTATATAATATCATTAAGCCTAGGATTTAATCTAGAATATACTCTACTTGTGTACCTACTACTTTTTTTTCAAATCCGTTCAGTCAGTCGTTTTGGCGCGATTGAGGAACAAACAACATCCGTACAGATGTCATAGGAACCTATTTATTATTGTCTTTATTTTATTACTGATGCCTGAAATTAAAAATAGGAAAATACAAAAAAGACAATTGGTAATGAAATTAAGAATTCTATTTTTAACTGTTTGTCACTATGTCAGGCAAAGGCATCTCTTCCTTAAGCCGAGCCATGAGTTAGGCTTTATAAAATTCTAGTAGCATGCGATCTTTGTTTTTGATTTTTATTCTTATTGTATTGTTTTATACTTTAATGTTTGTAATGTTGTGTTTGAATAGTAGCATATATTGCTAATTGATTTATGTTTTTGTTCCGTTCGTCTCGACCTCTAGGCTCCGCCAGAATACCAGCGCTGCAGCGGCTATTGTCGTTATAGCCTATGCTGAGGCTGGGGCCTAGTTGGCCACATCAAGTGCCTTACAAATAACCAAAGAATAAGGTCCGAATAGTTATTCCGTGTTTTGTTCCTGTCATGTAAACGTCTTTTATAATTAAAGTGAAAGTGGAAGAGGCTCTTTCACTTTAATTATAAAAGACGTTTACATGACAGGAACAAAACACGGAATAACTATTTGGACCTTATTCTTTATTTGTAAGGGGCTAATTACCTATTTATGTTACCTGTAAACTTTTTTATTTTATTTTCTAATGTTATGTTATGTACAATGTTATGTACAATCTGTTTGTGGTCAATAAAATGTTAACACAGTCAGCCATATTATAAGACAATTGCAAATTGGCAAACGAGGAGAAGGCATAGCGTGCGTAATGGTAATTTGGAATTGAATACATTATGGGTTATGGAGTCAAGGCCGCGATCCAATGAAATTAAAGGTTGGTGACCGAAATTGAGTGGTAGAATCGTGTCAGCCATTGTTCCACTAAGTGAAATGTACTCTACGGTACACATAGCAATATGTACAGACGACTGTACATTAACCTATCCAAAACTGTCAAATTTCTTCAATACATTTTCAACCAACTATAACTTAGACATAAAGTTCAAAAGTCTATTGAGATAATTTAACAGTTTATGGTAGGCGTGTGTACGAGTCATGATCATCAGCTTATAAATGTCCCACTGTTGGGCTCAGGTCAATAGTATACATCTTAAGTATACTTTTATTATTTACTAGCGGCCCGTACCCGCTTCGCATTGGTGGACATTTTTTTTATTATAAGTATATAAGTAGCCTATGTTACTCAGCGCTAATGTAGCATTCTAATGGTGAAAGATTTTTTTAATCGGTCCTGTAGATAGTGGTTTGTATGGGAAAAGAAAATTGTTGGTTTTACTATTATTTTCCTCGTATTTTTTACGTTTTTTCTCTCCATAAGAACCTTCCTCAGACTTCATCAAACACAACAAAAGAAATCAGCCAAATCGCTTCAGCCGTTCTCGAGTTTAGCGATTAGTAACACATTTAGCTATTTATTTTTATTTATATAGACTAGTGGTCGAAAGTGGTCGAAATTCGACAGTAATTTTATTAAGGGTGCGCCGTCTATAAGTGACAAGTGTCATATATTTTATTTGAAATGTCGTCGTCCATATTTATTTGATGCCGCGCGGCCATACTAATTTTGTATGGGGAATTTAAGGTGCTTAATAAAAAATAATTATTTAAATAACCACTTCATGAATCGAAAATGTAGTCTAGCAATTTGTAGTTTATCCATTGATGATTGTTTAGACAAAATCAGAGGTACAATAATTTAGATAAACTATAAGAAATCTACTAAACGCCGCCACTCGTTTTCATAATTTTTGCCCAACTTTAAATGATATTGTAGAAAAAACTATAGCGTGTTATGAATTTATGGTTCTGACAAATTGTAAACACGTTCCCTATGATACTAAATATATATTTTGTTCATTTAATACGATAGTATTTTCAATTATATATACTTAACCGTAACTGCATTTTTGGCATTTTTTTGTCGGCGCACCCTTAAGGCTACACGGATTGTATCCTAAGCAATGAAGAATTAAAGAAGATAGAGTTTGGATTGGCATTGACAGATTTCGGCCGCTCATCTTCCATTTTTGAAATTTTTGAAAAGAGTACATATGCTTGTGTGTCAAATACATGGTAGTGTGTGTAATTTTTATGTATAATTTAAAAAAATATTAACATTCGGATAACTTTCTTTAAATAAACTATAAGTGTGCGAAATTTCATACTCCTACGTTCGCGAAATTTTCGTAAAAAAGGGGTAAGTACAAATTTTTTGTTTTACGTATTAATATATAGATTATTATCTCTTGAAATAGAGCTAAAAGAAAAATAAAATTCCTTACGGGTAAGCAATTGGCTTCATCTCACCTGAGCTTAAGTGATGATAAGGCTAAAGGTGGAATCGCACTTCACCCTGATTCCTCTACTATTAAGGAAAAATAAAATTATATGAAATGAATATACATGATTTTTACGACATATCAATAATTTTTATATATATAAATCTTCTGTGCGTGTGTATGTTATGAACGCCTTCTAAACGACTGGACCGATTTAGATGAAATTTTCTGTGCGTGTTCGAGTGGATTCGAGAAAGGTTTATATTTACAATTAGACTTAGGTGGCGCTGCTATAGGGGTCCTTCATGGGATACGGGTGTTCTTCTGCGGACGAATGATTTGTTTGTTCTGTTGTCATAGAACCTGTCAAAGCGGTACGAAGTCCGCCGGTCAGCTAGTATATATCGCACTACCAATACAATACTGGTGCAAGTCAAAATATACTGATATTTGAAATTGAACTGTACTGTTCTTCAATACGACAAAATTTCCAATGTCAGTATGTTTTGACTTGCACCAGTATTGTATTGGTAGTGCGATATGTAAAATATTAACACTCTTAATATTTATAACATAAGCTTTTTAAACTTTTTTCTAAACATCTCCATATCAATCTCTAATAGATTTTATTCGGTTAAACTTTCGATACCACAAGATATCTTGAGATATCCATTCGTTTTGTCTCAATAAAGTAATGGATTAATAGTGAAATAGTTCCAACCATTTTCTTGGTGGGTCTAGCTCATCTAGCTTAAATAATTCTTGAACGCTTAGGCAGGCTAGCCTTTTACGGTCCACAGACCCTATATCATCCTAACGGGAAATCATGCGAGCCTTAAATCACCTTCTGTGAATATCGTACGGGATTATGCTGGTGTATTTATGTTGGTAAAGAGGAGTTATTAACTTTTTACATAGTTTTTAAACTATAATCGAAATTAAGAATCATTCGGGCTGAACATGTCGGTTGCTAGCTAACTGTAAAAATCTATACTTATAAAAAAAATGTTGGTCTAGAACTTTGTTATCACAGGCTAATAGAAATTATGTATCTGTAATTAGATAATTACTAAAATAGCGAAGTTAAAGGAAACCTTTAACTTTTAAGAGTAACGACATCTCTCTTAGATTATTGTTATTATATGTATTAATACATGATAATAATTCAATACAATTTCTTTGACCGTCAGTCAGTGCCTCAATTTTGCTATATTAAAACGTTTACAATCGTTTCGGCCTGAATTTTAAAATTTTCGATAGTTTTAATGTCAAAATGTAGCTATTAGCGGCTTTGAGGCCTATGTTGATCCTTTCTCGTTCATAAATGGTCACGTACTGTGCGGTTGCAGAGAAAATATCTTCCGCGCAGGACCAGTTCTGGAAGGTGTACCGAACTGAGGATTTTCTCAGAAGATTGCAGCATAAGGGCCTAGCAAAGAGGCATTATGAAAAGGATATGAACAAACTATCTGATATTCGGGGGCCAGAACTATGCATAGTTAGATGTAACTCAGGGTATTATAGTGCAGGTTCTGCTCTCTCACAATGTCTACGTACTACGTCAAAATTTTTAATATTACGGTATTGTGTGTAGCTCAAAAGTATTTTGACTATTGTGACAGAGAAATAAATTGTTTTTTACGATAGCCTTTTTGTCTTATTCGCCCATAGGCTACTTACCAGCCGTTAGCTAATTCACCTTAGTGCTGATAAAAAATGGAAGAGAAAGCAAAAACGTGTTTTTTTTAAAAATAATTTAAAGACCATTATGGCGCATGCATTACTTATTTGTATACAAGCGCTTATCTATGATTAGTGCTCAGCCACCATGAGTTGTAGCGGTCGCTGCATCGACTAAAATCGTCGTATGTATGCTTACTATTTGCGCATATTTAGGTTAATGGACTGGGTATGTAAGTATGAACTGCTACGGTTGCGTGCCCTTATCAGTTCAGTTAGATGTCTGCACCAAAGAATGATGTCAATCAACTTACATATGTACTTTTAATTGCTAGCTAGCAAGTTAGGTGAAGTGACCATACATGTTTTAATTGAAGCTTTGGAGTGATACATTACAACAACTACGATTAAGATGTTTCTATATTTAGTATTAGGTTAAAAATATTCATTTATATTACTTTTTTTGAAATAAGTTTCGATATCAAAACGTTCAGATATTATAATGTCTATTCTGACAATTAATTGGTCTTTAAACCATCAATTAAAAAAAACATAATTCAAAATCATTTATTCAGCTCAGGCTACAAGTAGCTGTTATGAATGGCACTGTGCCATCTCTAAAATTGGCAAAAATCTTGAAGAGAAATTTAATAATGCCTTCGGTTTATTATCTTTTTTTATTTTCAGATAATAAGCGTTAGAACTAAATCATTCGCAGTCTGAGAGCTAATGCGTAACGCGCCCCATTTGATGAGAATAAGAAGATTCTTTGAATAGCTGGGCTCACCTGACCGAAACAAATGGGCATATTTCAAGCCCCTGTTACTAATTGCCTCTTTGTTTCTTTTGTTCGAATTCCTATTTACATTGAAGGTACGTTTGTGATATTTTTGATATATTTGCGAAATCGTTGGTACATTTTTTTTTATCTTTATTTAATTCCACTTTGAGTGTTTGTGGTCTGATTTATGACACACCATAAAAACTTTATCAAGGACTGCTTCTGTTTCCTTTTTTTATGACAAAAATCTGAGCTCGCTCGTAAATTTCCACGTTTTGATTTTTTGATAGTTCAAGTTCAAATATAAGTTCGCTTGCTCATTAAAACTTTTTGATTTGTTTACTTGGTTCTGATGTCTAAGTTCTGATAACTAAGGAAAGTTGTTTCATTTCAATGTGTAGAGTTCGCGTAAACTTTAGAAAACAACTATGGAAAACTTATTAACTAATAGTGGTTTTGGGGCTTGGTTATTAATTGTTAGTTTTCTATTCTTGTTTATCAAATTAAATGTTAGATGAGGGGTTGGAGCTGTAACACGACTACAGCAATATACTCTACAAAAAACAATTAAGTTTAAGGTAAAATAAAAATACTGTTTTAAAAAGAGAAATGTTGTACTTTCTATTACTTTTGTTCTCTAGAACTATATTTAAAATGATCAAAACTTTGCAAATATTAACTTAAATTAAAGTTACTAACTGAATACATTTATAAATTTTCTTTGCTAATAAATCGTATAAAGTTGGACACAAATTTTGACTTTACTGGTTCATTCGGTACCGATGACACAGAAATCATTGTCTCATAACAGACGCTGGTCGCGTGGTACAGCACCATCACAATTCTCAGCCAACACATTCCATACAGTAAGTCTCCGTGGCGTATCGGATTATTTCTCACGGTTGGCACACTGACCAGGGAGGTGAGTCGCTGACATGACGGCCCATGTCTGGGCTAGACAGACGTAGTATGGTCTTACACGATTGATATCTAGGCAACATGTCAATCATGGATGAGAAAATAGGATTTGCGTCGCTTAACAGATAAACTAGCGGTGTGTGCGCAATTTTACGCGTCAACATGATGTCAATCGGCATTATACACTAAAGAAGAATAAAGAGAAGTATTTACTTGTACTATAACTGTACTTGCTACTAAACCGATTTATGAAAAACAAATGGCTCTAAATAAAGTACGATATTGAAATGAAACAACTTTTACGGATCTACTCGCGTTTAATTTATACATTACTTTATTTAATGTTTATCCTGACGTTTCGAACCCTTTGCAGGGTCCGTGGTCACAGGGAGACTGAGGTATTGGTCGTCTCATAATTAGTTAGAAGCTTGTATACCCTCATTTAAATTTAATCAGATGCGTTTTACGCAGAAAGAGCTAAAACGGAACGCATCTGATTAAATTTAAATAAAGGTGGTAAGATTGGTAAGATTTAAAAAAAACAGTGGGGCACTGGCAATATTGACATAAGGACTATAGAAAAAAATACTAAATTAGGTACCTATTACCTACGTCATATGGAGACACAGCTCACGTCAACGTTACGTAATAACGTCACCGATGATCTTAAAATTAAAGGGTTGTGGAATATACCGGTTGACTTTTTTATTACCGTCCAAACCTTCTGAGATGAGGTGACTCCCGTGATACAAACAAACAACTCTTACTGTTGGACCAACTCGAAAATAAATATCAGCTGTTCCATACAAAACATCAGTATTCATTCGACCAAAATGTATGGAACAGCTGAATTTTATTTTTAAGTTAGGGAGTTGGTCCAATAGTAAACTGTAACCGTCTTATTACAAAAACGTACGTTAGTCTGGGCTTAAACCTAAACTTAAAGATCTAGACTTGTTACGGTATTAAAGTTAGTACCGGTCTAAAATTGTCTTTTATTACAAAACGAAGACCATCCGTGGACCAGATAGTTCCATACTTAGTCTTTGGTCTAAATGATATCCACAGAGAATATACAAAAAATGCCAATTATTCATTCGTTCATACAAACATCATTCACTGCACCGTTTCGTATCACTCGATGTTGATAATTTCTGTAGTTTTATTATTCTAATAATCATAACCAAAATAAAAATATGTCTTAGATAATTATAATTAATTTTTTAATCTATTTTCATCTATAAATATGCAAGACTTGTACTTAGATTGATTTCCTTTTTATAATCAAGTTCACTTTTAATAAATTTAGCGTGAAACGGATGCTGTTATTGTAAGCGCGTAATTTGATCTCTAAAGTAGGTGAGTAAAATCAGTCTAAGTCTTCTAAATCGATTAGGTCATTAATTACATTTTCCATTTTTAATTGCAAATAAGAACAACGCTAACCTAAAAGCAAAGATTTTGACGTTTGTGAGGTTAGAACCGAAGTTAGTCTACAGATAAACTAGGGGGTCACGTCAGTTTATCTTAGAACCATAGATAGTCCATGACTTAGAGATAAATCTGATCTTGTAATATCGTTTACGTTAGTCCATGACTTAAGACTAGAACTAAGCCCGGTACCATCTTTAGATCTCGTTTTGTAATAAGGCTGTAAGAGTTGTTCGTTTGTATCACGTTAGTCATCTTAGAAGGTTTAGACGGTGATAAAAAAGTCAACCGGTAGTTGATCAATAGATATGCAATTTTTTTAATCAAGCCTAGCTACTATTACCTATCAAGAATTTTCAGCGTCAAAATATGTAGTATCTATTCTAACCATGGTCTTCAAACGCGAATGGAAGGTATCGGGAATTAATCTTATATTAAATAATAAAAAAAATATAACCACCGTTTCATAAAACGCATTCCTGGTTTGAAACAAGGTAAAAAATCATTGGATGCTTAACTTTCAATCTTATTAGTAGGTTTTTTTCTTATCAACGCCGACGATGTCAATCAAGAGTTAATAGCAGTAAGTTGTTGCTGGCGTAAGTTGCCATCTTGATAACCATAACATTGATGTAGAGCGACGGCGAAAGGAAACGGACAATTATAATTGGCAAAGTCTGATAGATGCAAAAAAATATTATTATACCTAATTATAATTGTGCTGTTAACCGTTTGCACTAATTTAAAGCGTTTATTTCTATAACCTTCTTCTAAACACTTCAACCTAAACATTTTAAAGTTGCACCATGTATTGTCTATGTTTGTATTTTTAATTTTTAATGAAAATAATAGAAATCCTTTGCGATCCAGGGTACTAAAACCCTGGCGTACTTATCATTTAATAAGTGAAATAGTGACCTGACGTCCTGAAGGATTCCTTGTAGTTAGGTCATACAGGAAGGTTTTACGTAAATACGGCGATTTATATTTACATTCTAATTCTTTAATTACGATCATCATCATCAGCTCATTTTATGTCCCCACTGCTGCTAGAGCCTTCTCTATGGATGGATAGGGAGAACGGAATATAAACCACCTCGCGGGCCCAGTGCGGATTGGTGGTTGCTATCGACTGGAAATGCAGCCGGAACCAACGGCTTTACGTGCCTTCCTAAGCTCGAGATGATACATTTTTGGTAACCCATCCGATGACCGGCCTATGCGAAACTTGCTTAACCTTAGCAATCGCAGATCAGGCGCGTTAACCATTGCGCAATCAAGCTCTTCGATGGCGCAGGAATACAAGGATGGCGCGCAATCACTATAATAACGCGTAAAATACAAGTTGTATCCGCAAGAGGGCAGCGTGGTCGGCTAGCGGTTCCCGGGTTCGAGTCCGTGCTCGGCCCGCTATGCCGCCGCACTGAACCCGGTCTCGAAGTGTGCTAGCCGCATCCGCCTGATTCCTCAACATACGCCTTACCAGTTCACTCAACTAGCCAACTATAGCGATACCTCAGTGCCACATGCCGGCTCATTCGTAAGCGAGAACGACTCTACATTACAATTAATGTTATCGGTATACTTGAAAGATATAGTAAGAACACTGTGTTTTAAGAACTAAGTACAAGAACTAAAAATACATTTGTATGGTAAGTTTATTTGCGTAATGAGTTTAACTTTAATTGAACGTTTTTGACTATGCTGATCACCGCCGAGCTTCGCCAGTAACAATACAGAATGCTTTATATTATTTTGAATTTTGCATCCACAATGCTAAGTATAGGTATATAGTTCCAAGATAAAATATCTACTCGAGCTTCCTGATTAATTAATCAAATCTAAGTTGTACTTAGTAGGTACCTTAATAATTGGTTTTAAGTTCTAAGGGACTATGCCGTCGGTTAATAATTAAATTTTGCTTTGGCACCTTAATTGCTGGTTTTTAGTAATTGAGGGTTCTAGTTGTTCTTGCGTCGTTTCTACTTTGTGGAATAAAATAAGCCCACTGTATTACCGACATGGTAATACAATCCCTGTGTGGTGCCGGGGATAAAGAATTGCACCACCCCATCTCTTCCCGTGGGTGTCGTAAAAGCCGACTAAGGGACCATTCCAGAGGATGGGCAGCAGCATCTCTCTGAGGTTACCCTCCACCTACTGCGATCGCCAACCCGCCTGCAAGCGTGGCGATTACGGCAAATACCCCCCTCATACCCTTGGGGGAGGCCTTTGTCCAGCAGTGGACGTCATTTGGCTGAGATTTATTTATTTATTTATTTAGAAAAGGACAGCTAACAAGACATACACTTCATGAGTAAAATTGATCATACATTAACCTCTAAAGCTGAGTGCTGAGATGATGAGATGAGATGATTACCGACATTATTGATTGTTCTATGAAAAACTTATTATCATCATCATCTCATCATCATCTCAGCCAAAAGACATCCACTGCTGGACAAAGGCCTCCCCCAAATAATCATGGGGGGTATTTGCCTTAATCGCCACGCTTAGCAGGCGGGTTGGCGATCGCAGTAGGTTGAGGGTAACCTCAGAGAGATGCTGCTGCCCATTCTCTGGAATGGTCCCTTAGTCGGCTTTTACGACACCCACGGGAAGAGATGGGGTGGTGCAATCCTTTATCTCCGGCACCACACAGGGAAAAACTTATAGTTCACAGAAATGTAAGCAGAGATTCCAGCTCAAGTAGTAGTGGGCACTGCATATCGCTCGTAGGACTGATGGCCGCTGGAGCGGAACAGTTCTTGAGTGGCGACCGCGCACCGAAAAACGCAGTGTGGGCATATCTCCAACAAGGTGGCCCGACTTATACAAATTAATTGCCACGAGGCGAAAGGTACAAACTCCGAATTCGAAGAATTTGGTATAACTAAATTACCAACCAAAACACCGTTGACCCTACAACCTACAGTACAACTTCAATTAACATAAAACAAAACAGAAACATAAATGGTAAAACATGCCAAAAGTCCCATAACCTCAGTCCCTAATAAGGGTACTTAAAAAGGCTAAGAATCCATTAAATGATAATCGTAACGTCGATACCGGTCCTTGGTGATGTCGATTCGCATCAAAATCGGCTAAAGAACCGCTATAATCCACCCATGATCCACTTCTCGATTTGGTGCTCCCATATCGGACGCGGAAAGTGAGACAAGCGTGGGATTATGGTGCTATAAAAATAAAAGAGCGGTGATAGTACCGATTGTATCGCTCGTGGCGCATTCAATTCGTTCCGTCGCCGTACTAAGGCCTCACTCGTGCCTCGCGGAACGCTAATCAGATCATGCCAAATGCAATCTAGTTAAGCATTGCTAGAAAAAAAAGAGGATTTGTTAATGCAACTGTATCTGTCACCAGTCATCACTATTAGTGAGCTTCAAGTTCTATTAGTCAACATCTATCCGTGTACAAGAGAGGTTAAAGAAAACCATATTTAAAATTGTATGGACTTAGGAGATTAAGTTTTAATTTGTAGTTTAAGTATGTGTACGTATCAGTGATTAATTTCGTGGAATAGTCCCGTAGACTTCCGTTCCTCACCACAGCAAGGGTTGGCTGAAAGAGATCTCTACTAGAGATAAGCTCACCTTTGTATATGTCTTGCTGTGTAACACACAAATAAAATCTGTTTTAATATGTGATGTATATGTACAATAAAGGATGAATGTATTAATGTATAAGATTCAAATATTGTTACTCTAAGTAATAATACCAATTACTGCCCGATCAAAGTTATTGTAGAAACGAACAGATCCCTAAAAGAAAAGGAAAGGTTGTGTACTGAAATACAGTGAAAGGCTTATAATAATTAAACTATAATTATAATTGTGGCTTTAAATAACGTGGCCTTATTGAGTATAAACACCTTTTCAATTCGCACAATTGAATTAAGAAATGTTAATGATGTACAGTCATTGTGAAACCTTTTGATTGATGTTTGCCTTCACAAATCGAATTACCCACATATACCTACTCATACAATACCTGCGGCTAAATTTGATTAGGTCTAAATTTAGTTAATTTCGGGTGCGCTATGGCATTGTCTATTATTTCGGTGAAAGTTTTTTTGCTACACTGACCACAACATTTACTACATGAAGATCAATAAGTTCCCCATTGGATAGAAATGGTTAGTGAAACCACGAGTGAAATTTTGCGATTACATTTGATGGAGCTGTTGATAGTGTAAAAAAACTAAATGTCTTTTAGAGGCACGCTGCTTGCCGCAATGTGTGAGTATGGCCTGGACGGCACGCTAAGATTGAGCTTTTGAACAGGTTCTTAGACCCTAATGGCCATACTACCTACATGAGACAATCCTCCGCCTTTTTTGTCTGCGGGTTACCACCTCACGTAGGAACGTAGAAAAGATGCCGCCATACTGATTTTGTGTTTTATCTGTTCCAACGCTTTGAGTAAATAAATGAGTGTTTACTGGTTTTTGGGTAGGTACGAAACGATGAGACGAATTAAAGACTTTTGTATCTGGGTTTTTACGTTAATCTGATGGTTTAATTCTTGTTCAATGTATTTTAAACCAGGAATATATTACAAAAGACATTAAAATATCAAATATCGCAGAATAAAACGTGAACATTGTTGGTAGGATTAGAAATTGAAAATATCTTTATTTGGGTAGGTACACACGCCTGTACACCTACCACAAAGTGTCAAATTTCCTCAACAGACTGTTGTTTTAGGCATAAAGTTCAAACTTTATGCCTAAAACAATTGGTTAAAAATGGATTGAAGAAATTTGACAATGTTGTATAGGTTGATGCGCAGGCGTCTGTACAATACATCACACATACAGGGTCACTTTTTTATCATCGTCCAAACCTTCTGAGATGACTCCCGTGATACAAACGAACAACTCTTACTATTGGACCAACTCCCTAACTCAAAAATAAAATTCAGCTGTTCTATACAAAACATCAATATTCATTCGATCAAAATGTATGAAACAGCAGAATTTTATTTTCGAGTTAGGGAGTTGGTCCAATAGTGATAGTTGATCGTTTGTATCACGGCGCGGGAGTCATCTCAGAAGTTTTAGACGGTGATAAAGAAATCAACCTGTATATTAGAGATTAATTTGTATGTTCCTTCATACTAAATACCGAAGACTTTTAGTAGGTTTACAGTGTGTGTTCCAGTTATATTACACACTAGCTGACCCGGCGGACTTCGTACCGCTTTGACAGTTTCCATGACAACAAAACAAACAAATCGTTTTGTATTGAAAAATTAAATTGTCGGTTTTAGTAATTTCCGTTACTTATTATTTATGTTTCTCACCGTTTAAACCTTCCCAGAATTTCTACAAATATTTCAAAATCAAAATTAGCCAAATCGGTCCAGCCATTCTCGAGTTTTAGCGAGACAAACGAACAGCAATTGATTTTTATATATATAGATAAGGACTTTTCACAATCTTGCTAGATTCACCAGGACGCCACAAGGCCCAATTCTTTATATTCCTTAATATTTGGGTTTATTTCAAAATTAAAAATTCAAAATTCAAAATCATTTATTCAGTTTAGGCTACAAATAGCTCTTATGAACGTCATTTTAAGCCATCGGTTCGTAAGTCTATCTACTCTGGGCGGGAGATCTTGTACTGAGAAGAATTTAATTAACGTCTTGCAATATCCATAGGCATGGCGTGCACTTGGAGAGGCCTATGTCCAGCAGTGGACTAGTATAGGATTATAGTGATGATGATGACGATGAATATCCATATTGCACTACAGAAAAAATGAATGGAAGCAAATTCCAGTAGAGTTGAATAAATTATGATTACAGTTTTACTTACATTCCAGGCAAGTGGAGTTGTCGACTTTAGCGTAGTAGGGCTGGCACTCGCACACGCCTCGGTGGCAGTGCGCGTGCGACACACTGCAGTCCAAACTCGATCGGCAATACGACCCGAGTGTCGTCTTGCTGCCTTCAGCTTGTATTCTCTGCAAAGAAAAGTATATGTTGAATTCGCTGTTCCGATTTTCCCCTTCCTTCGTAATCTGTCTATAATCTATCTTTTTATTTTGTCTAACCTCATTTGTCTGTTTACCAAATTTCGACATATTCCTGTCAGCTATGTAGCTATATCACCTAGTCCTAGTAACTATCCTAGTTGCTATAATATAAATTCGTATGGCGTCCCAACAACAGTTATCTTAAGCACTAATTCAAGTGAAACTTAACACTTTTGTTGCTTTACAGTTAACACCCAGTTTTAAATCACCACAGCTATAAATAACTGAGACACCGCCAGTACCAACGCTGGTTGGTTTCTTAAACATTTCACGTGTAACATAGGTGGCGTGCGACTTTAGTTACAATGCATAGCGTTTTTATTTCCATGGCATGACGTGCTTATATAATGTTCTTTCTTCACTCCACCGCACCACGCCGATAAGCTGAACGACCGCTCATGAACGCAAACATTTTACCTCGAATTCGCATGTAAAGGGAGTAAAAGCCCTCCCAAAGATTTGCAAATTACTCATAATAATGTGGTATATTAATCTTGCCGGCTAACGTTCAGTCTGAATAACAATGTTCGCGTATGCCTTGCGGTGTAAGCTTTGTGCTATTTTTAAATTTAACACTGGATACGTTTACTAGTTTGCCCAAGCCCCGGTCACAAGTCGTCCTTGGTATGTCACAGCAGCCACTAGATAAATTATGGGAAGGTCGTAGGATGCAGAAATGCAAAGTAAATAAAGATGCGAACCCGGTTAACATGTTCTCTGTGGATCTGAACAGGTTGACTGCATCTTTTTATTGTCAGACGGATTAACTTCATTAAAAATAATGGTAAAGTCCAAACACTACAATTATTAAAACAATATTTATCAGTTTTTTAAAATACATATTAATAAAAATATTTCACTAAATTAGAATTTCTGTCACGTAAAGTGTAACCCTTGATATCCCGGATCGTAGATTATTATTATTTTACTTACTTAATGAATTATAATATAATGTAATGTTGTAATATTGTAATTTTATGTAATGTAATAGTAATAATAATAAAACCTATATGTATCTGTATTTCTAACACTAGCATTTAAGCAATTATTGTTATTAACTCAATATGGACTACGGTCTGTAATAAATTATTTGAATTATTGGCGCTGAATAATTAATTCTCTATTGTGTCTGGTTTACGGCAGCCAAGAAGTAATTGTGACGTCATAGTGCGTTATTGCCATTCTATGAAAGATTTTTTTTCTCTCTATTGACTAACGTATCCTAATAGTCTCTCTATTGCCTTGTATTATCAAAAATCTTTTTAGCATCTGTAAAAACATTACTTAACATCAGGTGAGATGAAGCCACTGTGCTTACAACTTACAAGGGTACTTCATCGATTCACACCACGACTGGTTCGCACCACACAATTTTAACTTTCTTTGTTTATCACCATAAGGGACCCACGGTTTGAATCGCAGAAGGACGCTTTTTGAATTGGCTGTTTCGAACCATGGTATGAATCGGCAAATGTCAATTCGTACTTCAGAGATTCGCACCACGGTGCAAACCACTCAAGTATATTTTCGACTTCGCGGATTCGAACCAACGAATTAAATAAGATATTGAAAAAGTCAGTCAGTCAACTACCCAATTGCTTGTAGAAAAGGATCAGTGATATGATAATGTTGGCTCTACTTGACGCCATTTGCGTATTAGATCATAGTTGCAAATTGCTATGACATTCCTAGTTGCTATAACGTTGTCTTCGCTTATATGAGGATGTCCGCTTTGCCTACGCGGCTCGTCCATCACTCGTATCATGTGTCATGTAACAGAATATAAAGTTAATAAGCAGTTCAAAATGTTCATTTATATTTTACAAAATGACATTGAGAAAAGCTATTTATCTAGGTCAAACAAATTTTTTTAAGGATAAACATTTTCCCCCTTATTCATAAAAACTATTTAAGCATTATTTAGTTAAGATATTCATTGTTTTATCTCTTTTTCTTCAATTCAAAATGACGTTTGTGTGACGTTGACAAAACAATATTTAACTAAATAATGCTTAAATAGTTTTTATGAATAAGGGGGTAAATTTTCAGGATAAACATTAATTAAAAGTAATGTGTAAATTAAACGCGAGTAGATCCGTAAAAGTTGTTTAAAAAAAAATAAGTTCATGAATATTTCCAATAGTTAGGTCACTCAGGAGAATGTGAAATGTTATTTTGAAATATCTATAAGAACTTACAATCATAATATGGCAATAATAAATAATACAAATAATATCAAATCTTTAGGTATTATACCTATAATACCCCTTTGATTCAATTCGAAGAACAGAAGTCCAAATTACGGAAGATCGTTAGGACATTAATATTTTTTATAATAATTTAAAAAAATGCTTAGATAAAACGGATTTCAAATATTTGTTGGAATGTTCTATTTGGATGATAAAAGTGTAAGGCTGTATTATCCTGGAATCCATAGAATATGCTTATAAAATTAAATTGAAAAAAAAATCGAAAAGATTGGAAGAGCAATCGCCTATTTTATATTAATTTTATTTGTAAACTAAACAGCCCTTCTTATAATAATTATGCTTGCAAAATTTATATACCAGTAACACTTTGACAATAAAAATCGCAACATGGTAAATAATGTAAATTGGGGCTTATATCCACATCGGTTCACAACACAAGGCCGAACTCGCTCATCTCACTGCCGTCCCAGAGAGAGAGTCAGTAGGACAACCCGCTATACACTACTTTAAAGTTTATACTGACACCCCCTACCAACCTTCCGGTTACAAAGTAGGTGTCAGAATAACCTTGCGCAAGCACAAGGGACCATCTACGTCAGGTCATAACGCCAGATCAGAACACGCCGGTACGCATCTTTCATCCAGTACTTTTAAGACTAGTGTCTCAAGCTAGTCGCCCCGTGGACACGTATAGTCCACTACCTAATATCCAGATAGGTCACCGGAGCTGTAAGCTCGCTCACTTCTCGTTGCACTAAGAGCACAACTCGCAGTGTACCACTGCTTGGGCCGTCAGCTCTAAAGCCAACTACCAAATGTCCTCTTTGGTGGCGGAGTTGTAAGCACACTCACTTCTCGGTACCCATCCAGGCACCTGATCAATTCCAAATTCCTACGCGGCTGATTAAACCGGGGGCCTTTGCATCTAGTGGGCACCTCTACTAGTTCTCCAGACTAGTACCGGAGATGTTGGAGTAACTACTCAGTGAAAACCACCGAGCACCACACCAACTAAGAGTAACTCACGTACCCCGCAGATCTTTTCGCTTCAGGCCCCCACCGGACCGCTACTAAGACCCGCTAGCTATGCACGAAATGGAAGCCTGGCCAGACCAACCAGGCAGACGAACATTCCCACTTCTATAGCTAACCACATGCCACCACGAGTCCAACCCATGTCCGGGGCCTGCCGGAGACGCCCGCGAAGGCATAACCGGCAGAGGGCCTAGGATCCGGAACTCCCGTGGTACCCTTGAAAAGACAGCCGGACCCGTAGTTCCAGCTGCCATACCCTACCTATCAGGGTCAGTAGATAGGGTCAGTATGACACTGACTCCAGGCATTGCCATCTGCCAATGTCGATACCTTGTTGGTCCGGCCATCTCTTACTCTTGCGGTCTGCCTTTTTTTAGGCGCCAGATTAGTCCACCCTCACCGCTGTGTGTGTGCGGAGGCTGTTGACGAGCTTGGCCACCACGGCCCCTCTTGCGCTTGTCGTGCTGGCCGTATGATGCGTCACTCGACACTAAACAGCATCATCCGCAGTGCTTTTGCCACCATTGGTTTACCGGCTGTCTTAGAGCCAGCTGGTATCTCTCGCAGTGATGGCAAGAGACCTGACGGAATGACCATTCGGCCCTGAAAGCTTGGCAGGCCGTTGGTGTGGGATGCAACCTGTGCTGACACCATGGCTTCCTCGCATGTTCACGCCACTTCACTTGGCGCGAACATGTGCTGCGGTAAGCGCTGAAAATAGCAAACGGCTCAAATACGCAAACCTAGGTCGAAATTATTTATTTGTTCCGCTTGCGGTGGAAACAATGGGTCCATGGAGGCTGGAGGCAAAACAGCTTGTTAAAGAGTTAAGTGCTCGCCTTATTGAGGCCTCCGGTGACAAAAAGGCTGGCAGCTACCTCCTCGAAATACTGTGGTGTCCACAAGGTCCACATTCTTTCTTTAATTTTTACACTGGTTTTTCCCTCCTTAACGTTGGGTAATACAAATCTTATACATTAAGTTTTTTGTTCATTTATTAGCAAATTGTTAACACTAAACCAATGAACTATCTTTGAGATAGCATTGTTCACATCTTCATCAATCGGCTGTCGTCGTTTACCAAGAATTGAACCCTGTGAACTCCCATTGTAACCACCGATCCCGGAGATCTTTTACCGTTAATATCAACCCTCTGAACCCTATCACTCAAATATGAGATAAGAAGATTCAGTGATGCATCTCTGATTCCATAGTGGTAGAGCTTTCTGACCAGGTTTTCATGTAAAACACAATCAAATGCCTTGGATAAATTACAAATTTGTTGTGTAAGTATATAAATAAATTTATGTAATTTTATGTGTAATATAAATATACCTACTAAAAATATAATTAGTACAATAATTATTACGAGTGATCGAATGTTCGAGTCCTTCTTTCCATTTCTTTTAAACTAAAGGTACTTAAGTCGAAGTTTATAGCTGTCATTGAAAAACTGTCTTTGCAAACACCGATGCATAATATCTTGGACGCGCACGATTATGTAAAAGCACGCCGCATGATTATTTCATAGCCACTTATCGACCGAAATTAAAGTTTCACAGAAAGGACCACGCTGCCGCCTATAAGTTATTCAGTGCCCGGAAACTTGGAATGTCGGGAACGGGGGAACGGGGGAGCATAAGGAAATAAAATAAGGAGACTGCAGAAGGCAACCTTTATACAAACACACTCCAGCAACACACACATAGACAACCTCTCACAGGCACGGAATCACATCCCCGCCCGATCCTCTAAATGCCACTACACTTACAATACACTAAACATGCACACTAGTTTAGGCCCAAGACACCGTACTAACAAGGGTACAAGGGTAACAAGGGTACGACGAGCCGCTTCACACGCGCTCTATATCAAGTACAGACTTTTTTTTTACACTTAGCACGGCAAATGACCCCATACCACCTGATGTTAAGTGGAAATGGAGTCCAGACTCGAAGACAACTGGTGCAGACATGTACAGTCAACAGCAAAGGTAACTGATGATTGGTCAAGTTTCAAAATATGAAACCAGTATGAAAATCAAAACTTTTTGAACGCATATCGAAAACCTTCGAGTGTTTACTAGTACCTGCAGACTTTGACTGTAGAAATACCGACTTACACTATCGAAACTTAATTTTAAATCTAGTAAACATCATCTACCGCGGGGGCGCTTCTCTCCACCACTACGGCCCGATCAACCCGTGCCGAGGTTCAAGCCTCTAGAGGCGCCCTCGGGTTGTTCCGCGCGATCCGATCCGAACCCTTCGGAGAATCTAGTAGGACACGGGGACACGCACTAGTGCGTGATGCCGTTCCCTCTAGAAAACCTCCGAAGGTGATTCGTTTCACACGGCTTGAGGAACCCTTTAAGTTTCTCGCCGCCCCCAAAAAAGTCCGTTGAAGCTAAAAATGCCGTTTGAGGCAATAAGCAAACTATCTCAAAAATACAAAAACTCGGACTGTTCCGAGCTGTTCTAAGATCCATGTCCGTGAAAGGGTGCGTCTATGTGTGCGTTGGTCGAGCGCGGTGTGTAAGAAGCTTACTTTCTGGTCTCCTTATTTTGTGGTGAGGACGTGTGTCGCTCCATAATTCATGCACAGTTCCGTTTAGGAAAGTTAAGTAAGTTGAAAGCTAACTACTCGTAGTACAGTTGTTAATTCGGTGACGTTGCCGCTGAGTTGGGGGGAAACACAGGTTTAGAAACAAGGATTTTTTTTTGAGAGAGAATGCTGATTGCCTCTCATGGCATTTTCAGCGTCACCGGGCTTTTTTGGGGGTGGCGAGGTACGTAAAAGGTACCTCAAGCCGTGTTGAAACGAATCACCTTTGGAGGATTTCTAGAGGGAACGGCATCGCCCACTTAAAAGTCCGCGTCCCCGTGCCCTACTTGAGTCTCTGAAGGGTTCGGATCGGATCGAGGTTTAGAAACGAGGAGCTCGATGAACGGTCAATGCGCGTGTTCTGCGATTGCTGAAGTTAATTTGGTGACCAACAATATTTCATCTCGAGCTTCATATAGCTCAGAAGGCACTTGAAGCCGTTGGTCCGGCTGCATTAGCAGTTTTTAACGAACAACAATCCGGACTGGACCCGCGTGGTGGTTTGTGGCCCGTTTTCCCTGTGGTGTTTCCATTCATAGGGAAGTCTCGTGCCCCAGCAGGGGGGACATAGAATAAGCTAGTGATGTGATGAACAGGTTTAGAGGGGAAATGTTAGCGAAGCAATAAAAAAAATAGATGAAAAACAAACTTTGACATATTCAATTATTCGCGTTATAATTTAACCGAATCATCCATAATCCATGATTCAAAAACAAAATAGACGACTTGCCTCTTTCAACTGAGATATCAAGACTTTGGTAACGAATGTCGAATCTTTACAAGTCTAAATAGAAGTGCTATAAATAGAAAATCTAAATAAAAAATACCTTTTTAACTACTTATAAGTTTGTTTCATCAATATGACGTAATGTCAAATCTTCTTTTTTCGATATAAATCTTAAATACAGCTTCATGATATAAATATGTCATTGTGAATGCAATAATGCTATTAAAAATAATCTACATGTTTCTATTATTAACGTGATACTCACGAAGCTTCGATTCAAACTAATATATTGTGTACGTGATATTCATAAAAGTTTTTTGTTAAAACGAATACGCATGTCCTCCCAATTCAATCAAATTATCTGATCCCAAAATGACTCGGTGAATCAACTATTCTCCAACCGCGACACAAGTATCTATATCTCGTGTCGGATATTATAATAATTCTTAAATAGCAGTATTGTGTTTTTATCGCCATATTGACCCAATTCGTCCGCAGCCAAATTTAGTCTGACCACTTTCTTGTTTGGGTTCAATTGTCCAGATTCAAACTGGCGTTGGCAAAAAAGTGTCCGTTAACGCACTATCTGGTGGATTGCGGTAGTTCCGATTGTTAGCGATGTTAACAATTGTCTGACGGTGTCCAGTATGTAGGCAGAACGATTGTTCCGCGGGCATATGGCGGTTCGTTATCAACTTTTTGATACTGAAACTTTGGTTGCATTTCTAAAATAGCTTTTTAGAAAAATCAACAAAGGAAAAGCGCTTGGTGTTCATATCTGAGCATTCTGAGCACAAATTGTACTTCCGTCCACTGGGAATGCAACAGCGGACGTCTGGGTCTGAGACTATGGTGGTCTTGCCACACTACAGAGGCAGTCAATAGTGATTTTAATTCAAATTCATATTATAGTTTTTGTTAAAGTTTCTTGAGCACTCTACTAAAGCAAAAATTAACATGCGTTTTTCATCACACGCAAGTCTAACTGTTATTAACATGACGCCACCAAAATCATAGTTATTATGCATAATGAAAATGATAATGATAATTCACGACTAACCCTCTCTAAGGACTAAGAATTATTTAAAACTAGTCAAAGTTGCAAAAATAATACATAGCCACCGCTTATCTTGTACAAACTTAGCGTGACAATATAGATTAATATATTTTTCAGTTCTAAACAAATTAATAAAGCGATCGTTGCACGAACTGTATTTAGACGCTGCAGCAATCGGCTTCATTAACAGTTAACGTGTAATACTATTACTTTTTGTAAAATTTCTCGGAAAACTAGCTCGTCTTTATCTAATAACCAATAAACCATACAATGTTTGTATAGTCGACAATGAAATTACTTTACCACCTTAGAAGTGGATTTTGTTTGCTTAAAATAAAACAACAAGTTCTATTTTTGTTTAAAAGACCAAGTGACAGATACGTTGTCATTATTGACAATGAGCCTTAGCGTAATTTTATTTTGAAATGAAATGAAATGAATTTTTTTTATTCAATTAAGGCATATTAATTGCACTTATGAACATCAAGTAGGTAAAAAAAAAACAAAAGTATATTAAAAAATAATATAAGTACAAGTACACACATTATTGTAATGGAAGTTTTTGTCAAAAGTGATAAAGCAATTTCATGGTTGACTTATACAATGTAATGTAACTCATATTATAGGTAGATACATAAATTTTATCCTCCAGGCCTCCTTCCTCATATAAAATTTAAGTTAGTGTACCAAACCTCACACTTCACATTGCGCGCAATGTTTTTAAAAATGGACACGAAGTTTTCGCTTGACGTATTAATGCTTCACCAACATCATCTCAGCCATAAGACGTCCACTGGTGGCTAATGCCTCATGGATCTCCGCTACGACCGGTGTTAATACATAAGATATAGATATTGTTCAATGTTCTCGCGTTGAAAACAAAATGCCGAGTAACACAGTATCTTGTATCACGAAGCAGAGATCCAATCATTGGGCGGCGGCGCCGGCGGCGGTGGGCTAGTGATTTACCGGCAAATTGATGAAAGCCCTCGTGCACTGCCCATTTCGTGTCTTGAACTGCTCGAGCTGCAGCTCACAGCTTAATTTCAGCACACGACAAGTGCGAGTTGAATTGGTGATCATACATACATCATACTATTGCAATTTGATTAATAAAAACTTCGCACTGTTATATACTGTCATGAAATGCCAAGTTAACTAACTATAGGCAAATAATATATTCTCAATTAATATTATTTTCTAAAGTTTACGCGAACACTACACATTGAAATGAAACACTTTTTACGAATAATGTTAACAAAATAGAACTTTTGTAAATTTAAACGCGAATAGAATGGTAATATTATTTTACAACATTGCTGCTTCATCATACATTTTTATTTTAAGACAGTATATTACAACATATTCTTAAATCCAATACTCGTATCTCAAAAAATATATTGTTTAAAAGCATGATGGATTCGTTTTTGCAACGCTGAAAAATCGCTCCACTTTTTAAGACAGCCAGACGCGAAACAGTAGATAGAGGCGGTATCAAAGCGTTCAACCATAAAAACGAGTCTAGCAAGAAGTCCGCAACCCACCAAATAAGGCGGTAAAGAAAGTGAGGAAGTGCGTACCCGAATAAAAGATCTGTGGATTTTGCTAATGAACCAGAAATGCTTAATCACGCAAAAAAGTTAACTCGAAAAATGTTTATCCGGAGATACACGATCATCAGTCGAGAATGTCACGATCGGAACGGGCCGAGAGAAAACTTTCATTCCTTCGATAGTGGGTAATGTTGTTTGATTTGTATCTGATCGCACTTTAACGCGCCATCACTAAATACCATTTCGTGTCTAACGCTTTTCTGCGTATGCCGACCATTTTAATTTTCACTTTTATTGTCTGGTGTCGATTATGCTTCATACTTCATTTTAGCGATTTGTGCAATTATTCTTGATAGTGTTAAATTGTATTGTGTTGACAGTTTTTAGAAAAATACTAAGATTATTATATATTATTAAGATTCGTTTTACCTAGCAAATTTAAAAATATTGTACTTTCATTTATAACAAAGCAAAGGTTTCGTGGAAGCTCTCCGTGAACTTTAGTATTGAATTCAAAACAAGAAAGAAAGCACTTTACTAAAGAGATATTTTTTTCTAGATCATTGTGATTCACACCAATTAGGCGCAGCATATATTTCAACAACACCAGATCCACAGATATTCAGATATTAACAGATCCAGCACTTTTTATCAATAGGCACAGCATATTTCATCGGTTTCAATTTGCCGCTCCTTTTACGCCGTTTAGTTCTACTTAAACATCCAATTTGTCAACGATGTTACTCATTTGGCGCGCAAGTGCAACAGATAATTAAATAGCTATTTATCTTGAGACGAATGAACGAGAGGAACGCACATTCGGTGTTGCATTTAGCGCGAAAACACATCATTACTCATGCCGTGATGACACAACACGGAACGATTACGTTGTAATTACCATGCATCGATGTTATCACGGCAAATGAAATGTGAATTCTCTTATTAGCGTATTCAAGAGAGCGTGACATCAACATCGTTCGGAACATAAATGGGAGTTAGACACAGCGATGACTTAAGATGCAGCCAAAGGTGTTATCGAACCTTCTTTCTCCCATTGTTTGAAGGAAAATACTAAACTGTTTCTTAATGAAAGAGAAAATAATACCAAAAAAATTCAGAGTTCTTTTTCCATTTTCCAAAATTATTTTTCTACGGAAATTATAAGCACTATCATCATCATCTCAGCCAAAATACGTCCACTACCGGACAAAGGCCTCCCCCAAGGATCTTCACAACGACCGGTTTTGTGGAGATCTTGTCAAGCGTGGCGATTAGGACAAATACCCCTCAAGCACTATAAGCATATTAAATTCATCCCAAATTCTACATCTCAGTATCTACTTTGGGTTTTATGTTTTCGGTACAAATGCGACGCCTGAGTAGTTGCCCAGTAACAATTTATCGGACACGTACGTATAGTATTCAGTCATCCTGTGATGTGATCAAACGTTGCAAATTGAATATGGTCAGCATTTTACCTGGTTTGTCTTTTGAAAAACCCTTATTTTAGCCGCATTATTATTGACGACTTCTGTAGTCTCTGTAGACTTTGGCCGGCGCTTACTCTGAGGTTCGATTCCCGGTCGGGTCAATGTCGAAAACGAACTTTTCGATATTGTGTCGTTCGTTGTTTTTGATTTCCATAAAACGAGTGCTTTAGCTATTTACCTTGGGATCAGAACAATGTATGTGATGTTGTCTATTTTTTTTATATTTTTATATTAATTTTACGACGATGCTACCGGTAGCGTCGCCGTCGTCGTGGCGTCATATTGAGATGTTTAGACGCGTCTGGAATATCGTTAACATGCATTCAACAACAAGTTAGTGCTCGCGCACACAATAATATGACAGTAGACAGTGCAAATAACCTATTGCTTTAACATAATTATGTAAATCGTACGCCACATCTCGTGTTGAATATAAAAGCATTTCCAGTGGCATCCACAAATATGGCTATGATGTTTAAGGATATAAGTCCATACTGTGTCATACATTTTCTGACAAGTTCTCAGTTTGCACATGTAGGTAGTGAAAATAATCGCTTGGTATGGTCATCGTTAGAGTGTTCTTAATAGAGATATCCTTCCGAAACTGAGTGTGAAATAAAGTATATTGACTGCTAATATTTAAAACACAACTATTTCCATCTAATTTATACAAACGTTATGATGTTTATTACGGCGGATATACGAAATATTTAGCAACACTAACATCAATAAAATAATAAGAACACTTCCTCTCGCAGATAAAGATCAGAATCTTATCTGATGAGATAGGTAAGTAGAGCGATAGTCATTACGAGTTTCATATAAAATGGCGGACGTTATACTCATATAGACTTATAGATTTATTATGTGCTTGTATCATCTAAAAAGTACGATTTGGAGGATATAAATGTAATTTTGATTTAGGTACTTTTTATTTTACAACGCAACAGTTAAGCGCCTTTCCTTCTCACCTTATATGACGAAAAGGCTGAAATGTATATCGCATTTCATCTGGTATCCATGGCCTCTGAGGAACTGGGTACACTGGAAGCTCTCTAGATTTCTAGTTTCTTACTCTCTAGGTTTCAGACCCAGATGCTGAAACCTATGTCCACCGAGGCAGTAACTAACTTCTTAAATAAGTCTAAATTAGTGCTTCCTCCAATTTCCATCAGCTTAAGCTTAAAAGTCTTGTACCTTTGAGAGCATATTTTATCACAGACGCGAACTTTGAAAAGAATTAATGTCTTCAATGAATAATAATGCGTAGTATAATAACGAATTGTGGTATTTCCAACGGTGTCCGCAAAACAGGCCTTTGATTATTTCGCTATTTGATGTTTTACAAATCAATATAACTTAAGTAAGTTGATAAACCAGTTGCTAACTGTTTTCGGAGTGCCTGTGTTTGGTCAAAACATTATTAACAGTTTGGACACATTTAGTTTTAATGGGAAATGTATAATGATTGCTACATATCACGTAGATTACTATCTACTTGGTCAATTGGATGCTGTAGAGTGGTCGCACCAATTAATCGGTTGGCTTCGTTTGTTCTCTAAATGGAAATAACATTCGTGGTGATAGCTGAGCCAGCTACTTCGTTGTGGACTTTAGCTTTTAGGTTTATCATCATTCTAAGGTCGCGGGAAGCCGCTAGATGCGATCAGCACAAAACCGGTCGTTGTGGAGATCCTTGGGGGAGGCCTTAGTCCAGCAGCGGACGTCTTTTGGCTGAGATGATGATGATGATGATATGATATGATCATCGTATAGATCAAACTTTTTATGTTTTTGCACCAATGTTTAGGAAAAATATAAGCTTTAAAAACGTAAAATTTTACCTACCGTCCCATGGGGACCTCTTTTGTTGTGAAATAAATAAATAATATTTTTTCTGCGATTGCTGAAGTTTAGCAACTTTCGCAGAGGCCGGTCATCGGGTAGGTGACTTCGTGCTTCGAAAAGCACGTAAAGATGTCGGTGCCGGCTGCGTTAGCAGGCAGTCGTTAGCCTTTTTACCGCCAACAACTTCTATAGAAGTTTGAGATTTTCGTGCCGTCCACGCCAGCACTTCTATAGAAGTTCTTCTTGTACCTACTTTATTAAAATACATTTATACGTTGGCGTACAGCGGGACATCGCGTGCAGGATAGTTGGGCGGTGAAAAGGTTAACAACCACCAATCTGCACTGGGCCCGCGTGGTGGTTTATGGCCCGTTCTCCCTACTCATTCACAGGTAAGGTTACGTGGTTAATAATAATAGATAAACAACTTAAAAAATATAATATAATAAATAAAAATAGAAAAATTTAAGCTAATTTAGCCTATATTATAACATCTTTGTAACATTATGGTATGCAATAAAAATTAAAGTTTTAGCATGAAGCTTGGTAAAACAAACAATAAAACAGAGCAAAATGTAAAAATTACTGCAATACTTTTAGTTGTGTTATTTATAAAAATGCAATGTGTAAAATAAACGCTAGTAGATCCGTAAAAGTGTACCTAGTGTTCGCGTAAGCTTTAGAAAACAATAGCCATCGTATATTTGATTTATTTGTCAAGTAAGTACCTATTTATTTATTTATTGAGATCGTCACCTTTAGTCACCTTAAGTGCTCTCTTAAAACTAATTACACACGCATGGAAAATCTTAATATTGCAAATACTCGTAATTAGCAGTGTGAACATTGGATACGGAAAAGGATATTTCTCGATAGCTAATTGTAAATTGTAACTAATCGCATATGCATGCAGTTCAAAGAACGCATGCAACTAATCCGAGAATATTTCTCGGAAATGACAGAACAACTCGGTTATGTCTTTCGTATCATGAAAGATGCAATAGACGTTTGAGCAAGCATAGCATTGTTTGCCAATTAGAAGACGATTCTCAAGAGAATACGTTCAAGCATTTTATTGACTATTGTAACACGAGTTGCAGTTGATAGTAAACTTTAAGTGGAAAGCATTAAGTTCCTTTTGGTTTTCGTTTAAAAGCTCATTGTGTTTACACCGGAAGTAATCGCGCGAACAGCTTGAGCTTACATTATGCTGTTTTAAATCACTAACTGTAGTGTTTTAGTAAACGGTCGTCTTATTTGAAAATTTCTATCAATTTTTATTATCCAGTGAGGCAATATTGCTGGCTGGGTCTGTGTCCGATGGGGATTATCAGGCGTATTTTTTTTATTTATATAGTTATTTTTCTATTTCGTTTGGAATGTAGATGTTAATATTATTCGTCATTTGTCTATATTTTCTCTTCATACAACAGAATCATAATTTTGTGATGTAAAATTATAGTTCATAAAAAAATCCATTCATGTGATTGGAATTATTTATATTTTATTTAATGGCTTACCGACTTAAGTAACAGCATTCATTCATCATGCCTATATACATGTTTACCTAATGCATTTTACACAGATAACCGTAAAAATATTAGCGACATTAAGTTTAATGAACTAAATAAATAAAGAAAAGGATAATTACATGTATCTGTGACAGCTGTTGAATGTGTTAATTTGATTACTATCTATCGTAAGCAGGATGTTCCGAGGTGTTAAACTGTGAGATATACCATTTCCTTTCACATATATTAGAAAGAACAGCTGTAAGATTTATCTATATCTATATATTAAATAATAATAAAATATAGGTTTAAGAATTAATTCGTGAAAATATGTAATAATGAAGTGTTGTTAACAGTTATCTCTATTTCAGTCCTTTATAATAGGTTCTCCTGTGTAATGCGAGATAGGCTGCTCACAAACTGATTGATTTAACTATATTTAAATAAAAGAGACATTCATGCATCACAAATATTAAATTTTTACATGGATCCACGTTCATCTTATGAAATGAACACAGCGAGACGTCAACATTAATAGATAGGTACAGAAGGTCGGCTCCTACCGTTTTGTCATAGTTCAAATCAATGTTGTGAGTAGCCTGTCTCGCATTACACAACCTACGAGTATAGTAAATGACATATAGAGAAATTGGTTAACAATTTTTTATGAATGAATAATTATATTTTTAGTAAAGTACGGTAGGTACCGTTAAGAGCACAGGTGTCATGGATCGATAGCAACAGTTAATAAAATTCACCCTTTACTTAATTTAATTCTGTTACCAAAAGTGGATTAGTCAGTAATACAAACAATTTTTTTTATACGAAAAAAATCCTACATACTGTCCTACAAATTGTTATAGTTTAGTAGGCCAGAAAATTTTAACTTTTACCCCCTTATTCATAAAAAACTATTTAAGCATTATTTAGTTAAATATTGTTTTGTCAACGTCACACAAAAGTCATTTTGAATTTGAGTAAAAGAGACAAAACAATGATTAACTAAATAATGCTTAAATAGTTTTTATGAATAATGGGGCTAACGTTTTGTAAAAGATGTAATAACATCGTCATCAAAGTGCTAGATACCGTACCTGGTATTCGACTGACTTAAGACGATATTATCGCCGTAGCACGCGTCTGAGTCACACACCATACGTGTTCATATAAAGCCAGCCTTCTGTCCCTTCATATTTTATGACGCTGGCCTCGACATTGGGTTCAATTGCATAACACTGCGTTTGCGCAGGTCACGCACGGCACGCCTATGCCGGTGCCGCCACGTAACGTACGGTGCACTGGTAAAGTTTATCTCTATTGTCCAATATATTTATTATTATTATTAAAGTTTTCATAAAACAATAACTCGCTGTATTGAATATTACGAACTGATTAATTATTAATTATTACTAAATTCGGATATTAAAATTTGTGAAGGTTAGAGTTCAACGCGTGTTTGTAAAAGCAAAGTGAGAAAACCCAACACCTCAACAGAAGTTTTATTGCCTTTTCTAAATTAATTTGTTTAACGGTTGTCGCTTTGAGATCTACAGAATACTAAAACCTTACCACATATTTTGCATTTTTTTATAATGTCGTATTTCACCTGATGGTGTCCATAAAAATGAAGAATGGAAGCTGTTTTCTTACTTTTTTCTTTTTTCACTGTACTTTACTTAGGTACTTACTGTACTTTTCTAATAAATAAATAATAAACTTTAAGGTTCACAACAAAACTGGTCATTTTGGGGCAGACTCTCTAGTGACACCTGTGTAAAAATCTCTAGCATTCCATTATATTTCCTTAGTTATACTCGTATGTCGTAAGCTGCGTGTGCGCATCCATTGCTGCGTCGCGCCTGCTACCGGCCGTATCGCTTCCCATGCGCGGTGAACTTGCGCTCAAGTTGTGCGTGGTCGTTGACCGCGCACGCGCTCTCATGCGCCTATCCCGCCAGCCACACAAGTCCACTTGTTTTGCGTTTTGCCAAAATGTCACATACTTTGGCATGAAAACTTTTTTAGAAAGAAGTTTGTTGTTTGCCGTCTTTAGTATTACTGGGTTCATGGGCGGCGGGAAACTTAACACTTGGTTCAATAAGTTCTGAGACTTAATACTAAAACAAAGATTTTTTGATAAAAATATTTTTTATTCATCAACATTATCTCCTTCAACTGCAATACAGTCTCTCCAACGCTTTTCTAACTTTTCTATTCCATGAGTGTAGAAAGATTTATCTTTGGCTTTAAAATAAGCATCCGTAGCTGCGATTACTTCACCATTTGAGTCAAATTTCTTGCCCTGGAGCATATTTTTAAGTCTGCAAACAGCCAGTAATCACTGGGGGCCAGATCTGGAGAATACGGTGGATGAAGAAGTAATTCGAAGCCCAATTCCTTTAGTTTGGCCATCGTTATCATGGACTTGTGACACGGCGCATTGTCCTGGTGAAAGATCACTTTTTTTCTTCATTTGAGACCGTTTTTCCACGATTTCGTATTTTAATCGCTCCAATAATCCCATGTAATATTACCCTCTATCAAGGTAGTCGATGAAGAGTATTCCATGCACATCCCAAAATACAGAGGCCATAACCTTCCCGGCAGATTGTTGTGTTTTAGGCCGCTTCGGGCGGCTTTCACCGGCCGCTCTCCACTCTGCTGACTGCCGTTTGGATTCCGGAGTGAAATGGTGAATCCATGTTTCATCCATTGTCATATACCGACGTAAAAAATCCTATTTATTTCTATTAGACAGTGCCAAACAGCGCTCTGAATCATTATTACGTGCTGATCGCTTTTGATCAATTGTTAGCAGACGCGGCAACCATTTGGAAAAAAGCTTTTTCATGGCCAAATTTTGATGTAAAATAGTGAAAACACTACTAATTGAAATCTTCACTATCTTAGCTATCTCGCGCACTTTCACCTTTCGATCTTCCTTCACGATTTTTAGGACTTGGTGGTGTTTTGTTGAGTCACTGCTTCATTTGGACGAGCGGAGCGTTCAGCGTCTTTTATGTCCTTATGACCGCGTTTGGAATCGGCATACCACTGACAAATGGTTGGTTTAGATGGAGCAAATTCCGGATGACACTTTATAAGCCACTGCTGTGCTTAAACGGTGTTTTTTCCCATTAAAAAACAATGTTTAATCAACACACGAAACTCGTTGTTTTCCATTGTTTTCGGAATTAAAAAAGTAGCGTCACTTATAGTATATTCAATATTTAAATTGTTGTTATTTAAAAAAAATTAAAACATCATTTGATGGCCAGTACTTTCTAAAAATCTAAAGTTTTTAATATACCTATGCGCCATCTCCAATAAGTCTCGGGACTTATTGAACGATCTAGTATATGGTTCTACAAGTCGAAGTGACCTAACAATCCTCGAAGGTTTTCTATAGGCTTGAATTACGCAAGCATACGTTTCTAGATTCTCCGAGGCGTTTGAGTCAGAAGACGAGAGCGAAAAACCTGGAACGCCGCTGGGTTGACCAATATATGACTATGATTATGATATGACTGGGTTGTCAGTTCAATTTAGTATCCAATGTATTTGAAATATTTTTTTATGTATATTGTTAGCCAGTTACATTTGGATCCTTATCTAACCAAAAACAAAAACAAAACATCTGGTATGCAATAACTTTTATAAATCCGTATTTATTGCAACGTTGTACTTAAGAGCGTTTACGCCGCACACTAGCGCCACTAATGAAAAAAAAAACATATCTAGTAATTAGAGATAGAAAATCAAATTATGCTCAACAAACTATTTGAATGAAGTAATTTTGCATTTTTACGTCACCTAATGAACACCTGACATGTTATGGTTTAGTTAAATAAGGCGTTATAGTTAAAAGTGGCCGTAACGTCTTATTTAACTAAACCATGACATGTGACATTAGTGGCGCTAGTGTGCGGCGTAAACGCTCTTAAGACGACGCATTGGTAATTTACGCGGCGGGGATCTTGATTTTTCTCAACAATTACCATACATATGAAAGTGATATTTGATGACATGATTTTTCATTTAATTGACTTCATTTTGTTAGTTGCAGAAACACGATTTTTCAACTTTTATAACAGAGAAAAAATATCAAAGTAACCTCTTTTAAAACATAGATTCACATTTTACAGGCTAACCAGACCGATTTAAGCATCAAAATTTTCTTAGTAGATTAGTCTTAACACACACTTTAAAATTGTAGTTCATTTTTTAAAAATAATTTGTAGTTTTAATTTGAAGGAAAAAAAACAGTTTTTCTTATGGTACGGGGTATCAACGCTCGTATCAAAACGTATGAGATTTATTGTTTAGCGATGCGTCGCCTTAAGTAACCGTCAAAAATGATTTATTCCATTATGCGTTAATCGAATGCAAACACGCAACAACATAGTGTGAAAAAAATGGATTTATAGATCACACTGTTCCTCATTATACGTTTAACGACAACAAAAAATTATTAACACCTACTAACAATTTACCTACATTTCTTTTAATAAGTGTTTTTTTTGTATCGTTATACGTAAGTTTGTAGCAACTTTAAATTAACAACTATTACTTTCAATGGTCGCTACACTATATATTAGTAGTCATCAATTCATCAGTTACACCATAATATTTATTATTAAAACAGTAATTAACACAAATATATAGGGTCTAACAATATCAATAAGTGAACGTTTAAGGGGAGCATCTATACATCACACTGAGCATGCTCACCACATTTGGTCCAAAACTACAGGCTCGTTACCGAGATAATCAACAAAACATTATGATAATTCACCAAAAATTACACCCTTTCCAAACCAGTACAGCTGTACTACAAGCACACAAAGATAGCCGTGTGTGTATGAGTGTCACACAATGGTTTTTCAATTGGCGTTTGCGTGCGTGTTAGTAAAGATACAGCATGTTTCATGATGTGCATTATTTTAATTGATTTAGTTTGTTAGAAAACATAACTTTGAAAAATCACTATAAAACTGGAGCCCATTTTATGTCATTGTATTCAGAATGATGTATATACCGCTCTTAAACGTTCGCTTATTGATTGTGTAAGACCCTGTATAATTCTATACATTACACTATTGGAGTCAGAACCTATGTTTTTTGTTAATAGGACTTAACTGGACATTTCAAGGACATCATTTCGGAAATAAGTTATATAATGTAAACTGCCGCCAAAAAGATAGCAAATAGAAATCAGGGTAACAATAAAAGTTTGAAAAAAACGCACAGAAAAATGTAAGATCGAAAATTGGATACTGCACGTCGCGTCGACGGGTTAACAAGGTGTAATAACAACAAGTGATAATTGCTCTATTTCTTTGGCAAAAGAGTCGTTATTTCAGTAACGCAATTCTCACGCAGACAGTCACCTTTACTGACCCCGGTGTTCAGTCGGGTGTTTAGATGTGAACGTTCCACTTTGTGTGTCAAAGTTGAACCGTTACCAGAACCAGCTTCACGATTCAGCCACTCAACAATTGAAACTGTAGCAAAGTTAGGTACCATTGGTTAGAACCGTTCGTTCAGGTGGTACGAAGTTAATGGCCTATAATATTGCTAGCAAAAAAAAGTGGTTAAGCAAAGGAAATATTGACAGGCGAGGGGTTCTTGAACATTTAAAAGATTCTTAAGCATAGATAAGAGTTGTTGTAAGCAAAAAAAAGACGAACCATTTATGATGAATATTTGATGATTCGATGAATCATTTATTTTGTGACTTTTGTTTTTTCACTACGAAAAAAAGTCATATAAGGTTAGTGTGCTGGGTTGTGGTATTACGCGATTTTTTTTTATTAAACTTGAAGTAAGCCTTATTATCTATGTGAATAACAATAGGTAGGTAAAACACCAATGTATATCATCAATCATTTTCACTTTTTACAATCTTGCAAGTAATTTTTAGTAATTGAGAAATCATTCGTTAAAAATATTTCACGATGCATTTAACATTGCTCAAATTGAATTCTGGGATTTTGGAGCTTGTTTTCTTCTTTTCAGTTTTTCTCTTTGCAGTTATTTTTGATATAAGTAGTTGTTTTAGCAGTCGGGTTTTTTGTTTCATTTTAATCATTAAATTTAATTTCGAACTTTTTAGTTTTGTAAAATAAATAACCAAGCATTTCAAAACCTACATAAAATGATTATATTAAAACGCCTTACTCTTTTAAATAGCAAAGTCATAGCGCATACACCAATTGGCGTAAAAACGAAACTCTTGACGTCTAGTGTTTATAGCTGACAAGTTCTTTAAATATTTTTAAACATGGGAATAAAATCTGCTAATATTCCCGAATTAGCTAACCCGCCCAATGTTGTTACTTTTTTTTGGTTTTTATTTATAGCCTTGTCACTCCCACAGTCAAAACGGATTTAACACCTCATATGTTAAAATCCACCATGCCGTTTGGGCTGTAGGGCGTGCCAAAGAAACATACATACATATATACATACATACATACATACATACATACATACATACATACATACATACATACATACATACATACATACATACATACATACATACATACATACATACATACATACATACATACATACATACATACATACATACATACATACATACATACATACATACATACATACATACATACATACATATATGCATGCATGCATACATACATACATACATACATACATACATACATACATACATATATGCATGCATGCATGCATGCATACATACAAACATACATACATACATACATACATACATACATACATACATACATACACTCGAAAAATATAACCCTCCTTCTGACGCAGTCGGGTAAAAACAGACAAATAAGATGTTTGAACCACGGATTCCGGCCCCGATCCGATCCAAACTCCTCAGAGGATCTAGTAGAGAACGGGGACAAGCACTGTTGCGTGATGCATGATGCATGATGAAAACCTCTGAAGGTACTTCGTTTTACTCGGCTTGGGAGGAAGCCTTTAAGGTTCTCCGCTGCCCCAAAAACCGGTGACGCTGAAAATGCCGTTTGAGGCATAGCAAACTCTCTCTCCAAAAAAAAAACGAAATCCGGTATTGTAGTAATTTGCAAAGTGTCTGCGATCAAACTGAGGAACCCTAAGCACAGTGTGGTCCTGTCGCAGAGGCAGCACGTAGCGCCGTAGAGCACGAATTAAGTCTATTGTTATGTCATAGTACAGCAAAAATATAGCCTTACTAGGCTTCGAGCGCGTGCAATTCCGTCTATCACAAACGTATTGACGCGTGTCTCCAAATTATTTTTTTCAGCGGTAGATAATAATGTAATATTATATTTCTCTAGGGACCTTCAATTACCTGTGCTGAACAAGCGACGTTGATTAACGAAGCACATTGTTTTTATAATTATATTTTATAAATCTATTAATTTTCCTATTAAAACGGTGGTTTTTGATATACCTACTACAAAAGTTGCATTACTTGCAAGATCAGAACGAAAACGCGCAAACCGATGCATGGGTCAGCGAGCTCCTCAATATTTTCATCAATGTTATTTAATATTTTGGAAAAAAATACATTCCTTATTTCATATAAAGAAACACTAGAAGAAGTGGCAGACAGAAAAGACAGACATATATTTCAATAGAAAACGTATAACACACAGACTGGGTCTTCTGCCATTAAAAAGGTCAAACAAATATGATCCCATCAAAAACTTATGCGAAATGGCCAAGTTCAATGCGTCCTGAAATTTATTTATAACAACATAAAATATTTTATAACAACTTAAAATATCATTTCTCCTTATAACTTAGGATAATATATTGAAGCCTAAGGTCTGAGCTGAGTACAGGTTTTTAAAAATGTATGAATGCAGTTTTTCTTCTTATTAAAATCAATGACATGGTTCCTAAGAACAGATCTTCTTATGTCTTATAGTTTCAGACTTTCCCATACTGACCGATTTAAATGAGACACCCTGTATACATACATCACTACATAGTATAAAACAAAGTCGCTTCCCGCTGTCCCTATGTATGTATGTATGCTTAGATCTTCAAAACTACGCAACGGATTTTGATGTGGTTTTTTTTAATAGATAGAGTGATTCAAAAGGAAGGTTTGTGTGTATAATACATGCTGCAATGCATGCATAATATAGCAGAGAAACACTGATAATTGAAGAGGTTTCACATTTTTTTGCGCTTACATTGCAAACGCTGGCTGGACCCTACGAGATAGATCAAAATAATGTACTACAGTATTGTACACCTTAAAAAGGTCTACAAAAAAGTCCCCGATGGTATATGTCTATCTCTTAGGGATAACCCACAATAATCGTTTTTTTGTCCTTTACTTTTTACGACGGCTTATTTACGAAGCAATTTTAAGCAATACAGCATTATTCCTTATCCAATTAAGTACCTTAAATAAATTTTGCATTTAATATAGATCAATATGGCCCCTTAGAGCATGTAATTTAATTGAATATTTTCGAAGATATTACAGATTTAAAATGCAGGGACATAGCGGTTGCGGTGGTACCGGCCGGGGGGCTATTTACGAAGCGATTTTAAGCAATACAGCATTAATCCTTATCCAATTAAGTACCTTAAATACATTGTGCATTTAATATAGATCAATGTGGCCCTTTACAGCATGTAATTTAAATGAATATTTTCGAAGATATTACAGATTTAAAATGCAGGCACATAGCGTAGCTCAAGATGAGCCACGATTGAATGTCGATCAGAAAAAGTATTCACTACACTACTATCATCAATTGATAATAATGAAGGAAAAATATTTTTCCTTGATGCCCCAGGAGGTACAGGACAAACATTTTTAATCAATTTGCTTTTAACAAAAGTGAGATCTACCGGAAAAATTGCATTAGCTGTCGCATCATCCGGCATTGCTGCTACGCTTCTAGAAGGAGGCCGAACCGCACACTCTACTTTCAAGCTCCCGCTGAAACAGCGTCTGTAGTGTTTCTAAACAGAGCAATATAGGAAAATTTATGCGTGACTGCTCATTAATAGTCTGGTATGAAGCCACCATGTCAAACAAGACGTCTGTGGAGGCACTGGATAGGACAATGCGCGATTTGCGCAGCAAAAAATCACCTATGGGTGGATGTACAATTCTGTTCTCAGGAGACATTCGTCAAATCCTACCAGTTGTGACTCGAGGAACACGTGCTGACGAAATAAATACTTCCCTAAAAAGGGACATGGCCACATGTTAATAAATTAGAGCTTAAAACTAACATGAGGGTTTCGTTGTCTTCACGTAATAACAGGCTTTTTTCAGAGGTGCTGCTAAAAGTTGGCAATGGAGAGTTAACACAAAGTGATGGAAGGATTAACCTAGAAAACCTTTGTGTTTTGACAGACAACATCCAAGAGTTGGTCAAAATGTCTATCCCGACATTGATAACATAAGTTGTAAGGCTATATCTTGGTTAAAAAGAAAGAGCGATTCTGTCACCAACTAACGAACAAGTAGATAAGGTAAAGGTAACTTGATTCTTTCAAAGATTGATGCGCCGACGCAAATATACTACTCGGTCGATACTGTTCTCGATTTTGAAGAAGCTGTCCATTTTCCTACAGAATTTCTTAATTCTTTGAACCCGTCTGGACTCCCTTCTCATAAAATGGTGTTATAAGTAGGTTGTCCTGTTATTTTATTAAGAAACCTGAATCTACCTAAACTTTGCAATGGCACGCGTTTGCTGGTAAAATCACTAAAAACTTTCATAATAGTGTGCACAATACTCACCGGATGTGGTACCGGAGAAGATGTATTGATTCCCCGAATTCCTCTGATACCATCGGATTTACCATTCCAATTTGAACGCCTATAATTTCCGGTAAAGATATATTTGCAATGACCATTAATAAATCGCAGGGTCAAACTTTCAACGTTGCAGGCTTTGATTTGAGCGTTGAGTGTTTTTCACATGGCCAATTATATGTCGCTCTTTCAAGAGTAACCTCTAAAGAAAACATGTTTGTAATGTCTAATGACAAAAAAGTTGTGAACTTTGTATATAAAGACATTCTGTAGTATATTTAGTATCAGCATTGCACCCGTGCGAAGCCGGGGCGGGTCACTAGTATATATATATACTATTGTACACTCAATTTTGGGTAAACTGATGGATTTATACTAATTTTTAAAATCTTTATGTACACAGTTTCACAATAAAAGTTTCAAAGTTTCAAAGTTTGTAGTTGAAGTCAATAACCAAGGCATACTTATATCATATTAATATTTTTTTTATTATTGTGGCACGCCAAAATGGCCTCACCCTGCCTGATGGAAAGCAGCCAGTGAAGCCCAAGAAGTGAAAGCGTTCATCACAGCGCTACCACGCTATGCCGAACGCTCACACTATGGCGGCCTGCATAAATGCTTTTTTACGCCCCGCTTAAATAACCCGGGAGAGAAAGAGGAGGGAAACACTTGTACGGGAAGCGCATTCCACATACGGGCAGTTCGGCAAAGGAACGATTGTCCAAACTTTTTGGTACGTGTCTTGATGGTCAGCACGGTATGAGGGTGGCTTCTCAGAACTGCACGCGTCGATCTGGAAAGGAATGGAGAGGGAGGAATGAGGTCAAAGAGCTCCTCAGAGCATTCACCGTGGTAAAGGCGGTAGAAAGCACTAAGGGAAGCAATGTCCCTACGTAGCTGTAACGGCTCCAGACTGGTCGTGACGTCATCGTTACCGATAATAACGTCAGACAGCACGTCTCTGGAACCTGTCAAGAGCTTCGAGCAAGTGTTTGGCGGATCCGTCCCAAAGATGAGAGCAATACTCCACGCAGCAGCGCACCTGAGTCTTATACAAAAGACAACGTTGCTGAGGCGTGAAGAACCGCTTCACTTTGTTCAGGATTCCGAGTTTACGTGAAGCTGTTGTTATGATATATATGCTATATCTCAATATAGCTCTTCGGGTTAAGGTAGCTGTGTATGTCCATACCTAAGAGACTGAGACCAGTCTGGATCGGTAATAGGTTGCTCTGGAAGGAGGGTCGGGGGAGAAATGCGGACTTTTTAGCAATGACAGCGCAGACCAGTGTTTTTTTGGCATTGAACTGGACCAGGTTATCAGAGCCCCATTTATAAATGCAGTCTAATTCCTCGTCCAGCTCAATGACAATCTTCCGTCTCGACTCCACTACATCGGCTTGCTTTGCCGCAGGGTGACCCGATGTACTGTATTGTCGTCTGCATAGCAATGAATGTTACCCAAGGATAACATGTCATTGATATGCAGAAGGAACAGCGTGGGCGATATTATAGAACCCTGCAATTGAACTTGGCTCTCATTTCACATTTATGTTTTTGATGGGATGGGATTTATAAGTAATGATCTTACACTATTTGATGTGCGCTAATTATTGAAATAATAATTAATACTAAATCCCAGTTAATAATAACGTAATAAATACGAAAGTCGTCTATACTCTCAGTTATAAGTACTAAAACTGATATGTTTGGACTAAAAAAAAAACCTGGGTTGTATTCCACTCGTTATATATTCACGTGAAGACCTTCAAATCCACATAAAGACCTTTAAGTAAGGAAGCATCTATAAGCAAGTGTTCTTAATAGAATCAATTAATTGAAAAATATAATAAATTCACAAAAATTTACTAGTTTCTGATTTTTTTCTTTGTATTCGCCCCACTACCTATCTGGATGTCTTTGAACTTTCTAGGTCACCTGGAACTGGGTTAGAGTTTTGATCTATAGGTCAGTCAGTGATAAAAATGACGATTTATGGACGTTAATATTTAAATAACCGTTTGAGGTGTGTTTATGAAATTTGGAGCACATAATGTATCTCGCAAGTCTCAATGAGAATTTGACATGTTTATGTGAAATAGTTTTTGAGTTATGAGGGGGTCAAAAGTGGCTCCAAATGGTTCGTGTAATATTACACACGGTGCTGCTTGCCAGTTCTGTTAGCTTAAACTTGGATAAAAGTATCTAGGTACCGACAAATAGTAAGATTTTATTATTATCAACAATAAGCTAGCTATCAAGCTAGTTTAATCTATGTCTAGCCTAGTAACATCACAGCGACCTCATAAAAATGGTCGATTGCAGGTTTTCCACGACTTTAACTAAGTTTTTATTCAACATTTCACATTCGTGACTGGTGGTGTTATGATTCGTGGCTTTGCAATTGTACATACGTGACAGTAAAAGAATGCTTATGAACCTGCAAAATTTATTTCCAGATATGTTTCTTATTACAACGGTACTTATACGTAAATATTATATATAAGTATATATACTAACTATGTATGTTGTTTCATAGTAGCTAGTAAATGAATAGCAAGAGGAAAAGGACTTCATGATGGAAATTATTTAATAATAAAATAATAATAAACTTTCTACAGTACTACAGTACAACGATAGAAAGTAATACATAAGTAAGTAGATCTTGTTTCATCAAGAACAGTTTTCTTAAGTTCGAATATATGAAACTAATATATTCTGATGAAACTAGAATATAAAAACAATATATATGAAAACAAAAAAGAGGTTACATACAGAAACATTCCATTTATTAAATAATGAGTCCAAGCTGATTTTTGATAATAAAATCAAGAATCATTTATTAGATTTTAGATGATGAACTCTAGCTTAATGAACAGATTATTGTAAGTGATTTAGCCAACATCAAGGTGGGCTAAAAGAGGGTAACGAAGAAAGTGCCACTCTACTTATATTTTAAATGGTTTCAACGACGTTACGTTAGAACGAGATAATTATCGAGCCAAGTAAAAATGCATAGATAATCGATACCCAATTATCGTTACCTTGTTTCTTTGTCCATGCCCAATTTTGATCAGAAAGAAAGAAAGAAATGTTTTCCATAGTAAATAACCTTAAAACTGCTTGGTAGAAAATATGAAAAAGAGAAAATTGTTAGGAAAATCACGTATTAAACAATCAAGTGCAAAAAGAAGCAAAAGTGCAGTTCACTGTGACTTATTGGACCGAGGCCTCGGTGCCAAGGCTATACGTCTCCCCGACACTATCAGCTCGGTCTCGCCACGATGGACTTCGAAGTTATTGGCGAAATATTATTACTGTAGCTTTCTACTTATCGAGATGGAACGTCCGATGATTTTAATTTAATGCACAACTGTTGAACTGTTTTGGTTGCTGAAATTGTCTTGGCAGGCATTCTAGAAGATTTGGTAAAGTTCTGGACAGAGCTTTTCTATATCTGAGTGCAAAGATTTATAATCATTTGATCACGCCAACAAAACTGAGAATTTGTGAAGTATTAAAGCAGCATTTCCTTGTAGCATACGAGATGAGTTGCAATATTGCCATACAAATTTACATTTTTGATAACGTGATCAATTAAGTACATGAAACTGAATATGTAATGAATTGCTAGAAAGTAGAAATGTAGCGAGTAAAATTTTTTGGTCAATAAACACATTTAAAGAAGTGCCAAGAAAGTAATAGACCTTCCTCCAATCCGAACTAACACCATTCATACACTGAATACTTCAAACAATTCACAACGCATTTTTTGTAGGCATTCCAAATAATTAAATGTCCTTACTAAATTAAGAAATAGAAGAGAGTTTAATTTGCTAGTAACGAAGAATGTCCTATACCTACTGTTTCAATCTCCAAAACTGTAAGTATGTGTCAGTATGTCAAAAGCAATCAAACTGATATTACTAGATAGGAAAAATACACCTTTCAACGTGTTAATTAGAGCTATAAGCAAGAACATATCAAAATTAACCTAATCATAATCATAAATCATATCTAATAATGACATACCTACACAATGTACTATCCGTACATAATAATAACATAACTAAAATCAAACAGAATGACAGCGCGATATTCTCCGGACCCTCTCAATTTCGTATCAATCGTAGCAAAAGAAAGTTTCTACGTAATACTTACTGGGAATAAATTGAATATGACTTTATTGGTTTGCAATATTGGCGCGTCCCGGTCCCGAGGGCACGCACCCTTCTCGTCTAGACTGGAGTCGGATCAACTTACTACATCCTCTTGTAAACAACTTTTCTATAGAACGCTTGATAACATTGTTGGCTTTCGCTTTTCTCTTTTCACCGATTTATTCCTCAACTTATTAACTGCCTTCCTCGTTCGAGTGTGAAATCAGTCCAATTTAGGACTTTCTTTTCTTTCAATAAATGGCGAAGGCTTAACACTAATTAAATCGTTAACGATAACGGAGAAAAACTAGCTCATTGAAGCGCATAATGACATAGCGATTGTTGCCTGCAGTTACGTGTTTTTACACGGTCGCTGCCATTAGGTTAGGTGTAATGCTTTTCTTTGATACATATTCTTGAAAATCGGTGACTATCGGTCATTTTCCGTTATCATTGGGTGAGATTAAAACATCGCAACTCTGATTGTTTTCCTAACATTTCTTAACTCTTTTTAGTAGTTCTCAGTAGCAGGTATTTCCTATTTGACCTACTAACAACTTATTAAATAATTTTTGTTTACTGTTTTTTGTGCAAAGTTTTTAACTATATTATTCCGTGGCGTGTTAGGCACTTAAGGCCATTTGGCGTATAATCGCTTTGATTGTCACTTACACCCAACCACAGAACACAAGATTCTTGTGTTCTGTGCACCCTACAGAAAGAAAGAAAGTGAAAAAGAAGATCGATACAGTAAATAACGTTATACCAAACACCCTACAAATCACACACTTATATACAAGGGATACCTACTTGAGTGCGAAAGCCGTTTCATCGAATTTTGTTTCTTCGAAAACCTTTCAACGACATCTCTATAGGTACTGCGACGCCTTGTTAAATCGACGTCTTGTTACTGCGATACGATGTTACGTTACATCGAAAAACTGTACTGCGAACGATTTTACTGAGAAACTATCATACTGCGAAGCCTTGTTCAATTGACGTCTTGTTACTGCGATCGATTAAGAAAATCATTGATTATTATTTTCCCTTTATTTATTTAGTTGTTGATCCTTTAGTTTGTCGTTAATTAATAAATAACAAGGAACAACTTGTATAAGTTAATGTGTTTAACTAAAGTTTAATAATTTATAACATTGCAGTAACAAGACGTCGATTGAACAAGGCTTTGCAATATAATATTAAGTCCTTACCTATGAAATTGACGTTTTTTTCTCACTTATCAAAAGGTGTATTATTTCTATAAGTCATAACCGGTTGTTAATATTATTATACATCTTTAATTAGGACAATTATTGTGTCTATGTTAACATAAATAGATGCTAAAAAAATTTAAAAAACGTTAGTATGAAAAATAAAATGTTATAAAAAATCTTCATACAAAACGTCAATTTCATAGGTAAGGACTTAATAGTTTCGCAGTAAAATCGTTCGCAGTATAGTTTTTCGATGTAACGTAACATCGCAGTAACAAGGCGTCAATTTAATAAGGCGTCGTCGTCGCAGTAGAGAGAAGTCGTTGAAAGGTTTTCGAAGAAACAAAATTCAATGAAACGGCTTTCACACTCAAGTAGGTATCCCCTTATACAATACTGCTTGGTGAAAAGTAAAGTTATCTTTTCTTACTTACTCCTGGGCAAAGGCCTCCTCTAAATACCTCAACATTTCCCTGTTGCATGCCGATTGCCGAATTGTGTTGATCACAGTAACTAAAATCTCTTCTTTAGTATATTCTTTAGCTTCTGTGCTGTTATTTGCATTGTCATTCTACTATGGGATATATTTACTTGGAGCATAAAAAGCGAATGGCTTATAAAAACTTATGTCCGCCCGTAAAACGATCGCTTACAACGGAATTACTTTTTTGTTACACAAAATTGAGTTATTGTAAGATCTCCGCGTGGCACGGGAACGTGATACATATTTATTTTGTGAAGACATTATACAACTATTAAGTGAATAGCAGCTAAAAATTTAGTTATTTCAAAAACAGTTTGATTTGCAGGTTTGTTCGTTGTCATCTCAAGAATCAAATTCGAGCAAAAACTATTTGCTAGGAACTCTACTTTGCTTGCGCGGAATTCTGTCACGTGGAAATCAGCAAATTGATTTCGTCTGAATTGGAGTGGGGTTACAATAGGTACCGTTCCGTGGTTGTGATGCGGCCAAAGATGAGTGCCTATAACCGGTATCGTGGAACCCCTGCCAGGACTAATCTTCTTCCCGGCCGCGTGCCGATCTGATGCGGAGTCTATAATTGGGTATTAACGTTAATACCTCGCCGGATCCCTGCAATTTCCCAACCAAATAGATAGAAAATATCGTTGGTATAGCTCAGTTACTACGTTAATGAAACAGAATCACTTGCCAAGTGAAAATTAAGGATGTTGGCGTTTAAAGCAATATTGCTAGAAAGTTTAAAATTATTCTTGAGACATTATCGAGCATTAAAAATAAGTAGGTTCCTACTTGAAGTTGTTTATAGGATTATGATGAACTAAACTGAATAACAAATAATGATTTAGGATGCTTTTATTATTTTAAGTTACTAGAAACAATACAAAAGCGTAGACATAATCAATTTCTTATCATTAAAAGTAGTAAAAGTACCTTTGGGCAAAAGATGTATTTGAAGTCAGCTCCTCTTCTCAGTCTATCAGTTTATTTACACTTGTATATAAAAAAAAAGTCATACCTATTAGGTATGTACTAAAAGTTGTTTGAGTTTTATCACTATTGAAGTTCAAACTCTATTTATGTAATTTTATTTGACATTTCAATGATCTGCTAAGGGCTGATTTTTTAATCATCGGATAAAACTTATCCATCTGTTAAAGTATTACGCAATCAAGCTAAAATGTCACCTATTCAAAAAGAAAAGTCATGTTATGACAATACATTTTTAAAATGGTTATCTATTACTTTAACAAATGCATAAATTTTATCCGTCAATTGAAAAATCGGCCCTAAATGAGGTAAACAGTCCGCTAACCGGCACAAAAACTTGTTGCGGCATGAGTGCTGACAAATTTACCACTTGGTATTAATTCCTTGGGGTCTGTAACCGGCGGATTACAAATATTATAGAAAAGCCGTATTTTGGACAGTGATTTATAGAGCGGGGGCGGCCACCCTCCGAGGGGACTGACCAGCATTACGCGCACGACATTGATTTCGGGTAAGAGGAGAACTTTGAGCCGTTCGATTCCATTCTTGACGTTTGTGGGTTAGGAATATAAAACTATCATATATGGCAAAAGAAAAGTTTTAGTAGGTTAATACAGTTGTTTTTCTAGGTTTTTCCTAGAGCTACGCTTTATGATAATGTACACAGCGGATATCGCGGAACTAGGAAAAATTTTCAAAGGTCTACATTCAAAATTGAGTCCAGTTTTAAGTTAATGAGAAAATCATTAATATAAATTAAAACCTATCTCAATAATGATGCAAGACTAGATGTCAATATTACCTAGATACTACTCCATAAGAAAGAATAGCAACGTAAAGTTACGCGATTTCCGTTTCCTTCGCACAAAGTTTCAATAGTCGATAATACCGAAATAAAAGTACGGTACCGATAAAAATAAATAACAAATAATCATTGATGTTAAAAAATAAAGAAAAGTAACTGCAGATAAAAACGCACTTCATTCATTGACAGAATGTCCGTATAATTTGGTTAGCGTCCGCGCTCTTCAAAGTCACGAACGGACCCCTGTGGTGAGACTGCACACTTTTATTTTTACTGAGACTACGGTCCAAAATCAAAACAAGTTCAAAAATGTAACATTTTTGAACTTGTTTTGATTGTCTTGTCATGATATGTCTGTCTAGCTCTTTATCCATAACAATAACGGTTGCGTATATCTCAAATGCGACCGGTTTATGCAGCTCAAACTCTTAAATTCCTTTGTGTCGGCATAACTGTGTTAATTAATTACAGCTATCCTGATTAGCGTTGTTTATAAACAGGTGAGTGGGTCGCGACCGCTCTGACGGATACGGCTCGGATATTCGGACAAGTTTTTGTCGGATCCGTTGTTGACACCTCCTGTCATTCTTAATGCTCACTTAATTTAATTGATGTAAAAAATATCTGAAATACGCTTTTGCCTTTTTTGTAGGGCAGAGTTGAGACGGCGCTTACCAATTCAATTAGTTAACATCGGAACTTATTAGCCTCAATTTTTTACTTTTGATATCATCTGTTGAGAGAATTAGCACAAGTAGGTTTTTGATTGTATATATTATAGAAAGTTGTTTTTTACATCTCTTTAATTACAAGTACAAAAATAAGAATTGTTTTTTGGTTCAATGTTGAAAGGTCACTCATACAGACGTAGCGGCTCAATTCCCCCACCGACCGTGTTGTATGGTAATGAAACAAATGTTCGTATTATGTGTGGGGATAAGAATGAGTACAATAATCAGAATTAGAAAGATATTGCGATGTCAGGTTAACAACGATTTTGGTACTTACTTTACTACTTTAGTTTTAATATAGATAGATAACGTCATAAACCATTGTGAACTTAATTGAAATGTATATTGAATAAAAAAACACAAATGTTGAAAAATTTTCCACGAGCAGGATTTGAACCCGCACCCTTCTGACATACCGGGTGCTCTCCCAATTGAGCTGTCGTGGTTCTAACCAGCCCGCCGAAATTATTCAACACTATTTACTTTTACTTTGAAAGCCAAAGGCGCCCATTCAATGTCAACAACTACCGTCATTAACCGTCATTAACGGGTTCAAATCCTGCTCGTGGAAATTTTTTCAACATTTGTGTTTTTGTAATTTGTTCGCAACAAAATTTGCGTTAAAAATTATATAAACATTTTATGTATATTGAATGTTTAAAAAATTGTCTCCTTAATATCTCATATTATCCAAATTGCACATATATCCATTTTCTATCGAGGCTTGATCTATAAAAGCGAATGCTAGGAATGCCTGGAGGCTCTAGGCTGCACTAACATGGATCGATAGGGCGCTCGGGTCGAAGGCTTGGTTGCCATTGACGGCTCGATGCGTGCAACGGTACCATGCACTGACCACGCTCATTCACCGTGCATGGCAACTACCGATTTGCTTTCGAGGACCGTAGGCCTACCTTAAGTAGATACTTCATTACATTTTAAACATTGTACCTATGTAGGAACACACCGTTATTTTACTATCAATTCTCAATATCTTTTTTCAATTTTAGGGACTGTACTGACTGTACTGACCATATCGCCGGTGTATTACGACGCTTTCTTAAAGATAATAAGTTTTAGCATTTTAGAAAACAATGCAACAATTGTTATACACAATTATTTTTAGGATATCCTACTGAAATAAAGTAGTGTCTCTTTAATCGTGCGCGTGATTTATAGCATTTGTATATTTTTGGAAGAGACAAATTGAAGATTTCCTTAAGTACCTGTAGGTTATAAACAAACAAACGTTTTGATGAACACAGCGGTCTCGCTCTTTCTCAATTGGCATAACATGATGAAACAAATGCAAGCGAAGATAAAAAGATGGAAGCGAACCTTTTGATCGTAATACGAGATTAAGAAAGGGGTCCGTATTGTTCTTAAACACTCAAAGGAAGCTTCTTTTGAATGAAGAATCTAACAGTAAGCAGAGTGAATTTGCTAATTACAACTTTTAATCTTAACATTACGATAAATTAGATAAGATAACAGTCAACCAATTTGGATCGTCGCGATACTCTGCCATTGTAGTTTGATGAAATTCTCTTCATGCGTGCAAATTTTTTCTACTGGTCGAATTTAAATTAGTTCCACTTTGGGTCTATTGTGCTTCAGCTTCAACCGTTGTACTGGAAGATGATATCTGCTTAATAAGATTAACTACTCAAGGAACGTTATATGATGTAATTACATTAAAATCGAAAAAGAGAGATAGAAAAGTAAATACTTCTACTAACACAAATACTTTTGGAGTTTTTGATTCAGAACTCTTTTAATTGATTGTTACTTGTATTTTTGTTTGGAGAATATAATTTTCCTAATGAGGGTCGTAAACAAATCAAGTTCATTTATTTATAACAATTTATAACAATTTATTTCTTAGTAAAAACTTGAGATCTGAGAAAGAATTGCTTATTAAAACAGATCTTCATACACACTGAACCAAATCAGTGTATGTAGTCCAAACAATTCACGTCGTAGGAAAAAAGTGCTCCTATTATGCAACGATAATTGGTTTGGGTCGATGACTCCGGTGATCGAAGAAGCGGAAACATAACATGATAGTACCTACCTATGTTTTTTTTTTGCAAATCACTTTCACACCTACAGAGGCGCGTGATTTGTTTGCATTGAGTTGACTAATGTGTTCCGATACGCATGAGCTACTAGAAAAATGCATAAAAACAATTTTCGGAATTTAAATCATTCAGTTAGAGAGGTTTTTGGGTTTCATTAAAATGTAATTTTCGAACGGTTCATGTAGTGCCTGAATGAAAAGTTTTCCTATAGTGAAACTGTTCCTGATCAAGCTACCATAGGAATGAGGTAATAACTGTTAATGTTTAAGTACTTACACAGCTTCACACTGTTTTACTTAACAACTCATTCAATTGTATTCTTACCGAAAGAATTCCAAAAATTTTAATTTCATTGCACAGAAAAATGAGAGGCGAATTAAGAGAATAAACAAAGCTATTGTTAATTGTATGCAGTGTAGCCATTGTGACGATCAATACCGAACCAAAAAAATAAGTAAAAGCCAAATGCATAGGCGCACTCGGTACTTCTATGTAGATGCGATTCGGAAGGTTTTATTACATCGGCAAGGCGCGTCACAATAAAAACAGTGCGGGAGGTAATTGAGCGCCCTTGCTCCCGGTCCCTAATTGCACGGCCGGAGACGATTCCCACGCGCGCCCTCAGATCGACATCATGGAGACCGTCGTTATATAACGCTAATCAAAATTCCGGGAATTGCAACCTGTGGCACTACGAAGCATCCGCACAAACGATAGGTATTTATTTAAGGTCACAGGTGTCTCGGTAATAAGAACAAGGGGTCTCACAGGGCAGTGTACTGAGACTGCACTTATTAAAGCTTTACAGTTATTTATCATTTTATATGAAGTACTATCCTTTCTGGTAACTACGGCGGCGAAAGGCGGTAAAATACAAATTTACTCGAAAAAATATTTGCGAGAAACAATTTATCAGAAGTGCTTTCGAAACAAAATACTTTCGAGCTAAGTAATTTCATGCATCAGTAGAGTTTTTAGAAAAACTCACTGTGTTATGGGTGGGTCAAATAGTTAGGACAATTTTATTTTTAGTCTCTAGTGTATTTTTGTGGGCTCCTTTTAAATTTTACGTTGTATTCTATTAGTTTTAAGATATATTTAATATTTTTTTTTTTTAAATTTCCCTTAATTAGCAATATTATTGCATCGATATGTTTAATAAATAAATTAATAAAATAAACAAACCATACTTATTTAATTTTGACGCACAAGAAGCACATACGTCAACAAAAAATCTTCTGTGAATAAAATTTTCTATGTATTGTTTTTTTTTGGGTATAAGTTATACTTAATATAAGTATAAGGTTAATATGAAAATCCAAAACTATCTAACTATTGTTAAAGGAACCTATTTTATAACAAATTTTAACACATCTTCCTATGAAAAAATTATAGACCTCATTGAGTCTTACTTTTAGATTAACATTCAAAAGCTAGGATCATATTATAACAAACAAAAATTAGTTAAAGCAAAACTATGAACCATATTACTACCAACGTTTAATACAAACGATAGGAGCTAACAAGGTTATTTAGTCGATCCAATACAGTTTTATACCTAACCTCGAACTCTGTCAGCGTGAAATTCCAGCTTATTCAAGTTAAAAACTCTGCTTTCTTGCGTTGCGAGAAACGAAGAACGTATACCTACACTCCGGGATGACGAGTAGAATTGTTTTAATCCGTGCAATCTCGCTTGTGAATAGGAATCATGTGAACCAGAGCTAGTAATTGGGTGCAACCACTCTGTGGGTGCAACCGAGTGTTATAGTATGGTATAGTGCAGTAATTGATACGGCGTCGGTGGAGTAGCGGTCCGAAGCGCGTGCGTCGACGCCTTCATGTGCAGTGTTGGCAAGACAACCATTTGACTATCTAAAATCATGTCAATATTTTTGTAGTTAGTACCTACGAGTATAGTAGATGAGATGAAGCACGTTGCCGCTACTGTTTTGTTGTTAATATAATGTTCATGTTATAATTACGTCAAATGTTCGCAATGATAACTACTAATTTAATTTATTCTAATTTATTTATTTAACATAATTAAACGGGCATAACCCTATTACTAAGTACTATAATAGATTTACCTTTAGATAAGTTTTAAAAACATGTAAAGTCTTCTTTACTTAAAAAAGGTTATTATACAGTCAAAGAATATTTAGATGATAAAACAGCCTGGCTATAATAAAAAACGCATACTTTACTACTTTTTATAATAAAAATTTATACTGATATGATAGCCTATAGAAACAGTTTTGATTTTAGAGTAGCTTGGGTGTGTCATGCTCTCTATAATGTCTCTGCGGTGGTGGCATGTGCGTCGGGTCGTTATATTCCCTAAAATATGGTTGAGTGAAGCGACGGTTGATTCATATGTCATACTCGTGAACGGGTGCCGCCTGTGGAGGCTGGTCTGCTTTTGCGTACCTACCTACTTGTCCTATTTTTATTAACTATGTTGTAACTTTGTTTTTTCTTAGACAGGTTTTGACTTTTACTAGTACTGTATGACATTGTAAAAAATTAAACTGGTAAATGATGTTTTTGAAAACTTAAATATTTTATTTTTTCTTATTTTTGTGTTTTTTTACATGTTGTGAATGTCCTTTATATTTTGTGTTTTTATTCGTGATGGAAAGTGTGTGATAGGACATTTTCCAATATTTATGACAGAAAAGAGCTGGACACTTGCTGAGTTTCTTGCCGGTTCTTCTCAGTACAAGATCTCCCGCCCAGAGTAGATAGACTTACGAACCGATGGCATAATGACGTTCATAAGAGCTATTTGTAGCTAAATTGAATAAATGATTTTGAATTTTAAATTTTGAATAAAAGAGAATTTATTAAAAAAGATGTAAAATTTTATATGATTCATTGAGTCTCTTTGTTTGATGCTGAAATAAAATAATTATGAATTATATAACAAACGTATTTATTGAATTCACTTCAAACTTTAGAAACAGCTGAATAATGTTTTAATTATCGATCTCAAAATTACCTATTTTTGAGCTTTATTGCTAAACACAAATTTCGTTACCCATTAACCTTATAAAGCCATGTTTTTTGTACCTATATTTTGGAAATTAAATAAGATTCGAAATTGTGTATTACCACAATGATACCAAAGTTCTAAGGTACGACTATAATAACAAATTTTACTTTTTGCGCGTTCTAATAATGGACAATCGATGGATGCTTGAATAACAAATGGTTTACAAAATTGATATAATATTCCACATTGGTTTTATCGAGTCAAGTAATTTTATAGAGCTACATTAAAGTATTGCAGGATAGGTTGGAATTCAATTTAAAATAACTTTTTTTGGAAATCCTATTATCTCCGAGATTTGATTGTCAGATCCGATCGCTCGGTAATAAACTAATTTAATTTGTCGGCGGGAATTATTGAAGGCATTCTCTCGGAATCCGAGGCGAAGATCGATTCGGCTCGATGCACGGATGTTGCAACGGTTACAGTTAGGAGCGATGTTATCGTATGTAAAATAGTTAATGGTTTCAAGTCCAACCGAAACTATAAATCAAGCGGAATGTTTTCGTTAATGAAACACCTATGATTCCCGAGGGCCGAGAATCCCAAGTGTAGGTACCTACCAACGGTTAACATCATAAATTATTTTGCCACCGAAGTACTTAGTAAGTAATCACCAACCACACATGATTGATTTTGTAAAATGCATAAGTACAGACACGAGCATCAACAAGTATACACTTTTAACCAGTTTTGACTCTTATTCCATTGTGTCAAGAGTTACATTGTTTGCATGTTAATAATTTTGACTGTACAAACCTTTAATGTCAAAGTAAGTTATATGACGTATAATTTTCCAATGTTACTTTATGGAGGTTCAAGAAGTTAATATTTTTTAATGTGTAGGTACTCTAAAGTTTTATGTATATTTATAACTATTAGGTACATAATTAATTTTCAATTAATATCCTTTGCTGTTTTATAGAGTTTTTAGTGTCTACTTATAATATGTCCTAGGTTAATAACTACTACTATATTATTTTAACTAACTTCGCGACTAGATAACTATGCAAAATCATTTACACTATTTCAACGAGACAGTCGTTAATGTTCAGTTTGTAAGCACATAAAAGGTACCTACATTACAAAACTAAATTGGTTTCTAGCGCGTATATATTTGTAAGAAATGCCATAATTGAAATGAAACAAACTTTTACCGATCTACTGACGTTTATTTTATACATTAGTTTTAATTAATGTTTATGTTTTAGACTGAGAGTCACCCTGTAACCACGGACCCTGCAAAGGTCAGGATAAACATTAATTAAAAGTACTGTATAAAATAAACGCGAGTAGATCCGTAAAAGTTGTTTCATTTCAATGTGTAGTGTTCGTGTACACTTAAAAAAAGAATGAATACCATAATTTAAAAAAAATCTTAGTATTACATGCATCAATAAGTAAAATATAAATAATATATAATAAAAAAAAATATAAATAATAGATAATTTACTTACTCATTATTTTCTTTTTTTTGTATGATCTCTACCTGAATTTTTTGCTTAAACATAACTTAAATCGTTCTGAAAGCCGTATGAGCGTATACTTGCGGTTTGTTTTGCACCATAAATCTCTATAGATGATGCGTTTATGGTTATCGTAATAAAACATAAACCGGCACATGATTTTATTACAATGTGCCTATGACTGACTGATAATAATTTTTATTTATTTTCATGGAGGCAAATACCCCTCATATCCTTGGGGGAGGCCTTTGTCCAGCAGTGGACGTCTTTTGGCTGAGATGATGATGGAGGCATTTTAATAAGAGAAGAGGTTTTTTAATTTATTGATTAGGTAACCTTATTAAATATTAGAACCTAATATTTAGAAATAAAATATTTTGCTTGGTGGAGATTCTAGGTGAAGTGCTCTCTTTCACCTTCGGTCTTATCGTTACTTAACATCAAGATGAAGGCCAATTAGTTAAACATGGAAAAGAAAAATGCAATATTTCACAAAATATACTCGTAGTGCCTTATAAATAAACAAAGAATAAGGTCCGAATAGTTATTCCGTGTTTTGTCTTTTTGCTCTAATTTGAAATGACGTTTACATGCAAGGAACAATACGGAATAACTATATTCGGACCTTATTTTTAGTATATTTGTAAGGCACTCAATATACCAAACCTGAGACTACTACGACTAGAAAAAAATGCGATTAGAATAGACGTCTATTCAATCGCATTTTTTTCTATCAAAATCCTTTTTCCACCATCTATAATTTCGCTATAACGTCAGACTACCAACACGCGAACGCAAACATCTTAGTAACTTACCTACATATCTTAGGCTTATTTTTTTAAAATATTTAATTCCAATTTTAACGTGAAAGTTTAAAACTGTACCTAACACATATATAAATAACTCAAAAATAAATAATATATAGCAATATAAGTTTGATTCAAAACTGCTTAAAATAATCGGTATCGAAATAATACGTTTGGAACATCCGCATGTTCCCGCGAAATTCAGGAAGCTTGTGCCGGCTTTACTAAACACAGTTATTAACTTACAAGCATGTCTATAGTATCGTAAAAATTATGAACTTATTCAACTTTTTATCACCTGTGGTATTTACTTGATATATTTTCGATGGGCGAGCCGTTTCAATTCTTACGGAAAGAAAAACGAAACAAAATAACAAAATTAACAAAATTCAGTTTGTAATGAGATTTTTCTAAAATTATACTTGTCAAAGTAGATGATTCTAGTTTTGCCACACGACCTATGAACTGGAATGTTTTTGTGTTTTGAGTTTTGACTATGTATATCTCACTACCACACTGCAATAAGGGTGTTGAATCGTCAAGTCATCAAACACCAATTAATTCCAAAACATTGAAAGTTCAAATTAATAGCGCATTAATAGCAATCTATATACATATAATGACTTGTCCTGACTGACTGACTCACCATCGCCGAGCCTAAACTGCTGAAGCTAATTAGATAAAATTTGGACTGTAGGTTAATTGAGTGACGTAACCAGCCACTAAGTAAATAAGGGAAAAGGTTTTTTTGGGGAAATCGTTATTTTTAAAGTAATAACTATCGAAATTAATATTTTAATCGATCTTTAGATTTTCAACAAAATTAAGAAATGACGTGTTTTAGCATTTTTCGAAAAAACTGCCCTAGAGAGGTGAAATAGGGGTGGAAAGTTTGTACGGAAACCTGTCATTTTAAAAGTTAAATCCTTCGTTATTTGGCCTGGTTAGAAATTGAGAATTTACATTTAAAATGTTTGGCTTTTATTATAAACAATCACACACAAGTCGTGTATTAGCCCACGTGAGCAAAGCCGCGAACAAAAGCTAGTCTTTAGTAAAACCAAATGACTTACTCGTAATTTAGTGTATTAAAGAATAATCTTTTGACGAGTGCTAGAAACCTTATTTTAAAAACAAAAATTCCTATTAATTTATTTCAATCGCCATCATACCTTTCCTCCTTCTAAACCCAGTTCTCTTGTATATAGGGCATGCATAATCAAATCACCTGTCTTTGTGTTTTTATTTTTATTCTTATCTAATTATCATATCATATCATAAATTATCATATACTTAAGTACTCGTATAATTATATCGGGATGAGCATGCGCCGCGTCGTACCTACCTAAGACTTTTACAGAATATTCTGGAATTTATTTTGGTTACGAATTTCATAATTTTCTCCGATTTTGATAACAGATGCATAGCTTTAAATAATATACGGCGGATATCTACATTATACCTAAGTAGATGCTGTCATTAAATGCAACTGAAACTTGATTAACTAATTTTATTTACATAATTAATTATCTACTGTTAAAACCGTTGATGTTAATTAAATTGTTATTATGAATCATGTACCTACGTTATTACACATACTTATCATACATATAAAAAATTAACCCCAAAATCGTAACGCCACACACCCCCTTAAATTTTCTTTTTAATTTTCACCAGCATGAAAAAAAGCTCCCCAATAAAAAAATACAATTCGACTTTACCTACTTCTAACATAACACAACATAATTCAATCGGTGTACCCTTACCAATGCGATGTTTACAACGGCGAACCATCGTAAAAGCTGTACGTTTCTAGACATTGTCACGTTCACATAAACTTGGCTTGTATCGTGCACCGAGCGTGGGCAAACCGCGCGGCCGTTTAGTAAGACGTTGCCCGCCAAACTAAACCAACTCCGTAAGCACCGTGAGAGCTTCGCAAATCGCTGAATGGCCCACTCCACGAGGGAGAGATGGGAGGGACGAGCGTAGGGGAAACGGCAACCTCATGTAATTCACTAAGAAAAGTTATTTGCTGTCGCCTCGGGATTCGGTTGCGATAGAAAAACGCGAGCGATGTATTCTATCGGTTGTTGCCTGCGATGTACTTTAGTTATTGCGAATCATTTTAGGGTTAAGCTCTTTTTAAGTTTATTATGATGAGTGACACTAACAGGATTATTAATAATTATTATGTTTTTTTTGTCTTGTAATAGCGTAGCGTAGCTGATATGCACTGAGTATGAAACGATTGATCAAAGTTATCGTTATATCGGATACTAAAGGAAAACAAAACACTATATGTAATTAAAGTAAATAATTGTTATAATGTTATTTTGATCGATACTATGAAGTTAATCCTATATGCACAAAGAAATAATATTAGAACACACGTTACACAAGACTTACGTATGGGTGATTTAGGAGTATCACCAATGATCTCGAAGTTAAAAGTGACACTAAATACATTATGAAATATAATAATTTTTGCATTATTTACAATTTTATTATCCAGATACACTTAAGATACACTTCGAGAATTTTGAGTGACAAAAATTAGTTACCACTTAGCTACTTTGAAGAGTGGGAGAAGAAATCGTAAATTATATCTTAGTGTGATAATTAGACCAAATTCAAAATCGCCCATATAAGAAAAAGGTAAACTTACTCCTATCATAGAGGAAAACACTTGAAAAATCAAGTGTCTTAAATGGAACTCGAACTTAATACCTTCCGCAATCCGTGACACTGCTCTTGCAAATAAGCTGCCGAGACGCCGGTTTTCCTAACGAGTTTTTCAAGTATTTGTTTATTACGCTGCTAACAACTGTTGTTATATAAAACCATCAATGACATGCTATCAACTAATACACTTAAATATAGGGTTAAACTTGGTTCAATGGATTTTATAAACTAGCTTCCGTTAAAGTCTCCTTCACGTGGCCCTGGTAGACAGCATAATTAAAAGGCGGCCTATATTTTTTTTAATGTAGGTATTTATTTTAAATCTTAGGTAGATTTAGGTTTAATAAAAATTATATAAAAATTAAAATTTAACAAAGTATCATACAAAAATACAACTTTTAAAAAGAATTAAACCTAGAACGCCGCCTGCAGCGGAGCAGGTCTCAAGCTACCGGCGATTAAGACTACAGAGAAAGAAACCTTATTATATTAGGTCCTTACCTATGAAATTGACGTTTTGTATGAAGATTTTTATAACATTTTATTTCTCATACTTACTAACGTTTTTTTAATTTTCTTAGCATTTATTTATGTTACTATAAAAATTGTAGAGTAGTGTGTTTTTTTCACTAGCTAAATATAGCAAACATTAAAAAGAAAAAAAATCAAGTCCTTTCAAAGCTACAATGAAACAAAACAAAAAAGTTAGCCAATTAAAAAAAAATATTGGGCGAAAAAGACACAACATTAATAATCATTGTTATTACTGAAGCCTAAGTAGCATAGTCCTAATTAAGGCGACGCATTGGAAATTTACGTGGCGGGGATTTTGATTTTTCCCAACAATTATAAAACATATGAAAGTGATATTTGATGACATGATTTTTCATTTAATTGACTTCATTTTGTTAGTTGCAGAAACACGATTTGTCAACTTTTATAACAGAGAAAAAAATATCAAAGTAACCTCTTTTAAAACATAGATTTGCATTTTACAGGCTAACCAGACCGATTTAAGAATAATTTTAAGATTCAACACACACTTCAAAATTGTAGTTCATTGTTTTTAAATAATTTGTAGTTTTAATTTGAAGGAAAAAAAAACAGTTTTTCTTATGGTACGGGGCGCAAACACTCGTATCAAAACGTATGAGATTTATTGTTTAGCGATGCGTCGCCTTAAAGGTGTATAATAATATTTACAACCGGTATTGACTTTTATAAGTAATACACCTATTATTAAGTGAGAATAAAACGTCAATTTCATAGGTAAGGACCCAATATCAGACAACATCACATACATTGTTCTGATCCCAATAAGTAAGTAGCAAAGCACTCGTTTTTTGAAAATCAGAAACAACGAGGGTACCACCCAGACCCGACACAATATCGAAAAGTTAGTTTTCAATATTGACCCGACTGGGACTCGAACCCGGGACCTCAGAGTTAGCGCCGCCCAAAGTACGGCGTGCAGGCCACTCGGCTACGGAGGTCGTCGATATTGTTTAGGGATAGTTTTTACATAACAACTTCACATTCAAATATCAAAAAAATACTTAAAATAATCAACGCAGTCTCAAGAAGTTTGAGTGGAAATCGAACCCACGAGTCCACGATCTTTGGATTCCGGTCCAATGCACTGACCGCTGAGCTACCGATACTCCCGAAAGCTATCTTGTAACTAAATATAGCATTGTGAATGAAAAAAATAAATAAAATACAAAAATATTGTATAGTTATAATTATAACTCTATTGAATAATTTAAGAAACAGCATTCAGCAAATGGGGAAGTTTAAAACTGTTTGATAGAGCTTTTTATAAGTAAGCATGACGTCGCACGACGACGACGAAGCAAAGATTAAACATTCATAGATTTTCTGAAAAAATAAGTAGAATCGAGAATCAAACTTGATCGAAAATAATCGCGTATTTCTCTGACTCTTAATTTTTGAAAGTCAAAAATTAATCCATGCTGACGGACGAGTCTTGATGAATCTTTAACCTTTTTACCGCCAACAACTTCTATAGAAGTTCGAGATTTTCGTGCCGTCCACGCCAGCACTTCTATAGAAGTTCTTCTTTGTACCTACTTTATTAAAATACGTTGGCGTACAGCGGGACATCGCGTGCAGGATAGTTGGGCCGTGAAAAGGTTAAACTCTGATACACTAAAAATATCATAATCTCTATCATCATATTATTATACCTCCCGGCTAATAAGCGTAGACAAGCAGCGTTTGCTTGGACACTATTGGGTACTTTATTCTTGCTAACCTTTCGTCTCTGAACTGTATTTTTATTAATTTAAAACAGCAAACATCGACAGGAACAAGAAACTTCAATTAAGTTAAATCGTTCACTCATCAGTTAAAAATTCACTCTCTCAACATTAAACAATAAAATTGATAGAGCATAATAATGTTTTGGGCAGGGTCTGCGCTTAATGTAGGCTAACATCTAGGTTAACATCGTTAGGTTAACCTAGATGAAGCACTAAAGCCATTGCTTTATTCATTTTATATCGAATGTTCAATAAAAAAAACTCTCTGAACAATTGAATTCACATTGTACGCGGCTATTGTTGTTTTTGTACACACGCCTGCACATCAACCTACCACAAACTGACAAATTTCCTCAAAAGACTTTGAACTTTATGACTAAGACATATGGTTGAAAATGTATTGAAGAAATTTGATAGTTTTGGATAGGTTGATGTGCAGGCGTCTGTACGTAAGAGAACGTGGCTACTAAATCTCTATGTCTGGTGAAATGGCTTTACTTGGATAGAGCTACAGAAGATTAGGTGCGGTAAGTATAGAGTGAGATCGAAGTGAAGACTCTCTAACCACCTCTGCGGTTTAGGGGTTAAGACCACCGGGTTCGATTCCCAGCGGGGGTACATGTTTGTGTACTAACTTTAGTTGGTAGTAGGGCTTGTTTGTCTGCCTGGCTAGCTACCATCTTATCTAAATTTGTCGCCATAACATCAATGTTTGTAGCATTGTTGTGTTCCGGCAGTTAAAGATAAGATAGCCAGAGCATCAGTAGTTGAGGATTCCGGGTGAAGTGCTCTTCTACGATTGGCCTTATGACCACTCATCAGATAAGATGAAGGCACAGTGTGCTTATCTTAGCAAAATATCTCTAACCTTAGAGGGCTTAGATTCAGCTAATTTAAAACGACCACTTTCGTGTGACGGTAGCCAGATTTTGTATATTTTGCTCTAGTCCTAATGTTAAAGTCATGCTACCGACACAGTATTGAGTCGTTATTGAATTAGAAGACTTGGTTCTTGAACCCCAAGGATCAACGGTATTATAAAGAATTGATGGAGAGAGCCATGTCGGTAGACCTCTACCATGTGTATATTGTATGCCAAGTGTGTCACTGAGGCGATCTTCTTACAGTGACAATAATAACGACGCGACGTAACTATAACAATTTGCTCTTGTGTTCATCAAGGCGTTATTATTCTATTATCAGCTTGCGACTGACCTTTACCCTATTGTAAGACAATATAAGTTGTTCAGTATTAATTGTATTGTAAGTTGTTTTTTTTGTGAATTACGTAGGTATCCATCGATTAATGAAGAATTTTTTTTGATTTTTATATTGCGAAACGTATATTTGGGTTGTTTTTGTTTTCGCTGAAAGAGTATTCAAAAGTCAAATCAAAAGTCGCAAAAAAAAATCGCATCCCTGTTTGGGTTGCGATTTTTTTTGCGACTAATCCTTACACTATGATATCAGTTAGGATTGCTTCTTCTCACTCTTATTCAGTCACTGAGTAAATAGTAACTAATTTTCGACGCATAAAATTACGAACTGTAGATAGGTAAGTATAAAATTATTAATTAAATAATGCAATAAATATTTTATACCTCATAGTGTCACTTTTAATTCCGTGATATCCGGTAAGATTCAGAAATCGCCACCCAGTTACACGTAGTACCTAGCTTATAGTTATTCTGGCGGTTACACTATTGATGTACTAGAAGAGCCAGCAACGCGCTTGTAATACCCATCCATGGTTACACTCTTGTGTATGCCTGAATCTTTTCAGGCTGTGCTACAGAAGAAAGACATTGCTGTGCAACAATTTGTATGAAATCAAAGCAGCTCTGTATATTGAAAAACTTGTGAACCGACTGCGTTTGCGCTGCTTTGATACTATTCAAAATGTATAGTCGACATTGAAATTGCTTTATAACCTTAGAAGTGAATTTTGTTTGCATATAATAAAACAGCAAGTTCTATTTTTGTTTAAAACACCAAGTGACAGATATGTTGTCATCATTGACAATGAGCCTTAGCGAAATTTTATTGTTATGGAAGTTTTTGTCAAAAGTGATAAAGCAATTTCATGGTCGACTATACTTAGTTTACTTTAACTCGATCACCACCAGGATGCCTAATGCGAGTTTAATTCGCCATTCGATTACGAAAACGAAAACGAGAATTTGTATGGCAAATTGTAACTCTTCTCGTATGTCGCCAGGAGGCGCTGCTTCAATGCCAAACTAATTTTCGTTTTCGTAAACGTAATCGAATGAATATGGATAGTAAACAAAACTCACACTAGGCATCCTGCTCATTTTTATGTCCCCACTGCTGGGGCACGAGCTATCCCTATGGATGAAAACACCACACGGAGGACGGGCCATAATTGAACTACCACGCGGGCCCAATGTGGATTGGTAGTTGTTAAGATGACGCATTGGTAATTTACGCGGCGGGGATCTTGATTTTTCCCAACAATTACAAAACATATGAAAGTGTTATTTGATGACATGATTTTTCATTTAGACTTCATTTTGTTAGTTGCAGAAACACGATTTAGATACATAGATTCACATATTACAGGCTAACCAGACCGATTTAAGCATCAAAATTTTCTTACCCCTATTCATAAAAACTATTTAAGCATTATTTAGCTAATCATTGTTTTCTCTTTTTCTCAAATACAAAATGACGTTTGTGTGACGTTGACAAAACAATATTAAACTCAAAAATGCTTAAATAGTTTTTATGAATAAGGACCATCGTAGATTAGTCTTAACACACACTTCCAAATTGTAGTTCATTTTTTTTAAATAATTTGTAGTTTTAATTTGAAGGAAAAAGAAAACAGTTTTTCTTATGGTACGGGGCGCAATCACTCCGTATGAGATTTATTGTTTAGCGGTGCGTCGTCTTAAGGCGACACACTGAAAAAATGCACCAACTTTCGTCGAACAGTTTATGACTATAACATGACTTACAAATCTGAAATGTTGATATAGGTAAATTCATGTCTTTATCTTAAATGTGCTTGCTTGTATTTGAATACACGATTGTATAATTTTGACTCGATCATAATTATTTTCGAAAACACCACAAAAAAATCACTATTGTTGAAATTACAACTAAATTACTTAATTTATATGCTTGGAAACCACTCAAATATATTGATAACATCAATATTAGTAATAGTTGCTGCATATTTTGATAACTAAAACCAATATTATTTAGGTTAACTGTTAATTTGCGGTCTATACTGTCGCAGGCGCTATGTATTATCGACCTTATGCCAGCGTCAGTAAGGATCAGCCTTTTTGAATGTTAACAAATCGAGGTGTCGTCGTCTTAACAACTGCTAATGCTGCCGGTCCAACAGCTTACGTATCCGAAGCATGGAGGATTACTCAATCAAACAATAACAAGAAAAGTGGGACAGTTATAGCACAGTATTACCATTGTTATAGGCTATATATTTACATAAATACCTAAGTACACCCTTTAACTGTCCCACTTCTGGGAAAAGGCCACCATCACTAATGTGATATGACGACCTCCGTAGCCGAGTGGCTTGCACGCCGGACTTTGGTCAGCGCTAACTCTGAGGTCCCGGGTTCGATTCCCGGTCGGGTCATGTCGAAAACGAACTTTTCGATATTGTGTCGGGTCTGGATGGTTGTGGTACCGTCGTTGTTTCTGATTTACCTTAGAATCAGAACAATGTATGTGTTGTTGTCTAAATATATACATACATATCTAGTCATCACTACAATTCATGGGCAATAGCTTAATCACCACGCTTAACAGTGCGGGTTGGTGATCAGTGATCACAAACTCGTGTTATGCATCAAAATACGATACACACTTTTCAAACCAAAGGTATCAAACCCGCCGAGCGCTTAAACAGAGACAAAACATCATTTAGCTTAAAAAATATCTGGGTGTAGGTGTGGGTGGACCCACACCCAAACCCCACGTATTTTTTGGCGCCATCGCCAACAACATAGTTACATGTTAACGGAAGTTAAAAAATAATGTAAATAGGTACATAATATACATAAACTTACTTATGTTAATTTATTGGTAGATTTATGCATAAGAGCTGAACTGAGATCGTAAAATACCTACATACAACTGTCCTTGAACCGAAAAAGTATTTGATTTGTTTGAGTGTAAGTATTTAAAAAACAACTTTTACAGTTCAATTAAAAAAATCTTATTACCTAACGAATATTGTAACAGGCATTTTAATAAAAAATAAATAGGTAATTTTGTTACCATTATAATGGCGGGACCAAGTCCTGATATAACTTTGAAATAGAATTCAGGACTTGGTCCCGCCATTATAATGGTAACCTTATTTTAGGTAGGTTAGGTACAACCACTGGAGTCTATTTTGTTCCTTTGTCGCAAACTGTAAAACGGTTGGCAGACTGTTATTGATAAACCTACTTTTTATAGCTCTAAATGCTGATAATATTCATGCTGTAAGTACCTACTTAGCAGTAGTAAAATAAACAAAAGACTATCATAATAACCAATTTTGTAACACCTATGATAAAGATTTAACCGCTTTAAGTAACACATACTACAGCGCGTTTAACTACCACTTAGCAAGTTTTCTTGTTTGTATATTTAAAACATAAGGGCCCTTGGACTTACGGCCTTAACCTTTCCGAGTAAAAAGCACTTGGATGTGTACTACGGTACGGTATTAAAGTGAAACAAAATTATGAGCAAGACTTACAAATCTACAAGATATTCACTGAAACATATATTTACAAACTAAGTACACACGGCGGCAGATCAACCTACCCAAAACTGTCAAATTTCTACAATCGATTTTGAACTTTATTATTTGGTTATAAGGATCAATATTTATTGGCGAAATTTGACAGGTTTGGGTAGGTTGATCTGCCGCCGTGTGTACATGCATAATACCTATTTATTTAGTGCTCGTCTTGTGCTCGTGCTTTAATTCAAAGTGATAATGCCTTTTTTACTTGGTCAACTTGTTGGTGTTGGTGCAGGTAACTACTAGTAATTATAGAACAAATGTTGTAGTAAAATTATATTCACCGATTATGAACTCTTTTAGTTTTGTATTAGAAGCTAGGTATTAATTCGCCAGACCTTAGGTATCACATGTATTCATAAAACCAACATTACCACCGTTCGATAAATTATATCTTATCAAACCCATTATTTGTCTCAAAACCACGAATAATGTGCAGTGCAGATTGCCAGATATTTACAGATCCTTTGCACGACTTATGTCTAAAAAGAAAAATGTCCATCATTTCAAAATAGTCTAATCAGTAATTTGACCAGCCATAAAAATGTTTAACTCTAAAAACGACCGACCAGATACATGACCAACTATAATAACGTCCAGCCACAAAAATGTAGATTACTACCTACTTATTGTTAATAAATGTTTAGTTATCTAATATTTATTGACGAGAATGAAAGCTTAGTAGAGAAGAAATAGAAGAATTTACGTAATGCCATGAAGGTGCAAATTCGAATCACGCTTATGAATGTTTTCAAACGTTCTTTCAGTTTAAAGTTTATCGACAACAGAATTGCTAAAGCTTTATATCTTAGGACTTTTGTAATTGGCCCTTCAAGTTTGCAATAATACACTCTTAATATTTTTCATCTCATCATTCTGTTACCTATTACCTTAGAATAATAACCATAATACCTATCCCAGAACAGTGCCTCGTTCCGTTATTTTAAATGGTTCACGCGTTGGGGTGTATCTGATTCTGTTAAATTTTCCCATAGCTCTAATGCCAAAAAGATGTTATTGATTAGCACTTCGGAGTCCCAAATAGTGGCTCAAAATATGTATTCTAAGGTACTTAGGTAGTTACCGCAAACTCAGTATTGTAAATAAAAAACGAAATCGGATGAAATAAATACTGTAAATTGAAGTGTTTATTGTATAATTAAACAAAAATAAATAAATGCGTTAAATACAAGTAAGCATAAAAAAATACCCTCCATTACCTTTGAGACGAAATTTGAGAAAAAATATTACAAATTACTTCTTAACCTACTTTCATAGAGTCACTTGCCCAAGCTTTTCTTCAAATTCTCAGCCAACTTATCCATAAACTCAAAGGTTTCATAGTAGTCTGACCGTTTGACATTGTTCATTCCCTTGATGCAAATAGCAAGATCTTTGGTCATTACTCCAGATTCAATGGTGTTAATGCAGACACTCTCAAGCGTCTCAGCAAAGTTTTTGAGTTCAGCATTATCATCTAACTTGGCGCGGTGAAGAAGGCCCTTGCTCCAAGCGAAAATGGACGCAATTGGGTTGGTCGAGGTCTCCTTTCCTTGTTGGTAGAATCGGTAATGCCTAGTCACCGTTCCGTGAGCAGCTTCTGCCTCTACAGTTTTGCCGTCAGGGCAAATCAGCACAGACGTCATCAGGCCCAAAGACCCATAGCCCTGTGCGACAGAATCAGACTGCACATCTCCATCGTAGTTCTTACAGGCCCAAACAAAGCCACCCTCAGACTTCATTGCATAGGCAACCATATCATCAATCAGTCTGTGCTCATACCAAATACCTTTAGCCTCATATTGAGACTTGTAGTCCTTTTCGTAAATTTCTTGGAATATATCTTTGAAACGACCATCATACTTCTTCAGAATCGTGTTCTTTGTGCTCAAATACAGAGGGTATGCTCTATTTAAAGCATATTTGAACGAGGAGTGGGCGAAGTCTACAATGGATGCGTCAGTATTGAACATACCCAGAGCTACTCCAGCAGCATCGAAATTATTAACGACATGCCTAATCGGTTCTCCAGATGGGGGAGTCCAAATAAGCTCTAGTTTACCTGCACCAGGCACAACAAAGTCCGTGGCTTTGTACTGATCAGCGTGAGCGTGACGACCAATAATGATAGGCTTCTCCCATCCAGTTACAAGTCGAGGAATATTCTTGCAAATGATCGCTTCCCTGAACACAGTTCCGCCTAGAATATTACGAATAGTACCATTGGGGCTCTTCCACATCTTCTTTAGCTTGAACTCTTCGACACGGTTCTCATCGGGTGTAATGGTTGCACATTTGATGCCAACATTATATTTCTTAATAGCATTAGCACAGTCAATTGTTACTTGGTCATCAGTCTGGTCACGGTACTCCATCCCCAAGTCGTATGTATGCAACTCAATGTCCAAGAATGGTAAGATGAGTTTATCCTTTATAAGATCCCAGATAATCCTAGTCATCTCATCTCCCAAAATGTCAACGACGGGTCCTGCCTTTATTTTCGACATTGTAGTTATACTGTAAAAGAAATATTAATATGTACTCTCAAAAATTGATAATTATGTATATACCTAAACTTAACCTAAACTTCTGTATTTACTTTGTTCCTTTTTAAATTACAAGTAGAATCTAATTATCTAAATATTGTTTATGTAAATATTTTTATCTGTATTCATTGGCATTCCAGAGGTTCACAAACTTGTTTTGTGAACTTAAACTTTAATCAAGTGCTTAAATCATAACATGTATTGTTTATTTGAATGGTAGATAATGATAAAATTTTTACTGTTTTGTTGTTTATAACAAATTCTGCCTTCAGTATCATACAATATTTAGTTTTGTTTTGTTTTATTATACAAACATGTACGACGTTAACTTCAAATTAGGTAGATAGGTAGTTAAAGATGAATATTTATACAGTTTGTAATTTTAAAATCTCATAGAATACGATTTTTAAAGCAACTTGGATAATTAAAGTATTTTTTGTTTTAGATATTTGAGATATCTCAAAATAGATTAATATCTATTGTGTGAATCTGTGATCAGCTCGGCCTTGTGTAATAATATAGTGATCAGATAATCAGATGCGTATTTACTTTAAGTTGAGGTGTTGGCTAATATGGAATGCACTTTTTTAACGAAAAATTTCTAGAAATAATAACTTATAATTTTTCATTTCTTCAACTACTTCTTCAAGTTTCAAAACATATCTCAAACGAATAATAAATAAGAAATTACAAAGAAAAACAAATTCTTGATTATTAACGTAAAACATCAACATACTCCTGCGCCCATCTAACAGTATCATATTAAACAACTAAGTTGACAGTTAGTTACAAAATGGTTTTGCATTCCCGAATTTTCTGGAATTCCAGGATTTATATTTTAAAAAACACGTTTTCAGAAGTCACTTTCATAATTTCCTAGCAAAAAATTAACTTTAGGTAAATATGCAATTATCCGACCACTGAATAAAGCCTACAAATTGTAATTTTTAGGCCACAATTCTAAAGTTTCTATTCAATAAAAATTACATGTTACAAATTGGTAATGGTGGAAAATCTACTAATTTGTATAATTATTGTAGTTACAACTCTACAAGTTTCTGTAAAATGGGAATTAACAAGTTTGAAAGAAAAACTGCTTTATTGAACACATAATTGTTTACAGTTACTTAATTTACATATTTTGTCTTTATGTGTAAAACAGTTGACGATTATTTATTATTTTGTAAAATGATTTTGACAACAGGTAGTGGTAAAAGTCACTACTTTCATTAATACTATTGAGTAGAACGTCTACAGCATTTTTTTCGTAAAATCATAATTTTTACTTTAATCAATCACATTTTACTTTCATCGAAAAACTCCCATCAAGCAAGATTGCCATTGCAAAATTAGGGTGTGAACTTGAACATGATACAATGAGAAATTCAGCACTTACACCTAATTGACACATTCTAAAAATAATTTCCATTTAATTTTTTTTATTAAAAGTGAACTTTAACAAGTATTTTTTGAACATCAAATTCAAAGCCATGTCTTTGTTATTAACCCTACTGTGAAGACCTTGTACCAAGAAGAAAATAATTCTCATTATAAAAATGTGAATGTGTTGTCTACATTTTATCAAGAAATTTAATTTAGAGATGCAAGAAAAGTATGTTTACACCCTTTAGTGGTTTCAGTACTGTAATAATAAATAATAGTAATATAGGTAATTGATTAAAAATTTCACAAATCTAATTAAGTACACTAAATAATTTAGTACACTCTTGTGACTTTCTCTCTTGTCACAAATAGCATTAAACAACAGCACAGGAAATTTTTAAACATATTTCATGACCATTTTTTAAGTTACTGTCACTGTACATACTTTAAAAGTAATAAACAATTACTCTTAAATAGATCAGGAACATTAATCTTAAAAAAAATTACGACTAGTTACATAAATTGAATTGATTTTCATAGAAATAATGGTTGTTCCATTTGTACAGCAACTTATTATTAATACTATAACACTAACATAAAGTTTCAAAGTCGTCATCTTCAATATTTGTTTAATCATGTCAGGAAAAACAAGTTTTCCATGTTAATTTATGAGTACAAAGTTCAAAAAGCCATAACTTGTATAGATAAGATAGTAAAATATTAAAAAGTGATGATAGTCTAAAGTAATATGTCTAATTTAACTTATTTAGTTACTAAAAGTTAATAAACTTCTGTAGCTTACCAGTATTAAGTAGGTATTGATAAAGTTATATTATCGATGCTCTGATGTAATTAGCCGTCGTACTTCTACCACGTCGCCGAGAGAACTAACAATGATAGGCGCTAAAGCGAGGCCAGGGCTCACTGGCTCACTCACTACTCGTTCAACTCACAGAGATATTCCACACAGTAATCGTGGTTTCTATGATAATATGACGATGACGCAACAATTGATTAAATAATTCTCAAAAGTTATCATTAACAATAACAATGTAAGTTTTAAAACACGTACCTACCTACCTAAAGCTTTACTTGATTCAATTCAATTTCTTGAGAAATGGCTTTCGCTACGATTTAGCCAGTGTCTAGTTTTAGGGCAGGTTATTAGTGTTTTGACATTGTCCGTAATTATCAATCTTCCAACCAAGTCGATTCAATTCAATCAACCATCTAAATAAAAAAACTGTAAAAAAGTGAAAGCTAAAAGCAAGGTAAGCAAGCAGTTCAAGCTTGTTCTAACTTGGAAAGTTTTGTGGTTGTTTCCAACGTTTACATGATAGGACAATTAAATGTATCAATAAAGATGTTAGTGAAATCGAAAGATATGTAAAAGTGGAATAAGCCCTGTCCAGTGTCCAATCAGCCGACACGTATCGTCTGGTAAAATTACCTGTCAATGTCTAGAGAAAAAGCAAAGGAGACTATCGCCATACAGTCAAATCATCATTTAAATCTTTATTTTGACATTTATTCGCTTTTAGATAGCAGGCTGCATTAGCATTAGCAGTCGCTAACAACCACCAACCCATACTGGGACTGCGTGGTGGTTTATGGCCCGTTCTCCCTACCCATCAAAATCAAAGTCAAAAGTCAAAAAAAAAAATTCAATTAAACTTACGAAAAGTGCTTTTACGTAATCATCCATACATTTTTTACCTACTACCAATTCAGGCCATATATTTTTTAGCTGTGGAGAAGAATGGGTGCAAGCAAACTACATTAACCCTTTCACAGTCAGAGGGATCTATATTCCCACCAAATTTTGAAGTTTATTTCGTTGTAATAAGATTGAAAACCAATGGAATATTCAAAAATATTCTGCCTGTTATAGGGTTAAACATCCATAGGGAAGGCTCGTGCTCGTGCCCCAGCAGTGGGGGCCTAAAATGAGCTGATGATGACGATGATGAGATAGTAGTCGTTATTAACGTTAACAACCAACAATTTCGCACTAGGCCCACGTGGTTTATGGCCCGTTCTCCCTGCCGTGCCTTTCAATCGAATCGAAGGCTTTTTCATAGTCCACAAACGCTAAACCAAGAGGCTGGTTAAACTCTTCGGTCTTCTGTATAACCTGCCGTAGCGTGTATGTATCTCAGAACAATAACTAAAGCTAGTTCTGAGGTATGTATATAGTCTATGGTGCTGAAGCTAGCCTTTCCGGAAACCGGCTTGTTCGATAAGCTGGAAGTCATCAAACCTGCGTGCGAGACGATTCGTTATATTGTATGCCTCTTGAACAAAGCTTGTAGACTTGTAGACGTGCCTCAGAAATAAGATGGGCCTGTAGTTCTTCAGCAGGGTTTTGTCGCCCTTTTTAAAAAACAATACCACCATACCTTCATGCCACGTCTTTGGCGTTCTGCCTCCTAGTATGACGGAATTAAACAAACTCTGAGTACGGTGTTCCGCCTGCTTTCAGAAGGTTCGCCGGTAATCTGTGATCTGGTGCCCTACCGTTCTTGAGCTGTTTGAGAGCCATATTGTGACTCCTAGCGCTATAATAAAACACAGCGCATTCATAGCGCCCAGACCTTGATAACTGTACCAGTATTCACATTTTCACAGTAGAATATCAGTATCGTCAATAATTGTCATACCGTTAAGTAACGTTATTTCTTAATTCAGGTTAAAGCGTTATCTATCGTTACTTTTTTCGTTGTCTATAGTCAATTGGCCAATCTCAGAACAATATAGCTTATCTCAATTTTATTGACAGACAACGTTAATGTTTATTAATTTTTCTCTCTCTCTGTTTTTTATTTTATGTTTTGCTTTTATAAAGAATGATTTATTTAGTTTAGACTTTTAAAACTTTAAAATTCTCCTAATAATTCTACTCCACGCACCCCCTTAAACATTGCACGTTTACGCACCCCCTTAACTCTTTAACTGATAATGTGAATTGACTGGGCTCCTTAATGTTTACATCACAACTTTACATAAATTCTTTCTTATACAACATTGCACCCCTAAAAACATACTTACTAATACTCCACATAAAGACCGAAAGAAAACACTTAATTCACTTTAGCCCACACTTAATTATCACTACCTAACACTCACTCTGATACGAGTTTTCTTTGACACCTTTCAAACTTCACAGGTGGCAAGCACTTTGTGAGTGTGTCTGCTATCTGCGAACCCGTTGGACATTAACTGTTATTCTGTTTGCATCAATCTGATCTTTTAGATAGTAGTATCTCACATCTATGTGTTTGCTTCTATTATTCATGATTCCTTTCTTCATAAGCCAAATAGCTGACTGGTTGTCCACTTTTATTTCTATATTTAATTTCTCATTGGTCATTTCAAATATAAAATCTCTGATGAAAAGAAGTTTTTTGCAGCATTCTGCTGCGGCTGTATATTCTGCTTCCGTACTCGATAACGCTACGATCGGCTGTTTTCTTGAGCTCCATGCCACTGGGCCACCGTTCAACCAAATCACGTAGCCCAACGTGCTATGTCTAGTATCTGGATCCCCCGCGAAATCTGAGTCACAGTAACCTCGAAGCACTTTATCACCTTCACCAAAATGAATACCTTTGTTTTTCGAACCTTTTAAAAATTTTAAAATAGTTTTTGCATTATTTAAATAATTTAAAATTGGAGCACTTTGTTGACGCGAGCAATAACCTACATGGAAGCTAATATCTGGCCTTGTTTTGCTGGCTAGATATAACAATGATCCTTTCATTTCCCTATAGAGTTCATGACTCTCTGTATCTATTTTCATTTTTGGATGTTGTTCTATCAAAATGATTGGGGTTTTGCACTCTCTTGCTTCATTCATATTAAACTTATTCAATTTTTTTTAAATATAATTTTTTAATAAAAATAAAATACCTATAAAAAATAAAAGGACCTACCTAGCTGGACCGTTTATCCCAGGTAAACATAATCATCCACAACATCAAGGTCAGAGCCCCCAACCTTCAGAGGAGAGGGTACGACACGTGAGTTCGAAAATTTAAATAAAATTTTCATAATAATAATTAATGTTTTTGTCATTTCATTGACTCTTTAAGTAAAAAATAACAGTTTTGAAATGTTTGTTTCATTATTTTTACTTTTGCATTGATAAATTTTACTTAACATGTAACTTTCTGCATAAGTAGAATTTCATCAAAATCGTCCAATTACTTTAAAAAAATCAATAATATTTTTGATAATAGCTTAAAAAAAATCAAATAAAATACCATAAGAAAATCTACGCTTTAGAGATGTTTAATTCAATTCAATTCAATTTCTTGAAAAATAAAGAAAAAAAAATTTGGCCTAGCTATAAAAAAAAAACTTATAGGGGTTTAGAGGTACGACAGTGGAGAAATTTCAAAAATCAAATAAATAATCATATAAAAAGATTTTTTTGACCGGATTTCTTTAAATGTCTGAATGCTTAGATACAACCGTCAATACTGTCACTGACAAGCAAGCAAACCAACGACCAAAGATTTAGAACTAGTTTTTTAAGCGACGTTTCATTGTACGCAATTTTATTTTGACATATTGTTTTTGTTAAAACGGAATGTAAAGAACGAACGGTGACTTAATGATGGACTAAATGTAGATAAGTTAGTATGAGTGCAACGTAAATTAAAGTATGTGCAAGCAAGGCAACTCTAATGAGATTCGAGTTTGTAAATCTAAGTTTAATAAAATCGAGATTTTTATTATTTTACTGCCAGTGGCCCTAAGGGCCCAAATTATTATTCTGAGTGGCCAATCCACGTAGAGCGGTTAGTTAATTTACCGGAAAAATGCCATTAAGATAACGATACCAAGCACAATGTACCTTTGCTATTATGGTTATTTTCATATGATAGTGGTAACGTTATCTATTTTATAACGTTATTTGAAGCCCTAATGGCGCTTCCTTATCTCAACGAGGATTACTTCCTTCCTTTTTTTTTCCAATTCTAGCCTTGCTGTCAAATCAAATAAAATTATTGATTGATTGTTGTAGCCCTGTGTAGTGTAGACTAAAGTCGGACGTTTTATTGTTTTGTGAAAATAAACAGTAAAATGTGTTTAATTAGGCCGTTGTAAATGATACTTTGTATGTTTTTCTCTTTTATTGTTATTTTACAAAGCTGGTATCGGTGCATTACTTCGAAATGGTGATTCAAAAGATATTTAGTAACGTTGAAGCGTCGCAACAAAATTCATCAGAGAATAATTCGGCTGGTACTTTATGGAACTTTCAAGCGCCAGCAAAAACAATCACTGTTCGTAATAACGAGGCTTCAGCATTGGCTATGCAGGTAGAAATTTCGCTTGTTTTTAGACTTATTTTATATAAAGTAGGTAGGTACTTACCTAATAAGATTTGTTTGATAAAGGTACTATTTGAAATAAATATATTTTAAATTTGACTCTTATTCCAGAAGCAGCCAATCACTCGACAAATTGCTATTAATACTTTGGCTGCTATGCACCGAAGATTTAGCCTTCCTGGACCAGTTCAACCACATTCCCGACCAATTGCTGAATTTAGAGCAAGTGCAAATAAATCTCTGGATATGCTGAGACAAACCATACAGTCAGCTGTCACTAGAGAGATTGATCAAGTCATTAAGAAATACCTGGAAGTAAGTTAATGATCAACATTTTTTGTCATTATTTCAGTGAGTACCAGGCTAGATGGGAATTGCTACATTTTCCTATAATAGTAAACCAATAGTAAAGCATTTTTTGAAATAAAGTTACACTCTGACCAAGTTCTTGTTTCATGATCAGCTATTTTGAGTGTTTGCTCTATTCTAATCATAGTTATAATTTTGCTGATAACTTCATATATAGCCTCTAAAATATTACTAAATAGATACACTTATAATCAAATGTAATGCAAATGTTCAGTTGGACATACATACATTCTTCTTTATTCATATATAATTTATTTATTCTTAGGCATTCCATAAATTAAAGCCTATGTTAAGTTTCAATTAGATCCATTTTACAATTTCGAAATTTGTAACATTGAATCTGTAAAACCATAATTTATACATTACTTGTACAACAAGTTGCAGTCTTAGCTCAACAAATACAAAAAGTTAAATTATTTTCCTGACAAATTGCAGAATTTAGAGCAAGAGCAAATAAATCTCTGGATATGCTGCAACAAACAATACAGTCTGCTGTCACTAGAGAGATTGATCAAGTCATTAAGAAACACCTGGAAGTTAATGGTCAACATTTTTGTCAATATTTCGTTAGTACCAGGCTAGATGGAAATTGCTACATTTTACCATAATAGTAAACCAATAGTATAGCATTTTTTTAAATAAAGTTACACTCTGACCAAGTTCTTGTTTCACGATCAGCTATTTTGTGTGTTTTCTCTATTCTAATCATAGTTATAATTTTGCTGATAACTTTATTTATAGCCTCTAAAATATTACTAAACAGATACACTTATAATCAAATGTAACGCAAATGTTCAATTGGACATAGATACATTCTTCTTTATTTATATATAATTTATTTATTCTTAGGCTTTCCATATTAAAGCCTATGTAAAGTTTCAATTAGATCCATTTTACAATTTCGAAATTTGTAACATTGAATCTGTAAAACCATAATTCATACATTACTTGTACAACAAGTAGCAGTCTTAGCTCAACAAATACAAAAAGTTAAATTATTTTATAATGGCAGTTATTTGTAATACTTAATGATAAAGCAATATGCCTTACAAACTTATTGATGTTGCATAAAGTAGTAGTGGTATATAATGTTGTTTGAAGAACAAGGAGGTATAAACTTTACAACTTAAGTCAGTGATTTTTAGATTGTAAGGTTTGGTGTAGGATAAGCAACCTCTAAAGATTCTGTGTAGTTCACAGTCAACATTAAAAAGACAAAAACTATATAGTATATTCATAGTAACTAGTATTCTAGTTTTAAACTAAGTACCTACCTTACATTTTCAGAAATTCTTTGTTCCTGCAGTAAACAATATAAGACTGAATTTGGGAGATGAGTCTGTCAGTGAAGATCAAGTAAGTGTTTATATTATTACTGTTTGCTTCTTATAAGCATAGCTCGGAAAGGTCATTGCAACACGGTAATAGAACAAGATTAATAGAGTCGCATTATGTACAGAATTATTTAATTATATTTTTCAATTACATTTATAACGGTAACCCAAAATTCACCATATATTTCTGAAGGTATTTCCATTAACATTTTTTTAATGCTGATGGTTGTATTTTAACATATTGCAACCATCAACTACTGCATTTTCTGGAACAAACCAATGTTTTAATTTAGTTATTTGTGTTTTTTATTATTCACTATTTTCATTTCATTTCATTATAAAGTATATTGATCAAATGTATGTTTGGACATAATATGTAAGCCATCTTTGTCAGAACAGCTTTATTTATTCTTCAATACAGTTTAGATAGGTCTGATTATGAAAATACTAAATATTAAAAGTATTATAAGACGTTGCTGGCTAGCACATCTTCCCTTTGTGATTTGCTGAGCTAACATGTTTGTTAATATTATCTTTATTTAACTGTTTAATATGAATGTTGCTGTTCACAATATTTCCCTGACATTTTCATCATAATACAGTTCGGGATAGTTCTGAATCCACTTATTAATCGTTTCTATTTTCACCATATTTAAAATATTTAGAAATAATCCTATGTAAGTAATTTTACTAATTTTAATTGTCACCACAAAACTGTTTCAAGAATGCCACTTTGACAAAACCATGACAGATATGCAACTAAAAAAGGTCAAATGTAATTGAATAATATAATAAAATAATTTTGTACATAATGCAACTCTAATCTTGATCTATTACCGTGTTGTGATTGTTTTGCGATGACGATTATTGGTCTAACAATTTCATATTTTTTACCACATCTCTCAATAGTCATAGTGATAGTCATAGTCATAGATATTTGTTGCATCATGTTGTACAAAGATCTTACAAAAACAGTATTAAGTCCCAAACATGGCCCTGAATGACCTTTTCATATTTATGGTTACATGTAAGTTGATGTTACCATAAGCATAAAAAAGTCTTAAGCAAAAGTTGCATGTTTTTTTTTTTTTTTTTTGTCTTGCAATCTGTTCCATATGAACATTCAGCTAAAGGTTAAGAAATTGTAAATAGTCTTGCTGGGCAGTCAGTCCAGTGACGTGATCCCTTCATGTATGATATTCCCTATAGGTCTCTAGGGGACTTTCTTTTTAGCCTCTTGAAAGTCGCGTTGCCTTTCATTAAGTGCGTAACTAGTATGTTTGGGTGATTGTCTAGTCTGTTCCTGTATGATTTCAATGAGTTTTTAATCTCTTCCTGAACTGTTTTGACGTCAAGGTCGTGGTGTAGCTGTTTGTTAGTTATGAACCAAAGAGCATTAGTAATTATCCTCAGCATTTTGGACTGGAACCTTTGTAGTATTTCCAGGTTTGAATTAGAGGCTGTGCCCCAGAGTTGAACTCCGTACGTCCAGATTGGTTTCAGAATACATTTGTATAATAGCAGTTTGTTTCCCAGGGACAACTGTGATTTATCGCCGAGCAGCCAGTACATTTTCCTTAGTTGGATTCCCAATGCTTTCCGTTTTGTGAATATATGTTTTTTCCAGGTAAGACTTTGTTCCAAATAAAGTCCAAGGTATCTGGCTTCATTTGCTTAGGGTATCTGTGTTCTGTTAAGCGATACAGGGGGACATGTTTCGTGTCGCGTTGTAAAGGTCGCCTGTACCGACTTTGTCTCGTTTGCTTTTATTCTCCAGGTGGTTAGCCATTCTGAGATGTAGTCCAGGGAGCGTTGAAGCATGTTACTTGCTTGTGCCGGTTCAGCATGGGCAGTTAATGCAGCAGCATCGTCAGCAAACGTGCCGATCACGACGCCGTCTGTCATGGGCAAATCTGAGGTAAAAATCAGATAGAGAATCGGCCCCAGCACCCTTCCTTGTGGCACTCCTGCGTGAGCCCTGTGGAGTTCGGTTGTCTCCCTGCTTAACATAGAAAAACCTGTCCGCAAGATATGATTTTAGGAATATGTAATAGTTTGTCGGGAGTTTGTTTTTTATTTTGTATAGTAAGCCTTCGTGCCAAACTCTGTCGAAAGCCTGAGAAATATCCAGAAAGTTGCATGATGCCACACAAATGATGGAAAGAATATCCTTATGAGAGAGCCTTTTTTTAGTAAAGCATTAATGGGTTATTACACAAGCATACAGTATAGTAAACCCAACCGTTTGAATCTTTTTTAATATTATTAAAACAGATTCTTATGCAATCAAGCTTTATTATGAATATTGTATTCATACTGAGGAGCAATCCGGAATGATATTAGTCAAACGGTCGAGGTCGGTTTTACTTTTATATTAAGTATAGACTCGCTATACTCAATACAAAGTAAAACCGATATTTATAGCAACCACAGAACATGTTTTTGTAACATCTACAATTTTAACATTACAGGTGCGGGCTGTTTGTCGTGCCATGTTAGATGCTACCCGTCTACTATACACAACTCCTCCTAAGCCAACATCATCTCCTCAGGAAACCAGTGATTCAGAATCAAACAATAGCACTGATTCCAAATTCACAAAACAAGTAAGAACATTATTTACATACTATATCTAGTCACAGAGATACTTAAAAACAGCTCTTGCAAACATTTTGTTATGTTTAAACCTAATGATTATTAATTGATAATATTAATAAAAAAACATACATTTTGCATTTCTTTTTGTTTATAAACTGTATCTAGTCAGTTTTTGTATTTTAGAATCATCATCAAATATTTTTTAATATATCTTTAGTTACAGAGTCCATTACAGAAACGTAAAGAACCTGATCTAGATACAGAGTTGGGATTCAAATGCAAGAAAATAAAACAAGAGGAGAATTCTGACAGTGCATCTTCATCCCCCCTGCCATCACCAGCTTTGAGAGATCCAGAGAAATGGAACCCAACAAGGCTCACTCAAGACACACTTTTTATTATGGGATCACATGCTCATAAAGTAAATGCAGTTTTATTTTCTATAATTTTCTATAGGAATGACTTTATAATGACATTCAACTTTCAAAATTTTTACTTTTTATTTACAAGTGCTAATTGCTGCATTGAAGCTAATTTAAATATTTATAAAGTTTTTAAAATACAGTGAAAAAATTAAACGCCCACCCGACCCGAAAAATTAAAAAAAAGCAGTGACAAAATTCAGCGCTTACGTCAGCCTTCCTGGTAGCATAGCGGTCAGTGCAGCCGCCCGGATTGCGGAAGACCCAGGTTCGATTCCTGGCTGGGTCGGGTGGGCGTTTAATTTTTTCACTGTATTTTATAAATTTTATCAATATTTAATTCAACATTCTGCCAACATAATAAATTGCTGAAAATAGGCATGGCATATCTTATTTAATTGAGACATCTATTGTTATGAAAATACTTTCTATTCTATTAAAATGTTTGTGAAAGTAATTACCGAAATGTCGATTTATCACAAACAACAACAACAAAATAATACCTTTGTCAATAAATATTCTAAAATTAGGAAAATAGTAGTGTTATTGAATAATGTGGTAAGAATATACCTAACCATACTTAACCAGATCAGCAGTAAAAGCTAATTTCAAAGGCTTAGTAGGCTATAGAGCACTGTCTTTTATTACTTAAATATAGGTTAATTTAAATATTCTTGTTCTACACTGGCTATTTCGTATATTTCTATTGATATGAAATAATTTTAATATATGCTAAGTTTTTCTGTGACCTAAAAACCTTTATAAACTTCTAGGTTTTAGGTTTGGGCAATTCCCGCGGTCGTCTATACACAAGACATGCTGGACTATTGAGATATCCTGCCGATAGTGTTGATAAAGAGTGGATTGCCAGTCATAATTTGGTAAACGCAGTGGGAGGAAAAACATATATAATGGTAAATTTTGAATTTCTTAAAACATTAAGGGCCTTACAAATAAACAAAGAATAAGCTTGGAATAGTTATTCAGTGTTTTGTTTCTTTTACTCTAATCTGAAATGAAGTTTACATGACAGGAACAAAACACGGAATAACTTTTAGGAGCTTAATCTATGTTTATTTGTGAGGGTGTAAATTATTATTACTATTGATTGTGCGGGCGTGCCCTTAGAGAGCCCTATGCAGTGGCGTAACTTGTCTTCGACGGGCCCTGTCTTAAAATTTGTTGGTAGGCTTCAATGAAGTGTGAGATTGTGGATAACATTTTACGAATTTTAGCTCGCACACGTACGGGGCCCTTGTAGCCCGGGGACCCTGTATCATTGATACGGCTGATGCGGCAGTAGCTACGCCCCTGGACCTATATTCAGCAGTGGACTAACTTAGGCGGACGATGATGATGACTATGATTTATATTGAAAAAAGTAAAAAAGGCTAATAAGTGTTAATGTATTGTTTTGTTTAGGTTTTAGAAGATATTGAAGAGCTAGCTCACAGTGAGGCGTATCGTCATAACTCATTGCCAATGCTTGGTGAGTTAACAGGATTCAAAGTTCCACCCTTCATGCTAAGAAAAATAAAGACTTATGTTATGAGGAGGTCATTGAGTTGCGATAACGCAGATAGCCCTCAACCGTCCACCAGTAATAATGCACATGAAGAAATTAAATTAGAGGATATCAAAATCGAACCTCATCAAGATTACGATACCAACAATTTTAATGCTAGCCAGTATAATATTACTAGTTCTGATGACACACAAGACTTCCCTGAAGTACCAAACCTCAAGGACGATGGAGATTTTGCTGATATTAAAGTTGAGTATATGGACGATATTAAAGTTGACGGAATTAAAGTAGAAGATTTTGACGAAATGAAAGTTGATGACATTAAGGACGATGATTTAGACGTGAATAACATTAAAGTTGAGAACATAGATGATTTGAGTGTCGACGGTATAAAAGTTGAGGATATAAAGCTAGAAAATGAGGATGCATTTTCACTGTGCAAAGATACCGATGATGAGAATTCATTGGTGGATGGTCTGTTAGAAGCTGACATCGAATTTTTGAGCAGGAATTTGGGTAATATTGAAAGTGACGCGGATGCAAGGAAAGCTATAGAGAACTTGACAGGAGCCAACCCTGATAACATCACATTGGTTGGAGATGAGTTTGATTTGGGATCCACCTTGAATACAAGTAATGTTAGTGATTTTTTTATATTTATTTTTACTCATAGTTTGCTTTAGATTTTAAATGAATAATACTTCTATGACGTCGTTGTTATGTCTATCCAATATTACGCTTTAGGTCTCTTGAGAGGTTGTTTTAATTTTCCAATGATCTTCAATTTAACATATAGCGACAATTAGGTTTTGGTAAACAAAAAGAAGTAAACGACGTAATTGATGACAAAAAATTTCCTCCTTTTTTCATTTTTAGTAAAAATCGCCTTTTTTCTTATTACGACAATTTTGAAATACTACGTATTCTAACAGAATCCTATCCACCTCCAGTTCACAACCAACCAGACGAAGTGTATCACCGTAGCGTCCACCACCAGCGGCATGGTGCACAGTGTGCCCGTCGCGCATATCGCGCCGCCACGGCTCACCGGCTCCACGCTGCACTACTACACGAGCGGGGCCCCTGCGCAGCGCACCGTGCACCACCTGCCGCAAGCCACCGTCACCATACAGAGCATCCCCGGCGCCGCGTCGCAAGTGTTACGCGGGTGAGTTGACACACTATCCCTGTTACTGGACGCCTCGCGGGCTCGCAGCACTATTGCAGGTGATACGCGGGTAAGTTAAGCCCTTTTTTTTTAAAAGAGAATTTGCTGATATCCTCAGGCATAAGAATAAACAATAACACAGTAGAACGGAATCAAAATAATAAACGAAACGAAAGGAAGTAATATTTAGAAAATATTGGGTACTTACCTCTCATCATCTTTGGGCAAACTAAAAAAACTTAAGTGTGGCATCGTTTTTGAATTGTTTTACAACCAAACACACAACAATAAGTTGGCGCCATTGTAATTGGTTTCCAACATCGTACGGAACGCACAAACAGGCAAACGCGCGTGCGGTGACGCCGGCCGTGCGTCAGACTGAGCCTTCTGTTTAACAGTCTCTCACATCACGACATTGAGCCCGTCCGGAGCGGGAGAGTTTCCGTTCTACTGTGTTATTGTTTATTCTTATGCCTCAGGCCGCCGTTTCAGCGTCACCGGGCTCTTTTGGAGGCGGCGAGAAACTTTGAAGGGTTCCATATGCCGTGTGATCTAAACACCGACAGAGGGTCTCTAGAAGGAATGGCATCAAGCAAGCGTGTCCCCTTTCCCTATTAATATTAATTTTCCGGATAATATTATCCGATGGGTTCGGATCGGATCTAAAGGCTAGGTCCATGGATCAGGTTGACCGAGCTGTGGAGGTAGTGGTTATGTCTCAACTCACCTCAACGACCCGGTCAACCCGAGCTGCAGTTGTTCAGATTGAAAAGCCTCTGAAAACGTATACCCTACTGTCTTCATATCAGCTTCAAACCACTGAAACTGGCGGGCCTACAACCGCCGCCACCAGCTCCGCGGGTAAAAACCCGCGTTGTGTCGGCCACACGCGGCCGACACCGACTCCGTACTTACCTACCATCCGCCGCCTGCCTTACCGGACCCGTAAGCCGCGGTCCGCTCGCTGGTGCTCACCGGCCTCGGTCAACACCGAATCACCAGGGGGGCTGACCGCGCCGAGGGCTTCGCAGGGCGAGGGACAGGCGTGCGGCGCTATCAAGGAGCTACACTAAGACTCGCGGCACGGCAGTGTGGAAAAAAAAATACAAAAACAAACCAAAAAAAAACTGCCAAAAAAAAAGAAAAATAAGAAACAGAAAAGAGCACCTGTACCTCTGCCGTGCCCCCATGGAGACCCGGTTCGACTGATGTCGACCGAGACGACGACCCGGGTAAAGAGGCCAGACATCGACGCCCGAACCATCCCCGAAGCAGGGGCTGAAAAAAACAACAACAACAACAACTTCAAACCACTGACAGATCACAATGATTATTGTCGTTATTGCACCAAACATTTTATATGCACAATTGTTCCATGTGACTAAAACTGTGTATGACATATCAGTTATTGAATGATTGTTTATTGTCCCGAATAAAATTAATAAATAAGTGCTAATCGGACGGAATGATGTTTTAATTAAGGGTTTTTCTAAATTAAGATTTAAAAATTTCAAGCTATTTGCCCAATGTTTTGATTTAAAAAAAAATGTAATTTATTTACTTACCTATCTATGCTGTTAAAATAAATATACTTGTTACGCCTCGGGATTGCATTACCAACTAGTGTTTTTCTTTGACAGCATCCCGATAAACGCGAAAACGGGAACGTTCAGCACAGTGATGTCGCAAGGCACCGGCAGCACCATAATCGGTTTCGGCACCCGCACAAACAACGCGACGATCATCGGCACGCCGACTCAGTACGTTAACGTTTCATCGAAATCGTTCCCCACCGGCAACATTCTACACAACGCCATAGTGTCGCGTAACATCATTAACCGTAACTTCAACGCTGTGACGTCAGGAGTCTCGTTCAACGTGACAGCGGTAAGGCCGGTCGTGCATACGACTGCACCGAAAAGCACGGTCGTATCGACCAGTTCGGACTTCGATAACATCTCCACGACAAAAGATATGATCGATAACGCTTGCAACTCGTCTGTTATGTTGAAAAAGGTTTTGACTTTGGGCAGCGCGGGCGCGACCAAATCCTTCATGATGCACAATACTCAAAAGGTTTTGTCCACCGGCTTTGCTAGTGGGTCGACTCCCCCACCGAATGTTACGATCGTCAGCTCTGGTACGAGCGGCGGTTTGATGAATAATCCTAACATTGGACATTTGACTTCGAATGCCGTCAGTCCAACTTCTGGTACTTTAAGTGCTACGCATGCCACGTTATCGGCTTTGCTCTCTTCTGGAGAAGGAAACCCACCGCCAAATAACAACTAAATTATCTTATAATTATTATTCCCTTAGTAGGTATTGGGCATGTTATCTTGATATAATTATGTAGTAGATGTAACTTTCCCTTTCCTAAAACCATTTTGGTGTTATAAATTTATTATTCAGTCAGCGTCAAAGTGATCTGAGCGTTCAAACCTACCAATATTTCTAACCATTTGCCAGAAATCAACCTTATGCCAATGATAGAAAGTATATCTTTGATTGAAATCTAGGAACAAATGAAGTACACTTTAAAGCCAGCTTTTTTTGCCAAATTGTTTAGATATTTTAGTAACTTTGAACGCCCATATCATTTTGGCGCTAACTGTACCAAATATAGACGTGTCAACAATGATTTTTAGAACACTTCTAGAACGTATTCATATGCTCGTATGTTATTATTAAGTCTGTGGTATTTCAGAATAATTATTAGTCTATGGCTGTGTATTTTAGGTTATAAGAAGTACAAAGTGTGAATCTCTTTAAAGTAACATATTCTGCCAATATAAATATTAGTTAAAAATATTTTAACAGCGCCAAATATATTTTCCTTAGGGTGAACGCATACAATTAACTTTTTTGCCAGTAGGTACATTTTAAAAGCCTGTTTTATAAAAAGCTGCGAAAGTATTCTGGACACTTATGAGAAACTAGTGAATCCGACCATAACTCTATATTCTAGCATATTTCCTATGTTTGAGTTGTTTGTATTTGTTACCGGAGAAAATTGCAGGCGACAAAGGTGTTTTGTGTGCGTTTATTTTAATGAAAAAACGAAGTTATTTTTTTTTATTCGTAAGTATTACACTACTCAAAACTTCAAATAGTAATTAAATATACATATTATATTTTCTTATTCTGTATACATACTTATTTTGTGATACAGATTAATGTCATAAGTACTTAATTATGTTTGCGCAGTATTTAAAAAAAAATGCTTTATTGTTATATACTTAAAAATGTTTGTTGCAAATTTTTGCTCGATTTTCAAGCAGCTTTTTATTATGCGCTGAAAGTTGATGATAGATGAATGATAGTAGCGAAAATTATATAACAAGACCATACAAGACTTAGTTACATTGGTAATTAGTTATTTAATTCTAACTGTTATATTTTTATAACTAATCGCGTTGACTAGCTTGCTTTAGAGCTTACGCTCTCGCCATGCCTATTTATAATAAATCAAATACGTTTTAATGAAACTTACGGATCCGCCTCGATAAGAAACGAACTTTTGAAAACTTTTTTTTGTTTTGACTAACTGAAAGGATAATATAAATAGCTTAAAGTACTATTATGATTAATAATGTTATTTTTTAAAGTATTCGATATTTCGGCATATTCCATGCGCCATTTCCTATAATCGTATACGAACAGACAACATAAAAAATGGTTGTAATCTCGTTTAACTGTATTAAGTTTAGCGATCATGATAGTTCAAAGCGTTAGATCACAAGTAACCATAATTTTATATGACGTTGTTGGGCCAAAAACAACTGCAGTTTGGAAAAGAGGTTTATCTTATGGTATCCTCCCCAGAGGTTATACCTTTAAGTCTTACAAACCCTGTTCTTGGATTGGTTTAGACCTTGATCTAAGTCCAGCTACCACTGTTTAAATCTGTCACTATAACATCAATGTTATTATAACTGTGGTGTTCCGACAATCAAGAGGTGTGGTGGTTAGTCCTTGAGTGGTTTATGATACCGGGTTTTAATTTGCGGCCTTACCGTCCCTTACTATCATGTGATATAAGGCCAAGTTTCCCATTGTTGAAATTAAAACAAAGGCTAGCCGCCGACTACTATGGTGCCTCGTACATTAGCTACTCGCACAGCTAACTCCAAGTGTGCGAGATACCATAGGAGTTGGATGAGGATGTATCGTGCGTACACGTACGTGTTCGTACGAAAGCATCTAAAGCGCGGCCGGCTTATGTTGTAGATCTTTACTAATTAAAACGTATTTCATAGAAATTTTGCGCTATGCCTTGAAATTTATAAATAGGTTGCAAAAGCGCATGTAGCCTCTTTTAATATTATAGCTTAATATCGCAACGCAATGCACATTTTGATGCTTTAAACTTGTTGCAATAGTTTATGTAGTGCTAGCTAGCTTATGTGCAATGGTGAACATGGTGGTTGGTAATAAATGCAATATCTCTCGGGAGTGTAAATCTAATGAGTCCTATCTAGAATCTGCTATTCGAAACTGCGTTATTTTTGAATAATTAGATATAACCATATTATTCTGATTTCCAGAAATATATCTGTATTAAAAAAATTGCTCTAATGCATAATTAGTCTTTGAATCGCTGATTTTGAAACTGTAATATTAAAAGTAGAAGAAAAAAACGAAAACTATTGATTTATTTTTCAAATATTAAAGCCTTATATTAGCAAAGTACGGGCACAAAAAAAAACAAAATAAATCATCTTCCCGAGGCAACATGGTATGCAGAGCCGTCATTTTCAAGCTTTCGTTCTTTTAATACATCAGTTTCATCCTAGACTCGCCACGCGCGCGGGAGATTTGCACTTACAATCACCTGTATATTTTTATATAGCAGAGGTTCTTCAGCTTCTACTTCATTTAACTGTTTTTACTAAACTAACGAAAACTGATAAGTGTTATTCATATTTACTTTGATAATTGAGTATGAAAATTTGAAATTATTACAACTATTTTTGGCGTCAAGAACCTCCGCTGTAGCATTTTGTGAAATGCTTGTTTTGCAATATTTGAAATTTCGGCTTTAATATTTATTATAATTTAAATGAATATCTTGTTTTGTTTTTTTTTGTTAGTAATCGCTTTTGCGCTTTGTTGTTTCGAGTGAAATTTGTTTTTATTAGTTCTAAGTTTTTCACTGTTTAAATTATTGTAGTTTTAAGTTACCTACCATTACATTGGCTGTGTTATAAAATTGTTTTTCTAAAGTACTCTGACTTTGTAAGTTCTGTATTATTATCGACTTATATTTAAGTAGACCACACTGTATTGACTGTTAGTATCTGTGATGTTATGACTTATATTATTATTACGTATTGTTTTATTATCCGATGCAGATGTTTTTATTAGAGATATTATTACTCACTGGCATAGTAATACGTTTGTGTCGCCCTCCTAAACTAAATATCGAATAAAATAGAAAGTGGTAGAATTGTAATAGAAAATAATATTAATTTATTATAATAAAAGATAAGACATCTGAATTAAAAGGCGATCCCTTATAACGTAATTAAATGATTGTGTAGCATTGAAAACTTAAAAAAAAATACGATAAATAGTATAAGTCTCAGTAAAAATATATTTGCCACATTAAAATAACTATTTAGATATTAGAAGCATATTTTTGTGTTCACTTACAATTAATAATAAATCTGGCTAAATACCTATTATGTGTCAGAATTAGCTTTGGCGGTTTGAAATATTTAAATAACAAAATTTCATAAATAGTGAACTTATAATGACAATTTTCAGAATGTTAGAACTATCAGTTGAAAATAACGCTTTTATAATAAAATGGAGATAGACAAATGGATTTAGAGATGTAAATTTTCTATTTGAGTAGATTACAATAATGTCATAAAAAATTACAGCAGAATAAAATTTACTAGAAAAAAATCAACCAGTCCCACAAAACTCGAGAGAATCCTTATTTATTCGGAAATTTTTGTAATCGACCCAAATAGAAAAATTATATCTTTAAAAAAAAAATATAATTTTATTATAAAAGCGTTATTTTTAACTGTAACTACATAGCAGGGATTCCCAAAGTTGTCTGGGCTACGACCCATCAAATATAAGTTTACAAACTCGGAACCCACCTCTAGGAAATTTAACCGTTACCAATATGAATAAAGGACTTTCCAAATAACAAACAAGGTTTTCAAATAAAAACACACCAACCGCCCGGCCGTTGGCTCGGTCGGTTGGTGTGTCGTTCTACAGGCAGGGTCCACTCAATATTCGCCAGTGGCCAGTGGGTCGCGACCCATAGTTAGGGAAACCCTGACATATAGCATTGTGAATGCAAACAAGATACAACAATCTGCTTTTATTTTATCCGACATCTTTGTAATAAAAAAGCGAAGGTATAAACATTGTTTTTAGATAAAATACATAAAAAGTTCATTACATGCATACGATTTTTTGTCCACTTCTAGTAGAGTTAGTTGTGTAGCGCTAGTGCTAAAAGTTACAGGTGATCTCAATAATTAAATTCATAACTTTTCAGAAAAAAAAACGGTGGAACATAAAAAATAATCGGCGAAGTAATGTTCAAGGGAAAACGGGTACTTTGTAAACTACGGAACGTTCAAAGAGGCAGGTGGCAAATCTCGAGACTTTGTAATTAACCTCATTCCTTTTCTTAACAGCAAAAAGAGCCAAAAGTAATCCCCCTGTAAATTAAGTTTATCAATTCGTTTCGGTTGTTTTTTTTTAATTCTCAAGAAATACTCTCGGTTCTCACTTTCAACACGAAGGAGACCGGATTTGCTAATTTTAAGTCAAATAATTAGAAAAAAAAGTAGATCTCTTATACATTCGGTATTGTCGTTTAATTTAACGTAGGATTGACTAAATTAATGTTGGCTCTATTTATGCTACGGCCACACTATCGCGGTATCGCGAACATTTTGACAAGTCGGGCCAAGCAATAGTCACATTTCAGAACACTGTCAAAAAGGTAATTATTGCTTGTCGTGAAAACGGCAAATGTTCGCGATACCGTGATAGTGTGGCCGAAGCATTTATTAGCTTTTAAGCATTTATTAGATTAGCCTATTTGTATTATATAATTTTCGTTCGTAAATCGTATTAAAACTGTGGCTGTGTCTATGATTTGTGATTTTAACGGTGCCTGCCCATGACCGACATTTTGTAGGACCGACAATCGGACCTATTTTTCGCCGAGGTTTTATCACCTATATTGTGACCGAATTTTTGTAGGACCGTGTGCGTTGCAACTTAGAAGTCCACACGTTTCATTTTCACCGACATAAAAATTGGTCACCGATTATCGGACGTGGGCGGGGCACTTATCATGTTACTCGTATTGTTATAGGCGTCTTATTATCTTACGAAATTTTAGTAGAAGTAGCTTTGACATAAGGAAGGATTTTTTATTGTTATTTATTAAATGACTAAGATTAAAGAAACAAATGCGGTCATTAGATTCAATTAAAAGTTACAACTTATGACTGGAATAATTTGTGATGTTCATTAAAAATTCCTTGTAGCAGATATGATTTAAGTAGAGATAGAATTATTCTTACAAGGCTCTAGTCTCACGGTGCCTCATACAAACTTTAAAGGCCTTACAAATAAACAAAGAATAAGTTTGGAATAGTTATTCCGTGTTTTGTCTCTTTTACTCTAATCTGAAATGAAGTTTACATGACAGGGACAAAATACGGAATAAGTATTCGGAGCTTATTCTCTGTTTATTTGTAAGGAGAAAGAGTTCAGTATCTTTCGTCTGAATTGTTCATGCGATTTGTAATCGCAAGGATTTTATTAAATTAATGTTAAGGTATTTAAACTTTTGCCTGAAACTTTACGTTTAAGCCTAAAAGTTTCATTACAATTGGTTTATTCATTGGCTTATTGGACTTCGAAGTTTGTATAGGACACCTTAAGGCGTACATACACTATTAAGCGAATATAAAACTAAATTGTGAAAGAATAATATTAAGTGTGATGAAATTTTTCATGATATGCCTCCTATATTTTTTGTGTTATAGTATACCGTGTATCTTAAATGTTTAACTATATCTAGTTATATTATATTATTAATGCAACAGTAAAACAGTAAAACAGTAACAGTATTAATAATTAAAGATTACTACACCTACCTAGTACCTAACAAAAGTTTATAATGAAGCCAAAGTTTGCTTTAAGATTGGCGGTTTTTTCAATGTATAAAATACGAATTATGTTTATGTTTATTATTATGTTGTAATTGCCTATAGTTACAGGCGACCATGAAATAGGTCAACCAAAACTGATACAAATTTTTGAAAAATCTAAGATTCGTCTTTGCAACAATAAGCAAGCTAAATATACATTGTGTGACGCATCAAGCACCAATTGTAAGGTGGAAGTCTACTTTTTTGCCGCCTGTCCTGCATTCATTAATTTAATATGTATTTTTGTAATTAGCTGCCTGTTTTCAATTACGTACATACTTTTACAATCTATACAGTTGGGAAAGCATTTGATCTTGAACGATGCCGGCGTGCGTGTACATCCCCGCTACACACGACTTTAAAGTTTATACTGACACCCCCCACCAACCGTTAGGTTATAAAGTTGCTATCTGCGTCAGGTCATAACGCCAGATCAGGACGCGACGAAGCGCATTATTCATCCAGTACTTTTAAGACTAGTGTCTCGAGCGAGTTGCCCCGTGGACACGTATAGTCCACTAATGATAATCCGGCGTGCGTGTACACCCTGCTACACACTACTTTAAAGTTTATAATGACACCCCCCACCAACCTCACGGTTATAAAGTTAAGTGTCAGACATCCTTACGCAAGCACAAGGGACTATCTACGTCAGGTCATAACGCCAGATCAGAACACGCCGGTTACGCATCCTTCATCCGGTACTTTTAAGACTAGTCTCTCGAGCTAGTTGCCCCGTGGACACGTATAGTCCACTACCGGAGCTGTAAGCTCGCTCACTTCTCGTTGCACTAAGAGCATCACAACTCGCATTGTACCACTGCTCGGGTCGTCAACTCTAAAGTCGGCTACCAAATGTCCTCTTTGGTAGCGGAGTTCTAAGCACACTCACTTCTCGGTACCCATCCAGGCACCTGATCAATTCCAAAGTCCTACGCGCTGATTCAACTGGAGGCTTTTGCATCTAGCGGGCGCCTCTACTACAATCAAAATGATAACGTCACGTTCAGAAGTGCTGCTAATGCGGCTACTGTCTGATGCTGCTTCAATTAGGTGCAGTAATGCATTAGGCTGATGTCTGTCTGTGTTATATGTAGTTTTATTGCAAAAAATCAACCAACATCTACACGACATAATTATATTTCCATTCGTAGGTAAGTATGTCTGGACATCAGACTATCCAAAACTCAATTTTCTTCAATAAATGTTCAACCATATGCCAAAGCCATAAAGTTCAAAGTCTATTGAGAAAATTTGAAAGTTTGTGGTTGTCTGATGTGCACGCGAATGTACAGACAGCATCAACTTGATCGAGGCATACTCAATCGTCATAATTTAAGTAAAATAAGCTATAACGCGTAAGTCTTAAATTTATTTTTGTCTAAATCAATATTGTAAGCTGTGTTAAACGTAAAAATGTTGATTCACTTTTACGGTCTACTCGTGTTTATTCTACTTTTTTACCCTGACGTTTTGGACCCTTTGTAGGGTTCGTGGCCATAGGGCGACTCGTGCCGCCTTGTTCCAAGACGTGGACTTAATTTAAACTTGGTGTAAAACTAATGCTCTGGCGTTATGAACGAAAGTGAGACATCATCAGTAAATCCACGTATTTTTTCGTTTGCGTAGACAAATTACTCAGCTCCACCTGATTATAAACGAAAACGGAGTCCTGATGCAAATACAGCTAGTGAAGCAAGATTGTGCTGCACAGCCGTCCTCTCCTTGCTTAAGTTGCTTCTTCAAACCGCGTTTTGGAATAAGGAGAGATTAGGAGAGTTTAGGGACCAGTGGCGGTAGCCAAAGTAACATTAAGAAAACGATAGCGAAGTTCGAAAAGAATAAAATGTATGGGATTGACATAAGATTGACCACGTGATTTAGCGCGGCTTATGTCAATCCCATACATTTTATTCTTGTCGAACTTCGCTATCGTTTTCTTAATGTTATTTTGGCTAAGCCTACTGAAGTGCGATTCTTGCACCGGTGACTAATTCTCACGTTATGATATCAAATACGTTGCAGAAGCAATAACAACTTTGAACAAGAGTGAGAAGGATCTAGTGCGATTCTTGCACCGGTGACTAATTCTCACGTTATGATATCAATTACGTTGCAGAGGCAATAACAACTTTGAACAAGACTGAAAATTATCTCACTGTTATTCAAAGTCACTGGTCTGAAATTTCTCGAACTCGTAAATAATGCAAAAAAAAATAATATGTATATATTTCATAGTGTATTTTTAGATCACCGATGAGATTTTAAAATCGCCCCCCGGTCTTACGCGCTAGTCAACACAAAGTGTCCGTATATGCTGTTGCTCTTCGCAAATACATCGTTACCCTACTGTATAGTTTGTAATACTGTGTTACAATACCTCTCCCTATAAGAAACGGAGATAATATTATTTGTTCGTTATTTATGTTTAACATTATATTAATATTTACTTCGTCATGTAGCTACAGTGATTGGTTATTGAGAAGCCGCTGAAATAGTTTACCTTATTTTTATTTATTTTTTATTTTTGTTTAATCGAAACTTATACTTATTTGTTTTAATAAATTTAATTATACGAGATTTTATGTTGACTGGTGGCCAATGTCTTGTTCAATTTTGAACACGCAATTAAATAAGTTAAGTAAATAGTTTTTTTTAGTTGAAAGTCATAGATACCTTACCACAGCCGTAGATAGTATTATAAAATATAAAAAATAAATATAATATGATATAATTAATTGAGCACTTATATACTATATATTGCGGTAGTTGTTTATTAAAAACTTTTAAAACAAACTCATCAAGGAATCTAATTTATGGTAAAATTAAAAAAAATATATCTTTTTTGTTATTCGAAATTGAGGATTATGATATACATATATAACAGGTAGTTACCCATTTAATAAATTAAAATTTAGTAAAATTAAAAAGTATCTAAATCGCTAGATTATTAAAGGCCTTTTTGCATATTTTTTGCGGTTCACCGTAATTGTGTCAAAACAGTACATATTGTTCTTATTAGTTTAAACAATCTATTATAAGTACCTATATTCTTTATGGTGGATGACGGATATTCTCTCGTACTTATATGCAACGTGATTGTGCAAGAATTTCCATGCCTATGATCGATCACAGTGAAAGAAGTACAGAAAGTACATAGGTATAAATTAATATTTTTTTATCACTTCCGTGTCCAAAGGCCTACGTATGTAGGCCTTTGGACACGGAAGTGATAAAAAAATATGCAATGCAGGTAGTATAGTAGAGTAGTATTACTCTACTATACTACCTGCATTGCAACGTCCAATCATTAGCCCTTTTTCAATACTTTCAAATTTTTAAAATAATTTGTTCTCAAAAAAATTTGCATAAAATTATATATAACTATAATTAAAATTAAAAAGAGGTTTATACACATCGTTCATTCGTGTAGCGGTTATTGTGGCCACCAGTGTACACCTCAAATCAGTTAATAATATTGCTGAGTTGCTCGAATTGAGTTTCACGTAATTAAGCGCTCCAGTATGCCAATCACTAGCGGCGGCTGAAACATCGAAATTGAATGTCCACTTGCCAATAATATAAATAAATACTTATTAATATTTTGAGGTAAACTTACTTTACTCGTTACTAAGATATGGTTGTAATTCACGTGGTTGTAATATAGGTACATGTTAATACTATATCTTGTTCTTATTGCGAATGCTGTATTCTCGTAATAAATGCGGTGTTTATGAAATATGAAGTTGTATGATTTATGTGAAGTACAGCTTAGACGTCTGCACATCAACCCATCTAAAACTGTCAAAATTCTTCAATAAATGTTCAACACTACAAATGGTCGCTGGTTCAGATTCGGGTCGAAGGACCAGAAAAAAACATTTCATGTACGGTGCAGCGCTTAGTTGACCACACTGGCACAGTTCACCATAAATTTATCAGACTAAGTTGATGTTAGTCTTGATTAAATTAGCAGAGATGTTGCGAAGTGTCGGAAAGAAAATCCACAATAAAAGATTTTCCGTTTATTGAGTAGTTTACAGTAGTCGAGTTAGCTAGACACTTAGAGACCGATTTACACTTCAATAAGAACAGTAGCGAGTTAAGAAATCAGTCAGTTAAGTAACAAGTTGTTAGTTGTAAGTAGCGTCCAAACGTAGGCAAGTGAGTAGCTATATGTTGCCGTTCCAACAAGAAGAAAAAATTATGCACTGTACTAAACTCGCCCGTCTAAATGCCCGCCAGTTAAGTTGGCGGGGTGCGGGAGACGCGAGGGAGGGGACTACTTCGATTCAAATCAACTTAATAAACCACTTACTACTTAACTCGCTTTTGCCGTTCAAACGACAATAACAACTTAACTCGCCGATGTCGTAAGTTAACTCGCTACTGTACTATTGAAGTGTAAATCGGGCTTTAACGTATTAACGTGGTATTAGTCATATTATATACAGGTTGACTTTTTTATCCACGTCCAAAGCTTCTGAGATGACTCCCGTGATACAAACGAACAACTCTTATTATTGGACCAACTCCCTAACTCGAAAATAAAATTAGGGAGTTGGTCCAATAGTAAGAGTTGTTCGTTTGTATCACGGGAGTCATCTCAGAAGGTTTTAACGTGCATTTACACCGCTGTAACTTTTTGTGAAGCAACATAATGCAACACGATTACATTAGGTTAGGTACTTGTTGCTATTTGTTGAATGTTGCTTATCGTGTCCATACCGCCAATAACATAAATTAACAAAGTGTAACTTTCAGCAACATGCTATGTGCACTTGTAATGTTAAACACTGTTACCACATGTTGACTGTCATCAAAAGTAAGGCAACGATACAACTTAACACGCTAACAACATATTACTTTTTGTTATCGGATGTTGTCTACTAGCACTTGGAAACGTTGTTCCGCAAAAAGTAACTGCGGTGTGGATTACTCAATGTAATACTTAACGACCATTGAAGTTTAAAAAAGCAGTCAAACTTCGAATCTCTTAAAAAAGATAATGGAATATCATTATTGTCATTTTTAGTATACATTTGGGATTTTCGAAACAAAGTATTTGCTATGATGACATCTTTTTATTTCGTTTAGATTTAAACGCATTTAAATATTTTTGTTATACATGCCTGATGTTTTAACAACAATATAATGCATTAATTTTATGTAGAGCAGAGGTTTTATTACGTTATGAAAAAATCGTAGCACGCGAGTGTTACGTAGAGCTTGTAGCTCTCGGCTACGTAAGCGACGTGACGTCACGCATTGCGACCTCCTCGCTACAGACGTGCGTAATACTATTCTGTGGTAATACAACGTAGCCGGCTCCAGCGTCACCGGCTCTCGCTACAATTTGCACGAAATTGTGTTTACGGCGGGTGATTTGTTGTTTCAATTTTTATATTCCAGAAGTTTGTGCAAAGTACTTTACTTTGATTATGCGCACTATGTCCTAGCTCGTTTAAAGGGGAAACATGAAACTTATAAAGTTTCCGATACTGACGAACTTTTAATTTTCAATATTTTGTTTCGATAAAGTTTCCAAGTTTGATCGGGAGCGGGGGTGGGAGCGTGTGGGCGCTCGGTGGGCGTGCTCGCGGGGCGGGCGCGGGGGCGGCGCGGGGCGGGGAGGGGCGAGCACGTGCCGCGCGCTCACGTGGTGGTGCTAGCGCGCTCGGCCGTCGTGCCGGCCGTATGAATAATTGTATACGGAGTGAATGAATCGATGCGGCGGCGGCGCGGGCGGCGGGTGGCGGGCGGCGGGCGGCCGCTGCGTGGAGGGGTGCGCCGCGGCGCGCCAGTCTCGTGCCGGTAGTCGGTAGTGCAACCGAGCGACTCCGGGAGCCGTCCCCGCCGCGTCGTCGCTCGCTCGTAGTCGTAGTGCGCCCGCCGCTCGGCCTATCCCGCGCCAAAGGCGCCCGAGCCCATGGAAACCCAAAGCCAGGATGCGGCACGAAGCCCCGCAGAGGTGCCCAACGATCCGGGGTACGTCCCGCCGCCACCGGTGCATCGCTCATCTCCACTCCTGAATCTGATTACTATGTTTATCTTGCAGGAAGATGTTCGTCGGAGGGCTCAGCTGGCAGACTAGTCCAGGTACGCTCGCCGATTGCCGGCCGCACTCCGTCCACGGCGGATGTGCATCCGATGCACTCGCCGGTGGCGGTCGATCGCCTCCTTAGATTGCGGAAGGCCGTCTCTAACTGTGACGGCGTTGAGCGGCTCGCTTTCAGTGATCAATCGGGATCAGCACACAAACACCGGTAAAAGTTTGATAGTCAGCTGATTAGTTACTCGTGTTTCGGAACTTTTCGTAGCAGTGGCAGAAAGTTGTGCACGTGACTTTTACGATGTGAGATGCGTGTCAGAGGTGTTCCAATGGTCATGAATGTGTGCAGTTCGCTGAAACTCAGTGATGTTGTTGAAATGCATCGGCAGTCAGGTGTGCGATGGCGGCCATGCCGGGTGCGCGCGCAGCCTCCGCCGACACACCGGCCTCTCCGCCCTACGGAGTTGCGAGCTATTTTCGGCCTTATCACTATTAATATTCAGTAGATAATTCCTGAAACAGATTCGTATAGCCGGCTTTTCCTTCAAACAGTTATCACAACATAACCTCAAATTTAAATACGTAGAGCACGACACCGGCGCGCCGCGTTCTCGTATGCATAAGTAAGAAGGGCAGAATAATTGGCAAGAAGTAATAATCTGTAACGAATACTGTAAAACTATTTGAAATACATAACATAATAGCATTTATTGTTTTATTCCAATCCTATTCAAAAAATCTAATTACATCAACGAGCTGCAACTATTTCAAATTCTTCAAAGCATGATCTTGGAATCGGTTTTACTACAACTATCAATTAAAATACGCGTTCACGTTCATTCTGCTCGTTAATAACTGAGTATATATTCGTATTAGCGTAGTTCACGATCAAATTAAAGCGCGAGGCCGTCAGTTTCATAGTGCATCAAAACAAATTAATTGCGTCAGCGCAGCGCATCGCAAAGGTCCGTAGTGCGCGCGCAACGACGACGTGCCGCCCGCGGTATTGGGTCGTGCGCCCACGCTGCACTTCGATCCTCTACATCTATGCCAACTTTATTCCTCCCTGGAGATCTAGGCCGATACATCGGCACCACTCGAGATATAATCGGATCCGTCGATCGCTGCAAGGGATACCGGGAAATGTTAATACGTTGCCGATGTTTATCTTCCGCCGCCTTTGGTGTATTTTCAAACTTGAATAAATGGGACGAGTTAACTTTGCAGCGGTTAGCTGATTTCGGTTACGTGCTGTTACTACGTTCCGTTCCTAATTTTGAGAATTTATGGACGTTATGCACTTTTTATTCACGTTCCATTATACTTAGTTATGATGTTGAAACGGAGTTTAGCGCAAACTCTTTAGCGTTAGGTTAGTAGGCATATCTACCTTTTGAAATATATAATTTAACCTGCCGTGGGTGGATACGTTACAACAAGTTATTGACAAAGTAAATGTTAGGGAGAAAACACTTAGGTACCTATTCTTATTTTTATTGCGTCTTTATTTGAGTTATCTACTAGAAACATCTATTAAAAACGAAATACTACTTACGTAAAGGATATAAAATTATAGGTGACGACAAAAATAAAACTCATTTATTATTACTTAAGGTTGTAAATAAATAATAATATGTAAAAAAATAAATAATAATATTATAACATTTATTTCAGACAACAACGGTTCATGTGTTAGTTAACAAATTATCTTATTCATTTTTGTTTGTCAAGAAGTAAGTAGGTATACTTCCCTGCAGCATTAACCTTTTTACCGCCCACAACTTCTATAGAAGTTCGAGATTTTCGTGCCGTCCACGCCAGCACTTCTATAGAAGTTCTTCTTTGTACCTACTTTATTAAAATACATTTATACGTTGGCGTACAGCGGGACATCGCGTACAGGATAGTTGGGCGGTGAAAGGGTTAAGGTTTTTATATTAATTTAAGGAACATAAAATTAACAGTAATGACAAAATTGACCCCTTCACATACGAATTACTAAAAACTGGTAGAGTACAGGTAGGTACTTTATAGTTGACTTAACCAAATATTTTTTGTCAAAAAATCAACTTTCCGGCAGTATAATGTTTGCTTAAGAACAACAACCTTACCACGGTGGTGATAAGATAATTTAAAAAAAATACCTAAGTACTGTTATCTTATAACCTGATACCGTGGTCCCACCATAATCTCAGTCTCACAAATAATGTGAAGTTGTAAATTTTTATAGTCGCAGATCAGTTGTAAATGTAAAATCAATCACGGCTCATTGATAAGATTGACAGACCACCTAAATTTACGAGATGGTATGACAGCATACGCAAATATATAAAAAGATAAGCGTAATGCAAGAGATAGTAGGAAAAATTGCATCAGCCGATTTGAAAATGAGAAATAGTTGTCAGTCAGGCTTGGGTTGAAAAAAAACCTAAGTGTAAGTTGATTTTATTTTTTAGGGCTGGCTATAGTAAAGACTTTGATATCGTCCACATTATAGGCACATTTAAAGGGTTCATGAGAGATTCGCATTTACTTGTAAAAGATAGTGTAGGGCTTAATTGTTAATTATTGGGATTTAGATTGGTATAATTATATATTAGTAAGTCAGGTAAATGCACAAAATTGTGTGGTTTTGTATTACCGATTAATAAGGCAATTTTACTAAAACTTGCGACAAACCAAATATTTTGATGATTACGTAAGTTACGTAAAGTATATAAGGAAGTCATTTTGTTAGAAAAACACCCGCCAAAAATGTTGGTACTTAACACACTAATATTATAAATGCGAAAGTTTGTGTGTATGTAAAAATCCATCCATCCGTTGCAGCGTGAAGAAGGAACAAATATACAGATATTTGTTCCTTCTTCACGCTGCAACGGATGGATGGATTTGGATGAAATTCGGCATACATATAGTTTATAACCTGGATTAACACATAGGATTATTTATCCTGATATTCCCACGGGAATCACACTATAAATATACTAAAAACGACAATTTAATTTTCCAATACAAAATGATTTGTTTGTTTTGTTGTCATGGAAACCAAAGAGAATTTAATCACTGATAGAAACTGTCAAAGCGGTACGAAGTCCGCCGAGTCCACTAGTATTTAATAATATCTATAATTTTTTTCTAATGAAAATTTAAAAATGTGAATTTGAAGCAGCTCTAATTTTTTTACCGTGACTGTACCGTTATGTACTGGCTAGCTCTTTTTCGGAGGAAACGTCATGGGAACGGAAGAAGCTATCGGTTACGCTTGCTGTTGTGTCTATGACACGATCTCAAAACGTAATGACATTTTAATGACGAAACAAACCAGCATCAACATTTAAGATTTTTAGTAAATAGTTTCCGCGATAAAACTGTGCTTCCGTTCTTGGCAACAAAGGTTTCCCAACGCCATAGCTTCATTAGAATTTGTGAACACTGTTATGAAACAGGACAAGGATAAGTTATTCTAGTTTATATTACTAAAGTAACTCATTATAACAGCGTCGCGAGCCGTTTTACAGCGAGTTGTTGCGAGACAAAAGGTTGAGTTCCATTATCTGAGTCGGTTCGCGTCTGACATACCTATCGTTGACATGTTACCAGCTACGGAGCAGGCTAGGTACGCGCATTCGCCTTTTGTGTCAACACGCGTAGACTTAAATATCGGCAGACATGCGCACGAGTTCAATTAGTGCATATAAAATTACGTTTTCCGTTCCGATTTTCTTTTGATGTGGATCTATCCGTGTCACTTGTTTATAAATAGATCTCCATCCGTTTCTACTAGCGATTGTGTTATTGTTCCATTAAATTGAGAGTCTACGTGTGTCTGTGTTTTCCTAGCGTTGCTACTAGTAAACAAAATTTTGTTAACATATCTTATTACAATCTTAGTATTGCCTAAATTATCGTAAGCTTGATTTAGTACCTACTAAAAATAAATATTTGGAGAATATAGAGATTACCTAATATATGTAGTAGAAATATGGGAAAGCGGTTAAATAAAACCAAACCTTAAAATGTTGAACGGGCTAAACTCTGAATACTTACGTAGTAACGGTATCCTAGGCATGCCTACTCAAAAGGCTACGAATGAATTGATCGCGAAAGTTTAAAAGTGTTAGGTATACCATATCTATTATAGATCTACTTATAGTAGTTTATGCAACTGTCATATAATGAAGGGTATTAAAACACGAGTGTGAGTTTATGAAACGAGCGCAGCGAGTTTCATAATAGTAACGAGTGTTTTAATACCCGTGTTATATGCAGTTGCATACACTACTTTATCTTCACTAATGTAATTAGTCAAACAACAAGAGTAAAAGCTGACAATAGTTTATTTATAATAATTGTTCAAATTTTGGATGGTACAATTTTGAAAGTTAATGTTAATTATTGATCCAGCAGCTGGAGCGGTCGCGGGGCAAGCAGTAGAGCTCGTAGACGGAGTTGGAATATTTATAATTACTTCATTCGTCTTGTTTTCTATACTGTTCAAGATCGTATTTGAGACTTGAATTTTATTCATTAAAGACTCATCAATGTAGCTTTCAGCCACAGTAGAAGACTTCCACCCCCCGTGTCGTTTCAGTGCGGTCAAATCACCACCGCTATCTATGAGAAGGGTCGCCGAGGTGCGCCGGAAGCAATGCCCCGTGTACAACGCTGGGTTAGGCAGATTCAAAAAACTTGCGATAGTTTTTCCCAGAGCACCAAATTTATTAATACCAGTTCTTTGATCGACGCACTTCCCCGATCTATAGCTCAGCTAGGGGGTGGGTCGAAGTTCCATGTATTTTTTACATACGGCATAGCAGTTGCCCGTCACAACGAAAGAACGATCTATTTTCGTTTTTGTTTGCGAAACTTTCACCATGATTGTACTGTCGTCTATGTTAGAGACTTCATCGAACTGGATGTTGTATAGCTCTTGCCTTCGGCATGCCCCCATTATGCCGAAGATTAGTGCAACCTGTAACAATAAACGATATAATAAGCTTGAGGTACATAGCCAAGGCAAAAACTATGATTTATGAAGTAGTAAAGTGTAGGTACCTACTACCTAATTTATACACAAAGCGCTTAAACGGAGTGTCTAGATAACTTGCGTGTGTAGTACGTAAGTACTGGGTAGATTAAATAACAGAACTAAAATACACTTACCTTTTCAAAAAGATACAAAATATCTGGTGAATCTTTCAGGAACATCTTTATTTGACCTGATGTAAACGTCAAGGACTTTTTTTCCTTGTGTCCTTCTGAACTGCGTTTCAGGAACGCTATGACTTTTGAATACTTCGTGATATCAATATTGTTGTAGATACTCAGTGTGGACTTGAGCATAGAATATTTAGCCCACATAGAAGATGGCTTGAATTTGTCGGAGAGGTCTTTGAGATACACAAGAATGACATTTTTAGAAAATGATGTAGTTTTCTTTTCGATCTTCCATGCCAAAAAGTTATTATATTCTTTTTCATATAATTTTCTAGATTTTTCTGGCAAAAGATTGTGAGTTACTTTTGTTGCCAATTCTAGAATATCCGGAGGCGTACAAATATCATCGTCGCTGTCCATTTATAACTTTTAATTTGTATTTTAAAAACAAAACACATTGCGAAACATTAAATTCACGCGTACGTGTATTGTCACAGTGAACTTGCCGCCATTAAAATCTAACCAATGAGAGCGCAGCTGCGCGCGCAGGGCCAATCAGGAGCGAGCGCGCGCTGTTCTTTTTTTATTTAATTGGCACAAGATCTTACCAAAGAGTTTTGTGTATGTAAGTTTAGTAGTTTCGACGAAGTTTTCACGTATAACCCAACTGTTTTCAAAAGCCAGCCTAATATCGAAATTTTATACAACTTGTATGAGGATTTTGACATAAGGCTCGCCAGGTTAATTGGTCGCGTTTTATTGATGTTATAATGAGATTTTACGATATCGATGTGGATATTATACCATCATGTGAAATTGCTTAAATTGAGTGTTTTGTTGTCTGCGCTATAACAGTAGTAATTATAAGTCAAGTATTGGAAACATAAGTAGAATGTTACAACATTAGTGTAGATAAAATTAGTTTTGAGGGTTTACCGTGATATGTAAACTAGACTAACGGGCACTCATAAATCAAAATAATGATTAACGTACAATTTAGTAGGTATACATAAACTGTGTACCTACTTGTTAAACGCCAGCCTTTGCATCAGAAACCCTTTCTTACAAGAAACCTAGATGTCGCTTAGGATTAAATAAAAGCCTTTTTTTGGTGTAGTGGCTCATTTCTTTTTTTTCGACTTTGTTTTTTGACGCCGACGATCAATATTTTGCAAAACAGAAGTGGCACTATGACAAAAAAGACTATAAGAAAATAGCGACAACTAGTTTTCTTGTAAAAAAAACGCTTGTAATGCAAAGGCTGTCGTTTTAATAGCGTCGACCGACTTCGACTACATCTTCGCTCACAACCAAAAAATCAATTTTAGTGAAGCCCGCGCGTGAGGTTCGTCGTCGTCGCGTGTCGTGCGTGGCCCGAACACAATGCGAACGTAGGTACGGGATCGGCGCCGGCCGGCGCGCCGCGCTCGCTCCGCCATGCTGATTATTGAGACAATTGCGCGGTCCGCTCGTGCCCGCGCGCACTGAGACTCGACGATTCGGTTATACGGTTTCCTTGGAGACGTTTATGAGCCTGCCTGTCAGACCCGATTGCTTCACACTCGACGGAAAATTTTAATGTCCCTCCGTACCGTTCACTGATCGCATATTGTTAACGGGAATAGCACCATTCTTAGAGCTTCGCTTGCATTTTATGTATGTCTAAGTCTAATTGCGTTAGCTATTTACGTAACAATAGCTTAAAGATTCTTTAAATATTTTTGAACAGCAGAAAAAACATAGTTTCTGTAAACATTGCAATCTGAGAGCTTAATGCAATTTACCACTCTATCACATTCACGAAAATGAAAATTTCCATGATATTGAAGCAGTATCTATAGTATTGAAGCAGAGCCTCCTAGCGACATACGGCAAGAGTTAAAATTTTGCTATACAAATTCTCGTTTTCGATAAAGTAATCGAATTTCAAAAATAACTCACACTAGGCCTCACTAGGCCCTCTAAGAACAAAAGAGGATAGTTGCCATTTTGCCAATCATATTCTCGTTTTTGATGACGTGATATCGGGACATGACGTGATATCGGGACATGACGTGACGTAACGTCTTATAGCGGTTTTATCTCAGAACAATAACTAAAGCTAAGTTATTGTTCTGAGGGTTTTATAGGTAAGCGGTTACCGGTTCTTTATTCCCCTGTGTCCCTAACACAATTCTTATTTAAGTAGCTATTATGCTCTCTGTTCCTTTTAAATCCTTTGAAACGTGTCGAACATTTTTCCGTCCGGTAATGATAAAGGCGAGCACAAGCTCTAACTCCTGTTCGCATGTTGGAAATTATCATTGAATTTCCTGCGGAGAAAAAACTCGCGAACCCCTTTCAGCAGTTGAAAGGGTCACAACTCAATTCCTCCACCGATTGCTAAGAATCCACCTTCGCCTTCATCTGTTATTAATCGGTCGATTTTGCATACGCTGAATTATGCAGCAGCCAAGTCTGAAGTGGAACCGTTTGGTTCCTTAGTTCTTACTTGATTAACTTTGTGTGAGAATTGCAAAAACTTTGCCAGTTGATGGTTATGCCATGATATCTCCGTCAGCTGTCGTTTATAGAAGGTCTGTCTGCTTGTTGATAAGCTGATGATGATAGTCAAGGATTGCAAAATGATGCACCGATGCTCGTTATACTACTACTGATCAGGGGGCATAGTGAGAGTTTCATTCGCACCATCGATCTCGTAAACGAAAACGAGAACTCGTGTGGCATTAAAGCAGCGTCTCGTTGTGACAAAGGAGTTGTGAAATCTAATTTTGCCATACAGATCCTTCGAACTAGGCACCTTGGTCAAAACTTAGGCAGTTAAGTACTGCGTCGCAGAAATCGGGTTTCCTATAATAGGTGCCAATTTGACAGGCATGTGTTTATCGGAAAAGTCTCTTATTACCGAACAAGAAGGCAGGAACTTCCAAAACTACTTACGCGCATTTGAGGAACGTTGACGAGAATCAATCGCCACCTGTGTTCACTCAAAACCACGAAACAGAAAATAACTGAGCTAACGGCAAGGCAACGGGGCCGCGGGGCTTTTTGTAGTGTCGCAATACGATCTGTCAGGGAATGTCAGTGGCGCATGTTGGGTGAACTATAATTACCGGAAGATACGGTGGGACTTCGCAGCTGGGTTTGACGGCCCGCCACACAAACATCCCGTTGCCCGCTGAGGGCCTGTCCGCGCCGGGGCTACGATTGAGTTTCGCTTAAGCCCTAGACGACGTTGCTAAGAGCTTTCTTGCACTAAACCAGGCTTAGAATGATCGCGACAGGTTGATATTTCCGTACAATTTAATCTTACCAATATTTCCTTTCGATATCATCTTACCGAATTTTGCTTTAATATTTCTTGTTGCTTGAAATCTTATCTGCTCTTTTATTGAAACAGATTTTCAGATTGTGCTTACGTAAGTACCTGCCTATTTTTGGGCAAGGCGTCATCGAGTATTCAGTCGTCATCGACGTTGTAAAGAATAAATATTATTGAGAAATACCTTACCTACTCTATAAATCTATAGCCGACGTTTAAAATAATATTTCTCATTTTTCTTTTGACTCGCAAGTCATAATCTATCGCATACGTTGGTCCGTATAAATTTTTCAATAGCTAGTTAATTTAGAGCGTGTTGCGTCAACTAATTTCTGTTATTTATGATGTAAGAATGTCGGGTCACTGACCCCCACATTAAAGCCGTGTACAAAATCAAACAAACCAAATAACATGTTAGAAGCTTTTATTTCTGATTTCGTAGCAACATTGAATCATATAACTAATAGTATAAATGCGAAGGTATATTTCTGTTTTTTTTTTAACTTTAAAACGAAGCAACGGATGGACGACCGACAGTGCCATAGGTTATTTTCGAATTCCTAGAATGTTCGTAAGGGCATACCATAGAGCACAGCGATTAAGACTTTTGTGAATTGACAGGCAAAGCCTCAGTTGTAAGCTAGCAAATAATAAATAAACTACCCGATACGGCACCTCAGGGTGCAATGTGCGATTTTTACTTAACATTCAATCACGGCAACGAACATGAGAGTTTGAATGTGAAAACTTTAACTCTCCTCGTCGGTCACCAGGAGTCGTTGCTTCAATGGCATATAAATTTTCGTTTTCAAATAAAGTTTATATTTTTTTTGCATAAATACAAAGCATTAGGATTTTGTAAAAAAGAGTCACTATATTTACCTACCTACCTTACCTACCTACCTTACCTACCTACCTTACCTACCTACCTTACCTACCTACCTTACCTACCTACCTTACCTACCTACCTTACCTACCTACCTTACCTACCTACCTTACCTACCTACCTTACCTACCTACCTTACCTACCTACCTTACCTACCTACCTTACCTACCTACCTTACCTACCTACCTTACCTACCTACCTTACCTACCTACCTTACCTACCTACCTTACCTACCTACCTTACCTACCTACCTTACCTACCTACCTTACCTACCTACCTTACCTACCTACCTTACCTACCTACCTTACCTACCTACCTTACCTACCTACCTTACCTACCTACCTTACCTACCTACCTTACCTTACCTACTCGCAAGCTTCGCTACCGTAATCGAATTGCAAATAAAATCACACAAGACACCCCGAGATGTATAGCAAAATGGCGGTTAGACAGGTATTCTTCTTTAGTCCCTCTGATCTGACAGGGAAAAGATTTAGCAAGTGGTCAAGGAGCGGGATAGTGAAGCAACCGCATTACCGCAAATAGCAGCATAATCCCCCTTACAAAGCGTATGGTGTTCGAGCAAACTGTTTCGAGCCAGGACATACGCACCTTTAGTTTTTCCAGTTACTTTTACATGTCGAATAGCTATGTATGTATCTGATATTTTTTTAATAAAAATTAACTTTGAAGACAGAACATTGAGGATTGATGGTACGTAGACACCTTACAAAGCGTGCGGTGTTCGAGTAGGGACACACCCTGCTATACACTACTTTAAAGTTTATACTGACACCCCCCACCAACCTCACGGTTATAAAGTGGACACCCGCTATACACTACTTTAAAGTTTATACTGACACCCCTACCAACCTTCCGGTTACAAAGTAGGTGTCAGAATAACCTTGCGCAAGCACAAGGGACCATCTACGTCAGGTCATAACGCCAGATCAGAACACGCCGGTACGCATCCTTCATCCAGTACTTTTAAGACTAGTGTCTCAAGCTAGTCGCCCCGTGGACACGTATAGTCCACTACCTAATATCCAGATAGGTCACCGGAGCTGTAAGCTCGCACACATCCAGTACTTTTAAGTCTAGTGTCTCAAGCTAGTCGCCCCGTGGACACGTATAGTCCACTACCTAATATCCAGATAGGTCACCGGAGCTGTAAGCTCGCTCACTTCTCGTTGCACTAAGAGCACGTGGGGCTCAATGGGACAAGGGGTACAATGAAACACCGTCAATAATTATTCAAATTTTAAATTCCGGCGTTTTCACTTCGGCCAATTACGGCGCCTCATGTGTCACCTGATGCGCAGTGCAATATGTCTGGTGTGCGACAACAGAGTTTTGAGACGATAAAAATGGCTTTGAGAGTAAAAAAGAGAATTTTCGATTTTGGAGAAAAGATAGTGGTAGCAGGTGGGTATGTGGTATTTTTTTTATTAATCTTAATCATTTTAGCTATTAAATGAAGTAAAGTGTTTAGTGGAAAAGATAACCTAAAATTTTTAAGTTCTAGTTTGAAAATTGGCATTTGGGGGCACAGTGGGACGGGGTTCTATGGAACAGTGTTTCATTGTATTCTTTTTATTTTTATTTATATTTTGTTGGTCAAATGTTGACAGATGTCGACGAAAACAATGAATATGATATTAGTTATTTGCGTCGGAGTGCAAAAATTGACAATAGCTTCTATTTTCCACAGATATGGCGAAGGTGTCAATTCTGGATCTATATCCAGAGTTGACCCCTTCGTCATATCTGGTTAGCTCTATAGCTAGTGTTGCCAAATCCCAGCTTGGCAGGCAAGACAAAGCGCCAAAGTAATATGTATTTTTTTTCTAAAAATATATTAAGCAAATATAAGCTTGGTTAATACTTATACACTTTTCAATGTATAATTTGATTTATTAGTCTTGTGCCATTGTTCGCAGACGCAGTTCCATAGTACCCCAGATGTTGGGGCACATCGGAACAAATTAAGCGTTGTGCTAAAATTAAAAACAAATAAATATATGTTTAGGGTTCATTTTTGATCTCCTTTTTGTTGTCAATCGATAGTTTAAAAGCCATTCTTGTATGTTAAAAATAAATATAATAAAAATAAAAAGAAAGTTTAAAAAAAAAAATAGAAATAACTTTTTCGTTCCATTGTACTCCAACTGTCCCTAAACAGTTTAAAGCTGGGACTAGGCACAGGGATCTTTGGGTGAGGCGTTTGTCTAGTGGACGTCTTTTGGCTGAGAGGATGATGACTCCCTAGTCATATATAATCTATAATAATCTCAGCCAAAAGACGTGCACTGATGTAAAAACGGAAGGTGTGTCTGTCCCTACAGACACACCTTCCGTTTTTCCAGTTGCTTCAAGACGTGGCGAAAAGCTATGTACTCGTATGTATCTGCGTAAATTTTCTTATATAAATTAAACTTGAAAAGAGCATACAACTTAAAACTCAATGGACTTATTTAGAATCTGACAGCTATCGCCTTAATCAGAATTGATGATAACGTAAAAAAGTTGTTAAAAAGTTTATATCAGAAGTTAAGACAAAAGAACGTCATTTAACTGTTTTTGTTTTCTCGGTAGAATAATACTTTCCATTTATTAATTGAGAATTTAATAGCCTACAATTAAAGCTGTTAGTTGAAAAGTTAAAGTATTGAACTTATTAAATTGTTCAAAGTTGACTTATTAAAGTAAACGGCGCCTGCAGCAGGCTACAGCAGCTGCGTGATTAAAGCAGGCGCCGCGCCGGCACCGGCGCAAGCGTAATCGTTCATGCACTATTGCAAATTTGCAGCTCTACGTTCCAATGTCTATAAGATGCGACATTTTTTTTTCTGACCTTGATAGGTAGGGTATGGCAGCTGAAACTACGGGTCCGGCTGTCTTTTCAAGGGTACCACGGGAGTTCCGGTTCCTAGGTCCCCTGCCGGTTATGCCTTCGCGGGCGTGGTGGCTATGTGGTTAGCTGTAGAAGTGGGAAAGTTCGTCTGCCTGGTTGAGGTCTGGCCAGGCTTCCATTTCGTGCACAGCGAGCGGGTCCGAGTAGCGGTACAGAGGGGACCCGTAGCGAAAGGAGCGGGGCACGTGAGTTGTCCATTAGTTGGTTGTTCTGCTCGGTTGTTTTCATTGAGTAGGCTTCCAACATCTCCGGCACTAGTCTGGAGAACTAATAGAGGCGCCCGCTAGATGCAATGTCTCCGGTTGAATCAGCCACGTAGGATTTTGGAACTGATGGGGTGCCTGGATGGGTACCTGAGAAGTGAGTGGGCTTACAACTCCGCCACCAAAGAGGACAGTTGGTGGTCGATTTTAGAGTTCACTACCCGAGCAGTGGAATGCGAGTTGTAGTCTTAGTGCAACGAGAAGTGAGCGAGTTACAGCTCCGGTAACCTATCTGGATATTAGGTAGTGGACTATACGTGTCCACGGGGCAACTAGCTCGAGACACTAGTCTTAAAAGTACCGCATGAAGAATGCGTTTCGGCGCGTCCTGATCTGGCGTTATGACCTGACGCAGATGGTCCCATGTTCTTGCGCAAGGATGTCTGATACCTAACTTTATAACCATAAGGTTGGTGGGGGGTGTCAGTATAAACTTTAAAGTCGTGTGTAGCAGGGTGTCGTGTCGTCCCGCAGCAGCGGTGAAAACTATTACGGACCGTATACAAAAAAAAGATTTAATTGCGACGCTAATGTTTGCTAAGCAGGTCCCATTGGTTTACATTTGAGTTCAATGATATTTTGACTGTTATCTTAAATTTGTATTGTTAAGATTACATGTCGTGATCTTTTTATTACTAGCGTTGTTTCAATGCGTAAATTTTTGTGATGCCAATTTTTTATCTTCATGACACAGGTTGTTAATTTCATTAATATATATATAAGATACGTAAGCCAGTGTGATGTCGACGTTATTTCGACATTTTTAATATTCCCGAGCACATAATCTGTATAGAATTCTTGTATGTTACGGTATTGGCGTGCGGTTTGCATAACTCGTGCAATCCGTGCCTCCAGACACACATCTGGGTACATTCGACTTAGACGACACACGCCGCTGCGTTGTTGTCATTACTCATGTGTCGCGTACAAGACTTCATAGTACCGACTCCCTGCCTTTTATGAAATGCCACATTTCAACTCTCCGCTCCACAACATTGAACTCTGAAAGGATAGACTTAGGGTAAACTCTCCGTTGGCATCGCATATGCTCTATGCCCTAATGAGTGTGGTGCAAGAGAGCAGCGCATCTTCAAACGACATGCTAATTGACGGCGACGTCGCAGCTAGAGACATTAACCTCGCCGAGACTGTTTTAAAAACTTACAACTTTAAGGATAGCTGGGAGCTCAAGAGCGGTTCCTTCACGCGAACGTCAAGTGGAACTTTAATTGCAACCTCTTTTTGTTTTTAACTTGAAACATTTTTATTAAAAACAACCTGTAAAATTGTGCCAAGTTCATCTGTAGAAAAATGTGTGTGCGACTGCCAAGTTGCTTACTTGTACAGACCTCCTATTTGGCAAGTCTGAAAAGTTAAGTTAGTAACGAACATTTAGTGGCACAACCTATTTCCTCTATCAACTGGAATGTGTTTTATGGACGACCCAATTATTACGAGCAATAAAAGCGTGTTTTAAATGACACTTGTTTAGGTAAAATGGCGGCCTTCGCTAACCTATTGTTCGACGGTGAGAGATGATGAAATTCACGCGACACAACAAACGCCTCTACTCTGTGACGTCTTTGTGATACTCTAATTGTTCAGAGATAAAGGCGTGATACCATCTGCCTAACTGTGAAGATTCCTAATATGATAATCACAATGATAACAGTTTGCGTACGTTGCGTCAGTAACTATTTAAAAATAGTCTTTAGACTTGATGATATCGTTCACACTACCACTTCGCAACGTAATTGGATTGTTAAAACAACGTCCTTAGTCGTAGACGTCGAGTTTAAAAGTAGGGCATTAGGTATTATGTGTATTTTCCTGGAGATTTTTCCTTTTCTCCTATTAATAAGGAAAACTGATCCCCTATAGTAGGATGATTGCTCCACTTTTATTTTATCATAATTTAAATTGTCTTCTTTTCGTAGAAATCTACAGTAGCACTGGTCAGTTTACAGACCTTAATATTGAAAAAAAATTGGCGAGACCTTTTTAGATTGCTATTATTTCTTTTTACAATTACTATTAAATGGAGCGAAATCTGCGACATTAATGGGTATAATATCTTGGCATTTTAGAAAAATTAACAATTGTATTATGTTATTAGAGTTTATTTCTAATTGACACTGAACATTTTGGATTTAACCAATTTCAATACTTTTTTTAAAATGTCTTAAAGATCTTTTTGACTATTTAGTAGGTACCTATGCTTGTACCTGTGAACAAGTCCAAGAAAAGGGAAACTCCTAAAGGGGAATCTCCCTCCTCCTCAAATATATATAGTACTTACTACAAACCATCTGCAAGCCTTTTTTTATGGAGAGAGATTGCTGATTGCCTCAAACGGCATTTTCAGCTTCATTAGGCTTTGGTCTTCACCGGGCTGTATCTGCAAGCCATCTGCTTAAAGTCTAAAGACTGGTCGCAAGGTTAAAATTAAAAAAAAAGTATGCTTTAATAAGTTCAATGCTGACTATACTAGGCGTGCTTTTACAAAATTGTTCAATAACCAAAAAACTTTCGAAAACTTTAAATTCATCTAGAGAGATTAAATGTGTGAGGCTTATTTCCTATTCCGCATCGCATATAACATGTGCCGCCCGCATTGTAACTCCGGAACTATTCCAGTATCATGCGATGCAACAAAAACTTATACACAAAGTCGACTACTCAGCTTGTGCCAAAAACGTGTCCTATAAACTGGATCAACGTCATAAAAGTTTTAAACAAAACAAGCATCATATACCTCCAAAAAAAGCAACATGCAAAACAATTATTGGCTTACTTAGGTAGGTACCTACTTGAGTTTTATTAAATTCTTGATGGACACAAATCAATAAAGCGTCCAATGAGATACGAACCAAAGTGCACGGTGAGACGTATCAATTTCGCTTACCAGTCGATATATCTAAGCCTACGTCTGAGGCACGGGATTACCCCTCTCAAGCTAGCCCCTCTAAAGTAGCTGTATGTTTGTACATCCCTAGTTTTGTAAATACGGAATGCTAAGCGGGATTTTATTGACTTCTCAACTCACTAAGAGATGTGAGAGATAAGGACGAAGATTATGAGCTGGCGTCGAGAGACATGTTCTTTCAGCGGGGGAAAGATCCCGCAATATCTTTTAGTACGCCGCAGTAAAACTGGCCAAAAATAAAGATCGCGCTCGCATTTGCCGAGGGCCTTATTGAAGATTATTGCTATCTATGTTTTATTTGTTTCCCCATCTAAATATAATATGGCCCCTTCGAGATCGCCGCATCTGGACGGTCCATCCGTATTTTTATATGTCATTATAGCTTGGCTTCCAACGACCTTGAGCATGATGTAGGTTAGCTGATATCGGCTCCGCTGCGGCTCCGCTGCGGCTGCTCTTATCTCGAAGATTCTATAATGTCATTCATTGATTTATTACGGTCTATTTGCCACATTATACACATGCACATATAGGAAGTATATAGTCGGTAACGCGTGAGTGATAGCTCAGTGCAAACGTCCATAGGTTACGGTACCCACTAACCAACAGAGACCTATGTAACTGTGAGCTTTTAAATCAGTATTATTGCAGGTGTGAAAGCGAGATGCGTGTAACGGCTTATATACACGCGTCTCGTTTACACAAATGAGAATGATGTCAGAATTGAGATTCAGAACCAAGAGCGCGTAAAAATGGTTGTGTGTGGGTGTGTGTGTGTGTGTGAGGTTGTGTGTGAGTCTGTGTGTGCTCCTTTCTGTCATATGTCACGGTAACATTTAATTAGGCCGTGCTTGAGATCGATGCGGGTGATTCTGATAGCATACCAAGCGGCTCCTTTTACCCGATGACGGCCATCTTTCATACAAATATAAATATACCATGACAAGGGTAGGGTTACAGCTATTTAGATGTGTACAGTCGGTAGCGCAAGCCGTTAAACACTTTAGTACATCTAATCTAAGCATCCTTTTGAATTATACGTAGGCAATACATGCATTTAGTTTCACGTCGTAGAAAAAACTACATAAATATATATATTTATAAAATGTAGGTACATTTGTTTACAAATAACCGGACCTTGAAAGTAATCGGTTGTGGATTTCGTGTAACATGTGATAGATAACACCAATGATATTTCTTTATCGACGGGCCGCGACGAACCCTATGAGAAGCAGTACTTATCCGCAAGTAACTTTTTTCCTTTATTTGCTTAAGATATCAATAAATCTTTAACGGTAACTTTGTAACAGACTTTGGAATTTTTCAGAGCTTTGGTATACTTACTTACATCTAGGCACTTTGGTTATGAATTTATTACTATTGAAAACTATCTCTAATTATCCCAAATTTCAAAGCCCTACTGATAATAAGTGCCTATACATTTTGTATTTTGTGCAAAGTCAACCATAAATTTTAATATCTTCCAAAAAAAAGCCTATCTACCTAAAGTAGATTTGTATTTTCTAAAGTTTGGTCGAGTGACAAATAAATAATGTTTCTAAACAAACATAACATTATTCATTATGATATGAATTCCAAATTTGTCGTTTGTTTCTAAATTTAAAGACATTACTGTACGTTGTGGTATAGTTATAGAAAAAGTTAAAGCTAATGCCTGTTTAGGAATGATAATAGAAAAAGTTGATGCAAAAGAACATTCTACGCTAACATCAGTGGGGGTAGATGATCATGACGAACATATGAACGTGACACACACGTGTTGCTGGCGTGACGGCTAATGAGGTTTGAACTGTTACTAACAACTCGCCTAATTAAGAGGCATTAGTCATATCGGACCTCGTTGGACAAACCTTATTGTATTAGGTCCTTACATGGGCCTTACCTATGAAATGACGTTCTGTATGAAGATTTTTTTTAAATTATATTTTTCATACTAACGTTTTTTTTAATTTTCTTAACATCTATTTATGTTAACACTATAAAAATTGTAGAGTAGTGTGTTTGTATCACTAGCTAAATATAGCAGACATTAAAAAGAAAAAAATCAAGACCCTTCAAAGCTACAATGAAACAAAAGGTGGGTCTTTCGTCGATTCATACCATGAGTTGTTCATACCACGGTATGAATCGTACAAGGACGCTTTTTGAATTGGCTGTTTCATACCATGGTATGAAACGGCCAATATCTTTTTTGTACTTCTAAGATTCATACCATGGTATGAAACACGGAAGCAAGAAGGAAGGCACGGAAGGAAGAATTTTTTTGACTTCGTCGATTAGAACCAATCAATTCCGCAAACAAAAAAAAAAGTCAATTTTAAAAAAAATTTGGGCGATAAATAAAGTTCATTGTTATAACTGAAGCTTAAGTAGCATAGTCATAATTAAAGGTGTATAATAATATAAACGAATAATATTGACATTTTAGAAGTAATAGACCTATTAATAAGTGAGAAAAAAACGTAAATTTCATAGGTAAGGACCATGTGCCTCGGACTTTCACACAGGAAAATCGACAAAACTTGTGTCCAAAGTTGAGAACTCTCGGAACGGGTCTCAGGATGGGGTGGATTGAATCTGGTTCAGCAATATGATAACGATTAATAAAATTAAATTTAAAACTTAAAGCATGAAAAAAGAAAATAAATTATACTTTTCGTAATTAAATATTTATAAAATACAATTTATAAATAATTTTCGTAATTGTCTTTTTTATGAATAAATTAATTGAACTTTGTTAAACCATCACCTTACAAAAGATAGTATATGGTACACAATATGTTTTTTCACTATTTGCTGTCAGTAATCAAAAGGTTTAAAAAATTAAAACAATTTCTCACTTTTATTTTTTACAAACTTTACTATTGTATTGGAAGGATACAACATTATCATTATAATCATCATTTCGCTCAAACACACCGTGCTAACCCAATGCGGGTTGGTGGATTTAAATTACAGCTACAACTTAGGTTAGGTACTGCTTACAACAATAGCGGTACCGAGATATAATAAGTAAGTACAGTGCGTCTATTTTCTTAATATCTCTCGGCAGACTTTGTGTTTCGGCTGACGTCAAATATCTATCAGTTATAGAGTTGCTACTACTCCTGTAATTATTATTAATTGATTTATTATTTACCTTACTATTCCTCCCTTCCTCCTTTTTATGTTGAAATTAATTTACGATTTATAGTTTTACAGCCTTATATATTTCACACGGAAAATCAACACAAGACAACAATGAAGTACGTTGTCCTGAATTGAAATTATTATACACTAGCAACCCGTCCCGGCTTCGCACGGGTGGACATTTCTTTTTTAATATAGCCTATGTTACTCAGCGCTAATGTAGCATTCTAATGGCTGAAGATTTTTTTCGGTCCTGTAATTTTTGAGTTTATTCGTTGCAAACATACACAAATACAAAGCTTTCCTGTTAATAATATTAGTATGATTATAAATCTAATAATTAATGGACATGGAAATTGATATTCGGTTAGCCTAATGACTCTCGGTAATCAAATGTACCTACTTCCAAAATAAATGTAATATATAAATATAATATTTAAACACTAATTGTTTAATATGATTGCGTCGGCCCATCTTATCTGTTTCTTTCACAGGAACGCGTAAACGATTTCGATTTGTTTGTTTTATATTTAATTATGACTTTAATATGCGTATAATGGTAGTTCGTTGACCGACCGTCAAACTTTATCTCATGGTCTTGAAGTGCTTGTAGAAGGTTGGTTAAATATAATTTTAATGTTTAGGCGTCGGTGGTCAAACCTCGTTTGGACTCGGGTTGAATGCGAGAAATCACAGAGATAATAAACAAATAGCAGAATGAATCTACTGACGTTAATCCGTTCTTCGTACAAGCGTATTAGCTTTCTGGAGTACCTACACAAATAGTACATTAGGAACAGATCAGCTATAAAAAGCATTATATTGGTTTCCGTAAATAGACCGATTTAATTTTGACAACGACTTTTTTTAATACTTTAATATTTTTGTCATCAGCACTGAATACTTTTCACATCCTAAACTCCACCTCAAGAAGCTATTTTCTCTTAAAACGAATAACTATAGCAATGCACAATATTTGTCATTTAAAAAAAGTTGTACGTGCAGTCTAACGTTTTTGGCTATTGTAAAAAACTACTTGCAATATAAAATGTTTATATAATATTTAACGCAAATTTTGTTGCGAACAAATTACAAAAACACTAATGCTGAAAAAATTCAAACTCTCAATTGGAAGAGCACCTGACCCGGTATGTCAGAAGGGTGCGGGTTCAAATCCTGCTCGTGGAAATTTTTTCAGCATTTGTGTTTTTTTTTTACTTGCAATATTTCATATTATATTTCACTGCAATATTCTTACCAATGTGCAGTTCTCAAGCGAATCCCATAATAGCATGTAAAGGAGCATAAAGCAAACCAATCCTCAATGTAACATCTACACAAACGCTCCATGCATTCGTTGTTTGAACAGCACAACTGTTCTAGCATAGCATTTGCTATTTTCATTGTGGATGTAGCCCCTCAAGAGCCAGCAGAGTAATATTTGATGAAAAATGGCCGAGAGCGTACTCAGTATTACAGTTTTATGCAATAGCTACATGATTTGAGTGAAAGTGTTTGGATGAAGGCCAAGACAGCCCGATGTCGCGATAAGAAGAGATTGTAGAGAAATAAACGAGTTGACTCACTCCAATTTTGACGTGATTTAACGTGGATCTTGTTAAACTATTAGCGCCAGTCTGTTTTGTGTTAACGCTGCCGCTGTGCTTATGCCATATATTCTTACATGGAGATTGGAGAGTGATGGGAATGCGTGCATTCATAAGTATCTTCATATAATTTTCACATGAAAAGAAACACTACGGACCAGCCCCTCGACCGCTTTGACTACGCGTATTGTTTATGACGTCATCTTGCCACCTCGCACCGCCTATGAAAGCAATATCAAAAGCAATATCAAAAGATATAGGCTATAGTTTTCGATATTGCTTTCATAGGCAACACGAAACGACAAGATGACGTAATAAACCACACACGTAGTCAAAGCGATCTGTTAGGCGGTCGGGCCCCAGGTTGGTTTCCTCATTAGGTATATGTCATTTAGGCCCATCTTATAGATATGTTTTTGAAATAAATGCACCATTGGTTTAGTCGAAAACTTCAATCAACGTAATAAATAATAATAATATAATATATTTTAATATTAGGTATAGTGTTTAATTGTCCTCTCATTGTATATAAGCAATTGTCTACCTTTGACTATATAATTAAAGTTGTCTACATAAGAAGAGGTTGTAGAAAAAAGAGAAAGAAAGAGATAAGAGAAATGAAAACTTCATCCATTTCTTAAATATTATTACTTATATAGATTTTTCGGTGCAACCTCAAACCTCATCAACCTTATCAAGACGAATTACGCATTGTCCTGTTCACTTGTAAGAAATGCATTTCCATTGCTCAGTCTCTTGCCTCAGAATACCGAAGTCCTCTCTGCATTTGGTAAAAGAACGACATCGAACTGGATATAGGGATGCGCAAACAACGACCCACCGAGACGCAACCACTTTCTACGTGATAACATCGTGCTCCATCGTTTAGAGTCCGTTTGTGTCCAAGTATTACTGTTCTGTGGCCAGTTATTTGCTTACGAGCCAGTGCAAATGTTAGCCGAGCTATGGACATGCTTTTCCACCACTTGCCAGTTATTTTCATTGCATTTATTATAGTCGAACATGTTACGACCTGTAGGAGTACCGTTTTGAGATGAATATTTCATGATTATGCTTATTATGTTTCACGTTTACGGTTTCGACTGTCACATTCCTATTTTTGATAGTTAAAAGCAATACTTACTAGTTTGCCGCCACCATTGTTATTTTTTAAACATTTTCTTTCGGTTTTTTAAACAAAATATTTAGGTAGTTATTTAATTTTTATTCAAAAGCCGTAAACAATTGTCCTTTATTTTTTCATGTTTGTAAAAAACACGAATTGATACTTTTCTTATCCCATTATATGCCCGGTCATGTCAATTTCAGTAAAGATCAAAATCATTAACCATGTCCTTAATGGTCGCAACTAAAGTAATTTGAGAAAATAAACTTCTCTTCTTCTTCAGCCTATAGTCACTCACTTCTGCGTGTAGGCCTTCTCATAAGCATGCCATCTTGTTCGGTCTTGGGCTTCATCAGAAAGTAAGCACCTAGTCTCATTTTGTAAAATATACTTAAGAAATGTGTTACCGTATTCTAAACTGAAAATAAAGTAACAATTTTATCAATTGAACTACCGACGCGTATACGTGATTTTTTATTCTTTTATTTCAATTCAATGTTTATCCAGGCAAGGTTTGCCCACGAGTAGTGTCTTCAGAGTTACCTTATAGCAACTTTCTGTGATTAGGCAATTCGCGCCCACCATTAAAAGGTGTTAAAAAAACGTTTTACATAGTCATGAACTTGACATGACAGTCCATGATATAGTATACTATTACAATTACTATTACATACATAGCCGGTAAGCCTTCACCCTCTGATAAGTGACGATAAGGCCGAACATAAAAGTGCACTGCACCCGAAATGACAAGGTGGAGACAATTAGCCAGGCGGCGTAAGAGTAGCCTGTAAAGCCAAGAGTGCAATATGAATTCCAATATGAAAGCTAGGTAACCGCGGCACTGCTGGGTCTGAGACAGTTAGTCTAACTGCTACACTATAGAGGTTATTAACGATATGCGCTGTAAGATATTATCGACATAGCAAAAAATTATAGGTGGTATTGTGGTGGTAATTATTACCTTCATCGACCCTTTTCTTTTTCTTTTTCTGCGCAAAATGCATAAGATCTTATTTGAATCTATCATTATATCTTAGTAGGGCCTGCATAGGTTCCTCTCCCAGTAGCACTTCGACCTTTAGGGATCTTTCACACATCTTCATATTATACTAAATTGTGTTTTATAGTTTAACAAAGATTTGCAATTCCTTTTAGTATTAATGTTTATTACAACTATTCATTTACTAAGAACAAGTTCTACTACACTTACTAAAAACATCATGTACATTTTCAAGAACATTCAAGTTTAATTTCTGTTTAATTGTTTCTTTGCGTATGCGAGTAACTAGTCAAAGATCGTAATTAATTCGAGGTGGCGTTGTAAATCAGAGGATTACCAGCAAACGATCTTAGTGCCAGGCAGTTTAGGACAGGAATATCCAATAGCAAATCACTGTCAGCGACTGTACCTATTAAATTTTGATTTGTGTGACACGGTATTAATCTTTGGTACCCCTTTAGTTGTAGGGCAAACAAAGTTTTTTTTAACAGTTTTGTTATCTAGAAGCAATATTGTTTTAACTTTAATGATTCAAAGTAGTCTTAAATATTCTATTTTATTTGAAACTTATGTACTTAAAGAGTTTTGAAAATAAATAGGACAATGAAATATATAGTAAATACATGGGCGCTCCTGACTTTATATCTGCCAGAATGCCCGCAAAACAACATAATTTACAAACAAGTGTTCAATAGTCTAAACAAACTTACATAACACAAGACAGAGTAATATGAGCAGTTACGCCTTTTTTTAATGTCAGTTGAGTCGCGAATACAATAAGTGACAGAGATTTTCATAACTAAACAGCATGCACAGAGAAGGAGTAGAAGAAATCAAAATTTGTGAGGAGCTGGTTTGTGTTACTGTTGGAGGTGGGGAGACAAATAAGGCCAAATAAGGTAAATTAAAGAAAACTCTGACTAAATAACACGGAATAATGAGAATAATAATAATAATAAAGAAATTATTCTTCAATATCTTTTACAAAATAAAACAAAGGGTACATACAAATTCTTACTAACCAGGAAAAAATACAAATTGTCATGCCTGAACTAGGATGATGGGAATGACTGTAAAAGATAAACTGTAAGTAGTAAGTAGTAGTAAGCCAAACTATTGGATATAGATACATATAAAAGGTAATGCCTCAGGGGCGTTATACATATTTTTATTATTTTATTTCAAACATGTTTATTACATACTTATTATCCATCTCTTAATTTATAAATAAATAAACTTTCCTACACTCACACCAATTATCTAGCCCAAGAGAAGCTTCGTTATGAAACTCGTTAAATGGTTACTAAGACAACGGATAAACATACTTAAAATACTTAAATACATGCTCTTATCATGATTGTAACTTAAGAAGTTGAATAAAATAATTAAAAATAGCCTTTATTCACTGTCAATATAAATTTTATAGTCCTTTAATAACATTGTTGTTGTGTTGTCAGGCACTCCCTTGACAATCTTGACATAGGCTGCTTCCTCCAGGGTTAAAAAGTTAGCCGATCCAAAAAAACTTTTAATATCTACGGATGTATACTCTTGTTCCTCTAACTTTACAAATATAATAATACTAGCGGGCCCAGCGGACTTCGTACCGCTATGACAGTTTCCATGACAACAAAACAAACAAATCATTTCGTATTGGAAAAATTTCCAAAAACTAAAAAAAATATTGAGGTGGACCACCCTTATCACTTAGGGGTATAGAAAATAGATTACGACCTACCGATTACCGATACATATGAAATTTCATAAAAATTATTAAAATAAAACAAAAACCCGACTGCTAAAACAACTATTTATAAAACAATGATATACTCGTAAAAACCGGACTAACATAAAAAATAACTGCAAAGAGAAAAAACTGAAAAGGAAAAAAACAAGCTCTTAATAAGTAGTTGTCGCAGGCGGGGACAATCACCAACCACCAAAGAGAGTGCTGATTTAATTGAGCTAGCGACGGCCGCTTGGTTGATGATTATCCCCAACAACTATCAAAAGCTTGTATTTTTTCTTTTCAGTTTTTTCTCTTTGCAGTTATTTTTTATGTTAGTCAGGTTTTTACGAGTATACCATTGTTTTTTATATAGTTGTTTTAGCAGTCGGGTTTTTTGTTTTGTTTTAATAATTTGGTTTATTTCAAACTTTTTACTTTTTTTTTATTAAGTATATATCGGATTTTTTTATAACCTATGTCACTCCCACAGTCAAAACAAATCTAACGACACCTCATATGTTAAAATCCACCATGCCGTTTAGGCTGTAGGGCGTGCCAAAGAAATAGACGTACATACATAAATAATTATACTTAATGTTTCATTCATACAGTATATAGTAGTACCTATATAGTGTAGTAGTTTTTAGTTAGTAATTCATATGATAGTACGACCGGAGTACATTAAGAAGGACATTACGGGGTAGCGCAGACGACGGACTTCAAAATTGATCCCTTACAACTTTATCGACTAATGTAGATGGAGGGATGGAGGGACTGAAAGTAACAAGCAAGCGGACAAAAGACAGTCTGCGCAATCCCTAAAATTACCATAGGACGCAACTTTTAGTAATTAGATTGTACAGTTACTCACACTTAACCTTGATCGTTCATAGTTGAGGTCACCATACTGTTGTAAGCACTTGCAGCAGTCAACTACCGGCCGAAACATATAAAAAAAAATACAAAATAAACGCCGTTCCTTTGTCTTCGTACTCGTAATACTTCCAAAAGACTGCTGTATCGATCACACACGTCTGTCATTATTTCGGATAAGTAAACAATCATCATCACACATCCAATTTCATCATCTCAGCCAAAAGACGTCCACTGCTGGACAAAGGCCTCCCCCAAGGATCTCCATGACGACCGGTTTTGTGCTGCTCGCATCCAGCGGTTCACCAGATCTTCACCAGATCGTCGATCCACCTTGTTGGAGGTCTGCCCACATTGCGCTTTCCGGTACGCGGTCGCCACTCAAAGTCTGGTCCGCCCCAGCGGCCATCAGTCCATTTTCGGAAACCGGCTTGTTGGATAGGCTGGAAGTTATCAAACCTGCGTTCAATCCATCCAATCCAATTTGCGATTCCTATAAAATATTTCTAGCCTACTTAAGTCAATTTAGCTACTCTAAAAACTGTGTTGATTTGACCTAATTAAAAGCTACAATTCTAATGGTTGATACGTCTATAAATGTGATAAAGATGACATTTACGATGCAGCTTATAAACACGATGAACTGTATTTTCTAATTAATTTTATTATATATATTATTATATTTTAAATGTAGAAGCCATAGTAGGTATATACTTTCTGATATTTCTACTTTCATAGGTGCGTATTAAAGCTTTCTAATTTACCTACTCTGGTATACAATCGACTTCCTATAAGCTGCAACCAACTTAAAGCTTTGTTATGTTATTTATAATATAATTAAACAAATAAATAAATAATAATAATAAATGTCAACGGTACATCCAGTATACTCGTACCTACTAATTTATAATGGGAACTCCCCCCATACATCCTACTAATATTATAAACGCGAAAGTTTGTAAGTATGGATGTTTGTTACTCTTTCACGTAAAAACTACTAAATGGATTTCGATGAAATTCGGCATACAGATAGTTTATAACCGGGAATAACACATAGGATACTTTTTATCCCGATATTCTCACGGGAACGGGAACCACGCGGGAGAAACCGCGAGCGGCAACTAGTTATAAGTATAATAACAAAAGTCTTAACTCATTAAGAAACTAAGTAAATAGATAATAGCATGCAATTATTTAACTGAGAGAAGCGTTATCGAATATGACTATGGGTCGGTATGAAACCTTTTGATTGACTTCTGATTAAGAATGAACCATGTGATTGAATGATGAATGATTTAACTTGTAATATTTCATTCACATATTATACCTACTAATAGAAAATAAGACATTACGGGAAAAACACTCGCCTCAGGCGCGAATCGAACCCTAGGCCTTTTAGTAATCCGGGCGACAGTTTTCCTGATTGAGTTATCGAAACACTGGTTTCTGTCGAATTCTTGAAGTGCTTGTTTTCTACGCACTTCAGCCAGCGTCGTTCTATGATAAATACAAATACAAATACAAAATATTTATTGATAATAAACAATTGTGTTTTTACAAATATGTAGGTATCCATTTAAGTTTAAATAATCCTGTCCTAGGACAAGGCCCTAGAACATGTTAAAAGACATGTTAACATGATTTTTATGTTAAAAGAAAAATATTTCGGTTTCTGTCGAGTTCTCGAACTGTTTGTTTTCTACGCACTTTAGCCAGCGTCGTTCTATGATTAGGTTGTACGGTACCAAGAAATATTTTACGAGCGGTTAAGACGAAGGTTGGTAGACAGCAATGGAAATGGCTGTCCACTTTAGTACCATGTCGTAAGTAATAACTTTACTAAAATTTGACAAGCTAATGTTAAGTTGGATTGACAAAGTGTTTAAGAGGATTTGGTTGCTGTCTGTACGTTTCTACAGGTTAGTAGTGTCTTATACGAATTAAAATTATATGTGTCTTGGGTAGCTCGATTAGCTTTTTTTCTTGTTAAATAACCTTTCATCTGCTTAATGCCAGATCCGTCCTACTAACAATTAAAATTCTATTGCGTCTGTATTCACAGCAGACGACAGGTTAAGATGATTATAGACGCGCTGTTAATCCATGAATAACAGCCCTTTTAAACCACTTAGAAAGCTAATATTATTATGCTTGTGTCAGGTATGTTCATGTCAGTAGCTCACGGAGCTATCGGGATAAAACCATAAGAAAAAACTGTGTTATTGTTTATTCTAAAACCACGATTTCACGCATTCAACCCTAGATAAGTTCGGATATTTTATTTTATTTTAGTCATTTTATTTTATAATCAAACATCAACGATAAGACGCATCAAAAAAAAATGTCGCCCTGATTAGGAATGTATAGCGTAGCATGGATTTTAATCAAATAACAAAGTCATATACGAAATCTTAAAGCATATTATTATTAAGATGTGGGCGACATCGGACAGAGAAGACAGAGGACAGAGAAGAGAGTGGTACAGAGGACAGAGGAGCTCGATGGCGCAGTGGTTAACGCGCCCGGTCTGCGAGTGCTGAGGTTGAGCAACTTCGCAAAGGCCGATCATCGGATTGGTGACTAAACATTTATCATCTCGAGCTCCTCCGTGCTTCGGATGGCACGTAAAGCCGTTGGTGTCGGCTGCATTAGCAGTTGTTAGTTACCACCAATCCGCACAGGGCCCGCGTGGGGTTTATGGCCCGTTCTCCCTATCCATCCATAGGAGGCTCGTGCCCCAGCAGTGGGGACATAAAATGAGCTGATGATGATGATGTGGGTGACATAGAAACTTATTATATCACAATTATCGATCGTGGAGAGAATCTTATTGTTTGACGCGTTGTGGTGTATGTGTGGGCGCGCGAAGTGACGTTGTGACGTAGCCAGAGTATCTAGCTAGGGCTGTCTGCTTAATTTTTCAGACTTAACACTAAACTCCTTTAAAAAACTCGTACTCAGAACTCTACCTAAAATAAAATCGGTTAGCTTTAACTACTTCCTGCGATAGTGCTTGGATAGTACTGCAGTTATAGTGGGCATATTGCATGTGTCAAACTTTTTGGAACTGTACGCAGTCTCACGTAGAAATAAAAGGATTGACAAATTTACTAGTTAATATTTTGACTTATTCAAATCTTTTTACAATTACAACTTATTTCTTAGTCACTTCAGGAAAAATCTTGTATTTTTAGGCATTATATTTCACACGTCTTCCGCTTTGCACTATGCAATTAATTATTACAGCTGCGTTCGAAACACTATACCACAAGTCATTAGTAATTAAGGTCGTCATATAAATCTATGCTAACGTAGCGTCACCTTTGATGTGAGGGGATAACCTTGTTTTCCTTTTATTAGTATATGGCAACCCTAGTATTTACCCTGCGAGCGATTGCACGCGACCTTTGCGCTGCGCCTGCGCAATGCTCCGCTGCCCTGTGATAGCCCGGGTACTATTATCCAGATAACGAACTAGAAACTATCAAGTTCTATAATCTACGCTTCTGACCTTGTAAATTTTAAGAATTAATATTTGTCCAAGAATTTGTTATTTTAATAGACATAGGGCCTTTCTAACATTTGTCGTCATCATAAGCTTGATATCCTACTGTTGATAGGTCTTCCTACATCCATTTGGAAAAAATATTGTCTGGCACCATTCTACATACGGATACCATGAAACTGTAGATATACAGCTTCACAAGACTGATACAGATACAGCCGTTAAAATTAAATGCAGGCACGTCAGTTTCCCCGCCAAGTCGAGCAAAAAAGCGGCACGATCGTACCATCCTTTTCTCGAAACAGTTCAGGCCATTTTCAACCCCCTATAACTTCGTTGTGGATAAAACTAGAAGCCTGAATTTTCAGTAACCAAGCAGGCATTGTAAAACACGGTATATTTCAGATTTTATTCAATTTGAACCAGTAGTTTAAGAATTATAACTAATTAAAATTTCTTAATTTTGTCACTCACTCACTGATTGACTGACTGACTGACTAACTAACTGACTGACTGACCGATCATCAAAACTCTAAGGCACTTCTAGCAGACATAGAAGCTTCAAATTTAGAATACAATTAGTGTATAAATTAACGAAAAACTAAAATATTTTGGAATTTTGGTCGAGTTTTCTAGATACACCAACTGCATAAATAACTGTGTAATCCCATATAAATATATAGGATTACAAAGTTGCATTTGCAAGTAATGAATCAGTGTACCTGTATATTTATTTTATAATGGAATAATAAGTAAAGATAGGTACCTAGATGGTACCGGAAAGGAAAAAAAGTAGGACTATTTACAAAAAGAAATGAGATACTTACCATCAAAAACAAGTAAAAAAACAAGTGTCGCAACTCAGTCTTCTACCGTAAAAAGTTGTGAGATCCATATAATACCAAGCCATTGACATCGCAAGAAAACACAATATATCTCAAAAGTAATACATACAGGGTGTCCCAAAAATGGCACGCCAGGCTGACACTGGAGATAGCTTAGCTATAAACCTATCAGATAAAAGTAACATGACTCTAGTAAAAGTCTCATAGTTTTGGAGAAAATGACACTTTTTTATGTTCTAAAAACTCCACTTTTAGTTCGTTTTAAACCTATCAGATAAAAATAACATGATTCTTGTAAAAGTCTCTTAGTTTTGGAGAAAATGAGACTTTTTTCTTTTCTAAAAACTCCACTTTTAGTTTGTTTTATTTTCATTTTTTTTTATTTTTTTGATTTTTTTTTTGTTTAATTTTTTTATCTAATAGGTTTATAGCTAAGCTATCTCCAGTGTCAACCTGGCGTGCCATTTTTGGGACATCCTGTATATTATATTAAATTAGATTGTTTAGTGCGATTGCCAAGTCAATCTGTTATTTAAAATATAAAAGATTTTTAATATTGTTGTTAAGTTAGCTAATTACGTAATAACTTAAGACAGAAGGTCCCTTAAATTAACCGACTTGGTATTATATGGATCTCACAACTTTTTACGGTAGAAGAACTGAGTTGCGAGAGTTGGTTTTTTACAATTTTGTTTTTGATGGTTTCATTTGTTCTAAAAAGGTTCCAAGACTTTAATCAGAAAAAGGTTTATTCTAGTCATTGTTTATTTAAAAAAGTTTAATGCTAACACATTTGCACCTTATTACTTTACAATATATATTTTTTTTGTTTTATTTATTTATTCAAATCAGGCAGCAATGGCGCCTAGTAACATCTATTTACTAGCTCGATTTACATATTTACGTCGTGATGAAGCAAATTGTCCAAATTTTTTTGTAAAAATAATTGAATACCTAGTGGTCAATAAATTGGTCAATAAAGATATAATAATATAATATTATATTATATATTATAATATGATATAATTCTGTTTATATGTGTGATTTTTATATGAAAAAATAAATAAATAATAAATAAAATAAAATAAAATTTGTTTTGTTCGATTTTTTATTGAACTCTCCTCTTATTGTGTTCCGAGTTTCCGGAACGCCTCGAAGAATCTATAATACCTAGTAAGATACGGGGACACGCTTACGAGATCACTATTGCGAGATGCCAGCGTCTAGACAACCTCCGGATATTGCTGGCCATTGCAGCATGAGGAACTATAAACCCAGTTAACCTGTAAAGGCCACCAGTAAAATACTTTCTTTTTCCTGTAGGCACTACGGGTCAATTTCAGAAGACAACTTTTCTAAAACATCTTGTCTTAAATCATGTCCCGCACCGTTGTTTCCACAGACCTATATTTTGGTCTGTAGTTGTTTCTTTGAGGTTTCTTATTTCTTTTACACTTTTTTTTCTTTTAGTTGATGGCTTCGTGCGATCAGAATATTTAGCCAGTGCCAAAGTATTTTTTCTTACAAGTTAAACATTTAAATAAACAATATTTCCTTCCTGTATGATGATGATGAATGATAATAAAAATGAGAAGTGAGAAATGATATCTCCCAACCCCTCGAGTATCTCAGTAAAGAGCCCCACAGGGCTTTACTAAGTCCTCTCGCTGACTTCTTGAGAGAATTTGAAAAGTGGTGTTGCACTGTTTTGTTTTATTTGCCAACACTGTTGCACACTCACGAATACTTAACGGTTAATAATCCACCATTATGTCACATTAATATTCGACATGAAACAAAACAAAACCGCAGACTTGACTTTTCACTTTCCTGCCGAGACGCTATACTTAACCTTATTTTAGTTACATACTTACCTTAGGATGTGAACATTGTACCTATACCACAAAATAAGGAGACCCCACAACCCTGCGCTCGGACAGTTCCGAGCTGTTCCGAGATTCGTGTCCGTGAGAGGGTCTATGTGTGCGTCACTCGAGCGCGGTATATATTACCTAAGCTTACTTTCTGCAATCTCCGACCCCGATGATCCCATTACAGTTGCGAACGCCCCCCCGCCTGACCCTCTAAATGACACTACACATTTACAGAATACACTTAACATGCACTAATTTAGGACACCGTACACGTAGAACAAGGGTACGAAGTACCGGTTCACACACGCTCTATACCAGGTACAGACATGTACCTGGGCGCTTCTCTCCTCCTCCACTACGTCCGGTCTACCCGAGCCGAGGTCCGTGCCTTTAGAGGCGTCCTCGGGTGGTTCTGCTCCCTGATCATGCGAACCCTTCGGAGACTCTGGTAGGGCACGGGGACGCGCACTCTTAAGTGTGGATGCTGTTCTCTCTAGAAATCCTCCGAATGTGATTCGTTTCAACACGGCTTGAGGTAGGTACCCTTTACGTACCTCGCCGCCCCAAAAACCCCGGTGAAGCTGAAAATGCCGTCCGAGGCAATCAGAAATCTCTCTCCAAAAAAAAAAATCTGCATCTCCATACTTTCTGCCTATACGGTGTTGTCCCATACAATTGAGTAATGTATCTTCTGATGTGTGGTTACAAAACTTGAGGTACCAACGCATTGCACAAACTCGCTAATGCACAGAGTAAACTAACTGTTGTGCCATTCAAAATGGATTTATATTAAGTCAGATTAAAATCTATTTTCGAATGATCGAGATGCCATCTCGTGTTGCACCGTCGTCGGTCATAACAATTACGCTCGCATACAAGTTATTACCCATATTGTATTTGCTGTAAATAGCATTGAATAATGACTTCATTGTGTTTAGTTTTTTTCTGATCACTTTGCACTGTTGGCACTTGCATGCGGACGTATTCAGAAATAAATAAACAAAAAGTCAAGTCCATTCAGCGCGTGCTGACATTTCTGCGGTGCCAATCCGCGTTGATTTTGAAGGAGTGATTGGTTTACGATTACGTAGAAAAATGGGGATAGGTACGTCGAAATTTTACTAATAAAAATAAGACGAGAAAAAAGAAATAAAAAGAAATAAAAAAAATAGATGGCAAGCAGTTAAACAATCGTATAACTCATGTTTTTTTGCATATCTTCATACATATGAAGTATGTATATACATAAACGATCTAACTTCCCCGATTTATTGAGATGCTAATAGGTAAACCTTAGTGAAATTAGATCGCTTACGAGTTTGAAAACAAAAAAATGGAAAACGCGTCTTCTTATTGCGTCACTGCTCTATATTACTTTTACACTCAAGCGTGTTCTATATTTTCATAATTTTCATTAAATCAATATTTTTTTATCAATAATGACTTTTACAAGCTAGTAAAGGGACACTACTAAGCACTGAAACTAGAAATACGGCGTTCCACAACAAATATTCCATATATTAGCCTCATTTACTAGTCATTTTATAGTACACACTTTGGCATCATCGCAAAATTTCACCACATCAAATTTCACGTCTTAATAATCTGTGTACTAAACATTGTACCGAAATCCTGTTCCATTCCCCAGTAACTCCCGTCAGTAATAGCCCGAACTAATATTTCAAGGCGGCTTCAAAACTAAAATAATATTTTGTTATATTGTACGTCTATAATTAAAGTGCGAAGAGAGTGGAACTGTTTCAAAAATAGTTTTGTGCGGCACAGTAAATCTCGCGTACGACGAAACTTGTGACATAAATCATTGGTACCACACTCTTAATGGTACATTGAATTTTATTGCGCACCCATACCAATAAAATTATGTAATAAACAGTAATTAACAACAAATGTTTGATCATTAGTGCATTTAAACACTGTGCTATTGTGTGTGTTTTGTTTATAATGGCCTCCGCTATTAGGTACGCTAAAACATTTGAATAAATATGCCATGAGAATTGCAGTTATTAAAAAAAAATGTATGGCTATATTGCTAAACTTGTTTTATTGCTAAGTCTTTAAGCCTATGTTTATTTACGGTGTATACCCACGTCGATATAGGTGTTTAGTAGGTACACACGCTTACACATCAATCTACCACAAACTGTCAAATGTTCTCGTTAGACATTGAACTTTATTTATATGACATATGGTTGAATATTTATTGTAGAAATTTGACAGTTTTGTATAGGTTGATGTGAAAAGACGTCTGTACTACTATGCTTTGACAGTCTTATGTTTGTTACTTAAAGCTACGAGTAGGTACTAGAAAAAGGTAAATAAATGATTGTTATATAAGAAGTATATCCTACTAATATTATAAACGCGAAAGTTTGTAAGTATGGATGTTTGTTACTCTTTTACGTAAAAACTACTGAATGGATTTGGATGAAATTCGGCATACAGATAGTTTATAACCGGGAATAATACATAGGATACTTTTTATCCCGATATTCCTACGGGAACGGGACCCAAAAAAATAAATCAGTTGTTCCATACACTTTGGTCTAATGAATATTGATGTTTTGTATGGAACAGCTGAATTTTATTTTCGAGTTAAGGAGTTGGTCCAATAGTAACAGTTGTTCGTTTGTATCACGGGAGTCATCTCAAAAGGTTTGGGCGGTGATAAAAAAGTGACCCTGTATAGTTGGGGTTGTATTAAACGAACTAATACGAAGTAGGTGACATAATGTCGCTTTGGAGCGTCGTTTGGAGCGTTCGATAGCGGAATTTAGAGATGCTCAGGTCGGATTTCATGGTCATATTAGATTACTAAATCTTGCCCATTCTTACCACAAGCTCATCAGCTTACTTGGAAGTATACATCTTTTATAAACAATTAATCATACCTACTGTTCGCCTTATGAAAAGGTTAATATCGCTTATTACAACATCAGGGGTATTATTCAACACTAAAATGTTAATATAAATAAAAATATCTGGATTTGTTTTAATCCGAAATATTTATACTTAAAAGACTAGTATTTACTTATATTTTCTATTCGATGCATTAATCGTCGGCATTGTCACATACTCGTATTATATATTCAATAATTTGCATCTCTGTGTTTAAAAAGATTAAGAAAGGACGTAGGTACAAATAGGTTTTAAGCAAAGTTGTGCAGTATTGTTATTTTCATAATCACCGGCATATATCCATCGTTATTTATAAAGCAAACTAATGAACGTATTGTTAGAGTCGATAAATGCATAATTTTATATTTGATATACGGTCTAAGAAGCTAATACCAATGTCAACGTTAGTTAATAGATATATGCCTATAACCACAGACATTATAACTCAGGTACGCTATGGTAAAGGAGGGGGCTATTAACTGTTTACGGGTACGTAATCATCAGCAATCAGGGACCGTATAAGGTACTAACTTGTTGAAAACTAGTCACTGGGGGGTTATTACGATAGTCGACACAACTGACTTCGTGGCTAAATCTACCTCTTTGGGTATTGTTATGGTAAAAACTACTTATATATTTTTAAAGTAATAAATATTTGGGCTTTCTATAAGACCATTTTGATTTTAAACGTCTGTTTTATTTATTTAATAAACACTAACCCCCTTATTCATAAAAACTATTTAAGCATTAGGTATTTAGTTAAATATTGTTTTGTCAACGTCACACAAACGTCATTTTGAATTAGAGAAAAATAACTAAATAATGCTTAAATAGTTTTTATGAATAAGGGAGTAAGTAATTGTAAAGTACGTTTTCTTTTTATTTTTCATATTTTCTCCCATTTGGGGAAGGCGTAAGTAAGTAAGTAAGTAAATAGCGTATATACTGTCCCACTGCTGGGCAAAGGCCTCTATCATTAAAATCAAGCCATCACTACAATTGATGGGTATAAGCTTACTCACCACGCTTGCCAAGTGCGGGTTGGTGATCACAAACCGGGCTATGCACGAAAATTCCGAAACACACTTTGCCCGACCTGGGAATTGAACCCGGGACCTTGGGTATCCGACCGAGCGTTTTACCACTCGGCCACCGAGGCGTAAAACTTCTGTAAGGCAATAGGTAAATTATAAATGAAGAATGATTTTCCCTTGAACCTTTTGAGTTTAATAGTAAAAAAGTGGAACCTGCCTGTGTCCACATCAAGAACACTTCTTTAATTAATATTGGGTATACTTGCGATTAACATTCATACATTATAATAAATACTATTTAATTTAACTTTTGTCCCTTGTTTTGTAGTGTATATAATTTATAATTACACATATATAAGTAAATAGAAAATTTCGTAGATAACGGCAAAAAAAATCGAAAGTCGACGAAAAAGTTTACACAGAATAGTCCTTGAATTTCATAATAAGCACACTGGATGTAACCGTTCATAAATAGTACAGTATATCGGCTGAAGGTAAAACACATATTTCAACGGCAGCAGCGCGTGTTTAACGTTAACTTAATTTAACGCAAGTGCCATAACGTTACTGCAAATAGTCCGCTATTGTACGCATTATATTAGCTTCATGGAAATTTCTGGATTTTAGCTTAAATACGGTATGGACGATAGAGATACTAGGTCAATATTAATGGCTCTAACATTGTTCATTGTTATTTGTCTGGCGATAAAAAATGTACCTCAGTACATTTTTCCCTTCAATAAGAATAATACCACCCTTCAGAGTGGTATTATTCTTATTTCCCTTGTTTCCATATACTATTTATAAACCTTGTAAGAAAAGTTAAAATAAGTTTCTATTGATGGAAAGTAGTGAGTTTACAAGAGCTCCCATCACAATGCCTTCCTACGGATTCATTTATTTTCACCCTTATTAAATTTTGACTGTGATTTTTGCGTAAAATGGCCAATTTTGGCGTTCTCGATCTCAGAAACGAAAATACATTAACAATTTTGATTTATTGAATAGTGTAGAAATGCTATTGGCATAGTTCGTAGCGGCCTCGCTTTTTGTAAATTTTGCTTAACTTTTTAATGAAATCCAAAATAGCAGAGAAAGATTTTCATAAAATGCGCGAAGGCACTTTTTTGAGCTCCTAGATTAAACTACTGTTCTAAACAAATAAAATAAAAAAAATAGAATGTTATGTCTAATATAGTCGAATAGTTCGTAGCGGCCTCGGAATTTTTAGATATTATTGATTTTACATAGAAAAAAAATCTTATTTTAAACCAAAAAACTTTGAAAATCGCTTTAAGATCACTGTGAATTTCTCCTATCTACGATAATATTATTGAGCAAAATTTATACCAGAATAATTGTTACTTCATGAGGATAAATATTTTATAATGAATTTATTTTCCTATTTCGATAAAAACGATAAATACAACTGCAAAATTACTACAAAATGCGATGCGCCGGCCGTCCGAACTCAGCTTTTTCTCGTAGAGTAGAAATTTGTAATACTAAGCATGAATTTATTGTCCTATCTCGATAAAAACGATAAATACAACTGGAAAATTACTACAAAATGCGAAAATGGGCATTTTACGCAAAAATCACAGTTGAGATGTAATAGGCCTCTTAATAAGAAGTTTAAAATACTTCGAGACTAAAACAAAGCAGTATTTATATATAATTTCCAGTACCAAGTAGTTCAGATATATAAACGTAAATTAACAAAATTACCAAGCAAAATTTTCAAACAACTCCATTTCAACGATAGCGAAGTCAAGAACAGAAGCTAAGTACCGACCATCAATTTGCCGTCTCACAATATAAATCGAGAGTGCAGAAACCCTTATACAGCTAGTTTCCAATGAATAGGCCAGTAATCATCTGCATTTGAGTCCATTAACTCAATTGGCGAGTTCTCAATGAGAGAGCGACCTCAGCCGGACACCGCACCCGCTCCGCTCCCTGCACTCTTGTTTGCTTGACAATGCGCTTTTCTGTTTGCCAATTTTATTTGCTGGAGCTCTAGTCTACGACAATCAGTGTATTGAATGTCAATAGCTATCGTCAACATACAAAGTGACGCGTATAAGTCATTAAGTAGAAGCAGCGCGCTCAGCTGTGTTGAAGGATTTTTGAGGTAGCCCCTTTGGGTTCAAACATTTTTACGAATGCAATACAGATTTACTTACATTATTTGGTTTTTATAATAGTCACAGGTCATTATGGATTAACATAATTACTTGTTTGATTAAGATCACACAATCACAGAATTTACTAAACATTTATGCTTATCTAGCAGAGACTAGACAGACACTATCCTCTGTTATATAGTCAATAAGAGTAGCAGAAAAAAACCAAATCAAATTTTAAAAGTACTAATAATTTTGTTGTCATTGAATACGTAGATACATTTTTTGAAATCGAGATTCGGTAGTATCCAGTTAATGTAAAGGTTAGGTTAAAGTAACACTTAATTCATCTCTTTGCATGTTATTGAAGACACCAAGATTTGTTGTTTACCTTATATTAGTAAATAGCTACAGAACATTCCAGTCGTTGACGTCATCACACTTCCGTTCTATCTGAAATATATCTGAAATTCCAGTAAGCACACCAAAAACTTTGTTACGTTCTGTTTTTTGTAATGATTTATACGATCCAGTAAGTATTACGCATAGTATTTTCATGGACTGAATGGAAGACTGTGTGGAATTCGAAAAGAGTTTTAACACCTCGGTATAATGGAATATGGGATTTTGCGCAATATGAAGGAGGTTTTGGTCGGTCTGCGTTCTTTGCCTCAGAAATGGCGCTCAGACGACGGCGTTACCTGACGTCTGAGAAATACAGGGAGTTCGTAATCTTAATACTAATGCGTGAAGTCTTATGTATGTTTACTCCATTTTGTTTTTCTTAGGAACATTCGCACAGTATTTCAAAACAACCACTGTGATGTGGTTTTGTTTCGGCAGAAAGTGTAATATTAAGAAGTACACTGAACAAACTCTTTCTCAGACGATGACGAATAGAGTTAGTAATAAACAAGGAATGTAAATAGGTAAATAAATAAGTAAAATTGAGAATATTGCAGCTGATAGCAGCCTTAGAAGAAGAACTAACTTTCATATTATCATCAAATTACTCAGATTTCTATCTGTAAATAACCTACGTAAATTTTTGATCCATCACATGATGGAAAATTTTAAAATAGCCGTTTAGTAGTAGTAATTTTACGTGATTCATTCCATTTTATGAGCGCTGTGGTAGAAATGTAATTTAAACGGTTTCCACTTTAATATCTACGAAGTTAAACGTTTCGTTAACCAGATCATTACCGAGTACTGACATAAATATGATCAGATAATTTATATCCTATTAAGTATGTGACAATTTATGGATAACCGAATGCTCATTCTGTGTGCATCGAATTTTATAATGTAAGTTTTCAGTTGCAAATTGCAAATTGCAAATTGCATTGCAATACTTGTGATCTCAATAATAAATAACATATTGGTAAAAACTATTTGTATTGAAACGTAAGAACGAAATCCACCACCATTTTATGTGGTTTTCTATCTCTAATTCTGAAGGATTGTAGCCTCCTCAACTCTCTTCTGACATTGTTCGGAATCACTTTAGATCTTGTCTATTTAGAATTAGGGTTCATAATATGATGACCATTACTCACATTTTATGTATATACGTCACAAAATAGCAAGTTTAAGTTTTTTCCTTTTTTAGGGTTTAGGTTTAGGGTTTTACCCAAAGGGTAAACGGGACCCGATTACTAAGACTCCGTCGTCCGTTCGTCTGTCTATATGTCCGTCTGTCACCAGGCGGTATCTCATGAACCGTGATAGTTAGACAGTTGAAATCTTCACAGATGATGTTGCCGCTATAACAAAAAATACTAAAAAACCGAATAAAATAAATATTTAAGGGGGCTCCCATACAACAAACGTGGTTTTTTTTGCTCGTTTTTGCTCGATATTGATAACGGCAACAGGTAGACGCTTGAAATATTTACAGAATATTAAGTTATAGGTATATTCACTTTAAAAATAAATAATTAAATTAATGTAAAACAAATATTTAAGGGAGGTTCGCATACAACAAACGTAATTTTTTTTGCTCGTTTTTGCTCGATATTGATAACGGCAACCGGTAGATGCTTGAAATATTCACAGAATATTGAGTTATATTATTCACTTTATATTAAATAATTGAATTAAAATAAAATAATTATTTAAGAGGGGCTCCCATACAACAAGCGTGATTTTTTTTAAATTTTTTTTTCTCTGTCTTTATAACGATAACAGGTAGAAACTTGAAATATTTTTATAGATAATGGCACGAAACCCTTCATGCGCGAGTCCAACTCGCACTTGGCCGGTTTTTTAATATTTTTTACCAATATCAGTAGTTTGACACCACTTTCAAAATTCTTAAACATTTACAAGTTATTATTCTTCTTGTTCCAGTATTCATTAGTTTCAGGTGTGAGTGGTTTGGATTCACACGATTTTCATATTTTAGTTTAATTAGATGGGACGGTTCAAGAATGCGACTTTTTGAACGTATTTTTTGACTGGTTGGAAGTTTGATACCTGCCCGTATATGTTCCTATCTCGGCACATATCTCGAAAAAACAAAACGCAGACAAAATATAAACTGACTAACTATTAATGGTTCAAGGTGCCAGTAGTGTCAGTAGGCCACTAGAGATACACCAAATGCACTTAGAATTGCATTAAATTTGTACGAAGATTAAGTCTTTGATTGCTAAATATAGCAAGGATCCGGAGCACATTATCTGGTAATATATTGAAGTAGTTAATAAACACCTTGATCGCTAATACATTTATGAGAACTGTGGCGATTGTGCTTGAAATATGTTCATGCTGGTAGAAACAATTACCATATGGCTGACTATGCTTATAGCACCATTTAAATTATTTGCTAAAATTGCATTGAAATAGACGTAAATAAATAAAATCAATTAAATGACACTATGTATTCTATGGTTTTCTAAAGTTTACGCAAACACTACACATTGCAATGGAACTACTTTAATTGATCTACTCGCGTTTATTTTACATATTAATTTTATCTTAATATTTATTCTGTCGAAAGGGGGTTCGAAGAACCCTTCGCAGGATCCGAGATCACACTTCGTTTCATTGGACACAAACACACATTTCGAGTTTCATTTCATTCCTATGTTTTATTTCTAAGTAATAATATATTTAAAATATAAATGGTAGGACTGCATTTATTTTTGTAATATGACCATACTAAACTCAAACTCAAACTTTTATTTGCAAACTAAGTATATAGATGATGTTTACAATGTTATGTTAGTGTCCTTATTACTTAGTCACCTTGTACAGGTATAACAAATAATACCTATATTAAATATAAAACCAATATGTTATAAAAATATATATTTTTATATTAAATCTAAACTATTTAAAATTAAGCACGTATATACCTACATAATGATAACTAAACATTTAAAAGTAATGAAATGAAATTAAGATTAGTATATATTATAATATTTAACTAGTATAAGTTAAATATTATAAAATATACCAATCTTATTAAAATATATCATCTTTACTAGTAGTTGTTGTTGTATAACAACAACTACTAGTAAAAATGATGTGTCTCCTAATAAATGTGTTTTCTATTAACTATGGCTAATTGTTTGCTCTCTACTATGTTCATAAATTTACGATATTTACATAGGACTGTAAATAGAGTCGTGTGGGCTGACAACTCCACAATATTACAACGAAAAGTTCTAAGTAATAATATTTTATTGGCTAGGTTTATGAGTACGTATATTTCTTTTTGTTTACTATGTGTAATAAATTTGTTTGCATTAAGCTAGTGATACAAACTGTGTTTCCCCAACTTTGTAACTTTAACCTTTGATAACTTCAATCTCTATAAAAGGAAATCTGTAATGGAATTGGAGACAGTAAAAAGTTTCATCAAACAAAGATAGTAGATTTTACATATTATTATTTTTTTGAAGCCTGTATGACTTATGTAAGTAAAATTGTTTTGTGCACAAATCTGGTTCACACGAATCGTCGAAAACTTATAAATAATCTTTGATTGATCGAATCAGAGATTATTGCACAAAAATCGAATACTTTAAGACACTTATATCTAATCTGTGAAATCCACATGTCTGTTACTTTCCAATCGTGTTTATTAATACATCTTTTGCAGGTCTGAGTCGTTCGCATTATTAATAACTCGTTATAAATGGTAATAACAAACATTAACATATTCACTTCACTTCCGTTGTTCTATTTGTAATGTAGTTGTTAGTTTTGATAAATCAATGATAGTAGTACTTACAGAGTTTTGAGTTATAATGTAATTATTTATCTTCACAACCCGCAGCCTATAACCGTACCTATATGTATAACAACAACTCGACTAGTTACCAATCGCTGCAATTATGTGTTAGAAAATGTATAACTAAGTATTTATTGTGTTTTAGTACTATAGCCTTATGTATAGCACCGATTAGCGGTTCCTAGATTTTAATTAATTTCGAATTATTACGTTTACGTAGCCTTAATTCCTTTGAGTAAAAACAGACACCGAGAACCAACTTTGATAGTACCAACAGTCCTTATTCTTCACTGAATAGCAAAGTAAATAATCAGCATGTTAGATGTAACTTTAAACACCCCATGCAATTGATCACAGAGTACTGTTGAGATAATGATGCCTTAAGTTTAAGAACAAACACTGTTATAAGAATTACTTACACGTTAGATTCACGGAGAAAATATTTTTCCCAGGGTTACGCAAGCGGTAATTGTGGTGGAGCACCTTAGTTGCCATCATCAGATGTTTGGTAAGTGAGGCACTCCATTTATACACAGTCTGACCGTCGTGATTCCGGAGAGAAATATTTTGTCGATTGTACCGCTCATGCCCTGTAACACAGCTGACACGATCAGACCTGTGCGGGACATCACGCATAAATACATCTTTCCCGGGAGCCACCCGATATCAGCCATGCCGTAGAGTAGCCGCTTGTGATCATACGCTTACACTATATCGAAGCCCGATGTCACGCTATGCATGATTACGTTGAGAGCACGTTAACTTTTATCTTTATTGTTGTTCTGTTCATGTATACTGTGGTGTAATTTTGAGTTTACTGCACATTTTTTAATTCTTGCAATTTTTTTATTCTAATGTTGCCTGTTCAATTTCATGTCGTATTTTGATAGAATCGAATTTGTTTAAGTGTAATATTCTTTGGTGAAATTTGATGCAGGAGCTACCGCAGTAATAGTCGGAGGACGAGGAAGGGCTTTAGGTAGCGAGCCTGAGTGCAAGCCAACTGATCCGTGTAATGGAAATCTGAGGTTGGCTTCGGCGCCTCTCTTCCGACTGCGTTTTCAATGCATAAACGACGTCTAGGCAAGTATATAAAATCCAAACTCTTCCAAGTACTTGCTCAAATACTTTTAATAATTGTTCAAGCTTCATCCTTTTTCAAACTCAACGTAACTAAAATCCACCTTAAGTATCTAAGTTCGAAAATTCTAATGCGGAAGGTATTAATTTAAGTTAGAATATCTCGATGCCTCGCATCTGATAGAGATTTTCAGTTGGAAAGACTTCATCGGCGAACATGCATTTAAATCCCTAGCAAAGGGCGAGTTTATTTTATGCGAGTGTCGCAGGCGAGCTCGACAGACGACATTCGCCCCTAAGCCGATTATATGTAACAAAATGCTACGCGCAGCCACTCGTCGACTCGCGAATAGTTTGTGCAGTATATGTTACTGGCATTCGCTGTGCACTTTATGGCTTATGTGAGCAACGTCGCCATTTTCTTGTCTGCTAAATTAAAATTTCTGCTCTACAAATTCGACATTGCAAACCCGTTTGGCGTCTTCGCTGATTTATTGGTCGTCTGTGTTGTCTTTTTATGAATTGGAAAGTATAATAAGCATTTGTAGAAAGACTTAACTTAAAATCGTGTAAAGCAAATAGAAGATAGGTTATTGGAGGGAACAGTAAACTTTTGAATTTTCATTTTTATGTCTGGTACAATTTTTTTGTTTCGACATTCGTTAACAATAGTACGAGTACGTAACTGAATACTATTGGTGAAATACTTACTAAGACAAGAGCTACTTTGTCTAAATCAATTTCGATTATCCACTTTCCTAAATAAACAGTGGCACAATTACCTTCGCCTAAAAGATTTATAGAAACCGATTTCGTATAATTTGAGTATAAGCAAATAAATAACATTTCGGTGGATCCGTGAACGGTCTCTCTTTAAGGTCGGTTAAAAAAAATACGACTGCCACTGAATGTGGGAAAAGTTCGAAGTCCCCGTAATCCGATTACACCGAAAAATATTCAGTCGGTACAGTAGCTGACATCCATTCGAATTCGGAACACCTTGTGCTATTGACATACGACGCATTTTATATGAGTACTGACTTGTGGCCGTCCTTACAAGCCCACATAAAGAGACACGCGACCTCTCTAATCCCTCACATTGATATACTTAAAATAATACATTCGTAAGCTCTATTTAAATGTTCATATATTGAGTAATCCTTTTAGTAAATCTTGGCTTTCTAAAATATCAAATGGGCTAATAATATCTTGCTTTATAAATAGATAATATTTGGGATATTTTCCCTTTTCGGATTCACAGAGTTTGTCAAAGATACCTAAGTATTAATAATGTATTTGTAAAACTATCTGACTGTATAGTTTCAGTGCACTTTTTTTCTTTGCATAGTAATATTGAAGTTTTGAAAATGAGTCAGAAGTCATTGCACTTATCTCAGTAATTGTGGCGAAGACATAGTTGGCCGAAGCTCAATTTCTAACGTCATCGTTGCGACCCCGGACCGAAACTCAACGCATTTTTTTCACTAACGTCAAAATGATAAATGCTTTCAGTCTCTAGATGCTATTAGACTTGCGACAGCTTTCTTCATATTTTTAATTGATTATTATTTCTTTAATCTTATAAATAAACGATTCTCCATTAATTCTGTAAAAAGATAATGCAAACACATCAACAATCGTAACAATTAACATAGTCAGTACAATTATTACGAGTAGTGAGGTACCATTCAAATAACAAAAAAGAAAAGAATTTGTTGACGTCTTCTACATTTAAAATTTAGCTCTAAATAGCCATTGAAACTGTTTAATTTCTTTTTCAAGTAGGAGGTAAGTAATTTACATGTAGAAGTGACCAATTTGTATTACACATAACGGCGATTAAGCTGTCTCGCAGCAACGTAGCCGAGGTCAGGCAGAGTAGTTTACTCCCGTTCATTTTTGATGAGCCGAGCCTCGACGTTGTATGACTCCAAACAGGTCATTGTTTAAGCCTAGACGTTAATTTAATCATAGTCATTTATAGGATTACCACAGTTTTATTTTTTCACATCACGAAGGTTTGACATTATACCTACTAAATATTTGATTAGGCATGTTTTTGTACCTACAACTACATTAATGCTCTTGGCCTTTCATTTCAATTGATGGGAAGTGAAGATAAACCCGAAGATGAAATCGCACTACACCAGGGATCTTCACCTGCTGATGGACTGGCTACCTTATCTGTAGCTGCCGAAACTCATAACACTAACAACATTGTGGTTATGGCGACAGATTCAGATAAGATAGTGGTAGCTAGCTTAGAATAGGCTCTACGACCAACTAAACTGTGCACTATCCCACTTTGGGAGTTAAAATTCAAATCTCTATATTGCCTGTCACATGGCGGTAAGTTAACAATCATAAAATTAGGTACATGTAGAACGAACATAGACAGGGAGATCTCTGGGTCTGATACTCCTGTTGCTGGTTGGCTGTTTTTTATTTTATATACTGAACCGACTACTGAGTATACGGTCAGTTTGATGGAAAACTGCCATCGCAATTTGCAGCCCATGGTCGCTTGCGGCACTAAGAGTGTCACGCGCGTGTTACCGACTGAAGAAGCTTCAGTTCTTATGTTTCCACCTCCTGCTATTTTATTTTTTTATTTTATTTATTAATTCACCGACGTTTGTTTACGCTGTTTCGCTGGATAACTCTTCAAATGTTCTGTGTAGTATAAATGGTTCTTATTATTTGTATGTCCATTTGATAGACTTGCGATGTCATTATAGTGATGCGTAGTGTAGTTAGTACAATCGCTGCGTCCTGTATGCGCTCAAGCTGTGAGTCACCAATTGTGACGTCAGATGTCATAAGTAGAGCCAATTAATTTAGAATGTAGGACACAGAACCTTGTCAGCCACAACATTGGCAAACACAGATTGTGTGTTCTAGTATTGGATTAACTATTTAATTTATTTATAATATTACAGGTTATCTTTCTTTTACTGCTAACACTTTACAACTTAACGTTGAATTTCATAGCATTATATTATTATAAATTCGGTCCCAGAACAACAGAATAGGTCAATGTTGCGCGTTTTCTCACGAGTCGATTGAATTAAAGCTAATTACAAATTTGTATGGGTTCAAAACAACACCATCTAGTGTCGAAATTGTGAAACTTTTCACTAGATGTCGCTGCTGCAATCCCATATAAATTTAAGTTAACATTAGTTCGACCAATTACTGAAAGCAGTTGCATTCAGCACTCTGCCTACACAAGAATATGGTATAATACGTTGACAGTCCTATGACCCCATATGGTGTTATAGCAGATTACACCCATACGTCCCTGACCCCATATGGGTTCATAGGACTTAGAATTTTTATCCTCAATTTTAAAGCTGACTTATGAGTATAGTTTTTGTTATTTTGTGGACTTAGGAGAAAAGATGGAAAAATATTTTGTCGAAAAGTTATTTTCCTGGTAAGTTTAATAAAACCAACTGTAATTACCTATTAATTTCTTTGGACTTATCGGGTGGTCAGACCATTTTGTATGGGGAAAGTTAACGTGTTAAAGTCTGAAGCATGTGCCTTAGTAGCTCCCGTTCAACAAGTTGTAGCGGCCGGCATCGACGCCACTCGTATCTGTCCAGCTCACATTGCTTATCTCTCTCCAGTATCGCCTTTATAATATTTTGCTTACATTGATTTTAAAGATGAATGAAATGATGAGGCGAGATTCGTACTCTATACTATATTTTTTAATTTACTTTAAATTTTATTTATAAATTTTTTGAACATCCAACTTGTATTGGAGAGAGTTTGCTGATTGCCTCTAGGCTTTTTCAGCTTCACTGGGCTTTTTTGGGGGCGGCGAGAAACTTAAAGGGTTCCTCAAGCCGTGTCAAACGAGGCACCGTCAGAGGTTTTCTAGAGGGAACGGCATCACGCACTAGTATGTGTCCCCGTGTAGATTCTCCGAGGGGTTCAGATCGTATCGGGGAGAACATCCTAGTGCTGGGTTCAGTCCTTCCCACATGAATATGTTTTTGTATATATAGAAATACAATAGCTCATTGGGTGATAATAAGTCACCATGCTGGCCTAATATGAACTTTACGACAACAACTGTAACGAACGGCCTATTGTGCCTTCCGAAGCGAGGAGTAACTATAGATATTTCAATCTACCATCCGGAGACAAGGCATCGTAAAAGTTGCTTAAGTTGAACATGCTAGCCACTGAGCTCGTCATGCCTACTCTAATGTACACTCCACGATCCCAAATACAAGTAAACTTTTAGAGCATTAAAGGATATGAATCATCATAAGGATATTGTGGACTCAAATATATATAAACGACTTTCTTCTCTGCCTGTCTCGCCATTATCACGTAAATATTTAATGTGAAGTAAGCTCAAATCGTTGTACTTTACACTCTTTAACTATATATGCGTTATTTATTTATTTATTTATTTACTATGGTATACACAACAGGATACATTCAAGCTAAACTAAGAACAATAAGAAAAACAAGGATGTGAGCAGGAATGCATTCCAAAAGCATGAATACACAGCGTTATAAAAATTACGAATTGACGACCTCCGTAGCCGAGTGGCTTGCACGCCGGACTTTGGGCGGCGCTAACTCTGAGGTCCCGGGTTCGATTCCCGGTCGGGTCAATGTCGAAAACGAACTTTTCGATATTGTATCGGGTCTGGGTGGTTGTGGTACCGTCGTTGTTTCTGATTTCCATGAAACGAGTGCTTTAGCTACTTGGAATCAGAACAATGTATGTGATGTTGTCTAAATAATTTAATTTAATTTTAATTTTAATTACACGTTAACATGCAATGATATCTAATTAACCAGATGAAAAGTTACAACATGAAATTTAAGAAAAAGACAAATTATTGAATGAGCCAGTAGTTACCTAAATAGCCATTTTATTCATAGCTGAAATAAAATTGAATTGTCACCCCATATCTATTTATGCCTTCGATCGGGGGTCATTTTATAGTATTGTTCTAGTTTCAAGTAAAGTAGTGGATGCTAAATGTACGCTAAAAGTTTTAAGTTTCTTCACATTTATGAAAACAGTAAAAATTTGTTACTACCAACCATATACATTCTGGTAATAAGTAATCCTCACAGGAAAGCTGCGCTTATCTCGTACAGCCAGTATGATAGTCGGCTACGTAACAAAAAATTGATTTCGTTAGCACAGAATCGTAACTTTTTCTTGTATGCCGCTAGTACGAATACAATCTTTGTCGATCGATTGACTGATGAATAGAAAAGAATTAAGCAGAACTGAAGTTCTACCCTACAGAGGCGCCCATGGTTTACCCGACTCAAATGCCCCAGAGAACCTAGGACACGTTTGAGTGACGCCAACGATTTTGTGGTCACTACAGCTTGAGGAACTTCAACTTTCTTGCCACCCATAGACTGGTTTTATAAAGAATGTAGGACACAGCAAATTCTTAAAGGAAAAGAAAAAGAAATAGCTTCCTATCTCTCTTAATGTGCCACCGCAAGGCGTCGAAGGTACCTTTTAACCACTAAGTGTTGGATTAAATCGCTTACGATATTTTCTTCTTACGGTAAAATGGTAATGATGTAGGCAAATGTAGATACTAGGTGCCTTTTTCACATTTTTGCCAACAGGCAAATCGGGCAAAACCAGGGAGGATTTTGGCTCTTAATAAAATGTTTTAGGTATATTTTTCAGGTGTGAATAAAATATATCCTACACACTCGAAACGTTAGGGAATGCTTTCTATACGTTTTAAAACGTAGTTAGTGTTAGGAGCATTAAATACTTTATTTACTGAATAAAAATAAACTAACATTGTTTACAATAATGAGAGTTATCGATATATTTTTACTATCAGTTTTAAAATTGATTGCGGTTCGTTCAAAATGCCTGAACTTTACAATGGTCCCGATATTTAATTACTCCAATTTAGCTTGTGAAAGGGACAATTTACATTTATATTTATGACTAAACCCTAGGACTAATTGCCTTAAATGATGGTAAAGGACACTGTTTTTGTATTTCCCACAAAAGTAACGAAAAAATATTGAAAAGAAGAAACTTCAATGTTTAATGAGAAAGATAGGCATACTTTAAAGATAAAGCGGCCTTTTCATATCTTAACTTGAATCTGTGTGTCTAGTGCGAGTTTTATTACACTATTCGATATTTCTTTAACTTCAAATTGTATGAGATGAAAACAGCGCCATCTGAGGTCATACCATGAGCTTCTGAATCAATATTACTGCAATATTATTGCAGTTGCGAGAACGAGACGCCTGTTTAGAGACAGCTACAATACTGCTTTATAGGACATGGTAAGGATCCAAGTTTCATGTTTGATTCTCAAGTTTGTTACTAGATGGCGCTGTTTTTAAACTCACACTCAATACTCTGGTTGGTTTTAACACTGCTGATAAATAGATAATAAAACGACAAACACGCTTGCGTGATGCTATTCATCGCCTCTAGAAATCCTCTGACGAATTTTCGATCAGAAGAAATATTAGCTACCAAAGTTAACTTACTTAGTTAGATGAAATACGAGACTGAGACGTGGTCGCTCACTATGGTCCTCAAATTTTTATGGCTCAAGGTCACTTAGAGAGCAATGGAGAGGGCTATGCTCGGGGTTTCTCTGCGTGATCGAATCAGAAATGAGGAGATCCGCAGAAGAACAAAGGTAACCGACATAGCCCGAAGAGTTACTAAGCTCAATTGGCAGTGGGCAGGGCACATTGCCCGCAGGACTGATGGCCGCTGGGGCGTGATAGTCCTGGAGTGGCGACCACGTACCGGAAAGCGCAGTGTGGGCAGGCCTCCAACAAGATGGACCGACGATCTGGTGAAGGTCGCGGGAAGCCGCTGGATGCGAGCAGCACAAAACCGGTCGTTGTGGAGATCCTTGGGGGAGGCCTTTGTCCAGCAGTGGACGTCTTTTCGCTGAGATGATGATGATGATGATGAAAGCTAACTTAACATCGGTCCAAATCTAAATACAAGAAAACCACCTAAATAATCCTTTGACTTTTCCATTAGAATTGAAATGAAAAGCTCATATTTTAAATACGACTACGTAATTACTATACATATAAAAAAAATAGCTTAGATAGTAGATAAAACTTACTAAGCTAATTGGCAGCCTTATCGCTTTAAAGAGATCAGTTCCTGATAACCAGACGGATAGGGTTAACTGAGATAACATAAAATCGGAGGCGCAGAAAACTTTACAATATAAGAATTATGTATAATGCCTTATATTAAACAATATCTAAATCCTTAACAACTTTAAGTAATAAAAAACATGATATAAACTCGAAAATTCAAAAATAATCTGCCTTTATAAATACGCAAATGGAAATTTCGAAATTGTCTTAAACGAATAGATCTCTGGGATATTATTATTTTTAGGGTCGTCCCTATATGCGAAAATTGTTTTTTATTCCACGTAACCTTTTAGTAAGGGTGGGATTAAAATGAAATTGTGATTTCTTCTATAGACCTTTACGCTCCGAGAATATTAAATTCGACGTTTTTTTATTTAGGTATGTCACAAAAGTTTCTGAGAGACTTCAAGAGTTTAACGTGCTATTATTTAATTTTTTTATAAATCCTTTATTGTACATTATCAGAATCAGAATCATAATCAGAATCATTTATTGGCCATATAACAAAACGTTACATCTAGCAAGTCACATGCACATATCAAAATATAAAGGTAAATTGGAATATAGAATATAAAAATAATTGCAAAAAATGAAATGTCAATAATAAATAAATTGATTGAATATTATATTAAATTGTTGAGCGAATTAATGAATAAAAAAATATAAAAATAATTACAATAAAAATTAAATGTCATTAATAAATAAATTGAATTGAATAAAATTATTTAAACATGTACATACAACAATAGAATAATAAATGAAGTCATTGAATGAATGAACATTTATTCTGTCGTAACTGAGTGAAGTATTCCTCAAGACTATAAAATGGATTGCATTCGAAAAACAATTTTATTTTATGCTTAAAGTTCAAAGATGACAACTCTGTTATTTCTTGTGGCAAGGCGTTGTACAACGAGATTTTAATGGCTTCCCCTTGTTTTTCAGTTTTCTTTAATCTAGTTTTTGGTATTACTAATTTATTCCTATTTCTTGTGTTATAAGAGTGGACATCCCTTATTCTCTTTAACGATGGTTTCTTATCATGGACTTCTATCAGTGAATTATATATATATAGAGATATAACTGACATTATCTTATTATGCACAAAATATTTTCTGGCCGATGTACGTCGGTGTTGTCCATTTATAATTCTTATGGCTCGTTTTTGTAGCCTTAGGACTCTCTGTATCTCACTTGCATTACCCCAAATTGTAATTGTATAATTCAATATAGATTGGATGTACGCAAAGTAAACGGCGATTAATGTTTTTTATTTATTAATGGTTTCAGTTTTAACAGAACATAATTTGCACTACTTATTTTCTTGCAAACCCTATCAATGTGCAGTGAGTGATTTATTGTATTGTCAACTATATATCCTAAAAATGTCGTGCTTCTTTTAAAATTATGCTTATCTATTTTATCATTATTAAATTGTTTTGTGTTATATGTCATCATTATTGTCTTGTTCGTGTTTAATATTATTTGTGAAGACAGACTATCTTTTATGCCTACATGAGTATCATCAGCAAACAAAGTAATTAATGTCGAATCGGGTAAAACATTTGGCAAGTCATTAATATAGATCAGAAATAATACAGGGCCCAGTATAGAACCCTGCGGAACACCTATATCCGTTTCTATAAGTGATGAGAGCGTCCCATTAACACTTATTTTTTGTTGCCTGTTTTGAAGGTATGATTCCATTAGTTTTAGTCCTTTATTAGCAAATCCGTAATAGGTGAGCTTGTGAAGTAGTATGTCATGTCGCAAACAATCAAAAGCCTTAGATAGATCGCAAAATATACTTGAACATTTCTGTTTTGCGTCCAGTGCCTCTAATATAAAATTTATGACTGTTTTGATTGCCATAGTAGTTGATCTACCTTTGCGAAAACCAAATTGATTTGCGTTGAAAAGCCCGTTCTTCTCAAAATAGTCTAATATATCGTTTTTGATAATAGTTTCTAAAATTTTTGACATTGTTGGTAGAATGCAAACTGGCCTATAATTATTAGCATCATCCTTTTCTCCTTTTTTAAATAAAGGTATTACACGTCCTAATTTAAAAGCGTCTGGGATAACTCCTTCAATAAGGCAGCTGTTAATGACAAAAAGTAAAAGTTCTGCTAAATAGTCGTTTTCAAGTATAATTCTTTTCATTATAATTGTATTCATATCGTATATGTCTTTAGATGTTTTGCCTTTTAATTTTCTTACTATTCCTTGTAAATCTTTAATGACAATCGGTAGCATTTTAAACATAGTCATTGGCTTAGTTGTTTTCTGTAACAAAGAATCACATTTATCTATATTCGTTCTAAGGTGTCCTGATATCGTATGTGCGATTTTGGAGAAAAATACATTAAAGTACTGTGCTATCTTTGTGTCATCCGTCAATATCTTTCCATCATCTTTCTTTAACTTCTCAATACGTTTATTGGGTTTTATCTTTCTACCTGTTTGCTCACTAATGACGCGCCATGCTTCTTTAACTGTATTACTAGCCTTATTAATACGATCAGAGTTCTGAAGGTGTTTTGCTTTTGACATAACTCTCTTCAATATTTGTTTATACTGTTTTATCAACAAAGTTCTGCGTATACATGGTTGATAAACTTGTAGTAATTCTAGTTTTTGTAGATTAGATATCGAGATTTCTATCCTCTTGGTGGACCAGCTTATTTTATTTTTATATATCTGTATTTTTTTCTTAGGAAATGCAATGTTATAGTAATGGATAATCGCGTCCGACAGAATGTTCATTCTTTCATTAGGGTCGGCAGTACTCATGATGTCAGATTCTATCTTTAAGTCAGTATTAAACAAAAATTTAAAATATTTAAAATTATTTTCTGCCGTTGACCTAATATAAATTTGTTCGACAGTGTTATCAATAATGACATTATAGTTACATTAAAAGTGAGCTTATCTCTAAAAGAGACATATTATTAATTATACAATATAATTAATTATATAATATTGATGAATTATATTATTGTCACAAAATGTTCTTTTCAAAATTCCATAAAATCTTTGGATGTATGCACATTTATTTCATCTTAATTAAAATTAAGCTACAAGACTGTGTGTAGGTATGTGTTCTTTAACCGGTTCACAGTCCCGCAGCCTATATGGTACGATAACAATTGATATATACCATAACAATTGATATATACCATAACAATAGGTATATAGCATACCAATTTTTTGGACAGTAAATCGGTTAAACGAGGTGTTAAAAAGCAACTTTTGTGTTTGTGGTCGGCAAAATGAGGACGGCTAGTGCATTTGTACTCCGCTTCTGTTAACATCAGGCAGAGCGGAGTCATTGGCCTACTCTTAAACAAAAAAAAATGACAATCATAAAAAGTTATAGGTAAACACGGTAAAGAATATGGTTAGTTTCAATAGTAGTTTCATTTATCATACGACTGTGACGCACGTTTATTTCTATCTAAGTATATTCACATGCGCATTGTAGTTATATCTAATCTCAGTCAATAATACTGCGCGGCATGATTTCATCAGTTTAAAGTTGACTATTCCCTTTAGTTACTTTGGGAGCGTTCTATCATTCTGATAAAGTAAACGTTTTCTCCACCGAGTCGAGAGATAAGGATCTCATGTTGACTCAAGACGACACAATTTGAGCGGGTAAAAAAATCAGGACGTCGTTCGCCGCGATAACATTCTTATCAACGTTAAATATTTCAACTGTATATAAATTTTGGAGGGATAATGGGAACGTAGGGGAACTAAGGTATTCGCACAAAATTTTTAGATGAATTATTAACAGTAACATTTAATTTTTCGCTTTTAATTTACATATTATTTTTCTCCTGACGTTAGCATGTCCTTGAAAGAGTTTTTTTTATAAAGAAGATTATTATATTGAATTTACCACTTGCCTAATGCCTAATGATCCCACCATTCTGGTTATTAAATGCCGGCTCCAATACCACATTGTAAGACCAAAAAATAATCTCAGCTCATTTTGGTAAATGGTTGTGATATCTCCGAAACTGTTCACTGCTGCACTGGAAGATGTTTTCAAGCTTCTGGACTGGAAAGGACTCGGCATCAACGTCAACGGCGTATACATCACTCACCTTCGATTTGCTGACGATATAGTGATCATGGCTGAGACCCTGGAAGACCTCAACACAATCCTCGGTGACCTCAACAGAGTCTCTCAACAAATGGGTCTTAAAATGAACATGGAGAAGACGAAAGTTATGTCAAACTCACGTGTCGTACCCACTTCTCTAAAGGTTGGGGACACTGCCCTTGAAGTTATGGACAATTATGTTTACCTGGGACTAACGGTCCACCTAGGTAGGTCCAACTTCAGCAAAGAGGTAAATCGTCGAATCCAATTAGGTTGGGTAGCGTTCGGTAAGCTACGAAATATCTTCTCGTCCGATAAACCGCAGTGTCTCAAGACGAAAGTCTTTGACCAGTGTGTGTTGCCAGTGATGACATACGGGACTGAGAAGTGGTATTAAGTGCCTCATAAAAAGGCCCAAAGAGCAATGAAGAGGGCTATGCTCGGGGTTTCTCTGCGTGATCGAATCAGAAATGAGGAGATCCGCAAAAGAACAAAGGCAACCGACATAGCCCGAAGAGTTGCTAAGCTCAATCGGCAGTGGGCAGGGCACATTGCTCGCAGGACTGATGGCCGCTAGGGCAGAATAGTCCTTGAGGGGCGACCGCGTACCGGAAAGCGCATTGTGGGCAGGCCTCCAACACGATCTGGTGAAAGTCGCGGGAAGCCGCTGGATGCGAGCAGCATAAAACCAGTCGTTGTGGAGATCTTTGTGGGAGGCTTTTGTCCAGCAGTGGACGTCTTTTGGCTGAGATGATGATGATGATGATGATTTTGGTAAAAAATGACGCATCCGCTAAAATTAATTGACGGTTTGCAAGTTACAAATTGATTAGGAAACGACCAACACCTCAGTCTACCTGTGACTGCCTACCTGTCCCTGTAAAAGGTTCGAGACGTTCGAGATGATACGTAAACAGTGCTACATAACAATGGTGGAGTGCTCGTGTACACTGTAGGAAAAATTTCAAATTTAGTTACAGAATATTAAAATTAAACAACTATGATAAATGTGTCTTTCTTCATCTGGAGACGTTCAATGAGAATTCAAGATAAATATAACATAATTATTTCCTCTATCTGTGGGATTTCCTTAAGTACTCAGTAGGGATGATAATATCAACAGAAATGTTTTTGTATGACAAATAATACACAACATCATTAAATATAAATACTTGCGGCTCTTGCCAAAAATTACGAATGATATTATTTATTTGATGTCGCGCTTAGTTTCTGTAGTTGTAGATTTTATTCAGCTCGTATAATAAACGAGCTCAGTTTATTATGAATGTCACAACATCACTCAGCGGTAGGTACTCAGCATTCAAGTAGAGTGATAGTAAATTTAATTGATATTAGACCATTCACCCAATTGCTTCCGTGATAATAATATCTTACTGCTTTTGTTGTTTTTCCGGAGTTAGGGCCTGATTTAGACTCGCTAGAATTTTAAGTACATTCCTTAACTACCCACTTGCATTCCTTCCTTGAAACTTAGGGATAGGAATTTCTAATGGAGCAATTCCGAACAGTTCACCTGTAGCATCTACATGTTTGTAGTGATTTGTGAGCGTTCCTGAAAACCAAACAATTTAGCAAGAAGTCAAAATTGACTGTATTTTTAAATGGAAATTCTAAGGCGGGGTGGTGTTACAGTTTGTTTGACTAGCCATCGTCACATTGGAGATTCACTACTTTATGTCTCAAAAATAGCATAATGTACTATGTCCCGCCGCATTGCTTATGAAATATTCAAACATCATTTTCCCCTCTATAATTTAACTTCTGCTGCCTTCGCTGTATAGGTTGCGTGTCTCGTGTGTGTACACTAACGTTTCAGGGTTATGCGATCAAAAATATACCATTTAATTAAATCCCCCTCGCCATACCGTAGTTTACTTCCATTTCAAAGCATTTCTTGGCCAAGCCGGGGAATAATAGACATCTTATGTTAATGGAACGACTTGCAAGAAGAGAAAAGTCTAACACCAAATGGGTATAGGAGGTCCGTGCAGCTGCCGCTATGTATTTATTTAAATGTATATGGGAGCATGAATAAATTAGATGCAATATCAATGCCAGATAACAACAGTAATTGGTCTATAAAGACGAGGAACGATGTCACAGCGCCTAGAAATGCAATTATGTCGACGGGCATACTCTCACGGACACATAGCTATGTAAAATAACACTTATCGCGTCACTTATTGTTGTATTAGTCTTGAGAGTTTCAGCAGGCTTTACTCAATGTGTTTCATGCTGCTTTTACCTCAGTATTTTGTCGGATAAATTTTTTGAGAGAAAAATGTATTAGGTAAAGCTATTTTGTAGAGACTAATAGAATAGTATTAGACTTCTTTTGACTTGACTCAAACTTTTAGGGTTTTGGACAGCTGCCAGTGCATGGACTAGTAAAATGAATGGACTAACAAAATAAGTATAGTATTTAAAATAATCGAAAACTTGAACGATATTGTGCATTATTATTATTTCAAAAAAACGCTGATCAAAACATCTCCTGATTCCAAAATTAAGTCAGTTTAGTTTATTGATCGAAATAAGAGAAACGACTAATTGGAATGGAATATAATTTCCAAGTCAAAACTAAATAGATGGAAATAAAATATACTATTCCCGAGTGAATATTGTAGGAATAGGACATAAGATCATAAACTGTCTTCACTTTATATGGGCATAACTCAAAAATTTGGCTGAGAAGTCCATACTAGCACAAATGGAAGTGCACTGGGTAATGTTGTCTACAATGTTCGCAGGATTTAGGGTATTTCCAAAGCTTCAGGAAATATATAGCAGTTGAACTATCCAGTGCGTTGCCAAGGCCATCGTTAGCACACCTATTGAAAACATTCCATAAATGATTGCCGATTTAATCTAAAACGTTACGTGGATTAAGCTTTCACGCATTTTTATCGCCAGTACTAGGTTGACCAAGAAGTAAAGTTTTATGTCTACAGACATACATATTTGAGCTTCTAACTCAACATTATTAGTAGTACAGTAGTTTAAAAGACAAATTGCAGATTAGTTAATCATATTAAGAAAAAGTAAAGCATGCAACTTTTGAGCGACCAAACGAACAATTGAATATCTAAAGAGTTTCTTCCAGAATTTCATGCAAGAATACATCAGTATCTCAACGGGTTTGCTCCGCACTGATCTCTCAGTTAACATCCGTGTTAGCACACGTGCTTATTCCCTGTCGCCGTGAAAGTCGAAGCCGCTGCTTCGAAATAGAGCACATTGAAATTTAGCAACTGTCTGTCGGGGCGCATTACCGACCGCTACCGCATTTATAAATATTCGCCGACGTTTTCAGCTGACAGTTGAGTTATAGGTCACGTTATATTTACAACAAGTTGAAAACACACAACAAAAAATCACATCTTGATTAATGATAAACTCTAGTGAACAGCATATGAACAGTTTTATTAAGACACCTTTTCTATTCTTCGAAATCTAGGTTTATTTACCATTAGGATGCGGCTACAAAGAATAAAGGAACGGACGGAACTTGTTTACAGATTCCAAGTTTTAAAGTCCAATTCCAATGAATAAATGGTTGTTAAAGATTTACAGAAGAGGACTAAATAGAAAGACGTATTTATTATCGATCTGAAAAACAAATTGGAATATAATTTACTGATTATTTTTGGTTAATAACGCTTAATGAAAAACTTGTTAGCTTAATAGAAGAACGGTACCGATAAAGTTTTGTAGGTACTTGTAGTTTAATGACCATATTAAAGAAGTAGTTTCTCCGAGGATGTTGTAAATATTAATATTATATTATTAATTTTAATTCATGAATTATATTTGAGACTGGTTAACTGATTTTTGAATAACTGAATTTCCTTAACGTTCATATGATCGAGAGCAGAGCTTATTGAAATTTGAGAAGGTCCTCTATTTACCATTTATAAATGATAGATTCATAAAAAAATAATATATTCTATTCCCATTTAAGACAATACTAAAAAGCAAAACTACTAAGAGAATGGACATATGTGTGTATAAACTGTCATTAAAATCAAATCCTGGCCATGTTCCAAGCCGCAGAAATATTGTCTGCCTTCTTTGCAGAAAGGATAAGTACCGAAACTCTGAAGATATCTATACTTATCTTTTCCTATTATACATTTTGCAGCCAAAAACCAAGTATTTTCAATGGGTGTTTCCATTTTCAAACAATAACAATAGTTTATATACAGAATTTATGCGTTTTAACGTCTAGCATTGCTAAAGTGGTGATTTTTATCGGGGTTGGTATTTTATAATTATATCTATTTATATCATGAAACAACGACACTACTAGCCTCAATCTGTAGTTCTATTAATCATCGACATCGTGTTTCTTTTAAATAATTACGTGGATGTGACTTTTACTTAAGGAGAATTTGTTTTTAGATCTAAGTATCACAACAAATTAGATTTCCATGTCTTTGTTTAACTTATTAGCTGGCTAGTTTATATTTTGGTACGTCAGTTAAACAACTCTTGCGAGCGGGGACGCAGGAAAATCCAGTTTTTCATAAATGTGTTTGTTGTTTGGTTGGTATGTCTGGCAGTCTTAGCTCCATCTGTAGTCACATCGTTACTTCGCCGAATAATTTGTCCATTGGCATGATGGATGTTAATGTCTCCGCTCACATTGTGGCGGTATTTAGCGCGCCTTTGAGAAAGTGATAAATCTGATATGACTTCCTGAATACAAATTCTCTGTCTTTGCACACTGAAAGATAATGAACCTTAACGCAGATATAACCTAAATAATTAAGTCTACCCGTTTCTATGCACATCGAACCAAACCTTCATAATTTTATTTAGATGTGAGTGTATTTGCTAATTTTGTTATGTCATCTAAACATTATGTAGGATGAATCTTTTATAAATCTTTGTTATGGTTATGTAATAATACCATGTAGCAGTTTATCATCATAATCATAACTATCCGGGTTATCCCAGTTACGTGACCATGATAACGTCGAGTCATATTGTCTATAGTTTTATACTAAACTAGCGGCCGCTCGCGGTTTCACCCGTGTGGTTCCCGTTCCCGTGGGAATATCGGAATAAAAAGTATCCTATGTTTTAATCCAGGTTATAAACTACCTGTGTGCCGAAATTCATCCAAATCCATCCATCCGTTGCAGCGTGAAGAAGCAACAAATATACACACATACACACAAACGTGATGTGATTAAATTGATTAATGATTAATATGATGTCATATTAATCATCAATCAATTTAATTTAGTTTAAATAATTTATATTACTTTATATCTCGCTTTTTTATCACTTACATAATGTAAGACTATAATGAAAGTTTGAAACGTCATAACTTTACTTGCATCAGAAGTGATACGAACTCTTTTGTCTCTTAATCTCTATCTTAATTTATTTGATTTTAGCAGTGACGTTTTTTCTGACATATAGAAGGTTTCGTAGTTAGTTTTAGTTTTCTGTTTCCAAAAGGAACTGGAACAAAAATGTTTCAGTCTATGTAATTTCATTTTTTTCTCACTTTTTGTCGGCATCTTTATTATCAATTATAGTCTGAAACAAAGGTTACTTATTTGCTTTCCACATCCTTTTTCCAATGTTCGCTTTGTAAAAATGAACCATTTTCAACACCTTAACGAACGAGAACAAAAGAGCATAGTGTGAAGTGACGATCGCCTTTCGAGTTACAAAATGGAGTCATCAATTTTAAGATCAGTAAGTTGTTAGAAACAAAAGTGACTGCAACAAAAATGTGTGTTGTTATTGTAGTAGGCAGCTTTGAAATAGTATCACACGAAGCGAGACATTTTAAATACAGTGATTTGTATCTTTAGTCGGACAGATTAATTTATCATGTAATTTTTCCCAAGGAACTTTTGTGTAGGTACTGAATATATTAATTAATGAAGGCAATTCATTGTGCTAATGAATTTCTTAATCTCTATAATTCACAATAAAGACAACTAACACGTTATAGGTTCGGAATAGAAACACATGTAACGTTAAAAATACCATTTGCCTTGAGTCGGACTACACTAAAAATAATACATTGATTGACATGAGATCCCACGTGCTGACGAAAAGGGATAACTTACACACACACTGTTAATAAAATATGGAAGTTCCATCAAACATTTTTGATAAAGAAATAGAAGATAGAATAAAGCAAAACTTATCAAATAAACAAGTATAAGAGCTCCGTTAATTATAGAAAGCGTTAAAAAAGAAACTGAGAAAATATTGGATCGCCAGCAGCGAAATGCAACGGTTAAAGCAAGCAAAATAAGGGCCCGCCGTTCTTCAGCCGTCAAGTAGAGCGTCTTAAAATAGAGCATTGATAGAAGCTTAGTCTCACGGCTCGTTGTTGCTGATGTGGCATCGCCTAGATGAGTGTGGTGGCTTGAAGAAGAACATTATCTTTTAAATGGAATTTATTCGACGGCGTCATAGAAACTACAAATTATTTTGAATATCTCTCTTATAAAACCTAGTCCGACATATCGATGAACAAATTTTAAAAACGCTTTGATAAAAATGTTGTCGAAAATATAGTAGAAATATTACATAGTAAAAGTATATAGCCATAATTGAAACGTACGGTGAAATAAAACGTAGACATAAATAAAGTATATAAACTAGGTGTATTCAAGTGTTTGTGTTCGCGTATACTTAGAAAATGTTGTGAATAGTATAGCGTTTAAACCAGTAGTTACTTTTAAAATTTAACCGAGCTACCTAAATATATGGAAGACACGTGTCAATAGTCAGACGGAAAGTTTTAAAATAAATTATTGATGGCTCATTTTTGACACCGAAGAGAAGAGGCCGGAGCATTTTTTTCGGTCTTTGGAACGCAATACGCGAGGTGGTCACATGAGTTAATGAATTCGAACTTTTTTGTGCGCAGGAAATGCGTGTTAGAAGCGTGACGTGTGATGTTCTACTGAAAATTAATTATAGGCATGGTGACGTCGAAAATTGTGTCTTTGAATACTGGCGGCTTCGCTCGGTGTATTATAGAAATTGTATCATTTTAATTAAATTCTGAACGGGAAAGGAGTTCGTTGGAATAGTTATTTTGTTCAGGGTAATGTCAAATTGTGGAATAGTTTCTTCATGCTTTTAAAAAACTTTATAAGCATAAAACACTGACTTAACGTCGACTTATCAAAAGTTTAGCAGAATAGATACATCTCGAGATCAACTATGCTTCGGAATTCATGTTGAGCCGTTGATCCGGGTTATGGTCGTTATAATGGCTGTCGAAAAAAACACCAATCTGACGGGGCCAGGGGGGGTTAATTGCTCGATATTCTCATGTTCTTAAGCGAAGGCCTGTGTGGTGCCGGGGATAAAGAATTGCACCACCCCATCTCTTCCTGTGGGTGTCGTAAAAGCCGACTAAGGGACCATTCCAGAGGATGGGCAGCAGCATCTCTCTGATGTTACCCTCAACCTACTGCGATCGCCAACCCGCCTGCCAAGCGTGGCGATTACGGCAAATACCCCTCATATCCTTGGGGGAGGCCTTTGTCCAGCAGTGGACGTCTTTGGCTGAGATGATGATGATGATGATGAAGCGAAGGCCTGAACACAGCAATGAGATGTCCGTAGCCTATAACGACTAAAACAACTGCAGTTATAGTTTTAATTTGTTATCAAACTGCATGATGCAATTTTTTTATTTACACCGTTCGATCTTGTGCAGATCGCTCATTCCGATAGACCGACCACGGCGTGCCAAGAGTACCTACACTGATTTAATCAGTTCTTTTAACTAATAATAGCTTTCTAAATGTTTTCATTGACATATCACATTGACACGGAGTCTCGACTACAATGAATTCGCAATGGTATCTTCTATGTCACTCACCGCCGCCCATTTTGGCAACATTTGGCCGAGATAAATGCGTACTCTTGAAAGTATCAAGACTATTTGTTTAACTATCACGATATTTTATTTATGAACTGTATTAACAACTTTACTCGCACTGATGTTAGATATTAAAACAAGTATATACGCTCCTGTTAAAGTATGTTTAGCTATAAAAGTAACGGATAGTTTGTTTTGACGCACGTTATAATAAAAAGCTTGACGCATTGAGTGCAACGCGTAATCAAGCGTCAAGTAAAAGGGTTATAATCATTAATTTTGGGATAGCACGTGTTTGGTATAATGCTCATTGACACCACTTTAGTATAGAAATTATGGTTTCACCAAGCCTTGTTTAAAAAGCGGGATAAAATGTCATTCCATACGTTTTTATTGAGCAATATACTATGAACAAAAAGAGCAACCCTTTCTCATTTTAATGTTTTTATTTGTACTGGCTTACACTTCCAATCATTAAGATTATGCGGAAGAGTGCCTACAGGCTTCAGGTCAGGCCATAATGCCAGATTAAAACCCGCCAAATCTCATTCTACATCCAGTAGTCATAAAACTAGTGTATCAAGAGAGTCGCCCCATGAACATGTTAGCCTATTTTCCAGATAGGTGACCAGATCTATCAAGCGCGCTTACTTCTCGTTGTACTTACTAAATGCACAACTTCAGTTTATATTGCTTAAGTCGTAAACTCAAAAGTCGACTAGCAAATTACCTATTTGGTATCGTAGTTGTAAAGCCTAAAGCCACTTCTTGATACCTGTTCAGGTACTTGTCGAGTTCCATATACCTACCGACGCGACTGGCTAGACGGTAGACAAGCATCTAGTCACTACTAGTAATAAAGACAAATCGAACAGAAAGAGCAATCATATTGTAGAAAAGTTGCGCTTGCTTCAGGTTAGGGTACCCCTTAACTATTTCCGATGGGGAGTTTTATTTAATATTTTGAGACAAGTGATTGAGTTAGACGCCTGCGCAGGAGGCAGGCGGCAATCTCCGGTTGCGAGCGGAAGCTCCCGGCCGCCTCGCCGCCCTCTTCGGATTCCTGTCTAGCCTCCGTATCTCGGGCCGCATCTCTGCAAGCCTAACGTAGACGATCGACAGTAATAACTGTTGACAGTGACCGAATTCCTCGTGATCCTCAGTTCGAGATAAAACTTAATTGAATTTAACTCGCTTAAAGCGGAAGTTGATCGTGTCAAGGTTGCTTCTAAGTTCTTAGGTTAATTTCTCAAATAATGTAATAGTTAAAAGAACAAACGAAGAAATAAAAATAATAAGATAATGTAGGATATTTTTAATAGTTATAAAACTGTGTCGATACATAGAACAGATATGCTTTGCTTAAAGGGAAACAAACAATAGACTCTAGACGGATTGCATAAAACTGTCAGTGAGATGTGTTAAGACAAAATTTATAAATTAACCCCCTTATTCATAAAAATATTTAAGCATTATTTAGTTAATCATTGTTTTGTCTCTCTTTCTCAAATACAAAATGACGTTTGTGTGACGTTGACAAAACAATATTTAAGGCATTGGAGACGCATTGGAAATTTACGTGGCGAGGATCTTGATTTTCCCAACAATTACAAAACATATGAAAGTGATATTTGATGACATGATTTTTCATTTAATTGACTTCATTTTGCTAGTTGCAGAAACACGATTTTTCAACTTTTATAACAGAGAACAAAATATCAAAGTAACCTTTTTTAAAACATAGATTTGCATTTTACAGGCTAACCAGACCGATTTAAGCATCTAAATTTTCTTAGTAGATTAGTCTTAACACACACTTCAATATTGTAGTTCATTTTTTAAAAATAATTTCTAGTTTTAATTTAAAGGAAAAAAAACAGTATTTCTTATGGCACGGGGCGCAAACGCTCCGTATGAGATTTATTGTTTAGCGGTGCGTCGCCTTAACTAAAAAATGGTTGAATAGTTTTTATGAATAAGGGGGTAAGGATCTAACTCAGGTTTTAAAACACATGCATAGTCGTTTACCGCAGCGCGCGTCTCGCAACGCGCATCCCTTATTAAACCACGTTGTCACTAACGCAGACCCCCGGGGTGCGACGAACTAATTTATAAATCCGACATAATTAATTAATGTCGAGCTTACGATCGACGGACGGTATTTTGCTTAAGCAGAGTACCTTTACAATCATGCCTCCCTGGTATATCTACATACTCGATCGTTGTGAATCATAGTGTATGCTACGATTGAATGGGAGTAATTGTGGTTCAATTCTTAGAGTCTCAATAGACACAAGCGTAGGTATAAACCTGGGATTCAGTAACCATCATCTTTTCTAAGCGTGTGGCATGATGTTAATAGTATTATGTGTTGTGTTCGGACAGTCTGAGTTAAGATGTGTCTGTGGTTGAACACTGCAAGAGAAGTATTTAGGCTTTTATATTCGACCTTAGGTATACAGACACTACTAACTGACCCCTTGAAAACGGTCTAAATCATGTCTCAGTGGCCTACTTCTGACAGAAGAAAACTAAAGTGTAAAAATTAAGAAGCAAGAACATGATTTTAGTAATTGTAAAATATACAAATCAATTCTCAAAACCACAATTCTGCTACTGTGATCCATGATCGTGTATCGGGGATCTGATTTTGACAAATCCTAATATCTTAATGAGGCACGAGCACTATCGAGATATTTATTGATTTAGCGGACTTGTGGTCCAAGTAAAATGAAGGAAAACCACATACCTGTTGTTTCTGATGAGACCAAAATTGAGTTCGTCCCATAAACAGCAAGTGATATCACGCCTGCTTTATTTAAGGGGTGGCGACGGAAATTCAGAAGATTTTCCGATCGTAATAGTAAGCACCTCGTTTCCGTCGTTGCGATAAACAAGTTACTGGCGTGTTAGTTAGGGGGCTCATCCATGTAATTAATAAACGAAGTGAACACGAAATCTAATGGGTTTGACGAATACCTACTGGAAATGTCAGAATTGACACCAAGTTGTATAATATACGTAGACGCTAACCCAGAAAGATAAAGAAGGGAAGAAGCATTTCAAATTTGATACTAGAGGGAAATGTTATTAAAAAATCCAGACTGAAAAGACGAACTTGATCTGATTAGTTAATAAAGATACTACTTTCTATAGGCACTGTACCGCTTCAGACAATTTTTCATTAAATTTGTAAAGAGAAGAATAAACGCTACTAATAGAATAAAGTGAAGTAATTTATGCGTCAAACTTTAATGAAAAAATATCTAGATCAGATATTGCATTAGACATTCCATTGTGGAGCCGTATCGCTGTCACGGTTTCCTCTTTAAACTGGAATAATCAATGCGCTGGTACAAAACTACGTACACAATTCAGTATTTATTTTACTCCAGTTTGCTCGTAACGTGCACATTATTGTCGTCGGAGACGTGTCAAATGTCTCTACGGCCGACTCGCATCTCCAATTGAATGCACTACATTCAAACCTACCCGACCAGTTGGCTTCTCTGCTACGTTATACAATATGCAACCTTATTTATGAGAGTTAAAGCTGATTTTGCATCTACGATGTCCTAGATAGCTTTCAGCAACAGTTCATTTGTTTCCGTTAACACTTCTGGTTCACAGGTTCTTCAAAGTATCAGATGTTGCCTCCTTGATTAGTGAAGCACGACCCGCGACATAGTTTGGCTTCGACCGGCAAAGTCAATAGTCATGGCGGCTCAATTCTGTTTGACAATTCTGTTTTTTTTCCTACAAATATGTTTCCTACACATTTATTTAGAGAGAGGCTGCGAAAATGCCTGGTGGTGTAAAACACATGATGTGTCAATTAGCGTGTAGAATGAGTTTGGTCGTCGACCTACATAAAATCTGGATGCGCTGCTAGTATTTATTAAGTAATTTACATATCTATTAGTTTGTAACATAAAACTGAAAATATGGAGACGTTAATATGTATACTAAACTGTGGAAGTATTTATTTATTTATAGCATTCGAGTAGGTAGGTACTTAATAAAAACCGGACAAGTGCGAGTCGGTCTCGCCCACCGAAGGTTCCGTACAAATTTATGGGTACATATTATATAGTTCAGGTATCGAGTCTCGAACTTTTCCCGAAATTCAGTTTTCAAAACCTACAATTACTTATATTATTTATTATTTTCTATTATTTTTATTTTTGACTAATAACTCATTTGTATTTGTATTTCTTTATTACCTATATATTAATACGTGAAGCAAAAACTTTGTACTCCTTTTTACGAAAATTGCGCGGACGGTAGAGTATGAAATTTCGCACACTTATAGTTTATATAGAGATGGAGTACAGAATGTTAATATTTTTTTAAAATTATGCATAAAAAATACATTAAATCAATAAAACAAACATTACACACTCTATTATGTTACATTACACACGCATATATACTCTTTACATAAATTTCAAAAATGGAAGAGGAGCGGCCGAAATCTGTCAATGCCAATCCAAACTCACATTCTATTTTTTCATTTTTCCGTGCAGCCATAATAAAATTACGGTCGAATTTCGAAAACTGGGCAACCACTAGTTATTAAAAACGGAGAAGATTTGTTTTTTGTTTGTAATGATTTAAATAGTTGTCAATGTGAAATCTAGTTGTTCTCGCATCTGGAGTTTTAATTTATAGATATTTTATATGAATAAGGCTTTCCAAATCTAATGACATTGATCTAAGTATCTCATTTTAATTTGCCTTTGCGCTTTCCCCTTTCCTGACTAGCATTTTCAATATAGAAATTAAATTCAGCGTGATCGATCGGAGCCTAATGGCTTATAAAATTCGTTATGTAAAATCTCCAAACGCTCACTTCGCAACAATAAAATTGATTTGCGCCCAAGATGGCCGACGGAACCGCAAGATATGGCCGCGAGAATGGTGATCGTAAATTTGGTTTTGAGGTTGCATTTGCAGAATGCTTATATTCATCTATAGAAATATTTAAAGTGTTTGCTTGAACTAGATTGTTGATCACTTTAGTACCATGTCATAATAGACATGGCTCTACATACTAATATACTTGGAAGAAGACGACAAGTTATTTCAGCAACTTTTGGTGCTGACTGTACTTTTTAATTAATTTTGCAAACATGTTTCTTATAGTTATGGTACAGAGACCAAAACAAAACATTTACATACTTGTTTTTTCTGCTATACCCTGACAGGGTGTCAGGGTATAGCAGAAAAAACAATAGTTTTACTTAAAATTCCAATTATTATCAAATAACTTGACTGATTTCTTATTTAATAGATATTTAAGTTTAGGTTTCTGTTGACTCTCTAGTTATTACAAAGAAAAAGAACAAAAATATTCAAAATAAAGTCAAGACTCTACAAGATGTCCAAATATTTCCTAAGCTTTCCTACTTATCCGCCTCCAATTTGTAATCTCGACGCCCACGGCAGACCATTAGGTACCTATCTATCCCTAGTCGTGTTTACGACGTATGTTTATCCGTTGTTAGGAAGAAATTCTTCCTTGTATAATAATCTTAGATTTGTTATTGTCTTTATATCTATACTAATATTATAAAGCTGAAGAGTTTGTTTGTTTGTTTGTTTGTTTGTTTGTTTGTTTGTTTGAACGCGCTAATCTCAGGAACTACTGGTTCGAATTGAATAATTCTTTTTGTGTTGGATAGTCCATTTATCGAGGAAGGCTTTAGGCTATATAACATTACGCTGCGACCAATAGGAGCGAAGCATCAGTGAAAAATGTTGCAAAAACGGGAAAAGAGCCTAAAAAATTAAAAATGCTGCCGAAAGTCACTATTCCACGCGGACGAAGTCGCGAGCACAGCTAGTATTCAATATTTCGGTACAGTTGCATGCGCGGATTCACGGATTTACCCACTGAATGACAACTAAAAACGTAATAAGAATCTAATTAACAATTACTCTAATTTATAGGAAGTTGGATTCTCAAATTAATTCCAGTCTCTTGAAAAGTTCCCACTCCGAGGAGCTAGTGATTCGATCACGTGATCGGTTTTATTATAGCCCACCTAATATATGAATAAGACTGTCTGCGCCGCGATTTGTTGCATCGCTGCCCGGTTGCCGTGCACTTACAGTTTAGGGCAACATTGTAACGGGTAACTGGGCCACTCCGAAACACTTTCTTTTTTGTTTCATCGTGAATGGATGACGTAGGTCTTACAACTCTAATACAAAAAAAACATGGTATGAATCCCGCTACTAACTACTATTATTTATAGGAAGTTCTTATTATGTTTGATGTTGTCTATAAGTATACCTAAAATTAATGAAACCTTGAAAGTCTTCGCTACGTGCGACACTCCCAGAAGCTAGTGAGTCGATCACATGATCGGTTTTATAGCCCACCTATAAGACTGTCCGCGCCGCGATTTATTTCACCACGGCCCGGTTGCCGTGTGCACCGCACGTACAGTTTAGGGCAATATTGTCGTTGGGAGCTGGGCCATTCCGAAACACTTTCTTTTTAGTTTCGTCGTGAATGGATGACGTAGATACTAAGTTTACGATACTCAAAAACAAAAAAACGTCATAAGAATCCTGTAAGTATTTACTCTAATTTACAAGAAGTCGGTACCACGAATTATGTGAGTCCTTATAGAAAGTTGGAACCTCAAATGAACTCCAGTGTCTTGAAAAAGCAATTTGAGTCTTCATCATATAGGAAGTTGGAACCTCAAATGAACTCCAGTGTCTTGAAAAAGCAATTTGAGTCTTCATCATATAGGAAGTTGGAACCTCAAATGAATTCTAGTATCTTGAAAAGTCTACGCTCTACGTAACACTCCTAGAAGCTAGTGAGTTGACAACATTGACGCTGGGAGCTGGGCCATTCCGAAACACTTTCTTTTTAGTTTCGTCGCGAATGGAAGACAGTCGAAAGGGTGAGTTTCTCAAAATCCTTCTTTTGGATACTGTTAGAGAAGCCAAGATTTTTAAGAGTCGACGATCAGACCGATCAAGAAGAATTAAAGTTGATAATATGTCAATCTTTATAATTCTTCAATACGTGTGTATGTCACTGAACTCCTCCTAAACGACTGGAGCGATTTTAATAAAATTTTTGCGATGCAATAGGGGTCCATCATGGGATCTTAAATGGACAAAGGCGCGCGAATCATAAGTCTATAGTATAGTATAGTAATTTGGATGAAAAAAGTATCATAAACGCCCCGCCTAATCACGAACTTGAGGTTTTTAGTGAAATAAAGTATTACAACCATTATAATAAAGACATTGAGAATCTTCCATAAAAGTTACTAAACATTAATAAGAAATAAAACAAATTGGTGGATCACGGCAGTCCACAGTAGCAACTAATAAATCTTGCCTTGTTTTCTTTCCAACATATTAAGACTTACGTAGGAGGCATGTTAAAAAACTACATAGCTATTAATTTAAGAACAGAAATAGATAATCCATAAATAAGACTCATAATTTAAAACGCATTAACAATTCGTAACAATCATTTTACTAAGTATATAAAAATAACACGATCCAAGATGTCGGACAATAAAATTGTGAGCTCCTGGTCACTCCATGCGAATAGAATTAGCATGTAAGTCGGAAACATGAATTCTGTGTTTTATGAGCTCTAATATTTAGCCACAATAACGGACTCAAAGGCTTACAATTCTAAATATCAACTTGGTTTGATATTGTTTTGAAAATGAAAATATACTTTATTGTACACCATACAAAACACATACATTCAACATTACAAGAAGTGGTACAAATGGCGGCCTTATCGCTATTTTCTAAAGTTTACACAAACTACAGATGGAAATGATGGACTTTCTTGACGTTTGATAACGTTTCAAAACCTTACGTATTAATTCAATTATTAATAATACGCCTACAAAATTCGTTAAACAAGTTTTATTTCAATGTTTGGGGTTGACGAAATCTATAGAAAGAAAGGAGGTTATACCTAGTTGATGTTTCGTAATTAAATATCAACAAGGTAAAACACTTACTACTGACTGACTTATGGTGCGGGTTCGAAAACCTACTTGTAAACATTTTTTCATACACTTTTCCAAAGAGGTAAAACTCGTAAAAAGTGTTCCATTTCAATTAACTATTATCAACGCTTGTGCATTTCAAGGTAGCCTCCTTTTTTTTGTAACGTTACAGTTTATTATTAGTCCAATAAATTAACGGCACAGTCCATCGCAGTTCTAGCTAATTCCAATCGTTTTCGCGACAGACCGCTAGAGCGGAAAGCCGCAGGGAGTCGACGAACTTAGCTTAGAACCGACTGTGTCGTTGCATTGTTATTAAAACGTCATAGCTTCTGTTGTATTTGCTATTAAAGTGTATGTAGACATTGTAACAGGAGCTGTTACAATGCCCACTAAAACAAAAAAAGTATAAAAAATATTATTTAAGAAAAGTATAGGTACTTGTGATTGAATTGCCCTTCAAATTAACTTTAATCTGACACTAAATGGTGGCCCACGTTAGTCACCTCGTTTTTATAGCATAAATGTGTTATTTTTATAATAACTCGATATTAAGTTTAATTATTTATCACTAATGGGGAAGTGCTTTGCCGCCATCTCTTCTTATGGCAATATAAGGCCGAAGCATACTTAACCCGGAATCCGTAAACACTGAGGAACTGGCCATCTTATCTCTAACTGTCGGAACAGAACATTACTTACATTATTGTAACGGCGACAGATTTAGATAGAATAGACCCCGCTGGGAATCGACCGCGGGACTGGCGGTTTGACCGATTTGAGAGTTAAGATCACAGAGCCGATTAAATTGCGTAACCATAAATTGTGGTCCAAATAATTTTAAAATACTAGCAGTTGCCCGCGACTTGGATTTCGTATTATTTCGTACAAAAATAAATACTACGTTTCCCAAATCAAAAAATATAATCAATATATGTAGAAACTGTTTCGCAGCCAATCACCGTCGTTAGGGTGCGGCGTTGCTGTTCCCAAGTCGTGCACTCTTGCAGGCAATGTTAAGCAATATCTGTGGCACTTGTGGCAGTATCTTCCGGTATAATGGTGGCACAATAGGCTTGCCCCTCTAAGCGATCTAATGCAGGTACTTACTTCAAAAAACACTCGTGTCTTGACAGTGCCTGCCTGCACCACACGAAATGTTAGCGCTCCATGTTCATCATCAGCCTATACTAGTCCACTGCTGGACATAGGTCTCTCCTAGTGCACGCCACCGAGCACGATCCGCGGCTACTCTCATCCAGCTCTTGCTATGCACCTTGCGAAGATCGTCGTTCCACCTAGTCTGAGGGCGTCCTACACTACGTTTGCTGATACGCGCTCTCCACTCGAGAACTCATTTACCCCCAACGGTTGTCGGTTCTGCGGCTAATATCACCGGGCCACTGCCACTTCAGCTTGCTGATCCGATGGGCTATGTCGATTACTTTCGTTATCTGTCGGATCACCTCATTCCGAAGTCGATCCTTCAGAGAAACTCCGAGCATAGCCCTTTCCATAGCTCGCTGAGCGACTTTAAATTTGTGAACCAGCCCTACTGTGAGTGTCCTCGTTTCGGCTCCGTACGTCATGACGGGTAGGACGCACTGATTAAAGACTTTCGTCTTTAGACTTTGTGGAATAGGCGACGCAAAACCCGACGTAATTTCCCATATGCTGCCCAGCCTAGCTGTATCCTTCTGTTAGCCTCATTCTCAAAGTTATTTCTACACTATTGCAAAACCTGCCCGAGGTAGACATATTCATTAATGTTCGTTGGACATACCCTTGGTTTTGTCCAAGTTCATCCGGAAACCGATGCGTTGAGAAGAGTCAGCTAGGCCGTTTAGCATGTACTGTAAATCCTGTAACGTTTCGGCCACGATGACGATGTCGTCCGCGAATTGCAAGTGTGAGATGTGTTTGCCGTTGATGTTAATGCCAGTCCAGCGTTTTAAACACATCCTCCAATGCATTTGTGAACAATTCGAGGGATATCACATCCCTTTGTCTCACACCTCGATGGAAGGGGATATGCTTAGTCTGCTGGTTCTGTAATTGGACGGCCATGGTGGCAGCATTGTACAAACACCTCAACACTTGGATATATCGCTAATCGACTTGGCATCATTGCAGGGATTCTAGAACAGCCCAGGTTTCGATAGAGTCAAATGCCTTCTCATAGTTCACAAATGCTAAGCACAGGATCCAATTATACTTGTCGGTCTTCTGTATAATCTGTCGCACTGTAAGATGTGGTCTATGGTTCCGTATCCTCCTCGAAACCCGGCTTGCTCTGGCGGTTGAAATTCGTCGAATCTGCGCGCAAAGCGGTTTGTGATGACTCTTGAAAACAGCTTATAGACGTGGCTTAGGAGCGAAATGGGTCGGTAGTTCTTCAGTAGGGTCTTTTCTCCTTTTTTGAAGAACAGCAAACAACACTCCTACTCCACGCCTGCGGAGTTCTGCCATCGAAAAGAACGGCGTTAAAGACGTTATACATCTTCATCATCATAGTTTTTGTGCACCCTGAACATTCATTTTAATTCAAATTCAAATATTGGTGAAACAATATTAGTGCGATAAATAACGTTACTGTTATTGTGGCTTTACTATAAAAGCTTGGTATATCGTGTCGCTGACTTTTTTTTCCATCATTGGATGACTAATATTTTTGTAGTACATTACATTCATGTACACTTAACCATTTAGTCAGCGTACACCGATAAAGCAGCCAAGTGGCACTGTCTCTTCCGATGTGATTTACAAATTTTGCGATTTCAGATTGATAACTATTATTTATCAAAATAAAATGCACCTAGCCATATTGTCCCGCAAAGCATGTAGCATTCTATCTGTGAAATAATTTTTGGAATTGGACCAGCAGTTCCAGAGATTACCGTCCGCAAACAAACCATCAAAGTCACAAACAAACAAACAAACAAAGTCACAAACTCTACCTCTTTATTAATAGTACACTCGTAGATGTTCGCGAAATGAAAACTCAAGTAAATTATTAGAAAGAAATAGAAAGAAGAAAGAAATACATTTATTGGCACACTGTTGTACAACAAAAACTAATTACATTTACAAAAAATAAAATAATATGTATATATATTGAAAAACAAGGTACTTCCACAATAAAAAACAAAACAGGAGACAAAGTTGGCCAACTAGACCCCAGCCTCAGCACATGCTACAACGACATGAGGCCGCTGCAACGCTGGTATTCTGGAGGGGCCTAGTCGGTGACGTGACAACAAAAACAAAAAACAGAAAAACAAAGAAAGATAAATAAATAATAGAAAAAAACAACTTAACTTATTATTTCTTTTGTTACATGAGCTTCTTGGTAAGACTTTGTATGTAAATTTTCATGGGCACTAGCTTCACAACCACTACTTTACAATACGAGTGTAACGGCTAAATAGTTTCACTGAAGAACAGCTAACTACCTTTGGCTTCGATAACAAGACAAAATCTTGTAAAATTAGCTCGAACTTACTTGGAATAAAATTGAACTAGGTTTAACTTATGCTGTCTTTTTATGCCTTACCACAAAAAATGAGACAGCGTCAGTTTTAAACTCCGTCTAAGTTAAGTCTACATTGTATTTTAATACGATATTAATGCGGCAAATAGTAATTATTGGCAGAAACAAATGCACGACCGAAAATACAAATTGTACAAGTATTATTTCGATACTTATATAAAGACATTTTCTGACACCTATAATATTATCTGTCCTTTTAACATAGAGTCTATAGAGACACAATAACATATTGATGTTACAAAAGCCCTGTGACAAGATTAGGGTTGACACCTTTTTATATTAAAGAAAGTATGTTGTGCACTATTTACTTGTTTACCTACATTATGTAGAAAAAAGAAAAATTCAAAAATAAGTAGTGTAAAATCTTTGAATTTATTTTAAAACTTGTTGTTTTTAGCGATTAGCAACTCTTAACTACAAAAACGAATAATGCTTAATACTCGTACATAAAAATATTTTTTATTTGATTTATTTAGATAAAACTTTATATAAATCTTTATTTTTCTTATTATTATTAACAGCTGTTAAACGCAATAATACAATTCCTAGAGATTTACTCTAAATTAGTTCTAGACAAATTTGAGATAAAGCACCTTTATTCTTACAAAGTATAGCAAATAACTGTTCGCAGAAAGCATCGTTCGTAGAAATAAATATTATGATTGATATTATTAATATTATAAGGTACAGGTGCCAACCCTAGACAAGATGGTTCATCGGTATGTCGTCACGAGCCGGGAGGAGCTGAGGTATTGACGAGCTCTCCGGCGACGAATGATTTAGATACTTTTCCTGTGACTAACATAGTTACAGAGTCAATATACTTACAATACGTGGCAGGTACTCTTCTGTATTTGGCTACCTGTTAACAAGAAATATCTATGTCACCTAGCTTGTATTTGTTTTATAGATCTTAATTTTTTTAAATAAGCCATAATTTGGTAGAGTGAAATAGGTACCTGAAACGGTATAGTGCTAAATAGGCAGTTTAATGTTTTAGACAAGTAACGACTTAGGCCAAACACTACTTAAGAATGAAGTTTAGGCAAAACGCGATTTAGACTAATTACGTTTCAGGCATACAGAGAACAAAGGCTCGTAATTAATGTTGTTTTAAATATTTTTTTGGCTTGGTTTCAGTCATATATTTTTTTTTATTTTCATATCAATATGCTAGTGATTTAGGTACACACAGCGTTCAGATAATAAACGCGAGCGGCTGTATATTCTCCATATCTAATGATTTCTAATATTTTTTTACAGGAAACTTAACTAGTTACAATGATTATTTAATTACAACGCTCATTAACTCCTTACCAATCCTTAGCATTAAATTCTCGAAGCCTTAAAGCGTCGCAAATCTGTCATTCAGATTAGTCATACTGTGCCCCAGTCATAATCCACACAAATCTATCTATCCACTGATTCTTTCTATCAATAGCAGTCGCTGTTAATGACTCTTAATGCAGCCGGTACCAACGACTGTACGTGCCTACTGAAGTACAGTGGAGCTCGAGATGATACATTTTGGTCAACCATTTATTAACATCAAATTAATCTCAGCAATCGCAGTCGCGCGCTAACCACTGCGCCATCGAGATTATTCAAATACGACGATCTATTAATTCCTTCCAATCCATCGCATTAAAATCTCGAAGCCGCCACAAATCTGTCATACAAATTAGTTATACTGTTCACCAGCCATCAGGTTCTATCAGATCATCCACATAAATCTATATCTATCAAATAACTCAACTGAATGACAACGAAGTAGTAGCAGTTGACCCGCTCGTCTTACCAGCGCCGTAATGGCACCGAAGAAAGAACAGTAGGTAATGGTGCGATCGACGTTTGAGACTCCATTAATTACCGTATCGTATTTAAATACGACGATCATCGATTTTTAAATCGATGACGACGATCTATTAATATTCCTCACCAATAGCCGCCCTAAAACGTCACAGATCTGTCATACAGATAAGTCATACTGTTCACCAGCTATCAGGTTCTATCAGATCATCCACATAAATCTATCTATCAAATCATTCAACTGAATGACAACGGAGTAGCATCGGACCTGCCCACGTCTTACCAGCGCCGTAATGGTGCGAACGACGTTTGAGACTCCATTAATTACCACCACTTATTCCTGTAATTAGCTTGCTCGCTTAATATTACGGCAAAACAGTATAGTTACCGGCCTTAATAGTTTTACAACGATTTAATGTGCAGTTCTACAGGATAATATGGACGTAATGGGCTGTTGTTGAGTTTTAAGCAAATAACTGCCGGCTGAGGATTAAAACGGTGGGTGGATCTTTCGCTAGTACGTTCGTTTAATTTGTTTTAACTTGAACGAAATAAAGTCTTATACTTAACTAAGTAAATTGGATACAACGGATATAGACAGAGATAGAACGTAATTTTAATTTAAAAAGAAATAGCTTCCACCTGAAATGTCCGAAAAAAAAAAACTCATTCACGACGAGCACTTTCTTTTTTTTTCGGAGGAGCTCGATGACGCGCTCTGTCTGCGATTGCTGAAGTTAAGCAGCTTTCGCAAAGGCCGGTTATAGGATGTGGCACCAAACATTTTGCGTCTAGGACCGTCTAAGGCATTTTGCATCTAGGACATTTTGCGACTAGGGCGTTTTGCGGCTAAGGCTTGCGTCTAGAGCATTTCGCGTCTAAGGCCTTTTGCGACTAGGACATTTTGCGCTTAGGGCGTTTTGCGTCCATAAAATAGGGCATTATGCGTCGAAAGCAAAAATTGTAATCTCGAGCGCCTACGTGCTTCGGAAGGCATGTAAAGCCGTTGGTCTCGGCAGCATTCGATCTGCACTAGGCCTGCGTGACGGTTTATAGTTTTCCTGTAGTGTTTCCATCAATATGGCGCGCCCCAGCAGTGGGGACACAAAGTGAGCTGGTGAGGAAGATGATGACGATGACTCTTTGCTAACAATAACTAACTCAATATTAGAAAAGGTACACCTACTTCGTATTACCACAATGCTTCTGAAGTGAATGTAAATGGTGCAATACGATTTATGGGACAAATGCAAAAAAATTGTACATTTCTGAATGCGTGAACGTCTTATTAGAATAAACGTTCAATACATAACTTCTTTTCATATATTTTTTCAAATACATTTACAAAATTACATTATGACAAAAACTAAAAGAAATAAATAATATTTTTCCGATAAATCAATTAAATAAAAATCAAATCATCAGGATACGTTTAGTTTTCTTCATACAAGTACGCGTGTCCTTCTCGCCCGTGTTCAGCTTTGTGTATGGGGGAAAAAATACAGTTGAGTGATTTTATACTGTTAAATATTTTTAGTTATTTACAGAATACTACATACATTTTAATATTTTAAACAATAAATCAGGCCTCTCTATTAAAAACTGTTTTAAATATCATTTTTAAAGCCGTCCGTAACTTCTTTCATATTTGTTATTCAGCTTTGTTTATTGTTATTTAGTAGAAAAATAAGTTTTTACCTGGCAAAACTAAAATCATAAATAACGTCTGTAGGTGGCGCTAGTTCTGCACGACGGCCATTTTGCTGGAGTTCTGGTTAGACGGACGGATAACCATTCCATTAAACTAATTAGTTAGTGTATGTTTAGCTTTCTATATAGTTTATTTCAAGGATACTTCATGATATATTTAGAAACATATAAACAGTTTGATTCAAAGACATCTCTTAGTATTTTTCACACATTTTAGGTTGTACACACGAATGTTTTGTTCCTTTTTGTTACGAATTTGTTACATTTCTTTGTGACGTAACAAATATGAAATAACAAATATGAAGTAAAGTCGCACTCATATTGTAATAGTTGACTTGGATTACTAAAGTTAAAATATTATGATCACAGTTAATTTTAAAGTTGATTTGCAAAAAAAAATGTTAAGTAAGTCGAAAGTAATACAAACTAGACTTGCTGCCATTCTTTATTAAAATAATCAATCAAGATACTGCTTTTTACTCATTAACAAATTTACCTTTTAAATAGAATGCACAACATGAACTAGTCCTTATAGTTCATCTTTGTTAATTTTTGTAACATCAAGTTATTTTCATCTTTGTTTCCTATTTGTTATATGTACAATTTTTTTGCATTTGTCCTTTATCTCTTGCTTGATTTAATAATAACTATTTATAGTCCTTAAAAATTAATAGAATTTTCTGTTTTTTTTTAGTTTTAATTTTTTACGAAAACTTTTAGAAAGTCATAGTTTCTGCAACTAGAGTTGCTCTGTCTGTGGAAAGCTTATAAAAAGTATATACAAAAGTAGACAATAGAAAAAAATCAATGAGGAGTTGTTAAAAGAAGTGTCAATGACTTTCAAATGTGGCAAAGTTCAAGTAGCGATCGCCTTTTGTCACTTAAAACAAAAGACTTTTGTCTTGTATAACATTCCATCATAGAGAACAATATAGTTGGCTATTGTAATTGTCTTTCTTACACTCGCCACGTGACAGACCCTTTCGTACTTTGTCTGCGACCTGTGTCTGCGACTCTACCTCTATTTACTTAAGAAATAAAAGGTTTATTTTTTGCTTAACTCAGACAACAATGGCCATTAAAGTAAATACCTCTAACTACATAATCATAAGAGAAGTCTGGCAAGAGCTGGATTAGAGAAGCTGCGGATCGTGCTCGGTGGCGTGCACTTAGAGAGGCATATGACCAGCAGTGGAATGGCTGATGAAGATAATGATGATGGTGAAGATGATGAAGAGAAGTGATGACTGACTGAAGAATTATAACATTGCAGATACCAAACCATGGATTAGAACTCTGAAATTTCAGGTTAGGTCAGGCTTTGGTCGGCTGCCGAGAGGCAGTTTACGATGAGATTTATTTTTTATACATACAAAAATAACGCCTCGGTGTCCGAGTGGCAGAGCGTTCGGCCCAATACCCGAAGGTCTCAGGTTCAATTCCCAGGTCGGGCAAAATGTATTTTCAGATTTTTCGATACATAGCCCGGGTTTGTGATCACCAACCCGCATTTGGTAAGCGTGGTGATTAAGCCATTACCCATCAATTGTAGCGATGACTTGGGGTAATATAGTGGGACAAATAGGCTGTTTACTAACTTTTTTTCTCTTTACAAAGATTTCCTCTTTATGATATTAGTATAGACAAATTCTCGTTTTCGTTAACATGATCGAATGGCGATTGTAACTTGCACTAGGCACTCAGTTCCTTAAGGAGAAAACTAAATCAAACAGTGATTATACAATGTAAATAGAAGGGAAATGGGTTTTCCTTCCTACAAAATAATTGCACCCTTTTATATACTTACTAGCGGCCGCTCGCGGTTCCACCCGCGTGGCTCCCGTTCCCGTGGGAATATCGGGATAAAAAGTCTCAAAAATCTTATGTTTTAATCCAGGTTATAAACTATCTGTATGCCGAATTTCATCCAAATCCATCCATCCGTTGCAGCGTGAAGAAGCAACAATTAAACACACATACATACCTACACACAAACCTATGTGATTATCTACGGTTTGTTTATGTTTGCCATTATCGCCACGCTTGGCAGGCGGGTTGGCGACCGCAGTATGGCCTACTGTTTGAGGGAGGCGCTGCTGTCCGTCTCCTGCAGGCGGTTTTCCCTTTGTCGCCTTCTACGACTCCCACGGGAAGAAAGGGGGTAATGCTATTCTAAGCCGGCATCACACGGCAACATCGATGTGGTTAAACGAAACTGGTAGGCAGCTCTAAGGTACTTCAAGTAATGACACGAGGATCGTGGAATCGAATTAACCTCATAATTTTCCAATTCCCATGGATAATTTCTCCGCGCGATCCGTCATGCGTTGACGGGCAGGTATGGAGTTGCTTCCGCACCACATTTTTCCGTTTTCAGTACGAAGATGTTTGCTTAAGCTGAGGTCTTCCGTACGATCGATCACTGTCGTATAGTATAGCATACATACTTACATTATCATAGGGACAATGACCTGTTTAGTGAACATTATGATTTCTTCTGTTCTCTAGAAGAATATAGAGTTACGCTCTTGATAAGGACGTCGCACTACACAGATCTTATCATGTTTGTTTTAACGAAGTACCATAGATTGCTTTTGAAGACATCGTAAAGCTAACATGCCTTGTTAAGAATAGATAGCATTGTTGGTGGTACACCTGACCCGGTTTGACATGGGGTACAATAAATAAAAATAAAAATTAACAAAATTTAGGAACATTATTCAATTGAGTGCGTTTCAGAATGCCTGTACGATTTTATTTTAAGCAAATAAACACAATTCTCTCAACGCCTTTCTTTCGTGATTCTTGTTACCCCGACCGAAGAGAGGCACATTATTCTCTGCGTCGTATGCATAAAGAATCTTTCAACTAGAAGAGCAGATTACTCACACAAGTCGAAACGATGTTTAGTCAAATGTTATGATCGCATATTTGCCGATGACATTTTCTCCACGTCAAACAAAAACAAGAGAAGCATCTTAGAAGTAATGCACGTAGGTCAAAGTGTAACTATAAATAAACAGCGTTCGACACTGCCGGCCCAAATCTTAGCAACTGTACAGTTCAGAAATAGATTGTTCGGCACGCTCCGAGTACTCCGGCCCCACTTGAGACTTAAGCCACATTGGGTAGAAGCGATGCGAAATTCCGCTATCCGAGAGTATCTTGTGATTCAGTTAACCACAATACCAGCTGCCATCGCCGTCTATAAACAGGAACAAGGTTTTAATAGCTGCAGTAAAGTTGACATGACTCAGCAATATTGAACGTTGCGTAGATTTATTGTGTCATATTGTTTAGTACGAGTATATTTGAGTAAACTTACAAATTAAGATGTTAGTTTCGGTTTTAATTTTGTTTTTTTATTAATTCTGCAGTGCAGCGAGTTGTTTTAAATCTTTGTGTTAACTTTTTAAATTTAGTTTTTGGCTTGGCAACTACTTCAAAAACTTTTACTTTAAATTAGTTACCTATGTGAGTAGATATTTTAAACCTGCACATCACACAATTTGTTCTGTAATCATATTTTTTTATATATTTAAAATGTAGTTTATTACCGGGATTCTCACCATGTTTATTCACAAATTTTGCACAAATTTTTAACTATTTTCATCGGTACCGGTTAAAATAGTTAAGTACTTATATATTAAAAAGTTTTTATTACAGTCTGTTGTATTTTTAAATAAGTACAGCAGGTAGCTCAGTGCTGCTGTTACCCGGTTTACGAAATGTCGTGGGTTCGTGTCTGTTTGGCATGTCATGGCATCTTTTTTACAAATACTATTTTTAGAAAATAAAAATTTAAAAGTAATTAGTAATGTTTATGATCCATTTCTCTTTTCTTTACTTCAAGGTTAGCTAATTTAAGTATTAGCAGCAGCTAATCGAACTGTTTAAGTATTTTTTATTGTTTTGTATTTGTATTCATATTATTCATATATGAATATATATGAATAATATGAATAAGATAGTTGGAGTTACGTAAATATATATATAGCTACTACATAGTATATTACAGAGTGCCTGTGAGGAGTATCTCATAACGCCTCGGTTATAGGAGGAGATAAAAATCATTTGGTACCAGATGCGGTCAGTTTCAGATTGCGCTGCTTTATCGACCATTATATTATAAATTATTGTTCATGTTCACACGACATATTGAAATGTTAGTTACAAGGAGACTTAGAAAGAGTACCTGCTAAGGATTATAAACGTAAGGATAAAATGTTATAGTATGTTAAATAAATACGAGTTCAAAGCTTTATTAGAAACAGTTGGTACACACAACATCATTTGCTTAAAATAATTCTTTTTATTTTATTTATTTATTTATTTTAAACTTTTGCAACAAAATATTACAAGGTGGACTTAATGCCTAAGGCATTCTCTACCAGTCAACCATAGGGTGGTGCGGAAATGACATGGGAGGTGCAAATTTTGAGAGACAACAAAAGTAGAAAACAGTATAATAAAAAGATTCAAACTACATAAATAAATATTCTATATATTACAATTACATAAAATACTTAAATAAAAAAAAAATATAAATTATAAATAATTTAAAATTCGGTCGTTACTGAGATGATTCTGCCAAAGTTTCATTAAGAAAAAGCATGCGGACTTTCTTTTTAAAGACATCGCGACTTGTAGCCATCCTGATTTCGAGAGGCAGCGCGTTCCACATGAGAATGGACTGGACTTTTATATCTTTCTCCAAGTTCCAATGCACCTCCATACCAAAATTAATCGAAATAATTGATACCGTGGTTCAGGTGTGAAAACGTAACAGACAAACAAAGTTACTTTCGCATTTATAATATTAGTTAGGATAAGTAATAAGAAAAGAAAGGCAATCGGAACATTTCGAATTATGTGGAAACGTTAATTTAGACAATGCCATTGTCATTTGAAACGTTAAGCCTGTTTGTCTTAACAAAGGATTAGAAAAACAAACTGAATCACACATTAGTGGAAAGTGTATAGCGGCCGGCACAGATTCAATCTGTCAGCAGCGCAACTCGATATACACGTGCTCGTTAAAATTTCACAGTCGTTCTGCGGCTTCGGGCGGGGGCGGCGCGTAAACAGCAGCGTACAACTTGTTTACATACCCGAACAGCTTCTCGAGAAGCGTCCCTCGGATGAGGCGACTGCGTTGATGTATCTGTACGAGTGCGAGCTCACTGTTTATTTTTCCTCGACGCTCCTTTAGAATCTCCGGTGAAAATTACGCAGCACCCACCTAAGACCGCAAGATAAGGAGACTGCAGAAAGCAAGCTTCCATACATGACGCGTTCGAGCGACGCACACATACAGGTTGACTTTTTTATTACCGTCCAAATGTTTTGAGATGACACCCTTTTTTTTTTTGAGAGAGTTTTCTGATTGCCTCAAACGGCATTTTCAGCGTCACCGGGCTTTTTTGGGAGTGGCGAGGTACATAAAGGGTACCTCAAGCCGTGTGAAACGAATCACCTTCGGAGGTTTTATAGAGGGAAGGGCATCACACACTTAAAAGTGCGCTACTAGATTCTCCGAAGGGTTCGGATCGGATACTCTCGGAGACTCCCGTGACACAAATGAACAACTCTTACTATTGGACTGACTCCCTAACTTGAAAATAAAATTCAGCTGTTCCATACAAAACATCATTTTTATGGCCGGTTCTCCCTATCCATCCATAGGGAAGGCTCGTGCCCGAGCAGTGGGGACATAAAAAAAAGAGCTAATGATGATGATACAAAATATCAATATTCATTCGACCAAAATGTATGGAACAGCTGAATTTTATTTTCGAGTTAGGGAGTTCGTCCAATAGTAAGAGTTCTTCGTTTGTATCACGAGAGTCATCTCAGAAGATTTAGACGATGATAAAAAAGTCAACCTGTAGACACCGCTGAGCTCGGCTGCAACCGCACAGCCCCCTTAGACAAGTAGCAAAACGCTAATAAATAGAAATAAAATAAAATAATTACTGTATGGGATTGACATAAACGTCATATAAACGTGTCGTTGATTTATGCCAATCCCGTACAATAATCATTACTATAGTGGTCCCCCATTGGTCGAAATTCGACCGTAATTTTTATTAAAAGCTGTTCACTAAACAATATTTTATTAAGGCTGCACGGATTGTACCTATCATGAGCAATGAAAAATTAAAAAAGATAGAATGTGAGTTTAGATTGGCATTGACAGATTTCAGCCGCTCCTCTTCCATTTTTGAATTTTTTGAAATGTGTATGAATCAATGTTTATTTAATTTAATTTTTATATTTTTTATGCGTAATAAAAAAAATAGCGTTCTGCACTCCTTCTCTAAGTGTGCGAAATTTCATACTCATCCGTCCGCGCAATTTTCGTAAAAAGGGGTACAAAGTTTTTGTTTCACGTATTAATATATAGAAGATATTTGATTTCTATTCTATTAGCGTTTTGCCACTTGTCTAGGGGGTCGGTTGTGAAGTTCCGTATCCGTGACAGGTGTCTATGTGTGCGTTGCCATGTACGGACCTTACTTTCTGCCATCTCCCTATTTTATGCTTAGACGCTCGAGCGAAATAAAGTTTTTCCCCGCATTTACCGCGTCCGCTCAGAGCTAGCTTTTTCAAATTAATCGTCGACTTTTATAGCGTTTTCGTTGACTCCGTTCGCGTTTGCGTATTCGCCTTAATTGGATAGTTGCTGCGTAATTAATATGGGCTGTGTGCTTGAGCGATGTGCGCTAATACGATGAGTGATTAAGCTGACGTTTAGTGCTAGTGGTTGCCGCTACATGCATACGTATTGTATGTATACACATAGTTAAGTGGTTTTGGAAAACACATGCAAACATAGTAGGCACGTGGAAGAAAAGAGGAAATTCTCGGTGCAGCTGATAGATGGCGCTGAAGTCAAGCAGCTTTTTAATTATGTTATGAGTTTCAGCTAACAGAAAGCGTGATTAAGTGTATATTTTGATAAATTAAGTTTATTTTCTTAAAGAAATATTTTTGAATTAAAATGGAAAAGTCTATTACGATGTCCAAAGAGTCCCGCGTTACCATAAACATAACCATAGACAATAGTATAGCTTCAATAAAAAAATAGGTTGGTTGCATTATGAGGTTGACAGAGGGTATTAGTGTGTCAAGCAGCGGATAAGGGGCTCCGTTTGCAGTGGAGTGCGCTCTGCGATAGCTTTTGCTAAGCTCTGGTAGCTATTATTTATCATGATTTACTTTAGAGTTCTATTAAACAGACAAACGTGTTTAAGAAGTACACGAGTCCCAATGCAAAATAGCTCGTCTAGTATAGATCAAACATATAACTAAAAAAAAACGATATTCATCATTTAGATTAGAATAGAACATTTTTTTTTCGTAATTTCCCACTTATTTATCATCGAGATTTATCATAATTTATTAGTTGTTTATGAGTACTACTAAACTACCTAACTTAGTAAAGTTAAGTTTGCTATATAGGTACTTACTTTACTTACTTACCTACTTATATTCTACATAATCTTTATATGATTAAGAATGAAAAAGCTATTCATTACAATGCCCGAAAACAAAAAAAAAAAATGCCATAAATTTAGACTTCAAATGAAAATTCTTTTAAAATTTCCGAAGAGGGCTAGCTAGCTTTTGCTAAGCTCTGCTTGCTTTATCACTATTAACCATTTACCCTAGAATTCTACAGAACTGTTGTCAACGAAGAGTCAATGTCAGTCATCAATACAAATTAATCAAGCCCAAACACCAGGTAATTGCTGTAAATCGTTGAAGAGTTCCCTCGACTGTCTTTCGGCTCCATCATCAGATTGACTCCTGGGCCCTGTTTAATAAAACTTACAAATTGTAAATTGTAATTGTATTTTACAGGCTAAAAGTCTAAAAGTTTCTGTTTAATAAAGATTACAAGTTACAAATTTACCATGGTGGAAAATTTACAAAATTTTAAAATTGTAGCTACAATTTTACATAATTCTGTTGAATAAAGATTTTCTCTCTACAGGTGACAATTTATATATTTGTAAGGAAAACTGATTTATTGAACGCATAATTGTAGTTACAAGTTTACATATTTTGTAAATTGTAGTACAATTCCGACAGGTGGACTCGCCTGTGTCAGAAATTTACAATTTTGCGCCTTAAGATATAATTAGTAAAGAAATTCAAAAGTAATACAAAAAAATGGTTTTAACAACAAGTAGTGAAAGTAGTGACAGTAAATCCGCAATATCTTCCACTTTTTTATTTTCGTATCGTGAGTTAGTTTTCAACTTGTTCACTAAACCGACCGAATAAAACATCTTTATTCTCGTATATAAGAGAAAGGATAGTCATTTTATTTTGGTGCTCCATGACTTGTTACGAATAATACAATTATGAAACTAAATCACTCTTTACCTACTCCTAAAATTCTAAGATTTTTTTAAACCTACCCTCGTTAACTTAAATCTAGGAATCTTCAACAAAAACTTACATTTTATGTAAATTGTAACTTACAACTACAAATTTGTAGATACAATATTGCCATCGAAATCTACAGGCCTTTTTTACAATTGTAAACGTTTATTAAACAGCATTTATGTTTTTACTTGTGACTTTTTACATAATTGTAAGGTTTATTAAACAACACTTGCCATACAACTTTACAAATATGTAACTTATTTACAAAATTGTCGGATTGTAACGTTTTACTAAACAGGGCCCAGACCTTCATTAAATAGTAGTGCTATAAAATACTTAATGAAAAAAAATAACAAACGAACTAGTCGCCACTACGATTTTCGAAGGTTCCCCTTGATTTCCCTGGGATTCTATCATCAGATCCTGACTTAGTGGCAATGAAACCACCTCGAAAGTATGCTCTTTCAAATAAAAAAAAATAATATTAAAATCGGTTCACAAATAACGGAGAAATCGCTGGACATACATAAAAAAATATTCACGTCGAACATAGAACCTCCTCCTTTTTTGAAGTCATCGGTTAAAAATTATTAAAATAAAACAAAAAACCCGACTGCTAAAACAACCATATAAAAAACAATTATATACTCGTAAATACCGGATTAACATAAAAAAATACTGCAAAGAGAAAAAACTGGAAAGAAAAAAAACAAGCTCTTTCAAGATCAAGATCATCAGATTATAAACGTTCAAACGTTTTACTACTATCGTATCAAGCTAAAACTGTAATTTGGGTTACAGTGCTTTTTGCTTTATAATCTTTATTGTGATCGCAATAAAAGTTATAAATCATAAAACACAGAGTTTAACAGACACACCCACTTAGTGCCACACAAAATAACAGTGCTTAGGCTTGGTACTGAGCTCAGGCCTTCTGAACATGGCGAGATCGGGCAATAGCTCACCACGCTGCTCTATGCCGATTGGCGAGTAGTTGATTATTATTAAGTAGCAGTCATCCATTGCTTTTATTATTACTAATTTCTCAGATTTTAAGTGTCAAAAGACGGGAGTTTAAAATATATAAACCCTAACCCCATTACAAATAAACAGAAATTAAGCTCCGAATAGTTATTTGGTGTTTTGTTCCTGTCATTTAACGTCATATCGAATTAGAGTAAAAAAGACAAAAGACGGAATAACTATTCGAAGCTTATTATTTGTAAGACCTTAAGTGCCTTACAAATAAACAAAGAATAAGGTACGAATAGATAATCCGTCTTTTGTTCCTTTCATGTAAACGTCATTTCAAGTAAGAGTCTAGTGGTTAAGACCACCGGTTTAGACCTAGAGGTCCCGGGCTCGATTCCCAACGGGGGGTACATGTTTGTGTACTCGGTTTGGTTGGTGGTAGGGCTTGTTTGTCCGCCTGGCTAGCTACCACCATCTTATCTAAATATGTCGCCATAACATCAATGTTTGTAGCATTGGCGTGTTCCGGCAGCTAGAGATAAGATAGCCAGTGCCTCACTAGTTGAGGATCCCGGGTGAAGTGCGTTTCCATCATTGGCCTTATCATCATTTAACATCAGGTGAGATCAAGGCACTGTGCTTACCCGCTAAAAAAAACATTTTAAATTTTCGGAGTTTATTCTTTGTTTATATGTATGTGTATGTGTTTATATGTATGCACTAAGAATCTTAGAGCATTAAACCACTAAGACTATAGCTTTAGTTTATTGCTCTGAGTATAAACAGACCTCGTACAGACCCAGATTAAACCTACAATAGTTTAGGTACTCACGTATGTATGAAGCTGAAAAACGAAACTGTGCCATTTCATACGTGATCTCAATAAAAGTGACGATAAGCGTATACCCGTAAATAATATTAACAGCCATTACTCAATGTCAGCGGCAAAACTTTGGGTAGGTAGGTGTTTATTTCATAAGCGCGATGTATAATTTTAAACTTTTCTATAGGAAAACGGTCTTTATCGCCGCCGCTGTCGGTCACACATTAATGGCATCCCATTCACGGACACTCCACTCCATCACTCCATGTTGTTTATCTTATTGGCCCCTGTTCAAAGGCCTCCACTCCATCGCTCCAAATGTTATTATATAACTACTTGAATTGCGTGGCATCGCTCCGAGCGTTGGATTTCTAAACATTCTTAAATCCTGGGCCTAGTGTGAGTTTTGTTTACTATCCGTATTCATTTGATTACGTTTACGAAAACGAAAATTAGTATGGCATTGAAGCAGCGCCTCCTGGCGGCATACGAAAGGAGTTAACGTTTTGCCATACAAATTCTCGTTTTCGTTAACGTGATCGAATGGCGAATGAAACTCGCACTTGGCACCCAGTAGTTTGTAGTGATGAAGTGACGCGAAGGAGTACCCGTGAAAACTACGTGGATTGTGTGGCATCGCTCCGAGTCCGAGCGTTGGATTTCCTAACATTCCAAAAGCCATTAATTTGTAGTGATGGAACGACACAAAGGAGTACCCGTAAAAACTACGTGGACTGTGTGGCATCGCTCCGAGCGTTGGATTTCCTAACATTCCAAAAGCCATTAATTTGTAATGATGGAGTGACGCGAAGGAGTATCTACTCGTGAAAACTACGTGGATTGCGTGGCATCGCTTCGAGCGTTGGATTTCCGAACATTCCAAAACCCAATAATTTGTAATAATGGGGTGACGCGAAGGAGTAGGTACCCGTGAAAACTACTCTGATTGCGTAGCATCACTCCAAGCCTTGGATTTCCAAACATTCAAAATCCATCTCTAATTTGGAGTGAAAGAGTGGTGCGAACGGAGTACCCGTGAATGGGGGCCATAAAACCCATTATTGTCCGGACACAACTGATGTTTTGGCAGATCGCAAAGTGGTTACCGCATCCCGACCGCAGCCACGAATAAAACGAACAAACTAATATCGACGTGTTTATTCTAGCGCCATACATAATTTTCGCTTCGCCACAATCTGCCTCCGCTATTCCTATACTAGGTTAAAGCGTATTAAATTATTCAGCCGCGACATGATATTCGCCTAAAAGCAACCAAAACGGGCATGATAATTCAGGAGCTGTCACAGATAGAGTGGGTCACAGCACAGCGGTTTTATATAAGAATGGAATGACACGTCGTCTGCTCGCCATTAAAATTGCATAGTTCACAGGTACCTAACCAGGCCGCTCCAGCTATACTGGGAACGATCGAAGCATGCTATTATTGGATTCGGATTGTTTCACTGAATGCCTGCATTTTGCCTACCTTCCGTTGGGCTATTATGTCGCGATTTGTTGATTGGTAGCAAGACTATAAATACGGTATTTGTTTGATGATCTGGAGCGATGCTTCGTTTTCAATCCACTTAAGACAATTTATCGGTTGCACTGTACTGTTGGCGAATTATTTTCTCTTTTTTGAAATAGTTTTGAATAGCATTAGATTTAAAATTTATAATGATTTTACTTTAAGCTAAGTATTTTTTATGTATTAGAATTGTTTTGTATATCTACATATATATCACAGCATGAATCGGAAGTCTCCATCATCATTTAGTTTTTGTAGCAAATAGAAATAAACATTTATTAATATTGTTGTAAATTATATAAAGTAATTTAATTAAATTATTTTTTTAATTTAATTATATAAAGTAATTAATTTAATTTAACACTTTTAAAACTTTATAACGACAATAAACAACATTCATAGACTGAAATGTGAAAATTATTGATGAGAAACCTTTTAGCAGTCGCTTGAGCATGGAAAATTCTAGAAAGTCTAGAAAACAAAGAAAGCTATTAGCTGATGGCGCAGCACTAATACATTTTCTTCTTGTTCCAGGTAGAATTATGCAATAAATCGCACGAGAAGTTCCTTAAGTCGGTCCTATGCCACGGCGCAAACGTAAGTCCAGATATTAACTAATGAAATTAAAACCTTTTAGTTTCTATGAATTATGCATGTCTCAGTCTTTAACGACCTCAAGTATAATGTAACATAAATCTCGTGGCTCCATTTATTTGATTTCTTTTCAGCAAATTCGTTTCATTCTATAATTCATTTCTGGCCCCTCTTCAGTTATTGCAGCGTTGGTATTTCAGCTAGAACGTATATTTGAGAACTGGAAATATTTAAATAGATTTATAAATATTGTTATCGAAATCTTATATTGAAAAAGGAATTAAAGCTTAATTAGTACATAAGGCGTTAATTTTCTGTAAATATTAAAAGTAAATTATAAAGCATTTAGCTGATTTTCTTAAGAAACACCATTGCTGTATAATATAAAACCATCTTTAATGAGCGATAAAAGTAAAACGAAATCAGATTTTACCACGAAATTAAGTTTAACAAAATTTAAAGAGGGGAAAAAAAATATATCTCATTGTTTGCATTAAACGGTCGCGGAGGGCGGGCGGAGTAATAATAGGACATAATATATTCAGGGCGAGTCAAATAAAATTAGCACGGTGAAAAATGTAAACGGCCTTTTTAGTGCCTCGAGGACGTGTAAGTATTAAGGTCGGCTTCCTTTGTGGCATCGAGCAGTCCCGAAGGCCAAAATTATTTTATTTGAATAAGGCGAAGGCGTATCGTCTCATGTTCATTGCGTTAGTAGTCAATTCCTTTATTGATGCAGGATATTGAAGTCCAAGGATGAGGATATGATTTTTTAGAAGGTGAAAATAAGCCATGATAGCATAGTTGGCAGTGCACCTGACCCGGCATGTCATGGGGTCCGGGTTCGAACCCCTCTCGTGGAATTTTTTCAAATCTTTGTCTTTTTTTAAGTTAAATAATTTTCACTCTAACATAATAATTAATGAGGCTTATCCTACTTATATTCGAAGTCATCGGTGACTATAATTTCCACTGAAAATTCTCGACCGCTATACTGTCTGAATAAATACATTGTGAAGAATGACTTTAAAAAAAAGTGATTAGGCAAATGACTTCGCTTCAAAAGCGAAGGCCAGATGCGAAGATAGCTAGAGAAGCAGTTAGGTTTGTGCCTGATTTTACATTGTGTATTTTTAGTAAACGTTAATTTCAAAATCACAGGTGATTCTCAAATTTGCACCTCTCCTAGGCTTCAATGTTCGAGGTTTCATCGTCACTGAAGTTGAAACTGACTAAACAGGAGTTGGAGTAGGGACTAATCATGATAAAACCTCACAATTATGATTCTCATTTACAATAAGACATACATCAGGTTATTAAGAAGTAAAGCTTGGTACTTAAGGTGTTTAAACTTAAACAACAATGCCATATACCATAGGGGGGCGATTTTGAATCGGGGACTAATTCTCACGCGATGATATCAAATAAGAGTGCTCCTGGTAACGATTTATTTAACACTGAAAATTCTCAAACGGTATGTATTCTAATATAATAATCAATTTGTCATGACACTTTTAACTTCGCGATTACCGGTGAGATTCAAAATCGCCTCCCAAGTGAAAGCTGAAATCGGTAATCGTCAATCACACCTGCACATTCCGATTTAAAATCGATTATAATTCAGACAGGCGCGGCGGGCGTCAAGTCGTAACGAGCTTATTAGCGGCCTGGCGGCGCATTCGATTAAATAACGCAGGCGATGCATTAAATCGACTGTTTTGAGCCCATTGATTATTTTTATATTATTGAATTTGAAAGTACAACGAATTTGGATTTCAATAATTATGAAACAGTCGGTTTTTCGTAATGTCTTTAATTACTTTAATTTCAATTCCAATCCATTGTGTTGATAGCGAGTTTTTCACTAAGTATTCTATCTACTCGTTTGCCAAGCCTCGGAGGCTGAGTGGCAAAGTGCTCGGCCGAAGGTCCCGGGTTCCATTCCCAGGTCGGGTAAAGTGTGATTTGGATTTTTCAATGCATAGCCTGGGTTTGTGATCACCAACCCGCATTTGGCAAGCGTGGTGATCAAGCCATTACCTATCAATTGTAGTGATGACTTGATTTCAATGATGATGGCCATTGCCCAGCTGTGGGACAGTCCATAGGCTATTTTCTTTACTTTACTAGTATTCTGCAGCTGAAGCAGCGCTATCATTTGGTTCAAGAGTTAGTTTCACAAGTTTGTCAATAGGTGGCGCTACTTCGTTTTGGATATTATTTTTAACTCGATCAAATAACAAAGTGAACTGTTGAAAAAGGTAGCGATTTGCAAGTAAAGCAAATAAAGGTGTTGCACCTGATCGGTGAAAAACTTAAAGTATCTCGAGTCCCTTGGTGCTTCGAAAGGCACTCGTTGGTTCCAGTTGTTGCCGTTAGATGGCAGTCATCAAAACTTAACTACTCGCATAGGGCCAGCTGTAAGGACATAGCTTTATCCTCCGATGTGGCTATTGTTTATGTGGGATAGCTTGAGTCCTGCAATAGGATGATGAAGTGGAATTAAAAGACTTACTAATTTGAAAAAAAATATATTTTTTTTAGGCGCGGCTTTTGAACCCTCCACCCCATGACATACCGATCAAGTGCACTACCTGTATGCTAAAGTAGTTCTGTTCAATCCGCCGAAATTTATTAACACTATCTCCTCTAACTTTGTATTCAAAGGAGCCTTATTCAATTTTACCTTTTTTTTTATTCTTTGCTTTCGTCCTGACTTTCGAACACCATTACCATTTTACAAGGTCTCAAGGAGACTGTCAAAACAGTGATGATGATATACTTTAGTGTAAAAATACACTATGCCGAAGTTACGCGACTGAAGTTCGGCATGATTACGTCTACAATGCTATTTGAATTACTGACGACACATAATACCGAAATTACGAACTTCGGTCGCGTAATTTCGGCATAGTATGTTCCTTCCTACACTTAGCTAAGATATGATTAATGATATGATAACTTGTTTCTCGGTCTTTAGATATATTTAGAGAGGTGTCATTGTTTTGCCTTGTTTATCGTTCCCCTTAAATAAATAGTGTTATATCCCAAAGCGCAGTTCAGCAACGCCCAAGCAGATTCACGAATACCGCCGTTTTAAAAGTTCGCGTATCGCTCCTTGTTTCGAACACTCTGAAGCTTCTTACTTTTCGGTCCGGAACTTTTTCACGCAACTGTCTGCCGAGGAAACAGCACTTCGCTGGGTAGTTCGAGTATTAGGTGTAATACGTCCGCATTTTTGGAGCTTTAAGCTTAAGTTTTAAGTCTTTCGGTGGTGATTTGCCGTAGCACAATATTTTTCGGTAATGAGTTGTTTTAATACATGTGTACAACACAAGCGCAGCACTTGTATTGTATTACTTATATAATGCACTTAGCGGAACATGGGACATCATGAATGGAGTTAATTGGTTGGAATGATTTGAATTGAACCGTATAATATTTTATGCTTCCCTTCTCAACAAACTTAAAAAAAGAATTTTTTTTTTCTTTATTATTTATATGGTTCTACCCCAATGGTCTGGGAAGTGAAAGAAATGCCAGATGCCCAACCTCACGTGCATGTCGTAAAAGTCAACTACAAGCCAAGTACAAGGGTTCCAAGATACTTGCTCATCAGGAGAACGGCCAGCGACCTGTCACTGATGTTATCTATCTTGTTTTTGTTTTGTTTATATAATTTTTAACGCAAATTTTGTTGCGAACAAATTACAAAAACACAAATGTTGAAAAAATTTCCACGAGCGGAATTTGAACCTTCTGACATACCGGGTCAGGTGAGCTATCGTGGTTAGAATAGAACCACAAATTTTTTCAACATTTGTGTTTTTGTAATTTGTTCGCAACAAATTTATGTATAATAAGTATGTATTTAAGTATTTAAAGTATTTATAAAATACAGTGAAAAAATTAAACGCCTACCTGACCCAGCCAGGCGTTTAATTTTTTCACTGTATTTTATAAATATTTAATTTAGCTTCAGTGCTTCATTAGCACTTGAAAATAAAAAGTAAAAATTTATTTTAAGTATGTTTATCCGTTGTCTAGTAACCATTTAACGAGTTTCATAACGAAGCTTCTCTTGGCCTAGATAATTAATGTGAGTGTAGGAAAGTTTATTTATTTATTTATTTATTTACTTCTGAGACGACTCCCGTGATACAAACGAACAACTCTTACTACTGGACCAACTCATCATCATCATCATCATCATCATCAGCCTATAAACGTCCCACTGCTGGGCACAGGCCTCCCACGTGAACAATAGCACCAACTCCCTAACTCGAAAATAAAATTCAGCTGTTCCATACATTTTGGTTGAATGAATAATGAGTTTTTGTATGGAACAGCTGAATTTTATTTTCGAGTTATGGAGTTGGTCCAATAGTAAGAATTGTTCGTTTGTATCACGGGAGTCATCTCAGAAGGTTTGCGCGGTAATAAAAAAGTGACCCTGTAAGTATAATTTAAATGGTTCTAAAACAAGTGCAGCACTCGTATTAGCCCGAATAAGGCAGTTAGCGGGACATGGGACATTATGAATGGAGTTAATTGGGGGATCGGCTCATTGAGGCGTGCTGAGGCGGGCAGTTTGGCCGCTGCTGGCGGCGGCCTGCCAATTGGCGGCGGCGCCCGCTTATCAGCCCGGGGTGTATCGGTGTGGCACTCGATACGCTGGTCATTTAGGCTCCTGAGTACTTGTCCTTAATTGAGGACAAATAAAAACTAAATTTTCAATTAGCGAAGTTTCAAAATAATTAAATAGCTTTTTCATTCAAAATACATATTTTTTTTGCTCTATACCTCCTACCATGCTAAAACGTAATCTTTAAAAGATTAGATATAAAGCTCCGTTGTCAGATTTTCCAACTTCAGATGGTTAGAAAATCATACTCTTTCTCGTGAAGTAGAGTCGGTGAATGATTTGTATTATATTTATCTAAATGGATATATGGAAATTGAGATTTCACTTTCAAGCAATCGCTTTTTAAAGTTTTGTTTAATTTATGATAACAGTTACCATTAAGAATGCAAGAATAACTATTTGGAAAAACTATACAAATGTTAATTTTTTATTTTTACAAGAAATGGATTAAATTTTGAATAAACGTATCTTTTAAAATCCTATTATTTTATAGCAAGTGATCTTTGGTAAGTTATTGGTGCCTTTACTTAACTTTTCAACTATTGTCCAATAAACTGTGCTTCATTCTCATTTTAGCTTTCATTGTAAACTTGTATCTATCTAATAAAATGTTGAATTTTAAAGTGACGGTCAGTTTGATTCGTGCGGCGTATGTTAATGGTTCAAAATAATACAGTGAACATCAGTGTTAGTATTTTCCTTTGCGGCTTAAAGCATAAATAATAACACAGAACAGTTAAATCTATTCCGTGTAACTAAATATTTATATGTTTTATACCAAAAGTCGTCATCAACAAACATGTTTACTTAATAAATCTGAGAATGAAATAACAATAGTATTAAAAGAACAACAACAGAATGACATCGCGAGTGGTTTGTAAATAGAACACGCACCGCAGATTTTTCGACACTCGCCCGCTCGACGGGGTGCTGCTAAGTGCTGATTAAAAGTTTTGTATGTTGGCAATGAGATCGAGGTTGCAGCTTGTACCGCCATTGTTATTTCCTTTAATAAAACTAAATGCTTGTACAACTAGAGTGTGTGAAGCAAATCAGCTCGGTTAGTAGAACAAGGCAGAAGTGTTAGTTTTACAAAGTGGGGAGACTTGTTTGCAATATTGTTTTAAAGATTTTTCAGATGCTTGCGAGAATTCGAAGTGTGTCGCTATTGTCTGATGCTTGTGTATAACACAACTTACGATCATGGGTAATTTTATTATGTTGAATATCGGTTTCTTTACTTTCATTACTTATGTTTCTCAACCATCAATTATGTTCGCTTCTGTAGTCTAGTGTTTACCCCGCCTGTTTGTCGGACTGAGAAGACCTGAATATGATTCTCATTAAGGAGTACAGTGAGGAGCTCGATGGCGCAGTGGTTAACGCGCCCGGTCTGCGAGTGCTGAGGTTAAGCAACTTTCGCAAAGGCCGATCATCGGATAGGTCACCAAAAATTTATCATCTCGAGCTTCTCCGTGCTTCGGAAGGCACGTAAAGCCGTTGGTCCCGGCTGCATTAGCAGTCGTTAACAACCTCCAATCCGCTCTGGGCCCGCGTTCTCCCTATCCATCCATAGGGAAGTCTCGTGCCCCAGCAGGTGGGGACATAAAATGAGCTGATGATGATGATGAAGAAGTACAAGTTAACTCAGTTTGATTTGATTCCAACTGGCTAGCTACCATCATTTTATGAAAGTCTGTCGCTATAAACTCAAGCGTTATTGTGTTTACGATAGCCATTTCCTCCGTGAGGATTCTGGATGAAGCGTTCTTCAATATTTAGCGTTATCATCTCTTACCAACAGGTAACGTAAAGTTTCCTCGCTGTAAAACAAAAAAACATCTTTACAATATTAAGCTAGCGTTATTATCTGATGCGTCACCGAAATTTCATCATTGCCGAGAAAGTTTCTCCGATCCACATTTCAATACCAACTTCCGTTCTGACTTGTCGAACGTGTGGACAATGCCTAAAGGGTTTAAACGTACCTCCTTATACTGTCGAGTAATTTTGTATGCATTCGCTCAGGCGCACTCGAGTTGAAAAACCAGCGCGCGTGAAGATGCCTCGTGCAAGGACGGCACACAGTGCGAGGTGCGAAGCATAATTTCACGGTGCGTAGGCCACACACACACAACAAATACTAACCTACGGGACTATTGTCGTTTATCGCATCTTGCTGTGTCTCTTTCACGCACCAATGTTTAGCGCACGAGCGATAGAGACTTCCGATACTGTACTACTGATTATACTGCGAGAGCTCCGCCGCTGCCGCTGGCGCCCTTTTCGCTCGTTAAACAAATAAAGCGACTCGAAAATTACGTTATTTGTTATTGGATTTGTCTCAATATTGAATGTTTGCTGGTAGTTTTCTTTAGGAAGTAGCTGCGTAATGCCAGTGGTCGTTTGGTAAAGAAACCAGTTCTTTATTTAGATGTTGTTAATAACTGTAACAAGGTCATATCTGTACATTGACCATTTTTGGAATTTTAATTATGATTTTTTAACATCTTTTTAATTATCATTATAATCATCAAACTATAAACGTCACATGAACAACATTAGTATATTTATTTATTTATGTTACACAACACAGATTATAGATAAAATATGAATAGGGTACGTATTAATATATTAAGGGTGGGCCGACCAAAAAATGCCAAAAATGCAGTTACGGTTAAGTAAATATAATTGAAAATACTATCGTATTAAATGAACAAAATATATATTTAGTATCATATGGAACGTGTTTACAATTTGTCAGAACCACAAATTCATAACACGCTATAGTTTTTTCTACAATATCATTTAAAGTTGGGCAAAGATCATGAAAACGAGTGGCGGCGTTTAGTAGATTTCTTATAGTTTATCTAAATTATTGTACCTCTGATTTTGTCTTAACAATCATCAATGGATAAACTACAAATTGCTAGACCACATTTTTGATTCATCAAGTGGTTATTTAAATAATATTTTTTTATTAAGCACCTTAAATTCCCCATACAAAATTAGTATGGCCGCGCGGCATCAAATAAATATCGACGACGACATTTCAAATAAAACATATGACACTTGTCACTTACGGACGGCGCACCCTTAAGTATTTGCTAAACTACAATCCAATAATATGTGCACACATGACTTAAATATCTAGACTATAAAAATGTGCTTTATGTTATAATTTAAACAAACAAACAAACAAATTAAGTTTATTATATAATAACTAAGTTGTAGAGGAAGGTTCTAAGGACACTTTTAAGCTACTCTGGAATCCTGCAAGACAGACGAAATATGTATAGGGTAGATTGGGACATAACCCACAATGCCGGCTCAACGGCGGGTTGATGTTTTTCAGGACGGCCATATTATGACGAAAGGCTTATCGTGCCTTCCGAATCACGGATAAGCTCGACATATCTTAGAAATCTTATTTGACTTAGGAATCTTCAAGAAACGAGCCTATTCCTTCCTTAAAGGCCGGCAACGCATCTGTGATTCCTCTGGTTTTGCGGGGGGTGTCCATGGGCGGCGGTGATTGCTTTCCATCAGGTGACCCGCCTGCTCGTTTGCCTCCTTCTAATATATATATATATATATATATATTCAATTCGATCTTCCAACACATCTGCTAACTTTGACATTACAAAAGTTGCTTAATTTAAAAAATTGTAAGTCAAACGCGTGCTAGATGCTATTTTTCAGTTTAGATTATTAACACTTTTAAACTTTCGCGTTCCATAGTTAAACAAATTTAAACGGGGATTAACGCAAATAACTAACTAACCCCCGTTTTAATTTGTTTAATACTTTAGTAACCGTTAAAAAGTTTTCAATATGAACGTCGAGTCCACAGATACCTTCAGGTAGGTACTCATCATCATACTACTGTACGACTTATGACTATTTAAGGGTAAAACTGTATTGATTCTTAAATACCGCTAAATGAGCTATTATTCACTTTGCGCTAACGACAATTTATGTCTAATTGTGTCTTACAAAATGTCTATTATACTGAGAGCGTGGGTGCTATAGATAAACGTCTGAACACAGTTTCGCACCCAACAGTGTTAAAAGGGACAATTTCCTGCTTTTAAATTAACTCCTCACTCACTGAGGGAAATTGGTTGGAAATTATCTTTAACCGCGGGACGGAAAACAGCTTTTTCTGTTCCGTGTCTTTAACACTGTTTAATTTTGTTAATCAAATTATGTAATAAAAAAACCTCCGTACTTTTTGGCCGAGCGGCTGTGCAGCTTATGCTTCTCAATGTATAAAAAGGCACCGATCCGATCCGAACCTCTTGGAGAACTATAGTAGTGAACAGGGACAGGCACTATAGTGCGTGATGCCGTTCCCTCTAGAAAATCTCTGACGGTGTTTCGTTTCACACGGCTTGAGGAACCCTTTCCCCTTTCGCTGCCCCCAAAAAAGTCCGGTGATGCTAAAAATGCCCAGGGGCCATCAGCAAACACTCTTCAAAAGAAATAATCAGCAAATGCTTCTGCCTTATTTATGTTTTTCAATAGAAATGATTCAAATATGAGGTTTTTCTTGTTGTTTTAGTCAAAATACTTTCATGGGTTTTGTTAAAGTTCAGTGGTAGTGCTGAGTTCGGCATAGAACTCTCTAAAGTACGCATTTACAGAAAAATCCGTAATACTTAATACTTAAAGTCGATTTACTGGGAATATTCACACAATGACAATTACTTTGCCAATTTCTTTGAAATCAGAATCAGACTAGTTGAAGTGAATATAAAGTTGATATTCCTGCCTGATTGTAGGTCCTATCTAATTATGTACCTACTACCACTTTATATTTTTTTTTTCTGATATTTCATACTACATCATCAATCAAAGTAAAAACAAAACTGAATCAGTTTGCTTCCTCATTTTTAGGGTTCCGTAGTCAACAGGGAACCCTTATAGTTTCGCCATGTTCGTCTGTCTGTCTGTCTGTCCCCAGCCTAGCTCATAGACTCCTTAGTACTAGAAAGCTGTAATTTGGGATGGATATACATATTAATCACGCCGACATAGTGGTGAAGTAAAATTTTGAATTTTTTTTTTTTTAGTTTCCCTCCCCTTTACTAGAAGTGGGAAGTTAATGTTTTTTCTTGCCTACCCCATAGAATACTTTGGGTTTGTGGAAACAGTTTTTTGATTGAGGCATCCGTTTGTGAACTATTAAGCTTTAAAGTGCAAGATTTTGTTAAGAGTCAAGTGTCCCCCCCTGCCAGCCAAATGGTTGTTTTTGGATACGTAAAAAAATTCACGGTAGTTGTATATATGACGAAGTTAAAAGGAAAACTGTCACAGCTAAGTAGGCTTTACAAGTTTACGAGTAACAGTCGACCAACTTGTAAAATGTACTTGGCGCAGTACAAATTCCTCATTGGGAACTACTTAAATAACTTTGTCAGGTGTGTGAAACCGGTAGAATCTTCATTAAATAAATGTTCATAAAAGCCCTCTTCTCAGAGTCCGCATTATTGAGATGGGCTACGGAACCCTACACTGCGCGTGGCCCGACACGCACTTGGCCAGTTTTATACATAGTTTTGTTTGTGCATTTGCACATTTGTGTATTGTTATTATTGAAAGTCATTAAAAACTATAGTAACAGTATTTTCCCATAGCCAAATACCAATAAAGCAATATAAATCACTCTAAATTCCGATAGATGCACGTGATATGCGAACAAACGGATATGGGAACAAAAGTTGCATACGATTCAATGTTTTGTGAGTGATATTAATTTCTGTATAGTATCCAGCGCAGTGGTCTGTAGTTTGATTGGAATACAAAGTGAAAAAATCGTGTAGTTTATGAATTGTAGTTAGTTTTTGTGATTTTTGTGATGAAAAAAGGGTTACGTTTTATTATAATTTATGAAGTTAAGTATAATAATTTATAACGAAACGTTATTCTTTTTTTTAACGTAAGTATTTCTAAAAGTAAAAAATCTGTAGGTATTTAATAGGTATCTAAATCGGGCACATTGCTCGCAGGACTGATGGCCGCTGGGACGGAATAGTCCTTGAGTGGCGACCGCGTACCGGAAAGCGCAGTGTGGGCAGGCCTCCAACAAGCTGGACCGACGATCTGGTGAAGGTCGCGGGAAGCCGCTGGATGCAAGCAGCACAAAACCGGTCGTTTTTGAGATCCTTGGGGGAGGCCTATGTCCAGCAGTAGACGTCTTTTGGCTGAGATGATTATGATGATGATGATCTAAATGTGACCAAGACCTTTTACACACCACCATTTTGCATTATACACATTTCTTTTTCCTAGTGCGAGTTTTTTTTTAATTTTTTTTATTAGAAGGAGGCAAACGAGCAGGCGGGTCACATGGAAAGCAATCACCGTTGCCCATGGACACCTGCAAAACCTAAGGAATCACAGATGCGTTGCCGGCCTTTAAGGAAGGAATAGGCTCGTTTCTTGAAGATTCCTAAGTCGTATTGGTCCGTAAATACCGCCGCTTAGAGCTGGTTCCACATTACTGTAGTATTTACTATATTTTTTATTTACTCTATTTGGCTTTCGATCACGTTAACGAAAGCAAGAATTTGTATGACAAAAGTTTAACTCTTCTTGTTTGACACCAGGAGGCGCTGCGCAATACAAACAATATTAATGTTCGTTTTTGTTAGACCGCGGCCACACAGCAGGTGCTTCGCTTGGAGCTACGCTAGGTGTTAGGCTAGGCGCCTAGATATATACTGGCCACACAGAACGCTGCGTGCTTCGAGACAACAAATCATATTGATTCTGCTTGTGGATAAGTGTACACGATGGCTTTTTCAAAGATAGATAACAAAGAAACTAGTTCTTTTGGAGAATCTAAATTTACAATTTGATATACCTACATCAGACTCGATCATGTTGATACACGATATAAACATTTTGAGAACTACGGAAGGAGAATTTAATATATTATATAAAACAGTTGCGTAAATACAACAATATTACCCCAACATTTTTATATAATACTTAAATCAGAAGCTGGGTTCCATAGGTCTCTCTTGTAGATACTTGGACGACCAATGTAACCACAGTGCCATAGAACAATTTAATTTCTATTGTGTCTGGTTTAAGAACAACTAAGTAGTTATAAACGGCAACAATTAAAAGTTCCCCCATGATGGAAGACACCTGTAGGCTTAGCCAAAGTAACATTAAGAAAACGATAGCGAAGTTCGAAACGAATAAAATGTATGGGATTGACGTAAGCCGCGCTTAATCACGTGGTCAATCTTATGTCAATCCCATACATTTTATTCTTTTCGAACTTCGCTATCGTTTTCCTAATGTTACTTTGGCTACCGCCACTGGTGGCACCATCAAATTAACCAACGCGTTCGTTCGCTACGATACACGCCAGGCGACTATCTAGGCGACCAGCGGCAGCGTGGCGCTTAGCGCGTGGTGGGGCCACTCAAATTCAAATGTATGTGTTTGTTCACTAAGATAGTTATCTTAGCGAATATCTTACCTCTAGTCGTCTAGCGAAGCTCTTTGCTGTGTGGCCGCGGCCTTAACGTGTTAACTAGGCACCCTGAATACGTTTCCTGTAAGTCGTAAAGAGAAACCGTGGGCCAGATGCATCCTCCGCTGCTGGCACGATCACGTACCACGTTCATATCCAATTTATACATTTTCAGCGCGCATAGTGTAATCCAATCCTGCATGTCATTATGTGAATATAAGTCGCACAGTTGAAGCTAAAGCGGTAGTGTTCTTTATTGCGCTTCGAATTCGCAAGGTTTCCATGGAACCAGCGTTGTGGTGAATAATTCACCATAATTATGATTAATTCATTCACAAGTGAAATTAGAAATATAAATACAAATAGAAAAATTCTTTATCAAGAGCTTAGTGGAATACACTTAAGTATTATCTTATGTGTGTTCCACTTTTAAGATACATGCACCTTTAAGATGCATTTGTTTTTTATTTTTTTTTGTTCATACGTATCTATACAATGTACGTAACTGTGTGTGTTCTAATAAATATTTTTCATTTTATTTTATTACCTGTTATGTTGTTACGCGATTTACAAACTTACAGTGTCATCTATTACTTACATTGAACACTAACGATACCCAACCTGGCCTAAAATTTCAAATGCACAAAAATCGTAAAATCTTTTGGCTGCAAAGCCCACAAAGAAATAGGCATAGGTAGGTACTTAATAGTAGAAAAAAATATTATAATATCCAAGGATCTTTATAACTTTTTCTATTTGATATTTTTTTTAGTGAGTTGTTTAGTGACAACAACTAATATGTACCTTTGTTTAGGTATTTTATTAGGGTTAGGAAACGGCAAGTACCCTAATGATTATTCATTATTGTAGGATAAACATCAATAAAGACAAAAAAAATCGAGAACTATAAAGTTTTGCCTTTCAAATAAATAATTTTAGTCAATTAACATACTGATAGTGAAAGATAAAAGTCAAATTTTATTTTTATGGACGTGCATCACTTGTGTTTTAATAGCAGATTAACAAAACAGTGTGCGTAGTCTTTTGGTTGAAAAAAAAAATAGATATTGTAACCAAAAAACTAATCAAATCAATCAAAGGTATTAACGGTAACGGTTACCTGCCTGCAATAATATTTTTTTCTATCCCTTATTATAATAAGGTGCATCAAACTAGAAAATCTAGAAATCGAAACTATCTTAAATATCTAGACTAGATTGGAAATTGTAATGTGATACTGATAACTTACGAAACCTGAGTATCGTCGCGCCTCCGGTCGTGAGTCCAGACCCCTCTGCTTTGATTAGGGTTCTCAATCCGATTTTTAAAAGAATTATTTTTTAAGATTAAGTAAATTACTAACTTTTTTTTTTAAACTTATTTATGTATGTAAATATTTAGCCGTTACCCATCAATTGTAGTGGTGACTTGATTTCAATGATGGAGACCTTTGCCCAGCAGTGGGACAGTTGTAGGCTGTTTACTTACTTACTTACTTATTAATGTAAAAATAGATAGATAGACAAAACACTTTTTATGTAAAGGTAGACAAAGGTGGTCTTATTTTCTTCTTGAAAACTTTTTGTGTTCTTATTCAAAAATTGTAACAATCAAGGAAGAAGCTATCGTCGACACATTAGGCCTTTTTTACATGGAACTAGCTACTTATGGTCTACCGAACAATAAAGATATTGTTCTTGTTCAGATAGATAACTTTAATTTTATTGGCGGGTAGATTTTTAATCGGAGTTCAGTTCTCTTTAGCTCTAATAGCCATCCGTCGGTGCGAGGTACGAAGGTTTTTTAATCGCTTATTTCATGGTTTTCATCGTGCGGGATATATTATTACATAGATATATTTATGATGCTTATGTTATGCTTTACAAAACGGTCAATTAATAAATACGTAAATAACGTGTAATATACGGGTAGAAGCACCCTCAATGGGTCTACGGTGTTACAAAAAGGTCAGGGTATATTATATAACTTTTTAAAAGGGGGGGGGGGGGTTCCTCAAATACAGTCCCAAGAATACATCTGCATCTCCCCGGGCAAAGAGGAAGCTATGCGTAATACATTTTCTCCTGTAGAAAGAAAAGAGTTTATTAAATTTATGAACTATTTATATAATAGTTTTATCTAAATCCTTCGCGGATAAACTTCACTTTTTAAAGAATTCAGTATAAATAAAAATTAAACATTCATTGCACGAGCAAACTAATTCCAATTCAATCTCTTCGTAACTAACTGAGTTAGAAAATATCTTCTCACCTCCATCTAAATTGCTTTATTCGCCCGCGTTTAAAAGTAAAAATTTAATTTTCACCGATCTCATACGATTTAAGAATTCAAGTAGAATAAAAGGTTCCCACCGTTCCGTTAAGTGTATGCCAATCCTCAACCCTTGCCGCAGCCGCACACAACTTCGTCGTCGCATCGCCAATGGCGTCAAGTTTTAATTTCATTCCGTCGCTAAAGTATTCCTCGATGTATTTTATATTCAATGACGGATCAAATGAATCATTTCATTTGAATTTCAGATTCTGCAAATGTAATAAAGTAATATCGTTTAATTAAATAATCAGGGAGACTTTGGTTGTGCCAATGTGCACTGGTTTGTACAATTGCTGATTTGGACAACTGCACTTAAAAATACCTAAACACCTACGTATTTAGGTACTTTTAGCTAGCTAAGTACGGTTGTGTGAAATTGGGTTGCCTTGCAATCTTTAGTAATATTTTTTAATGTATACTATTATATTGTTTCTAAAGTTTACGCGAACACTACACATTGAAATGAAACAACTTTTACGAATCTACTCGCGTTTATAGGTATAGGTATACAATTTTTAAAAAACTTCAAAATTAATTGTGGTAAACCTTTTGTTGACAATACAAGCAGGTGTTTGCGACGCGACCTTGAAAAATACGGCAAGTTCGTGTGCCAACTGTGGCATGTCGTTTTACATGTGCTATTTTCAATTTTTAATATAAAAATAGCATTGGGAATGCAAAACAACAACTTAAAAAAAATTTTTTTTGGTAAGTTCCTTTTGCACCTGCGTAAAACAAACTCGCCAAAACAACACACAACTACAATTAAACAGTAGACAAAACTTCAAGTTCTCTTTGTAATCAAGAGCCGAGGCGACAACTTATCAAATTTACATAAACAGTTTAGCATAAGCGCCTCGAATATTTTATACAAGGAAAGTCGCACCTTCGAGTTCATAATTTTAATATTAGTCTACAAATGAGATTGTCTGATTCAATTTCACGCTCTAATTAGAGCATAGGTACTTACGAGTGAGTGAGACAGAGACACTTGTTGTTTAGAATAGTTCTTTTAAATTCCTTACGGATAAGAGCTTGGCCTTCATCTTACCTATCTTAAGCGATGATAAGGCCGAAGGTGTGAGCGCAGTTCACCCGGAATCCTCAATTACTGAGGTACTGGCTGGCTATCTTATCTTTAGCTGCCGGAACACAAAAATATGTTGTAATACAAACATTGTTGTTATGGTGACATATCTAGATGGTGATAGCTATAACCAGGTGGACACACAATTACCACGAATCAAATCGAGTTCACAAATACAGCGTGTAACAAAAAGGTGTGGTAAAAATGAAAAGATCTAATTATGAACTTTAATTTATTATGCAATTGTAAATGTAAAAAAAAAAAAAAAAAAATTAAAAATAAAATAAAAAATAAAAATAAAAATAATAATAAAAAAATAAAAATAAATTTAATATTTATGTTAGTGAAGTCATGCGCGTCAGACGCGTATAAGCAAGAAGCAGTGATTCTAAATGTAAGTACACAGAGGTTACTACCATTGTGTACTTACATTTATGATCACCACGCCACTAGGGCTGTGACATGTTTATTTTGATGTGACATCACAATAGAAATATTTAATCCAAAAATGCATAACAAATTTAAATTATTAAATAAGTCTTAGTAACTAAGCATACAATACAAGGAGCTTTTCATTTTCACCACACCTTTATATTACACGTTGCATATACCCCCGTTCCTCCCACCCCATTCCTCAAGTTTTTTGGCGGAGCTGATGATGAAATGATGAAATCTGATAGATTATATATGAGAGGAGAGGTTAGCGTTCATCCAACCTTATGATAAATAAGCGCACATCAGCCGGAATCCAACACCTTCAACGCCATTTGACCGACAAACAATTGAATTTCTATTGTGTCTGGGCCCGACGGCGTTCAACCTGCTGAGCGTAACCATTCCAGTATCGTTGTTGTTATGACAATAGACTTACATATTATGGTGGTACCTGGCTAGATGGACTTCAAACAAGCTGTACTTTAACTCAACCAAGAGCAATAATATTTAGTCCCGTAGTAGCATCATGGGGTAACGACATAGGTGATTAATTAACATGCACACAAAATGCTTCGCTAATAATAGAAGCGTTATATGCGGCGTGAGTTCAAGTGTAGCAGAATCAAGGCACAGACACAGGACCATTGGTAAGCACTAGGCGTTGCATAAATCTGCAGTAGTTAAGCTGCGTAAGCGGCACTGGTTGATGTTCGATTTGGGCTTTGAGGGACGAGCGATAGCGGTTTTAGAATTATTTTGATTTTCAGTATGTGTTTGTTCCTTTATATTTTTAAATCCATATTTGAGCCGAACGGATAGATGATCAGTTGAATGCGAGATATTCGTGGTTATATTAGGTCCTTACCTATGAAATTGACGTTTTGTATCAAGATTTTTTATAAATTTATATTTTTCATACTAACGTTTATTTTTATTTTCTTAGCATCTATTTATGTTAACACTATAAAAATTGTAGAGTAGTGTGTTTGTTTCAATAGCTAAATATAGCAAACAATAAAAAGAAAAAAAAATCAAGACCATTCAAGGCTACAATGAAACAAAAGGTCAATTCCGCGAAAAAAAAAAAGAAGTCAATTTAAAAAAATTATTGGGCGATAAAGACACAAAATGAATAATTATTGTTATTACTGAAGCCTAAGTAACATAGTCCTAATTAAAGGTGTATAATAATATTAACAACCGGTATTGACTTATAGAAGTAATACACCACTTAATAAGTGCGAAAAAAACCTCAATTTCATAGATAAAGACCTAATATCTCCTTAGCTCTGATATACTACTGACGTGAACCCTGAACTGTTATTAAGGTGTTGTTAGCGCATTAATAATAATCTTTAAAAAAACATTTTAAAATTATGGTTATATATTAATATTACGTAAATTTTGTTGCGAACAAATTACAATTTGAAAAAAGACAAGTGTTGAAAAACGCTGGTGTCGTAATTGTCGACATTAAATAGGGCTCCCTTGGCTTACAGAATAAAAGTAGATAGTGTTGATTAATTTCGGCGAGTTGGACCGAGCATAGATAGCATAGTTGCTAGTGCCCCTGACCCAAGTAGTCCGGCCAGGCGTTGGTGTGTTGTTGTAAATGAAACTCTAAAAGTATTATATTAGGGTATATCTATATAATACTTTTAGGGCCTTCTAAAAGCCCCGTCGCAGTATCTGGGTAGGCTCCGTTGGTGTATTAGTTCCATTTATTATTTATTAAAAATGACTCTCTTTATGAAACTTGCATGCCGTAGCCTAGTCTTTTAGTTGGATCTTCTACCTTTTACTAGAACAGCACTGTAAGACCAGTGTTGGGTAGCAGAAATAGCGAGAGCAATCAATCGGATTAGGTTATGTGCACGCGGTATCTCTGACAACCCATCTGCGCTTAAATAATACAGAAGTGCTTTATTTGTTTTTTTCAATAATTAACAAAATTATTCTTTTTCGGATATTTTTAAGTTTTTGCGTCAATTGCAGTTTTTAAAAAGACTGCATCAACGTTAAATATTGTCTATAAGTTGATACGTCACAACCGAATATTTTTTTTATCAACTTCTAACAGGCGGTTTAACTCGCTGCCAGCTTTAATTTGCACTCAAGTTAAACCTAGTTTCGGTTGAATTAGTCGCCGACTGTGCGGTCGTTTAAAAGCGTTATGAAAACTCGCTTCTAAATTAATGGGCATGCATTGAGACTCCAGAGCGCGGCTGAGACTATAAAGAGAGAATATATGTTTTTCAAGAGCCTTCTCTTGTTTTATTCATAAGATATATTTCACAAAAATTTTAAAACTTTTATTGAAAAAATTATATTCAAATATACAAAATGGGCATTTGTCCAGCAGTGGATGTCTTTTGGCTGAGATAATGATGATGATGATGATACAAAATATATATTCAATGTCTTAATCGCACTAATTTGTGTGTATGCGTGTATATTTGTTGCTTCTTCACGCTGCAACGGATGGATGGATTTGGATGAAGTTCGGCATACAGGTAGTTTATAACCTGGATTGACACATAGGATAGTTTTTATCCCGATATTCCAACGGGAATGAAACTCAAACCTTTTCTATATATTTGGTTCAGACAGAACAACGTCTGTCGTGTCAGCTAGTTAAGACTTACACTAGTGAAAAGAGAAAAAAAATGCCTTAGTGCCTGTTAATTAGAACTTTTTAATCCTTTTCAATCTACCACTCTCTAAAAGCTAAGTCCGATGACGTTGAAAAGACCATATGAAACGCAAAAAAAATAAAATAAAAAATAAACTTTCTTAAAAAAAGTCTTTTATATGAAGAGGAATGTGTAACAACAAAACTCTTACCAAAAGGACACAGAATAGCTCGTGGTTGAAAAATAAATAAAGCCGATACCCGTAAGACTAGTTTAAATTGCGAGTTGCGGACGGGAGCCGTATTGTGGAGACATCATTTGTATGGTAATTGTGCTAATTCACACATGAGATAACCTCTAGGCTACCGTGAGTTATTTGGCTATCATCGCAAGCAAATTCGAGGCTTGCACTGCAAGATTTGTACTGTGCAGTGTACGCTATCTTGCATAGTTTAAGGTGAAATTTACTGTAAGAGAAACGCTTAACCTATATCTTATTGCGATGCAACGCTCCACTGAATACCAAAATTGCTTGCAATATTTCTAAAATGCATTCGAAAAATGTCATACAATGAGAGGTATTGTGTATTTTTAAATAGCTTCGTCCTTGATGGATTGGTATTATTAGTGGAGTGGTCGTAGCTGCGTGTACGTCAGTTTTGCGGAAATTAAATTGGCCAACTGTGTCATTTAGCTCATGAAGCGTGTCACCGAGAGCGCATAGGTACACACGGCGGCAGATCAACCTACCCAAAACTGTCAAATTTCTACAATCAATTTTGAACTTTATTGTTTGGTTATAAGGATCAATATTCATTGGAGAAATTTGACAGATTTGGGTAGGTTGATCTGCCGCCGACTGTACGTTACGTTTTGTTTAATGCCCGCTTTGTGTGGAGTCTGCACAGATATTATACAGTCTATTTAATTTAGATTTGCCTTCTAATGAACGGTAGAATAGTTAAATTGGTTTTGTAACGATAGTTGAAGTAAAAAAGACAAGTAAAAACGAGATAAATGTTTTTTTAAAATAATTAGTCATAAATGCTGAAAAGTCTAAATGACATTGTTGTTGTTTTTCTAAATAATAGATATATATATCTACTAGCTGTGCTCGCGACTTCGTCCGCGTGGAATAGTGACTTTCGGCAGCATTTTTAATTTTTTAGGCTCTTTTCCCGTTTTTGCAACATTTTTCACTGATGCTTCGCTCCTATTGGTCGCAGCGTGATGTTATATAGCCTAAAGCCTTCCTCGATAAATGGACTATCCAACACAAAAAGAATTATTCAATTCGAACCAGTAGTTCCTGAGATTAGCGCGTTCAAACAAACAAACAAACAAACAAACAAACAAACAAACAAACAAACAAACAAACAAACAAACAAACTCTTCAGCTTTATAATATTAGTATAGATATTCTCATTCTCTCGGGTAAACACTTAGCCTATATCTTACCTGATGTTTAGTGATGAGTATAATTTATATATTTTAAACTGTTTTTCTGCATTTACAATGCTAGAACTATATCGAAACTGAAATACTACTTGTAAAAAGACGGCTAGCTCAAGGTTGTTCACTCGAACCCATGACTATTTAAAATTCGATTGATAGCTCTTCTACTTGAGTTAGCTGGAATAGCCCAGCTTTGGCATGTTCATGGACTGATTATAAATACTGGTTCTTAATTAAACTTACCGCAGTTTTCACAATCGTCTCGAGAGCGCTTCCCATGTGTACCGCAGGGTACTATGGTTAGCGGTTTTCCGCGCATGCGCCTATTGTTAGCCACATTTTTTATTCCTGATGGGTCAACATTGTATGTGTACAATGCAGTTGTGTTTCCCACGCAAGCAGTTCTGTGGTAAATGTATGAAGTTTAAACTTTGTTGAAAGTCATTTCGTGTCTTTGTATGCTGCGAAGGTATGTGAGGACTTGTTTGCACTATTTTTTAAATATATTTTAAACAAAATAGTGTTTTGAAATACAATTAAGTTAGAGGGTAAACAATTAATACTTGAATTTGATAAATGTAAAATTTGGTTTGATGTATATGTTCAATATCGACAGAAAAAAGATTGACGTTATTTTTGCACAGGTCTTGTTTGCCTACTTTTTATTCTGAAGTATGTTATTCGGGAAAACGCGGTAAATAAATAAAATAAATGAAATCATTTATTTCGGATAACTTAATCCATATCAGTTAGTAGTACAATAAATACATAGAAGATTGTTAGTAAACTAATTAATTTAAAACTTTATTAATAAGACTCTCCTATAAATGTGAAGAGAACCTCTCAGCTATAGTCATCAGGATGCTATTGGGACTGTTCCGAAGATCTCTGTGACAGATTGAATTTCACGCGGACAAAACTGCGGATGAAAGCTAGTAACGTAACCAATAAAGCTAGTAAGTAACCAGTACTAATATCCCATTCCACCTAAGGTTGGCTGGAAGAGATCTCTTTTAGAGATAACTCCACCTTTGCTCACCATTGTTTGTAAACTGTTCTCTATATGTGTGTGTTTTGGGCAATTAAGAATATTTATATATCTATATTATACGTGAAGCAAAAACTTTGTACTCCTTTTTTACGAAAATTGCGCGGACGGAGGAGTATGAAATTTCGCACACTTACAGTTTATATAGAGAAGGTTAACCGAATGTTAATATTTTTTTTAAATTATGCATAAAAATACATTAAATCAATAAAACAAACATTACACACACTACCATGTATTTGACACACAGGTATACTAGGTATATACTCTTTTTAAAAATTTCAAAAATGGAAGAGGAGCGGCCGAAATCTATCAATGATCAATGCCAATCCAAACTCACATTCTATCTTTTTTGATTTTTCATTGCTTAGGATACAATCCGTGCAGCCTTAATAAAATTACGGTCGAATTTCGACCACTGGGCGACCACTAGTAAGTCGTAGTTATGCATCTGAAGTAGCTGTAACTTAACTGTATCATCATCATCATCAGCTCATTTTTATGACCCCACTGCTGGGGCACGACCCTTCCCTATAGATGGATAGGGAGAACGGGCCATGAACCACCACGCGGGCCCAGTCCGGATTGGTAGTTATTAACTACTGGGCAGCTGGGACCAATGGATTCAAGTGCTTTCCGAAGCACAGAGGAGCTCGAGATGATACATTTTTGGTCACCCATCCGATGACCGGCTTCTGCGAAAGTTGCTTAACCTCAACACTCACAGTCCGGGTGAGTTGATCACTGCGCCATCGAGCTCCTCTAAACTTAACTGTATACTATAGTTAGCATATTGCTATTGCCGTATAATGACTCACACAGTAATGAAGGTAAATAAGTTGTTGGTGAATTATTGTACAAACATTGGAAACTCCTCTAAAAGGCGAATAAACACAATTTGGCGTAAAACCGTTTCTCATAACTCCAAAGAGACAGGTTAAACTCTATTGCAAACTGTATTGCAGTAAACATTTTGTAAAAACTAATAACACACTTGGCATGTGAACGATCAAGTTTTCCAAGTAGTTACTGGCAAAGCCGATAGGTACACGCCATGCTAAATTATGACAATCCAATAACGGGTTAGGTGGCTCGGCCGAGTCCCAAATTGTTCGTATCGATGTGGGTGCCAACTCCTGGTACAAAGCTGCCCGCCCTGGCATACGATCGTGTGTTATCTAGTTGCATATTGCAGGGCCGGCTCCTAAACGAAGTTATACGACAGATTGTAATTTTTTGAAAATATTCTTGAAATTTCATCAGATTTCGGTAATCCCATCTCTCATCTCAGGTTTAGCCGGAGTGCTGTGTTGTCGTTAGCTTAGAAGGTTGGCTGAAAGAACTGTTGGCTCAGTGAACATCACGCATAAGTAGATACCATATTAAAGTTTTTTTCCTTTCCTTTAGTTGATGGCTTCGTGCGATTAGCACCTTTAGCCAGTGTCAAAGTAATTTTTTTTACAAGTAATACATAAATAAAAAATATTTTCTTCCTGTATGATGATGATGAATGATAATAGAAATGAGAAGCGAGAAATGATATACCCCAACCCCTCGAATATCTCAGTAAAGATGTGGGACTTTACTAAGTCGACTTTCCTTAGCCCCGCGCTCGGCACTCCGCCGACCGACGCTAGGTCTATCGTTCGGCTGCCTCAGCCAGCCTCCCCGTCTCCTCTTAACGAGCCCCTACTCGCTCATATCGAGCCCCAGCCCGAGCGCCCATCGCTCATGCCCAATTTCGCTCCCGTAGCGCCGTCGCCCGCTCCCGAGTTAGAGATGGAGGTTTGCCCCTCCGCCTCTAACGCGGAAGAGGATAGCCCGTACGTCACGGGCTCCGAGTCCGAGGAGAGCTCATCGCAATCCGATGAGAACTCATCCGACTCGGAGTACGAGACGGTCGGGAAAAACGGTAAGCGCGTCCGCAAGACCGCCCCTCCCTCCGTCCCCCCGCCTAAGGCCGCGAAAGCGAGTAGCGCGCCTAACTCCCGTCCTAGCTCCCCGAGGCCCGAGCCGGCCCAGCCGCGCAAGGACAAAAAGCCCCCGCCGATCTTTATACAAGATACGAAGTGCTGGCCCGATCTTTCGCGATCTATTAAGGCGCGATTCAACGCGATCCCTTTCAGGACTCGCCTAGTTCACGGCGATCCTCAGATGATCAAGGCTGAGTTTTCTAACTCAACCGAATTCCGTTCAGTTACCGCGTTCTTACGCTCCAATAACGTGCCCTTTCACACGTACTCGCTTCCCGAGGAACGTGTTTTGTCCGTTGTAATCCGAGGCCTCCCCTCGGATTGGGACCCTAAGATAGTCCTTGATGACATTAAGTCTCAAGGCTACCCGGTCCAAGAAGTGTCCCGGATGATCGGCCGGAACAAAAAGCCCCTAGGCCTCTTCAAGGCGATATTAGATAATACCCCGGAGGGTAAAGCCATTTTCAATATAAAATCGATAGAGAGCTTCACTCGACTATCGATTGAGGTCCCCCACAAGCGTGGCATTGTAGGTCAATGCCACAAATGTCAACGTTACGGGCACGCCGCCCGTAACTGCTTTGCGCGCCCCGGGTGCGTTAAGTGCCTGGGCGACCATGGCACTGAAGCGTGCCAGAGGCCCAGAGCGCCGGCACCGGTCTCCGACGACCCGCCCGGTTGCGTGAACTGCGTTGAATTGGGTCATACCGCGAATTATCGCGGTTGCCCCAAGGCTCCGCGCAGTAACGCAACCCGCGGGTCGGGACCGCGCCGTAACCCCGCGTCCCGCGCCCCTCCGCCTTCAGAGATCGCGAAAGTTTCGCTCCGCCCCGCGGCCCCCTTACCACCGCCCCGCAACGCTTGGACTACACCGCTAGCTCCTAAGCTCACGGCACAGGCCCCCGCGCTAAACTCGCTCGCCGAGTTTCCCGCGGCTGGTCCGGCTCGTGACCCACCTCCGCTTCCGGCCCCTACTCCTATGGAGCAAAGCCCTCCCGAGGCCCCTCAGGCCGCAGTCCCTGTGGCCAAGGCCCCTCAGGCCAAGGCTAACAAGCCCAAGGCCCCTAAGGTCAAGCCCCAACCGGCTAACAAGCCGGCCCCCGCCCCTAAGGCCCCTAAGGCCCAACCCAAAGCCCGCCCGCAGCACCCGTTTGCCGCGACCGTTGGCGCTTGCCCGGTTAGCTTCACCGCCATGTCTACGGCAGTCGAAATTGTAAAGTTATACCGTTACAAGGACGAAATCGTAGAGATGGTGGAGAAGCTGCGCTTAGCCGCGTCCGACCCGTCCGCTTGCCCCGCCACTATCATGGCGGCGATCTTTAACGATCACGGTCCACTTTTGGACATGATCACGTCCCTTTTCGACTCCCTAAAGTCCCATAATGAATAATACGCCCAATTCGAGAATTAAACCCCGATCCCTAACGGTTGCGTTTTTCAACGCAAACGGTTTCTTGAAACAACGCGACGAAGTGTCCGAGTTTTTAACCGAACACTCCGTCGACGTTTTACTCATACAGGAAACTTTCCTGAAACCCTCTTACCGAGACCCTCGCTTGTCAAACTACAACCTCGTCCGTAATGATAGAGATGGCCGCGGAGGCGGCACTCTTATCTATTACAAGCGGTCACTTCACTGTGTCCCGCTCGATCCCCCTCAACTTTCCGATCTAGAGGTCTCGGTCTGTCGGCTAGGCATGACAGGCCACGCGTCTATCACAATCGCTTCCGCTTATTTGTCCCCAAATAAGCTTTTGAAACAACCCGATCTCGAAGCGCTGTTTGCCATGGACACCGCCGTCATTATTGCCGGCGATCTCAATAGCAAACACGCTCAGTGGAGTTGCAATACAACCAACCGTAACGGTCGGGTGTTGAGCCACCTCGCTGAGTCAATGCTCTTCGATATCGTCGTGCCTATGGAGCCCACCCACTATCCGTTAATTGAGAATTTCACACCCAACCCGCTAGATATGGCACTTCTAAAGAACGTAACCTTGCGGTTGCGTTCTATAGAAGTGATCCACGCGCTCTCCTCCGACCATAGGCCGGTTGTCTTACATTTAGGCCCCCCCACCGACCCCACCCCCGTCATTAAGGTGGTGACTGACTGGGATAAGCTCGAGAAGCTTCTCGAACCTACCGCCAGTGAGTCATTAAACCAAATTCCGGACGTCATTGACTCGCCTCACGAGACAGTGGCCGCGATCGACGCCCTCGGCAGTCACCTCACTAACGCTATAAGCGAATCGTCCCGGCGGGTTGTAGCGACGGTTGACCATCGCTTCAAACTGCCGGACGATATGAGGCGACTGTTGCGGGCGAAGAACGCCGCCACTCGCGCTTTCGACTCCTATCCCACTTCGGACAACCGGGCTCGTATGCGCTCACTGCAGCGCGCTGCTAGAGAGCGCATACAAGAGCTCCGCGAGTCGAAGTGGCATGGCCTTCTTAAAGACATCACGCCTTCTCACCAAGCGTATTGGCGGTTGGCGAGAGCCTTTAAGTCGGATACGGTCACATCCATGCCCCCTCTTAAGAAACCCGACAATTCGGTCGTCTTTGACGACGACGAAAAAGCCGAGTGCCTTGCCGACAGCCTCGAGGCCCAATGTTCGCCTAGCACCCTCCCAGTCCCTTCGAACCATATCGAAATGGTAGACAGCGAAGTCGAAAGACTCTCGTCCCTCCCTCCCACCGCGACCCTCCCGCCCGTTACGGAAGATGAGGTGCAAACGCTCATTAAGCGTCTTAAACCCCGTAGTGCCCCCGGGGCAGACGGCATTTCAAACAAGATCCTTAAGATCTTACCCGCTCAGCTCATCCTTTTAATAGTAGCTATCTTCAATAGCGCCATGACTAACGCCATCTTTCCCGCTGCGTGGAAAGATGCGGTGGTCATAGGTATTCATAAGCCCGGTAAACCGCGTACCGCCCCCTCTAGTTATCGCCCCATCAGTCTTCTCAAATCGTTGGGAAAACTGTACGAACGCGTATTAGTCTCCCGATTAAAGGACTACGTCCTATCCAATAACCTCCTTATCAACGAGCAGTTTGGGTTCCGGCCCAAACACTCGTGTACTCACCAATTGCACCGCCTCACGGAGCATATCCTTTCCGGTTTCAATAGACACCGTCACACGGGCACCGGAGCTCTTTTCTTCGACGTCGCGAAGGCGTTCGACAAAGTCTGGCACAACGGCTTAATTTATAAGCTGTACAAACTCGGCGTGCCAGACAGACTCGTGCACATCATACGAGACTACTTGTCGGGTCGCTCTTTTCGCTTCCGCGTCGAAGGAACGCTCTCCGCCCCGCACCCTATTCGAGCCGGCGTTCCGCAGGGATCCGTGCTCTCGCCTATCCTCTTTGCGCTTTACGCAAACGATATCCCCAAGTCCCCCGGTGTAGAGCTAGCTCTATTCGCGGATGACACCGCGCTATTTTCGTCTGGTAGAGACAAAACCGCGGTTTACAACCGACTCCAAAAGGCCGTTAACACCCTCGGCGTTTGGTTTCGCAAATGGCGGATCGAAGTGAACCCCGAGAAAAGTGCCGCTGTGTTTACTGTGTGTGTCTGTGTTTTTTGTGTTTGCTGTGAGTGCACTTTTATCGGGGCCCCGACGATCCTTGCCATCCGATTCGTCTATTTGACCGCCCTATCCCATGGGCTAGGCAGGTGAAATATCTCGGTGTCACCCTCGATAGGAGATTGTCGTTTGCACCGCATCTCAATATCGTCCGTAACAGGGCCGCGTTCATATTAGGTCGGTTATTCCACCTTATAGGCAGGAAGAGTAAAATGTCTCTTAGAAGTAAGACGACAATTTACAAAGCCTGCATCCGCCCAGTCATGACCTACGCTAGCGTAGTTTTCGCGCACTCCGCGCCCTCTTATTTGTACCCCCTACAGACCCTCCAAAACCGATTCATGCGAGGCGCGACGGGTTGTCCGTATTACGTTCGTAATGTAGACCTCCATCGCGACCTCGATCTCCCAACTATCAAAGACTTTATCAAGAACGTCTCCCGACGTTACTTCGATAATGCCCCCCACCACTCCAACCCTCTTGTGGTGGCGGCTGCCAACTATAATGTTGAAGGCCTTCCACCATCAAGACGGTACACGTCTAGGCGTCCAAAACACGTCCTAACCGAGCCCGACGACGCAATTACAGTTGCGAATGCCCCCCCGCCCGTTCCTCCAAATGACAGCACACATTTACAGAATACACTAAACATGCACACTGTTTTAGGCCCAAGACACCGTACTCGTAGAACAAGGGTACGAAGAACCGGTTCACACGCGCTCTATGCCAGGCACAGTCATGTGCCTGGGAGCTCCTCCTCTCCTCCTCCACGGCCCGGTCTACCCGAGCCGAGGTCCGTGCCTTTAGAGGCGCCCTCGGGTGGTTCCGCTCCCCGATCCGATCCGAACCCTTCGGAGACTCTGGAAGGGCACGGGGACGCGCACTTTTAAGTGTGCGATGCCGTACCCCTCTAGAAATCCTCTGAAGGTGTTTCGTTTCAACACGGCTTGAGGTACCCTTTACGTACCTCGCCGCCCCTAAAACAAGCCCGGTGAAGCTGGAAATGCCCCTCGGCAACCAGCAGTCTCTCTCCAAAAAAAAAAAAAAAACCATTATTTCACACTAATATTCGCCATATCACAAATTTTATAAAATAAAACAGAACTGCAGACATGACTCTTCACTTTCCCACCAAGAAGTCTATATTAAAGTTATCCAAGTTAGTACTACCCATGGCCCAACATTTTCGTGGTCCATTATTTCTTTTTGCTTTTACTTGTGCTTTTAGTCAGCAACTTTGGCAATATCGGCCAGCTCTATCAGGCAGTGTAGTACATGAGTACGCTGCTTGGTGGCGCGGTTGATTCATTGTTTTAGCGTCCTTATTAATGACCTGTTGCGACATGTACCATATTTTACACTGACCAACGCGAAACATGTATTCACCTTCTCCCTCCTGCGGTCCGAAGTGTTGTCCTTATAAGGACTTAAAACAACTTGACAGAGTTAAAACAAAAACATACTGTATTTACCCACCATTTTGTATCACAAACCTTTTTATCAGAACTAGTGGTCGCCCAGTGGTCGAAATTCCACCGTAATTTTTTTAAGGCTGCACGGATTGTATCCTAAGCAATGAAAAATTAAAAGACTAGAATGTGAGTTTGGATTGGCATTGACAGAATTCCATTTTTGAAAAGATTATATATATGCGTGTGTGTCAAATACATATAAAAACATTAACTTTCGGGAAACCTTCTCAATATAAACTATGTGTGAGAAATTTCATACTTCTCCGTCCGCGCAATTTTTGTAAAAAAGGGGTACAAAGTTTTTGCTTCACGTATTAATATATAGAAGATAGATGTATCATTCGACACACCTTTTTAACTTGCGCTAAAAATAGGTATACCCCGCAGGTATACTCGTACAAACTTAAATATGTTTATGAGACTTGTTGAATTTACGATAGTTTACAAGAACATAATCTCGAGAAACATAAAAATACAGTGTAACATAGAAGGGGATTAACTATATCACTACCACGCACTCAAAAGCGGCCATAAAAATACTTTTATATCTTTCTTTCTTGAACTGATCAGCTTTGTTTTAAAATAGGTAACATTTCCTCGAAAGAATTTCAATCAGAGGGGCTTAATTTGAAATAAAGGCCTAACTACTAGTACGTATACTAATTTCTTTCAATTTTGATGGGGAAACTGCTAATGTTGTTTAAACTACTATGATTATGATAACACTTACGGTCACTGTGGCATGCTCAAATTAGTAAAAACTATTAACCCCCTTACAAATAAACAAAGAATAAGGTCCGAATTGTTATTCCGTGTTTTGTCTCTTTTACTCTAATTTGAAATGACGTTTACATGACAGGAACAAAACACGGAATACCTATTCTAAGGTCGGAAGGTTCTTTGTTTATTTGTAAGGCGGTTTGTATTAGAAATGAAAACATGACATTCCTTCCCACCAAACTGCATAGGACCAGCGTGGTGTGTAGAAACCAAATGTACGATCTTATTTTTATATTTTTATATCGACTGATGATGATGATGATGACTGCACTTCGGTTATTTGGATAATAAAGTTGTGTATGATTTCTAGCAATTTTTTTAAAATTTGTATGTAAAAATAACCGATGAAGATTCTTCGCTGCAAATACTCTTTTTTGCAATCAATGGAGGGGATTAACCGGTCTCTCCATGCCGATCGTTCGGATGTGGCGGGCCCACGTGACAGGGTGCGGGGTGCCCCGGCCCCGGTCACGTGACACCGATCCCCTGGAGTTATCGCGCACAGTGTCCGCGTGTTGAACGCCCCCGCCCCGTTATCGTGCCGTCTCCGTGTCTGTCACGTGGTGTGCGACAGTCGTTTGTTTAGAAAATATAGATTTCAATTATTTTGTCGCGGTTGATGGAAGGTTTTGATTTTCTCCCTTTATGTCGTTAACGAGTCCGGTAGTTGATTTCACCGATCATACAAGCTTTCATCATAATATTTTGTACAAAAGAAATAATATACATTTTTGGCTGAACTCTTTTAGATAGCTTTTGCGCATTTCATTTAACAAATTTATTTTTAATATGTTGATTAACTTGTGACACATTTAAAATAAAATGTATATTTAAAAGATACAAATAGGGCGCTATCGGGGATAACTGGATGATATATAATATGGGAATGGTAGATCGTGTAATACCGTCGCTTGTCGCACCCTGGCGTAATAAAAGTTGTTGAAACTCCTAATTTGTACAATCTCTTTAAATTTTCACAAATTTAAGAAAGAAGTAACATAAGTTGGTTTTTGTACGTTTTCGGGGAAACTTGAGGAGAAAATGAAACAACCCGTCCGTTCAACGATGAAGAATTAATGAAACTATATCTGATTTCAAACGAAAAGTGCACATGACAACACATTGAGTTGACAGCTCGAACCAAATGAAACGTACAAAAATAAAAAGTTAACGCGCCTTTGAATAAATAATTGATAGTGCTGAAAACTTTCACGGAACCCATTATCGGGCTGCAAATCCGCCAAACGGATGGCACTGAAAAACTGGTGCTCGCAGTGCATTCCCAAATATTCGGCTGACATACCGTCAATCAGAGCGCTCGATAAAACAAATTCACACTAAAATAACTCGATGATTCCATTGCCAGTGAACTTCACGCGTTGATGGAGCTAGCGAGTCACAAAACGGTTGCATTGCTCACTCGTCGAGATTAGACAGTCATTTTTATAAATCATCTACGCTATTAACGTCATCTTAGGATGTTTCAAAAAATGTATCTGCAGTTTCAGGTGGATGTTCCTCCTCATTACCAGCGCGGCTTCCTTTTGATGCCTCAAAAGAATTAGAATCATTAAGTTCCAAAATAGCCACTTTATAATAGAGCTATTTATACCATTTAGAACTTTACGTGGAACTGTTTTAAGAGATGTGTAGGCGAAACCGTGTAGTGTGTATGGAAAGTCGGAATTGGGACAAATATATCGCTTGACGTGACGGCATGTGAGATTGTCACGTGCTCAACCACTGGATTCGGGATGTGTTGTGTGTTAGATTAGAAGTTGGTGGGACGGCTTCTATCCGTTTTCACGCGGGAACGAGGCTAGTTGTTATGTGGACAATTCTTTTTTGTTTCTACTATTGTGTATGTAGTACGTTTGATTTATTATCTTGCAATTAAGGAATTTTTACGATGCCGGCTCACTGGATTGGTGATTAGCATGAAACGCCAGTTTAAGACAAATTGGAGGCATAATTAATAAACCATAGTTAATAAACCAGAATATTTTTTTTAGATTCAAATTTGGGATTTGGGCAAACAAGATGAGGTCTATAATTACGATGAAGCGAGCTTGCCCAAAACATGATGGTTCGCTTTAACTTTAAATTACGAGGGACTGTAGTCTCCTGAAAACAACGACGCTGGCAACGCATTCCATTCCTTAGCAGTGAATATAACGAAAGGATGATGAATAAGAATAAGAATAAAAAAACATTTTTTTTTCTTTTTTATTTATGATGCAAAGTGTTTGGTTGTTATAGTTAGCGGTAGTTATAGAAAATAATGAAGAAATATTTGTTGATTTAGTGCTTTAAAATTGGATTATTTCACATTGGTCCTATGTAGGAATAGGTCTCCGTTCATAACACAATGTGTTAAATCTCAAATCTCAACACTTTTAGGTTGAAATTCGAAGAATCGGTGCACCCTGACATCGGAGTGGGTTAATGACTCCGAGGTTGCCCATTGTTTATAAAAACAATGAGACGAGCGCCGATCCTCGCCACACAGATGACGTGCGCGGCCTTTTTAGCCCAGAAAAATGTAACTTTAAAAAGGTTTAATTAAGCTTCGTGCTGGTGAGTGATACTTTTATTTTTTTACTTTTTTCACTTCGCACAATAACTGGTGGTGAATCTGTTATTAATTTTGTATTGTTTGCAAATGACGATGCAGTGTAGGCTACGATGAAACAAGAAAACATACAAATGTCTAAAAGAATTTCATAAACATATTAACTTCAATGGTTAGAGTATTTATCAGACTTTGAGAATTTAAATTGCAACGTTGATTAATTGATCAGTACAGTTCAGTACAGTACAGTTCTTTTAGGTAATGTATCCTTACCAACAATTCCATTTATTTTCTTAAGTTTTCATTCATAAGTAAATTGTAGAAAATCATATTTATCTGGTTCATATTTCGTATTTCAATGATGACTGAAAAAAAATCTAAATTTCATGTGGCTATTTTAGAAATGAGTTGTTTACCAGTAAATAAATGTGCCTAAACGCGTTTAATGTAAAACGATCCGAAGCAGTAGAATTACCGAAAATAAAAACAAAGCGGCAGCCAGTTCTTAATCATCCTGTTATGCTGCTCAGAAACTTACAACAAGATTTTTTCAACTTAAGCTATTTAGGTCAGAAATATCCCTTCAATTAACTTTCGACAAATTAACGAGAGAGAGAAAATATATAAAGGCGGGAGGTACCGTTGACAAGGGGTGGGAGGGGGGAGAGGTCCAGGAAGGAAGAATAACTGAGATCGCGGATAATTAATGGTTTCATTTATGTTTCTGCACTTGAGAGCCTTGATTGTGCTGAGTTAGGCCTTTTTACTTTTTCTTTCAACTTTTAAACGACCATTGTTGAGTCGAACGCAATTGAAAATCGCGAGCCTTTGACAATCTGTGAATAACGGGTGATTTTAGCTTTGTGACTTCCATTAATGGTCACATTACTTAGTAACGTAATAATTTTCCGTCTCGATTTCCGATCCGACGACGAAAAGTTTACAATACTTTCGCAGCAAAAATGCTATTATTAAATTGTCGTCTATCTTTTGATTGGTTCCATTCATGCATAAGTAACGGCGGTTTCTTGAGGGAAAGACAAAAAGAGCTTTCTTTTCAGTTGCTATGTGCAAAGCTGCTTTAATTGAGTGCGAAACGACAATTCAGAAATATAAGGCTATTTGTCACAAGCAATGTCGTAAACGGAGACGTACAAGAACATTGTAAAAGCACATTGTGTCGTAAATGCATCATCACATGAATACTATCATCGAATGTTTACGAACGATTATTATAATAATGTGCAAGCCCGAGTCGTTGTTAACCCACATGCAAGAATGTCTATTAGAAAACCGAAAATACAAACTGTCTTTGTTGAATGTATTCTACAAACAGTTTCCCACGTTAATGCTAGGAAATGAGGTTCAAGCCTATGTCGTCTTCAGCTTCACCGTTCTTGATGTGGCTTACGCATCTGCGTGATCTTGGACCAAGTTATAAGGCCGAGGTGATCAAAGGGAACTGATAGCTGCTTACCCGATTTGATCCGAACCCCTCGGAGAAACTAGAATGGGACAGGGACACGCTAGCATGTTGCCATTCCCTCTAGAAACCCTCGATGGTACTTCAATTACAGGGCTTGAGGAACCCTTTAATGTTTTACCTCAAACAAGTCCGGTCACGCTGTAAAGGCGGTCTAAGGCCAACAGCAAACACCCTCCAAACAATGATAGCTGCTTACTGTACTTCAAGTTTGTGCACTCAATTTGGATCCGCTCCTTATACCAGTTACCTCAAATAACAACATACAGCCACCAATTCCTTCTGTTTACCTTCACAGCACTTCTTCTTTCGTCTGTACCTCTGGCTCCACGATCAGGAACTATCGGATCTCCGTCTACTAAGTCAGGGAAGAACCTACCAGCGCTACACAGATGATGCGAAATCTGTAAGAACTGTAAAGAGTTTAAAAGAATCACCAATAAATTATAGTTTGTTTTTTTTAACATGCTGCGCTTAGCAGCATTAACAGTTAACGGGTTGACCGCCGACAGGCCCACACACAATAGAAATTCAATTGTTTGTCGGACATATGGCGTTTAAGGTGTTAAGTATCATATCAATCTGGAATTGATTTTATAAGCTTGAGAATCCATCCAGAATAGAACCAAGCAAAATGTTTATACGAACCAAGCGATGTAGAGCTTCGTACGAATAAGATAGCCACTGAAGTTTGACATTTGATGTTTTCGCTAAAGGTCAACTTATATAAACTATACTAGAAACAGGGAACCATAAAATCAGGACATGCATTGAATTATATGAAGCAAGAAATAGTAGAGACGCCTCTATTTCTTCTATAGCAATAACATTGATAAAAATAAGATCAGTAAAAAGAAAGTGTTACGGTTTATGAGTTGTTAACTTTACGAGTTTGAGATGAATATGTCGAAACGTGTACGGACGCTTTCGTGCATAATGATATGTTTGTGTGCCATCCTCGCGTTTCGGGATCACATCGAGTAAGGTTCGTGATAAAGCTGAACTATTTCTCGTAAAGGTGAAAGTATTCAAATGAAGACCCTTTCATTTAAGGCGAAAAATATATTAAAAGTTGATGTCGAAACCAAGAATACAAAAAATGAACAAAGATGAGAAGAGTTAGCAGAGTAAGTAGGCTTTATTGTTTTTTTTATATAACAATGAGACAACACAAAATGTTAATATTACAGATATTTACGATAACAAAGAAAATAAAACGATAGTGGCCTGCTATAGCTTTATTGGTATACTAAACGCAATGGCATGCATAAAAGCATTAGCCTATGAGTCCTAGGCTCTTTGATTATAAAGTTAAACACCTAAAAAGTCAAACATTAAGTAGAGGGTAGCAGATCCGCTTCTGTCAGCAGGAACGTTCACGAGTGTGACGTGAGAACCATCCATCGCTTAGCTCAACCATATTATGTCAGTAGTAGGTCAAATGTGTAAATAACCGGACTTTCAGCAAAACTCTCTCAAGTGTTAGCATTTGAATGCGAAGAATGAGGTCAAATTACGACGGCCGTAAGGTCAAGTGCAAGCATGAATTGAGTATGGCACTTAGAGCTTATACGCAGTGTTATTTTTAAAACGACTTGTGCTGACTTGCACATTCTGTTTGTTGGTAGGCGTTTGATATTGGAATAAAAACCATGAGTCATAAGAAAGAGAAGTTTAGCAGCTATTTATTGGTCGTTAACTAGATTTTTTTAAATAGGTCTACGTGGTATTTTCTATCATTATTTTCATGTATCATCCTCGTATGTGCATGGTTTATTCAATTCATTAACTTTATTTGTCAAGTTGACTTATTTCCGATCATCGGTATCACCGTTTTTATTAGCCCGTATCAGCCCATGCTAGGCATAGGCCTCTCCTAATCCTCGCCTATTTATAATGCAAAAAAAAATCTAACCGTTTGCTTCTTACCACAAATGAGGGAAAGAGAAGCAACACCATAGATTGACAAGGCGCATCTTATGCAGATTCGGAATCAGTACCGGGGCCTTCGAGGTGGCATTGTTATTCCCCTCGCGAACCGTCACGTCACGATTACGTCTCGCAACCCTGACCCCTTGAACTCGGAAGGTGTCACCGGGACGAGACGAGATCTACGAACGCGATCCCCCGAATTTATCGCTTCGAACGTTAAAAAAGAATTTTATAGCGCATTTAAGAGTTTCGATGGCGTGCACACGAAAATGTGCCTTAAAATAAACATCGTAAACTTTCTTTTCTCGAAATCACGAGATATCTCACTTTATATGCTGCCTGACATTCAAATATTGTGTTTATTCTTGTGAAAATTGGTGTCGTCGAGTCGAAACTCCGACGGTGTATGTTATAAGTAATTAAATGAAAAATATCTCTTTGAAAATCTCTATCTACTTCATGCAAGGTCTCTCTAGATTTAAGGAAACCCCTGATGCAACAGTCATTGGCATTAAAGTTATTGGTTTGCAAAGTTTCAGCAAACATTTCAGGTTTAAATGTGACACTCGCATTAATTTAAAAATAACACAAATAATTAAAAGGCTTTAAACATCTGTCTCTCTACACAACAAAAAAGGCCAGAAGATCTGTAGTACGTGAGTTTTTTTATTTAACAACGAGTAAGTGCTTCGTCTCACTTCTTAATAAGAGACTATAAAGCTGATAACAAAATATAAATACAAAATACAATAAGGTCAATGATGTAAGAGAACTTCATCTAGACTGAAGAACTGGCTGAAGATATTATACCTAGTTGTTAACATTGTTGTTAAGTAACATCGCAAAATAATATAGAGCGACAGACTTAGAGAAAACGGTGGTAGGTTGCAAGGCGGATTAATAAAAAGCCTAACCGACAACCAAAGCGAGTACTTGCAATATGTTTTCCTAAAAATAACCCTGATCCAAAATACTGAATATGTACCCATATTCAGTATTTTGAGTCTTTGCGAATGTCTCATAACATATTTTTTAAATTTTAAAATAGTACAATAAGCATTCTGACGCATTACCAAAGCGCAAACAATATCAATTGACAATTATATTTCGTCGTACTTTTTGCGAGTTTTCAACCAATCTAATTCGTTTGCATATTTTTGTTCGTGCACCGTTCAGTTCAAGATGACGCGTGTTGACAAGGTTTTGATCTGCTACTCTGTATGGATGTAAACATGGACCCTAAGCTATTCGCAACTTATCACACTTAAAAGGATTAAAAGCGGCGTGTCACTGTCGATACACTCGGCGTAACTTGTGACAACTTCGACATTCATAACTCTAGTGCAAATGTTATTGCACGAGGCCTTACCTATTTTAAATAGTTGGTTAATGGTTACGTCCTTAATTAGAGACTGTACGGAGCGAAATTGTAGCTCTTCCTCTGATTTAATGAGGAGGCAATCGTGTGATCCCTTTCGCACAGATTTGGCCCCGCCCCCGGGCGGTAAAAATCAATAATACACTCCAGAAGTGCGTTTGGTGTCCAACACTGCTGACGCAGGCTGCGGCTACGGGAGCTGTCAAGAAGTATGGAGCAAACTCATCTCCACACGAGTTTGAGTGATGCTTGAGTTGCTTAATTAAAATTTTAAAAACTTTTTTGTTGATTTATAAGTATGTTTACAGCATTATAAACAGGGGATTTTTGACAAACCTATGCGTTAAATGAATTGAACTTCAGAATAAAGTAAAGTAATATTTTTTTTAAATTATTTTGTAACGGGAAAGCGCGGGCCCTTTATCGTAACTGATGATGAAGTGACGACATGGCCAAAGATGAAAGCGCAATTCTCCACGAAACCTTACCAACTGACGGACAGGCTAAAATAATTAATTGTAACATTTATTTATTTATTTACTAAAACTTTACACTACCATTACAGGTTTTTTTAACCTAATGCGATAGCGCGGCCATCCTTAAAAACTAGTTACTACGTATCTATCTATCTGAACTTATAAAATAAACGCATATTATAATACTCATTACCTAACATACCTAATTATATACAAAGTAAATTTTGCGAGTTCACTCAAGTGACCCCCGAATACGTCCATTTGGTCATGAACCCTGTTTACTGTCTATATAGCGCGGACAAGTGGTGTCTGCGCTAACAGATTGGTCCTGGCGCGGGGTACGGCCAGCAGCAGCGGGCGGCGCCGCCTCCACACGAACCGGTCGGGCACGCTCAGCAGCTCCGGGTGGTGCTCCAACCCGCGAAGCAGCTTTACCACATACATTGTGAGCGCAAAGTCCCGCCGCACCTCTAACTTATTAGAATGCGTACGTAATTAATTACGGGCTCCTGTTATATTACTGATATTAATTCATCTTTTACCAATTACACGTTTTGCGTTCTGGGTGCCTAATGCGAGTTTTATTCGCCACTCGATCACGTTATCGAAAATAAAAAATGTCTTTTTAGGATACAAGCAGAGTCTGCCCTATAATTTCACGTTTTCGTGAACGCGATCGAATGTCAAATCAAACTTACCTACACTAGACACATTGATTCAAACGAAATCAAATTCTCACAAGATAGATTATTTATTAAAACAATAAAAATTAATTTATATAATATTTATAAAATTTACAAAATACAGTGAAAAAATTAAACGCCTACCCGACCCAGCCAGGAATCGAACCTGGGTCTTCCGCAATCTGGGCGGCTGCACTGACCGCTATGCTACCGGGAAGGCTGACGTAGACGCTGAATTTTGTCACTGCTTTTGTAATTTTTAGCACTTGAAAATAAAAAAAAAAATAAAAAAAATAATTAATTTATTCGTCAATTTCATTGGTCAAAAACTTTGGCTCAAACCCATTTGTCAATATACTTACATTGATTTATCATTTCTTTATTTCACAAAACAAGTTTTGCGATTTCCTTATTTGGTAAACAATCCGAAATATGTATTTTATTTAAATTGTTTTATAGATTGAGTTTTGTCGCTGTTATGAAGTTTGGTGTGGGGGACAGGGCGGGGGTCGGGGCCTGATACCACCCATAAAAAACAAAACAGCAATAAATAGGTAAGTTGGTTGGATGCGTTAGGATAGAACTGTGACCATAACAACAAAGACAGTCAGTGCAGAATTGTATGTCATCTGTTACATACACCAAATCCTAGTAATATTATGGTATAGATTTAAAACACATACTTACATTTTTATTATTTTGAATTTTGATTAACAATGCTATATATTCTTACTAGCTGTGCTCGCGACTTCGTCCGCGTGGAATAGTGACTTTCGGCAGCATTTTTAATTTTTTAGGCTCTTTTCCCGTTTTTGAAACATTTTTCACTGATGCTTCGCTCCTATTGGTCGCAGCGTGATGTTATATAGCCTAAAGCCTTCCTCGATAAATGGACTATCCAACACAAAAAGAATTATTCAATTCGAACCAGTAGTTCCTGAGATTAGCGCGTTCAAACAAACAAACAAGCAAACAAACTCTTCAGCTTTATAATATTAGTATAGATTAACTACCAGCTGACCGGCGGACTTCGTTCCGCTTTGACAGTTTCCATGACAACAAAACAAACAAAATGTTGACAGTTTTCATGACATCAAAATAAACAAATCATTCGTCCGCTTAAGAACACCCGTATCCCATGATGGACCCCTATAGCAGCGCCACCTACCGGGTCCAATTGTAAATCTAAACCATTCTCGAATCCACTTGAACACACACAGAAAGGAGATTGCCACTTTTGTATGGGAAGTTGGGTCCCTGTGGAAAATTGTTGTGCCCTGAAGATTTTTGCTTTATATTATAGTCAAAACATAGTATATTCATAATTAAAAACCATTTTTCATATATTCACCCTGCTTTAAGAGATATCAATTTTTTTCTGTTAAAGAAATTGAGGTTATTAACTGACATTGACATTTCCTCCTAATTCTTTAAATGATAGATACCACCTATCTTTCTATTAAACATCACCATTTGGGGATTAAATTAAATATCTCTTATAGATCCCACTTTATTTATTTATATTTACTTTATTTATAAATCATTTATTTAGGTTATTATTCAAATCAGGCACACGATACTACAAAAGGGACCTGCTCCGTGGCAATCTCCTTTCTTTCAAATCGGTTCAGCCGATTATTTCACAGTTCACAGTGACGTAATACCGATGATGGCTTGCAGCTTAAATCACAAACTACTAGAAAAATTATGTAGGTGTGTGAATGTGGTAGTTATTATATAACTAAATACTTCACAAATAAAAAAAAATAAGTAATTTGGAATACTAGTATATTAGGTCGAGTAACTTAATTATCTTTGGTTAATTCATACATTTCACAATTATAGTTACCTATTTACTTGCTTTGTACATTTTGTACTCATTCGACACTATTAAAAATAAACTGGTCAACGTTTGCGAAATAACTTTAATATGATTGGAAAATTCTCATTTAAATTACAAAATAAAACAAATTACAAATTATAAATGATACATTGTTCATGTTGTAATAATTTGGCAAAAGCTTATTCTTAAATCGTCAGTGAACCCTTTTAAATCACTTTTACGTTAGGGTAAACGGTGACAATAAGCAAGTTAATTATTCATGTATTCGTGTAGTTATAGGCATGGATCTGTTGGAAGGGAATCAAACTTTAAATAAGGCTCATTTCTATCGTAAGTACACAATGTTTTATTGTTTGAGTATGGCTACTACTTTTCTTGAAACGAAATAGTTAGCAAAGTGAGACGTCTAGACAGGTACAATCCCTCTTCACTTGCTGTCAATGCATTTGGACTCCACTTCCATTTAACATTACGCGAAGCAGACATTTCAATAAAAAAAGACACAAATGCAGCGCAAATATTCAAATATTAATTTAACAAATTCTTATTGTATCTCAACGCATTCTTGTCTTAGAAACAAATGCAGCACAATTGCTTAAGTATTAGATAAACAAATCTTAATAGGTCTGTATATTTATTTACAGCTTATTGTATACTCACAATCAGTAAAACAAAACACGACGGATGAGCCGATGGTGACTTGCCTTCACTTGTTTTACATTCCTATCCCATAATCTCTATCATTAAGCACCATCCCCAATATCACTCGCCACGAAAGTCTGCGGAATTAATAATTACCTTCATAATAAGCTACTGCGTAACGTGTACCAGAAAGCGAATTTCCGATAATTGCCAAAGATCCACCAGCCGGCAACTGGAACGCGGGCACCTGCATTAATTACAAGATTTAACACCGTCCCATCCCTTCCATTAATAAGGCATAAGCTCCACTTTATTCCATTGTCTTTGTGTGTTTATTAAAAACGAAAGATTAATTACGAAGCCGAATTTTAAGAATTCGGCAACTTTGTTCAGTCGGCGGTGGGTAGGAATTTAATTTAAAAATTCCGAAGTATAACGAGACAGGTGAGCCCGAACTGTTAAGCGCGTTATGAATTTCGCTCGACGCAGTAGGTAGTAGTTTCGGGAATTTTTCCACGGAAACTCCCGCAAAACTTTACGGATTATCCTTTACCGTGTATTCGCTCAGAATGTGTAAATAATACGCCGCGTACACTTTTGTAGTTCTGTGGCTTCTAATGGCACTTCTGTGGGAGTGTTTGGCTCTATGGAGAATTTCCCAGCTTGAACGCAAGGATTCATTTCGACATTTGGTTTTCAGAATAAAGTTCGTGTTCTGATTTGTAAAGCATAATTCAGTTTAGTGTAGGTATATGCCAGAAATAATTTTTAAAAATTTGTTAAACCGGTAAAAATTGTAACTGCTTAAATTGGTTGCTTGGTTGCTTTTCTTGTACATAACTTTTATTTAAACTAGATACAAATGAGATAAGACTTCAGAAAGTCAAATAAACTTAATCGCAGAAATCAAATTTATTCAAGCGTTTGTCTGATGAGACATCAGAAAAAAATCCTCTCTTTTTAAAAGCTATTTATAGTTTCGATGTAAATATAGAACAATGGTGAATGTTTTTAAAATAAACCATGATCTTCGTTGGTAAGATCAAGGTCTCTAGTTTCTTACAGTCTTAAATGTTGTATAACTTTAACAACCGATATAATATTTCTGTACCTACCAAAACGAATTTAAAATATTTTTTTTTTTTTCAAACTTTTAAATCTAATCCTTACGAAATTTTCTATAATTTATTAAGAGAAATATTACACTAAGAAAATAAGAGAGCTAGACAATATATATATTTTAAATTTTATGAAAAAGGTTCAATCTTAACATTAGGTCAATGACATTTAACTAATATGTCAATGAAGTTTTTGCCTTCCAAAGAACCTTACATTAATTTAAGATACTTATTCATGCCATTATCACATAACAGGGCGCATGAGGCCACTTGATTGATTTAGTTAAACACAACTGCCCTTAATAACCCAATTCTTATAAAACTATTTATGTATTTATAAAATTTATAAAATACAGTGAAAAAATTAAATGCCCACCTCACCTGACTCAGCCAGGAATCCAACCTGGGTCTTCCGCAATCCGGGCGGCTGCACTGACCATTATGCTACTGGGAAGGCTGACGTAAGCGCTGAATTTTGACACTGCTTTTTAATGTTTGAGTGCTAATAGCGGCACAGTGCGCCATCTATCCAACGGTCATTGCAACCGCTGTCTGGATGGATTTTATAAATATTTAATTTAGCTTCAGTGCAGCAATTAGCACTTAAAAAAAATAAAAAAATAATAAACTATTCATGCTTAAAGAAAATACATAGAGAAAATCAATCAAACACATTACCTCTAAAAAATCTTTAAATTGATTTTAATTAACTAACTTTGGCGTTGTAGTTTAAGCAGTTAGGTTCAATCTGTATATTGCCAATGGGTTCAATGTCAGCGAAGATGTCGCCTCCCTTAGAACCTTGCATTAATTAAGAGACTTATCCCTGCCATTATGACGGGGCAGGGCACGTCAGGCCACTTGATTGATTTAGGTAAACACAACCGCCTTCAAACCCCGAAATTGATGCCAGGTGGAGGGTACGCTTTACATTTTCTGTAGGAAAATAAAAAAAATTTTGGTTCCGTTTGTTGGAGCGATTATGAAAATGGTGTCGGTCAATAGGGAGTTTTGTTATTTCTGCTAACTGTTTATACAAGAATTAGGTTGAATTTGCTACGATATAGGACAGCGATATTAAAGAAAGTATTTTTGTGTCTTTATTGTACATCGATTATAATAAAAATTACATTCTATTATTACATACATCAGATTTCTATATCCATCTAAGACTAACTTTATTATGGCAGAATTAAAAGACTATCGTTACCTAATTAGTTATAAGTACTGTAAGTAATATACTTTGAAGTACAAGAACTTTTTTAATCATGCTTTTTATTATAAAAGGAATAGAAAGACACATTAAATATTATTATGTTATAGTGACAATACAGATGAACAGACATACAAATTGATTAAGGAACCCTAAAAACGGCCGTATTTGTACAATTTGTATTATTAGATGCAAAGCCGTAACTTAATAAAAAATATTAATATAAGTAGTACTTTTGAACAATGCGTCAAACAAGTGGCTACCATGATTAATACCTTGTAAACCTGGCCTAAACAATTAATTTTCTTCGATTTCACTCCTAATACCTTTAAAAATTTGCATGGCAATAGTTTTTGAACTATGATACTTAATTGAATAAATGACATCACTAAGTTTAAGAAATATTATTCTCGTTCTGAATTACTTTTAGCCATCCTCATTCTTGATCTGTGTGTATCAAAACTTTTGTTACTTTAGTTCAACGAATCTATAAGAGATGGCGTTAGTGGTCGTCTGCATTGGGTTAACGTTGTGTTTGGGTACTCTAAGGGGGTTCGTAGCAATAGCGGAGTATATTTTCATTTGAAATTCCATAAATATTTTCTTTTATATTAATCTTCTCAATGTGGAACCGCTTATCTGCCAAATCACCTGATGATAAGTGATGATAAGGCCAACGGTGGAAGTGAACTTCACTCTAAACCCCCTACGAATAAACCACTTGAGGCCTAGCTATCTGAGAGACTTCGATAAAAAGCTAGTTAGCCAAGTGATCTTCGAACAAGTTTACAACCGAACCTAGTGCAATATGTATGCTGGGATATGAACCGAGAACTCTATGTTATTTGTCGAACCACTAGACCATAGAGACAACCTGAAAATAACATGTTAGGTTATTTAGGGTAAGTCCAGGATAGATGCCCCACTTTTTAAAACAGCTCTGCAACTCAGTCAGTAAATTTTTATCAACAATTTGACCTTAGTATCTGAAAACTTTGGTCTTAAGTCTATGATATTACCATAATTATTATAGTTTAATTTATACCGATTCTGAGTAAATACTAATTTACTTTACCTCTTAAAAGCAGGATAGATGCCTAATGTGGGGGATAGAAGACTCATTGTATGATTGCTTCAAAGGATAGATGCCTGATGCAGGGATAGATGACTCAATAATACATTTTTTGAATTCTGAGGATCGAATGCATTTTGAAATCAAACAAACCAAGTATTATATAATCAGTCTTTATTAATTTGTATTTTTTTCATAATAAAAGTAACAAAAATCAATTTAACATCTTAACAAAAGTAGCAAAACTTTTTAATAAATCTTTAAAAAAAACAATGAAATTTTAGGAACTTTTTCATTTCTAACAATCTTAATTATTTTTTATTCTTTTTCTTTTTATCATTATTATTTATTATTATTTTTTTTTCAAACCGCCTTTTTAAAGTTCTAGAAGGCATTCCGTAAATTCTAGCTATTTCGTTGACACCTTCCTCATTTTTCGCCAATTCTTGAAAGGCTAAACGCAAGCTATCTTCGGCACACCCGATGTTACGCGGAACAACACCTAGTTTTCTTATATATATGCGATGCATCTTGCCACCTGTGACAAAAAAGAACAGGTGAGGATAGATCTATACCCAAAAAAAATTAGGCATCTATCCTTTTAGCCTAGGATAGGTGCCTAATTTAATAAAAAATGTAATAAAACTAAAAATTTAATTAAACATAGCTATCCCGTATAATTTATAAGATAGTCTATCAAATTATATAAAAATCTGCTTCATTTTAAAGCTGACAAAAAAATAACTGTTGAAAAATACTTACCAATATTAATTCGACGCTCGCTAAGGTCTCGCCGCGGAAGATTTTTGGGGTTGTTGTACATTCGCCACAAAGTTAGTTTGCCACGTTTTTGTAACTCCATACATTGAAAGTAAGCATTCGCCACAGGTAGGTAAGGGTTATTGTAACTTCGCCACAAGTCTTCATAGTACATCATTTTTGCATAAAGTACCGGTAGCAAGGAAAGTTCATTTTGAGCGCTCGAAATGAAAGGTAGTTATTTTTTTCTAAAATTATTGATGTATTTAGACAACCTACGAAAAAAATTTAAAACAAAGTAACCATAAATCTCTCTTTAAAAAAATTTATAAAAAACGTTTTTAATTTACTTAGTTATGAAAACTGCGCTTTTATTCCTGTAAGATACACATTCGGCTTGAACACCTATATAGAAATGTTTTTTAAATGAAAAAAAAAAAAAATATTATTAGTGCACTAGATTCAATATTTCCAACATAAAGTACCAGGCTACCATAACTATGCAGGAGATTGCTTATTAATATAAAAGAATAATACAGTCTTGTAAATACATATACATATAGCAAAGATTATAATAATATTCTTTTATATTAATAAGCAATCTCCTGCATAGTTATGGTAGCCTGGTACTTAATGTTAGAAATATAAAAACTAGTGCAACATGTAGGTATATAAAAGATTGTTTGTGCCTGTGGTTCATACATACAAATTATTTATTTCCAGCAATTATTTTATACAGAACAGTACCTAAAAGTGTATCTAAGAGGACAAATTGGTAGGGTTTAAAAAAAGTGTATCTTACAGGAATAAAAGCGCAGTTTTATTAAAAGTGTGTCTACGGGGAAAGTGTATCTCTGGGGAATAATTCGATTTTTCTGCTGTCTGTGACGAAAATAAGAGTGTGGCGAATTTACTTGATAAAAATAGAACTGTGGCGAATTTACACATACTTTTTTCTGTGGCAAAATAACTTTGTGGCGAATGTACAACAACCCGATTTTTGCACTTACTGGCGAAACGCGACTCTTCGACGATTTGTGAGGCACTGAGCGGTGCGGAGGGATCGCTTCCTATTATACGTACTATAACTTTAGGCTAAGATGCTTGTAACATAGTGTACTTAAAATCGCGGCATCTATCCCACTGGGGCATCTATCCTGGACTTACCCTTTATCGATTTATCTAGCCTCTTCAGTCAGCTCGCTGCAACTGCAGTTAATGTAATTAAACAATATGTCCCTTACAAATAAACAAAGAATAAGGTCCGAATAGTTTTGTTCCTGTCATGAAAACGTCATTTCAAATTAGTGTAGAAGAGACAAAACACGGAATAATTCATCATCCATCATCATCAGCTCATAAAGTCCCCACTGCTGGGACACGAGCCTTCCCTATGGATGGATAGGAAGAACGGGCCATAAACCACCACGCGGGCCCAGTGCGGATTGGTGGTTGTTAACGACTACTAATGCAGCCGGGACCAACGGCTTTACGTGCCTTCCGAAGCACGGAGGAGCTCGAGATGATACATTTTTGGTCACCCATCCGATGATCGGCCTTTGCGAAAGTTGCTTAACCTCAGCAATCGCAGACAGGGCGTGTTAACCACTGCGCCATCGAGCTCCTCAATCCGGAATAATTACTCGGACCTTATTCTTTATTTATTTGTTAGGCATACTACTTTTCACGTTGTATATAATGTTGTACCTACTTTGTTTCGTTTAAGCTGTTTTCTTGTTGTATTAAAGAAAATTACTAATTGATATGAAAACTCTATTCTCCTTGCCTCAGTAGCGTAGTAGCAAAGCGCTCAGCCCAATATCCGGAGATTCTGGGTTATATTTCCAGCTTGAGTAATATGTGGTTTTCAATATTCGATGCATTTCCCAGGTTTGTGATCACCAACTCACATCTGGCAAGCCTGGTGATAAAGCCAAAAACCATCTATTGCAACGATGAAAAATTTATTTTAAAGATGGAGGACTTTGCCCAGCAAGGACAGAATTATGGATTCATTAATACTATTACGTGTATATAAGCTCTACCTCGTTGTCAATTAAAACTAGTGCATTGCACCTAAAAAAATATATACATACACGGTCATTCTTTACCCGCTTTAAATCACGTGTTCTCAATTTATTTTTTGTTCATGAAAATAAAAAAATGAAATTAACCCTCATTGATCACCGGGTAATCGGAAACGAGATTTCGCGTAAAACCGTTTTTCGTGACCTTTGACCTTAAATATCCAACGCCGCCGGCGCGATATCGACGGGGACTTTTTACCCGTTTATAATAATAACACTTAAATGAAGGTGTTATAAAAGATTGGCTCACTGGAAATGGGTTTTTTTGCGAAGTACAAATCTGATATGGCTAGCTATAAAGAAATCGAGGGCTTTTTATCATTACTGAAGTATTAAAACCACTTTTCCTGTCTTTCTAGCTATGCGAACCCATTGTTAAGGCAACAGTTTGACTGGGACATGTGGAGAGAAAAACAAAGTCATTACTTACAGCACTTACTGTGTAAACATGACTCTCTGGCTAGGAAAGTCATGATATTCCTGGGATCAGCCTATCTGAAGCCAGAAGAGCCAAAGTCATTGCCATACTTATGTCAGTCATCATATAGTGAGGTAAAGTTGTGAAGGGATGGGGTTGCACAAAAGATCCCGATGACTCTAAGAGAAGGTAACCATGGCAGGCCCCACTAATCTTTATATATATATAAATCTTCTGTGTGTGTGTTTGTAATTGAACTCCTTATAAACGGCTGAACCGATTTTGATGAATTTTTTTGAGTGTGTTCAAGTGAATTCGAGAATGGTTTAGATTTACAATTGGAACCGGTAGGTGGCGCTGCAGTAGGAGTTCATCATGGGATACGGGTGTTCTTAAGCGGACGAAGTGCAAGCGGGCCACTAGTATAAGATAAGATAGGAGGAGGTAACAGTACCCCGCTATGACTTTTGACACTCACAATATATAGCATGTAGTATCATTAGCTTAACCACAGATTAAATAATATTTACTGCGTGCTTAACTAAATATTTTAGTGCCACACGTTATTTATGATCACTTTGCTATACCGTTTGACGTAGGAATTTGTATAGCGATTCATAAATACTTATATGAATTTACATTTAGCGATGTTATTGCGAACAAACATGGATACAGAAATGAAATGCCAAATGCCTTAAGATATTTCCCGGTAGTCAAGGGTTGCGGGTTCGAATCCTGCTGCTGGCAATTACTTTAAATACTTTTTAATAACTCGGAACCCAGCATTGGGACATTTTTAGGCATGATGCATTATTTTTGTTATCATCATCAGTTTATTTCATGTCCCCACTGCTGGGGCACGAGCCTTCGCTATGGATGGATAGGAAGACCGGGCCATAAACCACCACGCGGGCCCAGTGCGGATTGGTGGTTGTTAACGACTGCTACTGCAGCCGGGACCAATGGCTTTACGTGCCTTCCGATGAACGGCGAGGAGTTTGAGATGTAAAGATAGAAAGAGATATTTTTTGTCACCCATCCAGTGACCGGCCTTTGTGAAAGTTGCTTAATTTGGTTATGATGATGATTCATATTTTTTTTTAAAAGCTTGCTCTTTGTTTACTATCAAAGTAGTAACAGGGCTTGAAAGGGCCATAAAAAAGTTATAAATCTCGTTAACACTTATAGCGGCTCTAAACACCGTTGTCTATTTAAAATTGTCTTTTAATTATTTAACAACTAGCCATAAAAGTGACATCGTTACAACACTTTCAAAGAGATCTTAATATATTTTTCAGTAGTTTGTTTTTGTCGGTAAACAAAATGGAGCCATAATATTTGGAGTTCGTTTTCATCAAAATTTACTTTAAACTTTTGCGGCGTAAAAAATATGCATTTATTTTTATTTGATGTATTAAGTAGGTAGGTATTAAATTAATGTTTTTATTAATAAAAAGTGCTTCAATAGTTGTATGTAAGAGTAGATATACGGGTTGGGCAGAGCCACGGTAACAAATTGAGAAGTGAACCTGACCAGGTACATCCGAGGGTGCGGGTTTGAATCCCGCTCGTGGAAACTTTTCCGAATTTTACATTTTTTTAAATCTTTCTGTAAAGTACAAAAGTACAAATGAGAAGCTCGACTGCGCAGTGGTTGACGCGCCCGGTCTGCGAGTGTTGAGTTATTCATCTTTCGCAAAGGCCGATCATCGGATAGGTGTACAAACATTTATAATCTCGACCACCTCCGTGCTTCGAAAGGCACGTTAAGCCGTTGGTCCCGGCAGCATTAGGCGTCGTTAACAACCGCCAAGTTTTTTCATATAAGTAGTATGTATGAACTTGTAATAAAATCTCTTGGGCTATACTATTTGTATTTGGCTGGTTTTGGTATCATTTAAAGTTTACATTTTAAAGAAGATAATTCCAAATTCAAATTAGGAAAATGTGTGATTTTCATTTGTTTTTCTTACTGTCAAGATGAGTGAACCTAATGAAGAAGTTCGATACATTTTCAAATTTTACTACAAAAAAAAATATACGAGTCGAATTGAGAAACCTCCTCCTTTTTTGAAGTCGGCTAAAAAAGTTAAAAATGCAACGCAAGCCGCGAAAAAAATTTGCGATGTTTATGGACATAGTGCAGTGTCTGTGAAAGTAGCACTTTGGTTTAAGAGTGCGCCGTCCGTAAGTGACAAGTGTCATTATGTTTTATTTGAAATGTCGTCGTCCATATTTATTTGATGCCGCGCGGCCATACTAATTTTGTATGGGGAATTTAAAGTGCTTAATAAAAAATAATTATTTAAATAACCACTTGATGAATCGAAAATGTAGTCTAGCAATTTGTAGTTTATCCATTGATAATTGTTTAGACAAAATCAAAGGTACAATAATTTAGATAAACTATAAGAAATCTACTAAACGCCGCCACTCGTTTTCATGATTTTTGCCCAACTTTAAATGATATTGTAGAAAAAACTATAGCGTGTTATGACATTATGGTTCTGACAAATTGTAAACACGTTCCCTATGATACTAAATATATATTTTGTTCATTTAATACGATAGTATTTTCAATTATATTTACTTAACCGTAACTGCATTTTTTTGCATTTTTTGGTCGGCGCACCCTTAAGCGTTTTCAATCCGGAAATTTTGATGTCAAAGATGCACGTCGCTCTCAAATGTAAATAAACTATATTAAAAAATGTTTTGAATTTTCTTAAAAAATGTGAAGAAACTTATTCCCCGACCTATTAGAAATCGCACTTTGACAGATAAGTACCAACAACTGTAAAGCTTAGTGATAGTGGGTATAACCTAAATTGAAAAGTAGTGAGAGAGCACGGTTAAGATCAGTTACCAGTCATAAACTTCCTACTACACAATAACGAGACAATGAAACTATACAGCTAACGGGAAAAGGCTCATAACACAGTAATTTCATTTTCTACGTTTAATACTTTAACTGAGGTAAAGATTTATTGAATAAGGAAACGTATCCTGTCGCGGTCACGCGATCGTAATAAAACCAACAGTTGTTCCCGAATTTCATTAATTTCATTCTCTCTTTCTAAAAGGAAATTCATCGATGCTAGTTTTTTTTTATACAATGCATGGCAACTCTACTTCACTTTATGTTAAGGCGACGCATTGGAAATTTATGTTGCGGGGATCTTGATTTTTCCCAACAATTACAAAACATATGAAAGTGATATTTGATGACATGATTTTTCATTTAATTGACTTCATTTTACTAGTTGCAGAAACACGATTTGTCAACTTTTATAACAGAGAAAAAATATCGAAGTAACCTCTTTTAAAACATAGATTTTACATTTCACAGGCTTACCAGACCGATTTAAGCATCTAAATTTTCTAGTAGATTAGTCTTAACACACACTTCAATATGCTGGTTCATTTTTTAAAAATAATTTGTAGTTTTAATTTGAAGGAAAATAAACAGTTTTTGTTATGATACGGGGCGCAAACGCTCCGTATTAGATTTATTGTTTAGCGGTGCGTCGCCTTAAGTGGAAATAGAGTCCAGACGCGAAAGCAACTGGTGCAGCGTGAAAACAACGCAGCATCAGGCACCCGCACCTTGCCGGCCTACGAGATGCCTCTTCAGGCCTCGTTTGAAGGACCCCATGTCATAAAAAGGAGGGAAAAAGTTTGATCACCTTCAGTTTCTCTTTCAAATGTATGGCGTCTAGCATGAAGCAGCTCCGGTTTATGGTAACAAACGAAGAGAGTTAAAATTTCGGCATACAAATTTTCGTTCCCTTTTACCTAATCGAATGGAGAATAAACTGTCTTTATACACTTTTAAACTTTCGCATTCCATAGTTACAACGGCCGTGGTCACGGGCTGACGGGGTGACCACGGCCGTTGTAACTCGGTCGAAACGTCGGGTATAAAGAACGCAAACTAATTTGTAAAAAGGTATCATACCTTCTTTATACCCGACGTTTCGACCGAGTTACAACGGCCGTGGTCACCCCGTCAGCTCGGTCGAAACGTCGGGTTTAAAGAAGGTATGATACCTTTTTACTAATTAGTTTGCGTTAATCCCTGTTTAATTTTTTAAACTGTCTTTACGCACCCAGTGTTTACAAACCTGAATGAAACAATAACTTGTATTGTTCTAATCAATAAATAACTCAGTGATGTTAAGGAAATTAAAACAATTAGGATTAGGTATTTATGATTACGCAGATACATGCTTATCTAATTAGTACCTATTAGTAATCCGTATACAAACCCTTGAAATTAATCTACCACGTACTTAAGATTTAAGTGAGCAACCGAGCGTGAAAATCTATCGAATTCAACTTATAAACATATGGTAGGTATAGTCCAATGAATGTTGATTCACTTAATGTAAGGTGATTCGAAGTTCTTTCAACTCTAGACTCTAGCATATAATATTTTTATACATAAGAAAAAAAGATCTTGATTGAATGCTCTTCATAGAAAAATTTAAACATGCAATGTTTTTCTGTAAATAAAAAAAATATTGTTCTATTCCCTGTAACATAATTATAGAACAATCACTGTATGTACCCACTTTCATAGTAATACAAAAAAAATAGACAACATCACATACATTGTTCTGATCCCTTGGTAAGTAGCTAAAGCACTCGTTTTATAGAAATCAGAAACAACGACGGTACCACAACCACCCAGACCCAATTCACAATAACGAAAAGTTCGTTTTTGACATTGACCCGGCCGCACCGGGAATCGAACCCGGGACCTCAGAGTTAGCGCCGCTCAAAGTCCGGCATGCAAGCCACTCGGCTACGGAGGTCGTTGTAATTGATTTCCCGTAGTTACAATTTTTTGACAGCGAACTAGTTAATTAAAACAATTGAATTGTCATTGATACTTATTTATATTACGAGTACACTAGTGCGTGTTGTTTGTACCGTTATCGTTATAACACAAGACCATTGCAGTACTATTAGTTATTCTGTGTCATTGCGTTAATAATCTAAAAATGAATCCAAACAGCTCCCTTTATATCTAGATTAACTTGTTGCTTAGCCAACGTTTCAAAAGTCTCTGTGAAACAATATTACGGTACATTTGTAACTGAGAAGCGTATTTTACATGAAACAGATATCATAAAATATCATTTTTAGGGTTCCGTACTCAAAGGGTAAAACGGGACCCTATTACTAAGACTCTGCTGTCCGTCTGTCCGATTGTCACCAGGCTGCATCTCATGAACCGTGATAGTTAGACAGTTTAAATTTTCACAGATTACGTATTTCTGTTGCCCCTATAACAACAAATACTAAAAAACTGAATAAAGTAAATATTTAAGGGGGCTCCCATACAATAAAAAATTGATTTTTTTTTGCTCGTATTTCCTCGTTTTTATAGATAATGGTACGGAACCCTTGGTGCGCGAGTCCGACTCGCACTTGGCCGGTTTTTTATTTACTATCAGTTTGAGACTGTCCTCTTTGGTTATCTCATTTTCTGTACCGAACGTTTCAGGGAAAATGACTGTCAAATGTAATAAGTACCTATATATTTTTTACAAAGCTATGAGAAATTAAATAAATCATAATCGTTACCATCTGTCAGACGCGGTCCGCTGTATAAGTGCTATTTAATGACAGTTGCGCAGGGAAAATACAAGCTGCAATTTTAAGCTTTATTTCCTGAACATTAAAGCATAACTTACTAAATGCTTAGTAAATTATGAAAATATGCGAAACTAATCATTATGTAGTACTCGTAGCATCAGTAACTGCTAAGTTCTAAGAATATGTCGTCACCTCAAATCTTAGTCAGTTAATGTATCTGGCTGATACCAATCCTTTCATACTCTGCATCAGAAGGCTTGATGACACTATGCGAGGCTGCATCATCGCCTTCCACAAGCGAACTCCTCTTATTCACCACCATCATCATCTCAGCTAAGACTACCACTGCTGGACAAAGCCCTCTCCCAAAGATCTCTACAACGACTGGTTTTGTGCTTTTCTCATCGCTTTTTTTATTGGAGAGAGATTGCTGATTGCCTCAAACGGCATTTTCAGATTCACCGGGGTTCTCTCATCGCTGCGTTATAAACCTCCAATTAATTAACTGCTAAATCACTAGTTTCAATCACATATTTCTACGTTGTTAGTACTGAATAGCACCAATTATTTGAAATAATTGTATGACTGCTTACTTTGTAAACAATTCTGTTTCAGAAAACAATCACATAATTGCTTTGTTCTTGAAATGCAATTGTTGTCCATATAAGGGATTAGGTGCCACAGATTTTAAATGTTATCATTTAATTTTGTCTAAAATGTTAATTTAGATAAAAAAGACCAGACAATTGACGCCTATAATGAAACACTATACATTAATCCACTTCTATTTATTTTAATATTTTATTCTGTTTTAAACAGTTTTCGGTGTTCGTTCATACTATTTAACAATATTCAAATAGGTACTCAAACAAAAATAAAACACAATCAAAAATATTATATTTCTGCCAAAAAGTCCCTATTGAGTGTTGCAGCGAATCAAAAGTGTCCTACGGCATACCTAATTACCTACAAACATACCTTCAATATCCAATGGTTCTCCTTTATCCTACAATCAGCAGTCACTCTTTATTTCAGTTGAGTTGGTTTAAATACTTTTTTGTCCATATTCATATTGAAATTCGAATTCGAATTCAAAAAGTGTCCATCCATATTTTGTTTTTCTCACTGTTTGTATTGGACTTATTATTCGGGCCTTTTTAAAAGTTGGTCACATTGTTTGCCTACTCTGCTCGAAGCGTTCGTGATTATTTTTGAAGATATATTATTATTAGTTGTCTGTCAGACGGAACAATTTTAAAATAGAAGCTAGACATTAGAAATAATCATGCACATGACCGCGAGCTACGTAGTGTTGTGCTTGTGTGTACGTACTAAAAGTGTACGATTTTATAGAGATGTTTACTTTATATTTAACTTATGTTTATTTGATTGTTTATTCAATCGCACATCAAATTTTAATGTATAAAAGAATTTTGTTGTTACGAACTGTTTATTGTCTATTTCATTGCTTAACGTTTCATATTGTTTTAGATTTAATTTAATTCAAAAGAAACAGTTGACGGCAGCGTTCACGTGCTCAAACCATTCTGGTAATCTTAAGACACTGACACTGACGAGCAGAAATGAAGGGTCGGTCGCAATATTTTTTATATTTAACTTCTATTTTATGAATATTTACTTCGTTTTCTTATTTTATTTTCAAAGCCATCTTGTATAGCTTAGTAGTTATTACGATGTTTTTATTTGCCTGCCAGTTCTAATTAATTAGTAGAGCTAATCTGTGTTCAGATTTTATCTTCATATCTTTGGTTAGTAAACACGATGTTTGTTTTGCTCGTCAGTAATAATTAGTGGTATTCATTTATTTTAAGCTTAAATTTTCGTATATTTAAAAAAAAATGTCGAGGATCTATAATCTCTTTGTATTTGTTCGTCAGCTAACTTAGGAAAAATAATTAACGATTAGGTTCCAATTCCATTTTACAAATCGTAGTTTAGGTGTAGTAAATATGACGTTTGTTTTTGGTCGTCCGTTGTAATTAGTACAATTAATTTATTTGCGAATTCCGGTTTGGTATCCGTGACAGTACGCGTGCGTCACTAGAAAGCAATAGTAAAATATTCCACGATATCTCTGAAACGGGTGGTCGGACGGGCGCACGCCGCGCGTCACTAGCGCGCAGCCGCGCCCGCGCGTCGCGTCACGCGACTCCTGCGCACATCGGCCGGTGTCAATGCGCCTAAGCCCCAATCTTTTGTGGCCAATAATAACTGTTTGCGTATGTTACGATTTATTTGCGTAAGACTCTAATGTATTGCATCGGTTGTGTGATGAAATGGGATATTGTGTAAGTCTAAAAATAAGTTTGACAACTTTTAAGAGATATGATAAGAGTGATGTATTATTAAATAATACGATATTCAAAAACTATGCGTCAGTAAATAAAACTAAAACCTACAGAACAGAATGGAGTTAGAAACTAATAATTCATATCTCTTACAAAGCAATTTATTTAAGGTTGATGTGCTGATTATAAATTGATTTATTCAGACTTTTTATTTTTTTTAATTCAGAAATTAATTTTGGAATACATCCGACGAGTGTTACTAGCTCTTTACACAAAATAAGAGCTTTAGAGCTAATCTCGTTTTAAATGGCGCGCTCTACGGCCCATTTAAAATGTAATATAATTACAGCATAATGACAGACGGAGATCTTTTGAAACGAAAAACCTGTCGCATTGTTTTGGTTGATTTAAATTTCGCTTGCCTGCGTCAGCGAGGCGTCGACCGTTTGGCTGGCCCAACATCATGTGACTGGGGTTAATTTTGTTACCGCACCGTATGACAGTTTTCGTTTAGTTGTGAAATGTGAAATTTAGTTATTTATACACAGTTTATTTTTATCTACCTGACTGAAACTTTGACTATAGGACCAACATGGAAATCGTAAAAAAATATCAGCTGATTTATATATTTTGTTATACCTAACTCGATCAAAAGATCATTTTCTAATTATGAATTACAACTATTCTTATAAAGAATGGGCGCCATAATTTCATTAAATGTGATTACTGACGAAAGATACATTACCTAAAGTTATATAAATACCTTCCACTCACCAATCAATAAAATTCAACAATAAACATATAAGTTTGAAACGTGCATACATTTGTACTGACATATGTTAATTACCTAGTTCTGCTGTTTGCTCGTACAGATATTTGTAGAATTTATGTATTTTTAGGCTAGCCGCTTCTAGACGTCAAAGGTGACAAAGAAATGTTTATGATCTGTTGCCACTTATTTTCACAACTGGCAATTAGACAAAAAACATGAATATATCAAATTGCATATTTGTTTTACCACGTACCTACTTATTTATGAAGATTGCAGAATATCAACTTTTTAAGAAACATTCAGGTAAAAGAGGAGGCTAAAATTGAACTAGATTCGATGATTGCTCAACTTTTTTATATATTTACGATACGATATTTTGTGTCTGCTTCGATGTAATTGTGGAAACTTTACTGATTTATGTGTTATATTGTATGATCGATCTAATATGATTTGGCATAATTGTTTGTTTCCCAAATAAATAATAAATAAAATAAAATAATAAAAAGTTTAAGACACATACCAAAAAGGTTGGTGCGCTACAAGTCGCCAACACTAATGTATAGGATTTATTGTATCGTAGATACAGAAAAAAAAATCTGTCACCAGAATTAACGGCTTTGCACATAACGATGTTACTAGATTAAAATAATAGCACGCACCGCTCAAATAACTCAAATAGCTAACATAGCATGGGGACGTTGATTGTGCCGTTCTATTCTGATCATCAATTTGAAACACATCGAAATGAAGTCTTTTTTTAAATGATAAATCAGTTGACAACGGTTTGCTAACAAACGTGGCATTGGCATGTTAGATGTTCAACAAAGGAAATAAATTCAATTTTAAACTACTAAATAGTAGATTAACAAGACTCAACAAAAATAGTTTGAGCTATTTTTGTTACTGCGTAGCTGTGAACTACACTTGTATTTTAACGACATTTTATATAGATCTTAATTATTACTGACACTCTTACGAATTTCTTTTTATTCATCGCTACACTGTAGAAGATCAAAGCTGAGAGCTATTGTTACTGTCATTAAAAAATTTGTATTAAACAATGATATGAAATGGTAAAAAATTATTGTTTCTTACAAAATTAAGCAATTTTTAGAAATCAAATATTACTTGTCTAAACTGTTCAACCTAGATGCGTCACGATAACATTGTTGCACATACAAACAAATGCACATGTCAATGTCTCTAAACCATTTAAGATGCAAATAAAATTTGTAACAAGCACGGACAGCGCTGGAAGTATGTAGGCCCGATATTAATAGCGGCACACAATTAACGCGCCGTCTCTAGTCTAACCTTTACGATTGACAAATCACACCACTATAACAATATGATTTTCCTAAGTTATATTCCTTCACAATTTAAAACAAAAGAAACTCGACTATTTGTTACTACGCCTGTCAGCGCGGCCATTAGGCATTTGTTTATTGTAGATTTAACAATAAAAATAATACTTGAGCGTACATTTTTCACGTCGTAATCTCCGTTATTTCGCCGCAGTGGAAATTGGGACGTTAGATTTTATTTATTTACAAATACGCGACTCCTCCGGTTGCTCACAGTCTCGCACGTTGTTAGAGAATGAAATTTATTAAAATATATATAAATTTAAATTATTTCGGGCGTGTGTTGAGCCGTCTCATTTCGTCGCGGGGGGCTGAGGGCGTGATAAATGAGCGTATTGGAAAACGCCTTGGCACGTCTCGCGCGTCACGATGACGGGCTATAAATGAGTTTTATATTGTCAGTTCGCACCTAAGCCCATCTCTCAGCCCGTCCCGATAACCGTACAGGAACGGCCGCAGTCTAAATGTCCAGTTGTTTCATTCATTTTGCGACAGACCAACTTAGACGGCTAGTTGAAATGTTTGGCGGTAGTCCAACGCTGTAAATTAACGCCTTTTTCTATTATTTTCAGGTAAATCGCTGAAAGAGATCTCGGAGGGACGAGGGGTTTCAAGATTAGCAGTCCTCGGCACCTGAGACGTGACCGCCCAGTCTATAATTAGAATTTCCAATACGAATTGTATTCAATGATGATTCCGATTTAGTGCTGTATGCAATAAATACTAATGTACATTAATAGTATTTTTTATTTAGAAAATGTATGTTTTTATAAATTATTTTAGTTAAGACGACACCTCGATTTGTGAACATTCAAAAAGGCTGATCCTTACTGACGCTGTCATAAAGTCGAAAATACGTAGCGCCTGCGACAATTGAGACCGCAAATTTACAGAATCTAAAAAACATTTATAAAAAAAGTACTTATTGGTTTTAGTTATCAAAATAGGTAGCTACTAAATTACGAATATTAATGTTATCAATATATTTCAGTGGTTTCCAAGCATATAAATGAAGGAATTTAGTTGTAATTTCAACAATAGTGATTTTTTAGTGGTGTTTTTGAAAATAGTTATGATCGATTCAAAATTATATAATCGTGTATTTGAGCTAGCAAATTCAAGATAAAGACATGGATTTACCTATATCAACATTTCAGATTCGTTAGTTATATTATAGTCTTAAACTATTCGACGAAAGTTGGTGCATTTTTTCAGTGTGTCGCCTTAACTGTAAATATTAAAATTTGTTAAAAAACACATTGAGATTTTGGTCTATTACAAGTAGGCTTTGAACCTGGCAAGTCTGTGATGCTATGGATATACTAAAATTAATTAACAATGGTTTGTAGTTCAAAGGAAGATACAAACTAATAGTGATTTTAGGTACATAGATGAGCAAGTTTTGTAAAACAATTTATTTAAATAAAGCAAACAGTGCAACATAGTGATTAGATTGTTAGTGAAGTAAATAAAATCGAGATGTCAAGTATACGATATAAAAAAACCTCTGTTGTTTTAGATTATAACTAATGATAATGCTGCATGTAGTTTTCATGTAATTATTTAGTTTGTAATTCTTAACGTAAGTATATTTTTTTACTATATTGAGACTTAATTTGTTAATCTACTCAATAAGGGCTCTTTTAATTTAGACGTGTGTTGTCGGACTGCTAACGCATCATTCAGTGCGCTCCATATTAAAACAGTCACGACGCCGCGCGAACGTTTTAATATCGCACTACAAACCTGCGTTAGGGCCGAAACACATAAACACGACACGACGTCGCGTCGTACCTGTGTAGTATTTGACGGCAATAAGGTTTATACTAGCCTGACGCAACGCTTATTTTTGCGGTGCGACGTCGTATCGTGTTTGTGTTTCGACCCTTAGCCGTTCGACAACAAACGTCTAAATTGAAAGAGCCCTTACTGCCGTACCCAGAAACGTCAATTAAGTTTTAATGACAATTAAATGTCTTTCCTTCTCTATTTAGCACTATACATAAGAAAGTGACAGCAAGAGACTTAATTGTCATTAAAACTTAATTGACGTCTCTGAGTACGGCAGTTAGTTAGTTATTTCACAATATAGGGAGGAGGACCCAGAAGGTAAGCGTGCCCGTGCAACTCACACATAGACCTCTTGCACGGACACGGATCTCGGAACAGCTCGGAATAGTCCGAGCGCTGCTGTTATGGGATCCCGCGTCTGTGAGAGGTGTCCTATAAGTGCGTTGCTCGAGTGTTTGTGTGAAGATTGCCTTATGCAGTCTACCTATTTTGTGGTCATTTAAGAAAGAAAGAAGAAAAATTTAGATTCAGCTGATTTAGCTATTGGTTTAACGCCCTATTACAAATCTCCACTCTGCAAGAATAGGTATCGTTCGGACGGCCGGCGTACGCATTTTGTTGTAATTTTGTTGCAGTTGTATTTATCGTTTTATCGAAATAAGATAATAAATTCATGCTTTAAAATTATAAAATCTTTATTCCTCATGAAGTGATAATTATTCTGGTATAAATTTTGCTCAATAATATTATCGTAGATAGGAGAAATTCATAGTTAACTCAAAGCGATTTTCGAAGTTTTTTGGTTTAGAATAAGATTTTTTCTTCTGTATAAAATCAATGATATCTAAAAATTCCGAGGCCGCTACAAACTATACGACTATATAAAGCGCTGGACACACAGAAAAGACGTAAGACGCAGACGGGGCGCGGAAAAACGTCTCTTCCGCGTCCCTTTCATACAAAATGTATAGAAGCGTCGCAACGCAAAACATATAGAAAAGACAGGGCGCGGGCACGACGCTTACTTGTCTTTGCCCTATTGTAAAACATACAGAAAGGACAAGGGAGGCGGGATTCGTGCGTCGCTGTCACACACTAGGGTTGCCACCCGTACTATATTATATATAATCGTGCTATATTACAGTAAATTGTACTATACGTTATAGAAAAATAATATAGTACGAATAATACTATATTTTCATCGGTAATTCAGTTGTCGCGCTTTTTATATTGGTAATTTCAAAACGAAACGCATTCACGTCCTTCGTTGCTCACACGTCACGGCAAGTAAACGTCAACTTCTTGGCAGTATTGGGCTTAGATTCCTTAGCCTTTCCCCGAAAGGGATAAATGAAAAAACAACAATAAACGTCAACTTCAAATTTGTTGATGAATGCCGCCGACCATTGAAAAAAGTTTAATATATTTAAATAAATTGTTTGTTTTTAACCCAACTAATTGGCTCAACCAATACCAATTCCTGAATTTAAGCACAAAAATTGAGTTTAAACAAATCGAGAGCATATTGGGTCCTTTAAATTTAGTCACTAAATTAAATATTAATTGTCAAAATTTGTATTTAGAAATAATTAATGAAATATATATAGTTAATGAAATTATTTCAAAAATAAGCAACGAACAAGTGTTTAAATCTAAAAATACTGCTAAACAATGGCAAAAGCTTTTAAAAACTCAGATACAAATTTAACAAATTTAAAGTTATTTCCTTTTTACTTTCCTGCAAACATACCTGCAACTTTCGCTTTTACGAAAAGATTTTTTTCCGTAATTAATATAAAATGTCGAGAAGAAAGGAATAGGGTCCCTATTAATTTACTTAGAAACGAATTGTTAATTTATTTTAATATGGATCTAAATTGCCCAGATTCCTATAATCATTTTTAAAATAATTACAAATCCACATGGAAAGATAAATAACTAATTCCTAAAAATAAATGTGAAATGTTTTGAAAATAATACTATTTTACCTTCAAAAATGGTGGCAACCCTACGGCGCCCAGCGTCACGTCCGTGCCTCGTCTTTTCTATAAGTTTTAAAAAGACGCGACGGCGCGGCGCGCCCCGTTCTCGCCCCGTCTGCGCCTCGTCTGCGCCCCGTCTGCGCCCCGTCTGCGCCCTGTCTGCGCCCCGTCTGCGCCCCGTCTGCGCCCCGTCTGCGCCCCGTTTGCGCCCCGTCTGCGCCCCGTCTGCGCCCCGTCTGCGCCCCGTCTGCGCCCCGTCTGCGCCCCGTCTGCGCCCCGTCTGCGTCCCGTCTGCGCCCTGTCCGCGTCTCGACTAATCTGTGTGTCCCGCGCCTAAGAGATAACATTCAATTTTTTTTATTTCATTTGTTTAGAACAGTAGTTCAATCTAGGAACTCAAAAAAGTGTCTTCGCGCATTTTATGAAATCATTCTCTGCAATTTTGGGTTTAATTAAAATTTTAAGCAAAATTTACAAAAAGCGAGGCCGTTACGAACTATGCCAATAGCAATTCTACACTATTCAATAAGTCAAAATTGTTAATATATTTTTGTTTCTGAGATCAAGAACGCCAAAATTGGCCATTTTACACAATAAACACAGTCGTGATGTAATATGGATCTTAAGGGTTGAAGAAAAGATGCACAACTAAACGAGTAGGTACCATAAAACATAAAAAAACATAAACAGTAGAAAGAAAAGTAAATAGTCTGTGACTCTCCCACTGCTGGACAAAGGCCTTCATCATTGAAATCAAGTCACCACTACAATTGATGGGTAATGGCTTAATCACCACGCTTGCCAAATGCGGGTTGGTGATGCGACAAACCCCGGCCATGCTCGATCTAGGAGTTGGACCGAGGACCTTAAGGCATCGGGCCGTGTGCTTTACCAATCGGCCTCCGAGGTGTTAAATCTATACTAATATATAAAGCTGAAGAGTTTGTTTGTTTGTTTGTTTGTTTGTTTGTTTGTTTGAACGCGCTAATCTCAGGAACTACTGGTTCGAATTGAATAATTCTTTTTGTGTTGGATAGTCCATTTATCGAGGAAGGCTTTAGGCTATATAACATCACGCTGCGACCAAAAGGAGCGAAGCATCAGTGAAAAATGTTGCAAAAACGGGAAAAGAGCCTAAAAAATTAAAAATGCTGCCGAAAGTCACTATTCCACGCGGACGAAGTCGCGAGCACAGCTAGTTTATATATATTTTTTGTAATTTAAGTTCTGTCATGTCAGTAATGTGTCATTTTCATTGTTTATATGTGTGCTCAATGTTTACTATAATAACAAAGAAAACATAAATTTACAAAAGCGCGAATAAAGACTCCTAAATGGAGCATCTTACGCTTTGGTCTCCATCAAGCAAGGCTATTAAATTAATACTAAGTATAAACCAGAAAGAATATTGTATGTTTATGTTTATAAAGTGTTATTTAAAAACGCCTACCTACTGCTATTGCTATATACGGGGCGCTATCTATTATACTAATATTATAAAGAGGAAAGCTTTATATTTCTGTATGTTTGCAATGAATAAACTCAAAAACTACTGGACCGATTTAAAAAAATATTTAACCATTAGAATGCTACATTAGCGCTGAGTAACATAGGCTATATTAAAAAAGAAATGTCCACCCGTGCAAAGCCGGGACGGGTTGCTAGTCTATAATTTTGAACTTTTTTACGTGTATGCTAAACTACTATGTGCAGTTGTGCTCACCTGCACATCAGATTACCACAGACTGTCAAGTCTCAATAGACAAAAGATACAGACAGATAATAAAATACGACTGTAGTGCCTAGTGCGAGTTTTATTAACGTGACCATAGCAAAATTGTAACATTTTCTTACCAAATGCACTGAATTCGCGGCCTAAAACGACCCAAAGTAACATTAAGAAAACGATAGCGAAGTTCGAAAAGAATAAAATGTATGGGATTGACATAAGCCGCGCTAAATCACGTGGTCAATCGTATGTCAATCCCATACATATTATTCTTTTCGAAATTCGCTATCGTTTTCTTAATGTTACTTTGACTACCGCCACTGAGTCTGTTTCAAGTAGCCCTGGCGTTAGTTTAGCTTTATCAAACCCATCTCAAGGAAAGCTTAACGAGAACAAGGCGAATCTTTATCTAGTCACCAATTTCCTTACGGAAACGCATTAAATCCGCGGCCTAAAGCGACGTGAGTCCGTTTCGAGTAGGTTTGCCATTAGTTAGACTTCATCAAACCCACCCTGAGCACACCACAGGAAATCGTAAAGAGAACAAGCGCGAATGTGCGCAGTTGCGCCTTTTTACACTCATAAGTAAAGATTCAAAGAGCTCTTAGCGGCATGAAAACGTAATCAAATGGCAAATAAAAATAGCAATAGTACCCCAGGTACAGTTGAGTTTAAGAGGGGGTATAAAGGTAAATCGCCAATCGTAGATTTGATTTTAGCACTATAAGATAAACCACGGTTTACCCGAAAAAAATATCACAGATACTACAGCATACTTGAAAAGGACTGGACTAAGTGAAAGCTTATTATAATAAAATTTTATCGATAGAAAAAATCACGAATTTACGTTTATTTTTCAACTATTATCAATTTATTTTCAATTTGATGCATATTACTGAGTCAATATTTTAACACATAATATGAAATTATGTTACCAAGCGAGCGGCGAAAAAATAATGTATATTTTACGAGTAATGAAACTAAAACTTATTCGGCGCTTACGACATTCTTTTTCCGCGCAGAACGCTCCAGCCTGTCGCTCCTGACCCGAAGTAACAGGCATGTGTTTCATCGAACGTCGTGGTTTATCTTCTATGTTCTAAAATCAAATCTACGATTGGCGATTCACCTTTATACCCCCTCTTAATGATAAGCACCTTTGTACCTTGTCAAAATAACTTCTGTAAACTCATGTTCCATGACAACCACTCGTAAAAGAGCAGCATGGTTCTAAATCGTTATGATATTATTGGAGTCGGCTGTATATGCAATATTCTTCTTAAATATCGAATTTCTTTACCGAAACGCACTAAATCCAGCCTAAAGCGACGAATCCGTATCAAGTAGGTCTGGCATTAGTTCGGCTTCATCAAACCCACCTTGAGCACACGACTGAGGAACTCTTAACGAGAACAAGCGCGAATGGGTGCAGTTGCGCCGTTTTACGTGCTTAAGCGACGAAGTGTAGCGCTCGCTCTTAGCGGGCGACGCGCAATCAAAAATTTGGCAAGCGTTTACTTGTTGGTAGTAAAACTTGGCTCATTAACATGTTAACAATGTTTTGGCGTTCAACTAGTATTCTTTTTTCCTAATCTGGCTGGAGCTACGCTTACTTGAGTTAGATTAGAGGTTTAAGAGCGTTTACGCCGCACACTAGCGCCACTAATGAAAAAAATAACATATCTAGTAATTAGAGATAGAAAATCAAATTATGCTCAACAAACTATTTGAATGAAGTAATTTAGCATTTTTACGGCACCTAATGAACACCTCACATGTTATGGTTTAGTTAAATAAGACGTTACGGCCACTTTTAACTATAACGCCATATTTAACTAAACCATAACATGTCGGGTGTTCATTAGGTGACGTAAAAATGCTAAATTACTTCATTCAGATAGTTTGTTGAGCATAATTTGATTTCCTATCTCTAATTACATGATATGTTTTTTTTTCATTGGCGGCGCTAGTGTGCGGCGTAAACGCTCTTAACTCGAGATTCTTGTTAGAAACCTAAGTATCTTGCGCTAAATCCCTTTTGTTACATCATTATTTTAAATTAACAATTTTATTGACGTTTGATTTATTGAAGTTGCATGGATTAATTCTGTTCGTTTGGGTCGGTTTCGTATTTCCTGTTTAAAATTTATGTAGATACTTGTAGTTTTTCCTTTTGTTGAAACAGCTATTTGTAAGCTTTTTAGTGTTAACAAGTGATGATAACTATAACTTCTTCCATTTTGTACTGATGAATAATACATTATATTATTTTATTGTAATTATAATTATTAAAATTAATTGTGTAATAGAAAAAATAAAGGTAGATTGCACAGACCAAATATGTTAATAGGTATGGGTCTGTGGTAGATTGTATGAAAACGTAAAGTAAGTACCTATAAAGAAACAAGAAAAAAATCATTGTATAAGAAATGATAGTTTAACCGGATCTATCCACATTGATACTGTGTCCTTGTGAAATCGGATCTTGAAAAAGGTTCGTAACTTCAAAACTACATGTTAAAATAACAGAAAACAAACGTGAGATGTCAATTGTTTCGTATCTTGCAACAGAATGCATGCCGTCCCGCCCGCGCGCGCTCACAACATAATAACAGCACAGTACAACTTCTATCGACACAAAGTTGTGTCAAGCGATCGTGCAGCGACAAAGTAAGTGGTAATCGGCAGTGCTATACGAGTAGCGGTGTTCAACAGGCGTCGAAATTTGAAAATTACCAGCTATTCGAAGCAATAAATTTGTAGAGCTGTCGCCGGCAAGTGTCGCCCATTCGCGATGGTAGATTGATTCGTTGATTGAAGAGGCCATTCGTTTCAGCCCGTACGGTCGGCGCAGTCTTAATTGCGGAGATTGCTATATTGGGGCCATTATTGCTTGTGTACCTTTGCATTTTGCGCTTTGATCGGTACCTATAGAAGTCAAGGGTAACCATTTGTTTTTAATTTTTAAGGAATTTTGTTTATTTTTTTTGTTTTATTTGACTAAGTACGGACTGTCTAATAGTTAGCAAATACGAGTAGAAATTCTCGTAGAAATACTTCATGAAATACTTGGTGCGTTGCTTTTCCTGAGCCCTAATTTAAACTGGAGATTAACAGTTTAACTTAGGGCTCTGGTATAATTCTAGTATTATTATGAATAAATAAATAAATAAATAAATAAACTTTTCTACACTCACACCAATTATCTAGCCCAAGAGAAGCTTCGTTATGAAACTCGTTAAATGGTTACTAGATAACGGATAAACATACTTAAAATACTTAAATACATACTTATTATTCATAGAAAACACACAGACCCGAGACAATTTAGAAAAACAATAATCCTAATTTGACCCGACCGGGTACGAACCAGGGACCTCAGAGATGGCGACACCATGAAAACCGGTGTACAAACCACTCGACCAAGGAGGTCGTAATGAAAAGTTTATTTAACAATAACACACTACAACACGAATACAATTTATAAAATACAGTTAATGAGACACTAATAACAGAAACAAAATAAAATAAATAAAAAACCAACTTAAATACTATCTGACACTTAAAAATTTCAAAGAAACATGCAGTGCTGTAGTGATCGTCAAAATTTACTCTACTCAGCATAATGCAACAGCATAAAAATATGGCTACAGCGCTAATTTTTAGTAGAGCCAAAATAATTAATTCATATTTATTAGGTTATCTGCTTTGAAGGCTATGTTTGAATACAGCAACACATAACACTGATGTTAGGTGGCAGAAGAAGGATGAGGGCGGTGGTAATATGATTAACATGTTTGTCAGTAAGATTATAAAAACGTTGCTGAATTATATAACGAAAAGCTATAATAATAATAATAAACTTTGCTGAATTATATAACGAAAAGCTATAATAATAATAATAAACTTTCCTACACTCACACCAATTATCTAGCCCAAGAGAAGCTTCGTTAAGAAACTCGTTAAATGGTTACTAGACAACGGATAAACATACTTAAAATACTTAAATTCATACTTATTATATATAGAAAACACCCAGACCCGAGACAATTTAGAAAAACAATAATTTCAAAAATTGACCCGACCGGGGATCGAACCCGGGACCTCAGAGATTGCGACACCATGAAAACCGGTGTACAGACCACTCGACCAAGGAGGTCGTCAAAGTTGAATTTATAATGCTATTTATAATTTATATTTAAAGTCACTCAGCGAGTTGTGGAGAGAGCTCCGATCCGATCCGAACCCTTCGGAGAATCTAGTAGGGCACGAGGACACGCACTTTTAAGTGTGTGATGCCGTTCCCTCTAGAAAACCTCCGAAGGTGATTCGTTTCACACGGCTTGAGGTACCCTTTACGTACCTCGCCGCCCCCAAAAAAGCCCGGTGACGCTGAAAATGCCGTTTGAGGCAATCAGCAATCTCTCTCAAAAAAAAAACGACGGGTTGCACTCCGGGAGTGCCGGCAGAAGTGAAAACTTGAATATTAACGTTGTGCATTTTTGATATTTTGGAATGGTTAGGGAATATTTTTGCACGAATAATAATCAGAATGAATAATTATCAGTAAGTATAAAAGTACTATCATTTATGTGGTAGAATACAATATTTATTTATTGCGCTATCGTACACAAACATGACAATTATTCGCGCAAGCGCCCTGCGCCGCCTAAACGAAACAGCAGGCATACATTTTCGCCGCGCCATAGAAAGAGAGGGGGATATTTCCTCTCCTACGCCGCGTCGGCTGTCTACTTTCCATCCGTCTTACGAATTTTCGATCAGGTCACGTGTCCTGACGCGAATTTAACATTTTTTACCCATTACAAAAAAAGTGTACAACGCCGCTAAAGAAGTTTTCACTTCAAAAAATGTGGAGAGAGCTATTACAACAGTAGCAGGACCGATAACCGCTGCAGTAGATAGAATAGATAGACGTGTCCAGGGTGCCTAGTACGAGTTTCTTTCGCCATTCGATCACGTAAGCGAAAACGAGAATTAATATGGTAAAATTTTAACTCTTCTCGTATGTCGCCAGGAGACGCTGCGGTGCGACGCACGCTGCGCACGCGGTGTGGTACAGTCAACAGCAAAAGTAGATGATGTTTACTAGATTTCAAAATTAAGTTTCGATAGTGTTAGTCGGTATTTTCTATATAACTACAGCCAGTCTGCAGGTACTAGTATACACTCGAAGGTTTTTCGATATGCGTTTAAAAAGTTTTGGTTTCATATTTTGAGACTTGACCAATCATCAGTCATCACCTTTGCTGCTGACTGTACTGGTAACTTCGAAAGCGTGTGGCTATTTTATTTATACTCGTAATTAATATTATCACAGTTTAGAGGATATTTTCAGAACGGTTCAAAGTCGTCTAATCTAAGCATGTTTGCAAAAATTTGCATGTTTAAAACGTACTTATCTTTTTTTTACTTACCGTAGGTACTTAGGTATATGCAAAAAAATTGCATATTTAAAACGTAGGTACTTAACTTTTTTTTTTTACTATACTAAACGCAAAGACTCGTGGCAGTCGGGGCCATAAATCACTTTTGTTAAAGGGATGTGCACGTGCTAATTACTATAATTATAGATTATCGATAATATGGAATGCATATACTTAATCGATACACAAAATATGAGCTCATTAAAGTATTGATCGTTACTGAGAATATCTGTACTTACATTTACTTAATTACCAATCATGTAATGAGGGTAATTAGAAATAATTTGATAATAGATAACCCTCGGGTTGACTAATTGTTGTGTATAAAAGACTAAGTTACTCGTACATCATAATCATTTCAATTGATAATTTCTTTCGAGATGGAGTCGTTTGTTAAAAATAATATTACAAGTGTTCAGGGAAATATTCAACAACAAAGTCGTGTTGTAATAAACAATGTGTTAAGTTTTTTGAAGGAGCTAAAAGAAGATCCTGTCAAGTTAAAGGAACTCAACTTTGACAAGCCTCGCGAACTAACTGCAATGATTTGTGGTATTAGTCTAAGAACTGTCGATAGAATAAAAAAAGAGAGTGCTTCTGATGAAATAACATCTCCCCGGGAACAAGTGTGTCAACCACGGCCAGTGACAGGTTTGGACGACTTTGATAAAAGCGTAATTAAGCAGATTGTATTTTCCTTCTATGCACAAAGAGAGTTTCCGACAGCAAAAAAGATTTTAACAGCTGCAATGGAGAGAATTGACGGTTTCAAGTGCAGTGTGTCTTCTATGAGAACAATTTTACATGACCTTGGGTACAGATTTAAAATTGTACCAGATGGAAGAAAACAACTAATGGAACGACGAGATATTGTCAGCGCCAGACTGCAGTTTCTTCGAAAACTAGACGATTTGAAAAAAAGCGGAGATACACGTCCAAGAATTTATATAGATGAAACCTGGGTGAATCAAAACCATTCCCGGAAACGCGTATGGGTTGACGAAAATAATGAAGGCGGATTAAAGAAACCGATAGGAAAAGGTAGCAGACTCATTGTTTGTCACGCAGGGTGTGAAAAGTACGGGTTTATGCCAGGTGCTAAATGGGTTTTTCGTGCAGTTAAAAGCAAAAATGAAGATTACCATACCGAAATGGATGCTGAGGGTTTCACCGACTGGTTTACTCGACTACTTCAAAGCCTCGAAGAGCCTTCAATATTAATCATGGATAACGCAAGTTACCATTCCAAACAAATAAATAGAGTTCCGACAACTAGATCGACAAAAGCAGAAATTCAAGAATGGTTACGGCAGCATAATATACCTTTTTCAGAATCTGCTTTTAAAGATGAACTTCTCCTAAAAATACAAGCAAATCGAGGCGAAAAGACTTACCATTTGGACCAATTAGCAAACGAATATGGGCACGAAGTTATTCGGCTACCACCATATCATTGCCAATACAATCCAATCGAGCTAATTTGGGCGCAGGTAAAAGGAGAAGTGGCAGAAAAAAACAAAACGTTTAAAATAGCTGATGTGGAAAAATTAACAAATGAAGCTATCGAAAACGTAACTGTAGGTAATTGGCAAAAATGTGTGCGTCACGCTGAAACTATGCAAGAACAGGACTTGAAAAAATCATTTTTATGCGAACGGCTAATAATAAATGTCAATGATAGCGACACGGACGATGATGATGACGATTAGCCTGTAATAATTTTATAAGAATAAATTAATAATACCAATAAACAGTTTTATTATTTATGGCATTTCAAATATCCCCAATATTTTATCGATAAATGCATGTACACAAACAAAGCGCATCTCTGTGTCTGTATGACGTCATCCATAAACAGTGCAAGTGCGAGAGAGAACATGAACATGCGCTGTCTCTTTTGCACGTTTTATTGCTCCGCCTGCCACGAGTCTTTGCGTTTAGTATAACCGTAGGTAGGTATATATTTCCTACTAAACTTTTGCCGTTAGATTTTTATCCTTCCGTGCATTCCTTTAGATAAGTAGGTACGGCAGATTTGTTTTTTTTCTTTTACCCGAATCACTACACCCTTTTTCTTGGCAAGGTCGGAAGTTTCTAAGAAGTTGAATTCCTCCAACTGTGTTTTGTGAACCTATTCTCGATGTTAAAAGGAAAGTTAATTCAATTATTTGCAAAGTAAAAATACGGGGCTTTATAGCGCAGCGGCTTGTGCGTTCTGGTTGGGATCGTGCAAGTTAAGCTACTTTCGTAATGCCGGGTCACCAGATGGGTGACTAAATTAAAGTATCTCGTGATCCGCTTTGCTTTAGGAGGAACGTCATTCCGTTCCAAGTTCCGGTTTAATATTCAAAAAGTGGTAAAAAAGGGCTAAAAAGCCGAGTTATGACTACAAAGTTTAATTTTTTTCTTTAGATTTTTTTTATAATCAAATGTTAGTGACACAGTTAAACAAATATATTGGTACTTAAAAAAAAAACTAGATACTTATTCCGTTTAGCTGACTTGTACAAATAGCTCATGTAGGTACTCAGTTACTTTATTCAATTTTAATAACTACACTGTAAATAATAATATAGATATCACAATCCTTAAATTTTTTACAAACATCAATAGAAAAGGTTCAATCAATTCGGTTCGGTCAATGTTAGTAGCATTGTTGTGTTCTGTCATTTAAGGTCAACATACACGGGCTGATCAAGCAGTTAGCCAGTGATCAAACACGGACTGCTTAGGCAGTCGTTTTCAAGCTTCCATTTCACCGAACTGCTGAGCCCGGAGCAGTCGCAACTGCTACACCGGATCCATGTATGTTTGTCAATAGAACACTGTACTTCACTATGCAGCAGCTTGAAGCAGTTGAGGTCTTACCTACCTTACCTGATAGCTAGTTCCTCAGTGGTTGAAAATTTCGGGTCGAGTATGTTTAATTTTCAGTCTTAGGTATCGTCACTTACCTTGAGGTAAGTTGAAAGACAAACTCTTCGACTTCAAGGCACAGAATCTCTTAAATTTTCCATTATAAACCTAAACAGAATTGTACAACTAGTATAGAGTACTATGTGATTCAAACTATTTTTATAAAGTACAAAAAAGTATTTAATGTTTTCCAATATTAAAACTGATATTTCTCTGACACGCTGTGTAGAGCGGGGATGTCAAGTAGCTCCTGATCGAGAGTGCAGATTCACTGAGACAGCGTTTGCTCCCTCGCACCGTCCGCGTCCGTCGACCTAGTTCGCTAACTTCTCACAACTACACGGGTTTATAATATGTCCTGTAAATAACGTCAGTACTTTTCAAATACTTCTTCGCATCTGGACTCGATTTCCACTTAACTTCAGGAGGAGTGGAGTCATATGCCGTGCAAAGCATTTAAAAAAAAATCGTAAAAATGAATCACTTTTACCACGCGTTTAATTTTACATAAAAAAATATAAATTATGTTTCGAACTTGAGGGTTCGTGGTCACCCAGGAAAGGGTTTGAAAAGACAGGGTAAAACATGAGTAGATAAGTGTTTGATTGCAACATGTAGTGTTAATCAGCAATTAACAAGGTGCATTTGAAATTTTGAATAGCATCCCTGAGCTTCAATATTACATCCAAAATGAAAACAACTTAGACTAGAAAGCTAATATAGTGTGGGAAGTGACATCTCTCTCGCTCTGGAAAATTTAAAAAAGGTTCGAGTAGTCCTATTTCCAACTCTCAAGAGCAAATTCGACGTAGATTCGTTTTATACTACTTGTCTGCTTATTCAGATTCCCTTCACCAGATAGTAATAAAAGAATCGCCCCCTGTGCACGCGGCGTCTATGAAGCAGCTCGCTGCAATGTTCAATGGCACTTTATAAGTCTTTAGTCGACAAGCGTCGATGTTCCATCACTTTTAGTTGTTACATAGCTACATTGTGTCTTGTCCGTTGTTCGAAATCAATTTTATAGCTTTTTACAATTTGAAAATCAGCTCAAGCGAGACTCGAGTCCCACCTGATATTAACTTTGTAACACGTTGCAAGTGCAAAATTCCAATAGAATTTTACAGTTTTTATTATTGAGTGGACAAAATAAAAATATAAAGACCGGTTCACAAATTGTGTTAGAGGAGAATGTTGCCAGGACATTATAATAAAGGCCCTTTAAATCATCCTGGGGAAGGCTATGTAAGCTAATTTAATTTTTCGGTAGTGATCGGCAAACTATTAATAGGAGGGTAGTCAGTCTGTGGACCTGGTGGGGGGTCAACAGACTGATTACCCTCCTAGTCCTAACCTCAAATGCTTTTAGAGTGACAGAACAAGCCGTTACAAGCACCACAGGTGCACTTTTCATAGAACTTGTGGTTCTAGAATAAATATTATTAACGGGATTATTACCATGTTTATTGTCGTGTTTGAGTATCCGATATTTCGGCACAGTTGCATGCGCCATGATCACGGATGTACTGAAGTTATTGCGGGTGGGGTGATTATGAGCAGACAAAACGATCTACCCTCTTCCTTAATCGTTTTTTGCGCTCAATACTCGTACCACTGGCTCCTAAGTCACTATTCACTCGAACTTGTTCTCGACACACTACACTGACCGTATCAGATCGCGAAACGGCACTTTTGTTCTTTTTGCGGTCTTTACATAGGCTAATCACTGGATTCCAGATACGCGACAGTTTAAACCCATTTTCGCGATTGAAATTTTTGTATTTTGTAATTTCAATCGCTTCTCTTACCAATCTTGGTATGTAGTGACGTTCTGTTGAAATTATCTGGGGGTTATAAAACTCAATCCAGTGATTAGGACCCGATTGGATCAAATGTTCAGCAATGGCCGATTTTTGCGTATCGTTATTCTTTACAGCTTTTATATGCTCCTTAATTCGGCAGGCTAGATGGGTTTAAACTGTCGCGTATCTGGAATCCAGTGATTAGCCTATGTAAAGACCGCAAAAAGAACAAAAGTGCCGTTTCGCGATCTGATACGGTCAGTGTAGTGTGTCGAGAACAAGTTCGAGTGAATAGTGACTTAGGAGCCAGTGGTACGAGTATTGAGCGCAAAAAACGATTAAGGAAGAGGGTAGATCGTTTTGTCTGCTCATAATCACCCCACCCGCAATAACTTCAGTACATCCGTGATCATGGCGCATGCAACTGTGCCGAAATATCGGATACTCAAACACGACAATAAACATGGTAATAATTCCGTTAATAATATTTATTCTAATGCAAGTGACCATGATAGTTTAAAAAGTTATACTTGTGGTTCTATTGTACTGTGCTATGATACGCATTTATGACACTAGTTGAACTAGCAGCACGTGGAACTTCAGTAAAATATTGGACTTAGGTATATTGTTGCTACAATCTGGCCCAGTTTCAAAGTGCACCGTAAACTCTTAAAGGGATACAGCATTCGTGAGCAATACGAATATTGCAGTTAAAAGTAGCTGAACAACAAAATACTAGTGAAAAGATCAATTTAAGTGTTCGTGCCATTGTTCGCTGGTAAGAACGTCTTCGTTCACTAGTGGCCTCTCCGCTGTCTTTCACACTACTACTAATACTATACGACGGTGGCGCTTACTAAGGTTTTGGTTTATACATACAAATAACAGAACCCTCATATTTATTTATTTTTAATAATTTTAGGTATACATTCTATTATAAGATAGTCCTTAATTTGTTTGTCAAATACGAGTGCTTTGTGCGGGTTGTATTCGCCATTCAAACACGTTAACGAAAACAATAATTCGTATGTCAATGCCATACAAATTAGCGCCTACTGGGGACAAACAAGGAGATCATTTTTCCGTACAATTCCGTCCATAAAAACTCCACATCAGTTTTTGAATACAAAATTCGTAAACGCAGCGCATTATTTTATTGCGATCCGGCTTTATTTAAATAAATAAATAAACTTTCCTACACTCACACCAACTATTTAGCCCAAGAGAAATTTCAATATGAAACTCGTTAAATGGTTGCTAGACAACGGATAAACATACATAAAAACTTAAATACATATTTATTATACATAGAAAACACCCAGACCCGAGGCAATTTAGAAAAACAATATGTTTTAAATTGACCCGACCGGGGATCAAACCCGGGACCTCAGAGATGGCGACATCATGAAAATCGGTGTACAAACCACTCGACCAAGGAGGTTAAATTAAACTGAGTAAGATTTCTGTCTAATAAAGTTTACTTTATCTACTTTTTATTACTTTATCCCGTGTATGCACAGCATTTGCAATTTCACACAAAAGAGAAAGATAAAGAGCAGCACACGGGTAGAAAACGAAACACACCGAGAGTGTTTACAGAGACACCTTAAATTTTATCTTAATATTCAACATACTTTACATGGTCAAAGATCTAAGAAAGTAGCTAAGCAACAAGATGCTAGTAAAATGATCAATTTAAGCGTTCGCGTTCGTGTCAGCATTCGTGCCGCGCTCGCCCTGGCAAGAACGGCTCCGTGCGCAAGTGGCCTCGCCACGGTCATTCACAACATGATGGTGCTTCACATGCCTTTGGGTACATACGAGCGTCGGATGCTTCACATTCATCAAACATACGCCTTGCTCTTTTTATTTTCTCGTACCTTAGGTATTAATATTTTTATAATTATTTGTGCCTTTAAAAAATAGCTTGGGATAGAGATCGGCAAGCATCCACCATCTTATCTAACTATGTCGCCATAACATCAATGTTTGTAGCATTGTTGTGTTCCGGCAGCTAGGGATAAGATAGTCAGTGCCTCAGGTTAGTTGAGGATTCCGGGTGAAGTGCACTTCTACCTTATCATCACTTAACAATTGGTGAAATGAAGGCCAAGAGCATACCCGCATAAAAGCTACATTGACAAGAGCGTGGTTTTTATATTAAAGAAGAATAAGGTAAGTATAATGTAGGGTTTTCTTGGCGGGAAAGTGAAGAGTCATGTCTGCGGTTTTGTTTTATTTCTAAAATTTGTGTTATGTCGAATATTAATGTGAAATAATGGTGGATTATTAACCGTTATGTGTTCGTGAGTTTTGGCAAAACAAAACAATGCAACGTCACTTTTCAAATTCTCTCAAGAAGTACGCCCGAGGACTTAGTAGTAGAGCCCCACATCTTTACTGAGATACTCGAGGGGTTGGGGGGGTATATCATTTCTCACTTCTCATTTCTATTATCATTCATCATCATCAATACTGGAAAGAAATATTGTTTATTTATGTATTACTTGTAAGAAAAAATACTTTGACACTGGCTAAATGTGCTAATTGCACGAAGCCATCAACTAAAAAAAGAAAAAAGAAAAGTGTAATGTTAATTTTGTTTTCTACATTCACAGAGCTAGATGTCTTTTTTAAATTAAACGACTGCCTTAGGGATAGAAGTGTTTCGGTAGCTCAATCGGAAAACAAAATCTCTGTAAGGGCAATGTAAATCATATTATAAACATTATACATTTAATTCGAATAGATTAGAATCTAAACAGTTTTTTAAAATTTTCTTTAGCATTTTCACACAGATTTCCCAAAAAAATATAATAAATGGGTACTGTCGAAATTTATGAAATTTTCTTTAATATGTTATAATTAATTTCTCACACAAATAAAATTAATTTATGATAATACCACAATGCTCTTAACGATTAAAGCGACTATTCGGTTTATTCACTCTTAACTAAATTAATTTCTTATTAAAATTTATCTACGAGGTATTTCAAACATTTCGATATCAAGCACAACCTTCTCTTCACATTAGTGGATCTAACTCTGAGTTTACTTCACATACGATTAATCTATTCTAAATATAGACGGAATTTGAACTTGTGGTGTGACCCTTACCTCATTTGCCCACGCACAATAATAATTACGCTTACGAAGGCTGTGTACCGTTTCTTGATAAGGTTTTCAAATTAAATTTTAACAGACTGAATATAAAGTGCCTGAATCATTCCTTAAATAATCGTTTTAAAGTAAATGAAGGCGTGTAGTTTCCACTTAAAATTAAAACAGTACGATGTGTAGTCAACTTAAATAATACTTACATAAACACTTCAAGCTTTAAGTTGTATATGACAACATAGATGCCATTAAAAATGGAATCTTATGTCATTGCAATAAGATTGAAAATCGTTAAAAACTATAATTTTCAATTCAAGGGTTAACCTTAGTTATCACAATTATATCACACGTTAGAAAACATATTGTTTATATATATTATGTAGGTTTAATATCTCATATGTTCAATACAAATAAACGAATACCTACTTTTTGTTATTGTTTACAATTTGTTGTATTCATTTTCGTTAAATTTGACGTCACGTCTTGTAAATCATAAATCACTTTACTTGTATCGAAGCAGCATTTTTGACGACTTCGGTTATCAATCACGGGTGATAGTGTCACTCTTATCATTGTGCGATGTTAGAGTCAGAGTATGACTATTACTTACTTTGTTTTTTTAGAAATGGTGTTTTTCCGAAAAGTTTATTGCTTATATAAAATGTTTGTTTCTTTACCAATTAAATGATAAGCCTCAATTTCATCAAACAATACTAAACAAAATTATCAGTATATCTTTAGCAAACACCAGTATATTTATAACGGCGGACAGTGGAGTATGAAAATTCGCACACTTATAGTTTATATAGAGAAGATTATCCTAATGTTAAAACTTTTTTTTTTAAATATATGCATAAAAATACATTAAAAAAATAAAACAAACATTACACACACTACCATGTATTTGACACACACGCATATGCATTTGACAAACACTTACTGTTTTCAAAAATTTCAATAATGATAGAGGAGCGGCCGAAATCTGTCGATGCCAATCCAAACTCACATTCTATCTTTTTAAATTTTTCATTGCTTATGATACAGTCCATTCAGCCTTAATAAAATAACGGTCGAATTTCGACCACTGGGCGACCACTAGTAACACATAAATATATCTTGTGGTGGCTGTTTTTGCGTAAAGTGATTTTTTTAAATATTTTTTATATTAACGGGTAAGCACAGTGCCTTGATCTCACCTGATGTTAAGTGATGATAAGGCCAATGATGGAAGCGCACTTCACCCAGGGATCCTCGACTAGTGAGGCACTGGCTATCTTATCTCTAGCTGCCGGAACACAACAATGCTACAAACATTAATGTTATGGCGACATATTTAGATAAGATGGTGGTAGCTAGCTAGGCGGCAGGCGTGTGTTTGCGTTATAATATTTATATGTACATATTAATACAAAATATCGTAACCAAACATGTTAATTGTATATCTTCTCAAACGTATTAAAAGCTTCTTAGTATGCACTCAATGATTTTTTCTTTTCTATAATATGATCATCAGCTGAAAAACGTCTCACAGGTGAGTTAACGATAATTTTCAGGAAAACCGTAAAATGTCCCACAGCTGGGCATAGGCTTTTCCATGTAGACAACGGGCCACATGCGCCCAATGCGTTAATGTGTGACAATTGTTTGCCTGAATTTTGAAAACCGCGAGGAGCTCTATATTCCTAAAATCGTGACCCGATTCCTTAAACTTAACGAGTTATTTATCTTACAACAAATAATTACTACTGTGGTATACATTCGTTATCATATCCCCAGAACTAAGGGCTTTCGTTGTCTCAGTGTTCGTAAATTGCAAGTCAGTACAAAACTTTTCGATGCATTCATTAGTGGCTGTGGAACTTTCTTAATTCCAAGCTAAAATTACGCAAGTAGACGCCATTATATTCCCACTATTTGCCAAGCGGACGAAATGCAGATATTATTTTACCAACTATGAGTTCGGGTGTGTAACTGGGATGTTGTAGCTGCAAATATTTATGTTTTCTGTTGTCGGCTTTCGTAGGAAGATAATTATAGCACAGTGATGGATTTTTCGCTGGAAACAGGTGTTGCAATGTTAATGTCGTTTAAAAGTTCTGTAAGTATAGCTGTGCCTTGCCTTACTGTCTAATTACGATATTACAAAAACAAAAAATACATTTCCACTAATATCTTGCCACTAATCAAGTAACTGTGATATTTTTTTTACAATATCCTCATCATATAATAAGTGATTATTTTATCTATACATATATTAATACGTGAAGCAAAAACTTTGTACCCCTTTTTTACGAAAATTGCGCGGACGGAGGAGTACGAAATTTCGTACACTTATAGTATAGTATAGAGTAGGTTATCCGAATGTTAATATTTTTTTTAAATTATGCATACAAATATATTAAATCAATAAAACAAACATTACACACACTACCATGTGTTTGACACACACGCATATTATACTCTTTTCAAAAATTTAAAAAATGCAAGAGGAGCAGCCGAAATCTGTCAATGCCAATCCAAACTCACATTCTATCTTTTTTTAATTTTTCATTGCTTAGGATACAATTCGTGTAGCAATAATTAAATTACGGTCGAATTTCGACCACTGGGCGACCACTAGTTTAAATAAATATAAAACATAATGTCCACTGAGATACTCGTAACCGCGGGCTCTCTAAAGAGTTCAAAACGCTATGATAAAATAATAATTAAAATTAAACGTAAGTCAACCCATCTTAAGTGTTCAACCTAAAATTGTAGTGTCATCTCAAACTTGAGTAAACAATATCAAATACCTAACGAAATTAAATAACATTCAACAAGCACGGCCACCGGATAATTTTGCAAATTAAAATATTTATTTTAATTCTCTTTATTTAAGCAGCTGCAATCAATTAGGAGCGCTGCCTTTGAAACTTCTCAGGTTGATGTTAATTCACGAGGTTTATTTTCATAAAAGGACAAATTTAATAAAGTGGCCGTCAACGTTGAATAATTCAGGCGACGTCGGGGCGTAATACATTATTTATGATGATGACATGTCGTGGATGTAACGTCTGTCTTTGGTTTGTGGTTTTGCATCTCAGGCACGTTGGAGCGATATTGAGTCCTTGCAAGAGAGTGGAGTATGGTACTGTGAGAGGCGTGTGGATGTTTTGATATGTGTATGCTTGTAAAAAAATTGCCCTTTAGTGGTGTGGCTCTGGGGTGCAGTTTCGAATCACACCGGTGATATTACAAATAATAAAAAAGTGTGTAAGCGACTAATTTTGGATTATGTACCTACAATATGTTTATTTATGTACCACATGCCTTTAAAGAATTTTCGGTGTCAAAATAGTCTGTCTCTGTCTGTCAATAGTCTCTCTTTTAACTAGAGACGTGTCTCTAGTTAAAAAATCACATCCCTGTACGTTTGTTGACTTTAATGATATTCAACCTATACCTACCTAAGCGTTTTCTACAACTAAATCCAAAGCTTCTTCTCGTGGACAATTGTAAAGACCACCAAGACGGACTGCAAGGGCTGGGAGTGTTAACGCCTTATCAGAAACGGGGACAATGGCTTAACGTGCTATCCAAAGCACAGAAGCGATCAAGATTTTTTAACTTGATCACCAATCCGGTGGAACGGCATTGCGTTACTTTATAAGTGCGTTCGTAACATTAATGCGCTAGCCTGTACACTAACGGACCCAAGTGCTTTTTCGTTTTGTTTTCTAAGCTCTAAACAAAACTCAAAGCATATAAATAAATCAGTATTCTTTTAAGATCGGATTTCTTAAGTATATTAAGCCAGTGTAATGAAACTTTCTATGCTTAAGAGCGTTTACGCCGCACACTAGCGCCGCCAATGAAAAAAAAAACATATCTAGTAATCAGAGATAGAAAATCAAATCATGCTCGGCAAACTATTTGAATGAAGTAAATAAGCATTTTTACGTCACCTAATGAACATCTAACATGTTATGGTTTAGTTATGTTGCGGAAACCCACAACACACACTATGCTACTGCTTAAAATTATACATTAAAAATAGAAAAAAATCCACTTACAGTTCCATGCCGCTCCCGCCGTCCTGAACGGGATCCATATGGTCCGATGGGGCCCGAATCCGGCTCCGGGTCTTCTAGGGTTCCCTAAACACACCCAAACTACCCCAAAGTGCACCTTCCCACTGAAATACCTGTTACTCCCGCAGCGGTGTGGCCGACATCCCGGCTAATTGTTTTCCCGAAACAATTCGTTTACGACGCACACTCACAAACACAGTTTGCACAATCCACTTAAGTAGAATAATACGGCTCCAAATGCCCTTATTACTACATAAAATCTATTTAATTATCAACACACGATAACTATCAACCAGCCATATTTGCTTTCCAGAGACAAGAGTATAAAAAAGAACAACTAGTGATGGGGCCATTATGCCACCAAACAAAATTGAATCTCGATAATCGATTCGTCCATAATACAAATCAAAGTTTTATTTCTAACAAAAATAAATGCCTGTTTATTTGCAACATCCCGCCACCCAAAGCGGACGTACCGCTTTCTAGCCTGAAATCTTAAACTAGTCAACCGGTAATCGAGCTAAGGTCGCGACTGCGCGATTTAGCACCGATCCATCAACCAACACTTGCGCCACACGCGGAGTCCCGTCCGCGCCCCTGATTAACTTTAAAATGCGACCTCGTCTCCAAAATAACGATGGCAAATTAGCCTCTTTTAATAAAACCAGATCCCCCTCCGAAGGGGGCGACGTCCGGTCTGTCCACTTTACACGCTGCTGCAATAAATGCAGATACTCCAGTGACCAACGACGCCACAAGTCCTGACTCATTTGTTGTATCATTTGAAAACGAGACATCCGGTGTCTGCGTTCATCCTTCCAGGGATACTCAGGCAGGGCAGTGAGTGGCTGACTGACCAAAAAATGACCAGGGGTCAGGACTTCCATGTCATTTGCGTCAGAGGAGAGTGGACAAAGCGGACGCGAGTTGAGAACCGCCTCAACCTTACAAAACACAGTTGTAAGTTCCTCATACGTGAGGGTAGTTTCCCCGACTACCCGGCGCAAGTGGGTTTTTGCCGATTTTACCGCGGCTTCAAATATCCCGCCCCAGTGGGGACAGGCTGGCACACTAAATCGCCATGTGATTCCCCGCTGTGCGAGAGCTTGACTTATGCTATTACAATTTTTATCCAGAAAATCGTTCACATCTTTTAAGTAGTTGGCAGTGCCTCTGTAGTTGGTACCGTTGTCGGACCGAATGAGAGAAGGTAAACCCCGTCGCGAAACAAAACGATCCAGCGTGGCGACAAAGGCTTCCGTAGACAGAGCCGAAACCACTTCCAGGTGGACGGCCTTAGTGGCCAGGCAGACAAAAACGCACAGGTATGCTTTCGTGACCCTAGTGTTACGATAGGCTGTGGTTTTCACCAGAAACGGTCCAGCAAAATCCGTACCGACCCCGTCGAACGGCCTAGTAGTCTGACAAACCCGGTCAGAAGGGAGATTCCCCATCTGTGGCTGCATAGTGGAGGCCTTCACCCGATAACAAGCCACACACTTAAATAACACGCTGCGAACCACTCTCCGAGAGGACAAAATCCAGAACTCCCTCTGTAATATCGCCAGTAACGCATTATACCCCGCGTGAGCGTTTTTCAGGTGTCTATCCGAGACCACCAGTTCTACCAAAGGTCCTCCTTTGGGGAGTAGCAGAGGATGACGGCTACCGAAGGGCAGGTCGGCATTTTTGAGGCGACCTCCAACGCGTAACAGTCCATCCGTCAAAAACAGTCCGTAGTTTTCCAGATGAGGCCTTCAACACCGCGTGGTGAGGCAAGAAAAAATGATCTGTCGTTGTCCAGTCGACAGTCACCCGCGACATATGCCCCAAGGCCTCGTATTCTCGCATGAACTCGATATACTTTTCCCGAAGCACCGGATCGCGAGACATACGACGCTCCATGGACAAGAGTCGTTTCTCTGCCAACGCCCTCGATTTTCCCAAGAGAGGGGGACAGTCGATAAAGGGCAGTCGAGTTTCGATCCTACCCGACGCCATCCGGCGTGTGTGATCCTTATAAAAGGTTTCGCACTCCACATGCTCCGGATCCAGACGGGAGACCATGGGAGGCTCTTCCAGTTCCCAGAATTTTTGCATCGTCCTAGCGATGGAGGTAGTAGCGACGACAGGTGAGACATCCCGCGTCTCCTGGTCGAAAACCGGTCCCATTAAAACGTGTCCAAAGATGGTAGGTATAGCTACCAACGAAGAGCGGCCCAGACTCCGCTGAGGCCCTAAAAGGATCCAGCCCAGTACATCCGCTCCCAATATGAGGTCCACCGGAGCCGGCTCCTCGAAATGAGGGTCTGCCAGCATGAGACCTGATGTGTCAGGCATTGCGTCCCGCGGAATGTCTGTCGGTGGATGCCAACCCAGCAGATTGTCGAGTACGATCGCGGCCGCCGCAATCCGTATCGAAGCGGAATGCACAGGAGAGAAGGAAATGTGGGTCTGACCGGACAGACCCCCCACTTCTGTATCTCCGACTCCCCGAATCGGAACTGAGGGAGGCGCGCACTCCAGACGTAGGCGCCTCGCTACCCTCGTAGTAATTAAGCAGCCCTGTGCCCCAGTGTCTAGGAGGGCTCGTATCCGGACGAAGTCCCCCCTAGGTCCCCAAACGCGTACCTGCGCGATGGGCAAAAGAACCGTCCTCGGTTCCGACGTAGCCCGACCACAGGCTAGTCACGCGTCAGAGCCAGCAGCCGACCCTGTCGAACCGTGATGACTCGGCCAGTAAGTCGGACGCGTGCAGGCCACCATCCGGGGTGGTGCGTATCCAGCTACCCTACCATACCGGTGATAGGGTGGGTGGTATTCCAACCTCGGGTACTCGTGCAGTACCGGTGAGAACTGTTGACGGTTCTCACGTCGTTGTTGTTCCGGTAACGGCGGCGGAGGATACGCGTACGAGTATCCGGGTGTTGGGTCCGGAGGTGGGGCTCCCTGTACCCAGTGGCCCTTAGAGGCACCAACTCCAGGTGTTGGTCGCGCCGGGTGCCGGGTTGTAGCCAGAACCTGGCTCCGTTCCGGCGGTCCCCAACTCACCTGAGCCGGGGTGTACGAGGGGTTGTAGTGTGGCGGCCGTGGCGGACTCCGTCTTTCCGGAGGCGGAGTTGACCCCGGCCCCAAACCGCCACCCGTGGGAGATCCCCTCTCCCGAACCGGTGCTGAGCCCTCAGCACTACGGGTGCACAGTAAGCGATGGTGCGGTCCGCCGCACACATCGCAAGGCCTCGCCTGGGGACACTCATTGTACCTATGTCCTCCCAGGCAGGCATAACACAATCCTCGTGTCCGAACGAGGTTTCGGCGCTCTTTTGTGGGCAGCCCGAGAATTGCTGGACATAGCTGTTCCAAGTGCTGCTGTCCGCAAATCCGGCATCCAGAGCCGGGGTTGATGGCGGCCGCAGCCACCAGCCTGCCGCGACCCTTCCCTGGGTTGCGTGGCGGCTGGGCGCCGTAGACTCCGGAAGTGCGGGCCAGCGCACTTGTCGGAGCCTCCTGGGAGGCTAGCTGGTTTTCCAGCAGGCCAGCCTCCTCTTCCAGGAACTCCAGAAGTTCCCCTATGGTGGGCAGAACGCTGCCGAGATCCTTGTGGACCAGTCGATTCCGCTCGAACTTGTCCCTCATCTCCTGCGACAACTTGGCCAGAACTATGTGCAGAAGAAGGAAGGACCACTGGTCGACGGGCAGTCCGAGCGTCCTTAACCCGTTTAAGGACACGGTGAGCGGGGTGATCAGCTGCGCCCTCAGCTGAGCCCTATGGTTGACCCTCGGCAATCCCAGCAGATGGGTCACGTGCGCGTCCGCCTGAAGACGCGGCTTTTCGTACCGCTTCTCCAGCAGCTGCATGGCGGTGTCGTAGCTCGCACCCTGCAGCTCCAGATGCTGTACGAGCTGTCTGGGTTCTCCGTCTAGGAAGGAACGGAGATATGCCAGCTTTTCGGCCTTGGTGAAATCCTTCCGAGTATCCACCAAGGCCAAAAACATGTTCCGGAATCCAGCCCAGTCCCGCATACATCCGGTGAAATGCGGGACCTCCAGGGCACCCAATCTTCCCATGGCGCTGGGTCCAGAGGTGTGGAGCGAAGCGGGGCGCGCAACAGGCTTCCCCTCCCGCAGTCGCTCGATGTCCTTCACCCGCTGAAGGACCTCGTCGTAGATGTCTTGGATGTGCTCCAGATCCTTGACATATTGGGCGTGGAGGGCCAGCTCCTTCTCCCCGACCGGGTCGGTTGACAATAGAGCGGTTACCGACCGCTCGGCCAACAAGAAACGAGCCTGCATTTCTTTCGAACGCGTCTCCAAGGCGTCCTCCCGGTTAAGCCGATCTACTAATGCAAGCAGCCCGGTGAACCACCGGAGCTGCTGAGCCAGCTCCTGCCGTGACGCTGTCATTATAAATAATTTAAACTAAATAAACCTAAACACAAAATTAAAACGAGTCAACAAAAACACGGAATCGATTATCCCGAATCGACTCGATGCTTTCAATTGAACGAAATTAAATAACAATTAACGTTCCGAGAAGTGTCCCAGCCCAAATTAACCACGCTCTGCTACCAAAATGTTGCGGAAACCCACAACACACATTATGCTACTGCTTAAAATTATACATTAAAAATAGAAAAAAATCCACTTACAGTTCCATGCCGCTCCCGCCGTCCTGAACGGGATCCATATGGTCCGATGGGGCCCGAATCCGGCTCCGGGTCTTCTATGGTTCCCTAAACACACCCAAACTACCCCAAAGTGCACCTTCCCACTGAAATACCTGTTACTCCCGCAGCGGTGTGGCCGACATCCCGGCTAATTGTTTTCCCGAAACAATTCGTTTACGACGCACACTCACAAACACAGTTTGCACAATCCACTTAAGTAGAATAATACGGCTCCAAATGCCCTTATTACTACATAAAATCTATTTAATTATCAACACACGATAACTATCAACCAGCCATATTTGCTTTCCAGAGACAAGAGTATAAAAAAAGAACAACTAGTGATGGGGCCATTATGCCACCAAACAAAATTGAATCTCGATAATCGATTCGTCCATAATACAAATCAAAGTTTTATTTCTAACAAAAATAAATGCCTGTTTATTTGCAACAAGTTAAATAAGACGTTACAGCTAAAAACGGCCACTTTAAAATATAACGCCGTATTTAACTATATTTTTATGTATTTATCTCTAATTACTAGATATGTTTTTTTTTCCTTGGCGGCGCTGGTGTGCGGCGTAAACGATCTTAAGGAAAATTAAATATCTAAACAGTTAATAGAAAATAATTCAATCATCCTCTTCATCATCATCATCATAAGCTTATTTTATGTTCCCACTGCTGGGGCATGAGCATTCCCTATGGATAGATGGGAAACAAAACATTTCAAAATAGCTTTAAAGCAACTGAAATTGAAAAGTTTTGAATCGCATAAAATCGATTAAGCAAACGGTTTTTTTCAGTTCTTTTAAATGTTTCCTACTTTCTACATTCTGGGATATCGACATGTAAAATGGCCATTATGAAAGTCTTAACCTTAGATAAATGATTGGTCTCGCTGCGCTCGCGAGCCAATCATTCATCTAAGGTCTTAACAATGTACTCATTGCAATACCTACAGTTTCCCTCAAAGCTACCTCTACCAAGTTACGTCTGAAACGACAACCGTATTATGTTATTTAACCATAGTTATTGTTGTTAAGTATTTGAAGAGGCTTCATTAGAGCATAATAACAACGCGGTGCAAGAAGTTCGGCGACATTCGAGTCCCTTGTTAGAAACATATATACGACAGCGAACTTGCAGTCAACTGGCAGTTCGACTCGAGTGGAGTATTACGGGAGACCTATAACTAAAAAGTTTACCTATGTATCTATGGGTAAGGTTTTATTGATTCTATTTGCGATAGTGGAACTGTGCGTTCGTCTGTAGAGTATTTTATTTAATGGAAGATTGAAAATCAGCGTTGTAGTGATTTGTTCACTGCAGTCCCTTTAGGTCACAGTTTAAATTTTTTGTTTTCTATTCTACACAAGTTATAGTAATTGTGTATTCTAATAAATTGAATTCATAACCAATTCATTTTTGTTTTTTTTATTCTACACAAGTTTGTACTAATTGTGTATTCTAATATAAGTATTTCATTTCAAATTAATTTAATTTCAAATGTATCAAACTAATGCTCGCTTATGTCAAGTTCAAGCTTCGCCGTTCTTGATATACCTACCTATTCATATTTTTTTTAAATAAAAGTAATTAATATTGTATCAAAGGAACTTAATAATTAATTCTTTTTTTGTGCCGTAAACCTACCTACCCGGTAAACTTTTAACCGTCAACTCACTTTTTATGTACTGAGCCGGTAAATCATCATACGATAAAGATGGTGGAAAGATTATGGGAAGCTGTCACCGCGGCCCATAGATGCTTACAACGCCAAGGGTATCACACGTCGATCTTTAAGTTTCAGTTCTGATGCCTACACTACCTGTTATGACACTGGATCTAGTACCGTTCAAACCGGAACACAAAAATGCAAACAATGTTAATCAGCGATAGCCTTAAAAGTAAAAAGAAGAGCCTACGTTAAGGTACCCAAAACGATGGCGCCGTTACCTACCCCTAAAAATAGCCATGCTGATTCTAACAGTTAGAATCAGCATGGCTATTTTTAAGCGGTAGGTTAGCTATTTTAGGTTCTTTTCTTCTTTTCTTTAGCAGCATGGCTATTTTTAGGTTCTTCTTACTTTTTAAGGCTATCGCTAATTAACAATGTTTGCATTGTTGTGTTGCTGTTTGAACGGTACTAGCTCCAGTGTCATAACAGGTAGTGTAGGCATCAGAACTGAAGCTTAAAGATCGACGTGTGATACCCTTGGTGTTGTAAGCATCTATGGACCGCGGTGACAGCTTCCTATAATCTTTCTCTAGAGTTTAAACTACATTAGCCCCGATTACCACTTAACTCGTTTTACTAGATCTAAGAGTCTTAGTGTACTTTTTTTTATATTTGATTTGACGGGTAAGTACTTTGGTCATCGTCTCACCTGATTTTAAGTGACGACAAGGCCAATGATGGAAGCGCACTTCAGCCAGGATCCTCGATTAGTGAGGCACTGGCTATCTTATCTCTAGCTGCCGGAATACAACAATGCTACAAACATTGATGTTATTTTTTTTTTATTTATTTGGGCAAACAAACAGTGTAACAATGAACATTTATAATAAAATAGTTACATAAATTTATAAAAGTACACCAACACCGTTTACCACAGAACACTAAAACTTACAAAAAAAAACTAGCTTAAAGAATACAGGCCACCGCAATGAAGTTGTGATATTACTAATGGTCGCACAGTGGTCGACCGTACGTAGTTTACTGACTAAACAACATTTAAAGAGTCTAAGGAATGTAATGTAACACAGTTAACACACATACATCAATTTCTTACATAAATTATATATTTTATATTTCGTGAAGACTTCAACTATACCAAATCACACACTACTATTTGCGCGCAATGAGCTAAAAAAGGGGCACGAAGTTTTCTCTTCTCATATTTATCATATTTGATTTGACGGGTAAGTACTTTGATCATCATCTCACCTGATTTTAAGTGATGACAAGGCCAATGATGGAAGCGCACTTCAGCCAGGATCCTCGATTAGTGAGGCACTGGCTATCTTATCTCTAGCTGCCGGAACACAACAATGCTACAAACATTGATGTTATGGCGACATATTTAGATAAGATGGTGGTAGCTAGCTAGGCGGCAGGCGTGTGTTTTCGTTATAATAATTATATGTACATATTAATACAAATCGTAACTAAACATGTTAGTTGTAGTGAATAGAAGAAGAATAGTAAGACCGAAGGTAGAAGCGCACTTCAACTGGAACCCTCAACTACTAAGGTACTGGCTTTTTTTATCTTTAGTTGCCAGAACATAACAACGCTTCAAACATTGCTAAGACTACATATTTACAGAAGATGGTGGTAGCTAGCCAGACAAACAAGCAAGCCCTACCACCAACCAAACCGAGTACACAAACATGTACCGCCACTGGGAATCACTAGACTACTGAGGCGGTTAAAAGGTTATTTCCAAAGTCTTGGATGAAAATCTGTAAGCTACAAGAAATTTAAACTATTAAATAAATAAAATAAAATGAAGCTTGAGCAAAACGTCTGATCGAGTCTTTTAGTGATCAAAGAGCTGGCAGGTTCCTGGCGTTATACAACGATTAATATAACATTTATAAGGATTTACACATATTAGCTGCACAAACGATTCATTATTGCGCATTGCAACGACCCAATACGAAACATATGCGCGCTCGTGCACGCATGACGTCTTTTTGCGTACGATTCGTCCTACATACGATCTACAGATATCAATGGAGACGATAATATATTGGCGATTATTATGTTCAATTGTGATCGTGACATATCACTTCATTACCTAGATTAATGGTCGGTTGCTAAATCACTATTATGTACAGTGATAAATTAATGGCTTTTGGGAAACGACGACGGCTCTAATTAAAATAATATATAATAATCGTATCGAACGTTGTATACAAGTCGTTGTTCTTGCTAGTTATATTTTGATGCTGGATTTCCCATCATCTAGAGTTTCGTGTCATTGACTGGAACATCGTCTATCTATACAAGAGCACAGTCAAATTGCCTCATTGCATAAAACTAGAATAATGCATCCTTTGATGATAAGATTTAGTGATATTTGTGACAAATGACCAATAGTCATAAAACGCTTCATAATAGACATTGTGAACGGCTAATAGATAGGACTGCGAAACCCAAACACTCAATTTGCTGTTGTTTCAAATTGCTGAAAACGAATGAGTACAGACAGTAGCAAAAGCAGCTGCTCTCATAAGTACTGTGTCAAAGCAACTGAAGAATGTAACAGGCGCTTGTCACTTTATAGCAAAGTTATTATGACACGGTACTAAAGTATTTAGCAGCTTTCGTTGCTAACCGTACACGGGCATCATAAAGTTTTAGTTAGACAGACGGCACCATAAATCAAGCATACGCATTTGACGCAACGGCGCGTCATCGTGACGCACGGTCTTAACAAATTTGACTTACATAATTACCATTAGTTATAAATATCGCGTAACAAATATCGCGAAGTGTCTGATGTGTGTTAGGTGAAACGTTACACACGGGACTATTGCGATTTTTATACCTAGTAATCCCGTTAATGGAACCTCTGTAAAGTCCCAGAAGTCTCAGTAGTCTCGTTAAAGGACAGTTTTAGCGGGGCTATTAGATGACTACGCTTAGCCTATGTAGATTGATGGGGAAGACAATTTGAGCTTGTGATCTCCTCAATCAAATAGCAAATATGCTAATCAACCTTCTTCAGTCACCCATCAAACCGCATAAGGTCAACATAATGGGTTAAGGCATAATCATAACTATCTACTGTCCAACTACATGAAGACCTAAGTGTATATGGCTCAATCCTAGTTATACTGTACCATATTGTTTTCTAAAGTTTATGCGAACACTACACATTGAAATGAAACAACTTTTACGGATCTACTCGCGTTTATTTTGATTTGATAAACCACAAATACTCGTTAGAGAACAACGATTCATCCCTAGGATGATGCGCGAGGCTATTGAAATTGAAAAACATCTTAATTTTAATAGAGAAGATGGTTGGAATCTACCACCAGCCTGGGATCCCATCATACAAAATATTAAATCCTAGCCCCGACACCATATTGCCAGACCAAAAGATACTGTAAGCTCTTTCTGCGTAAAACGGAACGCACCTGATTAAATTTAAATGAGGGTATACAAGCTACCAACTAATTATGAGATGACCAACACCTCAGTCTCCCTATGACCACGGACCCTGCAAAAGGTTCGAAACGTCAGGATAAACATTAAATAAGTAATGTGTAAAATAAACGCGAGTAGATCCGTAAAAGTTGTTTCATTTCAATATACTGTACCATGTTAGGAGATCTGAGTGTAGTAATGGCATCGTATGGGCTAACAACAACTTGTAACAGCGCTATGAAATGACATATCTATTCTTATGCATCATATCATCGTTCTCTTCTGGTTAGTAGAGCATTTCTTTCAAATTCTAATATTATAGTAATTAAAGTATATAAAAGCCAAGTGTTACCATCTTAGGCCCAGAACACATGGTGAAACGCAACTGTAACGAAACCCTTTTGAAAGTATTACTTTGAAACCTGTTTCAATCGTTTTCCACAAACGCCGCAACCCAAATCTCTCGAATGTTTTTATTTTCGTCATCGGCCATTTTGTTGTACCGAAAAAACGCGCCAAAATCAATGAAACGCAATCACAAGTTTCCTGCACACCGGTTTCAACGCAACTGATTTGCAATGCGTTTCGAACCGGATTCAAAATGGTCGCACCATGTGCGTTCTCTCTTAAGAGTATATGGCAAAAACTCAAATGAAACTCTAAAGTAGTAGCAGTTTCGTTGCAGTCGCGTTGCGCCGTCTGTTCTGGAAATATTCGACGTTTCGGTCGAGTCACATCGGCCGTAAGAATCAGCCCATGACCATGATCGATGGAACTGCAAAAACGTCGAGTATTCCAAAAGAAATGCCTAGATCACCACAAACCATACCAAATACCGAGTTTGCTTTAAACCCATTAGAACTAAATTCAATAAAATTATTAAAAACCAGTGATACACGTAGTTCCGCAACGATCACATAAAGAGGTTTTTCTCCAAATCAACTGCCAATCCTAACACGAAGAAACGGGACCAACGCAAACATCACATCGTTACTCTTATCGAAACAACAATACAAAATAAAAGAGTCTTTTAAAATAATTCCGTCTGACAACCCTACTCGAAACCGAATTGCTAGCTGAACCAATCGGATTGTCTCGCTAAGATAAACGATGACCGGCTTTCGCTTAAAACTAATCGTCCCAATTCTAATTTCTCAATTCGCTTGAGACTGAGACTGATGCCATTCGACATGCTCCACGAAGATATTTATATACTTTTCTATTCATTAACGGCGCGGAATTAAGCAGCTTGTACCTATTTATTTACACACCACAGTAGAGGATTTCAAAATCTTATTTGTGGTTACTCGCTTTTTAAGAGCGTTTACGCCGCACACTAGCGCCGCCAATGAAAAAAAAAACATATCTAGTAATTAGAGATAGAAAATCGAATTATGCTCAACAAACTATCTGAATGAATTTTTACGTCACCTAATGGACACCTGACATGTTATGGTTTAGTTAAATATGGCGTTATAGTTAAAAGTGGCCGTAACGTCTTATTTAACTAAACCATAAACATTTGAGGTGTTCATTAGGTGACGTAAAAATGCTAAATTACTTCATTCAAATAGTTTGTTGAGCATAATTTGATTTTCTATCTCTAATTACTAGATATGTTTTTTTTTCATTAGTGGCGCTAGTGTGCGGCGTAAACGCTCTTAAAGGTTAGAAAAACAATTCATAGGGCCCACGTGCCCAGTGCTAGTTTTAGACGCAATTCGATTAGGTTTTTTTATTATAGAATTTTTGGCAAATGACTTTGCCTGATGTTAAGGGTGCTCCGTCCGTAAGTGACAAGTGTCATGCAAGTATCATATATTTTATTTGAAACGTCTTAGTCCATATTTATTTGATGCCGCGCGGCCATACTAATTTTGTATGAGGAATTTAAGGTGCTTAATATGAAATAATAATTTAAATAACCGCTTGATAATTCGAAATTGTGAGACGGACGATTTGTAGTTAAGACATTGGTGATTGTTCAGACAAATTCAGAGGTAAAATAATTTAGATAAACTATATGATATTAACTAAACGCCGCCACTCGTTTTCATGATTTTTGCTTAACTTTAAATGATATTGTAGAAAAAACTATACTCAGTGTGTTATGAATTTATGGATCGGACTAATTGTAAACACGTTCCCTTTGATACTCAATATATATTTTGTTTATTTAATACGATAGTATTTTCAATTATATCAACTTAACCGTGACTGCATTTTTGGCATTTTTTGGTCGGCGCACCCTTATGGGACTCCTGTTGTAGGCGTTGAAAATGAGAATGTGAATTTGCATGGCATTGAAGCAGCGCCGCCTGGTGACAAACCAGGCGAGTTAACAATTTTGATATACTAATTTACATATTGTTTTCTAAAGTTTACGCGAACACTACACATTGAAATGAAACAATTTTTACGGATCCACTCGCGTTTATTTTACACATTACTTTATTTAATGTTTATCCTGACGTTTCAAGAATAATCGCGAGTAGATCCGTAAACGCTGTTTCATTTCAATACTAATTTACGTATAAACTGGCACTTGGCACTCCGTAGACAAAAAGTTTGAAAACATACAACACAAAACATTGAAACATAGCAAATTGTTCGCGATCGTTTTAATATCTACATCATAGATATTTAATATTCACTTAGGGCAGACTAAGTGCTACTTGTCTTGATATAAAACAATTAGGAAATTTTGTTATCGCAAAAAATCCATCAACATTAAAAACGTCACAATTACGTAAAAGATTCTCAAATGGGCTTCCTCGTTTTATGACGCTAATATCCTAAACACTCTTTGCCCGACCTGGGAATCGAACTTAGGACCTCCGAATGTCAGGCCGAGCGATTAGCTACTAAGCCAATAAGTCGTTAATAAAACTTTTGAAGTCCCCGCTATGAGTTTGCATTATAATTTTCTGAACGATTGTAATAAGTGCACAGAAATAGGAGCTTAGTTCTAGATAAAAGTTTAAGTCTAAAAATACTAGGGAGGAAATTGTAGTTAGGTATCCGGTCCGCGCGCCCGGAACAGCTTAACCTTTGTAAGACGTATAAAAGTTTTAATTGGAAGCTATGACTGCCATGTTAGCTGCTACTTAGATTGTGGTATTAATGAGCTCTGATTATTTAATATACATGGGAAGTAAAGTAGGTCCGCGTAGTCTCATTGACAAAACGAGCACTGTTTTTATAAGAAATGTGTTTGAGTGATGAATCTAATGTTTTTGAGATTGGATGTTAATATACTACCTTGACCGTGACTTCAATAACATGAAAAGATGTATTCCGCGTCCTCGATTAAAATTGCTTATTTAAAATATCTTTTAGGTGATTTCTACACTCTATAAAAGATATCTACCATTACTTTGTGTGCTCTATAGTTCTTGAAAGGAGATTGACCATTTTTGTATGGATGTTGGACCAATTGTTGCCTAACATTGAATCATAGTGCATAATGTTCCTTCCATAGACTAATACTAGCCTGTAACCCAAAGCGCTTCAGGATCTATCCGAGGAGTATTGAGAAAAAAAATCTAGGTTTTATATTAACGAAAAATAATAACAAACCGCTTATTTTTTAAATAAAAAACGGTATATAATAGACAATGGATTTTATAATAGAACAAAACTTAGTTATGGATAGTCATTCAATCAATCAATCATATATTCGTTACATAGGTTTACAACATTATAAATGATCCTCTATGTTAGGCCTCATGAAAACATTTAAAAAAATACAAAATCAATCGTCATCCTCATCGTCGTCTATAATTATTGAATTTAAAAATAAAGCTGGGCGCCTCACACCGTTGGTGCCTAGCCCACCCCAAAAACCAAACTAGACAAACAACGTGGGCACAACTGCCGATCGTTCTTCGCCCAGTAAAATATGAGCAGCAATAATGTTGAACGGAACGAGCCCATGATTGTTCTCGTCATTTAAAATATAGCAATGATACACTTTTGACGATGTATGTCTGCTCTTTAGGTGCGCTCGAATTAGTTGCATATTGCTGGTGGGCATCGAAAAATCGGAGAGGTCGTTAAGGAGACCGTTATAGTTTTGAATAATAAATGTCTCCGTGGTGCGTATATGCTCGCTGTAGTAGCTTATCTTGGAATTGAAAATCGAGACAGCGCTATACAAATCTGTCATTTTCGTATAGAGCTTACATAAAAAAACTTGCTTCAAGCGAGACCAGTAAGGTTGGGACCGGACTCGAGAGGTAGAATAAGTAAGATAATAATATTATTTAACGTAAACGACATCGCTAAAAAAATATATCAAAAGTTAAAGCACCAAAAAGCCATAAGATAAGTTTTTACGTACAATATAACCCCGTGGATGTTTTTTGTTTTTTTTTAAATATCTCTTGGTATTAATTATTATTATGCTTGGGCAGCATTTGGTCCAGACCGGTGAATCTCCTTTTGATCAATCAATCAATCATTCAATCAGTAAGCTAAAAGCTAGTGAGTATTTCGCTTTTATTGTAGACAAAGATTTGCATGTTTCAATGATATCTAGCTATACTGATTTAGATATAAACTATAAGTATTTTTGATAATAACTGTATGTTTTCAAATTGTATAACTATTTAAACTACCATGGTCACTTGCATTAGAGTAATTACTAACGGGATTTATTTATTATTATTTTTTATTTACGGGATTTCATGTGGCACGGGCGTCGAGCGCAAAAAACGAAAAAGGAAGGGAATAGATCGTTTTGTCTGCTCATAAAAACCCACCCTCAATAACTTCAGTAATTCCGTGATCATGGCGCATGCCCGTGTGCCGAAATATCGGATACTCACTTATAAAAAACATGGTAAGAATCCCGTTAACAATTACTCTAACTCAAATTTCATATTCAATTAAGTATTTATCGTAAGAAAATTACTCTTAAATAGAAGTTTTTGAAAAACAAATCAACTCCACCAGCTCATTTTATGTCCCCACTGCTGGGGAAAAGCCTTTCCTATGGATAGATAGGGTAAACGGGTCACGCGAGCCACCACCACGCTGGCTCCGTGCTGATTAGTGGTTTCTAACGACTGCTAATGCAGCTGGGACCAGCGGCTATACTTGCATTCCTAACCATGGAGGAGTGATGATAGATTATTGGTCATCCATCCAATGAGAGCGCTTGTCTTCACCACCAGACATGATGGTCACGATCCTCAGCATTGAGGGAACGACTGATTGGATTAAATACAATGACCGGAACAAAAGTTGCATAACCTTAGCAATCGCAGGCGCAACAACAACAAATAATAGTAAGTTTTCGATGAAAATCGCCAACAATTGCGATGTGGTGAACGCTGAAATGTTACATAATTAACAATGGAGCAATTAAGTCGAACTGGCCACGCAGGACGGACCAAAAACGAATGCCATTTTGCCGACGTTCCGCTCTGGCTGGGACAATGTGTTCCGTTGATTTCGCTGACCAACTTTTTGCTGACTACCTTCCCTCTAGTATTAATGCGAGTTTTCGGATAAGTTTTAGTTGGGATAGCACATACGTTTTGTACTGAATGTATTGCGTAACAATGGAATTGTTGTAATGGAGGACAATGGGTGACGATTAGGAGGTAAGTAATATAAAAAGAGATTTTATTTAGGTTTAATTGGTCGTTATGGAGATCCTTGAGTAGGTCTTTGTCCAGCAGTGCATGTCTTTTGGCTAAGATGATGATTATGATTTTCTTTTTTAGAAAGTTTTTTGGTGGGGCTTTTTCCTGAAAATGACATGATTTTACGAGTTAGTATCAGTTGGTCTAAGTAACAACTGGTCTAAAGCGCAACTGGTCTAAGTAGCAACTGGTCTAAAACGCAACTGGTCTAAAACGCAACTGGTCTAAAACGCAACTGGTCAACTGGTTTTCGACCGTTTAAAAATCATTGATGGTCAAGCATATTGTAAATATTCCTTAAGTTCTCAGGTTGTTGGTTTTACGAGTAATATACCTACTACTAAGAATGATCGTTACTACCAAACTGCATGGTTGGATTAATAACGTTTTATTAGAATTGTGTACTTGCATACTGAGATGTACAGAGATGTATGTATGCAAGTATACAACTTCATAATAATAGTATAAAAAGCCCGAAGTAACTATTTTTACTCAAATTATGCCAGCAAATAAAAGAGCGCAATAAAACTTATACGGTTTCGTAAGGTGAATAGGAACGTAATTTTTTCAATTTAACGTTTTGGTGACAACGCTTTCTGTGTTTTCGCTGACAAACTCCTTCAAGGCCATCCTCCACTCGTATTGAATAACGCGAAAGATACTCACAGCTGTTTCATTCACAAGTGTCCACTTGCAGATATTGAAGGTGGACGTACTCTTTAGGTAGCGACGATTTTCAATATAACTTTTCAAAGGGTGCAGGCAAAAATTTTATTTATTTCTGCTAGCGGTGTAGATGTGTTCCTATATTAGATGGCTGTTGAACGAAAGGTCGAATGTGCAAACGCTTCACATACGACCTTAAAATTAATCTAATTAATTTTTATTCAAACTTATTAGATAAGCGCTTTTGAATCGTCACAAAATATTTTACCTACCACCCATTCAGGTGTGCAGAACCCACTTTTAGCTGTGCTGAAGAACGGGCGTAAGAAACTGCACAGCTTTCTATAGTAAGTAAGTAAGTAAACAGCCTATAATTGTCCCAATACTGGGCAAAGGCCTTTATCATTAAAATCAAGTCATCGCTACAATTGATGGGTAATGGCTTAATCACCACGCTTGCCAAGTGCGGGTTGGTGATCACTAACCCGGGCTATGCATCGAAAAATCCGAAAATACATTTTGCCCGACCTGGGAATTGAACCCGGGGCCTTCGGGTATCGGGCCGAACGCTCTGCCACTCGGCCACCGAAGCGTTGCTTTCTATAGATTTAACGATATTTACAAATTATGACATACTCGTATACAAGATTACAATTTCATAAAAAAAAATTAGAGATATCTGTTGGAGTGAAGCATTTCCAAATAAGGTAATGTGTAGAGAAAGCTGGTCTTTGTGGAAGGAGATTTAACGAATAGCTGTTTCACTGATAAAACCGTCTAGAACACGCTGAACACGCGTAAAAGGTGTGCTGTTGGCTAAAGCGCAAAAAATGCCCATAAACAAAATTTTTGTCATATTTGTAATTTCAATGTAAATATATAGATTTTTAACAGCTTATTAAAAGAGGAGCTCGATGGCGCAGTGGTTAACACGCCCGGTCTGTAAGTGCTGAGGTTAAGCAACTTTCGCAAAGGCCGGTCATCGGATGGGTGACCAAAAGTTTATCATCTCGAGTTCCTCCGTGCTTCGGAAGGCACGTAAAGCCGTTAGTCCCGGCTGCATTAGCAGTCGTTAACAACCACTAATCCGCACTGGCCCGCGTGGTGGTTTATGGCCCGTTTATGATTAAAGTGCTAGAATAGAAACAGCGGACATCGAGAAAAACAGAAAGGTACATAAACTAGTTTTTAAATGTTGCGAAAGTTAACCTATTTTTAACACCATTAAAGGCATTTTTGTAATTAAACAAGCTTTCAGTTTCGTAAGTCGCTTACGGGTGGTTTTAATTTATCGCGGCTACTCAAAAAATCATTAATTACTACGTCGCCTCGACATGGTACTACATATGCAATTGACACTCATCCAATTCCGGAGCATAGGTATAACACCTTCCGGCGTTCCAAGGAAGCCTTATGTTCACGCCATCGCGCCTTATACAAATCTTACGTGTAAGGTTGAGGCTTGAAAGCGAGCGATATCATTGTCAGTTCTCAATGATAGTTTACATTTTGTGCTAGTGAAAATAGTATGGCATGGTATGGCTTGATATGCTATAGCATGGTATGGCTTGATATGCTATAGCATGGTATGCCTGTGATATGCTTTGACATGTTATGCTAAGGCATGGTATGGTTTGGTGTAGCACACGCGCGGTCATCGAATCTTAAAGCAGAAATGGGTCATTAAACAGAGTAGAAACTACCTACATGGTGCAGAAAATATTTATTGAAACGTGGATTTGATTAGTAATTATTAGTTCCAATGCTGGAATTCATCAAATTTTTTTTAATTTATTTATAATATTGTTGAATAAACACATTAACATTTGATAAAGTGCTTTGTAGTTGGTCGACAGTAGTTACCTTTATAGTATACGAGTACCATCATATACAACTGATGTATATTTTTTTACAAACAACGATAAAAAATACCATTCGGTAGCTTCAAAGGCGACGCCATTTAATGGCATACACAGTGTGATTAACAGGAAAAAAATCCTGATTTTCACACTGGTGTGACATGTTGGTGTGACCACGAGTCCGTAATGAAGAACAAGTTCATACACGCGATAATAAGCTTCGTCTGAAATCGTCACAAACATGCTAACCGCTGAGCCACTAAACTCCTCATACTTGTGTCCTATCTAAAATAGCCATAACTCCAGGAGTGTGGACCTCGACGCTATTTCATTATTTCTCGCAGTTCACTTGCACCGCTCATACTGCTCACGCCTCTCACACCGCTACGTTCGTAATCGCGTAGTTCAAGCGACTGCACTAATAAATGCAGTTATTTAAGATCAGGTTCTTGAAGGAAATTGCATTTACTTATCGCTTGCACCTTTTGACGCATTCTCACCTCTCGTGTTACCTTCTACTAATGACTCAATTATACACTGAACTTAGTTCGAAAACGACGAATATTGCTACGAGCATGTGTAAGGGACTGTCGACTTTATGATAGCGTGGTAAAGTGTAATATTGTAATGCTTTTAAAGTTTACAGGTAACATCGCATGGAAACTTAAAATGTTTAAATCAAGCTTTTTCCGACTTTAATTACACGTTGTAAATGCGATATTAATTGTTGAATTGAATAAGTGTTTCGTGAAAAATGTTATGAATGCTTATTTTATGCACGGTTTTCGGTGTTGTTTTAAGGTTTTTTTAACTTTTGTAATTTACGGCATGATGATTTGTTACCAGACAGTGGTGCTAGCTATGATATGAAAGACACTGGTTAACATTAATTTATTATTGATTTAATCTTTTAAACATATTATACGCATTAATAAATTACGTTTCGAACTTTTCGCAAAACAACATGTAAAATAAACGCAAGTAGAACCATATTAACTTTTTGGTTTTAAGTGTAGTATAATAATAACAACTTGTGCTTAGTGCTTTTATTGTTTAAACATTTAACTGTGAGTCTATTGCGTGGTTTATTTGCCTATAAATCATGTAAACAAAAAGCGAGTTTTTTTGTCAAAACCTCCTCTTCTTTTGTCACTAGAGGGCGCTGTTTCAATGGCATCCAAATTCTCGTTTTCGTTAACGTCATCGAATGGCAAATAAACCAAGCAGATATTTAATAAGTATGAAGTTCGTAGGCGTTTGGTCGAAGTTTGTAGTGGCTTTAAACGATACTTACAAAACTTTCTTTAGTTTATTTAGCCAATGTATGATAATTGATCGGATACATAGATACCATGTATCGGTGAAAAACAAATTCAAATTATACGACACTGAAATATTTTAAACACTCGCCGTATGACGTCAATGATGAAAAAACTGTAGTCGGTACCGTATTCATGTCACCCGAGAGAACATAATATAATTTGCATAAAATAAATGTCGGTCGTCACTATGTGTACATACAGTGATATCTAGTAGGGCTGATGGAAGTCGATCTGTTGGAATACTCGTATTACGAAAAAGGCGAAATATAATTGGCTCTTTGGCGATAAACACGCTAGACTCTAGCGGCTAGAGTGTTTCAGAAAATATATTTTATTATTTAAAAAAAACTTTGAAACTATTTTCCATGATCGGATTTTGCAAATGCATCCTCTGACATAGCGGGTTTGGTGGAGATCCTTGGGGGAGGCGTTTGTCCAGCAGTGGACGTCTTTTGGCTGAGATGATGATGATGATGATGATGATGATATGGTGGTACCAGTGTTCAATACTTTAAGACCAGTTTCGACACATTTTTCAAAATAACATTGTTTGTAATTTAAATTTTACGGGATGACTCCTAGGAAGCAGGTGGCGGGTATTTAATGGTTGCAAAAGACTAAAATCAGTTACTGCCCAATATTTTTAATGAAAATGGAAAAAATATACGATCACTGGGTCCTGTCGAACACTGGAGCCGCTACCCTACGAAACGTACTTAATAGATAGACTAGCTGTGCCCCGCGGTTTCATCTGCGTGTACTGAGTTTAATTGAGAAGGTAGCATGCAGCAGATCTTGAATAATAATTATTTGACTACAATAAAAATTACATTGAAAATTATATTAAAATACATTAAAAACTACACTAAAATTACATTAAATATATTATTTGTTAGAAACTCTATAATTGGCGTGATTATAGAAAATACGAGTATTTGCAATAGAAAAACATACAGAGAGCTAAAAGTAGAAATTTTAAATACTTAAATACACTTAGACACATATTTCACTATATCCAATAAAATAGAAATCCAAAGAAGTTTTTTTAGGTTAAACGATTGCTGTTTGTATAAAAAGTAACATAGACAATTTTCTAAGGAAACAGTTTAACATCAGTACGGTAACCACGTTAGGCTGTAACAAATTGAAAAGCAAATAAAAAGGCTTCGCCGATAAAAACGAAGTGAACTTTTTCAATTACAAACTTGCATGGCGCGGGTATATGTCTAGTGAGTGCGGGATCATTGAACTTACTAGACACTTAGTACTTCATCGTTGATGGGGGAAGAAACAGTAAGCAGTTTGAAGTTGCATTTTCATCTTTTTTTATTTTAAGAACGCGCCGAGACGTCTTTTTTTTTTTCGAAGAAAATTTTATCGAATGTTTTTTAAATGCACACTTTTTGTTGGTATATTCTAATATTTTGTAAAAAGGTTTTAATGGCAGTCTGTAATAGGGTACGAGACATTCAAAGTTGATTAAAATTTCTATTTTATTTTTGATTAGAACGTGGCGATGACTTTTGTTTTTTTTTAAATGTCTCTGACATTTTCAATCGAATGTTTTTTATGCAAACTTTAGACGGCCAGTCTCATATTCTACTACTAAATTGCAAAAAGGTGTTATATGAAAGACAGCAGGAGATAGGTACATTTTTTACTTTACGTGATAACGAGATTGAGTTAAGACTGGAAACCAATTACATTTTCATACAACATAGGCTTAGATGTGACAAACCTAGCAGCCGATATACGTTTACGGTTTTTTTTCTTATGTTGTTTGGTGCGAACGGCTATTTGGCGAGTGTCCAAAGAACATGCGAGCTATTCAAACTCAGAGCAGATCGATTTATAATTGTTTTATATAGGACTGATTAGCTATAAGTTTATTACAGAAACTTATTACAAGCTAAAGGTTAACAGGTTGAAAACACCAAAGCAATATTTATCGTAATCCTTCTTTTCTATAGGCTTGATATAGAAGAGACCTAATTAGCACTAGACTATTAAGCAGCTGATGTTGCATAAAATGAATGTAAACTTTAAATAAGTGTATACTTACTTACATACTTTTTATCCGAAACCGGAGGACTTCAGGCTCTTCGCTCTTAAGGACGTTGCCAGACTTATGGCATCTATCTCTACAGAGGAGGAAGAGTGAAAGGATAGGGTTGCACAAAAGATCCCAATGGGTCGAAGTGTTACTGGGAGGTGAAAACCTCGGCGGGCCCCACTAAGATAAGATAAGATACATACTTTTTAAATGTAATTTTGAAATCTATGTTTTTAGATATACCTAGATTATAGCTTGCTTATTCTTAAATGACAATGTGTTGACATTGGCATAGGTCAGACAGCCTACCTGGTAGAGCACCTAAGCCAGATTGTCAGAAGGTGCGGGTTCAAATCCCGCTCGTATAATTTTTCAATACTCCTCTGAGATAAACTTTTCTCATTTATTATCATCCAATGTTCTAAGGCTATAGGATTGAATAATCCCCGGCATTTTCGGGAGGCAAGTGCGACCAGCTAGTTCCGTTATCGAGGCTGCAAGGGCGTCCGCGAATATTAAATCTCTATTAAAATTTTCTGAAAAGGGACAAAACTTTTATCAGTTTATGAACTTGTGAACTTTTGTGACATTTTGCGCGAAGAATTTATTATCTTCTTATCTCCCGCGCTGTTCAGGGGAGGAAACCAACTTCGCCTGTGCTTACGCGCTGCAATTCCATTCAATACTTACATTCAGTGAGTCTTGAAAGGGTACATTAGAGTTTTTATGCATTCGGAAACCATTACAATCTTCCATGCTTAAAGTTTTTTAAACTTATAAGTCAATTTTTAATTAAACTTTCTATGCTCAAGGAAAATACAGAGACCCACGTAGTAATTAGGTAAAAAAAATTAAAAAATCTTTGAATAACAATTTTTTTGCTGTTAAAGTCTACTATTAAAATTTTCATAACGCATAAAATCAGTTAAACATACGTCTTATAAATGTTCTTACGCGTTTATGACAGTCTTGATCCCGGTATTTTTCTTAAGCATAGAAGTTTTCGTTAACTCAAATGATTTCATAACTTAACTTAATTAAAATAAACAAGGGTCACCTTTACTCCATTGTAACATTGACAACAGATTTTAATCTTTACACTTTCACCTGCGGCAAAATTCATAAAAACAAATATTTCAGCTGTTCAGAACAGGGATGCCTAGGACGCCAGGGACACTGCTCATAGCAGCTACTTAGGAATCTGAGTGCAATAAAATGAGTAAATTGAATCTGGAAATTTTATCAATTTTACTATTGATTCTAAAGTAAACTTAGTATTTTATTTTAACCTGTCTGCATTTTGAACATAACAAAGTGTTCTGTTCTACTCTATTCTTGTTACAACATCCATGTTATATTATAAGTAATTCTATAAAATTTTTGCTCGGCTAACAGTTAAAAAAAATATATTTTATATTAGTTACATAATTTTATAGAAATCATAAAAATTGTGGTGATATAATTCTTATGTAACAGTCTTGATATTGTTAACAAAAATTAATTTCACACGAAAAACTAATTAACCCACAAAATTATTATAAACGAACGAGCCATAAAAATAATTAAAACGACCGCCGAAACACAAAAAAACAGCCATAAAAGTTAAACTGAAAGCAACAGTGGCTGAAATTAGTCGCCATTGTACGCTGTCCCTTGCGCGACCTTAAGGCTTCGTCAAACACGACGCTGTTGCTGCGCGGTTTCGGTGCGTTTGTATCGCGGTTGCAGGGTGTAAGCAACGCTGCCCCCCGATTCCATTACGATATCGTAGCGACTTAGTCGTTCAAACCATTTTCAAACTAACATCCGATTTTCAAGTCATTCGAACGAAGTTCCAATCAACGGTAGACGGTAGATCTAAATACGGTTGTTGGAACTTCATTCGAACGACTTTAAAATCGGCTCGATTGGCGAATGTGAATACAAAAATAGTTTCAACGACTAGGTCGCTACGATATCGTTACGATTTTCATTACGGGAATCCTAGAACGTATTGTAGAGCTGTGTTCACCAATGTTACTACATTTTCGACGATACCAGATATCACACACAATAATGATATAGGTATATATAGGTATATACGTATAATTTTAGGTACTGTAGAGGTAGAGAGTAGGTAGAAAAGGCATAGAAATTTACACATTATGCAGCTAATATAGAGCATATAGATAATTTAGATCATCGGAACATAAGAAAACGCAGCTACATAAGTAAAACTGAAAGCAAAAGTAGCTGGAATTAGTCGCCATGCTGTGGAATTAGGCGGCTTTTTGTTGCTGTTGCTGCGCGATTGTGGTGCGGTTGTGGTGCGGTTGCATCGGTTGGTAGGTATTATACATTTAAAGCACTGTGGCTGTTTATCACATATTACCATGTTGTAGATGAAACCAGATTATCATCATCATCATCATCAGCTCATTTTATGTCCCCACTGCTGGGGCACGAGCCTTCCCTACGGTTGGATAGGGAGAACGGGCCATAAACCACCACGCGGGCCCAGTGCGGATTGGAGGTTGTTAACGACTGCTAATGTAGCCGGGACCAACGGCCTTACGTGCCTTCCGAAGCACGGAGGAGCTCGAGATGATAAATTTTTGGTCACCCATCCGATGACCAGCCTTTGCGAAAGTTGCTTAACCTCAGCACTCGCAGACCGGGCGCGTTAACCACTGCGCCATCGAGCAATCAGACCACACAATAATTTAAGTGTACGTAGATGCGTAGTATTATTATTAAAAATTCACAAATTATTAGGTAAATAAACTTAGTTGTAATAAAACTAACCAATACTACTTAAAGTTCTGCGATAGTTTGGAAAAATGGTGACCCCGAAGTGGAAGCACTGAAAAAACCATATAGAACCTTATTTGTGTTTTGCTACAAATGCAGATGGCTAAACTTACCCTTTATTTAACTTATTGATAAGAATTAGGGATGCCACAAACGCACGGCAGAGCGGTCCACCACGAAACGCCTCATTTGAATGAGTCCTAAGATAACAACTTCCTCTTCTCCACATTCTCTAGTTGAGAACTCCGGATAAAGTGCGCAGCCACATCATCACTTACCATCAGCGCAAGCGACTACCTAATGTGGTGTCTTCCATAGAGCAACAGGTGGGTAACTATTCTTTATTTATTTATTAGGTCTGCCAACATTTTTACACCAATTACTTATTCTCTAAAATACATTTTTTCCTAAAATATAGTGCAAAAAGAAAAACAGGCAAATACAGCATCTGTAATATATGTACAAACTGTGTACTACTAAAATAAGAGATTACGTATCTGACATTCAGTATAATAAGAGCGAAGATTTCTAAATACATTATTAAATTTATTAAATAAGGTAACTATGCTTTCTAACTAAAAGCAGATAAAGCAGTAGTGTAGCAGTGTTGGTGCGGTTGTGAATACGAGACGTATGTAGTATCTATATACGCGCGTCTCGAAACCACAACTGCAATATCATTTCAGTAACATACTGTAAGAATTCATGGTAAGGTGACTCAGTAACAGTAAAAGGCCCCAGGTAAGAATTTTAACACAGCAACGTAAAACCAATAGAAATTCTAGTTACTTACAAACTCTGTTAACCAGGAATTCTGGTTACGATTTAATTTAGGTTTAACACTGTTATAAGAGTGCGAAAGAGAAAGTAAATTTATTAAGTGCACTAACTGTGCTCGCGACTTCGTCCGCGTGGAATAGTGACTTTCGGCAGCATTTTTAATTTTTTAGGCTCTTTTCCCGTTTTTGCAACATTTTTCACTGATGCTTCGCTCCTATTGGTCGCAGCGTGATGTTATATAGCCTAAAGCCTTCCTCGATAAATGGACTATCCAACACAAAAAGAATTATTCAATTCGAACCAGTAGTTCCTGAGATTAGCGCGTTCAAACAAACAAACAAACAAACAAACAAACAAACTCTTCAGCTTTATATATTAGTATAGATTATCAAAATATTATTGCCATCCTAAGATGTCTATTCGCGTTTTGACAGTTCAGTATAATATAGTAAGTAAGTACTTATTTACCTACTATATTATAAACGCGAGTAGATCCGTAAAAGTTGTTTCATTTTAATACAACAACAAACAATTTCTTTACGTCAGAACGGAGTAACGGATCGACGTAGTTAGTCGCACTGAGCTACGAGTACTAACTGATCATAGTCAAGCCCTTACTTTAATTACCTTACTTTAATTTGGAATACAAAAGAGTGGGAGTAAGTAAGGAGGTAGGTAATAAGCAAAACATTCCAAATTCTGGGCAAAAGGATCCATTATTGATATCAAGTCTTCGCTACAAATAAGGGGTGTTACCGCAGGAACATAAAACAATACGAAAGTATTGAGGAATAACAAACTTTAATTTTAATATATTAATATAAAGGTACAAACAATAGTTGTTACTTCACAACGTACGTGAAGGGCAAAGCATTTCCTCTTTGGGGCAAAGCCTAAAGAATTAATGGCGCGTAGCCGCGCTTGCTCCTGTGACGTTTCTTCTGCCACCATCAAGTCTCATTGGTTCGGCGTGTCAACGCAGTGATGCCAACCGCAGCGCGCCTGGCTGCGTTCACGCGTAAACAAGAAGTATTGTGTTAACTTCTACGCTTGTCACACATGGACTGGTCATCACAAGCCCCCCAGCGTTTTATCCAAAACACATTTTGCCAGACTTGAGTATTGAACCTAGCACCTCCGACTCCGAATACCGAGCTCACTCTGCCACCGAGGTGTCTGAAAAGAGTGAGAGCGAATATTAAAAGTAAAAATAAACATTGAAAACACAACAGTATCAGACAGCAATAAAAGAATAAAGAAACGCCAATAAGTTAGCCCATTCACAGATACGGAATGGTTTCCATTCGTTGTCACGTCTCCGTTTGATTGGACGTGCTTTGACACCGATAGACGGGATTGCGATCGCTCTCGAAATTTTTCAATATTTTTTACTTCCTTCATATTCGATGAAGGAAGTTAAAATACGAACTTCATATTCGATTCTGACTAATGCTGATGCAGTTATTGGTAGGTACATACACCTGCACATCTGACTACCACAGATTGTCTAATTTCCTCAATAGACTTTGTCACGTTGTTTTTCCGTGTTAAGTTCCTGTCATGTAAACGTCATTTCAAATTAGAGTAAAAGAGACAAAACACGGAATAACTATTCGGACCTTATTCTTTGTTTATTTGTAAGACCTTATGTGTGTAACGTATGGTTGAATATTTATTGAAGAAATGTGACAGGTTTGGATAGGTTGCAGGCGTCTGTATAATTATGTATTTAGTTATTCCGCATGAATATTGTCTAGATCTTGGATAGGCAATTAACAAAGTTCTTTTTCGGAAGTGAAACTATCAACTTTAAAGTTTGGAAGTATTTTTTTTTCTTTATTTATTTATTGTATTTAGGACCACCAACAAGGTTTATATCACAACATTCACTGAATACAAGCAGAAAATTATGACTAAACACAAATCGTACTTAAAGGTACCTACAGCATGTACCAATATTGACATCATGGACTAATATAAGTTCATGTCAGACATTGTCTTTATCACGTCCACAGTATTTCACCGTGACATAAGATAGCCTAAAAGTGTTACTCAGGAGATTTTATTTTGTAATTTTTTTTATGATTAATGTCATCATCAGTTATCGTATTGCTTGTTATAGGCAACAAACAAAAAGCGCCCGAAACCTCTCCCTTAATTCTTTTTTTTGTCTCTTGGCACTTAATTCTTTGTAGGTACTTCTTTAAGTGTTCACTTCACTTCATTTCATTTCATTTCAAGTGCCAAAAGGCAAAAGTAACTGATTAGTCAGATAGATTAGTAGATACTTGTATTTGTATAAACGTATTATATAGGTACTGGTTTTCCCATTCTGCTCATAACTAAAACTAAATATAATAGTTTATTATTCTATTTTTTATTTAGACCACGACCTTTAAATTCGTAACCATTATGATGATTATTTTATGATTTAATAGGTAATTGTATTAAAAATTTATTCAAAATAAGCTGGAACAAATTATTGTTTCAAATCTTTGATACCTATTATTAAGGTACTTATTATTAAGATACCCATTAAGGTTTATTAATTTACCTCGTAAGCCTGTTAAGTCTAATTAACATTATTGAAATAACGTTTATATTTTATATTGTACCTATTATTATTTATTGGGGTCAGGCAAAACGGCTGTATTGTTGAGAATATATCAACTGGGTAGCCAACCTTAGATATAAGAAACCTATTGTAATGTTTATATTGTTTGTATTGGAAACACTGAATAAATGATTATTTACTTACTTAATTACAATGTATTGTGACATAAATCTGTTGGTACCAAAAATAAATACAGCTTATAAATGCAATGCCTTCGAATCAAGAATCAGTTAGTGCAGCCGGTCCGGTTTTCTAAGTTTATCCTCCGAACAATGCTGCAAAAGATAGGAGTTTCTATTAAAGTCCACTGTGAACTAGACGAAGCATCTAGTTATTCTGGAATCGTGACCCACTAAACCTAGAATAGACGGAAATTAGTGATTTTACCGGAACTGACAACCAACCTATATTTACGGCTGACTGGAAATGCTGAATTATTTCAACTGGCGAAGTCCGAATAGTTTATTTCTGTGAAAGGAAAAATGAGTAGACACTTTTATTGTTAAATAGTAATGATAACTGACAGATTCGTACTGCTGGAAATATCTAAACTAAATCATAAGCTGTACCATGATCTTCTTCAATGACATTTGCTAGCTTCGCAATATGTCAGCGCATACGAAAGATAATTATCGGCATTTTTTATCTATAATTATAGGAAAGTAGGTCTCAGAATAGTAACTAAAGCTATAGAAACCGGACTAAAATAGCAAAGGTGTCACCAGATTTGTGATGTCATATTTGAGGTAATGTAGTGAGTGACTTTATATAGGACTTTGATCACCGATTATCTGATGACCGTTTGACATAACAATACAAAAAATAAAAACTAAGTGTCAACCATTTGTCGCACTCCAACCTCCTTTTCTAGCCTTAAGATAGAACGGAACTAAACATAGTTGCACGATTTTTATTTTAGCCATCCTTCTATAGCTTTAGTTATTGTTATGAGGTCAGGTACTGTAGTGATCGAGACTACTTGGTTGGGCGAGCTTACTGGCAGCTGTCGCGTTCTGCGTTTGAACGTAGTCGACGTTTATGAAGACACGGAGAGAAGGAAACAATCGAGGTGGACTTCCTTGTCGTCCGCTGCTACGACGACATCTATTTTATTAAATTCTATGTTATCTTGGAATACCAATATATATTTTATTTATGTGATATCATTCATTACAACCGCCGCGCCGGTTGTAACAGTTCCTAGAATCATCATATTTACAATGATATATCGTAATGAGTCAACGAACCAGTTATTAATTAGCAAATCGAGTGGGTAATTGAATCGATAAGGCGTAATCGGACCAAGACATTTTCCGCAGGGGCCTTCATTTCCGCCGCCACATCGAACGGCAATTTACTAAGATCGAGATTGTCATTAGCGACATTGAAAATTAGTTTAACAAGTTGAGTAATAAATATTATATGTAAACGCTAATTAGTTACTCAATTTAATTTGAGAAGTCGGTCGCACCGTAAATAATTACTTATGAAAGTATCTCTATAACATGAAAGAACCAACTTGTGTAATATCATTTAGCATTCTAACAATGTGTTCGCGAGGAAATATCATGTTGAAAACTGAAGAAGCGTGAAAGTTTTCAATCTATGTTGGAGTGTCTGTTTACTTCTTCTGGTTATGGAAAGTTTGTAGTTTTAAGTAGTCAACACTATTAACTTTAATGTTTATTTTTGTATATTTTTTGGGATAAGTGAAGATCGTGTTAGGCCTATAGGCCACCAACTCACGATTTTAAAATAGCAGAATCGAGACCCTGTTTTGGTGGAACCCTCGCTTCGCCTTAAACTGGGAACCTGTAGAGTTGGGAATCTGTTAAACTGGGAACCTATAGAGTTGGCAATCTGTAATGGAAATCAGTAGAATTGGGAACAAATGTCTCTACGCCTAGTGACATCACGCAAAGAATAACCTTTGCCGTGACATGACACAACATTCAACATAAAGGTTCGTTCATTATGCGCCACTGAATGCGATCTGCTGGGATGGAAGTTCGTGCTAGGCCCACCGGCCACCAACACACCATTGTGGACATTTCAAAATAGCAGAAACGAGACAATGTATTGGTGCAAGACTCGCCTAGTGACGTCACGCAAAGAATAACCTTTGCCGTGACGTGATACAACGTTCAGCGTAAAACGGTTCGTTCATTATGCGCCACTGAATGCGATCTGCTGGAATGGAAGTTTGTGCTAGGCCCACCGGCCACCGACACACCGTTGTGGACATTTTAAAAATAGCAGAATCGAGACTCTGTTTTAGTGCAAGACTCGCTTAGTGACGTCAAGTAAAGAACAACCTTTGCCGTGACGTGATACAACGTTCAGCGTAACGGTTCTTACATTATGCGCCACTGAATGCGATCTGCTGGAATGGAAGTTTGTGCTAGGCCCACCGGCCACCGACACACCATTTTAAAAATAGCAGAATCGAGACTCTGTTTTAGTGCAAGACTCGCTTAGTGACGTCAAGTAAAGAATAACCTTTGCCGTGACGTGATACAACGTTCAGCGTAAAACGGTTCGTTCATTATGCGCCACTGAATGCGATCTGCTGGGACGAAGCGCTTCTAATTGTTTCCGTGTCTCACTCGTCGCTCGTCATCGAAATGCAGCCGCGGTCTAAGTGCATATTACGAGACAGTTTCGTTGCAAGTTGCTGAGCGGACGAAGTAGATAGGAAACTCGTCATATTGGGAAATTAAAAAGATAATATTCAGTGATTTATATAAAACGGTATGTAGGAAATGGTTAATGAATGTATTTGAAACTATGCAGGATGTTTTAGTTTTATAACGACAACCCATCAGTTGTAGTGATGACTTGATTCCAATTTTGGACGCCATTGTCCACCTGTGGGATAGTGTATACGTTATTTACTCATAACGAGAAACGCTTTGCCTTCACTTCACATGATAGCAAGTGACGATAAGGCTAAAGTGAAAAGCTTATCTTAGGTACTATTACAAATTGTTCACTGAAACTTTAGTTAAAATATATTGCGTACATACATATATATTTTTGTGATAACTGACGGGACGACGAGTTAATTTATTAAATTGGTTGCTTATGATTGTATTCGTTCGAAGGATACTGTAATTTCCTAAGATTTCTCTTTATTTTTCTATACAACTCTTTAATTTTTGTCTTTACAAAAGCTCCTTTGCGTGTAGTATGTAATAAAATTATTTGTTTATCCGCTTCGACACAGACGTGCCGTGATAGGTATGACGTCATTACTGTTATAGACAGCTATAAGTGGGTGCATGATAGATGCAACCGCAGGCACAGATGGCAATTGGCTTTGGCTAATGAAGCTCGGTGGCACAGCGGGTAAGTTAAGGGAAACGATTGTGAATGCTAAGCAGTTTTGTTGCATCTTGTCATGGGATGGGTGATCAAAGTTGATTATCATAAACTCCTCCGTACTTAAAAACTGATACAACATGATCATGATAAAAACTTCTAAAACCATACTTTACATTTTTGGAAATAGCGAAACAAAAATTAACTTTGTCGAGTTGCAATTGTATATATGATTAGACTAAACACGATTGTCTTGATAGGGAAGGTACCTTACAATATGACAAATTACTACGTTAAATAATATTGTTTTTATATACTCCAGTTTTGAGTGCATTTCACTTCGAAGTGCCGATACCAAAGGACAATGCTCACCTAGTATGGAAAATTAGCCCAGTATCGGCGCAAATGATATGTATCTAAAATTACTGGTAATAATGAGTAATTAATTATGACTCCTAAGCCAGATAAAAATATTTCCGAAATATTTTTCAAAATGTATTACCTACATTGCTATTCAAAGTTTTGCAGGGGTCATATTAATGTTTTAGTAAAAGGATCATTATATCGCTAAAATGGGTGTTCAAAAGTGAGTAACAGATCATCAAAATATTTTTTTATATTTTTGTCCTTTCTATTGACTACTCCCATCTCACCTAAAGTCTTTTACTGAAGCCGCATACTGATTGTACTAAATTAAATTTTCTAATCTACTGTTCAGTTACATTCATAGCAGTCGAAGGATTAACGACTATAAATGCAGCTAGTCCAGAGGAGTTTATTTCATTCATCTCCTTGCATCTGTAGTTCAAAGCAAATGACAAATCTACATAGATTGTGTTTGGGGAAGAATAACCGCCGACAAATATATCTCAGACAGGTGCACTGTGTCATGAAGTGAGCACTACAAATAATGGTGCTCCAAACGAGAATAGGACAACTGCGCTTTATTTTTGTTGTGGACATTAAAAGACATTTTTGTTTATATGTCAACTTCAGAGCAGTGGAATATTATTGTATACGTGACGCTTTCGTATGTGATTCCTAATGGGTAGTTTATAGGTTTATCAAATCGTCAGTCGGGTTTTTAGGTTAATGTAAAAACAAAATACTACTAAAATGTTTTGTTTTGTTTATAAAAATTTTAACGCAAATTTTAAAACAAAACAAAAACATTTATAAATAGCTTGCCTACTTCTTAACTGATCTTTAGTATTTGTAAAAATATTATGATCGGATGTTAATGACGGTAGTTGTTGACATTAAATGCGCATTTGGCTTTCAAAGTAAAAAAGTAAATAGTGTTGAATAATTTCGGCGGGCTGGTTAGAACCACTATAGCTCAATTGGGAGAGCACCTGACCCGGTATGTCAGAAGGGTGCAGGTTCAAATCCTGCTCGTGGAATTTTTTTCAACATTTGTGTTTTTGTAAAATACTACTATTAAAAATTACTATGATTTCTTCTTCTGCTGCTGTGGTCCTAAATGCTATTTATTTATAAATAAATAAATAACAAATAATATTATATAAATATTAGATAACATCACATACATTGTTCTAATTCCAAGGTAACCAACCTAAGTAGCTAAAGCACTCGTATTATGACAACCACCCAGACCCGACACATTATCAAAAAGTTCGTTTTCGACATTGACTCGACCGGGAACCGAACCCAGAACCTCAGAGTTAGCGCCGCCCAAAGTCCATCGTGCAAGCCACTAAAAATTAATATTTACCAACCTTGAATCTATTTAATAACCTTTTAGTTATAATAATTATGTATGATGAATACTTTTCCTTCAAATGAATTTATATTGGGTTATTTAATGCTCTAAGGTTATACCACTTTTCCGACCAAACTTTTAGATTTTCATCTGTCTGCGTAGAAGAGCCTATATATAGCTTTATCCAGTTGACTTGTTTAATGAATTTCGCGAACGCATTATTCAGTTGCAGCTAATTTTAGAATCGCATTTTTTATCGAATCAATATTTCATGTTGGATATATTTTGCCAACGCTTTATTTAGTTGCACTGGATTTCAGGATCGCATTTAAGCGTAAAAAAAATTCACAGTTGGATTCTTAACGCTATGATAATGTTGCAGACAAATTGTTTGATTTCGCCGTATACATACGGCGTCGTCAGTTTAAAAACGCCCCCCTTTCCGTTACTGCGCTCCCCCTTCCGTTACTGCGCTCTCCCCTTCCGTTACTGCGCTCCCCCCTTTCGTTACTGCGCTCCCCCCTTCCGTTACTGCGCTCCCCCCTTCCGTTACTGCGCTCCCCCCTTCCGTGACTGGTCCTCGCTACGCTGCGCTTCGCTCGGGAAAAAAAAATGAACTTAACCTAACCAACAGTAAGGATTTCTTATGCTGACCGATTGCAGTAAAGTAAAATGGCGTTATTCTGTTTACTGCAAATAAAAAAGGAGATCGCGAAATTCATCTAATAATAAATTATGAGAACATAGATAAAGCTTTCGCTAAAAAAAGGAATGCAACTAAAAAAGAAGATCGCAAAACTCATCTAATAATAAATTATAGGAACCTAAACTAACTATAATAATGCGTTCGCGGAATTCATCTAATAAATCATTCAGTTGTAGAATATACATACCTACAGGCCGATAAAAATATTTTTCTATACCAAAACCTAACATTATAACTTACCGTAAAGCAGTGACACAATATCGTTTAGGTCAAAGTTCATTGTGAGCAACATTCATTACGTATATTGTCTGCTATTGGCAAGAGAAGCGCGCGACAATTTATCGCGTACATGCAACGAACAGCATTTGGTGAATTGGCCGGTCTACAAGCGTTGATCTATTTGTCATCTGTATACTTTATAATAATAAATCATTGCGACTGTCGTAACATTAGAATTGTCTTCCATCTTTAAGCGAGGCGTGGAGAAGACCTTGCTGGTAGACAGAGAGGCGGCTTCTGAAATAATTGAACATTTTGAGTTGTACCTACCACACGTGCTGTTCATGTGGGCATGCTATTGACCAGCTGTGGGAAGTCTAGGATGATATTTATTTATAAATAGCATTATTAAGCTGACAGTCCTGTTAACCCATCTAGAAATAAAAGAAAGAAAGATTGAGTTATACTCTAGTCAAACTCGTTAAAGAATAAATGTAAACAAACCAAATTAGGGTCACAAATCTGGGCAAAAATGTTTTTGTGTTTTTTGTATTATTACTTGATTAATGTATTTTACATAAAAGATATTGTAAGACTAATAAGTCTTACAATATTTCCGCTATCCGAATAATAATTCGGATAGCGGAAATGCCTGTCCTCGACGGCAGCTGGCAGGCATATCACTCGTAATTACCGCAGCGAGCGTCAAAAAAGAGTCGAAACACTTGACAGTCGCCCGCCGCTCGCGTACCGCTCTCTTGTCGTGCCGCATCCGCTGTCATCGAAGACGGCCCCTTGTTAAGGTACGCGTAAAGCGTCACCGCCGTCGCTTCTGCCCCGCTCACCGCAGTCATCGAAAGCGCGGCTTAAGCCCATCCGATATTTGGATGCGTTTTCCTACGAATTAAATTCTCCTAATGGGCACCTTATGGGTGAGCACGGTACATATTTACACTTTCCATCAGGTAAGATAGTAGTCAAACGCAAACAAATTACTAAAAAAAAAAGAATTTGACTAGCGTGTGAGGTCGAAGGATCGGGATGTATCGTGCGTATTCGTACGAGTCAAATACATGCGAAAACGCATCCAAAGTGCGGGTGGCCTAATGCAATCTGCATACCAGCTCAAATCCGAAGACGTGCGTTATTTGTCAACGTCCGAAGTGTCTATTGCGAGATGGTGGAATCGGAGCGCATCTACACGTCAACTCCACTCGCGATGTTATTTTGTATGGGTGGCAATTATTAAACTAAATTGACAGTGGCTTACTATGAGGAGGGCAATTTTTCAATGGACGATCTATTATCTTTGCTACTTTGTCTAATGATTGTGTGTGCATGTACTAGTATCATTCTCTAGCTCGATGACGCAGTGGTTAACGCGCTTGGTCTGCGATTGCTGAAGTTAAGCAACTTTCGCAAAGGCCGGTTATCGGATGGGTGACCAAAAGTTTATCATCTTGAGCTCCTCCGTGCTTCGGAAGGCACGTAAAGACGTTGGTACCGTACCAACTCAACTGCATTAGCAGTGGTTAACAACCACCAATCCGTGAGCCCGTGTTGTGGTTTATGGTCTGTTCTCCATGTGGCGTTTCCATCCACACACCCTGTTACACACTATTTTAAAATTTATACTGACACCCAATACCAACCTTCCGGTTACAAAGTAGGTGTCAGACATCCTTACGCAAGCGCAAGGGACCATCTACGTCAGGTCATAACACCAGATCAGAACACGCCGGTACACATCCTTCATCCGGTACTTTTAAGACTAGTGTCTCGAACTAGTTGCCCCGTGGACACGTATAGTCCACTACCTAATATCCAGATAGGTATCCGGAGCTGTAAGCGCGCTCACTTCTCGTTGCACTAAAAGCACAACTCGCAGTGTACCACTGCTTGGGCTGTCAACTCTAAAGTCGACCCTATCTACTGACCCTGATAGGTAGGGTATGGCAGCTGGAACTACGAGTTCGGCTGTCTTTTCAAGGGTACCACGGGAGTTCCGGATCCTAGGCCCCCTGCCGGTTATGCCTTCGCGAGCGTCTCCGGCAGGCCCCGGACATGGGTTGGACTCGTGGTGGCATGTGGTTAGCTATAGAAGTGGGAATGTTCGTCTGCCTGGTTGGTCTGGCCAGGCTTCCATTTCGTGCATAGCAAGCAAGTCTTAGTAGCGGTCCGGTGGGGGCCTGAAGTGAAAAGACCTGCGGGGCACGTGAGTTGCCCTTAGTTGGTTGTGCCGCTCGGTGGTTTTCACTGAGTGGTTACTCCAACATCTCCGGCACTAGTCTGGATAACTAGTAGAGGTGCCCGCTAGATGCAAAAGCCTCCGGTTTAATCAGCCGCGTAGGAATTTGAATTAATCAGGTGCCTGGATGGGTACTGAGAAGTGAGTGAGCTTACAACTCCGCCACCAAAAGCTTGTGCTCGACCGGTGGGTACATAAAAACTAGTGTCATTGTCAGTCTTTGAACTTTCTATGGCTGGCGTCAGGCCAGGTGAGGCCAGATCAAACGAAAAGTTTAGGCCGTAACCCACCATGCGGGCCCGTGCGGCTTGGTGGAAACTTAGGAGAGCGTCCTCTAAAGCTCGATTCGCCCCGACGTTCCAAAAATCACAAGCGCGCTAGCTGCTGGTCCTTCGAGCTATGCGATAAAATGTGATATTTTAGAGTCTGCACTCAGAAACGTCGATTAAAATTAATAAAAGCAGCATCTCTGATTTTTTATTGTAAAAAGTCTTTAGACTAATAAGGTTTCTAGGCACTTTTTCGATATAAACAATTTTAGGTACTTACTAATTTGATTGACATCTTGGAGGGCGGCAGATAAAGCTACAATACAGCTTCTCCAGTACAGTTTATACTTTGTAAATGTATCCAATACAATATTTATTTATGAGCTGCATACTTAAATTTCGAAAGGGTATAATAAAATATAAATTTATTTCACCGTATCAACTAAAGCTTACCATTATTCCGTCTCCGATCCCAACAAAAACATAATTATTTCACCGAGAGACCAAAAACAAAAAGGCACAACACAACAGCCGTTTGTTTTAACACCAAACTTTGATTTCCCAACTTTGTAATTGTAAGCTACATTAATTGAAACTTCGTAACATGGAATTAATTTTGAAAACCGCTAGAAAATTACCTCTAGTTCACAAAAGTAACCATGCCAAAGTGAGGCCGACAAAGTATCGCACAAAGCTGTGCACACCCGCGTTCGGAAGCAATTTGTTGGAGCCTATTTAATTTTCAGCCAACAACCAGCTTTAATTATGCAGAAGGATGTTGCTCGAAACGCTTAACACACAACTTGGGACGAGTTGGCGAAGAAATCTATTTCATAACGCCTAATAAGTGTGGCCACGTGCCTGAATAAGCTGTTGCTGATGTGACACACCGGTTCTTTCAATCGTATGTTAGCTCATTTTCATGTCCCCACTGCTAGACCACGAGCCTTCCCTATGGATGGATAGGGGGAACGGGCCTTAAAGCACCACGCGGGCCCAGTGCGGGTTGGTGGTTGTTAACGACTGCTAATGCAGCCGGGACCAACGGCTTTACGTGCAATCCGAAGCACGGAGGAACACGAGATGATACTTTATTTATTATACGTAAAAATAAATGTTTATGATATCACAAATCACCAGCTCATTTTTATGTTCACTGCTGGGACACGATCCTTAAGGACGGCACAGCAAGGTGAGGATGGTGAGTGGGGCAAAATCCTGCTACATTCGCTGTCCTCGTATCTGGACTTTTTTGCATAACATCAGGCAAAGCAGAGACATTTGCCATACTTACTATAAAAATAATATTTAGGTTATTTTATTTAACAATTCGAACAGTTTTGACAGTTTCCATGACAACAAAACAAACAAATAATTTTGTATTGGAAAATTAAATTCTCGTTTTTAGTATTTTCCGTTACTTATTATTTATGTTTCTCACCGTTTAAACCTTCCCTGAACTTCCCCAAATATTTCAAAATCACCTACATATCACCAAAATTACCTAAGTGTTTCATTTTAATAAGCCTCAGATAACTTCAACAACCTTTCTTTTAAATTTGATAAAACGGTATAGCAACAACCATTATTACATTAAACGCTTTCCTTATTAGAGCAATCCGTATACCGTCCCAACTCCCGACCGTCCACTGACAAAGCATGTCAGATTCGTCATTGTGCGCTGACATAACGACTGAGCCGGGCTGGTTTGCTGTGTGTGACGCAAACTAACGCTGACGCGTCGCTTTGTCACATTTGTAAGTGGACAGATGACGTATACATATTGATTTACGTCGCTGGGCGTGAGATTGTGTGGGCTCGCATAATGAATTCATGTGAGTGTGTCACTTACGTCTCTCGGCGTTACTTATACACTTAATTTGTGTTGCGAACAATGTTGATATGTTTGCAACAAAGAGCAACAACTTATAATAAAATTCTATTTATATTGTTTCTTAAATTTGAAGCGCTTTGCCTTGAAACTGATAATAAATGACGCCGAGCCAAAAAGTGTAAACGCACTTCACCGGACATCTTCAACTAAAAAGGAATTGACATGTTTGCTAGTATATGACGACCTCCTTGGTCGAGTGGTTTGTACACCGGTTTTCATGGTGTCGCCATCTCTGAGGTCCCGGGTTCGATCCCCGGTCGGATCAATTTAGAAATTATTGTTTTTCTAAATTGTCTCGGGTCTGGGTGTTTTCTATGTATAATATTTATGTATTTAAGTATTTTAAGTATGTTTATCCGTTGTCTAGTAACCATTTTAACGAGTTTCATAACGAAGCTTCTCTTGAGCTAGATTTGGTGTGAGTGTAGGAAAGTTTATTTATTATTATTTATTAGTATCATTGTTGGTATAGCGTCTGACTTATTTTGCCAGTCGGACTTAAAACAAACTCTAGCAGCAATCGAACAGAGTGCGATATACCCACCGCTGACTGATGGTCTAATCATTAGACCACAGGGTTAGATCACTAACTCCTTCCTCTCGAATAATAGCAGCGCTTGCATCTAACGTTAAAAGCAAAAGTCTTTCGGTCCACCTGAGCCGGATTTCAGACAAAACATTTAAGCTTAACCATGTAACATTGCGGAATGATACAACTTACGAAGACTACTAAACTGCGTAATGCAGATTGCACCACAAATTATGATAGCCGTACCAGATATAAGCCCCCCAACTATCTGTAGAAATGAACATAACTCCCACAATTATGCAGTTATGGTGGCGTAATTGCAGTCCTAGTGCACGTACATGCTTATATCCAACTTGAACAATAGAAGAGGAATGAAATTGGTTCTTTCATTATTGGAGCATGCAAGTGATCGCGCCATTATTGCGTCTCAGATAGTGCAAGTTTCCGCTTGGAACACTTTAAGGCTTGAGACAGCTCTTATACAAGTTTTAAAATGTCCAGCTTTGCGTTGTAGCTTGTAGGTGAATCCAAGCAGATATAGGATACGAGAACTCATGGATTTTATCTGCGGTATCTAATAGGAAACTGGTACAGTTTATTTACGGTTTACCAATAGTAGAAGTATCAGTTTATGTATACTGTTTGTTATTTATGATATTGGGTATATTGTTTTAAGAAAGGATGAACCTATACTTTTCTTGTAATTATTAGCTAATGTTGTAATGTTTGGAAGACAAGTTATTTGATAGCGTGTCAGTCATCGCATTGGTACGCGAGCTTTGACTGGTCATTGCACAAAATTCTCCATGCTCCTTGCCTGCATTTAAAAATATGTATATTCTTGAAATGAAACAACTTTTACGGATCTACTCGCGTTTATTTCACACACAGGGAGACAAAGGGTTGTTTCATTTCAATGTGTAATGTTCGCGTAAACTTTAAAAAACAATATATGTATATTCTATTTCTAGTAAAAAACAACCTAAGTTCAATAAAGCAGCGTATATCGGAGAGCAAGTACCTACGTGATATTCATGCAGCCGTCAAAGCAGCGGTTTTAAGTCTTCAATCTGAATTTGAATTGAACCTAAGCTGGAGTGGAAAACGCCTTATAAATAGGGGTATATTGTGCGTCGCGTCGCCATCACAAAGTCGACGTAGGCTGTATTCAGGCGTCCTGCGGCCTCGGCGAGACGGCCATTGTGTTGGCCCTTTTATGACTTCAAATTAAATTTGAACCGTTTTTACACTTTTGCTGTTGCACGAAACCTTTGGAAATGTGAGAGTGTGATTTGTACTCGATTTATGGTTGTTACTGTTATTTGATATGGAATATAATTTTAAAGAGGTAAAAAGATTTATTTTGTATGTTATTGAACCGGCAAACGGGAATATGGGTCTCGGCCCATGGACGCTTGCAACTTGCAACACCAAGGATAGACATTTAAATCCTGACTTATATATTTCAGATGGAATGACGGAAAATCTAGTATGGTAAGAAGGTATGCCACTTTACAGGGCATTCCCATATGTATGTAGGAATGCCCTGTAAAGTGTAGGTACTACCACAACAACTGGTTTTTTTATCCCACTTCTCTAGGTAACGGCCTACCCCCGTTTAGCGTCGCGGTATTCTGCGCGAATTGATTTTGGTTTTTCAAAAAATATTTATTTATTATTATAAAAACTAAGACATACCATATAATTTTAGAAACTTAAAAAAAAACTTTTTTTTTATTAAAAAATAAAATAATTATTAGTAAAATGTAATCCAATCTGCCGACTATCGGCATTTTGCGCTCAACGGCTTTTTTATGACCTGCCGACGGTCAGCAATCAGCGCTTTAGAGGTTATATTTGGCTTAAAAATTCTTTAGGATTTTCACCTAATCTCCTTATCTGTAAATGACAATAACAATATATATTAACAGCAAGAGAAAACGGTTTAACATACCGATGAGAATAAGCAAAGCAAGACCAACAATTAGATTTGGTCCTACTGAATTGGAGCGAAGGTTATGATGCTCATGAATAAGGAACAATCATTGGCTTAATTACTTACAAATGAAGAGGGGTCTTGTGAGATACACAGTGATATGGAAATTCCTTGTACGAGGACCTATATTAATCTAAACCATTTGCATTTATTTTTTGGTAACATTAACCGTTAGTAACTTACTAATTAGTTGCCTAGCCCATGCTAAGCTAAGATTTCATAACATAAGGTACTGAATACTTACTTATCAGGAAGAATTAAAAATCTTTTTTCTTTTGACAGTTTCAGACATAACTTTTTTTTCGCAATAGGTTTTTTATTGACATGACGACCTCCGTAGCCAAGTGGCTTGCAGGCCGGACTTTGGGTGGCGCTAACTCTTAGGTCCAGGCTTCGATTCCCGGTCGGGTCAATGTCGAAAACGAACTGTTCGATATTGTATCGGGTCTGGGTGGTTTTGGTACCGTCGTTGTTTCTGATTTCCATAAAACGAGTGCTTTAGCTACTTACCTTGGGATCAGAACAACTTACTTATGTGATGTTGTCTGATATTATTACTATTTTTTTTATTAGTTCGTCAACAGTCTATAAACGTCACGTCCAGCGCCCTGATCGTTTCAGGCTATTTCGCATAAATAATAGTACATGGAGAGATCAGGCTATAACCCATTACGCTAGATAATTAGTTTAAACGACCTCCTTTAACATACAACTTAGGTCAACGGCAAGCGCGGATCCGCACAAAAATGGCTGTGGGTACGGCCACCCAAAACTCGGCCCATGACAATAAAACATACAAAACGAATACATAATACATACACATACATTAAAACTCATCCGGTTTTAAAAATACAAATAGCACAAAAAAAATATCTTCGAACTTAATTAAGGTTGTGGGCATGCCCACTGTGCCCAGAACGGTGGGTCCGCGCTTTCAACGGCTTAACGGGCTAATCTACAGAAAAGACTAAAGATATTTAAATTTGGTCACCTACAAATACAGTTGTTTTACTTCAAAGATTGCAACATGAAACTCTTTTAATTTTTTATTTTGTAAGTATTAATATTGAATTTAAGATGTCTGTAACACAAATATTATTTTAAAATATAACAAAGGTATTTCAATCTGCACAAAGTAAAGACAAGCCAAAAATGCCACAAAAAAGAAAGCGAACGCTACAAAAGGACAACCCCACACAATTACCCGCCGCTTAGTTTCACATTAGCCGTGAAGTATTTCTTTACAACGCGTCTGTCTAAATTTAAATGTTAGCAACAAAGCGCGAAAACGAACAAAAGAGTAACAAACAGACAGTAATCACTTTAAAAATAGATCAATAACGCTTCCCCGGCGAAGAAACGCGACATTGAAAGAACAAAGTGGCCACTGATTTGTGGTTGTACCGTCTTCGCATTCAGTCTCTCATTCCTCGAGGATGCATGCTTGCATACACATGGGTGCATTACCGTACGACACGAACTACATTTGGTAATTGAGTACGATAAAATAGGTTGTATACCTCGTTGAACTCTTTTACGAAACAAAAAGTGAAATACTTTTCTTTTGTCAGTTTTGTAATTAGTAATGTTATTGAATCAATCAACTATGATTGCTTTGCCTCTTGATTGTCTAATAATTTGAATAGATAACTACGTCTTCCGTAAAAGGAATATTTTTCATCAATATGTTGGTGACTGTGCTGTCATCCATTAGTAAAATATTTTATTTAAAAATTGTCAATAGTCAATTTCTTTCTCATTTAAGAAAACTATTTTAATAACTAAATATTGTCTGCTGTAGCGTAGCTAATAATGAAATAAAATCCAAATTGAGTCTTCAAAATAACTAAAGAAAAATATCTGTCCAAAAGTATCTAAGGAACTCGATGGCGCAGAGAGCTCTGGTTAACGCGCTCGGTCTGCGATTGCTGAAGTTAAGGAACTTTTCGCAGAGGCCGGTCATCGGATGGGTGACCAAAAATTTATCATCTCCAGCTCCTCCGTGCTTCGCAAGGCACGTTAAGCCGTTGATCCCGGCTGCATTTGCAGTCGTTAACAACCACCAATTCGCACCTGGCCCGCGTGGTGGTTTATGCTGGCCCGTTCTCCCTATCCATCCAAAAGGAAGGCTTTTGCCCCAGCAGTGGGGACATAAAATGAGCTGATGATGATGATGATCTGTCCAAAAAGTGTGATTGTTTTAAATAATAATCTATTTCCACTTTAAAGCTCAAAGTTTTAGTTAACTCAAAAGGTTAACAAATAAACAAATCTGTAAAATCCATGTTCATAAATTATACCTTATGTTGCCGCTTGCCGCTTGCCGCAGTGTCAACCTCAGACATTTCTTACTAGTTAACGATTGTCACGAAACAAACGATGGCCAACAAGAGGAAACCGATACATAGATAGACGGTAGACACATTTCTGACGTGTGGACCAAGAAGATCTCGCTGGCGTTCTCCCAACCAACTGTACCGGCTTGTTTCGTACGTCACATTAATTAAACATCAGATGAGATCTCGTGACGCTCTTATATTTACCCGGGGGACAGAATCACTGATATTTAAGATAAAACGTCGAAATAGTTAGCACGAGACGAACGGGACAAACAACAGGTGTAAATGCATATTCATGGATCGCAGACGAATTTGTACATCAGACAATTCCAGTTTGCCCTATGCTTAGTTGTAGTTGCGTATATACAACTGCTGAAATACGTTATTCATTAAATTTTAGAAGACAATGGAGTTCCTCAAGAGCATGGTAGAGGTTTTTCTAGTAACAATCGTGAAAGTTCAAGCACTACTGCACCAGCACAGAGAACTTACAATAGAAAGAGAACTGTAGGTAAGAAAGAAACAACAAAATATACTTTCTCATTGCTCGGTATACGGTTAAGTGAGCAAATATTAATGTCTATTTAAATTTGCGTTTGTTCAAAGGATATTTTCAAATACCGACGACACCAGTGAATTCGACGTCATAAACTGTGAGGCAACCATCGTTTTTCATTCGTTGGCAATCAATGAGCATTACAATCTCGCAATTGGTCCTCAGACGCAGTAAATCAGAATCGTCGAGAAAGTCCGGAACATGTGTCTCAATAACGCCTTACGGCTGTGCGATAGACTTAGTACAAATAGAAAACTCCTTACCATCCTTACTGCAAACACACAAGGTTCAAAATTGGTAAAACATATATCGTAACTATGCTTTAGATGCTTGAAATAGTAGAGAGGAAAGCAAAACGATTGGATTTAGTATTGCCATACAAAAAATGTACTGCATCAATAGGATCAATAGTATAGAAAATTAATGTCTTATATCGACGCCAATACGTAGGTGTGTTGTCTAAATGTATCAAAACACTTAATAAAATAGAATATGTTTTGTTGAATGGTAAAATATCGTTGAGTTGACCAAATAAATGATGTTCTAGATGTAATGTAACGTAAGATACGTAAGCACTACGTAGTACGTAAGAAAGTTAACTATAAATAAACTATAAAGTTACTCGAATAATTCAAAAGGACGGAGAAAATTAGCTTAAAAACTTTTGCATAATTTATTTGAATGAACCGCGTAAACGCGTGCTTTTTATTTAAGTATTTATCATCGGATTTTGTAATTAAGTGATTTTATTAACCTAAATAACCTTTAGAAAAAAGAGAAAATCGTTAATAACTTTTATGTTGTTTACTGGATTCTCTGGTTTCGATTTAGCTTGTCTGTCAAATGTCAAAACTGTCAAATGTTGTATTAACATTAAATCGGAACATGATATTAAGGGAAGCCCTCAGGTGCAAAATTATCGAAGGTTCTCCAACTAAAAAACAAGTTGAGACGATACGTCTTTTGCAAGAAATAATTTACTTTGACCTTATAAAGTTTGATTTTCAGGAAGAAGGAATGGAACCTCAATGGAACAGAGAGCGAGTTTCATTCGCCATTCGATCACGATAACGAAAACGAGAATTTGTATGGCAAATTGTTAACTCTTCTCGTATGCCGCCAGCTTTAACGCCATATAAATTTTCGTTTTCGTAAACGTAATCGAATGAATTCGGATACTAAACAAAACTCACACCAGGCACTCTGAGCAAGTCAGTGGTTGAAAATTAGTTGATATGGAATTATACAGTCTCAGCTCTCGCTTGCAACTTGGGTCTAGATTCCGAGACAACGGGAGGAGGCAAGCCTCCATTTACATGAGGGGTCAGCTTGCTCGCTATCTCACTGATTTACAACCATATTCAATTGTTAGCCAGACTTGCATCAACAGATGCCATCCCAAATAGATAGTTTACCCATTTCGTTGTCAGTAATATAGTGTAGGTCGATTTATAGCGAACTTAGTATCCGATTAATATAATACGTGATCAGTGATTGGTTTATATTATGTGCTTATATTATAAATATTCAATCAGATTCAAATTCAGAATCAGATTTAGGTAGGTATAATAAGTAAGTGTGTTCGTAGCAACCAAAAAGCAAATTTCGGCATTTAGAGCTTGTATAAGAAACTTATTCTACATTTAACATTATTCTTGACTAAACATTATTTTTATATATTGTTTTTAATTTGCCAAATATAGGTGATGTTTTAAGTAAGTAAGCCTTGTTTAAATTAGAACGCACTTACAGTTCAATATGGTGTTTTAAAGTTAAGTTAAATTAAAGCCGTACTATGGGCTTTTCGAAACATTTAAAACTATTAAAGTTTAGAAATAGGTTGTATTCAGGCAACACGCCCGCAAACTAGGCTGCGTTTTTCTTTGGCGGCGTCCAAGGAAGCTTCGACGTATGTAAACATGGTCGCACGATTTATGCACAGCTTGAGCGGCATTCGTTCTTTGTTTTAGGTAATGACCCGGCTTTCATCTCGGGCTCAATGGGCGTGAGCAAAGCGTTCAACCAGATACCGGTCTACGTTGCGACCCTGTCTCAAGAGTGATGCGGATGTATTTATCTACGTTGTAGTTCAGCAAGTCCTCCTTACGGCCTGAATAACGACCGGAGTTCAAATGCATATGTTTCTGATATAGAGGTTATGTTTTAACACATGTTAAATTTTTTAAAATAAATTTAAGTCATTTATTTTGATGATTGTTGGTTTTATAAAAATTTGCTGTTTGTATTTAAATTGAAATTGAATTTCATAAGAATGAGTGGTAGATAAATTTACTACAAGAACTAAATAAGCATTTCATTATACTAGTGGTTGCTCAGTGGTCGAAATTACCGTAATTTTATTAAGGCTGCACGGAATGTATCATAAGCAATGAAAAATTTAAAAGGATAGAATGTAAGTTTGGATTGGCATTGACAGATTTCGGCCGCTCCTCTTCCATTTTTGAAATTTTTGAAAAGAGTATTTTAGCGTGTGTGTCAAATAGATGGTAGTGTGTGTAATGTTTGTTTTATTGACTTAATGTATTGTTTATGCATAATTAAAAAAAAATAAAATTCGGATAACCTTCTATAAATAAACTATAAGTGTGCGAAATTTCATACTCCTCCGTCCGCTCGATTTTCGTAAAAAGGGGTACAAAGTTTTTGTTTCACGTATTAATATATAGATACTCTCAGCTGTATCTCTTAAGGGTGCGCCGTCCGTAAGTGACAAGTGTCATATGTTTTATTTGAAATGTCGACGTCCATATTTATTTGATGCCGCGCGGCCATACTAATTTTGTATGGGGAATTTAAGGTGCTTAATAAAAAAATATTATTTAAATAACCACTTGATGAATCAAAAATGTAGTCTAGCAATTTGTAGTTTATCCATTGATGATTGTTTAGACAAAATCAGAGGTACAATAATTTAGATAAACTATAAGAAATCTACTAAACGCCGCCACTCGTTTTCATGATCTTTGCCCAACTTTAAATCATATTGTAGAAAAAACTATAGCGTGTTATGAATTTATGGTTCTGACAAATTGTAAACACGTTCCCTATGATAGTATTTTCAATTATATTTACTTAACCGTAACTGCATTTTTGGCATTTTTTGGTCGGCCCACCCTTAAGACAATAGGTTTTACGATTAACCTTCCAAGGGTCATTTTGGCCGTCAGTATCACGCTAAAGTCTGCGTACATAGACATTTATTTTCTTCAGTAGCTCAGTCAAAACCAGTACAATGAAAGCTGCAGTGTGTTATACGTGAGAGGGAGGAGTCTTCTCCGTCACTCGTCCGTTCCCACTGTAATGACCCTATAACGGCCGGCATTATTATTTATGTTATGTAGCTGAGAACGGCATAATAGTACCATAAGAATGAAATAAATTCTCACAAAGTTTGAGTTCTTGGCTTCGCTTGAAAGCAGCGATAGCACTTATTGTTTCATATTTGTGAAAATGTGTTCTTGGACGTGTTTTGCATGCAATTATAACTAAATTCCCTTGTGGAGTCGCTCACTTATTGGACGAGGTGGGAATGTTCTGTTGCAATATAACTTTATTCGACACTGTTAGATACTTTTTCAAAATGCGAGGTACTCTTCAATGTTTGGGAAAACGATGTTGTTGCTCGTGAAAGGTAGTGACCGAAGAATGTTGCTACTATGCTCAGTCAGCCAGGTCAGTACAGAGGTAAACAAAGCTTTATGCAGTAATGGTAGAATAGGTTAATTAATTTTAGTACTTTAAAAAAAATTTTTTTTTTGGGTTAGGGCAGCGATAATGTCGGCACCCCACTGAAACACAAAGTAAATAAAATATTGAGTCGTCGCTTTGCTCGCGAAAGAAGGTAAACTTTCTGTTATTCAATTAGTATATCGTGATTGTCATGGTACTTATGACCACCATCCCATTAAAAAATAAATTGCAAAACCAAACACAGTTTAAAAAAATGGAACAGAAACTGTTCCATTCATTAAGTACCGTCAGTTTCGCCTGTTATATTTATTTATAATTATCAACGTAAAGCAATTTTACCAAAACAATGTAAACATATTGTACAAGACTCCCCATTCACTGAAAAGGCCTAAGTCGAACTTTTATAGGCTGATAACGATAGATATCATTTACTATTTCAGTATCTACTTAACATACTTATTCTTGTATAGAACACCGTTATTGGCCCTAACCATTGTATTCAACCAATCAGAGCTTTGAAAGTGTATTTAAGTACCAATACAGTTTAAGTGCTCTTTTTAAATCGCATGTCAGTTTCGTTCTTTTTACATAGCACACTAACTAGCACTACTTACAAACGATTTTTTTCAACTACAACTCATAGGGCAATTGAAAAGAAACTTTGAACGTCCGTTTTTTATTGTTTTAACATCTCTGAGTTTTTTTTGGTAATTCTCATGATCACAGACAGTTGATTTGATGATCAAAGGTTTTTTGAACGTCAACATTATAGTATTCAAGTAAGGATATTATTGTTTGTAAACACATGATTTTAACCATAGATAACCGAATAAAACTGCTAAAATTAAACCAAATTTCGAGAATGCAGGTTTTTCTTATGATAATCAAGAAAAGAAAATTCATATCTTCATTATGGGCTCTTCGAGCTTCAGTAGGTACCTAAATGGATATATTCACGTTCGAAAATATAAACATCATAAATATCTGCCGTATCGTTTGATGGGAACTAAAACACGGTATCATTCGGTAAATAAATAAGTTTTGCTTTGAGCACGTGAGCAGTAACTAAAGTCGATAGAAATAACGTTATGAATATAAGATGGAGTCTCGGGCGTGTTCGTGGGCGAGCGTTATTACTCAACCGATTCATTATCACTTGTTATTGGAAACTCAATAAGCTACAAATAAATGCATTTTCTTTATTTTGTTTCGCTTCGATATTTACTGGAATGTTCTTATTTGTTTGGGCGGTGATGGAGCTGTATTCACGCCGGATTAAATAGTTTAATCGTAGATATAAAATAAAGTAATTCAGTAAGAATTTATAGTCTAAAGATAGGTATAATACTTACTTCGAAACTTTATTTGAACCTGAATAAATATTTTTGATTTGATTTGAACTACCATCCAATTTCTACCTCTAAATACGCTGCAAACTTCATCTGTGGCTTATCTAATTAAAAACCCACATAAATATATATAGGTTCTAAAATACAGAAGTGTCACAGAAATAAATACACATTGCATTATGTCGATAGACCATGGTATGATCTACATGGACACCGAGAGAGAACATGTAGAAATATATACGTAGTTATCAAATCAAAATATTCATCATCATCATCATCATCAGCCTACACACGTCCACTGCTGGACATAGACAAAACTATAAAAATATATATATATATCAAAATATTAATTCCGTTTAAAATTAAAGTAATAAACAAAAATAAAATCAGCACATGTTGCAGCATGAATATCACATATACGCATCAGCGTTCTTGACGGCGTTTGTGTGTGTGTGGACCAGCAGAAGCAGAAGCGTCAAGAAGCGCCTCGCTTTTACCATTTTAAATAATTAGTTACATAAATATAGCTATCTTTGTCCGATATCAAACATTATTCATGTCAATATTAAAACTGAAATTGCTACGTAATAATAAGCTATTGAAATTTCAATTGCCTAATACCCAGATCAACATTTGAAACGGCTCCGGGCACTGCGATCGTCAGTGATAGATGATCAGCCACCGTCAATCATTTCCTTTGAATTCCCCACGTCTATCTTGCATGTATTAGTGGAATAATTGACAATTTCCTATCTGAATAGACTTGTATTCGGAATGTAAGTCTAATTTTCCGTATTAAAACTAAACGGGTACTGGAATAGAAGAGATTTTCGTTTTAACTACAAACGCGGACTGGCACCGGCTTCAAAAACTTCGTTGGCTGGCACCGACTCCAAAAGTAACAATAATTGTACCTATATTTTTTCTTAATAAAGTTATTGTCTGTATAAGTCTAACGCTTATTTTTTACTTTTTAGTGCAATTTTATCAGTCAAATTTTTTTAGAGTCGGTTTTTTTTTTGTTAAAATTTTTGTTTATTTTTCGCTTTTTAGTGATTCGTTTCGATCTATTTATCAAAAGCGAATATGGGTAGACCTACTAAACACGCTGCTCGTATGACACAGCGCCGTTTAAATGAGACAAGCGAAGAAAACGAGAAACGCCTATCTCAAAGTAGGAAATCAAAAACTGAGTTCCGGTGCCTGTCTTTTTTTGCTTCGTCATAGTCGCTTAACTATCTTAATCGAGATATTTTATCGCCACCCGTGAAATACTTATCATTAAGGAGTTCCGATGGCAATCTATGGTCTTTTTCATCAGTTACACTTCATCAAATGATACTTTCTGAATGCAAATGCTTGACTTATTTCTGAAAATACCAAAATCGCGATAGGTATGCTTACAATATTCGAGGAGTTCCCTCAATTCCTCGAGGATCCCATCATCAGAACTGGACCAAATTAAAATGGGACCACACGGGAAGCACCAGCTTTCAAATAAAGAAAGAATCATCAAAATCGGTTCACTCAGTCGAAAGTTCTGAGGTACAAACATAAAAAAAAAAAAAATACAGTCGAATTGATAACCTCCTCCTTTTTTTGAAGTCGGTTAAAAATGACAACATATATTTTTTATTATTATGGTCACTGATGAATGATATCTTTATGATATTAACGTTTACTTGTTACCATAAAACTGGTTACATTAGTATGCCTCTTTTTGAAGTACCTTGATCTTTTAAATTAGGTATAGAGCTATTATATTCATTCTTCTCCACAGCTAAAAAATAGACGTCCTGAATGGGTAGTAGGTAAAAAATTTTGGACGATTCAAAAGCACTTTTCTAAAGTTTATTTGAATAAAAATATTTGACTTTGACTTTATAATTAACTTTACAAACTATTGGATTTATGTTGTTAAATTGTTGTTTTTTTAATAACAGACTACACATATTACACATATTACGGAGTTGTTACTATAATAATTAAACGATGACAGATATAGTAAAGAAACATTTTTGAAATGAGATGTTATCTTAAGCTGTTACCTACGTTTTATTTCATAACATTTTGTTTTCGTTAATGTCGATGCGGAGTCACTTCACTTAAACTTTTCTTTTGGCATGTGAGTCTGAAAGTTTTTAACAAAACTCTACAAAATATATTACTTAGCAGCTGGATGACATACTCGTATGTCGATAGAGACATAGATAAAATGAAAATTCTAGGTTAGTAAGTGGAAAAAGTATTGTATCGTATTGTTGGCTATATATTTGCCTATTTCGATAGTGTATCTGAAAAAAGAATACAAATAATTATCCCCATAACAATAAATTTTACGAACTTTTGATTTTCTAACATTTCGCTTAGTTACACGCAACATGCTTACGGAAGCACTAAACATGTAAATGTTCCTGTATAAATACTTTATTATATAAAAGACATTTATGCAACTAATATAATTTCAGATCATTTCGTAAAAATGACAAAATTTTGAAAAATTGTTGAAAAATTCCACGACTGATATTCAAAACCCGCACCCCATGACATACCGGGTCAAGTGCACTCGAATTTTGTACGTAATTAAATTAATGTACACTATTTATGCATAAAACACAGAAACAAAGGTAATTAAAAAAATAAAAACGCCACCATTACTTTGTCTCACTTCACAGCAATACAGGTAGGTAGTAACTTTCAATTCTCGATAAATTAGCCATTTCGATGCGAAGTAAAAATGAAGTAAAAAGGCACACGAACCATTAAGGAGCCTAACGACCTCGATCAGATGAATAAATGATTGAATTTTCAATTAAGATTAGAGAGCGAACGGCGAACTTTGTTGATTGTCCGCTGCAGGAGTGACGATTAAAAAGTATTTCGCAAGAACCTTTTTTAAACCCGGTTTAGTTTGGAACTTAGGTACTGTTGTAATGAAAAGTAAAGTAAAGTGTTGTTTTTGTTCACATTAAAAACTGAAAGGAGCGCTCTAAAGTTTTGAATCTGAAAAGGGTACGAAAAATAGGCTAAAACGTAAAGCATTCAGTTAAGTTAATAATTTGTTAGCTGTACTAAAAGCTTTAGATTTCTTTGTATTTCATCCAAAAAAAATAATTATATAAAGAGCTAGCTTGCTTAAAAAAAGGCAACATACAACGAAACTATTAGCTTACTTATTTTTTATTTATTTACTTTATCTAAATTATGTTAATACGTGAAGGAATAACTTTGTACCCCTTTTGAAGCTTTTTTAAGCATTACGCGCACGGAGTAGTTTGATATTTGGCATAGTCTATGTTCATGTAGAGAAGGAGTGCAGAAATATAAAATTTTATACACATTGCATATTATATTTTTAATAACGGTTGAATTTTGATCATTGGGCCACAACTGCTAAATATTAGGTCCTTACCTATGAAATTGACGTTTTTTTCTCAAAGTCAATACCGGTTGTTAATATTATTATACACTTTTAATTACGACTATGTTACTTAGGCTTCAGTAATAACAATGATTATTAATTTTGTGTCTTTATCGCCCAATTTATTTTTTAAATTGACTACTTTTTTTGTTCGCGGAATTGTCTTTTTGTTTCATTGTAGCTTTGAAGGGACTTGATTCTTTTCTTTTTAATGTCTGCTATATTTAGCTAGTGAAACAAACACACTACTCTACAATATTTATAGTGTTAACATAAATAGATGCTAAGAAAATTAAAAAAACGTTAGTATGAAAAATAAAATTTTATAAAAAATCTTCATACAAAACGTCCCCCGCCCGATCCTCCAAATGACACCCGCCCGATCCTCAAAATGACAGCACACATTTACAGAATACACTAAACATGCACACTACTTTAGGCCCAAGACACCGTACTCGTAGAACAAGGGTACGAAGAACCGGTTCACACGCGCTCTATGCCAGGCACAGTCATGTGCCTGGGAGCTCCTCTCCTCCCCCACGGCCCGGTCTACCCGAGCCGAGGTCCGTGCCTTTAGAGGCGCCCTCGGGTGGTTCCGCTCCCCGATCCGATCCGAACCCTTCGGAGACTCTGGAAGGGCACGGGGACGCGCACTTTTAAGTGTGCGATGCCGTACCCCTCTAGAAATCCTCCAAAGGTGATTCGTTTCAACACGGCTTGAGGTACCCTTTACGTACCTCGCTGCCCTTAAAACAAGCCCGGTGAAGCTGAAAATGCCCCTCGGCAATCAGCAGTCTCTCTCCAAAAAAAAAAAAAAAAACAAAACGTCAATTTCTGTAAGGACCTAATATATCGGTAGTCAGGTTTTTTTTTTATTTTACCATTAAGTTGCGTGGTCAAATAAAGTGATAGGTACAATAATTAAACTAAAAGTATCAAATTTAAATAGTAAAAGAAGTCCATAAATAACTTGTTCCTACTTCACTTATTTCTTGAGAACGTGTGTGTCACAAACAACTGCTATTTGAATTATGAACTACATAGTTGGACGCGGAAGTACCAATTTAATTAGTTTTTATAACACGAATGCTATTTCTTGAAAGCAAATTGAAATGATTAAGGACAAGAAAAACATTTAAAAGTGTTACAAGGAGTGCGATTTAAATTTAAAGAAAAACGAAGTCCTTTTTTATAGCTGATAGGAATCCTTCTGCTGGGCAAGCTGGGCATAGCATAACTTCTCACTTGTGAACGTTGTTATAAACCATGTGTGTTGATTTGTGTTAAGGACTGCCCATTTAGTTAGCGAAATTAAGAGATACCTACGTATTTGCCATTAATAATTCCTTAGTAGTAGAGGATTCAGGGCGAAGTATCTTCGGTCATCAGTCGGGCCTTCGGTCTTATCATCATTTAACTTCAGGCGAGATATAAGCCAAGTTCTTACTGGTAAAAAACGTAATAAGTCATAAAATTATCATCAATAATTTTGGTTAATGGATTCTTTATGCCTTAGGTAGGTCTGTGTGCGTGGTTTAAGGGTGATAAGATTTGCAGTACAGTACAAGAACTATATCTAATGTAGATAGGTACTACCTGACAATAATAATAATAAAGTAAGTACTTTATTATTATTATTGTCATTTTCAATAATGCTGCGGACTCCTATGAAGCATACAAAGTGTAAGTAAATTATAAAGCAATTTTGTAAAACCGTTTTTGATTGTCATTTACCTAATCGATTATTGTAATGGTTTACCTTACAGAACACCGCAACGTTTTACTTGAAAGAGTAATAAGATACATTAATGTCTAATTTTAATTAATCCTGTGTCGATCAACGTAATGTGTTTTAATGCATCACATGGCCGGAGTGACTTAGGGTTGTCAATTTCACAAGAAAATTGTCTTGTTCGTCTTTGCGAATATTTTAAATCTATTAAAAACATTAAAATGTTAAATTTCTTTGAAATCTACTTCAAATAAAAGTCTTATTTAAGCTTTAAAAAAAACCTGATAATGCAAAAAAAAACAAACACTAATCTGTAAAAAAAAACGTAAAATTGTTGCAAAGCCCTCTCTTTCAAAAGTTTCATTCATCAAGAATCCATTGAAAAGATTTGCCTTCAAACGTCTCTTTACAGGGTTTAGGCATTCTCAAAGAGACGCACATACAAATCTTTGGCCGTAGTTTTTATTTAAAATCCCCAATCGAATTGCCTAAATTCAGTTTACTAAACTTTTTAAAATGTTTTCTGCTAACAATTTCATTAGAATTAGGTTACTATTTGAAATATTAGAACTTCGTTGGCACGGGATACCGAAATTTAAAAAGATACTTAATACTGTTTTAGAAATAATCTGAATTTAGGCAGCCCTACGCTTCGCAAGTGGCAAACCATTTTTTTTATAGTAACTGACCGTTTTTGTACCGGGGGTTTGTAAAAAATGTCAGTTCTCGCACGTGCATAACATATGTAATGTGTGTGTCGTAAGGTTAGTTCCCGAATGTGCCTATTGTAGAGTGGGTTTTTTTTATCTTAAAATACTTTCTGCAGTCTGCCTACTTGTTGGTTTTCGTCATGTTTATTGTATCTGCTTCATGTCTTATTAAAAAGTATTAATTTAAAATGTATACCTATGTAACGCTTCCAAAATTACTCTATTTAAAAAGAGATAACATAAAAGGGTAATGAAAAAAGATTTACAGGTAAATATAGTACAAGGGTTTCAGCCTGAAATATCTTACAACAGACCTGCAAAAGGAAACATCACAAATAGTTGTAGAATTAATCATTCCTTATAGACTTTAAGTAATCGTTGTTTTACGTAATATAAATTAAAATTGTAATGTGAAATGAGAAAACGACCTCTATCGCAACAATCCTGGATTCGGGAGTCCTACTTTCTTCTCCACTTAGCGTACAACGCCATCTCGCGGATGCATCCCGACTCGCTTTGTCACTGGCTTGTGCAGTGCTTTTTAGTGCAATTTCTGGTTCGTGGATAAGAGATCTGATGCAGAAATGTTTTAATATTGTGATCTCAATAAATCTTTGATAGAATTTACGAGCGAAATAACTAAGATTAAAAGCTTTTATTTAGAGGGTCTTACATTCCTAGAAATAGTGAGTTTATTTTATTTATTTTGGTAACAGCTCTTAACGATTCGAACACAGACTTTCACTCTGAATTCCATTATTTTGATGATGAAGTGTAAAGTCAATAATGTATTGTATGTATATTGTAGAGATTTAACAACTCGGAGAGTGATTCCTCTTTTTGACTTTTGATTAACCTGTCGTCTGCGGTGAATACAGACACAATGGGCACTGATCAGTGCTCGTCGCAAAAGAGAGGTTAATAGTTTCAAGAGATCGTTTTTGTATAGTGGTACATTGTTTAATCGATAATTAAATTGCTTTACCACCTTAGAAGTGAATTTTGAAACAACAAGGTCTATTTATGTTTTAAAGACCAAGTGACAGATACGTTGTCATTATTGACAATGAGCCTTAGCGAAATTTTATTGTAATGGAAGTTTTCAAGGTATCACTATTTATTTTTTCATTCCTTTTATTGTCTGTAGGATTTCAAAATAACATTTGTTTATTTTTATATTGCTTATGGGAAAGTACTTGGCCCTCATCTTGTTTGAACTTAAGTGATGATAAGATCGAAGGTGAAAGCGTAACGACGAATGATTTGTTTGTTTTGTTGTCATGGAAACTGTCAAAGCGATACGAAGTCCGCCGGTCAACTTCTTAGTATAATTATAAATCTTCTGTGCGTGTGTATGAAATTGAACTCCTTCTAAACGGCTGGACCGATTTGGATGAAATTTTCCGTGTGTGTTCAAGTGAATTCGAGAATGGTTTAGATTTACAATTGGACCCGGTAGGTGACGCTGCTATAGGGGTCCATCATGGGATACGGGTGTTCTTAAGCGGACGAATGATTTGTTTGTTTTGTTGTCACGGAAACTGTTAAAGCGGTACGAAATCCGCCGGTCAGCTAGTCTTATATAATATCATACTGTTGGCACACAACAATGCTATTGACATTGCTGTTATGGCGACATCATTAGATAAGTTGGTGGTAGCTAGCAGGTGGACAAACAAGCCCTAAAGTAAACAGCCTATAACTGTCCCACTGTTGGACAAAGGCCTCCATCATTGAAATCAAGCCATCGCTACATTTGATGGATAATGGCTTAATCACCACGCTTGCCAAATGCGGGTTGATGATCACAAACCTAGGCTATGCATCGAAAAATCCGAAATATATTTTGCCCGACCTGGGAATTGAACCTTCGGGAATCGGGCCGAGAGCTCTGCCACTCAGCCACCGAGGCGTTCAATAACAAACAAAGAAGCCCTACCACAAACCAAACCTACTCTTGTAATCCCCCCTGCGAATCGAACGGTAGTGGAACGGTGGCGGTCTCAATCCAGCCTATCTAGACCACTTAATATGTGGTTAAAATATACATTTCTGCAATAGCATAGTGGTTCCTGGAACATAAGTATGACAACAGTTGGTCCGGTACACCGTACATGCCGGTCCGTTGACCGTTCCGCTGCACCGGCCAATAATTATGTTGTCAACCGACTATAGCAAACGGTCTATACACAGCGGATCAAGCTTTTTGCGCTCCAAAGGCCATTACGCGTTTCGTTCCCAGCGCAAAGTCAACACTGTTATCACAAAAATGGTGACTGTAGAAGGTAAGGTTACATGACGAGAGACATAAGCTTCATACATACTTAGGCAACCTCTCAGCGGATACGGAATGTCGTAACAACCGCGCTCGGACTGTTGCGAGGTGCTAGGGTTGCCAGATGAGTTGAAAAAAAAACCGGAATTGTTTGTAATTTTTATTTATTCAAATAAATTTTCAGAAAATTTGTCTTTAAACCATTAATTTGTCTCAATAATAGTAAATTATTATGCTAAATTATCAGTTTAATTATTTTTAAATATATTTAGTGCTCGATGCCACTGCCATAAAGTCTTATTGCTTTAGATCGCATCTTTGAATTCTGTGCAACTAACAGCTATATTAGAGAAAATGCACAATTCACTTTTGACCAGTGTCTACAGCGTGGCGGCGGCGAGACGATTTCTTTCGTCTGTCCATACATTTCCTATTACGCTAAAGATTCTTTCGACAAAATCAATCTTTTGTCCGGTTTACGAAGGTTTTTTTGACCGGACAAACATAGAAACATCCGGACATTCCGGTCTAAAACCGGACATCTGGCAACCCTAGCTGCTGCGAGATCCGTGTCCGTGAGAGGTTGTCTATGTGTGCGTTGCTCGAGCGATTTGTACGAAGTTTACCTTCGGCAGTCTCCTTAGCTTGTGCTGTTACGAAGTCTCTATCGCGTTTTCACCGGAAAATCGGCTAACGTGGGAAAGCTGGGATTGCGATTTGAATGGATAATGAGCTCCTGTGTATTCGTTAATTGAGTCGATATGTAAATAATCAGATGCAACGTCGCGTCGCTCGGTGCCCATTCAATCATCGCGGCTCAAAGGCTAGTTCAGTGTTTTATTGCTGGCTTGCCCCTTTGTTTGCGCGCGCTGAATTATGCTCGTCATTTGTTTCTGCGCGTTTTGATTATGATTACCTACACTTTGTTTATGTAGTAGATGCTTTTTGTTTAAAAAAAATATATGTTTCTATAATCTTTTTTTAATAGATTTGTAAAAGTGAAGACTGCATGACCTATTTGTCACATTAGTTGTATTCAGCTTAAAGCTGTCATTAACAGAGCTTGCTTCCTGTAACTATTTATGTGGCTTCAAACATAATACTTCAGTATTGTTTACGTTAAATTTACAAAAGCATACCTATTATCCAAATTTGTTAAAATGTTAGGTTTAATATTGTTTATATTCTTTTTATATGCTCATCCCTAGGTTTTCATTTTTCACTTAGTAATCTCCTTTTTCATAAAAAATTTATTATATACCAAACATTGTGTTTATTTAATGTTTGATTACCTACATTTCTGATATTTGACGAAGGTACGAATGAATACTTTTACCTTCCTATTTGCTACGAAATTAATATCATTGCGCTCATTCCGAAGTTTACACATTTGAACAGGACTCGCTAATAGTTCGAAATTGCCTATTCAAAACCAACACTATGGGCGGTCAATAAATTTGTGGTACAAAATAACATTTATTATTTTGTTCAAATGACATTTTACTTATTCATCGCGTATTCGTTTCAATTCGTGGGTTGTCCAATTAATTGTACATTAATTATTAGTACGGGTGCAAGACTCATTAATTTGCAACTGTGATCCGTCATAGAACACAAACATTATACATAATTTGAATAATAATTTTAATAACACATTGTTCTGCATCGTCAAAATTGGATATTTATTGACGAAATATTTTAGTACAGACGCCTGCTAATGTGCCACTTATCCAAAACTGACAAATTTCTTTTGTAAATGTTCAACCATATTTTTTTTATTATATTAACGGGTAAGCACAGTGCCTTGATCTCACCTGATGTTAAGTGATGATAAGGCCAATGATGGAAGCGCACTTCACCCGGGATCCTCAACTAGTGAGGTACTAGCTATCTTATCTCTAGCTGCCGGAACACAACAATGCTACAAACATTGATGTTATGGCGACATGTTTAGATAAGATGGTGGTAGCTATAGCCAGGCGGACAAACAAGGCCTACCACCAACCAAACCGAGTACACAAACATGTACCCCCCCGCTGGTAATCGAACCCGGGACCTCTGGGTCTAAACCTGTGGTCTTAGCAATTAGACCACAGAGGCGGATAAATATATGCCTTAGACATAAATTTCAAAGTCTATTGAGGATGACAGTTTGTGGTGGTCTGAATGAGCAGGCGTGTGTACCTAGGTGAATTAGACTAATAGAAAATAAAGCAAAATATTTCCTTCTTCTTCCTTTTTCCTTAGCTACTACTTATAATAATAGTTACTTACTTTACTTTCAGTAGTAGCCAGTATAAAAGAAACTTGTGATCCATAATATATGCATCGGTTTATGATTTAAGATGGCATAGGTACATTCACGAGAGCTACTTGTTCCCTAAACTGAGTAAATGATTTTGAATTTTAAATTGTGAAAAAACCTCTTTTCTTGTTTTTTTTATAGTATTCAATATTGCGTGCATGAATTCGGTATTTAATACAAACTAGAATCTAATAATTTTATTTAAATTATCTTTTTATGCCTTATTTAAACAAAAAAACTAGATTTTTATTATTGCATTATTAAATACAGCATTACGTTTCCACAATCCTTTAGTTCGGCCCTATAGCATCCGAAAGCCACTGTTAATACTGAGCTGTATCAATTAAAACTGTCGCATCTGATTTATTTTATTGGTTCGGCAATTGATTACATTACGCCAAATTGGCCGCAACGAATGGTAGTCTCACGACGCGACGTAGCGCCACTGTGCATTCAAAATTCGTGATAGGTACGCTTGTTTAATTTACGTGCTATGTCAATTTCATGCGGGATTTCGTAAAGAAAAAGTAAAGGCCAATATACTAAATGTTATAATCAAAAAAACAAAAACTAAACTACATGAATTTGAATTTTAATAATGTTTCCATGTTATTGCTTGTGACTGTACAACTTAATAATTTCACGACCTTGTACTAAAATAAATAATCAATATTAAAAAAAAACAACAAGTAATTATAACATAATGTCAAATCAAATAATTTGGAGAACTATTTATACAAGCTAATTGGTACCAAAACTTGCGGAGTTTTTTTGCTAGTATTTATTTACAAACCGGTAGTATAAGAACGTCTAATTTCAGTGATTATAATGTAAATATTAATAAAAAAGCATTTATGGCAAATAATTTAAAAATAAAATCATACATTCAATAATGTTTACAAAAACATTACAGTTTACAGACATGAAAGAAGCTGCGCTTTAAAATTAATTAATTTAGGACGTAAATATAATATCATCATCATCATCAGCTCATTTTATGTCCCCACTGCTGGGGCACTAGCCTTCCCTATGGATGGATAGGGAGAACGGGCCATAAACCACCGCGCGGGCCCAGTGCGGGTTGGTGGTTATTAACGACTGCTAATGCAGCCAGTACCAACGGCTTCGTGTCTTCCGAAGCATGGAGGAGCTCGAAATGAAACATTTTTGGTCACCCATCCGATGACCGGCCTTTGCGAAAGTTACTTAACCTTAGCACTCGCAGACCGTGCGTGTTAACCACTGCGCCATCGAGCTCCTCAAATGTAATATGGTAAGTAAATATGAAGAAACTTAATTTTAAAGCTTTGTGAGTAAACACGGTGAATGAGAAACAAAGTGCAATAATATTTAGCGATAACTATTTTCTTCTTGCTCCGTTCAAGATCCAATGGTCGTTAAGAAAAATGACCTCAGTCCCGATAAACACAACGAAGCCTTCGACCGCGAATCCTTTTACATTCAATTCTCATACATCAATGTTTTTCTAGCAACACTATCAATCAATTTACTAATTGCGTTATTTATCTACTCTCGTACGGAATAGCAGTATCATCTCATGCAATTTCAGTTAGTGCCCTCTTTAGTTCTTCATTATTTCTCAATAACTGTATGCCAAGTCACCGAAGCACCTATTGATGTTATACATTATACCTGTGTTTTCACGTTGCGTCATCATGACTTAAGATAACGTGAAAACAGTTACTACAGTTATAGTTACTATAGCGATCTGATTGACTATTTTTGCCGGTTTTAACAAGTTGGTATTTCTTGTAGTGAAATGAATTTAGTTAATATAATACCATAAAACATTGTTCAAACAAGCAAAGAAAAGACTGTCTATCTAGTCTTACGTCATTTTTCATTTGTTATTTCATTTTCGTTTGGATCGTTTTTTTTTTGATATTTCGAATTTCAACAAACTCAAATCTTAAATGTTGATTCAGATCATATATACTGCCAGACCATTATTTATACAAACAGTGTTTATTGTTTAGTGGCTATTATAATTACAACATCTTAATTTTAGTTTTTAGAAGTCACTGCATCGACTTAGAATAAGCACTGTGACAAATTTTAGTTAAAAAATCGCCAGTTTTCGTCCGTCTTTAAGCTTTATAACTCAGATTTTTTTTTTCGTTTTTTATCCTATACTCGCAGCGAAACCTATCAACCGGTCCAAATATTAGCGACCTAAAAATCTTTGTAAAATTTTCTAGACCGCAAGAAAATGCAACTAGCGAAACGTTGCCTCATTTCCGTCCCCGAACAAGCCGCGTCCTGACACGTAATTGACAACCCGTTCGACGTTAACGAGAATTGGGTTGTCCAGTAAACGGACACTTTTAAACCAGCCGAAGCGATTACGATGCGGCGACGATACGATCGCTTTGGAAAGTGTATAAATTTTTGTTTTTGGAACCTTGGTTGTCTGGTTAGTATATATTGTAGTAGCACATGAGTAAATACTCATGTGGTAGTAGTGCTAAGATAAATGTTTCAGAAGAATTAGCATACTAATTAAACATTTTCCGAAAATTAAATAATAGTTATTAATCAGGTATTTTTTGTCCTTGAGTATCCGACATAAGGTAATGGACCCATTATTTGGCCCGCGTGGTGGTTTATGGCCCGTTCTCCCTATCCATCCATAGGGAAGGCTCGTGCCCCAGCAGTGGGGACATAAAATTAGATGATGATGATGATGATGAAGAGTTTTACCTGGAGCCCTTTACTAGGAAGGTAGTGGCACCAGTTACCAGTACTCTAATGATAGTGATTCTGGTAATTTAAAACGTGTATGTTGTTATCTTTGAAGTTGTTAGTTAATCTATATACGTCAGACTAGTGACCTACCTACCTACTCCTAGCATAAACATATTAACTTTCTGGAGATGTTAACAGGACTATTTATAATGGAGCACTAAAATCTATGTCATCACATAAATTATTTTCTCGAAGCTAAAGTGGCTCTTCTTTCTGATCGTCATGCCTAAATGCTTATGGGTTTTTTAATTTCTTGAAGTTTGGTATGTTTGATGAGTCGTATCGTCATGTGTAAAAAGGCTTAAATGAACGATGTCCGAGTCACCGGGCCTCCGCTAGAACTAATCCCAAGTATGCGTGTCGACGTACTTTGTAGTATATTAAGTGTAGTTTTGTAGGTGCGTACGCAAATGAAATGGCCCAAGTATTCTACCGAAACTCGTTAACCAACTTCTGTTGCTGACGCCAAGATTCAGCTCCAAGTTAATTTCGGCCGTTGTTAAATGCTTTTGAAATACTTCAACACGCATTTGTTGCAATTATGAGTATTCTATTCGAGATGTTGATTTATGAAGCTTTGTTTTAATACATATTAATTAATGTTGATTTCTAATCTACCGGCAATACATTATTGGAAGAGAAATATACTATTTATGTTTTGACCACAGTTACGATGGTGAAGATAACATTGCTAATTTTATTTTATTTATAATTAAAAAGTTATCAATACATCCAACTAGCCATTAGTAGTGAGTTATTATCATCCTACTATCTTTAAAGGAGGTTGTAAGCAATAAGTATGATTTCAAATCGCACAATTAGGAAGACGTATTTAAAGGAACATCAAACAAAGGGATTGATTCTTCTATTACCTCTCAAGCGCTAAGCGGTGTGATCACACCGCGGCTATATATAGCGTCTACTATCATATCTCAGTGGCCTAATACTGAAATGTTACCCTTTAGTCTAAACATAGTCTATATAACCTCTTTATACGCTGTGGTCTAAATCTCAAAATCAAGCCACTGAGTGGCAATTATTGTGGACGTTTTAAAATAGCTTAAACGAGTCCCTGTTGTCATGAATTCAAATTGCTTATAAGGTCAACGTTGCCACAGTACCGCTTAGTTAAATATTACCACCGAATTCGCAGTGAAAAGGGTCTGACCAGGATTCTGGCGATTGTGATGATATATGACGGCGCATTATTTTCTTATCTTTTCTCTTTCTAACTCCATTGGCCATACTTCATTCTCACCCGTATTATAAACGGTTTACTCCTCATATCTCGAAGCAGACGGCTCGAACGGTGTTGGTGTTACGCAAACTTGTGGTAATATGTTACAGTCGGCTTCTTTGAGACTATGATGACTCTATTTTGCGGTGAAATTGTATAAGTTTGTTTTTTTGTTTGAGTTAACCTCGAAGGTAGTAAATATTTAATACCAACAGTGTCATCTAAATGGGCTATATCATATTGTAAGATTTAATTTAGGTACCATACCATGAATTAGTTTAATTGCTTAACACACTATAGTGGGCTAAAACTATACCGAGCTGAAACTAGAACTGATGAATAAAATAAAATTGGTACTGGCATTTTTTCAGTTTTTTTCAGTCTGTAATAAAATGAATACTAAACCTCTCTTAGTTGCTTTTATTATTATATTAAGTTAAGCAGATAATAATTTGATTGCAACACTCTATAACATAAAAATAAATATGAATAAAAATAAATGGATTTACAAAGCTACAATTGGGCAAAGCAGAAAACCAGTCGGATGGAGCGAGATAATAAATAATAAAATTTTGAGTATTGGATTAAACACGATTTCAATATTTCTGAGAATTAAAATAATAATTCAAAATCTTTTTCTCTATTAGGAAAAGTTAATGGTGTCTCTAACGCAATTATGTAAGTGATTTAGCTGTTGGCTGCATTACTCTCTTTACAACGTCACCGGATATTTATTGCAGGCAAGAACTTTGATGGGTGATCCAATTTTTATGACGAACGATTCCTGGGTATTGTATTATTTATTGTACGCGTAAAACAACAACAGAAAAATTACATGAGACGTGTATGAGTATTTCAAGAAGATGTCTGTTCCAGTCTCTCTTAGGTCGGGTGGAAAATGTTTCTTGGCCTTAGGTCTCTTCAAAGCTAAGGTGAATAGACTCTTTAGGTAAGCATGTTCCACTTTATGCTGTTGCATCTTATCTTCACTTAACATCAGGATATCATCATTGTTAGGAGCTTTGTTAAATGTACTTATGTTATTTTCATATTTGTTGTTAATTTGGTCTTTATGGTTTAAAACAAACTCCCTTAGAATAAAGATTCTGTCAGTTGGAGATTAGATAGCTAGTTTCTCGGTAGTTGCGAATTCCGAATAAAGTGCGTTTCCGCCTTCAATAATCATACCTGATCTGCTAAGTAGTTTAGAATAATAATATAACCTCCTCCTTTTTTGAAGTCGGTTAAAAAAAGCGAAATCGTGGTCATATCAAAACGGATAATACTGCCGCACAATTTATGAACGCATTAAGTACAACTTACTGTGTTTGTGATTGTGATATTTTAGGTGCTGACATTACGATCTATTTTCTTGAAGCTGTTCACATGTTCTTTACTGCGTTCATAAATAGCGCGGCAGAATAGTGAAACAGGAAATACACTTTTTTATTCGCCTTTCTTTTGTTACCATCGATACCAATTCTCTAGCCTGAACTGTAGTACTGTGGATACTAAATAACGAAATAAATATGTAGACAGTAATATTTACCCAAGATTCGGGTACAAATGTTCATCTTCATAAGACGAACGCGTGTCCCTACCGGAAAGCTAACCCAGTACCTTTGTCGTTTATACTAATATTGCACCAGAATGCCGTAGAATTTATCACTATGTCGCCAGCGTTTGCGGACAGTGTCTGGATGTATGTGTAGTCTGACTTATATTTTTGGAATATAGAAGATTAGATTATAAGGAGATAATACTTTAAGTTTGCTCCCGTGAATATCATATTAAGAGATGGTAAGTACTGATTATGCTCGCGAGTTAAGGCGACGCATTGGAAATTTACGTGGCGGGGATCTTTTTTCCCAACAATTACAAAACATATGAAAGTGATATTTGATGATATGATTTTTCATTTAATTGACTGCATTTTGTTAGTTGCAGAAACACGATTTGTCAACTTTTATAACAAAGAAAAAATATTAAAGTAACCTCTTTCAAAACATAGATTTGCATTTTACAGGCTTACCAGACCGATTTAAGCATCTAATTTTTGTTAATAGATTAGTCTTAACACACACTTCAAATTGTAGCTCATTTTTTTAAAATAATTTGTAGTTTTAATTTAAAGGAATAAAAACAGTTTTTCTTATGGTACGGAGCGCAAACGCTCATATCAAAACATATGAGATTTATTGTTTAGCGGTGCGTCGCCTTAATGCATTATCGCCATTACTACCACGCAATAAGGATTTATATCAATCAATTTGTGTTTCTTCCTGTATTTGTCAAACACCACTTCACTTACGAAAGAGTTAAACACCCGTTTGCACTAAACTTATAAATCGCTTAAGTCTTTGCGTAACTACTATCCGGTCAAGTTAACTCGGCACCTGAGTGTAAGCGACGTTTTCGAGTAAGGTGCCGAGTTAACTTGACCAGGTAGTAGCTAAGCCAAGACTTAGGCGATTCATAAGTTTAGTGCAAACGGGTGTTAGTCTCATAGCTTATTCGTGAGTTGTGCTACCGCAGCTGACACGATCGTTGTTAATGTATTTTAATTTTGTCACTGCATCCACTTTGATGTACAGCTGGTTGCATTACCATAGTTTTAAAAGTCAAAATCAAGATTTTCAGTTGACGCTGAAGTAAACAAGTTGACCTTGTCGACACCTTGACACCGGTACTACTTATTTAGAGAGTGGCCGGTATCCGCTTCGACATAAGGATCAATTTGGCGTCAAACCTTGCTGAACTATAAACCGAAAGTGCGGAGACGCCTGCGACCTAAATGTTGTATTCGGAATAGAGATGAGTTTATTTTGAGAGAGGTTATACAAAAACTGGGATACGTCTCTGTAGTTTGAATACCGTGATGCCATAGTGGAACCGCTCCGTGACCAATATTGGCGGTATATGAAATCGGAACGGGAGGCTTACTCCGATAAATGTCATATCATATTCGATCAGCACTGTCTTGTTTTCATTGTACAGTCACGAGCACTAACATGTATACACTTTTAACTAGTTATGACTCTCATCCCATTGTAATAAGAGTTTTTTTATATTAACGGGTAGGCACAGTGCCTTGATCTCACCTGATGTTGAGTGATGATAAGGCCAATGATGGAAGCGCACTTCACCCGGGATCCTCAACTAGTGAGGTACTGGCTATCTTATCTCTAGCTGCCGGAACACAACAATGCTACAAACATTGATGTTATGGCGACATGTTTAGATAAGATGGTGGTAGCTAGCCAGGTGGACATACAAGGCCTACCACCAACCAAACCGAGTACACAAACATGTACCCCCCGCTGTTAGTTAATAGTGTAAGTTAATAACTATGAATATTAAAATCATGGTCGTCCTTACTCCTCCTTGTTACAAATAAAACCTCTTCATAAGTACTGTAGCGCTATTCTCTAAGCAAAACAGCGTCGAACTCGACGTTGAATTCGCTCATAACTTGCAAACGAATTTCAACCTACTTTAAAATAGTAATAAAGTCTACATTCGTTTGCAAGTTACGAGCGAGTTCAATGTCGAGGTCGACGCTGTTTTGCTTAGAGAATAGCACTGCAGGTACAACGATGATAACAAACCTCATTGAAGATTTAAAGTTTTTCATGTTATTAGTAGTAAACTGTCAAATGGCAGACAACGTAAAAAAAATCACTTTAATCTTCACTTCATAAAAATGTAGAAAGTCGATACATTCTAATTAATTTTGGTTACCTATTTAAAAATACAAAATTAAATTTATAAAAAGAAAACATGTAACTACTATTAATTATTGCAATGGCCATCATTTACTTAGTTGGAATCAGTAGGTCCTGATCATCGAAAAAAGTCTTCGTGTATAGTCCTAAAGGGAAATGCAAAAGTATAATTGATAATCATTATAAAAAAATAAAGATCAAGATCTGTCCTTGTCAAGCTGAGGACAGGGCGCTATGGCACTCATTAGGAGAAGCCTATGTCCAGCAGTGGACTAAGATAGGCCGATGATGATGATGATGATGATGATAAAAAAAATCTCCTCAATAATATCCACGTTATAGAGAAGATTATTCACGTAAATTTGAACGCTATTTTTTGTAAGTAAACAAAACTTATATTCTTTAGAGAGAAAACCTTATAACGTGATTCCTATTTGCTCATATTAGTAAACATATTATGCCTCACAGATTATATGTTAGTAACTTTGACATAAATCCTTCAGTACAAAAAGATAACATTAACACAGTTACACACAGAATTATAAAATACGATATACTTACATATTTATTCAAAGAATACTGACAGGCAAATCCTGTAAAGGATTTGAAAAAAAATGATTCCGCACCACTGCCATAGAAGGGAAGCACGAATACGAACGTTATTGACATAATGCTTACTGGATTAGATTACTATTGTGTAACTTTTTGTGAAAAGCATAGCGTTCAATCTCTATATCTATTACCTTTTTATAACAACGGGGTCACTTGAACTTCATCTTACCTAATGGTAAGTGACTATAAGGTCAAGGAGGAAACGCACTTCACCCGAAATTCTCAACCACTGAGGCACTATACAACGTGAAACAGAAAGGTGTAATAAAAATTTAAAAATCCAAAGTGTATCCGATCTAGATCTTATATGCAGAGTTACTAAGACATAGTAATTAACTTAATTTTGTTATGTAATATAATGCAATTAAATATTTCTATGCTGACGTCACATCGAAATAAACAAGTCGCAGCCCTAGTGGTCTAGTAACCTTTGTGTACTTACATTTATGATCACTGTTGCTTGCTCGCGCGATATTTTATTTACAATTGCATGACAAATTAAAGTTAATAATTATGTCTTAGTAACAAAACGTACAAGATCTAGATCGAATACACTTTGAATCTTTTCATTTTTGCCACTTCTTTTTGTTACACGTAATGTATTTTCTTCAAAAGTTAGAATATAACAATGCTACTAACATTCTTAATTGTCATGGAGACCGATTTACGATGATGGCAATTAACTGGAAGAAAGGCACCACCTACAATAAAAAGTACAGCTAGGAATCAAACTCGAGACCTCTGAGTTTGATACCGGTAGTCCAATCACTAGAACACACAGAATAACTATCAATCATGTTGAAACCATGAGTCGGTATAAATCAAGAAGCTCTTTTCACAGCCCAAAAGCCATAGCCAATTCCTTTAAAACTTTTTTAAGAAAATGTATCACAAAAACTGCTGTTATAAAAATTCTCATGCGACCATCGTATGACATCATTGTGCACCAAAGGGAGCGTCCAATGTGTCGTCGTTATATGATCAAAGCTTAATTGCATTGACCGCTTCCGGAAGTCCGGTGATCTTCGTCGACAAAGAAAATGGATTAAAATAAAAATATGTGGCCATCTTTTCGATGCAATGTGCGGTGTGGCGGGCTTTTGTTTTTTGTTATTTTAGAAAACATGGTTTTGTTTTTAAATTTTAAAATGGCAAAGTATTTTGTACGCGATGAGATTACGTTGTGAATATAAAAGTTTTATAATTTTTTGTTCTTTATAATGTTTAGGTTTCGTAAAAAGTGTATCTAAGTACAGGTACTTACTTCGATGCTTGCTTTACTTCTGTTTTAGACCGTTCAAAGCCCTGTTAACTTATCCACAGGGTTGACGCTATTACTGAATAATTAGGAAATTATAATTACTGGCCATTATAATACATTTTTATAATTTCCTAAATTCGTTTATAATTCGCCAAAGTTACACCCGCCAACAAAGAACCTCGTGGTGTGCCAACGGTCTATGGAACGTAGTATTTTGGTACTTTATGTCACGGAAAGCATCCGAAACACAATATGGCGGCAGTTGGAGTTGCTCTAAAAGACAGACAACTAAAGTAGGACTGGGTCGGACAGTTTCTTGTATGTCGGACGAATTGTGGGTAAAGATCTCCACACGATGGATCCTGGCAAACGAAAGACGTTAGTGAGGAAGCTCAGACAGAGATGGCGGGATAGAAAAAAAAAATTACCACACATAAGATTGGCCATCAATAAATAGCTCAGGATAGAAACGAATGGAAAGGTGAAATGGATGCTTTAGCCCTGTAGTGCGAAAATAGCAGTTCGTTACATAACATAAGGTATTTTGTAAATTGTATAAAAGGAATATTATCGAAACAAAGCAATCGTTTTCTGACATACGAAAATCGCATGTCTGAAACACAAGCGACAGCATTCGCCTATCACCTCTGCGTACAACACTTGTCACAGACCAAAATATTTGGAAAACGACAAAATATTTCAAGTAGGTAAATAAATACAAGACTCTTTGTTTTATACACTGCTTATGTTACGGACAAAAGTCTCATTATTGTATTGTATAGGATTAGTTAGCGAATATAACTTTATAATGTAATACGGTTAATATATATTTAGGTTTATATGTTATTTTAATAAATATTTCTTATGTTTGTCTTTTCATTTAACACAAGGTAACTGTTGTATGTTTTAAAGAGGGCCAGGTAAACGTGCCCAGAGGCCTAATGCCTCACTAAGTAGAGATAATTAAATAAGTTAATTAAATCTTAAAGTAAATATAATATTTTAATATTGTAAGGTATCCAGATTACGAGAGATACCGTAGGGTAGATAAAAATACATGTAAGAAAGGGAGGTCCAAAACGAAAGGGACAACTGCAAATTACGACGGTTCATGTGGGTAGTGGAAAAAAATGTATACCTACATGGGCCGGCATTTGCCCCCACCACGCTCACGGGCATGACCCAAAGTGTATAAATACAGGCCGGTCAGAGCAAATTTTGGTAAGCTCTCCGGACCCCACCTATGAAGAATAAAGAAGAAATAATCAGGAAACGAGTTTTAATACAGTCCACATCGAAGCACAACGGCTGACTTGTTTGTAGCTGCAACCAGCCACGAATAGCTTATTTATGCAGCGGTTATTCGCACTACTTGTTTTGCGAGTTTTGAATTTTTAACAACAACAACAATTATACTGGGTGATGAAACTGACTGGATGTGGCAGACCAATCAAAAATCACATAAGCCGTTCGTATTATGAAGTTAAGTGATGTTAAGTAAAATAAATGCTTATTTATTTTATTTAACATAGGTGATAAAGAAAAAATCTTTTTTACAAGTATTATAACTTATAAAATGAATATTTTCGAAAATCTAAATATTCTTTTAATACAAAAAAAAATTACCTAAACAACCAAAAAGAATTATAGCAAAATTGCATGTAAGAAAAATATATTCTTAATTAGAGTAACTATTAACGGGAGTCTTACCATGTTTACTAATTTTGAGTATCCGATATTACTCGTAATAGTTACTCTAATGCAAGTGACCATGATAGTTAAAGAAGTTATATATTACTGATTAGTTTTTTTTACCATGCCGAACTCTCATCAGTATAAGATGCAATTCACGCTCCCTTCATAATGTTCGCAATGATTAAACTGCTTCTAACTGCTCTACGTACCCAGTGGAAGCCGCAACGGAAAATAAAATTGATATCGCTCCGCCGCGGGCATCCCGAGAAAAAGCATTTTGAAATAAATGACTTTTTAAATTTCATCGTTGCACACAGTTTCTCTATCAATTGTCGAGGCTCGCTCGACGTAACTGGATTTCACGACGGGCATTTATTGTGCTACATACAAGATCGCGACTTTTATATCATGGACATTGATAAATATGAAATAAAAAGAGATGCATTGTGCTTGTCTCGTATTGGCAATGAGGGAAATTGTGTGTGGCATTTTTGCTAAGTAAGAATGCGTTGTGAGTGTTACTTGGCGCCGGAAAATGTTGATAAGTATTAGTTATTATAAATACGACTGAGTAGAAGATTTCTTTTATAAATTAATTTAATTAAGGGTCTGTTCTTGCTCTATTTGGGCCGAAAGGACAAGATGGTGATAATAAGAGTGTTACTCCTTTTTGAGTTTTATACTTTATTTATATTTTTCTTCTTTACTCTTATCAATCTTCTTTTGTTTAGCTTTTTTTATATTGGTTGTCATTCGTGATTGCTAGTTGGTACATTTTATATAATATTTTTTTTCTATTAATTATAAATGTACATTTTACTTTGCCTCTTATTTCTAAATACAGTTCACATTTTCCCTATCGCCTCCTTTCGTTACAATGAGTCTGCGATAAAGGCGAACTTGTCCAAAATGCAAGTGCCCGTGACGAAAGTTGTAGGCTTTTCGAAGATGGTGGTAATAGATACAAACAGCCTAAAAAGAAGCGGCCATACTGAATATTTTTTTAGTAAGCATGTTTCTTGAGCTGGATGAGAGTAGCCGCGGATCGTGCTCGGTGGCGTGCACTGGGAGAGGCCTATGTCCAGCAGTGGACTAGTATAGGCTGATGATGATGATGATGATGTTTCTTGACTTACTGTAATTTACTGTGACAAACTGTGGAAACATACGTATTTTAATAGCCGATCGGCTCAAACCATTATTAGACTCTTTAGTTTTATCTGTGCAAAAAATCACGTCAATCCGATTAGACGTAAATATTAATAAAAACATATTAAAAATGCGAAAGTGTTATTGAAGTTAGAATACCTAATGGATTACGCCTAATACCGTCGGCGACTGTAATCTTTGAAATTTCCCAAACTGTTGACCGTTCCATTTAGTCGGCGCGACTTAAACGCAAAAGGTAAACGGCACGTTGCTAAGGCTGACACTTTCAGAACAACGACCATAACTTTCTAGAACAAGTGCGGAGCTTGTAAATCTGGCGAGCGCCATTTTGTTGGAAATTTCAGCGTGTTAAATTTTCTTTATCAGTTAAACGTTTCGCTACTGGTTTGGACCTATCCTAGGTAGGCAGGTGGAGGCGTGTGTTAACGACGACTTTTTATTGGTGAAGTCGTGGCTTGTAAATAGAGAAATTCGTTAACTGATTGTTGAAGATATTTTTTTGTTTCTCTCTTTCAAAGAAAAAGAAGAATGAAACGCCCTTGCTTAGTGTCTTTACAGTTTTACTCACTACCCAAGTCCTCTGCCGATAATGTACTGTAATGTAATTTATATTAGGGTATGATGAATATAATTAATTGAATTTTAAAACACTTTTAACTAAATTTTTCGGGAATCAAAGAATTAGTCCCGATATCTGTCAGGCACATAAAGATCATAACACAGTCTGCTTTTTAGATCAACACATGTAACGTATTAACCGTTCCAACGTATAGACATTACACACCCACCCTAATAGTCAGGCTACTTCGTAACATTTTAACGAAAATAGTAGTGGAGCGATCGTAAGTTACACAAGCGATAAAGATGTAAGTCTGCGATTTCTACTAGGCAGCAGGTGTGCTGTTCATAAACCACCGATATACTTTTATTCTAGCTTACTGGAGTGCCTAAACGCCTTAAAAGGAGAATGGAGAAAATGAAACATTGAAATTTATTGCTTTCGCTTCGGCAAGCCATTATGGAAAACATTAGACCTACCACGAGTCTATATACGCGCGACTAATGAACATAATAATATAATTATTTTTATCTACACTAATGTTGTAACATTCTACTTATGTTTCCAATACTTGACTTATAATTACTACTGTTATAGCGCAGACAACAAAACACTCAATTTAAGCAATTTCACATGATGGTATAATATCCACATCGATATCGTAAAATCTCATTATAACATCAATAAAACGCGACCAATTAACCTGGCGAGCCTTATGTCAAAATCCTCATACAAGTTGTATAAAATTTTGATATAAGGCTGGCTTTTGAAAACAGTTGGGTTATACGTGAAAACTTCGTCGAAACTACTAAACTTACATACAAAAAAAGAACAGCGCGCGCTCGCTCCTAATTGGCCCTGCGCGCGCAGCTGCGCTCTCATTGGTTAGATTTTAATGGCGGAAATTTGAACAATTATTATAAATAAACTATTGTCAGCTTTTACTCTTGTTGTTTGACTAATTGCATTAGTGAAGATAAAGTAGTGTATGCAACTGCATATAACACGGGTATTAAAACACTCGTTACTATTATGAAACTCGCTGCGCTCGTTTCATAAACTCACACTCGTGTTTTAATACCCTTCATTATATGACAGTTGCATAAACTACTATAATGTGCAGTGTTCGTGCAAGCTTTACAAATTCATATTGCAAAATGTTATTAATATTACCTACATAGAAATTTTGTATTCTCCAATTTAAAATAATGCTTTTTAACAAATGAACAAACCAAACTTTAACAACAAATAAAACAATAAACTGATTAATAACATCGTTGAACTTAATGTTGTGTCGTTAAAGAGCAAATCGAGTCAATAAAAAGACAGTATTAAAATAGATAACAAAATTAAGGTTACGTAAGCAGAGTCAGAATAAGAACCAGATTGTATTTTAAAATAACTAATTATTCTTGTTCAAACGAATTATTCGCCATAAAAAAACTGTAAAGAACCAATCTTATGTCACATAACACCACACTGAACCCTAACGTTCATTCCACGTTTCCCCAAAGCAAACTTAAAAGCGTTTCCAGAAATAAATAAGTCGAGCAATTCAAAACTAAATAAGTTTCCAGTAGATACGCCCCACTACCAACAGTTTCCCGACTACGTTGCACGTATCGTATTTGTATGCGCGACAAATTGTCGCCCGTTCATCTCATTAGCGTCACTCAGCGGCGACAAACTCGAGGGAGGCGATGTTTTTGTTGCTTGTCGCTTGTCGCCAGGTAGATAGTCGCCCTTATTTGATAGTGTTTTTAATACAGACTTTTGATTAGATTTCATTAAAAAAAACTTTTTATACCTATTTATATAATGTAAAAAATTCTACACCTAGCATAGGAGCTGTATGGCCCTTGTATGGTATATTTAAGTTCTTTGATTTTTATTAAATATTTTTAACAAAGAGTATCGATTGCAACTTGATATTGTTTCGGGTTATTTAAACAAGAAAATACAGATCTAAATAATTCCGCAATAACACATGTAGCACTTTCACCAGCTCCTTACAGTGCATGGATTGAAAGGAATCAACATATAAATCGTACCGTAATCGTGCCGTAAGCGATATTAGAAACGTCATAATAATGTGAGGTAGGCGTAATTTCACGAGGAATTAACACAAGGGGAAGTTCACCTACGTGTCTGAAATTAGAGCTGTAAGTTATCGTAATGGCTGATGATCTCGGTTGTCACAAGCCGTTATTTCCATAAGTCACGTACTGGTGTCATTACGGGCGGCGTTGGGCGGTGTATTCTGAAATGCTCCAGTTTAAAAATTGGCGAAACAAAATAAAAAGTTAGAGAAAATAAAAATATTACAAAAATAAATTTCGGTAAAAACGTGTTTTACAAAGTATACTTGTGATGAGCGTAGCGAAGTTTATTTATGATACAGTTTTATAATTTGGAGTTGAGTCCGCCTTTTGTACTTATTTTTATTGTGCAAAATAGAATAGAATAATATCCCGTACAAATTCGATCTTTTATTTTTATTGAGTGAATAAGCCAATTTAATTAAATTTTCTATGCTTAAAAAATAGATAGGATATCAGAAAACATTTCAAAAATTCTTTACTTATTACACACCATGGAAAATTTGAAATCGTTTTAATCAGTTAAAAATAGCTTTTCCGCATATTGAGCCAAGATTTTATTCAACTTATTGGCTGACATCTGGGCACTTGCATATCATTCATAATAATAGTCTAAAAAAGTCAAATTGTTGGGTTAAGACATTAATTCCCACTTAAACAATAGCACATATTGTTTTCTAAAGTTTACGCGAACACTATACATTGAAATGAAACAACTCTTACGGATCTACTCGCGTTTATTTTACACATTACTTATTTAATGTTTATCCTGACGTTTCGAACCCTTTGCAGGGTCCGTGGTCACAGGGAGACTGAGGTGTTGGTCGTCTCATAATTAGTTGGTAGCTTGTATACCCTCATTCAAATTTAATCATGTGCGTTCTGTTTTACGCAGAAAGAGCTTAAAGTATCTTTTGGTCTGGCAGTATGGTGTTGGGGCTGGGATTTAATATTTTGTATGATGGGATCCGAGGCTGGTGGTAGATTCCAACCATCTTCTCTTTTAAAATAGCACATACTCGATCAAGCTATAACCCATCGCGCTTATGCCTAATGCGTTATTAGTTTATCGAGTATTACGATACAGATAGCAACAATGACCAAGTAATATGTTTATATAAATTAAAAATATATGTACAACGTGTTATTTAAACTACGCAAAACCTCTTACGTGGTGACAAAAATTGTTCTACGACTTATGGAAAATCGCGAATTTTTTTGTATCTTTCAATAGATAGATCAAAGCTGACCGAGTGAATTCGTTTACTTTGAAGAAACGATTTTTTTGCAAATTTCGAAAAGTCGTAGAACAAAAGTGTTTCAGTTTCATGGAATGAGTCACCACCTAAGAGGTTTTGCGTAAGTTAAATAACACGTTGTATATATAAAATGTTATTATTATATGATTTAAGATTTATTGTGTTTGTCATCTTGTAATGCTATTAAAATTTTTGTACTGTCTTTTTCATGTTAAATTGTAGCGTTAAAAATACCCCAATAACCGCCCTGTAAAGTGTTTGAACGTCATCATCAGAATAACTGTAACGTAAAATAAACGCAATCAGATCCGTTTATAGTGTTTCATTACAAATCGTCAAACACTAGTTACTAGTGTAATAGGCACTAGTCACAAGGTTACTGTAGCACGTGTCCAGTAACAACCGGCAGTGTAACGCAAAGCGGAGCGCTCATCCGACTCCCAGTTCGGTTTACATCTCGGCACGTCTCCAGAATAGGACTCCCGCCGTCCCGTTGTCACTCCCCGTTCAAGATCACGGCCTCTTGAGCGGGATTATGTATGTCTGCAGAATGACAATTAGTTCTGAACAAACACTGCACGGGTTAAACTACTCAGGACAAATAGGACGCTTTAACAATTTCAAATGCAGATAAGGGTTAAGGTACAGTGGGAGTATTTTTAGTTAGCTCAATTAATTGTTGATGTTGTGATTGCTATCCGTCTCAATAGTAAGTATTATGGAGGAGCCGAATGTTATTATGAAGCATTTCTTGTATTTTCACACATGTCCGTGTGCTGCACTGTAAGTAGTTTATGAATTGCGCAGGTCCTCGGAACCGCCTAAGGAGGCAGTTCGCATTACTGCCTCTTTAGGCAGTAATGTGTACTATAATGTGAGCCACCAAAATATCTTGTAGGTACAAATTTTATTTTTATAACTATTAGTAAAAGAACCTTTTTAATTTACTAACCAGCAGCTATACCTGGACGCTAAAGAGTTTTTAATCAAGTCACAGAACATTCGCTGTCCGTGCGCTGTAAGTAGTTAATGAAGCACGCCGGTCCTTGAAGGCTAAGGAGTAGTAATGCGAACTATAAGGTAAGCCTAAAAAATATCCAGTAAGTAGGTACAAATTTTATTTTATTTTCATTATGATATAACCCTTGCAATTTATCAACCAGCTATACCTGGACGCTAAAGAGTTTTTAATCAAGTCGCAGAACACTCGCTGTCCGTGCGCTGTAAGTAGTAATGCAGGGCGCTAGTCCTCGGTACTGCTTAAAGAACTAGTTCGCGTTATTGCCTCCTTAGACAGTAAAATGTGAACTATTATGTAAGCCATCAAAATATCCTGTAGGTACAAAATTTTATTTTTAAAATCATTAGTAAAAGAACCTTTTTAATTTACCAACCAGCTATACCGGGACACTAAAGAGTTTTTAATCAAATCACAGAACACTCGCTGTCCGTGCGCTGTAAGTAGGTAATGAAGCGCGCTGGTCCTCGGAGGCAAAGGAGGCAGTGATGCGATCAGCTCACGGACCGCATCAGAAATCAATTACGATCGGCCGTCGGCCACCACGTGCCTACCGCATGAATTATTGACGACGCCGGCGCTCGCACGCCTTGCTCCAATCGGGAGTCCCGATGCGAAATTAGTATTAGAGATCTTGGTTGTGGTTGTGTTAATTATGTCATTATTTTGGGATGGCATAAGGAGTTTTTAAAAACAATCTTCGGATTATATATTAAGTTCAACAGCAGCAGCAGCCATTTTGATTTTTTTAATATACAATTACCATTTTAAGCGCAAAGAAGAGTATATTTCAATCTATATTTACTAGACTTAAGTCTATGAAGATTTAGAAAGAGCAAAATAGTTTTAATTGAAATTGTTTTCAACAACAAATCACAAGAAGTTTAAAGAACTTAATGAGCGTTCAACATATTGTTTGAAATAAATACTTACTTCACTTACGTATTTGCTACCCCGTAAATCGCGTAGCTCTCAAAATAAGAATAAATAAAAACTTAATCAGCTGAACTCTAGCGTCTAACTATAAAGTATTAGTTGCAATATATATATTTACATTTATCGCAACTTTCAAGGTTCGTATATACGAGTACAAGCGACAAATAAATAGAACCCTTAAAACGCCTGTCACGTGTGTGCCTGTTATTTTGACACGGAACTTATTTTAGGAGAATTCAACAAATTTTTACGAAAAGGACCTGCTTAAAAAAATTCAGCGTTTTTCGGAAGGGCACTACTGTGTGATCTACATCGCACTCGATGTAGATCGTTCCCTTTTCGTATAAACAAAAAACTGAGGTCATAAAAATATATCTATAGGTATGCTTTTTTTCTTAACCTTAATGATTAAACGTGTAACATATTGTGTCAAAACCGGTCGTTGTGGAGATCCTTGGGGGAGGCCTTTGTCCAGCAGTGGACGTCTTTTGGCTGAGATGATGATGATGATGATGATGATATTGTGTAGTACAAAAAATGTAATTTAAATAATATGTAGTGTTAATTCCGCTAACTCACTCGTTTACAGCTTGGATGCAGTACGCATGCACCGCCCTCCTGCCCGCAAAAAGTATGCACATGCAGGAGAAACATACATACTTTTTGCATACTTTTTGCGGGCGGGAGGGCGGTGCATGCGTACTGCATCCAAGCTATATAAACGAGTGAGTTAGCGGAATTAACACTACATATTATTTAAATTACATTTTTTGTACGATTTGTACGATATGGATTTCCGCAAAATAACGCCTGATTCCATTAATTATTGTGTAGTAACCTTTTACTTCTTTTGCAACTTCAAAATCTCTCCTTATTACTTCCATTTAATTTAACATTATAAAATAACGGTGTACATATCGTTTACACAGACTTCACAACCACGTCATGCCCATACGCCAAAATGTACCTAGTATAAAATTAAAATTGGGGAAATGCACGGCCATTTCCAAGTTGAATTTGGCCATATTTTGGTGGTCCGACGCGACGTCCGCCCACAATGGCGCACTCGCTCGATTAGCGAGCAAACTCGATTTCCTTCGCAGATTATCATGTCCATCGTGGACTTACCTCAATTCGACAACCGGAATTTCATATGAGCTGCAATTAATTGTTGCTATCAGCATAAGTGGTTTGCTTCTGTGACTAGCGATTATTGTTAGTATTTGATAGTTGACTCGTTAGTCAATAGAGAACCTCTTTGTCTTTGTTCAATTTGACAGCCGGAATTTCATATGAGCTGCAACTAACTATTGCCATCAGCATAAGTGGTATGCTGCTGTGGCTAGCGATTATTGTTAGTATTGAATAATTGACTCGTTAGTCAATAAAGAACCTCTTTGTCGTTGTTCAATTTGACAGCCGGAATTTCATATGAGCTGCAACTAACTATTGCCATCAGCATAAGTGGTATGCTGGTGTGACTAGCGATTATTGTTAGTATTGGATAATTGACTCGTTAGTCAATAGAGAACCTCTTTGTCATTTTTCAATTCGACAACCGGAAATTCATATGAGCTGCAACTAATTGTTGCTATCAGCATAAGTAGTTTGCTTCTGTGACTAGCGATTATTGTTAGTATTGGATAGTTGACTCGTTAGTCAATAGAAAACCTTTTTTACGTTGATCAATTCGACAACCGGAATTTCATATGAGCTGCAACTAATTGTTGCTATCAGCATAAGTGGTTTGCTTCTGTGACTAGCGATTATTGTTAGTATCGGACAGTTGACTCGTTAGTCAATATAGAAACTCTTTATCAACTGTTAAATTTTTATTTAATAAAAATTGTATGGGAATGGTAAACTATGACGACACCCATGTGTTCCGTCAATTAAGTGTTTATTATAAACTTTTTAGGTTACAGAAATTCTTGCTTATCACACTAATATTATAAATGCGAAAGTTTGTGTGTATGTATGTCTGTATATTTGTTGCTTCTTCACGCTGCAACGGATGGATAGATTTGGATGAAATTCGGCATACAGATAGTTTTAATCCCGATATTCCCACGGGAACGGGAACCACGCGGGTGAAACCGCGAGCAGCAGTTAGTGTCTAATAAAAAGTAAGTTAATGTTTTAAAGAACTGTTACCTGGTGTCATTTAGACGTTTAATGTTCTGGAATTAATTATTATTCTTGTCAACTTCCATATTGGCAACAGGAATGGAAGTTGTCTGTAGTCTTTTGACTTGTTGTTTTGTTTCTCAGTGTTAATGTATATTTATTTTTTCTAGTTATAGACTGTAAGGTGATTGTGATAATTAGACTAATCATGCTGATACGGGCTACCATCATTTCCTATTCGTAACAGTAAGCTAACGATAATAATGTTTCAATAACCGTAGGATAGATGGCGCACTGTGCCGCTATTAGCACTGAAAAAATTAAAAAAGCAGTGACAAAATTTAGCGCTTACATCAGCCTTCCCAGTAGCAGAGTGGTTAGTGCGGCCGCCTGGATTGCGGAAGACCCAGGCTCGATTCCTGGCTAGGTCCGGTAGGCGTTTGATTTTTCCACTGTATTTTATAAATAGATAATAATATTGTTTAGAACTTTTTTAAACCTTCCTCTTACGTGAGTATTAATTTTAAATATTTTCTGATTGTAAACGCAAAGATTGTGAAGTCTACTACTATTTTATGATTGCGGGTCTTAAGAATTAAAAGGGATTTAAGAAACAATTATTAATTCATATACTCATGGCCTTACTAATAGACACAGTTTAAACTTGGAATAGATATTCCTGTCATGTAGTTTTCTCTACAAATAAGAGTAAAAGAGACAAAACATGAATTAACTAATTGAAGCCTATACGCTGTTTATTAGAACGGGGAATAATGATTTTTTTTTTTTGTGAAAAACAAAAGTTACAATTTAAAAAGTAAAAAAAGTTGCGTAAAATTAAATACAACCATAATCATAAAATTTTATTGGCCTTACAAATAAACAAAGAATAAGGTCCGAATAGTTATACCGTGTTTTGTCTCTTTTACTCTAATTTTAAATGACGTTTACATGACAGGAACAAAACACGGAATAACTATTCGTACCTTAATCATTGTTTATTTGTAAGGGGATACCCCCTTAACACAAACGTGTTTTACTTAAAAGAAATGAATATTGTGTGAAGTTGCATTATTTTGATTTTCACTTAGCAATAACAACAAAATTCCAAGTCGCTCCTAACGAAACGTAATGACTTAAGCGCTGTTAATAATTTCGCAGTACCGTAGATTCGTACCATAATTGCAGTAGTTGTATACCTAGTTATAAACAAAATTTCGACACGCGGTTAAGCACTTTTGTTTTATTCATATATTCCAACTTTAACATTATACTGTGTGGAAATAGAATACCATAAATAAATGCATTACATCTTAATAAAGTGTTTTATTGCATTATGTAGTGTTTTGGGACTTTAGAAAACAGTTAACCTACTTATGTTTTAATCTATGATTGCCTCTACTTGCCTTCACTTTACATCTATTCTTTTCCATTCATCCATATCCGGAACTATTTCATAACACTCCGGCAAAAAGGTGGCCATCTTTGTTTTAAGTGCGTTTACGCCGCACACTAGCGCCGCCAATGAAAAAAAAAACATATCTAGTAATTAGAGATAGAAAATCAAATTATGCTCAACAAACTATTTGAATGAAGTAATTAAGCATTTTGACGTCACCTAATGAACATCTGACATGTTATGGTTTAGTTAAATAAGCCGTTACAGCTAAAAACGGCCACTTTTAACTATAACGCCGTATTTAACTAAACCATAACATGTCAGATGTTCATTAGGTAACGTAAAAATGCTAAATTACTTCGTTCAAATAGTTTTTCATTCACAGTTTTTCTTCATTAGATTTTCTATCTTTATATTAGATTCTATAATATTAGATATGTTTTTTTCATTGGCTGCGCTAGTGTGCAGCGTAAACGCTCTTAAGGTAAGACGAAAGAATAAGGCGGAATCGCATTTCACTCGAAACTTTTGAGGAACTATCTTATCATTAACTGTCCACACATTAATACTCCCACCCCCACGATCAGGTTAACCAAAGCCGAGGTCTTAGCTTTTAAGAGGCGCCCTCGGGTTGTTCTGCTCCCAATCCGATCTGAACCCCTCAGAGAATCTCCTCCTCAGAGAATAGTGCCTAGAATCTAGATGCTATTAGAAAGTAGAAAACCTTCTAGAAACCCTCTGATGGCGTTTTAGTCTTTCTCACCGCCCGCCCCCAAAAATTATCAGGTGACGCTGAAAATGCTGTCAAGGTCATCAACAATTGTGGAGATCCTTAGGGGAGGCCTTTGTCTAGCAGTGGACGTCTTTTGGCTGAGATGATGATGATGATGATGATGATGATGATGATGATGATTATAAAATTACAATTAGTTCAACTTATTGAACCTTTGCTGAGCCAACCTTCTCAGTGGTCCATGAAGTTCGCCGCGGCGGGATCGAGACGGTCGATGCAGAGAGAGGATTACAGGATTCATTTGTTTGCCATCCGTGACCTTGCAAGTGGAAATCTCATTATTACAATCCCAACAGCTTTCAGAGTTATTGTTACTAGTAACGATTTTCAGTTCAGTTTAAACAATAATAGTTGGGGGATGAGACAACTTTCAAGTCTTTGATTGCTTTAAGCTATCGTTGGAAGCTAGAGACATGTTGCAATATAATTACTGTAATGTATTGCTGATTTGTTTACGGATTGGGCTTAGCCATCGTCAGTTGTTTTACCAAATTTTTAGGTTTATAGACATTTTATTTTCTCAAATAGATTACAGTAATCACTTATAGAGAAAACACAATATTTTTAAAGTATAAAATAAAATAAACCGTTTAGCGCAGTTAGTAGCAATTTTTGCATTGTAGATTTAAGGATAATTTGAGCAGCTACTTACGACTTCATTTCCAGGCTTTTTCTTTGTTTTTGAGAGAGGACTGCTTCTCAAGTCTGGTAAATCATAGAGATTGAACTTTTTTAAAAAACATTTTTTTTTCTGTTACTTTAAAACGCCTTTGTGGCCGAGTGGCAACGCGCTCACGAGTTCAATAGTCCGGATGCCTTTGCTCAGCAGTCATACACTAAGTACTACTTACTTTTACTTTGATTCCAGTTGTGATGGTAGTTCGCTTACAACATAGTGCTGTAATAGAGACATATGCATAATCAGAGCTCTCAATTCAGGCGCGAAAGACAAATTGGTTTGCTTAGCGTCGGTGGCCAATATGGTAATATTTTATTATTCAATTATTGGTCCATAGACCGATTCGGGCCGCTATAATTTCCTCAATAATTTGGCTCAATTCTGTTGCACAATATTCAAATACGCATTTTCATTAGGCATTCATATTGATGAGATGAATAAGCGGCTAAATGGTTCGATTATGAGTACGTGGTCACTTTATAGCTATTTGAATGGTGATTACTTTCATTCATCCCAATCGCATTGCGTTTTGTATAATTGACGCGCGAAGTTTTAACTTTCCATTGCGTGCGGCAATAATTGTTAACGGTTAATGGAGTAGTTAGTTTGGGTAAAATAAATTTTAATGCACCAACATTATGAACCTATAGTATTATTGATATTTTGATATCGCGTTCTGTTTGTGATACATCTATTTGGTGGGTACTTCATCGATTCACACCATGACTGGTTCGTACCACGGTGTGAATCGCAGAAGGACGTTTTTTGAATTGGGTGTTTCGAACCACGGCTCCATACCATGGTATGAATCGGCAAATATCTTTGTTGGACTTCAGTGATTCGCACCATGGTGCGATAGTGCACCTATTCGCTTCGTTGATTCGGACCACTACCAAAATAAATGTGATTTTTGTACTAGCTGATGGAAAACGGTTACTGAAACAAACAGTTGGTATATAATATTTAATTTTGTATATTTTATAAATATAATATTGATATAAAATAAAATATTGGCAAAGTTATGTCCTGAATCCTCAATCGATAGTCTTGTCCTATACTGAACAAATAATAATAATATAATAAATTCGTATTAATACCTTTGTGCATGACTGTTAAATAATAATAAAAATTTCATTGACTCGATTTCGCAAAGGCAATAATATACTTGGATGGTTTGCACCGCAGTGCGAATCGCTGAAATACGAAAAAGGCATTCGCCGAATGGTTTGGGTTTGCATCATTATCATCTATCCTCTTCCATCTTATCTGAACGCCTCACAGAATCTAGTAGGGACATGCTTGTGCGATGCTACCCCCTTTATAAACCCTCTAATGATAAATAAAATAAACAACATCACTTTTGTTATGAAAATCAGGTACAACGAGAGTACCATAACCACCAAAACCCGGCACAATTTCGACATTGACCCGACCGGGAATCGAACCCGAGACCTAAGAGTTAGCGCCGCTCAAAGTCCGGCGTGCAAACCACTCGGTTACGGAGGTCGTCATCAAAGATGTTTCGATTACATGACTTGAGGAACCCTTTAAGTTTCTCGCCGCCAACAAGATGTTCGGTTACGTTGTAAAGGCCATTACATAGGCTGCCAACATTCATTCTCTCCAAAAAAATTCACAATTAGTTACAACATATTTATTTAACATTCGAAATAAATTTACCTGTCAATATATTTTGGAATAGCAGAAACTAATAATATACAGCTTTGCTCATTCGTACACTAATATACGCGCTAGTATATCGTCTATCTGTACTTATTTGAAATAAAAAATCTAGTTCTAGTACAGTCGGCGGCAGATCAACCTACCCAAATCTGTCAAATTTCTCCAATGAATATTGATCCTTATAACCAAACAATAAAGTTCAAAATTGATTGTTGAAATTTGACAGTTTTGGGTAGGTTGATCTGCCGCCGTGTGTACCTATTCAGCTTCATTTTCAGCTCTGTGCGGTATACCTACTTAAACATCCTCTAATATTTAATCCGTCTAGACTCGTAATACAAGTTGTTATAGTAAACGGCACGGCAACATATAGCTTAATATTATCTTCTTAAGCTTTTCTTTTTATTTACCATTTCTACAGCCAGATAATGAAACTTCTTACTACGAGTATAACAAGTTAAGTTTTGTTAGAGTTAGATTGTTTTATAAAGCATTAAATGCCTAAGAAAAACACGCTTTTCTACAATAACTGCCATACTACCTACCTATATTTTATGTTTGATTTCCAGTGGGGGTACATTGTAAAGCTCGGTTTTTGTACGCAGTACTCATTGTAAGTGCGTCTGGCTATCTGCAACACCAGTTACATAAGCATCAATGTCAAGTATAATGTCATAAAAAAAAGTGCATTTCCTTTGATATTATTGTCACTTAACATTTTTTTAAATTCATAGCTCGGCAAATGACTCCACTCCACATGATGTTAAGTGGAAACGGAGTCCAGACGCAAGGACAACTGGTGCAGTGTGAAAACAACGCAGCATCAGTCACCCTCACCCTGCAGGCCCACAAGGTACCTCTTCACGCCTCGTTTGAAGGACCCCATGTCATAGGAAGGAAGGAAAACGTGTGCTGGTAGACTATTCCATCTTTTAGAAGTACGACAAAGAAACGAGTCACCAAATTTCTTTGTGCGCGATAGAATGTTCGAGACAGTACAGCGGTGACTCCGGAGAGCAGCATGCGTAGTCCTATGGAGGAAGGGAGAAGGTGGGATAAGGTCAAAGAGCTCTTCAGAGCAGTCGCCGTGGTATAAACGATAGAAGACGCTGAGTGACGTTATATCTCTACGCAATTACAGGTGCTCGAGAGCATTAGTGACCTCTGCATTGCCGATAATGCGTATAGCGCGCCGCTGCAATCTGTCCAAAGCGTCGAGAAGGTACTTTGTGGTACATCAGGCAAGATGGAAGCCATGTGCTTTTCCGTTGTGTTATTTATCTAACGCCCCAGTGGCCGGGTGGCAACGCGCTCAGCCTTATATCCGGAGGTCCTGGGTTAAATTTTCGGGTTGGTTAAAGTGGGTTTCGTTTTGATGCATAGTCCGAATATGATCACCAAACCCGCATTTGACAAGCGTGGTGATCAAGTCTTTACTAACCAATCGTAACGACGACTTAATTTCAATAATTGACACTTTTGCCCAGCGGTAGGACAGTATTAAAAATAAAATAAAATGTTTTATTTCAGACAACTGTAAGTCCATCATGTTACTTACAATTTACCTTATAAAGCTATGTTAGTATACAATAACAAAAATCAAATAACAAAATAAAATAAATAAAATGACACAAATAAAAGACACATTAACAAACGAAATCGTAACCAATGATAGTACCATATTGTTATGATAATATCATTGATTACAACAACAAAACAACAAACTGTAGGTGGACCCCGCAAAACCACTGCTGGTCTACCGATCTGCATGCTTAGTGACGTGCAGATCCGTAAACCTACCGAAGGCTGCAGAGTCCATCCTGTCAGCAATCATCCCCAAAATCCAGTTGGCGCTCCCACGCAGTCTAGTACTTAATTTATATAAGATCCTACACTACAACTATCGCAGAAAATTTTGTATACCTACTCCAAACTTCAGTATGAAGATGGCGCTAAATGATGATGACCACGATTCATCATCATCATCTGCTCATTTTTATGTCCCCACGGGGCACGAGCCTTCCCTATGGATGGACAGGGAGAACGGGCCATAAACCACCACGCGGGCTCAGTGCGGATTGGTGGTTGTTAACGATGCTAATGCAGCCGGGACCAACGACTTTACGTGCCTACCGAAGCACGGAGGAGCTCGAGAAGATAAGTTTTTGGTCACCCATCCGATGACCGGCCTTTGCGAAAGTTGCTTAACCTCAGCACTCGCAGACCGGGCGCGTTAACCACTGCGCCATCGAGCTCCTCACGATTATCAACTACAATTGATCGCAATCATCCCATTGGATTACCGATGCTTTAATTATGTGAGCTTAAAATAAAGCACATACAAATTAGTTGGTTGTTCGCTTTGTGAACTAATATGATCAGCGCGGGCGTGGGAGGGAGTTTGTGGAAAGGTACTAGCACCGTGCCTCCGCATAGTAATACTTTAGTGGCATGTATTCGATTATGCTAAAATGACACCTCACTTTTTATCACACTTACGCCGCACACTCGAAAGCTAATGCTATGGAGGCCGCGTTAACCCATAACCTTGTTATTCGAACTGAACTATAGTGAAACCTGGTTTGAAACTGGAGATGACAGCATTAGTTTTGTAAGTGATATGATGTAATTTAAAACCTAAGCATTAGAGTGTCGAAAAACATTTGTACAACGTTTGAATTTATTTTCCACGTAGATAGAGGTACCTAAATTTTTAACCTACATAAAGCTTCTGCATTCAAACATCTTTCCGATCTCTTATAGATAGAAGACGGTGGTGGTAGTTATAACTAAGTGAAAACGCTCTAGATAGTGTAAAAACAGCAGTGTATTTTAACTGAGTTACGAGCGTGTGAGATACTTGCTAAACGAGAGTCGAAGAATACTATCTTATGTATGACACAAATAAAACAATCTTGCTGATTAACTACTAAACTATAACATCAGGTATCTACCCAGAGGGCCTAAATAAGGAGACTACAGAAATAAGTAGACAGCCTCTCACATAAACTCGCAAAGTCGAAACAGCATCGCTATAAACGTATCGTTGGCTTATGTCAATTCCATACGATAATCATTCTATTCAACTTCTATTCTATAAGCGTTATGCCACATGTCTAGGCTCTCTGTTACCCTAAAACCTGAATCGTTTGCGTCCATTTCATTCGAAAAGTACATTTAAGTTAGGCGGATTGAGACAGCGCATGTCAAACGGGGAGCTACCCAATCGAAACGATTCGCAGCCAACGGAAAGAATGAATATGCGCAGAGTTCAGCCGATAAACTTATCACCAATTCACTGACTTATGTACCTTCTACGTGGGGAATCGCCCCATAATATATTGGTGTTTGAGATTGAAGTCGACTGTGAAATATGGCTTATTGGTAAAGTTTTATTGTAGTTGTCACAGGTGCGATGAGATTCGTGGTTTTACTTTTACTGCAATAACTGTGTCGGTTGAGTAATAGTCTTGAAAGAGTTCACCCTATTATGTTGGTATTGTAGTGTTGAAGTTCGGCTCACATTTACGTTGTAGTTCGACTTGAAACACTGAATTCTTAAAGCTTGATTTATCGCTAATCGTACTTTAAGCGTCATTGTACACTGTTTGAAACTGATAGAGATAGATTAGGTACGTTTTTAGTAGAATTTAGGCTAAACACAGTTTAAGATTTAGGGGAGAGTAACCTATATTTGACCACTTTTGACATAACACTAAAAAAATACTAAACCTTGTAAGTTAGAGAAACCCAATCTGACTTGGTATTCCTGTTACAACATATTACGCACTTAAGATTCTTATCAAGTTAAAACTATTTAAAAATATTAATCTACTGATAGTTGTCCTTCGGTCCAATTTACGGAACTAGTATCCTAAATTGTACTACGTGATGCCTAAATCGTACCAAAAAAACCATTGTATAAAATTTAGGTTGCAATCTGAAATAAAACGAAATTATTAAACATAAATATTTATTTATTATTAGGAACTATATTTTTGGTAATGATAAGGATCATTCTTGGCATAACAGGAACTAAACATCGTATATCTTACCTCAGATTAACATATAATTATAGCCTCATACTTTAACATTAACATGAAATAAAAATTTAAGTTTAAGCATTTACAAAGATCTCCTGTGCATGGGAGAAAACTGTAGGTCTTCTTTATGAGTAATATCTTTATTTGCCTTATTCTGCAGTTTAACGTGCCGTAAAATTGTTGGTTTTGGTACTTGAAACCATCTGGAGATTTCGTTAATTTTTTTTTTCTTCATATGCTCGTAATGCCTCTTTTAAATCTTCTCCACTCCATTTATTATACTTTTTCTGAGCAGTCTTTATTATTTTTCTAACCTAAATTATTTTTCTCATTTAAAGTAGATGCATAAATTTTAATGGTCCAATTTTGGAACCCCGAAGAGGTCCAATATAGGGTACACGGTAGTTCAAAAGCAAACTTAAAAAAACAACAACTTATCCATTATCAACTGATTGGTACTCGCAATGTTTAAAAACAGTAGGAATCGTGCTTTCTTATAGAATATAGTGATAATGATTACTAACCTTTTTGTTGAGCTACCTTCTCAGACAATAGATATATAAATTACATCAAATCACAAAAAAAAACTTTTTCACTCTCACTCACAGACAGTGGCGCTGTAGTTGCCCCGTTTTGTCTTGCCAGTGTAGAATAATGGCACCGTTTAGTGGGAAATTTGAAGGTGGTACAATTTAGGAGTCGGTACAATGTAGGTTATTCTCCCCTACTTACTAGTAGGGCATATATTTTTAAAACTATCAATAAATGTCATACGTACCTAACTTGCAATTTTCATTAAAGCTTCCACTGATTTTCAATAGTTTTGTAAAACGACTACCAAATAGCAACTTCGTGTATGTTCACATCGATTGTGACGATCCCACGACAAGTGGTTGCTCATTTAATCACTCCGTATGTTGTGATGTTTTATTCAAGGCTATAAACAGTAAATGGGCGAACGACGCGCAAAGCACGTTTTATGATGTGTTACACGGAATACAAGCCGCTATATTTTCAATTTCACGAAACAATTATTCCGCCATGTCATCAATCGGATTCCCGCTTTGATTGCGCGGCAAATTCGTTTTGTTTGGACACAAAAATTGCAATATAAAGAGCTGCCACATCATTCCCTTTCGGTTTAACGTAGATTGCTTCCAAAATGTAATATTGTTTGCAATTCATTTTCGACAAGCGATTGGCCACTTTTATTTCTCTGTTCCCTTTTTATTCCGATACTAACTTAATATTTTACGCGAGTATAATAGTGGAGGAGAAAAACTATGTTATCGAATTCGTATAATTTAATTGAATGGAAAATCTTCTCCGGGAACCGTGTCGAAAGTTGTGCGAGCCGAGGGGAAGTGCCCTGGGCACAATATAATACTTGAGATAGAACAAATGCGAGCACACCTTGTCGCGACTTCTTTACCAGAGCGTCAATAATGGCACTTGTATTTTTATTCTGTTGGAATAAATACACCTCGCCGCTTTGTTACCAAAAATTGTCTGTCTTGTACTTGAAATGTGAATAACACTGAATAAAATAAAAAAATAACGAGAAAAATGGCCATTTTGCCTTGTGTATAAAACGAGCACCGGATCAATTTAAAAATAATTTGTTTCTAGTTGTCCATCCTACCTCCATTACCCCGGCTACATATTAAAACACAAGTTGGTTCGCAAAGCCGGAGTTTGTATGTTCGTCCGGGAATATATCTGCTGCTACCGTCTACGGAGCCTGGAATGTCGGGACCTATCGATCCTGAGGACGCGCCTGAAATATGGAGGTATGTCCCGAATCTACGCGTGTCTGTATAGGTCTCACAGCGGTGAACTGGAGTCGGCTCGCCTTTTTGAGAGCATCCAAGAGGCTACCGATCATGTGCTCGAACAGTATCCCAAAGCAGAAGTCACAATCCCACATTAATGCTCACCAATCTGAATGGTTGGGATCCAGGTTTACTGGCAGTGCGGGGAGAACTGTTTATAACTTTGCTTTGGCCAATGGTCTCTCTCAACTGGTCTGGTTACACAGCCCACCCGTGTTCCCCAAATCCTCTCTTTGTTGGATCTTCTGCTGACGTCTCATCCAAAGAACTGCAGGGTATCGGTCGGGGGTCTTCCGACCATTGCCTTGTACAAACTGTTGCCCCCATCGCTAGACCCGCAGCATCCCGTCCTGTTGGGAAGCGTAGAGTCTGGCATTATAAGTCATCAGCCTGGGAGGGGTTAAGAGAGTTCTACTCTTCCTACCCTTAGCTGCGGCTTTGTTTTTCTTCTGACGACATCGACGTCTGTGCGGCCAGCATTGTGGACGTGATCCTACAGGGGATGGAATTATTTATTCCTTCGTCTGTGTCATCCGTTGGAGGTCGCAGTCAGCCTTGGTTCAACAAGGCCGGTAAGACGACTGCACGCCTTAAAGAATCCGCCTACAAAGGCACCTGGCAAGGCAGTGTAATGACCCAAACTTGCCAATGCTCAGGAAGAAGTACAATGCCGCCTCAAGATCCATCAAAAGAGCAATCACCAAGGCCAAGTTAACCAAATCAGCAAAATTGGTGATCATTTGACTAAGGTATCCCTCCGGATCACGTGCCTTCTGGTCACAACAACTTCTGTCGGTCCAGCCTCCCTCCACTGCGTTCATCTGAGACTAATTTGGCCCATAGTGTTAAAGAGAAAGCCGACCGTTTGGGAAGGCTCTTCGCCTCAAACTCAACCTTGGATGACAAGGGAACTATGCCACCAAACATCCTAAGGCAAAAAGTTCTATGCCAGAGATTCGCTTTACACAAAAGGCAATTAAACGTGAACTCTCTGCCCTTGACATCCGGAAGTCGAGTGAGCATGACGGTGTACCTGCAGTGGTGCCGGAAATGTGCGTTCCCGAGTTGACACCAATAGCACGCCTATGTCGATTTTCCTACCAAGTCCATAGTGTTCCTACCAAGGGAACCAAGGGCTTAACCTGCCTTCGTTGTCTATTAAATTAACCACTTTACTTTACTTTATACTTTATCTTTGCTTTGAATAAAAAAAACTCAGAAATTAAGTGTGTATTTGAATAGAACAAACAGTCGAGATCCAAAATGCGCTGATGAATGTGAATGCGGAACCCAAAAGAGCACTACATATATCTTCATCTTACAATCGGAGGAGGCTGCGGCGAAGCGCCTCTTACGTAGAGCGTAATCAGACTGCAGCCCCGAGCTAATCTTGATGTACTATTCCTAGACGTTGCTTGTTCGTGTTATTGTACTCTTTTCGCGTTCCGGTATTAAAGTCCACATGCATCTACTGAGTACTCCAACATCTCCGCAATAACGAACTAGGTTAACTTTCATTAAATGTAAAGCCGAGTACCTACTTTACATAATGACATTGTGACTTGAAAAACACACACACACAAAGAGAGAACGAGAGAACGAGAGAGCACAAAGATTTTTTCCTCGCGCGGATATTGCGAAAACTTTACGAAGTTGTTTGTGTAGTTGTCAGCGTCTAAATCATAAATAAAATGCGAGCGTTTAAAGCGGATGAAGTTTAAAGGACTTAGCTTGGATGAAAGTTAAAAAGCGCTGCAATTCATGCAGCGCAGGTGACCAGCGGTTTATCAGCGCGTCGCAGGCGGGGGCGGGGCGGGACGGCGGCGGGACGACGGCGGGCCGGCCGCGGGAAGCCGGGACAGCCGGGCACACCTATCGTGGACGTAGCTCGGCCGCGCCGCGTCGCGGATAATCGCCTCATTTATAAAGTTTAGCGGGACAAAGCTGCGAGAGTTTTTGATTGAAAACAAACTTAGAAGGGACAGCCTCATTTGAATAAGTATTCTGCGAATAAAGTGTGGCTTTATGTTTTCCTTTAGGTGTTTTTTCCCCTTTGTTATGCAAAGCAATGTTCCACCTTGTTTAGGTACTACAACACGCTTTATTTTTGAGTGAAAGACTCTTTTGAAGTTAAGCTCTCCCCGTATAAATTATTTTATTTCTGTGTATTGTTCTAAAGAGCCCGCCTTTTGAAAGTTAACTTGATAGTCGCTTGTGATTTTTCAACCTGGCATCATTTATTAGTCCCCCTTCTGCAGTTAAATTGGGAATTAGCTGTATTTTATTAGCATTAAGACCACAAATCTACATAAGAGGTTATCTTCATCTAAATAAATATTGCTGAATATTTAGTAATTGAAGGAGGATTACTTAATCGAGGAGCTCGATGGCGCAGTGGTTAAAGCGCCCGGTCTGCGATTGCTATGGTTAAGCCACTTTCGCAAAGGCCGGTCATCAGATGGGTGACCAAATTTTATTCCATCTCAAGCTCCTCCGTGCTTCGGTAGGCACGCAAAGCCGTTGGTCCCGGCTGCACTATCAGTCGTTAACAACCACCAATCCGTACTGGGCCCGCGTGGTGGTTTATAGCCCATTCTCCCTGTCCATCCATAGGGAAGGCTCGTGCCCCAGCAGTGGGGACATTAAATGAGCAGATCATTAACTAATGAAATAATTGATACATACTTCAGTACCTTAAATCTATTATTAAGCGCTTGGGGTCGCCGAGACTCAAAGTCATATTAATAATAATAAAATCGTTTATTTGTCTTTCAACAAAAATACATAGTACAACAGAGGTCGCGCTAGGACCACGATCTCTGTTATTCTAGCCTTAAAAATAGAGCACCTATACAATATACAATATTCATGTCGGCGCATTTATACAATAAAATGAATAAGCTACTTAACATTTACTCATTAAACGCAAAAGACTGTAATATAAATCAGCGTTAAAAAAAATTCTTTTAACGCTGGATTACGCAATACTAAAGAATTGATAATTTTTCAGAATTAGTTTTTATGTTTTAGTTTATTTTTTTTCTTTTAATTATAAGATAACTATTTTTTTTGTAGAACCTAGTTCACTAAATGCAGATAAAAAATTGTTACATCGGAAGGTTTAATTGTCTACAATTCAGGTCTCCTAGTGTAGGCAATTATAAAATTTAAGTTTTCTCTATTGCACTTTGAACAATAAAGAAATTTATTATAATTTATTTATTAGATAGTTTGAGAGTTCGAAACTTATCCTCGATATTCAGTCAATAGTTGTTATAATGTAGGTAATACGTAAGTTGCTGTAGAAGGCAACGCACAAGAAGTATTTGCTACGAGAAGCGTCCAGGAGCTTAACCCTCTATCTACTGGATCTGGAGACCACATTCTTATTTATATTACGAGCTGCATGTAAGCACACGACCTGCTTGATTGAAAGAAGTCACCGCAGTCTATGGACGCTTGAGACATAAAGAATATATATCGCACGCTGGATCCTGAAGCTTCATTTCTTATGTTCTGTAATATATTGTTTTCTAAAGTATCCCTGTGACCACATACACTGCAAAGGGTTCGAAACTTCGAGATAAAAATTAATTAAAACTAATGTATAAAATAAACGCGAGAAGATCCGTAAAAGTTGTTTCATTTCTGTAATATATTTGGCTATTGTCCAACATTTTCCACAAGCCGCCTTCTAAGCGACAACTATTGATAAAAATCACCGCATCTGTTTGCGTTAAGTCCACTAATTACCATAATCACAAGTCTGGCCTATGTTAACCGGTGGGCTTGCTAATACAGCGGCGAGTTAGTTGATGGACGCGAGATTGTCTAATCAGCGTCACAGTGACAATGTAATGTGATAATTAAGAGCTGGCTTGTAGCGGGCTTTTCATTATCTGTTGCCAATGTGTCTAGCCAAATAGGGATGATGTATAGAATGGACTACAGTTAGCGCCGGAGTAAATATTTTGATTTCACTTGTTTCAGTTGACAGGTAACTTGTAATTAGGGACGTGGGGTGACCGAGACCCCAAGGAAGTCATATTTAATCAATAAGATAATATTTTGTAATCACTGCGCACTAGATAGAGCAAGCACAGAACATAAGGCGTATTTGCTACGAATCGCGGTCTTGTACCTAAACCCCATGTCAACTGTATCGAGAGACCACATTACAATTGTAACTTGACGAGTTAGTCGATGGACGCGAGATTGTCTATTCAGCGTCACAGTGACAATGTAACGTGGTAATTAGAAGCCGGCTTGTAGCGGGCTTTTCAATATCTGTTACCAATGTGTCTAGCCAAATAGTGGTGATGTATAGAACGGACTACAGTTAGCCTCGGAGTTAATATTTTGATTTCATTTTTTTTATTTGACAGGTAACCTGCAATTAGGCACATGGGGTCGCCAAGACCCCATTTAAAGTCATATTTTATCAATGAGATTAAATGGGGTCTTGGCGACCCCAATACGAACTACAATACGAACGACCAAATACTCGAACCAAATACTTTTTGTACTGTACCTGCTCCGTCTAGTACGCAGTACATTATTAAGTCATATTTTATTAATGAGATAATAATGTACCGCGTACTAGACGGAGTAGGTACAGTATAGTACAAAAAGTATTTGGTTCGAGTCGCGGTCTTTGACCTTAACCCTGTATCAGTTGTATCAGGTGATTACATTACTTTTTTAATGATACCGGCCGTATAGTGCTTACCGGACGGTTTGTTAATACAGTGACGTAACTAGTCGATAGACGCGAGATTGACTGATCAGATCCACAGTGACAATGTAACGTGATAATTAGGAGCCGGCTTGTAGCGAGCAATCATTAACTGTTGCATTTAATAGGAATTGTAAAATAAAAAACGTTATTTGTTTTGTAATGAAAACGTGTCTACTTACAAATAATAAAAATAACGAACCAATAGAGAACGTTAGTTTACTGCGCAAACGCCGTCAGTTTCAATTGCACTTAGGTCAGTTCAATTGTCCTCGGCCACTTTTCGATTGAACACCCCAAACAAATTAAATATAAACACGCATTTTAAACTTCGAACGGGCTAAAAATAAAAAATGAAAGGCACCAACGAGTCTGTTGCTAGCAACGAGTTACTTACGAACTCTTTTCACTAATATTTGATGAAGGGGCCGACGACGTCGGCATTAACAGCCGCAACACAATTATAAAAGGATCGATAACAATCGTCTGAGTTATTTAGAAGTAGCTGCTAGTATGTGTTACACGTGGTTTTACTTGTGTCTAGCAATTATGGAAGTAAACGGAGGGTGTGGGGGCTTTGCATGTCAGCGCAAACTACTAGTGTGCATCAATTGAAAAAAGATAACCTTCCTTTTTTTATAGGTAGAACTTTCGGCAAGGTTTTATCTACGCTCTACGGACTTAAACTCTTTGGTGTGTAGTTTTTGACACTTGAGGTTGATGACCTGAGGCGGTAGCCAAAGTAATATTAAGAAACCGATAGCTAAGTTCGAAAATAATAAAATGTATGGGATTGACATAAGATTGACCACGTGATTTAGCGCGGCTTATGTCAATCCTATACATTTTATTATTTTCGCTATCGTTTTCTTAATGTTACTTTGTCTAAGCCTACTGGTCCATTCCGGTAACTATGACTGTGTTACTATGACATTCACAGTTGCAGACGTTCAGGCGTGTCTGTCATCAGTGAGGGCTTTGCAATTCTGCCTCCTTGATGCTCTTTGTTATGGTTTAAAGTAGTGGGTACCCTGCCGACATAGATATCGGAGCTGCTGGTGGTCCAGCTCTTCAAATCATCTTATCTGACAAATAAAATGTTTATATAATTTTTAACGCAAATTTTTGTTGCGAACAAATTACAAAAACACAAATGTTGAAAAAATTTCTACGAGCAGGATTTGAACCCGCACCCTTCTGACATACCGGGTCAGGTGCTCTTCCAATTGAGCTATCGTGGTTCTAACCAGCCCGCCGAAATTATTCAACACTATTTACTTTTTACTTTGAAAGCCAAAGGCGATTTCAATGGCACAAGTATTCAAGTAAAAAATAACTGTCTTGCAATTCGTTCTATAACAGCTCTTGTTAAATAGTTGGTATATAATATTGCAACGTCGTTTTGTTATCAAACATAATATTTTTTTGCAACAGATTGCAACTGCTGATTGGGAGCATCCTAAGGTACACAGCAATTATTAGTTTTGTTATTAGATAGTTGTCACTATGGCTTTGATCTAACTAGGCGATCTTAGACCACCCCCTTATACCAACTCCCCACTGGGAATCGAACCCGAGATTTGTAGGTATAAGTCCGATGATTTTATCACTACACCGAGATGCGGTTGAATGTGACGTAGTACAATTCATTTTTTATTATTTCCGTGTGCATTTTACGCATTGCCGACAAGCCATTATATGTTTAAATGGTGGCTGCAGTAACTTCAGTTTCACGATGCGCATAAAGCTGAAGAGTTTTATTGATGTTCTCCCTTCCCTGAGATAACAGGTTGCGACAACGTAACTTATAACTATGTTTAATCTGAAATTGTTTCGTAACATCTGGAGTACATACCTTGTAGGTAGTTACTACAACTACAAAGAGTGATGAAGTTATTTTGTTGATACTGAAAAGCTCACTTTGCTTACAGCTGGTTATTTTGCTTACTCAAAATAACCAGCTGTACTTTTTGTATGTACTCAATCTAACTCAACCTAATTGGTAATTAACAAGGTGTTTAAAAAAAATCGTCGGCCTTATAAGTTTACTAGTGGTCGCCCAGTGGTCGGAATTCGACCGTAATTTTATTAAGGCTGCATGTATGCTAAGCAATGAAAAATTAAAAAGATAGAATGTGAGTTTAGATTGGCATTGACAGATTTCGGCCGCTCCTCTTCCATTTTTGAAATTTTTGAAAAGAGTATATATGCGTGTGTGTCAAATACATGGTAGTGTGTGTAATGTTTGTTTTATTGATTTAATATATTTTTTATGCATAATTTAAAAAAATATATTAACATTCTGTACTCCTTCTCTATTTGTTTATATAGAGAAGGAGTACAAAATGTTAATGTATGAAATGAATGAGTATGAAATTTCGCACACTTATAGTTTTTGTGTCCGCGCACTTTTCGTGAAAAGGGCTACAAAGTTTTTGTTTCACGTATTAATATAAAAACTGCTTAATTTTAAATTTATTAACACTATGTAAAGAAATATTAAATACACTAAGAAATGTTGCTTCTTTTTGTGAGTTTGAAAAGAGACATTCAACGTCTGTTTTTTGTATGTCCGAACTTGTAAAATTACCATGTTTCTTTTAAAATTCTCGAAACGAATCCTTTGTGATGGCAGCAAACACAAAAATAAACGACTTCCTAAAAGTTACAAAAAACGTCGAAAGATTTGCGTTGAACAACACACACAAAGACATTCATCCGTAAAAAATCTTTTAGTAATTTAAAATGAACTGATTTCATCTTCTTATAATATGTAGATTTTCTGATTCATAACCATTTACCTACTAGCTTCTAAAAGAATAAAATATTCCACTATATGACTTTATGTGAACGAATCATAGTAGAAATGTATGTAAGACAAGAAGTGGTCCTAAAATAAGCACTTAAGTACAATGTAATAAGTAAAATGAGTACTTAAGTGCATAAGTAATCCATAATTAAATATTTTACTAGGCATAACGTCGTACCAAGGAAACGAACCACTGAAAATCAAACCCAACCCAACCCTACTGCTCGATAAGCAACATCTTGAATCACGTACAAAATAAACCTTGGATTCAGTTTACACAATAGTTAGGAAAATCCATTTGTTAATGCAAATGGTACGCATAGTGCCAAATGCGAATTTTACATCGAAGTTAGTTCAAGAGGTAACTAAATCACAGATAGTTGAGAAAATCCAATTATCGCTTGCACAATGGGTCGCGAAACAATCTAAACTAAGAAAATTAATCTTCTGAGTCCAGAGAGGAGTACTGTCTGTGCAAACTTAGACAATGGATTTATATTTCATCGATTTGGGGTTATCGGAAGTGAACTGTGACGGGATACCAAGCTGGAGTCCAGGCTTTGGAGGAATTATTTGAACTGAATAGAACAGAGCTTGATTTTATTAGTATCGATAGATGAGTTGGGGGTATATAGCATTGAGATTCAAATGATTTCATGCTTCACGCTGCTAACGTTTTGAATTTAAAGCTGGTCGTTCAAAGTTAAAGTTTAATACTAACGTTTTTATTTACGCATTAGAAAACTTAACAGTCGTTTTGTTACAATCATGATTTTTGGAAAAAAAACTAGTGCTTTATTATTATATACGTTATATTATGTGCATATAGATCATTATTATAGGTACATTTATACCTATATAGGCTATATGTACAAAAACCGCTGTGATTTAGAATTCAAATAACTAATTACAATATACACATTTCTCTTCTCTTCGTACAAATTCAAATTGAAATAAAAATACAATATTATACCTAATACACATTGTATGATAATTATTGTCGTATCTAAAACAAAAACAGCGATAGTCTAATAAAAAACAAAAGTAGGTATAAAATGTATACCTACTCGTATAATATTTATTCGTAGCGGAGAAAACGTTCGTCATATTGACTAAGCTTAAAAATCGACAGAAACGAGGCGTGCATCGCGAAAGGAGGTAATATTACAAAAATTGAACGCAAAACTTCTTGGCAATCTGAGTCCCGTTGAAAATGAAGCAAATAAGGTTAAGATGGCATGCCAGTCGAGAGTCGCGATTGCGTCGGCCTAGCGCACCGGGAAATATAAAAAGTCACCTACCTCTTTAGTGTTAAAAAACACTTAAGAACGAACTCCAAATAGTTTGAATAAGTATTTTTTTAACAAACCTTAGAAGGTCAATTTGGAATTAGTTTAAGTAAGTGATCTTTAGATAGATAGATACTTAATACTTTTATTGCAACACTATAAAACAATCATGAACAAAAAAGAAGAATAATTTACAAAGTTACTATTTGGCGGTCTTATCGCTTTTAAGCGATTTCTTCCAGACAACCAGTGGGATGGAGAGAGCTAATAAACTGTAAGATCAGAGGTGAAACTTTTAAAACATACTAGAATAATGTGTATTTTATAAATGAAGCAAAATAATAATGATGATAAATCTAGTTAGGTCAATACCTATGAAATTGATGTCTTGTATGAAGATTTTTTATAAAATTTTATTTTTCTTGCTAACGTTTTTTTAATTTTCTTAGCACCTATTTATGTTAACACTATATAATTTGTAGAGTAGTGTGTTTGTTTCACTAGCTAAATATTGCAGACATTATAAAGATAAAAAACAAGTCCACTCAAAGCTACAATGAAACAAAAAGATAATTCCGCGAACATAAAATATAGTCAATAAAAAAAAATTGGGCGATAAAGACAAAAATTAATAATCATCGTTATTACTGAAGCCTAAGTAACATAGTCCTAATTAAAGGTGTATAATAATATTAACAACCGGTATTGACTTTTAGAACTTTTAGACCTTTTAATAAGTGAGAAAAATACGTCAATGTCATAGGTAAGGACCTAATATAAACATAATGATGATTTATATATTTTATGTTCAATTATTTCGGCTGCCGGTGTTTTTTGGAGAGAGTTTGGTGATGTCCTCAAACGGCCTTTTCTTTGTCACTGGACCTTTTTGGGGGCGGCAAGAAACTTAAAGGTTTCCTCAAAACGTGTGAAACGAAAAACCGTCAGAAGTTTTCTAGTTGGAACGGCATCACGCACTTAGTGTGTGTCCCCGTTCTTTACTAGATTCTGCGAAGGGGTTCAGATCGGATCGGGAATTGTCGGATTTGGTTTATTTTATCTGTTGCTTGTGTCTTTAACCGCCTCTGTGGTCTAGTGGCTAATACCACCGGTTTAGACCCAGAGCTCCCGGGTTCGATTCCCAGCGGGGGTACATGTTTGTGTTCTCAGTTTGGTTGGTGGTAGGTCTTGTTTGTCCGCCTGGCTAGCTGCCACCATCTTATCTAAATATGTCGCCTTACCATCAATGTTTGTAGCATTGTTGTGTTTCGGCAGCTAGAGATAAGATAGCCAGTGCCTCACTAGTTAAGGTTCCCGGGTGAAGTGCGCTTCCATCATTGGCCTTATCATCACTTAACATCAGGTGAAATCAAGGCTTTGTGCTTATACTTTAATATATTAAAAAAAGTTATTGAAAGCTAGATCTACCTAGCTAGACCTAGATCGAAGATAAATCTCAATGACTGGTAGCTTGGCCGCTATGATTCCGATTCGTTGCGTAAAAACATCTCCATCTTTGTATCCAAAATGATGATCCGTATATAGTCTCATTGCACGGAACAATTACGTTATTTCGTTGTCGTCGAAAATTGCAGTGAAAAGTTACACAATAACCAATAGCAAATGACCCACCCCTGCGGTCTAGTGGTAAGGAACACCGATCTCAGCTCAGAGGTCTCGGGTTCGATTCCTGTGGTACGTTTGTACACGGTTTAGTTAATAAAAGAGGGCTTCTTTTAAGTCCGCCCTGTTACCTACCACCGTCTGATCTTAATAATTTATAACCGTTAGCAGCATTTTTCTGTTCCGATAGTTAGAGATAAGATAGCCAGTTCCTTAGCTGTTATACTTGAATGATATTATATACTTGAATGACTTGTCTATGAAGTGTGCTTCCACCTTGAGACCATATCATTACTTCATGAAATCCAAGTGCTTACCCATGTAAAAAAGTGGACTGTCTGGCTGGCTAGCCGTGATAGAGTCCAGGTTACAATTGGATCACGCAGTTTTGAATTAGCAGTATTTTTTAACTTAGCAGTGCTGATGGATTTCAAGATGTCAACCTTGCATCAGCTGATAATCTGCTAGGGTCTCAAGGTGAAAACGTCGTTTTTTTAATGGCTGTATGATATTTGCGATAAGCACACTACTTTATCAGTAAACCTCTTTCAATTGAGTCGATAATTATTGTAAATATTTGATTTTTACTGAAGCCGACAAACAGACATTTATGGTCCCCTCGATAAAGTAACTGATAAGCGTAGTCTATTGACACTTGTAACACTAGTATGACTTGCACGTTGCTGACCTTGGAGACTTAGATGATCCTATGTCAGTAATTTGCTGGATCTTTAGCATAGTAGTTGATATAGTTATAAAAGTGTCCGGAATAGGTCCTGTCTATAAATTCTAACAGCTTTTATTGTTGAAGATATTTATTTTAGTGGACTTTGGAAACGAAAATCGTTCAGGTAGCAGTGTATGCTACAAAAGGTGAAAAGACTTGGTGCAATTAGCACATTATTTAGTGTCAAAGCTAGGAAAAGATGAATGTTGAGCAATCAATGACCCAAACCTCTTGAAGAAAGGTAGAACTTTACTAGAGGCCTTGAGAGGGTTAAAAATCTTTAGGCACATTTGCGAATACTTAACGCACTACGATTATTTTACAGTGATATTCAGCAAAACCCAATTTAAACAAAGCTTCAAGGCTGCACTTTCCCATCTAGAAGTACTTTCTTACAAAAAAAATGCAGTGAAAAAAAAGGCGCGTCAATATTTGAAGGAAGTGTTGATGAATCCGTAAGACTTCCTCAAAGCATCTTTTATCCGACAGGTGACATCAAATACTTACCTACTTGATGTGGAGTTTACGTAGCATTGTCATATTCATTCGTAAAATTGATTGGTTATTTCCTGTATTCGCAATATGAATGTTTTACGGTAACCATCCAATGTTTAAAAGGCTCGAATGAGGTTCTCACTTATTGATGATGCTTGCAACATTCAGAACATTCGGACCAACACATTGTAAACAATCACGCGCTATTGGTTTTGATAAATGTTTGTTTTGATGATATGCCATATAACAATAACACTATTTATTGAATAATTAAATAATCATTATCGTTTCACAATACACATTAATATGACTACGAGTAGAACGTCAGTACTTTTTACTAAAGCTTTTTATGTTAGAAACATACTATGTCTGCAGAAGTAAAGATGGTGACCCAAATTACTTCTCGTGTAAAAACTTAAAAGTAATTTTGCAGTCAATATTACTTACGTATTCGTCAATATTACATATAAACTACTCGTGGGCTTTAATTTCTAATAGTTCAAAGTCATGAAATCAGTGTAACGTGACTTTAAGCTAAAGGGAAGCACTAAAATAAAATGGTGGTAGATCGTACATTGTTTTGAAAATGTATGGTATAAATTAGTCTGAAAGCTCACCGCATTTTGTCATCCAAGGTGAAGAACCTCAGTAAAAGAGAGAAATTAAATTAAAATTCTTGATTTAAAACCAAAACCAGCCGAGTTGCATTCGTGAGATACGCTCCGCTGGGCTCGTTTCCTTTTCGCTGTCACAATTTTATCTTTTTCTTAAGCGTCTCATTTTTCTAACAGTTTGAGTGTCTTCTCATTAGCAGAAATAGAATTTTAACAAAATAATTTAACTATAAGCTGATTTTAAATTTAATTTGAACATGCTCACTTTCAGAAGAATTGCAATTTTTTTATTTGATAATGATCGAGAATAGTTCAAAGACTCTAGAATTTTTCTCTTAAAAAATTATTCGTTTTTAGTTACGGCTGAATAAACAAAGTATTTACCAATGAATTATATTTTAATATTCATATTTTTTAACGTAATTGTAAACAGATAATAGCCCAAGTAACGTAATTTTCCGCATACAGTGAATAGGTTGCTAAATTAACTAATTTGCCCTGGAGTATTGAGAACGCCCGATGAATATAAAACTTTTAAAAACAATTTATATTTTTTTACATGAAAAATGTAAAGCGTCGAATACATCGCATGCCCGAATAGCTCATAAATTTTGATGCGGCCTTAACGCAAATATCAAATTTGTGACCGACTGTCCCAACGCGTCCCGTCATCCCACCGCGTTTAATATTTCAACCATTCGCCTCACGCGCTATCTTCAACGGCCGTCCTGATTGCTCCTAAATTGAACTAAAAACTTATTCAATGCTTCTAAAACGTTCCAATTATTATATCCCCAGAAATCACGACATTCTCATTCTTGAGCTGTCATCATGCATTTAATCTTTCGTTATCTTCCGATATCGCACCAAACTTATCTTCCAACAGATTGTTCAAATGACATCTTTAGCAAAAACCTTCGTAAGATTACCTCCCTAAATCAAAATCAGTACGTTTGTAATTTGAAATTTCTGTTTGCATTTGGAGATTAAATTTTAAGTTTACCCGATTGTAAGTAGTTTGCTTGGTAACAATTTATTACCCTGGCGTGTAGAACTCGGAATAGCGTTAAGATGTTTTCAATAGAACGCCGACAACGGGATGTAAAGTTTCGCAATAGTGCGCTCTCGGATTGTGCAATTATTGCCAACCGAGTCCTGATTGAATTCTTAGGTCAAGTTTGCTCTGGAAGTTTGCATAAAAGACCCCTTAAAAATTAACAATTTTCTTGTTAGGTTTTTCTTCTTTGTATAGCTCCAACAATCCACGATAATTCTTGAAATATTTGCAAGTCCAAAAGTGGTAATCGCGTCCAAAACATTTTAATTTACGTAACACCAAAAATTATTTGTAAGCTCGGTAAAATTTCCGCCCAAATTGACCGAGCAGCAACATTTCGTTAACACGCATGTCATGTCTGGAAGTTCCGTTCGTGTTTTCGGTAGACTATTCGGAATTTAAAATGGATTCGTTTATAAAGGCATTTACTAGGGTTCGCATTTTCGATGAGGGAGAAGCGGCAGGTGAGTGACTTGTTTGCCGGCGCTGGCAACACGAGCAAAACGGGACAGTTTAGTCGGCGCCGCTAGCGCCCTCTATAAATCAGCCAGCGATTGACGCCTTCCTACAGGGAGTGATCTATTCTGCTCCCACCATGATACAGCTTCACTTGCAAGGATTTTTCACCCACGGATAAGTTTTGACGCTGAAATTCTAAGTACAATGCGCTGGGTAGACGACGTTACTTTATGAAGTGTAATCCTTTCTGAAAGTTTTTCAATGAATGTTGTTATTGCTGGATTGCTTCAAGTTTCTCAGCTCATTATAATTTCATTTCATCTTGTATTTAAGGTTCTGTGTGTGGAAGAGTATTTTTATTTAGCTAGAGGAACCCACTTTCTTATCTGTTGTGATATTTACCGATAACTAATGTATTGATTTGTGTTTCCCATCAAATGTATCCAGACATAACAATATCAAGACGTCCTGATGAAATAGCTGAATAAGTTATGAAAAAATAAAGAAATAGGAACTTAACAGTTTAGAAACTTTTGTTTTGATTAAAATATAACGAGATTTCTTTTTTGTTTCAGGTATAACACCAGTAACATTTTGACAAGAACACCATCTATCAAAAATGAGGACTTGTATGAGTATTTGGTATCTCTTTCTTGCGTAATCATCATCATCATCGTCATCATCATCATCATCATCATCATCATCACCATCACCATCAACATCACCATCATCACCAGCTCATTTTATATCCCCACTGCTGGGGCACGACCCTTCTGTATGGATGGATAGTAAGAACGGGCCATAAACAACCACGCGGGCCTAGTGCGGATTGGTGGTTGGTTTTGCTTAGTACCTACTATTAATTAAAAATCATTAAATGTCAGATGAGATTCTACCTGCAAAGGAAGACAAAGGTTGCAACACTTTTAAAATCACAGTTATCAGTAATATACTTATACACATTTATCATACATATACAAATTGAATCACGAAACAAAGAAAACAGACTTATTTCTGGATTTAATATCAAAAAGGAATTTCAATGATCGTTGACGTAATATACCAAGCCTTACCAATGTTGACTTTACTAACGTTACGTGGCAGACTTGACGCCGTATCGATTTCCCAGACATTTATAGACAGCCCATTTACTTTGAAGACGATCATAGTGGTCAATTTACGTACGGAATTACGGACATGGTGGCGCCTTGGAATACTTTAGAAGGTATTTGTCTTACAAGACTTGTTAACGTATAATAATGTTACGAGTAGGTACTATAGGTTGACTAGTTTGTAATATGTACTCTTTTTCTGTGCATGCTGTCCGGTTATGGAATTCTTTGCCTGAGCGCATCAGAAGTGCTCGCACGTTGGAGTCGTTCAAGGGTCTGGTTCGGAGTCATTTTCTAAATTCACCTTAGCTATGTTTATTTATTTTTGATTTATATTGCATAAACTCTGTTTACTTTTTTTATTTTTTTTTGTATGTACTCTTTTTTGATATTATTATAATAATTTAGTTTATTTTTACTTGCACCCATTTTTATTTTCTCATTTTTATTATTTTTCGCCCAAGGTTGCCTGGAAGAGATTGCTTGTTAGCAATAAGGCCGCCTATTTTGTACATTTTTCTTTTCATCAATTTGTCTGTATCTGTATTTTTTTGTGTGCAAATAAAGTTTATTATTATTATTATTATTATGTCAAAGAATTAGTTTGGCCTAAATTGTATCCATAAAAAAAACAATATATTCTCGCATCATCTGCTATATTTTAAACAATGATTGTAATTCAGTGGGGACCATCAATCATCGTCTTATGATAAAAGTCTACCAATGAATTCCACAATACATGCGATGATAAAACAGTCGACACAAAAATAGATAATGAAACCCAGTTCTTTGATCACTTAGACTTGATGAAGTTTCTCGCCAATTGTTAGCCTAGCTTGGATGTTGTAAATGATTCTCGCATCATCTGCTATATTTTAAACAATAATTGTAATTCAGTGGGGATCATCAATCATCGTCTTATGATAAAAGTCTACCAATGAATTCCACAATACATGCGATGATAAAACAGTCGACACAAAAATAGATGATGAAACCCAGACTTGATCACCTAGACTTAATGAAGTTTCTCGCCAATTGTTAGCCTAGCTTGGATGTTGTAAATGCTGTTAGCAGCCGATAAAAAGGAGGAGTATGTAGGCACAATCTAGAAAGTTTGGAACTCCAAAGAAAATATGGTATTACAGGCGAAAAAATATTGGTTGGAGAATTGAATTATCAGAATAGAAAACCTTGCCTAAAATATTCGTGTATGAAATACAGTGAAGTAAATTTGTCATGACACTTCTATGCATTTTTGATGCTTTCCACGAAGCTTATGTAGACTTTACGGAATATTCTACATTTATGGATTTAATAAACTGAGTTACTATTATAGAATAACATGTTAATTTAATGTGTTAATGAGGTTGTTTAAAATCTACAAACTTACTAGTTGGATTCTAATATAAATTTAAAAAAAAAAACAATTTTAGGGACTACGACAATGGTTAATTTAATTGCATTGAAAACAAATTCTCAGTATAAAAATGTACCAGCTCCAAATAATAATGAAATCTCATTGTAACTAGGTCTCATGTACTGGACACAACATCTTAAAAGTCAACGCAGTGTCCGTAACGTTGTTTATAAAATCAACACCATCGAATTACCAAACAATTGGGGTAAATCACCTTATCAGAACACTTTCAACCCACTTGCACGGCAGATCGGGCCGGTGTCCGCGACGGCAGACTAGGGGCTTAGCTAGTCCGCTCACGCGTTTCCTTCAACAGGCCCTGATTGCTGTCCGATCGAAATTATATTTCGGGGCACATTCAGAGCTGGACAAGATTGCTTGCAGTATTACCGGCCGTTTCAATAGCGCCGTGCATCGATCGTAATCTTGAAGTTTCGTGTTTAAATTAGGCAAATGTAGATTTTGAAATAGGCCGTTTTATTGTGCCATAAAACTCTTTATGGACGTGATTCAGGGAACATGGAGGGTTCCTTGTACTTTTGGGGACAAATGTCGATTCGAAAATATTGAAAGTTCGTCTTGTATGATGAGCATAAACATGCTACTGAATAAAATTCTAAATTTTATGGTCCGTGATTCTAAATATTAAATAAAATATTAAATTGCGATGGATATTTGGCAAACTCACTTTTTTATGTAAGTGCCTGCAAAATTGATAGAAACAATGAAAATAAAAAAATATCTCTTGCATATTTAAATAGTTTCAGTCCATGAGTTGGAAGTGGACGCGACGCCCGAAGTGTTCCGTAATTGTTTTTTGGCAAACGACTCAAAACTCGCTAGCTGAAGAAGTTGGAGGCACCTCATAATTTATAATATGAAAGTTTACCTGACTTATTTGATCGGACAAATAAATTCCTTTGTGTTTCCATAATTTACCATTTTTCTCTTGAATTTCTTTGTTATGTTTATTTGCTATTTTACATATTTATGTAGAAAAGATATAAGATATTACGTATATTATTATTAGCAGACAAAATAAATAGATAAGCTTGTGGTTCGTTAATAACTGTTGAAATAAATAGGTAACCGCATTATTAAGATATAAACGGTATAGTTTTGAGTTAAATTTAAAAAAAAAACAAGTGAAGCTGTTGCTGAAGTAAATTTCAATACATGTCTAAATTGAGCATTAGAGGCTCTTAATCAGGCTTTTTTATTTTTATTTTACGGGTAAGCAGTGCTTTGATCTCACCTGATGTTAAGTGATGATAAGGTCAATGATGGAATCGCACTTCACCCAGGATTCTCAACTAGTGACGCACTGGCTATCTTATCTCTAGCTGCCGGAACACAATAATGCTACAAACATTGATGTTATGGCGACATATTTAAATAATATGGTGGTAGCTAGCCAGGCGGACAAATAAGCCACTATACAGTACCACTACCAATAAACGGAGTACACAAACATGTATTCCCGCTGGGAATCGAACCCGGGACCTCTGGGTCTAAACCGGTGGTCTTAACCAATGGACCACAGAGGCGGTTAGTTAGCGGTAGGCTAAATTACAAACCACGTATTTTTTTTCTTAAAAAGTAAAAGTAAAGTAACTAGCCTATAACTGTCCCATTGTTGGGTAAAAGCCTTCATCATTCAGACATCACTACAAATAATGGATAATGGCTTAATAAATGTTGACCAGATCAATTACAATTATATACAAACTGTAATACTGAAAGTGAGCGAAGCGAGCAAAGCCGATCATAACCACAGATTCGATTACTAATTTTGGAAGTTCAATCTTCAATCAATAATAGGTAGTTAAGCATTGAATAACAGTTTCGTTCCTACAAGTTTAACTAAAGTTATCACTCTCAATTATTTACAGTTACAGTTACAGTTACAGTTTATAGTTACAGTTACAGTTACAGTTACAGTACAAAAATCGGTAATGGATATACTCCTTTAAACAAACCAATAATATTTTGACAATTAATTTTCTATAATATCCGTGGTACGTCACTGAGGTAATTGAAGACAAAGAATTTACAGTTCTTTGTAAATTTAAATATATTTACCTATGATACCTATGATAATTATATGCCATAATAAAACATATAATATACTCGTAAATGGTTAGGACACCAATCTAATACAATGTTTACATGGCATTTCATCTTTTAAAATGTTTGACGCAAATATAATTATCAAATTTAAAGCTCGCAATTCAAAACCAACATAACATTCAGAAGTACATACTTAAAACTCTTTTAAAAAGTGCAAAACATTTTTCTTTTATTAATTTAATGTGTGTTTTAGCTACTCGTTACTTCGCGTGACACGGCGCCATACCTCAGCCCTGCAGAAAGAGTGGCCTACAGTATTTTGTTAATCTTTCATCGTACATTCGAGAATGAACTGGAAAAGCCTTCACAAACGTCGAACAGTGCAAGGAATGCGCATCAATTTACGCGCAGCGTGTTAAATCTGAATACGTTGCATTTTATTTAAACGATTTTTAACGTTACATTTTAAATAGTAACGGGGAATATCTGCATTCGATTTGCGTGTTCCGTTATTCCCACGCTTCGCGCGATCAATGTTTGCGCTATGACAAAAATAAATATTATTCCATAATTTATGTTGCTAAGACTGAATTCGGAAAAAAAATTAAATAAACAAATTAAAAATAACACAATTTTTCTCTTTTCTTTCATACCTTTTACAATTTTTAAATGTAAATACTCATGTAAAAAGCTCAGCTCCTCTAGGATATTTTTTTTGCTGCCATAATAAAAAATGTTTCACTTGTTAAGACCAGTCATATAAAATTATACACACATCCGCAACACATTTGGACCGAAAGCTGACTAGCTTTTATCGATACTTAATAATTTATTGTATTATAATGTTTTTAACGAAATAGAAATTGACTTATCATAACTGTTTAAAAGCTTTATGTTCGCTTTTATCCTAAACTCTAGTTATAAAACTGCTTTTTTATTTTTAGTAAGTATCTACCTCACTAGTGAAGTGCGCTTCCATCATTGGCCCTATCATCACTTAACATCAGGTGAGATGAAGGCACTGTGCTTACCCGTTAATATAAAAAAAAAGAAAAAAAAAAGTTCATCAAGGCAAATAATCTTTTTTTACTAAGTAACACTTTCAAGAAATATGACGTGATTTATATCGATTGGCTAGCTGGCTGTTGCTTAATTGTTATACTATACATAAGTTAGCTATCAATTACCTCGTTTTCTCAAAATAAGTACCAATTTCATGATTGTTTTACAAAAAAAAGTGAATAAAGTGCTAGTAAATTTTGCTACAAAATTGTTAACGTAAAATGAGCTCATGACTAGACTGTATGATTGACTGTATCAGTTGTGTGTTTATGTTTAAAGTCCGGTGACTCTAAAAAGGTAGCCTGAGGCCATCAGCTAACTCTGTAAAAAAAACTGTATTAGACATCCTCACATACATTATTCTGATCCCAAGTTAAGTAGCGAAAGTACTCGTTTTATGGAAATCAGGTACAACAACGCTACCACAACCACCCAGACTCGACACATTATCGAAAAGCTCGTTTTCGACACTGACCGGGAATCGAACCCGGGACCTCAGAGTTAGCGCCGCCCAAAGTCCGGCGTGCAAGCCACTCGGCTACGCTACGGAGGTCGTCAAATGTATGATTGCTAATACGTAATTAAGGATATAAAGCTGAGTCTCCACGGAGTCTGGCTGAGTCGAAGTCATCAAAGATTATAGATTATATTTATGCATGTATTCTACATTTAAAATTATTTATATTAATATTTATTTTAGTCATTTCACTTGAATGCACCTACCAATGTAATCTCTGCATCACCTTATGGTTGACTGGTAGAGAATGCTTCAGGCATTAAGCCCGCCATGTAATATATGTTGCAAAATTTTAAATAAAGAAATAAATAAAACTCTCCATGTAAACAGCGCAAACGTTACAAATAACACTGGCACGTAAGAAAAAAAAACAAATCACCAAAGTAACTTCTGTTATTTAGAACATTAACAGCTTTGTTCGATAGTTAATAACGAAACAACTAGGTATTTTGGTTCCCATTTCAATTTAAGGATAGGACTCGCGGAAACTTAACCAACTCCAACTGAAGTTTACGAAACTCTATCCTCCTTGCTATTGTCTATTAAATCTGCAAGATACACTTGGCGAAACTGAGAATGATTTTCTCTGTGTTATACAATTTATTAATGTTTGACATCACACAGCTGTTTACATGTGAGTTTCAGTCAATGTTGGAATGTGATTTAGTTAAGTAGGAATGTAAATAAATATCTCTGAGAAAGTCTGCAGATTGTTTTCGCTTCTAATGGGATTTAATTTTGTATCTACATATTTATTCTGAGCGTTCTCTACCACACTTTTATTTGATTAATATTCTGATGGTCGACATAGGTAATTGCGTAACGAATAAAAGTTATAAGCTTTATATATAACTACAAGTAAATGTTTATTATAGAATATTCCCAAAGTAAATTAAACTACTGAAAAATTAAATGGTTGTGTGTTTTTAACTGTGTTACAATACAAGCAATAATGTTAGTAGTGTATTTCATCGGTAATCGCTAAGAATTCAAACAGTTCATAAATCGTTTATTCATTTAGTTCATTGAGTGTCAAATGAGCGACTAAAACCGTCAATGAATTCCTAAGGTATTTAGTATTTTGCATCGAAGATTTGACGTCAAACTCCTTAACAGTGCTGGGTAACCTCAGATAGCGCTACTATCGATGAATTAAAGTCAATTGGTATTATGAAAGCTTTTCATTAACAACTGTTTTTAATGTTTCATGGTAATTATTGATAAAACCGCATGTCATGTTTTATTGCAGAATATTAAACTGGGGAGGGAGGCATATGCCCAGCAGTGGGAATCATATGGCTGGCGATGATGATGATGATGGTTAAACTGGAAATGTTGCTACAATCTTAAATTATGTTAAAAAAGTGAAATGTCTATCTTGAACTTCTCTGTCATTTTAGACTTACAATTTTTTTTGCCTTTGTCGTCAAAAACCTTGGTTTTCTACAAGCTTTCTAGCCGCCTTTTCTTTTAAATCACTTACTAACCACCGGCGCGTGAAGACTACTTTCCATCATTCGGTCGGAATGGGACCCCAAAAACGAAACTTGCGATACAAAACAAATCACCAAACCATTATAGCACAGACAGTTGAAAGTTGTCACCCAACCTTAAATAGGCCAAAGACGTCACAGACTAATTTATTTCCTATAACTATCGGAGCGAGTGCAGATGTTGTACTGTTTCAATTTAAGGGCGCAACGGGCCAAGTTTCCCGGGGATGGAGTTCAGCAAGTTTGTGACATTGTCAACTAATCTCCCAGCCAGCAGGGAGCGCGTAATAACCGCAATACTGTTGTGTGCTCAACTTATTTACAATTTAAATAAAGTGGGATGAACTTGACGCAATCGTACGGAGAGATTATGGACACGAACAATGATGTATTTGATACAAAAAAAATGTCGTTAACAGAAATGTGAAAGAGGTTTGTGATCAACCCGCGTTTGGCAAGCATGACTTGCGATGACTTGATTTGGTTAGGGTGTAGCAAAGGGGGTCCGAGACGGCCGATTTTTCGATCATGTTTTATATGGAGCTAGGACTTGTAAAATTTTTCAATTTTGCTGTAGCGTAGCGATTGTCTTGAATTTCGAGGTTATTTTTTTTAAAGACAACAGAAATCTAGCTCCATAAAAAAAAGAAACTCTTTTCGTTCGCCATGTTTTTTGGCGTTTAGTGAAAAAAAAATTGTGTTATTTTTTGGGGCCCTATTTTCTACACCCGGACCCTTGTTTTCAAAGATGGTTTGCCCAGCAGTGGGAATATATAAAGGCTATACTAGAAGAAGAAATCTAGCCTCTGTTGTTTTTGTAAGGTTGATACCATAGCTTACTAGTTAAATTTGTCTTTTAAGTGGAAGAAATACTAAGGTCGAATGAATTGAAAAATATGTATGAAAAGTAGACAAAATCAACGTTTCCTCCTCCAAAACTGGACCGATTTAATTACTTTTTTCATTAAAAATAAAGAAAGGCTTTGGCTGTGTCCCTATGTTTTGCTTTTTTATATAACCCCGTTAAGTTTAGGAAACACAGTGGAAAATCTGGCCAATTTTTTAAGTTTTTAAAGGTCATTTTTAATAATTAATTTATGAAAAAAGGAACAGCCAAAGCCTTTCTTTAATTTTTATTAAAAAAGTAATTAAATCGGTCCAGCTTTGGAGGAGGAATCAGGGGACTACGAAACGTTGATTTTGTCTACTTTTCATACATATTTTTCAATTCAGTCGACCTTAGTGTTTCCTCTTAACAGTGGGTACTAGCTACATGCGATCTGTTAATTTTCAAGAACAATCACTGCTCTCCTTATTTTGTTAATATGTGAGACATTTAAAGTCTGATGAAGTTGATGAATTTCCTTTATAACATTTATCTATCAAACATATTAAGTATTTTAGTAGCCATGGGCACACGAATGTAAATCACTTCGTAGAATTAAAAAAATCGTCGACCAATGGGTAACGTGAATGGTCGAATTATGCCGGAGTGGCTTTCAATATACAGAAATTACTTCTCTTGTGCGGGCAAAATAGCTGCAATGCTTTTGATGCAATCTGTTAAAATACTGCAAAAAACATAGTCGCGCAATAAAGATTATTAAACATTTTTTTTGTACTTTCTCGTTTAGTTACAGTTCTCAATATCTCTTGACTTTCAGTTAGATTGGAATACTTTATGTTAGTTTTAGAACTTATATTCAAGTATTAAAGTAAAGTCAATTATGGTATTAATTATACAATATATGGATGATACAAAACTAATTAGGTCATTAGAATATTAGTAGTAATTAATAAGTTTATAATCTGTCTCTCATCTGGGAAAAGGCCTCCATCTAAGAAAATAAGTCATCGCTACCATTGAAATAAATTGGCTTAACCATCACGCTAGCCAAAAGCGTTTGACCACTAACCAAGGGAGAGGCCTATGTGCAGCAGTGGACTGATGTGGGCTGATTATGATGGTGATGACTAACCACGGATGTGCATCAAAAAATTCTTTTCTAAAGACGCTCTTGACCGCCCTGGGAATTGAACCCAGTACACCGGATATCGAGCCAAGTGCTTTGCCACTCAGCCACAGAGGCGTTCAATAAAATATTATTGGCCTTGAATAGGTAGTCCTGGTCGCAGAAGAAAGTCGTGTTTGCGGAACACTCTGAAGTGGACAGAAATAGCGAGTTCCACTGAGCTCTTTCGCCTTGCCACACACAACAGGACCAAATATGCTAAGCTGAATGCTATTCTTCTCTGGTTGAAGAGGCACATTTTTTTTTCTCGTCGGCCGAGTACCACTGCGCCCGGGGAGGCGCGGATGGTTATGTGGGGTTTTCCCCTCCAGCTCCCGCCTCCCTGCCCAGACCCGAGGGTCTCGACAGGGATTCGGGAGGAGGAGGGACGTACCCACTAAAAACCACTGTACATCCCCTTCACGTGCCGCTAGGATGACTGGGATCACCGGTTTTGGAGTCACCAGTATTCACCCTAGCGGCGGCCCACCAGAGGGAGCACGCCCGAGGATGTTTGAGCATACTCCAGACGTCCTGAGACTAGTGGACGGCCAGGGATTCCCCGTCCCGTCACGTCAATGCGGGGAATGAGACGGGCATACTGCCGCCTCCTTCTCCCATTTAGTCTGCGTCGTATGAGGTCCACATGGATAGATTACTCGCGGACCCACTCCGCGGCCTCCTTGTGTCAAATTACCGCTTCACAGAAGGAGGTCATGGCCGCCCACGACCTCTCACTTTCCAGCATGGATTTTATTACGCTGGACAGGGAGAGTTCACCCTCGATAGAGTTCACCCTAAGAAGAAGTACCCTAAGTATTTCACATCACCACCACATCACCACATCACCACATCACCAATTCATTTTATGTCCTCACTGCTGGGGCACGAGCCTTCCCTACGGATGGATGGGAGAATGGGCCATAAACCACCACGCGGGCCCAGTGCGGACTGGTGTGTAACGTTGCAATTTTAACGTTATAGATTTATAGAATAGCAGAAAATACATTTCAAAACAAACGTTGTAGTTTTGTTGAGTTTAGTTCCGAAGTGTCTCAATAGATGGCGTGAGCAGTCTTGAAAATGTAAGGGATTCGATATGGATCGATATTTGTCGTCTTTGGTATAGATAATTTAAAAAGTAAAAAGTCGAGTGACATGACAACTGTCAGGGAGACAGCGAGCTCCGGATGGCATTTGTTACGATAGTGTAGAAAGGAGACACCGTTGATTGATAAAACGTGAAGCACTAGGGCTTAAGGGAATCCTTACACATCGGCCCTCATTTCCATCAAAATGAGCCGATAAAATATTTAAAAGTTTGGGTCAGGAGAAGGAAATTGCAGGATGTCTTAGGCTGAAATTTGAAATAGCCGCATAAGTTTGAAGGATCAAACGACGCCTGCATAATGGGATCTTTATATTCATCTTTATATTCATCTTTATATTCATCTTTATATTCATCTTTATATTCATCTTTATATTGATATTTACATTTATAGTTACATCTACAATGATGTTTGCATTTTAATGAACATCTGAGTTCACTTTTACAACACGTCATTGGATCTCTGATCGTTCAGAGGTTATAAAGTAAGGAGACACTTAGTCATAAACGCTCCCTATCCACATGGGTGAGGAAGGCTGTTCTCCTCTTGGAATGCTGAGAGTCTGAAGATAGCTACCCGTGCCTCATTCGGATCCGGGGACGCTCTGCCCGTTGAGACTGAAAAGTCAGCTCGCAGAGCCGCCACGGTTCGGGATAGTCTGGCCAGGTAACAGGATGGTCTTCGTAGGATTTCACCAGGTCAGTGTTCTTCGCAATGGTCTTATTAAGTTAGTAGATTCACTTTAGATTTTGTTCCACAATTTGGGATTGGTTTAATCACAAACGCGAACTCGGTTAGCGACCCTGAGTTTAATAGTCTTTTGCATAACATTTTTTAATAATTTAAATTGGTACTGGTTCTCCGCTAAAGATTACTGTCTTATGACATGCTCATAATGTATTAGGATAAATCTAAATTTTAAGAAACAACCAAGATTCAGTGTAAGCTATGTACCATAGAATTTAAGGGAAATAATTCCTTGTTGTACTAAAATTATACAGGTGAGAATATTGTATATTTGAATAAAACTAATCTGGCATTGGGATCACTTCAATCTTTGATTTATTTCCTTATCAGTATCATGTAGCAGTTTGGAGTTTGTAACCAATATCATTTAACACCAGTAAGTATTTTATAACAAAAACACATGTCTCAATCTAAAAAAATAAATAAAAAAAGACTAGTTTTCAGGTGGTTGTTAACGACTGCTAATGCAGCCGAGACCAACGGCTTTACGTGCTCGTGCTCGAGATGATATTTTTTTTGCTAACCATCCGAAGACCAGTTCAACCTTTTATTAAAATTATTATGACAGACAAACCAATGATTAACTTTGATAAAGCTAACCGTTTCAAATAACTCCACCTGAAACTTACAATGCGTAAGACATTGTCTTTGACAATAGTTTTCACTGAAAGGGTACTAAGTAAAGTTTGTGACATTTTGAACTAATCTCGAAACCAGCAGGGAGCGAATAATAACCGCAATAGTGTTTCAACCTATTTACAATTTAAATAGAGGGAGATAGCGGCCACCATACTCGGATTTAATTCAGTTGGCGAAGCGGTTTTTTTATGTTTATTTGGCAACACCACTGCAATGTACGGAGTTTTGAGATACGGTTAAAGAAAATGTTAGCGAGCTCCGGCTGATAAAAATGTTAGAGTTAGTTTTTGTTTTTATTTTTTTTGATACTAGGATCAAAGTAAGGTATCTTTAGAACTCTTCGTTGACGTGGTTAATGGTTCTTTCTGTAAGACTGAGTACAATACATCTTTCTTCTTCTGAAATGAAATGGAAACTCTTTATTCAATTTAGGCATTTGAGAATTCATGTTTGATGGCGCGGGCGATGCTATAATTTGTAGTGGACTGTATTTTTTGTTGGCGTTATATTAGGTGAGGTTTCAAACTGCGAGAGATGGCGACGAGGGCAATGGGTAAACAGTTCGATGGAAAAAAAGGAGGGATTACCTTAAACAGCAAGCGGCAGTAGGCACCACGTGTCCGGCAAGCGGGCGAACTGTCTATGAACCGGCACCAGGTTGGTGGCCGGTGGATGAACTTGGCTGGAACACAAGCCTGGACCACCAGCGCGTGGTATCTTACAGTTTTGACACTCGTAACGCGGCACTAACTATCAGACGACCAAAAATGAAGATCTCCTTTAAGCGCGTGCGGTCATCTTTTTCAAACTCTGTCGTTGCACTAATTCTCGATTGCAGCCGCAGCGAGCTCGTTGGTGTGCTCGTTGCGCGCTCTTGTGCGCGAGAAAGGTATGTATTTGAGGGAGATGGGTAAAGGAAGCTAATACAGCGCCATTCAAACTACTTTTATCAAATAGGAAAATATCACGATAGCGAAAACTATTTTTGCGCGGCAAATTTAAATGTCACCAACTGGCGCAACCAATATTAAAATATCAATAAAGCGGTATACATGTTACACTATTATATAGACAGCCGGTTCTTCAGAAGTTGAGGATAAAATACGTTCCCACCTTCGACCTTATTCAAAGTCTTAAGATTTGCGATAGTCGCTTACCTTAACGATCGCAGCCTTAACTCGCTAACATTGATCTCCTCTAATTGTATAAAGGATACACAAATACTCTTAACTTCACTTATTAGATTAAATAGACAGATAATATGTCCACTTGCCGCAAACATACAACGCTTTGCTTTGTCCTCCAATCAAACGGCCCCACACAACGTCAGGGTAAACAATAATCGAGTATGGCTATAGTAGAATCGCATAATATATTGCCAAGTAATGCTATGTAATTGTCGTCAGCCCTGTCACCTGTACTGTCTCCTGCGTATGTATGAGATATGAGCTGGCACGCGATATGTTGCTAATTTCGTGGCATCCATTCATTTGGCGATCGCGTATGAATGGGATCAGACATCGCTTACAAGAAGCATAGAATGAAATGCATATAGGCCGCATCTGTCGTGACAACGCAAGCCAGTTTCATCATAGATACGTAGGCGACATTGTCTTTTATAGCGTAAACGAAATGTTTGGTAGATAACAAACAACGATGTGGGGTATAAATAGCTACCTGTGCCCGCGGCTCTGTTTGCATGGATTTTTTACTTTTGTTACTCTAATATTAATTCCTTTTTTTAAAAGAATATATAAGTTATAATTCTAGAAAATATAGCTACATTGAAATCGTGGCATAAGAAAATTGTATGGCACGATTATTTGTTTTAAATGCTTTTAAGCGTGAGCTTACTTGAATAAAACAATTTTAATATTACCTTACTTTAATAACTACCATATTTTACATCTGAATATTTCGCCGTACTCACTGAGATTATAGATAACTTTCCAACGCATGAAACCTGGAGCATACTACTCTGATTACACAGCAATAACATCGTCATAAAAATAAAACACCGCATTACGGATTTTAAAGGATGCTCAAAGATTCATAAACATAAGCTTTCACCTCAGTTCGGGTCGTAAAGTTGAGTGTAACGCGACGGAATATCGTATTAGGTATAATATGACGGTAACTTGGGGCTTTAGGCCTTTCTGCACCTGGTGACACGAATGAACCGTTCCTCTGTGGTCTAATATTAAGTTGGGATCGCTTATAATGCGCCTCCCTACTGAGTTATGTACATGTTTACGAGAAGTTAGCGTTGCGTAGATATATTTGTGGCTGCCGTGGTGTCTGTTATGCGTTGTGAAGGGTGAGAACGATTTGAGTGGTTGCTTGTAGAAAAATAGGCTTGTGCTATGTTGAGTCTATTTTGGTATTTGATGGAATAATTCTTGGAAAAATTAAGTGTACCCACATGATTTAAACATGAAAGGGATTTGTTAATAAACTATTTAAAACAGGGTTAAGTAAAACTTATTTATTTTTTTACCTTATTCAGTTTGAGTTTCCTAACACTATTTAATGAAATTGAGATGACTATAGTACTTTTGCTAAAAAGTGAGCTCTTAAAAATTACTGTAAAAACAGTGGTTAAGTACTTTTATTTATACAGTCATTTACTTGTAATTTTGAACACAGAAAGTATTTTTTCTTAAAAGCCGAACGCCCATGAGAGGTTTTGCTAATGAGAAAATGCACATAAAATATTATTATAAAATGTAGGCCGTATAACCTCCTTTATGTTTTCTTCTTATAGTCTCTTGTAGTATTATTTTTGGAGTTGAGTTCTTACTAGATTTTCCATGTGGTCTCTTGTATTGAAATTGCTAGTTGCTAAATGACCCTATCACATAAAGTATATATATATTTTGTATATTCAAAATCCATGAGCCAGTAATTGTCTCCAATAGTTTACCAAACTCCTGGACTTCGATTGGTTGCAAGCAGCGCCATCTGGGGTTACTCGATGCAGTCACGGGGTCACTCTGACGTCATCTTTGATCGGAACTTGTTACTTAGTTCGGGATATTAAGTTAGCGCAAATGACATGTTGGAGAATCTCTAACTTACAACTAATTACTTCGGGCCACGGCCATATTTGCATAATGCTTTAGCTGGTTTAACTCCCGTGTCAACTGTCATATGTTTATGTAGTTACGTGTTTAATATTCATTGCTTTTTAAAGCATTTACTATCGATGGACAGAGATAGGTATGACAATGATAGTTATGTTTAATGTGCAAACTAGAAAGCTGTCTTACTAAAACATTATTTTCGCTAACAACTATTTTAAGGTCTCGTTTAAAACAGTGCTATTCAAAATTAATGCATGTGATCGTCAAAAAAATGTTTTCTTATTTATATTCCTAATATACTTACAATTGATTGGTATTCCACTCTTGCCAAATACGAGGTGGTGATCACAAACCCGGGTTATGCATCAAAATCTGAAACTCACTTTGCCCCACCCGATAAAAGAACTCAGGACCTCCAAATATCGACGCGAGCGCTTTGCCATTCAGCAACTGAGAAGTTTAAGTTTATGAACTTGTGTACCTTTTATTCTACAAATCGTATCAGCAGTTGTTCCATGATTTGGAGAGGGTAAAACCAACTAAGCTTCGTTCTGCCTATGTCTACATAAATACAGTTGAAGAGTAATAAACATAACCAACAGCCGCACGCATGGCCCGCAAAACAATATACAGGCAGACCTGTATATTATGGCCGAATCTGAATGTGTCAGTGCGTAATTTATCGGGAGCGTGTTTTTTTGTGGAGGTTCCCACTTGACCTCATAAAACACAGAGCCGGTTGCAGGGCTGAAATCGGAGGGCCCTCGAAACGGGCTCTGCCCGCTCTTCGAAAGTGGGAAAAACAAGCGATCGCCACTCCACCGAGATGCCCCGGATGACACTTCACACGTCGTCGTGATTTTTACAACGTTTCCACTTGTCGCTGTGGCGTTTTTCTCTCGTAATCACTTTGATGTGCGGTTCTTTGCGACTGTTTCGAGTGAGGGCCGGATTAATAAGTGTTTCGAGTTGGTGAATAATGAGATCTTTTCGGTAGGCACAATGAGACTGTTGCCTTCGTGTTTCGCAGTCTACTGTGGAAATGTGGAATCTACACAATAAGAATGAACTGAACATAGGGGAAACTTATTTTTAGATTGCGACGCATAGAAATTCTAGTTTATGTGTTTAATGACATAGGTAGGCAAAAGCGGTTTATTGGACTTATATTTACAGTGAGTATTATTCATTATGAAATAATTACTGCCTCGGAACTATTACTGTAGTGGTACCCCGTTGGCTTTGGTTAAAGCAATGATGTCACTTACGATTTAAAAATAAACTTTTAAAAAAATGTGTTACAAAATGCTTAATAAAAATACGTTCATTTGAAAACCACAAAAACTAATTCTAATTGAGAAGAATGCATAACTAAAATGGTAGGTGATTTCTGGATATCCCCTCCCCAAAGGTTTAGCAGTAAATTTGGCGAGCGCTTCGATCGTCAAACCCTTTAGTCTCATGAGCATTCGGAGCTGCGATAGTATTTGATTATTCAGTATTTACGTGTCGATTGTAAAGTCATCTCGGGCAAGTGAGAGATTCGCAGATTCGGAGGCCAGTGGTACGTGGTTGGCAGCCGTCCAACCGCAATACACATTTAACGGCGCGATTTTATACGCACGACACAATTTTAAAGTAGTCTATAAACGTTAAACGTAACATTAAGTAACCGGAGTACTTTGTCATCACAGCTTTTTTCTACTTATTATGAAGTTGGTGTGCCGGCCTTTTTAGCTTATCATTTCGCTTGTCGCTTGAGGACGTGCAGCACCTCGGTCATGCCTTTGCTACGATCGTAAATGCTAAGCAACTTTGAGTGTAATCAGAACTCGGACGGGTGACCAATATTTTTTTAAAACAAAGCTCTTGGTTCAGCTTACTGTTAAAAGATTGCAGGTGCTTCAAGACACGTCAGACGTCTTAACTAACACCAAATTTAACTAGCTGTTGAAGAGTGCCAGTGGTTATACAAATGGCCAGTTGCACTACCGCCACCACAAAAAGTGACGTAAAAGCTGACTTTTGCAAATATAATTTATCCATTTTTTTTCTTTTCAAACTTCTACCTATTGTTTTCTAAAGTTAACGCTAACACTACTTATGTTAATTTGCACAATATCATACTGCCAGACCCAGAGATACAATAAGTTGATTTGCCTAAAATGGAGCGCAACCGATTAAAACAAAAGACGGTATTCAAGTTACAAATTAATTATGTGACGACCAACACCTCAGTCTTCTTTCCGCCTTTGCCCACCCCGATATAAAAATTTTGTTGTTTTGTTTCTACTTTTCTGTGTGTGTGTGCAATAAAGAGTTTTATCTATCTATCTATCTATCTTCTTTGGCCACGGAGTCTTTACAGAGTTCGAAACGTCAGTATAAAAAAAAAGTCTCTGTGTAAAAACTCTAACCTCCTTTTTATGTGTAACATAATTTTCGACAAACCGTCCAGTTATTTGTTATTGTTAACACAAAAACAGATTAATTGAATACTATTATAAAAATGAAAAATGGTATAGTGCGTCAATTTAGCGCCGTGTCGGTTAGTCGCAAAAGTATTACTGCGTCACATGTTATTTGCTGACAGAACTGAAAATTTGCGTCAGGGTAAGTGCCAAATTTATAACGGCGGATTGTACGGAAGGTTTTTACGCTAATTGGTCCAACCGTACCAAGGATTGTTAAAGATAAAATATGCGTTGCAGACTGTTTTCGTTTACATTTTGATTGACTGATTTATTAACGTTCGGAATTGATTGAGTTAAGAACACTTTATTGTGTGCAATTAATGGGCCGTGCTTTACTTACTTTAAAAGTTAGCTGGTAAATAGTGGTTTAACGTTTTGGGAGTGCTTACTGTAAACTTTTTAGCGATCACTATGAGTAAAAAATTTTCGTATGAAAGTTACCTAATGATATAAATACTTTTGGAATTTTGTTAGAAACTATTCCTACTTATCTACTTTTTTGTTGTACCTACCTATAATATTTTCCTTGCTATTGTTTTTTAGGGTTTTGGTACCCAAAGGATAAAACGGGAACCCTATTTTTGAATCGTCGTGGAATTTTTGAATACGGCCAAATCGGAAACTGCAAACAATATCTAGATTGCTCTATTTTGATGGAGGATCCCAAATTTACTATAGAACATTAGCAGCTGGCTCGCATCTTCGCCTGCGTAAGCAACTGTATCCCGAGATCCCTTCTGAATTTCCTAAGAATCGTTTTCTTGGAGGCTGTCTACATATATAAGAAACCTGCCGAATTTCAAGTTTGTACACTGTATAAATCCTGAGATTTCGTGACGAGGCCGTCAGTTGCTTTCAAATTCATAGTTTGAAAAAATATAACATGGATGATCTGTATCAAAACTTTTCAAGTAGTTACAAAATTTTGAAAAGATCAATTAGATGACCACATGACACAATTTAACAAACGCCTTCTCTGCACTTTTTCAAACGTGTCAAACGTGTACCTACATACAACTCTATTAGGATGATTTTTTAAGCTTAATATTTCGCTGAAAACTGAATTCAGTTCCTATGCACGGCTGTTACATCAATGTGCCTCTCTATACAGAAGTACAAAGAGGCACATTGAATGAGAGTGACAGACAAAAGCACAGAGAAGCACATAGAAATGTGCTTATCTGTGCTTTTATCTGTTTAAGAGCAGAGAGAAGAGTAGAGACGAGTTGGTAGGGTAATCCTCTACCAAGATTTTCACATACAAAACGATAAACAAAAATCAATGACCACACCCAAATTGACGGATGTGTCTTGATTTCGGTATCGTTAATGCGCCATCCCATTTGGGTATCCGCAATGTTTCTGCGTGACTGGCGGGTAGATTCCAATTTTATGGTGGTTGCACATAACTGTGGTAGTTGACATATCCTACAATCGCCGAACTTTGATAAAAGGTAAAAGCGAAACAAACTACGCGGGTAATAAGATAAAGTTCCAATTTTATTCACAGATAATATGTTTACGTTGACCTTTGTAAACTTTGTGATGTGCTTGGTTGATGAAAACAACAGGATTTACCTAAGCCCATTGTTTTAGAAAAGGAAATATAAAAGGCATTTTTCGTATTACTACGGTATTTTAAAATGAACGGGGTTCTCTTGTACTTTAAGAAGAGGAAAAGTGTAATACTGCATGCTATTATTTTGAAAGATTGGTAAATTAAAAAATCTGTTACGATCTAATGATAAAATACGATTTATATCATCTTGCAAAAAAAAAGGCCGCAATAATGAATTTTAAACGATTCTATCTTTTAATTACCGAAAATATTACGAACTTAGTTGTTGTTCGAACGCAACGATAAGACACTTCAGATTGAAATCATCAAAATTATACACTTCGACCATAACAATAAATTCGGTGAAATAAATTTATAAATTTCCAGTTAGGCGGTTTTGATTCGTCCCGGCACCAAACCACGACAAGTTGTTGGCTCACTTTTGTTGAATTCCGTACCAAAGTTAGTAGATTAAAACTGCCAATTAGGGAGCATTTGAATTCCAAGTTGTTTTAGAATTCCCGTAATTATTGTTGGATGAACAATTACTGAAAGGACCAGAAAAGATATTAATGACATTCAGGTTTTTTATTGACTAATTGTTTTTCGGCATTATGAATGCAGTGTGGGAGAGTGGGATTTACGTATTTTAGTTGATTTTAAGGATTGAGCCAAGGATTTTTTTAGATGTTCAAAAGATAACCCATAACTTGTGCCACCAGCAGTAATAACACACACATTTAAAAATAAAACTAGTAGCAATTTCTAAATAAAGAGTTAATGTTGAAATAGTTATACCTAAAAAATCATTAAAACGTTTTTATACCTTTTCTTTGCATTATATCATGTAGTAAATTATGCGGTGCTCTTACATGCTACGAATTTATATTCGTAGCATATTCTTTATAGAAGCAATTGATTAAAGAATAATGGTTACTGAATTGTTATCAAATGACAGATGATGATAAAAGGACAAATTTTCATTTTGAACAAAACTATTTGCTAATTCTCAGTCAGATACATCTCAGAGGATGTGGGTTCAATCCAGCTCGTGGGAAAAATTTCCAACACTTTTACAAATTGTACCTAATTTGAAAGCAACAAAATTTTCGTAACACGTTATATACATACAATTTATGAAAACAAACCATCAAACAATATCGACGTAAATAGTTTGATATAAAGCAATAATGAAAACTCCGTTGCATATGTACCCATTTTCACGTATCAATTAAGGCGTATAAGGTGCAGCAAGACGTTTTGATTAAAATTATGCTTCGTGTGTAATGATGGCAAGTATAATTCAGTAGCTAGCTAGTTCAGGAAGTGTGGCAAGTTCCAATTTAATGGTGGTTGAGCAAGTGCTGCGTCGGCTCTCCCCACGCCCCCACCCCACACAATATTATAATTATTATTGCAACGTACGTAACCCGTCATTAAATTAATGCAGAGAAGAGAAACCTTTTATTTTGCAGCGTAGTAATATATTATGGCGGTATGACTTCGCTAACGCAACTCAACGACGTGTTGCTTTGACGGGGCCATCTAGTATTTTAATAATCTGTTTTTGATTAACATTTAAGTGTGTTTTAGCTTTGAAATTTTGAAAATGTTGTTAGTGAAATGTTGTGTTCAACTTATGTACCAAAATGGATTACATATCAACACCAAAAATAGTTATGTAAAATAACCGCGAGTAGATACTTGTTAAGTGTTTATTTTTTATATAATAAAGCATAATATCACCTTTATCATCATCATCATCATCATCATCGTCTCAGCCAAAAGACGTCCACTGCTGGACAAGGGCCTCAAGCATTGTATAGTGCTAATTAAGATATCCTACTAACTATTATAATCCAAACATTCAACGTGCTTTCACTAACCGAACTTCTCAGTATAAGCCATAGGCATCTTATACAAAGTCATATACATACATTTTTAAGTACTTATATATCCTACGTTTCCGGCGAGTTGCTCCGAGCGTAGTCATGAGCTAACTGAGTCAGTCAGATATTCGTACTTGCTATACTAAGGAATAAACTCCTTGGAGATGAAGAAACATTTTATTTAAGAGTTACAAAAAAAAATAGGAGTTCTAAACACAACCTCAAAATATAGAATAAAATCTTCGCACTGATCGTGTAGATTAAATTATCGTAACAGAGATTGTACAAAGAAAACAATCCATTTTTACAAAAAATACAGTCTTTGCAAATATCTTATAATGCCATAAGTCTTTTATTAAGTAATATAAAGCACTAATTAATAAAATTTTCGCAGAAAACGAAGCTCGATCATTACAAACGGTCTATTAAAAGCTTAATCAAAAAATACTTTCAAAGATTTCACTTTAAATGAACATTGAAAAGTCTTAGACCAATTTGTCTTTGTTGTTTTGGATCAGTGAACAACAAGGGACCTAAGAAAATTAAATCTCAGGCAGCGGCACAAAATCCTCAGCGTTCACTTTGGACGAACAAAATCTTCAATCCTCATTCTTTGAGAAGTGCGGCCGAATAAATAAGTTACGAACGATCACACTTAAGCGTGTTGTTATGTGTTCTTAAAGCGCTAGGTTTAGGGGTCAGAATTGAGTGGAAGGTCGCATCTATCGGTGCGGTTGTACCTCCACAACTTGTGTCCGGATGAAAATGCTACTCGGCAGCCAAATGCTAATTTTATGGTGGTTGAACAACTGTGCCGAATCCACCCGCGACACAAAATAACGAGACTGCAGAAGGAAACCTCCATACAAACGCGTTCGAGCAACGCATCCACAGACAACATACCCCTTTCAGAGCCAGATCGCGACGACGACGTCCCTCGGACGGAATCTCGACTTAAAATCGCCGGGTTAAAGTTTATAAAGAGCCGTCGACTAAAATTATGATCATCGTCGATATTTATTACGTTATTTCTTCGGAACGCCTCCGGCTTCCAGCTTTTTTTGTTTATTTCTTCCATTAAAGAATCTGGTCTAACACGATCGCCTGAAACAGGCGCAACAATTGGCGCACGATCGTATCAGCTTGTGTGGCTAGGGATATAACGGACACGAAATATCGCAACAGCTGCTTTTTTTTTTAGAGAGATTGCTGATTGCCTCATACGGCATTTTCAGCGTCACCGGGCTTTTTTGGGGGCGACGAGGTACGTAAAGGGTACCTCAAGCCGTGTGAAACAAATCACCTTCGGAGGTTTTCTAGAGGGAACGGCATCACACACTTAAGGCGACGCACCGCTAAACAATTAATCTAATAAGGAGCGTCGCATCCGCGGCGCCCCGTACCATAAGAAAAACTGGTTTTTTTTTTCCTGCAAATTAAAACTACAAATTATTTAAAAAAAATGAACTAGCATATTTAAGTGTGTGTTAAGACTAATCTACTAAGAAAATTTTGATTCTTAAATCGGTCTGGTTTGCCACTAAAATGCAAATCTATGTTTTAAAAGACTTTACTTTGATATTTTTTTCTCTTTTATAAAAGTTCAAATCGTGATTCTGCAACAAGCAAAATTAAGTCAATTAAATGAAAAATCATGTCATCAAATATCACTTTCATATGTTTTGTAATTGTTGGGAAAAATCAAGATCCCGCCACGTAAATTACCAATGCGTCGCCTTAAAAGTGCGTGTACCCGTGCCCTACTAGATTCTCCGAAGGGTTTGAATCGGATCGGACAACTGCTGCGCTCAGACTTCTTCAAGGTAGTCCATGAGCCCAAATGAGACTGGTTTTTTTACAATTACATTTTTCACAATTATTTTAAAAAGAACAACCACGGCTTTGACGTAATAATAACGTAGAAGTTTTTTGCAGGTTGCAGGTGATTATGAACTTGGACGATGACGCTCAATAATGGCCCGATCTCTCCATGTAATATAATTATATATATTTCTTTGGATAGTTATGTGGAATGGCTGAAGCCCAGCTGTGGGACATGTACTTAAAGACTGATGATTCTGAATATTATGCTAGCTATTTGAAATTTGTTTGATTGTTTTCCCAGCAGTGGAACGAAATAAACTAATTATAAAGAAATAACCTGAGAATATCTTTCCTCCGATAATTTAATTCAATAGAAACAATTAGGCAACGGTTTCCCTTTCCACAAGGGTCCATGAGAGGGTATATGTGCGTCGCTCAAGCACGGTATGTATCCAAATCCAAAACCGTTTCATGCGTGGTGCCACGGGTTGCCCGTGGTACTATCGCAATGTAGATCTCTACCGTGATCTTGATCTTCCCACTATCAAAGATTTTATCAAGGACGTTTCCATACGTTCCTTTGATAACGCCCCCCACCACCCTAACTCGCTTGTTGTGGCGGCCGCCAACTATAATGTTGAAGGCCTTCCACCAACAAGACGGTAAGTATACATTTAGACGTCCTAAACACGTCCTAGATGACCCCGACGACCCCATAACAGTTGCGAACGCCCCCCCGCCCGATCCTCTAAATGTCACTACACATTTACAGAATACACTAAACATGCACACTAGTTGAGGCCCAAGACACCGTACTCGTAGGACAAGGGTACGAAGAACCGGTTTACACGCGCTCTATACCAGGTACAGACATGTACCTGGGCGCTTCTCCCCTCCACCACGGCCCGGTCAACCCGAGCCGAGGTCCGAGCCTTTAGAGGCGCCCACGGGTTGTCCCGCTCCCCGATCCGATCCGAACACTTCGGAGAATCTAGTAGTGCACGGGGACACGCACTTTTAAGTGTGTGATGCCGTTCCCTCTAGAAAACCTCCGAAGGTGATTCGTTTCACACGGCTTGAGGTACCCATTACGTACCTGGCCGCCCCCAAAAAAGCTCGTTGACGCTGAAAATGCCGTTTAAGGCCATCAGTAATCTCTCTCAAAAAAAAACACGGTATGTATGAACCTTACGTTCTTGGGTCTCTTTATATTGTGGCCGCGGTGTCCTTCGCAGTATTGCCTCGTAGGCGTCATCTAAATAAAATATACATCCTGTTGGAGTGTAATAGCAAGGGTTGCTTTTGCTAGTTCAGCAAATTGTCTCGGACAGTGATTGGTGGTTAATTAATTTTTTTCACACACTTCTTACTTTGTTTTTTCTTTCACGGAAAACTTGCTTAGGTTTTTTCCGTAAAAATTACAGTTCAATTTGTACCACTTAATAACGGAGCTGTTATATAATTGCTTAAGGAGTAGGTATCAAAAAATCATGTTCAATGGACTAAGAAACAAAATATAAGACAGGGAAGTTTCTCAATTAATAATATTTTTTTTCTGTGGGCGTCGTCGTAGCAACAACTGCGGTTCTTTGGAATGTACAGACGCTTCGTATCAACCTATCCAAAACTGTCAAATGTAATTTATAAATGTTAAACCGTATGTCATAGACATAAAGTTCAATGTCTATTGAAGAAATCTGACAGTTTGTGGTTACCAAAATTATCTTACAGATACAAAAGCTTACATATTTTTAGGTAAGGAGCAGAGCAGAGTATAAGAAAGGAGCAGAGGTGAAAAGTGGACACGATCAGCGTTTTGTTTATGCATTGCTGCCCAATAGAAACCAGCCAGCATTGACCAATTCTCCAGGGTGCCTATTGTGAGTTTTGTTTACTATCCGTATTCATTCGATTACGTTTCATCATCATCATCATCTCAGCCAAAAGACGTCCACTGCTGGACAAAGGCCTCCCCCAAGGATATGACGGAACGATTACGAAAACAAAATTTAGTATGGCATTGAAGCAGTAAAATTTGGCCATACAAATTCTCGGTGTCGTTAACGTAATTGAATGGCTAGTGAGACTCGCACTAGGCTCCCTGATTCCTGTGACTAATCAAGAGTACGAGTAGTACAAGTAAGTAGTAAATTTTGCTATGAGAACTTTTATGTCAAAATCGCGAGAACATAATTAATGTGCATATGTTCCGGGTAATTTAAATTTAAAACCAGTACGTAAATTAAATGTTAATTCTCAAGTAAGGACATCATAACATTATGAGGACCCAGTAATCTAAATTTAACAAAGATATTCTACAAATATAAGGGAAGGTGAACTGTAGGTCTTATAAAGAAATAAAAGAATTAGCTTGGGAGAAGCTGATTCTTTTGCTTCTTTTTGCGACAAGAGTGTGGCTCTTATGTTAAAGAATAAGATCCCATTGCGTATGCTATTTAAGAAATCTAACAGCCGTTAGAGAAAACTATAAACAGAAACTACCAAATACCGAAAAAACGAAGTCGACCTTGACACTTCAGACCGAACCAACGCCCCCAAACAGTTGCTCCATAAAAATCGAAAAGAGCCAAACAATGTTGGCGCTGATTAATGGAGAGTTCAGCATGCAATCGTTACTTTTCATTACTCGTTCGAAGTGCAGGCCTGAAGGCTGGGCCAGAGCGGTCAGATTAGAAAAGTTCCGGGGTACAAGTCGAAAACCGACTTTAAAGGCATGTACCAACATTTGGTTTTAGAAGCGCCCGACTGCGGATTGAAGGCAACTTTAAATTGGAATGTATCCCGCTATAAGCCTCTCGTGATTGGCCTGTTTGTTCTTAATTAGTATTAATCGAAAGTTTATGGGGTGAGCAAAGTTTTGTATTGTAAAATATCACCTTAATGTTGAACGTAATGTTAAACTGCAGATATCCAGCTGAAGATTTTCATTTAGATCTTGGCTGCTGCTTTATTGATTTAATCAAAATTGTGACAGGTGTCCCCATTTGTTTATGTTCCTAAATTAAATAAAATATAAGTTTTAATATTTTATAATAATATTGTGTAAAAATTTCGATTATAACTTATTTGATGACATTTTCATATCCCTGTTTCTGTTCTTCTATTACTTTAATGAACTGTGTAATGAACTCTGGAGTGAATACTCTGGTAAGGTGTTAAAACTGTTAGTATTTGCTTATGTCCCAACCTCCTCATGTGCTATTGTGCATATGGGAAGGCCGTTAAGAACTGATGATGATGATAGTGAGATATTAAACTATTAGGAAGGTATAAAAACTTCTTTGTTAAAAAAACGTAACTGCAAAAACAAAACAACATCAACTTTAATCAATTCCAATCAGGTATCACCTTGGTTGTGTGTATTTATTTGGATACCATTAAATTTAATGAAAATAATGCGGCGGTCAGTGACCGGAAATTATGTAAAGCAAGCCTAAAAACACAGACACGGGAAATCAGCGTATTCATTTTAGAGGGAGCCACCCCATCCATTAGTGAGTCATACTGCGGCATCGCAAACAAATTCTGTAATGCTCCTTGCATACATTTCAGTCCGAAATTGAGACGATATAAGCTCTTTGACATAGGTGTTAATATGAAAAGTAAAGCAGTTTTGGAAACGGAATTTTATGTAGGTGAGAATAATATTTTAAAAATAATAACTAAATACCTAAATAATAATATATTTTTTCCTTTACTGTGTAAACAAGCCTTCTTTGCTTTGATAATGCTTTCAAATACTTCAAGTATATATTTAAGTCAGCAGTTGAAAGCTATTTGACGTAGGTGTTAATATGAAAAATGAAGCAGTTTTGGGAATGGATTTTAAATAGACGGGGACAACAAAAAATCTATGTATATTTTTTGCTTTCCTCAATACCATATGAGTACAAGTCAACCGTATTCTATCGATAATAATGCTAATAAAGGTGTTAATTTGAGCAATCAAGATTCTTTGGCAATATTGGAAATATGCGATATTAACGACAATATTGAGATTTTGATTGATGCTTTTCAAAAAGTAGGATTCACTTTTAACCTATTAATTTAAAGTCAACCCAATTTTATATTTCCAGGTTGTAGGTTATTATGACAGGATTAAAAATGGGTCATCTTTTTACAGTCTATTGCATATAAACATAAGGTTTAAAAGCAAAAATGCGTGTAATCTATAAAAGTAATGAGTGCTTATAATCTTTTTAATGTAAAATATATAATTTATTAAAACCTTTACTAACACGATTAATAAGCAGAACATTGAAGCAGTCGAAACTCTTGAACGTTCAGACTCTTTCAGTCATTTGGACGAACGACTCTTATCGTCTTACTTTTATAGGTTGCGAATCGAAAGGGCTTCGACGTCACAAAACGAGACCCTTCCATTGTGTTGAAGTGTTGAGTGAACTTACCATGAACGGCCCTTGCCCTTGTAGCAATAGGTGACTTTTATGTAACACGGAAGGTATACATTTGAAGCGGCGAATCGAAAAAAGACTTGCATTTTTATTTGGGACATGCAAGAAATTTATATTATTTTCAAGGAAAATAATATGTATTTTTTTTCTTAAGGGGTGTACATTTAGCTTTCATCTCACCTTATGTTAAGTGATAGATAATAATGCTAAAGGTAGAGGTAGGTAGGAGGTAGAGGACACCCGGAATCTTCATCTACTGAGGAGCTCTGCCAGTAAGGCTATCATGACTCTGTCCAGCACGTGCAAATTTGTCAAAACTTCTACTCTTACTTTGTAGATAATGTTGATAACATAGATTTCATACGAATTCAAAAGGGTTTTTCAACACTTCTCCATTCTTCTATTTTATCTAAGCCATATTTTCAAATCATCACATCTAAATATGTATTTAATTATGACTAACCTTTGTGATAAGTCTGTCGCCAAATATAGACTTTTGAGCGTACTGCCTGTGTATTATGATTTAATTTGTGTCGTATTATTTTTGACAGCGTTTTCAAGAAATAATCAAATTGAACGATCCTTTCTTTTTGTTACAGAAAGCCTCCGAGACTACTTTAGCAAATTCGGGGAAATCACAGAAGTTATGGTTATGAAAGACCCAACAACGAGGCGGTCGAGGTAAGTCCATATACTAATTAGTTTATAATTAACAATTACAAAATAAGCATGCAAACTTAAGCTATAGCGAGTTTACAACTTTTACGAGTGTATAGGTATATCGTTAAAACCAATTTAAACGGGGATTAACGCAAACTAATTGGTAAAAAGGTATCATACCTGTCACCGGCTGACTGCTGTCGCGATGTTGCGCCTCCGTTTGCGCGGCATAGTCTTCATCCACCGTCACATTATTTTGACAACTACCGCCACACACAACACTAACGGTGTCCCTTTTACATATACAAGCCTTATTCTGGTTGTTTACCGACTGCGAGGAAAAACGAGGATGTCTTTTTGCAAAGGACTTTTAGGTATATCATGTTTAATAGCGTGCACTTAGCTTTCTAAGGCCTCTGCCTATGTCCAGCAGTGAACTAGTACTATAGACTGATGATGATGATTATGATGATGATTTAAAGGTATAATTAGGTGTAGTTAATATCCACAGGATGTATAATTCATGAATTGGCACAGTATTAATAAATAACGACAAATCATGAAATGTTGGCCTAACAATGTAAAAAAAAAAATAGAATTGGGAGAGCACCTGACCCGGTATGTCAGAAGGGTGCGGGTTCAAATCCTGCTCGTGGAAATTTTTTCAACATTTGTGTTTTTGTAATTTGTTCGCAACAAAATTTGCGTTAAAATTATATAAACATTTCTAACAATGTAACTTAGTAACCTAAAAATCAGAGAAACAAGAAGTAAATTCGTTTTTTAAATATATTTGAAAAGCAGAGTGAGGCTCCTTTGTAGAAGATAACAGCGAAGTCTGAAAGCAAAAGAATGCCAACAGAATCTATTAGGATTGCAATAGCTTTTATCATTACAGTTCGATATTAGTTATAAAATAATAACCAAAAGAAACAAATTCATAGCTGAATAAGTTTGAAACGGCGCGGGGGCGTTCCACTTGTCTTGATAGCTAGGTAAATTCATTATGTGGCCCTCTGTTAAATTGTGTACCTTCTACCTCCAACCAAAATTTTGATAATCCGGTCGATCATCAAAGAATGCTTCCACAGCATATTTGGAGAGTGGTCAGCAGGGTCACGGGAGCGGTTAACTCAGAACACGCCAAAAGTTATCGGTTTGCAAATAAGTTTAGCCTTATAGGAGCGTACTCGTTTCGAAATTTGCGGTTACCTTTGAATTGTAAGCAGTCAAATGGTGGACTTCAATTTTAGGAACTTAACAATAGAACTCAAATTATTCCAACTGAATTAAGCATTTGGACGAGTTGAATGAGTGAGGATTTCGGTATTCACTTCAGCCAGACTGCTAAACTAAATTCCTTTAATGGCCGTATTGCTTTGGGCATAGCTGGAATGTTCTGCGTGTTCTCGGCTGACCCTCGTTCAGTAATGTTTGTGTAGATACACTTTTGTACATAAATAATGCTTACAATAATAACGTTAGTTACACAAATTCTGTGTTCTCATTGTGAATGGGATTATTTGAAAATTAATTATTTAAATTCACCAACGAACGTAAACGTGCCGAAAACCGTGATGTGTTTTAATAAATGTAGTTTAGTATTTAGGTAAATTGAAGGCAAATACAATTTGTCTTTCCTGATAAGCACATTTTTACCTAATATTTTTCCTAAGCCGAATGTCAAATCAGGCCGATGACACACGATATTGGACGTTTTAAAGTAGCAGAAACGAAAGTCAGGAACAATAACGGCTTAACGTGCCTTCCGAAGTACGGCGAAGCTCAAGATATTTTAATTTGGTCCGCCCGTCTAGTAAACATCCGTAATTGCGAAAGTTGCTTAACTTGTAAGATCGCCGACCGAACGCGCATGCCACTGCGCCATAGAACTCTGCTTGAGGTAGGTAGATGTTTTAGGTAGGTATATGTGTATAAAATCATATGTAACCGATTACTTATTTTCTTACCGACTTGCTGATTGAAACTATCGACTGAGTAACATCAGCTCCAGTGGATGCGTCGATTTTCTAGATTTTAAGGTTTTAATGGTACCTAGTAGTAGGTATGTGGTTTTTTCAAAAAATAATTGGTGATAAAAAAATAATTTCGGTATACAAAATAAAGTACGACGACATTAAAGAAGCGGTATTGATAGTATGTTAAATAGTACGCTTGCCTAGAAGAAACTTGCAACTCAAAATTTTGACTCCCACAAAAAGGTATTTGGAAAAGAGGTCGGTGACCATTTCAAATGTCGCCCTAAGTTGCTACACGAATCAAAAATCAATTGTCCATTATAATAACTTGTTGCCAGCTATTACAATCACTATCTCGCCGTATAACAATCAAGCCACTACGTACACAATCCGAGTGGCTTAGCAACTCTCGAGACAAGAAATAAGTTGTCAAAGTGTCGGGCGCAAAGTTGCTCTGTTGCCGTCTCAGCTGCTTAGGTGAATAGTAGGTTTCACAAGTCAATATTGCCCCGGGCCCCCCGCCCTGAAATAATATGCCTAGAACCGATATTGAGGCTCAGCTGGGAATCTGAATGCAGCCTGCCAACCGTTACGCTGTGCGCCTCAGCCAAATGTAATGTAAACGTCTTTTGTTTATGCTTATTGGTAGCGGCCATTGGAGTTACGGCAGAGTGATTAAGGAGATTGCGCTTGTTGTCGCTAGAAAGTGTTTCTACGTTTAGGCGCATAGGGTGTTTTAATAAACAGCTATTAAGAAATAAGTTTGATTAATTATTTGACTCATAGAAAGAAATATACCTACTGGTTGTTTAGTAAGGATGAAACGACCAAGACACATAGGTACCTATGTAATAATAAAAATAGAAACAGTTTCGAAAACAATTACAGTTTAAAAAAAAAACAGTTATTCGACTATTATTTTAATTACAAGTCATGTTTATGCTTGCAGTCTTACAAAAAATCTAAGCAAATATATTAATGCTCAAAATATAAAAACTTATTTTCAAAATATACCAGTTGTTACTTAAATAAAATGATAGCATTTCCTTTCTAACATTTGCAAATGAAAATTTTGATATCCAAAACGCTTGATTGCATTACTTTTTTTCACATTCAACATAATTAATAAGACGTATACTTGCAGCAATAACGTTATCTATACACGGTGTCTCTAAACGTATAACTACACTTAATATTTATTTCGGCGCTGACTCTCCTTCAAAAGAGCACCTTAGCATGCAAGATACAAAGTTTATATGTTGGTGCTGCAGAAAAACAGTGTCCTGTGTTATTTTTTCGGTTTTAAATCTTCCGTGACATTGCTGGGAGCGCGCACGAAAGTTTGTGGGTCGACACCTTATCTGGGACGTAAATCAGCCGGACGTCCAGGGCGAGATGTACCGGGGTGTCCTGAAAGTGATAACAGTTTGAAACTTGCCGTAAACAACGTTATTAATAAGTTCGAGAGACGTGATTTTTGTAAACGACGTGTTAAATCAAGTGATTTTACGGCGGACTTTCATTTTAGGTGATACATTGATAGGTACTTAGTACTTAATAAATACCTCGAATCAATAATATTTAACCACATAAATACAGATTTTCCTATGTGCAGTTTATAAAAAAAAACTTTATTTTAATTTCAACAATTCTTTTTGTGTAACTTTAAGGTTTATAATCGTCGGATAATCAATAGTTTGCCTTGAACCCCCATTAAAACTTTAATTCGTAATCATAATCATATGATAAAAGGTTCGTCATTGTTCAGAAGGTCCTTTTACCAAGTAATATAATGTTGTCTAAGTTTAAAAAGCTGTTTTAACATACGATATAGTTTGTCGATGAATAGCGTGGTTGGTAAACGAACATCGATCAACCAACATTAATTATTCGGACCGTACTACACTGGTCATGTCTGAATATTAGTTTAACAAAACTAGTCTTAGTTAAAAATTCATTACGCAGAAGTCAAAGTTACCAATGCTAATGATTAGGGCAAGTTTAAATTAATAGGTATAGTTAAATTCTACGTCAAAGTTAAGTAATACTTATATCCTTTATAATTATTGTGGTTTATTTTATTAGAACTTAGGGCGTTGTTTTATTTAATTATTTGTTTATTTGGTATTTTTTTGTATTTGCGAGCTAGTAATGGCAGTGACGACTATCTAAGTTAAGATAAGTTTGTACCTAAAGATAAGGCTCTTTCCTCACTATTGAAAAAACATGCTATCATATCGTAACACAACAATGTTACTGTTGAAGACGCATGTAAATATAATAAGTATAGTTCAAATAGTTCCTACTAGATGGCGCGGTTCGTATTCTGACTGAATCGCGCTATCGAAATGTTGTGGCAAATAGCATATAAGGCATGGAATTTGTCAATAAAGTAAAAATAAAGTCAATAAACTAGCAAATTTTTGAAGAAAGTGGTCAGTGTGCACCACCACACCTCTCGTACTCGCAGTGGTTCGCTGTGGATAAAGTACGTGGCAGCAGCCTGGTGGAGTCCTGATGGTGAAAGAAGAACAGCCTGAAGGAGTCTGGTGTTGGCAGCTGAGCAGTGAGGACTAAGGTCAACTGATGAGCAGATTTTAGTATCCAGGAAGGATACTAGGTGGAAAGCAAAGAGGTTCAAGCGTGAGTCGAAATTAAATTTAAAATTTGGCAAACGAATTTGAACTCTACTGTAAGCACTAGAATTACTTTTAATAGTTTAATTAGTTTTAGTAGTTTGTATGTTTGTTTAGACTTAGAACAATTTGTAAATTAGGACTTAGAATAATTTTATAAAAAACGACGGAACGGGGAATCCATGTCCGATTTTCCTCAGACTGTCAAAAACACTTGTAAAATTTTCAACACAAAATATTTTTATTTTATAAGTTTGTTAGTTTATAATTTCTAAATATTTCTTTTAAGTTCATACAATGGAAGGTCTTATTAATGTTCAATTAGATTTGCATAACACAATAAAAAAAGGATTAATTAAGTTTAAGAAAGTTCCTAAAGCTAAAATTATACAGGAATATATTGAAGCCTGTTTAGAGAATTTAGAGAGTAATTGGAAATTATTTTGGTTAAACAACTCTAAATTGTATGCAATTTCAAAACCGGAAGATATAGCAAATTCTTACTATGTTACAGAGGAAATTTATGAAAATACTGAGGAACACTATTATGTATTTAAATCTTTTCTGTTAGGCAGCGTATATGATTATCTGAATGAAACATCTGAAGATGCTTCAAAAATATCTATAATAGATGAAAAAATAAAAGAAAACAATATTTTGAAGCAATTCTGGGAAATAGAAGAACAAGCTCAAAGTAATATAGAAAACAAGGACACTAAAGAAAAGAACATGCAAAAAGAAGAACAAAATATAAGGACAACAAGCGACAAAGACATAGATATAAAAGCAGAAAGTACAATTAAAGTATTAGATATTTTCTATGATCGTAGAGATGATCACTTCCAGTGCTCGGTGAACCTCCCGATGACAGCACCTGCACCTGAAATAAAAAGAACATTAATGCCAATAATAAGACGTGTCCACGGTCCATTGGGGTGGATAGCACCAAGCATGATTATAGCTAAATTGTCAGGCATAACTTGGGATGAACCAATGACAGCAGATTTAAAGAGTGGATGGTATACTTACTGTAATGAGTTTTCAAAATTTATTTTAACCAGAATTCAACGTTGGTTAGGCACTGTTAATAATGTTAATGTTAGTTCATTTGCAAGGTGGCAATTTATTCGAAGAATGTTAATTTGTTTTTGGCATCGATGGTTACAAAAATATCTTTGTAACTGCATAATCAAACATAAATGGCGAAATAAGACACCAGAACCCAATGTGGGTGACTTGGTTCTCGTCAAAGAAGATGACTTACCACCAAGTCGTTACTCGTGTGTTCACCATTCTTGTTAAGTCCATTTTAGTTAAAGGTCAATACCATGTATTTTGTTTTTGTCTATTAATAATATAAAGTTTTCTTTTATATTTTGCTAAGTCGTTTGTTTTGTAAATTCAGTTCACCAAGAGCAAGAGTCAAATTCAGTCATGTTGGTCATATTATTTATACTTAAAAGGACATTTCGTCACATATGTCCTTGGTGGGCGCTATGTTGAAGACGCATGTAAATATAATAAGTATAGTTCAAATAGTTCCCACTAGATGGCGCGGTTCGTATTCTGACTGAATCGCGCTATCGAAATGTTGTGGCAAATAGCATATAAGGCATGGAATTTGTCAATAAAGTTGTTACCTGAATTAGAACAAAGAAGCTACTAGCGGTTTCATTTTCAACCCTATTAGCATTCCCTTCAGTACATAGGTATACCATTTTTCAGTTACCAACCTTATTGTTGCATTTAATGACATTAATTATTTAAAATTTAATTTAGGTAATTACTAAAGTAAAAGAAACATAACTTAATTTATAAATAACAAAAAATACCTTTAAATAAAAGATGTCCTCCATTATTGTTTTGAGTTACATAGATGATGGGTGGGTGTTAAATAGGCGAATTTATAATAAACCCGCAGGGAATCGAACTTGGGAACTCTAGCTGTGAGACCGCTGCCGCTGGTGTAACCATTTGACAACAGTGGCGTTTAACTGTAGACCAAATTTCTTTTTAACTACCGCTAAGCTAAGCTAGCCGCTATAAAAAGTCTTTGGAATGATCTCGATAAATATTTATTTCTCTATCTCCTTTGTGACCACGCATCACGCAACATGCTATTAACCAATAAATATATTTGAATTCTTTCTTTCAAAAAGTTTCAAAAGTCACGCTACTTAAATGTAATTAAAACGTGTTTAATTTAACGTATCCAATTTCAATATTTTGATGACATATGAAATCTCAGTTTACTTAAAGTTAAAGTTGTAAGCGACGGCGAGCGCAAGCGTTGCTCAACTTCGCAATGTATGCATTTCCACATATTAATCGTGTCGCACTGTTGCAAAGTGCTTGCGCGGACGAACTTCAGTTATAATTCTTAGATCAAAGGCCTCTTAGTTCGCCCACCGCGACTTGCCCAACTACAGCATAAGCAAGCAAACTAAATCAATATCGAAAGTCAATGAATCAAGAGTAATATATTCGGGTACATAATAAATGTGCGCTACCTGAAGGCAATATCTGAAAAATTTGCCTCCTCGATATTGCTTACAAGAGAGTTTCCTTTCTCCCCAAAATTTAATGCGTCGTTCGCATTTTTATATAAAGAAGTAGGTAAGTGAAATAATTTGCGGTCGGCGCTTTTTATTTCCTTTTATTTATTTTAATGGTAGGTCTCCTTTTTTGTTTCTTTCTTTTGAGCTTATAAAGAAAGGCCTTCCACAAAAAACAGCATGTTAAAACGTATCGTTATAAATGTCTGAATTTATAACAAGGTGTAAGTGAAACAAATTGGATTCTTTTGATTGCCCGAATGAAAATTAATAAGGTAATTTGTCTTGAAAAAATGTTCTCTCTTACGAGCATAATTTCTGTATCTCCACTAATTAGAGAATAACTTCTGATTTGTAGACGTTAGAAAGTAACTTTTATAAATTATTTTAGCCATAAAACAAAACCTTTTATCATAATTTTACGGGCCAAGTTTTAAAAGTTGAAACGCTCATTTCCTGTTGGGACGCAGATAATGTGATTAAGGCAGTGGTTTTCAAATGCGCCGTCGAATGTTTAAAGTTCACAACGCCGAATGGAATTCGTGTAACGCACACTTGTATGTGTAAATAACTTTAGGGTTTTCTGATATGTGGCTCGACTGAATGGCAGTTTGTATCATCGGCGGCTTACGCCGGATTTGGACGGGCGCGTCTCCATTCACGCGCGTTTCATTCGTTTCCACTAAAAATCTAAAATCAATAAAGGATCACGGCATAAATGCAAAGATTACTCTGTTCGCTATTCTAGCAGCGTGAAAAATGCGCGGCAACATGAGCCGTCCGAAATAAAACCGCGTATCACTATGAGGCTGTAAGTAGAGCCATAAAAGGAAGATCCTTCGCTGGAATCGCTTCGGCAAACACCTACAGTGGAGAGCGGTGTTAAATGAGAGGGATTATGCTCGCCCCCGCGCCCCTCGCGACGTCATCCCTTCTACTTAAGAGACGTCATATTTAGTAACAGATGTGCAAATGGATGACATATTTATTTCACCACCATCGCATGACATTCTGTGACGAGTTCAATTTTATTTCATGTTCTGTGCAAAAAAGATCATACGACATTCAAAATTTAAATGTAAAATGTCTCATACAACTTACTCGTAAGTTATGATAAATGAGCTCTTATGAATGTCACTTCGGTTTGTAATACCGGAAAAATCAGTATGGGCAGGCCTCCAACAAGGTGGACCAAGGTGGATACGATCTGGTGAAGGTCGCGGGTAACCGTTGGATGCGAGGTGTACAATACCGGTTGCTGTAGAGATCCTTGGGGGAGGCCATAATGTCCAGCCATGGACGTCTTTTGGCTGAGATGAAGATGATGGATGTCACTACGCCATCGGTTCTTAAGCGTACAGGATGGGAGACCTTGCACTCAGAAAAAACCAGCAAAAAATCTGAGCAAGAGCATTTCTTTTCCCCATTGTACAGCGTAAAATCTTGACAGAGACTCCATTTTTACCATATTCAATTATCCATAGGGAATTATTAAACCTCGGAAGACGTTCTAACAATTTGCTTCCGATCAAAAAGCTTGAGAGCTGACATAACTGTATTAAAACAGCATACTAGTATACCGGTATTAATGGGCCCGACCGGTTCAAATCTCCTACGCGCATACTAACGTAATAACAATGCGAGGGCCCGCCATCGAATTATTCTGACCGATTGCACATATGTATTGCACCGAACGATGAGATAGTGAACTGAACACGTATCAGCCATCAACGGAAATTTAATAGTGTTGTGGTAAAATCATTTAGTTGAAATGATCTTTATTGATTTGCTCGTAAAAGTTTTGTAGAAGGCATTTCAGATTCTAGCACAAACGAAAGAAAGGAAAGTCTTGTAAAAAAATTACGATTCAAAATAACTTACAAATAAATTTATTAAATTATACCTTTGAATAGATACGAACGTTATGATTGTTTTTTTATATAATATTATAAATTTAACGTTTAAATCGAATTCTATTGTTTTTCAATATATATTTTGATACAAGCCAACAGGTTTTATTTTATTAAATCACAACTGCAATTATTTCAATAAAAACAATAAAGGTATGTACGAGTAGGTAAGTCGTTACATGTACCTACTTTAATTTCTAGGTAGTTCAGGTGTCTGAGAACTACGTAACAACGCAGTTACAGTTCCCCTCGATAATAACGAAAACTTAGTTCCACATAGATCTTGGGCTAACACCTGAAAGTTAAATTTACTTTAAAAGTGCTAAGTGTACTCACAAAATTCGCTTCGCGGTAACGTTCATTACTAGTTCGATAATCGGTCTGAAGTAGCATGGATGCATAATCAAGTAGACGGGTCTGTGGGGGGATCGCGGGAGACGGGAGAAGGGAGGGGTTACTCGTAAAACTATTACAGCAGCGTTCCACGGAGCACTATGCTGGCTTCATTAATCGGCCATCGTATGAAGCTATCCGGTGCCGTTATGATATGACGGGTAGGCTAACGTGTTACGAGCGGCTGGCCCATTATCTAACTAGCCGACGGGATCTGCCATCGCCAACGCGACTGTCAAAATATCTGCTGAGCTTGATTTGTATGGCGGACTAGTGCGGACTTGTGCACAGCGTGGTGTCGCAAAATGCGGTGCGATTGCTCTTGTAGCCGCAAGTTATGTGGCAACTGCTGCGACAGATTTTGGAGAGTGTTAAGTTGACGATCGCTTACTTAATTGTGCAGTTACTATATGGCGGAGGTCTGAGAACGAGTAAGAACGTTGATACGATACGACATAGAATTTGAAGTAGCACGTCTACACAAAATCTCATCGAATGGCAAATAAAACTCGCATTGCAGTCTACACTGATGTATTGACCTGACCTGTGACGGTAGCCAAAGTAACATTAAGAAAACGATAGCGAAGTTCAAAAAGAATAAAATGTATGGGATTGACATAATATTGACCACGTGATTTAGCGCGGCTTATAAAACGGTATAATAATAAAAAATGAAAGATATGTATACATATGCACTTTTAATATAAAAAAAGTTATATCTTATTTTCGGACCTGGCAGAGAAGCATTTCCCACAGATGTAACATATACCTGAATTAGAAAACTTTGAAATAAAAATATCACTTAGATATAGAACTTTGAAAAGAGCACGGAGCTCGGCCTTACCATATGCTGTAGAATACTTCAGATTGATTAATGCAGATGTGTAAGGGCCCGGTCTCACTAGGACGCCGCGCGCCGTTGCGACGAAACTGTAAATAATGTAGTCATTTGAAATGTATAGTAAGCTGGTACTAGAATTCAAATCAGAGCTCGACTGGATGGTGGATCCCTTTGTTACGTTTCTGCCGAAAAGCACCACTGTTCGTATTTCTCTTCGGAGGTGAAGAGCTTACCTCATAGTAAAATTTTGAGGCATCATCTCAGCGAAAAGACGTCCACTGCGGGACAAAGGCCTCCCCCAAGGATCTCCACAACGACCGGTTTTGTGCTGCTCGCATCCAGCGGCTTCCCGCGACCTTTACCAGATCGTCGGTCTACCTTGTTGGAGGCCTTTTTTTTTGGGCAGTGGAAAACTCTTTGGCCGAGTACCACTGCGCTCGAAGAGGCGCGGATGGTTATGTTGGGTTCTCCCCTCCAGCTCCTGCCTCCCTGCCCAGACTCGAGGGTCTCGATAGGGATTTGGGAGGAGGGGCCTACCCACTAAAAAACCACTGTACATCCCCTTCAATGCCGCTAGGATGACTGGGATCACAGGTTTTGGCAGTCACCAGTGTTCACCCTAGCGGCGGCCCGCCAGAAGGAGCACGCCCGAGGATGTTTGAGCGTGTTCCAGACGTCCTATGACTAGTGGACGGCCAGGGATTCCTCGTCCCTGACCGTCACCTCAATGCGGGGGAATGAGGCGGGCATACTGCCGCATCCTTCTCTTATTTCGTCTGCGTCGGATTAGGTCCGCATGGATAGACCCTCTCCGCGGCCTCCTTGTGCCCACACTGCGCTTTTTGGTACGCGGTCGTCACTCAAGGACTGTTCCGTCCCAGCGGCCATTAGTGCTGCTAGCGAAGCGTGGTCGCTTTCCCTATAATGCAACTTTTTACCACATTATTCGGATACTTTTGCCTGAGTGGTCGTGGTCGTGGTCGTGGATATGGGTGAGCCATTTCACTTAAGTACAGGGATTTGTGCACATCTAACGCATTAAAAAGCCACTGCACACAATGAACCCTTGTAACACGGATTCGGATTCTGGGCAAAATCCTACTACCAGGCCCATCCAAACATGGTCAGTTTGGCCTTCTTTAAGTGTGAATATGAGAGAACGTAAATAACGCCGCTCCATCTAATGTTAAAGTGGACTGGACTTAGTTATCGCCAATTAAAACAAGCTATATGGGATCGCAGTAAATTTTGTATACTGATCTCCAAACTTCAGTATGAAGATGGCACTAAATGATGATGATGATCTAATGTTAATCAGTTACCAAGTCTGTATACGAACAGCTAGTGGACTAGAATTATGCCTTCATAGCCGTCTTTACCTTGCAGCCCCGCAAGTTGCCTTTTCACACATCTTTTATAGGATGGGTGTAAGAAAAAGGTAACGCGTGTGTAATGCGAGCGTTAAGAAGAAGCGGATTCCAGGTGCGAAGTCAGCTAAAATGATTGACCCCATGCTGTAGGAAGGAGAAATACGTTTGCTGGGAGAGCGTTCTAGTGAGATACGGCTCGAACGGTGATGTTGGACGATTGGTTAACCTTGATGCTGCGGTCGTACGTTCGCAGCGCCTCTCATTTATGGATAAGTACATATCAAGAGAACATCAAATATAATTTAATTTGGTTGCCCTGTGGCTAGGTTGCCCACATGATAATTAGAGTTCGCCGTGCCAATCTTTATAATTTTACTTTGTGGGCTAAGTATACGTATATGAACGTGCCAAGCCCAAAATTATTTTTGAAACAAAGCTACGAGTATTTGAGCGAACTTCCAGTTTACATTGTTAATATAATTGCGCTTTAAACGATTAACATTTACTGCTGAAAATAAACGTAAATTGTGTGAAAATTACTATTATTGCTGTAAATGTGATAACGTTAAAAATTATTCTGTGTTAATTGAGTTCATTAAAATAAATACCAAAATTTAAACGTTGTACAACGAAGCGGATATGATTATTTACACTAAGTTCCACGTTTCCTCTAGTTAGTATCCCTACTAACTAGAGGTAGTAGTCCCAGATTCGATCCCAGTGGATGTGTATTGGTTTGGGCTTGTTATAATCAATTTATAATATTGTTGCTTTTTGGTATTAAATGCCAGATAGCCTTTTCCTCATTAGATAGAGATTTTGGGTGAGATATAGGTCAAGCGCTTCTGTGTACAAACACATATACATGGTGAGCAATCCAATTCCCGTTTGCGTATAATATTAATGGATTTGTATATTTTTTTATGCAGTTTTACGACAACAGTATAGTCCTTTAAAGTGAAACTTTAGTAACTTTGGATTTCTCTTTATTCATCCATTTGGATTTAATTATTTTATGGTAATTATACCATAAATTATTATAACAGGATGATTGTTTGTTGGTGAAATGGCACTTAGGGTGATGAGATTATAATATATTTGAAATTATTGTTTACATCATCGACAAGAGCTCTCTCTTCTTAGTGGCTATGGGTATTGGTGACAATGACAGAAAATTGCCGCAAAATGGCGGGATTCACTGTCCTCTGTTAGTAACAAAATGACGTAGTTTCCGAGGTGCTATACGTCTGTGTTCTCGTGCCTGACCTATGTATCGACAAACAAATAATCTTTGTGAGTGGTGACGACGAAGCTATCGTGCTGAGCTAACAGCTCCGTTCCCAATTCCCGCACGAGAATCTCTTATAGGCTAGTGTTACACTGGCAAACACTTTTTTTATAGCATATACCACCTAAATAGTTTTTCTATTAATAATTTTATTTGAGGAGCTTATTAAGTAGTAGTAGTAGCGTAGAGTAGTAGAAAGCGAATTTGGATTGCGATCCGTATGGGTAATCATGTCATCAAATTAAAGCGTGAAGACATACGCATAGTCTCTGGTTCTTGATAAAGTCAAAGTCAAAGTCAAAGTAAAATATTCTTTATTCAAATAAACTTTAGAAAAGTGCTTTTGAATCGTCCATAATTTTTTACCTACTACCCATTCAGGACGTCTATTTTTTAGCTGTGGAGAAGAATGGGCGCAAGAAACTCCACAGCTTTAACAGTCGAAACCCACCATCATAAATGGCCCAATCTATGTAAAAATTATAAAAACTAGTAATATTTTAGAAGGTTCAGGATCGGCATAATTTGTTCTCTTGTAGCTGATAGCTTTTATGTATTGCGGTGGCAGCTATCCATCCTCCTATCAAATACAATTATGACGATTCAAAAACTTAAAAAAAACTATTTAATCTAAGTATCTAAGTTATCGTATTTAACATAAAATGTATTTCTTTGCTGGCCACAATAACTAGTTTTAACTCGAATCAGAATCGTTTGAAACTCATTCAGATGTTGTGAAGGCCGAGTGTTACCCCGTTAAACACAAAAAAATAAATTGTCTGTGTGCGACTATCTTTAAAGCTCTCGTACAGGTCGTTCTGACAAAACTACCCGTGCACAGTAGCGTCCATGGCCACTCAATGCTATTGCCTATTTGGTTAAATTTAGCAGCGGATCTCGTTACTTACAGATTTACCCTAGCAACGACACCGTTGTGCCGAATCTCGCTGCAGTTACAAGTTGTTCCGATATCCGTAACGGTGCTACTTTCGCTTCAATTAAGCCTGGAGTTGATAAGAAATGGAAACGTTACGCCGTTGGTTCGCTAGATATTTATATTAATACGATGTTAAAATCTTATTTCCCGAAGAGTTTTGTTGCTCCGGATTTTACCACTAATTTGTATTGTTTATTGAAATAAATATTGCTGTGCTTTTGTAGCGTTCATTTGGATTCATATAATGTGAGGTATACTAAACAGGATGTATAATATAACTTATATTTGTAACATATGGCACAAACAAACAATTTGATTTTGAGTTTGAAAGTATGATCGAAAGCTAATTTGAAATGGTTTTTATAATATGGCTGTGTTGTTTAAAACTAAGAAATAATATTGTGATAAGTGTCATGATTTGTAATCTCAACAAAACTACAATATTATATTTAAATAGACTTAACTTTTATATTATTTCTTCTTTCTTTTATTTTAACTTAAGGCTATTAAGTCAAGATTTCTTTAGTACGTGAACTTTATATCCCGCTCATTAGTTTTTATTTTGTTTTTTAATTATTTTATGTTCTATTGTCCACAAAAACCTTCTTAATTAATCTGTTTTTAAACGTGGAGACCTGTTATTGGCCATCTGTTACCTATATCTGAATGTATGTGTGTTTCGCGTGCTTATTCATTTACTTCTTGATAGGACACGACGTTCACCATTTCTTTAATTTGTTCGTCGAATTTATGAGTGAACACAAAAAATAACTAGTTGCTTTTAACCTTGTTGGGCTGTACAATCCAATCGTCCAATTATCGTATAGAGGTATTCAGCAATATTGCTCACACAACACGTCAGGATCCCCATTCATTATTGATACTTTGCACATGCCGATACCGCTGTGCCAAGGATTAGGCATTGGAAAACTCGACATGAACAAATACACACCATTACATATCAACCGGTGATGGATTCAAGTGTCAAAACGACAATTGAGCTGCCCGCTTTTGACATATTACGTGCTCAGATGTTGGGTTGTAGTCTGATACTTATTAAACAAATCAATACTGTCTCGCTTCTGTAATTAGTGGTACATTTAAAATACCATTGCACTAAATAAAGGACTATTAGTACGTAGAAAAGTAGTAAAATATTAAGAAAAACAACAACGTAGGTATTTTTAATTAAAAATAAGTAAATTTTTAATGTTTGCCTGCAAAGCTGGAAGCAATTATGAAATCCCAAAACTAACAGGAGTTGGTATTTTACCTAGTAAAAGAACTACTACCTACTCTTTTAGTTAGAATACATGCATAAATAAAATCCGATAGAATTCGTGAGTATCTTGTATTACCACAAATTTATAAAAAGAGTGTTAAAGTTCTGGGAATTCAACCCTACATAGGACTTTGTCAATCTAAGGACACTATTTTAGTATTTTTTAATTATACATTAAAACTAATGTGAGTATTTGATGTTTGAAGAACGAGCGTGCGAACAATGAAAATTTATAAAGTATGCACATATGCTACAGTTTTTTGTGCCATTAATACCTTTGTTTATCTACTTTAAAATCAAGTAAGTATAACAGTTGTTAGTTTGAATGACAGACACATTATTTATCAATTCGATGATATTATTATTTGATATTTTATATGACTGAATGATTTAAAGAAATAAATCAAATTTATATATAATTAAATCACATGGATGATTACAGTACCAATGCTCATATCACATTAAATCCTTCCGGCATTCAAATCCACGACCAATGGGATTCGCAGTCAGCCTAGACCGAACGCACCCTTCACGCACAAACCACGAAAAATAAAAAGCTAGTGTTGTTACGTAGCTAGCTACGTGTGCGTACCGTGTTTACAAGGGATGGATGGTACAAGATGGATGTTCAGGGAAGGGTCGCAGCCGGAAGTGGAGTTAATGGCTTGCTGGATTCATTTCTTGAATGAAACGGTTCAACACTGCGCCCTTACGTAAGTTGTGGAACGTGATAATGTAACGAACTAAAATATAATGGCGTCAAAGGTTTCCGTGCGAATTCAGCACTTTAAATTAGCAATATTGTTTTGGAGTTATTGGTTTGGAAAATTATTAGATATTTACAAGCAAAGCAAATATTTTTTTGAAAATTTAATTATAATAAATAATAAGAAAATGAGGTTTGTAGGATTGAAAATAAATTGACAGATAGGAATAAGTGACGTGCGTTAGTGATTTAAAAAAGTGTCATCTTTTAATTATTAAAATTAGTATGATTCAAGCTTACACTATTACTTATTTTAATTTACAATTGACACAACGAGAAAATACTATAAACAATTATTTTAATAATAGTGTTCATAACTATTTAAAAAGTTTTCTAAAATATTAATAATAAATAGTAATTAACTTTTTTGTCTTAAATTTAGTTGTTTTCTTATCTTCTTCGTTTTTAATTTCGACATACAACAGAAGGTACATAATAATTGTTAATTCATAAATATTTATGTATATTTAATTAGGCAATAAGCAGAAGTCAATTAAAATTTTCGGAAAGATCAAAATTTTAAAGTGATTTCCAGAGCTATATTTGTAGCCCATCAACAATAAAGCAATAATTTTTCTTAACAATTATTACACAACTTTCGAAGAGGCACAAACCAATTTTCACGATAAAAACACCACACATTATATCATCGTAAATTCTTCCACCTATTCCGCCATTCCATTTAAGATTAAACTGTTCGCAACCAAACATCCCATTCCGCATTATCCAATGCACGTCTCACAAGATCGCAATCAGCGCACATATTTCCGAATACAAAGCTTGAGCATGCTATCTCGAAACAAACGCCTGCATCGGTCCGAGATAGGATTTTTCTACGGTTGCGGCAGATTGTCGTAAATTTATCACTGTTGTCACCGCGCCGGTACGTGGCCCACCTTCCGTGGTATCGTAAAAAGTGTGCAAACAGTTCCTCCTCATATTTCACGTGTTACGTCACAGCTTGCTATCGTGTGTGCAGTTAACAAGTGCATGTCTGCTTGAGCTTTATAACGTTTTATTGGACTTTGGGAAACTAAATCTTCTCCTCTCGGTGGTAAGTTTGACAGTGGAATGGGGAGAAGATGTCATGCGCTTAACGAATCTCTGGAGAGCTGTAGTTGTTGATGTTGAAGATTTTCGTGGAATTTGGTACAATACAATACTGGTAGTTTACGATAATAGCTGTTTTAACTTCTGAATTCTTGTTACAATTCTGTGTGTATAGAAAATTATAAACATTGAAGTTTTTTTTTAGAAGGCGGTGTCAGATATTTTGACTTGGAATATACGATTACGTGTCATAAGTTTTATTTAAGCCGTGAAAGTTTCGAAGTAAATTCGAACATCCATCGATAAATCTTGGCGACGCTCGGAACGATTTCATTTTCGAATTTCAGGAGCGATTGCCTCCACTGTTAAAGTTTGCCTGAAAAATGTTCGCGGACGATTGACTCGGTATAAACGGAAATAAAAAGTTTTGTGTTAGAGCAATAGCGTTGTACATTGCGCATATAAAGGAAAGAGAAAAAGCTCCAAAGAGGATTACAATTTGAAACGCTCCTGGATTTTGCAGAATTAAAATGTGACTAACATTTTACACCAACCGGCTATTGTAGAACTTAGATCCTTCTACCGATAAATTACTCTTGCTAGCCTAGCAGTAGACTTTTAATTTAATCTAAACATTCGTAATGCGTCCTTAAAAACGCAAGACTACATAAAAGGGCAAACAGAAAAGTAACAGTCTCGAACGATATGCGTAAACAAATTCTCAACGACCAAATTTAATTCAGTTACGCTAGTGTACAGAGCCTCGTTCCGCATTATCATTACTAAACAGCTTTTATTATTCCACGATATTCGGCTAGAGGGCCCCACACGCGCTAATGGAATAAAAAGTAAGGTTACAAAGTAAAAAGATACAGAGCACCTCCCGCGGCGGCGGTTCGGGCGAATTTTGACTGAAAATTTTATACGTTCAATCTATTCTGAGCGCCTTTATGCTGTGTCTCGCGATCCCGCCTCCGCGCAAAACAGTTTCGTTTTCAATTATTGCCCACTTGTGGAACGGGATTCGATGGAAAAACAAAAGAGCTAGAAATGATATTTTATAGACAACTCGCTTTATTCGATGTTTACTGCACCTCGATTTGTTCTCGGGCGAGATCAGTGATGTTCAAAGAAAATTATTTACGGAACGTGCCGGGATAGAGTTGCTTTCTGGGAGATTGAAGGACGGCCGCACCGCCTTTGGCGACGTCCCGTTACGACTCGATTGCTTTTAATGTCACCCGAATATTTCGTTTGATTCGCCTTTTGTCTCGATACCGTATTTTTTGGGGGCGGACTATAAAAATGAAATTGTTCCTTGTAACTTTAACTCGTGCAAAGCGTTAAGCAAATTAAAATTCCAGTGAAGAAATGAGCTCCCCCAGATAAACGTATTAACTTTTATGCTTTCTAAAAAAAATTCAGAGCCGAGAACATTCCTACATGACTGTAGGTAAATTCAATTTAATGGATTCACAAGCGTTTGCACCTTGCGTTCTAAGCTAATGAATCCGATATGCTTTGAACGGAATGAAGTTTGTGTGCACAAACGAATTAAAAATTTAATGCTAACGTCATTTAATGAACTAATTGCTCGTACGTATACTTCATTAATTACTAAGCTATTAGAATGATTTTTAACTTTTTTTAGTTTGTTGTCTCATAAACGTAAGTAATTATGTACCGTCCTTATGGTCTAGACGTTTGACCATCTGTCTTAAACCTGGAGGTCCGCGATTCAATCTCAACAGGGTGGGGGTACTTACATATTATTGTACTCTGTTTGGCTGGTAGTAGGACTTAGTTTTAAACTCGCCTAGCTTGCTGTTTCTTGTAGAATATCGTTATAACAACAATTTTTGCAGCATTTTTGTTTTCTCACAATTAGAAATAAGATAGTCTTCAGTAGTTGCGGATTACAGTGGTGAAGTGTGCATTTACACTTATTGTTGTAGGATGAAAATTAAGGCGATGCATTGGAAATTTACGTGGCGGGGATCTTGATTTTTCCCAACAATTACAAAACATATGAAAGTGATATTTGATGACATGATTTTTCATTTAATTGACTTCATTTTGCTAGTTGCAGAAACACGATTTGTTAACTTTTATAACAGACAAAAAAATATCAAAGTAACCGTTTGTTCGCCAAGGGTCAACTTAGCAAAACGTCCACTGAAAGTTTTTGTAGAAGATGAGCAATCGGCCCACTTCGCAAACCTCTTTTAAAACATAGATTTGCATTTTACAGGCAAACCAGACCGATTTAAGCATCTAAATTTTCTTATTAGATTAGTTTTAACAGACACTTCAATATGCTAGTTCATTTTTTAAACTTATTTGTAGTTTTAAGTGGAAAGAAAAAAAACAGTTTTTCTTACGGTACGGGGCGCAAACGCTCCTTATTAGATTAATTGTTTAGCGATGCGTCGCCTTAACGTTTGTGCATGATGTCAAAGTAAAGGAGTAAACCTATTGTATGAGCATTTCAGTTAACCACTTTGTCAAAGAAGACTTCAGTCTAGTAGAAAATGTATTGTTGATGTTAACATTAACGGGTCACTTAAAACAGTATTACAGTACAAAAGGAAATTGAGCTTTATATTCAAACTTATTCATAATTATCAATTTTTTTGATAGCGCTTGGCATTAAGACATGGCTTGACATGATTATTAAAGATAAGGTTAACTATGAAACATCTCAACAGATAGCTTGTGTAGGGCATGTGGAGAGGAAACGGAGTCAATGCAGCACCTACTGTGTGACTGCGATTCTCTGGCTAGGAAAAGAATGGGACTCCTGGGGTCGGCCTAGCCAAAACCGGAGGACTTCAGGCTCTTTGCTCTTAAGGACATTGCCAAATTTATGGCATCTATCTTTATAGACGAGGAAGAGTGAAAGGATGGGGTTGCACAAAAGATCCCGATGGGTCGAAGTGTTACTGACAGAGGGAAACCTCAGCAGGCCCCACTAAGATAAGATAAGATAAACTATGAAAGCAAGCTCCACTCGAAATCCTGAGTTTTGAGGAACTGGCTATCTCTCCAACTGTCAGAACACAACAATTGTAAAAAATATATTATAGTACTATATACTATGAGGTGGGGTTTAAAAGGTGAACTGAAGGTTAGTCTAAGAACTATTATCAACTACACTGAGGACAAGAACATTAACATTCCGTTGGGAATCAAACCCGAGATGTGGGGTTTGCTTACGGTGCTTGCCATTCGTGACCCCGAGCCATCCCAGTAGCGGAGAAAGGATGGTACTAGGTTTTTTAGTGAGTAAACCTCCCATCCCCTTTTCAAGCTTTTAGTAGCTGGCACAGGTGGAGAGCGCCATATAGTCCTGGGTTTTCTTATATTAATGGTCTGCAAACAACCAGGCGGGCCGCCTGATGGTGAGCAGTCACCGCCGCCCATGGACACCAGCAACATCAGAGGTGTTGCTTTTGTGTTGCTGACCTAAGGAAAACCTTTAAACCCCTTTTGAAAGAGTATGTCGTAGCTCAATGGGAAAACCTCGGATGGCAGTTCATTCCACAGTTTGATAGTACACACGGCGGCAGATCAACCTACCCAAAACTGTCAAATTTGAACTTTATGGTTTGGTTATAAAGATCAATATTCATTGGTTTGGTTATAAAGATCAATATTCATTGGAGAAATTTGACAGATTTGGGTAGGTTGATCTGCCGCCGACTGTACGTGGAATAAAGCTCTTCTAGAAGCGAACCGTTGGAGAGAACAGTGGCTCCAGGACATGTGTATGCTCAAAGCATTTTTCCTAGTTTGAAAATTATTAAAATAAAATAAAAACCCAACCAACCAACCAAAAAAGAGAGTGTTGATTTAATTGAGCGGCCGCTTGGTTGATGATTGTCCCCGCCTGCGACAACTATCAATATTTAATGTATTTATAAATACTCATTTATTATAGATTTTATTATTTAAGTATAGGTATCGGACAAAGAAATATTTCACGATGCATTCAACATTGCTATAATGGAATTCTAGGATCGTAGAGCTTGTTTTTTTTCATTTCAGTTTTTTTTCTTTGCAGTTATTTTTTATGTTAGTCCGGTTTTGATAAGTATATATACGTTTTTATATACCTAACGTTTTAGCAGTCGGGTTTTTTTGTTTTATTTTAATAATTTGGTATATTTCAAACTTTTTTATTTATTAAGTATACCTATTCCTTTTTCGTTTATAGCCTATGTTACTCCCACAGTCAAAACAAATCTAACGACACCTCATATGTTAAATGCATCCATGCATGCACCATGCCGTTTGGGCTGTAGGGCGTGCCAAAGAAATAGACATACATACATACATACATACATACATACATACATACATACATACATACATACATACATACATACATACATACATACATACATACATACATACATACATACATACATACATACATACATACATACATACATACATACATACATACATACATACATACATACATACATACATACATACATACATACATACATACATACATACATACATACATACATACATACATACATACATACATACATACATACATACATACATACATACATACATACATACATACATACATACATACATACATACATACATACATACATACATACATACATACATACATACATACATACATACATACATACATACATACATACATACATACATACATACATACATACATACATACATACATACATACATACATACATACATACATACATACATACATACATACATACATACATACATACATACATACATACATACATACATACATACATACATACATACATACATACATACATACATACATACATACATACATACATACATACATACATACATACATACATACATACATACATACATACATACATACATACATACATACATACATACATACATACATACATACATACATACATACATACATACATACATACATACATACATACATACATACATACATACATACATACATACATACATACATACATACATACATACATACATACATACATACATACATACATACATACATACATACATACATACATACATACATACATACATACATACATACATACATACATACATACATACATACATACATACATACATACATACATACATACATACATACATACATACATACATACATACATACATACATACATACATACATACATACATACATACATACATACATACATACATACATACATACATACATACATACATACATACATACATACATACATACATACATACATACATACATACATACATACATACATACATACATACATACATACATACATACATACATACATACATACATACATACATACATACATACATACATACATACATACATACATACATACATACATACATACATACATACATACATACATACATACATACATACATACATACATACATACATACATACATACATACATACATACATACATACATACATACATACATACATACATACATACATACATACATACATACATACATACATACATACATACATACATACATACATACATACATACATACATACATACATACATACATACATACATACATACATACATACATACATACATACATACATACATACATACATACATACATACATACATACATACATACATACATACATACATACATACATACATACATACATACATACATACATACATACATACATACATACATACATACATACATACATACATACATACATACATACATACATACATACATACATACATACATACATACATACATACATACATACATACATACATACATACATACATACATACATACATACATACATACATACATACATACATACATACATACATACATACATACATACATACATACATACATACATACATACATACATACATACATACATACATACATACATACATACATACATACATACATACATACATACATACATACATACATACATACATACATACATACATACATACATACATACATACATACATACATACATACATACATACATACATACATACATACATACATACATACATACATACATACATACATACATACATACATACATACATACATACATACATACATACATACATACATACATACATACATACATACATACATACATACATACATACATACATACATACATACATACATACATACATACATACATACATACATACATACATACATACATACATACATACATACATACATACATACATACATACATACATACATACATACATACATACATACATACATACATACATACATACATACATACATACATACATACATACATACATACATACATACATACATACATACATACATACATACATACATACATACATACATACATACATACATACATACATACATACATACATACATACATACATACATACATACATACATACATACATACATACATACATACATACATACATACATACATACATACATACATACATACATACATACATACATACATACATACATACATACATACATACATACATACATACATACATACATACATACATACATACATACATACATACATACATACATACATACATACATACATACATACATACATACATACATACATACATACATACATACATACATACATACATACATACATACATACATACATACATACATACATACATACATACATACATACATACATACATACATACATACATACATACATACATACATACATACATACATACATACATACATACATACATACATACATACATACATACATACATACATACATACATACATACATACATACATACATACATACATACATACATACATACATACATACATACATACATACATACATACATACATACATACATACATACATACATACATACATACATACATACATACATACATACATACATACATACATACATACATACATACATACATACATACATACATACATACATACATACATACATACATACATACATACATACATACATACATACATACATACATACATACATACATACATACATACATACATACATACATACATACATACATACATACATACATACATACATACATACATACATACATACATACATACATACATACATACATACATACATACATACATACATACATACATACATACATACATACATACATACATACATACATACATACATACATACATACATACATACATACATACATACATACATACATACATACATACATACATACATACATACATACATACATACATACATACATACATACATACATACATACATACATACATACATACATACATACATACATACATACATACATACATACATACATACATACATACATACATACATACATACATACATACATACATACATACATACATACATACATACATACATACATACATACATACATACATACATACATACATACATACATACATACATACATACATACATACATACATACATACATACATACATACATACATACATACATACATACATACATACATACATACATACATACATACATACATACATACATACATACATACATACATACATACATACATACATACATACATACATACATACATACATACATACATACATACATACATACATACATACATACATACATACATACATACATACATACATACATACATACATACATACATACATACATACATACATACATACATACATACATACATACATACATACATACATACATACATACATACATACATACATACATACATACATACATACATACATACATACATACATACATACATACATACATACATACATACATACATACATACATACATACATACATACATACATACATACATACATACATACATACATACATACATACATACATACATACATACATACATACATACATACATACATACATACATACATACATACATACATACATACATACATACATACATACATACATACATACATACATACATACATACATACATACATACATACATACATACATACATACATACATACATACATACATACATACATACATACATACATACATACATACATACATACATACATACATACATACATACATACATACATACATACATACATACATACATACATACATACATACATACATACATACATACATACATACATACATACATACATACATACATACATACATACATACATACATACATACATACATACATACATACATACATACATACATACATACATACATACATACATACATACATACATACATACATACATACATACATACATACATACATACATACATACATACATACATACATACATACATACATACATACATACATACATACATACATACATACATACATACATACATACATACATACATACATACATACATACATACATACATACATACATACATACATACATACATACATACATACATACATACATACATACATACATACATACATACATACATACATACATACATACATACATACATACATACATACATACATACATACATACATACATACATACATACATACATACATACATACATACATACATACATACATACATACATACATACATACATACATACATACATACATACATACATACATACATACATACATACATACATACATACATACATACATACATACATACATACATACATACATACATACATACATACATACATACATACATACATACATACATACATACATACATACATACATACATACATACATACATACATACATACATACATACATACATACATACATACATACATACATACATACATACATACATACATACATACATACATACATACATACATACATACATACATACATACATACATACATACATACATACATACATACATACATACATACATACATACATACATACATACATACATACATACATACATACATACATACATACATACATACATACATACATACATACATACATACATACATACATACATACATACATACATACATACATACATACATACATACATACATACATACATACATACATACATACATACATACATACATACATACATACATACATACATACATACATACATACATACATACATACATACATACATACATACATACATACATACATACATACATACATACATACATACATACATACATACATACATACATACATACATACATACATACATACATACATACATACATACATACATACATACATATATATTAGGTCCTTACCTATGAAATTGGCGTTTTGTATGAAGATTTTTAATAAAATTTTTCATACTAACTTTTTTAAATTTTCTTAGCATCTATTTATTTTAACACTATAAAAATTGAAGAGTAGTGTGTTTGTTTCACTAGCTAAATATAGCAGATATTAAAAAGAAAAAAAATCAAGTCCCTTCAGAGCTACAATGAAACAAAAGGACAATTCCGCGAACAAAAAACTTAGTAATTTTTTTTTAAATTGGGCGATAAAGACAAAATTAATAATCATTGTTATTATTGAAGCCCAAGTAACATAGTCCTAATTAAAGGTGTATAATAATATTAACAACCGCTATTGACTTTTAGAAGTAATACACCTATTATTAAGTAAGAAAAAAACGTCAATTTCATAGGTAACCTATTACATACATACACTCGAAAAACATAGGGTTTGCTTACAGTGGTTTAACCACTTGGACCACTGAGTTGGTAGAAGATGGTATAATATGGAAATGCTATAATATAACTGGACTTCTAAATAAAACATTTAGGTATTTAATGTACAGTGACATTTACATTAAAGATAAGTACACAAGTCATGTTTTAAAATGTATTTTACACTTTTTTTCACTTAATCCTTCAAGTTTGAGGGTAAATAAATTTCTCTTTATCGTGTGTGAAGTTTATGTTTTGCCTACATAATTATGTTAATGTGCGCGATTCTTCGGGCTAAAATTATTTTCTGTCGCATAATATACGTGGATTTCATTACGTGAACGCACGCGTTTGGGTTACATATAATTAATATCATTAATTTCATTTTCAAAACCCAATGTAATTAATGAATAAAAGTGTAAAAATGAAAAACTAAATGTGATTGAATTTTAGTGGTCCTCTTTGTAATTTATATATAAACTAGTGGCCGCTCGCGGTTTCACCCGCGTGGTTCCCGTTCCCGTAGGAATATCAGGATAAAAGTAACCTATGTTTTAATCCAGGTTATAAACTATCTGTATGCCGAATTTCATCCAAACCCATTCATCCGTTGCAGCGTGAAGAAGCAACAAATATACACACATACACACAAACTTTCGCATTTATAATATGTGTGATTTGTTTTTATGGTCAAAAGCGTAAGTAGTTTTTTGTTCGTAAATTAAATATTCACAAAATTTGATCGCTATACCGTCATTGACTATTTTACGGTTTTTTTATGTAGTTTCGAAATGGCAAAACGGAAAAAATGCTTTATATCAAAGTATAGCGTGTATAGCCAAGAAATGCCGTAGCAACTGTTCGCGCAAAAACGTCTACGTGAAATAGCTACGAGAGGCCGAGCATTGCCGAGGACTACCGAACGCACCCGAACAGCGCTCGTCACCGACCGGTCTGAACTTTGATTATGTCTGAAGTTGGTCACTCATCAAAAGGACGCACGTCGGCTCCGGCGCCCGCCCACTGTGTCAAATGCCTTGTATATTTTCTATAACTGCCCAATATGTATCATCATCGATAAAATAAATGAAAAATAATGATATTTTACACATTTGAGATTTTAGTTCTATCCTAACTTCTTCGTCTTATTAAGTCTCTTAATCGGGTTCGTTCCGTTTTACTTAAAAAACGATCTTAACTTGTGCCGGGGCTAGGATATAATAACCTTTATGGTGGGATGCCTAGGACAGTAGGAAATTTCAAGCATCTCCTCTATTGAAATTTGGATATGTTTTTAGTTTCAATTGCCTATTCTTGCATACTAATTTCTACAACCACCGCTCACCGCGCCGTGTAGCTCCGGCTGTGGTATTAAGCTGAGAAGAAGCAGGATTTGGCATTTCAGTATATATACGTTTTCTTAAATATCTGTATTTGTAAATGTTTTCTTTCTTTTTACAATCTACAACTCTGCACGATCAAGCGCAAACAGCAACAATTTTGCTAGGGCCAGATCCGGTGCTCATGAGTCACCACTCCAGACGCATTCAAGGACAACTTCAAATTACAGTGCAGGCAAATCGGCGTTCCCACTCAAAGCTTTGTGCCGATGTTTTTGCGCTTAACTTGCAAATTCATACCAATGGCTTAAATCAGCTAAAAAGATAAAACGAAGGCAGATGCTTTGTTGCAATTCTGCCATTATATGAAAAGTAACTTTTAGGTTTCAATTACTTGAACTACCTACTTTTTAGTAAATAAAGGTGTATACACCTTTTATGCAAACTTTTGAGAATCGTCATCAGGTATAAGACGAAGAGATTATGATCTTATGTGAGAAAGTAATCATTTTAGTATATTACTAAAATGCCATTATACGACCACAATAACAACGATTGCTGGAAATCGAATCAGGGACCTCTGTTCTCGAGACCCGAAGTGATCTTACCACCAGACTACAGGCAGGGTACGTATTTTAAAACAACTCGATTGTGCGCATAATTTAGATTATATATTTATATTTATATAATTTAGATTATATATATTATAATAGAAGGCGCTCACCATCGCACTAGATCGAATCGGCATCAAACATCGCGTCGATCAATGCTGTACCCGTACATTTTGCATAATTGATGTCCCATTCACGGTAACGGAACACTTATTCATATTCATGAATTTTACAAATTTTTCAATTTGTGCCGCCAGCAAGGTGTATTTACATTATTGCCGCGTATTCCAAATACAATCTGTGTGAAAGCCGGGGCGGGAGCCGCCGGCGTCCGCGTCGCGTCGGACCGCCGATAAAGGTGCTCTAATGCGACACTTTTGACGATAGTGCAGCAATTCTATTTGTTGTATAAGAACATATAAAATGCTTTCTATACGACTTTAGTGCATTTTAAAATAATAACTACAAAAGCGGTAAAATATCAATGCGAATAGAATAATGAATTTATGTGCAAACCTGTGCTAATGCCAACAAAAGCATAATATTTCAACCGTAAAAGTCATATTTATACTTTACTGGAAAGCGAAGTATTTGATTACTTACAAGTGCTTAAATCACTCCATGGGGAAAATGAAATAACATTCGTCAGAAACTTGATCGACACGAAAACCGCTCAAAGGGAAGATAAAAAAAAGAAAACTGTAACGAAACTGATTCCCAGTAGCGGAGCCTTGGAGGTAATGGGAGATTGTAAAAGGAGGCAATAAAAGCTTAGTATTGTGTGTGAGAGCCGTAGGGGAGTCCCTGCATTGTGCTCGGGTCCGCCGAGGCCCCAAGAATCGCCTGACCACGGGCGCGGTCAAATTGTACAGAAATGAAATTATCAAGGTACGCTGCCGATTTTCCGAACCAATGAATCAAGATCCAATTCCCTTTTGTAATAGAACATCGTCGCGAAAAGCGCCCATGGAGTTACACTACCCACTCAACGCTTAGGCGGCGTGTTCACATTGCGTGTGTTGTGTTTTATTTGTCAGTTAATATTTAGTATCAATTTTACTTAGCCGTTTGTGGAGCTTGTTAGCGCAGCGGTTAGTTCGTTTGATCGTTTAAGCTTAGCAAGTTTTGAAATATTGGATAAATTATTTAATTATCGCGTAAATAATATTGAACTCCTCCGTTCTTTAGATGGCACGGTAACTGTATTAATTGTTGTCATATAATAGTAGTCGTTATAACCCAACTTCTTGCTTTTATCTGCTATGTGTGTTTCGGTGGTACTTTGGTGTCTTGATGATGATGATGATGATGATCAAGTTACGATGTCACGTCATTATGTGTTATCAATACGTTCGACACTTAATACGAATTGCATGTTCTGGCACAGGCCTAATTGATGTTTCAATGGAAAGATGAAACGCACTAAACTATCTCGAGATTCGTGGGCACACTCATCGCTACGTGTAAGCCGTAATAACTACGCCATGCTACGTCACATCCACTGCGTCATCGCTTGCTCGTCAACGTCTGTCATCTGTCAGGAGGTCTAGCACGAACTAGTGTGACTTTTATGGACAAGTTTGACCATCCCCTTCGAAAGTTTAGACTTTAGAAACTGTCCCAAAGTCTATTGAAGCGTTGAGTAGTACGTATATTTACTTTACGTATAGTAAATTCCTGTGGATTGTCAAACAGTACCGCGACACGCGAATGTAATAAATTAAGCTTTTGAAGGAGTTAGTGCTTTTTTTGGTCGATTTCTGGTTCGGTTCGACGTTTCGCTCGTCAATAGCTCGTAAGCCTGTCTGTTGCGTTAGGCTAGTTTGAGATTTTTCAAGCTTAACGTATCGGCAGTTTGCAGCTTCCAATTAATCTACATATTTTTGCATTCCGCATGTAATCGAGGCTATTTTTCATATTGGCTACTATCATCGCCACGCGACTGCGTCTGCGTGCACACTTGTATCACAGTCTATATAACCTCTATGCTTGTATTGACGACCTCCTTGGTCGAGTGGTTTGTACACCGGTTTTCATGGTGTCGTCCATCTCTGAGGTCCTGGGTTCGATCCCCGGTCGGGTCAATTTAGAAATTATTGTTTTTCTAAATTGTCTCGGGATTGGGTGTTTTCTATGTATGTATAAGTATGTTAAGTATGTTTATCCGTTGTTTAGTAACCATTTAACGAGTTTCATAACGAAGCCTCTCTTGGACTAGATAATTGGTGTGAGTGTAAGTAGTAGTAGTAAACAGCCTTTAATTGTCCCACTGCTGGGCAAAGGCCTCCATCATTGAAATCAAGTCATCGCTACAATTGATGGGTAATGGCTTAATCACCACGCTTACCAAATGCGGGTTGGTGATCATAAACCCGGGATATGCATCGAAAAATACAAAATATATTTTGCCCGACCTGGGAATTGAACCCGGGACCTTCGGGTATCGGACCGAGCACTCTGCCACTCGGCCACCGAGGCGTCAAGGCGTCCGGTGTGAGTGTAGGAAAGTTTATTTATTACTTATTTATTTATTTGTATCCTGTATTGAACTTTGAATCCTTCGCAGTCATGCGCACAACCACTTACTAGAGTTTGAAATTAAACTACTTTTACGGATCTACTCGCGTTTATTTTATACATTAGTTATATTTAATAATAAATAAAGAATTAAAAAACCTCTGTAGCCGAGTGGCTTGCATGCCGGACTTTGGGCGGCGCTAACTCTGAGGTCCCGGGTTCGATTCCCGGTCGGATCAATGTCGAAAACGAACTTTTCGATATTGTGTCGGGGTGAGCGCCTGGGTGGTTGTGGTACCGTCGTTGTTTCTGATTTCCATGAAACGAGTGCTTTAGCTACTTACCTTGGGATCAGAACAATGTATGTGATGTTGTCTAAATATTATTTATTTATTATTTAAAATAAAATAAAAACTATTTAATAATGATTAAGCTCAGATTGTGATAAATCATTAGTAATACGGATACGTATTACTAGTGTTTTATCACAATCTGATCAATGGTATAGCAACGTACTCGTATACATTATAGAATCATTAATTTTTATATTCAAGATGATGACGGTTATATGCTTTCATAGTTTGCGTAACACGTTACATCTATTGTAAGATAAATAGTCGGTAAAAAATGTTTCGTACAAAAAAACAGAATTGCTGAGATTTCAAAATTCTGCTTTCAAAAATTAAAAGAGCATACTGGTAGCCAGAAAAAGCAAAGTGCTGTGTATTTTTGTGAGTCCAGTTTTTGCAAAGGACAAATGAGCTTCATAGCTTTAAATTTCCAATATACATCACGTCATACATCCACTCTTTTAGTTTACCTATAAAACTAAAAGGTTAGTAATGTTTCTGTATAAATTGCTTGATAAATAATAACACTTCAAGGATATTCCCGAACTCAATATAAAACAATTTTCGGATAAGTCCTTATATCATTAAGGCCAGCTTATCACCAAATTTATTCATGGTCAAACTTTTTAAGGGGAGGTTTATTCAGAAAGGAAAATAACGAAGATACTCACGCGATTAGGAAGTGAGGAGAGCTGACAAAAAAGTAAACTTTAATTAAACTTCACCGAATCGTTTATTAGATAACATTATTCATTAATTTTAAATGGCGCTACAGCCCGCGCCGATTCCTGATAATTTTTAGCGAGTTTCGAGTAGACAGGAAATGACATAAATTTATCTCGAAACCGGAGGAATTACTTTGTACCAACTCCACGCAAAATGGAAATCTGTTAAGGTTTATAACTTTGCAGAAAATTGTTTTTTTTCTCTCCGTCATTCGGAATAATATTAGCTTTTGGTGATGCGGCAACTTTTTTTATCAAATTTAAGCCTACATCTTCATTTGAAAGGTTTTCATTAATGATTCTAAAGGAAATCGGAAATGGGGTATAGTGATGTACGAGTATTTATTAAGGGACGGATGGTTGATCCGAAAGGAATATAACGCATTCAAATATCACGGATATTTGTCAACCTCTGAGCAGTGGGTCCAATACGTTCGGGTCGTTTATGGCATATTACAGTAGGAGACTCGTCAGCTCTCCGTCGGAAAAGTCAATTTGACGCAGATTACGGGCGACTGAAGGGAATCTTACTAAAATGCGAACGCTCAAATATATTTCGCCTGATATGAATAATGGACTGAACTGCCGTGAAAACTTTGTAGCGGAAAGATTTAACGTTTTCTATATTAGGTATAAGTACGAAAATAAATGCTAGAGGAATAGTAGCTGTTTAAAAAAATCTTAGATACATTACATTTGATAAGCTATTCAGAGACCGGCAATGTCGATGTGGCTTCATTAAGCTCATCGCATGACATTATATTCAATAATACAATTCCTTCTGGCACCGCAAGCTCTATTATTCCGCCACAACTAGAAATTCCCAGTCATTAGATAACGCTGAGGTAAACGTAAACGCTCGTTTTCATTTTGCACTGAAAATAAAACTGGGTACAAAACACACAATACAAACTTACTTTAAAAAAAAACTGTAGCATTCGCAGTGCGCTGTGCCACGTATAAAATTTTCGATTTTTTACTCAGCCTTATCGCGCCACAAAAGAATTGTGATGTGTGGTAGGAAAAGGCAAAGCCAAATATAAAGAATTTAGATCAAAAGAGCGAAACATTTGGGAAATCGCGATAACATCATTCAAAGGATGAGGAATGAAGAGCTTTATACACCTTTGAGTGAGCAGAAATATAAATATCTGAAAATCCTCATGCTCAAGACTTGTTTTAGTTTGGGCGATAGGAAAAACATTTCCGCGGTGCGCGCTGATGTTAAATTTCACATTGAATATGTTAATGGAAAAACTTTGCATGAAATTAATTTGTGAAACCTGCAGATCCGAATTTAAATCACCTCACTACACACTCTACACAAATAAATGTCCACTGCAAAGATATACGTCGCGATGCAAGTATCAAGATCATGTCATCGTGATCGCTATACCGGACGATGGCCTGTCAGCGGGCAGCTTTAAAAGTAATATTGACTATAAAACCTTTAAAACCATGACTTTAAAAACTTACATATTTCCAGAAAATTAAAATTATTCAATAAGGCGTCGTCGTACACTCGATTTCCTGAAGAGCGCATTAACAGAGTGGCAGCTTCGTTAATTTTCCATGGGCATGCGAAAAAATGGCGTCGCACCACAATTATTAACGACCTGCATACGTAAATTATAATGAAATATTTACCGTGCGAGACCGTGTGAAATATTATAGCGGGAGTGAACTTCTCAAAAATGGACGTGGTTCTTTATTATTTTGAAACTCTCACTGGCTGTTTTTAATGAAATTCGCTTATCAAGATGATATTGATTGTCTCTCACAGAAGAAAAAACATAAAGTTTAAAAAAAAGAAAACAGTTTCAATAACACTATTTTTAAATGCCAAATGGATAGTAGTGGTTAAGCTATTTGTTAGTTAGTTTTCTTTTTAAAATCTAAATTTATTTAAGGGCTTCTCTTTTTGATAAAGTTAGCCATATCGTACCATGACCTAAGCTAGGTATATCATTATATAAATTTGAGACAATTACTGTATTTTTTAGTTAAGTCAACTGACTCGATATAAATTCGGAATTTTGTACAGTACATATCAATTTAAAGATAAACATAAAATACCTATATCGGCATTAAAGTACCTACACGATATATTCTTTTTTCATGGCCCCTAAAAATTTTGAAAAACGATTACCTACTTTAAAAAGGCTTAGGTACAACTAATCGGAGATGTGAAAAAAGTATAAATAGGTATTGTATAATTTAAATTATCAAAGAATATCGTTTATCCGCAAATCTCCGCTTTGACGCAAGGAAGGTTTTAGCTTAAACCTTTCATGTCATGTCATGTCAAATAAGCATTTACCTTTCTTCCATTCTAATTTTAAACTTTGAATACCAACATACCTATACAGTTTTGAAGTTAATTTCCTCAGATAAAATAACCCCCTAATAGATTACTTAGCTGAATAACTTTATTAAGTAATAAAGCTTTAACTTAAATAAAAGCTTGTAATAATAATTGCTCTCCGCACTAATAGAGAGTGCTGTAAATGATACAGAACGAGCTCGTCTTCTTGCCGTTTCGGAGAGGGAGGCGGGCTTTTGGCTACACGCCATACCTTCACCCAACACAGGCACCCTTCTCACCGGCCCTACACTCACTTTGTCAGTTTGCTTACGCCTGGGCATTAAAACAAATGAACCTCATCGTTGCCATTGCGGGACTGGAGTGGATATTTTTGGGCACCACGGTCTTTCTTGCCTGCGAAGCGCTGGTCGTCTGTCGCGACACGCGAATCTTAACGACGTCATTCGCCGTGCCCTTTCTACCGTCAATGTGCCAGCTGTATTGGAACCCAATGGGCTGGCTCGTGACGATGGAAAGAGGCCCGATGGAATGACGCTCGTTGCCAGGTCGCAGGGTCGATCCCTGGTGTGGGATGCGACATGCGTGGACACCCTGGCTCCATCCCACATTAGGGCAACCTCGGTTAGTGCTGGCGCGGCAGCTTCAGCGGCTGAGGACCTCAAACGGCGCAAATATAGTTCTCTAAGCCTTGGGCACATATTAGCGCCGTTTGGGGTTGAAACTTTGGGACCATGGGGACCGGCAGCTCGAAAACTTTACCAACAAATTTCCGCTCGACTTATAGAGACCACTGGTGACCCTCGAGCTGGCGCGTATTTTGGCCAACGCCTAAGTTTGGTCATCCAAAGAGGAAATGCCGCTAGCATCCTGAGCAATCTCCCGCTTGGCAGCGATTTGGAGTCCCTTTTTAATTAGTAATAATTATGTGTAAATTTCTATATATATATATATTTTTTAACTTCTCTTAATTATAATAGTTGTATTTGTACTTATATGAATAGCTTTCTTTTTATAAAGCTTGTTATATGTCTCAGTTAAAGAAGACAGTTAAGATACCGAATATCTGGAATTAGATTTTAATTTATTTTTTTATTGAATCGACTACCATTCTTCACGACGATACAATTTTTAAGTGTAAGCTAGTTCTTAAGGCGACGCATTGGAAATTCACATTTCGGGGATCTTGATTTTTCTCAACAATTACAAAACATATGAAAGTGATATTTGATGACATGATTTTTCATTTAATTGACTTCATTTTGCTAGTTGCAGAAACACGATATGTCAACTTTTATAACAGAGAAAAAAAAACAAAGTAACCTCTTTTAAAACATAGATTGCATTTTACAGGCTAACCAGACCGATTTAAGCATTCAAATTTTCTTAGTAGATTAGTCTTAACACACACTTCAATATTCAATAATAATGAAACAAAACAGTTTTTCTCATGGGACGGGGCGCAAACGCTCCGTATGAGATTTATTGTTTAGCGGTGCGTCGCCTTAAGCTAGTGACTGTAACTGCAACTGTCACTATGACGCCAATTACGAATGCCTTCACTTGCACCCGAAGTGACCGGTGACTATTTTGACGCAGAAAATTCTCGAACGGTACTTAAGGTAGTGTGATGTGTTCGACAGATACCAGTGATCGACATTTATTTCCTTTCATCATCATTATCATCATCATCATCATCATCAGCTCATTTTATGTCCCCACTGCTGGGGCACGAGTCTTCCCTATGGATGGAGAGAACGGGCCATAAACCACCACACAGGCCCAGTGCGGATTGGTCAATAAGAACCAATCTTTTTTTAAAATTCATAGCTCGGCAAATGACTCCACTCCACCTGATGTTAAGTGGAATCGGAGTGCAGACGCAAGGACAACTGGTACAGCGTGAAAACAACGCAGCATCAGTCACTCTCACCCTGCCGGCCCGCAAGGTGCCTCTTCACGCCTCGTTTGAAGGACCCCATGTCATAGGAAGGAGGGAAAACGTGTGCTGGTAGACTATTCCATCTTTTGGAAGTGCGACAAAGAAACGAATCACCAAATTTCTTTGTGCGCGATGGAATGTTCGAGACAGTAAAGCGGTGACTTCGGAGAGCAGCACGCGTACTCCTATGGAGGAAGGGAGAAGGTGGTGTTCGGGTCCTAACTAAAGGACTTTAAATGAGAGAGAGAAGTGGACTGTATAACTGGTGTATTGTATTATTGTTAAACAAATGTCGCGCGCGCGTCTTTTGTCGTCCGTGATCCATGGCGAAGGCTCGCTGGTTTGAAGTGTGGCGCCCGGCGCCTCCGGCAATCGTCCGCAGTTCGCACGGGAACCCCCGAGGGCGGCGGCGCCCGAGCGGTCTCGATGATGCACGTACAGGTGGGATAAGGTCAAAGAGTTCTTCAGAGCACTTGCCGTGGTATAAGCGGTAGAAGACGCGCTATATCTCTGCGCAATTGCGGGGCACGAGAGCATAAGTGACCTCTGCATTGCCGATAATGCGTATAGCGCGCCGCTGCAATCTGTCCAAGGCATCGAGAAGGTACTTTGCGGAACCGTCCTAAAGGTGCGAGCAATACTCCACGCAAGATCGCACCTGTATATTGTACCAAAAGGCACAGCCGATCCGGCGCGAAGAATCGCCGCACCCTGTTCAGGACACCGAGTTTACGTGACGCTGTATTTATCACGATTTCGATATAGTCCCTCTGGTTCAGATCGCAGCGAATCTCCAATCAATAAAAACAGGGTTTGGCTAGGTACTGATTTAATATTTAGCACAATCGAAGACGGACCACCTGTTTTCTAGTGTGTTCATAATAAAAAGATGCAAAGTGTATCCGATCTAGTCTTATTAACTTTATTAATTCTTCATGCAATTTTGAATTAGATATTTCTATTGTGATGTCATCATCATCAGCTCATTTTTCTGTCCCCACTGCTGGGGCACGAGCCTTTCCTATGGATGGATAGGGAGAACGGGCCATAAACCACCACGCGGGCCTAGTGCGGATTGGTGGTGTTAACGGCTTTACGTACCTTCCGAAGCACGGAGAAGCTCGAGATGATACATTTTTGGTCACCCATCCGATGACTGGCCATTGCAAATGTTGCTTAACTTCAGCACTCGCAGACCGGGCGCGTTAACCACTGCGCCATCAAGCTCCTCACGTGACGTCACATCAAAATAAACAAGTCACAGCCCTAGTGGTTTAGTAATCTCTGTATACTTACATTTATGATCACTGCTGCTTGCGCCTGACACGCATGACTTCACTAAGATAAATATTTACAATTGCATGCCAAAATTAAATTTCATAATTGTGTCTTTGTCTTACACATACAAGATCTAGATCGGATACGCATCGGATCTTTTTATTTTGACCACACCTTTCGGTTACGCGTTGTATTTGTTATTTATGGCGACGAAAGCCGTGTCACTGCGACTACAATACCCGAATAAAATTGCAAACAAGGCAAACATAATAATTTAAGATGAGATTAAAAAATGGCCGCCCTGTGTCTTGTGGCGGCCACGGTTTCTTTACAAGCACGTTCGCAGCGCGGTACTCTAAAACCAGCGTCGGTGAGGGGAGGGTGTCGCAGTAATTGCTGGCAATTTGTACCTGCGATGTGATTGCCGGGCGAAACGTCGACTCTAAACTGCGCCATTAATTTCGTACATTTGATTAACGAAACTACTTGTTATACTAATGAACGCAGCGAAAGAATGCACGCTACTAACGCGCTAACACGACGCGCTGTCGACACATTGTCGTGCCTGCAATATTTTGCGCTCGGCTGCCCCATTAAATTATGTGCTAGGTGATTATGAACACTTTTTAAACATTAATTTTGTAACGTAACTAATTATCGTGCTTACAAGATTTTTTAAATTCCGTTCCAGAATAAATCGTAGGTATATTTCGGGGATTTGTTAGTTTGTTATCAGTTGACAAAATTATAATATTTTTATTGATTATTGATTTTTAAGCATAAAAGATTTTTTATACATTTTATTTTGTAGTCGTAAGAATTTGTTGATTTTTTTACAATTAATCGTTTTGTTTTCCGTTTAAACTGTTAAGGCCAAAGTTCTGCCAAAATGGCTTCAGCACGGTCAATGAATATTGTATTCGTAAATAAGAAGCATTATTAAAAGCTTCATTTTTATTTTTTAAATTAACAACCTGTATAAAGTTTGTTCTTTTAGATATTAACAGCTATAAAAGGTTATAAGTAAGTAAGTAAGTAAGTAAACAGCCTATAACTGTCCCACTGCTGGGCAAAGGCCTCCATCATTGAAATCAAGTCATCGCTACAATTGATGGGTACTGGCTTAATCACCACGCTTGCCAAGTGCGGGTTGGTGATCACGAACCCGGGCTATGCATCGGAAAATCCGAAACACACTTTGCCCGACCTGGGAATTGAACCTGGGACCTTCGGCTATCGGGCCGAGCGGTCTGCCACTCAGCCACCGAAGCGTTCAAAAAGGTTATATTAACATATTATTATCAAGAAATAAATGCATAAAATCATTTGATCTGATGCTCTACTCCTACCTCACATTCAGTAGGCAACCATTATTATTACAATGGGCAGCGCCCGTAAATCTTAAGCAGCGGGTGTACAATCAAACATGACGTCACGGATTACATCGCAACGACAGCTATCATAACACAATTTAGTCGAATGTAAACACCACCGGGTGGGGGTCAATGACCGCAGCTCCTCAAGGAAGCGCGTGGCACGTCGATGCCGATTCGCGATCGTGACTTATCGATGCCGCCGCGATATCGATTCGATCTCGAGGCGGACCGGCTGAAAAGTTTACAGCACGAAAAGGCGTAGGGCACGCACGAAAACCGTTCCCCGCATGGAAATTAGTAGCTTTATTGTTGTAAATGTTACAGTGAGGTACACAATATGGCATGATTGTAAACATGAAATGCCTTATCAATATTATGGTTGGGTTTGGGCTTTCAAACGCTGTGCACCATATTTTGTAATCTTTATGAGGTTTTGATTAACCCAAATAACAATGCCGAATTAAATCATCCTATATGTATGTGTTATTCGTTCATTTGATTACTATCAGTTCGTTTCGTTATTCTATGGATGTCTGATACTGTAGCTTAAAATTCCTACCTGGTCTTTGTCTCAAGAGGCTAACTAGTAATGTATGAAAAAACCTGAAATAAATCAACTGCACCTAAACACATCAAAAATGTCTAGGGGTCAAGTACATTTTTAGCTATAAAAAAACTTTCTAATAATAATCATAATCATAATCTGGTTTTCCAGACTGGTTTCTTGCTCTACTTTTTGTTTTAGTAAACAAATTTATCCCTATTATATTGAAAAAATTAAGAAAAAAAGCAATTGGGGAAAATTAGCTTACGTTAAGGTCGTTATACCTAATCGGAAAAAAAAGTTAAAACAAGGTAAAGTTGTTGTGGGTTATGCACGGCATCCATAATCAGCAGATCTGTTTTTGAAGCATGACCCAATTGAGTCATAACAAATACCTACAGTGACATCTAGTTATAACACATTGAAACTTATTCACGAAATGTTGTAGTTTTAGAAAACAACATTAGAAGGTTAAACAACGTTGTTGGATTTAACCGATTTCAACTATGTTTATTGTGAACTGCTTTACTGAGGCGGCAAGTCAAAGGCGCGAAAGTGATTTCATGCATTAATTAAGACCACAGAGCGAGATTTACAATTACACGAGATCCTATAAACAAACTTGATTGCTTTACAAAAACTCAAATAACTAAGGCAGTGTCTCAAGTAGAGGCTCATTTAAATATCAAAGACGAAATTCAAATTACTCCGTTTACAATAAAGGCTGGGGCGGGAAAGTATTACGGGCTGATGTAAATTTCCGATACTCATTTCAAGGATCAAGTTCAGATCTTCAAGTCCGGGTTCTTTAGAATTAAAGTAGTGTGTGGTTAGAAGAGTAGGTTTTAATCTTTATTTTTGTCTCCGTGTTAAAGAATAGAATATTTTTTCTGTTCAAGCTTTTATTGACAAATTTAAAAACTCCGATTATTGTGTACCAGTTGCCCAATTTAGACATTGGAACTGCAAAGAGCGCGGGGAGGATTTAGAATAAAATTATTAAATTAGTAAAGAATATTTAAAAGTGCTTATTATGTAAATTAACTTAAATTAAAAACTATTTCGGTTTACAATATTTTTCCCCGGCGCCGGTAACCGAACCTGCGACCTCTCGGTCTGAGACGCACAACGTGCCTAGACATATTTTGACTCAATCGTGATCACCCACGGAACCTAAGAACATATCAGTAAAGCGTAGTAATGTAGTCTGACTAGAATGAAGAAAGTAAGCAAAAAAAAAACAGTAGAAAATACGTTTCTCGTTTTATCTGTCCCTTCTGACCTACAATTTATTCGATGCTTTTACGGTTGACTTAAATGCCAAAGCATGGAAGTTAAGTCGCAAATCAAGTTTTTTTTTCGTCTTTTCAGTCGAGATTGTAAGAGATTTCTATTTTATTCGAGTTTTTTAAAGGCCACCAGGTTAGTTTTACAATTTTGCACTTTTTACACTAAATGTGTGGAATTGTGTTGGTAATAATATGTGTAACAGTAGTTTTAGACTCATTTCCACATTACCTACAACTTAAAAAGTTTGGGATGATCAGACGGGTTACGAATCCGCATCAATACAAAATTTGTAATATTTAATATGAATTATCACGACAAACGCCAATATTTAAAAAAAACATTTTTTTTTCTTTATGTCGAATTTGAGTATTCCAATTAACATTAGTAGATATTTACTTTCACGTGGTTATAGAATACCTACGTAAATAAATAACGCATTCCATAACTATTTTATTTTAAGAAAATACCAGGGCCTGCTTTCCTAATCAAAAGAACTAACAGTTGGCAAAGCTAAAACTGGCAGTCAAAAAATAACTTATGGTCTATTTTTGACATTAAAGACGTTTGTCTTTTATTTTTAATTTTTAATTTCATATTTTTGTGTTAATACCAAAGAGTTCGTCATTCGGTGCATTTAAAATCGCTATTAAACTAACTACCTACTGCGTATTGCTTTAAAATTTCCGTGAAACCAATTCACAGCACATTATAATGAGCAAACGTACTATTTTTCAAAATCTGCTATTCACCTCTCACTATTTAACGTGACTCCATTAGGCAGCCATAACGGTCACGATCCGCTTCCCTTTATTACTCTCTGCAAGCTTCCTGTTGCTTTTTTCCTGAAATATTCTGCTAATTAAGGAAGGAGTGGAGGCTGAAGATTTCCTGCTGGTCTAGCAGATTACTGGCGGTATCTCCGAGGGAAATGTAACTCTCAGGCAGAATTCATTTTTGTGGCGCAACTTTTTGTGTGATGTTTGAAAAAGTTTTAAAGCGGCTTAAGTGACAATGGCATGTAACTGCGTGGAGGTGCAAACTCTTCTTTTAGAGTTTTAACTAACCATAGAGTATGTAGGTAACCGTGCACATTCAATGTACTTTGAATATTTCATTTTTGTGGCGCTTGTGTTGTTATTAGCATAATCAGCTTAGAAACTCACGCTTTCAAATGAACAATAGTCTATTATATAACAGTACAGTACATGAGATCGAGCCATAACACAGTTATTTTATTGTTAATAAAATATTGTCGAGTGTGTCTGAAAAAAAATATCAGGGTTTTGGATATCAAGATTTTAAAAAAAATATTAAAACATAAAAGTTTTAGCCTGTAAAATAAAATAATTTAGGTATTGACGCATCCCACGTTATAATGAAAGGCTACTAACAAAATGATGCCTTTTGAATTGAGTTAATCTGAAATAGACCAAAATCGCTTGTCCGTGTCCATAAAGTTTAATTTTCAACTCAACCGAATTGCCATGATCAAATCTTGAATCAATTAACGTCAATAACAGTTAGAATTGGCTGAGATAATATCTCCCGTTCGGACAATAGGGGTATTATGTGAGCTCCATCTTGTCAGATGTACGAGTACCGATCGGCATATAGAACGCCGTGAGTCCAAACTTGCATTGAATGTTATTCCATTTGATTTAGATCGAAATCACTGTTTGCGAAATGTATTGAATGCTCTTGCACTTTGTCTGTTACGATTTGGAGATCTGTTCAGGGGAGTACTCAGCATGAAACTTTTAGGATTCCCTCTTGTTCTTCTAGGGATAAGCTAACCTTTGTATATGTATCGTGTAACGTGTGTTTCGATATGTATTTTCTATGTACAATAAAATGTTCGTAAAGTTTAATACATAATTTAAAAAAATGTTTCAACAATTAATTGTAGTTTTATGAAATTCGCTATGTATTCGGTTTGTTAGTTTACGGCGGCAGATCTACTACATGTACCTACTAAGAAGAACCGACAAGAAACTCATCACGGGCATTTCTTTGTGGAGCGTCTCACTTGATATACTAACATTTCCTATAATTGAACTTTAATAACGTTCATTTTACACTTAAACAACAACACACAACAACACTTAATATAATTTTATTTATCATAACGTTTACTTTATCATCATCATCATTAATTTCATATTTTCATAACGAATAATGCCATTTGAAATAAAACTCATTTAATATATCGTTAATTTCATATAATTTAGTTTGATATACACGTCATTTTATAAAGCTATTATTTAAGATAATAACGTTTCAAATAATGATTGATTGATATAATCTTTACTTGGTATAACAATCAATTGACATAATAATCTGTTGGTGTACAGTGTCAGTGACAGAAACGAATCGCCGCAAAACCGATTCCACGTAGTCTTGTCTGCCCTACCCTAGAGTGTAATTTAAGCCCGCGTAGGTGCGGAGAGGCGAAGCAGCCCGCGATCTGAGGAGCAGGTGGTGAGCGAAAACCATCTGCGACAAAAAGCTGGCGTGGGACCGCCAGAACCTCGCAGCGCCGGAGCCGTGACAGAAACTATGTTTGCTGCATGCTTGTCTGCATGCTTGCATTTTGCATGCTTGCTTGCATGCTGCATGCTTGCTTGCTGCATTTCTGCTTGCATAATGCATATCTACAAATGATATTATACGAATTGAATTTTATTTTAAGTAATCATTATAAATGTTTTAGGTATTATACAAACATAGTGTTATCGTAAATTAATGTTATACTAAATGTTCTTAAACTAGTTAAATGTTATGTGTTTTAGTTAGTATATCATGTAATTGTTATATCAAACGGCTGTTATATTAAATGAGTTTAGCTCAATCGTTTGTTATACGTTACAAAATTATGTATTTTAAAATTATATCATTCCATCATTATATTAAATAAGTGTTAACCCTTAAATGCATGATTTTTTGTTTATCATAAAAAGCTTGTTTAATGGATACTATGTATGTGATTCCGACACTTCGAAAAAAATAAAAAGTATTTTTTTGGCACTGCACTTTTTTTTAATAAAAAAATACGAAAAAATGCTCTCCTTAATAATTAATTTTCATTTTGTTTATTTCATTTTTTTTTCACTTTATAATTGTTTTAATAATTACGAATCTATTTCAATTTACATTATTAAAATAGAACAATAGAAGTTTTTTTATTTATTTTTTCAAAAAAAGGTTGCATTCACGTATCCAAAGAGGTTTCCGTCAAAACTTTCTTGTCTATGATGTTAAATTTAAGAAAAATGTAATATTATTATTATTATAATAGTTTAAAAAAAACATGTTTTAATTACAGAGTATATTCTAAATATTTATTTTAATATAAATTTAATAGTATATAAAAAATAATAAAAATTTTAGAAAGGCTTAAAATTACCGTTTCGTTTTTGATAAGCTATGCATTTAAGGGTTAAATAAAATAAAACTATATCATTTGATTGTATATGTTTCGATCATTATATGATATCTTGTTATATGTTACATTACACACCCATTTCTTTGTTTGTCAAAGCGTAAGAAATATTAAAGAATCTTTAAAGGAAAAATTAAAACACACTCCCAACGAAATCATAAATTCTGTTATTGATGACTTTGCAATAACATATTCGTATAACAGTGCTCACCCATCTCAGAATTGTGTTAGTGCCTTTTCTTGCACGATCGCAATATGAAACATTTAAAACTCAATAAAACACACATTTCACATTATTTATTGAAACTGGTAGGTCAATTGCAGTTAATAGTTAAAGCAGATCCTAGAGAAATCTCTAAAACCAGTGTTGAGTACGCCCCTGTACTGGTAAGGCCTCTTAAGCTATTGAGGTTATTTGCGTCCATTGTTCTAAGAAAACAGCGTTTGCTGTTCAATACCAATGTAGGGAGCTTTGTATGATGTTCCTTAATAATATTCGAATATAATTTAACTAATAAATTTTAAACTGTCTGAGGCACGATATAAACTCGTTTATTGAAACGAAACAATTTTTACGGGTCTACTCACGTTTATTTAACACATTTGTTTTATTATTTTTGTTAACTTCAGGCTTATCCTACTAATGTTATAAATGCGAAAGTTTGTGTGTATGTATGTTCGTATATTTGTTACTTTTTCACGCTGCAACGGATGGATGGATTTGGATAAAATTCGGCATACAGATAGTTTATAACCTGGAATAACACATAGGATACTTTTTATCTAGATATTCCCACGGGAACAGGAACTACGCGGGTGAAACCGCGAGCGGCCGCTAGTATTTTATAAAAACTAAAGCAGGAAGTAAAGTCGCGTAGGTTCTGCAAATAAAATAAATGATGCTGTAATTATATAGTTACATTGATTATGAGCACAAAGCCGGCTGGGTCACTTCCCATTCGGTCTTTTTTACCGTTACGACTTGTTACGTTATTTGGCATTCATCTCACTTGAAACCTAGTACATACAGGTACCCCCCGCTGGAAATCGAACCCGGTAGACCTCTGGGTTCGAGACCAGTAGTGGTCTAATCATTAGACTAGAGAGGCGGTTAAAATCTACTAGTCGCTATTATTTTTCATAATGTTAGAAAATCAAAATATGGATCCGTTTATAGCGTAACGTACGATGTTTAGTGTTCGCGTAAGCTGTAGAGCACAACACATACATACATTAAACTGGCATACCGAAATGCATTATAGCAGAAAATTTTAACCGGAAACTTCTGTGTACTTTACACCGATTTCGTGTTATCATCTCGATTTTCCGCAACGGAATTTTTCTCGGCACCTTTTATGTAATCTGCACTCAGATTATACGAAGGGTTGGCTCTCCTCATACGAGCACGCATCGAATTCGTAGCATTGTTATGCAAATACCGTCGGTTCGGTTTGCCAGCGTCAGTGTACAAGACAAAGCGACATTGACGACCGACATCGGCTGTTGCTATCAGCTCGACATCCTATGGACCCACTCAACTATCCCGTGTTCTCAGCTATATCACTGCTCTGCAGCCTCCCTCTCTGCTCCGGTAGGAGTGAGGGGGATGCACGAAGCTATTGTGATAGCGGTTACAGATTACACGTCCAGTTACGATGTCAGATTTAGAAAGCTTGTTAAGAGATCCCTTCAAGCGGGGATTTGATTGGGTAATACGAACTTCATGAAATTCTTGAGTGAAATGCTTTTTATGCCTGTTTAGGATTTAAATATTATTTTCCTAATCGTACAGAAGATACTTTATGACGTCATCTTATATATATGAAGTATAAAAGTGTAGTGTTGTGTCTGTGTTTATCATCCCGATAATTTAAATGTCGAGGATGACTACCATCATCTCTTCTAGGTCTTCGACTATATCCTGTGTTCCGTAAAGAGATAGCATCGTTTGTTCCTTAGGGGTGAGAATTCCGGAATGCGCTTGCATCTTCGACCTTATCGTCACTTACCATCAGATAAAGCGCTTTCTCGGATCGTGGACAAAATATTATTACTGTTGTAACCGACTTAATTAAGATGTTGGTAGCTAGGCCGGCTCAGATCAAGCTGTACCAAGTTTGAGCAATTACTGAAAACTAGGAAGTCATACATTTACTAAAATAAAATGATTCTAACATTAAATCAGTGTTGACGTAATTATTACGTTGGCATTACGTGCGTTTAAAAATTTATAACATTCATATCCAGTGTGAGAAATTTTAAAGAATTATTTTATTGATTGATTGATTGATTGGATTTATACTATAGTTTTTGTCATTGACGTATATAACAGAATAATAGCGTTTTTAATAGTATATTTCGGTTATGTGTCTTATATTTTTTGTTGAAGGGCTAACTCGTAACATCATTATGTATAAAAATAACATATGCGTGTGTGTCAAATACATGGTAGTGTGTGTAATGTTTGTTTTATTAATTTAATGTATTTTTATGCATAACTTAAAAAAAGGTGTACAACGCCGCTAAAGAAGTTTTCACTTCAAAAACGACGGGTTGCACTCCGGGAGTGCCGGCAGAAGTGAAAACTTGAATATTAACGTTGTGCATTTTTGATATTTTGGAATGGTTAGGGAATAATTTTGCACGAATTGCTTTAATTATCAGTATAAAAGTACTATCAATATGTGGTAGAATATAATATTTATTTATTGCGCTATCGTACACAAACATGACAATTTATTCGCGCAAGTGCCCTGCGCCGCCTAAACGAAACAGCAGGCATACATTTTCGCCGCGCCGTAGAAAGAGAGGGGGATACTTCCTCTCCTACGCCGCGCCGGCTGTCTACTCTCCATCCGTCTTACGAATTTTCGATCAGGTCACGTGTCCTGACACGAATTTAACATTTTTTACCCATTACAAAAAAAGTGTACAAAGCCGCTAAAGAAGTTTTCACTTCAGAAAAATAACATTCGAATAATCTTCTCTATAAAAACTATAAGTGTGCAAAATTTCATACTCCTCCGTCCGCAAAATTTTCGTAAAAAAGGGGTACAAACAAACAAAGTTTTTGCTACACGACTTCACGCTACACATAGATATTGTAAAATGATTTTAATCTTCTTGGACTTATCTTAGATAAACACACATTAAATGGAAGCAGCATGTCAAAAAAATCATATTTTTATTTTATAAAAAAAGTTATTAAGGATACTAGATAACTTAAGGGTGCGCCGACAAAAAAATGCCAAAAATGCAGTTACGGTTAAGTAGATATAATTGAAAATACCATCGTATTAAATGAACAAAATATATATTTAGTATCATAGGGAACGTGTTTACAATTTGTCAGAACCATAAATTCATAACACGCTATAGTTTTTTCTACAATATCATTTAAAGTTGGGCAAATATCATGAAAACGAGTGTCGGCGTTTAGTAGATTTCTTATAGTTTATCTAAATTATTGTACCTCTGATTTTGTCTAAACAATCATCAATGGATAAACTACAAATTGCTAGACTACATTTTCGATTCATCAAGTGGTTATTTCAATAATTATTTTTTATTAAGCACCTTAAATTCCCCATACAAAATTAGTATGGCCGCGCGGCATCAAATAAATATGGACGACGACATTTCAAATAAAATATATGACACTTGTCACTTATGGACGGCGCACCCTTAAGAAATTCCGAAAGTTGCAAACCTCTCTTCAAAAAATATGAAATCCTTACTTTACCATGTATTCACATAATGGAAATATGCATTTTTGTCCGCCAACATCCGGAATTATTCACCAAACACATAGATGCACCAATAAAATAATGTACGCGAAATAAAAACAAATTAATGCTACCCACTTCACGATCACATCAGCACTCATCCAGTCCTTATGTGATGTCAATAAAAATTTATAATAACTTACCTGAAGAAATCAAAAACGAAAACCAATTTACAAAGTTAAAAATATATTTGAAAAGACTATTATTAAATAAAAATAAATACACAGTTAATGCATAATTAAACGACAAAGAACTGAAGCAATATACAATTTAAAAATTTAATTATAATATTAATAAAATTGGACATTAATAATAATATTCAGTGCAATAATATTGTTATTAATTAATGATATAATAATTTATAATACCATAATCTTTTTACATAATTGCATAATATATCTTTATTGAGCAGAAGGTCCTCCAAGCTAAACCTTCTTGGTGTCATATTAACCGCTATATAAAATGCCCTAAGAGCAAAACGTCCACAATCGAAATAGTTTGCTAGTTTTCGAAGCAAAAAGTTATTTGTAACAATACTCTACAATATAGTGAAAACATTAATATGATAATATTGAATCTAATAAGCTATGTCTTAATATTTTATGTATAAATGGCGTCATCCTCTCTTCTAAATTGCTGTGCCCAACTGGGTCCAAAATTGTGTCAATAATTAATACAACTATTAGATAATACTAGGAACAGGTGCACCTAGTATCAAATTTACCTAGTACGACCCATCTCTACAAATATGTAACATTTTGGTTGCAAATAACATGAAATTGAAATAGATAACAAACAATTAATCGATACATCTCTTCAACAGCGGAAATCCGTTGAATTGAAAGATGTACCTTCAAAAATAAATTTTATTGTTTAAAATATAATATGTGTGATTCATAGGAACTGTCAGTCAGATTATATATAAATATTGTCAAACGAAACCATAGCGCGATGTAAGAAAACGACTCACAGCGCCGTCTATCGTCGAAGTCCATACATCATTGATTAGAAACAATGATGATAATTGGCTAAGCTCGACAGCGATTACGAATGAAATTTGCGTTTTTGGTATTATGCGTCTGAAGGGAATGGAATTATAGATATTAATTGAAAAAGATTGTCGGTAAGCGCGTTTCGATAGTTTTTCCAATGTAATGTTGGCATGTAGGATACGGAACTAGAATATATAAGTATATTCTCTCTGATTCCGATTGTTTAAGACATTTATTTATTTTTTATACTATTATTGACTTCTTCGGATTATTTGATGAATAGTACGAAATAAGTATACAAAAAACAGCTCTAAAAAGCAAGAAATAATATTGAAATCATATTGTTAATTCTTTGTTATACCTACGCATATCAGTTTTAAATAATTTCTATTAAAGTCGGGTGGTTGGTGGTCGGCTGGGGGACAATTTTTTTTTATTTAAACTTTTATAGTTGTTCCATTATCTCCACTTTTTTTTGTAAAAACCCCATCCGACTTCAATAAACCTTCTTTAAATCTGATATGCGTATCTAGGTATCATTTCAATATTATTTCTTGCTTTTTAGAGCTGTTTTTTGTATAATTATATAATAATTTTTGATAAACTAAGTCAAAATACGAATTACTTACTTTGTGCTAAGTATATTTTTTAACTTTTTTATTTTCCTTTTTGAAGTACAAGTCACAATGTAAACACTAGAAATAAAAACATACTAGCAGTACCTAATACTAGGCTCCACAAAGTAAATAATTCATTTAGAGGCCTGTGTGTACGTTTTTACAATAAAGTTCCAAGTAATATCCAAAAACTAGATATTAATAAATTTAAAATCGCTATTAAAGAAAAGCTTTATAAAAAAGCTTATTATAAAGTGTCTGATTACATTGAAGACAAAACAGCATGGGTTTAAAATGCTCCAATCTATTTCTAATCCAATATATTGTTAAGGTTTTTTAAACTTGTTTAACTTGGTAACGTAACGGCATATAATTTTGTAAATGTCGTTACATAATGAATTAAAGCTGTGGAGTTTCTTGCGCCCATTCTTCTCCACAGCTAAAAAATAGACGTCCTGAATGGGTAGTAGGTAAAAAAATTATGGACGATTCAAAAGCACTTTTCTAAAGTTTATTTGAATAAAGAATATTTGACTTTGACTTTGACTTTGAAGTCGTTTTTTTATGTTTACGTTTATCAAAATAAAAGTAAAACCAAGCTCTCATTAGGTACTTCTAAACTGAACTTATATAAAATATTAAAAATAAAAGACAGAATCCCCTTATTTGGCTTCCACGCAAGAGCCTGCAAAACGCATAGAATTTCAAATGCCCTTTTCATTTTTTCTCTGGGGGCATCCAGTATCACTCAGATGCATAGCCTTGAGATGCAAAGTGTTAGGCGAGCGAGGCGTTTTTATATTTGCGGTTCTACTTTGGATTTGCATAATATTGCTTCCTTAACATTCCTCTGTAGGGCTAGGTAACAAAAACGAAACTTTTTCTAACGAAACGTGAAAAGGCCTGTGAGTAACTCGCTTTAAAATTCAGCTGACGGAAATGGAAAGATACCTTTTTCTTTTATGTTTTATATTTTAAAGCCGATAGTTTTCGTATCGCACTTCACTGAAATAGGTATGAATTCATGCTGAGACAAGCATTTACCTCATAACCTTTGGTCAATTGGTGGTTGTTAGTTCACTTTTATACATAGGTATTATTTTTAAAGGATATTTTGTAACAAGTTTAAGAGTTACTTAGTCGTATAGTCATTAACCGTGTACTTATATGTTTTTGTGTGTGGTTAAAATAAAAACTTAGTTTTTGCCTTACCTTACAATTATAGATTACAAAATTAAAATCCTATAGTGAAAAATATACTTAGCGATTTCTGCTTTTGTTATAATACCATTACAATACATATTAAATTATCATCAAGTGTTTAAAAAATCGTTATAAGCACACTAAATTGTTATGTAAAATGCTTTTTAAATGTTCCATTACAAGACTCTTATTTTACCTTCCATGATTTTTAAACAAGTCCACACCATGCCTGGAATACTTAAGTTCACTAATACGGGCAAATTGTAAGATTTGCATTATATTGCTTCTGTAGTCGACTGGCATTCGTTTGAAAGCCAAAATTGCTTTTTTTTCAAAGTGAAAGTCAATGAGGACGCCAGTAGGAGATAGTGGCCGTGATATGTTTGTCTAGTCAAATGCGATGGAAATGTGAACGGAAGCCCCTTACTATTTACTCTTCTTTTGCTCTGTTTCATTTTAAAGTAAAGCTAAGGGGGGTTAAAATATTTGTATATTGAGAAGGGTCAAAGAAGAGAAGTTATTAATAGGAAGTAGTATGTAAAGATTGTTTCAAAAACCACATAACTTTTAAATTGAAGGATCTACTAGCAATGTGCTATGCACTAGTTTGCATAGCAGTTGGGATTGTATGGATGCGTCCGAAATAAAAGTTATTATATTTCTATACTACTGACTAACTACTGTGCAGTTTGGAAGATGTCATTATTGTAACAAACATTATTTTGTACTTTGGAAAAGTTTTGTTCAGTTAAGTTGTACTAATCACACCTCGGATCGATTCAGGCCTTGTACATGAAACGATCAAAATTTTCAACATAATGGGTAGACATAACAGGTGTACCTCACCACCTCTGAGATTAGGTAACAAAAGTCACTCGTAGCAGCATTTTTCTATCACTGTGCACTGGCTTCGAATGTACTCTTCTGTTGAGAAGAGTCCAAAAATATACAGTTTAAAAATTAAGAAATAAAAATCCAAATATTTTGTTCTAGAAGTAAATGTAGGAATGCCAGAAAGCAAATTACTTTGAGTTTAAACCGTAATAACATAGCGTTAAATCCACATCCAATTGAAACGAGTACTTATATAATTATCATAGTCTATTTTTTATAGAAAACGTCAATCATCGTTATTGTATATGCTATAAAAGCAGCTGTTATGCATTCACAAGAGACAGATGTTTACCTAAACTTATCCAATATCTGCAACTCAAGAAGACGTTTAAATGACATGCAATAGACGCTACACTTCACGATACAAGGATAAGCCTCCTCCAAAATTAACAATAGTCCAGTAGCTGTCACAAAAGTGTCATATGAAGCAGGCGCTGTATTTGTGACGTGACGGCACGTGAGGCTGACACCGTTATTTGCTCTAAGGTGTATTTATTCGAAACTTCTCCGTGCCGGATGGCCAGTGTCCACCTCCGGCCTGTCACAGTATTTTTCTGACCCTTTATTTTCACTTGACAAGAATATTCGGTGCCCAGACCCGATAATTCCGATACGACTTTTTATTCGTGATACATTTTTCCAATTGTCCCTGCGACTGTGCAGCGCGAACTAACGGAATAGAATTTTCAAACAGTTTTGATTGATAAAGGTAGACAGGTTTTCGCTTTCTTTGTTTGCGAAATTAGATTCTGGAGGTAGCGTGAAACTTCAGAGTTCCACTTGATTAATGGTGATTCGAGGGCGTTCCGAGAAAAAGAAACGATTTCAGGTCGTCCGATTTTTTATGGACGCGAATGACTAAATCGTTTTTTTCCGGCAGTCCACGTTTATTTGGTATTAAGTGTATTTGGATTTAGATGCATGAACGCGATATTATCCCATTCACCGAAACAACGCTCGGGCTCCGTTAATATTTAATGTGTTCTCGACTTTTCTCGAATTTAACGCGCCGATTAAACAACGCCGAGCGAAGGATTTTATGTGAATATTTAAAATGCTATATTGGTTGTAGTTCTGCAGAGAAACAACTTCATTGTTCATAAAGAATATTTTTGGCATAATTTATAACAGTATGAGAATTATTTTCTTTTTGCAAAATATTCTCGAGAACCGAGTCACTCAAAAGATACAAAAATGCTCCAAGCCGTTGTTAAGTTTCGTGACAACATTCTATACAATATGAGGAACTGTTATAGTAGTAATATAATAAAGGAACAGCTCTACGGCAAATTGGGACACATTGTTGCATCCCACAGGTTGGAGGACCATTAAAATAGGAGGATTACTTTTATGGCCCAGTTGGTCCGCTCGAGATAATATCGGTAAATTTTATGGTTTGTAATAAAGGGAATTCGATTTTAGACCAGTCATCTGTACTCGATTATGAAATCCCCGACTTTAGATTCAAGTACGTCCGAGTTATACAAAATGTACGCGGGGGACCAGATTAGATGAAAAACAGATATTTCTAAAGACAAAAAAAGGAGGGACACGCAATTTCTAAGGTGATTTAATTTACGGAACTCATAAAAGATTCCACTCACTAAGAATAAGAACTTTCCAAAGTTTACATTTACACAATCAGAAAGTGGGTTAATGAGATTCGCTCAAGAAAAACATCTCGTTAAACCATACATTATTCAGGCTTTCGGGGAGTTATTCCGCGTTCACGCGTTCATTAGCCACGTGAATACAAACTTGAGATTCTGACACATACTTATTGCCGAGAACTATTCGCAAGTATTTCAGGGACCGGGGTGGCGCCTTGCTTGTTATTTAAATTTATCACTCAACTTTTATCCTCTAAATTCATTGTAACAGGTAATATTTCAAAAGTTATTAATTACGTTACGCCGGCATCTTCACGGTGTAACTCTTATTACATTATGTCAGTTGCAAATTGAAAAATTCCCGGCGGCGCGTGTGTCCCGTCTCTCCGAAGTATTTTGGCAAAATTATTTTCATTCATTAAGATGCGAAGTGGGGGACCTCGCGAGATCGTCGACGTACATTGTGAGTAACGAGGTGAGTCCCTGTTATTAGTTATGTGAGCAAATTGTTTTTCTCGTGCTTTCGCCCTCATTCCACTTTGTGTTATCGGATTTGGGCCGTTTGATATTTACGCTCACTTTTGCTAAGACGATGGTTGCCTAATAGCTGACGCTTGCGATATGTTTTCATTTTAACTTTTTCTGCATTAAGAAAAATAAATGAATAGCTTTTTCGATGATATTCTGTTTCTGCAGTCATTAGGTGAATACAAAAGCGTAATGTTTCAAAAAATAAAAATACCATCGTATTTTTTTTTGTGCGATGAACACTAAACCGATCTCTGTGGAGATCCTTGAGACCTTTATCCAGCAGTTGACGTCTTTTAGTTGGTACGATGATGATAACGATGATTCTTTTTAGTCTTAATTTCAACTACTTAAAGCAATGCGTAATTCGTTGTTTTTCCCCACAGATTACATCCTCAGGGCTACAAGGTCACCGTCGTCCATTTGACATGTTTGTAACTGAATGCCGTCCCCTATATTGGCGGTCGCGTCTCTAAGTGCCCATCCATTAATTAAAACTTATTTTGTACAAACACAATTACTGAACGTGAAGGTTTTTACCGCTTTGTCACACTCCATTTGTTCTGATGAAAAGGCTGTCCGTTTATGTGAAGCATTTTCTTTAATTAATTTGTCAGCACATTAGCTACCAGTTTCAAATTAAATATATTACCTGCTATATTGTAAATGCGAAAGAAATAATATATTTATTATTATTATTATTATATTATTATAATTTTTAATGTCTGTTTGTTTGTTCTTGGATTACTACGAAACGACGCATAGGGTTTTGGTTAAATTTGGCATGCAAGTGGAGGACAATTTGGCATACTAGTAGTGGATATTTTATATTAACACGCATTATGATATTTTCTATTGCGGGTAAACATCTCATCCTTCGGAATTTTACTACCAATCGAAATGCGCGCAGATGACGCCACGGGGTAAATCAGTAACCATTATCCGGTCGATAGCATATAAACACTTTACTCAAATAATGTAGTTTTAACGAACGTTTTAGATTAGTCTATCTTCTTCTCGCTCCTTTAATGTTATTCTGGTTCTTATAAAAACATCATTCTTATTGATCGCAGGAAAGAAATTATGTAAATTAAAAGGCTTTACATATTGAAGTAAAAATCAATAAAATTATATTGTATGATTATTTAAGCTTTTGTAAAATTTTATTATGTATAAATTAATTTAAATCTGTTCAAACAAATGTATGTCAGTAGGGAGTAAACCAAAAATTTGTAGGTCTGATCCCGTACAACTCTAACTCTTCGGAACGTATAAAGAGCACAATTAAACAAAAGATTATCTTGATTAAGTAGGATTGATTAATGGGAGATAAACTTGATTTATTTTGAAGGTGCTTTTCCGAGGGATGGAAGGAAACGGAACGATTCTTGTATCATGACTTAATGTAAGTTAATCATCTGATTAGCACTTGTTTATCTACATGGGTGTCTGTGTTATTTTGCACGGCTTTTGGTCACTTTACTTCTTTTTCTGCTTGACAATTAAGTTTGTGTGTGACTATTTGGATGCTGAAGTTATTTTGTTTTGGGTTACAGTTAGCATTGTACAACAAACATTTTTTTTAAAATTTTACTTATAATATTTTTTGTTACATTTGTTACATGTTTGTTTAATTACATAATATGTTATGATGACATTTCGAACCCTCGATCTGTTCGGCCGTTGACATAATAAATAAATAAATAAATAAAATAAAACCTAAAGGAAAAAGGCCAGGTCAAGAGTACCCTAAACCGAAGAGCATGTATGAAGAAAATAATGAAAGTGGACGAAGCGAAACAAGTATGTATGGATCGTAGCAAGTGGAAAAAAGTGGTCTCTGCCTACCCCTACGGGAAAGAGGCGTGATTATATGTATGTATGTATGTAAAATAAAACCATTTATTTCGGATAACTTAATCCATATCGGTTAGTAGTACAATACATAGAAGGTTGTTAGTAAACTAATTAATTTAAAACTTTATTTGTAAGACTCTCCCATAAATGTGAAGAGAACCTCTCAGCTATAGTCATCAGGATGCCGCACCCTACGGAAAATAAACAACATTACTGATATTTTTTTATGTATTATTTCAATGTTTTATTGTCACATTCCTCAATGAGTCTAGGTTGAAAGATGAACACAAAACAAGGCATCCGTTAGTTTCAGCTATAACATTTCGCTGCATGCAGCTTTCCAAAGTTTCTATACAGGTAACAATTGGTAAAGACATCAATGCACAAAGGCTTAGAAAGCCTTCAGTTCTGCTCAGTACAAACACGGGAAAGCATCCGCAAAAATGGGAAAATCTCACAAAAGAATAGCGTTTAGCACGGGCTGTGCGAGACAAAGACTGATTTAGATCTCTGAGCCCTCTACAGACCACTATTTACCCTCCACTAGGGATCAAGCACTTCGTCAGAGCACGCCACCCAAAACCAATTCTTTGGAACGAATAATCTGTTTTCTATTGGGTTTTAGTTCTGCTCTCGTTGTCTTCGTTGAATATGTTTTTCGTATTAGTTTGGAAATCTGAAATTGATGAACTTCTATCTATGGTTTTTTGAACATAACATTTTTTTCTAAAAAATTCAAAAGCTAACGAATTTTTTTTAACGAATTTGTAAATATGGGTTAAACTTTAAATACGTTTCGCAGAAGTGTGAAAAATATTATTGTTTCTCATTTATACAAAATAAATAAGTTTGACTAAGTTTTAAAATAATTTAAATGATTTATTTTAAAGTTTAATTCATAAATAGTAATTAATTAGTTCATTTAATCTTAAAAATATCTAAATAACTAAGAACATCCCATTATACGTAGTCATGAAACCAGGTTCAGTTGTACGATCTACGTAAAATTTATAAAAATGCCGTTTCCAGTAAAACCTAAAGAAAACCAATTAATATAATTCACCATCTTGTTCCGTAGGCTCAGCAATATCGCTGTTAAAGTGACAATTAAAGCGCACTCGAGACCCCGTGGTCCCACGGTCCCACCTATTAAGCCCAGAGCGGAATACACGCTCCTGCCTTAGGCCATAATCACGAGTGCTATGTACGTGCCGACGTCATTCGAAGATAATTCCTCCATATAATTTCCCATTCTTAACTCAGTGTAATGAAGTTTATTCGTCGCTACTTCATTGTGAGTCGTTTGCAGCGAGGCGGCGGGAATGTAATCAGTTGCGAACTAATACTGTGCCGTTTGCGAAGCCCCCCTCGCGTATGGAAATGCCTCGTTGGAGCCGTTAGTTCTTTTGATTGCTGGCTCTTTTCCTTGTCGAATTAAAACCAAGATCGAGCTCGGGTGATTTCAAGAAAATTAAAGGAGCGTCCCATTTTCAGCGATGGCCCTTTACGGTTAATATTAGTATGATTGTGAATATGCTTAAAGCTGACTGTCTACGTACTCGGTTTCACGTTTATTTTTAATTAGGCAGAGCCCAATCGACGCCCGCCTGCTTGTTTAATATTTACTTAATAGAAAATTTAAGTGAGTTGAGGAGAATGCAAAACATGTGGCTACGGCGAGACCGTGGAGTGATATTCCATGCGGCATGTCCGTGCTCACGCAAAATCAAATGCATGCGATAACAAACTTTGAAATTGTAGCAACAAGGATGAAAATCTCGTTGTGATGTTCTTTGAAACTGTATGATTAATGCATTTTAAGAAACGTTTTAGTTGCAACACAGAAAACTTTGACTTGCAGAGTGTGACGGATGATATGATGCTGTGCGTATTATGTTTTGAACTATGGTTTGAGAAACAGGATAAGAATTGGATTACTTAGATGTTTAAAACAAAATGCGAGTAAAAGTTACCCAGTAGTGTAGGTAGTTATTATTAAAACATTAGAAGTATGTATTCTGTACCATGACATTAATGTACCACTTTTGACAAAGCTTCCCTAAGGCTCATTGTCAATGATGCCAAATTGATCAACGATCTGTTACTTGGTTTTGTAAGAAAAACACTCCTTTTTGTTTATGCCAAACTGCATCAAAGACCTCCAGGGTAGTAAATTTGAAAGGGAACTCAAAAATATTCTTTTGTCTCATTCTTTTTACAACATGAAAGAATATTTTGAAAATAAATTCTAAGTTAGTTTAAATTTTAATTATATTGTAGTTAGTTTAATATTTCACAGTGCTTTGAAAAGGTAAATTTGTAACAAACATAACATCATATGCCCACTTTTATTGTACTTATTGTTATAAATTTATGGTGAATAAATGAATATGAATATGAATATGAATATGAATTATGCAAACAACATTCACTGTTAAGGTGGTTAAGCACCGACGTGCTTTTCGTGGACGATTGTACACTTAATATTATTGATGAACCTCAAGAGTTTATACCTACAACAACTTTAAGTTATAGTTGTTACAATAGTGTTTTAATGGCTCTCGAGCACCCTCGGAATTAAATGCTTTTAATTGCCTATTCTGTCGCAACGCTGACTTATGCAAGCGTCCGCCCGTGTCATTACCGCCCGCTTCGCTAACCGCTGACGCCTTTATTTTGGCCCCGGATGCAAATTAAATTACACTCAAGTTTCGCTGAGTTGGCCACTGCAAGATTGCTACTATAACTCGTTCCCCACTATGGTTTTATTAACTTTATCTCCCGCATATCTGCCACTTTATCAGCCCGCGAAAACTTCGGCAATATAAGTGCACAAACATCCACAAAGACACGAAGGGGCGACATACAAAACACAACAATAAAGTTGGCCGGATCTGCTGACCGTCGCAAAAAGCACATAGTTCGCGGTATCCTGAGCACAATACCAACTTAAATTGTTCGTGAAAACGTTATGCACTCGACGGTTTCAATTTCTCCGCGAACTAGCCATTGCAGATGTTCGTATGACACTCATAAATATTATTTGAAAATCGTTTTATGTATAACTCATAAACTTTTATCTTTGCTGCCAACGTCGGGGTTCTCGGTCTAAACGGTTCCAGTTAGTTTCCTCCACAAAAGCTGTAGACGTTTTAATATCGGCCCGTCTGGTAGCACGGTGTGTATCTCCAGTGTAAATTTCGCAGAAGCAAAACTGCCGTCCGGCACGCCATCTCTGCCTGGTCAAATAATACCCTCCTAATGGCTAACTATTGCCTAATGTATTTTGGCGAAATGGAATAATGCGGAGCGTCGCCATCCTTAGCGTTGCGATTTAGATAGTAGTTTGTGCAGACGCTCGGAAATGCTCTGGCTGCATTAGGTTCTGGGTTTATTAAAATATCTTATTATTTGTACACTCTGGCTTTAGGGTTTAGACAGAGATGTGGAGATTGTGGAGTGTTGTCGTGCATCGTAAAACTGAGAATGCGCTTGCGCACATATTCTTCATTTGGAACAATTAAAGATAATCTAATATGAAACTTTCAAATTCGTAGGCGTTTTGTTTGATTTTTCACATAAATGGTTAAGTCTTTAGTTTATAATTAAAATACCGATGATGTCATTTTATTTTCAGAATCAGCTTATTACTTCTTATTGTTTGCTTCAATTTATTAGAGATTTCAAGCGTCACTATTACTATGTTCTTTCACGTTCACACCCAAGACACGTATGACGTTTATAATTTTTTTTTCAAGGAGTATGCATAGTAGAATTTTATATTTTTCGTTTAATTTTAGACATGATTCGAAGTCACTTAAATATTTATTTTGACGAGTTAGACACATAGTACGTAGATCTACTTTTACGGCAAAACGATGTGACTAAAGTAAATTAAATTTGTCAAAACCATACAGCCCATGTTAGCCTGGCCCGCATTGTCTAAAGGTGCAGGTTCGAATTCCGCTCGTGATAATTCTCCAAACACTTATTAAACTAGTTTTTGTTACAACATTAACACTAAGGTATAGAATGTAGGTATGAACACATTATACAAGAAAACGATGATACTCAATACACCTTTATCTTGGTATTTCATAAGATGACATCATACAGGTTGATTCAATTCTTTTCACTTCAGAAGAGTTCGTTTGTTATTTTATTTTTTTTACGGGTGAACACAGTGCCTTGATCTCACCTGATGTTGAGTGAGGCATTGGCTATCTTATCTCTAGCTGACGGAATACAACAATGCATTAAAACAATATTAAGACACTATTCCAGTTACAAAAGTAGAATTAAACATTCTGAACAGAATAGAATATAACACAGAATAGAAGTCAACATAGGATGGAGTGGCGTCATTTGCCAAGCAAACTATACAAAAAAATGTTAGACAATATAGAGATCCCAGTAGTTCAGGCTCCATCAGGCACAGTGTTCGCCGTAATGGCTAATAAATGTGAAGAAAAAAGCTGTGGAAATATTTTTTCGACCTAGAAGTAATATTAGCTCCATTCATCAACATCAAGTGAGTGTGGAAGACTGACAAAACGGCGTTATGTTTTTTATTTGTAGTGAGTTCGCTCCCGCTAGAGATGCAGCATTTATTCTCAAAAACTTTCACACGGATCTATAAGGAAACTTCCCCAAGGATATTTATCTTCTTTTTTGTATGTGCACATTCAATATTTCAGTGTTGGAAAATAAATGTAAGCACTGTTGAGTTTTCTTACTGGCTTGTTACGATACAATTGATAAGTGTCCTTATTTTCTACGTTATAGGAGTCACAAGTTGCCAATTGTATATGCATAGATTTTTTAAATTAATATATATTTTTTAAATATGAAAATGTGTAGTATTTCAGCCGAAACCTATTTTGTCAAGGCTAGTTTCGACTAGTTAAAACTGTTTAAACAAAGCGTATAAAAGAATACGCAGTTCGGGATCAATACGCATGGCTTGTCAGAACGGAACAGTTTATGTTTGGTTTGACTTACGACCACATCGCGCGATACGAGCGAGCGAAGCGAGCGTGACGCTGCCTAAAGAGACCTAAACAAGAGGCCTATTTAAGTTTATTTATATTACAGACTCACAATACCCTCAGGGAGGGTTGAGGTAGTCGTTTACGAGCCACTTTAACCGTTTTGTGATATTACATGATGATATATTTTGTACATTGTCCTTGGAGTAGGAACATTCAACATATACTGGTCAATGCTTACAACATGGGACCTGAATGTGATTTAAGACAACGCATCTGCAACTTAAGCACGTGTGGTATCATATCTATATCTGCAACACCCACAGATTCCCTTCAAAGCTATTGCTTAATGATATGCGTGATACCAAATGCAATATTATAAGTTTTTATCTCAAATTACATTCAGGTCCCATTTTGTATATTTTAGCTTAGACCTTCAACATGGTAGGCCGAAGACCCGATAAAAGTGGAAAGTAGTAAACGAATGGTGGTCGTGGAAATCTACGGAGAAGACTTAATTCAGCAACGGATACTATTCGGCTCATAAATTGAAGACAGTAGCATAAAATGTACTCGTACGATGTAGGACAGTCGCTAGTCTTTTAATTTTATTTGGAATTGTTATGATTTCTTTCTCATTGTTTTTGTTGTGTATCTATGGTTATGTTATTTTTTACCAATTTGTATTGTAAAATTATGTAGAGTAAGTAGTAAGTAAACGTTATATGCATAACTGTCCCACAGCTGGGCAAAAACCTCCATCATTGAAATCAAGTCATCGCTACAATTGATGGGTTATGGCCTAATGGTTTTGTGATCACCGACCCGCATTTGGCAGGCGTGGTGTTGCAAAATGCGGGTTGGTGATCACAAAACCTATGTTTCAAAAAATCCAAAATACATTTTGCCTGACTTGGGAAATGAACCCAGGACCTTCGGGTATCGGGCCGAGGGCCCTGCCGCTCGGCCACCGAGGCGTTCTATTATGCGATTGTTTATGTTCTCTATTATATTCTATTCTAAAAAGAGACACAAACAACCATCAAAATAAACTCTTATTGTTACCGAATACCTTCCTGTTTATTCCGCGGAGAATTCCCATTACGACAAACAACATTAACGCCGATACATTATTAATGTAATCCGTAAACTTAATTAATTTCAAACGCAAAGAATAACAAATAATCCAATTGCGTTGCAGTGCGTTTGCAATAATTACAATCCATTAATCTAGGCCGAGCTTTCCGTTACATGCCACAAATTAATTACGTCACACACTGCCTAGATTATGCGACTGCCTGAATTATTACGAACGCTTTATTTTACTTTGATATATCATTTCCTGTAGCATTGACGCGTTATAGTCGAAATTCATATATAACACAATTATACCATGTAAACATAAATTATCCGAAATTGTATTATTTATTTTTTAATTACGTAGTTGTTTTCATCGCAACAATAAATTAACCACAAGTCTTTGGTAAAGATTTGGCCTGCATTGTTAATATGTAAATGAATTTAAAGTGAATAGTAATCTTATGCGAATAAAGTTTCTTTAAACCAAATTAACAGACTATTTAACCATTCATGGCGTACATTCTGATAAAATATAAGGCATTTGTTAAAGAGTCTCTAAAGTTACGTTATGTAAAAAAAAAATTTCAAACGTTTAATTCTGTTTACATAATGCGATATACAATTAACTTACATTAAAAATCACTATGAGGACATGCGCGTCGCAGATATGTTAAAATACTTTATTATATTATCACACTAATATTATAAATGCGAAAGTTTGTGTGTATATTTGTTGCTTCTTCACGCTGCAACGGATGGATGGATTTGGATGAAATTCGGCATACAGATAGTTTATAACCTGGATTAAAACATAAGGTACTTTTTATCTCGATATTCTCACGGGAACGGGAACCACGCGGGTGAAACCGCGAGCGGCCACTAGTAGTATTATAATACTCGTACCCCCATCACGGGCTGGTCAACCCGAGCCGTGGTTCGAGCCTTTAGAGGCACCCGCGGGTCGTTCTGCTCCCAGATCCGATCGGAACCCTTCGGAGAATCTAGTAGGGCACGAGGACACGCATTAGTGCGTGATGCCGTTCCCTCTAGAAAACCTTAGAAGGTGATTCGTTTTACACGGCTTGAGGAACCCTTTAAGTTTCTCGCCGTTCCCAAAAAAGCCCGGTGAAGTTGAAAATGCCGACTAGGGCAATCAGCAAATCTCTCAAACAAAAATCGTCCCCTAGTAATCGGGAAAGTAATAGTAATAATAGTAATCATTTATTCAATATCTTTTACAAAATTAAACAAAAGGTACATACAAATTCTTACTATCTAGGTAAGTGCATCTCAACTAATGGTGAGTAAGGAGAAAGCCTAAGATGTAAAGGAACTTCGACTACATTCGGAATCAGAAACCACTAAAGAACTAACTACTTTGACAGTAAAGTAATGGAACTGTCACTTTAGCTACTTCGAGGCTCCCTTTATCAATATATCTGACCAAAATTCATAATTACGGATGTATTTCATTGTTTTTGTCGAAATTATTTGCCGAATTGCCTCAAATAAATAAGTAGAGTTACACAAATGAGGACAAGTATTCCACTGATGGCATATTATTATTTATTTAGTTAAAATTCTCTCAACGATAACGTTTGTTTTGCGGTGGTAAAAGTTATGACAACTGACAATTAATTATTCGCGAAACAAGTACCTGTATTAAAATATGAGTTTTTAATTTTATACGATAATATTGTATTGAGGTGGATGCGAGTGCTGTAATAGTTGATTGTATGTCTCTAATATTACATTGTGATTCATTTTGAAAATGTCTAACGTATTTAAATATTTTTTTTCACTTTGTACATTAATTGCTCTTCTTTCTTGTCCTGTCCTTCCTTTCTTTCTTTTCTATGACTTGAAGTTCGATTTTTGAAGTTCTAATTATTATGTCAAACATATTTTGTTTAAGAAACTCCTAAATCAGATGGGATTTGTAATTGTAACAGTGTAATATTAATTTTACAAATTAGAATCATTAATTATCCTTTAACCTTGTCATGCATTGTGTTGAAATATTTTATAATTGTTCTGCATAAATTAATTATATTTTTAGCAATTTAGGAATTGAAGATAATTTGTGATGTTACGTAAAATACGCTGGTTTACATTAGCGTAGTTCGGAAAAACAACGCAAGACACAATTATGTTGTGACCTCAACAGTAACTGTTTTAAAGCCTTTTACGAATCTCTCGTCTTATCGTTCGTGCAATTCAATGTTATTTAACTTTTCAATGTTCATATACATTTTCGTGTACCCTGCTCATTGCTCAGACGCCGTTCATTTTCAATGTCACAACATTCGAGATGTTCGCAAACACTAACCACATTTCGGTACTACGATACGTCATCGCACATTCGCAAATATAGGAATGCATAATCAATGGGTCAGAACATGGACGTGGCTTATGTAATTATTAATTAAGTACACATTGGCCTCTATCGCGGTATCCTTGTACTCATTCGACAAACAATGCACGGTGCAGACTGTAAACAAATAATATACGATGAGTTATTGGCTTGTTGCACTAATGTTGGCTGCTCGCCATTTGGTTCGTTTTCGCATAAACTATTGGATGGACGCGCAAAAACTGCACGGTGGGTTCAGACAATTAAAATGTTTTACCTGCCATTGACATCTATTAAGACTGGATTCACGATTTTTCTTTATTGAAATGTGAATTTTGTGACGTAACAGCTATGGTGGTAGCATTGTTTTGCTTCGTTAGAGATAAAAGTAAAGTAAACAGCCTATAACTGTCCCAACGCTGGGCAAAGGCCTTCATCATTGAAATCAAGTCATCGCTACAATTGATGGGTAATGGCTTAATTACCACGCTTGGCAAATGCTGGTTGGTGATCACAAACCCGGGCTGTGCATCAAAAAATCCGAATAACATTTTGCCGTACCTGGAAATTGAACCCGGGACCTGCGGGTATCGGGCCACTCGGCTACCGATGCGTTCGAGATAATATTGACTACATTTCTCAGTAGTTAAGAGCTTACCTCCGTTTCTTACTAAGAGCTGATATAAGGCCAAGCGCTTTACCATTGTGCTAATGTGTGTAGATGTAGAATAAGGAAAAAATAAAAATGTATAATTAAATAGTGCGTTATATTAGCAAATTTTGAGAAAGGAAAGCTACCATTAAACACAGCCCAATATTTTCTTAAAATTAATGTAAATAAATCTTTAGAAGTATTTTATCTGAGTGTACAAAGCAGCCATTTTTATTGGTGTCCGAATCGTCAGTGAAAAAAATAATAAAATAAAAAGTTGTCAATTCGGACACTGTGTCCGAATATAATGTGACCGAAACGTCAGCGAGCCAACACAGTAATTGTAAATATATGTGAAGCTGTTGAAATTTGCGTACACTTACAATCCGATTGCTATATAAGTATTTCTATATAGTCTGGACTTAGTACCAAAATTACATTATTTTAATTGGTCGGTCAACCAGTAGCGGTCGGAAATTGCGTAATCAAATTTATGTCTACCCGTATTCAGATTGTTAGTGATCATTTATTATAGTCTTCTTGCTGAATAAAGTATGCGTATTAGTATCACAAACGTTTTTATAACTTTTCCTAATTCGCAGTATCTCTATTGCAGCATTTATCAGTATAAGAACGAATTAAAAATATGAAGCTTTAATTGGTAAAGAAGCTTTTTGTAAGAAGGTAATTTTATTAGGTTTCGTTAACATAAATGGAATTTTATCTGTAGGCATTTAATTTGAAATCTTTTGGACTAGACAAAACATATCAGCACGAAAATGGTGTAAGTAATTTAAAAACTTACTTCAGTTGCTTACGGTAAATGTGTTTAGCGTCAATGTCACAATGCGTATGCGCTTCGTAATAAACTCGCCTGATATTAAGAGCGTTTACGGCGCACACTAGCGCCGCCAATGAAAAAATAACGGCGGCGTAATAGCTAAAAGTTGCCGTTTTTAGCTGTAACGTTTTATTTAACTAAACCATGGTGACGTAAAAATGCTAAATTACTTCATTCAGATAGTTTGTTGAGCATAATTTGATTTTCTATCTATAATTACTAGATATGTTTTTTTTCATTGGCGGCGCTAGTGTGCGTCGTAAACGCTCTTAAGAGACGATACTGAAAATGGATTCACACTTCACCCGGTATCCTCAAAAACTTATTCAAGTCCAGTTTCCTAACGTTGTTGCTTTGTTGTGTTCTGACATATTATTGTTATGATGACAAACGTGAAAAGGTGGTAGCTAACCACGGCAGGTTATTACAAGGTTAAACAAACCATATTTCCTATTAAACCTATATCCCTGCTGCTGATTTCCTTCACCGCACTACACGCAATCAATCGACTGTCTTTCCATCCACACCATCTAGATGGATGGCGGTCTACTACTGTGCGTTTCTCACGTATTTTTTTGCCACGAACTACAGTGCTGTGGAACCAGCTCTCAGCGGCGGTATTTCCGGACCATTACGGCTTAGGGATCTTCAAGAAACGAGCCTATTCTTTCCTTAAAGACCGGCAACGCATCTGCGATTCCTCTGGTTTTGCGGGTGTCCATGGGCGGCGGTGATTGCTTCCCATCAGGTGACCCGCCTGCTCGTTTGAAATTATGTCGAAATTGTTGAAACTAACTAACTAGATTTTTATAGCGTTGGTTGAAAATTTTTCTGAAGTAGCAATGATGAAGTAGCAGTGATCGAATATCGGATTGAAGACATCATACGGGTTCAGTACAATATTTTTTTATAAAATTATTAAAGCGCTTTTGTAAAACGTCTCTGGAGTAATAATGAACAAATGTCTATGACCAGGTAATTGTAGTGCTAACAAACCCTTTTTTAATATCACAGTCTACCAACTTACTAGATCACTATACGTTGCTTGCAAGCAATGTTTATTTTTGTTAATAATTGTACTTTGTTTTAAATAATTGAGTTTATTGACGACCTCCTTGGTCGAGTGGTTTGTACACCGGTTTTCATGGTGTCGCCATCTCTGAGGTTCCGGGTTCGATCCCCGGTCGGGTCAATTTAGAAATTATTGTTTTTCTAAATTGTCTCGGGTCTGGGTGTTTTTATATGTATAATAAGTATGTATTTAAGTATTTTAAGTATGTTTATCCGTTGTCTAGTAACCATATAATGAGTTTCATGAAGAAGCTTCTCTTGGGCTAGATAATTGGTGTGAGTGTAGGAAAATTTATTTATTTATTTATTTATTTAGTTGTGTAAAAACTTACTTCCGGTAGTGAACGAGAGAAGTTAAACGTCAGCTCGGTCCTCAATTTCAACGAACAACAGCGATTTCGAGAAGATCCGCATAGGAGCTTCTAACAAGCCCAACTAGCGCACTACCTGCTACGTAACATTAGTTGATTGCTCATTACAATATGTCACTTCGTCGCGAGTAAATACAGCCAGCTTATCAAGAGTTGGCGGGAAGCAATACGGTGGCGTGATATTGCTTCAAACATAGCGAGTGGAAGCTAACACAAATTCAAGTCGCGAAGTTCTATAGCAGTGCTACAGTAGGCTAGTAGGTTGGCAATAAATAAACAGGGCCTGTGCTGCAACCGATAAGCTCCAAACACACAGCGACGGCGGGTCCCCCTCTCCTCGAGCCACCATCTTGGCAAGACACGATAGATAGGTACCTACGCCGCCCGTCATTATACAAAATTTCGGCCTATTGTCTTTTTGGTTTTGTCTGCAGTCTGCGGCCGTGAATAGTGTGTGAGTGGGAATAAATCACTAAGTTTTCAGTTGTGGCGACTCTAACGTTACGTGTTTTTTTTGTATTAGTACAGTTGTGCTTTTTGAGAGCAATAAAAAGTGATAAAAACTTTATAAAACTGTTAATTTTTTTTCTGCCATGATAAATAATGCTCATTTTACATTCAATACTCTACAAATTTAATTTTAAATAAATATCTCTAAGTCATTTGAATGATGTGTGATGAATGTTTGAATGATGAATTTAAATTTAAATAATTTCTATTGAAGGACTGTTATGTAATTTTGACTGTTATGTAAATAAAGGAATGTTATGTATATTTGTATATAAATTATTTTTATCAGTCTATTTATCAGTATTTTAGTTCAAAAGAAACACATAATAAGAAACCAATTGAATATTCAATGTGAATTTATTAAATAACTAACACTTTATTATTTCATTCACTGAAAAACTTTTACAAAGAGTAATAACTTTCAAATTATTTATTTACTCTATTTTTTTCTAAACATTTATGAATAATCCTTATTTACAAAACCGGTAATATATTATTAACATTACTCCTCTCTATTCTTAGCTAAGTTAAAAAACAAAAACCTGTTCTAAAACACTGGCCTATTCAATCGGCAATGAATTCAGGGCAACCAATTTCAAAGAACTACTTGCCAACTGGATCCCATCTGAACAAATCGTGAGCCCCAATTTTTATCTTTAAATATTCGCGTCAGCTCGCAAAATGCAATCGGGCGACGCAACGACGAGATTAGGCTGTTTAAATTCGGGCTTAAATTTTAATCGCCCTATCAAGCTTCCTGGACTTAGTCTCCGGGATTTCCGCATATTGAGCAATGGCGCGAGCTTCCACTCTAGATCAGTGGCCCGTGCCTTCATTTGTTTTTTTTAATAAAACTCTACCTTCGGGTAAAAAAAGTTTGTAATCTTTGTCAAACTTTTTAAAAGTTTTCGTTCTTATATGATTGTTTGTTGTTCTAGAACAATATAACTTCTGTAATTATGTTTTTGCAACAAAGATATGAGAGATGTTGTCGTAAGATGGCAATCGTTAAAACCCACCATGCCGCATCGGGCCAGCAGCGTGATGGATTATTTGACCTGATCTTAATATTCTATTGTTTATGTGGAGAGGCACAAGGCTATCCCTTTTACAATATTGAATTCAACTATAAAGACAAAGCTTTCTACGTCATTATTTTATTCTTTATATGCAGTTGTGTCACAGACACTGTAAAAAATAATAAAAGAAGGTTAATAGCTGACTACCTTACAGACTAATTTGCCGACTACGAACTTCCTCTGACTTCCATATACTGGGCAGTTGTGTAGGCGCCCACATTATGACATCCGCCCACGAGATTCCCTACTAATTTTTTTATTGTCATTAATATGAATAGGAATCAAGGCGCAATCATCGTCGAACTTAAAAAAAAACTTAATAAAAATGTGTCCTTTTTTATTAAGGTTTTTTAGGTTCATAGTAATTATGTAAGTATATATTTTATTTACATTTCTGTTAATGAGCAGTGGTCTTAGCGTTACTTCTTAAGCGTACCAATCAATTTATGCATTTGTGAACTGAATATAGAAAATAAGTGTCTATAACACTACATTGTTAGTTAAATATTACAAAGGAGACGCCTAGAACCTATGGTATAAGCATGTATAAGTAATTAATTAAGCAGTATGTACACGTGACATCTGAAATTCAAAGTCATTAGTTGTATATAAGCCTTCACATGCACTTATTGACGTTAAAAATATAAAAAACCAAATAATAATAAAAAACTTAAAAAAAATTTTTAGACTTAACTACTATAATGGTTAACGCGCCCGATCTGCGAGTGCTGAGATTAAGCACCTTTCATAAAGGCCGGTCATTGGATGGGTGACCAAAAATGTATCATCTCGAGCTCCTCCGTGCTTCGGAAGGCACGTAAAGCCGTCGATCCCGGCTGCATTAGCAGTCGTTAACAACCACCAATCCGCACTAGGCCCGCGTGGTGGTTTTGGCCTGTTTTCCCTATCCATCCATAGGGAAGGCTCGTCCCCAGCAGTGGGGACGTAAAATGAGCTGATGATGATGACTAAATCTACCACCTGTTCGGACTTTGGGAGATCGAGAAGAAATGCCAAGAAACTCAGGAGGCTTTTTTCTTTACCTCTCTTTAAATGAAACAGTAAGAAAACTACGTAACGCTGCTACATTTTCGTAGCGTTCTTACTACACAGTTGTAGTGATCGTAGCGTTTTGTACCAAATATAGCTTCTCGTGGAAATAAAAGGCAGATATAATTTTTTGCCCAGTAGTGGGATAAAAGTGAGTTCAATATTGCAAAGCGTGCCTAGAACCTATTGTATTCGTAGTAAATTTAGATATTTTTAAATGTAACAGTTAGAAAGCTACGTAACGCTGCTACAGTTTCGTAGCGTTCTTACAACAAAGTTGTAGTGCTCGTAGCGTTTGTACTAAATATAGGAAAAGTTGTAGCAATCAACGCTAGATGGCACTGGACTTTCATGTTTGCATTTTCTTTTTTCTTTTGGAAATAAAGGTAGCTATAGGGAAACCGTTGTCCTTTTTTTGGAGAGAGTTTGTTGATTACCTCACCTCATTTAGCTTCACCTGGCTTTTTGGGGGCGGCGAGAAACTTAAAGGGTTCCTCAAGCCGTGTGAAACGAATCACCTTCGGAGGATTTCTAAAGGGAACAGCATCACGCGCTAGTGCTTGTCCCCGTGCCCTACTAGATTCTCCGAAGGGTTCGGATCGGATCGGGGACCTTTGTTCAGTAGTGAGATACAAGTATGTAAGTTCAAGATTGCAAAGCATGCTTATAACTTATGATACGAATATTAAATTAAGCTCATTTCAAATATGGCGTCTTAGAATGCAACAGTAAGGAAGCTACGTAACACAGCTATAGTTTCATAGCGCTCTTACTACACAGTTGTAGTGCTCGTAGCGTTTTGTACCAAATATAGCTTCTCATGGAAATAAAAAGCAGATATTATTATAGGGAACATTTTTGACCAATAGTGGGATACAAGTAAGTTCAATATTAATTTATTTAATATAATAGGACAACCAACAAGATTAACACAAATACAAGCAAAATTGTTTTCGTACAAAAATGGACTTAAGACGACGCATTGGAAATTTACGTGGCGGCGATCTTGATTTTTCCCAACAATTACAAAACATATGAAAATGACATTTGATGACATGATTTTTCATTTTATTGACTTCATTTTGCTAGTTAATAATTAAGTAGTATTAAGTACTAGTTAATTAAAATAACCTTTTTTAAAACATAGATTTGCATTTTACAGGCTAACCAGACCGATTTAAGCATCTAAATTTTCTAAGTAGATTAGTCTTAAGACACACTTGAATATTGTAGTTCATTTTTTTAAATAATTTGTAGTTTTAATTTGAAGGAAAAAAAACAGTTTTTCTTATGGTACGGGGCGCACACGCTCCGTATGAGATTTATTGTTTAGCGATGCGTCGCCTTAAGCTGAGTGTCATCTTACTTATCTTGCAAAGCATGCTTAGAACTTATGGTATTCGTAGTAAATTAAGCCCTTTTAATGTAAAGTTAGAAAGCTACGTAACGCTGCTAAAATTTCGTAGCGTTCTTACTACACAGTTGTAGTGCTCCGTAGCGTTTGTACTAAATGTAGGAAAAGTGATTGCTACGCTTCGGCATTCAATACTAGATGGCGCTGGCCTTTCATGATTTTGCATTTTCTGATTCCTCATGGAAATAAAAGGCAAATAAAAGGTAATTTTTGTCCAGTACTGGGATAAAGTATGTAAATTCAATATTGCAAAGCATGCTTAGAACTTATGGTACGAATATTAAATTAAGCTCTTTTCAAATATAGCGTCTTTAAATGTAACAATAAGAAAGTCTTAGCATATTTTATAACCTTAGTAAGGTATGTAAAATTATGTTTAGGGAATTGACACCTTTTCCCTGTATTTTTTTGTTTTTTTTTTATTATTTTGTGATAACAAAAGCTAAGAGTACGAGTATGTAGTGTTTAACACGTGTTCAGTGCCTAAATTTTTACAGCTACATAAAAAAATCGTAAACCGTTTTTCCATTCCAACTTCTATTAGCAAACAAGGCACCACCCAAAATATCTACATCATTAAGTTACCTTAAACTTCAAGACGAAATACAAGAGAAATTATCCTCCTAAGTGATCTGTACAGAAATCGTGGGCCTGTAGTCGTGCTATTTTTCATCCGGCTTTACTTTTACGCAGAGCTACATCGACGGCTGGCATCGAACGGGATTCTAATCAATTTAATTTATCAGGGATCCCCGGAGGCGGCCATTCACTTCATTTAATGCGCGTATTTTGCGGGAGAGCTGATTGTTTTGAACCATTCGGCTGTACGGTCCATTTAGATTAATTATTGGATTACTTAATTTCGCAGCGGATTTACGCTGTACCTACTTATATTTACAATGATTTATCTCGTACACAATGGTTAACGCTTTATTAACTAGAAATTTTTGATAAGGGGGTACATTGACTTTTGCCTTTGCCATGATTTGCAGTTTGACGTGTTGCTACGCGAACGTCGTCGGTTAGCCTTTCCCACCGATCATTAATTAACGTCAACATATATAAATAAGAAAGTCGATAATCGAAGAAATAGGGTCGCAGTCGGAATTACTGTGGCGGCATTTGTCCCCGGCCAACTAATAAAGGAGACAATATTGCACTCGATACGTATAAATGCGAGCAACATTTGGGGGCGTGATATTAATTCCGCCAGTAATTGCTATCGGTTTCCAGCCGGGGCTGCATCCATGAGCCATGAATACGGGAGTTACCGCTATTTGTTCCTGACATTGCGGTTTAGGGTTTTACCTCGGGCCCCACTAGTGTATTTATTTTCTTCGAGTTTTGTCCAAACACAATAGCGGAGTGGATTATCGGGCTCATTCCGATAGTTCGGCCTAACACCCCGGAAAACAATGGGCTTATTTCAAATAGCACTATTGTGTGTTGCTTGCAATTAACATCGTAGGAATAAACAACGGCCTGTATATAAAGTAAATCCGCAGTAAAACTCTTGCGATTTATACTCTTTTGTGGCCGCTCTACGGATTAGTGTGCGTCATTATTTTGTTGATGACTTTTTGGTTTGCTGTTTTGGTCAATCGGTAAGTCTAACATGAAAGTCTCGATTGATAAATTCAAAGCGCTACATAAGGTTTCAAGAGCCTTGAACGAGCAAGATGTTTCTTTAGCCGTAAGGAACCGAATTTGATTATTTTAAAAGAATAGTACATTTCGAAATTCTGATAGACACGTCGTGCTACGTTTTATAGTCTTACAGTTTATGTAGGCAGCCAACAACATAATAATTTTACTAGAAGGATTTAAAAGAGTAATAAAAAATATAATTTCATTGGTACGTTTCCAAGTTGATTGTAACAGGTTTTAACAACAAACGTTACTGTTTGTTGTTAAAAAAGAAGACCCATTAAAACTACTTCAACACCACTCTCACTGTACAATCGCGATGTTCATTTATTTTTAACGCAAAAAAAAACTCGTTGATAGCGCGCACGAGTCGTTTAGTTGTTACTGGATAACTACAGGACACCACTGCGCACTATCAAAATCTCGTCATCCATAAATTAAGTGAGCGCGGCAACGCCAGCTACCGGTCCAACCATTTAAGCCCCATTGTGCATAACCAAAGAGGGGCAGAAACCACAACACAGCCAAGCTAAACTACCACCTCGCACATTATAGCTGTAATGCGAACCGGGGGCAGAAAACGGGAACCACCACAATTTTGTCAGGCCAAGAAAATTACAACACCAATAGGCGTTTAGGAAAACAAAACGTTATCACACCCAATTGAAATCTAAATAACAAAAAAAAACACTCATAAGCTTATTACCACATTTTCTAAAAGAGAATTGAGTTGTCCTCTAGCAAGAGGAAGAAAATAAGGCACGTCCCCTTAAAGATAAGTAGGACGTAACTCCATTCGGTAAAGGGCCTCTCCAGTCGTAGATGCAACGCATCCAATTTCATTGGACCTCCCGCGCCTCTTGTATCGCAGGTCTATCTGAGGAGATAGGGGTTATCGGATGATCGTCGGGGGCTCGATTGTAAGTGGCCGAGTTACACATAGTCGGCTTGTGCGGTGTGAACGGAGGCCCTCGTTATTTTCAATTTCCATACACGAGCGCCCTTCTCGCTACACGTTTTCGTGTACAAGTATGAGATGCGAGTGTATTAAGCTATGAATCTTGTAAAGGCTTGAGCTGATTTAATACGTTGCCGGGTAAGCATTTACGATTGTTTATAGAGTCGCTTGGTAACAATTTTGTTCGAGGAACGTTAAATTTGATAACACTAACAAATGTTTAGTGAGCATTACGGTACTCACAAAGATATAATTGACAGAGTAAACTAAGAATTATGATGTTGTAAAAATAAGGTAACGTGAACAACATTAAGTTAATTAAAAAACAGGTTTATACTATACTAATTATAATGAAAGTCCTTCAACAAACTTAAAGTAAGGAAGAAAAAGAATACTTTTAAAGTAAAAGGCTGCTCCATACCCTTGACCGTCTTATCTCAAGGAGCGCCATTCAAAAATATTAAGGAAGATATTATAATAACACATTTCTGGCAACACCTGTAGGTAGCGAGCGTCGGTGTACAAGGGGAAAATTGTATTTCCATTTTTACAATTTCAATTTAGTATTAATTCGAGTCGGGAGTACGGTCGGGCGCGCCACCACATGTAAAATATGGATCGGCTAAGTGAAATTAAAATGCTCTATAAATTGTGATTTTTGCAAGTCCTAAAGTGGAGAAGGCTTTTTATTATTTATTGGCCGCCAACCGATGGGCAGCCCGCTTGCTGAAAATCGCTGTTATTATTCAATTTACTTGTTTGATATATTAACATTGGTGTGAAAATCTTTAGATTACCTTTTTAACTTCACGGTGTCATAATAAACGGTGCTATTTTGCTTAGAGTAATACATCTTTTGCTGTATATTACGGCTTTTGTAGCTTACACAACGTAGTTTTAACTAGCGAAGTTATGTTTTAGCTCCCTTTGATATATTATGTTATGTTTCTGTTTGATAAATAAACGTTAGCATACTTATATGAGAATTAAATAGGTAATAGGGAGCCTAGTAGGCTTCTTGTACAGAATCCAGCGTAATGGCTTAAAGTAATAAATTATTATATTATATGACAATGTAATTCTAACATATTAATTATCTCGTAGAAAATTTGGTGGGTAATTGCACTCATTTAATTTTTAATTTCAGTTTATCAACTGTCGTTCTTCCAAAACGTAAGTAGAACCTACAAAGTACAAGCTTGATTTCAAAATAAAAGTTTTTTTAAACATTCAGGTCGTATAAATCTCTCCGGTTCGTCCCTGGCGTTCTAAATAAACTTTTAGAGGTTTGTTCAGAATAAATAACACAACGAGCGGGTTTGCGACGCAATCAGCAAGACAGCGTCTATTGGCTCTAGTGTACACACTCAAGACATTTTTTTTCACTGCACCAGACAGCTGTTTGCTTTTTAAAATTAAGCTGGCGATTTAAAACTCATTCGGCTCAAATTTGCCTAGTGTACCCGTTTGGAGATACCTGATAAATGTTTTGCGTTTGCGAATATTTTTATGGATATTTTTACTGTTTTAAATCTAATGTTGTGTTTTGTTAATGTACTGTAAAATGTGTACTATTAATATAATGGTATTAAAGTAGTTCATAGTTAATAAAAAACAATAACAAATTGTAGGTTTCATAAAGGACTTTTTGGAACGAAATTCCTTATTGTCTTACTTAAGAGACATGTCAGGGAATGGAAACTCTTTTCCTTTATTTACCAGATAATGTAGTCATATTATTTTTGTAACTAGACACCGAGTTTTAAACCTTCTTTTCTTTTAATTTCAGGGGCTTTGGCTTTATCACATTCGGCGACCCAGCTAGCGTAGACAAAGTATTAGCTCAAGGAACTCACGAATTAGATGGAAAAAAGGTAAGTGGACACACGTTTTGTTTATCTTATTAGCAAATAATTGAGGTTACCTCAATTGTAAGTGCTGCTTGAAACCATACATAAAAAAGCCTATCTAACCAACTGCTGGCCTAAGGCCTTCATCGTTGAAATCATCAATCAAACAAGTGTTCGCTACATTTGATGGGTATTATCTTTATCACCACAAAACATGAAACCACAAACCCAGCTTATGTATTAGCTTTGTCACCACGAAACATGAAACCACAAACCCAGCCTATGTATTGGCTTTGTCACCATGAAACATGAAACCTCAAACCCAGCCTATGTATTGGCTTTGTCATCACAAAACATGAAACCACAAACCCAGCCTATGTATTGGCTTTGTCACCACGAAACATGTAACCACAAACCCAGCTTATGTATTGGCTTTGTCATCATAAAACATGAAACCACAAACCCAGCCTATGTATTGGCTTTGTCACCACGAAACATGAAACCACAAACCCAGCCTATGTATCGAAAAATCTGAAACACACTTTACCTGACCTGGGTATCGGTCCGGGCACTTTGCCATTTGATTTCGATTCTTTTCAATCTTCAAATAAAATTTGTCCTTGTAAAAATGTATCATAATTATCAAAGTCTGCCGCCATAACGACAATGTAAATATCATTGTATGTTCTGACAGTTTAGAGATAAGATAGTCAGTTCCGAGTAAGTGCGCTTCCAACTTCTTCGGTCTTATCGTCACTTACTATTAGGAGAGGCAAAGACTTAGCGCTGCCCGTTGTGTTATAAAGAAAGGTATCTAATAACCAAATGTCAATGTCACCTGTGATACAAGAAAACACAGAAAATGACAAAACATTTAAAATAGAATAGAATAGAATAATAATGAGTGATGAATGAGTTTTATCTAAAGAATTGAAAGTAGTGCTTAAGTGCCATACACACATTTTACTGTTAAGTTTTTGTTTGCAACTCAGAAAAATAACTGAACCACTTTAGCTGTTCTGAGGTTTGAGGGATGTATAATCATGGATGATCATACTGTAATAGTGTTTTAACAAAACCAATATCTACAGTTATCTATGTGATTCTTATTGTAATTCTTTTAACTGATCCGTAATATTCGTAAAAATACCTATTAAGATCGGATGTCGATGATGTAGTTGTTGATATTTAAAATGGCTCCTTTGATTTACGAAGTACCCAAGAGCAGATACATATTCTAGTTAGTTGGACATGGCTGCTATAGTTTAAACTCTAGTGCGCCTGACTCGGTATGTCAAAAATAAAGATTCTGGTCCCGCTCGTAGAAAAAAAAAATTACACACAATATAAACAGATACAGAGTACAAAAGTTGGCCTTATTGCTAATAAACAATCTCTTCCAGGCAACCTTGGGTGATAAAAATAATAAAAAGAAGATAAAAACTCAAATATAAAATAATTGATATTCTAAAAAAAAATTATTATTTCAAGCAATATAAAATGAAAAATTTTAAAAAATATAGCTAATATGAATTTAAAAAAAAATACTCCGAACCTGTCTTTTGAACGACTACAACGTGCGAGCATTCCTGATGAAAAAATAATTTAACACTTTTTCCGAGCTGTGATATAAATTTCAAAAACAGTGAATACAAAAGCATTCCTCAACTCTTTACGACACAAGAATTATTTATTGATCCTAAAATGACAGTAAAGATACACGCACAATGTTAACATTTACGTTCATATAAAATATGCGTAAGGGCTTCTTAAATACACTAAGATTTCTATAATTTATGACTTTGAACCAGCCTGTCGCACACATAATCTTTACATCAACACTGGATCCGAATCCGTTCCTTGCAAGTTTATTGACACATCCCGAGTGACATAAATTCAACCCTCCTCCGGCCGAATGGCCTTTACAACGCCATAAAGTGTTAAATCACGGTCGCTTATAATATTTTACCACGTAATTTTTGTTTATGTGAACTACACTGGCTGAATTTTTAATTTATCGTCAGATAGTTTTTGGTTACGACTCTGCGTTTGCTTGTTATTACCACGTTGAGTAATGGGTTAGAACAAACATCGTTTTGGGAATTGTGTTATTTTGTGTAGATTATGATTTATTGTTCAACAGCAAATTTAATTAAATCAAAGTTTTTAATCACCACTTTTTAAATAGATACAATCTTCGAGTTCAACATTTTAGAAAACTTTTAGATGCTATTAATTTCTTATTTCGATTTGTGGATTTGATTTTATTTATTGCATCGCTAAATCTACTACGCATAGATCAAAGATAAAAAAAATTTGCACGGTACATCAGCTCAATATAAAGTTTGAATGGAATGTTCACCCGAGTTGTTACCTACCTATTTTGACGAATCGGAAAACAAAATTCACGGCTATTAATTTCCGTGCAAAACAATTTGCGCTGAACACGAAACTTTTTTTCTCTGTATTTAGGCACGCGGATTTATTATGTTCATTGTCCATTTGCCTGGCTTTCAATGTGTACAACAGACGAATGGGTCAACTGTTGCGAATGTTTTATTGTAACAGAAATAGGACAAACTATATCGATAAACCGAACAGTCGCGGAGAAATAAGAGGGCCTGTTATTTATACAACGTCTGGCCATTTATGTAGATAATAATCATTTTTATATCTCAGCGTTCGAGACACATTACGATTTCGCATTCCTATCTTTGTGGGCAGATGGAGAAAAAAGTCGATTATTATCCCTCGCCACGAAATAATCCAGATAAATTACAACTCGGAACGTTGTTTACTCTGATTAAATTGTAGTCGACTGCCGGAAGATTAGCTGATGCTTCGCAAATCGAGCTTGAAGAGAGAGCATTTTCTCGATTTACATAAAACGAACGCGGAAAATCGCGATAGTGTTTACATTCAGTGCTCTATAGGTTCTTATCCTTGCTCTTTGTGACAGTAATTTTTGTGTTATTGAACACAATGATTCGAAAGAGTGTGGGCTTTTACTCTTTCTCCGTTACTAACGACGAAAAAATTGTCTAACCACAATGCAATATAATATTGTTATAACATTTCTACGTTTGCATTTTTCATACTGCGTAAAAGTGAAAAACACGCTCTTTAATATGACCCTTATTATTGAATATGTTTAAAATATTAGTTTTATTAAACCAGACCAAAAAACTCTTTCAGCGTGAAACGGAACGCACGTGATTAAAATAAAATGAGTAATATACTCGTACAATTAACACCTCAGTTTCCTTGTGACCTGTAGGCTTAGCCAAAGTAACATTAAGAAAACGATAGCGAAGCTCGAAAAGAATAAAATGTATGGGATTGACATAAGCCGCGCTAAATCACGTGGTCAATCTTATGAAACGTCAGGATATACGTTAAAACAAATTAATAATTAAAATAAACGCGAGTAGATCCGTAAAAGTAGTTTCATTTCAATGTGTAGTATACGCGTAAACTATAGAAAACAATATTAATATAAGGTAGTTTAGTTAAAACTATTGACCACAGACCAAATATTGACGGATTTCTGGTAAGGTGACAGTAGCAGAAATAATCACTCCTTGCAAGAGCAAGGTAAGAACGAACGAAAGGTAAAGTAAGAACTAAACTTCTATTAGAGCGTATTAGTGCTTTATACCAGCAAAATCAGTTTTAGTATGACAGAAGTGTAAATGTAAATAATAATACAAAGAATTGAGACCAAGTTATATCAAATAAAATAAACTCTACAAGCCATTTACAATTGTGATTGAAGGGATTAATAATGGCAAAATAAAAACACTAGGCAACAAACATTAAACATACAACATTAAATTAAAATAGTTTTTTTAGTAAGACGACCTTGTTGTGATCCATCCGAAAAAAAATCACTGTATTTAGCTAGCTGATGTTATTAATAAAGTGGTTACCATCAGTCCTTTTAATACCACGATGACAATGCCTAGCTTCAAAAATATTCGACCAGTGGACACAAGTGTTCTTAAAGTCCATAGTAAGTAAATAGCCTATAAACTGTCCCTCTGCTAGGCAAAGACGTCCGTCATCACTGAAATCCAGTCATCATTATAATTAATGGGTATCTCGCTTGCCAAATGCGAGTTGGTGATCACAAACTCGGGATATGCATCGAAAAATCTGAAACACACAAAAGTCCATAATAACATAATAATTTCAAGATAAGACGGATAAATATTTAAGGTAGCATTCGTTATACTGCAACCGTAATAGCAAAAATCGTATAAATGAAACGGCAAATACAACAATATAGTCCCACAACGCCGTCTCTAAGCGGAAAAGTTAATCGCATGTCTTTACGTCATAAATTGTGCGCATTTTTCGGGAGTATGCCTGAACATAATAGCTTTCTGCGTCATCAATATTTATAGAGATGTTTACGATTGGACTACTAAGAGCGCACGTGCTGTTTCCTTTTTGGTGTAACAAAGGTCAATATAGTTTAGACCTTATTACGATAGTGAGAGAGAACAAAGGCGTGCTACAAAATTTCCACGGAATTTTGCGAAACTTTTTGTTACTAATGGCAACGGGTTGCGTAGTCTCCACGTGCTTACTGTACTCGGTTCTCATTCCGAATGTGTTATATTTTCCGGGGTTATATTTTTTTTTTTTTGGAAAAACTGTTCTCAAGTTTTTTTGTGCCAATTTCCTTTTCGATCAAGTAGGTTGCATCTCGTCAAATAAATCAATTCTTGTTCTGTTTGAAATGTTGAGACCTTGAGCAGGTGTAATTAATTGTTTTCGCGTGTATTATTTTTTGGGTGACTTCATGTACCGCAATAATTGGTTGATTTAAAATGTGGTTTAATTTAATGTAAATTTTTCACGTCTAGGTATTCAAAGTTCTCATTGGCATTTTTCACAATACTGATCAGATCAAACCCTACTAGACCAAAGCCGTCGTAATAAATACCGTCGTAAGTTGACCAAATAAATATAACTAAAGAGGTAAAGCTCCAAAGAGATTAGGAATTTATAGACTCATTTAAAACTAGAATATAACAAGTTGGGTTACGAAAATCAAGGGCTGTTAATAAATTATCGAAACAAAACAAACAAAATCAATACAAGAGTGTTGAGATTGTTTCCCAATGTTCGTACCTACTCTATCTTCGTCCCTCCACCGCAAGTAAACTTTCCCCATTTATATTTTATTAAGAGGAAATATTGAAACTTATTTAGTTCTTCATTCAACTTTGTTCGAAGGCGTATCGATTTGAAAAGCTTCGAACAAGTATGTTGTTTTAATAGGAATAGTAATGTTGCCTGTATTTAATTTAAACGCTTTGAATTTTTCATGGCTTCTGAGTTATCTACTTTATAAGGATCTTTGGTAAATGTAAATTACTCGTATAAGTTTAAGTGTTTTATTCGAATAAGCTACCATTGAAACCTTTTTAAATCGGCATGATAATATCACTGGTAGTGTTGATACTATAACTATTGTTTTAATCTACCGTCAAGCATAGGCGTGAGAATACGTCTGCAGTGTGCGAACATGCCCTTGGGGGACTCAACTAGCTAAAGCGAAGCGATTTATCTCTAGGATAATACGCGGTTCTGTTGAAATTAAAAAAAACCATCTAAATTTCAATAGAGAATGTGATTAGCATTTCCCACCTACGGAATCCTATCATTTTGCCAAAGATAAGGTCAAAGTTATTTTCAAAACCGAACGCGTTCGTTGAAACATAGTTGACGGTAGCTTGTTACAAATTAATTTTGTGACGACTACACACCTATCGTAAATGATTAGCATTTACACCTACGGAATCCTATCATACAGATTATCAAAAATACTGTGAATTTATTTTGCACGGAACGGAACGCATCCGTTAGAAACTAGTTTTTTTTTTTTTTTTGATGGTAGTTTGTTACCAATTAATTTTGTGACGACTACCATCTTAGCTAACATATAACCATAAACACAGATTTCGATATTTTCGTTGTGCTATGAAATAAAAATGTGCTTCTGATTAATCCCTGCCCTCAGGACGAAGCATTGACTGCGCAAGGTATTCTATAGCGATCGAACGCTTGTCATGAAACGTTATAAGTGGATATATTTTATCTATATTATTCATTCTGCATAACGCTGTGTGATAATGAGGAATATCATTGACATATCCCGAACGTGACATAATGGATGCAAAATGTCCCCGTTCGCTCCGTACACATTATGACGTTCACGACCTGCATTTATAAATCATGGCGCCTCTTAAAATATAGCGTCGAAACTTTTTGGGGGAAAAAATAAATTAAAATTTTTCACTTCCGCGGGAAGCATCCGATGTTTTATGCGGCTTCATATTGGTGCTGTTTAAAAATATGATGCTCACTGTAGTTGTTCGACCATTACGGAAATATGAAACAATTGTCGTTCTCCCTTCCCACTTCCGAGCGGCCAATGTATGAGCTTTTAAATTGCGTAATAAAAATTGATGCGTTTTTTTATAATGGTGGACCGACAAACAGGCCAGCGTCCGGTGGTAATTGGCTGCCGCCGTGTACGGATATCTTCAACAGGAGTTGGTACAATAGTTTTTAATCGCCTCTGTGGTCTAGTAGTTAAGACCGTCGGTTAGACCCAGAGGTCAATTCCCAGCGGGGGGTTTGGGTACTCGGTTTGGTTGGTGTTAGGGCTTGTTTGCCCGTCTGGCTAGCTACCACCATCTTATCTAAATATGTCGCCAAAACATCAATGTTTATAGCATTGTTGTGTTCCTGCAGCTAGAGATAAGATAGCCAGTGCCTTAGTAGTTAAAGATTCCGGGTGAAGTGCGCATCCACATTCGGCCTTCCATATTAATTGACTTGCGTTGCGTTTTACGTTATTATTCTCACAGAATAGAATAGAATAGAATAGAATAGAATATTTATTTGCATATACAGGACCATGTCCTTAGCAAAGGTCTGAAAAGTTGGCATAAATTAATATATAAATATATATATTTCAATTTCACCGTGTAAAATTCGCGTAAACTGTAAAGTGTAGCTATAGAGGAAAAAAGTTGTAATTCACTTTTAAACTTTTACGTACGGATATTATAGGCATACCCAACCAACGTTTCGATCGAGTTACACCAAGGTGCAACTCATTTGCCCACGTGAGTAAAGCCGCGAACAAAAGCTAGTCTGTTATAAAAATGAACGCCAATCATATCTATACTAATTAGTTTGCGTTAATCCCCGTTAAAACTCTTTGTTTATGCTAGAAATTTAGTTAAACGGCGTGTTGTCTCGTTAGAGCTCACTACATGAAATTTAAGAGTCATCTGGGTCTCACGCAGATCCGACGCGGAGGACGCAAGGCCCCGGTGGAGAGAAAGGAATTTTTAATTGGCCTCCGAATAAAAAAGGCCGCTTAAAGCAACAACAAAAAAAAAGTATACGCGCGCACCGCTATTCGTTGCGAGATATTCTTTGAAATTGCAAAAATGTTTTAGCACAATGACAACGTACCGCGTGACTTGCTGGATTTGTTTAGGTGACTTATTATTAAATCTTTTTAGGGTTTCGTAAGTACTTCATAACAAAATTTACTATTATGTATAATCATATAGAAAGTAAGATGTAATCGACTGTACGTTTGGTTGCCTCTGTGTTTTATACGTATATGTAGCCTTTTAGTGGGTCTAGTTCACGAAACCGACAGTCACAACATCGACAGTCGCTGTATCGAAAACGTTCCATCAACGGGTCACTGTAGCGAGAGTACACTATATCGAGGGTACGCTCCATCGACTGTACACCATATCGACGGTACGCTGCATCGATGGTACACCATATCGATAGTACGCTGCTTCGACAGCCCGACCCAAGTCAGACACATAACTGCTCAGAAGGTAGAGGAGGTCTTGGCCCAAAACCTTATGTAATATTCCGCGACTTTTTGTAATTTCGAGTTATGGATATTATTTTAAGAATTTGCTGCCGGTTCTGCTTAAAATTTTTGCTTCTTTATGCAGAAGGTTTATCAATATTTTTTGCGAAACTAAATCCTGATAAATGTAAAAGTATATTTTTACTGATAATTATTGTTCTCTCACACATAAAATTATGAACTCAGCAAAGAATTCAAGTTCGTACAGGTCTACTATTTTTTATTTATTTTATTTATTAAGAATATAAAAATGTAAGGGTACTGACGATGACGTTACATGATGCGAAAATGAAAAGAAAATACCTTAAGTAATTAATTTAGGTATTTCAAAACCTTTTTTTACTTGTGTCTGACTTGGGTCGGGCTGTCGAAGCAGCGTACTATTGATATGGTGTACTGTCGATGCAGCGTACCGTCGATGTGGTGTACTATCGATGCAGCATACTTTCAATATGGCGCACTGTCGATGTAGCGTACCGTCGATATGGTGTACTGTCGATGTAACGTACCATCGATATAGTGTACTCTCGCTACAGTGACCCGTCGATGAAACGTTTTCGATACAGCGACTGTCGATGTTCTGACTGTCGTCGGTCTTGTTCTAGACCCCCTTTTAGTGTGTCTATAATCGGCTCATTTTATGTCCCCACTGCTAGGGCACAAGCCTTCCCTATCGATGGATAGGGAGAACGGGGCATAAACCACCACGCAGGCCCAGTGCGGATTGATTATCGACTGCTAATGCATCCGGGGCCAACGGCTTTACGTGCCTTCCAAAGCACGGAAGAGCTCAAGATGATAAATTTTTGGTCACCCATCTGATAACACCCTTTGCGAAAGTTGCTTAATCTCAGCACTCGCAGACCGACTGCGTTAACCAATGCGCCATCGATCTCTTTTTATTGTGGACCTGTGGACCAGAGTAATAGTCCTATTCACTGAATTATTATTGAAAACTCGTAAATTATTTAGGTCTTTTAAATATGGTTTGCCAATTTTAGAATCTTTTAGATATCTTTAGAGTCTTTACTTTATGTTTATGTTTTATGGACTAGATATTTAGTTGGGTATTTAATTTTAAAGTATAGCGTAAATTATAGAAAGCTGTCGCTGTAACAACAATTGACAACATTAATAACAACACATAATAATTAGTAGCGTTATTGTGTTCCGTCAGCTACAGTTAAGATTAGCAGGTCCTCAGTGATGGCGGATTACTGGTGAAGTGCGCTACCGACTTCGGTTTTATCATCATTTACCAAGGTCAGATGCCAACCAAGCGTTTCTCCGTATACCAATCTATACATAGTATAAAAGAAAGTCCCCGAACGCGTTTGTCTGTTAGGACGGGCTAATCTCAAGAACCGTACGGACGTTGTTATAGGGTGGGTTACGTACGCAAAATAACACGAGCGAAGACGGGCCGGATCGCTAGCAATAAATATATTAAAAAAGCCACTGCGTCAAACACATTGATAGGAAAGGTAATGGTTGCAAAAATGCATCCAATATCAGGGGTACTCGTGCATAGCTGACTTCTGTCTAGTAGAAATCTCTGCGTCGCGTCGGCAGCTGTATATAGCTGGCAAGGGCTCTCTTAACGTCAGCTCAGCGTTTTGCTCAAAGAGCTTTAGCGATTTTACCAATCCAACAAGCAATGCGAGGGTGTTATTTGGCAACTGTCTTTTGTGGAGTGTGACAGCTTCCCTTTATAATTTTTGGAATATTAGAATTTAAAACTTCTGCAGACAGTTTCGATAATAGTTGAAGTCAATTTTAATAGTAAATAAACAGTTTTTACAAATTAAATGTTTTCGTTGAAAATTAATTGGTAAAGACTTTTGTTTAAACGTTTCTATTGAATTGTACCGAACTTGATTACAAGCCGACTGAGATGTTGATGTAGGTATATGATGTTGGGTAGGTACTGTTCTGTGCTATTGCACAATGAGATCATTCATTAAGATCTGTATATAGATATTTATAATCCTGTAAAAAGCATTTATATTTTTACATGGATATAAAATAATGAAAATAAAAGCCAATAAACTTCTATTTAAAAACGTACCCAATGGTTCGTTCCAAAGTTCGTTTGTCTTTTGTTTTTATACACGTTCTTTTTTAAAATTCTGAGTGTCAATACAGAAATGCGCGAACAAATGTTTGCTCCACGCTCATTCTTTTTGCAATTCGATAAATGACTTTTAAACTCACACGTCCGTCACAAGCATTTAAAACGACAAATAATAAATTTTAAAAAACATAATAAAGTATTCCCAAAGCTCGTACCTAAATGTACGTTCGAACGTTTATTTTTTGTTTTTCTTCACGCTCTTTTGTTTAAATTCTGATTAGCAATACGCGAATGCGTGAACAAATGTGTGCCCCGCCCTCATTTGTCTTGACAGTTCGAAAAATAACTTTCAAACTCGCACTTCAGTCACAAACATCTGCAACGACTGCCATAAACAGTAGTAGTGCGATCTGCGCGTTCGTATACGCAACCCGGCGGAGCGCAAAAATGCTTAATTAGATTTCGCAGCGCCGAATTGCGTTCGACTTAAATGCGTTTAATGCGGCGCGATCATAAATTCATATCGCCTAACACGTTCGACAGTCCCTGGCTGAATTCGAAAATACGATGCCATGGCCGATTCGTCCCCGGGTATAAAATGCTTTTCAATATAGCCGTTCAAGTGTGTTACCGTGCCGGAGCATACATTTTCCGTACGCTATTTGAATTATTGCAAAAGTTTTGTGCAATGCCAAAGGTAGACGAAACAGATTAGGTAGGTCCAAATAAAATAAATATTTTATTTAAATAAGCATATTCAAATTGTCGTGATTCCACCGCTGCACCGGGTTTGGAATGCCGTCATCTTTCGAGAAGAACTAAACTTAAATAGAAATAGGAAGAAAATAAGAAGCAATAAATTTAAATAGAAATAGAAAAAATCTTTATTTGGTAGAATACATCACATATATAGATTCAAAACAAAGGAACATCACCGCACACAAATAGTTACTACTTTCAAAAAAGGAGATTGGACTATAATCCACCACGCTAGCCCAATGTATGCTTTCACGACTTCCAACTTACGAAAGCCATCGGGAACAACGCTTCCTACCTTCCAAAGCACGAAGGATGGTTGGCATTGTAAAAACTGCTTATCTTGTAATATCACAACCTGAATGCTCCATTGGTCTGCCTCTAGACTACAGTGGTGGTAAATGTCATTTTGGTATAAGGATTAAGTATGCAAAGGGCTCGCCATAATATATAATTAAGGAGGTCGACATTATTAAGAAGCGTTTCCATTAAAATCACTTTAGGTATAAAATATAAAGATAAAAAAAAGATAAAAAAAAGAAGATAAAAGATATATATATATATATCTTTTATCTTCTTTATTTTTTTTATCTTTTTTTTTATCTTTATATTTTATATCTCTTTTTTTTATATCTTTGTTTAATAATAATTCCAAATTGTCTTTAGGTATCAATTTATAATATTCAACCCTGAAAGGATTAGGTAACTTTACAAAAGGAAACAAGCCGACATCGGTTTTAAAAAGAACCGAATCTCGACTTATGAAATCCCGTCTCGAGCAAGCATGTTACATAACACTGTAGTTAGCGGTTAAGATAACGTCTAAGCAGCGAGTGCTAAGTGATTTTTATCGCCCAACGATTACGCCCAACAACGTGTGTTCGCTACACATTTGCGTTGCCGGTTGCCACTACATAATGCGGGGGCCGCGTGTTTTTGCGTCGGATTACCGGTTTAAACAAACCGAGCGGCCGGAGCGCCAAATAAAGGGAAACGTTAACCGACTCCAGCGTTATTCTTCCGAAATTAACTCATAACGCCTAGAACGTTGATTTTTTTTGGGGTCGTAATCTGCTTTAATGGGCACGGGTCCAGTGGCTTTCGCAAATCGGGCGCACACTGCCGCGAAATGGGAATCTTTAAATAGTGTACATGCATATTTGATGTCGCTTTAATGTCACGCCTCGGTCCGATTGTGGCAACAATTAACGTTATAACGAGTTCATTAATGATTTACGCTGCGGGACGAGCTGTGTGTGTGTGTGGGGGGGAAAAATTTGTACAGCGACGCACAGTTGGATGGATCGTTTAGTGTAATTGGAATTTAGTGTGGCTGAAACAGACTTCACTGTAGTGGCGATAGACTAGTTTTGGGTTTTGCACTGTTACTGACAACATTCAATTGTTTATTTCTTAAAAACTAAAATAAATGAAGATCACAGAGATTATATGGTTTCCACACGAACCTTACTCCGTTATTTTAGATCACACTGCAAGGCATTACCTTTCCCACATAGCGCAATGCTTATGGGTTGAGTCAAAACCGTTTTAAGACCATGGCACATCTAAATAAATACTCCTTCCCATTATACAGCTTGTAAAAGTTGTTGAAGAATCTTGTGAGCTGTATGGATAAGACAGCTGTTCTCGCGTATGAACTCAATTTAATTTTAACATCACATAAAGTGGGTTGCTTCTTTTAACATAAATTAACAAAGTATATACAAGGAACAAGTGCTATGGTTTAGAGATCTGCGTATCCTTTATGTTTCTTCCCACACCAAACACTAATCAAATACATTTATCTCAGCGATCAAAAGTAACTAAGATTTAGTTTACATAACAGACTATGCCTGACGAAAAACATAATTGAGCTACCTAAAATGATCTAAGTGAAAGAAGAGAATGTGTGTCCTAATCTCTTTCGAGTGTAAGTAACAGAAGGCTTCGGCCTGGTCCTTATTAATGGTGTGAGTGTTCGGGCTATGAACCCTTGCTAACTCAACAACTACTCGTTTGTTAATGACTGTACCTCCATTGAATCTGAAGTTGATTGTTTACAATAATTATTTTTACACACGTAGATAATTTTTCAACCATTTATCACTTTAAGTGTCACTCTTATTGGAAGACTGGCCGATGACCGAGTTGATGACGTGAGTTAATCAATTGGTGTAAATGTATGTATTTTTATGTTATTTAAAATAATATTTACAATAAGACAGCGACTAAAGTGTGTTACATATTATGTCCTTTTAATTTTTACTAAAAAAGGTCTGCAATAAAAGGAACAAATTGCATATTTTTCAAGACAAAGCAGCGGGAGGAATTTAATAAAAGGATTAAATATGTTACATATGTATAAGTTTAGAGGCGTGGGTAGAAAAACAGTGAGCCAGCGCGGTCCCGAAATAATAAGTGGAGTGTAGTTCATGGGCCGAGCTCACCTGGGTAGGTTGGGCACAGGAATGCTTAATATAGAGTCCTTTACTAGCACGAGGTCTCTGAATAACATTGCCCACTTTACCCTAGCGTTATATTGCACCGTTCAATTTGTGAGTGATTTTTTTAGTAGCATTGTTTTTATCGGCAATTTGATTATGCACTTACATCGACTTTTAGCACTCCATTAAAATAGTTTTCGGCAACACTAATAAATTTTACGTTTATGTATTTGATAACTTTTATGTGTAATTTTAAATTGTTTTTGATAAAAGTCTTAGTGAAAAAATACGAGTTAAATACTAGGCTTAATAAAAATTAAGATGAAGACGTAATCAATAATCGTAATCAACTGTCCAGCAAATAGTAATACGGTCATCTAATTCGAAAATGTTTGTGATCTTTTCACCTTCGCAATCTAGTGAACTCTTTATATGATTTACATAATAGCACACCCGACCCCGCCAACTTATCACGGGAGAACGGAACCCCATTAAAATTCAAATCTTATTTTAGTTAGATACCAACCAAACTTTCTAAGTTACCGCGCCTCCAAAGGAATGGGGGATAAATTTAAATATTTTTAAATTCCCTTACGTCAGGCGAGCCAACCGTCCGCAATCCGCAATCCACCAACTAAATAATACCAAGTACACCCAGATCCATGTTTACTTTCGGCTGACAGGCATTCATTCTATGCACGGAAAGTTTCCCGGCCGTGTCAGTCCGGAGTCCGGAGCAAACTTCGTTCGGACATTGGGAAGCGTGGATACAGTTGCACAATGGAATAAAGTAACATCGGAAGCTCGTTGGAGTTAATAAATAATACAGAAGTGGAGTGACATGCGCAGAGTGCAGGAACACCCTAAGTCTGTTTTGACTGCAAATATCTGCCCCGGATGTCGTGGCTGCCCGCTGTTTGCTGGATAGGCCTTTGAGTAATCAGCGCTGATCAATGCTTCATTGAAATACGTAGGGTAATCAGCACTTGTGCGGCAGTTGGTAACGATATAACTTTTTGTCAGTAACGTTAGAGTCATTATTAAAGGGGTTATTACCAACGTAACTTTTTGAAGTAGCATGGTCATTAAAATTATTTTCATTAACGGAATTATTACCATGTTTTAGTTGTGTGTGAGTATCGGATATTTCAGCAGTGGCATATGTCATGATCACAAATGTTGGGGTTACCATTAAATTATCTGAATCAAATCAAAGACAATAAAACATGGTTTTAGTCCCGATAATGATACCTAACTGTTTTTTTGTTTGTAATGTTTCTATATTTGTTAGAAATCACATATAACTGTACCACTACTGAACCTACTTTTGTTTTGACTCGTATAGAAATTTCCGAGAATAATTTGTATATTAGTTTGCCACAAGGCAAACTAATATAAGTAATGTGTTAGTTGCCAAATTTTCTGTGGTAAACACATCATTCTGAGAACTATCATTATTAATTAGTACATAGATACCTAATTACTCAGACAGAATAAATATAACAGCCATCAATAAATTGTGTCAAGCGTAGGTATCAGTTAAATGAAATGTACTTCCAACATTATTACTGTCAACATTTATGGTTTTCGATCCAAACGGTATGGAACGGAATGTAAATAAAATAAAATTCATTATCACCAGCTCATTTGACCCACTGCTGGGGCACAAGCCTTCCCTATAGATGGATAGGGAGAACGGGTCATACACTACCACGCGAGCCCAGTGTGTGTTGGTGGTTTTTAACGACTACTTATGCAACTGGGACCAACGGCTTAACTTGCTTTCCGAAGCACTGAGGAGCTGCGCCACCGAGCTCTTGTCAATAAAATTTCTCTTTAAATGAAATCAGTAGCTAAAATGTTCTATGGTGCAGTACAGTAAAGTCTGTCTGTTTGTCTGTGGGACATAATAAAACAGTTGATTTAATTATAGGTTAATTGTATGGAAAATCAACCAAATAAATGCCTGAAATGTTTCGAAGACAAATTTCAAACAACAAATTCACCCGAAGAGAATTCCTTACTTTAAAGTATTTTAAGATTTTCTAATAATATTAAGTTAATAATAACAACTTTAGAATTTGTGGCCCTTTAATTCATGTTAATATTGTTAACTCTACAGACTAATAAGTAAGTATTAAATAACATTTCTCCACTGCTGCTGTTTGTGATCACCGACCCGCAATTGTAGTGATGGCTTGATTTCAATGATGCAGGGTTTTGCCCAGCAGTGGGACAGTTATAGGCTATTTACTTACTTACCTACTTACTGCTGGGCAAAGTCCACCATTGATCGATAAGTAGTACTAACCGGTTTACATCCCGTCTTTACAGACAATAACGTCGTAAAACGTCTACATTAAATTTCAAAGTCCGTAGTAAATTGGTATTTACGCTATAAAGTTGTCCTATCTAGATGTACTTGTACACTGTATCCGAGCTCAGACGAACAGTGCGTAATCTTTGCCTCACGAGACCGCCGCCCCGGCCACATTGTCCTAATGCCGTCGGCCTTTGTGCCCTGAATCGCCAGATAAGCTAAAACTTTGCACCTCCTCTAATCTTTCCTGTCAATTGTTAACTTGGTTGGCCAGTGGACTTTATGCAAACTCGCGCTGACCACTTTAAGTTAAATAATGGTGGCAGGATATTGTGGCGTTCATTTGTTTTTAAAAACAATAATTGGTTCGAAACAGGTTGCCTATGTGTTGGCTGGATGGTTGGTTCTCAGAACAATAACTAAAGCTATAGAAGGAAGGTTAAAATAAAAAACGTGCAACTATGTTTAGTTCCGTTCTATCTTATGGCTAGAAAACGAGATTGGAGTGCGACAAATGATTGACACTTAGTTTTTATTTTTTGTATTGTTATGTCATTCGGTCATCAGAAAAATAAAATCTCGAGTCCTTATGCCCGGCCAAAAGAAGCACATTGATTTAAAAGCTGACAGTTCGTTTCACAAATCTGGTGACACCTTCGAAATAACGAAAGAAAAGGGACAATCGATCTCTTTCCAATACATCACCTAGGTTCATTAGTTAAAATAGTGCGAACTGATGAATTTGTGTTGCTATTTTAGTCCGGTTTCTATAGCTTTAGTTATTATTCTGAGGGTTGGTTACTGGTATTAAAAAACAAAAATATATAAAAAGTGTAAAACTCCTTTTATAAACCTATATTTTTTATTAGGTACATTTGCTGGCATTGAATGCAGATGGAAACTACCCAATGCTAAAATTTGCACTTATCAGTTTTAAATATTATTTTATTAGTAATTGTTATGAAATCGTGGTAGGTACCTTCGCTTGGATTTCAGTCTTTTCAATGATTTCTTCGTTTGATAGATTTAGTTCAACTGCCTCTCTTTAGCTCAAACTGAAATAAAAAAAAACTACTACAAGTATTTTTTTCCATGAATGTCTCGTGTAGATATAACACAAGTTGAAGATAAATATGTCACCCAAATGGCAGTGAGGAGTTAAGCCAACATAGCAACAGTTGTCCCCGCACAAAGTAAATAAACAAACGTAACACTTAAACAAATGTTAACGAAATAAACAAGGGCATTAAGAAAAGAGAACTATGTCGTTAAGGTCCCTGGCAATTGTAGCGAATGTGTAACACTCCGAAGGAAAGGGCGATGAATAAAACACACGTTAATAGGCGCCCTTCTAACTACACAAAGCTCCCACATTAGCGCCTAACGAATAAGACGCTGATGTATAGGATTACGTCTCTTCCGCCGTTTACGCTTTCGACGCCGGTATTTAGGAGAAAGTAATATCTGACAAAGTGGATGAAATATATTTCGGCTGCACTTAGGTGCGGATTCGAGCCTCAAAGGAGGGCAGTGTGTCGGTTCCCACGCGGCCGCCTATCTCATGTTACACCCGAAAAGAATCCCATTTTTTTTCTCTCACAGAATTAAACGAGCGATAAAATTCTTGCGACGTCGCATGAAAATGTGCGTTACCTGCCTTGCATATTTATGCGTGCCCCAGTAATGACGTTTGTCGAGCCTCCCTTGCGGGTTTCATTACAGCTCGTCTCCGCACCCAAGCAAAGTCTACAACACAAACAATCTGTGTCAAGTGTTTCCCGATAGAATCGCATCTTGTTTGCATTTTTCTCTTAAAAGCCGTATCAATTAAGAGTGTCGCGTAAAATTGCTGCGCTATTATTTTATCTACCCCGCGCCTCGTTAAGTCCCGTTGAGGTGCGCAGTTGTCTCCCTCTGTTCGATAAGGCTGTCTATAGCCGTCTCCGTCTCGCCGTGGCTTATGCTAAGAATGTGGGCACATAAGTCGTCACTTAACATTAACTGTAGCGTAAGTGTGCAATATCATTTATCTCAGCAGCAGGGTAAATATTGTTCTTAATTTAATTCGAGTTAGTGAGAGCGCACGTGGGTGATGGCGGGAGCGGCCACAGTCGCGTTGCACATCGAATATTTCAAGGGGAACGGCTTGGAATATGCTCGCAATAGCTCGCCCCTAATCTTGAGCCAACTCGAGTGTTGCACCTGCAGCCAAATTCGTTCCAATTAGGAGGAGTTAGAGAGCGCGTCGTCGAGTGAACAGCAAATGATGCGGTCCCCACTTAACGCCCGGCGACACTTACGTTTCGTCTACACGTAAATAAATTTAGTTACCCCCTGCACTGAGTGCACGTCATTAAACTTTCTTGTCCGCACCTAGACGTTTGTTACTTATTGGCATTTAGCAGCGTTCCCGGTAATCAAAATTGCATTTGTGAATTTAATTTGTGCAGCATTTCGTCGGGGAACGTTTCTCGTGGCTCGGGAGATAGCAACATCAATATTATTATAGTGCAATACCGATCTTCTTGCGCGACGCTTTCGTGTTATGAATGTGCCGTGCTGTCGCGATGTTGCTAGTACCTGCGTCACCGCGCGCGTCATGTGAACTTGTTGCGTAATTCGGTTGCGGTAAATTTGTTACAAGATGCCATTCAATTTTAATTATTTCAGTTTTGTCGACGAAACTGTCGCATAACATTTTGATAGAGTTATTATTAAAGGGAACTAAACAATATATTATTATTAAGTGAAAAAAAACTTAATAATTTTCTATAGGAAGGAAAATTATGATGCAAATCTAAACAAAACCGTTAACAAACCTTCGTACGTGACACTGACATCCACTGTTTGCTTAATATAAAATTTAACGTAATCGACTTTACGTCAATGCCATCACGGCGAATACATAAAACGAACATGCTCTTGCCAACCAGTAGTGATATCCCACTAATGTGCTTTCGCTTACAATCTTTCCTTGGGATGACATGGTGAAATTTGTAACGGCTACGAAATGAAATCGACTCGTATTGCGTGAGTGATGGGGTGCACTTTGGTTTGTACGACGCACTTTGACTTAGGATAATTTGAAATTTAAAAGCGACGATGTCAATCTTTATCGTAAGGGAAGTTGTAGGAAGGGGGAGGTCTAGCTCGGGCGAGGAGGGTGCGGCACCGCGTCGATTGTAATCACGCAAATGGCTCCATATCAAAATGTCACATTGCTATCGATGTTTCGTTGTCATTTTTGCGCAGGAGTACCTATTTGCTCTTTCCGTTCACTATTCCAGACATTTAGTTTTGATACCGGAGCCTTTGAAGAGTAGATCGGAAATCAAGTCTACCAGGATTGATACAATACGAGTTTATTAATATTATATTTTTCATAACCTGTCGTTATGAAGATCCTCGGGGAAGGCCGTGTCTATGCATAATAAAAAAATGCATAATTAAAATTCATAGAATATCTATATAGAAAAAACATAGTTGTAATAAAATACAGAAAACATTGCTAAGGTTTTAAAAAAAATATGATTGAATACAAAAAAAAAGCTAATGCCGAGCTATACATCAATGAGCGTCTAGTTTGACTCCACAAAGGCTGTTTGTAAAAGTCATTATCATTAAAACTTCACGAAACATTCGGCAATAAAAAAAATCACGGAGTCACGTATTTAAACAGACTTTTGGGTGAGTTTCGTTTTATTTTTCTATCGGCGCAGGCTGGCAGCCACTGACTGCGATCGCCCCATTAAAATAACTCGTTAAAATTTATCATCGGGCCGCTTAATCGCTTTAGCGCCACCATCTGGGGTTTTATGATTTTTCTGCTTGCTCTGTATACTTTCGTGGTCATTTTATAACGTTTACAAAATTGCTTGCGTGAACCCAGTTAAAAGCTTTCCAACATACTCCCCTTACCCATTATCTGGCGCGTAAGCGTTAATTTAAAGCTTCTAATTACAACATCATGATTTCAATGGAAAAATGAATTTTGGTTGTCGTAGCGAATCTAATTTAATCAAATTGTGCTGGATTTTCAGCAGCCGCGGGTATTCCGTTGCGCACTCAGAAGATAATTAAATAATTAAGAATGTATGAATGACACTGTAAAGCCGTTTCCCTGATATTGTAATAATGCAGTCCTCTTGGGCAAAATCTTTTAAATTATTCTCTCACGGTTATCCTTCGTAATTACGCGACGTGGACGCGGATGCCTACCACCGCATCTATTGTGCTGTGGTTTTATATGGAGAGAAACTTTTGGAAAATTTGCAAAAGTGAGTAGGTACTATACGTACGAACTTTTTAGAACTGAAAGAGATTTTTTAGACTGAATGGTCAGACAGCTCAACAATAGAATATGAATAATAATATTTTTTGGTATATTCTGCGAACTGTAAATTAATGGTGTAAAATAAAATAAGAGTAAATGCGTGCTCTTAGAGAGGCACGTCCATTGTGTGCCAATCACCTTAGTGATTTCTATGTGCTAGTTGCCATAACTTAATGTTAAATTAATAAATTTTAAAGACGAAAAAGGTGATGATGATGATGATGAAATTCGTGAATAGTGTTTATTTCAACGTAAATTATAAAAAAAAACATTAAATATTTAATGTTTTTTTTTATAAATTACAATAATATCGAATTTATTGATATGTAACATCTTTCCTCTCGCTTTCTTGCAATTTGTGGGAGTGATTTCGTGAAATGGGACGGAAGTGTGTAACAGGAAGTCGGGGGCGGTAGAGTTGGCCGTCGGATGGTACCAACCAATCGAGGAAGTGCGCGCCATTTGATTTAACGACAGCGCGTGGTATTGCATTACTCTTAGTGTCAATTAAATAAAATACAATTTTCATTATAAAGAACTAGTGGTCGCCCAGTGGTCGAAATTCGACCGTAATTCTATTAAGGCTGCACGGATTGTATCCTTAGCAATGAAAAATTAAAAAAGATAGAATGTGAGTTTGGATCATGAATGAAGCAGCTGTTAGATTGGTATTGACAGATTTCAGCCGCTCCATTTGTGAAATTTTTGAAAAGAGTATAAATGCGTGTGTGTCAAATACAAGGTAGTATGTGTAATGTTTGTTTCATTGATTTTTATGTATTTTTATGCATAATTAAAAAAAAATAACATTCTGTACGCCTTCTCTATATAAACTATAAGTGTGCGAAATTTCATACTCCTCCGTCCGCGCAATTTTCGTAAAAAAGGGGTACAAAGTTATTGCTTCACGTATGAATATATATATTATTCTTTGTTATGAAAAATCATTTCAAATAATAATACCTGACCCATTTTTTCAGAATATAATGTTAAAATTGCTTATTACTAAGGTGAGATGTCAAATGTTACACATCATATGCGATTACTGTAAGGCTCGGTCATTTTTTATTTATTATTATGAATTATTATTATTTTGTAATAATGTGTTTGTAAACCTTTTCAACCTCGAAGTAATCCTAAATTATATTAAACGCCAATAACCAGAAACATGGTGTTTCTAATGAAATGCATGCCATGCCGGTTGGTACTTTAATGGTGGCTCTCATCCTGTACTGTGGCTTTTAGAGGTCACGCGGCATCAGTCAGTAACACTCAATTTTCAACTCTCAGCTCAAACGCTGCACTCAAACATCTGATTGCACGTTTATAAAACTGTAAGGTCTATTTTTGCAAACACTGACAATCCAACCTTTTTGTTTTTTAAAGTTTACGCGAACAGTGCAGATTGAAATGAAACTCCATTTGCGAATCTTCTCGCTTTTCAAATTACTCAAACTAATTAGGAGACAACCAATAACCTCAGTCTCCCTCTTGACTACGAACCCTGTTATGGGTTAAAAACGTCCAGACAAAATCAAATGTAAAAAAAAATTGCGGGTAGATTCGTCGCGTCGTGTTAAACGTGTATAAATTTCTTATGTTTTTTTTATATACAGGAGGTTATTTAAAGCGAGATAGATCAGTCTCTTGGTTGACTTCAGAAACTGCGAATGTCATTTTTTCGCAAAAAGCGCAAGAAATCAGTCATGGGTACTTCCAAGAATATATCTGACAAGAGCAGAAACGCCGACAAAAATGTGGACTTCAATCAAGGCGTATTTTAAACCGCCTTAAAACATTAACCATTGCTTGTGTGTTGTTGTATATCTCTATAGTATCATAGTATATTGTTATGACCACAAGGAAAAAAACACTCGTCAAGGAACAAAAACCGTAAACTTCTTTATTCATTCTGATAACCTTTGTTCGAATGCCTTATTAAAACTGAACTAAAACTGAAACGTAGTTACACGAAAATTCTTTTTAGGAGGGCATATTTTCAATATTTATAAATTTACAAGTAATAACTAAGAGGCTTTTCGATTCAGCCTTTTGAGTGTTATATAGTATCACTTGAACCGAAGGATTGTAGATGAAGTATTCGTAACCTTTGAAGTAAACTAAGCTTCAGTATACTGAGCTGCACTGATATAGACAGACGACCTCCTACGTCTTCACCTATACTGTCTCCGATTTCCATTGACGATATACACCAAGCTTTGTTACATGAACCAGCAGTCAACACGACACTGGTCATCAGTAAACTGTTAAACCGGTTCACGACATCACAGAAAAAGGCATAAACTCTCAAATGCAGAAATCGAAAAATGGCCGACGAGTTGAAACGGAACGGTACCTTTAAAATGTCAAAGCTTCTTTGGGTTTATATTTTGCGTTTATAGCGGTCAGCGCGTCCGTCGCGTCAAGCCACGAGCAAAAAGAACAGAAGCTCACTGCCCGGGAGAAAATCTGAGGGCTTAAACAGTGCCACGTATGAAATAGTGGCGCTCGGTTACATGAAAAAGACGGGAGGCGAAATCGAGTGACAGGACCACGGCGCAGGATTTTCAGTCCGATGGTTTTTTGCAGGCGGGTTTAGGACTGGACATTGCAGCCGCACTGGCTATGCGAATTTATAGTGGCCGTTTCCATAGCGGACGTGCGGTCCCTGATTAGTTGGGTGGGATTCGGCTGAGCGATTTTTCTCAAAGAGCTTAGTACAGATTTTGTGCACGTCGAAACTGAACGGACGTAGCGTATGACGTTTGAAATGTTTTAGCTTTTAGCGTGCTATGGAGAAACGGTGCGATAACATCAGACACCTAAAAATAGATAAGAGAGGCAAACTGTAGCCTCAAATAAGTAGTGAAATTTTTGCTTACGAGAAAATTATTTACATTCCCCAAATGTAAACGTTTTCGACCCTTGCACCTAAAACTAAAAAATAACATCTATAGTAAACATATATAAATAGATTCAAATATCAAATAGATCGTCTAGCATCTAAGTAAATAGTTTCGTAAACACTAATACGAGTAGTTACGGTACATTACCAATATTACTTTTAACACTATCCTTACAACAAAAATCACAACAGATAATGATATAATAGGTCCTTACGTATGATATTGACGTTTTTTTCTTAATCATTAATAGGTGTCTTACTTCTAAAAGTCAATACCGGTTGTTAATATTATAATACACCTTTAATTAGGACTATGTTACTTAGGCTTCAGGACTAACAATGATTATTCATTTTGTGTCTTTATCGCCCAGTTTTTTTTATTAAATTGACTTCTTTTTTTGTTTGCGGAATTGACCTTTTGTTTCATTGTAGCTTTGAAGGGTCTTGATTTTTTTTAATATCTGCCATATTTAGCTAGTGAAACAAACACACTACTCTACAATTTTTAAAGTGTTAACAGATGCTAAGAAAATTTAAAAAAACGTTAGTATGAAAAATATAATTATAGAAAAAATCTTCATACAAAACGTCAATTTCATAGGTAAACCTAATATAATTTTCCTTAAATGTCAAAACTATACATATCATCATCATCATCATCATCATAACCATAAGATTACTTAATTAATGTTCTATTTTTCATCTAACAATTAATATAATAACAATAAATAATTTCTTGTTTCAGATTGACCCCAAAGTGGCCTTCCCTAGAAGAGCACATCCAAAGGTAAGTGCGCCTGATAACAGTAAACATAAATTGGGAGTGAAACCCTTTTAATAACTCATTTCAACATTTAAATTGCCACAAACGGCACGGCATTGCGAAGTTACGACACATTGTGCCAGTAAAGCACACCGTCTGAACGCCACTCGTTTATTTCCAAGCGTTTGTGCAAAATATTATTTTAGGCTAGACATAACTCTCTGTTATTAAGATGTTGGGCCACGACGCATAAATAACTAAGGGCTAATAATTTAGTATGCGGCCTGCGATCCGCGCTCCTATCCTAGATCCACCGATTGAATTGCATTACGACCTATTTAGTCAATCCCCTCTTTCCTCGAATTCACCAAGTTAATTTAATAAAGAGAACATTAAACGCGTATCTGATATCGTAGCAGCTTCTTTTTGCCTTTTCATGTCAAAGGAAATAGCCGATGTGGAGCTATGCCGATGGTGACTTTGTATCGTATGACTTTGTTGTTGGCAAATACCAATGGAGAGTAATGGAGTTAATATCGAGAATGTTGTTTAAAATGCTTCAATTGTTTGTCTCCATTTTGCTGTTCTATTTTACACGAAAAATGTTGAAGATCTTGTATTTAATTTAAGACTGTTGCTGTTGTGTGTGCATGTTAGAGATATCGTGATGAGATTTATTAAAGCGTTACAGTAAACTTTTTTTTATTTGCTGAGTTTTAAACAAGAACACGGTCTGCTTCATGCAAAGCTGTCACCGCAGCTACTGACGCGTGTCACAATATTGTTAAATCTTGCACTTTGCTGATTTTGAGACCTAAGTACTTTAATCTCATAGTGTCTAGAACCGGAAAACAGTAATCCTATTCTTGCATCTACTGCTTTAAAAAAAGATAAAAAAATAAAAATAAAATACTTTTATTTCAGACCATGGTCCATATTCACAATTAACAAAATTCAAAAACAATAAAGTTAAAAATTAGATTAGATTATTAAAATTACATTATAATTAAAATCCATTACATAAATAAAATAAAATAAAGTAGAGTAGAGTAGATAGATAGATAGATAATACTTTTATTGCAACACTATAAAACATAATCATGAACAGAAAAAAAAAAAAATACAAAGTTACAATTTGGCGGTCTTATCGCTTTTAAGCGATTTCTTCCAGACAACCAGTCGGATGGAGAGAGCTAATAAACTGTGACATCAGAGGTGAAACTATTAAAACATACTAGAATAATGTGTATTTTATAAATGAAGCAAAATAATAATAATAATAATGATGATAATAATAAATATGTATATGAATACCATAATAAATATAAAAATAAACCTACTTATACATAATGGTAGTCTCAGGTAGGAAAGTAGCGGATATGGCAGTATTGCAGCAGGACAGGGTTAATCGGAAAGGTAGAACTTTTTCACAAGCTCTTTAAATGTGTGAATGGATTTTGCACGCCTGATCGCAACTGGAAGCGAATTCCAGAGACGAACAGCTTGGAGAGTATGTTAGTAACAAAAAGACTTACAACTATGTTAGTAGCTAAAAATAACAAACACAACGCAAAAACATCCCGAAGACTCACTGGTTTACATGTAAAACATGCAATTCAGTGAACCTCCGGAAGACAGCAGCATCCATCTGCTTTGACCCAAGAATATAAATTAGAGTGGTACCTAACCAAACGGAACCTGTAAGGGTCTAATTGTTCAAAAGATATTTGAGTATCTTGGTGAGGCCGCTAACTTGACGTCTAGCTAGCAGCCATCTTAAGAAATACAGTTCGTATCAATATGATTTATATGTCAAAAAACTGTGCATAAATAGTGAATCGTATACGCAAAATTTCAATAATAGTACTTCAATACAAGCCTAATTATCACAACTCTACCACTGATTAAGACACAATTTTTCTTACGCTCTTATAAGTTTCATCATCATCATCATCTCAGCCAAAAGACGTCCACTGCTGGACAAAGGCCTCCCCCAAGGATCTCCACAACGATCGGTTTTGTGCTGCTCGCATCCAGCGGCTTCCCGCGACCTTCACCAGATCGTCGGTCCACCTTGTTGGAGGCCTGCCCACACTGCGTTTTCCGGTACGCGGTCGCCACTCCAGGAATATCCCTCCCCAGCGGCCATCAGTCCTGCGAGCAATGTGCCCTGCCCACTGCCACTTGAGCTTAGCAACTCTAATAAGTTTAATTTAATGGAATTGAGCTCAATAAGTTATGTTTTTTGTAAGAATGCGTAGGTGTTGTTAGCACAACAAAAGTCAAATAAAGCTAACTCTCTAACGTTAAAACATTTGTGGTCTCCTAAAGAAAATAGGGCTAGCATTCGTTTTCTATTATTATAGTCATTCTATTTCGCTAAATACGTTTGACTGGTTCATCCAACTTTTCAACTTTGTTTCCAATCTAGCTCGCGTCATGCCATTTGACGTCACCAACTCCGGTTATCTCATTACCCGTAGTTTCGAATTCAACTCAAAACAACCCCTTCAAAAACCACGCAAAATATTCGTAGACAATAATTTGTGTAGCCGACTATAAAGTAGAAGGCTTCGTTTCACAATCCTGGAGCAAGTAAAGCAATCAACTACACCCTTATTATGACTTCTAGATGGAACTTTGCGGGTAGGTACAATGTAATTACTAGCACAGTTAGTTAATTGACAATAAATTTCTTTAAGCTTAACTGCTGCCTTAATGAAACATTGTCCTCCAGAATGCAACATAAATGTACTAAAATGTAACCACAATATAAATGAAAATTCACTATGATGACTGAGACACAACGCAAACTGCATTACGAAACAAAAGTGGAAACCGCATATTTGTCATATACGAAACTCTTTTATCCTAGAAATTGCTTTCAGCTCAGTACTACTCTGGTACAGTGATGATAAGAACAGTTGGAAAACATTTTGTAACAAACCTTTTTTAGAGGGATATTTGCTGGCCGCTACAGAAATATTTCACAATGCTATCAGATGTTAATGTAATGTGTGGTATGTGGGTTGTAAAGTATTTGAGACTAACAAAATAAGGAGGCCTACAAACACTACTACCTTTAAAATATCGCTTTTATTATCTTTTTCGAAGCTCAGTTTTAACAAAGATAGCATGAATTGTTTGGACAGATAATATTCACCTACGCCTGTGCCCAAACTTATTAGGGGTAGGCGCATCACGTTTTGTATTAACATTGTTCAGCTGGCATTTTAAAAGTAATAATAATGAAATGCTGGACCAAAATAACGTCCAGCAGTGGACTCATATTTTATTATAGGCTGATGATGATGATAATGATGATGTAATTAATACGTTTCAGCAGAGATGCACAAATAGTGACTGTTTTTTTATGTGTAACATCTTTCCGCTAGCTTTCTATATATACAATTTTATTGTGGGATTGATTTCGTGAAATGTGACGGAAGTAGGTGTAACAGTGTGACAGGAAGTCGGGGAAGCGTGCAAGCGCGCGTCATTTTTGTAAATTTAAATCGATAATAGGAACAGGATATATTATCATTATTTGTGACCTATTGTGTTATTTGACTATCAAAGGTCACTTTGATATGTCAAATATCATCTAAAGAGTTTTTACTGCATTTATTTTATAGTTATTATAAATGATGTAATACCTGACCCATTTTTTTCAGAATATAATGTTAAAATTGATTATCACTAAAAAAAAGATGAGATGAGATGAGAGAGATAGGTGAGATGTCAAATGTTACACATCATATGCGACTACTGAAAGGCTCGCTCGTTTTTTAATTGAAGTACAATCACGAGCATAGATATATCACCATGGATACAGAGACAACGTCTGCACCATTTAAAAAAATGTAAGTCTACACGATTATAATAAAATTGTGTGGTGAGGCTTGTAATTTTTTTTATCAAAAAGTGACAACTTGAAGCGAAAACATGACGAGGATAACTTGTAAAGCAGTTGGTCCCAGCTGCATTAGCAGTCGTTAACAACCACCAATCCACACCGGCCCGAATGGTGGTTTATAGCCCGTTGTCTCTACCCATCTACAGGAAAGGCTCGTGCCCCAGCAGTGGGGACATAAAATGAGCTGATAATGATGAGGATTGAATCAGTAATAGAAATGACCATTTCTCCCTCCTTCAATTTTGAAGTGTGCCCAACTTTACTTTGCTTTGGTATGTGTAAGTTTCTCCCTATCCATCCATAAGGAAGACTCGTGCCCCAGCAGTAGGGACATAAAATGATCTGGTGTTTTGTGCAACCCCATTCTTTCACTCTTCTTCTGTAAAGATGCCATAATTTTGGCAACGTCCGTTTCCTCTCCACATGCCCTACAAAAGCTATTTGTTGATAGATACATTCTGCAAAGCATTTGTTTTGTGGCATAGAGCCCTGTCAAAGCAACGATGGTTAATCGGGCCTGCCTTCTACTGCCTCCGCAAATGAACTTATTCCTTGAATCAGTAACAGAAATGACCATTTCTCCCCCCTCCATTTGTGCACTGTGCTCAACTTCACTATGCTTCGGTATGTGTAAGTTATCACTAGTGGGGGTGTGCCGCATTTAATGTAAATTGGCATCAGTCCGACTCCCGGCCGGCGGCCGCATCATACCGTTTTTACATTCAAGTAGCTGATACTTGAGGTTTTATTTAACCTACAACGGGTAGTTAGGAAGCACTCTCCTTTGTATTTGAATCGTTGAATAATAAATAGTATAAAGCAGACAAATTGTATTACCATTGCAAAAGAGTTTATAAGTATCAGAGAATAATGTTGGTGGTTAAGTGTTTTTATGACATCTGTTTCTCACTCTTGGTCATGTACGATTCGTCATGTAATTGTTTATTAACATAATCAAGAATTAAGTTCTAATCAGGATTGGTAATTGCATTAATTTATAATTAATAATTATGGCTAGGTATATTATAATTTTACGCAAATATTGTTGCTGACAAATTACAAATTGAAAAAATACCAAAGTGTTGAGGAAAATCCACCAGCGGGATTCGAACCCGCTACCGTAGCATGTTGGTTGTGCACCTGACCCGGCATGTCATGGGGTGCGGGTTCGAATCCCACTCGAGGAATTTTTTCAACACTTTTTTTTTTTAATCAGTAATTATTAATTTTAATAATAACATCATTACCTATCTATAAGTATAATCTAAAAGAGCCTGCTATCATTACTTACATAAGTTTTTTTTATTGGTTACGTAATACGGGTAGGCTTATACCCAGTATTGGGTGCTTACAGGCTGAAATGATGATGATGTCATTTGATCACCAACCTAACTTCACATTTCCTAAGCATAATGTTTTCTCTAAATCAACATGCTTGCTTGCTCACTCTAGCCATAAGGCCCAGGTTCTGCACTATTAGGGAACTTATTAGCATGCAGCGCGTTGCACTCTCTAGCTGTTTGCATAAGGTACATATTGGCAAATCATGTTATAACTGCCAACTAAAAACGCTGCCAGCTGACTGACTGACGAGATGCATCAAAATTATGAGAACGCTTATACGCTTTTACGGCCCCTACTAGCGTCCACAAAAAAGAAAAAGAGCCGACATCATATAACTCGAGCAGTTTAATTGTTTCTTGATGATAATTACTGTCTTTCCATAAAAGTAAAAAAATTAGAAAGAACTTATGTTTAAAGTGATGCGTCAGGGCACGCGGCTCCTTGCAGCCCTCATATCGGAGCTGGAGAGCTAGTAAGCAAGCTGTATGGAAGATAACATAATTCTCCCGTAACCTTCATCATTATCTTCACCTTAGAACAGATCTAAAAGCCTTCTTACGTGGATAGCAACTTTTATGTTCGTCGCAACTTTAAAGAAGACAATGACCTGCTGTGTTGTGTCTAAACCACTTGTCACTTGTTTTTTAAATATATAGAAGTCAAGTAAAGTCGCATTTTTCAAACTCGTTTAGGTACCGAATATTGTTTAAGCCGCTTAACAAACGCGAGCGTGCCAACCACTACACTGAGCTTTTCTCAAAACATGTGCCTAATTATTTTGTTCGCTCGTCACAAATTTTTTTTTGCGCGGAAAGAGCCGGCACGCTAGCTCCTTCTTTTTATATGGACATTAAATGTGATGGATGGTTTTAAAACATCACGTTATATTACTCTATCCGGACGTCCAGTGCGGTGTTGCGTGGCCGGTCAAAGGGGATGCCGGCTATGCGAATTACATGAATACATTAAGGAAGCACCGCCACGTACATGTTACACTGTAATGCTTACGAATAAATTTGGACCATGTTCCTTCATCATAGCACCACCAAACGGCAACTATGTATGTAAATTTTGACAGGCCCGTATAGATTCGACCACGATATAACGAATTGTTCCGATACCTTTCGGGTTTTCTTCGAAGAAATTAATTCGCAAAAAAGTTGAAAAAGACGAAGTTTACATTAACTCCGTCAAACTGTTTGGTGGCATAAACAATTTCTTTAAGAACAAAGATAATAAGTTTTTTGTTCGTTTAATTAATTGCGATGATAAACGACGCACGAAATCGGATGATTTTGTCAGTGCCTATACTTGCGGGGGCGGAATTCAAATTTCTGATTATCGTTTGACGCCGTTGCTTTCCCTTCTTTCGCAAACAATGGAAAAAAGGGAACACCGCTCTCGAGGCGTACCCTAAGAACAAAACAAACGAATTTTTAATATCTTCTTTATCGATAATTGAGACTCTCCGCGAAAACCTCTTATTTTGAAAACTTTTAGAGACACTGAAAGAGGAATCGTGAAAGAAAATGGAATTGGAAAAGGAAACTTTTTTCATCTTCTTTGTTTGACATTGACAGTTACTAAACTTTGTATATTCGCAGTTGATCTATTTAATTTGTGTTTCATTTGGGATTAAATTGTTCATCTAGTATAAAAAAATTGTGGTCACATAACTTTTCAATATGAATAAAAGGTACATATCTTTAACATTGTTTTGATCTAGTTTTAATTATTTCGGCAAAATATTGTCATTCACTGAGATCACAAAGAACTGAAATTGGGAGAATGTTATCTGGCAGGCCGTTGCGGAGAATTGGTTCTATTCACGGTCGATTTGATCGGTCAGTTGAGGAGCTCGATGGCGCAGCGTTTAACGCGCCCGGTCTGCGAATGCTGAGGTTAAGCAACTTTCGCAAAGGTCGGTCATCGGATGGGTGACCAAAAATTTATCATCTCGAGCTCCTCCGAGTTTCGGAAGGCACGTAAAGCCCGGATGCATTAGCAGTCGTTAACAATCACCGCACCGCACTGGGCCCGCGTGGTGGTTTATGGCCCGTTCTCCCTATCCATCCATAGGGAAGGCTCGTGCCCCAGCAGTGGGAACATAAAATGAGCTGGCGATGATGATGATGATTCACGGTCCCGAACCATCCTCGTGGCAAAGCAGGATAGCCTTCCTTCCGTCGAGTTTTCGTTTCTGAGCGGGAAAGAGCAGGAGAGTCCCATTTAACCCTGAGTCACCTCTGGCCCGGTTTTTGCGAAATATAGCATTTTGTCTGGTTTAAAAAAGGAAGACACACATATTATATTGTTAGACAATTTCAGACACGTGAAATCAATTTCTTGTCTACGAACCCAATACAAGCTGGTTGGTTTTAGATGGTAGCATTTTGTACTTTAAGGCATATTGCCACATCAAAGCTCCAATGGCTAGTCGGGTTTGCTTTCTACTCCCACCGCATATGAAGTCTCACCAACCTAAAACGTTCGCCTAAAAAGGTATTCATGTCAAGGAGCTCTTTCCATTCGGCTTTGTGTCTGTTTTCAATATAATCCGTAAAAGCCCTGATATTAATAGATACTTGGCAGTACCACAAACTGGTCTGGACTAAGAGTGAAGTCTCCGAGCCCTTCCTAGCCAGCGCATCAGTCATCGCATTGCGATGGTATGTTTTGTTGACAGATGTTACGAACAGAAAAATCAGTCACCCTTCCTTTGTTTTTTTAGCGTTTAATGCCAGTGTTTTTACGATTGTACCGGGACCGACGTCGTTAACTTCAGTAACATTAACTAGCATTTAACTTCAGTTTCTCTGTGATCAGAGTGCATACAACTGCGTCGGTAAATCGAATAGCCGCTACAAAATAGTATTTAAGCAAGATCGACCGTTGTCTTGAGAAGAGGAGAGCGTTACTTTGAGAACTGTTGAGGAGGACAATATGTTAATTTAAATATAATAATTATAATAATAAAAATAAGTTTTATCTGCACACAAAAAATACAGATACAGACAAAATGATAAAAAAAATAGTACAAAATAGGCGGCCTTATTGCTAACAAGCAATCTCTTCCAGCTTGCTAATTAGCAGGAAGGCTGTTGCCCCAGCAGGTGGGGACATAAAATGAGCTGATGATGATGATGACGATGAAGGTTATTTAATATTTTAATAATATAAATGTTATAGTTTTGATGACCTCACCGGTTTGTTTGAAATTTTCTTGTGAACGTCTGCAAAGTGTACGGGGCGGTGAGCTTGCGGGGACAAAGGCTAATATGTCATCTCGGCCGGGTTAATTGACGCGGTTTCCGCTCAGACGCAACGGAACTCGTACGTCGACGCGGCGTTTCCTCCGCTTACATATTTACAATTATTATCGGAGCTACCTTTCCACGTTATATTTACCTACTAGTATTTAAACTTTAACAATACAATGTTAATGTTTTTCTTAATGCGTCATTTTTTTAAACATTATTCTTGCATTAGAGTTTTTGGTCCGCTTGATGATGAACGGTCACCAAAACCTATTGACGCTTTTTATGCCATGGGTAATGAGTTTAGTTAAACATCTTCATCATCAACACCAGCTCATTTTATGTCCCCACTGCTGGGGCACCAGCGTTCCCTATGGATGGATAGGGAGAACGGGTAATTCAAAATTCAAAATTCAATTCAAAATTCAAAAATCATTTATTCAGTTTAGGCTACAAGTAGCTCTTATGAATGTCGCTATGCCATCGGTTCGTAAGTCTACTCTGGGCGGGAGATCTTGCACTGAGAAGAACCGGCAAGAAACTCAGCAAGTGTCCAGCTCTTTTCTCCCTTACAGCGTCAAAAAAAATAAAAATTAGAAAATGCCCTATCATAGCAGGACACTTTCCATTACAAATAAACACAAAAAATATAGAAGACAACTACAACATGTAAAAAAACAAAACAAATAAACAAATCTAATATATTAAATTTACATCTGGTATAAGTTAAATTTCCACAATGTCATACAGTACCACTACAGTACTCTAATAAAAGTCAAAAATTGTTTAAGAAAAACAAAGTCAAACTATAGTAATTAATACTAACAATGAGATAAGTATGCAAGAGCAGACCAGCCTCCACAGGCGGTACCCGTTCACGAGTATGACATATGAATCAGCCATCGCTTCGCTTAACCATATTTTAGGGAACGTAACGACCCGACGCACACGCCACCACCGCAGAGACAATAAAGAGAGCATGACACACTCAAGATACTTTAAATAAAAACTTAATGATCTATTTAACGCTGTTTGTTATCTGTAGGACACTGTTCAAAACTATCATATCAGTATAAAAATTATATAAATTAATTTTATTATGTATATTGATACAAATAGAGTATAATGTGTTTTTTATTACAACCAGGCTGTTTTATCATCCAATTATTCTTTGACTTTAATAATAACCTTTTATAAAAAAGTGTAACTACTTACAATGTGAAATAACATGTGCAGGCGAGCAGACTAAGATGACCACACATTCTTATCATTAAAATAATCATCAATTTTATAGTAACCTTTTTTCATTAGACCTTGTTTTATTTCTGTCTTAAACTTGTGTAATGGCAATTCTGTTACAGTGAAAGGCACTTTATTGTATATTTTTATACATTTCCCAACAAATGAATTACCAACTTTATTGAGTCTAAGTTTTGGAACAGCAAGTTTGTTTTTATTTCTTGTGTTAAAATTATGGGTATTACTTTTTTTTTCGAATTTATCTAAGTTTTTATAAACATAAATGATATTTTCATAAATATACTGTGAAGCTACAGTTAAAATATTAATCTGCTTAAATAACTCTCTCAGCGTATCACGGGGCTTAAGGCTATAAATAGCTCGAATGGCTCTTTTCTGCAAAACAAAAATGGTTTCAATGTCAGCCGCTGAGCCCCACAATAAAATACCATACGACATGACGCTGTGAAAGTAACTAAAGTAAACCAATCTTGCCGTTTCTACATCAGTATGTGACCTCATTTTTCTAACCGCATAGGCAGCTGAGCTAAGTCTTCCTGCCAGGGCAGCAATATGAGAACCCCATTGTAATTTATGATCTAAGGTAATACCCAGGAAAACTGTCGAGTTAACTATTTCAACTATTTCATCGTTCATAGTGATACTGGTATTAACCTGCTTCACATTGGGCATCGTGAATTTCACACATTTAGTTTTTTTTGCATTAAGCAGCAGGTTATTAGTGGTAAACCAATGTAATATTTGAGAGAGAGTATTACTTACGTCGTCAAATATTGCTCTATGTCTATCAACTTTAAAAATCAATGAGGTGTCATCAGCAAATAATACTATCTCACAAAGATCTTCGGTATAGTAAGGTAGATCATTTACATAAATGAGAAATAAAAGAGGTCCTAATATTGAACCCTGGGGCACCCCCATAAGTAACGGGGCGCCAGAAGAATCAGTACCGTTAATATCAACTTTTTGAACTCTGCCAGTGAGGTATGATTTCAATAAGGTAAGTGAGTTGTCTGAGACACCATAATGTTCCATTTTTAATAATAAAGTATCGTGATCGACACAGTCGAAAGCTTTCGATAAATCACAGAAGATACCTATCGCATCCTGTTTCTGCTCCCATGCATCGAAAATATGCTTAATGAGTGCAACTCCCGCGTCGGTTGTATTTCTACCTTTAGTGAAACCGAATTGTTTGTTATGAAGTAACTGGTTATCTGTAAAATGTGACAGCAATTGATTAAAAATAACTTTTTCAAAAATTTTACTAAGAGCCGGTAGTATGGATATAGGCCGAAAATTAGATGGGTCACTTTTATCGCCTGTTTTAAATAACGGTATAATTTTACTGTACTTCATTAAATCTGGAAATACACATTCATCAACGCATTTATTAAATATTATTGCTAAATTAGACGCGATAGAAGATATTATAGATTTTAATATATCAGTGGAGATACCCCAAAGATCCTCAGTCTTTTATATTAAGTTCTCTAAAAGCTTTTATTATTATATCAGAATCAATATAGTGAAAATTGAATGGAATATTACATATTTTTACACTCGACACAAGAAGAGACTGGGCAAGATGTTTACAAGAATTTAATTTATTTGATGTAATGAGTGGAATTTTTGAGAAAAATGTTTCAAACGCGCCTGCCACTTCCGTATCACCATTGATGTAAGCATTATCGACTTTGAGTTCAAGTATACGATCACGAGACCTTACTTTACAAGTTTCTTTATTAATGACGTTCCAAGTGGCTTTTATTTTATTTTTTGAATTCACAATCTTTGCCCGAATGTAGTTGGCCTTTGCTATGGAACAAACTTTTTTGAACATTTTTGAATATTTTTTAACATATTCAATTACACTTGGATCCTTAGAGTTTGCCTTTATATCATATAATTGATACAATCTATTTCTACTCCTGTAGATGCCAGCTGTGGCCCAATCACTGAATTTAGTTTTAGACTTATCTACTTTGATTGATTTTTGAGTAAAATTGTTATTAAACTCTTTTTTGATTATTTCGAATAGATTGTCGTATAAGATGTTCGCTTTGTCATTGTTACATGGTATTTGTAACACTTTATTATTAACATTTTTCTTAAATCTGTCTAATCGATTAGTGGTCACTGGCCTGTATAAAATATTCATTGAAAGACATTCATATTGGTGCTTAAATCTAACTATCTGACCACTGTGATCAGAATTTATAAAATTTATTATTGATTTCTCAATATCATTACAATTAGAAAAAATATTATCTAAACAGGTAGCTGATGTGGCTGTAACTCTTGTAGGTTCATCAAAAAGATTTTGCAAGTTAAACGATTTGAAAAGATTAAGAAACCTTACCGAGTTCTGTGAGTCATCTAAAATATTTATACTAAAGTCGCCACATACAACTATCCTCTTTTTACAATTGCATACCTTTTGCGAGGTTTCTTCCATAATGGACTCAAATAAGTGGTAATTACCAGAGGGAGGCCTATACACACAAACAATAACATACTGCTCGAGCTCCGCACATGATAGTTCAATATTTCGTTCAACTGAGAGAGATACTATGTCTTTACGCTCCTTTGATTGTAATGTATCGTTAATTAATATCAGTGACCCACCTCTTATAGCAGACTCTCTTGTGAACGAACTAATGACTTTATAATTATCAATGCTTACTAACAGTTCGCATTGTTTTAACCAGTGCTCGGTTAAGCATAATACATGTACATTTTTTTCATTTATATATAATTCTAATTCTAATTCTTTTCCAGAAAAGCCCTGAATGTTTTGATGTATAATGTTTATAAAGGTGGACATTTCATTTGTCTTAATATTTAAGTCGCAAGAGTTTTCCTCTATTGTCTGAGTGATCAATTTAAATTATTGTAAACGGATTGATTTGGAACAGATTCCAATGTATAATTTACAATGTCAATATTCTGCCCAATAGGGGCAGATAGGCTAGCCAAATTTTTGGCTGAGTATTCAATATAATATGATAGCGATAATGCTATCTGTCTCTTAAGATATTTATTAAGATAAAATTTATCTTTTGTCAAATATAATTTATTATCTAAATACTTATTTAGGTCAATTAAATGGAATTTATTCTTATTATTAAAAGTCAGAGTATGTAATGTCATATTTATTTTATGCCTTATATTGTTTTCAGTCTGTGGCAAGCTTTGGCTATAAGGAAGTGTGAACAAAACAACATTTTTAACATTTAATGAATACAATAAATCAAAACATTTTAACAGTTCAGTCTTGTCCATACTTCCCCTGTGTCCCACTAAAACCAATAGTGTGGTTTTTTCATTGAATTTGTAATTCATAATTTTTCTAATAATATCATGATAAGTTAAACCACTACGCGGGCCCAGTGTGGATTGGTGGTTGTTAACGACTGCTAATGCAACCGGGACCAACGGATTTAAGAATAAGAATAGAATTAGAATAAAATACTTTATTGTACACACAAAAAAGACATACATGTTAAGAAAGAAGTTAAAATTACAATTGGAGTCGTACAAAGGGCGGCCTTATCACTAAAAGCGATATCTTCCAGGCCACCTAGGGATGGAGAGGATTGATAATAAATAAGATGGAGGCGTTAAAAGAAAAGTGTACAGTAATATTACAGTAATATTATTAGGATTTACGTGCCTTCCGGAGCACAGAGGAGCTCAAGATGATCCGATGACCGGCCTTAGCGAAAGTTGCTTAGCCTTGGCCATCGCAGACCGGGCGCGTTCACCACTACACCATCGAGCCGTTAAAAAGGTTAAAATAGGTAAATGAAATGTGTAATATAGCTAACAACCTTGGTCTTATTATTTAATTTTTCAAATGGATTTTGTATGTTCTTTAATTTATACTAAAAACCTCAATTGCCTAGCAGAAAAAAAATACACGATACATAACTTTCTAAAATAAAGAATAATTGAAAAAAAATGGTTTCTGTTAAATAACTCAAGCAGATTTTAAAAAGCTAAAGCGGTTTTATTAGTAATAATTCCTTATTTTGCTTCTTTACTAATTATAATTACAATTATCTCATTTTGTATTCGTTCCTAGACCAGATTTTATACAATTTTGCCCATCCACATTTCTGTGTTAATCTTACATAATTATCATTAAATAATAATAATTGCGCTTTTTCTATAAATCGAATTATCAATAAGAGTTTTGTTGCTTTTATCTTACCTAACCAATTTTGTCCAAGAAGTAAAGGTGTTAAACATATTCGCCGAATATCTAAAGTAGAGCAGAACAAGCTAGGAACCAAATGTGATATGTCATCTCAGGCAAGTTAATTGACGTGGTTTCCGCATATAAGTACACGTTGGTGGACGCACCACATCATGCTATACGCCCGTATCCGATCCGATCTGAACCATTCGGAGAATCTAGTAGGGCACGGGGACACGCACAAGTGCGTGATGCCGTTCCCTCTAGAAAACCTCCGAAGATGATTCGTTTCACACGGCTTGAGGAACCCTTTAAGTTTCTCGCCGCCCCCAAACAAGCCCGGTGAAGCTGAAAATGCCGTTTGAGGCAATCAGCACACTCTCTCTCTCTCTCTCTCCAAAAAAAATCCGCTTAATTTTGACATTGACATGTTATTGTTAAGCAAACCAAATCAAAACAAAACGATATTGGATTAAAAACATAAACCATGCTGAAAGAAACAAAAACAAACGAAGAACATAACATCGTAGGTCTACTATCGGTTACAACAAATCTACAACGCTTGAAGAAACAAAAGAGAAACAAAAATGTTCTACCTATTTGTTCGTAAACTTCAAGTACCAACGAGTAGTATAGGCATGCCACCGTCCGTCATCGAAATTAGTATACCTATATGTTTCATCAACTTTTGCTACTCCCTGATCACAATGCGTGCCTTACGGCTCTATAAACTCGCAATTTATATGTCAAAAGTAATGAAAGAAAAGCTATCACCAATAAATGTTTTTTTCTTTCTTTCTTTCTATTATTTAAATTTCAATCGTAAAGTGGTAGACAATTTTTAACCGATCGTTTAGGGTACAAATTCCGTCTAGTATCTCCTTCAAACTTTTTGCACACATTCCAAAATATAAATTCAAGAAAACCTGCCTTGTAGGCAAAATAGATTGAGCATGACTTTACTTGCCATTTTATTCCACGCTTGGCTGGCTGCCTCCAGTTACTTCAGTTTACAGCACAAGGCTTGTTGGCTTAGAAATGCGCGTGCGCGGAACAATCGGGATAGTCAAAGAATTTTTACAACTATGGATCCTGAAAGGGTGATCTTTCTAGAACAGAAGTTCTAAGTTTCCTTGGCCAAAATGACGGTATCTTATTCAAGTATGTCGCTATTGCAACTATTTGGTTTTTTTTTTTATATTAGAAGGAGGCAAACGAGCAGGCGGGTCACCTGATGGAAAGCAATCACCGCCGCCCATGGACATCCGCCCGCCCATGGAAATCGTTTTGACAAAACTACCCAATTTGATGATCGTGTAACTTGTGTGCCCAGTAAGCTTTTTTTTTTTTTTTTTTTATATTAGAAGGAGGCAAACGAGCAGGCGGGACACCCGCAAAACCAGAGGAATCACAGATGCGTTGCCGGCCTTTAAGGAAGGAATAGGCTCGTTTCTTGAAGATTCCTAAGTCATATTGGTCCGGAAATACTGCCGCTGAGAGCTGGTTCCACAGCACTGTAGTTCGCGGTAAAAAATTACGTGAGAAACGCACAGTAGTAGATCGCCATCCATCAAGATGGTGTGGATGGAAAGACAGTCGATTGCGTGTAGTGCGGTGAAGGAAATCAGCGGCAGGGATCAAACCGAACAATTCCTCAGAGCACTCCCCATGATAAAGGCGATAAAATATATAGAGAGATGCAACGTCTCTCCGAAGGGCCAGTGGATCGAGCCGACCAGAGGTTACCACGTCGCCGACAACTCGAGCAGCTCTGCGTTGAATGCGGTCAAATGGGAGGAGTTGGTACTGGGGCGCTCCAGCCCAAAGATGGGAACAGTATTCCATATGAGGCCTGACCTGTGCTTTGTAAAGCTGTATGCGATGGGTCGGCGTGAAATACTGTCCCGCTCTATTGAGCACACCCAGCTTTTTCGAAGCTAATTTAGCTTTACCTTCCAAATGACCGCGAAATTGAACGTCACTCGAAATATCGACGCCAAGGATTCCAATGGTCGGTTTGGTATCAAGGGGAGCTCCTTCAAAGTTTAGAGATACGACGAAGGGATGTTTTTTTAGCGGTAAACACGCAAACTTGTGTTTTGGAAGGGTTAAAATGGACTAGATTAAGTCGGCCCCAATTCGAGACATGACTTAACATGTTCTCAGTGTCAGTCACAAGTTTATTCCGGTTCTCGATGACGCTTTCCAGAGAAATATTAGTACGTCCGGTGTAAAGCGTATCCCCAGTACTGTCGTCTGCATAGCAATGAATGCTGTTGTTATGCAACATGTCATTGATATGCAGAAGAAACAGTGTAGGCGACAGCACACACCCCTGCGGGACTCCAGCATTCACGGGCTTCAGGTCAGAGCATGATCCGTCAACTACGACTTTGATGCTACGCCCAGAAAGAAAGCTGGCGACCCACGCACACAATTTCTCAGGGAGCCCGTATGATGGAAGTTTCGAGAGAAGAGCCCTGTGCCATACCCTGTCGAAGGCTTTCGCTATGTCCAAGCTAACTGCCAGTGCCTCCCCTTTCCTCTCGACTGCCTCCGCCCATCGGTGAGTGAGGTACACTAAAAGATCACCAGCCGAACGACCGCGGCGAAAACCGTACTGGCGATCGCTTAGTAGCTGATTCTCTTCTAGGTACCTCAAGAGCTGGCAGTTTGTAATGGACTCCATTACTTTGGAGAGCAAAGAGGTGATGGCTATAGGCCTGTAGTTGGATGGATCTGAGCGATCACCTTTTTTGGGAATCGGGTGGACAAGGGCTGTCTTCCAAGAACTCGGGACAACGCCAGTCGTGTAAGAGAGCCGGAAGAGGCGCGTCAGAACCGGCGCCAACTCAGGAGCACACGTCCGAAGCACAATGGGAGGGACTGCATCAGGCCCACTCGACTTATGAATGTCAAGGGAAAAAAGAGCCTTACGAACTAACCTTTGCAGGAACCGAACGTTTGGCATAGAACAAGCGCAATGCGGTATTGTTGGTGGCGAGTTTTTCCCATCGTCCAAGGTCGAGTTTAATGCGAAAAGAGTACCCAAGAGATCGGCTTTCTCTTTTGCAGTATGGGCAAGGCAATCATCGGTCTTGTGCAGTGGTGGAAGTGACGGTTGACAGAAATTCCCCAAGACAGCCTTGGCGAGAGACCAGAATGCACGCGTACCCGAAGGAAGACGCACTAGCCTCTCCCCAATTCTACCTATAAATGATGACTTCGCCTTGGCAATGTCCTTCTTAAAAGATCTGGCAGCAAAGTTGTACTTCTTTTTGAGCACACTGGTACTTGGATCCTTTGATGACACCGCATTAGCCCAGGCTTGGTAATGCTCGCGCTTCTGGCGATGTCAATGTTATTTTGCAACATCGACCAAACCATGGTTGGGATCTGCCGCCAACGGGAACCATAGAGTTTGGAATAAAGAGTTCCATTCCCTGCAGTATCACATCAACGACAGAATCGGCGGCGACATCAGGATCATCCAGCGAGAAGCAAACTCGCCACCATGGGTACGACGCAAAGAAACTTCGCATCCCATCCCAGTCCGCTGACCTATAATGCCAGACCCGACGGCTGACCGCACGTTGCGATTTTAAATTTTCCGTGAGAGGCACTGTGCTCCGAATCAGGCAATGATCTGATGAGCCTAGTTGTTGCATTGTTGTGTTCCGTCAGTTCAAGTTAAAATAGCCTGTTCCTCAGTAGTAGTATTCCAAATAAGTATTTCGGATGAAGTGCGCTAGCACCTTTCTCCTTATTATTATTTACCATCAGGTGTGTCTGAGCTTTATCGTTATACAGAAGATCATAAGTTGAGGTCTTAAGTTTATTGTTCATATTTTCACGTAGGATGGCGTTCCTAAAACCATCAAAACACATTTTATTTAAAGGTGTACTTGTCAACATCACCTTTAACATCTGTATGTTATCTGTTATCTGTAAGTTAAAGGTGATGTTGACAAGTACACCTTTAAACTGCTGTCAGTTTACAGTAAGGATATGGATCTAGAAATCTATATCCTGTCTCTAGCATTATGGCTAGAGCCATAATGCTAGAGACAGTCTATATACCTGTTCTGTTTAACATAGGCAGTCGATTAAAATATTGGGCCAGCGTGGTAGGTAGGTACAATGGCGTGATCTTACCATGTGCTCAGTGTTTATGTGGGAAGGCTATGGCCATGGTTTCTATTTTGTATTACATACGTTATTGTTTTTCTTTTATCTGGCTGGAACAGTGCGGCTTGGTGGGTTGCTTTATACTTCAGCCGAAGACGTGGATAAAGCTGAATACCTCAAGTTCCACATTATAGAATGATTAAGAAAAATATATACAATAAATTATATGCGATAAAGCCCGATCGTCGTACTACTTACAAAACTTTGGTAGCCGTTTTAGCAATTGTCAGACCAGTCATGATCCAGTCAACGAAGACGCGTACTAAGTCCAAAGTTCAATCGGCACAATTTCAATTAAAAAGCTTTAATTCGCTACGAAACGGCCGCTGAAATCGGTGGCATTTGTAATCACGCGGCGTGAGTTTATACTCTTTAATGGACTTTGTGGAAGTAGTTCCAACTCTCCTTAAGGTTAAGATATTTGAGGAAAAACTACCACCCACCGCAGTAAGTGGCGAAGTTGCCGAACTATGGCGGAATGGCGAGTGGCGTGGCGTACGGGGACGGCGAGTGGCGTGGCGTACGGCGGCGGGGCGCGGCGGCGGATAAGGCACTTGGCTCGATTTAACGTGTTTCATTAAACGTTTTGTCGGTGTAATCGCGAGTAATTTAAGTGGAGAGAACGGAGCTTCCGACTTTGTAAGTATTTTGTGTTTTCTTTTTTAATTACTTCGTTTTAACTTTGCTGTTGGGCTTTTAAAACCTGACTGACAGCCAAATAACAAAGTTCCTAATAACTATTTAGGGAGGACGTAATGAAATGAAGACTTGTGAACGGTGCCGGGTTCACGGAATCTGTAATTTTGTTGTATTAGCCACTTACCTACGTTCGATCACGCTATTGGAAAGTTCGTTCGGAATTATTTACCGGTAAATGGTTACCTGCATTACCTATGAATTGGTCCTTGTTAAAACTTCATTATCAACCTTCGTCTTCCCAATATAGACGAAATAACATGGTTATACATGATAGGTAATTTACCACACTAGCAAGCTCATTGTGGGATTGTATTTTGGACAAGTGGACAAACAGGCTGTTTAAAACGGCCCAACGTGCCTTCCGAAACACGTTGATAATTAAACTTGCTCACTTAATAAAGCAGATATAAATTTAAACTTTGAAATACATCATGAACTGTTTACTTGTACTAGTGGTCACCCAGTGGTCGAAATTCGACCGTAACTTTATTAAGGCTGCACGGATTGTATCCTAAGTAATGAAAAATTAAAAAAGATAGACTTTGAATTGGCATTGACAGATTTTGGCCGCTCCTCTTCCATTTTTGAAGTTTTTGAAATTATATAATATATTTAAGAGTATATATGCGTGTGTATCAAATACATCGTGTGTGTCAAGTGTAATGTTTGTTTTATTAATTTAATGTATTTTGTACATAATTAAAAAAAATATTATCATTATTTCTGTACTCCTTCTCTATATAAACTATAAGTGTGCGAAATTTCGTACTCCTCCGTCCGCGCAATTTTCGTAAAAAAGGGTACAAAGTTTTTGCTTCACGTATTAATATATAGATTAATTTAGCGTATTACATTTTAAAAGATAAATACTTATATTCATTAACTATAAAATATTTCAAGTTACAGTTATTTACAAGACAAAATTTTACTAAAAAAAATCAACCTGAATCAAATAGATTTTTTCTAGTAGGTATAATTTTATCTTGTAACTTTATATAGCATTATGAATGCAAAATTCAAAAATAATTAAAATATTATAGGTATTATCTATTAAAAGGCAATGTTTTCAACTGTTGAAATACGTGTATCGTAAGTGGATTAACCCTAAAAGCGGCTTATTAACCCCACACCACACACAATTCAAACAACATTATAGCAAAAGGTACCTAAATGTTATTGAAATCAAGGTTGTTGCATAATACCCAGCAAGCCTGCGAATGATATAAGCTTTGGTTGCAGCTCAGTCTGCGGTCGGGGAACTTATGCGCCCCCCCGACGATAATTATGAGCATTGTCGTTCGTAAGTCATTCGATACATACATCTGTTCCGTCACTCTGTGCTTTTGGACCGTTGTTAAGTCACTTGATATTTTCGTGGCCAGTATATTTTTCGATGAAGTGACGTGATTCGATTGTTAGTTTCACGCATTTTTAAATAGTTGTTTTCATTTGTTGTTAAAATCAGATTAGCTTCTACAATGATGCAGTGACTTTAGGTATATAGGTACACCTCATGTATTCTTGGTGCCATTAAGTAGCTGCCTACAATAACTCTTACTCAAATCGATGTTCTTTATAAGCACTAAATGTCTATATAATTTTACTGAAGTTGCACTACAAAATCAAAAAAATTATCCATAAACAATAAAATAGAACTAAAACCCTTGACAACCAGGCTGTCAATAACAACCCTAATCCTACGAAGGTATGTCCAGGTTAGTTTTTATTTGGAAGTTCCTGGCTGTTCATAGTATATTCGTTCGTCGACATTTAAAAATTAATTGGTTTTGGCTCCTGATAAAGAGCTTCCACTCAGCCTAATTGCCAGACACCGTCACGTGGGATGCGGACCAGGTCATTGCCTTGTATAACTATAAAAGAATATTAAAATCCCCAGCAGTATTTTGATTAGAAAACATATACTTTTCAACAGGATATTTTTTTTTCGTCGGATTTCTTGTAAAGAGAAGCCCAATAAAAGTTCTCATTTATGAAATTGGCACCACACCAAATTTCATTTATCATATCTGCTTATGGTCCCATCTGATTTATACTTTTAAGTAATATTTTTTCAAATTTTCAACGTATGTGTTTTAGTTTTGGACATGATAGGAAACTGGAACGATTTGAACTTTAATTTCTGGCACTTCAAAGTAAGTTTCCTTGTTCAAGCAGCATGTAAAACTATTGGATAGGTTTAAATTAAATAAGGTAAAAAATATATAGAAACAAATAGGTAATGGTTTTAATTTATTTCAACATTTTTTTTAATTATTACAACATTTTAAAATTAAAAAAGTTTTAAGTAATATATAATCAATTTGGAAAAAGGTGTTGAATTAATTTCTATGAGCGGGATTTATACCCACACCCCAATAGGTTTAAATTAAATAAGATAAAAAATATATAGAAACAAATAGGTAATGGTTTTAATTTATTCCAACATTTTTTTAATTATTACAACATTTTAAAATTAAAAAGTTTTAAGTAATTTATAATCAATTTGAAAAATGTGTTGAATTAATTTCTATGAGTGGGATTTATACTCACACCCCTTAACAGGGTCTGGTGCACTACTTTTATGCGTTCTTGGTTCTCCAATCCGCCGAAATTTATCAACACTATCTACTCTTACTTTGTGCCAAAGGACATACGATCCTAATATTTTACACATAATAAATATGAGTTAGGAATTAAGCAATCTATATTTTTATTTGTCATGGGGAGCGGGTTCAAATCCCGCTAGTAAAAATATTTTCAAACCTTTTTTCAAATTGTAATTTGTTTACAACAAAATTTGCGTTATTAAATAACCGTAATAATAAATCAACAATCACTAAGTCATTGGGTGTGGTGCGTTCCATTGGGAAGGCCTATAATTTATGTTCAGCAGTGGACCTTGCAGGCTAAGGATGATGATGATGATGAATCACTAAGCCGCGAGACAACAACACACAACATTTCTTTTTTAATTCCTCCTACATTATGACATGCAATTTAGATAGATAGATATATAAATCTTCATTGCATACACACAAAGAAAATAAAATAAATGTTAATACAAAGGTGGGCAAAGGTGGTCTTATCGCTTAAAGCGATCTCTTCCAGACAACTTTGAGTCTAGGACTATTGAACGGAAAATGAGAGGTTGTATAGCAACAAGCAATTATAATATTAAGGGTGCACGGATTGTACCCTAAGCATTGAAAAATTAAAAAGATAGAATGTGAGTTTGGATTGGCATTGTCAGATTTCAGCCACTCCTCTTCCATTTTTGAAATTTTTGAAAAGAGTATAATATGTGTGTTTGTCAAATACATAATTGCGTGTGTGTCAAAAACATGGTAGTGTGTGTAATGTTTGTTTTATTGATTTAATGTATTTTTATGCATAATTTTAAAAAAATATTAACATTCTGTACTCCTTCTCTATATAAATTATAAGTGTGCGAAATGCGCAATTTTCGTAAAAAGAAGTACAAAGTTTTTGCTTCACGTACTATTATATAGATATATAGATGTTTTTAATTAAAGACAACGAACGACAAGTGTCAGGAAATTCATCAGTGTTGTATTTTGGATTTGTGTTAGTATTTAACAATTTTCAACTATTGACAACTTTGTAAAAAACTTTCGAAGTTTTTGAAATTGACCCACAAAAATCCCTTAGAATAGCTTTGGTGGACAAAGTTGCGATTCCTAAACATTGTAAGTTACTTTTATCCTATTTTCACCTGAGAAATTCTAAAGCGTTTTGCCACCTTCAAAAGAAGTCCGACATTTCGCGTGATTCTTTTCATTTCAATTCTTTGCAGGATTTCGGAGTCAATCTTGAAAATGGGAAACTTTGTTGCTTTTCATTTTCTAAAATGATTGTTAGAAAAATAATTGCAAATTGCTATTAACAACAGAATAATTCGCAGAATGATTCTGTTGATATAGGCAAAGATTATGTTACTCGTATCATTACTTCAGTATATTCCATACATACAATTTACGAGCTCCACTTCAAATAATACATTATAATTTTAAGTCATGCCATTATTTGCGACTAGGGTACCAAGTGTTCCACACTTTAGTGTCTTTTGAGTGTGGCATGCTCTCTTTATTGTCTCTGCGGTGGTAGCATGTGCGTAGGGTCGTTACATTCCCTAAGATATGATTGAGTGAAGCGATGGCTGATTCATATGTCATACTCGTGAACGGGTGCCACCTGTGGAGGATGGTCAGCTCCTGCTCTTGCATACTATTATTTTTATTATTTTTTAACTTTGTTTTTTTAGACAATTTTCGACTTAGATATGACATTGTAAAAATTTTAACTGGAAACTGATGATTTATTTTTTTTCTTTTGTTTTTTTTTTACATTTTTATTTGTGATGAAATGTGTCCTTTAATGATAGGGCATAAGAGAGAAAAGAGCTTGACACTTGCTGAGTTTCTTGCAGGTTCTTCTCAGTACAAGGTCTCCCGCCCAGAGTAAACTTACGAACCGATGGCATAATGACGTTCATAACAGCTATTTGATCCTCAACGGAATAAATGATTTTGAATTTTGAATGATATATTTTTTTTTAAGCCCAATGATCGACACAATTTTTGCTTCCAAAAAATAACATATTTCCATTGAAATTTTCAAATGGTCTCACACACACACAACCCGCTATACACTACTTTAAAGTTTATACTGACACCCCCTACCAACCTTCCGGTTACAAAGTAGGTGTCAGAATAACCTTGCGCAAGCACAAGGGACCATCTACGTCAGGTCATAACGCCAGATCAGAACACGCCGGTACGCATCCTTCATCCAGTACTTTTAAGACTAGTGTCTCAAGCTAGTCACCCCGTGGACACGTATAGTCCACTACCTAATATCCAGATAGGTCACTGGAGCTGTAAGCTCGCTCACTTCTCGTTGCACTAAGAGCACAACTCGCAGTGTACCACTGCTTGGGCCGTCAGCTCTAAAGCCAACTACCAAATGTCCTCTTTGGTGGCAGAGTTGTAAGCACACTCACTTCTCGGTACCCATCCAGGCACCTGATCAATTTCAAATTCCTACGCGGCTGATTAAACCGGAGGCCTTTGCATCTAGCGGGCAACTCTACTAGTTCTCCAGACTAGGACCGGAGATGTTGGAGTAACTACTCAGTGAAAACCACCGAGCACCACACCAACTAAGGGTAACTCACGTACCCCACAGACCTTTTCGCTTCAGGCCCCCACCGGACCGCTACTAAGACCCGCTCGCTATGCACGAAATGGAAGCCTGGCCAGACCAACCAGGCAGACGACCATTCCCACTTCTATAGCTAACCACATGCCACCACGAGTCCAACCCATGTCCGGGGCCTGCCGGAGACGCCCGCGAAGGCATAACCGGCAGGGGGCCTAGGATCCGGAACTCCCGTGGCACCCTTGAAAAGACAGCCGGACCCGTAGTTCCAGCTGCCATACCCTACCTATCAGGGTCAGTAGATAGGGATCAAATGGTCTGTATTCAATTGTTTCTTATGGCTAAATCCCTATTTTAAAAGTTAAAGGGAATAATGTCGATGACTGGTTTCTGTCGAACACTGGAGCCACCACCCTACTTTAGATATTCACACCACCCTACTTTATACTTTCAGATACAAAATAGCAAAGTATGACACTTTGCTATTTCACATCAGTGTGGTAAATTAATTTTGTTTTGAAGCATGCATTTGATCTTAAAAGCACACAACCCCCTCATGGTATGAGCTTACTTATTTTGTAAATTCTTAACATACTTCGCGTTAACAATTACTTGAAGAGGTCGTATGAGGAGCTCTTATATCATAACGCGCGTAAAACAAAATAACGCAATGAAATTACAAAAGTTGAGAAAACTTTCGGATCGCCGCGCGGTACTCTGGGAACTTAACGAATTTCAAACGCGTAGCGGTTGATATCATATTTTTCGGAAACTTTTTTTTCTAATAATAGACGAGTGTAAGGGGTCGCTCGCTTTGAAAATACTTAGTGGAGACCTTTGTGCAGCAATTATCGTCTGTTAGCTGAGATATAATTTAAGTAATTGCTCTTAAAGTTACCATAAGCTAAAATTTTCTTTTTTTTGTCTTAGACGGCAAACGAAGTGTGTGTGCCGCCTTTTATTGCCAGTAAATTTTAGTAGATTGCAATACTACAGTTATTGGTTCCCGCTATTATATCTATAAACATCATCATCATCAGTCTATAAACGTCCCAAAGGTGACAGTTGAAGGTGTATGCCTTCTTTTATTATGAACAACATTGTCATACCTAATAGGTTTTAACAATAATGCTGGGTCATTGTTTGGGCTACCAAATTAAAATATATCAAGCTTCTCATTGCTATAGCACGTTAATCCATCGGCTGATGCCCTAAGATGTCGTCATTACCATCTGTCCACCAGCTTTATTCAAGCATGAAGGATTATGTCCCGATTTTCCCATGTGCTATTGCCTATACAGAAAGGTAGTGGAATACTACTCCGTAGTGGAATACTTACAGGCCGATGATACCCAATATAACGTTTTCGTGTAACACATTCATATTGGGAGAACACTCGATCGTAGCACCACCAAAGCTCACAGTTCTCACACTACTTTCAAACCATCCGAAAGTAAATTTAAAAACTATGAAACTAGCCAGGATTAAGAAGTAGTCGGTGCTGCTCAAACAAAAGTTGCGGTTGAAAGCGTAAGCGATTCGAATTTACATCCAAAGCGTTAGTTCTACTCGTAGAACTCGGTAAGGCAAAATCAGAATTGAAGAAAATCGTTTGGCTGCTAGTATTACTCCCTTACGTGCCTTTCGAAAGCGGGACGTTGATAGTCAGATCGAGTGTTCACTAGTAGCTGGTCCAATACAAGCCTCTGTGCTGGTTATGATCGCTTTGCATCGAACGTAAAATTATCTCTTTATTATAATAAATTATCTCTTCGTAAATAAAAGTGCACTACATTTTTCTTTACATTTTGTAATTTGTAACAAACTGTATACTCGCTATTGAGTGAGTGAACTAACCTACGGCTTATCTATTTGTTTGTGATCGCACGACGGGCGGCCCGGACACCGTCGGAAATGTTCTTCTAGCTAGATGCGCGTGAGACTTCGGTTATTAGATGCCTAGTTTGTTTACTGATTTTTCTGTGCTTACCGCCTTCAAGACAATACTGTACTTACCTACAATAAGTTGCTGCGTACGAAATGTATAAAGACGATCTTAGTGTACGAATAAACTTTTCTGGTTTTTGTTGCACTAATATTTGTAATATTGTGATAAGTTTTGTTTAATAAAAAAAATAAAAAAAGACGTAGCTTCAATCGCTCCGGGCTTCTTTTCATAGTAACATTGTTATTGCCACGGTGCGATGCCGGTGGCCACTCGGCAATGCGCGCATAAATTTGTTCTTATCGTTGTCATCATCGTCATTGCCATCATCACCATCGTCAGCCTATAAACGTTCCACGTAAACAGTGGCATATGAGAAGATATGAGGGACCCAGTACGCTGGACCTATTTTTGAATTTTGAACTATAATGCTCATCATAGCTATTAACGGCATGAACCAGTACCAACGCTTTAATTTGCCATCTGAAGTACAGATTAGCACGACCTATTTAAAATTTGGTCACCCATCCGGGGTCCCAACAATACGAAAGTAACTTAACTTCGATCAACGCCACCTGAACGCACAAGCCGATGCGCTATTGACCTCCACTTAACTATAATATTAATACGTTATGAGCGTTTACGCCGCACACTAGCACGTAAGTAATTAGAGCGGTTTTAGCTGCTCTAATTACTTACGTGCGTCGTGCTACGTCTTATTTAACTAAACCATAACATGTCAGATGTTCATTAGGTGACGTAAACATGCTAAATTACTTCATTCAAATAGTTTGTTGGGCATAATTTGATTTTCTATATCTAATTACTAGATATGTTTTTTTTTTCATTGGCGGCGCTAGTGTGCGGCATAAACGCATTTAAAAGAAAACTTCGTGCCCCGTATTGCTTAGTACCCGTGCGCACGGACGAATGTTTGGTATACCTAGTTAAAGTTTAGATATGTGAAAAAAAAGTCTCGAAAGATATTATTTAAAATTAATAATTTTGGCTATTTTACGTTATATAAACATTGTATATAATTAACGGTCGAATTTCTCAAACCAGGAGCTCGATGGCGCAGTGGTTAACGCGTCCGGTCTGCGATTGCTGACGTTATGCAACTGTCGCAAAGGCCGGTCATCGGATGGGTGACCAAAAATTTATCATTTCGTGCTCCTCCGTGCTTTGGAAGGCACGTAACGCCGTTGGTCCTAGCTGCATCAGCAGTTAACAACCACCAATCCGCATTGGGCCAGCGCGGAATTTTATGGCCCGTTTTCCATATGCATCTATAGGGAAGGATCGTGCCCTCAGCAGTAGGGACATATAATGCGCTGGTGATAATGGTCGAATTTTAATCACTGTTGCATTATAAAGATCATAAAGTAAAGCTACATTTACACACTTACATTTTACGTGAACTCATATATATGGTTAATGCAATTATAAAATAAATAAATAAATAAATGTTTCCCACACTCACACCAATTATTTAGCCCCAAGAAAAGCTTCCTTTTTTTTTATATAAGAAAAAAAAAAAAAAAAAGAAAGAAAGAAAGAAAAGCTTCCTTAAGAAACTTGTTAAAATGGTTAACTAGACAACGGATAAACATATTTAATATACTTAAATACATACTTATTATACATAGGAAACACCCAGACCCGAAACAATTTAGAAAAACAGGTATTTCTAAATTGATCCGACCGGGGATCGAACCCGGGACCTCAGAGATGGCGACACCATGAAAACCGGTGTGCAAGCCACTCGACCAAGGAGGTCCAAAAAGGTATAAAAAGCTTTTATTGTCACTCAAATACGTAATCGCATAGTTTAGATATAATTTCAACCGCGTAACGACATTGACAAACTTTTGCAATATCATTAGAGCCGTCGCGTCGTCGTCGTCTAAATAATAGTTCTTATATTAATTAATAAGTCAACAGGCTCACCCTGTCACTTGAGACGTGAGTGTATCAATCATTAGTCGCTCTTATCACGGTCGCGTTACATAGCTGCGATTTTGAGACTTATTTCAATGTAATAAGGTGTGTTGTTATATTGTGTTAATGTGCTTTATCAAGGGGGATAATCACTGTTGCATATGAATTGTGTATGTATAGAAAAAAGGCTTTGGTTTAAAATCACTATCTGTTTGTTTAAATACGTGGACAATAATGAGATCTTAATTGCAAAGCTAAGAGAGAGATAATGTGAAAAAGGATTTTATTACTACAAAGGTTAAAAATAAAAAATCCCCATAACTTTCGTATAATGCAAGTAAGATTATAATTAACTCACTATTATTTAATTTTGGTAAAATTTGCCACGACAGCATTAGTTGGTAGTGCACCTGACCCGGTATGTCATGGGGTGCAGGGTTTAATCCTGCTCGTGGAAATTATTAAGAAAGAAACAACCCTGTACTATTTTGCAAGCCAAAGTAGAACCTTTATTCAATAGCAGCTACCAAAATTAAATTCCGATCTATAAAATTTTACAATTAAAAGTAAGAAGATAAGTTAAAGTTTGTTCATGGTACAAATAAATAATATGAAAAATATAAATTGCAATATTTAATTATTAAATTTATAATACAATTTTCCATATGTTTGTACTTTGTCTATACAATTTTTTTTTCACTTAACTAAACTTTTTTTGATAATTTACCAAAAATTAAAACACAGCTCTCTATTAGTAAATAACTTATAGTGTTCTTAGAAAAGTATCCAATGCCGTCTGTACGTGTGCCTATTAAATTATATGGTAATCAAACTACAACCACCCATGTAAATATAATATTAAAGCTACTCAAAATGAATTCGCTAGTTTTTATAATGGCCCGTATTTCAGCCTCCGATGGTATTACACGAACACGCTTCCCAAACTTTATGGCATTGCAGGCGGTTGCATATTTTTCTACGTATTTAACGGTAATGCACGAAACTAGTGTATCAGGAATATCAGGTGTAATAACGTAATATACGTTTACATTGAAACAAATTGAAAATAGTCTGGTTTTATTTATTTTATACCCAACTTTTGTAACATGTAAATTTATTTTAGATATCTTAGTTTTTACCGCTTCTATAAATGTATACCTGATACCAGAAGAGCTCGATGGCGCATTGCTGCGATTGCTGACGCTATGCAACTTTCGCAAAGGCCGGTCATCGGACGGGTGACCAAAATTGTACCATCTCGGGCTCCTCCGTGCTTCGGAAAGCACGTAAAGCCGTTGGTCCTGGTTGCATTAGCAGTCGCTAACAACCAACAATCCGCACTGGGTCCGTGTAGTGGCTTATGGCCCGTTCTTCCTATCATCTTTAGGGAAGGTTCGTGCCCCATCAGTGGAAACATAAAATAAGCTGGTGTGATGGTACTTGGTACCAGTCTTATCAGAGCCAGGTTGAGCTCCAATCAGCTCGATCGAAGTTATTTGCCTACCTTTCGAAAAAAAAAAAATTATATGGTACATCGCATTATTAACAGCCGAAGAGGCTCTTCAAAGTTTGCCAAAGTTTTATAGACATTTTTGCTAAGTGCTACTAATAAGACACAAAAAAGGTACATTAACAATTCAGTAAGTTTAAAACAGACCACGGTCTCAACGCCTCCGCTCGTATTGTAGGTACCTGTAATAATTAGTTAGCTAACACTCTTTTATTTTTAGCTAAACATGTTCCGAAATATCCCGGGATGAGTATGTTATCCCCGTCTACCGTAACTTTTCAACTCGAAATTCCTAACCGACGACGTTTTAATATTTAATATAACCCTTGTCTAGAACAATTACGTATTTTTTATATATATTAGCTAGCTTGACCCGGTTTCAAACCGAACACGAACATTTTGAGAGCGATGAGTTATATTACATATTTATTTAGATTATCATCATCGTGATTTAGTGCCATCTTCATACTGAAGTTTGGATATCAGCACACAAAACTTCTTGCGGACCCAGGTAGCATATTTAACTGACGATAGCTAAGTCCAGCCCACTGTTTGATGTCACCAAGCCATTTGCGTCTCGGACAGCCCGTACCTCTCTTTCCCGGAATTCTGCCTTTGAGGATTATAGTAAGATTATAGTTGTAATAAAAAAGTAACTTAACGAAGAAGCCACGAAGCCGCAAAAAAGTTTATGATTCGATGAAATCCAAGTGCAGAGTAAGATTATCCCGGTCAGTCGTAATGGCACAGATCATTTGGGTAGAGATCATAATTGTGGATTATTAGCAAGCTGTGTAGTTGCCGAAGCAACAATGGGTCATGTTAAATTGTTTTATTTATATTTAAGCTTTGCCCCTATTTCAATTGGGTTTGTTTGACTTTATAACTTCTTTGAGTTGAAACCTTTGGGCTTTGAATAAGGGGAGAAGGAAACGCGAGTGTCGGGGTCGACAAGACCCACATTCTGTGCGGACTTTTACAATTTAGTATTGCACTATAAACATACTGATACCTTAGCCCCAGGGTTCGATTTCTAGGACCGGTACATGTTGTACTCATTTTAGAGCTTGTTACGCGATGACAATAATGACGCAAGATTTGGTTACCGTCTCAACCAAATTTTTCGCAATTTCGGCATCGTTGTGTTCCGACAGTTAGACATTATATAGCCAGTCCCTCAGCAAATGAGGATTCTGGATGTGCACTTGCACACTTGATGACCTCTTCATATTATACTCGTACTATCAAAAAGGAACGAAATAAATGAGCAGTGGCACATCAGGCATAAGTTTTTCGGGTTTTCTGAGATAGAATATTTTCTAATATAAGTTATTCTCTAGTTCTACACGTACTAGATCCATTTACGGGTTATGGACAGACCCGAAATTCTTTCTTTACTTGGGGAGGGTAACATACATCGGACGGGTACAGTTTTTTAATCGCCTGACCAGTTGACGGGTGGTTGTGATAGATGATGGCCGCCGCCCCGGGTCACGTTTTGTCATTTTATTAATACTTAAATTGGTCAGCCGTGACGCAACAAAACGCAGGACAAAGCTAGCTTAATCTTTTTTTTTGTAGCTACGATATTGCGAAAAAAAGGTTGTTTGTTTTTTCGTCTGTCTATGTTTTTTTTTAAATTGTAATATTTAGTAGTGATCTCCTAAAAATAAGTGTGTCTACCCCCCTCTAGAAATAATGTGTCTCAAGACAATCCTATGCATAGAATGTGTGAATAATGAAATCTGTTCGGATTGTGACGTCTTTGGCTGTGCCTTCAAGGGATTACTAATGATGGCAATGCTACATACCAATTAAAACTTGTTTTGGTATTGTGTTTGCATATTTGTTTTGAGATTAGCAATTTTATTTTATTTAACTTAACATAACTTTTATTTAACTTTTTTTATGTTACCAAAATTTGTTGAACCTAATAGTAATAATTGCTTTTGATAATGATAAGTTAAAGGTAAATGCTGCGCACTTTTGTAATTGGGCACGGATATATACCTTATTAACTGTACATAAATATATTTTTGTATGTTTTCTGTCTGTTGTCTGTAATTGTGGTGATTTATGGCTCGTTCTCTTTTCCATTCATAGCGACAGGCTAGGCTTTTTGATTAAATAAAAATAAAAAAAATATTGTAATTTATTTATTAAATATTTAAGGTAAAAAAATCTATCTGTAATCTTCAATAATGAATAACCAGTAGAAGCGACATTGCAAACTCGTGAAGTAGAGTAAAAAATCTTAGAAATAAAACTATAGATAAACAGAACCCATACATTTTGACTCGTATAACACCCTTAGTTCCTGAACTTCATAAATGTAGAAGAGTATTACAGCAAAATCGGTTACCTATCGCGGACCTAACTTAATAGAGTGTCATCAAACACGATGAGTTGAGTCACTAGTTCGGGGACACCGCTCGCACCCTAATATTGGCACTCGTTTTACAATGATATATAGCCTGTGGCCCTTACCACTGGGGAAAATGTAATGGAGCATTTTCATTAAAAGAGGACACGGTTAATCAAAACAGACAAATGAAACTGTACGCTACCTATACCATTTTGAGGAATTGGTGAAACAAAAGAGGTTTACACGTTCTATAAACACAATATTTAATAACCGATTTTAATGTAATGGAGCTTTTTCAAATAAAGAGGATACGCTTAAACAGAACAAACAAATTGTATGCTGCCTTCACTATTTTGAAGAAATTAGTGAAACAAAGAAGGGTTACATATTTTTGATACACAAATATTTTGGTTTGTTTGTAGGGGGTAATCCTAAGAACTACTGAACCGATTCCGAATTTTATTTTATTATTAGAAAGCTACACTAACCTTGAGTAATATAGTTTATATTTTATTGTGATATTAAAAGGAAACGAGTGTTAACCCGGACAAAATCTCAGGTGACCGCTAGTTTATTAAAAATTGTGATTGTTCAATCTGTAGGCTTATGCTTTTCAAATATACAAAATTGTGATTATCGTTATAGTTAGTAACTGCAAAGTTACATTGAAAACGTGAGAGGTAATAGCTACTTATTGCAACCAGCTAGGAGATATTATATTTTGATAACTACTTAAAATTTATTTGATATTATCTTGTTTGGGCGTTGAGTTACTATGCTACATTATTAAACTCGATAACTCGTATAATAAAATCCGTTTTCCGTTCAACATTACCAGTTACTAATAAATTCATATGAAAAAAAGAAAACAAAAATAATTTGCATTTGCATGTATTCGTAATTGGAACGTGTCGTTTTAAAACAATTACATTGTGACAGTCCGCTACTTGAATATTTACACAACATGGATACTTATAGAAATTGCACGCAAGACTGAGACTTGTGGTATCGGTTATAGACCACTGTTGCTTAGCACGTGTTGATTCCCATAGAGTAGGCTTTGCGCAAACCAAGCAACAAGGCATGTGTGATGGTTATGTTAAGTTACTAATGCAGAAAGTTACCCAACTCATCTTATGCAGAGATTTGACAATGTCCTAAAGCGTCACTCAAATCTCTGCTTAACTACAGGTCACGGCTTATTAACATTATATAGTCTAGTAAGAATAAATGTAAACTACCAGACTTGCAACACCCTTTAAACAGGGTCCATGTACCTATTACTAAGTATTTAGCCCTAAATCTAATGTCTAATGTTTGTGGCTACAAGTGCAATAATAAATTTAAAAAAAATTAAGAAATACCTACATATTTTGCCAAAAATATAAGCACCGAATAGGTATTTACATTTTTGAATAAAATAAGATGATATAATTTTTTTACTGTCATAAAATTGTGTAAATATATAGCAGAACTTATGCTTGCAAGGGACCAAACCATTTACCCTAGACAGGCATGCAATTTTAGTAGGTAGGTACGTACTGGCATTGGCATAACTTTTTCAATTGCTGCCTGTAGAATAAGTTATATGTTAAATTATTTCTGGAGACGCTTCATATAAAAAGAGCTGCCGCGTATGCCCTTAAAAATACCCATAATGAGAAAAATTTAGAAATCGGTTACTTATCGCAATTCGCCGCATAAAAAGTATCATCAAATTATTTCCTTGTTCGTTAACACTCCGCTTTAGATGACAATACCAATTACTTACGTGATACGTGTTAAGCAAAGTCGGATAATAAAAATACTGTGATACTGTGATATAAAATTTTTGTGTTTTTTATGCACCAAACTTGTGGTAAGTCCCAAATGTGTGGCGGGCTTTAGCTTCTAATGACATGTCATCGGTAGAGTCAGCCCTCGCCAGCGATCATTTCTACAGGAGGTAATAAGTTTATCGACCAGTGTTTCTTGGAAAATTTATCCTCATTTTTAAATTAAGTCGTGGGTTCCTGCCTCGTATGAAACAATGTTGTTAAACTTCTAGGGCTTTACTACTCGACTCGTAAGTCATAACAATAAGCATGTGTTTTAAATATCTTGTCCCTATCTAAAAGTATTGACGAATAAGTGACAGGATCTACTTAATACATTGTTTAACTTTGAAACGCGGAGCCAGGCTATAGTTATTTCGTAAGATCCACTGTTCTATATAATTAAAAGTGTAGCAGATTAATAGTGTAGCAGCTGTCGAACTTGTTTAGTGGAAATTCTATTTGCTACAAGGAGCAAGGCTAGAACACTCTCAATGTTTTTTGCTTTTGCTCTGCTTGCATTAAGAACGAATGATAAAAACTTGCAACTCCGCTTTGAGGTTCGAAATAATGGATTCTCTCCAATTAGGCTTATTTCCACCAAACTCGTTAAAAATACTCGTTCCGCTTGTTCGCATTGAAATGGAATGAGAGACTGCATTGAATAGCTTGCCAACAAGATAATACAATCCCAAGCTCATATTCCTAAGGTGAAATATAAAACTCAACGTGCAAAAGTAAATGCACCTTCAAAAAGCAGAGTAGCAATCTCGCGAGGAATAATTTTTCCGTGCGATTGCAATGCGATGTTTTGGCGCATCGTTCGACAAATAGCCGGCGTCGCAGTCCGCAGGGCGGTACGCTGACGCCACAATTTCTGCCGCGCACCGGGCCATCGGCAACTGGGAAAAAATGTCGAGATTGGCGGCGGGCGCAGCCGTGGGGTGTCGGCCGATCCGCCGCGTTGCAACACGGAGATTGTGTCTGTTTTGTTTGCCTCTTACCGTCTTATTTCCGCAAGGAGAAATTGTAGGAACGGGCATCCGACTCGAAATTTGTTATTTTCCATGTCGCCCCGAAACTTGTCAGCAAAACGGGGAAGTGGCAAAAATGCGCTCAATTATTAAAGAACTCCCCCGCATCCGATAGTTAACGTTATCTAGTTAGCAGTTAAATAGCTCATTCTCAGTCTTGGAAACGTTCCTTAACGTAATAAACGACAAGAGTAGGAAGCTTCGCGTGAAAGTTGAGAGCGTATGCTATCTCATGCAAATTACGAGAGATTTATCATAAGACGTCTCCGTAATTGCGACGTGAGGAGATATGGCAGCGACGCTTAAAGCCAGTCTCCAGAAAAAAGGCAATTAAAGGGATAAACTGGCGCAGTTAGGTGGATCGTCACGGCCGTGATATCTTGGAGAGCGTGTCACGCCGCTCGCCTGCTGCCGTCTTTATCCCCCGCGAACATGTAAAGGGCGTAGACCAATATCATAGACTACAGACTGGGACGGGGCGAACATCCGCCACTGACGCTATTGCACTTGAAGGTTTACAAAGCTAAAAGCAATACAGTTATTTGATTTAAGTCGGGTGTGTGCCGCCGCCTTCCGTTGGATTGTGTTTGTTTTGGTTTGGCAGATGTCAAAGTTGTGTGTTTTGAAACGGATCCTCTGTTGTTTGCAGTGTTCCAAGATGAAGGTATTAAGCTACCTACACTGTTCGATTTAGATCTAAGTGACTTGTTTAAAAAGTAATACTCTCGTTTTTGTCTTTGCGAGGGGAAAGTTTTTCCTACTAGTTCCACGGTAGCGGTAATGGGAGTTTTTTCTCATTGCATCGTTGCAAGTTTGTTGAAAATTTTATGTGAACCTAGTTGGATTTAGACTATCTCAGATTCAACTTTCTGTTGTTTTGGTTTCATATATCATGACGTCTCTTGAAGAACCAGCTTAAACAGTTAATATATTATTTATTAGTTATCGGTTTATATTTTTATGCAAGTTACATACTGTTTCATCATCAGTTCATTTTATGTCCCCACAGCTAGGGCACGAGCCTTCCCTAAAGATGATAGGAAGCACGGAGGAGCTCGAGATGATAAATTTTTGGTAACACATCCGATGACCGGCCTTTGCGAAAGTTGCTTCACTTCACCACTCGCAGACCAGGCACGTTAACCACTGCGCCATCGAGCTCCTCATATTCACACACGCACACATTCACATTCTGTATTACATTATATTTAGTTGGTATTCCTTACAGAAGATTATTGACATTAACTAACACCGACTAGTTGTCAGCTACTAGTGTTGCCTATATCATAGACATTTTTTTAACACAGTAAATACACACACACACACACACACACACACACACACACAGTAGTAATAAATTGTTCACTATTAATATATAAAATAAATAAGCCGCTATAAAGATAAAGAAAATAAAGATTTATTATTATTATTTATTATGGACAGAAAAGTCGTTATAATAATAAAAAGTAATAAATAAAAATAACTTTATTACTCAATATCGATTTTACAAAATGTTGAGACATCCCAGAAAGTAATACAATACTCATGTTGGGGTTGACTCGCTCTTCCCAATATAATACATTAATATTGAGTAGTACTAACAATTATTAGTTAATATTACAACAATATTACAAAAAACATTACAAATTATTTTATGACTGTGTGTGTGTGTGTGTGTGAGTGTGAGGGTGTGTGTGTGTGTGTATGTGTGTGTGTGTGTGTGTGTGTTATGCTAGTTATGCTACTAATATTATGCTCAAGACAATAAAATTGATTTTTATTTTGATTTAAAGTTTCCGATAAGTAATAAGCACCATATAGTTTTCTAAAGTTTCCGTTAAAATAAAAAGATTTACACAATGAAATTGAAACACCTTATCAGGATCTATTTCCGCTTAATTTACATATTATTTCTTGTGGTACCTTAGTATCCCTCCTTATGCTGAACCCCCAAAAGTTTCAATCGTCATGACAAATTATTATCATAAACGCGAGAGAGTAGATCTATAAAAAGTGTTTCATTTAGATGTATACAGTAACTGTAATCAGATCGTACACCCAGCCGATGTTTTGAATGGTAGGTAGTGAAATCGGTTGCAATACAAACGAATGGATGACGTCACCCATCAACTGCCGATACTTATATACGCGGCATTTAAAACGTCCACCTCATAATTATTGGCATTAAGCTTTCATTAGGCATTTGCTTGAAAGCCTTTCACGGGTCGACAACACTGTTTTCATAAGCGGCCTACCAAAATAACTATTCGCTATAAGAACGCCTTATATTAAGATATACAAATTGAAACACTTTTTACGGATCTATTTGCGCTTAATTTACATATTTTTTTTGACATCTAAGGGTTTACACGTCATGACAAAATAGTATAATAAACGCGGGTAGATATATAAAAAGTGTTTCATTCTGATGTATACAGTAACTGTAATCAGATAGTGCACCCTCTGTTTTTAAAGGTAGTGAAATCAGTTGCTATACAAACGAATGGATGACGTCACCCATCAACTGCCGATACTTATCTACGCAGCATTTAAAACGTCCACCACAAAATTATTGGCATCGAGCTTTCATTAGGCATTTGCTTGAAAGCCTTTCACGGGTCGACAACAGCGTTTTCATAAACGGCCTACCAAAATAATTATTCGCTATATGAACGCCATTTATTAAGATATACACATTGAAATTGATCTATTTGCGATTAATTTACGTCATGACAAAATAGTATAATAAACGCGGGTAGATCTATGAAAAATATTTTAATTTGATGTATACAGTAACTGTAATCAGATCGCACACCCACCCGATCTGTTTTCAATAGTAGTGAAATAAGTTGCAATACATATGATTAGATGACGTCACCTATCAACTGCCGATACTTATCTACGCAGCATTTGAAACGTCCACCACAAAATTATTGGCATCGAGCTTTTCTGTTGCTATTGCTATTCAACTGAATTTGTTGGGATATCTCCAATAACAATAACAAGTAAGTATTATAAAGTTAATCCCTTTTTTTATATAAAATTTTGAACTAGTAAGTATTTGCTCATATTTATGTTTATGTCAGTGTACTTTTAAATAATATTATGTACAGCGCGACGCCGCGCCCATTCACACATAACTGGGGTCTCCACGGAAGATCAGCGTTGTAGTTTTTGTCCACTGCAATAAATGCTGTGTGGAGTCCTTTTAGAACATACTTTTAATTATGATTTGTTTGTTCTGTTTCAAGTATACTGTGTTCTAATAAATATATTTCATTTCATTTCATTTCTTTCATTTGGCATTTGCTTGAAAGCCTTTCACGGGTCGACAACAGCGTTATCATAAGCGATCTTCGGACCACAAAAATAATTATTCGCTATATGAACGCCTGATATGTGACACACACTTCGGTAATTAATGTGAATCAATAGCGGGACGTGCGATTGATTCGGCCCGGAGGCAAGCCGATCAATTACGATAATTAGCTCCCAGATCTATATTGCTGACGTTACTATAATTATGCAAATGGTTAAGTTTATTTGCTGAGCAATATTGGACTGGTCCATACGGGTTGGATGGGGGGCGGTAACTCTACCGCTAACGTTCAGTGAGGATGCAGGAATTCCGGTATAAAATATGTGTATTAAAATAAGTTTTTTGCTAGAACACCTATCTACGAGATTTAAAAAAAAGTTTTGATACTAAAACATTTTTCTAACCAATGCTTTTTGGAGGTAGGGCATATGAGTCAAAAGCTTTGTATACTTAACCGCCTGGGAGTGCAAAATAATAAAAAAATAGGTTACCTCAGAAATAATACTGGATCAGTTTTTATTACATTATTACAGGATTTAAACAGCAACTTACACCACACAAGTACCTACCACGTCATATTGACTCGACCACACCACCTGTCAATTAGTACATACATATAAAAAGAAAAATCCGAACTTACTCAATCATCAACTTCCATTCGAAACCCTAGAACGTTGAAATTTTGCAGGCAGGCCCTTTCAAGAGATAAAGCAGGATTTCCCGAAATATCAGCGATCTTAGTGTGCACTAAACCTGATTTTCTACCAATTAAATTAAATTACAGTTTGTAATTTTTCTTATTTTCTTTTTAAGCTGAGTAGTTTTTTTATATATTAAAAGGTGCTTGTCGCGTCCAGTTCTCTCGTCGTTTTGAGGGCCTTATTATTTCGTGATCAGCTACTGTAATATTCCAATATAACAACTACTTATATCTTACCATTTCGATCGGAACATTGGAATTAAAGGAAAAACGAACTCGATATAATTGTGGACTTCAGAACTTTAGAACTAAAAAAGAAAGGAGGACAAAAATAATTTTCATTACATGGTTTATAACGTTCTAAAACTGTTGGCGCTATTAAGTTAGACTTTAGAACAAAACGATTGTTACTTTTGAAATAATATAACTTTGAGAAAATATTATAATTTACCTACTTATATTGTTATCTTCGTTTATCTATATTATAGGTAATCATGATTAAGATTGTAAAAGTTACAGTAAAGCTTTAAAATTAAAATCCATTTTTTTATTTATGTAACAATTTATTATTGTCATTACAACAAAAGTAATATAAATTAAAAGTATTAATAATTTTCGATGCACTTTTTATTATTTTAATTTCTATCAATTTTTATATTAATTTGTTTGGTATTTCAACCTGTCAATTTACTATAAACATATATTCTGAGTTAGCACCTAAAGCTACAAGTAAGCCTTCCTACATTGAACCTCAGAACTTGAGACTTGCTTTAATAAAGAAATTCCTAGCATACCTCGGTCCATAGCTCTGAGTGACTTCTAGTTTGTTCATTAACTGTCAGGGAACACCTAAGATTTAGCTTGACAATAAGAATTCATTACTACTAAGGTGTTGTGAGTAAAACCACTAAGTAAGTAAGTTTTTATTTGACACGTAGAGCTTACAATCATAATACCTTACGAATAATCAAAAATAAGTTCGGAATATTTATTCCGTGTTTTGTCAAAACGTCATTTCAAGTTAGAGTAAAAGAGACGGAACATGGAACAACTATTCGGAGCTTATTCTTTGTTTATTTGTAAGGCATTTAATGATACAGAGGTAACCACACAAGGCTCGCAGGCCTGAAACGCGTAACCCATGACTAACGACTAATAATTGTTACTAAACCAACAAAAATGTTGACAAAATATTTTAGAAAAAAAAAACGCTTAAAAAAAAGCTCTTGCTTGTTGGCAACAAAATTTGCGTAAAAAAAATATATAAATAAAACAAAAACATTTTCAAATATTTTAGTTTTTCATATTTTATTTTCGGACACAGATTGTGAATTCTAAAAATAAAATAAAAGCCACTTGGTACGTCATTAATAACTTATACTTGAACTCAAAGACGATAATGCTTACATCAATGGTGATACGTAAGTAGCAGGCGCGTTCGAAATTTTTTTCTCAAAAATTCCACTCATTACATCAAATAAATTAAATAAATAACCACTCGTTAAATTTAAAACTTGAGGTCATAAGTTCGTGGCAGGTTTGTTGATAGCAACATACGCTATTTAATATATTACAAACACCTACATAAATAAATAAAAACTTTTATATTTCAAGCGAAAGGCTTTTGAATTCAAAGTTTGAGCTTTGAGAACATATAGATGTATTGTTTTAGCTAATATTGTTTTCTAAATAAATAAGGCTCGGTGGCCAAATGCCAATTGCCTGGAGCCCGGGTTTGTGATCACATACCCGCATTTGCACCAAGCTTGGGTGATTGAGCTCATTGCCCATCAATTGTAGTGATAACTTATTTCAATATAGGAGGTCTTTGTCAAGTAGTCATATTTACTTTTACTTACTTTTTTTGATTGACATTGCCGTCTTTATATATTTTTGAAGTATGTGTGTTTAACAAAAATAACTTACATTTATTTAAGCAAAAGCATGAGGTGTGCACATTTTCAACTAGGTATCCAAATCAGTTGGTGCTGCCATCGTGCGCCACTACCAATTGTCAAAGAAATTGTTTTGTTATGTCTATTAATTTGTACAATAAGCTACCTAATGACATGAAAGACATGCCTATCAAAAATTTAAAATCTTCCCTATATGAGTTATTGAGTAAGAAATGTTTTAATAGTATTATTGAATTTATTGTGTGCAAAAATTTAATACTATTTTTAATTATAACTATTTTAATTATTCTCTTTCGTCTATTTGATTACTGTTTTATGTTATTTTGTTATTTTAATTTATTTAATTGATTTATTTTGGATTTTTAAATTTGATTATTGTTTTATTTTATATTATTTTACTTTATTTAATTGATGCTAATTTTTAATTGTATAACAGCTAGACTTCTCTCTCTGTATTTGCATACCAATTTTTGGTTAAATATGAGATGCTAAATGTATGTAAGAATTTGTTCCTACCATATTTACAGCAATAAAGAGCTATTCTTCTATTCTATTCTGATACATTATTATGTCTGTCGCTTTAAACCTATAGCAGTGTCGGCGCACATATAATCCGCACAAAGAGTTTCATTCAAAAAGTGAATACACCGCGCGGTATCCACAACGTACGCATACAATCTACCACTTAGTTGCAATGAACTATATCAAACAAATAAATAACTACCATAGGCAGTTGGACGTAATACTGCGTTAGCAGTCATAAAAACGGCAAGTTCTGAATGTAAACAAGGGTTGGGCTGGTGAGATGTACGAACCGCAATGCACCAAAGTAGGTGACGTGGCTTCTTGTGGGGTGACACGGACTCGTTTATCAAAGTCAATATCGACAGACGACGACGTTCAGACACACACATTATAGCTGGTACCTTGCTTCGTACGCGTATACTTGTATGTACAAAGTTTATAAGATCTAATTCGGCGCGCGAGCTGTAATGGATGGCGGCCGCGACTACCGCGGTTTTGTGCTTTCCGTTGGCCTTAAACAGCCTTCAGCGTCACCAGAATGTTTTTTCAACCGCCTCTGTGGTTAGTGGTGAAGACTACCGGTCCCGGGTTCGATTCCCAGCGGGGGTTACCTACATGTTTGTGTACTCGGTTTGGTTGGTGGTAGGGCGTGGCTAGCTACCACCATCTTATCTAAATATGTCGCCATATAATCAATGTTTGTAGCATTGTTGTGTTCCGGCAGCTAGAGAATAAGATAGCCAGTGCCTTCAGTCTAATCATCACTTAACATCAGGAAAAGGCGGGAAAGGAGGACCAATGAAGGCCAAGTGCTAACCCGTAAGATATTTTTGTTAAAATTTAAGCAACTTTCGAAATAACATTCGTGTTAAGTTATTATAAAGATATTGGTAAAAATTAAAATAATATATAATGTATGTCTATAATGGAATTATATGTATGATTAATATTGTAATTAGTAATTTTAATAATATAGTAATTTAATAATGTTTAAATTTAATAATATGTTATAATAATGCTTCACTATTGCATTGGGTGAACCTGTAATAATAGTGGTAAGCTCATGTATATAAATAAATAAATAAATAAACATGTTACCTGTTTAGTAGTGATTGTGTCCCACGAAAGGCAACACCTACTGCAAGGACCTCTATCAATGAAATGAAGTCATCGCTACAATTGATTAGTTAGGACTAAATCACCGCGAACGAAAACACAAGTCAACGTTACGCAACGAAAAACACAAGTCGAAAATAAAAGTCAAAGTATTTTTTAAAATAATTAAGCTCTTTTGAATCGTCCAAACACTTTTTACCTAATACCGATTCAATAGGCTTAGCCAAAGGGATTGACATAAGTCGCGCTAAATCACGTGGTCAATCTTATGTCAATCCCATACATTTTATTCTTTTCGAACTTCGCTATCGTTTTCTTAATGTTACTTTGGCTACCGCCGCAGGACGTTTATTTTTTAGCTGTGGAGAGGAAATGGGCGCCAGAAACTGCAGACCTAATTTAGGTAACGACATTAAAAAAAAAAAATGTCTTTACCAAATCATACCAAGACATTAATTTACAAAAAAAATACAAAAATATTTATTTCATTACTAGAGTAAAGATTATTTACAGATTTTTGGGGACTTCTTTCAGACATACGTACGTATTATACGTATCTGTAACAGAAAACCCCGTTCTTCCATAGCCATAAACATTTCCAGTTCTATAATATTAACTAATTTTACATAATTTAGATATGAGAGGTGTGTGAGGGTGTGTGTGTGTGTGTGAGTGTGCGCATATATATAGATACATTTTATATAGAAACAAAATAAAATAGAATGATAATAGAATATAATAGATAGTATTATTATTATAATATTATGGATATATAGATACTACTACACTAAAAATAAAATGTTTAATATATATACGATATATTTTAAAAGATCTTCCGTCTCACTATAATTCATAGTTTTTATCCATTTGATTAATATAATTTACAATTTAAAACTTCTTAATCCATAACAAACTTTGATCGACCTGGGAATCATATTTAGGATCTTGGGGTATCTGCCTCACCTTGTGCCTATGCGGTGCTGAAAACAAACATAGAACAAGAAGAATGATTAAGAAGTTGATTGTTATTTTTCACTAGCTGTCCCGGCAAACCTTGTTCTGCCCTATTTCTCTAAAACAAAGTTACATTGATTTTTTTATGTTAATAGCTGACCCGACAGATTTCGTTCTGTCAAAAGTTATTGGCCTGTCGCAGTCTAATAGAAATAAAATGACATTGAAAGACTTTAGTAATATCTAATGTGATGCCTTGTAATGCCTTATGGTACACGTTATTTTTTGTTGGATTACTTGGCACGTAAATAAATAAATCTGACCTCTAATCAACTTGAAGGCATACCAAAGATAATCATAACGCGCCTTTGTTTTATTTTGATTGACGTCAAATGTTTGACAGCTGGGGACAGAATGGTTTGTATGTGAAAAGAAAATTGTTGTTTTTACTATTTTCCTCATATTTTTTACTTTTTTCTCTCCATAAGAACCTTGCTTATATTTCATCAAACACAACAAAAAAGAAATCAGCCAAATCGGTCCAGCCGTTTTCGAGTTTTGCGATTAGCAACACATTTAGTGATTCATTTTTATTTATATAGATTATTTGTGTACCGTAGCTCATCATCTCAGTTAAAAGACGTCCGCTGCTGGACAAGGCCAAGGATCTCCACAGCGACCTGTTTTGTGCTGTTCGCATCCAGCGGCTTCCCGCGACCTTTACCAGATCGTCGGTCCACCTTGTTGGAAGCCTGCCACCACTGTGAGTTCCGGTACGCGGTCGCCACTCAAGGATTGTTCCGCCCCAGCTGCCATCAGACATGCAAGCAATGTGGGCACATTGCTACACCCACAATTTGTGTACAAAGAAACAATACAACGCGCAATAGCGAGACAAATCTAACTTTTGTAGCGGTACTCGATATTTTCTAATATTATAAACGCGAGTCACGACGGCTCCCCACCCCCCAGCCCCAGCCCCAACGCCAGTCTCGAGATCGCCGCGTACTATTAAAAATAGAGAAGTTCGAAGCGTATTTCAGTTGTCATATTTCACGGTTTGGCCGATCCTGTATAAACACGTTCCGCGTTCAATCATCCTGCGATAGGCGGCGCCAGCACGAATAAATCATGCCGTTCACTTTTTCACCTGCCACACACAAAGCTTTCGCACTGAAACTTGATTCGGGTTATTTCTGACGAAATATCAGCCTATTTGTTATACTATTGATGGGAACGCACGTGCGCTGTGTAAGTTTGTACTTGTTGACGAGAGGGATTGAGTGAAAATTGCTTCCCTACAATGTGCATAGAATTTGATGCTAACCGCTTTGAATCTGCTCACTGTTATTGCCCCTGCTTCGAAAACGATATTCAAGTGGAAATTGTTTATCTAACTTTAGGCTTTTGGTGTTGTTGTGCAGGATTTTGGAGGATCTGACGGGTAGAATTTAACGGTGCATGTTAGAAAGTTAGTCGAATCGAATTTAATTAAATAAAATTCTTCAAACTCATCAAACATTTATCGCCACTGCGCCAGTGTGCACAAATTGAATTCCTCGTTTTAAAGCGCGAATAATCGAATTAGTAGGTACCCATGAATTACCAAACATTAAAAGATAATAGTAATAAAGGAAAAAGTCTGTATACTATTCCACTGATGGGCAAAAATTGTAGTGAACGATAATAAGAGAAGCAAAAAAAATGTTAAAGCAATATAGCTCAAAATATGTTTGACCTACATTGATTACTTCTGATTTAGTATAACTTATTATACTAAATGATTAACAAACTGCTCTTGCAGAATTTAAATATTGTACAAAAAAAAATCGTACATACGCGTGTTAAATAAACAAATAAAGTCACGCGCGCAATAGTTTTAATCATAAAAACGCAATGCCACGCACTCAAAAAGTCGCTATGTCACCCGTTAACGTACCATCAGCTCACAATTTGCGTAGATTTTCAACATCAACGGTTTACGCGATCATAAATATCGGCTCAAACACCACGGCGAGTACCTACGAAAAAAAAAATTAAGTATAACTTACCCCGATTTAAGTATTTAAAATTATACTCGTACTCATGTTGTCAAACTGAAAGAAAAGTGCTAACTTACCTACCAACAATTTTGGCGATACAGAAATTATTGTAAACAAAAAGTACATAACATACGCGTGTTAAATAAATAAAGTTACGCGCGCAATTGTTTTAATCATAAAAACGCAATGCCGCTCACTCAAAAAGTCGCTATGTCACCTGTTAACGTACCATCAGCTCACAATTTGCGTAGATTTTCAACATCAACGGTTTACGCGACCATAAATATCGGCTCGAACACCTCGGTGAGTGAGTAATAATTCAATTATGGCATAAAGCGAGTCGCACATAGGCCGTGATAGCGCAATCTTCGTGCGCGATCTAGCTAGGAAACTCGTCTCATTGCGGTGTCGATAAGTGCTTATTTCAGACCGCATAATGCTCTGTACCCCCGCTTTTGCGATAGCTAAATCCATATATTTCGTATCTTTTGTAAGATGGGTGGTTTTGTATGGTGGGGTCGTTGTGAGTCTTTGTTTTTGAGGTAAATGCGTTGGAGATAAACATTGGTTAATGCTTTCTTACTTGCAATTGTTTTTAGCATTTATTTTTATTTACACATTATGTTCCCCCGTGTGGTGCCGGGGATAAAGAATTGCACCGCCCCATCTCTTCCCGTGGGTGTCGTAAAAGTCGACTAAGGGACCATTCCAGAGGATGGGCAGCAGCATCTCTCTGAGGTAACCCTCGACCTACTGCGATCGCCAACCCGCCTGCCAAGCGTGGCGATTACGGCAAATACCCCTCATATCCTTGGGGGAGGCCTTTGTCCAGCAGTGGACGTCTTTTGGCTGAGATGATGATGATGATTATGCACTGGGCCCCCGTGGTGGTTTTTTGCCCCGTTCTCCCTATCCATCCATAGGGAAGGCTCATGCCCCAGCAGGAGCTGATGATGATGATGATGATGATTTATACATTCAAAGTCACGAAACAAAGAACCGAGTTTGGCGTCAAAAAAGACTGCTAAATGTAAATCTATTATAATAAGAGAAACAAATGAAAATTATTTTACCTCATATTTTTAATTATGTATATTACTAGTAGGTACTATTTTATAAGTAATATAAAACATCAGGATAACCAGCATCTCGGTAGCTCATTTGGAACGGTTCCTTAAAAGGCCAGATTGCGGTTCAAATCCCATACAAGGCAGAAAATTTTTTCGCTTTTATTTTCTATCCTTCTTGTTTTGTTGTTCTTACAACAAAAGTAGCACTCGAAGTTTTTATAGTAGCTGACTAAATAGGTCACATTAATAGTAAAAGCTGTTTAAGAAAGCTGTATAAAAGAAATATAGCTTGCTATACGCACTTAAGCATTTTTAAATTTCTTGATAACTAAATGCTATGTGGGAAGTTTCATAATAAACGAAATAAAGCCAATGTATCTGCGCAGAAATCCTAAATATAGCATTTCTTGATGCTATTATATGGCTATTTAGCTTTAGAAAGATGTCACGTACACAACAATGTAATCTCAATAGCTATAATGCTTACGTATAAGCGTTTTGCTTGGAGAATTGTGTCGACCTGTAATCTTTTATATGTAAATTTATAAAGTCTCAATGGGCGGCTGATAAAAATACCGGCTTAACCCCTATTGTTGTGAAATTGTTTTCGTATCGTTACTGGATGTAATGGTTTGCGTTGATGTTCCTTTCGAGGTAATTTTGGCGAAAACAAATTCGTTGTTAAAAGCCGTTGTTGATCTTTATTGCTTTATTTTTGGCGAACATTCTAACTAACACCGACTCCGTGAAACTTTTGGTTTCATTCATTTATTAGCTTGCCACATGGATAGTAATGAAAGCGTAAAAAAATAAAAATAAATTCAACATGTTAACAATCCACTTCACCAATTTGGTAGGAGAATGCCGAAGGAAAGAAATCTCATCTTTAAAACTATATCTGTACATATATATAAAATTCTCGTGTCACGAGTTAGTTGCCATACTCCTCCGAAACGGCTTAATCGGTTTTTATGAAATTTTATAATGTATATTCGGTAGGTCTGACAATCGGTCGTAGTTTGTTTTTTAAGTGATAAGGGTGGTCCACCCCAAACATTTTTTTTTGGATTTTGTTTTTATTTTTTTGGCTTACAATATGTGGCATCAAAAAATACATTCAATCCTAAATGTTCACCCTTCTTTCACCAACCCCTATTTTTTATAACCATATTAATCACTTGATCAGTTGTCTCCGCCAGGCGTCTACCGGTGTCACTTCTCACCCAGATTAATAATAATAATAATAATATATAGCAAGTACCTTGACTTGGCTCACGAGGTAACCACCATGTGGGATATTGACTCGACAATCATTGTGCCGATAGTCGTGTCTGCGAACGGTCTGGTAGCGAAGAGTCTCGACCAACACCTAAAGAAACTCTCGCTCAATGGTTGGATCAAGGGTCAGATACAGAAGGCGGTACTCTTGGACACGGCGCGAATAGTCCGAAGGTTCCTGTCTCTGCAGCCCTAACCACCGGCAGCTTGAGCCCTGCCCCGTTGGCGGCGGTACCCTAGGCTAGGTTTTTTATAATATTTTTATGTTTTGTATGTGCTTTTGTATTTTACTTTTATATTAATATTATAACAAACCTAGGCTAAGAAAAAAAAGAAATAAAGAGATAATAATAATATAATAATAATAATATAAACTTTATTTCAGACAGTGAGTATCCATACATGTGTTAGTTAATACATTCTTACAGGCTATGTTAGTAAAGCATTTAATTAGATAAAAATAAAAATAAAAATAACATAATGTTAATGGATTGATATTGTTTTTTAGTGTTATTGTCTTAATTAATGATATAAATACCCTATGGTTGACTGGTAGAGAATGAATTTAAACGGGGATTAACGCAAACTAATCAGTAAAAAGGTATCATACCCTCTTTATACCCGACGTTTCGACCGAGTTACAACGGCCGTGTGAACGGGCTGACATCGCGACAGAAGTCAATCCCCGTTTAAATTCTTTGTTTAACTATGAAACGCGAAAGTTTAAAAGTGTATATGGTAGAGAATGCCTCAGGCATTAAGCCCGCCATGTAATATTTATGTTGCAAAAGTTTAAATAAATAAAATAATTTAATTAGTTATAAAGAAATAAATTATAATAAATTTAAATTTAAAAATGTTTGGTGTTTTGTTATTTTTATATTCCGTCATCGTTCACAGCGCTCCATGCCTCTTTCACTCATATACCACATCCTCGCACACTTAAGTACAATAAGTAAGTTATTTTTTTCTATATACACTTTTAAACTTTCGCGTTCCATAATTAAACAATTTTTTTTTCTACCCTACAAATTTCCTAGAAATAATTTATATGGCAAAACAACGTTTGCCGGGTCAGCTAGTAATAAGTATGTAATACTTCATTCAGATACCCGATTGTCATTTGGTTTTTATATAGACTCAACAACGCGAAACCCTCAACAACTACGCAATAATCTATTAACCGCTGTGTAAGATGGAAATAAAGCAAAACAGATTCAAAAACACTAGAGCTACGAGTATGATAGCGGGTGAAACGAGACTAGGTCCGATAAAGTTCTCAATGTTGCCAGCCACTAGCTAATCGTCTAGGGGAGGTCTAATAACTGAGTCGAATTTACATAAACAGAGTCGTGTCTTGCGGCTGTTATCATTCAATCAAATGAGATTTTGCGATACCCACCGCTACACCTGTTATGGGTTCAAACCCCAAAATTTGGCTTACCGACAAAGATTTAATAATGATTTTGTTAGAATTGCTCCCAGGGAACTTTGTAGTTGTTTTGATGGAGTATTCCGTTTCAAAACATTGTATGGTAATGGTTTCGGGGGTGGTTTTGGGTACAATGAAAGTGGTTTCTGTGCTGTTTTATTTTAACTAAGGAATGCGCGATTACATTTGATGTTTAAAAGTTACCTGGAATACCTACGTGTTCAAAAAGGGCACACTTTAATTACAGTATTAAATTTTATACATTGAATAATTATTATAAATAAATGGTAATTAAATAGACATAACCATCCACTTAATTTTATTTAAAATTAATTGCAGACGACTAATTGCCTGTATAACGTTAACACTTATTGTCAATGTAACAAAGATTATGTTATCCACGGATTACTGGATGTATTACTATAAGCTTACTAGTATTTCTCTGGAAAGCGTCATCGAGAACCGGAATAAACTTGTGACTGACACTGAGAACATGTTAAGTCATGTCTCGAATTGGGGCCGACTTAATCTAGTCCATTTTAACCCTTCCAAAACACAAGTTTGCGTGTTTACCGCTAAAAAACATCCCTTCGTCGTATCTCTAAACTTTGAAGGAGCTCCCCTTGATACCAAACCGACCATTGGAATCCTTGGCGTCGATATTTCAAGTGACGTTCAATTTCGCGGTCATTTGGAAGGTAAAGCTAAATTAGCTTCGAAAAAGCTGGGTGTGCTCAATAGAGCGGGACAGTATTTCACGCCGACCCATCGCTTACAGCTTTACAAAGCACAGGTCAGGCCTCATATGGAATACTGTTCCCATCTTTGGGCTGGAGCGCCCCAGTACCAACTCCTCCCATTTGACCGCATTCAACGCAGAGCTGCTCGAGTTGTCGGCGACGTGGTAACCTCTGGTCGGCTCGATCCACTGGCCCTTCGGAGAGACGTTGCATCTCTCTATATATTTTATCGCCTTTATCATGGGGAGTGCTCTGAGGAATTGTTCGGTTTGATCCCTGCCGCTGATTTCCTTCACCGCACTACACGCAATCGACTGTCTTTCCATCCACACCATCTTGATGGATGGCGATCTACTACTGTGCGTTTCTCACGTAATTTTTTACCACGAACTACAGTGCTGTGGAACCAGCTCTCAGCGGCAGTATTTCCGGACCAATATGACTTAGGAATCTTCAAGAAACGAGCCTATTCCTTCCTTAAAGGCCAGCAACGCATCTGTGATTCCTCTGGTTTTGCGGGTGTCCCGCCTGCTCGTTTGCCTCCTTCTAATATAAAAAAAAAAAAAAAAAAAGCTTACTGGGCACACAAGTTACACGATCATCAAATTGGGTAGTTTTGTCAAAACGATTTATTTATAGAAATTGTATGGGAATGTCACGTCACTATTTTGTTCTGTCAATTCAGTGTTTATTAATAACTTTTTAGGAAACAGAAATTTATGCTTAAGTCAAATAAAAAAATTGGTCATTGTTTTAAATAACTGTTATAATATGATTTCATTAATTTGATTAATATTCTGGAAATATTTGTTGCTACTATCATATCCCTATCCCTATTGTAAAATATAAGGAAGCTCTTAAGGCATTAAAAATCCTATTCAACCGTTCTTTGTGAGCCAATGATTTTCTCATTAGTTAACTATTGAAGGAGGATTACAAGGATAAACCCCAAAATAAAATCTAAGCCTTTATCTGTTTCTTCGTCAGAATCAGTCCATTCAGACTCATGTTATATGACTGGACGGTGGAATTATTCAGTATGCCCAACATCCGTATAACTTTTGTTTGCAAGCCCGTCGGATTATACCGATTGTTATGTTTTGTATCTAAAGTTGATAGGGGTGTGCTAAATTACAATATACACCAAAAATATGTAGTGAATACATTAAGTATATTTTTTTTGCATGTAACGAAAAAAATCTAATTCTGTAAAACATTTCAGAGATTATTAAAGGCAAGTACAATTTCACAAGTTTTTAATTTATTCACTACTTAGTACTAGTACTTAGTACTTAGTCCTACCCTTAGGAGCTGACCTTACACTTCGGTGGTTGAGTAATGAGTAGCAAAGCGCTTTTGGCAAGTGTGGTGATTAAGCCAATACCCACTATTTGTAGCGATGACTTGTTTCCAAAGAAGGAGGCCTTTGCCAGTACTCGTAGTGGGAAAGTTTAATATCTATTTTCTAGGACCTGACTAACTTACATCTGACTTTTAGAGCACAACAGTGTGAATAATATAATTTCTCGGCCGTTTTCAGATACGGCAAATAGTACTCTGCTCAGTCAAGGGTTTAACTTATGTACACTATACACGTCAGGCTACAAAAATTAAGTAAATTTAAGTATTGTATTGAAGAGGGTTTAACTTTGAGGTTAAATCCATAAGAGAAGCTCAGTTTCGGGTGCGGTGATAAAAGCGAAAGGAAAGCTGTACTTATAGGATCACGCTCCTAATAAGATGATGATTGAGATGATTTTTGGCGATATCTCACTTTGTATCTATATCCTGCTTTGAAGGTAACGTTATGTTACACCATGTGTCTGCACTGCGCCTTTGTCTTTTCCTGCAGACAACTTTCTCAATGACAGTGATTATTTTCGTGACTTAGAAGTCCCATCGTTTCTACTTGCAATCCCTTTGCTTAGAAAAATGGAGATTGCATAATTTAATGTAAATCAAACACAGTGCAATGAAGAGAATGCTCTTCGTTTATAAAGTCCGTTGCGTAACTCATATTAGCCAATGAATTTGGAAGCGAGTCAGCATATACGATGAAAAGAGAACAGTGCACGGACACGAATATCCGGCACACCACTAGTAACAAATAAGTTTGTCTGAACGCGCGCTTAAGGCGCTTTGTCATCGCGTATTAGATGCAGTTACTATTTCCTACTATTTAATTATTTATTTATTTATTTATTTATTAGGTAAACAAAACAGATAGAAATGAAAAAATAACAAAAATGCATGATAAATTGTATTAGAGCTAAATTCCTATCTAAAACATGTGTACACACTACGATTAATAATAAGCGTCCATGTTAAAGTTTAAAAATAAAAATATAACAAATTGAAAACTTACTCTAGGTAATGTTGACTTTAAAATTTTACGAAAATAAACTTTATGAAGTTTTTTTAATAAATGGGAGATGCCGAGCCGAGAATTTCCCGGACATTTTTTTTAATTTCATGTATTTTCATGGAAAATGTGTCGATGTTGTTATTAAGTGCAACCAGTTCATTGTAAAGACGGCACATTCTGACAATGGGATTGTAATATTATGATATTATTTTTATAGACATTTAGTACAAAAGTCTTAGGGTTCGATACAAAGTATTTATTTGAAATAAAGAAAGCAATTCAGGGGAATCGATTATTGAGTGCAATATTTTAAACAAGTTAATTAAATCATACTGATCTCGACGAACCGCAAGCGAAATCACACCAAACTTAATCATTCGAAGTTCGTAAGAATGAAGAGACCTGCCTAAATGAAAGCGATAACAAAGAAACTATTGACTAGTCTTATATATTCAACAAAGTTATTAAATAAAATGCATACTCATAATAAAATATAAATTAGAGAGAAGATGACTTTTTTCGTAATGATAATGATTATGCTATTTAACTTTATTTTCTTTGTCTCAACAGAAATAAATAATTCATATTAAATCAAAAATATTTCATGAAGAGAATAAATGCTCTTCGTTCATGAAGTCTGTCGCGTAAGTTATATCAGCCAATGATTGGGAAGCCATTCAACATATACGATGAAAAGAGAACAGTGCACGGACAATATCCTGCACACTACTAGTAACAAATAAGTTTGTCTGAACGCGTGCTCAAGGTGCTTCGTCATCGCGTATATACTAGTTTTACTTACTACTAGTGTTTACTACTAACTAGTCTTATACATTTAATGAAGTTATTGAAAAATTGCATACTCTTAATGAAAGGAGATGTTCGTTTTTGGGCCATTAATTTATTACAGTTTTGAAGTGATGCTTTTCTGATAGATCTGCCTTCTGAGATGATGTTTCCAAAAAGAAAAAAAACATAAAAAGGCCCCAAAATAATTTAAAAACTTGAAATCTTGTTTTCTTCATCAAGCTTTTCTTATTATTTTTGGGTTCTAATGAAAGTTTTAAGTGTTTATTATAATTGCTAAACTTATTTATACTTTCTAAAAGGTATTTTAAGGTTTTAATGGAATCTCCTGAAAATGAAACCAAGCGGTTGCTGGCTGTAATGGATAGTACCATTGCATTACTAATTTAAAAAATAAGTTATATTTTTTAAATTCGTACATTTACACTAGAAAAGCGAAGTTGCCAAGGTAGAAAAAGTTTAGGGTTGCTATTTATTGAATTTTTATTATCTGACCTTTTTTATTAAATAATACAATGTTTGGGTATGTTTAAAAAATATATTAATACATGTAAAAGTTCCTTATTTTTTGCTCTTTTCATAAAATATAATTTCATCACTGTAAGAATTAGGGGGCCCAGCCTCCATACAAAAGTGGAACATCTCCTTTAAGTTAAAAAGTATGTCTTTTTCGTAATGAAAATATAATATTTAACTATTTCATAGCGGAATGCAGAGAATACTCTTCATTCACAAACTCCGTTGCGAAACTCATATTAGCCAATGAATTTGGAAGCGAGTCAGCATATACGATGAAAAGAGAACAGTGCACGGACACGAATATCCGGCACACCACTAGTAACAAATAAGTTTGTCTGAACGCGCGCTCAAGGCGCTTTGTCATCGCGTATTATAGTGGTAAGCTCACACGAAATACCTACATGCTGTATCCGTAGTTTGTCGACGCTTGGCTTTGTCTCTGTATGGATGCAGCGGATATCAGTTTCAATACTTTTATCGATAATAGATAGGCTAGAAATGCCAATCCTTTTATGTAATAGATACGTTGAACTCACAACAATGGTAAAATATTATTTCGCATTTCTTAGGATAACAGATTTTTAATTGTCATTTAAAAGTTATTTTGCGAATGGAGTATTTTCCCATTCCTATTAATACGATACTTAATTTACTAACAAATATGACCTATTTTCAATAAGGATTGAAAAATTTACCTAAATAATATATATTTGGCTAATGCTCTATTTTTGATAGACGTAAGTGCACGCGTTACACAGATTACTTTCATCGTGCAATTTAAACTCCACTCCATAATTATGCATATTTTATTTTGAAGAGCTTTTACACTCGCGAGCAATAAACCGGAATTGCTTTACCGCGGGATGTTCTAAACTAATTTTTACAGTTTCTATGCAATGAACTATACGCTGTGGTGGTATATGATTTCAATTGTAATTTAATAAGCTTTCAACCTCTTTCAATGTCACAGACAAAGATTATTTCCCTCACGTCATGAAACGTAAAAACAAAAAACATAAATTTTTACAACAAAATACTGTTTTGTTTTGGAGTCCTGAAACACTATAAGAAGTGAGCATCCCTGAAAATTGATCATCATTCCAATATTTCACGTCACTGGGAACACTGAATCTGAAAGAATTTGGAAACCACACCAGCAGAAGCCGCTCAAATCGTCATCTTAATCCAGCAAGGGTTGTCTCAGCGTAATATTGCTCGACAGCTTCATCTAAGCCAGTCTTGTGTCTCGTAGATTCAGTAGTATAGTCTAAACTAATTTTTTAGTTTTATGATTTATAGTTTTGACGTCAATAAGTGAAGGCTTATGTTGAATAAAATGATTTGACTTTGACTTTGACTTTGTCTTTAAAGGTGTATAGAAGGTTCAGGGAGACTGGAAACTTTGTCCGGAGACCAGGCTCTGGAAGACAGCGTTGTACTTCGGTGAGAGATCACCAATTCATTCACCACTTCTCTCCGAAATCGACACCTAACCGGCGTGGACGTCCAACGGCAGCTCAGAGACATTCGAGAGAGGGCTGTTAGCAAGTGGACAGTAAGGCAAAGACTTAAAGAAGCGAATTTGACCTTAAGAAGGCCAGTTACGGGGCCCAAATTGTCTCCAGCCCACCGAGAAGCGCGGCTTCAGTTTGCTCGCGATCACTTAGATTGGGATATAGAGCAATGGAGTCGAGTCCTGTTCTCGGACGAAACAAGGATGTACAGTCACGTTCAATAATATGTATACACTTTTAACAGTTAGTAACCTTTATTTACCTTGTAATAAGAATCAACATCTGTCAAAAGTGTATACATATTATTGAACTCGACTGTACCTGCATGGTTGCTACCGTCGACAGAGAGTCTATAGAAGACCGGGGGAGCGATTTGCACAATGCTGTTTTGCGGAAACTGGCATACGGGGGCGGGTCCTGTATTATATGGGCGGGGATTTCTATAGAAGCAAAAACGATGCTGTTATTCGTACCTGGTGGTGGTCGGGGAGGGGGTTTAACTACGGCAAGATATCATCGACATTCTGCTAGCCCATGTGCTCCCCGTACGCCGGGTTTATTGGCAATCATTTCTTGCAAATGTATGATAACGCCCGCTGCCACACCGCTGCAATGACTAGACAGTACCTGGAAGAAGTCGGGATTTCTACCTTAGACTGGCCAGCCCTCATTCCTGACTTCAACCCTATTGAACATGTGTGGGACGAGCTGAAAAAACGGGTACGAGGAAGATTACCAGCTCCGGCGACGATAGAAAATCTGAAAGCTGCTTTGGTCGAAAAGTGACAGGGAATTCCACAAGATTCCGTCAGTAAACTCATTCGGTCAATGGGAAACCGTTTAGGACCAGGCAGTCATTAAGACCAGGGGGGATAATACAAAGTATTGAGGGGGGGATAAAATACACATTGTAAATAAAAAAATATATATAATATATTTTCATATTACTTCGTATTTATTTAGCCATCCACAACTTTTTGCAACAATTCCCTATATTTAGGTAAGAAATTAAATTTATTGCATAAAAATGGTAAAAACTTTTCTTTAGCAATCCGCGATGAAGTGATTCCGGTTTATTGCTCGCGAGTGTATTTGTAACAATTTGCATTACAGCTACAAAAAGATACCTATTTATATTTGTAGGTTAAATAATGCACTGTAATATGCAAAAAATATGTTTGCTGTCTTGTGAGATAAAAATGCTTCTACGAACACAGCACAAGTCTAGCAAACTTAACACTATATTACCATCAAAAAACGTCAGAAGTCAAATCTTCCACAAAACTAAAAATAACTCAATATTCCGAAAGCCTATCTCAAAACATTTGAACTCTCCACTGACGAAGAAAAGTAAAATTATTCTACGAGACTAAAGTAAATTCTCATTTACTTGGTGATAGATAGCAATAACTATTTCATCTGTTCGGAAATCCACTTCGCTGTGCATTTTCGAATAATTCAATCGGCATTGGTCATATGGCACTCCAATTACAAAATGCACGCGAAAGTCGGATTGCAAGCTCGCAATGGTAATCACTCGCCGATTTACTCAGCCAGAAATGACGTTGGAATCGGTCGGCCACGCGTTTTCGTGGGCCACTATCAAAAACTGCAGTCTTGGCCCTTTTGTGTTTTACCATAGTGACTAACGAGGTAGTTTTGTTATGGCTTCGGGAGACACTTTTAGCTGACAAAGGTCTTTTAAAGCTTGTGTTTTGTTGTTTTGTTTTAAAAAGGATTCATAGTAGGGGAAATAAAAGGACATGGTACGATTGTACGAGTAAGCAGGAAGAGATTAACCCTTTATTGTGAATTTAGAAATGAGTTTTTGGCTTAATAAGCTTCTCTCTGGTCTAGTGGCTAAACTAAGGTCTTAGACCCTGAGCTCCATTCCCAACAGGGCCCCGGTGTTTACTTTTGTACTCAGCTAATGGGTGGTAGCGATTGTTTTACTTCTGCCTGGCTATGTCCCATCATCTTGAGGTTACATACATTTTTAGGATCTACTCTTGTTAAGTTAAATTTTAAAGCCAATACGAACGATCGATGGAAGAGGTCTTTGCCTAGTAGTAAGACAGTAGGCTGTCTTTTATTTTACTTTTTTTTTGTGACCTCAGTATACCTACCTACATGTTCAAAAATAAATTCTGTACTGTCATAACAACACGTAACTGTAAAACAATGAAGAAACCTACGCTGCGCACACAAAAACCTGAGTGAGCCAATCAGTCGTATTTGCATTTCAGTAGTTGCTATTACAGCATTTTCGACGCCACACTAAAACCACAAAATAAGAACACCCCAGAAGATAAGCTTAACCCTCTGCGACTGACGTGGTAGTTCAACAGACACCGCCAAATAGAAGATCCAGTTTATTACCAGTAATGTTTAATTTTGAGTGTCGCCGTTCTCAGTACCTTACTACAGTGAGTGACCTCGCGCGTCGGTCAGTGTGCTGTGTTTGTTCGAAACCAATTTGCCTTCAGTGTTCTGAGCCAATATGTGAAAATTATCAAACTAAGCTGTGATTTTGAAGCTGTCTAATTTTTAAGTCAACCAATGAATATATCTGACGTTTTCTGGACTGATTATTATAATTGTAATTTTTTTAATTCTTAAGTTAAATTTAAAAAAAAAGTTGATATTGATAATTTTTCTATATCCTTTTAAGATAAGGTATTCATAAGACTGATTTGTGTGAAGTCAATAAACAGTGTTTAACTTTGAAAACACGAAATGTTTTGTAATTTCAATCCAATAATCCAATTTTAATTAAAAAGGATATGCTAAGAATTTAATAAATGTAATTTAAATCTATAAAAATATTTGCTGTCGGAATGCTGTCTCGTGTACGTGTGTCGCCAGTAGAATTGTAAAAATTGAGCCACGTCAGTCGCAGAGGGTTAATACAAACCGCGTTCCAGCAACGCGCACATAGACCCTCTCACGGACACGGAATCTCGAACCATCGCAGACCAGCAGCGCTATTCTCTAAGCAAAACATAACTTGCAAACGAATTTCTACCTAGTTTCAAATGGTAATAAAGTCTACATTTGTTTGCAAGTTATGAGCGAGTTCAATGTCGAGGTCGACGCTGTTTTGCTTAGAGAATTGCACTGCAGTCCAAACGCGCGAGTTGCGTGATTGTGTATCCGTAAGAGGTTGTTTATGTGTGCATTTCTCGTGCGGGTTTTTTGAAGCTTATCTTCTGCATTCTCCTTATTTTGCACCAAAACACCGGCCGACAATGAAATTGTTTGTGAATAAAACCAATCCATCAATCTTCGACTATTAAAATTTATACAGCAAATAGCCTTTTATGAGGCGTGTATTTTTAAAAACCTCACTATCGAATATTAATATGAAAATTCTGTTTTTTAATGCTGATTATGTGAACGGTATGAAGATAGACAGTGAGATGTTTAAAAAAAGTTTGTTCACTTTTTCAAAGTAGGTACGCAATATGATTTAGTCTATGACGCATAGTTTGATGATATTTACGAAAGGATAGTAGATATCTGTATCTGTTTTTTATATCCTTACTGATCGACTAGCCTGCAGTGAATGCGTCAGGGCATTGAGATTTTTCTGTTGTACGGCTTTAAAAATAATTCTTGAACGTAACAAAATAGAAACTGAAATGATACGAAAAGGTTGCATGCAGTTCAAAGTTGCCTTGCAAATAAGACGCCGCAGTATTAATGCCAAGAGCTGGGCATAAATATTGCAAGCAATTACAATAAGAAGCGAGATCGTGGAAAATCACTGAGTAGCGTGGCAATTAGCGGCCGAACGCCCAACGGAAATAAATAAGGATATTAGCTTCCCAACGCAGATCCAACTGTGATAAAGTTATATTATTTCTCCTTATACCTACTTATATTTTGGCGTTTATTATTCGAAATCATTTGGTGCTTAGGATACAATTTTTTTGGAAAGACATTTCTTTTGGCTACTAATGGCATTTACAGCGTCACCGAACGTTTTGCGGGCGGCAAGGAAAGGTTCCTCAAGCCATGTGAAACACCCTCAAAGGGTTTCTAGAGGGAATGTCATCACACAAGCGTGTTTGGATCGGATATTTGGATTTCCATTTGATTAGAATGCTGAGAAGACTAAATGATTAGTGCGAGTTTGATTCACAATTCAAAACGAGAAATCGTATCATTAAAGAGGTGAGTTGAAAAATTTTCGGAAAAATTTTCGTTTTCGTTTACTTTGTCGATTGTTAAATAAAACTTGCACAAGGTACTCTCTAAAAGTGCTGAGTTGAAATTACTTCAGATATTTTTTTGTTGTCGTTGACGTAATCGACGAATGATGACTACGCACGCACAAAAGTGTATGAAAGATAAAACTGTCTTTAGTGGGAGTCAAACTCACAAACATCCGGAAACCGTGTGACTTTCCTTTAAAGTGAGCTACAGATACTTTAGATTTTATATTTTTTTTTATATTTTTTGTGTTTAGCTATACCTTAGCCTTCATTGTTTCTTGTGTCACCTGTGTATGTACCTTCAACATTTTCTAGAAATACCTAATATAACGTAATATTTGAAGTGTTTAAAGTCGTTAAACAGATTTGTCCATTTTAATCAATGTTAGCCAGATTTTAACTCAATGTTATCTTGTTCAATTAACCTTTTCTAAAGTGTCGCTACTATTGGATGCAGTTAGTTACAACTTCACCGGAAATTTATGGAAAGTAAGAACCTTAATGGGTCCTTAGGAAAAAAAGAGTCTAACGGTAAGCTGTAATAGTTTATTGAGAAGCTCAATAGCGCAGTGGTAACTTTGCTCGCTCTGCAATTGGTAAAGTTAAGTAACTTTCGCAAAGGCTGGTCATAGGATGGGTGACCAAAAAGTTTTCTCGCTATTGTAGGTTGTTTTTTTTTGAGAGAGTATGCTGATGATCTCAAGCGGCCTTTTCATCGTCACTAAACTTTTTTGGGGGCAGCGAAAACTTAAAGAATCAAACGAATGTCATCACACAAGCTGGCGTGTCTACTTTCCCTACTAGATTATTTGAGGTTTCGGATTGGATCGGGGCATCTCTAGTTTCTCCATCCTTCGAAAGGCACTTAAAGCCGTTGGTCCCGGTTGCATTATCAGGCGATCCTCATAATCAGCCCACATCAGTCCACTGCTGGACATAGGCCTCTCCCTATGCATGCCACTGAGCCCGATCTTCGGCTACTCTCATCCAACCACTGCGAGCCACTTTGCGTATATCGTCGCTCCACCGCGCCAGAGGGCGTCCTACACTACGTCTGCCGAGTCCTGGTCTCCACTCTAGAACACGTCTACCCCAACAGTTATCGGTCCTGCGGCTTATATGATAATATTCGCACTGGGACCGCGTAGTGGTTTAAGGCCCATTCTCCCATGGTTTTTGCATTCATGGGGAAGTTTCGTGCCCCAGCAGTAGGGACTTAATGCCTGGTGATGATGAGTGAGTTGAGTACTCTTTTACTTTGACTGAAACGGCTAAAAAGCGGTCCACCTGATTAAGATCCAATTAAATCCAATAAGATGTTTGTAACGCACCAGAGGTTTAAATTGCGCGGTAACTCAGTCAGTATGCCTTAATGCCTCTTTGTTTTCCTAGATCTCATACCATTGTGCATTGCAATATTCTTATTGCATTGTAATATTGTCTTTGTAGCTGAACTCTATTCTTATAAACTTAATCTATGTTTGCTTGGCTGCATACTCAGAAGACAATTTAGATCTAAAATAAAATTGTTACATTAAACAAAATCTTTTATATATACAAAGGAACATAGAATAATGCTGAAGCGTCGTTTGCCGAACGAACAGATGTATTTATTCATTTAATTAAGGTATAGCAACAGAGTACAAATTAAAACTAGAACTTAAGATTAATATAATGTTAATAAACTTGTTGAATCTGCACTCCGGTTATCGCTGAACACGACTTTTGCATAAAAAAGTTCACGCCAGAGATTAAAAGGAAAAAAAAAAACAAAATTAATAACAATTTAACGCAAACAAATCAAACCTTTTATAACTTACTCTTACACATTCTTAAATAGGATGAATGACTAAGTGAAAAAATGTCTAATTCCTTGTATAAGTTATTGTAAGCTCTACACATTCGGAAAATAGGGTCATGGTATGTTACATTGTTATTACATATTGATTTAGAAAAAAGATTCTGAGTTCTTCTGCTACCTCCTACTTTATAGCTTTGATGCTCAGGTTGGATGTGTGAAGTCGTGATTCAGTCCCCTGATAGCTCCGTTGGACTAGTGACGTAAACACTTTCACAGCAGCAACAGCAGGGCCATTATTATTTTCCTTAAAGCGCATTAAAGATATTTTTTTTTATTTATCTTTAAAAAAAGCTGCATTGAGTTTAAGCCTCAGATCGGAAGGGCAAGCGAATGGCACACGGGACCAAACCGTGATTAGATTTGGGACTTCACTGGGCAAAATAACTGTATCATTTCTCAGAAATATTGTTCTGCAAAACGCTTTAGGTATCTGCGGTAGTTCCATTGTGATTAGCAACCAATAAAGGTATAGGTGTATGGAAGTAAAATGGTAATTCAGTGAAAGTAGTATGTTTGTGAAATAGCTGTTGTGACACAGCGGTACCCGAAGGCACCAGCCTTCGGTTGGCTATGTATGTTGAACAACTTTTGCAACGCTGGATTTCGGGATGGGTGATTAAGTTAAGTAGGTATATCTCAAGTTCTTATCCCTTAGGTCGCGGTTGTTGTCAAAAAGCGGTATTCGACGAATCTACCACCAGCCTGGAATCCCATCATACAAAATATTAAATCCCAGCCCCGACACCATACTACCAGACCAAAAGATACTGTAAGCTCTTTCTGCGTAAAACGGAACGCACCTGATTAAATTTAAATGAGGGTATACAAGCTACCAACTAATTATGAGATGACCAACACCTCAGTTTCTCTGTGACCACGGACCCTGCAAAGGGTTCGAAACGTCAGGATAAACATTAAATAAATAATGTGTAAAATAAACGCGAGTAGATCCGTAAAAGTTGTTTCATTTCAATGTGTAGTGTTCGCGTAAACTTTAGAAAACAATATGTGATACCTGATTTGAAACAGCCTGTCGGTTTTTCCTATTGATCATATACTCGTACGTTTATAGTTAAGATAATGAAATGTAGAAATATTGTTAGGAAAAATCCTTGAAGTAAATAAAAAGAATAATAGTGTCACGTGACTTTTAAAAAGCCGTAAAATAAAATGCTATCATTTTGTAAGTTTGCCAAAAAGAGCTTCTAATTTAAAGCGCTAGACAAAAACAAAGGAACTAAAACACACAATCACCATTTCCCTAAGCGGTCTAATAAACGATTACTCTCTAAAAATATTCTTGGGAATACGAGCCAAGTAATTACTAACCATTCGGAATGATGGTCGGCGATGCAGCATGCTCGAATTTCCTACTCATACTTCAGTAAGGTAAGTATTATTACCGCTCAGTGCTCTTCCGTTTTATTCAACAGTCGGTCCCTAACGCTCCTCTTCGCTAAAACCGATTCCTTGTTACTTGATTTCTGCATTTCGAAAAAGCGTAAATATTTTTCTCTTGGGCGCTTTTGCAGCGATGAAGAATTCAATGGCCGCTTCAACATTCTGAATTATTAAATTGCTACCGTAACAAAACTCGGCGATGTATAAATATAAGTCTTTATAAATTTGAAATAAGTATTTCATTCGTTTATGCTGACTCCAATTTGTCGGCTATAGAATATGAAGTCCGCAAATCGCAAATATTATACTGACCGCTGACCAGGGTTGGATCTTAAAACGGCAAAATTGCGGTTAATCAATTGAACCGACTATATTTAATGCTCAAATTAATAGCCGATTTCGAGACTGTGCGCCGAGGATTGGAGAAAAACACGAGTTTTATTTGATTAAGTGGCCTAATCTCATACGCCTCTCGCTTTCAGAATTTAGAAGGTAATCGCCAACCCAAAAGGGCTTTGTTGAAAGGGAGAAAACAGAAAAATTGCCTCGCGTGAAATGAAAAGTGGAAAACGAACTAACGAATCCCCAATTTTTCTCATCTATCTAAATAAGGAGATGAATTGAAAGGCTATCAATCGTATTCCGCTTTTTGCGATTTTGATAAAAATTGAAACATATTTCGGTTTCTGGTAAAAGCTAAGTACATTTGGCTTTTCCTGTGTTTTTTTTTCTCTTTTGTAAGAGATTGCGCTAAGTGATCACATTTCGATATTAAACCATTTGCCGAAGGCCGGTGCCGGCTACGTATTTCATTTTACTGAGTGTCTGACCTGAGTTTTGGCGACTTGCTTTTTGCCGGAATTATTTTCCAATCTCTTTATTATATATCTAGTGTCATTTCTTCTCTGTTCTTATTATATCTCCGTAGGTGTTTTTATAAATAAAAATGTTATCACATGAAATCGAGTGCGTGTGACTAGACAGTTATCTTTTGATAATGATATAACAACTTGGTAACAATACTATTCTGCGACACAATATCATGATAAGGATTCATCACATTCCTATCAAATATTTTCGAATAGCTAGAACCAACGACGTGATTTTAGTTTCAAAGGGCAGAAAGTAAGTCTTATACCACGGAAACACACCCTAAATAATTATATATTTACTGCAACTATTGACATACATTTAGGATTAAGAATTACGTGAATGTTTAGACTATTTTCGAAGGCGCTGCTTTCTCGTAAATGCCACGTTTGAATGTTTCCCCTTTATTGTTTGCATCATACGTCGGCTTAGTAGGATAACACTTAAATTTTCGTATATATTCTCCTAACGTTAATATCTTAAATTCGCACACGCAAATCACGATTTTATGAAATTACGTTGATATATTTTTTTTTTCATAGACAATAATGAAATATATTTTTAAAATTATATATGTATATAAGATGTATATAAGATGATTTCTGAATGCTCATTAATTCTAAATGTACCTATATTTTCTCCGTTCTTACACTAAAATACACTGAAATAACTATTACACGTTTTATATCACAAAACCCGTACGATAGATAGTAAATTACACAAGTTTTATACTTATTTTATGACGCATTTCTTTACCAGTTCCGCTGTCATTGTTATAGCATTCAGAGAAACTTGCAGGATGCCTCCGAACTTCCCTCTGTCCTTGTTTCCTTCACTCATTAAGTTCATTAACAAAATTCAACGTCAGTATTTTTGATGCTCCCAGCTCGCTTTCAATATTTTCTATTCGTGTAATTTACTTTGTGTTCCGACGTCTGTGTAAGCAAGAATATTCCTTAAACGCTTTGAATGTCGATGTTTTATGTTTGAGGTAAATAATTTAAGCACTTGTGAAAACTTTCTGCTCTTGATTAACGGGGCTCAATTAGGTGCTTTAACTTAAACATTTTCAACAGCGCTTCTGTGTAATTGTTAAGCGTGTTTATCAGTTACAGCTGCAAACTCTAACATAACAAACTCAAAACTTTCATACTTGATCACAAAGAGATCGCATAGAATGTCAGACAATCTGCGAAGTGCCAAAATAAAGCAAGTATCTACATTGGGAAAAGGAATCTTGAGAAATCTCAAACACATAAATACAATGGCCGGATTTAGACTCAAATTTCGAGATTTTAAATATTACAATGTACTTCGTCGAACTGCAGTGCGGGCTCTGTAAATTCCATTTAGCTAAATAGCTTTTGAGAGAGATAAGAATCTAGCCATACAATGCTTCCTTACTTCGAGCGGGAAACTAAGAAAATTGAAAATAGAGTCGCCAAGTAAGACTGCAATGTCGATAGTACGATTGTAGGAAACCTGAGATTCAAATTACTAATGTCATAAAAATTGAGCGCCGATAAACACTTGAGCGTTCGGAGCTCGGACAAAGTTTTTATGCGAGACAATCCCCTTGGTCTCGCAATCTTGGTTTTAATAAGTATATAACGTTCCCGAGATGTACCTGTGAGGAGAGGATTTACATAATCATTACCATATCTGGCGTACTGGCGCGTATTATGCCCTGGAGGTTAATAATGCTATTTTCTCGCCACGTTTTCACGTTGCTATTTCACTTTATCGACCCCCTTTATCTGCGTCGTCATTGTTAGTAGCCACTCGAAGAGAGGCAGCACCTTGCCCTTTCAATGGGTCAGGCTGGGTTGAAACCACGTGGTCCACTTCAGTTTATTCAATGCTGGCGAGTCTTATAAATTGTGAGATAAGAGTAAGACCGCTAATCAACTCGAGTGATATATTTCGTTGCTCGAGTGGACTTGTTTCAGTGTTTATATTTTGAAGCTTCTGGAAATGAATTAACAGCATAGTTACTGCAAGTTTTTACTGAATCCGATTGCATGAATTTAAAATCGTGAAATAATCCTTTATTAAAATAGAAAGTAATGATAATGCAAGACTTAGTTAATTTAAAAATTGTCTGTTGGTTAAAACCCTAAAGACATATCCATTTCGTCCAAAACTCTTTTTCTCTTGCTCTAATTTTGCTCTGTATTAAGTCCAAGAAACTTCCGAATTTCGTGTGTCTAAAAATTTTAATAAAGACTTTTTTAAAGTTAATTTGAAGTGCCGGCAATACAAGACGTTTTCACGTGCACGATGTTAGTGAGACGGTGCGTATGAAGCACACATGTGCGGAAGTCAGCGCCACTCACTCCAACTCTGATTTAACGGATCGTGGAGTGCGTTCTTCGAAAATAGACACTAAGCACTCATGCGTCGAGGCACTTCGAATTACTTTTTGCATGGCAGAATGAATGGGAGAATCGAACCGACAAAATGGCCCCCTATTGTTGGTAACGAATATGTCATTTCCAGCTGAAATTTGAACTTGATCCTTGATTCATATGGGCATGAAAAGACGGAGTATTAATATTATTATTTGTAAATGTCATGTTGAATTTATTAAGAAAATTCTCTAATTAGATAAAATGTTTTTATGATTTAAAAATATGCCGCCACCTTTAAAGTCGTAATATTTGTGAACACAAACTAATAAAATTATGTGTAACTTTTTCTTTATATTGCTAACGGATTAAGGCTTGGCTATCATCTCAAATGATGCTAAGTTATGATAAGGCCGAAGTTGGGAGCGCACTCAACCGAACATTTAACGAGCAACAACAATGCTACAAACATTGATGAAAAGGCGACTTTTTAGATAAGATGGTGGTAGCTAGCCAGGCGGACAAACAAGCCCTACCACCAACCAAACCGAGTACCTCATAAACATGTACCTCCCGCTGGAAATCGAACCCGGGACCTCCAAGTGTGAGACCGGTGCTCATACCCCTAGACCACAGAGGCGGTTGAAATAGAAATAGAAAAAAATCTTTATTTGGTTTATTTACACATACACATTCAAAACACAGGAACATCACTTTTGCATATACCAAATTGGTTTCCGCTCAGTGTTAACCATGACGCTGGTCTTCCGCGGTTGCCATAAATTAAAAATAATATTAAGAAAAACAAAAATTATATACCTAATTGTTTTGTGGTGCCATGGCACTGTTTACATTTAATAAATACAGCTTTTATAAAAAACACATTTTGTAAAATTAATTTGTTGATGTAAAATTAATTTATTGAATCAGATTGTAACTAGATCAGAGTATACCTTCGAATATTCGTATGTACGAGTATGATATTTTATTATTATTTTCCTTACCTCGTTTTCATTCGTCAGCAGTTTGTGATCACAGATATGATTTAGTATTAAGAACAACTAAAGCTACCAAACGAAGTAACGCAATAACCAATAAATCAAAACTTCCGAAGAAAGTAATTTTGTTTCTATGCTTATGCGATGTTCTGTCCCAAGAGATAACTACACTTTGTAATTTGCTGACTGCGTGTGTCGCGATATAATCGTGCCATTTGTTTCGTAGCTACTTTTGCTTTCTGCTGTCCTAGTAACGGAATGAATAGGCCGTAATACTTTCGTTCCAACAATCAGGTAGGTATTCCCCGAAATAAACACGGTATATCTTAGAATTTTCACTTGGGTGGTTAAAAGCGCGCTTTGTCACAGAAATAGGACTTTTTCAGTGGAACAGTTACCTTTATAAGGACTTAACGTCGCAGGAAACGGCCTTCTGAGTATACGAGCGCAGGGGCGCCCTCTCGCCGCTGATAACAGAATTATCCGAATGACGCCATCCATCTTTTAAATGTGCACCTTTACTTTTGGCCGTGGTGCGTTGTTGGTGCCGCGCCCACGTTATTGTCTGAGTATAATCATGGCTTGTGCGTTGGTATACGCGCGCATGTATTATTACCAGGTGATTTTTTTACGGATGATAGGTGTGTCTGTTTTTATAGTCATTTCTTTGTCGGTTATGAGGTTTGGAATAGAGCACTTAACGTTTCAAGAAGAGGATAACCAACAAATGAAATAGTTACTTTTATGTAACTTAGCAAAACTTAAAAATAGCCGTTTATCTGATACTTAATTTATTGTAGTCCAACTATCAAGTGCTAGGTAATACTAGAATACAGATGCTTAAGACAACTTACTCTAACGAAAATAGTCGTTAACCGGCTGCTACAAGGCATAAACAAGATTTTTTTTAAATACTTTGGTCACCCATCCGTAGACCATCCATTGAAAAAGTTGCTTAGCATTTACGATTGTATCTTATCTTATCTTAGTGGGGCCTGCCAAGGTTTCCACCTCCCAGTAACACTTCGACCCATTGGGATCTTTTGTGCAACCCCATCCTTTCACTCTTCCTCCTCTGTGAAGATAGATGCCATAAGTCTGGCAACGTCCTTAAGAGCGAAGAGCCTGAAGTCCTCCGGTTTCGGATAGGCCGACCCCAGGAGTCCCATTCTTTTCCTAGCCAGAGCGTCGCAGTCGCACAGTAGGTGCTGCATTGACTCGGTTTGCTCTCCACATGCCCTACACAAACTATTTGTTGAAAGGTGCATTCTGTGAAGCATTTGTTTTGTGGCATAATGCCCTGTCAAGGCACCGATGGTTAATCGGGCCTACCTTCTGCTGCCTCCGCATATGAACTTACTCCATCCTAAGGCGTTTTCGCCTAGGAAGGATTTGGAGTGTTTCATACCCGGCTGCTCTTTCCATTCGATTTTACGATTGCAAATCAAACGCAGAAGCTGCTTCGTTATCTAGCACGCTTCATCTATAAAATATAGTTAGCAATAATAATTAAAAACGTTAATTACCAATGCATTTGAATATTACAGATTAACCGCAAGCATCCGCACTTACGTTTCCATTATGGCGTAAGGAGACCACAACCACCGAGCTAATAACAACCGGTGTTGGTAATAGTTTTAATCTGTATACATATTTATGTTTAAAGTCCCGGTTTGCAGTTGAAACCGCATAATGCATTAACTGATTACCGCTGCAATCCATCTTCCGATACGGCTGACGCGGTCCGCCCAACGTCTTCGGAGGTTTGTTGAGACTTCACCATTAAAACATCGTTCTAGTCGTACACTTTAGAATCTTTAGCATATTTTCGAATTTCGGATTTAAAAAAAAATGAAAATTGAAATTGAAAAGTTATTGGAAATGTATGTCGATAATGTATTGGCTTACATTGGATTGAATTGAATAAGGGACACTTTTAAATATAATAAATCACGTCTTAATTTTTGTTTATTCTTTTTCACTAATCAATATAGCAACTTGTGGGCAAAGTTCTCCCCCAAATCTCCCCATACGTCTCTTACTTTATTATATATTTATATTATATTAAATATAATATGTATAATATAATCTCTTAAATAGAAGTCTAAATCATTCCTCCAACGATTATTTGTTTATCAAAATTTAAACGAAAAATTACATATTTTTTAAAATATTATGTAATTAGTAAATTAATCTCAATTAACTCTTTAAAATGGCCACTAACCAAACTACTACCCGAAATATAGTCAATATTAAAGATCAACAAGACTTAATCCAGTAGTAACCAAAAACGAACCTCAAAACTGATAGCATTATAACGCAGATTGCTTTATATATAATACTGAATAAAACCTTTAGGCGAGTGGAAGTATCGATGCAAACGGCACTCGCGGTAGACGATAACGACCAGCTAGTTACCGTGCAGTGGATAGGTGTTCCCATAATAACTTAGCGAAGGCGTTAATTTAATTTCAACTACTTACTGATATTGGTGCCATGTTCAATAAGTAGCTTCCATGTTAATTACTGAACTTGTTTTGGCACACTGCGCTGTTTGTTTTCTTCAATGTTTTCAACGAGCTTAAGGAAAATCTATTTTTTTGTGTGACTAAAACCTTTTTTGAGTTACCAACTTTTTGTTTTTTATTTTTTTTGAGTTTGGAAACAACTGAGATTTTATTACGTAAACAACTTAAGCCTTTAAAACCATGTGATTGTTAAAATTTTGAAATAATTCTAATAATATAAAAAACGACGGGTTGCACTCCGGGAGTGCCGGCAGAAGTGAAAACTTGAATATTAACGTTGTGCGTTTTTGATATTTTGGAATGGTTAGGGAATAATTTTGCACGAATTGCTTCAGTTATCAGTATAAAAGTACTATCATTTATGTGGTAGAATACAATATTTATTTATTGCGCTATCGTACACAAACATGACAATTTATATTACATTAAAAAGCACTCGAACATTCGCGCAAGCGACCTGCGCCGCCTAAACGAAACAGCAGGCATACATTTTCGCCGCGCCATAGAAAGAGAGGGGGATACTTCCTCTCCTACGTCGCGCCGGCTGTCATCCGTCTTACGAATTTTCGATCAGGCCACGTGACCTGACGGTCACGTGTCCTGACGCGAATTTAACATTTTTTACCCATTACAAAAAAAGTGTACAACGCCGCTAAAGAAATTTTCACTTCAATAACATTTTTTAACGTTATTAAACAATTTAAACAAATATCCTTGTTCTAAATAGACGAAACTCCAGAACCGAATGGAATTAGATAAACGCGCCGACTGTTTGCTATACGAGATGCAGGCATGACATGAGTTGTCTGTGTCAAATTAACATCCGCGGTCTATTGTGGAGATGCCACGCGTCTCGTATGCAGCGCACATTAGAGCAGCCATTATTTACCCAGTTAAGACGGTACATAGCCCACTGTATATTACGTGCTGCTTAAAGAAAAATATGTTAAACACGTACCCACAAGGCGTTTTGTTGTTTAGAAACGTATTTGGGACGATGATTCCGTTACGCGGGAACGAATACATTTTCTCGTTTCCAACTGAAATCAAAAATGAAATGGCATTAAAATATTTTGCCTTTTTGTGTGAAAAAAGTGTATTTCTTGTCGTGCTCAGATAAAATGTATTACTCGTCTTTCACTCTAATGAGAATAAGCTGAGGAGGCGATGAATTGAAATTTATTTTCTTCTACGCGTTTTACGCGTACCGGCGTATACAAACATATCTACATAAATATTTATTGCTTATTATAGTCAGTAAAAATACATTAAATCAGGTTTTACGAGTTTTTCAAACGAGATTTATTTGGCTACACATTATGAAGTTAATCGTTATAAATTGATAGCAACTCTGATCGGGCCAATTATAGCATTCTCATTCCCTTCGGCGAGCAGTAAGTGAACTAATACAATAACAAAAGATCGCAGAGCTCACTAGAAAAGTTGAGCCGAGAAGTTAAAGGCAAGTTTCCTTATATTTAATAATGTGACTGGTATTTGTCGAACTTTTGCAGGGCGCAAATTATAAGTAGGAAACACAAATAATAGTTGACGTAGGGCTAGAGGCGAAGGCGGGCGAACGAGAGGCGCGGCAAGACGTATGGGAGGGGAGGCGGGTAATCAGCCCGGACAGTAATTCGGGAGCCTTGGGGGTATGATCGGTTAGCGCCGACAAGGGTACCACCACTAACAACCTCAGAGAGAAGAAATACTTTAGTTCAACATTTCGATGTGGTTTTGTTTTGTAGCTCTTCAAGATTAGGCAATTTCTCAATAAACATGCGACCATAGCGGGCAGCTGCCATTGCTTAGTTTGCGAGGCGTCTCCGGAGAAATTAATGTAATGTGAAATATAAGTTAGAGCATCGTAATAAGATTGGGATCCGTGTTTCTCTCTGTTTCTCCATTGACTTCATTTAGGAGAGATGTGCTGGAATGCCACAAGTTTGATATAAGTTTTGGACGGTCGGATGCGGAGAATTAATTTATTATTTAGCTATGTCTAAGTTATTTTTATAATAATTGGCGTATGGTGTAACGTATGGTGAATGACGAAAAGTGGTAGGATTTAATCCAGTCCTCTCATGTGCTCATGTGAGGAATTTGTTTATGTGAGAAAGCCTCAGCCCAGCAATTAAAAAGGTCTGAGTCATTTATCCACTTTGGGACCTCTTTGTTTTTTATAGACACAATCTAGTCGGCATTGGGTACTTGATTGACTCTACGACACATAGTTCATATAAATTTGGATTAATGGATAATTATGAATTTTATAAATTTAATTTTGTTTTCAGTTGTAATTTGTGTGTGGTCAAATAACTTTTCTCTTTCTCTCTCCAAAAGGAGATATATTATTTATTGATACTTAGCGAAAATTATCAGATTATTTAGGTCCGTCATTAGATATTACTTATGAAGAATATTTTTTTCAATTCAATATCGACAAAGAAATGACCGGAGATACCGAAAATGTGAAGAAGGAAAAAACTTTAACCCAATTAAGTTGGCTTTGAATCTTTTGATCGTGAGGCGGCCTACGCAACACTCGTCGGTTGGAGTGCACGCCCAATAGAGGGCTCTCGAGCCCTCCCAGACTTCGGGTATCTTTGCACCTTAATTGCACTCGGCCTCAACATAAGTACGACACGTATCTTTATTTTCCGTAATGAAAGACGAGAAAAATGGGTATTCGAGAATTAAGGGATACGCCCAAAAATATTCGCCTTGAAAGTATTTAAGTATTTTTTGTAATTATTGTCAATAATCTACTTAACGGTTTTCACCTAAGAATGAAGTAATTAATGGAGTTAATAATCCAGTGGAATTTTGGTGAAAGACCCAGCAAGAAAATATTAAAGGCTTCGGGAATTCGTGTGTTACCTGTCTCTATAAAACTCTATAAAATATCTTGAACTAGCTTTAATAACAACAATTTCGTTATTTAAAATCTTAATTATTTATTAAAGAACTTTTTCTACTAATTAACTCTATAGTCTTTTTCTTTTTGGTATAAGTTAAAGCTGCTCGTAATGGGCAAAAAGTCAATTACTATAATATTTTTAAATTAATCTGATATTACCCTTAGTGAGTTGACTTCCCGGCACTGGGAGTAAGAGGTTAAACCCTTATTAACTCTGTAATTGAATAATTATGAAGGATATTCTCTTTTGCAGGGACGCTCCCAGGAAGGGAAATTCGCTTGTTCTTGAGATGTTCAATTTATTTTGTCCACTTGTACCTACAATCTTGTCAAAAAAAAAGAAAACCAAAGAGTTTTCAAATAATTTTTTTAAGCATTACTACGAGTTTATTATAGGTACTTTACAATAACACAATTTTACTAATGTAGGTATTTTATTTTATTTTATTTTATTTTAGGAACACCAACAACTGTTATACATCAATGAACATTTAAATAGCTACGGAAAGCCATTAACAGGTCCTCACAAATAAAAACAGTATACATTAAAGTGATACATACATACATACATATAATCACGCCTCTTTCCCGTAGGGGTAGGCAGAGACCACTTTTTTCCACTTGCTACGATCCATACATACTTGTTTCGCTTCGTCCACTTTCAAAGTGATACACAAACTAAATACACATAATTATACTTACCTATTTTAATTAAATAACTACTATTTAATTAACAGACTAATCTGTCTATAGGTACTACTATATAAATTTTAATCTGTAGACTCTGTCTGTACATGGGATAAATATTCGTTTTATGACTCACTGACACCAATCCTACGATTTTTGAAATTCTTGTCTGTATGTCCTCTTATAACTCAAGAACGGCGTGACCGATCTTGATGAAAATTTGTATGTAGTAAGAACATGAAATTGTGCATATGATAGGCTATATAAAAAAATTCTAATCACAAGTTTACACTCAGCGAAGCGGGCGGGTGACGGCTCTTGATGAAAATTTGTATGTAGTAAGAACATGAGATTGTGCAAATGATAGGCTATAAAAAGATGAAATTTTATTTACAAGTTACGCTGAGCGAAGCGGGCGGGTGACGGCTCTTGATGAAAATTTGTATGTAGCAAGAACATGAGATTGTGCAAATGATAGGCTGTATAATAAATAATGTTGGTAAACCTTATAATTATTTTGATTAGCATTTATTGATCCATTATTTTTGCACAGTGAAGCGGGCGGGTGATGCAAATTGTATCTTAGTACAATGGCATTAAATACTGCATGCAAGTGGAGCTTGATGTCGCAACAGTTTGTGTTGATGAATGTTATAGCAATAGTTCGCAATACCGGATCACTGGATGAGTGACCAATTTACATTATCTCGATACCCCATACTTTTGAAGGTACATTTAATACTTGGGGTACCTGGTATCACATTAAATAATGTAGTTCTTGTCCCACCAGGCACCCCATGCATCGCCCCCTTTTCTTCCTTCTTCCTTCCATTCGCTGTTAAGAAGCGTCAGTGGCCAAGCCTATCCCACCATCGGGACTTTTATAGGCTAACGTTGAACGCAAGCATGTAAAATCATAATAACATTACGAAATAACCTGCGAAGTCACGCCGCCGCCGGTAATATTCTATCCTGCACAGCTCCGAAGCCTAGCAAAGCCAATTTTATCTGCCAACTTTTACATTATCTGTCGCACTTTACCATAAATTCCAGCTTCCAAAGTCTACTTATCTGTATCAAAACTATGTAAGCGTGTATCTACATTTTTGTTTCTATTTTACGCCTGATTGACTCCCAAACTTAAAAGAGACGGTTTGGCGCACCTCACCGAAGTTGCTCACCCCTAATTCGAAATCAGTTAATGCAAAAGTTTATTTTTATAAGTAAGATTACACAAGAGTTGGAACAGAAGTTAGCGAAGCAGCTTTCTTTCGGAAATCCCACAAAGTATGGAAGCCGATGCCCCGGACGGAGTTTGAGGATTAATACCGAATTTGAAATGATTTTGGAACTCTTTGCTGTGTTATAGATGGCGGTAAACTTCGATAGCGTTGCATATCGCTCGCTAACTTATCAACTTTGCGCTTCGCTAGTTTGGGGATTATTTAAATATTGCGCTTGCGATCAGATATGAATCTGCTTAAAAATAAAAATAAACTTTCAAGATCAATACTCTGCTCATGTTTATTTCACTGAGTTTGAAGAAAAAGATTTTGCAATATTGCTATTGTAAGTTATGCGTTCGTATAAGGAATGAAACTTGCTAAAAACATTCTGAGATCAATGTATTCCCGGTTTTGTCTATTTTACCCTAACTAGAAATGAAGTTTAAATGACGGGAACATAACACGGGATATGTATTCCAAGCTCCTATTTTGTTTATTAGTAAGGCCTTTAAAGCGTAATTACGTTTAAAAAGTGTTTTGTGTTCAGCAAAATTTAAAACATCCAAATTGTTTTGCATAATGATAAATTTAAAATAGCAAAATACAATGTGGTTAGCCGCGTTCCCGAGCAGGACGCGAAATATCAGCAAACATTTTAATCTATGCCCTCGCAATTATGGCTTAATAGGGTTAAACCATTGTATCGTTATCGTTCGCGGTGTACAATCGTCAGAATTTATGTACACTTCCCGATGGTACTCATAAACATTGTAAAACTTCCGCCAGATGGCGGGCGGTCGCCAGCTGTGTTGCCACGCTATGGGCACAATGTACCAACGAAACAATATGTGCAAAATTTTATAACATTGCTAAGCGGATTTTGAGGCAAAGGTATGGGCGCAACATTGTTTTGCGGTTTCAATTGTTCAAAAGATTACATTGACGGGAGTCCCGTTTTTTGTTTGTAAACTTTTACGTAAAGAATATTTGACGCAATAATAAGAGCATTCTTTTTTGGTCGCTGTGTTTACGTGAATATATATTTCATAGCTCTTTATTGTATCAGTAGAACTCATTGACATCAACTATTAATCCTTTGCAAATAGCATGTCAGAGTGTTGTTAAAGTCTCAAAAATGGCCACATAATTTTTGCTAGCGACATCCACTTCGTCATAATATGCCATTAACGCTTGAGTGACATGGCCTCTAATTCACGTTTAAAAGCCTGCACTTGACTCAAAGTCACCAGTAATTTTGTCTTAGCCAAGAATACTCGGCAAAAATCTAATTTGTCAAGGAGTACGTTGTGGCTACTGAAATTGCTGGATAGAATAATATTTTGCGCGCGTTTAGCCGCTCAAAAAGATAGGGGAGAGGAATCTCTTATCAATTTTATGATCGTAATTATTATGATCAAAGATTTTTTCAAATCAAATGCTGTTTAACTGCATTTACTGTGCATATAACGATTAAAATACTAAATACAAAATTATTAATTGATTAATAATTTTAATAAGCGTTTATTATAAGCATGCTTGAAGTATGTCAATCACAACGCGTTACAATCTATCATAGTAAACGTATTTAGGAAAATATGCGTTAGTTTGAGAAGTTGAAAACAAATACAATTTCTCAATCGTTATAGGTATTTTATTAACTTATATAACGAAATACGGCAAAGCGCTTAACAAAAAACTGTTTTGCTAATATTTCGACAAAAACAAAGGGTTTAGCTATATATTTATGTACTTAGTGATTTGTAACTAAGGGCTGTCATACGCAGGCATGGGCCTCCTAAGGCCCTCACGCGTCACTGCACGCCGAGCCGCGGCCATTGTGAGTCCGGAAGCGATTAGCGATCGCTACGCTCGCTTAATGCACGAGCGAGCGTGATTGAGAGGTTGCCAATTGAATTTGATCGGTGATAGTAAAGTATTGTTCACTTGCAAAATGTATGCCATTGTTATGTGTAAGTTTTAGAACGGATTATTTAATGTTCTGTAAAACAAAAGTAATATGTTATATTACTGCTTCTTTTTTATAATATGTCAAAAAATAGGTTTTATAAAAATTCATTTTCAAATTATAATAATTATTAATAAAAAAAATTATCCTTAAAACAGAAGGCAACGGCGTAACATTGCCTGAGGAGGACTATGCCAAGCTGTAAGTAGATAAAGGCTGAAAATGATAATGATGATAATTAAATAATAATATCAGAACTATAAGTATTTTATACAAAATAAAGCATTGTTTAATTAATGTTAATTCGCGAAGAGTGGAAGAAGGAAAGAAGGCTTTTCTCCTGCAGTGGGAAAGCAATGACTAAATAACAATAATATTCTTAATAGAGTTATAACTTCAGCAACGAAATAAATGCTTGTGATTGATCAACATTAACAACTTCTATGCCGGTTATTTGGATTTTTTAAGGTTTTACCAATAAATAAATAAATAAACTTTCTTACACTCACACTAATTATCTAGCCCAAGAAAAGCTTCGTTATGAAACTCGTTAAATGGTTACTAAACAACGGATAAACATACTTAAAATACTTTAATACATACTTATTATACATAGAAAACACCCAGACCCGAGATAATTTAGAAAAACGATAATTTCTAAATTGACCTGACCGGGGATCGAACCCGGGACCTCAGAGATGGCGACACCATGAAAACCAATGAATCCTCAAAATAGCTTGGCAAAGCAAATTGGCATTCAAAGATTTTTAAAGTTGGCGTTACAGGTAACAATAGCGATCTTTACATTTCACAAGTTTTCATAAGTTTTCATTAAATAACTAGAGAAACCTAATCGTGTACTTTTCAAGATAAAAAGCGCAAAAGAAAAACGTCTTGAACAGGCATTAAGACAACTTTATTGATATAAATAGAATTTCGAGAAATACAGTCACGTAATAATAAAAACAGATATAGGATGTGTAAACGAAGATCTCATTCAGGTTTCATCTCAGCGGCATTTCATGTATTTTAGTATTTTCGCCAAAATAACTGAAATATTTTTACTCGTAGTAAGAGTCTTCTAATTGGAATATACATTTTGGTATAACAATGTCTGGACGTTGTGAGTAACTTGCCACTTACAGAGGAACAAAAAACTATTAATATTATATTATATAACTAAATAAAAACGACCACCGAATACCAATCGGCTTTTTTCCTTTACGTTAGTACCTACTTTGAAGTTGGATTAATTGTTGTTTCATTAAATAATTAGATAATAAATTGTTGTACAACTATTTACTAAGTTTTCTTTTTCTTTTAGAGTTTTTTTAATAACTTAATTTTAGTTTGTTTGATTGCTGGGTTTTGTATCCGTCATTTATATGCTTCAGTATTTTCTAACATTGTTTCAATGGAAAGAAAGACAAGTTATTTAAGTAACGAGTATCCATAAAATTTTCATAAATGTATTAATTATATTACGTTCAATTTTCTCGAAAAATAAAATAAAATTAACACTGGAAAGATTAACAACGCTCCTTACTTAATAAAAAAGTTGAAAGAATCGCAACTTAAAGTTGCGCTTGCTTGTTACTTTTTGTGGATTTTCAAACTGAAATGATTTTAGGTTTCTTTTAAGTACAATTTTAGCGTTTTAATTTTGCTTTAATCATTTACACCACTAAGGACACAACTTTAAGTAACTGTTAATGGGTTAAGTAGGTGGAGAAAGTTGTAACTACTGTCCCTTTGAAACATATTTAGAAGGTCGCGATAGAACGTAGTTGTGTAGGATATTTATAAATAGAAATAAGTTTAAACTATACACACCTAATGAACATTTATATTACATGTGGGTATGGCATGTATCGGAACGTATGAAAGGTTTAATGAGTTTGCAAGTATGGTGTATCCGAGTGTGAGTGAATGAGAAGGAAGACGTGTGAGCGAGAGAGGGAACGAATGGCGAGGTGCGAGAGACCGGCTAAGGACAACGCGTGTGCGCTCCGCATAATTGTAAAAATTAATATTTTTCTAAAATATACGATTGCCAACAGTTCCTGGTTTGATTTCCCGGCCCATACCTATATATATATATATATATATATATATATATATATATATATATATATATATATATATATTAGACAACATAACACAATAACATTGTTCCGATCCCAAGGTAAGTAGCTAAAGCACTCGTTTTATGGAAAACAGAAACAACGACGGTACCATAACCACCCAGACCCGTCACAATATCGAAAAGTTCTTTATCGACATTGACCCGACCGGGAATCGAACCCGGGACCTCAGAGTAGCACCGCTCAAATTCGGGCATGCAAGCCACTTGGCTACGGAAGTCGTCATTAATAATATTAATATGAATAGTATGTCAAAAACTTGTACTTGTGATCAAAATTTGCATTAAATTACATACGTCACTAGTTGCCCGCTCCGACTTCGTCCGCTTATTAAACACCAGTATAATATGATAGTTTAAAAATATCTTCAAAAAGGTATCCAGAGACTCCGACAGACACTCCCAAAAAAAAGTCATCAAAATCGGTCCAGTCGTTAAGAAGGAGTACTATGACACACGTTTTGAAGAATTATATACTAGTTGAGTTTTTATCACCGTCCAAACCTTATGAGATGACTCCCGTGATACAAGCGAACAACTCTTACTATTGGACCAATTCCTTAAATCGAAAATAAAATTCAGCTGTTTCATACATTTTGGTCGAACTAATATTGGTCCAACAGTAAGAGTTGTTCGTTTGTATCACGGGAGTCATCTCAGAAGGCTTGGACGGTGGTAAAAAAGTCACCTGTATAGGTAAGATTTATTAGTTATAACCCAAAAAATTTCAAAATTGTGACAGCTTTAACAGAACATACATGATATTTTGAAGTAAAATTATTAAATAGTTTTATACAGTTAACATCTCAACTTAGTGTTGCACTTCCAATATTTTAAAATTTTGTTTGTAAAAACACTTTGATACTTTTAAAAAATTGTTGTGATTACATTAATTAAGTAGTAACTATAAGTTAAGATTCTTTTTTTTCTTATACGCTGTTGTCAAAAATTGCATGCCGTGGCAGCTTATAATTGAGACAGTACTCAGCTTTAGAGGTTAATGTATGATTAATTTTACTCATAAAGTGTATGTTTTGTTAGCTGTCCTTTTCAAAATAAATAAATTTCTTTATTATTTGTTTCAGGTATGTAGCAGTTACGGCGTCAAAATATGGTATTTATAATACTGAAAATATCATAAATGTGGAACATTAAAATAAATAGTTAATTAGTAGTTAATAACATCAAAATTACTGGAAAATTTATCCGTAACAATAGCGATAGCGATCATAAGCCCCTATACAACTGGAAGCTTTCATTAAACAGTATAATAGTAACGGAGCCTTGAGAGCGAATAACAATAGCGATTTACGAATAGTTTCATAGATACCCAGACTTTCAAATTTCCACTCGCTACTGGTGGCCAAACATTTTATTATTATCCAGTATTGATCAAATTACCTTTACACAAACAAGTTTGCGTTACCTTTCAACCCTGATAAGCGACGAAGGTATCTACAATTTCGATAGTAAACGGTCTGTTTCAATATAGTGCCCGCGAGAATTGGTCCGGCTGGATTCAAAATCGGGCGCACGGTTTGTCTTTAACTTTCTGAATATTAAAGGCTGTACCTTGCCCGTGACTTCATTTAAGTGAAATTATATTTTCTTCTGAGAGAAGTGGTGAGACTACGGCTTCGTACAGTGGTGCAAAAAGCAAGGTGTCATAAATGAATCGGTATTCTTTTAATACATACATACATACATATAATCACGCCTCTTTCCCGTAGGGGTAGGCAGAGACCACTTTTTTCCACTTGCTACGATCCATACATACTTGTTTCGCTTCGTCCACTTTCATTATTTCCTTCATACATGCTCTCATTCTCTTAATAACCTCAAATAACTAGTTTATACACTGCCCCACCGAAGGACAAACGTCTCCATCATTAAAATCAAGTCACCGTTACAATTGATGATGATGCTTAAGAGGAAATACTTATGTCGACTGAATTGAAAAATATATATGAAAAGTAGACAAAATTAACGTTTCGTAGTCCCTGATTCCTCCTCCACCGACTGAACTGAACCGAATTAATTACTTTTGTCATTAAAAAATACAGAAAAACTTTGGCTGTGTCCCTATGTTTTAATTTTTTTCATAAATTAATTAATTTATAAATATATAATTTAAAAACCTTAAAAATTGGCCAGATTTTCCGCTGTGTTTCCCAAATTTGGCAAAATTATATAAAACATAGGGACACAACCTTTAATTTTTAATGAAAAAAGCCATTAAATCGGTCCAGTTTTGGAGGAGAAAATAGGGGACTAAGAAACGTTGATTTTGTCTACTTTTCATACATATTTTTCAATTCAGTCGACCTTAGTACTTCCTCTTAATCACCACGCTTGCCAAATGCTGGTGTGTGATTACAAAACTGGGCTATGCACCGGAAAATCTAAAACAAGTTTTTTTCCCCCGACCCGGGTGTTGGATTTTAGATTATCAGGCCAAGAGTTTAATTTGGTCACAAATACGTTTCAGTAAGAATAATTTTAAAATAATTTAAAACCAATAAAGAATATTAAATACGACCCGTGGATAGTAGTAGACGAGAACTTACACACCTATTAACTTTTATGTAACAAAAAATAAATGTAATTAACCTTCATAAGTAATATTACCTTAGTGATAATAATTAACTAGTATTAGTGTAATTAATGTACTTTACCAAAGATAATTATTTCTATGGACTAGAATTATTTCTCATTGCTAGTTCTTCTTTGACATTTTGTACATTGCCGCCTATCTTAATACGAGAAGCGAATAAGTATGATAAACAGGTATACAACGAAAATACGAATGAATCCAAATAACATACAGACATCCAAAAAAATAAATTGTTTCTAAATAACGTCAATCAAGCCTTATAAAAAGTCACTCGCAAAAACATAGAAACGACAAGAGCTCCACAAAGACCACATCCTGACAAAGTCTCCTCTCAAGAATTATATCATTCATCCTGAAAATGGATTCCAAAGGAGGGAAGCAATTTCATTTGTGAGAACCTGCTACTGCTTATAATCCGTCCGAGGTAATAACATTTCATATTCGTAATAGAATCATTCTGCGTCGCTTGGAAAGTTTATAGTCTCATTTTCATTGAAAGCGTTTAGTAGAAATAAACTTGTAGAATATTTGATGCACGGCCGTGGGACGAAACGGGCCCAATCTCCGGACTCCCCCGGCTAATCAGCGCGGATATTCCTGACAACTCGCCTTCTTTATTTAAATATTACACAGATTCGGAACTCCTCGCTGATACATACGGCTGGAGGGAGGTTTATTGCAGATTTTATTGCTGTTACGGCTTAAACAGTATCGGCTTATATTTGCTACGGCACTTGTTTTTGTTAATACACTTTTGGTTGAATTGAAATCTGTCTCTTTAAGGCGCGTATAATTTACCTATATATTTATCATTTTGTAAGCTTAAACAGCTCTTAGAAAGCGTATAAGATACAGGAAAACGTTGTTCTAGTTTTTCTTTCCTTTACGTGATACTTTAAATTTGGCTGGTAGGTTTCTTAGAGGGCCTAGACTTCCACTAATAAAGATTTTTAAAAATCCTTTAGGATTATGAATAATGGGTACACGGACGAAGTTGCGGGTGAGCTGCTTGTTGTGTACAAAAATACCTACTTAAATAATAATGCGTAAACTATCAAGATCTCCCCCGTGTGGTGCCGGGGATAAAGAATTGCACCACCCAAGATGATGATGATGATGATGATGATGATGGGACCATTCAAGAGGATGGGCAGCAGCGTCTCTCTGTGATTATTCTCACCTTACTGCGATCGCCAACCCGCCTGCCAAGCGTGGCGATTATGGCAAATTCCCCTCAAAATGATTTATCTTTGAGGGAGGCCTTTGTCCAGCAGTGGACGTCTTTTTGGCTTAGATGATGATGATGATATCAAGATCTCAAAAATTTACGTTTTTATCCGGACAAAAGAAAAATAGAGGAGCAAAAACACACATTTTCATTAAACTTCATAAGCCCAATTCCGCAGTGACTATAATTATTTAACTTCACAAAATAATTTCTTGTATAAATGGCAACCAAACGTGTCTTAAAAACGAACAAGCCACTTACGTTGTACTCAATAAAGTGTGCTTAAGCTTTATGCTGATAAATTCCCATTTTTATCATTGTATATGTATTAAGAGAGGAGGCGCGAAACAAAATTCTAATTTGTTGTGTTATCGAATACGCAGGGGGAGTGCGTAGTTACTTCGGAGAAGGTGCTCAAGCTCGCGCTGCTAGGACAAGATTTATGTAAGGACTTTTGTGTTTGTACAAGTAGTTAAGCGGGCGGGGGGAGGGGTGAGGGGACGAGCCCGAACTCATCTACATTCGCTTTTACTCACACCAGATACCTAACAAAGTATAGAGTATTTCTTTTGTCTATCCTCTCGCATTCGCTACAGTTTCTTCAGAACGTTAGGAGGGAAAATGCAGCCTGCTTTAAAATTCCACGCGTACGTGGTACGTAGGTACTTTTTCGCAATTTCTCGCCATAGACACATCATCTGGCGTGGATGAGTTTTTGTTGGGACGTAGGAAGTCCCTTTGTCTTCGCTATGAAAGTCAGAACTGTTGTAAGGAATACCAAGCTCGCAGCGTCGTATGGGCATTGTTTCTACAAAAATCTAAACTCGCGCCTTTGTACCGCCATCACGGATAGAGCAACATGTGTCATTACTCGTTGCTAAGTAATGAAACCTTCTAAATATTCATTAGACTCTCGCGAAATAAACATATGAAAATCCCCCCGTGCAAATAGTTTTAACCTTTGCGAATTTACTCATAATTACTTCGAGTAAAGGTAAGCTGGGTCACACATAAAACGTTACGAATTACACAACAGCTCCACATCAAATATGTGTAGTTTGAATGCGAGTAAACCGTGGATTACGAGTGCCTCAGTGAACCCTTTGCTGCTATATTTTATAATATTACAGAATAATGCAAAGTCCAGAGCAAATTTTATGGCAGTTTATTTTACTGCTGTGGCTGTATTTCTATCCGCTGGGTCTAGCTTTGACTTGTTGACCTTTGATACGGCTTTACATTTTATAATTTGAACGCTCCTTTAATATTTCAATATATTTTAAAATATACCTGGCACGCAAACTTGAATGTGGTTTAAGCTTAGCAAATATTTCAATTGTAATAATTAAATTATACCCATAACATTATTATTTGTTAAAATTATTTTTGACTAGCGGCCCGCCCCGGCCTAGCACAGATGTACTTTTTTTTAAATATAGCCTATGTTACTCAGTGCTAATGTAGCATTCTATAGGTGTAAGAATTTTTTAAATCGGTTCAGTAGTTTTTGAGTTTATTCGTTGCAAACATACCATACATACATACAAAGCTTTCTTCTTTATAATATTAGTATAGTTTTATTTTATTTAACAGTTCACAGACAGACTCAGACCTTCCTAGAAATAAGATCAGTTCGTCAAATTGAATATACATATTTTCGACATTATGTTAAATGATAAGTGGTTTAGGTATGTTCTTGAGATTCCAGCGTAGGACAATGTAGCTAGATCCTCATGTTATTGCCTCAATTAATCATAAGTTTGTGTTAGTGAAATTTCTCTGCTGCTCGACCATTGGTGCATGAGCTCACGAAGGCATGAAATTGGATCGCGAACGATCTTAGAAGTGGAGCATAGCTGATTTTGGAATTTTCGAAGTATAGGTGCTCTTTTAAATTAAAAGCAATCGCTCATGTGAGGATTTTGTGGTGAAAATTTTGTGTTAAGATGAAAATGGGATAAATTTAAATATTCCTTTCTGGAAGTTTTCTTAGGTTTTTTATTCTCGTGCGATTCAAACTCCGGTTTGCAGCACGTTTGTTTTATATTTTGTTAAAGATTTATATTGTTTAAACACTTTTGGACCTTGTCAAAGTAAGGTCTGTCTACTCATATTCCATGGCAACCAATAATATAATAGAGTGACAAGGTCCTATACTTTGAAATAATTTTGACCAATACTTTAGTTGCCCTTATACAGTTTTAATTACAAAGGTCGCGAATACAGATTTAACCTAGATAAAAGTATTTGTTTTTTATTCACAACAGCTTACAGAAATGTTTATTCACACATAATGAGACTGTTTAAAAATGATATTAAATATACTCTTAACTTAAGTTAGAGAATAACTTCAGGCTTTTGAAAGTAACCTTAAAATAACAAACTTACAGAAAGCGCTTGGAGAGCTCAAGAAAACAACACTACATTAACTGCAACTAAAACTCTATCTCACTGCTATCATTACCTGCATCGTGTACAGTCGCGAATGCAAAGGACAGCACTAAGTACATACCTATTAATCATCGAGAAACGAATTGCACATGCATGGAGTCAGAAACTTTTCCTTGGACCGGAATATGGCTTGACATAATTATGATGACAGTTTTAAGGAGTTTACGGGCGCCGAATAGCGTTCCATCTTGCCCTTGTACAGTCAAGCATTAACAAGAGTTATGATCAGAAAGCCTAACTTGCAGAACGTCTTTAAAGCAAGACGTCTACAATGCTTAATAACTAAAATGCAGATAGCCTAACTTGCAGAACGTCTTTGAAGCAAAACGTCTACAATGCTTAATGACTAAAATGCAGCAAGTATACACTTTTTGACTCTTATTCCATTGTATTAAGAATTACATTCTTTAACATGTTTAAGCTCGTGGCTGTACTTGACACTAGAGTAATCGAGTTTACGTTGAAATCTGTCGATATGTAGATATTAAATACAAAAAACGTCGGTAGCCGTACGAATAGATGCTCGGTTTGAATGCGGGAAATTGTGGTTCAATCCTTTAGACTAGTGACATGAACACACGCCTAAAAAGGAAGCGTATAGCTTTTATGTTAACAAGAGTATTAGAAATTGTCAGTAACTTATTCACAAAAAATACTATAAAAAATACTTTAAATTAAAAAAAACTGATTTTTGCTACGAAAAATTAAAGCAGTAAGTATATTAATTGTTTTTTTAAAATTTTTAAGTATATATAAGAAGGAGGCAAACGAGTAGGCGGGTCACCTGATGGGAAGCAATCACCGCCGCCCATAGACACCCGCATAACCAGAGGAATCGCAGATGCGTTGCCGGCCTTAAAAATATTTAAAAGTCCCGTCGTCGCATCGCATTTCTAATCTAAAATAAATGGCGTTTGCTAAGTTTTCATTATCAAAACAGACTCCAAAGGTTCTGATACATTATTTTAAGGTTGAGCTAAAGTGTTTTCTGCATATAAACCTTTTTGAAGTCGAGCGATAAACATTATACGCCTTATATCAACGCGCTAAAGACCTGTTTAGCGTGAACTACGCTGCTACGAATGTACCAAGATCTCGTAGAGCAAGCTACGAACGATGCAACGGTCGTCTCTTATTTATGCGTTGCAATAATTTAGCTTAGTTTTTGTTGCTGGATTTATCACTTACCTGTTGGATACTGATAGTTTTACGCTCTTTAAGAATATTTGAGGAGCTTTAAGTTGCTTTTAAATCTTTCTCAGGAGAATTTTACTTTTATGAGCGCAATTTTGCTTATTCACGATTCAAAGGTCCAGTGTTACTTGGAATAGTAATTTATCGTTGCTTTATTTACGTCTTATTTTGTAGCCGTTAATAAGCACCGTTCATAGCCAAAATGTTTTTATTACAAATAACTACAAAAATATAATTAACATCATCATTAATATCGTCAACCCCTCTCGACCCACTGCTGGGCATAGGCCTCTCTTTGCTTAAGCCCTTCGCCTCTATCCTGCGCTAGTCTGGGCCATGTGCGACCTACGGACTTGGTCAAAAATATATATGAACGGTATATTCATTTTTACAAATTTTATTTTTGTACCAAAAATTCAATTATAATTATATTTATTTGACTTACCCACGCACCGCTTAAAAATGGAAAATGATCCTAAATAGAATTACCCAAGAATGTCATTCTATTAAAAAGGGTATTCGTCTCACTCAGTCCTTGGCCTTCCAGATCGATCCGCTGCCGTACTATTTACGAACCGCATGACGCAATAGGATATTGATTGGACAATATGATCATTGGACCTTCAGCACCACTGCTAATTTCTTGGAAAAATAATTAGTCAGATCTAGTAACATTTTCATTCCCACAATAATTTACGAAAATCACCTCATACTTGGTACATACCACAGAACACAGACAGTACCATTAAAGTACCAAAAAGTAATGAAAAATACGGCGAATATTTAATTTTCCACATTCAAAGTTACGGTACTCTATAGTAGCGCAATTAATTGGGATTAGAGTGTGAGGTCGTCCGTTCAATTCCCGCTTATTTTTCACGTTACGAAAAGTCCGAGCGAGGACCAACGGGCGGCGGATTATTGAATTAAACTTGATAAGTGTATTAGCCGGTGTTGTTGCTTCATTCTACTGATTAATGGGGAGCCGGTGCTTTTTCTCTCTCTCATTTATATGATAATGAGTCGGCACCGGCGACCAAACACAATTATTACGTGTAAATGGAGCGTGCTGCGAAAAATGCACTCGCCAAAAGGTGTTCGGAAATCGGAATTATCGCGATGTACCGAGTGAGATTTTAAAGCGGCGCGAATTGTCGGATGTTTTTACTTAAATTAACTTCGCCCAATGAGATTATGTTAATAGAGCTGCCCGTTTTGACTGGGTAATCGTAATCGGTGTCGCCTCCATTTATTTAGTTAAAAGTGATTACTTTGCTTTGCAACTCATTGTAATTAAATGATTAATCGATTGGATTTCGCTTTAAGCCTGTATTTTAATATTAATTCATGTTTTGACAGACGTAACACGTACGTTTAATTGTATATATATGTTGTAATACAATATACCGAGCTAATGTGGCATTAAATAAAATCTGCGATTAAAGATATACCTAACTATAAACTTAGGTAAACTACTTAGTGCTTTTACTTCTTAAATTGTTTAACTTAATATATATTTGACATATTATTTCAAATCAAATCAAGCTTTATTTTCATAAGTAGACATTAATTGCTATTAGTACTTAAAAACTTAGTTTACGTTTGAGCAAATTTGTTACCTACTTTAAAATCAATAGTAGGTACCATTGATAGCAGATTCTAAAGTAGATGCTATTAACGGTGTCCCTAACGTTTTAGGCGCCCCTTTTATATATAAAAGGAGGAATACATCAAAATTAAAAGTAAAAACAAAATTCAAAATCATTTATTCAGTTTAGGCTACAAGTAGCTTTATGAATGTCACTATGCCATCGGTCCGTAAGTCTACACAGGACGGGAGACCTCGTACTGAAAAGAACCGGCAAGAAACTCAGCAAGGGCGCTTCTTTTCTCCCTTACAGCGTAAATATTTTGGAAAATGCTCTATCATGGCAGGACACTTTACACAATAAACACACAAAATATTAAAGACGGCCAACATGTAAAAAACAAAATAAAAAATCTAATTTAGCATTTTAGGATACCAGCAGGGAGGGAAAGCCCGCAGGCTATTTGGTGACTCTCCCCCCAGCTCCCGCACCTCTGTCTAGGTCCGAAGGCCTCAACAAGGACTCGAGGGAAAAAGGACACACTTCCTGAAACTCTTTGTACCACCCCGTCAATGTTGCGAGGATGGTTCAGGAGCACGGACAGCAGACTACGTATTTTCTAGGGTCTCTAGTCTGACTAACTCCAAGATCATACATGATTTTCACATGTAAGAATACCTACGACTCTTACATATGAAAATCGAATTGAAAGATCAAAAGCTCTTATCAACGCAACAATGGGTTCAAAGTAACCCCAGTTCAACGTATGAACTGTTTACTAGAGACCTGCTTAACTTATACAAATAGGTACCTTAAAAGCTTACGTTCAATGACAAATATTTGTCTTGTTGCTGTTTTTGGCAATGAGAACTCCTTACTTACAGTTAATGGGTCGGTGTAGTGAAATAATAAAATAATAGTTTCATAATTCGTAAAAAATACAATTTAAATGTGGAACTACGCTCCTATTGCTTTTCAAAATTTTGTTGGCGTATGCATATCTATTATATTATCATGGTGATAAACATCTTACTAGCACTGATAGCACACACGGAAAGACAAATAGACAGAAAGTTATAAATGTTCATATAATTTTTAACGCAAATTTTGTTGCGAACAAATTACAAAAACACAAATGTTGAAAAAACATTTGTGTTTTCGTAATTTGTTTGCAACAAAATTTGCGTTAAAAATTATATAAACATTTATAAATAGCTTGTCTACTTCATAACTGATCTTTAGTATTTGTAAAAATATTATGATCAGATGTTAATGACGGTAGTTGTTGACATTGAATGGGCGCCTTTGGCTTTCAAAGTAAAAAGTAAATAGTGTTGAATAATTTCGGCGGGCTGGTTAGAACCACGATAGCTCAATTGGAAGAGCACCTGAACCGGTATGTCAGAAGGGTGCGGGTTCAAATCCTGCTCGTGGAAAATTTTTCAACATTTGTGTTTTAGACAGAAAGTTATGAAGAAATGTGATTATTGGTATAATTGAAATCCCTAAGAAGCTACTAGTACTAGCGGCTGACTTAAATAACCTTGAATTAATAAATAAATAACTAGGCATTCAGAAAGTGAAAGAGGTGTAAAGTTGTGTTGCAATACATCCAGGTTAGCCGCAACTCAGAACACACTATTTTCAGCAACTTAATTCCTCTTTGTTTAATACAATCTACATGAAACAGTTATGTCTGTACGAAAAATTTGCGGAGCTTTTCTGTCAAAGCGAAACCGAGATCTTCTTAATGTTAATTTTTTTTTACTTACAAGTAAACACTACGGCACTAGCGAAAGTAAGATGGGAGTGAGAATAGCAGGCAAACTTACTGAAGACTTCGCGATAATTACCGGTCTTAAACAGGGTGATGCTATTTCGCCAATGCTTTTCAACTTGGTTCTGGAATATGTACTCAGAAAAGTGCTTTCACTAGATACAGGCCTCACGTTGAATGGAAAGCATAAGGTTATCGGGTACGCTGACGATTTGGCTCTGCTTGAGGAAAGCCGCGAAGAAGTCGCAGAGGCCACTAAGGTCTTGGAAGAGGAAGCCGAAAAGGTTAGACTCAGGGTCAGGGACTCTAACCGCGACAAGACGGAGTATCTCCATATGACGCGCTCTAAGAACAGCCGCTCCCAGCGTCAAAATTTACACGTTGGGTACCACGTTTAAAGGAATGGCCAAATTTAAGTTCCTTGGTTGCACTATCACAGATACACACACCGTGCACTACACCCGTGAAAAAGAAAACCAAATACGCATTCAGAACTTCTTACGATGCAGTGCCGCACTACAAAAGGTACTGGTATCCAGGCTTCTCCACAGAAGAACAAAAGTGCGCATTTATAAAACTGTTATAAGGCCTATCCTTATGTACGGTTCTGAAGTCTGAATGCTAACCCTTAAAGAGGAGAATCAGCTTCTAGTGACAGAGAGGAAGGTTCTTCGGAAAATCCTGGGTCCAATAAGGAGGGAAAATGGTAGCTAGAGAATCCGGAAAAACGCAGAGATTGAAGACCTCGTGGCTAAGCCTAGCATAATAGGGGAAAACAAATCACACAGACTCCGCTGGCTCAGTCACATGCTGCGAATGGGGGAAGATCAAAGCGTCAAAAGAGCATACTTGGGTCGACTGATCGGCCGGCGACCGATTGGTCGCCCCAGGTGCCGCTGGAGCGATAGGGTGGGAGCTGACCTCCGCGACCTCGTAACCGTCAACTGGCATGAGACTGCAATGGTCAGGGGAAAGTGGCGAGTTCTCGTTTCGGAGGCCAAGACTCACTTTGGGTCGCTGCGCCAATGGAGTATTAGTAAAACAAGTAAACATATTTCTAAAGAGAGTTGCAAGACAGCTGGGTATAGTACTTTCACGAGAACATTAGGTACAATATTTTTTAACATAGATATTCTAATAACAACCTATCTACATAAAAAATAATTCATAGTTTAGCATCCGCAAATAGTTCTTTTTTTTTAAATATATTTTTCTTGCTTTTTTACCCTTTATTATTTTATATAATGCTAAACAAATTGAGTATTGAAATGAAACAACTTTTACCTTACTTTTACGGATCTACTCGCGTTTATTATTTTACATTACTTTTAATTAATGTTTAACCTGACGTTTCGAGTAGATCTGTAAAAGTTGTTTCATTTCAATGTGTAGTGTTCGCGTAAACTTTAGAAAACAATATGTAATAGTATTAATACTGCAGGTAGTAAACATAATTTGATTATTTACATATAATTTTACGCAAATATTGTTGCGAACAAATTACAACTTTTCAACATTTTGTCTTCTTTCAAAAAGTAAATATAAGCTGATAATAAGGCAAAGCTGATAATAAACAAAGTTAAATGAAACGTTTTTTTTAATTACAAAACTGGTAACTACAATTAATAATATGTTAGTCACGTTAGTTAGTTAATTAGTAGTATTGGGAGCCGTTTTAATCGTACCTAAATATCACTATATATTTTAATAAAAAGACCAAGTGTTAAAAAGGTTCCATTTGCGGGATTTGAACCCGCACCACATGACATGTCGGGTCAGGTGTACTAACTGTGGTATCATGGCTTAATCCAACTCATCGAAATTAATCAACACTACCTACTCTTACTCTGTAAGCCAAAGGAGCCCTATTCAATGACGACAACAAAACTTGCGTAAAATTATCTATATTTTAATACGTAAAGTAAAAAACTTTGTATCCCTTTTTTACGAAAATGCGCGGACGGAGGAGTATAAAATTTCGCACACTTATAGTTTATATAGAGAAGGTTATCCGAATGTTATTTTTATTTAAATTATGCAATAAAATACTTTAAATCAATTAGAACAAACATTACACACACTACCATGTATTTGACACACACGTATATATACTCTTTTCAAAAATTTCAAAAATGGAAGAGGAGCGGCCGAAATCTGTCAATGCCAATCCAAACCCAAACTCACATTCTATCTTTTTAATTTTCATTGCTTAGGATACAATCCGTGCAGCCTTAATAAAATTACGGTCGAATTTCGACCACTGGGCGACTACTAGTAACCATAATCATCCATCACTATAAATTTTAAATATACTTACATAAAAAGATTTATATAAATCTTTATTTTTGAGATTACGTAGAATGTTTTAAAAGCAAATAGTCTAAATAAATCTAAGTGCGAAGGCAGAAATAAAAAAAAACGTTGAAACATATAAGGTACCAGGAGATTAGATAAGGAAAGAGGTAGAATTATATAGCTGCATACGTATCTACGCGGCAGTCGCAGCGCTCCGAGTTGTCTGCAAGCTCATTCCTCTCTACAATCTACACGGAACGGTGGGTTACGATGACATTTGGATCTGCCATGTGTTAATACAGAGCGGAGGGAATGAATCCGGAAATATGAGTGCATCGTTGCCAGGCGTGAAAGCATTCCTTTAAGGATGAGCTATTCGTACTCCTTGGATATTAATGATGTCAAACGTGGCACCGCCTTTGTCTAAAATTGACGAGTTTCAACAGAAACTACTCTGTTTGTCTGCTGTTACTAGACGTGAAAAGGGATCTTTCTGGGGAACTAATGTTGGATATACCAAACTTGGTCTTGCACAAACCAATTACTTGGCCCAACGCAAACGGTATATGACTAAGCCAGCATTTTTTATCTTAACGCATCTCGTCTTTTCATCAAAAGACAAAAAAGGCTCTTTCTTTTTCATTTCATCTAAAACATATGCAATATAAACATATTCATGATGATAAAAAAAGTTAATTGTACGATAAGAAACATAAAAGTCCTGGACAGAAAAGAGTCCGGCATTGTGTGGAGCACAGACAGCTTTCGAGATCGGGCAACGTTGATGTAAGAACAAACTCCGGCGAACTAAGTCCAATATAATCCTTATGGAACATTGAATTTTATTAAGCGAAAACGGAACCCACCGGTGCTCGCGTCCAACACTATCGAACTTTCCATAACAAAGCACTAAGAAAAAGGCAAAAACACAGCGAAAAGTCGTTTCGGCACAATAGCGAACTTTATTTGGAAGGTCGGAAAACTGTTACAAAAAATATGACGTTTGAAAAATTACACGCATTCACAAATCATGCGGGCCGTCTTTTGTGAAAGTTTCGCTCTTTACAAAGGAGGCTTAACTCGTTCATAAGGCGCTAAATTCAGTGCCCGTATGTTGTTGTTTGTTTTTTGTCCTTTACAAATATTATAATGCTACCGAAATCAGGATCAACAACGCATAATTTTGCCGTCAAAATTAAAATCTTTTTAAAATTACGAACGTTAAAACACAAGTGCGAAGTGTCGATAAATCACCGAGTCCATAGCACCTGAACAAGTGTAGGTATAGTCCAAAACGTTTAACGAAGCGAAAATACAAAATTCCATTTGGTGCCGTCGAGAGGAAATGAAGCAATTAATTCGGCAGATGGCGTCGTGCGAGCATTAATCATCGACTAATCGTAACTGCAGTCTTCGATTAAAGCCCGCTTTCGCAGACACAACGCCGCGACGCGCCGCGCCCGCCGCTCCCCAGCGACGTAACCTATCCGTCCGTGTATATCACCGCAAACCACGATAAAACTGCTGTTAATCTTATACAATATTGTCAGGGGATTATGCCAATTATCTTTCAGATTACACGGGTACCACTCACCGTTACCATCGCTGATTAATTTGTTATGTTGCTACACGTCGAACAAAACTAGATGTTGCCACTGTAATAAAGAGAATATCTGCAGATTTATCTTCAAACACCTAAATGATGAAATCGGTGAAGAATTAAAAGCTCGATGCTGCTATTTCGTCGGGCCGCGTTGCTTATCAAAAATCTTAATTCCCGAATTACATCAATCAGAAACAAAAGTCTGCTAAGTCGGCTTTCTTTAATAAATTAACACCGATAAGATCTATTGTCACATTGGCGGCCTTCGGAACTTGTCTTAGTAATTAATTTATGTTTGAGAATTTAATAATGGTGCAGTGAGAAGGCAATTTAAAATGGATTTTAAGTAAAAATGAAGCAAGTGGTGCGTTTAAGAGTTGGGATTGAACCGGCAGTGGGCAGATTAAGCTACTTCGGCATCCGACAAGATAGTGGTAATGAAATTCGCCGAGAGGAAATGGCGGGGTTAAAGAGGCCTAGTGCTTTAATCCCTGTCCAGACAACCACTGATTGTATTTGATGAGAGTTTTATCTGTTTTGTTCTATGGAATTGGTTGATTGCGGAGCGCAAACTTTGTTAAGGCATTCAATTGTCTATGTTACTTGGATAACTTTGGTTTTTTAAAGCCTGTGAAGGCTTTTACTGTAATTATTTAAAGAAGGTTATTGAATAAAGAAACTATGTTAGTTAACCCTCTTTATGATTTATCGGTTATAACATCTGCCTTAGACATCGGCGGTTGTGTATATTCTCATTCCACCTAAATAGCAGGATAGTTTTCGCTTACCAAGAGTCGAAGTGCGTCCATGTTCTGTGAAAAAAGTATTTTTTGGTTTCGCAGAATTTAAATGCATTTGGTGGCTCTTTCATTATTTCTAAATTAATATTTTAATAAAACTGTCACTTCTTTGTTAATGCGAGAAGTTAAGTTGTTGAAGGTTTCTTTTATCCTGGCAAGGTCGCCATGTGATGTTGCGACGCTGGGGTTGAAATAGATACGACGAGTGTTGGTTCTTAACTGTCTTTATTTATGAAAAATACTGCTTTTATACTGTTTCTGAACAAAAGAAAATATTAAAGTAATTAATAGTAAAAATGGACTTTGTTCAATCATATGACAATACGTGCTATTTCAAGGTTACATGATTTGTGTAATTAATTTATATGGAACATAATGTTGAGTTACAATATTATGTGTGAGTCATTTCCATATGATGTTATATGGCGCACTCTACTACAAAGCTAACACGTTTCGCAAAAATATAGTTACGAGCATAATTATGTTATCATGTCCAGACAGATGCAAAGAGAGCTATTTATAACTACATTTGTTCATCATCGTATTTACATTCTATTACTAATGGTCGTGAATGTACAATTAACCTTAACCAAATCAAGAACAGAACGAAACCTGAAGACCGTTAGAATTTAGCGGAGCATATTATCATCTCGAGAGCCTAAAGGAGACATCAATGGCAGTATCTCGGCAGACCCGCCGTCACCGGCCGATTGTGATCCAATTAGTACTGACTGCGCATCCCTTTACGCACTTAATTGGACGGAACACCGGCCATTAAGGAACTAGCCAGCCTCCCATTGAATATCTCAGGGTATAAACGATTAAGCTGTTTATGACAATCTGTTTAATATTCTGAAGTTGTTACTTGTCTTTGAATACTACTTTTGAAAAATTCTTTACGTTATCCTCTAAGGTCTAGGGTGACTAGCAGATCCTCAGGACTCACCTCGCCTATCCTCATTTTACTGGTGTAAAGAATAAGAAGAAGAAAAAGGAATACCCACTTAACATCTCTGCTATTTTTGAGACGTCGTGCTTCGAGAGGCAACTTGAGAACAGAGAAATACGCTATCTAGGCAGTTCCTCAGACGGCACACCACAAACAACACAGCACAGCACAAACCGCGTTGTCCCGCTAGGAATTTAAAAGAGGATGGCTCAGGAACAGGTTCTCGTAAATATTTTTACTCGGGCCCATTCCATCTTGTTGATCGTCTCACTTGCAAAGTGTAAAGCTTCTGAGCCCAGACTCTTGGCTCAGCTTGAAGAAATATATTTTTTTTTTATAATTTAGGGCGACTAAGCTATTGCTTAGAGATAAATTATTCTTAAGAATGTAATGTATAGGCCAACCTTTTTGCTCTCTTTGGTAAAAAACGGAAATCTATTGCATACGACACATCTTCTCACCCTCCATCTCTGCTTGATCATCGGATTAACCGTAGCTAAGCTTTCATTACTTAACAAATGAAGCTAAAATATAGTTAGGCCTACAAGAAGCAACATTTCAATTCCCTGCAGATCTCTCAAAGTTACTGAAGATTGGCATCTTAAGAGGCCGAAGGAAACATCAATGGCCGCGTGTATATCTTGGCAGGCCCGACGTCACTGGCCCATTGTGATCCAATTAGTACTGACTGCGCATCCCCTTACACACTTAACTGGACGGAACACCGGCCATTTAGATATTGGTGCTATCAGAGATTGAATGCTTTATAACGTGGTTGAACTTCAATTGATTAATTATGAGTATTGTTTGTTACTCTTTATGTAATCCGAGAATGCGTTTGGTAGTTACCAACTCAGTAATAAGTTAAAATATTTATGTCTTAAGGTGCATCTACACCACATTTACTTTTTGTGGAGCATGGTAACATTAGATGTCACTCTTAAACATGTTCGGCTATTTGTTGTTATTTGTTGAATGTTGCTCATGATTGACGAGTTGGAGTTTCACCCGAGTTCTTCCTGTAATAACACGTGTTGTGAGGCTCCATTTTAATTTCTAACGGTAGATAGTACGGTAGTACAAGTACCCTAACTAATAATAATAAAAAATACTTGAAATAGGCTAAATGCTAAACGCGAAGCCATTAATTAAGATAATTATTAATGTTGCTCATCGCATCAATACCGCCAATGACATAAGTTAACAAAATGTTACGAAGTGTAACTTTCAGCAACAAGCGAATTGCACGGCATAACTTCTGCTGGCAAAGGACGTGTATTGTAATGTTATCGTTTGTTACCACATTTTAACCGTTTTCAAAAGTTAGACAACATAAATAAACTAACAACAAACTACTTTTTGTTATCGAATGTTGCCTATAATTACTTGGATACGTTGCTCCACAAAAAGTAACTGTGGATACACCATTATACGTTATGTCCTCTAATAAGAAATAAATCTATACGTTTTTAAAAATTTCGTGTTCCATTTTAATCAAAGGGTTCATAACGGGGATGAATGCAAACCACTTTGTATAGGTATCATAGACATACGACGTTTCGACCGAGTTGCACCGGTCGTGGTCGCGGGCTCACTGCTTTCGCGATCTTGCCTTCATCCACCGTCACATTATTTTTAAAACTACCTCCACACACAACACTAACGGTGTCCCTATTGCGTACACAAGACTTATTCTGGTTAACCGACTGCATACTAAAGCGAGGTTGTCGTTTTGCAAACGTCGGGTATAATATAGGTATGTCTATGTGGTTTTCTAAATTTTACGCAAACACTATACATTGAAATGAAACTACCTTCTGGTCTCCTTGTGACCACGGACCCTGCAAAGGGTTCGAAACGTCAGGATAAACATTAAATAAAATTAATGTAAAAAATAAACGCAAATCGTAGATAAAAAACGTAGATCCGCAAAAGTAGATTAATTTTTACGTCTAATATTACCTATACTCCGTTATTTTTTATTGGTGTTGGACCCGCAGACCCGCAGACCATGAAACTGAACAACTTTCCCCAAGAAAAATGGGTCAAAAAACGAGATATTTTCTTAACTTTTATATACAAAGCCTCTATTGACCGAGCAAGGTTTGTATGGGAAAGTTTAAAAAATATCTCGTTTTTTGACCTGGGGAAAGTTGACACCTGCGGGTCCAAAACCAATAAGAAATAACGGTGTATAATATATTAGTTTACGTTAATCCCAGTTATAAATTCTTTGATTAGTAATGAATCTGTCTATTACACTGGACTGCAGCATACAATGGTATTTAAGTAAGACAGTTGCTTACCATGAGAGTCGAGAGTAAGATTAAGTTCCGAAATAAGGAGCCTTATTCGGTCGGGCTCGTCTCACCGATTACCATTAAATAGTTTAGCCAGAATCGCCACTGATACAAAGTTACGACAGTTTGCGAAAACGTCAAATGCACCAGTTTGCATTTAGTTCGCTCAGTAACATAACAATGTCAGCAGCATTTTATAACTCCCAACATAGAGATGGAGCTTAGGTTTTGTTTTGGATTTTAGGATATGTATTGGAGCCTACGGCGTTTAAGTGAAATGCGCTTTGCCTGTTGCCAGTACAGTCGTTTCCTCGATGTGGAAAAGGCCTGTTACTTTTCAATTAACAAATCGTGAAAATAGTTATTTTCAAAATACTGGAATTCGTGTCTATTCTATCTCTTTAATGGAAGTGACTGCATGTTTTATATAACTTACCAATACCTATGTTGGCGACAGACCAACCTTTTTGGTAGTAGTTTATTGATGTAGTCTTTGTGTTTTTATATTTGTCTATTGTAGAAGGTTTTTTTTTTTGTTGTTGTCATTGTCATAGCGAATAAGACGTAGCTATTTAATATCTGTGTCCAGATATTGTGCTCAATGATTAAAACACCTGGTAAGAAAGCGTGCTTGTACTATTTTCAGATCACAGCCCCTTTACTACAGTCCATATTTTTCAACCTAGGTTTTTTTTTTCAACAAACGGAAAGAAATGGAAAGAAGCAAGATACCCCTTAGCCCTGTAGTAAGACTAAAAGTTAGAAGAGAATGAAATCTAGCGGCCCATCTGTAACATCTTCCATCCTGACATCCTCCATCGCACGCATGCTAAATGCGGATTTTGGATTACAAACCCGGGTTATGTAACGAAATATTCAAAATACACTTTTTCCGACTCGGGAATTGGACCGAGGACCTCACAGGATACTCCAGGACAGTATATCAGCACCAAGCCACCTTAAGTTTTGTATGTAATAACAAATAGGTAATGTTTTTGTACAGGTAATCCCTTAACTTACTAAATATCAAATCAGACTTTATTTTCAAGCAATACGTAATTACCTACTATTATGGTTGCTTCAATACCATACGCCGCCATCCAGTGTCTAATAGACAGATTCATTACCTATCAGGGGTCAGTCGATCGCTTTGTTCACTGGTTCGTTACTTCAAAGAGAACAAAATTTATTGTCACACTCCAATAGCAAATAAATAGTGGTGCAAAATAACATGTATTATACTTTAGTAGCATCACGACTGTACGAACGTACTTAAAATAGTACTGCAGATGGCATAGCATTATTGATGAATCCAATTGAAAACTACTTTGAAATTGAGCAGCCACTTTTAATATTTATTCTTTGAGCCGTTGAGAATTATTGTACGAAGCCATCAAAAATATGGGTCAGTCCCGATGGCTTTGTTTTTTTTTTTGGACATATTATAATACAGAAGTACCCTAAATTAGAGGTAGACCCAAAAAAGGATGGAAACCATATAGAGACGCACTCAACAACACCCAAAATTTTTACCAAAATCAGTCCAGCCGTTTAGGAGTTCAGTGACACACGTATTGATGAACTATGTAAGACACTGTAATCGTTTGCATTGTCTAATCAAGAAGAAACACCTTCTGACCAATAACCTTGGACCCTGCAAGAAGTTTGAAACCTCAATAACATTATAAAGTAATAAAACGAATAGACCCGTATAAACTGTTTCATTTCAATGTGTTGTGCCCGTAAGCGGATATGTAATTAAGAAAACAGTTTCTATGAGAATTTCAAATACAATTTCGTTTGAAATATTACTTACATTTGTTTATACAATAACGAGATGATCCGATAAGAGAATTAATATTTCCTTTAAGGAATCTATAGGTTTATTATAATTAAACAACAGATGCTCATAATAAAATAGCATTAATAGATCGGCTTAAGTTTGTAGAGAGTTTATAGCGTGATGGGAAAATGTTTTCTTTTGTTATTATTATTGTTGACTTGATAATTGTTTATAATTAACCTTAATTACAGTCTTTGTGGTCTATAATAAGACTACCCAGGCTAGAGATCCTGGATTCGATTCTCAGCAGGGTGCACATATTGTTCTTGATTTTTTGTGTGATACATCTTGCTCTAAGTCCCCCTGGCCAGCTACCACCAAATTAACTAAGTACTTCGCCACAACAGCAAGTTCACAAGCGTCAATGCTTGTCAACACAAACAGCCATTCCACCTTTGACTTATCTTATCTTATCTTAGTGGGGCCTGCTGAGGTTTCCCTCTCTCAGTAACACTTCGACCCATCGGGATCTTTTATGCAACCCCATCCTTTCACTCTACCTCCTCTGTAAAGATAGATGCCATCTTTGGCAACGTCCTTAAGAGCAAAGAGCCTGAAGTCCTCCGGTTTTGGATAGGCCGACCCCAGGAGTCCCATTCTTTTCCTAGCCAGAGAGTCGCAGTCACACAGTAGGTGCTGCATTGACTCCGTTTCCTCTCCACTTGCCCTACATAAACTATTTGTTGAGAGGTGCATTCTGTGAAGCATTTGCTTTGTGGCATAGTGCCCTGTCAAGGCACCGATTGTTAATCGGGCCTACCCCGTTACCACTCTACCTTCACCTTCTACCTTCTGCTGCCTCCGCATATGAACTTACTCCGTCCTAAGGCGTTTTCGCCTAGGAAGGATTTGGAGTGTTTCATACCTGGCTGCTCTTTCCATTCGATGCCGTGCCTGTTTTCGATGTAATCTTCCTTTGACTTTATCATCAGGTGAAAATAAGATGAAGTGCTTACTTTTAGAAGTAAATTAGTCACAAGTGTCAATGACTGCGGCCCTTTCTGTCAGATGTACCATTATGCCTGTTTACCCGCTCTGTAGACAGCATAGACACTGTTCCCATCTTTGGGCTGGAACGCCCCAGTACCAACTCCTCCCATTTTACCGCATTCAACGCAGAGCTGCTCGAATTGTCGACGTGGTAACCTCTGGTCGGCTTGATCCACTGGCCCATCAGAGAGATGTTGCGTCTCTCTGTATATTTTATCGCTTTTATCATGGGGAGTGCTCTGAGGACTTGTTCGGTTTGATCCCTGCCGCAGATTTCCTTCACCGCACTACATGCAATTGACTGTCTTTCCATCCACACCATCTTGATTGATGGCGATCTACTACTGTGCGTTTCTCACGTAATTTTTTACCACGAACTACAGTGCTGTGGAACCAGCTCTCAGCGGCGGTATTTCCCGACCATTACGACTTAGGGATCTTCAAGAAACGAGCCTATTCCTTCCTTAAAGGCCGGCAACGCATCTGCGATTCCTTTGGTTTTGCGGGTGTCCATGCCTGCTCGTTTGCCTCCTTCTAATATAAAAAAACAAAAAATAAAAACATATAATTCATACTGCTCATAAATTAAACAAGTACTTTTCATACTACGCATGTACTAATTAAGAATATCATGGCGGATCGAAGCCAATCTCTCCCAGTATCTGGCTGTGACGCAGCGTGCTCCTGCGAGCCTGCAGCCGCTGTCGCCGCACGCAGAGAACAATTAATCACACCCACAATGCGAAGTGTTTTCATAGCGAAAGTACGTAACTCTCTAACCGGGATCGATAGCGCGAGCTTGACACTGTTCGTTCGATCCCACTTTTATTTATTGCCATTTAAGAGCTTACAATTCGGTGTTCCATATCAACTTTAAAGCTCTAATTCTTTTAACACGTTAACAGTCCGGTGTCCGTATGTGGTACACAGGGAGCGGTTCTGCCGAGTTCGTGTACCCTATGAGGCACACGAGCCCTTATTATACTCTATGGGCTCTAGAACCACGGACTTGTCAAATTAGTTAGTGTTTTCTTTGTGGACTTGTGGCCAAGGGTATAATCAATAGAACAAGTCAAAAACATGTCATTGTCAGTTATTTGGACATCGAATAATGGCCAAAAAATATGAATACTCATATGGACATAAAGTGTGTTTCGGAACATTTGTATGGGGACTGTTAACGTTAACCATCATCGTCATCATCATCATCACCAGCTCGATTTATGACCCCACGGCAGGCACGAGCTTTCCCTATGGATGGATAGAGACAAGGGGCCTTAAACCTCCACGTGGGCCTAGTAACCACTGCGCCATTGAGCTCCTCTCTGAATTAGCTAGTGAGAAGTTCACGTACTGTTGAGAGCAGTACTTTAGTCACGTCTTTTAGAAAATAAAATTAATGAAATGAAATATAGCAAACATTGTCATTGTTATCTGAATCACAGTTTTACAAGCTCAGGAGTCTGGGCACTGTTACAGTACCTGTTCTTCTTTTAAATATAAATAACATTCAAAAACTGCGGCAAAAATAAAGAATGTAAAAGAAACAACAACGACATAAATCTAGTTTTCAGTCTAAACAGGTTGATATCATTTTATTGTCGCAAGCAAAAAACACTTAACACAGCTCCAGCGAACAATGTAAAAATTAAAACCCCCAAAGTGCAGAATCTACTGCAACAAATGAACTCAAATGCTACCTCCGCACATATATCACGGTGCCGGAAATGTAACTAACCGTAGTATGTGCCACCGAGTGCTTCGTTCGGCACCTTCAGTCGTGTGTAGTACTAAAGTGCTTGTACCAGCTTTCAAGGAGGTTCAACGGGCAAAAGTTTATGTTGTCCTTGACGTTTTGTAAACTTTATTCCATTTTTAAATTTAAGAGACTACAATATTGTTTTTTTTACATGGCTTTATGGATGTATTTTGTTTAATATTTCTCGAGCTTTTAATCTCACACTTTTTCTTTATGGTCGATAATGGTTCAAATTCAAATGCATTAATCAGTAAAATTTAACTTACTGCTGATCAAATCAACAAGCATACGGCCTCCCGCAGCCATTGCCGACCCTGAAGCTTAAGGTTCTATGCTATTATATCTTATAATTTTTCCGGCACACAGCAATGCAAAATAACGCTGATGCAAATTCTACCAGGCAATGATTAAGTTACACATTGGATCGATACGGCCTATAACAGAACTACCATCGGAGTTCACTAGGGTCTGGTATTATCCTGCAGTAAGGTCATCAAAGCTTACTTACTAATAAAATTAATTCGAAGACCAACCGGCCAGTGGAAGCCAGTGGAATATACAAAATACAGATTAGAACCTACCTATAAAGGCTGAAGGACCGATATTCAATTATTTACGTCTACCCGGCACATTATAATTTTTATTTTGCCCGTACACAAACGATATTAAAGCCATATGAATCCCTAATCAGTGCTCAGCAGGAGGTTATTGACGTTATAATACTCAGTAAAGACTGCAACGTGCTGCGAAACAATGTTCCGCTAATCATGACTGAGCTGGCTTATTGCTGCGATCTGAAATCATGGAATCGGTGTGCTTTTAATAGGTAGGTAACGTTACCTGTGCATTACTGTAAGTTTTGGTTATATAACAGGACAATTTGTTTTGACATTTTTTTATGTCTGTTGTGTTTAATACAGGAATAAGGATTTTGCATAAAAATGTTGTGCAAAACAACCGCAATAAAAACATAATAAATTCTAGCCAATTTAAAAAAAATGTTTTTAAACTGCCTTAATCACTGATTTTAAATGTGATTTTTTTGTCGTTGAGTACCAACCTATCCGATAGATATACAAAAACATCGTAATATCTCGTTAATAATTTCAACATAAATAAATGAAAAAATAAAAATACAGCCTTAATTTCGTGTCGATGGCGCTTTCGTCATTGCCGTGGACTATAACAACATGGTAGCATTTTTGCATTTTACATATTAGGCTTTTTTTTATCCCACTGCTGGTAAAGGTCTCTCCTTAATCGGTACATGTAATACCATATTTGGCGCCAACCTCCTCTCTACAATATCCATATAGAGAGTAGGTTGCCGCCAAAGGACTCCAGTACTTCGTCCTTCATACGAGGCGTGAAGAAGCACAGACTGAAGCTGAAGTTTTAATTTTCACACTGCACCGTGCCCTGCTTCTGGTAACGAAAACCGTAACGACATCGTAGTGACTTAGTTGTTGAAACCAATTGTCTTCGCGTTTGGTTCAATGGAGTAGAGGCATTTTCCGAGCTAACAATAAAAACATCTCATCTCATACACACATAAATCGTCTGAAATTTGGACTTCAATCGTGCAAGCACATTCCCACGCCGGTAGATATACCTATTCATCCCGCAACTGGGCATAGGTCTCCCCGTAATCTTTACATGTAATTTATATTTGGCGGCAACCAACCTCTTTATAAAAGTCGGAATCATTAAAACGCTATCTGGACTTTAAAGTAAAACAAAAACAAACACGCATCGTCTTCAGCAACCCCGCGCCAGTAGACATACATATTCATCCCACTGCTGGAAAGAAGTCTGTCCGTAATGTTTACATGCAAAACTATATTTGGCGGCAATCAACCTCTTTATAAACGTCGAAATCATTAAACCGCTATCTCGCCTTAAAAGTAAAAAAAAAACAAACACGCATCGTCTAGAATTCGGCCGCGCCAACTTCAATCGCGCCCGCATGCCCCGCGCCGGTAGACACACCTATTATTTTTCATATCTGGTACCGGGCGTTCCGTGCAGGTGATTACTTTTAATTCCAACCTTTTCGTTGTTAAACAGCATGTTCTACAAACTGTTGTGAGCTTTTTTAATGAACACTGTCGACTCGTGACTTTGACGTGTGTGTTAGCTGACACGATAGCTGTTATGCGGTGCGTTTGGAGCTATTAAGTGTTTATTGAAAGCTTGACTATGTAACTTTGTTTATGGTACAAAAATGTTGGTCAAAAATAAAACTAGACAGGGTTTTCTAAATAGTTTGTAGTGATATCCTTTGTCCACTATCTTCCTCATATTATGTACTAGCTGTGCTCGCGACTTCGTCCGCGTGGAATAGTGACTTTCGGCAGCATTTTTAATTTTTTAGGCTCTTTTCCCGTTTTTGCAACATTTTTCACTGATGCTTCGCTCCTATTAGTCGCAGCGTGATGTTATATAGCCTAAAGCCTTCCTCGATAAATGGACTATCCAACACAAAAAGAATTATTCAATTCGAACCAGTAGTTCCTGAGATTAGCGCGTTCAAACAAACAAACAAACAAACAAACAAACTCTTTAGCTTTATATATTAGTATAGATAAATATAACATTGTTTATGGAACAAAATTTTGTTAGAATAAACTAAACAGAATACTTTTTTTAAAGAAATAATTTTTAATGACCTGATGATTTACTATATTTCTCTTTTTTTTCATCTACTTGTTTGCTCCTGCATTACTTTGTGAAATAAATAAAAATGTTGTTAGAAATTTACCTATGTCAAAATACAAAGCTCTTATTAAAAACTAAAATCAACGATGCTCCTCTACATTTTTAAAGCAACAAACGTCTTTGTATGGTAAGCCAAGATTTTCATGGTGACATTTCAGCTATAAAACAAATTTTATGCGGATGATGTAAACTTCAAGTTATAGCAAAACAATACAAAGTTCCAAAGACAAAGTTTTATACAATTTCGCGTGTCTCCACTCCATATTACATTTGTCAGTGTCCTACAAGTTTTATTGCAGCGAATATGATAGATACACAGCCCCACAAAATCTCCGCTTTGTCGTCACAGCTCTTTCTCGCAAACTATAAACAAAACCACATACCGGCCACCGAAACGTTTCCGAAAGGTAACAAGCGCCGCTCATGTTTTGCATAAAAATACTGAGACGTCAACCGTTAACAAATAACTTCTCTCTTGGCTCGCGGTAATTTCTGTTTTCCCTTTTGCCGAAATTTACGACACAAATATGAAAACATTAAATTTGAATCGCCGCCAAATATGTTAAGTCGAAGGGAATGTAGGGAATCGTGGCCGTGAATAGCAATCAAAGCATTCGTCACTAGCCGTGGGGTCAGATGCGAGCTACGCGCCGACTACGGAGACTCGCGGCTACGATTGTGAACTTAGGCCGGGACACACGATGTAGTTAATCGATTTACAATTGAAATCGTAAAAGTTTTATTACTCAAAATGCCTACATTTATTAACTTAAAATAGGTGACAATTAAATATTGTAAAAGAATGACTAGGTATATTAGATTTGTGAATTATAAAGGAAGCGTATAGCGTGCCAGTAAATTAACTAATTTGGATCAATCGATGCTAATTGTTAGGTGAGCGTTCGACACCAGCATAGTAAGAATATTTCAGACCCGCCGCGGTGATAAATCAAACTCGAAACCGTAATGAAAGCGAACGGATCGCGTCGCGAAGAGAAGGGAGGGAAAAAATATCACGGAAAAAATCAGGTGCGTCCCCCGGTCGGGTGCCGAGAGAAAAACAGTCGGGCGAACGGCGGTGGGGGGTGGGTGGTGGCGGTCGATGCGGGGGGCGGGCGCTGGGCGGGCGGCGCGTGCGCGGAGGCGGCGGCCTGTGGGCGCGCGGTGCCGCGGGCACACTCGCAGCGGCCCCGTCGCTCGTCACCCGCGTCGCAGTCCACACCAACGCGAAACTCCCGCGCCGACGCCGGCCCGCGCCGCGCGACAACACGCAGTGCCCGCCACCTTACATGTCCAAAGTGCTTCACTCAGTGCTTCCGTACGCGACCGCGACAGTGATCCCGCAGACGACTCGAACGGAAACGACCTGCACACCGCTCAGGGTTAGTATAGATACGCCGACGACGCCGGTGCTGTGACGCGTGTTCTAAAAAGTTTATTTCGGGAAGTTTGGTAAAGTTAAGAGTGCGCGCGTCCGATGCACATTGCCCCAGCCGCAAGTGGTTCCTATCGGCTGGGCGGCGCCGTCGTGTCGCTCCCTCCTCTCGGCCCTCACTAAAAACAACAAACAGATCAATCGACCTGTTATATTCGCACTGACACTAATGACGCCGATCCTCCACTGTTTTTGCACTCCGGAAGATAGATAGACGAACAACAACTACAAATTTTGTTTTTATGCCTAAATATTGCGATAAGATAAGACGGGCAACACTAATAGCTAGAAATAAAATTGTGGAATCGCATGTAACGGTGATATTAACTGTGAACGGTTCAAGTTTACCTACTTTTTTCTTAAATTACACTGGTAGGCTATTTTGTGGGAAATTACAGAAATGGTCGGTATACAGTTTTTATATATTTTTAAAGGTGTAAACAATTAATTTTATTTTGAAATAATTTGATAAAAATGATAATGTAAATGAAAATAAAGAACCTCCGAGTAAAGAAATAAAAAAATATTTTTTTTAAAGAAACTTAAAAATGCATGTTTTGAGCTTGGCGTTTCTTATGCGCTCAAAATACTTACACTGACATTTTTTACTGTTACTTAGAAAATAATTTTATTCCGCCTACTAAAAAAATTACAATTTCACTTAAAGCTAAATTTACTAAATTTTACTCTTAAAAAATTGCATACATATTTCTACTTATTAAATTAATTTAACCTGTTTAGATTAAATTAATAAAATACAATGAAATAGTAAGAGTTTTCCTACTATTTTTCTCTGTATTTTTTCATATTTGCTTTCGTGTTCAAATTTCTAATAATTTACACAAAAAAATCACTTTACATGTCCCCCAAAAAATGTTACGGAAGCTCAATAATAATATGCAATTAAACCAAATGACCAAACATTACCGTAAACATCCAAACAAAACATGCAGGACTAGTAATTTTGCTAATACCGATATACCATTTATCTTTGTTGGAGCGTGTATAACGTCAATACATTTCAGAGATTTACGGGATAGAGTGCTTACCTGTAACGTTGTTATTTAGTCCCCAAAATTGGCATACAATCAAAAGTGGACACGGTATGCGCACACCTGCAATAGTAGGCGAGTGCCAACTATGAACCAAATGCCTTTGCGTCTGCAGTCAGCTTAACAAGGTAGAGGAGACCAAATGGATTTTCGTTGTAAAACTTTCAGACCATTGTTTTGGAAACGTACAATTTTTTTTTTGTTTATCTGGTATACCAATATTGTTATCATTTTAGGGTAGTTAATTAGTAACATTTTTAAAATAATTTTTAAGTATGTTTTTTTATTTTAAAATTTATTGTTATGTATGTTTTGTTATAAAAATATTACTAAACATGCAAATTACGTTTTTAATACAAAAAAACAGACATTTTCTTTATTAAACTATCACATAATTTTATAACGTCTTAACAAAGTTTATATAAAATACTAAAATTAAATTAAAAAATACCGCTTAAACGTTCGTTTAGCAAAATATCAACCGTTACGTTGGCAACACTGTCACCACAGCCGTATACGAAAATTTAAACGCACGACTGCCTTCGGATTGAATTCGTGTTCTCCTTTCTTATGGCGAAAGGAGAAAAAAATAAATAAGCCTGCGCACGGCCCCGACTTAACATACGCGTCGCGACTTACATACTGATCACGCTCAAAAAATTTATTTTAATTATATCTTTGCTCAATATTTGGCAAAAGCATAAAGTTTAGTAATAAAATAATTGATGATTCGTCAACCCTTAAACATCCCATCACTGGGACTTACGCTTTCTTTTAAGAACCCGATCGCGCAAACAACTGCGCCATCGAACTCATGTTATTTTAATGGAAACATATTAATAGATAAAACGAGTATTACGAGTATATTAGTAGATAGTAACATCCTCACTAATATTGTACATCCGAAAATGTGTTTGTCCTTATTTCACGTTAAAACGGAGCGATGGATCGACGTGACTTTTTGCACTGATATTTGTAGGGTCCAGCTGCTAATACTTTATTTCAAAACTGACAGACAGACCGATTATCATACCGAGGAAACCACGAGCTAAAACTTATTTATTTGAACTACTTGAAAAATGTTTTAAGTTTATTGTTCAATCATTTTAATTATTGAACAATGTAAAAGTTTTGACACATAAAGTACCTATTTTGTTAGCGAGATTCAAATGAAATTTTTTCTTATTAATTATTTACTACAATAATTACAGTTATGATAACAAAATGTGTTCGAAATGTTTTTTTTTTAATTATTGAAATATAATATTATTTTTATCAATCGAACCCGGAAGTTCCGGTCATCCTACGCCAGTAGTTCAATTAACCTTATTGTATTAAACAACTGGTAGTATAAAGTTATTGATATGAGTGGATAAACATATTTTTAACCCGTTGTCATAAAACCAGACACAACTGAAATATAATTGTTCGCCGGTCACCGGTGACCGCCATAGCGCTTAAGCACCTAATAAATTATATTTTTCCATTATTTCACATTTGCGTTGTAAACCATTGCATACCACAACATCCGCAAAAGGAAAAATGGCACATAATTAAAGTTTCTATTTTTCCAATGCACTCCTGCAGCGTCTGATAATATTTGTATCGCGTGCCATTCCATAAAGTTAGAGAATAAACGTGATTACCTTAATATAGGTAACCTAATTACTATTGTATTTTGGTCGGAAGCATTTACTAACATTGGTATAAGTAATGATAAGAAACATGAAAAATTATTCACGTATCAAAGTTCAAATAGAAATTATGTCTATAGCATCAACAATTTAAAAGTAATAATAACTATAGAAACCATTGGAACTCTCAATATAATACGCTGAGTACTAACTCAGAAGAAAGTCCTAGTTCCTGAAATTCAGTTCTACTAAGAACTGAATTTCAGGAACTAGGACTTTCTTCACGATTCTTCACGACTTCTATTTCACGATTTGATTTAGAACATTTTATATTTAACTGTTTAGCATTTTTCTAGTGCAGCAAGAATTATTAGGTCAAAAAAATATTGTGATGAGCATTGAGGAATGCTATGTGCTAATAGACATAGATCAATAGCCTTTGATAGAATTATAATACACAAAAATAAATAATAATGGCAGAGGCTTAAATTCCAAAACTTAGTTCCAACTAAATGCCGAGAAGCATAAATATTAAATGTAGCTTTTACGTTTCCTGAAAATTAATTTGAAACAAAGGCGAGACAGGAAAATTATGTCACTATAAGAAAAATCACATAATTTTTTTGACCTAATAATTCTTGCTGCACTAGAAAAATGCTAAACAGTTAAATATAAAATGTTCTAAATCAAATCGTGAAATAGAGCCGTTAACCCGACACACCGACCTAAATTGGCTTGTTGTGTGATGGCTCCGAAAAGTTTCATACCGATTATTACGCAGGTACCTACTTAGAGATGTAACACGTAATGTTTCTGATACTGTATCAAGTGAGTACGTCCGTCGGCGCGAGCCCGCTGCGAGCCGCTCGTCATAGAATCGCAGCGTGCACGCAGCGAGCGGCCGGCTGGTAGTTTTTGTGAGAACACAAGAGGTCTCACAGGGTCGTACCTGGATGCGCAGTTACTTGCAAATGAGACGTACACACTTATAGATTAATATAGTTAATATAATTATGTGTTTCACCTCCAAACAGCAAGGCAACTCGGCACCGTTAACTTTTTTTGTCAAGCTTGTGGTAGGGTGTGATGGTCTAGCGTCTATATTTGCCTAACCATCATAATAGGGGTCAAAGTATGAAATTGTCGTTTTATAGTAAAAGATACTTTGAATTGACATTAAACCTGCATAGACACAATGCCGTGAGTCGTTTGTTAAACTCGTAGACGCAAAGGCTCACTCCAAGTGGGTAACCTGCTTATACGCGTTCGTAACTCAGTTCTAAGCTGTCATAATCGAGAGTGTAACTGACATATAACTGAGAAATCCTACCACACTAACAGCAAACTGGTGTTCCCGTCTTAGCGGGGAGCAAACAAGGCTAATGATCGAACTGCGTGGATGATAGATGAAAGTTAAATGTCTTACGCACACCTAACTCTGTCGCTATGCGATATGATATATCGGCTTCCTCCATATTGACGGCTCGCTATGTCCAAACTTTGCTCTATATATCGTCGGGGATGGTTCAAAAGCGCGTAAGTAGAATTTGGTGAATACCGCGTAAGCGTCAAACACCTGATTTTTTGAAGAGAATGGAGAGGATGGACAACTTAGTATAAAATTATTTATTTGGTGGTTTTACGTAGCAATTAGAACATAGCAATTGTTTTGGCTCCTATATGTAATAATGAAGTTATTTCTATAAAAACTACTTAAATCATAAGATAAAATCACTTACGCTGTTTTGCTTTATCCATATTTGAGAATGTTTGTGCGGAATCCACCAATGCTAATTTGCGCGGTTTTGAACTATCCCCGACGATAATATGCCACTTTGTTTATTCTTTTATTGGATCCGAACGATGTTTCTAAACTAACTGACTTAAAAAAACTATTTGAAAAAAAAATTAAGAAAGTTTGTAATGAAATACTTTATACGTATATAAACGCGTAAATTTTTATGTTTTTCTATCTGAATTACTCTCTATCCCCCGTACGAATAAACAGAGTTTAAGCTTCGATAAAGATGAAGTTAATCGGTGTTTAGCCTCTTTTCCTTTTATTTAAAATAAAGTTTTCATGATGGATACAAAATATGGAATATCTATTCCAAGCTTATCCTTTATTGAATTGTAAGGCCCTATGGTATTTGCGTGAAAGGATAGAGAATAGTTAGGTGGCATGTTATATATCACTGTGTGTGACCTGTTGATCAGGTGTTCCTCAATCTATCTTGTGACCCTGCAAAAAGTCGTCAATACAAAACAATAAATTTTAAAACACGAGTAGATTCGTTTAAAGTGCTTTAACCATAAAAAACAAACGTAAAAAAAACCAAGTCTCGCAACTTAATTCTTCTACCGTAAAAAGTTGTAAAATCCATATAATACCAAAGTCGGTTAATTAATTCAGTCCCTACTTATGGGACCTTCTGTCTTAAGTTATTACGTAATTAGCTAACCTAACAACATCTTATTATAGTGACCATATCAATATTAAAAATCTTTTATGTTTTAAATAAATAGATTGACTTGGCCATCGCATGAAAACACAATGTATCTCACAAGTAATACATAATTATATTATATTAAATTAGATTGTTAAGTACGATTGCAAAGTCAGTCTATTTAAAACATAAGAGATTTTTAATATTGGTATGATCACTAATTATGATGTTGTTTGATAGGTTAGCTAATTACGTAATAACTTAAGACAGAAGGTCTCTTAAGTAGGGACTGAATAAATTAAGCGTCTTGGTATTATGTGGATCTCACAACTTTTTACGGTAGAAGAACTGAGTTGCGAGACTTATTTTTTTTACAAGTTTGTTTTTGATGGTATCTTATTTCTTTTTGTAGATAGTCCTAATTTTTTCCTTTCCGGTACCATCTAGGTACCTATCTACACTTATTATTCCATTATATTATACATATTATTGTACAGGTACACTGATTCATTAATTGCAAATATAGTAGCAATAGTAACTTTGTAATCCTTTATATTTAATATAGGATTACAAAGTTGTTTATGCAGTTAGTGTATCTAGAAAAATGGACTGAAATTGCAAAATATTTTAGTTTTTCCTTAATTTATTCACTAAACACTATTTGTATTATAAATTTGAAGCTTCTATGTCTTAGATTTTTGATGATCGGTCAGTGAGTGAGTGACAAAATTAAGAAGCTTTGACTAGTTATAATTCTTAAACTACTTGTTCAAATTGAATGAAATTTGAAATATACCGTGTTCATACAATGCCTGCTTAAATAATGTAGCATTTCCGTAAACTTTAGAATACAATATTTAGAAAACAGTGTTTGTTTAATTAAATCAAAAAATATCAACAGCATTGTTGTATACCGACAGTCCAAAGTGAAATAGCCCGTTCTTCAAATTCCGGGTGAAGTGTGCTTCCATAATAGGCCTTATCATCACTAAACATCACGTGCCATAAAGACCAAAACCTTCTCGATTGTACCCAGGTAAAATATTGATTTTAGTAAAAAATGTTGTTAGTAGATGGCGGAACAAATCATTACTCTTAATTACTTAGCACACCTATTCAAAAGTAAAGGTTTGTAATTACCATAATAATAATAAATATGGGCATGTGTGAAAAAAAAACCCTTCTGTGGTCTAGTGGCTAGATAATTGTCCTAACTGTGCCGATGTCCAGCTTACCTTTTGTACCTCGATTTTGTTAGTGCAGAGTTTTTTTTAAAGTTTGCCTGGCTAGGTACCGTCAACCTGCCTAAGTCTGTCATCATAACATCAATATTCTAATCATTCTTGCGTTTTATCAGTTAGAAGTAAGGCCTCAAGCACCCACAAGCGTGTTACGACACGGCAACTAAATTTCTGGTTCATTACGGCGTAAATTACAGAAGTCTTAATCAATGGTAATAGAAATAACGCAATGAACAAAGAATTTGCGCGCCGTATCGCAACTAACTAGTGATCGTGGTTGAGCGATAACACAGGCAGTTTTAAAAGAGTGGTTAGACTCTTCAGCGCTCCGTCACTTACCGTCAGCTGAAGGATGAAGGCCAAGCACTTCACCGTTATGCAAATAAAAGAAAAACAAGTCAATTAGATCCATCGAACTTACCTTTAACTCCCGTGTTGCCCGACTGAAAACATTATAACACAGTTCCGTTCGAAACTCATTCGTAAGTGGAGATCATAAGGCAAACACGCAAGACCAGCAAATTGTCGTTGGAACAAATGGGTCCTGTTTGCTTTCTAATCGGACCTAGTTGAATATAAAACGACCGACACTGCCTGAAGCTGTTTGACGTAGTAATTGTAGTTGTTTTTGTTGTAATTACTTGTAGTTTGTTTGAAGCTTATAACATGCCCAGTGCCTCCCTGGAGGGTTAAGGGTTGTTACGTTATAAATTCATGTGATTTCCGTGTTTATGCCGGCTAAGCTTCGATATCTTCACGTTTTAATACACAAATCGGATATAAATTCTGGCTGGGCGTTCACATGTAAAGATTTGGAGATTTAACAGATTTTGTTTTCGGCCTTCTTGTTAGATCTTTGTAGAGCTTTTATTTGTACCTTGAGGAGATTTATGAAAAGCTATTTGAGTTAAAATGTCAAATGTGATCTGACGATTTATCTGTAAAATAAGATTTTTACTGTCTTCGTTTTTTCTAAATGTATGTATTTGAGTAGAAAATTTAGATTGGCGATGCTATCATGAGCTTAGATGAAAAGTATACTAGTTAGCGCCTTTATATTGGCTAGTGAGCCTCAGTGAAAATGGTGAATACGTCAAACTCAACTATGCTCAAGAAACAAGTAAAAATATAACAAAAACTATTAACACCATACTAAAGTGTCAGTGCACAGTATCGTATTTTTGTAATATTTAGACCTATGTTTTTTTTGGTTAATTTAATTATTCAAATGGCGGCGTGTACAACATTCAACTATTGTGTAATTTAAATATCTCATTGTTCTCTGAACTTTACAAGAGGTTCCCAATGACCACAGACTTAGCAAATAACTAAACGCTAGTCAGTATAAAGATTTCCATAACAATATGTTATTTAATATTTGAAACAATGTGTTATTAACGAAACATTATGTTATTAACAATATGTTATTTTTATTTTCAAATATTTAAAATTATTTTTTTATTAAATAAAAAATTAATTTGAAATATTTGAAAATAAAAAATATTATAAGACATCAAACACTTCGTTGGTATAATTTCCAAACGTATGTTTATTTAACAAAGTAAATCACAATTTGTTACGAAGTCACTTTTTTAAACAATTTAAGGTAAAAGACGATTGTCTTACCACCGCGTAAGCCAACAACCAACGAAGGAGTGTTTGTTTTAGGAATTAATGTCTTAAATTGTACCTATACATTTGCCGCTTACTCTCTTTCTCTCTATTTTCACCAACGTTTGTTCTAATTTTTTAACAAGTAAGTAAGTAAGTAAGTAAGTATTCCTTTAATTTTCTCAACATTCTTAAACTACATCATAAGGTACAAAAACAGTAATAAACTGATTAGATAGGACGAATAGGTCACCTATTAAATTCAAAAATATCTCATCATCATCATCGGCCTATCTTAGTCCACTGCTGGACATAGGCCTCCCCTAATGAGCGCCATAGCGCCCTGTCTTCAGCTTGACGCATCCAGCATCTGCCTGCAGTCTTTCGCAGGTCATCGTCCCACCTGGCCGGAGGGCGTCCTACACTACGTTTACCGAGTCGTGGTCTCCACTCAAGAACACGTTTAGCCCAGCGGTTGACGATGTCGGTTCTTCGCCAGATATGGCCGGCCCACTGCCACTTCAACTTGCTAATTCTTAGAGCTATGTCATTGACTTTGGTTCTCTGTCGGATGTTAAATTATCTCAAATTCAGAATATCTATTTTTTGTCTCAAAAATGCAAAAAAATACGTTTCAGCTCCACCATCTACTTTAACGGTAGTATGTTAAACTCATAGCAAAAACCGTCATCGTCAAAGTTATTTAGTTGTTAGTGTACACACAAAACAGACAATGAAAATGATTAGCATTTTGAATTACAAACGTATTGCAAAAGCTATATTGTGCAATCCACTTTTAGGAATGACAAATTAACCTACTTTTTCGTTTGATTCGATGCAGTGGTTATATTTAGTGCGATACGTCCTTACCAGTTGTTGTCTTAGAAGTTTCCAAAAATAGTGTCTGTAACTGCGCAGCCGCCGGTGTCGAGCGAACGCTCATTGAATTCATATTTCATGATCCCGATGCCGATTTAGCTCGATATCTTTGTTTACGTTTGGGGAATTATTATCTCACGTATGAGATCTTGAATATGAGGTATGTGTTTTATTTGAATTGTTATTTGATTACAGGTTGTGTGAAACCGGCATTGGAAATTATTTGTGGTCTTGTAAGATTTGCCTACCGCATGTGGGTTTAAAATTCAACTTCATTTAAAAATATATTTATACTGTTTGACGATCGCCTTGGTCGAGTGGTTTGTACACCGGTTTTCATGGTGTCGCCATCTCTGAGGTCCCGGGTCCCATCTCGTGCGCAGCTAGCAGCTCTGAGTAGCGGTCTTGGTGGGTCTCGAGGTGAAAGGATGTGTGGGGCACGTGAGTTGTCCATAGTTTGTTGTTCTGCTCGGTGGTTTTCATTGAGTAGGCTTCCAACATCTCCGGCACTAGTCTGGATAACTAGTAGAGGCGCCCGCTAGATGCAGTGACTCCGGTTAAGTCAGCCGCGTAGGATTGTGGAACTGACGAGGTGCTTGGATGAGTACTGAGAAGTGAGTGGGCTTACAACTCCGCCACCAAAGAGGACATTTGGTAGTCGACTTTAGAGTTGACGACCCGAGCAGTTGTACTTTTAGTGCAACGAGAAGTGAGCGAGCTTACAGCTCCGGTTACCTATCTGGATATTAGGTAGTGGACTATACGTGTCCACGGGGCAACTCGCTCGAGACACTAGTCTTAAAAGTACCGGATGAAGAATGCGCTTCGGCGCGTCCTGATCTGGCGTTAGGACCTGACGCAGATGGTCCCTTGTGCTAGCGCAAGGTTGTCTGACACCTACTTTGTAACCTAATGGTTGGTAGGGGGTGTCAGTATAAACTTTAAAGTCGTGTGCAGCAGGCATGTCCCCGTGCCCTACTAGATTCTCCGAAGAGTTAGGATCGGATCGGATCAGTATTATGTGTTATTGTGTATACATATCTAAATCATACCATAGCAACAGCTGAATTCATTAAACCGAACGATCGTATACCACAGGTCGGTGCACACGTAATTCCCCAACATGCTCTAACTCGAATTAAACTCTATAGTTTACAAATTAAAGTTGAAAGCAAACACCTCTCGGTTCGATTCAGAACTTTAATACTTATGTTGTTTCTATACTCATAGTTGTAAAACTTTGCGTAGTGATGGTGGCGCATTAATTGCTACGAAGTAGAGGCCCGCTACGTATTAAGTTCAAGCATGTAGATTTACGATCAACCTTTTCGTTAAACAGGTATTAAATGGACTGATAACGCTCGGCGGTACGCACTTGTTCATGGTTGGTACAGTCAGCGTCGAAGTCGCGTTTTAGTAAATAAATAAAAAACAAATAGACACAAATCTACAAAAACCGGGTAAGTGCGAGTCGGACTCGCGCACGTAGGGTTCCGTACCATTATTTATAAAAACGGCAAAAAAATCATGTCTGTTGTATTACTTAAATATTAATTTTATTTCTATTCAATTATTTATTTTTGAAGTGAATAATATAACTCAATATTCTGTGAATATTTCAAGCGTCTACCTGTTGCCGTTATCAATATCGAGCAAAAATGAGCAAAAAATATCACGTTTGTTGTATAGAAGGCCCTTTAAATATTTATTTTGGTCTGTTTTTTAGTATTTGTTGTTATAGCGGCAACAGAAATACGTCATCTGTGAAAATTTCAACTGTCTAACTATCACGGTTCATGAGATACAGCCTGGTGACAGACGGCGGAGTCTTAGTAATAGGGTCCCGTTTTACCCTTTGGATACGGAACCCTAAAAAGGAAACTCTTTTCTTTGTTGCGCTTCCAAAAGATGGAATAGTTTACCAGCACACGTTTGGGCAAACGTGTCTTGTCGTGTCATCTTTAAGGAGGGCTTCTTCCTATGACGTGGGGTCTTTCAATAAGGCGTGAAGAGGTACCTTGAAAATAGGTCGGCAGGGTGAGGGTGACTGATGCTATTTGTTTTCACGCTGCATCACTGGAACTGCACTGCAAGTAGTTGTACTTCTTTACATACACGTTTCTTGCCATAGCTTAGAGCCAGATTATTCGTAAGTTCTATGCCCTTAGTGGCTTAAACCAATTTCAACAACATTTAATGACATCCTACTGAAAGCATAAATTAAAAAAACTATTGATTTTGTCTTTAATAGGTATAATGAAATATACTGATTTAAAAAAATATATTGTCTTATTTCAATTATACGTTTATTACGTTTTTACCTGATACTGCTCCTAGGAGCAACAGGACCTTAAGTTCATGAGGACAGAATCGCCGGCGACATACAGTTCTATACGATACTACTAACACATAAGAGTCAATTTCCAATTGAATCATAGGTATTCACAGTGTTTGTCGGAAGCATATTCTAATCATACTAATAGACAAGGGTTCAATGATAAAATATTTACCGACTAGATTAAGACGCTGACTGTACGAAGGATTTACAGACAAACGAAAACGGCCAGACCCGACTCCAATACTATTCATCCTAATATGTATGTAAGCGTTGCGGTTTAATTTATATGTAGGTGGGTCTGAAACTTTCAATGGCATGTGGGAGGGTGAAATCACGCTGTATATTATAGGAATAACGCTAATTCCCGGTTAGTTTAGACAAGTGAGCAGTTTGAGACAGTCGCGTTTGGATTTATGAATTAATTAAAAAAAGGTTTTAGGATCGACGCGATATTAACCCGACGGGTATGACTTTAAAAAATAACTTTGTCCTTTATTGCCAGCGTTTTGCGGAAAAATACACAACTTCTGTTCTAAAAAAGTAAGCAATTCACATCACTCTGTGTTACATAGTACTCATATTACTTGACACAACAACAATCGCGTCTCCCATCCACGTGTTAAAACGACGACAAGACACACCGTTATAACACATCAAAGCAAAATCGGCACCATTTAATTTCCAGTGGAAAATTTTGCGGATTAGTACGTTAATTTAGCCGAGGTGTGGGGTATTCGACGGCCCTTGTTTCATTTAGCACTTACAAAGAGCAATCGATTTTAAAGCTCGCTGGATTGAAAATTATATGAGAAGCCTTAGAGAGCGGGTGCGGGTGGATCGTGAGCCGCCAATGCGCTTGTCTTTCGGTTCAATGGGCTTTCTTTAAATTGGCGGCGGCTCCGCTGGCCGCTCCCGCTTATTGCAGCCCGCAACGTCGCGACGGCCACGATATTGCCTCTATTCGACCTTTAAGCAAATAGAATTTCCAAGTCTGTAAATAGGAGGGCGTTATAGGTAAATCTTCGGCGTGTCCCCGGCTCGTTCACGGGCGAAAGGTAGAAATTCAATTTTTTATCGTAGCCACTAAGTACACTGCCGTAACGTACGCGCGTGTAAGGAGCTGTTTACTGGGTAAATTCGTGCGTGATGAAGGTCAATCCTTCAGCGGTTGTCAAGATTGTCTCTTTTCGGGCTCCAGGCTCTATTCATATTCATGGCGTGGTAACAAAGCGGCATACAATGTCGTTTCTATTCTGACGAGTGAACGCCAAGAAAGTTGCGTGTTACGCGGGCTTCCATCACGGATGCCATCAAATAATAACGAGGTCATCCTTCTCGAACGGTGCGCTGCCCGATATCGCGATTCGGAAACAATTGCGCCCGAACTTTTGCGCTTACGGTTGTATTTAATACATGACGTTGTCATTTGTTTAATCGTTCTTTATTTAAAGTAGGAGTACGTGCGTGTATCGATTGCCATTGGTCGTTCAGCGTGCCCATATGTAGCAGAGCCGATAATATCTCTATATCAGCGAAACGGTACAGTTAATAGGTGCGGAGAGCTCACATCTGCAGTACGCCGGCCGGGCTTAAGCCCATTGTCGTTCCGAAGAGAAGCCATCATGAATTCTGCCCACGATCTACTGTAAGGTTTATTGTAATTTACAAAACTGACAGAGGTTTTGTTGCTATCATTCTGGGGAACGTTTGTTTTGTTGCTCCGTTTTTAGGGACGAAAGACTCGGATTGGGGTTGTTGGAATACAAACAAATGTAGTGTGCGAGCTTACAAAGCAGGCGGCCATTCAATTGCTTTTAATACTTTGTTCGTAATGACATTTGTTATCTGAATTTTAATACTATAAAAAAACAGACTTTGAGTTTCACCCGCGTTCTTCTCGTAATAACACATGTTGTCAGACTCCATTTTAATTTATAACTACCGTACAATTGTACCCTTACCAATAATAATAAAAAATACTCGAAATTGGCTAAATGCTAAACGCGAAGCCATTAATTAAGATAATTAGTTAATTAACAGACACTTAACGTAGGGTCCAAAAAGGATCAAAAATACTTGTTAACCTGACAAACTGACAAAATTGAATAATTACGACGTATCAACTAAATGAATTTTATTTGAACGCGGTACCAACTTCGGTAAATGTGAGTTGGACAAACTTGAAAACAAAAAAAATACGGATTCTTTTATCAACACCCTGTCACATGAAATATTTATAAAACTTTTCGCAAACAATAAATTTCACCGAGAATGGACATAAACCATTAAACTTCAGCGTCTACTCTTTTCATAATCTTCAAAATAAAAAAGTTTGGCATTCCCCCTCCGTTATCGAGCTACTTATATAGTAAATTGCTGAATTCCCCATGCCCGACGTTGCCTAGGCTTGTTATTTAGGAAATACCAAAAGGTTGCAAACATTATACACTTTACTAGTAGCGGAAGGCTACTAATGGCATAAATTGAAGAGCGAGCGCTCTGGAAGCAACCGCAGGATTTTGCGTATTCAAAATTCAGTACCTACTGGCGCTGAGAAGGTTCCAAAGAGCGATCGACTGTGTAGACCGCCCTTTATAAATTTCTCTATTGAAAACCGAGGAGATGGATCGCTTTAAAAGCGTTGAGGGAACCGGAATTTTAAAGCATCCCGACGCATCCAACTGGGTATCGATGAAAAATCTGCTTTTTGTATAGATTTGACTCATTTTTATTATTAATATGTACCAAAGCAAAATAAATGGTTTTTTTTATAACTAGTTCGGCAAATGCCTTCTCTCCACCCGATGTTAAGTGGAAATGGAGTCCAGACGCGAAGTCAAGTGGTGCAGCGTGAAAACAACGCAGAATCATTATACCTCTCCCTGCCGTTTTTTTATAGATTTGACTCTTTTCAATAATTAATATCGAAACATAACACGTAAGACCACTTTTGTCAAGTTAAAAACAGGTGCGCAACCGATATTTTTTGTCCCAACTGAAATGGCAATTAAAACAGTTTTCGAGTATTATAAAAGCGTAATCCGTTTGTTAAGAGCTGTCATTCAATGGGCCCGTTCGAGTGGTAACATTTCGATATATTTATTCGGTAGTGCAAATTTAAAGCGTACGTAGTGGCTGCCACTCCATTATTTTTTAAGTTAGAAATAATAACAAATGAAGGTTTACCGCGGTTATGTGTTTTGTTTTTGTTTTACTTGAAGTAATAACATACATTAAAAGTAATGTTATAGTAACAATTGCAGTGCTTTTTTAATGACTTACAGGTAAGCATTCGCCTTCATCTCAACTGATGTTAGGTGATGATAAGGCCGAAGGTCGAAGCGCATTTCAACCGGAATCCTCAATTGCTGAGGTGCTGGCTATCTTATCTGTAGCTGCCGGAATACAATAATGCTAGTGACATTGATGTTATGGCGACATAATTAGATAAGATGGTAGCTAGCCGGTCAGTTTTAGAACAAGCCCTAGCACCAACTAAACTGATTACACAAACATGTAAACCCCGAAAATCAAACCCAGTTTCGTAATAAGAATATTAAATTCTAATAAGATGAAGTAAAATCAAAACTTAATACCTAAAGTTCTCAAATACAATTAGAGTTACTGCAACAAATCTAAAATTACATAGTAAACACTAGCTTCTCCAGCTCCCGTATCGAATTAAGAATGCAACTCGTTGTATGTCGAAACGACAGCATCCCAGACGATGCTTGCAACGTCATATCAATCACTACCCGTCCCAGGGTACCTGTCCCGGATACGAAATTACGCGAATTTACGTATACCAAAACCGACTTACCCCTTGATACCTTCCCGGGATTTAACGGACAACTAATTCTGCTTTAACTTGTACTAAATAAGAGGAAGTTTTTAAACGATTGGCATAAAGAACTTTGGGAATAGTTTGGACATTTAGCAGTACGTGTTCTAATTGAACTGATGCCCTCTCGTTATGTCGTTTAACTCGTGCTTGTTCGTTAGATTGTGTTATGATAATGTAATACTGTATATTTATCTGTATGATAATGTAATAATTTATAAGTAATAAAGTTATATCACAACAAAAATACTTTTTTTAACCCTAGAAAGCTAACATTCGTCAAAACCATCCAATAAATATCGCCCTCACTTTTTTATTGTTTCATCTGCACACTCGCGATTTCGCGCCAACTAAGTGACTGCTAGACTGCGTCGCATGGTAATCGCGCTTAGCCGGTAAGACAAAAAATTACTGCAATAGTTGCAAATTTGCCATTTATGGCGAACATACAATTGACTTATGCCGATTTTGATTTTCACGAACTTCTTTAAGAAATCTTTTTAAAGAAATTGATGTCTTGACAGTGGCGTCTCAATTTATTTATAATTGTATAGTTCTTGTACGTTGTAATATCAATTCATTTGCTAAACACAGTGATGTACACAATTTTAATACTAGAAATAAGTCAAAACTTGCAATGCCACTGTTCAGGTTACAGAAGGTGCTTGGTTCTTTCTTGGGGCAAGGTATACACTATTACAATAAAATACCAAATACTGTACTAGATTTGCCTTTAGATAAGTTTAAAAAACATGTAAAGTCTTCTTTATTAAAAAAAGGTTATTATACAGTCAAAGAATATTTAGAAGATAAAACAGCCTGGCTATAATAAAAAACATATACATAATACTACTTATAAATAGTGTCCTGCAGATAACAAAATAGCGTTGCATTGAACATTACAATTAGTTTTATTTTTATTATTATTAACTATAGTTTTTTTTTACTTTTACTAGTACTGTATGATATTGTATAAAATTAAACTGGTAAATTATGTTTTTGCTGACTTAAATATTTTATTTAGTTATTTTTTATTTTTTGTGTTATTTTACATGTTGTGATTGTCCTTTACATTTTGTGTTTTTATTTGTGATGGAAAGTGTCCTTTATGATAGGGCTTTTTCCAATATTTATGACGCTGTAAGGGAGAAAAGAGCTGGACACTTGCTGAGTTTCTTGCCGGTTCTTCTCAGTACAAGATCTCCCGCCCAGAGTAGATAGACTTACGAACCGATGGCTTAAAATGACGTTCATAAGAGCTATTTGTAGCCTAAACTGAATAAATGATTTTGAATTTTGAATTTTTGAATTTTGAATTTTGCGCCAATAAAACTTAAGTAACTGATAAGTCATTGTTGATTTTACGATTTTTTATAATAATACAACAGAATTTTTATTTAATTTTGTATAAGTGTTCCTAATTAGTCATTGTTAGTGTAGTTGTCTTAATTATCCTAAAAACACATGTGTCATTTAAGAATTTTGATTTAGTACTTATAAGACAAAATATATCATTTTTCGTAATAATTATCTTTAATTCATAACCCATATTTCTTAGAATTATAATAAAACTGATGAAAATATATTGTTTCTTAATAAAATACTTATTTAAAAAAATGATCGTCAAAAAGTCGAATGGTTAGCTTATCATAGTAGTTTAGGAACGTTAGCTATCTAGGGTTAAAGAAAGTTAGGGACATGGCCCTGCTCTGCTTGATGTTGACCAGAATCAGAGACCAAATGCGAGTACAGTCAGTGGAGCAGGACTCTACCTCACTGCCTTGCCTACCCGTAAGTTGCGCTAAGGCACTGGCTATCTTATATGTAGCTGCTGGAACATACGACCTCCTTGGTCGAGTGGTTTGTACATCGGTTTTCATGGTGTCGCCATCTCTGAGGTTCCGGGTTCGATCCCCGGTCGGGTCAATTTAGAAATTATTGTTTTTCTAAATTGTCTCAGGTCTGGGTGTTTTCTATGTAATAAGTATGTATTTAAGTATTTTAAGTATGTTTATCCGTTGTCTAGTAACCATTTAACGAGTTTCATAAAGAAGCTTCTCTTGGGCTAGATAATTGGTGTGAGTGTAGGAAAGTTTAGTTTAGTTTAGTTTACACAACAATGCTACAAGTATTGATTGTATGGCGACATATTTAGATAAGATGGTGGTAGCTAGCCAGGCGGATAAACAAGCTCTACCACCAACCACACCTCACACATAAACATGTACCCCCTCTGGGAATCGAACCCGGGACCTCTGGGTCTGAGACCGCTGATCTTAACCAGTAGACCACAGTGGCGGTTAAAAACTTACCTAAAATACTTACTTAAAGAACTTCCTTAAAAAACTGAATATAAAATTACGAACATTTAAGATCATTAATCTCTAATGCTAATTCTTAGTACAGTTTTTTTTTTCATATTATTACTTATAAAAAATATTCCTTAAAAAACTGAATATAAAATTACGAACATAAATTATCATGAATCTCTAATACTATTTTTTTTCATATTATTACTTATGTATATACAAAAAAAATTTGAACTGCTATACCTACATTCTCGTACGGCTTCGCACCTGTCGCAAACCAAAAAGAGCTTACAATCTTAAGCAAGCAAAAAGTTTACCTTAACAGGTGTACAACAGAAAGAGTTATAAACAAAGTTGTGAAAGAGAGAAACCTTTTTAAAAAAAATGGATACTCCGAATTTCCTTTCTAGAGACCCTTTTTATGAACTTCTTACAAAGGTCACCTTATTATAAATGTAAAATGTTAGGCTTTGTAATGTAAGGCTTTTTTATAATATCAAATTATAGAGCTAACCTCAAAAACAAAATAATTATACGTTACGACATAAAATTAAATTTATTAATCGTATTATGTTCTTAATAATTAATTTAAAAAAAAGAATCCGTTTGACATCGACTATACCAGTCATTTGTTTTTTATTAAGCATTTAATTCGTTAAAGTTGATTCTGGAAAAAGGCGTAAGTAATTCGAAATCGGAACACAAACTTGGACAATAAAATTCCCACTTGACATTAGGTCTGATACTTACAGAGCGGGCGTCATATCAATCACCATTGCCTTTGCGATCCCCTGGCACTTGACCTGGATACCAAATTATACAAATTTACGTAGGCCTAACCGACGTTAGCCCGGATTAGGCCAGCGCAGCTTACAGAGCGGCCCAATACCACGCTCAACTGATGCCCGATCTAATACATTTTTGCTTACGAAACGTAAACGCGTATTTAGATTAATACGGACTCGAATATTTTCAGAATATCTTACCTAAGCATAATACTTATAATACGTACACATTTTCCGATCCATTTCTGTAAGAAATAATCAGGATTATTGATATCGTGACGGTAATATTTTAGTAACACTAAAATTTAATTGTTGTTATTGTGTTTAATATAAATAAATATAAACGTTTTTCTATTTATTTGTAAATCTATGCAAATCATCAACGCAGATCAGCCTGTTCATACACATGAAATGTCTAGTTGGTGTGGAAATAATGTACTATCTCCTTTTCAAAAACTCGTCACGATCATCAGAATAAGTTTTCTACCTCAACTGAACACCCTGAAACTTGTATCTTAACTGTCAAAAAAATCAAAGAAAAGTTCCGTTCGGGAGGAGTAGCTGACTCCCCTTGTCAATACCGAAGTATGATAGTTTGACGGCCCATCTATAACTGTCGTCATAAATGTTGACGTAAATAAGCCTTTAATAGGTAAGTTAATAAGTAGAAAACTTTGAATTAACTCCTCATGGCCCGTCAATGTTGAGAGCCATCGAGCAACAGCCTACTTCGGCAAAAGTTACAACTAAGTAGGATTTATGTTAGACTCATGTTTCCTCAAAAGGATTACGAGTATATAACAGAGACAACATAACAATTCAGCTAACTTTATTTTACATTAAAATACTTAGCAAACATTTGATGTAATTTAAGTAATTTCCCGTTAAAACTTTGGATGACGATATAACAATTTACTTTGACATCCAGTCTCAATTGACAACTGCCACAGATTTATCAATAAGCTCACAAAGAGCTAACCCAAAAATGTTACGTACAAATATTAATAGAAGTTTTAATGTAAACAAAATGAGAACATTAACATGAAAACTTACATAAATCACAAAAGTACGAACAAGCAGGTGCCACAAAATCTGATATGAATTATTTTGCCAGTCAGCAGTTTACCTAAGTTGTAATAGTAAATACGCTTAATACCCCTTCATTTATAACTCCCTCTGTGGTTCTTGATATAGGCTCGCCCTTAATTCCGCTTTAATTAGTGTCACGCAAGTTCCTTAATCCTAGGCTCTAGGATCGTACGACCGTTCTTAAAATGGAGATTAGTACGGCAAATATCTCGAACTGCGCCATCCGTTCATAAAGCCACTACAACGCTGAGTAAAAACGGTTTGGAGTGCGTTCAAGTAGTAAGGGATAGGGTTACCACTTCAGATAGTGCCTATACGTATTATACAGAGAATAAAGTTCATATAATCAAAACGTGTCATCCGTGTCATTTTATTTACATATGAAAGTGAATCTATGTGTCTAGAAAATAAATGTATCTCAAAATTAATTCCAGCACAGAATTTTAAAGTATGTTGCTGTATTCTCTATTCAGTGTCGCGACATGTCGGCACGAAGAGTCACTGCGACGAGGAATTCTAAAAGAACTTGAACACAAACATAGTATTTTGTGTACGGAAGTCCTTCCGCGACCGCGCGCAACGGATGTTGTGGAAAACGCTTGCATACTGAGTAGGCGTGCCTAAAAGACACTGCGGTATAGTTTACCTACAGCGGATTAAACGAAACTTAAACATGCCACCTAAATCTGCGACAAACCAAACCGCCCCGAAGCCTTTATCCGTTTGCCAAACTAATTTATAGCCAGTTTCCACCACCAACACAGTTTTAATGTCCCCGCACACATTTCGTATCTTTGTAACAGAAGCTAATTATGAACATACCTAATCGATTTCTGACACATCTCGAGCCTCGACACAGCTCACCTCGTTTCTGGTTAATCTCATTAAAATTTTAATCATAAATTTCTTGCCGTCGAACGTCACTGAAAATAATTTCTGGGCTGTCCCCCGACGTGTCACTCCACGAATTAGTTACGGATTTATTCGTGTCAATCGGCGGGCGATTTTATTTTTAACGAGACATCAAACATTATCGAGGGCTGCGCGAGTTGCTCAAGCAGCTGTTTACAAATAAGAAACGTCGATGAGACGAGTGCGTAATAAATTTTATAACACGGCATCGATCCGAATTCGAGCGTAATAATAATATATCGGCACGAAATATTGGAATGTTCCGTTGCGCTCGGCCCGCATCTGAAAATAGACCCTCATCAAAGACAAGCAGGTTTGCAGCTGTAAATCCATTTCAGTGTTGCTTGTCCGCATTATAAATTGGAGTATACGTATCACATGTACGTGCGGCAGTTCGTTTGGCGTGGCGTATGGAACGAACGGCGTCCCCGCTTCCGCGAACCTGTGCTTCCATCCCATGTCGCACCGCATTCGTTTGCGTTTTCTATTAAGGGCTAGATTGATGTTATAATTCGATTTCGCATCCTCCGATTCGTTGGCGAACCGAAAATTCGTATTTACGAGTACGACACGAAAGCTGGGGCGAGGATCGACAAAGCCACACCGTTGATAAACTACTTGCGTATGATAATTCAAGTCATATTGCATTTGATGGAACGCCGCACTGAGTCTGAGTAGTAGGAGCGCAGTGCATAGATTTGCATTTTACGGTTTTGATACGTTGAGCGAATATTCAGTGCGGTGTCGGTAGGTATCTTTTCATTCGACGCGGGTAGCGCCGAGTGGCCGTGGAGGGCGCTCGAGTGGCGGCGCGTGCTTGAGTGGCCGTCGCGGTGCGCGTGCGCAAGGGCGGGGGGAGGGGGAGCCTCCCAGGCGGAGGTTATTACAATTAACTGCAGCCCTGAGTTGAGCCTCAATTTTGTACGGACGACACGGAACGCGTTGCTTACGTGAAGCATCAAGTGCTCTCTGAAACAGGTTTAAATGCTTTTGGTAATGATGGTTTGTATTGTCATCGGGTAGAAATTAATATGATATTTACTGAAGAAGCAAACTGTATTACTTAATTGTAGAATTAATTAACCTACAAGACCCTGTTCACTTAGATAACAAGAAGTAAAGCTTTTTCGCGAGGAGAGAGATAGCGAGGTATTTTGAACCAACGAAAAATATTCAAAGATTTCAAAGTCGGTGGCCGTTATCCGCGGTCGCGTGGACCGGAAGTTCGCCATATTGCGGCGTGTCAGCTGCCCGCAGCCGGAAGCGACGTCAGCGCCACAAGTACGAGACGGACATTTAACTAGTTTTATAACTTACCACTCAAAATACTTTGTACGTTTGTCCTTTGCGGCTCTTAAGTGATACTATTAAGAAACTTTTTAACAGAACTGAGAGTAGATTATTGTATCGATAACAATTATATGAACTTTGTTTAGTATAACCTAAAACTTTTATGCCAATCAGTTTTTTAAAAATACAAAATAACAATTCAGCAAAAAAAATGGATTTTTCTTTTATTTAATATCTAAGTACAAAAACCAAACTTTTAAACCTTCAGTATCGAAGTAATATTTTATAAAGCAATAGCTGTTAGAATAGCAGTTTCAAATCTAACTACAATAAAGGGATTTCAAGAAAAATCGGTATCTACTGGTTTTACTCTGATAAAAGGACGGATAATGACATCATTAGAATTACAGTCAAAAACCAATTTATTTTTAAATGGAAAGAAACAGTCGGTCAAGGTCTGTGTACTGAAATAACAACACAGTTCGGTTATGATTATGGCGCTTCAAGTGCCGGGTAAATTTAAAATACACAAGGCGTCTTATCGAGAGACTCTATTTCGTATTTATGGTTCGGGCACAGTATTATGCTAGTGTGTTGTTAGTGTTGTGTGTGTTATGTAGTGATCCAAAGTTATACACGAACTAGTTAGAGGTGACGGTCGCCGAATAGCTCTGTTTTGCTTCTATGCTTACGTTTTAAATAAATTATCATTGTAGTTTAAAGTTCAGAGTAAACCACATGAGCAAATAGATGTCAATTTAAGGTCTTTTTTTACTCGTTTTTAATTTCGAAACTTTTGTTTATGACAACATGTCAGTTCCATCGAACCTTATTAACTAGAATAACAAGAACCTTACTAATTAGAATAATAACTATTTATATTTAGAGGCGAGATCATAGAGCATCATAGCGGAACTCGAAGATGGTTTCGCCAGAATGCTCTGTAATATCTATATCATCTAGACGCTTTTGTCGTAGTTCATTATGCAGTGCAACTCTTTCAGTTTCAAAGTTTTTACATTCCAAAATAATGTGTTGTATATCATCTAACATGCCACATGCATCACAATTGGGTTAGTCTACTTTTTTCATTAAAAAGGCGAATTTTTTTGATGGAAAGTGACCAGATCTTCGTCTATGAGCTAATATGACTGTATTTCTCTTCAAATTATTATTGGCAAACCAGGGAACTCGTGAGGGCTCGCATTGAATGGTTTTGTACCATATGCCTTTCTCTCTCGATCTAATATCGAAGTGCTCCTTCCAACCACTAAAATTACTATTTCTAAACTGCGGCAGCACTTCAGAGTAACTTGGTAAGACATTAATCGGTACATCATGCGTTATTGCATCCTCAGCTATCCGATCAGCTTGCTCATTCCCATGTATTCCTATATGTGAAGGTAACCACTGCAGTCTTAAGTACAGACGTCTTCTATTGCATTCGTCAATCTTTTTAAAATAGTATAGATAGGCTATCAAAACACTTCTGAGCCCAGAGGCGCATCGAGCCAAGTGATATAAAGCACTTTTGCTATCCGTAAAGATTACTATGAATCGCTCTTGCGTCGTCAATGTATAAGTTAGCGCTTTCGAAATAGCAACTAACTTCACTGTCATTATTAAGAGCTCATTATATATTTTAAAGGAATTTGAAGTCGGTGTTTTAGCATCATAGAAGGCTGAACCCTGTCGACCATCACATCAAGAACCGTCCGTGTATATTTAGTACCAACCAGTATACTTTTTGTTTAACTCCTTAATAACAGTATATTTAAGTGAGCTTTTTTCGTACTTGCCTGATTGATTGTTTCCAGCTCGATTTTAATCACACCATGAATTTCTATCTGAATAACCCAAACATCTAACTAAAACAACTCGAGGATGCGGAGTGAGCCATATTTACGTATTTGGTGTCTTTGTAAGCTTTAATCAAAATAGGTTTCTTTTTCTCATCCCAAAATCGTAATATTGGTGTGTAATATTGGTTGAAAGAAAGCTATAAACATTTTACTTACTTACTTACGAAGTTCATGATTATACATAGATTTATAATGTATTGGCCAATGCCCTAACAATGTGGAAGGTCGGTATAATTGTCCAGTAAAAGGCAGTGGACTGTGAAACAAAGCTACCGTATTTTAGTAACGTACAATTCAAGCAGACGACAGTGTATACAGTGTTGGCAAATATAATTTTGAAATTGCGTTAAACATGGTCAAATATGCCGTAAGAATTCCGTCAGACAAAATTCAACGAGGTCACATAAAAAAAATATTGAAAAAAGCGCATCTTTTAATTCGAAAACTAAGCAAAGTGACACTTTTCATAGTAAGTAACTAGATGGCGCTGCGCGCTACTTAAAAAATAGTACCCAATACAATATTATTTAACATTTTGTCATTCCGTTAGAAAATCTGTTAGCCGTTATACGCCAATTTATCTGTTTTATCTCATCCCAATCCGTTAGATTTGACGACAAAACCGTCAAAGTTGGCAACAGTGAGTGTGTATCGTACGCTGTACGACTTGCGCCAAACTTGCGCCTGAGTGACCTCTAAGACCTCGTTATGGGAAATCCTTTAGGATCGTTGTTAAAAAGTACCTATTGTAATATTAGCCTAATGCCCCCAACTATGTAAATATCAGGATAATTTTAAATCGACATTCGATCGACGGAAACGGTCTTACAAGTTCTTGTTTTCGTCAATGTGAAATACCTCTAACGTATTTTAGTGATGTACCAATTCAAATCGACATACAGTGTGTATCGTATGCGCTACGACTTGCGCCCGAGCGGCCGCTAAGATGTCGTAAAGAGGATTCCTTTAGGATCGTTGCGGTACGCTGCTTTAAGCCAGGGTTCCCCCACAGCTATTCTGCGACCGCAGTACGGATATGACTTGACCGATAATTACTTATAACTAGGCTCTTTAAGGTTATACTGATAGATGTAGAATTGATATACTCTGAACGAATTTACTATATCTCCCTATAATTATCTCTATATGAATCTACCTACAATTGAGCAGAATTTTTTTTTGTGAAAAATAAAAATGTTTTTATGATGATAACGCCGTTATTGGCATTGAATTGAAGAAGGCTCTTGACTTACAAAGTAAAAGCAGTAGTGTTGACTTAGTATACCAAGGTCCGGTATAGCCATGCTAGCTTAATTGATAGAACGTATGACTTGTTCGGTTGAAAAAAGCAAGTGCTTTATCCGACCGAACAACTGCTATTTGAACTTTCAAATCCCAGCTCCGAATTTTTTTCATCCCTTTTTCTCAATCCCTTCTTCTTTTTATTTATTGTGTTTGTATTAATAATTTAGAAAGATTATGTTAAAACAGTTTATGATTAATAAAAAATAACATTATTGATATTTCAAAAAGGTATATGTAGAATATCCAACCAAAGATCTTATAAAAAAGAACATTATTGATACTTCAAAATAGTATATTAACAGCTATAAAATCGCTAGCTTTAGTTTTCAGTTTTTGCATTAACCGCCTTACAAATAAACAAAGAATAAGGTCCGAATAGTTATTCCGTGCTTTGTTCCTGTCATGTGAACGTCATTTCTAATTAGAGTAAAAGAGACAAAACACGGAATAACTATTCGGACCTTATTCTTTGTTTATTTGTAAGGGGGTAAGAGTTAAAACATAGCTTAATCTATATTGTGCTTAAAAGATCCTCATGTATGAATATAAGTAAATTCTGTGATATTGTTTTTTATCTCCCCCGCATGGTAACTACTTGAGTTTTTGCTCGATGCATTAATTTCGGTCCTTACACAGGGAGATAAATCACGCGTCAAACACAGTCACCGAGCGAGGAGGGTGCGAATCTGTCCAATGGTAGTGGATGCTGCCTTAGACAAGATGCATTCATTGACGATTTATCGCCAAGTGATTCATTAGGATTCTTTCAAATTGTGGCGTCGAAAGCTTTTCTAACTTAAAGTTGAATAGATCTTTTACAAAGATGTTGTTTACTATTCAAAACATCATGCGTTAAATAATATTTTCTAAATTAATCAAGTTAAGATTAATGCTGAAAAGATTACATTTTCCTTGTCAAACAAAAAACCGGTTTTACCAGCGTCTACGCTCTAAACATTATAATGATATTCAAATTTGAATAGTTCCGTGGCACCAAACAGCTGCCCCTGACCGCTATTTAATAAAATAGCAATTTCTCCTCGTATGATCTACATTATTAAATTTCAAAGAAGATTATGATCCCGTAATCTTGAAATATAACGTTCATTCTATATTTTCAACCACGCTCGTTGGAACGTCTTTTATTTATTGACGTTAGTCTTCCTTACATAAAATTTTGTGAAACTTCATCGTTACGAACCTTCTTTACAAATATCTTAAGTTATTTTACTAAGTAATTTCAGAAAGAGGCTAAGCAATTTTTTTTGTAAGTACAGAATAGTGAAAATACACTGTTCATTTTCTTTCTCACCTTTTTCAAGTGACTTTGCGGCGCGGCGGTCTAAATGTTTCATAACATCTTTCTAGTATATTTAGATGTCTCATTTTACATTCCTTTAACATTCAACTTGCTTTAAAGGATATAATTAAGTAATTTATAACATACGCGCCTCACGGCACATTTCCGAGAGTACTTAGCTAGTAGTTTTACATACCTTTTGTATTAATAAACTCGGGCCAAACCTATTTTACTTTAATCCTATAGCCTTTTGACACCGCTTTTTAGAGGGGGCTTATTTTGTTCGTCAACTAAACCGAACGACAGTTAGAGATACACCGCTTGTTCCGCGAAATACAGCTGTTGTGCTGCGGAAAGACGATTAATTTTCCTTTGTACTTTAATTATATAAGTCACCTTTGATAGTCAATACACTGAATGTGTACAAAGCAAGGTAATTACTTTGGAAATCACTTTTGATTGCAGTTGCATAACAGTTTGTCGATAGGTACTTAAATGGGTTGATTGAAATTTTGTAAACAGTAATTATGTTTTGCACTAATACACGACAGCCAATGTGCTTGTGGCCTGTAATGTGTGCTGGAAATAGGTTTTATTAGCTTTGGGTGACTTCGTAAGCTGGCAAGACTTTATTGAATAAATAAATAAATAATTAACCTTGCATTTGAAACACCAACCTTTAGTTTGCTCAGAAGTAGACCTCTTTGTTGTTAATGAGCTTTTTGGATTGTAACGAGTGACAAATAAATTAGTAGTAAATAAAAATGGTAATGAGAATGTATGCCGATGTAATTCTTCACTTCGACCCACCGTCCGGAGGGTACGATCGCGTCCAGTCCCTTGGCGTTTTGATGGCTGCTCTCGGCGACCCGGCGACGGCTTACAACATTTAGGTCCTTATTACGCATTCTCGACATTTGCTTAATGTATGAAAATTTGAAAGAACGAACCATGTTGATGGCACTCGAAACAAAATAATTGGTACGGTCGCGCGGTCCCGTATTCGGCCTCCGCATTCATTATTCACTTTTTATTTCGCCCTCCCCTCGGCTTATAATTTGACTCGAAACATAAAATCGAGTTTTATTTGATTATACCTACGTACCAAAAGGAAAAACTCACAACATCTTGTATCCTTCACTTTTAATAGAGAAAAAATATTTACCGTGAAATTTACTGGGTGAACTTAACTTTGTTTTCTTCATCCGCTACGTTGTTTATTACTTTTTTGTTCCAAAATTAATTGTGTGGATGTTAGGTGACGGACTGGGGAATGCAACTTTTCATTAGTTACAAGTTATTTCGGATTGCTCGAGCCCGTATCTGTGGTAATAAGCACCTACAGCAGACTCTTTCATTTCTTACACACACACGTCTGTCAGAATTTCAGACAAAGCAGTCTTCAATCTAACAATAGCCTGGGGTTGGGTATAGGCGTAGTTTTTTGCAGTTAACACGAAGGGGGAGAAAGCGCAAGGCGTCCCGCGACGGCTTGCTTTCATCCACTCTCTGGATAAAAGGAAGTAGGTACCTATTCGCATACATGTACAAGTATAAAAGTCGAACTCTTGCGTATTATGGAGTCACTCCTATGCTTCGAATGGCTTTCGATGACAAGTGAACCGTTTCACTTTTTGACGACTAAAATGCGCCTATTGTTTCGGCCGCGCAAGCGTTTCTGGAGTAGTGCTCACATTCTGAGCACATTTTTTGCGTGGGCGGAATAATTTTCTTTAGAGCGCCCGCTACAGCGTATTTCAAATTGTGAATTTTTTAACTTTACATATAGGTACGTTGATTACTGTGCGAATACAACTGGTTGGGCTGTTGCATGTAGGTAAATCTTGTAAGCTAAGACTAAGACTTGTTGAGAACTAAAATTGCCCCAATTGAACATTAAAATGTTAATAACATATTGACGTACAGTCGAGTTCAATAATATGTATACACTTTTGACAGATGTTGATTCTTATTACAAGGTAAAGGCTACTAACTGTCAAAAGTGTATACATATTATTATAGAACTCGACTGTACTCACAACTTTCGGCATCGAAGACATAGGATTCCTTTTTTTTACAAAATTATTAAACTTTTTACTATTAGATGGGTTTGACCGACCGTTACAGCTCAGTCCCAGCGTTAACAAAACAAAGGTTTTGTTAGTGTTGTTTCGCAAAAGCCAGTAACAGTCAGTATCCAGGTTTTCCATCAAGTCTTTTGAAACCTAAAGTATCTAGTACCTAAAACTTTGTATCTGAATGAAAGGTATCCCACTATAAAAAACCTTGCAAGACAGAATTGCTGTTTATAACAAAACTCGAATAAAAACTATTTGATAATGAATCAGACAATGAATATTATATCCCACGATCTAACTCTTCGATTGGATGACGACAGTATCCAAGTTATAAGAATTCAAAAGGCGAAAATAATAAGATTACAGGCTATTCCAGTAGGTACATACATATGTTCGTATTGAAAGGGCTAGTAACAGTTAGTATCCAGGTTTTCCATCAAGTCTTTTGAAACCTAAAGTATCTAGTACCTAAAACTTTGTATCTGAATGAAAGGTATCCCACTATAAAAAACCTTGCAAGACAGAATTGCTGTTTATAACAAAACTCGAATAAAAACTATTTGATAATGAATCAGACAATGAATATTATATCCCACGATCTAACTCTTCGATTGGATGACGACAGTATCCAAGTTATAAGAATTCAAAAGGCGAAAATAATAAGATTACAGGCTATTCCAGTAGGTACATACATATGTTCGTATTGAAAGGGCTAGTAACAGTTAGTATCCAGGTTTTCCATCAAGTCTTTTGAAACCTAAAGTATCTAGTACCTAAAACTTTGTATCTGAATGAAAGGTATCCCACTATAAAAAACCTTGCAAGACAGAATTGCTGTTTATAACAAAACTCGAATAAAAACTATTTGATAATGAATCAGACAATGAATATTATATCCCACGATCTAACTCTTCGATTGGATGACGACAGTATCCAAGTTATAAGAATTCAAAAGGCGAAAATAATAAGATTACAGGCTATTCCAGTAGGTACATACATATGTTCGTATTGAAAGGGCTAGTAACAGTTAGTATCCAGGTTTTCCATCAAGTCTTTTGAAACCTAAAGTATCTAGTACTTAAGACTTTGTATCTGAATTAAAGGTATCCCACTATAAAAAACCTTGCAAGACAGAATTGCTGTTTATAACAAAACTCGAATAAAAACTATTTAATAATGAATCAGACAATGAATATTATATCCCACGATATAACTCTTCGATTGGATGAAGACAGTATCCAAGTTATAAGAATTCAAAAGGCGAAAATAATAAGATTACAGGCTATTCCAGTAGGTACATACATATGTTCGTATTGAAAGGAGTGGTCCTTTGTTCGGGATGGAGGGCCTCGTACGAGTAATAGAGTGAGAGAAGCAATATAGGAGCCACTTCATACCTACTTCATACGTTTCTTTATACTATTGTGCGGATCCTCTTTAAATTTTTCATGGGCTTATCAACGCATCGATCAGTCTTTACTTATTCAGCTCACGGCGTAATTCTAAGATGCTCATTTACATGCGTTAGGTATTTTAGCGTACACTGTTTGCAGCCGTCACGAATTTTCCATTGGAAGGTGGGTACTTCTTCGAAAGGTGCCAAATGGTTTTGTGATGTAGTAGACATTGTTATGAGGATTAAAAAGGTTCGATCTGAATAGTAATTGACAATCTATTCTACTCGTATACCAACTAATTGACTTTTGACGACCCTTTGGTCGAGTGGTTTGTACACCAGTTTTCATGGTGTCGCCATCTCTGAGGTCCCGGGTTCGATCCTCGGTCGGGTCAATTTAGAAAATATTGCTTTTCTAAATTGTGTCGGGTCTCGGTGTTTTCTATATATAATAAGTATGTATTTAAGTATTTTAAGTATGTTAATCCGTTGTCTAGTAACCATTTTAACGAGTTTCATATTGAAGCTTCTCTTGGGCTAGATAATTGGTATGAGTGTAGGAAAGTTTATTTATTTATTTAATTATTAATGTGACATGTAGTACTTTTGTTTGTTTTTATTTCAACATTTTTTTTTAGTTTATTTTTTATTTGAGTAAGGAAGATAGCAGACAAGTTTAGTTACAATTAATAATATCAAAAGAATTTTCTTCAAACACGGGTATTATAGATTACAAGAGTTAACGCGTGTAGTAGCTATAAGGAATATTTCAGTCGTTAACTCAAACCCAATATCAGATTAAACCATCTGATTCAAGCAGGATTATTTAATAATTAACACCGAGATAGTTTAATTTACAAGAACAATACGAGCGCCAATAGTTATTCCTGGAGCGATATGAAACAACGGACGTCAGAAGGATATAGATATACATAGGTAATTATAATACTGAACAAATGCCCGCAACTGACAATACAATAATTCGATGATGACACCCATTTAGTATGCACGCGACCACTGTCGTCTATTGACGTCAAAACGTACGCCACGTACGCATTAGTACCCACTTATGACGTCAGTGCTAAATGCTCAATTCATCATCGCCACCTGCCTATAAATGTTTCACTCTGAAGCTCAGTCTGGCCCAAATAATCGCACATGAAGAGATCGAGCCACAACCCACCATGCTTGGCTTGCCATAGATACATAATTCACTTCGCCTTTCTGGTAACTGGCATTCTAGGTCTAAGAATCACCATTTGCCATAATTTGTTGATGCCACCTATTAGTTAAGATGCGATCACTGACGTGTGTTGACGTCAGTACGTACAAACTACAGACGCGTACAAACTTGCCACTTCGATACTCAGAAGGTTTCGAATAAAGCCACATGGGGAGATCGGGCCATAACCCACTACGCTTGGCCAATGCGGGTAGATAGGTGCATAATTCACTTTGCCTTAACTGGTAACTGGCACCCTAATTCAAAGAATCACCATTTGCCAGCCACGTGAGCTCTGTATTGTTACAAATGGCATAGATCAGTTCGTAGCACCCCGTACGTTACCTAATGAGCTGTGAGTTAGATAAGGTGTGCACAAGGCAGCGGGACCCTATCTATGCGGAATTCTCATTGCTCACTGCGTCAGAGAAGGGAATATTTCGGTATTGGTAGGTACTACCAGACACGCAAGTTATAGTTCCGCCATTGGAGAAATGATTCGTTGCACATTATTGCAATTGTGCAATCTCGCTTGTATCTATCATCAGCATATTTGGCAATCTTGTCATATATATACTTTGTATACGTTGTAGACTGGTTATATCCCGACTATATGAATAAAAAAAAAGAATAAAAGACATTTATTGGAATTGGAAACAAAACACACGATTAAACATACAACATGTAACAAAAATAATAAAAAATAATAACAATTGACATTGTGCCCCGTTATGTGATGCTAACACTGTGCTCAGCTCAGTATACGCAGCCAGCAGGGCCTGCTGCACTGGTAATCTGCTGTACACAGTAGTGACATATGCACTTTAAAATTTATATCATTATCCGGGGTTCCCACTTTCTAAAGGCGAAATACACGCCTATCCGTTATTTGGTTTTGATGTGAAAGCAGGACAATCATTAATTAGGATTACATTGGAAAATAAGTAGCATAATTAAATCTAAATGATATGTAGTTGATAAAAATACAACAGTTTTGGTTTTAATTTAAAGACAATGAGCACACTCGGAAATCAAGGTGAACCAAAAAGGTACGTACCTAATTCTGGATGAGTGAAATAATCTTCCTCGGGTGCAGAGTAATGAAAAATTGCTACTTGAAAATACGCATATATATAAAAAGACAAAGCAGCAGACAAGCGGTCCAGTGGCTTTGGGCAAACAAAAATGAAATGCAGTGTCAGCTTCGGGAGGGGCCGACCTTTGTGCGGGCGATCCTCGAAACTCCCTCTGTGTAAAAATTGATTAATATTGTCCCAAGCGTTAGTACCGCAATAAATGGTATGTTCACTCTTTTGCGTTGCAGAAAACTCGAGAAAGAAAATGTTTTCAGTTGGATTTCGCCAGCTGTAGGTAATTCCCTTTTTTTCGTTCAAAAAGGTGTGTTACGTTAAGTGGATTTGAAGCAATAAAAAATATATGTTTAAAGGAAATGCACGAGTAAATGATGCATTTTAACTGCATTGGTCGCTGATAATAGAACTAAAGACTTTTCTTTTGTTTGAAACATTGCCTCAGTACTTATTCGATTAGGTGGAACAGTTTAATGTCTTAATAAAAATTGTATTTCTTCTAAGGACAGCAGAGTGAACGGGTCCAGAATTTAAAGACCAGTATAAAAATGACATGACCAACGTAATTGTTAGAGTTACGTCGCGTCTGCTCTTAGCCAACAAACCGGCAAGTGCAAGACAACATATTATTTCTGTCAGAAAAATACAACTTGTCCCTGCAATACACGGCGACATTGTACACACGGAGCGTCATAATTTTGCGACCACGTTTTCGACGCGGCACTGACTGGCAACGTAAAACTTCATTGCACTTTTCGGGGGTACATTATGAATTGAGTTAGAACAACTCGTGAGCCACCGCGTAAAAGGATACCGTTCCACAGTAATTGATGTATGTAGCTTTTTGTTCAGCGCGGTGTTTGCCACCGCCCGCGGTCAAGTTGGACTAAATTAAATTGTTGTATTTTTCACGACAAAATGGCTGCGAGTAACCATGCCCGTTAACGAGGGTCCGCCTAATGTCATTTGTCCGTGTACGCGTTCCGAAAAAAACGTTTCATTACAGCCATTCATGCTAGCCGTTTACTTGACACCGTTTGGAGAAGTAATAATTGTGTAAGCTGTAATTATCGAACTCGGCAGACACAAAATTATCGGTGGAGTCCTAAAATAATTGTCGAGCACCTCCCTCGAGCTCTCCAACATTTTGTACCAAACTCGAATAAAGATGATAAGTATTCGGATCAAGAATAAAATTACTTAAGCTGAGTGTTCAAACAATTTGGCTAGGCAAACTCATTCGTGGCGGCGATTAATTCAGGCAATCACAGGTAGCGTGTTCCAATTTAGAGCGGGCCAAAAATTGGATATGCGGTGAATAATAATTTTCCCGGTGGAGTGGGCTGTGTTGTCCACATTTAAGGTAATTGCCAACAGTTTCGGCTGACGTGGCCAACGGTAAACCTGACGCTCGGTCCCAGAGGGACACCCTTTACATTCCTTTGCATTTATAAATGCCGCTTAATCAAATTTTAATTTATCGCTCCCAACGTATTTGAGTTTGAACGTCACTAACGCTTTCCGATAGATGACAATATTATAGGGTGTCTTACATAATTCGTAACTAATAATTATTAGCGCTATTAATGTTATAGACATTTAAAAATATTAAGTTATCTTTTAACTCTAAGATTACTAAATAGGATACATTATAGTTAAATATTCTACTTCATTGTAAGCATTAAGACCGTAGTCCTTCAAATTGACGACGCACTTATATTTAGCAAATGTGAAGGCTAAGAGTGTTTTCAAATTACTCCTAGATGACAATGATAGACTACACCGAAATTCAAACATTTCAGAAAATTATAGAGTAAAGTTTTCAGGTACATTGCTGGAGGCCCATTAATTTCTTTATGCTTACGCTATGCTTGAATCATTGTTAACGTTTGTGATCAACAATGTCAATCAAGTACCATATGTCAATCGCCACATTTCCATTCCCATTTATTTTTCCTCTCACGTTTATTTGGCCAGTCATATATTACTGGCCTACTTGTCAAATGTACAGACATAGTCAATAACACCCTTTACACCTCTGTTTATAGCCGCTTCCCACGTTATCAGACGGGTGTCGAAATATACGATCGCCCCCAAATTTCATACGACCATTGACTTCATTGGGATTAGTTTATCATTCGCAACGGGTAACTTATTATTTCTACGTATTCGTATCTTATTCGCCAATTACCTGTTCACTTTTCCGTGAGTGTCTAAAGTCGGGGAAATTAAACGCGGGAAAAAGGGCCTTGATTCGACGAGACAACGCGGGGTTTCAGGGAATGTTGTCACACTCAAGATTTACAGGGAAAAGGCAGGAGGCTGGGGTGGGTGCCACTACTTGGACACGTCCTACCCACCCTCCCCCTACCACTTATTCATCATTTACGTATATTTGAGTGTGATTTCGTTTGGGATCGCCCCAGTAGTCCGTGCCTCTTACTCAGTTACATTACTTACATTAGGCGTTACCGAATCTTGTTTCATTCAATTTCCACTGAGCTATTATCTTTCGCCACTCTTAGCAATAGGGATTCCCTTTATGAAATGTAATAATATTTATCGGGTATTTCTAGGGCCTGAAAGGTTTAACTGTTCGCTTCTAATTTACGGGTTATTTACCAAGGCTCCACGGTATCACATAAATAAATGTCTAATTTGTGATATATTTAATCGCAATTATACAGTTTTAGGTAATAAAATAAATAAATGTTTCCCACACTCACACCAATTATCTAGCCCCAAGAAAAGCTTCCTTAAGAAACTCGAGAAATGGTTAACTAGACAACGGATAAACATATATAATATACTTAAATACATACTTATTATACATAGGAAACACCCAGACCCGAAACAATTTAGAAAAACAGGTATTTCTAAATTGATCCGACCGGGGATCGAACCCGGGACCTCAGAGATGGCGACACCATGAAAACCGGTGTGCAAACCACTCGACCAAGGAGGTCGTCGAATTATAATATGTCATGTAGTTAATCTTTGTATTTTGTATTTAAAGGCACAAAAAATATTTAAAGGAGAGTGTTTGAGAAATAATAAATATTTAACAAAGGATTTAAACTGCGGCGAGATAGATATCACGAAGTGAAATCAACTGCAACCCAGCCATTTTGATGAATAAATAATACGTCTTTTCTTTAAAAGTAACGCTAACATTTTCGCTTAAAGGATGAAATTTTATGGTTCACAAAACAATTCTACGGTATAATTGAAATAGCGCTCTCCGCTTATGGAAATTGAGTTCACATTTCAACCGCTAACTTATAAAAAGGTTGCAGTTTTGTCTGGGAGGGTTAATTGTTTGAGTTTTGTCGCCGACTCCGCCGGTCAGGTGATACGTAAACGTCGGGTTTGTCCGGACCCTTTCGTCTATTATACGCGACATTGCTAACTTTGCCGTGACGTAATTACGGTATAGCCGCCGCTGCAACCTCCATTCTGATCGGAAACTCCCTGAAAATCTCAACAGCCATTGTTAAGTTGTTGTCGCATACTTTTTACCTCGTTATTACCCCTCTATAAATATTCAAAGAGAAAACAGGCACGGCTTTGAGATGAAACACTGCTGTATTGACATTATAATGAAATCTCCGTTAAACGTCTACGCTTTGATTCTTAAAATATGCATTGAATAAATATTACCTGTAACTCGCAGACGATTATATTCATCGAGTTTTATAAAGTGAATTTCTGTTTAACGAGTCTCTGGGGTTTCAAGAGTTTGGAAGGTTAAGCAAAAAAATGTATTCCCCAGACTTCGTCTGGACAACAAAGTTTATTTAGTCGGTTTACTGTACTGGGGTCGGTTGCTGCTCGCTATTATCACGTTGGCATGTTGGGTATGCCTTCTTTAGAATAGTACCGAGTCTACTCCGAGAGAATTGAATAATATATGAATGTCAATTGTTTTATCATTGTCTTCACTTATTGTGCGTTGCCTCTTAAGGGTGGGCCGACCAAAAAATGCCAAAAATGCAGTTACGGTTAAGTAAATATAATTGAAAATACTATCGTATTAAATGAACAAAATATATATTTAGTATCATAGGGAACGTGTTTACAATTTGTCAAAACCATAAATTCATAACACGCTATAGTTTTTTCTACAGTATCATTTAAAGTTGGGCAAAGATTATGAAAACGAGTGGCGGCGTTTAGTAGATTTCTTATAGTTTATCTAAATTATTGTACATAAATAATATATACTACAAATTGCTTGATAAACTACAAATTGCTAGACTTCATTTTTGATTCATCAAGTTGTTATTTAAATAATATTTTTTTATTAAGCACCTTAAATTCCCCATACAAAATTAGTATGGCCGCGCGGCATCAAATAAATATGGACGACGACATTTCAAATAAAACATATGACACTTGTCACTTACGGACGGCGCACCCTTAAGATATGAGATTTAAGGAACATTCCAACGAAACATCATCATCATGCAGTTTTGTATATTTTACTAAATTATTTACTCTTTGTTACAGATGGTCACCAGGACAAAGAAAATCTTCGTAGGAGGGCTATCAGCACCCACAACGCTTGAAGACGTAAAAAATTACTTCGAACAGTTTGGACCGGTGAGTATTACTCGTCAACACTTACGCTAAATAGGAGACGCAACTTTACGAGCGAGCATTTCGACTACGCAGCATTCGTTAGCGAAACGAATTTGGAATGTTTCATCGTCATGTTCCACGCAACACGTCAGCGTTGAGAGAGTGGAGTTATAGCAACTTCGCTCGCGAAATTTAATTAACACATAACTTTTTGGAAAAGTGTATGCTGAATTTGCGCTGTCATGTCCCATTTGTTATTAGGCGGCGCTAATTTCTCCAACAGCCAAATAATTCCGTGCGCATACCATTAAACACATTACCACCAAATTTGGCGGTTCTGCCCAACTTGAAAACAGTATTATGATTATTGTGTGCGCATGTTCTTTGCTCGACATTAAATTGAAACAGTGACGTTGAAAGTATAGCTTTGCCTGTGTCCAAAATAGCACAGACGGAATAAAAAATATGCGATGTCTCAAGGAGGGTGAGCCGTTTAAGTCACTACTTTGTTCTATTATTGTGTAGAATCGATTTTGAATAAGACCTAGCTCTTGTTAGCACCAATCGTTTTTAGGGTCCGTGCCGTGCCATAAAGCGCCTTCGTGCGAGAGGTTAAAGACAAATTTAAAGTGGAGCAGCGCGGAGGCCTGCTAGCCTGCGATAAGTTGGTCTTTGTCTGGTCGCGAGTCAGCGCAGGTGTCTATCTACAAAAGTTTCGTCGTAATTAGCACCCTATCTAGTAGATGCGGACTAAGGAACTTTTCAGAATTCAACATTGGCTACAGCCGGAGAGTCATTGTGCTGGCTTTCAAAGTAATCGGCACCCGCCAGCCCACGACGATCAAAACCTTCATTACCTATTATGAGAGTTAAGAATAAAGCCAACGAGTTTTTCGGACTGAATGTGATTGATGCCGCTAGAAGGAAATATCCCGGGGGAGATAAAAGGAATTTAATGAAGAGTCTTTAAGAATAATGATTAAAGGGAATGGTTATTCCTTTTGGTCGGCGGCCTAATGATAGGGTCTTTTGAATCGCTTTTGGTGTCTATGTAATAATGTGTAACCGCGTTTAGTTTAATTAAACACCCGCTCGGATTATTCTTGAGTTATGATCGAGCAAACAAAATGTAAATTGTGCAATGATATTCAGATTTTAATCGCGCTGCGCTCGATTATCCTTACCTTATTCGAAATATGCATAATGATCGTAAAATTCAATGACATTGTTGCGTTATACTATATTTTTATGACAATGTGCTGCCGAAAAACTATATCTGAATTAAGCGGTAGCTTGATTACAATACTTGCAGCTATTAATAATCTTTAAATGTCATAGAGACATGACGTGTCTTTAACAAGCGCAGTGTGTCTGAAAGGTGGTAAATAAATTAGGTTATACCATTATTACAGCCAAGAACGCACACCGAGAATTCTGATTACAAATTAATTCAATAACATTGAAGCCGTGCACTGTGCTCCCGGCACAGCGTCATTTCGTAAGGGTGTCACATTTTGAGCAAGTTTAATTAACAATCTAGTCGCTTTTGTAGGTGCCTTCATTAGTGTATTTGTGGATAAACATTGAGCAAACTCGACGCGATCCGCAGTGCGTGTGTGTGCGTGGCCGTGTGCGGTCGTCTATAGACGTGTCACTGGCATAGTATAAACAACAAAAAAGTAAGTCATCTCCCCGAACACGGGAATCTAGTAGAGTCACTTTCAGGTTGGATATTGACCTAATATTTTACAGTCATAGTAGCTAACAAGCGCGCTGCGCACGTCAAATGCACAAGCGCGTGTTACTCGGTCGGTCGGTCGGTGCGACCTTGTCACGCGAATCTGACGTATCTTTCTGATTTATCATTATATGCGATGCACACAAACGCATACTTATTAAATCTAAATCACTATTATCACATTACTATTATAATAAGATGACTTACCACGATGTTTGTACTATGCCACCGTGACGTGTCCTATCTGGCCGCTGTGTGCGTACGATCCGTGACTCCGATGCCTCGATACCGCTCGACTCCCTACGTGCGAGCTTTCCAAATGCAAACTGTCTCAGAATATCAAATGAGCCACTTAAATACCGAATACAATGACTACCCACCTGGAGCAAAGGCCACGGGGACGCGTGCACGCAACGCCGTAAATGAAAGGGGCCGAAGGGTGGGCGAGTTTCGACCCCGGTAACGATTTCCTTCAGATAATGGAGAATTTTCTGATGAAAGCTGCTCAACAGTGCCTTTTCAAGGATTAAGGAACCGTCGGATTTATGGGCCAAACGGCTCGCGCAAATTCTCTTCGTCACGACACTGCTTTCTCTATCGCATGCATAATATCTGCGAGACTTTTGTCTGAGCATTCTTTCGGGGCATTCGGAAGTTTTAAGTGGGGCTAAAGAGTTATGGAGATAACGTGCCCTCTAGTTTCCACTGCACAGCTGTGGTGTGCTAAAAAAAGATACAAATTGAAGCGAGTTAATTTTATAGCGCGGGACGCTTAAGCTTTAACAAACACGTACGTGAAATTACTTCCGGGCATACATTTTCCGAAACGGTTTTAAGGCGAAGGTAATTTGCCAAATCCTGTTAGTTATGAAGTGTTGTAAGTCCATGTGATTTCGTTCAGGAAAGTTTATGAAAATGTTCTTACGCTACCACTTTATATGTGCATACTGAGATTTTTGAACATTACTCAATAAATTTTACTGTTTCAATTTATTGCAATGCTTGTTGTATTCTAATCAAATCTCGGAAAATGAACGCTCCCAAAATGAAACGTTTATAATAAACAAATAAGCTAAAAGCCGGTGCGCGTCCCTCAAACAATAACAAAATTCAAATCGAGATTTGAAATCAAGAAAACAACCCTTATATAATATGTAGATTGCAGTCAAATTCACTCGAAATTCGAAGCCGCCGGCACGGAGATACTGACTTAAAAATTAATTAGCCGAACGACCGGTGTAATCGCTGGAGCCTACGCCGATTAAGTGTTATCTAGAAGGCTTGTTGCTTACGTAATTTGAACTTTAAAATTTCCACTCCAATATACCCTTTTCTGTAACTGAAATCGGCGGTTTGGCTGTATCACTCTTCTATTTTCCCAAATCTGTCTGCCAAACGCTATCTTAATCAGAAAACGCACGCCTGATAGTACAATTTCGCCGCGCAAGGCTTATGTTATTTTTTCTTTTCTCTTATAAAAATATATGTCACTTATCTTTCTATCTGGTTTACTAAAGCGATGTTGTATATTTAACGTTATGTTAATGTCAGATGGCGAACTTTATCCCCAAGAATTTGGCTTGGATGTCTATGGTAGAATATCCTCTGTCGTTAAATATTATTCTCTATTATTTTTAGATTTGGAGGATCAAAGAAAGATTATTGCTGTCTTGTGTTGTAATATTCTTATTTCCGTGGCTGTATTGTCGACGCCGGGTTCCATAGCGTATTCAATTAGTTCCTTTGTAAAATCGATTTCCAATCTACGGGCTTACGCTTAAATTAATGATGATGCTGCTTTCTTGCAATTTGGCGTCTTATATTACTCGTAGCTTCCGAACTAACGTCGAAGTTTCCTAACCAATATAAAGTTAGTGAGCTGGCTTTCACTAAGCGTCGCACGCACAAGAGGGTGTCTTTGAGAAAGTTCCGTTGCATGCTTGATTCGCTATTGTTTTAGCTGTCGAGCGAACCAAAACTCTGACCGGCGCGGCGCTCCACCGATCTCTACTGGCACACTACGCAAGTGTGTTGCCTCCTGCAACTTGCACGATCACGTCTTGTTATTATCTTAGCATACGCTCTTAACTTGGTATCGGCAATCGAATGTTCTGTCAGTGACTGCGAACTGGCATTCCAGTTTAGTTGCAAATGACTCAACACAGTCTGGTGTTTAACACAAACTTCGGCGTTCATATGCGCACATCATGTGCCTAAACTGTATATAGAATTTTCAATGTTTCCCGGACAATTAAAAAGTCGTTTTGATTTGAGGCTTCATTCTGTAACATCGTGATAGAAATCGGAGTAAGTTTATGCATAGGGTTGTGTACAATAACAGCAGTCTTAGCGTCGAGTCTCAAGTTATCCCATCAACTCAGTTAAACAAACAGTTCTTCCGCGTTCGTCTATTGCTATCTAAACATTGTTGACTGTCAACAGCACTCGAACTGTAACTGAGGCGGGTGGAATTCGGCCCGAACGGGTACCTACGATAGGTACGATATCATCACCGACCGTATATCAATCAGTTGTTACAATGCACCACGGTTGTCGTTTATCTTCGTGGCCGCTCGGATCTGTCTGTCCAGATTCGTGCATTGTTCCGACATTAGCCCCGGCTGCCGAAACGGTGGATGTCTGGAATGCCAGTGGGTAGTGGCGTTCCCGCTGCAGCGCGCATCGAGCGCCCGATAGCGTTTCCAATTTCCTGACTTAAATTGCTCTAATTTGGTTATGCGCTGACGGGTGATCGAAGGCTGCTAAAGCCCGGAGCGCTAGCGACATTCGTTTGTGGCCTGTAATTTGTGTTGGTTTTCGACGGCACTTTCAGTTTGAAGCTCTCTCTTAGCTTTGGAATAGTTTGTGGCGTTTTAGTAATGACTTGGAAAATGAATGAGTGTCAATAAATATTCGTGTTCGTAAATAAAATATAACGTTAAATATTATATAAACAAATCATTATCATCACGTTGAAATCATAGTATATCAATAACGGTGTTTAACACATAATTTACAGTTTTACTCCTACGATAACTTACTTTGTATGTTTTACACACTCGATATTTTGTTCTATAAATACACTCGAGAGCAATGAATCCGGGTCACTTAAAGAAACCAATAAATCTTGGAAACTAAGTTAGCTAGCTTAATGAAATAAATTGTGTTTAATAGACAATTAAATACTCCTTAAATGAAAGTAATAAAACTTCATAGTTATTGTAAAGTTATGTCATAAAAAATCAAATTTGTAAAAGGGAGACTTTCGAAGATGGAACTACGAAATTACTGCAGTTGTTTTTGCTTTTGTTTCTAATCTGTCATTTAAGTGGGTGTATAAACCATGTTGATAGTGTTCAATATTTATTATTCAAGCTGTAATAATGTCGCTTACACCTGAAGAATGCACCAGAGTTCTCACAATGCTGGAAACCGGCCGGAGTCAGCGCGATACAGCCAGGACTGTCGGTGTGTCGCTGTCAACAGTACAAAGAGTTCTCCGACGTTACGAGGAAACTAGCTCTAACCTACGCAGACCAGGAACAGGCAGAACCAAGTGTACTACAGCACGAGAAGATCGAGGGGGGCACGGGCGCACGTGCCGCCCCCCCCCCCCCCCCCGACGGTATTTTTGTGTACTGTGAAGATTCCATCACAGTTCATACTTAGAAGCAAATCGAGACCTAAAAATGGTAGCAGATGAGAGAAAATATCCCAGTATCTCCAGCGGATGCTTACAAAAGAGCAACGGTGCTGCCAAACATTAGAACTCTTTGTCAATTGCTGTGCACATTTCCATTGACTACTAGCGCTGCCGTGCCGAGCGATCTTTTTTCACCTTACGCCGATTAAAGTCATATCTTCAGACGACAGAAGACAGAAGAGCGTTTGAATGGATTGGCTTTAATGCATATCCATCAAGACGTTGCGGCAAAAGTGGACGCTAATGAAGTGCTGGACATCTTAAGCAAGAAACATAAAAGAAAACTGTCTTTATTAAACATATAATTTTTCTATTGTTTTGACACTTTCATAAACCTTCCATACATACATACTTGAACTTGTAGAAAAAACTTGAAGTATGATATTTCATGTTAATTTCTAACAGTTATTGTTATTTTTGTCCCCCTCCTCCTCCCCTTGTGCCCCTTAAATAAAAAAATCCTGGATCCGACCTTGCTCGTATGGAGTGGCCAGCACGCAGCCCGGATATCAACCCGATCGAGCATGCTTGGGACGAGCTAGGGAGATACGTAAAACAACGAAACCCTCCCCCAATCACGCTTCGTGAGCTCTCTCTCTCACAGAGGAATGGGAGAATATTCCCCAAAATCGTATTAGGAACTTGGTTTACAGCATGCCAAACCGCGTAAACGCAGTAATGGAAGCACGAGGAGGCAATACGAGGTAATTTTTGAACAACATAACGTTATTCTTGAATTTTATTCAAGAATAACGTTATGTTGTTCAAAAATTTCATGTTTCCTATTTTTGTTTTAAGGCGAGTTTAGCAGTTTTTTTCCTTATGTATTTTTTTGTTAATAAAATGTAGTGACTCATAAATTTTATTACTTTAATTTAAGGAGTATTTAATTGTCTATTAAACACAATTTATTTCATTAATCTTAGTTTCGCGTATACGCTTCAAAAATGAGGAGTATCATAAATCTAGAACAAACATGTTAGAGGAAAATACTTTAAATTCTACTAACTCGCTTATTTAAAAGTTTCAACTTATTTCCGAATATGTCTTCCGTCTGTTAAAGTAATGAACAAGCAAAAAAAAATTCACTTCCGAAGCACGAAACGAAAACTGCACGTTTATAAAATTACAAACACGAATTTCCCTATTTGAGAGTTTGCTTTTATGTTTAAAAGGGAATGGGACAGCAGGGCCTTTTATGACAAAACGCTCTAACCCGGGTTACAGCGTTTTGTAATAATATAGTCTAAATGTATCTACTTGATGTAAGCTTTGTACTGGTTGGACCAAACGCAGATCAATACAACTTTTCAACCGAAATATTTCATATAACATTTCGCTGTAACCTAAAGCGTGGATGAAATACTTTTGCAAAACGCAGTAGGCTAGGTTGCAGCGTTATACCGTGATAGGATACGAGTCGTCCGAGCGCTGTCCACCGCGCGCCCGTGATGTGTGCGCGTTTTTATTTTTACAAAACACTGCAAAACAGTAATTTTATATGCAGATAATTGCAACGCTCAAAATAATAATAAAATTTTATACTTTGCTTTGCTGAGACTAATAAATGATTGCAGTACTGACATCAAAACCATTAAAATCGAGTACTTGGAGCATATATGTGTCACACATATATGTCAGCCGACCGTGTACATGGTTCATTAACAAATAAAATGAACAGGTCAGGAAATTTATATGATTTAAATGACTACGTTTCTGCATTCGCATTATCTAGAAATAATTTGACCACAAAGACGTTATGCTATTCAAAAACAAATTGTAGTCTGCTTTCCCCAGAAACTACAACATTTCAAGTTTCAAAATCGTCGAATTCCGAAGAGGCGAACTTTGTAAAAACGAATTACCAAGATGATGTTGAAACAGATTTTGAGCACTGTAGGGAAAGAAATTGAAATGTTTGAAAAGATACCGAGAAAAACAAAACCGGAAGGTATATCCCAAAAAAAAAGGTTTATTAAAACTATTACAATTTATGCCGAAGTCAAGGCATCAGTTTGTTGAGAACTTGATAGTAAACGAAGAGATTACCAAAGATTTATATAAATCTGCTTCAGAAATATTTGAATATTTTTTTGTTAATGTTACCTTCGTAAAAAGCCTATAATTAAGTATATATATTTCTTAATTTTATATATAGATTCCACAATAAAAAGTTTTAATTCTTGTCTATATTACATTGTCTTTTAATTTTTGCTATTTACCTAAGTTATAGAGACTTTAATTTATTGTTAATATAAAAAACAATTACGTCTACAATATATACCTAGATACATTATTTTAGTTTGTGTGGCTGTGGTAGTTATAACTACAAAATGATGTAAACTAAGTTAACATCGTCTTGTCACAATAAAGACGAATATTGGCTTGCTATATGCCATCGTCGTAACAAAACATGTTTTTATATTATTTTAAGATTAATTTCAAAAATACGATAAAATAATGTTCTAATGAAGACTTGCAAATATTGTAAGTAATCGTTTCTTAAAGAACTCATGTTTTTATCAACACTGGATAAAATTTAGTAACGAGTTAAAGATAAAAAGTTTTAAACTAATTTTTCGTAAGTTGACGTTTTACAGGTTAAAGCGTAGCAGAGTGCCAATATATTAGCCTAATGGAGAACTAATTACGCTCTTGAACGGTTCAGAGGACCACATAATTACCCCTCAAGGAGATCTTTTCTGAAGTGTGTACTACAAAACAACATTAGGTAAATTTATTCAAATACCGGCTACAACATTAACTCAAGCTTACATAATTTTCAAGAAATATCTCGAAGAACGAAAGAAGGATCGTTCAACTCATTTGACAAAGAACGCGCGAACTCAAAACAATATCACAAACCACCCTCTGCTGTCTGCTGGAAAGGACTCTCGAGTATTTTTAATGCGCACAGAAACGAACCTATGCCCTATTTTAGTTGGCATTCGGTATATTTTTGTTTGAGAGAAATAAAATCGGGACAATGATGTAATAGTTTTCTCGGCGTAAGAGGTGTAGGAGGGGCAAGGTAGCTTCGGATAAACGTACCCCCCGGGCGAACGATTTGTATTAGCCGTCTAGTACTGTTCGCGTAATTGTCGACGCCCGGAGCTACATTCGCGCACTCGAACACGTAAGAGGGGCAAATCCGAAAAAGTAATGAGAGACTTTCAATCGATAGCCTTCCTAAATTCTCTTTTTTTATTATCTACCCTCTTTTGTTCTCGACTTCACTCAGTATTCCGAGGGCCCCGCGTTAAATGACGTAGAAAATTGTATAATTATTTGTATCATAATAATTTCACCGCCAGTAAATTTTTGGTAGGTTCTCTATAAACTCAATTGATATGCTATGAGTGCGATTCACGCGTCAACTGATTGATCCTGTTACAATGTTCGAGCCGATGGGGCGGTTTAAGCCGATCATTTGCGAAATGAAAAACAATTTCAAACGAAAAACGAGGGACGAAAATAGCTACAGATAAATGTGATAAAGGTAATATTGCGGACATTTTTTTTACAATTCTCTTCGTTCAACGGCTGATCATTTATCAGCCTTAGTGGTATTTTTTTGCTGGTTTGCTATTTCTGAAGAAAGTGTTAATAATTTAAACTCACAAAAAAAATAACTTTTTATTTCAATGTATAAAATTTTAAATAGCAAATATCTGAGTTTACGTAAACAAAACGATAAATAAATCAGAAGTGATATTGCCACAAGGCGATGGAAAGATAGTAATAATAATATCAACAGTTTAATAATTCAGATCTGATATGATGCCCCTGATAAGTAATCGGATATAATCCACTTAAAAGTAAATATCTCAGAGCATTGCTTGGATAATTTATTGCTCTCACAATTTTAAATAAAATAAATAAGTTGCTGTCTCTTCTTCTACGATCTTGATATATTTGTTAGATAGTTATTTGTAATCATTTTTTCTTTAGATTTTGGAAGTATCTAAGCATTCATGATTAGATGTAAAAAATATTCCCTTGAAAACTCGACAGACAAACCCGGGTCTCAGTAGCTCAAATGGAAGAGCAGTCACCAGAATTCGGCAAGCAAACGGGGAGTTGCATTTTTTAAAATGTTATTATATTAAGCAAAGCAAAAAAAAAAATAAAGTGAATCACTTACTAAATTACAAAATAAGTTCTTTTTACTTAAGTGTGGATGACAATATACCATTTAATTCCGTTTTGGGGGCTTTACCGTGTTCTTAAGCTTAAGTCATGCCCTCATTTCTTTTTGTCTGACATTAATTGGAATATTATAATTTATCAGACGCCTCACCTTCCAACGGCTTACATAATTCTTTGTTACCACGTCAACTCTATTTTTTTTTAAAGCTGGCTTTGCATGTGGATCAAGCTGTTAAATTATTCCTAAATTTTGATTGCCTCGTAGAAATCCGTCCGGATTCTGCGGAGGGTCTCTTCATTTTTTCATTCTCGTTTCGAGGGACAATTAGGTATGCTAATTCATTTATTTTATGACGGCTTTGTGAAAAAATTGCTGAGAAAAGATCGGTGTTGGGATTTAGGGGGGTTCGGTGTATGCGCCCGGGTGGGCCCGGGTGGGACGTGGGGGGGCTGATAGCAAGGTTGACGTCTCACGCGGAGCTGCGGTAATTAATGGATCGTGCGTGGCCTTCCTCTGAGGATAACCGTTACACAGATTCTATATCTACCCTCCAAGTCTGTAACAAAAGCACACAACTTAACGTAATATATCAATTGATTTGTATGTGTAATAACGACACATTGGTAGAATTACGGCGAATGATAGCTGAATAAGGAAGATATTTATATATTCGAATCTCAATCAATAAAAAAAAAGTCAATTTAATGGGCACTTGCCAAAATTCAAAGGTTACAAATCATACATGTTATTATAAAGTTTACAAAATCAAGTATTTACTCATAGGTACTAAATAAGGATGTCACTGCTTACTTTTTCGCGAAATATTTACCAGACACGATACGCTATTCGATGTCATTACTGAGCGACGCATGTAAATATTGTCGAAGTTTGTACAAACACTTGTTTTTCCTGTATAAACGATACGTGGAAGTCGTTTGATTTTTGTTTCATGAATTTTTGCTGACGTCTCAGTAGGTCAATTTTATGTACCCGATTCGAAATTTTAATTCGGTAGAACAGGTTAATGTAGGTAAATTTTAAAACTGTTTTTACGGTAATTTTAAAAACGATAATTTACAAATAAGTTTTTTATTCCATTAATAACAAGTATAGTGTTACTATTACAATTAAGTTTCGCATACCGTGTGCTTATAATAAGTAGGTGCATAACACTATTTTAAATACGTAAATTATCTACTTCATCGAACTATTTTTAATCCTTATACTTAGGTTAGTACTACACCTAATATTAATAAACAATAGTGTGTGTTTATGAAAACATTCAAGTTATCCCCAAAAGGAGTTAAAATTAAAAATCCCTCTTTGTTAATATCAAAAGTCTCAAACAGTATAGCTATGGAGCACCGGCCGAAAGCACAAAAAATCTAATGTTATGAGTTACATTGTTGCCATCCCGAACGGGCAAACAATAGTGAGGTCCCGTAACAAGTTTCAGTTTGTTTTATTACACACGCATTATCTACTGACGTATAAAGGAAACGGCGAAAAATAACAACAGGAACGGGCGGGCCGTGACAATTCCAACTGTCAAATAATTCAAGGTACGGGTAGTTTCTCACAATCAACGAGATCTACAGCTTTACTGTTTTCTATCCGTTCGGTTGGTTTATTCCGCGCTCCACCTAAATATAAGTTCGGCATATCTGTACGAATTCCCAAGATGAAAAGGTATTTTTCACTCGCGGAGTTAGACGCGCCGTCGCGTCGCGCCGCGACGCGACGCGGTGTTCGCCGTTACGCTCTCGTGTATCGATTTGTAAAATACCGATGTCATGTTTATTTATCGATTGTTTTTGATCTAATGTTTAAGTAAAAACTATACATTGGAATGACACAGTTTTTACGAATTTACTCGCGTATAATTAACATGTTTTTTTTATATCTACTGACGCTTCAAACACTTTACAGGGTCCGTTGTCACACAGAGAGAGAGAGTTTACATAAATAAAAATCCATACATAAATATAAATCCTTATTACATTTTTTTTTGTGTTGGTCAATAATCGTTTTTCTAGCTCTATCCCAAAAGATATATAAATACAGATCAGATCAACTCTTTAACAAAACCGGCTGTTGTCAATAAACCACTACTGCATTATATTGCTTATCCATTGGAGATCAAATAAAAAATGTTAAATTGCTTATCTCAAACCGCACAACTATCCTCATATGCTCAAGCGATTTCATTAAAATTAACCATTTTTATGAGCAGGCAAAAGTGTTATACGCAAGTAGCCTTTTGAGTGCGAAGTCTTTATTATTTTCTCAGAATCTTATCGCCAAGCGAGGCAACGCAACATCCCTCACTAACGGCATAATGTCGTAACGTCGTGTTTTAGGTATCGTAAAAGAAAACAAAAGCAAGCGTGCCCGAAGTTATAAAGCCGCTCGATTTTCGCTATTTAGGACTGAGAGAATTAAAGTTCTTTTGAGGAAAGTTCACTTTGTTATACGCAGAACGTATCCAAAGCGGGTAATAAGAATTCCGCGGCGAGCGGGGCGCGCGGGGGAGCAGGCACTTCGACGAAAAACGATGATGAAGCACGATCATGTCCCCGCGATCCCCGCCTAGCTGACTGACAAATTGTCAAACATTTTTTTCGCTAAAATTCCTTTCGTTCGAATCCAATTATTGAGACTTACCGACCGACGGTAGGCTGCGGCGATGCCGCCTTCAGTCTGGACTGGAGCGCTTTATTTCCCCGTTCCGATCATATTGCTCCTGGGTATGCGTTTAACCCTCGTCTGCAGCAGTCACAGCATTGCTCACTCACATATCTCTTTATTCATCAGTTCATCCAACTGTTTCGATATCAAAAAGACGCAGAGGTACCGGCTGAATATTGTCCCGCCGCGGTCGGAAGGGCCGCTACAGCAATATTCCCGATGCAAACATGTTTTCGGCATTCTCTAATTTTATTTTACCGTACGTTTGGTACAATGGGATGTGCAATTTCGCTCAGCTGAGGCTGACTAAATTGGTTTGTTGTGCAAGCATCAAACAAAAGCGAGGGCCTATATAGCTTTGGTTATTGTATGCGCTTTGTGAAATTAAATTTAATATTCTGGTCTTTACATGTTTGGTCAGTTTATGGACTATAACAGGTTAAGTCTTGCTATCAATTACGATTAATGCTATTTTATGAAATTGCTACTAACTTGAATTATGGTCAGAGCTTATTTTAAATATCGTGCTAGTAAACTATTTTGTACAATTTGTTAGCAGATGATAAAAACACCGAAATTTTTGTTAGGATTGGGTGCTCCTAAATAATGTAGAATATGGGGAACACGCAAAAAGTGGCGCGCGCCCGCCCGGTCATACCCTTAAACGGCACATACTCAAAACACTGTAACCGTGATAAAAGCGATTGTATGCAGTAAATAAAATATGACTCGGTCATATTTCTACTTTCGTTTCTTCCCCGTTTTATGTCCCTTTTTTCTGGCCTCTGGGAAACCGTTCATACAAATACCTTTCCGATATTGCCTTACTTTATTAGCATTGGGCACGTGTTTTTATATCTGAAATATCTTTCACTCCAGTGGCACTTCTGCGGAATAAAGATTGCCACATGTGCGTCCGCCCTGTACCTACTATGATATATAGATGAAGTTATTTCTTGCCGTTCTTATAATTTATTGTAAGTGCCGTTACCGGTGAAACCTGGGAATTAACGCTGATTTTATTTGCGTGTTGCGCGGCTTACTTATATTGAAGGTCGTAAAAGCATTTGTAACTTTTTCGTAGCTAGTTTACGGTTAAGGGACTGAGGAGTAATAAATAAATGTGTATGTTACATAGTAAAATTACTTGGGCATAGCGACGATAATAATAAGGCCTCCGGTATTGCGGAAAACGTAAACAGAATAAGTTTTACCTGTTATGTTGCATGCGTCAAAAGGCTGTGGTGATTACTTATCATCAGGCGGAACGTTGCTATGTCTATAAGTAAATTTAAAATTGGTTTGAAAAACTACAGATACAAAAATAATTAATGATACTACATATTGCTACATACTACTATTCATACGCTACCTTTTAAATACATATTACAGTATAATTATGTAAATTAATGTTCGCCGCTGCTTGAAAAAAAACATTCTACAACAGCAACAGCAACAGTAGCATCTTGTACTTGTCAATAAATTTCCTTTAAAGTTATTGAATAAAATATGTAGGTACACATTAAAAACAAAAGCAGACATTTCTATTAGACGCAGTAAGTGTTTTATCACTGATAAACTCGGTCAGTAACTCTCTGTCCTCGGGGTATTCTATCACTGATATTATGCCTACTTGTTCAGTACCGCTCTGTCCGAAATATTATTTCTCGCAGAACCATCATTTAGACTGCGTAGTCTCAAGCCGTTGGGATCGGGCTTACCGCGCAAATAAATAGCTTCTTCGAAAGCTATCGCGAAAGCGAATTAGAATAATGCTCCGCGATTTGGCGTTTCAACAAACGAGAACGTAGAATGGCCCTCTGTGGATTATTCGGGGCGTTTGCATGGGCTCTTCCGAATTTGGGTATAAATGGAGGTGTCATGGCTGTAACGGTTAACCGGTCAGTCGTATGCGTCGGTAGAAAAAAGGCGTTTCTAAGCTTTGCGATAAGAGAATAAAAAGCGTAGGCCAACTCTAATGAGTTGGCTACTAAGGAACCGTTGGAAGAAAGGAGTACCAAGGAAGGAGTTGTACCAAAGATTTAAACTTTATGGACTTAACTAATATAGGCATAGTGTAGGCTCGGAATTAGATATTGCATGTTTTGCTTCCGGCATGTAAACTGCATTCAAATTAAAGTAAAAGGAATAAAACAAGCGAAGCTTTTTGTTACTTGCTAATACCTTAACTCTTTGGGGCATAGTGGTTGATTTTTTTACCACAAATTACATTTGGTTTTTAATCTTATCTCAATCACATAAAGTTCAAAATGTGGTGGGAATATACATCCCTCTGACCCTGAAAGAGTTAAACGACTATTGTGAAACATTATCGGTGTTTGACAACGGACCTATGGTCTTGCTCGCCCTAAGCTCTATCCTTTGAATATCCTTAGAGATTTTATGTTAGCTTTAGACTTATGCTACGAAACCTGGGTTAGACATTTTCATGGTAGTGCTTTGTCACTCAGACTTTTTGGTACCGGCCAAGTAACTTTTAAGTCCTTACGTACACTTGAGGTTCAACATTTTATACGAGTATAGTAAACTTGTAAAGAAAAAACAAAATGCCTAACATTCAATATTTGAAAATTGTTTTAAGCAACAAAATAATATTTTGTAATTAAATAATTAATATTTGTAAAACTAAGTACCAAGCACATAATTAATATTGTATAATGTTTTCACTCTTCAATCAGCTAATGTATAAAGCACTTTAAACGACTTTTAATTTGTAAAAGCTTTTTGCAGCGTGCCTTTCACTCGCGCGCTGCGACTATTATTCATTAGCAGCATTATATGGAGCATTGTGAGTAAGCCGTGGTCAGATCAAACGGAGCTGTCTGTCGCACCATGCTAATGCCAAAGATTAATGGGATTACTCCCGCGACCGACGCACATGAGTGGACTAACAAAGTTCTGTCCATTACCCTTGACGCTATGCTACCCTGGTATCACGTCTCGCGAATTTTAATTCCATACCCATTGAAATTTTGCCTAGACATAACCAATTATTTAATATTATTAATGATAGCATTATACCCATTCTCAGTGTAAACTAGATTTACTTATGATTTAGATTGTGCGGGACATTTGCTGGTTTTCACCCATAGACTAATTGTGTTATTGGTTAGAAGATAATAAAAGAAAGCGCTTAAGTCATTTTCTTGATATCAATTGTATCGAGTTATAATTACAGATTTCCTCTATTTATTACAAACTAAAGGTCGCCCAGTGGTCGAAAGTCGACCGTAATTTTATTAAGGCTGCACGGATTGTATCCTAAGCAAAGAAAAATTAAAAAAAGATAGAATTTGAGTTTAGATCGACATTGACAGAATTCGGCCGCTCCTCAGTTCTATTTTTGAAATTTTTGAAAAGAGTATTTAAGCGTGTGTGTCAAATACATGGTAGTGTGTGTAATGTTTGTTTTATTGATTTAATGTATTTTTATGCATAATTTAAAAATAATATTAACATTCGGATAATCTTCGCTATATAAACTATAAGTGTGCGAAATTTCATACTCCTCCGTCCGCGCAAATTTCGTAAAAATGGGGTACAAAGTTTTTGCTTTACGTATTTAATATATAGATAACATTATCGAAAAAGTTGGTACGATATTTACAACTGATGCATATGAAACATTCAATAAATCTAGTAGTTTAATGGTTACAATAAACAGCAAACAGAATTAAACCAACCTCAGTTAAAATCAGCATTTTTTTTTAAAACAAAATCTTCTTTATTTGCAAATTTCATAAAAAAATTACTTTTAGAAAATTTTAAAACCATATCTTATATACCTACATAACCTTGTTAAATATTTATTACATCATATCAGTGCTCGTAATATAGCTCAATGCAATAAGCTGCAATAAACTATCTCATCAAGGCGAAGCTTAACTTATTTTTTGAATTGTTGGACGTCCCAGAGATCTCATACTGTGCGCAACATGTGTTTCATATCATCCCATCGCAGTCGTATTTCGTAACATCAAACTACGAAAGTGTATACCAAGATTGAAAACGGAGAACTACATAGAAAGGATTCAATATTATAGCAAAGGAACGCGGTTTAGGAGTTGGAGTTGCATTCATACATGTTGAGAAGTCATAATAAGATTTCGAATCGAATGCGGCGGTGTATATGTAAAGTTTTTATGATCTTTGTAAGCTGTAGATATAAAATTTTATTCAAATGTTACCCCCCCCATCCCAGTTAATAGTTTCTCCTGAATGTCTTTTCTTTCTAGATCTGTGTCTGTTTATCCGGTGTAGTGTTGTGTATTTGATAAAGATTTCACGTTTATTAGGGCATCCGTTGAAATTACAGTTGAATAAAAGTAGCGTTGTAATTATTTTTAATAGAGATAGCTTTTGCATAAGTCTATGATATTTGAAGGGTAGATGCTAGGGTTGAAGTGTGAGAAATCGTGGTTCGATCTCCAAAGTCTTTTCTAGGCATATCTACCAAGTCCGTTTTTTCCATTGTAAGATTATTACACATTTTGATAATAATAATAATTATCTAGCCCCAAGAAAAGCTTCCTTAAGAAACTCGAGAAATGGTTAATTAGACAACGGATAAACATACTTAATATACTTAAATACATACTTATTATACATAGGAAACACCCAGACCCGAAACAATTTAGAAAAACAGGTATTTCTAAATTGATCCGACCGGGGATCGAACCCGGGACCTCAGAGATGACGACACCATGAAAACCGGTGTGCAAGCCACTCGACCAAGGAGGTCGTCTAACATAATAAACAGGTTTGATAACAATCTAGTCCATCACTTGTGTTAGCAATAGGTTCCCGCCCTACATATAGGGCAGATTTTTATTTTTTATGTAATCAACTCAGTCTTATACATCTATAAAAACAAAGATGCAAATTCATAAATCCTTAAGGCACCCAAATCCTTAATCGAAACGCGAACTGCCATTTTATAGAGTAACAATTTCCGCCCCTTAAAAATTTGTATCTATTAACTACGCGCCCTAAACTTTTTTATGTCGAACACAAAGCCTTAAATACTTTTAAATGCGTACTTAAAATCAATAAAATGCCTACTTTCATCAACGGCGGAGTAATAAAGGCCGACTTTAATGTGATCCGCGACAGTCGAATTAGATAATGTATCTCAGTGGAAAGTTCAATTTTGTTACTTTAAAGCTGTAAAAATGTAATTGCTATTGGCAATAAATATTTGGTGCTGGATAGGATAGTCGTGTCTCAGAATGCCGATAGGGCACGCAGGGCCCCGTAATGCATGCCAATAAGACCCTCACAATTGCCGAAGGATCCGTGGGTACCAATTCTTGTCATCATACAGTAGGGTTCCTGTAATAACGTAATCCCTTTATGTATATACGTAATGTGCCGGCCAGACGAATGGACTACCGGCCAGTTTGAATACCCGATTCATGTGAGTAATAAGATTTTTTAGACTTTTCTACACTATTAATAAAAAGGTAAAATTTGTGTGTGGACTTTGTTTGTTTGTGGAGGGAAATCTCTGGAACTACCGGTCCAATTCCATAAACTTTTTCACTGATAGAATGATAAAATCCTTACGGGTAACAAATGGGCTTTATTTTATTTTGAATAAAAAAAATTTAATAGCCATCGCTCATATATGAGCCGTGGCAATACTCCGTCAAAAATGTAGCGCTCATATACGAGCCCGCTAGCCACTCGACATTAGAACTTAAGTTTTGCCTATTTAGAGCCTACTTTTGTATGAAGAAGTTTAGCTATAAACAAACTAGAGTAAATTTGCTACACTCAAACTCCCCAACAACTTTATTCTCTGTGCGTTTACCTTTTTAAATTTCAGTCTCAAATTTTGACACTTGAGCGATCGAATTCGATTGACTCTATGTCGTCTACCTTTGTAGAGCCTACTTTTGTATGAAGAAGTTTAGCTATAAACAAGCTAGAATAAATAGTTTGATCATATAGAACCAATAAACTATTTCGGTAATCACATTTATTTTGATACCTGCCGGAGAAAATATATCAATTAGTAAATTGTCGTTTACAGAATGATAAAATATGATCTGGTTGCAACATATTCATTATTTTTGTGAACATCGACGTTAGGTATTCGCCATTTTTATCGAATTACGTCATTGGCACAGGTGCTTTCATTTGTTTTGTTACGGGGACAAGAAGTTAAAATCTAAGTTTATGTTTGTACGGAAAATGTGAAAAACGCAGATGAAGTCGCGGGCAAAGTACTAGTTAATTATATAGAGATGAATGGAAAATGCTATACCGACAATAGCGTGGCTGTTAAAGAAGAAGAATAGGTACTATTCATATTATTGTGCATGCAGTTACATTTGGTTTTAATATCTGCTTGATAGATTACACCCGTTCGGAATTCTAGTATAGTTGTGCAAAGTGTATGAACTTAAAACTGATCTCCGTGTCCAAACACTATATATCTATCGATCAATTTAACGCTGTTCTATTGAATTAACTGGTTGTAACGAAAGGTTCAAATTTAAATTTCCTTAATTTGTGAAACACAGGTATGATATGCGTTCTTACACAATCAAATCAGAGCCTCTGTGATCTGCATCAAGAGCATAGCAGTGATTCGTTTCACACGGCTTGAGGAACCCTTCAAGTTTCTCGCCGTCCCCAAAAAAGTCCCCTAAAATGGCCGTCTGAGGTAATAAGCAAACTCTCTCCAAAAAAACGCGTCAAGTAAAAAAGCCGCAAGGCGGAGAAGTTAATACAAATTATATAGTAGTCACCGCTGTGGTGACGTCGTAAAACTACGACTAAGACATCAGAGAGTCGCCAATAAAAGTTGACAACGACAAGTTACAATCGTGTTGCGTCATAACATTGTTATAGTCTTTTATAATTGTTTTATTTCAACTTTTGTCATCTATTTCTGAGAGGCAACCCAGTAATGCCGTAAAAAGTTTAGATTGTATTGCCTAAAGTTCGAATGATGATGACTGATCCCCACGCACTACCAATACAATACTGTTGTAACTCAAAATATAAAATTTGAGATTTAGCCGTATTCTAATAACAGTATGGTTTAATCTCGAATATCAATATGTTTTGAGTTACAACAGCATTGTATTGGTAGTGCGCCATGTTCGAACTGTTGACGTATTGCAGGACTTACATAGCAGCTACCCGATATAAAGCTCTCCTGAGATGAGATCTTAGCACCCAGAGGTGCCCTTGAATTCCTGGACGCCCCGAACCTAGAAACATATGTGGACATACTATTGAGGACACAATCTTGAAAATATCTGTTAACCCATCTAGAGAGCTAAACACTTGTGTTATGTTTGAGTTCACGTCAGGCTAACATATCTTGGGGGTGACCTCCATTTCTCGCATTCAACCCGAGTTCCGTTTCATTCGGTGACGTCTCAAACCTTAAGTACCTTACAAATGAACAAAGAATAAGCTCCGAATAGTTATTCCGTGTTTTGTTCCTGTCATGTAAACGTCATTTCGAATAAGAGTAAAAGAGACAAAACACGGAATAACTATTCGGAGCTTATTCTTTGTTTATTTGTAAAGCACTATCAGTACACACGTTGGCAGATCACCTACCCAAACCTGTCAAATTTCTTCAATGAATATTGATCCTTATAACCAAACAGTAAAGTTCAAAATTGATTGTAGAAATTTGACAGTTTTGGGTAGGTTGATCTGCCGCGCTGTCTAAATTCATTGTGTTCAAGTCAGTGCATTCAACCAACCTATTAGTGTTTGCTTTCTGCTCTGTCACCAGCCCATTTTATGTCCCAACTGCTTGGGCACGTGCCTTCCCTATGGATGGGTAGGGGAACGGGCCATAAACCATCAAGCAGGCCCAGTGTGGATTGGTGGTTGTTAACAACTGCTAATGCAGCCGGGACCAACGGCATTACGTGGCTTCTGAAGCACTTAGGAGCGCGAGATGACAAACTTTTGGTCACCCATCCGATGATCCCGCCTTTACGAAAGTTGTTTAACCTTAGCAATCGCAGAGGACGACAGACGACACGATGCATCGAGCTCCATCCATCCTCCATCTCTTTATGTTTATACATTTAAAGACAGTTTAATGTGTAAAGTCGTAGTTAGCAAATCAATTCGAGTTAACGTCCTAAAGTTCTGTTTGTGAAATTTTGTTGCGGTCGTGTACCTTTAGCGTCTGCGTCATGTTACATTATGAAAAGCCTTTGAATGGTCAAGATATTCATAAGTTGAGTTCATTGTACACAAAGTCAATACAAAATGAATCTACAATGTTTACTTATATACCTACAATTACGATTCAATAGATGTGATAAATAAATGTTTTAAAGACAAAACCGCAACTAATAAAATATGATCATTAGATTAAACTTATGAAGACCTCGTCCGAGCAGTGATTAACGCGTCCGGTCTGCGTTTGCTAAGGATTAAGCAACTTTTGCAAAGGCCGGTCATCGGATGGGTGACCAAAAATGTTTATATTATCTCGAGCTTTTCCCTACTTCGGATGGCACTTGAAGCCGTTGTTCTCGGCTGCATGGGCAGCCGTTAACAACCACCAACCAGCAATGGGCTTGCGTGGTCGCGTTCTCCCTATCCATTCATTGGGAAGGCTCGTGCCCCAGCAGAGAGGACATAAAGTGATATGGTGATGAGAGAAAATAAAGACGGTATATTTTTTTTAAGATTTAACAAAATATCATTTTATTAAAGACAAACATCATAAATTAAGACTGTGTGAAGTAACACGTGGCGTAATTAATACACGTCACAAAGGGAAGGCATCATTATAGGAACACAAATAACTTCGTATCTAATTAATTATACGGCCTTTTTTTATTACAAAATTAGGTAGCTAAAATTGAGTTACCATAATTAAAACTTTTGAAAATTCAATTCAATTACAATTACTATTCTACGACGATTTTGTTTATAGCCAGCCAAAAAGAAAAAAAATCAAGTCCCTTCAAAGCTACAATGAAACAAAAGGACAATTCCGCGACCAAAAAAACGTATCAATATAAAAAAAACTGGGCGATAAAGACACAAAATTAATAATCATTGTTGTTATTGTAGCCTAAGTAACATAGTCCTAATTAAAGGTGTATAATAATATTAACAACCGGTATTGACTTGTAGAAATAATACACCTATAAATAAGTGAGGAAAAAAACGGCAATTTCATAGGTAAGGACCTAATTTGCAAATGTGTCAATGTTAGCATTTTATATTTTTCTTCAACTTGTCTAAGTAACTTTATGAGATAACCTTATTTTTCTGAGGAACACTCGTCTATGATGAGAGGACTTGTTTTTACAATCACACAACAACTGCTTACTAACGGGTCACCCTCAAAGCCTCACTAGTTGAGGATTCCGGGTGAAGTGCGCTTCCACCTTCGGCCTTATCATCACTTAACGTCAGGTCAGATGAAGGACAAGTGCTTACCCGTATGATATAAAAAAGTTATATTAATGTTGCTCAGCATATGCAATTGTAATGATTTCGAGCTGCCAATGCACTTCTAAATCGAACCTTTTTTCTGAAAACTCTCTCTCTTCTGTTTTGGGAAAACTCTTCACGAGCTATCCACCCCCCGGGGGAGGGGGTGGGGTGTGTGAGACTCCTACTCACTAAAAACCCAGCGATTTCCTCTCGTCACCTTGGAATCAGCAGACTGGTGATCATCACGTCGTCCTCATGTGAGGAGGACGCATTGAACGCCAGCATGGTGGAGCCTGACGAGGTCATGGGAACCCTTTCGGACACTTCCTCAACCCCGTCGGTGACTGCTCGCCCTATAGATGGGCGAGCCTCTCTTCCGCCCCTAACTGGGGCGACAAAACGGCTGCTCAATTATGAACTATCTCCATTTCACATGCCTCCATTATAATAATATACGCCTACACATCGGATTTTTTTTTGATTGAGATGGCATTTTCAGTGTCACGGGGCTTTTTTGGGGGCGGCGAGGTACGTAAAGGGTACCTCAAGCCGTGTGAAACGAATCACCTTCGGAGGTTTTCTAGAGGAAACGGCATCACACACTTAAAAGTGCGTGTCTCCGTGCCCTACTAGACTCTCCGAAGGGTTCGGATCGGATCGGGGAGCGGAACAACCCGAGGGCGCCTTTAAAGGCTCGGACCTCGGCTCGGGCTCGGGCCGTGGTGGAGGAGAGAAGCGCCCAGGTACATGTCTGTACCTGGTATAGAGCGCGTGTGAACCGGTTAAGACGAACCGGACGAACCCTTGTTCTATGAGTACGTTGTCAGGCCCAAGAGGGCCTGTATGTTTAGTGTATTCTGTAAATGTGTAGTGGCATTTAGAAGATCGGGCGGGGGGGCCTACACATCAGACAACCACAAATTGACTAAGCCCGGTAAAGCTGAAAATGCCAGCCATGCTGAAGCAATCAGCAATCTCTCTCCAAAAGAAATCCTCAATAAAATTTGAACTTTATATCTATAGCATATGGTTGAACATTCATTGTAGAAATTTGACAGTTTTGGAGTCTGATATGTAGCCTTAGTATTTTGCTCTTATGATCATTTCCAGACAACGGACATGCAACGTTGTACAGTCTTAATGAAAACGCTCTTAAGTGCCCTCGTTTATTTTTTATTCACTCCCACTTAGTTTTTTACGCCTCATTCTTATGACCCGAGACTGGTGAAGCGATCGCTGGCTTATAGTTCATTCTGCTTTTAATTGTAATATAATTACGGTGTAAAACGTTCCGAATTGTGACTCTTTACTTTACCAATATGAACAGTTATCATTACGAAATGTTTCAATCAAATTTTCTTTACATATTTCTAATTTAATTGTGAATCGATTATATTGTAAAAAATTGTGATGCGACAAACTGTTTACCACCTGTCTGGGATCCCATCATACTGCTTATTAAACTACCAGTCCCATCAGCACTTTGCAAGACCGAAATATACAGTGAGCACACTGAGCGTCAAACGGCCACAAAAAAAAAATAGTTGACGGTAGCATGTTTCAAATTAATTATGAGAACATCCCCCGCTTCCCTATGTGTGGCCACGGACTTGCAAAGGGTTTGAAACGTCAGGTTAAAATAATATGTCAAGTAGACCCATGAAGATACGTAGGTATAAAGCCTACTCATGCACACGCCAATACATAAAAATTGGGTATTTCTTACCTACTGTCAAAAATAATAATAGTTAGTCCGAAAGAAATTGGATACGCGTATGTGTAGAACATATTCTTAGAAAAGCTAATGCTTTTTAAAAATATGCATATACACGGTAAGAAAAAGTGGTACCGGGCGATCAATATCACCTAGCAAGAGCATCTGTAAAGCGTAGAGCACAAATAACGCAGGGCCCTGATAAAGCTCTGAAGTCCACACATCGAGAGCGCACCCGAGATTTATAGGACGTTTTTATAGTTCGCCGCGGACGCTCCTCGTTTTAATTTCGCAAGGATCGACGTGTTCCCGTAAGGCCGCGGCCGGTGCGCCGGGCCCGCACCGCCGCCGCGCCACTGCCGCGGGCCTAACGTCGTGAGGCGACGAAATTTATCGCGCCGCTTGTAATTCCGCCCCGCCAACTCCACCCCGACGGCACCCCGTCACCCCGTCACCCGCCAACACACTTATAACGTTTTCTAATGAAATTGTCCACAAACTCCCGCACGCCGCAACCCCCGGCCCGTCGACGCCGGATGAACCGAAAAAAGTACAGCTCGCGTTACTAATGGCTTCATTTATCACAGTCACTAACAGTGATACACCGCAACGACGTTTTATATTTAATTTGGCTCTCCGCGGAATAAATTACGGCAATATCGAGCCCAGAACGATAAAGGCCGAAGCACGCTCTTGAGTTATCGGGACGGGTCATAGTATTAAGACGGTAATCTTTTTGGATTAATTTGCTCGCGGCTAAGTGATAAGTTAGCAGACGGCGCGTAGATCGAAACTTACGACGTCGCCCGGCTTGGTAAATAAGAGGTGATTACCGAAATGGTGCCTATTTGTTTTTGCCTGTACGCCAATCTTCTGTGTAGGACCCGAAGCTCGCGACAATAACTTAAAAAAAACTTCTCGGTATTTAACAATACAGATAACATTCATGTAGACGTTAGTAAAACGCGTTGTAAATTAAAACAATGAGCTACGTAGCGGTGGCTTTCAGTCGCTTTGGTGCGAACAAATGTGGTCCCAAAGTGTAGTGTGTAAAAGAGTATTTCTTCTCACTTCTAAATCGTGGCTGTATAGGAGTGGCTTTATGCCTTTCGTAGTTCAAAGCCCATGTAGCCTGACTTATCGTGGTGGTTTATTGCAACATTAAACGTATCTGCGTCGATAGCTGCACGCTCACACTTTCTAATACCGTTTCACGAGAACTTGCGCTTATCTTACTGTGCAATTGTGCCTAGTTGGCATAAGCTAGCGTATTGTCTTTAGATTGCCAACCGTGTAAATAAATTCTAGGTAACAAACCTATTCAGATTGCAGGATCGTTAACCCGTTTACGTGAATAAACGGGCACGTCAATTCATCCATAAAAAATTTAAAGTTGCTTAGGCTTACCTATCACAAAATGCGCGCGCTCGCGCTTTTTCACTACTACGAGCGGCCGACGCATCGCAAAAGTAGCATTTTGTGCAGTTGTAATTACATTTATTTGAAATTTAATAAATTTTTTTCGTTCAAAAAAGAACTTATTTAATTTGAAATCTTATAAACTAACGTTAATTCTGGTGTACATTTTACTTAGTAATATTAATGGAGTAAGGAGATATTTACAGCTAATTCTGAACGTTTTATGGCTTTGAATGGGATTTTTTTTGTAGGAATTCCATTCATATTTCGAAATTCCGAGGCCGCTACGAACTTAACCACTATTTAAGAGATATTATTATATATTTTTAATTTCGTTTGCTCAGTAAAGTAGTTTAATCCATGAGCTTGAAAATTGCCGTCAGCGTATTTAATTGAAATTTAGCTTCGGAATTTTGGCTTTATAAATAGATAAGGGAAAATTGCAGAAAGCGAGGCTGCTACGAATTATACTAATAACTATTCTCCACCATACAATAAGTCAAAATTGTCTAAGGGTTTCAGTTTCCCTGAACAAGAACGCCGAAGTTGAGCATTTTATGCAAAAATCACGGCCAAAAATATATCAGATTCATCTACATAAAAATATATTGGGGATGACCATAAAGGTTATAAGTAGTATACAAGAGTTCAAATGTAGTATAAACCGTAACTGCATCTACGCCGACAACACTAGAAGGCTAATTACATAGATATCCAAATCTCGTATAGTACCCAAACCTCGAGCATTGCGTCGGTACATCGCCGCTACAATATCTACAGCGAAGTAATCCCACATTTATACATCCAACCGCGTAATTTGGCAACTGAGCTGTGATTAGATAGTGCTTCGACCTCGTTAGCCTAATGAGTACAGCTTTGTTAACCTCTGCCTTCGTTGCTGGCGTAACATCAGTTATGCATTTGTTTTTGTAAATTCGAACAGTTTGGTGACAAATATTGGCAGTCAATGGGGCGTAATGAGATATGCGAGTACGTGTGGAAAGCTACTGTGTGCTACGTCATCATAAACAATGAAACGTACACATTGATAGTAAATAAACTGTTAATGGTTTTCAGTGCTCACTCTTCTTTGTCGTAAAATTAAACCTTAGTCTGTTGTAATAAAACTGCAAAGTTTTGAATAGCAGTGACTTATTGGTTTCATTTCATGTGCATCATTCTAATGATTCTTAGTCTGTTACTGCATTTCATACAACTTATGCAACAATATCTTACAATGGTAGAGGTAAATCATTGTTATTATTGTAAAACCGATTTAAGTACTATATAAAATATTCTTATTAACAACTGCAGTAATAGCGTGAACCCCACTTCTCGCTTCTAAGATTTCACTTCCCCTAACCTACCCACACCGTACTTATTCAGCGTCGTACATGTGTACACGCTGAGACTACATTAATTCTTTGTTACAAATAGTTTGTGGAATTCCAACCACTGTTTCGGAGTGCCCACTACTGTTTCGGAAGCTGTGTAAATCGTGGCCACGACCAACTTCTCGCGGCGTCTGGCCAAAGGACAAGACGCTAATGTATGCAGTCCGGCTACACGTATTGTAGTCTGATGCACTAAGTTTGTCCGCTGTTTCTATTTACGATTCTACTACATCTTGCGTTTCGTTAATTGTCAAGACGTGTTTCAAGAATTGCCGTTTCACAGGGTTCCCTCGAAAGCAGTGTACCCAAATGTAAGCCATTTAGGTACACTGCTTTTCTTGCTTACATCTAAAATGAATTTAACTTCGTTACTGTGTCTATAATATTGCTTATGAAGAGTAGAGCGGACAGTATTTTGATGAGTACCTTGCTTAGCTATTTGTACTTTCAGTCACCATAATTCAATTATTTTTGGCTGTTCGATTCATACCAACTAGCTACAAATTTTTTTAACAGTCAGGTGAACTGAAAAGCAATTAAAAATGTATAGCTTGTATGGTCAAATATGTACGACTGCATATGAATTTGAAGCTCAAAATGCAGATAACTTTTATGGACCAACAAATAAAACGGCATCCTGTGTTGGGTAAAGAAAAACAACAAAACAATAGTGCCGTACAATACTCAATGAAATTGGTATGACATCCTGCGTATATACGCGAATGTATGAATACTAAAACAATATCGAACAATGCCTATTTTCGTTCGTAAATGGACCAAAGTTTTTATTTTTAAACTGGTTCCTGGTTTTACCCTTAAGAATTAATCTTGCTTAACACCTTTTACCCGTTGAAGATAGTTTGTAGCAACAACACATGAAGAAGAAGAGCAAAAGGAATAATCCTTTATTTTATACTCTAGTACTAAAACTTGCTACAGACTTTCAGCAAATATCCGCTTCTCATAAAACGGGCTTTTATTTTTATCGCTTCTAATGTAATTCATTGTTTTCGCAGAACCACATAGAACAATAATACAGTTAATCCCTTTGTGTCTACCACCTTTGTCTCGGTGCTATTAAAATACAGGCGAGGTTCCGGGTTCTAGATGCTGAGGCCATTTCTTCGGCCCTTTTCGCTAAGTTAATTTAAATTAATGTATTCCCCGCTCTTCCTGTTACCTACGCCAAACTTCATTGTCGTATTCTGAGTGAAAACGCGTTACATTTACCCACTAGTAATGCGTTGTAACGCTTGTGAGTAGACAGTGCCTTAAGCGGTATGTTTTTCTCGCTAATATTGTACAGAAGCCACAAATGGAACCGTCGGATTGCTGTAACACAACTCGCTGCACCGAAAATCCCACCGTAGAGTATTTGTATTTCATTATCAACAAAAGCTTTGTTGAAAAGATGACGCTCGGCGCTCTAGGTACAGCCCACGAGCAAATTCGAGTAAAGCCCCACTCAGACGAGGCCCAAGCAAAGATATTTCGCAGTCGTATTTACTCAGGCGTGCCTAAATTGTTTGCTTACATGTTTGACGCGCCGCACGCAACGCTCATTACGGCGAACGGGCTTTGTTCAGACTTAGACAACACATTGTTACACCCGATGGAGCAGGTTTCTTTATATGTTTATTTTTATCATTACAGGTAAGTTCCCGGAGCGTTTGCGAGTGTAATGGCTATGGTGAGGATTTCTTTGAACGCCGTTGGTATTTAACGACGATGCCGGCAGCATCGCGTAAGCGAGCCTTATTATATTTCTCTATGGAAGTGGAAATATAAAGGGTTTTCTCGAGAAGCGGGAGCGGGCGGGTGCGATGAGCCCGCGTGGACGGGACACTATTCCTCTAAAGTTCTGCGATTAGACATACCACTTAGCAACAGTAAACATTAATTACGTTTCTTCCCGCGCAGGGCAGGTTGGCACACTTAATTGTTCATACAACAAGCCAGCCGGGAATTGGCTCTAAATGTTCCGCTGGCCGGGTGGCAGGCTACACCACAAACGCGCCTCGCTGTAATGGTCCAAACCCGGCGTCGTTACAAGCTAAAATAGACCGCGCGCACTTGTATCTTAGTTCGAGATTCGGGGGCGAACACGACCCGGGAGAGCGCGTGATGGAAAGCGCAATAGGTGGCCATTTACACCTGCGATTCTTCTTCATCTTACCCTAAACTGGCACGCCGCTTTACCTAAAGTAATTATGCCACATAACGTATTAGTCTTTTGGGAGCGAACACGTGTTGGAAACGCTTAATCACTTACTTTACATTTGCGTACGCAAATAATCCTTTAATTTAATTTCGGTACGGTATTTATGACGCTTATTTAATTTATTATCATATCAAAGTGTAAGCTTTATTTAGCGGATTTTGTGTGCGTGCGAGTAAGCGTTATTAATGAAATCATGTTGCCGTACACATGGGAAAAGTGTTCACGATTCAAATGTTGCTCCGCGGTGGGTCATTTGTCAACACTCGTTATGAACTGCCGTATTGACGTTAATTTATATGTTGTTCTATGGTGTTTTCGGCACAGTTCTCTTAGGCGGCTCGTATTGATTGTTTCCGAATCTCAATATTATGCGTCGTAAAATGCATTTGGCCCCGTTTGTCCCCTCCTCGCCTAAAGCCCTCCTCACCATTGATATTTATGCTTTTTTTCGGGATTCTTTCAGAGGGTAAGTTGCTTTGAAACTTTCCTTTTCCGAACAAAATGGCCGGGTTCGGTGGATTAATGTAACTAGAGTGTTGTAATTGGTTGAGAAGTTATTACTTTTCTGTTTCTTTTCGAGAAAAACATAAAGCAATTGTGCGAGTTCCCCGAGAGTGATTTATTTTTATAAGAAGGAACATCTTTTCCGAACTTAAAATCAACGACGGGAGTTTTGTGGATCTTCCTGATTTATTATTTATTACATTTTGGTTTGATGAAGAACACTCAAAAAGTTTATATTTCTCTAATAAATTCCTTTGAGGTCTAAATTTAGGATGTTTGTAACATTTAATTGTGTAAAAAAACAAACAATTGGAAGTTGATTTTTTTTTTTTAACTTGAAATGTTATGTTACTTAAAACTAAGGTATGCAGTTCTAAAAAAATATATAATTTTACAAATAATATGTTATAAAAAGCTGTTTTTTATTTTTTTTACTTTGTGTCACTTTTTACACAAACATTACCTAATGGCAAGACAATTACTTTATTAATTTACGATTTCCTAAAATTGTATCTAAATTGGTACATGAATGTTAAAATTCATTAACCTCTTTCGGATGTAAGGGATTTGCTACTCATATTCCGTAATCATAAAATAAACTTCCATCAAATTAAAAACGTAAAATGTAGGATTGTTTAATGCAACCGGTTGAAAGGTTTTTTTCCGTAATATCTATTGGCACAGCAATTCTTTGTCGAAACAGTAAAAGGAAAGGTCGCGATACCTATAACAAAGCAGTAACACACATTTCGCTCGCGTGTAGGGCCTTTAGAACATCCGACTCAGAGAATAAAACACAAAAGCCATTCCATCTGACAGGGCCTTGTTTGAAATCATAACAAATAGCCTTTTAGAAAACCACATCGAAACCCAAACTGTCGTACAAAAAGGGGTTAGTAAACACATTACAAATCTTCGCCACCGGGTCGGTTAAGAGCGCTGTCAATGAAATCCCTCCCTTCTCGGACTATTCGTTATGTGTCTTAATGGATTACATGGAATAAAGCAGACGAAACAAAAGTCCCGGCCGCCCCCGAAAATCTGACCACACAGTTGGCGGGCTAAAACTAAATTTATTACGTTTGACCTTAGTAATTCTTCCTGGCTGTTTTCTATGCGTACTGAAAGAGGCTTTCAAAGGTACGCCTTGCGGCCGGCCGCTGCGGTTTTATACGCAACTAAATATTTTATTAGTTACAAAATAGTTGTATAAAAGTATCGGGCCTAACAAAGTTTCGGTTTGATCCTGTCCGTGAAGTATTCACGGGTATAAGATCGATTTTGGAGCCGAGGGATACCGTTTTGGTGTTTTGCGGGAAACCGTCATTTAATATTTGCTACTGTAAATTATTTATACGGGAAGATATGGATAATCCGTACTCAGAACTTCTGAGTCTTTAAATATTTTACGTAAATGTTTTTTTTTAAATACCTGTCTCTCTGTGGCTACACAGAGAGTTCGAGACGGTAAGCTACAATAAATATAACATAGTCACGTACAGATCCGTAAAAAGTGCTACATTTTTGTTATATATTTAAAGTTAAGAGGATATGAAAATGAAAAGGAAAATGTTTATTACCAAAAATTTATAGTAAGCCGTGTTACAGGAGTGTACAATGATTCCCACACTAGGTTAGGTTAGGCCTGGCTCGTGGGGGTCAATGCTCTAGAGTTAGCAGGGTAACAATGTGGCTATTCGTAACAAACAATTATGATTCACAGTACCTATGAATCTGATAATAACAAAAAATAAATAAATAAATTATTGGACGGTGCAATGCGCAAATGTGGAGTGCTTGTATGTAACAATGAGTTAAGTGCGTGTGTGGCTCAGGGTAGCCCTGCGATTTACTCTTGGGATCGGACAGCAGTGATAAGCACCAATGTCGTCCACTACCTGTTTCTATTTTTAGGAACTGTTACAAAATGCAAAACTAAGGTGAAGTGTGGTTATTTGTCTTCTCCGATCCGAAAGTTCGTTATTAATAACGAACATTCGGATCAACGACGAATAAAATATTGTTTTATTTAATTTTGGTAAAATTTTAACTTCATGACATAGGATAACTTTAATCCTGGGACAAAATTGTATACCCTTTGGAATCACGCACTTTATGACAGATTGAATTTTACACAGACGACGCCGCACGCGTTCAATAGTTTATCATATAGAATGGGTAGATTAGCCGTCTCAAGTTAGATCAATGCAATTATACCCAAGTTTATGAATATATCCACTTAACATACATAGTTTCAATGAATAGTTCCACCGCACGGACGCAACAAGCGGTCACAGCTCTGCTCATCACGTGAAAACTTAATTCTGCCCCGATCGACGTGATTACCCACGGCCCGGCCATTTGCAACTTATCCGAATGCGTTCCACTTTGAGCGTGTTCAATGTTCATTTCGCGCCCTTTGAACCCGCCACGCTTAGAAACGTTTGATTCCAACTCTTTCGTGATTCACCGTCGCGTTCCATCCGCTTTACAACCAGAAAACAAATGAAGAGCCGTGCGAGGAAAACTTTTTAATTCGCCTAATGCACGGAGTAGTACCTACCTGTCTTTCCCCTAAAGTGCACTCTTCTAGGAACGCGAAGCGTACACAGTGTTCTGTCACATCGACTGTTGCATTGTGAGCAGTTTATTTTAGCTCCCGTCTAGAATACACTCCATTTTTCTTGGCGCAAACTTTTGAAACGGCGTTTTTGTAAAGCGAGACACTTCTTGATATTAATTTCTCCTACATTTCTTCATGCAAAAACTAAACAAACTACAACTTGATATTTATGTCATATTGAAGCATGTTAGCACTTGTAATTCACAGCCAAAAGCTAATTAAGTTTAAACTTATGAAATATGATTGTTTATGCTGCAAATGCATATTATGAATTAATAATGATTAACGGAATATTTAGCAAATAAGACAAAGCGTAATTATCCCTAACTAGTTGAAACAAAGAAAACATCACATCTGCGATTTCTTAGACGCTTAATCAGACTTAATGATTACTTTGATTTTCATCTCTCGCTCGACGAAACGAGGAACTTAATGAAAAGTCAAGCAAACTCAGTCGAATACAAATTTTAGCATTAGTATGCAAGAGTAAAGTTTCTATTCAATATAACTTGCACTGTTTTATCTTCCGTTTGTCTTTTTCGCATCAGCAATGCACGGGTTTATTGTAAAATTAAATAATATTCAAATTATTCTACTCAAATATAACTCGCCGTAACAACGTTTGCTGTAAGTTTATTTTCGGAGCGAAATTCAAATGCGTCTCTGCTTACATTACGAATAGAAGAAATATTTACTGATACAGTTATCATTGGATCAGTGAGTTCCACAGTAGACTCGCACGACATCTGATACCTCCCGACCACCACCACCTAATTCTGATATGAATATGAAATTGTATGTAAATGACGGCCAAATGTTGCCGCACAACTTGACAACTCCACGGCGCTGTAAATATACGGGTGACGTTGCACTGACTATACCAAAACATGCGAGTTTCTAGTTTACGACCGACTGTTTGAATAAATTGTTTAGATTGTCGTCTACGTACGCCTCGCTTATACACGTCTGTGTAAAGGTGACGACCGCGTACAGTTCAGCGAAGGCATCGTGAACGTACGGTTGAAATAATGTCGAGTGGGGTACTGCAACACCTTAACGAGACCAATATCATCTAACTACGTTGTGCAGAAGCACCCCTTCTGTTTTAAACTTGAATCCGTTTCGGCGCACAAACTCTACTGGCGTACATTTTCTCGAGCGTGCCGAGCTAACTTCAGATTCCCCACTTGCCGTAATTACCAATAAAATGTGTTCTAGCTGATGGTAGGTCGACGGGCCGCATCCGAATTATAAAGTTGGCTTTCGCTCCGTGTCACCGCGTTATTGCTGACGTTTCAACCTGATTATCTTTAATTAAAAAGTTGTTTTAGACTTCCTCCAAATTCCAAGTTATTAAAAGAAATTGCTGAGGCCTCGAGAAGTGGTAACTCAGTGAATTGTCATAATTAGATTAGTCTGGCAAGGGTCGACTAGGATTTTGAACAGGGATTTATAACTTAATTCGTACGATGGCGTTTCTAGACTTTTCTGTGTTGTTCGCTCTACATGGGACGTAATAGAATGGTTTTAAACGCATCGTATGCTCAAAGAATATTGACAGATATGATCACTTCTCGATTGGAGCTCAGCCAACAATGTCTAGATTTTCAGTGCGATTTGTAACTCGATACTACTCGAGCTTCCGTTTAGAATAGATGTTCCATTTTAGTGTTGCGTCTCTTTCGTATTCGATATGCGTTCCAAGATATTTATGACGGTATGCACTTCGCGTGTTTGCATGACATATCTGTAACCAGTCATCGCAGTCATTCTGCTCAATATCATTACGATATAAAGTATCAACAATATCCATGTACCTACGGCGAAGTGTGTCCCGAAAGAAAAGTTTTACGTGTCATTTGTCACAGTCTCGTAGCGATCGTGGTTTTCAAAACTTCCTTTTTCTTTCTCGAGTTGACAGGTGACATGATCATTGCCGCCTCTCGGTATATCTAGCACAAGAACAAAAGCTCTCTTTACCGTAACTTTTTGGTTAAATATACAATGTTGCTGGAAAAACGTTGTTCGCGAAACCACTCTGCTATTTTGTCACTCAGCTTCTACTCGCTTCGCTCTTGTGAATAGATGATTGAAAATAAAATCTTACGTTAGATTCTATTTAGTGCCGCATTACTATTTATACCTTCTTACTTTTTGTTACCGAATGCGTTTCTACCTAATTGTTGTTATCTGGGGGCATGGCAGTGCCCCCCCCCCCCCTATTCTCGAAACAGTACAGGCCATTTTCGACCCCCTATAACTTCGTTGTAGATAAAACTAGAACCCTGAATTTTTAGTAACCAAACAGGCATTGTATAAACATGGTATATTTCAAATTTAATTCAATTTAAACCAGTCATTTAAGAATTATAACTAGTTAAAGTTTCTTAATTTTGTCACTCACTCACTTTAAGGCACTTCTAGCAGACATAGAAGCTTCAAATTTCGAATACAATTAGTGTTTAGTGCAATGGTTCCCAACCTTTCCTAGGGACCACATAAACTGTACCTACACTTACAATCTAATTTAGTTTAATATATGTATTACTTGTGAGATACATTGTGTTTTCATGCGATGGCCAAGTCAATCTATTTATTTCAACCATAAAAGATTTTTAATAGGGTATTGATATGGTCACTGATGTTGTTAGGTTAGCTAATTACGTAATAACTTAAGATAGAAGTTTCTTTAAGTAGGGACTGAATAAATTAACCGACTTGGTATATGGATCTCACAACTTTTACGGTAGAAGAACTAAGTTGTGAGACTTGTTTTTTTTACAAGTTTGTTTTTGATGGCATTTTCGTTAACGGGATACAATTTCTATACAGCATGCTTCTTGGAATTCATTATTGTCAAATGTATGCATACACTCATACATGGACAATGAAAATTCATGCAGCCATCATCCTAAAAAAACATAACCGAAAAACGAATTCTTAAATTGAAAAAGCTATCATATTTTGTGACACCGATCACGATATCAGTTCTGGAATAAAAAGCGAACTTCATTCAATTGAAAGTGTTTTCATAAAGATAGCTTTGCATTGATACGCTTGAATATTTGCCGGGCGCACACCACTAGAATCATATGATTCCTTTTATTTATTTTAATCAAATGTGTCGGTGGGTGTTGTGATGCAGGGCTGTCGTGGCAGTTTTGTGCGCTCCACATTTGCCCGTGTATTCCGGTGTGCGAGCTGCGGATAGATGAATGTTTTAACATTTTACATATCCGACGAATGAATACGTTCGCGCAACTGACGGTTTTTCGTTTTATTCAGTTATGATACGTTTTTGTTTGTGTTCGGTATGTTGTCTTTGTGGAGCGCAATTGTTTTTTGTGTTGGGCAGCGATACCTCTTTCTTTATATTGAACAAGCGACCCGTCCCGGCTTCGCACGGGTGGTCATTTCTTTTTTAATATAGCTTATGTTACTCAGCGCTAATGTAGCATTCTAATGGTGAAAGAATTTTTTAAATCGGTCCAGTAGTTTTTGAGTTTATTCGTTTCAAACATACGAAAATACAAAGCTTCCGTCTTTATAATATTTGTATGATTGCTTCGTGTTGTCACTAGTTTGGTCATCCAAACATGAGAGCTGTAAATATAAGTGATGTAATGTACACTAACTAAAGAATTTAAAAAATCCTGTTTCATATTTAAGTTTACACAAACAACTATTATTAAAATACATATTAATGATAACATGGCATTTCAAACCCTTTGCGGGGTGCCTAGTCTTGTAGGATAAGATGGCGTTAAGATGACCAACATTGACAAATAAACGCTAGTAAATCAGTCTTTAGTATTCCACTTAAAATTGCTTCCGTCATTATTCGATCGATATTTTCAAGACATCTACGACTTATGTTTTTGATCATAAACATGTTGACGTGTAAGTAAAACAAACCTTACCTATATAATATTAGAGTACATTTTTAAGTAACACAGGCATTATTATTATATTTTGAGAGAGCATACGACTTGCACATTTATATTTACTAGTGGTCGCCCAGTGGTCAAAATTCGACCGTAATTTTATTAAGGCTGCACGGATTATATCCTAAGCAATGAAAAATTTAAAAAGATAGAATGCGAGTTAGGATTGGTATTGACAGATTTCGGCCGCTCCTCTTCCATTGTTGAAATTTTTGAAAAGAGTAATATGCGTGTGTAAAATACATGGTAGTGTTTGTAATGTTTGTTTTATTGACTTAATGTATTTTTATGCATAATTAAAAAAAAATATTAACATTCTGTATTCCTTCTTTCAATAAACTACAAGTGTGCGAAATTTCATACTACTCTGTCCGCGCAATTTTCGTAAAAAGGGGAACAAAGTTTTTGCTTCACGTATTTATTTAAAGATCCAATTGAATATTTAGTATTCTTTAATTGATTTGCCGCATGTTACTCCAATTTTCAGACAGAGTTACCAGTATCAAAAATTAAAAGTAAAAAGCATTTTTTTAAAACAATATTTTATTTAAATGCGCTAAAAAGAAAAAATAATCATCCTTAATTTATTTCCTACGCGATGCATAGAAAAAACAGCCAATATCGCACAGTTGTATAGAACAAGCGCAGTTATTATGATCTTTGATTAGTTCAGGAGCAATCCCGGCACGTTATGGAGCGTCAGTTACAAAAAGAGGACGCCCGCGCCGACAACGGGATAATGAAAATTTTCGATGTCGTGTACCTTTTTTGTAATTGGTCCAACGTTCCTTTGTGATGGTGGTAGTGCGTGAGCTCCGACCTTTGTGCTGTCACAAATATGATGGGAATCAAAGGTTGGTAGCAAATAGTTCTACAGATTATGTCAACCTCTTTGCTGAATTGGGAAATTAAAATAATAAGGTTATGAGTGTAAATACGTAGATGTGGACAGTTAGTAAGTCTGATATGAAAATCTTTTATCTTTTTTGTATTTGGTACAGCGTTACTTTGTAACGGTGTAGTACTTTAGATCCAATCTTTTTGCTGCCGCAAATATGATGAGAATCAATCGTCAGCAGCAAATAGGTTGACAGATTAAGTTAACCTTTTTCGAATCGGGAAATTAAAAACACTAAGATTTTGAGGTGTAACAAGTAGGGGAGAGTATTATGCCTGATACAATAGTAAGTTAGGGTATAGAACCTAATACAAATTAAATTAAGCAAAGTATGAATAACGCTGATTTTCTTAAGATGAAGGTACCAACTTAAATGTAAAAGAAAAACTTTTTTTAAATCATTACATTAGCGACGCTTTTTGTTTACAATGTTGGACTCGTACAGCTGAATAAAGAGAAAACATTATTATTCAACCGGAAAATTTCGTTGGAAATCGTAGGCCAGGCTTTTTCGTAGAGCCATAGCAGAACACAATAGGTCTGTCATTCGCAAGTTTTATTATCCCTTTTGTATAATTTGACGTGAGTTTTGGAAAGGAAGGTTCTGTCTGTCCTATTCTTAGTTTTACACGTGTATTTTACGATGCTGAAAGAACTGAACCATATGAGGAAACGAGATTGCCTTGCTAGAGTAAATGTGAAGTAAATAGCATTTATACTGCGGAGTAAAAGCCTCCATAATTGAAATTAATTCATAGCCAATGGGTATTAACTTAATAACCACGCTTGCCAAATGCGGAATCGGTCCGACCAGGGAATTGATCCTAGAACCTCCGGATAACGAGCCGAACGTTTCACCACTCGTCTCCTTAGGTGTGTACCTATACCATTGTTTAATTTACAAATAACCTCTTTTATCTACACTAATGTTGTAACATTCTACTTATGTTTCCAATACTTGACTTATAATTACTACTGTTATAGCGCAGACAACAAAACACTCAATTTAAGCAATTTCACATGATGGTATAATATCCACATCGATATCGTAAAATCTCATTATAACATCAATAAAACGCGACCAATTAACCTGGCGAGCCTTATGTCAAAATCCTCATACAAGTTGTATAAAATTTTGATATTAGGCTGGCTTTTGAAAACAGTTACGTGAAATACGTGAAAACTTCGTCGAAACTACTAAACTTACATACACAAAACTCTTTGGTAAGATCTTGTGCCAATTAAATAAAAAAGAACAGCGCGCGTTCGCTCCTGATTGGCCCTGCGCGCGCAGCTGCGCTCTCATTGGTTAGATTTTAATGGCGGCAAGTTCACTGTGACAATACACGTACGCGTGAATTTAATGTTTCGCAATGTGTTTTGTTTTTAAAATACAAATTAAAAGTTAAAAATGGACAGCGACGATGATATTTGTACGTCTCCGGATATTCTAGAATTGATAGAAACAATATTGATATCACGAAGTATTCAAAAGTCATAGCGTTCCTGAAACGCAGTTCAGAAGGACACAAGGAAAAAAAGTTCTTGACGTTTACATCAGGTCAAATAAAGATGTTCCTGAAAGATTCACCAGATATTTTGTATCTTTTTGAAAAGGTAAGTGTATTTTAGTTCTGTTATTTAATCTACCTAGTACTTACGTACTACACACGCAAGTTATCTAGACACTCCGTTTAAGCGCTTTGTGTATAAATTAGGTAGTAGGTACCTACACTTTACTACTTCATAAATCATAGTTTTTGCCTTGGCTATGTACCTCAAGCTTATTATATCGTTTATTGTTACAGGTTGCACTAATCTGCGGCATAATGGGGGCATGCCGAAGGCAAGAGCTATACAACATCCATTTCGATGAAGTCTCTAACATAGACGACAGTACAATCATGGTGAAAGTTTCGCAAACAAAAACGAAAATAGATCGTTCTTTCGTTGTGACGGGCAACTGCTATGCCGTATGTAAAAAATACATGGAACTTCGACCCACCCCCTGTCGAAACCCTGCCTTTTTCTTGAGCTGTAGATCGGGGAAGTGCGTCGATCAAAGAACTGGTATTAATAAATTTGGTGCTCTGGGAAAAACTATCGCAAGTTTTTTGAATCTGCCTAACCCAGCGTTGTACACGGGGCATTGCTTCCGGCGCACCTCGGCGACCCTTCTCATAGATAGCGGTGGTGATTTGACCGCACTGAAACGACACGGGGGGTGGAAGTCTTCTACTGTGGCTGAAAGCTACATTGATGAGTCTTTAATGAATAAAATTCAAGTCTCAAATACGATCTTGAACAGTATAGAAAACAAGACGAATGAAGTAATTATAAATATTCCAACTCCGTCTACGAGCTCTACTGCTTGCCCCGCGACCGCTACAGCTGCTGGATCAATAATTAACATTAACTTTCAAAATTGTACCATCCAAAATTTGAACAATTATTATAAATAAACTATTGTCAGCTTTTACTCTTGTTGTTTGACTAATTGCATTAGTGAAGATAAAGTAGTGTATGCAACTGCATATAACACGGGTATTAAAACACTCGTTACTATTATGAAACTCGCTGCGCTCGTTTCATAAACTCACACTCGTGTTTTAATACCCTTCATTATATGACAGTTGCATAAACTACTATTATAAAACATTTACAAAACAGTTCCACACTTACAAGTGAAATCTACGAGAATTCGATTTTCGATTTTACAAACGCATCTCCTCAGACGAAGGGGGTAGTGTAATCATTTAAAACCGCGTTCATTCACCGTGAAATGCATCTCTAAATTTGAAAACTTGGCTAAACGGAGAAACAACTGAGCAACGCATCTCGAATATTCTTGGCTGAACAGAGGCATCCCTAATAACAAAAGGGTGGGGGTATAATCATTTAAAAATGGGTGCTCATTCACTGGGAAACGCATCTCGGCGATTGCCGCTTACGTTCTACAATCAGTATCGTCGTACCACTCTCATATCGACTTTTTCCACTTCGTTTGTTGCGCCCGGTTCGGGAATAGTTTTTGTTTTTGCCAGACTAATCAACGCGCGAACATGGCCATCCGAATGGGCTTTTCATTTGTGTCCCTCAAATAAAATATTTCGAGTTGTTCATACTCCGAGTTTGTTACGAGTTAGCTCGATCGTACTCGTAGAAGTTGATCGAAGAAAGTCAGTTTATAATATTATGTTACACCGTTCCATAAAAAAAAACAAAATGTAATCTAATAAACGTAGATCCTAAATCAGTATTCACATAGTTATTATTTATACATATTTATATCCTTAGTAAACATTTAAAACATATTAAATAAAAAATTTAGTTGTGTGTTTCTATGTTACATGTTGTATATTTTATAATTATAAAATCAACAACAAAAAGCTAATCAATGCAAATAATAGCGTCGTATCAAAGCACCAATAAACAAAACTCAAAGGTAAAAAAAAATATATAAAAAATCTCCGCAAATCAACAATTCGCACGTTCGTCACCGCGCTGCGACTGAGGGTCCAAAACGTCCATCCCGCCAATAATTCCAACGTAATTGTGGTTATGCGGTGCAAATATCGATTTACATGCCACTGTATAATTCAAGGACTGAATAATGTATTACCTTTCATTAGCACATTGGCCAGTCCCCGGGCGTACCTATTTGCACATAAATTCGCTTACCCACACCCTCAAGAGGTTCCGTACGTGTGAATACCTTGGAGCTTGGCTCTCCGCCGATAGGCCTTTGTTTTTTTGACATGTCGGCCGTCGAAAATGTACGCGCCTTTTATAATTCCTCTTCGCGCCTAATGCGGGAAGGTAAACGGGGGTATCCAAACGAATTTAATGTGCTGTAAGTAATAATTCACGATGCTTAATGAGCGCGGAAATCTTTCTTTTATGTAATTAATAAATTATAATGATGGTAATAAAAAGATTTTCTTATTTTTTTGCACGGAATAAAAGGCGTTTTGAGATGTAGAGGCGGGGAGACGCTCTGGTTGGATGCGAGCAATCGTAGGTTAGTCAGTAAATAGCCAATAGGTCTTTACCTATGAAATTGGAGATTTGTATGAAGATTTTTTATAAAATTTTATTTTTCATACAAACGTTTTTTTTATTTTTCTAAGCATCTAATTATTTTAACACTATAAAAATTGTAGAGTAGTGTGTTTGTTTCACTAGCTAAATATTGCAGACATTAAAAAGAACAAAAAGTCAAGTCCCTTACAAGCTACAATAAAACAAAAGGACAATTCCGCGAACAAAAAAGTTAGTCAATTAAAAAAAAATTGGGCGATAAAGACACAAAATTAATAATCATTGTTATTACTAAAGCCTAAGTAACATAGTCCTAATTTAAGGTGTATAATAATATTAACAACCGGTATTGACTTTTAGAAGTAATACACCTATTAATAAGTGAGAAAAAAACTTCAATTTCTTGGGTAAGGACCTATTATAATAACTTGTACACACTTCTAAGATAGGGTTCTAAAAAAGTTATTATTAAGAAAGCAGAACTTTAATGCGTTGGATTTTGCCAATTTAAGCAACTTTTGCAATGTCGAATCACCGGACGGGTGACCAAATTAGATTATATCGAACTCTAACGTGTATGAAAGGCACGTTAAGGCGTAGATCACAGATCTTGCTGTAAAAAAAGGAGTCGTTACAACGCATCTCTCTCTTACAAAAAATGGGAAAAATTAAAGTAAATCCTTATAAAATTTGCAAAATTGCGTAACATAATATTCAAACCATCAACACAAAAGGGCATTTACTTTTAAACACATGAAATGGAATATCAAAATACGCGATCGCACACAGTATCTACTGAATTCTGGCCACAGTTGAATTGCCATAGTGTAATAACTTTTAACAATCAGGCAAACTTCATTATGAGCTCGTGAACTATTATATCTGCGGATTACTTTAACAAGGGAAAAATTATGGGGCCTCTGCTAATGAACTTCGATAATTGCAGGCTTAGTGGGCCGTGCGTGTACACCACTCTAGCGCGCACCTTAAACAATTAAAATGCTTATTTTATTACTCATTTCCGTACACGGTTCACCCACGTGACATTCGGCCTGTCACAAAAGTCCTTATTGCGTGTTCTTGGGAACATTGTATTTCTATTAAATTCAACCTGATGCTAGGTAGAATCAGAGTCTAGAAGCGAAAACAGCTGGAGCAGGATTGTGCCCCATCAGCCGTCTTCACAAATCGCTTCTTCACCCCATGATCACAAATTGGCTAGTTACCAGCTTTGTTTATGGTCTTTAGACCTGAAGATCTTTAGAGGGGACACACGTGAAGCTATAGAAGATATAGTGTAGAAACGCGAAGTGTAGACCCAGTAGGAGATATACACGCTACGTTTTACTGAACACTCGTTCTAGATAGAGACTACGGACTGCAGAGTCTGTCTGTAGGTCGTAGCGCATGTAGATGTGCTACGGCCCGCAGATAGACAATCCTTACGAATCGTACGCATTGCTCTGAAAACAGTCTTTGACCGGGATCGAAAGTAATATATGGCAAACACGTCATATAGTTCTGTTTTTTTTTTCACGTTTTTATGTAAAAATGCTAAGTCATTGTGGTCACATACTTATTGTAGATAATAAAAAAAACGAATACTTAGAAGCTAAAATGACTATTACAATAATTTGTAAGAAATCTTTGCCGCTAACTAAAGATAGTGCGCCCAACTAGAACTTTAAACAGCGAGAAAATTATGGGACCTCCATTAGTGAACTTCGATAATTAGAAACTTGCCGAAGCACGCGTGCCATTATTACCTCGAGTGCTTCTGAATCATTTTAAATAGGCACCCAATTTAATTATTATTCATTACGTCCAGTGTCCAGTGTGCACACTTTTCCGAAAACCCCTAGCCGCCCGCAAAAAGCAGTCCACTTGATTAACGGGAATGAATACAAAGGGTATTAGGCTGATCAATGTATTTACAGAGTCGTTTTAGTTTTAATTAAGCTACAGCGCGTTAAACCGGACCGCGTGGTTCCGACGCAACGCGTGCGGCGTTATAAAGCTACGCGAGTTTACCTCGGAGCGTGGACCGTAAATGAGAATCACCAATAAATCGGGCATTATAATAAACATTAACGTTATTGTTTCCCGTTAAGAGTCCCTCCCCCGCCCCGTGCGGCGCCACAACAATCCGGTTTGGAATTTCAATGACTTCAATTATTGAGTGCCTGCGAAAACCGAACGAACCCTTTGGCTTCCTCAAGGGGCCGGACTGTCCATTTGGGCCGATAATGCCGTGTTGTGCCCACGTTAAGTAAGTCATTATACATATGGGTATACGCCGGTCGGCCCTTTTGTGTTTTTTCGACCGCTCGGATAGGAATTTCATTAAAAGTTTGCGCTATTTATGTTTTTTGTATACTGCTTAGCTAAGTTTACGATTATGTTAATAGAATCGTCTAATACTTTTTTAGCAGCTAATAATGTGATTTGTTTGGACTACCAAAGAAGTAAAGGCTTGTTTATTATAGTTTATACCATACCACCATAGTCAACAAGGAACCCTTATAGTATCGCCATATCCGTATGTCTGTCTGTTCCCAGCCTAGCTCATAGACTTTTAGTACTAGAAAGCTGTAATTTGGCATGGATATACAAAGTAATCACGCCAACAAAGTGGTGAAAAAATTTTTTTAAATTTTTTTTTTTTTGGGTTACCCCTACACGTGAAGTGGGGATGTAATTTTTCTTGTCTACCCCATAGTGTTGGGTGTCGTTGGATAGCAATTTAAAAAATATTGTGGGTTTGTGAAAACAGTTTTTTGATTGAAGTATCCGTTTGTGAACTATTAAGCTTTAAGGTGCAAAATTTTGTTAAGAGTCAACCCCCCCCCCCCTACCAGCCCAATGGTTGTTTTTGAATACGTGATTTGATCACAGCTAAGTAGGCTTTACAAGTTTACGAGTAACAGTCGACCAACTTATAAAATGTACTTGGCGCAGTACAAATTCCTCATTGGGAACTACTTAAATAACGTTGTCAGGTGTGTGAATCCGGTGGTATCCGCATTATTGAGATGGGCTACAGAACCCTACACTGCGCGTGGCCCGACACGCACTTGGCCGGTTTTTGAATGCTAATAACAGTAATTATATATTATAAAATTTATACACATTAAAATTTGTTACAAAAATATAATTTGCACGGGTCAGATATCGCTTAGTTGGTAGCGTATATGTCAGAAGGTGCGGGTTCGAGTTCCGCACGTAGTAAAAATTATGAAACTGAAAAAAAAACAAAATAGTATGCTATAAAACTGATACACCAATTGGTTCTTTTGCATTAAAGTATCTAATTTCGATGCAGTCTTAATGCCTAACGATGTTACTAACTATCTCTACTATTAATGCATACCATAATGCCATATCATCATAATCAGCGCTAGATATTACGTCATTGAATTCAATACATGTTCGCTGGCAAGGAACGCCCTAATCAAATCTGAGGTGTGGACCATTTGCATAATGCGCAGGTACGAATGCAGTCGGAGGTGTGGCCTTATATACTTATCAACCTTAATCATCAGCGTTTAAATTATAATGCTATTTTAATGTGAAACTTATGCTTATCAAATATGAGCTATAATACAAGAAACTGTGTGAAAAAAACAATAAATGTATAATAAATGGTAGCGTAGCCAAAAGAAATGTACTGCTGTTGATAAAATAAAGTCTCTTCCCTCTTTAAGGTAGATAGTTTGAGCAATTAGCATTTGTACAGTTACCTATTTACACCTATATTAAATTTCATGTTTGAAATTCAATGAGAAAAAAAATTGTTAAAATTAATATAAGTTTCTATAGAATGGCTCTCCGAAATTAATAATGAAATATATCAAACAGCAGAATCATAAAAAGTTAATCATGAACTCATGACCAACTTTTTTATTCATATACATAGCCAATAATTTGAAAAGGGAAATTTAATTTTAGTAAAAATTTTACACAGCGTGGCTATTTTACTCACAGTTCTTTGTGTAGTTAGTCATAGGTAACCTTATTTTGACGAGACGCACGCTCGCTCGGAGCGCGCAGCATGGTCACAAGTCAAACCTAAACCATACGACTGAAAGCTTAACCAATTACCAGTTCAGGAACCAAATACTTTTGAACTTTATTGTGAAGGAATAAGGTTTACCAAATGTCAAAATTAAATACAATACTGTTGGAAGTAATTGTAATATTTTAACACGCTTTGACCTGCTCCGCTCCTATTCTACCTCTGCTCTGTGGCAAATGCTTACTGTTATTTTAAAACTACATTTATAATAGTTTTCACACGAATCACATAGCCGAATAAATACGTTGGAATTGTTGAACACACAATTGTAAATAGCCTAACCTGAGTAACGATCACGGCAATTAACCATAAATGAGTTGTAATCAAGTTCCATTCACCTTCAATTTTATCGGGGCATCTAAAAACATAAAGGCCCTAAAACGCTGAGCCAACAGCAATTATTTGTCACAACCACAGAACGAGTCAGTAAACTTTCATCGCGAACTTATCTTATAAATTAAGTAAGAGTAAAACAATTGCAATCCGGCTACAACTGGTTGCGGTTAAGGCATTATCGAAACTAAATTAGGGCTGTTACACACACATGTCACGTTGTCGCTAATCTTGACTCTTAGCGCAATCTCTAGCAATTCCAACGAGAAAACAATACAGCCACCTTTCAGGGAACAAAGAGGAAATAACAAAAGAATGGAGTCGACGAATCGCCACACGCCGCATTATCGAGCTCGCCCCGGACCGTACGTGCGACGCCGGCTTTTATAACTAGCGAGTTACAGAGCAAAAAAAACGTCATCGATACATTCAACTCTGACTGCTCACTCGAAATGTTTCGTTTAACGTACACCGTTCCTCTTAAAAAGCATAAAAGACGGTAGCGCACCTAATCAAAAACGTCCGAGAGAATGCATCGGAAAATACAAAAATACGGCACGCTACGATGGCGGCGGCGTAACGTTTCTATCTGGTATTTATATTGTAACGGCTTTGTGTAACTTCAGTTGCAGTGTGGCTTTGTGTTAAAAGGTTGGCGCGTGCCCGTCTGTACTAAACAAGGGGTTATCCGCTGGCATTTCACCGGGTTTTTTTGTTTTATGATTGACGGCACACGGGCCGTGCCCGGTCGCGCGCTCCATGCCTACCGGACCGTGATGCGCCGCTAAGAGACTCCTGCCCACTTCCCACCCACACATAAAATATTACAACCCCATTGCACCGCCACATCAGTTCGATCGGAGGCCCTTTGCGAAACTTCCCTCGCCGTCCGCGCGGTCTAATTATCAAAATGGAAGCGTAGTTTCCAATTCGTGCCTAAACGTAAAATAAAATATGTTCATCTCGTTAAAACTTTCGTCTGCAAATATAAAATTCAATTTCTGAATGAGCGCAAAAAATCTTCCACCTTGTTTTTCGCGTTCATTTTGCATCAACCGACGTAGAATCCTAATTATCTTTCCCAGTTAAGCTTAAGTGAATTATTCCGGCCGCCCACTGTGGAGCACAAACAAAACGGCTTGGAGTTCGCAACCTCAGTCGAAAATACTCAAACATTAAAGAGCATTCGCGGCGCACGTATAATATCTGCTTAGTAGTAGTAGTGTGTAGACGTGGAGCATAAGCCCGCTATCTTGGAGGGAACGAAGCTCTGTTTTAGCCGGCTCAACTTTTGATAACGCCCACAAAGTCGTCTAATTAATCTGGTCATACGGACCCACGACACTCAGCGCTAATGCACACTCCTAAGTATTAAATGAACTTATTTGTCCCCCGATGGTACATGGATTACTAAGACCGTCCTTTTTATAAGCCATAAGCTGGACAGAATGCCTGATAAAATTATACTGACTGTTTAAAGAGTTGTCATCACAAATTTTTAATAAGTTATACAACAACAAAGAGTTACGAGAGTTACGTTAAATAATTATCTTATCTTATCTTACGTTTCATGCAAAGAGATTCAATAAATGTTTTTAAGTTTTTTTCATTTTTCTTAGCAAAAGTAATTCTAAGAATGACTAAGCTTTGTTTAATGGTATATCCAACCTTCATATTCACATTGAGCTTACAGGATAAAGTTGAATACACTTATTATCATACCGACGCCTTTTTCCACTTCAGTTTTCCCTCTAAGTGCCATGATATTTAAAATTGGTTTAGGCTCTTACATTAACATAGTCCCTAAAACATTTTCGTTAAATTTTCTAAGTACACTTATAGTGTACACACGTAAAGGCATTGCTATTTGAAGTCTGGGTAGAAAAAGGGGTAATTATCCGTAATAAAATATCACTAAAGCTTAAGCGTATCTGATTCTAGTGGGGATGTATGTTAGTGGCTCGGCACAATCGTGATTACGTAGGTTGGCCCACTTCGGTCCGCACCACGCACACGATGAATGAATCCTGGACTAATGGAGATCTTATCTCCACCCTGAGATGGAGTAAGGTGGCCCTTCTTAACAGTACAAACTTTGTTGTATAATACAGGGACTTATCTCAGCCGAATAGGACAGTAGTCCAGGTCATAAATAAGGCCCGGCTTTGATTTCTGAAGGTAACTTTGTGCCCCCGGGTCAGGGGTCACAGATCCCTTTTAATAGTACCACTGAATATCTTAGTTCACGCGAGTAATCAACATTTTAATCCGTGCCCTTAATTCTTTGTGCGAATACCGTAGTTTATGTTGCGGTGACTCCATTAGTGAGATTTCGTTGGGAAACTTACTTTCTGTGTGTATTAAATTCTCAACAATTACCCGCTAATCCGTTTTCTTCTCAAATTAAATATTTAAGGCGGCAATTTGTAGCGCTTCCGCTTTTCACAGCGCGGTATAAAGAACAAAGTATATGGCGAAAGTAATTTTCAAACTTATATTGTTACTTCGCCTTTGGATCCTGCAATAATTATCTCTGTCTGGTCTGCTTTAACAGGCGTTTAATTTGAGTAGGAAATTAAGCCCGGCTTTACGTTAAATGGTCTCAGTAAGGAGTCAAACGTTACGCATCAATTTATTTTGTCATTACGACTACGAGAAGCCGAGGGGGCTTTATGGAACACTTGTTTTTGCTCTGTCAAATTATTTGTTGCGCGCATGAGGAGACAACGGGGCGTACAGCAAATATGGGGCAGAAATCAATCAAACGCCATTTGGATACAGCGTACGGTGCCATCCGCCTGCAATCCTAAAAGTCTGAATCGCATTGGAAGCCTTCGATAAAAGGCAAAGCCTATTGGCAGCGCGAGAGGGGCAGAATACAGAAGGAGGCTGGAAGAGCAGACAGGCGCGGGAGCGACACGAATGCGGCATTTCAATTTGAGTATATATTATTCATGGTAATGCGTTAAAAGCCGGTATACAAGTTGCTCAGTGCGGGCGGGAAGCGAGTAATCGCCGCGCACGTGCAAGCACAGATACCTACATATGTATATTCAATGTTGTGCTTTAAAATTGTCGTTTCGCGCCATTTGCAGTTGCCGCGCCCGGGCCGATGTGCCTCGCTTATAAAGTAACTCCACGAAATGTGCCTCTCGTTTTTATTTATCGCGCTCTGTACAAAAACGCTTTTTGCAGCGAAATACACTTCGATAAAGCACAAGTGCAAATCAATCAGTATTAAGGGACAAATACATTCCCAGCTGGTGATTGGGCTCTGAACTCTGATATAGCCTGATCTCTGAAACAAACAAAGGCATATCTGAATAATTGATGCATTTGAACCTAAGGAAGGTATACCATCTTCGAAAAGAGACCTTTTGGGTGTTTAAAATCGTAAGGCGCTTGTTGCAAATAGGTTTTACGAGTAGTATTTGGTCAGAAAAACTAAAAGAGTAGAAAAACACTATCAGCTAAAAAAATAAAAAAGTTTAAAGTTCTAATCCTAATTATTAATAACGATCAGTTAATTTATCAGTTTGTACCTATTTTACTTCATAGTTGATTTTACTTAATATTACAAAAATAGTTTAAAAAAACTTCCTGTTCCCAACAAAAATATTTCAATCGAATATTTTCTAGTAAAGATATTTTTTCTTATTTAATTTGACCTTTACAACTTTGATTCAACCCGTATCTTCACCGGCTGACAGTCGAGAATCTCCTCCATTCTTACCCCATGGCATCGAAACAACAAAGTATATAGGTAGCACGAAAGGTCGGAATGAACTTGCGGCCAACATCTATTATTCATCTTCGAAGACACGGGAACGAAATTTGTGTAAGTGCGTTGTGATCCAGCCAATCTCGCCATCTTTATTTCATTCGCTATAAATGGATTACGTTGTTCACAAACCTTGTTGTGTTATTGGCGATTTTATTTGCCTCCATCATCGATTGTATTATTCTTTTGTGTTCTGTTAAAGTTGTCACGATACGTTACATTATGAGTTTACTGAAGTTATAGTAATTGGATATTGTGTTTTGGCTTTTGCAAAAAAAAAAACTAAGCTCTTTTGACATTAATCGTCATGTATGATGTATTTAACGATTAAATCTATTTTAAACTTGCAAAATTAGGATCTACTTCTGAAACCCATTAAATGCAAACAAGACTATCAATCAGAAACACAAATTTTAACTCAACTGTAGTGAACGCCTATGTTGAAGCGCTCGGTCCAATAATGGGAGGTCCTGGCTTCGACTCCTAGGTTGCGCAAGGTGTGTTTCGAATTTTACTGTAGCCCGAATTTGCGATTAAATCATCCCATCCCTTAAATAACAAGTGTGGTTTAGATAATACTTATCAATTGTAGCGATGATTTTATTTTAATTATGAATTCCTAAGTCTAGTAATGGGACAGTATTACTTTTAATTATACATTACTATCTGATTTAAGAAATTGGGGAAAAAAATAGTCAGCCCGTGACCACGACCACGACTCGGTCTAAACGTCAGGTATAAAGTTATATCTATGATACTTATACAAAGTAGTGTTCGTTAATCCCCTTAGAAACCTTAATTCAAAAAATACTCGAACAATTATATTTCTAGTGTCAAAAAGTCTAGTGTGTAGTCTAGTGTATAAAGTCGCGTTACTTCCAATATAATTTAGTTATAACGTCGACAATCTCAAAATGAAGATCTTGCGTATACAGAGTGGGGCTGATTAATACTCGCGAGATGAGGCAGCCTGCTCGCCGCTGATGAATCGATGCGCATCCATCACGCAAACGCCGACGAATGCGTACGCACGTACCGGCATCAGAGCTGTTACGCCGAGTGAATTCTTTTGAGGCTGTTGAGCGAATATTTGTTATATATTTTTGTTTAAGTTTTTTTATTATTATTTCTTACCGGTAGACACTTGGTCTTCATCTCACATGTTATCTGATGATGATGAGGATGAAGCTGGAACCGCACTTTACCCGGAACCCTCAACTTCGGAGGCACTGGATATTTTTATATGTTTATTTTTGTATTGAAGGCAAAAGACGAAGAAAGACCCTACTACCATGTGAGACCTTAGCTAATAAAAGAAGGAGAGAGAATAAGAGTCGTTTTACAATTTGGTACACCATACGAACTTTTGTCGACTACGAAGCTCTGTGGCGGTAGCCAAAGTAACATTAAGAAAATGATAACGAAGTTCGAAAAGAATAAAATGTATGGGATTGACATAAGATTGACCACGTGATTTAGCGCGGCTTATGTCAATCCCATACATTTTATTCTTTTCGAACTTCGCTATCGCTTTCATAATGTTACTTTGGCTAAGCCTACTGATTCTGTTAAGCCAATAAGCCAACTGTAATAAAACTTTGTATGCTTAAGCAAATGCTGGAATATTGACTGATAATAGAAATTATTTCTGTATTTCCTTTTTTTAATTTAGTTAGGAACCATGGAAATGTTGGTAATCGGTTAAAACGTAAAACAGCACTGAATTTAGTTGTAAAATATTATGGAAAAGTCCTTAAATCGGCACGGTTCTCATTGCATTCCGCTTCGAAAAACCCAAAGCTAGCAAGCAAGAAGGTTCTAGCGAAATATGTGCGCGGCAACTCAATAAACTTCATCGAAGTCGGCTTTACTTTTAATTTAAAACTTTTTGCATACCTACCTACATACATTTGTGCAAATGTACAAGAACACTTTGCATAATACTTCCATTGCCCGTTTTAATATGGCGTTTTATTTGGACTTGGAAGCGTTCTTATTTTACTATAAAAGAGTTTTATTGTAATTTAATAGACCTTGTTTGTGAATGTAGCATTTCCCATAAAACATACATAAGCTTGTGACCGCAATTCTTAAGAGTGGTCTGCGACTTAGATAGTGACAAATATGTATTGACAATCGTCTATTAGATAAAAAGTTTAAATCTTTTTATATTGGTTTATTAAATATTTGTACAAAAATTGGTTCTTGCTATCAATAAATCTATATACTCTAAATATTTATAAAATACAGTGAAAAATTAAATGCCTACCCGACCCAGCCAGGAATCGAACCTGGGTCTTCCGCAATCCGGTCGGCTGCACTGACCATTATGCTACTGGGAAGGCTGACGTAAGCACTGAATTTTTACACTGCTTCTCGGGTCGGGTCGGCATTTAATTTTTTTAATGTATTTTATAAATATTTCATTTAGCTTAAGTGCAGCAATTAGCACTTAAAAATAAAAAGTAAATTTTCTATATTTGGTGTAAACGCCTCATAAAAGTTTTCTGGAAAATATTAAAAACATTAGTTTTTTGCGACGTTAAACTGAACACGAACCTCTTGTCAGGGTCAATACCGGCTCCCGGTATGAAAAAGCGCATTTTGTATTCGGCCTTATTTTACGTCTAAGAGCATGGTTTTGCTTAAGGCGTGGCTTACAAAATGTTCATGCGTGAATAGGACAGTTTTTGAACCATAAACTTCGCGCGTTTATAATTTTGTCAAACGTCAGAAAATTTTTGTGTCATCTGATACTTTTTTGTAAAACAAGTGTACTGTAAAAAAAATGATTGAGGCATGATGTGCTTGTGATTTATTTCTTTTGTGTATTACATGAAGTTTAAATAAAGCTCAATTTAAGATTATATTGTTGCTTAGTTTTTATATAATTACAACATAAATGTGTAGGTGATATAAAAGTTGACATATCCTATTATTGGAGTTATTTTTATAAAACTATTTTATTTTATGTAACTTATAAAAGAGTAGTTATCCAAAATTATGTTTCCATAATTTTCTTCCTAAAACATTATAGATCCAAAGACCTATATTAGGTATTTGTATAGATCACTATTTATATTAATTAAAGTAAATAGATTCCACTCAAAAAGCCTGTCTATGTAAATACCGGCTCACAGTTTTACACTGTTAGAGCAAAATCGCAAAATCGCAAAATGACAGCACACAAACAGCATACTGTGGACAAAAAAACACATATTTCTATACCATAGAGAAATAAGTTATACAGTGTATACTTAAATTATGCTCTATGGTAGTTCGAGTAAAAAGGTCACTTTGAAACAACTTACGATGTTTACCTTAGTTGTAAATATATTCACAGACGTATGATTGCACTTATATGAATTATTTTAAGCGGAGAGACAGACAGCAGAAAATAAAAATCATTTAATTTTTTAAGTTATATTACTTAATGTGAAACAGTTTCGTGATAACTGTAGTTGCCTTATCTGGGTGACCACCACAGACCAAACAGTAGATCTGTGTTGAGCACAATGCATGGCTGTACAATTCTTTATTGTTTGTTTTGGCATAGAAACAGCTTAAGAAAATGCAATAGTAAACAAATCTGATCGACGCTTATCGTGATCAATGGTATAAAGATCTATCTGTCACTTTCGCAACTGCGAAAGGACATCTCGCAGTGAACTAAAAAAGATAAATTCCGGGGTCTCACCTGTGACCGGGTATCGTTTTATCGGTGCCCCAAGACATAAATTACAAGTGAAAGTAATCGTTGAAAGTTTCCTAAGACAGGGCGGGGGCCAAGCCTGGAATTTGTGCAGAATTACCTGCCGCCGGTTTTAAGACTTGTAATTTATCAGTATGGGCCCGGGTCCGGTAGGCCGAGGAATCCACCCGGTCACCCGGAAAATGGCCGCCTTTATTTTAAAGATCTTACAAGACATTCTGAATGGAACCCCGACTCTATTGGGTCCTTTCTGTGCGGATTTATAAATTTCATTTTTTATTTTATTTTATACCTTCGGTTGTGAGTTTGAATTTGAAAAGTATATTTATACGGTTGTGTATATAATGAACTGCATTACTCTTTCTTTAATTAAAACGTATTCACTTAATTCTAAGTCCTATTATACTTATACTCGAACTATATTACTACTAATACTTTGACACTAATATCCATAAAATACATAACAAAATTCTACCCATAGATTTACTTATTTATTTTATTTACTATTTTATATTTATTTATTTACTTCAAGCCTGAAGTAGAAAAGAGATTATAATAAGTAAAAGGTACACATATATTTAATTTTAAAAGCATACGTAACAAAAGGGCTTATCACAAAAAGCTTATAGGTACATTAAAGTAAATTCTCTAAAACCCGAGCAGTCACAATTTCCCTCACTACAAAACGTCGGAGCAAAAACCGAAGCATTACCCAAAGTATGGTTACATACATTATAGTATCTCCGAAAAAGGCGTGTTTTGATTGACGCGGGCAATCGGCTTAATGTAGCCTCGAGGCAAGTTTTGTACGCGGCACAAACGACTGGTTAAATTCTGAGGTCGACGCAAAGCGACGCAATCTCTCACACGTCACAGCGAAGGAGCTTTCCATATAATTCATTTCCCTATTCATATTTGTCTTAGGAGTCGACTCTTGCACGAAAAAACCTTAAGGACCACGCAACGGGGCAAAATGAAAATGTTTTACGGCATCGCTGTTATTGAAAAAGTTTGCCAAAATGTATTACTCTCACTTTGCCATTCATACAAATTGGATACACTACTCTAAAGTTGGAAGCCCGAGGTAGAGTTTAACAAGGCTCGTGTGCATGTGTGTATCACGTGATCACCGGCCAATGGGAGGCGGGTTTTCTGTTATGCTCGCGCTCCTATTGGTCATTGATCCCGTAATATCTCCACGCGCTCCGCGTAGGAATCATCCGTAGTTGTGGATCTATAGCCGTATGGTTTATATTCGTCGTTCAAGATTACGTGACTGGAAATAGTAAAATCGGATGATGATGTTGATAATGTAGGTCGTAATGGGCCATTGCCAATAAAACCTTATAGGTAAGCGATGGATTAAAAGGAACTAGGTCAGAGCAAGGCGCGTACCTTATGAAAATAACAGCGTTCGGGTCTTCCTTCAATAATATGGACAACTCGTAGTATTATCTGTTGGTAACTTAACTTCTCTTTGTCGTGGCTTGTTTCGCTCGGAAGACACTTTAAGGTTTATTAGCAACTGAATGGAACGGCCGATCGCACTAACTTTCCTTTACTTTGAGCTGTACTTACGTCTTAAAAGGAAAGTTGCATGCACTCAATGGGAGGCCGCTTAAAAAGTTTCCGAGACGTCAACGAACAAAAAATGAAGCGGGAACTTCGCAATATCACCCACTTGTCCCGGCAAATGAATAATTATTGAAATTTAAATTTCTTATTTTGAGTCTCATTAGAGAGTTTCGGAAGGGTCATGCTTTTTGTATTATAAAAGAGCCCTCCATTTTGCGACGCTAAACTTCAGATCTGTTAGGGAATTAATTATCGGATCGAACCTTCGTAATAGCATCTTCGAGTTATTATGGAAGAATATAATAGGGAAGGTACAGTCAGACGGAATGTTACATGGGTCAATGGGAATTTCTAAAATTTCCTTCTCCAATGTTTAAATTCAATTTACTTTGAGCTGACTATATAAAGATTATTTTATGCATTGGATGTTTGGTTTAACTATGGCATAGCTTGTATTGTAGTTTAAACATAAAATTTAGGCTCCTATCCTTATTGTTACAATGCAAGTCCGAAAACTAAAACATAGCAAACGTAAAAAATGCAATACACCGAACGTTAGTTTGTAATTGGTAGCATACGTCGCGCGGGTGCGGGGCGGGTGCGGCGCGGCCGCGGTCGTGTTATGCGCGGGTCATTTGCACACGCCGCCGCCGTTATCCGCACCAGGCACACGCACAACGATCTCTTCATTTTCACAGAAAATGTTACTCGCCCACGCGCCCCATTTTTAAACTCACCATTCAACGGGTTAATATTTAATACACACATTAAGCGGCACATAATATTAACCCACGCCCATTTAATTATTAACAACAAGTATTTTAACCCGTTATTGGTAATTGTTATCTAACGGCGTCGATCTTTACATAGATAAAACCCAAAGTCAATATCGTAACTTTCGCCCGAAAACTTAGTAGCCGCTGTGGCCGGACGAAAGTTTCATGTGGCTGATAATTTACATAATAGAAGACGGTAGGTCTACCCACTATCGAGGTCATTCAAACTTCTGTGGATTAGGGCTTTCACGGACAAGGCTTATCGGATTTTGAACGAATTTCGGGATGCTTCCGATGGCGACGTCATTATCGATATCCGATTTATATGCAGATTGGGGTTGGAGTGGCGAGCGGGCGCGGTGACGTCACGGCGCCGGCCGCGGCTCGCCCGTGACGTGGCCGTCTCGGCCGCGCTCAACATAAATAATCCCACTAACCAACCGCAATCTTCAACTTTATCCTGCTCGAAGATTATACAAATAATCCCTTCCCTTAACATTGCCGTCGCCGGAGCCGAGTAGCTCGTTCAACTTTTGCCCACTCGACCCGACGAAGACAGAATCTCCATTGTAAGATTTAACAATTTCTCTCGCCTCGTTACGTTTCACAGAGTAATAATAAAATATCACAATGGATGTCAACTCTATTCATGATAAGTATCTGAGATAAAGTACATCAGCGGCATAATTCAGAAAATCAGATATTACGTAGGTATGTGAATGATATTGACATGGAGCACTGTTAAGGGGCTTAACAATACGGCTTGGGTCTCATTACTTTGTAGTAGAAGCTTTCTTTGGAGTATAGAAGTGTAGTATGTTTAACGCGTATATAATACACACCACTGTTTGCTAGAAATTTCGGTAGGAACGAACCTTCCTTTGTTAAGATTTTTTCTAAGATAACTCCCAACCAACAATAACATGGCCACCATAGTTAGTGCAAAGAAATTAACCTACACAGAACAACAACATACTAAGGTAGAACCCACAGAGGGTCAGGCTATCGAACGCCAATGATGTACAGAATTCTGACAGTCGTATCTGTAATTTCAGCTGCCAACCCTTACGGGGTTATAGTAGATAGAAACGAACTATTTGTAAACAGTGGTCGTAACATGAAACACTCATTAACGTTATACTCCCACAGTTATTTCGTACAGAAATCGGTCAGTGAAAACCAATAACCACACAGTCAGTAAATGGCAAGTAACAATTTGACTGCAGACTTTTCATGTTGTTATTTTTATGACGTATCACAATATGACGCTTGTGTTTTTCAAGATTGGAACGTTCAAAACCACTAAACAAATGACTGGTGGTCACCCTAAGTCTAGGAAGCAGCGTCATTACAGAATTCGCTATGGCTTGCACAGCATCGAACACTCGCCCGATAGTCATTTTTCACCTCGTGTATAATCTGAGCAGTATTTATGCTATCCAATACCGACCGACATAGTAAATCAATTAAGCGTACCAGCGCAAGTTTCGGTTGCATTTAAGCTGTTTATTCAGGAATTAGCTTTACTTTATCAACGTTCGTGCTGCTACCTAATGTATGCAATGCGATTATTAAAGCGAATAACCAATCGATATTGATTAGATTGAACTGACCATTAGATACACTGGACTACTGGATGTTCTGATAGTTCACTGGATATCCCAATTTATAAAGTACATAAGTACATTTAATATTGGTTGACTGGTTCAATTCAACCGATGTTTGAAGACTGAAGATGAAGAAAGCGCATTTCACCCGTAATATCAAAATGCCTTGATTTTACATGATGTTAAGTGATGATAAGGCTAACTTCTAATCTACTGAAGCTCTGGAAATGTTTTCTCTAGCTACCGGGACACAACAATGCTACAAACTTTGATGTTATGGCGACATCGATTGTTATCTTCGACGACCTCCTTGGTCGAGTGGTTTGTACACCGGTTTTCATGGTGTCGCCATCTCTGAGGTCCCGGGTTCGATCCCCGGTCGGGTCAATTTAGAAATTATTGTTTTTCTAAATTGTCTCGGGTCTGGGTGTTTTCTATGTATAATAAGTATGTATTTAAGTATTTTAAGCGTAAAATGTTTATATAATTTTAACGCAAATTTTGTTGCGAACAAATTACAAAAACACAAATGTTGAAAAAATTTCCACGAGCAGGGTTTGAACCTGCACCCTTCTGACATACCGCGTCAGGTGCTCTTCCAATTGAGCTCGTGGTTCTAACCACGTATGTCAGAAGGGTGCAGGTTCAAACCCTGCTCGTGGAAATTTTTTCAACATTTGTGTTTTTTTTATTTTAAGCGTGTTTATCCTTTGTCTAGTAACCATTTAACGAGTTTCATAACGAAGCTTCTCTTGGGCTAGATAATTGGTATGAGTGTATTAAAGTTTTGTCTACATAAGATGGTGGTAGCCAGACTTTAAACAAGCAATACAATAACTAACCAAACCGATTACAAAAAATACTCCCACCAGGAAGCTAACCCGGGACCACTAAGTCTAAAACCGGTGGTCTTAGCCACTAGACCACGGATATGGTTGTATTTTTAGAACCGTGTGTAATGTTGCACTGTTGGATTTTTTGCTTAATTATACCCGGCTTTTTAAACAAAAAAATAAAGACTTTCCCCAACACATCATCCATCTTTCAATGGGCCGTCCGTTATGAGCCGCAGTTTTTAAAAGTTGGTAATTAACACAACCAGGTCGGGTCTACTTCCGAAGCGTTCAAAAGTTTCGAAAATGCCCTCAATAATTAAAAATCGAGAGTTGCTGTGTTTTTGTTTCGCCGACGATCGGATAAGGCATATAATTAAAAAGTTGCGTTCAACTAAGAACTTTTTCAAAAGTGCCATCGTCTTGTATCGATATTTTCATTGAAGCCGCTTTTTAAACATTATATGCAGACTATCGGTGCGTTGTACGTGCGACTATGCCGTGCGTTTTCGTAAACACCAACCGCACGTCAGGCGCACGACTATTTTATATAAGGAACGCAGTTCAAACGCACGGCAGTGCAGCGGTCCGCCACGAAACGCCTAATTATAAAAAAGCCCTTAAATCGAACTATTTTAACAGACAATTTTATAAAATGTTTTCTAATAAGTGCGCCTAACCACGTAATCGCCAATAATCGCTGACCGATTTTTTAGTCGGTAAAAATAAACCGTATGGAATTCTTTGTTACAATGCACACGGCCTACGAAAAGTCGATCAATAGGTGATAAAATCTCGGCGAAAAATCGGCCCGATTGTAGGTCCCATAAAAAGTCGGTCTTGGACAAGCACGGTAATACCTGGATGTGATCAACTTATGTGGTAAAATCTCGTTGCCAATTATTTTTTGTTATTGTCTATTTGCTTATTAATTGTCGGGTTAATTGATCTGGTAAGCTTGACTCAATTGATCCTACCTTTTCAAATATACTTATAAAAAAATTGCTATTTACAAAAATATTTTTGAAAGCGAGACACATTTTAGCGGCAATTATACACGTCTCATTTTCACAACTGCAATAATATTGCCTATGGTAAGACTCCAGGCATTGCGAAAGTTGTTTATAACTAGCACGATTGTAACTTAAACGCGAAAGACTGATCCATTGGAGTTTATCATTATATTGATGTCATAACAAAATATATTATATAATAAAAGTGAAGTAGTTTTTAAGATTTCACAAAACCTGGCGTTCCTTTGAAGCTGGGGTAATTTATTGAAGAGCAATAGATCTATCCTTGGCAGTATTACTACGATATAGAAAACATATTTAAATAATCTACAGCAGAACTCGTAATTCAAGGTAAATGACCTATTTACAACAGATTCACAGATTCTGAAAACATTATCTACAAAGTCCAAACAAATAAATGTTCTTGAGTAGGTACATATCTTTTAAACTGTACGATTCGCGTAGCGACTACGCGCTGTCGTAGCGACTACATTAGCTACGATGCTACGAAAAAGCGTAGCAGCGTCAAATAAAAACTCACATTTTACTTTAGGAATCATTTCAATACTTACTAGATAGAGCATGATCGATGAAGTATTTATTAATCATTCTAAATATTGCATACGGTATGTAACACGTCTGAAACACTGTTCCCCAAAGAGCAAATTTTTATTTGTAGTTTTATACCATTCTTAATACTAACGTGTAACATACGGTATGTTTCGTCACCTCCGAAGAGTTCCACGGGACATTGAAATCTCTAAAACGCAAAATCCTCCCTCAAGACCGTACTTGCAATTCTGAAAATTCAATCGGCCTTCCTATTTCCTGTTTGTCTCGTTCGGGCAGGTTAATAAGTAATGGAGTGGGATCGGCTGAGTTTTGTTTGTTAAAGTGATTATTCAAATACGAAAAACGTTTTCGGGTTTTCTCCCTAAACTTGGTTCATATTTTATTCACCGATTTTCACGGTATGAGATGCCAGTAGCCGCTGATAAGAGAACTGTTTTTTGTTTTCTTTATGAAATTATATTATGTTCGCAATGTCGTCTTTTCTTTCAACACCACATTTACACATGTAAGGAAGGGAAGATAATGAACTTAGGTAATGGTTAAAAACAGTATGATTTGGTTAAACTCAGTAATTTTCATTTATAAATTTATACTTCTGAGCTTACTTCGTGCCTTTTTTATAATGTTTAGTAGGGTTTAGGGCAAATTGATTTTATACTTTATTTAAATCTAAATTTAATCTTATGATTTCTTTTAAATCTAAAAGCATATTTCTGCAGTATCAAATCATTATATTTATTTATTAACGCGTAATAAAAAAAATTAGCTTGACAATAGCTTAGGAACGACATTTAATACAAACATGCTATTGTGATTGCGATTATGATAATTAAATAGAAATTTATCATAATGTATAAATACAACTTTGATTGTAAACGTTTACATTTAGAGATAGGTTTGTTCCATAAATACAATTCCTTCTAAGGGTAACTGTTAACTTATAATTGCTACGAAACAAAGTCAATTTCATAATTTTCTTCCGACTACGTACAGCAATTTCAATTCTCAAATTATTCTTAAGAACCCCCCCCCCCACCCTAACTGTCTTCGGCGTAATGGTTCCGTAGTCTATTTTTAATAAATATTGTCCAATAGAATATTCGCGAGAGCTGGTTGTTAATAGGGAAACGTTACGGTAAAGTTTCTTAAGAAAACTAATCCCCATCCGAGATTATTTCCAGTTCCCAATCAATTCGCTTGTAAAAACACAGGGCGGCTGTCCCGCCGTCAGCACTCCTCAGGGGATCATTATGAAAATACGACAATATTGTAAAGCCTTATGAACGGGTGTTATTTATAGGGGGCAAGGGCTGGTGCGTAACCGAGTGGGTATTTTAGCTCAACTAATATTTTCTTCGCCGACTTAATTGTTATGTCGCCTTAAGAGCAGGTGGGTGTCATTAGGAGTTGCCCTACCACGAAACTTGAGTGGCAACGGGGGAGCCCGCAGAAATATTTAGCCGAATTAAAACTTTTCTTTTTAAACGCTTTGCTGGGTGAGTGGCAAAGTGTTCGGTCTGGTTGTCGGAGGTCCTGAGTTCAATTTACAAGTCGGGTGTATGTGCGGTTTTAAGATGTCTAGCCCGAGTTTGTAATCACTAGCTAACATTACGCGAGCGTGTTGATTAAGCCAATACCCATCAATTTTTTATTTAAATTACAATGAAATGCATTTGCCCAGCAGACAGAGGACAGTATAGACTGTTCACTTACTAACTGTTGAGCACCGAAGTGTCGCTACTTTTCTTTATTAAAACAATAATATATTTTATTAGCATTTACTTCAACCATATATCATAAACTAACAAAGTCATTCTTCTAAAAAACGTAAAAGGAACATATATTCAAAAAAGTATAAAAATGTATATTAAACATATCAAAAGAGGTTTTCTGTTGCCAACACTAACTTTACTTACTTTTAACAAGTAAGGGTTATAGCGAGTTCTAACAATAGCAAAATCTATGCTTTTTTGTCATTACCGTGTTTTAAAAAGACCTACATGGGTAGAAATGAAGTTATATACTATTTATTACACAATTATACTCAATATTATATTAGCAACCTTAGTAGTGTTTCATAGGTTAGCAATTCAATATTAATTGTTACCATTAAAACAGTAAGGTAAAGGCACTATTTAAAAAGCATGCACTACCAAAGAGTATCGCAGTGTTATTAATTGAATAACATAAAATCTATTAACGACTACTTGCCTGTAACGTAAGGTGTGCATAGTGTCAATATAGTACGCAGTCATTATTAATTCCATGTATGTGTATTTGCCAATAAGAAATATAGAATTGCGTGTAGGAACACGTACTCTTTAGCAGTGCGTCATTGATGGCTATACCCTACAGAAAATAAACTATAATTAGTATACAACATACAACTGTAGGTACAAAACATCTCAAAATATTGATTAAATTAGGTATAACATGGCAATTTAACAAATACTTCATTTAAATGGTATTCAAACTGGAACACAGCAATACAGGACATAGCTGCTTGGCAGCAAAGATATGTATAAAGCGGATAGCGATTCAGACGAGAACCATAAAATCGACTAAATTATTTACTAAATTAAGTTTACCAACCGTTCGTTAGAGAAATTTCAAGCCTGAAAATTGAAATTACTTTACTTTGATTGGAATAAATAACAAATTATGGTGTACCTTCTAATGCAGTTAAAGACTATAACAGTCGATCAGCATTTTTTATTATATACACCTATAATGTCACATTGTGAAAACATCTCTTACAAGGACGTATTAAGCACCATTTTGAATTTTACGGTTAGTTAACGTCTCCCAAGACGACACTACCGTAAAACGACGTTACTTTAGAACCAATGAAACCTTGACAACAGATTTAGTTTTTTAAGTAGCTGCAGCTAACAGTGTCTAGCGTCCTAGGCGTCTCAGGTTTGACTAGGCTTACGTGTAAAAGTCAAATCAATAGATCAAAAGTTACGATCCTTTGGTTTTGCGGGTGTCCATGGGCGGCGGTGATTGCTTCCCATCAGGTGACCCGCCTGCTCGTTTGCCTCCTTCTAATATAAAAAAAATAATAAAATTAACGATCAATCTAACAATGGATTCAAAAGTAACAACGAATTATCGTAAGTAGTTCATAAATTAAAATTAAAATTCAAAATCATTTATTCCGTTTAGGCTACAAATAGCTCTTATGAATGACAAAACCGATGGTGGTGGATGGAAGGTCTCCCGAGACCTTGTACTGAGAAGAACCGGCAAGAAACTCAGCAAGGACATTTAGAAAACTCAACATATTAGAAAATGCCCCTAAAACGACACTTTTCATTACAAAAATCAAAAATTTAAAGGACAACACAACATGTAGGTATAAAACAAAATTTAAAAAGAAAATGAAATATCTAAGTTTGCAACGTCAGACATAGAGTCAACGTTTAACAAATGCCGGGACAATGTGCCGGTGTGTCAAATTAAATAACAATTAATTTTACACACAACCGGCATTTTAATATGCCCCCTCCCCCCCCCCCCCCCCCACAAATGGCGTTCGCAAACTGTCAGACCAAACTATCAAGAACAACGCAAGTCCCAGTTTGACAGACGCGGGGCTGACCATTGCTGGGCGATTGTTTGCAAACTTGTTGAAGTAACCGCAGAGCTGCTGCATAGTTTGTTGTGCTGCCGACAGACATACAAATAACCTGCACAATGATAGATGGTAGGCCAGATATCTGGATTTCGGACTGGTGTTTAAGTGTTAGCTCTAGTAGATTAATAACAAGCAAAATCAAAGTTACACATACTTTGAATAAGTATTGCCTTAATTATGCATAGTAGTATGCTATGCCTGTTGAGGGACTCTTTATCAAGCAATACCTACTTTTGTGGAACTCTCATTTATGCATGACATCTATCTACTAAGTAAGATATTTATATTTTAAAACACCACTTAATTAATAAACAGTTAATTATAAAAGTAAAAGCAGTCGTAGTCTATCGATTTACGTGCTTTTAGAAGTATGGAGGAAAATCGAGAAAAAATTTTTGGTCACCCATCCAAGTACTCACCGCAACCTAGTGAGCTTTACTTTTGCGATCGTTGCTTGTCATTGGTGCCAAAAAACCTCCTCTTCCTAGACAATTACAGGATTGTCTATTAATAAAACTATACATTCGCTTATGCTGTACCCTAAGTACACGCAATATTTCCCTCATGTGGAAACAGGAAAATATGTAGTCGCAAAATAACAAGATTACCATGATGGTTTCATTTCAGTAAATAATTTTACGCACGATATCCAACATTCACTCCAGTTGGTAACATAAAAACTTTTTATACCAACACAAAACACCCGGGAGATTAGCCTACATCCTCACACAAAGCCATGGGAAAAATCTATTTTGCAATAACAAATTACAGGAATTTTATAGGCGAGGTCAAGAAGGAGGTCAAGTATTATAGATCCAACCTTTACATGTGACTGCGCTTTATTCTCCAAAGATCAAGTGTTATATAAATAAAGATCCTTTTTAGAGGCCATAAAGTTGTAATTTGGGCGTTCCTAATTTTCCGTTGTTATCTTACGACGTTGTATTTATGTTAGATGTTGAAGTTTAAGATAATAAACGGTCAAAACTACTATGTTACCTACCTGAAGAGCATGTTAACAATCACATACTTACGAATATAGTAAAATCGTAATAACTTCAAAGAAATTATGAGTAATTTACAGATTATATTTTATTTAAATAAATTATTTTGTTTTTAATATTTTTTTGATGCTATTTAACGTTTTTTTTTCAGATTTTGTTATTCGAAATTTAAATGTATACGTATGAGCAAACAGGACCACTATCGAGATGCATTTTTGTTCCAAATCCTTTATATAGTACATAATTGATCGAAGAATATAACAGATGAGGATCAAATTGAAAAAAAAACAAAGATCCTACCAACACCGAAGAAGTCGAAAAATAAAAAACAAAACACAAAATTATGATGAGTGTCGTAAACACAAAGGGCGGGCAAACAAGTCAGTAAAGTCTCATTTGAAACCGACGCTAAAGCAATGACATTAAGATCAACTTAAATCTTAAGGTGCATTAAATCTGTGGAACAATGTTTAAAGTAAACGGCAGTCCGGGAGTACGTACACGTAGCGAATTACGGGGACAGGTATCTCCGGGGGCGAAGTGTCTCCCCTTAAATGAAATACTTAATAATGCGACGGCTTAGGGCGACGACTGAGCAAATTGTTGTGTACTTTTTGTTAGTTCATTGATATCCGAGCTGAACACGAAGTGAGTAGGATGTTATATTTGAAGCCTTAAAGATTGAGACGCTGTTGTCTATTCAGGCTACTTTGATAATATAAAAGTTAAAAATGATGTCTAAATGTTTATTTGTTATTGCTAATGCTTAAAATGTTTGTCTTAATTTTTATTTAATGTATTTCGACTCGACTCCGACTCCGACTCTTTCCATGAGTCTCGATCTTCGGCAGTCTCCCATATTTAGAGGTTTATTGACTTGTTTATTTTATTTTATTTTATTTACATTCAAAATAATCAAATCACACTTTTAACAATAGTTTTAGTAGATAACAAACAAGATTAACTAATTAACGCAAACGCAATTAAATGTTACATAATTAAATATTTATACTTACTTGACTATTACTTATTTGACTGTTTATTTTTTATAAAAAACTTGAATTGTGCTGTTTATCTAACTACATACTCGCATAGTATGTATTGTATTGTTTAATCATCCTATTGTGAATTACATAGATGTAGAAAAAACACACGACTTAGACGTGGCTGGAATTCGAAACATATTCTTTTATCATTTTTGGATGTAAATATAGTAATATTAACTCAACAGAGTAATTGAACATAAATTGTTCTGTTCTATAACATTTATTGTTCTATCAAATAATTACATGAGTAGACACACACACGCACACCACTTCTGTTAAGCCGTATCTCCACAACAAGAGAACGCTCATACGAAAAGACAAATAAGTTCCCTACTATCCCCTATAACTTTGTCGAACAATAAAAACTTGCTACATCCCCACGATATACGTAGTCAACTATAAAAATTCCTAACAGGGCGCACTGTCTCCAATTTCGCTGGCTTTCGTGAAAAATGCTAGGTATGGAATTAGCAAAGTTGCCGGGGAATCCCACAAGGGGGCGCTACACATCGTCCGAATATTAAAACGGGAATTAGAGTGGTCACTCGCGCCTCGAAGCGTCCATAAATGTCCTTGTTGGGTCACTTGTTACGTTTGAGGTTATAGGGTTAATTTTAAACCCTTTTTTAACTTCACTTGTGTGTGCGCACGATATTAATAATGAAATTTTACACGCGTATTCAGATTATGGGTACGTTTATTTGTAGGCATTTTTGTCACGGCATTTGATTAATCTATCGTTTGTTTATCATTTTAATTAAATGTATGATGTATTCTTTTAAGAAGATTTTTTTACACAAATTGGTTTTGTATTGTTTACTACGACGTTAAAAAGTAGTTAGAAATGAAAGTTAACTTAAATACTAACAGCACAATAAATTATTACCTAATTTTGCGCTCCTACTTTTAAGATAAGATAAAGATAAAAATATTTTATTGCGTTAATTAAATAGTCTTCGTTTAAATTTCATTTATTAAATAGTGTTCGCGTAAACTTTAGAAAACACTATTTTTTTGCTACAAAATTACAATATCAGTTATGATGACTTATACGAGGATAACGTGTACGCATGCCTTAACTCCGATTAATTGTGTATTAAACCCCTATTTTACTGTTCTATGATTAAAACCTTAGGAAGGTACCCATATATAATTTGGATGATATAATAAATGTAAAGGTTTCATATAAGATTTTCTCTTGTTTGATGTCCTCTATTCTATCGTATTAACAACCCTACCGGGCGCGGGGTAGTGGGAGAGCGTGGGAGAAAGTAGGCACTTACTTTTCCGGCTTCTAGTACGCGAACAAAAAAAATCTATGAGTATAGTGACGATTCTACAAAACTATTATTTCTCAGGTACATATAATAATGTTTTATGGGGACAGCTTAAGGATTGTGTGATGCACAGTAAAACTCGATGTACTTGCCACACTTATTATTTTACTAAATATTTCCGGCACTTCAAACAACTCCACAATAACCGAATATTTCTGCTACTGTAAATAGTACCTAATAGTAATTTTATAAATAATTGAAAATGATTTACATTTTTACCATTAAAGTATCAAAACAGGCTATCCAAGTACAGTACTATCCTAACAATATTCAATCAGGCGTATAGGTACTTACATATAATAATTACTAGCTGACCGGCAGAGTTCGTACAGCTTTGACAGTTTCCATGACAACAAAACAAACAAAACGTTGACAGTTTCCTTGACAACAAAATAAAGAAATCATTCGCCCGCTTGAGAACACCCGTATCCCATGATGGACCCCTATAGCAGTGCCACATTCCGGGTCCAATTGTAAATCTAAAACATTTTCGAATCCACTTGTACATACACACACAAAATTTTGTGTAAAATGAAATAGAAGGAGTTCAGTGACATACACACGCACAGAAGATTTAAACAACGTGTAACAGAAAGGTGAGGTCAAAATGAAAAGATCCAAAGTGTGTCCGATCTAGATCTTGTATGTGTTGTTACTGAGACATAATTATTAACTTTAATTTGTCATGCAATTTTAAATTAAATATTTAAAAAATGTTTATATAACTTTTAACGCAAATTTTTGTTGCGAACAAATTACAAAAACACAAATGTTGTTGTTCCCTGTGTGGTGCCGGGGTTAAAGGATTGCACCTCCCCATCTCTGCCCTTGGGTGTCGTAAAAGCCGACTAAAGGACCATTTCAGAGGATGGGCAGCAGCATCTCTCTAAGGTTACCCTCAACCTACTGCGATCGCCAACCCGCCTGCCAAGCGTGGCGATTACGGCAAATACCCCCTCATATCCTTGGGGGAGGCTTTTGTCCAGCAGTGGACGTCTTTTGGCTGAGATGATGATGAAATGTTGTTTTGTTTGTTAAATATTTATATTAGTGAAGTCATGCACGTCAGGCGCGCATAAGCAAGCAGCAGTGATTATAAATGTAAGTACACAGAGGTTACTAAACCACTAGGGCTGTGACTTGTTTTTTTTATGTGTCGTCACAATAGAACTTTTTTATTAAAAATTGCATAGCAAGTTAATGCTGATAATTAAGCATTTGTCACTTTGCATACAAGATCTAGATCGGATACACTTTAAATCTTTTAATTTTGACTACACCTTTCGGTTACACGTTGTATAAATAAAGATTAGGGTTCTTTATAGAGGTGTGAAGAAACAACTTGCGGGTCGGCTGGTCAGGCACAATCCTGACTTACGAGCGGTCCTTGCATTTAGACTCAGCCTGCTTCACACACATCAATAACAAATCCAAATTATGAAAGGCTACAATCCAAACTGTAGAACATTTATCGTTTCAATTGTCTCTATTGGGCATAACCGTACAATTGTCAGTATGTTAAACGTTCGCCCAGATTTGAATCCACCAAACCAAAATAGAAGTGATCACGCCAACTTAAACTGAAAAGACACCTTGGAGGTTCGACATTGATCACTGAACCGGCTTCGGTTTCCCCGTAACGTCGCCCCAGGGAGTGCCCGGATATATCCGTTCTTGTCGCACTCGCCTGATTACAATACGCAAGAAGGTAATGACAATATAGGGCACACAAATTGCCCGTAACAATACCGCATTAGGTCACAATGTACCTATGTATCAGGATCTGTCATAATCTATGTTGGGTTTTTTTGGCAGGTCCCTAACTTTTTGTTAGACGATAGCCGATGTTCTGTAAGGTGATATATCGTTAACGGATATTTTTTTGTTACAAAACAAAATTACTTAATAAAAAATGTAAATATCGCGTAAGTTTGTAGGTTTCGGTAGTAAGTAAACAGCTTATAATTGTCCCACTGCTGGGCAAACCCGGGCTATGCATCGAAAAATCCGAAATACATTTTTGCCCGACCTGGGAATTGAACCCGGGACCTTCGGGTATCGGACCGAGCGCTCTGCCACTCGGCCACCGAGGTTGGTGGTTGGTTGGTTTCGGTAGGATCGGACTTAATTCAACATTTATTTGTATTATTAATAGAAACTATGTTAATGAATTTTTTTTATTTACTTTTTCTTTTTTTACATTTTCATGATATAATTTACGAATTATTTTTGGATGTAAACAAACAAAGTCTAAATAACTTGGATATCCAATAAATAAGTAAGATTTCGATTAACTATTTAACATTTCCTAAAGATGGTATTCGTTAGTGAATTTCAATAACAAAGATTAACACAACACAAAAAGAGATAACAATCAAAGAATACGGCAAATGTCTTTAAAAAATACTAGCACGAAATACGTCAACTGGCCAGTATTATATTATAAAACAAATGACATTCTCAGAAAAAAATACAGGCCCCCACAAAAAAGGTCCGCGCTCACCCGGGTTGTCCAGCGCGACCGCACCAATTCCCACTTAAACAAATCACCACTAAACAAACGTTTCTACAGGTACGAATAATTCAACGAAAGGTCACCTGTTACGGGTATTCGGCATCGATCATCGGGAGTGCGCTCCGACCTTCCCGGTAATGTCGCCCTCGGGAACGGCCGACGAGACAAACCCGCCAACCCCTCGCCTGTCCGCTTTTATACACACAAACATTTTTCAACGCGCGGGTCATTCCTTCCATGTGACGTATCTGGAAACAAACGCTCGCGATTGGCAGTAGTGAGTGGGTAAAGATTGTTGAGACAACTAGTCCGGAGAGCGTAATGCGAGTATTCACCATCCAATCACTTTTTTTTTGAGAGAGATTGCTGATTGCCTCAAATGGCATTTTCAGCGTCACCGGGCTTTTTTGGGGGCGGCGAGGTACGTAAAGGGTACCTCAAGCCTTGTGAAACGAATCACCTTCGGAGGTTTTCTAGAGGGAACGGCATCACACACTTAAAAGTGCGTGTCCCCGTGCCCTACTAGATTTTCCGAAGGGTTCGGATCGGATCGGGGTTCGGATCGGATCGGGCCATCCAATCACGTTATTGAAAACGAAAATTTGTATGGGAAGTTTTGACTTTTCCCGTTTGTCACCGGGAGGCGCCTCCCGGTGACAAACGGTAAAATTAAAAACTTCAGCTTCAATGCTTTAGAAATTCTCGTTTTCGTTAACGTGGTGAATGATAAATAAAACTTGCAATATTATTATACATTTTACCTATAGTCAAGTGAATACAGCTTTATCAGTCTAGTGCATGCCATTGACCCTAACTGCAATGCTCAAGGGTTAGCACTTAGGTTTAGACTTATTAGAGTGATAAACTCGGTTAGGTATTCTTGGATATTTTTATACTTATTTATATATTTTTATTCTATTATATTATGTGCGTCTAAGAAATGTTTACTTAGGTAAAAGCACGTCGCTGCCAACAAATAAAGTTTAAATTTAAACATTATGCGGTAATACAGCACATTTTTTTACTTTAATACCTACAGGAAAAGAATAGCGGTACGTTTGTAGCTAGCTGAACCACTTTTGTACCTACACATTTAGCTTTTACACACAAACACATTTTTCACCGCGGGTCATTGCCCCCGCGTGACGTACCTATCTGAAAACTTAATTTGTGATTTAACCCCGTGTAACGCGCGCGCATAAATATTTAAGGTGCAATTCCACTCAGATTTATCATTTGTTTTTGGAACTCCTCCGCGGGCACATTCGGTTTGCTGTGGGCAAGGGGCGACAGCGCATCTCCGTGTATTGTTCGCGTCCTAACCGCCGACTTTTCATTTATTTCTCTATGAATACGTTATTACCTGCTCGCCCCCGCTTATCAAAGTTTATTTGCAGCGTGTGGTTTACTCTGTACCGGTGCTTATTCGTTATTACAACGGCGGAGTGTTTTATTGCCGGGGCGGGGTTCAAATCGCGCGCGACGCCCTTGTTTTTGCGCTATTTTTCCCTTGCGATATTTTCGGTATTTGAAGTTTATTTTATGCCTTTTTTCTCTTGTTGCAGATCGAGGACGCCATGTTAATGTTCGACAAACAAACCAATAGGCACAGAGGTAAGTCCTAGCCATGTAATTTTACTACGCATGTAAAAGTGAAACTGCCACTTCCAGTTGTTAAACTTCTAAAACCTAAAAGTTATGGAATAAATTGACCCAAATAAGTGAAATAATTACGGTAAATGTAGTCAATCATAAGTCCATAAGCACTGTTAGTAAACGTTTCGATTGCGTGCTGGTACCTCTTAAAGGTTACTATTTGGTTTAAAATAAATAATTGGCTATTAGTATTGCGTCATGATTACCGAAATCGCTTCGGAGACTTCTATACCGGCACAAATGAGAAATTATGGCATTCCGATACGTGCCGATCGATCCGCGCATCAATATCTAAAACGAGCAAAACCTTAGTAAATTCATGAGGCAATAACATCTATCACTGTTTGGTTGGCCGTGACTTGAAAACACGCACGAACGATGCCGTGTCACCTTGTTTATCCCAGCTAGACGGAGTTTCCAAAGGCTTGCACGTCACACACGGAAACATATCATTTTTGTTCGCGTTTCGCCTCATTTCTCGAGCGTATTCGCCACAAAGTCGCGCGTCGCCGGTTAACTAGCAATGGATAAACACAAGCGCCGACCCTCGATGGAACGCAGCCAGCAGACGCTGACATGTCACAATCTGTACACGCTCATATCTGTCAACGCATTATCGTAGGGGAGGGGGCTCCCGCGACACTGGTCGTTGTGCGTCTCGCGCAAACTGAAGCGAAACGGACCTCCGACGTGGTATCGTACTAAATAAGTCCACCGTTTTCGGTATTGTGCTTCCCTCCCTCGTGTTACGACTATTCCTGACTAATAAATAACAAATCGACACCCGAATAAAATATATGGTTTTCTCGTGGAGATTTTGTACTGGGGCGAAAGGGAAAGTTCGTTTGTAATGTTCCGACTTTCAATTTGAAATAACTGAAGCAAATAAAATAACCAACTTTAGGAGCAAGTTTTATTTGTTTCTGACAATAAAAAACCCACAGTTTGGTTCATGTTTGCTGTTTAACTATTTTCCTTTTGTTTTGTTGTAACTAAGGTCGTGTTTCGGTTGAAAGAGAAACAAGGTGCTTACAAGTTAGGTACAAATAAGACACTTTCTAGTGTAAGTTTAAAATGCAAATTCAAAATCGTGGCCGTGTGGCCACTAATTATTAGTTAATAACTAAAATAGTGGCTACACGGCCACGATTTTGATTTTGAATTAGTGGCCAGCTAATTGTTAATCTTTTCATACAAAACTGCAAAGTATAATAACTATAAGGCAGAATCTATTTAATAAAATCTATGATTTTGTTCAGGAATAAATGAATTGAATAATCTCATCTAAATAAATCGTTAATTATAAAAATAAAATCATCGCAAACCCTCCCTTGGCGTATCCAAATTGAGCACACCATTCGAAAAAATACAAAAAGCACTGCAAATAAATGCACTCACTTTAATATAAACACATCCTTGTTTGTGTAAAAGGTCCACGCTGCGCGATTCATTTGGGGATTCCAGTTGATAGTGCAATTATGGTGACATGAACGAGCGAGCTGTCCCAAAGGCTTATGTAATCAGTTTCTTTCATTAGCGCAACGCGTAAGATTTTAATTAAAACCTACGAAAATCGTATAAAGTACGGTCATCTTTTGCCGCCGACCGACGGAGGTTTGCAACAGTTACAGCAGATAGGTACAATGTTGAAATTTGCTTTTGTAATCCCCATTACACAAAAACAGGTTGACCCAAATATTCAAGCTCGGTGAAATATTGTTGCGCCGTCATTTTGTGCAAGCTCGCAAAAACGAATCCTTTTACAAGGCGGGCAAGGAAAAGACAGTCCTCGCCTAAACAAATAAGATTGTAAATTACACACGCGCCACGCGACTTCCAACTTTTGTGCCCTTTGCTTGTCATTTGGATGATATTTTGAAATCCCTCAGCCCGTAATTGGCGGCTGTGATAGCAACCTTGTTATGTTTTGTTCTATTATGTGAAGGCAGTGACCCTTACCTACGTAGGTACAGTACAGTTAATTGACAAAACAAAATTGATTTTAAACCTAGGACAAATTGATAGTTTAATATTTCAAATGAACAACGCTTCCATCGTCGTCTGGCTTGTTATAGTTTATTTATTGTTCTGTGGTTTATTTGTTCACATAGGGGTGATACATAAAGTAATAATAATATTCTTAATGGATTTCGTTTCAAAAATATAATACATTATCTTGAACGCTTTAATATGTTCAGGGGATTAATTATCCCAACGAGATTTTGCGATGTGCTTCAAACATAATGAATATAGGGCCTCATGCAATAATCTAATATAAATATTCCTTAGGCCATCCCTAATACCGCCGACCGGTTATTATCCCGAAACGTAATCAGTTGGGTCGGGTTATCCTAGCAAGAAATGTAAAAATATCCGCTGTTTATTTGTATCAAACTCGGGGAAGGGGCAACCCAAACGCGTATTCAAACTGAATATGAATGCAAACTGCCCCGGCGAACGGGCGGAATGGCGAAAATCGAATTAGGTATGGCGCGAATACTTCACGGCGACGTCGGCGAAAAAAAATTGAAATCAAATATTCATTGACTTTCAACCGGATAAGCCGGCCCACAGCCATTTCAATACATTTTATTATCTATTTTTCGAGGCAGCCCGCGAGGACAGCCGTCGTAAGATACCCCGATTCTTAGCGCCTGAATTATTTACTACTCCTCTTTGCTAATCAAACGGGGATTCGTTGCCGCAGAAGTGGCTATTTGAAATATGGGTATTAGATCATTCCCTTACTAATGATTTCCCAACTTATAAAGAAAAGTAAAGAAACTTTCTGCACGGAACCCTTTTATGAATACCAACCTAATACTGCCGAGTAACAGTGTTTATGCACTGTCGTGTTCCAGATTGAAGGAAACGAAATCCTTCAAATAAAGAGGCGTTGAAGTAACGAACTGAAATCTAGGGATCAGCACGTGCGAGTTACGTTACCTGTGTTTAGAAATATTTTCACGGTTAATAAAATAAACATTAAATCAATTCAATCTGCATAATGCCTAAGTGTGTATGAAATGTGTATATGAAAGCTTTCTCTTTATTAATGGATAAGTAAATCATATGTTGAATAGGGACCATGAAATTCATATAAAGCTGTTGAATCTATGAAAAAAGTTAAACCTTTTAGCCTTTTCAGTACATTAAATATGCGCGAATAATTCTTTTAATAGCACCCTTTACAATTGTTTATGTTCTTTTTGGCCAGTGGAAAAAATAATTAACGGTGTTCCCCTCCCAAATGCCCATTGTCTTTTTTATGTCTGTTGTATAATATTTGCGTGGACAATATATATTTAGACATATTATTAGTTTTTTATGTTTCGTATTGTGCAAAGATTGTCACAAGGGAGGGTTTAGACGTACACGTAATAATAGGTTTATTTACGAGTAGTTTTGTGTAGAAGCGTTATTAACAGGTAACAATAATAATACTTACCTATAATATACGTGAAGCAAAAACTTTGTACCCCTTTTTAAGAAAATTGCGCGAACGGAGAAGTATGAAATTTCGCACACTTATAGTTTATATAGGGAAGGAGTACAGAATGTTATTTTTTTTTAAATTATGCATAAAAAATACATTAAATCAATAAAACAAACAATACACACACTACCATACATGTATTTGACACACACGCATTTATACTCTTTTCAAAAATGGAAGAGGAGCGGCCCAAATCTGTCAATGCCAATCCAAACTCACATTCTATCTTTTTTAATTTTTCATTAATAAAATTAAGGTCGAATTTCGACCACTGGGTGACCACTATTAGGTTAATATATAATTTTATCAAACCTCATCATCATCATCATCATCGCTCATAATGTCCCCACTGCTGGGGCTATAAACCAACACGCGGGCCCAGTGCGGATTGGTGGTTATTAACGACTGCTAATGCAGCCAGGACCAACGGCTTTACGTGCCTTTCGAAGCACGGAGGAACTCGAGATGATAAATTTTGGTAACCCATCCGATGACCGACCTTTGCGAAAGGTGCTTAACCTCAGCAATCGCAGACCGGGCGTGTTAACCACTGCGCCATCGGCTCCTCTTAAACCTTATATGACATTAAAATAATTATCTTATTCAGCTACTTAGGTACCTAGTTCTATACTCGTATATATAAAATTCTCGTGTCACATGTTAGTTGCCATACTCCTCCGAAACGACTCGATCGATTTTAATGAAATTTTTTATGTTTATTCGGTAGGTCTGATAATCGATCGTAATCTATTTTTTATACCCCTAAGTGATAAATTTTTTGTTTAATTTTCCAATACAAAATGTTCCTAACTGTGATACATACGATTTGTTTGTTTTGTTGTCATAGAAACGATTTGATTGTATTGTTGACATAGAAACTGTCACAGCGATTCGAAGTCCGCCGGGACAGCTATTTATATAAAAACTAGCTGACCCGGCGGACTTCGTACCGCTTCGACAGTTTCCATGACAACAAAACAAACAAAACATTTTGTATTGGATAAACTTCCAAAAACCAAAAAAATATTTGAGGTGGACCACCCTTATCACTTAGGGGTTTAAAAAATAGATTACGACCGATTGTCAGACCTACCGAATATACATATATCATAAAAATCGATCGAGCCGTTTCGAGAGGAGTATGGCAACTCACATATTTTATAGTATTATTTTATTATATTAAGCTCTCTTTTTTGCAAAAGCATCCTACACAAATGTGACATTTAAAAACAAACTACAAGCGAAAAGTTTTCTCTCAAAAAGTATTTCAGAATAAGGACCATGAAATATCCCAAACATTACCATCGGGGCGCTATCACCTACATGTATACAAGACACAAAACACACGCGACCCATAATCAACAAGCCGTTTCTAAGGGTGTTCCCGTTCGTTTACCATTCAAAGTGTCAACAGAGCTCGAAGCAAATGCCATTACGAAAGGTAAAACCCGATACGTGAGCGACAAATTCATAAATATTAAACAAAAAAGAAACTAGTTCGACAAATCTCGACGGAGCGCATACTATTTGGTCGACGCCACCTTTTGCGCCTGTGGGACACATTCTTTCGTATGCGCACTTGTTAACCTGAAAATTTCACCTCTCACTTTACATGACAGTGCCTTATATACCGGCGCCATACAGAGGTGTCTATCGCGTGAATCATAAATGGCGATCGTTTACCTCCTGTACCATAAATTTTTTATAAGTCGAAAGGGCATGTCATGCGACATTTTCAAACTTAACCTTCTGCGTACTACAATTTATTTTTACTTCTTCCTTCTTTTGTTTGTTTGCGTCATTCCCAAGTATATTGTTTTCATAAATTATATAAGTAACCGTAACTTCCTACCTAATGACAGGTATCAGTCATATAGAAGCACTGGTATCCAATATCGCTTTTTACGTCGCAACTCGTTCTAAGGTTAATATAAATATTGTTTTCCGTGGAACACAATTTCAAATTGCTTTAGAATTGCTATTTTTGTTCATGTTGAGGCATTCTAATACTGGCAAAGCTTCTGAAGCACAGCTCTCAGACAGTGTAAAGTGTGCAAATTTACACGGACGGACGGAACAATAGAAAGTGATCTTTAAGTGGGGGCTATAAGAGTCAGAGTGGAGGTTTCTGGGGTGTATATGCGGAGTGCTAAGTGGTAGCACGCGGCTCCCAGGAGGGCAGAATACACCGGGTTTAGATGCATCTTACGGGAAACCAAGAGCCTCTGTTAATAATACGTGTATTATAACTAATTCACTTTATAATAATCTTGTGGAATTCGATGTTGAATTGTTTATGTGGTAGTTTGACTTTGCTTTAGTTTGCATTGCTGTGGTAAGCAGTACTGTGGAATATTGTGGTACAAGTGAAATAGTACTTTACTCAATACGCTGACGGCGTCTTTACTTTTTATTGGGTTCGAGAATACGCATGTTTATAATACACACACCAATAATGTCTAAGGGTCAAGTACATTTTTAGCTATAACTTTTTTTCTAATACTATTTATATTAACTGGTTTTCCAGGCTGGCTTCTTGCTCTATTTTTTATGTTTTAGTAAACAATTTTGTCTTTATTATGTTGAAAAATTAAGAAAATGTGCAATTTTAAATTAGGGGAAATTAGCTTACGTTACGGTCGTCACCTCATTGGCAAAAAAAGCAAAATCACTTTGATGAATAGCCGCCCACGTTCTTTCTAATTAACTAAATAAAATTGTATTTTCTATTGAGTTTACATTGCGTTAGCCGTGTGGAATATAATTGACAAGGCCAAATAACATTTATTTTTTAAAAAGAATAACAACAGCCAAATAAACTAGCTAAACCTAGTATGGATATACGGTATGTTCATAAATGCATGCATACATGTATGCCTCGAAATAAAATAGTATAAAATAAATTAACCATGTTATTTCTACCCGTTACATATTTCTTATACAGCGATTAACGTTCAACTCTTTCAAGATCTCTATACAACGTATAACAGAAAGGTGTACGCGTAGGAAAAATGAAAATATCCAAAGTGTATTCGATCTAGATTTTGTACCCAGATTTACTAACACATAATTATTAACTTTAATTTGTTAAGCAATTTTTAATATCTTTTTATTGTGACGTCACATCAAAATAAACAAGTCACAGCCCTAGTGGTTCAGTAACCTCTGTGTACTTACATTTATGATCACTGTGGCTTGCTTATGCGCGTCTAACGCGCTGACTTCACTAATATAAATATTTAGTTCTTTTTTTTCTTTTTTTTTACGAGTAAGCACAGTGCCTTGATCTCACCTGATGTAAAGTGATGATAAGACCAATGATGGAATCGCACTTCACCCGAGAACCTCAACTAGTGAGGCACTGGCTATCTTATTTTTAGCTGCCGGAACACAACAATGCTACAAACATTGATGTTATGGCGACATATTTAGATAAGATGGTGGTAGCTAGCCTGGCGGACTAACAAGCCCTACCACCAACCAAACCGAGTACACAAACATGTACCGCTGGGAATCGAACCCGGGACCTCTGGCTCTAAACCGGTGGTCTTAGCCACTAGACCTCAGAGGTGGTTAAAAGTTTACAATTGCATGACAAATTAAAGGTAATAATTGTGTCTTAGTAACAACACACTTCCCTGTTCACTGTGTGGTGCCGGGGATAAAAAATTGCACCACCCCATCTCTTCCTGTGGGTGTCGTAAAAGCCGACTAAGGGACCATTCCAGAGGATGGGCAGCAGCATCTCTCTGAGGTTACCCTCAACCTACTGCGATCGCCAACCCGCCTGCCGAGCGTGGCGATTACAGCAAATTCCCCCCATGATTATTTGGGGGAGGCCTTTGTCCAGTAGTGGACGTCTTTTGGCTGAGATGATGAGTAACAACACATACAAGATCACTTGTATACACTTTGGATCTTTAAATTTATACCACACGTTTCTGTTACATGTTGTAAACGTCATTAATAGCAAAAGAATACAACATTCTATTTTTTTTTTATGCTAGCTTCTTATACAAATCGAGCGTATAAACATACTCGTATCTACACGCTCATCCCTTTCAATATACAGAATATCAGTTTGCGGCGACTGTCAGTGTGCGGTATTTGAGACGGTTCTCAACTCGCGATCTCCCATGAGCCCCAGCGGTGGGAAGTGCATCCACCACGGCTTGATGCATGGATATGAGAAAGTGGGATTCACCCACGGGACCGCATAGTAATCACCTGTTTCGAACGCCTCTTCGACGCTTGAAAAATAGTAGCGTTGAAATGGGTGTTCGGTGAAAACGTTTTCTTTTAGCGCGACTGCGATCTAGATTTCTTTGGCAGCAACGAATAAGTGCTGGGATATGTGGAATATATTACTGTAGATAGGTCCTATGCTTATACGTAACTTATTTTTAATGGAATGCAAATACTTACTTACAAGACGTTGCAGATAATAAAACAAATTATACGGTTTTAGAATGGAATAAAATATATTTTGTTTGGTACCAAAAATATGCCAGTCTAAAGAACATCATTAAATAACGAACCATTTCTAAATGACAAGTCGAAAATTAAAAGTCACACTTTATTTTTATTTCCACTTTACTGTAGCCAACTGTTTTATATATATTTAAACTACATTAATTACTTACTTAAGACAATTTTAAAATAAACCAACTCATTTCAGACATTTTATTATCACAAGCAATCTCTATTTCGGCCTTGACTTCAAAAACATAATATATATTTTCATCCAATCCGGCACTTAAAGTGATTTCCCCACCTTCATTCCCCAATATCAATACAAAAAAAAAACAATACAGGCAAATAACTCTTATCGAAATATAATTCTACCCTCCCCAAAGCCACTTCAATAAACGCCAACGAAAACCACATTCAAGTGAGATCTCTGTTATTTACCAATAACAAATATTATATTATTATTCAACTGTTACTATGAACGGCAATATCTGCTGGTTTAACGATTCCAATAATTTATAGAGATACTGAATTGTCTGGAGCACACATGTAAGATGGGATTAATATTGGGATTGTTTTGTTAATCCCACATTTCCTCATACGCTTCTAATAATTGACGATACGTGTGTATCGTCAATCTACTGCCTCATTGGTCTAGTGGTTAAGTACTCAGTTTGGTTAATGGTAGTGCTTGTTATAAGTCCGCCTCGCTAGCATAATGTTGCCATAACATCAATGTTTGAAGCATTATTGTGTTCTGACAGTTAGAATAGTAAAGTAATTGAAGATTTCGGGTCAAAATGCGCTTCCACTATCGTCACTTAAGATCAAGTGAGATGAAAGCCAAATACCTATCTGTAAGGAATACCTAAATAAATACATAAATACATGTAGGTAGAGTCTAACGACACTTACGGGGACCAACAGCATAGCATGCGTTTTTCGAAACATAGAAGGCATAGTAGACCTTAACATATTCCGAGATAGGTTGTTAGATGGGTGATCTTCTAACCCATCCAAAGTCCCAGCATTGCGAAAGTTGCTTGAAGTTCAAGATCTCAACTCGAACACGCAAGCCACTGCGAACTTCCTTAAGAAAGTGAAATATAAGTAAGACAAGACCAAACCAATTGTCCAATCTAAAAGGAGGTTTAACATAACAATATAATGTAACACATTCACAGTACCTTATCCAATATACGAGTACAATTATGTAGCGAAATCACGGCACTTCGTCCCTTAACCCAATGCGTCCAATAATTCCATTGGTATCAACAACAATAGCTCCTTAAGAACGGATACCAATAAATCGAAACGAGAATTGATCGTCAATGGGGCATTAAGGAGTTGACGCCACCACAATATACATTAGGAGTGTGTTTTAGCGAATCACTTCCTAAAGAACGAAAGGGATGGGTAAAAAAAACGTAAGAGCAGGAAATGACATAGTGGAAACCCCATTCACTGGCTCCTCGCCCGCCAAGGTAAATAAAGTGGTAGCAATTGAAAAGTCATCCATTCCGATACTGGCTATATATGACTATGGAGAATCGGCCCCGACTACAATGTCGAATGGAACAATGAGCGAAGCACTTGGAGTAAATAATTCATGGTGTTGTAATTACAAGAGCTACGGGGAAGGTAGGTATTAAAGCTTTTTGTTGTCGGCAAAGTTGCTATTGTGTGCGATGCGCGTGCGATAGCGACTGTCATTTGTTTTCTTATTGCTGACCAATAGATGCTCATTAGAGTTTGGACTGCAGATTCATATTTATTTCTCATTATGTATGAGAAATATATGAATCTGCAGTAATCTGCCGTACTCCCAAAAAGAGGTAGACAGTGTATCGAAATCACCAATTTTAAGTTTTTTTTTATATTGTCAGTCTACAATAGAGCAGGCGGGCCTGATGGTGAGCGGTCACCGCCGCCCATGGACATCAGCAACATCAGAAATGTTGCTTTTGTGTTGCTGACTTTTGTTTTTCTTAGACAATTTTCGACTTACATTAGTACTGTATGACATTGTAAAATTTAAATTGATACCTGATGTAATTTTTGCACACTTCAATTTTTTTTTTGTTTTTTTTTGTGTGTTATGATTGTCCTTTATTTTATTTTTTTGTGTGTTTATCTGTGCTGGAAAGCGTCCTTTTATGATGGGGCACTTACCACCAATATTTTTGACGCTTCAAGGAAGAAAAGAGCTGGACACTTGCTGAGTTTTTGGCGGTTCTTCTCAGTACAAGATATCCCGCCCAGAGTAGACTTACGAACCGATGGCATAATGACGTTCATAAGAGCTATTAGTAGCCTAAACTTAATAAATGATTTTGAATTTTGAATTTTAAATTTAAATTTTGAATTTTGACCTGAGAAAAACCTCTTTACAGTATACTCGCCATTAGTGACCTTGATGCCATATTAAGTATAAACAAAGTAAGGTTCCGGAGTGGAATATCAAGGTAAAACAACAGTGATGCGTAGCTAACCGATAGCCTGATGAGCGAGTATCTTGGAACCCATATATTTCTCATTGTCAGTAAAGTAAGACACAATGTAGTTATTCTATAATAACTTGCACAAAAATATTATGGTGCCTCTTTGTTTGAACGAACAAAGAAATTTGGCTGTTATAAAACTAATTTGTAGTTCAAATGGACTTTACTTTCTCATTATTACGCGTTGCAAACCTATTATGAAATCTATTCATGAAAACTTTGCCCAAATTGAATAAACACAAACAAAGAAAGGTATTCTCCAACTTGGGCTTGCTAACAATATGACTGTAAATTTCATTTCTTGCCTAATCCACGTTAGGTGAACTTAATATATATGCGGAGTGACTGCATGCATACAAATTACCTTGTAAGGTAAAGAAGACAAATACCTACTGACTAAATCTTCGCCGGGATCTGACATGATTGTATTATTAAGTAACGTAGCATTAACAAACTTAGGTGTCTACATACACGGTGTAAATAGGACTAAACCGCTTTAAGATCTCAGAAACTTAACTGTTCACGTGAGTTTAAACAACTTTCTTATTGCTCTACGTATATAAATCTGAGCTTTACCTCGGAATATATAGACGAAAACCTTTATTTATCTTCGGACATATGTAACGATTATGTACATTCGGAAAGTGAGCACAGAACCTTGTCATTTAAAAACTAACATATCATATTTTTTTACTACAACGTCAGTCAGTCAAGAGTCAGTCAGTGTCGATAACGCTGAAGATATAAGTGCCTTCATCAGGAACATTTAGCACTGAGGAACTTGCTACCTTATGCTCACAACAAATGCTACTATTTTTACAGAGATGGCAACACTCTAAAAGAAAGAACATATAAAAAAATATTTTATAATTAAATTAGGTCTATGAGTGTAATACGAACACCTACTTTAGATCTACTAATAGTAGATTGTTCATCACAGATCAATAGTAGAAGACTATTGATCTGTGACGAAAACAATGAAAAGGTGAGTGAGCTTTTTAAACTTTAAAGCTCAAGTGGTGCGAAGGTTGACTTTAAAATAAGGCGTACCATAGTAGGCTTTCATCACGATACCTACATAAAAAAAACTTTTAAAAAGATTAAAAAATACTTGACATCTGGTGATAGTTAATTGGATCACCCAATTGCCCTACATGTGTTTTAGTACTTTCGACTACATCGGGAATTCCCATTCAGACATTCTGGCTTAGATAGTCGAAGCTGTGAATAGTTCGACCCTCGCATGTTCAGTCTCTGGGGAGACACGTTGCCAGCTCGATAATTATTTCTACGCACGGGCTGATGCAACTTGAGATTTTGAACAAAACCGCAGTTCGAATATTGATAGCAGCCTAGAGCTCGGCGTCTTTTCTTGAAGACTGGAGATTGTTCCGCACGGGATACTACTTACAGGAAAAAAACGAGTTTAATAACAAAAACTTAATCGTTTATAGCAAATGGTATACGCAGCTGATATATTTCAGTTTTATTTAAATATACTTTACCTAAATTGCAATGCTCAAAAAAAGATTTAAAATAGTTTTTATATTTTTTTAAATTCGATAGCTGACGGCACCTTCCTGTTATAACGTTATATATTCTTTTTTTTGTTTATTATTATCTCATATTAAAAACGCATACAAAATGTAAAACAAAAACTTACATAATAGTTCAAACAGTAGTTACTTAAAATCCAAACAAGCTTAACAATAAACTTAACCGACAACTAGCGAATTACGAAAGTTGAGTTCTTGAGCATTCCTAAAGTAGCTACCTAAATCGTATTAACACGTCCGCTTGAACGCGAGATATGCTTGTTTTAGTTATAATAAGGGATTCCTGGCATAATTATCACAAAGCGACTTACTACGCACCCATTTAATAACCATCCTAATTACTGAGACCAAGTTAATTACACCAAGTAAAACTTAGACCGGAGAGCGTTATACCGTTAATTTAGTACCAAGCACTTCAGTGGAAATCTCTTTGCGTCATACCCTATTGCGATATCGTTGAAGTTCCATCGCGATATCTAACGGCACCTTTAATGTCCATAACTTCTTTAATAAAATTAGGGAAGAGAAAAATCCTCGGCCACTGTGAACACTCGCTTTTATTTATGGCCCTCGATATATTACTGTCGCCAGAATTAAGGCAACATTGGCACGGGATAGATAGATTTTTTTTTTTTTGTTAGAAATTCAGGCGTAGGCTCTACTTGCGAAAAAAGTTTTTTCCATTTTCACGAAAACAATTTATGTCAGTAGTAAAAGAAAATACTGACTGATGAAGAGATTAATGATTTTGCATTATGCTTATTTTATAACGTAAGTAAACTAGGGATACACGTATTGGGAAAACATATATTTCCTCAGATACTTCAAACGGGCGAAGTCGCGGATCTAGCTAGTACCTCTATACTACCTATTGTTATTTTAACACAGCCCTTGCGAATAAAGCGGTTAAGAAACGGTATATCACGGAGGGCAGAAATGTATAGCGTACATTATCCCGCGAGCATTACAGGTGTTTGGACAATAGGAACGCGGGCGGAGGCCTATCTCATTACCTGGCTGACCACCGTTGAGTAATGACGCACCGAACACCGAGTCACGCTACCAGCGCGTTTGCTGATGGCCTTTTTGTAGCGTACAGCAAATAAAATACGATTTTAATGTACCAACACCATTTAAATGGGCTCTGAATGATTGCATGTGCATTGTTTATACATTTTGTTTGAAGAGTGTTTGTCAAATTGCTGGTTATACTCATAGAAGCAAGTCAAAGGCACTTTGATGGGATACACGCATAATTTAAATTCCAAGATGTGGCCTGTATTATTTTGTTTGAATAATGTTAGACGAATACTAATTATAGCAGTAAAGCTTAGACCAAAGACACAAAAATAGGATATATAAATGTAAATACATAAATATTTATAAAATACAGTGAAAAAATTAAATGCCTACCCGACCCAGCCAGGAATCGAACCTGAACCGAAATACATATATAAATAAGTAAAAGGCTGCGGTGTTTCTAAGGAACGGGAGTTTGTTGTTTCTGTGAAATAAAAGTCTAATAAAAATATCAAAATGTACTAAAGATTCACTCGGCAGAATGATCTAATCTAACATTTTATTAGTTCTAATTAAAATATCTGTGTACAGATTTTTTTGTGTTATGTTAGGTGCGCGTAAAGTTATCTTATACGTAAGTTCCTTAAGTAAATTGTTTCTTTGTTCCATTAATCGAGTAGTGCACTTGACCCAGTATGCCAGAGAGTGCGGGTTCCAATCCCGCTTATGGATTTCTCCTTTTTTTATACTGAATTAAATTCATTTTATTATTAGTGTATCTTTTAAATAATTATTACAGTGCAGTGTCATCGCAAACCCCGTCCGATAACGTTGCATTTAATGAAACAGCGCAACGTAGGTACCAACATGCACACACGATATTCTGTAGCAACTCGAATAGTCGAATTTCAATCGGGCCGTATGCGGGCAGGTGTGGTCGCCGCTTTACCTACCGAGCACAATAGCAATCAGCCTAATATGTTGGATAGTAGGTCCATCTCATTATCATGGACGACCACAGGTGAATGGCGGCATAGCGCTGCGTCCGTTTTGTTTGTGGCCGATTTAACGCCCTGGACAAATTGTGTGTTTGCCACCGCAGCTGGGAGATCATTCCGCGACTGTTACGTATAAATCAACTGATTACTTTTAGCAGTTTCGGTGCGAGGCAGATATTGCTTTTTACCTCCGATTTACGTAGATTTACGTAACGTATCTGCACGTTTGAGGTATTATGCGAGTTAGATGCAGAAACTTCACTTCACGCACTTCCAAAAGATGGAATAGTCTACCAGCGCACGTTTTCCCTCCTTCCTATGACATGGGGTCCTTCAAACGAGGCATGAAGAGGCACCTTGTGGGCCGGCAGGGTGAGGGTGACTGATGCTGCGTTGTTTTCTCGCTGCACCAGTTGTCCTTACGTCTGGACTCCATTTCCACTTAACATCAGGTGGAGTGGAGTCATTTGCCAAGCTATGTATAAAAAAAATATTAAAACTCTTTGCATAAAAACATGTTGCTAAAAAGTTTTTTTTTTGAGAGTGATTGCTGATTGCCTCTAACAGCATTTTCAGCGTCACCGGGGTTTTTTGGGGGCGGCGAGGTACGTAAAGGGTACCTCAAGCCGTGTTGAAACGAATCACCTTCGGAGGATTTCTAGAAGGAACGGCATCGCACACTTAAATGTGCGCGTCTCCGTGCCCTACCAGAGTATCCGAAGGGTTCGGATCGGATCGGGGAGCGAAACCACCCGAGGGCGCCTCTAAAGGCACGGACCTCGGCTCGGGTAAACCGGGCCGTGGAGGAGGAGAGAAGCGCCCAGGTACATGTCTGTACCTGGTATAGAGCGCGTGTGAACCGGTTCTACGTACCCTTGTTCTACGAGTACGGTGTCTTGGGCCTAAACTAGTGTGCATGTTTAGTGTATTCTGTAAATGTGTAGTGGCATTTAGAGGATCGGGCGGGTTTTTTGTTTTTATGATGACACAGTGCTTCACTTTTGTTTCTTTCGATGCTTACAATATGGCCGCATAAAAGTCGCTTCGCACACCCAAATCTTATCTAATGAAGTGCTTGCTTTAAAACTGCCTCTGTGGTCTAGTGTTAAGACCAACGTTCTCATACCCTAAGGTTCTGGTCCCGGGTTCAATTCCCAGCGAGGGGTACATGTTTGTGTACTCGGTTTGGTTGGTGGTAGGGCTTGTTTGGCTAACTACCACCATCTTATGTAAATATTTAGACAAAACTTTAATGTTATTAGCATTGTTGTGTTCCGGCAGCTAGAGATAAGATAGCCAGTGCCTCAGTAGTTGAGGATTCCGGGTGAAGTGCGCTTCCACTTTCGTGACAATCAGATTATGACCAAGTGCTTACCCGAAAAGAATAAAAAACATTTTTTTATTTACACAAAGCTTTACTATATCTATATAACTGAGTTGACTTGGGGGTAGTTGCCAAGTAAACTGCAAATTTCACTAGCTCCGTTTATTTTACCTTTTAAAATATTTAAACTTAATATTTAGCATTAATTATATGCCACATTATTAGGCCACAGTAGTACCACTCGCCTGTAGTATTTGTTTTCCTTTGTTTCCTCTCCTTCATCACAAGACACCAACTAAACACCATGGACCACTCACTATTGGAAGCTAATATGAATGATATGGCTAAAATGTTTGAAACGAAGATGGCAGAGTTCCAGGCTGAGCTGAATCAAGCAACTACACGTAAGAGCCCTAATTCTATTGCTGCACTCAACACTGAATTTGTTAACTTTAAGACTTTTGTTTGCAACGGCCTGGCTGTGCTTCGTGCAGAACTTGATGCCCTTCATAACCGTATTGATAGGGTAGAAATGCGTTTCCGACGAAAAATGCTGTTGGTACACGGAGTCCCGGAACAGAAGGGCGAAGATACATGCACTAAGGTGATCTCCTGTTTAGGGGCTAAGTGTAAAATCCAGAGTCTCACTGCAAGCAGCGTCTCCGCAAGTTATCGGATGGGTAAACAGGGTAATAGCAAGCCACGTCCAATTGTTGTTAAATTCGCTGATGCATCTGTGCGCACCGCATTATGGAAAAGCAAGGTTGCACTGAAGGGATCCAAGATAACCCTCTCCGAATTTTTGACGAAGTCTCGACATGATGTTTTTTTGGCGGCGAGGGATAAGTTTGGCATCACTAACTGCTGGACCTTGGACGGTGTTATCAACATCAAGACTCCGGATGGCAGAAAACATAAGGTGGAATCTTTAAAAGAACTTTGCACTATTTCCACAAGTTCCGCAACTACCAAAGCATAGCGCCCTCATCTTTGCTTGCACGGTTTTGTAGCGGTGCCTACTTTTCTTAATGTTTGTATGACTTTGTTGGATCGCTTTAACTTTTATTTGAAAGCTTGTACCCACATTAACTAATTAAAATATTTTGTTTGGGTACCACCACGGTTTCACATATTTAATTATTGTTATTTGTTTAGCTGTCGCTCGGCGATTTCTCATTTTTATTACGGTACTGTCACTGTCAGTTGTGTCATGGCATTTGGCAGTGACGTTTACGTGTACGTTCGGAAACGCTCTAAATTGTGAGTTCTCTCCGATTCATTTTGTATTCTCATCCCGTGTTGTTTTGTTGTGTTAATGCGAGTATTACTGTTTTATTTTTCTTTACATCATTTCTTTTGTGTTATTTACTGTAATACTGATATTTAAATTTTTTGTCTTGTATTTTCTAAAAGTGGTTTTCTTCCACGCTGCTGGCGAGTGGTATAGGACTGCTAGCTATCTTTTCTATTGTAATTGAAGTATTTTACTATTATTATTATTAGTTATTTATTTTTTATTTTATTTTTTTATTATTATTATTATTATTTTTTTTTTATTTATTATTTATTTTAGGTACACCTATACAGCTTGTTTATATTTTTTATTTATTATTTACAGACAATGTTGCAAACTTTGTACAATGATGGCGATGACTCTCTCAGTGATGACGGCTCGAATTATCTTTCAGCATCTTCCAATTGTAGTTTTCACAGCGCAACCCAACCCCTGGATTCACTTATTGAGTCCGAGTTTTCAGTTAATCCGAAGAACTTTAATGTTGTCCATATAAATGGGCAAAGTGTCCCTGCACACTATACTGATTTAGTTGCAACCTTCTCCAACAACCGTAACGTTCACGCAATCCTTGTTTCGGAGACGTTCTTGAAACCTTGTCTTCCATCCACATCGTACTCCCTTCCTGGATTCCATCTTATCCGTAACGACAGAACTGGCAAGGGCGGCGGTGGTGTGGCCATATATCTTCGTAGTCACTTCTCCTTTAACATTTTACATAAATCTCCTTCTTTGTATTCTCAGTCGTCTGAATATATTTTTATTGAAGTCCTCCTTGGTCACCTTAAGGTTCTTTTAGGGGTGTTCTATAGTCCAAATCTCCACATTGACTATTTCGCCAAATTCGAGTCCCTATTGGAAAATCTGGTTCCCACAGTTGATCACACTATTATAATGGGCGACTTTAACACATGCTTACTCAAGCAGGATTCTCGTTCTTCCCGTCTGTGCTCAATTGTGGATTCCCTTAATCTTGACATTCTCCCGTCCTCCTCAACTCATCACTTCCCTGGTTGTCAGCCGTCCTTGTTGGATCTCGCCATTGTTTCCTCCACGGACCACGTCAGTTCCCATGGACAACTTCCAGCCGAAGCCTTCTCCTATCACGACCTTATCTTTCTTTCATATAAAGTCCGTTGTCCTAAGCTTAAGCGCCGGGTGGTCATGCAGCGTAATTTTAAAAATATTGGTGGTGAGCGCTTTTTGGCTGATCTCAGGGGCATTGACTGGGATGCGGTACTGGAGGCTCCAACTATCGATTTGAAGTTGGAAATATTTAACTCGCTCCTTATCCAACTCTTCGACATCCATGCACCGCTTCGGCCTATTCGACTTAAGCATCTTCCCGCTCCTTGGCTTACTGCCGAAATTAAGGTCATGATGCTGAGGCGTAATGTGGCTAAGGTTAAATACCGTAATTGCCCTTCAGATGTGACCCGCTGTCGATATAAGGAGCTTCGTAATCGCTGTAGTAGGATGTGCAGGGATGCGCAGCGTCGTCACATTCATGCGTCAGTCGCTAATGGTGATCCTGCCAAGGTGTGGTCTTTCCTCAACTCACTTGGTCTTGGTAAGCCGAAGTCAAGTATTCCTCACAACCTTAATCCTGATTCCCTGAACCGCCATTTCACGTCGCCTTCCTCCATTCCCCACCACATTAAACAAGCCACGCTGCAATCCCTTTCCTCCACTCCTTCTTTGCAACATTCTGCCTTTTCGTTTAGGCCGGTGTTTGAGCGGGAAGTTGAAAAAAACATAATGGCTATCAAGTCCAACGCGGAGGGAGTTGACGGAATTGGCCGGCGCATGATTCATCTTTGCATTGCTGGTGTCATTCCCATTCTTTGTCACATTTTCAACTTTTCGCTTGACACCGGTACTTTTCCGAGTTGCTGGCGTCAGGCTGTAGTTATCCCTATTCCTAAAACTCCAAACCCTTCTTTGCCCTCTCATTTTAGACCTATTTCTATTCTCCCATTTCTCTCCAAAGTCCTCGAACGCCTTGTCCTACACCAGCTTAATGTGTTTGTCAATACCAACCAGTTACTTAGTCCTTTCCAATCTGGTTTCCGCCCTGGGCATAGCACTGTGACTGCCTTGACTGAGGTGGCTGATGATGTGCGTGAGGGTATGTCGAATCAACAGCTCACAGCTTTGATTCTTTTAGATTTTAGTAACGCCTTTAACACTGTTGATTTTGATGTACTCTTGGCAATGCTGAAGGTCGTGCTTGGATCGGACGTTGTGGTTGAGTGGTTCCGCAGCTATCTCGTCAACCGTAGGCAGTGTGTCCGAGTTCATGACAAACTATCAGTTTCTCGTGACGTCACTGCTGGCGTGCCTCAGGGTGGTGTCCTATCCCCTCTCCTTTTCTCTATCTTCATCAACTTCCTTACCCCTCTCCTCTCTTGCCAGTTTCACCTGTATGCTGACGACCTGCAGATCTATGCTCGTGCTCCCGTTGAGGAAGTAGACAACATGATTGCAGGCCTTAATGTAGACCTTGCGACTATACACGAATGGAGTCGAACCCATGGCCTTATGGTCAATCCACACAAGTCGCAGGCGATCATTATTGGCGGGTCGAAGCAAATTGCCAGACTAAAGCACGTCCGTGTTCCATCACTTCTTCTTGATTCTGTTCCTCTTCCTTACAGTAGTGTTGTTAAAAACCTCGGTGTCCTCTTCGACTGTTCTCTTTCTTGGTCTCCTCATATCGCGGAGGTCAGTAGGCGTGTGTTTGCTGCCGCCGGTTCATTGCGGAGGTGGAGGAATCTGCTTCCTGTGAAGACTAAGATCGAGCTTGCGCAGTCGCTTCTCTTGCCTATTCTTGATTATGCTGACGTTTCTGCCATTGACCTCAATGAGGATCTTCTGGACAAACTGCAGCGCCTGCAGAATCTTTGCATAAGGTTCATATATGGCCTGCGCAAGTTTGATCATGTGTCTGTTTTCAGGACCAAACTTGGTTGGCTTCCTATCAGATTACGTCGTGAGGAGCATGTTCTCACGCTCTTATTTAACGTGCTGTATGACCCTCGCACCCCTCCCTACCTTAAGAAACGTTTCCGATTCCTTGGTACGGATCACGATCGTGAGCTTAGGTCTAGGGTTGACAACCTGCTAAAACATCCTTTGACTCGTTCGGAATATTTCAGAGATTCTTTCACGGTCAAGGCTACAAGCCTTTGGAATAACCTCCCGCCTGATATCCGTCACTCCAAGTCACTTGCCACTTATAAGACTAAACTTCATTCGCATCTCTTGACTAAGTCTTAGTTTGCAACATCTTTTCCGTATGTAGGTTTATGTAGTATGTTTATGTATTAGTATTATTTTTTGTTATATATACATATATATATGTGTATATATATACTTATGTGTATACTTCAATAGGTACTTATATTTTTATTATTATATATTTTTATTTTTTGTTGCTTTAAACTAGTGCACTACCTTTGTATTTTCCTTGCAGTTGTCCTATACCTCAAAGGTTGTCTGGAAGAGATCGCTTTAAGCGATAAGACCGCCTTTGCCCACCCCGATATAAAATTTTTGTTGTTTTGTTTCTACTTTTCTGTGTGTGTGTGCAATAAAGAGTTTTATCTATCTATCTATCTATAAATAGGAAAATAACACTCGCTTTTTTTGGGTCCGTGGCTTACGCCCCCAGTGGTGGACGCACCCGTGGTCGACGCCCCCGATTTATTTATTTATTTATTTATTTATTTATTACAACACATAACAGATTACAGTCAGTAAATAAAATAATATTGGGGAAACTTGAAAAAATTGGACCAGACTATAACCCAATAACATGCGTCTATAACATGAACTATGGTTACAAGTAATAAACGTCACAACACAAACAATATCAAAATCAATAATTCTAATAATTTTATAAATCATTTTTTTTGTGCTTCTGCACTTAGTACAGTTAATGTTAAAAGTGTACCTTAACCTAAACAAAATATCAAATATATTATGTGGGGTTATTATAAACTAGTTTCAAATATTTTGCCGATATCGAATGATATGATGCCGATATCGATTCGATCTTGGAAGATCGTATCATAATTTTATAAAAATAATAAAAAGATAGTGACATTGCATGTAAAGTTGTATTTATATTATTTTATATTTGTTTAATTTTTAATACTTAAGTATTTTGTAATAATATTGTTGCAAAGTTTAAAAGAAGTTGGATACTTATTCCATAGTTATTGTACTAAGACTGATTATTTTAATTACTATACTTTTGTGATAAATAATTATAAATAGGTGAAGTTATTCTCATTACTTTAAGTTTTTACAGTTGATTATTTTTAAGTATTATTATTAACATTTTAAATGGAAAAAGTAAGTTACTCTGCAGTTATATGATTTTAATTGAAGAACATTTTACATGTAAAGTTAGTAGCTCTACACTACTTTTTAAGACTGATTATTGGAATAAGTAAGTAAAATAATGTTCTTGATAAAAGCGATCAAAACTGTGATTTAAATACCGATTTTGACTAGATTACTGGCCTTAAACTGCCTAAACACGATTATAACAACGATGTTAGTTTCTTTGTTAGTAAAAAATTACAATATAACTTTTCCTTTAAAATCATTATTTAGATATCCACAATAATTACAGCTTTCATACTAGCTTTGTTGTAGATATTGCATTAAATATGCAAATATAAGCTGGCATCGATTAAACTGTTTCTATTTTCCCTACCTAGCAATTGCTAGTAAACTGTTTCATTGCATAATTTATGTATGATGGTTGTTCATTATGTTTTAAGTACATACCAATTACTATTAGACATTTAGAGAAAGAATATGTCTTTATTTATATGTCAATGAATGGTGCAGGATTATTGTGTTTAAACTTGTCGGTTTTATTATTGTCGTGTTTCGTATCCATTAGAAAGTCACGCAATATAAGGCGTACATAATAATTGTCTTAAAATAAACTTAATGAAAATAAACTACATCCTTATTTGAAGAGTAATGTTCAGATTGGTTAATAAAAGATCTTCGGACCGTGCTATTTTAATATAAACAATTTGAAATGTACTTATTGAAATTATAACACAAGATAATTAAAAGGCTATGAATCACACTATATTAATAATTGATGAAAACAAAAGACAAATGTACCTACTTTAAAACAAACAAGAGTATTGATGTAAACAAAACAAGATCACAGAATCCAAAAATTTGTTCCTAAAACCGCCACATAAAAAATGAGCGTTATTAATGATGAAAACAAAACAACATCGCGAAACAAGAACACCACAAAAACGTTAAATGAGGCACACTTAAAAAGTTCACACCCATTTCCTCGTCTTGCGCGAACTAACTCTTGTTCTGTTCTCTTAACAAGAAAGTAATTTGCTGCGACGCCAGCTACAACAGGATTTTTGTGTAACAAACTCGAGTCGCGCCTACCCTCACCTAGCCCGAGGGCCAAACCCGCATTGAGACTACTCAGGATTCGGCATAATATACATTTTCTCGTGTCGGAATTACACCCGTATTTCGCTCATGCAACATAAAACTGGCGTAAAGGAGACGCCCATGAAACGGGTGCAAACCTATAGCCTTTATTTAGTTGGCTCCAATGTAACAATCCACTGAAAGTTTTACTGTCTACAGTTCCAACCCGGTTCATACGACACAGTAAAATTTAAGACAGAAAACATGCGGTGTAGTTTTATTATTATCTATTGAGTTTTTAGAATCCGCAAACAATAAGTGCATATTGCATTAAACGATATTATGCTACAATACATTATGAGTTATGCCGGTTTCACTTCGGCAACCGTCACCTAACATAATTAGTCCAAAAACTAAGATGCCGCTGATGAAAACGGGTGTTAAACCTTGAAACTTTGTAATATGATTGAGAATAATAGATACATACATTTTTCCGCAGCACCGGCTAACCCCAGCTTGCTTTTATTTCTTATTATTTGTATTCTAACAGTTATACAATACGAAATAAATTCTTATCTAAGTTGTTCTCTCGAGTTATTTGTTTTAAATCAACTTTAAAAAGGAAGAGGTTATCAATTTTTTAAATATAGGTAAACTCAATATGCTTTTCAATTTAGTTTTCAAGGTTTTTTTAAATTTAATTTTCAATGTTCTTTTTATTTATTTCTCAATGATTTTAATTTTTAATTTATTTTCAATGATAATTTATTTATTTTTCAATTGTATTTAAATTTAATTTGTTTTCATACATATATTAGGTTATTAGCTTTATTAGATCTTATTAGCTTTATGTACATGCTGTGGCTTCCTTTAAGTAAGATTTGTGTTTAGCTATAAGTTTTGATTGTTATTTTTTTTCTTATTTAATGTATTTGATACAAGTTTTGTTGGAAGTCCTTAATAAAATAAATAAAATAAAATAAATTCATCTATACGTATATGTTTTTTTTAAAGTACTTATAAGTTTATTTAAGAATGATGTGAGAACAAATGTGTGAATGAGCTCCCAAACGCTGTTGTATCAAGAGGTCCTTCTGTCTTCTACTGCGGTAAGACGCAATGCATCTCGCGCAAGACAAATTCACTTGCCACGAGATACACTGCGCGCTGCTCAAACAACTTGTTAACTTCAAACTGAAGAAATGTTACAGACGAGTTCATTTCTTTAAAGGACTCGTTAGTTTATCTAAGAATGATGTGAGAACAGTAATGTGTGCGTGAGCTCCCAAGCGCTGTTGTATCAAGAGGTCCTTCTGTCTCTCATTGCGGTGAGAAGCAATGCACCTCGCGCAAGACAAATTCGCTTGGCACGTGATACACTGCGCGCTGCTCAAACAACTTGTTAACTTCAAAATGGAGAAATGTTACAGTGGAGTTTTAACCTTTCAAATTGTTAGGTACCTCGTTAGTTTGTTGCGTTGGTGACTTAGTTCGCTAAGATGTTGGGTGCAACGTTTCCATTATGTGAAGTTATTGTGAACACTTAAAGTGATTGTTACTTTAACGAAGTGGCGTTAGGCGAAATTTGCGTGCACTTCATTTACTGAACTATTAGGTACTTACATTCTGATAGAGTCGCTTGAACTAAAACCATCACTTTTAACCTTTTCGGTTCTTAGTTATTTAGGAAACAAAAATCTTTTTCACAAAGTTTGTATATTCAGGTAGAATCAATACAAACATACTCGTTAAAAAGAGTAGATTATTTTACGTGGTTTATGAACATTCCATACAATTAAGTATGTACGCATGATATTGGAAATGTGATAATAAGTACCTAGGCATGTGGAATTGGCAACTGTCAATATAATTTCTGTGCTGACAAAATTACAATATTACCCTTTTTAATTCAGACGTTTAATTAAATTTTCTCAGTTCCGCGTTACTAAAAATATTTCTATCTCGCGTTCTTTAATTTACTACGAAAACAAACAATTAAATCGCACTTCCTCATACATAACGTTACGTTCAACAAAATCAATTTTGAGGCATCAAAAGTATTCTCTATTACGGCAACACCGCTTCCAAATTCAAAAACAGATTACAGCACACCTGTATTATGACAAAACTCGTCACTGGCCATAAAAACTTCTCATCCACACCCGAAACACTGTAGCAGCCCGATTCTGACTCTCATATCCCAACGTTCGCAGTTCAACTGCCCGAAAATTATATACAAGTGTCGTGCAAGCTCATATCACGTATGCCACTAAATTTTAGTTAAAGTCGTAACGGCAACAGGTGCACACTATGTGCCCGCCAGAGACTCATAGTTATAATGATTGCTTGCAGTCGGTGGGTAAATAGGGCATTATTATCACTGATGTCTTTCGCTTTGTATCAAGTAAGTGATATTGTTGTTGACTTGTTTTAAATGAGCTTGCGTTACAGGGATGCAATGATATATTGGTTAACTTGTCGTTCTTATAGGAATACTATAATTATAGGTCGTTGATAGATGGATGGGTCTAGCGATTCACATGCTGACTACGAAACTCAGGGCTTGAATCGAAAAACAATTGCCGATTGAAACTGAAAAACATCAGGAAAAATAATTTGTTTATAGTGTAAGTGTAATTTGTTTATAATAAAAAGCATGTATCTTGTATTAGAAAAAATTGGCTTAGCCTGTGGGTAAACATATCATAAGTGTGATTACATCAATCCAGTTTTATCTTATTATAGCATTTTATAAGAACTCAAGGAAAAATTTTTTTTTGAATAGTCTGTATTTTTTTCGTGGAACTCCTCTGCCGGCCACAAATGCAAAATGGCGCCAATTATAACAATGCATAATTTATTAATTAAAATTTACATCATAAAATTTAAATGGTAATTACTCCACACTCGTACCTACGAGGGTAAACAGGTGACCAAAACATTGATCAGACAACCGCGAAATTTTAAAATCCCATAATAAACATATCATTTATTGAAACAAAATTTTAATTAACTAGATTTCATTTGGTGCGGCCACGTCACTACCACGCTCCAGTGGTTTAATTTAAATCGTCCAAATAGACATAATGACTGCAGAATGCGACGGGTCGCAACAATGAATGAAAAATGTTATGCCACTAGCACGAGTGCGTTGCGTTTGATTCACTTGTCAATTAAGTGTCGCGCCGCCGATCTGTTGCGAATATAACCGGTCAGTCGGAAAAATCAGTCGGTCATTCGGAAATTTGCATGGAAAAACATGTAACTAAAGTAAGTAAAGTAAACAGCCTATATTTGGTCCCACTGATGGGCAAAGGCCTCCATCATTGAAATCAAGTCATCGCTACAATTGATGAGTAATGGCTTAATCACCACGCTTGCCAAAAGCGGGTTGGTGATCACAAACCCGGGCTATGCATCGAAAAATCCGAAAATAAATTTTACCCGATCTGGGAATTGAACCCGGGACCTTCGGGTATCGGGCCGAGCGCTCTGCCACTAGGCCACCGAAACATGTATAAGTATTATAAAACGCGTATTGCCCTTTACGATGCGGCGGTGGAATCGAGTTTGGGGTCGGGTTCGTTTGTCGTAGCGCCGGGGTGTCGCGTCGTCGACCGCCCTAATTTGTCGTTTTAATTTTTCAATGGACGTTACCGAACTTCGGTGCCCGGTATTCGGCGGCGCTGCATAAATTACAGCTCGCATCGGCTGGGAATATTAAATGTTTCACCTTTTTTTTTCGTTAAAAAAGTAAATAGTCCAGTGTGTAGTCATTACTGCGAATACCGAAACGACTGTTTGTGCTGTTGTTTTTTTTAAATGTGACTATTGTTCTGGAAATCATGGCGTACCGTTTATAATTCGAAAAATATAATTTAAATTTCTGTAGTATTTTTTTATTTTTTTTTTATTATATTTATAAAACATTTCAGTGTTTAGTTACAGCTACGCGCTTCGTTAAATAATATAGAAATGTACAAAATATCAAAATGATTTATTAGTAAAATTGAAATCGGTAAATTCAACGTAGGTAAGCAACATCACAATTTTTCCATATCTTAGCGTTACATTCGTCACAATGAGTGCCAGAAGCTAATGCATGTATATTAGAAGTTCGGATGGAGTTATCTACGTCGGTGTCCATAAATTTGAGACAGGCCGAGACACGCAACGAATGTGTGCGGCTCCCAGATTTATTCGTTCGTCTACTTTACCTCGTATACTCGTACACAAAATTATTACTGACCCAACTGCCGGTGCGATGTGCAAAAAATTTATTCGGCCTTCGTGTACAGCGAAGATTCATTGTCCGGGATTTTCGTTGTCGATATCTTTTGTTTATGTAAATACGTTTATTGAAAATCGAACATAATTTATATATTTAATATCCCGTAGCTAATCTAAAGTGGTGTTGACATGTTGTTTTCGAAAAGGTAATTGGAAATATATTGACAAAGCATTACATGTTCTTAATTTGAATTATTTTATCGTACATGTATTTATTAATTTAGATAATTTTTATATCTCTTAAGAGCGTTTACGCCGCACACTAGCGCCGCCAATGAAAAAAAAAACATATCTAGTAATTAGAGATAGAAAATCAAATTATGCTCAACAAACTATCTGAATGAAGTAATTTAGCATTTTTACGTCACCTAATGAACACCTGACATGTTGTGGTTTAGTTAAATATGGCGTTATAGTTAAAAGTGGCCGTAACGTCTTATTTAACTAAACCATAACATGTGATGTTCATTAGGTGACGTAAAAATGCTAAATTACTTCATTCAAATAGTTTGTTGAGCATAATTTGATTTTCTATCTCTAATTACTAGATATGTTTTTTTTTTCATTAGTGGCGCTAGTGTGCGGCGTAAACGCTCTTAAGTGTTTCTGATAAATTGAAGGTACGTTTTATTTTCATATTATCTGAAACCTTCTAACCCTCGCGATAATATGGTTGATATTATTCCGAATAAGGTACTCAATATTATGTACAACTAGCGGCTGCTCGCGGTTTCACCCGCGTGGTTCCCGTTCCCGTGGAAATATCGGGATAAAAATTAATCTATATTTTTATCCAGGTTTTAAACTATTGTTGCAGCGTGAAGAAGCAACAAATATACACACAAACATACACACAAACTTTCGCATTTTTAATATTAGTGTGATTAAGAAAATTATTGGTTTTCAAACTTTTGGCTACGTATTCAATACAAAAAAACCTTAAAACAATGAACACTGTCAGCAACAAAGCTCTTTTAATCCCACGGAAATATCTAGCCCTTATTTTAAATCACAGCAGGCGAGATGTGATGTGTCAATCGAGAATTAATTTAAACTTTGCTGGCCAAAGCGAGCAGCGCACATCCCCAGGGAGCGGGCCGGCATCAAATCGAATAGAAGGTTATAATTGACTGACACCAAGTGAATAACAACTAAACCACCAATTTCTCGCCTATCAAAAATGAACTCTACACCGCTATGCGCAGATCTGATAATGTATTCTACAGCTTTCAACATGGCAACTTAGCACAGAATGGAGGTGAGTTACTGGAAGTTTAGCATTCATTAGGATCAGTAGAGTAATTTGCGAACATCGAGTAACACTTGCCAACCAACGGCTAAAATAGAAGGCGCGTATTTTCTTGTATTATTTGCAAATTATCATTTATAAATAAATATTTTACTAAATTTATTTTATTGATTAGTATTCCACTATTGGCCTTAGGCTTTCCCACAATAACATAGGGGAGACTAGGCCATAACCAACCACAATGACTTATTACCGTATGGTGGGTTATAATATATTGGTTCTAAAATAAAATTATACAAGCACGAGTATTTTTTCAAGATTTTAACTTAATTTATTAATCACGGATCGGCGTACAACATGTGAACCTAAGATTACGGAGCGGTGTGTTGCCCGGGGGCGGCCTTTTATATATATTTCTCATACATTATCTGTTTTGAAAGGTTTCACATTCTACTGATAAGTGGATTTATTGGCGGCAGTACGAGAAGTCGCTCGTACGCTCCCGATAATGGTTTCGTAAATTAAAGCCGTTATGCGATGCGGTTCGACGTTATTGTTATAGCTCCGATGCTGGGTGTTAATTTAACCGTCCGTCCCCCCCGTTTTTGTTTTCATTGACGATGACGTTTCGCTGACATTTGTATTGTCGATGGTGCGCCGTTGAATTTTTGCAGCGCTGCCAACCGTTGCGCAAATAAAAACATTGGCGCATTCAATTTGCTTTAATAGTTTTGTTTGTATGTACATCATTTAACTTTTTTGTGAAACGCATGAATGTAATGCCACTTCGCGTTGTTGTGGGCATAAAATGTTTTTTTACAATAAATTGTATAAATGTTTCGTTAAAAAATTTAAGTGTGATGTTTCGTTTTTACCGCGATGGAAATTAAAAATTAAAATGTTTAAATTGTTTGAAGCTTAACCCTCCACCTGTCGGGGGAGTTAACGTGTCGAGTCAGCCTCGGGAGCTGACCGTTTTCTGACCTGATGTGACGGGCTCAGGCGCCTCTGGCTTTCAGTTCTATGCCTAAATATTTGGCACCAAATGAAATAGCTCGAACAAACGGTTGTTTTATTGTAAATTGAAAATGTTAGTAAATAACTGTTTTTACAAAGTATTCTTCTTTGAAGAATAAAACGATTTTAAGGTTTACATTAAAAAGTTAAAATAATTAATGAGTCAAGTCACTTGTTTGAGAGGTATCTTGTTTAACAGTCTAAAAGCTAGACTTTTAATACATCTACTAACGATGAAACACTTAATTTAAACTTAACCTGTATATTACAATTATCAAATCAAGCTGCAGATAGCGGTAGGTATAGAAATATTATTGGCTTATAGCATACAATTAAATAGGTACTCATTCAGCCGATTTCATCAATCAACTTAATATTATATTATATTATATTATTATATTATATTATTACGTTTTCAGTTTTTATGCTTAAATGCAAAATCATCGTGGCTAAATCTTAAGTAATAAGTAGTAAACTATAAATGAAATGAATGAAGTACTACATGTTTGAGTAAAAACCTACCTTATTTCGACTTGTTATGTAACTACATACATTCACGCATACGTCAATTCCACTCGAGTCAATAGAGTATAGAATAGTCAGCTTTCTTACAATTTAACCGTCAACTAATCTAGGCAGCAAATTTTCAGAGTCAATCATGAGCTGACCGTTTCTGTCTCACCTTGACAAGCGTAGGCGCCTCCTGCCTTCATCGCTACGCCTATTCACCCGGTGGCAAATTAAAAACGTCAATCACCTTGCTATTACTGATAAATCACCGGCGCCATTAATCGTGGCTATTAATTGCATTTGGCTTAATTGAGTTCATTCATTCGCGCTTACAGTGTAAGAAAATTGATGAACAAACCATTTTCGCTCGTAACCTTAATGGGTTGGTGAAAAATACGCAATCAGTACATTTTCAGAGTATATACGAGAAATAGATTATAAATAATATACAAACAAGAAATAGTACTAAAATAGCTATTCTATTTAGCTTAGTTCTATAATACAGAGTAGCTTTTTTATTAAAGGTGCGGACTATTTTTTATTAAAGAATAAAAAATAAAAATTGTTCTATGAGCACCTAGTCTCTGATAATAATAAAAAATATCATTGGCATTTTAACTGTTTGTTCTCTGAAAAGTATTACATAAACAATATTTGAAGCAATACGAAACTGGTTGAAAACATAAACAAGAATCGTTCCTAGTTGACAAATTACAACAATATACGGGAAACAGATGCAATCTATTCCAAATACGGTACGGTTTTCAATACAATAAACCGTCAAAAGCCTTTTTTATGGCAACAATACATCAAAGTGTGTAAATATGAATATTTGAATAATAAAAATTAACATTTGCTTTGTAAAATACTCCTGTAATCATCTCTAACAATAGCCCGCGGTTGTTTTGATGTCCTGAAAGAGCCTCGTTTAATTTCACCTTTAATAAAAAAATATTATGAAAAAGAAGTTACGTACTTACGGCACTCCATTCAAGAAAAGGTTGCGAATTTAAAATACTGGGATGCTTCAGATTTATGTGCGAGCTCGGTCATCCCAAGCGCTGATATTAAATTTTATTAAATAATATATTTCGTAATAAAACTACTCATAAAATGGTGGCATATACCTACTACGCCCGGTATTAAAATAAAAATTGTCATAGCGAAGGATTTCGGTGGGTCATCGTCATTTCTGAATTTATTATGAAATTTACGTAACAACCGATTTTTTTATGTAGATTCTGGACTTAGCAGGAATGTTTTTCTTTAAGTTTCTAAACGTTTTAGCAAAAATGTATAACCAAGAAATATTAAACAATAATATAATAGTTCCTGATGTAATTAATATTAAACGGGGTTTTAATTATATTCGGTATAGTTCCTAGTAGTGCTTGCAATAAGTCAGCCTGACTATCTTCCATCGTAACTATGTATTGTATAATATTACGTTTTATTTTGTATTGCCATTACGCCAATGTTAGTAGCGTTACGTTTCACGTATTAATAAGTAGCAAATGAAGACGATGACTTCTATAATATGAGGTGGAATAATGTTATGTATCTCTAAAGTAAGCCGCTATAATATATGTAGTTGAGAATTCTAACGTTGAATATAATCAAAACTATCAATACTTGTCCTCTGTCAATGTAATCATGTCAATTTAAAATAATATGTATACTGTTGGTATATCTAATAAATAAAAACGATTGGACTTTAAAAAGATAAAAGTATGTTATCATACATTTTTAACTTTATGCCGGTATTTATTTGTAATACCAAAATGGAAGTCCGAAATCAGTGCTGCTGAAGATAATGTAATTAACTTATCATCGGTTTATGGTAAAAAGTGGTGTACATGCAGACGCTTTGAATTTCATTTGTTTAAAGCTATCAATAAACGTAATTACCGTCAGAATCACCATTACATTAATGCGTAGGGTTTAAATATTTGATGCAAATCCAATAATATCCGGAGCGCTCAATACAAATCGCACGATTGTCGATCCCAGCTAATATAACATTTATGCTAATAATTTCTGGATACACACGTCCTTGTATAACTGTCAACTTACTAAAGGAATCCCAGTAGGGTTTGTCAGACAGGTATGCTTGGGATGACAACGTCGCACCGAATCGGTACCTTCGGGACTGAAGCTCAAGTAATTATTGCAATGATTCGTTCTACTTGATCAGTTCTCGTGTAGACCTTGTAATTAATCTGAATTCCCATAAACAATGTTTTATTTACGAGCTTTTATGAAATAAAGTCACATTTAGAGATATTTTCTCGTTCCTTACTATCGATTCTGGGCGTCTCCTGTTACGATTATTTCTTATATCAATAAATAACTTCTACCACCTACCTACAAGCTGAAGATCTACAACGACCTTTATCGACGACCTCCTTGGTAGAGTGGTTTGTACACTGGTTTTCATGGTGTCGTCATCTCTGAGGTTCTGGGTTCGACCCCCGGTCGAGTCAATTTAGAAATTATAGTTTTTCTAAATTGTCTCGGGTCTGGGTGTTTTCTATGTATAATAAGTATGTATTTAAGTATTTTAGTCTAGTAACCATTTAACGAGTTTCATATCGAAGCTTCTCTTGGGCTAGATAATTGGTGTGAGTGTAGGAAGGTTTATTTATTTTTATTTATTTATTTATAATAACTGGACACTCATATTATCTAACTTTTTACAATTATATTTTTCAATGTAATCTACCCTAAAATAATGCTTATATTGTATGTATTATGTGTATAAATTCGCGCTCTTTATCGGACTTATTGGAAAACTTAATCTTTAAAAGGCTTCAACATACCACCACCTTTATGATTATCCTGATACTGTTCAAATAATTGGTAATCATTGGATTTTTATTCCAGTTCAGACGTGCGCAATTCATTCACATTTGAGGAGCTCGTGAAAAATGTCTACCGTTTAGACGTGTTATCCTGTAAGCCTGCCGTGTCCCCGGGATTCTACTTGAGATACGTTAAAACATAAAAAGTAAAACATATGTTTTATGTTATAACGAACAAATAATAACTATATTAGTTGGATGTTAGGTACTATGTACTAAACTAATCTAGAATAGTATAAATAAAAGTATTTAGTAAACAGCAATGGTAATTTCTACGCAATTACAAAAAATCTTCTTAACAGAATACCAAATCAAATCCCCAATTCAGTAGCGCAAGAACTACTTTATATAAAATTAACGTCGTAAAAGGAAACTTAAACGATTCCGAACAGATAAAACTGTAAATTCATCTAACAGACAACGACGTAGCCGTGTGATGAAACATTCTTTGAAACTTTAAAACAACACGTAGTGAATTTAACTATCACTTCACGGGCGAAGCACCTATTTCACGTAAGTTTAAAGTCATCAGTTTAAAAATCGGATCGCGAGGTGCGCAGTCGCAGCGGCGGCCATTAAACATTAACGCTCGAGAGATAACGTCTGCTTTTTGTGTAGTAGATGGTGATTTTACGACAGTTTTATTGTCTCTGATCTGATCGGGGCCACTGTTCCCACTTACCTACTTCTGTTACAAACAATTCTCGAATGTGAACTTTGATTGGCGCGCACGGTTAACTTTCTTTTGTTTTTGTTGAGTTTGTTATGCCGTTACTGTCTATGGTTTTCTTAGTCTGTGTTACTGGTTTTTTAGGGTCCCATACCTCAAAAGGAAAAAACGGAACCCTTATAGGATCACTTTGTTGTCCGTCTGTCCGTCTGTCTGTCTGTCAAGACCCTTTATCTCGGGAACGCGTGGAGGTATCGAGTTGAAATTAAAACCATATACTCAGGTCTGCGGTGAAGCTGTAAAAAAATCAACGAAAACGAAAAAAAAGATACGGCCGTTTATGTCGCAAAAACGTATATTTCGACACTCTCAATGGAATCAAAATTCATAGAGTACTTGCCGTTGACCTAGAACTATGAAAATTGGCAAGTAGTATCGTCTTATACTACAAGTACAGGGAAAAATCTGAAAACTATACATATTTAATTAAATCACAAAAAAACAGGGTCTTTATGCAAGGAACAGGGGTCCAAATTTTGAAGTAAGTTAACCGTGTCATGTGGGGTATTGTATGAAAGGGCCTCATTAGTGCAAGCTTAAACAGATTTTTAATTACTTTTATGATTATAGTTTTCGATTTATGACGAAGAGTAAAAAAAATACTCGATTCCTGAATTATATATAAATTTGTACGGAACCCTCGGTGGGCGAGGCGAGGTCGCTATGAAAACTACTAAGTATGTTAAAATAGGATTTAATTAAGTTCAAATTGCATAAACATAACACCATCATAATATTTTTTACAATTTATAATAATGCAACAAAATTTTTCTAAAATGTAATAAACATTATAAATTGGCGCGTACCGGTCATTTGTAATTATAAGTTTATCTTAATACTGTCATGTGGAAGTGAGTAAACAGAAACTATTAGCTAATTCATTAGTAATGTCGATAATGGGATGCAATTTACAAATCTCAAATAGAAGGGACTAGTAAATACTTACGCTATATATATTTAAAACTTCCACCAAAGAAGTATAACAAAAGACAAATTTTGGTAGTAGGTATTTGCCGGTTTTAATTGCGGATTTTCAATCTGTTTATTCAAGGTGCTTTAGTTACTGGGTCTATATTGGCTACTTTTCATTGCCCAAAGCCTTAGCTTGTTGACACACAACAATAAGCAAATGTTTGTTTTACCTGACCAAATTCCAGGCTAAGCCCTTTCAACTCTTTGTAACAAACCTCGATGGTACCGGCCAGTTGGGAAGGTGAATTTCAATGTTTGTATGCTTAACCGACTAGAATAATTTTTATTTTAAAATGTTTATATAATTTTTAACGCAAATTTTGTTGCGAACAAATTACAAAAACACAAACGTTGAAAATAAAAAAGTAGTCTTTAGTATTTGTAAAAATATTTTGTTCAGATGTTAATGACGGTAGTTGTTGACATTGAAAGGGCGCCTTTGGCTTTCAAAGTAAAAAGTAAATAGTGTTGAATAATTTCGGCGAGCTGGTTAGAACCACGATAGCTCAATTGGGAGAGCACCTGACCCGATATGTCAGAAGGGTGCGGGTTCAAATCCTGCTCGTGGAAATTTTTTCAACATTTGTGTTTTTGTAAATTTTATTTTATTTAAACTTTTAACTTTAATATTTACAACATTATCATTCTACGTACTGTTATTAGCATTATCATTTGGATCAATAAATCTAAACAAAATTACGTTGTCATACTTAACGTGGCCCGAAAAGTTTTTTAATATAATATCTTTTGAAAGATGCTAGACCACAACTACAATAATAAAGTCGTATATTACTTCGTAGGTAATTCACCTAAAAACGCGGCTGTGTCAATAGGGGGAGGAAGTCGCCATTGTACAAGATATTTCCACGTCACCCATTCTTAGGGTAAAAGTGGTCAGATAACAAACAACACAAAAGGCGAAATAATGAATAGTCCAGAAAAACGGCTCTCGTTATGAGCTATATGCATAAATGATACGGCGAATCTGACAAATGGCACGGCAGATCATAACAATGGTAGTGGCTCCAAGTGGCCGTTCAATTATGCAAATAGACCGTGCGATGTTCGTCCGGCAATAATAAAACTGTTTAACAGCTGACGAGCGGCCGGAACGCTCCCGTATTCATTCAGGGCTAAACAATAAAAAGCAGGTACATCTCCCGTATGACGGAACACCCGCTCATATTAAATTAGACTGCCGCTGGTCATCCACTTTATTTTTATTCGAAACCCATGAAAATATGGAGCATGTACCAGCCGCTGTGGGAGCGCGACCCGCCAGTTTCATTCGCAAGTCGATGTTTATGAATTAGTTAATAAACACGCTCGACTGCGTCCACTACCTTCGCAATTCGACAGAGAATTTTCACAATTGAATATACCATTCGTCCTGCGGCTGTACCGCTATCGCTAATTATCTGGAGTGGGTCGAGTAAAAAGTAATCCGATAGTAATTTGGATAAAAGTCACTTTTACGAGGTCTTTGGACTTGATTGGCATTAGCCGTTGTCTTTAAGGCGGGATATCATGCAAGAAAGACATAAAGAGGTGTATGTAGACAGTAAAACGTTACCGCGCGTTGTTAATACGACGAATAATAATATAATAAAGGTGGTTGAGTGAATTGGATAATTGCGAGGATTAATAGCGGGCGATAATAATTTTAATTGTGAGTTTATTATATACGAGAACAATTTTTCGTCGGCAACTCCTCATTAAACTGATCCGCCGTGGGTGCTTCATCACTCAGTCAAATTGCGTTTCGCTTAATTTTCTTTCCCGGCAGGTGTATTCGACAGAGCAATTATTTACACCGTCGTCGTGGGGCGTGACGTCACTCCCCCGCCTCGCCTCGAACTAACCTCGGCGCCGGCGTCTAGATAGTTTACAAGTGTGTTTTATTTGTCTTTAAATTTTCCGTTCTTTCTTTGTAGATGTCCGAAATTGCTTGGCGCTTATCTATGTTTGGCCGTGTTTTAGATTGAAAGAGCTTCCTCTTTTGTTACCAGTCCTTACAATATTCGTCGAATCTGTCAACATAAATATTTATTAATCGATCTTCAATACAATTACAATGTGAAATAAATAAAATAAACTTAACTAAAACTATTACTAAACTAAAATATGGCGTCAAAAAATTCCTCCACGTCGCTGTCGACTGGTAATGTAAAAAAATAAAAATAAAAACATTTTTATTATTTTTTATATTCATGTTCGTATGTACATAATGTGTAAAACGTTTAAAGTAGGTACATCATGATTCTCATTACAAATATTATATTTACAGTTTCCTTTTTTTATTTATAGGTTTTATTTTGTCTTTAGTTATCTTATTTAATTTTTTCTTTAATATAGTAAGTTATGTTATTGTGAAATAGTATGTAAATGTATATAAGATTATCTTTATGTCAAATAAATGTTCAAAAAAACATTTATGTATGCATATACATACACACAGTATTTCCTATAATACAACCTATCTTAAAGAGCGCCGATATTTTCAATTGTTCCCGCGAAATGTAATTAATAATTTAATATGCTCGCTCGTTAATTACCACAGTGACATTGTTAGCATAAGCCAAATCACAATATTATTACTAATTTCCTAGTCACTACAGTACAGGAATGGCTCAGCTGAGTCAGCGATTTGGGTACTTCTAGCGACATACAGTCACGCTACGTCTCGTTAGCAAAATCACCAACCACTTGTACCTCACGCAACATATTAACAACAAGAAATATAATCTGAGAAATGTCAAATAAGGTGGCATTGAATCGAGTACGCATAGTTCGAGCTCAGGTCGTTAACGCCCGAATAAATAAATGAGACCAAGAATAATAAAAAAAATTAAGCTTTATCGATGAGTATTCGAAAAATTTACGACTGTTTAGAATATAAGTTAGTGACTGGAATACAAACACGCATCCTGCTATAACCTAGCTGATAATAATGCTACTGATTGTGAGTCTTCACTAATTAACAAGCATGACTTTCGCGATGTTTTCGTAGTATTTTTAGGGTTTAATGCAGAGAATGAAAAATCTTTTATTCTTTAATAATATCATTAAAGAGATGTTAGTATTTTAAAACGCCGCGCCGTCCTTAATAAAGAAGGACGTTTCAAATCAAAAAAACATCTTCTGGATCTTTATGTACCTACCTTTAGCTACACCACGTGCTATAAATTAAAACAGTTGTTTCATCATAATCAGATATGGCACCTTGCCATCATAAAATAAAACACATTATGTTAATTTTGTTATTTTTATAAGTCAATTCCAATTGTATATAATTAGTTTTAGTGTAAATTTAAATGCTTGACCAATCAATCATTTTTTCTTCTTTTCTTTCTTTCTTCATGGTAATGAGGAAAGAAATACCAATAATTAGGACAAAAATTATTATATGTATATTTACAATTATTAGGATAGTAAGATATTCCTATCCTAATAATTGTAAATATAGTTATTAATAACAATTCTCCTACTACTACAAAACATACCTTAAATATTAATACATTATGCGTAGTAACACACATCGCGGCTTTAAGACAATTCGCCATAATCTACAAATCTTAATTGAATGCGACATCCATCTACTTACAGTCATTAGAGTCAAGGTTGCCTAAATACTTAGTGAATGTCACATCCATTTGTCCCCTCCGTTAAATGTCACTGTTTGCCTACGGTTTACTATCTAATTTGACAGTGACATATAGAATTAAATTAGAATGTCATGCCGACACTACAGAAAATGATCCATACGGGGATGGAGTGGTTCTATTATTAATGTGGGCTATGTGTTTGACTTAAAGGATTTTATGTGCTGTGAACACACATTTAAGTATGATTTTAAGCTGACGTAACAAGTTTTCCTGAGCTTGTTTCTAGGAAAATGTCAATGGTAGGGAGGGAGGGTATATTTCATAGAATCGGCGTGAAGTTATGTTCTTTGACATTTCAGACGTTTGCGTTGTATAGTTAGTACTGTTACGTTTTATTTACTGAATTTTATTATGGATTCTCATCATCAGCTTATGGATAAGCCTGGGCCTTCCCACATGAACATTTGCAAAGGAGATACTAAGTCATAACCCCCTACGCGCTGCCACTGTGGGATTTTAACGACTGCCAACCAAACGACCTAATGAATGCTGACATTCGTGCCTGCGAATAAAACCAATTTTAAATATCAATTGAGAAGTAAAAAAAAGTAAGATAATAGAGTAGTGAGATAAAATAAGAATTATAATGTGGCAAAGATTTGTTTATGTACCATTCCTGGTGTTACCTGTTTGACAAAAGGACAAACTTCCAAAAGCAAGTTTGTTTAAAATTTTATTTAAATTTCGAACTTATTCTACATTGAAATAAAATATCCAAGGACTCGCGTGCTAGAGGTAAATACGGTGTACCGTTGTTCGGGATATTCTTTTGTTTGGCGCAAATGCATGATAGTAACATATTCCATATTTTGGATACGAACGTAAAATGAAACAATGACATCATGCAGCTCTGCGTGCTAGACAGTGGAAAGTCACAAAACGCAACTTTTATGTGGTTCGGTACTTCCTTATGTCGTTTCATATCCACCTAGCGACTATAAAACATCGTGAAATAAAAACATAATCACGATTAACCATGAAAGAAATTGTGTCTTAGATCGTTTCTGAATAAAACATAGCTATCCCTAAGATTATTTTTAGTAAAACAATCGGATCATTGAAATCCCATCTGTTCTTTCCCTAAAGTATTGTAATTTTTTATGAAAACAACGTTAGTGAATAGTATATCAACAGACGTTAAAGCTAATATCGTATTATTTTTTCGTCTTATTTTCATGAAGACAATGACGTTAGCCATTAGGAAGTTATTTCTAAACATATACACAGGATTTATGGCTCTTCCGTATGACAGACAGGTGTTCAAAATGTCATGAAGCTAGCAGTAACAGGTGACACCGTTCATCCCTTTAGAGCACCGCATTAAGCATTTAACCTGTTTAATTATCAAATAAATTGTTTAACGCAGCATTTCTAAAGTGCGTAGATTCAGGTGTAGGTACTTTTGGGTATAAACGTACAAATATGATATTATGAAAGCTTATTAACTTAGCGATTTGATTACGTTTCAGAACTTTTTTTCAAATTTTGTTTTAATCGAAGGTATGACACAAACAATTGAACCGTCTTCGGCATTTCGGTAAGGAGGTGGCTATTAAACATTCAGCCTATACGGTACCAAACTACATCGCAATAAATCGATAACACTAAATAACCTTTTATGTAGCCACTAAAAAAGTATAACCTCAACTCTGTCACGCGATTCTTGAAAAGGTTCTACGGCAATCAAACGATGACTGTTATTTATCGAATTGGGGCCAATACTGGTAACGTTCCATTTTCAAATAAATACGTTGTAATGTCGTCAAATTTTAAAACGACCCGCCATGTTGATACCACATTCGATTGTCTACATTAGGACCGGAACTTAACTTAAAATCAAATAATTTTATTAAGGCAAAAGGTATGAGATTAGTCGTTTCTATTACATTAGAGAATGACTTATCTGTATCATTTTATAAAAAAAATAAAAAATAGCCTGTATACTGTCCCACTGCTGAGCAAAGGCCTCCATCATTGAAATCAAGTCATCGCTACAATTGATGGGTAATGGCTTAATCACCACGCTTGCCAAATGCGGGTTGGTGATCACAAACCCGGGCTATGCATCGAAAAATCTGAAACACACTGCCCGACTTGGGAATTGAACCCGGGGCCTTCGGGTATCGAGCCGAGCGCTATGCCACTCGGCCACCGAGGCATTGTCTTTTTAATTGATTTATAATTGCGTTAAAACAATGCGCAGTCTAATTTTCCAGTTGACTTAGTAGATTTTCGTTTTGTGACGGTTCGTAAGGGAACCTAAATGAAATATGATAGATGGCAAAAATCAGGTGTATTACAATTATTACTCTTGTTTTGTACAGAGCTATAGCGACCGTGACGGGAATCCAAAATGAAGAAGTAGTGACTCTATGAACCACAGACTACATAGTCTATAAATCATAGACTACAATACCACAGAGTACATTGAATGTTCGTTCTGAACAGTGACACTACAGATAATATAGACGTTAAAAACTCTATTAAAATGTATGCAACGTGGCGCTAGATAAAAGGTTGAGGTGTTGCAGCACAGTGGTTTGGTAACTAGAACTAGGTGTGGTTCGCCTGCGGCGGTCTTCCAAAGTCCACCTTAACTCAAATGAATTTACGATTTTGTTTTTAATATTGCCTATGAACTAACAAGACAATATTTGTTATTTCCTTAAGGGCCAAATAAAACAAACCAAAAGCGTAGTCACGGTTAAGTTGATATATGATGAAAAAACTATCGTTTTACATAAACAAAATATATATTTAGTATTAAAGGGAACGTGTTTACAATTAGTCCGACCCATTATTTCATAACACACTATAATTTTTTCTACAATATCATTTAAAGTTGGACAAAAATCATGAAAACGAGTGGCGGCGTTTAGATGATATTATAGTATAACTAAATTATCATACCTCTAATTATGACTAAGCAATCACCAATGTCTTAACTACAAATCGTCCGTCTCACATTTTGTATTTATCAAGCGGTTTTTTAAATTATTATTTTTCTAATTAACACGTTAAATTCCCTATACAAAACTAGTATGGCCGCGCGGCATCAAATAAATATGGACGAAGACATTTCAAATAAAATATATGACACTTGTCACTTACGACGATGAAGATGGTGGTAGCTAGCCAGGCGGACAAACAAGCCCTACCACCAACCAAATCGAATACACAAACATGTACCCACCACTGGGAATCAAACCCAGGACTTCTGGGTCTAAACCGGTGGTCTTAGCCACTAGACCACAGGGGCAAAGTATACACTTACATTTGATTAATTAAATCATGACTGATCAACTCTTGATCAGGCTAGATTACCTTAGTACCTTAATATAGGATGGCTTCTAAGCGTCATTGGCGTTGGTACGGTACCTTGGTTCCTCGATACCTACCAGCAATCGTTTATTACACATTTATTTTGTTTTCATCTCTTGCACAAATACGAGTTGGAACGCTGTTTTTAATTTATTCATTTTAAAGCCATCAAACAAGCACGTTTTCCGTTATCTTATAAATTTTCAGCGTACAAAAAATAATATAGTACAGAATTGGCCAAAGGCCTCCGAACAAAGGCTTAAAAAAAAATTATGAAATTTATGAAATGTGATGCTGCATTATAAAATGCTTTAATTTTTTATGTTACTTATCTGTATTTAAATCGTGGCTTAAATTAATTAAAATTCTGGCGACTGAGGTGTGCCGAATAGTTTGGCTTCTTGCGTATAATTATGTTTGTTTTTTTTACTTATACAATAGATAATAAATAGCAAATAAGATGAATTAATTCACTTATTTCTCAATTAATTTCTTAAGTGTGTGGTTCATAAAGAAAGCTTGAAACTTGATAATGGAATCAAATGAAAAATCTTTATTCAGTTTAGGCACAATAGTGCACTTATGAACCTCGAGTACGTCATAAAGATAAAGAAAGTATATAATAAAATATTGTGACTACACATAATAATAGTAATAATATATTATAATTTATAAAATATCAATCAAATGCAATACTTTTATTGCCCCTAATCATCCCTATCAGGCAGAGTGCCTAGTGAGCTAACAGCATTGCCATGTTGGAGACAATGCTTATACGATGGCCCAAGTAGCTGCTAGCTCCGATCCGATCTGAACCCTTCGGAGAATTTAGTAGGGCACGGGGACACGCACTTTTAAGTGTGTGATGCCGTTCCCTCTAGAAAACCTCCGAAGGTGATTCGTTTCACATGGCCTGGAGGTACCCTTTACGTACCTCGCCGCCCCCAAAAAAGCCCGGTGAAGCTGAAAATGCCGTTTGAGGCAATCAGTAATCTTTCTCAAAAAAAGCTGTTAGCTCTGGGGTCCCGGGTGGTTTTATTAATTTTATAGATATATCTCTAAAGAGTTTGTGAGCACCCGGGACCAACAGAAAGGTATGCTCAAAATAAAAAGATCCAAAGTGTATCCAATCTAGATCTTGTATGTGTTGTTATTGAGACATAATTATTAACTTTAATTTGTCATGCAATTTTAAATTAAATATTTATATTAGTGAAGTCATGCACGTCAGCTGCGCATAAGCAAGCAGCAGTGATCATAAATGTAAGAACACAGAGGTTACTAAACCACTAGGGCTGTAACTTGTTTATTTTGACGTGACGTCATAATAGAACTACTTAAATAAAAATTGCATAACAAGTTAAAGTTAATAATTATGCCTTAGTAACTCTGCATAAAAGATTTACATCGGATACACTTTAGATCTTAACATTTTGACCACACCTTTCAGTTACACGTTGTATATAAGTAATATATATATAATTTGATTTTACTGCTGGTTCGGAAGGTTAATAAGCAAGTAGCTTAAATACAACTAAGAAAAACTGTGTTACAATGACAACTACAGTCTATATAGCCGTATCGCTTCCAAATTCAATTGTTTCAACAATTAATTTAAAAAAAAAGTGTTTAACATTTCCTAGTTACAAAACCCTATCTATCGGGCCTGATAACTAGGACGCAATGCACCGGTGCGCTGCAAAGCCTCAAATGAAACTGTTTTATAATAAATTCTCGGGTGGCCGCATCCTGTGGGATTAATCGTCTTACTTTTCTCTCTCCCGTAATCCTCGCAGGGAATTGTGTGGCCAGGATCTCGGTGCCTTATCGTTGTTAAGAGGTGTACGGTAAGGCAACTCGTTTGTTTGCTATGGGGATAATGTAAAGATGATTGGATAGTGATTAAAATGTTTTTGTTTTGTTTATATAATTTTTAACGCAATCTTTTTCAACGTTTGTGTTTTTGTAATTTGTTCGCAACAAAATTTGCGTTTAAATTATATAAACAAAACAAAAACATTTTATAAATAGCTTGCCTACTTCTTAACTGATCTTTAGTATTTGTAAAAATATTATGATCGGATGTTAATGACGTTAGTTGTTGACATTGAATGGGCGCCTTTGGCTTTCAAAGTAAAAAGTTAATAGTGTTGAATAATTTCAGCGGGCTGGTTAGAACCACGACAGCTCAATTAGGAGAGCACCTGGTATGTCAGAAGGGTGCAGGTTCAAATCCTGCTCGTGGAAATTTTTTCAACGTTTGTGTTTTTGGATAGTGATTGTAAAAGACTAAGTTTAAAATGAAATAATATAAACACAGAATGGAGAGTGTATTAAGAGCGTTTACGCCGCTCACTAGCGCCGCCAATGAAAAAAAAAAACATATCTAGTAATTAGAGATAGAAAATCAAATTATGCTCAACAAACTATTCGAATTAAGTAATTTAGCATTTTTATGTCACCTAATGAACATCTGACATGTTATGGTTTAGTTAAATACGGCGTTATAGTTAAAAGTGGCCGTAACGTCTTATTTAACTAAACCATAACATGTCAGGTGTTCATTAGGTGACGTAAAAATGCTAAATTACTTCATTCAAATAGTTTGTTGAGCATAATTTGATTTTGTATCTCTAATTACTAGATATGTTTTTTAGACCGACCTCTGTTACAAAAATAACAAATAGCTTTAATACATAGTCATTATTGCATTGCATACATTATACTAAAAAACTTACAATAAAGACTTACAAAATTATAGGTAGTTGTCGGTTACGACTTACGTTAGTAAGTCTTTTTAAAATTACCTCAATTTGATACTACCCAGTACCTTGGTACTGTGACTTAGATAAAGTTCCAACATTTTGTGTTGAATAATAATTCTTTACTGTATATACCAGTTGACTGTACTCCCCCCTCACCCCGCGACGCTCTCGGCAAGGCAACAAGTGCGATATCCAAATGTCTTTGTTTCTTTTGAGCTGAAACACGAATACGAAAATAATTTATTTGTAAAATCTCAGTTGTTGTAACAGTTCTCTAGAGTTTGTTTAGGAAACATGGTGCCTAGCCTTGTGTGAGAATGAATTCTTGGGTTAAATAAATGTTTCACTAGAAACGCAGTAGCAATTATTACCTACAGTGGTACCTAATACTACTCACTTTTACAAATTTACTTTGATATAGATAAAAAGGTACCTGCAGCTTAAATGAAAAAAAAAATACTTTCAAGAATCTATTAAATTCAAGCACAAACTAAAAAAAGCGCTTCTGATAAACATTAAAAACACAGAGCTCGTGAGTTTGAACAGCTCATAAATCTTGGCAACGAATGCGATAGTTGTGCTATCTGACGAGCATTTTGTACTCGGATTGGTAACCAAGAAATTACCTAATGTGCTATTGTTCTTATGGGAATCCCAGCAACGGAATATATAAAGACTGATGATGAAGGGCGGGATAGCGCTGATATAAATAGACCTTTTGGAAAAACAAAAGAAGCCTCAACATTATACTGCGTTGGTGAAAGCGATGATATTTGCCTTAACAGCACAGCGAATACCGTACCAAAGCATTATCTGCAGCGTTGTACAAACGATAGCGCGCAATAAAGTTGCGTTTGCTAATGCCGATGCTTTCGAGCAGGATGTTGCGGTTATTCTGCGCAAATCAACGTTACCCAACAGTATTATTACTACAGAACAATCTCTTACGCTGAACAGTCTTCAAAATAATGATGTAGATTTGGTGCTTAAGGCAGATACGGTAAACGTCACTATTGTAATGAACAACAAGAATTAGGCCAGACACAGTTCAGGTCCAACTTCCTTCATAAGCCAAAAAACCAACAATTACAATTTAAAAGTACATAAAAAAGTATAAACCTACACTTTAGAAACCGATTCTTGTCTTAAATTGCCCAAGTTGAAGTTTATCATTCATAAATTCTTAAAAAAACAAACTTGTAAATGTTTCTAGCAACTTCGTTAACATAAACTTGGAAGCTCGGTTTGCAGAGAGCGAAAAGCACATAAAAATAGTTGACATTAATGTTGATACTAGCAAATCGTCAAACATCCTGTGACTAAAGACCCCGTAAAGGCTAAAAGTTAGATCGTCAAAATAAAATAATAAGTTTTCCATTCCACCAATAAAAATATTTTCTGTTTTCCTAAATTTCACTTAAGAAACGTGCTGACATCATTACGGATGTATATAGCCTGACGATGTATTGACCCTTTTAATTTCAACCCTAAAATAAGGTGCTTCAGCCCACTCATATTGTTAATGTGCAACATTAGAACGATCCACCCAATCTCTGACAAGGGGTCACAAAGGCCCATAGAGTTTATTGCATTGCCATTCGCTAGAAATGAAGCTCGTAAATCTTGAACTTATGAAATGGTCTATTTCTACTCACAGAGGTAGCAGTCTGTTGGCATAGCGGAAATAATTGCCTCGTATAGATCGTTTACTCTGTAAGTAATGAATGACACACTTTGTGTTTCTAGTTGATGACTTTGCAAAGTGCGGCTATCTTTGTTGTTGCAAAAACGTAAATAAGACAGCACTTCTTTCGTGGAACAGTAGATGAACTGTAACAATATGTCGGTGCTAACAATGTACCGATGTTGTTACTAGAACAACAAAATGTTTATTAATATACATACTAGCATAGGTCTTATTAAAGTGATGATAGTTCTGAAAAATAATCTTAAAAATTTTGTTTCATTTTTTGCGAAATCTTCACATCTTCTTCTTTTATTGATATTACCAAACACATTTGAGTCCATTCCTCCATCCATATTATACCAGTTTTCATTGTAATTATTAAAACAATTACGAAAAATCTAAACCATTCACTGTAATTCAAAAAAATGCTCCGTTCAATATCAGCAAATCCGAAAAACTGCCGCTAGAATAGCATACAGCGGTAAAAGTATCGGGCATATCGGAACAAAGTTAAGTGATCTGCCAGTCAGTGGCTCCGCAATATTAGGTCGGCGCACCTGATGGGTTTACTGGTGGCAACAGGATTTAGCTCGTGTTACAATCAGCCGGCACTGCCTCCACTGAATAAACCAGCCCGTACGCCGGCTCTAAATGTCACTCTTATTATCATCTGACACTCCCGGATTACCTAGGATAAATTGTTTTAACGTTTCGAAAGCGGCCATTTAACTCTATGTCGACGCTTGTTATATTTTCAAGTTGAAACTCCGCTCGCCGGACTTATTTTAAATTCGCTTTCAGAGTACAGTTTTAATTCACTTTCTATGTGCGCACCGAGTCAATTTAACTAACGTTTGATTGGCTGTAACAATCACTTAGAGCAGTGTCAACTTTGATGTACAAATGCAGTTTCACGGCAGGCTGGGGTGCAGTGTGTCTGCTAATACCATTTTCCGTTTGGCTAATAAGTTTAGCATGCGCTATTACCAATCTGCCGTCGAGCTTGGCGCCTGCCGAGCGCCTCTGCGGCAATCAATTTGTTTCATGTTCGGACGTTTTGATTCTGCGAATTTCACGGGAATACGACATTGACTGGATGCTCGTTGCGGCGTGTCTTCATTTGCAAGTTTATGTTGTTTTGTTTGCTGGAGCTGTGACGTCACTGCCGAACTGCACTTGGAGAGTGTTTTGTTTTGTGTGGGCACTGCTGTTGTCACACAGTTTAAACACCGATTGCTAAGCAGTGCACGCCAAATGTACCATCTCTTAATTGTTATCGATACAAAATCGAAATATGTAAATGGTCCGATGGGCTCCAGAGCCCGAGGCCTAGGGTCCCAAATGAGGACACCTCATTTGACATTCGGATCACGAGCGGCTCGAACGATGTCTCCCATCTTGGCTCGCTCGCCTTTATAGCATTAATTTTGCCGTTTTCGAAACGATTTAATAGACACTCTCCAGATTCGGGTATTTGCTAACCGCTAATAATATAACAACGTCACATTTCTGATGTCTACTACTTCATAAATGAAATATTGGTATAATTATCTAAATTGAATTCCGCCGAGCTGTGTCAGCGGCAATATAAATCGAGCTCATCTCATTCGGGCTGGCGGCGTTTAATTTATTCATTAACGCCACAGTTTGTCTTGATAAGCCCCTGGAAAAATCTGGAATAAGAATGCGGTTTGTCATTTCGCGTCGTCCGCCTTCGATATATCCTCGGGACTATTCAAATCAATCTCTGAGCATTTTCAATTTATTTCAGTGTCCTTATCTGTGACAGGCTTGGCGCTGAATTAATCTGAGCGGACAGGGCGCCCGCGCCCCGCGCCTCACCCCCTCACCGGAAATTAAACGAATTAACACCATCCAAACGTACATTTTTCACTTTGGGACTCGCGCATCCCATCGATGAATCTTTCAGTCTTTTTCATCGGAAAGCAATCGGCGGATCTGTGCGTTTATCTGTCTTCGCTTAGATTGAACAATTGATACGTCAGTGATGTACGTAGAATTGTAAATTGAATTCTCGTTATTGATTCGTCTACGCTCCATTTATTTGGAAAGCGATTTGATTAAACGCTGCGACACGGTTAATATATCAACTAAGCGTGCTTCGAATATAATTTAATTTTATAGCCTCGGTGCTAATCACTAGAGATAGATATAACAGTAGCTTATATTTCGGCTTGTGTAGGTACTGTACGCAGTGTTGTTGTTCCATTAAATTCGTTATTCAATACTATTTCAATCCTATCGCAATATTGTAGTATATTGCAGTTAGTATCATTACAATTCAGTCAATAACTTAGGTATTCAACTAAAGTAGCAAATCGAACAGAACTCTAAAGTAAGGCTAAGAAATAATCCTTGATGGCTAACTAATGTAATGGAAATGATACTCAGATCATGTCTTCTACTTCAGAGCTCTCCATTTGAAATGAATAGGTACAGACGCGTGTACCTATCCAAAACTGTCCAAAAATTTCTTCAATGCATTTTCAATGATATACGCAAGGCATAAAGTTCAAAGTCTATTGAGGAAATTTGACAGTTTGTGGTAGGTTTATGTGCAGACGTGTGTATACAGTCAACAGCAAAAGTAGATGATGTTTACTAGATTTCAAAATTAAGTTTCGATAGTGTAAGTTGGTATTTTCTATATAACTACAGTCAAAGTCTGCAGGTAGGTACTAGTGGACACTCGAAGGTTTTTCGATATGCGTTTAAAAAGTTTTAATTTTCATACTGATTTCATATTTTGAAACTTGACCAATTATCAGTTACCTTTGCTGTTGACTGTACCATCATTATAGTTTGTTTAATTCAACTTCATACCTGTGACAGGAGTCATCAAAATCGAAGACGTGACTTTGTAAAAGTGTATGAATTTATTTGACTAGGTACAAATAACATTATTTTTATAATTCATCACCTAATATGCTACAACTAAGTACTTTTGTGATTCTATTTTATACGTTAGATTAGGTTTATCCCAATAAAATCTCGCATAACACACATTTATCACAATTTTAAAACATTACAATAAAATAAACGTACTCCTTTACAAGGTCATTTCATTACAAATAAATACTAGTGTTCGGATAGTAAACCAAGTGGATCTCAATTGATATTCAATTACCAATCGATTAATTTAACTTCCCATTTTTCATTATAGCTTTATTAATGAATTTGTTAGTACTTTATTTTTATTTTTTTGAGTATACTCAGAGTATACGTCATATGTGACGTTTATATAGAACTTCTAAATATTAGAAAAGAAAATCAATTGGCACATTAGATAGGAACAGTATTTTATTACGATAATAATAATCAATTAATAACTTCAATTATCATTTTATGCAATTACGTCAGTTTTGTCTCAACCCTAGGTATGACAATTTGACATCCGTCACGGGTATCAAGCTATAATGAACAGACTATAGTACTGATTTTAAAGTGCGTTTATCCTTACATAGTAATCATTGGCTTATTCTAACGTAACTTTATTGAATAAATCCTCTTCACATGACATCCTGCTTTAACATAGCTAATAGATGCAAACCTACACTAAGTAGTTCACATTAAACTCCATTGAAAACTCTTTTAAAAACGGTACACGAAACTTTGAAAGAGTACCACCCACAAAGCCAACGGTGTACCGAAAACCGTCGACAAATGTCCAAAACGCGCGGACAATCGCTTAAGCGGTGTATACCTACTCCGAGTAATAGCTCGCTGTAAAGCTACCCACACACCTGCCTACACGATACCCGTTAATTAATTCACCAGCTGCCATTACTGCGGATACGACACCCGCAACTATTGCAATCCGTTGCTCTAGAGCGGTTGCTTTCATTAAATTGGTTGCTGGAGTTTGTTTCTAGTCTTCGGGGTGCCTACTTCGAGTATCATTAGCCATTCGCTCACGTTTACGAAAACGACATTTTTAATGGAATAAAAGCAGCGAATCCTGGTGGAAACGAATAGAGTTTAAAAGGAGATGTTTCAAGTTTGTATGGACACTGGGTTAAGTTTTTGTACAGGTAAAATAAGTCAAAGAAATAAATAAATAATCAATTACAAACATACATTTTTCATAATTTAGCTTTATTTTGTGGTTCAAAGCATTTTAAAATATTATGTGATGTCAATGTCATTTTGACCATATGAGTTTGACGTCCTAATCACGGCTTACTTTCTTGTTTTGTCTCAATAACTCAAACTCTCCTATCCTAGTTTGTTTATGGATAAACTTCTTCATACAAAAGTAGGCTCTAAATAGACGATATTTAAGTTCTAATGTCGTGTGGCGAGTGCGATCAAATTCGATCGCTTGGGGTTTGACGGAAGTTCGCCCGCGATCAGATTTGATCTCTTAGAACCTAAAAAGTTACTCTTAAGCGATTTTTAAATTCTTGAGAATTTTGCAAATAAAAATACTCTTTTTTTCGTTTATTAACACTGGTTTATCTTTATTTCTGTTTTTGAACGTGCTATGTTTTAAATATGGTCTAAATTCGTCACAACAACATTTATGAACCAAAAAATTACTAGAGAAATAATTTTATTTTTATTTTTCTGAGAACCCTTGTATTTTTTCCTATTTTTTGAAATACTGTACATAGACTCGGCCCAAATAGAAACATCTCCTTTGCCATACACATTTTTTGTTTTGTTAATGTGACCGAATAGCGAAAGACTTACACTAAACTCCCTGTTAGCTATAAAGGTAACTCGTAAGAGTGGCTCGAATCTTCATTGCTACGCTAAATTTCTGATGTGAATCTATACCTTATACAACCATAATAAGCTTTCTATGTAGGTGAAAGAACTGTTTGTAAGTGTTGACAGTGTCATACAATAATATAAAGAAAAATATTTAATGTCAATTCCAAATGTGAGAAAGGAAGCGCTCAGAAGAAATCAGACACTTTATTTTTTGATTTTTCTATACACACGTACACAATCACAAACAAATTAACAATTTTAACATCGCCATCTATCGGGCACAAGGGTAAAAATCTCGAAACTGTTGCTTGTTCCGATAAAATTATTTCTATTTCACCGTTGGGGCGAAGGGATTGAGTTACTTAAGCACCCTCTCGTATTTCGCTTAAGAAGTTAATACTTTTAGTATTCTATTATCCGTTAGGTAATATTTTATATTCCTGCGCTGAGGTGGAATCCTCGAAATTATAAGCAAGCCATAATGTTTTAGTGTTAAATGTGCTGTTAGGTTTTTGTTACTTCGTAGGAACTTTTTGGGGGATAGAAATCGCGTGATCCATTTCATTTATAAATTAGCTTTGACTTTATTCAGTTAGAAGTTTAAGATTAAATTTCTAATTAAAAGCAAGCTTTCTAGATGTATGTGTAAGTAGATCAATCAAATACTCAACTTCCATATCAAAAGAATCATATGTTAACAACCAAGTTAAACAAGACAAAGAATTGCATTATAAATCCAGCAGCTAAGTTCGACGCCGTGAAAACCTTATTGAGATATTACCGAGTTGAAATTACATCATTTTAACACAAAGTAGTCGTTTAGTCAGTACAAATTGCGTAGCTTACAACAGTGCAGTATAAAGCGAACGAATGGCTGGCACAAGTGCTGCATCAGACGTATTGCAGTGCCACTTTGTTGGTGTGATAAATTATGAGCCGTACTCAAACCTCCTTGGACCGCGATGACTTATAAAACTTACTGACCTTTTGAGGGTTTGAAAATTACGATGTTTGAACTAGAACCTCCTTCTTCTTTCCTTTATACAGGATAATTAAATGTTAGAGACGTGTTAGAACCTTTTTAGACCACGATGACTCAAGAAACTAACTGAGTACCTTTTGAGGGTTTTAAAATTAAGACGTTTGAACTAAAACCTCCTCCAAGGATACAAAAACCTTCGTGGGCCAAAACGACATCTACATTGTTACTTAATAAGTATTCATAAAATTAATGAGGCTTTTACGGGGTTCTAATTCAATTAATGACTTTCAACATTTATTAGAATATAGTTAACGCTATCGGCATCAAATAAAATCAGCTATTCTGTACAAAAGTTCCACATTTCCTACATCAAATAGAAGTATAGGTTGGAAGCCGAAAAAATGCAGTATATTCACTTTAAACGATTTCGAGTTTTTCTGTAATAATAGTTTTTGATTTTATATTATATTTTTTTATACAACTGTAATAACGTGGTCATTTATTGTACACACAATTATTAACCATTAAGGGCCTTACAAATAAACAAAGAATAAGGTCCGAATAGTTATTCCGTGTTTTGTCTCTTTTACTCTAATTTGAAATGACATTGATATGACAGTAACAAAACACGGAATAACTATTCGGACCTTCTTCTTTGTTTATTTGTAAGGGGGTATGTGTTTAATAATAAAAAGTGAGAGATCTCATATAAGTTGCATTAAAAGTAAAGTAAAATTTTGTGAGCCGCGACGTTAAAAATGATGAATCGCACTTATGTGGGCCATTTTTTTTAAATATACGTTCAAGGGCTACAATTACGGCGATAAATCTACAGTCTACCCCACATTGTTCATCTGAAAAGTTAATATCATATTGACTTTATTTATTATAAATTACTTAAATTTTATCATAAATTTAATCGAGAGTTACATAACGCATTAATGATTTATGATGAACAATTTTATTAAAAATACTAACATTTTTATTGTAATATAATAAAAAGGTTATATTATAGGTTAGGTCATATTATGACTCAATGAAATAAAAACGTGTTTTGAGATTGTTTTGAGTCAATCTTTGTCATTATATCATTGTTATATCATTTTTGATGACATAATTATACATTTCTGCGCTGTGGTAGGGTTTGGCCAGAACACGTCTGATAGTGCATTCTAGGACTTATTTTTTCTGCAAAGCGACTGCTTATAATAAGTTGGGGAAAAAGTTTCTTGGCATTTCTTAAGAAAATTCAAAACATTTTTTAATATAGTTTATTTACATTTAACTGAAGTATGTAGGTGCCATTTTGTTCGATAACTTTTTGCCATCTTGTAGATAGGGACATGATTCCATTGCTATAGAATTTTTCGGGCTTCTGATCAAAATACCGCGACAAGTGGTTTTGGCAGTCTCTCGTGATGTTAACCTGACACTGCCTAAAGAATTCTAAAGAGACCGAAACAGGTGGAAATCTGAAGGTGCAAGGTCAGGATTATACGACGGATGCATTAACACCTCCCAGCCAAACTCTCTTAATTTTTGCTGAGTGGTTAAAGATGTGTGATGTCTAGCGTAATCATGATGAAAAACCATACCCCTTCTGTTGATTAATTCCGGCCGCTTTCTCTCAACTTCTTGTTGTAATCTCATCAGTTGTTCGCAAAAGAGTTCAGAATCGATGGTCCTGCTTGGTGGTACATAATGAACTGCTCATAATAAATAATGCCCTTCCAATCCCACCACACACACAGCATCACCTTGTTGCGAGTTAACCCGGGTTTCGCCACAGTCTGTGAAGCCTGACCGGCCTTTGACCACGACCTTTTTCGCACGTTCTTGTCGTACGTGATCCACTTTTCATCACCAGTTATTAACTTCTTCAAAAATGGTTCGGTTTCATTACATCGTAATAAAGAATCACAAATGAGTACACGGTTCATTAGGTTTCTTTCAGTGAGCTCGTGAGGTAGCTACCCAAATATCGGGCTGTTTTGTGTACCCAGTTTTTTTCAAATGCGCCAAAACTGTTTTGTGGTCAATTCACCAATACCAGGTACAGACTGTACCTAGTCGCTTTTCTCCACCCCCACAACCCGGAAACCCGAGCCGATGTCCCAGGCTTTAGAGGCCCCTCGGTTTGTTCCGCTCCGAACCAATCCAAACTCCTAGGAAAACCTCTGACGGTGTTTCTTTTCACACGGCTTGAGGAACCCTTTAAGTTTCTCGCCGCCCCAAAAGAGTGCGGTGACGCTGAAAATGCCGTTTGAGGCAATCAAACTCCTTCCAAAAAAACTTTGGATAGCGACGCGTATTTATATACCCATGATGGCGTGCAAGCATCAATAATATTAAGATCAAATTAAAGTTAAGTGTTTGCACGTAAAGATGTAAAATTTTCATTAAGCGGTTATTGGTTCCTACAATTACCACTTAATTAGTATTTTGAATACCAAAACATATTACCTACCTACTGCGTTGCTACTTAATGAGATACACGTACATAATTTAAACTGAGAGCTTTGCGATCATCCTCATAACGAGCTCGAACTATCCAATAAATTGTTTCATACTATATACGTTCTGATTAATAAAACTGATTATGTTTATCTGCTGAAGTAAATTTTATATTCACCATTATATTTCGTGTATTATTCATAGTGTATTTGCGTCGTGCGATAAATTCTGCTAATTTACTGTATTATTATTTCGCTATCCAGACACAGAGAGAGAAATAAAAGTGTGTGTGAATTACGGCAACGAGATAAGGCAGCAGCGCCATTGCATTTTTACGTTACATAAATTTGATATTGATAAACCTATTTGCAGTCTCATTGTCTACTTTATCAGTCTTAAGGTTACCCGTCACGTCTTTTCCTTATTGGAGTAACAATAGAGGACGGATATCATGTAAGAGCGATATATAAGACGACGGTAAAGACGACGTGGAAAGAACTTGTGTTTCAATGTGCCGCAACAACTTAACTAGTTGCACGGGAAGTGACGTAAAACACCTTAAGTGTTATCGCAAGCAGGGAGCAGCTGGGCCGCTAACTAACCGTGATTGCCCCCCCCCCTCCCCCTCCTCCCCCCTCTATCCCGCTTGCCGGCGTGTATCATTTTTTCAACCCTCTCTAGAGAACCGAGTCGGCATCTCTTGAAAATGCGATACTTAGCATTAAATTGTGAGGCTCTTAAACGCCATTTCAGCAGGATTACGGGGCTTGGAGTTTTTTCGTTGTGGCTGTCTACGCCCTGCTAAGCTATTTTGTAAATACCTTAAAGGTATCGGCGCGCATAAACTGGCCCCGGATCTGAGCTGACGTTAATGAGGCGGTCCCTTTCGCTATCTCGGAGACGTACGGTTATGTCGGAGAAATTCGCGATACTCAGGAATTATCTTGAGCCCAGGGGTTTTTCCCTTTCAATTTTGGCCAACTCCCATTTAGGGAAATCATTTTTTTTTCTCTCTCTCTCAAATGTTTCCATATTCGACAATATAATACCCTCTCATCAAGTAAATAATGAGTTTAATCTCATAGAAAGTTTCGCTGGGAATGTACCCGACTTTACTTTTAAACTTCTCCCTCTCAGGCATTCAACGGTTGGTGATTTATGGAAACTAGAAAATTCTGAAGTATTTTTCATTGCTACAAGTAACTATGTAGTCGGTTCGCTTCAATATGCACACTCTGATGTTCTCGGAGAAATTATGTTTCTAATCGTGTTTTAAGTTCATGGGCAACATAATATCGTACCTACTTAGTATTGTAATGTAATAATATCGATATTTAGGACCGATTCGTGTACCTACACGTTGATAAAAATCACAATATATTCGCCCGGCCTCCAAGCAAGTCCCGAAGTTAAGGATACACGGGGGCGATCGAGCATTAATACCGGCCTATTCATTTCGTAAGAAGCACTTTAGACTTATTTACTTCCCCTAATACTATCTATTTGGGAAGATAAAAGAAGTTAATTTTATAAATGGGCCATTCCCGTATAGGTAGGTAATCTTGCGTCGGTGCTGTTATCTGGGTCCAATCGGCCAAAGACAGATAGCGCGGTCGACACGCAAGCAGCGATTGATTAGGTCTAGTAGACCCGCAGTGCCGTGACGGGTTAATAAAGCCTGCTGCCCTCTGATTGGCTTGTAAGCCACCCATTCTGCTTTCCGCCCGAATTCCGAGAGTAGATTACTTTATGCAATCTATCATATTACAGCGCCGTCCAAGTTTGGAAATTCTAATTAATGGTTATACACCCCGACTTGATAGTTTGCTAAGGTCGCTTTAAAGGACTTACTTCAATTTATTTATGGCTCAAATTTTTTAATTACTCTCATGGGATTTCCGAATATTATTGAGATATTCGATCAATTTTGAATTTAACATTTTAACACTGATCTTAACTAATAAAATGTTAAGAAATACTTTTAATCTAATACCTAATATCAGTTCTATTACCAAATGTCACAAATGATGTTTTCAATAATTATCAAGAACAAAAAAAGAATCGTCATTATTGCGCAACCTCAATTCACCAAGCTCCGTACTAAAGTACCTTACAGTCGCATCTCCTTAGCTTGAGCTGCCATCTGCTCGGTGGACAGTTCATTGCCCGATTTCCCGTCAGGCTTGCTTAACCCTCAATCACGCCCTCGCTTAAAGGATTTCACTTAACGTAGCACGGATAACTCCAACGAACACAGCTATAGCCACGATATCCATTTCAGATTAACATTCAACTTTCACAGTCGGCGTCCATAAGGATTAGAGTGTAGAAACAACGGTACTGTTTTAACGTTAGCACGAAACTTTATATCGCTTGCGGCGTGAATTAATCAATGTACCTATATTGCAATGGCAACCGTAAGGCTGGGTGTGGGGGACAAGTTTCGGAAACATTCGGCAACATTCGTCCAGCGGATAGGATTAGCCTCGGCCGGCCGCGGTCACTAGCAGCTCCCACGGACACGATATACGTTTCACAAAGTTCTTACCGCCAGCGGAATTAGAAAGTCACTCACCAACAAATCTGGGATTTAAGCGGGTCTGCCAGTGACGTTTTTAAAACGTCCAACGCATTACCCCGACGGGGGCGGGCGTGGTATTATGCAGCAAAAAAGTGTGTTAAAACAACCCTTTTTTGGAGGGGCCGGGCCGATGTGACGTGGAGTTTCTTCCGGCCTGCTACCGCCGGCCTTGCGAGCGACGAGGGCCCAGCCTAATTGTTTAACAAAAATAAATGATTCCCCGAAATAGAAATAAACGAGAGTTTCGCGTTTAGTATTAATTTTTAACATAACATCGCTTTCGGCTTTTAGAACGAAACTGGGCTTGATTAGAGAATCAAATAGAATGGCCGAAATAAATTAGCATTTTCTTTTCTATTTGAATATTACATGAACGTCGACTTGAATCGCTATTAACTATCTAAATACGCGTTTAATTACCTTCATATTTTTTATTATATTCGGTGTTTGTTTTTTTGACGCAAATCGGTTTTGTGAGCTTAATAGCAGACCGCTTTAATTTGATGACAAAACCTGTTTGTTTATCTCAAAGTGTTGTTAATAGAGCAATAACTTAGTGGGGCGGGACGATAAGAGACAAAAAATTACATTAATTGGCGTGTATGTGTAAACATGGAGCGTGGTGTAAACTGTGATTGTGTTCAGACACGCACCTCGATATGGGTCAGCGTAGCAATAGGTACCGTTGTACTAATGTTTTTATTTGCCGCGTTGACTCGGCAGATTTTCTACGCATTTTAATTTAGTACTGCAACATCCGACGCATTATGTCGAACATTAATAATTTTTCGAATGTTACGTTTGTAAGGTATTGTTCTAAATGAAATTGTACCGGTACGATCACTTATTAGCATGGAGTAAAAGAAATGTCGTTCTTTTGTTTCATTTTGCCCTTCAAAGCACACGATGTACTTTGTAAAGTTTTTCAAGTTTTTATCGTGATAAGTAAATCAGCGACGGACATCACTATAAAAGCGGCACATTGTATTTTTAACACCGAAATTTTCTTGTTTCTCTCGCAAGTACATTTTTATAGTTGGGCCACGTGTTGCTAGATTTTTTATCGCTCATAAGGTTCATGCAACCACGCAAGCTCGAAGTTTGATGGAGAACGCAATATTTATCCAAGTGGTCGTGCCCGTCAGTGCCTTCAGACTAACGGCGCGGCGTAGATAGGTGAAAGTTAAATTCGATATTACTAGGTATTTAAAAAAAACATTTTGTTACACTTTTTTTAATGACATATATTTATTGGATTGTGTTTTATTCTCGGCATTATTTAGATTGGCACTAAAATATTGGTAAACTTTTTCTTATATAAAATGTTAGCTTTGGATCAACCGGACAAATGCTCGGTCGACCTGTGACAGTGTCGTACTTGTTTATTGAATTTTGACACTATCCGCTCGGCGAGACCGCGCGCAATAAAACGTCATTTACGATCAACTTGAGTAGCCTCTAATGAAACTTTTGACTGTTCTGTTTAGACGTTTAGATAAGGAACAAAATAATGTTTGTATCTTTAATAAACATCGTATGTACCATATTCTAGATGTGATGAAAGGAAGTCGAGCAAAATTTGTCGGTTTTAGTCGAACATCGTGGTTTTATGAAAAATATTGAGCGATACAAACATGCGTGTATAGTTTTTTAGTATTTTCATAAACTAGAATAGTTATTTGCTCTATCTGGAGTGAAACAATAACAATCTAAGCAAAAAATAAAATTAAAAAAAAAATTAACAAAATTTGTTCCGTGATGTGGTGATATGGCTTTCTTACGTTAAAAAATGAATTAGTATATGCTTTAAATACGTTTAAACAGATGCTAACGCCGTTAAGATAGAGCTTAAGATCGAATAAAGAGGACGCATCAGTATGCAACCACAGTTGCACGAAACAATTTGACAATTTTTTTAAATGCAAAGAAGTATTAAAACAAATATCGGTTTCTCTATACACGTTTAATATCCACATGTGCTATTCTTCATTAGAAAAAGCCTTAACCCAGCAGTGGCACATATATAAAAATACCTCGTGACAAATTTAAAGCTAGAAAAAGTATTTTGGAACACGGCCCCATCCCTAGCCCGCCTTGTAAAGTCACGCAAGGTTAATCTGTCTTCATTCCCTATCTATCGGCCCTGCTGCGAAGTAGCGTAAAGCATTACTTGCTATCAGACGACTGATGCTAGTGAAAAATGAATTCCACCACACCTTGATGCTTATACACCAGTATTCACAATCTTTCACCGTTCGTTGTGTTTTGATCTTTATCGCTCTTCCATTTAATGGCTGCCGAGCTTTCTGTTCGTATTTACGTTTTTTAGATACGTGTATTTATGATGTTGTTTCTTTTGTTTCAGGTACGTATTTGCTGGTTTTCTTAATCGACACAATGTGGGTAAAAAAATTGTGGGCAATTTAGTCTTATGACGTGACTAGTCCGTGAGTAATGATATTGGTAGGTTTCTACAAGTGAACTGTTTAAGGCATGTTTTTCCATTGATACACAATATGCTACTAAATTACTTATATTATAAACTGTTAGTTTTCCTGAAATGAATCAATTAATAAATAAATAACTGCCAGTCAATTTCATGAATATGCTCAAAATGTAATTTGAACCTATTTTTATGTTCAAAAGTAACAACACCATCATTCGTTTCGTAGGTCTATGGCGGGAATTTTTATGTAAGAACCGGCAAAGAGCTTTGATTTTTTATCCTTTCACTGATAGGTAGTGTATAAAAAGACAATTGCCGTCCCAAAATGAAGAGCTATGATTATCATAACGCAGACAGCAAAAAGAAAAACAAAAAATTTTCAATCTCTACAAGTTTAGCATTCAGTTCATACTCTTTAGGTTCTCATGTCCTCTCAACTGTATTGTACGCAAAAAGAATGGCGCAGTACATCCTACGTGTAGAACAATACACGTATATAGTATCATAGTTATCTTCCCTCCCTCAGTACCGTCGTATGATGTGAATTTTAATTACATTTTTATGATACTAAAGCTCGCGCGTTCAAGTATTTAGGAAGGGCAGAGACCCTTCTCGAGTGAGTTTCCGGAAAGTACACAAAAAGCTAACCCTTGCTGAGTTGAAGCCTCATTCAAAGCTGGTATGGTGTAGGTACGCCGACGCAGCTTTTTCTATCAGCCATTTTTAAAGATGAAAAATTACATACAAGCTGAATGGAGCCGTGGGTTCGAAGTTATAGAGCACCTTTTTGTCTGACGTAATTCTTTTTAGTAAGTACTAATTAACATTTCCGCTTGCTCCGTTACTTATAATCACAATGTGTCATTATTCAAGACATGAAGTATTGTAGGACGCTGCGTTTTACATTGTAATAGCCAGAGATTTTTATAGTAGTTATTAAAGGGATTATAACCACACTGTATGCTGTTTTTGAGTCGGAGTTTAAATTATCGGAGACTCAATTACGACAAAAAACATGCTAATAATCCTCTTATAATTTTGCTTTTTATTTTCAAGTGCTAATTGCTGCACTGAAGCTAAATTAAATATTTATAAAATTTATAAAATACAGTGAAAAAATTAAACGCTTACCCGACCCAGCCAGGAATCGAACCTGGGTGTTCCACAATCTGAGCGGCTGCACTGACCACGCTACCGGGAATGCTGACGTAAGCGCTGAATTTTGTCACTGCTTTTTAATTTTTGAATGCCAATAGCGGCACAGTGCGCCATCTATACAACGGTCGTTACTTTATTGTTTTATAAATTTTACAAATATTTAATTTAGCCCCTTATTACTTTAAAGTTAGTGACCATACTACGTGTATGTACAATTTCAGAAAATGTTAATACTAAGTAACTTAGGATTATTTTTTTTATCAAAGTGAAGCATCATGTGTTGTTAGGACGACAAGGCACAGATTACGATCCGGTAAAGACAATTCCCGTCCCTATTTCAAGCTTCCACCGAACGCCGTAATTCCGTACGGACTGGACCGCCTCAAGACATCGCATAATCTTTGGCTCAGTTGACAGCTTTGCGATTTATTGTTGCTAAGCATACATTGTAAAGCTTGAACAATATTTAGTAGCCATAAATTCTCCTTGAAAAATATCGAAAAATAGAAATTTCCTATTCACCAAGTAGGTACGTACTTATCTTACTTTAGAGAATAATATCGCGGCGATTGAATATGGGATCAGACCGTATTTCACTTAGAGATATATGAGATGGCTATAAAATCCAAGATTCTACGTGCAAACGACCATTTATATTATTATTTTGTCCATTCGGCTTAACGTCTGTATTCTACGATAGAGATGTATTGGCGATGCGAATGCGCGTTCTTTTACGGTAGGTATGTAAGGTGGTGTGTTCTATCCTCTTTTGCATAACGCAAAATAAACACGTTTCTTTTGTTTTTGTTTTTTCTTTAAACGCATTATTCCTTCGCGGTGATGAATGCCGGCGTGGAGTGGCCAGTGCTGGATGTAAATCACACTCCGGAATTAAACGCGTCGGAAGAGCGCACAAAACAAATGATCGCGCAGGCCCCGACGATCACAAAAATACAATAAATAGAAAAAAAGGATATATATATATTAAATGTTAAAATGAAAACCGACAACAACAATGAAACGTGGCTTTCCATAAATAACGGAGCAGGCTTTCGTAACGGATGTGGGTAGATTTTGAGAGTTTATATAGCCGCCGAAGCGTGGCCGGTAAACAACGAGAGAAATTTGAATTATGAGATTTAACACTGAAATTGCTTGCTTCTGTTTTGTTGTGAATAGATTTTACCATTTGTATAGCGACGGGGCCTGACGGCGCGGCACCGATACCAATATATTGACCGAGGAAATTAGTATGCCAGCCGCGTTCTTGTTTTTGCTCGATAAATTTTTGCAAAAAGGGAAATAATGATATCATAAGTCAGACCAGATAAGCCTAAACCGTGCCGTGCTGTTTAACGTGTTTCAATTGAGATTTTCAACGGTTTTTTTGTTCTGTTTGCTATCAGAACGTTTAATAATAGCTTTATTGTAGCTCGTAAAATAATAATAATAATAATAATAAACACTTTATTTGCACACTAAAAAATAAACAGTTACAAAACAGGACAATAGACAGAGAAGAGAGTACAAGTAGGCGGCCTTATTGCTTTATAGCAATCTCTTCCAGGCAACCTTGGGTGAAGAGTGAAACAATAGTAAGGAGTAATAGGGGAGTAGGTGCATATAAAGAAAGAAAGAATTGAGAATAAATAAATATATACAGATTAAGGAAAAAAAAGAAAATTACAAATAAGGACTGAAATATATACTTATAGTTAGCTAGATGGGAGCAGAAGAAAGGAAATAGCTTCTAACTCGATCGCCGAAAGACCTTAGATTTTGAGTTTTCCTGATGCTCTCAGGAAGTGAGTTCCACAAGCGGACAGCATGGACAGTGAAGGAATAGGAGAAGAAGTCGGTGGAGTGTTGAGGGATGTTTAAAGAAAGGTTAGAAGAAGAACGCAAGGTACAATGTAAAGTTGAGGAATGGAAGGAGAAGCAGTCTTTAAGATAAGGCGGAGAAGTTGGTAGGAAAAGTATAGAATAAAGGAGCTTAAGAGCGTGTAAGTCCCTGCGCCGGCGAATAGGGAGCCAGTTAAGTTTAGCGCGGAAGTGAGACACGTGATCAAATTTACGGAGGTTGAAGATAAATCTAATACAAACATTCTGCAGACGCTCCATTCTATCAAGCAGTTCTTCGGACAAATCAGTGTAACAAACATCACCGTAATCAATAATAGACAGCATTAGTGATTCTGCTAAAGTTATTTTAGTACTGATCGGCAGAAAGTTACGCAGGCGGTTAAGCGAGCTATATGCACCGAACACCTTCTTCCTAACGGCATCTACTTGGGGTCTCCATGAAAGGTTTTGGTCAAAAATAACACCGAGGTTTCGGACGGATTTCGAGTAAGGTATTACTGTGCCATCGAAAGTTATTGCCGGAAGCTGTTCAAAATTGATCCTCGAAACGAAATATGGACTACCAATAAAAATGCATTGCGTCTTAGAAGGGTTTACGGTTAGACCATAAGATTTGCTCCAGTTTTCAATTTGCCCAAGATCTGAATTTGTGATGGCCACAGCGCATGAGAGTTCAGATAAAGGAGCTTGTGTGTAAATCTGGAGGTCATCCGCATATAGGTGATAGGAACTTGAAATTGAGTCAGTGATAGAATTAATAAATATAGAAAAAAGAAGTGGAGATAAGACGCCACCCTGAGGAACTCCGGCACTAATGTCGCACCAGCCAGAGAAGGAATCTCCTAGCCGGATACGCTGCCGACGCCCTAGCAGGTAACTTTGAAACCAATTAATTGCAGCTGGAGATATGTTAAGAGAACGTAAGACACCAAGGAGGATGTCATAGTCTACAGAGTTGAAGGCATTACTAAAATCAAGTAATGTTATTAAGGTGAGTTTTCGGTTTTCCATACCCTGGCGTATGTCATCCGCAATCTTAACTAATGCTGTAGTTGTACTGTGACCCCTGCGGAATCCAGACTGGAAAGGATTGAGTAGGTTATTTGTATTGAGGTATGCATTAAGCTAGTGATGAACAAGTTTTTCAAGGACTTTGGAAAGGAAGGGGAGAATGGAAATAGGTCGAAACTCGGAAAAAGTGGTTGGCTTAGGTTTTTTGGGAAGTGGTGTAACATTGGCGTCTTTCCAAGCTGCAGGAAAAGTTCCAGTTGAGACAGAGGTATTGAGGATATGGGTAATTGTGGGAAGTAGGACGTCAAGGATGGGAAGGATCATTTTCCGGCTGATGGAATCTACCCCTACAGCAGTAGAGTTAACAGAAAGTATTGTTCTTTTAACATCACAGTCTGCAAATTGATGAAAAATTTTCAATGAGCTGTTCGAGTGACTCAAAATAGTCAACATGTAGAGAAGGGCTATAAAAGACACCAAGAAGGACTTTTGTATGGGCTAGACATACTTCAATAAAGAGGTGTTCGGCGCTATTGGAAGGCGGTGGCTGTGGAGAATGGCTTAGGATAGAAAAAGGTATATGTGAGCGAAGATAAACAGCCACCCCTCCATGTGAGGAACTTACACGATCATTACGAATTAATTGGAAGCCAGGTAAAGAGTAAGAGAGTGAAGAAAGACAAGGGTTAAGGAATGTTTCAGAAATTAAAATAGCATGTAAGTTTTTAATGTCAAATGACGCAAGCATATCAGGAAAATGGGCAGGAATACTCTGCGCATTAATATGTACGACATTAAAATTCTTGGGAACACCAGAGAAAGTATCATCAAGTAACTCATTAAGGGGGCGGTCTATACTTTGGAAGCTCGAGTCAGAGTCAGAAGGTGTAGAAGCACAGGATAGAAAAGGGTCACTACAATCTAAAGATATATCCATAATAGATAAGTAATATAAATACCAATATAAAACAATAAATAAACTAATACAGTATAACAGTACCCACAGGTTGTCTGAAAGTTACAGAAAAATAAGATGAGAAAAAAAAAATACACATGGGAAAAACAAACAACACTAAAATCAAATGAAAATATCTCAGAATAATAATTTAGTTATTATTCTGATGAAAATATAAAATAAAAAATTAATAAAAAAAAAAACAACAATATTATGAGACAAAAACACAAGTATCTAGTCACAGTGACAGTATATCACATGACAGGCGTTATAATAGTGGAAGCGACAGTGTCTGTCACTGTAACACATTTAGTTTGTAAAAAGCGTTTCATCAACAAGATAACGTGTCTCGTTAATCACTCGACATTGGCGGAATTATGTGTGTTGGAAAGACACTCCAGAAGCCATAACACAAGAAAAAAAAAAAAAAAACAAGAGTGTTTGTATAAACAAACGTATACTTATAAAAATGTAAGTATTTTCAAAGTGAACGCAAATACGTGCGTAATGAGCTAGCCCACTTACTAAACATTAGGTGCTCAGCGGTAAGATGACAATGGCTTTATGAATTTTTAGCACGTAATCGGTTTACCCTGAATTCTAGCAGACAATGAGGTCTCATAGCGTATGCGTGCGACCGGATGCGTCTCGCTCAGAAAGGGCACCTTCATACATAGCTGAGTGGGACACCCTCGCAATAAATTTAAAATTCACCCCGTTACAAGGGAATGAGCTCGGGCGTTTGACCGCAATGATGCCGATCAAGCCTAGCCTGAGCGAAATGACTGCTTCCATTAACGCCCACCGGGCTTACTTTCAACTGGGCTATCGCTGTAAAGGTTCGTTTTGATAACACCACATATGCGTAAGAAAGATTAACTATAATTACTAAGAAAATATTATTATTATTATTATTGATTTATACAGTTTTTTAAAGTTTAGATACATATGGAAAAAGACAAAGTTTTTTTGTTTTGTAAACAAATGAGTCGTTAAGTATATATTTTGGAAAAATTATGACATTGTATTTTTCACAAGGGACTTTAACCCGCATCTCATCAATATCAGGTAATAAGGTATTGACGAATAGGCTACCGTGGCTATTTCAGACCTTTGTGAGCATAATATTACATTCTCAAAATATTACATTCGCAAAGTTTAATCAAAAATTAATCAACCTAATCTATTTACTTTGTTACCTGTGCCAATGTTACATATTTTGATCGAAAAAGAACTGTATGAAAAATAATGATTTAACACAAAAACATGCACGGCGACTTCAAACATTTTAACAAAACATACATACCCGTATCTTACTTTACCTGCAATTCCAAAATTACACTAATACAAGTCCATAAACGTGCTCCAATTAAAACAAGTGAAGTGCTGACACTATCAAACGTCGTTTCCTACGCCGTCCTCATTACGTTGAAAGGTAGAAGTCATATCTTATCTGCCGGAAAACCCATTACATTTCTTGTGTTGCCTCCCTATGTATCCCCGGCGGGCAGTAATAATCTGCATTGTCGGTAACACGGACTGTATTTTTTCATTGCTCGCAAAAACCACGAGCCACCGCCGTCGTTGGCGCAAACGTTTGATACCACGCGTTATAACATATAAACAATTTTTTGAAACACACGATTTATTTGGGAACGGTTGCAACAGTTGCGCTCACGCTGGCTGTATTATCTTATCTGATTTATTGTCGGACATTAAAAGCGTACCGCTTAATTCGCCGAACATTTTTCGTCTTCAATGGAGGAACGAGAGAATAATCCTTTTGCCGATCGATAGCTTACAATAGGACGGTTAGAATGGAGAGATTAAAAAAAAAGTTGCGGAACTATACGAAGCGATTACGGGAGATCGGCCGGGTGCGCAGCGGATGACCGCTGCCGGTGGCCGCAACATAATATTACCTCTGTGCCTGCGCTCGCTCTTATCTTTTGTGCGCTGAGCACTGCATTTGATCCAATTTGCCAATACAATCGGATCTCGGGTATTGCAATGGCATTATCTCTCCGGGGCCGCGGTCTCTAATGCGCTCGACTAAGAACTTTCGTTCGCTTCTGCCGCCTACCGGTCCATGTAACGACCTCTTTCCTTTGCATTTATGTGCGCTTGAGAATTTGTGTAACCATCATTTTGATAGTATGGATTTTTGTTTTTGTGAGAGTGAAGATAAATGAATGAGTAATACGCATACGTGTGAGAGTGAAGTGTATCTTATCTAATTATAGAATTTTATTTTTTTATTATGGATGAATAGGGAGATCAATAGGGAAGGCTCGTGCCCCAACAGTGGGGATCGATAAGCGGGCTATTTTTTTTTATTATACCACTTATTAGAAGGTGTTAACCCTTCATGGTCAGTGCACTTTGTCCGAAATTCCCAACTGCTGAGAAACTGGCTATATTGTCATCATTAACTTTGACGAATAGCCAGGTATAATTAAAACCTGTAACTACAAACTAAAACCTAGTAGTACCATCTACCATCCGCTAGGAAACAAATTTAAGGCCTATTGGACTGACTGGGATCTTGGAGTAATACTATTCTGTGATTCTTTACCCTCATCTGTCACGATAGCTTTTTCTAAAAGATAGAAAATACATTTACTTACATAACAGTAGCAACTTGCTCTGTAAGCGTCTTCATCGTCTTCTTCTTATAAACGTGATTTAATTCACAATATATTATCGTTAGACTCCATCGGCAATGTATTTTACTTCGTTTATAAATCTCTAACACGACGAAACATTCCGTCCGAATAAAGAGAGATATCTCAGAAAATCCAGTTAAAGGGCCGGGTAAGCCGTCCAGAAAAACGTTAAAATGTAGATCCCTTAAAAGCCGCCTACATGCATAATAATTTGAAATCCAATCGCGCGGCCCCCACCGCCCAGGGAAATCCTCCAAGGTGAGAGGGCGCTGGACAGTGGAAAATCTTTCCCCTGCCCCCTGATAAGATTGTCCAGTGCAACTCCCATAACGCAGAGGGATTGTAAACTTCTGCCGAACCGAAACCGTACACGCGATCCTGTGGGATCAATACGTCCGGAAATATAATATCTGGATAGTTCGCGCTCGACTTGAGAACTGAGTTTTTGTAACGTATTTTTTCGTCCCTTCTTTATTAGTTTAGCGCCAATTTCGTTTTAGGTTGAGAGCTCGCCCGTGGAATTGGGATTTAAGTTTCAACTTTTGTGGTGAGAATTAAACACGTTGTTGCTGGCTGATAAAATGTTAAAAAGTTATATTTATGTCATGTAGTTTTTTCGGAATTTAAATTTTGTGGTTATAAAATGGTTTTGTTATTAAATCCTTTTTAAATAGTACCTAGAACTTTAACTGGTGATTAAAGTATGACTTACTAGCTGACCCGGCGGATTTCGTACCGCTGTGACAGTTTCCATGACAACAAAACAATCAAATCGTATTTCTATTTATTTATCATTAAGCAATGTTTTTCTTTTAATAAATATAGCCTAAGGAGAGCCTAGCCTATACAAGGTGGACCGACGATCTGGTGAAGGTCGCGGGAAGCCGCTGGATACGAGCAGCACAAAGCCGGTCGTTGTGGAGATCCTTGGGGGAGGCCTTTGTCCAGCAGTGGACGTCGTTTGGCTGAGATGATGATGATGATGATGATGAAATATAGCCTTTGTTACTCGGCGCTAATGTAGCATTCTAATGGTGAAAGAATTTTTTAAATCTTTCCAGTAGTTTTTGAGTTTACTCGTTACAAATGAAAATACAAAAATACAAAGCTTTCCTCTTTATAGTATTAGTATAGATAAAGTTTGTCTTGCTATTGTTATTCTTATTATTGAATTTCGGTCAGGTCGGTTGGTCGGTTAGTTGAACAATGTATGATTTAAAAAAAATATTTTTTATATATTTTTGTTGTGATACTCTTTTAACGCATTTAAAGAATAGTGTAGTCTTACCATATAAAACTAATAAAAACAGCTGTTGACAGTTTAGTTATAAAAATGCGTTTGTATCGAATCGTTCAAAACAGTCATCAGAAAACGTCGATCCAAAATAACGACACATAATATCGTTTATTCCAAAAAATACTATAACTACTCAACTCAATAGACACATTGAAATATTTCCTTTGCCAGTTGGAACGAAACACCCCTTTCCACAAATTCCTCTCATATCTCCCTGTGTTTAGTGACTCGTGTCTATTCAGTGGACTGTCCCATTTGCCTCAAGTTCTTTGCAATGTAATCTTTTCTTAAGATCTGCGAGGTGGCTTTCGTTCGAATGTTCTCCACTGACCTTTTGCTACTGAGCTCCTTCTAAATTCTCGTTTGATACTGCGAAGCTATTTTAATGATACCAAGTGGAACTGCATTACGAGTATAGCTTTCTTTCTGTTTGTTAAGTTAATAATATATATTCTTCTAGTAGTAGTATAATATTCTTCTAGTAACCATTTTGTCGCTCGATGGCGCAGTGGTTAACGCGCCCGGTCTGCGACAGCTGAGGTTAAGCAACTTTCGCAAAGGCCGGTCATCGGATGGGTGACCAAAAATTTATCATCTTGAGCTCCTCCGTGCTTCGGAAGGCACGTTAAGCCGTTGGTCTCGGCTGCATTAGCAGTCGTAACAACCACCAACCCGCACTGGGCCAGCGTGGTGGTTTATGGGTCGTTCTCCCTATCCATCCTTAAGGAAGGCTCGTGCCCCAGCAGTGGGGACGTAAAATGATAATGATGACTACAACTTAGGCTAGTGTAGTGGTTAAGCCAGTAACTTGATTTCAATCATGGAGGCATTTGCCCAGCAGTGGGACAATATATAGGCTACTGTACTTTTAAATGTAGGCATCTATTCATCGTCAACAGCTCGGTAGAACTATTACTTGTTGCATACTTAGAAATCCTTACACGAACTAGAAAGTGTCTTAAGTATGCGATTACTACTACACGACACTATAATTCTCACAGTACCTACTTAAGATGAAAATATTAAATAGTAATGTAGTACGTAGTACTAAATAGCATAATATCCCTAATATCCCACTGCACGTCACGTCATTGCAACAATGATGGGTATTAGTTTCACCACCATGCTCGCCACTCGTGGGTTGTTGATTACAAATCCGATATATGCATAAAAAAATCCAAAATACACTTACCAGAACCCACATCTGGGTATCGAAGTCTTGTGCTTTACCGCTCGTTTATCAAAGTGACCAAAAGTGACAAGTAACAAATATTTTCATCATCATCTGATGATGATGAAAATATGATGATGATTCATCAGCTCATTTTTATGTCCCCACTGCTGGGGCATGAGCCTTCCCTATGGATGGATAGGGAGAACGGGCCATAAACCACCACGCGGGCACAGTGCTGATTGGTGGTTGTTAACGACTGCTAATGCAGCCGGGACCAACGGCTTTACGTGCCTTCCGAAGCACGGAGGAGCTTGAGATGATAATTTTTTGGTCACCCATCCGATAACCGGCCTTTGCGAAAGTTGCTTAACCTCAGCACTCGCAGACCGAGCGCGTTAACCGTTGCGCCATCGAGCTCCTCGAAAACAAATATTTTAATTATGTAAATCAACCACGGGTTCGGAATGCAGTAATAAGCAATAAAGTAATAACCCCCAAAAGTATGGTATCACCACGTGTTATAACACCAGAAGTTAGAATACACCAAACTCCCGTCATATTATCTCTGTGCACACAACATTGTTATGTCGCCAAGTTGTCACTGTATACCTTAGAGACGTAAATAAGTGGGTTTGCGAATTTTTCCTGGTAAAGTCGAGCGGTTGTTTACACAGAAAGCGGAGTCGTTTACTTTAGGGGAGGGTGGGGATTGCTAACGTAATTAGCGCAGTCGGTCGGTGGTCGTAGTCGCATCACTTTGCGAACTAAATCTTGGGGAAAAATTGCAGTTCCGACAGTCTCGAATCGGGTGGATCGTGTATTTCGCATAATTAAGCGATCTCTGATTTCGCAATCAGCAAATCATTTGAGTTGCCATTCGGCATTTCAATGTTCAGCTCGATAATGTGAGGAAAGTTTGCTATTCTTCTCCAAACGTGATGAAAACAGATGAAACGTTTGTCAAATAAACCTTCAAAAGCTATTTCGAGAAAGCCGTATATTATGACATCCGACTCAAAGTAATCCAAGACTTTCAAATAAAGTGTAATACCCCAAAATCCTTACGTGATTCACTTTTGCACTGATAACAAAAGGGGGAACTTTATTTCAATGCAAGAGAGAGACATTCGATTATATCCTCGAACGTTTCTAATTTCCTGGTAGCTGAATGTGGTTAACGCAATTTCCGAGACTGAGGTACTACCCTGGGACCGAGCGGCCCGCATCTCAGTCCGTTATCGTTAAATCAAATAAAAAGATTCCTTCGAATTACACGATTGAGATGATTGTCAATACGTACGAAAAGACATGTTTCTCTTTTTTTATTACGGACGCGGTTTCTTTTTGTTGGCTTGAAATGCCTTTAATTGAGGCTATTTGACGATTTCCTAGAACTTGACGGGGAAAGGAAAATATATGTCTGTAAAATTAAATGTGGCTTTGTGTAGTATGCGGACGTTTGTACCATTGGAACTCCTCGTTTCTTCATTGTAGTCAAAGAATTGCTTTCTTTGCTCCCAACTAGTTATATCCGGAGAAATGGATAGACTACTCTGTATGAACAAATGTTTAAGCAGTGTTTTAACAAGCTATATCAAAAAGTACCCGTCGATGTCATGTAATATACGTACCTATCATCATCTAGTCTGCTACTGGAAATGGGCCTCCACTGTGGGCAGGCCACTTACATACCTATAAACATTCTAATAATTAAACACTACGAATATACACGTAGATCAACCCAATCAATCAAAACACAATAGTTGACGTAGGAAAAACACTGCTTGCTATTGTTCTTTGTCAAAACCCTATTCCGCAAAAGGCATTTAAGAAAACAAATTTGCCTTACCTCCAAACAACATAAAGATAATATGTTTTAACAAATCCACGACAAACGGATATAACGTTACCCTCGGAAACAATCCATCCAAATGATGACATAGTATGTTTATTTTATTAAGACCAAAACGGTGGAATAACTCGCGAGACGAAACGTCTTAATACTTCCATTCCAGCATCCCGAGTCCCAGATATTGACATTGCCTAGAATAAGAGAAGAAAAAAGGATAAATATTTGACAGTTCGCAGTACTGTAGGAAAATTCCCTACTCTGAATGATTGACAATATATGCGGGCCGTTTTTCGGGGCTTTCTCTCTAACGCAATGTTACAACAGATTTTTGTATAATGTACCTTAAAAGGGTGGAAAGGAGAATTGCCATATAGAGGGGAACCACCTTCAATACTAAAAATAGTAAGTTATTCCTCGAATAAGACTTTATTGAATTTTGTTAAGTATATAGGGTACTCGTATCTGTTTCTTGGAATTCTGTTTGAGACTGTAATAGGATTAGCTTTAACTCAAAAAATTATGTTTGTATGTTGCCAAATAAAGATCAAATCTATCTTAGTAAAGATTTGTGAGGAGCTCGATGGCGCAGTGGCTAACGCGCCCGGTCTGCGAGTGCTGAGGTTAAGCAGCTTTCGCAAAGGCCGGTCATCGGATGGGTGACTAAAACTTTATCTTCTCGAGCTCCTCCGTGCTTCGGAATGCACGTAAAGCCGTTGGTCCCGGCTGCATTAGCAGTCGTTAACAACCACCAATCCGCACTGGTCCCGCGTGGTGGTTTATGGCCCGTTCTCCCTATCCATCCATACGGAGGCTCGTGCCCCAGTGTTTGTAGTTCGAGTGGCAATTAACCTATAGAGCCCAGTGTTGCAAAAGTCAAAAATTTAAAATCGGTAAATTTTCCAGGCAAAAATCGGGAGAAATCAATAAATAAATAAATAAATAATTAAATAGAAATCGGGAGATTAAAAAAAAAATGCATTTTATGCTAATTAATTTATTCAAAAATAAAGATACATACATTTTAGATTCAGTGATTACTTAATATTTTATTATTCATGCTCATACCATTTCTTGGTAGCTATTTTTTCAAACATTTTATGGTCTATATTAAAATTATAACAGGTTTGGTTTTTTCTGCTATACATTTTTTTGTGTGTAGGAGACCTATATTAGATAAAATGGAGAGTTTGTTACGCTGAACATCTATTTTTTAGGGAATTTCCCCCATACACTCACCAAACAATAATGAACCTTATTTTAAAGTCTTTTCGATATCCCATTGCATTGTTTTAGTGTTACCAGGTTAATTTTAGTGTTGTCGTCATAAGAATTGTTTGCCACCTTAGTAGTAAAAAAAAACAAAATAGAAATTCGGGAGATTAGGTCGTGAAATCGGGATATCGGGAAAGAAGAGCCGAAATCAGTAGATCTCCCGATAAATCGGGAACTTTTGCACTTAAAATGAGCTGGTGATGCTGTGAGGTGATGTTAAATTTTTGTATTGAATTATAAGATTTAATTTTTATAAAGCTTACTTTTAGCTTGTCTAGAAATATTGATAAGTATTTATTGAAATTACATCCTTTAAGTTGTTTCTGTAATCAATTTGTGTTCTTTCATCAGTTCTTACATTTTGCGTTACTGTTTGGGATTATGATACTGATTTTATTACGTCGATTCATTTGTCAAATAAATACTTTTCTCTTTGCTGTTTTCTTATGTTAGAAGGCAGTTAACTTTTAAACGGTACATACTCAAGACATTATTTTATTCGTAAACAGAAAAAGTATGAAAATCCTTGTAAATTTTAAGTCCTTGCTGTCAGACAATTAAAAGCACAAAACATAATTAAAACAGTAACTATAATAACCCTATCAGTGCACAAATCAGGGGCAGTGTTACTTTTTCTTTCTTAAAAAGCAAATAGTCCACAGCATATAATTAAAACGGTAACTACATGACAACTCTATCAGAGCATAAATCAGCAGTGGGTGGCGCGTCGCGCTTTTTTCTTTCTTAATTCAATTAGCGAGTTTCCGCGGGCGCGGCCGACCGCCCATGCACCTGTAACCATTTTAATATTCCAATTCACTCAACTCAATCGACTGGCACCGAACTCACCCATTTATCATTAGCTTAATTTATTTTTGCGCCTTCAAGGAGGTATGATTTATCACGCCAAGGCTACGTAGGTTTGTTTTTGCGCCGCGAAGATATTAATCGTATCGTGTGCCACCCGTCGTTTGTTTTCGTTACACTGGCAACAGCCATTAATTATCAATGAACGTCCGGCCGTCGTATGATGAAGGTACCAAAATGTCCTCGGCTTTCACAGGTGACAAGGCTACTCGCTATCAACCCTTTTTAAGCCTCCGCATTTAACGCGGAGTGTCCAATGTCATAAAAGTGTCCGATTTGGGTACGTGCCGCGGACGTTAAATTTACGATTAAATTGTTCCAAACGATCCTCTTTCCTGTAATAAAAAATAAAGATCTCATAATGCGTTATGTAGGCGCACGTTAAAATAATAAGAACCCGGATAAGCGGTGCTGCTTTGCGTTCGGTGTTTTGTAAACGTTTTTGCGTCGCTTTAATATTATGAGGCGTTTATCCCGTTATGACGTTGTTTTGTTTGATGCCCTCTATCGTATTGGTAATCCTTTCGGCTTCTACCGAGGGGCACGCTTTGCTGAGTGGGGAAGTATAGGCACTTGTAGTCGCAGCTTCTTTCCACGCGCAAGAATGTACACATTGTGCCGTCTCTGCTCATTGTTTATTCTTACAACGTAGGCACAAGCGTAGGGTTGATCGCGTTTAAGCATTAACTAGTTGTAATATGTGAGCGCACTTGTGAATGTTAATCTATTCAGGAAACAGTAATTGTATGTAAATTTGTGAATGAAAGTAAGTAGGCTTATTAGCCTGTCAGCGGCCGTTTTTGAAATAAAAAGAATTCCGTGTAAGCTTGCTTTACTTTTACCTTTGTGTTAGTAAAATGGTAATTGAATAATTTAAAAGTCATATAATAGGTCCTCACCTATGAAATTGCCGTTTTTTTCTCACTTATTAATAGGTGTATTACTTCTAAAAGTCAATACCGGTTGTTAATATTATTATACACCTTTAATTAGGACTATGTTACTTAGGCTTCAGTAATAACAATGATTATTCATTTTGTGTCTTTATCGCCCCATTTTTTTAAATTTACTACTTATTATGTTCGCGGAATTGTCCTTTTGTTTCATTGTAGCTTTGAAGCTAGCTTAACTTAGCTAGTGAAACAAACATAGAAAATATTTTAATTGTCATATTCGCATCTTCTATTTTATAACGAGCACCATTATGTTTCAATATTCTGATAGTGACGTTGAGACAATGGTGAAAAAGTCAGAATCAGGGCGCTAAGACGATAACTGCAGACTTATTAAAAACAACATAATTAAAGCCCAGACACACGGAGTCACAGACTCAATTTAATAAAATAAAAGAACATCTACAGACAAGCCGGTTGGGTAAGAAGGCTAGAAGGCAGCTTCAAGTTTAGCTAGACACAATTAATGCATAAATTAACGGTTACCTTTGGAAATTTGGCTTACAATTTTGCATCAGAAGTGAACGCCGATGTGTCAGTGAGCGAAAATTGTTTTCTAATTTCTCGTTAGCCGCTACTGCCATCTGGCGGCCGACATATTGATAGATGGCGGCGTTCACCGGCTGATTGATCGTAACTTCAGCGTCAGCCTCCCATCATTCTACGGTCTTAACGATATTCAGTAATATTTACAAAGATTTTAAATTTAGAAATTCGAATGGGAACAAATGAAAACTTAACATAATGTTACATATTACGGAAGTGCCTTTGCCCAGACTAAATAAAAAAGTTTTTGGAGATGTAGCTTACCAAGTAATGTAAAGTGCGCTTTCGTCCTTTGCCTTATTGTCATTACCATCAGGTAGGATTTTAACAGAGTTCTACTTATTGAATAATAAATAACAATAAGATCCAAACTAGAACCGTATGGTGCCTTTTGAGGGAATCTTTGCAATTTTGGCCCAATCTTCCCTCCTTTTTAAACTCTATCCAGAGAAGTGTGTTGTGACAAGTCAACTTATCATTATTCAACAGGCTTAACGATATTCAGTAATAATAACAAAGATTTTAAATTAAGAATGAATATTGAACGGGTACCTTTAACTAGAATTGTGTTTATTCCGCAATAACTAAGTCCAAATTCGTCCAAATGTGATTTTTGTTCGGTAGCCGCACAAATCGATACTCGGATCGGGTTATGACTACTCTGCCGCACAATTTATGAACGCAGTAAGTACAACTTACTGTGTTTGTGATTGTGATATTTGAGTTGCTGACATTACGATCTATTTTCTAGAAACTGTTCACATGTTCTTGTACTGCATTTATAAATTGCGCGGCAGTCTGACGTGAAACTTATTTAGCTTTCTAGGTGGATTAACAGGACTATAAATAATGTGTTAACCTTTGATATGCCGGAACGTAGATCTTCTATGTGTCTGTATTTAAGACAGCCGACTATATCGTAAATAGAGTAGATCACGGGCAGGACGAGGAGGAGATGAGAAGATCCAACGCAGAAGAACAAAGAACCGACATAACCCGAAGAGTTGCTAAGCTCAAGTGGCAGTGGGGAGGGCACATTGCTCGCAGGACTGATGGAGGCAGGATTCTCACCTGTAGCATTACCTTCTGTTCAAGTGTTTTTTCAATCTCAATATAAATATGTGTTATCTAAAAGCCTACATGCTTTTATTAGATTAAACATAATAATTAAAACGACTCTCGAATATGATCTCATCTCGAGTTGTGCGTAGTTAACGAAATTGATGACATCGCTCCAAACAATTAATTATAAAGTTTAACCCTTAAATCATCACAGCTAATCATCGATGTATCCGAGACCCAAATTGTATTCGATAGATGAAATTGGAAAGTTGGCTTTAATTGAAGATTCTGGGCGAAGGGTCACGTGATCGCAATTTCAGGGATTAATGATGCGAGCATAATTCAACTAAGGAAGGAGACGACAGCATCGTCGCTCTCACGCACCCATCCCCCTAACTATTCTGGAACGTTCGAGAAATACTTGTTTGAATAATTTTAAAGCAAGGGTCGTGATTAAACAAATTAATATCTCTGGGATGAGGTGACAGCTGAATGAAGATAAAATAGATAGATAACACTTCAGTGCGACGCTATAAAAACATACAAGAAATACGAAGTTACACCTTATCGCTTTAAAGCGTCCTCGTCCTGGCTACGCTTAGTAAAATATGTAGTACTGAAGTTTAAGGATTTTACGACCTCCTTGGTCGAGTGGCTTGCACACCGGTTTTCATGGTGTCGCCATCTCTGAGGTCCCGGGTTCGATAAGTCGGATCAATTTAGAAATACCTGTTTTTCTAAATTGTTTCGGGGTCTGGGTGTTTCCTATGTATAATAAGTATGTATTTAAGTATATTAAGTATGTTTATACGTTGTATAGTTAACCATTTCTCGAGTTTCTGAAGGAAGCTTTACTTGGGGCTAGATAATTGGTGTGTGTGTGGGAAACATTTATTTATTTTTATTTATTTTATTTAAGGATAGTTTATACAATCTAGGCACATTTGTGGCCCAATCTCCTCCTGCAGTTTTATCCATCTATGTTTACGCTTTACGCAGTCCTGAAACTCAACAGGGTGGGGGGAAGGCACCAGCTATAAACTCCAGCACTTTTTCTCCCTTTCCACCAGGGGTTTTGCTGATTGCCTCAGACGGCATTTTCATTGTCAAGCCGTTTGAAACGAATCACCGTCAGAGGTTTCCTAGAGGGAATGGCATCACGCACTAATGCGTGTCCCCGTGCCCTACTAGATTCTCCGAGGGGTTCAGATCGGGTCAGGGTTCCACCAGGGTGGAACAAAACCGCACTAGGCGATTGCCGGAAGGTCAGAAGCTAGCAATTAGACTTTTATAAATGTATGTATATAGATACAAATGTGCAGATGTTGCAGGTTTTCAAAGGTCAGGCGTTATTTAATTTCCATGTCTACGAGTTACACTGTTCCAACTCATCACACCAATACAAATTTCCAAATCAAAATCTAGTATCAAATCCAACTATTCATTTATCTGCAAGCTCTTTGAATCAGTAGTTCGGTTCGTGTGCATTAAACCGAAGCCAAATAATTCTTTGAAGTTTAACTTAGATTATACGGTTCGCGATCATAGGAGGTCGCTTGTTGGAACAGAACGTGAGAGTATTGGTTCAGTCAGAGCAATGAATATATGTATGCTTAGGGAACAGTGACCGACAGGTAGGTGTATAGGTGACAATGTTTTAAGTACAGGTTTGGTAGTTTGCGTAAGTAGGTATGGCGACGGTAATACCAAGTGTAACGCAAAGTTTGTATTTCTTAGTTAATAAACTAGATGATACTGTTTCTATCAAAATTATATACATAATTGTATTATGTATATAATTTTGTTGCTCATAAATAATCAACATAATTCAAACTTTTTCTAATATGTTTTTATAATTAAGTACTTGTATTTATTAATTATGCTATTAGTATTTATCTACACGTATGACCTTTTAAATTCACGCAAGAACCGAGTAATTAATAAACAAAAATTTACACTTTCATCAAAACGATTAGCTCGCAGATTTAAACACATTAATTTAAAATGTTAAGGTTACGATAATATAATGCGAGTATTATTATTATTATTTATACATCTAAAAAGCATAAATAAATTTAGAAAAAAATACAAATAATTATATAAACAAACTCTTGAGATTTTGAGATTTCGCAAAGCATTTTCAGTATCCAAAACCCGAAAACGTGAACGAACGCAACAATAACTCTAAGGAGGCTAATCTCCTAACGCTTTCACATACAAGTGGCCTGAAATTCGGTAAGAACAAAAGCAAATTAACGTTCATATGGCGAAACGCGTGGGAGCCGCGCAGGTGATGCTGTGCTACTTTATTTACTTGTAAAATACATAATCTATGAACACACAAAAGCCGTTCTACTGGAAGTTCTCGATTTATCCTTCACTTTTATTTTACTTAACGTTAAGTTATCCAGTTATATCGAAGTCAAATATATTTAAGTAATATAAAACATAATCTGTACACAACAAAAAGAAACGTTACTTAATTTAACTTGAAAAAAAAAACAAAAAAATTATTAGAAAATTAAAAACTAAAGACCTACAAATAAGAGATGTCCTCCAACTGTGGGCTCATGGGAACGGTCCCAAGAATGCTGGCAACATTGTCCCTTTTCCGTTATATTGTTTTTAAATTGAAGTACTTGGCCTTCGTAACACCTGATTAGAAGTGATGCAAAGGTCGAAGCTAAGGAAGCGCAATTCACCGGGAATCTTTAATCACTGAGGATCTTACCTTCAACTGTCGAGACAACGACAAAAATGCTACATTGATATTATGGCGACATATTTAGATAAGATGGTGGTAGCTAGCCAGGCTGACCAAGTCAAAGTGCGACCACCGACCACTCCGAATACAAAAATGTACCCTCTGTTGGGAATTGAACCCGGAGCCTTTGGGGCTGAGACCATGTTTCATAGAATTTAACGCCAGCTTCTTAGGTATAGGAGTCAGTCCGTGATAACTGTTGATGCAACTCGGCTGAAACGTCGGAAAGGGTCCTTAAAAAGTATGCCTAATATATGACTAAGGAGGTTGCGTTAAAGCCCGTTAAGCTTTCACTAACGTTTAGTCAAGTATTTACGAAACAGACGGGATACAATATAAATATACAAAACACAAGTTTAAGTATAAACTCATGGTAACTTCTGAAGTGTAATGTTTGTCTCTTATTTGATAAACAATTCGATGGAACTTGCATCAGAATCAATCAGTATAAGCAAATATATAGCATTGTAAAATTACAATTAAAAGTGACATATTTTTCATTCATATGATATTTCACGCTAAAACACTTCTTTTTTTGTAAAAATAAATCACCTTCGTCAGTGACAAATCAAGCATGAGAACCATATCAACTTCCTTATATACGAAGAAAGATTAGTAAGTAATATTGGAGGCACTGTTGCCTCCATCCGTAGTATGCGTAATAGGACACTCGTTCGAGCGTAAGTTGTCGAATGAGGATTTATTTTATCCGCGAAACGATGCTACTGCCTTACGCTCGTATGTATTTTTGTGCCATTGTTTTATCAATAAAGGCTCTTATGGTAATATAACGAGACTTTTTACCTCGTTCCACAAATCCTCGAGTGTTTTGTTATGTATATAATATGTTATTGTAATAGATAGATAATCAAAATCTTCAATAGGTATGACTCAGTGAAAGCCTACAAAGTCATGCCTTAGCGCGCTGTAAGTAATTGCCGGTCTACGCCGTAGACCGACCGTAGCACGTAGCACGTAGAACAAGCTACGAGATGTAGCCGCAGTGCGTTACGCGGTCTCATATATAAATCTACAGACCGGTAGCTTGCGGATTAGTCGATTTCGCCTACAAGTCCTTTGGCGCTATTAATATAAAGCGTGCTAAACGTTATATTTGTCGTGGAAATTTCTGAATTTGAATATAGGCGTTATAAGAGATTTATTTGTGGCTATTTGTTCTTAGTGGAAACTAAAACTGTGAACTTGGTCTCGTTTCTTTAGAATCCTAGCAGCTATATCAATCAGTCATTAATTTTATTATAAATTTAAACCGCGCAAGGTCACTAAGCTCGTCTTGATGGCTACCTTTATGGCACCCTTTTAGCAGTGTACTGCAACACTAGACCATTTTAACTACAGTTATAGTTTTAGAGTCAGACTACTGAGACACTAATAAAGTCGTTTTTAAAAAGCAGAACCGAGGCTTCATTCTGACTATCATTCGGACCATAATGGCTTAGTCGTAGACCTTCGAGGAGCGTTGCGGTCACTACGACCCGTTGTCTAGGCACCGCTGCCGTCAAGAATATTCAATACAAATGTAAGCATTTTCTCTTTATAGTCCACTTTGACGATTTGAGCACTTTTTTGAGTGGTAGGAGGTAGCTGATAATAGGGAAGAGTGGAACCGCAGAAGGGAGGCCTTTGCCCAGCTGTGGGACACAAAAATAGGCAAATAAAAAAAATACCACTTTATGGCCTTACAATCAACATCGCGCTATTCATGCGTATGATGGCATTGCAAGCTTCTATACACTGTATTGACTGATACGAAGACGAATTAAAACTGTTTCTCGTATTAAAGTTTCATTGACATTAGGTCGTTGACTTCTCTCAACACTCAAATGAAATTGTTATTTTACACCGAAACACTTATCTCCAATGAGACGGCGGGCGCAGCAGTGATCTTGGGGCCGCTCAGTTATTATTTACACTCGTCTGGTTCCAACTTTGAAGCGCCCGTTTTCAGTCAGGACGTCTTTACCGACCACGTTAATGAGCACCGCTTAGATGTACAGTCAACTGCAATATTCTGAATGCTTTTTACGGTTTCTGTTAACCTTTAATGCTGAGAAAATAAGGCTGCAGTTTTTATCAGTGACACATGTTTTTGTCTTGGACTGTACTTACTTCGACTTGTTGATCAACTGGTCTCGTGGCTAGACCACCGGCACCGGTTTTGAAAGTCAGGGGAGGGTACATATCGATTTGGCTAACTGGTTAGCCACTACTATGTTATCTATTATATCTGTTGCCATATCAAAATGATGGTAGCAATGTAACTGTTAGTAACATTGTAACAGAATTTAATAACCTTTGAGGACCAATTAATGTATTTTATATTGTACTGAATCAAATAACAAAGCAATAAATATTATTTACCTTTAATTAAAAAAAATTACACTGGTCCATTACACATTCAGCAGAACAATTTCAAACCACTTTGTGTGGTTAGGTTTATGGCACTGCTGTTATCTACATCGACCAAACAAATTAGATAATAGATTTCAAACATGTGTTTATCGCGGCTACTTTTAGATAATAACTTGTGTTTTTAAATATGCAAGGTATATTTTTACTTTTTTTATTTTCAAGCGCTAATTTTTGCGCTAAAGCTAAATTAAATATTTATAAAATTTATAAAGTACAGTGAAAATTAAAAAAGCAGTGACAAAATTCAGCGCTTACGTCAGCTTTCCCGGTAGCATAGTGGTCAGTGCAGCCGCCCGGATTGCGGAAGATCCAGGTTCGATTCCTGGCTGGGTCGGGTAGGCGTTTAATTTTTTCACTGTACTTTATAAATTTTATAAATATCTAATTTAGCTTCAGTGCAGCAATTAGCACTTGAAAATAAAAAGTAAAAATTTACTATAGCGTTGTGTTATCAAATTTGTGGCATTACATCTGCAAAGATGAATTTGCATAGCCATCGGTTGCAATAACCGTTGGATAGATGGCGCACTGTGCCGCTATTAGCACTCAAAAAAATTAAAAAAGCAGTGACAAAATTCAGCCTTCCCGGTAGCATAGCGGTCAGTGCAGCTGCCCGGATTGTAGAAGATCCAGGTTCAATTCTTGGCTGGGTCGGGTAGGTGTTTAACTTTTTCACTGTACTTTATAAATTTTATAAATATTTAATTTATGCTTATATATTTAACGTATTTTAATTTTAATCGACGTACTTTAGAATACAATCCCAATGAGATAAACTATTCAACTTTGGCGTAAATAAGTACCTACAGGGCTCACAATTCGGCAACTCTATAACCGTAGAAAGGGTCAATGAGAAGGAACTTAGCCGTAATCCCGGATTCAAACGTAATAGCTCGTGTTCAAACACCGATAAAGCTCTAGAATACAGCTAAATGAAGTAAGGGAGCATTCAAAATGTTAATATCGTCCTGGCCCAATCCCGGGGCCATCTGATGTAACAACTGTGAGGGAACTGTGGTTTCGTGTAATTCGAGACTCGTTATTTGATGATATCGAGTAGAGCTAAGTGCCAGTTGAAGCGGTTTGAAGAGAGAATTAATGACAACTTATGTTTGAATATAGCTATATCTATATTATAATATTATAAAGCTAAAGAGTTTGTTTGTTTGAACGCGCTAATCTCAGGAACTACTGGTTGGAATTAAAAAAATCTTTTTGTGTTTGATAGTTCATTTATCGAAGAAGGCTTAGGCTATATAACATCACGCTGCGACCAATAGGAGCGAAGCATCAGTGAAAAATGTTGCAAAAACGGGAACAAGAGCCTAAAAAATTAAAAATGCTGCCGAAAGTCACTATTCCACGCGGACGAAGTCGCGAGCACAGCTAGTAATTATATAAAGAGAGAATTTATCCGAAAGTTTTTTTCTTCATATCATGCAGTATGTACGTACAGCATGTACAGGGTAAGTACAGTGCCTTCGTCTCACCTGGTGTTAAGTGTTGATAAGTGTTGATGGAAGCGGACTTCACCCTGACGAGGATTGCAACTATTAAGGAACTCGCTATCTTATCTGTAGCTGCCACAACACAACAATGCTACGAACATTGATGTTATAGCGACATATTTTTTCATTAAGTAAACGTTGCTTGTAGAAGAACGGCAGAGTTAGATTTTAGAAATTGATAAACATTAGTTTATCGCAGATGCTCACTATCAACCATGATGCTTTAACAAAATGAGCAATTCATGAAACTGATTGTTTTTCAATTGGTGTAGTTATTGTAAGTAGTTAATCGCATTACACTTGCGTGAGTTTATTTATAGAATGAATTTAAACGAATCAGTTAATACCAATTGCATTCTGATTCACAGTGCTAATTAAGTAAATTAACTTTGAATATGCATGTTCACGGGCTACAAGCGAAACGTAAATTTTGTATCACATTACGTACTAACGAAAAATTCAATCAAACAAATTACGCACTAAAATAGCACTCTGTAACTCAATAGCTGTATTATTATATGCAAAACTATAATAATTGTTAATTCATTGATAACCTAATACGCGATCTCGTTACAGGAAGTGTCTATAGCAAGCGTAGATTACCTCTGTCAATCTACATTATAATTTTAATGGCGCCGCATTCCGTAACACGAGACTGTTTTGTATAAACATTTCAAACAACTACGCGCCGCACACAGCACGAGTAAAGTTTGGATAATCAGCGATGGGGCTCATTTAAATACGCACAACTTCGCAAAGAGATCTCGCACTGAACTACAGCGGCATTGTTCTCTATATTTTACATTCACATTAGACGAGGGAAAATTTCGTCTCGTCCTGATTTACGATCGGCCCCCGCGAAAGGAGCGTCTAACTGCCAGATTATTTATCCCCCGTCTAAAGCTGCGGTCGGAAAAGCGCCTAGGCGGCGATTTGTTTATGCTAAACAAAGTGCAACTGAACTACAGCGGCGCGGGCGGCGCGGGCAGCGCACACTCAAAAATAATTTGCATATTTAAATAAAGAAGCGACGCGACTTGCCCTAATCCAGCGGCCGTCATAAACTTGTTAACTCTGATTAGCCGTCCGCCGTCATTATTTTTGTAGATAAATCAAGGCGGGCGAGGCGTGTCCCTTATTAATAACTCGGCGCGAAGCGAAAGAGTTAACGACGTTCCGACACGATTGTTACTAAACCGACGGAATTTTAATTCGTCTCAGAGTTTATTAAGTGCGTAAAGTTTGTGCGGAGTCTCAGTGAGCGGTAAATTAAGTGAATTCGCTTGTAGGTTCGGTCGGGCGGTAGCGGTGGGTGGCCTCGATCATTGGTATTTTCATAATTGAACAGTGTCGAGACATGCGATCTCAATGGTTGAAATAAAATGTCGCTATGGCTAACTAGCTTCCCGCCGCGGCGTTGGCGGCGATCAATTCGGTATGTGACGGTACAAACTCCCGACAGAATATTTTTTTTCCTACCTATGTTGTCCAGGATAATTATATTTACCTGTATACCAAGTTTTCATCAACTTTCAGTCGTTTCGGCTTGATAGCTGGACAAAAAATAAACATTAGGTATCAAAAATCGTAACTACTCATTTGGTTAGTTTTTAAACTTTGTAAGTCTTTCATAATGAATAATATTTTTTATTGTACCGTGTTGAAATATTTATTGGGTATTTTTAATATATAACATAAGGTGTTTTAACTTGTTTCTTATCGATTACGTATTTTGTTTCAGGTAAGTCAGCACAGATGGCGCCACTGGTAACGCAAAATTTATCCGCTCATAAGCGCAATTTGAATTTGGTATTCTAAGATACAGGGACCTGCATAAAAAGGCAGGTAGTAAAATGGAGTGAAATGAGTGAGACCCGTAAAACTCTTTTCATACAATATTCAATAGAAAATATTTTATTATACCGAGATTTCCACAATTTGCCGATAAATTTATGCTATATCTCCGGTTTTATATCCTACTGTAGAGCAAATTTGTTTCTTTTTCACGTGATTCAGTTATAAATCTAGCGGGGTGCGTACGTTCCTTTGGTTTCGAATCTATTTTATGACCGCACACGCCGAAGGTTAACCAATAAAACCTTTTAACAGCCGTAACTATTTCGTTATAAGTTCCGAGTGCGCAATAAAAACGGCGAAACAGAAATAAATCTATGGGCACAATGCGCGGTGGGCAGCGTCTCGCAAGGAATCAATCTGGGGCCCCCGCTTTAATCGCTCCAATTTAAGTTTTTCCTTTCTTGACGGAACAAATTGATGGAAATAGTTGAACGTTAAATATTGCGAGTCGCGGAGGCGGGTAGTGTACAAACTTCCTCTAACGCGTTTACGGCGGGCCAATAAATCTTGACCACTTTGTGCAAGCGTTTCCTTCAACATCTTCAGCCATAAACGGCACGTGCGCTGTTATCTGTATTTTTGTAACGAGCGGCGCGCGGAAAAAAAACTGTTTGCATCTTAACTTGGAGAGACAAAACAAAAGAAGTTTAAACAATTTTTTGTCTCTGGAGCGTTGCGCTCGACATCATCATTCTTATTCAGTTATTCGCCCACAACGCTTTATCTCTTCGGAAACGCGTCCCTGAATTAGAAATAAGCCGTCATCCTTGTGTCGGAGACAAGCTTCATTCCGTAAACTAACCCAAAGATAAATTATTCGGGCGCATTTCTCATCACGATCCATTCTTTTCGCCGTCGACAAAGCGTCAGTGAATCCTTGGGACATATGAGCGGACTTATCCATGGAATAAAATGAACTCTGCTACAATTGGTAAGTAACGTGCCACGATACGCTTACCTACAACATGACAATGCACTAACTGCTAGAACAATTTCTATTGTTGTGAGAAGTTCAATATTAAAGTTTTACCAGTATCTTACAGGGTAGAGCATTCTTATAAGTAACGAGCCCGTAAATTCTTTCTTCGGACAATGTTTTGTTCTATGTTATATCTATATTTAATATTATAAAGCTGAAGAGTTTGTTTGTTTGAACGCGCTAATCTTAGGAACTACTGGTTTGAATTGAAATATTCTTTTTGTGTTGGATAGTCCATTTATAGAGAAAGGCTATATAACATCACGCTGTGACCAATAGGAGCGAAGCATCAGTGAAAAATGTTGCAAAAACGGGAACAAGAGCCTAAAAAATTAAAAATGCTGCCGAAAGTCACTATTCCACGCGGACGAAGTCGCGAGCACAGCTAGTTTATTATAAAGAATGATTAAATTCATATTAAATAGTCGTTAATTTATCAAATATTGTGCACTCGAAATATGAAAATATAGGTATTAATTAACCGCTCATATGCGGTGAGCACTAATCAGTGCCCTAAATATTTAAAAGTCTATTGTATCTGTATTCACAGCAGACGACAATTTTCCGACGCAATCTTCTTAAAATTGAAGTGTATCAACGCTATTGGAATTTTTAAACGGTAATTAAAGTTACTAGTTAAATAAAAATATATCGCATTGCTTAAAACAAAATTCCGTTATATCTAGTGGTATGTAGCGAGTGGATTTTCTCGGTTTGTGCATAACACCCGGCCAAAAGTACAAGGAGCTAAGGACATATGAATCACGGCTGATAAGCGTTGCGCAGATTTGCAGCATCGCACCGTTCATTCTGCTTGCACTTGCCAAGTTTCCTAGCCCACACATTTGCATGTGACCATGGCTTCTAATGTGTGCAGCTTTTGTCTGCTGTTAAAGGAAGTTAGTAATAGACTATTGCCAGTTCAATAAAAAATTAGAGAAATATATGACAGCCAGCATCTTTTTCTAAAAATTTGAGAGTAGACAGTGGTAAGCCTGTATACTGTCCCACTGATGGCAAAGGCTTCCATCGCAGAAATCTAGTCACTGCAATAATTAATGGGTATTGGCTGTTAAAGACAATAGCAAACATATAACGTAAAATGTATAGTTCGTTTTAAAAGAGCTGTGGATTTCGTTTCATAGATGAAATAAAAATACTTCGATACTTATAATATTTCAGTAGCACAGAGAGTCGACTAATTGCGCACTCCAACTAGTCGGAGGCCTTCGCTCCGTCACAACCGTACTTAGTCCACGTTTTTATGTCCCCAAGTACCACCACGCTTCGTTATTCCTTATTAGGCTGCGACAGATAAACATGCCGTTTGCTCCTGTACATCTACTGCTATGACGTCATTCTGACAACTGATGTCATACGGTTACGTTCGCAAGTGTGCTTGTTAGAGCGGGCTTGATGAAACGTCTTGACGCTGACTTTAATTGAATGTAATAATAAATGTAACAGCAAATATACATGGTTCACGGCATCGTCGTTGCCTGGACCCTGCAGCACCACGCGGAGTGTCGTGTGTGCGGTGTGTGTCACGTTTCACAGAAGCTTGGCGTTTATTTGCATCTTGCTTGCATACTTGCCTATTTGTATTAGGATAATTCAATAAAGAGACAAGTCAGTCAGCCTTTTGACACTTGTAACACTACGGATACTTGCGCACAACTGACCGAGAAGCTTTGGTTATTGCTCGTATATTTGTTTGGCCAGTAACTTTATTGGAACTCATAAATTTTAAGTAGGTTTCTACTAAAATGCTAATACTACTACTGCATCTTACCAGCTATCACTAGCTTTCAGATTTATGTTCGGAGGTTGATAAGTAATATTATAAAGTAAATTGAATTGCCATTGTGTATACCACTTGGATGTAAATCAGACATACGGCACGCAGCATGTAGGTAAGCGATTGCTGTATAGCAATACCAGAAGTATCTCACGCTTTGCCGACCCAGTAAAAACCTTTTTGACGACCTCCTTGGTTGAGTGGTTTGTACACCGGTTTTCATGGTGTCGCCATCTCTGAGGTCCCGGGATCGATCCCCGGTCGGGTCAATTAAGAAATTGTTGTTTGTCTAAATTGTCTCGGATCTGGGTGTTGTCTATGTATAATAAGTATGTATTAAAGTATTTAAAGTATGTTTATCCGTTGTCTAGTAACCATTTAACGAAATTAGTAATTGAAGTGAGTGTAGGAAAAATTTATTTAATTTATTAATTAAATTGCCATTGTGTTATACCACTAAGGTGGTAATCAGACATACGGAACGCCTGTAGGTAAGCGATTGCTGTAGCAACACCAAAGATATATCACGCCTTGCCAACCCAGTAAAAACCTTTTTGGACAACAAATTGAAAATAAAAATAAAAATACGTTTTATAATATTTTTGCACACTTTTGCGTTACAATTAATTTTGCTGTCTCGTTCCTGATGTAGGTTATTTGTTAATGAATACTTCTTTAAACTAGTACGAGTAACAAAGCTGTACCACTCTGTTTTACTATATAACTCCGATTTGGTAATAGGTTCAAGTTAGATAAACATGAGAAATGCATTCGCACCAAAATCTTAAAAGGACGCGGCGATAAATCAGCGTTTGCACGGAGTAAACAGGCAACATCTCCAATCATTAGTCAGACTGCAACAAAAAGCTGTCTAATTGCGATCTTGAAGGACGTGGGTCACTCGTCCCGCGACTCGCAGCACTTAGTCACGTTCGCGTTTTTCTGAACTCCTCCCCCTCCTTCTAACCCCCCTCTCAGGATCCGCTGGCACGCTTCACTCTATTGCTTATTAATGGAGACGGCGCTACTTCAAATTAATCAACCTCCATGATTTTTATCACTGTTTTGGTACTTGTGAAAACAAATGACAATCTTTGCACCTTCTTCGATTCTTCAAATTGGCGGAGAGTTCTCAATTTGAACCGGTTCTCTGTTTTGTTTTTTTATAAAACATTTTTTCTCATTGGATAACGAGTACACAATGTAAGGATGCCCTAAAATTAAAACTCCTAACTTCGAGTTAATTAATAGAATAATTTGTAATAATTTTATCCAAAATGTGAGTTCGCAAGAAAGTAAAGTTCAATCAATTAAATATAAAAAAATAAATTACAGTTAAAGCCTATTCTGCTTGATTTTAGCGCAGTAAATTAAATGGGAGCAATACCGGTTGGTTTATTTTGAGTAATACATGCTGCATAGACAAATTCTATAAGCTGAGCAAATTGTATGGGGGAAAAGAGATTTCCTGACAAAAACTTTGATTTATAAAATTTGACAACGGAAATGAAAACTTTTATTTTAAATAAACGCCGACGACGGCTATCGGTCAGATAGAGCAATTTCCTAAGGGTGTTTTTGTTCGACGGTGTTCACAAGCAAGAAGATCATTTGAATGGTTAATGTTAATTAGGTCATGGCAGCCTGTTACCGCTTACTACTATATTTACAGCTTTTATACTGGAACACAGCACTGGAAAGACCTCACATACCAATTGCATAGCTATATCTGCAGCAAACAGTCTGCTAAGTAGCAGTTTCTACTTTACTAAGTTAAAGGCAGTTTATTAAATGGGCGACCAAAAGTTACCATACCATTGGAGGAGCTCGATGGCGCAGTGGTTAACGCGCTCGGGCTGCGAGTTGAGCACTCGGTTAGGTTAAGCAACTTTCGCAAAGGCTGGTCATCAGATGGGTGACCAAAAGTTTATCATCTCGAGCTCCTCCGTGCTTCGGAAGGCACGTAAAGCCGTTGGTCCCGGCTGCATTAGCAGTCGTTAACAACCACCAATCTGCACTGGGCCCGCGTGGCTGTTTATGGTCCGTTCTCACTATTCTATCCATAGGGAAGGCTCGTGCCCCAGCAGTGGGGACATAAAATGAGCTGATGATGATGATGATGACCAAAAGTTTTTCATTTCGATCTCCTCCGTGCTTCGGAAGGCACGAAAAGCTGTTGGTCCTAGCTGCATAAGCAGACGTTAACAACCATCGTTCTGCATTGGGCCCGCGTGGTGGTTCATGGCTTGTTCTCTCTATACATCCATAGGCAAGGCTCGTGCCCCAGCAGTGGGAACATGAAATGAGCTGGTTATGTGGATAGATTACGAGGTCCTGTAATGTTACTGAGTATCGAAGGATAACAAAATTTACCTCAGGGTCGGAAACGTACATTTTATACACAAAGTGATATTTATGTCAGTACGCGCTGCGGTGATTGCATGCCTTTGCAGCCTATACAAAAGACAGACCACCTTACAAAAGTTTTCCAAAGATTTCGCTCATGACCTACCTACCTATACCTTTTGTAGTACCAAAACATCTCAATTTTTTTTTATTGTGGCACGCCTAAATGGCCTCACCGTGCTTGATGGAAAGCAGCCAGTGAAGCCCAAGAAATGAAAGCGTTCATCACAGCATTACCACGCTATGCCGAACGCTCACACTATGGCGGCCTGCATAAATGCTTTTTTACGCTCCGCTTTAATAACCCGGGAAAGAAAGAGGAGGGAAACACGTGTGCGGGAAGCGCATTCCACATACGGGCAGTTCGGCAAAGGAACGATTGTCCAAACTTTTCAATATATTTTAATCGATTTTCATTGAAGAAACAAGACCACCATAGCTTTTAAATCAACTCGAAACTTAACAGGAAACTTCAGAGCTTTTGTTTGATTTGTTAAAAAATACATTGCGTTGTATTTTTTAACAGAATCCATCGAAATCAAAAAACTTTGCCATTTTAATTTTCTTCGATATTATAAACCTGTGAAAAGACTTCTCGAGAGCAGACCGGATTTTGTGTAAGGCAACTTGTTTGCAATTTTTTTTTTTCAAAAACTTGGTTAATTTCAGAAAGAAATTTGTTCGAAGTGGAGGTGGTTTAAGTTTACGTGGGCCGCCGCCGGTACCGGAGTAAACACCTCGCAAGTTGCCGTTTCGCAACTCCCAAGAAATTGATTTTTAAACTGTGAACAAGTAAGTTAGAATGGAAAAAAAAACTGCGAAACATGAAAGAACTATTCTAACACGAAACTTGGTAATGAAATTAGTTTTAAGCGACAGGTTCATTCGAGAGTTCGTTTTTTCAGCGGGGCGCACCCGCTTCTGCAATTGCAAGGAGATTCCCGTGAAAAGTTTTGCAGTGCAGATTTTGATTACACACGCTCCTTCAGGAAAGTTCCTGCCGGATAGGAATATTAAATCTTATTTAAGTTAGACATCCGCGCCGGTTCGCGTTGTTATTTCGAATAAGGTGCTTTATAAACAGAGAGCGGCACCACGGCAAACTTGCTGACGACAGCGTTTAACCCTTGTTGGTTTCTATTCTTCTTAACGGAGTGTTGCTTTTAATATTCTAGAACGTTGGCGACTTAGTTTGCTACGTAGCTTTCTTGAACTATGCCACTGAATTATATATTTGAAATGTTACTTTAGTATATTTTTAATTACTTATAACTTTAGTCAAGCTCTCGTATCTATAGTTTTTTTTTTCTTTTAACTCTATTTTAAACATATTTTTCGTCTGATAATACATAACCCAGTTTAATAAAGATGTCACCTATAAATGCAGGAAAAGACTGATAATAATATTATCAGTTATATATATATAAATATATATATATATATATATATATATATATATATATATATATATATATATATATATATATATTATGATATAAGACTAATCATTTGTATTAGAGGATTGTGAAGTAGTCCTTTAATCTGTTAAAGTTTTATTACATCCATTCGCTAACTGCTTGTAAATGCGTCTGCGAAATCCCACCATGTTTATGTCTGTGAAATTACCTTCAGATTTTAAAAGCCATCTTTTTAGGGAGCCCGCCACGCTCCGTTGAGATGAAATAGAGTACCGTGCAAATTTAGGAAAGCTTAAATTTTAATTGTGTACTAAAAGTACGGTTATATAATCATTACGGAACAATATCGGGTGAGCGAGGCGGGCGGCCGCTCCTCCGCGCGTTACATGGTGCATTTACCTAATTACAACTTAGTTCACTGGTGTGACAATTCTGATTACCACGACGGGCGCGCCGGAGACGTCTAACCCGCTCTAGATTACAACACTTAACGGGAAACTCAGACATCAGCCTCGCGACATATCTCATATTACTTATAAAATAAACCGCCGAACTTCCACTGGCATTCGGTAATACAATATCTCACGAGACGTTACTAAAACCTTAGTAGTGTATTACATAGGTATTAGTCTGTAACGTTTCTTTCGAATCTCTCCGGGCCTCTCACTTACTTATCTCATATTTCTGAAAGTTGTGTTTAACAAGTTATAAACTAGTCAGTCGTACCGTTGGCAGGAAAAGGACGTCAAAAAATAGAGTTTCAGAGGGTCGAAGGGATCGATGAGTGGCGCCACGCCGGCAGAGGCTGGCTGCCGCGTGTTTTGGCCAACATCGAAAAGTTTCACGCGCCTCCATTTCAGTTTTTCCAATAACGCAATATCTTGTGACAGCCCCATCGAGCCGCGCCTCCACAACTCGAGCAGGCAATCCTACGCGAAAGTAGCGTGAGCGGTGTACAGTTTGGTATGAACTAAACTGTACACCGCTCACGCTACTCTCGTTCCACCGAAGCACATAGTTTTATAGTATCTTAATGCCCCAACTTTTAGCGATCTTACTAATCGTACGTTAAAAGTTTTCGAAGAGTAAATTGTCTTCAGAAGTTCCCGAGCCCGCTTTACTTACATTGTCGGGGGCGTTTTAGGAAAGCATTCGTTCTTTTCCCTCCCTATTTAAAATATAGAACAGTAGGACGGATTAAAGTGTTTTTCTCTGAGCGACGAGAGAAAATTAGAATCGAAATACTGTTACGGACCCACTGTAAACATCGAAAAGGGCCCTCGAACGTTTTAATTTTATTAAACATCTCCCGGTGCCCGAGATAAAGTTGATTTCTTTCGCTGCCAAGTAAGAATTTCGACTCGTATAATAATTTAGATTACGTAGCGTTCATTATCGTTCTTTTGTACCTGATTTCGTTGAGATCTCATTCGGATAGAGCAGCGGTCTGTGGCGCCGGCGCGCTCTCGAAATGGAAAGTGCGAAAATGAAATTATAAAGCCCCGCGATAAAAATAAATTAAATCGGATTTCGCGTTTCCCAGTAGCCAGGGATGAGGAGCATTTTGTAGTCTGCGAATTCCTTTCTCTTTTTTTAAATATTTGTTTTAACAGTTGATTTGTGGCGTAATGAGAAAATTCTCACTTAGCAATTTTTCCTTCCTTTGTATTATCTTATCTCATTTTTTCTGTTACAATGCAGCGTTATTAGAGCTTTCGCAGTGATTATAATAACGTTTTCTCTGACTGCCACTAGGAATTGCTGAGGTCTTTCTTAAGCGTTTACACTGCGGCAAATCACTCTGCATTCTCACCTACGATTATTCAAATTAGGAAATGGTACGACAAAGACGAATGGAACTAATATCGCGCGATCGCTGCGATAACGCGCGCTACGTTCCCTCCACACGCGCGCTACAGATCCCGTTGGCGATAAAGCGCCGATTGATTCTCGCGATACGCTTTTTGCGTAAATACCAGTGTTTTGCAGGTGGGAACTTAGTAGGTCAATCTATTTACGTTAATGATGAATTTTATGCAAGGCTTGCGGTATTTTAGGAATATTTTGGACGCGTTTATTGATGACATTTTCGATGTTCATCTGTTTCCTTTTCGATACGACCCAACTGATGAAAAGCGTCCACCGCAGCCTATAGATCAAGCATCTCAAAACACCAAAAACGCCACAAAACACAAACAAAACACCCTGAAACTTCAGTTATTATGCCTCTATGCATTGTAATTTAACTGGATATATTCTTTTAAACCCGAACAATAGAACAAAAAACAGCAATGCAAAACAATGCTGCTTAGCGGTAAGTAAGAAAATGCAATGCAATTCATTAGAAATTTTATACAACCTGCAAAATCTATATGAGACCAAAAAGATCTTCTAACATCAAAAGGTTAAGTAAAAAGCGAATTCCCAAAAAGATACATTTACTCACATTCGCCAATCTTCGCTAATTCAAACTGAAACAACGTAATTATATTTTTATTGTTCATTCAATGTCCAGTAAATCGGGTCTGTGATCCCCGGGGTCCCTTCAAGTGCGCCGACCTTGTTTAATAGTCCTCCACTAGGCACCGGGGTCGAATCAGTGTATTCCCAACTGCCACCGATTAATATATCATTGTTGGGATTGTGGGTCCAAAATAAGATATTCATTTATCTAAATAATGATCTGATTTTCTTTAATTGTAACTGGTCTTTTTGAGGTAAACAAATGACTGCTAATTTTAAATCTTCGAGTAACTTGAAGATTCTAGAAAAGGTTCTATGAGTAGTACTAACAAAAAGTGAAAGTGTAACAGTTCTAAGGTTTCTCGTATTTATTATTAATTGATTACTTCTAAATTGCTAGTATTATAACAATGAATTTTCCTATTTATTTATTTAATTAGTAAGACCTGGCGTTATTGTATAAGCAATTTCATTTTGTCATTGTCAAGTACTTTTGTTACTGTCATGGTGATAGAAATCACTGCTTGCCCACTCTGAAATCGCAAGCACAAAACACTTCAAAAAACTATTCTAAGATTATGATTACCTCCCGCTTCATACAGCAGTCACTTTTTTTTTTTTTTTTAAATAGAAATGTGTTGTTATTTGACAGTTTGACAATGTAAGTTTCATAAGCGTTTATTGGCAGTTGGGAATACACCAAATATACGTGACCATATTATCTACTATGTTTGTTTTATTTTGTCCCCAGCGTTTTGTAATCGCGAGTTTAATTGGCTGGATTAAAGTTTTCTATCACATAATGTCGGCCGCTTGTGGGTAAAGGATTATTGCGTCGGTTTGTTTTGATCAGATTATTTTAATACATTCGTATTATGGAATCTCTGGCATCGTTTTAATAAGTTAGACAACATTGCACGCGTTAAAGCGATTGCAGTTTTTTAAGTTATAGTGCTGGTTTTAAACGGTAGAGATTTAATCTAATCATTACCTTGTTTAGACTATCGAAGTGACCCAGTTTAATTAACATTAGCTAACGGCTTTTGCTCATCATCATGATAAACCCGTGTCAGTCCATTGCTGGACATATACCGCTCCTAATACAAACCACCCGAGCCTGATTTTCGGCTATTCTCATACAACTGCTACTCACGTCTTTAAGCAATAAAATCATAATATCATCGTCATCAAAGCTTACGCCAGTCGGTTTTCTTATTCATTCTATGGTACCTCTCCCATTTCAACCCCCTAGTAAATAAATTTTCATAATTTATTCTGATTGTTCATCTGCATTACTTATATAAAATTTCAATTTTCTAGACCGCAGTTTTTGGGCTTTATGATGATCGATTACTCTCAGCTAGCTAGTTTTCCTTTTTCATAATTATGGATTATTATATTTTTTAATCTTTCTTTAAAATAAAATAGTACGAACACATTTTCAATTGCAAGTCTAGCTCTGAGACGGAGAGCTAGTGCAGATAAAAGTGCATTACCAAATTGCACACACTGTTTTAAAGTCGGGCGAGTAATTTCCCGACAGTGACGTCTCGCTGTAATTTCTACAACACAACCGTGAGATGTCATGGAATTTTCTATGCGCACTGTACTCCGCTAAAAGCAGGTGTTACAAGATAACGACTGGCGGCGTAAAAGTTTCTGAGCGATGTTCCGTATTTAGGACGGTGGCTCTTAAGTGTCTATAAATATGACGCTGAAATTATAATTTTGCTGTAGGTATATACAACACACACCTTTTTAGTAAGTTTGTTTGAAAGGGAGGTCTGAATTATAAATACACGTTTTCAATTTACCTGTGCATATTAAAGCAAACATTATATTAAAAGTGCTTCTTTAAAATATTGGAATACGATGGTAAAACTAAGAACCGCCGCACCGAGCGGAAACAAGTTTATTTTAAAAACTGAAATTGTATACCCGTTATTTTCGGTTAACACTTCTGACAACACGATATTAAGTAGTTGATGCACCACCGCAATTTCTACTTTACAGCGAAGACCTAAATTCCAAATTTAGCTAGCCAAGAATACTGTTTGCTAAGAAAGCGTGTTCCCTTTAATCTTGTCACAAAAGCCTTACCTGATTCAGCGAGGCCACGAGCACTCTTCCCACATACAAACGTGGAGGAATGAAGCGGAAGAGTGCCCAGCACTCTGAATTACTTCCTAATGAAAAGAGCCGAGGAGTGGGACAGAAGAGAGTAGTTCGTCACGCGGTCGCTAACGAACGCGGTGGGCCACTCCACTCGCTCAAGTGTTCGCTTGACGTGTGCCTTGGCTTCAAGCCGCCCTCGGCTTATTAGTGCGAATGCGTCTCAACTATGCGACATTCAAATGTTTGATCAAATATTTGGACCGATCGCTCCATTTGTTTGGCAAATATTTGTCTTGTTAAAGGGCTTAGTACCGCTAGCTCCAAAAATTGTATCTCATTAACTCCAAATTTAATTCGATCTAGTACTGCTAACTCCAAAAACGTACAAAGAGCTTAAAATCCATTATTTTCAATCATTTTGAATTTCATACACTAAGGCCTATCAGCTCCAAAAATATAAAGATACAGTTTGCAAAATGTGTTACCGTCGGCCTAGACTCAAGCGTCTTAGTCATAATTTGGTGTTATTATAAAATAAAGAAATGTTTTATTGAGAAATCGTATTATTTATTAAAATCAGACTATGTTTTAGTTAACATCGAATCACAGTTGGACTGGACCTGCCACACTTCCTCCCCGCGTAATATTGCTAGCACGAGAGCGGTGTACCACTTTCTAGGGGTAACGTTGTAACACCAGAGACAAAATATTAATCGGAAAATATTTACAGATACATTTTTCAGCTTATTGTTTTAATCATTATAGAATAAAAAAAATCACTTAAATATTGAGATGAAAAAGTTCGCTACAGGCGGGACCTGTATGGGTCCCACCCGCTTGGGTAAGATCCTCGAATTTTTGCATCACATTATTAGGTGAATACTTTAATTTTAAAATGATTAAAAAATGGTATTGTAAAAAAATTGTGCCATTTTTCACCTCAACTGATCTTTAATGGGCGATCATGTGAATTGTATCGAGTGTTGGTAGTGTTTCAGACTAGACCTTGGTTATAGATATCGCATGATTTTATAGCGTAATAATATGTTATGGAAAAACACGCCAGGCTGGATAAGAGCTACACAGTGGTCCAACTGGTACGAATATAAAAAATAGTGACTATCCTGAATACATAAAATTATACAAAAAGTGGGTAAAATTTTAGATTATTCTGGCAACACTATTAAAATGTACGTCATTTTCTAAGTCAATCAAAATAATAATAATATAAATAATAGTAATAATATTTTTCTTTTCGTTTTTTAGGTAGAACAAATTCAGGAACTAAGGAAATCCACTTTTGAATACGCTAATTACAGATGAAATGTGATCTCATTCTGTTTATTTATAAGCCCAGCAGCATTTATGCATGTAGAAACGACGCAAGATGGCATTTTGAATTAAAGTTGATACTCGTGCATGGTGTATTGACGCGTTTTAAGCAAAGGAGTGACTGATCGTTACCACTCTGTATAAGAGTAATTTCTTCAGTTTAAAGCGCGGGCGCGATTTCTGGTTGACATATAGGTAACAATTTTAAAACTATTTATAAATTGCACCGTAGAGACCGTCAAGTATTTTATTAATTACATTTTCATTGGTTTTGTGGCTAGCTGTACTGTACTTTCTCTGTCGTTACTGAGACTAACGTCGTGTTTATTTCGCGAATAAATAAAACCGTTTGGAGTTGGTAGGACAAGAAAAATAAGATTTTAGAGTTGGTGGGACATACTGTATGGAGTTTTAAAATTTCGAGAACAATACATTTGGAGCTAGCGGTACTAAACCTATTAAAGATTAGTGTTGCCGATGTTCGAAATCAAGATAATTATAAATGAAACAGATATTTTAAAACGGTTTGGGTTATCAACGTTTGACGTAAACATGTATAAGAATACCTATGCGAAAAAACATAGTTTTAATTGTTCGCGTAACGATCACAAAACATATCGAATAATCAGTTACATACCGAAATGTTTCAGTTTATACGTTATTGTTTTAATTTTGTTAACAACCAATAAATATTTATAAAGATATAATTTGAAATTATTAAATCTGCACGCCATTTTGTTGACTGTGATTATTCTAACTCATAATTATTTTCGTTATTGAAATAAATTTCGTTTAAAGAGCGCTACAAGTCCAAATTCGCTGGGCCAACCTCACCCATCGGTTCACATGACGAATGCGTCGAAGCACAGTTTAAATCAAGAACGTGCAGTTTACTAATACTGAACCCGACAAAGCCGTTTATCAAACTAAAACGGTTCTCGGCTGATCTCCGAGCAACAGGTAGGTACAATATCTCCGGCTAGCCAGCGGCGAAACTCACCCGGTGGAGTGCCCACTAGTAATGAATCGAAATATCGTTCCAATTGCATAGCTGTCGAGATCAAACATTTTTATTTGTTTGCCCACTCAGCCGCACGACTGAAACTAATGAAGAGGAGTTTCGATTAAATTAATACCAGCTATTTCCTTTTTGCGGGACGTGAGCTTTTTTAGCGATTCGCTCGCAACGATAATTGATAAAATATGGTTCATTAGTTGCAATTTATCGCTTCCCTCATTCCGTTCGTTGTTTGGATTCGGCTATTAATTTCAATATTGCTCCAATGGTATTGTTTACTTTCTAAGCGATGGCTCATTTGTAGCTAGAAAACGGGAAACAACAGGCTACTACATACTTTACTAGCTTAAAAGCTAATTAGTTGCTCAATGTTTTTCGTCCTCTGATTCATCATTATCATTATCATCAGCAATAAACTTCTTACTGTTGGACCAAGGCCTTCTCACATAAACAATAACACGATATAAAGATCAAGGTACTTGTATAAAGTAAACAAAATTATTCAAATGCGATTTCATTAAGGTATTTCTAATGTACCCAAATCAATTTCATAGTTGAAATTATCTACATGTTTGTAGAAGGCTAATCAGTCTCGCTCATTGATATGGTTATTATATTCAAACCGATTTCCATAATACACAAATCTGCTTAAATATGAGCCCGTATTTCTCAAGCTTACGACAAAATTGTTTTACTAAACACAAAATGAGGATATCATTCTGAATGGCAGCTACCAAGTTTTGATTTGGTCTGACAATGCGTTTTTATTGACATGGACGTATAAATAATAAATAAATGTTTCCCACACTCACACCAATTATCTAACCCCAAGAAAAGCTTCCTTAAGAAACTCGAGAAATGGTTAACTAGACAACGGATAAACATACTTAATATACTTAAATACATACTTATTATAAATAGGAAACACCCAGACCCGAAACAATATAGATAAACAGGTATACCTAAATTGATCCGACCGGGGATCGAACCCGGGACCTCAGAGATGGCGACACCATGAAAACCGGTGTGCAAGCCACTCGACCAAGGAGGTCGTCAAATGTATAATTTAAAATAATATTTGATTAAACTGAAGCGGCAAATCGTAGAAATATCATCCTTATAGTAAACGGGCATCGCAGCATGTTAGGTTCATTGCTTGCGTTACCAACCCTGAGGCTTTATTATAATACCTCAATAGCCAATGAATTTAATAAATCTTGTATCTTTCAAACTGGAACACAGCAATGCAGGGTATGAGAAAGGTTACCATTAGTATCAGGGGATTGTCGGACGATTCAATCTAGTTAGTAATTTATTTATGTTATTTTTTTCAATTCATATATTTGTGTATTCAAGTTTGTTTATAAATTAAATTAATTCGCGTGTGCGTGTGTGTTTGTGTGTGTGCGCGTGTGTGTGTGTGTGTGTGTGTGTGTGTGTGTGTGTGATAAAGACGTGTATTGTTGTCTGTTCAATGTTATTGTGGAAACTTTACTGATTTATGTGTTATTTTGTGTGTATAATTTTATATGATTTTGTATAATTGTTTGTTTCCTAAATAAATAGAAAATAGAAAATAAAATAAGAGGTAGCCATACGGAGGCGTTCTGTGCATCTCGGTATTTAATATAGAAAAAATTATATAAAGGTATATTGTTTTCTAAAGCAAGCGATCACTACGTATTACAATTAAGATATAATATTGTTTTCTAAAGTTTACGCGAACACTACACATTGAAATGAAACAACTTTTCCGGATCTACTCGCGTTTATTTTACACATTACTTATTTAATGTTTATCCTGACGTTTCGAACCCTTTGCAGGGTCCCTGATTACAGGGAGACTGAGGTGTTGGTCGTCTCATCATTAGTTGGTAGCTTGTATACCCTCATTTAAATTTAATCAGGTGCGTTCTCCCTGTGACCACAGACTCTGCAAAGGGTTCGAAACGTCAGGATAAACATTAAATAAGTAATGTGTAAAATAAACGCGAGTAGATCTGTAAAAGTTGTTTAATTTTTTAAGATATTCTATTTCAAAACATGGAATCCAAAATAGATGCAGTACCGACATTCAAAGTTACGCTCAAACATTTACCCGTTGAACAAACCAAATACCACTACAGTACTTCTCATCTCGAGCACATGCACAAAGATTTTGCCAAGTTCACAAACGCTAGCTGAGCTGAGGTGAAAGCGAAAGCGGTAATGAGCGGGGCATCATACTGCGCCGCTAAGCCGCTAACAAGCGTACACAGTTTAAAACTGATATTAACGCGATATTGCTCTTCCAAGTTCTTGGAGTGTTCAAACGCTGCTCCGATATAATACACTATTAAGCAAAAATTAGGAGTTTGTAACAAAAATTGTGATATCTTCTTAGCTTTCTAAAGCTTATAACATCTTTAAACCTATACAATACAATACAATAGACCTAAACGAATATGGCTTTTTATATTCCGGCACATATACAGTTTGCTTGTATTTTTAATGTATTTTTCTATGCAATATCGGCGTCACAAAGTTTTTTTATTTTTTTTTTATTTTGCTTTAAGCTACAAGCTCTGATGAATTTCCCTACGTCTAAGTCTACAGACTTTGTACTGTTGTAATAGCCCTATACTTTATAGTTTTATGTTTTAACGAAAGGTTGTTTTTCTTAACTACCGATGGATATCACTGGCAGACTTAACAAAAGAATACACTAAACTTTAATTAATGGAGGACCGAAACTTAAGGTAAGGTTTTAATAAAGTTTAATTAAAACCTTACCTTACTCTTAAAAAAAGGATTTCGCAAAAACTGGCGGAGCGAGCGGTTCGATCGCGCAATAAATTCTAATGGATTTTCCAATAAGATGAATACCCGGCGTCTATAACTTTAAATGGTATCATAAGAAAATCAAGGTTCACAATCGCGTAATCGGCGCGCGAAATCAACCGCGCTTATAAATCTCATTAAATTGGAATACGGCCGCCACTCGCTAGGCGCCGGTGAATCTGCTTCCTCGTTTCCAAATGATTCAATCCTGTGACGTACCCAGAATTAAAATTCAGGCCGGATCTTTTGTTCGGCGAGCTTCGACGGCGCGACATCGACGGAATACTACCGAACTCGGTGCGAATCGAACGTCCGTTAATGAAACTTCCCCCAGCGCAATTAGGTAACCGTCTTGGTTTTATTAAATTTAATCAAGAACTTGTGTAATATTACGCAGATTGGGCCAATCAAGCCGTGTACAAGTTCCGATAACGCCGTAGTTGGGAACTAATTTCGGAAATAAGCGGAGTTATCTCGGTTTCTACTCGATCAACTTATAAAAAGGGGATCAGAGCGCCTAAACGAGATGCCGTAAGACGGCTCGGGACGTGTGAGAAACTATTTCGATCTATGAACTTCCATAACTTAGGTGTAATATAAAACTCACTTTGTTCTTTGTATGTTTTCATTATTACATTTTATATAACTTGTATCACTTACTGGTGGTACTTGACCTAAGAAAAATAAAGTAACTAAGAACGCTGTTGTAACGCCATCAATGAGAAAAAGGGATTCATCATCATCATCATCATAATCAGCCCACATCAGTCCACTGCTGGACATATGTCTTACTAGCGGCCGCTCGCGGTTTCACCCGCGTGGTTCCCGTTCCCCTGGGAATATCGGGATAAAAAGTATTCTATGTTTTAATTCAGGTTGTAAACTATCTGTATGCCGAATTTCATCCAAATCCCATCTGTTGCAGCGTGAAGAAGCAGCAAATATACATACATACACACAAACTTTTGTATTTATAATATTAGTGTGATGTCTAACATTTATGGGTAAAGTTTTTGACAAAAAGTATTTAATATTACATTTTTTAATGTTTAACTAGTATGTTTGAAAAAGGAATGCTCTTCTAGCACACGTCCGCTTATCATCAGGTGGAACGGTGTCAGTTACCTACTTATGATTTGAACAAAAGTTCAGTCGACAAAGCTGATAAATGCTAACAATCGGTTTCCAACATACACATGTACACATTTAAGCAAAAACTGAACACTAGGTATGTTCAAATTGACTACAATGGTCTTACACCATCTCTACCTACCCCAAAAAAACATCAACCATCATAATTGCTCGTCCATTTTATAAAGAGTCGTGTTTGCGTTAATTTCACGGTGCATTCTCATTGTTCAACGTTTGCTCATATTTGCCGCAAAAAAGAAATTAGAAAACAAACCTTGGTGCCTTGTGCAAAGGCCCGCGTGAAGTCATCTAAAACGACGCCTACAAAAGCAGTTAAACCCAGCAATTTAGTGGCAACGGCGCTGCAAATGCTCACTCATTTTTCCACAAACTTTTATGGCACTCAGAAACCATTGTGTGTTGATACAAATTGTTTATATGAGATTTTGGAGTTTCATTTTCGTGCAGGCCAATGTACGCGATTGTCGCTTGTCTTTCAATTTCTAGTATTCATTTTGATACTTGCTGAAAGTTGACATTTATAGTACTGAAAAGGTTAGGTTTGAATAAAAACATGCGTTTCGACGCATACTGCCAGAAACGAAAATTACCTGATACGCACATAACCATGCTTTCATTCGTGAAGTACCTTATAGGCAATAGACCAGATACGCAAATGACCTGAATTTCTTTCGCGAACATGTAATCAGTTACGGACCGATCACTCCTTGTTCTAATATTACCTCTATATTACCAATTCATTTTACGTTTATAGGCTGATGACGATGACAAACTTAAAACCTACTTAAACTTATTCGTCGTGATGTTTGATGATGATGTTTTAAAATATATATACTTCAGTATTAACTTACGTAACGTTCATTGATTCGCTATTAATTTTATTTATTAAGGGACCACTAAGGATTGTTACACCATATATTTTAGTTATACACAAAAATTAAAGTAAATTAAAGTACATTTTTTTTCCAAAGTTGATTCAAATTATAACAACGAATTTTTGATACAGTGTTGAAAATGTGTGCTACGTGCCCAGCCCATTGAAATCGCTAAAACATATTACTCACTACATACCTACTCGTATATACCTTAAACATAGAACTGTAATTAACATTACATATCGAAAACGCCAACCTATATGGCGATGCTCATAACTGGGTTAAACCGTACAAGCGTGTATATGAACATAGCCGTTATCGCCGCTGATAAGCTGCGCCGGAACCGGCGGCCGCTGTGGCCTGAGGCTAGTATCTGTTGGGTCCGGTTTATTTAGTAGCGGGTAGCGTAGCTTATTGAAAATGTTTAGGGTTTTTTGTAAACATTTATGTTTAAAAAGAGTTTTTGGTACAGTAGTTTTGTTAAGTACAGTTCATGAGTTACAATTGTTGTGCAAGATTGTTGAGTACTACGTTTACTTTTTATCCTTAACATGTAATTTAGTAAGTGATTTTATATATTTTAGCGCAATATGCTTACATTGACGTGACTGTGAATTCGTAACTCTTTGAGTTACATTATAAAGAAGTGCTTCATATACATGGTTTAAATATAATCCGCCATCTATAGCAAAGCGGCTTGTCCTTATAATATACTACAAAGTGTCTACTGGAAAACATAAAAACGGAAAACACGTCTCAGTTTTAAAGCTCAACCCGCTTAGAGCGTTCGTTTCGAAGCGCGAGCACAACGAGTATACACCGCCATGTTGCTACACCGCAAACCGTTACGACACAACGTTACACATCCGTGCTACGCAATCTGCTACGAGCAATATCTACGACGCTAATCGCTGCTACGAAGTCCCGACCTTACTGGTACATGCAACTACACCGCCCTGTTTTCATACCTTCACTTCACACTTGATTTTCGGGACTTGGAAAATGTTAACGCGTGTTTAACACATTAACACGGCACCTCGTTTGGTGGAATGTACTCTGTGGAAGTTAGCGGCTTTAGTATAAGTAGTTAATTAACACTTAGGATAATTAATATTCCGCCGGTATGCACTGGTACAGAACAGTGCATTACGTTAGTATATTTGATAAAAGTTGAGCTTGTAATATTCTTCTTTCGTACCAAACGCTACTTTTAAGTGAAGTCGAGTCATATTGAAGTTATGGAAGTGCTAATTCAAAACGAAACCCTCCAAAAATATAACACGATCCGTTACCATTCACCTATATAGTGAGCGGAAAACAACTTTTGCGCAAACAGTTCCTTTTCTGTGACAGTTTTCTAAAGGCGAAACTTCCATCGTCTATATGAAGTCTACAAAAGGAGCGTCCCCACCCAAAAACTGTTTGGTGGTTCGCTTTAAAAATATATATATCAGTATTTCAAACTGCATCCGGCAACCGAACAAAGATTCCCAAACTAACTTCGCTATTGTGTAAGCTTCACCTGGATAGGTACCGCGACCATCCCGAACGAGTATTGCACAGTTTTAAACTAATGTATAGACGGAACAGTGGGACATTACCATAAACAGAGGAAATAAAATTGCTTTTTTGAACTCGCACTGTTGCTAGCATTAGTTGAGAAAAAGTTGAATAAAGGCGGGGAGAGCGTAAGGCTGCGACTCTGTAATCACATTTCGAGTCGAAGTAGCGTTAGGGTGCATGCAAAACGGTGCGCGACCGAAAAGGCTGCATTCAAAATAGAATCGTATTAGTATACTATAGTTACGAAACACTTTAAAAGCTGATGGTTGTTTTACGATTTTTCCGTAGTAGTAACCACCTTTTGTACAAGTTTACTGAAAACAAGCCAATGATTTTCGCATTTGTTTTCTACAACCTCTTGGAGTGACAGAATCGAGCGTTAAGCTAAGGAGCTACCTAACTTTCTGCGCTTCGACTTTTTTTGTGGAACCGTTTTCTTTTCTACCAAGAACCTTATCATGATTTATTATTGGGTTCTAATACACTGAACCGTATTGTTTGCATTACCTTAGAAATGCAACAACCTTTAAGTGTTACGGTTAAATAAAAATAACATAAAATTTCGGTTCCATCTACCGTTATAAGTTTTCAAGTGTTTTTTTGAATATAGGGTTTATATTATATTACCAATGAACTAGTTTTTACAATTAAAAACTTTTTAAGATGTCTTGCATTTGTTAAGCCACGTATCAGTAGCGGTAAAACATTGTAAAAACAAACATAATCGATTGAACCTAAGGGTTGCAATTCACTGATGCAAGCGAAAACAATATTTAAGTTAAAGAGCTATTTATTTAATAGGTTAGCCAACGTTAACTGGACCATTATACTTACATCTAGTTTTATAACTAATTGACACATACATAAGGCGAACACAGCATACTTTAAACAGTGCTCAAAAGTAACAAAGTTACTGAAATTTCAAACGACAATCAAATCACCTTAAGCCGACGCACCGCTAAATAACTAATCGAAAACTGTTTTTTTTTCTTCAAATTAAAACTACAAATTATTTTAAAAAAAGAACTAGCAATTGAAGTGGGTATTAAAACTAATCTACTAAGAAAAATTTGATGCTTAAATCGGTCTGGTTTGCTTGTGAAATGCAAATCTATGTTTTAAAAGAGGTTATTTTGATATTTTTTTCTCTGTTATTAAAGTTGGCAAATCGTGTTTCTGCAACTAACAAAATGAAGCCAGTTAAATGAAAAATCATGTCATAAAATATCACTTTCATATGTTTTGTAATTGTTGGGAAAAATCAAGATCCCCGCCACGTAAATTTCCAATGCGTCGCCTTAATACGACATTTTTAGGCGAACGTACACAGAGCCTTACCCAATGCAGAATAGACTTACCTAGTTGTTTACAAAGCTTGCGTGCAACTTCGCCCACTGCAAGATTAGGAGTATTTACGTAATGCCACCCGGCTCCTGCGAACGTGCTTTTTAGCAATTCTACGACCCGAGTGGATACTTATTAGGGCACTAGCTGGATTTGCTTAAATTCAACTAAGTTTGGGAAGTAAAAAGGCAAAACAACTTAACTTCTGTTCGTAATGTATCTTTGTGTTTGATGAGACGAAACGACGACGATCTTCTAAGATTTATTAAAGCGCGCACGTTGCTGACTACGACCTCAGACAGAATACTAACACTAAAAAAATTTGAGATATATATTTTAAAAGTGCATGCTTGTGCCGAATTAGAACTGTGCACAATATTTAACAAAATGGTTGAAAATTAAAAAAAGGGAAAAAGTGTTAGTACTTTAATAATAAAATTCTATCTGTGCCTCTAAGCTCTGTCTCTAGATCTAGTGCCCTTAAAACCAAAACAATTAAATGCAAAACAATGCTGGTTCATGGCAGTTATAGGTATATTAGGACTTACCATCCACTCCGATTCTAAATAGAATCTTTACCAACACGCTTTAAAATTGTAATTTTTACGCCTATTACCTTAGCTTTAATATTGCAACCTTATTTATATATATATTTTTTAGGTGCGTACAATAACAAAACAAGTGTAGCTATGCAGTTATACATTAGAAAACCAATGACAGATTCATATCAGTAGAAATAATACCATGTTGGCGAAGCGTATAAATATTCATCATTATTAACTACTAGCTGACCCGGCAGACTTCGTACCACTTTTAATAGTTTCTATGACAACAAAACAAACAAATCGTGGAACATTTTGTATTGGAAAATTAAATTGTCGTTTTTAATATTTTCCGTTACTTATTATTTATGTTTCTCACCGTTTAAACCTTCCCTGAACTTCTACAAATGTTTTAAAATCAAAATTAGCCAAATCGGTCCAGCCATTCTCGAGTTTTTTCGCCGACCGATATTTTGACCGCTATGTATATCACTATGTGATTTTGACGCCTCGCAGGTGGCATTTTCTTTAAATCAATAACAATACTAACACTAGAAACACCGATATTACTTTTGCAAAAGGAGCGGTAATTTTATGATTGATATTATGATGACGTACCATATCATATAACGTAAGGTCCGTTTGAAGTTGTCAAGAGCTGGCTGAAAAACTGTACGTCGTTCTGTCACATTCACTCACCCACTTTTCATATCATGATATTTAAAAAAAAAACACATTTTAGTAAAAAATATTTTTTTTCTTTTAATTTTCTTCTGTACAAACCTTGTCCTGACAATAACATACACAAAAAAAAGAATTATCCAACTTTGTGCAGTCGATCGGAAGTTATGCGCGTACATACATTTCAGTGATTTTTCAGTTTATTTATATAGATCAGTGGTTCTTAACCGGTGGTCCGCGGACTACTGGTGGTCCCTGGAGTCATTCCAAGTGGTCCGCAAAGCCATCGTGATAAACAATAAACAAGGGACTTGACGATCTTGACATGCGTGATGGAAAACAACTGCGTGGTCCCTGGCAAGACAGATATTTGGTGAAATGGTCTCTCACGGCTAAAAGGTTAAGAACCACTGATATAGATTATAGATAAGTATTAAAGATTGAAGTCAACAAAAACACAACGTTATTATGTGAATAAATTAAATGACTAAGCCCAAACTGATTTAACAACTTAGATGTACGTGATAAGATAGCACAGACAGCGAATATCTCAATTTACTTATACATATTGTACACGATGAATAAATTTCAAAAGGATTCCATTGAAACCGCTAATATACCGTTCCCCGCAAGCCCGTAAGCCTATAATACCATTTCACACAACTCGAAACGTGCGTGTACATATTTTATCAACTTCCGCGCACCACCGGCAATTATCAGCGTCGTGCTGTAAGCCCATAACGCCGACCCTTTCCTTCCTTATGCTATCAGAGAGGGATCGACGATAAAAAATACCATTCTACATCTCTAATTTGCAACCACTTGTTATTAATGCCTCAACAAATCACCGCTAGCAACATTGATATCATCGCGCACCGAAACCTTTTCGAATGGTTACTTTCTTTCGTTATCTGTTCTACGGCCTTGTCAAAAGTTTTACGTATTTTTAATTGGCTATCAAGCGCTGATTTGACTGTGGAAAGTTTCCATTAACTTCGCTGATAGACATTTTGAGTCGATATAAAACTTAGACGGTACCGCAGTAGGTATCTTATTAAATGTTTTACTTGAAGCTTTACCACAACTAATTGAATACGAATTGAGCTAAATATTATATTGATGTCGGCCTAACAATTTCGGTGATTATTTCCTATTTATCTTGGTGAGCTCTTCGGTGACTAATATAGCCTATTGACTTTAAGCTTTCTCGCACGTATAGTAACATTAACATTACCCTTGGCATTGATAATAATTTAAGAAAGCGACTAGTTTTTTTTAAAGAAATACAACACTTAAATATTAAAAATCGCGTGACTCTAATTCTGAATTAAATCTGTTAATCGTACGGCTCTTCGTATTTTCTTTCGCCGCGCCGTAAGTAATATTTTTTCCCTTGGAATACTGTAAGCAATTTATGTATACCATTATTCTGAGAGGTCAGAAAATATCTATTACATTATTGTGTTCATTAGTGCTGAAATGCGACCCGGCGTCCCGGTCTAGCAATTAGGGGAAATAATTGTTTACATAAATACGGAGATTTGCCAATAACTGGTACATAATATTAACCGTTACGTCGCTCCTATTAAATAGACGTTCACCGTAATTACCATAGAAGTGGATGCTTATAATTTGAGGTCGTCATTACGTATCCTGGGGGAGCTGTGCCGAACACAAAGTTACTTTCCACATAGTTTTGTGCTTATTAAATACATAATATCTTTATTAATATCGCCAACAGCAGTAACAATTTCCGTATTCATAAATTAACGTTTCAACCGCAGTAGTCTAAAGGCCTCATATTGCGTTGATGCTAAATAGATAAACCGGATTTAATATTTGCTAATGCAGTTTGTTAACTATGTTAATTTGCCGTGGGCAATATTGATGACGTAGGAACAAACATTGTAACGGCATTTTGTTTCTTAAGTTCGAATCCGATCACGGCGAAATTCCGTCAAACCCCAAGCGATCGAATTCGATCGCGCTCGCCATTCGGCGTTAGAACTTAAATATCGTCTATTTAGAGCCTACTTTTGTGTGAAGAAGTTTAGCCATAAACAAACTAGGATAAATTTGCTACAACCCCAACAACTTTATTATTTGTGCGTTTTCCATTTTAGATTTCAGATGTCAAATTTTGACTATTGTGTATCTTTGCAAATTACGTCATCGACGCAGGTGCTGTCATTTGTTTTGTTCCGGATTTGACATGTTAAATGTTATCTATTTCAAATGTAGCTGCAATTGTTTCTTAAATGTTTTCTATTCCAAATTTAAAAAATATTACGTTTACGTATTGTGTATTCCGTTATTTTGTTTTGAAGGGAATGCGCTGAGCAGGCACAAACGTGTAGGTAACAGAAAAAACAAAAGGCTATGACGTATTAACATCGCAATAGACACGTGAAATATATTGGGGTTCTGTAACACTATCGCACTCGAGATAAGCATGTTTATTCGGCGTGTAAGCGGCGAACAAACTGTTTGCCGCCAGCTCCTTACCTGTGTACAGGAGTTTTCATAACGCGACATTTCGGCGGGCGCTCCAGGCGAAGGATTCGCTGACGAGCGTCCCTGTAAACATATTCTTACTTTCGAGTTTCAGCAGTGTTGTGACTAAAAATTGTGAATTACTTTTCTGCGAGTACTGGCTGGTATACGAAATGTTAGGATAACAGAATGTGGTGGAAACTAAAAGTTGTATACTGTATATTTATTTCGTATCAGTAAATTAAATTAAGTGTTTTTCGATGTCTTGAGATAATCATGAGTTAAAACGTGTGATATGACGTGCATGAATGAACATACTTTAGCTTACAGTCAATATACAGGATGGGAAAAGTTGTCATTATTTTATTTATAACATAGTACACACGCCTGCACATCAACCTACCAAAAACTGTTAAATTTCCTCAATAGACTTTGGACTTTATGATTAAGGCATATGGTTGAAAATGTATTGAAGAAATTTGACAGTTTTGGATAGGTTGATGTGCAGGCGTCCGTACCTACTTCTAGATTATTTATTAATAGAGTCATATTATGAGAGTCTTAAACACAGCACAATACCTTGTTTTAAGCTCAGAGTAGATGTTACAATAAATAAAAAATAATGAAACAAAGGCGAAATTCGCGAAGAGCATAAAATAAATTGTAAACATAATGTTCATTGCCTACTTCTCAGCATCCAAGACTATTTATTTTGAGTACCTCTGTACATTCGCAAGTTTAATTTGACTAGCAAGTTATCGCAGAAACATTAATATAAGAGAGCGTTATGTCAAGACAGTCATATATTGCTCTCAAAGCCGGTACGAATTGTTTACTCCCGCGAACGCCGCGTTCTTCGCGGTGGTGTTGTCAAAAGCGAAACTTCGCAACTCGTAAACATGTTCCTGTGTTGCGGAACGTTTTTGGGGACGCCACATTTTGCCGTGTGTACTTTGTGCGAAAAATACGCGTCATTTGTTTTAACGGTACCTGTATGCAGACTTCAAAATGTTAGCTGATAAACGGCCCACTTGTTACGGCATAATACCTTTTGGTGAATGGGTAATTTCGTGCGTGGGCGTCGTCATCTGTTTTTGTTTCGTGGTCTATATTACAATTGCGCTGTACGGTGGTGTGCTTGTAAGATAACATATTTGATGAAAACGGTTATAGTAAGTCAGTTTATCATTGAGTTAATTTCAGAATTTTCTATTTAGAAATTTTTATTTATTTTTTATTTGTAAGTCGGTCTGTTTACTTGCGCTAGGAACATGCTGAAACTACTACACGGTTGGAATTAAACTTGACAAAGTAAAAACTGATATAGAGGAGCTCGTTGAATATACTGTTGATGCAGGGGAAATAGGAAATTGCCGTGGAATGGGAAATTATAGTTCGTTTGATATGAGTTTTTGGATAGGTACTGTTAGGGTGAATGTGAAATGATAACACGACTTTCACTTGAACTTCGTGTATTAACAATCAAACTATTACATTTTATATTACTGATCTCCGAGCACCTCGGCTCTTAGCCGGGCTGTCTAGCTCCTGACTACTATTGTCTGCGACTGTGTCAAACCATTGCAAACCTTTTTAATTTCTTATCGATGATTCCAATACTCATCCAAACTAAAGAGGTTTACATACAAATAAATCAAACTAGCTTTCACTATGAGCTGCATTTAAACTCCTTAGAGTACCTACTTATTAAAAATAAATAAATGTGCATTTTGTTAAATTAGAAATTTAATCGTCTTATCCAAAACGGGGATTACCTGACAATAAAACTGATGATGTCTCACAGTTGATAATGAAGTCCGATTAAGTAGGCATTTTGTTTAAGGCAGAATGTGTCAAAATAGAACAAATTGTAATGTTAATTGTAATGGTAATTATGGTATATTTTTTCATAAGAACATGACCAGTATTCAGTTTTTTTCAAATGATGCCACAATTTGCTTTCTGGCGTACATGTTTTTTATTGATTTTGTTTTTGAGTAAAGCTATATATTTGAAACGACCAATTTAATGCCTTTTATTTATTTTACTAAGTTTTCACTCTATCAGGATTATCGACATTGATCGCGTACCCGCGCGATTGAGAGCATACCCGCCGGCGATAGCCGCAAGTCCCCATATTCCCCAAAGCGATCAGTGCAACCCGTTGTAGCATCTGCGTATCTTTTCAGCGATCACGTTTTATTTTTTATAATATATTTGAAGTGGATAAACAAATGTATTGTTATGAAATTATTTATTAAAATGCACAAACTTTAAGGATTATCGCGAAAGGTGTGCGAAACATGTAAGCTACCACTCCCGACATTGCCAAGTGAATGTACGCCGGCGTTGGCCGCAAGTCCCCACATTCCCCGGGGCGAGGGATCAGCGCAATTCGTCGTAGCATCCGCGTACCTTTTGAGCGATCGTGTTTTATCTTTACACACATATATAGGTATGACATATTTTTATATTTCGAATGCGAAATTTTAAATTCCCTATCTCGCGTTCACTGAGTGAAATGGAAAGGTGCAACGTGTTCTGCTCTACACCGTATCGTCACCTGAATACTTTCTGGAATTTTCCATTTGCATTTCAGTGCATTTTATGAAAACCTTTTTAAAGTAATTGTTTGGGGTGCTTCAATAGGCGCGAGTTGACTATCAAAAGAAGGTTCGTCATCATAACGTCTTAACGATTGCTGGGTTTTAAACGACTTATATCGTAGGACAATCACAACAAGAACCAAGGGATTAACGTGCCTTCGTAAGCATAGAAACGTTCAAAATATTGTAATTTGGTCTCCCATCCGCTGAGTTAGCATTTCAAAAGTTGCTTAACTTGCAAGATTGCAAACAGAAAGCGGGAGCCGGTACCTTATAAAGCTCGTCGAATCGAAAGGTTAATTAATTAATGGTTTCCAAAGTTTACGCGGTTAATTATATTAAAGGTTAATTATCAAATTTCTTCTGAAATGTTACATTAGCTTGCAAATCTGTAATCGGTATACTTACATATAATTTTTAATTTCTTAATAAAATTTTAAACGTAAATTATACCAACAACTCCATTATAGCTAAGTCTTAGGAAGTTTTTTTTCTGTTGGAGAGATTGCTGATTGCCTCAAACGGCATTTTCAGCTTCACTGGGCTTTAAAGGAAGGAAGTGATAGATATGCTCATATGTACGCGTAATGCATTTTACAAAAACACAAATGTTGATAAAATTTCCACGAGCAGGATTTGAACCAGCACCCTTCTTACATACCGGGTCAGATGCTCTCCCAATTGAGTGGTTCTAAGCAGCCCGCCGAAATTATTCAACACTATTTACTTTTTACTTTGAAAGCCAAAGGCGCCCATTCAATGTCAACAACTACCGTCATTAACATCCGATCATAATGTTTTTACAAATACTAAAGATCAGTTAAGAAGTAGGCAAGCTATTTATAAAGTGTTTTTGTTTTGTTTATAAACAAAACAAAATTTGCGTTAAAAATTTGTAAACAAAACAAAAACATTTTGTAATGCATTTTGCTTTAAAAAATCGTGCTAGTGGTTGGGATAACATATTTTACACCAAAAAAAATCGAATTTGCAAGCGTTTCAGGTCCATCCAATTTATCGTTATACCACGTCAAAAGATGATTATTAGCTGCGACTAAAAGATACGATATCTTTCGGGCTGAGTATACTTAAGAGCGGCTGTTGACAAAATAGGGGAAGATGGGAGTGGGGGGAAGGCTTTGTAGCCGGCCGCAGGAGGCTTCATTAGGGGCTGCTATAGTGTCAAGGGAGTGCAGAGTCACTCCTTTCGGTCCTCCTAAGAGGGAATTGGACACTGGAAGTCGCAAGTATAATGTATAAGGTACTTTCCTATCTCGCAAGAACGCTGCCGTGTTTACATTGCATTTGCGTTACCTGAAATACGGAAAGAAATATACGATGCTGCAGTTTTCGCGATTTTCGAGAATTCAATTTTTAACGTCTAACTAGAGCTTTTAGTTGGTTCGCGCTTCTGATGTACGGCGAATCGGATGTTTTGCTAGTTATGTTTTGAAAACTTAGAACTTTTTGGTCTTCTAGTATAGGCAACGGCGGCATCTCAAACCCGGCTTCGATTTCTAGCAGAATTATGCGTTTAAGTGTGGATATTGTTAAAAAATTGTTTGTAAGCCCACCTGGTTACGGCCATTTTATGTAAGTCTATAGACCTTTGATCTAGCGACCTACCATCAACCTCATTGTCATCAGAAGAAATATTATAACTACTTCTAATGAGCAACATCTACTTTTATAGCAATTTAAATGCAAGATTGTAAAATAAAGAAAAACATTATAAGCTTAACCAAAACCTTTGTAGGTACGGTGTTTGGCTCAAAGTATATTTCTTATTGAAATACTGTACCTTTAAAGATTCAAACAATAGTTAAACAATCGCCATCTTTATTTCTAATTTACCTACAGCTAGCTGTACCTTTCTATTTCCATTATAAACTAAATTGAAGCGTTTTGAAAATCATACATTATCCTGTTGAAGCCTGGCTATAATGTGTGATTTTCAGAGCCATCCAGAACTAACGATAGTGTTGGAAGGACTCCAAATCACCCAGCTTCATTCTTATCATAAAATAACTCAATCTGTTTAAAATTTCTAAACTAAATAATATTTACAATTTAAAATAAAAACCTTTATTAGTAAAAGTCTAACGCATGAACATTGCATTATACAACGAACTTACACGTTTAAACAATATTGTATTAACATTCGAACCACAAACCAACAACTTAGTTGTACTAAACTCTTATAGAAATAGTTGTCTGAAGAGAAACGGGAAAACGGTGCTGCTTTAAAACGATTAGTTTTCTAAATCTTTATTACATCTTTAGTGCTGCAGACTTCTACAAGCACTAACATCTAAGCTGTACGAAATTAAATTAACCGCATACCCGTTCCAACAATAACATGAATAAGAAAACAACGATGGCTACACTAAACCAGAATAATCTGGCTTTACAACGGCGTGTAAAGGTTGATTCACACGTGTTAGAACGGTGAGAGATCGTGTGGGCAATCATCATCGTTGAAACATCATCGGGGGTCGTGATGAATTCGAGCGTCTTTTGTTATGAACGCAGTAAGCTTTGTTGTGTTAGACTATGTCACGAGGCACCAACAATGCTCGATGATTGCAAAATTATACTTATAAAAGACGCGTTAGGCGCTGTCAGCATCTATTAAATCTATATAAACAAAAATGAATCGCTAAAAGTGTTGCTAATCGCAAAACTCGAGAACGGCTGAACCGAATTGACTGATTTCTTTTTTGTTGTGTTTGATGAAGGCTGAGAAAGGTTTTTATGGAGAGAAAAAACGTAAAAAAATACGAGTAAAATAGTAAAAAAACAAAAAAAATATTTTCCCATACAAACCACTCAGTCGCCAGCTGTCAAAATTTGACGTCAAACAAAACAAAACAAAGGCGCGTTAGGATTATCTTTGGTATGCCTTCAAGTTGATTAGAGGTCAGATTTATTTATTTGCGCGCCAAGTAATCAAACAAAAAATGTCGTGTACTTATCTATGGCATTACAATAAAAATATCATCACATCAGATATTACTAAAGTCTTTCAATGTTACATAAAAAAATCAATGTAACTTTGTTTTAGAGAAATAGGCTACAACAAGGTCTGCCGGGACTGCTAGTTAGAAATAAATACCTGAAAATAAAATCTTATAATATATGTGTGAACACGTCAAGGCACCGCTGGCATACACTGATGTTTATCGTGTCGACACTCACCAACTATTAACTCATGCAACATTTACCAGCAGTGATTTGATGCGTTCTTGTTTATTTACGTCCATGCAAAGTTCCTAACTCCGTACGAATACGTGTGGATCGGCCGTTATAAGCTTTACTATGTGTATTTATTCGGTGCTTATAAAAGTCTATGTAAATAGTAACTTGTAATACTACTTGCGTTACAAAGTACAGGCGGAGCTCGAAGTTTCGTTATAAATACTCCAACGCTAATGATTATAGTGTTCGTGCACAATAGGAAGCCAAAAATGTAATGTCAACTTTGTTAGCGGTTTTAATACGAAATACTTTGTCTTTTATGTACAGACGTAACTATGGAATATCAGGCTTTTAAAGTTACGCTGCGAGGACCCTTGTTATAACTAACTGGAGCTTGTACATAAAATGTATTATGACGTTGAGTGTACGTGGTAAATGTTGCAACAAATTGATTGAAACGAAACACTTGTGTACTCGGCGTTACTTTCTATTCTCGTTTATTTTACTTTTCATTTTTGACTCACTACAGTTATTACGACGCTTACTTGCGTTACTTACGTGCGTTCCGTGCTTTGGAAGGCGCGTAAAGCCGTTGGTCCCGGCTGCTTTAGCAATCGTTAACAGCCACCAACCCGCACTGGGCCCGGCCGCGTGGTGGTTTATGGCCCGTTCTCCCTATCCATCCATAGAGAAGGCTCGTGCCCCAGCAGTGAGGACATAAAATGAGCTGATGATGATGAACAGTTTTTACATCTTGTGAGTAAGGAAAGCGGCTCCCTGTAACATGTATATAGATCCTGGTTATTCAATCTATACGTTTATACTAAAATTGCACCTTTAAAGGTAGTACGAAAGTTTAAGTGAAACAGAAAAAGTGACTTTTTTTTTATCATAGTATTTTATTTATTTGAATTTGAGAATTTAGGTAACCATTTTCAAATATTTGTGACTCTACCACCGCACTGTGCCGTTGCACAAGAAGAGAATCTATATATTAATACGTGAAGCAAAAACCTTGTACTCTTTTTTTACGAAAATTGCGCGGACGGAGGAGTATGAAATTTCGCACACTTATAGTTTATATAGAGAAGGTTATCCGAATGTTAATATTTGATTAAAATTATGCATAAAAATACATTAAATCAATAAAACAAACATTACACACACTACCATGTATTTGACACACACGCTTATATACTCTTTTCAAAAATTTTAAAAATGGATGAGCAGCGGCCGATATTTGTCAATGCCAATCCAAACTCACATTCAATTTGTTTAATTTTTCATTGCTTAAGATACAATCCGTGCAGCCTTAATAAAATTACGGTTGAATTTCGACCATCAGGGCGACCACTAATCAAAATGAATACGACAACATATTCAATAGACACTCCTACTAAATAAATTCTAAATTGTATTGCTCTCATGTAGTTACAATTGTTTTTAAAATTAAAATGTATCGAACGTGAACACTGCAGAGGCACAGCAATTTCCTAACTAAAACACAAACTGACAAACTCAAAAAGTTGTAAAACTTTTGTAAGCTTTCATTGTTGAGTCTAGTCTGATATAGTGTTTATTAGTTTATATTTCTTGTTTAAACTAGTGTTTGTTTCTTAAAACATTGTAGAATAGAAAATAATGGAAAAATTACTTATTTAATGTTTATCCTGACGTTTCGAACCCTTTGCAGGGTCCCTGATTACAGGGAGACTGAGGTGTTGGTCGTCTCATAATTAGTTGGTAGCTTGTATACCCTCATTTTTTTTTATTTTTTTTTTTTTAAATCTTCCTCCAACATGATCGGAGACTTTCTTTGCAATACTCTTTCATACCAGTTCTAACTTTTATGCCTCTCGTACTTTCATTCCGCATACTACACTTTCATACATCATCTTTCATTCCATCTCAGGGGCTTATTACAAGACAGTTTTCTTAATTTCTATCTTAAAATTATTTTACATTTTCCCGTTACATACCCTCATTTAAATTTAATCAAGTGCGTTCCGTTTTACGCAGAAAGAGCTTACAGTATCTTTTGGCCTGGCAGTATGGTGTTGGGGCTGGGATTTAATATTTTGTATGATGGGATGGATGGGATCTCAGGCTGGTCGTAGATTCCAACCATATTCTCTATTGAAATTAGGATGTTTTTTAAAGTTGTTTCTTTTCAATGTGTAGTGTTCGCGTAAACTTTAGAAAACAATATGATGGAAAAAGTTTATTAGTGCCATATCACATAATATCACAATATAATACAAAAATACAAACGCCAGTAGGTACTGTCCACCTTACGAATTTGTCTAAAAAACAAACAAATTATTTTTAGTATCTGAAACCGTTTGCCTCTTGGTACTGCTGGCTGAGTGGCAAAGCTGTCGGCTCAATATCAAAAGGTCCTGGGATCTTATATAACCCGGATTTGTGATCAGCAACCCGCATTATTATCTGCACTTCGAAGGGCACGATCATCCGTTGGTACATGCTGCATTAGCTATAGCTATTAGCAACCACCACAAAACGCAGTGGGCCCGCGTGGTGGTTTATGGCCCGTTCTCCCTATCCATACATAGAGAAGGCTCGGACCCCAGCAGTGGGGACATAAAATGAGCTGGTGCTGAACCCGCATCTGGCAAGCGTGGTAATTAAACCGATACCCATCAATTAAAGTGATTACCTGATTTCAATGATGGGAGTCTAGCAGTCTAGTGCCAACTGATTATTGCTGTAATGCGGCCCTAGTTGTCAATAATTAAACCTATCAATTCATGTTTACACCAGCGGGCTTATGTTTGCCAATGTGCTGATTGGTTTACGAACAAATATTCGTGTATAATGGCACATACTCATATAAATTATTAGTTTTAGATCTATGTACATTGAAAATACGTTTATTAAGTATACATCCATCTTCAGTAGCTGAGGATGCCGGGTTAAGTGCACTTCCACCTTAGAACTTATCATCATTTAACATCAGTTGAGGGAAAGGCGTTACGGCTAAGCGCTAGGCTTATCCGTAAAGTATAAAATAGCTCTCGTATAGTACCTGTCAAATTATTCAATATGGTTGTTGGTTTTCTGGTTTTTTTTGTTGTTTCTCGTTATTTTTATAGTATTAAAAGAAACATATAATAATAATTATCAAGGGTCAGATTCAGAAAGCAGTACTCCTTGACACGGCACGTATTGTCAGGAGGTTCCTCACTCTGCAGCCCTGACCACCGGCTAGCTTGGGCCCTGCGCCGCTGCTGGCGGTACTCTAGGATTAGGTTTTTATAATGTTTTATTGTATTTATATTAAAATAGTGTAAAAATCTAGTTTTAAGAAAGAAAATAAATATAGAGTATAATAATAATATAACAATTTTTATTTATAATACGAGTATTATAAATATTTTGATTTGATTTGATTTTTATTAATAGGTAAATGGATAATACAACATTTTTATCGATGCTATACATTCAACCAACCAACAATAGCCGAACAACATTGAGCCATTGTTATATCTTAAGCGATAACAAAGTAATGAGGATAACACTTCAATTTTTTCTAAGACGTGACGTGACTCTTCGAACTTTCTTGAACAACTCTATTTCTCGTATTTACTAAAGATACTACCTATAAAGACGAAAACAGTTCTTTGCCTGACTATTATGAATTCACAGCCTTCAAACTTGTAATTTGCAAAAAAGGTTCCTAAATATCGTTAAAGAAAATGTATCTTAATCTTTCTGATAACAGATTATGTGTGTTTACGCAGACAAAGACGCAGACTGACGCTGGTACATTAATAATTGTCAAAGTTCCGTATCAACAGCATCATAATGAACGTCAGAGGGTGGATCGAACACTCAAGTTTCCATAAATCATTAGTTTTATAGCTAACAGAGTACACTGCAAAGTTAAAGTTCAGTCGTTAAAACACTTTAAGTACAACATTATGTAGTAACGTAACGTTTCAAAGAAAATATTGTGTGCCGGCGACGAGGAGTTGTCGTAAAATAGAAAAGGATAAATGTGTGCGTGACCACGCATTAAAAGGGAAAAGAAACAAATATTATGCCACAGTTAAAATTTGCAAGACTGCCGTCGGCATGCATCTCTTGAGACGCATCATTACGGGGTAGAGGTCGCGGGAGGATAGGGCTGTGGCTTTACTGCGAACGTGGCTTCTACCGCTCGGCCACTGCGTTGCGGCAAGCGGGTTTCAAGTTCATCGCGTTCTTTCTATCAGCGTTGATTTTGACTGCCGTAGTATAACGAGCAATGAACTAAAAAATTGCTCGCCGCAACGTAAGACGCTTGTACTTGTGGCTGAGGAATTAAGGAGAAATTTTGAAACTATATCCAGCAATGGATAAATATCGGCTGATGACGATGTAAAAACGTCCCGCTCTGGCTCTGTGAACTATTATTTCTCATTCACAAGCAAACATTCGTTATGGCAGTAAAATTTATTCCGAAATTATTTAAAATAGTAGACCTTAGGGAAATTTTACCTGTCTTTGTGGACACATTTATCACTGAAGGCTTTTTTATTTTATAACTGATCATGACAGAACGACAGGATCATAAAATACCTAAATGGTTCATTTAGTAAGAATTTAGGTGGTCAATGGTGCCATGTTTAAAACTTACCGTTGATTTTAAAATCTTAAATCCAGTAAGTAATTTCCTATTCGCCATGTCAGTTGAAACATATTTAAAATCTCTGTAACTACAAGTGGTACGCGTTAATTGTGAGATTTACGAAATGTCAAAAGAGAAATAAAGCTCTTATTTCAAGTCCGCTCAAAGCTTGTCCGCTTAAAGTCAAGACGCGGTCCAAAACATCATTTGAAGGTATATTTACACGTTGCGCTCGCCTTGCGTCTTTGGTCTTTGCTGACTAAGTGCACACAAGAAACTTACGTCTCGCTATCAAGGCTTTCAAAAAGATTTTTAAGATGTAAATGACGCTCATTCACGACGGATTACGTTCTAAACAGCCAGTGTTCAACGTTCACTTTCAAACTTCGCCGTTTCATAATAAAACAGAGCGCTAACAATTTTTTTTAAAACTGCACCCAACTAATAAAACGTAGTGATAAATATCACTAGCAGCAACGAAATAGAAGCTGAAATAAAAATGTGTATAAGATTCAGTAAACTTCAACTCTGAATGACGGCGCAAACAGAAACTTCATGGAGTCCTTTGCATGGACAACATTTTAGTTGATTAAAATCTGTTTAACTTCTCATTCTATTTACTAGTCCGCCTTCTAAATTTCTTTCGCGACCACGCGGCTCCCTCCTTATGTCGTAACGCAATTGCCGTGTCGGGAAATTATCTCATTACTTGAATCACAGTCCTTGATACTTTGAACAGGCACGTGTAGTCTAGATTCATTGGAAAATGCGTTGTATCACTATCATATAGAGCGTAAACTGCAATGGAGCGAGTCAGAAACTAACCGCTGAGCTGCTATCAATTATGAACCGCTATAACTGAGTAGTGAATTACTTAGATATAACATAGGTTTAGACGTCGGCGTCGCATGATGTCGTTGAGTGCCCACATTCCCGCGGATTAGACAGATAGCTGGAATCTCCAGCTTGTTATATGATAGCCGATGCGATACCAACGTCAATCCCATCCTAGCCGAGTCATTATCGTAAACGTTAATGACCACGACAATTACCACCGAGCTTCATCGAGAGGCTGCCTCCGAAATTGGACATTCCCAATCTATCGGCTCCCGGTCGATTTGTCCCTCTATAACTCCTTCCAGTCGACCGGCTTTAATTAAAATAGTTTCACGGGAAAAATTGTTTAAGGTAGTAACTTCATTTGTAGGCTGCGCCGTTCGCTTTTTCCATTTGAAAAACATCATTTTCGTACGAGTACGTACGTTGGCAATTTTTCGGTTCACAGCGCTTAGTGCGGTCCGAGTTCGAATGAGTCTTATAAATAAAGGTTTTATAAGTACGTAGGGGGCATACCGAAATGGTTGTTATAATGCCATTATGCTGAAGATGTTTTAGAAACTTTTTACTTGTACCGATCCGATCCGAACCCTTCGGAGAATCTAGTAGGGCACAGGGACACGCACTAGTGTGTGATGCCGTTTCCCTCTAGAAAACCTCCGAAGGTGATTTGAATTTGATGTGAAACCTCCGTTTCACACGGATTGAGGAACCTTTTAAGTTTTCGCCACCCCCAAATAAGCCCGGTGAAGCTGAAAATGCCGTTTGAGGAAACCAGCAATATCTCCCCAAAAAAAAAATTTACTTGTAGTTTTGGACGAAATCGAAGTTTGGGCAATTCTACACCATTATGATGGCTTATGTTCGACCGAAATAAGGAGTTTGGAGTTATAAAAATTCAAACGTAGAATTTTGAAGATGAAAACTTTTGACCAAAGGAAATGAGTAGTTCATTTCTGTACAGCAGTCTAAGTGTAATATACAAAGAGGCGGCTACTCGAGAGACAATGGACGGAGCAACTTTCAATATTAATGATGCACCGACTATGCACACAGGCGGGCGAGTTTCAAAAGCCCCCCATTGATACTCATTAACTATTGATTTAAAAGTAATACCCTTTTACCGTTGTCGGATCGGCTCCGCACAACTTTTAAAATTTAAATATGAAAGAGATTCCGTTTTTAAAACAGTATCTGATTTAGGAAAATTGAAGTGAGTGGGGTAACTCAATGTTTGTATTTTGAGAACCCACTTTGTTCCCTGCAGGCCATGTTGCAAACTTTTATTGCTGTTGCATCCTTAATGGACTTGCTTATAAATGAAAAATTTTACGTCGGAACACTTCAATTACTTCGTGTTTTACTACCGGTGACTATGGTACTAAGAGTAGGGGAGTTTATTACGATAAATATTTTGCTAGACGTCGTTAATTGGTTTCGTTAACAGCAACGTGTACGTTTAATACCTATTTTAGAATACCTATTGAATGTTAACACGAAAAATTATGATCAAAATATTTACGAAAGAAGAAAAATAATGATGGCCAGTAACAAAGAGAAAATTTACTCGGTCTTTTTTTTAATAAGATAAGGCCAAGTACATAAACATTTATATCGACATCGAAAACTGACAAATAATTAAATATTTGAACGACCAAACCGATAGATTCTATCTATAGTTAAAAATAAGTTAAAGTTAAAGTTAAGAAAAAAAAAACAAGTCCAAGTCCAAGTTTGCTAAAGCAAACTGTCACCTCAAATTACGGTTACAAGGTGAATGAACAACCGATCGCTCCGGAAATCCTTTGGGTCAATAGCGGATTTCATTGAGCATAAATGATAATTGAATATAGTAAAAAATACTATCTCAGAGTATGTCATTTAGTCATAAGAAAGATTTGCAAAAAAAACATATTAAACCACTATAGAATTAAATTGAGAAACAAACACACCTTACCCCTAGAACACACTCCTTTTATCAAATTTAAAAATACATCCTCAAAATACAGCAGATCATACGAGCATCGTACTTGTACAACTGTACAGTCACGAACAATAACATTTCAACAATGTAACTCTTAATACAATGGAATAAGACTCAAAACAGTCAAAAGTGTACACATGTTAATGCTTGTGACTGTACAATGTTGGCATTGCGTCCAAAATCTAGAATCTTTCGCTAGCAATAACCTTCGGCCTACTATAGATAGTTTCATAAAATTTCCGCTGAGCACGTCCTAGCCGAAGGACAGATCCCACCACGTAACATCTCCACAGTTTATTGTTCCAGCATCTGTTGGGTATGCAAAGAAGCTCGTAAAACGGCCGATTACATAGCGCAGTTAACTCTCTCTTACACTCATTTTTATCGGCCGACCTACCTGAAAATTTGTAATCTGATGCCTCCTTACGTCTCTGATTAGAACTTTATGAGGTTTAACAAGCCCGCGAATCCGGTTCGCTAACTTTTCATTGGTTTCCGTTAATGTTTTAGTGGTTTTACTGGATTGTTTGTTGTGTTTTATTATGTGGAACGATCAAATGCGGCTTGTTATTTCAAGGCTTTCTTGTTTTCATTAATTCAGTACCTACATGATGCTTCATTCAAATTATCCGTTTCTTTGTGAAATGCTACGCAGACAACAATGTTTGTAACTATTTTGTGTTAGACGCTTCCTAGGTGGAAGCGTCTAACTGTCGGACGACCTAAGGCTTTAAAATGAAATCATCAAATATCTTTGAACATTATGAAAATTAAATAAAAATTTTGATAATGTGCCAACATGGCTTGTCCACTGAAGTCCAGTTTTCAATAATGATATTATTATTGTTATGTTTGTTTTTTTATTATTATTATTATACTCTATATTTATTTTCTTTCTTAAAACTAGATTTTTACAATATTTTAATATAAAAACAATAAAACATTATAAAAATCTAATCCTAGAGTACCGCCAGCAGCGAGGCAGGGCCCAAGCTACCGGTGGTCAGGGCTGCAAAGTGAGGAACCTCCTGACAATACGTGCCGTGTCAAGGAGTACTGCCTTTTGCATCTGACCCTTGACCCAATCTTTCAGCGAGAGCCTCTCAAGGTGTTGATCGAGGCTCTTAGCTAAAAGATAAGCTTATTATATCTTTATTGCTTTCCCATATGTAACACAATGGCAATATGTAACACAAACAAATATGTAACCATATGTATTACAATTTAATATTATTTCAAACGTGCATCACTAAAAGACACGAATTCATTTGTTTATTGCAAAACTGCGCACGATAGACTCTTATACGCCTTCGATTCGAAAGCCATGTAAATCCTCATTCTCAGTATCGAGCTCGTTCCAGCGTACGTCACTCACTCGACGCCAGCGAGTTCTCGTAATCGCGCAGCGCAAATACGCCGAGCACTCACCGCCAGCCCCTTGTAACAGGTGTTCAATGTATGCGCAAGCCCTCGTACGAACAAAGCGGGATGAAACTGTATTGAGGATCGACTTAAAAGGGCGCGGCCTCTCAATACCACTCCGTGCTGTATTGTTGAATTAGTTTTTGGATATTTGATATGAAGTATTGATATTGGAGTAGGTAATACAAACAATGTATTTTTTTTATTTTTCAAGGGTTCCGTAAGGCTTCGTAATAACGATGTCATTTTGCTTACCATAAGATTATGATCAAATAATAAAGCTTTTATTTAAATTAAGCGGTTATTATCCCTTAATTTTTTTTAACTCTTGTCAACTTATTAACTTTATTCCACAAAACCAGAAAACATAGGTAAGTGCAAGTACAAAAGGTTGGGATAAACGTGAAAAAGTTGCATATTATGCAGCGCACACCGCGACTCCAACTACTATATTGCCAAAATCAGCACGAAAACTGTTCTGTAGTGTTCAGCAAACAAGCTAGGTCGCAATAAACCGGTGTGGGATCGGTCACTCGAGAACTCGGCCGGGGGACAGGCCCGCACAACTGCCCGCAACTTCAAGATGGCTCTTTTTCGAGTGGAAAAGTTTTGTAATTCGAATGCAATTGTAAATATTTGGTTTTCACACTGCGGTCTTCCTAACAAGTGAAGCGTGGCGAACGTGAGGCGCTTCTTCATTACGCCCGCTCGCTGCCAGCATCACAATGCCACCCCGGCCCGCGCCCGCATCTCCACTTTCATTCGCAATTAAAACGATATTATCAGGATCATACACTCCACCTCATTCCCCTTCATTTTTATTTTCGCTTCCGTCAACGAAAAAATAATCTCCAAGAATATTTTTCGTGATTAAGCTTGCATTGATACACATCTCGGTTGGTAATGGCTTAACGATTTCTGAGAAGGAAACGTTAGTCGGTAAGGTAGAAATAATGTTTCATTCGTTAGTCGTTAGATTTTGTTTACTTTGTGATATTGAAATGGCTGTTGTTGTGTTGCAAGCTGATATATTACTAATTGTGTTATTCCATGTTCCAATGGTAATATTATTCTAACTCCAATAAGTTATACATTCTCACCATAGGCACTGTATAAAGGAATTGCTACTTACAATATTTTATCTGAGATTTGAGAAGGTGATATTATTTTAGTTATATCTAACTTTTATTAATTACTTTTTAAATTTAGTTTCGGACAGCTAACTGCCACACGCTTAGGTATAACTAGGTATATCTTAACATAAGGTACTGCAGTTCCATGTCCTATTTCGAAAAGACATAAACTATAAATCTATTACAGTTTCGAGTTTATTTCCAGCGCGTCCAACAGCTTACAGCGATAATATGTTAGAAGCATTTTGCTTCGGGCACGCAAAGCCATTCGAAGTGTTGTAACACAGAGTAGGTATCGCTTCTTGTGTCCAATGATCCTGCAAATCCCATTCCGTCCGTCCCGGCACGTCTTGGACGGGGGATTACTAACCCACCGACCACAGCAATCACGCGGGAACCACGTCTAAAGTGCCTAGTGATAGTAACCTCATGTGCCATTGTTGATACACCAGTTAATACGTAGTTTGTACTTAATAATGATTCAAAAACATAAACTTGCAGGTCAATGAGAGAAGGTGCAAAGGAGAGAACCTTCTTTATTGACTGGATGTTAATAAAAGTCCTATAAACAAGTCGGTCCAACATTAAAGTTCCACGACTTCTTCTAGGGATTTCAAATAAATGAATTCCAAGTCCGCTCACAAGTTTAAAGTACTTAACTGGAGGTACAATTTTGTCACACAGGTGAACAATGGAGAGCGGAGTACATGGACTCAGAAATTTTCCTTTTTTACTATCCACTTAGTTCTTTTCCTTTTATCTTGTTACGGGTGAGTTTTAGGGCCCTGTTTCAATGGGGTTTGGTGAAGGGCTTTAACTAACACTTTGCTGCAAACTCCGGCACTAAAAAAACAATGCGCTTACGCCACTCCAGGTCGCAATCGCGGGCCAAAGTGTCTCGTAAAACAACACTCGCGAATAAAAAGGACGAAATCTTATTAAAGTAAATATTTATGGCATTGCTATCAACCTATTGGACGAGGGTTCCGTCGCCTTGATAAATTGTCCTGCCGCTTGCGGCCTAACGGCCACTCCCAAATATTTCTCTTACTACACGTCGCTGTAAAAAAAATTCGATGCCAGTTTGATTTATGGCATAATTTCCTTGAACGCCCTTTGGTATGTTCCTGAGAGTTTCGATTGCTTGTAAGTAATGCTCGGCCTTGAAAGTGCTAGGCGAATTACATAACTGGGCTAACCTACCAAATTTAAGAGTTTAGGATCTCCAGGTAAGCAACAGTGCTGCAGTCGTATTTCAATTCCACCTGGTTGTGGACAATATGGTCGTCTCCACACAATCAGCTGACGAGCCACTTGATTGTTTGCCTTCCATTCAACTTCACAATGGAGAAAATGAAGACAAGCCAGCTTTCTGCAACAGCTTTTATCCCCCATTTCGTTCGTTTGCCGAAAGTTTACATTTTGAATCCACCTCTGTGAATGCATTAGAATGTGCGCACATATTTGTCTTGGCATCAAGTGAATGTGTTCTTCGGAACAGCTATTTCGATGTTCTGTTTGCGTAGTCGAGACGTGTATGTCAGTGCTACATTTATTGTATCGAATTTACATATCGTTGTTATGGCTTCAGATATTACGTTTTCAATCGGTGCAACCTTTTGAGGTGATTCTTAGTTGAATTTACTGCTTCGAAGCGTGATTCTAATTTAGTAGAGTCTACTAACTTTGGTTGGATAGTATGTTTTAAAGAAATGTAGAGAATCGTATTTCTTATATAATTATTTCTGGGAACTGTCTGTTCATTTAGAAAATATTGTGTGCCTCTTATACATGCACTAAAATAAGAACATTTAATTGACTATTACAAAAAATTTCATGTAACTTAGGTACAAGAGCACATAGCACAAACACCAAAAGATATGAAAAAACATTAAATGGTCCTACACCATAAACTGTTCTTGTCTCACTAATCAAGTGCTAAAATTTATATTGTAATTTATCATCAAACTAAAACAGGCATCATTGGAAGATCAGCCCTAACCTACCGCGCTGACCCAATGTTAGTTGGTGGGGTTCAACGACTAGCCAGCTTACACCACCCGGGACTAACGGCTTCACGTGCGCATCGAAGCACGCAAATTCATAAAAGTACTGCTTTCTAAAAATGATTTGATTGATACGAATATTTGTTTCGTCTCCGAGTTGTAGGCAACAAGTTACACCGAAATACACGTACGATGGTTTCCCTCAAAAAAGGGTGATTAATGTTGCCGAACCCCTCGTAAGTTTCAGGAAACATTCGTAAGTAGAAGCTCGGCATCGAACTTTACAAGCGCAACTCTCGTCTTGAGAATTATTGCTGCTTTAACTTAACCTATAGGTAATATTTATTTATCTTCCTTTACTTCCCTTGGAAATGACATTGCTTTGCTTGGCATTTTTTTCTTATCTTCGAAGATAGTAACTAGGCTTTTGACTACTGAATGTCAATCTAACTTATTGTTCCAACTAAATTAATTTGAAACTTCCACCGGCGTTTTTATAAAAAATTGTCCAACATTTATTCAATTAACTTTGGTTGTGATTGTGTTTTGTCTTTAATTCGATTTTGGAATTGGTTTAATAACTCTCTGGTGTACGAGTATAAAATATGATGGGCGGACAAATTCAAGTTCTTGTTACGACAATGACCATCTTAGATACACAAATCACCAGTCTTCAAGTCACAAAACTTATTATGCTGTATGCATGTAAAAATGTAAATAACAAAATTGACACAGTCCGAAAGAAACTAAGGCGGTCTTAGTTAAACATCTTCTGAAACCATTGTAATTTTCTAAAGCGAAGCACTTTCTACTGACATAACAAGGGCCCATTCTCGCTAATAGGTTTCTAATAAGCATTGATCGCCTAACGTCCAACGCTGGCGTAGGCACTTCTCTTCTTATACTCGACTGAGCCTTTTCCTCGCTAATAACTAGTACGATTAACTTGTTATTATTAGGTGGACTCAGAAGCAATCTGGCAATTATTTACGTAGCAAACATTCTGTCGCGATGAGAGCTCGTTGATAAAACTTTCAGGCAACTATTACGTCAGAGGGGACAATTCCCGAGCATCTCTTAATTATCGTAGCTGCGTATTTCGTATTACAATAATGAAGCGAAACAATAACAAAAGTTTGGACGACGGAGCGCGGCCGGCGTACAACTTCAGTTGCTCATTTGAGTACTTGTTCAGTTCTCCTAATGAAAACTTGCTAGTGACTACGGTAATAGAACGTTACTTTTATTCGGTGACTTTACTATGTAAACGGTTGACGGTCGTGACCGCGCCCTGTGACCGAGTGACCGATGTGTTGTATGAAGAATCACCGGTACAGTCTGTGTTGATATATATTTTTAACTAGTCAAATTACACAATTAATAATGTGACAATATTATATTGTAACTAAATTATAAGTGGACACTGTTTTGGCAAATGAGAAACATAGATTAATTTATTAACTCTGTACTATAAAATGCTGTTTGTTTCTCAATAAATAAATAAATAAATGAAACAAAAATGGAATGAGAATGGGAAAACCCATGAAATTGACGTTTTGTATGAAGATTTTTAATAAAATCATATTTTTCATACTAACGTTTTTTTTAAATTTACTTAGCTTAATATTTGTGTTAACACTATAAAAATGGTAGGGCATTGTGTTGGTTTAACTAGCTAAATGTAGCAGCCCATAAAAGAAAAAAAACTCCCTTCAAAGCCACAATGAAACAAAAGGTCAATTCCGCTAACAAAAAAAATCAATTTAATAAATTTAAATTGGGCCATAAAGACACAAATTTAAAAATCATTGTTATTACTGAAGCCTAAGTAACATAGTCTTAATTAAATTTGTATAATAATATTAACAGCCAGTATTGAGTTTTAGAAGTAACACACCTATTAATAAATGAGAAAAAAACGTAAATTTCATAGGTCATCTCAGCCAAAAGACATCCACTGCTAGACAAAGGCCTCCCCCAAGGATTATGGGGGGTATATGCCGTAATCGCCACGCTTGGCAGGCGGGTTGGCGATCGCAGTATGTTGAAGGTAACCTCAGAGAGATGCTGCTGCCCATCCTCTGGAATGGTCCCTTAGTCGCCTTTTACGACACCCACGGGTTGAGATGGGGTGGTGCAATTCTTTATCCCCGGCACCACACAGGGAATTTCATATTTTTTCAATTTCATAGGTAAGGACCCAATATTACATTATTTATTCGGTGTTTAAGATTATATAAAATACAAGTTATTGCGAGAGAAAGAGAACTTTTTGGTAAGAAAGTGAAGAATGATTGGTAAAAATTTTAAAAGTCCGTTTTTTTTTATTTGTATAATTGTAATAATATATCAAATATCAATGGGTCAATCAATAATATATCAAATAAGCAAAAACCGCATAATGTCTCTTTCAAATTCTCACAAGAATCTTTCGTGGGGTATCAGTAAACACCCACGTATTTACTGCTCTCTTTAGTCAAATGAATTGGCATCATTAATTATTCAATATCATATATCATGCATTAATTACCTACCACTTATCAATATGTATCCGCTGACGACAGAAACAAATGAGGAATTGCCTTAACAATTCGCATTTCTTAAATGAAATTGGATTATGAATATGACTTTACCGTCAAAAACTTTGTATCTCAACCGGTCGCTACCTTACGTAATTAGGTTACCGGTAACACCGAGGTAGGGTAACAGGGAAGGCACGAAGCCACCTAAGGTTGTAACGTTATCGACGGCAACAATAAGTCGCGTTTTATACGGTTATTATAGCGCCATAAACGCCACCGGCCGGTGTTTCATACACTGCCAGGGCCGATTATACTGCCTATGGGCCCGATTCGGGGGTGGAGCCCCGCCCTCTGTCAGCCCCACGTGCCGCCCGACAGATGTGTCGAGATATCCGATATCGGGAGACACATTCATAATCTTCGTCTCCAACCTCCCGGTTCTTATATTAAAATAACGAACGGCGCCATCACAGGTGCGAACTCGATGTGAATTAATAAAAAAGGGCGAGCCCTGTTCGTCTTTCGGCTTACCGTTGGGAAACTTTTGTGAGTTATGAACCGGGAATTCGGAATGATACTTTAAAATCGAATTATTGAGCTAAAAAATGTTGCTAGACAAAGTTTTGTCAGGCTTTAAGGAGTTTAACTCCCCAATTTGTGTTTTTATTACAAACGACGCCGTTCTTTTGTTAAATTTCGATTTTGTTATTACAATACTTTTGATCGTGAAAAATGATCGAGCATTTCATTTGTCGTTCCAACTTAATTGACACAGCAACGCAATGTTGAAAATAAATTAACTGGCGCTTCGGCAAATCACCTGTAAGCTTCCAGATTTAATTAAAGTATACCATCTGAAAAATAAAGGTGGCCCCCGCTCTAATTGAAGCCGGGAAAAATAAAGTTAATTCGTCGAGCAGCTCTAGAGAACTTTCATTAGCGCTTCACAGCTACAATTGCGAGTTCAAATAATTATGTTTACGGAATCCTTTTCTTACCCGGAGATTATTTATCTTCCCCATTGTTACGAGAAGTGACGCGGACGAATTTCACGAAAATACCCCATTTATTCCGGACAAAAGGCGGCGCGATACCCAAAACTTTTTACATGGTCAGTGACAATGCTATTCCTCTTTTCTCTTAGCGTTGCGTCTGTAGCCATTGTGGTAGTTCACGTATAGGGCGGACCGGACGCTGATCTGTTTTAGAGTTAGTTTAGGTACATTTCATTCATTTTTTAAAGCATTGTTTAGATGCAGAGATAAACTTGTCAGAATTTTAGGTTTTTTGTTTATGCTTATGAATAGTTCCCTAGCATCTATGAGGATGTGAATAAGTACCTATGTAGGTATTTGAGTTAGCCGATATTAGTAAGTGACTCAACAACAACTTTATTAACATCCCGTCTATATTGGTATTGCTCGTTTTATCTCACCATTCTGCACCGTTACGTAAAACAGGATAAAATTCTGTTTAAAAAAAATAAGTTTCACAGAAAGTTTTAGGTATTAGCAAAATTATAGCGGCATATTTAACGGCGTAAAGAAAGCAAAGTGACGCGACCGTTACCTGCACTTCACTTCCTTGTTGAAGGGTGCGGTGAAACTTTTTGTAAGCTTTGCGAGTTGGGAAACGTGTCCGATGTCGCACGCGCCGCACGGTCACCGCACAGTCGCCGCGCGGTCGCCGTGTCCTGTTGTGGCGGCACTCCTCGGCGAGTGCGCGGCTTTATTCAGTTTCCCGACCCGCATAAATTACATAGGGAATGCTCCGCTCGCCACGCAACTACATAATATTTGTCCGCCACCCCCGCATCTCCATCCAGCTCATAATCTAAACATCAAACAATGCTTTATATCCAGCTCCCAACGACTTTCCAAACACCATGTTTTATGTAAGTGGGGATATTGTTTCCAATCGCTTTTATTGGGAAAGCAATAACGGAGAAACGATTTCCGTGATAAACCGTACCGACCTTATAATGCATAAAGAAAATACGGCCATCCACGAAATTCGACTGAACCCTTATTTGCCTCTCAGGGTGTTACTATCTTTGGCCCGATTCGTACGCAAAGCCAGCCGGCCGCGCGTGAAATACCAAGTGCGGCCTAGTTTCTGTGCGGACGCGTTGTTTGTTTAGGCCAGCCGAAGCTGCGAAAGGTGATGGACTAAATATTAACAAAGAGCCATCGCACGCCGGATTATAAATGTCAGTCGTGAAAGGTGTAACATTTGCGCGAGTATTGTTTGGGGGGCTTAGTTAAACATTCTTTGTTTTGGGGTGATTCATCCGGCCCGGGAAGTTGGAGGGCGATATTGATCTTCGAGTGGCGCGTGCCCATATCAACACGTGGACAAGGGATGAGCCGAAAGTTTTGAGCGGTACAAGGGTGGACGTGCGGCGTCAGCATAATCAGCGCCCGCGACGGCTGCTGTTTGCAGAGCTCGCTAATGCTATTTGCGTGGAAGGTGGCCGCGGACGTCACGTGTGTGTGTCTTAATCGTTATACGGAACACGCCTCGTCGCCTTGTTTTGTTTGTTGCTGGAACTTTGTCGGCGGCAGGTGATTACGTGACTCGGCGGAACGGGGCCGCGTACCGAAGTTCAGGGTTCGTTCGTGTGACAGATTGCGTTCGGGATGTACAGTATTAATTTAATCAAACGCTACGGTACGGTGGCGTCTAGACTGGTAACTTGTTTTATTAGGAAATATTAGATACGGTTTTGGAATGTAAGTTAACGTGATCGTGATCCTTTCAATTTGGTTAAGAATCTAGTTGGAGTAATGTTGTGTAATAACTTGACTGACAGTACATGAATAGTCCTAAAAATGTGTGCAGCGGAGTTATCCGCCGTGTTAACGCGCCTTTACCGTCTCTCGCTCTTTTCAGGTTGTGTGCTGTAATATTAGAGAGAGGCTAATGTGCAACCGGTCCCTCAAAAAAGAAGATCGGTCAGATCCATCGAATTACCGCCCCATAGCCGTAACTTCAGTTTTGTGCAAAGTAATGGAGCGCATTTTAAATAAACAACTTGTACACTCCATAATTCACGATCGAAACGAAACGGTCAACGGGTGATCTTCTACCGTACATTGCAAATCTATGGGGTGAGGCTATTGACAAGCGTGGTGAGTGAGTGGCTGTTAGCCTTAACATAGCCAAGGCTTTTGATCGGGTCTGGCACAAAGCTCTTCTCTCCAAACTCCCAGCATACGGTCTGCCTACTCAGTTTTGCAACTGGATCGCTGGCTTCCTGCATGAGTGCAGAATCCATGTTCTATCTGATGAATGCGCTTCGCGGCTCATGTCAGTAAACGCTGGTATCCCTCAAGGCTCCGTTCTGTCCCCCACGCTGATCCTTCTGCATGATATGTTTCCACTTGGAAAAATTCATTGCTATGCAGATGATAGCACAGTGCATGGAGGATATAACGGTCACCCAGCGGCAGGGCAGGTCGAAACCGAAGTGAGTCGAGTGAATCTTGTTATTGAGCAAAGGGACTACTACATCGAAGCCGTGATCAAAACAGCTGGCAGAGTCTTCGCGTCTAGATTCCATTTCTACTTAACATCAGGTGGGATGGAGTCATTTGCCGAGCTATTTATAAAAAAAATGTTTTTAACCTTTCCGCGCCGTACAATATATCTGATAACTGTCATCGAAAGACATATTGTCATTTGAATAGAATTAATTCTTAAGTCGAGATTTGGCTTACAAATTAATTGGAAACGAAATATCTGAAACTTCTTCTTTCGCATTAAAATATTTAAAAAATATTAACACAACATTTTCACTTGTTAGCAAATTCAAAGTGTGAAAATATACAATTTATCCCTGAAATACATTAACATTATTTTTTATTTATTCATTTAACATTTAACATATCAATTCACACAAGTTTTGCCAACTAGCACTGTCTTAAAAACCAGGTTATAATAAAATGTCAACTTCAAAAAAACTCGTCTTAGAAATCATACAAAGTAGCAAAATTATAGTAAAAACATACGAGTAGTATAGACACCACCATAATGACACAACACAAATCCAACGCTCAATGTCATGTTAAACGAAATATGTTACCCTAAGCAATCATAAAACATAACGTTACAAATATCTACTACAATTTAGTAGATTTTTAATTATAATTGTCGACAATTTACTAAGTTGGCTTTGATAAATTCTTTGGTATCATGCAACGCGTACTGTCATCAACAAAACTACTTATTTATGGAATTATTTATTTTACTGAACAACGGCGAATCACTTAACGTACTTCTAAACTATTGCGAGTTTTATTTGCTTTAGATTATGTCAATGAACAACGAGATTTTAAGAACATTAAACGACAATGTAACAAAGTAGAAGAGTTAATATTTAGCTAAACAAATTGTAAGAAATGTTATGTTGGAAAAAGGTGGTGATCACATGAAATATGCATGAACTATGCTTTGCCCGAGGAAATTAAACCCAGAATCTCTATATATTGCGCCGTTCGCTTTGCCATGTGGCCATACAGGTTTTTTAATAACAAACAAAGCTGTCATGTACAGTCGAGTTAATAATATGTATACACTTTTGACAGATGTTGATTCATAATACAAGGTAAATAAAGGTTACTAACTGTCGAAAGTGTATACATATTATTTAACTCGACTGTACCAATAATGGCACTCAATTGTTTTTTTTGGTTATTCCTTTACTTCATTTGCAAATAAATAACGTGTACTTGAACCTGAACTATTTCCTATTGTCTCGTGTCTGTGTTTAAATAAATCCTTTTTTCTTTCTTTCTTTCAATAAGATATACAACAAAAAATGATTTTTGTAATAATGTTCTCACCTATTTTTAGTAATGTCTACGTCACTGTTGCGGTTAAATGTTAACTGTGCCACGCTAACGTACGTTTCTATTGTTTCAGGTTTCGGTTTCGTCACATTTCAAAGTGAAGACATAGTAGACAAAGTGTGCGAAATACATTTTCACGAAATCAACAACAAAATGGTAAGTACCATTTGCGTAATGTATTTAATTAAGTGTTTTTCCACTTGGAAATGAACACATTTCTATTTGTGTTATTCACAGAAGGGACGCCTAAGCCATTAAGAACAACGGTTTCGCCGAAGGGAATATCTGAGCACCATGTTTAAACGAAAATTAAACTTTTTGAAATTATTACATTCACATTAAAGATTAACAAAGTAAATCTAGGCTTGCAGAAGGCTTCTTGAAGAGTTTCAACCAACCCAACGCAAAATTTGTGAAGCATAAGCCGGTGTTCTAGCTGTGTGGACAAACCACAAGCCCTATAACCAACCAAACCGAGTACAACATGTACCCTGCTAATAATCGAACTCGAGACCTCTAGTCCAGAAAATATTTTTACAAAGCTTTAGAAAATCCAACTTCCCATGCATTGGAAGGCACTTAAATCCGTTGGTCCCGGTTGCATTAGCGTTCGTTAATAACCACCAATCCGGGTTACTGGGCTCACGTGGTGGTTATAGCCTGTTCTTCCTATGGCTTTTACATCAATAGGGAAAGCTCGTGCCCCAGCAGTGGGGACATAAAATGAGCTAATTTGATAGAAAGGAGCTCGATGGCGCAGTGGTTAATGCGCCAGATCTGCGAGTGCTGAGGTTAAGCAACTTTCGCAACGGCCTTTCATCGGATGGGTGACCAAAAATGTATCATCACGAGTTCCTCCGTGCTTCGGAAGGCACGTAAAGCTGTTGGTCCCGGCTGTCTAAGCAGTCGTCAACAACCACCAACCCGCACTGGGCCCGCGTGGTGGTTTATGGCCCGTTCTCCCTATCCATCCATAGGGAAGGCTCGTGCCTCAGCAGTGGGGACAGAAAATGAACTGATGATGATGATGATGATGATGATGATGATGATGATGATGATGATGATGATGATGATGATGATGATGATGATGATAGAAAATCATATTTTACTAATAAACATTTTTGGCTTCAAGAAATTCCCACACTATTTATAGGATTCCACTATGACATCGATGGCCAATTTATATCTACGAATAGAACCCAAAATACCATTGTCATGGCCGCCGTGGGACAGGCGTGTTTAATTTATAGATTTAGTTAACGATATCCCCAGAAACCTCTTAGGATAGTCTAAACCACAAACAAATATTAAGTACCGCGACCCGAAATTCTTGCTCAACCTTCAGTAAATATCAATTCCAAGCTCTGGGATAAGAAAAACTTTTAGTATATATGTTAGGTACGTACTTAAAACTACAATTTTGTTGTATTCAGACTTCTTTGTTTCATTAAAGCCTTTGCGGTGACGGAATCGTAAATATTTAAAAAGGTTTCTTTGACTGGCATAAAACCTTTTTTACGTTACTTTATTGCATCATCGTCATCAATAGTCATCATCATACACAGCCTGACTGACTTCACCCACTGTTGGGGCGTAAGAATAGGATAATAAATGATTTTACGGGTTTTCAAAACTTAATTGTAATAACAAGGAAAGCTATACAATGTAGCTATTTGTTTACTGTACATTTCTTGCCGAGTGGCAAAGCGCTCGGCTCGATACCCGAAGGTCCCGGGTTCAATTCCCAGGTCGAGCAAAGTGTGTTTTGGATTTTTCGATGCATAGCCCGGGTTTGTGATCACCATTTGGCAAGCGTGGTGATTAAGCCATTACCCATCAATTGTAGCGATGACTTGATTGAGGCCTTTGCCTAGCAGAGGGACAGTATATAGGCTATTTAATTTACTTTACTTTACATTTCTTGATATAAACACGTTATTGTGCTAATATAAATACATAGATGACATCGAAGAATAGTTTTTATAAATAAGATTAAGTTTGAAAAATTATTTCTAAATTTCAATTTAGCTATTGCAGATAGGTATTTTGTTTTATTTTTATAAAGAATTTTCATTTTATTGTTTTGGGCGTTCATCGCATTACCCACATACTCGTCTCCAATTCCTCAGGGTTTTTATATACAAACAGCAGTGTGACAATATTAGCTAAAATAGATATACTGCCAACAGTCTCTCAAGTCGATGGTCGTAAAATATCACCCCCAGCGAAAGCGTTATCACAAAAATGCCTGTATCTATCCAGCCAGCCAGATCGATAGTCTTAAAACAACAGTTGTTTACTGGTATATTTTGCAACCCAATCTCCTTGTTGTCCGTCAAATATCAATTAGAAGACGGAGAGCTGGCGGCGGTCCAAACAGAGCCAATAAAATGCCACAAAGGCCGCTTTGACTGTGTCGAGATTCCCCCCGCCCTCGCCCAGAGGGCGCAACACGAGCATGCCCATATAAAGGCTTTTATTTACAATTATCTGGACGTGTCTTAGAGTTTTCGTGATCAATTCAACCTCCTCTGTCATATCATCAGCTCATTTTATGTCGGGACCATAAACCACCACGCGGGCCCTGTGCGGATTGGTGACTACTAATGCAGCCATGACCAACGGCTTTACGTACCTTCCGAAGCACGGACTATGATTCTGAATTCTCTCGATGTCTTGTTAGTTTTTATTATAAACTTATTTCCTCGTATATTCAATATTTTTTTATAACTTATGTTTCTGAGGACTTTTAAGCATGCAGTTTGTTATTTAATTATAAACCACGAGTTTTCTCTTTTTAAAAGATGATTTTCTAATACCTTTCTACCCACACTCATAACGTCAAAAATCCATTACCAATCATCAATGTGTCAATCATTAAACAAAATTGATGATAAACAAAATAATGCAGCATCTATGGTGCACGCGGACATAGCCGCAGGCACAGCGAATGCCACATAAAGTGAATGATCGCATACTAAACCTGTCACCATTTACAAGACTATTAGAATCATGTGCTGTCATAAACCTTGGCGGATTAACTTGTGGCTCACACGCACCCGACCGCTGTCTGCCCGCTTAATTCCAGCGAAAATTCCTGGACATAATCAAATTAATTGCGCCCATCCACGCATCGCATCATAACACTAATAAAAATAATGACATCGTATTTACCACTGAATAGTAATGTCCACACTAAATTGTTTGCTTTGTTCATCAGAGTTCACTCAAGTATTAGAAATGTCAGGCATGTACACACGTTTGAATTAAATACCTCCCCTAAGGGAGTCACTCGTGAAAAAATGTTTAAATTAAAATAGAAAACTTGTGGGGGGAGACTGCGTCGAGCTGTAATGCTCAGCGGCCCATGCACGTATTATTACGATTGCACATAAGTCGTTCGCATCAACCCCAGTGACTCTCGCCCTTCCTTGCACTTCGATGCCCCCTCTATAATTAGCACTAGTGATTCCTGACGTGTACTCGCAACTGATATAGCTAACGTATTATTCGTTTGAGGTTTTATGTGAGCCAAGCGCTTGGTTTTTCATCTCCCTTGATGGCAAGTGACGACGACCTCAAAGGTGAATCGCGCTTCACTCAAACCTCCCAAGTAATGAGGAACTGGAAATCCCACCCTCAAATCTTAACACAAAAATGTAAACTGTCCTTTTGTTGCAAAATAAAACAAGATAGCTATCTACCAACCAATTTTAGAACTTCTGCGTGTTTCTGTTTAAACTCAAATTGTGCGACTGAGACTATTGGTTGATTTCATTTAACAAATATCGATTATACGACACGAGACCCGTGCGTCCGTATTTCACCTCGATGGCATATTGCATCTTTCCACAGTTCATAGTGCCTCCACACTTTTTGTTCTCTATTTCAGGTAAAGCACAATGCCACGCAAATTGTAAACTGCATTGGACTTTTTTAAATCCGTGCGGCAGCGCGGCGACGCACGCCTATTCGAGCCATTACCTACATTGTCTTTGCTGCTGAAGCTCCCAACGCCATTATCATTCTCCCGGCTGAAAGGACGGGAACAGATACCCCCTTTCCCGTCACCGATGCATATTCCTGATTATTAATGCTCGTTTTTTGTCTCGCTCTATTATACAGCGCGTAATGGCCGCACGAAGCTCGCGGCATGTGTCGAGCGAAATCGCAAGGGTGATGCTCGCCCTAAGTGGAACAAACAACGAACAAAGACATCAAACAAATGGGTAGTGTTTTAGAGTAATTACAGCTTGCTTCCGTGCGAAACGAGAGATGTGCTCGAAGCGCTCCCGTAATGTTTGCGGCGCTGGCGACGGGGAACTAATCGCTTATTATTCTGGCCCTTTTTTGTTGCGTGTCGACGCAAATGATCAATGTTACGGGGAACCTTTTTACTCGCTTTTCGTAAATGTAAAGCTGGAGCTACATAGTGGAGGAAATGACGTCTGAAGAGCGCCTCCACGGCACTTAACGTTGTACGAACGTTACAACGTTCGGATATACAGTCGGTGCGTGACTCGTAAACAAATAAAACCGTTAAAAATTCGCCTCGGCATATCATAAACACATCTGATAGTTATATTTACGTACGCAATAAAGAAGACAGAGGCGCCACGTCAGCGCCGGCGTTTACGCCGCGAGTAGCTGTACTCGTAAATTTAATATATTGTCATCTCTTATATTAAAATGGTCGTTAAGCTAATAGCTGCTCCGCCTTCTCGCGCAAGAGTGATAGGGTGATATCGCGGTATACGCTTGATAAAAAAAATGTTTTCATTCTCTTTGACAGCCCGTTATGATAGATTATCCAGTAATATTAATTAACATATCATCGTCGCACCTCTTCTGCCCACTAGCTGCTTCGAACGCGTCATTGTTCGATATTTAAAGGTATATTTAAGGTTTGATTGATTGATCCGTCTTTAATATTACCCACAATTTTTAGTTCTCGTATAAAAAAGTTTATATGTAAAGTTCCTGAATGCATCATAATTATAAGCGAATAAAAATGTCACGCGCTAAACGGGTCATGAGCACATCAAAATTTACATTGTTATGTAGTCGAATATAATTATAACGCTCGCAGATAACTCTCGTTACCCTGTCACATCTTTACACTAATTGTTCCCTGTAACCATTAATTTTAACAACAAAGTAGCGGAATGGCCCACAAAATGGCTAAAATATAGAGTAGTTTAGATTTCGCCTTGTAACATCAATTTATATTTGCTGGATTTAGGCGGCTCCGGGACACGTACATACACCTGCGTTTCTTTATGAGGTCACACCTGTTAAAATTGTCTCGCCACTGATGCAAAGAAACATGGAATTTATTGACCTAGAACTTTGAGGCGAAATTCGATCGCACATAATCTACTTTATGGGGAGAGACGGCAAACTGGTCGATACGTAGATTAAAATGAATCTACGGCGAGCTGAATTATAATTTGTGTAAGTTTTCTCTAAGCATTTGGGTAAGTGTCGTATAGTTAAATAAATTTTCGAAATTCTTATTGCGTGACCTTGTATGTTCATGTGATAGCGATATTCGTACAAGGTTATGAATTTCAGGTATAACGTGCTAAAGCTATACATTACATTTGACTTTATTTAAATATAGATACTCAATTACCCATATCAATGTTTGTTATAGAAAAAAAACCGTGGTAATATGATAAATAGAGAAAGCAATTTCCAATGAATTGACGCTGTTAAGAAAATGTAGGCACTTAGTTTCTTGCCGGTTCTTATTAGTACCTTTTGCCGAAGACTAAAGAACTGATTGATAGTGGCTGTCTGAAGTACTAAAAAAAATATTTAAAAAAAATTAAGATTATCTAAAAGTTAGTAGGTACAGTTTATTTGTATTTTGATACACGTTTATGAATTTCAACACACTTAAAATGAATGTGTACTATAACGGTACCACATACAACTTGTGTGACAAAAATGGAGCAGCAGCCAGAATTTCTCGGGTTTTATTTCCCAGCGTTGAATTACGTTTTATTGGACGTTTAACTAATGGTTTTCCAAAACAACATGACAGCCGGACTCCATGATTCATACGCAATTTTTTTCATACACACACATCGGCTATTCTCATACCGAATACATTTCGAAATGTTACACGATTGCCTCGCGGACCAGTACAGTCTCGGACATTCACATAAATGTGTTATCGTATAGTTGTCCTCATATGTTTTCGCCAAAAGTTGCAACAATTTTTTTACGTTACAACTACTACTAGCTTATGAATTAACATGTGATTTAGCTGCAATCTTGTAGACATACAAATTATTGAACACTTTTCTTGTGCAGATAATGTTGTAGATTTTCCATTTTGTCCATAATTTCGGCTTCTGACTGTACAGCGGATTCGGGGGCACAAAATTTCTCCTCAATCGTAGACGAGGCTAACAAATGGTTTCCGTTTAGGAAATAACACTAAAAGTAGGCACATTTGAAAGTGCCACTTAAATCTTGGGATCCTCAATCGCCATTTCTCTTAGCTTCTTAACTGGTGTAGGTCGTCTCGCACCCTTGTCGTTAATGCCACCTAAAGAATTGTCTACACACCAACGGGCGATACAATTGTTTTAATAGCTCTTGATAAGTGCAAGGGTCTATGTTAAAAGCTTAAATCTCTTTTGAAGACTACTTCAACATACACAAAAGGGCAAACAATTGAAAACAAGAATAATAAGCAATGCTTAAGTATATTCAACGTTCATATATACATATACGTACATATACGTTCGTATATTCAACTATGATAGGGCATTTTCCAATTTTTATTTTTTTTGACGCTGTAAGGGAGAAAAGAGCTGGACACTTGCTGAGTTTCTTGCCGGTTCTTCTCAGTGCAAGATCTCTCGCCCAGAGTAGACTTACGAACCGATGGCATTCATAAGAGCTACTTGTAGCCTAAACTGAATAAATGATTTTTGAATTTGAATTTGAATTTGTTCTTGTCCAATGTAATAGTGATACTGGATTTAATATTAGAGAGAAATTGTTCATAGTTGGATAACAGAAGAAACTGATGTTAGAACGCCAGGGATCGAGAAGCTTGAAAGGAATGAGGAAAACATTTGGTCAGCATTGGAACGTATTTAAAAAGCAAAGTGTCTTACAAGCCATTTATGTACATTCTATAATGTGTCGTGGCGTGTAATCACTTATCGCAAACGGCCTTCACAAAAAGCGGCGGGCGCAGACATTTTTCCGACATACACCGACAACGCCAGTTAACTACATCGAAGGCACGTCCCAAGTACATAGCTACGTCCCAAGTACATTCCTCCGTGTCCGATCCCTACCCGGAGTGGGCCGCGTCGAACAATCAATCACAGCTCCTCCGCACTCGTGATTACCATAAACTTGCCGTTTTAGCAGGACCCAGCGCTTCTTCTAAGCTTTATCGATCCCCCCCTTATTTTTGCGCCTCCTATATATCAAGCGCGTCCCTTCCATTCAAAGTTGCGATTGGCAACTCGCGGCTCCCAGATTCAAGGAGAGGTTTTTATCTAGTCGCCTCTTTTCTTTTTAAAGTTTCTCATCTTTGAATCAATGTCACACCCGAAAAGTTACTTCGGCGACGGTAAATTTCAGTTAACTCCTTTTACGCGCTCGGTCCCTTGCCATTTGAGCCGATGACGGTAGTTTTGGCCAAGTCTACTTCGGGAGCTGGCCCCGACTTGGGAACTATCGTTACGGCGTAAGGCTGTTTTAACAAGCTCCAATTTGGCCTCGAACAATTTGGCCTAAACAAAATTCCGACTTCGACAATATGAATGGAAACTTCATACACCTGATCCGCTTACGGCCAATCAAATCGATACTTATTTTCCAATAGTTCAATATCTTGAGAGTTCAATTACACGAATGCGGAACGTATATTATATGTAGCGTTCGTTATACATTCTTGAGTTAGAAGATTACATAACTACCTATCCCTTAGTCATGCTATTAAAAGCTAAGATAGAAAGGTGGTCCCAATCTTGGGTCTATGGTGTGCAACACTTACAGTTAACGAGGTTCTCTTACCCTAGAGGGTTCATTAACTACCTGCAAAGGTACTTATGGCGACGTAGTGACTAACCAAGTTAAGACATATGCAGTCTAGAGGTGGGTAGATTGCAATATCGTAAGCAATCAGCGTTAAAACTATGTAAACAGTGTGTGAATTGTATATATTGTAGTATTGATTCTAAATATAATGTATAATGTATTATACTAACATGATATACCAACTTGTTTTTGTGGTCAAAATTCAGACCGTATATGAATTCTTATGAAAGTCGTTAATACATCGGTTCGTAAGTCTACGCCTAGAGACCTTGTACTAATTAGAACCAGCCAAAAACTCAGCAAGGGCGTATCTTTTTATACAACGTAAATATATTGGAAAATTACCTCCATTTATCATTCTTGTTTCTACACTTTTTTATCACAAAAAAAGCCCTTTCTATCATCTTTGTGTCTACTATTTTCATCACAAAAGAACACAAAAATACTACAAAAACACTAAATTAAATTTGAAGATTAGCGTCATATACTAAAATTAAACAATATGACACAGTAGGTACTGATGGAAACAAAATCCATGACCATAATACAGTCATACAGAAAAATGTCTCTTAAAAAATCGTTAATGAGCATAATGAGCCTTCATCTCCAATTAGTAACTGCGCCATTTCCTACCTGAAAGGTTTACCCTCGTTCAAGTTTTTAACAAAAAAATTACTAGTTCGATCATAATCTGATAACGATCGCTATTTGAACAGCTACCTAATTTCCTATATACGTATACGATATAAATTTAATGGTCTCTAGCTCCACGGCACGCAACTTCCAAATGACGCAACTAAGTCGAGCGCAAAGACGTAAATTAAGGCTCAACAGGCCTTTCCGGCTTTTAACGATTCCTGCTCTAACTCAAATTTCGAAGCGTGAAAGAAAATTAATTAATTACACGCAGTGCACGCTAAGAAAACATTCACCTATTCTTTAAGCACTCCTTAGGTAAGTTTGGTCGTAACCAAAGTATTCGATTCCAATGACAATCTTTGTTGAGCTTCAGAAAAGCTTTTTTATATTAAAACTTAAAAGTCCTGGTGTTTACCCTTGGAAAGAATTGTTGTGTGAAGAATTATTCGGTCGTAAAATCTTTAAAAAGGTAATAAAAATAACTTTAACGAAATTTCAACAACAGAATTAAAACAAAGTCATATAATTTAGTTATCACGTCAAACATGTCGCACAAGATCCTGCTACAAATTGATAGCAGCTAACTCTTAGCCGCCAATTCCAAAGTCTACATCTAATTCACTCATAGTCGCACACGTGGGAACAGCGCATTCGCAGGCGGCCGTGTAAGCCTACGATCCTATTACTAATATTAATCCAAGCGTAAGAGATACAGAGAAGCTCAGGAAATGTTCTGAACGATGACTTACCCTCTATACTAACTCAGCTGCAATGCTGTATTGAATAGAATTTATATCTTTCACTACAAAAGAAGTCTGCGATAAATTATTTAACCAGGCATGTCAAATTAAGGAGACGGAAAGGCTTAGTGATTTTAGAAATATGACTGTTAAAGTATACCGCTGAACAATTTAGCCCTTTGTCAATCTAACTAAATAAACTAAATAACTAAATAAACTCTCATAAACTTTTAGTAAATCTATTATGACATGGTACTAAAGTGATCAGTCACTTCCGACGCTGACTGTACCAACATAGTTTTAATGATCATCTTGAATCAACTTTTAAAATAAGAATCCCGCAGCTCCGTATAAATAAGTGTCACAATTGATAATAATAAAAAAGTAATTTAAAAGAGAAAACCTCGTCCTACAGTGACGCACAAAGGTTGACAAAGAGGCCGAAAAAAATATATTCCAAAGTAATAAACGATGCCAGCTTGAGTACTCTTATCAAGATGAAAATCGTGCTTTACCGAGATCCCACTTTTATGGACAGATTAGGCAGTACCCCGGCGGGCGGAGGAGAGAAATGATTCGGCCGACTATAAAGTATTGTAAGAAACGTCGCGTAATTGAAACAGCGTCGCTGCGTGCAATAAAGTAGTGGGTGCTGAGGGCTCGGTGTCATCAATAAGGCCATACGTTAGGGCAGGCCGGTTCATTACGGGGCGCGGCGTTTCCGCATTCCCATTACAGGGGAGTTAGGAGGCGCGAGCGGCGATAAATAGCAGCAGAGCAGGCTGCTTTATTTCTTGCGCACAATTTCATTTACATTAGAGGTGCTGAGCCGAGTCTCCTCGGAGAGTCGTATGAAAGTCGCGAACAGATTCATGCAAAACAAGTTACGAGCGGCGGGACCGCGTTCCGCAATCCTTAATCTAGCCGGTAGTGTGGCCGCCGCCGCTGCCGCCGCCGGCGCCCAACGTTCAACCTACTTAATTACTACTAATTGCTTTCTCACGGTGTATTATTAATTCCGAATGTCACACGAATTTGTCTCGGACGTAAAATTTGTTGTCCTAATTACCTACAGCGGCGTTTGCTTGGCTTTAGGCGTCTTCTCCGTCCGTCGTTAATAGTAAACAAATTAAATACGAAGTGTACTATAAACGTTCTTAGCTTGGTATATTAACTGTACTATAAAACTTAAATGCAGTTTAAATGTTATGTTGATAAATAACGGAATACCAATATTAACTACATTGCATTTTACCATTTTAGCATTCCGCATAAAAAGATCTCATAAATGTTTCATAGACGTTGCGGAAGCCAAGATAACGGCAGAACTTAAATATAAACATCTAATTTTGCAAATTGGCGTTTAACATATAGCAGCGCAACCACAAAAGGCTGGAATAGTTTAATGCAAATAGCACTCATATCCACTTCGTATCCAATATATCGTGTCTAATTTTATTTGAATTTTCCAGTTTCTCGGGTCGTACATGGAAATACTTAAGGGTATCGCTCCGTTTGTGGCTATTATACAAATTTCATTATGCGTTTGAATTATTAAATAGTCAGTTCGTTCGTTCGTTACATTTTTCTTTCCAATTGGGAAAGCACTTTTAAGTGTGGTCCGTATTAGCGAGGCAGCGAGTCCACGATAATCGTGTTTACTTACAATTGCAAATGGCCGCTAATTCCACTGAGTATCTGCCAATGCACTGTTCCCAGTTTTGTTTTCGGCTTAATTGGCCTTTTTATTCGAATTTGCGGCAGTTTCGACTGTTAGCGCCGGATTCCACTCGGCTTTAGATTTAATCTCAATACTGAGCCTCTTTATTTAACTACAAGTTCTCGCTAAAAAAAAATTAAAAGATGTAGCGAGACGTTTAAAATGAAAATGGAAAACAAAGCGCAGACAACTTAATTGTTGGAACTGATACTTTAGAAACAGAGTAAGCTGTGCTAACTATGCTAAAACGAAAGATTATCTTAGTGTTTTTTTGTGTACTTTGCCACTAGGTAAATGGTTTTGTTCACGTTGAATACGTTAGTAAGTAGGTACTTATCTCTGTAAGCACATTATAATTATAAAGCAATTTAAACGAAGCTAATATTTTTTAAATCTTGATTTACGGTAACTTCATTTTGCAAAAAAACATTTGACAATCTACAATCATCTTTTAAAACTGACATGAGACAAATAATACAATCAAAGCTGAGTGAGTAGTGTAAACGTCTTGTGCTTCGCGTAACTACCCGCAGCCGCTATCCAGCCGATCGATCCCCCAGAAATAGCCTTTGGCGGTAGACAAGCTCCACTGCTATGAATGTTGCAGGGGCCTTGCTTCACCCCTTAATATTTAATACCTAACTAACATTTCTATGACGGCGTCCTAATATAAAATTCAACTCGAATGTGACACATAATAGTGTTTTCCACGTCTTGTCGTGGCGCGCTCTGTTTCCAGACCGCATGAGGGGTGTTATTACGCCCACCTTATAAATTGCACTTTGAATGTTGCTCCTATTGATATTTACTTGGGTCATTTCAATTAGAACGCTTGGTGTGTCAACCTAATTATATACACAGTAAGTAGCTTTGTGGTCGAATTGGAAATGGGGTTGTATACCTACTTAAAGATGTCAGTTGGGGGTACTTTTTTGTAAATGCTTTTGGTAAACTTTACTTCTTTTTTGTATGAAAATGTTTTTATATCACTTGTAAATAAGAAAGTAAGTAAGTAAGTGACCATGATAGTTTAAAAAGTTATACTTGTAAATAATGCTTATTTTCATAGGCAGAGGTTAGGTAATCTTTTAAGATTATTTATTAATTTATCTCAGAGAATATGATTAGAAAACTATTTGATTCTAAGTGTAGATAGCAAGTGCCTCAGTAGTTGAGGATTTCGGGTGCAGTGCGCTGCGCTTCCATCTTCGCCTTATTATCTCTTCTATGGGCTTATCATCACTTAAGGCGACGCATTTGAAATTTGCGTAACGGGGATCTTGATTTTTCCCAACAATCACAAAACATATGAAAATGATATTTGATGACATGATTTTTCATTTAATTGACTTCATTTTGCTAGTTGCAGAAACACGATTTGTCAACTTTTATAGCAGAGAAAAAAATATCAAAATAACCTCTTTTAAAACATAGATTTGCATTTTACAGGCTAACCAGACCGATTTAAGCATCTAAATTTTCTTAGTAGATTAGTCTTAACACACTTTAATATTGTAGTTAATTTTTTTTTATAATTTGTAGTTTTAATTTGAAAGAAAAAAAACAGTTTTTCTTATGGAACGGGGCGCAAACGCTCGTATCAAAACGTATGAGATTTATTTGTTTAGCGGTGCGTCGCCTTAACGTCTAGTGAGATAAAGACTTACCCGTAAGGAATTTAAAAAAATAGAGGTTTCATGATTTTATCTTATTGATAAATGAAACAATTACACATGATTACAAATGCACATGCATAAAACCGCATGCTATAAATTTACCTTGCCATTATTACGTACATGCAACTTTCATACCTAAAGTCTAGTAATGAAGTTACATACGAGTCCCGATTTCTCAAATATATATTCTAAAATTGTCAGCCCTATTCGCAGGTAGCGTTACCGCTCGCTTATCGGCGGGCGGACGACGCGCGACGACTCGATCGCTTCGATCGCTTCGATCGCTTATATCTGATTTGAATTTCGCGCATTACGACCCATCGAGCCCGTCCCCCGCCGCGCCCTCTCTAAACACTCAGACACTTTAAGTAACTCAGAAATTCCACGGAATACGACGAGTCGCGCTTATCTTATTCCTTCGAACAACAGTTACGTAAATATGGAAAGAGTTCCCGGGGTGCGGCGGAGTATTTCATTATCCGTGACCTGTTGAGCGCGAGATTTGTGACTCATCTCCTTTACGTAAAGTCGTACACTCGCAATAGGACATTTCTCTCTTTTTGCTTATCAATTTATGTACGCGACAAAGCTCAAGTAAGAACAGACGTTTGTTCGATCGAAATCTATCTCCGACTAAATAGGTCAGAGTTTAATAAAGTCGGCGTTCGGCGTGTGTCTAGAATCAACGTCGCGAATTTTGTTTCGAATAACCGTACAGTAAATCCAAAGAGCATAAAATTTGTCGACGACGCTGCAAACCGTATATTTTTTATCTGTAGGTATTTCCAAAGCTCTTACTGGCCTCCGGTTCCCACGCTCGGGCTTCCGTTTAGCGGCAATCAGCCCTGGCTTGCGACGCTCTGTCAATACGAAGGCGAGAGGTTTCCCTGATAAACTTATCTGGCGTGCCCTCCCCCGCCCCTAACCCTTCCCCCTGTCGTCTGCGTTTATCTCTCACGTATGTTCGTGCGCTACGCCCGCACCGCGTCGCTCCTCTACAAAGTTGCTGGCTTGTGCATTTTGACTTTTTTATCGGTGCGTTAAATCGCATTTATATGAGAGTAATTTTCGTATAAATTATCTGCTGCGTCTCCCCTTTTTCCTACATGTTCGCGTGGAAATACGAATAAAAGGAGTTTCTATTTTCCTTTGATATCTATATTCGCGAACTCTCCTAACCATCAAAATATCATTTCTTCACCATTCCAATTTATATTCATATAAAACGAGCCACGATACTTTATCCTTTTATAAAGTCGTCTATTTGGCCGTCTGCCCATAGTACGCCGCAAGAATTCCGTAGGAAACAGAGATTCCACAACAAGGAAACAAACGCATAATCTTATAAAATGCAGTTAACGTCAACACACATGCGGCCTGGTTCGCTGAGCAGGCACTCTTGCGCGGTTTGCTTTATTTTCTTACGGCGCGCCAACTGCAAAGGCATCTCGAATGAGGTCCGCCGCCGTCAAACTTTCTCGGCTCGGAAGTCTAGCTCAGGTGGTGGCATGTGGCAAGAATCGCCAGCTAACGACATTTAATATAAGCGTATTTGTTCAAAGGTCCCTAGCTCGACCTGATTCAGCCATAACTCATCTGCGCCCGCAATATAATACAACCTCTAGCTGTCCGAATTAATAAATCAACTCCCGGGTGTATCTACTTAAACGCATCGGCTTCGTCCTTAACTACATAGCTATAATGGAAAGATTTTCCTCCATCTTTCTTATTTCGACACTTTTTTATGTTCCTTACGAAGTCCGTAAAGGTGGATTAAAAAAACATCAACCGGCCCCCAATTGTGACGGAACGAATAATTCCGAAACGCCCTACACGTTTTAACGAATCTGAAAGCAAATATAATGCCCGAATAATGTTTCAGTTTTAAGCGAAGAAGCGAAGTAATTCATAAACTCCACGTGTTTCTAAGTGATTACAAAATCAATGCCCCTAAAAGGTAGACAAAATTCTTCGGCTCCCAATTTATTGACATTACTGTTTTACCTCAAACGGTTTTCACTCAAAATCAATCGAGCGAAAATTTAATGACTGCTTTCAGATTCGTATTAATTCACCTTTACGTGCGAATGTTCAGCGAAGTGTTGGAGCATAAAACGTGGTGTTTTCTCGCGCAACAATTAAATTCCTCATACATCGATGGGATTAGGAACGAGTTCGGTCGTATCTGGAGTTGGGTATTAAGCCGGTGCTCACTGGAGCAGGGCTGAAGTTCGCTCGGTTGAGCCGAGTCTTCGAGAATTGGCGTCGAAGTAGGTACTCGACGGGATCGATATATCGGCGGAGGGCGCGCCTGCCTAGCCGGGGCTAAATACAATTTACCTTTGTTATTTTTCGTGTCATTAAACTGCGTCGCGATCTCGAACGCTCGATCGGGATTGCGAACTCCGATGCGAATTGTTTGTGAGCTTTTGTTTCCCACTCCGTTCGCCAGCGACGCGACATCAATTAACGTCAGGTCCCCGTCGACTGAATTTTCTTCCTCGCCCTTGCTATCATTTGTAGGTAGATTTAAACTGGAATCATTTTCTACTGCCAAACAATGCTTAGAACAGATTTTGTTTTCCTCTTTCCGAGGGAGTTGTCTGAACGGCGGAGTGAGATAGTAAAGGGTGGTTTTAACAAATTTCGTTGTCACACTATCTTAGTTTTAAAGCAGGCGAGCATTTATTCTGGCATGTCCCCTCGGTTGCGTGTTGCCGAACAAATGGGGGGTGCCCACGGCGCTGGCGGCCGCTGGCGTAGGCGCCGGTTCATTTGTAAAGCTTTATCGGACCTGACAAATGGCGACACTCACTATTTTTATGTCGCGTACGATCGAAGAATACTGTTCACGTTACGGCGCGATTTAGCTTCGATTCGTATTGTACAACTTTGGTACGGTGTAACTTTCGATACGCAAAGTTTTAGGAAGCACATATGCCGTTTTACCGCTATTAACTTGAAAAATGTTTTTAGTTAGTAAACAGGTTGTACCTATTATGTGGCGTCATAACCTCCCAACTTATTTTACACGTTGATTATTCAGCCTAAACTAATCATAAAACTTGAAGGGAAGACACTCAACGCTGCAAAGCCCGCGCACTTCCCCCGCGTTAATGCAAAAGCACGTAGTTCCATGTCGTCGCAGAAAGTTGTGCAAAGTGCACAAAGTGCGCGAACGGCGTGGCAAAGCCTTCATTTGTCGACTCATGACGGCCGCGTGACAAATGTGGACGCGACTTTATACACCCCGGGGCACATCGCGATTATGCACCACTATGAAAAATGTTGGCAAATCGTCCTCTATCTACCCAGCGATTGTACACCACCCAACTTGTCATTAACCTAATCGTCCAGAATATTTAAGGGAATCGTAAATCCTAAACAAGACGCGGGAGTAAATTTAAAGCGATCTATCCCACCGACTTTAATTTAAGCCTACGTACTTTTCTGTAACGATGCTACTTGGTAGCGAAAATCCTATCGCTAGAGGTTTGGGTTACCGTAGATTGGGTAATTTATACTTGCCTCCTGCCCTCCTCGCGGGGAGAGGCGCGACTGTTGAACGGGGCCATACTCTTCGTTAAAATTACTTAATGAGTCGATAAAATGGCCTGATTTTACTCACCCAACTTTAATTACTTCCGATTATCTGCAAATGAAATTAGTATTTTGCAGAATAATTTCGTAATATTCATAACACACACCTTAAAACCTTCTATATGGAGAATCATTATTTTTACAAATCTGAAACAAGACAAAATCTGACTATAACGTCTATAATAATAACTTGACTGCTCGTGAAATTCGGCCTGCTGTATAATAAATATTTAATGATCAGCTCCTTAACTTGGCAAAGCAAATTAAAATTCAATTTGTGACTCGAACCGTGAAGCATAACGGATTGTCAACCGATTTTGTCACCCCCTTTCTTCCATAATTTCTTGACTGCCTCGATCTCGAGAAGGCACGAGTATTTGTTCTATCCTGAAGATATTATTAGAATTCAGAGAATATCATTACGAGCTGTGATGCTTAACATTCATAATTATAGACTCTGTGGTTTCTCGCTTTACAGCAAATAGACAATGAGAGTATCTCTATCTTATATTCTCCTGTTCAATCTTAGTATATATCTAATATAGCAATTCATTTTCTATCTTTTGGATGTTAAAAAATACTGGCGAATCTAGCAAAATATAGATTTGCTTACTTAGCGGTACGCACCTTATAAAAACCCAACTGTAATGGTTTGCTATATAGGCTTGAGAGGCCATTAAATCATCATCGCTGTTCATAAACAAGCGCCTCTCTTAATCCAACAGCAAAGTTTAAGTTTTCAGTGTCACATCTATCAAAAATAACCACCGGTGACCACGTCACACTAGACTTTTAATGTACTAAGAAATTAGCGCCTCCTTGAGAGAAAGTTTTGTACTTACCATTCCTGCTCTGTATGTATCAAAAGTGTTTAGTAACGCTAAAATTGCTGGTTCTCTTGTTACAGGTGGAATGCAAAAAAGCACAGCCTAAAGAAGTCATGCTACCAGCGAACTTGGCGAAGACGAGAGCCGCCGGCCGCGGCGCGTACGGTGAGTTGCTAGGTAGCGGCGTGGCGGCGGGCGGCGGCGTCCGCTACGCGCCCTACCCCGTCCCTGCGCAGGCGCAGCTCCTGGTGGCGGGGGCGGGCGGCAGCGCGCACGCGGCGTACCGCAGGGCCCTCGCTGCCCTCCGCCCCGCGCCCAGACCCCAACGCCCCACCATGGGCCCGCTCACCCTCCCACCCCTAGCCTACTCTATCTCCGAACTCCTTGGCGCACACGCTCTTGATATCCCCACCTTATACTCCCCTCTGACTCACTCACTGCCAACGCCTATGCCCCTTTGATCCGCGATCCTCTTCCAGCAGCACCCGCATCATCCCTTCTGAAAAGCGTTTTTACAATTTCAATGATATCTTCAGTGCATTCCTCTATTCTGCACTGAATCCTCTCTTTTTTTCTTACATTCCTTATCTCCTTTCCTTTTATCTGCGTTGAGAATACTAGAGCATACCATACGAAAACTGATAATATCCAAAGTGTCTTATTTATAGTAATGCCATTAGAAAGTCAGTTAGTTAGCAATTTTTCGAAACGTGTACGAACATTATAGAAAAGCCATAGAGTCAGTTTTTATGGAGTGATTTACACTAAATATCATAATATTGTAAAAAAGAAGTAGTAAGAAAGGAAATTGATCAATTTTAAGTAGGGTTAATAGTGAGCAATATTTTCTACAAGGCAGTAGGTGCTTAATGCAACATGATTAACAAATAGATAGAAGAAATAGAACAGAGCCTAACGGTTTTTGATTTCAAGTAGCGTTAAATAATATTAATAAGAACCTCGTGGTTCTGCTGAATCTTGCCAGTTTGCTACATATCCATCCATATTTAAACTAATACCAATTAGCGAGCAGAGTCTAGTTTATGCCATTGATTACGGAAAATTGTTAAAATTTCTCCAAACATATTTTCATAATTGACTTTTATCTTTCATAGTTTTTTTACCATGACTAGTTTTACAGTGTTGATGTCGACTTTTCAAAAAATGTTATCTGTGGATGAAAAGAGGTACCTATTATCTTTGGATGTTTTAAATGAGTTTTGTGGATCTTTAGACACTGTTGTTTATTGTTTTTTTTTTATTTATTATAAATGTATTGTAAGACAAACTAGCCTAGGTACTTAATTATTTTAAAATGTGTGTTCTTAGTCACTTAAATATAAGTTTATTTTATTTGAACCCTTACTCTTTACATATTATTTATTCATATTATCATGCATTGCCAAATTAGGACCAAATAAATTATGTTCACTATTAGTTATATTTAGTTGTACATTACCTTTCGATACATCACAATTAACTGTAACTGTTGTTTTAACAGTAAGGTTTCATCTTACATCTAAGTTGTATTATCTAAAGTAGTTTTCGTAAACTAATAGAATTAATTGTATTAACGTAAGTAGGCATTTTCGGTAGAGTTTAGATTAATAAATATCATTTCTAAAATATTAAAAAACGTCTGTTTGTTTAACATGTTTAGCGTTAGACTAACAACGTGTAGAATAGATTAACATTGGAGTAAAACGCGCCATCTGAGATGAGCGGTTGTACTAACATACCCCACAATGCATAAAGCCACTATAGAAGCTGTTTGGTGTTAGACACTATTAGATGATGTTGAATGCTCTTTATATAAACGTAAACTAAGTATGTATTATATCAACATAATTCAATGTTTGTGTAAAATCAAACTCTCTCGCCAAGCAAAATAGTGTCTCAGGGCACATTTAAAGTTTTTCTCTCCTAATGTTGAAAGACACATTTGTGTAAATGTAAGATGTAAGGATCGATCGATTTATGTAAATGTTTTTACATTTCTAGATTTCATGTGGTCATTGGGTGCTCTTCCTGACGGTAAGTTAACACACAATTTTTATTTAAAGTCACGTCATTTTCTATTCTATCCTACTTTGCATCTGTCCGATCATATTTCACACGTTGTACAAACGACCGGTGAACTATACCCGTTTGAAGTGTTCACTGGAGGTAAAACGTATCACGACATTAATCAGAATTCGCTAACTCACTTAATTGTTGCTAGATGTCGTTACATTTAATTAACTGAATATATCGGTCCATCTGCCGTATGATGGATGACGTGGCCAGACAGATACACTATTTTGATTGGCAATAATATGATAAACGATCCGGTGTAGTAATCATATCAGCCGATGTGGACGTCCGGCCATCATTCATTTTACTTTTTATAAAGGACTTTACGTTGTTAACGAAGCCGATAGTACTAATTAGCTTTTTTTTATATTATTATTATTGATACTTTTTAAAGTCGTTTCTAGTATGCGTTTCCACTGTACGACTTATGTAATGTTTTAATATAGCGTAGTTGTTTGTTTGGTAATTTAGTAAGAGTTTGGTTTTTAAAACACGGTAGGTATCTCTTGTCTCTTGGTACACGATAAAGCCGTTTTCATAGACTGTAGTAGTAACATCGTTTAGAAAATATCACGCTGGACATTATCCAAAACGATGTCGTTACAGCGTTTTCGCTATATTTGCCTACCTGTTATGGTACGCGTTCATTTTAGAATCGGGCCACCGGGACACCTTATTATATACACAAAAGTCGTATCATGTCGTTAAAATCAGTATCAGCGACTAAACACACGACGAAGGAATGCCACAATCACCGCATCTCATTGCGCCGACTGTAAGTATAAGTGTCTAAAGTGTTTTCATTTGTTGCGCAGGTTTCCCCGCAGCGTACGCCGCCTACGCGGCAGGACGTAGCTATTCGGGTTATCCTAGCTTCGGGCTGCCCTACCCTGCAGGTAATCCCCTGGCGAGCTTGCACCACCAACTGTCCGGCAATCACTACCACCACCTGGCAACACTCCTGCCTTACCACCCGCTCGAACTCAGCGGGGTTTACAATGTACACGCCATGCATCTGTGAGCTCGGGTTGCGACAATGCATTCCACTAATCGCTCTAACAATCGCGACTAGCACTCGACTGCTTCTTACTAACACGTCACTCATCCACATACGCTGATCTCCAAGGTCACTGTGTGCTAACCACCCTATCGCAACTAACTCGCCCTCGTGACGAACGTGCGTGCCAACAATTTGTACTAACAACATAACACCTTTTACCTTTTGACTGAACCATCTGGATAAATCTGCCGCGCCGTCAATTACGAAACGTCCATGTTATGTTTTGAGATGTGCTACTTATTGTTGATCTTCAGAATTTTGTCGAGACAATCCGGCCAATTGCGAGCGCTCCGCTCTATGTTTGCAGACGATTCGCCCTAACGGTTCTCAAATGTTACGCGTCAGGCAAACACTCCAGCGCAAACAGCGGCCGCCCCCACCCGCCCGCCGCCAGCGCCGCACCATCACCCACACCTCATTAACAGAGGAAGCTTTTAAAAGAGATTTAAACAGATTCAAACAAAAGTACAGAAAAAATATGACGTCCTTTTTGTGGTGACTTCTATGTAAATCTCAGGGCGGACGAAAAAGAATTTTGCACTAATTAAAAGTAGGACCATACCGAAGGCTCCTGCCGATCCCGTCGAATGAGACTGGAATGTTAATTTTGAGAGGTCTTTATTGTGCCTCGGAGGTTAGTTTGTTGCGTTCCCCCGTGAGGAACTAACCTAAGAGGGCGCGGGCCGGGGGGGCGGGGGCGCCGGGCGCAGCTGCTCAAATACTCTTCTCGTTATTTGTCCACACTCCGTGTTTGAGCCGCCGCTCGACCATAATTACGCCACTAAGCTTTGGCTTTCCACTTTTTTGTGGCTGGGCCGCACGTCCCGCAAATTTTTCGGTTGTACACAGCGTAAATCTAGAAGCGCCATTCGAAATTCTTAATTGACCGAGCGAGACGCGGAGCCCAGTCGTCTTTTTCGGTGTTCCACGTACACGATTGATGCTATCGCGGCGAGCCAGTGGCCGAGCTCGGTCAAGTTTTTCTTTCGTATTAGTCGTACAAATCGTTCCGCGTTAATTACTTTCGAGCGAGCGTTTTGCGGCACGCGACCCGGACGCTTTTACAAAAAACGTGTCCGCTTGTGCGCAATAGTAAATATAATTGAACAACAGATCGGGTAGTTATCAAATTAATGACTGAAGCGCTCGTCAACTGTTTTACAGATAAATCACAAGTCAACCCTGTATTACACTTTAAAAACAAGTTGGCTTTTTACAAGTCATGCTATAACTAGATGCGTTCATAATTTAAATTTTTTAGTACTCCATCGATAACAGCAAAGTTCAACGTATGAAAATCCGTTTACTGGATGTCGTGTAGCCGGCGTGCAACGTGCGCCCCGGCATCGGCAGCCCGGCCACAATTAATGTGTGCCTGTCCCCATTAGCATTCCTCGGCCTCGCCTCTACCAGCTTATTGGTAACATCATCTACGACACCGATATCTCTAATCCACTATAAATTATAACATAATATGTCCGGTCGGAGGCGGTTAATTAAATTTCACGACGTGAATATTAATAAGTGTGTGTACAGCCGAGCGGTAGGCATCACGCGCTTTTCATTTCATTTTCGTACGGTTCGTGGTTGAGTCCTTTGATGCGGCAGCTGCCATTAAAAAGCAGCACCTGCAAGTTAGTCGTGAACCTTTAATATGGAGTAGTAGAACTTGGAACCGAAGACAGTTTCCGAACGTACGAGTATATAAACAACTCCGCTAGTTTCTAATGGAACGGAATTAATGTTAAATTATATGCGACGCCGCACTTTGGGCGCGTTCTGGCGCGTTTTTATTGCGGTATTTATTTCTGAAAATGCGGAAACGTTAAACGTACCCGCACGCCGGCGCCGGATTGTTCCCGCTGGGGCGTAGTTCACACATAGTTTGCGGCGCGTCTGGGAATAAGTTTCGAAAAAAAAAACTTCTCGTGTACGTAGGTACGTACCTTGCGTCAGGCGTGAAAGATAACTAAACAATTTCGCAAATGGTGGTTGTTGCGAAATTAGTCAGCGGAACATGGAATTAGACCGAAAGTTTTAGCGAGACTCTTTGATAGGTAAATTTTTTTAATAGATATACTTTCACTTCTTCCTCTCTATTATATTTAGATATAATCGTAATTATCGTCAAGTAGGTAAGTGTAGTGATTTCGTAGCGTCAGTGTATTAATCAGAGTTTAGCATTCCACTACATAGTATAAACTGTAGGCTAGCGTTTAGATTTCAAATAGGAATAGGGTAGGCCGAACACAGCGGAGTGATTTGTGGGTTTTCATTAAAATGTATGAGATTTATCGTCACGCTCCGATGAGTTTTGTTTCAATGTGTTAACGGTAAAGTGGCTTTAAAATACACAACGCATCGGTTAATACAGTTGTCGTCGATTTCAGTGATTTATTACATATCACGAACAAATTAGATGCTTCGAGTGAATGAGAAACTTATTCAAATAGAGACTCATTTGTTATGACTTTAGAGCTCACAATACTATGTACATTTTAGAGACATAATACAAGTTGATACGTTGCACACACACACACATTTTATATCCTTCGTAACGGCACAAAGTTCCCTAACTACTCTTATAACGTTGTCACAACTTTTGCGACTGCATAATCCGCTTCCTGCTGATAATATAATACATTTTGAGGCTGTATGTATGCGGATAACATTATCATCTCAGCCGCAGCTGTGTTCTTAAAGCATTCATTGTCAAAGTACAAATATGAGCGCTTATTATTTTTTTCTTCAACAACAAAGACACCCTCGTAAAATTATAACAAACAATTATACTTGTGTGCGTACATAATACAATAATACGTTCCGCGAGATAACATAAAAGACGTATTAATAATTAAACATTAACATGTTTCGTACGAAACGACGCATTTCCTTCCACGCAGCGCTACCTATTCGTTAAATAATTCATGTGAGCGGCACCTATCCATAATTGTCATGATGATGTAAACATCAGTTTAAATCATCCAGGATCCAGGAGAACGACTAGCACTTTTGGCTTGTTAATTTACTAGATACATAAGTAAATAACGTCCCGTGACGGTAAAATGCCGTATGAGGCTATTAGCAAACTCTCAAAAACAACCACATGTAAAATGCGTGAAAAAAAATTTTTGGGATAATTTTCTGTTTGCGTTAAACCGACTTTACAGTGCCACCGGACTTCTTTGGAGGCGGCGAGGAACTTAAAGGGTTCCTCAAGCCGTGTAATCAAAACACCGTCATAGGGTTTCTGAGCAAACGTGTCCCCGTTCCGTGAAAACTTTCGTAATACAATTCATTCGCACGTTGTGTTCGGCCCAATATAATATAGAAGGTTTTAAATCTAATCAGGTAATCTTAATAATTATCAAATAGATACATATATTAACTATTAGATTGATAGAAATTAATTTTGAAATTACTAAGTTTAGAGGATGAGTACCTACTAACCAACATCTAGAACTTTTGTTTGCGTAGCGAATTATAACGATTTTTATTAGTATTAGTTTAGATTTATTAATTTTTAATTGACATTCGTTAAAGTAATGAAATACGAACACTACACGTCGAGCTTGAAAAGTGTTATTTTAATATCGAATTAAATATTTGCTATTATTGTAATATATAATTAATTTATAATTTCAAAGTTATTTGTCTATTACATATTACTTTATATTTACACTGCTTAAATAATAATGTTATTGATATATTTATCGTTGTTGTTGAATATTTTTGGATGCAAGTATTTTATGCAATCTTCCACGTGTTATTGCTAACGTCAAGCGATTCAGTGAGTCAACCGATTGGTTATATGGAATTGTGATTCGACCTCTTCTTACAAAGATTGTCGTTTGTCATTTATGGCAATTGTTCCATCGCTTTGTCAAAACACCTCGCAGTCAATTGTTTGTCAAAATTGAGATGTCTTTCTTCTTTTGTTTTGCAAGGAGAAGCATTTTAAGGTATTCTATCAAAATTATTACGTAATTATAAGTTTGACATTATAACTTTAATCGCTGTGTGTGCGACCGTCCCTACCGCCATCCTCTAAACTAGTCATACGAGTAAGCTTGAATTATTGTATCGCATAATGTAAGGTTACGTTAACGTGTGACTACCTATATATTGTAAACGTTTAAACTAAAATCGACCCATCTAACATAACGCAGACATTAAAATAAGTCGAACTTCAATAAGGGATTCATAAATTCATGATCAAACTAGGCCGTGGTTTGAAATTGACTTTCCCCCTATTACGTGATCCATTGCGTGTTCAGATATACTAATACCAAATGAATTATTCAGTAAATAACACCATGTTCTTGATACAATTTTGATGATCGAATCGATACTTAGAACAGCACGGAATGACCCCAGCTCCTTGCATCGTGCCTACGCGTGTTACCTACACGAATGGGCCACGAGCCATAGTGAAGCCAGTCTATCATTCCGTATCTATGCGTGCAAACAATTTTAAATAGTCCTAAAACAGTAAACAGGAAACTATCAATTCCAAGTTTCCCCATAAAGATCCGAGGGACCGCGGGCGATGTGCTCCTTCGCTGTGCCCTATGTGCCTTGCGTATATGGCAGAGATATTTTGATTTGTGACTTTTGTTTTTTTCTCCTAATTTTTTAATGAGAGCTGGCGAGGGGACGTTTCGGGTATGCCGTTCGTTTGGTTGAGCGCGGTTCCCCGCATCTCGGCGCGCTTTGTAGCTTTTTTATTTTGTTGCCGCAGGTGTAGTGGGCGTATTACCGGTCGGCGAGTACGTAGGCCCGGGCGAGCTTGGCCACAACGCGTAAGCCGACGCCGCTGCATCGCCACCATCGCTATTACCTACCACTCTATCACCGGACACAACCGTTTACGGCTCTCGAAAATTACTAACGAACACAAATAAATCTTTTTCTCAAGCGAATAGTTCTTTGGTATTACGAATCCCTTCGCTCGACCCCCAAGGAATGCAATGTCGCAAAGTCAGTTTCCATTATGCTCGAATTCGCAGATGCGTGTTGCGGTTCGCCCGACTAGGTTCGCCCATATAGCCCGATACCAATTTACTTGTAACCGATTCTGTATTGATTCAAAACAATTCAGGTACATTGCGGAATCCCTCAGGAAGTAATTCCAATACATTAGATAAACTAATTTAGGCATCGTGCGCAATGCCACAATATATTTCATAATTAAATAACTATGTAACCCATGTGTCAAATTTTAATGTATTTAAGTCTACTTTGTATTCATAAGTCAATAGCATTGTTCTTATCACTGTTCCGACATATCGTCTTAATATAACATTAATTGTAAGTTTATGATATTGTGAAGCCGCTATATTTTAAAATAAAGGAAATCGCCGTTGTATAAGCAATACGTTTTATCGTTTATTGTCCAATCATTCAGAAATCGAGGTCGACCAATGCCTCACTTATTTACCGTACGTTCGCGTATCGATTGTGACCGAAATAAACTGGAAGAGATAGTGTGTTAGCGCGGAGTTGGCTAGCGTGCCCACCGCACAGTTTTGATTTTCCTTTTCGCGTTTCGGATGTGTGTGTTTTAACGGTGGCATTTCGTTTTTCTGACTCATCCAACGCGGTACACGCAGCGTGGTGTCCGCGGCACGCTGCCCAGCCAGCCGGTAAGCGAGCATGTGCAAACGGTGCGGCACCGGTAGCGGCGACCGGTCCCGGCCGGTCCCAGCCGGTCCGGTCCGCACCGGTGCTGGCGTGCGACCACGAACCGCTCGCCGCCGCTTGTCCAACATTCCCCACATACCTACAACACGCCCGCCCTCAGAATGCAGCCCGCGAACGGACTCACAACTATTTTGCATACTCACCTCAATTCGAATGTTCTTTTTTTAAATTACAAACACCGCTTAAATCCCAAATCGGCCGACTCGAATGAGCAATTTACGAGTAGGTGCGCGAAAAAAACAAACACTAACGCTCTACGACAAATTAGCGCCTTGAAACGGAATTCCTTAAAGAATCGCCGGACCGTCGGTTTGAATCCAAATAATTAGCTGGCGCGGCGGCGAGTGGCCGCGTGTCGCAGACGGTGCCAACTCCGTTTGTAATTTAAGATATTTGACCGATAATTGTGTTAGTAACTGTTAAGTTTAGTGCTTGTAGCTTGGGACGGAGCGGCGCGGCGTCGCGCTAACCTCCACAGCACTATCTAGATTCATGTAAATAATAGCTCCTAGTGTACCTGCGTAGAGATCGGCGCTCATCCGATCAGACCCGAGTGCTGTGTTTGGATGGGTCAGAAATTTTATTTATTTCCTATTTTATTTGTTTAGATATAGTTATGTTTTATGGATGTCCATAGATTTTGATTATAAAACGCTAGTCTAGCGAGCTCCATCGCCCATAAATTTTTATTGTAGAGTTTCACAGAAATGGTGTCTCCATGAGATGATAATGGGTACTATTAGCATACTAATCTCTTCTAGTTAGTGTCAGATGGAGTGCATAACCCTGCGCATTGAGTTGACATGCGCGTAGTAAGTCCTTTCTCCCTGCATGGGGTCGATTAGTCAATGGCTTAACGGCCGATCCTTATCTTCTTTATTCACATTAAATCTGTCACTTTTGCTCTGTCGCGATGCTTCGGGATAAGGGATTTACTCACACATTTTGTACGTACGTAGCAATATTTCGCGTGTTTACACAAAAAGTACCTATGTGATGCCAAGAGATACCCCAGACTGGTGAATGTACGGAGTCGTCCGCTGCTGACTAGGGCGAGTAATTTCTCTTTTGAACATTATACAGTTTGATTTGTATCGTAATTATGGAAATTAGAATAGTTAAATTGAACAAGTGTTTTTTTGTAACAAGTAAAAGCGAATTAAAGTAGAAAACGTATAGCGTTTTCTAAGTTTAAAGTAAATTAGAAGTTATTGTATACATAGAAACTAGAATAGACGAACCGTTTAGTATAATTTGGAACAAAAAAAGAAATAAATGAGTTGGTACAGAGCTGTTGAAAATGTAGAAATGAGTTTTGTTAAAAGAAGGGCAATTAGAAAACTTCTGAATAGTTTAAATATTAGAATTAGTAAAAACGTGCGATTTCTTTGAAAATAATGTTGTTAATTAGATCAGCTTCGAGATTGTTGATTTGTATTTGGAAAAGTGGCGAAGTGAAAATTAATTGATGCTTTTATTTATTAAAAAAGTAGGTAGCAAGTAAGCAAATAGAAATAGGTGGTAAAACAATTATACTTTTGTGATTGGTGGTGCAAAGTCTTTTTTATAGCGTATCTTAATGTTTAGCTTTAAGATTTGTTACTAGAATAGATTTTATTGTGATTATAATCAATTTGTGCCTTAGATTGGAGTAAAGAAACATAAAGTATTGGTACTCGTAATAGAATCGAGTTATATTGTTTATTACAGAATTATCAAAGCAATTTAGAATAGTCAAATTTCTGATTATACATAGAATAGTTTAATGTAAGCCGTAGTGAATTACGTAGAAGTAAGTGGAGTTGATCCACAATTATAATTTGACTACATGGGTAGAAAGATTTTTTTCAAAGACTAGAAGTTACAAGTAGAGGAGTTTTTCCCGTTTAATAATATGTGTTTTTACAAAAAAAAAAAAGAGTTTTATATTCGTTTCGCTTTAATAATGTGGCTTTACATGTTTCTTACGAAGTCTATGGCTGAACCACGGCGCGTCATTTTAGCTGGATTATTTTACGAGGTGGCGTGGGCATCTCGTGAGATTTCAAGAAGGGACACCCCTTTTTTGTTATTCAAGTAAGCGTGCGTACGGGCACCGGCAGCATAGAAATTCAATTAATTTGCAATTGAGATAAGCACCAGCGGCTAAGCGATGGAGAGCTTGCGAAAGCGTACCACCTCGCATGGAGTTATTGATGGTACCTATTAAATACACGTTTTCGGTACGGTGTGCGAGCCAGTTTATCTAGTAGAGGCACATATAAAACATCTCAATCGCGCCAAGCGGAATAAAGTATTAGGCTCTTGTCCGTGAGGGATGGGCGCGCGCAACTTTTATTTATGCGTGAGTTGAGTTTCCTAGGAACTTTGGTAACGACTGCTCTTAACCTTGCCAGCGTTATAAGTTTCGCGCTTAATTCCCTAAATTTAAAACTTGATATACATTCTATGGTGTAATAAAAAAGGTTGACAATCTATGATGTACATTTTTGTAACACCTATTAGTAACGCAACCATTTTTACAAAAATATAAATTAAAAGTTTACAAAGTTCCCACATTCGGGCCTACTTCAGGTGCCCGAACACTAACTTTTTATGTTTTATTCCCTTAACTGCCGACAAATTTCGTACCAACTGCTATTTCTCAATGTAACACTAAAGCCCGCACATACCCCGCGAATATTCTGGGCACCGATTTTCGAAGTGGAGTTGAACATTGTTATACATAAAAAGGCCCGCGTAATATACTAGCTGGAAGGGCGGGTACGTAGGTACGCCCGTGAATATTTCGTTCGACCGTCATCCCACTTCAGAAGAAGAATTATTAAGTTTGCCGAACTTCGCAATTATGAAAGTTCGAATAGCTCTCGTAAGACGGCCTCTGAATTTATAGATGAATGTGTGCTCACCTTTATGGCGAACGGCATAATTTACGAATTACCTCACAGCAACCGTTCGGAAACGGCGACGCGGCCTTAATTAATTCAAAATTATGAAACGAACGTTTGTTTTACGACGTCACTTTAAAAAGTTTATTAATTTAGTTGCATGTGACGTCAAACGGTTTCTAGTGCAACGTCACATAATGTGCATTTAAGTTACAATTCGTTTCGGAGCGCACCACACGGACCGGCAAACGAACACGCTTTCTGCTTAGATGACTCAATTTTCTGGCTGCTTTGCCACGCAAAGTTTCAAGAAACTTCCACTATTACACGCACAAATTACATTTGGGGCGTATGTTCACTGTAAGTAAGTGTCGGGGGCAGATATGACCGGTGTAGATAGCTAGCGCCGTTCGCCTGTTAACTCGATTTAAGTCGTAAATTATTTGAGGTGGAACACGCCTCGCACGGGTTAGTCATGCCTGTTTGTGACTTTACTTGTGAAGCGAGCCGTAAACTTTGATTGAAGGATTACCGCCGTTCGTAGCCAGTTTATGGAGATTTCATGCAAGTCACCGTAAACAAAACAAAAGCATATTTTTTTCTCTATATCTCTGTGAATATTGATACCATCAATAACCAGTAAGTCGGAAACGTCAGAGAGCATTATTTTCGTCAACAATCCATCACATAGATATTTAATGGAAACAAATAGGCTCACTCGATTGATCAATAATGACTGCGCTGTAATGGATAAAGAATGACGATCGAACGATAGCGGCGCGAGCGTCCGCGCTATCAAACCCTTGTTTATTACACGGCGATCCTCAAGTAAATAGCTGCTCACATCCGGAGTAATGTTATTAAAATGTGTCAGCATTTTAGTTCGGGTGGGAGCGCGGGCGGGCGCGTGCGGCGGCGACCAACGCGATCTATCATCCATCCTCCATTACTTATATTGTACTTTTTTCGCCAAGTCACTCGCAGGCCGGTAATCACCTGGTGCGACCGCGGTCCTCCATTTTTCACACTAAGTCATAACTCGCGCATCTGACAAAAATAAAATTTGTCGTACAACAGGGGTAATGGGGACACTGAGAATGCAGAAAAGTCGATACTGTTCGTGGCTATTTGTTTGAATAGACATGTGTTGTTGCAGTGACCTTATGAGAGAAGGGCTTTTAGATACTGTGCGATGGTTTAAAAAATAATTAAAATAACTAAAAGATACTTGGCAGAAAATTAAGAGATGATGGTGAAGATACATTTGATAGATCTCTTATGTATCTCACTGTTATTTGAACCAACCATTATTTGAACATTATACATTATTTAATGCGGACACCGACATACAACTGAAAAAACGGTATAAACTGCTTTACTACATTTCGAAACCACATTAAAAGCCCGAAGTGCTTGTTAGTTGATACTGAAGAAGTCAGCAGCATTGGGTTTTTATAAAGCCACTAATTGGCTATAAGAAACGGAATAGTTTGAGTGCGTAACTTGGACGCGCCGGAAGCGCGGGCGGGCGGCGCGCGGCGTCAAGACGCGCGACGTGCGGCGTATGCTAATGCCCTTCCCTATTCAATAAGCAGACCGCCGCGTGCCAGCGAAAACTCACGTCGGATAATTTACTGGATATTTTGTAAAAGTTTTTTCGCCCTCTGTGATTTATACCCGCGAAACTTCCAGCTCTCTTTTTCATTTGAATGCACGTGACATACATGATATTTTTTTGTTCCGACATAATCTCGACAGTGTCTCCCGCACTTCGCATTCGTCGCACAGCATCTGTCTGAGACGAGAGAATTATTCATGCATTTACGTCAGTGTAGTTTGTGGGTTAGTACGGCTTCCGAGTTCGATGGTTCAGTCATGGATGTGTGACTAACGAGTGAATCGTACGTGTGAATGCGAACCGTGTGTATGTTTGCAGTTGACCTGACCAACGGCCAACTCACACCGAACAACAACACACCGCTGCTCGCGCAGGCGCTCTCAGGTGAGCCGCCATGTTACATCAACCTCACCGCTCTCTCACAATGAAAGCGCAGGCGCACCGCGGCAAAATTACTTGTTAAACGCGTTAACGTTCACAATTTACGAAAGAGAGAGGCTGCGTGTTTAATAAGAGAGTAGCCCGCGCAGTTAACCGCTCTGCCTCGATGAAATAAAGTAATTAGGGTTGTACGCCGCCCGCTGCTCCCTTTTCGCGTCGCCCGCCGCTACAACACGAGGGATCCGCTCGCTCGCTGTCAGCGCGTTAGCCCTTTACACAATGAAAGCTTGGACGGGTCAAATGACAGACCGCGCACAACACATCGCGCCCGCTCTATTTTGTACGTGAACACGCCTATCTACACTAAAAGAAGTAATGGTATCGCGAAGCGCCCGCAGTTTCACTGTTGGAGAACGGTCACTCAACCACATACAAACCCCATCACAGCTCTAACAAGCAAGACTCATTTATTGTCGCTTTATGTGCTCCGCTAAACATTTCTGATGTCTTTTACATTTCACTTTGTCAAGATTTATATATACCCTTATATATATTCCTTGTTCAATCAACATAAGTGGCCATATTGATTAGTGATTAGCATGACAAAAGTATACAAAAGAGCCGCTATATTATTATAAACATTAACAATATCAATTACGTTGATTACTCTGTCCTTATGTAAGTGGAAATGGACTGAACGAACAGGGTTGCCGGATCATTCTGCAACACTTCAACTCGCCGATATTGTTTGAACATCGACAAGTTAATCTGTAATAATATAAAAATCAATCTGTCATTGATCGTCAAAAAGGTTTAAGAATAAAGTCTTGCTGCGTTTCAGTCTGTGTTAAAAAAAAGATTTATCCTTAAGCCTTTTCAACCCCCTTGGCAACCCCGAACTTAAAGCAGTGTGCACACTGCACAAACTAACGGTAGGTTTCTACACGTCCCCAGTGATGAACAACTATCAGGCAGCGGCGGCCGGCTTCGGTCCGCCGGCGTCGCCGCACGCGGCCGGCGGGCGTGCCGGCTTCCCGGCGGCGAGCTCGCCCGGCCCGGCGCTCGACGTGTACGGCTCGGCGGCGGACAGCGTCGGATACGTGCAAGCTGCCAGCCCCCAGCCGTCAGGATTCCCCGCGATCGCAGTAAGCCGCGCGCCCCTCAATTACACCCCAGTGAGTGTGCTTCTTTAACTGCTTGAGGTCTGAGGGCCTAGCACGAACTTCTAACGATATCGTAACGGAAACGTTAAGTCATGCTACAGTCAAAAATTCTACGATTCTTTTTTATGTTTTATTTGCCTAAAACAGAATATATAGATTGGCTAGAGCCTCTTTTTAGACGAACAAGTCTGTAGTAGAAGGCACCGCTTCTTCATAAGTGGACATAATTAGTGACCACGAAAAATCGGTATGGCAAAATTGTAGCATGCATCTTTTCTTTGTCATACAAATTCACGTTCTCGTAAACTCGGACCCTGAGGGCTGAGCACGAACAATCAACGAATTTGTATCGTAAAACCGTGTCAGTGTAAAACAGAAGTATTGCATGGAAATTGATAGAGTACCACAAGTATTAAAATTGATAGAATGCCACAACGTTCGTAAAATGTAACAGATAATGAAGAGATGTCATTTCATACAGTTATTGAGATTAATGATGAGTTAACGTTAGCGTTTTCGTTACGATGTCGACAGAAACTCGTGATACGCTCGCTGATTCAAAAAAAAATATGTGACTTCAGCAACGTTGGTTTTAGTATTATTTTCAATTGCTTGCAACATTTAAGTCAATGACGTCATTGCGTCGACTGCAGTAGAATAATCAAATAATGCTGATGAAACAGATTTTGACTATCTACTTACTAATTATTATTTTTTATATAAATTTTGATTATTATCCGCCTTATTTACTCCATAATAACACAATTAACAGACTTACTTATGCTGTATCTAAGGAAAATATATTTTTATAAGTTTTGTCGAATTAATCATTTTTATGAAGTGAGGCGGTACAACAATTAAGATTTACATAAAAACGAACATTAATTTATATTTCCTGTCACTGTGAATAACATTGAATGTTTTCCTCCATTTTATTATTTTGCTTATTCCTTGATGTAATGTTTTGTAAATATTTTTATAATAGTCATCTCGTTTATAACCGTCTCAAATAAACTAGTGTAAAGTGTGTGAATTCGGAATTCGCAAATAATACTCAGCTGATATCTAGCATAGATATAATGATCGTTAGAGATATTCTTTCATTTAAAATACGTATGTTTAACTACTGTTTGTAAGAATTGAAAGAAAATACGCCTGGGATGGCAGATCTTTGGATTTAGATGATTTTATGTGGTCTCGAGATTGTCGCCGTATTATCTTGTAAAATAGCGAAATCCTATTGCCAGTAACGAATATAAGAAAAGTTCCTCATTTATTTTACTTTCGAGATGAATGGGATAAAGTTATTAACTTTTGATTCTAACTTTTTTCATTTATTACGTCATATTCAAAATGCCTATTTCAGTAGGGCCCAAATGAAGGCAATTCCCAAAATTGTCCTTGTTCGTGAACTTTCGACTGTCACGGAATTCAAATTAATGTTTGTTCTGTTTTGTTTTTCTTCGGGGCTTTTGATTCGCGATTCGAGATGTTAGAAATTCATTTTTCCCCATTTTCCCCCCATTCCTTCCTGATATTTATGGGGTAGCAAAGTTCACTAGTGCCTCTTTGATAGTGTTAACCTATTTGGATGAAAAATTTCATTAGCCGTAAGTCGTTAGTAGATAAAAATGTTCATGGGTAGATAGATATACGCTCGACCCCAAAAACCGACCTACTAAATAATTACATTTTCTTTTTAATATTTTCAAGCCAGTTTAAGCCACTAAAGAGGTTTCTTAAAAACGGCCCTAAAAATGATTTCATCTGAAAATTGAGCTGTACTTCTAATAGGACATCGCTAGTAACACCGAAGATAGCAGCCGTGCACCGCAGACGCAATTAGCAGTCGACGACACTAAAATTTTAGCGAGACGGTCCAATCTCATTACTGAACCGATCTTCCTTGTCGCTCTTAAAGCGTAATCACCATAAGTTAGCGAGCGAGCAAAGCGTGAGAGATGCGATTATAAAGTGTACCGAAATATGAGGCGAGCGGGCGAGCGGCGCAATCTACGCGCTGCACTGCCTGTAATGGCTTTTTAAAACTGCGACCGCGCTCCATAACTGCTTCCTTAGACGCCATCAGTCTTCATTGCTTGTCGGCGCCTCCAGCCACCGAGATCTTAACTCCTCACGTCCATGTATCTCAAACACATTTTTCATGCTGCGCTCGAAAGCTTCTTTAATTTTTGTAACGCTGGAACGTTTGCAATTTTGAAAAGTATATACGTAGGTGGGTTCGACGGTGCAGTGGCTTGCGGGTTGCGATCTTGTAAGTTAATCAGATTTGGCAATGTCTGTTTTGCAAAGCTTTCTGGAACCCGAGATTTTTCTATTTTCTTCTCTATTTCTATTGGCATCCATTTCATTTAATGTAAGTAGTTGTAGTCGTAAGATGGCTGTCAATTAGGCCAACGCGTTTGATTTCGACCTTATCTCCCCAGTTGTGCTTTTGTTAATTTAGAAAAGTCTCAGCCCAGCCGTGGGACGTTTAAAGGTATGCTGATGACACATCGACCGTTTAAGTTTTTCACTTAAATAATTTCGCTCGACGAAATGGGATTTACAAACGAGCTTACACATTTTCGCCGGGCCGGTCCGATTGTGGCGCGGCGCGCAAGGCGGTCCTCGCGGCGCTACACTAAGCCACCCTTCCGTTTCACTTGTGTCATATATCAAACGGGATATTAACTCAATCGTCCGTAATCGCCGGGGCAAAACAAATACGTCGCTAATGAGAGAATGAACGGTCCAGCCGCCGCGTCGGCCGGACGGCGCATGTGGTTCCCGGGTGTAAAACGGTCTTATTAGGTAACGGGAATGCCCCCACGGGCAATAACCGTAAATCAAGGAGTACAAGCGGTGTAATTACCGCTGCCGAGCGGTCGCGCGTTGCTCTAACTCATCCACTCGCTGTTTTTATTTTGTTGGCCACCAAGCCCGCTACCGCTCTATCGACTGCGAACACCAAACTTACTACCTTTAAATCTGCCCCTGGAGAGGTTAATGTTCGACTGAACGCTTTATGCCCCATTCAATTATGAGCAGCGAACTCGATTAACTAATTCAATTTTATTCACAACTTTGTTGCACTTTACGCGGTGTTGAGCGCAGCGCTCGATGGCATCAATGCTCGCAATAATGGTGTGTCTCTTTTATTTCCAGGGACCCCTGATTCCTGCGGCTTTTACCAACGGTTATCATTGAAAGTGTTATAGCACAAATATTTTACGTGAGTATAATTTTTATGTGCACTTTCGTCCCACTCTATTAAAATGTCGTTACGGTGAACATAGCGCAATAAAAATGCCGGCGTGTGTAATCGTTGCCGCCGCAGAAATGAACACTGAAAATTAACACAAATGTTTTTTTAAATGTACTTGTAAGAATTACACGCGGCCAGAGTAGTTAATGGTTCACTAGTTACTTGTTCATACCCACTAATTTGAGAGCCAAAAGGAAACTAAAATAATGACTGTTTGATGGAAGCGGAAAGTCCGTTATTTTCCATGTTTTTAAACTTAAGTAAACTCAAGCTGTATTATTTGGTTGGTGATGTAAGAAAAACTCAACATTTTCACTAATAATGACAAATGTTTGGCCAATATTGATGTTTAGCAATTACCTAATAATAGAGATAACTCTCCCTTGGAAAGAATCATTTAGGTAAATATGTCAAAACGTTGAGTAAAACCCAATACATGGCGTAGGTGGCGAGCGGTGTGGCGGCGCGTAGCGTCCCCCGAGCGCAGCCGGCCGCCGCATGACACCCCTCCAGCCCGCCACCCGCCCGCGCCCGCGCACCACCGCGCCCGCGCCGGCGCCGGCCCCCGCCAGCGACGGCGCGCGCACGCCGCCGCGCCACCATCGCGCGACCGTCCACACCGCACGGACCGCGGCGTCACCATCTTGCACCTACCCTCTACCCTCTTACCCCTACCCCCACGTCCCTTCATCCCCCACTGACCCGACACGAGGAAACCTCGTCTATTGTAAATAACGATAATCTACTTATTGTCGTGTGAACGAGAGATAGATAGTCTATCGATTGAACAGGTATTTTTTCAAATTTTTCTCGCTTTCGACTGTACCGTAGATGTGTTGTCAGAGTAATAAACGATTTAAACTACAAAAAAATACATTTCATAATTATATAAAGTTGCATCTAGACGATTGTATTGCAGGGAAGTACATGTATCTTAAATATTTTATTATTCATAGTTAAATTACAGTTTAAGGTGTAACTACATGTCCTCTACGCGCACGGGACGATCGTTTCTTTGGATGTCATTAGATTGTCTTTGGACTCGTAGCCGACCGAGCGCGTTTTGCATTCAGTATAATCGCAAGCTTTTATGGTATGGTAGTTGGAAGTGGTTAGTGCGACCAGGAGTGGCAGTCGCGTCGTCGCAATTAGCTTGTCCACCTGTCCGACTTACGGAGTTGGGTTGGCAGGCAGCGCCACGGCAGGCCGCGCGCGCGCTCGATTACGTGGCCCCTAGCTGCGCAGTCGTGCAGTCGCGCGGTCGCGTGGTCTTGCGGTCGTGTGGTCGTGTAGTCGTGCGATCGTGCGGTCGTGCTGTCGTGCGGTCGTGCGGTCGTGCGGTCGCGCGGCGTGGCGAGGGACACTGGAGACAATAACGGTGCGCGACTCTTGCGTCCGCGCGCCTCCTCGCTCGTCCACCAACACATATTTAATTCTATCTATTTTTAATATTAATGTCAAATATTAACATAATTATACTATTATATATTACGCATATTTTACCTATGAATGTAATTATTTTTGCCTAATTCGAATTGTATAAAATCACCTCTTTGAACGGCTGTTCTGTTTCAGTAGCGAACAAGTTTCTTGATTACTTCCGTATAAAACTATGTTAGTTACATGTATACATACTTCTAATATTATGTATTATGATATAAAATTTTATCCTAAGGATAATATGATCATATTAACGATTCATAAGGACGTTTTGGAAAGCTAAGTCGGAACATTTCAGATGTCTCTCATCGCGTTAAGATAATAATTCGTTTTTATCTTGTACCTTTGAACGTAGGTATTGTAATTATAATAAATAACAATTTTGTGCATTTCGTAATAATATTTCATTGTTTCTTACGATTGTATTTACCGTAATATAAGACCACTGTTGAAAAATTATGACACTCCACTTAAATTGCGGAGTCACACCGTACTTAGTTATATTTAAAGTTTTAATCAAAATAATAAAATTAACAGTAAATTTTCGTACAGACGGTACTAGTGACACGACACAAATATTTCAATAAAATAAAGACAGGGATAAATAAAAAAAAATACAGCCAAAGGCGCAGGTTTGAGGTAATAGAATAAAATATGAAGTCAATTCATTAATCATATTCGTTAGGTACTGGTGACATTTATATCGACCACTTTGTCTAGTTTGCAGCAGTTAGGGAGAGCAAAGCGGGGCGCGCGTATCGCCCACCGTAACACCACTGCGACGCTACGTCGTAGCGGCTGCTCGTAGCGGACGCTCGTAGCGGCTGCTTGTAGCGGTCGCTGCGCACGCGCCGCCGCCGCTCGCAACACACTCATGCACTCGGTTGCATTCATTCGTTATTTACTATTATTATTACTCATCATTACCTACATCAATTAAACATTAATATTATAAATCTAGGTATTAAATTTTAGGTAATAATAATAAACAATCTTTTAAATGCTATTATTATATAAATACGTTATAAATATAAATGTTTCCTGTTACAAAAAAAAATATTGAAAATGATACGAAATAAATCAATATTCTTTTTAAAGGTAATTTATTACTTATGAGTATGTAGTTAATTGAATAATGGAGTGATAGACGGAGTGCGCTCGCCGGCGGGCGGCGCGCTCGCTTCGCGTTTTTGTTCGTTCGCTGAGATGACGTCACGTGCGGCAGGCAACTCGAGCGCCGCGCACACACAGAGACGCGACCGCAATTATGTTGTTAAACGTTAGCTAGGAAATTGATAATGAAATCGAAGGTGTGAAGTCTGTAGGACGGTCGGAATAACGATATCATACCTAACAAATTAACGTAATTATTTGTTTTATATTTACGGTGTTATAGGTATTTAAGACATTTTTTCTTAGAATATTTAATTATTACGATGAGATGTTATAATTGTTAGGCCCGGGCTGGCGGCGGGGGGGCGCGCGCCTCGCCGCCGTTGGCCATCTCATTCACTCTCACATCCTCACTATAATTATATTTTCTTACCGACCTTTTTAATGTAGGAGAAGCGTACACGGCCGCTTGTCCCCGTGCGAGTATGAGTACAAACATACTGTCAAACATATAGTGAGAGTCGTACGTTTCGCCGCGTTCGTGAGAAGCCATCGGTTCGCCACGTCTGCATCGAGACGATACATTCACGATATTGTAAATACATAGTTAGCCGCATGTGTAAAAAGTGTAGGGAGCGCCTCACTGTCGTTTGCGCGGCCGATGCACCGTCCATCTGCCGTCAACAACGCTGACGCAACACCGACCTACAGCGACATTGCCTACGCTTGCTTTTTTAAAGGCCTAGTACCTAATGACGTAAAACACCAAAGAGTTTTTTTTAGTAGTTGGGGAGGACCTTCGAGATTTGCCGCTGAGAATATCACTATTTTTGTTCCGACACTCGTATAAAATTCTCGGCAAATTTCGAAAGCACCTCTGAAGTGTTAGCAATATCGGTAATTAAGGATCGTAACCAGGGATCGATGTCAGAATCGATTGGCGCGATGACACTAGGTCAGTTAAAAAGGCAATGTGTGATCGGTCAAAGTTTGGCGCTGCTTAGATACCACCATCTGATCGATATTAGATTCATTCGAGCTGCAATATGGATTAGCTTGACGAATATTAGTTTCATTATTGTTGTTATAGTTTGTTAATATGATTTTGTGAGGTTGTTTTTAGAACCACCCTTAGGGCTTTTATTCGGGGACTATAAAAGGGATTTCAAAATTTTATCAATGTGTACTATAAGATTTTGCATTTAAAATAGTTGTGGCCCTTAAAACGTCAATGTTATTACGAAGAAGAATCTTTGGCTCGTTGATATTAATTTATCTGTAAGGAAAGTTTTATATTGTGACCAATTTTATAGTCCGTGACATAAAAGTGACCACAATGGTGCGGCGAGGCGGTGCCCGAGCGGTCGCTTCGGCGCGCCGACGCGCGACTGCGACGCGACTGCGACGCGACCACCGCGACTGCGACCGCTCGGCCATCGAGTTACCGCGCTGTCCTCTCTCGCTTTTTCGTATACACATTAGTTTGTGTCAGTCACCATTTTAGAAATGTGTTCTATATCAGAATAAAGACTACGTAATGATAAGCGAGATCTCAAATTTATTTTAAAAAATTCGTTAATTGTGATCCTAATATTGCGACTTATCGTATATATATGTAATAAAATTATAAAGATAATTTATTATATTTTGTATAATGACATTCTACGTTATTTTACACTCGATCTACTTTATATTGTTATTAACGATAATAATTAATTTTAATCTAATAACGTGACAGACTGGTAAAGTTCGTAGAGTCGCTGTGGCGGCCATAGATCAGTAGCTTTGCATATTCGGCGATGGCCAACTTAATGTTTCAAGGACCAAAGGTATACTTATTCGCGTAGAACCGGACGCGCATTGGCTCCGCACGAACCGACCCCAGCCGATCGGTTGTTTCATTGCAGCATCAGAGCGTGTCTATGAGTATAGCTATGAGAATTCACTAACGGGCTTGGCGGCCGCGGCAGGTCTGGGACCCGTGACTTCGCAGGTTTAAAACCGGGAGCCTCGCAGGCCTCGGAGCTTCGGTCATGGACCCTTGGAGTGGCAGGACTCGGCCCTCAGAGCCCGCCGGCCTAGAGCCCTCGGCCTAACGGGCTTCGGCCCGGCCGAGGCACGCGACGCAGCCCGTTGCGGCCGCCGCCGCCGGCGCTCGCGCATCCCCGCCCCGCTCCGCCCCGCTTCCCCCCGCGCTTCCCGCCCCCGCACCCGCTCCACCTCACACCCGCGCAACGCCGCCCGCTTGGTTTCGTTCTCGCGGTTACTTCTCGATTGCGTGCTTCGCGTGCTGACTGATTTTCTATAGCAATAAAAATCAATTACCTAAGATTTTACATTAAATAAATTTGGATTTATATACGTTCGAATTTGGTGTCATGTAAATTTAAATATTAGAGAATGGAGGTAACGATAGGCGAATGAGCCGCGACGCATAGTCACGGGTTCGGCGCATTATTTTCGTCATTTCTTCGTGTGTAATATGTTACATGAATCTGTATACAATATGGATATAAATCGTAATGATGAATAAATTAGTTTTTACGGCATCTCTTTAATAAAATAATGATAATATCAAACGTTTTGTAAAAAGCGGTGGGCACGTCCGCCGCCCCGATGCGTGCACCCGTGCACTTTCTTATTGAAATATTACATTATATAACGTACATAATACTATGAGATATATAATCATACAGCCTCTCGGGGCGCGCGTGTATGGCGATGTATGTATACACATTGTGCAATGTACATATACCTATTATAATACAATGATTTAAGACAAGGTTCACATCGTGCCGTGTGTATGTGGTAATAAATATAATATGGACATTGTTCAAACAATAACCAGTTGTTTTATTTATTTCTCCAAACGCTTCAACCCCTTATTGTTAAGAAATAAACTTCAAAATAAGCTGAAATAACAATAGATACACGCAGGAAGCTAGTTTGATACAAGCAAGATGTTAAAATTTTTGGAGACACTTTTTCAAGGGTGCATCTGTATAAATGCACCCTTGAAAAAAACACTGGCTTAACAGTAAAAAGAAATAAGTCTTTCCCACTCTAAATTAAGGGAAAGGGATACTATAAGATTCGATCATATAGATCAGATTACAAGTCTGCCTGTCTACGAACAATACACTTCAGTGCAAAGTATTATTAACATAATAGACCAGGCCTATGAGCAATGTCTATTTTACTATAGTGAAAAACCCTTTATGATTAGTTCTGCTCGAAACGTACTATTCGTACTACCAAACAGAATTAGACACAATTGGTCACTGACAGTAATGGATGGTCCTCATACTTACTTACTTACTACTTACTCAGCGAGCCGTAAGGGATCTTTGCCTCCAACACAACAAGACGCAGATCTTCCTTATTTTGTGCGTTCCCAGAACACGCACCTGTAACTCTAGGTCAACTCAACCTGGAGCCCTTGTAGGTCTTTCTCTACTTCTACCAATCCACATTATGAGGCAAAATAAGTATAATGTTATCAAACTAGAAAAACGTCTCACTGCTGAGTTCAGGTTATCCTTGAACAGATCATATAGGCAAATTGGGTCTTAACCCAATGCAGGTTGGTAGTTTTAACGACTACTTTCGGTAAACGCTGGGACCAGCGCTAGGTATTTTAATTAGTCTCTCATTCGGCGAACAGGTGTGGCTAAATTTGCTAAAACAAGACCCTCTATCAAAAAACATAAACAAGACGAGTGCTGTTGCTGACATATAGCACAGGGTAACCATGAGCTCTTATAGCAGTTTATTGCAGTTGTAAACTAGACGCGTGTAGCGACAAATATAATTATGCGTCTCTTTTCCACAAATGCAATAATACAGCTATAAGAGCTCATAGTCAGGGGACAGATAGCCCTATCCGTAAAGCATCTGGCTGACTACGGCAGACATAACTTAGGAGACTAACTATCAAATAAAAAGTACATCTTAGTAAAAAGAAAGCAAACAAAGTTCTATGTTGCTAATTAACTTTTGAAATCTTTAACTGAACGTGCTGTACGCTGCGTCATCGAGCTCATCAACTATCCAGAATAGTTTGTTTTGTAAGTATTTCATAGAATGGTCGGTAATTATGTATTTAAGTAAAACTGATAGTAATAAATAAACACTTACCCCGTTACTCATAAAAACTATTTAAGCATTATTTAGTTAATCATTGTTTTGTCTCTTTTTCTCAAATTCAAAATGACGTTTGTGTGACGTTGACAAAACAATATTTACCTAAATAATGCTGAAATAGGTTTTATGAATAGGGGGGGTTAACACTCAATCGAAAATATATTCTGAAATGTTAGTTATGTGTTTTAACGAAAAGTAATGAATAATTTTAACGAATCATATATCTGGGAGGCCTCGGTGGCCGAGTAGGAGAATGCTCGCGCCCGATTTCCAGAGGTCCTGGGTCCAATCCCTAGTCAGCAAACGTGTGATTCAGATATGTTGATGCATAACCCGGGCTTGTGATCACCAACCCGCATTTATCAATCGTAATGATTAAGCCATTACCCATAAATTGTAACAATGACTTGATTTCATTGCTGGCAGTCCTTGTTCAGCAGTGGGCTAATTACTTATGTACCTTCTACTACATCTGTCTATCTGCAGTTTCAAAATGACGTAGTGCAACCAAAATTGTGCAGTACTTTGCACCAAATTGGTTTGGGAAAACCAGAGATACCGTGAACATTTTGTAGAGCACTCCGCTCGAATGTTCGTTGCCAGTTTAACAAAAGCTGTTAAACGGTTGAACGAACAAACGCAAAACCGGGTTTTTTTTTTCTTTTAGTTGATGGCTTCGTGCGATTAGCATATTTAGCCAGTGTCAAAGTAATTTTTCGTACAAGTAATACATAAATAAACTATATTTCCATAAATGATGATAAATGATATTAGAAATGGGAAGTGAGAAATGATATACCCCCCAACCCCTCGAGTATCTCAGTAAAGATATGGGGCTTTACTAAGTCCTCACGCGAGCTTCTTGAGAGAATTTGAAAAGTGACGTTGCACTGTTTTGTTTCATTTGCCAACACTTATGCACACTCACGAACACTTAAAGGTTAATAATCCACCATTATTTCACATTAATATTCGACATAACACGAATTTTGGAAAATAAGACAAACCGCAGACATGACGCTTCACTTTCCCGCCAAGAAGTCCAAACCGGGTTTGAAAGTCCATTTAAATAATGTCATTATCGACAGCTATATTTTTAGGCAAACTTAAATATTAACAGAAAATAATCGGAAGCCATCCGAACTACGATAATTCGGAATTTATTGAGAAAAGTTTCACATACGGGATTCGGACCCGCAATCCCTGACTTACCGGGTTAGGTGCACAGACAATCACTTATCTCTGGGATAAGTTTAGTGTCTTTTATAGTGGTTAGTGTTTAAACCGAGTACACAAACATGTACACCCCGCTGGAAATCGAACCCGGGACCTCTGGTCGGGACCGATGGTCTTAACCACTAAGACCACAGAAGCGGGTAAAAGTTATAGTTAAGGTGTATTCCACTTTAATCCTCATCGTCACATATTATGTCACGATGGCAAAGCGGTTAACGCGCCCAGTCTGCGAGTGCTGAGGTTAAGCAACTTTTGCAAAGGCCGGTCATCGGATGGGTTACCAAAAATTTATCATCTCGAGTTCCTCCGTGCTTCGGAAGGCACGTAAAGCCGTCGGTCCCAGCTGCATTAGCAGTCGTTAACAACCATCAATCCGCACTGGGCCCGCGTGGTGGTTTATGGCCCGTTCTCCCTATCCATCCATAGGGAAGGCTCGTGTCCCAGCAGTGGGGACATAAAAATGAGCTGATGATGATGATGATGACATATAATGTAATGATCAAGTGATATGAAGACATTTCTTCGAACATTTCTTCGTTGTTAAAACAAAAGAGATTTTTTAATCTAATCTCGATCGTACTCGTAGCTATGCTAATATACCTACGTATCTCTTTAAATAAGGGTATGTATTTTCCAATTTATTTCAGGTATTTTCCTAATTACTTACCTAGCTGTTCATTGTCAGCCTATTACAGGGTGATCACCAACTGATGAGTTAAGGACGTCTCGTATTTACTTACTTTACTATCCATTTTTGTCTTAGGCATTCTGTATCCTGAAATGGAACAACTTTTACGGATCTACTCGCGTTTATTTTACACATTACTTATTTAATGTTTATCCTGACGTTTCGAACCCTTTGCAGGGTCCGTGGTCACAGGGAGACATAAAACAATTTCTGTATCCTGATTTTTAAACGAAGTAAACTTTAATTCTTATAATATAATAAATAAAATAAATAAATAAACTTTCCTACATTAACACCTATTATCTATCCCAAGAGAAGCTTCGTTATGAAACTCGTTAAATGGTTACTAGACAACGGATAAACATACTTAAAATACTTAAATACATACTTATTATACATAGAAAACACCCAGACCCGAGACCTCAGAGGTGACACCATGAAAACCGGTGTACAAACCACTCGACCAAGGAGGTCGTCAAAAAATAGTACTAGCGTACATTATTTGAAAATACTACACGTTATTTATATAATTGTTAATTGTATTTGATGATGATGATGACGCACTCGTTTTAGGGAAACGACGACGGTACCCCAGCCACCCAGACCCGACACAATATCGAAAATTTCGTTTCGAACCCCTCAGAGTCAGTGCCGCCCAAAGTCCGGCGTGCAAGACACTCAGCTACGGAGGTCGTCAGATTATATAATATTCGCACTAATTTCAATGCCACCTAATACAACAATTCCTCAAAAGAAACTTAAACACTTCACCAAAGCGACCACTCAAAAAGAATAATTGCCAAACCCGATTGATACTTCGAATCGCATGCAAACACAGCTAACTACACCAAATTCGATCAAGCGTGCTTATAGTAACAGACATCTAACAGATTGGATCATTTGAAACGGGCTGAATGGCCAGAAGGAGTTGCCTTTCACCCGGGATAGAGTCACGTAGCGCTCAAGAAGGGCATGTATTAAACAGAGACTTTCAGTTGCCGGCACTCGAATAAAGGCCACTAGGCCCAATGTAGCTGGAATTGCCTATATGTTACGAACGCAGCCTAAAATGGAATTCCAATTTCGGATACGGCTTTTTTTCTGTTGGCTCCCACGTCACGGTAGCCTATTATTTTCTGCCTTCAACAGGTCTCATTTTTCTTTGACACTGATGGCCAGAAACGAATGGCGGAAGGCGGAATTGTTTGTCCAATCTGATGTATTCGATCAATCTAATTAGTTATACCTGATCTGAGGTTTCATTTAGGGGAGTGTGTGGTTAGATATTTATATTAGCTTATTTACAGGGCTGTTAGCAGTATTCTTGTGTACGTGACCAGTGGACCGCAGTTTTTCTTGGTAGCAAGATTTATTGAAAAACACAGCTTTGGAAAACATTAATATTATTACAGTATTGTGTTTTTTTTATTATTAAAATAGTTAATACGACTGCAAAAGCTGTGATACAAACTTGAACAAAACAGTATAACATATAAATTATTGACAAAAAATTCGGTTTGCCAATTGACACGACTTGCGAAAAATGTAATTAAATGGAAAGCAAATCACTAACACTCGAAACATACTAATTTAATAACTCCCCTTCTGACGCAGTCGGGTAAAAAGTTTTTTATTTCATGTATAATAATTCTGTTGCCAAATGCTATCTATTTATCTAACTCTTTTAAAACTTCTACATCTTATACATCTCTATCCGCTTAACAATATTGTCTAAATTCAAAAAGGCTGCTTTATAAAGCAAGATCTCAATACCACTGGGTCAGCGCACTATAGAAAACTGTAAGCGAGACGTTTATGGTCAGTAAATTTTTCTGACGATCTCTCTAAGCACTACGGAGCCAAAGAAAATAGAATATTGTGCAGCTAAACTATGTATTTAACATCACCTCAGATCCATTGATGTCGGAACAAATTGCGCCATTCACACCGCAAATGGTTTTATCAATTCAATACATGATCTGTTCGCATTCAGTAAGGTAATCTGATTTAGCGGATCGCATTGTCGGGTACTGTGCCCAGCCCTCTTGGGATGCCTAAATGTCGATACTTAGCTAAATAGGAGTTCATTTGTAGTTGTTTCTGGTGTGTTTGGTTAATGATTACATGGTAGGGATTTAACACTCAATTAAATGAAAAAGAAACATGGACTAAAATGGATTGAGTTTACTTTTACGATTTTTTCTTGCATTTAGTCATCAACGTCATATTATTTTAACCCAACGTTTAGAACCCTTCATAGGTTACATGGAGACTGAGGTGTTGGTCGATTCATAAATAATTTTTAACTTGTGTAAAATCGTTGTACAAACATTAGTGTTATTGTGTCAATTAACATGCGTTTCTTTGCAGGCGAGTAATCTAGTTATGCTTCATTTCGTTTTTTAACAATTTATGTTGATTATTAGCAGTTTTTTTTTTATAAAAATAGAAATAGAAAAATCTTTATTGATACAATTACACATACACATTCAAAACTCAGAAACATCACTAATACAAAACAATTTTTTTTTTACTACTCAATTCGGTTGTTTATATTGATATGCTCACGCAAGTTGCTTATTAGATCTAGCTGTGTGAGTCCATTTTTTGGCTAAAAGCTAAAGTCTGATATCTTTTATGTTTTTTGTAGTTATTGATTCACCAAATAAAATATTAACTTATAAATAAACATAAAGAAAGAAAACTAAATTTTTTTGCAGTGATAACCAACTATTCATTATGAAATAATTTTTGAACTGTAGGATGTAATAATAGTTTCTTTCTAATCTTTGAAGCGTCTAAACCCTAAACTAAACAAACAAAATAAGAAAAACATCCAATATTAACGTAGCTACCACTAAGCAGGGCAGGTATACGAAACGTTATTTTCTTTGGCAAGCAAATTAATCATATCAGGAGAATGGGTCAGGTGGATGATTACACCGATTGGCTTCACATGGTAGCCAATACGATAATGTATAGCTTAACATTATGTCCATAAAAGGGAACATATCATATGCCTATTATATATTAGGTATGCCTTTTTGTATATTATATTATACTTGCTGACCGGCGGACTTCGTACCGGTTTGATAGTTTCCATGATAACAAAACAAACAAATTATTCCTCCGCTTAAGAACACCCGTATCCCATGATGGACCCCTATAGCAGCGCCACCTACCGGGTCCAATTGTAAATCTAAACCATTCTCGAATCCACTTGAACACACACACAGAGGAGTTCAATGACATACACACGCACAGAAGATTTATATATTTAAAGATTTGTATTATTAACGTAGTGTAGGACGTCCTCAGACTAGGTGGAACGACGATCTTCGCAAGGTGGCTGGCAAGAGCTGGATGAGAGTAGCCGCGGATCGTGCTCAGTGGCGTGCACTTGGAGAGGCCTATGTCCAGCAGTGGACTAGTGTAGGCTGATGATGACGATGATGATGAGAATGTATGCTGTAGCTGTATGGTTGGCATCAATTTAAAATGAAACCGAGATTTAGAATAAGGCAACTGAAAAATTAAAAAACTGGATATATTATTACTGATATTGCTAATACCAAACAAACAGACGTAAGCGACAATCAACATTTTCATACGGATACTAGTCAGTAAGTAGTCGTGATACTAAATTTACGATGAATAAATTACTGATAATTACATAAAGATACAACTATTTAAAAAAAGACAAAGTATTGAAAAAATCCACGAGCGGCCCGAGCGAGCGAACGAGCCCATGACATGCCGGGTCAGGTGCACTGCCAACTATGCTATCGTGACCTTTTTCAACACTTTGTCTTTTTTCAAATTGTAATTTGTTCGCAACAATATTTGCGTAAATCATATGTAAACAATCACATACAACTAAGTTAGCATATAAACAAACTAATTTAACTAAGTTAGATAATAAATCAGAAACAACATTACGTACCTAAAACAAAACACGGAAGTACAAACCGTGAAACGGCATAATTATAACAACAACCACATATCAATACGTCCAATTAATTAAACTAAGTATTAATTGTCAAGCATATAGATATACTATAGCAAACAAGGAGAGCCCTCAAACAAATCGCCTATACTAAGCTCCGAATCCTCAACTCAATTACTTTCGGCCTCTCTCGCAGGAATCCCGCCTTCCAATAGGAGTTATAATGAGAGGTTGACAATGATTCGCCAAGTTTTTTTAAGTACATATGAAAATCACCCTTATTAGCCGATTACTTTCGGAACTTTTTCGAAAGGCGCCCCCGTTATATTCTTGTGAAAGCCGAAGAAATACAAAGTCACTTCCTAATACACTTTAAGCGGTATTCACTGAGTGATATAATGTGAAGAGCGAGCCTTTTGTCTAGCTTCTATGTAAATTGAACGTGAATGTGGGGATTGTTATAGTTCACTCAATATGTTTAACGATAATTTTTTTTTACACAGACACTACACAGATACACTTTAATAAAGATTAGTCGACATCACAGGAGACCGAAGAGCTGGCAGCTACCTCGGACAAAGAATTAGTCTAGCTATTCAAAGGGGGAACGCTGCCAGTATCTTCGGAACCTTGCCTAAAGGGACTCCTTTTAATAATATTGTTTAATTATTATATTATATATTTTTTTAAGGTTTTTTAGTTATAGGTTCATTGTTCTAGTATATATATATTTTCTTTAATAATGAATATATATGGAAATACGCATCATCTTTTTTTATTTTATTTTATACGTGTAGCACTTTGCCTTGATTTTAACTGATGTTATCTGACGATAAGGCGGAAGGTGGAATCCTGGATCCTGGAAAATTAACATTTGCTTTCATAAAAAAAGGTTTAAAAGGATAAGCATAACGCGAACATTTAACTTCAAGAACTGTGTTTTGTGATGCATTATTATTTTGAGTTAACCAAAGGACTTTGAACACAACTGCCTACCTTTGTTTGTTAATGGTAACAACCATAATTACTTTTTTCTTTTATATTATATTATATTATATATTTTAAGACTTTTAAATCTATGCTAGTTTTCTTTACATTAAATTTTATCTTATCTTAACTTGGGCCACCATTCAACGGGTGCCCTTCGGTTCGCCTAAAAATTTTTGTCCTAATTTTACATGGCCAAACCGTATTAGCCTAAACTTAAAACGAACAGTTATTGTTTCGCCTAACAATTGTTTTGCAACCATTATAATTTGGTCTAAGAATTGAAAGCCCTAATTTTAGGATCTATAATGTGAAATACCCTAAAATATATTGGCATAACGTTATTTTAGCATTGATAGGTACGTGATAGGTTAGAAACTTAAGACAATCGCGAGCGCAGCGTAGCGATTGTCTTGAATTTCGAGATTATTTTTTTTATTAGACTACAGAAATCTAGCTTCATACAAAAATATATATTTTTATAGCTCTTAAACTTTGTGATTTTTAATTTTGTGTGAATTAATATTTAGTAATTGCAAACTTTAGGGATTACGAATTGTTCCGCCAAATTTCGCATTTGGTAAATAGCAATATGGCGATAAAAAGTTAGGCGAAGTGAAATTAGACCAAATACGATTATGAAGAGTGAAATTATGCGAAAAAAATTTAGGCTAACCGTTTGTGTGCCATTGCCAATTAGAAGTACAAAAAATTAGGCGACCCGATATATACCCCCATTCAACACTTAATAGGCTGCAGCGACGTTATAATGTTTCTAACGATCCAAATTGACATATTTCATCTAAGTGTCTACAAATTTAGAAAACTGATGTCCGAAAGCTACGTAAACCCTACGTAATCCTTACTAGCATTTGAAATGAGTATTAGTAAATTTATTATTACTAATTACTCAGAAAATTGAAGTAATTTTTCCTTCTTTAAAATTTACATAAACTCTCTTTACATTTGCATGTCGTGGAGGTTAATAATAAAAGGCTGTACTTAGCATTTAAGATATTATTGTATGTTACATGTTTTTTTATTTAATACAAGTTTTCGCTGACTGTCCTTAATAAATAAATAAATAACTTACTTCATAACAGGAAAACGCTTGGCTTTTATGTTACACTAGCTGTGCTCGCGACTTCGTCCGCGTGGAATAGTGACTTTCGGCAGCATTTTTAATTTTTTAGGCTCTTGTTTCCGTTTTTGCAACATTTTTCACTGATGCTTCGCTCCTATTGATCGCAGCGTGATGTTATATAGCCTAAAGCCTTCCTCGATAAATGGACTATCCAACTCAAAAAAAAAATCAATTCGAACCAGTAGTTAATGAGATTAGCGCGTTCAAACAAACAAACTCTTCAGCTTTATAATATTATTATATAGATAAGTCGTTCTGCTTTTTTAAAACGTACACAATATCGTCCCAGTTGCCTGATTCTGTTTCCATTATATTTCCTTACCATTGTTAAATAGTCCTAACATCAAAATCAGGCTACTGACTCACTATTGAGCCGTTATCGAATTAAGAGACTCGCGTAAACACTCCGGTAAGTGAATATAAGGCTGTACCTGTAAGAATAAAAAACAATAACTCAAAAGACGTCTCATCAAAACTGATGTTGAATGAACCAATAATAATAAATAATAGAGTATAACTTGAAGGAGGTTTTGGTAGCGACAAATAAAAATACAATAAAAATTCGTAACAAACACAATTATGAGTGTGCAATTTGGACGAACGAAAAAAAACACAAACCAACAATAAAGTCAGAACTAATTGACATACAGTTTGGATGTTCATGCCTATATAATTTGAGCCGTCGACACAACTGGTGTTGTTGTAGTAATGGCCAATTTATGTTGACGAATAGAGCCATTTAACGGTTACAAGTACGTCATATTATATAATTGGTAATAAACCGGAACATACATATTCAATTACATAGATACAATCGATAGAGCGTTGAAACTGTAATGTTATCGCCTATCGGTTTTAAGTTAGCTTTCCTTTTTAAGTTACTTCAATATGCAAGGTAAATTGTTCGTGACTTTGTTTGGTAAGTGTTTAATGTTTGTCTTAATATTAAAGTTGTATAAAAATTGGTAAGCAACTTCGTAATATTAATTTATGTTAAACAATATTAAGTGGGTTGTTGTACATTCGCCACAAAGTTAGTTTGCCACGTTTCTGTAACTCCATACATTGAAAGTAAATTCGCCACAGGTAGGTAAGGGTTATTGTAAATTCGCCACAAGTCTTCATAGTACATCATTATTGCATAAAGTACCGGTAGCAAGGAAAGTTCGTTTTGAGCGCTCGAAATTAAAGGTAGTTATTTTATTCTAAAATTATTGATGTAACTATATAGATAACCTACGAAAAAAAATTAAAACGTGTCTATATTTGTGTGTTTATATGTTATAATAATATTTGTTAAAACGCACATTTGTTGGTTTTAAAACGTAAGAAAAGCTTACCTGTACTTTTTTTATATATTATAATTTAATTAAAATGTTTTGTATTTGGGTGATTGTCATAAAAAATATAATATAATATATGCATTTTTTTAATAGTAGAATATGTCGAACAACTCTTCTAATTTTGGTTCGAAAACACACACATTCAGAGATATTTGATACACCTAGCGACTACTATCAGCATGAAAATCCGTATCCTCGGTAGAATATAATTATAATCTTTCTAAGGTATCTACATCTTATAAAAATTCTACCCGCTATTTATTTACATGAAACTTCTATTTGTATTATTTTTCTACATAAAAACTTGGCAACTCAAAACAACTGTTGATTTATAACAATTAAAGCCTTATAGTTCGGCAAGCGTCTTTCTTAATTCACTCAGCTTGACCTTGGTTGAACCGTAAACTGGAACCTGGAATGCCTTTCAAAGCCCACGGGTACTTTTTAAAATAACTTCACAACCTTTATTTACAAGTTGAATTAAAATTATTTATGTCTACACAACAAAGGACACTGCACAATCGATACACTAATCTTCGTTTAAATCCAAAATGGCGCATTATTCGACTGAAACCGGCAATAACAAATTAATGGGTATCAATTAATCCCACAAAACCTAATAGAGTACCAAGCTTTCCTTCTAATTTAGCCATAAAAGGTTTAAAGACATGAATACTCGATATAATAACTAACAAATGAGAAAGCACTAAGACTATTATTTTTACCACTAGCTGCCACCTTATTGGCAAATGTGGCATACGGCTCGGCTGATGATAAGCTGTTTCCATAACCTATAGATGTTTGCAATACAACAGGTTGATATCTATTGCTTTATCGACCCTAGATACCTATAACTGAATCATTTAAACACAACAATAACAAAAACAAAACCATAATGCAAGAACAAAATTGTTTCATATTTACAAACTACATAAAACAAAAGAAATAAGTTTGAATCCAGTGTAAAAGTGTAAAATTTCATATGCTTTTACAAGGCGCTGCATTTTAATCGATTCTTATTTTACCTATCGAGTAGCGAAATTGTACCGCCACTTAAATCCAAGATAATCTCCTATTTTGTCCGTGTATTGTCGTGTTCCGGTATTATCCGGTTCAAACGAGTTATTGCAGTAATACCTGGACTGCGCTGTGTTATTACTGGGTCTGCAGTAGGTATTATAAAGAGTTCACTTTTCATGTTATATGTGAAGTTAGATAGTGTGCTTTCGTGATATTTACTTTCAATATAATAATTTTAAGATGTTTACCTTGCGTACGTTTTACGTTGGCAATAACGTTTTGGATACTTCTGTACACATTTATATCTTTCATGTTATCTAAAGTATTTTAAATACTACAAAACTTAACTATTCGGCTCATAAGTAAATCTTATGATATTATAATAACCACGTAACGTTTTCCTACGAAATTTATCCGGCTCGAAGGGCCAAAAAAGGCAACGAGAAGATTCAACAAACTATTCCATTCAAATATTATCCGCCACACAACAGTACACTGAAATTTAATTAAGCAAAAGAAGCAGTCAATTAATTTCGAGCCCAAATTAATGTGTAAGGGGAAAACCGAAATGAGCCCTCAAAACATATTTCAAGTTAATAAAATGTAAAGCTATGTGTATGTAAGAATCAAAGCCAAATAATGTTGGGCAGTCCTAAACCAACAGCTGGGGGCAGCTCTCACCTGAAGAGCATGTTGTGAAGTCGAAAAGACACAGTTTTATCATGTTCTCGGTAATGGAAAGCATTAAACGGAGAATGTTTGTTCCTAGTTTCCCTTAGGTTGAGGAATGAAGCGTTGTTAGTTCCGATTTGGTTTCCGATATAAGTAGTTACGATCTGTATTTGGGTAATTTCGGAAAAAAGGAGGATGTCGTCTTTTATAACGTTTCAATGTAGTAAATTAAAAAAAAGTGTGATCCTTTAAAAATTACATCTGCCAATAAGTTTGTTAAAATAAAATAAATTATAATAGGTATAATAAATAATACGTAACGCTTTTAGTCAGACATGGAAGCACGCTTATTTCATTACTTTAGTAAAACAATATCAAAAAGACGTATTTTTTTTTATAAAACCTACAATATTTTGATACCTATTACTTTATAATATTTAAGTTTACCTATCAAAACGCTTGAGAGACTTAGATGAAAGGCATTAATAATGCTGTAAAGTTAATAATACTGTAGAAGAAAGGTAGATAAGAAAATCAATTTGGTCTTTTCAGGTCTCACACAGAAGACTTCCCAAAAATGCATTCCGTATTTTTTAAATTTGAATTAACGAAAACAAAAATGTTGAAAAAATTTCCACGAGCGAGAATTTCCCTTCTGACATACCGGGTCAGGTGCTCTTCCAATTGAACTGTCGTGGTTCTAACCAGCCCGTCGAAATTATTCAACACTATTTACTTTTTTTTTTTTGTACATTTGTGTTTTTGTAATTTGTTCGCAATAAAATTTGCGTTAAAAATTATATAGACATTGAATTAACGAGTTCCCTAGTCATATGACCCTAACCAGAACCATTGAAATAATAACCAAACATAACCATAACACTTTAATAAATACGTTAGCATTCAATGCAAAATGTATATCAAAGTAATTTATTACAACAATAACCGTACCCTAGGCAAGAAATTACTCGCAATTAATTACAATTTATAACCAAAAACGAGACTAAACACCGATACCGTGACTTAGTGAACTCATAACGCAAAGGGTCTCCGCAAATCTGAAGAGGTATTTTAATTTTAGTAGGTGTCTTTGATTTACGAGTTCTATATGAAAAGAGCCGTGCGTTCAACCAATCTATATTGGCCCCGGGGATATTTGAACTTGACCCCTCTACAACTGGGAACCCACAATCTGTGGAGAAAAGGGGGGTCTCACACCGCTGGCGCCATAACTGCCATCGCGTTCTGTCCTGTAACTTATATTACTTTCTGTTCATTATGATGGGAGAGTGCGTTATCTGAACTAGGTACTTTTACTGAGTCAAACAAATAATAACGTCGTATAAATCATAGTGAGTAACGGAAAAGCTATTAAACGGTCCATGTACTCAAAGTCAACTTTGCGAAGTTACCCGATTCGAAATGCCATCGGAATGGCCGATCTGCGGCGTTGCTAGTTTGTTCGCGTATTGCAAGATCTATTACCCCTTTAAAAGAGTTATCTTTAATCGGGGAATGCGAAAAAACAGCGGGTACACACAAACGTTATGTAGCCAAAGCTCCTTGTTTAAAATTGGTTGATGCTTAGAGCTTGTTTGTCTGCCTGGCTAGCTACTACATCGACATATGTCGCGATAACATAAATGATTGTAGTATTGTTGTGCTCCAGCAGCTAGAGATAAGATTGACTGGCTAGTGCTTAAGTAGTTGAGGAATAAGAGTGAAGTGCGCTTCAAGGGGCCTTCCTAGGGCCTTATCATCACTCAACATCGGGTGAGATGAAGGCCAAGTACTTATAAAAGTGCTTAAGGACAATTTCTCTGTCATCCCCAAAATCTGACCATTCTTTTTATTGAAACTAAAACTTCAACTTCAAGTTCTAGCTTTCAATATAGTGCTTCATGTTTGACGATGATAATAATACTTAATAATAAGTGTCAGATAACCTATGTAACATAAGTAGTGTGATCAATTTTCTAGCCAGGTATATTTCTGATGGCTCCGTAATTTTAAGCATAACGTTCATTGTCGTAATATCATGTTCCAAAATTTTAATAGCGATAATCATCACGTTTCATATTATCGCGACGCATAATTTAAAAGTCCTAATATAGTGTAAGCTAAAATTGTTTGTCATAGGTATTAAAAGGCATAAATTTGAAACGCAGAATAACTAATAATAACCATTTTTTTGAAAACAATTGTTGTAATCATAATAAACACAACGAATAATGTTAACCGTGTAAATTATTATTAAGCAGACACGCAGCATGCAAGCAGACATGCAGCATGCAAGCAGACATGCAGCATGCAAGCAGGCATGCAGCATGCTATCAGGTATGCAGCATGCTAGCAGCCATGCAGCATGCATGGTTTCTGTCACGGCTCCGGCGCTGCGGGACTCCGGTGGCCCCACGCGAGCTGAGGAGCAGGTGGTTTAAAAGGTCGCCAAGCTTCGGCTTGCTGGCCAGCCTCAGCCGCGGCGGTGAGCGAGAAGGCCACCTCGCCCCTCCGCGCCTACGCGGGCCTAAATTACACTTCAGTGTAGAGCAAGGTCGGGCCACGTGGAGACGGGGTGTGCTAGTTCGAATCTGGGTGATAATTCGATTTATTCAATAAGATTTAGGACTAAATAATATGCCATACAAAATTAGGGATTTCAGTAATTATGACACATTAAATTATGCTCAAAAATTTTAGGACTAAAATTAGGTTTTTCTATAACAGTTATGCCAAATTAAATTATGCTAAATAATTTTAGAACTACCTAATATTATGCCAAATGAAAAAGGGATTTCATTTATTATACTTAATAATAATGCCTTTAGATAGTTATGCCACTTAAAAGTTATGCAAAGGAAAAATTATCTGACTTTAGTGTTATGCTATTTGATGATTATGCCAATTTATGTATGACAAACGACTATAGGACAATCGACATTATGCGAAAAGTTCCGCCCCCATTTCTGATACTTCTCGGAAAAGTGGAAAAGAAAGTGTGTAAAAAACATAATTATATTTTTCTCGTCGTTAATTGGCCACAAAATCTTAGTTAGCAAAATTAAAAATTAAGAAACACCTAAGAAATGTATAAAGCGAGCTTACTTGTTAATTTTGTTTGTTTATTCGCAGCTCTACTAGAGGATAAATCGAATAAGTTATTCCCTTTTGTGGCTCTCCTTTGATTACACTGGGCTCGCAAGATGGACATGTAATTGGATAATCTGAGGAATAGCAAATTGCCTTAAACTTTGGTTTTTCCTCGTAAAAGAAAACTGTCGGGTAATTTCGGGATGGGCCGCCGTTAATAATAATAATATGGTTAATTCACTTTCCATTGTTGCGGGCGTGTTAAAGCGTTCCAGGAAGGTATTTCTTCCATGGAACAATGCTAGATCCAATTAAGTGGATTCTATAGGATGATAGAATATGTTGAGAAAAAACATTGTCTTGCTTGTGCAACAAAACTTAGTAGTACTACGTAGTTCTAACACCTATCCACAGAAATAGGTTGTATCCTAGAAACCAGGTGATTAGGGCAAAGTGGGGCGTTCTTAAGCTCAGACCGCTCAGTCATAACGGAGAAGGAATAAATATGGTCTCAAACGGCAAGACCTCGAAATCGTAAGATCGTTCAGACTTTAGATCCATTCTAAAGACCCTAACCTTGAGGGATCATAGAACTTTAAATTGTTAGTAAATCACAGTATCACACTAATATTATAAATGCGAAAGTTTGTGTGTATGTGTGTGTGTATATTTGTTGCTTCTTCATGCTGCAACGGAATGCTGCGCTCGGGCTGCGATCACACAAGTCAATTAACTTCACAATTCGCGGTTCAACGGATGGGTGAGACAATTAAAGTATCTTAAGCTCCTTAATGCTTTCAAAGGCACATTAAGCCCTCGAACTAGGTCGTTATCGTAAAATAGCCGTTATAGTTATAAAATCCACCAACCCGCATAGGGCCACCATGTTCATATTGTTATAGGCTGATGAGGAATATAAATCTTAAAACGTAAAATGATAAATAATCTAAATTTGCTTTGACATCAAAACGGCAACAGTAATCATTCAAAAAGAATTACGAAACATGAGCAAATCATCCCTTTAACACATCGTAAACAATCAAATTATGATTCACTTTGTTAACTTAATCGTATGCAAGTTACGTGAGTAAATGTAAATGAACCGACTAATACCACATTCCACTACACCATTGGACCGTCACAACTGCTGTATGTAATTACAGTTATTATTTCATGGTGGTAACGGACACCAGCCATATCGGCAACGGGATCTACGCCACCACACTTTTTAATAGTGCACACAACAGCCTTCGTATAAATAATGGGCGTCACCAATTTGCCTGTCACTTTTAATAGATAGGAGGGTTGTACATGAAATACTATTGGAATAATGTTAGCGATAACACTGACACATTATGGTCACGTTACGTTGTCAACTGGTTGTACAGTCGCGAGCGTAGATATATTAATATGTATTGTTTTCTATGCTCGAGGATATGGCGTAGTGGTTAACGTGACCGCTCTGCGATTGCTGTAATTAAGCAACCTTTGCAATAATCGGTCATCGGATGGGTGGGCAAAACTGTATCATTTTGAGCTCTTTCGGGCTTCGCAAGGCACGTAAAGCCGTCGGTGCCGGCTGCATTAGCAGTCGTTAACAACCACCAATCGGCAGTGTGCCCGCGTGGTAATTCATGGCCTGTCCCCCAAAATACGGGACCTTATTACTAAGACTCCGCTGTCCGTCTGTCCGTCTATCACCGGGCTGTATCTCATGAACCGTGATAGTTTAAGCGATTTAAGGGAGCTCCCATACAACAGACATGATTTTTTCAAAGATCATTTTGTGACCTATATACCTACGTATCGCTCAACTGAGCGATAATTATCACGTCTATCACTATTATATTAGATAACTATCTAACACTCAGGTATGAACTAATAACGTAGGTTGATATGGACAGCTACCAAGCTGCACTAGGCCCGCGTGGTGGTTTATGACACGTTCTCCCTATCCATCCATAGGAAAGGCTCGTGCCTCAGGAGTGGAGACAAAATGAGCTGATGATGATGATGATGATGATGATGATTAGTTTACGCAAACACTACTCAGGAAGACTATCCCTCTTCCTTTGACTCCTCTCAAGGGGGAAGGCGGTTTCGCACGAAAAATCTGGACCTTTGGGTGTCTGGCTAAGCGCTTCACCACGCTTGCCAAATGCGGGTTGGAGATCACAAACCCGGGCTATGCATGGGAAACAATCCGAAAATACATATTTTTTGCCCGACCTGGGAATTGAACCCAGGACCTTCGGGTATATCAGGCCGAGCGCTATGCCACTCGGCCACCGAGGCGTTGAAGAATACAGTAAATATAGAAAATAGAAAGAGAATACAGTAAATATATTACAGAAAGCTGCATCCTTAAACGTGCCGAATTGTGAGGAAGTTCATGCAACTGGAAGATTTTAAATTTACCCCACACCATATACAAACAACACACCACACCCTGTAATTACTTGGTTTGTACCCGTAATTATAGAGAAAACCGGCTTCTAGCTGAGAAAAAAAACACACTTACAAATAATAATAATAAATCTTTATTTCAGGCAACAAACAATGTAATGTGTGTCTGTGAGCGGCCCATATAATAAATGCCTTACAGACTAATACATATCCAAAATAATAACAATTTTTGTTAGTATATACAATAACTTAATAACTATGTTAGTATTATTTGATTGGCACTTAACTGTGCTAACTTGGTAGCAACAGACAACTTTCCATGGAAGCGCCTGTAGACTACACCCTTCGGCCCAAAGTCCTCCTTCGTGAAGATGTCCAGCTTTGATGTCGGGACTCGCACCACAAACGCTGACGCTTTGTCACACGGCTACCAAGGCGTCACAACAAAAATATTCTGTCTCATATACAAGGTGTTTAGAAATCCCGAATGTGGCAGGTAGGGTACCGTTCATAGAACCCTGGAAAATTATGCACATGACTGAAAAACACCATATTGCCGAAGTATTGAGGCCCTTTGTTACTAAGTAAAACTCGTAAGTGACAACCCTGGGTCAAGCCGATACGTTGGTCGTCAACGTCATGGTCAAATTTAAACAGACGTCGAAACATTGCAGGAATGAAAAAAAATTGTAATATAACAAATTTCAGTTTTTTTTTATGGAAAAGTAAAAATATACATCCTACTTATATTATAAAAGCGAAAGTTTATAAGTATGGATGGATGTTTGTTACTCTTTCATTTAAAAACTACTGAATGGATTTAGATTAAATTCGGCATACAGATAGTTTATAACCTGGATTAACACATAGAATAGTTTTTATCCCGATATTCCCACGGGAACGGGAACCACGCGGGTGAAACCGCGAGCGGCCGCTAGTACTTCATAAATCTATATACTTGGTTGCATGTCTATATTTATGGGAATATACACCTATTACCAAACACTGTATTCTTTACTGTAATAACAAACGTTTACTAGTAGAATTTTCAGAAACTTCCGAACCTATTCTGTGCACCACTAATTTTGAGCCCGGCACATGGATTGAGCGTAAGCCCTTAAGGTCCCTGTACATCAGGCAGGCGGCGCTCTGACACTCGGATTTGCAGTATGATAAAGCACCTGTTCTCATATTTTATATTACCCCATATTGTAGAATGTGCTACTGAACTATTTATTTTGCTTTATTTTTACTATTACAAGTGAAAAAAGCTTATTCGTGAGTTTTCAGTGCTAAAAGCACATCAAAGCACATTACCGTGTTATGTATAAAGTATCTACCGACTTCATCATCATCATCATCAGCTTATTTTATGTCCCCACTGTTGGGGCACGAGCCTTCCCTATGGATGGATAGGGAGAACGGACCATAAACCACCACGCGGGCCCAGTGCGGATTAGTGGTTGTTAACGACTGCTAATGCAGCCGGGACCAACAGCTTTACGTGTCTTCCAAAGCACGGAGGAGCTCGAGATGATAAACTTTTGGTCACCCATCCGATGACAGGCCTTTGCGAAAGTTGCTTAACCTCAGCAATCGCAGACCGGGCGCGTTAACCACTGCGCCATCGAGCTCGAAATACGTGTGCTGAGAGCTAATTCCATTATTTGGTTTGAAACATTGATAAAGTTGATTGTGTTAGCAATGTTTCCTTTGCCTTGTCGACACTATGTGCCCACTAATTGAACATACTAAACGGTAAATTTTACCCATTACATCAAATAAATGACTATTAACATCTGCCACAGTATCGGACGGCTTAATTTAAACTATTACCTAAATATCACATCAAATTAGGCCAGTCAAAATATCACAATATTCGTATTCATTACAAATCTAAAATAAAGTGCACTTCAATGTGGGCTCTGATAAATGAATTGCTAATTACGTGGGATAGTTTGGTTGCACAAAATTAATTTTGTGTTGTCAATTAATGTTTCATGCGCTAATAGTAGTTCATACATATATTTGAAGTACATATATATATATATATAAAAAATAATGATGATGATGATGATGATATATATATATATCGTGCATTGAAAACTTCGATCAATTATGCACTAGATTCTCGATGAGTGCTTAAAAACGGTAGGCGATTTTGGGGCCAGGCAGCCACAATGACGTTTGTAACGATGACTAATATTAAGTACAAATATCTTGCAAACCTTAATTTAATATTTATACAAAAACACAAATGTTGAAATAATTTCCACGAGTAGGATTTGAACCTGCACCCTTCTGACATACCGGGTCAGGTGCTCTCCCAATTGAGCTATCGTGGTTCTAACCAGCCCGCCGAAATTATTCAACACTATTTACTTTTTACAAATACTAAATATAAGCAGTAGTCAAGCTATTTATTAAATGTTTTTGTTTATCTATCTCGGTGTATCGCCTGAATAGACGGATATTCCATGTTGACGGCTTTGCCGGTCTTTTGCGCTATGGGCCTCGCAAATCCTTGACCGAACAGCGAGCTGGTGGAGTATTTAACAATCTTCACATAGATAAGTCTTAATTCCATTTCTGTTTAAATCAAAAATACTGACAGTGTTAGTCAAAAACATACTCTTACCACCTCCCATCACAATAAGGTTCACTTTTTGTAAAAGCCATCTATAGTTATTTATGACATAACGTTGCATCGATCAGTTCGTTTGACCGTATACAACAAAACAAAACTCAATAACACTACAACACAACCCAGAAACAAACAGTTCCCTCCTCGCCCTCCCAAAAATACTTTCGTAAACTCATGACTTTGCAATCGAGTTTCGGAAACTAATCGAGAAAAACTTTGATATCTCCGCCATTGTAACAAAGTTAGTTATATTAAGCAGATTGCGAGCTCACAAGATAGCATTAAAGTTAGAGGGGCAATAGCGAAATATGCCGAGCGAAGCTGCGAAATGTGCCAACCGCGTACCGATTTCGACTGCTTATGTCCTATCAGATATTGTACCTGGATGTACATAGGTAGTAGGTATGTACGTTGGACGGTGGCTGCGCAAATCCACAATAAGAATAAGAAATACATTTTCTGTATAAAACTTCGCCTAAATACCTACATCAAACTTATGAAAAAACATTTGTTTGTTACCAATATAATGTATTTCGAGTGTACAGCTTAAGTTAAGTATTAAAATTAAGTTACTTACCTTAATTTTAAAACTTAACAACATAACAAAATAATCGAAATGATACCTAAACTAAGTAAAGTATACTAATAATGCAATTACAAAAACACAAATGTTGAAGAAATTTCCACGAACAGGATTTGAACCTGCACCCTTCTGACATACCGGGTCAGGTGCTCTCCCAATTGAGCTATCGTGTTTCTAACCAGCCAACAACTACCGTCATTATCATGACGGTAGTTGTTGGCTGGTTAGAAACACTGGTTGTTAACATTGAATGGGCGCCTTTGGCTTTCAAAGTAAAAAGTAAACAGTGTTGAATAATTTCGGCGGGCTGGTTAGAACCACGATAGCTCAATTGGGAGAGTACCTGACCCGGTATGTAGAAGGGTGCAGGTTCAAATCCTGCTCGTGGATTTTTTTTCAACATTTGTGTTTTTGTAATTTGTTCGCAACAAAATTTGCGTTAAAAATTATATAAACAAAACAAAAACATTTTTAATAAGGCAATGTTATTAATGGTACATTCTAAGCGCTAGTTCGCTCAGGACGATTTTGTCATTTTCTTAAACTTGACACTTTCCTAACTTGTCTCATTTTTAACTCGGCTCTTTCTTAGTTGGTCTCTTTCTTAAACTTGACACTTTCCCAACTCGTCTCATTTTTAACTTGGCTCTTTCTTAGTTGGTCTCTTTCTTAAACTTGACACTTTCCCAACTCGTCTCATTTTTAACTCGGCTCGTTCTTAGTTGGTCTCTTTTGCAAAGTTGACACTTTGTTACTCATAATTTGAATGTTTCAGAAATGAATAACGTGAATCATACCTACAACGTATATTAAAATTGACGAAAAATATTGAAAATGATAAAAACTTTTGAACATTTAAGCTACTTATACAATAAACCAGAAATAAAAACCTATCTGTTAATCGGGACAAGTAAGTGGCTTAGCTTAAGCGATAGCAACTCGAACCTTTAAGCCACTACGCCAACTACAAATGAGAAATACGTAACTCAGAGATTAATTTCTATTTTTATTGCATTTACAGTTTCTTGCATACAATTTTTATCAACCTGCTATCACTCAAAATCAGCATGTGTCAGTCCACTGCTGGACATAGGCCTTACCCAATGCATGTCATTGACCCTGCAATCAAAATTCTGCCATACATCTAGACACCCAAAAAAACATGGCCACCCCGAAAAGAAAACACCTCCCAACATCAGTTTTATTAAACCGCAAAGCATACCATTCAATTCCCTCAACTATTTAACAACTTCAATAAGCAATCAACATCACACCGCGTTCCGTCGAGTAATGAATAGCCACAAACTAATTCTACGTTACCGACCTGAAAAGGTAGTCGACGCCACCGAACTGCGCCCGCCCTGCCTCCCGCACCCTCGCCCCGCCCAGATCCAAAAGGGGGTTTATGTATTAAGTTACAGGTCCAGTGTGACAGGTCTGCACCCCATGCGTTCGCTCTCTCATATGGACGCCGTAAATCAGTGTTGCCGAAATTAAAACCAGGGTAGTATAGACATGTAGGTATTAATTTGCAGTGGTGCAAAAACGACGGTCCGCTCGGACGGGGACAGATTTGGTGGCATTGTGGAGGTATAAAATTGAGGCGCAGTTGGTGCCACCTGGCTAGGGCTTTGTGCCTAGAAATGGGTTAGCACAACGTTGTTGTAAAGCCACAATTTAGGTTTTAACACATTCACTGCCCAATACACGGCGACGTGGGAGACACAATAGAAATTCAATTGTTTGTCGTTTCAAGGCAGTAAATGTGTTTTCACACCACCTGCTCGACATATATCATGCAAACCTTACTCAAAGTAAATCATTATAGCCCTTCTCTTTTGCCGGGGTGTAATGTTGTACTGAATTTCATTATAACCCGCCGGGCAGTAATGTGATTCTCACTTCTCTTAGTTCTTATTGTTATGCATTTAAAGTCTAATTTCGTCAAAATCGCGCGGCGCGCGGCTGCTGCAGCTGCTGGTGGCCGACGGCGAGGAGGTGGACGGCCGGCGGCGCGCGCCGCGCCTCATTTATTTGAAAATCGAACTTATTCGAAAATCGAGCTGGCCACGCCACGGCAAGCCGAACGAAAAAAAATCAATACTTAAAACAAAAGCCGCGAGTATATCAATACGGTGCAATCAGTATCAGACAAAACTGCAAAAGAAGATAGAATAAAACATTAAGAAAATGTCGAGTGACGAAAGTGATTTAACTCCGGAGTCCATTAAATTAGACGCCTTAGGTATTGTTAATAACCTACTACCAGAAAAGTCGAAGGAAAAATACTTGAAAGCTTACGACGATTTCCACAAATGGAAAACTGCAAAAGGCGCAAAGTCTGTGTCGGAGTCAGTGCTTTTTGTTTATTTCGAGTATTTATCGTGTACAAAGAAGTCCAGCAGCCTGTGGTGTATCTATTCGATGCTCAGGTTAACAATAAGCATCAAACACGACATTAAGATAAATACATATAGCAAGTTATTGGCATTTTTAAAGAGGAAATCAGATGGTCATCGAGCAAAGAAGTCAAAAGTATTGACAGCGCAAGATGTGGAAACTTTTCTGAATGAGGCTCCTGATCACAGCTTTCTGGCCATGAAAGTAAGTATGAGTACTGCCTACTTTTTAGTTACGTTTCTAGTACCTACCTATAATAGCTCTATAAAATAGTTAATGAATAAAAGGGTATTTAAATGGCACACATTTAAAAAATACACATTCTAAGGTTTTGTCGCAATCTTTTTTTATAATATAAAGGTCAAAAAATGTAGTAGTGTATCTATCTATTTACTCACAATCCTATTTTTTGTTACAGGTAGCCTTGATTTTTGGAGTGAATGGCGCATGTCGTGGAAATGAACTCGTAAACATAAAAGTCAATGATATCAAAAAACATGCAGATTTATTGCTGATTAACTTACCAGATACCAAAACAAATAGAGAACGTTCGTTCATAGTTCGTGAAGATTATGCAAGAATTGTTGAAAAGTACCAAGCTCTGCGCCCCTCTAATATAAACACCAACAGATTTTTTATCGGTTACAGTAATGGCAAATGCACCAGGCAAGTCATTGGCAAGAATAAAATCAGCGCCATGCCAAAAGAAATTGCAAAATACCTCAAATTGCAAAATCCCGAGCTCTGTACGGGTCATTGTTTGAGGAGAACATCGGCAAGTCTGTTGGCAGATTCAGGAGCAGATATGGCCCAGATAAAACGTTATGGTGGCTGGAAATCCGATGCAGTAGCGGAGGGCTACATAGAGAATTCCATACAAAACAAAAACAAGATAAGCTGTCGTATTGGTGACAACATTCATCTGAAAACTACGTCCATTATTGATGATCCTTGGAAACCTTTGCCACCACAGCCATCTAGCTCAAAATATATCCCGTCAAGCCCACTGCCTCAAGCACCACCTTCCCCAACCTTTACTGTGCCAAACGACCCTCACACGCAAGGTTCTGATGTATTGGGTGCTACTCAAATAAATTCCACCTCAACTAACATAAGCGTACCAAAAAATATAACATCAAACATCAATTTTAATTTTTAATTTACTTTTTATTGTTATTTACTGTGCCAATTATATATAATTAGTAATGAAAATAGTATTTTAATAAATAAAATACTTTTTCTAGCAGCCTTGGTTTTTATTGTCTCGCAAAAGGTGAGAAAAGTAGAGTATACTCCTCAGGGATAAAACTGATTTTGCCTTGGGCGCGCTTAAATCCTTCACTGCTCTCAGGACTCCATTTTAATTCCCTCGCTTCGCTCGGGAATCAACTCAAAACCCCCTCGCTACGCTCGGGAGTTAAATCTGGAGTCCTTCGTTACGCTCAGGATTCAAATATCGCGCCCGTGACATAATACAGTGCTTTATCCCCTTGGTGTACAATCTACTATAATACAAATAATTTAAAAAAAAAATATTTTAATTGTGCATATTGTCAGTGGGCGTGCGAGACCGCGTAAGAGATTTTACACAACTTTAAAGGAAGACGACCAAAGTAAATATATTGGCCATTCAAATATATTTTTGTCCGTCTGAACTTGTTTGCTACTTCTTTGGGACTTACAGGAAACATTTACCAAGCTTGTTTAGATTCCATGTAAAGTCATTTCATTGTGTTAAAGTAGAGAGGTACGCGGTTTTTACAAATTGCTCTTACGCGGTCTTGCACGGTCTCCGACGATATGGCAAATCGCGCTATCTAAAGCCATAATAGTCTAGCTATTTTGTAATTGTGCTTATGTATATATAATTTTACGCAAATTTTGTTTTATAAAAATTATAATTTGAAAAGGTGTTGAAAAAATGTGTAATGCTCCCTGGCCGGACCACCATTAAGTACTCAGATGCCTTATTGAGGAATAAAGGCTACCTTTAGTCTACTTTTCAATACCTACTTCAATATTTTAAGTACCTCAAAAGATTTTGAATTATTTTACAAATAAAGTGGTCCGGCCGCAGAGCAGTACTCCCTGGCCGCGCCACCTTGAGTTCAAACAATTCTTACAAATTTCCATAATTAATTAAAAAAAAGATTTCAGAGATAGCAATCATTATTTTATAAAGTACTTTTTTTTCATAACTAATTACTGTGAAGAAAATTATAATAATCTTTCTATTCACTAAAGAGAAATCCTCCATGGCCGCGCCACATTATTTGAGCTTTATAAAAAAAACTAATTGTTACTTGAAAAAAAGAAATGAATTAACGTGAAGTAGACAATAGGTAGCAAAACTTGAATAGAGTTATGCATAGTTGGTATTAACAATTAATAAGTTGGTCGGCTGCAGAGGAAGCTCTCCAGCCGGACCACATTTGATGTCTTATAAATTCTAAACCTATTGAGATTTGTTGTGCTTAACGTGCTTTATGTAATGTAGAAACAAGGTACTAAATATGAGGTCAATGACTTTTATGGAAATTTGTAAGAATTGTTTGAACTCAAGGTGGCGCGGCCAGGGAGTACTGCTCTGTGGCCGGACCACTTTATTTGTAAAATAATTCAAAATCTTTTGAGGTACTTAAAACATTGAAGTAGGTATTGAAAAGTAGACTAAAGGTATCCTTTATTCCTCAATAAGGCATCTGAGTACTTAATGGTGGGCCGGGCAGGGAGCTTTACACTGAAAAAATTATTTACCCGCACCCTATGACATACAGGGTCAGGTGCACTACCAACTATGCTATAGTGGCTCTGTCCAACCCGCCGAAATTAATCAACGCTATATCTACTCTAACCCCCTTAATCATAAAAACTATTTAAGCATTATTTAATTAAATATTGTTTTGTCAACGTCACGCAAACGTCATTTTGAAAAAAGAATAAAACAATGATTAACTAAATAATACTTGTTTAGTATGCAAAGTAGCCCTTATATGTATCGATCTTAATATCTTTACAAATATTAAAGATCAGTTAAGAATTAGGCAAGCTATAATACAACATATCGCAAATTATGTTGCCTTGTTCAATCTAATTTTCTTAGATGAATGATTGGTCTCGCTGCGCCAATACCAATCATTCATCTTAGCTAATTTTCCATACTGTGTGTAAACTTGTCTAGAAAATAATTGTTAGTATTACAATAAAAGGTACGCATATTATATTATTGCTGTAGCCGGAATCCATGACAGTAATTATTATGGTAATTTATAAATTGTCCAGTGAAATGAAAATGAGTACGCGGCTATCTCATTTAGATAAAAGTTAAAATTATTATAAACGTTCGTTCGACAAACACGATATTTTATCGCCATTGTTCATATTTTGATATTAACGCGTGTTTCACTCACAATTGGACGCCACCGAAATACGAGGACATTTGTTTGGGAACCAATAACTTAATTGGTTGGATACATTCGACACATTACGCAGTTGGTATATTTTTAAACAAGGATTGCTTCTGAGGGCAAATATGACGTACTAAGGTCAGTAATTGTTATTATGGTTATATGGCAAATCTCCCGTATTCTTTCCCATTGCAAAAAAGCGTCAATTCTTATATCTCATTATCATCAGCTCATTTTATGTCCCCACTGCTGGGGCACGAGCCTTCCCTATGGATAGATAGGGAGAACGGGCCATAAACCACCACGCGGGCACAGTGCGGGTTGGTGGTTGTTAAAGACTGCTAATGTAGCCGGGACCAACGGCTTTACGTGCCTTCCGAAGTACGGAGGAGATCGAGATTATAAATTTTGATCACCCATCCGCTGACCGGCCTTTGCGAAAGTTGCTTACCCTCAGCACTCGCATACTCGCATACCGGGCGCGTTAACAACTGCGCCATCGAGCTAAAACCATCAGCATAAAAACCGAAGCCTCAGGGTTGACCACACGCGCATTATTACCGTCAGGCGCACCTTACTCTCTACTGTCGGTATCGTTCAGTAAAATGAACAACAATTGGTAATTGGTGATATGCAACGCTAATGCTCCGAGTCCTAAGCTTCGTCACATCACCAGCTCCTGTTATGTCCCCACTGTTGGGCAACGAGCATTCCCTTTGGATAGAAACACCACAGAAAGGACGGGCCATAAACCAGCCCGCCAGCCTAGTGCGGATTGGTGTTAACGACTGTTGATACGTGCCTTCCGAAGCACTGAGGAGCTCGAGATTATACTTTTATGGTCACCCATCCGATGACCGGTCTTCAAAGTTGCTAAGCTTCAGCATTCGTAGACCGAGCGCATTAACCAATGCGCCATCGGACTCTGCTTAACAAGTTTAGTCCTCTTTGTTTCACCATTTAAGCCCTCACAATTGCAATGTCGCATGTCACTCAGATGGGGTTTCATAATAGCAGGAAGCCAATACGTGTTTTTTAAATCAAACGCAATATGCAGAACAACAATCCATTGGCGGCATCATCTAAATATTTCACTAGATCCTGAAATAGCTCACCGGACCATTCCACATTTTTATTTAACAAACAAAATCATTTGAACATTTGACATGAAACGAGGCACGGTCTAGTAGGTAGCAGTCCAAAAATAAGCACTTAAAAATTCTGGCTCTCTGCAAAAGCAGAACCTAAATTTAATTCGTCAAATGGAAGGCTTTATTCCGCTGCAGGTGATAAGGCGGACATCTCTCTGAAATTGATTAGTTGCACTGTTTTCTGCTTTTAAATGTATTGCATAAACTAGATCACTGTATTTCTCTGTGCAAGAGGAAATACTAAGGTCGACTGAATTGAAAAATATGTATGAAAAGTAGACAAAATCAACGTTTCGTAGTCCCCTGATTCCTCCTTCAAAACTGGACCGATTTAATTACTTTTTCATAAAAAAATAAAAACATCAACCTAAAACTGTCAAAATTCTTTGATCAATGTTCAACCGTATTGTATATATTTAAATATCAAAGTTTATTGAGGAAATTTGTCAATTTTTTATAAGTTAATGTGCAGGCTGTCTGTACTAGATTAATGTCATCATCTTGGTTATTTCAAATTTGATACCGCAGAGAAAATTCAAGCATAGCCCTCTCATTGCTCTTTGGGTGTCCTTGAGTCATCTTATGAGGCCCATAGTGAGCGCACACACCTCAGTACCATCATCAACATCATCATATCAAGCCCTCTTCGACTAGTTTGGTGTAGGCGTCTTTCAACCCCCTACATACATGCATACATGCATGCATGCATGCATGTATGTACATTGCATATTGATAGTTGACGCAGGCGGGGACAATCACCAACCAACCAAAGATAGTGCGGATTTAATTGAGTTAGCCACGGCCGCTTGGTTGATGATTATCCTCTTCTGCGACAACTATCAATATTTAATGTAATTATAAATACTCATTTATTATAGATTTTATTATTTAAGTATAGGTATCGAACAAGAAAATATTTAACATTACTCAAATTGAGTTATGGGATCGTAGAGCTTGTTTTTTTATTTTTAGTTTTTTTTATGAATTCATTTGTTTGGGTTTCAAACTTAGGCAACACCTTATGGAACTTACGTGTTCCCATCCTAATGTCTTAATTATTATCTTTACTTATCACCCTAATATCTTAACTTTTATTGATGTGTCTTCATCATCATCATCATTGACATCTTTCCGCTCGACTTCTATATATACTATTTGTGGGAGTGATTTCGTATAAATATGATCGTAACAGTGTGATAGGATAACAGTGTGACATGTCTTCTAATGAGTATTAATTACTGCATTCACTTTATGATTTGTAAAAAATTATACGGAGTCGGAAGCGCGCAAGCGCGCGCCATTTTGTAAATTTAAAATCGCTATGAACAAGACATAGGTAATACTATTATTATAAGTGACATATTGTGTCATCATTTTGATATGTCAAATGTCTTCTTATGAGTATTTACTGCATTCTCTTTAGATTTGTAAGAAAATAAAAGTCATTGTTTTCAGAATATAATGTTAAAAATGCATAGTAGGTACTAAGGTGAGATGTCAAATGTTACACATCATGTGCGACTACTGTAAGGCCGCTTGTACAGATCCGTTTTATTCACCGGACAACGGACCGACAAAAAACGGATATCTTTGTTTACATATAATTTTTTTACCGGATGGATGTTAGCTTCGAGTGCTGTCTATATGCGCTAGTTTTCAACTGGTTGTCATAGAGGTTACACGTGTGATAATGTAGAGTAATAAGAAAAAAAATCTTATACTGGCCTACTATTTGTACAAGGAGAAACAAAAAGAAATAAAAACACGTAAAAGGTCATTGTGCGTGCATCCTATATTATTGGAAAGGGAAGAATATGGTGCATTCCATACTCTTTATGCGAAGTTGGAAGAAGATGAAGTAAAATTTTACAGATATTTTCGGATGAAGAAAGAAACCTTTGAAATGTTAATAACAGCGATTTAAGATAAAACAAAACACCAGGATACCGACATGCGCAAATCTATTTCTCCAGCAGAGAGATTAGCCGTTACGCTTAGGTATGTATTAAATTTAGAGGGGGACTACCAGGTAAAGTAAGGGGAATGTTATTGCAATACGATCACTATTAAGAAGCTGGATGCGAAAAACTAAGCGAGAGTGCCAATTACCGTAGTCCCCTTTTAAAAAAACATTAAGTAAGTAAAGTAAGTAGTGAAATATTTTATTATAAACTTAAAAAGAAATAAAGGAGTTTTGAAATCAACTATTTTAATTAAAAATGTCTTGTACTTGACAAGACGGCACTCAATTTACTGAAAACCGGCTATACGTCCGGCAGCGTCGACACGCGCCAATACTGGCATAGATGACCGCTCTTTTTTACGCCGGACCGTTGTCCGTTGCGTCGAGGGTAGGCGGCGGTGCATCCGGCGAAATTTGTTTGCCGGACCTATGTCCAGTGCATGTACACACGTACGTTATAAACCATACACCACCGCAAATCCGGCGAAAAAAACGGGCCGTTGTCCGGTGAAAATAACGGACGTGTACAAGCGGTCTAAGGCTCGTTCATTTTTTTTCTATTATTTCACAGGCGCAACACAGGACTGCTACTAAGCGATAGAAATAGATATGGCACTTTAATGCATCAAATCAATTACGAGACAATCTGTAATCCACTCAAGTCATTAGTATTATGGTCTTAATAAATAGTTTACTACCTCTACTCACTTTGGTAATTAGCTTATAATTATGTCAAGTGGAAGACCAGATTGATCAGATAAAATATTCCGAAAAGCTACTTCGTAGGCCTAATCAATCTTAACAGGTTCCCTGTCCCATATATCACATGTGATACATAACAATTGATTATCTATTGTTTTAATTTTTGGACAGCGAAACTGTTAATTAAGTGCTAATAATAAACATAATTTGAAACATATTATAAAATGAAAAGTATTTTTTTATAGGTTTAATATATAAAAAAATACTTTTTATTTTTAAGTGCTCATTGCTACACTAAAGCTGAATTAAATGTTTATAAAATACAGCGAAAATATTTAATGCCTACCCGACCCAACCAATGGCTATGCTATAGCCATCGGTTGCAATAACCATTAGATAGTAAGCACTCTGCCGCTAAAAAGCAGTAAAAAATCAAAAAGTAGTGAAAATAAATCAGTGCTTACGTCAGCCTCCCCGGTAGAATAATGGTAAGTGCCGCCGCCCGGATTGCGGAAGAACCAGGTTCGATTCCTGGCCGGGTCGGGTAGGCATTTAATTTTTTCACTGTATTTTATAAATATTTTATTCAGCTTAAGTGTAGCATATAGCACTTAAAAATAAAAAGTCAAAATTTACTATAGCGTTGTGTTATCAAATTTGTGGTATTTCATCTGTAAAGATGAGTCTGCACAGCCATCGGTTACAATAACCGTTGGATAGATGATAAAAATTTCTTTTACTGCATGTGTATAGCATAGCTCTATCAATAGCAGATTTTTTTATTTTAATCTTCAGAGTTCAATCCTGTCAACTGAATATTACCAGGACAACATAATCAATACATAATAATATAGAAAAGCGTACAGCCTTTAAGAAGGTAATACTAATTTCAGAAAGTAGATATTATCTAAATTAAGTTTGCTTATTCTCAGCACAGAAGTCAAAGTCAAAGTCAAAATTTTTTATTCAAATAAACTTAAGAAAAGTTCTTTGGAATCGTCCATACATTTTTTACCTGCTACCCATTCAGGGCGTCTATATTTTAGCTGTGGAGAAGAATGGGCGCAAGAACTAGAACAAGAATGCAATAATAATTGCAACATATCAACGATTCATCACAGCCACATAAGTCATTAATTACACAAACCAGTAGTTTACCTAACAACAGCTAACGGTAATTATCTGGTAATAAGTCAAGTGCTACCTCGCCTATAATTAATATGACCGCTGCAATTAATAGCCGATTGATTATTGCCGAACGGTTCGACTAATGTGTCGTTGTTGCTGCGCAGGTGCAATCCCGATCCGATCCGAACCCCTCGGAGAATCTATTAGGGAACAGGAACAGGCTAGCGTGATGCTTTTGGGGTTTTTTTTGGGGGTTAAAGTTACTCGCGTCCGTAGGTTCACCCTTGAGACCCTACACGTGACCCCTGGGTGGTGCTAAATGAGTGACACTGTCTGAGTGGTAGAGCCACGCTGCGTTGCAGCACGAAATGGGCCGGCTCGCCCGGCGAAATACCACCCTCTCACAAAATATCGGCGTGAAACAACGGCACTCGTTGCTGTTGTGTTTCGTCCGGTGAGTGAAAGTACCGAAGGCCCATCTCTCACCCCTCCCCCCTCCTAATTCCTACTCCCTCCTCAAGATCCAACTCCTTCCTCAAGGTCGGCAACGCATCCGCGATTACTTTGGTTTTGCGGGTGTCCATGGGCGGCGGTGATTGCTTTCCATCATGTGAAACGCCAGCTCGTTTGCCTCCATTTAACAGAAGAAAAAAAAATGCTATTCCCTCTAGCAAACCCCTAATGGTGTTTCAATCAGACGGCTTGAGGAACTCTTTAAGTTCCTAAATTAAAAAAAAATCAAAATTCAAAATCATTTATTCAGTATAGGCTACAAATAGCTCTTATGAACGTCTTTATGCCATCGGTTCGTAAGTCTACTCTAGGCGGGAGATCTTGTACTGAGAAGAACCGGCAAGAAACTCAGCACTTAAAACTAAAGACACTGAAAATGCCGCCTGAAACCATTAGCAAATCTCTCTCGATAAAAAAGGTGGTTTAGGATTACCTTGGCGGCACGTAAGAGGAAGTACAGGAGTTTTTAGTTGATATACACTCATGATTGTCTTTATATATAAATCTTCTGTGCGAGTGTTTGTAATTAAACTCCTTCTAAACGGCCGGACCGATTTTGATGAAATTTTTTGTGTGTGTTCGAGTGGATTCGAGAATGGTTTAGATTTACAATTGGATTCGGTAGGTGGCGCTGCAATAAGAGTCCATCATGGGATACGGCTGTTCTCAAGCGGATGAAGTCGCGAGGGGGCCACTAGTGGTTATATATAATTTTACGCAAATTGAAAAAAAAGACAAAATGTTGTTGAGTTCATAGCATGTCATGGAGTGCGGGTGGATGGATTTTTTTCAACCCTTCGTCTTTTTTAAAATGGTATATACCTCATACGTCACACCAAAGCCACATAAAAGCGGCTATATGCTCCTATCTACATCGTGAGTGACAGTGCCAGTTAGAGAGCGCCTGTCTCCACCTCCAGATAGGATGCTCACGGTCATTGAAGGAACAACCGATTAGATACCCTCTTTTTGACCCCTTGAGGGTGTCGGGGGAGAGTCCCATATAACCATACATCTCTTTGGGCGCTGTGGTATGCCTAATGCATTATCTCCTGTATAAAAATGAAAAAGTAATAAAAATTGGTGCTTTTAAGCTCACCACATATCATGGCTGTATATGCAACCCTACTTCACGGTTGCATTTGGAACCGAATCTAGTTCTTACGGCTGTTGTTGCTATACTGAATGTACCTACTACAAAGACGTACAGTCAACAGCAAATGTAACTGATTATTGGTCAAAATAAGAAATCAGTATGAAAATCAAAACTTTTTAAACTCATATCCAGAAACCTTCGAGTGTCTCCTAGTACCTGCAGACTGACTGTAGTTACATACATACATACATATAATCACGCCTCTTTCCCGTAGGGGTAGGTAGAGACCACTTTTTTCCACTTGCTACGATCCATACATACTTGTTTCGCTTCGTCCACTTTCATTATTTTCTTCATACATGCTCTTCGGTTTAGGGTACTCTGGACCTGGCCTTTTTCCAAGACGTGGCCGATTTGGTCTCGAAACGTCGACTGTAGTTATATAGAAAATACCGAATAGACTATCAAAACTTAACTTTGAAATCTAGTAAACATCATCTACTTTTGCTGTTGACTGTACGTACTCACGTTCTCTAAGTATATGGAAACGGTTTAAAATTGTCGTTTTCATTGCATTTTTTGTGTAAAACTGATGGAGAGGATATTTAAACTTAAATGGTGAGTCCCGAAACTTTTACAGACTCCTGCTCATCAGACAACCACAAACAATCAAGTTTTCTCAATAGACTTTATATACTACGTCATATAGTTGAACATTTAATTAAGAAGTTTGACACAGTGTTGGATAAGTAGGTTGATATGCAGGCGTCATTCTTATCTTAACTTATCTTAGTGGAGCCTGCCGAGGTTTCCCCCTCGCAGCAACACTTCGACTCATCGGGATCTTTCGTGCAACCCCATCCTTTCACTCTTCTTCTTTTGTAAAGATAGAAGAGCCTGAACTCCTCCGGTTTTGGATAGGCCGACCCCAGGAGTCCCATTCTTTTCCTAGCCAGAGAGTGGCAGTCACACAATAGGTGCTGCATTGACTCCGTTTCCTCTCCACATGCCCTACACAAGCTATTTGTTGATAGATGCATTCTGTGAAGCATTTGTTTTGTGGCGTAGTGCCCTGTCAAGGCACCGATAGTTAATCGGGCCTGCCTTCTGCTGCCTCCGCATATGAACTTACTCCGTCCTAAGGTGTTTTCGTCTAGGAAGAATTTGGAGTGTTTCATACCTGGTTGCTCTTTCCATTCGATGCTGTGCCTGTTTACGATGATACAGGCGTCTTTACTTACTAGGTAACATATTTTGAAGAAGAAAATGGAGAAATATAAAGTATATTTCTCCATTTTCTTCTTCAAAATATTATTAAAACAAAAAATCACCATCTCTATGGTACGAACACAAAAAAACACAATCTCTCTATGGTGTTTTTTTGTTTTCGTAAACTACACCAACTGCCAACTGGCCACTCAAAAGATTCCTCCCTAAACCACCCAATCCAGTTACATAATGTGATTGCCGAAATCGGAAACACTCTTATTGGAGACAATAGGTGGATTCTTCAGATTGCGTATGTATGTTACGTAGAGCACGACAGCGGAGGACACGATTACGGCTGACAAGGCAATTAATAAGGGCAGATGGCGATTGAGCACGAGTCACCCGCTCGACCGGTATTAATCATAGCCACTCGCCGCTATTACGTGCCAACATGGCGTTTGCGGTGATAGTGATAGAGAATGGCATTTTGCCTCAGACATTATGCAATATCCTCACGTTTTGCTTTAGAAAGTCTAAGGCAAAATTTTATAAAAAAAAAATTAATGGTCAATACACGTCTGTTAAACTAGATGTATGTAAGATATAAACGTGATAGAAGATGAATTCAATTTTTTTTTAAGTTGTTTATTCAGTTTATGTTTTAAATAGCTCTTATGACCGTCATTACGTAAAAAATTAAATATTTAAGTTTTGAATGATTATACTGTTCAATTTTTAAAACGAATGTAGGTAATGTATGAATGCGTTAAGAAGGTGATGCGATTGTTTTTATTAAAGCGTTACTAACGAACATTGTTGTTATGGTGTAAGACTTAGATTAGGTAGCTAAGTTTACCCAGAAGGATTAAAATAATGTCTAACCGCCAAACAAACCGAGTACCTACAATAAACATACCTCTCGCTGGATATCACTAAGATCGGTAATCGTCCACAGAGTGAGTGGGTTAAAAGTACACGAAATCGCTGATTAAGACAGTTTTGAGTTTAATACTAAAAATTATAATATTATATACAGTCAAAATAGTAGGTCATGCATAAAATTGTTTTCTTAGATAAATGATTGTTTTCGCGCGCTCGACTAGATACCGCGCTATCTAAAAACAATAGCTCCGTGAATGCGGCAACTCAATATTATAGTGTGTGTAAGAACGGTGTCCTTCTTATTTCTTGTTGTATTATTTTTACACAGTTTAACTACGCAAACTGGCATTTTACTTCGGTTTATGACCAAAATTTAACAAAACATTCGGTACGCGCACCTCACACACAGTTTGCAACGCGACTGACAGCAGGCGACTGACTCGGGTACGCCGACTTCGGCGTAGTATTTTTTGCCGCATTGAACAAGTACGCCGGCGGTATATAGTCGAGCGCGCGAGACCAATCATTTATCTAAGTATGTTTTCATAAATTAAATAAATACCGAAGAAACTGACAGCTTCAAGTGAGACTCAAACACGCGACCTTCCAAAGCCATTCTTAGTAAAAAGGTTTATTTTTTTCGATCTTTTACTTATACATGGTATGCGTCATATGTGTCACATATAGGTTTAGTAAGTTACAGACGCAGGTGAGCGCTTGAAACACGGTACGCGACTTTGGGGCCACGGAGCCACAATGACCTTTGTGGCGATGACAGTAAATATTAAGTACAAATATTTAGCAACCTGTGCGCTTCCATGATTGGCCTTTCCATCACTTAAGATCAGGTGAGATCAAGGCACTGTGCTTACCCGTAAAATAAATAAAAATATATATGTCGCCGCACTCAACATTCAAAGCTTCGTCTTGACTGTTTATTGATTATTTGCTATCAAATTATAAACGGAGTAATTTAATCCAAAACTCTTTTGTAAAATTGTAACACCTTATTTAGTTATAATAATAGTAAGTTGTGAATTGAATAAGTAAATTATCATAATGAACAATTATTTTGATCAACAAACAACTGTGGTTTTAAAGTAAGTCGATTAATTTCTATTACAATGTTGCTTAGCTTGACTATTTGTGAATAAGCTTTAAATAAATAAGAAATGAATTATGGTATTGCTTTACATTAGTTATTTGCTAATTTAATAGAAACTTGATGTAAATACATGCGCCAGTAGCGCCATTTTGACCGGTTGAACGGAAGTTTCATTTGGCGGGAAAGATGGCGATGCTAGGCGCTTGTTAAGCGAATGTCGGGTATTCTGCGTTGAAATATTGAGCTGAACACACTTTTAAGTTGAACCTATGTTACTTTTAATAAAAATAATTGATCTGATAAATGTTTATATAATTTTTAACGCAAATTTTGTTGCGAACAAATTACAAAAACACAAATGTTGAAAAAATTTCCACGAGCAGGGTTTGAACCTGCACCCTTCTGACATACCGGGTCAGGTGCTCTTCCAATTGAGCTATTGTGGTTCTAACCAGCCCGCCGAAATTATTCAACACTATTTACTTTTTACTTTGAAAGCCAAAGGCGCCCATTCAATGTTAACAACTACCGTCATTAACATCCGATCATAATATTTTTACAAATACTAAAGATCAGTTAAGAAGTAGGCAAGCTATTTATAAATGTTTATATAATTTTTAACGCAAATTTTGTTGCGAACAAATTACAAAAACACAAATGTTGAAAAAATTTCCACGAGCAGGGTTTGAACCTGCACCCTTCTGACATACCGGGTCAGGTGCTCTTCCAATTGAGCTATCGTGGTTCTAACCAGCCCGCCGAAATTATTCAACACTATTTACTTTTTACTTTGAAAGCCAAAGGCGCCCATTCAATGTTAACAACTACCGTCATTAACATCCGATCATAATATTTTTACAAATACTAAAGATCAGTTAAGAAGTAGGCAAGCTATTTATAAATGTTTATATAATTTTTAACGCAAATTTTGTTGCGAACAAATTACAAAAACACAAATGTTGAAAAAATTTCCACGAGCAGGGTTTGAACCTGCACCCTTCTGACATACCGGGTCAGGTGCTCTTCCAATTGAGCTATCGTGGTTCTAACCAGCCCGCCGAAATTATTCAACACTATTTACTTTTTACTTTGAAAGCCAAAGGCGCCCATTCAATGTTAACAACTACCGTCATTAACATCCGATCATAATATTTTTACAAATACTAAATACTGGTTAGAACCACGATAGCTCAATTTTTTTAGCGCAACAAAATTTGCGTTAAAAATTATATAAACATTTATGAATAGCTTGCCTACTTCTTAACTGATCTTTAGTATTTGTAAAAATATTATGATCGGATGTTAATGACGGTAGTTGTTAACATTGAATGGGCGCCTTTAGCTTTCAAAGTAAAAAGTAAATAGTGTTGAATAATTTCGGCGGGCTGGTTAGAACCACGATAGCTCAATTGGAAGAGCACCTGACCCGGTATGTCAGAAGGGTGCAGGTTCAAACCCTGCTCGTGGAAATTTTCTCAACATTTGTGTTTTTTTTTATAATTGATCTGCTTTAGTGTTATTTTCATTCTATTCTTGATAAGTATTGTTAAGTTTAAGAAATCAAAGTAATAAGTTTTTGATATTGCTTTTAGTGTTAAAATCTCTAGAGTAGTTTTGCTAGACGAATAACGTTGATAATAACATTGTTTTAAATGGCAGAACCAACGGTTCTGCATACTTTAAAAACATAAGTACCCGTTTTTCTCCGATATATATATAAAATCTTCATATTTAAGATTTAAGGTTTACAGTAAGCTGAAGTTGTTGATGCTATCCAATGTTTTTGATGTGTAACATCTTTCCGCTCGCCTTCTATATATACAATTTGCGGGAGTGATTTCGTAGAAAAGGGACGGAAGTAGGGTCGTAACAGTGTGATCCGTAACAGTGAGATCGACTCGCCTTCTATATATACAATAATTTGTAGGAGTGATTTCGTAGAAGTGTAATCGTAACAATGTGATACTGCCGCACAATTTATGAACGCAGTAAGTACAACTTACTGTGTTTGTGATTGTGATAATTCGATCTATTTTCTCGAAACTTGCACGACAGGATAGGATAACAGTGTGACATGTCGTCTAATGAGTACTTACTGCATTCTCTATAATGCTTTGTAAGAAAATATACGTCATTGTTAATTCTATATTCGATTTTTAGGTTTCTATTTCTATTTTTTGTTTATTCTAGGTGAGATGTCAAATGTTACACATCATATGCGACTACTGTAAAATGAGCATGAGCAAACAGGGCCACTTTCGAGATGCATTTTTGGATTTAAGGAAAAATGTGTTAAAATATATTAAGAATCAGTAGGCAGGTAGGCAGGTATTAGGTATCAGTAGGTCAGGGGAATCAGGACTATTGGCCCAACTAAAATGGCGATAGCAACCACCATCCGACACGTAATACACACTCCCCATCTGGCTGCGTATCGGTCTACATAATGACGTTTTACTTGCGTGATTGTTTCTGTCACCGCGTCAAGTGAGGGGCGCTTTATTAAAACTTCTCAAGGGGTTGCTCTATAGGCGGTGACATTACGGCCATATGCCAAAGGTGAACTATAATCGAATATTTTTTTCGTAAGTTAGACATGCAGCAAATTAAGTTAAAAAAGTTGGAACCGTGAGTACCGTAAATTTGATTTAAAATTGAAAAAACACAAAGTGTTGAAAAATATTCCATGAGCGGGATTCGAACCCGCACTCCATGACATGTCGGGTCAGGTGCACTACCAACAATGCTATCGTGGCTCAATCCATCTCGCCGAAATTAGCCAACACTATCTATTCTTACTCTGTAAGCCAAAGGAATATTCAGTGTCGACATCTACGTCATCAACATCCGATCTTAATATTTTAACAAATATTTTAGAGATCAATTAAACCTTTCAGTCAGTCAGTTTCTTTTATAATTGTAATTTGTTCGCAACAAAATTTGCGTTAAATAATATATAACCAAAATCATAGTGAACTAAATCTTTTAAACATTTTTCGGATCGATATGGATAAAGCAGGTAATTCACCATCATCGTCAACCTTTAAACGTCCCACAGCTGGCCCTGCCACCAAAATTAGCGTGAGATGCGAAAGGAGATATGTACTACATAACCCATCACGCCGGCCGGCATGAACCGTTTCCGTGTATTTAAACGACTGCTTTGTTACGACACCAACTTAAACCAACGTTTTAACGTGACTTCCGAAGCGCGAAGTGTATTGAGATTTTTTATTTGGTCACTCATCCGATGACCCGTCATTGCAATAGTTGCATAACTAAAAACATCACGACTGAATCAAGTAAGAATATTTTAGTACCTAACTTTTTTACATTTTCTTTTCAGCCAGTAATCACAAGCCCTCAGCCATGTAGGTACGTACAAGTAAAGGAAGTTGCTTAACAATGCGTTATTATACGGCAACTTGAAGAATTAGCTTGGCAGCCAAGATAACACCCTCATTAATCCGAATCGGACCCGCATGGTGAGTTAATAGCCCGAACTCTCCATGTAATCGGGACACCCCGTTTGACCGTAAACAAGCTAACGACATGGAGATTTTAAGACTGATTGCTTGCAATGATGTTTGTACAAATGTCATGTCTTGTTATGTTGTGATGTTGAGTTGTTATATAGCGCATAATTAAGTAACTGATAGGTAGGTACTACTATATTAATAAAGATTATGTATATACATTGATAACCCTCTTGTGGCTAAACGACACGTCAACAACCTGACCTGCCCCCGTAGACAAGTTGCAATACTTATATCACTTAAAACACTTAAAGACTTCTTGGCGGGAAAGTGAAGAGTCATGTCTGCGGTTATGTTTTATTTTCGAAAATTTGTGTTATGTCGAATATTAATGTGAAATAATGGTGGATTATTAACCGTTAAGTGTTCGTGAGTGTGCATGAGTGTTGGCAAATGAAACAAAACTCTGCAACGGCACTTTTCAAATTCTCTCAAGAAGTCGCGTGAGGACTTAGTAAAGCCCCACATCTTTACTGAGATACTCGAGGGGTTGGGGGGTATATCATTTCACACTTCTCATTTCTATTATCATTCATCATCATTCTATTTCCCTGTGTGGTGCCGGGGATAAAGAATTGCACCACCCCATCTCAACCCGTGGGTGTCGTAAAAGGCGACTAAGGGACCAATTTAGAGGATGGGCAGCAGCATCTCTCTGAGGTTACTTTCAACCTACTGCGATCGCCAACCCGCCTGCCAAGCGTGGCGATTATGGCAAATACCACCCATCTTGGGGGAGGCCTTTGTCCAGCAGTGGACGTCTTTTGGCTGAGATGATGATGATGATGATGATGATCATTCTATATAGAATTTAAAGGTATAAATTAAGTTTTCGACTGAAGGACTAGTATCCATGGTCATGAACAAATAAAAATAAAAAAAAACACTTAAACAAACGATAATACATAAACGTCATTTATACGTATCGTTGACTTAAGTCACTCCCGTACATTAGTCATTCTAATAGGTCCTTACCTATGAAATTGCCGTTTTTTTCTCACTTATTAATAGGTGTATTACTTCTAAAAGTCAATACCGGTTGTTAATATTATTATACACCTTTAATTAGGACTATGTTACTTAGGCTTCAGTAATAACAATGATTATTAATTTTGTGTCTTTATCGCCCAATTTTTTTTATTAAATTGACTTCTTTTTTTGTTCGCGGAATTGACCTTTTGTTTCATTGTAGCTTTGAAGAGTCTTGATTTTTTTTCGTTTTAATGTTGTGCTATATTTAGCTAGTGAAACAAACACAGTACTCTACAATTTTTATAGTGTTAACATAAATAGATGCTAAGAAAATTAAAGAGACGTTAGTATGAAAAATAAAAATTTATAAAAAATCTTCATACAAAACGGCAATTTCATAGATAAAGACCTATTATTTAATTTCTGTTCCAGATCAGTCAAACCGAGAGCATATTACTGACTCCCGCAGGGAATTAACCCTAGGGTGTCTGGGTCTGAGGCCGTAATCTTGTTTTTTTTACAAAATTCGATGATGCCAAATTATAGGAGTATTTACATCAAGATTTATTCACTTACTAACCGTAACAACGTTATGATAAAATACACCCTAATGTCTTACTTCAACCTCCTAATTCTTCTAATGCCAGATACCAGATACCTACATATATAGGTCCAAGACAACGTTCTCGGTGCCAAAGAGTACGAAGATCCAGTTCTAACGAGCGTTTTATGGGAACATGCGCTTCTACCATCCCACTACACGGTCAACCTGAGCCCTTAAAGGCTCCTCGGGTTTCTGCTCCCTCCATTTTACTTGAACGTCTCGAAGAATTTTGGAAGGTACAAAAACGCTACGCTATTGTAATACCAGGCTTATAGAAACATATATTTCTCCCATAAAACGTTTTGTTGCTGTACATAAAGGTCAAAAGCTATCAGCGAATTCTTCCCAAAAAAAACAAATGTTTAACCCATTCAAATGCAGACATGTAAAAGCAAAATAATAAATATCAATTCGCCAATTGAATACTAAACAGTAAACAGAATCTCCTGTGACAGGCTGATCGCGGGCGTCAGAATTCGTAATTTGCATTCGTGACATCACTTCGTATTAATAACCGAGATTGTCCTAACTGCTCCCATGAACTGACATGAACAACTATCGTCAGCTATTATCATTTGCGGATCTCACACCGAACACGATACACATTCGTTTGCAATGAAGGTTTATACGGAATCAGAGTTAGTACAGCCTGAAGCTGCTGATACACTAAAACATAATTATAATGCTGCCAAATGAAAATGTAATGCTTCGAATTAATACGAGCACGTTTGATGATCTGGAAAATGTTATATGCCTTGTCATAGTTGGATTGTCGCATTCAACGTTCACGTCTGTATCTATTAAAATTACTACGTGTGACAGAGAGAAAAGGCCATAAAGCACCACGCGACACAGTGCGGATTGGTGGTTGTTAGCGACTGCTAATGCAGCCGGGACCAACGGCTTTACGTGCCTTCCTAAGCACGGGAAGCTCGAGATGATATATTTTGGTCACCCATCTGATTACCGGCCGTTGCGAAAGTTGCTTAACCTTGGCAACCGTAGGCCAGGTGCGTTAATCACTGCGCCATCGTCTTATTACGTACCATTCTGCATGGGAACACCGCGCATAAAATTATTATACTATAAAATGTTTTTGTTTTGTTTTTATAATTTTTAACGCAAATTTTGTTGCGTACAAATTACAAACACACAAATGTTGAAAATGTCCCTGTGTGGTGCCGGGATAAAGAATTGCACCACCCCCATCTCTTCCTGTGGGTGTCGTAAAAGCCGACTAAGGGACCATTCCAGAGGATGGGCAGCAGCATCTCTCTGAGGTTACCCTCAACCTACTGCGATCGCCAACCCGCCTGCCAAGCGTGGCGATTACGGCAAATACCCCTCATATCCTTGGGGGAGGCCTTTGTCCAGCAGTGGACGTCTTTGGCTGAGATGATGATGATGATGATGAAATGTTGAAAAAAGTTCCACGAGCAGGATTTGAACCTGCACCCTTCTGATATACCGGGTCAGGTGCTCTCCCAATTGAGCTATCGTGGTTCTAACCAGCCCAGCCGCAGTAGGTTGAGGGTAACCTCAGAGAGATGCTGCTGCCCATCCTCTGGAATGGTCCCTTAGTCGGCTTTTACGACACCCACAGAAAGAGATGGGGTGGTGCAATTCTTTATCCACGGCACCACACAGGGACCACCGAAATTATTCAACACTATTTACTTTTTACTTTGAATTGGGAGAGCACCTGACCCCGGTATGTCAGAAGGGTGCAGGTTCAAATCCTGCCCGTGGAAATTTTTTCAACATTTGTGTTTTTTTTTATTTTATTAAACTATGTTGTAATTTTGACCAAAAAAAATTGGTAAAGGTCATTGGGCATTTTTGACCCGGTACCTCGAAGTTCGCGACCATTATTGAAATGGGGCTTTTTTGAAGGTTTAGGATGAACATTTCATGGAATGTTTTTATTTAGATCCAAATGCATGGGGGGAAAAAGTTATGTGCTTCAACGCAAAACGTATATTTTTCCTAATTATTGATTTGAGGAGCTCGATGGCGGCGTGGTTAACGCAGTGGCGTGCGAGGTTAAGCAACTTTCGCAAAGGCCTCTTATCGGATGGGTGACTAAAAGTTTATCATCTCGGGCACGCAGTCGTTAACAACCACCAATCCGCACTGGGCCAGCGTGGTGGTTTATGGCCCGTTCTCTCTATCCATCCATAGGGAAGGCTCGTGCCCCAGCAGTGGGGACATAAAATGAGCTGATGATGATGATGATGATTGATTTTCAATCATTATTACTTACTGTGATACGTTCTCTGGCGCTCGTAAGGCGCAATCCACATTACAATACAGAGGCCACCTTTCCCATGCTTTTGAAGAATGCGACTTATTTCATTGGGTAGTATTCATGGTCTTTAATATACTCCGACTAGTTTCGTTAGCGGTCGCTGGTGGGTCACAGGTCCAAACGAAATGCCCATTTACCTCTATTTTATTAATTACACACCCCGACGCCTCGGTGGTTGAATGGTAGAGTTCTTGGCCTAATTTTTGGCAAATGTGTTTCGTATTTTTCTATATATTTCGATAACCAACTCACATTTCCCAAGTGTGGTGATTTAGCCAATACCCATCGATTGTAGCGACAACTTTATTTTACTCTAGTGGACCCGGTGGATTTCGTACCGCTTTGACAGTTTCCATCAAGTGAAGTTAAATTCTCTTTGGTTTCCATGACAACCAAACAAACAAATCATTTTGTATTGGAAAATTAAAATACATTTATAATGTGATTCCCGTGGGAATATCGAGATAAAAACTCAATATCATATGTGTTAATGCAGGTTATAAGCTATATGAATGCCGAATTTCATCCAAATCCATCAATCCGTTGCAGCGTGAAGAAGGAACAAATATACAGTCATACACACAAACTTTCGCATTTATAATATTATTGTGATGTGATTAAGATAACAGCTAGAATCTTTATACCGATAATAATTGTCATGAAGTTTTCCTTAACTCCAGACCTCTTTCTGACTTAAGGAGTTTGTAGGTCAACACATCGCACATTTACTGTATTACAAGTTGAGAATAAGAAAAATGTATATCTCCTTAATACATACAAACAGCGTTGAGCGCGAGAATCGAAAAGTCCTGACAGCTGCGAACACAAGTTCGCTGAAAACTTAACGTGGCCCGAATGCAAATAGCCCTCAAACGAAAAGTCACACTAGCACATAACTGCTAAGTCCCCGCTCCGAACTGTTACTTATCCGGGACTTATATTTTAAAACACCTGCAATCTGCGATTCAAATCAACTTTATCATCCGGGAAGGCAACAAAGCGTGCGTACGAGACTCCCCAAGTTTCCCGGGACTCTGTCACACCTGCTACTTTCCCACAAATTGTAACCGTGCTGAAGTTGGCCGCCCCGGCACCAACTTGGCCTTATTCACTTCATAATTAATTCTTCATTCGAAACAACTTAGACTTGGACAGGGGCGGCCTCGTAAGCACTTAAACAGTCCAAATTGCGTCAAAGAAGCGCCCATTTTTAATTAGTTGGAAGACCAATTTAATTGTTAATGACCCGGCGCCGCTTATTAGGTTATTAGGTGAACGAATTGTGTAAGCGACTGGACCTATCATTTAGATTAACCTCCTGAATTATGAAATAATCTCGTCGATACGACATCAACATCGCAGCTGGATACACCAACTAACTTTTTCTCTCACGCTTTCTGTTCAGTTTTGTTACGTTTTTCAGTTACTACGTGTACTAAGTTTTACCTGATTGGGTAAGTGACTGATGACGTTTTTTTTTTCTTTAGTTAATGGCTTCGTACGATTAGCACATTTATCCAGTGACAAAGTAATTTTTCTTACAAGTAATATATAAATAAACAATATTCCTCCTTGTATAGATGATGATGAATGATAATAGAAAATGAGAAGTGAGAATTGATATACCCTCCAACCGCTCGAGTATCTCAGTAAAGATGTGGGGCTTTACTAAGTCCTCGGGCAGACTTCTTGAGAGAATTTGAAAAGTGAAGTTGCACTCATGCGCACTTACGAACACTTAACGGTTAATAGTCCATCATTATTTCACATTGATATTCGACATAACACAATTTTTAGAAAATAAAACAAAACCGCAGACATGACTCTTCACTTTCCCGCCAAGAAGTCCAATAGATAAACTTTTTAGCAAATGTCAAAACGTTTTTTTTATAGTTATTGTATGGAAATTGTAGTATATGACGTCACTATTTTGTTCCCTCAATTGATTGTTTTTTATGTTATAGAAACGCATGCTCAGGTCAAATAAAAATTAGGTTAATGTTTTATAGAGCTATTACGTGAAGTCATTTAAAATACGATTAATATTCTGGAATTAATTATTGTCAACTACCCTACTAGCTATCATCATAGTAACCGTAGAACCGACAACCGTTGGGGTAAACGAGTTCTTGAGTGGAGATCGCGTATCGGCAAACGTAGTGTAGGACGCTCTCAGACTAGGTGGAGCGACGATCTTCGCAAGGTGGCTGGCAAGAGCTGGATGAGAGTAGCCGCGGTTCGTGCTCGGTGGCGTGCACTTGGAGAGGCCTATGTCCAGCAGTGGACTAGTATAGGCTGATGATGATGATGATGAACCTACTATTGTCGTATGGCCTCTTACTGTGGGGAACAGCGGCTGATATTGAAACTATATTCATTTTACAGAAACGAGCAGTAAGAACAATCTAAAGATTATAGGTTCACGAACTTCTTTATGAAATCTTTATAAAGAGATTGGTGTATTGACAGTGGCGTCTCGATTTATTTATAATTGTATAGATCTTGTACGTTGCAATATCAACTCATTTACTGAACACGGTGACGTACACAATTTTAATACTAAGAAGTAAGACAAAACTTGTAATGCCACTGTTCAGGTTACAGAAGGTGCTTGGTTCTTTCTTGGGGCAGGGTATACATTAAAATAAAATACCAAATACTGTACCTACTAGATTTACCTTTAGATAAGTTTAAAAAACATGTAAAGTCTTCTTTACTTAAAAAAGGTTATTAAATATTTAAGAATATTTAGATGATAAAACAGTAAAAAACGCATACTTTACTAATTTTTATGATAAAAAATTATACTGTTATGATAGCCTTTTTATACAGTGTCCTACAGATAACAAATAGCGTTGCGTTGTCATTTCAATTAGTTTTGATTTTAGTAGATTGGGTGTGTCATGCTCTCTTTATTGTCTCTGTGGTGGTGGCATGTGCGTCGGGTCGTTATATTCCCTAAAATATGGTTGAGCGAAGCGATGGCTAATTCATGTGTCATGCTCGTGAACGGGTGCCGCCTGTGGAGGCTGGTCAGCTCTTGCATACTTGTCTTATTTTTATTGCTATTAACTATAGTTTAACTTTGTTTTTTCTTAGACAGGTTTTTGCTTTTACTAGTATTGTATGACATTGTTAAAAATTTAACCGGTAAATGACGTTTTTGCAAACTTAAATATTTTATTTATTTATTTTTGAAATAAAACAATTTTTACGGATCTACTCGCGTTTATTTTAGATTTTTTTTCTTTTTTGTGTTTTTTTACATGTTGTGATTGTCCTTTATATTTAGTGTTTTTATTTGTGATGGAAAGTGTCCTTGATAGGGCAATATCCAATATTTTTGACGCTGTAAGGGAGAAAAGAGCTTGACACTTTGCTGAGTTTCTTGCCGGTTCTTCTCAGTACAAGGTCTCCTGCCCAGAGAAGACTTACGAACCGATGGCATAATGACGTTCATAAGAGCTATTTGTAGCCTAAACTGAATACTTAAATGATTTTAATTTATTTTTTATTTTATTTATAATTTATGACTCAATATTGTTTACTTAGGTATCGGTTTACTATATAATTCGGAAACAATACATTTATGAAGATACGTTTCAATCCGTCTGTAAAATACAACAAGTCTGCTGTTAGTAAGAGCAACTTCAGATTTTTGCCTTCGAAGGTTAGCAGAAGAGAGGCCAGTCACGTGCAATGATAATGTATTCAGTGAGGTTTTTTTTTTGAGAGAGAGATGGCTGATTGCCTCAAACGGCATTTACAGCGTCACCGGGCTTTTTTGGGGGCGTCGGGGTACCTCAAGCCGTGTTGAAACGAATCACCTTCAGAGGTTTTCTAGAGGGAACGGCATCGCACACTTAAAAGTGCGCGTCCCCGTGCCCTACTAGATTCTCCGGAGGGTTCGGATCGGATCGGTATTCAGTGAGTAATCAAAATAGGTACACATGTAACATTTCAGAAATGACGATGTGTTCAGCTCAAAATTTAAACTAAGGGAGTGATGAATATTAGTGTAATGAATAGAGGGGGAGAGGGAGACTAAAGAAAAGATTGTGTGTGGGATGATATAAATGAAAAACATAACCCTCCTTCTGACGCAGTCGGGTAAAAAGGAATAACTGTCGAGGTGAAGGCTGATAGAGGCGAATGGAATAAACATTTTGAGACGACACCAAGTAACATGAGACCGGGCAGAAAGAAGAAGAGTCATCTCAATTAAATGTCAATTGTCAAATATGTAATCATCTTTCTAAAATATCTTAACAGCCCAGTTGCATTAAAATATAAATAAACTACTGAAAGTCTTTTTCATGATTCAGAGGTTAATACTAACCGTCAAACCGCCAAAAGACGTCCACTGCTGGACAAAGGCCTCCCCCAAGGATATGAGGGGTATTTGCCGTAATCGCCACGCTTGGCAGGCGGGTTGGCGATCGCAGTAGGTTGAGGGTAACCTCAGAGAGATGCTGCTGCCCATCTTCTGGAATAGTCCCTTAGTCGGCTTTTACGACACCCACGGGAAGAGAGGGGGTGGTGCAATTCTTTATCCCCGGCACCACACAGGGGATGTAATTATTTACTTCAACATTATTTTGTAACATGGACTGGTATGGTATTAACTATCCAGATTTTTACCTAAGAAAACGAAACCAAGGAGCTTTTCAATTCGTTTTTCACATAGGTACTTTCAAACGAGCTGATTTGTTTATTTGATTTTAAAATTAAATTCTTTTTTTTTACATGCTATTTGTCAAAGTGACACAATCACATAATGAGATAAACTCTAATACATTGTTTTTACTTCCGACTTTTGTTAACAAAGTATTCTAAAATAATAAGTCAGTCTAGTCGTTGACAAGTTGCGTTAATCGTCTGTCGTACACATACGGCACGGCCGGCGTATAGATGCGCGTTTGTCAAATCAATCCGAATGTTTGCCGCGCCTGGCATGGACACGCGTTCGCTGCAAGCGGCATTGTTCCGGCGCACAGTTTAACTTCGTCATGCCTCGTGACAGATGGATACTCATTGTTCATCGCACTACAATTTGACATCGTTTGCAAGGTTTGATACAGTTTGTATAGTGAATTCATTCTAAAAACAACAGTTGGAAAAATAACAACCAACCTGTGATTCCTTATTAGCTTTATCAGATTCCTTAATCAGATGTTTCTAGACTGCAAAAGTTTGTTTAATTTTATTGTCATAAATAGCTAACGAGCTATGCAGAAGTCATCCAACAAATCACATGCACTGATTCAAATCACTGACAAGTTGTGTTAAAATCGTCTGTCGCACACATACGGCGCGGCGTATAGAAGCGCGTTTGTCAAATCAATCCGAATGTTTACCGGGTCTGGCGGGGACGCGCGTTCGCTGCAAGCGGCATTGTTCCAGCGCACAGTTTAACTTCGTCAAGCCTCGTGACAGATGGATGCTCATTGTTTGACGCACTACAATTTGATGTCGTTTGCCAGGTATGGTACAATATCGAAGTGTTACAAATTTAAGAACTTGACGAGTGTAATGATAAGGAATTATGATTCTTGTTCTAATAAATAGTACAATTATGCCTCTTAAAAATCAGTATGGCTAGTCATTGATAACATAACAATGTCAAGAGCAGACAACGAAGTACGGTTCGGTACGGCAATTCCCCTCAATCACATAATCGTATCAACATAATTTTTCGGTACAAACGCGGGACAAGCGCACCAGTCCGCCCACCCGGTTATAATTCAGTTGCCACACAGTGGAGCAACCGCTCTGCCAGCATTACGCATATTAATCAGACAATTTCAATGGCACTAATTAGCCCTGACACTAGCAGAGTAACGCTAAGCAAACCAGTTTAGTGTTTGAAAGTATTAAAGTTTTAAAAATGTTTAACCGACTGTGAGATCTTGTGGTTAAAACCACTGGCTTTAGAACCAGATGTTCCGGGTTCGATTCGCAGCGGCAGGTACATGTTTGTAATTGGTAGGGATCTCCTTAAGTCCATCTGGCTAGTAAATCATTCATTTAGAAGCCTTTGTGTACGTTTATACAATTAAAGTTCCAAGTAATATCAAAAAACTTGGTATTAATAAATTTAAAATCGCTATTAAAGAAAAGCTTTATAAAAAAGCTTATTATAAAGTATCTGATTACATTGAAGACAAAACAGCATGAGTTTAAAATGCTCCAATCACTCCAACAGGTATTTCGAATTCTAATTCAAAATATTGTTAAGGTTTTTTAAACTTGTATAACTTGGTAACGGCATATTACTTTGTAAATGTCGTTACATATTAAATTAAAGCTGTGGAGTTTCTTGTGCCCATTCTTCTCCACAGCACAGACACAGACACAGAGCACAGAAAAAATATACGTCCTGAATGGGTAGTAGGTAAAAAAATTTTGGACGTTTCAAAAGCACTTTTCTAAAGTTTATTTGAATAAAGAATATTTGACTTTGACTTTGCCTTTGACTTAGTTACCAACATCTTATCTAAATATGTTATCATAACATCAATGGTAACATTGAATGGCATTGTTATATTACGAGAACCACAGATAGAGATAAGATAGCCAGTTCCGCAGTACTTAAATGTGAAATATCAAGCGCTTTCCCGTTGTAGAATTTTAAAACTGGTTTTAAACTAATGCTGTCCCATTCTTGTTGATAACGGTAAATAAATTCAGCATCAACTTAAACCAGGTCAATTTCTAGTATATTGAAATACGTTTTGAATAAAGACGGAGAGAATGTTCAACAAAACCTTCTTTAGCAAAAGATATTTAGGATGGCAAGCACCCACTTAATCCGAAAGCGATGACCTAGAACAGAATTGCATTTCAGACAGTTATTTGAGGGTATATCTAAATCTAGATCGCAGCCTCCGTTTGCAAGCTGCCCGTCGTCTGTCAAAGCGATCGTTTGTAGATATCTTCGGAGAATTGAGCAACAATGATTCGGGAATTTACGAGCAGTCAGTACAAACTTCCCTTAAATAGCTCTAGCAATAGAGTATCTTAAGAGCCATTTCACATTTCAATATTCTAAACAAGTTGCAAAGCTCTAATCATTAACTGTCAACATCGCTTTGTTTCCCTTAAACATAGACAGTTTCATTAAAATCGGCTGATTAGTTTGAAAGAATTAGAGCTTTCAAGTTAGTATCAACCCTGATACCCACCCAATTGCATTGCATTGGCACCCGCCAAGTGCGAGTTTTTCCGCTTGTATATATCTAAAGAAATATCTATATCTATATATAGATATTTGGGACAACCTGTATGTACAAACATATATATATATATATATAGCCGTCACCCGTCCGCTTCGCCGTGCGAATATAATGGTCACCCGCCCGCTTCGCTGTGCGAAAATAATAGGTCATCATCATCATCATCATCTCAGCCAAAAAACGTCCACTGCTGGACAAAGGCCTCCCCCAAGGATCTCCACAACGACCGAAATAATAAAATAAAAATAGTAATAATAGGTCAATGAAGGCTAATCAAAATAATTATTAGGTTTACTAACATCATAATATATATATATATCTTACTACATACAAATTTTCATCAAGAGCCGTCATTCGCCCGTTTCTTCTTCTTCTTCAGCCCGTCCCCACCCAATGCTGAGTGTAGGCCTCTCCCTTTGCACGCCATCTCTCTCTGTTGGTAGCCATCCCAAACCAGTTAAAACTCGCCCGCTTCGCTGAGCGTAAGCTTGTGAATAAAATTTCATTTTTTTATAGCCTATCTTTTGCACAATCTCATGATCTTACTACAAATAAATTTTAAGCGTAAACTTTTTTTTTCTTTTTTTTATAGCCTTTAGTTTGCACAATCGCATGTTCTTACTACATACTTTTAAGCGTAAACTTTTTTTTTCTTTTTTTTTCGTTTTTTCTTTTTTTTTATAGCCTATCATTTGCACAATCGCATGTTCTTACTACATACAAATTTTCAGCAAGATTGGTCAAGCCGTTCTTGAGTTAAAAGTGGACATTCAAACAGACAGACAGACAGAGACAAAAATTCCAAAAATCGTAGAATTGGTGTCAGTGAATCATAAAATAAATATTTATCCCAAAATTTGTCAGAAAAATTGCAAGTACACACAGAGCCTACAGATGTATATAGTAGTATAGATATAAAAAAAAATGTAATTTAAATAATATGTAGTGTTAATTCCGCTAACTCACTCGTTTATACAGCTTGGATGCAGTACGCATGCACCACCCTCCCGCCCGCAAAAAGTATGCACATGCAGGAGAAACAATGCGTGCAAGCGAAAATGCACACCAACACCGATACCCGACACGTGTTTCGCCCCTCCACGGGGCATCCTCAGGAGCTGTTGATTGGTCGAGAGCTGCGCACCGACTGTTACGGCTACGCAGCTCCCGGCCGCTTTTATAAAGCGCCATCGTTTGACATTTGTGACGTACTACCTGCGACAATACGTAATAATGGGGATGGAACTAAATTTGTTTGGTCATTCAACAGCGCATGACTGTCATTATTATGTTTCATTATTTCTAATTGCTCCAACACACACAACCGAAAACTTTTATTACAAACATGCAAAATATTATAGCTGTTATTGTCGCACAAAGAATGGCCGGTATCAATTAGATGTTTTGCGAAATGTGATTTATCTGGATGGCCATTCCTATACGCGGCAATATATATAACGAACCCTTTTATTCTGCTTATTTTTAATTAAACTGTCAATAATTTGTTTTGAATAACCGTTAGAAATCGCGATTTGATAGATAATATTAAGTTCTTTGACGTAATTATCTGCGGACAGAGGTACCGACATTAATCTTTGGACATAGCTGCGGAAGGCAGCTAGTTTCTGTTGTAATGGGTGACAAGAACAGAAACTAGCTGCCTTCCGCAGCTATGTCCATAGATTAATGTCGGTACCTCTGTCCGCAGATAATTACGTCAAAGAACTTAATATTATCTATCAAATCGCGATTTCTAACGGTTATTCAAAACAAATTATTGACAGTTTAATTAAAAATAAGCAGAATAAAAGGGTTCGTTCACTACTTTATGCATGTCCCCCAGAACACATCCACAAATATGTAGGTAGTCTGACTTATGTAGGCCCTATTTCAGATAAAATCGCTAATATCCTTAGGAAAAACAAGATCTACGTTACTTTTAGAACAGACCAAAATGTACGTCACCTTTGTAACGGTAAAGATCGTTTAGAAAACTCAAAAAAATCCGGTGTTTATAAATTAATTTGTAACGACTGTGATGGGGTCTATGTAGGTCAGACAGGCCGAAATTTTGACATTAGATATAAGGAACATATTGCCGCGTATAGGAATGGCCATCCAGATAAATCACATTTCGCAAAACATCTAATTGATACCGGCCATTCTTTGTGCGACAATAACAGCTATAATATTTTGCATGTTTGTAATAAAAGTTTTCGGTTGTGTGTGTTGGAGCAATTAGAAATAATGAAACATAATAATGACAGTCATGCGCTGTTGAATGACCAAACAAATTTAGTTCCATCCCCATTATTACGTATTGTCGCAGGTAGTACGTCACAAATGTCAAACGATGGCGCTTTATAAAAGCGGCCGGGAGCTGCGTAGCCGTAACAGTCGGTGCGCAGCTCTCGACCAGTCAACAGCTCCTGAGGATGCCCCGTGGAGGGGCGAAACACGTGTCGGGTGTGCATTTTCGCTTGCACGCATTGTTTCTCCTGTATGTGCATACTTTTTGCGGGCGGGAGGGTGGTGCATGCGTACTGCATCCAAGCTGTATAAACGAGTGAGTTAGCGGAATTAACACTACATATTATTTAAATTACATTTTTTTGTACTATGGATTTCCGCAAAATAACGCCTGATTCCATTAATTAGTATAGATATATATAGATATTGATATATAGTATATCATTCGGTTGTATTCACTTCAAACATTTTCGTGTACAAAAACACACGCGCGGGCATATTCACACAGGCATACACACACACCCCCATAGACACACATATACACAAACACGTACGCGCGTTCAATTCAATTCAATCTTATAACACCAACACACACAAAAACATATACTTTAATTTAGTTATTAGTCCTAATATATTATCTTTTATATTTTGTTTTTTAATACGTACGTCTATGTAAGAGCGGGGCCTCCTGCAACATGTATTGTTATATACTTACTAGGATGGTCCTAACCTTAGATTGGTTTGTACTGAGTTCGTATGAAATAAACCATTTTTTATTTTCATTTTCATTTTTTCAATAGACCGCTTCCAGACCACTGGAGTTATTTTTATTTTTCCCCTGCTAGAAGCATTGTGAAAGTATACTATGATATGAAACCGTTAATCTTTATGTCGCAGGGAACCCAATGATACTATGTACTCTGTACTATGTACTAAGTGATGGGTCTGAAATCTTTTCTGATTCATCGAGTGTCACTAGAGGAGTGCCGCAAGGATTCATTTTAGGGCCTCTTAACTAACTTAACTTTTATTATTTATAAAGCAGATATTGTAGACTGTATAAAGCACTGCAAATATCATTTGTACGCAGATGATTTACAAATGTATTTATCATGTAAACCTGACTGTATTCCTCTCGCATTGGAAAAAATTTATGAAGATTTAACAAATATCTTCCAGTGGTCAAACCGTAATTCTTTAAAACTAAATCCGGATAAATCAAAGTTTATGACAATAGGATCAAAATATCAAACTCTAAAATTTAATTCTCAAGAACCGATGATCAAAATTAATGGGTAGACAATATCACGAACTCTCGTAGCGCGTAATCTAGATCTAACAATAGATGAAGAGTTAAAATTTGAAACCTACATAATGGATATTGCGCGTAACTGTTTCTATCGCTTAAAGTTACTCTATCGCATACGCAACTATCTAAGCATAGAGCTTCGTGTTATGTTAGTAGAATCCCTTATATATAATTTGGATAGAATATCCAAATTTAATTACGCTGATTCAGTCTATGGCCTGAGACTTCTAGCAAGGTCGAAAAATCTGATTCAAAGGGTACAAAATGCTTGTGCAAGATTTTGCTACAGTATCCCACCTAGAAGTTACGTATCACCATACATCAATCGAGGGAAACTTTTGAACATGGCTTCTCGACGCTACATTCATTTTGCCACTCTACTTTTCGGTATAATCACGACTCGAAAGCCACCATATCTTTTTCAAAAGCTTAATTGGTCTTCTCGTATACGTTTAGGTCGACTTCTGCTTCAGGGACACAAAACTACAGCATTCAAAGGAAGTTTTAAATATGCCGCCGCAAAGATTTTGTATTTGTTTTTACTTTTAATTTAATTTTTTATGGGTCCAGCTGAAAATCAGCGTTGTGGCTACAAGTTACAACATGAGCTGAGCTGGTCAGCCCTTTCAGTTGTTTCTCATTATACCTTAGATATAAGAAACCTATTGTAATGTTTATGTATTGAAAGCACTGAATAAATAAATACTTACTTACTTACTCTTCTCTCTCTCTCTCTCCAAAATGATTGATCTTGTGCACAGGCATCTGGTAAAATCTCAATAGCTGTAACAAGTTAAAGAAAGACTAGCGACCGCTTGCAACTTTGTCCGCGTAAGCACTCGCATCCCGTGATCCCGTAAGAATTCAAAAACTCTTGTTCTTTGTCTATGCGAATAGCATCAAGGGATTTTCAAGATAGTTTCCGAGGGTTTGTAGGCTCGTCTTTTGTTTGAACTTTTTATAAGTATTGCTTAAGAAAAATAAAAGTATCCCAGCCGCGTGAGTAACTAACTAGTCTCCCCTCGACTTAGCCTCATATAAAATGTATTCGTTACAAACACTAATAAAGTCCGCAAACTATCTTCAAAATCTAGACCGCAAAATAACATTTTAACAAGCCACAGGTAATTTAAAAAGCTCTGCTAAACAGTCAATAACAACTGCGAGTTGTGACGACAAAGCGGCCTGGACAATGAGTGCGGCACAATGAGAGCGGTGCACAAACACCGCTCACTCGGCTGTCACTGTCAGACCTAATTAGTGCGCCATTCAGATTGTCTGATTAATATTCGCATTGTTTCCTTCCATGCCGCATGGTGGCATAGCTCGTACTCAAAATGATTGACTTTACCACAACTACTTTGAGACGTTGCTGATGGTATGGCGTTCTGGGGACGTAATTTTAGTCCTAATGATGAGAAACATGACAAGGCCAAAATCGCAGCTTCAGCTCAGTATCAGCCAGTCAGTCCACCAGCTATCCAACCAGTTAGACAGCAAGTTCCGACAACCAGACAGCCAGACAGGATGACAGCCAGAAAACCAGACAGCCAGACAGCCAGACAGTCAGACAGCCAGACAGTCAGACAGCCAGACAGCCAGACAGCAAGACAGTCAGACAGCCAGACTGCCAGACAGCCAGGCAGCCAGACAGCCACCCAGCCACCCAGCTTGTTCCGTTTAGTGTGAGGCCATGGCCCTTAGTTGTTGTCTAATAAAGCTGCAGAGTGAGAGTCAAGAATTGGCCCACCGAGGTCATGTAGTTCTTGATCCTTCCTTATGTTATAAGCAGCCCGGACAATGAGTGCGGCACAATGAGAGAGGTGCACAAACACCGCTCACTTGGCTGTCACTGTCAGATCTAATAGTGCGCCATTCAGATTGTTTGATTACTATTCGCATTGTTTCCTTTCATGCCGCATGGTGGCATGGCTCGTACTCAAAATTATTGACTTTACCACAACTACTTGGATGCTTGGAGTTCCTTAGAGAGGTCGTTGATGTTTTAACGTTCCGCAGCTGTAGCTTCAGCCTTGCTGTTGAGAAAACAATACTGAATGAATCATCACTGTATAGCCAGTTATCAAGCCAGCCAGCCATCCAGCCAGTTACCCAGCTAGCCAATTGATATTGGTTGTTCGCAAGTTCCTGGATGAAAAGAAAATGAAGCTACAAGATAATTGTTCCATCCAGTGTGAGGCAATAGGCCCTAATTGTCATTAGTATAGCTTGAGGGTCAGTGGCAACAAGAATGACCAACCGTGTTCATGTATGATATCATCATCTCAGCCAAAAGACGCCTTTGTCCACTGCTGGACATAGGCCTCCCCCAAGGATCTCCACAACGACCGGTTTTGTGCTGCTCGCATCCAGCGGCTTCCCGCGAGCTTCACAAAATCGTCGGTCCACCTTGTTGGAGGCCTGCCCACACTGCCAACCATGTATGACATAATCCTTCCTTATTATAAAACCAAAATTTTTTGGTATGGTGACATACTTAGTAAAGGTCGTGGTAGCAACCCAGGCAGACTTAAAACAAGCCATAGTACCAAACAAACCCCCTTGTTAGGAGGAATCGCATCCAAGATCGGTGGTCCTACCACTAGACCACTGAGACGGATCATTTTTTGTTCTCTCTCTCTTCTCAGTCCCTTTCTAAAACCATGAAGTATCTTCCACATACATCGATCGTGCTCTCAACGTTTTCGACAAAGTTCGAGAGTCTAACAGTCCTTATAACTGACATAACGAGAAATACGATCGACATAATTACCACTTTTTGCTTGATAAATGTTCTTGAGGCACACAGGCTGCTGTTTATGTCGCCATTAACGTAAAATACTTACTTAATAATGAGTAATACGTTACATTACAAGTTGAGGTTTCCGGCGAGCACTTAGAAGCCGTTATACATTTCGGCAACCCATACCATCTTTGAAGTTCTAATTTTTTCAAACCAATATGCCGATTTTAGTTAAACTTTTTGTGTTTAAGAGAAATACAGAGATCTTTTAACTGATGATTGAATGACTGAATTTAAATATACGATTTAAAGTCCACTATCAAAAGTTTTGACCACACAAAATCTGTTGAGCAAGCTTTATTTTTTTAATGTTTTTAATTATATGTATTTCCCTTATGCATAGGAAGTTTCATTTAAATTCGCTTACTGTTTTGAAAGAATTAGAGCTCAGAAATTTGTTTGGGGAAACTGAAATGAGAAATGGCTATAAACGAGCGCTTTTTTAAATAATTCTGTACTTTGATTTTTATAGTCTATGATATAGGTAACTTATAGTTGCTTGTCTTTACACAGCAGCAGGACAGTACTCGTATATAGGCTAATTACTTATAATTTATGATCTACATGTGGTGGTTCATTATTTTAAAGAATGACTATTATCTTCCCGTAAAGTGGTGATTTAACTCAGAAATGTTTGTTTGTTACATTAAAAGTTACTAATGTAACTATGTAACTAAGTACTTGAGAAGCTCGATGGCGCAGTGGTTAACGGGCCCGGTCTGCGAGTGCTGAGGTTAAGCAACTTTCGCAAAGGCTGGTCACCGGATGGGTGACCAAAAATGTATCATCTCGAGCTCCTCCGTGCTTCGGAAGCACGTTAAGCCAATCCTCACTGGGCCCGCGTGGTGGTTTATGGCCCGTTCTCCCTACCCATCCATGGAGAAGGCTCGGTCCCCAGCAGTGGGGACATAAAATGAGCTGATGATGATGAATGTAGCTAAGATTCATCATCATCAGCTCATTTCTTATTCTCTTTCCGATGAACGGCCTTTGTGATTGTTGCTTAAACTCAAACCACTGCGCCATCACCTCCTCAATCATAATAAAATGTTAATAAAGATTTAGCCCCTTACAAGGTCCGAATAGTTATTCCGTGTTTTGTTCCTGTCATGTAAACGTCATTTCAAATTGGAGTAAAAGAGACAAAACACAGATTAACTATTCCGACCTTATTCTTTGTTTATTTGTAAGACCCGTAAAGTTTGTGACTGGTCCAATTCCAAAAATCCCTTTTTCTCTTTCCAACAAATGTAAAGCTTCTGACTGACCTTTGTATAGTATAACTAGAGACGGCATTACTGTTTATCCCGCCAGGCATTGTCCAAGCGTACTTGTACCATTTTGCGACAACGAGCTAATCGGATTATGATGCACCCGCCATTTCACTGTACAGTCAACGCCGAATCGATAGACGCTAAATAGACGAGAATTTCACATTTCCAACTGTTAACAAAGCTGCTTTTACCTAAATCAATAGTGTAGGTAGACTGTCAGTAAGACCTGAATCAACATTGTTGATAGGGTTTGTCAGAAATTCAGTATACATAGATAAATAGATTTATTTATTTCAGGCAACAAAACAGTGTACAAGATTGAAATGAAACAACTTTTACGGATCTACTCGCGTTTAATTTACACATTACTTCAATTAATGTTTATCTTCACTCGGACCACGGACCCTGCAAAGGGTTCGAAACATCAGGATAAACATTAAATAAAGTAATGTGTAAATGCGAGATAGAACGCGAGTAGACCCGTAAAAGTGTTCGCGTAAACTTTAGAAAACAATAAGTGTACAAGATGGTAAAATACAAAGAGGCCCATAGAATAGATACCTTACAGACTAACATACATACAAATAATATATATAAATAAAAATCTATGCTACTCGTAAAGACAGCGACGTGCGACGCAGCGTGGTGTCCGGTAGCCGGCCTCGGAACCGCCGGAGCATGACATCTTTCGGCCAATAGTCCTCTTTCATGTAGGTCGACAAATAGTCGGTCGATACTCTCACCACAAATGAATTCACATTGTGGCGGGACTTCAACCGCTCAACCCTCAGAGTGGCGTTGGACTTCACTCGCATGTACTCTACGCTCTTCCGCCTTCGTAGAGTAATGAAGTCGGGACACGTGCAGCAGCGTCGTTGGTATACCTGGTTGGGTAGTAGCATAGTGTTCGACATTATATTTGTCGCCAAAAATAACATAGATTCATCCCTAGGATGATACGCGAGGCTATTGAAATTAAAAAACATCCTAATTTCAATAGAGAAGATGGTTGGAATCTACCACCAGCCTGGGATCCCATTATACAAAATATTAAATCCCAGCCCCAACACCATACTGCCAGACCAAAAGTAAGCACTGTAAGCTCTTTCTGCGTAAAACGGAACGCACCTGATTAAATTTAAATGAGGGTATACAAGCTACTAACTAATTATGAGACGACCAACACCTCAGTCTCCCTGTGACCACGGACCCTGCAAAGGGTTCGAAACGTCAGGATAAACATTATAAAGTAATGTGTAAAATAAACGCGAGTAGATCCGTAAAGTTGTTTCATTTCAATGTCTTCTTCTCTTCTTCTTAGTCGTTTCACTCTTGCCAGAGTGGTCATGGTCATCACGTTCCGGTGGGTTGGGCAGCAGACAATACCCGCCGCACGACATCCCGCCACCTCTGCCTGCTAGTCGTTAATCGGGCACATTCGTGCACGGGAGCGCCCACCGCAGCCTTCACTTGGTCCGTCCATCTCATTGGGGATCTCCCTCGTGGTCTTATGCCCTTGACTTTCCCTTGCACGACAAGACTTTATATGGAGTCGTTTCCACGCCGACTAACATGCCCAAAGAATTTCAGGATCCGACTGCGCACTTGGGTGGATAGGCGCTCTTTTATGCCAAGCTTCAAGGATGGAGGCATATGTTTGGAACTCGGTCCAAGAGACCCCGAGCATCCTTCTTCAACACCACATCTCCAGAGCGTCTATTTTGTGAGTTTCGGTTTGCCGTAGAGTCCATGTTTCGGCGATCTTAATGTGTAGTGTTCGCGTAAACTTTAGAAAACAATATAACAAAGATTTTCATTGAAATTTTACGGGATAACAACTAAGAAGTAGATGTAGGTAGGTACTGTTTTTAATTGTTGTTAAAGATTGAAACCAGTTACTTACCCCTATTTATAATGATTCAATTAATAAGAATGTCGATTACTGGTTCCTGCCGAAAACTGGCGCCACTACCCTATGTTGCTTTAAGAAAATTGATGCTGATTGTACACTGGATCGCATCAATTACATGGATGCGAGCAGCACACCGGCAAAACCGGTCGTTGTGGAATTCTTTGGGGGAGGCCTTTGTCCAACAGTGGTCGTCTTTTGGCTAAGATGATGATAATGATGATGTACACTGGATTTGTAAATATAATGATATAAAACCTCTTCCTATCAAGCGACAAATTGCTTTATAGGTAAGTAGAATACTTACATTTCTACATAATATAACTTGCCAATTTCCAATACCTTTGCTGTACAGTATAAAGTGCTTATACGACATCTGTTATAGAGACTTTTTAACAATGGAAAATCAGAGGTGCATAATATGCTGTTCTTAGATTATATTCTCATTTAATATTAAAGAATAGTATTTCGGTGCTTAATATTTAAACTTTCTTTTTGGAATAGACATTTTAAGTATCGATATGTAAAATCAAAACAAAATCGTATTTTGAAAGCAATATTACTATAGTATTTACACTAGCGATAGCACCATAAATTAAACAAAGTTAGATACCCAATACATAGATTCACTCCAATAAATATTGAATGTGTACCTATAGCAATACTGTTTCCCTTAAGTCGGAGCAGATGCTAGTTCGCGTGAACTCTATTTTAATTGTAATTAAGCTTAAAGTTGTCTGTAGCATGCCTAGCTGTATTTGCACTGTTCCTTGTTATTGTGGTCCAATACCTTCAAGTAATTATTATAAATAAACGTGGAAACTTCTCGAACTTAGACCATTTACATATCTATCTATCATTAATTTGTAATTAATTATATTGTGTTGTACCTATCTGTGATGGAAAGTGTCCTTCTATGGCATTTTGGTAAGGGGGAAAAGATATGATCTTACTGATTTTCTTGCCGGTTCTTCTCAGTGCAAGGTCGCCCAGAGTAGACTTACGAACCGATGGCAAAATTACGTTCATACGAGCCATTTGTAGCCTAAACTGAATAAATTATTTTGAATTTTATAATATCGACTTGTCACACTCTACAAAATTATTATTATTATAATTATTATTATTTATGAAAGGAAATTCTCGAACGGTATGTTCCGTTCTAGAATTTTCAGCTTTAAAACTGTTGCCAATGACTTTGAAAAATAATGAAAAGGAGTAATTTAAATTGATATCATGGCATGAGTATTAGTCACCGGTTCAAAAGTCGCCCTTGGTATTAAATTTTGGAGGTCATAAGGTTCATCATCATCAGCTTATTTTATGTCCCCACTGCTGGGGCACGAGCCTTCCCTACGGATGGATAGGGAGAACGGGCCATAAACCACCACACGGGCCCAGTGCTGATTGGTGGTTATTAACGACTGCTAATGCAGCCAGGACCAACGGCTTTACGTGCTTTCCGAAACACGGAGGAGCTCGAGATGATACATTTTTGGTCACCCATCCAATGACCGGCCTTTGCGAAAGTTGCTTAATCGCAGCACTTGCAGACCGCGCGCGTTAACCACTGCGCCATCGAGCTCCTCTTATAAGGTTAATACCTACAGTAAATTTACATTAAACTCAATCAATGAACAATTTATAGAGGTATTATACGATCAAGGATCAGACTACTTAATACTGGACATAATAGATAATGATACACGAAAAAGATTCCACTACAAGAGATTGTTTTTAAGATTATCCAAACAATGACTATGTTGTAATTGGTATGATAATACGTGGTATATTTTACTAACTTCAGATAGAACTTAGGTCTAAGATCAGATAAGAAGAGGATTTCGTCCTGCCTGGTGGTAACAGCTCATAATAAATAATGCCCTTCCAATCCCACCACACATATAGCATCACCTTGTTGCGAGTTAACCCCGGGTTTCGCCACAGTCTGCGAAGGCTGACCGGCCTTTGACCACGACCTTTTTCGCACGTTCTTGTCGTACGTGATCATCTTTTCATCACCAGTTATCAGCTTCTTCAAAAATTGTTCGGTTTTATTACGTTGCAATAAAGAATCACAAATGAGTACACGCTTTTTTGTGTACCCAGTTTTTTTCAAATGCGCCAAAACTGTTTTGTGGTGAATTCCCAGTTCTTTTTCAAAAATGGCATCCATTTTATCCGTAATAGGGCGACTAAAGCGACGTGCATCTTTGACATCAAAATTTCCGGATTGAAAACACTTAAACCAAGTTTGTGCTACTCTCACAGACACTGCACTAGGTCCATAAACATCGCAAATTTTTTTTGCAGCTTGCGTTGCATTTTTACCTTTTTTGTAGTAACATTTTAAAATGTATCGAATTTCTTCATTAGATTCACTCATCTTGACAGTAAGAAAAACAAATGAAAATCACACATTTTCCTAATTTGAATTTGGAATTATCTTCTGTACTTTTAATGATACCAAAACCAGCTAGATACAAATAGTATAGCCAAAGAGATTTTTTTACAAGTTCATACATACTATTGGCGAAAAGACTTTTTCCCCAACCAATATATTTGAAAGTATCGTTGCATTATAGAATTAATATTTTAACTTTTTGGATCGTTATTGATTCTTTTTAGTAAATTTCACGATATGAATGAAATTTTTTTTTACATTGTTTAAATATGAAAAATTAATTAAATCAATCTGAATTCCTATAAAATATATGTATGTATTTGTATGTAAGGAAAAACTTCGTGTCCCTTTTAAAGCACAAGCTTTTTTTTTAGAGGAGTGTGATACTTGGTATAGTTAAAATTTATATGGAGAAGGAGGATAAAATATATGTATAAGAATACGTGTTACATTGTAGGTCTAAATATTGTATAAAGTTATTAACTTTATTGTAACGAAACATCAATCATGACCCGATGGTCATGTTCCACCGTGCTTCGGAGGGACGTAAAGCCGTTAGTCCCTGCAGCATTTGGCGTTAACACCACCTATCCGCACTGGGCCCGCGTGGTGGTTTATGGCCCGTTCTCCCTATCCATCCATAGGGAAGGCTCGTGTCCCAACAGTGGGGACATGGGACATAAAATGAACTGGTGATAGAGATGATGATGGTCACGATTGATGTGATATGATTATCTAGAGCTAGTTTTATTTGCCTTTCTCGCATGGAGAACAAACCTCGCACCATACCCTCCGACCTCCGTACTTAATAATAAAACAAAACAAATCTTAAGTTCATAGTATATTTAATTATTGAGCGATACAAAAACATGTCTCGGAAACATTTCTCCGTTGCGTTCCGTACAAATTGCAACGGCAATAGCCAAGTTGCCAGTGGCCCGCAATTAGAACGAGTTAATGGCTTCCTATTCTGGCGTCATTTGTGCGTCAAAGCAAACCGTAAGGACAGTTTCTTGTGAAAAGGAACTAGCATATACTGAGGTCGACTAAGTGTTTTACTTGTCTTGCATGAGAAACATGCAAGTATAATTATACGTAGATGGAAAAATACTTTTTCAATATGGAGAAATTACCTTACAGTCCATTGAAAAAGAGCTTAAAATAAAAACTTTAGTTTAATGGTGGAGACTGTTCAGAGCGAACACCGTAACGTACCATTCGCAGCGGATTTGTTAGATTTATTTTCCGATATTTTTATTTTCTTGTATAAATTCCGATCGTTTTTTTTCACCGTAGACAAATTTCCGAACGCCTTATTTCCTATAGATATATTTTCCGATATATTTATTTTTTGTTTACACATTTTAGAACGCCTTCTTTCTCTGTAATTTTTTTAACATACGCAGTATCAGTCAGTCAGTCAGTGTGTGAGTGACAAAATTAGAAACTTTGACTAGTTATAATTCTTAAACTACTGGTTCAAATTGAATGAAACTTGAAATATACCGTGTTTATACAATGCCTGTTTGGTTACTGAAAATTGATGCTTCTAGTTTTATCCACAACGAAGAAATGGGTCGAAAATGACCTGAACTGTTTCGAGAAAAGGATGGCACCGCCGTGCCCCAGCCAAGTCGAATATCAAAGGCGAGCAAAAAAAGCAAAAAAGATTACTACGAAATTATGCGTATGTTAAAAAAAATTACAGGGAAAGAAGGCGTTTGGAAATGTGTAAACAAGAAAATAAATATATCGGAAAATATGTCTATAGGGAAATAAGGCGTTCAGAAATTTGTCTACAGTGAAAAAGACGATAGGATTTTTTTATACATGAAAATAAAAATATCAGAAAATACATCTAACAAATCCGGCGAGCTTGATACGTCATTGCAGACTGACCGATAACAGGGCGGAGCGCGCGGCGAGCGGCTAGGCTCACTGGTCAGTACGAATGCTCGCATCGGACATGTTACGTTACGACGATACACTTCGGTTTTTTCACAAGCTCATTGTATGTCCCCATCCTGGAGCATGAGCCTTCCCTATGGATGGATAGGAAGAAGGGGCCATAAACCACCACGCGGGTCCTGCCGGGACCAACAGTAAGTCTTCAACATTATAGTTACACAAAACTACTGACCGCCCGCGACTTCGTCTACCTAAATAACCCCAGGGAATTTTGGATGATACCGTGTTATCTCTTGGCTACGTCGTTAAAGGAACCTGCTTGCAAAATTTAAATTTTCTATGACGCTGAAACTTCAAACCCATATAGGTCCAGCGATTTGAGCTATGCGATTTTGATAGTATCGTCAACATGTATGTTTGTAGATATAAATATATTTCAACAAGTACTTTAACTTTACTTTTACTTTTTTTTTTGTTTTTTTACTTTTTTACTTTACTGCTGGATGCGAGCAGCACAAAACCGGTCGTTGTGGAGATCCTTGGGGGAGGCCTTTGTCCAGCAGTGGACGTCTTTTGGCTGAGATGATGATGATGATGATGAAGTACTTTAAGACTTCCACCTATCACATTATTATTATAAATACGAAAGTTTGTGTGTATGTAAGTTCGTATATTTGTTGCTTCTTCACGCTGCAACGGATGGATGGATTTGGGTGAAATTCGGCATACTTACAGATAGTTTATAACCTGGATTTGAACATAGGGTACTTTTTATCCCGATATTCTCACGAGAACGGGAACCACGCGGGTGAAACCGTGAGCAGCCGTTAGTAAGAATATAAATTAAGAATGCTAATACTCATACAAAAAATTACAATTGCAAGACGCAAAAAAGATAAATGATAGTTAATATAAATTCTCGTTTTCGTTAACATGATCGAATGACAAATAAAACTCAGAATAGGCAAAAACTTAATGTAACTCTAAATTCTCTAACGATTATATGGAGCTCTTTTCCGGTATAATTCTACTTGAGAAAAAGCCTTCTGTAAGTAATGATTAGTGCAGCACCACCCACGAGCAATTACCGCGGAATAATCTCGACCGAGACAAAGAGTGTTCCAAGAAGACACGTGTGCTCTATCGCCAGGGCCAGGGGTCGCCAACATGCGGCTACAAGTGAAAAATATTTAAAATTCATCAGCACGATGAGACTGGAAGACATATTAAATACTTAATACCTACTTACTTAGTACTTTTAAAGTGTCTTAGGTATTAATTTTAAATAAATTTAAGAACATATCTTTTTACAGACTGTATAGTAACACTTTCTGACCATCACGAAAAACTCTTAGCATTCTACCTTAAACGCCATTTGACCAACAAACAATTGAATTTCTATTGTGTCTAGGCCCGGCGGCGTTCAACATGTTAACTGACAACCACTCATAACCACCAACAGAAAATCACGTCAATGTAAGGTTCTACGTATATCCGCTACATTGAATATATTATATAATAGCAACTTTTTTACTTTAGATTGTATATTGCTAAATTTCTTTGCCTCACCTTTAAATAATATATGATATACAACTCTGACGGATATTTTTTGAGATTTATGGAACGATATATATTCATATCAACATCTCTTTTGTTGATGCTGCAGTGATCAGCTCATTTATTTAAAAAAAAAAGATCTACAGAAAATTATTGTTAATTTTGAGCCCACTGTTACGCACCCCTGAGCTAGAAGGCTCTCAACTCGCTCGCCATCCTTAGACACCGCACGCGTGCCATTAACATGTAAATGAACATGCCCTGTCTGAGTTTCAGCAGGCGCACGCTCAACGGATAATCTATATTCCATTGATAATACGCTCTGCTGACTTCAGTTCTTTTAATATGGTGTTCTGGCATGAACACTTTAATTAATGACGTATATAAAATTTTGTTACACTTCCTGCCGAGTATGGTTTTTTTTTTATATATAAGAACTTTTTTGAAATTGAAATCGCATTTTGTTAAAGCAAGCGTCTTAAAAACCGTTTTCTGGTTGATGTGGCTAAAACTATCTTGAGGTCATCCGTGCTTTGGAAAGCACGTTCTGCAGTTAATGTCCGGTGATGCTATAAAGGCCACCAACAGCATACTCCCTCAAAAAATACCGTTGGTCCCAATTTGTGTCGTTAAATGGCAGTTGTTGAACCTTACGAACCCTTATTGTGCCAGCATGTTGTGTCATGGTCCAATCTCCTCATGTGGGAATGCTTGATGCAAAGTAGTTAGTTTTATATACTGGTGGTTATATATGTCGGAGACATGGTGCTAGCATCGCTTAGATACGACAAGTATAGTCTATACTTGAGTGTGGTCTGCGCAGCATATGCTATGTGGTACGCGAAACGTCAACGTCAGTTGGCGCAACAACGGACTAAACACATTTGAACGGGAGCGGTCGGAGAGCACGCACGCTCAGAACTCACTTCGTTTCTAAAATCCATTTGCATCGGGCAACAGTTTCTAAATAATTTAATTGTGATGTTAAAATAACATTTATCTACACTAATGTTGTAACATTCTACTTATGTTTCCAATACTTGACTTATAATTACTACTGTTATAGCGCAGACAACAAAACACTCAATTTAAGCAATTTCACATGATGGTATAATATCCACATCGATATCGTAAAATCTCATTATAACATCAATAAAACGCGACCAATTAACCTGGCGAGCCTTATGTCAAAATCCTCATACAAGTTGTATAAAATTTTGATATTAGGCTGGCTTTTGAAAACAGTTGGGTTATACGTGAAAACTTCGTCGAAACTACTAAACTTACATACACAAAACTCTTTGGTAAGATCTTGGGCCAATTAAATAAAAAAGAACAGCGCGCGCTCGCTCCTGATTGGCCCTGCGCGCGCAGCTGCGCTCTCATTGGTTAGATTTTAATGGCGGCAAGTTCACTGTGACAATACACGTACGCGTGAATTTAATGTTTCGCAATGTGTTTTGTTTTTAAAATACAAATTAAAAGTTAAAAATGGACAGCGACGATGATATTTGTACGCCTCCGGATATTCTAGAATTGGCAACAAAAGTAACTCACAATCTTTTGCCAGAAAAATCTAGAAAATTATATGAAAAAGAATATAATAACTTTTTGACCTGGAAGATCGAAAAGAAAACTACACCATTTTCTGAAAATGTCATTCTTGTGTATCTCAAAGACCTCTCCGACAAATTCAAGCCATCTTCTATGTGGGCTAAATATTCTATGCTCAAGTCCACACTGAGTATCTACAACAATATTGATATCACGAAGTATTCAAAAGTCATAGCGTTCCTGAAACGCAGTTCAGAAGGACACAAGGAAAAAAAGTCCTTGGCGTTTACATCAGGTCAAATAAAGATGTTCCTAAAAGATTCACCAGATATTTTGTATCTTTTTGAAAAGGTAAGTGTATTTTAGTTCTGTTATTTAATCTACCTAGTACTTACGTACTACACACGCAAGTTATCTAGACACTCCGTTTAAGCGCTTTGTGTATAAATTAGGTAGTAGGTACCTACACTTTACTACTTCATAAATCATAGTTTTTGCCTTGGCTATGTACCTCAAGCTTATTATATCGTTTATTGTTACAGGTTGCACTAATCTTCGGAATAATGGGGGCATGCCGAAGGCAAGAGCTATACAACATCCAGTTCGATGAAGTCTCTAACATAGACGACAGTACAATCATGGTGAAAGTTTCGAAAACAAAAACGAAAATAGATCGTTCTTTCGTTGTGACGGGCAACTGCTTTGCCGTATGTAAAAAATACATGGAACTTCGACCCACCCCCTGTCGAAACCCTGCCTTTTTCTTGAGCTATAGATCGGGGAAGTGCGTCGATCAAAGAACTGGTATTAATAAATTTGGTGCTCTGGGAAAAACTATCGCAAGTTTTTGGAATCTGCCTAACCCAGCGTTGTACACGGGGCATTGCTTCCGGCGCACCTCGGCGACCCTTCTCATAGATAGCGGTGGTGATTTGACCACACTGAAACGACACGGGGGGTGGAAGTCTTCTACTGTGGCTGAAAGCTACATTGATGAGTCTTTAATGAATAAAATTCAAGTCTCAAATACGATCTTGAACAGTATAGAAAACAAGACGAATGAAGTAATTATAAATATTCCAACTCCGTCTACGAGCTCTACTGCTTGCCCCGCGACCGCTACAGCTGCTGGATCAATAATTAACATTAACTTTCAAAATTGTACCATCCAAAATTTTAACAATTATTATAAATAAACTATTGTCAGCTTTTACTCTTGTTGTTTGACTAATTGCATTAGTGATGATAAAGTAGTGTATGCAACTGCATACAACACGGGTATTAAAACACTCGTTACTATTATGAAACTCGCTGCGCTCGTTTCATAAACTCACACTCGTGTTTTAATACCCTTCATTATATGACAGTTGCATAAACTACTATAAAGTGATTGTAAGGAATACGACTGCGTCTTTATTTTGTAGATCCAAGATTAACTGTGTTTTTGACGAATCCGAGTTTGCTCGACCGTCCTACCTACAAACAACCTTGCCGCTAACATATATATAATTTATTGTTTCGTTATTCCCTGTGTGGTGCCAGGGATAAAAAATTGCACCACCCCATCTCAACCCGTGGGTGTCGTAAGGTGACTAAGGGACCATTCCAGAAGATGGGCAGCAGCATCTCTCTGAGATTACCCTCAACCTACTGCGATCGCCAACCCGCCTGCCAAGCGTGGCGATTACGGCAAATATATATTATATATTATTTAGACAACATCACATACATTGTTCTGATCCCAAGGTAAGTAGCTAAAGCACTCGTTTCATGGAAATCAGAAACAACGACGGTACCACAACCACCCAAACCCGACACAATATCGAAAAGTTCGTTTTTCGACATTGACCCGACCGGGAATCGAACCCGGGACCTCAGAGTTAGCGCCGCCCAAAGTCCGGAGTGCAAGCCACTCGGCTACGGAGGTCGTCAAATACCCCCCAAAAATACCCCCATGATACCCTTGGGGGAGGCCTTTGTCCAACAGTGGACGTCTTTTTGGCTGAGATGTTTCGTTATATGTGGTTGTGTAGACTAGTGTTTACCACCACCTCCTTTCGATGATTACCAACCTCACCGGCTGCGATTCCTAGTTATATGGGATAGATACCACCACTACCACCATCTAAGTTATGGTATCTAACTCTGTCGCTAGAACAGGAATGTTAGTAGCATTTATAGTTGTTTTCCGACAGATAAGTTAAGATAGCTAAAGATTCCAAGGCAAGTTCGCTTTTATCGACTTCACCGGGCTTTATCATCAAATAATGAATAGGAATAGAAGAAGTTAACTTTCCGTTATAATTACACTAGCGGCCGCTCGCGGTTTCACCCGCGTGGTTCCTGTTCCCGTGGGAATATCGAGATAAAAAGTACCCTATGTTTCAATCCAGGTTATAAACTATCTGTATGCCGAATTTCATCCAAAGCCATCCATCCCTTGCAGCGTGAAGAAGCAACAAATATACACACATACACACACACAATCTTCCGCATTTATAATATTAGTGTGATTTCATTGCATAAATCTGCTCAAAGACAACTATTCTTTAACATACTCGTACAAGAAATCTTTCTAACTAATAACATCTCGTACTAAATCACAAACAAACAGTCCAATACAAAGCAAATAATTGTCAGCGTCGCGTATTCCCGCACCAACGAAATGTCGAATGTCCCCTTTCGCATTCACCTGTGCTCAAGATCCACAATCTCCTATCTGACCCTTTCGCCCGCCCTAAAATTTTACAAGCACACATTTTTTTCCATAACATTTCCCGTGCAAAAACATAGAGAAAGTGGCATGAAGTAAGATATGGCTACGTTCAAATATGTTTGCTGCTAATAATTCACTTTTATTGTATCTTACACGCTCTCTGCCGTATTTATTGCTCACCTACCTACGTATTGTGGGTGCTATGTCTGTATAAAATATAATGTAACAGGGTGCAGTTAATAGGTAATATTTTCGTTAGACCAGCATACCCAAAGCTCGTTTGCTTGGACGAAATTATTACGGTGCGCGATGCACCGTGTGTTACCCACAACATTGTTGTAACACCGGTTTGACGTAGCGTTGTTAAATTAACTTGTTACACATAATAAGAAATATATGAGTACATACATTGAGCGTGTGATACGAAGAAGGTACGTAGAACAGTGATAAAAATGTTACTTGTAAAATGTATTTTAGTTGTTTTACTAAACGAAGTTTTTTTGTTAATATTTTTTGTATTATTGCTTACGGCGGGTAAGAACTTAACGTTCATCTCAGCTGGTGTTTATTTGTGATAAGGCTAGAGTGCACCCCACCCGGCATCCTCAACCACTGAGCTACCGGAACAGAACAATGCTACACACATTGAGATAAAGAAAAGCCACTTTTAAACTTTCGCATACAATTTTATACAATGTTTTTAAAAAATACAATATGGCGGCCCTCTCATCAGAAGGTTAACCGAAATGCCCCGGCCGAGTCACAGCCTGATCATAAAAGTATAAAGGTATTTGTGTGATACCTAGGTATACTACAGTAAGGAGTTTGCGTAAAACCTTGTTGAACACTTTATTTAATATTTATAATGCTTAGATAGACATAAAAATATGTTAGAACTTTAATAGTGGTCCTATAGGCACTAACCATTAAGTTTAGGTTACGACACAATATTAATATAGTTTTTGTTATTTGGTATGGTATTTTAAAAATATTAAATTAAGCTTTTTTTTAAACACTGTGCATAAATAAAGAACTATATATTATAACCTTTGTTTTATTTAGGACATGGACTATTATTATATATTAGTCCATGTCAAGGAAAATAACTTTCTGAAGTAATGAACAATAATATTTATTTGAATAACAAATATGTCCTGGAAAAAGCCCAAATAATAATTATATAGTATGAGCATATATAAATGACTCACTGTCGCCTTTAGTGTAACAATCATACGAATACAGAAAGGTACCATAAAGTTCCTGCGCTCGCTCCATATTTTGTTAATTGGATTCCACAAGAATTAACAAAGATTTCGCCGTCAATGGATATCAACTTTTTAATCAGTTCTTCCAAAGTATCCGGCCAATGAAAGCGAAGAAAATTCTACAAGCACTTTTTACTGGAGACTCTTAATTACCTAAGTAAGCTTCTTTTGTTTTTTTAATTGGCTCTGTCCTTATAAAAATCTATACCGCTCGCAACAAAGGGACAATAGCAAATAAAATATAGCTGTCGCATAGAACAGACTCTCGCCATAATGCATCTTGCTATACTTAATGTTATTTGCATTAAAAATAAAAGGTTTAGTTTCCTCTATAAAACTGGCTATTGTCTGCTTTTGATACTTGGACTCCTTGTGTGGTGCCGGGGTTAAAGAATTGTACCACCCCATCTCTTCCCGTGGGTGTCGTAAAAGCCGACTAAGGGAGCATTCCAGAGGATGGGCAGCAGCATCTTTCTGAGGTTACCCTCAACCTAATGCGATCGCCAACCCGCCTGCCAAGCGTAGCGATTACGGCAAATACCCCACATATCCTTGGGGGAGGCCTTTGTCCAGCAGTGGACGTCTTTTGGCTGAGATGATGATGATGATGATGATGATGATACTTGGGCACTGGGCGATACATAACATGCTCGCTAGCTTGTCATGTTATTCAAAATATTATTTGCGATGTACATAAAGTAGAGTTAAATAATTCTATATTCTAAACTACTAAGACCAGACTCGTACGAACTCTTATTTTCCCCATATTCCTGTACGCTGCAGAGACGTGGACATTGCGAGAAGTGGAAAGGATGAAAATAGATGCTTTAGAGTTGTGGTGCTGGAGAAGAATGCTTGGAGTATCGTGGACCGAGTTTCGCACTAACATCTCGATACTTCAAGAACTCGGCATTGAGCAGCGTCTATTTTCAGTAGTACAGTCTCACATACTCACATTCTTCGGACACGTCTCTCGACGCGACCATCAGTCCATCGAACGTCTTGTCGTTCAAGGAAAGATGGAGGGCACAAGACCGCGTGGAAGGTCCCCCATGCGATGGACGGACCAAATTAAGGCAGCCGTGGGAGGTCCATTAAACGACTGCAGCAGAATGACCTCCAACAGAGAAAAGTGGCGCGCTGTCGTTAGGCGAATAACATCTGCCCAAACCGCTACTAAATGACGACCACGACCGCTCTGTCAAGAGCGTAGCGGATAAGAAGAGAGAAATAATTCTATAAAGTACATAAAGTACATTTTACCCGTCATATCCAATAACATATTTGTCAGAAGTTACATGTACATTACATAAACTCAAATGTTAAAAAAAAATCCACGAGCAGGATCTTTCAACATTTGTGTTTTTGAAATTTTTTCGCAATAAAATTTGCTTTTTAATTTTATTGCGAATTTTAAATTTAATTTAGCTTCAATGCAGCAATTAGCACTTGAAAATAAAAAGTAAAAATTTAATAAAATTTGCATTAAAAATTATATAAACAAAACAAAAACATTTTGTACATTACATGTTATAGCCCATCAATTGTAGTGATGACTTGATTTCAATGATGGAGGCCTTTGCCCAGCTGTGGGACAGTTATAGGCTATTTACTTACATTTACATTGTTCACGTACAATAGCTCAAGGGCTTAGCTAACGTGCAATTTGGTCTGTCACAATGGTATTTTACGCTAATCTCCGAAAATATTACATAAGACCAGCTATCTATCTGTACTAATATTTGTACATAAAAATCGAGGTGATCGGTCTTAACGAAGAACGAACAGACACACATTACAATAAGTTAGGATTTACTTATAAAACCACAAAAACCACAAAGCTACCAACAGTTTAAATACTGATTGTAGACCTCATTCTTTTTATGACGGTTTTACAAAAGATCTTAATTAAATGTGAAGTCTAAACAGTTTATAAAAAAATAATCAAAAACTTCCATTATTTCTATTCAACTGGATTCGCGATTGCAATCAATCTTTTCGCGCGCAAAAAACGTAGTACTCGCTCCCGTAAAAAAGGCATGTCCCAATTTTCAAGTCGGTTAAAAGTGTATAAACAAAGTTGTAAAATTAATGTCGGCTCAGTTGCGTCTTCCCTCCACTCACCCCACCTGCAAATCACGTACGTCATTACGTAACATAAAAATGCCTCTCCTATTTTTTTACAATCGTTGCCATTTACGATGTCTGAAATCGATACGCAGCGTAGTGGACACTACATTCATTTCGGGTACCTTACCACTTTATCTTTGCAGCTGAAATGACTCTTAAACCCTTCACCTTAAATTCATTTTTAATTTGCTCTGGATACTCCTCATCTGTGTCCTTACGCAATCTTACTTCTGCAGGTATTGACAAATCTACCCTTCATGGAATAAGGTGAGTTTTGCTTTGATTTTGGGTGGCTGTGTTTTTAACATGTGGCGCATTCTGGGTGATCGGTCGGAAGGGGCATGTGCGTCTGACAGTAGGTCGATTAGCGTATACGGAACACGCGTATATAAATACTAGTTTCGTGGCGTAACTGACATCTATAGTTGAACATCATTATGCTTATGGCTGGAAGCCGTTTGCAACTATGTAGGTAATTCATAACAACTTAAGTAGCGACATACCTATGTTTAATGGCGTGGTGACATAACGAGACATCTATTATTTATAAAAAAATAATCACTAAGGGAATTGTGGGTGTATCTGCCCCGTGCGAATTTAGTCAACATTATTTACTTGCTTTGTGTAGCAAAGTTGGGTCTTATTCAATGGAGAAAATAGCGAAGACACTTATCAGGATCACGTTAGGAATTGTTACAGATATTAAGAAGCTTCTTTATTATCGTTTTTTTTCACACTTTAGTTAGCAATATAAAAATACATAGCTACACGTCGCAAAAAATCTGAACGACGATATTACAAATTGTTATTTAGTTAAAAATATGGAGAAAAACAAATAAGCATAGTGAGTTTCTTACCAGCTCTTCTCGATCGGAGGCTCTCGTCTGTTGTGCCTAGTACTCACTGGTTTAGTATAAACGAAGTTTTAGTTTTTTTTTTCAATTACTGTTTGGATTTTTTATAGGTTTGATCTGTGAAGGCTTATATTCAATAAATTATTTAAATTTGACTTTGGCGAGACTTTCAGCTACTTTAGACGCGCTTAAACTTCCTCTTTACCTGACACTACAACCTTTCTTGAACAACCTACCTGTTGAGCGTATAATCATAAAGCAACCGTTTTACGTACGCCATGTTGCCGGGGGGTTTACGCTCCATAACGGCTCGGCCGTCCGTCGGCGCGCAATTAAAACAGTTGTCGAACGGCTAGATTGTTGCAACACTCTCCGTAGAAGTGTTACACTGTAGCTAAGTGGTTGTCGACATCTTATCTAATTGTTTTTAAGTAACGATAATTACATTTTATAAGATAAAGACTCATCTGGTGACGAACGATGACTCGATGGCAAAGTGGTTAACGCGCCCGGTTTGCAAGTGCTGAGGTTAAGCAACTTTCGCAAAAGCCGCTCATCAGATGGGTGACCAAAAATTTATCATCTAGAGCTCCTCCGTGCTTCGTAAGGCACGTAAAGCCGTTGGCCCCGATGCATTAGCAGTCGTTAACCACCAACCCGCACTAGACCATTGTGATTGGTTATGGCCCGTTCTCCCTATCTTTTCATACGTAAGGCTCGTGCCCCAGCAGTGGTGACATAAAATAAATAAGTAAAAAATAAATAAATGTTTCCCACACTCACACCAATTATCTAGCCCAAGAAAAGCTTCCTTAAGAAACTCGATAAATGGATAACTAGAAAAGGATAAACATACTTAATATATTATATATATATATACTTATTATACATAGGAAACACCCAGACCCGAAACAATATAGAAAAACAGATATTTCTAAATTGATCCGACCGGGGATCGAACCCGGGACCTCAGAGATAGCGACACCATGAAAACCGGTGTGCAAGCCACTCGACCGAGGAGGTCGTCAAAATGAGCAAAATGAGCTGGTGATGTGGTGATGTCATATTATTTTACACTTTTTTAAATTGCAATTGTCTTCTTTCAGTTATTTAACTTGTTTTTATTTGAACAACTTAATATATCATAAAGACTCAGCCGGTAGCGCGCAATGAAAACCAGTGTCGGATACGTAGATTGTTGCAAACGCCTCTATTGAAGTCTTACATTGTGGCTAAGTGGTTGGCTGTTACCTTTTATATTGCTTTCTCTTGGTAAAGGTGAACAATGGATGCCTGGGACATTTTATTGTCATCTTTTTAAACACTATCTTGTTGAATTGGTTACCAATTGCGCCATTCCACAAAAAGGAAATATAGAAATAGAAAAACCTTTATTTAACTTTACATTACGAGTACATCACACATATAAATTCAAAACACAGGAACATCACTGATGCATTTATCATTTTTTAAAGTTAGTGTACTCGTATAAGGACCATACTCTTACCCTCTTGTCCTCCAAAACCTTTTTTTTTTATACTTAGCTCGGCAAATGATTCCATCCCACCTAATGTTAAGTGAAAATGAAGTCCAGACGCGAAGACAACTGGTGCAGCGTGGAAACAAACGTAGCATCAGTCAACTTCACTCTGCCGGCCCATAAGGTGCTTCTCCACGCCTCTCTTGAAGGACCCCATATCACCATATCATAGGAAGGAGGGAAAACGTGTGCTGGTAGACTATTCCATCTTTTGGAGGAACCTGATATGAAACTGGTACTGCTTAAAGAGTTTAATGTAAATAGAACCTAAGTTAATATAATTTTTTTTTCATTAATTAAACCGAGAAACTAGAACCGGAAACACTGGACTGCTTTTTGGCAGTAGGAGTGTATGAAATCCAAATAATAAAAAACCAAAAAAAAAAACTGGTAGGCTCACGTAATAAGATGTAGAACATGGAATTCTAAAGTATACTTTCTTGTAAGCAGATAAGTGACGACTTGTTCCATCGCTTGCTACTCAACAAAATGCCTGGAGGCGTGATGTGTTTCTTCTCAAATGGAGGGATTTACAAAGCCCTTATTCTAAATATTAACACACTTTTGCAGACGTTAACATCATTTTTTTAAAATAATACTACACTTTTGTTATGGATCTCGCTGATGTGATACATTGAGAATTTGTCACAATTATAAATGCTAATTATATTTATTTATTTTATTTTATTTATTTAAACTTTTGCAACGTATATATTACATGGCGGACTTAATGCCTGAGACATTATCTACCAGTCAACCATAGTGTGGTAAAGAGATTACATTGGTAGGTGCAATTAAGTGCTATGACTTAAGTGGATATTACTATAAATAATTTCAAATGTATATAATACATGCATAAATATTATATAATTATACATAAACATTTATGTGTATTGTAAATATGTAAACTACAATAAATAAACATACATAAAATACATAATTCTAATAGGACGTTATTGAGATGATTCTGTCATGATTTTATCAAGCAAGAGTTCGCGGACTTTCTTTTTAAAAGCGTCACGACTCGTAGCCATCCTGATTTCGAGAGGCAACTTTCACAACGCCGAACTATCGAATGGATCGAACTTGGATCGGATAAAAATTTGGAGCTGCCGGTTAATACTGTTCGTGGTCCCGAGACACACCCATGGTTAGAGAAGGGATGGAATTAGGCTTTTATATAATATTTATAACTAGTGGTCGCCCAGTGGTCGAAATTCGACCGTAATTTTATTAAGGCTGCACGGATTGTATCCTAAGCAATGAAAAATTAAAAGAGATAGAATGTGAGTTTGGATTGGCATTGACAGATTTCGGCCGCTCCTCTTCCATTTTATAAATTTTTGAAAAGAGTATACGTGTATGCCAAATACATATGCGTATGTGTCAAATACATGGTAGTGTGTGTAATGTTTGTTTTATTGATTTAATGTACTTTTATTCATAACTAGCTGTGCTCGCGACTTCGTCCGCGTGGAATAGTGACTTTCGGCAGCATTTTTAATTTTTTAGGCTCTTGTTCCCGTTTTTGAAACATTTTTCACTGATGCTTCGCTCCTATTGATTGCAGCGTGATGTTATGTAGCCTAAAGCCTTCCTCGATAAATGGACTATCCAACACAAAAAGAATTTTTCAATTCGAATCAGTAGTTCCTGAGATAAACGCGTTCAAACAAACGAACTCTTCAGCTTTATAATATTAAAAATATAGATAAGTGTGCGAAATTTCATACTCCTCCGTCCGCGCAATTTTCGTAAAAAAGGGGTACAAAGTTTTCGCTTCACGTAGGCTTCTCAGACCTGAACGCGTCGATCTGGAAAGGAATGGAGAGGGAGGAATGAGGTCAAAGAGCTCCTCAGAGCATTCACCGTGGTAAAGGCGGTAGTAAGCACTAAGGGAAACAATGTCCCTACGTAGCTATAACGGCTCCAGACTGGTCGTAACGTCATCGTTACCGACAATACGGATAGCACGTCTCTGCAACCTGTCAAGAGCTTCGAGCAAGTACTTGGCGGATTCGCTCAAATGATGATGATGATGATATATAATTTTAGTCATATATTATTTATTGAGAACAAATCTCTATTTGGAAAAGTGTTGTACAAACCTTCGGCTTATAAAGTAAGAGTAAGTGCATAGCAAGCATAATTGGGAGTTCAAATCGCGCTCGTGGAAAATATTTTCAACACTTTTACAAATAATTATGCTACGTCGCTTACACTAAACAAATAACCTCAAAAGCACGGAGGAGCTCGAGATGATAAATTTTTGGTCACCCATCCGATTACCAGCCTTTGCGAAATTTGCTTAACCTCCGCACTGGCGGACCAGGTGCGTTAAACATTGCGCCATCGAGCTCCTTCAAAAAATATATTAAAGATAATAAAAATAACTTATTAATAAACCCATACAAAACTAAATATTATTATTTAAAAATGTCTACTTGCGAAATTATCTATTCATTATCTAGCTTATATTTTATCAAAATCTAGTGAGGGCTTAAAATAAACTAATCAAACATTCACACTTGACTTTATGTCCAATGGTTGATTCTAAATGTGAATCTGAAGAGCAATAGAGTTATTTCAGTATCCAATCTCAATAAAACACCTTTGGCCATTACCTGTATTAAATCTGAAAGGTCCCCATATACTCCACTTCTGTATTCAGCTTTCGATCGAAGTATTGTGATTATGCCCATACATTCCTGTTTACCTGAATCCCTTAAAGTTATTTCATTTTGGGGCTAATATGTAAATTGAATTGAGAGAGCGAAGGTAAATAATGAGAAACATATTATTTATTGTTAAAAGACAGGCTGTTTAATACATCAGTAGCTGAGTGGCTCGGTCCGATATCCAGAGGTCTTTAGTTCCATTCCAAGGTCGGGCAAAGTATGATTAGGCAATTATATTCTGTCTGTAAGTATTCAAACCTTACTTTTTTACCTTGAAATTTTGCTTACTTATTATTATAATCTATTTATTGTGGTATCAGTAAAGATACCACAATAAATAGATTATAATAATATTTATTTATTTAAAACTTATAATTTAATAAATAGTCTTGACATGACGATTATTCGATTATTTAATTTAATTTTGTTATTGTTTTAGTATTTTTTTTTACTTTTAGACATTATTCATAGATTTATATAAAAATACTTAGCTCTATATAAATTGCCGTGCCCGAAAAGGGCGACTAAGTTTTAAGTTCCTTCAAAATGTAACACCTTTTGTACACTTAGTTAGCAATAAAGATTTTAAATTGATTTGATTTGAATTGAATTACTTAAATAAAATAAAATAAATAAATAAAAAAACAGTACTTAAATAAATTAAAGTGTCTGTAACCGAACGGATGGTTGGATTAAATGCAAGAGATCTTGGTTTACCCCATAGCTTCGTTTGACTACTGACGTGAAGTCATACCTAACACAAGCATATTAGCGTTCTGTATTGGTTGACAAGACTAATATTTTTAATAAAAGTTATGTTATAATGGAAATGCTGGTATTACATTGGTAATTTCCTCTTTATTTTACTACCTGGGCTAGGACTCAGTTCTGGTAATTCAATAACATTTTATTAGTGGGTCGGTAGATTTTGACATGAGGTTTTAAAATTGTCGGAAATCAGGCTACACACGATTGGTGGACGTTTTAAAATAGCAGAATCGATGTCCCGTCCCAAACGTCGCTAAGTAATGGAAGAAAACACAGTAAATTTGATAGCTGAAGATATTGTTTCCAACGACGATCTCCCGACCTCGGGATATCTATTTGTATGATATATCAGTGTTATAGCTGACAATTTGTCAAAGATTGCTCACGTGGCCGGCTACAATGAAGGTGACGGATCGTCTGCTAATTAAATACACGTACCTGTTATTGCTTATGTCAATAAGGGAACGTATTGTATTGTCTGTGATTGTAACATTCAGTTTGATGTATGTGCTATGCGTCCTGGCCCTGGCTAAAATTTGCTAGGATTTCGCCTTCGCAAAAGAAAATTGAACTCGACATTTATACTTAACGATTTAGGCATTTATAACTACTCGACGTTTCGATCTAGTCGGCCGTGATCACGGCCTGCTGTCGTGAGGTTAAAAATTAATAATTAGTAATATAAAAATCAACGAGAAAACCAATGCCTGATTGCGAAAGAATGACCTTTCGGTTTTGAGTACTACCTGAGTTAGGCAAATCGTTTTTTTTTCTAATAGGTATTTTCTGATGTGATGTAAATGCTATACCTGTGTTGTAAATGCAAAATAACAATTTGAAGAATTTCCAGGAAATGCTGCTCATAGAATTCTCAATAACAACATTGTCCAGGAGTGAAGATTCTCTGACGTCAAACAAGTAGAAATTAAAATAGTACCCAATCTAAGTTCCGTACTACCCCCCATATTGTCGTGAATGAGGCGCATTAGGCGACTGGTGCCGAAATACGTTGTGACATTGCGTTTATCCCTGATTATGCGGTAGGCGGCTTCGCTCCACCGCAACTGCAACCTTAACCGATCGTTTATAAGGAAGATTTTGTTTTGAATTACCTCGGCAAGTTAAAACATTACACTAGCAGTGGCAATCTGACTATTTGTAGCAAGAGATAACAGCATACGAGCCGGTAGTGGGACCTGTTGATGATAAGCGCCGTCGTCGATAAGGCCCAACTGATGGACTGCCGCTCAGAATTTTGGCGAATGCATATATTCATGAGTTGATTAAATAGTTCACGCTTCGGAGTTACCTGCGAATAATACATATGAATGAGTGGCTTGCACCGCAACTTTAGGGCTCTCTGTTTTTTTATATTTTTTATTGTGCAGTATGGATGTTGAGACTGCAATTAGTAGTATGACTATGTAGTAGGTATGAGCAATGATATTACGAGTTTAAAGGTAAAGTAAAGTAAAGTAAATAGCCTATACTGTCCCACTGCTGGGCAAAGGCCTCCATCATTGAAATCAAGTCATCACTACAATTGATGGGTATTGGATCTCCACGCTAGCCAAAATGCGGGTTGGTGATCACAAACCCGGGTTATGTATCGAAAAATCCGAAACACACTCTGGGAATTGAACCCGGGACTTTCGGGTAGGTATCGGGCCGAGCGTTTTGCCAATCGGCCACCGAGGCGAGTATAAAAGTAGATTTCAAAAGACTTCATAATCACAGAGTAGATAAAATGTTGCCATAATGATGGATACAAAACAACCGCAAGAGATGGTTCGAAATGTTTTGTTCGAATTTCGAACGCGGCATGATCGGCAGCACAGATACACATATTTTTAATTTCGCCTATTTTTTATTTTTAATAATTGTCAAATGACGTAAAATGGATAGGGTTTAGTTTAATAGGGTTATAGGGGGGATAATAGAATGAAAAAGACAGCTAGTGTTTTATATACTAAATAAACTACATAATAATACTAAAGAACTAAATAATATGGATTTTGTAACCGGAACTGTCAACTGACTCAATCGAAGAAGGAGACAGATCTTCTTCGAAAGCGACTGAGGTCAAAAGGATACTTTGGGGCGCTACCTTTTTTACTTAAATAATATCGTTGGGTACGATTATGTATACAATACAGCGCAACGGCCTGAGGGTTGAATAGCGATCATAAAAGTTAAGCAACCTTCACGATGACGGACCACCGGATAGGTGACCAAATTTCGAGATCTTCGAGTTTCAGAAGGGATGTTGCACCGTTGATCCTGTTTGCACTATTTATCGGCTGGTGATGATGATGATGAAACATATTATATAATATTTATACAATAACAAATTATTAGCAACTAGTGGACCCGGCGGACTTCGTACCGCTTTGACAGTTTCCATCAAGTGATTAAATTCTCTTTGGTTTCCATGACAACAAAACAAACAAATCATTTTGTGTTGGAAATTGAAATTGTCGTTTTTAGTATACTTATAGTGTGATTCCCATGGGAATATCAGGATAAAAACTATCCTATGTGTTAATCCAGGTTATAAACTATCTGTATGCCGAATTTCATCCAAATCCATCCATCCGTTGCAGCGTGAAGAAGTAACAAATATACGAACTTCTCTTCTTATCCGCTACGCTCTTGACAGAGCGGTCGTGGTCGTCATGTAGTAGCCGGTTTGGGCAGATGTTATTCGCCCAACGACAGCGCACCACTTTTCTCTGAACTGGTATAATTAAATCCCGTAAAAAACGGAAACGGGATTTAATTAAATTACTTGACGTAAAAATCTCAAATACTAACTAATATAATAGTTTGTAATCCTAATTGCTTTTGCTACAAAAAAATCAAAGTTTTATCATGAAATTCTTTTATAATTTCTTAAATGTTTCGTTTTGCCACCACTAGGCGTCGCTGCGGTCGCCGGTATGGTATTGTCTCTGGCAACTGTCAAAGTTTACATGTAAACAAACAGCAGCATAGCTAATTTTCTGTTTTATTTAATTGTTTATTTAGCTCAAGAGTGTACTAAAAGTAGCTTTATTAATTGTAAGTGCTAAATCAATTGTGGAGTGATGTGTCAGTTGAAGCTAAGAGTCTAAAATACGGAGATACAACTAAGTTTATTCAATAAACTACAATGATCCCAATGGATCATCCGATCAAATCAATATCTAGGAAAACTAATGTTTACAGGTAATTCTATTATCTTAATTCTATTATCTAACTATTGCAAACCTATCTGTGATTTAACAAGGGCATTGTAGGTTAAAATTTACAACGTAACAGAGGTCATTCTGCTGCAGTCGTTTAATGGACCTCCCACGGCTGCCTTAATTTGGTCCGTCCATCGCATGGGGGACCTTCCACGCGGTCTTGTGCCCTCCATCTTTCATTGAACGACAAGACGTTCGATGGACTGATAGTCGCGTCGAGAGACGTGTCCGAAGAATGTGAGTATGCGAGACTGTACTCTAACGTGTAACGAGTGTAATATAAGAACATATACACACAAACTTGCGCATTTATAATATTAGTGTGATTTTATTGCGATATATCCATCATTTGTAGCGAAGACTTGATTACAATTATGGAAGCTTTTTACGTTGATTTCCATACTCTGCGATATTTTGTTTCGACGTATCAAAAAAACAGTAAAATTGCTAATTATATGTAATACATAATTTACTATGAATTATGTTTCGGAAATACCTACCCAAACCAAATTGTATTTTAAAAAGTTGCTTAATTCGACAGCATTTAATATGTTAACTGACCATCATAAAATCAAATAATAGAAATCTATAATATTCCGAATATTTCATTTATTTCTTAGCGCCATGCCGATAAATCATAATAGTACATTACCGCGATCAGTATTTACCGATAAATCAAGCCGGTACCCTTTTTTGTACCGAAACCGACCCACAAGAATTTATTTAGAACATTCATGACTAAACGGTTTCTAAGGAAATGAATTGCGACCGTTCTTCACGATTCCACGAGTATATGAGAGTTGGTATTTCTAATTAATTATTATTGGAAATGAGACTAGAGACTTCTCAATAGAATACAGTTTTCTAGAGTTTCTCTGTGGTTTGGGAGGTATGTTAAGATTAACTATAAACAAAATAAAGACACTAACTAAGTAAATATAACCTAGACATACCTTTTTTACATACTCTAAGTTTTGATGGAACGCAAAAGTTTGAAATTGTTTTAATTGTAGCATTTTTTTTTCTACAATGTGCAAACGGTTGTTATAGTTCAATTTGTAGCTCTGTTTGTGGTTGAACTTGAGGCCTTTAGGTTTGAACCTGATAGTTTGAACAAAAAAGGCGATACATATGCGATAATCTGTAGTAAATTAGACAATCGTTTTTTCTCACCTATCTTGTATATGATTCCAGGTATATTTCATTCATTAGTCAGTGTCAGTTCACTGCTGATCTGTCTCATGTTCAAAGGTCTCTCATAATACATGCCATGCCACTGAGCCCGAGCTTCAGCTCTTCTCATCCATTTTGCGTACAGACCTTCCAAGCCAGAATCCAGGCAGACATTTAACAAATATTCCGCAAAGTGTCTTTTAAACTTCCACATATTTAGTCGGCATCACACAAACGGCACAACAAAACAAATATGAAAAGCTAGCTCGTAAACTCACCGTAACCGCATAGCGTCATTCTATTCCACTTTTTGTACAATACCAAAGTTACCGTATAGCACGCAATAAGTTTGGGGCGAATCTGTCAAGCGATTCCCCCAGTAGTGCGCTGCCGTAAATATCGGAAAAATCGTCGTTTTTCCCACTGCTGCTGCAAAAAGCTCGATACCGATTCGGTACCGATTCAAGTACGAATAAAGTAGTAGTTGTACCGTTGTCCACGTCGGGGGTCGTATATTATTTTTATCGGTCGCACTCCGCCGGCCGCTTATTCATTGCTTACCTATGGCGGGTGTGACGACTACGACTGCTATTTGTCGGGGTACGTGGGTCGTGGGTGATGCAACGCTTTTGAGACACTGGCCACCGTGAATTCCAGTTTGTAGCTGTGGACTTTTTTGTTTGTTTTAAGAATATTTTTTGTTATAACATTAAAAACTTTTGAACAAAAAGTATTTACTAATTTAAGGCTATGTGCTTAGCTATGTGGGCCGTGGTAGGAGATGATGCAACGCTTTTGAGATACTGGCCAGTGGGAAGTTCAGATTGTGGTAGTGAACTTTTTTGTTTGTTTTAACTACGAGTATATAATTTATTATAGGGTAAATATTTGAATATCGAAAATTAAATTAGATCAAATAATAGTTATGCTAACCTTTGTTTTCCCCATGTAAAATTATATTTAAAGGTTTTCTACTTATATTTAAGGGAGTTCCATTATATTACATTACATGACTCAGTTTAATACATTTCAAAATAACTTATTTACAAACAAGTAAATTAAACTTAAAATTAAAATTAAACTTACAAAAAACTATAAAATATAACTAATACTAACTATAAATAAAAAAATCACAGATTTCGTGCCTCACACGACTATCGAGCACAATGGAAATGAATCTAAGGAATTTGAAAAAATATTATCGCTGAGCGACGAGAAAGTCGGGATAAGGAAAAGGTTACAAAATAAAACTACAACGTTGAAACACCGATAACGAACTCTGCGAAACATCGCACTAATATTATAAATGCGAAAGTTTGTGTGTATGTATGTGTGTATAAGTATTTGTTGCTTCTTCACGCTGCAACGGATGAATGGATTTGGATGAAATTCGGCATACAGATAGTTTATAACCTGGATTAAAACATAGAATACTTTTTATCCTGATATTCCCGCGGGAACGGGGACCACGCGGGTGAAACCGCGAGCGGCCGCTAGTGAAGTCATAAATGTCATTTGAAAAATGTCGTTCTGACTTTTTAACTTTTTTCAAAAAGGTTAGTCTACAGGGCAAACCCTTAACCCAACCGTCTTTATCTTAGGCTCAAATTGTAGCTGACTTAATTGTCCAGCGGAGTTTTCTCAAATTTTTGATATCATTCTTCATTTCCAAAATATCGAGCTCCAAAATAAAAAAAACGGAAAAATAAATAATTTTTTTTCACTATTTCGGCCATAACTTTATTCGTTTTTGACTTTCTCGAATAATTCCTTTTGCACCTTACAGCTCTCGTGAATACGCGTCTTTTAAGCTTTTTTTTGAATATCATATCTTCACAACTCTTCGAAATATAAGGGGATCGCACTTTTTCGTGAAATCGGAGCCTATACTGGAGCGAACGAAAAGACATTTCCAATGTCAAAAAATGCCCCAAATCATCCCCATCAGGCAGAGTGCCCAGTAAGCTAAAAGCATTGCCACGTTGGATAGTAATGCTTATACGCTGGCCCAAGTAGCTGCTAGGTCTGGGCTCCCGGGTGGTTTCTACTAATTTTATAGATATATCTTTGAAAAGTTTGTGAGCACCCGGGCCCCATGGACTTAATGCCTACTTGTACATAATAAATAAATATTGATATTTAGTACATTCGATACTTTGTACTTCGATATTTAGGTCTTTTGATGTCACTTTTGTAGATAATAAGATTTTATATACGTGTATGTATATTGAACCTAACCATTCGACAACATAAACTTTAGTTATTTTAATTTCCGATATTTCGATACAATCGATATTTAAGTTTTCGATGTTTTGAACATTGACATTTCAGCCGTAGGTATTTTAATTTTAGATATTCAACGGATAAACATACTTAAAATACTTAAATACTTACTTATTTAATACATAGAAAACACCCAGACCCGAGACAATTTAGAAAAACAATAATTTCTAAATTGACCCGACCGGGTATCGAACCCGGGACCTCATAGATGGCGACACCATGAAAACCGGTGTACAAACCACTCGACCAAGGACGTCGTCAAATGATAATGATGAAGCTAATTTATTGTTAAGGTGCGTGGTTCGTGGGTGATGCAACGCTTTTGAGACACTGGCCAGCCGGAATTTTAGTTTTATACGAGTAGTCGTGGACCTTTTTGTTTGTTTTAAGAATATTACTCGTTTATAACATTACACACTTTTTATGCACTAAATAAACGCTATAAAATTCATATGCATTAAATAAAAGCTCATAGGTACTCTATTTGTTTTGCTACGTGGATGATGCATGGCTTTTGAGGCTCTTCCGACACATTTGTGAAATAAAATAACAATTTAAAGGTACAGGTTACACTAAGTCCTTCAAATGCCTTAATCCGCTGAAATTGAATTTACAGATCGTTATCGCTTTAAAATTTCCCTCGCTCGTCAAAATTCGTACGCTCGACTCTCGTCGAACCGCGTAGAGGAAGTTACCTATATATAAAAAATAAGCCATTTTTTTCCATTCCTCAAGAGTAATCGTTTATTTTTTGCCTAATGACCCTCTCGACTGGCAGGGGAGCTGGGGCGCGGGGGAGGGCAGGGGACTTCCTGAAATACCCTGCGGGTACCCACGGAAAGGTTAGCTTTTTCGTTGTCCACATTAGGGAGAATAGTTGGGAAGTTCCAAAATGTAACGTTACTATCGCCTGTACTACTATTACTGATTCGCATGAAATACGGGCTATTGCCCATAGGCTATGTAAAGAATAAATGGTGTTATGTTAATTAACAGTTAAAATTTGTAATATTTTTATCATAGAAAATAACAAAATGGATCGTATATTTTATAAAATAACAAAAAAATTTTGTTAAACAGTCAATTAGTGAAAGCACATCATGCTAACACAAAAGAAAACTTTAACAAAGAGAGATTAAGAAAAAAAAATTGATATATATATATATGATTCGTCTTGACGAGTACTTCGGTGCTAGATGGTAACCAGGGTCTGAAGATAAAGCTGGAAGATAGCCATAGGAACTCGGTAATTAAACGACACAACCCTTTCGAGTTTGGGCCCGTATGATCTATCTTGACGAGTACTTTGGTGCTAGATGGTAACCAGGGTCTGATGATGGAGCTGGAAGATGGCCATAGGAATTCGGTAATTAAACGACACAACCCCATGGAGTTTGGGCTCGTATGATTCGTCTTGACGAATACTTTGGTGCTAGATGGTAACCAGAGTCTGATGATGGAGCTGGAAGATGGCCATAGGAACTCGGTAATTAAACGACACAACCCCATCGAGTTTGGGCCCGTATGATTAATCTTGACGAGTACTTTGATGCTAGATGGTAACCAGGGTCTGATGATGGAGCTGGAAGATGGCCATAGGAACTCGGTAATTAAACGACACAATCCCATCGAGTTTGGGCTCGTATGATTCGTCTTGACGAGTACTTTGGTGCTAGATGGTAACCAGAGTCTGATGATGCTGGAAGATGGCCATAGGAAACTCGGGAAAATAAGTTCGTACGTTCGTACGTTCAGTTTGTTAATAATGTGGATTCTGTCTTTGATTAGATGAATAAGATGGATGACCCAATGCCAAGGTGAGCACGAACATTTCAATTTTAAAAGCTTGAGGCAATCATTTTTTTTATTTTATTTACTCATGTCGCTATCCTTTAAAACAGGTTTACACAAAACAAATTAAACTTATGAATTGTTTTCTAAAGTTTACGTGAACACTACACATTGAAATAAAACAACTGTTACGGATCTACTCGCATTTATTTTAGGGTTCGAAACGTCAGGATAAACATTAACTAAAAGTTATGTGTAATGTGCTCGATGGTGCAGTGGTTAACGCGCCCGGTCTGCGAGTGTTGAGGTTAAGCAACTTTCGCAAAGGCCGGTCATCGGATGGGTGACCAAAAATTTATCATCTCGAGCTTCTCCGTGCTTCGGAAGGCACGTAAAGCCGTTGGTCCCGGCTGCATTAGCAGTCGTTAACAACCACCAATCCGCACTGGGCCCGCGTGGTGGTTTATGGCCCGTTCTCCCTATCCATTCATAGGGAAGGCTCGTGCTCCAGCAGTGGGGACAAAAACGAGCTGATGGTGATGATGATGATGAATGTGTAAAATAAACGCGAGTAGATCCGTAAAAGTTGTTTCATTTTAAATTTCATGAAGATCGGGTCAGCGGTTTAGTCGTGAAGAGGTAATAGACAAACAGAAAGACATAGTACTTTTGCTTTTATAATATAAGTAGGTATGCAATATGAAAGTATGGATTGCCTAATACAAGCTTTTATTAATTAACTAGTTTCGTTCGTATGTCTGTATGTCTTTCCGGTTCAAATCATGTAAATTAATTTTGACCTACTTTCCGGTGCCTGATTGAGATAAAATTTGGCATACCTAGGTATCTTGTGTAAGGTGGCTTGGCAGCGACTGAATCGGAGAACCGAGGCTTGGGTTCAGTAGCGCGCCTTGTTGGGAGGCCTATGTCCAGCAGTGGACTAGTTTGGGCTGATGATGATGATAAGGTATCTTGGGTGAAAATGCAACAATATGGTACCATGGAGCTGGTCTGATGATGGAAGCCGGAAGTTGGCCATAGGAACTCTTCAATTAAGCAATATCCTCGTCGTGTTTGTGCTCATTAGATTTGTTTTGACAAACTATAGCTCAAGAAACATTTGAAGTCCACTGTTGGACATCCGCCGGTTTGGCGGGTCCAAACTATGTAGTGAACACAAGCCATAACCAGCATTCTGTGAAATTTGAACTCGAGACAGTTAACAGTTGTTCACGAAAAGACGATCCTGGCTGCAGCATCAGGTCAAGGTCACCTTATTATTGCATTGTCATCGAATGTATATACGTTTACTAAATTTCAACTCTATACGCTTAACAGTTGAGGAGTTCCCTTGTGAGAGACGATCCTCGCTGCAGCATCAGGTCAAGGTCACCGCATTATTGCATTGTCATCGGGTGTACATATGTGTACCAAATTTCAACTCTATACGCTTAACCATTGAGGAGTTCCCTTGTGAGAGACGATCCTGACTGCAGCATCAGGTCAAAGTCACCACATTATTGCATTGTCATCGGGTGTACATAAATGTCCAAATTTCAACTCTATACGCTTAACCATTGAGGAATTCCCTTGTGAGAGACGATCCTGGCTGCAGCATCAGGTCCAGGTCACCATATTATTGCATTGTCATCGGATGTACATACGTTTACCAAATTTCAACTCTATACGCTTAACCATTGAGGAATTCCCTTGTGAGAGACGATCCTGGCTGCAGCATCAGGTCCAGGTCACCATATTATTGCATTGTCATCGGATGTACATACGTTTACCAAATTTCAACTCTATACGCTTAACAGTTGAGGAGTTCCCTTGTGAGAGACGATCCTGGCTGCAGCATCAGGTCAAGGTCACCATATTATTGTATTGTCATCGGGTGTACATATGTGCACCAAATTTCAACTCTATACGCTTAACCGTTGAGGAGTTCCCTTGTAAGAGACGATCCTGGCTGCAGCATCAGGTCAAGGTCACCACATTATTGCATTGTCATCGGATGTACATAAATGTCCAAATTTCAACTCTATACGCTTAACCATTGAGGAGTTCCCTTGTGAGAGACGATCCTGGCTGAAGCATCAAGTCAAGGTCACCACATTATTGCATTGTCATCGGGTGTATATATGTGTACCAAATTTCAACTCTATACGCTTAACCATTGAGGAGTTCCCTTGTGAGAGACGATCCTGACTGCAGCATCAGGTCAAGGTCACCACATTATTGCATTGTCATCGGGTGTACATAAATGTCCAAATTTCAACTCTATAAGCTTAACCATTGAGGAGTTCCCTTGTGAGAGACGATCCTGGCTGCAGCATCAGGTCCAGGTCACCATATTATTGCATTGTCATCAAGATTATTTAAGTATACAAAATGTCAGCCTATTCCAATAACGTAAACTAGTTCACAATTGACTTACAACGCAGCGGGCGGCACTCACGCTCGCACTACCCAGAAACCGCCTTTGACTCCGACTGACTCCGTGTCCGTGAGTGGTTGTCGGAGCGCACATTGTATGAAGCTTTTATTCTTTATTTTGTGGCCAAAGATACGAAACGGCAACGTCGCGGCTGCATTCAGCTAATCCGATCGTTTGCTGTGCTCTGATTGGCTCATTTAAATCGGATCAACATTTTCCGTAACTATCGCAAGGTGGATTTGTATATCGGATCAACTTCGGCGAACTTTAGTAAACAGTCCCGTGAGTGTAGATGTTGATCCGGCCGGAGCCACATTAGTTACCAGAGATACATATTGGATCAACAAAAGGCGCCGGATCAACATACATTTTCGGATCAACAAAGTGCTCGCGTGAAGTCGCGTCTGATCAACATTTACCGTAATGGTATCTCTATATATATATATATATATATATATATATATATATATATATTTATTTTTTTCATAAAATATTAACTCCGTAATAGCCCGGGTTACCCTGAAGACGGAGTTTTAAGCCACTCTAGCAAATTCAGTCTTTTGTTCTATATCTGTCTTAATGTAACGACCGCAATCTTCTAAGCAGCTGATACCAACCGCTTAACATGCCTAAACCTTGTGGACTAACAGTTAAAACTAATATCTAACAACATTCTCGTTGTCAATCTACATACCACAGAAACAGTAGTGTATGGGGAGAAAACACCTCGAATATTACAGCGACCTTTTTCTTATTATCAGTGGCCCTAGCCTTCTTAAACAATATATTTATTTATTTAGTAAACCTTTATATACTTACATTCACATTATTGTAAAAGAAAGCGTAAAAACACACATATCATTTCAGGATAAGTCCTAAACAATAATTAAAGATACTCATTATGGGTTTCGTAAAGGTTTGTCACCGACGCGACGTTGTCAAGAAGATCACCCAACTCAAATACGAATGGGCTAGACACGTAACTCGAAAAAAATACTCGTGGTGCAAGAATCTCGTCGAGTCCTGAACCCTGATACCTGGAGAACTGTGGTCTGGCGAGATGTGTCAAGACGGCGGCCTGATCGAACTGGGTGCACAGAGCCCAAAGTAGAGACGAATAACGTAGTATAAAGGAGGCCCAAACAAAAAAGGTTGAAGATAGCTGAGAAGAAAAGAAAGAATTGTGGGTGATGTATTTCACCGAAATATATTAGTACGGAGGACACGAACGGTGGGCGCGCGTAGGGTTACGTTACGACTAACTACTGCAGCTACGACAATCGCTACGACGCTGTAAGTGCTACGACTACGAATTAACTGCGGACTCAACGCACTGTAGTGTACAGTCATAATTTCGGTTAACATGAGTTTAATATTGTATTTGTACCTCCAGGAAACTGGAACAGTGAGAGCATATCTTCATATCTAGGCTTAGCTCTTAACCTGGATGCCGCTTCTTTCGCAACAACACAACCTGAGGCGGGATCCTGATTGACATATTGTTCGTTTTTTTGGTATATATTATTGCGTGTGGTCAATAAATGTTTCTCTCTTCATTTCTTAATCTCTCTCTCTTTCTCTATCTTTTTTTCGCTCTCTTAAATGCTAGCGAGAATTCGTTTAGCAAAATTTTTACTCTCCTCATTTGTCCCCATGAGCCGCTGGCTGTTTCGATGCTATACAAGTTATAGTTTTCGTAAACGTAATTGAATGGAAAATAAAACTCGTCCTAGGCACCTTAGTATATTATATAACTATATTTACTTCGCACTTAGGTTTTTTATCTAATTACACCATGGTGAAACAATTAAAGTTTCTCCAAGGAGCATAGTGGTGCTTACAAATTCACTGGAGATCGCCTATAAGCATTATCGTCGTTATTTAACCGTTATTGACTAATCAGATCATATTTTTCACATTCATCATGTGAGAGGCCATTTTCTGCCATAAAAACGGATAGTACATCTCGGAATGCGTGATATACGCGTAATTTATAGTCTACCTAGGCACCTATATAATAAAATTTATCCATCCCAAGAGATCCACACGTTTTACTGAGATAAAAATGCTTACATCCTGTCTTAAATCCAAGAAAGAATTTGCTGCCGAACCCGACAATGTTTCAATATTATTATACGTAGGTAATTCCGGCAATGAACGATGCGATAGATATCTCTGAAACAGTATAATTATTGTAAACAGTATTGTAATTGTCGATTTGAAAATGTATGATGTTAGTTATGACTTTTCGATATCCAATACAAATTTTAAGTTTAACATTTCAAACCTATAAGCTAATAATGAAAGTTTCTATGCTTATATAAAAAAACAGAGTGAGTTATAGTAGACAATAAAAAAATGTTTATTTAGCTAAGTAGCTAAATCATTATACGCCTGAGAGCTTCTCATGCGCACTATAATTATACGTAAATTGACATTCAAAAACGCCACCACCGCTCTGATGAGATGAAGTACAAGTGCTTATAAGTAAGATAAAAAAAATTCTTCGCCGCTTACGCCTGTTTACGCTAAAATAACTCAACCAACAGTAATATATTTCCAAAAAATTTGTTGCAACTATAATGTGGCACAATTGATTCTGGGAGTGCTGAAACGACCATTATGCCTACACAAGGGCAATTCACACAATACTATATCAAATTGTGTCAACGACATTATACCTACTACGCGCAGTCTGATTTCAACTGGTTCCAAGTTGTGTAGTGGTTAAACTATTTGAAGTACGCCAGCATCAGCATGTATAGTTTTTATTATAACATTTACTATAGCATAGTTTTCGCATAGAAAACATGATTTAAATATTTATAAAATATAGTGAAAAAATTAAATGCCTACCCGACCCAGCCAGGAATCGAACTTGGTTCTTCCGCAATCCGGGTGGCTGCCCTGACCATTACTACCGGGAAGGCTGACGTAAGCACTGAATTTTTTCACTGCTTTGATTTTGACTGCTTTTTAGCGGCAGTAGCGATTGGCTATGCAGATTTATCTTTACATTTATTTATTTATTTTTATTTTTATATTGGCTCGTCATAGTGACTACATCCTGCCTGATGGTAAGCAGTTAAAACACCACAAGTTTTGATAATACAACGCTATATAGTTAATTTTATTATTATTTTTAAGTGCTAATTTGCTGCACTTAAGGTGAATGAAATATTTATATAATATAATGAAAAAAAATAGTAAAAAAATTAAAGTGAAAAAATTTGTTTTTATAATTTTTAACGCAAATTTTGTTGCGAACAAATTACAAAAACACAAATGTTGAAAAAACTTCCACGAGCAGGATTTGAACCCGCACCCTTCTGACATACCGGGTCAGGTGCTCTTCCAATTGAGCTATCGTGGTTCTAACCAGTCCGCCGAAATTATTCAACACTATTTACTTTTTACTTTGAAAGCCAAAGGCGCCCATTCAATGTCAACAACTACCGTCATTAACATCTGATCATAATATTTTTACAAATACTAAAGATCAGTTAAGAAATAGGCAAGCTATTTATAAAATGTTTTTATAATTTTTAACGCAAATTTTGTTGCGAACCAATTACAAAAACACATTTTTTCAACATTTGTGAAAAAAATTGTAAAAATAAATAAATTGTTTTGGTATAAAGTAAGTAAGTAAAGTAAGTAAACAGCCTATAACTGTCCCACTGCTGGGCAAAGGCCTCCATCATAAAGGTACACTTATAATACTCATACAACTTCACTAACAACTGACTCGTTGGCAGAGGCAAGATTTGCTGAACAAACCACTTACCTGTCAAATAACAAGTTTGTAGGCTTTATAATTCCACGAGATTTCGTGATAAGTCAGTCTGTCAACCAGTTAATACGTATGAGGCACATTGATTCTATATTTCTTATGTTATTAAGTTGCGAGGATATTTTTAAAGGTGGCTGGCAAGAGCTGGATGAGAATAGCCGCGGATCGGGCTCAGTGGCATGCACAGAGAGGCCTATGTCCAGCAGTGGACTAATATTGACTGATGAAGGTGATGATCGGCAAACAAGCATAAGGCCCGACTGATGCAAAATGGCTAACGCACCCTTTGGACGCTTGCTACACCAAGGGTAACATCACGCGTTGTCGACGCTGAAAATTCAGTTGTTGTCTCTACACTCTATTTGACGACCTCCGTAGTCGAGTGGATAGCACGTTGGTTTCTGGTGTTGCCATCTTTGAGGACCTGGATTCGATTCCCGGTCGGGTCGATGTAGAAAAACGAACTTTTTCTATATTTTCTCGGGTATAGGCGGTTGTGGTACCGTCGTTGTTCCCGATTTCTATAACACAAGTGCTTATGCTACTTTCTTTGGAGTCAGAGCAATGTATGTGATGCAATGGATGTTATCTGATATTTAATATCTATCTATAGGTATACTAGCTGACCCAGCAGAATTCGTATCGCTTTGACAGTTTCTATGTCAACAATACAATCAAATCATGGATCATTTTGTATTGGAAAATTAAATTGTAAAAAAAAATGTAGGGGTGGACCACCCTTAACATTTAGGGGGATGAAAAATAGATGTTGTCTGATTCGCAGACCTAACCGATATGCACACAAAAATATCACGAAAATCGGTCGAGCCATTTCGAAAGAGTTTAATTACAAACATCGTGACACGAGAATTTTATATATTAGAAAGATATAAAATTCTCGTGTCACATGTTAGTTGCCATACTCCTCCGAAACGGTTCTATCGATTTTTATGAAGTTTTATATGTATATTCGGTAGGTCTGACAATCGGTCGTAATCTATTTTATATACCCCTAAGTGATAAGGGTAGAGTAGAGTTTTTGGATATTTTTTTTAATACAAAATTATATTGTGTTTGTATTGTTGTCATGGAAACTGTCAAAGCGATACAAAGTCCGCTGGGTCAGCTAGTATTATTTATGAGTTTGTTGTATCTAGTACCAGAATTTGTTTGAAAACCTGACGTCATAGTGAAAATCCATAAATCCACTATCAACTGATCTGTGCTCCCAACTGACGCAAGTAGATCTGAATACCTAAAGTGTTTCATTTCAAGGGTTGCCACTCATAAAAAATCGTAACGCAACATTTAATAATTCCCTCATTGTTTCGGAAATGGCAACACCCATAGAAAATATGACAGGGAAAGGGAAGTGTGCCCCACAAGCCATCTATGAAATCGTTATAATGACCCCCTAATGGCACTCAGAGGTCGTTTTATTTTTCAAGCGGTTATTTCCTATGTGTTTCACAATGCCACCGCTGAAATGTTGCCATTTGTAATATTGATAACGTGAAGAAACAATATATCGCTTTGTTTGCGCTTCTATATTTCTGTACGCACCGATAAAAAATTGGTATTATGTGTACTAGACTACAATCGCTAAAGTGGCTATTTACGCTTTAACTAAGACGGGTGAATGATCCAAATAACTGTCGTTATATAATAATGAAGAGGACTTAAGATAGTATGATACCAGTGAAATTCTAATTGTAATTAAATATTATTTAAGGTATTTTTTGTATTACTCAGGCATTGTTTAGAGAAAAATGTACTTGTGGTTGCCCAGTGATTGCATTTCGGGCTTTTTATAATAAATGATTGTTTTTTATAATATATTATTTTACATAAGTTTTGTATTACGGATCTCCTTCTCCATTTGCAATGCCAAATGTCCAACCACCGTGAGCACAATGTGCTTAACAGGTTGAACGCCGCGGGTCCCAGACACAATAGAAACTCTATTGTTTGTCGGACATATGCCATTCTTCTCCACACCCAAAAAATAGACGTCCTAAATGGTAAAAAAATTTTTGGACGATTCAAAAACACTTTTCTAAAGTTTCTTTGAATAAAAATATTTTACTTTAACTTTGATTTTGACTTTGACTTTGACTTTATGGCGTTTAAGGTGTTAAAAATAGACACGAAGCTGTCTCTTCAAGTATTAATATACAGGATGTTTGATTTAATAGGTGTACATTCCCGAAACAGCCATGCGACCAAGTTTAAAGAACACTGTGACAACATGCAAAATCATATTTACGTAGATTTACTTTGCCATAAAATGTTTATGTTTGACCATGAGGTCGTCAACCAAGTACAGACGCCTGCACATCAAGCTATTCAAAACTGTCAAATTTCTGCTATACATTTTCAACCATATGCTTTAGGCATAAAGTTCAAAGTCTATTGAGGAAATTTGACCGTTTGTGGTAGGTCTATGTGCAGGCGTGTGTACGTACAACGTATCAGCTTGACCTAGGGTTGCCACTTTACAGTTTTACTTAGTAACAAAGAACCTCAATATCTCGGCCATGTGCTTTTCAGTTATGTTCATAATTTTCCAGGTTTTTATGAACGGTACCCTTTATGCCATATTCGGGATTGTATAGGTATTACAAAACACCCTGCATACGTAGATAACGTGAAAGCAAGTAAGGCGAAGTCAGCTGTCAAAAATGTGTTATAATACGTAATATAATACCAAAATTAATACCCAATCCTCCTCCGTAGATAACATATAAGTTCTATACGAAAGCGTAATACGTTTCGCGGCTTAATTATTAATAGCTTAATTTATGTGCGCTTCTAATTTTCTTAATGACGTATTATTAACAGGGATACCGTTTACCTCGCTTTATAACTGGACTAGATATTGTCGGACAATTTCCTATGGCATACAATTATTTTAAACGCTCCTTAATATAGGTATTTATCAGTTAAACGTATACTGCATCTGACAGTTGGTTAAGCCTGAAAAAGCTATGTCAAAACAAAGTTGGATATCTGTTTGCTTAACATAATAACCGATCATAATTTATAACGTAAATTTTTATTAAAAAACTTTTTTCATCAATATTTTTTTTCTTACGTTTTGAGAAATTTCTTAAAACATTTTTTAAAGATAGAAACCTTTTAATGGTTATTTTTGCCGAGGTAAGGATTTTCCTATAGGATTTCACAATACTAATCAACATTGGAATATTCATTAAGAAGTTTCATTAAACGTTAATTTTATAATGTTTTCTTATGACTGTCTTTGTATTTTTCTTAAGCATTAAAATTGGCTTTTATTTGTATGCAACATCGTCGAGCTCTTAACCTTTCAAATCTGTACAGAATGAGAAGCAACGACGCCATCATTTGTTTTGTTGGAATGGAGGGAAAAAACCAGAGAACAGTGGAAAAAACCACTTGTTTTGTGCAGCTCGGGCTCGGCCGGCCGGCGCTTGACATTCATAAGTTTTAATTGCCACACTGCACTCCGCGACCGCTGAGGGCTTGAGGGCTCACTCCGTCACCGCCCAAAATGTGAGGCGTAAGAACATTACTTGTCGACTGTACAAAAATAAATGGAAAATAAAAATAAAATATAACTAATAAAGAAAATATAGATTCTAAATTCATATAGGGTCGACAACGTGTGGGTGCCTTTTGCAAATGTCTGTAGACTACGGCAAGCGCTTATCATCTGAATGCCTAGTACGAGTTTATTCGGGTTTTTTTAGTAATTTTTACTCTCCTGAGACGTTGCTTGCCATACAAATTCTCGTTGTCGATAACGTGATCGAGTGTCAAATACAACTCGCAATTAGCACCCAGATGGCACAACTGCCTGACTGACCTAATTTACACTTTAGTAAGATAAAATATTACTGAAAAAAATCAACCATAACATTTTTTTTTGTAACTAGGTATACAATGTTGCCCATGGGCATGTGACCGCCCGCATTTTTCTGAATATTCATGAAAAATTATCAAAAATTAACCATTAAAGGGGAAGTCTATTTTTAATAACATTTTATGAACTCACCTACACTTGTTTTTTTTTTAATAAGTACAGATTTAAAAAAAAATGTCTTTACTTCCTTTTTTTTCCCCTAGTCGATAAATTTTAATAAAAATTTTAGTTAAACCAATAAAGTAACTCTTAAGCTTTTAGAAATAACAAACAGAATCCAAATCGAGCGAATAACGTCGGAGGTATGGCAAAATTGTGAAAGCAAAATTCAAAAAAATATAAATACACCTTAATAGTAAGAAAAAATCAAATAAGTAAGTATGGTATACAAAAGAATGCTAACAGATTACAGAAAAAAATTTAAAGTGTAATTTAACGTGACATCATGATAGTCAGTGAGAGAGCAAAATGCTCAGAAACATTTGTTTTAGTGGTAAGCTTTATTCAGCGACTGAAGAAACTATGTAAGTAATTTGAAGTCGACTCGACGGAATCTTTTAGTAAATATTTGCTACAAACATGTGTAAGCAGTTGGGGGTATGAGAAACATTCTCAGAAGTGTAGTATTACAGGATTTAACATATCAAGACAACATCGAGATTGGACTAAATTAATTCTGGGAAAAATAATGTAAGTTGAAATATATAAGTAAAACCACCTATTGTAATCTTTTGGAAGACTTTTTCAGAAAAGGTTGATAGTAAAATATTTGCATCACTTTGCTTTCATTTTATGCATCTAGAATTGTTGGTTTACATTAAGTAAGACACAACTTGAATTTTCCAAAAAATATTAAAAAATACTAATATTGATATTGTAACTCTAGTACAACAACACTAGTACTTACAGACGGACTTACAAAACCAAATTATATTTACTTATTAATTGGCGGTAAACAGGAAGTTTCGTATTTTTTTTTAAAATCATGATGATGTAATCCGGTGGTTCCTCATCACGGAGGGCTCGCAGTGGAGACTTCCATGCGTCACGAACTTGTGCTGTGTCTGTGGCATAGTCAGTTAAGGCGACGCATCGCTAAACAATTAATCTAATACGGAGCGTTTGCGCCCCGTACCATAAGAAAAACTGTTTTTTTTTTTCATTCCAATTAAAACTACAAATAAGTTTAAAAAAATGAACTAGCATATCGAAGTGTGTGTTAAGACTAATCTACTAAGAAAAATTAAGATACTAAAATCGGTCTGGTTTGCCTGTAAAATGCAAATCTATGTTTTAAAAGACTACATTTTTAAGTTTAAGGTTACTTTGATATTTTTTTGTCTGTTATAAAAGTTAACAAATTGTGTTTCTGCAACTAGCAAAATGAAGTCAATTAAATAAAAAATCATGTCATCAAACATCACTTATGTTTTGTAATTGTTATTTACAATGTAAATTTACAATGCGTCGCCTTAACACAGCGCACGTCATACACATAAACAAATTGATAAGTTTGCAGAAAGAATGTTCAAACTCTAAACTAGAATATACCAAAATATTTATTTATCAAATATCAATAGTAAACATTATCTCTCTCATAAACAAAAAAATAATTATATTATTTTGAATTTTGCATCCACAATGCTATATAAAATTAAAAATTCAATTCATTTATTCAATTTATCTCTGCAAAAATAAGTGAAAGAGTCAATAATCCGTCTTCAAAAGAGCGCTGACAAAATAACTGACAGCGAAAGCAAGTTGGAAGTACCAATATAACATGGCAGTACTTAGCCGGGTGCACGCATTTTAAAAAATGGCACAGCTTACGTTCCCTTTGGGTAGAACGGGGAACGGGTGGACGCGGGAGGAGGTGAGGGGGCGTAGTTTATGGACCGAACTGATACCGGGGACTCAGGAAAGTGTTCCGAGCTTACACGATTATTTGTGTGCGAGGTACGGCGATCTAGGGAAGCTTTTGTTGAGGAGCACAAAAAATCCAAACTTTAATTGGAGCGCGAACTTTAATTACCTATCACTTGTAGCAGCCAGTTTAGAAGGAACGAGCCACGTCAGCGTGAACATCAATTTTAACCCCACAGCCGGCGCTACCATCGTTACGAAAATCATTTACGTTCTCACGAAAGCGATAGTCTCTTCGAGTAACCTTAGAAACGAGTAGATAATTGTCGCGTTCTTTTGTTGTTATTGAAATAAGCCTGCAACGTATAGCGTAACAATCAACAGGCGATCAATCAGACGTCTCAAATATCATATCCCTCAATTAGAACGAGACGCAAAGTTCAATGCAATTGTTTCGACACAGATTCATTAGATCAATTTCAACCGTTTGACCGTTAAATTGACTATTGATCATACTTAGTGAGCGATAATCTTCCTTATGGGGGTGAGAAATGGTGCGGGATTGCGCGGGGCGGAGGCGGGGGGGCGGCGGCGGGTCCTGCGGCAGACATGACTTATTACAACCACCAGGATACAACCCTGTTTCGGTCCTAATGACGACTCTCAGTATAGGGGCCTTAATTTCGACGCCCCACGATTTTTATTAACGGCTTCAAGTACCGCGCAATTTGGGACGTCTCTTTTATTGTTGTCCGTATCGCAGACGATTAATTTGTAGTTTTTGTTCTTGTTCTGGCGCTGATTAATTTCTTCATACGACCGAATTGGGTCACTGGTATAATTCCATCGTTTAGAAGTGGGACAGGCGCTTTCAGCTCTAATATTATTTGACATATTTCTTTTTTGCCGTTAGCTTGAACAAGCCGCGCGCTTTGACAGCTCAATTCCCGCCAATACAGGGAAGACTGCGGTTGAAAGAAATAAAAATAAAAAACGATACGGATGCACGTCAAATCCGACCTACATACCTGACATGAAAAAAAAACAATTTCACCCGTTTTTATAGGTCGCAGAAATGTTATACGTAATACAAGCCATTCGGCTGTGCTCCTTTATACACTTCCCTTCATAAAGGGCAGACAATGAGGGAGGGCCTGATTCCATTCTTCGTAATTTGAGCTCCATAACCGTTACTAAACCGTTTATGATGCGGCTCTCGGAAAGGTTAGAACCGGAACGGCCTGCGCGTAAATCAGTTACAACAAGCCCAATGAAATGATAAAACGAAAAGGTTTTAAGTCGGTATGTTTTGGGGTTAAGTTTGGAACAACATTAATTTTCTAAATAATATATGGTCAGTGATTAATTCAAACCATTTTATATTTGGATCTCTACGGCCCTTTATGTACTGAGAGAGAAATTTAATAATAATTTAATACTATCTATGTTAAATGAACGAAAAGATAGTCCCCGTTATTAGCCTATAATATCCCACTACTGAGCGTGGGTACTTTAGGCCTTTCCACATGAAAAATTACACTTGAGGATATCATGCTATAACTATACCCCATAAAAAGGGAAAGAAATAAAAGAAAAATGCTTTTTTTTATTTACTAGTGGGTTTTGAACCCCCACCGTCTAACAAACCTGGCCATCAATTATTTGAACCACTTTAAAATACTTAGTCCACAAATAATGTCTAAGTCACATAATTTTGTAAATTTTCCCTTTTTCCTAATGTCAAAATCAGTCAAATGCCGACAGATTTTGACATAATGAGTCTTCTTAGACGTCATTGAATTAGTTTACTTAAGTTCCTGCTATTCAGGATGGTTGGTATAAACATACCTAAAAAAACCACATGGCTGAAATATTGAGGTTTTTTGTTACAAAGGAAAACAGTTATGTGGCAACCCTAGGTGAATCTGTTACATTGTTCTTGGTGGCGCATGGTTTTAAAAAACAGAAGTCAAAACAAGTCACGGTTGAAAAAAAATAATGAAATAAAATTAATTTGAGTTTTTGTGTGGAAAAATAAAACTACGTGACTATGATTTTGCATGTTACCACTATGTTTTTTATACTTGCCGGATTCATGGCTTGGTTTCGGGATTATACATCTGTAACCTACACCTTATCTTTATATTAATACGTGAAGCAAAAACTTTGTACCCCTTTTTACGAAATTTGCGCGGACGGCGGAGTATGAAATTTCGCACACTTATAGTTTATATAGAGAAGGAGTGCAGAATGCTAATATATTTTTAAAATTATGCATAAAAAATACATTAAATTAAATAAACATTGTTGCATTCATTTTTCAGAAATTTCAAAAATGGAAGAGGAGCGGCCTATATCTGTCAATGCCAATCCAAACTCACATTCTATCTTTTTTATTTTTTTAAGTGCTAATGATACAATCCGTGCAGCCTTAATAAAATATTGTTTAGTAAACAGTTTTTTATAAAAATTACGGTCGAATTTCGACCACTGGGCGACCACTAGTATATACAAAAGCACATAGGTATTGTACATTTTTAGCAAAGGTATTCAAAGAATACTTTTTAAAGCTCTAACCTTGTTCTTCGCTTGTGATTAATGTTGTCCTTAAACCCTGAATGGGTGCTCGTAGTAAGACCAGCTGAGGCCACGAAACGGGGACTTCTGAAGAGCCCTTAGCGTCAGATATTTCAGGATCTCCTATGTACCGCCTTTATTACTTTCAGCAACTGTTATAATAAATGTAGCTCAAATCCTTAATTAATTATGAAATGTTATACGAATGTTTAGTGGTTGCGCAATGGTTATCGTTTTAAAATTTAAGCAACTAGCACGTGCTGAGGCTGGGGCCTAGTTGGCCACACTTTGTCTTTTGTCTTTGTTTTGTATTGTCATTGTGAATATCGTGTAATTTGGTAGTGTGTGCCAATAAATGTATTTCATTTCATTTTTTCTATTTCATTTCATTTTCATTTCAACTTTCGCAATGATGTGGCGTAGAATGGTGACCAAATTAAAATATTAAAAAAACACAAATGTTGAAAAAATTTCCACGAGCAGGATTTCAACCTGCACCCATCTGACATACCGGGTAAGGTGCTCTCCCAATTGAAGGGTCTCCCAGAAGGTTGCAGATTCAAATCCTGCTTGGGGGGTTTTTTTTTAACATTTGTGTTTTTGTAATTTGTTCGCAACAAAATTTGCGTTAAAAATTATATAAACAAAACAAAAACAATTTATAAATTAAAATATGTTAAGGAATTCCGGAAGGCATGTTACCGTCGGTTCAGGTTGTGATAGTACTGTAGGAATTATGAATGAGAACACAATATATCTAGAATTGTGTATTATATCGAGAGACGAATTACAATCCAGCCTTTAGCTTGCTGTCCCAAATTCAATAATCAAAACTCTTCGCTTGATCTTTTTCTTTCTTTTTCTTAACCTTCTATTTTTAAACTCAGGTCACTTCGTGTGCCACAGAGCTACCCAAAGCAAGGTGTACCTGACAGTACTGTGACTGAATGATGAATCAAAATCCAAATATTATATTACTAGAAATAATACAATAATATAAATGCTTATTATAAGTAGTTTTTTTATATTTTTTATACTTTACGGGTAAGCGGTTTGGCCTTCATCTCACCTGATGTTAAGTGATGATAAGGCCGAAGGTGGAAGAGCGCTTCACCCTGGATCCTCAAGTACTGAGGCACTGGCTGTCTCTAGCTGCCGGAACACAACAATGCTACAAACATTAATATTATGGCGACATATTTAGATAAAATGTTGGTAGCTAGCCATGCGGACAAACAAGCCCTACCACCATCCAATTCGAGAACACAAACATTTACCCCCCGCTAGGAATCGAACCCGGGACCTCTGGGTCTAAACCGGTGGTCTACTATTAAACCACAGAAGCGCTTCATCATCAGCTCATTTATGTCCCCACTGCTGGGGCACGAGCCTTCCCTATGAATGGAAAGAAGAACAGGCCATAAACCACCACGCAGGCCCAGTGCGGATTGGTGGTTGTTAACGAATGCTAATGCAGCCGGGACCAACGGCTTAACGTGCCTTCCGAAGCACGGAGGAGCTCGAGATGATTAATTTTTAGTCACACATCCGATGACCGGGCTTTACAAGAGTTGCGTAACCTCTGTGCTCGCAGACCAGGCGCGTTAACCTCTGCGCCATCCAGCTCCTCTTAACCACTGCGCTATCGAGCTCCTCGATTACACACTTGGAAAAGATATATAGGGTCACATAACCTATGAAATTGACGTTTTTTTCTCACTTAATAATAGGTGTATTACTTTGAAAGTCAATACCGGTTGTTAATATTATTTACACCTTTAATTAGTACTATGTTACTTAGGCTTCTGTCATAACAATGATTATTCATTTTGTGTCTTTATCGCCCAATATTTTTTTTAAATTGACTTCTTTTTTTGTTCGCGGAATTGACCTTTTGTGTCATTGTAGCTTTGAAGGGACTTGATTTTTTTTCTTTTTAATGTCTGCTATATTTAGCTAGTGAAACAAACACACTACTCTTTAATTTTTATAGTGTTAACATAAATTGATGCTAAGAAAATTAAAAAAAACGTTAGTATGAAAAATATAATTTTATAAAAAATCTTCATAATTGACTTCAATTGAATTGAATTAACGTCAATTTCATAGGTAAGGACTAATATTATAAAATTTATTTTCCTAACCTGTTGACGATCATCTAGCTTCTACTGTGGTAAAGGTTGATTTCTTTATTCTGTTGCTCAGCGTCTCGCGACGCGGTCTATACGTGAACTAAATAGTATCGGTATCGATATAGTTCATTTAAAAACGTAACTGTGTGTAGTTTCGGTACCGATATAGTTTTCATCCGCTGTCAGTATTCACCAATCTAATCTAATTTCTGTTGTACAGTAAAGCAAGTACAACACGCGAAAGCGTTCAAAACAAACAGAATTCAACTGGAATATTTAACAAAGAGACCCCTCCCCTCCCTCCCTTTCCGATCCACAAAACATTGCATCCATTATTCACCAGGATATCCTACGTCCACATAATTACCGCAAGTGCTTCGATGATGTACCATTAATCCGGTAACTAGAATAAATTTGCATTGTTAAACCCCGCTTGTGAACAGTGAGCGCAAGTGCATCTAACAAAACCAAATTTGCTAACGACCAGCCGACCGTAATGTGCGGCCGATGACACTGAAATACGGAAAAACGGACGGCATTCATCACTGTTGACTTTAATTATCATTCAAAAATGGCGGCACTCGATGACGCTCTCCCATAATTCCGTTCGGTAATGGCCGAAATCGCGATGATGTCGGCACGATACCGAAATCATTACGACCGACGGTGGACGCACAAATGTAACAACTTTACTTCAGACCCAGAGATGTCGGGTTCGATTCTCAAAGTTTTTTTTTCTTTTAGTTGATGGCTTCGTGCGGTTAGTATATTAAGCCAGTGTCAAATTAATTAGGTATAGAAAGAAAAACAAAACCGCAGACATGACTCTTCACTTTCCCGCCAAGAAGTCCCTCAAAGATTTTAATAGTTGAATCCGCTTGATAGATAGCTACTACTGTCTTAGCTAAATCTGTCGCCATAACAAGAATTTAAACATCATTGTATTCCGTCAGTAAGAGGTTAAAACAGTTTCTCAAGAGTTCAATCTCTATACTTAAACTTAATTTCTCAAGGACTTTATAGTCAATTATCATCCATCACACCCTGCTACACACTACTTCATAGTTTACACTGACACCCTCCACCAACCTTACGGTTATAAAGTTAGGTGTCAGACATTCTTACGCAAGTACAAGGGACCATCTACGTCAGGTCATAACGCCAGGATCAGAACACGCCGGTACGCATCCTTCATCTGGTACTTTTAAGACTAGTGTCTCGAGCTAGTTGCCCCGTGGACACGTATAGTCCACTACCTAATATCCAGATAGGTAAACCGGAGCTGTAAGCTCGCTCACTTCTCGTTGCACTAAGAGCACAACTCGCAGATACCACTCCTCGGGTCGTCTACTCTAAAGTCGACTACCAAATGTCCTCTTTGGTGGCGGAGTTGTAAGCACACTCACTTCTCGGTACCCATCCAGACACCTGATCAATCACTCACTCACTCACTTATCATTACGTGAGATTAAGGCCAAGCGTATCTGTTGAATACATATCAAGAAAGTACAGGGAAAAATACAAACAACTCAAAACAAAATAATAGCCACACATATATTTTAAATAACTGGAATTAAAATTGCTGGAAAAACTAGTTGGATTTTTAAAAAAATCAACATGTTACGTCTGGTGGACCTTTTTTGTTTTAAACAGTACTAAAAACTACTAAAAACTAGCAAGCGTCTAAGGGTTCTGAAAAAGTCTAAGGGTACATAACAAATAAATTCAAATTAAAACCTAGTAACACATTTATAACAAACATTGAATACCATCTGCCACACCGAACGAATGTTGGCAGTATGAATATTATTACAGATTCAAATTCTACGCAAATTACCTGCATAGAATGTACACACGGCCGGCGACAAATCAACCTACCCAACACTGTCTTTCTACAATCAATTTTGAACTTTATTTTTTGGATATAAGGATCGTATTCATTGGAGAAATTTGACAGTGTTGGGTAGGTTGATCTGCCGCCGTGTGTACGTACAACACGGCTGCACGTCAGACTACCGTGGTCCTGCTGTTTGACCAAAAGTCATTTAGCAAAATTACACTTGACAAACAATGTTTGGCAAAAAAATGGTTTCGCCGATTGATCATTTTACTACTACTAATCATTTTACAAATGACTCACTTTTCCAAATGATCACCACTTAAATTTACATTTTATAAATAATTATTTAACACAATGAACATTTAGCAACTGAGTTATCAGACAAAACTACAATTGGTCTAAAAACGACTACAACTAGTCTAAATTTCTTTGAAGTAGTGGCTATTATTGAAATGATTGAGGATACTAGCTGCCCTACTCCTGCAGGTCACGTGATAGGATAGAAATCTAAGACAAACGCGAAGCGCAGCGTAGCGATTGTCTTGAATTTCGAGCACTGCCCAGAAGGGTGCGCCGTCCGTAAGAGACAACTTTTTACAAACACATTTTAACTTACTTATTTTAAGATACATAAGCCAGTTAGAGAATTCCGCAACTTAGACTAGTTAATTCATTAACTAGGTACCTACATATTAAGAATAACAAAAGGCACTTGACAACAGTGTCATATATTTTATTTGAAATGTCTTCGTCCTTATTTGATGACGCGCGGCCATACTAATTTTGTAAGGGGAATTTAACGTGTTAATTTGAATAATAATAATTAAAAAAACCGCTCGATAAATCGAAAGTGTGAGACGGACGATTCCAATGTCTTAACATTGGTGATTGTTTATACATAATTAGAGGTATTAATAATTTAGATAAACTATAAGATATCAACTAAACGCCGCCATTCGTTTTCATGATTTTTGCCCAACTCTAAATGATATTGTAGAAAAAACTATATAGTGCTTTATGAATTTATGGGTCGGACTAATTGTAAACACGTTCCCTTTGATACTAAATATGTATTTTGTTTATGTAATACGATAGTTTTTCATCATATATCAACTTAACTGTGACTAGACTTTTGGCTTTTTTTGGTCGGCGCACCCTTAACACACTTTAATGTTACAGTAACATTTTAGCCTTATAAAAGATACTGATACAAATAATAAGCATGTAAGTTATATTTTAAAATTTGCAGTGCCTTTGCAGGGTTCTTATGTGAACTGATGTCTTTTAAGATCTTTTGTATGTACGAGTACAACAATAACAGCAAATAAATTATTTGATTAGATTTAATATATTTCCTGTTTATTCATCACCCTATAACCGGCCCACTAGGCCCATGAATATTAGGAAAAAAAGTTATAGAAAATGTCGAAGAAAACACTCTTATAAACGTCCCACTACTAGACCCACGAATAATAGAAGAAAAATAAATACATATAAGACGAACATATTGACCACCTAAACGTCCTACATTTTAAAACATTTTCCATGATCATATTATTGTTAAAATTAGGCTACCGAAACATTTAATGAAACGTTATTAAATTAGCAAACTTGAGTAGATTTTTAAAAACCAATAGACTATCCCACTGCTGGACATAGGCCTCCATTATTCAAAACACGTCATATCTACAATTCTAAATAATCTACAATTGATGACGAATTAGCTTAATCACCACGCTTCCAAATGTGTATTGGTGATCGATCACACACCCGGGCTATGAACCTGCAACCTTCGGATAACGGGCCGAGCGTTTGCCACTCGGCCACCCAGGTGAACGTATTATTAATTGTCATGTAAACGTAATTTCGGACTTCTTGGCGGCAAAGTGAAGAGTCATGTCTGCGGTTTTGTTTTATTCTCTAAAATTTGTGTTATGCCGACTATGTCGAAATGTGAAATAATGGTGGATTATTAACCGTTAAGTGTTCGTGAGTGTGCATGAGTGTTGGCAAATGAAACAAAACAGTGCAACGATACTTTTCAAATTCTCTCAAGAAGTCCGCGTGAGGACTTAGTAAAGCCCCACATCTTTACTGAGATACTCGAGGGGTTGGGGGGTATATCATTTCTCACTTCACATTTCTAATATCGTTCATCATCATCGTACTGGAAGGAAATATTGTTACTTATGTATTACTTCTAAGAAAAATTACTTTGACACTGGCTAAATGTGCTAATCGCACGAAGCCATCAACTAATGGAAACAAAAAAAACATCTTTTCAAATTAGAGTTACGAAACACGGAATAACTATTCGGATCTTAATCTTTGTTTATTTGTAAGGCACCAACAGCAAAAAAGCTTAGACCGGCACATTTTTTAGAGCTGCGTAACTTGGCCCTTCAAATCTCTGCCTACAAGGGCTCTTGAGGCCATGACCTCGCCCCTCTAAGAAGTTTGCAACAATGAGACATTTCACAAGTGTCCACTCGCTATCGCGCGAGCACTGTTGCTAATGGTACAATTTTACACTTCATGCTTAAAAGATACTTGTACCCTTATTTGTTCTTTAGGAATCAAATAAACATATTTATTAGTATTAAAACACATCGATGCCGCTCTATGGCGCAGTGGTTAACGCGCCCCGTCTGCGAGTGCTGAGGTTAAGCAACTTTGGCAAAGGCCGGTCATCGGATGGGTGACCAAAAATGTATTATCTCGATCTCCTCCGTGCTTCGGAAGGCACGTAAATCCGTTGGCCCCGATGCATTAGCAGTCGTTAACAACCATCAACCCGCACTGGGCCCGCGCGGTGGTTTATGGCCTGTTCTCCCTATCCATCCATAGGGAAGGCCCGTACCCCAGCAGTGGGGACATAAATTTAGCTGATGATGATGATTAAAACACCTTGACGTAATTTAAAAAAATACAATATTCATACTATGTAATGTAACACATAAGAGTATTATACATACGTCTTTACCGGTCCGATCCGAACCCTTCGGAGAATCTAGTAGGGCACGGGGACACGCTCTAGTGCGTGATGCCGTACCCTCTAGAAAACCTCCGAAGGTGATTCGTTTCACACGGCTTGAGGAACCCTTTAAGTTTCTCGCCGCCCCAAAACAAGCCCGGTGAAGCTGAAAAGGCCGTTTGAGGCAATCAGCAATCTCTCTTCAAAAAACAAAAACATATGTCTTTCGAGACTCCTTCTCTACCTAACTTTAACTATACCAAATCTCTCGCTCCATCGTGCGCGCTATGTGCTTTTAAGGTGCATGATGTTTTCGCTTCACGTATTAAGACATAGAGTTCATTTTCAGTATCACTTATATGCCGACAACTATCAGTTGTACTGCTCTTTTTTACCTGGCGAGCAAGATAATGCTGTATAGGTATATCTTTATTTAAATAAATCTTCTGTGCGTGTGTATGTTATTGAACTCCTTCTAAACGGCTGGACGGTCTTGGGTGAAATTTTATGTGTGTGTTCAAGCGGATTCGAGAATGGTTTAGATTTACAATTGGACCCGGTAGGTGGCGCTGCTATAGGGGTCCATCATGGGATACGGGTGTTCTTAAGCGGACGAATGGTTTGTTTGGTTGTCATGGATACTGTCAACGTTTTGTTTGTTTTATAGGGACTTGGAAGGAATATAGGTATATACAGGATGACTTTTTTATCACCGTCCAAACCTTCTGAGATGACTCCCGTGATACAAACGAACAACTCTTACTGTTGGACCAACTCCCTAACTCGACAATAAAATTCAGCTGTTCCATACATCTTGGTCGATTGAATATTGATGTTATGTATAGAATAGCTGAATTTTATTTTCGAGTTAGGGAGTTGGTCTAATAGTAAGAGTTGTTTGTTTGTATCACGCGAGTCATTACAGAAGGTTTGGACTGTGATAAAAAAGTGACCCTGTATATATCGTATTGGTGCCACTCGCCTCTACATAATAGTTACAAAAAAGAACATTTCAAAATTTGACAACACCTCAATGTTTAATATTTTCTATGTAGAGACGCCTGTACCACAGGTTTTTTTTCCATAAATTTTTTTTTTTTTTTTTACCCCTCTGCATATGCAACAAAACTCGCAATCGCGACACCCAAACCAAGAAAAATACGTGTATACATACATGCTGATCGGCAGCGCTCAGTGACATACTTGTTATTCTCCGTTACCACAGCAACATACGCTGCCCGATCCGCGTTTGCGGGGACAGCCCGCGTCATCGCGTACTCCTTTCCCGTGTTTTTTTCTGTGTGCTAATGTAGGTGAACACGAGCTTGTGTGCGTGCGTTTCGGAGCACTCGTATGAAGCTGCCGCACTCTCGTTCACTCTGTCTGTACAGACGCCTATCCAAAACTGTCAAAGTTCTGCAATAAATTATCAACCTATGCCACCTACATAGAGTTCAAAGTCTATTGAGGACATTTGACAGGATGTGGTAGATAATGTGCAGACGTGTACGTGTACAATACAGGATCACTTGCCGTACTAGCATCCGACGTCCTTGCACCCGCTGTGCACCGAAGCCGTCGCACCGAGTGACGTCGTGTTCAGGCTTCCGACAGTACGAGCAGCACCGGGTCAAGCTCCGCCTGCGTCACTAGCGCATGCAAACGCTGAGTAGGTCCCGTACGCCCACCCCCCCCTGAGGCACCCGACATCACGTGGCCCCGAGGGACGTGGTCCTACTGTCACGTTGTCAGCTCGTCTACACTCCTCCTCCAGAAACGACAACAACTCGTCAGGTTGTAGTAGTATGATGCACAGACGTGTACGTGTACAATACAGGATCAATATAACCATGCAACTCCCACCCACGACAGATCGACAAATGCGTAGTCGCAGGCATCCACACATCCACCGTCGCCATCCACCTAGCCTCCTTCATTAACCCCGGCTGACAAATAACCAGTCTCGCAAAGACGGTGAACGTTTTTCGAGTATTTCACGTGGAAAATAATTACATGGTACCCGTGACGTATGAGCGCATTTAAGCGAAGCCCAAAGAGTAATGGCCACGATAAACACCAGCAATTAAAGCATTGCTACGCGACGCACGCTTTTCTTTGCGCGTCCTGTAATTGAGATTTGTGGCCGTGGCACTTACTTCGAGCCGCTGAGTTATTGCTAATTAGAGCGAACTTATTATTTTGTTGAATCGTTCGGAAAATATCGATGTGTGTGAACTTGGCGTGTGGGGATGTTTGGTTTGCTTAAGAATCTTTTTTCTATAGCCGCGGCAGGTCGCATAAGCCGCTGCTATGGTCTAGTAGTACCACCGCCGGTTTCAAACTCAAGTTCAATATTTGCAAACTTAAAAAAAAAAAAATTGTTGTTTTTTTTCGTGTGTTGTGATTGTCCTTTTTTTAGTGTGTTTATTTGTGATGGAAAGTGTCCTTCTATGATGGGGCACTTTCCAATATTTTTGACGCTGTAAGGGAGAAAAGCGCCGGACACTTGCTAAGTTTCTTGCCGGTTCTTCTCAGTACAAGATCTCCCGCCCAGAGTAGACTTACAAACCGAGATGGCATAGTGACGTTCATAAGAGCTATTTGTAGCCTAAGCTGATAAATGATTTTGAATTTTGAATATTCAGAGTGTTGTAGATGATGGCAGAGGATTCCATTCCAGAGGATGGGCAGCAGTATCTCTCTGAGGTTACCCTCAACCTACTGCGATCGGCAACCCGCCTGCCAAGCGTGGCGATTACGGCAAATACCCCGTCGTGGACGTCTTTTGGCTGAGATGATAATGATGATGATGAGAGTGGTGTAAATCTGTGTGTACCCACCACCATATCTAAGTTGCAATAACAACAGTGTTAATAGTATTGTCGAGTTCTGACAGTTGAATAAGGTAGCCAGTTCTTCATTGGTTGAGGATATAGGACGATGTCTGCGTCCATCTGCGGTCGGAGACTTTTTGTATCAGCAGCCGCAAATTTTATTTACTGATGTGTTTTGTTTTTCTCTTGTGTTGTTGTTACAATTAAATATGTTACTACATTGAAGTTATCCATAATATAATGGTCGTAACAACAATAAGTATTCACTTCGTCATGCTTCAAGTCTAAAGATAATATAAGAAAAGCAAAAGAATGTTGTGCGCGGTAATATAATAGTAGTAACTACTTCTACATTTATGTAAGTAAGTGGTAAGTGCAGAAAAAAGTAATATAACTAACTAGCGACTCGCCCCGGCTTCGCACGAGTGCAATGCTGATACACGCAACCGCTATGTCCCTGCATTTTAAATCTGTAATATCTTCGAAAATATTCATTTAAATTACATGCTGTAAAGGGCCTTATTGATCTATATTCAATGCACATAATGTATTTAAGGTACTTTATTGGGTAAGGATTAATGCTGTATTGCTTAAAATTGCTTCGTAAATAAGCCATTATTTCTCGTAAAAGTAAAAGATAAAATATGATTATTGTGGGTTATCCCTCTTGAATCACTCTATCTATTAAAAAATAAGCATCAAAATCCATTGCGTAGTTTTAAAGATCTAAGCATACATAGATACATAGGGACAGCGGGAAGCGACTTTGTTTTATACTATGTAGTGATATACATAACTAACTTTATAGTATAGCATATAACAAGATCGATTCTCCTCGACAATGACGGCATGGCTGACTTCAAATCCCTCATATCTCTTGAGCTCTGCGTTTAGCTGAGCCCTTCCCTCTGAAAAGTGGTTACAATGCATTTTCGTAAGTATTCATAAGTATGTACTTAGACGTAGTATTGGAGCTTTACGTCAAACCTTTTTTTCATAAGTAAATAGCTTCTAACTGTCCCACTGCTGGGAAAAGAGTTACATCATTAAAATCAAGTTATGACTACAATTGATGGGTAATGGCTGAATCACCACGCTTGCCAAATGCGGGTTGGTGATCACAAACCCAGGTTATGCATCGAAAAATTCAAAACACACTTTGCCCGACCTGGGAATTGAACCCGGGACCTTTAAGTATCGGGCCGAGCACTATGCCACTTGGTCACCGAGGCGATTTTTTGCATAGCATAAGTAATGGACAACCATTTTTTTAACTATGTTAACTATTGTCTTACGCATACAGCTGAGGGACCCCAGGCTATGTGGGAGTTTCTCCCTGGAAAATCTCGACGAGGGGAGCAGGCCTACCCACTTAATACAAACAAACAAATAAACAAACTTTCCTACACTCACACCAATTATCTAGCCCAAGAGAAGCTTCGATATGAAACTCGATAAATAGTTACTAGACAACGGATAAATATACTTGAAATACTTAAATACATACATATTATACATAGAAAACACCCTGACCCGTAACAATTTAGAAAAACAATAATTTCTAAATTGACCCGACCGAGGATCGAACCTGGGACCTCAGAGATGGCGACACCATGAAAACCGGTGTACGAACCACTCGACCAAGGAGGTCGTCAAACCTCGTATCATCCCATCTCTACCACAGGGATGGTCCGCGACCACCATCGACAAGCACAGAATTCAAGCAATCGAAAGCCTGATTATTTTTGCATAAACTCATAGACTCTTTGTCATCATCTGCTGATGATGGATGAATGCTTCCAACGTCCCACTGTTGGGCGCAGACCTTTCCACGTTAACAATAGCACATCAAAAGATCAAACCGAAACCACACTCTGGCTCTAACTAACTCTGACACTAACCCCCTTACAAATAAACAAAGAATAAATTCCGAATAGTTATTCCGTGTTTTGTCTCTTTTATTCTAATTTGAAATGACGTTTACATGACATGAACAAAACACGGAATAACTATTCGAACCTTATTCTTTGTTTATTTGTAAGGCGGTTAGGGTCTAATGCAAGTTTGTTGATATTAACGACTGCCATCTAACGACAACAAGCTGGACTAAGCTGGATATATTCTTGTTGAAAATTTGCTTTAGATCGTCATTCGATCACACTACCACACACGCATGCCATCGAACTTTTTGTTTGCATAAGCATTTGATTCTCTTTTAGTCACTCGCCATTTGGCAGTCAATTGTTTTGCGGAAGAACTCAGACACACTTGTTTTTATCAACAAAAAGATATATACTTATAGCACGGGCAAGACCCCCGAGCCATAAGTCACCATACACAGCTACGCAGCGTTATACTCGAGAACTCTTTACATCTTAACAGTCGATACTCTTTGGCTTTATTGCAAAAGTTTTGCAGGCATTCCTGTTTTATTACTCCAATTTTGTACGACTAAGCCTACACCGTGGAAGGGCGCTCGCGATCTTTATTATTTAGATTTCGATCGTTCGTTACGACATGGATTTTCCCTGAGGTACTCAACGCGGAAGAGGGCTCTCTACTATTTTCGCGTCAAATAGCAAATAATACGAGTTCTTCGTGCGGCCAACAAAATCAGTGCGAACATAATAATTTTAAGCTTTGTTTATAATGACAATCGGTAATAGGACATTAAATATAAATTTTATGAATATAGTGCGCTAGGTTTCTAAATGTATCAAAACTGAAACGAATTTACTCGCGTTTATTTTACACATAAATTTACAAAGTCAAAGTGGTTTCTTCGAGCTACAAACTAGTAGCTAGAAGCTATTTTGTAGTTTAAAAAGAGATAAATTGCAATCAAACTACTAGGTTGGACAGAAATTACAAAACAATAGCTTGATAGGTGTCGGGTAAATTTTTGTTCTTGTTCTACTTATGTTTGTACTAACTGTGTGTTCTAGTAAATATATTTCATTTCATTTCATTTAGCTACTAAAATTCTTCAAAGCTTTATATATTGTCATTTCTGTATATCCTTGTAGTTTAAAAAAAAAAAATAACGATATTTTTTTAATTAGATAATTATGATCTTTTACAAGTATTTTTTAACTTCATTCAAATCCATGGCTTCGTAAACCCTACAGTTTGAAGACCTTGTACCGAGAAGAAGCTGCAAGAAACTCGGCAAGCATTATTTCTTTCTCGGGTACTGTTACAGATCAAATTGTTGTTGCTAATCTCAATGGGACCGCGCCCTAAAAGCGTCATATAAAAAGCTTACCAAAAACTTCAAATAAAGTTTAAATATTTACAAACAATAATTGTCTTTGTTTGTAACAAATAAATAAAACTACCTACTAAAAATTAAACTTATAAAAACTAAAAAATATAACTACTACTAACTATAAATAAGAAATAAAAGTATATAGTTTAGTAAAGTAAAGTATAAAGTGCTGTTGATTCTATGTTCATAAATAAAAAAAAAAAAAAAAAAAAAAAATGGTCCCAAATCATCCAATCATCAATTTTAAATTCCATCTCAAATTGTGATATTTGTATTCAGGTTGATGACATTTCGTTTACTGATCGATATAACGTCTACCGATTTGAAATATAGGTACGCTTACTCAGACTGTTATTTCCTGTAGGTAGACTGTCCCCTCAAATGTCAAAACTGATGAATGTTCGTCCGCCTGTAATCGGCTGCATTGGCAAAGCGAATATTTTATTGATCTGTTGACTGAGTCTTGTGAAGTTCTAGGAATTGAATTACAATGTAGCCCCATACGTTAGTCGGAAAGCGACTGGTGTTAAATATGCATGTTTTCATGACATTTGGATTGTCGAGTCTACCTTTAAAGTTCGGATACGGGGAATCAATCGACTTTGAAAACGATGAAGCGTCGTAAAGTATTGTTGGCGTTTCATTTTAACTATTGTCTCGATATCTACATTAAGTAAGAAAAAAAAGGTAAGAAAAAAGTAAGAAAAAAAAGTTAGCTCTAGAGTAAATCCCATATTAAGAAAAAAAATGGTTGTATACAAAGTTCAAATCGAATCAAATTATTTATTTGGCACAGTGTTACATAGATAAGGATTATAAAAAAATATTAAGGTGAGCAGTGAAACAGTGGCAAAAAAGTCTCATGTGTCACGGCAATAGCAAAACCATCACCATGACACTGATTTTCAGATGGAGGCTGAGTGGGATTCGTACTACGAGTATTATAGGTGTTCCATGCATCAATAAATTGATAATAAAATTAATAATATTTTAAAAATGATAAAATAAAAATAAATAATGAGTAATTATATTGGTCGAATAATATATAAATTTAAAATGTCAAATAAGAAAGTCCAGTGAATTAGGTCTATTTAAAAAAAATATGATATTCATATTACATTATATCAATTAAATCTAGATTTTTGAGAAGTTTGATTGAGATTATGTCACTACCTGCAAATAACAACACATACTAATTGTACCAAAGTAAAAATAATATTATAAGAATGATACTGGTGCCTCATATAAGCCTATACCCGAGGGCCTGACGTTAATAGGGCTGCTACCAGTCCAGAATCAGATTTAAAAAAATATCTTAAAGTTTAAAAAAGTTTATTTCAATTACGTATTAAAATTAATTAACAGATTTATTTAATTAAGCTAACGTTGTTCAATTGGTAACATTGTTTTTTTCAATAGTATATGTTTTTAATAATTGATTTGACATTAAGGGACGTACCCTACTGCAAAGATAGGATGAATTCACACAATCAAGTAAAGTATACTTAGGTAGGGTAGTAGCACAGGTGTGTTCGAAAGAAACCAAAGATCGACACCTTTTTTTTAACCTTTAAAAAGGAATCAACTAATATTTGAATTTAGCAACAATCGAATACAGACCACCTGCTCCCTAGCTGTCGTCCAGTAACATTTCGATGACATTCTATATTATTCTTTGGCTACAAAAACTTAAGTTAACAAATCGAATAGAAATAAATTAAACACGACAGAGATTATAACAGGTGATTTTTTAGAGGTTTGGTTTTTAAATTGGCAACACTTTATCTGGTGATTATCAATTTGAAAGTTGGCAGTATATTTGTGGTCAGTACGTTTTGCCATTTCTATTTAGAATAGACTTACTTCAGAAAAACGCTTGCAAATTGTGAAAATTTATTTTGAAAATCATGGTTCAGTTCGCCAAACTTACCGTGCACTACGTCCATTTTACGGTCGACATAATCGTCCATCTGAGCAAGTTATTCGGAAAACCATGGATCGTCTTCGTACCACGCACACTTTAGTTGATAATATGCATCCACAGAGACGCCATACAGTGCGCACAGAAGAAGTTATTAATGCTGTGGAGCGTAGTGACGTCTCCGTACCCATTTTAAATGTGTATACCTTTAAAAAATACACTCGTTATAACACAAAAATCAACAAATTTTATAATTATTTACGCGCTCATCGATTAGTCTATTCTTAGGCATCTGCGGCAACCCTGCGCGCCGAACATCACGAAACGAAGCACGAAACATCGCAGGCCGAGCGCAAACGGATCACAAATCTGGAATATTAAATTACACTTGCTGTTCATCAACTATTTAGAACCGTATACGAAACGTAGAAGGTCGTTTTTTCAGTGGACACCACCTATACCTATGTTACACTACTTTTGGTTTCATAATGTAAAATTTTTTTCGGTGAGCATATTGCAACGTTATTTTCAATTATTTTGTGCTGATCGCATCCAGCGGCTTCCCGAGACCTCCACCAGATCGTCGGTCCGCCTTGTTGGAGGCCTGCCATACACATCGCTTTCGGTACGCGGTCGCCTCTCGAGAACTGACCCAGCGACTATCAGTCCTGTAAGCGATGTGCTCATAGATACCTTTAAAACACACTTCATAAAATTGCGGTTCAAGCCACGTAGGACTATTGACATGAACCCATTCCTAAAGCTTTTATCTATCGTTCCTGACCTGGAGAAAAGTCTCCCCAAACCTATATTTGGTAGTCTCCCAGCAATCTCTTTAAAAACGTCGTGTTTCGTCGTCGTCCGTCATAAGGTATCCAGTGCGTAGCCCTATTTGCTCACCATTTTGTATAGATAATTGGGCAGAAGAGTCTAAATGTGAAAAGCATCTAGTAGAGCAAGATCGTTCCTCACTAGCCGTCTTCACCTGTCTTGATTCATTCGGCTAACATGCCCCGCCCAATGCCATTACGGCTTTGCAGTACGAGTAGGGTTCTTGGCATTAGAAACGCATTAAAAAATTAAAAAATACTATAATATCACTAAAGGAGGTTTTAGTTAAGAGCCTTTTATATAATTCGGTATACCACACATACTTTAAAGTTGAAAACATATTCAATCCACTTAGTCAATTTTAATAAAAGCTTCTAGGTAGGTATGCACAGTTCTAGAAAGTTAGTAGACAACATATCAAAAAAACGTTTTAAGTAATTTACAGATTAATTCAGTCATTTATTTATTAAAAGTTCAAGTTGAAAAGGTTTATTGCGTTACTCAGAAGACAAGGCTTAAAGTTTTGATATTTTTTTTGCACTTGAAGTTGCTATGTGATTCCGAAATAATACATTTAGAAAGGTTCTTAAGAATGCACCGTATTACATAAGGCAACATTCGTAAGCCGGTACATTAATGGCGTCACAAGCGTCCACAACGCGTCCGCATTGTGCGACCAGGTATGTCCACCAGACAGTGACACGGGTACCATGATTATGACAAACGACTTATGAAATTAAAACGCCTGTACAGCCCATTCAAATAAGCCAGCTTTGTTAAGATTCATTCCGTTGACAAATCGTTCTGGCCACATTGTCTGCGAACCCTACAGAAATTCTCAGAAGGCCTTTAAAGATAATACGTCGATTGCGTTGCGTGCTAGCCGCAACTGAAATAGACTAGACCGCTGAATACACAATGTCCGCATTCTGGCGGCCGCATGTACCTTGTTTGTGCTCCAAATGTATTGTTTTGTGACAGCCTAAAGGCCTTTATTCTCTTCGTGATAAGTACTAGAATCTTTTAATATAATATTTGTTGGAATAGGGAATTATGATCTAAATAAAAACAATAATAATATCACTTCATTGTCACTAAGCTCATTTTATATCCCCACTGCTGGGGCATGAGCCTTATCTATAGATAGATAGGCCGAACGGGCCGTAAACAAGCACGCGGGCCCGGTGCGGATTGGTGGTTGTTTACGACTGATAATGCAGCCGGGACCAACGGCTTACGTGCCTTCCGACGCACGGAGGAGCTCAAGATGATAAAATTTTGGTCACAGACATGAATCATATTATTTATAAATTTATTGAACAAAAAGCGAAACCGCATTCTCTGACAGGTGCGCTTCATATTACTTTTATTAACAACAAAATTTGCGTAAAATTAAGTAAGTTAATTAAGTTATTTTTGTTTATAAATAATAACCTATATATTGTCCCAATGCTGGGCAAGGGCCTCTATCATTAAAATCAAGTCATCGCTACAATTGATGCTTACTCACCACGCTTGCCAAATGCGGGTTGGTGATCGATCACAAACCCGAGTTATGCACAAAAAAATTATATAATATATACCTATCCGTAAGGCAAATTACTAGAAGAGGACTGTTTATAATGTTTTAATAACGCATTGATAATATGAAACCACATAACGCTATAAAAAAGCAAAAACATCGGATAGTAATCCCAATTTAAATCTTAATTGACGTGTTTATAAATAATAAAATGCGTAATCATGAAATTCCAGATAACATTTCATCTTCCTACGCACAATAAAGTTGTTCCAATTAAATAAGCAGGTATATTTAACCTTAAAGTAACAAAGAGACCTAAAATAATTTCCTTCAATGGTTATTCTGATAGCGAAATCCTTTTGTAACTAGATTTGCCTTAGTAATAGGCTGTAATCTACGAAATCTAATTAAAACTACTCAACCGTTAAACATTAACATAACTTCGAAATTCCTTTAGCTTCGAAAAGGCAGCTCGCTAAAGATATTAACAGAATTTGTTATGACTTGTTTGAATAAACCCATCACAATATACAAGTTCTAATTAAAAAGCTTTCAAAACTATTTAGAGAATTTCTCTTTTCTCCAACGTTTTAGTTGGCATTTATTAAAAAATATTATCTTAATTAAATACCGTTTTAATTTGAAGTCGAATTGGCGAATGCCGATTGGCGTTTACAATACGGAAAGAAGTCATAGAATATATTTCGGACAGTATACTATGTTGTACAGTTGTGTACATAAATATAAGGTGGGGTAATATGCAAATAAACAAATAAATAATGTGACGTGAAATGTTAAAGAATTACAAATCCACCATAAAAATAAACAACTCGATCGCACAGGGTATTGTTTTGGGATGCATCCCTTTATTTATTTATTTATTTATAATTTATGTACACACAAACAAATAGAAGGGAGAACATAGTAAGAATAGACAAGTACAAGGGCGCTGCTTATTTCACATTGAAATTTCTTCCAGCAGACCCGTAGAAGGAGAAGATACAAAGAAAAGTAGAAAAAGTGTGCACAAACAAACAAAACAAGGCTAAACATACAGTAAAATAGTTACAATAGATACAAATTTAACACACATACAATAACGATGACATACTCAAGCGGAAAGATAGTACTCCTTTACGCGCTTCTTAAACGAGTAAATCGACGTGGACTCCCGAATACTGGGTGGTAGGTAATTCCACAGTCTGACTGCATGAACGGAAAAGGAATAGGAAAAGAAGTCTGTTTTATGGGAAGGCATATTGAGATTGAGGAGGAGGTGTGAGCGACAGGGAACATTAGAAGTATGGGAAAAGGTAAACCGCTCTTTCAGGTAAGAAGGGTAGGACGGGTTGAAGAGGATATTAAAAAGAAGGCATAGTATTCTAGTATTTCTGCGTAAACGCTTTTTTGGTTTTTATCAATGAAGGTAGGTACAACATATACAAATTCACATCATAGTTTTAAAATACGATGTAAAAACAGTTTTAAGCCGATAGAATGAAATTAATTTAATGTATTTATATATTGACACACATTGTCATATAAAAAATAAACATATATAATGCGAGTATATCATGTGTGGCAAGTCTAGCTTGAAATGATTGGGCAATTCAATGGCTCAGTTGCATTCCCTGTTTTTCGCTTTATTATAATAAGAAGTTTTATTTAATTATTAATTCGTTGAACAGTGAGTGCTTCGAGTGCTTCGGTACGTAAATTTCTCTGTGTTATACATATAAGTAACTCATTTTTTTCGTTATCAACCAAAAATGAAATTTGTTAAAAGTTTTGAATAAATTTCACAACAAAAATTTCGTAAAATGACATATATCCATAATTATAAATTTAAATTATGTTTGTTCAGCATTAAAGAGCATTTTTTGGACGAAAACCTTCTTGGACCTTTCAAGTGTTTTATAAAAATTAATCCGTAGTTACAGTTAAGTTAAAATTAACAAAAATTATTTATAGAACCCTTTATATCGAAATCTAGTTGAAATATACCACAGCCTTCATATTTGACTGTAAAATTTTCAGAGCAGAGATGTCATACCACCTTGTTGTAAGACAGGGGTGGAGTAAGGTATACAGATATCCGCGCGCGACATTCTCTGACATCGTTCCAATAAGTTTGACACACCCGCTATCTCCCTCGCTCTTTTCTCTCCCTCACAAATTTTCGACCGGAGCTGCGGACCGTAGACCGTAGTCTGTTTACTTGTGTCATTTCCTTATCGTTCTGCCAAAATACGTTTCATGACTGTTACGTCAGCCGAAACATACTTCAGGTGAAAAATGTAGTTGGAACAAAAGGTTTTGATAGTTTCGTATCGTTTTTAATTACACTTAATTCGAATAATGATTTCAATGTACAAGCGTTTAAGTCGTGTAATACCAACTAGATAATTGAAGTTCAACATCCTCTGTGGTCTAATTCCCATCGTGTGTTGGTTGGTTGGTTGGTGGCATGTTTGAAATCGGCCGGATTACTACCATACGACAATCTTAGCTTTATTTGTCGTCAAACCAACAATGTTGGTAGCATTATAAGTTCCGTCAATTAGAGATTAAATAGCCAGTTCCACAAAAAGTTGAAGATTCTGTTCCATTTTTCCATTCTTCCATTTTTAGCTGTGTCGTCACTAATGGTGAGATGGTGGTGGAACAAAGATTAGATAAAAACCATACCTAATTAATAATATCTGTTCAACATTTCGTTCAAAGGGCACAGAAAGTTATAACGAGCTACTTCAAAAAATGTTTGTCCTAGTAATTAGTATAAGTCGGGTTTCGACCTCGCTCCTTCTAGCAAACCGGCCAGGAATCCTACACTTAGACTACAATGGCTATCAATCAAGATTGAAATTGGTCTGCATTTTCAAGGAATTGTTTTTATCACTTTTTCTGATTTTTTTAAAGATAATTTACCTATAGGTACTGATAATTATCTTAAAATAACAGCGTATTGTACTTACCGTCTCCGTGTTTAATGGCAACATTGCAAGTAGGAACTCCATTATAATACAATTCAAACTTGTATTTAAACTCTTTTTACTTCTGCTAAAAAAAGTTGAATTTCTTTTAGCACTCCTATTAACTTCTAAAAAAACTGTTTCTAATTCATCATTCTAAATATAAAGTCAAAATAAAAAGGCGAGCTTAATTACAAGCACTTCTAAGCTTAACATTGTCCTCTGTAATTATCCGTCACGGATTGGACGTTTGATTCCGGCCCGGTTTACCAATCAGACCGGTGTCGGAACAAGTGTGGCTCTATATTTATGCTTCCCTGTGGATTTTGCTCCAAGCCTCGTTGTCCATTAACGTAGGCTACGGACGATTCAGTTCCACTTGCGCTTCACAAATGGCGTTGAGTTTTAATGGGTGGAGTTCGTAAAATTATAGCTTGCGAAGGCGAATTTAAATTAAATAAGAAAAAAGAAATTCTTCTTTGTCTTTTTTCCGTCTTCATTTATTTCTAGTTATTCTGCCGAGATAGTCTAACAAATCATCGATTATTACAATGCAAAAAATACAATGCATAATAATAGTGTGTTGTTTGTTATTGCTTAGTTTTCAGCTCAGATAAGCCAGTGCTACCATCGCTTATATAACCTCAAAGTTTAGGGCAAAACCGACGCCACCTATCATTCAAACTTTATTGAGTCAATGCTTTAGCATAATTAACAAATCCAAATTAAAAATTACCCAATCTCTTTTCTTTGAACGCAATACATTCGTGTCAGCTTTCTTGAAACTTGCAATAAGGTTTTATTAGAGCTGCTTAGGTGATGATAGGCCCCCTGCTCCTAAAGTTTAAGAACAAGTGTCAAGATTCCCTAGCGCACTGTCAACACGTGCATACGCCGAGAGCTACATGCACCAAAACAACATCCATTTGATTCTTATCTTACCCCCTCCCCGCCCCGCCTCCCCGCAAACCTCCAAAATATAAATAAACAGGTAAAAATGTTTTCTTTGTAAAGAAAAAGTCCATTCCAGTGACGAGATAGTGTGATAGAATGGAGTGTTAACATTTGTATTAAATTTAATTAATGTAGGAATAAAAATATATGGATTCCGTTATATATTTAGTGGAGAGATTGTCGCCTGTTTCTAACATAAATCTACAATGGTTTTGCAATTAATCTTGTTTATTTGTATGTGTGCATATTTTATCTTTGCTTTAAAAAAGAAAAGAGTCAGTAATTGCTACTAAAAAAAGTGTAATTTCAAGAGTCAGAGAATACCCATAGAATTTCTTAAGTCAGTCACATTTAATTTCGCTCCACCAACTAAAACTTGCCAAAGAAGTAACTCAACTCTCAACTCGATCCTTAGACTGTTGGGGGACAAAAGAAAAATTCTTTTGCGCTCCACAGTTGTAAAGCTTAGTTTGCAAACGGTAATAAACGGCGCGAATCCGTCGAGAGTGACTCGGATAAATTGCGAATTTTATAGAACCCATCTCGGTGAATGTTTCCAAAATCATAGCGGACAATAAAAGTTTTATTGGCTCGCTATTGTCTCGAGAGGGCATAGGTGGGCGGCGGGCGTCGCGTCGCGGCGACCAGTGCAGCGCCGTCCAACTTTCAACAATGCGAGTCGAAAAGCAGTAGAATAACTTCGCTTTCTTATAGAAAAATGCTTTTTTTTTCGTCTTTAATTTTTTTTATTTTTTTTGGTTAAGTTTACAATAGTGCTTATGATAACAAAGTTAAGTTATTTTATAAATAAAATACTTACATCATTGTGACACCCACAACATTAATTACTTAATCAAAAATAGATTAAGGGGTGCATACATTAATGAGAGAATAAACTACCAAGACTATTGAAAATATTTTAAAACTTCAAAAGTTTTGACAAATAAAATCAATAAAAAAAATTGTAAGTTAATATTAACCGATAAAAAACCAGATTCAATGGAAATAGTGGCGTAGTGCTAATAAACAGCGAGGTCTAAAAAAATGCAAAGAATTACTTAACTTGCAGTTAGGTTACATACTTAGAAATGTTAACCTAACGTTTAGATTTTAAGCTAGAAACTTGCAACATTTCTTAATTAAAATTATGCTTATAAAGCTTCTACTCTTTACCTTACTATTATTTCAAATTGACACCTTAAACCTTTTCTAAAAAATCCATAACAAACAGAAGAACAAAAATAATCATAATCTTGTTAGGAATAAAACACTTCGAATGAACCAATTCGCGGTGCGCGCGTATAAAGTGATTAATTTTAATATAGAGAGGTTGCATACACGTTAGCTTTAAAAAATATGAAAAAAATACACTTTAATTTAAGAGTTTTCTAGAAGGTACATTACCGTTTGCGTCTGTTCACTGCGTGTCCACGCTCTTCACTGGACTGGACACAGGAAAGTTTGGTAATTCTTGCGACATACGTCGCGCTGCGATCGGACACAGTGTTGTTGCAAAACTTTTTAAAGAAACGCTACGAAACAAACTTCACTTACGCAGATATGCAAAATAGAATTCATTATTCCAAATATCTAACCCGACATTCCACTTGTCATTTTGTACGTCGGAGTAAGTGCTGCCTGTATGTAGAATTTGTTATTGTATACTTCGCGGTCGAACCCTTAACAGTGTTATTCAGAGTTTTAAATAAAATTTGTATGCAATAAAAATTGCGTAAGATTTATTTAAATACCTACATATTGATAAATATAACGCTTTAATATTATTTACTAATAAATAAATAAATAAAAATAAATAAAAAAAATAAGAAAATAAATATATAATTTAATAATAAAAAATTAATATATTAAATTAATTTATTATTTATTAAATTAATTAATTATTTAATATATACTAATCTTTGATATTTGTAAAAAAATAAGATTTGAGTGTCGATGGTGTAGTAGTTTTTGTTGACATTGAATAAGATTCTCTTTGGCATACGATTTTGTCAATACATAGTTGGTGACTTGACTGCACGGGTCGAATGCAGCAACTACAGCCTAATTGGTAGGGCGACTGATCGGAATTGCCAGAAAGTACGGTTTTAAATTCCGTTGTCAGATTTTTGCAACTGTTCTGATAATAATTTGTTTGCATTTTATTTGTTCATTTACTTACAGCGTTATGCAGCCGAATTCGAGAGAAACAAAATCGAATCGTTATACGTGGAATACAAGAGGAGGACGGGGGCGTTCGAATGGCTCCGCGCAATTAAACCGCACTTTACTGCAACAATCCCTTGAAATAAAGAACTTTGAGAGGGTGTCCTTTTTGTTCGTTCTCCTTTATTTCTTGTCGTTCACCGGTTGCACTAGAAATAGTGGTCGCTGCGATAGAGATGTAGGTGGCGCTGCACAATTGAACACGGCAAAGAAAGTCGTGCTTTACCAAAAGTTACGTGAATTTCTTTTAGAAAATCTATTCGACGATATCGAGTTCGAGCGTGTCGTAAAAAGTACGCGCGTCGTAACGCTTTTTAACTCAAAAGCACTACGTTTACGTTAGAGACGTGCTAAGTGGCGTTTCAGTTGATTTCATCATCATCATCATCATCATCATTATCATCATTATCAGCTCTTTTTATTTTTCCCCACTGCTGGGCACGAGCATTCGCTATAACTGGATAGGGAGAACGGGACATAACCCACCACGCGGGCCCAGCGGATTGGTGGTTGTTCTCGATTACTTGTTGATGATTACTCGTTTGTTTATTATTGTATCATCAACGACAGATCTGCTCCTGACTTTGAGCTGTTATAACAGTATTATTGCATTTGTGAAAAAGAGACGCGTGCGTATGCGTAGTATACGCCGCTACACGCGTCTCGTTTTCACAACTGCAATAATACAGCTATAAGAGCTCGTGGTTACCCCCCTGGCTTCCGAAGGAATGAAATAAAACTTCTGCGACGTACCTATAATCAAAGACCAAAACCTTCAACTTACATTGGTCCATAAAATTACTACGCCGTAGCACCTATGTGCTACGGTGTAGTAATTTTGGTCGACCAAATTTTGATAATACCCTGTGTATTAGATATACCAAAATTTGGTCAACCATCACGGCATTTCTACAGGAACTCACTTTTATAATTGTAACCTAAAAGTACTAACCGACAATTTTTATTAATCGTGTAGCCTTATCCTCAAGAAAAGAGCGGGCAAATGATTCCAGTTTAACGACTAATTTGACTTAAATTTAGACTAAACGCAGTTAGACTCTGTGGCGATGAGCATGCACTGTCACGATTTCCACCACGTGCATTTGTGTAAATCGACCTTTAATAATTTTCAACAACAACGATATACGTAAAAGTTTTCGAAAAAAACAAAAAACGTACTTCGACAAAGAGTGTCGGGCGGAGAGCGCAAGGCCGCGCAACGAGGGCCCTACGCTTGGTCCCCCCGACAATATTTCTACCTTCAAAGGATATTGGTCCAAAAAACTACTACGCCGTAGCACACAATGCATTACTAAAGTAACATAACTTTTATAATTGTAACCTCTTTATGTTACAAATTTAATTTTTTTTTTCATAAATGAATAAAGTCATATCCTCAAACAGAAGGCGGGGCATGATTTTTAGGGGACGTGCACTATCTCACGTTCCACCTGTGCATTAGTGTAAATCAACCTCTAATAATTTTCAACAGCCACACTTTTTCGTCGATCTTTTTAACCGCCTCTGTGGTCTGTGGCTAAGACCACCGGTTTAGACCCAGGGGTCCCGGGTTCGATTCCCAGCGAGGGGTTCACGTTTGTGTACTCGGTTTGGTTGGTGGTAGGGCTTGTTTGTCCGCCTGGCCTAGCTATCACCATCTTATCTAAATATGTCGCCATAACATTTATGTTTGTAGCATTGTTGTGTTCCGGCAGCTACAGATAAGATAGCCAGTAACTCACTAGTTGAGGATCAAGGTGAAGTGCGCTTCCATCATTGGCCTTATCATCACTTAACATCAGGTGAGATCAAGGCACTGTGCTTACCCGCTAATATAAAAAAAATATTATCTTCAAACAGTAGCAAGCCGTCAATATCCAGTGCGTACAAAACCGACTATTGTTCGATTCTCGAGTGGATCCTATCCCAAAAGCAGTTAGTGGTTTGTGACCGACCTAAAAACGTGCTTCGACAAAGAGTGTCGCTCGGAGAGCGCAAGGCCGCCCAACGAGGGCCCTACGCTTTGTCCCCGCGACAATGCGCGGAGGGCACTAGAGCGCACTTGTATCCGATGCAAGCGATGCCCGGATTAGGGTTCGGCGGCTGTAATTATGAGACATTTAAGTCTGCGTGGGTTTCGAGTTCGTACTTTGGGTGAGAGCGGTGAGACGACGCGGTAGCTTTGCGTCTCCTTTATAAATGAGGTCTTGTTGCTACGACGTAGCTATTTTTGTAACACTTAGGATTTAGTTCATAAAGACCTCGATATAAGGAGGATTTATAAAGCTTTATTTGCTAATGTATACTTCTATGATTAAGCTAATTATGGATACACTAAAAATAACCACCATGGCCAGTGCGGACGTGAAAATAATGCATCATCGCCTAACATATCCCGGGCATGCCGATTAAGGGTCATGAGTTCCAAGATATTCGAGTAATTTGCACATTTTTTTTTTTGCTGGTCGCGCCGCGCTGGCCGCCGCTCCTGCTGCTGCGGCCCGTCACGCGCACCGTACATGCCGCGCAGGCGCACGCTCTTTTTTAATATAGCCTAGAGCCTGAGTAACACTCAGCGCTTATGTAGCATTCTAATGGTGAAAGAATTTTTTAAATCGGTCCTTTAGTTTTTGAGTTTATTCGTTACAAACATACAAAAATACAAAGCTTTCCTCTTTATCATATTAGTACGATGTATTCGTCCATATTTATTTGATACAGCGCGGCCATACTAATTTTTATGGGTAATGTAAGGTGCTTAATTAAAAATAATAATTTAAATAACCGCTTGATAAATCGAAAATGTGAGTGATTTGTAGTTTAGACATTGGTGATTGTTTAGACAAAATCAGAGGTACAATAATTTAGATAAACTAGAAATCAACTTAACGCCGCGCCGCCACTCGTTTTCATGATTTTTGCCCAACTTTAAATTATATTGTCGAAAAAACTATAATAGTGTGTTATGAATTTATGGATCGGACTAATTGTAAACACGTTCCCTTTGATACTAAATATATATTTTGTTTATGTAATACCATAGTATTTTTTATTATATCAATTTAACTTTCATTACCCTTTTGGCTTTTTTTGGTCGGCGCACCCTTAAACAACAACGTCCCAATTGACGCCACAATCTCATTATTACAACTCGACGTAGACATAGGGAATGCAAAATTTCCTGCGCTCTGCCATGACGTACGTAAACCTCTTTAATACCACTGTGATGGCGGAATGCTTGCAAATTGCAAATGGTTTTAAATAAACGTCAGTTTTGGCAACTGTTGGTGCTGTGCTACCTTTGTATATTCGGTTCGGGGGCTCGTTAACGTTGATTCCTTTTAAATTGTGACGTTGCGTTTTAAGTTTTGGAATTGAAAAAGGTAGTATGTAAGTAGTTGTTCTTTTTTCTTTCTCAAGAAGTCTCAGAATCGTCAGCAAGATCTTCAATTTGAAGATATAAAATGTCACAAAATATATACGTGGCCGCCAACAGTTGTACAATAACAACAACCGTGCGCTAACGTGAAGAATATAATATCATAAAAGCACGCACGCGCACACACGCGCACTCACAGGCATACATCCTAAACTACTTATATAAATCTTTATATAATTTCCTGAGGCTGATTGATTTAATTCCGATTTTTCAATGCTCAGATAAATTTTATCTGACGAATAACATTGTCGTGATGACATATTTTCTATATAGAATCTGTCATTATGTCAAAATTATTAAATTAATAAACTTTAACTGACGATTGAAAAATCAGCTGTTATTCTAGTATAATATATATGTGTCTTGTAACTATACAGGGTATGAAAAGAAGCTTAACGAAAACGAAAAGTACGGATTGTTCCCATCATTACTATTATTTTCTTGTATCGAGCCATACCTGGGAACCTAACCTAACCTAACTTAACCTAGTTAAGGATTTATTGAGGAACGTCAAAACTTTTTTTTACGGTTTTTGCGGAATCTGTTTTAAAAGGTTATTAGTAAATTTTCTTATAAAGGAACATTAGCATTTTTCTTCCATTTTCAATTAAAAAGAGACGTTTTAAGTTACAAACCGCAACGAATATCGAAGGTACACAATGATGCGGCTCGCAGCCGGCCGCCTCGTATCGAACGCTACACGCACTCACTAAGTTGCACGCGTTCCATTGCGTCTCATAAATAACACCTGTTTTTGATACCCAAAAATAAAAGTCGTTTCCCAGCAATTATTTTTACTTAATGTTTCTTAGTTTGATGTACACTATGCATATATTACGGCTTCGGTAAGGGTTTTTTCATACCTTCTACTATATACCTGTTGTGAATGCAAAATTCAAAGTAATAATAAAAAAATCTTATATCACGAGGAGCTCGATGTGTTAACGTGCCCGGGCAGCGATTGCTAAGGTTAAGCAACTTTCGCCGGTCATCGGTTATTAAGTGACCAAAAATGTATCATCTCGAGCTCTTCCGTACTTTAAGGCACGGTGCCGTGATTGGTCCCGGCTGCATTAGCAGTCGTTAACAACCACAATCCGTACTGGGTCTGCGTGTTGGTTTATGGCCTGTTCTCCTTATCAAACATAGGGAAGGCTCGGCTCGTGCCCCAGAAGTGGGGACACAAAATTTAGCTGGGGATGAGATGTGATAAATTTATTAACTGAGATATCACACATCAACAAATGTAAGAACGAATTTATAACTACAAAGATGTATACCTGTTGCCTCTTAGCCAAGTTAGAAACTAAATTAGTTTGTGTAACATTGTCGAAGGCGCTACTATTCAGTAGTTACCTAGGTAAATCAAAGAGGAGGGAAGCGAACTGATGACCTGTGTACCTACTACCACATTGTGTACCTTTATTAAACAAACCTTCCGCTGTTAATACCACATACTCGTACTAACAAACATTTTAGCTAAGATCTTAATAGGATGACTTGATAATACTATAAGCTAGATTTGCGAATCGCACTGATTTTAGTTTATATTTCAAGAACGTTATATTTTTTTAATAATTATATTTCACATTATTTGGACGACATGCCAATAATAAGCTTTTTAAAGGTTTAAGACAAGAATCTCACTTTTTTGCAAATCAAAGAGCATAAGCAATAACGTCACACGTCTTCAAATGTCCGTTTTTATCCATAAAAATTCACCGTTGAGCTAAAAATCTTCTAAAATCTATATAATTGGAAAAACTAATTACTTATCCTTAACACTTTAACGTCAGCAACATAAAACTGGCAGAGCAACCAGAAACTTGTCAAGTGGACGGGACTTAATACCGATGGAGAGCACTCAAAAAGAATGGGACTTAAAAGGCAAGCGATCCCTTTCTCAGATGTGCAGACGCCGTGAAAATCTGTAAAATAATACCCCCAGCGGCTAAGCCGCGCCCCAGCTGACGATACAATAAAATGAGTACCTAGTAGGAGACTGAGTCTAAACTACAAAATAAGGTGCATGCAGAAGCCAAGTTTAATACCTACTGCGCTCGACCAACGCACGCGCAGACCCTCTCACGGACTCAAAATCTCGGAACCAAGGCTCGAAACCGGTTTGAAAAATAACGGTTAATAACGGTTAATAGTTAAGAGGTTAAGAGGAGCTCGATGGCGCAGTGGTTAACGCGCCCGGTGTGCGAGTGCTGAGCAACGTGCTGCTGCAACTTTCCCAAAGGCCGGTCATCGGATGGGTGACCAAAAACTTATCTCGAGCTCCTCCGTGCTTCGGAAGGCACGTAAAGCCGTTGGTCCCGGCTACATTAGCAGTCGCTAACAACCACTAATCCGCACTGGGCCCGGGTGGTGGTTTATGGCCCGTTCTCCCTACCCATCCATAGGGAAGGCTCGTGCCCCAGCAGTGGCGACATAAAAATGAGCTGATGATGATGATGATGATGAACGGTTAATAATGTTCTATTACGTTTTCCGCAATAACGTTCCGTTCGGAGCGAAACCGAAATCCATTTCGTTCTTTAACCGCAAACCGGTTAACGCCCCGGGCGCGTGGCCCGCCCGCGTCAGCCTCAAACCTGCAGCGACAACACGATATAAACTGGTATTAACCGGTAAAGAACGCAAACGTAACCGAAAACTTTATTGTGAAAATAACGTTCTCGAAACCGGTTTTAAGGAACGGAAACGAAATTATATTGTTCTTCTGTATAGTCGACAATGAAATTGCTTTACCACCTTAGAAGTGAATTTTGTTTGCATATAATAAAACAACAAGTTCTATTTTTGTTTAAAAGACCAAGTGACAGATACGTTGTCATCATTGACAATGAGCCTTAGCGAAATTTGATTGTTATGGAAGTTTTTGTGAAAAGTGATAAAGCAATTTCATTGTCGACTATACTTAGGGCGATAACGGTTTGAAAATTTAACCGGTTTCCGAACGCAGCTGTTGCGAGATAACGTGTCCATGAGAGGTAAGTAGTCTACGTGTGCGTTCCTCGAGCGCGTGTACGAAGCTAACCTTCTGCAGTGTCCTTATTCTGTGGCCTAAACTACAAATTACGAGCGACTCACTCAGCTTAAAATAATTAAGAGTCTTTGTCCGGTCAGTTCGGAATAACTTTGCAGGCGTACCGAGTCATGCGAATCAGCGGAAGATTGTCAAGCGCGCCCGTTTCAAGACTCCCCGACTTATAATGAATGTCATAATTAGTTTTATTACTTTTTGGGTTTCCGTTGTTAAACAAAATGCTGTATAATGGCGTCATGTCCGAGCGCGGACGCGGTCTGTCGCCGCTCCGCAAGTTCTTGAGACGTTGCGCTTTACATTTCGTGAGTAGTTAATAGTGAAGGCATTATACTTTGTATCATCGTTTTTGGTGTCAAATCAAATTTAACTTTCTTGCATACAAAATGGACATAGGGTACCTAATTACATTTCAGTCGCCAAAAATAACATTGGCTGTTATTGAAATTTTACGGGGTAAAAGCTGAGAAGCAAGTAATCTATATTCAAAAAAGTAATAACTTTGAAAATAACTAAAAAAACTTTCTTCCCTTTTTTACTTCTTTAAAGGAAAATAAACAAAATTCCTGAGACACATCATTCTTTATTTCTTTCCAAAAAGCCAAATACCAATGTTCATGTATTTTACTTTAAAACTGACGGACTTTCATACAAACTTTCACCCCCTATTTGATCCTTTTAGGGTGTGATTTTCGTAAAATCCTTTCTTAGTGGCTGGTTGCGCCATTAGCTTCAGCGGTTTAGACTCGGCGATGATGAATCAGTCAGTCATGACAAGCCATTATATGTAGGTATATAGATTGTGGCTAAATACTGAAATCAGTCACTGACCCCTATTTTAATGATTATAGAAAAAAAATATTACTGGGTTATGTCAAAAAAAATTGCCACTACGTTACAAAGGTGATAAATAAAGAAGGTATTTACAAAACTTAGTCATCGTTAGAGTATTTCTTTGAGGACAGCTTGTGTTTTTATATTTTTCATTTTGATTTCTGATTTGATTCTTTCTATTTTAAGTTCTGTTATCGACATTAGATATTTAGAGATTTGCGTATTACTATTGGTCGCTCAGTGGTTGAAATTAGACCGTAATATTATTATGGCTGCACGGATTGTATCCTAAGCAATAAAAAATTTAAAAAGATAGAATATGAGTTTGGATTGGCATTGAAAGATTTCGATCGCTCCTCTTGCATTTTTAAAAAGAGTATAATATGCGTGTGTGTCAAATACATGACAGTGTGAGAATATTTGTTTTATTGATTTAATGTTTTATGCATAATTTTAAAAAATATTAACATTCGGATTACCTTCTCTATATAAACTATAAGTGAGCGAAATTTCATACTCCTCCGTCCGCGCAATTTTCGTAAAAAGGGGTACAAAGTTTTTGCTTCACGTATTATTATATAGATAAGAGTTTGTTATTCAAACACGGTTACGCTGTAAAGGCAGTCTGAAACCAGAACTCTAAAAAAACGATGTGTCTTTAAATTATTATTTGTTTGTTTTTTAATTTCAGTGTAAAAAAAAACAAAAATCTATATCTATATTTATTATTTTAATTTTTTCATTCACAATTCTATATGTATTACAATACTAGCGGCCGCTCGCGGTTTCACCCGGTGGTCCCGTGGGAGTATTGGAATAAAAAGTGTCCTATATATTAATCCAGGTTAAAAACTATCTGTATGCCGAAGTTCATCCAAATCCATCCATCCGTTGCATCGTGAAGAAGCAACAAATATACACACATACATACACACACACTTTCGCATTTATAATATTAGTGTGATATAGTTTGTATGGTTTCTCGGTAGCTCAACGATCAGAGTATTGGACCGGTAATCCAAGGGTTCCAATCCAAGGTTCGATTCCCAGCAAGCTTCCTGAGGCAGGTTGACTTTTTCTAGTAAAATTTTATCTATTTCTGTTGGACAAAAAATCTAATTTTGGATTCACTATTAAAGCCTTGTTCAAGCGGAAGATAAAAGGCTTGAGTCTCAAGTGCTGGGATTCACTTTGAGGTTGGAAAGTGGCACAGTTTCAAGCACCATCTGTGGTTACTGGAAGTCCGGCTCGGTCTAGTTAGTTTAATTTACAATATGTTAATCAGGTAACTTAAATTTACACTTTCACCAAAGGTATTTCTTGTCAGGCTTTATTATTGGCGCAACATTTGACTTATTTAATGACTTACCCTGACCCAATTACAGTGTATTTAGTGCGTTGTGATGCCTCTAGTTTTGATTACAAAATACTATTTTCTATTTTATTCGACTGACACGGGCATTCGTTATCATATAAAGAACTAGCTTCGCTGCACACATTAATCTTAACATGTCATTGAATTTCGAAATATTATAACATGTGTTCTAGGTCATAAATAAATAAACAAATAGATAACATAATACTCGCGCAATCTCGCATCTATTCAGCAGGCTACACTCTTGGAGGTGTAGCACGTAATATATCTATCCTGTATCATGTACGTAGATTGCTCAGCAGTCGTTGATTGATCCGAACTAAGCCCGCGTGGTGGTTTATGGCCTGTTCTCCGTATCCATCCATAAGAAAGGCTCGTGGACAAGCGGTGGGGACATAAAATGAGCTAGAGTGATATGAGCATCGTCGGCACGAGCTCGCTACGAGCCGCTCGTTGGGGGATCGTAGCGTGCACGCAGCTATGGTTTTAGTACAACACGAAGGCGCTCACAGTATGCTCGTAGACTGATACACAGTAACTTGTGGAGCAGATGTATACACTTATAAGTTGATACAGTATCAAATACATTACGTGCTACACCTCCAAGTGGGTTGCATGCTTTAGACCAGGGATTCCCAAAGGGGTCGATATCGACCCCTTGGGGTTAAAATCGGTTTCCCAGGGGTCGACATAACGAAAACTGGATTTGGTGGGTCGGCGAGGTCTAAACTAAAAATCGACCCCTATTAATTAAGACAAGTTCTTATTTGAAACGTTCCAGATACTGTATAAGTTGTGTTACGTGTACCAACTTGTTAGAAGAATTACTAATATTTTAGTAGGAAGTATAAGTATAAGTTTACTTAACCGACCGCAAAGTTATTAAATTGGTAAGTATCAAGTATCAATAGGAAAAAAAATATATATATAATTTTTAAAGTAATTTGGCTATGGGGGTCTGAGGTATCAGTTCATTTTGGAAAAGGGGTCTCTTGCCCAAAATAGTTTGGGAATCGCTGCTTTAGACGTACAATTGCACATGCGTACTACTACCTACAGCCTTCAAATGAGGGCAACACGACGAGTGTTGCTTGCTTCTCATATAGCCTACGAAGGGCGAGGGTGCCTTTTATTGAGTTACTTGATTGCAGTTTTTGTTTTATTGACCTTTGAATTTTATTCCCGATATATGTATACGAGCATCGAACTTCCGATATGTATGAGTGTTCTTCCTTCCAAGAAATTATTGGATTAAAATTATTAAGTTCGGAAAAACACAAACCTTAGAGTTTAGAAAGTGTTTGTTATAAATGGGTAGGTAGTGTTCGCGTCAACTGAAAAGCAATAAATTCTAAAAAATATATCGTGCGATCAATAATGTAGTAGATAAAAATCCAGACCAAAAATGCATCTGGAAAATGGTTCTGTTCCTGTTGCTCATACCTATACTTACATTTAAATTTCGAATAACAAAATCTGAAAAAACATTGGATAAAATACATTTTCACCTCACTTAAATAATTATATTAGTTATATTATGCTACATGATATACATACAATTCTATTAGAGCTGATTGTACTTTATATCACCGTTTCAAAATGGGGGACCATTTTGAGAAATCCCCGTTTTGCGAACTCCACATTTTTCGATATCTCCATTTTGAGAAATCCACTTTTCGAGAAATCCCCATAGTGCTCCTAAACGTCAACAAAATAGCTCACTGTGAACCTTAAATCTTAAACATAAAGATTAAATTAAGATTTCAGAATAATTGTACTTAATATTTACTGTCATCGCCACAAACGTCAATGTGGCCACGTGGCCCCAAAGTCTCGTTTCGTTTTTCAAGCGCTCGTCGGGAATCTATTACATATATTGATCGAAGCAATCATTCATCTAAATAATAATACTATAATAATAATAGTCAAAAAATGTTTTGCTAACTGTAAAATTGCGAAAGGTTGTTTTGACAAAACTAAATGTTTTTTTGCCAAATGAATATTTGGGAAATATGGTTTGCGAAGTGATACTTTGGGAAACGGTTTTTGCCCATACATCAGGACTCCCACAAAAAACATGTGGCCCATAGAAACCTTTCAAACTGAACTGGGACTGGGAGCAATGCTGCGGTTCCCAACTACGTACGAGTACATACTTCCATTGTATCGGCTGCTCTGCGTGGACCGATCGAGTTTTCCTATTAGTCGGCACCAGAAACTTCTTTTTCAATTTGATCTGGTTAATTCGGTCAAGACGGAACTATGGTTACATACAGGTATGTGTGAGAAGCGGACCTACAGTAAGATATTGCATTGTAAAGTTTACGGAAACACTACATATGTATATAAAACAACTTTATTTAGCACCGGCCTAGGATCCCAACTTACTAACTAAATCCCAGCCCCAACACCATACTGACAGACCAAAAGGTACGATAAGCTCTTTCTGCATAAAACGAAACGCACCCGATTAAATTGAAATGAGGGTATGCAAGTTACTTATTAATTTAATAATTTATTTATTTTTTGTTTTCTTATTCACTGTTTCTTTTTTTACTGTAATGTCTGTGTCTCAGAATAATAACTCTATAGCTTTAGTTACCGGACCGGACTAAAATAGCAACACTCATTCATCAGTTCGTACTATTTTAACTAATGAACCTAAGTGATGTATTGGAAAGAGATCAATTGTCCCTTTTCTTTCGTTATTTTGAAGGTGTCACCAGATTTGTGACGTCATATTTGAGGTAATGTAGTCAGTGACTTTATAAAGGACTCAAAGGTTTTTTTTGATCACCGATTATCTGATGACCGTTTGACATAACAATACAAAAAATAAAAACTAAGTGTCAACCATTTGTCGCACTCCAACCTCCTTTTCTAGCCATAAGATAGCACGGAACTAAACATAGTTGCACGATTTTTATTTTAGCCATCCTTCTATAGCTTTAGTTATAGTTCTGAGGTCTGTGTGATCGTCAATAAATCATTTCTTTCTTTCTTTCTTAATTATGAGATCAACACCTCTGTCTCCCTGTGATTTTATCCTAAGGTTGCGATCCTTTACAATGGATCCTGTACAGGATCGAAACCTTAGGATAAAATAATAAGTACCTAAAAACGCGATTTTAATATTTGGTGAGATGACGGTCAAGTGCTCACCCGTAAAAGAATAAAATATTTTCATTATCTTTGCAGGAACAAATAAACAAAATAAATAAATAAAGGAAGGTAAGTGGTCATATGGGGAAGTGGTCGCTAGGGGAAGTTGTCGCTCACGGATTGTGGCCGTTCAAGAAATGTGGCTGTAGCCGATAAGAAAGTGGCCGTTCAAGGGAAGTGGCCGATCACGGGAAGTGGCCGTTTAAAAAATGTGGCCGTAGCTGATCGGATCTGTAAGTGGCACAACCTTTGATTATTGCAATATTTTGGTTATTTAAGTTGTTCCACCAGTGTTTGACAGGACCCATTGATCGACATGTTTTTCCTTTAATCATTAAAATTAGTGGTCACAAAAATTATATACCGACCAACTTCTTCCAATCTGACATCCCGTAAAATTAAATACCGACCACCTACTTCCAAGCTGACATCCCGTAAAATTAAATACCGACCACCTACTTCCTAGCTGACATCCCGTAAAATTAAATACAGACCACCTACTTCCAAGCTCACATCCCGTAAAATTAAATACCGTCCGCCTACTACCAAGCTGACATCCCGTAAAATTAAATACTGACCACCGACTTCCTAGCTGACATCCCGTAAAATAAAATACCGACCACCTACTTCCTAGCTGACATCCCGTAAAATTAAATACCGACCACCTACTTCCAAGCTGACATCCCGTAAAATTAAATACCGACCACCTACTTCCAAGCTGACATCCCGTAAAATTAAATACCGACCACCTACTTCCTAGCTGACATCCCGTAAAAATTTTAATAACGACCAATTTTATTTGCCGGCGATGAAAAATGTGTTGAGCACTGGTCTTACAGTGTCGAGTACTGATGTCACACCCTACGTATATAATCTATATATTAATACGTGAAGCACAAAACTATGTATACCTACCCCTTTTTACGAAAATTGCGCGGACGGAGGAGTATGAAATTTCGCACACTTATATTTTAATAGCGGCCGCTCGCGGTTTCACCCGCGTGGTTCCTGTTTCCGTGGGAATATTGGGGTAAAAAATATTCTATGTGTTAATCTAGGTTAGAAACTATATGTATGCCGAATTTCATTCAAATCCATTCAGTAGTTTTTACGTGAAAGAGTAAAAACATCCATCCGTACTTACAAACTTTCGCGTTTATAGTAATATATAGAGAAGGAGTACAGAATGTTAATAATTTTTAATTATACATAAAAAATACGTTTAATCATAAAAACAAACGTTATACACACTACCATGTATTTGACACACAGGCATATACGTACTCTTTTCAAAAATTTCAAAAATGGAAGAGGAGCGGCCTTAATCTGTCAATGCCAATCCAAACTCACATTCTATCTTTTTAATTTTTCCTTGCTTAGGATACAATCCGTGCAGCCTTAATAAAATTACGGTCAAATTACGACCCTAGGGCGACCACTAGTATTATTAAAATTATAATGGCCGACCACACTTAATCAAAGAATGGTTTGCTACGCCCTAACAGAGTGTCACGTGCACAGCTTTATTTACTTTTTTTTATATCTTACGGGTAAACACAGTGCCTTGATCTCACCTGATGTAAAGTGATGATAAATGCCAATGATGGAAGCGCACTTCACAAGGGATCATCAACTACTGAGGCACTGGCTATCTTATCTCAAGCTGCCGGAACACAACAATGCCACAAACATTGATGTTATGGCGACATATTTAGATAAGATGGTGGTAGCTAGCCAGGCGGATAAACAAGTCCTACTACCAACCAAACCGAGTACACAAACATGTACCCCCCACTGAGAATCGAGCCTGGGTCCTCTGGGTCTACACCAGTGGTCTTAACCATTAGACACAGAGGCGGTTTAACACCGCCATACACCGCTAAATTGTATAATGAATCGCAATAATCGTTTCAATTTGAATTAAATTACAATATAACCTCTTTTAGTGAAACATTATAAAACATAACATGAAAGCTTGCGTCCGCGGCGTGATGTTTGTGAAATATTTGTTTATTTGAGCGATATATAAACTTTTTGGTGGTAACGTGGCCGCGTTAACTCCTCGAACTTCGAGAGGCTGCGGCGGCGAACCTCCGCCCTCCCAACTATGTGAGCCGACCACTCTCGACGCGTCGCCGCACTGTCCAAAAATCGAGTTACTCTATTGTAGAGAATTAGTTTTATTTTATTTTATTTTTCATTTCATTTTAGTTATTAGGACAACCATACATACTACAGTTAAATTAAAAAATAAACATAAAGAAGTCTTACACCCGTATTTATAAACAAGCCATTACTCGCTACTTAGCGATTACTTCGTTAAGTCGTAACTTGTTCTTATGCAAAAGTCTCACAAGCAAAGTTATAAGTATAAATTATTACTTCATTACTAATTATTTTTTGGATAATCATGGTTCGGGAACAGAAATACCTTTGGTTCAATTTGTTGTAATGGATCACTAGAAGTAGAAATACCTATTAACCCTATTCTTGGCATAGTGGATTATTTGAGACACTTAGCTTACAAAGCATTTCAAGTAGTGATATAAAATTCCACAAAAAAAAACTTTGCCAAGTATAGGGTTAACTATTTATGTTATAAAAAGTTTTCTTAGCAAATTAGAATAGAAGTCTTCTTATTAAATTAAATATAAGTATTATTATTATTATCAAATTCATTAAGACATAACACAAACTATCACACAAAATATGAATTCAATACTAGCTTGTTACAAGCTTGTCACTATGAATTCTTTGATAAATCTAACTAGCTTGCTTGAGTAAAGATATTGGTGACTACTGCTGCGCCTTAGAATTCTAACTTTTGACGTTTCTAATTTCATCGGTTTATGAAAGAATGTAAACTTTTACATAAGCAATTACTTTTGCTTCAGTATGGGCTTTTACTCGTTTATAAATTAATCTGGCTGAATTTACAAATAATATTTGTAATGAATTCTAACTAAGAACACCTGCGTTTGAGAAACATACTTACAGCATATTACAATAGAATTCACAGAGTATAACACAAATGCCAATCTTTATCTTTATATATAAATCTTCTGTGCGTGTGTATGTTATTGAACTCCTTCCAAACGGCTGGACCGATTTGGATGAAATTTTGTGTGTGTCCAAGTGGATTTGAGAATGGTTTAGATTTACAATTGGACCCGGTAGGTGGCGCTGCTATAGTGGTCCATCATGGGATACGGGTGTTCTTAAGCGGACGAATGATTTGTTTGTTTTGTTGTCATGGAAACTGTCAAAGCGGTACGATGTCCGCCGGTCAGTTAGTATGTATACATAAATCTTCTGTGCGTGTGTTTGTAATTGAACTCCTTTTAAACGGCTGGACCGATTTTGGTGATTTTTTTTGTGTGTGTTCAAGTGGATTCTGCGCTGCAATAGTCCATCATGGGATACGGGTGTTATCAAGCGGACGGACGAAGTTGCGAGCGGGCCTCTAATTTACTTTAAAAATATAGACAAACGAGTCAGATAAGGCGTTCCGATAAGAAAAAAAGTAAAAGTATAGGTACCTTTTGTAGGATCACTTGTAGATTGTAGGAACTAAGGTTACGAAAAGATAATTTTAGGATATGTAGCAACGAAGCCTATAAGTAGTTGCTAATAAAAAAAACAAAGTTTACCTTTTAAGCGACATGAAAAAGTGTGTATATTTATTTATCTCCAACATTTAAGCACCGATGTGAATGTTTGTTTTTTAAACATTTATGCACAGATTTTAATTATTGTTTCCGTATAAGTAATTGGGATATACCAGACGTTCTCTCTATCTGCTTTAATCGTTAAAATAAGACATAATTATTATGAAGGAAAACTGGAATCGATAGTTTTAATTATCTATTTCAGTTTTAACTAAATGTACATAATTATAGTGTATGTACATTCAAAATTATTTCTGTCAGTAACTTATGAATTTATGAATATTTAAAAAACTTAATGAGGTCATAGCTAGTATTTTGTTTTTTTTACCATTATGCTTTAACTCCTATAGGTACTACCTACAACGATAAAGTATTATTACATAGTATATTGCTACTCAGACAGTTAAATTTTATGACAATGTAATATTCTCTTATATTTTTTTTATTGCCACGATCTTGTCTACGAACATTTTTCATTCCCCTCACCTCAATAAAAATATTCAACAAAAGTAAAGCGGCTAACAAAAATAAAATTCTTAAAAAAATATTGCAAATAACGACGAGATCACAGGATTCCGAAGCGATAAGGCGTGTGAAAGATTCATCTCGATGCCCCTGGGGGCAATTGCTCTCGAAGTTGCCTTCACTCCGGTCATACCATATTTTTCAAAATCTCCAACTAAGTTATGAATTTTCAAAGTGCGCCTATGAGCCAAAGTTTAGACGTCGTCGGCAGGTTTATCACCAACTAACTGTGCTCGCGACTTCGTCCGCGTGTAATAATGACTTTCGGCAGCATTTTTAATATTTTAGGCTCTTGTTCCCGTTTTTGCAACATTTTTCACTGATGCTTCGCTCCTATTAGTCGCAGCGTGATGTTATATAGCCTAAAGCCTTTCTCGATAAATGGACTATCCAACACAAAAAGATTTTTTTAATTTGTACCAGTTATTCCTGAGATTAGCGCGTTCAAACAAACAAACTCTTCAGCTTTATAATATTAATTAATATAGATAAAAGCAACCAGTTGTTGTACAATGCTCTATGATTGCTCGCTTAGTGCATTCGCAATTAAAATGTATGTAATAGTTTATATACATTGAGGGATTTGTGTCCGTAATACCAATTTATTAACCGCAACTTAACTTACTTACTTAAATTAGTAAGCTTGCGGGCTCGGATCTACCTTTTGGGGGTTAAAGTTACTCGCGTCCGTAGGTTTACCCTTGAGACCCTACACGTGACCCCTGGGTGGTGCTAAATGAGTGACACTGTCTGAGTGGTAGAGCCACGCTGCGTTGCAGCACGAAATGGGCCGGCTCGCCCGGCGAAATACCATCCTCTCACAGAATATCGGCGTGAAACAACGGCACTCGTTGCTGTTGTGTTTCGTCCGGTGAGTGAAAGTACCCGAGGCCCATCTCTCATCTCCTCCCCCCTCCCAATTCCTACTCCTCCTCAAGATCCAACTCCTTCCTCAAGGTCGGCAACGCATCCGCGATTACTTTGGTTTTGCAGTTTTTTTTTTCAGGGGACCCACCTGCTCATTTGCCTCCTTTTATCATAAAAAAAAAAAAAAACCTACGGTACGGTTTCTCGCGATTCTCGTGGCTTGGGAGATGTTATGCAAAAGATTCGTGAATGGTGGGACTCGTGTTTTGTTTTTTTGGAATGATATTTGAAAACCGTGAAACAAATACGCATCGTAAATGTTGGTAGGTATACACGTTTTTGTTTGGATATTTAACACAAATGTGCCAGACCCGACACAATATCGAAAAGTTCGTTTTCGACATTGACCCGACATAAGATTGACCACGTGATTTAGCGCGGCTTGTGTCAATCTCATACATTTTATTATTTTCGAACTTCGCTATCGTTTTCTTAATGTTACTTTGGCTAAGCCTACCGGTCGGGTCAATGTCGAAAACGAACTTTTCGATATTGTGTCGGGTCTGGGTGGTTGTGCTACCGTCGCGTCGTTCTTTCTAATTTCCATAACACGAGTCCTTTAGCTACTTACCTTGAGATGTTGTCTAACATTATAGTTTAATTATTGAGTTTAATTGAAAGTGTTAAATTAAGTTCTTCTTTGACATAAAGTTATATTGCCTGCCCAACTTTAGCTTAGCAAGCGACAAATGAGCCGTCCCAGATCCAATCACAGTTAATATGCGCCGGTCCGATAATTTCTGATGTATAAGCGTTCGCCAAAGTGCATTTACGTGTTGCACACAGTACATTTAATTAATACTCAGCTCGTGACCCGGCTTTCAGCCGTCGAGCCGTGCTGTATAATCCGTTTTCGTACGTACCCTACCTTTCGGTACCTACACTTAATGTTGATTTGTTTGTTTGTTGACTGCTGAAAAAGGCGAAGATATGTGCAGTTAAATTTTGTTTAAATGACGACTAGCATGTTTAAGTAAGTAAATAGTCTATTGAAAGGGATTTGGTAAGGGCTATTAAATTTACTTTCGAAATGTTACAATTTATCCAAATCAAGGTCATAGAACTTGTAGTTTTTCTAATATTCAGCTTTTAAATGCTGATTGCAGGGTAATTATGTGCAATATACTGTCCTGCTGGGAAAAGGGCACCATCATTGAAATCAAGTCATCACTACAAATTATCTGTATTGGCTTAATCACCACGCTTGCCAAGTGCGGTTTGGTGATCACAAGCTAAGCACCGAAAAAATCCGAAGACACTTAGCCCAACCTGATGGGAGTTGAACCCGGGACCTTCTAGTATCGGGCCGAGCGCTATACCATTGGGCCACCGAGGCGTTACTGGCGTAGTACCTATGCCTTTGATTAAGGCGATGCATTAGAAATTTACGTGGCGAGGATCTCGATTTTTCCCAACAATTACAAAACATATGAAAGTGATATTTGATGACATGATTTTTGATTTAATTGACTTCATTTTGCTAGTTGAAGAAACACGATTTGTCAACTTTTATAACAAAGAAAAAAATATCAAAGTAACCTCTTTCAAAACATAGATTTGCATTTTACAGGCAAACCAGACCGATTTAAGCATCTAAATTTTCTTAGTAGATTAGTCTTAACACGCACTTCAATATGCTAATTCATTTTTTTTTAAATAATTGGTAGTTTTAATTTGAAGTAAAAAAATAGTTTTTCTTATGGTACGGGGCCCATCGCTCCGTATTAGATTAATTGTGTAGCGGTGCGTCGCCTTAATTACACATTCTGTTGTTTTAGATTATCATAGCATTGCATATTTTCAAGACCATTGTTCGACACATACACGAGCCTTCCTTATGGACGGATAGGGAGAACGGGCCATAAACCACCACGGGCCCAGATGGTTATCAACGACTACTGATGCAGCCGGGACTAATTGATTTCCGATTTCGTTACCAAAACGTTTATGAAGTAGTTCGTCGACATTGAATAGGGCTCCTTTGGCTTACAGAGTAAGAGTATAGTGTTGATTTCTACGAGTTAGATTGAGCCACTATAGCATAGTTGGTAGTGCACCTGACCGGCATGTCATGGGGTGCGGGTTCGAATCCCGCTTGTGGAATTTTTTCAACACTTTGTCTTTTTTCAGACTATTTTTCTGTTTTTAAAAAGTTGGCTAGGGATACTTAGAATCGATAATAGAACACGTTCCAATAGTTTTTAGAATTTTTGTCTGTTTATCTGTATAACTGTTTGTCTGTTTATTTGACCGCGCATCACGTGAAAATGGCTGAACGACGACGACAACCTCCTTGGTCGAGTGGTTTGTACACCGGTTTTCATGGTGTCGCCATCACTGAGGTCCCGGATTCGATCCTCGGTCGGGTCAATTTACAAATTATTGTTTTTCTAAATTGTCTCAGGTCTGGGTGTTTTCTATGTATAATAAGTATGTATTTAAGTATTTCAAGTATGTTTATCCGTTGTCTAGTAACCATTTAACGAGTTTCATAACGAAGCTTCTCTTGGGCTAGATAATTAGTGTGAGTGTAGGAAACTTTATTTATTTATTTATTTATCACCAGCTGATTCTATGTCCCCACTGCAGGGCACGAGCCTTCCCTATGGATGGATAGGGAGAACGGGCCATAAACCACTACGCGGGCCCAGTGCGGATTGGTGGTTGTTAACGACTGCTAATGCAACCGGGACTCTACGTGCCTTTCGAAGCGCGGAGGAGCTCGAGATGATACATGTTTGGTCACCCATCCGATGACCGGCCTTTGCGAAAGTTGCTTAATCTAAGCAATCGCAGACCGGGTGCGTTATCCACTGCGCCATCGAACTCCTACATAGAGCTACATCGAGCAGATAGACTCATCTGTTAGAAGTTCTTATACTTAGGTACCTATTTAATTTTAACCGCCTCTGTGGTCTAGTGGTAAAGACCACCGGTTTCAAACCCGTAAGTGCCGAGTTCGATTCCCAGCGCGATACATGTTTATGTACTCGGGTCAGTTGGTGGTACAATTGTTGTGTTCCGGCAGCTAGAGATAAGATAGCCAGCGTCTCAACAGTTGAGAATTCCTGGTGAAGTGCGCTTCCATCTTCAAAGTATGAAAAACAAAAAATCTAGCGATATACTTTACCCGGTTTTCAAACGGAACTCTTATACGTTAAATAAATGAAAACTACCTACTTACTGATTGTGTCCAGTAAAAAACAAATCAATATTACGTGCCTTACAATTATACAGATAATAAGCTTCGTATACTTAATCCGAGTTATGTTCCCGTTGTGTAGACGTCATTTCAAATTAGAGAAAAAGAGACAAAACACGGAATCACTATTCGAAGTTTATTCCCTGTTTATTTGTAAGACCCTTAAATGTTTCCCCGGTTGGATAAAGTCTGACGGGACGAGGAACTAAATTAAGTTTCTGGTGTAAGCCCTGCCCTATCTCTAGACTTCTGAACTTTCCAATAATCAGACTAAAAAAAAGGAAAAAAGAAAAGCTCTTCCTGTGTTGGTTGTCGGTTGTTCTTAGTACAAGGTCTTTCGGCGCAGACTCATGAAACGATGGTGTGGTAACTTCAAAAAAGATCTATTAAGCTTAAAATAAATAATGAATTTTGACTAATTTGCCACGTAGTATTTGTTCCTATAGTAATAATCTATGAAAAATGTATGTACTTAACCAAATAAAATGAGACGCTTCAATAAAACAACTACTCGCGTTTATTTTACACATTGAATTTATATTATTTTATCCTGACGTTTCGAACTCTTTGCAGGTTTGCAGGGTCTGTAAAAGTTGTTTTATTTAAATGTACACCCTTGTATAGTCGACAATGAAATTGCTTTACCACCTTAGAAGTGAATTTTGTTTGCATATAATAAAACAGCAAGTTCTATTTTTGTTTAAAAGACCAAGTGACAGATACGTTGTCATTATTGACAATGAGCCTTAGCGAAATTTTATTGTTATGGAAGTTTTTGTCAAAAGTGATAAAGCAATTTCATGGTCGACTATACTAAAACAAAAGCAGACAATGATTTTTTTTTAATACTTAGCTCGGCAAATGACTCCATCCCACCTGATGTTAAGTGGAAATGAAGTCCAGACACGAAGACAACTGTTTGCGTAAACTTTAGAAAACAATATGAGTCACTTCAAGTAAACGCCGGCGCCGTATCACAATTATTGTGACAATCTAATTAATTACAATTGACCACTCAATCAATTTATCTGCCAGCTGCAGACACCAACAACATTTGTACGTACATGCACCACACTATAATCTGTCTAATTTCTACTAATCCACTAAGTAAATACGAAGTAATTAACTAGTGTTGCTTAAGACAAATCTCCAGAGCTTACTGTTATCAAATACCTCTGGCGTTGCATGTACTATCAACTCTGAGCGAACACGAACTCACAAACCACGGCAACTGTACAGTCACGAGCACTGATATGGATACACTTTGATTCTTATTCCTTTGTATTAAGAGTTACAATTGTTTACATATTCTTGCCCGAGATTGTATGTTGATATGGAATTCTGCACGGTCGGCGTAGGTTATAATATAATGTATAATGTCAAGAAAAAAATTAAACTTAAACACCCTTATTTTTTTAACTCCCATAGTATATTTTCTGTCCATTAGGTATTTTGCAGAACTTTTACTACGGGACTAACTCTGAACTCATTAAACAAAATCAGCTGTTCCATACATTTTGATCGAGTTAGGTAGTACCACAAAACACGTGGGTGATATATATCTGCTGATATATTTTTTTAAATGACAGCCCTCAAAGATTTTCTGGTATTAAAAATAGGTGGTCTCATACAGAAAAGTACAAAAAAAACAATTTGCGAACTCCGCAAAAGTTAGATACAGAATTCTGATCGTAGGTATTTGCTGTCTTTTCATTTTGTTCAAAAAATTGCAAACTTTTCTATCCACTGGGAAACTGAATGTTGACTAAAGCGACGATCTACAAACAGTAAACAGCGGCGGCCGTTGACTAAATCCTCCAATTTCGGATTAATTGTTTCTCGTTTCGAAATAAACCAAACCGAAATTCGCTTCTCATTTTTGTTTCTGTAACATAAATTGCCATACGACTCTTTAACAAACCACAATTTTGTTATCTATCTTCTTCTATCTATATCTCTATATACATTTGTATGGTGAAACTGAAGGTAGACACAGTTTGTCTAAACTATTTTTTTTTAGTTTTTTATTATTATTTGGATTTTATAGTTTTGACGTCAATAAGTGCCTGTGAAGGTTTATGTTGAATAAATGATTTGACTTTGACTTTATATCTTCTTCTATCTTCTATATCTATCTATATCTTCTACTCTATACTATTAATAAATAGTTTAATAGGGCTCCCATACAACAGACATGATTTTTTTGCTGTTTTTTATAGATATTGGTACTGGTGATCCGGCTCGAAGGACCAAAAATGGTGATGCGGATCGAAGGAACAAATGGGTGGGCGAGAAAACAAAAATGGCGGCGCGGGCGATGTTATGCTATTTAGTGAACTGTTTTTTTTTTGTTTGTGCTACACTAGGATAGGGGAGGTTTGAACTGCGAGGAACGGTGATGTGGACAACTAGGTAATCAGTTTAATTGAGGTGGGTAAGGAACATACCTTTAAACAGCTACAGCGACCGACGGCGACGTCGCGTGGTCGGCAGGCGGACGAGCAGTCGTTACCGGCACGAGGTTGGTGGCCGGCAGACGCACTTTGCTGGAGTACGGGCTTGGAACACCAGCGCGTGGTCCCTCGCAGGTGTAACACTTTAAACGCGGATATTTCGGTTTGCCAAAATGCAGATTCCCAATGGAAACGCGGCGGCGCGAGTATCTCCTTCAAACGTCATCAAAACACTTGCGCGGTCGCGGCGCGGGCATCCTCTTCAGACTCTATTAATGCACTGGTTTTCGATGCGGCCACAGCCCTAGTTGGCGTGTGGCCTTCTATATTGCGGTATGTATTGGAGGGAATATGGGCAAAAAAAGGAACCTAGTATAGCGCCACTACTTTTATCAAATAGAAAAATATTATGATAGCGAAATGCACGTAACTATTTTTGCGCGGCAAATTTAAAGTTACCAACTGGCGCAACCAGGTACAGAACCCTTCGTGCGAGAGTCCGACGCGCACTTGGCCGGTTTTTTATATTTTACGAGTAAGCACAGTTCCTTGATCTCACCTAATGTAAAATGATGATAATGTCAACGATGGAATCGCACTTCACCCGTGATCCTCAACTAGTGAAGCATTGGCTATCTTATCTTTAGATGCTGGAACACAACAATGCTACATACATTGATGTTATGGCGACATATATTTAGAGATGGTGGTAGCTAGCCAAGCGGACAAACAAGCCCTCTCTCTCTCACAACAAGTCTCTGTGATCTAAGTAGTTAAGACCACCGATAGCAGACCGAGAGTTCCCGGGTTCCCAACGGGGGATACATATTTGTGTACTCAATTTTTAATTGGTGGTAGGGCTTTTTAATCTGTCTGACTAGCTACCACCATCTTATTTAAATATGTCGCAATTACATCAATGTTAGTAGCATTGTCTATGTTCCAGTAGCAAAAGATAAGATGGCAGGTGCTTCAGTAGTTGTAGAATCAAAGTAAAGTGCGCTTCTATTTTTTTTAAAACATCTTCATACTCACAGACCTAGTGTGCAAACTGCAAACAGGTTAGTTCAGCGCTGGCTGTCGCCTCCATTAGACGAGACAAAGCGTGGTGTCTCCCAGTTCACGCGATGATACTCGCAGCGACCGTCGGCTATAACTCGCCAGTTAATTATAATTGAGCTGCGGAGGGCAATTTGACTGCTCTGCATTGCAGGGTGACCACACTGAGGCCCTACCATTACCTCTTAAATAGGGACACTTAACTGAGCAACTGGGTTGTAGGCATAAATCAAACTAAATTGCCTACTATAGTAGCTTATTTTGAAGAACTAGTGCTCGGATGTAACACCGTTCATATATTTACTGTTTGTGTTGTTATAATTGTTTGTTTGTACATCACTTTTATAAAAATCTCGTTATTTAATCCCTATAGCTCCGTTAGATTACTGACGAGACGCTATTCGCTACACAAGCGCATTAATTAGCTTTCTATAATGGTTATAATAAAAATGTGTTAATAAGACATTACTGCGATCGCCAACCCACCTGCCAAGCGTGGCGATTACGGCAATTACCCCTCATATCCTTGGGGGAGGCCTTTGTCCAGCAGTGGACGTTTTTTGGCTGAGATGATGATGATGATGATGAAGACATTAGTAATATGTTATACCTACTTACTTCCAAAAGATGGAATAGTCTAACAGCACACGTTTTTCCATCTTCCTATGACATGGGGTCCTTCAATCGAAGCTTGTAGCTTGTGGACCGGTAGCGTTTTCACGACTACAATGTTTTCACGCTGCACCAGTTGTCCTCGCGTCTCCAGACGCACCTGATGTTAAATGGAAATGGAGTCCACTCCATTTCCACTTCACATCAGGTGGAATGAAGCCATTTGCCGAGCTCGTAATAAAAAAGCAGCAACATTTTTGTCAAAGTTTTATATGTGTTTCATTTAAAAAACAGCATCTGTATTCCTCAGTAGATGCTCCACTAGATTCTCCGAGGGGTTTAGATCGGATCGGTCGGGAGAGCGAAACAACCCGAGGGCGCCTCGAAAGGCTCGAACGTTAGCTCGGGTTGACCAAGCCGTGGTAGTGGGGAGAAGCGCCCAGGTACATGTCTGTACATGGTCGCGTGTGAACCGGCTCGTCGTACCCTTGTTCTACGAGTACGGTGTCTTGGGCCTAAACTAGTGTGCATGTTTAGTGTATTCTGTAAATGTGTAGTGACATTTAGAGGATCGGGCGGGGGGGCCAACTTGCCGCACTAAGCGTTTTGCATCATCCTTTCTTGTGCGAACGGCAAAGTTGTGGAATCCTCTTCCGGCGACTGTTTCCTGACACATATAACATGTCTATTGAAGGTCAGAGTGAATGAGCATCTTATTGGTGAGAGTGATGGGAAGTGTAGATGTGGTCCATCTTAGACCACATCTACACTTCCCATCAGTTGAGATAGTGGTCAAGTGCGAACTGAAGTTAATAAAAAAGCAAAAAAAATACAGCAATCATATTTTGAAGTATTTATTATACAAAAACTCATTTTGTTTGTTGAAACAATGCAAAGATTCTGAATGAAATACCTTATTATTGTAATTCTTGTCCCATTTGATCGATAACGCATGGATCACCTAAACCCTAATGTCTTGTCTTGTGCTAGGCGCTGTCTGCCGAGGTATTGGAGATTGAGAGCTATTTAGCATGGTCCTAATAGTTTATTGTCGTATGATGTTCAGGTTTATGAAATCTTTACGAGTCTGACCCGAATCGGCGTTAATGTGTGGTATTTAAGTCTACTTGCGTAACTACAGACGATACTTATTTGCTTAGTATGGGTATGTATGACATAGTACATCATCACCAGCTTGTTTCACTCCACTGCTGGGGCACGAGCCTTCCCTATAGATGGATAGAGAGTAAGTAAAGTCGTGACATAATACATCTAACCCTAATTACTTAACAATTTTTTTTTGTATCGTAGCTAAAAATTAGCATAAATTTATCTTACAATAGAATTGAATAGAATCATTTATTTTTCATAAACTATTATGGTAACTTAAATAAGATGGAGCAGATAAAGTTTCAGTATCACATATTTTTGCCATAAACAGCGTAGAAATAATTTAGAAATTAATGTTACATAATAGAAAATTCAAATTAATTATAGCATCTTAAGAAAATCCATGCATGTTTAAAACGATAAAATTAATTAACTAATATAAAAAAGATTTGAATGAATATATTTATTATTGAATTTAAACAAAAAAAGAAATTACAAATTATCAAAATTAAATCAATAAAGTCATTGTTTAAAAAGTCACCAACAATATTAAGAGCGTTTACGCAGCACACTAGCGCCGCCAATGAAAAAAAAACATATCTAGTAATTAGAGATAGAAAATCCAATTATGCTCAACAAACTATCTGAATGAAGTAATTTAGCATTTTTACGTCACCTAATGAACACCTCACATGTTATGGTTTAGTTAAATAAGACGTTACGGCAACTTTTAACTATAACCGACGTAAACGCTCTTAACACCTCTCCAATAAATTATTAATCTCTTCTTATAGAGTAACAATGGCAATGTTTTAATATTATTTGGTAACTTATTATAAATAACCGGTGCCATTCCAAATATGTTCTTTTTTACAGTGCTGCGCTATATCCACCGGTAACATGTAAATTTAACTATTTTTGAATTGACTTGACATAAGAAAGTAAAAAAAATAGGTCTTCGCAATACCTACATATTTCGTCCCGTTTATAAGTGGATGCAAGTATCTTTAAGATCTACTGCATTCGGCAGACAGTTAGTTTAAGCACGGCATGCTTATTAAACTGAGCTGGATGAATAATCCGATTTGCATCGAGACTAGGCTTATCCTATTAACATCTTTAGTATTCTAATTGTGACATTGAGTTCACAATGCTGTATCTCTAGCGACCTAGAAATAATAGTATATTAAACAAGCATTTAAAAAAATCTAATGTTTACAATTGGAAGAGATGTCGCCTAGACAGCGAAAGCTACGAAAGGTGTGGGTTCGCTTCACACCAGGCAAATAGTATTAGGATAGGATCCAATCCGGTACAAAGTCCTTCGCCAAAGAACAACGCATCCCTACTAATATTATAAATGTGAATGTGAGTTTGTTTGTTACGCTTTCACGCAGAAACTACCCAACCGATCATCATGAAACCTTGTACACGTATTCTCAAAGGTATTGGGAAGGTCACAGAACACTTTTTATTAAAAAAAAGTAAGTTTATATATTTATTTATTTTTATATTGGCACGTTATAGTGACTACATTCTGCCTGATGGTAAGCAGCCGATGCAGTCCAAAATAATGAGAGCGCTCCCCACCGTAGAACAAGCACGTTAACAAGCGCACTCATTCATGACGGCCTGCATAAATGCAGTTTCACGCCCCGCTTAAAAGACCCGGGACTATAGGAACTGGGAAACACATGCGCCGGCAAAGAATTCCAAAGCCGAATAATCTTACAGAGGAACGACTTTCCAAATTTTTTGGTACGAGTACTGATTGTCTGTACAGTATGATGGTGGTTCCTAAGACCAGCACGTGTAGTCCGGGAGAGGAAAAGAGAGGGTGGGATTAGATCAAAAAGCTCTTCAGAACACTCTCCATAGTGATTCCGGTAGAAGACACTGAGAGAAGCAATGTCTCTACGCAGCTGGAGGTCCTCAAGAGAGGCTGTATTTTGTTTGTTTGTTTGATACGCTTTCACGCGTATATAATTAACGATTCGTTTGTTTTGTTGTCATAGAAACTGTCAAAGCGGTACGAAGTCCGCCGGGTCAGCTAGTTCAAGCATGCAGGGTCTGGTGCACTTACAATTGATGTTGTTAGTTGACGAGTTAGTCATTAGAGACAGTTTTTAGCAACTGTCAAAAGGATTTTCTATATAATAGAAATTGTATGGGCATGGCAAACTATGACGTCACCATTTCGTTTCGTCAATTTAGTGTTTATTAATAACTTTTTAGTTTACAGAAATTCATGCTTAGGTCAAATATGAAAAAGGTCAATAATTTAAAGAACTGTTACGTGATTTCACTTACACGTTTAATGGAGTTAGTATCAGTTGGTCTAAAACTCTACTGGTCTACTGATCTAAATCGCAACTGGTCTAAAACGCAACTGGTCTATAGCGCAACTGGTCTAGTGGTCTGTAAGTAAGTAAGTAAACAGCCTATAATTGTCCCAATGTTGGGCAAAGGCCTCCATCATTGAAATCAAGTCATCGCTACAATTGATGGGTAATGGCTTAATCACCACGCTTGCCAAATGCGGGTTGGTGATCACAAACCCGGGCTATGCATCGAAAAATCCGAAATACACTTTGCCCGACCTGGGAATTGAACTCGGGACCTTCGGGTATCGGACCGAGCACTCTGCCACTCGGTCACCGAGGCGTTAGTGGTCTGTAAAATAAAATATTTTAAAATGCTGAAAGTTCTGGAATTTATTATTGTATTGTTGTTTTATGCCATCGTGGCTCTGTTTATTTGTTATACAATGTTATGTTCATACAACATTATCTATTCTCACTTCATGAGCGTAAGAAGCCTTGTCAATTTCAATAACTAGGTACGTCACGAACATCTGATCTTTACGTGTTTACAAATATCAAGGATACGGTAGGGTAGGAATAAGCAAATTACTATATTTAAAAATTATAGTACTAATTCTATGTAGGTATTTTGCACATACTTCTACAATGTAGCTCTGTCAGAAAAGCTGTTATAATACTCATTTCTGTTACATGATTCGCGCAGTGTGTGGGTAAGTCTAAGTACTGTAATTATTATGACTAGTGGTCGCCCAGTGTTCGAAATTCGACCGTGCTTTTATTAAGGCTGCACGGATTGTATCCTAAGCAATAAAATATTAAAAAAGATAGAATGTGAGTTTGGATTGGCAGTGACAGATTTCGGCCGCTCCTCTTCCATTTTTGAAATTTTTGAAAAGAGTATTATATGCGTGTGTGTCAAATACATGGTAGTGTGTGTAATGTTTGTTTTATTGATTTAATGTATTTTTTATGCATAATTTTAAAAAAATATTAACATTCTGTACTCCTTCTCTATATAAACTATAAGTGTGCGAAATTTGATACTCCTCCGTTCGCGCAATTTTCGTAAAAAGGGGTACAAAGTTTTTGCTTCACTTATTAATATATAGATGTGTAGTTAAGTCTAAAGGGGACCAGTACGTACAACAATTATAAACACTGCTAATTAGATACTAATCTGTGGTTTGTGGTAGTAATTTGAAATTAGAACATCTATGTAATAGGAAGACAAAGAGATTGATTTGAGAGTCGGTAACACGACGACGACGACGACGACACAAACGTAGTTAACGTATTTATAATTATGTAATAATCAGAGTTGGAATAGGCAGTGCAATTTTGTAGGATTTCGTGACAATATGGACATCCCATAGCTTCCTCCCATACAGATAATGCGCGGTAAGAACTGGTTTACAACCCTTCCATTCACCGCTTTTAAGTTTTATTCGGGCAAAATCTACCAACAGAAAAGGTTACACGAGAGCCACCAGACGCCCTTGCGCAAGTAAACAAATTCGCATAAGGGATCAAATTATACGAAATGCGAAAAGGCGACCAGGTAGTCCAAGACGAAGATGGCGGGACGACCTTGATGGGTTCATGAAGGAATGGCATCATCATGCCATTACAGGGGACCAGAAGGTGTGGAAAAGTGTGGGGAGACTTTTGCCCAGGAGTGGGACAGCTATGGCTGATATAATAATAATAATATCATCATCATCATCATCATCATCTCAGCCAAAAGACGTCCACTGCTGGACAAAGGCCTCCCCCAAGGATCTCCACAACGACCGGTTTTGTGCTACTCGCATCCAGCGGCTTCCCACGACCTTCACCAGATCGTCGATCGTCAACATATAGGGTCTAACAATATCAATAAGCGAACGTTTAAGGGGAGCATCTACACATCACAATAAGCATGCTCACCAAATTTGGTCCAAAACTACAGGCTCGTTACCGAGATAATCAACAAAACAATATCATAATTCACCAAAAAATACACCTTTTCCAAACCCGTACAGCTGTACTACACACACACAAAGATAGCCGTGTGTGTATGAATGTCATACAATAGTTTTCAATTGTGTGCGTGTATCTGTACACTACTTCACTACTACTACACTACTACTTTTATTGACGCTTGCGTGCGTGTTGGTTAAAATACAGCATGTTCATGATGTCATCATCATCATCTCAGCCAAAAGACGTCCACTGCTGGACAAAGGCCTCCCCCAAGATGGGGGGTATTTGCCATAATCGCCACGCTTGGCAGGCGGGTTGGCGATCGCAGTAGGTTGAAAGTAACCTCAGAGAGATGCTGCTGCCCATCCTCTGGAATGGTCCCTTAGTCGCCTTTTACGACACCCACGGGTTGAGATGGGGTGGTGCAATTCTTTATCCCCGGCACCACACAGGGATCATGATGGGTTCATGATGTGCATTATTTTAATTGATTTAGTTTGTTAGAAACATAACATTGAAAAATCACTATAAAACTGGAGCCCATTTTTGTCATTGTATCCAGAATGATGTATAGATACCGCCCTTAAACGTTCGCTTATTGATTTTGTTAGACCCTGTATATTATTATCACCAATAATAATATATGTTGCAATAAATATAAGTTTGTGAACTGTGATTATTTCTATTACAGACAGAGTGGTAGTAGAGTCGCTTTATCACAATCTAGCGATATTTGCGTAAACCGACGCGACGACGACGGTGAAATCAACTGAAAGTCGCTGCAAAGGTGACAGGAAGCGGGGTGCAGCGGAGCGAGCCGCGCTGACTCAGGCCGGGGTCCTACCACCGCATCTCGAACGGTGGCGCTGTTTACCCCCCCTCCCTCTCACACTTCTGAGGACCACACACTCTCTTGATGCGCCGTAGCTTTCGCGCCCGATCTGAGAGTGCTGAGGTAAAGCAACTTTCGCAAAGACCGGACCAATTTCATAATCTCGAGCTTTTTCGTGCTTCGAAAAGCAGTGGGGTCACAAAATGAACTGATGATGATGATCTGAACCCCTTGGAGAATCTAGAAGGGAACGAAGACACCAGGGAGGTAGGTCTACAAAACCTGTGATGGTGTTTCGAATTTCGATCACACGACTTGAAGAAACCTTTAAGTCTCTCGCCGCCCTCAAAAAAGTCCGGTAACGCTGAAAATAACGACTGAGTCAATCGGCATATCTTGGGCCTAAACTAGTGTGCATGTTTAGTGTATTCTGTAAATGTGTAGTGGCATTTAGAGGATCCGGAGGGGGGGCGTTCGCAACTGTTATGGGATCGTCGGGGTCATCTAGGACGTGTTTAGGACGCCTAGATGTATACCGTTTTATTGGTGGAATGCCTCCAACATTATAGTTGGCGGCCGCCACAACAAGTGGGTTAGGGTGGTGGGGGGAGTTATATATTATAGTCTTTGATAGTGGGAAGATCAGGATTAGCAGCAGGGAAACATACGGTTTATGTGCACACGCCTGCACATCAACATGCCACAAACGGTCAAATTTCCTCAATACACTTTGAACTTAATGCTTAAGGCTTAAGGTTGAAAATGTGCTGAAGACATTTGACAGTTTTGAATAGGTTAATGTGCAGGCGTCTGTACAATTGTTACTTAAGTCAAAATTCAGTCGCCGACAACCATTATTGATGATAAAGGGAATAAAGAGTCGATAACTGGTTCCTGTCTAACACTGGTGGGTGCCCCACTACCCTAGTTAGTATTTCCGCTCCTAAAAAAGCTCGGTAAAGCTGAAAACGCCCAGCGACAATCAGCAAACTCTCTCAAAGAAAGACTTCTTGGCGGGAAAGTGAAGAGTCATGTCTGCGGTTTTGTTTTATTTTCTAAAATTTGTGTTATGTCTAATAATAATGTGAAATAATCGTGGATTATTAACCGTTAAGTATTCTTAAGTGCGCATGAGTGCTGGCAAATGAAACAAAACAGTGCAACATCACTTTTCAATTTCTCTCAAGAAGTCTGCCCGAGGATTTAGTAAAGCCCCACATCTTTACTGAGATACTCGAGGGATTAAGGGGTATATCATTTCTCACTTCTCATTTCTATTCTATTATCATTCATCATCATCTATATAAGAAGGAAATATTGTTTATTTATATATTACTTGTAAGAAAAAATATTTTGACACTGGCACAGAATAAGTAATAGTTATACTACACTGGCTAAATGTGCTTATCGCACGAAGCCATCAGCTAAAGGAAAAAAAACAATACGATATTGCAACGCACAGTTTGAACCATGCCTCACACTTCTCGCCTTCACAAATCCAGTGAATTGCTGGTTAAGTGACTTAATAAATAATCCTGGGACAATGGTAGGGGCAGCGGGTAAGCGATTTGGCACATTGCGCCCGAGAGCGGGGGCGAACCAACCACGCCATAATTACGTAGGTACCTACCTACGAAATGTGAGCTGTCGTTTAAATCTTGCGCTGCTTAAATTTGAAGCGAACTGAGCCTGTATTAATTTAATTTTACTCGCCGTCGCGCTGTGTGGAATACATTGTTCCCTCTTTTGTTTAAAGGGGTTGATGCTGTTTTGTCTTGTCGTCTGTGTTAATAAACTAGTGGCACATTAAATGATTATTTTTTTTGTATATTTATCTCATATTATTCACTGAGGAATCGTATTTCTAACTATTGGAACATAATGATATACTTACCTAAATAGTCCAAAGTCAAAGTCAAAGATTTTTATGCAAATAAACTTAAAATAAGTGCGTTTGAATCGTCTAAACATTTTTTACATACTACCCATTCAGGACGTCTATTTTTCAGCTGTGGAGAAGAATGGGCGCAAGAAACTGCACAGCTTTAAAAGAGGTAACGACATTTACAAAAAAAAGTATGTCGTTAGTCGTTACCAAATCATCATCACCAGCTCATTTAATGTCCCCAATGCTGGGACACGAGCCTTCCCTATGGATGGATAGAACGGGCTATAAACCACCACGCGGGCCTAGTGCGGATTGGTGGTTGTTAACGACTGCTAATGCAGCCGGGACCAACGGCTTTACGTGCCTTCCGAAGCACGGAGGAGCTCGAGATGATATATTTTTGGTCACCCAATAACCGGGCTTTGCGAAAGTTGCTTAACCTCAGACCTCGCAGACGGGGGTGTTAACCACTGCGCCATCGAGCTCCATACCAAGTATGGTATGGAGCTCGATGGCGCAGTGGTAAATATGGTAATATGGTATAATGGTAAGTATACCATTATACCATATTACCATATTTACCATGTCATACCATAATAATATACTTCCAATTTATTTCCAACGATGTCAAAGTCTTAGTCGCTAGTTGAGGAGTTGTGGATTAGACCGCATTCTGGAGTGAACCCAACTTTCTTAAAAATCAACGTAACGGGAGTTCAACATATTGGGATTCAACATAATGGGAATTAAACTTAATGTTAACATTTAACTTAACATTTGCCGAGCTAAGTATAAAAACTTAATGGGAATTCAACTTTCATAAAAATCAACATAACGGGAGTCCAACTTAGTGGCCAATTCAACATATTGGGATTCACATATTGAGATTTAACTTAACGGGAATCCAACTTTTATAAAAGTCAACATTTTGGGCGTTTAACTTTTATGGTCCTGGAGGTAAAAAACCCCCGGGGACCTAACGTCACAACAACCGACGCCCGTGGAGATAGTGATTCACGCGACCCCATAGTCGGTGGTTGTTACACCCCTGATCACAACGCCTAGGTGATGCAAGGCCCTATTTGGCCACCATCTCCACAAGCGGGGGGACATCCAGTATATCTGGGCTGTCCTCCCTCACCGGCCCTCGCCAGACTGGGGCCGCGGACGACGTCGACGCGGTTACGTCAAACACCGGACGTGGTGTGAGGTCAGGGTTACAGCCTCTGACAAGTATCTCAAATACCTCTCCTTCTTCCATCGCCACAACAGGCCTTGGAACCGCAGGTTCCCTCTGCGCAGTACTCCGCGCTCTGGCTATGTCTACCCGCGCTCTTTTAACGGGGGGATTGCAAGCCCGAGTTTCAGTTTCCTTAGCTCAACTTAAGCCAGCTTCGCTAATCAATCAATCTTCTCTCCACTCCTTTACATCATCCAGGTTTCGTTGCAGATTACTATACGGTTCAGGCGATTCGCATGGAACGCTCTCCCAAAATAAAATTGACACAAAATTCCTTGCAAATTTGTGTTAAAAAACGGGTAGGTAAGTATATTAACTGTTTCTACAAGAATCAACACAAACGTAAGGAATTCCCATCATCAAATTTTCTGTTGTTTTAGTGTGTGTAGTCTATTTTATATATCTCTTCTCTCTTTTATCTCTTTTTATATATTTATCGCGGTAAATGGATTACATTTTTATTTTAATAAACTTAAACTAAAAATCATTTTGCTATAAACTATTTGTAAAAAACTACCATACCTATTTGATTTTTTTTTGTACAGATGCCTGCCCCCCGACTATGAGCTCGTATAGCAGTATTATTGCAGTTGTGTAAAAGAGACGCATGTATATTCGCCGCCTCAGAACAATAACTAAAGCTATAGAAGGATGGCTAAAATAAAAATCGTGCAACTATGTTTAGTTCCGTTCTATCTTATGGCTAGAAAAGGAGGTTGGAGTGCGACAAATGGTTGACACTTAGTTTTTATTTTTTGTATTGTTATGTCAAACGGTCATCAGATAATCGGTGATCAAAAAAAATCTTGAGTCCTTTTTAAAGACCTCAGAATAATAATAGCTTTAGTTATTGTTCTGAGTTAAAGACACTCACTACATTACCTCAAATATGACGTCACAAATCTGGTGACACCTTTGCTATTTTAGTCCGGTTTCTATAGCTTTAGTTATTATTCTGAGTTCGCCGCTACACGCGTCTCGTTCTCTCAACTGCAATAATATTGCTACGAGTATAAGAGCTCGTGCTTACCCCCTTGCACACATGAAGATAGCTTCATGCCTGCACATCAACCTATACAAAACTGTCAAAGGTGTTTAATTTTTTAATGTTTAATTTTGCCAAGACCCTGTACATTTACTAAAAAAAAATGTAAAAAATACATGTATTTAGTCATAATAAGTAATACTTCAATACGCTTTATCGTTTTTATGTAAAAATGTAAAAGAAACCGAAAGACAAGATATTTTAGGTACATTGTTTTGACAGAGCTTCTTGACATTGGCAGGATACCGCGCCATCATGAATCTTGATTTATTTTAGTGTTTCAGATAATTCTGACATGGAAACTATTCATTTATTTGAAGAAAATCATTTCGAATAAGCTTATTTCATACATTAGTTATCTTTCGGTGTTGTGTACAAGGTGTTGGCATTTTCTCCATACAAAATTAAACATCTCCTTTCTGCAATACATTTTCAACTTCAAACAAATATTCATAAAAGAAAACTTAAGATTAAGTTCAAAGTCTATTTAGGAAAATTAACAGCTTGTGGTAGTCTGGTGTGCAGGCGTGTGTACAATGAAACTAAAAAAAACTATTATTGAATTCATCATCATCATCAGCTCATTTTTATATCCCCACTGCTGGGGCACGAAACTTCCCTATGGATGGATAGGGAGAACAGGCCATAAACCACCACGCAAGCCCAGTGCGGCTTGGTGGTTGTTAACGACTGCTAATGCAGCCGGGACCAACGGCTTTACGTGTCTTCCGAAGCACGGAGGAGCTCGAGATGATAAATTTTTGGTCACCAATCCGATGACCGGCCTTTGCGAAAGTTGCTTAACCTCAGCACTCGCAGACCAGGCGCGTTAACCGCTATGCCATCAAACTCCTCAGAATTATTGAATTAAGTAAACAGAATATGTAATTTTCAGTTGTAATAGATTTAACTGGAAAACAAGTTCGCACTTGATACCTGATGTGATTATCTACAGTACCGTCGAAACTTAACAATTGTTAGGATAACTCTATTTATATTAGTGAATAGACACTATAACCCTTCTATTTCTATTTAGAATAAGCAAGGCAATCTAATTTACTAAAGTATTTTTTTTATTTATTATTTATTCTTGATGTAATTGTTGCTGAGTTTCTTGCCGGTTCTTCTCTGTACAAGGTCACCCGCCCTGTGTAGACTTACGTACCAATGGCATAGTGACATTCATAAGAGCTACTTGTAGCCTAAACTGAATAAATGAATTTGAATTTTGAGTTTTGAATAGTAACAAAAAATGATAATTATAGAAAATGCCAAGAGTTTACTTGCGTAGTTTAGTTAGCTGACACGAGATGCGAAATTTGTATAACGTCGAATCTTATCTACTTCTTATTTCTTGACATACAAAATCGTAAAAAATGACGTTTATAAAGGGTGTAAATATTTTTGATTATTGTTTACTAGTTGTCGCCCGCGACTTCGTTCGCTAAGACTACACTATCCGGGTCCGGCCGTTATGGTCCCAGTCCGGTTTGCCCCCGGCCGGTATGCACCCACATTGAAAAGTTATTGTTCCGGTATGCACCCGGCCGCGTTGCCCCCGTTTTAAAACCATCGTTTTATGGACAAGACTTTTGAGCAAATACTGTTGAAAACAAAAGTGTGAATTTAACTTATATTTATTTTATGCTGTGAGTATATTATCATCATTTTAGAATTAGTAAGAATAGTTTTTTTTTTATATTCTTTAAAAACAGTATAACATCGCAAATTTTTTCGCGGCTTGCGTTGCAGTTTACCTTTTTTGTAATGAAATTTTAAAATGTATCGAATTTCTTCATTAGATTTACTCATCTTGACAGTAAGAAAAACAAATAAAAAACACATTTTCCTAATTTGAATTTGGAATTATCTTCTTTAAAATTAAAACTTTTAATGATACCAAAACCAGCCAGATACAAATAGTATAGCCAAAGAGATTTTATTACAAGTTCATACATACTATATGCGAAAAGACTACTTCCCCAACCTAATATTTATTTCGTAACTAAATAAAAATTAACTTACAGTTCAATCTTGAATTCAGCTTAATTTATACTAAATTTAATACACTAGATACACTAGAAGAATTTTCATTTATTTTTTTAACCATTGTCTACTCAACCGTACTGATTCAAATATCATGTCAAAAAGAGAAACTATGGGGGCAACGCGGCCGGGTGCATACCGGAATAATAACTTTTTCAATGTGGGTGCATAGCGGCCGGGGGCAAACCGGACTGGGACCATAACGGCCGGACCCCACTATCCCACAGGAACCGGGTCATGGTCTGTCTATGTGCAAAGTTTCATCTAAATCCGTTCAGCCATTTTCACGTGATGCGCGGTCAAATAAACAGGCAAACAGATAAACAGATATACAGACAAAAAATCTAAAAACTGTTGGAATGTGTTCTGTTATCGATTCTAAGTATCCCCAGCCAACTTTTTTTCGAATATCTTCCGTGTACAGACTTTCGACCCTCTTTAGCTCTATTAATATGTATAGATTATAATAATCCTTCAAAACTTTTTAATTTCCAGCTAGGGATAATAAAATTGATAAGTACATTGATGCTCGAAAAAAAGTTTTCATTTTTATATGTTTCTTTGTTGACCCTATTGAAAACCTTTCCGGAGACGCTGCACAGTACAAAATTAAATGTATGGTAGCAATTTTTTTTAAATTTTGGATAGTGGGTCCTAAGACTTGCCATAAAAGTAAGGGATCTTGTTTTAAACCAGCAACAAGACTTATAATAACTCAATTCCGTAGGTAAATGTAACATTGTTTAGCCAAAATACTATTCTTCTCACTTAGAAAATACTCTACAGTTAACTTTATTTTGTTTGGTCTGTTGATCATTAATACAATATAACCAGTACCTCAGAATAGCTCCAACTAGTTATTTTTTTGAGCACAATACACGTTTGTTATATTAAAAAAACAGGACAATAAAATATTTTTGAAATTCAACCAATAAGGGTAAACATTCATTGGAATGGAATCCACCTGTTAAATATGCTCTAAATAATAGAAAACGTTACCTCTACCATACGAAGATAACGTTATGCTTGTTAGCGTTACCTGTGTGCCACAACGTTACCTATAGGTTGAATTTGGTAACGTTATCAAGCCCTGAATACGATTGTAACGTGACCGCTGCAGCTGCAACGCACGGCCTAATGCGCCTAGCGTCCATCTGTTATCACTTGCAAATCAGCCGACTACCTACGAGCATAGAGTACGGCCATAGAGTACCAGCATAGAGGCCGAATAAAGGTTCAACCTCTCCGGCGCCGGAACGCATTAGACTACCAAAGCCGAACGATTTAATGACGATTGACTATTCATACCACATTTGAGCGGTTGACCGCTTTGCTTCCCTTGATTTAAAGTCTAATTATTCTGCGATCTCAGCCGTAGCGGAAGGCAGCACGTAATGAGGGAGGGGGGGGCGTCTCCCGAGCCAAATGCAAAATGTTGCAATTGCATTTTCCCCGTCAGAAAAACAGCTTACACTGGCAAAAATAATTAAGAGTATTAGCAGAGTCGCACAGCGGAGTGTCGCAGTAAATAGCCTGCTAAATACCCACCTACATTTATTGGCGCGGGGGAGACCGGCCCGCCGTAATAGCGGGAAACAATTTTGCCTTTTAAAACAGTGTTGCACGCTTTTGTTTATAAATGATGCTACACCGGCAAGTAAAATTCGAACTGGCAACAAAATGATACGCAATTTATACAGTCAACGTAACTGGGATGCTAGAAATTCAAATTTTGTTCGTCGCATTGTGCTGGGATATTAAATTCTCTTAGTGGAGCTTAGATGCTATTAATGTAGTCGCTGCAGCAGCTTCTACCCTTGACTTGTATTGCATTTTTTTGTATTGTATACTGTCACTGTTGCATATTAGGTCTATGTTGTTATATAGAAAAGAACATGGTATACAATTACGTTGATTGTAAACTCGTTCGTCTTGTAGAGTGTGAGAGGGGATGAAGTAATGCTTCGCCCCGCTAAAAGACGACGACCGACCGACGTCTCGTTGTCTTCTAGCGTAACGTGACTCTACAATACGATACATCGTTCGTGCGTCGCGACGGGTGGAAATAAGAATAATTAAATTTTTTTTTAGCACGGCAAATGACTGTTCCACCTGATGTTAAGTGGAAACGGAGTCCAGACGCGAAGACAACTGGTGCAGCGTGAAAAGAACGCAACATCAGTTAACCTCACTCTGCCGGCCCTCAAGGTGCTTTTTTACGCCTCGTCTGAAGGACCCCATATCATAGGAAGGAGGGAAAACGTGTGCTGGTAGACTATTCCACTTTTGGAAGTGCGACAAAAAAACGAGTCACCAAATTTCTTTGTGCGTGTTGGAATATTTGAGACAGTGAAGCGGTGACTCTGGAGAGCAGCACGTGTACTCCTGTGGAGGAAGGGAGAAGGTGGGATGAGGTCAAAGAGCCATTTAGAGCACTCAACATGGTATAAGCAGTAAAACACGCTGAGTGATGCAATATCTCTACGCATTTGCAGAGATTCAAAAATTAATTTAGCTGTTAAGCTTTATTCGTACCTACTAGAGATATAATACGAGTATATAATAAATGCTCAGTATACATAATAAAGATTAGTAGCACAAGCATAAAATCAACCATATAGTATATAACTCGAATAAAAATATTTAAAAACTAACGATTTTATTTTAATTTACATTCTATAAAAGTAAAAACGTAGAGTACCAAATTAACTCTGATAAAGTGAAATCTCACCTTTACTACCGTCGATAACGTCGTTTGGGTCTACCGCACAATGAATCACAGATGAATAAGAATTTATGCAATGAAGGCCCTAGGGCCTAGGCCTAATCTACATAAACATTTCAACACAAAAGGAGTCCACACCGGCGGAGGTTTCTACCGTAGACAAGGGACGCTCACTGAATCATTCGTTAGCTGTGGCGTTTGACGACGGTACGTCAACGAGTCGCTGGCAAGAAAGATAATCCCCCAATTAAATTGAACCACTGCCCGTGAAATTATTTACCATTTAAAGCTGAATGGACCCAGTTTAGGTATAGTTGAGGAGGTTCTTTTAAAAACTTGACTATGCCACTTTTTTTGTTTTTGCACTTTTTTGCACAATTTGAATTGAATTGAATTGAATTGAATTTGAATTGACCGCAGCGAGATCAATCATTCATCTAGTATGCAGCTATGTTTCTAACCCGAAATTTTGATGCATTATTGTAGACGACAACAATAGTCATTGCTTTGTACAGTATTCAAAAATTTTGCAATAATATATTATTTTGAATAAATCCAAAATTTTAAATGGAATAATCCTTAGATTAAAAAAAAAGAGGGAATAATCCAATGATATTATAAACTAGAATAATCTAGTTTTGACGCGGCTGATTGGAATAATCAAACTTTGTAGGAATAATAGGGTATTTGACTACAATGAAAATATTGATCAAACTGTTGTTAACTGTTTTTAAACTAATTTAGCCAGCACAAAATTTTAAAATAAGTATTATGATTTTTATAAAAAATCATTAATAACATGATAAAATTTTTATGATTGACCACGTGATCAGAAACGCACGGGATGACGCTGAATCTGGAGTGACGTAACCAGCTTGTTTACAGTAAATGTCAATCAAAGTTGTACGTTTAATTTGGTAGCTAAAGGCTTCGCCAAACAGAACGCGCTATAGCGCGGCGTCAGAGCGTCGCGTTTTAACGTCGCGCTCTTTGAAGTCACACTACGCCAAACAGAACGCGCTATAGCGCGGCGTCAGAGCGTCGCGTTGGCTTTGGAAAGTTTATTCGATATTGAGATGTCGATTGATTCAGATGTGGAAGAATTGTTACTTTTATACGCTTTATCACGATCACAGTGAAAAAGAGTATGGGTTCACGACATCAATAAAAAGAGAAACGAATTAGGAGAATATCATCGTTTGTGTCGCGAGCTTTCATCACATGAAGATAGTTTTTATAAGATTTCCTTATTACTATGTTTTTATAAAAAGTATCCTTTATATTAATAAGCAGGGGTGTTTTCGAACCATTTCTAACAGTTTTTCAATCATATTTTCAGTCATAAAGCATTATTTCAGTCGGACGCTAAAATAAAATCTGTAAAAAAATACAACGCCTGGCGTCAGAGCGTCCTAGCGCCGCGTCAGAGCGTAGCGTACTGCTAGCGCCGGTGCTCTGTTTGACAGCGTCTACCGTCATAGTACATTACAATTCTACGCTATAGCGCGGCGTCAGGCTAGCGCTCTGACGCCGCGCTATAGCGCGTTCTGTTTGGCGAAGCCTTAAAAGTTTGCTTACAAGCAGGTGACGTCACGACATCACGTAACCTGCATTCAGCGTTTTGGCGGCTATTTTATTAATTTGAATTTTAATGGCGATTTTCATAAAAAATAAATAAATTTATAACGAATCAATCAAATTGCAAATATATTATGCTCTAATGAACCATTAGACATAATTTTCTAAAACCTATCGAATACCCCATTGTTGACAGTTGACCGTTGTCATTACAATCATGACAATGACATGACTTTTGTGTCTAAACTGTCAATCTGTCAAACAAACGTACACGAGTGTTGTGCAATCGTTGAAAAACAAAAATTTCAGCTTGCCATAGTAAAGAACTTTCTGACTAAAAAATGTAGGGATATGACATGTTTTGTTGCAATTTAACTAAAATAATTAAATAACTTCTGGATTAATCATTGTTTATGGTATATTTGAAATGGGTAATGTCATTTTGACGTGGAATAATCAATTTTTGATGAAATCATGCTTTTTAATCTTTTTTTCTGACGTAATTTTTTTGATGTTTAAATGCTACCCTGATTTCAGTTCTGAGTTCGGGGAGGGATTACAACGCACTAAGAAACATTTTAAATATGAAACCCTTCCGTGACTCAGCTCTTAACGGACTTATATACAATATTAAATATCTTTGCTTATAAAACACGTGAAACGAAGGCGAATATTTAGAAAGAATATAAGAGACTGGGTAGGTTTATTTATTTATTTATTTATTTATTAACAAAAAAGCTACAAAACAGATTACAATCAAAGAGAGTAACACAATAAAAGAAGGCGCTGCTTCAATGTCATACTAATTTGCGTTTTTGTAATCAAATGAATACGGACAGTAAACATAACTTATGCTCCCTGAAGTCCGGGAGCCTTGCACAGTAATTCCTCCCGCGTCTCAGCTCCAACACATTACCTTATTAAGGTTCAGGTTCAAGGGACAGCGTCTCGTTTTGACTCCGGAAGTTACAATATCAGAAAATAGGCAGCGTGACAACAATTCAAAATGTCTATACCTATTTGTGCATTGACTGTGTACATTTTGCGTGTAAGCCGACTTGCATGTTGCACATTTTCCGATTTGTACGTTTTGCGTATGTACATTTTGCTTTTTGTACATTTCGCTTGTGCACATTAAGCGTTGTGTACATTTTGCGTATTGTACAATTTACCGGTTGTTACATTTTGCGTGTAGTGTACATTTTGCGTATTGTACATTATGCTGCGGAGGGTTCTGAATAGTGTAATAGTTATATAACTATTCGGACCTTATTCTTTGTTTATTTTTAAGGCACTATAAATATAAATAGTACCCAAGTATATTTTCAGTGACCATTTCCTGTATGAACAACTTTGTTCTGTGATACAACCGTGGGTACACGTACAACCATATAATAAAGCATAGATAAAATAAGACTAGTTTGGAGCGTGGCCAAGAGATGACACGTCTATACAGTATAAAACCTAGTTAACAAAGAAGTTAACACTAACCATAACATACTATGTACTTAAATATAATACTTTAATATGAGAAAAAATAACTAAATGAACGAAAGATATCTTGACGGTCAGATTGGGCAATTCTCTCCAAATTTAATTGTAAGTAGGTACTTTAGTCCCTCTCTCAAAAAAATGCGTTGAGTGTAGAGTGTATGTATACCTTCTTTATATGTAGTTTATTGGGCTGATGGTATTTAATATTCTCAGTTTATATAAGTAATCTAATACCTTTAAACGAGCAATTCTTGTTGTTATGTATATAATATATAATCTGAATCTCGGAAACGGCTCCAACGATTTTCATGAAATTTAGTATGCAGGGGGTTTCGGGGGCAATAAATCGATCTTGCTAGATGTCAGTTTTTAAAAATTACCAAAAATAAAATACCGAGTAAAGCTCGGCGGTCATCCAGGTACTAGTTCTTATTTATACTATTTTAAAAATGATGATGATGTACAATTTCTCTCTACGAGTACCTATTTGAGTTAATTTTACATACTAGAAACTCCTGTAAGAAGTTGATTTCAGACATGTATTTTCTTTCTTGGTATGATGTTTCTGTTGTTACTTCATAACCTTACGAGCTCATCGTCATCAATACCCCTTCCTTGCTCTTCTTTTGATTTTATAATGCAATTTATTGCAAATCCCAAATGGCTTGTTTCATAGTACTACAACCACACCACACCGCGTTGTTGCGACAAAAGGTGGTCAAGCTGTGGTTACGCTGCGGCTTCTTGCGGTTGCGTTTTGTGCTACCTTATACCTACAAAATGTTTGCGATATGGCCGACCGCTAGTTGGCGGGGTTTCAGAGATCTTGTTAGGGGTAAACAAGATCTCGAGTGGAGACCGCGTATCGGCATATCGGCAACCGTAGTGTAGGACGGTAGGACGTCCTCCGACTAGGTGGAGCGACAATCTTCGCAAGGTGGCTGGCAAGAAAGAGCTGAATGAGAGTAACCGCGGATCGTGCTCAGTGGCGCACGTGGAGAGGCCTATGTTCAGCAGTGGACTAGTATAAGCTAATGATGACGATGATGATGATTTATGTCGACTCAGTATTTAAATAAAGTTTGATTCTTAATTTCATTTGACTCCATTTTACGGAAACTACTGCTGGGTGTAGCCCTTTGTACACGCCACACAAGAGATTAGTTAACATTAGCACATATAAAAAATGATTGCAAGCCGTCCCCCGGGACGTGGGTAATTAGTAAACAACCGTTTAAATCCCCCACATTTACGGGAGTGAGTTGGCAGGGCGGCGCTAGCGGCGCTGGCGGCGGCCCAAGCCCGCGCGACACATCGGTCGCACCGTTTACTTCATTTGGCAATCTTTCATTGCATAGCAATGCACGTTCAATCCCTGTGGTTATGTTGCTTTTTTATTTTTATATAAAGGTTTTCGGTTATTAGAGATACGTAGGACCTAACAGCACCTAAGTAGCGCGCTCGTGTTGTGACGTGTGTTGTTTTTTTGAAGAGAGATTTTTAGCGTCACCGGAAAAAGGAATTGTATGTTCCTCCGTTCTTTGAAAGGTCTTGCCGTTGATCCTAATAAGATAGCAATAATAGCTGGTGTACAACTATATGTATAGTCTTTGTATAGTCGACCCTGAAATTGCTTTATCACTTTTGACAAAAACTTCCATTACAACATTACAATAAAATTTCGCTAAGGCTCATTGTCAATAATGACAACGTTTCTGTCACTTGGTCTTTTAAACAAAATTAGAACTTGTTGTTTCATTTTAAGCAAACAAAATTCAATTCAAGGTGGTAAAGCAATTTCATTGTCGACTATACATAGCGGAGGATATAACTATAATTAGCCCTTCAGATTAGCCCTTTGAATGGCGCACATGGTCGGTTTAAAGAACTGCTAGTGTTCTAACCACTAGACTAATAAAGAGGCGAATAAACTGTTAAATGGTGTGATTCCGCAGCCGACTGCAGACGGCAGCAGCAGACGACGTGTCGCTGCGACTCCACTAGTTACTAAGTATTCTGTATATTCGAAGACGTGTCGCTACTTACGGTATTTCATAGAAATATATGCAGTATTGTCGCATGCTGCCGCCTGCGGTCGGCTCTGCTAACTTAACTAAAAAAAATGCTCTATGCACCTACGTTGTTTTAGTTAATTTAATGCTGATTGTAGGTAGGTACTTGGGACTATGGGTAACTATGTGATTAGTGCGAGTTTTATTTCCCATTCGATCAAGTACCTACACGAAAACGTGATTTCGTACAGCAAAATTTGATCTCCTAGTTTATCAGCAGGAGGCGCTCCTTAAATAGACTTTAGACTATACCAATTCTCACACTCCTTCGTGCGCACTATGTGCTTAAAAAGGCGCACGAAGTTTTCTTTTCATACTTCGATCAATATTGTACTATGTCAGTAAAGGATCCAGAACAAAAATGCATCTCGAATGTAGTCATGTTTGCTCATACCCATACATTTAAATTTTAAAAAATCTGAAAAAACATTGGATAGCATCAACAGCTTCAGCTTACTGTGAACCTTAAGGCGAGGGCTTTCAGTGTTTTAAACCTTTTCACCGCCCAACTATCCTACACGCGATGTCCCGCTGTACGCCAACGTATAAATGTATTTTAATAAAGTAGGTACAAAGAAGAACTTCTATAGAAGTGTTGGCGTGGACGGCACGAAAATCTCGAACTTCTATAGAAGTTGTTGGCGGTAAAAAGGTTAAATGAGTTTTATTCGAAATGTTTAAGGATTTTAAATCCAAAAAAAATATATGTTATTCATTGGCCTTTTATCTAGTAATTTCGGCTGGTATTTTCACGATATTTAACAATTTCCTGCATCGAATATAACATCAAACACAAATCTTAATAATAAACTAAATATCATTTTATTCAGGCTAGACACCGTTTCATACAAAGAAAAATATACCAAACCAATTGTCTTTGAATATGTAATAGTTGTTGGCCATTATAGTTTTAATAATAAGTAAACGTTCAAAAATCCACATTATTGCCTAATTCGACGATCGCGAAATCATTCAGTCCCGAGCGGAACGCCTTGGAAATCTCACAGTCGGAAATACTCGCCTTAAATCTTAACCTTATAGATTAATAAGGTTGCAAAATATTTGTATTAAATATTAAGTGTCATCGCCACAAACAATCAGTGTGGCTCCGTGGTCCCAAAATCGCCTACCGATTTTGGTCATTCCACTAATCCCCATTCAGTGCTAATCAAATTGATAATGGGGATTTGTGGAACAGGAATGTGCGTAAAATTTAAAGCAATGTGCTTTTAAAAAACCAGAGTTATTTCAGAAAGTGAGCAGCGTAACTGCACTTTAAAAATGACCTAACGAAAATCGTGTCCACAGCATAGATCTACTGAGAAGAAAAGTTCTTAGTAAATCCACAACTTCAAAACTTGTTCTATTGAGAAATATATATCTCATTAGATCCATCGTGGATCTGGCCAATAGATCAACTGACAAAAAAAATCTTAGTAGATCCACACCTCGAAATCAGGATCCAATGAGAGAAAAAAATCTCACTAGATCCATTATGGATCTAGCCAATGGATCTTCTGAGATTGAACCCTGTTATAAGGGGTGCCTAGTGTGAGTTTTGTTTAGTATCCGTATTCATTCGATTACGTTTACGAAAGCGAAAATGAGTATGGCATTGAAGCAGCGCCTCCTGGCGACATACGAGAAGAGTTATCATTTTGCCATATAGTTTATTATTAGATAGAGAATAATTATATGCACATGCCTCACATTGCTAGAACATTGCTTTCATGAGTATTTTTTGACGTACACACTGTTTATTGACGTACACCCGTCATCCTGATGTTCACTGTAGGTTGAGTGGTTTAGATACTCTTTTCTAAACCTAACTCTAACTCATCATTATGACTAGGTACTAATAGTTTAAATTAAAATAAACCTATTATTACCTTTACTGTGACAGATCCAGTGCATTTTTTATTTCTTCTTTGGACACATTCCCAAATTATTGAACCATTCTTATATTTTGTTTTGACACAGAATTGATGTCCGGCATGGAGAAGTATGGTGCATTTATTTGTTTTATTAATGTACTCCAATGTATGTATAGTCGACAATGAAATTGCTTTACCACCTTAGAAGTGAATTTTGTTTGCATATAATAAAACAGCAAGTTCTATTTTTGTTTAAAAGACCAAGTGACAGATACGTTGTCATTATTGACAATGAGCCTTAGCGAAATTTTATTGTTATGGAAGTTTTTGTGAAAAGTGATAAAGCAATTTCATGGTCGACTATACTAACACCACTTGAACTACTTGCCATTTTGCCACGAACTTGCAAAATCGCACTTTACTCAAAAACAAGCAAATAACAACTGATAAGAACTGCATTCCAGAACTTCCTATTCAACCAACCCTTTACCGAGAAACAACTGAACTGACCAATGATGCGCAAGACAACAAATATGTGCTTCTTACAGAATTGTAATTCTTATTTTCATTTATTAAGATCGGTATTCCAATGTATCGGAAAACTGTCGGTAATCCGACTTTTCGACCGTTATAAAATAGTGTTCGATCATGCCCCCCTCTCAAAAAATATTATTTTAGTCAATTTGTGCTATGAAAGGTCTAAGCATTAAAATAATAAAACATTTATTTGATTATACAGTAAATAGTTGTTTTATTTTTAACAAATGGGGATTTGTGAACTTTTGTTCCACAAATCCTCATTATCAATTTGATTAGCACTGAATGGGGATTTGTGGAAGAAAAGTCCACAAATCCCCATTGATGGGGATTGTCGATGGGGATTAGTGGAATAACCCCCGATTTTCAAGCGCTCATCGGGAACCTACTATATTATTGATCGAAGCTTACGTAATATACCTAAATATAAGAGATGCGGTGAGAATACACAAAAGAGTTGTGCTAAGGGCCGTTATAGATTTTTAATAAAAAGACAATAAGGTTCGACATTTTTATTAAAACTAACCAAACACTCACTTACTATACAAAAAAAATAAAGAATTTTCTAATTTGAATATTTGGAATGTTATAAATATTTATGTTAGCTACAATAACAAGTTATGTGATTGATATGTATGGGTCAAACCAACATGGGTTGATACATAATATAGTAAGATAACTGTGTATATTTAATTTATTGCTTATACACAATATGTTTTAATCAATACGTTTTTTTTAAACTTGTCCTAACAAGTCATTTTAATGTCAGCCATATAAAAGATAATGTTATTAAATTAAAAATTCTACTTTTTTCACTTCATGTGCAAGTTTTACATAAAAAGAAAATTAAATAGTCTATTTAGGCGATTTCTACTTTAAATTACTAACATTGAATGTTACCCAAATTAATATACAAATAGTCACTTTCTATAAATATAAAATAATCGCAAAATATAAGTATATACTTCCTACTTAATACTGAAAATTTAAAACATGAGAACGCCCAATAACGCAATTTTAATATTTCATAGAAAAACATCTTAGCAACATTCGTTGTTCCATAAAGCTATGATTTCATTTTTGATTTACAAACATACAAATAACCTAGAGGACAATTTAATTTAAGAGCATTCATACATCTCGGTCAACATCGGTACAAACCTCATTATTTTTATTAAAACCATCCAATTCTAATAAATCTTTATAAGCTAAAGAAAAATGGAGAGATCTAGTGAGTTAGTAAACACCATATAAAAACACGATTGTATAACTGAATTAAGGTTATTTAAAGTCCACTATATAGGAAGTGGAACTCTAGTGGTTAAATTAAGACGGTGACCACCGGTTTAGACCCAGAGGTCCCGGGTTCGATTCCCAGCGTTAGGTACACGTTTGTGTACTCGGTTTGGTAGGAGCCCTATGGCTTGTTTATCCGCCTGGTAAGCTACTTACGTTTTTTAATGTTATGTATCGACTTACCAGCAGGGAAAGGTCTCGCAACCAATTCAGGGGTTTTGAGAAGGCGTTTGCTTACATTGGTTGCTGAATGAATACAGCTTCAGTGCAGATATGATATTTCTGCTCAGTACATAAGAGCTATTACTGTTTGACGTTAGGTCGATCGGAGCGGACGGCGGCAGTACAATGCACTGCGTGTTTAATAAGGTCTTTTCGAAATTGCCACGAACCCTCCCGACCATAACAGTAATACAGTGTTATGGTACTTAATGTTATAAACATACGTTCTAAATTAACTTGGCAATTGATAAGAAAGTGAGAGAGATTATATCTTTGGTTAACCTTCTGAAAAGGTTATAAAGTTGAAGGGGTTACCCATTGAAAGGGTAACCTAATTTAAGGGTTACCTAAGTCTGTAGGTAAGGCTTTCAAAGGCTTTGTGATTAAACCGTTGGACCGGTCCCTGCTTACCAGATCTCCGCAATTCTTCATACAATATTGATCTTAGAACTTTTTTTAATAACCGGAATGTACAAAAGCTCTTTAGCCTCTCCCAAACAGAGGCGGTCTGCGGTCGCGGCCACGGACGCGGTCGGATGTGGTAATCAGTATAATGTGAAGTATTTAAAATAAGCGTGGGCAGACCGCGATCACAAGCAGCGCCTGCGAACGCTCGCCCCGCCCTTTCGCACCCGCTCGTGTCTTTTTGCCGCTGCTTGTGTCCATGGTGACGCGCTGTTGTTGCTGTTGGTTGTCGAACAAATCATCGCTGGTGTCCCACCAGCGATGATTTGTTCGACAAGTTTCACAAAAGCATTTTTTCATAGTAGCGAGTTTTCGCATCGCGTTCTTTTATGATCGCAAATTTAATTATTCGTCTTCATGAAGTCTTCGTTTTCATGAAGCGATTTTTCATAAAGCGTTTTATAATGTTCGCGTTTAATTTTTTCGCTTATTTTAACAGTAGATTCTTTTATCAATCGCATATATTTGTAGTCTTTTTTTTTCAAATCTCGATTTTTTACACGTTAGTATTTTAATATTAGCGTATTATAATACCTGTATAAAACTACAATTAAAATAAGAATATTGCCCCTGGAAGTCGGCAGAGCAAGGTAGTGTAAATAAATTTGTCATTTTTCTTTTCAGGAATAGTACAATTAGATTAACCCGCCATCGTACTTAAGACACGGATCCGTCCGTGCCAAATTTAAGGCAATATTGTAAATTTTTTTAAATCTGTATAGTTCGATTTATATATGAGTAAACAGAGTTGAGAGAATGCACAATTTTTTTACTTTCCGCATACGAGGGATTAGTCGACCACATATTATGTGCAGTTAGAATTTGAACCTTAACACACTTACTTACGATTCAAACCAGATTGAATTTACGTGAAAAGTTACTTTAAATTAATGTCCAAACCCATGCAGGTCTAACCTAGAAAAGAGTTAATAAAATTCACCGTTCGGAGTGTGATAGGCTGTGTTTTATCCCGCGGCTTGACCCAGGTTTCTTGTAAAATAAAACGCAGGTGAACCCGCGGATGCACCTAGTTTGAAATAACTTTTGTACTTTTTTACACTTACTTAACACGGCGGCAAAATTCTATTTTAATCGTAATTCTATATAGGTTTGAGAGATTTGAGAAAAAAAAGACTACAAAATATAATATGCGATTGATAAAATTTAATTAAAGACGAATAATTAAATTTGCGATCATAAAAGAACGCGATGTAAAAATTCGCTACTATAAAAAAATGCTTTTGTAAAACTTGTCATAACAAATCACTGCCGGCGCGGGCACGTTCAGTTGACACTAGCGCAGGGGCGGAAATCACTGACCACAGAGACACGATATAAGAAGACAGCAGAAGGAAAGCTCCATACAAACGCGCTCCATATACATACACCTTTACACGGACACGGAATCTCGGACCATCACGATCCAAGCGCAGCTGTTGCGCAGTTGTTCTGCAGTCTCCTCATTTCGTCTCGGTGGTCAGTCGCTTCCGCCGCTGCGCTAGTGTGAACTAAACGTGCCCGTGCCGGCAGACCGTACCGCCACCGCCTTTGTTTGGGCGATGCTTTAATATTTAAAATACAATAATTTATTAGACTAATTACACTTTAAGTTAAATAGGCACATCATCATCATCATCAAAGGTATTCATATTTGCTATAGTTTCCGATACACGCGAAGAGTAGTAAAAGTAACAATAAGATAATATTGCTTTTACCAGTAAGTAACTAGAACAGCAACACATCAACAAATTATGTTGTCTTTAAATCGATATTATGACAAATTAAAATAATAATGACTTTATTGCATTTCAACATTTAAATATTAAATTCGAAAAGGGCAAATTCATATCGATAATTTTATATTTTTATGGTTATTTCAGTATTCGTCAATGTTATTATAATGATTTTATAAGTCTGTAGTAATGATTAAATTAACGACAAAGTATTGTAAATAAAAAGTTACCTAAAGGAATACACTTACTTCCAAAATTAAAATGTATGTATTCACTTTTTACATTTTTACTCGTAATTGAAATAACTACGTTTGCTCAATAAATATTAGAATATAGAAAAGCTATTTTGTATATTATATACATTTTGTTTAAATGTAAATTTAGCTATTATTATAGTAGTACGTAAAATGTATAAAAACATTTGGTACACATAATTACATGTGTATAATTAAGATTCAATGTTTAGGTACTTAATATCACGATTGCAAGCCAATTAACAATTGGAGTTATAATTATAATTTCATTGGCACACAACTTATACATTATAAGTATTAATTAGATTACAATTTTGTACAAGTAGCCAAAAGCTTCGCTAAAGTATTAAAATTTGCCGTACAATGTTAGTGTTACCATACACAATATAACCACTTTTAGTAGTTTTAATGACCGAATTAGTAGTTTCTACAATATTAGTCCAAAACGTTATAATGCTAATTTTCGGTTCTAAAGAAAGCCCTGTACAAAACAATATTTAATAATAAATTCAAACTCTATCTAACAACGATAAGTCAAAGTGTAAGATTACCTATATAACATGTAGTAACCTATAAACTAATAAACAACCTGTTGCCTTACAAAAAACGTTTAAACGGAATGAAAACATTAGTCCTAAGGAGCGATTTTTAAACCGGTGACGTAATTCTCACGTTATGATATCAATTACTATTAATTGCTTTACCAAAGTCACTGGTAACTTAATTTTGAAGTCGAAAAATCTCGAACGTTTTATATGTATGGCTTAATAAATAAATTGGAAAAAATGCAATAAAAATATTAAATTTCTTAGAAGTGGCATGAAATACATTCATGTCACTTATAACTTCGAGAACACCGGTGAGATTCATAAATCGCCCTGTGACTACAAAATTGTCGTACAAAAATTTCATTTAGAAATACATCTTACGCTTTTCTGATAGACTGTACGCCTGAAGACAAAATACGACATTTGAACCAATGTCCATAATAAATAAATAAAATATATCGAGAAGTGTGAATAGCTTTCATATATTCACCGATTTCTTGGCCGTCGGTACGCGAGGCGAGTTCGAATACAACCTTCTGAATAGATCTTGAACGTTGTTATCCGGAAATAGATCAATCAATGTGGCTGCAAATAAATTGTCTTTTAATTAAATAATTAATTAACAGGAATAGGATAATATCTTGGGGCAGACTGCTCAATTACTACATCCACAATGTCTGTAGAAACTAGAATTGAAAAAGTTGCAATACTATGAGGTTTGTTTAACTTTTTACTGCTTCTTTAGACAAGCGATATCAAGCATATCTCTCTTCCTCTTTACGCTCACATTTCATTCCATCACCGCCCCTGTCACCTATTCTTTTCATATCTCTCTTCCTCTTTACGCTCACATTTCATTCCATCACCCTCTCTCTATCTCGTTTACACCTTTTCTTCACCCTCTCTCTCACCCATTCTCTCGCACCCCTCTCTTTTACGCCTTTTCTCACCCTCTTTCTCACCCTTTTACTAGGTCTCTTTTCCTCTTTTCCACACTTATAATATACAACGTGTAACAGAAAGGTGTGGTAGAAATGAAAAGATCCAAAGTGTATCCGATCTAGATATTGTATGTGTTGTTAAGACATAATTATGAACTTTATTTTTTCATTCAATTGAATTAAATATTTATATTAGTAAAGTCATAAGCGACAGGCACGCATAAGCAAGCCAACAGAGGTTACTAAACCTCTAGGGCTATGACTTGTTTATTTTGATGTGACATCGAAATAATTAATTAAAATATGCATAACAAATTAAAGTTAATAATTTTATGTCTTAGTAACTCTGCACACAAGATCTAGATCGGATACACTTTGGATCTTTTCATTTTTGCCACACCTTTCTGTTACACGTTGTATAAAAAAGTAGCCTTTCAGTGTATTTTATGGAAAGCAAGCAAACTATGACACTTACCTTCTAGCAACACAAAAATAAGTCTCCTGTTGATCTCCTGCGTTTGGAACAGGTCGAACACCGTGAGGAGACCCCGCCGGGCCGTGTCTGATCCCACTATGTGACGCAGCTCGTCTGTTTCACATAATTTAAAAACACGTTTAATTGAAACATATGGTCGCTCAGTGGTCGAAATGCGACCATAATTCACAAACGATATAGTGCCTTACAAATAAACAAAGAGTAAGGTCCGAATAGTTATTCCGTGTTTTGTCTCTTTTACTCTAATTTGAAATGACGTTTACATGACAGGAACAAAACACGGAATAACAATTCGGACCTTATTCTTTGTTTATTTGTAAGGCACACAATATTTATAAAACATAATGTAAAACATTATTCATAAATTTTATCTTTTTTTACTCCTTCTCGATATGAACTTTAACTATGCCAAATGTCACACCCCTCCGTGAGCGCAATATGCCTAAAAAGGGGTACAACACGTTTGAACATACAACGTGTAACAGAAAGGTGTGGTCAAAATGAAAAGATCCACAGTGTATCTAATCTAGATCTTGTATGCAGAGTTACTAAGACATGATTATTAACTTTGATTTGTTATGCAATTTCCAATTAAATATTTCTATTGTGACGTCACATCAAAATAAACAAGTCTCGGCCCTAGTGGTTTAGTAACCTCTGTGTACTTGTATTGTTGTACATTTATGATCTTTGCTGCTTGCTTATGCGCGCCGACGCGCATAACTTCACTAATATAAATATTTAATTTACCATTGCATAACAAATTAAAGTTATTTGTTGTTATATAACAGTTATTATATAACACATACAAGTTCTAGATCGGATACCCTTTGGATCTTTTTATTTAGACCACACTTGTCATTTCTTAAGCCGTTACGATTCATCGAACCCCGGAGCGTCAAGTTTGGGAACGCCTCCGGCTTAGGAATAAATCTATGCTCGAGTAAGACTCGGTTCGGGCTTGGATTTCAGTTCAGGCTTTAAGGAAAGGCCCAACCTATATTGGGATAAAGAGACGCAGAAAAGCTAATGTTTGATTGATTGTTACCTGAACAAGCAGACAGCAGTGCCACTTTAGCCGCGACCCTCGTGCGGGCCTTCGCCGCAGCGTCTCGGTTGCTGTAGTTCACGTTATGGCGATTGATGAGCCATTGCCTGGACACATCAGAATAACAATCAAAACTTTAATGGCGTCCTCATGTAGACAGGAATGAATGGAATGACAAATATACACTTTTAAACTTTCGCGTTCCATAGTTAAACAAAGGAGATTGTTCTGCGTCCATACATTGCTCGCCTTAAAATAAACTGCAGAGGATAACTCATTTTCTAGTAATTAATTGCCTGTATTAACCCATGAAAACTAAGTTTCATGACGGACACTTCTGGGAAGACAGTTATTTAAATAAAAAGGACCGATTTTGAGGTTATGTTTAGTTATAGGAAACACTTTAGTGAATGCTTATAAATATTTATATTCTTACTACTATGCCCTACAACAAGTTTCCCGTTGGTGGCGCTGAATGGAGACATCACTAGGTGGAAGGTCTGATACCTGGCTGTCTAGGTAGGTACTACCGCAGTATCGATATGACACGGGAAAATATTTGGGAATATAGTAACAATTTGTCATGGGCAGGCGTTTCAATTACCACGCAGTGAGCGGCCTGCTCGTTATATTACTTTGTAAAAATAAAATCCTTAATGATACGTATAGCAATTTAAGGCCTACCTACTCAATTGTCAAGTTCCATTGCTACAAATGATATTGAAAGTTAATAAATCTATAAGTATTTGGCTATGCTAAACATGTTTAAAAACGTGAATAAAACCGAAATACTAAAATGCTGCGCAGCAATAATGTTTTATGTGTAAATATCAATCTTATTACTCGATGTTTTCATCGAAACCAAATTCGATTTTTTTTGTAAATTCAGTCAATCAATTATTGATTGACTGAAAACATCGAACGGAGACATCACTAGGTGGTAGGTCTGTACACTGATAATTATTATCAGTACTGACATATTGACAAACAAAGATGGCGAGTTTGGTGGTAAAAAAATACTTTTAAAAGTCTTACATATAATAAACAGTGTCCGCTTGAAATTCTTACTGTCAAAATTATTATTTAAATTAATTACAACATAACGTATTTTTCAAATGTTTGAAAATTTTAAGGCGATTCAGAGCAATCTCCTTTAAACGGGGATTATAATAAAAATAATAATAATAATAAAAGCCTTTATTCGCTGACCTTTAAATTTTACAAAATTTTATAATAAATAAATATTTAAACTTAAAAATATTGTTATTAATTTAATAGTTGTTGTGGCATCGCCATCCTCTAATTGGTCAGGTTGTCCTTGACATAGGCCTCCTCTAGGCATTTCCACGCTTCCCTGTCACGTGCTGACCTCCTCCAGCCTTTTGGTAAATCATCATCCCATCTCTATATTTGTCTTCCTCTTCTCCTTTTCCCGTCCCTTGGATACCATTCAGTGATGTCTCTAGTCCACTTCTTTGTTTTGGATCTCCACATGTGTCCCGTCCAGCGCCATTTCAGAGTTTTTGCCTTTTTGGTCACGTCTATAATTTTCGTTTTTGCTCTGATGGTTCCGAGTGTATGTCTGTCTGATAGACGAATACCCAACATACTGCGCTCCATACTCTGTTGACAAACTTTTAATTTCCGGGTTGAAGCAGCTGTGAAGGCCCAAGTTTGGCAGCCGTATGTCAGTACCGGTAGTATACAAGTATCCCAAACCCTCTTCTTCTCTGCTACTGGTATATGTTTGTTTTTCATTATTTCCTTTAAAGACCAGTACCTTGCCCAACTGTTATTCACTCTTCTTTGTATTTCTTTGGCAGTTTGATCTTTTGGTGTTATTAACTGGCCTAGATATACATACTCATCCACAAACTCAATAACTCTGCCATCCACCGTTATCCCGGACCCTGTACCATTGGTCATAATCTTAGTTTTTGAAGCATTCATTGTTAGGCCGGCTTTATTACTTTCAATTGAGAGTGATTGTAACATGATTTGTAAAGTTTGAGCGTCTTCTGCAAACAGCACTAGGTCATCAGCGAATCTTAGGTGGCTTAACATGGTACCATTGATGTTTATTCCTGTCTCCCAATCAAGGTTCTTAAAGATTTCTTCTAAAACTGCAGTAAAGATCTTAGGTGATAGTGGATCTCCCTGTCTTACACCTTTTTTCACTTCAAAAGGCTCGCCAGTTTTTTCCAGTTGGATTTTCGCCGTGCTGTTTTTATAAATCATGTGTATTATTTTGATGTATTTATTATTTATTCTTTGGTTAGATAGGGCTTTATACATAAAATTATGATGCAAGGAATCGAAGGCTTTGTTGTAATCGACAAAACCAATATAGTATATTTTCCCATACTCGTTTAGCTTCTCTATTAGTTGTTTTACCACATGCATATGGTCTATGGTGGAAAAGTCTCTGCGAAAACCGGCTTGCTCTTTAGGTTGTTCTTCTTCTAATGTTGTTGTTATTCGTCCTAATATTATTTTGGCAAAGACTTTGTATATGTTGCTCATCAGACTTATTGGTCGATAGTTGTCGATTTTGTTTTTATCGCCTTTCTTATGAATTAGGACTATTGTTGAGGTTGTCCATTGTTTTGGTATTTGCCCTGTATATAGTATTTCGTTGAATAACGCCGTTAAGGGTTCGTCTATAATATTAATTACTTGTTTTAGTAGTTCGTTTGAAATTTTATCCTCTCCTGGGGCTTTAAAGTTTTTCTGTGACATTATTGCTTTTCTTGTCTCGCTCGTTAGAATACTTGGAACTGCATCTTCCTCCGTTGTATCACTCGGTAGTATATCAAAAGTTTCATATTTATCCGTGTTATAAAGGTCCTTGTAGAAGTCAGTTGCTATTTTTGAAATTTTTGATCTGTTTGATGTTTGTGAGTTGTCTTTGCGTTGTATGCTTGGCATCCATGTTTTGTGTTCTTTAAGTTGTTTTAGGGCTTTTTTGATACCTCCCGTTTTTTCGATTTCATTCCTTATTGTTTCCCTTCTTGTTAATTGCTGGTGTTCTCTGATACTTCTTGTGATCTTTTTGCTAATATCTTCTATTTCCCTTATGTTGACTTTTCGTTCAAGTATTAATTCTCTTCTTTTCTCCATGAGTTCCTTAGCTTCTTCTCCCACTTTGTCCTTCTTGCTTTTTTCTATTGTCAGTTTTTTCCCTATCTCCAGTATATATTTTTCTAATATGTCATACTTTTGTTGCATAGCTTTGATCAAACTAATTTCTGGGAGTGATTCTTTTAATTTTACAACCATTTCTTCCGATGTTTTTACAGATATGTGCATACTATCGCCTGCTTTACAGTGTTTTCTTGATCTTTTTGTGTATTTTGTATTGAAAGTTGCTCTGACCATCCTATGATTTGTACTGAAGTTTAGCTGGTTGATTACTTCTACATTCGAGAGATGTTGAGACATATTAGTTAATACAAAGTCTATTTCATTTTTATGCTTGCCATCTGGCGAAATCCAAGTCCACTTTCTTTTGCTGTGTTTTTGTAGAAACCGTTCATTATTTTTATGTTGTATTCTAATGCAAAGTTTACTGATCTCTGTCCATTTTTATTTCTTTTTCCTGAACTGTAGCGGCCCAGTATTAATTCTTCGCCTTCCTGCCTTTTCCCTACCTTGCTGTTAAAATCTCCTATTATAATTTTTTGTTTATGAGTCTTTTCCATAGTTTCGTGCAGGCTTTGGTAAAATTTTTCTTTTTCTTCCTCTATTGTCTCTTCCGTTGGAGCATATATCTGGATTATGGATATTGGTTTTTTATTTTCAGGTAGCTTAATATTTAGTACGGCAATTCTGTCAGATATACCTCTGAATTCTTCAATGTGTTGTCTATATTCTCTTTTGATTATAAATCCTACGCCGTACATCCCTTTCTTTTCTCCATGGTAGTAGAAAATGAAGTCATCATACTCTCTAATTTCATCTCCCATACGTCTTACTTCACTTAATCCGATGATGTCCCATTTTACGTTAGCTAGCGCTTGCCTTAGCTCTTCTAGTCTATCTTCTGTACTTAATGTTCTTGTGTTTAAAGTTGAAATGTCTATGCCTATGTTCTGTTGTTCTTTGGTTCTGAGGATTCTCTTTATTTTGTTGATCTAAATTTTGTTGTTTTAAATTTGTTTGTTCTGACTTTTGTTGTTTTAACTTAGTTGAAGCTGTTTTCTGTTTTTGATTTTGTTTATGTTTATGTTTATGTTTGCTTTGAGGGTGTTGGTCTAATATCCCTCGGGGACCAGCCGGGTTGGGATATGTTTTGTTTGTTTGGTTTTTTGGTTGTTGTTGTTTATTGTTTATCCGGTTGGCGATGCCTTCTGACTGTTATTGCCCGCTTGTTGTGCGGCTGAGTGAACTGCTTCTTGCTTCATGTAAAATATTGGTTTTAGTAACTTTGTTTGGAGCTTTATTTAAGTTTTCAGCAGCTGGTCTATCTGCGGGTGGCGTGGAAGGTAGTCTTTTTCTTTTTTAGTTGTTCTCTTTATCTTTGATTATTAACTTGTCATAGCGGATGTATGCTATATTTCCTTTTTCGGTCTCTTCCTTAACTTTAACTTTCAACTCACGCCGCTTTTCTAGTACTTCTTTTGGGTAGCCATCTGTAGCGTAGACATCCTTTGGAAAGTGCTTGTTATTTTTTAATATTTCTATCTTCCGCCATTCTAGTATAAGTTTCACTAATACCGGTCTCGCTCTATTTTCGCTTTTCTTTCCAATTCGTGTGACTATGCTAACCTCCCACTTGTCCCATTCTCTGATTTTTGCTTTTTCACTCATTGAGTTGAGAGTCTTTAGGACTAAGTTCATGAGGTGGTTATTATCTTTTTCGTGTTCAGCGATTCCATGTATTATGAGGTTAGCTTTTCTGTTTTCTTTTTCCAAAAAGTATGTTTTAGTTTTCAAAGAATTAATTTCTTCCTTTAGTTTTTTATTTTCTTCTATCAAGGGTTTAAGTTTTTCTTCAAAAGTTTTTGATAATGAAATCGTCACTTTTTGTGTTATTTCGGCTGTTTGTTGCTGCATTTCTTCCCTTAATCCTGTCCAAAGTAATTTCATTTGTTCCTCCATCATTGCTTGCAGTTGAGTTTTTTCCCCAAAATCTTGCGAATTCATTTTGGTGTGGTATCACTCACTACGCAATGTGCGACGAAGTCCAACGTGCAATGTATATCGTATGTTCTGCTTTGATGTTGGCAGCCTTGGACACTAGTGTTTTCTTGTCTATAATATAACCTCAAAATCACGTCTTAGTTTTGCTTGTGAATATTTCACTGGTTTTGGCACTTGTTTCGTCACTTTTTGTGGTGTGTTTTATGACTTCAAACTAGTTCTGCGTGATAACTGTGTTTTGGCGTCGTTACACTTAATTTTTACACAAGATTATTTTTAATTTGCGAGAGCTATGAAATACGTGTCTACACTTTAATGCACCGGAACCGGAAGACCAAACGGGGATTAACGTGCGTTAATCCCCGTACGCACACTAATTAGTAAAAAAGTATCATATCACGACAGCAGTCAGTCCGTGACCACGGCCGATGTTACTCGGTCGAAACATCTCTATAGAAGGTATGTAAGGTACCTTTTTAACCGACTTCAAAAAAAGGAGGAGGTTCCTCAATTCGACCGTATATTTTTTTTATGTGTGTTCGCGGATAACTTCGTCGTTTATGAACCGATTTTGATTTTTTTTTTGTTGGAAAGGAAATATCCCAAGTGTGGTACGGGTTGTGATAAGGCAACCAGGATCTGATGATGGCATCCCAAAGAAATCGAAGTGAAACTTCGAAAACCGTAGTGGCGACTAGTGCGTTTGTTATTTTTTTCACTAAGTATTTTAAAGCACTATTATATATTTAAATATATTTAATGAAGGTCTGGAGTCGATCTCATGATGAAGCCGAAAGACAGTCGAGGGAACTCCTCAACGATTTACAGCAATTACATGGTGCTTGTGTGGGCTTGATTAATTTGTATTGATGAGAACTTTACACCTAGATGGGTTGTGACTGTCATTAGGTGTCTGATGATGAAGACGAAAAACAGTCAAGGGAACTTCTCAACGTTTTACAGTACTACCTTGTGTTTGGACTTAATTCATTTCTATTGATGAGAACTTTGCACCCATATGGGTTATAAGTGCCATTACAGGTCTGATGATGGAGATCATAGACAGTCGAGGGAATTCCTCAACGATTTACAGCAGTTACCTTTTATTGGGCTTACATCATACGGTTCAATATGCCAAAATGTTCAGTTCGTACAAAAATAATACCTAATTAAGATTGAAGTTTTACATAGGAATACCACTACCTACTAGGCTGTTGTTTCCTCATCCGAGAAGCATCCTTGTGAGATCTAGCCCTCGCTAAAAATCGTTAAATAAAATAATTTTTAACTAAAAAAAAACCACTTCAAAAAACAGGAAACTAAGAAAAGTAAAAACAGCCCTAAAAACCAAGAAATAATATTGAAATCATATTATTAATTACCTAGATACGCACATCAGTTTTAAAGAAGGTCTATTGAAGTCGGGTGGGGCTTTTACAATAAAAAAGTGGACATAATGGAACAACTACAAAAGTTTAAATGAAACAAAATTGTCCCCCAGCCGATCACCAACCACCCGACTTCAATAGACTATCTTTCAGTTTTAAAAAAGGTTCTTTAAAACTGATGTACGTATCTAAGTAATTAATAATATGATTTCAATATTATTTCTTGGTTTTTAGATTTGATTTGAGATAATGTTTTTAATTTTTTTAGTTTTTTTTTTTACTAATTAGTTTGTGTGTATCTCCGTTTAAAATTGGAATGACAAAGTTAAGGTAAGGGACGTTCGGTCAGTCGGAAATGTCATAGTCAAAGTCAAAATATCTTTATCCGAACAAACTTTACTAAGGCGACGCATTGGAAATTACGTAGCGGGATCTTGATTTTTCCCAACAATTACAAAACATATGAAAGTGATATTTGATGACATGATTTTTCATTTAATTGACTTCATTTTGCTATTTGCAGAAACACGATTACAACACGACAACTTTTATAACAGAGAAAAAAATATCAAAGTAACCTCTTTTAAAACATAGATTTGCATTTTTCAGGCTAACCAGACCGATTTAAGCATCTAAATTTTCTTAGTAGATTAGTCTTAACACACACCTCAATATTGTAGTTCATTTTTTTTAAATAATTTGTAGATTTGATTTGAAGGAAAAAAACAGTTTTTCTTATGGAACGGGGTGCAAACGCTTCGTATGAGATTTATTGTTTAGCGGTGCGTCGCCGTCATTTAGGTAAACAAAACAACGCTCTCCTTGGAGGCCGCTAAGTACAGAATCCATGACGCGTTGGAATGTAGCAGGAGCATTATTGAGACCAAACGGCATTCTCTTATATTCATAATGCCCATAAGGAGTATTGAATGCTGTTTTCGAAATATCTGAGGGTTCCACTTCGAGCTGATGAAGTAAGTACGCCTGTACATCATACTGCCACAAGCTGTCAAATTTCCTCAATAGACTTTGAACTTTATATATATGGCATATGGTTAAACATTTATTGAAGAAGTTTGTCAGTTTTAGATAGGTTGGTGTGCAGGCGTCTTGTACTTTACAATCGTCAAAAAAATGTTTTACTAAGTACTGATTGAAAACGGTTTTAGGCGTGAAGAAATTAGCGCAAGAAACTGCCGAGTATATAGAAGTAGCGACATTTACAAAGGAAATGTCATCGGACACTATGGGGCTTATTAATAAAAAAAGTGTAAGCTTGGAGTAGTTACTCCGTGTTTTGTCTCTTTTACTCTAATATGAAATGAAGTTTACATGACGGGAACAAAACACGAAGTAACTACTCCAAGCTTACACTTTGATTATTAATACGGGGGTATAAGATGACTTTCAAGTGAACTTTACAAGACTTTAAGGTCTATTTTCGCTTGCAACCCTAAACTGACAATACTCAACTCTTACAACACTAAAGAACGAATAATCGTATTGAATTTGAGAAGAAGAGGTTTGCAAGTGTCGCCGAAGTCCGGTGATTACAGTAAAATAATAAATAAAGGAAATCCTATTAGTTACTTGAATGAATTAACCTAAAAGTTACTTACTTGAACGATTTCAGATACTGAACTACGTTCCTGGGCGAAGTTAGTGAAGTAACCAAATCGAAGACTTTCCTGTAAAAGAAGAAATGATTTTAAAAATGGGGTTAAGTAGATTTGAGAGAGAGAGAGAGAGAGAGAGAGAGAGAGAAACATTTATTGACCACACACAGTAATATACAAAAAAAATGAGAATAAACACAAACGAAAGGTCAATCAGGACCCCGCCTCAGCTTGTGTTGTTGCGAACGTAGCGTCTCGCAACAACGCTGGTATTCTGGCGGAGCCTGCCGCCGCCGCCGCCGCCGATTTCTTAACAAGCTTTGAATGATCTACAATGAAGTTTGGCGAACAACAAACAATTACAAAATTTGTCTTATACAGCTAAAAATATAAAACCTTACTAACTTTGTAAGCAAAAATGTTATTCACAAAGAAACGTAACATAATAAACGCAAACAAGCCCCCGCTTGGAATTGAACCCGAGACCTCGGTCTGACACCGGTGGTCTTATTAGAGATGTAAAATGACTGAATCTGACCAGTCACGATTGTCAAAAACCGTATTTGACCGGTCATTTCAAAATCAAATTGACTTAAACATATTAATAATTCTAACTGTTAAAGTGACTAAATATAACTAGTCACAACTAGTATTTACATTACTGCCAATTCCGCCAACATCACGACACGATTTCAGTTTATTTAAAAAACAAAATTGTTATTCTGTGTTCATGGAGGAGTACGTTTCTATGATGTGTATGTCACGTTTCCAAAAAAGTAGTATATTTAAGTATTTATTAGGTAGGTAAAGAAAATTCAATTTACTCTTTGTTTACTCATACTGCGGTGGTGAAAGTCGTGACAAGTATCAACTGCGCGTGACGCGGCGTTATAAAAAGAATTTGAAACCTAAATCTAGCTAAACGCTTTTTTTACATTTTTATTCAAAATAAATATTAAAAAACACTAAAGATCATATTGACCATATATGACCCTTTTTGACAGTAAATGACCGTTTTTGACCAATTTGACCGTAATTGATAGTCAGTCAAATTTAGTTACTTTGGTCATTTTCATCTTAACCACTAGACCACAGAGGCGGTTATATGTTATCATAAAAAATAAACAAATAAATATTTTTACTTATTAACTCTATCCGCAATGAGCGTCCTTAGAGGAGCGAGCAGCCTCTTGCGAAGCCACAGCCCTCTGATACTGAGCACCTCTTCAAGTAGCCGAAGCGCCATACTTTCGTCTCCGTCCTGGTGTTATAGAAAATATTATTATAGTAAACAATTAAAATGTAAGGAACATGTCATTTTACATCCCCACTGGCACGAGCTTTCCCTATGGATGGATAGGGACAACGGGCCATAAAACACCACGCGGGCCCTGTGCGGATTGGTGGTCGTTACCGGGACAAACGGCTATACGTGCCTTCCGAAGCACGGAGGAGCTCAACATGATACATGTTTTGGTCACCCATCTGATGTCCGGCCTTTGCGAAAGTTGCTTAACCTCAGCACTCGCAGTTGCTTAACTTCACGCAGACCGGGCGAGTTAACCACTGCGCCATTAAGCTCCTCCTAGGTATAGTATAAGACAACAAATAATAACTACTAGTGGTCGCCAAGTGGTCGAAATTCACAAAATCTTAAAACTTTATACAATGTAATGTAACACATTATAACAGTTATAACGGAGCGTCCTGTACGAGTGCGCACGCACACGTAAGGTTTTTCTGTATACACGCGCGCACGCAGTGACGCTGTGCAACGCTGTCAGTTCTGCATCGATGGAATGGTTATCGCTGAGCGCATTATAGCTCACTAATGTATTGTCATATTATTATTTTACTGTTTCTAATTTAATTACTTATTATTATATTGAGAACTTAGTATCTAGACAAACCTAACATAGGCTTTAAGATACTACTAACCGATATTTGTAGTTATATTTTTGTTGATAAATAAATTAAAAAAAAAAAAAAATTAATATTAAACATAAATTGTATCTTTCTGGACTCCTTCACCGTATGAACTTTGACTAAGCCAAGTCTAACACCCGTATTTATAAACGAGTAAAAGCTGATGCTGAAGCAAATGTAATTGTTAAGTAAAAAATTAACTTCTTTAGTAAACCGATGAAGTTAAAAACGTCAAAAGTTAGAATTCTTAGCCAAGCAATAGTCACCAATATCTTTCCTCAAGCAGTTAGATTTCTCAATGAATTCATAGCGACAAGCTTGTGAAAAGCTAGTATTGAGGTTATATTCCGTGTGAAAGTTTGTGTTATGTCTAAAATAATATAAAATTGATGAATTTCGAAATAATATTAATACTTTTATTTTATTTAACCTTTTTACCGCCAACAACTTCTATAGAAGTTCGAGATTTTCGTGCCGTCCACGCCAGCACTTCTATAGAAGTTCTTCTTTGTACCTACTTTATTAAAATACATTTATACGTTGGCGTACAGCGGGACATCGCGTGCAGGATAGTTGGGCGGTGAAAAGGTTAATAAGAAAACTTCTACTCTAATTTACTAAGAAAACTTTTGTTCATAACTTATATTATATTTCTAGGGATCCATTACAACACATTAAAACAAGTATTTCTGTTCCCGAACCATGATTATACTAAAATAAAATAGTTATGTAGTAACAATTTATACTTATTACATAGCTTAAGCATGTAATTAACGGTTACTTGTTTATAAAATTAAATGTGATCTTAGTGACGTTTTTAAGAGCGTTTACGCCGTTTTGCTCAAAAACTGTACTTTTCAAACCTCTTAATATCTATGAATATTCACTTTACAAATATGTTAATTACTTATATCATTAGGCGATCTTGTCATCAAAATAGTTTGTTGAAAACATTTTTAGATTTATGGATATTTTGGAATTTATAACAAGATAATTGAACAGAGGTTTTCATAATTTGACTTTCCGCGTCAACTTCGAAGCTTAAAAATGTGTTTAAATTACTGACAAACCTAAGAACAAAAATTTTATTTCAATTTGAAAGATCTTCAGCAAAATAGTTTGTTGAAAACATTTTTAGATTTTGGTTACTAACAAAAACTATAAAAATCCAAACATTGTGAATTTTTAAAGAAATTATAGGTGATAAAATAATTGTTTTCTCAAATATACTTACTATATAAATATAAGATAAAAGCTTTTTACTATAGAAAAAAGGGTTCTTTAAATTATGCGCAAAATTCTTTTTACTAAATTAGCTCTATAATTTTTCTATAAATATTTTAAAACTGCTCTAAAACTACTACAAAACTCTGCGTTCTATTAGTATCAAATCAGTCCGCCGCGAGGCCTCTGAGAGAGTGGTCACGTCGCTCGACGCTCTACCCGACGATTGTCGAACAATTGCCGTAATTTCGAAGATAGTTCAAATTTATAGCGCGATAAGCAAATCTTAGTACTTTAGTGAGTAAATTATTTGATGTTACTTTTGATGAATTGCAACATTTTTAAATTGGACGACCTCCGTGGTCGAGTGGTTAGCGCGCCGGGTCGGGCGTCGCGCCGTCTCCGAAGCCCCGGGTTCAATTCCCGGTGGGGTTAATTTAGAGAAGGACTGTTTTTCTAAATTTTTTATGTTTATGCATGCATGCATGTCCATGTCTATGCATTTATCCATTATCTTTACTATACTAACGAGTTTCTTAAGAATACTTATCTTGAGCTAGATAATTGGTGAGAGCATAAACAAATTAAATTTTAAACTGACAACGTATATTATGTTACAGAGATAATGGGTACAAATTCAACGAAACATACCCCCCCCCCCCCCCCCGCTATGGGCTATGGCATCTCCTCGCCATATCCTAGCAGTGCGACTTTTGTAGACTAATTATTTATTTTGTTAATAAGTGTATTTCTTTTTTAATTTTTTTAAGTATTCTTAGCTATTATTATGTTTTTTAGAATCCTACTTATTTAAGTTTTTCTTTCAATGTATTACAAAGAAATGATTAATTGTACAGGCAGTCAAATAACTTGACCGAGTTTTGACAGCACCTATTTTATTGCTGCATGATGCGCTTTGTGCTTATGTGGCTCATATTTTCCCAGTAGTTTTTATACAAAATTTATTTTAAAAGGAGATTAGCAAAATTGGCCTTGGTAATAGACAACATATTACATATAACATATTACAAGAAGGATTCTTAAATGTTTCGTATCTCAAACCATCAACAAACTGTCAACTGTCAACGTCATGCAGGGAACAACAGGGACTCCATTTCCACTTAACATCAAGTGGAGTGGAGACATTTGCCGAGCTATAAATAAAATAAAATAAAATGTGTCGTCAAATCAATTCGTCCAAAATAAATCGTTGAGGAACAGATAGGTATTGATTATAATTTTGTGATATAAGATTAATTACAACATTAATAAAAATACATACAATATAATATTATACTTAGGTACTTATTTCATGTATCCGTAGTTTAGTCATCTGCTTACGCCTATAGTTAAAAATAAAAAAACGACGGGTTGCACCCCGGGAGTGCCGGCAGAAGTGAAAACTTGAATATTAACGCTGTGCATTTTTGATATTTTGGAATGGTTAGGGAATCATTTTGCACGAATTGCTTAAATTATCAGTATAAAAGTACTATCATTTATGTGGTAGAATACAATATTTATTTATTGTGCTATCGTACAAAAACATGACAATTTATTCACGCAAGCGCCCTGCGCCGCCTAAACGAAACAGCAGGCATACATTTTCGCCGCGCCGTAGAAAGAGAGGGGGATACTTCCTCTCTTACGCCGCGCCGCCTGTCTACTCTCCATCCGTCTTACGATTTTACGTCTTACATTTTCGATCAGGTCACGTGTCCTGACGCGAATTTTACATTTTTAACCCATTACAAAAAAAGTGTACAACGCCGCTAAAGAAGTTTTCACTTCAATAATTTCTAAGTATACCGAAAAACTAAATTCGAACGGATCAAAGTAGTGAGTTTGACTATAGTGAGCAGAACTAGCCTACTCTACGCACACACTCGCGCGCGCTCACAGCCCGCTTCTGTGTGCGTGATATTTGGACTTAAAAACCTAAACTTAAGGTCTCGCGCTCGGCGTAAACGCTCTTAAGATCAAAGTAATTGCTAAGTAGCGAGTAATAGCTTGTTTATTAATACGGGTGTCACACTCCTTCGCGCGCGCTATGATTTTAAAAAGGGTTACATTTTATTTTCTTCGTGTATTAATCTCGAAATAATACAATATCGTCAAAGTGCATGAAATAAATTGACAGGCGTTTGATAATCTTCTATAGACCATGTTATTATGAGTTATTATGTTTTTTTTTTTAATCATCATCAGTGTTTAGAGTCCGCATCCACCCACGGCTGGACATAGGCCTCCTACATGATACGCCAATTCCTTCTGCTATGAGCTGATCGCATCCAGGATTTTCCACACAAATTTTTCCAATTCTTTTTTTTGCACACAACGAAAGTACTTTAAAAAAAGAATAGCCAGAGCCACTAGACTTAATCAAGATTGTAGTATTCTAAATCGCGCTCTGTATGATGACGCCATAATGACGCCAATGAAAAAAATTAACACTTTCTTTATTAAGTACCTACATTTTTTTTAATGTAGTCATATTGTATCATTCGTCTAAACTTACATCTTGGCCATCTGACGAGTTGCCGCTCTTCAATCCGTCATAAGAGCTTTCGCCGCCCTTTCCTTGGAATACTTTGGAAATACCTGAAAATAAACCACAACTTTTGCCAATAACATAAAATAAAATAAAATAAAATTGGAAAAGGTATGTTGATAACATAATGTAGGTGCCATTGAATCAAATGCAGATGCTAAGTATAGGTCATTTACGCCTGTATATTAAAAATAGCTTAGGCCTTGCAATATGAACAATAGCATATACATAAAGAGGTGGGCCGGGCCATTACCTACTTCTTTAAGGGAATTTTATTTAGTGTGAAAAATTAACAATTATTTTTGAAGTATAATTGTAAAAAGTTATATTACCATCCATTACACCATCCACTGTGTTGACGAATTGATCAGGCATGTTCTTCAAGGTTCTCATGCCAGCTTTCAAGGGGTTCACAAACAGCGTGTCCAGCTGCAAAGAAAATAAAACCATTTTTTTATAATTTATGTACACACAAACAAACAGAAGGGAGAGCATAGTAAGAATAGACAAGTACAAGGGCGCTGCTTATTTCAAATTGAAATTTCTTCCAGCAAGCCCGTAGAAGAAGAAGACACAAAAAAAAGTCGAAAAAGTGTGCACAAAACAAAAAAGAGTATGTAAGGCTAAACATAATAGTTTCAGTTTCCTTAACGGCCGAAGGGGTTTCGACACAAATTAAACATACATACAATAACGATGACACACTTAAGTGGAAAGATAGTACTACTTTACGCGCTTCTTGAACGAGTAAATCTAGGTGGTCTCCCGAATACTGGGTGGTAGGTCATTCCACAGTCTGACCACAGACAGTCCACTTGAGTTGCTGACGGAAGCTTGAAACGTAGTCATATTTTCTTAAACCGAAAATAAAACGAATACACAGGTTTTGTAGACGCTCAAGTTTGCAAATGCGTGTAAAGGCCTTTTTCCTGTCATGCGTATTTTCACCCGCATGCGGATCTCGTCCGCATGCGGGTTTATAATACGCTCAGGGCCACACGCAGAACAAAATTTTCGTTCGCTGCTGCAGTGTCGTGCGTGTCGCCAGTGAGTATACTTCGTGCACAAAGATAAACGTTAAAAAGTAATCATCGCTTATATATTTTCAAAAATAAAAAAATATAAAAAAAATCAGAGTAGATCCTTATCTTGAAACTAGATCACTTACTGATGAAATTTATCAAAATTAAAAAATAAGGTCAAATATAGGTTTAGAAATGAAACGCAGTGTTCAAATTCAATGTCAGAAGAAGAAGAAGCAAGAGGCAAGCTACCCCATACATATTAGTCCTTGTTTTTTCCAGCCAAGCAGCCACCTTTGCATCCCGGTTTTTGTAAAGCTCGTCCTGCTTGTTCCATAACAAAGGGCAAAAATACACTTCAAAAATAAGTCTCTCTGTATCAATTTTCATTTTTGTTTGCGATTGTATGCGTACAATGACGATGCGTGTAACCCGCACGACAGTAAAAACTACTCTGGCAGTAGAAGAACGCGCCCCGCAAGCGGGTGGCACGCGTGCGGGGCGCGCGCCCGCAGCCCATCCGCGTCCCGCGCGCGTTTTTCCCGCGTGATAGGAAAAGCATGTATGAAATGATAGGATGCGGGCAGCCCGCATGCGGACCAAACCCGCACGCGGGTGAAAATACGCATTACAGGAAAAAGGCCTTAAGTCAATATGAGTAAAAGAAATCAGTCGTTATGCGTGTAACCCAAGTTTATTTGTTCGACTATTAGTTTTGAGCAGGCAGGTATTAAAGTTACTCATCTCATGTGTCAATTTGCGTATGTCATTTTGCGTAGACACGATGTATCATTGTGCGTTTGGCTACCTAAATGTGTCATTTTGCGTGTAACCCATAATTTGATGATTGTTCTTTGGACTTAGATCGCTAAGGATGTTGTCAAGAGTGTCAAAATAGTATATAGTAAGATTGGGACTGTAAAGACAGCAAGCAGAACCATAGCATGTTTAATACAGATCTCGATAAATAGGAACTCGGCAGAGACGAAGTACCGAGAAGGGGAGATTTTGACAACCTTGTGCGGTATATCATCACGTAAATATATAGCAACACCACCACCACCTTTACCTGTTCTATAACCATATTTAAAAACAATTAAAAATAGGTCTTGAAAAAAGCAGACAAAAAGACGATTTATCCCAACTTAATTAACTTAAATATGTAAGTGATATTTTCAGTTGCGATATAAATTAGCATTGTGAATGAAAAATAATAATTAAAAATTTGTTGTAGACAAGGCTATCCACCACTATTTTCTTAGTCTCTGGCGTTTTATGTTAGAACTTACTGTAAACCGCTCAACGCTTTAAACATTCTTTATTCATTCTTGACTTGTATCTAACTCAATTCTCCGGGGTGTCCAAGAGAAGTAGAGAACAGAGCCCCGCGGCAGCTTCTAAAGCTTTGGACCTCTATCGGCTCACGCTAGTACAGCCTGACAGAGTAGTGTAAGAAAGTTTAACAGCAATATCTGAAGCATTGTTGCGTTTTAGCTGTTAAGTACCATATTGCATAAACGTTTATTATCGACCTTATACTACCTACTATCAGATTACACGTAAAATACAAGCGTTACTTCATGTATATACATATAATGACTAGTCCTGACTGACTGACTCATCATCGCCGAGCCTAAACCGCTGAAGCTAATTAGATAAATTTTGGACTGTATATTAATTGAGTGACGTAACCAGCCACTAAGAAAGGATTTTACGGAAATCACACCCTAAAGGGGGTCAAATAGGGAGTGAAAGTTTGTATGAAAGTCCGTCAGTTTTGAAGTAAAATACATGAAAATTGGTATTTGGGTTTTTGAAAAGAATTAAAGAATGACATGTCTCAGGAATTTTGTTTATTTTTCTTTAAAGGAATAAAAAAGGGGAAAAAAGTTTTTTGGGGAAATCGTTATTTTTAAAGTAATAACTATCAAAATTAATATTTTATGCGATATTTAGATTTTCCAACAAAAATAAAGAATGACGTGTTTTAGCTTTTTCGAAAAACCTTCCCTAGAGAGGTGAAATAAGGGTGGAAAGTTGTATGGAAATCTGTAAATTCTTAAATTTTGGTATTTGGCCTGGTAAGAAATTATAAAGTGTTTCAAGGTTTTTGGAAAATTATCCCTTATGTAGGGGATGACAATTTGTACAGGAGGTTTCAAAACGGACCAAAATAACTTATACAGAGTGATCTTGATTTCGTTGTTTTGTGTTTGGCACTTTTACTAATTCTAGCTCGCATGGATGGGCTTTATAATGATAAAAAATAAAAATCTTAATGTCAAAATGACGTGACACATTACTCGTGTGCCCATGTGAGCAAAGCCGCAAACAAAAGCTAGTTGCTCATTAAAAAAGGAACCTACTTACAGCGTTAATATGTTTCTCCGTCTGTATTTCAGGACTCAAGAATCCGCCCAAATAGTCTGGGGCCCAAAGGCTAAGGTACTGGGTCTGCCGGGCGTGGTTTGCCAGTGCCTGAAGGTAGCTATTCAGCATTCTCTTACGGTTTTCCAGGACCGAGCGAGAGGTGTTCTGAAACGTTTTCTTGGCGGGAAACGGGAGGTTACCGAGCTCTGGCCACTGGGAAAGAGAAGAAATATTAATATTTTCGATTGCATAAAAACAGCAGCATACATACTTATAGCAATAAAGGCATTCTCTTTACTAATCGACCAGTAATGGTGTCTGATGGTAGGTATATTCCTGATGGTAGTGTAATAAATATTTAAAGTATTCTAATTCTATTATAAGACACAGCTTATATCTCTATCAGCAAATCTCACGAAATACTGATATCATACAAACGATCTGTATAAATCATCACTCACTCACTTACACATTCACTCGCACACTTACCTACTCACTCACCCATACACTTACTCATTCACTCACTCACCTACTAACTTACTCTCGCTGTAGTGTATTTTTACCTTTTCTTTGATGGTCGTGTGCAGATCATGGAAGTCACTGTATCGCCTGTATATGTGCCACACTTCGCTATCTGACTGCCGTGTAACAGCTATAGCGTATATGCCGAACGTCTTTCCTTTATCTTGAACTAGAGCTGGAAGTATATACCGTTATATTTAATTGAGTGACATTATATCATCATTATATAATTGCCTCTAGGAACAGGCGATTATAAGCCTAAAAGGAGGCTTTGTTACCTAGATATTTGATATTTGAATCATATATTATGATTTAGTCTTTTAGGGTAGATATACCAAATCTTAGAAATAATAACATACATGAACAGTTAGAAAAACATTTTGCTACTTCAATTCTACGTGACCGTAGTGTAATTTAGTAAGCTCATTCAATATATTTACTATTTTACTGATTTACCAAAATTGTATTTAATGTGCGGATCGCAATATATAGAAAAAGTATTTTGAGGTTATTAGAAATATTTATTTTATCAAATATATGTATTTTCATCAATCAAAATCATACCACACGTTGGTATATTAGTACATAGTCAGTTTCATTATACTTTATATTAATTATCCATATGTGGTTCAAAATATAATATCGGTCGGGTGGACATTTAATTTTTTCAATGTATTTAAAAAAAAAACACAAATGTTGAAAAAATTTCCACGAGCAGGGTTTGAACCTGCACCCTTCTGACATACCGGGTCAGGTGCTCTTCCAATTGAGCTATCGTGGTTCTAACCAGCCCGCCGAAATTATTCAACACTATTTACTTTTTACTTTGAAAGCCAAAGGCGCCCATTCAATGTTAACAACTACCGTCATTAACATCCGATCATAATATTTTTACAAATACTAAAGATCAGTTAAGAAGTAGGCAAGCTATTTATAAATGTTGTATTTGTTGTATTTAAAAAAAAAATTTTTTCAACATTTGTGTTTTTGTAATTTGTTCGCAACAAAATTTGCGTTAAAAATTATATAAACATTTATAAATAGCTTGCCTACTTCTTAACTGATCTTTAGTATTTGTAAAAATATTATGATCGGATGTTAATGACGGTAGTTGTTAACATTGAATGGGCGCCTTTGGCTTTCAAAGTAAAAAGTAAATAGTGTTGAATAATTTCGGCGGGCTGGTTAGAACCACGATAGCTCAATTGGAAGAGCACCTGACCCGGTATGTCAGAAGGGTGCAGGTTCAAACCCTGCTCGTGGAAATTTTTTCAACATTTGTGTTTTTGTAATTTGTTCGCAACAAAATTTGCGTTAAAAATTATATAAACATTTAATGTATTTTAAGTTATATTAATATTTAATTTAGCTTCAGTGCAGCAATTAGCACTTGAAAATAAAAAGTAAAATTTAATATAATAACTAGTTCTAGAACTTACCAGTTTCAATTATACACGCTGTCAAAGGCGACAACATGTTTTTTGTACTGGGACTAATTTCAGAATGTGAAAGTGATAAATTACTCGCGTTCGCTAAAGAGAGATTAGAAGGACCTGAAAATATAATTCTTAAATCAGAATATTTCTAAATGTTGATCCCACACATACATAGTATACATATATTACGATATGTACTAAATCCATTTTTTATAAAATGTTTTTTTTTTTCTTGAAAAACCAACCAGTCTTAGGAAGCTAGAGTGGGAATCGAACCCACGACCTTTGGATAACCGGTCCAACTACTACTACAGCATTGTAAAAGCAAAAATTTTAATAATAAAACAAACATTTTTTTTATTTTTTTGAACCACGATAGCATAGTTAGTAGTGCACCTAACCCGGAATGTCATGGGGTGCGGGTTCGATTCCCGCTCGTGGAATTTTTTCAACACTTTGTCTTTTTCCAAATTGTAATTTGTTCACAACAATATTTGCGTATAATTATTTGTAAATAATCATCCTTTATCTTTAATACTTTATCTTACCTGCACTCTCGTTAATCATTCTCTGTGCTATGCTTCCCACTATATCCGAACGTGACCTATTATGTCTCGACCCAGGCGTTGGTATAATTTCACCTAAAAATAAGATATTAAGTAAAATGCGATTAATAAATATACAAATGAAGTAATAATGACAAAAAATATATAGACACTACCTAAACTTCAAAATTTTATATTAAATACAAATAAATAAATATTATGTAATTTAATTCTTAATGATTCTCATCTCTGCCATGAAAAAAGATTTAAGCTAAGAAAAATTACGATGATGTTAATTATGATTTATTAAGATCCAGTTTCATCATACAATGTTAGTTAGTTAACACCCCCGTTAAATCATTTAACAGACTGTTAAGGTTATTGAGTGTACCATCATGTTTTAACGAATGTCAAATATCCGTAATTCGATGTTAAACTTAATTGCTGCTACTTAGGTCCGTCAAATGGGTAACAGGCTGTTAGTTTACTGCCACACAGGAACAAGATGGCCATGGCGTACAATTTTATTTACGAAAACGAGAGGATCATTTGGAAGTAGACAATTTGGACTACATAATAATAATAAGTTGGGTCAAGGGTCAAAGGCAGTACTCCTTGACACGGCCCTTATTGTCAGGAGGTTCCTCACTCTGCAGCCCTGACCACCGGCACCGGTAGCTTGGGCCCTGCCCCGCTGCTGGCGGTACTCTAGGATTAGGTTTTTATAATGTTTTATTGTTTTTATATTAAAATATTGTAAAAATCTAGTTTTAAGAAAGAAAATAAATAAAGAGTATGTGCATGTCAACGTCACCATCCCACATGACGAGGACCTTGTACAGGCCGAGAAGGACAAGGCCAGCAAGTACCTTGACTTGGCTCACGAGGTAACCGCCATGTGGGATATGACTCGACAATCATTGTGCCGATAGTCGTGTCTGCGAACGGTCTGGTAGCGAAGAGTCTCGACCAACACCTTAAGAATCTCTCGCTCAATGGTTGGATCAAGGGTCAGATAGAGAAGGCGGTACTCTTGGACACGGCGCGGATAATCCAAAGTTTCTGTCTCTGCAGCCAACGGCAGCTTGAGCCCTGCCCCGTTGCCGGCGGCACCCTAGGCTAGGTTTTTTATAATATTTTTATGTTTTATATGTGCTTTTGTATTTTACATTTATATTAATATTATAACAAACCTAGGCTAAGAAAAAAGAAAAATAAAGAGAATAACAATAATAAATCTTTATTTCAGACAACAAACAATGTAACAGATGGTAAAAATACAGAGCGGCCCATATAATAAATACCTTACAGACTAATATACTTACATTAAAAAAAAATTTAATAACTATGTTAGTATTATTTGATTGGCACCTACTGTACCAACTTGGTAGCAACAGGCAACTTTCCATGGAAACGCCTGTAGACTACACCCTTCGGCCAGAAGTCTTCCTTTATGAAGATGTCCAGCTTTGATGTCGGGACTAACACCACAAACGCTTTGAAGCTTGTATTATGGAGCGACTCCAGCGGTCCAATCCTCAAGTTAAAGTTAGACTTCATTCGTATGAATTCTGCTACCTCCTGCGATGTGGTGGTGTGATGCAGGCGGGACAGGTACATGGCCGTGGTCGGTGGCGCAGCACGCAGCAGGAAATTGGGCCCTGTCGGTGCGGTACCGCAACGGTTCTGGCTTGCTCGCTGACGACATCGCTTCTTGTTTCGAACCATGAAACCTCTCGCCACAAACGTCGGCATGTCATCTGGATCGGTTCCTTTGATCAGTGTTATGATCTCCTGTAGGCTCTTCTGCGTCCCGACTCGTCTCCGAGACACCATCTGGTCGCTCTTGCCGACAGGCTCGTAGAGCAGCTTCTTCGCAGACGCCACCTCATCTTCACTGAAGCTGGTCTTGCAAATTTGCACTGCGCTCACCTCGTCCATGACGTCCAGCTTTTGTTGTAGAAACGCCAGGAGTTCATTTGCCGAGTTTGTCACTCATGACGCTAATCGAGCAGCGGCTTGCGCCGCGTTACGCGTAATATTATTTATTTGAATATGATGCGTTTGCCTGCACCGATCCGCATCGCGTACACGACACACATAGTACGACGTCCTAAAACTTTCAAAGAACGGCGTCATTATTTCGAAGAATATGACGATGTTGATTTTCGCACAAGATTTCGACTATCGAAAGAATCTGTTTTGGATGCGCTGGAATCAAAAAAATCAAAACAACAATGCGAAACACAAGATAACCTCAAACTCAACAATAAAATATTTGACATTCATTCAACCAGCAAAATGAAATGCAACCCGATTTCTAATGAATTCTACGAAATACATGGTATTTAAATCAGTCGCCTTACATATAACAAAACTATTATACGACTAGAGAAAATAGTGCTCGTTTTCGAAGCAAATACATTACATACAATGACATTTTGTTTTGGTTGGTTTAAAATGTGAGTGAATGATTTGAGAGTCATTCACCTAATGGTTGATTTCGTAATGGTCTGTTAAATTATTACAAAAATGACATAAAAATTTAACAGTGCCGTTAGCATCCCTGTCAATTTTAATTATTGATTAGGTAATGCCTCATTTAGAGAATAACTAACAGAGTATTGTAAAACTGGGCCTTAAGATATTCCATTTAGTAATGTTGGTTTAACAGTTAACTTTTTATTAAAAAAAATCTAAAGATATATTCCACTACGTACCCTACTAATCCTGAAGAAGACATTGATTTGTGATAAGACATTGGTTTGTGATCTCTAGAAGGTTTTAAAACTCTTAAACCCACTTGTGCGCTTCACCCTACACCCAACACTACAAGTCTTGTAGCGTTTTAAAAATGCGCATTGAGCTGAGCATTGTTACAAGTACAACTCTACAAAGAGTTTCTCGGAATTCAAATATTTTATCTATACAAATAAATAAAATTGGAGTGTCTGTTTGTAATATTAAAATAACCGCTTTTTACTAAATGCATATGGATGTATACACGGTATATATACCAATATATATATTTTTAAAATTTTTGTCTGTCTGTCTGTCTGTTTGTTCCGGCTAATCTCTAAAACTACTGGACCGATTTTGACGGGACTTTCACTGGCAGATAGCTGATTTAAAAAGGAGTAACTTAGGCTACTTTTATTTTAGAAATTTATTTATTTTTTTAATATAATATATATAAATAATAAAAAAATAACTATTCCATACGGACGAAGTCGCGGGCACAGCTAGGTTCAAATATATATTTATAAAAATCGCAACTAGTCGTAGTTATTGCACTTGAAAAAGGCTCACTTTGGCTTAAACATTGAGAGCCTTACATATAAACCAAGAATAAGATTGGAATAGAAAATCCGTGTTTTGTTCCCGTCATGGCAATATCATTTCAGATTAGAGTAAAAGAGATAAAACACGGAGTAGGTAATATGCTTGGAATAGTTATTCCAAGCATATTCTTTGTTTATTTGTAAGGCTCTATGTAGAAAGCGTTGAATTTGCACTAAGCCGGTTTAAATCCTACACGTGGTTCTTATTAACGCATGATTTCTTTATTTCACTGTTATTATCATCATTATACTTTAGAATAAACTAACTTTCTACATAAAAAAAAAACATATTGGTCTTGATACGCCTATGTATGTAACAATAAAGTCAACTCTACGATCGGACGACGACGACCTATTTACACTACAAAGCAATTTTTTATCAAATATAATAATATAATACCTATTTAAATGTCTGTTACCAAATCGAAAGTACCATCGAACTTCGATGGCATCTAAATTACTACCAAACATTACAAGCAATAACGTCTTGTCTCGGATTCAAAGACGGAAGACGCGTTCAAAGTGTTGAGAGAGAGAGTTTACTTCAAATTAAAAAAATATATAAACAATAAATAAAAATAAAAAAATTGAATTTTATTAACAACAATCTTACATTCCAAGTAAATGAGAAACAACCCCAGGTAAGTAATTGTGAAATACTCATGTTGGGGTTGCTTCGCTCCAACTCTTGTGACAATGGCAATGACAAAAATTATAGTCAATACTTTGTATATAAGCGAAACAGAGCCATCTAGTTACAAGCTTTAACTGCCTGTGTGGTCTAGTGTTTAAGACCGGTCTCATATCCAGAGGTCCCCAGCTCTATTTTCAACAAGGGTGGGTACATGATTGATTATACTCGGTTTGGTTGGTGGTAGGGGGCTTGTTTCAAGTCCGCCTGGCTTGCTAACACCACCTTATCTAAATGTGTCGCCATAACAACAATGTTAGTGGCATTGTTCTGTTCCGACAGTTCGAGATATGATAGCCAGTTCCTCAGTTAGGATTCCTAGGATAGGATTTTTAGGATTCATCACTTAACATCAAGTGCGATGAAGGCTTAGTTAAAGCTTACCCGTAAGAAAAAAATCTTGCTGTCACTAAATAGCGCTGCTACGATACAAATAGGGAAGTTGACAACAACTATAAAACATTCCAGAACATTAACGTAGGTATATATTAGGTCCTTACCTATGAAATTGACGTTTTTTTCTCATTTATTACTTCTAAAAGTCAATACCGGTTGTTAATATTAATATACATCTTTAATTAGGACTATGTTACTTAGGCTTCAGTAAAAACAATGATTATTAATTTTGTGTCTTTTTCGCCCAATTTTTTTTTAATTGACTAGGTACTTTTTTGTTCGCGAAATTGTCTTTTTGTTTCATTGTAGCTTTGAAGGGACTCGATTTTTTTTCTTTTTAATGTCTGCTATATTTAGCTAGTGAAACAAACACACTACTCTAAAAATTTTTTAGTGTTAACATATTTATATTAACACTATAAAAAATCTAATCTATTTAGATGCTAAAAAAAATTAAAAAAAACTTTAGCATGAAAAATAAAATTTTACAAAAAATCTTCATACAAAACGTCAATGTCATAGGTAAGGACCTAATATTACATCACGTAAAAGTTCTTTAGAACAGTACATCATCCGGAACACAATAATGACGTCATAGATTGCCATTCTCATACAATGCATTTTCAAAAATCGTTTTGGCAGTTGCTATATGGTTTATCTTTTGAGTAACCAGTCAAATAATACCTAATTGTAGTTAACTATACTAGTTCTAATAGTGAAACCAACTCTCAATCAACACTTAAAGACTTGTATTTAAATTCGGTAACCACTATCTATGTAGCAGGCGCTATTACAAATCGTCCTACTTTGCACATCTCTACAAACACGTAACTTTGAAAATTACTACCAATATTACTGCATTTAGGTAGTGTGTGGTTCTTGTTACTTGGTATTCTTCGGGTGAGGGAGCGAGGGAACGTGGAAGACTTGCTTGGGAGGTTGTACTTGTATTTGGACTTGAAGAGCAACTTTGGCAACTGGTTGAGGCAAGTCTTCATGATTTTTTTGCACTTCTCTGATAGACGGATGATAGATAATAAGATTAAAAATATTTTTTGGAGGCTACCTCATTGGTTTTTATGACCGTAAGTATGGTATTGACAATGCATTATCAACAGGATACACTGTAGAAAAAAAAGGAAAAACTTACCGCTATATTTTTTATCTGCCTTCTCCTCTTTCTTAAAGTCACTGTGAAAAAAATATATGTTAAAGCTGACCCACACTGCAACTCATAAAATACTTTTATTTATTCCATGTTGATAGAAACATTTACCTATTGAATTTGAAGTTACTCTAAAATTACATAATTTTTTACATTTCTCAGTAGTGTCTTGATTACACACCGGTCTCCAAGACAGAAGTCACGGGTTCGATAACGAAGGTTCTAAGTCAACATGAAAATTGGCAGCATTGTTGTGTAACGAAGTTTAGATTTTACATTCGGCCTTATACCTTATTACCATCGAAGTTTAATTTAAAAAATGAAAATAAGTAAGTAACTTTGTGAGAAATTATAATTATAATATGTTAATACTTACGTGTTGTTTTTCTCTGAGCTTTCTTCAGCGTCCATCATAAAATCGGCTTGCCAAGACGGGTCATCCTAAACATAAAACGAGAAACAAAGTCATTTTGTACATAACTTTTCTTAATTGATACTGAGCCGGCAAATGACCTTACGGCATAGATTGGCCGATTACAATTTAACAGAAACAATAAGACATAATCGAGTCGTATACGCGACATTCATTCTTGTGATCATATATTTTTTGTCGTAGAGTTGACAAATTACTTTTGTTTTATATTTTTACGGGTAAGCACAGTGCCTTGATCTCACCTGATGTAAAGTGATGATAAAGCCAATTGGTGGGAGCGCACTTCACCCGGAATCCCCAACTAGTAAGGCACTGGCTATCTTATCTCTAGCTGCCGGAACACAACAATGCTACCAACATTGATGTTAAGGCGACATATTTAGATAAGATGGTAGCTAGCCAGGTGGACAAACAAGTCCTACCACCAACCAAACCGAGTACACAAACGTGTACCCCCCGCTGGGAATCGAACCCGGGACCTCTGGGTCTAAACCGGTGGTCTAAACCACTAGACCACAGAGGCGGAATGACTACGCTCTATCTGATGTTAAGCAGAAGTTGTGTCCAGATGCGAAGCCAGCTAATGGAGCAGGGTTGTGCCTAGCCGTCCTCATCTTGCCGACACGCAAGCTGCTTTTACATACCTTATTTTACCGACCCCATGATAAAGGAAACAAGGAAATGGAGACGGAAATCTACTTTTTGATGGTGCAACAAAGAAATGATTCAAAAATTTTACCTAAATATTAACCACGGAATAGATAAAGAAGGTTGGAAAGGCAATGTGGGCGTGACAGGCGCTCCGCTACTATGATTAGACAATCATACTTAAACCGATTTACTTGTTCACCTAGTAAATTCAAAGTAGTAAAGTAAATACTTTACCTACGTATTAATTGTCAAATTACTGTTCAGAAGAAATGAAACTTCAAACGAAAACCGCACATTAAACCTTTCGCATCGCAAGCTTTCTATCAAGCAGCCATTAAAACCTTTACCGGCTCAGTTCCATAAAAAAAATATTCTAAGCACCTCCAAAGCGTCGCAAACGCATTTCTGGACGTCATCGAAACACGCGACGGGGTTATTCGTAAAGTCCTCCCCCTCCATGTTGATCTTCCTCACGAGCTCTGAATAGCAGTTCTCTGGTATACCCATGACCGGAGGCCTGTTCGGTGATAGGTAGAGATCGCATAGCTCCAAAGCTGAGGAGCGGAGATTCTCTATCACCGCTTTTGAGGTGTGTGACGCATCTGTGGAAAATGTTTTTCTTTTTAATTCCTTACGAATAAGCTCACCTGATGTTAAGTGATGATAAGGCCGAGGATGGAAGCGCACTTCACCCAGAATCTTCAACTACTGAGGCACTGGTGATAGACTCGGTAGTTTTTTTTTATATTTTACGGGTAAGGAAAGTGCCTTAATCTCACCTGATATAAAGTGATGATAAGACCAATGATGGAAGCGCCCTTCACCCGAGAACCTCAACTAGTGAGGCACTGGCTATCTTATCTCTAGCTGCCGGAACACAACAATGCTACAAACATTGATGTTATGGCGACATATTTAGATAAGATGGTGGTAGCTAGCCAGGCGGACAAACAAGCCCTACCACCAACCAGTTTACTAGAACTAAATTATAGTTATGACGTCAAAACTACGTTTAAAAATTTGTCGACGTCAATAAGTGTCTGTGAGGGCTTTTATTCAATAAATGATTTAACTTTGACTTTAACCTGTTATCTTATTTCTAGCTGTTGGAACCGCCACAACAATGCAACTAACTTTGGCGTATTATGGTGACATCTTTTGGTTTAGATAAGATGGTGGTAGCTAGATAGACTTAAAAGTCGTACTAACCAACCAGAGTACACAAACATGTGCGATCAACAAATTGTAAGGATATCCAGTTACAAACATTTTTGCCTTAACGTGGCGATCGTAGTTAAGACGACGGACGCATTGGCAATTTACGAGGCGGGGATCTTGATTTTTCTCAACAATTACAAAACATATGAAACTCCCGTGTGGTGCCGGGGATAAAGAATTGCACCACCCCATCTCAACCCGTGGGTGTCGTAAAAGGCGACTAAGGGACCATTCCAGAGGATGGGCAGCAGCATCTCTCTAAAGTTACCTTCAACCTACTGCGATCGCCAACCCGCCTGCCAAGCGTGGCGATTATGGCAAATACCCCCCCATGACATGCACACCAGCAAAAACCGGCCCCTAGTCCCCGGCGGCCCCGCTCACCCTAGCTACGGTAGCGGCCAAGGCAGCGACGGGGCAGGGGGTGCTAAGAATCTCCGGCAGAGACCTGGCTACCGCCAACAACGAACTCTGGCCCTGGCAACATTTAACACGCGCACATTACGGACTGACGAGAAGATTCACGAACTGGAGGAAGAATTGAGCAAGATACGGTGGGACATAGTTGGATTATCTGAAGTCCGGGGAGGACTCGATAATCCTCAAGTCCGGTAACTTGCTCTATTTCCGGGAGGGCGAACAACTGTCCCAAGGTGGTGTCGGGTTCATCGTCCACAAGACCCTCGTGAACAACGTTGTCGAGACCGGGAGTGTGTCGCCTAGGGTAGCGTACCTTATACTCAGAATAACCAAACGGTAATCGTTGAAGGTCATACAGGTTTATGCTCCTACTACGACACACCCTGACGATGAGGTGGAAGCTACGTATGAGGACATCTCTCTAGAGCCATACAAGCCTCCAAAACTCATTACACCGTTGTCATGGGAGACTTTAACGCAAAACTGGGCAAACGAAGCGGCGATGAGATGAGAGTGGGACGATTTGGGGTTGGTAATCGGAACTCCCGGGGCCAACTGCTGGCGGACTTTCTTGAGAGGGAGGGCCTCTTTATGATGAACTCCTTTTTCAGGAAAGCTGAACACCGCAAGTGGACCTGGATAAGTCCCGATGGTGCAACCAAAAACGAGATTGACTTTATCATGTCGACGAGGAAGCAAATATTCAATGATGTCACTGTGATCAATGCGTTTAAAACTGGCAGCGATCACCGGTTGGTAAGAGGCACATTGAATATCAACGTTAAGCTGGAAAGACGTCGATTGGTAAGGTCTACGCTCCGTCCTGCACCCATCCAAATCCAAAACCCCGAAAGCTTTCAGCTCGAATTGCAGAATCGCTTCGAGCGCCTAAATGATTGCGAAAATGTGGACGAATACAGCAACAGGTTTGTGGAAACTGTCCAAACGGTTGGGTCCAAGTTCTTTAAAACCCACCGTGCAAAAGGAACCAAAAAGTTCTCAGACCATACCCTAAAACTAATGGAAGAGCGGCGCGCAATGGTTCTGCTTTCCTCAGGTGATGCGTCTCAGTTTCGGCGGCTAAATAGGCAGATCTCGAAGTCTATGACTCGCGACACGCGCCAATTTAATACTAACCGTATTAAAGAGGCCATTGAGCGGAACAAAGGCTCAAAAGTGTTCGCAAGAGATCTGGGTATTGGGCAGTGCCAACTGACGACGCTGAAAACCGATGACGGCAGAACTGTCACGACCAGGTCCGATGTTATGGGAGAGGTCGAGAAGTTCTATGGACAGCTTTACACATCCACACGGCCACCTGTACAAAGCTTAGCTAAAGACCCTAGAGCTAAGTTAACCCGGCACTATACCGAAGACATCCCGGACATCAGCCTATACGAGATTAGTATGGCTCTCAAACAGCTCAAAAATGGCAGGGCACTAGGTGCTGACGGAATTACGGCCGAGCTTCTGAAAGCAGGCGGAAGACCGGTACTCGTAGCTCTTCAGAAGCTATTTAATTCCGTGGTACTAGGAGGCAGAACGCCAGAGACGTGGCACGAAGGTATGGTGGTACTGTTCTTCAAAAAGGGCGACAAAACCCTGCTGAAGAACTACAGGCCCATCTCACTTCTAAGCCACGTCTACAAGCTGTTTTCGAGAGTCATAACGAATCGTCTCGCACGCAGGTTTGATGACTTCCAGCCTATCGAACAAGCCGGTTTCCGAAAAGGCTTCAGCACCATAGACCACATACATACGCTGCGGCAGGTTATACAGAAGACCGAAGAGTATAACCAGCCTCTTTGCTTAGCGTTTGTGGACTATGAAAAAGCCTTCGATTCGATTGAGACATGGGCCGTGCTACAGTCTCTCCAGCGGTGCCAAATTGATTATCGGTACATCGAAGTGTTGAGGTGTTTGTATGAAAGCGCCACTATGTCAGTCCGTCTTCAGGACCAGAGCTCGAAACCTATCCAGTTGCAGCGAGGAGTGAGACAGGGAGATGTGATTTCTCCGAAACTGTTCACTGCTGCACTGGAAGATGTTTTCAAGCTTCTGGACTGGAAAGGACTCGGCATCAACGTCAACGGCGTATACATCACTCACCTTCGGTTTGCTGACGATATAGTGGTCATGGCTGAGACCCTGGAAGACCTCGGCGCAATGCTCGGTGACCTCAACAGAGTCTCTCAACAAGTGGATCTTAAAATGAACATGGAGAAGACGAAAGTTATGTCGAACTCACGTGTCGTACCCACTCCTCTGAAGGTTGGGGACTCTGCCCTTGAAGTTGTGGACAATTATGTTTACCTGGGACAAACGGTCCAGCTAGGTAGGTCCAACTTCAGCAAAGAGGTCAATCGTCGAATCCAATTAGGCTGGGCAGCGTTCGGTAAGCTACGAAATATCTTCTCGTCCGATATACCGCAGTGTCTCAAGACGAAAGTCTTTGACCAGTGTGTGTTGCCAGTGATGACATACGGGACTGAGACGTGGTCGCTCACTATGGGCCTCATAAAAAGGCTCAAGGTCACTCAAAGAGCAATGGAGAGGGCTATGCTCGGGGTTTCTCTGCGTGATCGAATCAGAAATGAGGAGATCCGCAGAAGAACAAAGGTAACCGACATCGCCCGAAGAGTTGCTAAGCTCAAGTGGCAGTGGGCAGGTCACATTGCTCGCAGGACTGATGGCCGCTGGGGCGGGATAGTCCTGGAGTGGCGACCGCGTACCGGAAAGCGCAGTGTGGGCAGGCCTCCAACAAGGTGGACCGACGATCTGGTGAAGGTCGCGGGAAGCCGCTGGATGCGAGCAGCACAAAACCGGTCGTTGTGGAGATCCTTGGGGGAGGCCTTTGTCCAGCAGTGGACGTCTTTTGGCTGAGATGATGATGAGAAACACGATTTTTCAACTTTTATAACAGAGAAAAAAATATCAAAGTAACCTCTTTTAAAACATAAGATTCACATTTTACAGGCTAACCAGACCGATTTAAGCATCTAAATTTTCTTAGTAGATTAGTCTTAGCACACACTTTAAAATTGTAGATCATTTTTTTTAAATAATTTGTAGTTTTAATTTGAAGGAAAAAAAACAGTTTTTCTTAGAGCGCTTTCACATTTAGGCGACTTTAGCAGCGCGACTGCCGCGCGACATACGCGCGTCAGTCGCGCTGCTGATAATTTCATACTCTAAACGACAGCGCGACAGCGGCGCGTAAGCGGCGCGCGGCAGTCACGTGCGCTCACTGCATTCAGTAGGCACCGAGCTAGTGTAGCAAGCGCACGTGTTTGTCGACAGACAGCAAAATGAGCGAGTTCGACATCGAAAGATTTATTATTGAAATCTAATTGCGTCCTTACGATTACAACAACAGGATCTTAAAAAAGAAAAGCTGGCAAGAATTATGCAAATTGTTTATTCCTGGTTTCGAAAAGAGACTTTTTTGACATTCGAACGTAATTAAAAAATATTTTTTCATTGTTCTTTAACACTTTGAACACTGTAAATATAATCACTATTCACATGACGATTTCTAAACAAAGTTTCAACCCAGTACTGTCTTTTTCGTTTATGTACGCGACGTCGATGGCGTCGAAGGAGTAATAGCAAAAGTAAGAATAGCAACGCATGTTTCCCCGTTAGAATCCATTCTCAAAATGAAGTGCGTGGAGCGCGCCGCACTAATCAAAGCCGCGGGGCAGCAGCGCGCTGCTGTCGGGCGGCGGCAGCGCCGCTGTTTTTATAATGTAAAGACATCCGCTGCTGCCGCACGGCTTTCGCGCTGCTGACGCCCTAATGTGAAAGCGGCCTTATGGTACGGGGCGCAAACGCTCGTATCAAAACGTATGAGATTTATTGTTTAGTGGTGCGTCGCCTTAACTCCGCCTACCATGAAGATGACCATAGAATGACCAATAGTAAACTTTCCGACCTTTTTTTGTCAAAGTCATTTGTTTTAGTTCATTGTTAAAGCTTAAATAGAAATTCACTTCTTTCTTAAGATTCCTAATGGAGGAGGATGAAGAAGAATATCTAGAAAATTTGTCAAAAACAAAAAGGGGCGGTATAACCACTGACCTCTGCACAGAAAAATCGCCTTTATGGTGGATATCCAAAAAATTTGTTAATAGTACCCCAGCTGGGAATCGAGCCCGGGTCCTCTGGGATCGAACCAGTGGTCTCAACCACTAGACCACAAGAGGCGGTTGGTCTTATACTTTAAACTTGTTCATTGTTCTTACCTGCTTCATTCAATTCAATTTCAAGTAAATATTGGGCACTAGATCTCCAAGTGGTTGTTGCTCTCAAGAATTTTAACGATCTTGCCACTTCTTCAGTCACTTTCTCCGTGTTACTAGTATTTGAAGCACCTGCAAATGAAAAACGCTTTTATGAACTAATAAAATAAAGTCGACAAACCTTTGACAACGAAGGTTTATTTAGAAGGTAACATTCTTAAAACCATTTCACATTAAAGTTTTTATTAATAACTAGTACTAAACTTCGTCCGCTTAAGAACACCCGTATCCTATGATGGACCCCTAGCGCCACCTACAGGGGCCAATTATTGTAAATCTAAACCAATCTCGAATCCACTTGAACACACACAGAAAATTTCATCCAAATCGGTCTAGCCGTTTTAGAAGCAGTTCAGTGACATACACACGCACAGAAGATTTATATATAAATCTTCTGTGCGTGTGTATGTCACTCCTTTATATATATAAAGATGTGTAACAGAAAGGTGTGGTCAAAATGAAAAGATCCAAAGTGTATCCGATCTAGATCTTCTATGAATAATTTTCATAGTTGAGGCTCTCCGCTAGCCTCTTTCGCGGTAGAGCCTCAACTATGAAAATTATCGTTGCAAGTTAAGAGGGCTCATTAATGACTTACCGCGAAATGTGCGAGGTCATTAATGAGTCAATAATGATTTTTTTTAGCTTTTGTGAGCGAAGGAATCCAGACAAGTTTTTTTTTTTTTATTGTGGCACGCTAAAATGGCTTCACCCTGCCTGATGAAAAGCAGCCAGTGAAGCCCAAGAAGTGACAGCGTTCATCACAGCGCTACCACGCTATGCCGAACGCTCACACTATGGCGGCCTGCATAAATGCTTTGCAGTGGAGCCGGATTGTGCCTCACTAGCCGTCCTCACGTTGCCGATCCGAACTTGCTTTTGCGTTTAACGACCCTTTGTTATTTTAATTGCACTTTGATAAAACAGCGTGTGCACACACGCCTGCACATCCGACTGCCACAAACTGTCAAATTTCCTCAATAGACTTTGTGTACAATGGCATACGGCTGAACATTTATTGAAGAAATTTGTCGGTTTTGGATAGGCTGATGTGCAGGCGTCTGTACCTTAATAGGGTAGTTGACTGGTTACACAATACAGGATATTTCTTTTACCAGTGCGCAAATCTGGAGCGACTCAGAATCGGTAAGTAAACAACTGTCTCATAGTAACATGGGTTGAAATATGTCAAAAAAATTTGGACTTCCCATATTTAAGCGAACACTTCATTAGCCTGATTTGTATGAAGTCTCAAAATTTTTGACATATTTCAACCCATGTTACTATGAGAAAGCTGTTTACTTACCGATTCTGAGTCGCTCCAGAAAATTTGCGCACTGGGAAAAAAAATGTCAAGTGTAGAATCTTTTTAGCAACGTTCCACAGTTAACAAATAATTTAAACGGGGATTAACGCAAACTAATTAGTAAAAGGTTTCATACCTTCTTTATAACCGACGTTTCGACCGATTTACAACGCCAGTGACCACGGCACCTTTCACTTTTTCGTTTGCATTAATCCCCGTTAAAATTATTTTTTAGCCACTGTAAAAACGTTTTTTTTTTAATATATTGTATGGGAATGGAGCACTATGACGTCACTATTGTGTTCCGTTAATTGAGTGTTTATTAAAAACTTTTTAGGTCACGAAAATTCATGCTTAGCTCAAATAAATAATAGGTTTATGTTTTAAAGATGTTACGTGATGTCATTTATATGTTTGTTGCTACTCTTTGTCTTTCTTGCCTTCTTTAACCATTTTGGTGTAGGCTTCCTTCATATTACGCCATGTATCTCTACTTTGGGCCCTTTAATATATTCTATTCTATTCTATTTTATACCCTAAGTTCAGTACGTTACTAATAATTAAAGATTTATATACGACTAAACCTTCCAAACCTTCTTGTGGTCCCAACGTAGCTCGCCTAGCTTGAATTATTCTAGTTAAGTATTGTAACGACGATAGCTTTTGACGATCTGGCAACTCCCACTCACCGGCACTGTCTCTAGAATGCTGAAAAGCAATAAACAATCAATTGGAAAGAGATTTAGATAATATTAAGTAGAAGAGCAAGTAAATAGCCTAAATACTGTTCTAGTGGCTGGCAAAGCCCTCCATCATAGAAATCATGTAATTGGCTTAATCACCTCGCTTGCCACATGTAGGTAGAGAATAAAATAGGCGTTAAAGTATAAAATTGCCGTTTTAAAGTTGTTGGAGCACGGGCGCCTTCGGGAGACATCGGCTCCAGTCGTTGGTCGTCGGGCTGCGGCGCACGAGCGGCGCGTGGGCGCGGGCGGCGCGGCGAGGCACGCACGGATGCCACCAGGACAGGACAGATCGGCCGAGAGCAGCGAAGGCACAGCGCGCGTCTCCCTTTGTTTGCGGTCAATTATAATAATTACGTACGAGTAAAGCCTATGAAATACAGTCCGTCTTTAATTTATATAGAGTCCAAGTTGGGACCCTAACAATAGTACCTAATAAATACTTTGAATTGACATTAAACCTTTATGGTGAGAGATTTTCGAATGAAACTTTTTTCACATAATACTTGAGATTTTTTTTTTAAAAGATGTGCAACATTAGTTTTTCGAATTTCTTTTGTTTCTTTTGTTTTTTTAGTCAGCTTAGAAAGGAAAGATGAATACTTCGAAAATCCGAGTAATTTTTGAATACGTGTTCCGACGCGGAACTAACGCGGCAGAATCGGCTAGCAATATCAATGCTGCGTTTGGAGGGGAGATTGCTAATGAACGCCGGTGCGTTACGTTACGCCATTACGAAAGCGTTTAAAACTAAAAAAGCACGGTTGCTTTTTTAGTTTTAAACGCTTTCGTAATGGAAACTTCGACTTGAAGAACGAACCACGTGGAAGACCGCCCACACAGGTGAATAACGCTCAATTGAAGGAGATGGTGAAAACGATCCGAGTTCAGATGAAATCGAGCTAATTCCTGGGTAGTTACCCAGGAATTAGCGGCACGGTTCAACGTTACCTTACCTACAATATTGACTCATTTGCAGATGCATTAGATAATCAATAACATTAAAAAATATGAAAAATGGGTGCCTCATGATCTTACTGGTCTGCAGAAAGAAATGCGTATTTAAACTTGCGTTGCCTTGTTGTATTGGTACAGAAATGCAGAAATATTGGATCGAATTGTGACGATGTGACGAAAAGTGGATTCTTTACGATAACCTTGAAATGCAATGGCTGACCCCAGGTCAAACGCCGCAACAGTGCCCTAAAACAAAGCTAACCAATAAAAAGGTAATGGTAACTGTTTGGTGGTCTCTTCATGGTGTTATCCACTATAGCTTTCTCAGGTCTGGTCAAGCAATAACAGCAGATGTTTACTGTGCCGAACTTCGAAAATTGATGGCGAAACTGGCAGTGAAACAGCCCCGACTCGTGAATCGATCTTCGATAACGCAAGACCTCACACTGCCGTTGTAATTACAGAGCAACCGTTGTAACTCTACAGGAGCTGCAGTTGGAAACCATACGTCATCATCCGTATTCGCCAGACCTTGCTCCAACTGACTACCATTTTTTTCGTGATGTGGACAATTTTCTATGTGGTAAAAAATATCAAAGTTTAAAAAAAATTAGAAGTACAAAATGTTTTCACTCAATTTGTCGAATCTAGATCCCTAGAAAAATTGGCAATTTTATGCTTTAACCCCTCATACGACTGAAAAATATTTGCAGCCTGCGAAAAATAAATCTTACAAGTTTTTGTATATCCTTCTGAACCAGCTCTAACGTTGCATCTAACTCCTCGGCGTCGCCGCAGCACCTTATAACTAATAGGAACAGCTCCGAGGGAAGGCTCGAGTCTCGGCAACACTGATAAAACAAACAGATTATTTTTATTTTCGCGTTCCATTTTAATCAATGTTTTATAAAGAAAATAACGCAAACTACTATGTATAGTTTACGTTTACCCAAACTACTACGTTTCAGCGACCCCGCGACAACGACCGGTGCAACTCGGTCGAAACGACGGATATAGAGGTATGTCTATGATACCAATACATAGTAGTTTGCGTTAATCCCCGTTATAAAAAGTTTGATTAAAATACAGATTTATTCAACCAACTTTCGTTTTTTTTCATCAACAGAATTTGAATTTGAATATGTAACTTTTAAGCACAATATGCAACAGCGATAATGTCTTCACAATTGGTGTAATAAACAAGAAAATCAGTTTTTTTATCCGCCTGTAACTCAAAGTCTCGAAGAAATCGACAAATAGAGCTTTTAATACTCATAACTCATAATATTTATTGCGATACCATAATGTACACACGTCGGTAGATCAACCTACCCAAAACTGTCAAATTTCTACAATCAATTTTGAACTTTATTGTTTCGTTATAAGGATCAATACTCATTTTAGAAATTTGACAGGTTTGGTTAAGTTGATCTGCCGCCGTGTGTACAGACGCCGCTCATCAACCTATCCAAAACTGTCAAATTTCTTCAATAAATTTTCAACCATATCCTTAGGGCATAAAGTTCAAAGTCTATTGAAGAAAATTTTCTGTTTGTGGTAGGTTAATGTACATGCGTGTGTACTTAAGGATGGTAACAAAATAGGAGACCAAATTATGAAGTCTGTAGGGCACACAATTAAAAAGAAAGGAATGAGGAAGTCTTCAAATTCTCGATTTAGTTAACGTCATCGAATGGAAAACAAAATTCGTAGTAGGCAGACTGATGATAAGTTAGGATAAGATAAATAAACTTTAGTGTACACCACACCAAAAATAAAACATTTGACAAAAAACTACATAAAAATACACGTACAAAGAGCGGTCTTATCACTAGGAGTGATCTTTTCCAGAAAACCTTTGATGGACAAAAAAATATTTGAGTTTGAAGTGGGCTTGTCGTCGCGTCGTTCGGTGCACTATACATATATGGCGAATTTTGTATCGTTTAGTATTGTAAACGGAACCAGTTAATATTTTAATAGATGTACACAGCCTACTTCAAATTAAAGAAAGCGGTCGAAAAAATAAACCCTTTTTATTTATTACAGTACAGTAAAAAAAAAATTATTCAAGCTAAAATATACTTTAAAAGCAAATAAATTAAAACTTATTTTACTTTGTGAAGTTCTTTGTAATCATTTAGTGTCTTGGATTAATGTGATGCCGACTGTTTCTCCTACTTATCGATGTTATCATGAACAAAATAACTCAACTAACCGGTTGTTTATAATAAAAGAAAACACTGTACCAACCATTCTGATAATAGTTCTATTTATGTTGTCTGGGTCACTCAATAGATTGATCAGTGGCCTTAATACAATAGCTGATAGCAAGTCTATGAGTATCAACTTCAATGCATGACACTTCCAGACCTCTTCAGGCGTCACCAAGTATAATACGGCTTCGGATATTTCACAAATTAACGCTGAAATAAATTTTGTATATTAAAAATATTTTTAATTTTTATTTTTTGAATATTAATATCACACTGCTGGGCTCACAACGCTGGCGCTGGCCCAATAGGTTTGTAGGATTTATCGGCTGTTATCTTACGGCAACAACGGGATATAAGGCTGGGCGCACTTTGTATGCGTTTTCTCACTAATTTGAATCGTACGAATACGCACGATACATCCCGATCCACTAACTATTAATGGTACCTCGCACATTATGGTGCAAACTAGACGTGCGTGTACGCGCGTATAGTTCCGAGCTCGACGTCCATAATCGTCAGTCTTAACTTGTTTGAAATTTTAATGTATGTTCGTACGAATGCACACTATACAGTATGAATATATAGAAAATTCACTAGTCACGCGTTATAGCAACAGAAAACCCAATGTGTGCGCGTTCAATTCGTCCGTTCATTAACGTATGGCATAAATTAGTAGGCTGGCCTAACGGCTTAATGTACCTTCCGAAGGATGGAAGAGCCCTTGATATTTTTATATCGTCACCCATCGGGTGACCTCGCATTATGTAAGTTGCTTAACTTACAAGATCGCAACCCGAACGCGCGCTAACCGTTGAAACATCAACCACCTCCATCGTTTTTAAATTGGTATACCCCATTAAAAAAAATATATAATAGCAATGTAAACATAAAGAACATATTATGTATAAGAAGCTGTATTATTATTTTTGTTGACTTATGTATTATCTTTACATTACTAATATATTTTGTCAGGTTTCGTGACCTCGATTGCGATTATTGAACTCATCAAGCAATACTTAATACAATTAATATGATTAATAATATATATAATAATATTATACTCATTAAGATAGCAATGACAATTTACATTTTGCATACTATCAACAGATTATATTATAAATAGTATGTTTATATCCAACTCAGCAATAAAACTATGTCACTTAATCAGTGACAATGACAATTTATTTTCTTTAGTAATTCCTTTTCTTTGCATACAAAGAAGTATAAATATGACCCCAATTGCGTGACAATTGATCCTTATTGAGGGTTGGCATGTCTTTATTACGATAAAAAATAAAAACCCCTAATTAATTTTATAAATAAAATAAAATAAAAATATTAATGATAAAAAAGAACAAATAATTATAGTAGAGATTTGGAGAATCTCAATATTATTAATATTACTCACCATACTCCCTTTCTTCATCGGTACAAAATATATCTCTACATATCTGTCTGTTCTCTATTGAACATTCCAAGTCAAAAAACAGATCTGTTAATGTTTTATCATTTAAATTTTCTGTGCTGTCATAAAATTTTGATTTACCATATGATTGAGAATCTGAAATATAAAAAGATACAACTTGTTTAGAAGTTAAAACTGTAAGACATTCAAAACAGCTTGACTTAAAAAAACAGCTTTTGAAAGGGTTTTTCCAAACCTTTCTACAAAATTATACACTTAAATTTTTTTCAAGAAACAATCTTTAAAGATAGTATAGATAAATGGGTTAGATGATGTATTGTAATTTATAGTACTTACTATGTAGTATCAATAAGAAAAAAAGGTTTTTATATTTTATGGCACAATAGATATTGGCCTTCATCTCAGCTAATTTATTTATTTATTTATTTATTTATTACAATGGTAAGTTATGATAAGGCTAAATACACACTTAAAACCCTATAACCATTCAAACTGAGTACATTTTGTTTCACACTCTGGGATCAAATCCAGGCGATATTAAGGTATAAAACTGAAGATCTGACCGTTTTAAAGTAAGAATTTTATTACCTGGTGGCCATGACAAATCTGTATCACTCTTATTTCTTCTATGTGTTTTCTTTTCATCTTGTTGCTTTTTTGGACTCGGTTTTGAGTTACCGTTGCTGACATCTTTAGCATTCATCAGCTGTATATGTTTTAATCTAACTCTAGACTGTTTAAATAGCTTCAAATGTGTGGTTAATTCCTCTGGAAATCTTGTTGCTAGGATGTGAATCCAATCAACACCTTTTACTCTGTAAATTACACACAAGGAATTTTAAAATGTTATACTATCTATTTATTTTATTTTTTATTTTATTGTTAGGCTTTTTGTATAGTTAACATTCCTTTAAATAATTTAATAAAAGTTACTTTCAGCTAACATCAGGTCAGGTTGTCTTGTTGACATAGGCCTCCTTCAAAAACTTTCATGTCTCGTGATTTACCCTCTGCGACTGCCGTGGCTCAGTTTTTTAAATTCTACTAACGTGGTAGTACACGAGACACCATTCCGAGAGCAAATATTTTTATAAATTTAAATTAATATTAACACTAAATAAAAAACAATTCGTGTTTTCAAAGTTAAACACTGTTTATTGACTTGACACAAATTAGTCTTAAGAATACCTTATCATAAATGTATATTGAATGGTAGAAATAAATTACCTATTAGCTACATTAACACCAGCTGCCAGCACCAATCGTTTTATAGCATGAGAAGTAAACTCCTCATCACTTGTCAATATTTCATACCATGGAGTCACATAGTCATTTATAATTATATCAATAATTTCATTGATGAACATATCAACAGTATCACTGCCAGTCATTCTGTTATCATATTTAGGTAATGAGGTATTTCTTTTAAATAATTCAACAACCTGGAAAATATATTTAAAACTGTAAATATATAAATAGGTATATGTAAATTTTATAAGTACTTATACCAGAAACAGAAAATCAATCTTGGGTTAGCACTTAATTACTTTCTTGATATAGTTCATGGTTATCATTTTTATTAACATAGTTATTTTACATACCTTAGGCAACTGGATGGAAAAATTAGTCTGTTGTAAAGGATCGTCAAGTGTGTCTAAATCCACCGAAAATATTTTCTTGTGGTCATAGTTGAAATATAATACTGTGACCACTCTGTAATCAAATTAATTCATATAAAAGTAATGATATTTTTAAAATAAACTAAGATAAAAGAATAAAGTGAACCTACATTCTAATATGAAGCCTCCCCTTATTACATACAATTTTTGATAACTTATTTTTAGCTAGCTAAAGAAACATGATTTAATAAACAGGGAAGGTTAATCAATAATTGTTTCGACTGTTATTCTAAATTTTTATAAAACAGTCTCTATATATATTACAAAATGAAAAATCTACTTTCAATCACTTCCATCATTAGTGTAATGAAATTACTGAGAGCACAGCATCTAAGCTTAATTGAATAATTCATTAAGTCCTATCATTCTGCTAATTTATGATTTCAGTATAATATTAACAGGTAAATTATAATACTTTTTATAAGTTTGTGGAGCAAATTAACAAAGTTTAATATTAGAATACTTACCCAAACAAAAAAGCCAATAAAAATATAAGAAAACTCAAATACCATCCCACACCGAACAGACCCGTAATGATTATCGAAATAAGGCCAAACCAGCCAACTATTCTTCGCGCCATAATAAGATTTTAATCGTACTATTATGTTAACACGTATTTTAACTATAAAGTCTTATAAATCAATAATTTGTGCTAATAAACAACAAAAATAAAGAGAAAACAAACTTGACAATCTTGAAATGACAACTGACTGGCTAACTAATGTCAGTTTCACCTTTTAACGTTAGAAGAGGCAAAGAGATTTCGTCCATACAGCCAAAACTTTAGTTTTTTTTTTATTTATATTTCTAGAAAATGATGACGATGATGGACGCCCACTGGACGCCTATGGCCAACACTGATATTATTAAAAACAAGAAAGTAGAGATTGAAAGGGCGGTCTTGTCGCATGAAGTGATCTCTGTCGGGCAGGGTAAAAATTGATACCTTTAACTTATTAAAACATTTAAATAAACTATTACAGTTTGTTATAGATACCTATTTATTATGTTTTCATTTATAAATATCAAAAAATCAGTTTGGGTTGGTAAACAGACTGTATTATCAACATAAAATGCTAGCTTTTCTTGATCTTGATTAACTGGTCCCAATAATGTATTATAAAGCAATACAAACCAAAAATATGGTTCATATACAGGGTGTTTGGTAATATCTGTATAATCCCGAATATGGCAGATAGGGCACAACCAGCCCCCCCACCCCCGACCGCCTAACCGATCGCTTTGACTTCGTGTGTAGTTTATGACGTCATCTTATCGTTTCATGCCGCCTATGAAAGCAATATCGAAAGCTATAGCCTTTAGCTTTTGATATTGATTTCATAGGCGTAGGCGGTGCGAGGTGGCAAGATGACGTCATAAACTATACGCGTAGGTGGTCAAAGCGATCGGTTAGGCGGTCGGGCCCCTGGTCGTAGATAGAACCCCGGAAAATTAGAAACATACCAGAAAGCACCATATGGCCAAGATATATCGTTCTCATTCGTCAACCTCATGGTCACGATCCAAAGAAAACAGAAGTCAAAACATATCAGGGTTGAACAAAAATAATGTTATAAAATTAATTTGAGTTTTTATATGGAAAAGTAAATCTTTATAAATATGATTTTTGCGTTGCGTGGCTATGTTTCGAAATTATACACATATTACCAAACCCTGTATACACTGTATAGTAATTTATTATTTACACTAAATTAAAGAAAATGTAAAGAGAAGAGGTAAGTTCCAAGAATAGTAGTAAATTAGTAGAGATGATTACGTCCGCAGCGAGGAAGTGACGTGGGCCGGTACTTATCTTGATTTGCCAGGAATAGAAAAAAGCTCAAGAAAAAAATAATAATAACAGATTTTAGGTTTATTGAAATACAAGATACAACACAATCACGAACTGTTTATACAGTAGGTACATACAATTAAAGTAGCCTTGAGACTATCTAATAATACTAGTATTAATTATTTTATTGTCAAACATGTCAAATCAACATTTGATCATGATTTCGGTGATCTATCGCGCATCGTTTACTCAAACTTCATGGCATTCATTTTCATTAAAAATAAATAAAATATGGTCAAATTAAATGCATCTTTATGTGGGTACTTTTTACATCACATAGGTACATGAAACTTTAATAGTAATACAATAACAGTTTTAATTTCGTTAAATTCGTGAATTATTAAAAGTGCACAATAATACAATTTTAATCATATCCAATTCCGTTGTTTAAGTTATTATCATACATTGTGTACCTACTTTATATAAATTTTACAATAGTAAACAATCGCAAAATAAAATGTATTACTTAGTAGTTGACTGTAGATATTTATTGAAATCATTGTAAAATATGTAGCTTACAAGGACATCAATAATAGAGACGCTGCATTCTTTGCTATGGTTTTACTGCTACAAAATATAACAAATTGATTTATTATTTTTAAAACCATTTCTAAGTTACAAAAAGGAACCACAGTCAACTACCATTATTGTTGTAATAAGGGTGCGTAAGTACCCTATGCGTTATTTGACACAATTCAGACTAGGCAGTATGTTTTCTCTTTACTAGTGGTTTTAAGTAGTTTTAAGTAGTAATGTAATTAGTTGGTAAAAGAATCGCCTGGATCGGTTTCCTTAGCAATATTATACAATATTATCACATCAACTTTGCATATTAAATCTAGATTCATGAAAGTCAAAAGATGGTTTCGTAGGTACTCGTATGTGATTTTAATTGACTATGCTAATGCAGAACAGTGCAGAGAGTATTATTATAAATAAAGTTTTATAACGAGGACAGAGGACAGGTATTATAGGTAGCCCGTGACCAAGGTCGGTACAACTCGGTTGAAACGTCTCCGTGGAATATAGAGGTATGCCTATGAATATGATACCTATACTCAGTTTCCGTTAAAAAAAAAACCTTGTTTAAAAAGGAATGCGAAATTTTAAAAGTGTAAAGTACCTTTACATTGAAATTGCTACTATAAAACGTAAACTATAATTGAAAATATCATAATTTTCGAACATACCTTAAATCGGCAGGCCCAAGGCGAGTAATTTCTATTTTGACTTGCCAAAACAATAGGAGCTTATTATTCGAAACCGCACTAGTTAGACACGAATTAATCATGAAAAGTTTTGTCCTCAAAGAATTAACAATTTTGTCATGTACTTAATGTTTTGACTAGTCAGAATGGAAAACCCATCTACAAGGCTTTACAAGTGTCGAATTAAGGCAGGTTATTTTCGATAGGAAAGGGAATGTTTTTGTCATGTTAAATGAGTATATGACTCACTGAATATTTTGCACAAGCTGTTTATGGAAGGATGGTTCCTTTAGCCTAGATGGCGAATGTTCCTGGTGGCTTTTACATAGATGAATATTTCTATCCCAATTTTGGGATAAACACACACATGAATAGCTAGTGAATTTATTGTAAGGCAATAGGAAATATGAAATACATATTCTACAAAGATAACAAACCATATACACATAAGCTTGTTAGAGTAAACAACCATGATGGGGTGCCATATCAAGGGTAAAAATTATGCTATTATAATTATATATTTATAAATTAGACATTGCCTAAGTTGATTGTGCATTATAATTCATTGTTTTCAACTATCTACATTAATATTAGTTACCCAAATAATAAAATATGTTTGGGATTTTATTAGAGGTTTCGTGAAAACCATTTCATTAGATTATTGTTTATCTACAACTAGCTGTGCTCGCGACTTCGTCCGCGTGGAATAGTGACTTTCGGCAGCATTTTTAATTTTTTAGGCTCTTTCCCGTTTTTGCAACATTTTTCACTGATGCTTCGCTCCTATTGGTCGCAGCGTGATGTTATATAGCCTAAAGCCTTCCTCGATAAATGGACTATCCAACACAAAAAGAATTATTCAATTCGAACCAGTAGTTCCTGAGATTAGCGCGTTCAAACAAACAAACAAACAAACAAACAAACAAACTCTTCAGCTTTATAATATTAGTATAGATATATAGTAAGACGAAGCAGCTTCCAGTTTCATTCATTAATAAAACCTGGAAAGTAGTATGAAATTTTGAAATTAAACATTGTCTCAGATCTCTTTGTGCAATTTTTATGGCGTCATGTCACCATAATTATATTGATCAGTGGACAAAACTAGTTTCCACGAGAATAGAATTTATTCAATTACAATAGCCACGATAGGTTTTTTTTTTGAGAGAGATTGCTGATTGCCTCAAACGGCATTTTCAGCGTCACCGGGCTTTTATGGGGGCGGCGAGGTACGTAGAGGGTACCTCAAGCCGTGTTGAAACGAATCACCTTCAGAGGTTTTCTAGAGGGAACGGCATCGCACACTTAAAAGTGCGCGTCCCCATGCCCTATTAGATTCTCTGAAGGGTTCGGATCGGATCGTCGATAGGTATAACTACGCTGAAAGAGCGAATTCGCTTTCCGCTCGTAGAAAAAAATATCACACTACCCACCACGCTTCTGGCTTATTAGGTTTAGTTGCTTTTAAAGACTGCCATCTTATGACAGCAGAAAAGAACGAAGGCTTAACGGTCCTTTCCAAGCGCGGAACTCGAAATATTTTTATTAGTCCCGCAGGCTTATTAACTACCGAAAAAAACAAGCAGTTGTTAATTGTACACACGACGGCAGATCAACCTACCCAAAACTGTCAAATTTCTACAATCAATTTTGAACTTTATTATTTGGTTATAAGGATCAATATTCATTAGAGAAGTTTGACAGATTTGGGTAGGTTGATCTGCTGCCGACTGTACAATGGCAACGCGTCTGCTCTAGTTGCGGTTGATAAATTGGTATAAGGGTCACAAATCGCTCAATGATGACGTATGTAATAGTTTACATACATTGCACAAATAAGATCGACAAATTTTAAGGATATCCAGTTACAAACATTTTTTTTGCCTAAAGGTGGACTTTCGATCCGAGCGTCAACGTCAGTATAAGTTGCTATGAAAATGTATGGACCGGCGTTCGAGCAGCGCGGCACTAACGCGCGCGTCAGCGTCTGTGACAGTGACGTCGGACGCTCGCGTCAGTGCCGCGCTCGCACTTGTACAGACGCCCGGTTTTGATAACTTCTAGAAGAAAATAAGTAAAAATGGCATCCAATAGAAGTGTTTACGGAAGAAGAGGATGAACTCCTAATAACTTTAGTGTCACAGCACCCAATGATCTTCGATTTAAGTAGAGATGTTTACAGAAATCTTATAGAATCCTTCATTTCGACTTAAAAAAATCAAGTCACTTGGGGCTCTATTTAAACTCAGGTAGTATAGAAGTAAAAGATCATCAACTTCTCGCTCTTTTTTACTGAATTCTTCTAGATCAAGATCCAATTCACGATAACAAAACAAATACGACTGAGTATGTCGGCGATCGATGTGCGTCTGTCACGGAAATCCAAAGTCATCAGAGTCGCTTTGCCGCAGCATCACTGACGCAGCGGCTCCGGCGTCACTGACGCTCGGATCCAAAAGTCCACCTTAAGGTGGACGCTGACACTGACGCGCGCGTTAGTGCCGCGCTGCTCGAACGCCGGTCCATACATTTTCATAGCAACTTATACTGTCGCACTGTCGCAGCATCAGTATCAGTAACACTGACGCTGACGCTCGGATCGAAAATCCACCTTTAACGTGGCGATCGTAGTTACCGCCTACCATAAAGATGACCATAGAATGACCGATAGTAAACCTTTCGACATTTTTTTGTCAAAGTCATTTGTTTTAGTTCATTGTTAAAGCTTAAATAGAAATTCATTTTTTTCTTAAGATTCCTAATCGTGGATATCCAGAAAATTTGTCAAAAACAAAAGGGGCTGCTATAGCCGCTGACCCCTGCACAGAAAAATCGCCCTAATGGATCCACCATTAGGGCGATTTTTCTGTGCATCCAAAGAAAAAGTTTGATAGTACATGCAATTATACAATTAACAACAGGTTGCTTTTTTCGGTAATAAATAAGCCTGCCTGCCGCTCATGGATAAAAAGCACATAGAGGATTGGGTCCACTACCCCCACGCTGCTGGCCCGGGTTAGTGGCTATTGACGAGTGCCATCTTATGACACCACCGGAAACAACGGCATAACGTACCTTCCGAAGCGCGGAGCTCAAAATGGTTTTAATATGGTTTTGGAAAGCGCTGCTGCGCAATCAAGCTCCTCGCTTGTTCGCAAATAAAATGGCTGTATCTAAAAACGAATTCGTTGAAATTCTATGCATGGTGAAATAATTTATCACTCTTATAGAATATATTTATATATTGTGTTGTAAAAGAAATTATATAAATACTTTTGTGGTATACCAAAATTCATGATTTAAAAAAATATTTGATATCTAAATAATAATAGTGTTATACATTAAGTATACATATATTATATCACAATGCGGGCTAGATTTATACAAATTCAGCAAACTATGAAACTAAAAACAATAGTTAATACACGTCGTGTATCCCAACATTTAATTTTTGAACTCACCACAATATTACGAAAAAATAAAATGAAAATAGAAACATCAATTTTCAGTTCCTCATCTATGAGAACGTACATTGCTAAAGGTCTGACCTCAGCTTATCGTATCCTATTTAACTACATTTACAATAAATTAATTATTATTAGTAGATTATCTATAATATTATTATTATTATTTTACAACATACTCAACAAGAATATCAACAATGGACTTGATAATTATTACTAAATAAATACATGTACAACATTATAACTAGTGCATAAGCTTAGTTACATACACTTGAGAATCAGGTAACATGGGCGGTGACGATCAGTTGAACACCATGGACGCAGATCTTGATCCAACCGTGAAGTCTTTGTATTGCGAAAACACACAGAGCTGTAAAACAAACAAATAGTTATTTATAACAAAATAAAAATATAACAGGAACATTTTAGGCGAATGGGAGTGTCCGCTGCTGCTGAGTTCTTGGCTGTATTAATTTAGAAAATATAAATACATATTTTTTTTACAATAGTAAAAAAATATAAGGAGCTCGATGGCGCAGTGGTTAACGCGCCCGTCTGCGATTGCCAAGGTTAAGCAACTTTCGATAAAAGACAGTGTTTAAAAAATTCCACGAACGGGAATCGAACCCGCACCCCATGACATACCGGGTCAGGTGCACTACCAACAATGTTATCGTATTATTTTCAAATTGTAATTTGTTCGCAACAAAATTTGCGTAAAATTATATTAACTATAATCAACTTTCGCAAAGACCGGTCATCGGATGGGTGATCAAAAATGTATCATCTCGAGCTCTTCCGTGCTTCGGAATGCACGTAAAGCCTTTACACACATTCACCGTTTTTTGAAAAACATCTGACTACTAAACCTAACCTTTCCCTAACGTAAACAAAAGTGAAGCTAACAACAATAAAACCGAAATAGCTACGTGAGAGTGTTGCTAGACGGAGAAATTAAAACTACTATCGCAATATTTCAAAAACGCAACTTTTAAAGAAAAAAAAGCGGAATATCTATAACATAATATAGTAAAGTAGTTTCTCACTTTATACCACTTGAATACTACTGGGAATGGCAGGTTTATACATTTTAGGAAAGGAATTTATTTTTTTATTCGATAGGCTTGCATAAGTGATGATGTAGCCTACGATGTAACATGCTTGCCTAGAAGGTACCGATTCACTCGTGATTTGAAAACCCCAATATTATATTTGATAAGAAACACAGACTGAGGCAAGGAGTTCCACAGCTTTGCGGTACGTAAGAAAAACGTGGACGCAAAACGCTTCGTACGCATGGGTGGAATCATACAACTATAATTAACGAAAAATGTAGAAATGCCAATTTATCTGGTATCACTGTCTGCTCGCCGGCCTTGCCAACTTCATTGGCAAGCTGGCTTTTGCTCAGACTATAAATGTTTCATAGAATCTATAGATACGTACATACATACATCGTACATCAGTGTCATGTTTATTGATATTACTTTTGTTGATGTTAGTTGAGACGGATATACATATAAAGTTCGCGAAGCCCGCTTGTAAGCCAAGTTGTGCGAGTGAGACGTAAAGACTCGTACAGTACTTCAAGATAAATAATGGGCATCGGAAAACATCGGAAACAATCGTAAAAAACATTACAAAAACAATTTTAATAACCCTCCTTTATTTTTAAAAAACACTTCTAAATTCAACTTTATCGCAAACAAATAAATATCAATGTCATTTCTAAGAAAAGCAAATTAGTTACAAGCCGTGCAAGCGGCGCAGCTAATGAGCTAGTTGCTCTTTGGATTGAAAGCGGAACGGTTGTCGCTACCGTTTATGGAATCATACAGAGCTGATATAACTCTCCATCGGATTTATTTTAAGGTAAAAAAAATACATTTTTAAGTATTGTGTTTTTTTAAATAATACCATAGTACTTATGTAATAACCATGCCATCGGACCATTAATGTATTGGTAAAAATAACAATAAACCCTTTTACAGGATGAAGAAATTTAAACGTGGAAAGCCACTGAACTCACGGCCACGACAAATGGTGTACAATGTGTACCAGAGGGGTGAATCTGCCATACATTGAATAGTTACAAAAAATTCATATACGTCAGCGCCATCTTCCGTAAGAGGAACCTCAAGTTACTAACTGGTTATCCATATAATGTCACTAGATGGCGGTAGTTTAGATACCATTTAAATGAATAAACGTAACCGTTTAGTTATTTTCTAGTAACTTTCTTATAGCCATAACTTTCGTCATTTCCACAAAGAGCTCGTTGGCCGTGCGGCTGCGACGACGCATCGTGCTATAATAGCGATAGAGAAATCCTAAGTTCGATCCTTCGGAAATAAGTTAACAAGTTTTTGATTTTTATGTTCATTTATAAGTTTTTAATAAGTTTATATCAATCAATCTTAGAATTAATATTATACACAAAAAAAATGTTGACTAGTTTTTTATAAATATTACATATATTTTCAGCGCCATCTATCGGGAAGAAGCGTAAACGCGCACGCATACTTCTACTACCGCCATCCATTGTACAGGGAACCTAGTTAACCTAGTTCAAAGAACTGATTCAAGAAAAAATTACGCTATGACGGGACCGGAAGCCTGGAATAAAGTGTGCGAGCATGCCATAAAATGTGAAGACGAATACAGAAAGTTTGAACCACAGTTTATCACTGACACTTTTCTTTTGTTCTACCAGTGAGGAAAGTGAAAGTGAATGTTCCGACTCGGATACTTCAGAAAAAGACCTGATCCTAGATTCTGAATGATCCACAGTATTAGTTGATTTACTTATTTTTTATTTTTTTTTTATTCATAATAATCTATTCAAAATTCAAATGTATTTTTATTTACCCATAACGAGTTATGTAATATGACAGTTACAAATCACATAAATATCTCACAAATCAAAATATCGTTCTCTCTCGTAGAAAACATAGTCGTTAGGGCAATTTAGTAAGACCAGCTCTATATCATATACTGCCTAGTTTCGGTCGGCCATCTTTGGGAACACCAAATTAGTCGATGATGCCCAATATTTACCTTGTAGCACTGTACGGTTTTTACCTCTTAGTTATTGTTCTAATTTGTAGGCAGTTTAGGGACTTATTAATCGATTTTTTTAAATTTAATATTGATTATTAGAATTTATAACTATAAAAATAAGTAACATATTTACAACTTTATTATTATATACTATATTACAACTAATTAAAATTCGTAAAAAATATTACGTGATTGTTATTCAGTACGATTTATCAGTAGTAGAATTGTTTCTTGCACGGGCACGTCGGGCTTTTCGGCTTATGAAGGTACCGCCACTTGATGTGATGTTTTTATTTTTTAATAATTTATGCAAATTTATACAAGGAGGAAAATGATAAAGAAGGCTGACCCCACCACCATGTGGGATATAGTCGGGAAGAGAGAGATTGAAATCAAACTATTTTCCACAGTATCAGTTTGACGACTTCCCTGTGACATAAAGCACTAGACAGCAGAGATGGGCGTAATCAACTACTTTTTTAATCAGATTAATAATCTGATTGAAAGTAATCATGATTACTTTTAATCAGATTAAAGTAATCGTGATTACTTTTAATCAAGATTGAAAATGTAATCTTTAATCTTGATTACAGTAGTCAGTAATCTAGATTACATGATTATTCTTAACTAAGTTTATATGAATTATGGTTTAGGAATTAATGAATATAGGTAATTTATATTTTATTGAGTTGCCATTAATTATCACAATTTGTATGCATCTAGAAATTGAGTGGTTGGCTTTATTGTACTATAAATTACTGCGAAAAAAAATGCAAAAACTCAACAGAGAATCACTTGTTTTTTTCAAAAAGAAAAGTATTTGGAAAGTGTGGAAACGCGATTTTCTGAGTTTTTTGATCTCCTCGAAGGTTGCTCAAAATGCGGTAGTTGCTGCAATTTCTTATCCCAGGTTCAAGGACAAATGGATGGCTTGTATAAATATAGAATATCATCCCAGAATCAAATCAGTTTTCAAGGGAGCTGTTATCAAGGAAATTCATGAAGCACCTGAAACTTTTCAAGATACACCAAATAATAGATTTGAAGAAAGTTATTTCGAGTTTTACACTGATTCATAGAGACTGATTCAACAGGAAATATTCACCAAGTCCAACGATCTAAGGCATATGTCATTATTTCTCATTATTTAGCGGATCAAGATAAAGATATATCCATGTTAAATAGATATCCTAAAAACAAAAATGTTTTTAAGAAATATAATACACCTATACCGTCATCGGGTCCAGTTGAAAGGCTTTTCTCATATGCAACAATGACCAATTCACCAAAATCACACAGACTTTCAGATGAAATGTTTGAAAAGAAGGTGCTATTGAAATCTAATTTGAATCGCACATCATAAATAACATTCTGATAGTGCCAATCCAGTAGATTTTTTGCGTAAAATAATTATCCTAAAAGCACAGTGTATGAGACTGATAAAAAAATAAAGATGATTTATTGCTATACAATGTGTTCTTTTATTTTTAACGCTCCGACTGTTGGTTTTATTAATCAATCATAAAAGTAATCATGATTACGATTACAGATTGATAATCATTAATCACCGATATGATTAAATTTTTGATTAATTTCTGTAATCTGTAATCATGATTGAAGATTACACATTGTAATCGTAATCCTTAATCATTAATCTGATTACTTTTTGCCCAAGACTGCTAGACAGTACCACCATTAAATTGATACAAGCAACTTAACTGTTCCAAAAATATCTTTGTATTTAACAGAAACGTACCTTATTTTCATATAATAAGAGTAAGTTTTTGAAAATCACTGTCGACAGTTTTTAATCAGGCAAAACGTCACAATTTTTATAGAAAAGTACATTTTATCACTTTAATGTGAAAAATATTTTTTGGAAACATCAAGTTCTTCAATGTTTGACACTATCTGTACATAATGAATGATTTTCAATTGTTTATTTTTGAACAGCGAATTTGTTAATATTATACTATAACAACATGCAATATCAACTCAACACTTCCGTATAACTCGAAATCTTATCGCCTAACAAAGCACATCTGTCTAATTTGGAGTGTCGCAACGATAACGCGATCAGTAAGGAGCATGTCATGATAAATACGTTAGTTTATGTACTTAACAAACAGAGAAACACAAATTAAATCAAATATCGTGATTTTTTTTCATATATTTACTGAAAATAGCTTTTAAGAAGTTTTCATGCCCTAAGATTTCCTCGCTTATATTTGTTTGTATATTTAAGTGATCTATCTATGTGGTAGGTGAATATACAATAATAAAATCAATATGTTTGTCAATAAAGAGTGTAGAGGTATAGTCAACCATGAAATTGCTTTAGCACTTTTGACAAAAACTTCCATTACAATAAAATTTCGATAAGGCTCATTGTCAATAATGACAACGTATCTGTCACTTGGTCTTTTAAACAAAAATAGAACTTGTTGTTTTATTATATGCAAACAAAATTCACTTCTAAGGGGGTAAAGCAATTTCATTGTCGACTATACATTCTCCAACCAGCCATGTACGAGTTTATCCAAATTAATTAGATAATTATAGAACATATAAAAGCAATTGATAATTCTGTTCAGGTCAAGGTTACCAATGTTTGAGCTCAAGCATACAAATAATTAACATATCTCTTATTATGAACATGATTAGCTGTCCAAAATAGTAAGATAACTAGACCTTAGCCTACTTTCTCACCTTATCCTTAAGTTGTTGACACATGTGAAGAGAGGCCGTTAGCATGAACAAGACATCACTCAACCATGGCACCGCACAGTCAGCTTGACAGGAATCAATCCTCATTGTTCCATGCACAGAACTAAGCTGGTATGCAACAAATATCAACTTATGTGACTGAATGTAAAATGATATTGCCAAATCTTCGGGTAGATTTGGTGTGAGCGCTTTCTGAAAACAAAATAATATAATTTTAACAATAAATGTCTAATAATATTTTTAACATTACTTTCATTGTGCTCATAGTCATCATCATCTCAGCCAAAAGACGTCCACTGCTGGATGAAGGCCTCCCCCAAGGATCTCCACAACAACCGGTTTTATGCTTGCATCCAGCGGCTTCCCGCGAACTTTACCAGATCGTCGGTAAAGGTGGAAGTTAACATTACCTACTTTATGTAACATTTTCTTGTTAATGGACGTGGTATATACAAGTAAGTAAATAACCTATACATATAAGGTTCCAGTGCTCGACAAAGGCCTACATCATTGTAATCAAGTCATATACATTCTTTTTAAAGTTTATACATATATATATATATTTTATATATTTTACGGGTAAGCACAGTGCCTTGATCTCACCTGATGTAAAGTGATGATAAGGCCAATGATGGAAGCGCACTTCACCCGGGAACCTCAACTAGCGAGGCACTGGCTATCTTATCTCTAGCTGCCGGAACACAACAATGCTACAAACATTGGCGACATATTTAGATAAGATGGTGGTAGCCAGTCAGGCGGACTAACAGGCCCTACCACCAACCAAACCACCTAGTACACAAACATGTACCCCCCCCCCCCTTGGGAATCGAACCCGGGATCTCTGGGTCTAAACCGGTGGTCTTAGCCACTAGACCACAGAGGCGGTCAAAATAATAAACTTAACTACACTAGCGTACCATATTTCTACTTTTCATAAGCTCATCAATTGCTTTCTTCTTAGGTAACACTAAGGCAGTACGTGCTCTTTGAAGCGAACCAATAAGACATTGGATTATGTGTAAAACTTCTTCTGATGATCTGTAACAGAAATGAACAAATTAATGAGTTGCCTAGAATTTGGAAAATTTTGTTAGTTTGTATTATTTAAAGCAAATGAATGCAGTCATCTTATACAAGTGCAATTATTATACATCTGTTTATTTGTATACAGAGCTACACATCAGACTGCCACCAAATTATCAAACTTCCTTAATTGACTTCCTTGACTTTAGACTTTACATCAATGCCATAAGGTTAAAAATTTATTGAAGAAAATTGACAGTACTGGGTAGTTTGACATGTAGCCGTGTATACTTCTAATGGACCCCACTCACCGGGCCAGTGTTTATTGTACTGTGTATTTTAAAGTGGCTTTTCATCACAAATGCACGACTAGAACCCCCATGTTTTCAGTATAGTTGATTTTGTTTTAAATGTTTAAAGTTTTCGTGACCTTTCGGAAAAAATATCGAAAATTAATTAACTATAAAAAAAGTATAGTCGACTGCTTATTTTGTGTCGCAGATATATAAAACAGCTTAATTCGCATATTATCCCGTTTTTATTTAAACAAAATTGTTTATACACGGTCTAACAAAATCAATAAGTGAACGTTTAAGGGCAGTATCTATACATCATTCTGAATCATCATCATCATCATCTCAGCCAAAGACAACTGCTGACTGCTGGACAAAGGCCTCCCCCAAGGATATGAGGGGTACATATTTCATTTTTTGTCATTCTGAATACAATGACAAAAAATGGGCTCCAGTTTTATAGTGATTTTTCAAAGTTATGTTTTCTAACAAACAAAATCAATTAAAATAATGCACATCATGAAACATGCTGTATCTTTACTAACACGCACGCAAGCGACAATAATAAAATAGTGTACAGATACACGCACACAATTAAAAACCATTGTATGACATTCATACACACACGGCTATCTTTGTGTGCGTGTAGTACAACTGTACGGGTTTGGAAAGGGTGTATTTTTGGCGAATTATGATAATGTTTTGTTGATTAATTCGGTAACGAGCCTGTAGTTTTGGATCAAACTTGATAAGCATGCTCAGTGTAATGTATAAATGCTCCCCTTAAACGTTCGCTTATTGATATTGTTAAGACCCTATATAAACCCAGAAAAATAATACTTTCACGAATTGGATATTTATTTATTTTTAATTTTTATAGGCCGAAGTAGAACTCCTCGCTAAGTCAAAGTTATTATTTGCACTATGGTTTATCATCCATCAAAATACTAGATTGTACGTTGGGTTTTTTAGAAAATGAATTTCAAAAATTTGAGTAAGGGTTGTCACTGTTTTTGACCTTTCGCTTTATAACACATGACATACAATTTTTATTAGTTTCTGAGCAAGCAGCCGAATCTAAGAATATGTTCTGGCGTAGAGATAGAGAGCTCATAGTCGGAAAATGGACAGGGTAAAAAATATTATTGTACTCTTTCATCGTGCTTTAGAGTCATTGGATCCAGTAATTTCTATGTTCCGCTTCCATAACAGAGGAAAATTTTCTATAAGTCTTCCTCTACCAACTGTCGTGCGTGATTTGCTGAAAGCTGTTGACAAAGAAAGTCTCTGGCAAGCGGATGAAGACCAACATGTTGTTGAACAAGAATGTTCATATTACGATACTGAGGATTCAATAATTTTAAGCACCCAAGAAAATTAACTTGATTAATAAACATACATAAAAACATACATAAAAACATAGATTTGTAAGAAAGGTAATGTAATAGTAATTATTCGTTCGCTTTATATTAGAAAATTTTATTAATTATCGGCTTTACATATGTTACAAATTTGCTAAAAAAACTATTACAGACACTAAGACTGATATCTAGACAAAGTCCCTCTAACATGTATTTGTTTTGCCCTTATAGTATAGCACCCTAAAATTAATGTGTGAAATTTTATTATTGTAAAGGAGTAATTTTATTCGACCTTTGTAACAACTCTACATTTGAAATTTTGACCTCATGAAAAAATCGATTTCTCAAAAGATCCGCCGTAGTAGAATCTAGGATTTTGGTGGATGATAAACCTTAGTACAAAGAATAACTTTGACTAACAGAGTTCTACTTCAGACTTAAAATTAAAAAAAAAACTTAATTCGTGAAAGTATTATTTTTCTGGGTTCATATAAACAATTGTGTTTAAGTAAAAACGGGATAATATGCGGCTAAAGCTGCTTTATATATCTGCGACACAAAATATAAGCAATCGGCTATACTTTTTTTATAGAGTTAATTTTCGATATTTTTTCCGTAAATGTCACGAAAACATTTTTTAAAAATCAACTATACTGAATTGACACATGGGAGTTCTAGTCTTGCATTTGTGCTGAGAAGCCACTTCAAAATACGCAATAAAAAGCAAATGTCACTTTTTTTAGGGTAAAAAAAAATCTCCATTAGCGCCGCTTCATCAATCATCAATCAATAGTAAGTAAGTAAGTAATAAAGTAAATAAGTAAGTAATAATCAATCAACCAATTAATAGTAATAATTATATTAATAATAATCATTTATATTTTGGAATGTTTGGAAATCCAACGCTCGAAGCGATATGCCCCGCAATCCAAGTAGTTATATGAATAAATTTTAGGCTATGGAATGGGAGTGAAGCGGTGGCGTGTAGTGCCCGTGAATGGGGGCCATAAGGAATTGAAATGGAACAACAGTTTGGCAATACACAGATAATTACCTACGCTTAAAGCTACTATAGAGATATAGAGATATAGACTAATTAAAATCCCACAAAAACATAAAATCTCACATTTTCCTGTTATAAAATCATAAATTTTAAAAAAACATAAGGTTTCCACTAAGTCAATACCTGAACACATAATGCTTGTCAACATTATCAATATAACCTATAGCCTGCTGAAGATGGTTGGCGGCATCCTGAATTTGCTGCAATTTCCAGGGGCCATCCTGGTTAATTGATGTACGGCATATTGTATGCATTTGCCGCAACACTTTGAAGCTTATATCCTGAAATTAAAATTGTGGCATTAGATTTACTAGACTACATATCATCATCATCATCATCATCTCAGCCAAAAGACGTCCACTGCTGGACAAGGGCCTCCCCCAAGGATCTCCACAACGACCGGTTTTGTGCTGCTCGCATCCAGCGGCTTCCCGCGACCTTCACCAGATCGTCGATCCACCTTGTTGGAGGCCTGCCCACACTGCGCTTTCCGGTACGCGGTCGCCACTCCAGGACTATCCCGCCCCAGCGGCCATCAGTCCTGCGAGCAATGTGACCTGCCCACTGCCACTTGAGCTTAGCAACTCTTCGGGCGATGTCGGTTACCTTTGTTCTTCTGCGGATCTCATTTCTGATTCGATCACGCAGAGAAACCCCGAGCATAGCCCTCTCCATTGCTCTTTGAGTGACCTTGAGCCTTTTTATGAGGCCCATAGTGAGCGACCACGTCTCAGTCCCGTATGTCATCACTGGCAACACACACTGGTCAAAGACTTTCGTCTTGAGACACTGCGGTATATCGGACGAGAAGATATTTCGAAGCTTACCGAACGCTGCCCAGCCTAATTGGATTCGACGATTGACCTCTTTGCTGAAGTTGGACCTACCTAGCTGGACCGTTTGTCCCAGGTAAACATAATTGTCCACAACTTCAAGGGCAGAGTCCCCAACCTTCAGAGGAGTGGGTACGACACGTGAGTTCGACATAACTTTCGTCTTCTCCATGTTCATTTTAAGGCCCACTTGTTAAGAGACTCTGTTGAGGTCACCGAGCATTGCGCCGAGGTCTACCAGGGTCTCAGCCATGACCACTATATCGTCAGCAAACCGAAGGTGAGTGATGTATACGCCGTTGACGTTGATGCCGAGTCCTTTCCAGTCCAGAAGCTTGAAAACATCTTCCAGTGCAGCAGTGAACAGTTTCGGAGAAATCACATCTCCCTGTCTCACTCCTCGCTGCAACTGGATAGGTTTCGAGCTCTGGTCCTGAAGACGGACTGACATAGTGGCGCTTTCATACAAACACCTCAACACTTCGATGTACCGATAGTCAATTTGGCACCGCTGGAGAGACTGTAGCACGGCCCATGTCTCAATCGAATCGAAGGCTTTTTCATAGTCCACAAACGCTAAGCAAAGAGGCTGGTTATACTCTTCGGTCTTCTGTATAACCTGCCGCAGCGTATGTATGTGGTCTATGGTGCTGAAGCTTTTTCGGAAACCGGCTTGTTCGATAGGCTGGAAGTCATCAAACCTGCGTGCGAGACGATTCGTTATGACTCTCGAAAACAGCTTGAAGACGTGGCTTAGAAGTGAGATGGGCCTGTAGTTCTTCAGCAGGGTTTTGTCGCCCTTTTTGAAGAACAGTACCACCATACCTTCGTGCCACGTCTCTGGCGTTCTGCCCCCTAGTACCACGGAATTAAATAGCTTCTGAAGAGCTACGAGTACCGGTCTTCCGCCTGCTTTCAGAAGCTCGGCCGTAATTCCGTCAGCACCTGGTGCCCTGCCATTTTTGAGCTGTTTGAGAGCCATACTAATCTCGTATAGGCTGATGTCCGGGATGTCTTCGGTATAGTGCCGGGTTAACTTAGCTCTAGGGTCTTTAGCTAAGCTTTGTACAGGTGGCCGTGTGGATGTGTAAAGCTGTCCATAGAACTTCTCGACCTCTCCCATAACATCGGACCTGGTCGTGACAGTTCTGCCGTCATCGGTTTTCAGCGTCGTCAGTTGGCACTGCCCAATACCCAGATCTCTTGCGAACACTTTTGAGCCTTTGTTCCGCTCAATGGCCTCTTTAATACGGTTAGTATTAAATTGGCGCGTGTCGCGAGTCATAGACTTCGAGATCTGCCTATTTAGCCGCCGAAACTGAGACGCATCACCTGAGGAAAGCAGAACCATTGCGCGCCGCTCTTCCATTAGTTTTAGGGTATGGTCTGAGAACCTTTTGGTTCCTTTTGCACGGTGGGTTTTAAAGAACTTGGACCCAACCGTTTGGACAGTTTCCACAAACCTGTTGCTGTATTCGTCCACATTTTCACAATTATTTAGGCGCTCGAAGCGATTCTGCAATTCGAGCTGAAAGCTTTCGGGGTTTTGGATTTGGATGGGTGCAGGACGGAGCGTAGACCTTACCAATCGACGTCTTTCCAGCTTAACGTTGATATTCAATGTGCCTCTTACCAACCGGTGATCGCTGCCAGTTTTAAACGCATTGATCACAGTGACATCATTGAATATTTGCTTTCTCGTCGACATGATAAAGTCAATCTCGTTTTTTGTTGCACCATCGGGACTCATCCAGGTCCACTTGCGGTGTTCAGCTTTCCTGAAAAAGGAGTTCATCATAAAGAGGCCCTCCCTCTCAAGAAAGTCCGCCAGCAGTTGGCCCCGGGAGTTCCGATTACCAACCCCAAATCGTCCCACTCTCATCTCATCGCCGCTTCGTTTGCCCAGTTTTGCGTTAAAGTCTCCCATGACAACGGTGTAATGAGTTTTGGAGGCTTGTATGGCTCTAGAGATGTCCTCATACGTAGCTTCCACCTCATCGTCAGGGTGTGTCGTAGTAGGAGCATAAACCTGTATGACCTTCAACGAATACCGTTTGGTTATTCTGAGTATAAGGTACGCTACCCTAGGCGACACACTCCCGGTCTCGACAACGTTGTTCACGAGGGACTTGTGGACGATGAACCCTACACCACCTTGGGACAGTTGTTCACCCTCCCGGAAATAGAGCAAGTTACCGGACTTGAGGATTATCGAGTCCTCCCCCTCTCTTCGGACTTCAGATAATCCAACTATGTCCCACCGTATCTTGCTCAATTCTTCCTCCAGTTCGTAAATCTTCTCGTCAGTCCGTAATGTGCGCGTGTTAAATGTTGCCAGGGCCAGAGTTCGTTGTTGGCGGTAGCCAGGTCTCTGCCGGAGATTCTTAGCACCCCCTGCCCCGTCGCTGCCTTGGCCGCTACCGTAGCTAGGGCGAGCGGGGCCGCCGGGGACTAGGGGCCGGTTTTTGCTGGTGTGCATGTCATGGGGGGTATTTGCCATAATCGCCACGCTTGGCAGGCGGGTTGGCGATCGCAGTAGGTTGAAGGTAACCTCAGAGAGATGCTGCTGCCCATCCTCTGGAATGGTCCCTTAGTCGCCTTTTACGACACCCACGGGTTGAGATGGGGTGATGCAATTCTTTATCCCCGGCACCACACGGGGAACAAACTACATATAACCAGCACCAATTCCAATTGGTTAAGCCCATCGCACCGATCTCAGACCCAGATGTCCCAGGTTCGAATCCCAGCAGAGGTACATGTTTGTATTCTCGGTCTGTTTAATTAAATCAAATCAAATCAAATCAAAATATTTATTCTGTTTCAAATTTATGGTTTAAGAACTTTATTTTCTCATAAAGAATTACAATATTTACTTACTGAGAAAACATAAACATTTTAACTTAACAAAAGAAAGCAAGACATAATGAGCGTACACATTAAAACACAAAATTAAGTAAAAAAATTATGTTGGGTAAATTAAAAAAAATATGATATTATTAATTTGTTTTGTGCAATTTGTATAATTTCTAGATTACATTTAGCTGCTGTACCCCAAATTTCGATTATATAATCCATGTGTGGTTTTATTAATAAATTATAGATAAGGTATTTAATTTATGTGGGAGACATTTGGCTATGTTGCGTATAGTACCGGTTAATGATGTTAGTTTGGTTTTGATTTTTTCTATGTGTTGTTTCCAGTTTAGCTGGCGATCAATAACAAGGCCAAGATATTTCTCTCGCGTTTTTTCTTTAAGTATTTCGTTATTTATTTTAAGTTGAACAATATCATTGATTGGTTTATTTGTGGCGGCAAATATGACGAAATTTGTTTTACTTGTGTTGATTGTAAGTAAATTTGATAGAAACCAGTTATTTAGAAGATACAAATCGCTCTGTGCTCTTGACGTTATAGCTTTAATTGAGTGACCAAAGTAAAATAAGCTTGTGTCGTCTGCATATAGGGTGATATTAGCTGTTAGACCTATATGTTGTATGTTGTTAATATAAATTAAAAACAAGAGCGGTGCCAGGACTGAGCCCTGAGGGACAACGAAGGTGATTGGACTAGCAGAGATTTTATGTGGTTCTATTTTAACAATTTGCTTACGGTTTTGAAAATATGATTTTAAAATTTCGTGAGCCTTGCCAGTGATACCGATTTCAGAGAGTTTTTTAAGAAGTATTGTTTGACAAAAGCTTTTTGAGGTCGATGAAAATACCAAGCACTAGTTGTTTTTCATCTATCTTATTGACGACCTCCTTGGTCGAGTGGCTTGCACATCGGTTTTCATGGTGTCGCTATCTCTGAGGCCCCGGGTTCGATCCCCGGTCGTTTCGGGTCTGGGTGTTTCCTATTTATAATAAGTATGTATGTAAGTATATTAAGTATGTTTATCCGTTGTCTAGTTAACCATTTTCTAAAGTTTCCTAAGGAAGCTTTTCTTGGGGCTAGATAATTGGTGTGAGTGTGGGAAACATTTATTTCATTTTTTTTTTATTTTTTTTTATTTTGGTGACAAGGTCGACTGTTGCAGAGAGCATATTGGATCTAGGTCTAAAACCATATTGTTTTTTATATAAAATTTGTTTAGAGGTAAGATATTTTTCTAATCAGGAATAAATTACTTTTTCGAAAGTCTTTGAGATCACTGGTAAGACCGATATTGGACGGTAATTACACAGATCTGACCTATCTCCAGATTTGTGAATTGGTTTCACTTTTGCAATTTTTAGGCTGTCCGGGAAGACCCCCAGGTACAATATTTTCGGGTGACTTTGTTTAAAATTCAATCAAATCAATTCAAAAACTTTAAAGTAATAAACAAAAATAAAATATAAAATAAAGAAGCGAAACTGAAAAAGGGGTCTTTTTCAGTTTCGCTTCTTTATTTTCTCAGCAGCACATGTTGCAGCATGAACATCACCTGCAACGCTGATATTCTGCGGAGCCCTATTGTTTTTTTTTTGTGTGTGGACCAGCACAAGCAGAAGCGGCTAGAAGCGCCTCGCTTTTACCCTTTTAAATAATTGGTAACATTATTTATAAAATAAACTTATATTATATGTACTTATATTATTAAATTTAATGACGTCAGAAATAACAAACAATATTGGTATAAATATTTTTTTATCTTAAACTAGAACACAGTCGTCTTTTACATATTTATTTGTTGATAGAGAAAATACTTTTTAAAATTACGACAAACTGTTTGCGATGCTTTTACTGGTGGCGGAATATTATTCCAGCATTTCGTGGCAGCGGCGGCGTAACGAAAACTACCACGAAAAGCAGACAAACGACAAGTTACAAGGTTTCGTGCCACCAAAACGCTTTCCAAATGATCGTTTCCTAACTTAACATGTGGATTACTGATAAAAATTTTGCTTATCTGAGCTTTGAAGCCAAGTACAAGGAACTTAGATTTAAGCGGATTAAGGAGTAAGCTGTTATGTTCAGACCAGTCTTTTATCCGGTTCAAGTCCTGGTTAATTATGTTTACAGCAGAGGTAGTATCATCAGGTTTAAAAGTTAGATATATTTGAAGATCGTCTGCGTAAAGATGATACTTACAATTGAACATAGACTTGGTTAAATCGGCAATATACAAGATGAATAAAATGGAGCTTAAATAAATTAAATAGAGCCCTACGGAACACCACGCTTTAAATATAACGTTTCAGATGCATTCGTAGATCCCGCATTACTGCAAACCTCAACTTTTTGCGAGCGCCTATGAAGGTAGCTTACGAACCATTTTATTGTATTGGAGTCAAATCCATAGAAGGCAAGTTTTAACAAAAGAAGAGTGGTGTTCATTGTGTCAAAGGCACGAGAGAAGTCTAATAACACGAGAATAGTTCTTTCACCTACATCTTGACCAGATAAAATATCGTCGATTACTGTTGATGTACTGTGATTTTCTAAAATCAGATTGCTTCAAAGGCAAGATATTATTTGCTTCCAGATATTCAGTTAATTATTTACCTACTACCTTTTCTAAAACTTTAGACAAAGAAGGTAAAATACTTATTGGTCTCAGATTTTTTAGGTCGGTTGGGTCAGATTTTTTGGGTAACTATCGGTTTAACAATAGCTTCCTTCCAAAGATCTGGAAAAACATTTGATTCAATTGATTTATTCATAATTACAGTAATGATACACAAAGAGTCAGGCAAAGTCATCATTAACATATCGCTTGTTATACCATCTACGCCCTGAGCATTAGACTTAATTATATTTAAAACAGCTATTTCACTGACAGGCTTCAAGGCAAAAGTTGGAGAACCAAAACGATGATACTCAAAATCTTTGACTTTACTTTTGTCTTGTTATTAATTTGGTTGGGATTATTTTTATTAAAATCTACAACATTACGTTTTATATTCTTCCACAAATTACGCGGATCGTTGGCGTTTTTATTTATGTATGATTCGTTTAGTGGTAGGGCTTTGTCCGCCTGGCTGGCTACCACCATCTTATCTAAATATGTCCTCATAAAATCAATGTTTATGTGTGTTATGACAGAGACACAATATTTTAAACACTTATTTAGCCATAAAACACTGTTTTGTAGAAAGAGGGTATATAATTATTATCTCTACTATGTAAGCAATATTATGATCTAATCTAAAAACACTATGTAACATGCATAACATGTGCACAATTACTTTTATGCACATGATCAGCAAACTTTGAAATTGTATAGATTGATGTTGAATCTTTTGTTGAAAAAATTGTATCAAAACAAGGTAGGTCTTGTTCATCACTTTAGGTTTTATACTGTCAATGTGCACATTCTGTAGAATTTTATTTATATCAGTGACAGCTGTGCCCCGCGGTTTCACCCGCTTTCTATTAGTCATAGCGTGATGTAATAATAATATAGCCTATAGCCTTCCTCAATAAATGGACTATTCAACACAAAAATATTTTTCAATTCGAACCAGTAGTTCCTGAGATTAGCGCGTTCAACCAAACAAACAAACAAACAAACTCTTCAGCTTTATTATATTAGTATATAGATAGTTTTGCTACTATAGATGACCATTTACTTCGAATACACTACTAAACTTTGGGACAGATAACAGCTGAGACACAGATTAAATAAAAGTTACATAATATAACTAACTCTAATTTTGATAATAGATAAATTAGTAAAGTTAAAAACAAATTGTATTTTATTGTTTTTAGATATCTGTTCACAGCTCTTATCAATCAATGTCTCTTGACCTTGTATTATGAAGAATAGGTAACAAACTCAACAAGGCCAATATATTTTTTCTATCTACCTATGTTTATTCCACATAATTAAAAAATAATAAGTTGGGGAAAAAGTTTCTTCGCATTTTTTAAGAAAATTCATAACATTTTTTAATATACTTTATTTACATTTAACTAAAGTACCATTTTAAAGGTGCCATTTTGTTCGATAACTTTTTGCCATCTTGTAGGTAGGGAAGTAGGGACATGATCCCATTGCTATAGAAATTTTGGGGATTCTGATCAAAATAGGTACCTACCCTGACAAGTGGTTTTGGCAGTCCTCTCGTGATGTTAACCTGACACTGCCTAAAGAATTCCGAAGAGGCCGAAACAGGTGGAAATCTGAAAATGCAAGGTCAGGACTATACGGCGGATGCATTAACACCTCCCAGCCAAACTATCTTAATTTTTGCTGAGTGGCTAAAGATGTGTGAGGTCTAGCGTAATCCTTAGAATATGATGAAAAACCACACCCCTTCTGTTGATTAATTTCGGCCGCTTTCTCTCAACTTCTTGCTTTAATCTCATCAGTAGTTCGCAGTAGAGTTCAGAATCGATGGTCCTGCCTGGTGGTAACAGCTCATAATGAATAATGCCCTTCCAACCCCACCACACACAGCATCACCTTGTTGCGAGTTAACCTGGGTTTCGCCACAGTCTGTGAAGCCTGACCGTCCTTTGACAACGACCTTTTTCGCACGTTCTTGTCGTACATGATCCACTTTTCATCACCAGTTATCAGCTTCTTCAAAAATGGTTCGGTTTCATTACGTCGTAATAAAGAATCACAAATGAGTACACGGTTCATTAGGGTTCTTTCAGTGAGCTCGTGAGGTAACCAAATATCGAGCTTTTTTGTGTAATCAGTTTTTTTCAAATGCGCCAAAACTGTTTTGTGGTCAATTCCCAGTTCTTCAGCTACGTCGTAACTACTGATATGCCGATCTTGCTCCACTTTTTCAAAAATGGCATCCATTTTATTCGAAATCGACCAGAGCGACGTGCATCTTTGACATCAAAATTTCCGGATTGAAAACGCTTTGTGCTACTCTCACAGACACTGCACTAGGTCAATAAACATCGCAAATTTTCGCGGCTTGCGTTGGATTTTTACTTTTTTTGTAGTAAAATGTATCGAATTTCTTTCAAATTTCAACTTTGAATGATACCAAAACCAGCCAGGTACAAATAGTAAAGCCAAAGATATTTTACTACAAGTTACTTGCGGATACAAGGCCTAAAGATCTTATGTGAAGCAAAACGCCTATCAGCCATATAACGCACTGATTGTTGAGTCGAAATAAAACAGTGTTGTGTTGACAGTCTTTGTAGATTAATGTGCAGTGCAAGTGAGTGAAGAAATCAATTACCGTGATATTGGTAATTTGTTACTACCTACTTAACAGTTTCGCTGTCCAAAAATTAAAACAATAGATAATCAATTGTTATGTATCACAATTCACATGTAACTCATGGGACAAGGAACCTGTTAATATACAATAGAATAGAAATGCATAGAATAAATAAAGGTTGTAGAAAAATGCTAATTTATCTTTAAAAAAAATGAAAAAGAAGTGGTTGATGAATGACGATGACGCTCAAAATAATAACTCGATTAACAGTGCCAGTTCGCAAGAAAAATGCCAAATCAAAATCCTTTAAGATATTATTTTAAAAAACCAAAAAAATTAAATCTTATTACCTTCATTCTAATAAAGGATATTGTGCTAACTGTTTTTATAAAAATCATTAGTAAGGTTTAAAAATAAAATATAAAGGTGATTTAATTTATGATTTTTCCCATCACTAAAATTTTCTTAGTTGTACCATTAACTGGGTACGGTAATGGGTTGATAAGCCTTATATTTGTTTTTTCTTTGTTTTTTGAAGTACCCATCGGAGTAGTTTGCAACAATAGTGTAGTATAAGTCCACTTTTTAACAATAGCCTAGTTACAAAATTTATTATATTTGGAAAGTTTTCGCTTAGTTATTAAAGTTTATTATTATCTCTCTATTTATTTTTTTACATATTAATTTACATTTTTAAATATTTTCTAAAAAACAAAACAAACATTTAAAAATATAAAAAATAGGGGTCCACCGGCATCGGGACCAGGGTCCAAACTACCGGTGATTAGGGCTCCAGAGACAGGAACCTCCTCACAATGCGTGCCGTATCGAGGAGAACTGCCTTCTGAATCAGGCCCTTGATCCAGCCGCCTAACGAGAGCCTCATGAGATGTTGATCGAGGCTCTTGGCCATCAAGCCGTTGGCCGTAACAACAATCGGCACGATGACAGCCGAGTCCACATTCCACATGTCGACAACCTCATGTGCTAAGTCGAGATATTTGATTTGTTTCTCTTTCTCAGCTTTCACGAGGTTCTCGTCATGGGGAATGGTGATATCGACAATCATCGTGCGGCGCGCTAATCAATCTATCACCACAATGTCTGGCTTATTAGCTACAATAGTCCTGTCGGTGATGATAGATCGATCCCAGTATTATTATTATTATTTCTTTTTTGACCCATTAACGCACTGATGGAAGGTTTAGGTCAAAGGCCTATGGACCTTGTACTGCTCGGCGCTCTGGAGTGATAGTGACTCAACTTCCCGCAGCTAGCGTGTCAACGTGTGTGCGTGTGTGCGTGGCAGAGGACCTTAGGTACAGAGAGATAGGCATGCTAACTTACCGCATTAGTAATACTGTCACCAGTGAGTGTTACTACACATTTCAGCTGCTCTGGTTGTGATGTCAAAATAAATTTATCCTGTTTCTGCCCTTCGTTCCCGTACAGCGGCACAGGAAACCTGTGAGCACATTCCTGAAACGTAACGCCAATTACAAGCGCCACCAACAATAGTGTAACGTTATTTAGTCATGTCGCTAATTCATCAATGACACTCACGACCAATACCGAATGGAGCTGATGTAATATAGCGTGAACCTCTTCACGTAGGACCCATTCAAATTCTTCTTTCTGAAAACAATAGATCAACATTGACTGAATCTAATAATTTACAATTAAATACCTACACTAGTCAATGCAATGCATCCGTCACAAAACTCAGCTGAATATAGTTTTGGTATCAGCTTTACGTACCAGGTTTGAAGCCTCTTCCTTTTCGTTATCACTCATTGCAATTAAATTTTGCAAAATTATTGTATGTAACTTTATAAAATAATTATTTTATTGAATTTTATTAGCGCCCGCCGCCCGCCGTCCGATTTTACTCCACTTCACAACTCACAAGACTAGGGGAGACAGGGGAGTACCTACCTCAGATGTATAATTTTCTATATGGAGTACTTACCCTATAGCTTACCTACCTTGTCATGCATGTATCAGTGCCCGAAAGAATGAGAGAGAACGAGTTTTATGTGCGGGCGAGGAGAAGACAGTTTTTCCTTGACTTTGACATATTTTTTTTTCATGACCATGGATACTAGTCCTACAGTCGACAACTTAATTTTTATGTTTAAAACAAAGACGTATGATTTAAACTCTGAATCTCTGAATGATGAAGAATGATAATAGAAATGAGAAGTGAGAAATGATATACCCCCAACCCCTCAAATATCTCAGTAAAGATGTGGGGCTTTATTAAGTCCTCACGCGATTTTTTGAGAGAATTTTAAAAGTGCCGTTGAATTGTGTTCTATGCGTTGCACTGTTTTCTTGACTTTGACATTTTTTTTATTTTTAATTTTTTTCATGACCATGGATACTAGTCTTTCATTTGAAAACTTTATTTATAAGTTTCTCAAAATTAATCTCTATATAAGATGATTATAAATGATAATACAAATGAGAAGTGAGAAATGATATAACCCCCAACCACTCAAGTATCTCAGAAAAGATGTGGGGCTTTACTAAGTCCTCACGCAGACTTCTTGAGAGAAATCGAAAAGTGCCGTTGCACTGTTTTGTTTCATTTGCCAACACTCATGCACACGCACGAACACTTCATCATCATCATCATCATCATCATCAGCCTACACACGTCCACTGCTGGACATAGGCCACTCCAAGTGCACGCCACTGAGCACGATCCGCGGCTACTCTCATCCAGCTCTTGCCAGCCACCTTGCGAAGAGTGTCATTCCACCTAGTCTGAGGGCGTCCCACACTACGTTTGCCGATACGCGGTCTCCACTCAAGAACACGAACACTTATCGGTTAATAATCCACCATTATTTCACATTAATATTCGACATAACACAAATTTTAGAAAATAAAACAAAACCGCAGACATGACTCTTCACTTTCCCGCCAAGAAGTTCCTTGACTTTGACACAAGTTATTGTATTGCCAGGTACGATTTTTAGAAGACCTTATTTCGAAGAATAATTTCGAAGAGGGTCGTTGTCTTAAACTTAGGTGCAGGGCTGCGTTCGTAAACCATCGCACTGCTACGAGTGATCGCCCCAAGGCGGACGACACTCAACGTCCTACGTTTTAGAACGACACCCGCTGCCAAAGCTGTCAATATCATTGAAATGTCATTGCGTTAAGGTTTTGTTGATGAACAATTGATTTAAATTTCCTAGAAACGGGTAAAAAAATCTAGTGTGAAAGCTATTATAATGGAGAAACTAATTTTCTGTGCAGCTGAACAAACTCACAATTCACAGAATCTAAAAAGCGCGCGAGAAAATCATAACCTCACAAATTAAAAAGTAATTTGTTTGTATTCAATAAACTGTCAAATTTCTGTCAATTAAACGTCAGGGCGACTTTCACCCCGAGAACTCGTAGGGCGATCGGTGCGTCGTCGTCAGAGTAAACGATCACGGCACTGTTGCCGCACTCTCGTTCACTCTGACACGACCGTGTGCGTTGCAACATCGTATTTTGTACGTTTCAGATTCACCCACTAAAAAATCGGTCGCCGAGCGAACGCACCGACACTTTTAGAACGCGTGTTGCATCGTCGAGCGTCATCGGACGACCTTTACGAACGCAGCTCAAATGTTATAATGGGGGTTTGTATAGAATCCAAGCGCAGGCTTTGAAAGGGGGAATGGGGGGAGGGGGCAGCACTACCTATCCCTCCTACTCCCCCCTACCGGAGGTGCATAATTACTAAGAAATTTAAATTTAAAAATTGGTAAAATGTAAACTAAAAACCCACGATTTGAGGGGGTTTTTTAGGGGAAGGTATTAGGGGGAGCCCCCCCCCCCCACCTCCCGAACCCGCTCACCATCAAACCAAACTCTTACTTTCAGAGATATTCAAGATTAAGAGGTTAGGAATAAACAAAAAATAAGTATATTTATGTACCTACTTATAGGGTGACATTAGGTTTTTTGGGTCAAAATATCTAATGCACCTAGATGAATAGCAAACTAAAGACTTCCGAACGGAATATTAATGGAACTAAATCATCTGGTTCTCATGTCAAAATGGGAGTTCCACAAGGGTCCATTCTTGGTCCTTTTCTGTTTTTGATTTATATTAATGACTTGCCGTTCTTTGTAGAGAACTTCTGTGAAATCGTATTATTTGCAGATGATACTTCACTCATTTTTAATGTAAGTAGGTGTAAGAATAATTACGACGATGTAAACAAAGCACTCTCTGATGTACTCAGTTGGTTTACTATTAATAATTTGCAGCTTAATGCTAAAAAAAACAAAATGTATTAATTTTAAATTACCAAATGTCAAAAATGAACCAACCGATATAAGAATAAACGGTGATCGATTAGATTTGGTAGACTCAACAGTTTTCTTAGGTATAACCCTTGACTCAAAACTTCAATGGAATCCTCACATTTCGAAATTGGCCGGCAAACTCAGTTCTGCTGCTTATGCCATTAGAAAAATAAGGCAGTTAACAGACGTAGAAACTGCTAGAACAGTTTACTTTAGTTATTTTCATAGTGTTATGTCGTATGGCCTCTTACTGTGGCTCTTAATATTGAAACTATATTCATTTTACAGAAACGAGCAGTAAGAACAATCTATAGACTAGGTTCACGAACTTCTTTAAGAAATCTTTTTAAAGAAATTGGTGTCTTGACAGTGGCGTCTCAATTTATTTATAATTGTATAGTTCTTGTACGTTGTAATATCAATTCATTTACTAAACACAGTGATGTACACAATTTTAATACTAGAAGTAAGTCAAAACTTGTAATGCCACTGTTCAGGTTACAGAAGGTGCTTGGTTCTTTCTTGGGGCAAGGTATACACTATTACAATAAAATACCAAATACTGTACTAGATTTACCTTTAGATAAGTTTAAAAAACATGTAAAGTCTTCTTTACTTAAAAAAGGTTATTATACAGTCAAAGAATATTTAGAAGATAAAACAGCCTGACTTTAATAAAAAACATATACATAATACTACTTATAAACAGTGTCCTGCAGATAACAAAATAGCGTTGCATTGAACATTACAATTAGTTTTATTATTATTAACTATAGTTTTTTTGACTTTTACTAGTACTGTATGATATTGTAAAAAATTAAACTGGTAAATTATGTTTTTGCAGACTTAAATATTTTATTTAGTTATTTTTTTATTTTTTGTGTTTTTATTTGTGATGGAAAGTGTCCTTTTATGATAGGGCATTTTCCTATATTTATGACGCTGTAAGGGAGAAAAGAGCTGGACACTTGCTTATTTTCTTGCCGGTTCTTCTCAGTACAAGATCTCCCGCCCAGAGTAGATAGACTTACGAACCGATGGCATAAAATGACGTTCATAAGAGCTATTTGTAGCCTAAACTGAATAAATGATTTTGAATTTTGAACGTCTCCGGCGCTGCGGGAAGTGCAGCCCCTCCGCCCTTGCGTAACAACCCGCAGGCACTTCATGTCAAATATGTCAAATTTTGACAATTGAGCGATCGAATTCTATGGACTCTATGTCGTCTAAATAGAGCCTACTTTTGTATGAAGAAGTTTGTTTATAAAAAATCTAGAATAAATAGTTTGATCATGTACAACTAATAAACTATTTCAGTAATCACATTTATTTTGATAACTGGCAGAGGAAATATATCAATTAGTAAATTGTCGTTTACAAAATGATAAAATATGATCTAATTGCAACTTATTGCAAATAATGATATTTTAGTGGACATCGACTTTAGGTATTCGCCATTTTGCAAATTACGTGATACTTCCGCATTCCGCGTTCGATCAAATCAAATCAATGTTTAAATTCGGAACAGGCATTAAAACCTCATTTTATTTTTCTTTAAGTTGACAGTTTTCTTACTGCAATATTCAAAATTGTTCATGTCTAAAAATAAAAATTGCATAATTCTTACCTAATTAATTAACTTAGTGCAACAAAGATTTTCACATGTTACATAGCACAATATTAAATTTCATATCAAGTTCAAGCTAGGTGCCCTACATCTCTGATCCTTTAACAAAATGTTTCCAGGTCAACTTAAACTTCTGTATGCTATGTTTGAAAAAGTGTGTAGAGAATCTGGTATAATTCCTGGGTAAGTGAGCAAAATCTTGGAACAAAATCTCCGCCAATAAAATCAGACAGTTAAATCTATTACGAAAAATAACCTTGCCGTTTTGTATTACAGAAAATCGGGACGACACATGAAATACCCTTATACAATTTCTGCCAAAATCGCTCAATTCCCTTATTTTTATTATTTAAAAAACAATTGGATATGGATGTATTATCCTGTAGGAATGTTGGGTGGATTTTGGTTCTTTACTAAGTGTCACGCATTGTCTAACTCTGAAAGTAATAAGAGAAGTTGGGCTGAACTCCAGAGGCAGTCAGCTGAAAAAGAACATCATTAAGATGTAAATAAAGTATTTTTAACATTTGTTTGTTTTTAGAGCTTTGAAACAGATCTTAATTCTGTTCTCATTAATTTATTTTTTTTAATAAATAATAAAAAACCATACCGAAGTTTTACTTTTAGAATATTTGGCCTGTTCACTGGTACTGAAAAACAAACCACCTAAATCATAAGTAATTCATTACCAGGTTTCCATTTCTGAGGAAACTTTTGGCAGTTTTCAGGTTACCTACTTCTTATTATTTTAATGAGGATTTGTTTGAAATGCGTCAAAATATTGTAAATCCTCTATATAAAAAAGCGCCTGACTTCCTGATTTTATCTCAAAACAATAACTAAAAAGTTAAAAATAATAATTAAGTCGTTTAAAAATCTTTGCATTTTTATCACAGACCTTATTTTTTTATATTATTAAAAGCGTGTCACATTTAGATGGAACATTAAAGAACATTTATCATATTAAACCCTTATTATTTTTCTTTTGCACACACAATGTAACACGCTTTTTTTATAAAAAAATTAGGTCTATGATTAAAACGCAAAGATTTTTAAATTAAATCATTTTTAACTTTTTAGTTCTTTTTTTATTAACAAGTACCTAATAAAAGCTTGTTTTAAAAAGTTTTTCTTCTTTTAATTTTATTTTTAACTTTTTAGTATTTTTGAATGACATGTTAGTACACCTTCATACCATTCAGCCCTCGGCACGTGCTCACCTTGGCATTGGGTCATCCATCTAATCAAAGACAAAAGCAACATTCATTCAACGGAACGAACGAACGAATGAACTTATTTTCCCGAGTTTCTATGGCCATCTTCCAGCTCCATCATCAGCACCAAAGTACTCGTCAAGACGGATCAAACGAGTCCAAACTCGATGGGTTTGTGTCGTTTAACTACTGAGTTCCTATGGCCACCTTCCGGTTCCATTATCAGACCTTGGTACCATCTAGCATCAAAGAACTCATCAAGACTGATCAAACTAGTACAAACTCGATGGGGTTGTGTCGTTTAACTACCGAGTTCCTATGGCCACCTTCCAGTTCCATCATCAGATCAGCTCCATATCATAATAATTTTGTATTGTCATCCGATTTACACATGCACGCAAAAGGACAATGCCCAAATTAGTATGGAGCTCAGCCCCAGAAACGCCCAGAATGCAGATCTATGTCATACAATAGCTTTTTAGTGGCAATTTTATGATATCTATATTTAATGTCATGTAAAGCACCGGTTGAAAAGTTATAGGCGATTTGATATTAGTGCCTGTTGTTTTTTTATTTCATTTAACAGTTTGCATTTGCAGATATCATTGGCATTGCTATTAATTATTAACTAGGCACTTTGTTTCTTTACGATAGCTACGAATAATTGCAATCTAATCTTGGTTGTTTACATATTTATCTATATTTATAATCGGTATACTATATAAAAAAGTCATTATCATGATCATAGGCGAACACCAGCTGCTGCTGCTGGTGTACGCTGCTGGTGTACGCCTTTCCTAAAGCAGAAAGAAAACACCATAGGAAGAATGGGCCATGACACGAACCTCCACGAGGGCCAAATGTAGATTGTTGGCTAGAAAATCAGGGTGAATGTGAAAGATTTAGCTTTGTCAGCTTTTGTTTATTGTTAAAAGTCATGCTACTATTAAAGGTACATAAATACCTATACCTTTTTGTTGCTGCAAATGTCATGGCGTCATAAATGTATATTAAAATAAAGAGGCATCTTTGATTAAACTAATAAAAGCTTTTAACAAAGATTTTGCAACAAGTTTAATAGTATTTTATGACTGGACTGATGGACTTCCTAATAATACCATAATTAAATTATAATTATTTAAGATATTCTGATATTTTACTATTTCTGGGCACTCCTGGGGCACAGATGGGCATTGTCCTTTCCACTCGATCCGTCAACAGGAAAGGGGTCAAATTTCAATTACTAGATTTGACCCAAACAAACAAATAAATAATAAACAGGTGAAACTAAATAAAAGCTTGTAAAAATATCAATGGAGGACTTCTTGGTGGGAAAGTACGTTACTCAGAATAAGTGGATAATCGTATTGCATTTGGCACATGCCACACGTTCTGTGGAACGTCTTGGTTTTCTTTTAGTCTCGTGCACAGTATAACTATTTGCTTCTATTTGCTTTGCTATAATTATATGCTTGCTAAACTGTGGTCTCGTGTGAGATCTTAATAATTGTAGGTACTTTCATTGTAATTACCAAATAGACTGTTGATTTACATCAGTGCTTTATTATTTCTCCTCGCCCGTCCCGTTAACCATCTTAACTTACGTCACGCCCAACGGCCCAACCCAACCCGTCCAACCAAGCATAGCCAAGATGGAAGGATTTAATTTAACAATACGACCTTCTAAGAATACGACCCATGCCATGTGCCTACATAGATACTAACTTGTTAGAAAATTACTTTGACACTGGCTAAATGTGCTAACCGCACTAAGCTCTAGGTTTTTGAAGAGGTATAGTTATTGTTTTAAGGCCAGCCCTACACTAAAAGAAAAAAAATGTCAGATATTATGTCAATGTCAACAACTGTCGTGTCGAATGTTGATGAAAACGGATATTCTGTTGTTCTGGAAAAACGGAAAAACAACTGAGATTGTGAATTTTTGACGTAATTGATTTTATAATGTCTTTGTAGCGCACCTATTGACCAACGGCGAATATTAAATGCGAGTGTAATTGTTGTGAACGTATTCAATATGTGGGTTAAACCTCAAGAAGTTTTTCTGAAGACGGCACTATGGTAATTTAAGTCACTCCTGATTCCTTAACTTTAAACATTTTATTTTCAAAAACATTAGAAATAGAGACTTGACATTGTTTTATTTCTTTAGGGATTGTGATGAGTCAAGCCTGTATTTCGTCTTACAAAGACGAAAAGGACATGGGAAATCTAGAGGCCTTTCTTCTTTATTAGTGGGTACTTTGGATAGCGTCAGAGATACAAAACCAGCGCCTTTTAGGATTTTGCATCAAACACCGAATTCTGAAGTTTATTATGGTAGGTACCTCTCAATGATTTAAGATAAGAATAATAACAATGTTTTGTGCATTATGGGCCCTATTACATCTTGACTGTGATTTTTGCGTAAAATAGCCAATTTTGGCGTTCTCGATCTCAGAAACGAAAATAAATTAACAATTTTGACTTATTGAATAGTCTAGATTAGCTATTGGCATAGTTCGTAGCAGTCTCGCTTTTTGTAAATTTTCCTTAAGTTTTTTATGAAAACCAAAATAGCACACAAAGATTTTCATAAAATGCGCGAAGGCACTTTTTTAAGCTCCTAGATTGAACTACTGTTCTAAACAAATGAAATAAAAAAAATAGAATGTTATCTCTTATATAGTCGAATAGTTCGTAGCGGTCTCGGAATTTTTAGATATCATTGATTTTACATAGAAAAAAAATCTTATTCTTAACCAAAAAACTTCGAAAATCGCTTTAAGATCGCTGTGAATTTCTCCTATCTACGATAACATTATTGAGCAAAATTTATACCAAAATAATTGTTACTTCATGAAGGATTAAATATTTTATAATGAATTTATTATCCTATTTCGATAAAAACGATAAATAAAACTGCAAAATTACTACAAAATGAGATGCGTCGGCCGTCCGAACTCAGCTTTTTCTCGCAGAGTGGAAATTTGTAATACTAAGCATAAATTTATTATGACAGTCGAGATGTAATAGGCCTCTTTATTACCACTAGTCATATTTTGCTTTTAATGTTTTATATTATCTAAAATTTGTTTTTTTTTCTGCTGTGTTTTGAAAAGGCAAAGCTGACTCTACATATAAACATGCAATGCAAATGCATAGTCCAAAATTAATAATATTTTTTAGATTTTTTCTATTAACTTTGTGTATTTCTTGTAGTAATAGCCACAGCTTTGACTGAACCTGAAATAAGACAGGAATGGCAATGGCTGTTTGAAAATGTTTGTCCAACTTTACATTCCTTTGATAAAGAAGATGAAGTAACAGACTTTGTTTGTTGCAAAATCAACTCTATTATCGCTACTGAACAAGACATTTTAACAGAAGGTAAGGTACATGAACAGATTAATTTCATAAATATTTATAAATTAGAGATATTTATTGCACTTTCATGTAGGTAGTTACATACATAAGTGTTTTAAATAAAATTTAGTTCCTTACACGAACCCGGAACAAATGTCTTTGTTCACATCAAAATGCGGTTAACAAACACAATAAATGCGAATTAATTGTTATAAATATTACTTTTTTACAAGCATAGCTTTTCCCAGTTTACATTTGTATTTATTGCAAATGAAATTAAAATGAGTCTTCTTTCTTCACAGATGAAGACACTATAACATACAAAAATGTTGATTATGAATTCCATCAAAGATTTGGTATGCCTAAAGATGAAAAACTTGTATGCTATTACTCGTGCAGGTAAACATATTTTTTTTTGTTTTTTTTGTTTTATCCTTTTACTACAACCTCTCTCCTTCTTTGGGACATTCAGAAGTATTTTGGGCAATGCTTCTGTTGGCGTGCTTGGTATGTAACCTCTGTCACATCCTCTTCAATTAAACAGTAAGTTTACTGTATTTGGACTAAATTTTGAGGGATTTTCCGCTTCAGCCGTCGCGCTAGTAGTTCATCATTCATTAGGCACCGGGCAAGGGTGTTTGGATGTTGTGATATGCATTCTTTATAGGATTTGGTGTAGTGTACAATTTCCGTTACACATTCGGTACGAACCAAGGGGCATTGGTTATTATAATATACAGGGTGTTACAAAAATACCCGTAAAGCCGAAAGAGGGTTAAATGGTGCCCTTATAACAAGTCCATTTACAATATTTGAGAACCGTACTATTACTGTATGACTTACCGCCAAAAAAATAAAACAATTATTTTTTTCATTGATGTGCCTTGCTATTTCAGTAAAATTAAAGAGTAAACTACGCAGAATGTCTATGTACTTTTTTACCTAATTCGTGAAACGATAAAGAGACATACTAACAAAATGTACAGAATTCGATTAGATAGATATTACAAGTCGAGTTTTGGAAGATTTTAAAAGACCTAACCTACTAACACTTATTCAGCCTGCCTGGCATCGACTGTGCTTGGACGTCCATTTCTGGTAGACCGATGAAAATAGCCTATGGAATGTAGGCCTCTGACATGTTGAGAAAACACTGGTACGAAGGTAGCCGTCGCTGTACAGCGGGTGGTCTTCCATCGATAAATCGTTGCCGCATCAGTTCGCGAGCACGATTTAAATTGCTACCTTCATGGCCTACGCATAACATCATATCGTAATATTCTGAGTTAGAAAACATCATCATTTTGGAAACAAAATGGAAAAAACACGAAATAATTGTAGAATATCGAAATCGATGAATATCGATAAGAAGATTTGAAATTGACAACATAATATTTTTTCCGTCTTGACGTATTTGAAGCCAGTACTTAAGCATAATGAATGACAGTATTGAACCTTTGTAGATGAAAAATTAAAGTTGACAATTATTAAAATTGGTAGGTAGGCCTCTCTGTTATATAATCTATGCTAACTCCGGTTCCCTGACATGACAGCTTAATAGGGTTGACAATATTTTTGGCTTTGATAATTTTGTTTGATAGTTTTGATAGTTGTTAACATTGAATGGGCGCCTTTGGCTTTCAAAGTAAAAAGTAAATAGTATTGAATAATTTCGGCGGGCTGGTTAGAACCACGATAGCTCAATTGGAAGAGCACCTGACCCGGTATGTCAGAAGGGTGCAGGTTCAAACCCTGCTTGTGGAAATTTTTTCAACATTTGTGTTTTTGATAATTTATTATATTTTTACGGGGTATTTTGTAACACTGTGTATAAACAGGATTTTTTTTTTACCAGTGCGCAAATTTTCTGGAGCAACTCAGAATCGGTAAGTAAACAACTTTCTTATAGTAACATGGGTTGAAATATGTTAAAAAATTTTGGACTTCCCATACTTTAGCGAACACTTGATTAGTCTGATTTGTATGAAGAATCAAAATTTTGACATATTTCAACCCATGTTACTATGAGAAAGCTGTTTACTTACCGATTCTGAGTTGTTCCAGAAAATTTGCACACTGGTAATAAAATTATCCTGTATATTGGTGCAGGTAAACATATCTCTAGTTATAAGCCAAGCTGTGCAATGTTCTTTTTATATGAAATCAATATAAAATTAATATAATATTATGATTGCTTTTATCAGATAGATAATACTAATAATATTTTTTTGTGAATCTTAAGTAGTAGGTAGTGCAAGTGGCCATTCAAATTTACTTATAAGAAGTTGACTTAAAACTTATTTTTTTATAGCTATTGGAAAGGCAAAATGCCACGTCAAGGTTGGATGTATTTATCGGTACATTATATGTGTTTCTATTCATACATATTTGGCCGTAAAACAACAGTCAAGATCCGTTGGGCTGATGTGACGGAACTAGCAAAGACAAACAGCCTCCTATTCCCGGATTCAATTAAAGTGGTCACTAGAGACGACAAACACTATTTTACAATGTTTTTGAGAAAAAATGAGACGTATGCATTAATGCAACAGCTGGCTAACATTGCTATGAAACAGTAAGTAGTCTTATTATCTATGCCTCAAGTGTCTCAAAAATATCAATCAATAAGTTCTTTAAATTATTTTATATTTAATTATTTAGTAAGTAATTGTTAATATTTTCTATAAAACGTACTAAGGGTAAACCGAAAACGGTTTGGCAGAGTATTGCACAAAATACCATTGGAATCATTTTTTTTGAGAAAATAAATTAGAAAAAAAGTTAAAATTAATCCGTTGTCTGCTGTGAATATAGACACAATAGAATTTTAATTGCTCAGAGCACTGATCAGTGCTTGCCGCTTATGAGCGTTTAACATGCATCATATGTATGTATATAATATAGTATAAACATATTTTTGTATACTATATTATATACATACATATTATGCATGTTACTCATACTATAATAATGCCTTGGATAGCCTTATTGACCTTTGATGAGAACTATGTTGAACAAATTATCACACTACTGTTAGTTGTTGTAGTTTTTTATGATGCATAAATAAAACAACTACTACTTGAAAAACATTTAAAGCTTGTGTTGAAGAATACCTAATTGAGAAACTTCAACATTTCCCAGTCCATTCCCACTTAGTCTCTTGTACCAGTACCTATCTTCTCAGTTTTTGATCTACCTGCCTTTACTACTGCTGCTATATCTCAGGGCTATTACGGTAGTGTTCTGTTATAAATTCCCAAACACAAGCCTTTTTTTAAATACAATTTGAGAGTTATTGTTAATGTCCTTAGGCATGTTACTATTTACATTTGATTATATTTTTAATTTATCCTCACTCATTTATACTTATCAATCAGAGACCTGTGAATGTTTTTGAAGTGGTAATGTATACAATTTGCTGATAAAATATTTGTTGTTATTATTAATTAGTTCCAAACAATCATGTTAGTGCTTGCAGCAGTACGATAGTGAAATTATGCAAACACAGTAATCATTCAAGTTCAAGTATTTAGATAACTATTTTGTAGAAAGTTTTTTTAAATCACACTGTTTGGCAATTATTTTTATTTGTTTAACTCAATATGTGAAAAGGATTAATGATTTGAAAAATGACGCCAAGGCTCAATACATTGAGTGTTAAAAAAATAACTATGTAGTTATTAAGTAATTTATTTACTATTTTAGGGAATTTAACAGCTCATTTAACAATATGTTTACTTTATAAACGACTTTAAGCTACTAATAAATCTTATTATTGAATATTAACTTTTTTTTTAAGGCTAATTGACGACAAGTCTGGATCCTTCAATATAGATAAAGATCTGCTGACTAAACTGAGTAAAAATGTACCAAAGAAACCCTCGTTTCTAAAGAGAGACCTTGATGCGAAAAAACAGTCTAATCTGTACACTCTAAGGTTCAGATTGCCGCAGAACGAGAAGCTTGATGGCACTGAAGAATGTACATTGTGGACTCCTTACAATAAACGACACAATTGGGGAAGGTTGTATTTGTCGCAGAGCTTCATTTGTTTTGATAGTCGGGTAAGTGCGCGACGACCCTTTATTTAGTATGTAATTAGCCTATCTATATTACACTGTCGAACAGCTGGGCAAAGTACACCATTAAAATCAAGTCATTGCTACAAAATATTGGTATTTGCTTGATCACCACGCTAGCCAAATCTTGGTTGTTGGTTCGGAAAAATCCGACCTCTGAATATCGTGCAGAGCGCTTTGCCTCCTGACTACCAAAGCATATCCATTATGGAAACTCAGCGTTTATTTTGTCGCATTATGGATAAGAGAAAGAGGTGGATGAGAGTAGCCGCGGATCGTGCTCAGTGACGTGCACTTGAAGAGGCCTAGTCCAGCTGTGTACTAGTGTAGACTGATGATGATGATGATGATGATGATGATGATGGTGATGATTATGGATAACTTTTTGGTTAATGTTGTTCAGTAGGAAGTCCAGAACTAACCCTTAAGGAAAAATTAATAATTTTTCACTAATTATTAAAATTAAGAAATTTAATTGGGCCTGCCAGTCAGCCAGCCCGTGACCACGGCCACAAAAATATCTCTCAATACTATCGACAAAAAAATCTCTGGGATTTGTAAAGATATTTTATACATGTTATCACAATGAATGACAGAACTCAGTCACGTTCAAACAGACATTGTTTATTCAACCGTTGTTATTCCGTTGCTGCTCGCATTATCGCCGCGCCGCGCCGCCGCCGGCGGCCGTTTGGCTAGCAAGTTCAATACAGCATGCCGTAATTGGCTACTGCTAGCTCATACAATTGGTATGGTGTTGATAAATGATTACTTAAATATATAGTAACGCGACTAGCATCAAGTATTACCGAGTGGTCACGAACAAAGGCGGTTTGCCGTGCGACAGGCGTTTCAAAGTCAAAGTCAAATATTTTTTATTCAAATAAACTTTAGAAAAGTGCTTTTGAATCGACCAAAAATTTTTTTACCTGCACCCATTCAGGACGTCTATTTTTTAGCTGTGGAGAAGAATGGGTGCAAGAAACTCCACAGCTTTAATTTAATATTAGGTCCTTACCTATGAAACTGAAGTTTTTTTCTCACTTATTAAAAGGTCTAAAAGTCAATACCGGTTGTTAATATTATTATACACCTTTAATTTAGGACTATGTTACTTAGGCTTCAGTAATAACAATGATTATTAATTTTGTGTCTTTATCGCCTAATTTTTTTTTTAAGTCGACTACTTTTTATGTTCGCTGAATTGTCTTTTTGTTTCATTGTAACTTTGTAGGGACTTGATTTTTTTTTCTTTTCAATGTCTGCTATATTTAGCTAGTCAAACAAACACACTACTCTACAGTTTTTATAGTGTTAACATAAATAGATGCTAAGAAAATTAAAAAAACGTTAGTATGAAAAATAACATTTTATAAAAAATCTTCATATAAAACGTCAATTTCATAGGTAAGGACCTAATATGTAACGACATTTACAAAATTATACGCCGTTACCAAGTTATACAAGTTTAAAAAAACCTTAACAATATTTTAAATTAGAAATACCTGTTGGAGTGATTGGAGCATTTTAAACCCATGCTGTTTTGTCTTCAATGTAATCGGACAATTTATAATAAGCTTTTTTATAAAGCTTTTCTTTAATAGCGATTTTAAATTTTAAAGTTTACTATGTACATTACGTTCTTACTGTTAACGTTGACTGGGTGTACATATATTTGTTCTGCTTGAGCAGTTAGTCAGTCCTATCCGATGCGAACCCCTCGGGGAATCTAGTAGGGCACGGGGACACGCACTAGTGCGTGATGCCGTTCCCTCTAGAAAACCTCCGAAGGCGATTCGTTTCACACGGCTTGAGGGACCGTCTAAGTTTCTCGCCGCCCCCAAAAAATCCCGGTAAAGCTGAAAATGCCGTCTGAAGCAATCAGCGAACTCTGTCCAAAAAAAAGTTTGCCGTTGATTGAAATACACGGGCCGCTTAAGCAGTTGTACTGAAGCTGCCATTTCAGCTGCTGACCGCCCGTACACAATACACATAAATATACAGTAGTTTAACTGGGCCGTATTCTTGAGTTAAATACCTACGGCTAGGCGGAGCGCTAGGGTTGGCGCCTACAAAAATAAAGCAGGCGTGTGTAGATTTGTATTGTAAGTACCTATGTGTGAAGTTTTAGGTCCAGGAATAAAACATAATGTACATAATAACATTTAATAACTTATTTATTTATTTATTACAATATTTATAAGTTTGTAACAGAAAAGTGTTTCAGCATGAAGTTCAAAAAATTACATTGTTGGTTTTGTCACTGTTGTGTCTAGGCATCCGTAAACACAGCAGTTTGTATAATATTGTCGTGACGCCGCCATTATAACAACGTTATTAAAAAAAGAAACAAAAGGCGGGCGGGCGGACAGCGCGCGAGCAGAGCGGCGCGACGACGTGAAACAACCGACAGTTCACTCGACCAGTCTCGCCGGCGCGCGGCGTGGCAGGAGTTGAGCCATCTCCAAAATAGCTTAGGAGTTTGCCATGCGGAGTTTTGCCATCTCCAAAATAGCTTAGCGGCCGTGTAAACGACGCCTGTGTGTGCGTGCGTCGATTCGGGCGCTTAGTATGAAGTCGAACTACTGTATACTCGTATTATGTGTATTGTGGCCCGGAGCAGTTGCAACTGCTTGAGCGGTTCTGTGTTAGTAGCGCTTGGAGCTGCGCGGCCATACACGCGCAGCTCCAAGCGCAGCTCCAAGCGCTGCCCGTGTATGGCCGCTCTAAGACTTGCGTAGATAACGCGCAATTAATTAGAAATTGCCGCGTAGTACTTCTCTTAAGCAACTGCATACCAAAACGATAATCCAATTCAATTGTTTTCATAACGAAAATTGGTCATAAATTAAATTCAAAATATTATCCAGAAGTCATAACATAAGTTAAATTCCGCCGTCTGTCGTGTGAGATAAGATAGCCAGTGCCTCAGTTGTTAAGGGTCCGGGGTGAAGTGCGCTTCCACCTTCGGCTTTATGCTTACCCGTTACGATGTTTTTTAAAGTGACGAGCTTATAGTTTCGGATAAATTTGTGAAACAACGTTATCAAGATAACTCTGTGTAGGTAATTTTGGTCCGTTTTGAAACCTCCTGTAGAATTTGACATCCCCTACTACATAATGAGAGGGATAATTTTCCAAAAATCCTGAAACATTTCATAATTCCTAACCAGGCCAAATACCGAAATTTAGGGTATGACAGATTTCCATACAAACTCCCCACCCTTATTTCACCCCTCTGTGGAAGGTTTTTTGAAAAATGCTATTACACGTCATTCTTAATTTTTATTGAAAAGTCAATAGATCACTTAAATTATTATTTTTATGGTTATTACTTTAAAAATACCGATTTTCCCTAAAAAAACCTTATTCTCTTTTTTACTCCTTCAAAATAAAATAAACAAAATTCCTGAGACACGTTATTCTTTATTCCTTTTAAAAAGCCAAATACCAATTTTCATCTATTTTATTTCAAAACTGAGGGACTTTCATACAAAGTTTTACCCTCAATTTAACCCCCTTAGGGTATGATTTGCGTAAAATCCTTATTAGTGGCTGGTTACGTCACTCAATTAACCTACAGTCCAAATTTCATCGAATTAGCTTCAGCAGTTTCGGCTCGGCGATGATGAATCAGTCAGCCAGGACAATTCATTATATTCATTATATTATCATCATATCGCTGAAAACAGCTGTATTAAAATCCGTTGCGTAGTTTAAAAGATCTAAGCCTACAGACAGCGGGAACGACTTTGTTTTATACTATGTAAAGATGTCACTAAATTACACAATAACCTGCATGATTCACTATAATGATTTCATGTATGTACGATATCAATTGTCAAAAGATAACAAGCATTGTTATTTTAAAAATTGTTTTAGAAGATGACTTTATTTTTAGAATTGTTACTATGTAAAAAGTGAAAACCAGCTAGTGGTGACTGTATTATAATTAATAAAGGAAAGATTGTAGAAACCGAACGAAAAAGTTTTTTAATTTTTTTTGCTTCTCGCGTCACTTTTTCTCCTAGATTCGGTTAATGCTAATATGTAAACCGCAAGTTGTTATCGTAAAAGTCACCATTATTATTTATTTTGTTTCGGATCAATTTCATATACTGACATTAAACAAAAACAAAATAAATGCGACTTTCTTGGCGCACTGGATACGATCTCCAACCGTTATAGGACGGTATATTTGTATGTTAAACTGCCGCCCAGACCATTTTATTTATTTATTTATTTTGCCATAAATTATGTGTATACTTACATACAGTTATACTTACAGTTGTCAAGGTAAAAGTAATGTTTCAATGCAATTTTACCCTAAGGTGTTGCAACAATAGGTACACCTACATTATTAAAACCTTGAATCTTAAGTTTGTAGAGAGCCTGGCTGAACCAGAAAAGCCTTTTCTTTATTTCCCATTGTTTCTAGGTCAAAAATCTAGTCCGTTTAACAATACCTCTACGAGATGTTCACCAAGTGGAGCGCGCAGACTCTGGTGGGACCGGCAGCTCGGGCGACTCGGGCAGCATTCTCATCACCACATCGTACCACACCAGCTTTCTGTTTGGCAGTATATCCGATAGGGAGTTCTTGGCGCACAAGATATCGGAGCTGCTGGCCAAATTGCCTAAGTAAGTTTCGATTTTAATGTTTGGTTTTGAATAACTGATAAATATTCTGCATGCTGTTAACAAGATACTGTACATTTTACTGCATGAAACAGAATGCACCCAATTTAAAATAATTGACTTTATTCAGTTAAAGCAATAAGAAATACTAATCAAATATAACAACTATTAATATAATTAAATAAATCAGCTCGATGGCACAGTGGTTAACGCACCCGGTCTGCGAGTGCTGAGGTTAAGCAACTTTTGCAAAGGCCGGTCACCGGATGGGTGACCAAAAATGTATCATCTCGAGCTCCTCCGTGCTTCGGAAGGCATGCAAAGCCGTAGGTCCCGACTGCAGCAGCAGTCGTTAACAACCACCAAATCCGCACTTAGCCCGCGTGGTGGTTTATAGTCCGTTCTCCCTATCCATCCATAGGGAAGGCTCGTACCCCAGCAGTGGGAACATAAAATGAGCTGACGATGATGATGAAATTAACAAAATTAAAATATTAATTCCTTTTTAAAATCCAGGTTCTACATGCAGTACATACTTTAGGAATCATGAAAATACTAATTACTATAACAATATGTGGCCGTATGCGCTTGTCGTTATAAGGACCATTTTGCTATAAACAACCGCATATAAATTATGTAATTTAAGTTTGTGCACGACTTCAGCTTTAACAGGGATTCTTCGCCATCTTCCTTTTGACTTGGAATGGGACTTTGGACTTGGAATGCTGGGTTTGATATTATATTTAAGGTTCAATTTGGCAACACATTCTCAATTTGTATGAATCTTCAGTGATGTCTTCAGGGAGAAGGCGACTACGGCTGTCGCCAGGAAGGACGACGGTGAGAGGGAATGGACGCCTCAGCCGCCTCTGATGACGCTCTTTAAGACCAACCAGACGTCGCCTATTAGGCAAATACAGCAGAAAAAGGTAAGATAGAAGATAAAAATCTTTTGGCACAATGTAAGGATGCTCTTCCTCAACTCTTCCATTTGCATTGGCTTTTTTTATTTTGAAAGTAAGAGAGATCGTTTAAAATGGAATTTCAAAAAAGAAAGTTGTTAGTTACACATTCGCAGGTCTGTGACGACCCACGAGTTTTGTGGAGCTCTTCTTAGCCCCCCCCTCCCCACACCCGCAAGTTGATAGATAGATAATACTCTTACTGCAACACCATACAAATTTTCATTTTTTTAATATATATATTTTACGGGTAAGCAGTACCTGCAGCAGTGCCTTGATCTCACCTGATGTAAAGTGATGATAAGGCCAATGATGGAAGCGCACTTCACCCGGGAACCTCAACTAGTGAGGCACTGGCTATCTTATCTCTAGTTGCCGGAACACAACAATGCTACAAACATTGATGTTATGGCGACATATTTAGATAAGATGGTGGTAGCTAGACAGGCGGACTAACAAGCCCTACCATTAACCAAACCGAGTACACAAACATGTACCCTCCGCTGGGACTCGAACCCGGGACCTCTGGGTCTAAACCGGTGGTCTTAGCCACTAGACCACAGAGGCAGTTAAAAAATCATCATCATCATCATTTCAGCCAAAAGACGACGATGCTGGACAAAAGCCTCCCCAAGGATCTCCACAACGGCCGGTTTTGTGATACTCGCATTCACAAACTCAACAATTTAACAAATAATGATAGTAAAAAATACATTTTACTATTTGGCGGTCTTATCGTTTTTAAGTTAAATAACGAAACCTACCTAACAATGGTATTATATTTACTTGACAGGAGAAACAATGGGAAGATCACATGTCCGAAGTCGGTCGTGGCGTGAGCATGTACCAAACCACCGCTGGCAGCGAGTTAGTGGTCAATGGTATACCAGAGTCTTTACGAGGGGAGCTGTGGAGCGTGTTCTCAGGGTCTATACTGCAGAAGGCCCAGAACAAAGGTCTCTATGAGAAATTGGTTAAGGAGGCGTTGTCATGCAAGAACCCGGTCAACGATGAGATCGAGAGGGATTTGCATCGCTCGCTGCCGGAGCACCCGGCTTTCCAGAACGATGTTGGCAAGTGGATTTACATCCTTTATTTACATATAAAGAATTACACCCTCGGATCTACTCGCGTTTATTTTACACATTACTTATTTAATGTTTATCCTGACTATTCCTGACGTTTCGAACCCTTTGCAGGGTCCGTGGTCACAGGGAGACTGAAGTGTTGGTTGTCTCATAATTAGTTGGTAGCTTGTATACCCTCATTTAAATTTAATCAGGTGCATTCCGTTTTACGCAGAAAGAGCTTACAGTATCTTTTGGTCTGGCAGTATGGTGTAGGGGCTGGGATTTAATATTTTGTATAATGGGATCCCAGGCTAGTGGTAGATTCCAACCATCTTCTCTATTAAAATTAGGATGTTTTTTAATTTCAATAGCCTCGCGTATCATCCTAGGGATGAATCGTTGTTCTCTAGCGAGTATTTGTGGTTTATCAAATCTGATATAATGGTTGGGCCCCTCTAGGGAATGTTCGCAAACTGCAGACTTATTTTCGCGCCTATGCTTGACGTCGGCTATATGTTCTTTAACGCGGGTTCCTATACTTCTCTTTGTTTGCCCGATGTAAGAGAGCCCACAGTCGCAGTCCAGTTTGTACACGCCTGCATCTTGAAGGGGTATGTTGCACTTGACAGGTCGTAAATATTGGTTGTTCTTCTTCGGCGGCTTAAAGTAAGTGTTGATTGAAGCTCGCTTTAAGATATGTCCAATCTTGTCAATGGCACCTTTCATATATGGAAGTACAGCAGGTTGGCGCTCGACTGTGGTTGGTTTATTGCGTTTTCTGTGACAAAGCCGTGGTACTTCCAGTTTATTATCCTGTAGTACGTGCTTGACATGCTGAAGCTCAGCAGCCAGGTGTTGGGTGTCACAGATGCCGCGTGCTCTCTGAAACAAAGATTTCCCTACATTAGCCAACTGTCTAGGATGGTGGTGAGAATCACCATTGAGGTACCTATCTGTATGGGTTACTTTACGATACACAGTGTGACTAAAACTATAGTCCGGATTCCTGATGATTAAAATTTTAATATAGCCGACGTCAAGCATAGGCGCGAAAATAAGTCTGCAGTATGCGAACATTCCCTAGAGGCGCCCAACCATTACATCAGATTTGATAAACCACAAATACTCGCTAGAGAACAACAATTCATCCCTAGGATGATACGCGAGGCTATTGAAATTAAAAAAACATCCTAATTTTAATAGAGAAGATGGTTGGAATCTACCACCAGCCTGGGATCCCATCATATCTTATCTTTGGGTTTTATTATGCGTACTGCCTCACTGTTTGGTGATCCCAAAATTGCAATTCTGCTATATAACGCATTCGTACGCTCTAAGCTGGAGTACGGTTCCATTATATGGGACCCTAATACTATGAAATATACACAAATCATCGAAAAATTGCATAAAAAATTTGCTCGTTTTTTATACAAAAAAAAATATGGGTTCTATCCCTTTTTGTATCCATCCTTGTTTGTAGCTGGTATGCTAGGCCTCGATACATTGCGACATAGGCGGAAGGAACAACTTTTTACTTTTTACTGTTTACTTTTACGCAGCAAAATGGACTGTCCAAAAGCAGCAGAGCGCTTGGGATTGTACGTGCCGCAAAATTATATGCGAGGAACAGGGCGCCGACGGCACCAACTGTTCGCGACTCCAGGTGATCTGCGCACGCGACATGCTTGTAACAGTCCCAGCGCTCGAGCGGTCTACCACCTTAACTCCTTTCTTACAAAAGTCCAGGATGGAGGATATTTGTAGATCCTATACCCATTCTACTAAGGAAACACAACATTTACCTTAGTCACTTATAATAATTTGTTATGATTAGTGTTATTTTTTTTTGATGTTATATCCTAGCATATAAGCGTGTTGGCTGTATATATAGCTGTAAGTTTGTATTGTTCTTTTTATATAAATAAATAAATACAAAATATTAAATCCCAGCTCCAACACCATACTGCCAGACTAAAAGATACTGTAAGCTCTTTCTGCGTAAAACGGAACGCACCTGATTAAATTTAAATGAGGGTATACAAGCTACCAACTAATTATGAGACGAGAGACGACCAACACCTCAGTCTCCCTGTGACCACGGACCCTGCAAAGGGTTCGAAACGTCAGGATAAACATTAAATAAGTAATGTGTAAAATAAACGCGAGTAGATCCGTAAAAGTTGTTTCATTTTAATCCTTTATTTACTTATTTATTTAAATAAGGCAGCCAACAAGGCATTCATTAAATAAAAGCACTAGAACTTAATTATAGGTTGCCAGGGTAAGCATTGGCGGAACCAAACAATAATTTACGTACTTATAGTCTGATATTATGTTATTTTGCAATTTTGTAACTGATTTGTCATTTACTGTCTTAACTTGTGTTTTATGTGACGTTTAATTAGATTCTAATCAAAATGAAACTAAAGATGAAAATAACATATCTAACTGGCGTACTCAAAGATGTTAATTAACAGTTATTGATTAATTAATACCAATATTTTTTATTTTTAAATAGTATGTTTTGTTATTGAATAACTACTTTTGATTTTGGCAATAATTAACGGGACGCGCAAAAACATGCTTGGCTTTTTTAGTTACTAACTTAAATTTTATGCTACTTTGTCTTTACAGGCATATCTGCTTTGCGTCGTGTTCTATGCGCGTACGCACTCAAGAATCCCACTATAGGGTACTGCCAAGCGATGAACATTGTGGCTTCCGTCCTGCTCATCTACTGCCCCGAAGAACAAGCCTTCTGGCTGCTAGCCACTATCTGCGAGACGTTGCTACCAGACTATTATAATACAAGAGTTGTTGGAGCTTTGGTAAGTTTAAAATAAATAAAGATTAATATAGAGAGAATATTTGATTGATTATTATGCAGAAGGAAACTATCTTTAATTCAAATTAATTAAAATTTAGAAAAAATTATACTGTTAGAGAAAATTTAGCGTCATAATAGTCACTTATTGACATTGTATATGACTGAACGATATTTTCGACACTGTTTATTGATATTGTAGTGTAGTTTGCGAATTAATAATTTAATAATGGTTAGAAAATTGCTGCTACCTTTTAGCGCAACCAGTAAAAATGAATATGTTATTTTATTACCTATTAAAATACAGATATTTTAATACCAGTAAAACTATTTAAAGTTTAGTTTAATCCCTACTCAGTTATACTGTGCTTTTAATAATAAAGTCTTATCTATGCGTGCGATTAACGCATTACCATATCGTAGTTTAATATTGTGTCGATAAACCTCATGTAGCTATTTAATATTGACGTGTAGCATAGAAATAATAAACGGTGGATGATTCTTCTTGGTATCTTATATTCTCATACAAGTGTTTGGCTATCTTTTGTTGTACTTATTTTGGTTGGTACGATCGATCGGCCGAGTAAGTCGTCATTGATTTGAGTCGTCGTGATTGATTGATTGACATTCCGTTGCGCGATAAAAATGGCAGGGTCTAGTTTTTTTTTGACAATATACTGACACTCCACTTTTCTATTACACCGATCGGTGTCTTGGCCGACAATAGATAGATATTATGATACTTTGTTTCAACACCACACAAAAGAATAATCTTGTCTACCTGCTTATAGTTTATAGTGGTGGTTTATGGCCTGTTCTCCCTATCCATCCATTGGGAAGGCTTATAGACTTACTAGCACTTTGAACGCGATTTCGTCCGCGTTGATTTCGTATTTCTAAAAACCAATATTTTTATCAAAATAAAATATAAGAGTAGCCTATATTACCCGCAAGGAATGTATCATTATATCAGTGAAAGAATTTTTACAATTGTACCATTAAGAGATTAAATAATAGTTTTAAATAAAAGTTTATGACTTTATTTATAGTTAATAAATAAAGTCACAAACTTTACCTCTTGGTGATCATAAAACCGAGTCCGAGGCCACAATCCAAAAGTGTATCTTGCTTTTCAGGTCGACCAAGGGGTATTGGAAGAGCTGACGGAAGCCCACCTCCCTGAGCTGCACGCGAAGCTCGATGAGCTAGGCGTCATGAAAATGATCTCTTTGTCATGGTTCCTTACCCTCTTCATCAGCGTAATGCCTTACGAGTGCGCCGTCAATGTCATGGACTGCTTCTTCTATGATGGCGCTAAGGTTATATTCCAGGTATGAATATTGGTGTAACATAGGTTCATACATTCGTACAATTTTTTGTTGAAGAAAGCATATGATTTTAAAAGAAGTTCCTAATTCTTATTATATTAAAAGGCTTTTTAAAAGTTTAGTCTCATTATGTTTCGTAGTGAAAGATAAGTTTTAGATACGATATATCTGTTTAGTCACTTTATCTGTTTAGCCCTTTAGTCACTGTATGGTCAATTGGCCAAATTTGCGATCATATTATGAGAATTGCTTTAAATAGACATAAATATTGTAAATGAAGAACCAGGGATACCTATTTCACCATCCTACTAATATTATAAACGCGAAAGTATGGATGTTTGTTACTCTTTCACGTAAAAATTACTGAATGGATTTGGATGAAATTCGGCATACAGATAGTTTATAACCGGGAAAGATATTCCCACGGGAACAGGAACCACGCGGGTGAAACCGGGAACCACGCGGGTAAAACCGCGAGCGGTCACTAGTCAATATAATAAAGTATCAAATGACATGTACAATAGTTTTAGATACGTCATTAGTCACATAGTGGGACTTGCTGGAAATGGTTATTGGGTCTTGTAAATTAAGAACCGGGCTTACTGCTTTTCGATAAGAACCTATGTATTAGTCTTTAGGTCAGATTTTTTTCTCTTGCTCATGCGTGTGGTACGTAATGTAAGTATCGGATATGTGATAGCACTTATAAAGATATGGTGATACTGCCTGTATTGGCAGAGTGAACGAGAGTGCGGCAACTTCATACAAGAGCTCCGAAACGCATGCACACAAGCTCGTAGTTCACCTATATTAGCACACAGAAAAAAGCACGGGAAAGGAATACGCGATGACGCGGGCTGTCCCCGCAAACGCGGATCGGGCAGCGTATGTTGCTGTAGTAACGGAGAATAACAAGTATGTCACTGAGCGCTGCCGCTCAGTATACACGTATTTTTCTTGGTCTGGGTGTCGCGATTGCGAGTTTTGTTGCATATAGGTGGGTGCCTATTGAATGTCTGGAAAAAAAACCTGTTGTGTATGAGTATGTCTCAACACACGCACCCATAATCCCAGTTTGTACTTTTTTACTTTGCCGACAGATATAACAAGGTAAGTTTACAATATAAAAGACACCCAAATTCACACAATAATAAATTAACTATGTGTGACTCAACCCTAGCCGGTAGGTACAGCTCGGTACGTCGATTCAAGGTCACGGCACTGTTGCCGCACTCTCGTTCACTTTGGTATTGGGTAGTTGACGGGTTAGTCAATAGATAAACTTTTTAGCAATTCTCAAAACGATTTTCTTTAATAGAAATTGTATAGGATGGCAAACTATGACGTCACCATTTTGTTCCGTCAATTCATTGTTTATTAATAACTTTTTGGGCTACAGAAATTCATGCTTAGGTCAAATATGAAATAGGTCAATGTTTTAAAGAACTGTTACGTGATTTCATTTATACGTTTAATGTTCTGGAATTTATTATTATAGTTGTCAACATCCCTATTCTTCCTTAAGGTCACACTGACAATTTTGGATATAAACCGCGAGAAACTGCTAAAGTGCACGGAAGACGGGCAGGCGATGCAGATCCTCAGCGACTACTTGGAGGGCATCCACAATGAGGAGGCAGTGGCTCTGTCTACTGAACCGAGAAGTGCTAATATGGTAAACTGGCTTTTGTTCGCGGCTTTCACGTAGGCTACACGAGTAGCGTGTCACGTCATTTTGACATTAAGATTTTTATTTTTTATCATTATAAAGCCCATCCATAATCAGTAAAAGTGTCAAACACAAAACAACGAAATCAAGATCACTCTGTATAAGTTATTTTGGTCCGTTTTGAAACCTCCTGTACAAATTGTCATCCCCTACATAAGGGATCATTTTCCAAAAACCTTGAAACTTTATAATTTCTTACCAGGCTAAATACCAAAATTTAAGAATTTACAGATTTCCATACAAACTTTCCGCCCCTATTTCAACTTTCTAGGGGACGTTTCCTGAAAAAAGCCAAAACACGTCATTCTTTACTTTTATTGAATAATCTTTAGATTGATTAAATTATTCATTTTTATAGATAATACTTTAAAAATAAACGATTTCTCCAAAAAAACCTTTTTCCCTTTTTTACCCCTTTAAGAGAAAATAAACAAAATTCCTGAGACAAGTCATTCTATATTTCTTTTCAAGAAGCCAAATGCCAGCCATGTTTTCAAATTTTCATGTAATAAACTTTCACCCTCTATTTGACCCCCTTAGGGTGTGATTTCCGTAAAATCCTTTCTTACTGGCTGGTTACGTCATTCAATTAACCTACAGTCCAAACTACATCTAATTAGCTTCAGGTTTAGGCTCGGCGATGATGAGTCAGTCAGTCAGAACAAGCTATTATATGTATGTAGATAACCAGTACTGTAACGAACTGACTTAGTTTTTAAATTAGAAACTACCCACTTATTATCACGCTTGCGATTTCGCCCGCTTCAGTGAACACTCGTATCACGCCGAAATCCTCTTTTTTCTTTTATACAAACCTTGTCATGACAATTACGAACACAACAAAAAATAAATCAGCTATATCAGTCGAGCCGTTCTCAAGTGATGCTCTGATATACATGATGTTGGCCACATCATGTATATCAGAGATTGATTTTTATTAATATAGATTGGGCAGTCAACAAAAACATGTACCTACAAAAAAACCAGTAGGTATATAGTGAATACAAAACTTATCTAAGTACAGTTTTCAAAAAGACAGCCAACGCATGCGATGTGGACTAATTAAATTATTTAACAAAATTACTATAATTAAATATCTAAAATATGATTTAAATTTTGAAGGGGGCTAACGTAACTATTTCTTAATATACAATATTGTTTAATTTCCAGACAATAAAGATCCAAGACCTTGTCTATCAATCCTACCGAACGTACGGGTCGAGTGTGACGAGCGAGTGCATAGAACACTTGGGGTTGAAGCATCGTCTCAGGGTTGTGAGGCATCTGGAGGACAGCTTGGAGAGGAACACTCTTAGATCTCTGCAACAAGACAAACTTCTCGAGGCGAATGAATTACAGGTGAGTGTTAAGCTACAGAAAATTAATTAAATTAATTTTCTATTCGCTTACCAAGGTGATGTACAGGTCTATCGTGTCCAGTGAGTGATCTAAACGTGATGCAACGCTTCGACATTGGGAGGCATCTAGTTTATCATCATCATCATCATCTCAGCCAAAAGACGTCCGCTGCTGGACAAAGGCCTCCCCCAAGGATCTGCATATCATGGGTATTTGCCGTAATCGCTACGCTTGGCAGGCGGGTTGGCGATCGCAGTAGGTTGAGGGTAACCTCAGAAAGATGCTGCTGCCCATCCTCTGGAATGGTCCCTTAGTCGCCTTTTACGACACCCACGGGTTGAGGTGGGGTGGTGCAATTCTTTATCCCCGGCACCACACAGGGAATCTAGTTTATGCTAACGACAATATGGTTAGCTTACAAAGATTATTGTACAGTCCATGACGAAAGTAGCTGAACAAGTGAACACTTTAGTGCTTTGTGCAAGCAACTGAACAATTTAAAGGCGTTTGTCAATTTGAAGTGCAGTTATTTTGTTTTAGTACTAAAAGAGTTTGATGCATATTTCCGAGGCACTTACTACCAAAACCCAAAGACTGTTTTATCTAGCGAGGGCATTTCAGAAACAAAATTATTATGCTTTCTGCTGGTCATCACATGGTGGCCTGTACCTAAGAAAAGACGAAAAGTCTCATCACATCAGAATCACATCAAAAACCGACATCGACAGCCTAAGGAAGACTGTATGACTAGTTTGGAGTGTAATAAAAAATCATCAAGTATTTCTTACATTCTTAGTTGTAATTCCGTTAATAACATACTTTACAATTAACACTTTTTCACATAAGATACTTGGGCATCTTAATTGATGAACATTTTAGTTTTAAACAACATACTGAATTTTTATTTTTATTTTATTTATAACTCTTTTATTTATTTATAATATTGATTATGTTGGCCAAAAGAATACGCAGACTATATATCTTTAAGACCTTGAGACACGTCATCCAATCCGTTACGCTAACTAAATTACTTATTAGTAGTTTATGCAACTGTCATATAATGAAGGGTATTAAAACACGAGTGTGAGTTTATGATATTATTTTATTAGTTTATGAGTTTATTACTCGCTGCGCTCGTTTCATAATAGTAACGAGTGTTTTAATACCCGTGTTATATGCAGTTGCATACACTACTTTATCTTCACTAATGCAATTAGTCAAACAACAAGAGTAAAAGCTGACAATAGTTTATTTATAATAATTGTTAAAATTTTGGATGGTACAATTTTGAAAGTTAATGTTAATTATTGATCCAGCAGCTGTAGCGGTCGCGGGGCAAGCAGTAGAGCTCGTAGACGGAGTTGGAATATTTATAATTACTTCATTCGTCTTGTTTTCTATACTGTTCAAGATCGTATTTGAGACTTGAATTTTATTCATTAAAGACTCATCAATGTAGCTTTCAGCCACAGTAAAAGACTTCCACCCCCCGTGTCGTTTCAGTGCGGTCAAATCACCAACGCTATCTATGAGAAGGGTCGCCGAGGTGCGCCGGAAGCAATGCCCCGTGTACAACGCTGGGTTAGGCAGATTAAAAAAACTTGCGATAGTTTTTCCCAGAGCACCAAATTTATTAATACTAGTTCTTTGATCGACGCACTTCCCCGATCTATAGCTCAAGAAAAAGGCAGGGTTTCGACAGGGGGTGGGTCGAAGTTCCATGTATTTTTTACATACGGCATAGCAGTTGCCCGTCACAACGAAAGAACGATCTATTTTCGTTTTTGTTTTCGAAACTTTCACCATGATTGTACTGTCGTCTATGTTAGAGACTTCATCGAACTGGATGTTGTATAGCTCTTGCCTTCGGCATGCCCCCATTATGCCGAAGATTAGTGCAACCTGTAACAATAAACGATATAATAAGCTTGAGGTACATAGCCAAGGCAAAAACTGATTTATGAAGTAGTAAAGTGTAGGTACCTACTACCTAATTTATACACAAAGCGCTTAAACGGAGTGTCTAGATAACTTGCGTGTGTAGTACGTAAGTACTAGGTACACTAACAGAACTAAAATACACTTACCTTTTCAAAAAGATACAAAATATCTGGTGAATCTTTCAGGAACATCTTTATTTGACCTGATGTAAACGTCAAGGACTTTTTTTCCTTGTGTCCTTCTGAACTGCGTTTCATATTGTTGTAGATACTCAGTGTGGACTTGAGCATAGAATATTTAGCCCACATAGAAGATGGCTTGAATTTGTCGGAGAGGTCTTTGAGATACACAAGAATGACATTTTCAGAAAATGATGTAGTTTTCTTTTCGATCTTCCATGCCAAAAAGTTATTATATTCTTTTTCATATAATTTTCTAGATTTTTCTGGCAAAAGATTGTGAGTTACTTTTGTTGCCAATTCTAGAATATCCGGAGGCGTACAAATATCATCGTCGTTGTTCATTTTTAACTTTTAATTTGTATTTTAAAAACAAAACACATTGCGAAACATTAAATTCACGCGTACGTGTATTGTCACAGTGAACTTGCCGCCATTAAAATCTAACCAATGAGAGCGCAGCTGCGCGCGCAGGGCCAATCAGGAGCGAGCGCGCGCTGTTCTTTTTTTATTTAATTGGCACAAGATCTTACCAAAGAGTTTTGTGTATGTAAGTTTAGTAGTTTCGACGAAGTTTTCACGTATAACCCAACTGTTTTCAAAAGCCAGCCTAATATCAAAATTTTATACAACTTGTATGAGGATTTTGACATAAGGCTCGCCAGGTTAATTGGTCGCGTTTTATTGATGTTATAATGAGATTTTACGATATCGATGTGGATATTATACCATCATGTGAAATTGCTTAAATTGAGTGTTTTGTTGTCTGCGCTATAACAGTAGTATATAGTGTAGTTTTGGAAACATAAGTAGAATGTTACAACATTAGTGTAGATAAAAATAGTTATGTGATTGATTATAGACGTCAGGGTTAAATAAAATATTCGTTCTAGGAATTATTGAGTGCCATTCGTGAAGAGCTTTTATGGGCAAAGCGTGTTCCATGCGAGCGTCTAGAAGCCCCTTATGAAGCGTACAGACTCGACTACACCCAATTCAAGATGCTATTCTCAGTCTTATCTCCTTGGGCTAAGGGTGATTATGCTGAGGCTATTACTGCAAGGATGTTCAAGGTAAATAGTCCGAGTTCCTTACTTGCATTTTTATAACGTTTTCGTTACGAATTATTATTGTTATTATTATTGGGCATATCACAATAACATGTTATTAGCATAGATCGGATTAGGTACAGTTTTTTGACATACCTTTGCAATGTTAGCATATCATGGATAATCTTAAGCAAACTTAGTTTTTTCCAAAATTTGGATAAAACAAAGTATAAGATTTCTGAAAATAATCTCCAGTAACGATCACCTAAATCACACCTTGATAGTCTGACGTGCAAAAGAGTTAAAAGTATATTTTCTCTTATTATTTTATCGGGTTATCCATACTATTGATAACGTTATGACGCAATTCACAGAAAAAACTCTACATATCTATGGTTATTAGTTAGTACAGTTTTAGGTAACCTCCTAGATAGCTAGGAGGCTACCTAAAACTGTACTAACTAATAACCATAGATATGTTGAGTTTTTTGAGTTTGTAGTGTGTACTTAGATAGCTAAGGTAACAGTTGACAGCCGGCATTGTCACACAAAATTGCTTAAGAGTCACCTAAAACTTAGGGGGTTGTGGATGAAAACGGGCATTAGTCTACTATTGTTTATGTCTTAACGTAACAACATGACATTATCTACTTTATTACAACTATCCTTTGGCTTATAAAGTAAAAGTAGATAGTGTTAGAATAATTATTAACGGGATTCTTACCATGTTTATTATTTGTGAGTATCCGATATTTCGAGCATCGAGCGCAAAAAACGACTAAGGAAGAGGGTAGATCGTTATGTCTGCTCATAAAAAACTCACCCGCATTAACTTCAGTAATTCCGTGATCATGGCGCATGCAACTGTGCCGAAATATCGGATACTCACAAATAATAAACATACCCGTTAATAATTACTTTATTGCAAGTGACCATGATAGTTTAAATAGTTAGATAGTGTTGATTAATTTCGGCGAGTTGGATTACCCACCCACCCACCACTTAGCCACCCACGATAGCATAGTTGGCAGTGCACCTGACCCGGCATGTCATGAGGTGCGGGTTCTAATTCCGCTCGTGGAATTTTTTCAACACTGTCTATTTTTACATTATCTCTATATTAAAACGTGAAGCGAAAACTTCATGCCCCTTTTTTAAGCACATTGCGCGCACTGAGGACTGTGAGATTTAGTATAGTTAAAGTTTATATGCATGAATTTCAATTATTTATCACAAAACGATCGAGTTTTGACCACTGAGCGACTACTAGTAATAATAATAATAAATTTCTTTATTTGCATAGAATAGCAGTAGCAGTTTACCAAACGAGTTAAATCTTAGCAGAGTACAGAGAGACAAAAAGATTTATGCATCCTTCAAATATGCTGATATTGTTCCCTAGCTAATGGACAACGACGACGACGGCTTCGTAAGCGCCCGCGGCCTCAGTCTAGCCCTAGGCCTGAGTTGCCGCGCAGACGCTCAAAGACGACTGCGAGCGTTATACTGTGCGCATGCGCCGCCCCTACTCTCGCGGCTGGAGTTACGGCCTACGCACTTCACCGACACCGGGGAGGAGTTGGCCACAGATGCTATCTCGTTCTTTGATAGGTACGTGATTCATTTCTACTTAATGTCGATTTCCAATCAATTTTTTTGTTGTAGAAAAGATTTTGGTGTTTACTGCCTATCGCCACAGAATAACTAATAGTACTACCGTACAGAAGACTCACTCTCTAACAAAAGTCAAATTTAGGTATAAAAAATGGCCTACTCTTATGACTTTCACGCCAAATGGAAACTTATCGTGTGACCCGAGAATTCATATTCCGTTAGGCAACGCTGACTCGATATCGATTTGACGTCAGGAGCGCATGGTTCCCACTTATAGCATATCAGTTATCATAAACATAAGTCACAAATAAACCTAGGTAAGCGGACCTCTTTGTTAATCATTAGTGATATTTTTTTAAAGTGGGCTTGACAAACTCTAAGGATATTTCGTTTATTTGTTAGGTATCTAATGGTAATTTGTTTTAAACAGAGTCTAAAGCGTTTAATTTTAGGTACCTACCTACATAAAACTATATTTAATCAAAAGGGGAATCAAATATTTGTGATCAATACGAAAATCTAGGGTGGTACATACCTACCTACTAAATACCTAGGCTGCTAATCAATAGTTAATATCTGCTTATTTCAATTCAGACGCCCTAAATCGCTTACCTATGTAGTATAACAATCTCGACTAATCGTACAATAATACAAAACAATTGGATATGTGATGATTTAAATACAACCAAATATCTTACCTTCAATATCTTCCGGAATTTAAAAAAATATAAATTCGATGTTTTTTTTTCTATTTAAACACCCTTAAACACAACAGTATCTTTTATACGGATTATAAGATCGTTTAGTAGTCATTGTTCGGTGCACAAAAATCACAGAAACGATAGTTCGTTTTACGCGCGACGACGCGCGACGTGAAGCGTGCGAGTCGAGCGGCACCCTATCTGTCATACGCCTCCCGGGAGGCGCGCTGGCGCCGGCCAAACGTACCTAAACTGCGGAGTGACACCCCCCCCCTGCTATCGCCTTTGCAAAGATACCGGATTTATGAAATGATTTTGTTTAGGAATTAATGAATAGAATAGAATTGAATTGAATATGCCAAATTCAGTGATGTGTACTTCTTACAGGTTTGAACCTTTTCACCATTGACCAATATGCTATCTCGTTCTTTGAATAAATAGGTGTTCATTTTTACGTAGGACGTCCTCTAAAAATATGAGCTGTAGGGTAGAAGAGTTCTACCGCTCCAGTGCCACAGAATAGGACCAGAGAGGTTTCTCCGAAAAAAAAACATTTAATATAAATGCCCTTTTGGCACTTGAATAGTTTTATCTTTCATCCGACGACGAGTTAATTTAATAGCGATTCTATTTGTGACAAAATAAAGTTTAATTCAGATCTAACGGCTCGAGCGGCTAAGAGACTGTTGTGACAGCAACGAATAACGTGCGACTGCCAGTATTTCTAGTAGTGAAACGAAACGTGGTAAAACTAAACCTTTTTCTTTTTTCTCGTTTCGTGTAATAGTGAATTATCGACAGGTCAACCACTACTGAAGTCGATAGTATCGCAAAACTTACTGTGTCGGACCCGAAAGCTACTCAGTAAGACCCAGTCTATGTTTATTCTTTTGTGTGGTGGCTGGTCGTCTTAATGTGAGGAAGATCTTACGCTTTGACAGAATTTCACAGGATTTATTACGTGGCCGTGGGTACATTTTCTTATTGTAAACATTTTTTTGTCACATTTTTTGGTTTTTGTATCACACGATTATCTGGTGTGGTAAGGTAAGGTGTTGGTTAGCTAAGAGTTATGGTATATTTATTTATTTATATTTATATGGTCTATAACTTTATTTGAGGAGCTCGATGGCGCAGTAGTTAACGTGCCCGGTCTGCGAGTGCCGAGATTAAGCAACTTTCGCAAAGGCCAGTCATCGGATGGGTGACTAAAAATTTACCATCTCGAACTCCTCCGTGCTTCGGAAGGCACGTAAAGCCGTTGGTCCCGGCTGCATTAGCAGTCGTAAACAACCAACAATCCGCACTGGGCCCGCATGGCGGTTTATGGCCCGTTTTCCCTATCCATCCATTGGGAAGGCTCGTGCCCCAGGAGTGATGATAACTTTATTATAACCAGTGATCGGAATGAGGGGGACTAATTTACCTAATATGCCGATAAAACTGCGACGGTTGCGGACGTTGGAATTGCTATAAAATACAACAACACGAGTAATTTCATGCGTGCTAAGACTACTTATAAGCAAAATTATTTTCGGAATTCAATAAAAATAAACTAGTCGCAGCGTGATGTTATATAGCCTAAAGCCTTCCTCGATAAATGGACTATCCAACACAAAAATAATTTTTCAATTCGAACCAGTAGTTCCTGAGATTAGCGCGTTCAAACAAACAAACTATTTAGCTTTATACTTATAGTATTAATATAGATTTAAAAGTATAAATATTTATAAAATACTGTGGTTATGCAACCGATGGCTATGCATCGGTTGCAATGACCGTTGGATAGACGGCACTGTGCCGCTATTAGCACTTAAAAATTAAAAAAGCAGTGTAAAAATTTAGTGCTTACGTTAGCCTTCCAGGTAGCATAATGGTCAGTGCAGCCGCCCGGATTGCGGAAGACCCAGGTTCGGTTCTTGGCTGGGTCGGGTAGGCATTTAATTTTTTCATGTATTCTATAAATATTTAATTGAGCTTCAGTGCAGCAATTAGCACTTAAAAATATATTAGACAACATCACATACATTTCAAGCACCAGTCTTCACAACAAGTAATTAAAACTAGCCAACGAATGTAACTTGTGTTACTTTTGTAAAGAAAAATAAATAATATTTTATTATTATTAATAATATTGTTTTGATCCCAAGGTAAGTATATGGAAATCAACACAAAAGCGACAAGTTCGTTTTTCGACATTGACCCGACTGGGAATCAAACCCCAGGACCTCAGAGTTAGCGACGCCCAAAGTCCGGCGTGAAAGCCACTCGGCTACGGAGGTCGTCAAATATATTCGGTTGTCATATAAAACACACAAATAAAATAATATTACAAAACATAATAAAGTTTGTAACTTTATTTTATTTGTGTGTAATTTTAGCTTGGTTTTGGTACTCTTATTCATGGTAACGGGGCTTATGTGTTGTGTTTTGATAGTTAATTAGTGATTGTTTACTTCCTACAACAAATATTTTATTGCTATCAAGACCGACAACCTCTACAATTGCACAGTATGTTCCTATGTATTTTTCCTATTGTTTTTAGCATAGAAAATCCGCCGAGCCCTGAACCTGGGAGCTCGTCGTCGCTGCATCGCTCCATCAGCGAGGTGTGCAGCTCCGGCAACCAAATGGACAAGGCCAGTGATAGTGGCCTGAGTCACTCGGGTTAGATTTTGTTTTAATAACTATAAGAATTGCGCGAACATTACACAATAACACCATTAAATAACTAAAATTAAACAATGTTTTTTAAATTCCTATTTAAGACTCGAGTTCAATTTGAAACGTATACGAATCTCTCTCTTTACTCCTCCGCTTAAATTTATCGTAAACAAAATAAATATTGTAGGGGGGGGGGGGGGGACTTAGAGTACACTCGCCACTAGTGACTCGACGCCACATTTTGAAGTGGAATACATAAAACCAGTGATGGGTTGCTGGCCGATCGCCTGATGTGCCAGTAATCTTGAAACCCTTGGAAGTTAAGCAGCTGCTAGATTATTTTTACGTCCCAGACCATCATGGGCTATGCTTTTAGGCTTTATCTTGAAGTTTTAAAACCTTTGCACAGTCTTTTCGAAACTTTTTCGAAAAAGGAGTCGGAAGTCAGAAGACTCCCTTTTCTCGTTTCATTTCAAATCGCGTATATTTTTTTTTGTTGAGTAGGGATGTAAACACTCTGCTTTTGTTTCATACAGCTGGTAGCAGCGCCGACCTCCACACCGCCGACTCGGTCCGCGCCTGCGCCCTCTCAGGGCTGCCGTCCTCGCTCCCGTCCACGCCGGGCTCCACCCCGCCGGCCGCCGCGCCGCCCATGCCCCGCGCGCACTTCCTGCAGCTGCTGGCAGCCCTGCATGACCTCACGCAGCACGAGCCGGCGCTGTACGAAGCCGTGGTGCTTGCAGGTGGTTAAGGAGTTTCTAAGAGGACATTTGTTTTAGTAGGGATCTCGGAATTTAGTCCCTCTCTTTATACAATCGGACACCAGTGGCTGATGAAATCATAAGCATCGCAGCGGAAAGATAGCACAGAATACAGCAACGTATCCTTGTAGGTGAGTCATACATCATCTATCCACACACGTGACGACGTACGAAGCCGTGGTGCTTGCAGGTGGTTAAGGAGTTTCTAAGTGGACATTGCTTTTAGTAGGGATCTCGGAATTTAGTCTCTCTCTACACAATCGGGCAACAGCGGCTAATGAAATCATAAGCATCGCAGCGGAAAGATAGCACAGAATACAGCAACGTGTCGTAACGACACGTGACCACCTTCACGTTGCGTCAGATAGCCGCTGTGCTTGCAGGTGAGTCATTCATCATCTATCCGCACACGTGACCTCACGCAGTACGAGCCGGTGCTGTACGAAGCCGTGGAGGAGTTTCTAAGAGGACATTGCTTTTTAGTACGGATCTCGGAATTTGTTCCTCTCTCAACACAATCGGGCAACAGTAGCTGATGAAATCATAAGCATCGCATCGGGAAGATAGCACAGAATACAGCAACGTATCTTTGCAGGTGAGCCATACATCGTCTACCCACACATGTGACCTCACGCAGCACGAGCCGGCGTGCTATACTTTTATTTTGTATCAAAGCTTCGGAAGGCACGTACAAGCCGTTGGTCCCGGCTGCATTAGCAATCGTTAACAACCACCAGTCCGCACTGGGCCCGCGTGGTGGTTTATGGCCCGTTCTCCCTATCCATCCATCTATATGAAAGGGTCGTGCCCCAGGGGAGTGGGGACATAAAAATGACCTGATGATGATGATGATGAAGGCATTATCTGCCACAGTATAATGCCTTGATAATTTTGTCTCATACACGAGCTACACGATTGTGTAGCTTGTGTACCCTACCTGATTAGGTAGGGTTAATAAAATCATACCCCTTTCCACACGAGCTGATACGATCGTGCGCTTCGACCACGATCAAATTTGACCCTTAACGCCAATTGTTGCGCCTGTTTCAGGCGATCGTGTTAGACCGGATATTTTTAATAGAAGAAAAAAAGCTGGAAAAAATAGCGAAATAAATATCGACGATGATCATAATATTAGTCGACGACTCGTTATAAACTATAGCCCGGCGATTTTAAGTCGAGATTCCGTCCGAGAGACTTCGCGATCTCGGGTCTGAAAGGGATAAGTGTCCCAGCTGAAAGAAGCTCAGAAATATTCTGTTTGACGGCGGCACTCATGACTCGCTATTTGTGGACGCGATGTACACACGCCTGCGCATCCGACTACCACAAACTGTAAAATTTCGTCAATAGATTGTGAACTTTATGTATGTAGGCATACGGTTTAATATTTATTGAAGAAATTTGACACTTGGATAGGTTGATGTACAGGCGTCTGTACTTATGTATGCACTTTGCATATGTATAAAAGGGATACTAAAAGGCTACGAGGTTTTTATACAGAAGCTTTCAGTGCCATATATGCGTGGTCACTACGCATACCTTTTGACATACGGGGCGTTTAGACAGCAGCAGCGCATAATAGAACATGAAAGCTTTGGAGTATAGGCCAGGTGTCCCACCGCCGGCGATGAACGAATAGCGAGTAGAGTTAGAAACAAGAAGCGAGTTGGCGAGCAGTGACAATCGAGTTGTAGTCCCGATAGTTTTGTCGCTGGGCTATAAGCGAGTGTTCTTGTGCGATGGCCGATTACTCGCACTACTCGCTCGGGGGCGGTTAGTCCTGTAGACATGCGCAAAGTCGTTATTTTTCAATTACCGTGACGGTCGTTCCAGTTACTCAAGAAAAATCATGGTGGCTTTGTCACGTCGATCACGTCGATATCGTACATTCAAGAAACACAGTTACGGTATATTTAAGAAAAACGTACATTTCGTTAGTATTTTATGTTGTCTTGCCATTCTTAAATATGTACGAAAATCTTCATTTGACAACTCATTGAATAGTTTAACCTTTTCACCGCCCAACTACCCTGCACGCGATGTCCCGCTGTACGCCAACGTATAAATGTATTTTAATAAAGTAGGTACAGTCACCAGCATAAATATATGACTATGGATAGCCCTGCAAAAACATCTGATCATTGATGAAGGGCATATTTATATGACGATCTAACTCGGTATAAGTATGTGATAATTTGTGGCCGGCATAAATATCGATTTCGGAAACGGCATATGTATTTGACACCGGGCCGATTCAAAATATCTGATATTGCACAAAATCAAAATGATGTAATCCACTATCAGCATAAATATCTATTCACTGTGAACGAATAATCATCGGATCACAGGTGGACCGCATAAATATCTAGCACGAAACAAAATCAAAAATATATAATCAATTTGCAAATAACTTTATCTTGTTATCTTACGAAAATATTTTTAATACATCAACCTGACATTTCATGGAAAGAGTGCAGACTTGTCAGTGCATATGTCCGTCTCACGTTTTAGGCTATCGCAAGTTTGACTGATTCCACGCTATTAAATAAAATTGCTGAGGGTCACTGTCCATGGCGCGTCATTTGGCGAATGCATGACGATTGGGAACTCGGACATTGCCGCTCTGTGGACAGTTTGTTTGCTTGCATCTTGCTTGCATGAAAACAAACTGTCCACAGAGCGGCAACGGTATTTCTCTGGAAAACAAAATACAACTAGCCTTAGTTTTAGTCGTTTCTGAAGATGCAATCATCTCCTAGACAATTTTAATTAAAATAGTTAATGGATTTGACGTGTAGGGTAACAGATTATCGTATTGTCAGCACCCCTCCATTATTGGCACGTTTGAATTTATTTCATTGCATTAGTAACGGAAGTACAGCTAAACCTAGGAGCCAAAGATGGTTGTGTACTTTGGGTGGCGATAAACGAAATTTACCCTAATATTAGTATGCATGTTTTACCTAATTAATTCATCATTATGTCTTTATTAAGAAATAACTTACAGTAACTCCCAAAACCTCTATATTTTTTTTAACGGATTTATAATCTTCATGCACAATTCTATGTCTCAAGTGGACATCCACCCGATAAGTGGCCATAGCATTGAATCATCGATTGAAAACAAGAATGAACGGTTGTCATTATGAGCAAAAGATAATTAAATCCAAAAAACAATTATTGTTGACGTAACATTATTTTTTATAAATTTTTAGTAAAAGAAATAGTTTAACCGATTTATATTAACCTCCATGCTAGAAAATCACGAAGCCTCGAAGATATTGTTCTTATTTCAAAAGCTACGAAGAATTATTTATTATTTTCTTTCATATATATGGAATTTGTAAAACGTGAGACGGACATATGCACTGACAAGTCTGCACTCTTTCCATGAAACGTCAGGTCGATGTATTGAAAATATTTTCGTAAGACAACAAGATAAAGTTCATATTTGCAAATTGATTATATATTTTCAATTTTGTATCGTGTTAGATATTTATGCGGTCCACCTGTGATCCGATGGTTATTCGTTCACTGTGAATAGATATTTGTGCTGATAGTGGATTACATAATTTTGATTTTGTGCAATATCAGATATTTTGAAGCGATATTTGACACCGGGCGTCAAATACTTATGCCGTTTCCGAAATCGATATTTATACCGGCCACAAATTATCACATAATTATACCGAGTTAGATCTTCATATATATATGCCTTTCACCAATGATCAGATGTTTTTGCAGGGCTGTCCATAGTCATATATTTATGCTGGTGACTGTACAAAGAAGAACTTCTATAGAAGTGCTGGCGTGGACGGCACGAAAATCTCGAACTTCTAAAGAAGTTGTTGGCGGTAAAAAGGTTAAACTCACTGTATTCTCTTCTGAAATCATTAATATTTTGCATCCAAATTCTTCTTTTCAAAATATGTATTCCTTTTATCTTCCGTTTTTTCAGAACTGCCGCTGCTATTACACAAATGCTATTATAACATACATCATCGTCGTCGTCTGAACTAGACAACAATGATAGTTCAAATAATTGTTCTGAATTCATTATGTAGGTGTGTTAGTCATCCCTAGCACTCAGATCCGCACTCTAGGTAGAAATGACCGCTGGTTGGTCGCTCGGCGAGTGATCTGACCGCTAAGCGAGTATCGCTCAGCGGCAAACTAGTAAAGCGAGTACTTGCTAGCGGCAAACTAGTAAAACGAGTACTCGCCGGCAGTGTAAACAGTTAGCGATCAACTATTAATATATGCATCTCTTTTATTGACACAGGATCCATATAATAGATATGTTACGATATATAATAATATATATATATATATATATAATAGATATGAGTACGTTTCTTGAGCGAGAAAATAGTCGATAGTTCGTCGCTTACTCGCCGGCGCGGGCGGTGGGACAGCTGCCTAATGGTTTGAATTTTTGTTGACAGGTACACTGCTACTGCAACTCGGCGAGTTGAACGAGCGACCGCTGTTTGACCGCGAGATATCACAGGACAGCCTTTACTTGGCGGCGGCGGCTAAGCAGCCGAACTTGCCAGAGGTAAATATTGTAATTTGTAACTAACACCATGATAAAAATCAACATGATTATTATAGATTTTCTGGAATACGCGTATGCCTAATATTCAGTGAGAGCTGTCTGGAAGTCAGTTACTCGTTTGAGGTGCTGAAGAGCGTAAATAAAGGAAGACAACTCTTTGGATAACTTTTGCATATGCGACTTCCAGTTTATATTGGTGTCCAGATCACAGGTAGCAGCACTCACGGTTTGTAGTTCGGTAATGAACGTTTTTGGTAGGGTTTGAATTGAATACTTTTTGTTTGGTTTAGATTAAGCTGCAGACTAGCCCCCCGACGAGCCCCCAACCAATTTACGATTTTGTTTAATGTTATATTTAACTTATTTTCTACCTCACCAAGACCAAAAATACTACCAAAGCAAGAAAACAACACCGAGACATCGTCCGCAAAGAGCATGCGATGATCGTCCGGGATGTTTGGGAGATCGTTTATATAAATAAGAAACAATATATCTGGGTGTTTTCTATGTATAATAAGTATGTATTTAAGTATTTTAAGAAAGTATGTTTATCCATTGTCTAGTAACCATCTAACGAGTTTCATAACGAAGCTTCTCTTAGGCTAGATATTGGTGTGAGCGTAGGAAAGTTTATTATTATTATAATATACACCTCAGCTCGCTTCCCTGGGGGATAGAGCCACTTACGAGGACTCTATCAGATCTTGTGTATTGTATCTCACCTGTCTCAAAATTTGTGTTTTCTATTTCTACATACTGAAAGCGACTGCTAAAATATGACTTGAACCATGCATGGGCCAATCCTCTAATTCCCATTTTGTAGAGTTTGCCCAGCAAGGTGTTGTAACAGACTCTGTCGTATGCCTTGCTCATGTCAAGCAAGAGACCAACAGCATATTTTTTATAATTTATTTCAGTGATGATTTCCTGCACATATTTATAGATTGAACCTTAGCAATCGTAGAGCGATTTCTCCTAAAACTAACTATTTTGACTGTCATGGAGTAATTTAAATTTTTCACAAAAGGAATAGAGACGTTCATTCATTGTCGTTTCAAATATTTTGGCTTATGTTGGTAGTAACGCAATCGGTCGGTAGTTATTTATATCTGTAGTTGCACCCTTTTTATGGATAGGTTTAGTTATTGAAACTTTCAACGCGTCTGGAAATATGCCGTCAGAGAATGATTCGTTTATAAGTTGGGTATATGGGATGGTTAAAATGTCGGCACATCTTCTTATTAATGTTGGTAAAATTTCGTCTATGCCGAAATATAATTTATTATTAAGGTTTTTTGTATTTTGTAAACTTCTTCAGGTTCGACAGGCCTTAGAAAAAAATATCTCTCCGTGAAGTTTGTTAATGCTATTTTATTTTTATTAACTGAGGTTGGTTTTAAATTACAAACGGAGGAGAAGAATGTATTAAATGCGTTCGCGACTTTTTTAGGGTCATGTAACATTTTGTTGTCGGGTTATTATAGCTGTATATTGTTTTTATTTAAACATGTAGTTTTATTGTAATTTGATGATACACACCATGAATCTTTGGTTTCACGACTATTTGCTACGTATCTTTTCACCAAACTAATATCCATTGATATACCAGATGGATCCCAACGGGAACCCGACCGCGGACCAAGAAAAGTCCCAGCAGTCACCCTCAAAGGATACTGAACTTCCCGCGGAGGGTATATGGTCGATAACCCTGGAGCAGTTCCTCGCCACAATGCTCTCGCAGGCGCCGGTTGAAGAGTTCTTCAATGAGAGGGTGGATCTGATGCCGCAGCTTGAGGTTTTGCGGCACAGGGACAGACTACAGTCGATATCTTAGCTTCACGAGTACTTTGAGGTAAGATTCTGTTAAGGCATGTGATATGTAGGATACTGTGTGGCAAAGTCAATAGTGTCTGGACAAAGTTATCAATTTTTACTTACTTAATTTTAGAAGAAACTTTTTGTAAACACAAAGATCCATCCAGATCCATAATTGTCAACCTCGTTTTGTATAACATAGGTCAATGTTCTTGCTATTAATTGAACAAACAGTCACAAAAGCGACGTAATGAGGACACTCTGCCAGCAATTCCTTATATGACTTTGTAGTCTTATAAGTATGCTGAATATCCGTTTACACAGTACCATTAAAGAACTTTAATGCTGAGAATCTAAAATACAGAATAAGTTGGCTTTGTATGGCCGGCTCTGTTTAATTCGCGCTTAAAAATACTGTTATAAAATGTTAGTAGCTGAATAAGCTCAATATTATATGACTAGTTTGCTTTTTAGATCTTTGTTCAGACACTATTCGCAACTAGATGTATGACAAAATGTCAATACGATGTCGATTGTAGATTGCAACATATGGGTGAGTGTGCGTTCGAATGAAATGTTCCAAATATAGTTACCTAAGACCACCTTAATGTTATTATTGTTTTATTGTTAGTATAATCATCATGTATCAACGAATTTTCTTTATACTGATTTAAAAAATATATATGGTACAAATGTTTTAATAATTAGTGTGAGTACACACGTTTGCACATCAAACTACCACCAACTGTAATTTTTTTCCAACAGACTTTAAAACTTTATGTGAATACATATAACTTTATAGAACACTAGCTGACCGGCGGACTTCGTACCGCTTTGACGGTTTCCATGACAACAAAACAAACAAAACGTTGACCGTTTCCATGACTACAAAACAAACAAATCATTCGTCCGCTTAAGAACACCCGTATCCCATGATGGACCCTATTGCAGCGCCACCTATTCCGGGTCCAATTGTAAATCTAAACCATTCTCGAATCACTTGAACACACAGTTTTTTTTTATCTAAATCGGTCCAGCCGTTTAGAAGGAGTTCATAACATACACACGCACAGAAGATTTATATCTTATAATATATAATAATATTCTCGTGTCACATGTGAGTTGCCATACTCCTCCGAAACGGCTCGATCGATTTTTATAAAATTTTATATATAGATTCGGTAGGTCTGACAATCGGTCGTAATCTATTTTTCATAGCCTTAAGTGATAAGGGTGGTCCACCCCAAACATTTTTTTAGTTTTTGGATTTTTTTCCAATACAAAATGATTTGTTTGTATTGTTGTCATGGAAACTGTCAAAGTTGTACGAAGTCCGCCGGGTCAGCTAGTATATATATATATAAAGATTTATTGAAGAAATTTGACACGATTTGGATAGTCTAAAGTGCAGGCGTCCGTAGTACCTTGCAAAAGTGGCATAATTTGTAAAAGGAAATTAATTCTGAAAGCTATCTATAGAACAAGAAATTAATTTACTGTACTAAAATGGATTAAATCATGTTTTATTAAATACTTATTCATAAAAACTATTTAAGGGTGCGCCGTCCATAAGTGACAAGTGTCATATGTTTTATTTGAAATGTCGTCGTCCATATTTATTTGATGCCGCGCGGCCATACTAATTTTGTATGGGGAATTTATGGTGCTTAATATTATTTAAATAACCACTTGATGAATCGAAAATGTAGTCTAGCAATTTGTAGTTTATCCATTGATGATTGTTTAGACAAAATCAGAGGTACAATAATTTAGATATCTATTATATAACTATAAGAAATCTACTAAACGCCGCCACTCGTTTTAATGATTTTTGCCCAACTTTAAATGATATTGTAGAAAAAACTATAGCGTGTTATGAATTTATGGTTCTGACAAATTGTAAACACGTTCCCTATGATACTAAATATATATTTTGTTCATTTAATACGATAGTATTTTCAATTATATTTACTTAACCGTAACTGCATTTTTGGCATTTTTTGTCGGCGCACCCTTAAGCATTATTTAGTTAAATATTGTTTTGTCAACGTCACACAAACGTAATTTTGAATTTGAGAAAAAAAGACAAAACAATGATTAACTAAATAATGCTTAAATAGTTTTTATTAATAAGGGGGTAGATTTTTTTTTACTTGGTGTAATGTCTTGGATTTCACATATTTTTATCTGAGTAGTGTGAGTAAAATGTTTACAGATGTTACCTATAAGCATGGTGCAATAATGTATGACCCATATAAGTTATTTTGAAGGTCAGTGAATGTATTTGAAATCTCAGATCATGTAAGTATAGCTACTCTGTTTGCATTAATTTTGAATAACATTAATTAATTGTGCTACCTTGTATTGTTTTTATTGACGCGCAGTATACCTATATTTTTTAAATTCTAAAAAGCCATCCTCTGTCGATAATATTTTTCATTTATTATTATTCGCCTTAGAACTATATTTTCTTGAAGGACAGAAATTATCTATAATCCGCATTCCGAAATTATTTTATAGACTTAAACTAATATAACGAATAAAAATATAGTTTCGCATGTAGTCATAGCCATATTCGTTTCGTAAGTAGGTTAATCAACTATTGTATATTGAATCAATGTATTTGTATATGTATGAATTTGTAATACTGGTAAATATAGTTATAGTACAAATATATAATTATAGTGTGTACATACATATTTAAAGCATTTACTGTATATTTAGTTGTTAATTTTTAATAAGTTGAAAATGTAATACCCTTTTTTATTTGTTGAAAAATATGTGATTCGCGTCAAGGAATTGGTGTAGTCACCAACAAAAGTCGTTAACTTTGTCAAAGCAATTAAAAAGTTGACAGACGCTAATCAACTTGTTGTAATGCAATTATTATGACGTGCTACTAAAAGTATTGAGCTACTTTTGTTGGTGACTGTACTAGTGCTAGCTGAAGGGATTTTTTTGGTACCCTTTCCATTTATTTTATTTTAAATGGGGCAATATTGCTAGCTACAGCAAACAGCTAGTCACATTTTAGGCGTGAATTATATTTTTTTATTTATGAGAATTAATAAATGAACTATAGCTAATGCATATAAATATCAAAACTTAGTTAAACAGTTTTTTTAAAGTAACAGCACTAGTTATTTCGTTTAATGATTCTAGAACGATTTGTGTTATTGCCCATTTCGTCGTTCCTACTATATAAAATGCATTTTTATTACGCTATGACTGTTATGATATTTAAGTAGGAATTATGATTAAAAACTTTATTTGAAATTAACTATTAGTGAAGCAAATAATATAACTGTATTAAATGAGTGCCTCTGGTTATCATTTCCGTTTAAATTTATTACGTATACTTTTAAATATGTGTGCTTCTTGTACGTAATCGATGGTGCTTTGCGATAAATATGTATAAAGCAATATTAATCTTAACATTAAATGGAAATAATTTTATTTTTTATATAAGCCCCAAAATGTTTTTAAAACGCTACCATTACCGTCTGTCTTTACAGTTTAATTATATGCCTGCTGCATAAATCGATCATTTGATTGCCGTCTTTTTTGTATAGCCGTCATCAAATTGATCGAAGTATCCTTCGAATTAACTTAAGTGCTAAGAAATGTATGACCTGTGTAATGTGCTTCGATTATTTTGATTATGGCTGTACATTGTAGAGCGCGCTATAACGCCTCGGCTTTTATGATACATTTATCTACGCTAGCGCAAATTTGCAGTTACGTGATATTAAATAAATTTGACACAAATGCTTCGTCAAAACCGTTCTCTAGATTTGAGCATATTTATCATAAAATCTGTGGCCGGTATTCTTCAATAATGTACCTACTAGATAAGGGATCCGAACAAAAGAACATTTCAAAAGTGGTTCTGGTTGCTCATATGGTCATACCTATACATTAAAATTTCTAATCATCCTACTATTATTATAAACGCGAAATTTGTAAGTATGGATGGATGTTACTCTTTCACGTAAAAACTACTGAATGGATTTGGATGAAATTCGGCATACAGACAGTTTATAACCTGGATTAACATATAGAATACTTTTTATCCCGATATTCCCACGGGAACGGGAACCACGCGGGTGAAACCGCGAGCGGCCGCTAGTAAAATATAAAAAAAACATTGGATAGAATCAACAACTTCAGCCTACTGTAAACCTTAAATCTTAACCATAAAGACTAATAAAGTTTGCAAAATATTTGTACTTAATATTTACTGTCATCGCCACAAACATTGTGGCTCCGTGGCACCAAAATCGCCTACAGTTTCTCAATTGCTCATCGGGAGGGAATTCAGTACATTGATGATTGTATTACTACAATATGTCATTATTTTTTTGTGACATATAGGCGCGTCCGTTTTGTTTTCATATCTATCGATAATCGGAAGTTCGATTTACAAAGTAGAGGTCCATGGTGCTGCGTGCGAGTTTTATTTAGTATATTTCGATCACGTTAAACTAAACGAGAATTGGTATATCAAAATTTTAATTCCCCTCGTTTGTTACCAGCAGAAGCTGCTTTATCGCCAAACCAATTTAACCGCATTTTTGGTAGTGGTAGGGCTAGCTACCACCGTCTTATCTAAATATGTCGCCATAACATCAATGTTCAAAGTCAAAGGCAAAGTCAAATATTCTTTATTCAAATAAACTTTAGAAAAGTGCTTTTGAATAGTCTATAATTTTTTTACCTACTACCCATTCAGGACGTCTATATTTTAGCTGTTTGCACCATTGTTGTGTTCCGACAGCTAAGATAAGATAGCCAGTGCCTCAGTAAAATTAGGATTCCCGGTGAAGTGCGCTTCCACCATTGGCCCTTATCATCGCTTTACATCAGGTGAGATAAAGGCACTGTACTTACCCGTAAAATATTTAAAAAAATATTAACCTCTTAGCGCCTTTTACATGTAATACTAGACCCATTTTTTGTTAATATTATAAAATAAACGGGCAAATTGAATCAAGTCTTTGCTACACGTATAACTAAATATAAGCCCTATTTTGTTTATGACCACATTTTATGACAGTTGTTTAGATGTCCAACATATGGCTTTGGTCGTTTCGGCACAACTCAATCCAATCGACTCCATCACTTTTCTACCAATGTATTTCGACCTCAGAACAATAACTAAAGCTATAGAAGGATGGCTAAAATAAAAATCGTGCAACTATGTTTAGTTCCGTTCTATCTTATGGCTAGAAAAGGAGGTTGAAGTGCGACAAATGGTTGACACTTAGTTTTTATTTTTTGTATTGTTATGTCAAACGGTCATCAGATAATCGGTGATCAAAAAAATCTTTGAGTCCTTTATAAAGTCACTCACTACATTACCTCAGATATGACGTCAAAAATCTGGTGACACCTTCGAAATAACGAAAGAAAAAGGACAATGGATCTCTTTCCAATACATCACTTAGGTTCATTAGTTAAAATAGTACGAACTGATGAATGAGTGTTGCTATTTTAGTCCGGTTTCTATAGCTTTAGTTATTATTCTGAGATTTCGACAGATAGTAGGTATAGTCGACAATAAAATTGCTTTACCACCTTAGAAGTGAATTTTGTTTGCATATAATAAAACAACAAGTTCTATTTTTGTTTAAAAGACCACGTGACAGGTACGTTGTCATTATTGACAATGAGCCATAGCGACATATTATTGTAATGGAAGTTTTTGTCAAAATAGCCTGAGAGCCAAACTAATTCGCTATATAACTCAACAATAATTCTATATCTGTATTTTCTTAACATAAAAAAATTGATTATCTAGTTTATTACATAATTCATTAGTAATCCACCAATATTTGTGACAGCGACATTAAAAAAAACAAATACCTACAAAGCTTTATAAAATCTATATAAAATGGGCAAAAATGGTATAAATATTATTTACTTTACATTTGAATACCTTTATTAGTTATCTTTCGTAAAATTTAATAATCCTCCTATAAATATAAATGAAAAACAAATAAACTTAAAAAAACTCTACGTAAACTCGAAAGTGGCATTACACCTATGTTAAAAATGCTATCAGATCAGTTTTTAATTACTTTTGTTTCATTTGCTTCCATTAACACGTAATGTACTAAATCCAATTTAAATTATATAATGATAATAAAAAATCTGCTATTATTATTTTCTTAGAGTACATTGTGCAGGCGTGCGTTACCCCAGCGGAATGTTGTCGAATTTCTTGGATTCTTGATATAGAATAATTAGTGCTCCATCTCGTGTAATTGTGCGCGAAATCTTAAATTTATGCGTCCAGTAGTTTTTTAGATATTCGCGAAAAACAGATGCCGCTGGGGTAATGTTACCCCAGCAACACATTTTTTTTCCTGTGGACTTATCAAAAAAAAAGTACCCAGGAAGATAAATCTTGGGGCACTGTAAATGTGCGTGTTAGTCTTGAATTTGTGCGTCTTATAATTCCGAAGTTATTCAAAAAACCGCTGGGGTAACGTTTGAGTGGTTGCTGTATCTCGCGAACGGTGAGGCGCACAAATATGATTTTTTTTTTACACACAATGTAATGAATTTGTGCGTAATTTGAGCAAAAGCAGAAATTGAAAAAAATGCACCGTTCTGAAGATATATTTATTTTGAAGAAAATGGATAATCTGTCCTAGCTCCTTAAATACTAACCTTAGAAACTAATTTCTGATGGTGATTCGTACCTTATAATACCCTACAACGTCTATTAAAATCTTAAAAGCTTACTGCAAGTCGTTAATGAGTTATGGCACTTTAAATGTCACTGGCCCGTGAGGTATTTGGTAGTCGCTTACATGAGTTTAGTATGGACCAGCAAATCACTTATTAAGCAAATAATTAGTGCCTTCATTCAACTAGCTATTTGAAAATTTTCAGCCCAATGCACTTATTATTTAAAGATTTATAGTAAAAATGGTAAATGAAGCGAAATACAGTGATAAACCGACCAAGTTAAGATGAATATCAAAAAGCGGCCGCGCCATACATGACGCTAACCTTCTAAAATTTATGGCATTATGATCGGTACAGGTGCAGACACAAGCGATAGACTATTCTTGAGAAATAAAACACCGATGCATTTTTGTTATTTCCATGACGATGAGCAATGTTATTTCGATAAGGATTTGATATTTTCTACTTAAAGTATCCTTGATTATAACATTTAATGTGACAAATAAGTTTTTTTTTTATTATTTAAGAAATATAATGTAGCCTATGTTTCTCATGAAATTCTTTTCTGGTGAAAGAATTTTGAAATATTCGCGAGATAATCGCTGCGCCTACCGGATGACTCCCCATGGCATGCGTTATACTGACTTATGCCCAAGACAGGCAGCTCTACTGCGTGTTTACGTACCGAGCCGAGCAGCCGTAGGTAGTCAATCCAAAGACACGGCCCAGTTAAAATACTGTAACTGTATACTTATTTATACTAAGTGGTTGTGCAGTGTTGGGTAGTGTTGCCATATAAGGAAGCACGATAAGAAAGTAGATAAAAATTTGCCACGTGTATGCGTGCTCTTTTTCTTTTTGCTTATCCAACGTTGCCAGCGCGAAGCGACAGTGAGTAGGTACAGTATGCGTGTGTGTCAGTGAAACAGAGTCGATGAGTAGACTATAGCTTGTCAAGATCGTGCTTACCGCGCCCACGGGGTACAGGGGTTGGCGGGGACGAAGTAGCACGCAGTCCGCCGCACGCGGTGCGTTCGCTTGCCCTCCCACTACACCGCCCGCGTCCCTTCCGAGACCGTTTCACCTCGTCCCCGCCAACACCTGTACCCCGTAGGCGCGGTAAGCACAACCTTGACAAGCTATAGGTTTTTTATTATTTCATATAGATATAGATTTAGGTATAATTTTGACGATGGCGTCAAATGATTCATTTCAGTTCGCTTTAATTATTCATATATTCATTCATGTATGGGTTTTCATTGCAGAGAATAATCTCGGGCAACAAGCTTGAGGCCCGTACCAGCCAATGGCTTATTATTATACTTACGAAAAAGTTGATGTAGGTACCTACATTTTGAAAAGATATATTATATTATAAGATTCGCTTATAATATAGTGCTGCAACGTCACCTTGGTGCTTGCTTAGTTACTGTAAAAATATAAATCTTTAAATAATAAGTGCATTAGGCTGAAAATTTTCAAAGGGCTAATTGAATGAAGGCACTAATTATTTGCTTAATAAGCGATTTGCTGGTCCATACCAAACTCATGTAAGCGACGACCAAAATACCTCACGGGCCAGTGACATTTAAAGTGCCATAACTCATTAACGACTTGCAGTAAGCTTTTAAGATTTTAATAGACGTTGTAGGGTATTATAAGGTACGAATCAATATCAGAAATTAGTCTCTAAGGTTAGTATTTAAGGAGCTAGGACCGATTATCCTTTTTCTCAAAATAAATATATCTTCAGAACGGTGCATTTTTTTCAATTTCTGCTTTTGCCCAAATTAAGCACAAATTCATTACATTGTGTGTAAAAAAAAATATATTTATGCGCCTCACCGTTCGCGAGATACAGCAACCACCCAATCGTTACCCCAGCGGTATTTTGAATAACTTCAACGCCCCAACTCTACAGCTCTAACGCCCCAAGATCTATCTTCCTGGGTACTTTTTTTTTGATAAGTCCACAGGAAAAAAAAATGTGCCGCTGGGGTAACGTTACCCCAGCGGCATCTGTTTTTCGCGAATATCTCAAAAACTACTGGACGCACAAATTTAAGATTTCGCGCACAATTACACGAGATGGAGCACTAATTATTCTATATGAAGAATCCAAGAAATTCGACAACATTCCGCTGGGGTAACGCACGCTTGTGCAGTTAGTGAAACAACCGACTTCTTCCTAAAGTATTAGTTTCCCGTTGTATATCTTTATGGATTTCAACTTTGGTGCTTAGATAAGGTGAACATAAACACTTTTTCACGATAAAACCGGTGATAGCATATTTGCTGTAAAATTGCACCATTTTCGGGGTATAACTTTTTTTCGATACTTTCCAATGCGAGATTTTGTTGGATTCTAAAATATAGTCTCTTATAATTATATTTAATGGCCGTTTACAAAAATTTGGCCTGTTATTGAGTTTTTACAAAAATATCGGAAAGTTCTTGGGCTAAATGTGATAGATAAAGCAATTTCAGGGTCGACTATACATGATATTTTAAAAACTTTGTTAAATTATTAAATATATACAGTTTTGTAGCAATTCACTAAAACTTAACACATGCCATAATTTAACTTTAATGAGACAATATGGTTGAAGTGTGTTTTTATATTAAGGTTTAAATTATAGTGACAAAATGTAAGTTTTTGTAACTATTGCTGAAATGTAAGTTCTAGGGTTAGCCAAGGTGAGGCGAAGTGAGGCAGAAACCTGCTCTACCAGCTATCCTAGCATCTGGACTCTGCTATCCACTTGCTCCGACAGGGTGTTATAACACCCCTAAAAGTATTATATAGATGTACCCTAATGTAATACTTTTAGAGTTTTATTTACAACAACACACAAACACTTGGTCGGACTAATTGGGTTAAAATATATCTTATTAGGCAGAGCAGTCATTAGCAGCCATTAGAGCGTTTACGCCGCACACTAGCGCCGCTAATGAAAAAAAAAACATATCTAGTAATTAGAGATAGAAAAGCAAATTATGCTCAACAAACTATTTGAATGAAGTAATTTAACATTTTTACGTCACCTAATGAACATCTGACATGTTATGGTTTTGTTAAATACTTAAATACGGCGTTATAGTTAAAAGTGGCCGTAACGTCTTAATTAACTAAACGATAACATGTCAGGTGTTCATTAGGTGATGTAAAAATAAATTACTTCATTCAAATAGTTTGTTGAGCATAATTTGATTTTCTATCTCTAATTACTAGATATGTTATTTTTTTCATTGGCGGCGCTAGTGTGCGGCGTAAACGCTCTTAAAATAAAATATATATGTTATTTGCTATTTGCTACCAATTGAGTGACGAGTGTAATTGTAGAGACAATAGAAGTAAAGTTTATCTTATTGACCTTAATGTCGGTTAAACACTTCATTGCGCCCAATGTACGCGTTTATCGAACACACTTAACTTGTTTATTTTATATTGTTATTACCTATCTCAATGTCATAACTGTGTTTATCCAATAGGTTATCTAACATAATTGAAAGTAATAAATGAAAGTCCTCATGATTTATGTTTTGTTTATTTATTTAATTAAAAACCCGTTTAGTTAAAAACCAAAATCTTTTAATTTAATTTTTTTTTTCTAACGAAATAAAATAAAATAACCTCAAATCTAAGTCTTTGTAAAATACTTAAAAGTACGTATAACTATAACCATTATAACTTAGTGACATAATTTACAAATTATGTGACTTACATTGGAATGGCACTACATAATTCTCCAACATGCTTGTAGATACCGAATCGTCGAATGTAAAAATTGTAAGGAATATTAACAATGACTGGTGGAGTGAGGTTTATAGTATACTAAACGAGTACACGAACAAATATGATTTATGTAAAAGCCATTATGATAAAAGTCTCGTGCAGCAACACATTTTTTCCTTACATTGTGATTACACAATAATATTTGCAATTCAATATTTAATCAATACAGGAAAAATATGTAATGACACCATTTACTTATCGATGAATGACACATAAGGACTCGCCAAGACATATGTCATATAGGAAAAAGTATCATTACTAATGAGTTTAGTGCAAAGAGTTTGGTAATAATGTTGTAATAGGTGGATCACGGGGGAGAACGAAGGATTTAACTGTCGTGCTATATGTCATATAAAGTAATAATGTTTATTTTCTGCTTTATTCATTTTACAAGAGATAATATTTTGAGAATATAACGCACTACCAATACAATACTGGTGCAAGACAAAACATTGAAGAACAGTACAGTTCAATTTCAAATATCAGTATGTTTTGACTTGCACCGGTATTGTATTGGTAGTGCGAAATATTATTTTATTAAATATTTTCTGTTTCATTGTACAGGTAATATTTTGAGAATATAATATTATGAGAACGAAGCGATAAAAGGGTTACATATTAAAGAGAACAATTAAAATGAATTCAATATGAAACAGTTGTAAAATTGTATTATTAGCAATGATGGGAATTGGTGGCCGCTTACCCTGGCTCCAATGATGGTATAACGCGTCGCTGTTATGAAAACGGGGAATGGCTCTTGGCATGGCCACCATAACTAATTCTAATTCGGACTATATAGATAGTATGTCGAAATATGTCGCAAAATATCAGTTTGTCGGTCTACCGTTCAAAAGTTATAAGGGGTCACAGGTGGCTATGCCAGGATGAGCCACACCGGGGAATGGCGTCGTCCAGCGTAGCTTCAACAAGATAGTCCCGTTGCTACCAAAAGATATTAGGGTTGATATCTTTTGGTAGCAACGTTGTTGTGGTTAGACGGTAGCCGTATGATGCTGAATATGAAGGGTTAACGGGTATTATTAGTACAATACAATGATATTATATAAGTAAAAAGGTAGATACGTTAATAACGCCCTTAAGACGTTCTTAACAAAAGAAGGCAACTGTACGCACAACTGTCCAAAAACCAAGCTCCATTTATTACTCGGATGCATCTTTTTTGCATTCTGAAGACCTTTTCCACTTCAACCGAGTTACCCCACAACAAAAGACCGTATCTAAATACCGACGACACATGACCGTGATACGCCGCTGCTGCCGCCGCATCAAAAGAAATAGTCTGGCGTATTCTTTTAAGGGCAAACACAAATCTACTATGTCTTTGACATATAGAATCAACATGATCCTTCCAATTCAAGTGCGAGTCTAAAGTAATTCCTAGAAATTTAAAAGAAGTAACTTTGCTTACCATTTCATTATTATAACCGATGTCAAGAGATAATGGATTGCTATTATGCGAATTAAATTGCATTATTTTTGTTTTATTGATATTTAAAGATAAATTATTGTGACTTAATATCTATGAACACTTTAAACAAAGCATTCATAGATGCTTTGTTTAAACAAAGCATTCATAGATGCTTTGTTTAAACAAAGCATTCATAGCTGCTTTGTTTATACAAAGCATTCATAGATATTAATAACATGAATCACTACATATCACTACATAGTATAAAACAAAGTCGCTTCCCGCTGTCCTGTATGTATGTATGCTTAGATCTTTAAAACTACGCAATGGATTTTGATGCGGTTTTTTTTAATAGATAGAATTATTCAAGAGGAAGGTTTATGTGTATAAAAAAATGTTGCATTGCATGCATAATATAGTAGAGAAACACTGATAACTTAAGAGGTTTCGCATTTTTTTGCGCTTACATTGCAAACGCTGGCTGAACCCTACGAGGTAGATCCAAATAATGTACTACAGTATTGTACACCTTAAAAAGGTCTACAAAAATATCCGCAACGGTATATGTCTATCTCTTAGGGATAACTCACAATAATCATTTTTTAACCTTTACTTTTTACGAAAAATAATGGCTTATTTACGAAGCAATTTTAAGCAATACAGCATTAATCCTTATCCAATTAAGTACCTTAAATACATTGTGAATTTAATATAGATCAATATGGCCCTTTACAGCATGTAATTTAAATGAATATTTTCGAAGATATTACAGATTTAAAATGCAGGGACATAGCATATAAAACAAAGTCGCTTCCCGCTGTCCCTATGTATTTGTATGTATGCTTAGATCTTTGAAACTACGCAACGGATTTTGGTGCGGTTTTATTAATAGATAGAGTGATTCAAGAGGAAGGTTTATGTGTATAAATACATGTTGCATTGCATGCATAATATAGTAGAATGTCTTGCTGACACGCGATTGATATACAAAATTTTTGTACTTTTTATTTCTTTTTGTTTTATTAACTTAATAAGGTAGTGAACTCATTTAATTTTGTATTAATTGTATTACATTCATAAAATCATAAATAAAGTTCAGCTAAACTGTTACACGACATTTATTGACTGTTAGGCGGTACGAAGTTCGCCGGGTCAGCTAGTTATTCTATAATATATGAAATATGCAAGAATGCTTTGTTTAAACAAAGCATTCATAGATATTAATAATATCTATGAATGCTTTGTTTAAAGTCTCATGTGCTAAATCCTTGTCTTTGACCTGTACAATAATAGTAGTGTCATCGGCAAAAAGTATACACCTATGCGACATGAACTTTGGCAGATCATTAATGTATAGAAGGAATAGTAAAGGGCCTAATATGCTTCCTTGGGGGACACCAGAGCTATTCAAAACTAATTCAGATCAGAATCAGAGAAACTTCTGTTTAATAAAACTCTTCTTGTCATTTTGAACAACTCTGATGACCTCCGTCAGTTGCTTCCTATCTCGTAAATAACACTCCAACCAGTCAAGTGCCTTGCCTCGGATGCCGTAATTATCCAATAATTTGTTATGATCAACAAAATCGAATGCCTTACTCAAATCCATAAACAGAGCCACAACGGGGCTAGTAGCTTTCTTTTCGTTTTTATTGTCTTAACGTTTTTCCTTTTACATCATTTGACAATATTTAAAATTAAATATGTGTATACATTGCTGACGCTGCGTTCGAAAACTAACGATCTTTTGCGGTTGTTTTGTATGCGTATAACACTTATCTATCTTTTAGATATCATTGAACAATATCAATTTGCTTGGCATTAATGTACCTAAACGGTCAACCAATGAAGCATTGAATATTATTTTATATTCGTAGGATACAGCGTGTACAATCTACATTTGCTGTGTATTTTAAGCACAACCGCAGATAAAACTTGCGGAAACGAGTAATGAACTAATAATTGCTTAGCACTTGATGTTTCAGTATACCTACTCGTTTTATTATATTTATTTCTAGTGGTATTAGATGAAATATATTTATATTATGCTAGTACTTTACTCGCGACTTTGAACGCGTGGATATAAGATTTGTTTTTTTTAACTTTTTTGTAATAAAATATAGTATTTTTGGAATTAAACCAGTAGTTCCAGAGATTACCCTCCTCAATCAAACAAAGTCACAAACTTTACCTCTATCTTAATAGTATAGATAGATAGATATAGATATCGTACCATTTAAAGTATAGTTAACGCAATCTCCGATCTAAAAGGAAAAAAATTGGGCCACATCACTTTTCGAGATATTCATCAGCTTGCTGGAGGCATGATCCCCAGAAAACTCATCAATAAACGCCTATTTCTCGAAGAGTATTTTGACTTTATTTTTTTCCTTAGATGAAGACTGCTCTAATTATCTCTAAATGCTACTACAGTATGTATATAAATTAAGAATATTTCTATTGTGCATACTGGAGCCATGGATACGTTTTAGTGTTACAAACCGAGTACAATAATATGTACCCCCGCCGGGATCAAACCTGGAATCTTTTGGTCTGAGACTGGTGGTGGTGAAACCACTGAACCATAGAGGTGGTTTTTATGTGACAACATTTTAAAGGTTAGGATTCGTTTAAAAATAACAATGGGGGATGTTTATAAAATAAAATTTTGTGTAGTTCATTGGTACAAACTATATTATTTTTATTGCAATTTATAGTGTAGTATAAAACAAAAGACTTTTAATACCAAAAAGCTGTTATTGCTGAGTGAATTTCAGCGTCCAGGCATGTGTCGAATTGACGTGTTCCAGATTTGGCAGGTAAATCTTCGTTTTTCTGCCATCGGCACTAGCCACCCACTGAAAAATGAGATATAGTTGAATATTTGGCATTAAAACTTAATATTGGTTTCTAAGTTTAGAAAACAATAAAATTCCACTGTTTTCTATGAATTACGCGAACACTATCTATTAAATTAAAGACGAATAGACGAATCTAAACCACTAAACGAATGTGCAGTGGTGAGACTGCGAAGAAAGAGACGACCCGGCCCGGCTTCGCTCGGGAGCAATATCAAAACGAAAATGTTAATATTGTTAAAAAAAATTGAACGGTTTAAGCAGCGTAAGTCGAAAACGCGCTTAAACGCCCAAATTTTAACAGTCACAGTATATTGTTGTTTGTTTAAATACAATATTTCATAGAAAAAAAATATTTTATCTATCTACCATCTGGTCTATCTATCTATTTAAACCGCATCAAAATCCCGAAAAGTGGTTCCTGAGATTAGCACGTCCTAACAAACAGACGCGTTCCGGTAACTTTTTTATACTACCTAGGTATAGAAACTCGAATTCAAAATGTTAGGATTAAATCATAGTAAATTATGTTAAAAAAATTCAACGCAGGTAAAACGCGTGAAAGGCGTTTCATTGTAATTAAAACTTTTGTCACTTTTTGGCATTGTATGCCAAATATTTTTATAAATATCTGGGTCTAGAGGAAAATAAACCTTACAAACATGCGATTAAATAGTTTTCTATATTGACTGTGTGATAATATAGTTTGAGACTTCTACGTTAAAACTTTTTTGTGTTAACGCGATAAAAAATCACTTAAATTTTAATGTATTTAACACCATGCCACAACCACTTTGGTGCTGCTGCTGCCTATACGAGTATAACGCTTATCAGTTGACGAGTGTGTCAATAAAAACTAAAATAATAAACAGAATTCGCAACGATCGAGTACTACATAATTTGATATAAAAAAGAGCGATTTTCAAGCTTCACCGGTGAAAATCGACATGAAATATACTCGTAATATTTTTGCATTATTTACAATTTGACTACCCAACAATTGTAGTGATGACTTGATGACAATGATGGAGCTCTTTGCCCAGCTGTGGGACAGTCATATGCTATTTACTTGCCTCCTCACAAATTGATAATTAGGTTACATTTTAACCAGAGGCGGTGTTTAGACCCAGAGGTCACGGGTTCGATTCCCGGGCTTGTTTGTCCGCCTGCCTAGCTACCACCATCTTATCTAATATGTCGCCTTATCATCATGTTTGTAGTATTTTTGTGTTCCGGCAGCAAGAGATAATATAGCCAGTGCCTCATTATTATAGTTGAGGAATCCGCGTGAAGTGCGTTTCCAACTTTGGTCTTATCATCACTTAACATCAGCAACGCTACTCTCTAAGCCGCTGCGCAAACGTGGACACTTTTGTGTCTTGTGTGGGACACAAGCTACCAGTGAATATGAAATCAGCCCTCCCTGCGCAGACGTAGACACTTTCTGTGTCCAGTTACTTCCACCTGACACTAATCAAAAAGTGTTCGGTGTAGGTAACTGGACACAAAGTAGTCAGTTAAAGACACAAGCAACATTAACAAACTTCCTTACAATTGTACTGATCTGCGCAAACGGACGATGCAATCGGTGTCCGTATCCTGTGTGCGACACAAGCCACGCACGGCGCACACTGAGCGGGTGGCGCGGGCGTGGCGCGGGGCGAGCCGAAAACCCGAAATTAGGGATGCATGATTTTACTCTTTGAATCGATTTAAAAAAAAAAATTATCTAAATTATTAAATTTAAAAACTTATATCTATGTACAGTAAAATTAACATTTGTAACATAATGTTGAAGTGAATTTTTGATGATTAAACGAACTTACCTGTAAGTGAAGTTCTATCATAATTATACGAAGCGCCTCGTCCGAAGAGATTAGTAGTTAATTATTTTATATTGTTACTTGTAGTATCGCATAGATGTCACCACTCCTGCACTATCGTTGAGATTTAGTTTTTTTTTTTTTTTTTTTTTGTGGGTATCCCTATCTATCTCTATGGCGCCATTGCCTCGCGTTCGTCATTTAGTTTAGAGATTCATGTTTTTTTTTTATGTATTTCCCTAGAGATTAGTAACGGGAATTATGGCAGAGTAAGGGTGGGTGGGAGTTACTAATCTCTTCGGACGAGGCGCTTCGTATAATTATGACAGAACTTCACTTACAGGTAAGTTCGTTTAATCATCAATTATACTTCGCGCCTCGTCCTCGAGATTAGTAGTTAATTATTTTATATTGTTACTTGTAGACTTTGAGAGTAGTAATAATGTGGGAAATATCATCAATGGAAATACTGTTCGAATTAATGTAGGTTTATTTGTATACTTAATTAAACAACATTATGTAGATCAGTAATTTAACTAATATATAATTATTCTTGTAATAATCATAACAGTTCCTAATTTAAATTTTTCAAATCAATCAGTATTGTAATTTGCTACATAAAATACCTAACCATCAAAATAGAATGAGGTAAAGATGTCCCACCGGGAGCTGGAATGGGAAATTATCGTGCGTTTATGAGGTGGAAATGTTATAATTCTGGAGACCACAAGGGCTTTAAATACGGGATACTATGGTTGCGTATGATGGCATAGTGACATTCACAAGAGCTACTTGTAGCCTAAACTGAATAAATGATTTTGAATTTTGCGTAGGTCACAAAGGAACAACCATGATACCTTTTGCTTTGTCAGAAATTATTTTCTTTAATACTTTTAATATAATAGAGAAGGGAGGAAACGCATAAAAATTCAAACCACTCTATGTTATGGTAAAAGAATCAATATTTATAGCATCAGGGTCTGTATGCCATGAGATATAATTTCACACTTTTTATTTATGCGGCTTGCGAACAGGTCAATATCAGCAATACCAAATCATTCTATCAAGCATTGAAAAGTCCAGTTTGCTAACTCCCATTTAATGTCCGGGTGAGATTTGCGTGATTCCGCATCTGCGATGACGTTATCGCTTGATTTGATATAAGATGCGAAAATGAACAGCTTACGATCTTCACACCACTGCCAAATTTCCCTGGTTATCTGTGTAAGGTGTGGGAATTGGATCCCACCCATTCGATTTGTGTAGGCAATTGCAGTAGAATTGTCTATGAACAGAATTTGGCAGCCTTGAAAGCCTTTTGCAAACGTTTTCAGCGCAATGAAAGCAGCCAAGAGTTCGAGATAATGTAGATGTTTTAACCGCTCATCATTAGAACATTGGCCACTCGCTGTATAATCTTGACAGGCCGCACCCTACCCCGTCGTTGAGGCGTCAGAATAAATTTCAGTGCTATTTTCGTCATTCCTAATGCGGCGCACTGAGTGACCTATGTTGTTTAACCATCATTGAATATCGGATACAGTGTAACAGGAATATTCATTGTTTTATCATAGTCGTCGTCATTTCTCAGGTTAAGAAATTTACAGCGTTCTAAATCCTTAGTGTCAAGTAGTCCATACAATACAGCTGGGCATGCTGATACTAGCAAGCCAGTGACTTGGGCGAGCTTCCGGACTTTACAATTTCTTATCTTCAAAAAGTTTTCCAATTCTGTTATAATTTGCAATCTTTTATCTAAAGGTAAGCTTAAATTAATTTCGTGCGAATTGAATGATCGTACCAAAGGAGATGTTTAATTTTGTATGGAGAAAATGCCAACACCTTGTACATAATACCAAAATGTAGCTTATGCATGGAATAAGCTTATTCAAAATGATTTTCTTCAAATAAATGAATAGTTTTTACGTAAGAAGTATTTTAAATAACAAATAATGGCAAGTTTCGTGATCGCAGGGGGTAATGGTGGTATTCTGTCAATGTCATGTCATGTCAAGTAGCTGTCATAACAAAAGTACTTACCGTATCAGTTGCCATAAACAAAAAAAAAAGTTGAAGTTGAAGTTGAATGAAAATTGTTAATGTTAATAAATTAACTTACTTCTGGCTATTACTTTTATAACTTGTAGTTAGAGTAGAGTTAAACTTAAGCTATTAAGTGCTAGATTTCAGCTTTTTATTACCTACTGCCATGTCGCATAGCTGTGAAAGAATACTATCACCCACTCTCCTTCCTTAGTTAGGTGTCATAAAAGGCGACTAACGGACTAAAGACTGCACATACATCCAACATCATAGAGCGGTGCACGCTGAGAACATGTGCAGTCGCTATTTGGTGAAAAGTGGACTATGGCAGAGGACTGCTTTTGATGTCCTCATTGCCTAGTGTCTGACAATGACAAACCCTTCGGGGATAATAGTCGTGATTATATGTATGTATTACCTACTGCTGCACCTACACATAACAGAACAGCAGCTAACCTCGATTGAACTCTATGTACTTACATCAAATCAAATCTTAATGTACATTAGAGAAAACACACAACATACTCGTCCTATTGTAGTAACATGCAGTGAATAATCAACTACCTAGTAAACACACTTAAGTAGGTAGGGAAGGTAACTGGTAGTGATGAAATAAAACAGTTTTATGAAGTTTTATATTTTTATTTATTTCAATTTGACTTCATTCTCTCGCTCCAGCAACATTTTTAGATGGCATTCACAAGAATGCCAAGAACAGTTTTTTTTACCACATATGCAACTACAGTAATACCCTTTTATTACATCTTCCCATTCATTACCTTGTGTTGCTAAGAGGATATATGTGTAATATATTTTTTGACTAAAATGGCGAGATTTTATACGTCCTCTTAGCAACACAGTCTCATGTGATGACAATTCTGGTATGTTAGTAACTTCTAAATCAGTTGATATCTCCACCACAAATGATCCATGTTGTCTCAAATGTTCGCCATAATACGATCTCGCTTGTTTTATTTGGTAGATACCCAGAGCAAATAGTGTGAGATCACTCATGGTCATTCGTGGGAAGATACTTAATTGCTCATTTTCTTCATTTATTCTGTAAAAATGGGCTCGCCGACGGTTAACATTATTTAAGATTATATATTCTGCTAAATAATTAGGCAACAAAATTCTGGTTTTTGCTCTTTCCAAAATTATTTGAGCATCTGGCCGGTTCACAAGGACTTTATGGAAAGCATTTATTATTGCGGCACTAATCCTAAAGTCGTCCATTAGATGCCTTGAAGCCACATTAAAATATTCATTACATAATAATCTAAAGTCTCGTTTAAATCTGCCATTTACCACTTCAACTACCCATCTACATAGCGTCACACATCTTGATTTGTTTGCTATAAGGGTGGATAATTGGTTTTCTCCTTCTTCTAATGTTTCTGGCTTATACACTGCATAATTTAGTGATTCCAGCAGAGGCAGAGCATCACGAAAGCCCCGGTCTAAAATGAAAATATCTTGAGGTCTGAAAAAGTTTCTTAATTCCGCATTTTCATCTTGGAAAAGGGCTTTCGTGATGTCTGCATCTGATGTTGTTGCTGGATATGGCCCCAAAGCATCTATTATATATCCGTCAGTAGCGACAATTAAAAATGGTTTAAAAAGTTTCTATACTTGTGTATACTGTAAGTTTTTTTTTGAAAGAGATAATTAGACGACTTTTGGACGTATATATATGTACCATCACAGATGACAATTGGTTTTCTCTCTGCACTAGGATTTCCGAATAACCCTTCGGGTATCAAAAGATTTCGATTTATAAGGTCACCTCTACTTATGTGGTTAATACCTAAATGTAACGGTACAAAGTCATTTTTTAAAGCTTCTCTAGCTTTTTTTAATAATATTGTCACTAGAGCTTTACTTATTTGAAACAGAGAAGCTATTCTGTCGTGTGACTCCCCTGTTCGAGACTTAATTAGGTAAAGCCCTAGTGCCAAATGTGGACGCTTACATGATTCTTGTAAACTAGGTATTTGTCTTAATATTGATTCATAATTGGATTTCGTGACTCCAGTCCAAAAATGAAAAATATTGTCGTGAACCAATCTATAATTTTTAAAGTTAATTGGTATTCCACTGGCATCCTCTGCCTCTGTGGATAGTCTCAGTAAAGATTGCACTTCATTTTTAGTAAAGGAGTCACTAAATTCGAATTGGTCTAAAATGTCCCAGTCATATACTGTGCTATGCATTTGACAGATCTTTGCATTTTCTGTTACAAACACTTTTTTCGATTGGAGGATTCTCTTCTTTAAACATAGAGGCACATTCAATCGTTCTGGTTCTGTGCAACCTGGTACAAAGCAGTGTGCACTTGAATGTGTTGTATGAGTGAACTCATCTAATTGCATAGTTGTTTCTGGTACTGCGATAATATTGGGGTTCTCTCGTAACTCCTGGACCATTATCCAGCACCCCATACAAACTAATGCATCCGCTGGAATCTGAAAACACAAAATTATTACCATATCTATCTATACTATTATAAAACACTGAAGATATTTTCGAAAAACTAATAGGGATCGACTATTTAGTGGATTCTGAGCTAAAAACGATATTTTTGTCACCCGTATATTAGAACGAAGATATGGCCCATAGTGTAACAAGGCAATTATATAAAAAGAATTTTGATAAATGAAACTACTTACTTCTCTTGAAAACATTCTTTCTGAGATTATATTTCTCTCAGGACCATCTCCCAGAATATGTGTCCGTCTGTGAAGCAAAGATGATCTGCACCACACGCAAACATTTCTATTATACGTGATTGCTTCATCCTCGCTCCTATCAACAATTCCTTCCTCTATTTGCCTCACAGCATTGTTTGCAGCTTGTCTGCGAATATTTCGCTGAGCAGCAACCCAACAAGCATAGCAAACACGTCCATTATTAGGTATCTGTTAACAAAGAAATCATAAAATGTAAAGTAATTTTTTTAAATTAGATCACTCACTTGTATTTCTTGATAATAAAACTATGAAAAGATACCTGTCTTGGACTAATTCTTCTCGCGATTTCATTTCTTTCGGGACCTTCTGACAATGCATGTGATCTTCTCTGAATTAAAGACCTTCTGCACCATACACAGGCATTTGAGTCCTGTGATGCCAAAGTTCTAGGAGGCCTGGGATTTGGACCCTCATTTTGACTAACGAGGCCACTAAAGTAGACCCAGCATGCATAACATACTAATCCTCCTTCAGGAATCTACAAAAAAGATTGTAATTCAAATCAGTAATTCATAAAAAAATATTATGTATTAAAAGTTAATCAATACCTGTCTAGGATAAATTCTAGCAGCAATAAGTTCTCTCTGAGGTCCTTCTGAGATAGAACGTGTTCGTCTTTGAAACAATGCTGATCTGCACCAAACGCAAACATGTTCTCGGTGGCTAGAAGCTTCATTTTCAGTTGATGACATTCCTACTTCTAGTATTGCGAAACATGGATGACAAACTATGCCATCAGTGTCAACCTAAAATACAAAAGTTTGTTTTAAACTAATATTTATTTTGTCTTCTTGTGAAGAATGTGTTAGGTTCTAATTATTAGGAAAATAAAAATGTAACAAAAATAGTTTTACATAAATACTACATTCAATAACAACTAACCTCATGTCCAACATGTTGTTCCAAGATCATTAGTAATTCTATCCCCAGATTAGATGCGAGATAATGGTTTTCCGAACACACATCTATCTGTCCATCACACATCACACAAAAAGAAGACATTGTTTGTTGGCTGAAATAGATATTTTATTTAGTTTATTGTATTTTACTTTGATTATAGTTATTTCAATAGAGCACTGTAAATATTTGAGATCAATTCCATTACTGTCATAGATAACTGAGTTGGTTCGGAATCTATTTCCTCGAAAAGAAGTGTTTAAAGCATTTTATTAATTCTCTGGTAAATGCCTAATTAAAATACGAAAAACTCACCTGAAAACAACGAATGTAGTAGCAACAATGCAATGGTATCAACAGTAGCAGGGTCAAATGCAAATCGAAGTCCGGGATAGCAGGCAGAAGTCAACAAGTGAGGCAGCAAACGGAAGTCCAGGATAGCAGGCAGAAGTCAACAAGTGAGGCAGTAAACGGTAGCAGGTAATCGGTCCAAATCAGAATTTAAAAACAGCACAGCACAAAAACACAACGACTCAGAATCCACGTAAAAACGGAATGAAAACAAAACACCGGTTTTTTTTAAAATCATGGTGACAGTTGCACTTTTAATTACGTTTTTTACAGCTTTGGACACTTGTGTTTAATCTCAGAAAGACATCTCAAGTTGCCAGGTTATTAAAAATTATGTTTCATTTTTTTATTCTTACGCAAAAATGGTAAAGCATATCGGAATATTAAATATATCAACTAAATACATGTATTTTATACTATTTTTTGAGTAGGTGTACATGGTCCTGGCAAAAAATTAAACATCTCCTTTACAAGTTACAGAAGGTTTAAGAACGCTCTTTTCCTCGTTGATAATGAACCCAATTGAAGTTAATAGGGTTTTAGTAATTTTTATGTTTGCTATACATTGCTGGTAAGTTTGACCGAATAGCAGCCAGTCATCAAGATAAAGTGTGGAAATTAATCCTGCAGTTCTTAGTAGTTTTAATTTTTTAAGGTTAAAGATAAACCGCATTTTACCGTTAGGTTTCGGCGTAAGGAATATACTTGATATAAACTAGTTTTTACAAGGTTCGCATTCAGTTCAATATCTACGTAATACGTATTTTATAACCATCAATCCAAGAAAGAATTGTTCTGTCTTTCGTAATAAGGAACCATTGGGTTTTAAAGTAATGTAAACGGCCGGCATACTCAACTGAATTTAGTAGCGACGACGTGCCTGTGTCTGCATCAGTGCCGGCAGCTGTTGCTGACGCAACGGCTGTCTCCATGAGTGCGCGGGCGGCGGTGGTGGAGGTGATGCGGGGGGCCTACAGGCTCGTAGCTCCTCGGCGGCGGGCCCGGCTGCCTGTATGCTGGACCAGGAGCTTTGCGGTTTAAATTCTTCTGGTTTAGTGTCTTCGCCCGCTTAAGTATATTTTTATGGTATGATGCATCAGCCTTTAATTTGACTCCTGATTTAATAATCGATTTAGCTGTTTTATTAGTCTCAGCTAACGTTTCGCTAAATAAAAAGGTGTCAATCTTAGTATTGCTAAGGTGTTCTTTAAGATCCTTTTATAATGAAAAAGGATGAAGTTTCTTCTTGTTAAGAAGACCCCATGATAAATATCGCATAGCCATCGGCTGAGATCCATAAGCATTTAAAGCGTTTCTTTGTCCATGTCCTTTGACGTAAGTTGGGCAGTAATGATTTCTCCTAGGCAGGAAATAGCACTTGCTATCTGTTTTTGTTTGGCTTTTATACCTTTATCTCGCTTAACAGTGTTTTCAGGAAAAGCCACTTTGATTTTGGTATTTATTTTTGGGGGGTTAATACGCAAGCAATTGGCGGGTATCGAGTATTTCGAAATCAATTATTTACGACCCTCTTTATTAAGACCCTCTGTGGATGTGTGTTCAAGTCGGCAAGCAAGCTCTTGCCGAATGTCTTTGCCAAGTTTTTCTGTGAGCAACGGATCGTCACCCAGAATTTCAAGGACATCAGTGTCCAATTCACCATCTTTGTTGGTAGTATCAAGGGCTGGAGCCCTCGAAGACGTACAGGGCGCTTCTGGGGGAGTCATTGCATCTACAAGACTATCGTCAGCAGGCGCCTGTACCTCATGGGTAAAGCCAACTAGCTCGGCATTATCGAGTTCTTCAGACAATCAATCAGATAATTGCGGCATAGGTGTGGATATAAGACAACGTTAATACGTTATACTTAACTAGGTACGAGGAAAAGTGCGTATTTGGAAAACATTAAATAATGGCATTGCACTTATATTAGATAACGATTGTTATCTTGTTAAGGTTAGGTAAAAATCCCCAATGGATTCAACGCCAACCGTTACTTTTGAATGCGTCGAAGAAGCCCCGACGGTTAACTCTGGTTGCATTTTGTATGTACCAAAATTAGTTCAGTTACATATAAGACAACGTTAATACGTTATACTTAGCTAGGTACGAGCAAAAAGTGCGTATTTGGAAAACATTAAATAATGGCATTGCACTTATATTAGATAACGATTGTTATCTTGTCAAGGTTAGGTAAAAATCCCCAATGGATTCAACGCCAACCGTTACTTTTGAATGCGTCGAAGAAGCCCCAACGGCTAAATCTGGTTGCATTCTGTATGTACCAAAATTAGTTCAGTTACATACATATAAGACAACGTTAATACGTTATACTTAACTAGGTACGAGCAAAAAGTGCGTATTTGGAAAACATTAAATAATGGCATTGCACTTATATTAGATAACGATTGTTATCTTGTTAAGGTTAGGTAAAAATCCCCAATGGATTCAACGCCAACCGTTACTTTTGAATGCGTCGAAGAAGCCCCGACGGTTAACTCTGGTTGCATTTTGTATGTACCAAAATTAGTTCAGTTACATATAAGACAACGTTAATACGTTATACTTAGCTAGGTACGAGCAAAAAGTGCGTATTTGGAAAACATTAAATAATGGCATTGCACTTATATTAGATAACGATTGTTATCTTGTTAAGGTTAGGTAAAAATCCCCAATGGATTCAACGCCAACCGTTACTTTTGAATGCGTCGAAGAAGCCCCGACGGTTAACTCTGGTTGCATTTTGTATGTACCAAAATTAGTTCAGTTACATACATATAAGACAACGTTAATACGTTATACTTAACTAGGTACGAGCAAAAAGTGCGTATTTGGAAAACATTAAATAACGGCATTGCACTTATATTAGATAACGATTGTTATCTTGTCAAGGTTAGGTAAAAATCCCCAATGGATTCAACGCCAACCGTTACTTTTGAATGCGTCGAAGAAGCCCCAACGGCTAAATCTGGTTGCATTCTGTATGTACCAAAATTAGTTCAGTTACATACATATAAGACAACGTTAATACGTTATACTTAACTAGGTACGAGCAAAAAGTGCGTATTTGGAAAACATTAAATAATGGCATTGCACTTATATTAGATAACGATTGTTATCTTGTCAAGGTTAGGTAAAAATCCCCAATGGATTCAACGCCAACCGTTACTTTTGAATGCGTCGAAGAAGCCCCAACGGCTAACTCTGGTTGCATTCTGTATGTACCAAAATTAAAACACTGATAAGTTAATAAAACACTCGTTACCTGAGTTTACGAGTCCGTTGTTGTGTGTTAACGGCGGCGAGTCACTCGCCGGGCTTCCTTTGTCACGTATTTAGCGCTGTAGCTTGCGCATTTTTTCATTATATGTTCAAGTTCTTCTTCACAAGTCTTAGGATTTTTACGTTACGGCATTTTGCGTACGAAAACAGTCGATTGAACACGGAAGAAATTTAAAGTGACTGGAGTGGTCGAGCACTAAAATGCGAATGACGAACGCGAGGCAATGGCGCCATAGAGAAAGATAGGGATACCCACAAAAAAAAAAAAAAAAAACTAAATCTCAACGATAGTGCAGGAGTGGTGACATCTATGCGATACTACAAGTAACAATATAAAATAATTAACTACTAATCTCGAGGACGAGGCGCGAAGTATAATATTTATCAAACAATACAAGAATTAAATAACGTAATGTGACATTAAGTCCGTTTTAACTAAAATATATACTAGAAAAATTAAGAATTAACTACCGTACCGTACCGTAGGATGATATAAAGTCGCTCTGATGGTGGAATGCTATCTCTCATCACCGTGTTTTGTTTTTTAAAATCATCTTGTAATAGAAGCAGTAACTCATCAAAACATTTCATAGATAATCTAAATTGGCGTTTAAATTCTGCTTCATATTTTCTAAGTTCGATTTCGATTACTAAGAAAAGGATGTATCCAGAACTGACGAAACCGTTGGAATTGACGTGGTTGATTTGTCTGTAAATATTTACGGCGGCGGCGTCTACGTCGACAAGCAGCAAAGATAATGTTTCTTCATCAACGTCCATCGTGAAACTAATTCATGAGATGAAACACGAATTGTTACCGCAACCGGCAACTGTGTCCGATCGCCGCCACCGGACACAGCAACTCGGTTTCCTGTGATGGTGTGCCGTGTCGGTAACAGAGTGTCCGATCGCCGCCACCGGATACAGCAACTCGATTGTGTGCTGTGTCGGTAACAAAAAGTGTTTACGTTTGCGCAGCGCCTAAGCAAAACAGCGTCGAACTCGACGTTGAACTCGCTCATAACTTGTAAACTAATTTCAACCTACTTTTAAATAGTAATAAAGCCAACATTCGTTTGCAAGTTATGAGAGAGTTCAATGTTGAGGTCGACGCTGTTTTGCTTAGAGAATAGCACTGTAGGTGAGATGAAGACGAATTGTAAAGTGACAACCCTAGGTCCAGCTCATACATTGTTCTCGGTCGTCAACCTCATGGTCCAAACAAAACAGAAGTCAAAACGTGGGTCACAACAGGGTTGAACCAAAATAATGTAATAATTTGAGTTTTTGTATGTAAAAGTAAATCTTCATAATTGATTTGCACGTTACCAAATGTTATTTATACTTGGTTGCATGAGCTCCCCTTGGGATAATTGGGATGGCCGATTGAATGGAATTTAGATGGTGAATGTGCAATTGCTTTGAAGTTTGTATGAGTACCAAAGTATCCTCTATATTACGGTACTCATACAAACATTCAAATGCTAAATGTCCCTAGCCTCTGAAAATATATTAGCACTACACGTTTATCGAGGTATTTGATTGGTTGAGTAATTAATGAAAAATCAATCAATGTTTTTCAAATGTACCTTTTAAGGCGACGCATTGGAAATTTACGTGCCGGGGATCTTGATTTTTCCCAACAATTACAAAACATATGAAAGTGATATTTGATGACATGATTTTTTATTTAATTGACTTCATTTTGTTAGTTGCAGAAACACGATTTGTCAACTTTTATAACAGAGAAAAAAATATCAAAGTAACCTCTTTTAAAACATAGATTCGCATTTTACAGGCAAACCAGACCGATTTAAGCACCTAAATTTTCTTAGTAGATTAGTCTTAACACACGCTTCAATATTGTAGTTTATTTTTTAAAATAATTAGTAGTTTTAATTTAAAGGCAAAAACAGTTTTTTTTATGGTACGGGACGCAAACGCTTCGTATGAGATTTATTGTATAGCGGTGCGTCGCCTTAAGTAACATTTAAATGCACATAGCATTTTATTTCATGTTCCATTCTACTGCTGAAGCTGCAATTTTGATACTTAACACACGCACACACCTTGATTGGCATTGACATGGTGTGTGTCATTCATGTAACTAAGTGTGTCACTCCACTCATATTATCATTGCGAATGATTGATACACCCTTACAAATTGGTGTCTTTAAATAAATAAGCTTTTTAAGGCGGCTAATTAAATAAAACTACTACTAGAGTTCGATGGCGCAGTGGTTAACGCACGCGCCCTGTCTGCGAGTGATGAGGTTAAGCAACTTTCGCAAAGGCCGGTCATCGGATGGGTGACCAAAAATGTATCATCTCGAGCTCCTCCGTGATTCGGAGGGCATCACATAAATCCGTTGGTCCCAGTTGCATTAGCAGTCGTTAACAACCATCAATCCGCACTGGGCCCGCGTGGTGGTTTATAGCCCGTTCTCCCTATCTATCCATAGGGAAGGCTCGTGCCCCAGCAGTGGGGACATACAATGAGCTGATGATGATGATGACTTAAACTACGTCACATGCGTTTTAAATATTTGTCCAGTGCGTAAGGTCACGTTTCCATATCTTACTACTTTCTGTGGGGCGTTTGAAAGTGTTAACATTGATTAACACCAACATTAACGTTAAATAAGCCATTAATGCTGTCATTTATAAGAAAAAATAACGTTTCTCATACTTACGTTTAGCTGTATATCTTCGTTTCCCAACAGGACGACCTTCCAATCACCGTCCTGCAATAACTGAGTCGTATCAGCGATGTTCAATGTGTTGTTTTTGTTGTGAGGCCAGGCTAAGAAGAAGGCGTAGATCGCCAACACCGTCTCAGTTTCGTCTGGCGAGGCCGTCGGCTGGAACGCATTGTACTCAGCCTTTTTGCAAGTGTACCAAACGTCCTTGTTGTAAGTGTCATTTTGAGCGACCCAAGGCGAAGACTCGTATATTCCCTCTCCGTTTATTTCCAGCCATTTGCCGAGCTGCAGCAGTCTCTCTTGGAAGATCGGGGCTATAGTGCCCTCTTTGGTTGGGCCTATGTTGATGAGTGCATTGCCTGTAAAATTGTGACATTGAAATTTACGTACTACAAGTGTAGTCTACTAGGCTCTAGGACTTCTTGGCGGGAAAGTGAAGAGTGATGTCTGTGGTTTTATTTTCATCATCATCAGCCTATACACGTCCACTGCTGGACATAGCTACGCCTGTTTTGTTTTATGTTGAATGAATATTAATGTGAAATAATGGTAGACTATTAACCGTTAAGTGTTCGTGAGCGTACATGAGTGTCGGCAAATAAAACAAAACAGTGCAACGTCACTTTTCAAATTCTCTCAAGAAGTCCGCGTGAGGTGTTAGTAAAGCCACACATCTTATACTCAAGGATTTGGGGGGGTATATTTCTCACATCTCATTTCTATTATTATCATTCATCATCATCATACTTATATTAACAAAAGATATGTTTATCTATATATATAACTTGTAAGAAAATTACTTTGACACTGGCTAAATGTGCTACCCGCACGAAGCCATCAATTAAAAAAAAAAGTAATTAAATACTAGAGACGAGCGGCGGCGAAAAGAGCGGGGGGAGCGGTCAAGGGTAGATCGCGGCCTGCCCGCACTTCTAAGAAATACTTACTATTATACGGAGTACCACATCCGACCGCGCTCGCGCCCTCGACCGCAGACCGCCGCTGTGTAGGCTTTATTCAAATAATCCTTTTATTTTATTTTGTTTGACAACATTATAAATAATTTTGATTTAGAATAGAATAAATGTTTATTGGGTACCAGTACAAGCAAAAAAAAACAAAAAATTAAATTAAAACAATGAAATTAAACTAAAATAATAAACATCAAATGTAGGTACGCCAAATAGGCCTCTGCTCAGTTTGATTTTTTGTTTGATTTCGACATAATAGAGCGCTGCCACACATTTCCGGGTCAGGGCCATCCGAATTTCGAGTTGTCCGTGTCAGTGTTCCCGTCATCATCAGGGACGTCCCATCCGTCACCCGTGTCTACACATATCAATCAGCGAAATCGGTGTGGTATGTTGGTAGTGTAGTATGTTTCGGTGGCTGATACGCGTACAACCCGATTTCCTTGTTTAACACAGAAAAATGGGCAATGATTGCAATAGTTCTATCAACCTATCTGGGTCCATGTTGCACTTGCACAAAATAACGTCCAGTCCACGTAGATAAAAATCGGATACCACTGTCAGGGCGACCGTGCATCCGAGCGGGCTCCAGAACACTGACAATCCGGATCCTCCTGACACGGAGATGTGTGAACAAGTTCGCACCTGCTGTTCGTTCCTGCCGTGTTCCGTCAGGGACGGAAACACAGATGTGTAGACAGCGCTTAAAGAGAATGAAACACGTTTTAACTATCTTCTCACAATACCCACCTCCACAGCTGACGGTTGAAATGACTTCCTTCAACAAGTTGTCTATGGACATCACTTCATCCACAGCCAAATTCCTCCGGTAGCCCCACGATTTTACGTCCAGGGTGAATGCGTTTTCCCACTTGTGGTCTTGCAGTGACCCTAAAACAAAAGTGACCGAATTTTGTCGTTATAGAGAAACAAATGCTACCTTGAGTAGCTCGAGGGCGCAGTGGTAAGCGCACTAGGTCTGCAATAGCTAAACTTAAGCAACTTTCGCAAAGTCGGTCAACAGATGGGTAACAAAAACCTAACATCTCGAACACCTCCGTGAAATCACGACCGGCAAAGCCATTTTTTTTATTTTTTTATTGTTGCACGCCAAAATGGCCTCACCCTGTCTGATGAAAAGCAGCCAATGAAGCCCAAGAAGTGAAATGCAAACACTATGGCGGCCTGCATAAATGCTTTTTCACGCCCCGTTTAAATAACCCGGGAGAGAAAGAGGAGGGATACACGTGTGCGGGAAGCGCATTCCGCATACGGGCAGTTCGGCAAAGGAACGATTGTCCAAACTTTTTGGTACGTGTCTTGATGGTCAGCACGGTATGAGGGTGGCTTCTCATACCTGCACGCGTCGATCTGGAAAGGAATGGAGAGGGAGGAATGCGGTCAAAGAGCTCCTCAGAGCATTCACCGTGGTAAAGGCGGTAGAAAGCCATAAGTGAAAACTAATTATTTGATATATTAATGCCTCGGTGGCTGAGTGGTAAAACGCTCGGCCCGATCCCCGAAGGTCCCGGGTTCAATGCCCAGGTCGAGCAATGTGTATTTCGGATTTTTCGATGCATAGCCGGGTTAGTTATCACCAACCCGCATTTGAGCAAGCGAGGTGATTAAGCCAATACCCAATAATTGTAGCGATAATTCGATTCCAATGATGGGGGCCTTTGCGTGGCAGTATACATAGTATATGAAATGAAAATAAATATATTTATTCGAACACAGTACAAACTTATGTAGGTACTTAAAACAAAACAAACAAATCATAATTAAAAGTGTTCTAAAAGGACTCCACTCAGCATTTGTTGCAGTAGTGGACAAAAACTACAACGCTGATCTTCCGTGAAGACGCCAGTATATAGGCTATTTGCTTTACTTACTTTACTAATATATTAAAATACTGTAAGAGGTGTAAAGAAGCAGCTTGCGGGTGGACAAGGTGACGACGGCTATAGACTAGACTTTTCGCATCTGGACTATGATTCTGCTTACCCACTTGGTTGGGCAGGGTGTTATAACACCCCTAAAAGTATTATTATAGTTATACCCTAATGTAATACTTTTAGAGTTTAATTTACAACAACACACAAACTCCTGGTCATACTAAGTGGGTTAAAATCAGGCAGAACAGTCATCATCAAAACTACCTACACTACATATATTACCTATTACATGTGGTCGCTTGGAAAAGTGACAAGTGAAAGGAGGCGGAGGCCTTTGCCCAGCAAAAGGGACGGCATATATTAAGGATAAAACAAACTTGACTAAAAAGCACTCACCTGGATTATATCTGTCACCGCAATTGTAAAAGTCCCCATGGTGGCAGCGAATGCCTTTGCCCCACCTATCGTTGACGAGAATCTCATCTTTGACAGGGCTGTCATTGTACAGCCACGCTAGGAGTTCAGTGGACTTCCAGTACGTATCATTGGCATCCCAATCACCATCTGACCATAGTATCGATGGATTATAAACGTTAACAAGCTGCTTTATATCTGGCCAAAGTTTTGTATCAACATAATCACGTTTAGTGAAATTACTTAGTTTGTCATCTAAGTACATGGGATTATACCATTCATACAAAGAGTGGTACACTCCGAATTTGAGGTTTTTCCGTCTCACTGCTATAGAAATTTCTCCAACCAAGTCCCGGTGGGGTCCGGTGTCAACTGAGTTCCAGCTAAATGAGCGGTGTGACGGGAACAATGTGAAGCCCTCGTGATGCTTGCTCGTTAGGACCACGTACCTGGGGAAATACTAATATTAAAAAAAATTTAAGATTGGCTTTCCCAAGCCAATTCATAAGCACCTTATACTAGGCTTCACAAAGTAAATAATTCTTTTAGAGGCCTGAGGTCCTACGTTTTTACAATAAAGTTCCAAGTAATATTCAAAGCCTTGATATTAATAAATTTAAAATCGCCATTAAAGAAAAGCTTTATAAAAAAGCTTTTTATAAAGTGTCTGATTACAGTGAAGACAAAACAGCATGGGTTTAAAATGCTCCAATCACTCCAACAGGTATTTCTAATTTAAAATATTGTTAAGGTTTTTAAAGCTGTGGAGTTTCTTGCGCCCATTCTTCTCCACAGCTAAAAAATAAACATCAAGCAAATGCAAGCTCGTCATATTTTAACTTGATTACCTATCCAATGACTGTTGCTTAACCTTTTTACCGCCAACAACTTCTATAGAAGTTCGAGATTTTCGTGCTGTCCATGCCAGCACTTCTATAGAAGTTCTTCTTTGTACCTACTTTATTAAAATACATTTATACGTTGGCGTACAGCGGGACATCGCGTGCAGGATAGTTGGGCGGTGAAAAGGTTAACTAGCTACCTCGCAACCCCAAGACGCAAGACAAAATAAATAAAACAGAATAGTCTTTATTCTGAATTTATAAAAGAAATAAATATCATACAACTTTGACCATATTTCACAGCTCAGTGTGCCTTTTAGCATAGGCCTCCTCCAACTGCCTCCATTACTGTCTGCCAGACACTACCATAGTCTACTCTAGTTTCCTCCCATCTTTGCATGTCTTTCAGTTTAAGTTATGGTACCATCTCTTGGGTACCAGACTAACCATTTTGATCCATTTATTTTTGGTGCAGTGAAGCATGAGATTGTGAATATATATATTGAATATAGCAAAAAAAAAACAAACTCACTTAGCACCTGCTTTAGAGAAAAGTTCAGCAAATTTATTGGCATCAAAAAACTCGGCTTTGAACAATGGAGCAAAATCTTGATATGTAAAATCAGGTGGGTAATTTTCGTCCATAAATGTAACAATATCATTATAAGCAGCTTGAAAATAAATCAGAAAATATTATTAGGCAATATATTTACATAAATACCTGCAGTTACAGTAAATTTGAATTTTTAGCATTTGTTTTATTGTAAGGCACAACTGTGCTAAGTCGAGCAAATATTTTGAATTTGTATTTAAATATTTAAAAATAATATAATTTTGTTATAAATACCTTTCAAGTAGCTCCAAAACCATTCTGAATGGAAACCGGGCACACAATAAAGACCCCAGTGTAGAAATATCCCAATTTTTGCTTTATCATACCATTCTGGTATCTTTCGGGTGTCCAAGTCCTCCCAGTCTGGTTTAAATTTTTTAGTCACTGTTTGAAAAGGAGCATTGACTATTAAATTTATTTTATCTTTTACATCTTCAATGGAGCAATCTCCAGAAGAAATTAAAGTCGAGCCAACGATGACTATAATATAGCTAAATAGTATCATTTTGTCATAAATAATTAATAAATGTAGTCTAAAACACAAAACTACCAGCCAAGCCAATATTAGTTTTCGAATGTTTGCTATCTGCGCGGCTAATTGACTTGACTTGGTTGTGGGAATGTGACGTTAGCAGTGTTTCCACTTTAATGATTTCTTTTCCCCACGCCTAAATTGAAATTTCCCCTTCTCAGGACTTTTTTCCCCTCAAAAATTATTCCGCTATAGTTTTAGCACTAGTAACTAGTAGTAAAAATCTGGGTTAAAATTTAGAAATCACCCCCCACCAATTTCGTTTTTTTTTTTTTATAAAAAAAATTTCTACCTCACCTCAAAATGTATTTTGCACTAAGAGAATTAAAAAACTTGAGACTTCTGAGTGTCTTCGGCACTGCGGGAAGTGCAGCCCCTCCGCCCTTGCGTGGCAAACCGCAGGCACTTCACTGTCTGTGCTGTGGTTTGCGGTGGTGAGCGGGCGGGGGCTGCCCTCCCTCTGTGCCTCCAGCTTTATATATACACTAGTACTGCCTTACAAATAAACAAAGAATAAGCTCCGAATAGTTGTTCCGTGTTTTGTTCCTATCATGTAAACGTCATTTCAAATTAGAGCGAAAGAGACAAAACACGGAATAACTATTTGAACCTTATTCTTTGTTTATTTGTAAGGCACTAGGGGTAGGGCAGACTAATACCACGTGGAGTCGGGGTTGACATACAATTCTGTCACTGTTTGTCATAAATATAATAATAATCAGTGTCCAGAAAATGTAGCCAAGTCGTAGAAAATAAACAAAAAGAAACAGCAGGGCCCATTCACATAAATTTGAACGGAATGACGCAATTTGACGCTGTCAAAAATGTCAAAGCTACGTTCAAAATGGCGGATTGGCGTATCGTTTCACGCGTTTTAATAGGTACTTCAAAAATTTCAAAAACATAGCTTAGACTAAAAAAGTATCGAAAATACGTTTTGTTTCACGCATTCACAGTACATTTCATATGAATTTTAAAAATTAATTCAATCGTAACTCCGGCAGCCGAAATTGTTTTACGAGATCTTTGACGAGCTTTCCAGAGCCCCCATACATATTCAGTTTCCTCAGATTCAGGCGACTTATTTCTAAATCCAACCCAAAATCTGCTCAATGGTCACTCATATCATAAAGATTATCGTATCATTTTTATTTGTCTTATCTTGTTCCATGCATACTAATAATCTGCCTACCTACATCCGTAGTCTGTGGTTCGCTCATTGTTCCGTTAGATTTGAAATTAAAATCAGTTTGAAATACCACACCTCAAGTTTGTACAGGATAAATGCAACTGCAAGCAAATCCAAAAAAATTAGACTAAGCATAAATAAAGTATAATTCAACATTCGTATTGTTATTTATAGCCTGACCAGTTATATATTAAATCTGCATTGGTGTCGCCACTGTATCTTTTTTTTTAACACATAGTATTCCACACAGAAATTAATTCCGAAATTTTCCGCCTTATGGCGAGGCATTTTTATTTTTTTGGTTAGGCTTTACCTTAGAGCATTAAGCCATGATTTCCCCTTTTCATCTCTTTCCCCTTTTTCTTCCCCTCTGGACCCTAATTTCCCCTCAAAAGGGAAATTTCCCCTCATTGTGGAAACACTGGACGTTAGTATCTCTATCTACCTACCTAGTTTGTGGAATGTGAATAAGTGACTATACGTTAGATTAATCGATTAATCGATCAATCACTTTTGAAAATTTGTTATTAATCGATTATTCTAAAAATTTTAATTATCGATGTAATCGATTATTTTAAGTCGATTAATCGATATTTACGATAATTAACAACCTTGGCTGTATGATGACAATATCTTTGCCTTTAGTCAGACTCACTCGCGTTGAAAAAAAAGATTGACGTTCGTTCGTTTCTGACAACTACAATCTGTGATCTTTGGCTTTGTTTGGCATTTTTCTTTGTTGTTTATTCTTGAATGAATTAATGAATGTTATATTCATTCACTATTTCCCTCCAGTCGGACGGAGTGAAACCCAGTGGAAATGTTATTAAAAAAGTGAAAGATGTTTTAAATTAAAATTATTAATTAACATGTTTCTTCTAAAATTTTATTGCTTTTATTTGTAGATTTTTTTTTTCTTTTTTATCGAGAATACAGTATTCGCACTTTTTTCAGCATCCTAACGAAAAGCCTAGAAAAAAATCGTTTTGGTAGAACAGTTTTTCTTCGATTAATCGATATCATGGGTGCGGTTAATCGATTTCGGTGCTACTAAAATAATCGATTATTTCGCCATCGATTAGCATCCCTAGACTGAATGAATCTCAGAACAAGAATGAATTGAGAATCAGTGTTGCCAACTGCTAGCTTTACCTCCCAGAACAATAACTAAAGCTATAGAAGGATGGCTAAAATAAAAATCGTGCAACTATGTTTAGTTCCGTTCTATCTTATGGCTAGAAAAGGAGGTTGGACTGCGACAAATGGTTAACACTTAGTTTTTATTTTTTGTATTGTTATGTCCAAACGGTCATCAGAAAAAATGAGTCCCTGAGTCCTATTGCCCGGCCAAGCCTCGGCCAAATTCAGAAGTACATTGATTTAAAAGCTGACAGTTCGTTTTAGATATATTTAACTTGTTCGCGTATTAATAGTATCGACTGTCAACATAAAGAAATGTCAATGGCGAATGCTACACGCTCGATACGGATCGCGATATTTGGCGAATGCTACACGCTCGATACGGATCGCGATATTTGGATCACGATATTTATCGAGTGTGTAGTACTGTGTATCGCCGGATCGTGATACGGATCGTCGGATTTCTAAAAATCCAGAAATCCAACGACCCGTATCAAGTATCGTTGATAAATATCGAGCGTCTAGTCTCTGCACGATATTTATCGTGTCAGTATCATCCAGTCAGCGATGGAGGAGGACGCGTTGAACGAGACGGCACACGCCGCAGCCCTTACGAACGTTCAAATATATTTAAAAGAGTTTATAATTATGTTGGAGACACTAGGTACCTGAGGTTTGGGACAGCTTAATTCAAGATAGTATGAATAAAGTAAAAAGACTGAATGTGTATGAGAATATGCTGCAAATTATCAAAAAGAAAAAAAACCCGCTGCATCTATCAAAAACGTTATTGCAAAAATTAACTCATTGAAATCTTATTATACAAAAGAATTAAAAAAGTTTTCTCTGTCTTGAAGCCAATATTTTGCCCATTTTTTTCTTTTCACACGCCTTTTTAACGCTTACGCTACCATGATAGCAACACAAGCTTTCTTTATATTGTCACTCATCGCGGACCCAATGCACGTCTTTCTTGATTGAATATTTACAGGCGTACTGACGCGATCCGTATCGAGTGTGTAGTATCTGCTTGCGATCCAGATATCGTGATCCCGGATCGTGATCCAAATATCGTGATAAATATCGAGCGTGTAGCATTCGCCTTTGGATCACGGTGTATCGCCGGATCGTGATCCGGATCGTTGGATTTCTAAAAATCCAGAAATCCAACGATCCGTATCGTTGTATCGTTGATAAATATCGAGCGTCTAGTCTCTGCTCGATATTTATCGTGTCAGTATCATCCAGTCAGCGATGGAGGAGGACGCGTTGAACGAGACGGCACACGCCGCAGCCCTTACGAACGTTCAAATATATTTAAAAGAGTTTATAATTATGTTGGAGACACTAGGTACCTGAGGTTTGGGACAGCTCAAGTCAAGATAGTATGAATAAAGTAAAAAGACCGAATGCGTAAGAGAATATGCTGCAAATTTTAAAAAAGATAAAAACCGGCTGCATCTACCAAAAACGTTATTGCAAAAATTAAGTCATTGAAATCTAATTATACAAAAGAATTAAAAAAGTTTTCTCTGTCTTGAAGCCAATATTTTTCCCAATTTTTTTCTCTCCACACGCCTTTTTATTGCTAACGCTTAATATGATAGTAACACAAGTTTTCATTATATTGTCAATCATCGCGGACCCAATGCACGTCTGTCTTGATTGAATATTTACCGGCGTACTGACGCGATCCGTATCGAGCGTGTAGTATCTGCTTGCGATCCAGATATCGTGATCCTGGATCGTGATCCAAATATCGTGATAAATATCGAGCGTGTAGCATTCGCCAATAACTTCGGACAATAACATTGTCTTAGTAGGTATCTCATAATTATTTCAGATTTTCATAGTACATATTTCTGTCTAGATTGCACGAATGGTTTGGATTACTAGAAATAGTAAAATTGTGGTCTATGTGGCACTATTTATTTTGTAGTTTGGGGCTACAAGTTTTATTATTCTCTAAAAGAAAATAGCCAAGGACTATTGACTTTCAATCGGTATGTTTTTGCTATATTATTTGTTGAATGTGGTCTGATTAGCGAATAAAAATACAAATAAAATTTGGTAGAACCATTTTGTAGCGAAAACCAGGCGTGAATTCAATTTTAATAGCAGATTTAGCAATAAATCAGAAACTGCATCGGGTTATATTTATCATGATAGTGACGTAAACAATGTGCATATTTTTATTCTATCGATACTTTTATTTTACAGATTTTTTAAAGATTATGCACTAATGTAAGTGCATGATCGAAAAAGGCTAAAGGCGAAGTGTAAAAATAATAGTGGCTAAATCGTATTGGACTTCACAAAGGCATAATCACATTTAATCTAAGCATTTTACTATGGATTCATTTGTATGTAAGGGAAATGTGAAAAGAACGCGACTTAAAGAAAATGCGGTTCCTACATTATTTATTATGGATGGATCTGATTAAATGGTATAATATTATGTATTAATTCCTTCAGGAAAATATAGCACAGGTCTGCAGATTCAAGAACCTCTTCAGAAATTTACCACCAAGACATGTCGTACATAAAAATAAAGAAATAATGTAATTTCAGGATATCATACCAACAGATATTTTTATCTTGCCAAACCATCTCGCACCGAAGTCCGGTTAGTAATTTATTTAATAAAAAGCTTTGATTCATATTTTGAACCTATTAAACATTTATTATGAAAAGAAATAATTTTTTTGCAGAAACGCTTGGCACAGGTGACAATATACTCAGACATATATAAAACTTGATTATAAAAAATCTAATTTTGAAATTAATGTGAATATTTACGAAATCATATTTTCTGATAACAAATTCTGTGTAATTGATATCGTATTGTTTTTTCAACGATGATTTAACCTTTTTCTGTATACATACTAGCCCTAGCCCATCTTTAAATAAATATCACAAAGATTTTAATCCTAAGTAAAATGTAAAGACAAGTATATCCGAGTATTGTTTCTTTCATTATTAAAATTGTTTCTTTTCAATGAGGTTGCTGTTTGATAGTGCAATTGATGGTTTGGGTTGCATTGTTGTGTATTTATTGTCAAATTAACACATATGTTTAATAAATATAGTGACAAAAGAAATATTATGTTGTTGTTTTCAATTCATTTATTTAGATCGATAATAAAGTCGATAAAGTCACCACATTACTTTAAATATGACGTCACAATGGTGACACCTTTGAAATAACGAAAGAAAAGGGACAATCGATCTCTTTCCAATACATCACCTAGGTTCATTAGTTAAAATAGTGCGAACTGATGAATTTGTGTTGCTATTTTAGTCCGGTTTCTATAGCTTTAGTTATTATTCTGAACTTTACCTGGTTGCTAGACATTTCTCAAAATGTTGCTAGAATAGCATTTTTTGCCCCAAAAAGTTGCTCGACTAGCTAATGTTACAGTAGGTAGTTACAATAAAATGACAATTTTTGACAATCATTTTTATTTTCATTATTAATAATTCCAACAAGAGTTAAAAATGTCTTATGTACTTATGACATTTTTAACTCATACGTCATTAAATAAAAAATAAATTAAAAACTAATCAATTTTAGAGGAAGTTTATGCAGTACATCTTTAGACAAAACGCAGATAAAGCAGCATTTACCACTTTTTCTGAAAAGTTGCTAGAATCAGTAGCTAAAAACTTTAGCTACAAGTTTCATTAAATTGTAGCTGTCTGTCACCAAATAATAGCTAGATCTAGCTATAAAGTTGCTAAGTTGGCATCACTGTTGAGAATGAATGAATTGTTAGGTTTTTGGTAGTTCTAGCGGATCATATGGTGCTACAAGTAAATACAGAATTGTTCCGAAATCACAACAGTTTATTTATTGACTTTTCATCAAAGAATATTTTCCAAAGTGAGTGACAGAACAAAAAGCTCTGTCACAAAACAACACCATGGAAACAATGCCATAGTTTTCCATAGCCAAGAATAGCCAAAGGAGTATGTCTATTCTTAACATCCACCTCTCTTGAATGTGAAAACTCCGGCTTGTGTCTTCAGGTTCTTCATCCTGGGTCCATACAGAGGTTTTGTAAGCATGTCGGCGATCTGTTTTTCTGAACTGACATGTTGTATATCAATGCTTCCCTCTTGGATGCAGTCTCTGATAAAGCATGCTCTCAATCTTATATGTTTCGTCCTCTGGTGAAACTCTGGAGGGTTCTGAGCAATCTTGATGGCCGATTCATTGTCTACACACAGACATGCTCGACAGTCAACTCCTGTCATATCTTTCAGAATTCGCCTTAGCCATATTATTTCTCTAGCGGTCTCACTTGCTGCGTAGATCTCCGCTTCCGTCGAGGATATGGCTACAACATTCTGTCGTTTGCTATTCCAAGAGATGGCACCTCCGGCAAACATGCAAAGAATGCCTAAGGTTGATCTTCCAGTGTTAACATCCCCGCCATGATCAGCGTCACTATAGCATTTCAGGTCACCTGACCTGTACCTACAAAGTTTGGTTTGTACTTGATGCCATGATCAATAGTCCCTTTGATATATCGCATGATCCGCTTTACAATCTGCACATCATCTTTGGTTGGATTGTTTAGATTGCGAGATGCCACTGATACGGCATAGGCTATGTCTGGCCTCGTGCCGGTCATTAAATAGGCAAGGGCTCCAACTGCTTGGCGATATGGAAATGTATCGACTTTGACATCTTGGTCGTTATTCATCGCCTTCATATCTTCTGCCTTCAATATTGGAGTTGCCACAGGCTTACATTCCTCCACCCCAAACTTTTCCAGTACACGGCTGGCATATGTTTTTTGGTGAAGCAGTATCGAGCCGTCTGACTGTCTCTCTATTTTCTTGCCTAAAAAATAGTTGGCAGGCTTGGTGGTGAGCTTAAATCTCATCTTCATTTCATTTAAGAAATGCTCTGTCTCCTTTTCGCTGGACGATGTTATCAGACCATCATCAACATATAGGGCAAGGATTATCTTCTCTTCCCCTCTCTTTCTTGTAAACAGACAGGGATCTGATTTACTTTGCGTAAAGCCAATTTTTACTATGTAGTCTGTTATGCACCTATTCCAACATAAAGGTGCTTGCTTTAGCCCATAAAGGCTCTTATGCAGCTTAAATACTAGCTTTTTATCGTTTGTATAGCCTTCTGGTGGCTTCATGTATATCTCTTCATCTAGCGTGCCATATAAGAATGCCGTTGACACATCGAACTGTGCTAGACTTAGCTTCTCTTTTGCTGCAACACTAAGTACTGCTCTGATGGTGCTACTCCTCGCAACGGGACTAAAAGTCTCGTGATAATCAATATCCTTCTTTTGTGAGTATCCCTTTATTACGAGTCTGGCTTTATACTTATCTATAGTACCATCCGGGTTCGTTTTTATTTTAAATATCCATTTGCAAGGAATTGCTTTTCTGCCTTTAGGTAACTCCACTGGCTCCCAAGTTTTGTTTTCTTTTAGTGAATTTATTTCACTATCTATGGCTTGCTGCCATTTTTCACGCTCTGAAGAGTTCATTGCCTCCTTATAGGTTTTTGGTTCAGCCTTACTGTTAGCCTCTACTGCCATCACATAATCTTGAAATCGAATTGGGGGTCTCAAGGTAGATCTATCTCTCAGTATCCTCTGACCTTCTCTTTCAATTTCATTAAGCGAAAGGTTTGAATCATCAGCAGGCTCTTCAATATGCTCTTCCTCATCATCTGAATGAGCTGTATCATAATTTTGATCAGTATTTGTATTTTCACTTTGATTTAGATTGTCACCTTCCTGTTCATTATCAGCGTTATTCATCAAATGATTGACGTCATCAATATCTCTTGATGATGAAGGTTTATTATCATTCAAGTGTATATCAATTTGATCTTGATGGCTTTCCTGATTTTTCTCCTGCCTCTGATCATCAGCATTTCTCTCAGTGCTTACATCTCTGACATTTTGAATCCATGGAAAGATCCATTCTTTGGAAGTCATAGGCTTTTGAGAGACATCATTGTCTTTTTCTGCAGGTTTTTCTAGTATTGGTCGCTCATCAAACGTCACATCTCTAGACCTGATCAGTTTTGACTTTTCTTTGTTCCAGATCCTGTAGCCTTCACTTCCTTCATAGCCAATCAGTATACCCAGCTCTGCTTTATTTTCAAGCTTCTTTCTATTAGCTTTAGGTACGTGGGCGTAACATTTGCAGCCGAGAATCCTTAGGTGCTTAATTGATGGTTTCTTCCCGAACCTCAATTCATATGGGGACTTATTTGGTACGCTTGAAGGACCAGTGCGATCTAGCACGTACACAACAGCATCTATAAGTTCTGCCCATAGTTCCTCTGGAATCTTTTCACGTGCGTGCATCACGGCACGCGCTGCTTCAACAATTGTGCGATTCTCTCGCTCTACACAACCAGCTTGCTCGTGAGTATGTGGCATTGTCAGTCTTTGCGTTATGCCGCGTTCTTGAAGGATCTTCTTAAATTCTGCGCCGATGAATTCACCGCCATTGTCACTGAGAACTTCTTTTACAGTGTGTCCTGCAACCTTAGCTGCAGCTAAATACTGTCTTAGCTTTGATGCTGCTTCGGACTTTTGCTTTAGAAAGTAAACGTGTCTATGTCGAGTATAATCATCTTTGAACAGAAGGTAATATCGATTCTTCCCGTATGACATCGGAAATGGCCCGCATATGTCAGTGTGAACAAGTTCACCAGGTTGAGTGGCTCTGGTTCTTGTTCCAAACTGCAGTCTGTGTGTCTTTCCATATATGCAGCCTTCGCATAGTTCAGACTTGTTGTCATTCATATTCACCCCGAGCTCAGTTTCAATAACTTGCTTGACGTGTCTTTTATTTTGGTGAACCAACCTTTCATGATACAACTGTAGTGAGGTTGTCTGTGCTTGATGGATTTCCAGTTTGATTGGTCTTATACAGTTAATCTCCAACTTGTATAGGCCTCCATCAATCTTTCTCGTCCCAATTGCTTTGACCACTCCATCTACTTTGAGTATGCAATGCTGTGGCGTAGATTCAAAAGTGCTTTTCGACGATACATCATGTGTTGCAAGAACAGAAAACAAATTTCTTTTAATTTGTGGTACATACCAAACATTTTTCAACATTAATTGTTCAATTGTAACGTTGCAGTTGGCTTCAGCTCGGATATTGCCTTTTCCAATGGCTTTGATGGTTTGTCCATTAGCTGCAGTGACAGTAGCATTATGTGAATCGTCAAAGTGCTCGAAGCTTTCAAAGATGTCTCGTTGATGCGTAACATGGCTTGTTGCGCCGTTGTCAACGTACCAGTTTTTGTCATCTTGAGGTAGATTATCTCCTACGGCTAACACAGTCAGATTTACATTTGTTTTGCTGTTGCTGCACGACGGTGTGGTTGGCTTTGGTGGGCGTCCATCTTCTATCCATTTGCGGCATTTACGAACTATTTGCCCAGCTAATCCACAGTATTTGCACTTGAAGATTGCTGCTCGTTTTCCTTTCATTTTCTCTGTCTTGACTACCAGTCTTGTCTTCACATACTTCGCCATTGCTCTTTAAGGCTTTCTCGTAGGTACTTAGCTGTGCAGTTAAATTTTCTATGGTCCTATCATTCTTGTTAACTAAAAGCCAACTTGACTTAAAGGCGAAAAAATGCTTAGGTAAGGTCCCAAGTATCTTGCAGATCAGTAATATATCAGGCAACTGGGTTGACATTTCATTATTCATCTCGTGCCATATATTCTTCAATGCAGAAATATGCCTCTTTATGTCATGTTCAGGATCTTTCTTGTATCTAAAGAATTGCAGACATAAATCATAACTCTTTTCTTCAGCGCACCCACAGTAGAGACGTTCTAATTCATCCCATACCTCTTTAGCTGTATCGAAGCGTATAACTTGATCAAGTACTTCATTTGTCATGTTGTTCGTCAGTAGCGTCAGTACAAGGCTGTCTTTGCCTTGGAATTCTTTGACCTTTTTGTCATACTCAGCTTTTTCTGCTACCGAGGCTGTAATTGCCGGTTTTTGCGGAGCTTTGAGTGTGCCGTCAATGATCTTCAACGTATCGGAATAGCCCTTAAGTACGTTGCGGATTCTGTATTTCCAGTGCTTGAAGTCTTTGCCATCACTAAGGCACTCGATCTTCACCCTCGATGCACTTTCAAATGACTTGTCATCCATGGTGAATTTTCCACTTCACAGATGATTTTCCACTTTTCTACTATTACCTATTTTACTCTGCTACCATGTTAAGTTTTTGGTAGTTCTAGCGGATCATATGGTGCTACAAGTAAATACAGAATTGTTCCGAAATCACAACAGTTTATTTATTGACTTTTCATCAAAGAATATTTTCCAAAGTGAGTGACAGAACAAAAAGCTCTGTCACAAAACAACACCATGGAAACAATGCCATAGTTTTCCATAGCCAAAGAAGTATGTCTATTCTTAACATGAATGACATCACATGACTGACTTGACTTTTTGGTTGGATGCAGTGTTGCCAACCCCAATCTAGACTAAAACTGCAAACAAGCTTTCAAAAAACTGTAAAAGAGATTTTCCATTTTTGTATGGAGGCTGGGCCCCCTAATTCTTACAGGGATGAAATTATATTAAATGAAAAAAGCACAAAATAAGAATCATAGGGTATCACAAAATAAGAATATACTTTTTTCGGGTGATTATACTAAAACTAACCTCTGCTTGCTACAAATAGTATGTGGGCGCCGAGCGGATATTATTAGCACTATGTGAGAGATAAAGGTATAAAGGAGAGCTTAAGAAAAATACCTCCTACCTTGGAGCAACTTTTTGATGACAAACGATTTTCAGAATGCGTTATAAAAAATGGCGGCGTTGATAAAGTGTTTATGCAGAATGTTAGCGTTCCTGCCTATTCGGGTGCTTCCAGAAGAGCTCTTGCGCAAAGAAGCTCTCAGGCCGGGTCTAGAAGAGTGGGTACCGCTTTGTCTAGCCGCGTTCAAATAACCGGTGGACCATCCACTAGCTCCGCTTATTATGCACCCTCTGCGCAAGGGAGGAAGCGTAAGATTGACTCCTTTCGCATTAACTAAGGAGAAAAATACTACAAAAACCGGCAAGGTAAGCGTTCCCAAAAGCGTTACGATTGACTATCCGACATTTCGTGCTGGCCAATTTTCTCATTACGTAGCTCGTTGGAAAAAGTTGGGAGCCCCGGAACATTTACTAAAAATCATATCCGGATACAAAATACCTTTCGTGAAAAAACCCCCTTTAGTGCACACATCTCGAATATTGAAACGATTTCATACGAGAAAAACTTTGGCACTGATGCAGCAAGTAAAACCACTGCGACATCAGGGTGTACTCGAACCAGTACCGACAGCCCCAAGCTTTATGTCAAATATATTTCTAGTACCGAAAGCAAATGGTGAAATACGCCCAGTGTTCAATTTAAAACTACTCAACAAATTTATTCACACCAGCAAATTTCGATTACCTAACATGTTCAAGGTGCCCGACTTTCTCCAACCCAACAACTGGCTAGTGAAATTAGACCTCCACAGTGCATATTTTCTCATCCCGGTAAAACAGGAACATCGCCGCTTCCTCAGGGTATTCCTGCTGTACGAACGGTATCCCCTGTGGCAAATGACCTGTCTACCGTTCGGGCTTTCAACAGCACCGAAGGCAGAGGTGCTCAGAAGCAAGGGCATCAGGGACCTGGTATACTTAGACGATTACTGTTTGGTACATCAGAACCGAGAAGTGCTACAACGACAGGTGAGCCTTACAATTGATCTTTTTCACGACTTGGGCTTAACGATAAATGTTCAGAAATCCGTTCTGGTTCTGCAACGTTCTATAGAGTTTCAGGGTATCCAGTGGGATCCCTGAAACAACAGAAAGTATCTTCCTTCCGAAAAAGTACAAAAGATCCGACGAACAAGTGTCAAGCTACTGTCTCGAAAGAAGTCATCATTAAGGCAAGTGCAATCATTCCTGGGTCTGTGCAATTTTGCGAGTTTTGTTTTTCCAAGAGGTCGACTCAATACCCGACCCCTTCTTCTCTACAGCAATCAGATTCTGTACGACAGTCTGTCGTCGACGGCCTTCATCTGTCAGGGTCATGGCGAGCTCAGGATCTGCACTGCAATCTCCTGGAAATGATGGCGATAGAAAAGGTAATTTTTTCTCGGAAATCCTAAATCACCGGGACTTCGATGCAGATTCTGTCAGACAATCGAACAGTTGTTTCATACCTTCGAAACGAGGGGGGGACGCGGGACGGGATCGACTTTTGAAGTTGTTAGACAAACTTCAGATTCAAATGGTAGTAAATTATCTCCCGAGCCGCTTCAATACAGTAGCGGACCGTCTTTCAAGGTCCAGTGCGCAAGCGGAGTGGCATCTATTGGAACAAACGACTTGTCAAATATTTCATGCTTTGGGGACACCAGAGATAGATTTGTTCGTCTCTCGAGAAGCCCATGTAGTTATGAATTACGTTACCCTCGATCAAACAGATTTACAAGCAGCATTTGTGAACGCCTTCAGTCAAAACTGGAACTACCACAGCGCGTGGCTATTTCCTCCTCCAAACCTAGTTCCGCGTGTATTGGTTCATCTGAACAGGGCGGCGGGCATCTATCTGTTGGTGGTACCCAGATGGATGAAGGTGTTTTGGCGCAGCGACCTGGAGAGTCGAGCCTTGGCGCCACCGATGGAAATCAAGAATCTTCACGAGGTACTTATAGATGTACAAACTCTGAGACCACCTCCAGATATCAAGCGAATGACTTTAGAAGTTTGGAAGATACAGGATGGGCCACCATGTTAGGCTCTTGGAATGATGATCAGAAACTTTTACTGACAAGTAGTTGGAGAAAATCTACCTTGCAGTCATATAAGCCAGCATGGATGAGATGGTGTTGTTGGACTGAGAATAATGCTGTGTCCAAGCGTATAGCCCTTATTCTCATGAATTGGCTAAATTTCTGACTGTCTTATGTCTGAAAGAAAAATTGTCCTATAGTACTTTAGCTGATGGGTGTTTGGAGAGAAATAATACCAGCTAATGTTGAGAGTAGAATGGAATGAATGATCTAGAAGAAAAGCCACTCAGTTTTACACAATTGATAATTAAATTAATACATGATATTGTTGATTTTATTTTTAACGCGCAGGACGATTCAGATGATTCTGATGATGGCTGCTTCGAAAGTGAAGAATCAAGTTCCAGTGATATTGATATGGATACAAGTGATTGACTTATTATTTTGATATTGCTTAATAAATAGTACACAAGTTCATTACCATTGTATTTATCAAATATTCTATAACAAATAACGGCTTCAAAGTAAAAAACAGATATTTTTTTTTACTTTTCTCAAAACAGTTGATTAACTAGGTAGGCAGGCACCTCTATTTATAATTGCTTATCTTCAGATGAATCTTTTTAAAATTATCACGTGTGTACCACCTTACCGCTCGACCACGACTACTGACGTCTTTGCGACGCGGCAAACGGATTTCTAGTTCATTGCGTTTTTTCTCACTGCTGTCTGTATGACTGCCGTAGTATAACGCGCAATGAACTAGAAACCGTTTGCCGCGTCGCAAAACGCTCGTACTCGTGGCAGAGCTCTACGTACCTCCCGCCCCGCGTACCTACCGCAGGCGAGGACTCAGTTAAGCGGTCTACCTATAGTAGCAGGCACCCAGTGTTCTACACCAGTTTTCATCGCGTTGACAAAAAATAACAGAATTTAGTTGAAATTTTATTGAATAACAGCTAGGAAGTAAGTATTAGGTCCTTACCTATGAAATTGACGTTTTGTATGAAGATTTTTTATAAAACTATATTTTTCATACTAACGTTTTTTTAATTTTCTTAACATCTATTTATTGTAGAGTGGTGTGTTTGTTTCACTAGCTAAATATAGCAGGCATTAAAAAGAAAAAAAATCAAGACCCTTCAAAGCTACATAAAACAAAAGGTCAATTCCGCGAACAAAAGCGAGAAGTCAATTAAAAAAAAATTGGGCGATAAAAATCCAAAATGAATAATTAGTTATTAAGTAACATAGTCCTAATTAAATGTGTATAATAATAATAACAACCGGTATTGACTTTTAGAAGTAAAAAAAAACGTCAATTTCATAGGTAAGGACCATGTAAGGACCTAATATTATTTAATTGTCGCTAAAGTAAAAAATATCAGTTGACGTTTCAGAAAAAGTTCCTGTATAGGACTGGTGCCACTAGCCTACTGACTATTGTGTTATAGTTTCATACTTTCAATAAGTCGAGATCAAACTATCAATAATAAAATTGATTCGATAGTCTTTAAATGAAGAAACCTAATATCTATTGCTTGACGACCTTCTTGGTCGAGTGGTTTGTACACTGGTTTTCATGGTGTCGCCATCTCTGAGGTACCGGGTTCGATCCCCGGTCGGGTCAATTTAGAAATTAATGTTTGTTTAAATTGTCTCGGGTTTGGGTGTTTTCTATGTTTAATAAGTATGTATATAAGTATTTTAAGTATGTTTATCCGTTGTCTAGTAACCATTTAACGAGTTTCTAATGAAGCTTCTCTTGGGCTAGATATTTTTTTTTTTAGTTGATGGCTTCGTGCGATTAGCACATTAGCCAGTGTCAAAGTAATTTTTCTTACAAGTAATACATAAATAAACAATATTTCCTTATAATAATATGATGATGATGAATGATATTAGAAATGGAAAGTGAAAAATGATATACCCCCAACCCCTCGAGTATCTCAGTAAAGATGTGGGGCTTTACTAAGTCCTCACGCGAGCTTCTTGAGAGAATTTGAAAAGTAACGTTGCACTGTTTTGTTTCATTTGCCAATACTTATGCACACTCACGAACACTTAACGGTTAATAATCCACCATTATTTCACATTAATAACGACATAACACAAATTTTAGAAAATAAAACAAAACCGCAGACATGACGCTTCACTTTCCCGCCAAGAAGTCGGCTAGATAACTTTTTTTTTGTTGATGGCTTCGTGCGATTAGCACATTTAGCCAGTATCAAAGTAATTTTCTTACAAGTAATACATAAATAAACAATATTTCCTTATATGACGATGATGAATGATATTAGAAATGGGAAGTGAGAAATGATATACCCCCCAACCCTTCGAGTATCTCAGTAAAGATGTGGGGCTTTACTAAGTCCCCACGCGAGCTTCGCGATTTGAAAGGGATAAGTGTCCCAGCTGAAAGAAGCTCAGAAATATTCTGTTTGACGGCGGCACTCATGACTCGCTATTTGTGGACGCGATGTACACACGCCTGCGCATCCGACTACCACAAACTGTAAAATTTCGTCAATAGATTGTGAACTTTATGTATATAGGCATACGGTTGAATATTTATTGAAGAAATTTGACACTTGGATAGGTTGATGTACAGGCGTCTGTACTTATGTATGCACTTCGCATATGTATAAAAGGGATACTAAAAGGCTACGAGGTTTTTATACAGAAGCTTTCAGTGCCATATATGCGTGGTCACTACGCATACCTTTTGACATACGGGGCGTTTAGACAGCTGCTTTACACTGTTTAACCACGTGTTATAATAGAACATGAAAGCTTTGGAGTATAGGCCAGGTGTCCCACCGCCGGCGATGAACGAATAGCGAGTAGAGTTAGAAACAAGAAGCGAGTTGGCGAGCAGTGACAATCGAGTTGTAGTCCCGATAGTTTTGTCGCTGGGCTATAAGCGAGTGTTCTTGTGCGATGGCCGATTACTCGCACTACTCGCTCGGGGGCGGTTAGTCCTGTAGACATGCGCAAAGTCGTTATTTTTCAATTACCGTGACGGTCGTTCCAGTTACTCAAGAAAAATCATGGTGGCTTTGTCACGTCGATCACGTCGATATCGTACATTCAAGAAACACAGTTACGGTATATTTAAGAAAAACGTACATTTCGTTAGTATTTTATGTTGTCTTGCCATTCTTAAATATGTACGAAAATCTTCATTTGACAACTCATTGAATAGTTTAACCTTTTCACCGCCCAACTACCCTGCACGCGATGTCCCGCTGTACGCCAACGTATAAATGTATTTTAATAAAGTAGGTACAGTCACCAGCATAAATATATGACTATGGATAGCCCTGCAAAAACATCTGATCATTGATGAAGGGCATGTTTATATGACGATCTAACTCGGTATAAGTATGTGATAATTTGTGGCCGGCATAAATATCGATTTCGGAAACGGCATAAGTATTTGACACCGGGCCGATTCAAAATATCTGATATTGCACAAAATCAAAATGATGTAATCCACTATCAGCATAAATATCTATTCACTGTGAACGAATAATCATCGGATCACAGGTGGACCGCATAAATATCTAGCACGAAACAAAATCAAAAATATATAATTAACTTGCAAATAACTTTATCTTGTTATCTTACGAAAATATTTTTAATACATCAACCTGACATTTCATGGAAAGAGTGCAGACTTGTCAGTGCATATGTCCGTCTCACGTTTTAGGCTATCGCAAGTTTGACTGATTCCACGCTATTAAATAAAATTGCTGAGGGTCACTGTCCATGGCGCGTCATTTGGCGAATGCATGACGATTGGGAACTCGGACATTGCCGCTCTGTGGACAGTTTGTTTGCTTGCATTTTGCTTGCATGAAAACAAACTGTCCACAGAGCGGCAACGGTATTTCTCTGGAAAACAAAATACAACTAGCCTTAGTTTTAGTCGTTTCTGAAGATGCAATCATCTCCTAGGCAATTTTAATTAAAATAGTTAATGGATTTGACGTGTAGGGTAACAGATTATCGTATTGTCAGCACCCCTCCATTATTGGCACGTTTGAATTTATTTCATTGCATTAGTAACGGAAGTACAGCTAAACCTAGGAGCCAAAGATGGTTGTGTACTTTGGGTGGCGATAAACGAAATTTACCCTAATATTAGTATGCATGTTTTACCTAATTAATTCATCATTATGTCTTTATTAAGAAATAACTTACAGTAACTCCCAAAACCTCTATATTTTTTTTAACGGATTTATAATCTTCATGCATTGACACAATTCTATGTCTCAAGTGGACATCCACCCGATAAGTGGCCATAGCATTGAATCATCGATTGAAAACAAGAATGAACGGTTGTCATTATGAGCAAAAGATAATTAAATCCAAAAAAACAATTATTGTTGACGTAACATTATTTTTTATAAATTTTTAGTAAAAGAAATAGTTTAACCGATTTATATTAACCTCCATGCTAGAAAATCACGAAGCCACGAAGATATTGTTCTTATTTCAAAAGCTACGAAGAATTATTTATTATTTTCTTTCATATATATGGAATTTGTAAAACGTGATACGGACATATGCACTGACAAGTCTGCACTCTTTCCATGAAACGTCAGGTCGATGTATTGAAAAATTTTCGTAAGACAACAAGATAAAGTTCATATTTGCAAATTGATTATATATTTTAAATTTTGTATCGTGTTAGATATTTATGCGGTCCACCTGTGATCCGATGGTTATTCGTTCACTGTGAATAGATATTTGTGCTGATAGTGGATTACATAATTTTGATTTTGTGCAATATCAGATATTTTGAAGCGATATTTGACACCGGGCGTCAAATACTTATGCCGTTTCCGAAATCGATATTTATACCGGCCACAAATTATCACATAATTATACCGAGTTAGATCTTCATATATATATGCCTTTCACCAATGATCAGATGTTTTTGCAGGGCTGTCCATAGTCATATATTTATGCTGGTGACTGTACAAAGAAGAACTTCTATAGAAGTGCTGGCGTGGACGGCACGAAAATCTCGAACTTCTAAAGAAGTTGTTGGCGGTAAAAAGGTTAAACTCACTGTATTCTCTTCTGAAATCATTAATATTTTGCATCCAAATTCTTCTTTTCAAAATATGTATTCCTTTTATCTTCCGTTTTTTCAGAACTGCCGCTGCTATTACACAAATGCTATTATAACATACATCATCGTCGTCGTCTGAACTAGACAACAATGATAGTTCAAATAATTGTTCTGAATTCATTATGTAGGTGTGTTAGTCATCCCTAGCACTCAGATCCGCACTCTAGGTAGAAATGACCGCTGGTTGGTCGCTCGGCGAGTGATCTGACCGCTAAGCGAGTATCGCTCAGCGGCAAACTAGTAAAGCGAGTACTTGCTAGCGGCAAACTAGTAAAACGAGTACTCGCCGGCAGTGTAAACAGTTAGCGATCAACTATTAATATATGCATCTCTTTTATTGACACAGGATCCATATAATAGATATGTTACGATATATATAAATATATATATATATATATATAATAGATATGAGTACGTTTCTTGAGCGAGAAAATAGTCGATAGTTCGTCGCTTACTCGCCGGCGCGGGCGGTGGGACAGCTGCCTAATGGTTTGAATTTTTGTTGACAGGTACACTGCTACTGCAACTCGGCGAGTTGAACGAGCGACCGCTGTTTGACCGCGAGATATCACAGGACAGCCTTTACTTGGCGGCGGCGGCTAAGCAGCCGAACTTGCCAGAGGTAAATATTGTAATTTGTAACTAACACCATGATAAAAATCAACATGATTATTATAGATTTTCTGGAATACGCGTATGCCTAATATTCAGTGAGAGCTGTCTGGAAGTCAGTTACTCGTTTGAGGTGCTGAAGAGCGTAAATAAAGGAAGACAACTCTTTGGATAACTTTTGCATATGCGACTTCCAGTTTATATTGGTGTCCAGATCACAGGTAGCAGCACTCACGGTTTGTAGTTCGGTAATGAACGTTTTTGGTAGGGTTTGAATTGAATACTTTTTGTTTGGTTTAGATTAAGCTGCAGACTAGCCCCCCGACGAGCCCCCAACCAATTTACGATTTTGTTTAATGTTATATTTAACTTATTTTCTACCTCACCAAGACCAAAAATACTACCAAAGCAAGAAAACAACACCGAGACATCGTCCGCAAAGAGCATGCGATGATCGTCCGGGATGTTTGGGAGATCGTTTATATAAATAAGAAACAATATATCTGGGTGATTTCTATGTATAATAAGTATGTATTTAAGTATTTTAAGTAAGTATGTTTATCCATTGTCTATCAACCATCTAACGAGTTTCATAACGAAGCTTCTCTTAGGCTAGATATTGGTGTGAGCGTGGGAAAGTTTATTATTATTATAATATACACCCCAGCTCGCTTCCCTGGGGGATAGAGCCACTTACGAGGACTCTATCAGATCTTGTGTATTGTATCTCACCTGTCTCAAAATTTGTGTTTTCTATTTCTACATACTGAAAGCGACTGCTAAAATATGACTTGAACCATGCATGGGCCAATCCTCTAATTCCCATTTTGTAGAGTTTGCCCAGCAAGGTGTTGTAACAGACTCTGTCGTATGCCTTGCTCATGTCAAGCAAGAGACCAACAGCATATTTTTTATAATTTATTTCAGTGATGATTTCCTGCACATATTTATAGATTGAACCTTAGCAATCGTAGAGCGATTTCTCCTAAAACTAACTATTTTGACTGTCATGGAGTAATTTAAATTTTTCACAAAAGGAATAGAGACGTTCATTCATTGTCGTTTCAAATATTTTGGCTTATGTTGGTAGTAACGCAATCGGTCGGTAGTTATTTATATCTGTAGTTGCACCCTTTTTATGGATAGGTTTAGTTATTGAAACTTTCAACGCGTCTGGAAATATGCCGTCAGAGAATGATTCGTTTATAAGTTGGGTATATGGGATGGTTAAAATGTCGGCACATCTTCTTATTAATGTTGGTAAAATTTCGTCTATGCCGAAATATAATTTATTATTAAGGTTTTTTGTATTTTGTAAACTTCTTCAGGTTCGACAGGCCTTAGAAAAAAATATCTCTCCGTGAAGTTTCTTAATGCTATTTTATTTTTATTAACTGAGGTTGGTTTTAAATTACAAACGGAGGAGAAGAATGTATTAAATGCGTTCGCGACTTTTTTAGGGTCATGTAACATTTTGTTGTCGGGTGATTATAGCTGTATATTGTTTTTATTTAAACATGTAGTTTTATTGTAATTTGATGATACACACCATGAATCTTTGGTTTCACGACTATTTGCTACGTATCTTTTCACCAAACTAATATCCATTGATATACCAGATGGATCCCAACGGGAACCCGACCGCGGACCAAGAAAAGTCCCAGCAGTCACCCTCAAAGGATACTGAACTTCCCGCGGAGGGTATATGGTCGATAACCCTGGAGCAGTTCCTCGCCACAATGCTCTCGCAGGCGCCGGTTGAAGAGTTCTTCAATGAGAGGGTGGATCTGATGCCGCAGCTTGAGGTTTTGCGGCACAGGGACAGACTACAGTCGATATCTTAGCTTCACGAGTACTTTGAGGTAAGATTCTGTTAAGGCATGTGATATGTAGGATACTGTGTGGCAAAGTCAATAGTGTCTGGACAAAGTTATCAATTTTTACTTACTTAATTTTAGAAGAAACTTTTTGTAAACACAAAGATCCATCCAGATCCATAATTGTCAACCTCGTTTTGTATAACATAGGTCAATGTTCTTGCTATTAATTGAACAAACAGTCACAAAAGCGACGTAATGAGGACACTCTGCCAGCAATTCCTTATATGACTTTGTAGTCTTATAAGTATGCTGAATATCCGTTTACACAGTACCATTAAAGAACTTTAATGCTGAGAATCTAAAATACAGAATAAGTTGGCTTTGTATGGCCGGCTCTGTTTAATTCGCGCTTAAAAATACTGTTATAAAATGTTAGTAGCTGAATAAGCTCAATATTATATGACTAGTTTGCTTTTTAGATCTTTGTTCAGACACTATTCGCAACTAGATGTATGACAAAATGTCAATACGATGTCGATTGTAGATTGCAACATATGGGTGAGTGTGCGTTCGAATGAAATGTTCCAAATATAGTTACCTAAGACCACCTTAATGTTATTATTGTTTTATTGTTAGTATAATCATCATGTATCAACGAATTTTCTTTATACTGATTTAAAAAATATATATGGTACAAATGTTTTAATAATTAGTGTGAGTACACACGTTTGCACATCAAACTACCACCAACTGTAATTTTTTTCCAACAGACTTTAAAACTTTATGTGAATACATATAACTTTATAGAACACTAGCTGACCGGCGGACTTCGTACCGCTTTGACGGTTTCCATGACAACAAAACAAACAAAACGTTGACCGTTTCCATGACAACAAAACAAACAAATCATTCGTCCGCTTAAGAACACCCGTATCCCATGATGGACCCTATTGCAGCGCCACCTATTCCGGGTCCAATTGTAAATCTAAACCATTCTCGAATCACTTGAACACACAGTTTTTTTTTATCTAAATCGGTCCAGCCGTTTAGAAGGAGTTCATAACATACACACGCACAGAAGATTTATATCTTATAATATATAATAATATTCTCGTGTCACATGTGAGTTGCCATACTCCTCCGAAACGGCTCGATCGATTTTTATAAAATTTTATATATAGATTCGGTAGGTCTGACAATCGGTCGTAATCTATTTTTCATAGCCTTAAGTGATAAGGGTGGTCCACCCCAAACATTTTTTTAGTTTTTGGATTTTTTTCCAATACAAAATGATTTGTTTGTATTGTTGTCATGGAAACTGTCAAAGTTGTACGAAGTCCGCCGGGTCAGCTAGTATATATATATATAAAGATTTATTGAAGAAATTTGACACGATTTGGATAGTCTAAAGTGCAGGCGTCCGTAGTACCTTGCAAAAGTGGCATAATTTGTAAAAGGAAATTAATTCTGAAAGCTATCTATAGAACAAGAAATTAATTTACTGTACTAAAATGGATTAAATCATGTTTTATTAAATACTTATTCATAAAAACTATTTAAGGGTGCGCCGTCCATAAGTGACAAGTGTCATATGTTTTATTTGAAATGTCGTCGTCCATATTTATTTGATGCCGCGCGGCCATACTAATTTTGTATGGGGAATTTATGGTGCTTAATATTATTTAAATAACCACTTGATGAATCGAAAATGTAGTCTAGCAATTTGTAGTTTATCCATTGATGATTGTTTAGACAAAATCAGAGGTACAATAATTTAGATATCTATTATATAACTATAAGAAATCTACTAAACGCCGCCACTCGTTTTAATGATTTTTGCCCAACTTTAAATGATATTGTAGAAAAAACTATAGCGTGTTATGAATTTATGGTTCTGACAAATTGTAAACACGTTCCCTATGATACTAAATATATATTTTGTTCATTTAATACGATAGTATTTTCAATTATATTTACTTAACCGTAACTGCATTTTTGGCATTTTTTGTCGGCGCACCCTTAAGCATTATTTAGTTAAATATTGTTTTGTCAACGTCACACAAACGTAATTTTGAATTTGAGAAAAAAAGACAAAACAATGATTAACTAAATAATGCTTAAATAGTTTTTATTAATAAGGGGGTAGATTTTTTTTTACTTGGTGTAATGTCTTGGATTTCACATATTTTTATCTGAGTAGTGTGAGTAAAATGTTTACAGATGTTACCTATAAGCATGGTGCAATAATGTATGACCCATATAAGTTATTTTGAAGGTCAGTGAATGTATTTGAAATCTCAGATCATGTAAGTATAGCTACTCTGTTTGCATTAATTTTGAATAACATTAATTAATTGTGCTACCTTGTATTGTTTTTATTGACGCGCAGTATACCTATATTTTTTAAATTCTAAAAAGCCATCCTCTGTCGATAATATTTTTCATTTATTATTATTCGCCTTAGAACTATATTTTCTTGAAGGACAGAAATTATCTATAATCCGCATTCCGAAATTATTTTATAGACTTAAACTAATATAACGAATAAAAATATAGTTTCGCATGTAGTCATAGCCATATTCGTTTCGTAAGTAGGTTAATCAACTATTGTATATTGAATCAATGTATTTGTATATGTATGAATTTGTAATACTGGTAAATATAGTTATAGTACAAATATATAATTATAGTGTGTACATACATATTTAAAGCATTTACTGTATATTTAGTTGTTAATTTTTAATAAGTTGAAAATGTAATACCCTTTTTTATTTGTTGAAAAATATGTGATTCGCGTCAAGGAATTGGTGTAGTCACCAACAAAAGTCGTTAACTTTGTCAAAGCAATTAAAAAGTTGACAGACGCTAATCAACTTGTTGTAATGCAATTATTATGACGTGCTACTAAAAGTATTGAGCTACTTTTGTTGGTGACTGTACTAGTGCTAGCTGAAGGGATTTTTTTGGTACCCTTTCCATTTATTTTATTTTAAATGGGGCAATATTGCTAGCTACAGCAAACAGCTAGTCACATTTTAGGCGTGAATTATATTTTTTTATTTATGAGAATTAATAAATGAACTATAGCTAATGCATATAAATATCAAAACTTAGTTAAACAGTTTTTTTAAAGTAACAGCACTAGTTATTTCGTTTAATGATTCTAGAACGATTTGTGTTATTGCCCATTTCGTCGTTCCTACTATATAAAATGCATTTTTATTACACTATGACTGTTATGATATTTAAGTAGGAATTATGATTAAAAACTTTATTTGAAATTAACTATTAGTGAAGCAAATAATATAACTGTATTAAATGAGTGCCTCTGGTTATCATTTCCGTTTAAATTTATTACGTATACTTTTAAATATGTGTGCTTCTTGTACGTAATCGATGGTGCTTTGCGATAAATATGTATAAAGCAATATTAATCTTAACATTAAATGGAAATAATTTTATTTTTTATATAAGCCCCAAAATGTTTTTAAAACGCTACCATTACCGTCTGTCTTTACAGTTTAATTATATGCCTGCTGCATAAATCGATCATTTGATTGCCGTCTTTTTTGTATAGCCGTCATCAAATTGATCGAAGTATCCTTCGAATTAACTTAAGTGCTAAGAAATGTATGACCTGTGTAATGTGCTTCGATTATTTTGATTATGGCTGTACATTGTAGAGCGCGCTATAACGCCTCGGCTTTTATGATACATTTATCTACGCTAGCGCAAATTTGCAGTTACGTGATATTAAATAAATTTGACACAAATGCTTCGTCAAAACCGTTCTCTAGATTTGAGCATATTTATCATAAAATCTGTGGCCGGTATTCTTCAATAATGTACCTACTAGATAAGGGATCCGAACAAAAGAACATTTCAAAAGTGGTTCTGGTTGCTCATATGGTCATACCTATACATTAAAATTTCTAATCATCCTACTATTATTATAAACGCGAAATTTGTAAGTATGGATGGATGTTACTCTTTCACGTAAAAACTACTGAATGGATTTGGATGAAATTCGGCATACAGACAGTTTATAACCTGGATTAACATATAGAATACTTTTTATCCCGATATTCCCACGGGAACGGGAACCACGCGGGTGAAACCGCGAGCGGCCGCTAGTAAAATATAAAAAAAACATTGGATAGAATCAACAACTTCAGCCTACTGTAAACCTTAAATCTTAACCATAAAGACTAATAAAGTTTGCAAAATATTTGTACTTAATATTTACTGTCATCGCCACAAACATTGTGGCTCCGTGGCACCAAAATCGCCTACAGTTTCTCAATTGCTCATCGGGAGGGAATTCAGTACATTGATGATTGTATTACTACAATATGTCATTATTTTTTTGTGACATATAGGCGCGTCCGTTTTGTTTTCATATCTATCGATAATCGGAAGTTCGATTTACAAAGTAGAGGTCCATGGTGCTGCGTGCGAGTTTTATTTAGTATATTTCGATCACGTTAAACTAAACGAGAATTGGTATATCAAAATTTTAATTCCCCTCGTTTGTTACCAGCAGAAGCTGCTTTATCGCCAAACCAATTTAACCGCATTTTTGGTAGTGGTAGGGCTAGCTACCACCGTCTTATCTAAATATGTCGCCATAACATCAATGTTCAAAGTCAAAGGCAAAGTCAAATATTCTTTATTCAAATAAACTTTAGAAAAGTGCTTTTGAATAGTCTATAATTTTTTTACCTACTACCCATTCAGGACGTCTATATTTTAGCTGTTTGCACCATTGTTGTGTTCCGACAGCTAAGATAAGATAGCCAGTGCCTCAGTAAAATTAGGATTCCCGGTGAAGTGCGCTTCCACCATTGGCCCTTATCATCGCTTTACATCAGGTGAGATAAAGGCACTGTACTTACCCGTAAAATATTTAAAAAAATATTAACCTCTTAGCGCCTTTTACATGTAATACTAGACCCATTTTTTGTTAATATTATAAAATAAACGGGCAAATTGAATCAAGTCTTTGCTACACGTATAACTAAATATAAGCCCTATTTTGTTTATGACCACATTTTATGACAGTTGTTTAGATGTCCAACATATGGCTTTGGTCGTTTCGGCACAACTCAATCCAATCGACTCCATCACTTTTCTACCAATGTATTTCGACCTCAGAACAATAACTAAAGCTATAGAAGGATGGCTAAAATAAAAATCGTGCAACTATGTTTAGTTCCGTTCTATCTTATGGCTAGAAAAGGAGGTTGAAGTGCGACAAATGGTTGACACTTAGTTTTTATTTTTTGTATTGTTATGTCAAACGGTCATCAGATAATCGGTGATCAAAAAAATCTTTGAGTCCTTTATAAAGTCACTCACTACATTACCTCAGATATGACGTCAAAAATCTGGTGACACCTTCGAAATAACGAAAGAAAAAGGACAATGGATCTCTTTCCAATACATCACTTAGGTTCATTAGTTAAAATAGTACGAACTGATGAATGAGTGTTGCTATTTTAGTCCGGTTTCTATAGCTTTAGTTATTATTCTGAGATTTCGACAGATAGTAGGTATAGTCGACAATAAAATTGCTTTACCACCTTAGAAGTGAATTTTGTTTGCATATAATAAAACAACAAGTTCTATTTTTGTTTAAAAGACCACGTGACAGGTACGTTGTCATTATTGACAATGAGCCATAGCGACATATTATTGTAATGGAAGTTTTTGTCAAAATAGCCTGAGAGCCAAACTAATTCGCTATATAACTCAACAATAATTCTATATCTGTATTTTCTTAACATAAAAAAATTGATTATCTAGTTTATTACATAATTCATTAGTAATCCACCAATATTTGTGACAGCGACATTAAAAAAAACAAATACCTACAAAGCTTTATAAAATCTATATAAAATGGGCAAAAATGGTATAAATATTATTTACTTTACATTTGAATACCTTTATTAGTTATCTTTCGTAAAATTTAATAATCCTCCTATAAATATAAATGAAAAACAAATAAACTTAAAAAAACTCTACGTAAACTCGAAAGTGGCATTACACCTATGTTAAAAATGCTATCAGATCAGTTTTTAATTACTTTTGTTTCATTTGCTTCCATTAACACGTAATGTACTAAATCCAATTTAAATTATATAATGATAATAAAAAATCTGCTATTATTATTTTCTTAGAGTACATTGTGCAGGCGTGCGTTACCCCAGCGGAATGTTGTCGAATTTCTTGGATTCTTGATATAGAATAATTAGTGCTCCATCTCGTGTAATTGTGCGCGAAATCTTAAATTTATGCGTCCAGTAGTTTTTTAGATATTCGCGAAAAACAGATGCCGCTGGGGTAATGTTACCCCAGCAACACATTTTTTTTCCTGTGGACTTATCAAAAAAAAAGTACCCAGGAAGATAAATCTTGGGGCACTGTAAATGTGCGTGTTAGTCTTGAATTTGTGCGTCTTATAATTCCGAAGTTATTCAAAAAACCGCTGGGGTAACGTTTGAGTGGTTGCTGTATCTCGCGAACGGTGAGGCGCACAAATATGATTTTTTTTTTACACACAATGTAATGAATTTGTGCGTAATTTGAGCAAAAGCAGAAATTGAAAAAAATGCACCGTTCTGAAGATATATTTATTTTGAAGAAAATGGATAATCTGTCCTAGCTCCTTAAATACTAACCTTAGAAACTAATTTCTGATGGTGATTCGTACCTTATAATACCCTACAACGTCTATTAAAATCTTAAAAGCTTACTGCAAGTCGTTAATGAGTTATGGCACTTTAAATGTCACTGGCCCGTGAGGTATTTGGTAGTCGCTTACATGAGTTTGGTATGGACCAGCAAATCACTTATTAAGCAAATAATTAGTGCCTTCATTCAACTAGCTATTTGAAAATTTTCAGCCCAATGCACTTATTATTTAAAGATTTATAGTAAAAATGGTAAATGAAGCGAAATACAGTGATAAACCGACCAAGTTAAGATGAATATCAAAAAGCGGCCGCGCCATACATGACGCTAACCTTCTAAAATTTATGGCATTATGATCGGTACAGGTGCAGACACAAGCGATAGACTATTCTTGAGAAATAAAACACCGATGCATTTTTGTTATTTCCATGACGATGAGCAATGTTATTTCGATAAGGATTTGATATTTTCTACTTAAAGTATCCTTGATTATAACATTTAATGTGACAAATAAGTTTTTTTTTTATTATTTAAGAAATATAATGTAGCCTATGTTTCTCATGAAATTCTTTTCTGGTGAAAGAATTTTGAAATATTCGCGAGATAATCGCTGCGCCTACCGGATGACTCCCCATGGCATGCGTTATACTGACTTATGCCCAAGACAGGCAGCTCTACTGCGTGTTTACGTACCGAGCCGAGCAGCCGTAGGTAGTCAATCCAAAGACACGGCCCAGTTAAAATACTGTAACTGTATACTTATTTATACTAAGTGGTTGTGCAGTGTTGGGTAGTGTTGCCATATAAGGAAGCACGATAAGAAAGTAGATAAAAATTTGCCACGTGTATGCGTGCTCTTTTTCTTTTTGCTTATCCAACGTTGCCAGCGCGAAGCGACAGTGAGTAGGTACAGTATGCGTGTGTGTCAGTGAAACAGAGTCGATGAGTAGACTATAGCTTGTCAAGATCGTGCTTACCGCGCCCACGGGGTACAGGGGTTGGCGGGGACGAAGTAGCACGCAGTCCGCCGCACGCGGTGCGTTCGCTTGCCCTCCCACTACACCGCCCGCGTCCCTTCCGAGACCGTTTCACCTCGTCCCCGCCAACACCTGTACCCCGTAGGCGCGGTAAGCACAACCTTGACAAGCTATAGGTTTTTTATTATTTCATATAGATATAGATTTAGGTATAATTTTGACGATGGCGTCAAATGATTCATTTCAGTTCGCTTTAATTATTCATATATTCATTCATGTATGGGTTTTCATTGCAGAGAATAATCTCGGGCAACAAGCTTGAGGCCCGTACCAGCCAATGGCTTATTATTATACTTACGAAAAAGTTGATGTAGGTACCTACATTTTGAAAAGATATATTATATTATAAGATTCGCTTATAATATAGTGCTGCAACGTCACCTTGGTGCTTGCTTAGTTACTGTAAAAATATAAATCTTTAAATAATAAGTGCATTAGGCTGAAAATTTTCAAAGGGCTAATTGAATGAAGGCACTAATTATTTGCTTAATAAGCGATTTGCTGGTCCATACCAAACTCATGTAAGCGACGACCAAAATACCTCACGGGCCAGTGACATTTAAAGTGCCATAACTCATTAACGACTTGCAGTAAGCTTTTAAGATTTTAATAGACGTTGTAGGGTATTATAAGGTACGAATCAATATCAGAAATTAGTCTCTAAGGTTAGTATTTAAGGAGCTAGGACCGATTATCCTTTTTCTCAAAATAAATATATCTTCAGAACGGTGCATTTTTTTCAATTTCTGCTTTTGCCCAAATTAAGCACAAATTCATTACATTGTGTGTAAAAAAAAATATATTTATGCGCCTCACCGTTCGCGAGATACAGCAACCACCCAATCGTTACCCCAGCGGTATTTTGAATAACTTCAACGCCCCAACTCTACAGCTCTAACGCCCCAAGATCTATCTTCCTGGGTACTTTTTTTTTGATATGTCCACAGGAAAAAAAAATGTGCCGCTGGGGTAACGTTACCCCAGCGGCATCTGTTTTTCGCGAATATCTCAAAAACTACTGGACGCACAAATTTAAGATTTCGCGCACAATTACACGAGATGGAGCACTAATTATTCTATATGAAGAATCCAAGAAATTCGACAACATTCCGCTGGGGTAACGCACGCTTGTGCAGTTAGTGAAACAACCGACTTCTTCCTAAAGTATTAGTTTCCCGTTGTATATCTTTATGGATTTCAACTTTGGTGCTTAGATAAGGTGAACATAAACACTTTTTCACGATAAAACCGGTGATAGCATATTTGCTGTAAAATTGCACCATTTTCGGGGTATAACTTTTTTTCGATACTTTCCAATGCGAGATTTTGTTGGATTCTAAAATATAGTCTCTTATAATTATATTTAATGGCCGTTTACAAAAATTTGGCCTGTTATTGAGTTTTTACAAAAATATCGGAAAGTTCTTGGGCTAAATGTGATAGATAAAGCAATTTCAGGGTCGACTATACATGATATTTTAAAAACTTTGTTAAATTATTAAATATATACAGTTTTGTAGCAATTCACTAAAACTTAACACATGCCATAATTTAACTTTAATGAGACAATATGGTTGAAGTGTGTTTTTATATTAAGGTTTAAATTATAGTGACAAAATGTAAGTTTTTGTAACTATTGCTGAAATGTAAGTTCTAGGGTTAGCCAAGGTGAGGCGAAGTGAGGCAGAAACCTGCTCTACCAGCTATCCTAGCATCTGGACTCTGCTATCCACTTGCTCCGACAGGGTGTTATAACACCCCTAAAAGTATTATATAGATGTACCCTAATGTAATACTTTTAGAGTTTTATTTACAACAACACACAAACACTTGGTCGGACTAATTGGGTTATATATCTTATTAGGCAGAGCAGTCATTAGCAGCCATTAGAGCGTTTACGCCGCACACTAGCGCCGCTAATGAAAAAAAAAAACATATCTAGTAATTAGAGATAGAAAAGCAAATTATGCTCAACAAACTATTTGAATGAAGTAATTTAACATTTTTACGTCACCTAATGAACATCTGACATGTTATGGTTTTGTTAAATACTTAAATACGGCGTTATAGTTAAAAGTGGCCGTAACGTCTTAATTAACTAAACGATAACATGTCAGGTGTTCATTAGGTGATGTAAAAATAAATTACTTCATTCAAATAGTTTGTTGAGCATAATTTGATTTTCTATCTCTAATTACTAGATATGTTATTTTTTTCATTGGCGGCGCTAGTGTGCGGCGTAAACGCTCTTAAAATAAAATATATATGTTATTTGCTATTTGCTACCAATTGAGTGACGAGTGTAATTGTAGAGACAATAGAAGTAAAGTTTATCTTATTGACCTTAATGTCGGTTAAACACTTCATTGCGCCCAATGTACGCGTTTATCGAACACACTTAACTTGTTTATTTTATATTGTTATTACCTATCTCAATGTCATAACTGTGTTTATCCAATAGGTTATCTAACATAATTGAAAGTAATAAATGAAAGTCCTCATGATTTATGTTTTGTTTATTTATTTAATTAAAAACCCGTTTAGTTAAAAACCAAAATCTTTTAATTTAATTTTTTTTTTCTAACGAAATAAAATAAAATAACCTCAAATCTAAGTCTTTGTAAAATACTTAAAAGTACGTATAACTATAACCATTATAACTTAGTGACATAATTTACAAATTATGTGACTTACATTGGAATGGCACTACATAATTCTCCAACATGCTTGTAGATACCGAATCGTCGAATGTAAAAATTGTAAGGAATATTAACAATGACTGGTGGAGTGAGGTTTATAGTATACTAAACGAGTACACGAACAAATATGATTTATGTAAAAGCCATTATGATAAAAATCTCGTGCAGCAACACATTTTTTCCTTACATTGTGATTACACAATAATATTTGCAATTCAATATTTAATCAATACAGGAAAAATATGTAATGACACCATTTACTTATCGATGAATGACACATAAGGACTCGCCAAGACATATGTCATATAGGAAAAAGTATCATTACTAATGAGTTTAGTGCAAAGAGTTTGGTAATAATGTTGTAATAGGTGGATCACGGGGGAGAACGAAGGATTTAACTGTCGTGCTATATGTCATATAAAGTAATAATGTTTATTTTCTGCTTTATTCATTTTACAAGAGATAATATTTTGAGAATATAACGCACTACCAATACAATACTGGTGCAAGACAAAACATTGAAGAACAGTACAGTTCAATTTCAAATATCAGTATGTTTTGACTTGCACCGGTATTGTATTGGTAGTGCGAAATATTATTTTATTAAATATTTTCTGTTTCATTGTACAGGTAATATTTTGAGAATATAATATTATGAGAACGAAGCGATAAAAGGGTTACATATTAAAGAGAACAATTAAAATGAATTCAATATGAAACAGTTGTAAAATTGTATTATTAGCAATGATGGGAATTGGTGGCCGCTTACCCTGGCTCCAATGATGCTATAACGCGTCGCTGATATGAAAACGGGGAATGGCTCTTGGCATGGCCACCATAACTAATTCTAATTCGGACTATATAGATAGTATGTCGAAATATGTCGCAAAATATCAGTTTGTCGGTCTACCGTTCAAAAGTTATAAGGGGTCACAGGTGGCTATGCCAGGATGAGCCACACCGGGGAATGGCGTCGTCCAGCGTAGCTTCAACAAGATAGTCCCGTTGCTACCAAAAGATATTAGGGTTGATATCTTTTGGTAGCAACGTTGTTGTGGTTAGACGGTAGCCGTATGATGCTGAATATGAAGGGTTAACGGGTATTATTAGTACAATACAATGATATTATATAAGTAAAAAGGTAGATACGTTAATAACGCCCTTAAGACGTTCTTAACAAAAGAAGGCAACCGTACGCACAACTGTCCAAAAACCAAGCTCCATTTATTACTCGGATGCATCTTTTTTGCATTCTGAAGACCTTTTCCACTTCAACCGAGTTACCCCACAACAAAAGACCGTATCTAAATACCGACGACACATGACCGTGATACGCCGCTGCTGCCGCCGCATCAAAAGAAATAGTCTGGCGTATTCTTTTAAGGGCAAACACAAATCTACTAAGTCTTTGGCATATAGAATTAACATGATCCTTCCAATTCAAGTGCGAGTCTAAAGTAATTCCTAGAAATTTAAAAGAAGTAACTTTGCTTACCATTTCATTATTATAACCGATGTCAAGAGATAATGGGTTACTATTATGCGAATTAAATTGCATTATTTTTGTTTTATTGATATTTACAGATAAATTATTGTGACTTAATATCTATGGACACTTTAAACAAAGCATTCATAGATGTTTTTTTTAAACAAAGCATTCATAGATGCTTTGTTTAAACAAAGCATTCATAGATGCTTTGTTTAAACAAAGCATTCATAGATGCTTTGTTTAAACAAAGCATTCATAGCTGCTTTGTTTATACAAAGCATTCATAGATATTAATAACATGAATCACTACATATCACTACATAGTATAAAACAAAGTCGCTTCCCGCTGTCCTGTATGTATGTATGCTTAGATCTTTAAAACTACGCAATGGATTTTGATGCGGTTTTTTTTAATAGATAGAATTATTCAAGAGGAAGGTTTATGTGTATAAAAAAATGTTGCATTGCATGCATAATATAGTAGAGAAACACTGATAACTTAAGAGGTTTCGCATTTTTTTGCGCTTACATTGCAAACGCTGGCTGAACCCTTCGAGGTAGATCCAAATAATGTACTACAGTATTGTACACCTTAAAAAGGTCTACAAAAATATCCGCAACGGTATATGTCTATCTCTTAGGGATAACTCACAATAATCATTTTTTAACCTTTACTTTTTACGAAAAATAATGGCTTATTTACGAAGCAATTTTAAGCAATACAGCATTAATCCTTATCCAATTAAGTACCTTAAATACATTGTGAATTTAATATAGATCAATATGGCCCTTTACAGCATGTAATTTAAATGAATATTTTCGAAGATATTACAGATTTAAAATGCAGGGACATAGCATATAAAACAAAGTCGCTTCCCGCTGTCCCTATGTATTTGTATGTATGCTTAGATCTTTGAAACTACGCAACGGATTTTGGTGCGGTTTTATTAATAGATAGAGTGATTCAAGAGGAAGGTTTATGTGTATAAATACATGTTGCATTGCATGCATAATATAGTAGAATGTCTTGCTGACACGCGATTGATATACTAAATTTTTGTACTTTTTATTTCTTTTTGTTTTATTAACTTAATAAGGTAGTGAACTCATTTAATTTTGTATTAATTGTATTACATTCATAAAATCATAAATAAAGTTCAGCTAAACTGTTACACGACATTTATTGACTGTTAGGCGGTACGAAGTTCGCCGGGTCAGCTAGTTATTCTATAATATATGAAATATCTATGAATGCTTTGTTTAAAGTCTCATGTGCTAAATCCTTGTCTTTGACCTGTACAATAATAGTAGTGTCATCGGCAAAAAGTATACACCTATGCGACATGAACTTTGGCAGATCATTAATGTATAGAAGGAATAGTAAAGGGCCTAATATGCTTCCTTGGGGGACACCAGAGCTATTCAAAACTAATTCAGATCAGAATCAGAGAAACTTCTGTTTAATAAAACTCTTCTTGTCATTTTGAACAACTCTGACGACCTCCGTCAGTTGCTTCCTATCTCGTAAATAACACTCCAACCAGTCAAGTGCCTTGCCTCGGATGCCGTAATTATCCAATAATTTGTTTTGATCAACAAAATCGAATGCCTTACTCAAGTCCATAAACAGAGCCACAACGGGGCTAGTAGCTTTCTTTTCGTTTTTATTGCCTTAACGTTTTTCCTTTTACATCATTTGACAATATTTAAAATTAAATATGTGTATACATTGCTGACGCTGCGTTCGAAAACTAACGATCTTTTGCGGTTGTTTTGTATGCGTATAACACTTATCTATATTTTAGATATCATTGAACAATATCAATTTGCTTGGCATTAATGTACCTAAACGGTCAACCAATGAAGCATTGAATATTATTTTATATTCGTAGGATACAGCGTGTACAATCTACATTTGCTGTGTATTTTAAGCACAACCGCAGATAAAACTTGCGGAAACGAGTAATGAACTAATGATTGCTTAGCACTTGATGTTTCAGTATACCTACTCGTTTTATTATATTTATTTCTAGTGGTATTAGATGAAATATATTTATATTATGCTAGTACTTTACTCGCGACTTTGAACGCGTGGATATAAGATTTGTTTTTTTTAACTTTTTTGTAATAAAATATAGTATTTTTGGAATTAAACCAGTAGTTCCAGAGATTACCCTCCTCAATCAAACAAAGTCACAAACTTTACCTCTATCTTAATAGTATAGATAGATAGATATAGATATAGATATCGTACCATTTAAAGTATAGTTAACGCAATCTCCGATCTAAAGGAAAAAAATTGGGCCACATCACTTTTCGAGATATTCATCAGCTTGCTGGAGGCATGATCCCCAGAAAACTCATCAATAAACGCCTATTTCTCGAAGAGTATTTTGACTTTATTTTTTTCCTTAGATGAAGACTGCTCTAATTATCTCTAAATGCTACTACAGTATGTATATAAATTAAGAATATTTCTATTGTGCATACTGGAGCCATGGTTACGTTTTAGTGTTACAAACCGAGTACAATAATATGTACCCCCGCCGGGAATCAAACCTGGAATCTTTTGGTCTGAGACTGGTGGTGGTGAAACCACTGAACCATAGAGGTGGTTTTTATGTGACAACATTTTAAAGGTTAGGATTCGTTTAAAAATAACAATGGGGGATGTTTATAAAATAAAATTTTGTGTAGTTCATTGGTACATACTATATTATTTTTATTGCAATTTATAGTGTAGTATAAAACAAAAGACTTTTAATACCAAAAAGCTGTTATTGCTGAGTGAATTTCAGCGTCCAGGCATGTGTCGAATTGACGTGTTCCAGATTTGGCAGGTAAATCTTCGTTTTTCTGCCATCGGCACTAGCCACCCACTGAAAAATGAGATATAGTTGAATATTTGGCATTAAAACTTAATATTGATTTCTAAGTTTAGAAAACAATAAAATTCCACTGTTTTCTATGAATTACGCGAACACTATCTATTAAATTAAAGACGAATAGACGAATCTAAACCACTAAACGAATGTGCAGTGGTGAGACTGCGAAGAAAGAGACGACCCGGCCCGGCTTCGCTCGGGAGCAATATCAAAACGAAAATGTTAATATTGTTAAAAAAAATTGAACGGTTTAAGCAGCGTAAGTCGAAAACGCGCTTAAACGCCCAAATTTTAACAGTCACAGTATATTGTTGTTTGTTTAAATACAATATTTCATAGAAAAAAAATATTTTATCTATCTACCATCTGGTCTATCTATCTATTTAAACCGCATCAAAATCCCGAAAAGTGGTTCCTGAGATTAGCACGTCCTAACAAACAGACGCGTTCCGGTAACTTTTTTATACTACCTAGGTATAGAAACTCGAATTCAAAATGTTAGGATTAAATCATAGTAAATTATGTTAAAAAAATTCAACGCAGGTAAAACGCGTGAAAGGCGTTTCATTGTAATTAAAACTTTTGTCACTTTTTGGCATTGTATGCCAAATATTTTTATAAATATCTGGGTCTAGAGGAAAATAAACCTTACAAACATGCGATTAAATAGTTTTCTATATTGACTGTGTGATAATATAGTTTGAGACTTCTACGTTAAAACTTTTTTGTGTTAACGCGATAAAAAATCACTTAAATTTTAATGTATTTAACACCATGCCACAACCACTTTGGTGCTGCTGCTGCCTATACGAGTATAACGCTTATCAGTTGACGAGTGTGTCAATAAAAACTAAAATAATAAACAGAATTCGCAACGATCGAGTACTACATAATTTGATATAAAAAAGAGCGATTTTCAAGCTTCACCGGTGAAAATCGACATGAAATATACTCGTAATATTTTTGCATTATTTACAATTTGACTACCCATCAATTGTAGTGATGACTTGATGACAATGATGGAGCTCTTTGCCCAGCTGTGGGACAGTCATATGCTATTTACTTGCCTCCTCACAAATTGATAATTAGGTTACATTTTAACCAGAGGCGGTGTTTAGACCCAGAGGTCCCGGGTTCGATTCCCGGGCTTGTTTGTCCGCCTGCCTAGCTACCACCATCTTATCTAATATGTCGCCTTATCATCATGTTTGTAGTATTTTTGTGTTCCGGCAGCAAGAGATAATATAGCCAGTGCCTCATTATTATAGTTGAGGAATCCGCGTGAAGTGCGTTTCCAACTTTGGTCTTATCATCACTTAACATCAGCAACGCTACTCTCTAAGCCGCTGCGCAAACGTAGACACTTTTGTGTCTTGTGTGGGACACAAGCTACCAGTGAATATGAAATCAGCCCTCCCTGCGCAGACGTAGACACTTTCTGTGTCCAGTTACTTCCACCTGACACTAATCAAAAAGTGTTCGGTGTAGGTAACTGGACACACAAAGTAGTCAGTTAAAGACACAAGCAACATTAACAAACTTCCTTACAATTGTACTGATCTGCGCAAACGGACGATGCAATCGGTGTCCGTATCCTGTGTGCGACACAAGCCACGCACGGCGCACACTGAGCGGGTGGCGCGGGCGTGGCGCGGGGCGAGCCGAAAACCCGAAATTAGGGATGCATGATTTTACTCTTTGAATCGATTTAAAAAAAAAAATTATCTAAATTATTAAATTTAAAAACTTATATCTATGTACAGTAAAATTAACATTTGTAACATAATGTTGAAGTGAATTTTTGATGATTAAACGAACTTACCTGTAAGTGAAGTTCTATCATAATTATACGAAGCGCCTCGTCCGAAGAGATTAGTAGTTAATTATTTTATATTGTTACTTGTAGTATCGCATAGATGTCACCACTCCTGCACTATCGTTGAGATTTAGTTTTTTTTTTTTTTTTTTTGTGGGTATCCCTATCTATCTCTATGGCGCCATTGCCTCGCGTTCGTCATTTAGTTTAGAGATTCATGTTTTTTTTTTATGTATTTCCCTAGAGATTAGTAACGGGAATTATGGCAGAGTAAGGGTGGGTGGGAGTTACTAATCTCTTCGGACGAGGCGCTTCGTATAATTATGACAGAACTTCACTTACAGGTAAGTTCGTTTAATCATCAATTATACTTCGCGCCTCGTCCTCGAGATTAGTAGTTAATTATTTTATATTGTTACTTGTAGACTTTGAGAGTAGTAATAATGTGGGAAATATCATCAATGGAAATACTGTTCGAATTAATGTAGGTTTATTTGTATACTTAATTAAACAACATTATGTAGATCAGTAATTTAACTAATATATAATTATTCTTGTAATAATCATAACAGTTCCTAATTTAAATTTTTCAAATCAATCAGTATTGTAATTTGCTACATAAAATACCTAACCATCAAAATAGAATGAGGTAAAGATGTCCCACCGGGAGCTGGAATGGGAAATTATCGTGCGTTTATGAGGTGGAAATGTTATAATTCTGGAGACCACAAGGGCTTTAAATACGGGATACTATGGTTGCGTATGATGGCATAGTGACATTCACAAGAGCTACTTGTAGCCTAAACTGAATAAATGATTTTGAATTTTGCGTAGGTCACAAAGGAACAACCATGATACCTTTTGCTTTGTCAGAAATTATTTTCTTTAATACTTTTAATATAATAGAGAAGGGAGGAAACGCATAAAAATTCAAACCACTCTATGTTATGGTAAAAGAATCAATATTTATAGCATCAGGGTCTGTATGCCATGAGATATAATTTCACACTTTTTATTTATGCGGCTTGCGAACAGGTCAATATCAGCAATACCAAATCATTCTATCAAGCATTGAAAAGTCCAGTTTGCTAACTCCCATTTAATGTCCGGGTGAGATTTGCGTGATTCCGCATCTGCGATGACGTTATCGCTTGATTTGATATAAGATGCGAAAATGAACAGCTTACGATCTTCACACCACTGCCAAATTTCCCTGGTTATCTGTGTAAGGTGTGGGAATTGGATCCCACCCATTCGATTTGTGTAGGCAATTGCAGTAGAATTGTCTATGAACAGAATTTGGCAGCCTTGAAAGCCTTTTGCAAACGTTTTCAGCGCAATGAAAGCAGCCAAGAGTTCGAGATAATGTAGATGTTTTAACCGCTCATCATTAGAACATTGGCCACTCGCTGTATAATCTTGACAGGCCGCACCCTACCCCGTCGTTGAGGCGTCAGAATAAATTTCAGTGCTATTTTCGTCATTCCTAATGCGGCGCACTGAGTGACCTATGTTGTTTAACCATCATTGAATATCGGATACAGTGTAACAGGAATATTCATTGTTTTATCATAGTCGTCGTCATTTCTCAGGTTAAGAAATTTACAGCGTTCTAAATCCTTAGTGTCAAGTAGTCCATACAATACAGCTGGGCATGCTGATACTAGCCAGCCAAGCCAGTGACTTGGGCGAGCTTCCGGACTTTACAATTTCTTATCTTCAAAAAGTTTTCCAATTCTGTTATAATTTGCAATCTTTTATCTAAAGGTAAGCTTAAATTAATTTCGTGCGAATTGAATGATCGTACCAAATTTACAAGTTACAGAAGGTTTAAGAACGCTCTTTTCCTCGTTGATAATGAACCCAATTGAAGTTAATAGGGTTATAGTAATTTTTATGTTTGCTATACATTGCTGGTAAGTTTGACCGAATAGCAGCCAGTCATCAAGATAAAGTGTGGAAATTAATCCTGCAGTTCTTAGTAGTTTTAATTTTTTAAGGTTAAAGATAAACCGCATTTTACCGTTAGGTTTCGGCGTAAGGAATATACTTGATATAAACTAGTTTTTACAAGGTTCGCATTCAGTTCAATATCTACGTAATCACCAATAGCTTCGTAAAAAAGAATATTATTTTCATTACTTTTAACCGGAGTGTGTGGGAATCGAATCTTAAAATGCTGGAGCCGAGAAAGGGATTTTATAACCATCAATCCAAGAAAGAATTGTTCTGTCTTTCGTAATAAGGAACCATTGGGTTTTAAAGTAATGTAAACGGCCGGCATACTCAACTGAATTTAGTAGCGACGACGTGCCTGTGTCTGCATCAGTGCCGGCAGCTGTTGCTGACGCAACGGCTGTCTCCATGAGTGCGCGGGCGGCGGTGGTGGAGGTGATGCGGGGGGCCTACAGGCTCGTAGCTCCTCGGCGGCGGGCCCGGCTGCCTGTATGCTGGACCAGGAGCTTTGCGGTTTAAATTCTTCTGGTTTAGTGTCTTCGCCCGCTTAAGTATATTTTTATGGTATGATGCATCAGCCTTTAATTTGACTCCTGATTTAATAATCGATTTAGCTGTTTTATTAGTCTCAGCTAACGTTTCGCTAAATAAAAAGGTGTCAATCTTAGTATTGCTAAGGTGTTCTTTAAGATCCTTTTATAATGAAAAAGGATGAAGTTTCTTCTTGTTAAGAAGACCCCATGATAAATATCGCATAGCCATCGGCTGAGATCCATAAGCATTTAAAGCGTTTCTTTGTCCATGTCCTTTGACGTAAGTTGGGCAGTAATGATTTCTCCTAGGCAGGAAATAGCACTTGCTATCTGTTTTTGTTTGGCTTTTATACCTTTATCTCGCTTAACAGTGTTTTCAGGAAAAGCCACTTTGATTTTGGTATTTATTTTTGGGGGGTTAATACGCAAGCAATTGGCGGGTATCGAGTATTTCGAAATCAATTATTTACGACCCTCTTTATTAAGACCCTCTGTGGATGTGTGTTCAAGTCGGCAAGCAAGCTCTTGCCGAATGTCTTTGCCAAGTTTTTCTGTGAGCAACGGATCGTCACCCAGAATTTCAAGGACATCAGTGTCCAATTCACCATCTTTGTTGGTAGTATCAAGGGCTGGAGCCCTCGAAGACGTACAGGGCGCTTCTGGGGGAGTCATTGCATCTACAAGACTATCGTCAGCAGGCGCCTGTACCTCATGGGTAAAGCCAACTAGCTCGGCATTATCGAGTTCTTCAGACAATCAATCAGATAATTGCGGCATAGGTGTGGATATAAGACAACGTTAATACGTTATACTTAACTAGGTACGAGCAAAAAGTGCGTATTTGGAAAACATTAAATAATGGCATTGCACTTATATTAGATAACGATTGTTATCTTGTTAAGGTTAGGTAAAAATCCCCAATGGATTCAACGCCAACCGTTACTTTTGAATGCGTCGAAGAAGCCCCGACGGTTAACTCTGGTTGCATTTTGTATGTACCAAAATTAGTTCAGTTACATACATATAAGACAACGTTAATACGTTATACTTAACTAGGTACGAGCAAAAAGTGCGTATTTGGAAAACATTAAATAACGGCATTGCACTTATATTAGATAACGATTGTTATCTTGTCAAGGTTAGGTAAAAATCCCCAATGGATTCAACGCCAACCGTTACTTTTGAATGCGTCGAAGAAGCCCCAACGGCTAAATCTGGTTGCATTCTGTATGTACCAAAATTAGTTCAGTTACATACATATAAGACAACGTTAATACGTTATACTTAACTAGGTACGAGCAAAAAGTGCGTATTTGGAAAACATTAAATAATGGCATTGCACTTATATTAGATAACGATTGTTATCTTGTCAAGGTTAGGTAAAAATCCCCAATGGATTCAACGCCAACCGTTACTTTTGAATGCGTCGAAGAAGCCCCAACGGCTAACTCTGGTTGCATTCTGTATGTACCAAAATTAAAACACTGATAAGTTAATAAAACACTCGTTACCTGAGTTTACGAGTCCGTTGTTGTGTGTTAACGGCGGCGAGTCACTCGCCGGGCTTCCTTTGTCACGTATTTAGCGCTATAGCTTGCGCATTTTTTCATTATATGTTCAAGTTCTTCTTCACAAGTCTTAGGATTTTTACGTTACGGCATTTTGCGTACGAAAACAGTCGATTGAACACGGAAGAAATTTAAAGTGACTGGAGTGGTCGAGCACTAAAATGCGAATGACGAACGCGAGGCAATGGCGCCATAGAGAAAGATAGGGATACCCACAACAAAAAAAAAAAAAAAAAACTAAATCTCAACGATAGTGCAGGAGTGGTGACATCTATGCGATACTACAAGTAACAATATAAAATAATTAACTACTAATCTCGAGGACGAGGCGCGAAGTATAATATTTATCAAACAATACAAGAATTAAATAACGTAATGTGACATTAAGTCCGTTTTAACTAAAATATATACTAGAAAAATTAAGAATTAACTACCGTACCGTACCGTAGGATGATATAAAGTCGCTCTGATGGTGGAATGCTATCTATCATCACCGTGTTTTGTTTTTTAAAATCATCTTGTAATAGAAGCAGTAACTCATCAAAACATTTCATAGATAATCTAAATTGGCGTTTAAATTCTGCTTCATATTTTCTAAGTTCGATTTCGATTACTAAGAAAAGGATGTATCCAGAACTGACGAAACCGTTGGAATTGACGTGGTTGATTTGTCTGTAAATATTTACGGCGGCGGCGTCTACGTCGACAACCAGCAAAGATAATGTTTCTTCATCAACGTCCATCGTGAAACTAATTCATGAGATGAAACACGAATTGTTACCGCAACCGGCAACTGTGTCCGATCGCCGCCACCGGACACAGCAACTCGGTTTCCTGTGATGGTGTGCCGTGTCGGTAACAGAGTGTCCGATCGCCGCCACCGGATACAGCAACTCGATTGTGTGCTGTGTCGGTAACAAAAAGTGTTTACGTTTGCGCAGCGCCTAAGCAAAACAGCGTCGAACTCGACGTTGAACTCGCTCATAACTTGTAAACTAATTTCAACCTACTTTTAAATAGTAATAAAGCCAACATTCGTTTGCAAGTTATGAGAGAGTTCAATGTTGAGGTCGACGCTGTTTTGCTTAGAGAATAGCACTGTAGGTGAGATGAAGACGAATTGTAAAGTGACAACCCTAGGTCCAGCTCATACATTGTTCTCGGTCGTCAACCTCATGGTCCAAACAAAACAGAAGTCAAAACGTGGGTCACAACAGGGTTGAACCAAAATAATGTAATAATTTGAGTTTTTGTATGTAAAAGTAAATCTTCATAATTGATTTGCACGTTACCAAATGTTATTTATACTTGGTTGCATGAGCTCCCCTTGGGATAATTGGGATGGCCGATTGAATGGAATTTAGATGGTGAATGTGCAATTGCTTTGAAGTTTGTATGAGTACCAAAGTATCCTCTATATTACGGTACTCATACAAACATTCAAATGCTAAATGTCCCTAGCCTCTGAAAATATATTAGCACTACACGTTTATCGAGGTATTTGATTGGTTGAGTAATTAATGAAAAATCAATCAATGTTTTTCAAATGTACCTTTTAAGGCGACGCATTGGAAATTTACGTGCCGGGGATCTTGATTTTTCCCAACAATTACAAAACATATGAAAGTGATATTTGATGACATGATTTTTTATTTAATTGACTTCATTTTGTTAGTTGCAGAAACACGATTTGTCAACTTTTATAACAGAGAAAAAAATATCAAAGTAACCTCTTTTAAAACATAGATTCGCATTTTACAGGCAAACCAGACCGATTTAAGCACCTAAATTTTCTTAGTAGATTAGTCTTAACACACGCTTCAATATTGTAGTTTATTTTTTAAAATAATTAGTAGTTTTAATTTAAAGGCAAAAACAGTTTTTTTTATGGTACGGGACGCAAACGCTTCATATGAGATTTATTGTATAGCGGTGCGTCGCCTTAAGTAACATTTAAATGCACATAGCATTTTATTTCATGTTCCATTCTACTGCTGAAGCTGCAATTTTGATACTTAACACACGCACACACCTTGATTGGCATTGACATGGTGTGTGTCATTCATGTAACTAAGTGTGTCACTCCACTCATATTATCATTGCGAATGATTGATACACCCTTACAAATTGGTGTCTTTAAATAAATAAGCTTTTTAAGGCGGCTAATTAAATAAAACTACTACTAGAGTTCGATGGCGCAGTGGTTAACGCACGCGCCCTGTCTGCGAGTGATGAGGTTAAGCAACTTTCGCAAAGGCCGGTCATCGGATGGGTGACCAAAAATGTATCATCTCGAGCTCCTCCGTGATTCGGAGGGCATCACATAAATCCGTTGGTCCCAGTTGCATTAGCAGTCGTTAACAACCATCAATCCGCACTGGGCCCGCGTGGTGGTTTATAGCCCGTTCTCCCTATCTATCCATAGGGAAGGCTCGTGCCCCAGCAGTGGGGACATACAATGAGCTGATGATGATGATGACTTAAACTACGTCACATGCGTTTTAAATATTTGTCCAGTGCGTAAGGTCACGTTTCCATATCTTACTACTTTCTGTGGGGCGTTTGAAAGTGTTAACATTGATTAACACCAACATTAACGTTAAATAAGCCATTAATGCTGTCATTTATAAGAAAAAATAACGTTTCTCATACTTACGTTTAGCTGTATATCTTCGTTTCCCAACAGGACGACCTTCCAATCACCGTCCTGCAATAACTGAGTCGTATCAGCGATGTTCAATGTGTTGTTTTTGTTGTGAGGCCAGGCTAAGAAGAAGGCGTAGATCGCCAACACCGTCTCAGTTTCGTCTGGCGAGGCCGTCGGCTGGAACGCATTGTACTCAGCCTTTTTGCAAGTGTACCAAACGTCCTTGTTGTAAGTGTCATTTTGAGCGACCCAAGGCGAAGACTCGTATATTCCCTCTCCGTTTATTTCCAGCCATTTGCCGAGCTGCAGCAGTCTCTCTTGGAAGATCGGGGCTATAGTGCCCTCTTTGGTTGGGCCTATGTTGATGAGTGCATTGCCTGTAAAATTGTGACATTGAAATTTACGTACTACAAGTGTAGTCTACTAGGCTCTAGGACTTCTTGGCGGGAAAGTGAAGAGTGATGTCTGTGGTTTTATTTTCATCATCATCAGCCTATACACGTCCACTGCTGGACATAGCTACGCCTGTTTTGTTTTATGTTGAATGAATATTAATGTGAAATAATGGTAGACTATTAACCGTTAAGTGTTCGTGAGCGTGCATGAGTGTCGGCAAATAAAACAAAACAGTGCAACGTCACTTTTCAAATTCTCTCCAGAAGTCCGCGTGAGGTGTTAGTAAAGCCACACATCTTATACTCAAGGATTTGGGGGGGTATATTTCTCACATCTCATTTCTATTATTATCATTCATCATCATCATACTTATATTAACAAAAGATATGTTTATCTATATATATAACTTGTAAGAACATTACTTTGACACTGGCTAAATGTGCTACCCGCACGAAGCCATCAATTAAAAAAAAGTAATTAAATACTAGAGACGAGCGGCGGCGAAAAGAGCGGGGGGAGCGGTCAAGGGTAGATCGCGGCCTGCCCGCACTTCTAAGAAATACTTACTAACTATTATACGGAGTACCACATCCGACCGCGCTCGCGCCCTCGACCGCAGACCGCCGCTGTTTAGGCTTTATTGAAATAATCCTTTTATTTTATTTTGTTTGGCAACATTATAAATAATTTTGATTTAGAATAGAATAAATGTTTATTGGGTACCAGTACAAGCAAAAAAAAAAACAAAAAATTAAATTAAAACAATGAAATTAAACTAAAATAATAAACATCAAATGTAGGTACGCCAAATAGGCCTCTGCTCAGTTTGATTTTTTGTTTGATTTCGACATAATAGAGCGCTGCCACACATTTCCGGGTCAGGGCCATCCGAATTTCGAGTTGTCCGTGTCAGTGTTCCCGTCATCATCAGGGACGTCCCATCCGTCACCCGTGTCTACACATATCAATCAGCGAAATCGGTGTGGTATGTTGGTAGTGTAGTATGTTTCGGTGGCTGATACGCGTACAACTCGATTTCCTTGTTTAACACAGAAAAATGGGCAATGATTGCAATAGTTCTATCAACCTATCTGGGTCCATGTTGCACTTGCACAAAATAACGTCCAGTCCACGTAGATAAAAATCGGATACCACTGTCAGGGCGACCGTGCATCCGAGCGGGCTCCAGAACACTGACAATCCGGATCCTCCTGACACGGAGATGTGTGAACAAGTTCGCACCTGCTGTTCGTTCCTGCCGTGTTCCGTCAGGGACGGAAACACAGATGTGTAGACAGCGCTTAAAGAGAATGAAACACGTTTTAACTATCTTCTCACAATACCCACCTCCACAGCTGACGGTTGAAATGACTTCCTTCAACAAGTTGTCTATGGACATCACTTCATCCACAGCCAAATTCCTCCGGTAGCCCCACGATTTTACGTCCAGGGTGAATGCGTTTTCCCACTTGTGGTCTTGCAGTGACCCTAAAACAAAAGTGACCGAATTTTGTCGTTATAGAGAAACAAATGCTACCTTGAGTAGCTCGAGGGCGCAGTGGTAAGCGCACTAGGTCTGCAATAACTAAACTTAAGCAACTTTCGCAAAGTCGGTCAACAGATGGGTAACAAAAACCTAACATCTCGAACACCTCCGTGAAATCACGACCGGCAAAGCCATTTTTTTTATTTTTTTATTGTTGCACGCCAAAATGGCCTCACCCTGTCTGATGAAAAGCAGCCAATGAAGCCCAAGAAGTGAAATGCAAACACTATGGCGGCCTGCATAAATGCTTTTTCACGCCCCGTTTAAATAACCCGGGAGAGAAAGAGGAGGGATACACGTGTGCGGGAAGCGCATTCCGCATACGGGCAGTTCGGCAAAGGAACGATTGTCCAAACTTTTTGGTACGTGTCTTCATGGTCAGCACGGTATGAGGGTGGCTTCTCATACCTGCACGCGTCGATCTGGAAAGGAATGGAGAGGGAGGAATGCGGTCAAAGAGCTCCTCAGAGCATTCACCGTGGTAAAGGCGGTAGAAAGCCATAAGTGAAAACTAATTATTTGATATATTAATGCCTCGGTGGCTGAGTGGTAAAACGCTCGGCCCGATCCCCGAAGGTCCCGGGTTCAATGCCCAGGTCGAGCAATGTGTATTTCGGATTTTTCGATGCATAGCCGGGTTAGTTATCACCAACCCGCATTTGAGCAAGCGAGGTGATTAAGCCAATACCCAATAATTGTAGCGATAATTCGATTCCAATGATGGGGGCCTTTGCGTGGCAGTATACATAGTATATGAAATGAAAATAAATATATTTATTCGAACACAGTACAAACTGTAGGTACTTAAAACAAAACAAACAAATCATAATTAAAAGTGTTCTAAAAGGACTCCACTCAGCATTTGTTGCAGTAGTGGACAAAAACTACAACACTGATCTTCCATGAAGACGCCAGTATATAGGCTATTTGCTTTACTTACTTTACTAATATATTAAAATACTGTAAGAGGTGTAAAGAAGCAGCTTGCGGGTGGACAAGGTGACGACGGCTATAGACTAGACTTTTCGCATCTGGACTATGATTCTGCTTACCCACTTGGTTGGGCAGGGTGTTATAACACCCCTAAAAGTATTATTATAGTTATACCCTAATGTAATACTTTTAGAGTTTAATTTACAACAACACACAAACTCCTGGTCATACTAAGTGGGTTAAAATCAGGCAGAACAGTCATCATCAAAACTACCTACACTACATATATTACCTATTACATGTGGTCGCTTGGGAAAGTGACAAGTGAAAGGAGGCGGAGGCCTTTGCCCAGCAAAAGGGACGGCATATATTAAGGATAAAACAAACTTGACTAAAAAGCACTCACCTGGATTATATCTGTCACCGCAATTGTAAAAGTCCCCATGGTGGCAGCGAATGCCTTTGCCCCACCTATCGTTGACGAGAATCTCATCTTTGACAGGGCTGTCATTGTACAGCCACGCTAGGAGTTCAGTGGACTTCCAGTACGTATCATTGGCATCCCATTCACCATCTGACCATAGTATCGATGGATTATAAACGTTAACAAGCTGCTTTATATCTGGCCAAAGTTTTGTATCAACATAATCACGTTTAGTGAAATTACTTAGTTCATCATCTAAGTACATGGGATTATACCATTCATATAAAGAGTGGTACACTCCGAATTTGAGGTTTTTCCGTCTCACTGCTATAGAAATTTCTCCAACCAAGTCCCGGTGGGGTCCGGTGTCAACTGAGTTCCAGCTAAATGAGCGGTGTGACGGGAACAATGTGAAGCCCTCGTGATGCTTGCTCGTTAGGACCACGTACCTGGGGAAATACTAATATTAAAAAAAATTTAAGATTGGCTTTCCCAAGCCAATTCATAAGCACCTTATACTAGGCTTCACAAAGTAAATAATTCTTTTAGAGGCCTGAGGTCCTACGTTTTTACAATAAAGTTCCAAGTAATATTCAAAGCCTTGATATTAATAAATTTAAAATCGCCATTAAAGAAAAGCTTTATAAAAAAGCTTTTTATAAAGTGTCTGATTACAGTGAAGACAAAACAGCATGGGTTTAAAATGCTCCAATCACTCCAACAGGTATTTCTAATTTAAAATATTGTTAAGGTTTTTAAAGCTGTGGAGTTTCTTGCGCCCATTCTTCTCCACAGCTAAAAAATAAACATCAAGCAAATGCAAGCTCGTCATATTTTAACTTGATTACCTATCCAATGACTGTTGCTTAACCTTTTTACCGCCAACAACTTCTATAGGAGTTCGAGATTTTCGTGCCGTCCATGCCAGCACTTCTATAGAAGTTCTTCTTTGTACCTACTTTATTAAAATACATTTATACGTTGGCGTACAGCGGGACATCGCGTGCAGGATAGTTGGGCGGTGAAAAGGTTAACTAGCTACCTCGCAACCCCAAGACGCAAGACAAAATAAATAAAACAGAATAGTCTTTATTCTGAATTTATAAAAGAAATAAATATCATACAACTTTGACCATATTTCACAGCTCAGTGTGCCTTTTAGCATAGGCCTCCTCCAACTGCCTCCATTACTGTCTGCCAGACACTACCATAGTCTACTCTAGTTTCCTCCCATCTTTGCATGTCTTTCAGTTTAAGTTATGGTACCATCTCTTGGGTACCAGACTAACCATTTTGATCCATTTATTTTTGGTGCAGTGAAGCATGAGATTGTGAATATATATATTGAATATAGCAAAAAAAAACAAACTCACTTAGCACCTGCTTTAGAGAAAAGTTCAGCAAATTTATTGGCATCAAAAAACTCGGCTTTGAACAATGGAGCAAAATCTTGATATGTAAAATCAGGTGGGTAATTTTCGTCCATAAATGTAACAATATCATTATTACCAGCTTGAAAATAAATCAGAAAATATTATTAGGCAATATATTTACATAAATACCTGCAGTTACAGTAAATTTGAATTTTTAGCATTTGTTTTATTGTTAGGCACAACTGTGCTAAGTCGAGCAAATATTTTGAATTTGTATTTAAATATTTAAAAATAATATAATTTTGTTATAAATACCTCTCCAGTAGCTCCAAAACCATTCTGAATGGAAACCGGGCACACAATAAAGACCCCAGTGTAGAAATATCCCAACTTTTGCTTTATCATACCATTCTGGTATCTTTCGGGTGTCCAAGTCCTCCCAGTCTGGTTTAAATTTTTTAGTCACTGTTTGAAAAGGAGCATTGACTATTAAATTTATTTTATCTTTTACATCTTCAATGGAGCAATCTCCAGAAGAAATTAAAGTCGAGCCAACGATGACTATAATATAGCTAAATAGTATCATTTTGTCATAAATAATTAATAAATGTAGTCTAAAACACAAAACTACCAGCCAAGCCAATATTAGTTTTCGAATGTTTGCTATTTGCGCGGATAATTGACTTGACTTGGTTGTGGGAATGTGACGTTAGCAGTGTTTCCACTTTAATGATTTCTTTTCCCCACGCCTCAATTGAAATTTTTCCTTCTCAGGACTTTTTTCCCCTCAAAAATTATTCCGCTATAGTTTTAGCACTAGTAACTAGTAGTAAAAATCTGGGTTAAAATTTAGAAATCACCCCCCACCAATTTCGTTTTTTTTTTTATAAAAAAAATTTCTACCACACCTCAAAATGTATTTTGCACTAAGAGAATTAAAAAACTTGAGACTTCTGAGTGTCTTCGGCACTGCGGGAAGTGCAGCCCCTCCGCCCTTGCGTGGCAAACCGCAGGCACTTCACTGTCTGTGCTGTGGTTTGTCACAGCGGGCGGGGGCTGCCCTCCCTCTGTGCCTCCAGCTTTATATATACACTAGTACTGCCTTACAAATAAACAAAGAATAAGCTCCGAATAGTTGTTCCGTGTTTTGTTCCTATCATGTAAACGTCATTTCAAATTAGAGCGAAAGAGACAAAACACGGAATAACTATTTGAACCTTATTCTTTGTTTATTTGTAAGGCACTAGGGGTAGGGCAGACTAATACCACGTGGAGTCGGGGTTGACATACAATTCTGTCACTGTTTGTCATAAATATAATAATAATCAGTGTCCAGAAAATGTAGCCAAGTCGTAGAAAATAAACAAAAAGAAACAGCAGGGCCCATTCACATAAATTTGAACGGAATGACGCAATTTGACGCTGTCAAAAATGTCAAAGCTACGTTCAAAATGGCGGATTGGCGTATCGTTTCACGCGTTTTAATAGGTACTTCAAAAATTTCAAAAACATAGCTTAGACTAAAAAAGTATCGAAAATACGTTTTGTTTCACGCATTCACAGTACATTTCATATGAATTTTAAAAATTAATTTAATCGTAACTCCGGCAGCCGAAATTGTTTTACGGGATCTTTGACGAGCTTTCCTGAGCCCCCATACATATTCAGTTTCCTCAGATTCAGGCGACTTATTTCTAAATCCAACCCAAAATCTGCTCAATGGTCACTCATATCATAAAGATTATCGTATCATTTTTATTTGTCTTATCTTGTTCCATGCATACTAATAATCTGCCTACCTACATCCGTAGTCTGTGGTTCGCTCATTGTTCCGTTAGATTTGAAATTAAAATCAGTTTGAAATACCACACCTCAAGTTTGTACAGGATAAATGCAACTGCAAGCAAATCCAAAAAAATTAGACTAAGCATAAATAAAGTATAATTCAACATTCGTATTCTTATTTATAGCCTGACCAGTTATATATTAAATCTGCATTGGTGTCGCCACTGTATCTTTTTTTTTAACACATAGTATTCCACACAGAAATTAATTCCGAAATTTTCCGCCTTATGGCGAGGCATTTTTATTTTTTTGGTTAGGCTTTACCTTAGAGCATTAAGCCATGATTTCCCCTTTTTCTTCCCCTCTGGACCCTAATTTCCCCTCAAAAGGGAAATTTCCCCTCATTGTGGAAACACTGGACGTTAGTATCTCTATCTACCTACCTAGTTTGTGGAATGTGAATAAGTGACTATACGTTAGATTAATCGATTAATCGATCAATCACTTTTGAAATTTTTGTTATTAATCGATTATTCTAAAAATTTTAATTATCGATGTAATCGATTATTTTAAGTCGATTAATCGATATTTACGATAATTAACAACCTTGGCTGTATGATGACAATATCTTTGCCTTTAGTCAGACTCACTCGCGTTGAAAAAAAAGATTGACGTTCGTTCGCTTCTGACAACTACAATCTGTGATCTTTGGCTTTGTTTGGCATTTTTCTTTGTTGTTTATTCTTGAATGAATTAATGAATGTTATATTCATTCACTATTTCCCTCCAGTCGGACGGAGTGAAACCCAGTGGAAATGTTATTAAAAAAAGTGAAAGATGTTTTAAATTAAAATTATTAATTAACATGTTTCTTCTAAAATTTTATTGCTTTTATTTGTAGATTTTTTTTTTCTTTTTTATCGAGAACACAGTATTCGCACTTTTTTCAGCATCCTAACGAAAAGCCTAGAAAAAAATCGTTTTGGTAGAACAGTTTTTCTTCGATTAATCGATATCATGGGTGCGGTTAATCGATTTCGGTGCTACTAAAATAATCGATTATTTCGCCATCGATTAGCATCCCTAGACTGAATGAATCTCAGAACAAGAATGAATTGAGAATCAGTGTTGCCAACTGCTAGCTTTACCTCCCAGAACAATAACTAAAGCTATAGAAGGATGGCTAAAATAAAAATCGTGCAACTATGTTTAGTTCCGTTCTATCTTATGGCTAGAAAAGGAGGTTGGACTGCGACAAATGGTTAACACTTAGTTTTTATTTTTTGTATTGTTATGTCCAAACGGTCATCAGAAAAAATGAGTCCCTGAGTCCTATTGCCCGGCCAAGACTCGGCCAAATTCAGAAGTACATTGATTTAAAAGCTGACAGTTCGTTTTAGATATATTTAACTTGTTCGCGTATTAATAGTATCGACTGTCAACATAAAGAAATGTCAATGGCGAATGCTACACGCTCGATACGGATCGCGATATTTGGATCACGATATTTATCGAGTGTGTAGTACTGTGTATCGCCGGATCGTGATACGGATCGTCGGATTTCTAAAAATCCAGAAATCCAACGACCCGTATCAAGTATCGTTGATAAATATCGAGCGTCTAGTCTCTGCTCGATATTTATCGTGTCAGTATCATCCAGTCAGCGATGGAGGAGGACGCGTTGAACGAGACGGCACACGCCGCAGCCCTTACGAACGTTCAAATATATTTAAAAGAGTTTATAATTATGTTGGAGACACTAGGTACCTGAGGTTTGGGACAGCTCAAGTCAAGATAGTATGAATAAAGTAAAAAGACCGAATGCGTAAGAGAATATGCTGCAAATTTTTAAAAAGATAAAAACCGGCTGCATCTACCAAAAACGTTATTGCAAAAATTAAGTCATTGAAATCTAATTATACAAAAGAATTAAAAAAGTTTTCTCTGTCTTGAAGCCAATATTTTTCCCAATTTTTTTCTCTCCACACGCCTTTTTATTGCTAACGCTTAATATGATAGTAACACAAGTTTTCATTATATTGTCAATCATCGCGGACCCAATGCACGTCTGTCTTGATTGAATATTTACCGGCGTACTGACGCGATCCGTATCGAGCGTGTAGTATCTGCTTGCGATCCAGATATCGTGATCCTGGATCGTGATCCAAATATCGTGATAAATATCGAGCGTGTAGCATTCGCCAATAACTTCGGACAATAACATTGTCTTAGTAGGTATCTCATAATTATTTCAGATTTTCATAGTACATATTTCTGTCTAGATTGCACGAATGGTTTGGATTACTAGAAATAGTAAAATTGTGGTCTATGTGGCACTATTTATTTTGTAGTTAGGGGCTACAAGTTTTATTATTCTCTAAAAGAAAATAGCCAAGGACTATTGACTTTCAATCGGTATGTTTTTGCTATATTATTTGTTGAATGTGGTCTGATTAGCGAATAAAAATACAAATAAAATTTGGTAGAACCATTTTGTAGCGAAAACCAGGCGTGAATTCAATTTTAATAGCAGATTTAGCAATAAATCAGAAACTGCATCGGGTTATATTTATCATGATAGTGACGTAAACAATGTGCATATTTTTATTCTATCGATACTTTTATTTTACAGATTTTTTAAAGATTATGCACTAATGTAAGTGCATGATCGAAAAAGGCTAAAGGCGAAGTGTAAAAATAATAGCTAAATCGTATTGGACTTCACAAAGGCATAATCACATTTAATCTAAGCATTTTACTATGGATTCATTTGTATGTAAGGGAAATGTGAAATGAACGCGACTTAAAGAAAATGCGGTTCCTACATTATTTATTATGGATGGATCTGATTAAATGGTATAATATTATGTATTAATTCATTCAGGAAAATATAGCACAGGTCTGCAGATTCAAGAACCTCTTCAGAAATTTACCACCAAGACATGTCGTACATAAAAATAAAGAAATAATGTAATTTCAGGATATCATACCAACAGATATTTTTATCTTGCCAAACCATCTCGCACCGAAGTCCGGTTAGTAATTTATTTAATAAAAAGCTTTGATTCATATTTTGAACCTATTAAACATTTATTATGAAAAGAAATAATTTTTTTGCAGAAACGCTTGGCACAGGTGACAATATACTCAGACATATATAAAACTTGATTATAAAAAATCTAATTTTGAAATTAATGTGAATATTTACGAAATCATATTTTCTGATAACAAATTCTGTGTAATTGATATCGTATTGTTTTTTCAACGATGATTTAACCTTTTTCTGTATACATACTAGCCCTAGCCCATCTTTAAATAAATATCACAAAGATTTTAATCCTAAGTAAAATGTAAAGACAAGTATATCCGAGTATTGTTTCTTTCATTATTAAAATTGTTTCTTTTCAATGAGGTTGCTGTTTGATAGTGCAATTGATGGTTTGGGTTGCATTGTTGTGTATTTATTGTCAAATTAACACATATGTTTAATAAATATAGTGACAAAAGAAATATTATGTTGTTGTTTTCAATTCATTTATTTAGATCGATAATAAAGTCGATAAAGTCACCACATTACTTTAAATATGACGTCACAATGGTGACACCTTCGAAATAACGAAAGAAAAGGGACAATCGATCTCTTTCCAATACATCACCTAGGTTCATTAGTTAAAATAGTGCGAACTGATGAATTTGTGTTGCTATTTTAGTCCGGTTTCTATAGCTTTAGTTATTATTCTGAACTTTACCTGGTTGCTAGACATTTCTCAAAATGTTGCTAGAATAGCATTTTTTGCCCCAAAAAGTTGCTCGACTAGCTAATGTTACAGTAGGTAGTTACAATAAAATGACAATTTTTGACAATCATTTTTATTTTCATTATTAATAATTCCAACAAGAGTTAAAAATGTCTTATGTACTTATGACATTTTTAACTCATACGTCATTAAATAAAAAATAAATTAAAAACTAATCAATTTTAGAGGAAGTTTATGCAGTACATCTTTAGACAAAACGCAGATAAAGCAGCATTTACCACTTTTTCTGAAAAGTTGCTAGAATCAGTAGCTAAAAACTTTAGCTACAAGTTTCATTAAATTGTAGCTGTCTGTCACCAAATAATAGCTAGATCTAGCTATAAAGTTGCTAAGTTGGCATCACTGTTGAGAATGAATGAATTGTTAGGTTTTTGGTAGTTCTAGCGGATCATATGGTGCTACAAGTAAATACAGAATTGTTCCGAAATCACAACAGTTTATTTATTGACTTTTCATCAAAGAATATTTTCCAAAGTGAGTGACAGAACAAAAAGCTCTGTCACAAAACAACACCATGGAAACAATGCCATAGTTTTCCATAGCCAAGAATAGCCAAAGGAGTATGTCTATTCTTAACATCCACCTCTCTTGAATGTGAAAACTCCGGCTTGTGTCTTCAGGTTCTTCATCCTGGGTCCATACAGAGGTTTTGTAAGCATGTCGGCGATCTGTTTTTCTGAACTGACATGTTGTATATCAATGCTTCCCTCTTGGATGCAGTCTCTGATAAAGCATGCTCTCAATCTTATATGTTTCGTCCTCTGGTGAAACTCTGGAGGGTTCTGAGCAATCTTGATGGCCGATTCATTGTCTACACACAGACATGCTCGACAGTCAACTCCTGTCATATCTTTCAGAATTCGCCTTAGCCATATTATTTCTCTAGCGGTCTCACTTGCTGCGTAGATCTCCGCTTCCGTCGAGGATATGGCTACAACATTCTGTCGTTTGCTATTCCAAGAGATGGCACCTCCGGCAAACATGCAAAGAATGCCTAAGGTTGATCTTCCAGTGTTAACATCCCCGCCATGATCAGCGTCACTATAGCATTTCAGGTCAGGTACAAAGTTTGGTTTGTACTTGATGCCATGATCAATAGTCCCTTTGATATATCGCATGATCCGCTTTACAATCTGCACATCATCTTTGGTTGGATTGTTTAGATTGCGAGATGCCACTGATACGGCATAGGCTATGTCTGGCCTCGTGCCGGTCATTAAATAGGCAAGGGCTCCAACTGCTTGGCGATATGGAAATGTATCGACTTTGACATCTTGGTCGTTATTCATCGCCTTCATATCTTCTGCCTTCAATATTGGAGTTGCCACAGGCTTACATTCCTCCACCCCAAACTTTTCCAGTACACGGCTGGCATATGTTTTTTGGTGAAGCAGTATCGAGCCGTCTGACTGTCTCTCTATTTTCTTGCCTAAAAAATAGTTGGCAGGCTTGGTGGTGAGCTTAAATCTCATCTTCATTTCATTTAAGAAATGCTCTGTCTCCTTTTCGCTGGACGATGTTATCAGACCATCATCAACATATAGGGCAAGGATTATCTTCTCTTCCCCTCTCTTTCTTGTAAACAGACAGGGATCTGATTTACTTTGCGTAAAGCCAATTTTTACTATGTAGTCTGTTATGCACCTATTCCAACATAAAGGTGCTTGCTTTAGCCCATAAAGGCTCTTATGCAGCTTAAATACTAGCTTTTTATCGTTTGTATAGCCTTCTGGTGGCTTCATGTATATCTCTTCATCTAGCGTGCCATATAAGAATGCCGTTGACACATCGAACTGTGCTAGACTTAGCTTCTCTTTTGCTGCAACACTAAGTACTGCTCTGATGGTGCTACTCCTCGCAACGGGACTAAAAGTCTCGTGATAATCAATATCCTTCTTTTGTGAGTATCCCTTTATTACGAGTCTGGCTTTATACTTATCTATAGTACCATCCGGGTTCGTTTTTATTTTAAATATCCATTTGCAAGGAATTGCTTTTCTGCCTTTAGGTAACTCCACTGGCTCCCAAGTTTTGTTTTCTTTTAGTGAATTTATTTCACTATCTATGGCTTGCTGCCATTTTTCACGCTCTGAAGAGTTCATTGCCTCCTTATAGGTTTTTGGTTCAGCCTTACTGTTAGCCTCTACTGCCATCACATAATCTTGAAATCGAATTGGGGGTCTCAAGGTAGATCTATCTCTCAGTATCCTCTGACCTTCTCTTTCAATTTCATTAAGCGAAAGGTTTGAATCATCAGCAGGCTCTTCAATATGCTCTTCCTCATCATCTGAATGAGCTGTATCATAATTTTGATCAGTATTTGTATTTTCACTTTGATTTAGATTGTCACCTTCCTGTTCATTATCAGCGTTATTCATCAAATGATTGACGTCATCAATATCTCTTGATGATGAAGGTTTATTATCATTCAAGTGTATATCTATTTGATCTTGATGGCTTTCCTGATTTTTCTCCTGCCTCTGATCATCAGCATTTCTCTCAGTGCTTACATCTCTGACATTTTGAATCCATGGAAAGATCCATTCTTTGGAAGTCATAGGCTTTTGAGAGACATCATTGTCTTTTTCTGCAGGTTTTTCTAGTATTGGTCGCTCATCAAACGTCACATCTCTAGACCTGATCAGTTTTGACTTTTCTTTGTTCCAGATCCTGTAGCCTTCACTTCCTTCATAGCCAATCAGTATACCCAGCTCTGCTTTATTTTCAAGCTTCTTTCTATTAGCTTTAGGTACGTGGGCGTAACATTTGCAGCCGAGAATCCTTAGGTGCTTAATTGATGGTTTCTTCCCGAACCTCAATTCATATGGGGACTTATTTGGTACGCTTGAAGGACCAGTGCGATCTAGCACGTACACAACAGCATCTATAAGTTCTGCCCATAGTTCCTCTGGAATCTTTTCACGTGCGTGCATCACGGCACGCGCTGCTTCAACAATTGTGCGATTCTCTCGCTCTACACAACCAGCTTGCTCGTGAGTATGTGGCATTGTCAGTCTTTGCGTTATGCCGCGTTCTTCAAGGATCTTCTTAAATTCTGCGCCGATGAATTCACCGCCATTGTCACTGAGAACTTCTTTTACAGTGTGTCCTGCAACCTTAGCTGCAGCTAAATACTGTCTTAGCTTTGATGCTGCTTCGGACTTTTGCTTTAGAAAGTAAACGGGTCTATGTCGAGTATAATCATCTTTGAACAGAAGGTAATATCGATTCTTCCCGTATGACATCGGAAATGGCCCGCATATGTCAGTGTGAACAAGTTCACCAGGTTGAGTGGCTCTGGTTCTTGTTCCAAACTGCAGTCTGTGTGTCTTTCCATATATGCAGCCTTCGCATAGTTCAGACTTGTTGTCATTCATATTCACCCCGAGCTCAGTTTCAATAACTTGCTTGACGTGTCTTTTATTTTGGTGAACCAACCTTTCATGATACAACTGTAGTGAGGTTGTCTGTGCTTGATGGATTTCCAGTTTGATTGGTCTTATACAGTTAATCTCCAACTTGTGTAGGCCTCCATCAATCTTTCTCGTCCCAATTGCTTTGACCACTCCATCTACTTTGAGTATGCAATGCTGTGGCGTAGATTCAAAAGTGCTTTTCGACGATACATCATGTGTTGCAAGAACAGAAAACAAATTTCTTTTAATTTGTGGTACATACCAAACATTTTTCAACATTAATTGTTCAATTGTAACGTTGCAGTTGGCTTCAGCTCGGATATTGCCTTTTCCAATAGCTTTGATGGTTTGTCCATTAGCTGCAGTGACAGTAGCATTATGTGAATCGTCAAAGTGCTCGAAGCTTTCAAAGATGTCTCGTTGATGCGTAACATGGCTTGTTGCGCCGTTGTCAACGTACCAGTTTTTGTCATCTTGAGGTAGATTATCTCCTACGGCTAACACAGTCAGATTTACATTTGTTTTGCTGTTGCTGCACGACGGTGTGGTTGGCTTTGGTGGGCGTCCATCTTCTATCCATTTGCGGCATTTACGAACTATTTGCCCAGCTAATCCACAGTATTTGCACTTGAAGATTGCTGCTCGTTTTCCTTTCATTTTCTCTGTCTTGACTACCAGTCTTGTCTTCACATACTTCGCCATTGCTCTTTAAGGCTTTCTCGTAGGTACTTAGCTGTGCAGTTAAATTTTCTATGGTCCTATCATTCTTGTTAACTAAAAGCCAACTTGACTTAAAGGCGAAAAAATGCTTAGGTAAGGTCCCAAGTATCTTGCAGATCAGTAATATATCAGGCAACTGGGTTGACATTTCATTATTCATCTCGTGCCATATATTCTTCAATGCAGAAATATGCCTCTTTATGTCATGTTCAGGATCTTTCTTGTATCTAAAGAATTGCAGACATAAATCATAACTCTTTTCTTCAGCGCACCCACAGTAGAGACGTTCTAATTCATCCCATACCTCTTTAGCTGTATCGAAGCGTATAACTTGATCAAGTACTTCATTTGTCATGTTGTTCGTCAGTAGCGTCAGTACAAGGCTGTCTTTGCCTTGGAATTCTTTGACCTTTTTGTCATACTCAGCTTTTTCTGCTACCGAGGCTGTAATTGCCGGTTTTTGCGGAGCTTTGAGTGTGCCGTCAATGATCTTCAACGTATCGGAATAGCCCTTAAGTACGTTGCGGATTCTGTATTTCCAGTGCTTGAAGTCTTTGCCATCACTAAGGCACTCGATCTTCACCCTCGATGCACTTTCAAATGACTTGTCATCCATGGTGAATTTTCCACTTCACAGATGATTTTCCACTTTTCTACTATTACCTATTTTACTCTGCTACCATGTTAGGTTTTTGGTAGTTCTAGCGGATCATATGGTGCTACAAGTAAATACAGAATTGTTCCGAAATCACAACAGTTTATTTATTGACTTTTCATCAAAGAATATTTTCCAAAGTGAGTGACAGAACAAAAAGCTCTGTCACAAAACAACACCATGGAAACAATGCCATAGTTTTCCATAGCCAAGAATAGCCAAAGGAGTATGTCTATTCTTAACATGAATGACATCACATGACTGACTTGACTTTTTGGTTGGATGCAGTGTCGCCAACCCCAATCTAGACTAAAACTGCAAACAAGCTTTCAAAAAACTGTAAAAGAGATTTTCCGTTTTTGTATGGAGGCTGGGCCCCCTAATTCTTACAGGGATGAAATTATATTATATGAAAAAAGCACAAAATAAGAATCATAGGGTATCACAAAATAAGAATATACTTTTTTCGGGTGATTATACTAAAACTAACCTCTGCTTGCTACAAATAGTATGTGGGCGCCGAGCGGATATTATTAGCACTATGTGAGAGATAAAGGTATAAAGGAGAGCTTAAGAAAAATACCTCCTACCTTGGAGCAACTTTTTGATGACAAACGATTTTCAGAATGCGTTATAAAAAATGGCGGCGTTGATAAAGTGTTTATGCAGAATGTTAGCGTTCCTGCCTATTCGGGTGCTTCCAGAAGAGCTCTTGCGCAAAGAAGCTCTCAGGCCGGGTCTAGAAGAGTGGGTACCGCTTTGTCTAGCCGCGTTCAAATAACCGGTGGACCATCCACTAGCTCCGCTTATTATGCACCCTCTGCGCAAGGGAGGAAGCGTAAGATTGACTCCTTTCGCATTAACTAAGGAGAAAAATACTACAAAAACCGGCAAGGTAAGCGTTCCCAAAAGCGTTACGATTGACTATCCGACATTTCGTGCTGGCCAATTTTCTCATTACGTAGCTCGTTGGAAAAAGTTGGGAGCCCCGGAACATTTACTAAAAATCATATCCGGATACAAAATACCTTTCGTGAAAAAACCCCCTTTAGTGCACACATCTCGAATATTGAAACGATTTCATACGAGAAAAACTTTGGCACTGATGCAGCAAGTAAAACCACTGCGACATCAGGGTGTACTCGAACCAGTACCGACAACCCCAAGCTTTATGTCAAATATATTTCTAGTACCGAAAGCAAATGGTGAAATACGCCCAGTGTTCAATTTAAAACTACTCAACAAATTTATTCACACCAGCAAATTTCGATTACCTAACATGTTCAAGGTGCCCGACTTTCTCCAACCCAACAACTGGCTAGTGAAATTAGACCTCCACAGTGCATATTTTCTCATCCCGGTAAAACAGGAACACCGCCGCTTCCTCAGGGTATTCCTGCTGTACGAACGGTATCCCCTGTGGCAAATGACCTGTCTACCGTTCGGGCTTTCAACAGCACCGAAGGCAGAGGTGCTCAGAAGCAAGGGCATCAGGGACCTGGTATACTTAGACGATTACTGTTTGGTACATCAGAACCGAGAAGTGCTACAACGACAGGTGAGCCTTACAATTGATCTTTTTCACGACTTGGGCTTAACGATAAATGTTCAGAAATCCGTTCTGGTTCTGCAACGTTCTATAGAGTTTCAGGGTATCCAGTGGGATCCCTGGAACAACAGAAAGTATCTTCCTTCCGAAAAAGTACAAAAGATCCGACGAACAAGTGTCAAATGATGGCGATAGAAAAGGTAATTTTTTCTCGGAAATCCTAAATCACCGGGACTTCGATGCAGATTCTGTCAGACAATCGAACAGTTGTTTCATACCTTCGAAACGAGGGGGGGACGCGGGACGGGATCGACTTTTAAAGTTGTTAGACAAACTTCAGATTCAAATGGTAGTAAATTATCTCCCGAGCCGCTTCAATACAGTAGCGGACCGTCTTTCAAGGTTCCGTGCGCAAGCGGAGTGGCATCTATTGGAACAAACGACTTGTCAAATATTTCATGCTTTGGGGACACCAGAGATAGATTTGTTCGTCTCTCGAGAAGCCCATGTAGTTATGAATTACGTTACCCTCGATCAAACAGATTTACAAGCAGCATTTGTGAACGCCTTCAGTCAAAACTGGAACTACCACAGCGCGTGGCTATTTCCTCCTCCAAACCTAGTTCCGCGTGTATTGGTTCATCTGAACAGGGCGGCGGGCATCTATCTGTTGGTGGTACCCAGATGGATGAAGGTGTTTTGGCGCAGCGACCTGGAGAGTCGAGCCTTGGCGCCACCGATGGAAATCAAGAATCTTCACGAGGTACTTATAGATGTACAAACTCTGAGACCACCTCCAGATATCAAGCGAATGACTTTAGAAGTTTGGAAGATACAGGATGGGCCACCATGTTAGGCTCTTGGAATGATGATCAGAAACTTTTACTGACAAGTAGTTGGAGAAAATCTACCTTGCAGTCATATAAGCCAGCATGGATGAGATGGTGTTGTTGGACTGAGAATAATGCTGTGTCCAAGCGTATAGCCCTTATTCTCATGAATTGGCTAAATTTCTGACTGTCTTATGTCTGAAAGAAAAATTGTCCTATAGTACTTTAGCTGATGGGTGTTTGGAGAGAAATAATACCAGCTAATGTTGAGAGTAGAATGGAATGAATGATCTAGAAGAAAAGCCACTCAGTTTTACACAATTGATAATTAAATTAATACATGATATTGTTGATTTTATTTTTAACGCGCAGGACGATTCAGATGATTCTGATGATGGCTGCTTCGAAAGTGAAGAATCAAGTTCCAGTGATATTGATATGGATACAAGTGATTGACTTATTATTTTGATATTGCTTAATAAATAGTACACAAGTTCATTACCATTGTATTTATCAAATATTCTATAACAAATAACGGCTTCAAAGTAAAAAACAGATATTTTTTTTTACTTTTCTCAAAACAGTTGATTAACTAGGTAGGCAGGCACCTCTATTTATAATTGCTTATCTTCAGATGAATCTTTTTAAAATTATCACGTGTGTACCACCTTACCGCTCGACCACGACTACTGACGTCTTTGCGACGCGGCAAACGGATTTCTAGTTCATTGCGTTTTTTCTCACTGCTGTCTGTATGACTGCCGTAGTATAACGCGCAATGAACTAGAAACCGTTTGCCGCGTCGCAAAACGCTCGTACTCGTGGCAGAGCTCTACGTACCTCCCGCCCCGCGTACCTACCGCAGGCGAGGACTCAGTTAAGCGGTCTACCTATAGTAGCAGGCACCCAGTGTTCTACACCAGTTTTCATCGCGTTGACAAAAAATAACAGAATTTAGTTGAAATTTTATTGAATAACAGCTAGGAAGTAAGTATTAGGTCCTTACCTATGAAATTGACGTTTTGTATGAAGATTTTTTATAAAACTATATTTTTCATACTAACGTTTTTTTAATTTTCTTAACATCTATTTATTGTAGAGTGGTGTGTTTGTTTCACTAGCTAAATATAGCAGGCATTAAAAAGAAAAAAAATCAAGACCCTTCAAAGCTACATAAAACAAAAGGTCAATTCCGCGAACAAAAGCGAGAAGTCAATTAAAAAAAAATTGGGCGATAAAAATCCAAAATGAATAATTAGTTATTAAGTAACATAGTCCTAATTAAATGTGTATAATAATAATAACAACCGGTATTGACTTTTAGAAGTAAAAAAAAACGTCAATTTCATAGGTAAGGACCATGTAAGGACCTAATATTATTTAATTGTCGCTAAAGTAAAAAATATCAGTTGACGTTTCAGAAAAAGTTCCTGTATAGGACTGGTGCCACTAGCCTACTGACTATTGTGTTATAGTTTCATACTTTCAATAAGTCGAGATCAAACTATCAATAATAAAATTGATTCGATAGTCTTTAAATGAAGAAACCTAATATCTATTGCTTGACGACCTTCTTGGTCGAGTGGTTTGTACACTGGTTTTCATGGTGTCGCCATCTCTGAGGTACCGGGTTCGATCCCCGGTCGGGTCAATTTAGAAATTAATGTTTGTTTAAATTGTCTCGGGTTTGGGTGTTTTCTATGTTTAATAAGTATGTATATAAGTATTTTAAGTATGTTTATCCGTTGTCTAGTAACCATTTAACGAGTTTCTAATGAAGCTTCTCTTGGGCTAGATATTTTTTTTTTTAGTTGATGGCTTCGTGCGATTAGCACATTAGCCAGTGTCAAAGTAATTTTTCTTACAAGTAATACATAAATAAACAATATTTCCTTATAATAATATGATGATGATGAATGATATTAGAAATGGAAAGTGAAAAATGATATACCCCCCAACCCCTCGAGTATCTCAGTAAAGATGTGGGGCTTTACTAAGTCCTCACGCGAGCTTCTTGAGAGAATTTGAAAAGTAACGTTGCACTGTTTTGTTTCATTTGCCAACACTTATGCACACTCACGAACACTTAACGGTTAATAATCCACCATTATTTCACATTAATAACGACATAACACAAATTTTAGAAAATAAAACAAAACCGCAGACATGACGCTTCACTTTCCCGCCAAGAAGTCGGCTAGATAACTTTTTTTTTGTTGATGGCTTCGTGCGATTAGCACATTTAGCCAGTATCAAAGTAATTTTCTTACAAGTAATACATAAATAAACAATATTTCCTTATATGACGATGATGAATGATATTAGAAATGGGAAGTGAGAAATGATATACCCCCCAACCCTTCGAGTATCTCAGTAAAGATGTGGGGCTTTACTAAGTCCCCACGCGAGCTTCGCGATCTGAAAGGGATAAGTGTCCCAGCTGAAAGAAGCTCAGAAATATTCTGTTTGACGGCGGCACTCATGACTCGCTATTTGTGGACGCGATGTACACACGCCTGCGCATCCGACTACCACAAACTGTAAAATTTCGTCAATAGATTGTGAACTTTATGTATATAGGCATACGGTTGAATATTTATTGAAGAAATTTGACACTTGAATAGGTTGATGTACAGGCGTCTGTACTTATGTATGCACTTCGCATATGTATAAAAGGGATACTAAAAGGCTACGAGGTTTTTATACAGAAGCTTTCAGTGCCATATATGCGTGGTCACTACGCATACCTTTTGACATACGGGGCGTTTAGACAGCTGCTTTACACTGTTTAACCACGTGTTATAATAGAACATGAAAGCTTTGGAGTATAGGCCAGGTGTCCCACCGCCGGCGATGAACGAATAGCGAGTAGAGTTAGAAACAAGAAGCGAGTTGGCGAGCAGCGACAATCGAGTTGTAGTCCCGATAGTTTTGTCGCTGGGCTATAAGCGAGTGTTCTTGTGCGATGGCCGATTACTCGCACTACTCGCTCGGGGGCGGTTAGTCCTGTAGACATGCGCAAAGTCGTTATTTTTCAATTACCGTGACGGTCGTTCCAGTTACTCAAGAAAAATCATGGTGGCTTTGTCACGTCGATCACGTCGATATCGTACATTCAAGAAACACAGTTACGGTATATTTAAGAAAAACGTACATTTCGTTAGTATTTTATGTTGTCTTGCCATTCTTAAATATGTACGAAAATCTTCATTTGACAACTCATTGAATAGTTTAACCTTTTCACCGCCCAACTACCCTGCACGCGATGTCCCGCTGTACGCCAACGTATAAATGTATTTTAATAAAGTAGGTACAGTCACCAGCATAAATATATGACTATGGATAGCCCTGCAAAAACATCTGATCATTGATGAAGGGCATATTTATATGACGATCTAACTCGGTATAAGTATGTGATAATTTGTGGCCGGCATAAATATCGATTTCGGAAACGGCATAAGTATTTGACACCGGGCCGATTCAAAATATCTGATATTGCACAAAATCAAAATGATGTAATCCACTATCAGCATAAATATCTATTCACTGTGAACGAATAATCATCGGATCACAGGTGGACCGCATAAATATCTAGCACGAAACAAAATCAAAAATATATAATCAATTTGCAAATAACTTTATCTTGTTATCTTACGAAAATATTTTTAATACATCAACCTGACATTTCATGGAAAGAGTGCAGACTTGTCAGTGCATATGTCCGTCTCACGTTTTAGGCTATCGCAAGTTTGACTGATTCCACGCTATTAAATAAAATTGCTGAGGGTCACTGTCCATGGCGCGTCATTTGGCGAATGCATGACGATTGGGAACTCGGACATTGCCGCTCTGTGGACAGTTTGTTTGCTTGCATCTTGCTTGCATGAAAACAAACTGTCCACAGAGCGGCAACGGTATTTCTCTGGAAAACAAAATACAACTAGCCTTAGTTTTAGTCGTTTCTGAAGATGCAATCATCTCCTAGGCAATTTTAATTAAAATAGTTAATGGATTTGACGTGTAGGGTAACAGATTATCGTATTGTCAGCACCCCTCCATTATTGGCACGTTTGAATTTATTTCATTGCATTAGTAACGGAAGTACAGCTAAACCTAGGAGCCAAAGATGGTTGTGTACTTTGGGTGGCGATAAACGAAATTTACCCTAATATTAGTATGCATGTTTTACCTAATTAATTCATCATTATGTCTTTATTAAGAAATAACTTACAGTAACTCCCAAAACCTCTATATTTTTTTTAACGGATTTATAATCTTCATGCATTGACACAATTCTATGTCTCAAGTGGACATCCACCCGATAAGTGGCCATAGCATTGAATCATCGATTGAAAACAAGAATGAACGGTTGTCATTATGAGCAAAAGATAATTAAATCCAAAAAACAATTATTGTTGACGTAACATTATTTTTTATAAATTTTTAGTAAAAGAAATAGTTTAACTGATTTATATTAACCTCCATGCTAGAAAATCACGAAGCCACGAAGATATTGTTCTTATTTCAAAAGCTACGAAGAATTATTTATTATTTTCTTTCATATATATGGAATTTGTAAAACGTGAGACGGACATATGCACTGACAAGTCTGCACTCTTTCCATGAAACGTCAGGTCGATGTATTGAAAATATTTTCGTAAGAACCAAGATAAAGTTCATATTTGCAAATTGATTATATATTTTCAATTTTGTATCGTGTTAGATATTTATGCGGTCCACCTGTGATCCGATGGTTATTCGTTCACTGTGAATAGATATTTGTGCTGATAGTGGATTACATAATTTTGATTTTGTGCAATATCAGATATTTTGAAGCGGCCCGGTGTCAAATACTTATGCCGTTTCCGAAATCGATATTTATACCGGCCACAAATTATCACATAATTATACCGAGTTAGATCTTCATATATATATGCCTTTCACCAATGATCAGATGTTTTTGCAGGGCTGTCCATAGTCATATATTTATGCTGGTGACTGTACAAAGAAGAACTTCTATAGAAGTGCTGGCGTGGACGGCACGAAAATCTCGAACTTCTAAAGAAGTTGTTGGCGGTAAAAAAGTTAAACTCACTGTATTCTCTTCTGAAATCATTAATATTTTGCATCCAAATTCTTCTTTTCAAAATATGTATTCCTTTTATCTTCCGTTTTTTCAGAACTGCCGCTGCTATTACACAAATGCTATTATAACATACATCATCGTCGTCGTCTGAACTAGACAACAATGATAGTTCAAATAATTGTTCTGAATTCATTATGTAGGTGTGTTAGTCATCCCTAGCACTCAGATCCGCACTCTAGGTAGAAATGACCGCTGGTTGGTCGCTCGGCGAGTGATCTGACCGCTAAGCGAGTATCGCTCAGCGGCAAACTAGTAAAGCGAGTACTTGCTAGCGGCAAACTAGTAAAACGAGTACTCGCCGGCAGTGTAAACAGTTAGCGATCAACTATTAATATATGCATCTCTTTTATTGACACAGGATCCATATAATAGATATGTTACGATATATAATAATATATATATATATATAATAGATATGAGTACGTTTCTTGAGCGAGAAAATAGTCGATAGTTCGTCGCTTACTCGCCGGCGCGGGCGGTGGGACAGCTGCCTAATGGTTTGAGTTTTTGTTGACAGGTACACTGCTACTGCAACTCGGCGAGTTGAACGAGCGACCGCTGTTTGACCGCGAGATATCACAGGACAGCCTTTACTTGGCGGCGGCGGCTAAGCAGCCGAACTTGCCAGAGGTAAATATTGTAATTTGTAACTAACACCATGATAAAAATCAACATGATTATTATAGATTTTCTGGAATACGCGTATGCCTAATATTCAGTGAGAGCTGTCTGGAAGTCAGTTACTCGTTTGAGGTGCTGAAGAGCGTAAATAAAGGAAGACAACTCTTTGGATAACTTTTGCATATGCGACTTCCAGTTTATATTGGTGTCCAGATCACAGGTAGCAGCACTCACGGTTTGTAGTTCGGTAATGAACGTTTTTGGAAGGGTTTGAATTGAATACTTTTTGTTTGGTTTAGATTAAGCTGCAGACTAGCCCCCCGACGAGCCCCCAACCAATTTACGATTTTGTTTAATGTTATATTTAACTTATTTTCTACCTCACCAAGACCAAAAATACTACCAAAGCAAGAAAACAACACCGAGACATCGTCCGCAAAAAGCATGCGATGATCATCCGGGATGTTTGGGAGATCGTTTATATAAATAAGAAACAATATATCTGGGTGTTTTCTATGTATAATAAGTATGTATTTAAGTATTTTAAGTAAGTATGTTTATCCATTGTCTAGTAACCATCTAACGAGTTTCATAACGAAGCTTCTCTTAGGCTAGATATTGGTGTGAGCGTAGGAAAATTTATTATTATTATAATATACACCCCAGCTCGCTTCCCTGGGGGATAGAGCCACTTACGAGGACTCTATCAGATCTTGTGTATTGTATCTCACCTGTCTCAAAATTTGTGTTTTCTATTTCTACATACTGAAAGCGACTGCTAAAATATGACTTGAACCATGCATGGGCCAATCCTCTAATTCCCATTTTGTAGAGTTTGCCCAGCAAGGTGTTGTAACAGACTCTGTCGTATGCCTTGCTCATGTCAAGCAAGAGACCAACAGCATATTTTTTATAATTTATTTCAGTGATGATTTCCTGCACATATTTATAGATTGAACCTTAGCAATCGTAGAGCGATTTCTCCTAAAACTAACTATTTTGACTGTCATGGAGTAATTTAAATTTTTCACAAAAGGAATAGAGACGTTTATTCATTGTCGTTTCAAATATTTTGGCTTATGTTGGTAGTAACGCAATCGGTCGGTAGTTATTTATATCTGTAGTTGCACCCTTTTTATGGATAGGTTTAGTTATTGAAACTTTCAACGCGTCTGGAAATATGCCGTCAGAGAATGATTCGTTTATAAGTTGGGTATATGGGATGGTTAAAATGTCGGCACATCTTCTTATTAATGTTGGTAAAATTTCGTCTATGCCGAAATATAATTTATTATTAAGGTTTTTTGTATTTTGTAAACTTCTTCAGGTTCGACAGGCCTTAGAAAAAAATATCTCTCCGTGAAGTTTGTTAATGCTATTTTATTTTTATTAACTGAGGTTGGTTTTAAATTACAAACGGAGGAGAAGAATGTATTAAATGCGTTCGCGACTTTTTTAGGGTCATGTAACATTTTGTTGTCGGGTGATTATAGCTGTATATTGTTTTTATTTAAACATGTAGTTTTATTGTAATTTGATGATACACACCATGAATCTTTGGTTTCACGACTATTTGCTACGTATCTTTTCACCAAACTAATATCCATTGATATACCAGATGGATCCCAACGGGAACCCGACCGCGGACCAAGAAAAGTCCCAGCAGTCACCCTCAAAGGATACTGAACTTCCCGCGGAGGGTATATGGTCGATAACCCTGGAGCAGTTCCTCGCCACAATGCTCTCGCAGGCGCCGGTTGAAGAGTTCTTCAATGAGAGGGTGGATCTGATGCCGCAGCTTGAGGTTTTGCGGCACAGGGACAGACTACAGTCGATATCTTAGCTTCACGAGTACTTTGAGGTAAGATTCTGTTAAGGCATGTGATATGTAGGATACTGTGTGGCAAAGTCAATAGTGTCTGGACAAAGTTATCAATTTTTACTTACTTAATTTTAGAAGAAACTTTTTGTAAACACAAAGATCCATCCAGATCCATAATTGTCAACCTCGTTTTGTATAACATAGGTCAATGTTCTTGCTATTAATTGAACAAACAGTCACAAAAGCGACGTAATGAGGACACTCTGCCAGCAATTCCTTATATGACTTTGTAGTCTTATAAGTATGCTGAATATCCGTTTACACAGTACCATTAAAGAACATTAATGCTGAGAATCTAAAATACAGAATAAGTTGGCTTTGTATGGCCGGCTCTGTTTAATTCGCGCTTAAAAATACTGTTATAAAATGTTAGTAGCTGAATAAGCTCAATATTATATGACTAGTTTGCTTTTTAGATCTTTGTTCAGACACTATTCGCAACTAGATGTATGACAAAATGTCAATACGATGTCGATTGTAGATTGCAACATATGGGTGAGTGTGCGTTCGAATGAAATGTTCCAAATATAGTTACCTAAGACCACCTTAATGTTATTATTGTTTTATTGTTAGTATAATCATCATGTATCAACGAATTTTCTTTATACTGATTTAAAAAATATATATGGTACAAATGTTTTAATAATTAGTGTGAGTACACACGTTTGCACATCAAACTACCACCAACTGTAATTTTTTTCCAACAGACTTTAAAACTTTATGTGAATACATATAACTTTATAGAACACTAGCTGACCGGCGGACTTCGTACCGCTTTGACGGTTTCCATGACAACAAAACAAACAAAACGTTGACCGTTTCCATGACAACAAAACAAACAAATCATTCGTCCGCTTAAGAACACCCGTATCCCATGATGGACCCTATTGCAGCGCCACCTATTCCGGGTCCAATTGTAAATCTAAACCATTCTCGAATCACTTGAACACACAGTTTTTTTTTATCTAAATCGGTCCAGCCGTTTAGAAGGAGTTCAATAACATACACACGCACAGAAGATTTATATCTTATAATATATAATAATATTCTCGTGTCACATGTGAGTTGCCATACTCCTCCGAAACGGCTCGATCGATTTTTATAAAATTTTATATATAGATTCGGTAGGTCTGACAATCGGTCGTAATCTATTTTTCATAGCCTTAAGTGATAAGGGTGGTCCACCCCAAACATTTTTTTAGTTTTTGGATTTTTTTCCAATACAAAATGATTTGTTTGTATTGTTGTCATGGAAACTGTCAAAGTTGTACGAAGTCCGCCGGGTCAGCTAGTATATATATATATAAAGATTTATTGAAGAAATTTGACACGATTTGGATAGTCTAAAGTGCAGGCGTCCGTAGTACCTTGCAAAAGTGGCATAATTTGTAAAAGGAAATTAATTCTGAAAGCTATCTATAGAACAAGAAATTAATTTACTGTACTAAAATGGATTAAATCATGTTTTATTAAATACTTATTCATAAAAACTATTTAAGGGTGCGCCGTCCATAAGTGACAAGTGTCATATGTTTTATTTGAAATGTCGTCGTCCATATTTATTTGATGCCGCGCGGCCATACTAATTTTGTATGGGGAATTTATGGTGCTTAATATTATTTAAATAACCACTTGATGAATCGAAAATGTAGTCTAGCAATTTGTAGTTTATCCATTGATGATTGTTTAGACAAAATCAGAGGTACAATAATTTAGATATCTATTATATAACTATAAGAAATCTACTAAACGCCGCCACTCGTTTTAATGATTTTTGCCCAACTTTAAATGATATTGTAGAAAAAACTATAGCGTGTTATGAATTTATGGTTCTGACAAATTGTAAACACGTTCCCTATGATACTAAATATATATTTTGTTCATTTAATACGATAGTATTTTCAATTATATTTACTTAACCGTAACTGCATTTTTGGCATTTTTTGTCGGCGCACCCTTAAGCATTATTTAGTTAAATATTGTTTTGTCAACGTCACACAAACGTAATTTTGAATTTGAGAAAAAAAGACAAAACAATGATTAACTAAATAATGCTTAAATAGTTTTTATTAATAAGGGGGTAGATTTTTTTTTACTTGGTGTAATGTCTTGGATTTCACATATTTTTATCTGAGTAGTGTGAGTAAAATGTTTACAGATGTTACCTATAAGCATGGTGCAATAATGTATGACCCATATAAGTTATTTTGAAGGTCAGTGAATGTATTTGAAATCTCAGATCATGTAAGTATAGCTACTCTGTTTGCATTAATTTTGAATAACATTAATTAATTGTGCTACCTTGTATTGTTTTTATTGACGCGCAGTATACCTATATTTTTTAAATTCTAAAAAGCCATCCTCTGTCGATAATATTTTTCATTTATTATTATTCGCCTTAGAACTATATTTTCTTGAAGGACAGAAATTATCTATAATCCGCATTCCGAAATTATTTTATAGACTTAAACTAATATAACGAATAAAAATATAGTTTCGCATGTAGTCATAGCCATATTCGTTTCGTAAGTAGGTTAATCAACTATTGTATATTGAATCAATGTATTTGTATATGTATGAATTTGTAATACTGGTAAATATAGTTATAGTACAAATATATAATTATAGTGTGTACATACATATTTAAAGCATTTACTGTATATTTAGTTGTTAATTTTTAATAAGTTGAAAATGTAATACCCTTTTTTATTTGTTGAAAAATATGTGATTCGCGTCAAGGAATTGGTGTAGTCACCAACAAAAGTCGTTAACTTTGTCAAAGCAATTAAAAAGTTGACAGACGCTAATCAACTTGTTGTAATGCAATTATTATGACGTGCTACTAAAAGTATTGAGCTACTTTTGTTGGTGACTGTACTAGTGCTAGCTGAAGGGATTTTTTTGGTACCCTTTCCATTTATTTTATTTTAAATGGGGCAATATTGCTAGCTACAGCAAACAGCTAGTCACATTTTAGGCGTGAATTATATTTTTTTATTTATGAGAATTAATAAATGAACTATAGCTAATGCATATAAATATCAAAACTTAGTTAAACAGTTTTTTTAAAGTAACAGCACTAGTTATTTCGTTTAATGATTCTAGAACGATTTGTGTTATTGCCCATTTCGTCGTTCCTACTATATAAAATGCATTTTTATTACGCTATGACTGTTATGATATTTAAGTAGGAATTATGATTAAAAACTTTATTTGAAATTAACTATTAGTGAAGCAAATAATATAACTGTATTAAATGAGTGCCTCTGGTTATCATTTCCGTTTAAATTAATTACGTATATTTTTAAATATGTGTGCTTCTTGTACGTAATCGATGGTGCTTTGCGATAAATATGTATAAAGCAATATTAATCTTAACATTAAATGGAAATAATTTTATTTTTTATATAAGCCCCAAAATGTTTTTAAAACGCTACCATTACCGTCTGTCTTTACAGTTTAATTATATGCCTGCTGCATAAATCGATCATTTGATTGCCGTCTTTTTTGTATAGCCGTCATCAAATTGATCGAAGTATCCTTCGAATTAACTTAAGTGCTAAGAAATGTATGACCTGTGTAATGTGCTTCGATTATTTTGATTATGGCTGTACATTGTAGAGCGCGCTATAACGCCTCGGCTTTTATGATACATTTATCTAGGCTAGAGCAAATTTGCAGTTACGTGATATTAAATAAATTTGACACAAATGCTTCGTCAAAACCGTTCTCTAGATTTGAGCATATTTATCATAAAATCTGTGGCCGGTATTCTTCAATAATGTACCTACTAGATAAGGGATCCGAACAAAAGAACATTTCGAAAGTGGTTCTGGTTGCTCATATGGTCATACCTATACATTAAAATTTCTAATCATCCTACTATTATTATAAACGCGAAATTTGTAAGTATGGATGGATGTTACTCTTTCACGTAAAAACTACTGAATGGATTTGGATGAAATTCGGCATACAGACAGTTTATAACCTGGATTAACATATAGAATACTTTTTATCCCGATATTCCCACGGGAACGGGAACCACGCGGGTGAAACCGCGAGCGGCCGCTAGTAAAATATAAAAAAAACATTGGATAGAATCAACAACTTCAGCCTACTGTAAACCTTAAATCTTAACCATAAAGACTAATAAAGTTTGCAAAATATTTGTACTTAATATTTACTGTCATCGCCACAAACATTGTGGTTCCGTGGCACCAAAATCGCCTACAGTTTCTCAATTGCTCATCGGGAGGGAATTCAGTACATTGATGATTGTATTACTACAATATGTCATTATTTTTTTGTGACATATAGGCGCGTCCGTTTTGTTTTGATATCTATCGATAATCGGAATTTCGATTTACAAAGTAGAGGTCCATGGTGCTGCGTGCGAGTTTTATTTAGTATATTTTGATCACGTTAAACTAAACGAGAATTGGTATATCAAAATTTTAATTCCCCTCGTTTGTTACCAGCAGAAGCTGCTTTATCGCCAAACCAATTTAACAACCACCGTCTTATCTAAATATGTCGCCATAACATCAATGTTCAAAGTCAAAGGCAAAGTCAAATATTCTTTATTCAAATAAACTTTAGAAAAGTGCTTTTGAATCGTCTATAATTTTTTTACCTACTACCCATTCAGGACGTCTATATTTTAGCTGTTTGCACCATTGTTGTGTTCCGACAGCTAAGATAAGATAGCCAGTGCCTCAGTAAAATTAGGATTCCCGGTGAAGTGCGCTTCCACCATTGACCCTTATCATCACTTTACATCAGGTGAGATAAAGGCACTGTATTTACCCGTAAAATATTTAAAAAAATATTAACCCATTATTACCCATATAGACCCATTTTTTGTTCATATTATAAAATAAACGGGCAAATTGAGACAAGACTTTGCTACACGTATAACTAAATATAAGCCCTATTTTGTTTATGACCATATTTTTTGACAGTTGTTTAGATGTCCAACATATGGCTTTGGTCGTTTCGGCACAACTCAATCCAATCGACTCCATCACTTTTCTACCAATGTATTTCGACAGATAGTAGGTATAGTCGACAATAAAATTGCTTTACCACCTAGTAATAAATAACTTCACTTGCCTGTAACAAAAAAAACACAGAAGGGGTAACATCCAAGCAGAGTATAGATAGAGACAAAACGGTTTTACCACCAATTGTATTATTTAATCTATGTTTATTTAAATTGTCTAATCTGTCACTGTAACTGTCTAGTTATACTATAGAAGTGAATTTTGTTTGCATGTAATAAAACAACAAGTTCTATTTTTAACCGACTTCTTGTTTAAAAGACCAAGTGACAGGTACGTTGTCAATATTGACAATGAGCCATAGCGACATATTATTGTAATGGAAGTTTTTGTCAAAAGTGATAAAGCAATTTCAGGGTCGACTATACATATTTTAAAAACTTTGTTAAATTATTAAATATATACCGTTTTGTAGCAATTCACTAAAACTTTACAACATGCCATAATTTAACTTTAATGAGACAATATGGTTGAAGTGTGTTTTTATATTAAGGTTTAAATTATAGTGACTAAATGTAAGTTTTTGTAACTATTGCTGAAATGTAAGTTCTAGGGTTAGCCAAGGTGAGGCGAAGGGAGGCAGAAACCTGCTCTACCAGCTATCCTAGCATCTGGACTCTGCTACCCACTTGCTCCGACAGGGTGTTATAACACCCCTAAAAGTATTATATAGATGTACCCTAATGTAATACTTTTAGAGTTTTATTTACAACAACACACAAACACTTGGTCGGACTAATTGGATTAAAATATATCTTATTAGGCAGAGCAGTCATTAGCAGCCATTAGAGCGTTTACGCCGCACACTAGCGCCGCTAATGAAAAAAAAAACATATCTAGTAATTAGAGATAGAAAAGCAAATTATGCTCAACAAACTATTTGAATGAAGTAATTTAACATTTTTACGTCACCTAATGAACATCTGACATGTTATGGTTTAGTTAAATACGGCGTTATAGTTAAAAGTGGCCGTAACGTCTTAATTAACTAAACGATAACATGTCAGGTGTTCATTAGGTGACGTAAAAATAAATTACTTCATTCAAATAGTTTGTTGAGCATAATTTGATTTTCTATCTCTAATTACTAGATATGTTATTTTTTTCATTGGCGGCGCTAGTGTGCGGCGTAAACGCTCTTAAAATAATATATATATGTTATTTGCTATTTGCTAACAATTAGTGACGAGTGTAATTGTAGAGACAATAGAAGTAAAGTTTATCTTATTGACCTTAATGTCGGTTAAACACTTCATTGCGCCCAATGTACGCGTTTATCGAACACACTTAACTTGTTTATTTTATATTGTTATTACCTATCTCAATGTCATAACTGTGTTTATCCAATAGGTGATCTAACATAATTGAAAGTAATAAATGAAAGTCCTCATGATATATGTTTTGTTTATTTATTTAATTAAAAACCCGTTTAGTTAAAAACCAAAATCTTTTAATTTAATTTTTTTTTTGAACGAAATAAAATAAAATAACCTCAAATCTAAGTCTTTGTAATACTTAAAAGTACGTATAACTATTACCATTATAACTTAGTGACATAATTTACATATTATGTGACTTACATTGGAATGGCACTACATAATTCTCCAACATGCTTGTAGATACCGAATCGTCGAATGTAAAAATTGTAAGGAATATTAACAATGACTGGTGGAATGAGGTTTATAGTATATACTAAACGAGTACACGAACAAATATGATTTATGTAAAAGCCATTATGATAAAAATCTCGTGCAGCAACACATTTTTTCCTTTTTGACTTTTTATAATTAAAACACTGCTTCTACTGCGTTCCACATTGTGATTACACAATAATATTTGCAATTCAATATTTAATCAATACAGGAAAAATATGTAATGACACCATTTACTTATCGATGAATGACACATAAGGACTCGCCAAGACATATGTCATATAGGAAAAAGTATCATTACTAATGAGTTTAGTGCAAAGAGTTTGGTAATAATGTTGTAATAGGTGGATCACGGGGGAGAACGAAGGATTTAACTGTCGTGCTATATGTCATATAAAGTAATAATGTTTATTTTCTGCTTTATTCATTTTACAAGAGATAATATTTTGAGAATATAACGCACTACCAATACAATACTGGTGCAAGTCAAAACATACTGACATTGGAAATTTTGTCGTATTGAAGAACAGTACAGTTCAATTTCAAATATCAGTATGTTTTGACTTGCACCAGTATTGTATTGGTAGTGCGAAATATTATTTTATAACATATTTTCTGTTTCATTGAACAGGTAATATTTTAAGAATATAATATTATGAGAACGAAGCGATAAAATGGTTACATATTAAAGAGAACAATTCAAATGAATTCAATATGAAACAGTTGTAAAATTGTATTATTAGCAATGATGGGATTTGGTGGCCGCTTACCCTGGCTCCAATGATGCTATAACGCGTGTCGCTGATATAAAAACGGGGAACGGTGTGGCTCTTGGCATGGCCACCATAACTAATTCTAAATCGGACTATATAGATAGTATGTCGAAATATGTCGCAAAATATCAGTTTGTCGGTCTACCGTTCAAAAGTTATAAGGGGTCATAGGTGGCTATGCCAGGATGAGCCACACCGGGGAATGGCGTTCTCCAGTGTAGCTTCAACAAGATAGTCCCGTTGCTACCAAAAGATATTAGGGTTGATATATGTGACCCATTGACACGTGTCGTTAGCCTCAGTCGTTGTGGTTAGACGGTAGTCGTATGATGCTGAATATGAAGGGTTAACGGGTATTATTAGTACAATACAATGATATTATATAAGTAAAAAGGTAGATACGTTAATAACGCCCTTAAGACGTTCTTAACAAAAGAAGGCAACTGTACGCACAACTGTCCAAAAACCAAGCTCCATTTATTACTCGGATGCATCTTTTTTGCATTCTGAAGACCTTTTCCACTTCAACCGAGTTACCCCACAACAAAAGACCGTATCTAAATACCGACGACACATGACCGTGATACGCCGCTGCTACCGCCGCATCAAAAGAAATAGTCTGGCGTATTCTTTTAAGGGCAAACACAAATCTACTAAGTCTTTGGCATATAGAATCAACATGATCCTTCCAATTCAAGTGCGAGTCTAAAGTAATTCCTAGAAATTTAAAAGAAGTAACTTTGCCTACCATTTCATTATTATAACCGATGTCAAGAGATAATGGATTGCTATTATGCGAATTAAATTGCATTATTTTTGTTTTATTGATATTTAAAGATAAATTATTGTGACTTAATATCTATGAACACTTTAAACAAAGCATTCATAGATGCTTTGTTTAAACAAAGCATTCATAGATGCTTTGTTTAAACTAAGCATTCATAGATATTAATAACATGAATCACTACATAGTATAAAACAAAGTCGCTTCCCGCTGTCCCTATGTATGTATGTATGCTTAGATCTTTAAAACTACGCAATGGATTTTGATGCGGTTTTTTTTAATAGATAGAGTGATTCAAGAGGAAGGTTTATGTGTATAAAAAAATGTTGCATTGCATGCATAATATAGTAGAGAAACACTGATAACTTACGAGGTTTCGCATTTTTTTGCGCTTACATTGCAAACGCTGGCTGAACCCTACGAGGTAGATCCAAATAATGTACTACAGTATTGTACACCTTAAAAAGGTCTACAAAAATATCCGCAACGGTATATGTCTATCTCTTAGGGATAACTCACAATAATCATTTTTTAACCTTTACTTTTTACGAAAAATAATGGCTTATTTACGAAGCAATTTTAAGCAATACAGCATTAATCCTTATCCAATTAAGTACCTTAAATACATTGTGCATTTAATATAGATCAATATGGCCCTTTACAGCATGTAATTTAAATGAATATTTTCGAAGATATTACAGATTTAAAATGCAGGGACATAGCATATAAAACAAAGTCGCTTCCCGCTGTCCCTATGTATTTGTATGTATGCTTAGATCTTTGAAACTACGCAACGGATTTTGGTGCGGTTTTTTTAATAGATAGAGTGATTCAAGAGGAAGGTTTATGTGTATAAATACATGTTGCATTGCATGCATAATATAGAAGAATGTCTTGTTGACACGCGATTGATATACTAAATTTTTGTACTTTTTATTTCTTTTTGTTTTATTAACTTAATAAGGTAGTGAACTCATTTAATTTTGTATTAATTGTATTACATTCATAAAATCATAAATAAAGTTCAGCTAAACTGTTACACGACATTTATTGACTGTTAGGCGGTACGAAGTTCGCCGGGTCAGCTAGTTATTCTATAATATATGAAATATGCAAGAATGCTTTGTTTAAACAAAGCATTCATAGATATTAATAATATCTATGAATGCTTTGTTTAAAGTCTCATGTGCTAAATCCTTGTCTTTGACCTGTACAATAATAGTAGTGTCATCGGCAAAAAGTATACACCTATGCGACATGAACTTTGGCAGATCATTAATGTATAGAAGGAATAGTAAAGGGCCTAATATGCTTCCTTGGGGGACACCAGAGCTATTCAAAACTAATTCAGATCAGAATCAGAGAAACTTCTGTTTAATAAAACTCTTCTTGTCATTTTGAACAACTCTGACGACCTCCGTCAGTTGCTTCCTATCTCGTAAATAACACTCCAACCAGTCAAGTGCCTTGCCTCGGATGCCGTAATTATCCAATAATTTGTTTTGATCAACAAAATCGAATGCCTTACTCAAGTCCATAAACAGAGCCACAACGGGGCTAGTAGCTTTCTTTTCGTTTTTATTGCCTTAACGTTTTTCCTTTTACATCATTTGACAATATTTAAAATTAAATATGTGTATACATTGCTGACGCTGCGTTCGAAAACTAACGATCTTTTGCGGTTGTTTTGTATGCGTATAACACTTATCTATATTTTAGATATCATTGAACAATTCAATTTGCTTGGCATTAATGTACCTAAACGGTCAACCAATGAAGCATTGAATATTATTTTATATTCGTAGGATACAGCGTGTACAATCTACATTTGCTGTGTATTTTAAGCACAACCGCAGATAAAACTTGCGGAAACGAGTAATGGACTAATGATTGCTTAGCACTTGATGTTTCAGTATACCTACTCGTTTTATTATATTTATTTCTAGTGGTATTAGATGAAATATATTTATATTATGCTAGTACTTTACTCGCGACTTTGAACGCGTGGATATAAGATTTGTTTTTTTTAACTTTTTTGTAATAAAATATAGTATTTTTGAAATTAAACCAGTAGTTCCAGAGATTACCCTCCTCAATCAAACAAAGTCACAAACTTTACCTCTATCTTAATAGTATAGATAGATAGATCTAGATATAGATATCGTACCATTTAAAGTATAGTTAACGCAATCTCCGATCTAAAGGGAAAAAAATTGGGCCACATCACTTTTCGAGATATTCATGAGCTTGCTGGAGGCATGATCTCCCAGAAAACTCATCAATAAACGCCTATTTCTCGATAGTCGCCTATTTTTTTCCTTAGATGAAGACTGCTCTAATTATCTCTAAATGCTACTACAGTATGTATATAAATTAAGAATATTTCTATTGTGCATACTGGAGCCATGGATACGTTTTAGTGTTACAAACCGAGTACAATAATATGTACCCCCGCCGGGAATCAAACCTGGAATCTTTTGGTCTGAGACTGGTGGTGGTCAAACCACTGAACCATAGAGGTGGTTTTTATGTGACAACATTTTAAAGGTTAGGATTCGTTTAAAAATAACAATGGGGGATGTTTATAAAATAAAATTTTGTGTAGTTCATTGGTACTTACTATATTATTTTTATTGCAATTTATAGTGTAGTATAAAACAAAAGACTTTTAATACCAAAAAGCTGTTATTGCTGAGTGAATTTCAGCGTCCAGGCATGTGTCGAATTGACGTGTTCCAGATTTGGCAGGTAAATCTTCGTTTTTCTGCCATCGGCACTAGCCACCCACTGAAAAATGAGATATAGTTGAATATTTGGCATTAAAACTTAATATTGATTTCTAAGTTTAGAAAACAATAAAATACCACTGTTTTCTATGAATTACGCGAACACTATCTATTAAATTAAAGACGAATAGACGAATCTAAACCACTAAACGAATGTGCGGTGGTGAGACTGCGAAGAAAGAGACGACCCGGCCCGGCTTCGCTCGGGAGCAATATCAAAACGAAAATGTTAATATTGTTAAAAAAAATTGAACGGTTTAAGCAGCGTAAGTCGTAAACGCGCTTGAACGCCCAAATTTTAACAGTCACAGTATATTGTTGTTTTGTTTAAATACAATATATCATAGAAAAAAAATATTTTATCTATCTATCATCTGGTCTATCTATCTATTTAAACCGCATCAAAATCCCGAAAAGTGGTTCCTGAGATTAGCACGTCCTAACAAACAGACGCGTTCCGGTAACTTTTTTATACTACCTAGGTATAGAAACTCGAATTCAAAATGTTAGGATTAAATCATAGTAAATTATGTTAAAAAAATTCAACGCAGGTAAAACGCGTGAAAGGCGTTTCATTGTAATTAAAACTTTTGTCACTTTTTGGCATTGTATGCCAAATATTTTTATAAATATCTGGGTCTAGAGGAAAATAAACCTTACAAACATGCGATTAAATAGTTTTCTATATTGACTGTGTGATAATATAGTTTGAGACTTCTACGTTAAAACTTTTTTGTGTTAACGCGATAAAAAATCACTTAAATTTTAATGTATTTAACACCATGCCACAACCACTTTGGTGCTGCTGCTGCCTATACGAGTATAACGCTTATCAGTTGACGAGTGTGTCAATAAAAACTAAAATAATAAACAGAATTCGCAACGATCGAGTAATACATAATTTGATATAAAAAAGAGCGATTTTCAAGCTTCACCGGTGAAAATCGACATGAAATATACTCGTAATATTTTTGCATTATTTACAATTTGACTACCCATCAATTGTAGTGATGACTTGATGACAATGATGGAGCTCTTTGCCCAGCTGTGGGACAGTCATAGGCTATTTACTTGCATCCCTACAAATTGATAATTAGGTTACATTTTAACCAGAGGCGGTGTTTAGACCCAGAGGTCCCGGGTTCGATTCCCGAGCTTGTTTGTCCGCCTGGCTAGCTACCATCATCTTATCTAATATGTCGCCTTATCAGCAATGTTTGTAGTATTTTTGTGTTCCGGCAGCAAGAGATAATATAGCCAGTGCCTCATTATTTTAGTTGAGGAATCCGCGTGAAGTGCGTTTTCAACTTTGGCCTTATCATCACTTAACATCAGCAACGCTACTCTCTAAGCCGCTGCGCAAACGCAGACACTTTTGTATCTTGTGTGGGACTCAAGCTACCAGTGAATATGAAATCTGCCCTCCCTGCGCAGACGTAGACACTTTCTGTGTCCAGTTACTTCCACCTGACACTAATCAAAAAGTGTTCGGTGTAGGTAACTGGACACACAAAGTCGTCAGTTAAAGACACAAGCAACATTAACAAACTTCCTTACAATTGTACTGATCTGCGCAAACGGACGATGCAATCGGTGTCCGTATCCTGTGTGCGACACAAGCCACGCACGGCGCACACCGAGCGGGTGGCGTGGGCAGGGCGCGGGGCGAGCCGAAAACCCGAAATTAGGGATGCATGATTTTAATCTTTGAAACGTTTTAAAAAAAATATTTTTATCTAAATTATTAAATTCAAAAACTTATATCTATGTATAGTAAAATTAACATTTGTAACATTATGTTGAAGTGAATTTTATTTATCAAACAATACAAGAATTAAATAACGTAATGTGACATTAAGTCCGTTTTAACTAAAATATATACTAGAAAAATTAAGAATGAACTACTACCGTAGGGTGATATAAAGTCACTCTGATGGTGGAATGCTATCTCTCATCACCGTGTTTTGTTTTTTAAAATCATCTTGTAATAGAAGCAGTAACTCATCAAAAGATAGATAGATAATCTAAATTGGCGTTTAAATTCTGCTTCATATTTTTTAAGTTCGATTTCGATTACTAAGTAAAGGATGTATCCAGAACTGACGAAACCGTTGGAATTGACGTGGTTGCCAACATTCGTTTGCAAGTTATGAGAGAGTTCAATGTTGAGGTCGACGCTGTTTTGCTTAGAGAATAGCACTGTAGGTGAGATGAAGACGAATTGTAAAGTGACAACCCTAGGTCCAGCTCATACATTGTTCTCGGCCGTCAACCTCATGGTCCAAACAGAACAGAAGTCAAAACGTGGGTCACAACAGGGTTGAACCAAAATAATGTAATAATTTGAGTTTTTGTATGTAAAAGTAAATCTTCATAATTGATTTGCACGTTACCAAATGTTATTTATACTTGGTTGCATGAGCTCCCCTTGGGATAATTGGGATGGCCGATTGAATGGAATTTAGATGGTGAATGTGCAATTGCTTTGAAGTTTGTATGAGTACCAAAGTATCCTCTATATTACGGTACTCATACAAACATTCAAATGCTAAATGTCCCTAGCCTCTGAAAATATATTAGCACTACACGTTTATCGAGGTATTTGATTGGTTGAGTAATTAATGAAAAATCAATCAATGTTTTTCAAATGTACCTTTTAAGGCGACGCATTGGAAATTTACGTGCCGGGGATCTTGATTTTTCCCAACAATTACAAAACATATGAAAGTGATATTTGATGACATGATTTTTTATTTAATTGACTTCATTTTGTTAGTTGCAGAAACACGATTTGTCAACTTTTATAACAGAGAAAAAAATATCAAAGTAACCTCTTTTAAAACATAGATTCGCATTTTACAGGCTAACCAGACCGATTAAAGCACCTAAATTTTCTTAGTAGATTAGTCTTAACACACGCTTCAATATTGTAGTTTATTTTTTTAAATAATTAGTAGTTTTAATTTAAAGGCAAAAACAGTTTTTTTTATGGTACGGGGCGCAAACGCTTCGTATGAGATTTATTGTATAGCGGTGCGTCGCCTTAAGTAACATTTAAATGCACATAGCATTTTATTTCATGTTCCATTCTACTGCTGAAGCTGCAATTTTGATACTTAACACACGCACACACCTTGATTGGCATTGACATGGTGTGTGTCATTCATGTAACTAAGTGTGTCACTCCACTCATATTATCATTGCGAATGATTGATACACCCTTACAAATAGGTGTCTTTAAATAAATAAGCTTTTTAAGGCGGCTAATTAAATAAAACTACTACTAGATCTCGATGGCGCAGTGGTTAACACACGCGCCCTGTCTGCGAGTGATGAGGTTAAGCAACTTTCGCAAAGGCCGGTCATCGGATGGGTGACCAAAAATGTATCATCTCGAGCTCCTCCGTGCTTCGGAGGGCATCACATAAATCCGTTGGTCCCAGTTGCATTAGCAGTCGTTAACAACCATCAATCCGCACTGGGCCCGCGTGGTGGTTTATAGCCCGTTCTCCCTATCTATCCATAGGCAAGGCCCGTGCCCCAGCAGTGGGGACATACAATGAGCTGATGATGATGATGACTTAAACTACGTCACATGCGTTTTAAATATTTGTCCAGTGCGTAAGGTCACGTTTCCATATCTTACTACTTTCTGTGGGGCGTTTGAAAGTGTTAACATTGATTAACACCAACATTAACGTTAAATAAGCCATTAATGCTGTCATTTATAAGAAAAAATAACGTTTCTCATACTTACGTTTAGCTGTATATCTTCGTTTCCCAACAGGACGACCTTCCAATCACCGTCCTGCAATAACTGAGTCGTATCAGCGATGTTCAATGTGTTGTTTTTGTTGTGAGGCCAGGCTAAGAAGAAGGCGTAGATCGCCAACACCGTCTCAGTTTCGTCTGGCGAGGCCGTCGGCTGGAACGCATTGTACTCAGCCTTTTTGCAAGTGTACCAAACGTCCTTGTTGTAAGTGTCATTTTGAGCGACCCAAGGCGAAGACTCGTATATTCCCTCTCCGTTTATTTCCAGCCATTTGCCGAGCTGCAGCAGTCTCTCTTGGAAGATCGGGGCTATAGTGCCCTCTTTGGTTGGGCCTATATTGATGAGTGCATTGCCTGTAAAATTGTGACATTGAAATTTACGTACTACATAGTACTACATAGTCTACTAGGCTCTAGGACTTCTTGGCGGGAAAGTGAAGAGTGATGTCTGTGGTTTTATTTTCATCATCATCAGCCTATACACGTCCACTGCTGGACATAGCTACGCCTGTTTTGTTTTATGTTGAATGAATATTAATGTGAAATAATGGTAGACTATTAACCGTTAAGTGTTCGTGAGCGTGCATGAGTGTCGGCAAATAAAACAAAACAGTGCAACGTCACTTTTCAAATTCTCTCAAGAAGTCCGCGTGAGGTGTTAGTAAAGCCACACATCTTATACTTAAGGATTTGGGGGGGTATATTTCTCACTTCTCATTTCTATTATTATCATTCATCATCATCATACTTATATTAACAAAAGATATGTTTATCTATATGTCGTCGCAAGCGAATTCTTAGCGATAGGCGATACGTAGATATTAAGCTTCAGTCATTGTTTATGGAAATAAGGTTCCTGATTGGTCAAACTGTTAATACTGTGAACACCGTGTGGTTGTGCTAGCATCGCACATCACTCGTGAGTAGAGTCGATCGCGGCCGCCCGGGCATTGAATCTGAGACCCTCTCGCGGTCCACACACGCGGCGCGCATCGAAACTGCTAAGTTCACTTAGAATAGACTATCAGTGTACAATAGTGATTAATTATAGGAAGAGACATTAAAATTAGTTAGTGAGTTAATAGCTGTTATTTAAGTGACTAATGTAAACTATTATTAGAATAATTAAACTGTGTGTGTAAAATTAAGTAGTGTGTTGTTTAATTGAGACTATGGAGGACCTACCAAGAGACAATGGCGAAAACGCGCCCCACGTTAGTTTACCGTCTGCTACGAGATCAGAAGTGGGATCTGCTCAGGCACCACAATCTGATGCTTATTGGAAGCAGTTATTGGAACAGCAGTCACAAACAATGTTGCGCATGGTTGAGGCTATGCACGGATCAACGAGATCAGCTGCAATAAAGTTGCCGGAATTTAATCCAGACCTGCCAGATGTTGACCCTCGTTCCTGGTCTTCCACGGTGGACATTTGCTTAACAGAAAACCCGTTGGAAGGTGGAGCTCTGATCATCGCACTCAGTAAGTCCCTAAAAGGCAGTGCTTCGTTGTGGCTTTCTCAAGTTTCACATCCTGGTATGACCTGGAGTCAGTTCAAAGACCTCTTCTTAGCACGATACGATAGTGTTGAGACCTGCGCAGCTACTATAATAAACACTCACAACAGCAGACCGAAGGAAGGCGAAAGTTTGGCTGCATATGCGAGTCGCCTGATGACGTCACTTTTATCTAAATGGAAGAATATGACCACGGAGGAAATTGCTGTTTCTTATGTACTGGCTCATGTCGCACAAATTGATAATCGCATCAATCGTTTGGCATTCACGACTGAAATCAAAACGAGATCGAAATTAGTGCAAGAAATACAAGCGCATTCCTTAAAACGTAAACAAGACCGAAATCTTGAAAGCTTCACTCCTGATGTGAAACGTACTCAAACTAATGTAAACAAAGTCGAATGTAACTATTGTCACAAAATCGGACACAAGTGGATGGAATGTCGTGCACGAAAGAGTAAGATGTCGACTACATCATTCAAACCGTTGGCATCATCATCAACATCATCATCATCGATGAAAGACCACTCTCATGTAACTTGTTACCGCTGCGGGGAAAAAGGCCACTTCGCAACAAGATGTCCGAAGAGCAGCGGAGCAGCACGCAGCGGCGGCGGCAACGCAGCGCCGGTCAGCACCGGGGCCAGCAAGGCGTTAGAACGGCGTGTAAACTCTTGTCAAGTCCAAGGCGTACGTGGAGAGTTGAAAGTATCCGGTGAGCCGTACCCCTTTTATTTTGATAGTGGCGCTGAATGTTCTCTCGTTAAACAGAGTATAGCAAACAAATTTTTGGGAAGGCGTTCGATTACTAACGTTCGTTTGATAGGTTTAGGAAACACGCATGTTTATGCCACTAAACAAATTTTATGTGACGTACTTTTAGACGGGCATTGTTTAAAAATTTTGTTCCTTATCTTGCCAGACGAAAACATGCCGCATGATATAATGATCGGTTCAGATATTTTACAACATGACGTGACTGTAAGCCTGTCTAAAGAGCGTTTAACTATTTCAAGGCCGATCGCTTGCTTAAGTGCCCTTACTGAAATCGATTTTAGTATGATAAAAACTGATGTACCGGCTGCGTTTAGAGATAGTCTCATGCGCGTATTGGGTGAATTTTCGTTTACTTTTATTAACGGCCTACCGCAAACCCGTGTGACAACTGGTGATTTAAAAATTCGTTTAAAAGATCCAACTCGTACTGTTTATCGGCGCCCTTATCGCCTTAGCCCACACGAGAGAGAGGTAGTGCGTAGTAAAGTAGATGAGTTATTAAGTGCGAACATAATCCGGCCGAGTAATTCCCCGTACGCGAGCCCGATTCTACTAGTACAAAAACGGGACGGCATACGAATTTGAGATTGTTTATAGAGAGGGCAAGCGTATGGCTCACGTAGATTTCTTATCTCGTAACCCTATACCCGAACCACTTAAAACCGACGCCGCGTTGACTGTAGTCACCGATAAGGTAGAACAAAGACGGATTGATCTTAGTACACTTTCTGAGAATTGGCTTTTAGCTGAGCAGTTGCGTGATAATGAAATTCAAACTATCGTCGTAAAGCTAAAAGAAAATGAACTCCCTGCAGACATTGCCAAAACGTATGAGACCCGAAAAGGTGTTTTGCATCGTTGTGTTCAGAGAAATAACCGCACGCGTTGTTTACCGATAGTACCGCGCGCTTTTCGTTGGGCGGTTATTAATCACGTGCATGAATCAGTAATGCATCTAGGGGCAGACAAAACTTTAGAAAAGATGTACGAACACTACTGGTTTGATGGTATGGCTAAGTATGTACGCAAGTTTGTAGATAACTGCATTACATGCAAAGTTTCTAAATCACACTCCGGTCGAGTGCAAGCAGAGCTTCATCCAATACCAAAAATTACTGTTCCATGGCATACTGTACACGTCGATATATCCGGGAAGTTAAGCGGTAAGAACGATCAGAAAGAATACGTCATAGTACTTATAGACGCGTTCACAAAGTTCGTACTTTTGTATCACACACTCCGCATAGATACGCCTAGTGCTATAAGAGCACTTAAGTCGAGTGTTGCTCTCTTTGGTGCGCCCTCACGAGTAATAGCAGACCAAGGTCGTTGTTTTGCGAGCAAAGATTTCAAAGAATACTGCGAATTGCATAATATTCACCTGCATCTTATTGCTACTGGTTCGAGTCGCGCAAACGGCCAGGTTGAGCGCGTAATGAGCACGCTTAAGGGGATGCTCACTGCGGTCGAGACATCGGACAGATCGTGGCAAGATGCTCTTGAAGAGGTTCAGTTAGCGATCTGCACTGTTAACCGAGTAACAAAAACGAGCCCTTTAGAGCTTATGATCGGACGTGTAGCAAGGCCACTTAATCTTTTGACTTTCAATGATACTGAAATTGAAGTAGACTTAATTCATACGAGAGAACAAGCAGCCCACAATATCGAACGAAATGCCAGTTATGAAAAGTCACGTTTTGATAAAAATAAGGCTAAATTAGTAAAGTTTGATGTTGGAGATCTTGTCCTCCTTCAAAATGAAGAGAGAAACCAAACTAAGTTAGATCCTAAATATAAAGGACCCTTTAAAGTAATCGAAGTACTCGATGGCGATCGTTATACTCTGAAATCATTGTCAAGCAACAGAACTTACAAGTACGCACACGATCGTCTTCGAAAAATGCCTCAGAGTAATTTACCACCTGAATTAGAATCTGATGAAGAAAGACCTGATGAAGGCACTTCTGCTTAAGTTTGATAACGTTACACACATAGCACGGCGACTTTGTCTCTGTCGAACACATGCTACAGTTGTAGTCGTAACTGCAATTCATGACTTGAATTGAACAGGGCGCGATGCGCGGCTGGAGATGTGGGGTGACCTGAGGCTGTGTATTGTACATGTGGGTCTGTGTGACCGCTTACTGTCTTGTCTGTGTGACTTGACCTGGGTCTGTGTGACCGCTTACTGTCTCGTCTGTGTGACTTGACCTGGGTCTGTGTGACCACATACTGGGTCTGTGTGACCACCTACTGGGTCTGTGTGACCACTCACTGATTTGTCTGTGTGACACCTGAGCTATGTTTATGTGTGAGCGTCTTTGTGATTTGTTAAAGCTACACTTGATTGAATCAAATTTGACTTTACTATGAGGCATTTACTGAATGATGGTTGGAAGAGCTAAGCTCTTAAATTGAAGAAGAAGATTGAAGCATTTATTTTCTTGTTTTTACTCTGCTTTGTTATCTGTTTACCCTTACCCTTGTAGTCAGGTTAGGCCGAGCGCTACCGTTTACTCCAAGTATGACATTTGTTTCAGGGACACACGAGGACGTGTGACCTGTCAGTCTGGCCGTGTCGTCGCAAGCGAATTCTTAGCGATAGGCGATACGTAGATATTAAGCTTCAGTCATTGTTTATGGAAATAAGGTTCCTGATTGGTCAAACTGTTAATACTGTGAACACCGTGTGGTTGTGCTAGCATCGCACATCACTCGTGAGTAGAGTCGATCGCGGCCGCCCGGGCATTGAATCTGAGACCCTCTCGCGGTCCACACACGCGGCGCGCATCGAAACTGCTAAGTTCACTTAGAATAGACTATCAGTGTACAATAGTGATTAATTATAGGAAGAGACATTAAAATTAGTTAGTGAGTTAATAGCTGTTATTTAAGTGACTAATGTAAACTATTATTAGAATAATTAAACTGTGTGTGTAAATTTAAGTAGTGTGTTGTTTAATTGAGACTATGGAGGACCTACCAAGAGACAATGGCGAAAACGCGCCCCACGTTAGTTTACCGTCTGCTACGAGATATATATATATATAACTTGTAAGAAAATTACTTTGACACTGGCTAAATGTGCTACCCGCACGAAGCCATCAATTAAAAAAAAAAAGTGTAGTCTATACTAGAGACGAGCGGCGGCGAAAAGAGCGGGGGGAGCGGTCAAGGGTAGATCGCGGCCTGCCCGCACTTCTAAGAAATACTTCATATTATACGGAGTACCACATCCGACCGCGCTCGCGCCCTCGACCGCAGACCGCCGCTGTTTAGGCTTTATTCAAATAATCCTTTTATTTTATTTTGTTTGACAACATTATAAATAATTTTGATTTAGAATAGAATAAATGTTTATTGGGTACCAGTACAAGCAAAAAAAAACAAAAAATTAAATTAAAACAATGAAATTAAACTAAAATAATAAACATCAAATGTAGGTACGCCAAATAGGCCTCTGCTCAGTTTGATTTTTTGTTTGATTTCGACATAATAGAGCGCTGCCACACATTTCCGGGTCAGGGCCATCCGAATTTCGAGTTGTCCGTGTCAGTGTTCCCGTCATCATCAGGGACGTCCCATCCGTCACCCGTGTCTACACATATCAATCAGCGAAATCGGTGTGGTATGTTGGTAGTGTAGTATGTTTCGGTGGCTGATACGCGTACAACCCGATTTCCTTGTTTAACACAGAAAAATGGGCAATGATTGCAATAGTTCTATCAACCTATCTGGGTCCATGTTGCACTTGCACAAAATAACGTCCAGTCCACGTAGATAAAAATCGGATAACACTGTCAGGGCGTCCGTGCATCCGAGCGGGCTCCAGAACACTGACAATCCGGATCCTCCTGACACGGAGATGTGTGAACAAGTTCGCACCTGCTGTTCGTTCCTGCCGTGTTCCGTCAGGGACGGAAACACGGAAATGTGTAGACAGCGCTTAAAGAGAATGAAACACGTTTTAACTATCTTCTCACAATACCCACCTCCACAGCTGACGGTTGAAATGACTTCCTTCAACAAGTTGTCTATGGACATCACTTCATCCACAGCCAAATTCCTCCGGTAGCCCCACGATTTTACGTCCAGGGTGAATGCGTTTTCCCACTTGTGGTCTTGCAGTGACCCTAAAACAAAAGTGACCGAATTTTGTCGTTATAGAGAAACAAATGCTACCTTGAGTAGCTCGAGGGCGCAGTGGTAAGCGCACTAGGTCTGCAATAACTAAACTTAAGCAACTTTCGCAAAGTCGGTCAACAGATGGGTAACAAAAACCTAACATCTCAAACACCTCCGTGAAATCACGACCGGCAAAGCCATTTTTTTTTTTTTATTGTGGCACGCCAAAATGGCCTCACCCTGCCTGATGAAAAGCAGCCAATGAAGCCCAAGAAGTGAAATGCTCACACTATGGCGGCCTGCATAAATGCTTTTTCACGCCCCGTTTAAATAACCCGGGAGAGAAAGAGGAGGGATACACGTGTGCGGGAAGCGCATTCCGCATACGGGCAGTTCGGCAAAGGAACGATTGTCCAAACTTTTTGGTACGTGTCTTGATGGTCAGCACGGTATGAGGGTGGCTTCTCATACCTGCACGCGTCGATCTGGAAAGGAATGGAGAGGGAGGAATGAGGTCAAAGAGCTCCTCAGAGCATTCACCGTGGTAAAGGCGGTAGAAAGCCATAAGTGGAAACTAATTATTTGATATATTAATGCCTCGGTGGCTGAGTGGTAAAACGCTCGGCCCGATCCCCGAAGGTCCCGGGTTCAATGCCCAGGTCGAGCAATGTGTATTTCGGATTTTTCGATGCATAGCCGGGTTAGTTATCACCAACCCGCATTTGAGCAAGCGAGGTGATTAAGCCAATACCCAATAATTGTAGCGATAATTCGATTCCAATGATGGGGGCCTTTGCGTGGCAGTATACATAGTATATGAAATGAAAATAAATATATTTATTCGAACACAGTACAAACTTATGTAGGTACTTAAAACAAAACAAACAAATCATAATTAAAAGTGTTCTAAAAGGACTCCACTCAGCATTTGTTGCAGTAGTGGACAAAAACTACAACACTGATCTTCCATGAAGACGCCAGTATATAGGCTATTTGCTTTACTTACTTTACTAATATATTAAAATACTGTAAGAGGTGTAAAGAAGCAACTTGCGGGTGGACAAGGTGACGACGGCTATAGACTAGACTTTTCGCATCTGGACTATGATTCTGCTTACCCACTTGGTTGGGCAGGGTGTTATAACACCCCTAAAAGTATTATTATAGTTATACCCTAATGTAATACTTTTAGAGTTTAATTTACAACAACACACAAACTCCTGGTCATACTAAGTGGGTTAACATCAGGCAGAACAGTCATCATAAAAACTACCTACACTACATATATTACCTATTACATGTGGTCGCTTGGGAAAGTGACAAGTGAAAGGAGGTGGAGGCCTTTGCCCAGCAAAAGGGACAGCATATATTAAGGATAAAACAAACTTGACTAAAAAGCACTCACCTGGATTATATCTGTCAGCGCAATTGTAAAAGTCCCCATGGTGGCAGGGAATGTCTATGCCCCACCTATCGTTGACGAGAATCTCATCTTTGACAGGGCTGTCATTGTACAGCCACGCTAGAAGTTCAGTGGACTTCCAGTACGTATCATTGGCATCCCAATCACCATCTGACCATAGTATCGATGGATTATAAACGTTAACAAGCTGCTTTATATCTGGCCAAAGTTTTGTATCAACATAATCACGTTTAGTGAAATTACTTAGTTTGTCATCTAAGTACATGGGATTATACCATTCGTATAAAGAGTGGTACACTCCGAATTTAAGGTTTTTCTGTCTCACTGCTATAGAAATTTCTCCAACCAAGTCCCGGTGGGGTCCGGTGTCAACTGAGTTCCAGCTAAATGAGCGGTGTGACGGGAACAATGTGAAGCCCTCGTGATGCTTGCTCGTTAGGACCACGTACCTGGGGAAATACTAATATTTAAAAAAATTTAAGATTGGCTTTCCCAAGCCAATTCATAAGCACCTTATACTAGGCTCCACAAAGTAGATAATTCTTTTAGAGGCCAGAGGTCCTACGTTTTTACAATAAAGTTCCAAGTAATATTCAAAAACTTGATATTAATAAATTTAAAAAAAAAAGCTTTATAAAAAAGCTTTTTATAAAGTGTCTGATTACAGTGAAGACAAAACAGCATGGGTTTAAAATGCTCCAATCACTCCAACAGGTATTTCTAATTTAAAATATTGTTAAGGTTTTTAAAGCTGTGGAGTATCTTGCGCCCATTCTTCTCCACAGCTAAAAAATAAACATCAAGCAAATGCAAGCTCGTCAAATTTTAACTTGATTACCTATCCAATGACTGTTGCTTAACTAGCTACCTCGCAACCCCAAGACTCAAGACAAAATAAATAAAACAGAATAGTCTTTATTCTGAATTTATAAAAGAAATAAATATCATACATCACAGCTCAGTGTGCCTTTTAGCATAGGCCTCCTCCAACTGCCTCCATTACTGTCTGCCAGACACTACCATAGTCTACTCTAGTTTCCTCCCATCTTTGCATGTCTTTCAGTTTAAGTTATGGTACCATCTCTTGGGTACCAGACTAACCATTTTGATCCATTTATTTTTGGTGCAGTGAAGCATGAGATTGTGAATATACATATTGAATATAGCAAAAAAAAAACAAACTCACTTAGCACCCGCTTTAGAGAAAAGTTCAGCAAATTTATTGGCATCAAAAAATTCGGCTTTGAACAATGGAGCAAAATCTTGATATGTAAAATCAGGTGGGTAATTTTCGTCCATAAATGCACAAATATCATTTTTACCAGCTTGAAAATAAATCAGAAAATATAATTAGGCAATATATATACATAAATACCTGCAGTTACAGTAAATTTGAATTTTTAGCATTACAAAAACACAAATGTTGAAAAAATTTCCACGAGCAGGGTTTGAACCTGCACCCTTCAACCCACCACCACCACCAGCTGCACCAGTGGAAATTTTTTCAACATTTGTGTTTTTGTAATTTGTTCGCAACAAATTTTGCGTTAAAAATTATATAAACATTTTTAGCATTAGTTTTATTGTTAGGCACAACTGTGCTAAGTCGAGCAAATGTTTTGAATTTGTATTTAAATATTCAAAAATAATATAATTTGGTTATAAATACCTCTCCAGTAGCTCCAAAACCATTCTGAATGGAAACCGGGCACACAATAAAGACCCCAGTGTAGAAATATCCCAACTTTTGCTTTATCATACCATTCTGGTATCTTTCGGGTGTCCAAGTCCTCCCAGTCTGGTTTAAATTTTTTATTCACTGTTTGAAAAGGAGCATTGACTAATAAATTTGTATTATCTTTTACATATTCAATGGAGCAATCTCCAGAAGAAATTAAAGTTGAGCCAACGATGACTATAATATAGCTAAATAGTATCATTTTGTCATAAATAATTAATAAATGTAGTCTAAAACACAAAACTACCAGCCAAGCCAATATTAGTTTTCGAATGTTTGATAACTGCGCGGTTAGTTGACTTGACTTGGTTGTGGGAATGTGAATAAATAAGTAACCGAATGAATTGAGAATCAGTGCAGTGTTGCCGCTAGTCACTCAAGAAAAAGTCCAAAACTGATTCAAAAATTACCCGAAATTACCCGTTTAGTAGATTTTTTTATTATATAAAAAAAAGGTAAGGTTTATTTTTACATGCGGTATGTTTATAAAAATTTACATAAATTATTAATACTTGTTAATTTTCAGCCGATTTATGTCTTTCAAATAGGTGAGCTAAAAAAGAAAATAATTTCAATCATTTGGATTATTTTATGTAGTTTTTACGTATGATTTTGTTAATATAATCAATAAAAATGTATAAAAAGAAAAATTAAATAAGTAAGTACCATATTTTGCTGAAAAACAATATTAAGTAGGTACCTTTTTAAAGAAAATATCAAATTTTCAGTTATTATCTTTAAAAATAAACAACATTTTCTTTATAACATGGTTTTTCTTACTGTGGTTTGATATCTGTCAAAATTGCCAAAATCCCAACCCTTCAAATTCTTTAAATTATGAATTATTGATAGATGCACAGTTAGAAAAATCGTGTTATACTTGATTTTTCATAGAAAGGACAAAAATAATTATTTTTAACTAGGTACCAACTAGCACATGAACTTCTATAACCTGTTAAAGAAAAAACAATACATCAATCACAATGCTCAGATAGATTTAACTCGTTATTAGAAACAAAGTGAGGTGGTTACCTTGTGTAAACGTGTATGTAGTCGCATAAATACCCAAAATAAAATTACCCGGCAGTAACCGTTACCCGGAGGCTACCCGCTCAAAGCCTAAATTACCCGAAATCGGGTAAAAATACCCGAAACGGCAATGCTGAATCAGTGTTGCCAAGTGCTAGCTTTACCTCTCAGCACATTAACTAAAGCTATAGAAAGATGGCTAAAATAAAAATCGTGCAACTATGTTTAGTTCCGTTCTATCTTATGGCTAGAAAAGGAGGTTGGACTGCGAAAAATGGTTGACACTTAGTTTTTTTTTGTATTGTTATGTCAAAAGGTCATCAGAAAAATTGAGTCCCTGAGTCCTATTCTCTGAATAAGGATTCCTTATTCAAAGGTCCTATTGCCCGGCCAAGCCTCGGCCAAATTCAGAAGTATATTGATTTAAAAGCTGACAGTTCGTTTTAGATATATTTAACTTGTTCGCGTATTAATAGTATCGACTGTCAACATAAAGAAATGTCAATAACTTCGGACAATAACATTGTCTTAGTAGGTATCTCATAATTATTTCAGATTTTAATAGTATTTCTGTCTAGATTGCACGAATGGTTTGGATTACTAGAAAAAGTAAAATTGTGGTCTATGTGGCACTATTTATTTTGTAGTTAGGGGCTACAAGTTCTATTATTCTCTAAAAGAAAATAGTCAAGGACTATTGACTTTCAATCGGTATGTTTTTGCTATATTATTTGTCGAATGTGGTCTGATTAGCGAATAAAAATACAAATAAAATTTGGTAGAACCATTTTGTAGCGAAAACCAGGCGTGAATTCAATTTTAATAACAGATTTAGCAATAAATCAGAAGCTGCATCGGATTATGTTTATCATGATAGTGACGTAAACAATGTGCATATTTTTATTCTATCGATACTTTTATTTTACAGATTTTTTAAAGATTATGCACTAATGTAAGTGCATGATCGAAAAAGGCTAAAGGCGATGTGTAAAAATAATAGTGGCTAAATCGTATTGGACTTCACAAAGGCATAATCACATTTAATCTAAGCATTTTACTATGGATTCATTTGTATGTAAGAGAAATGTGAAATGAACGCGACTTAAAGAAAATGCGGTTCCTACATTATTTATTATGGATGGATCTGATTAAATGGTATAATATGTATTAATTCATTCAGGAACATATAGCACAGGTCTGCAGATTCAAGAACCTCTTCAGAAATTTACCACGAAGACATGTCGTACATAAAAATAAAGAAATAATGTAATTTCAGGATATCATACCAACAGATATTTTTATCTTGCCAAACCATCTCGCACCGAAGTCCGGTTAGTAATTTATTTAATAAAAAGCTTTTGATTCATATTTTGAACCTATTAAACATTTATTATGAAAAGAAATAATTTTTTTGCAGAAACGCTTGGCACAGGTGACAATATACTCAGACATATATAAAACTTGATTATAAAAAATCTAACTTTGAAATTATGTGAATATTTACGAAATCATATTTTCTGATAACAAATTCTGTGTAATTGATGTCGTATTGTTTTTTCAATGATGATTTAACCTTTTTCTGTATACATACTAGCCCTAGCCCATCTTTAAATAAATATCACAAAGATTTTAATCTTAAGTAAAATGTAAAGACAAGTATATCCGAGTATTGTTTCTTTCATTATTAAAATTGTTTCTTTTCAATGAGGTTGCTGTTTGATAGTGCAATTGATGGTTTGGGTTGCATTGTTGTGTATTTATTGTCAAATTAACACATATGTTTAATAAATATAGTGACAAAAGAAATATTATGTTGTTGTTTTCAATTCATTTATTTAGATCGATAATAAAGTCGATAAAGTCACCACATTACTTTAAATATGACGTCACAAATCTGGTGACACCTTCGAAATAACGAAAGAAAAGGGACAATCGATATCTTTCCTATACATCACCTAGATTCATTAGTTAAAATAGTGCGAACTGATGAATTTGTGTTGCTATTTTAGTCCGGTTTCTATAGCTTTAGTTATTATTCTGAACTTTACCTAGTTAGCATTTCTCAAAATGTTGCTAGAATAGCATTTTTTGCCCCAAAAAGTTGCTCGACTAGCTAATGTTACAGTAGGTAGTTACACAAAATAAGAAACCTCTCCATGTAATAATATATTTTTAAACATACCCAAACATTGAATTATGTAATAAAAAGGTCAGATAATTAAAAATTCATAAAATAGCAACCCTAAACTTTTTTTACCTTAACAATTTTTTTTTTAAGTGTAGTTTGTTCGGGTTCTTGGCGGGAAAGTGAAGAGTAATGTCTGCAATTTTGTTTTTTTTTCTAAAATTTGTGTTATGTCGAACATTAATGTGAAATAATGGTGGATTATTAACCGTTAAGTGTTCGTGAGTGTGCATGAGTGTTGGCAAATGAAACAAAATAGTGCAACGGCACTTTTCAAATTCTCTCAAGAATTCCGCGTGAGGACTTAGTAAAGCCCCACATCTTTACTAAGATACTCGAGGGGTTGGGAGGTATATCAATCTCACTTCTCATTTCTATTATCATTCATCATCATCTTATATAGTTTATTACATATTATTATAGTACTAATGAATTAAGAAACTAATGACATGGCAGCATGGTCTATGACCTTAGCCGGTTCCTCAGGGAACAAACTACACTTAAAAAAAAAAAAAAAAAAGTGTAGTTTGTTCCTCAGAACACTAACCCCGGACGAGTCTTGGCGGGAAAGTGAAGAGTAATGTCTGCAATTTTGTTTTATTTTCTAAAATTTGTGTTAATTCGAACATTAATGTGAAATAATGGTGGATTATTAACCGTTAAGTGTTCGTGAGTGTGTATGAGTGTTGGCAAATGAAACAAAATAGTGCAACGGCACTTTTCAAATTCTCTCAAGAATTCCGCGTGAGGACTTAGTAAAGCCCCACATCTTTACTAAGATACTCGAGGGGTTGGGGGGTATATCATTCTCACTTCTCATTTCTATTATCATTCATCATCATTTATGGAAATTTTGTTTATTTATGTATTACTTGTACGAAAAATTACTTTGACACTGGCTAAATGTGCTAATCGCACGAAGCCATCAAATAAAAGAAAAAAAAAAAAAAAAACACTAACCCCCTTACAAATAAACACTATTTGAGCATTTACTTAGTTAATCATTGTTTTGTCAACGTCACACAAACGTCGTTCTCAATTTGAGAAAAAGAGACAAAACAATGATTAACTAAATAAATGCTTAAATAGTATTTATTTGTAAGGGGGTAAAGCTATAGAAGGATGGTTAAAATAAAAAACGTGCAACTATGTTTAGTTCCGTTCTATCTTATGACTAGAAAAAGAGGTTGGAGTGCGACAAATGTTTGACACTTATTTTTTATTTTTTGTATTGATATGTCATTTGGTCATCAGAAAAATAAAATCTCGAGTCCTTTTGCCTGGCCAACCCCGGCCAAATTCAGAAGTACATCAATTTAAAAGCTGATAGTTCGTTTTAGAATATATTTGTCTTGTTCGCGTATTAATAGTAGCGACTGTCAATAACTTGGGACAATAACATTGTGTTAGTATCTCATAATTATTTCAGATTTGAATAGTATTTCTGTCTAGATTGCACGAATGCTTTGGATTACTAGAAATAGTGAGTGTGTGGCACTATTTCTTTTGTAGTTGGGGGCTGCTATTTCTAATAATCTCGAAAAGAAAATAGCCATGGACTATTGACTTTCAATCGGTATGTTTTTGCTATATTATTTGTCGAATGTGAACTGTTATGCAAATAAAAATACAAATAAAATTTGGTAGAACCATTTTGTAGCAAAAACCAGCCGTTAATTTAATTTTATAGCAGATTTAGCAGTAATTCAGAAATGGCATCGGATCACTGACTATACATTATAGTGACGTATTGGATTATATTTTTACATTTAAATTTATTAAGAGCATACTTATATGTTATGATGCTTATTTGCTATGTTGTATTGTCTAGCTCCCTGGTACTTGAAAAATCTCCTACCGAGCATGGTTCTACATGATACTACTTTACATACTGCATAGTGTCTTCTTTTGTTAGCAAGTGGGTGGTCTGTGCGGAACTGTACAAGAGAGTGTTGTCTCATAATAAGGGCGAGCAGATATGTTTATCGAACTGTTAAAACTTCGCATTCTCTGTACAACTCCTTTGTAGGGTATAGACGAGGTTTACTATTCCATCATCATCATCATCATCTCAGCCAAAAGACGTCCACTGCTGGACAAAGGCCTCTCCCAAGGATCTCCACAACGACCGGTTTTGTGCTGCTCGCATCCAGCGGCTTCCCGCGACCTTCACCAGATCGTCGGTCCACCTTGTTGGAGGCCTGCCCACACTGCGCTTTCCGGTACGCGGTCGCCACTCCAGGACTATCCCGCCCCAGCGGCCATCAGTCCTGCGAGCAATGTGACCTGCCCACTGCCACTTGAGCTTAGCAACTCTTCGGGCGATGTCGGTTACCTTTGTTCTTCTGCGGATCTCCTCATTTCTGATTCGATCACGCAGAGAAACCCCGAGCATAGCCCTCTCCATTGCTCTTTGAGTGACCTTGAGCCTTTTTATGAGGCCCATAGTGAGCGACCACGTCTCAGTCCCGTATGTCATCACTGGCAACACACACTGGTCAAAGACTTTCGTCTTGAGACACTGCGGTATATCGGACGAGAAGATATTTCGTAGCTTACCGAACACTGCCCAGCCTAATTGGATTCGACGATTGACCTCTTTGCTGAAGTGGGACCTACCTAGCTGGACCGTTTGTCCCAGGTAAACATAATTGTCCACAACTTCAAGGGCAGAGTCCCCAACCTTGAGGAGGCCGTGTGGTGCCGGGGATAAAGAATTGCACCACCCCATCTCAACCCGTGGGTGTCGTAAAAGGCGACTAAGGGACCATTCCAAAGGATGGGCAGCAGCATTTCTCTGAGGTTACCTTCAACCTACTGCGATCGCCAACCCGCCTGCCAAGCGTGGCGATTATGGCAAATACTCCCCATGATATGCACACCAGCAAAAACCGGCCCCTAGTCCCCGGCGGCCCCGCTCGCCCTAGCTACGGTAGCGGCCAAGGCAGCGACGGGGCAGGGGGTGCTAAGAATCTCCGGCAGAGACCTGGCTACCGCCAACAACGAACTCTGGCCCTGGCAACATTTAACACGCGCACATTACGGACTGACGAGAAGATTTACGAACTGGCGGAAGAATTGAGCTAGATACGGTGGGACATAGTTGGATTATCTGAAGTCCGAAGAGAGGGGGAGGACTCGATAATCCTCAAGTCCGGTAACTTGCTCTATTTCTGGGAGGGCGAACAACTGTCCCAAGGTGGTGTCGGGTTCATCGTCCACAAGTCCCTCGTGAACAACGTTGTCGAGACCGGGAGTGTGTCGCCTAGGGTAGCGTACATTATACTCAGAATAACCAAACGGTATTCATTGAAGGTCATACAGGTTTATGCTCCTACTACGACACACCCTGACGATGAGGTGGAAGCTACGTATGAGGACATCTCTAGAGCCATACAAGCCTCCAAAACTCATTACACCGTTGTCATGGGAGACTTTAACGCAAAACTGGGTAAACGAAGCGGCGATGAGATGAGAGTGGGACGATTTGGGGTTGGTAATCGGAACACCCGGGGCCCACTGCTGGCGGACTTTCTTGAGAGGGAGGGCCTCTTTATGATGAACTCCTTTTTCAGGAAAGCTGAACACCGCAAGTGGACCTGGATGAGTCCCGATGGTGCAACAAAAAACGAGATTGACTTTATCATGTCGACGAGGAAGCAAATATTCAATGATGTCACTGTGATCAATGCGTTTAAAACTGGCAGCGATCACCGGTTGGTAAGAGGCACATTGAATATCAACGTTAAGCTGGAAAGACGTCGATTGGTAAGGTCTACGCTCCGTCCTGCACCCATCCAAATCCAAAACACCGAAAGCTTTCAGCTCGAATTGCAGAATCGCTTCGAGCGCCTAAATAATTGCGAAAATGTGGACGAATACAGCAACAGGTTTGTGGAAACTGTCCAAACGGTTGGGTCCAAGTTCTTTAAAACCCACCGTGTAAAAGGAACCAAAAAGTTCTCAGTACCATACCCTAAAACTAATGGAAGAGCGGCGCGCAATGGTTCTGCTTTCCTCAGGTGATGCGTCTCAGTTTCGGCGGCTAAATAGGCAGATCTCGAAGTCTATGACTCGCGACACGCGCCAATTTAATACTAACCGTATTAAAGAAGCCATTGAGCGGAACAAAGGCTCAAAAGTGTTCGCAAGAGATCTGGGTATTGGGCAGTGCCAACTGACGACGCTGAAAACCGATGACGGCAGAACTGTCACGACCAGGTCCGATGTTATGGGAGAGGTCGAGAAGTTCTATGGACAGCTTTACACATCCACACGGCCACCTGTACAAAGCTTAGCTAAAGACCCTAGAGCTAAGTTAACCCGGCACTATACCGAAGACATCCCGGACATCAGCCTATACGAGATTAGTATGGCTCTCAAACAGCTCAAAAACGGCAGGGCACCAGGTGCTGACGGAATTACGGCCGAGCTTCTGAAAGCAGGCGGAAGACCGGTACTCGTAGCTCTTCAGAAGCTATTTAATTCCGTCGTACTAGGGGGCAGAACGCCAGAGACGTGGCACAAAGGTATGGTGGTACTGTTCTTCAAAAAGGGCGACAAAACCCTGCTGAAGAACTACAGGTCCATCTCACTTCTAAGCCACGTCTACAAGCTGTTTTCGAGAGTCATAACGAATCGTCTCGCACGCAGGTTTGATGACTTCCAGCCTATCGAACAAGCCGGTTTCCGAAAAGGCTTCAGCACCATAGACCACATACATACGCTGCGGCAGGTTATACAGAAGACCGAAGAGTATAACCAGCCTCTTTGCTTAGCGTTTGTGGACTATGAAAAAGCCTTCGATTCGATTGAGACATGGGCCGTGCTACAGTCTCTCCAGCGGTGCCAAATTGACTATCGGTACATCGAAGTGTTGAGGTGTTTGTATGAAAGCGCCACTATGTCAGTTCGTTTTCAGGACCGGAGCTCGAAACCTATCCAGTTGCAGCGAGGAGTGAGACAGGGAGATGTGATTTCTCCGAAACTGTTCACTGCTGCACTGGAAGATGTTTTCAAGCTTCTGGACTGGAAAGGACTCGGCATCAACGTCAACGGCGTATACATCACTCACCTTCGGTTTGCTGACGATATAGTGGTCATGGCTGAGACCCTGGAAGACCTCGGCGCAATGCTCGGTGACCTCAACAGAGTCTCTCAACAAGTGGGCCTTAAAATGAACATGGAGAAGACGAAAGTTATGTCGAACTCACGTGTCGTACCCACTCCTCTGAAGGTTTACTATTACTGACTTTTAATATCAACCTTTGGGCTCATTCTAATACCATCAAATGTGACTTTGCTGCACCTCCCCATACAGTAATACAATAAGATATAATTGAGTGACAAAGTACCAAGTAAATATTTCTTATAAGAACCGTATCAACAACTACCCTTAATTGTTTAAACACGTAAGTTAATTTACGAACTCTTTGAGCAAGGCTTAGAATATGTGATTCAAATGTCAGCCCCGCTATCAACTATCACTCCTAGATATCTTATTGAACTAGTTCGATTCAATGAGGGGCAATCGCATGATGACAAAGGTGGAAATGCACAAGAATGAGCTATAATTTTAAGATTTATATCAGCGGGCATGATGTTGTTTTTAATAGAAAAAGTGATATATTAGTTATTAGTTAGAATGGAAAAATAATAGTGAATAAATCGTATTAGACTTCAAAAAGACATTTAATCACATTTGTTCTAAGCATTTTACTATGGATTCATTTGTATGTAAGGGAAATGTGCAATGAAACGCGACTTAGAGAAAATGCGGTTCCTACATTATTTATTATGAATGGATCTGATGAAATGGTATAATATGTATTAATTCATTCAATTCATGTTAGCGATTAATTGCAAAGAAACCTAACTTAAACAGGGAACCGTCAAACCTTGATTTTACAGTAGTACAGGAAGTGCTAATGTGCCCGTGAAGGAAAACATAGCACAGGTTTGCAGATTTAAGAAACTCTTCAGTTTAACACGAAGACAGTCATGTCGTACATAAAAATAAAGAAATAATGCAATTTCAGGATATCATACCAACAGATATTTTTAACTTGACAAACCATCTCGCACCGAAGTCCGATTAGTAATTTAATTAATAAAAAGCTTTTGATTTATATTTTGACGTTAACAACTCTGTGTCATGGGTTAATAATACAAAATGAAAAGCTCCAAGAAGGGTTTCTTAGTTTAATTTCATGGATGGGTTTTCATGAGCAGATCAATACTCAAGATATCATGTCTAAAATTAACGAAATTTTTTCGGGTGATTTATACAAAAACTAACCTCCACTTGCTACAAATAGTATGTGGGCGCCAAGCGGATATTATTAGCACTATGTGAGAGATAAAGGTATAAAGGAGAGCTTAAGAAAAATACCTCCTACCTTGGAGCATCTTTTTGATGACAAACGATTTTCAGAATGCGTTATAAAAAATGGCGGCGTTGATAAAGTGTTTATGCAGAATGTTAGCGTTCCTGCCTATTCGGGTGCTTCCAGAAGAGCTCTTGCGCAAAGAAGCTCTCAGACCGGGTCTAGAAGAGTGGGCACCGCTTTGTCTAGCCGCGTTCAAATAACCGGTGGACCATCCACTAGCTCCGCTTATTATGCACCCTCTGCGCAAGGGAGGAAGCGTAAGATTGACTCCTTTCGCATTAACTAAGGAGAAAAATACTACAAAAACCGGCAAGGTAAGCGTTCCCAAAAGCGTTACGATTGACTATCCGACATTTCGTACTGGCCAATTTTCTCATTACGTAGCTCGTTGAAAAAAGTTGGGAGCCCCGGAACATGTACTAAAAATCATATCCGGATACAAAATACCTTTCGTGAAAAAACCCCCTTTAGTGCACCCATCTCGAATATTGAAACGATTTCATACGAGAAAAACTTTGGCACTGATGCAGCAAGTAAAACCACTGCGACATCAGGGTGTACTCGAACCAGTACCGACAACCCCAAGCTTTATGTCGAATATATTTCTAGTACCGAAAGCAAATGGTGAAATACGCCCAGTGTTCAATTTAAAACTACTCAACAACACCAGCAAATTTCGATTACCTAACATGTTCAAGGTGCCCGACTTTCTCCAACCCAACAACTGGCTAGTGAAATTAGACCTCCACAGTGCATATTTTCTCGTCCCGGTAAAACAGGAACACCGCCGCTTCCTTAGGGTATTTCTGCTGTACGAACGGTATCCCCTGTGGCAAATGACCCGTCTACCGTTCGGGCTTTCAACAGCACCGAAGGCAGAAGTGCTCAGAAGCAAGGGCATCAGGGTCCTGGTATACTTAGACGATTACTGTTTGGTACATCAGAACCGAGAAGTGCTACAACGACAGGTGAGCCTTACAATCGATCTTTTTCACGACTTGGGCTTAACGATAAATGTTCAGAAATCCGTTCTGGTTCCGCAACGTTCTATAGAGTTTCAGGGTATCCAGTGGGATCCCTGGAACAACAAAAAGTATCTTCCTTCCGAAAAAGTACAAAAGATCCGACGAACAAGTGTCAAGCTACTGTCTCGAAAGAAGGCATCATTAAGGCAAGTGCAATAATTCCTGGGTCTGTGCAATTTTGCGAGTTTTGTTGTTCCAAGAGGTCGACTCAACACCCGACCCCTTCTTCTCTACAGCAATCAGATTCTGTACGACAGTCTGTCGTCGACGACCTTCATCTGTCAGGGTCATGGCGAGCTCAGGAAGCGGGTCTGCACTGCAATCTCCTGGAAATGATGGCGATAGAAAAGGTAATTTTTTCTCGGAAATCCTAAATCACCGGGACTTCTATGCAGATTCTGTCAGACAATCGAACAGTTGTTTCATACCTTCGAAACGAGGGGGGGACGCGGTCACTACCTATGCTCGAAATAACTTATCGACTTTTGAAGTTGTTAGACAAACTTCAGATTCAAATGGTAGTAAATTATCTCCCGGGCCGCTTCAATACAGTAGCGGACCGTCTTTCAAGGTCCCGTGCGCAAGAGGAGTGGCATCTATTGGAACAAACGACTTGTCAAATATTTCATGCTTTGGGGACACCAGAAATAGATTTGTTCGTCTCTCGAGAAGCCCATGTAGTTATGAATTACGTTACCCTCGATCAAACAGATTTACAAGCATCATTTGTGAACGCCTTCAGTCAAAACTGGAACTACCACAGCGCGTGGCTATTTCCTCCTCCAAACCTCGTTCCGCGTGTATTGGCTTATCTGAACAGGGCGGCGGGCATCTATCTGTTGGTGGTACCCAGATGGATGAAGGTGTTTTGGCGCAGCGACCTGGAGAGTCGAGCCTTGGCGCCACCGATGGAAATCAAGAATCTTCACGAGGTACTTATAGATGTACAAACTCGGAGACCACCTCCAGATATCAAGCGAATGACTTTAGAAGTTTGGAAGATACAGGGTGGGCCACCATGTTAGGCTCTTGGAATGATGATCAGAAACTTTTACTGTCAAGTAGTTGGAGAAAATCTACCTTGCAGTCATATAAGCCAGCATGGATGAGATGGTGTTGTTGGACTGAGAATAATGCTGTGTCCAAGCGTATAGCCCTTATCCTCATGAATTGGCTAAATTTCTGACTGTCTTATGTCTGAAAGAAAAATTGTCCTATAGTACAATCTCACTTCATAGATCGGTTATTTCCATGTTCTGCCCTCAGCAACCTCCCCGTCAGTTCTTTTACAATTGTAAAGCAAACCATGAAAGCTATCAGTTTACGTAAGCCTGAGTCGGCTAAGCTTCCTATTTGGGACATTAAAATATTGTGCGACTATCTTAAATCTAATGCACCTTTAACTGATAGTTTATATGAAATTTCAAAACGTTGTGCAATTTTATTATTGTTGTGTTCTGGTCGTAGAATTCATGATTTGACCCTTTTAAAAATGGATGATTGGTTGTTTAATTAGTGAAGACCATATCGTGTTTTGGCATTCGGTTCTAAGACTGATACAGCCACATATCGTCAGTCAGGTTGGAGGCTGCTTAGATGCCCAGATAACAAAAATATCGACCCAGTCTTTTGGTTAAAGAAGTTAATTTCAGTTTCCCAGTCTAGACGTGGTAATTTGTCTTGTCTCTTTATATCAACAACCGGTGTAATTAAGCCTGCTACGCGTACTATAATAGCAAGCTGGGTAAAAGCTGTTCTTAGAGATGCTGGAATTGAAAGTTCCCCTGGTAGTGTTAGATCTGCTGTAGCTTCAGCCAGTTGGCTTGATAATTATAGTGTTAACGATATATTACTCGTGGTAATTGGAAATGCGCCACTACGTTTGACAAATACTATAAGAAAGAAATATTATCACAACAAATTAATTCTAATCCTCTGACAGATTGTTTTCAACCCATGATGGCATAAATTTAAATAGTTGTACAATTTATAAGCTCTTGTATTAGGTATAACTAGACCTATTTTGTTATGTGATCAGTATTTTTATTGCTTGTTATAAGTATGTAGGTACCTTATAATTATTAATCAAAGCATTTATTATGAAATGCAACTTTATATTGTAAATATAAATCGATTACTCTTCATTAAATTTAAAATTCAATCATTGCGATTGTTATATATCATGATAAAACACTATTTATCACATTGGCGTTTTCCTATTTCTCCAGCAGCCGATAACAAACACTTCTCAATTTTAAAGGCTTGGAATAGGGAACAGTGCCTAAAAATAAAATTTAAATTAAGCTACTTACCCTATTCCAAGCCTTACTTTTATTGCTGCCTGCTGTCTAACAATAACAAGTTTCACTTACAGGTTTATCAGGTTATTGGTAAGTATTGGTATGTATTGTTCTAATTCTAAATAATAATAAAAAAAATAGAATAAGCTTACTTTCAGTCTTATTATTACAGGCTACAGCATAAGACAAACAGGGTTAAAATGTGTTTAATGTGTGCAACAGTGCTCCCATCATGCAACCTCTAGGTATGGATCAGTTTGACTACTAACTCTTAAGTCATCATGTTTACATACTTACCACCACCAGTACATACCATACTGTGGTTAAATGCTGTCCGATTTGCATACATGTTTTAAAATTGAAATCCAATGAGCTCATCGCGCTAGTGTTGCCGCATAATCGATCGAACATCGATTATAATCGATTATTAGATGGGCCCCAAAATCACCCATACAATCGATTGGACTATCGATATAATCGATACTATCGATGTCAATTATACAGCAATACTATCGATTATAAATGCCTAATATAACCGATTATATCGATAGTATTGATAACAATTATTACAGCAATATGATCGACTTAATCGATAGTATCGATTTAATCTAACATTGGTTTAGATAGTATCGCATGCCTTTGCAACTATTAGTTATATGAGTAAGTATGAGCAAACATAATAAAAGTTATTTTATAATGTTCAAGTTTTTCATTGTAACGTTTTACGATGGGCTATTATGGCTATATTGCACATCAGTAACAGGAGCAATATAATCTAAACCAATGTTAGATTAAATCGATACCATCGATTAAGTCGATTATATTGTATAATAATCGTTATCGATATAATCGATTATATTAGGCATTTAGGCAATCATAATCGATAAATCGATTATAATCGATAGTATTGCTGTATAATTGACATCGATAGTATCGATTATATCGAGAAAATCGATACTATCGATAGTACGAGTGATTCTGGGTGAACACAATCGATTAATCGATATCCGATTATTTTGCAACACTAATCGCGGATTGGCCCGGCGGTCGCGTGAACTAGTCGCATTGTAGCCACGCATTGTGTACGAACCACACCACCACAGCGCATACCCAGCAAATACGAGCAGCCCGCTTCGCGGTCCAACCCGGCCTCCCACCAGCGGGTCTCACCGGGAAGGACCACCAGGCGGCACTCGTATTTGCTGTTAGGTTGCACAACCCCGCCGCACAGTGGTCTGCCCCTATAGAAGCGGCCGGTCATAGCATGTTTGAAAGAACGAATACCGTATTTTAGAAAACAAAAAATGACACTATGTTCTATTATTCCAGACAAAAAATAAACTCTATTGCAATGTTTTTATTGTAGTCATAGTTTCTTAGTAATTAAATAAAAATAGTTAATTTTGTATGGAAAGCAACACTAAAAAAATTGTAACTCTCGATTCCCTCCTTGTTTCAGTTAGCGGTTTTTAAATTTGGTATTTACATATTATTTGTAAATTTTCATTCATTCACACATGGTGCCCCTCACGCGCCCCTTCGGAGTTATGATGAAAAATTATAAAAAGATAATAATCGTAACATAAATTGGTATAACATTATGGAAAGTAGTACAAATAGTATTATGGGCTACTCCTAATTAACCGACATACATACCGACATAAGTAGGTACTTAATAAATTAACAATTTTTAGAATTCACCTCACCTGATTAAGAAATAATCACAATTGTAGTAACTTTTTAAGTCGTTAGTTAATAACTCTTTTTGTTTAAAAAATAACCATTGGCAATGCACATTAACTGTGCAAGATGATTAGTGGTTCCTTGACCCTCAATTATTCGATAATAATTGAGGGTAGTAAATAACTGTTAATAGGTATAAACAAGATAGTGCTGCGTGATATTTCCCGATTGTATGCCTAAGAATAAATCGAATAATGTCCAAGGGAAAAGTTAAACATTAAATATGCTAAAAATTCTTATATACAATATTAATTCCAAGAAACATTTATATAACATTATTATTATTATTATACATACATTATTATTTCAAAAATAAACAAACACATTAATAAGCATGTAATAAGTCGAACATAAAAAATATAATTACACGTTTATAATACAAAGCATTGTCGTCAATTAAGGTAGGTATAAGATTACAAAATTAATTTAAAAAAAAAAACACATCAAGACTCACGTAATAAAAGGAACAAAAAATATAATCAGTTTATTATACAGAACATAGTAGATGTCTTCTCTAAAAATAATGTAAAAATATGAAACAAAAAATAAAATAAAAATTAATCAACTGAAAAATAATAAGATACATACAATTAAATAGCAATTATGTTTCTTGCCCAAATTACGATCAAAACAAAAAATTAAAATCGTAAACAAATTAATTTTATTAATTTTCATCATTGTCTTTAAAAACGTCGTCATAGTCATCATCATCCTCACTAGGGTCTTCGTCAAGTAATAAAGAAACGTCAACAAATTCAGTCTCGTTGACTGTTTCCAATAAATCATCAACTTCTTTTATTGACGTTTTCTTGACGCGACTCTTCATTGCTGGTTGCAAGCTATTTAAAAGGGGATCTGATGATAGTAGTAGACTATGAAGGATGTCTTCGTTGGTTGCTATCGGATTATGCTTTCGGGTGTTATTTTCTCGATACTTGCAAAAGTCTTTATTCCTGGCTTCTGATGCTTCTTCTGACAAAAAGCCTATGGGAACTACAGATAAATGTTCCACTATTTGCGGACCATGTATAAGTAATTTGTGCAGACTCGATGGCATATGATACCAGGAATAAAATTCTACGTATAAGTCTGCTGTTGCATCACAATACGACTTAAACTTTTGTAAATTAATATTTTTTCCAGACGAAACACAATTTAATATGACCGCAATTCTTTTTATTAAATTTTGGTCGAGTCCAGTAAGGCGTCCAGTCAACTCAGGATCAGCAAAAAAACGTCTGGCAGAGTTACCAGTGTTTGTGTTTCCGCTGCCTTGTTTAACCACATCTAAAAGTAAACCCGTCTCTCTTCTGAAAGCTTCTTGGATTGATTCTTTCCTGAGTTTTACTATATTTTTCATGTCATCCCCTTGGCTTGCCAAGATTTTATATCCACTTTATAGGCAATGTGTAATAAACACTCCATGGATCGAATCCACGCATGTAACGAGCTCAAACCATGCTTGTACATGTCTTCATTGACAGGTTTTGACCTTATTTCTTGCAACTTGTTCATTTCTACCGGACGAGCCTTACATAGATCACAAACAGCAGCACTTGTTTCCGATTTGATTAAATATATTTTGCCGTTTATCATGGTCAACATAAGGTTGTGGCTAACCAAAGTATCTTGACATTGTGTCGGAGTTAACGCAGCAATCTCAGCTTCAAATGCAGCCAGCCAAGGTCGGCAGCTCGCAGTTGAAGATGGCCGGTCATTCTGCCACACTGTATCACCACTCGCGGTTATAAGTTTTAAAGTCACCAGGCTAGCCATAAATACAGATGAAAGATCACTTTCACTTGTAGAAGTCCTGTGATGGTATACACTTTGGCTTGATGCACCGTCAAAGCCCCACTTACTATGCAGCACTAAATGAGATTCTGGGTCCAACTTCAAATCTAGTGAGAGAATTAATCGTTGCACTGTAAGGTCAAGCAGTGCTTGCAATCGGATCTTCGCGGAATTTCCTGATATTGATAAGTCTACTTTTTTTGGATAACATTCACTTTTCTCTTTTAGTAAAATACCATAACTAGGGTATTTGAGCCCTTCTTGTAGACTAAAGTTTTTTAAAGTTAAGTAACGCCACTTTGATAACCGCATACTGACGTAAAGAGCGAGTGCTTTCTTTGGAGAAACTTCACGGTATGACGAGCTTTGTCCGCTAATCGATTTCCTAACCTTGGAAACCTCCTCAGGATTCTCCAATAGGTATCTCATAACACTGGCCAAATCAGACCTTCCCGCAGATTTCAACGTACATTCTGTGGAGAACAAAAGTTCTTCATCACTGCAACTGGACCGTAATTCTGTAGTACGCCTTCTCTTCTGTCTGTTCGATAAGTCTTCGAAAGACTTCCTCCCAACAATGGACGTTGAAGTTGAAGCATCAGATGTGGACGGGACAATCACTTCGTCTTGTAATTCCACTGGTATTTCCTTAGGTATTTCTTCTTGTATGGGAACTACATTTTCCTTAAAACAATCTGGCTATTCAATTTGGGAATTTAACCAGTCCGAATTCTTTTGCATGAATTTATCAACACACCTGCGAGATTGGCTCCATTTGGTACAAATACGGTAACAAAGTCGACGACACCAGTTCTTTAGCTCATTCTCCGAAGATTCACTTAACTGAAGATTACTATTTAACTTTAAAGTATTTAAAAGGTAGTTGTAGTCACGAAGATTATCGTTGTTACGTAGAGCAACATAAAGATCGAGGTATGCAACAAAACCACGGAAAGCCATAATGACAAGTCTGAGACGAGATTGAAATTAGAACTGATTTATTTAAAATAGAAAAGCTCCTTAAATACAAAACATCTTGCCGCTAATTGATTTAGAAAACAGTTATTAACTACTCTCAATGATTCGATATATCAAGGAACCACTATTCATCTTGCACACTTAATGTGCATTGACAATGGTTATTTTTTTAACAAAAAGAGTAATTAACTAACGACTTAGTAAGTTACTACAATTGTGATTATTTCTTAATCACGTGAGGTGAATTCTAAAAATTGTTAATTTATTAAGTACCTACTTATGTCGGTATGTATGTCGGTTAATTAGGAGTAGCCCATAATACTATTTGTACTACTTTCCATAATGTTGTACCAATTTGTGTTACTATTATTATCTTTTTATAGTTTTTCATCATAACTCCGAAGGGGCGCGTGAGGGGCACCATGTGTGAATGAATGAAAATTTACAAATAATATGTAAATACCAAATTTAAAAACCGCTAACAGAAACAAGGAGGGAATCGAGAGTTACATTTTTTTTAGTGTTGCTTTCCATACAAAATAAACTATTTTTATTTAATAACTAAGAAACTATGACTCCAATGAAAACATTGCAATAGAGTTTATTTTTTGTCTCGAATAATAGAATACAGTGTCATTTTTTGTTTTCTAAAATACGGTATTCGTTCTTTCAAACATGCTATGACCGGCCGCTTCTATAGGGGCAGACCACTGTGCGCCGTCACTAGCTCACCGCCGCTTAAGCCATGCCCTCCAGCCCGTGCATACGGAAGCCAACGCGGCAGAAAACCTTCTCCCGTGGCGCTGCAGGTTCCCCAATCCTCCCCACAATGAGGAACATCATGGAAGTCGCGACACTCCACCGTGCCGCGCCCGCCCAACCTGACTCCGCACCTCGCGCGCCGCCGCGCCCGCACCGTCGACGTCGACCCCGCGCACCGCCGCGCCCGCGCCCGCGATATCGCGTCCCGAGAGCGCGTCCGCGTCGTCGCGCCCCGCGCCCGCCCGCGCATCTACCATCACCGACTCCATCCCTGTGGCCGCGCTCCACCGCAGCACAACCACACCCGCCTGTGCCCGCCCGGCGTTCGCACACGCCCGCCCTACGGCTGCATCGATCGCGCGCTCCGCGACGTCGGCTCGAGCCACCGCGCGCGAGCTCGCCGACACCAAGCGCGCACCGCCTGCGCCCACCGCCGCGAAATCGCCCACGATGAAGCCTGCGTTGGCAGGCTCCTCCTGCAAGCCTTCTATAAAAGAAGGCCACTTCTGGGAAGGAGCCACGGAGGCCAACGAAACTGGAGACAATGCGCCACCGCTCCCGCAACGCCACCCTCGCGACCCGCGCACACCAGCGCCCACGCCTACGCCCACACCCAAGACGTCCCAGAACTGGGCATCGATGTCGCCACCGACCTCGCCCCCGCCTCATTCGCCGCCGTTGTCGCGGGGTCGCTAGTTGCGAAGCCTGCCTCGCCTACCCCCGCGCCACGGCAAAGTTCGAAGAGCGCCACACCGCCGTCACCGATGGACACGGCGCAGATGCATCAACCCACGCCTGTTAAGAAGCCCCAGCGATACCCCCCAATTGTGGTGGAGCTGCCAAACTGGAACCAGCATTTCCGGGAACTCCGCCGTCTACTGGGACACCCGCCTAACGCAAGGCCGTATAAGAGAGGCATAAGATTCTTGCCGAAGAGCGACGATGAGTTCCGCGTCGTCCAACGCTACCTCGGCAACCTCCCAGGAATCTCATGGTTCTGCTACTCGTTGCCGGCAGAACGATGCATCAAGATAGCCATCAGGGGTCTCCCCAACAACACAGACCCCGCCGACATCGAGTGCGACCTTCGGGAGCGTGGTTTCACGCCCGAATACGTCAGGCAGATTCGCGCCCGCACAGGAAGACCCGGATGTCTATTTTACGCCCAGCTGCAACGCGACGCCACGACGATTCCGGCAATCTACGAGGTCGCCGAACTGTTGGATATGCCAGGCATCACCATCGAAGCCTGGAGGGGTCGATAGGGCCCGGCACAGTGCCACAGGTGCCAGTCCTTCCGTCACTCATCGCACAACTGCCACCGCACGCAAGCCTGCGTCAGATGCGGCGAGGAACATGCCGCCCGTGATTGCCCACGCCCACTCGAAGCCCCGCCCACCTGCGCAAACTGCGAAGGCGAACACACGGCAAATAACATCAACTGCCCTGTGTTCCAAAAGGAGGCGCGCAACAGGAAGGCCGGCACTGCAGCCCTCTCCCACCACATCCCGGCGACAACGTCAACGACGGAGCCGAACGCGCCGGAATCGCTGATGGCAGCAGCGAATGACGGCACCAAACCACCATCGAAGCGCCGACGCCGCCGTCAAGCAAGACAGCGTAGCCCCCCCGCCACCGCTAGACGTCGCCCCGGCACCAGTTGACGGCCCCGCCCCGAAAGAGGCGGAGCCTAAACTGGATGGGAAAGCGACCGCAGCAAGACGCACACCGGACGACTCCGAAAAGGATGCCATCACAAACTGCATCAAGGTGCTGCAGTCTGTCCTCGTCGCCATCCAACAAGGCCTCAACCCTGTCCCCATTTTACTGAGGGGTCTAGCGGACTTATACTCCACATAGACAACTCAGTAAAATGACTCCCCCCCCCCCTCCGTGCATCCCGTATCCGCGCTTACGCCACCGGAATACCGGCGCAAGGCGCAAGCCCCGCCCAACTCCAATCCCCAACCCTCCTACCCAATTATCGACACCTGGCCGTTGGCTTGTAGGCAAAAGCCTCGCTAGCGGCGAACAATCCGGACAAGACACTGAAGACGTCGCTGGCTCGTAGGTCGCTCGCCGGGCCTCCAACCAGCTGGAATCACCCGGCGGGTTTGTACCTCGCCAGCGACAAGAACAATTGGACGCTACCGAAAACTTCACACCCAATGCCCCACGCCGTCTTCACGGCTGGCGACTGAGCCTACCGAAAGGGGCCAATGCCCCGAACGGTTTCCCCGACCCCCACTACAGGGATCGAGACGACATTCTGCGAGCACTAATCGCGCATCCGCCGGCGCACGGCTGCTGGAGTGCGCGCGTGGTAGGTAGATTTGTTGCTAAAAACTGCCGGAAGGGGGCGCCTTCGGGCGTGTTCGCACGACAGACAGAGTTGCCATCTCAATTTTAAAGGCTTGGAATAGGGTAAGTAGCTTAATTTAAATTTTATTTTTAGGTAAAATTTTTCAATTAATAATATGATTTCAATATTATTTGTTGCTTTTTAGAACTGTTTTTACTTTTTTAAGTTTCCTGTTTTTTGAAATCGGTTTTTTTTTGTTAAAATTATTTTATTTTACGATTTTTAGTGATGGGTCGACGCAGACCTAACAAGGATGCTTCTCGGATGAGGAAACGACGGCCTAGTAGGTAGTGGTATTCCTATGTAAAACTTCAATCTTAATTAGGTATTATTTTTGTACGAACTAAACATTTTGGCATATTGAACCGTATAAAGTAAGCCCAACAAAAGGTAATTGCTGTAAATCGTTGAGGAGTTCCCTCGACTGTCTTTCGGCCAGACCTTCATTAAATAGTAGTGCTTTAAAATACTTAATGAAAACATTATCAAACGCACTAGTCGCCACTACGATTTTCGAAGGTTCCCCTCGATTTCTCTGGGATGCCATCATCAGATCCTGGTTTCCTTATCATGGTACCACCCTTGGGATATCTCCTTTCCAACAAAATAAGAATCATCAAAATCGGTTTATAAACGACGAAGTTATCCGCGAACACACAAAAAAATATATATACGAGTCGAATTGAGTAGGTACCCTCCTCCTCCTTTTTTGAAGTCGGTTAATTACTATGGCATTGAAGCAGCGCCTTCTGGCGGCATTCGAGAAGAGTTACCATATAAATTATCGTTTTCGTTAACGTGATCGAATTGCGAATGAAACTCGCACTACGCACCTTGTATATTTTGACCTACTTTGTAAGAGTAAGGGTAAGGGGGTTGGTAAGAGCCACGATAGCACAATTGAAAGTGTATTCTACTCGGTACGGGAGCGGGTTCAAATTCAGTTAGTATTCCTACCTACTTCATTTTATTTTTTTTTTGAGAACTTGTACTTGTACCCACATTATCTATTTAAAATCGCACAGTCGTGTGAAGTGTGCATACGTATTGTATTAATAAATAAAATTTATTAATAACAATACGCGCGCAAAGCCAGCGCAAGCCGCTGCTCGATTTACGCCATCGCCATGGGTGAACCTAAACTTGTGGCGAACGAACTCCCAAGCGATCATTGGCTTACGCACAAAAATGTATAAGCTAGTAACGCCTTGATGGCCGAGTGGCAGAGCGCTCGGCCCAATACTCAAAGGTCCCGGGTTCAATTCCCAGATTGGGCAAAATGTATTTCGGGTTTTTCGATGCATAGCCCGGGTTTGTGATCACCAACCTGCATTTGGCAAGCGAAGCGTGGTGATTTTGCCAGTACCCAATAATTGTAGCGATGACTTGATTTCAATTATGGAGGCCTTTGCCCAGCAGTGTTAGTTACTTTACTAGTAGCAGGCACCCAGTGTTCTACACCAGTTTTCGTCGCGTTGCCAAAAAATAACAGAATTTAGTTGAAATTTTATTGAATAACAGCTAGGAAGTAAGTATTAGGTCCTTACCTATGAAATTGACGTTTTGTATGAAGATTTTTTATAAAACTATATTTTTCATACTAACGTTTTTTTAATTTTCTTAACATCTATTTATTGTAGAGTGGTGTGTTTGTTTCACTAGCTAAATATAGCAGGCATTAAAAAGAAAAAAAATCAAGACCCTTCAAAGCTACATAAAACAAAAGGTCAATTCCGCGAACAAAAGCGAGAAGTCAATTAAAAAAAAATTGGGCGATAAAAATCCAAAATGAATAATTAGTTATTAAGTAACATAGTCCTAATTAAATGTGTATAATAATAATAACAACCGGTATTGACTTTTAGAAGTAAAAAGAAACGTCAATTTCATAGGTAAGGACCATGTAAGGACCTAATATTATTTAATTGTCGCTAAAGTAAAAAATATCAGTTGACGTTTCAGAAAAAGTTCCTGTATAGGACTGGTGCCACTAGCCTACGGACTATTTATTTATTTATTTATTTATTTATTTATGAACGGTACACTGACAGATTAATGTCATTACACAAACATAAAAACATTTTCCACATAATAAGACAAGACAATAATCTAAATTGAGTGTACACAGCATGCAATCATTTAAACTTACAGAACAATTTTGTATAACTTAACTTAACTTATACAATATTCATAAACAATTTTTTTTTTATATTTATTTATACGGATATTTATGTACTAAGTGGGGTTGAGGATGTTTCGTCATTAAATATGGCTGAAATTACCCTTTTGTACTGTGAGAATCCATTGTTAAATACGTCTATATCGTTATGAACACGAACTAATTCGTTATAAGTGCGGCACATTCTTACAATAGGATTATAAAAGGACGTATTGTTTTTAAAAGCCTGAATCAAGAAAGCATTCGGACAACGTGACCTATGCTTGGTGTTAATGTCAATCAAGGAGAGCAAACCAGGTGAATCAATGAAAGCATGCAGAACTTTGTGAAGACAAATGAGATCGTATCTTTTCCGGCGAACTTGCAATGAAATCATACTAAATTTAGACAGTCTGTCACGGTAGCTATTAAGCGATCGACCAAAATTATATTTACGCGTGACATATTTCAAGCAGCGTCTTTGCACTCCCTCTGTCGCATCAACGTGAATATTAAAGTAAGGGGACCAAATCGGACAGCAATATTCTAGCACACTTCTGACTAAACTTAAGAAAAGGCACAATATACTGTAAGGTTTCTTAAAATCTTTAGTTGATCTGATTATAAATCCCAAGAGTTTATTAGCCTTCTTTGTGATACAAGTAATGAGGACGAAAACTTAATTGCTCATCAAAAGAACTCCTAGATCTCTTACTATGTCCTTTCTGTTCAACAATTGACCCTGCATATAGTATTCGTTGTGTAGCCTATTTTTCTTTCTTGTAAATGAGATAACACAGCACTTTTGCACATTAAGACTCATTTTGTTGGCTAAGCACCAGTCAGAAATAATTCTTAGGTCATTTTGAAGTGCCAAGCGCTGAGCTAAGTTCTTGACATCAGTAAAAACTTTGAGATCGTCTGCGTACAGAAGAGAGGTACAGGATAAGCGGCTGATCAAGTCATTTATAAAAACGACAAACAGAAGTGGACCAAGATGGGACCCCTGCGGAACGCCTGAATAAACATGAACAGACGACGATGAAAAACCTTTGACTGTAACAAGCTGAGTCCGGTTACTCAAATAAGAAATAATCCACCTAAGCAGACACCCATGAATGCCATAGTGTTCAAGTTTAAGACTGAGCAGACAATGATTGACCTTGTCAAAAGCCTTACTGAAGTCCAGATAAATTGCATCGACCTGACCTCCAGCAGCAAATACTTGACACAGGTAGTTTTTAAACTCTAGAAGGTTACTTAACGTAGATCTTTTTCTGACGAATCCGTGTTGCTTGTCTGATATAAAATTACTTAAGTGATGATAAAGTGAAGTATAGGTAAGAGATTCAAATAGCTTAGCGATACAAGATAAAATACTAATTGGCCGATAGTTAGTACATGATGCTTTGTCCCCAGATTTGAATATCGGGATAATATGAGCAATCTTCCAACGCAAAGGAAAAATGCCGGACGCTAAAGACTTGTTGAACAGGATAGCTAACGGGATAGATAGCTCTTCTGAGCAATTTTTTATAAATTTCGGTGGGATCTCGTCTGGACCTGGACCCTTCCGCATTTCCCTTCCCTTCCTTCATTGTGTTATAGTTTCATACTTACATTAAGTCGAGATCAAACTATCAATAATAAAATTGATTTCATAGTCTTTAAATGTAGAAACCTAATATCTATTGCTTGACGACCTCCTTGGTCGAGTGGTTTGTACACCGGTTTTCATGGTGTCGCCATCTCTGAGGTACCGGGTTCGATCCCCGGTCGGGTCAATTTAGAAATTATTGTTTGTTTAAATTGTCTCGGGTTTGGGTGTTTTCTATGTATAATAAGTAAGTATATAAGTATGTTTATCCGTTGTCTAGTAACCATTTAACGAGTTTCATAACGAAGCTTCTCTTGAACTAGATAATTTTTTTTTAGTTGACGGCTTCGTGCGATTAGCACATTAGCCAGTGTCAAAGTAATTTTTCTTACAAGTAATACATAAATAAATAATATTTCCTTATAATAATATGATGATGATGAATGATATTAGAAATGGGAAGTGAGAAATGATATACCCTCCAACCCCTCGAGTATCTCAGTAAAGATGTGGGGCTTTACTAAGTCCTCACGCGAGCTTCTTGAGAGAATTTGAAAAGTAACGTTGCACTGTTTTGTTTCCTTTGCCAACACTTATGCACACTCACGAACACTTAACGGTTAATAATCCACCATTATTTCACATTAATATTCTAGAAAATAAAACAAAACGGCAGACATGACGCTTCACTTTCCCGCCAAGAAGTCGGCTAGATAATTATTTATTTTTTATTTTTTGTTGATGGCTTCGTGCGATTAGCACATTTAGCCAGTGTCAAAGTAATTTTCTTACAAGTAATACATACATAAACAATATTTCCTTATATGATGATGATGAATGATATTAGAAATGGGAAGTGAGAAATGATATACCCCCCAACCCCTCGAGTATCTCAGTAAAGATGTGGGGCTTTACTAAGTCCTCACGCGAGCTTCTTGAGAGAATTTGAAAAGTAACGTTGCACTGTTTTATTTCATTTGCCAACACTTATGCACACTCACGAACACTTAACGGTTAATAATCCACCATTATTTCACATTAATATTCGACATAACACAAATTTTAGAAAATAAAACAAAACCGCAGACATGACGCTTCACTTTCCCGCCAAGAAGTCGGCTAGATAATTATTTTATTTTTATTTTTTGTTGATGGCTTCGTGCGATTAGCACATTTAGCTAGTGTCAAAGTAATTTTCTTACAAGTAATACATAAATAAACAATATTTCCTTATATGATGATGATGAATGATATTAGAAATGGGAAGTGAGAAATGATTTACCCCCAAAACCCTCGAGTATCTCAGTAAAGATGTGGGGCTTTACAAGTCCTCACGCGAGCTCCTTGAGAGAATTTGAAAAGTAACGTTGCACTGTTTTGTTTCATTTGCCAACACTTATGCACACTCACGAACACTTAACGGTTAATAATCCACCATTATTTCACATTAATATTCGACATAACACAAATTTTAGTAAATAAAACAAAACCGCAGACATGACGCTTCACTTTCCCGCCAAGAAGTCCGGCTAGATAATTGGTGTGTGTAGAAAAGTTCTTTTTTTATTTATTTTTTTATTGCTTAAATGAAACTTAAAATGAAAGCAATGATAGAATCTCATTTACTCCACATTCCAAATTTTCGTCTGCTGAGGCCTCATGCATTCAAGTGGAAACAGAGTGCCTTGCGAATTTCGTTCGCCATTCGATAACGTTAACGAAAGCGAAAATTTGTATGATACTGAAGCATGTGCATCTGGATTGAGGGCCCATTTTTCAAAATTATTCAAATTATTGCGAAATATACAGGGAAATTAGTTAAAATTTCGTTAAACTTAAAGGAAAGTTTCATAAATTTCTTAAACTTGAAATAAAACCGTTATGATCAAAGAACTTGGGCCCTCAATCCTGACGCCTGCATGTAGTGGCATAGCCTAAATCTCGCAAAGTACTATACCTGGGACTATAATCTTTATTTGAGAATTTAGTTAACATTGAAATGAAACAACTTTTACGGATCTACTCGCGTTTATTTTACACATTACTTATTTAATGTTTATCCTGACGTTTCGAACCCTTTGCAGGGTCCGTGGTCACAGGGAGACTGAGGTGTTGGTCATCTCATAATTAGTTGGTAGCTTGTATACCCTCATTTAAATTTAATCAGGTGCGTTCCGTTTGGCCACTGCCATCACCAGCCTGGGATCCCATCATACAAAATATTAAATCCCAGCCCCGACACCATACTGCCAGACCAAAAGATACTGTAAGCTCTTTCTGCGTAAAACGGAACGCACCTGATTAAATTTAAATGAGGGTATACAAGCTACCAACTAATTATGAGATGACCAACACCTCAGTCTCCCTGTGACCACGGACCCTGCAAAGGGTTCGAAACGTCAGGATAAACATTAAATAAGTAATGTGTAAAATAAACGCGAGTAGATCCGTAAAAGTTGTTTCATTTCAATGTGTAGTGTTCGCGTAAACTTTAGAAAACAATAATTTAGTTAACATTTTCCTAAATTAATTAAGCACTATTCTCAAATCGTAGGAATGCGATAAGACAGACTTATGGCGGATTAGCTTGGGCCCTCAATTTATGAATATTTGTACTGAGGAATTAGCAAAATATAAACTTATCTAAAGGAAGAGAATATAATGATTAATAATATATTGAAGTTCAATATCTCGATGAATTCGTTAAAAAGAAATATCCGCACAAAAGTGCATTGTTAAGAAGTAAATGAAATCCGAATTTTCCTAAAACTTTTGAACTGAGGGCCCAATATTTTCGGCAGTATTGACTAGGCTAAGCCTTCTACACTACAGCACATAAGGGTAATTATTTTAACAAATTCTTAACTAAAATGCAACAAAGCGTGTATTCTTCTAAATGCTATACTTAAAGAGAAAATTGATTTACAATTTTTTATAGGAGAAAATTATGTAGGGTGACCATAATGTTCAACGTAAGTATAAACCACCGAAACCACACCGCGAGCGACATCCATCGACGACATTAGCATGACTGCACTTCGAAACGAAACATATGCAACGCCTCATAGATTCAATATTTAAACTCATTTTTTTTATCAATTCAATAATTTTAACGTAGAACGCTAATTTTGGAAATTGTAAATGTTATCTATTTAACTTTTTATTTTTATTAAGATTTTTATTATTAGGTTGTTAGTTTTTTTTTGCGGTTGCCAATATGTACGGTTAGCAACCGAACATTGGTATTTTGAGTTTATTCTAATTAATAAGTAACCTCAATAATTATCCTTCGTTCCTAGTTGGTACAATTCCTAATTCGTACAATCGGAAAATCTTTCCCAATTTGTACAATATGTCATTGATTGTGTTATTAAGAGATGTAAAGGTGCCTGAAACAAAATTTTATGAGGGACATTTTAAGCAAATTTTTTGCACCATAAATTTTTCGAAAATTAAGATTAACCGATTCTGTGGGGAAGTCTCAAAAAAATTTTTTATTAGTACTTAGTGAGTTTCAGTGGTTATATCCTCTTTGTTGAGTTTATCTTCCTAGAATACTCTAGTAGCTATTACCTAATTGTAGAAAATTGATTTAAATATAAATCGGGAATTGTACGAACTAAGAATTTGTACCAATGGGGAATTGTACCAACTAGGAATTGAACAAACTAGGAATTGGTACTAATGGGAATTTGTACCAACTAGGAACGAAGGATAATTATTGCTATATAAGTAATTTTGAGGGCGACGCGGAGTCACGTAGGCTAACACGATAGAAATACCACCATAGGAATAGATTAACTGTTCTGTGGCTAACACGAACTAGTTGTCATCTAATGAGCAACACAAACGCTACTTTACTGTAACGCTAACTCATTTGTGAACTCTATTATATCTTCTTAAGGCGACGCATCGCTAAACAATAAATCTCATACGGAGCGTTTGCACCCCGTACCATGAGAAAAACTGTTTTTATCCTTCAAATTAAAATTACAAATTATTAAAAAAAAATGAACTACAATATTGAAGTGTGTGTTAAGACTAATCTACTAAGAAAATTTAGATGCTTAAATCGGTCTGGTTTGCCTGTAAAATGCGAATCTATGTTTTAAAAGAGGTTACTTAGATATTTTTTTCTCTGTTATAAAAGTTGAAAAATCGTGTTTCTGCAACTAACAAAATGTAGTCAATTAAATGAAAAATCATGTCATCAAATATCACTTTCATATGTTTTGTAATCGTTGGGAAAAATCAAGATCCCCGCCACGTAAATTTTCAATGCGTCGCCTTAACTACATACTTCTTTTATTCCTGTCTCTGACATACATAACTCTTCTTCTTCTTTTTGCGCAGTGGCGTTTCCCATTGGATTTCGCCAATATCCAGTTTTTGACTCAGTTGTTTCTTTCTACAGACTCATTGCTTGTATCGGTTTCTCGTAAGAGCACAATGTACAAGTACAGAGGTGGTGAGATCTTAAATTTTGAGGCTGTAGACCCAGTTGATGATCTGTACTCTGTAATGCCTATGGACAAACACAATACTTATATATAACATTTGTTAGTGGCAGACAGACAAATTATAATTTTATATTGTTAGTAGTTATATAGGAACATAAAACATCAATGCAGGGGGGTTTCACATAACTGAGAACAATCTTAAAATTTGTGGGTTTGGGGATACATGGGGGGAGGAGATCATAAAGGGAAGTTGGGTATTTGGGACAGTTAAAAAATATGTGGTCAGGTGTTCCCTCCTCCAGACCGCATTCACAAAGGGATGAGTCCTTAACCCTAATTTTGGCCAGATGAACAGGGGTGCATGCATGGCCTAACCTTAAACGGCTCACAGTGGAGGTGCATGCTTTGGAAGCTTTTTTATATTTAAAAAACCATGGCTTGTCAGGTAAGGCGTGCTGAATGTCCGCGAAATATTTTCCTACAGTTTTGCTTTTCTCCCGCCACTGAGTTTCCCATGTAGATCTCATTACTTGAGTGGCCAAAGGGTACAGATCGTAAGAAAAAACTTTATCATGGTCTGAACATCCAATAACAGTTGCCTCTTTTGCAATTATGTCAACGGCTTCGTTACCTACTATACCTGTGTGTCCTGGTATCCAGGCCAGAGAAACTTGGTATCCAAGCGTGGAGCATTTTAAAAGAATTTTCCTAATTTGGAGGATTATAGGAGGATTAGATTTACTATGGAAAGGATTGGATAAGATCGCCTGGAGACTGCTTCTGGAGTCTGTGAGGATAACTGTTTTACCTATTTTATGAGATTCCACATATCGAACGGCTTCAAGAATTGCAGTAGCCTCTCCAGTAAAGACGGATGTAACAGGGGGGCATTTGAAATTTAATATTATTTTATATTTGGGAATCCAGACCGCAGCACCAACACATTCCTCGTCTGATAATTTGGAAGCATCTGTGTACATCACAAGCCAGTCTTTCCAATTTTTCCGGATGACTTCTTGTAGCTGGAACTCTGCATCTGGTGAGTCTTTGGAGATACCTAGGTCTAGCTTGATGTCAGGTTGCAGTGTCAGGGAGTGGTACGGGTTCCCAAATATGGGTTTAAGGGCACATTGGTAAACAGGACAGGGAAGACGGATGAATTTGATGAAGCTACGGAGCAGGCAAGGGGACTCTCTGAGTTTCCAGAATTTGTCTGATGATATAAACTCCGACAGTTGGTGAAGTTTGGCAAGGAGTGGGTGAGACGAATTTTGGACAATTTTAAAAAGAAATTTGTCGGCTAGGTATTGTCTTCTAATGGCCAGTGGAGGGTCTCCACACTCCACCTGCAAACCATTTATCGGAGATGATTTCATCGCTCCTGCAACTATCCGAAGGCTTTTGGACTGGATTTTATCGAGCGAGTTCAAAGACGATTTAAGACAGGGTTCTAGAAGTAATGAACCATAGTCCAAATGCGATCGGATCAATGCATTGTAAAGGAGTTTTTGACAAAATGGGTGGGCGCCCCACCAGGTACCAGAAACGGAACGGAGGATATGGGTATTTTTCTCACATTTTTTGGATACATGGGAGACATGTTGAGTTCCACTCATTTTGGAGTCTAGTACCGTTCCTAAGAATTTTGTATGGCTTTTTAAAGGGATGTCTTGGTTGTCATATTTAACTGACATAATAGGTGTATTCCTTGCGCGACTGAATACAACCATATTACACTTGTCTACCGAGAGCGAAAGACCATGTTCCAGTAGCCAATCACGGAGGTAATCTAATGCGGCGTTAAGTAATTCAGTAGCTTGCTCGGGATCGCTGTGTGAAATATACAGGGCCAGGTCGTCGGCATACTGCAGGACATTACAAAAAGGGGTTAAGGACAATTCGAGGTCATAGGTGTAAATACTATAAAGTAAAGGGCTCAAGACTGATCCCTGTGGAAGGCCTCTCCAAACAGTTCTCGCGGGGTAAAGAGCATTATTGTGACAAATCTGTATAGATCGTGACGAGAATAAATTAAAAATTATATTTACAAGCCTCACAGGAATACTCAGATTTAGCATTTTCTGCCTGAGTACCGGAAGCAGAACGTTGTCATAGGCAGATGATATGTCTAAAAAAACTCCCGTCACATTCTCACGCTTGGAAAGGCCTATCCAGATATCAGTCAAGAAGACACTGAGACTGTCCATTGTACTCATTCCCTTACGGAACCCAAACTGGCTTTTGGCTAGTAGACTCCTACTCTCCACAATCCACTCCAACCGGTTTTTAATTAGATGTTCCATGATTTTGGACATTGTGCAGGAAAGTGCAATGGGTCTATACCCGTTAGGGTCGTTGCCAAGTTTTCCAGGCTTTAGGATGGGGATTATAATTTGGGCTTTCCACTCCTCAGGAGGAACTCCCCTCAAAAAGATGTTGTTGATTAAATTAAGGAATAGGTTCTTAGCGGAAGAGCTGCTGTTAACTAGTAGCGAATAGGGAATACCATCGATGCCTGGGGAGGAATCTTTGAGACCGTCCAGGGCTGTATTAAGTTCCTCGAGAGAGAATGGAGAGTCAAATTCGGAGTAAGGGGATGACATTGACGGCGTACATAGTGTAGCCTCAATTTCTGTCGGGACTGAGAGGGGAGCGAGTTTGTTTTGGAAGAGTTCCAGCCAAGCTGATGGATCATTGGAGTTTATGTTGTTGTTGCTGGAGGCAGAGCAACGGAATTTCCTAATGTTTCTCCATACCACAGAGGGTTGGGATCTTGGGGACAGGGACTCACAAAATTGGCACCAACCTAATCGTTTCTTTTCAGTGAGGACTCTGACAGCCTTAGCCGCCGCCGATTGATACTTAATGAAGTTGGCCTCAGTCATGGACAACGAATATTCACGTTCCGCTGCCTTTCGCTCCTTGCACACCGCCGTGCATTCTGGGTCCCACCAAGGTGGAGAAGAACTTTTGCCTTTGTGAATGTTCTTGGTAGGCAGGCAGTTCTCTGCTGAAGACAGCAGGCTGTTTCTGAAGTCAGTATACACTGCTAGGTAGTTGTAGGGTGTGACTTCAGGGAGGTTCTGAATATTCTGGTCTAAAGCGAGTCCATATGCAAACCAATCAGCCTTCGATGTATTAAATTTAAGGCGCGGACGGGGAGCGTTTGGCAATGGGTTGGAGCGGGAGTGGCGGTTATCAAAAGTTAGTATGACGATAACATAGTGATCGCTGCCATAGGTTGTGGGAAGAATAGTCCAATTGTAGTCAGGAGCGAGAGCAGGAGAGCATAAGCTTAAATCGACGGCGCTTTTGATATTCTGGGACGGATAAACCCTGCGTGTAGGTGAGCCGTCATTTAGCACGCAAAGATCGAAGCTATCGCAAATGTCGAGGAAGGAATGGGATAAATGGTCGGAATAATAGGAACCCCAAGATGTGTGATGAATATTAAAATCACCTAACACAACCAGAGGGGGGGAAAGGGAAGAGAGTATATCGGAAAACTCAGCAAGGCATGAATGATTGGGGTGGGGGATGTAAATAGATAAAAAGGTCACGTTGGAAATTCTCACAGCTACTGCATTTACATGCTCACTGTGGGAGGGGAGGTTGACTTGGGAGAAAGTCACTGTTCTGGAGATTAGGAGGGCGGAGCCTCCATGCCCGTCGCTTCTGTCGTCCCTAAGGCACGAATAACCTGGGAATCGGACTCGATCGCCAGGTTTGCGACGCATCTCCTGAACAGCAAAGATGAAGGGGTTGAATTTATTAATAAGGTGCAGAATATCATGCTTCTTATTCTTGCTGCTGCGGCAGTTCCATTGAAGGATGGGGGCCATTGGAGCAGGAAAGATTGAGGACCTGAAAAAGTTGGTCTCTGAGGTTGTTCGGTAAGGGGATATCACTAAATCTTCCTAGAAGATTGATGATGGTGGAGAGGAGGAGTGAGATGAGGTTGTCGTTAGGAATAGGAGAATCTGTGGGGAAAGCACAACCATTAGGTTGTTGGGACTGTGGGGTTTGAACTATTGAGCTATGGGCTCTAGCATCGTAGCCAGGGCTTGCAGATGGGAGCGGTTGATGCTTGGACAAGGAAACCGTTTTACGGTAGGAAATATTTTGAGACCTAGGGGGGAGGATTTGAGTTGGGTATTGAGGGGATGGAGGAGGGGAGGGGACTTGCACGGTTCTCGCAGTGTCAGCGAAAGACCGTCTGACTTGAGAGAATCTAGCCGATGCTTCAGAGTAGGTGATGTTTTCCTGAGACATAACAAGTTTGATCTGCTTCTGCTTTGAGTGTTCAGGGCATGAAGGGTTAGTAGCCTGATGTGCTCCAGAGCAAAAAAGGCAGGTTGGAGTGTCTTTATTACAGGTATGGCCTTCATGAGGTTGAGCGCAAATGAAACAGCGTGCTTGGGATCTGCACTGCGACTGTATATGGCCGAATCTACAACACTTGTTGCACTGTATAGTGGGGAGAACATATACTTCGACAGGGAGAGACGTAAAAAAACAGTACACTTGTTGTGGTAGTTTTTGACCAGAAAAGGTTAAGACTACAGTCTGTGTAGGGACCCAAACAGGTGTATTATCATTAAATGTTTTTCTATTAAGTCTACGGGCCTTAACTATGGGGCCATAGCCTGTTGGGATCTCCACTGACTCCACTAATTCTTCTAAAGTCCACTCTATGGGTACTTGACGTACTATTCCCATTCTAGTAATACTATAAGTGGGAATGATTGCTTCATAGTTGTTCTCAGTGAGTGCCGGATGGTCAAGGAAGGCATTAGCATCTGAAAAGGTTTTGAATTCCACAGAAATCCTGTTTCTACCAACATGCTTAATGCCATCCCTTACCACATTTTTTATTTTATTATTGAACAAAAAGTGTCCAAATTTAATGGGGCGTAATACGGTGCCAGAGGAGGGATCAGTAACTGGTTTGCTTACGTGAACGAGGAAGGGTGAGGAGTCTACAGAGGTATATTTCAGTTTGTTACCTGAGAATTCAGGGCTTACATATGTTGATTGAGTACTAAGAGAAGACACGGGAATATTAGTCTTTTTCGGAGGTTGAGGTAAATTATTATCGGACGGAGCTCGTTTCCGGGAGGTCTGGGTGCTATTACTTACGTCCATTTGGGTAAACGTTGGGAGTGAAAACTGAGCACATGGCTCGTTGTCGCCCCCGCCTGGGTCAGGAGGGTCAGCCATTTAACACAAAACAAATAAGCACGGATTTACTTACCAATATACGTATGCTAAACAACCGCCACCTTACCTTATTAAACACTTAACAGAAAGACAACAGGGTCAGACAACACAGGGAAAACACAAATAACCACTTGTACAGAAAAACGTTGTATCTCGCACTCAACCTAAAAGCAGAGTCGCAGTCAGTCCTCCATACATAACTCAAACTCAATTCGTACACTTGTCATGCTAATGTCGTCGATGGATGTCGCTCGACGTTCTGAGGTATAATCCACCGAAACCACACCGTGGTTTCGGTGGATTATACCTCAGAACAATAACTAAAGCTATAGAAGGATGGCTAAAATAAAAATCGTGCAACTATGTTTAGTTCCGTTCTATCTTATGGCTAGAAAAGGAGGTTGGAGTGCGGCAAATGGTTGACACTTAGTTTTTAATTTTTTTTTTGTTTTGTTATGTCAAAAGGTCATCAGATAATCGGTGATCAAAAAAAATCTTTGAGTCTTTATAAAGTCACTCACTACATTACCTCAAATATATGATGTCACAAATCTGGTGACACCTTTGCTATTTTAGTCCGGTTTCTATAGCTTTAGTTATTATTCTGAGGTTTATACTTACGTTGAACATTATGGTCACCCTACATAATTTTCTCCTATAAAAAATTGTAATTCAATTTTCTCTTTAAATATAGCATTTAGAAGAATACACGCTTTGTTGCATTTTAGTTAAGAATTTGTTAAAATAATTACCCTAATGTGCTGTAGTGTAGAAGGCTTAGCCTAGTCAATACTGCCGAAAATATTGGGCCCTCAGTTCAAAAGTTTTAGGAAAATTCAGATTTCATTTACTTCTTAACTTCTTTAGTAAACAAAACTCACACTAGGCACCCAGTCTGTAGTTTTTACTGTTTTAGCAGTGAATCCTTGTACTTATACAATAAACAATTCGAGAATACAAACACGAGATCATGTTTTAAATGTAATGGCTTATTTCCTTATTGCCAGTTACTAACAGACAGCACTATACTGATTTGGAAGCTGTTTACACTATACTAGTAGTAGTGTTGTTGGTTAGCTTTGCAATTGATGGTAATCAAATCACTCAATCAAAATCAACTGTAATAGGTACATACATCAATCACTGTAATTTTAAATATGTTAAATATGCTTCTTCCATTGTTTATCTCAAGTTTTATATAAGTTTGACTAGAACATAGAAAAGATGAATGTTAATTATACAATACAAAAAGGACTCTCAATACATTAATAACTTAAAATTAAGTAGTGCCCATACAACACCTATTAAATATGTACATGGCACTAATTACCAAAATATGATTTAATTTAACTTTATAGTGTTCATTTTTTAACTTTTTGCCTGATTAAGATTATATTTAGTGCAACATGGAGGCGGAGCCACTTATTCTCAAATTACATGTTAATTCATAGCTTGACACTAATCCTCAAGCTAAGCCAGCTCAAGACTTATGACATATTTTGTATGAAAAATAATCTATTAATGTTATTTTCTTATGTATTTCTTGTATGGCTCTTTCTTTTTGAAAATAAAAACATTTATCATTATGACTAATAGTAAGCACATTGCATGTCACGGCAGAAAACTGTCACATTATCCTATTAAGTAGTTAGTAGACTGCACAAACATAATGAAAATAAGACTTAACCAAACTTATAAAGTATCTACTTATTATATAAATACTCAGTTTTTTCTGTGTGCTTTACAAATTAAGTTAGGAGTTTGGTCATAGTGTAGTCAAATGGTCACAGCTCAGTTATATAATCATATAATCAAATGTACTTTACTATCTTCTTATATTTAATTTTTTTAACTAAACTCTATATAGTGGGGCCTGCCGAGGTTTTTACCTCCCAGTAACACTTCGACCCATTGGGATCTTTTGTGCAAACTCTATATAAAGAAGCGTACAACAATGTCTAGAATACACTATGATCAAAAGCCTTATAGTATGTAAAGTTTTAATATAGAACAACTCCAAAATAAACACAATCCTACAATTATGGTAGTTTATATAATATGACACAACAATGTTGATTACAAAATATGTTTCACTCATTCCACTTCCTCGTTAGGAAGTGGATGTCAATGCTACTGTGTGTCAACTTTGAAGTTCGAGTAGTGACAGGCACCATTAATAATTATCTCACTGATACCCGAAGTTGGGGGGTTATGCGACGATAACGGTTCAATATGAGTAGTCGTACTCATCACCGGTGTTGTAAATAGTTTACCGTTGTGTATTGCATTGTGCGGTTGACTAGTATGTGTGTATACCGTGCAAGAGGGATTCAGGTCAGTCCTCGTATCACAGATCATGCCCATTTTAACTTCAAATATGACATCTTGAATCTTCTTTTTTGCCACCAATAGGTTTTTTTCACCTTTCAAAGACCTTAGTTCATTGGCAATGTATTCACCAAATACTGAGAACTCATCTCTGTTTCTAGGCAAGTTTGGATAAACTTTGGTGCTGTTGTATGTGTTTGATCTAGATATTTTTATTGGTGGTGATAGAGCATCCAGTTTGCAATCACTAATGGAATTTTCTGAATGTGGTATGCTGTGTGTTTCAGCATGCAACTCCTGGAATGCACATTTATTTAAAATTAATAATAGGTTCACATCTTAATAAGGTAAAGTTCTTTGAAACTGTGATTCTTTAATTACTTACACAGTATTATTAAGAAAAGAGTGGATGACTCTAGGCAAAGGCAAAAAGTCATAGAAGATTTTAAAGGAGGCCTTTACCCTAGGGTCTATATCTCTTAGAAGTAGAAATAGAATGTTAACCACACTAACATTAAATTAACATTAAGCATTAACCAGTAAAAAAACAGGCTAGACAAACATTTAAAATAATAAAAGACATATATAAAGAGGAGAATACAGGATACAGATTAGACCAATTGTCTCACTACCTGTCTGTTTAAAAATAATAATAATAATGAGGGACGGTACGGGCGACATCTTGCTAACAGAGAGTATTCGCACAGACACAACCAAGTAGCCAGAAAAATTCACCAGCAACTTGCTCTTGGATATGGCCTTGTTGAATCGGAGGTGCCGTACTATAAATACGCACCTGCGCTAGTATTCAAAAGTGGTCATGCAACGTTCTACTGGGATCGCTCTATCATTACAGGACAGGACTATTGTCGCCAAAAAGCCTGGTGATGTGGTGGTTGACCGATCCCAGCGCCGGGCAATACTGGTTGATATCAACATACCTCATGATGACAACCTCGTGAAAGCCGAGAAGGACAAGCTCAGTAAGTACTGTAGTGATCGGGACTGCTTGGAGGCGCGGACCTACTGGCAGCCGTCGCGTTCTTCATTTAAAGATTATTTAAAACGACACGCGGCGGAAGAAAAGACAATCGAGTTGAGCATCGACGGCTGGTGCGGCTTCGACGTATTAATAGAATGATTATTATTGTAATTTCTTGAAAACGTTCAATATATAAAAGTATTTTCTCTGATTCTTTTCTATTCACGCCCCCGTATAAGTAGCAATCATTAGGATTGCTATAGTACCTTGACTTGGCTCACGAGGTTACCGCCATGTGGGATGTGGATTCAACCATTATTGTACCAATAGTGGTTTTGGCAAACGGTCTTTTAGCCAAGAGCCTAGATCAACACCTAGAGAGGCTCTCGCTGAAAGGTTGGGTCAAGGGTCAGATGCAAAAGTCGGTACTCCTTGACACGGCACATATTGTCCGGAGGTTCCTCACTCTGCAGCCCTAACCACCAATAGCTTGGGTCTATCTCCGCTGCCGGTGGCAACCTAGGTTAAGTTTTTCACAATATTTTATATTGTAAATATGTTTTTATATAAAATACTAGCTGTGCTCGCGACTTCGTCCGCGTGGAATAGTGACTTTCGGCAGCATTTTTAATTTTTTAGGCTCTTTTCCCGTTTTTGCAACATTTTTCACTGATGCTTCGCTCCTATTGGTCGCAGCGTGATGTTATATAGCCTAAAGCCTTCCTCGATAAATGGACTATCCAACACAAAAAGAATTATTCAATTCGAACCAGTAGTTCCTGAGATTAGCGCGTTCAAACAAACAAACAAACAAACAAACAAACTCTTCAGCTTTATAATATTAGTATAGATTGTAAAAAAAATTTCTTAGGATATATATTTAATAAAGAGAATAATAATAATAACTTAATTTCAAATAAATCCTACTAACACAACCCTTACACTTTAAATGTATAGACAGTATATACGTATAGACAGAATGATATGGAATAAATGGCTTTCTTATTATTTTTATTATTAGGTAAACTAGGTAATATTTATAATTAAAACATATTATTGAATAACAGTTTTATACTGTGTTGGTAGCCTGATTGTGATGGGATTACAGATATTTTTTTGTGCGAACACATGATTGTGGAACTTATAATATAACAGAATTGAGGTCAAGGATGAGTAATAATGTGGTGGGTTCGATAGGTTTGTACAACCTTAAGTTGTAATATAAGATGCTCAAAGTGTTTACATAAATAATATTGTAATTTCATCCAATTGTTAATCAAATCAAAACAAAATAAGTACAAATATAACAGCTACCTGTGTAAGGATCCGGTACGGCTTGCTGGAATCCTTCATGAAGTGTAAATATTCGAACGCGTACCAATTACTGACATATCTATCGTGCGGATCCTCGGCAAGTGCGCGCGCTTCCTTCGCCGACTCCCTGTTGTATTGCGTCCTCAAATGTTGAATCTTTTTCGTGGTATCCGGCACCGAGATATCCAATATCTCAGATATAGTGCGCACCTCCTCCTTTCTTTTTTGCTTGTCCCTACGGGTTTCACACAAAGAAGGGTTCCAAAGGCTAGCGTTCATTTGTAACAGCTCGACCAACTTTAGAGTTCTGTCTTTGGACCACTCCATTGTACGAATCACTACGAGCTTGCATCGAAGTTAAGTTGCTGGCATTAAAAGGCTTTATTCATAAATATATAATTTAGTAATTTGCTAGACAACATCGACGGATGTGTGTATGTAGTTTCGAACCACCACTCCATCCAAGTTTGTTGACTTTTTTGACGCGACAACTTGACACTGACAGTGACGTTGACAGTTGTATTTTTAAAAGCAATGGTTGGCTGCGGTTACCGTCTTTAGAAACTACAACCTTGTGAATCTTTTGAGGTAGGCAATAAAAGAAACATTAGAATAATTATTACTAACTGGACTATTACCATGTTTATTGTTGTGTGTGAGTATCAAATATTAAAATTATTCTAATGTAAGTAACCATAATAGTTTTAATATAAAAATTAAAAGATAGACGAATAAATACTGTTTTAACCTTAGGTTTTAACTCTTCTATAACACTGGTCTCCACTTAGTTTTTTACTAGAACTTTTACTGCTACTACTTTAGATAGGTACCTACTAATGTGCCTAGTGTATTTTATTAAGATTATGGTCTTAGATTATTAAGGATATGGTGTAATTGAGACCATAATAATTAGGTAGCGGATTGGGTTGGGATGGTATACGGGACTATTTCGCATCCGTTCCTTGGGGGCAGGCAGCGCTGCTTCAGTGGGAAGGACCCGATAGCTAGTGCGACTACGGTTGCTGATGAGATAGTCTTAGGAATGGAATACTATATTCCGCACTCCTATATCATCAGCAAAGGCAGGCGCAACCGATGGTTCAACCGCGAGTGTGCCAACGCTGTTGTTAACAGGCAGACGGCATACCGCGCTTGGATCAGAGGTTCAGCCCAAGGAGATCCTGAGACCCGCACACTAAAAGCAGCCTATAACAATGCCACCAAGTCCTGCAAGAAGGCTTACATTAGAGCGGATGCCCAGCGCGTTGCACGGGTTGCCCAAGAATTACTGACGCATCCTACGGGCAGCCGTAGCTACTGGCATCTAGCCAAAGCCGTGCAATCTAACTTCTGCCATCCCTCGCTGCCATCTCTGAGATGTCCTGACAGATCTTTAGCTCACAAGCCGCAGGAGAAGGCCGATCTTCTGGCAGGACTTTTTACGTCTAACTCCCGAATCGATGACTGCAATGCACAGCCACCTACAATTCTTCACTGTAGCCACACAATGCCTGATATTAAAATCAGACAGTGTGATGTACGTGCGCAGTCAATCGATGTTCGGAAAGCTAATGGCCCTGATGGCATCCCAGCAATAGTTTTAAATGTGTGCAGCGGAGTTGTCCCCCGTATTAATTCGTTTACCGTCTCTCGCTTTCTTCAGGTTGTGTGCCGGAATCGTGGAGAGATGCTAATGTGCAACCGGTTCCGAAAAAAGGTGATCGGTCAGACAGATCCGACTAATTACCGCCCAATAGCCGTTCTTCACCTCTTAATTCACGATCGCCAATACGGGTTTCGGCCGAAACGGTCAACGGGTGATCTTCTAGCGTTCGTTACACATCTCTGGGGTGAGGCGTGGCGAGTCGGTGGCTGTTAGCCTTGACATAGCCAAGGCTTTCGATCTGGTCTTGCACAAAGCTCTTCTCTCCAAGCTCCCGGCATACGGTCTGCCTGCTCAGTTCTGCAACTGGGTCGCTGGCTTCATACATGAGCGTAGGATCCGAGTACTCACAGACGGATGTGCTTCGCGGTTCATGTCAGTGAACGCTGGTGTCCCTCAGGGGTCCGTTCTATCTCCCACGCTGTTTCTTCTGCATATCAATGATATGCTTCCACTTGGAAATATTCATTACTATGCAAAAGATAGTACAGTGTACGGTGGGTATAACGGTCACCCAGCGGAGGGGCAGGTCGAGACTGAAGAGAAACGAGTAAATCTTGTCATTGAGCTCAATCGGGTCATATCTAAATGGGGCTCCAATAAGTTGAGTTCAATGCCAAGAAAACACAGGTATGTGCGTTCACGGCACATCACTCGGCCTGCAGAGCAGTATTAACATGCTCACATACGGATTATCGGCAATGCAGAGGTTAGTAATGCTCTCAAGCCCCTGCAATTGCGTAAAGATATAGCGTCACTCAGCGTCTTCTACCGCTTATACCACGGCGAGTGCTCTGAAGAACTCTTTCACCTTATCCCTTCCTCCATAGGAGTACGCGTGCTGCTCTCCGGAGTCACCGCTGTACTGTCTCGAACATTCCATCGCGCACAAAGAAATTTGGTGACTCGTTTCTTTGTCGCACTTCCAAAAGATGGAATAGCCTATACCAGCACACGTTTTCCGTCCTTCCTATGACATGGGGTCCTCCCCCCGCCCGATCCTCTAAATGCCACCACCACTACACATTTACAGAATACACTAAACATGGACACCAGTTTAGGCCCAGGACACCGTACTCGTAGAACAAGGCTACGTAGAACCGGTTCACACGCGCTCTATACCAGGGACAGACATGTACCTGGGCGCTTCTCTCCTCCTCCACGGCCCGGTCTACCCGAGCCGAGGTCCGTGCCTTTAGAGGCGCACTCGGCTGGTTCCGCTCCCCGATCCGATCCGAACCCTTCGGAGGCTCTAGTAGGGCACGGGGACGCGCACTTTTAAGTGTGCGATGCCGTTCCCTCTAGAAATTCTCCGAAGGTGATTCGTTTCAACACGGCTTGAGGTACCCTTTATGTCGGCGCTCCCAAAAAACCCCGGTGACGCTGAAAATGCCGTTTAAGGCAATCAGCAATCTCAAAAAAAAAAGAAAAAAAAAACATGTGGTCCTTCTAACGAGGCGGGAGGAGGCACCTTGTGGGCCGGCAGGGTGAGGGTGACTGCTGCTGCGTTGTTTTCACGCTGCACCAGTTGTCCTTGCGTCTGGACTCCGTTTCCACTTAACATCACGCGGAGTAGTCATTTGCCGAGCTATGAATTAAAAAAAATCCTTATTTTGTTTACAAGCAACGGGAAAACGCTGGGCCTTTATCTCAATGAGGTAAGTAAACAAACAAATAAGTGGAGACAAGTCCGAAGACGTGGCCATTATATCTACAATTCTATCTACCTAATGAGGAACAAGCTAAATATTTCCCCATAGAACAACCAGTTGAACTATGGGTAACTTTACTTGTCCGTAGTACAACCAGTTAGACATCGCAGTTGTACCACGGGTCGGGCACGGGCAGGAAATGTCCTGTCAGAACAAAATAATGTTAGGCGATCATGGGACCTCTGGGTCAGAGAAAGATGTTTTAATCACTGGACCAACAGGGGCGACTAGGTTGGTGTTTGTTCACTTCTAAGATTTTTAAATATACCAATAAAGCGGGTAAAGAAAAAGACATATTCTAATCCATTCTCATTTATTTACAGACTACAATGTGAGGGGACGATCACATTATAAAAACAAGTGCTCTAATACCTAAACATATGTACAATATTTACAATTTGTCATCATTCCTTCTAAAATGCAAGCCAGTAGCTTCACATATATCCCAGAAAAAAAAAATCACTTTTATAATATTACAGGAACTAAATAACAATAAAAATCGAGGAACACAATTTAGCGTTCGGAATCACTAAACATCTAAAAGTAGTATTCAATAATTTAATAGTGTGCGATGTTAATGTTCAGGAAACAATCAGTTAATTATATAAACCATTAGCATCTTAGTAATCTGACTGCCGCACTTAGAGACGTCATCAGATTTTTCATTAAAAAAGGATCTTACGACCACCTTTTTACAGACTTTTTTACAATGAAAAACATTCGGATTTTATGGTATAAAGTAATCATTCATGTTAATCGTCGTTTCTAAGTGCGGGAGAAATAATTAATCAATTATACATAATGAACTTAAAAAGAGTTTGATTCTTGATTAGCATAGTAGGTACATAGAATCACATTAGCTACTATGATTATTTCGAATAAAACAGACCTATTTCTTGGTATAATTCTTTAAAATATTTTTTACTGTTACAATTTTTTCTCTTAATATTACTATTATTATATGACTAAAACAGTTAAATACTTATATATCAGACACTAAAATTACGTTTGTACTTATTTCTTGTATTCAATAACCAAACTCTCGAAATAAGACAACAAAAACATTATGTAGTTTTTAGACGAGAAAGGAGAAACTAAAAAGAAATCCATTTACAGATTTACTTTGAACAAAGTGATTTTAAATAACTTACAGGCAATCGGATGTTAAACAAATTCCTAATATAAATAACAACAACAATAATAATAAAACAAAATGTGAACAATCAAAGTTATACATTTTCCATAAAAAGAATAAGTCATCGAAGTAGAGTTAAAATCAGAGATTCAATAATTCTGATAGTACAGTCAAAAGCTCATTAGGAGACAGAGGAAACATTAGCAGCCTACCTTACATTAGTTAATTATCATTAATGAGGAAGAAATATGCCACATACAAAAATAGTCATTACATATATGTATGCATTCAGTTATTAAAAAGTGCACTCCGGTTGGTGCTTTTGATGTAACCCCCATCAAACAACTCAAGTTACAAAATAAACTACGTCTCTCGCGTTTTGGTAGCCTTATAAAAATATAATGAAGAGCAGCGCTTATTAGTCGGTTCTATACCAATCATTATTCTATACTATAATTTTCAACAAATAATAAGGTATCTTATTTATAACAATTGACCATAATTATTTGTTTTGGTAATACCAAGGTGGTGGTCGGATACGCCAGGAGGTATAATTTGAAGAGAAACTTCTTTAGTCATCATTTCACTTCACTAATGTTATTTTTAGGCCTATTTTAAGGATTCCAGTTGTCACTGCACTGAATTTCGCGGACACATCACCGTTAAATGACCTAAATAAATACTAGCTATCTACATCTGTACACGTCCACAGCTCCACTACTCGGCGCTAAGTTTACGTAATGTCGTGCGGCCGGGGCTCTCGAGGTCTAAAGAAGCCCTTCTCGGTGCGGCACTCCCTGATGGTGACCGTTTGGAGGTTCACGGTGACGTCGGTGATGAAGATCTGGTCGGCGACAGGCGAGCGCGCCATCCAGTAGGCGGCGCTGCGGCGCGGCGGCGGCGGCGGGGGCGGCGGCGGCGGCGCGGCGGGCGCTTCGCCCCACGAGTCCTCGTCTTCGGGCTGCGGTGCGGGCGGCGGGGGGCGGGCGCCCTTCGGCTCCGCGGGTGCATTCGCCGTCGTCGGCTGGGAGTCCGTGCGCCTCTCTCGTTCGGGCGGTATGTGCGCGTCGGCTTCCTCGGGCGAGTGCGGCGCCCGCCTGGGCCCGGTCCTCGGCGCAGCGGCCTCGGCGGCCGGGGAGGCGGGCACGGCGGCCCCGCCCGGGGGCGCTGCGGGGGGCGGGGGTTGCGCGGCGTGAGTCCTCGCTCCGTTCAGTTTGGTGGAGTCGTGCCGCTTGGCCGGAGGACTCATCGTGATGGTGACCCCGATCTTGCCTGACTCCCGGGAGAGCACCTCGGCCTTGCGCTTGCCTGGCGGCGGGTGGCGCTCCTCGGAGCCGCTGCGGGCGCGCTCCGCGGGCGAGTGCTCGCGCTCGCGCTTCCGCCCCTGGCGCCGCATGTCCTCGCCCCGCTCGAAGCTCTGAATCAAGCGCGGGTCGAGGATGTTCTCCTCCGGTTCCCAGGTGTTGTGTTTCGGTTTCCACCCTTTCCATTTCACGTAGTACTCCACTTTGTTCTGGAACAGGAGAATGTTGACGGTTAATACTGGTGTCGAATACGAGTACACCGTTGCAGTGACGTGGCGTTACTAACTGATCGGTGGCGTGCACACGTACGGGAGGGTTGCATAAAACCTTGCAGATCGTTCGCGATAATATTACAGTGAAAGTGGGGAGAGAGAGGTCATGCCGTTCTATAAATAGCATTGCAAAATTGGGTTAACTGAATCGGGAGCGATTTTGCGCTAGTTTCCAGAACTGCCTTTTTGGTGAAAAGATATGGTGCATTTTAAAGTTAAGGGTTAATAGAGCCGTGTCCGGGTTGTGACGGCGAGCGGCGGGCGCACCTGCCGGGGCCAGCTGCGGCGCTATCGCCCGCGGGCGCGCGACTGTCCGCCTTACGCCGCTGCACATAGAGTCGGCTGCGCAACCCCGCGCCGCGCGGCGCAGTGTGCAACACACCAAACCCAAGCACTAATTAGGCAGCTTGTTTGGCGAGGGCAAGTATACTGCCGGCCGGGAAATACAAGGAGACCTATGGAGAAGCTTTAAACGTACCTACACCTATGTAACGAGTGTTTTAGTAACAAATTTACGTAAGTATGTTAATAAGTCAAAGAACTAACAAAATACTTGGTTAGAAGAAAATAATACCTAAGTGGCAGTTTGGAAGAGAATAGCCGAAGATCGGGCTTAGTGATATGCAATAAGAGAGGCCTTGTCTAGAAGTGGACTGATACGAGCCGATTATGGTGACGATACCTATTGATGATGAGGTAGGATTTACAGGTAATACCTACTCGTATGTCAAAAGTTTCGCCTAGCATTCATCATCATCATCATTTTCAGCCCGTATCTACCCACTGCTGGGCATAGGCGTCCTTCATGTTACACCAATCCCTTCGTTTTGAGCTGATCGCATTCAGGTTTTTCCAGCTACCAGCTCTATATCTCTGGCCCATCTAGCAGGTGTCCTAGACCTTCGTCCGTCTTCAAATCTCGACTAGCATTACGAACACGAAATAGCTCTGCTATTAATAACGTAAAAACGGCGATGTGAACTGTCCAGCAATAGATAGGGCGATCAATGATGGTCCATTCGTAAACTAGGACAGGTCGAGATTTCAGCTGAGAGAGAAATTTTGTACGATGACGTCATACATACAAATAAATATCACGACAGTAGTCTAAGTATGCAGTTGAATGCAGTTTGAACACCAAAAGCTTTGAACTGGCTAATAAAAGTCATTAAAAAAGAAAACAAATACCAAAAACAACTTGTTAGCGTCAGACATCAGCTGTTGCGTCGAATAATCCAAGGGTATAAAGCCGCATACTTTAATAACTCTTACCAGACGTGTCACTGTAGCATTACTTTAATTTCACTGGGGCGGCACAATAGAAATTTCACTTTAACGTAATAGGTTTAAGTTGAAAATATCTCGCCCTCGAGGTGCATAGGGCGTTACGACACTGAAACGCGACGGTGAACCCTCGCGTCTTATTGGTTTTAGTTACAAAGGGTGAGGTGAAACTTTATGGACGCAGTGACTTTGTACTGTGGTGCGTCGACAAATATTTTTATTAATATTTTAGTTGCGAAGTTGACAGAGGAAATGTTTGAGGTTATTTATTAATTATGTAGGTGGGTACTGCGTTAGAGAAATATTTAAATCTCAAAAATCTTTAACCTTTTAGAAGATTAAACTTGTCAAAACTAAGAAATAAAAGTAAGTACTAAAAAGATTAAATTCAGTCGAAGAAGAACTGTACTAAAACCAAGTGTAACTAAGTAAAATACGATAAATAGCAATAATAGTAAACTAAACAATAAAAAGAGCAATTAGAAAAATAGACAAAAAAAACTATCGATACTGCAATTTCCAAAACGCATCCCAAGTCCCAACAATAAACACAAAAAGCAGCATTGTATTCTTTACGACTCCACAAACTACAATCGAGACATACAACGGAGGCTAACAACGAAAAAAAATGAGAGGATCACTCGGGACGTGTGGGCAAGGTGAGCTCGTTCGGTCGACGCGCGCGGATTGGCCGGCTGGCGGGCGGGCGGGGCGAAGGGAGGGGGCCCCTTCCCCGCCGCGCCGCACCCCACCCCCCGCCAGCCCGTCCGGACCTACCAACTTACGCGTGTCGCCAACACAGCTCTTACACCCTGGTACATAGAGTCCAATATGTATTAGCCGAAGGGCGTGTTAAAGATGGCGGTGCTGATGGTTGTAATCGCGCCATGGGCGGACCGCCGCTCGGATGCATAGACGCCAATTAGCGATCGCAACTTATGTTGTAATTAGTGCAGGAATAATTATCTGATCAGCCAGAGCGGTAATCCGAATAATCGGTCAGGTGAGTGCCTCGGCCGATGTTAAAGGTGTTATTAGCACTTTAAGATCCGATACGAAGATAACATATTACAGGCGATATGACTCTATGTAACTCGGAAAGTTGGTAACTATAAAATGTTTTATGTATTATGTGTTAGGAATTTACGTAGATAAGATAGTAAGGTAGGAACATAGTGATATGCAGTGTTGGAGAGATGGTATTTCTCATCAAAGCATTATTGAACTTGAAAACTCATCGTAGAGTTATCAAGTAAAAGCAGAGTTCGGTTGTGTTTCAACGTTTGGCTAACTTGAAGCATCAAAAGACATAATTCATACAGTACATAAATTCGATATCATTCTGAGAGAAAATAAATGCACCGCACAGAATTCACGAGAATCCGAACCATTAACAGAGAAACGCGCGGCAAAATGAAAACCTAAAACAACCATGAAAGTCCATTTGAATAAGCTTCCTGCAATTCAGACAAAAAACATAGGTAGGTGAGTTCACTACGAATCGGACGCACGAGAAACGAGGAGATAATGGGCACACTACGAATGGAGAGTACAGGGAGGCCAATACTTTTTATATTTGTCATTCGGATCACACGTTAGCTGAAACAAAAATTTGCATAGCAAAATTTCAACTCTCCCCGTTTGAGGTGCTGCTTCAATTATGTTGCCTGATTTCACCGACGACTTCTAAGTTTACTATCGTAACCCCTAAGCCATGCTAGGTGATAGTTGTGGAGCAAGAAAGTCACCTAGAATGACTTTGGAGGTCAGGAGGAGTCAATGGTTAAAATGGGCATGAGTCTTTTAAAGCATGTAAAAATGACTCTTGACAGTCTTTAGTAATGGACACAGTCGTTACACTAAAAGACAAAGGACTCGATCTGTTTTTAAAAGATTTAGCGCCCGAGTCGTGCTCGATATTCAAAACAGCTCTTAGGTTAAAATGCGATGGATGTATCGTATCTTATAAATTAGTCTATAAATTAAAACAAGAAAGTACTTACATATCCCGAGGCTTTTATGGCGCGAGTCCTATAAGGTTTATAAGCCTTTTGGGTTATGTATGACTTAGTTTTAAGACTCGAGCCTCAGTTTTATGTCTTTTGACTCCAAGACTTGACAATTAAAACTAGCCTTGAGGCTTCAAATATGAGTCTGTGACTAGGGATAGGCAAACTTTTTCATTCGCGTGACAATATTTACTAACAAAATCTATGGAGGGCCAGGGTATTGAATTATTTGCTGGTATTTTTTCAATAAATAAATATTATTTTGTGAATCTTAAAATATTGATAATTTTTGTGTGATGGTCGCGGGCCGGACTTCAATCATTCACGGGCCGTAATTTGCCCATCCCCGGTCTAGTCCTTCTTATGAGCTTTAAAAGACTGCGTCTCTTGCATCACTAGTCAATGCATTTCCAATTTTCATTCTCGTAACCGAATCAAATGGCAATTATATGACTCACACTAGGTAGGCAGTAGTGGACACTAGGCGTTCAAAAACGTTGAGTGTGAACTAAACGAACATTTTAAGAATCACCAAATACTTAGGTACGTAGATGTTTGCGATGTTTGTTTGTTTATGCGTTATCTCTAGAAAATGAACTACCTACGTCATAAACCCGCCAATGTTTAAAAGGAAATCGCTTGGACAGACTAAACTCTACAATTCAACAAGCTTATGAAGCGGATTCAAAACTTTAATCCGATTAAGCCGTGCCGTAAATACAAGATAAAACATGTCAAAGAAATCGTGACACTTTCAAAAACTAAAGATTATCCATTCTTTAATGTGGAGTTTCACAAATGAAATTGTCATTCAAACATTGATCTTATACCATAATATATTGAAAACCATGATGCACACATATTATATTTAGAAATGATATTTAGGTAGGTATCTTTAAATACATAAATCTTCTGTGCGTGTGTGTTTTTGAACTCCTTCTAGCGGCTGGACGGATTTGGATGAAATTTTCTGTGTGTGTTAAAGTGGATTCGAGAATGGTTTAGATTTACAATTGGACCCGGTAGGTGGCGCTGCTATAGGGGTCCATCATGGAATATGGGTGTTCTTAAGCGGACGAATGATTTGTTTGTTTTGTTGTCATGGAAACTGTCGTTAGCGGTACGAAGTCCGCCGGTCAGCTAGTTTATTTTTAAAACTTGCATGGCGGACCTAAGTTGAATTTAGTCCTAAAAAAGGAATTAGCCTGAGTTATGGAAGAGTGTTTTCCTTAAAACAGCTTTATATTACATTAGCCAAAATAACGTATACATGAAGAATTTCATATTCTTCATATTCAAGTATATTCGCATAAATTTTTTACGTGCCTATTTTTAGAAACTGATATCTAACTCTACGTTTAACAACACTTAGGTTAACTTTATCAACTTTATTAAAGACTATGATATATTTAATTTTTACATTAGCTTTATAAATAAACTACCTATACGACAGAAACTATAGGACAGGGTGCCTAGTGCGATTTCCATACGCCATTCGTTCACGTTAACGAAGACGAGAATTTGTGTAATAGTTTGTTTGTGTAATAGTTTTAACTCTTCTCGTATGTCGCCAGGAGGCGCTGCTTCAATGCCATACTAATTTTCGTTTTCGTAAACGTAATCGAATGAATACGGAATACGGATAGTAAGCGAAACTCACACTAGTGTGAGTGCCACTCAGAGATGTTGTGATCGTTACCTAAATACAGCCCTGCCAATAAAATCTCGCCGTTAAAGTGTGTAGACCCGCATTCGTAGCCCTGATTATACTTACAATGAATAAACCAGTCCACTTAGGTTAAATAGTAGTGTTAACTAGTGATAACGACATTTAAATAGTAGTGTTAACTAGTGATAACGACATTGATGCGAGGAATTCTTGTTAAGTCTTAGGATATTTTCTGTAGCTGTATATATATTATACCTCAGTGGCCAATTTCACAGGTCGGGCAAAGCTATTTCGGATTTTTCGTTGCATAGTCCGGGTTTGTGATCAGCAACTAGGGTTGCCAACTATTTTTCAGGAAAATAAAGTAAATCTATCACTAACTAGTATAAAAGAAAGGATTTGAAGAAAAAATAAAGTATTTTCCAAATTTATTTAAGCGTTGCGTTTCGTTTCATTTCACCCGAGTCTGAGTATCATTCAGTAGTTCAGAAATTAAGTCAACAGGAATATTCCGTTCAAACGCACGCATTAGTCGGAAATAAAGCATTTTCCATAATTTATTTTTATTAAAAAGAATAAAGTATGGGGATGGAAAATAACGTAGGATACGTTATTTTAAAGTATGGTTGGCAACCCTATCACCAACCCGCATTTGGCAAGCGTGGTGATTAAGCCATTACCCATCATTGTAGTGATGACTTGATTTCAATCAAGAAAGGTCTTTGCCCAGCAGTGGGACAGTTATAGGCTATTTTAGTTTTTACTTCTTTACTACATTAAGATAATGGATAAGGACTCCAGAAATAATGAGTACTGAAACGGGAAATAGATTGCACAAAATATTCCAAAAAAAATCAGTTATATTTTTAAGCATTGTTGGGTAGAACTTGAGTTTATCAGTTTTTTTGTATTTTTTATTCAATTTGTATTTACTTACTGTACAAAAATAGCTTTTATTTTTATGATCAAAATTCGAAAGGGTTAACAGTCTTTGCCGATACGTCAATAGTTTTTGTTAATAACATATAGTATAAACCAGTAGGTATGTATATACATACCTAATAATGAAAGAGTGAGACTTTGATTTACATACCTCAGCATACTAGTAAAGTGTATAAATACTCTTAAATTAAAAACTAACTTCTAAACTCGTACATATTTCATGAAACACGAAGTAAAATGTGGCGCCTAAAAAGTTGAAGCGAAATTTTATAGCCTGTTCCGAAGTTTATAGAGAAAATACCGCCAAACGGAATGAGGTACGGTAAAGAGGACGGACGGTCGCTGGCATCCCGCCAAAACTCCGCTAGATTGCTATTGAATTCAGATGACCGGTTCGATTTAAAATTGAGATGTATTTTATTTAACTATCTGCAAGCTTCCAACTATTTGAACATGCTTGGATGCATCAATACGGAATTTGAAATGAATTAGGTGCAAGTTCAATTACTCGCGATCGCAATTAACTAGTAATAATTGTACCTCTAAATGCTCATGAGGTTGTATATATTTCAAATGTTTGTACAATATGTTATTATATTTTTAAATGCACGAGCTGTATTTACGAGATCGTCAACATTGGCAGATTGACGTGACAAATAACTTCCATTCACATAGACATCGGCATCGGTGGAATCATTACCAACTGACCATTATTTGCTAACCATGCGTGGGTCCGGCCTGCCAACTTCCTACCAATCGTAATAGCTTTATTAGGTCTTCCTTCGCATTTAGAGCATGCATGTCAAACTTGTAGAACTCTCTAATTTAACCTTTTCACCGCCCAACTATCCTGCACGTGATGTCCCGCTGTACGCCAACGTATAAATGTATAACAGATTCTATAGTACGATAGCAAGGATGGCGGTAACGTTATATCGATAATAAAAAATAGATGTGTAAAAAGTTTGTATTGAAATTTACAAATATAAATAAACACTGAAACATTATAATGGTAGGTACCTACTTAGTTTGTTTTATTTTAAGAAAATTTTTAGTAAGAAAAATGAGTATCCATTATCAGAGACAAAAAGACATGCATACCTATACTTGCTAGATAGGCACTTCACTATTCATTTCATAACGTCGTCCATTTACTTCATATCAAGTCTTTGGCGCTCGTAGCACGATACATTTCTTAAGGAAAAGGGTTATCTATGCTTTTTTTTCATTAGAGTTTTGTTGGTATAAACTTAAAATAACCTATTGACGTTTCATGTAGTAACCTAATGTGTTCACGTTCAGTTTTAAAAAAAAAGATATTCCGCTTATGCAATTTATAGTTGATTCCCTATGTAAAATTGTTCAACTGATTCTACCCAAAACATTATAACTGATAACGCTTGTTGGACATTTGCTATACTTTTGTTTATTTGTCAACGATCAATAGCCTGAACTCGGCATTGGTATTGAAACATCAATTTATTCATTTCTTTATTCCACGAAGCGCCTGTCCAATACTGACTCGCCGAACCGCACCGCACAGTTGGTGCAACGTAAATTATTTATCCATTTCGCGTCCGCATTTCATCATCTATCACACTGTCGCAAATTGTTCCCGGACCGCGTCCCATCCGGCCCCGGGAGATGGGGCCGGGCAGATTAATTGGCCCGGCCCGGTTAGCGCCTGGCCCACGGGGATAGATGGAGCGTTTAAACACGAATCCTCTCAAATTGTCCGGGAACGGCGAACTTGAAATTCCCGGTTTAAGTGTACTCACTTACGTCTTATATTGTGAGGCGTGGAATTTCGAGACATGTAGGTCAAACTTGTTGCGTCTTGTTATTTAAGGATTGGTAAAAACACGCAAACGGTATTTAGAGTTGAGAAAGACAGAAATTTTTTGAAAGTTGATGTAAAGAGAGCAAATTTCTATGCCCGATTGTAAGTCATGTTATTTCATAGTCCTACCCCGTTTGTTTTAAGTGTAGAACTTCATTGTTATCATTTTAATTTGGTAGTGTATTACCCAGATCCGTCAGAACAGTCTCAAATAGCCGATTTGTCACGGTCGCATTATCACACGCAGGTAGGAATGCAGACGCTCGAAGGGAGAAGTGGCGTGAAACTATCATCAATCCCAATCTTCGGCTGCGATTCGGTGGACGGTCGTAAATCATAGTGCGTGTCCGATTCGACAGCGGCGACGAAAGCGTGACGACGCCGGCGCGGCGCCGTTGCCAGGTACTTACTCATCAACAAATTCAACACCGAACGGCGGTAACGTGATGTGTGTTACGAGTGGAAGTCTAGATTTAGGAATTGGTAGAATTTTATTTTTATCTACTGTAATTGTATATCTTATCAAATGGATTTACTCAAGTTTCGTAGTGTTGTAGGGTTTCTCTGCTATTGATATGCCTAGTTTAAAATGTATTACCGTGTAGCATGTTTCTTCTAAATTCCTCAAAGAACTTGTTATTTTATAGGTATTGCCCTTACATATACGAGATATCCAGTTTGCCTACCTCATCATCATCATCATCGTCTCAGCCAAAAGACGTCCACTGCTGGACAAAGTCCTCCCCCAAGGATATGAGGGGTATTTGCCGTAATCGCCACGCTTGGCAGGCGGGTTGGCGATCGCAGTAGGTTGAGGGTAACCTCAAGAGAGATGCTGCTGCCCATCCTGTGGAATGGTCCCTTAGTCGACTTTTACGACACTCAAGGGAAGAGATGGGGTGGTGTAATTCTTTATCCCCGGCACCACACAGCTAACACAGGGTTTGCCTACCTAATTAACTATAAGTACCTACATAAGTGTATGAAAGTGATATAGGTATCGCATAAGAACTGACTGATTGACAAACTGACTTATCATGTAATTCCTGGAGCTACATCACCTACAAATTTGAAATGTTGAAGAAGGAAGTAATCGCAGGCCTAGTGCTTGTATGTTTTAATGTAAAAAAATAAAATGACGTACGATCTCATCTATAATACCTAAGTATAGAAACTTTACATGTATGTGTAATTAAAACGATATAAATAACAAACTGTATGTCTTTTATGTTTCCGTTTGTTTACCATAACAAACTCTTCAAGTCTTCACGCTCTTTTTGCCTCCATCGTTGCATACTTTGAAGAAAATTAAAATTTATTAGCAAAGCACTTAAAATAACGATTAGAGGCAAACGATAACAAGCTCAATCTCTTACTGCCGACGGTGTAAATTTGAACATAATTTAATTCTCCCATTTAATTTCATAGTCTGCGCGTAGCCCTCGCGAGGCGTTAAAAGGGTGCTGGCAGGATTGGAGGGTGAGGGAAGGTGGAAAAATGTCAAAGATGAATCTGGCCGCTCGAGGGCTCGAGGCGATCGGCACTGTAACGATGCTGCCGTGATTAATTTTTCGATAGCGACAACTTGTTGATGGCAACGTGTCGACTATTCGTCAACGAAAAAATATTTGATAATAATATCTCGGCTGTTGATGGAGTAAGAATTCAAAGTTCCAGGAAGGAGGATGCTTTTTTTTTGACTGATGTGTCGATATCGCTATAGACCTGCCTACATCTAATACCAAAATAATAGATATAGGTAGGTACCTACAGGATAATTTTGTACTTTTTTTTTTTTTTTTATATTTTTTTTTACCAGTGCGCAAATTTTCTGGAGCGACTCAGAATCGCTAAGTAAACAACTTTCTCATAGTAACATGGGTTGAAATATGTCAAAATTTTTGAGCCTCTTCATACAAATCAGGCTAATCCAGGTGTTCGCTAAAGTATGGGAAGTCCAAAAATGAAAATTGTTTACTTACCGATTCTGAGTCGCCCCAGAAAATTTGCGCACTGGTAAAAAAAAAATCCTGTAGATTAGATATTACTCGAGCAACATAAACTAAATGAGTTAACACTCAGAGACACCACTAAAAAGCATTGAATACGAATGTCATAATTATTCTGTACACGTGCAGACCTCCGGCTAGACGGACGTGGCACGTTCCTTGGCGTATACATTAAGCAATGCATCCACACTACATTTATTTTGTCCTATTCTCTAGGATGTCAGATGATAAACAAACAATATTGTCCAATTACTGTTATTATTGAAATTCTTATTATTTTGCATTAAATACACAAGTTGTCTTTCACTTAGAAAAAGAATCCGGCTTGCTTAACAATTTATTGTACAAACACAATTTGAAGAACAATACCCGAATTGAAGAAATTATCTATTTAGTATTTTTTTAAGCCCTACGAAATTATAGCGCGTATTCTTTCGTAACTCAAATACCAGGAGCGCAGAAATCGCTGATGGTAAACACGCTCCAACCCGCCGCGCGAGTGCGAAGAGTAAATTGATATGTCAGACAAGGCAAGCAAGTCTGGCGGCTAGAAAGACTGCGCAGAGCGGAGGCAGGCTGCTCTGTTTTGTTTGATGTCAATGTCAGTCAAGTCAATCGCTGCGTGGCGCGCTTGGCGGTCGGACGTGTTTCTCGTCATTTTGCGGTCTTGCCACGTCTTGCGGATGGATTGTTTTGTTGCGATGTTTTCATACTAATTATGCGCTTCATATTTCTCTTTTTACTATTGTTAGACTTATTTGTTTTGTATATAAGTTGAAATAAGCGTATTTTGGAACATATCCTAAAATAGGATAGGTAACAATAAACAATATTGTTATGATTTAATAAAAGTTTACTTTGGAGTGCCATGCTTAATGCATTACGATGGTCATGGACGCATAGCAACCAAGTTGATGCACTGTCAAGAACGGCGGCAGTCGTTGGATAACGTCCGTCGTTACGTCTCGGTCGCCCAGTTCTGTTGCTATCGGGATATTTACGCGCTACGAACAATCGATTACAGCGAACATAATAATTATTCCATTGTAAGGCCATATATTGTTTATTTTTATTTTTTTTCTTTGTGTGTTAGAAAATTTACAGTGAAATGTTAATTAGGTATTACAAAGCAACTTGATTTTTAAACCAATGCCATTTAAAAATCTACACTTATAAACCTAATAAATACTTTATAAGCCTTCCAGTCTTAATTAAATGCTACTACCTATAATATTATAATCACAACGCCTTTACAAGGTTATGTCTTACAGTTACAATATTTTTCTAATATAATATTCTTATCAATATTTTTCCCGCGAAATAATTTCACGTAAAATTAAGATACTTACCTTGATACAATGCATTTTTACCTAATCGACGTAATAAAAAAATAATTAAGTCTTTTTCTCTTTCATTCTAGCTATGATCCCACTCCCAAAGGTGAAGTCAGCATTGCCTTTTATAAAAATATTATTAAAACTACGACCACTCTGCCAAGAGTGAGTACCCGACTAGGAAGTAAGATAACATTATCTGGAGTTCGATGGCGAAGTTCTGGTGGGGATCTTGCAAGTTAACCTTTTCACCGCCCAACTATCCTGCACGCGATGTCCCGCTGTACGCCAACGTATAAATGTATATTAATAAAGTAGGTACAAAGAAGAACTTCTATAGAAGTGCTGGCGTGGACGGCACGAAAATCTCGAACTTCTATAGAAGTTGTTGGCGGTAAAAAGGTTAAGCAACATTCGCAATGCTGGGTTACCGGATGGATATCCATTAAATTATGTCGAGCTCCTCGGAAAGCATGTTAAGCCGTTGGGACCCAGCTTCTGTCAGAAAATGGCAGTCATTCACCAACCCGCATTAGACCAGCGTGGCCCAATGTGCAACATTGTTTACGTGGGAAGGACTGAGTTCATTAGTGGGACGATTATGGCTGCTTATGGGATGATGATAATGATGATAATAAACTACGATATTCACAGTATATCTAACAATAACTTTATCAGAAGTTGAAAGGTACCTAGTATATCTTGCTAGATTATTTACTTGCTTTGACAAAGTACTACAGTGTTCGGCTACTTCCGCAGCCGACTGTACTACCTATCATTCTAACAAGGCCTCCTTGGGTATAAAGGAGCTGCTATCGACCCTCGACCCTTATCGCTAACACTTGCGGCAAGCCTGTGCAAACACTCGTAGGGAGGAAGCATTTGATTTGTGGAAATCCTAATCAGCATCGTTTGGAATACGGTACATTGAGAATGATAAAACACCGAACAAATGCGAGGCGGTTCACGCGAAAGGGTTCCGTAATTTAAAATACTTAACGTTTAAAAATAACGATTAGTGAAGCTGTTGATTTTGTTGTATTCTTGTCCCCTCTACAATTTATGCGAACAATGGACTAAATTGTTGAGTTTTAATGTTATTTTAAACTTATTATTATATTCTTAAACTCTTGTATTTCGCCTTGTAAAATCGCCTTTATTTTTAAGAGTTTCGCAATCTCTTATCTGCTAAAAATTAAAAAAAAAGTTTAAGAGTTTTACGGAAAGCAAGGTTTTGACAAGTTCTTATCTATAGCAGGAACCCACCATTAGACTAGGAACACAGAAAGCAAAAATAGTATCGCGAAAATAGTAAAAAAACACCTAAGAACAACAGTTGTATTGCTATTACGGATATCACAATTTGGATACGACCCCATTTTTGCGTCAGCCATTATGAAAGTTTCATTAAAGCCAAACCCATTATTGGTTTTCTGGCGTTTCGGTTAAATCTCCGCCGGTCCTTATGGCAACTGTATTTATTGTTTTCTAAAGTTCACGCGAACACCTACTACTATGGAGGATCTACTCGCGTTTATTTTATACATTAGATTTAAGGATACATCGATATATCGATATTTTTTGTTCGATATATCAATATTTTTAGGCGATATTTTTTTTCAGATATTATATCGATACATCGATACAAAATAACCAATATCGAAATTCGTATCAAAATTGATTTTTTTTTTATTTATTATTATCTCATCACAATCTAGCTAAATTAGCTAGAATTCAAAGCTGTAAGATTGAAAAAAACGAGTGAGCTTTACAGTTACTGTAACTACTGTAGTTGCATATGATGTGTAACATTTGACATCTCACCTCAGTAATAAAAGCAATTTTAACATTAAAAAAATGGGTCAGGTACTCAGGTATTACATCATTTTATAACTATTAAATAAATAATGATAAAGTCTTTTACATACGAAAGGGTTGAAATCAATATTACAATAGAATATAGAATTAACAATGACGTATATTTTTTTACAAATCATAAAGAGAATGCAGTAAATACTCATTCCTCTCACTTCCCCTATAGAAGATATTATTTTGACATATCAAGATGAACTTTGATAGTAACGACACAATATGTCACATATAATAATAATATGTCATGTTTATAATATCGATTACAGAATTTACAAAATGGCGCGCGCTTCTCCGACTTCCTGTTTCACACTTCCGTCCCATTTCATGAAACCACTCCCACAAATTGCAAGAAAACGAGAGGAAAGATGTTACACATCAAAAAAAACTTATTGTTTTGTTGTGCGGTTCCTATCAACAGGAGACGGCTGACGGCAGAAAACGTCAAAAATAGAGTTTTTTACTCTCACTGCCGGACAAATACTGGTTTGACTGATTCCTTTGTTTTAATTGAGATTTTCATGTTTAAAATAATAATTTAAAATAAAAAATCTGTTTTATTACCGGTCTACGCTGACCTAAATTAATTTTTTGACTGACTTTAAAAAAACTCTCCTTTTTTTAAAGTCGGTTAAAAATGTATATATCGATATATCGATATTTTTTTCGCAATATATCGAGATCGATATTGATATTTTTGAAAATATTATCGATGTATCGATTTTTTTTTCATTTTCGACATCCCTGGGTTTAATTATGCTTATCCTGACGTTTTGAACACTGCAGGGTCTGTGGTCAGGTCACAGGGAGACTGAGGGGTTTTAATCTAATCACGTGCGTTCCGTTTTACGCAGAAAGAGCTTACAGTATTAGTATTTCATTTCAAGTGTGTGTTTTCTACCTATTTCTTCATCAACTACTCAATATCAAGTTGATAGAATAATTTATAATCGGTTATAGTAATCAATTAGATACGATGTAGGTAGGTATGTAATATTTATTTTTTATCTTTATGAGGAGCTCGGTGGCATAGCGGCTTGCACCAGTCGGGTCTTACAACATCTCGAGCTCTTATACCTAAGTCGGAGAACCGATAACCGTTGGGGTAAACGAGTTCTCCAGTGGAGACCGCGTATCGGCAAACGTAGTGTTGACGCCCTCAGACTAAGTGGAGCGACGATCTTCGCAAGGTGGCTGGCAAGAGCTGGATGAGAGTAGCCGCGGATCGTGCTCGGTGGCTGGCACTTAGAGAGGCCTATGTCCAGCAGTGGATTAGTATACGTTGATGATGACGTTATTTTAAGGTGGAAGCTGTTTCAAACTGACCAACCTTGATTGGGTCAGCGTGGTGATTTATGGCCTGATCTTCTCATACGTATGCAATTGTTTATGTAAGAAGACCAGAGCCTGATGATAATGATAAGCAACATATACCTAAATCGCAAAAAACAGAAAATGAAATAATATTAAATTTAATAATATCCAAATGTAAAAAAAAACCATTTCGCATAATCGCACAAAAGATACAACAGTTTCATATAATCCCGATATTAAATACGTTCGTAATAACTCAATTAGGAGGGATCACACCCTGCGGCGAGATAGATAGGAGTTGCGTCGTTGGATAAAAAAATATATCCGGGGCCCGGGTGGTTTTATCTGGAGGGGGAGGGGAGACGCGCCAGATCCCGACCCCAACGACCCTTCATAACAGCGCAGCGGCGTAACTGATTACATTCCACTGTTATTGGAAGTCATAAACACTGTGTACGAGTATAACGCGCGTCAGATCGTTATGACAAGTGTTAGCCAATAACGAGTCGTAACTCGTCATAAATACAGTACCTATACTGTAAGGTCAGATATTGCATTTGTCATAAACGTTACAAAAGAAACACATTTTCCTGAAAATAAGCCACAAACAGTGAACGATTTACACACGCGTTAAATCGTTATGACAAGGTGTTATAGGTATAACAAGTCAGAAGACATAAATAGTCAGAATCATCACCAATACAGTATATTGTAACGTCAGATATTGGGTACGACAAGCTGGTTCACACGGCGCTCTATACCAGGTACAGGTATGTATACCTGGGCGCTTTTCCCCATCACCACGGCCCGGTCCGAGCCTTTAGAGGCGCTCTCGGGTTGTTCCGCTCCCCGATCCGATCCGAACCCCTCGGAGAATCTAGTAAGGCACGGGGACACGCACTAGTGCGTGATGCCGTACCCTCTAGAAAACCTCCGAAGGTGATTCGTTTCACACGGCTTGAGGAACCCTTTAAGTTTCTCGCCGCCCCCAAAAAAGCCAGGTGAAGCTGGAAATGCCGTCTGAGGCAAATAGCAAACCTTAAAAAAACAAAAAGTCAGATATTGCATTTCCCATTAACGTTACACAATAAATGCTTTGTAGCAAAATAAGTCAAATCGTTATAGGTAACACTAACAAGTGTTGCATAATAACGATTCTTTTATTATCATACATAACCAACACAGTATACCTACTTGAATGTTGGATATTGCATTTGTCATAAAAACGTTACAAAATAAATTATATTTCGCAAATATAAGCCATAAACAGTGAACGTAACTACGTAGCCACTTGCCAAATTGTTATATAATCTCTCTTCTGTGTCGTTATGACAAGTGCAGTAGCAGCTACCTACCTAATAACAAGTCATAACCAATACAGTATACTTACTGTAACGTCAGACATTGCATTTCTATAAACGTCACAAAAAATAACACTATTTTGCAAACATAAGTTATGAACACGGGAACCTATCATTATGACTAGTGTTATGTAACATAGAGTTGTATAAAAATCTGAATCATAAATATTCATTACCAATACAGTATACTGAAAAGTCATATAGGTATTGCATTCCCCATAAACGTATCAAAAGACTAGCGGCCGCAAGTGGTCCCCGTTCCCGTGGGAATATCGGGATAAAAAGTATCCTGTTTTAATCCAGGTTATAAACTGTCTGTATGCCGAATTTCATCCAAATCCATCAATCCGTTGCAGCGTGAAAAAGCAACAAATATACAAACATACACACTAATTTTCGCATTTATAATATTAGTGTGATATAATGAATATAATTGATCGAAAGAATAAACCTACTAATTCGCAAACGTACCTATATTATTTGGAGCTGTCAAACAATGTCATCACGTGGGAACATCTAAGCACCGGGCGCCCCGTCCTAATTATCTTCCACTAATTACCGACCTTATCTACCATCAGATAAGGAGTATAAAAAAGCACAGTCCTTTCCTTTTCGTTTTTTATTTACATAATGATGCGAGGGGCATAACGACCGTTTGAGAGCTAACACGCGTTAGTATAATAGCAACCAACCAACCAACCAATTCGACTTTAAGCTAAGCATTTAGCAATTGGCCTTTTTCCACCTCATGGTAAGTAAAGATAAGGCCGGGTAGAAGCGCACTTCACCCTGAGTTCTACCTCAGCCATTGAGGAACCTGTTATCTTACCGTAAGCTCTGGTTGGAACATAATAGTAAGAACAATATTAATTTAGTTGGTGGTAAAAGGAGCTTCTATGATCTACCAAACAGTTTACAATAACATTCACTTGCGCTGGGAATCCACACTGACTCACCTAACAGAATTCGTTCTATTGTAATCATCATCATCATCATCATCATCAGCTCATTTTATGTCCCCACTGCTGGGGCACGAGCCTTCCCTATGGATGGATAGGGAGAACGGGCCATAAACCACCACGCGGGCCCAGTGCGGATTGGTGGTTGTTAACGACTGCTAATGCAGCCGGGACCAACGGCTTTACGTGCCTTCCGAAGCACTTCTATTGTAATAATAACCTCAAAATTAATTAGTTACATTTTTTATGATTACACCTCAAAAAAAATTTTTTGTTATTGTTTTTAGACTTTTATTGTTTTTCAATAAAGTTATCCAATGTAAGTTCTAAGAGTTTGTATTTACCTATAAATGTTTGTTACATTCAGATAATGTTGCAAGTTAGATGCTTATTTGGTTGGTGAATTAATAAATAAATAAAATAAAAATAAATCCAACCCTAGTCTAACATATCCCTTCTGTGGCATAACACCACTAGAATAACAGTCTTGATCGGTCTTATGTATCCTCTTCTCTTATGGTCTCATCTGTCCTTTACTTATCAATAACTGCAGCACTGATACGGCAAATAGCTTAAAATACCGTAAAAGCACACGTACCTATCATAATTTTCCAGATTGCTATCGCTAGGTGTCATATTTATATCAAACGATATTGTGGATATTGAAAAGTGCCTAACGTAATGAAGGCAGGACAGATTTTCCATTGGCAGCATATTGTCATCTGATCGATATCAGCGGCTGTGTATGAAATACTACAAAACAGACCCACAGAAGGTAAGCTTATACAAACTTCTCACGGACACGGAATCTCGCAACAGTTGCGCTCAGACTGTTTTTTTAGTGTTCCGTAGCCAAATAGCAAAAAACGGAACCCTTATGGATTCGTCATGTCTGTCTGTCTGTCTGTCCGTCCGTATGTCACAGCCACTCTTTTCCGAAACTATAAGAAAACATATAGGTATATGTTGAAACTTGGTAAGTAGATGTATTCTGTGAACCGCATTAAGATTTTCACACAAAAATAGAAAAAAAAAACCAATAAATTTTGAGGGTTCCCCATACTTAGAACTGAAACTAAAAAATTATTTTTCATCAAACCTTCAAAATTGATGTTGAGGTTATTAATATATTTTTTTTCTGAACTGAATAGTTTGCGCGAGAGGCACTTCCAAAGTTTTTTAAATACACTATTATTAAAACATCGATCAAAGTTACAAAGAACTACAAGAACTTTTATATTATGTTGCTTGCTGCTACGGAACCTTTCCGCTTTTTTTTGTTATGTTAAAAGGAGGCATACATACGAGCAGGCGGGTCACCTGATGAAAAGTAATCACCGCCGCGCCGCCCATAGACATCCGCAAAACCAAAGTAATCGCAGATGCGTTGCCGGCCTTGTAAAAAGAGGAGTTCGATCTTTAGGAGGGAGTAGGAATTGGGAGGGGGGAGGGGTGAGAGATGGGCCTCCGGTACTTTCACTCACCGGACAAAACACAACAGCAACGAGTGCCATTGTTTCACGCCGATATTCTGTGAGAGGGTGGTATAACGCCGGGCGAGCCGGCCCATTTCGTGCTGCAACGCAGCGTGGCTCTACCACTCAGAAAGATGTTCCGAGTTGTTCCGAGATTCGTGCTCTTGAGAGGGTTTGTGTGTGCGTTACTATGAAGATTAGATTACTTTCTGTAGGTGTCCTTATTTTGTGGGAAGTACGGAGTAGTGTAACGGAATGCGAGCGCACGAGAGCGCGAGACAATGCAGACTCAGCTTTAATTGCGTGGGGCTCCCACGGAGTTACGTTGCCCCATTCACAGCCACCACTTTAATATTGCAGGGGTCTTACCATGCACTCTTAAAGCAGTATCGTTACAATTGTAAAAACGAGACAAGTGTATGTGTACGCCGCGCCGCTACACGCGTCTCGTATTCACAACATCATAGGGGCATTAGCGTCACACTGCATGGAACAAGTTGTCGGTCAGTTTTGTTGCCAGCCAGTAACTCGCAAGCTAAGAGGGATAGGCTCACTGTTTATAGTGAGCTGGGGTCGTTGCTTCAGAGTGCCTGTACGAGTGTATTACTATACGATCGACGAAACAAGAACTTGTATTTAATTTAACATTTAAGCAGCACCTGTTGGCGAATAAACGAGCTGAGATAAAATTTTGCCAAATCGGTGTGGAGATCCTTGCCTTTGTTCACCAGTTGACGTCTTTTGCCTAAGATGATAATAATAACGATGAATGGTGAATAAATATCGTACTAGGCATTCAGGAGTAAAATATGGAAATGAAACGGCATAGTCAAAATCACACTGTGGTCAAAATCGTAGCCTAGGCTCACTATACCCACATATAACTGTTGCTGACCGAAATTATCGAAGCTGGGCGACTACAAAATGGATCGAAACAGGATTAATCCGGCCAGTGTTAGTCACACTTCGATTTTGACAACGCAGTTTTGTTTCCGTAGCTTACTCGCTCAACATTAAGCTAGAGCTAGGGCCCTAGGCGAACGAGTACGTGTGTGCGATTAAGCATGCTTTCCAAATATAGGGGATCGTCCACATAAGAATGCTTTTTTATATTCAGAAGGGTGGCAGGGTACCTACTCCATGCACCCGGTATATAAGCCTTAGTTATAATTGAGGATACGGTTCTAAACAGCGACTTCCATAGAGTCGGTGGAACATTTTTTTTAAAAAGACATTTCATATAGTCTTTGTTTATGAGCATATCTCATGTTTGATGCATACAATTGAAATTGTTAATTTAGCTTTTGGATCCTTATGTGCAGTGTACAGTATCATGTACTCTACACATTTATAGTATGGACGTCATTATGAAATTGGATACAAAGATACAAATTTTGCCCAGAATCTCAGAGGGGATGTTATAATATAGAATTTCATCTATGATTTGTTGCTGGCTGTTTCGATTGGATTTTAAATATTTAAAAGTAAAGTTTGTCAGGAATGGATCCGAATTATTTACATTGGGTTTGTCAAAAAGAATAATGAGAGATTATTGTATTTAGAAGAAATATTTTGATAATGTTGAATCGTTTTGGTTAAAGATAATCTTTAGTAATGAAGTTTTGAGATGTATTACAGTTGAAATAATGTAGGTATATTTTGTGGTAAATAAACTCTGGTAAGGGAAACCAATATTTTTAATTTCCATGGATCCCAAAGTTCGTCAAGTTCATTAAAGGTTCGTCAAGTTCATCAAAGGGTGAGTTCATATATTCGCACGAGGGGGGCGAACTGGCAAACATCAGGTAGGTATGTGGTATGTGTGATCCATCGATCACGTGATACTCTTTGAAATCTAAAAACCGAAAAGTTTCGCTACATTTTAGTTTGCCTGAAATTTACAGGTCTGTAGCTTTTGTTGCAGAAATAAATAGTCAAACGTTGATAGATTTTGTTCGTTGTCAACTTGTAAGTAATTATGATTATCAAATTTTAGCATTGCTCAAAGATCCAGGAATGGTTCTTGCACAGATTTCTTTAATCTTAATTAAGAAATCAAAAATTTGCAAAAGCATCAATTTTAGACATTGATAACATATTACCAGTATCATGCTAATAGGTAGGTAATTAGAATATTTCATTTTCACAAATGTTTCAATCCAAATATCCGCTTATAAATCTATTCACTACATTTTAGGACAACACTTTTACGAGAAAAAAAAGGTCTCCATTTGAAACATGAGATTAAAGGACGACTCCAGTCACGTCTCAATTCCGTTCGCACTTTTTTATTTCATTCCGATATAGGGACGGATAAAATTACGTTGGGCCATTGTCAAGCGATTATTTATAGAAAATTTGGTCGCTTTGTGCCGTTTCCGAGTGCACACTTTGCTTGGCCCGGCACCGAATTATCATCACGACCCTATAACAACGGTATTTTAGTTTTTTTTTCTCTCGTGTATTTTTTATTTTGGGATTACAGGCAGAGACCGTTATTTGTTAAACGTAGATAATAGTTTAGTAATACAGATAGGTCGCATTGCGTGCCGAGGTACTGTTATGGTTTTTTTTTATAATCTCGTTTGGCTTCTCAAACATGACGTGACCTGAGCTTCAAGTCTGGTAATTAAAAATAGTCTTATGATTAGCCTGATTATGTCATTAGGTCTATGAGAAAATTGACGAAATCAGGACATCGACACACGATTATTGGTGGACATACCACAACAAATAGATAATAATATATTATTTAAATTGAAAACTTATAATAAATAATCTTGACATGACGATTATTTTATTGTTTAATTAAATTTTGTTATTGTTTTATACTCATTTTTTTACTTTTAGACTTAAGATTTTCGATGCATCAGTCAAAAGTTTAAAGGGACATTATTTATTTGTAAACTAAATTTATTCAACACTTTTCCAAATTGTAAAATGTATTGTTTTTATGTTTTTAATATTTTAGTTTCCATCAATCTATGTCATCATGTGTAAAACTTATTATTTTTTTAGTGTTATTTTTGTGTGCATGCTGTGTTCACAGTAAAAAGGGCATACAGTCACTTTTCGCAATGTTGTTCTTTTATATATTTTAATTACTGTATGTGACAGTTTGTGAACCAAAAAAAAAAAAAAATATTCGTGCCTACCTAGCTTTGTATAAAAATAATTTAAGAGCTCTCTATAAAATTGCCGTGTCCGAAAAGGTTCCTTTAAAAAATGTAACGCCCTTCATTACAATACACTTACCAATAAAAAAAAATTTTTTTTTGATACTTTTCAAATAGCAGAATTTAAACCCCAACCCCAATGTTTCTAGAATTTTAACGATTGCGTATGCAATAGAGAAAAATTGCACAGCTCTGATGCAGATAAGAACAAACATTTGGTTCACATCAAGTCTCTGATCTGTTTCAAATTGTCACTTACATAAGTACTAAAGTACTACCAAATCAATTTTTTGAGTTTATATGCACTAGCCACGAGTTTCGCAATTCATGCCACCTAGCGATAATAACGTGAACTATCTCACAACTTTAAAGCACGAGGGGTTTCGCCACTGCACGCTAAAAAAGCAGTTTATTTTGTTGCTTTCAAATGAAATAAAAAAGTAATATCTGTATGAAAAATAATTTGAAATGCTTCATTTAATAAGTAATATAATTTTCTTTACGCTAGTCAAAAATATCTAATCAGGAAAGAGGAGATCAACGATAAAAGTTGCTTTTAGATCAACACTTTTGTGTGTGTCTACTCTCAGTATCTTATATTTTTTGTACCAATAGGTTTACTATATTGTTTTCTAAAGTTTACGCGAACACTACACATTGAAATGAAACAACTTTTACGGATCTACTCGCGTTTATTTTACACATTATTTATTTAATGTTTATCCTGACGTTTCGAGCCCTTTGCAGGGTCCGTGGTCACAGGGAGACTGATTGTTTCATTTTAATATTTACTTTGTCAAATATTTTTATTTACCTGAAATATTACGTTACAGCGCCATCTTCACAACAACGTCTGAACTATGTCGTCAACTGTTTGCTTTAAGTTCCAAAGTTGAAACAGCAGTAAAAAGTAACTAAAAACATAAACGAAAACGCGATACTACTGAAAACAAATACCGTAAGCACTGAGTTCATTTTAACTGCATTCATCAATTTAATACACGACTAATCTGTTTTCATTTGGAATACGCTCATAAGATATTTTTGCCCGTACAGAACCGCGCTGAGCGCTGATTGGTCGACCGGCTCGGCGGGGAGCATGCGCACTGGCTGCCTCTTCGGTCGAAGCCGAATACTGGCGCGTTCTCTGCAAGATACCAGGGCCACAGAGCTCTGTAGGAGTTACTTCAACAAAGTACGCGTTCGCATGAATTTAAGCGCTTTGTTGTTAAGGATAAAGTTGAAAATTCCTAAGCCAGTCAAGAAACGTTTACGTTAGGCCATGCCGCTAGATAACAAGGTGTTGGACTGTCAAAGAGAAATAGACTTTATTGCATAGAGATAATAGATGAATTTACATGGGCGCACGTGATTTTGTCATTAAGTAGTTTCCTAAATTTGACACGGGGCGCTGGCAGTAAAGTCAGTAAAGTGTTGGAAACTTTCGGTCTACGAATTGCCGTATTTCATATTAATTAGGAGTCGTAACTGATACTTTTAGGGGCAGGTAGGCAATTTGTGAAGCTTTATAAGCACTAAATTGGTGTTAAGTTTTTATATTAAGACGTATAGAGGACGAGACGAGATGTATTATTTTATGCTAACAAAACTGACAATAAAGCATCAGGAGGCGAGGCATTTATAAAGTTATTTCTGTCTAATTACAGGTTATAAATGTTATGTTAAAGTTTTATGGCTATATAAAAGAAGAAGTTGATAAGGTTAAGGTTTTAATAGGAATAAACAATACTAATGAGGACCAAAAAAACATTAAAGATAGATAGTGGTTTAGTTTATGTTGAAGAGATATTAATTTGATAACAAGCGAACTGCAATGCTTAAACAAATACTGAGAAATGTTAAACTGCTTTCTTAGCGGATTTTCCCTACATAAAGGAATCTTTTTTCCAAATTTTAAAGTGGTTTTTAAGGTTCAGACATATTGTGATCGTTTTTGTGGCAGATATAAGGAAGTACAATAAAATTGCTTTTAAAATAAAATATTTTCACATCATAAACTAGGATTCTAGGTTTTGGTAAGTTCTCCAAATACTGATACCTACGTACTTACTATGACTTGGCAAATAAGCTTTAAAGACCGATTTACACTTCAATAAGTACAGTAACAAGTAGTAAGTTGTAAGTAGCGTCCAAACGTAGGCGAGTAAGTAACCATAAGTTGCCGTTCCAACAAGAAGAAAAATGTATGCACTGTACTAAACTCGCCCGTCTACATGCCCGCCAGTTAAGTTGGCGGTGTGCGGGAGACGCGAGGGAGGGGCCTACTTCGCACTGGACTAGCCGAAACATAGGATCGCGATCTCAAATCAACTTTACTACTTATCTTATATTATATATTTATATTATATTATCGGGCTTAAATCTAAAGAACGCGAGATGAGGTCAACAACCCCTTCAGATTACTTACTTTAAAATTTTGAGCCAATTTTTCTTTCACAGATTTTGTCACTAAGTTTTTCGAAAATGTACGAGTGACTTAATTTATAAATAGGGAAATATTATAAATGGCCATGATAATATTTCAAACATCACGAATACGGAGTTACATGAAGAAATAAATATTTAACGACTCCATAGGTATTATTATTACTCATACGATAACATTATATATTTTAAAGATAAAATACCTTCATGGGACATTTTTCTCACTAAGTCCTACCACTCTCAATTGGGTCTTACCATGACTTAATAAAGCAGTATTAGGTACGGCTACGTTATTGCAGGTGTGAAAAAGAGACACGTGTATACGCCACTACACGCGTTTCGTTTTCACAACTGCAATAACACTGCACCGATAATGTTTTAAAGTTAATACTAACACCCCCACCAACCTTACGGTTAGGCCGCATTTCCACCTGCAAGAAAACTTCCGCGAGAAGTGTCCGACGGTCTATCCGACAGCAGCTTATAAGTGTATAGACAGCGGAAGTTTTCTTGCAGGTGGAAATGCGGCCTTATAAAGATAGGTGTCAGACATCCTTGCGCAAGCACAAGGGACCATCTACGTCAGGTCTTATCGCCAGATCAGAACACGCCGGTACGCATCCTTCATGCGGTACTTTTAAGACTAGTGTCTCGAGCTAGTTGCCCCGTGGACACGTATAGTCCACTACCTAATATTCAGATAGGTTACCGGAGCTGTAAACTGCTTAAAGAGCAGATAAGCCACCACTAACGAGTCTTGCATAGCCATCAAAAGCGGCGTCAATAAATCCGTGAACAGTGAAGCTCAATTATTGTCCCAGACGACCTTAGACGCGTCCTTAACGACCCCGCTGTTCCCATCACAACAGCGAATCCCCCCCTCCTGATTCGTCTGTCACTACATATTCAGATAAACGTGCCCACTAACTTAAGTCCGAGACAACGTACTTATCTACTTGTAGAACCAGAGTGCGAGAACTCAGTTCACACGGCGCTGTGCCAGGTACAGACATGTGATGTGACTGAGCACTTTACTCTTCTTAAACTCGAGTCGAGATTCTAGCCTTAAGAAGCGCCAACTTAGGTCCGAATTAACTGTACTCGTAGAACAAGAGTATGAAGATTTGGTTCATACGCATGATTTACGAAGTACAGAAATGTGTCTGGACTCCTATTCCCTACGACATTGTCATTTCAACCCGAGCCCAGATCTTAGCCTTTAATAATGGCTCAGGATTCTTCGCTCTTGTTATCTGAGTCACCCCAAAGAATCTAATAAGGTTCCAATACATTACTAGATTAACTAGACCTATGTTCAAGCGATACCAAGTACTGGAGTACTCTGGACAACCTGCGGGGTTTGATATCTAGGTCACAGAGTCTTGCAGAACCAACTGACAAGTTTCCTCCGCCTCTACACGCTGTAAAGGCTAGCTTAAGCCAACAAATTTTGGAATAAACATATTTCGGTGGTCTCCTTAATATAATAAAAATGTCATAGGGAAAATTAAAAAAGTTTGAAATATATTTTTGTCACCACACTAGTGAATCATAATAATATGTGAAGCAACCTACCCACCATGATCTGCAAATATGAGAGCTCCATAGCAGAAGCAATTCCTGCCTTTCTCCTTGCAGCTACAGGAATACAATTACTATAGACAACTAGATGATTAGGTATACAGGGGCGCTAGCTAGCTGTTGTGATATCTCATTCAACAGTTTTTTTAAAGGAATTTTGTTGTTCGATGCCGATGGCCTTATTACAGAAGGATTTAGCGAGCTGCTTAGATAAGTACCACGAAATTTAAATAATTACAATATTTTACTATGTAGTGTAGTGTATTTGTATTGTGTATTTAATGTAGTGTACCTACATTACTTAACACTTAAATACTAATTATTGTTTACATGAAAGTAAGATTAATGTAACAATTATAGAAATAGAAATAAAAAAAATCTTTAATTGATACAATTACACATACACATTCAAAACACAGGATACCATGTCTAGTACTTTTTCTCGTCTTATAGGTAGGCAGTGCCTAGACCTACCTAGTAAGGGACGATAAAACTGAAGATGAAGGGAAATTAACTTGGGACAGTGACCGCTGCCGGTTGCCAATGTAGTTTAGGTATATCTGAGTACTCAGATTGTTTTTTTTTTTTTAGTTGATGGCTTCGTGCGATTAGCACATTTAGCTAGTGTCAAAATAATTTTTCATACAAGTAATACATAAATAAACAATATTTACTTCCTGTATGATGATTGATGATGATGAATGATAAAAGAAATGGGAAGTGAGAAATGATATACCCCTCAACCCCTCGAGTATCTCAGTAAAGATGTGGGGCTTTACTAAGTCCTCACGCGGACTTCTTGAGAGAATTTAAAAAGTGACGTTGCACTGTTTTGTTTCATTTGCCAACACTCATGCACACTCACGAACACTTATCGGTTAGTAATCCACCATTATTTCACATTAATATTCGACATAACACAAATTTTAGAAAATAAAACAAAACCGCCGACATGACGCTTCACTTTCCCGCCAAGAAGTCCATTCAGATTGTTTATTTTACTACAAATAAAATATATTTTTAAGCCTACGGTAGGTAGGCTTCAAAAACAAAATTTTGCTTGAATGCTATGTTAAACACACTTGCCTAATTTTAGTAAAAGCTTTGAGTGAGAGGTTCTAAATTAAAAAAAAATAGGTGTACCTCTATTAGTCATAATTTTATTGTTCAAAAGTTAAAGTTAGTGTAAAAGTTTGTAATATTCAAGTTTATGTATTAGAAGGGCTAATGAATGACTTCTCCACTTAATGTTAGATGGAAACTGAGTCCAAACGCCAGGGCCACCCATGTAGCATGGCGTGATGCTGATGACATAAGCCAACCTTATTTTACTGTCACAAGCAAAAATTTGAGACTTACCTCATCACCAGTCTTGCAAGTACTCAAATTAAGTCGAGCCAGTTATAAGTCATTATTTTATTAAACAAATAAAATAGATATGTTAACAACAACAAGAATTTGAATTTAAACTGTATTGTATAGCTAACTACCCCAATCCTGGAACGTAACTCGCTCGACTTAACATGAAAACTTAACAGGTTCTCCGGACTCCGACGTACCTTGCACACCATTACACATATGCAGTATACTCCTACAGTGGCAATTGACTTTCATAAACAATGAATAACTTCCTTACAGCCATTGTAAGAGACACTACATTAATTACAACATCAGAGTGTTAATGTTCCCACGAAAAAGCCATGCAGTTAGATGCAACAGGTTATGATGAGACAAGCACCAATCAGATTAGCAAAATGTGAGACCCATGAACATGCAAAGAAACCAGCCAAGGCTGTCGAACAAGCAAATTCCAATATACCATTTTATCTGTGCTCCAATGTGCAAAACTTGTTTACTGTTAAAACTACACGCAATCTCAAGAAGGGAGCTATTCTAAAGAAGTATTCAGTTTCTCAATACGTCCCTCGGCTTCATAACATAAGACCGTGTAAGGGGAGACCGGAATAATAATGAAAAACGCGCATCAAAAGGAACCCAAAAACCCTACGATAATTTCGGCACAGCTGCTGCTAAGATCACAATACGCGGATAAATAACACAGAAATCTAAATTACAATCACGTTCACGATGCACATTCATATTTATATAAAGCATGCAAGCGTGTTTTGAAATTTCAGCGCAAGCGAAAACAAGCGACGCGGTTGTGAAACAATCGCACAATGAGACGGGCATGATAAAAGTTGGGACCGATTTTGCAAACTCGGTTAACCGGCATGCGTTGTTAGTATTTTTTAAACAATTAAAAGCTCACCTTTCTAATTCTTTTCTTCATGATACGCTCAGCGGCGTACACGCTGTCGCCGAGCTCCATCTTGTGCATCCCCAGTTTGGAAGGTTTAATGAAAACTTTAAATCCAAGAAAACACTGCAATCCAGTTACTGTGATCCAATTAGCACTGCATCCAAATGGCGAGGCACTGCAATCCAGCACGCATTCTATGTCACAAGTAGTCACAACACACTTTTCGAACACTGTCACTGTCAAAGTTGGCGCGCGTACGATCCTTTTTTGCGGCGCGCAGCGACACGTCCTTCCTGCACGGTGTCACAGCAGAACTGAGGTAGGGGGAGGATGCCCTGCCCCGCGCGACCCGCGCGTCTCTTTCCGCCAAATGCCGACAGAGAGCGCTACGCGTTCGCAAACACCGGTTCAATATCTGTAAACAAGTTTTATTTTCATCACGCTGCTTTGAATTTTCAGTGTCGCACACCAACACTGAGAGATACATTTGTTCAAAACTGTTAATAGTTTAGCTAATCATTACATTGTAGTATAAGATACCCATAATTAATTGTACATAAGAAATAATACCCAGTATATAATATACCTAATGAATGTACATAATTATATATATGTGGATGTACGTGTTAAACACTATGGATAAGTAATTATCAATTGCCGTAGCAGTTCTTAGTACAAAAAAAACAATTTGTGTTTGAACTTGATATCGGTTTAGTAGGTATATTGCGTCGGTTCTATAGTGAATGCGTCTCGCTCGGCGGCGCGGCGGGCGATTCCCCGGTGTGGCGGTGGAGGCACGAGTGCGACGTTGCCGCTCTGCGCCAGCTGCGAGAGAAAGACCGAGCGCCTACCCTATTATTTACGCGCGACGTTGCCACACCGACCGGCCTACGTTGATTACGAGGACACCGCTTTTACGTTCGATCATCCGGCGCTATATTACTGTGTTTGCTGCGCTATTATCTACAGTGCCGGTACGCGTATGACATTTTCACTTATTATTTTAGGTTTAGGGGTAATAGTAGATGTTGTCGATGTATTTACCTGCTATTATCAGCTGATTTAGTAAATCCTTAAAATTCACGATAAACGTCACTAATAAACATAATCAAACACTTGTGTGCGTTGCTTTCCGTCAGTATTTTTAATTTCACCGAAAACGTCAGCGAAAGCGACCTTCCCTCGCAACGCGCGTGAAGTAACTAAGGCATTTTCGGTCGTATCGAATCGTGTCGGCATTCGTGAAAGGTCGGTATTTTGGGCCTAGCGGGGTGCGGGAGGGGACGAGCTAAAGCGGATCCGATTGGCCGTGGAACGCGGGCGGCGGGCGATGCGTGCCGGCAGCCAATCACAGAGCGAGACGCGGCGCCCCGCCCGCTGCCAACCGGCCGTCGCGTGTTTGCATCTCGCTCTAGTCGCCAACTTGGTCGATTTCAATGTTGTTTTTTACGCAGCACGGCTCACATAGACAAATAAAACGGACATTTTGGATCACGTGAGACGAAACGAGAAGGGTCGCCGGATCCGGGCGCGGTGCGGTTACTTCGTTTATTTATTTTGTCGGCATTGTCGAGGGTGAGATATGGCGCATTAAATAGCTACAGCTTGCTAGCGCGGTGACTACAGCGAGGTTTTTATTTTGAAACTGACAGTTTGATGAATGAGCGGATTTAATGGATTCATGGGCTCGGTCTCGGTAAGGGCTGCATATGGTATCGGAGTGGTTTATTTATAACTAATTTACGTGTGAAGAGTAAGTGAGAGAAAACAAACGCGGCTCCTTGTTATATTCAACCTTGTATCTTCTGTTGTTTCTAGGTACTACATTGTTTCAGACCCATGATTGTCGCGTCTTCAAATACGTCACGTGTCGAAAGCTAGCTTTTAGCCATCAGCTGGTGATAAAACCGGATGACACAATCTCGGAATGTAAATTGTTTTGAGAACATAACAATCAACACACAACAGAATCACTCAGAAAACAACACAGTCTCCTGTCACTGTCAATTTTTATTTGCTTGCGTCAGTTATTCAATTGACAGATTTAAAGACAAAGGAGCACATCACACACAGCTACCAAATAAATAAATAATCTTCTTTAATTATTATGTTTAACCAACAAAACGAGAGCAGAAGAAATGTGCCATAGAGGTCACCAAAAGAATGCCGTTATTTCGACAGCTGTAGAGCTGTCGAAATAACGGCATTCTATTCTGTTCCACGCGGACACAGAAGATGGGGAGTCTAACATACCCAGTTAAGTAGGTACCTACTATGGTTCATAGCTGGACTCACGCATCCCGCTATGTAACAACTGGGTACCTCCTCACAGCTCTCCGTCGACAGCCGTGCTTTCGCGGGTGCCAGCCAGCTCTTGATATCACTGTGACCGTCTGTTTTCTTTGTGGTTAGCTGTATAACAAAAGAAATATTCGACTACCCAGCCACTGTGACGCCCGTGCTTCAACCTCTTGCACAGCAAGCGTTATACAGAGCGGGGGCTTCTGACGAACGGACTCGTGTAGCACATGAGTTGTCCTTTTGCTTCGAGGGGTTCTCATTGTTTGGGCGCCTCAGGCGGCTCTGTCCAAGACTGTGTACGCGTGGTTTCATTGTGGTTAGCTGAAGAGTAGGGTTAGCTGAAACGGTTCCGGTTACGGCTGGGTTTGCATCTCATGCACAGCGAACGGTCTTAAAAGCGAAACAGGGCGAAGGCTTTTAGCGGACGGAATGGCGTGCCACGTTAGTTCGGATGCTTTGTCTGATGTTAGTCTCCGGATTAACCCAGCCGCGTTAGTCTAAGTAATCGGCCAATACCTAGGTATCATTGTTGAAAAGTGCATGCGCTTTACACCTCAAACCAGAGTTCATTTAGGTGTTGTCTTGAACGAGTTCACTACCCAAGCAGTGGTAATCTGGAGCTGTTGCTATTCGTGAAACGAGCGAGAGAATAGCGTGCTTGACTTCTCTGGTTTCCTATCTGGAAAAAAATAGAGATGACCGGACTAGCTTAGCTTTGCACTCCTTCATGAACAGTTGGAAGGTGTCTAACAAGGCTCGTTTGGCTGTGCATGAGGGGGTGTTGGTTCCGATTCCGGTTGGTTCCATGTACGGAAGTGAAAGTTGGGTATGGCAGAAGAAACATGAAAGCAGAATAAATGCAGTTGAGATGAGAGCGTTAAAAAGTATGATAGGAGTTAAACTGAGTGACAGGATAAGAAATAGTGAGATAAGGAAACGTTGTGGTCTGAAAGAAGATGTAGTGACAAAAATTGAGAAAGGTTTATGCTGAGATGGTTTGGACATGTCGAGAGAATGAATGAAGAACGATTGACGAAAAAAGTGTATAAGGGGAGTGTGAATGCAAGTGTTGGAAGGGGTAGACCCAGGCGGACGTTTCGAGACCAAATCGGGGACGTCTTGAAAAAAGGCCAGGTCAAGAGTACCCTAAACCGAAGAGCATGTATGAAGGAAATAATGAAAGTGGACGAAGCGAAACAAGTATGTATGGAACGTAGCAAGTGGAAAAAAGTGGTCTCTGCCTACCCCTACGGGAAAGAGGCGTGATTATATGTATGTATGTATGTATGTATGAACGGACTAGAAACAATATTATATCCGCTTTAATCTGCCGTTAAAACATGACGCAGATGATCCAATACCTAGTTATATAGCTTGCGTAGGCTTGTTTCTACTGATAAATGGAGGATTTATCCTCTACCTCTGTTAATGGTATCTTTAGCATTTGGCCTTTTTCATTAGAAAGTTTCATGACACGGTTTACCCAAACAGAACTCCTAGAGAAGCACCTTTTGGATCACCGCTCTCGATATTTTGGACAGTTTTCATCAATGCAGCAATCGATTCTTCATAAATAACCAAGGAGATAACGTTACTTCCAATTGTGCTTCCACGTGAAATGTAGCTCTGGTGTTATAAACTTCTAGTTTACCTCCAGAGACCATGATCAACGCCGCTCTCAATATTTCGGACAGTTTTCATCAATCGGCAATCGATTCTTTATAAATAACCAAGGGGATAACGTTACTTCTAATTGTGCTTCCACGTAAAATGTAGCTGGTGTTATAAACTTCTAGTTTACCTCCAGAAACCATGGTCTCTCTTATGGTCTATGATGGATCTTGGTTGATCATAATCAACGCAGATTTAAGTGGTTAGTTACATATCTCCGCTTGTTCAAACCGGGTGTCTGCTAAATTAACATAAAGGTATTTTCTGAGAAACGCCACTGCGGTTCTCCAGTTACTGTCTCGAATTTGGGTTCTAACTCTAAGTAATATTAAATTTTTGTCAAGGATTTAGAGCAGATTGTTAATTATCTGGCACTAGCTGGCTGGGCCGACCTACATAAGTTTTAGACAAAATCTCTATAGGAGAACTGTAACGAGGTCATTTAAACATAACTTAAATACATAAAAAACGAAATAAAAGTCTTCTAATTTGTGACTGTAGACACCAAAACAACACTTGAAAAAGTATATTGATCGTGTCACGCGGGATTTCTTGGTTGAATTTGTTTTAAGGCCAACAGCAAATTCCAATAAAATATAAAAAAATTATCGTATGTGCAAGCGACGATGACAGCTTCGCGCCGACGGACGACGCACTCACCGAAGTGTGTTGTGGTAACCAAATAGGTACTCTTGCGTGGAAAACAGCAATGTATAAATAAAAAACGACAATGTAGCGGGAAAAGCACCTTTAGGTAGGTAAACAGATGTAGGTATCATGAATGGAATTTTACGCTCGTTACGGGTTTAGATACTATCTATGTAACAAGATGTGGTGAGCAGCTTTGTCTCTGTCTCTGAATTTGAGAGTTCTTTGAACAAACTAGCCAAGTTTATACCCAAACACAATTGTATACCTACTCCGAGACTGAGCGACGAAATGCCGTCGTGATGCATTCATTTAAGTATCTTTAACTAGTGGCCGCTCGCGGTTTTACCCGCGTGGTCCCGTTCCCGTGGAAATATCGGGATAAAAAGTATCCTATGTGTTATTCCCGGTTATAAACTATCTGTATGTCGAATTTCATCCAAATCCATTCAGTAGTTTTTACGTGAAAGAGTTACAAACATCCAAATAAACTTTCGCGTTTATAATATTAATAGGATTTTGGCTTCACAAGATCGCCAAATCCTCTAACCCTTAACATTGGTCGCCTGTTTTCTGTATTTACAGCGGAGCCTAGTCTCCGATCCGATGATGATGATGATGATGATCGCGATGCCGTTCCCTCTAGAAAATCTCCGAAGGTGCCGTTTCACACGGCTTGAGGAACCCTTTAAGTTACTTGCCGCCCTCAAAAAAGCCCTGTGAAGCTGAAAATGCCGTCTGAGTCAATCAGCAAACACTCTTCAAAACAAAGGAACCTGGTTTGTGGACGACGAGTAACTTATGGTTGTTTTTCAAGTGGCATTGGAAAAATCGGGAATGGGGACGAAGAGAGTGGTCAGAGTACGCTGCTCTTACGAATTCTCTTCCCACCCACCCGCAATACCTTCAGTACAATATATTTTAGACATCATCACATACATTGTTCTGATCCCAAAGTAAGTAAGCTAAGAGCGTTTTATAGAAATCAGAAACAACGACGGTACCACAGCCACCCAGACCCGACGCAATATCGAAAAGTTCGTTTTCGACATTGACCCGACCGTGATCATGGCACATGCACTGAGCCGAAATATCGAATACTCACCACACAACAAAAAAATATGGTAATAATCCTAATAATAATAATTATTCTAATTGTTCTTACAAGTGCGGTGTATTTGGCGAATTTGGCTGAGTTAGGAGAGGCAGCGGCGATGCTGATTCGACGATAGGATCCTACTTCGACTATTATATTATCGCCGGTGTATATAACTGTCAGATACAGAGTGCCTAGTATGAGTTTTGTTTAACTATTCGTATCCATTCGATTGCGTTTCATCATCATCATCCTAGCCTTTTTCCCATGCCATTTAGGGTCGGCTCTCCTATATATCCTATCATTTTGCGCCATTTCTCTTTATTTTGCGTCATATCAGGGCTTGTGCCTCTTCATATCTTTATTTACTGTGCTTGTCCAAGTCGTAGGGGGGCGACCTCGGCCTCTCTTACCCTCCGCAGTGTTGTTTAGCGCACTCTTAGTCATGTGGTTGACATTTCTGCGCATGATTCGACGATAGGATCCTACTTCAACTATTACATTATCGCCGGTGATGTAATTGTCAGATACAGAGTGCCTGGTGTGAGTTTTGTTTAACTATCCGTATTCATTCGATTGCGTTTGCGAAAACTAAAATTTGTATCATCATCATCATCATAATCAGCCCACATCAGTCCACTGCTGAACATAGGCCTCTCCCAATGCATACTGAGCCCGATCTTCAGCTACTCTCATCCAACCATTGCCAGCCACTTTGGGTATATCGTCGCTCCACCGCGCCGGAGCGTCCTACACGTCTGCCGAGTCGTGGTCTCCACTCTAGAACACGTCTACCCCAACGGTTATCGGTCCTGCGGCCTATATGACCAGCCCATTGCCACTTCAGCTTGCTAATTCTAAGAGCTATGTCAGTTTTATTTTGGTTCTCTGGCAAACTACTTCGTTCCGGATTCGATCGCTTAGAGTAACACCTAGCATATCTCTCTCCATAGCTCGCTGAGTGACTTTAAATTTGTGGACTAGTCGTACCGTGAGTGTCCACGTCTCGGCTCCGTATGTCATAACAGGTAGGACGCACTGGTTGTAGACTTACGTCTTAAAGCTCTGTGGTATTTGCGACGAGAAGACCCGATGGATTTAGCGAAATGCTGCCCAGCCCAGCCGAAAAACAACTTCGAGAAAGAGGCTAATAGAAGGACTATTAGCCCCTTTCTCGAAGTTATTTTTTCCTAGTTGAAGCGTTTGTCCTAGGTAAATGTACTCGGAAACAACCTCGAGCGCTACATCGTTAACAGAAATCGGTCCCGGGTCAACATGTTCATTGAACATGACCTTTGTTTTGTAAAAGTTAATCCGTAGACCGATACGTTGAGAGGAAAAGGCAAGGCCGTCCTGCATCTGTTGTAAGTCTTAAAATTTGTATAGGTACTAATTTTTGTTTTCTTTAACGAGATCGAATGTCAAATGAAACTCACACTGGCACCCAGCACGGCAGTAGTTATCGCTCCAAGTTCTGCTATGGTTATGAGGTTCGGAGTCGGCATTCGTAGTCCAGAAAACAGATTTAGGCATCAATCGAGTACACGAACGTCCAAAATTTGGCCTAGGAGAGTATAGGCGAAGTTTTTTTAAAGTCACTCACGTATTCTGCTAGAAGTTTGTTTGTATTTTTTTTCGCTTACTTTCTACAACACTTCCACAATGAATCCACTCCAATTATGGTAAATTAAAGGTCCGGTTTTCTTATTTTGGGTCGACGAATCTTTGGCATTTTGATACCATAGAGAATAAACACGCGAGAATTAATAGTAACTTAATACAACATTTTGGCATCTCTTTAGGTTTTACATTTCCAATGGCGGTAAATTTTCTAACATTATTCAATACAATCATTTTATTTCTGATTTTTATTACAAAAAAGTTATCTAAGTTAAGTTATCATTTTCAATTTATTAAAGATAGAGGAACAAAAATAGCCATAGTTTATAGAGTAGGTAAGTAACTTTAAATTTTTATGATTTATTATTTTTCTTGAAATGTAAGTATTCTAAGCCAAAAGCGTAAATGAATCCATCTAATAGGTATAGGTACAGCTTAACTTTGTAAAAATACATTTCTTGTCGTTTACTATACTAACACACTAATATTATAAATGCGAAAGTTTGTGTGTATTTGTTGCTTCTTCACGCTGCAACGGATGAATGGATTTGGATGAAATCCGGCAGACATATAGTTTATAACCTGGATTAAAACATAGAATACTTTTTATCCCGATATTCCCACGGGAAAGGGAACCACGCGTGTGAAACCGCAAGCGGCCGCTAGTTGTTTACCAAAGTCATTATTCATCAAAGCAATTTCAGTAAAGGTAATGGAACAAAATACTTTTTTTTTTATTAGTGTTTGGTGTAAACTAATTTCCGAGAGCGTCCAAGGTGCACATTAGCAGTTCTTAAAAAAGCCAGTAAGTTATCCGTTGGACATCGCCGAATCTACCAACGGCCGAGGACCCCCTAAATTAGGGTTTTTGCCGTTCTATCCGAACCCACCGCACCGCTCGCCCCGATCCTTATCTCTGCCCCGAAGGTCCTTATGTCGACGCGTTAGAATTTAAACCCCTCCGTCTGAGAAGAATTATAATGAGTAACGTTTCAAACAACCGCTTATACGTGAAAAAACTCTTAATTGTAAGTTAAAAACTTTTTGATGGTCGGTTGGCTTGTGTATTGTCAGTATTATTACATTCTGTTAGAAAATAAGTGATTTAGAAAATAATTTAATGAAATAGCCGCAGAAGGTAACTGAGTACTTTTTTCTTTTGATATTAGATGTGTATACAAGGCACTGTGCTTACCCGTAATGTATATAAAAAAATGAAAAATAAATACTTATATTCTATCAACTGTTTATCCTTTGTCCATACCTTAACTAACTGGCATCTTGCGTATTCGGACTGCGACAATTTCGGTCTTTCACAGTACAAAATGTTTACAAATATGTAAATCGTACCACATTTAAAACTTAATATATTTATTTATAATTTATATAATGTATGTACTAAACTAAAAAAGGACAACATAATAAGAATAAAAGAACAAGAGCGCTGCTTATTCAGAATGAAATTTCTTTTAGCAGGTCCGCAAAAGGTAAAGACATAAAGGAAGGTAGACGAAGTTGCTTATAGGTATTGTATTTTTCTTTTAATTTAATAATTAGATAGGCTTGCATGTGATAAAACATATCAATAGGGGAGACATGCATGTCTGACGTTGTTGGAAAGGCAAAAGAGGAAGCTATGAATCATCGTTATCGTCATTATTGTTATCTCCCCGGGTTTGGTATACTGCATTGTTAGTAACGCACATCATCATCATCATCATCATCATCTCAGCCAAAAGACGTCCACTGCTGGACAAAGGCCTCCCCCAAGGATATGAGGGGTATTTGCCGTATTCGCCACGCTTGGCAGGCGGGTTGGCGATCGCAGTAGGTTGAGGGTAACCTCAGAGAGATGCTGCTGCCCATCCTCTGGAATGGTCCCTTAGTCGGCTTTTACGATACCCAAGGGAAGAGATGGGGTGGTGGAGTTCTTTATCCCCGGCACCACACAGGTGGTACACATAAACACAACTTCACAAAATTTGAGGTAAGTATTTGTGTAAGTATTTTTATAAGTGGTAAGTAGCGTTTTCTTTTTGTTGTTTTTTTGGTAGTTTGTTGGAACGCGATCCCTATTATCACCGGAGACGGGCGTTGGTGCTGCGACACAGTTTCTACAACTAACCGCATGTATTAACGAACATCATTAATGTATAATTTGTATTGTTCCAAATAAAAAAATATTATTATTTATTATTATTAAGTGCCATCTTCATACTGAAGTTTGGAGATCAGTATACTAAATTTTCTGCGATCCCTTAAACCTTGTTTTAACTGGCGATAACTAACTGCCGTAGGTTAGGTACTCAGAGACGTCAATTAACATTATTGATTACTTAGCACCTAAAATTGTCTATTTTAAAATAGTTTTTAACAGTGACATTATAAGCACATTTTCGACTAAACAAGTAGGGGTGCTAAGACTAAGCTAAGTAATCATTAATGATAGTTGACGTGATTAATGATAGGTGACGATGAGTGCGGCAGTAAGTCAAAGATAAAAATAGTAAGTACAGTGATAATATTGTCAAGATACGAATGCCTTTGCTTAATGCCTTGTCGGCTGTTTTCAGAACAAGGTGTCTCACTGTAGCCGACGAACAGATGATGTAGTAAAGTGACCTTTAGAGCGCAGTGATTGTATCTTTGTTAACATACTTTTTTATAAAATAAAATAAGTTGTGCTCTTTCGGCAATAAGTTTAAACATTTTTATAACATATTTGCTCGTAAAGGGTCAATATCGTATTGTCATTACGTAGTTGTGCGTTATAGGTTAAACGCACGAGTTTTTTTAAATAAGGTAAAATGCACGGTTTATCAAGATACTCCGTCTAAAACGAACGGTACTTTTTAAAATTTTAGCAAAGAGTTTTTATGTCAGAAAAGTGGTCAATATTTTATAATTAAAATTAACTTTGGGAGATAAAATATAATAAATAAACATTTAATTCTTTAATTTAATTAATTTTGACAATAAATTACAACCATTTGTAATAAAAACTGTAATCTGTAATAAAAATACAAAAATATTAATTTACTTTATTAGTAATACTGGCTGTTTTTATGCCTTTGCCTTAAAAAAAAGCGCTGATGCGCGCGCGTTTCGCTAATTTGTGAACATTAGGTATTGCGCGCGCTTTTTCTTTTCGCTGTATTGTTTTTATTTGAAAATGTCGTCAAGTAGTGATGAATTTATTAATTCGACACCGCCAGAAGTCTCAGAGGCAGCGAAAAAGGCTATGCTAAGCCAAATCGACCGATAGATACTTACTTACAAGCGTATCAAAATTTAATCATATGGAAAACAAGTAAAGATGCAAATTCATTTCAGAAAGTGTGTTTTTAGCATATTTCATGGTACTTTCTCAAAAATATAAGTCAAGCTCATTGTGGTGCTACTATTCAATACTAAAAAGCACTGTGAAAACAAAACATGGTATTGTCATACTCCAACTTGCTGGCATTTCTAAAAAGACGCTCAATTGGCCATGTGAGTAAAACGTCGAAAGTATTTTTGGCTGACAATGTCAAGAAGTTCCTAAAAGAAGCTCCGGATTGCCAATATTTAGCAACAAAGGTCAGTTGAAACTAAATTACTGTTATTAACTTCTTTCACTTTTGTATTTCTTTACAATATAGGTGTTTTGTACGCTGTTTTTATCTCTTTTCAGGTTGTAAGTATTAATATTCGGTATAAATGGTGCATGTAGACGTCAAGAGTTGGCAAACATCACAACTAATAATGTCGAGAACCATGGGCGGGTTCTTCTTGACCAGTAAGGTTATTCACAAATCGTTCGAAAGTTTCCGTGTCCGATTGCTTCCGAAGTCGAATGTCACTTATACTTTCCGTCAGGATGCCAAATCGCTATTCACAAACTCTATCGGAAACACATCGGAAAGGTCTGATAGTAGAAAACGAAATTTACACAAATATTGCTTTTTACTCACATATCAATGCTTTGTCTCACAGAATATATATTTATTAAACTATAAAACATACATATGTAAGGCTATCGCTATCAAAATTAAATGTTTTTTTTAATGTAGGTTAAATCAAACTAGCTTTATAAACATGACATGAAAATAATCTGTCACTTTTCTTGTTTTGAATTTTTGTTGATTGTTGTGTATGATAAAAGACAAAAGTTCTCTGTGTATAGTACACATGACGAAATTTGATCCACTTGCGAAGTACTGCCCCAGAATTTAAGGCACTTGTGGTGCATTCTATGGCCCTGGAGATGGAAGCCCGGCAGAGGCTTATGCACCCATCTCGGCCATCAGCCTTTTGGTAGCTCCCTTGGGCATAAAGTGGAGGGCTGCTAAAACCTAAAAGTATAAGAGTTAGGTATACTAATTAATTTGTGTTAGAGATAGGTATCAAACTAATTTCTATATAAATGTATACTGACTTTGATCTCTACGGGTACGCTTGCACTTGTGATATTACCCGTAGTGAAGTGTGGCTTTATTTCCCTAATTAAGCTTAGAGCCATTTCCGGCGTCAGCCTGTACATAGACTTAAATCTTGGGTCATTGAATGGGTCGCAGGCATCCCTAAGGACGACTTGCAGGGCCATAGTTTGTGGCCGCTTTTGTTCCGCAGCGGAGCGCCGGTTTCTATTGCGCACTAACACAAATTCCATCGGGCCAACAAAAAGAAGTTTAACCGTGTAATAAACTCAATGCAACATAACAAATTCAGTTTTTTATAATCCATAAAAGCTGATCACATTCATTTATATTGAAAAGAAAAATCGGAAATTGAGCAACTTAAATAAACTTAACAAACCCATACATCAAATCTTTATAAAATCGCCTTTGTAACAATGTAATATATAAAAAAAATATTAATTAAATAGATTCGAAAACTTTTCCGACACCCAAAAGCTATCGGAAACATTTTCGATTGCTAATATCATTGATCCGAGTGGTAATGTCAAAGTTTACGAATCCGACGTTTCGTGAATAGCGATTATTGACAGCTTCGAAAACTTTCCTCACGGATTCGAAAAGTGTAGTTTCCGACAGTTCGTGAATCAGCCTGCAGGTCAAAAACACAAAAAATAAAATTCCAAGATCGTTTACAATACAGGGGCCTTTTCACGACATAGTGAAGAAATACAAAGCGCTTCGTTCAACAAAAGCGATGTCTAACAGATTTTTTCAAAATTACCAAAATGGAAAATGCTCTAGCCAACCCATTGACATAAATAAATTTGGAGCAATGCCGAAACAAATTGCCACTTTCTTAAATTTGGATGATCCACATGAACACACAGGGCACAGTTTCAGAAGGTCCTCGGCTGCATTGTTCGCCGATTCAGGTGCGGACTTATTGACACTAAAACGCCACGGAGGGTGGCGGTCGAACAGTGGAGAAAAGAGCTGGGACACTTGCTGAGTTTCTTGCCGGTTCTTCTCAGTACAAGATCTCCCGCCCAGAGTAGATAGACTTACGAACCGATGGCATAAAATGACGTTCATAAGAGCTATTTGTAGCCTAAACTGAATAAATGATTTTGAATTTTTTTGAATTTTGTAGCCGAGGGCTACATAGATGACTCGATGAGAAATAAAGAAGAAATTAGCTACATTACAAGGAATATAAATTTGGAGCCAAGTGTTGACTGACTCTCGACCATCTACGAGCACACACGCGCACATTCCACCATAGTCGCCGCCGCCGCCGCCGCCGCCGCCACCGACTGCAGAACTCTGTGGTCTCGTTTTACCTACTTTCAGTCAAGACAGTGAGAGAGAGAGTGGTGAAATTGTAACTAATAATTCAACTACAAATTTTCAACTTACCGCACTTATATCACATGTACTATAAATGCATAACTCAGCATGATGCTTCCAATTATTACAATGGACAAGGTGGAAGGGAAAAGACGCGATGGAAGGAAGAAAACGTAAAGCAAGAAAACGTGGCTGCGAAGTAGACTAACCTTTTTTTTTTAAAGTTGGTTAATGACTCCGCTCTACCTGATGTTAACCGAAGTAGGGTCCAGATTCGAGGGCAGCCAGAATAGCAGGATTGTGTCTCACTAACCGTCTTCATATTGCCGACACGCAAGTTGTTTCTGCACACCTCGTTTAAAGGAACCCATGATGTAGGTGGGAGACATACGTGCGCTGGGAGCGAATTGCGTTTTTTGGCGGCATTATCTCTGTACCGACGTTCTGGTAAAGGTCGCGGGAACCCGCTGGATGCGAGCAGCACAAAACCCGCCGTTGTGGTGATCCTTGGGGGAGGTTTTTGTCCAGCAGTGGATTTCATTTGGCAGAGATGACGATGTTTATGATGATGATGATTACCTCTGTTTAACGACTGTTATGGCTCGCTATTGACAAGAAGGAATGTACTTACGAAGATAACGGTCAACCATTCGGCTCAACACTGAGAATGTAAGTATGTACTACAACAACAACAAGAAGAATTTTTAAATAGTGTGCGTTGATAAAAACTTTACTAAGATATAACCTATATGGCTTTTTTCGTAAAGAGTCTTCTTCTTCTTCTTCTTAGGGTGCCTCTCCAACTAGTGAAGATTGGCAGTTAGCTCTGCATATTTGATCCTGTCCTATTAGCAAAGCGAATAAGTTCAGGCACTTTCTATTCCCATTCACTCCCGAATTTGTGAAGATTATACATTATTAAACTTTCGCGTTCCATAGTTAACAAAGAATTTTAACGGAAATTTAGAAAATAATGTGACGGTGGAGGAAGACTCAAAAGAGGTGCAACATCGCGACAGCAGTCAGCCCGTGACCACGGCCGTTATAACTCGGTCGAAACGTCGGGTATAAAGAAGGTATATTCGAGATAAGGTCTAACTATCGGCTTCAGGCTTTACCCTGGACGACAGCGGTAGAGTGCGCGGCATTCAAATGCATAGCTTTGGATTGAGCTGGAGGTCCAGCTCTACAATTTCCACAATTTCAGCGAATGTTCGATTTCTGTTATTGACATTTAGACTATGGGAATATTATCAGAATCTTGCCGTTGTGACACGATTGTAGACGTTTTAAGCAGAATCAAAGCTAAGAGCTTCTAATCTAAGCTCTCGATGGCAGCGGCGCAGGCGCAGGGCACTGCGCAAGCCGTTTCGTGTATAAATAATACAGTAAGGCTAGTAAATTAAAGTGACATACTCCCTTTTGAAAAAAAAAAAACCAGTTTGGTGTTTCTTGCAGATGTCCTACAAGTCAGGCGACTACTTTATCTATTTAGTCGTGATTAAGTGGTAAATAACGATAGTCTGCGGTGAACGAAAAATGTAGCATCAAAAGAAGGAATTGTTATTGTGGGGAACGATGCTCATCCTTCAGTAGTAGAAGAATGAAAAAAAGTTTTGTACTAAAAATAAATCTCACATAAGTAGCAAAAATTTTTATGCTTTCAAGAAATACGTTTACTTACCATTTTATGCTTTTTAAGAAATACGTTTACCATTTGGTACTTAATTTTTTTCGAAAAAAAAAACATCAATTGCCTACCTACTTACATCCTTACAATGAGCAAATGAAAAAATGTATATATTTGTATCTCATTCCATTATCGACATCATCCCATTACCTATTATTCATCACACGATCTTATCATGGGCTCTTTAAAGCTCCAAAAACCTTAAAAATACCAAAACTCGATACAGTACATTGACACAAAATTACAAAAGAATGTAAATGAAAATAAAAATTGGTTTCAAGAACCAACAACTCTTTACGATTATTATGCAATTACATGGACAACAGCCAGACTGGTCAAAGAAAAGTAGATCTCATCATCTGTAATTACCTACCGACTAATCAACACACAAAGGGACCTTTGAAACCATAAATAAAAGTTTTACGACCCAAACCTACAACTTATTAACAAAAAAATATGTGCATACAAAAAACTGCTGCAAAAAATCACACAATACCAGCGGCGTCACCTCATTGTAAATACCTAATACTTGGGATTTTAATCACGAACGCAAAGGAAAAGGCTCCCAACAATGAAACTGAAAATACCCTTCTTTGACAAACACCTTTCCTTTGACGTGCTATTTTGAGCGAAAAGCGCTTGAAGTTTGCAGCGTTGTTCTATAGTAGTTTGAGGTAAGCGTAAAAAGTGTTGTAGCGCTGCTTTTGTAGAGACTGGAAACGAGACACCCGGGGCGAAATAAACGAGGGTGCGTCATTGATCCTTGTATGTTGGTAAGCGAACAATGGAAAATAGATTGTGTGCTAACCAACAGAAGGTTGATAATGTCTCGTAGTGGTCTGTCTTTGTAATATCGTTGGCTTACATAAAGGGGATGCGAGATCGGACCAAATTGCGCGTCGTAATGACGACGTCTCGACAATAGGTGTTCTGGGAACGGGACCGCTTTTTGCACTTTCTGTGCAAATTTGTAAACAATGGGAATTGCCATGTGGGTCTGGTGGATTCTTTGTAGTGAAATGAGGAATATGCTCAATATTCCTCAAAGAAACTCTGCATTATGGAGTTGAATGTCTATGATTGTTGATGCGATGTAAATTGGATGATCTCGGACATAATTTCTGTAATTTTTCTGTAATTTACGGCACTATTTGTGAAGGACATAAAAGATTTTATTAAGGTATCAAAAGGCTTGTTCTACAGTGCACTTTGAACCATTGAAATCTTTATGCCAAAGAACTGGTTTGACAATAGAACCAGTTCCGAAAACCGGTGACGTGTTACAAGAGCTTCAAGGCGTCCCATATGACCACTTGTGTGATGTCATTATCTCATTTCAATTCGCATACATACACAAAGTCACTTTAACAGAGAGGATAGCATTTTGAATATCGAAGATTAAATTGTATTGACTTGATCGTACTAAAACCAGGAAGCAAGCTAAAATAATGGTTACTAAAAGTGAAGAGATTGAAGAGAGAGGATCAATGTGACGGAAATTCGATCTTTATAGAACACAAGACTAGGCAACAGAATCAAAGAGCTGGTAAAATTGATCTGGCTCCACTGGCTCTGGCTTTAGATGGCATAAGAACAACAATACTTGTATGTTGCTCTCTGTTATTTTCTAAGCACAATCCTAAATGCACGGTACATTCTTAGTCCATCTTTTGCGATCCACGACGCAGCTATGAACCACCTAATTCCAACTGGGATATATGAGGCATAGCTAAGTGGCTTGGTCGGCAACAACATTCACTTCCGCTATTTGTCAGGGGTTCGGTTTAATTGTGCTAATTGGGATTGTTATTGTTTTCTTCTATTGTAATTCAACTAGTTTTATTTATGTTCGCAGCTCAAGCCATCGTTTAATGACTTGCTTAGGCTTTGCTCAGACTATCAAAGGTCGAAGCAGAAACTGTGATAATTGTGACAAATCCTGAATGTATAACAAAACTTTCTCTTCCGTCCATCTGGTCATGTTGATAGAAAGATTTGCGATATAGGAAAATAAAGTCTTAACAATTTCATTCTTAGGAAAAGTACGGGTAAGACATGCTTATGACAGTTACAGAACAACTTCGTTACGTGACGTGACAATCTCAGCTTGTGTCGGCCGAGTAAATGTTAAGCTTGCTAGTATTCCTCCTCCCACTACGTTTCTAGCATAAAACTATCAACAAACGTTAGAAACAGTATTTGACCTACGTTATTCTCTTTTCGAGCAATTCCCTCCCTATCAAATGCTGGGAATTCATAATGTGCAATACATACACAGTGTGTTGGACAAAAGTCAATAGTGTTGTAAAGGACAAGAGATCATGTTGGTTTAATTTTAGTAAGTATTTTAATATCCGATATCAGTTCTCTTCAGCCTATTGCCGTCCACTGCTGAACGTAAGCCTCCCCTAAAAAGCCCCGGTCCTACGCAGTCCGCAATAGTCCGCATCCATCCACAACCCGCCATCTTTTTCAAGTCATCGGTCCACCGCGCAGCAGGGCGTTCTATACTGCGTTTGCTTGAACGCGGTCTCCACTCTAGGACATGTCTGCTCCGACGATCATCGGTCCTTCAGCAGGCATGGCGGGCCCACTTCCACGTGAAGGTGCCGATTCTGCGAGCTATGTCGGTAACCTTAGTTCTCTGTCCAATAACTTTGTTGCGGATTCTCTCCGCCAGAGAAACCCCAAACATCACTTGCTCCATCGCACGCTGAGCGACTTTGAACTGGTGGACCAGCTCTATCGTGAGTGTCCACGTTTCTGCCCCGTAGGTCAGTATTATAATTTTTTTTGCCTTTTAGACTTCATGCCTGAGGCATTCTATACCAGTCAGCCATAGGTTGGTGAGATAACATTCATTTCATTCACAGGCTGTATGGTAACGGTGGAGCAGGGGGGGGGGAGGGGGGTGCTAAGAATCTCCGGACTACGGTAGGGTACCACCGACGACTAAATTTCGGCGACGTACGGTCCCGAAACCAGTTGTTTTACAACAAAGATGGATTTACTTGTGGCATTACTGATAAATAAGAAAACACTTGATTTTTAATTCAACAGGCCAAGGATAACATCGATTGATCATTATCATTAGAAGACCTAACACAATATCAGCCAAATAAACACCAAAGCATTCACACATTTAACCAGAGTGGGGGATTCCACAAACGAAGAGAACAGTCCGCTTCCCTGCTGGGTTTTCATTTATCGAAGTCGTTAACGTTTATACCATAAAATTTACGACTTCACGCAAATACAGTTAGTTATATTTCTCATTGCTAAGGTAAATATAAAGATATGCATACAACTGAAATCGCTACAGATGAGGAAAGCGGTAAGTCTATCTGATTCTATAAACTTCAATACAATACTTGCGTTCAGTTGATCCTTGAATTATAGAGAGTTTGTCTTCTTTGTTCTTGGTTCGTGATTTGGATTCTTTGTTTTGAGGTTTGTCCTTTGTCCTTTTGTCTTTTGAGGCTGTATTTTTCGAAAATTTTAACTAAAATTAAGATTTCAGTTCATAGTAGGTAGTTTAAAATCACAAGTTAATAAGGCTTTTATTTAATTTTTAGACAATATAGCTATTTGTCATTATGTTCGTGTTTTTTTATGAGCTCGCATAGGTATTGACTGCAAAAAGTTTTGAGTCTGAACAAATAGGTAGAATTAAAAAAAAATTGAGACACGTTTTTTTGCAATACTACTAATAAATTACGATAATTGAAAATACGGTTATATCGATGGTTTAAAAAAATATATATTTAGTTAATTGCGATATAAAAAAAAACGAATCACTAAAGATTGAACATTAATACAAGTTCCTAAACTAACAATTAAATATTAATACCAGTAATAGTACTCCCCATCCCATTTTGTATGGACACCAGTATTTTCCAATCCCAATGTCAAACTCAGACAGCAACCCTTTACAATTCGGAATTCCACAGATAAATATTCAGCGCTTCGTTTTTAATAACATTACCCGAGGCGAGGGTGCGGTGGGGTGACAGGGGCAAGGGGAGAAGCGGAAATTGAAAACCCGCGGGCTTCGTAAGCCCACCCTCCTTATCTGCAAGACTCGTATGGGTGCACTGAAGTGTGGGTGATTCATGGCCAGTGAGCCTTCGTTACACCGCTCGAATCAGATTAATTGGATTTATGAGATTTTTATTAAATCGCTTCAATAGGCGATGGATATATTATACGAGAGACGTTTGCGTGTACTTTTTTGTTGAAATCTACTTAAGCAGCAGTATCAATAAATGCTTTTTCTTTCTTGCTTTCTTCCTTTCAATGTCCCTGAACGATTTATTCCCACTTCGTCATTTTCCCATTAACATGTTTGGGGATATTATTTTTGTAACAGATTAGACTTTGGTCTAATAAAAATATTATATCTTGCTAAAACCAGCGTAGGAATAAGTAAACTTTAAAATGGCTGTCGCGTTTTATGACGCCAAATATTAAAGAGAAAAAAATCCTTTAATAACTTCTAACAATTCTAATTCAAAATAACGATAGAGCACTTTATAAACTAAAAAATACGCAGCATTATGTTTTATGAAGTAAAACAGTTTATTTAAATTATAATTATGTAAACCAATCCGAGTAACCAGTTAGTCCCACGATGATAAAATTAAAGCCCACGCAATTTAAATTATGTCCATTTTAACAAACACGATTTCCCGAAATGAATAACAAATGTGTCAAGAATAACCCAACTTTGATAGATTTCCTAAAAGTGAAATCACGCGCATCGATGACTGTGCTGTGCGCGCAAATTAAGTGCGATTCTTTCACATCGGCAACGGTACCTACTACTTTCTTTATTATCAGCGGGTTAAGAGCTATTTCACATTTAGGTATCACATATAATCTTTATTAATTATTTCAAACCAATACTAGGGTGCCTAGTGTAAGTTTTCTTTAACTTGATCTAATGCCTAAGACCTTAAAGTTTGGTATTGTAAGCTTTCTAGGTCATAACATTTTGGTATTAGACAGTCAGTACGTTCCATGTATCACTGAATTTATGTGAGTCCACTTTTATCATAAAGTTAATATACCAACGCAACGGTATAATAACTCTATGACTTTTATGGAACAAATTAAAGAGAAGGCAATCGTTGTGTCTTATAAAGAAGTAAAGAAACTAGCTTGCGATAGAGATTCAGGGCGGTCGGAACCGTCAAGAGAATGGCTACTAAATTAAAAAGGAGGTAAAGTCCATTAAGGAAAGTTTCGAATCACCTTAAAACAGTTGAACAAACGTAAAAAAGCTTTTTCGTTTCGAAGAAAGATTTTGTCTGCCTTCCCTTCGTGTTACCTTTTGTATGGATACGAAAAGGTAAAATGACAGTTAATATTTTCGATCTGCACCGCACGCAAGCCACTATAAACAGCGAGCAACCAGCAACCTATTCATTATCTCGTCTCGGCGAGTCCATTATGTATGCAAATGTTGAAAACTTTGATTGCCGAGAATGGAGCTGCTTACGAGAATTTGAAAGTCACGTACTCGGTTGAATACATCGTACAAAGTTAGTATCTGTAATGAAGAGAAAGTGTGGATTATGAATTAAGTTCATAGTCGATCTGCTTATATATTTATAAAAGCCTGGTGTAGTACTCGTATTTATCGATGATAAAAACAAGATACATTTACATAATGACTGACTAATTGATCACGTGATTTCTGGTACTACAGTTTGACATTTGCATGTCGGTTCCTTTTTTTTTGTGTATTGTTTTACGGCTCCGGATGAAATACATCAAGCCTATTTGTTCGTTCTAGACACTTCTTGTCTGTCTAGTTTCTTAATTTCATTAGTATTTTTCCCTTCATGTATGATGATGATGATGATGAATGAGAAGTGAGAAATGATAGACCCTCCAACCCCTCGAGTATCTCAGTAAAGATGTGGGGCGTTACTAAGTCCTCGGGCCGACTTCTTGAGAGAATTTGAAAAGTGACGTTGCACTGTTTTGTTTCATTTGCCAACACTCATGTACACTCACGAAAACTTAACGGTTAATAATCCACCATTATTTCACATTAATATTCGACATAATACAAATTTTAGAAAATAAAACAAAACCGCAGACATGACTCTTCACTTTCCCGCCAACAAGTCTCATGTCGGTTCCTTATTGGAAGAAGACGGGAGGTGTCTTACCGTAAGACAGACATTTCGAAAATGTATGTAAAGATTATGGGAATTGGGTTATAGGTGGTTTGTGCGAATTAAGACACAGTTGGTCTTTGAAGCCTAATATAATATATAAATATAATTGAAGCGTAAAATTTACGGTTTCTCCAATTATTTGGTTATGTGTATTTTGCGTAAATAAACATTTCTTGGTGGCCGTTTTGAAACACGATCGCGTGAGGTGGAACGATCAGAAGAAATACAACAAGAATTATCTCATATTGTTTTATAAAGTTTTAGTCCTGACATTTAGTTACCATGGAAATATTAGATCTGCATGTAGGTAGCGATTCATTTCAAAATGTATTTTGTGCTAATCCCTATCTTCAAAAGCCCCGACTCCAATCTCCATTATTGTCATGCTTAAGTGTGGTTTTATATCTTCTCAGAAGTCTTATTTAGCTTGTCTGGAACAGGTTTTCTAGGCCATGTTGAAAGGAACTTAAGGGAAAAGTGCCACTAGATCACTAGATACAATACTAACTTCAGTAATGTTTTATTTCTCAACTAGCTTCTGCAGTTTTGAATGTGATTCGGTTTGCCAGAGAAAATCTATATCGTGTGTTGTTGGGTCTATAACTACCGTGCAAAAAACTTTAGGTATTAGAAGAAAACTTGTGATGTTAACAAAATCAACTATTCAAGGATTTTTTCCCAATTTTTTTGTTCTTGAAGTTTCTGCGGATGTCGAGCTCAAAAAACGTTTTAGAAAGAGGGTAGTTTGTTTTGTCTGCACATAAATATCACTGTGCCGGAATATCAAGAAAAACAAAGAACATAATCATCATCATCATCATCAGCTCATTTTATGTCCCCACGAGGCACGAGCCTTCCCTATAGATGGATAGGGAGAACGGGCCATAAACCACCACGCGGGCCCAGTGCGGATTGGTGGTTGTTAACGACTGCTAATGCAGCCGGGACCAACGGCTTTACGTGCCTTCCGAAGCACGGAGGAGCTCGAGATGATAAAGTTTTGGTCACCCATCCGATGACCAGCCTTTGCGAAAGTTACTTAACCTTAGCAATCGCAGACCGGGCGCGTTAAGCATTGCGCCATCGAGCTCCTCAAGAACATAATATGTTAACGTAAATAATAAGGTAGGTAGGTAGTAGGTACTCCTATTGTACTTAAGTGATTGATGATAATTTAAAAAGCTATTAGCTGCATATAAATTATGAATTTTAAACTTTCGTAACTTCTCGTAAATATGAATTAATACCGTAAATTAAATCAAATCAAAATTATTAAATATTTATTGCTAACCAAGTGTATACAAAGTGTATAAAGAACTTAAATACTGAAAAGGGCGACGTAACTCTTTTCGAGCACGGCAATATAATAGAAAGCTCTTAAATTATTTGTATAAATAACAATAATATCTAAATTGTAATTAATAACCTAGAAAAAAATTAAGATAGAGATAAAACACTCGCCATCACTATGAAGAAGAGCGAGTAGAGTTTACCAAAAATGCGTTAACTACATTTTAGTATCACAGACAGTGTTTGATTCAAATTATCTTCCTGATCGGCGCACGCGCACACCCGCGATCCGCGAGCCGAACGCCTTGGAGAATCTAGTTTGGGACACGCTTAGGTGATGCCATCCTCTCTAAAAACCCTTTAAAGATTTTCGATCACCACGGCTTATGGAATCTTTAGTTTTTAGCTACCCACAGAAGTCCGTTTACGCTGTAAAGGCCATCTGCAGCCAACATCTCTTTTAAAGAAACAACATTCAATATCACAGACAGTGTTTGGTTCAAATCGCCTTCCTTATCTGCGCACGCGCACTCGGGCCGCAACAATCGGCGGATGACGAAACGCCGGCCATTGTTCACGGGAGCTGTTGCAACCGCTTCATTGGATCCGCGTGGCTCAATACATTCATTTGAAAGAGAGAGAGGGGAAATAATATTATGGAACAGGGTTAGTTTAAAATCGAGATGACATTGAGAAATTGTAGTCAAATACCCATAGCTCCGTAGACTGATGACGTGAACCCAATTTTAACACAAACGTGTTATATTTCTAGTTGGGTTAATAGGACAGGACTATTGTTAATACCTATGTTCTGAATGGACTTAGTTATCGCCAGTTAAAACTAGCTATATATGGGATCGCAGAAAATTTTGTATACTGATCTCCAAAATTCAGTATGAAGATGGCACTGAATGATGATGATGATATTATGTTCTGAACTTTATACTTAAGACCACAATGTATGTACAACATGTTATGTAAATAAATTTTTGATTATGATAATTTTTGGAAGGAAGAAATAAAAAAGAAAATGTGAAGAAAGAGAGAAAAAAGGGAATATGCTGATGGCTGCCATTTATGCTAAGACTGGACCCATTAGCTTCATGCTGTTCGTTTTCATTTTTCTATTTTCTTTTGTTCTATGTATCAAAATGTTTTATTTATTTTTATGTGTATGTTTGCTAAAAATGTTTATCATTATTTTTTTCTATGTAACAATACCTGAATTACAATTATATTTCAATTGAAAATACAAAAAGAGTCTACTGCAAAAATGGGGGTTCTTTGCAATCTAGGCGTCTCTACTAAGACATCCAGAATCATACAGAAGGTTTATATGTAGAAAACAACTAAGACCCCTGACCCTGATGTATGCTCCAGAACTTCAACCCTCCAGCGGTAACATGGACGATTCTACGCTACACACTAAGAGACCTCTGCCACAAACATCAGCATCTCGCGACGCGGCGAGAATTTCTAGAACATTGCGCGTCATACTACGGCAGTCTTTGGACTATTGGCTATGGCCAATAGATATAGAAAGAACGCAATGAACTACAAATATGCATCGCAAACACGCGTGCGTGGCCGAGCGGTCTAAAAAAACACTGTAGCTCCAATTACAGTGATTTGGCTTGACACGATAGCGGAACTCTGTTGTGGTGTCAAACCATAACACTGTAATTTGTGTTACAGTACTTTTTGCTGTATAAATTTTATTTATAAAACAATTATAGTTTTTCAGCTTGACACGATAGGGTACTGGCCGACCGATATGCATGCTTCACCGCGCGATTATCTCCTATCCTTTCCACGTAGCCAAACCAGCAAAGTCCATGTAAATTCCTATGCGTTTTGATATTCTGGTCGTGGTTAATGATTATCAACTGTTTAACTCGTGGTTATCATGAAAGGTATCAGTCTTAATAGAGCTTCTGCTCCTTATCACAAAATAAAGACGACCCAGAAGGTAACCTTAATACATACCACGCTCTAGCAACGCACACATAGACCCCTTGAACGGACACGAATCTCGGCACAGTCCAAGCACAGTCTATTATCTATATTTTTTTTATGGCTTTGCCCAAGCATTTAGCCAATAAAATAATTTTTCATACAAGTAATACATAAATAAACAATATTTCTTTCCTGTATGATGATGATGAATGATAAAAGATATGGGAAGTGAGAAATGATATACCCCCAACCCCTCGAGTATCTTAGTAAAGATGTGGGGCTTTACTAAGTTTTCACGCGGACTTCTTGAGAGAATTTGAAAAGTACCGTTGCACTGTTTTGTTTCATTTGCCAACACTCATGCACACTCACGCACACTTAACGGTTAATAATCCACCATTATTTCACATTAATATTCGACATAACACAAATAGAAAATAAAACAAAACCGCAGACATAACTATTCACTTTCCCGCCAAGAACTCTCGAGCACAGTCTGTATTGCGTGACCGTGAGAGGTTGTCTATGGCGCGCTTGCGTTGCTCTAGAGCTTACCTTCTGCAGCTTCCTTATGTTGGATCCCACGCGACGCGACCCAGCGGAGCGGATCGGTCAGGCCTACTATTACGCTGGCCATAACCCAAGACTGAAGTCGTATGCCGGTTAAATCGGTGCCAGAAAAATAAGAAAATTATAAGCTTTGAGACCGTCAATTTGAGGAGTCCTGTTGCATTTTACTTTGAAACGTAGTGATAATAGATGGTGACCGAAAAAATAATATAATAATTCATTACCATCTATACTAATATATAAAGCTGAAGAGTTTGTTTGTTTGTTTGTTTGTTTGTTTGTTTGTTTGAACGCGCTAATCTCAGGAACTACTGGTTCGAATTGAATAATTCTTTTTGTGTTGGATAGTCCATTTAGGAGGAAGGCTTTAGGCTATATAACATCACGCTGCGACCAATAGGAGCGAAGCATCAGTGAAAAATGTTGCAAAAACGGGAAAAGAGCCTAAAAAATTAAAAATGCTGCCGAAAGTCACTATTCCACGCGGACGAAGTCGCGAGCACAGCTAGTTAATAATATAATATTTCTTCGATATGCGACTGCAGTTGCTGATGAGATAGGTTTAGAGTTGGAATACCATATTCCGCTCTCCTACCTCATCAGCAAAGGCAGGCGCAACCGATGGTTCAACCGTGAGTGTGCCAACGCTGTTGATAACAGGCAGGCGGCGTACCGCGCTTGGATCAGAGGTAAAAATCTTGGGGATTCCAAAACCCGCTCTCTAAAAGCAGCCTATAATAATGCCGCCAAGTCCTGCAAAAGAAACTTCATTAGAGTGGATGCCCAGCGCGTTGCACGGGTCGGCCAAGAACACTGACGTATCCTACCAAAGGCGTGCAATCAAACTTCTGTCAACCCTCGCTGCCACCACTGAGATGTCCCGACGGAACATTAGCTCATAAGCAGCAGGAGAAAGTCGATCTCCTGGCCAAACTCTTTGCAGCTAACTCCCGAATCGATGACTGCAATGCACAGCCACTTACAATTCCTCACTGTGATGTGATGTCCGTGCGGAGCTGCAGTCAATTGTTGTCCCCTGTGTTAATTAACGCGCCTTTACCGTCTCTCGCTCTCTTTTGGTTGTGTGCCGGAATTTTGGAGAGCTAAGGCTAATGTGCAACCGGCCCCCAAAAAAGGAGATCGGTCAGATCTATCTAATTACCCCATAGCCGTTACTTCAGTTTTGTGCAAAATCATGGAACGTATTTTAAATAAACAATTTGTCCACTAACTGGAAGAATTCTCCATAATTTACGATCGCCAATACGGGTTTCGGTCGAAACAGTCAACGGGTGATTTTCTAGCATCAATGCACTCTGGGGTGAGGCTATTGACAAGCGTGGTGAGTCCCTGGCTGTTAGCCAAAAAATAAAAAATAAAATAGCCAAGGCTTTTGATCGGGTCTGGCATAAAGCTCTTCTTTCTAAGCTCCCGGCATACGGTCTGCCTGCTCAGTTTGGGTCGCTGGCTTTCTGCACGAGCGTAGAATCCGTGTCCTGTCTGATGGATGTGCTTCGCGGTTCATGTCAGTGAACGCTGGTGTCCTTCAAGGTTCCGTTCTGTCCCCCACGCTGTTCCTTCTGCATATCAATGATATGCTTCCACTTGGAAATTTTCATTGCTATGCAGATGATAGCACAGTGCATGGAGTATTGCTCGCACATCTGGGACGGTTCCGCAAGTACCTTCTCGATGCCTTGGACAGATTGCAGTGTCGCGCTGTACGCATTATCGGCAATGCAGAAGTCGTAAATGCTCTCGAATCTCTGCAATTGCGTAGAGATGTTGCGTCACTCAGCGTGTTTTACCACTTATACCATGGCGAGTGTTTTGAAGAGCTCTTTGATTACATCCCACCTTCTTCCTTCTTCCATAGGAGTAAACGTGCTGCACTCCGGAGTCACCGCTTTACTGTTTCAAATATTACATCGCGCACAAATCAATTTGGAATTCCGGAGACTTTGTCGCACAAAAGATGGAATAACCTACCAGCACACGTTTTCCCTCCTTCCTATGATATGAGGTCCTTCAAACGAGGCGTGAAGACGCACCTTGTGGGCTAGCAGAGTGAGGGTAACTGATGCTGCGTTGTCTTCACGCTGCACCAGTTGTCTTCGCATCCGGACTCCATTTTTGTTAACATCAGGTGAAATCGAGTCATTCGCCGTGCAAAGTAAGCAAGTATACAAAAAAATTTTTGGTTATGAACTAAAACTAATGGAAGGTAAGGAAATATTAAATAGCAATTTAATATATAACCAGAGTTAAGAGAGTAGTCCGCCACCTTTCATGAAATATTATTAATTCACATAGAATATTATTGATTAAACGAAACATTCTTTTAACAAAAATTTTTTACTGCCTTCTCAATCGAGATAAGCGAACCTGCGACTTTCCGGTGGTAACTCGGCCCTAGTGGCCGGAGCACGGACGTCTCTACAGCCTGCGATGATCGATGGGCATGTTCCATCGCTCTTTCTTTTTTTTCACTCCCCTATTGTCCAAGTTTATTAGCCGTTAAATTAGAGAGGGCAACTGCATCCTTTCGTTCCTTTGGATTCTTGTGTTAAGGTGCTGTAGTGTTGATGTGGAATATGAACACCAGTTGCACTTCACTTTGTGTATTATAATAAAAATGTTACAGTATAATATTAAATCGATCTCCGAGCACCTCGGCTCTTAGCCGGGCGGTCTAGCTCCTGTCTACGACAGTATCAGCGACTGTGTCAAACCGTTGCAAACCTTTTTAATTACATATTCGATGATTCAAATACTCATCATCATGAAGAGGCTTACATACATAAATTAAACTAACTTTTACTATGAGCTGCATATAACCTCCTTAATAATGCAGTGAAACTAACAAATTTATAAATTTTCATCATTGTAATGCTAACCTACATTTCACAAATAAATAATTCTGATTCTGATTCTGATTCTGATTCTGATTCTGATTCTTACAGTATACACGCCTGCACATCACACATCAGCCAAATTAAAAAAATAAAAATTGCTTAACAGATTTTGAACTTTATGTCTATTGTTGAAATAATACTTACTTATACTTATAGGCAATGAAAATAATCATCAACAGCCTATATTAGTCCGGTAGTATTATAAGCCGAATTGATTAGTTTCTTGCTTCTTCTTTATCACCATATAGCTCTTTCTTGGTACCTTCGCTAAGTATACTTCTTTTCTGCTAGTTCTTTTTTTGCTTTGTAGCTTTTCAAAGCTATATAGTTTTATATCTTAAGCACAGTGCTTTCATCTCGCCTAATGTTAAGTGATGATAAAGTTCAATGGTGGAAGCGTACTTCACCCGCGATTCTCTACTACTGAGGCACTGACTATCTTATCTCTAGCTGCCGGAACACAACAATGCTGCAAACACTGATATTATGGCGACATATTTAGATAAGATGGTGGTAGCTCACGCGGACAAACAAGTCCTACCACCAGCCAAACCGAGTACACAATGTACCCCCCGCTGGGAATCGAGCCCGGGACAGGTCTAAACCGATTGTCCACTAGACCACAGAGGCGGTTAGATTTGCTATTAAAAAGACTTTTGATAGAAACAACTCATTTCCCATTCCACTAAGTACAGTCACGAGCAAAAACATGTCATCATCTCAGCCAAAAAACGTCCACTGCTGGACAAAGGCCTCCCCCAAGGATCTCCACAACGACCGGTTTTGTGCTGCTCGCATCCAGCGGCCTCCCGCGACCTTCACCAGATCGTCGGTCCACCTTGTTGGAGGCCTGCTTACACTGCGCTTTCCGGTACGCGGTCGCCACTCCAGGACTATCCCGCCCCAGCGGCCATCAGTACTGCGAGCAATGTGCCCTGCCCACTACCACTTGAGCTTAGCAACTCTTCCCTTAAAAACATGTAAAAAGTTATAACTCTTATTACAATGGAATAAGAGACAAAATGCTTTCCTTATCGGAGCTCGTGACTGCACATGGTTTTTCTATGCGTGTCCTTATGAAAATCATGCGGCTTCCATTGCCACATATCTTGATGGTGAGCTATTTGACCGAATTCTATTCCGTTTACGTCTTGGCTGCCGACCAGATCATTTTAAAAACAACTATACTAACAGGACATTTGTTTACAGTGATCTCGGATCGGTTGCGATCTCATTAGCAAGTTGATGTACATGAAAAAAAAACTATTCTAATTAAAGACTTTATCTTTAATTAGAATAGTTTTTTTTTCATGTACGGCTTAGTGCGGTGCACATTTATTTAGTCAGTGTCCAAGTTGGGAGACGTTGTGAAATATAAAATTCAAAATTCAAAATCATGATACGATGATGATCGTTTATTCAGTTTAGGCTACAAATAGCTCTTATGAACGTCATTTTATGCCATCGGTTCGTAAGTCTATCTACTCTGGGCGGGAGATCTTGTATTGAGAAGAACCGGCAAGAAACTCAGCAAGTGTCCAGCTCTTTTCTCCCTTACAGCGTCATAAATATTGGAAAATGCCCTATCATAAAAGGACACTTTCCATCACAAATAAAAACTCAAAATGTAAAGGACAATCACAACATGTAAAAAAACACAAAAAATAAAAAATTACTAAATAAAATATTTAAGTCTGCAAAAACATAATTTACCAGTTTAATTTTTTACAATATCATACAGTACTAGTAAAAGTCAAAAAAACTATAGTTAATAATAATAAAAATAAAACTAATTGTAATGTTCAATGCAACGCTATTTTGTTATCTGCAGGACACTGTTTATAAGTAGTATTATGTATAATGTTTTTTATTAAAGCCAGGCTGTTTTATCTTCTAAATATTCTTTGACTGTATAATAACCTTTTTTAAGTAAAGAAGACTTTACATGTTTTTTAAACTTATCTAAAGGTAAATCTAGTACAGTATTTGGTATTTTATTGTAATAGTGTATACCTTGCCCCAAGAAAGAACCAAGCACCTTCTGTAACCTGAACAGTGGCATTACAAGTTTTGACTTACTTCTAGTATTAAAATTGTGTACATCACTGTGTTTAGTAAATGAATTGATATTACAACGTACAAGAACTATACAATTATAAATAAATTGAGAAGCCACTGTCAAGACACCAATTTCTTTAAAAAGATTTATTAAAGAAGCTCGTGAACCTAGTCTATAGATTGCTATTACTGCTCGTTTCTGTAAAATGAATATAGTTTCAATATCAGCCGCTGTTCCCCACAGTAAGAGGCCATACGACATGACACTATGAAAATAACTAAAGTAAACTGTTCTAGCAGTTTCAACGTCTGTTAACCGGCTTTTTTTTTCTAATGGCATAAGCAGCAGAACTAAGTTTGCCGGCCAACTTCGAAATGTGAGGATTCCATTGAAGTTTTGAGTCAAGGGTTATACCTAAGAAAACTGTTGAGTCTACCAAATCTAATCAGTTTTTCATTTTCAGTGATTTAAAAGTTTTTATAATATCCATTGAATCAATATATTTAAATTGAAAAGAAACATTACATTTTGGTACATATTTTTGGAGTAATGCTTGTGAAGCTTCTGGTGATGAATCCAAATTTGAGGTTGTCAGCACAGGTATATTTACAAAAAAATCATCAAAAATATTAGCAATATGTGAATCTGAATTGACTAAGTTTTCGTTTACTTTTAAAGTGAAAGTATTATCCCGTGGTTTAAATTTACCTGTTTCACGGTTTATAATGTCCCAAGTGGCTTTAATTTTATTGTTGGACTTTTTAATTTTTTCTATAATATAATTAGATTTTGCTACTATACATACTTTCTTAAATATTTTCGAATAATTCTTTACATATTCCGTAAAATTAGAATTTTGGTTATATTGTTTTAGACTATATAAATCATACAATTTATTTCTACTTTTATATATACCAGTCGTGGCCCAGTCGCAGAACTTAAGTTTATGAGTAATTTTGATTGTTCTTTGTGTAAACACTTGGTCATATTCAGTCTTTATGAAGTTAAAAAGATTAGTATATAATACATCTGGATCATCTTGTCCAAATGGCAATGCATTAATTTTACACGATATATTATTTTTAAAACGCTCTACTCGCTCCTTTGTGACTGGTTTACAGTTCACTATTTTTGGCTCATCCTTAATATTAAAATCATAGGTCACCTTTAAACCGCAATGGTCAGACGTAAGCTTACTAATGACTGACTTAGAAACAGGGTCATAGTCTGTAAAAACATTATCAAGACAAGTGGCTGAATGTGAAGTCATTCTAGTGGGTTCGAGAAATAGATTAATGAGATTAAAACATTTAAACAAGGCCACAAGACGAACACTCATTGAAGTGCTTTCTAGAATATTTATATTAAAATCGCCACATACAAAAACAAATTTATTTTTTAATTTTAATTTTCTTAGTACGTCTTCCATTACAGATTCGAAAATGCCGAAATTGCCCGATGGGGGTCGGTATACACACACTATTACAAAGCTATTAAACTCCACACATGATAGCTCAATATTACGCTCCACTGATAAGCCTACAATATCGTTGCGATCTTTATATTTTATATTACTTCTTACTAGTATTAAAGAACCACCGTGAATAGCTGAGCTTCGCACGTACGCGCTTGCTAATTGGAAATTATTTACATAGAATGATGTGTCATGACTTCTTAGCCAATGCTCAGTTAAACAAAATATATGAATTGCCTGACTTTTTGCAAATAATTCTAACTCTAAGTCTTTGCCAGCCAAACCTTGAATATTTTGATGTATAATAGTAATTAATGAGGACTTGGCTTTTGTCTTAGACCTCAGTTTAAACATGAGGTTGTTGTTACCTTATTACCAGTTGTAGATGTTGCATTAGTAGAACTACTAATGGTTACGTTGTTATGACGTATAGACTTAGTTATACCATTTATAACTGTATCCTGTATATTATAAGCTAACAATTTAGCTATTTGGGTCCTACATTTCGTAGAAAGATACATAGTATCTGTAGTCAAACTAAAGCTATTAATAAATTTATTTATATCAAAATATAAAATAGTGTCACTATGACGACAAATCAAATTAAACAATAATAAATTTAATTCATAAATGCGCTTATTTTGTTCCCAGGTCAAATTGGTACAATAGGGAAAAGCGCTAATTATTATCCTGCAATTTGTTTCTGATTGCAGTTTTATCAAAATATTAAAACCATTTATGATGTCACGTTTCTTCGTTTGTGAGCTGTCACCACATAACACAATAATATTAGTGTAACTATTCAATGAATCCTGTGATATTTTGTTTACTATAGTATTCAACGACTGACCTGGAGTACAAATATTAAGTTTTGTGCTCAACGCAATCGAAAGCCTTGGACAAGTCGCAAAACACTCCAAGGGCGTTTTGAGACTTCTCCCAGGCATCAAATATATGTTTAAATAGAGCAACACCTGCATCAGTAGTAGAACGACCCTTTGTAAATCCATATTGTTTATTATGTAAAAGGTTGTTTATGTTAAAATACGACATCAACTGTTCCAATATAACTTTTTCATAAATTTTGCTTAGAGTTGGTAGTATTGAAATGGGTCGATAGTTACTGGGGTCTTCTTTGTTTCCCGATTTGAACAAAGGTATGACCTTACTAAACTTCATAAGATCGGGAAAGATACCTTTATTTACACAGTTATTAAAAATTTCAGCAAGATATGGTGCAATAGAATGTATAATATTCTTAATTACTTTTATAGAGATGCCCCACAAATCACTTGTGTTTTTAATTTTCAGTGATTTAAATGTTTTTATAATATCCATTGAATCAATATATTTAAATTGAAAAGAAACATTACATTTTGGTACATATTTTTGGAGTAATGCTTGTGCAGCTTCTGGTGATGAATCCAAATTTGAGGTTGTCAGCACAGGTATATTTACAAAAAAATCATCAAAAATATTAGCAATATGTGAATCTGAATTGACAAAGTTGTCGTTTACTTTTAAAGTGAAAGTATTATCCCGTGGTTTAAATTTACCTGTTTCACGGTTTATAATGTCCCAAGTGGCTTTAATTTTATTGTTAGACTTTTTAATTTTTTCTTTAATATAATTAGATTTTGCTACTATACATACTTTCTTAAATATTTTCGAATAATTTCTTACATATTCCGTAAAATTAGAATTTTGGTTATATTGTTTTAGACTATATAAATCATACAATTTATTTCTACTTTTATATATACCAGTCGTGGCCCAGTCACAGAACTTAAGTTTATGAGTAATTTTGATTGTTCTTTGTGTAAACACTTGGTCATATTCAGTCTTTATGAAGTTAAAAAGATTAGTATATAATACATCTGGATCATCTTGTCCAAATGGCAATGCATTAATTTTACACGATATATTATTTTTAAAACGCTCTACTCGCTCCTTTGTGACTGGTTTACAGTTCACTATTTCATATTTAAATCATAGGTAATATATTAGTTTTATTAACACTTACTCTTTTTTTTTTTTTACTTCAAAAAGACATTTATTCAGAAATCAATTCAATTACAATGTGGAATAAATAAAAGAAACTTAACTAAAACTATTACTAAATTAAAATATGGCGTCAAAAATTCCTCCGCGTCGCTGTCGACTGGTAATGTACCCAAGAGACTGGCGGCATTGCCTCGTTGTATGGCAATGCTTAGCCTCTGGCCAAGGTAAAAGCCAGCCTTTGGGTCATGGGAAGAGTCAACCAGCCGTTTGGAGATGTCATTACCATTACACTTACTTTACTTGTGTTAACAAAAATGTGTAATGATAAATTGATATTTCTATCAAACCCCGTTGAGTATCATTAAAGATGTGGGGTTTTACTGAGACTTCACGCGGACCCATCATAATCAGCTCATTTTTTATGTCCCCACTGCTGGGGCACAAGCCTTCCCTATGAATGGATAGGGAGTACGGGCCATAAACCATCACGCGGGCCCAGTGTGGATTGGTGGTTGTTAACGACTGCCAGCCGGGACCAACGGTTTTACGTGCCTTCCGAAGCACGGAGGAGCTCGAGATGAAACATTTTTGGTCACCTATCCGATGACCGGCCTTTGCGAAAGTTGCTTAACCTCAGCAATCGTAGACCGGGCGTATTATCCACTGCGCCATCGTACCCTCACGCGGACTACTTTAAAGAATTTGAAAAGTGTGCGGAGTGTATAGAATGTTTTCTGTCATTGTTAACACTTATGCAAAATCACCACACCACTTCATGTCACATTAATATAGGGACCGGATTATATGTATTTGCATATTTGTATAAGCATTTGCATATTTAAGACATCTTCAGCGGTAATAGCGGAATAGGTAATAGGTAATTTTACTTAAGATCTAATTGTGATGCATATTATTGATACATAATTAGAATATATTTCGAGCGCAGCGCACCGCACTCAGCAGCCACGCGTCTTTATTTCGCGGCAGAACTTTTGCCAGAAACTATAGTGCTATACCACTAGAAATAATAATAATATGTGTTTACATTGCATAAGCATTGTATTATTTAGTGAATTACGGTTGAATTTCGACCACTGAGCACGGTAGTTATTATTACTACTTCTATTCTATGTATCCACATATTATTATGTAGATAGATATCTCAAAAGCTCCTCATCTTCACCTGAGAACGAACAAATACTGACAGCTCCGTTTCTCACGCTTGTGAGCGAATGGCGCAATACTGATGCCGAACACGCTCGACACAGCCATTAAGGTGTTGCGTCCGTCGCGGGCGCAATTACCGACAATACTGCATCAATCACCATTCGTTAGTGCCTTAAAAGCGGACAATTAAAGTGCCCGATCGGTTTAATTGCGGTTTTTATACGACATGAGTTGGACTTGCTGTAGATATTAGAGGTATTCGTGTGTTTATCTATGCACGTAGGTATAACACTGAGCTGATGGTAAGCCGAGGAGCTCGATGGCGCAGTGGTTACGCGCCCGGTATGCGAGTGCTAAGGTTAAGCATCTTTCGCAAAGACCGGTCACCGGATGGGTGATCAAAAATTTATCATTTGGAACTCCAAAAAAGCCGTAAAGCCATTGGTCCCGGCTGCATTACCAATCCGCACTGGGCCCGCGTGGTGAATTATTGTCCGGTCACCCTATCCATCCATAGGGAAGGCTCGTGCCCCAGCAGTAGGGACATAAAATGAGCTGATGCTGACGATGATGATGGTAAGCTTACGTACGCTCAGTGCGCACGCCAGTTTACTAAGAAGATCGGCTATGCTAGCCATCTTCGGGCGCACCAGCGCCGTTCCGGCTAGGAGTCGAAGTGGTCGCCATGAGCGAAATCGGTCGGACCAATCACCATCAACATCATCATCACATTGAGCTGAGGTAGATAATTATACCACAGTGGGTATTGAGTGGAATGTGTGTGCCTGGTTCTGATGGTAAAACATCAGTGTATACAGGGTGAAATTTTTATCACCGTCCAAACCTTTTGAGATGACTCGCGTGATACAAACGAACAACTCTTACTATCGGACCAACTCCCGAACTCGAAAATAAAATTCAGCTGTTCCATACAAAACATCAATATTCATTCGACCTTAGTTATGTCAATAAAAGTATAGGTATAATAAGTTACCTGAACATATTAAAAATGAAGACACGTTGAGGAATTTTATTAACAAATTAAGAATTTATCTGCTAAACAAAAGCTATTATAACATAAAAGAATATTTTAATGATAAATCATCATCTGTAAAATAATTAATAATTAATATAATTAAAGGTATATATATATATTTATTTTTTTAACAGATAATAAATTATAAATAAAGTAATAAAGTAAGTAAATATTCTATGTACCGCTAGCTGGGCAAATGACACAAAAATACATAGGTATAATATTCCAATATAACATTATAAATTAATTTTTAATCAGTGATAAATTATGATACAAATAAATATGATATAATTATAATTAAAATAATAATGATCTCTCTTTCTCTCTCCTACTAAAGCTGTGCTGTGCCCGACAGGGTCCGTAATTGATCCATTGTAAAAACCTACCATCTTATTATGTAAACATTATGGAATGCAATAAAGTATTGAGTATTGAGTATTGACCAAAATGTATGGAACAGCTGAATTTTATTTTCGAGTTAGGGAGTTGGTCCAATAGTAAGAGTTGTTCGTTTGTATAACGGGAGTCGTCTCAGAAGGTTTGGACGGTGATAAATAGTGACCCTGTAAATGTTTGGCAGTCCCAGATCATCTTGGCGGCATGTAAACCGAACTATTTTACATACACCGGAAGTACATTTTTTTCCAAAGAAAGCTTGCTGATTCGCACAGGCGGCGTTTAGCGTCCCCGTACTTTTTTGGGGGTGGCGAGAAACTTAAACGGTTCTTAAAACCGTGCGATCGGAACACCGTCAAAGGTTTTCTAGAGGGAATAGCATCACGCACCGGTGCGTTGCGTGTCCCAATTCCCTACTAGAATCTCCGATCCGATCCGAAACCTTCGGAGAGTCTAGTAGGGCACGGGGACGCGCACTTTTAGGTGTGCGATGCCGTTCCCTCTAGAAAACCTCTGAAAGTGATTCGTTTTAACACGGCTTGAGGTACCTTTTACGTACCTCGCCGCCCCCTAAAAAGCCCGGTGACGCTGAAAATGCCGTCGAAGGCAATCAGCAATCTCTCTCTCAAAAATAAAAAAACTACTAGAATCTCTGAGGGGTTCGGATCGTAACGAGAGCGAAACAACCCGAGGGCGCCTTTAAAGGTCAGGCCCTCGGCTCTTGTAGAGGAAGGGAATCTCTAGAAAGCCATCTAGAAATTCTGTGAGGATGTTCGGATGTTTGACGACCTCCTTGGTCGAGTGGTTTGTACACTGGTTTTCATGGTGTCGCCATCTCTGAGGTCTCGGATTCGATCCCCGGTCGGGTCAATTTAGAAATCATTGTTTTTCTAAATTGTCTCGGGTCTGGGTGTTTTCTATGTATAATAAGTATGTATTTAAGTATTTTAAGTAAGTTTATCCGTTGTCTAGTAACCATTTAACGAGTTTCATAATATTTCATAATATATTTCATAATAATAAGAAGCTTCTCTTGGGCTAGATAATTGGTGTGAGTGTAGGAAAGCTAATTTATTTGTAAATTTATTTAATCACTACGGCTTTTAGCAATCTTAAGTTTCTCGCCAACCCTAAAACTGGATTTTAAAAATATAAAAAATTCTCATTATGTCCAATTATTATTCATTGTTTTTTTCCCTAATACAGTAATGTAAGCTGTAAGCTTTTATAAAGCTTTCACTGCTAAGAAAGTGCAAATTAACACAAATATCTGTAACAATAAGTCATTATTTGTCCATTATCTAGGAAATTCTTGTACATTAGCAAGACGCCATCTGGCGTCCATGTGTCGGCGCGTAGCCATTGCTGGTATTCGGAACAAAAAACGCTACTAAAATAAAATTGTAAACTTTGTGTATTACTTGCTTTGTATGGGACGCTGGTAAAGTAACAGTTGCAAACTGCGCAATGTAACATTCGCACATGAAACTTACGTTACATTTAGTTATTTGGTACAGGAGAGCAGTCCGCAATTGTATATGCTCTGGTGACTTTAGCAGCCTTAGAAAGTTGCCTATTGTTAGTACGTGGTAGTTGATAATTACAGCGATGCTTGACTAACCTCATAACGAATAGTTAATGTCGTAATGGACAATATTTTTTTACGATTTTTAAACTATCATTAACACAAGCATTAGAATAATTAGTAACAGGATTAATGACAGTGATTTTGTTTATTTATTGGGTATTCCACTTAGAGTTAAGAGTCATTTCATACTTAAAACTTAGTGTACCACAGGAAGTAAGTACCTAATATACCTAATTAAAGTTAATATAGCATGCTTAAAAATATAATATTTATTGTTTAACAAAAAACACAAAAACTAACTGCATAATGGCCCCCGCAATACTGCAAAAAAAATAGTAACAGTTAAGTATTTGTAAGTATTAGGTTTTTTCAATATTAGGTTTAGATGGAACAGGTATTTTGTATCTAATCCGACCCACCTAGTAACTAGTTTAATGAGCACGTGCCTCGCATCGCCAACGTCACGGACACACCCAACCTTCCCACCGAGTGGACACGTGGCCTAATTAATGCTGCCTCAGCCGAGTAAGGCCGAATGTGCCCGACAAGTTTCTAAATTGAGCTGCACACGTTTTGTATGGGCCACGTGTATGTTGCGCTATTAGTCTGGCTAACTAGTTTAACTTTGAACGTAGGGTTGCCTGTCCGCTAGACCGCATTTGCTGAAGTTACCTAAGTTAGTTATACGCACAGGCCGGTCATGCCGGATTGGTGACTTTTTTTTACATTTGACGGGTAAGTAAGCACTTGACCTTTATTCATCTCACCTGATGTTAAGTGATGATAAGGCTGAAGGTGGAAGCGAACTTCACCCGGATTCCTCAACTAATAAGGCGCCGGCTATCTTAAAAAAAAATAGCGTGAGCTTCTCCGTGCTTCGAAGGTATGTATGTGAAGCCATTCGGCTGCCCCATTTCAAAACCTAGGAAGGACCTAAAAGCAAATTTTACAGGAGAGCGTTTAAACGTAAAATAGGTCAGCCTTAGTAAGGAGCACAAACCACATGAAAACCTAGCAAGTCTCAGAGATTTACTAGGTTTTGAAATGGTTAAAGTGCTTTGCTAGGTTTAAAAATGGTTATGAGATGGTGAATGGTGCACTTACTAGGTATTGATGCTTCAATATCTCTGTTTGTATCTTAGATTTCAATGCGGGTGTTTTTGTATTGTGTAGGGACTTACTATATTTGGAAGATTAATGCAAAAACCTATTTTTACAAAAAATGTTCCTTACTAGGTTTTGAAATGGGGCAGCCGCATTGGTCCCGGCTGCATTAGTAGATAATCATCATCATCATCATCATCAGCCTACACACGTCAACTGCTGGACATAGGCCTAATAATAACAAATGACAACCACCAATCTGCACTGCGCCTGCGTGGTTTAAGCCCGTTCTCCCTGTGGTTTTTCCATACACACGGAAAGCTCGGGCCCCAGCAGTGGGGACATTTCATGAGCTAGTGTGGTGATGATAATAAAGTGTAAATACCATATTTATTTCTAGATACTGTAAGCTCTTTCTGCGTAAAACGGAACGCACCTGATTAAATTTAAATGAGGGTATACAAGCTACCAACTAATTGTGAGATGTTCAACACCTCAATCTCCCTGTGACCACGGACCCTGCAAAGGGTTCGAAACGTCAGGATAAACATTAAATAAGTAATGTGTAAAATAAACGCGAGTAGATCCGTAAAAGTTGTTTCGTTTCAATGTAAATACCATTTTAATTTAATTGAGGAGAAACTAATAATCTAGTAGGGTACGGGGACACGCACTAGTGCGTGATGCCGTTCCCTCTAGAAAACCTCCGAAGGTGATTCGTTTCACACGGCTTGAGGAACCCTTTTCAAGTTCTCAAGTTTCTCGCCGCCCCCAAAAAGCACGGTGAAGCTAAATGCCGTCTGAGGCAATCAGAAAATACTTTGAAAAAAAAGACCTCTAGAAACTCTCTGAGGAATTTCGATCACTAAGCCACAACGTTTAGCCGCCCATTACTACTCCTCCTCCTAGCCGATTTCGGCTACGGCGACCGTCTTCCATTCCGCTGTTGTTGGCGTTCGTGCGCCTTTAGATGGCTTATATAGCCTACTTTCTTTAGAAAGGTGCGCGCGCATAGAGAGCAGGTTAAGACACCATTCTCAAAGTTATAACTGACGTCCGCCGGTGGTCGAGCCTTCAGTTCATCGCGCTTGGCATCTAACTCAGAGCGCCGCAGTGACTCAAAATCAAAAACCTTGTCTTTGACTAGGGATCTCCACTCCGGGCGCTTTGATGCCAGGCGTTCCCAACGGGGGGGATCAATGTCACATTGCCTCATATGTCGTTTAAGCACATCCGTTTATCGGAGAAGCTGCCCACCAAGCTTGCGCTTGCCCTCCTTGAGCTCTGAATAGAAAACGCGCTTTGCCACTCTCTCCTCCGCCATTCGCGACACGTGACCGCACCACCGAAGCTGTCGCCGCATAAGGTAGGCTTCAATGCCACCAACATTAGCTCTTCGCAGCACTTCAGTGTTTCGAACACGATCGTGCTATTTGATTCCCAATATTTTTAACCGACTTCAAAAAAGGAGGAGGTTACTCAATTCGACTCGTATATATATATATATTTTTTTAATGTGTGTTCGTGGATAACTTCGTCGTTTATGAACCGATTTTGATGAATCTTTTTTTGTTGGAAAGGAGATATCCCAAGGGTGGTACCATGATAAGGAAACCAGGATCTGATGATGGCATCCCAGAGAAATTGAGGAGAACTTTCGAAAATTGTAGGGGCGACTAGTGCGTTTGTTAATGATTTCATTAAGTATTTTAAAGCACTACTACTGAATGAAGGTCTGGAGTCAATCTGATGATGGAGCCGAAAGACAGTCGAGGGAACTCCTCAACGATTTACAGCAATTACATGGTGTTTGGGCTTGACTAATTTGTATTGATGAGAACTTTACACCTAGATGGGTTGTGACTGCCATTAGGGGTCTGATGATGAAGACGAAGGACAGTCAAGGGAACTCCTCAACGTTTTACAGTAGCTACCTTGTGTTTGGTCTTAATTCATTTCTATTTATAAGAACTTTGCACCCATATCGGTTATAAGTGCCATTTCAGGTCTGATGATAGAGACCATAGACAGTCGAGGGAATTCCTCAACGATTTACAGCACTTACCTTTTGTTGGGCTTACTTCATCCAGTTCAATATGCCAAAATGTTTAGTTCGTACAAAAATAATACCTAATTAAGATTGAAGTTTTACATAGGAATACCACTACCTACTAGGCCATCGTTTCCTCTTTCGAGAAGCATCTTTGTTAGGTTTACGTCTACCCATCACTGAAAACAGTAAAATAAAATATTTTTTTACAAAAAAAAACCGACTTTAAAAAAACAGGAAACTTAAATAAGTAAAAACAGCTCTAAAAAGCAATAAATAATATTGAAATCATATTATTAATTACCTAGATACGCATGTCAGTTTTAAAAATTGTCTACTGAAGTCGGGTGGAGCTTTTACAATAAAAGGTGGAAATAATGGAACAACTATAAAAGTTTAAATGAAACAAAATTGTCCCCCAGCCGACCACCAACAACCCGACTTCAATAGACAATTTTTAAAACTGACATGCGTATCTAGGTAATTAATAATATGATTTCAATATTATTTATTGCTTTTTAGAGCTGTTTTTACTTATTTAAGTTTCCTGTTTTTTTTTTGAAGTCGGTTTTTTTTTTCCTAAGACATCTCAGGTGGAAGCGGTCCAGCGCACGAATGTGCGCACGAATGAACTGCAATCTCTTGCCAATATCGTGTTGTTTATTTCTCGCTTTTTAGTGATTCAATTCGATCTATTTATCAAAAGCGAATATGGGCAGACCTACTAAACGCGCTGCTCGTATGAGACAGCGCCGTTTAAATGAGACAAGCGAAGAAAACTAGAAAAACCTAAGTATGTCAAAGTAGGAAATCAAAAACTGAGTTCCAGTGCCTGCCTTCTTTTGCTTCGTCATAGTCGCTTAACTATTTTAATCGAGATATCTTATCGCAACCTGTGGTCTTTTTCATCTGTTACACTTAATCAAATAATACTTTCTAAATGTAAATGCTTGACTTATTGCTGAAAATACCAAAATCGCTATAGGTGTGCCTACTATATTTGAGGAGTTCCCTCAATTCCTTAAGGTTTTCATCATCAGAACTAGACCAAATTAAAATGGGACCAAACGGGAAGCACTGGCTTTCAAATAAAGAAAGAATCATCAAAATCGGTTCACCCAGTCGAAAGTTCTGAGGTAACAAACATAAAAAAAATACAGTCGAATTGAGAACCTCCTCCTTTTTTTTGAAGTCGGTTAAAATGGTGGAACATGGTAGCTAGGGCTTCGCACTACAGTAGGGAAGTAGCCAGCAATGCTCAATAAAGAGCAGTCTGCTCGTGGATTCGACCAGCGTATGCATACATAGGTACAAAACATTCTCTGTATCCTACAGCAGTGTTGCAGGCGGCCGGTTCCAAGAAGGTTGCGTGTTGGCACATCGTTAGCACGCGTCGGCATCCCGCTCCACAAACAAGCGACCACACACTGCACACGAGCCTACAGACGGGAAAAATTCTCATTTACCAACGAACTTCACCTATTGGAGTATCTATACAAATTTTTACTTTTTATTTTCTAGTGCTAATTGCTGCACTGAAGCTAAATTAAATATTTATAAAATACAGTGAAAAAATTTAACGCCTACCCGACCCAACCAGGAATCGAATTTGGGTCTTCCGCAATTCGGGCGGCTGCACTGACCGCTATGCTACCGAGAAGGCTGACGTAAGCGCTGAATTTTATCACTGCTTTTTGATTTTTTGAGTGCTAATAGCGGCACAGTGCGCCATCTATCCAACGGTTATTGCAACCGATGGCTATGCAGATTCATCTTTGCAGATGAAAAACCACAACTGTGATAACACAACGCTATCTTACTAAATTAATAAATTTAACGCTATCTTACTATATTATATTAATTTATCTTATTAACGCAAATTTACTATAGTAAATTTTTACTTTTTATTCCAAGGAAGGGAGGAAGACCCAGGTGCGATTCCTAGCTGGGTCGGGTAGGTATCCATATAGTTCCATTCGCCATTCGGTCACGATAACGTTAACGAAAATTGGTTTGGCATTGAAACAGCGCCTCCTGGAGAAAACTTTAAATTTTGCAATAAACATTTTCGTTTTCGTTGACATGATCGAATAGCGAATGAAATTCCTAGACAAACGTCATCAAATGAATACGGATGGTAAACAAAACGCACAATCGGCACCCTGTGTGGTAAAATGTTAACACGTTTTTTTTTAAACCAGGAAGTGCTGCTTCAATGCCGTTCATATTTTCGTTTTCGATCGATGATGATGATAAAGGAGACAGATCAAACCACAACCAGAAGACAGTCAAAGCGCAAAAGAAAACGTACGTAACCATACAAATACTATTAAATCCGAAGCATGCGTCAACGAAAGCATTAAACAAATTAACACCTCAAAACTCTTCTCAATTAAGTCAAATAAAACACTGGCACCGTCATTCAATAAAGATTTCCAACGCGATGGCATCCCACAGCGTGGAGATTAAACTTACAGCCATCAATTACAAAACGAGCTGGGCCCACTGACCATGCTCTCATGCCCAGGGGACTAATCTTATTTCGACACCTATCGCAATACCTTTCAAAGGTATAGTGATTGTGATAGCGATCGATGGAATTGTGTTACTTCAAACGTTTTGTAAAGGGACGAATGTTCTTAATATGTCATAAGAAAAATATTAAAAACTAGCATTTTTCCTATGACTTCGTCCGTGTGGATTTAAGATTTAAAAACAAAACTTTTTTTATCAAAATTAAATACAGCCTATGTTACCCGCAAGATATGTAGCATTCTATCGGTAAAATCATTTTTGAAATTGGACCGGTAGTTCTACAGATTAGCCCCGACATACAAACAAACAAATAAAGTCACAAACGTTAAGTAGGCACCTCTTTATTAATAATTTATTAATAGTACCTATTGATATATTTATAGACTTACCTTATAACCGCTACCTATACAATTTATTGCAGAAATCAGTGAACTCTTTCGTTTGACACTTCCCAATAGCTTTCAAAGATATTTGCGTTTGTCATTTTGCATAGACGATTCCAAAGATACACACCAGCGTTGCCAGATTGGGGGTTTTTTCCCCATTTTTTGGAAAAAATTGGCATTTGGAGAAGTTTTGGGGAAATGATATCCTAGGGGAAATTTTTGGGGAAGTAATTTCAACTTTGAGGTTGACTATTTCCGAACGAATAACTTAACGAAGTCAAGTCTAAACAAAGTGGAAATTGTTTGTTGATTGATAATTGAAAGCGTCGTTCGCTTCGTTAGTCATTAAATTTGTTTGATCCGGTTTGACTGAAAAGTTTTGTATATAAATAATATATTAATGCTGAAAAGGCAAAAAGGTAAAAAATTTTTTCAACATTTGTGTTTTTGTAATTTGTTCGCAACAAAATTTGCGTTAAAAATTATATTAACATTTATAAATAGCTTGCCTACTTCTTAACTGATCTTTAGTATTTGTAAAAATATTATGATCGGATGTTAATGACGGTAGTTGTTAACATTGAATGGGCGCCTTTGGCTTTCAAAGTAAAAAGTAAATAGTGTTGTATAATTTCGGCGAGCTGGTTAGAACCACGATAGCTCAATTGGAAGAGCACCTGACCCGGTATGTCAGAAGGGTGCAGGTTCAAACCCTGCTCGTGGAAATTTTTTCAACATTTGTGTTTTTGTAATTTGTTCGCAACAAAATTTGCGTTAAAAATTATATTAACATTTATATTAATGCTATTTTTATTTGTAAATTACATCAAATCAGGTTTGGGGAATTTTTATAAAATTTAGTATCATTTTGGGGAAAAATCATTTTGAATCAGGGGAAATTCGAGAAATCTCATCTGGCAACCCTGATACACACGAGTAGGTTAGGTATATGAAATACATAATGTCGTTCATTCGATATCTTCTTCGAAACTGATGTTTGAAACTTAGATTTTTTTCTCTCTTTTGTTTTTTTTACATGTTGTGATTGTCCTTTTTTGTGTTTTTATTTGTGATGGGAAGTGTCCTTTTATTTTCCAATATTTTTGACTATGTAAGGGAGAAAAGTGCTTGACACTTGCTGAGTTTCTTGCCGGTTCTTCTCAGTGCAAGGTCTCCCCCCAGAGTAGACTTACGAACCGATGGCATAATGACGTTCATAAGAGAAATTTGTAGTCTAAACTGAATAAATGTATTTTTTTTTGAAAACGCGTCGCGATCGTGCCTAATTGTACGATATGATGTAAACTTGTACCTATATCTTAGGTAGGTACTTATCGTAACATAAACATTCGGTAGTTTAATTCGGGTTCGTGTGTATCCCAATATTTCCATTGATGGATTGATGAATACTGGGATCAACAAAGTCAAAGTCAAATCGTTTATTCAATATAGATAGGCCTTTACAGGCACTTATTGACGTCAAAACAAGTAAGAATATTAATAATAATAATAATAATCATCTAATGAGGCTCTCATGAGGCGGCTGGATCAAGGGCCTGATTCAGAAGGCAGTTCTCCTCGATAAGTACGGCACGCATTGTGAGGAGGTTCCTGTCTCTGGAGCCCTAACCACCGGTAGCTTGGACCCTGGTCCCGATGCCGGCGGACCCCTATTTTTTTATATTTTTAAATGTTTTATTTATTTTATTTTTAGAAAATATTTAAAAATGAAAATTTATATGAGAAAACATACATAAAGGCAATAATAATAATCTAAAATCAATTAAATAATATTGCTTGAGCTAGGTAAACCATATTTTTCAGGCGAATGTGGGCTTAATCTAAGTTTAATATAAATCAAAACATAAATGAATATAACAGTTGATACGCTAAATCACAATATAATATAAAAGTATATAGTTATATAAGTATAAAATACAAATAAAATAGCCAGGTAGTTAGTGAATTATAATTTAATTTACTGACTCTACCAACAGTTCGATTTTGGTAGAGCCTTCGACCGAGACGAACTGGCAAGAAACTCAGGAGGCTTTTTTTCTTTATTTCCGTCTTTTAAACCAATTTATCATGTAATAGTTATAAATTAGAATTAGTACAACTTTGTAGGTTACTTATTAATATAGTATACATATAATTAGGGTTTCGCGAGGCGATTGTCGCAAGCGGATTTTAAGTTGACGTGAACACAGTCTATTATGTATTATTGGTTCCTCTTTAGATAAAATCACTTTAACAAAATGATTATATCTCTTTATGACATTTATAGACAGCAGCCTTTAATTGTTATTCCTTTACATTTTGAAAACCGATCGATTTGCGATTTGTTGTCACGGAATGGAATTGGACCCTTTATTTCTACAAAATAAGTCTCAGTTTTACGCAGTTTCTATATTTTCGCGTATCTTGCATTTTCTATTAGGTAGGTACTATCAACAAATTTTCTGGATATCCACCATTAGGGCGATTTTTCTGTGCAGGGGTCAGTGGCTATACCCGCCCCTTTTATTTTTGACAAATTTTCTGGATATCCACCATTAGGAATCTTAAGAAATAAATGAATGTCTATTTAACCCATTCAATGCCGGGCCCCGCGCGGGTGAAAGACGACAATAAAATTTCTATTGTGTCTGGTTTTGAGGCAGTCAACGTGTTAAGCTTTAACAATGAACTAAAACAAATGGCTTTGACAAAAAAAAGGTCTGTAGCTTTACTATTGGTCATTCTATGGTCATCTTTATGGTAGGCGAAGTTAACTACGATTGCCACGTTAAGGCAACAATGTTCGTAACTGGATATCCTTAAAATTTGTCGATAGTACCTACTAAGGTTATAAAGGGACTTAAATCGAATTATTTCAGTTGATTTAGATCGTTGTTAAAAAAAATTGTCTTTGTCATTCAGTAGGTACTTACCCAGCAGCGGACCTATTGGTTTGAAAACGATGGAACTCTGAAGTTCGTATTGAACACCGAATCGTATAAAGTCACTTAAAAGTTGAAACGTAAATTACCCTCGCGGCACCACGCGAGCACGAGTCGAGTAGCCTCATTCGGATTCAACTGTACGCACACATTCGCCCCAAACTCGGTCGGTGCGTGTCGGTACGCGCGCACCGAATCTGACACACGCACACATGCGCCGGCCGCGGCAACCGCGCTTGTGCGGCTTCGGGTCGCGAGCGCGTTGGTGCCAGCGGCGGCACAAGCCTGGAGCACTTGCGTTTCGTTCGTTGCGTGTATTTTTAGAGCTGATGTTGTTTTTGCGTTCGCGTTTAATTTTATTTGCAGGTTGCCCGCTTTGCCGATCGCAATGCATGCCACTCGTGTTGCTAATGAGATGGCCCGCTCTATAAATGGCGACGCCAGTTTTTGTGGTACAACCTTTATTAATGAATAGCTATTCGGTTGTGGGGCAATCCATTGCGGGGTTAGTGGAATGCGAATGATATTGTCGCTTTATTATGTAACTAGTAAAATACCTTTGTGGGGGTATGGAGTGTAGCATTGATTAAAACTAAAAATCATCAAGTAGTTAGCTATTAAATGGGTGACTTTAGCGTTCTAAGTGTCTCCAATTTTCTTCGGGCATTCTTCTTTGGCAAATCGCCGCTTGGGTGACCTCTAGTGATTGCTTATGGAGATCTTAGATCACGTGAGGGGATTTCATTTTTGTGGTTACATGCTATTCTTCTTTGTAGTATATATACCCTTAGATTAAGTGGAGCATCGATGCTCACAAGGTGGCTGGCAAGTGCTGGATGGGAGTAGCTGCAGATCGTGCTCAGTCGTACTGACGCCACTGAGCACGATCCGCGGTCACTACTGCTACTATATTAATCATCATCATCATCATCATCTCAGCCAAAAGACGTCCACTGCTGGGCAAAGGCCTCCCCCAAATAATCATGGGGGGTATTTGCCGTAATCGCCACGCTTGGCAGGCGGGTTGGCGATCGCAGTAGGTTGAGGGTAACCTCAGAGAGATGCTGCTGCCCATCCTCTGGAATGGTCCCTTAGTCGGCTTTTACGACACCCACGGGAAGAGATGGGGTGGTGCAATTCTTTATCCCCTGCACCACACAGGGTACTATATTAATAAGGCTAAGTCTGTGCAAATACTCTCCGCTAGCAAGATGAGAACAACCAGAAATAATATGTCGGAGTGATTCTCCTGGGCCCTGTTTAATAAAGCTGACAATCCGACAAGTCGACATATGTCAAAAAGTGACAATTTGTCAATTTTTCTGTTTAATAAAACTGACAGGTGACATAATTGTCATGGTGGGAAATTCACAAATATGTCGAATTGTCGCGACAATCCGACATTTTTCTGTTTAATAAAACTTTTTAAGCGACAGGTGACAGGTGACAATTTGTCGTGAAAAACTTGTCAAATCTGCTTTATAAAACATAAAATTGTCATGACATATTGACATATTTGTAGAATTGTACGACATTTCTGACAGAAGCGTTACCCTCTGTCGCGAAATCATATTTTGAACTTTGAAGGTGTAAGAAAGTGTTTATTACAAAAAAATGGTACTTACGTCGAGCAGTGAGAGTAGTGATGATGAATACTTGGAACAAATACAAACGAGGAGGCAACGACGATCATTTAAAAGCAGAATTAATTTCTCATTCTCAATTACAGATTTCTGCTTTAAAGAAAAATTTCGGGTATGTAAAAACACCGTAGAATATTTAATTATTAAAATTGGTCATCAACTTTTTGTGCATTTCCATTTTACACGCGATCAAAACGAAAAATCGAAGATGCACCAGTGATTGATTTATATTTTACTGTAGTAATATTTTTTCTATTTTACCCTCATTTAGCTTCATAAAACAAAATAATTTGCAAATATGTCAAAAGTCGAGATAATTGTCACGACAATCCGACAATTGTCAGAAATAATTTGACTGTGGTTTTTTGTCATATGTCAAGTTTTATTAAACGCTTTTTCAATGACAAATATATCAAGATACACCTGTCGATTTTTGACATATTTGTAACTTTTATTAAACAGCCTAAGCGCGACAATTCTACAATTTTGTCGTTTTTTGATATATATGTCGAATTTTCAGCTTTATTAACTGCCTGGACGGCGGCATGCCCGACAGATGTCGACCGTACAATCCCTCATAATATATTTACGGTAGTTATTCGTCTTGATATCTTCATCTTCAATGGCGTAGACAAAACCTTCAGTTTCCCCAAAGAGGTCACCGAAACGTAGCCAGTTCACCGAGGCAGTCAAATCTACATCAGGCCCAGTTAGAGCCCGTTAGTAGCGTCCGTATATCACCTTGTTCTTCCATATGTCCTTGCGATCGAGTGTGCTTAGCACCACTGGTTTGCGCCAGTTTTCTGTTGCCAAGGAGAGCGGCGTAAAGTGTCTATCAACTGCCACGACATCCAAATGCATCCCGCACTCACTGTTAAGTAAATAATCCCTGAGACTACACACCTCACGGTTATGTAGGTCCTTGGCATTTAAAAAGCCGCGACTCCCACATCTCCATGGGATTTACAGCCTCATAACAGATGAACGCGGGTGTAGCATTCTGGAAGTCGTGAGCATTTGACGGACTCTTCTATCCAAGGCGTCAAATTCGGTCTGAGATCATCTTAGTATTCCAAAGTAGTATGTAAGCAGAGGCATAACCCAGCCACCGATAAAAGACTGTTAATCACTTTTCTCAGGCGGCAAAAGAATCGCTCCCGTAATGACTGTTTTATGTCCCTGTCATCCAAAGACTGTGACATACCAAGATATTTACGACTGCTGCATGTGGACTAATTACTTATAGGCTATTATTGTATTGTAGATGAGAGTGATGATAATGATGACGATGCTCTTCTTTCTCCCCTATGGGCGTCTGCGTCTTTCTAGGATAGTGCAGTGCAGCGTCAAAAATAAATAAAAACTATGGTGATGGCTACCTCTAGAATAATTCTGAAAGTTTTTGAATTAAGGTAAGATTACATGTAAAAGACGACTTCAAAAAACAGAATGTGCCTTTTTTATTCAATTTCGTTCACCTATCCGTGGCGGTAGCCAAAGTAACATATGAAAACGATAACGAAGTTCGAAAAGAATAAAATGTATGGGATTGACATAAGCCGCGCTATGTCAATCCCATACATTTTATTCTCTTCGCTATTGTTTGCTTAATGTTACTTTGGCTAAGCTTACTGATGATCAGTCTTGCGAAATAAGCTTTAGAAGTCAGATATCGAAGACCGAGCGCATTAGCCGCTGCTTTATAGAGCGCGCTACATTCAATAAATCAATTACATAAAGAATAGTGAATAATTTGTTTACGACTTTGGTCTATGTTGAATGGGAGCAGCGGCCTAGATGTTTGAAGATGTTGAGCGACGTATCCGGTGGATAGGTTACGCAAACTCCAATTACGAACATCCTCCTTTGCAGTTTCGTATTAAAGTGGTTTGCAATCATTATTATCATACTTTTTTGGCCGCCTAACTTATAATTGCGAACTAATTTTATGATAAGTACCTATCTATATGCTTACCGTAGAATAAAATACCTAGCGTTCTAGGCGTGTTTAGTGATGATTACCTCCAGAAACATACTATAGAGTTCTATAGTATGATAATTAACCGCCTCTGTGGTCTAGTGGCTAAGACCACCGGTTTAGACCCAGAGGTTCCGGGTTCGATTCCCAGCGGGGGGTACATGTTTGTGTTCTCGGTTTGGTTGGTGGTAGGGCTTGTTTGTCCGCCTGGCTAGATACCACCATCTTTAAATATGTCACCATAACATCAATGTTAGTAGCATTGTTGTGTTTCGGCAGCTATTAGAGATAAGATAGCCAGTGCCTCACTAGTTGAGGATCCCGGGTGAAGTGCGCTTCCATCATTGGCCTTATCATCACTTAACATTAGGTGAGATCAAGGCACTGTGCTTACCCGTTAATATTTAACCTTTTTACGGCCAACAACTTCTATAGAAGTTCAAGATTTTCGTGCCGTCCACGCCAGCATTTCTATAGAAGTTCTTCTTTGTACCTACTTTATTAAAATACATTTATATGTTGGCGTACAGCGGGACATCGCGTGCAGGATAGTTGGGCGGTGAAAAGGTTAAAAAAAAAGTTGTCATAAGTGGTCTTCCACAGGTTACCTGTGGAAGACCACTTAAGAGAACAGGAGTATCAATGTACATAGATACTCCTTAGTACGTAGTTAGTACATTTAAAAGTACTTAGCCTCAAAGAAGAAGGTATAAAAGGGTCTACTAGGGCAACTGTGGCGGCTGTATTTTATTTAGGCTAGCTAGAGGAAGTAAAGCGGGTTTGGAATGCTGAGGCTAAAATGAAATGAAACAAGCAGGGGGCCAAGTGTGAGTTCCATCCGCAATTCGATCGCGTTAACGAAAACGAGAATTTGTATGGCAAAATGGTAACTCTTCTCGTATGCCGCCAGGAGGCGCTGTTTCAATGCCATACTAATTTTCGTATTCGTAAACGTAATCGAATGAATACGGATAGTAAACAAAACTCACACCAGGCACTCAGTAGGCTTAGCCAAAGTAACATTAAGGAAACGATAGCGAAGTTCGAAAGAATAAAATGTATGGGATTGACATAAGCCGCGCTAAATCACGTGGTCAATCTTATGTCAATCCCATACATTTTATTCTTTTCGAACTTCGCGATCGTTTTCTTCTCAGAACAATAACTAAAGCTATAGAAACCGGACTAAAATAGCAAAGGTGTCACCAGATTTGTGACGTCATATTTGAGGTAATGTAGTGAGTGACTTTATAAAGGACTAGAGGTTTTTTTTGATCACCGATTATCTGATGACCGTTTGACATAACAATACAAAAAATAAAAACTAAGTGTCAACCATTTGTTACACTCCAACCTCCTTTTCTAGCCATAAGATAGAACGGAACTAAACATAGTTGTACGATTTTTATTTTAGCCATCCATCTATAGCTTTAGTTATTATTCTGAGGTTTTCTTACTGTTACTTTGGCTGCCGCCACAGATCCGTTTACCTATGCGTTTGCGATACGAGAATACGTAGCTTCGTATGCCGATTGTGCAAAAAAATTCGTTGTATAAAACGTTTTATAATCGTGCCTAGGTACACTAGAGTGAAAACTTATACTTTGTGCCTAAGAAATAAACAAACAACAAGCTCGGAGTAGTTTAAACGAGATAATTTATACGAGAATATATACGTTATTCTTATGATTTAATCTACGGCTAACTATGATTTCATTTCACCAGATTAATCTATGGGTAAGTTACACTCGCATACCTAGTTACTCCGTGACGATGAACGAATGAAACGAACAAATATATTAACCACCAAGCATAAAAGTACTACCTACATTCATGCCTGAGCCTTGGCGCTGTGTATTTTTAATTAACCAGGGTAATATATAATAACTTCAAATATTCTGTTGTGTTGATTGTTTGTTGACAGAGAATATTGTAAAAATAAGAAGTCATGAATAGCGTAATTCTTTAATACATACCAGCACGTAAATACAACGAGCGCATACAACTCACCTACCTATTTGTTGCATACTCCAGACGATGCTCAATTTTTGTCAGCAAATTAAACACAGACGCTTTTGACAAACGTAATCTTATAATTATACCATGTTGGGCGAGGGCCAAAATAATCTTCATCGTCATTAGTCAATAAATTGAATCAAACGTAACGACATTTTGTTAGGTATCTTTAAAATTTGTCCGTGACAGTTATTGGGACGCAACTTAATCTACGAATAACAGCTTACTCGGCCGAAATCGGCAGTATAAGAAGTTACTAGTATCTATGGTTAATTTATCCTTGGGTTAAACGTTGGTGAAATGAAAAGTTCGTTTATACTCTCGAGTAATTAGCGATTTAGTCTCGGAATAATTGGTAATACTACTACCTTGGTGAAATCCACCCTTAAAGAGACTAAACACGGAATAAATTAAAAAAAAAAACTTTCCTACACTCACACCAATTATCTAACTATCTATTAACGGATAAACTTACTTAAAATACTTAAATACATACTTATTATACATAGAAAACACCCAGACCCGAGACAATTTAGAAAAACAATAATTTCTAAATTGACCCGACCGGGGATCGAACCCGGGACCTCAGAGATGGCTACACCATGAAAACCATTAAAATAACTATTCGAAGCTTATTATTTGTTTATTTTTAAGGCACCTATATAGTATGGTGGATTTCGTCTTTGTAAGTTTTCGCTGTAACGTGCGTCGGAGCGAACGACGTCATTCGATTCTACACGCATTAGATGCGTTGGCGTTTCGGCGTAACAGAATGATTATGCATTTAATAGTTTTAGGCTTAAATGTACTCTGTGTACAACGTTTGAATGATAGATTCCTTTACTAATTTACTCCGTATATTTTAAAATAGGGTAGTATTTTTTTATATCAGTCCACGATTTCAGTAAGAGGACGTAATAGATCAGAACATTGGACATTTTTCGTGATTTCGTAGTAGGCATCCCTTGAGATTTCACGACGTTTCGGTATCGTCGTTTCCCGACAACAATGAGTACGATCTAGATAAGTGACTCCAGTATAGTGAGGAAGTTCGGAAGAGCAGCAGTCTCTAGAGCTTCTTGGAATTGGAGGCTCAAAGTTACGTGGCCTTTTACTGAGCTGTATGTAGCGTATGTTACGATTAACATAAACTTTCTTTAGTTTAAAAAAATATGCTTGCTTACGATTTGTAAGTTGTAGATTGAATAATGCCTTTTATACTGTGCCCTTGTTCCATTGCTTAGCTTGTTTCTTTTTTCTTGTAGTTTGTTTCTGAAAGAGTGGTAGAGTTTATAATATGTTTGTTCATTTTAAATAACTTGTTTCGTTTTTATTTTTTACATTCTTATGTTAAGTTTCGTGCTATCTCGTGGTTCACCATATTGTGGTTCTTCTCGCAACTTTAGTTGGATGGGTTATGTATGTGTATGTTATGTATGTGTATATGTTGTATACTTTTCCATTCTTTATCTATTTAAATACTTCTACTCTACCTCTCTATCTACTCTTTTTGTTTTTATTTAAAATGTAAATAATTTGTTCTATTTTGTGTAGTAAGTAGGTATTTATAAACTGACTAAGTCATGTGTTTCATCATCCCACTAAGCAATGTAGGTAATGATAATATCACACGCTCATTGACGCAGACACTTAGCGTGAAACAGTCCAAAAATAGAGGACGCGTTGTTTGAAATATCCGCAACGTGATCATGGAAATAGCCGTGGGCCACACCGGCCGAGCAACTCGCCTCTATTCGACTGCACACCTCAATCTGAATGACAATTCGTCGAACAATCGCCTGTATCGATGCAAGATCACGATGGCCTTGTTCGCTTTGAATTACAAGCGGCTCCGCACATCTGTATTCGCCATTTAAATTTGTAATCAGATTTGCGGGACCGCTCATCCATCATTCATCGGGCGATGTACCGTGTCCATTACGTCCCGAGTCATCCTTCGCATCAATTAGAGAATCGACATAGTAAAAAAAAAGTAAAATCTCCCGAGCTCTCCGCTCGCCAGTAACCGCTCATTATTTCTTCTTACACATTTTTTATTGCGGCAACATTATACGTGGGTGTGGTTGTAATTTCCTTTCACCGACGTAAGGGCACACACGCAATCCACTTTTTGCGTAACACGTTTTCGATCTTGTAGTCTTTATCGTAAGCTACAATATCGTTCGGCAGCGAAATGGCTGATGAGAAGATGACTGATAAAATATTGAAGCGTCCGTCCCTTTCGGTCGTATGGGGTGCGTCTCGCTCGGCCCCGAGCCCGGCTAAGCCGTGGATGTTTTTACGCGCGCCGGGGGGCAAAATGTTGTTCGTTTTGGCGGCAAAACGCTATGGGGACCGCGTAACTCAATAACGCCCGGGATCGCTCGCAACATGTTTTATTTACGGCGCTTCAATCGGTTTTTATGTCGGTTTTCCGTGGCTCGGGCGCCGCGTGTGCACGACAGCCGATGTTTGGGGACGCGCGAGACGCGGACACGGATTTTGTTATTAGCTCGCCTTGCACTGTCTTGTCACGCAGCTGACGCGTTTGTGACTGCGCATTTTGTAGATAGGCTTCCGTAGTACAATAAAATTACATGATTACGCAGATGAACTTTAACTGTTGTTGGGTATGTTTAGCAACGCCTCGGTGACCGAGTAGCTATGCGCACGGCCCAACAGCCGGAGTTAAAAGAGTCCTGGGTTCAAAGAAATGTTTAAGTGCGTATCCATTTTGTCTAGCAAAACCATTTTGTCTCATTCATTAACAGAAAGAAATTGATATAACCTACCTATTTTTTTAAAATTATCATTGCTGTCGTGTTAGTGGATTCCGGTACTATCCAGCTTTTATGAATTATGCTTATAAGTAGCCAGCCAACACATAAAATATGTTTTTTAAATAGTAAATTAAGTAAACTGGGGTGCAATCCAGCTTTTATTATTCAAACAGTACCGATAACCACCGCATAAGAGATATATATAAGAAAATAACTACATCCTTATTCAAACATCGATGACGTATACGAAATATCACGTGATTGATATGACGCTAACTAAAAAGTAGCAGATTAGTAGCACGTCAAGAAAATCTCTGCTAACAAGAACAAATGGCCGCTTTGATCCTGGTTCATACTTTATTAAAGTCCCGAGCGAAAGCGTTCCGTGCATTACCCCAATTTAGGCGCGCAATTAGTGTACGCAATCTGGGGGTGGCGAGGGGGTGAGTCGAGGGGGCCCGATCTCGCCCTCTCTCGCCCTCTCTCACCCCTCGGAACGAGTTAGCCTTTGTGATCCCCTTTTGTTCAGTCCAATTTCCATCGTAGGAAATGGAATTGGAAAATGATTTGGCTTTTAGCTGATTGCCTCCATTTTAGTGCTCTTTTTAGATAATTAATGTAGTTAACGGACGAACGCTTTAAATAAACGATCAATGATCGATCAGATATGCTTTTCGTTTAGTACTCATTTGTTATTCTTGCTCTCGTGATACGATCATAGAGATAGTTATATTGATTTTTAACGACTAGGCTGCCACTTGCTCCTTCTTGTATTGACCTCTTTATGTGCTAATATTGGGTCTTTGCCTAGGAAATCGATGTCTTTTCCCACTCATTGATAAGTCTATTACCTACTTCTAAAACTCAATACCGGTTGTTAATATTTTTATTACATTTAATTAAGGCTTCAGTAATAACAATGATTTTTATTTTGTGCTTCTTTTTTTGTTAGCGGAATTGACCAATAAATTAACTTAAGGCGGATTTGCTTAACGAAAAAGTAACGATACTTGCACTAAGTACTAAATAACGTTACCTGCATTACCGCTATCTATGAAACTTGATAGATATTAACGTTACTTAAAGATACTCATAGTGTGAATTTGGTAACGTTATCAAGCCCTGGGTCCATGTACTACAGTAGAGAATAGTTTTTATTTCATTTAATTTCATGTCATAGTTTCATTGATTTGAAGCGCATGCCGCGTGAGCATTGAGATGGGTTGGATAGAAATGAGATGTCTTAGAAATGCCTGTGGGCTAGATAGTGCCTGATCTGTACAACACGAGTTTTTTTTTAAATCAAATACGTCCGGAATGTCAGAGTGTATTAGAGCATCGCCTGTTTTCCATTGCTCCCGTGGTCCCGTGCATAGCGCCCCAGAAAATTGTGAAAATAGGCTGAAAAACTGGATGGTGCAATGTTAAACGCGCCCGGTCTGCTATAGCTGACGTTTAGAAACTTTCGCACAGGCTGGTCATCGAATGGGTGACCAAAAATGTATCATCTCGAGTTCCTTCGCGCTTCGGAAGACTCGTAAAGCTATTGGTTTCGGCTGCATTAGCAGTCATTAACAACCACCAATCCGCACTGGGCCCGAATGGTGGTAATGAACACATAATGAGCTGATGATGACGATGATGATGATGATGATGATGACCTGAAAAGCACCATATGGCGGAGATATTGTTTTTTGGTTAAGGAAACCTAGGTCCAACTATAAAACAAAGAAACATTCGATCCCTTTCCAATCGACGATCTAAAAGAGATTTTTATTTTTTTTAAGAGAGATTGCTGATTGCCTCAAACGGCATTTTCAGCGTCACCGGGCAATTTTGGGGGCGGCGAAGTACGTAAAGGGTACCTTAAGCCGTGTGAAACGAATCACCTTGGGAGGTATTCTAGAGGGAACGGCATCACACACTTAAAAGTGCGCGTCCCCGTGCCCTACTAGATTCTCCGAAGGGTTGGGTTCGGATCGGATCGGGGAGCGGAACCACCCGAGGGCGCCTCTAAAGGCTCGGACGTCGGCTCGAGTTGACCGGGCCGTGGAGGAGGAGAGAAGCGCCCAGGTACATGTCTGTACCTGGTATAGAGCGCGTGTGAACCGGTTCTTCGTACCCTTTTTCTACGAGTACGGTGTCTTGGGCCTAAACTAGTGTGCATGTTTAGTGTATTCTATAAATGTGTAGTGGCATTTAGAGGATCGGGCGGGGTCTATAAGAGATAGCTTGATTATCGAGATATTTAGCGAATTTCTTATTGATTCCCTCATCTCCTATGTATGGGGTACAGAATGGATTTCAGCCACTTTTATCATCAGATATAGAGGTATTTTACTAAACCTAGAAGATTTTGTAATTACGTAGTAGTGGTCGCCCAGTGGTCGCAATTCGATCGTAATTTTTTTTAAAGCTATTTACTAAACAATATTTTATTAAGGCTGCACGGCTTGTATCCTAAGCAATGAAAAATTAAAAAAGATATAATGTGAGTTTGGATTGTCATAGACAGATTACGGCCGCTCCTCTTTCATTTTTGAATTTTTTGAAAAATATATGAAACAATGTTTATTTAATTAATGTATTTTTAAGCATAATTTAAAAAAAATATTAGCATTCTGCACTCCTTCCCTATATAAACTATAAGTGTGTTAAATTTCATACTCCTCCGTCCGCGCAATTTTCGTAAAAAGGGGTACAAAGTTTTTGCTTCACGTATTAATATATAAGTAGATAATTCAGCCAGTGGTATACTATATTACAGATAGGTATTTTATACGTTTTGATTTATTTAGTTACGACTGTGAAGTGTCACGCAAGGAGAGGCTGTAAGTACCTCATCAACTTATTGTTTTATTAGGAAAAGAAACCGGTTTGGTTGACGACGTCTAATTCCCTGAATGTCTAAATCCGCGAAAATCTAATTCCGCGAATGTCTAAATCCGCGAACGTCTTAATCCGCGAATGTCTTAATCCGCGAATCCAAAGAAATAACTACTTAGATAGAAATGGCTGAAATCGAATAGTCTGTTCTTATATTATTTTTCATGTTAATAAACGCTTGTTTTTTTAGAGTTGCTGCTTTATTTTCACACATTTATTGAGAATCAAAGATTGTATCAGTTATATAGAATCTATATACTTACTACACATTTCCTCTAACAAGTAATCAGGACTAGCACATCTCTTATATACATAGTTAATTGAGTGTCATACAAAAACATAATGTTGCCGAGTAACATCTGCGGTCGTTAATCACCGCATTTCCATTATGTCGCATATATACGACCGAATCAATAACAATGAATCAATAGAAAAAACGGTAATTACTATCAATTGTCAGTCCAAAAAAGCTGTAAACGGACGGAACTTCGTTGGTTAGGGCTTTCTATATCTGCCATTTATTTTAATACAAAGGGGAAATCATGAGGTAGAGCTGTGTCAGTAAGAACTCGACTAGTGAACCTTCTGAATAGTTCAGAAGGCTTAGCAGGAGCGGAAAGCGATCAGCATTAAGGGTGCGCCGTCCATAAATGACAAGTGTCATATGTTTTATTTGAAATGTCGTCGTCCATATTTATTTGATGCCGCGCGGCCATACTAATTTTGTATGGGGAATTTAAGGTACTTAATAAAAAATAATTATTTAAATAACCTCTTGATGAATCGAAAATGTAGTCTAGCAATTTGTAGTTTATCCATTGGTGATTGTTTAGACAAAATCAGAGGTACAATAATTTAGATAAACTATAAGAAATCTACTAAACGCCGCCACTCGTTTTCATGATTTTTGCCCAACTTTAAATGATATTGTAGAAAAAACTATAGCGTGTTGTGAATTTATGGTTCTGACAAATTGTAAACACGTTCCCTATGATACTAAATATATATTTTGTTCATTTAATACGATAGTATTTTCAATTATATCTACTTAACCGTAACTGCATTTTTGGCATTTTTTTGTCGGCCCATCCTTAAGGTACTTAGCTGTTCAGCTTAATGCTGATCGCTGTTGTACAGGTTTCCAACTAAGTCGCCCGCGACTAAGGCTGCCAACCATACTTTAAAATAACGTATCCTGCGTTATTTTCCATCCCCATACTTTATTCTTTTTGATAAAAATAAAGTATGGAAAATACTTTATTTCCGACTAATGCGTGCGTTTGAACGGAATATTCCTGTTGACTTAATTTCTGAACTACTGAATGATACTCAGACTCAGGTGAAGTAAAACAAAACGCAACGCTAGTATCTGAACGCGCTTTAAAACAATAAAAAAATATTAGATAGTGCCAAGAGTACAAAGAAATATGTTTTTAAACATTTAAGTAAATAAATTTGAAAAAATACTGAATTTTTTCTTCATATCCTTTTTTTATACTAGTTAGTGATAGATTTTCTTTAATTTCCTGAAAAATAGTTGGCAATCCTACCCGCGACCCGGTCAACCCGAGTCAAGGTAGACTAGCCTTTAGAACGCCCTCGGGTTCGCCGATCCGATCCCCTCGGAGAATCTAGTAGGGTACGGGAACACGGTCGCGTGATGGTTTTTCCTCTAGACACCCTCTGACGGAGTTTCGTCTTCGAGGAAGCCTTTAAGTTTATTGCCGTCTCCAAAAAGTCCGGTGACGCTTTACAGGCAAAAAAGCACTTAGTGATGACGGGCGCCTAGTGCGAGAACTAGCCATTTGCCATTCGGCATTGAAGTAGTGCCTCCAGGGTGCCTAGTGTGAGTTTTATTTACGTTAACGAAAACGAGAATTTGTATTTTGAGAGTTTAATAATAATAATAAATAAAATCCTTATTAAATAATCATTTTACAATATAATAATTTATTACTAAACATGCTAACTAATAGACAAAAATAACACCATGATGTGCCTGAACTAGGATTATCCTGTTTTCCTGTTTGAAGTAGTTCCACCTGCTCCTGGTGACCAGCGAAGTGAGTTACAATTTCGTCATACTAAATAGAAACAGTATGTAGTGTGAAAGCAAATAAAGTATCTTTTAACATTTCGTAAACTTCTCGCCAACGTCTGTGTGAACGTTTCTATAGCAGAAGTGTGTACAAGTCAGGCAAGTCCAGGTTATAGCGTTTGGCCCTAATGGGAGCAACTGTATTGCGCCGGCGCGAACATAGCAATTTACCAGCATTAGGCGAACAGCGGGCGCGACAAATAACTGTCGTCGGCGACACAAAATAAGAAGATCCCAGAAGTTAAGCTTAATATACTGCGCGCGAGCAATGCACACATAGATCCCCCCCCCCCCCTTCGCCCGATCCTCTAAATGCCACTACACATTCACAGAATACACTAAACATGCACACTTTAGGCCCAGACACCGTACTCGTAGAACAAGGGTACGACGAGCCGCTTCACACGCGCTCTACACCAGGTACTTACAGACATGAACGGCGCTTCTCCCCACCACCACGGCCCGATCAACCCGAGCTTTTAGAGGCGCCCTCGGGTTGTTCTGCCCCCCCGATCCGATCTAGTAGGGCACGGGGACACTTAGTGCGTAATGCCTTTCCCTCTAGAAAACTGCCGAAGGTGATTCGTTTCACATGGCCTGATGGTGAAGCTGGAAATGCCGTCTAAGGCAATCAGCCAACTCTCTAAAAAAAAATAGACCCCGTTAAGGGGTTTGTTAGATGACTTTCCCAAACGCATTTTTTCTTTGAAGCTAATTTTCTTTTCGCATTCCACCGCAGCACATTTTCACAGTCGTGTTGGTCCCTTACCTTTTTTTATCCCGTCTCCATTTTAACCTGCAGTTAATTTCCACGTCAGTAATCCTACTAATATTATAAATGCGATAGTTTGTGTGTATGTATGTTCGTATATTTGTTGCTTCTTCACACTGCAACGGATAGAAGGATTTGGATGAAATTCGGCATACAGATATCCCGATATTCCCACGGGAACGGGAACCACGCGGGTGAAACCGCGAGCGGCCGCTAGTAATTCATAAATAAATAAATATTTTATTTATTAATCACTTTCAACAAGTAAGTACTAAAAAAAGTAAATAGCCCACTGCTGGGTAAAGGCTTCCATCATTGAAATTTGATTTGATTTGATTTGATCATCATTGATGACTTAATCACCACGCTTGCTAAATGCGGGTTGGTGATCGCAAACCCGTGATATGCATCAAAAAATCCGAAACAATACTTGCCCGATCTGGGGATTGAACTCGGGACCGGGTGAATCTACAAATATTTTGCTATTTTGTTTCCGAATCGTCATTACCCTTATCACCAACTGTCGTTAGTTAACATTTAGAAGCTTGAAATTGTTATGTGAAATAATGAAGTAGGTATAGCCAAGTGTTTCTCATTTTCTCACGTAGGTACTTCATTGGGTTCAGGTGGGTTTCTTCATTACGTAGGTACGGCTGGTATGATGAATGTTGCTGCTCAAATAGTCATTCACTATTTTGTGATAAAGCCTGTCTCTTAATTTGTATTTTTATATTTTTTTTGTAAATGTTTGACCTCTATAAGTCGTGGCATACTCTTTGCGGCATGGTGGTTGATTTTTTAACCACATATTTCATTTGGTTTTTAATCTTATCTCAATCACATAAAGTTCAAAATGTGGTAGGTATATACATCCCTCTGACCCTGAAAGAGTTAATTATAATAATATTATGTATAGGGTACCTACTGCCTTAAAATTCGTTACGTTCGTGACTGTGTAAAAATCGGCAAACTAAAACAATAATACCTACATTTTTAAAACTTGACAAAACGGTAAGAATTTTTTGAAATAATTATAAAGGCAGCAAACTCAAAGAAACTTGAAAATTCGGCATAAGGGTTTTCGTTGTATGATATTTCAGTAAAGTCGACAAACAGGGAAAGTCGGCACAAGGGTCAGCACTCGGTGAAATTCGTGTGAGGAAGCGGACAGCGTCGAGAGAGCAACCGCATTATTTTTATAGATTCACCGGACCCTCTGGTATAAATAAAAACTCAACAAAATATCAAATCCATTCTACTCACACGTGTTTCAACATATTGTTGTCATTTGGGGGCCATATGTCTCATTAAATACTCGTCAAACCTTGAACATGCTTGATACATGTGCTTTAAGCGGTAGACAAATAAAACAGCTTTAATCGTTATTATTCTAAGGCTTTAATTAATATATTATATTGATTTAATTGAATCGCTTTATAACTAATAAAAAAAACACTGGATACTACTTTATATCATCATCAGCTCATTTTATGTTCCCACAGCTGGGGAGCCTTTCCTATTGATGGATAGGGAGTTCGGGCCATAAACCACCACGCGGGCCCAGTGCGGTTTGGCGGTTGTTAACGACTGCTAATCCAGCCCGGACTAACGACTTTACGTGCCTTCCGGAACACGGAGGAGCTCGAGATGATAAAGTTTTGGTCACCCATCTGATGATCAGCCTTTGCGAAAGTTGCTTAACCTTAGCACTCGCAGACCGGGCGCGTTAATCACTGCGCCATCGAGCTCCTCACTACTTCGTATTATATAGACTGGCGCATTCTTTAGTGTTCGCGAGTGTGCATGAGTGTTGGCAAATGAAACAAAACAAAAATTCTAAAGTTATTTTTTCTCTTGCTTGTGGATACAGTCGTACCTATAAAGCTTATTATTGCGTTTTGTGTTACATCTGTCACTTGCATTTTCAGCAATTCGATGATTTGTGGTTGATTTTTTTTATTCAAATTAAAAGTAGCTAAATAAATTTAAAGTTAAGATTGACCACGTGATTTAGCGCGGCTTATGTCAATCCCATACATTTTATTATTTTCCAACTTCGCTATCGTTTTCTTAATGTTACTTTGGCTAAGCCTACTAGTTAGAGTGCCTAGTGCATGTTTTATGTGACACTAACCAAAAGGTTACCCACGACTTTGCCCGTCTGGATTTAAGATTTTATAAACAAAACTCTTATTTTATCTAAATAAAATACAGCATATAAGTCACCCGCTAGATGTAGCATTCTATTGGTAAAAAAATTTTTGGAATTTTACCAGTAGTTCCAGAGATTATTAGCCCAATTACAATCAAACTAAGTCACAAATGTTAATAACTCTTTAATAATAGTAGATTTCAATTAGTATATCGCATTAATTGAATAGTAAATAATATCTGCCATTAGTGTATGTAATAGTTATAACATTTTATATACCTATCATGAAATTAACTAATTGATTTATAAGACACTAGCGACCCGCCCCGGCTTCGCACGGGTGCAATGCTGATACACGCAACCGCTACGTCCCTGCATTTAAATCTGTAATATCTTCGAAAATATTCATTTAAATTACATGCTGTAAAGGGCCATATTGATCTATATTAAATGCAAAATGTATTTAAGGTACTTAATTGGATAAGGATTATTGCTGTATTGCTTTAAATCGCTTCGTAAATAAGCCATTATTTCTCGTAAAAAGTAAAGGATAAAAATGATTATTGTGGGTTATCCCCAGAGATAGACATGTACCATCGTGGACTTTTTGTAGACCTTTTTAAGGTGTACAGTACTGTAGTACATTATATTGATCTATCTCGTAGGGTTCAGCCAGCGTTTGCAATGTAAGCGCAAAAAAATGTGAAATCTCTAAAATGATCAGTGTTTTTCTACTATATTATGCATGTATTTGTACATATAAACCTTCCTCTTGAATCACTCTATCTATTAAAAAAACCGCATCAAAATCCGTTGCATAGTTTTAAAGATCTAAGCATACATACATACATAGGGACAGCGGGAAGCGACTTTGTTTTACTATGTACTTAGTTATGAGTAGATGATAGATAGGTAGGCTTGTTTATATATATCTTACGGGTAAACAGAGTGCTTTTATCTTACCTGATGATAAGTGATGATAAAGGCCAATGATGGAAGCGCACTTCACCCGGGATTCTCAACTACGAGGCACTGGCTATCTTGAACACAACAATGCTACAAACATTGATGTTATGGCGACATATTTAGATAAGATGGTGGTAGCTAGCCACGTGGACAAACAAGCCCTACCACCAACCAAACCGAGTACCTACACAAACATGTACCCCTGCTGGGAATCGAATACGCGACCTCTGAGTTTAAACCGGTTGTCTTAACCACAATACCACAGAGGCGGTTATATGTATAAACCTATATTACTATTATTTACTAACAAAACTGTTTTTATGTACTTACACCTATCAGTAAAGCAGTTCAGCGCCAACCTGTTGTAGTTCCATATATGAAAGGTGTCACTGACAAGATTGTACATATCTTAAAGCGAGCTTCAGTCAACACTTACTTCAAGCCGCCGAAGAAGATCAACCAATTCTTACGACCTGTCAAGTGCAACATACCCCTTCAAGATGCAGGCGTGTACAAACTGGACTGCGACTGTGGACTCTCTTACGTCGGGCAAACAAAGAGAAGTGTATGCGAACATTCCCTAGAGGGGCCCAACTATTACGTCAGATTTGATAAACAACAAATACTCGCTAGAGAACAACGATTCAACCCTAAGATGATACGCGAGGCTATTGAAATTAAAAAACATCCTAATTTTAATAGAGAAGATGGTTGGAATCTACCACCAGCCTGGGATCCCATCATACAAAATATTAAATCCCAGCCCCACAGAAATTTTCTGTGCCCAGCCCCAACACCATACTGCTAGATCAAAAGATACTGTATGCTCTTTCTGCGTAAAACGGAACGCACCTGATTAAATTTAAATGAGGGTATAGATACAAGCTACTAACTAATTATGAGACGACCAACACCTCAGTCTCCCTGTGACCACGGACCCTGCAAAGGGTTCGAAACGTCAGGATAAACATTAATTAAAGTAATGTGTAAATTAAACGCGAGTAGATCCGTAAAAGTTGTTTCATTTCAATGTGTAGTGTTCGCGTAAACTTTAGAAAAAATATAAGTTCAGTACCTACCTTGCTTAGGATTCCGGGTGAAGTGCGCTTCATAATAATAAATCTTTATTGATACATTTGGTTTACATGATTTTAAGCCAAGGCGATATAAATTATATATTAGGGACAAATGCAAAAAAATTGTACATTTCTGAATGAAAAAATTTCTGAACGTCCTATTAGAATAAACGTTCAATACATAACTTCTTTTCATATATATTTTTAAATACGTTTACAAAACTACATTATAAACAAACTAAAAGAAATAAATAATATTTTCCCGATAAATCAATTAAATAAAAATCAAAACATCAGGATACGTTTAGTTTTCTTCATACAAGTACGCGTGTCCTTCTCGTCCGTGTTCAGCTTTGTGTATGGGAAAAAAATACAGGTGAGTGATTTTATACTGTTAAATATTTTTAGTTATTTATAAAATACTACATACATTTTAATACTTTAAACAATAAATCAGGCCTCTCTATTAAAAACTGTTTTAAATATCATTTTTAAAGCCGTTCGTAATTTCTTTCATATTTGTTATTCAGCTTTGTTTATTGTTATCTAATAGAAAAATAAGTTTTTACCTAGCAAAACTAAAATCATAAATAACGTCTGTAGGTGGCGCTAGTTCTGCACGACGGCCATTTTGCTGGAGTTCTGGTTAGACGGTCTACAAGAGTTTTACTAAATTGTGCGGGAAAAATACACAAAATTAGTTTCATCTTGATAACCATTCCATTAAACTAATTGGTTAGTGTATGTTTAGCTTTCTATATTGTTATTTCAAGGATACCTCATGATTTATTTAGAAACATATACACAGTTTGATTCAAAGACATCTCTTAGTATTTTTCACACATTTTAGGTTGTACACACGAGTGTTTTGTTCCTTTTTGTTACGAATTTGTTACATTTCTTTGTGACGTAACAAATATGAAATAACAAATATGAAGTGAAGTAAAGTCGCACTCACATTGTAATAGTTGACTTGGATTACTAAAGTTAAAATATTATTATCATCATCATCGGCCTATATTAGTCCACTGCTGGACATAGGCCTAAAATATTATGATCACAGTCAATTTTAAGGTTGATTTGCAAAAAAAATGTTAAGTAAGTCGAAAGTAATACAAACTAGACTTGCTGCCATTCTTTATTAAAATAATCAATCAAGATACTGCTTTTTACTAATTAACAAATTTACCTTTCAAATAGAATGCACAACATGAACTAGTCCTTATAGTTCATCTTTGTTATTTTTTTGTAACATCAAGTTATTTTCATCTTTGTTTCCTATTTGTTATATGTACATTTTTTTGCATTTGTCCCATTAGTTATATATTAATAATTTATTTATTTGTACACATCACATCATCTATACTTTATTAACTACCTGTATATTATTCCACCTTCAGCTAAACCATCACTTAACATGGTAGGTGCGATGATGGTCAAGTAACCGTACATAAATAAAATACCTTTCTTAAATAATAAAGGTATTTTATTTAAAAAACAAAATAAATATTTTGTTTTTTTAATTTATATCGAACGTTTTTGATTTAATTTTTATTAATTAACTTGTAAATCTAAGAATAATAACGTTATTTTGCACGTCAAACAATTTAAAAATATTATTTAAATATGTGATATTTAAAAAAAAATTATAACGGAATATTGAATGTATTTTAGTAATAGCTAAGCCATTGTCTTAAATCTGGATGTATCTTTGCTATGTCTATATTGCAAAACAATTAATTGGTTTATTAATACGTACAGAAGGTACCACTATAAAAAATAAATGTACTAAAAAATAAATAATTAGGTACTTACCTACCGTAGCTATTTTAATTGGTGTAAATATAAAAAGAAATTAGTTAGTTTACAATTATTTAGTAATTTGGTTACTGAAAGAGAAAAACACAAAACATCATTTTTTATGTTAAAACTAACTTAAACAAATTCAATGATTAAAATCGAATGTATCTAGCAGTTTGGAATAAATAAAATAAACTTAACTAAAACTATTACTAAATTAAAATATGGCGTCAAAAAATTCCTCCGCGAATTTTCATTGAATTTGGAAATCTGAAAGAAATATGAATCTTAAAAAAATATATTTTCTTTACTTAAACAAAACCTAATACAAAATAAAACCCGCTTTCTTATTTTTCTCAATAGCGTTTCAAAATTATAAATAACACTTAAATATTCTACTGTAACTGTACCTAGCATTTGAAAACATGTTTTAGAATAGAATAAAAAAAAATGATGTTAGTTTTTTGAATCGAAAACCTTACATTCTAAAATCAATTTAAAAAGCGATCTCTTCTAAGGAGCGACCTACTTCGCATTTCGTTTCGAGTGGTTCCATTTTATTGTGTTTATTTATGGTCAATTTGTCTGAAGGGGTTGCTCCCCTCTCCCCTTTCCCGTACTGTTGGTATACGCGCAGTAGGACAGCAATACTTTCTGGGGGTTATTCCCTAAGTACTTCATTCTATTGTTCTAAAACGATTAGAAACCCATGCATTGATTCTCAGGTCTCAGACTACTCCAAAGAATTATATTATTAGAAATTATTATTTTACATATTATTTGTTTTTAATATTGCATCCTAAACCACAGGAGCACAGACAAGAGACTTTAAGAAAAACCTTCATAGTATTTTCAATTCTCATGTAGTATAATGTAACTTAATTATAAATGATTTTATTTATATTTTTTGCGTGCAGGGGATGGCTTAGGACATTACAGGGTGGTGATGGAAAAGGCCTATGTCCTACAGTGGGAAGAAGCGGGCTGATGATGATAATATTTTTCGTTGAGTACTTTAAAAAAGAAAAAAAAACAAGCTATATGGGATCGCAAAAAATTTTGTATACTGATCTCCAAACTTCTGGCTTTGGTGTTTTATTTTTTATATTAGAAGGAGGCAAACGAGCAGGCAGGTCACCTGATGGGAAGCAATCACCGCCGCCCATGGACACCCGCAAAACCAAAGGAATCACAGTAAGATGTAAGTGTAAGATGGGAATAACCCCTTTTTGGCAACGCATAACGGAGGGGAAACTTGCTTTGTTGTTTAAGGAAGTTTAAAGAACATGCGACATGAGAAATGTAATACAATGAACGAATATGTTGAATACGCATGTTTGTGATTGTTTTCTGAATATTGTAAGATTTGAATAATATGATTAAGACGATTTCTACCATATGTTTGATGTCTTTGAGCTAACTGATGAACGGTTATTAATGTACGTTTGAAAACACTAATTATTTTATTTTATCAAAAATATTAATTTGTTCTATGAATTATTATATTACTAGTTAAAGCTTTATATTACTAAAACATGTAGTTAATCAATCAATAATTATATGTAAGTAAGTAAGTAAACAGCCTGTAACTGTCCCACTGCTGGGCAAAGGCCACCATCATTGAAATCAAGTCATCGCTACAATTGATGGGTAATGGCTTAATAATTATATGTAGTTATAATGAAGTTGTAGTACTTAATCGTATTTAACGATTAACGTTTATACTAACTTTGGCTTTTTTATCACAACGTCAAATAAAAAAAATAGGTTTAGTACCCGATTGTAATAAGGACAAATCTGTCTGTTCTATATTCTATAACATTTCATGTAAATCTCGTTCTTCCCTCTTCTAACTAATTTTCAACCCACTTTTAAAAAAAATTGCTTCACTTTTTATAACAAATTACCTATTACATTATAGTTTTTTTTTATTACCCCGTATAGGTAATAGCGACTACCTACAGCTTGTGCAACTCAGCCGAAACGTCGGATATAAAAAAAAATATAAATAAATACAGTCGAATTGATAACCTCCTCCTTTTTTTTTGAAGTCGGTTAAAATTCCCATTTTTATATATATTCCCATTATATTCCCATTATAGGTATGATAAGCATTCCCATGCTTATCATACCTATAATAATTAGTTTGCGTTAATCCCCGTTATACTCTTTCTTTATAATTAAATGCGAAACTTTTAAAGTGTTTATATTATACAATAAATTGCTAAGTTATCACTGAAATATAAAATTTTGTTACTGACTTAAGACAAGCGTCCATTAAGAATTTTGAAAAAGAAAGAAAGAAAAATTATTTATTAATTATAAATAATAATAATAATAAATAAGCGTTTATTTTCTCTTTACAATAAGGAGTTACAAAAGGCTTAAAATACATATTATACATCTTCCTATCATTTATGGGAGACTGGTGCCTGAAATAGGTTTCATAAGAAACCTGCTACTACAGGTCACCAGGACCCTTTCGCGGACATAGACAGTATATAACTATAATGTATAGCAACATGAGTAAGATGTAAAGAGGCGAAAAAGGACAAAGACATAGATTATTTCGGATCCAGTAGCCCTGACCACAACAAAGTCAGAAAATAAGTCAAACCCTAAATTGACTATTAATAAAAAAATAAAATAATTAAAAACTAAATAAAAACTAAGGTGACACTGCAGAATTTCCCAACCTACGTATGTAATTATGTATTGATATGGAGCGTATACGATTTAGTGTAGTGAGTGAGTGTGAGTGAGTGTTAGTGAGTGTATATTATTGGGCTGAGTTAGTATAAAAAATATTTTTTTTAAACTAAAACTAAAGCTAAAATTAATATTGTTGTTTTGCCGACATGGTTTCCTATAAGACGTCATACTATATCATCATCAACATCACATCTTCAGCCTATATTAGTCCACTGCTGGACATAGGCCTCTCCAAGTGCGCGCCACTAACCACGATCCGCGTCTACTCTCATCCAGTTCTAGACAACACTCATGCATATTCTCGTTACATCGAAATTGAGAATGTTTACCTCCAACAGAACACTTGGAGCTGATAGTGGTCGGTCGGCGTCGCGTCCAAAAAACCGGCGCGCCATCCCGTCCGACCAGTTCCGACGTTCGCAGAAACCGCCTCGAAAAAAACGACTAATTGCCATTTAACTCGCGGGTAGGGTTGCCATCTGCCGGCGAAGACCTTAGGGCTCCAAACTGTTGCCTTCTGATAATGCTTTTAATAATACTTTTTATCAGAACACATAGCGTTATTTTAGTGAGTTTTCTGTTGGTCTTATACTGCTTTTACAGTGAAACCGGGCTTTCTTGGTGGCGGCGGCGGCGGCGAGAAAGTTAAAGGGTTCCTCAAGTCGTATGATCGAAACACCGTTAAAGGGTTTTTAGAGGGAATGGTATCAAGTATGCGCGTTCCCGTTGGGGCAAAACGGAAGCCGAGCAACCTTATGACCTGTACTATTAAGTAATCTGTGCCTATGGCTCTAAAGACTATAGTCCGGCAATTTCGTGCGCGACCGTCCCGCAGGGTGACAGACGGTGGCGGAGACGAGGTACCCAAGATGTCAGCGGGTAGCGGGTGGTGCACCGGGGGAAGGGCAACGCGTGCAACTGCGCGTCATTATACGGTAGCCTCGTCCCCGCCAACGTCTGTACCCCGCAGGACGGTCGCGCACGAAGTTGTCGCACTATAGTATCTACCTCGGCTCGGGTTGACCGATTCCTGGGGGTAGGGAGAAGCGCCCAGGTAAATATGTGTACCTTGTACCTGGTAGAGCGCGTGTGAACCGAGTCTTTGTACTCTTGTTCTACGAGTGACCGTACCGTACGAGACACCGTAGTGTCTTGGGAAAAAGTCTCTTTACTAGATTCTCTGTTGTTTAAGAGTTGGATGACGAGAACACTATTTGGTTCTGACGCTTCAGAGACCACAAGTACTTATTTCAAATAAACTTAGAAATAAGTACTTTTGAATCGTTCTTACATTGTTTTACCCACTACCCATTCAGGACGTCTATTTTTTGGCTGTGTAGAAGAACTGCACGACTTTTATAGAAGAGTGCACAGACTTGGTTGAACAAAAGTCACAAACTGTTCCATGGTTCCAGGTTCCATGGACTCCAACATAAGTCCTGCGAAGGAACTTCAATAATAAAAATAGATTTTAATATAAAAAATGAGGAGCGCGGTCGATGGCGCGGTCGATGGCGCTGTGGTTACCGCGCTTGGTATGTGATTGATGAAGTTAAGGAGCTTCGCAAAGGTCAGTCATCGGATAGGTGACCAAAAATGTATCATCTCGAACTTGCTTGATAGAAGGAGGAGATCGGCTAGAAAAATAAATACAAACGAAGAAATTATCACATAGAGAAAAAGCTTTCGAAGAAAATCAAATTGCCTACCACCTACTTACGACTTAACTACCAAATACTTTTTTGTGGCTCACAAAAATGGTAAGAAAAATGCATTTTATTCGATTTTACATACTATAAAACTTATGTAACACTTTAACCTACTTTATGTAAGCACATGATTACATTTGATCTGCAATAGAGATCCTTTTTTAATCTTATAGTCTCTACATAGTTGATAAAAAAAAATTACGTTATTTTTTTAACAACAGTTGTTGAGAGTATTTAAGAGTGTCGTTATCGCCAACCCTACAGTCCAAGCGGGTTGCGCGGCCCGTGAGAATGTCGTCAAGGCTGTCGGCTTTATAAACAATTTCATCTAGCTGAATTGTGAGATGTCGACTTACCTACAACGGCGGGATACATGTACACATACTTATAAATAATATGTCGGTAAGCGTCGCGTCGGTGAGGAGCTCGATGGCGCAGTGGTTAGAGCTCGATGGTTCTGCGTTTGCTAAGGGAAAGCAACTTTCGCAACGGCCAGTCATCGGATGGGTGACCAAAAATTTATCATCTAGAACTCCTCCGTGCTTAGGAAGGCACGTAAATCCGTTCCCGTCCAGTTCCGGCTGCATTAGCAGTCGTTAATAACCACCAACCCCACTGGGCCCGTGTGGGGTATACTCGTATATACCGTTCTCCCTATACATCCATAGGGAAGGCTCATGCCCCAACAGTGGGGACACAAAAATGAGCTGATGATGATACTAATAAATAATATGTCGGCCGGCGTTGGCTGAAGTGATAGATTCTTGGGTTAAATGCGAGATATTTAGTCTGACTACTGACGTGATACAAAACAAGCGTATTAGATGTTGTATATATGTATTAGATGTTGTATATATGTATCCTAGCGCAGGTTCAGCTCTCTCACCATAACTACGTGCCAAATATATGCTAAAAAGTAAAATAAATAAATTCTAAACTTATAGTATAGTGCATGTGTAATGTAACTTTTTTTTTTTCACGTCGCTCGCTGGTAACCTAGTTATTTGAAGAAGTTTATACTGGTGCGTCATATTGAAGGAAGAAAAAACAGAGGAAGGGCCCCTGCCCGGTGGGACAGATGCTATTCTAGTAGCCCTGAAATGCAACACGCAGGCGGCTATCCGTCTAGCCCAAGATAGGACCTTTCGAGAGCTCTGGTCCGCGATGCTGCAGCTGTTGGTGGTCACGTCCCTCAGGCATGAGGACTCGACGACGAAGAAGATGTGTGTACCTGAGTATTGTGATTATTGTGACAGAGAACCAAATGTCTTTTATTATTATTCTTTTTATTTCTCTTTTTTCTTAGCCTAGGTTTGTTATAATAGGCAGCGGGGCAGGGCTCAAGCTGCCGGTGGTGGTTAGGGCTGCAGAGACAGGAACCTTCGGACTATCCGCGTCGTGTCCAAGAATACCGCCTTCTGTATCTGACCCTTGATCCAACCATTGAGCGAGAGTTGCTTAAAAAAGAATTAAACAAAATCGATACCAAAGTTACCGTTTCAAACTTTCGCGTTCCATTGTAAACAAAGTTTTTTAGCCGGTGCAACTCGGCCGAAACGTCGGGTTTATAGGCATGCCTATTATACATACTTAAACTAAGTAGTTTGTCTTGTGTTAGACTGTGGTGTAGTTTTTGAAAGATGTTATATAAAACCTGTGGAACCACCACCTGCCTCTCGAAATCAAGATGGCCACGAGTCGTGACGCTTTTAAAAACAAAGTCCGCGAGCTCCTTTTGATAGAATCATGGCAGAGTCATGTCAATTACGTCGTATTATAATTATGTATTTTATGTATGTTTATTTATTGTAGTTGACGTATTTACAATACACATATACCTATGTTAATGTATATATTATATTTAGGCATGTATTTACTATCTATTTGAAATTATATATAGTAATAACCACTTACGACATCGCACTTAATTGCACTTACCAATATATCTCTACACCACCCTATGGTTGACTGGTAGAGAATGCCTCAGGCGTTAAGTCCGCCATGTAATATACCTATATGTTGCAAAAGTTTAAAATAAACAAATATTGATTATTCAGCCTTTTCAAAATGTCCGCCGCACATACAATGTTTGATAAATCTAAAAACCTGCATCTAAAGTTTAATATCGGTAATGACGCGGTGGCTACAATCTTAAATGCGTTGCCATCAATTTAAGAGTAATTCCGACGACATGACAGTTTTATTTCCAAAAGCAGGTAAGTAATTGTATGACATTTAAGGCTTTAGCGCGAGACACAATCATAACTGGCTTACAATAACACGCACATGTCCTAATGACTTTAAACCCTTATTGAGAGCCACTTCACGGTATGTTCCTGTTTACCACTTGAGCAATAGCGAAATATTCACATAGAGCCGGCATAAAAACGCCTCTAATACCTTTAAACGAGCAATTCTTGTATACATGTATATATATAAATATATAATCTGAATCTCGGAAACGGCTCCAACGATTTTCATGAAATTTAGTATGCAGGGGGTGTTGGGGGCGATAAATCGATCTAGCTAGGTTTCATTTTTAGAAAATTACCAAAAAAACCGGTCATCCAGGTACTTGTAACATAATAAGAGCAAAGCCTGGAAGTACAGGAGTCGGCTACTAAATCGATCTACCAAAACTGTCACATTTCTTCAATAAATGTTTGACCATATGCCCAAGACATAAAGTTCAAAGTCTATTGACAAAATTTGACAGATTGTGGTAGCATGTGCAGGCGTATGTAGGTATTTATCTAACCTACTTAGGTATTAAAAAAGAAAGAATCAGTGAGCGATTAAGGGTGCACCAACTAAAAAATGCCAAAAATGCAGTCACGTTTACTTAGGTACCTATTAAAAAAGAAAGAATCAGTAATTGCTTAAAGGTGCGCCAACAAAAAAATGCCTAAAATGCATTCACGTTTACTAAGGTACCTATTAAAAAAGAAAGAATCAGTAAGTGATTAAGGGTGCGCCAGCCAAAAAATGCCAAAAATGCAGTCACGTTTACTTAGGTACCTATTAAAAAAGAAAGAATCAGTAATTGCTTAAAGGTGCGCCAACAAAAAAATGCCTAAAATACATTCACGTTTACTTAGGTACCTATTAAAAAAGATAGAATCAGTAAGTGATTAAGGGTGCGCCAGCCAAAAAATGCCAAAAATGCAGTCACGTTTACTTAGGTACCTATTAAAAAAGAAAGAATCAGTAATTGCTTAAAGGTGCGCCAACAAAAAAATGCCTAAAATGCATTCACGTTTACTTAGGTATTAAAAATAAAGAATCAGTAAGTGATTAAGAGTGCGCCAACCAAAAAATGCCAAAATGCAGTCACGGTTAAGTTGATATAATTGAAAATGCTATCGTATTAAATAAACAAAATATATATAGTATCAAAAGGAACGTGTTTACAATTAGTCCAATCCATAAATTCATAACGCACTATAGTTTTTTCTACAATATCATTTAAAGTTAGGCAAAAATCATGAAAACGAGTGGCGGTGTTTATAGTTGATATCTTATAGTTTATCTAAATTATTGTACCTCTGACTTTGTCTAAACAATCGTCAATCACCAATGGTCGTTTAGACCATACAAATCGTCCGTCTCACATTTTCAATTTATCGAAGGGTTTTTAAATTATTAGGCAATCGGCATCAAATAAATATCCGGACGAAGACATTTCAAATAAAATATAAGACACTTGTCACTTCCGTAAGTGACAAGTGTCTTATATTTTATTTGAAATGTCTAATTCTTCTTCTTACCAAACCCTTAACAAAGAAATCACTTCATCGTAGAACCGCCTTTTTTTTTTCTTAAATTTCGTTTTATTTCGAAAATATTTACGTCAGGATAAACATTAATTATAAGTAACGTGTAAATTAAACGCGAGTACATCCGTAAAAGTTGTTACGTTTCAGTTTTGGACAGGTTTATGTGCAGGCGCCTCTAGACTTATGTATGTTGTATATGAATTAAACTTCTAATTGCTTAATAATTATGTAGAGATTCGTCCTCTACTTAGGTAGGTACCTCACACAAAACTGGGGTCTCCACGGAAGATAAGCGTTGTAGTTTTTGTCCACTGCTGCAACAAATGCTGAGTGGAGTCCTTTTAGAACACACTTTTAGTTATAATTTGTTTGTTTTGTTTTAAGTACCTACATAAGTTTATACTGTGTTCTAATAAATATATTTCATTTCATTTCATTTCATTTTTAACTTGTGGTAATAAAAAAATCGCAACTCTCCTAACACCTCTAATAATAGGATTTCCTTTCTCAAATTAGCGGGCGGTAATATTGTTTTATTGTTATACCTTCATAGATTTTTACTATCTGTTAAGGCCTGTTTTCACTTTGATTAGTGCGAGTGCAGGTGATTAGTAATTGCGAGTGTTTAGTGCAGGTGTGTAGTGCAAGAAGTGTCCAATTTTGTCAAGTGGCTTCGTTTAGTAAATTCAGTTGTTAGCGTCCGACGCCAAACGCTAAACACTAAACACTGCTGTTCAGACGTGTGTAGTGCAGCACAGTGCAGGCAGGCTGCGAGTGAGGGGAAAGGGAGGGCGCGCGGGACGTAACTAATCGCAGTCCACTCGCAAAAAAATAGAACCCGCGTCTAATCACTTTACTACGCAAGTTACTAATCACTCGCACTAATCAATCGCTGTCCACACGAGTTTGCTCCTAATCACTAAGCACCTGCACTCGTCACCTGCACTAATCACTAATCAAAGTGAAAACAGGCCTTTACTTATCTACTTGCTTACTTCATTGGCGCCGGAACCCAAAGCGAAGTGACCAAAGTTTTGGACCTCAATGCCCACGGGAACTTTTAAAGGAATGAACTAGCCATCAAATCCTCTACAAATTAAGTTGTAGTTGTAAATTTATTACTTAGTAACTACCAATTTAATTTAATTTATCTCAAGTGTATTATTTTTTGTTCTATTTTGGCAGTGTTTTAGTTTTTGTTTCACATTTTAATATAAACTTACTTTATTGTATAAGTGGAAAATTGGGAAATAGTATCTTAAAGCCTAAATATTATATAATAATAATAATAAAACAAAAATAAATAAAAACATTATTATAGCATTATTTTAATTATACACAGTAGTAAAAAATAATTAGGCTAGTGTTATTTTTTTTTTCAAATTCAAATGTAATAAAGCTAATTTGTTTTCCTAGAAAATAAAAAAAAACTCCCCACTTTTCATGTCTCTTGCCAGATTTTATATATTATCCGTTATTATAACACTATCCGCTGCAGTGGAAATAAACCATCGCTTTAGACGTAATTACTCAAAGCTCGATATAGCTCACCGCCATGAATTCCGAGTTGATCGTGCCCGTTTTCGTCCGGCCCACCATTCCACAGCCAAATATGGAGTCGGCGGTCTCTCGTTAAAATGCATTCACTCATTTATTTGAAACTTGGGCGCTAATGGCGTATTTAATCAGCAATGCTCACTGATGCATGCGTTACGTATTTGCTTCATCATCTGCTTGTAAATGTCGCACTGTCGGACTCACTTTTTTCCCCACATAAACAATTTCAACCGGCTCTATAGTCTAGTGGTTAAGACCACCGGTCGCAGATCGAGAAGTCCCGAGTTCGATTCCTAGCTAGTAAGTACATGGGTTTGTGTACTTGATTTGATTAGTGGTAGGGCAGGGCTTGTTTGTACGCCTGGCTAGCTATCACTAGCTACTACTACACCCACTATCTTATCTTAATGCTAGCGGCCGCTCGCGGTTTCACCCGCGTGGTTCCCGTTCCCGTAGGAATATCGGGATAAAAAGTATTCTATGTGTTAATCCAGGTTATAAACTATCTGTATCTGAATTTCATCCAAATCCATTCAGTAGTTTTTACGTGAAAGAGTAACAAACATCCATCCATACTTACAAACTTTCGCGTTTATAATATTAGTAGGATAATATGTCGCCATGTTCCGGCAGCTAGAGATAAGATAGCCAGTGCCTCAGTAGTTGAGGATTCCGGGTGAAATTCGCTACCACCTTGGCTGAAGAAATTAATCACATCAGATCGAGAGTTCCGAAACACACTTTGCACGACCTGGGAATTGAACCCAGACCTTCGAGCGACGGGTCGAGCACTTAACTAATCGGCCACCGAGGCGTTCTTCCTAATTAGTTTATTTACTTGGCACATAAACTTTACGAATGACTTACTTCACTACTAATATCGTAGTATTGTTATTTTTGCAACGCTTTCTCACCTTTTGTGTGAAGAAAGTAATTACTAATGGCGTTAATATCAAGTAAATGGTTGTAAGCAATTAAAAAGTTGCTCGAGGAAATTAATGAGTCGTTGCAGAGCGCGTGAGAAGTTACACCCGAGCACGTGGTTAATTGCAACTAATGACGTCATGTAGGTACTTAAAAAGATGAGCATTAAAAGACCTTTTTTTGCACATTTATTTATTTACTAGCACTTTTTACGCGACTTTGTTCATGTGGATTTCGTAATGTACATTACAAAATTCAATACTTTGATTCTCAAATAAAAAATAAAAAAACACTTTTTTTAAAATAATATACAGGGTCTTACAAAATCAATAAGCGAACGTTTAAGGGCGGTATCTATACATAATTCTGAATACAATGTCAAAAATGGGCTCCAGTTTTATAGTGAATCTTCAAAGTAATGTTTTCTAAGAAACTAAATCAATTAAAATAATGCACATCATGAAACATGCTGTATCTTTACTAACACGCATGCAAGCGTCAATAAAAAGATAGTGTACATACTCGCACACAATTGAAAAACTATTGTATGACATTCATACTACACGCACGGCTATCTTTGTGTGCGTGTAGTACCTACAGCTACACGGGTTTGGAAAGGGTGTATTTTTGGTGAATTATGATAATGTTTTGTTGATTATCTCGGTAACGAGCCTTTAGTTTTGGACCAAATTTGGTGAGCATGCTCAGTGTGATGTATAGATGCTCCCCTTAAACGTTCGCATATTGATATTGTTAGACCCTATATATAGTCTATTTTACCGACAAGAAATCTAGTATTTTATCAGTAAAAAAAATTTTGGAATTGGACCAGTAGTTCCAGAGATTAGCCCCGACATACAAACAAACAAACAAAGTCACAAACGTTACCTCTATATTAATAGTATACTTACCTCTTTATTACGTGACTTACGTTACCACTCTTTATAGTATACTGTTAATAAAGAGATAACGTTTGTGATATAGATGTAGATATATATTTTCAACACCCACCTTGTTATAAAAACAACAAGTTTAGTTCAGTTATGATAGCCTAACCTAGTCATAACAAAAACATATCAAACCATAATCTATATACATATTATAATGAGCTGGATGAGAGTAGCCGCGGATCGTGCTCAGTGGCATGCACTTGGAGAGGCCTATGTCCAGCAGTGGACGTGTGTAGGCTTTGTCCTGACTGACCTACTCATGATCGCTGAGCCGAAACCGCTGAAGCTAATGAGATAGAATTTTGTCAATTGAGTGACGTAACCAGTCACTAAGAAAGAATTTTACGGAAATCGTACCTTAAAGGGGTCAAATAGGGATTGAAAATTTGTATGAAAGTCCGTCAGTTTAGAAGTAAAATGCATGAAAATTAGTATTGGGCTTTTTGAAAAGAAATAAAGAGTGACATGTCTCAGGAATTTTGTTTATTTTGCTTTAAAGGGAAGCAGATTTTTTTGTAAAACCGTTCTTTTTACAGTAATAACTATAAAAATGAACAATTGATTCGATATATAAATTTTTCAATAAAATTAAAGAATGACGTGTATTTGCATTTTTGAAAAACCACCCCTAAAGAGGTGAAATAAGGGAGGAAAGTTTGTATGGAAATAGCGCGCAAGACATTACGCGTTTACTGATTCCTACACGTGTGAAGAAACAGAACAAACATAAATTGCCCACGTGAGTAAAGCCGCGAACAAAAGCTAGTAAAATATAATTATAGTCACAATTATACTCTACAAGCAAAATTTATTGTTAAACAAATTATTGTGAAGAGAAATAGAGCATTTATTATTATTATTATTATCTCTCTATTTATTTTTTTACATATTAATTTACATTTTTAAATATTTTCTAAAAAACAAAACAAACATTTAAAAATATAAAAAATAGGGGTCCACCGGCATCGAGACCAGGGTCCAAACTACCGGTGATTAGGGCTCCAGAGACGCGAACCTCCTCACAATGCGTGCCGTATCGAGGAGAACTGCCTTCTGAATCAGGCCCTTGATCCAGCCGCCTAACGAGAGCCTCATGAGATGTTGATCGAGGCTCTTGGCCATCAGGCCGTTGGCCGTAACAAGAATCGGCACGATGACAGCCGAGTCCACATTCCACATGTCGACAACCTCATGTGCTAAGTCGAGATATTTGATTTGTTTCTCTTTCTCAGCTTTCACGAGGTTCTCGTCATGGGGAATGGTGATATCGACAATCATCGTGCGGCGCGCTAATCGATCTATCACCACAATGTCTGGCTTATTAGCTACAATAGTCCTGTCGGTGATGATAGATCGATCCCAGTACAACGTGACATGATCATTTTCGAGAACTGGGTCGGGCACATACTTGTAGTACGGTACCTCAGAATCCACAAGTTTGTATTTCAAAGCAAGTTGCTGGTGTATAATCCTGGCCACTTGATTATGCCTGTGCAAGTACTCGCCGTTAGCCAGACGAGAACAGCCTGTTGTAGATATATGTGTAAATCTAATATATCCTTACCCTTGTGCGTGGTGTATAATGTATTATCAAAACTTCTCTGCTTGGGATCCTTCTTAATAAAATCTTTTCATTTTAGTACCATCATTTATTTATTACCTTTCTTCTAAACATTTCTAATAAACAATTCTCCAAGACTATATATAAAACATTATGTAAACAAACCAATTTCAATCAAAAAACAATAGCAACCAACATTTTCCACAAGACGACAACTTCAAACTATTTCAAAATGTTCCATCCATATATTTATTTTAACTCAAATAACTTCCAGCCAGTAAACTACCATAGACATAAAATTCTATAAAACCTATATTCCAACATCCCCTCTGAATTTTATGTTTAATACAATTAAAATAATAACTCTTAAAACTCCCATAACTTATTTAAAACCCAATTTAACTAAACCACCCAATACTATTCCAACTTTACAATTCGAATAGATACTAACCTCAAATCTCAACTAACTTAACCAATTCAACACACAATTAACTACCAACTCCATCATTAATAACTCCATCTCTAATTCCATCATCAATAACTTCCAACGACTCCATCATCAATATTTCTTCCTATTCCTTTATCCGAAAAAACTCCGTCACCAATGACCAATAATCTTCATCAATTTCCAACCAGCTTCATTACTATAAAATCTCCATCATCATCAATACTTATCATCAATACTCATCATCATTACTTATCATCATTACTCATCATAATTATCTTCAACACAAATCATCAACGTCTGCAATGCTGTCTTCAAAATTCTCAGCATTGTCAACACCATTTAAAAAAATCTTTTCATCACCAGCTCCAATCTCCGACATCATCAGCTCCAATCTCCAGCATCATCAGCTCCAATCTCCAACATTATACGTTCTCATTTTCTTTATTTTTAAATTTCGATACACATCACTATCATAGGATTTCCCCTCTTGATGTGTATCAATCCAAATTCCCCTCTCAACATATTATTTTCTTTGACGCCACAAATGACGCCATTTTTCCTTCTCAAATTAATATTTTCCGTCATTTTCAAATTCTCTTTTAAAATTTTCGATGTCGTTTTTCTTTTTCCCAATGATTATTACGCAATTTACTTAAATTTTGGCACCATAAACATTTTTATTGTAAAACATTTAATATTATAAATCTAAAACAATGTAATATTATTATACTTTATATTTATTTTCTTTCTTAAAACTAGATTTTTACAATATTTTAATATAAAAACAATAAAACATTATAAAAATCTAATCCTAGAGTACCGCCAGCAGCGAGGCAGGGCCCAAGCTACCGGTGGTCAGGGCTGCAAAGTGAGGAGTGACAGGAGTTGTCAGGAGGTGACAATAAGTACGTGCCGTGTCAAGGAGTACTGCCTTTTGTATCTGACCCTTGACCCAACCTTTCAGCGAGAGCCTCTCAAGGTGTTGATCGAGGCTCTTAGCTAAAAGACCGTTTGCCGATTATTATTATTATTCCAATATCATTTATGTATTTAACTTTGCACGTAAGTAAGTAGTGCGTTTAATATTTTACGATTACTCGGGCTTGAGATTACCAACCCACATTTTGGCAAGTGGTGCATAAGTTGATTTTATTGATGGAATCCCAACGAAGGGATAGTTAAGAGGCTATTACTTTTGTTACTTTGTTTTGCATTTAGTTTTTTTTATGAATAATTTACTTATAATTAACAGTTAATTATAATAATAGTATTTATTTGCTACTAAACATATAAAAACATATTATGTATTACGTGAATGCAAATTAAAGAAGCATAAAGCGTCAGATAGCGGGAATTTCCCCGTTATCAGTATTAAACAAGCCGATAGATAATATTATATTCTCATTTTTCCCTATTTACTTATTAGTGTTGTCATATTATCATAGACCATTTAAGGTCTGTGTGTTATATTTTACTGTCGATTTGTACTGTAACTCTTAAATCTTTTTTATATAGAGCTTCGATTTCGATTTTTTCGATTTTTTCTTGTATTCGGGGAAAACCGAGAACGGAGAAAATCGCGATTAACCCAGGCAGTTGAGATAGCAGCTATAGCTGATTTAGTTTGCTTATTTTTACTAACGAAAAGCTAATTGTTTTACTTCCTTCTTTCTTCCCATCCTCTCAATGCTTCGTCACTCTTCAAATATCATTTTTTTTTTATATTAGAAGGAGGCAAACGAGCAGGCGGGTCACCTGATGGGAAGTAATCACCGCCGCCCATGGACACCCGCAAAACCAGAGGAATCGCAGATGCGTTGCCGGCCTTTAAGGAAGGAATAGGCTCGTTTCTTGAAGTTTCCTAAGTCGTAATGGTCCGGAAATACCGCCGCTGAGAGCTGGTTCCACAGCACTGTAGTTCGTGGTTGTAGGGACACATATAATTGTAACGTAAGCGTTTTGACATTGTAGCGAAACGCGGGTCCCCCAGTTGAGTTACACGTAGCCATTATTGTAATGAGGAGCACGATGCGGTGGACAGAAAGATATGGAAAGAGGAAGGGAGGTCTTCGCCCTGCAGGCAATTTAATATCATATCGTTGCCTGCAGTGGGATAAAATAAACTGATACTAAATATGTAGATACCGCGGCAGGCTTAATATACAACCTGAATGCACTCCAAACTAATTGACGAGCGACTGACCGAAGCATTTTGCCGTAATGAAACGTGGAGGCTGACTGCAGCAATTTTGTGGTAAGTAAAGTAACATGTTAGATGCGAGTATTCGCGTATGGTCAGGTCAATTTTGAGCCGAGGCGCTCGCCGCGAGCTCCGTATTGTTATTGGTCAGTCAGCGATCCGACCCCTCGGAGAATCTAGTAGGGCACGGGGCCACGCACAAGTACGTGGTGCGTGATGCCGGTCCCTCTAGAAAACCTCCGAAGGTTATTCGTTTCACACGGTTCGAGGAAACCTTTAAGTTTATCGCCGCCCCCAAAAGAGCCCGGTGAAGCTGAAAATGCCGTCTAAGGCACTCAGCTAACTCTCTCAAAACAAATAAAAACACTAATAAAAATAAAGTTTCATTTTAATGTAACGTAACATGTTGGATGCGAGCATTCGTATGGTCAGTACAACTGGTCGGTGTTCGTGTTGCCAGTCAGTCAGCGATGCTGTAACGTATCAAGTTCACCGTGAATGTTACGTTACAGTTACTGAAGGAGAATCATGGCCAAAAGAGGTTAAATTAAAAATAAAACAGCAAATCAAACAGGTACAAACAATCGTAAGTACTCAGATAACATTAGTCAACTTAATTCGAATACAAGAGCCGTCAAATTCGGTGGCGTCTTTAAAGTCCCATCAAGTAACAGCAGTAGCGAGGTAACGGAACAATATTATTGAAAATTGACGGCCGCCTCTATGCCCACTGACGTGTGACGAGACGCTGGGGTAGCCATATATACAACTGTTTTTTCAAGGACGCCAGGCTTTTTTATTACTGATGAAATGAAATGAAAATGAAATGAAATAATAATTTATTGGCACAGTTACATCTTTTACATATACAATATAATAGAGTAATTATTAACGGGATTCTTACCATGTTTATTATTATGAGTATCCGATATTTCTTTTTTACATTGCTGCTTTATTTTTTTTTACATTGCTGAGTACAATAATAAAATTCTAAATCTACTTAGTAATGAAAAGACATACAAGAAAGTGAATTACAATCCCACGGCTAGAACGAATCGAAGCACTCAAGCACTAATAAAGGAATGCGGTGATTCTTTAGGCGACGAAACACTTAAATATTTACTACGTTCTAGAAACGTTCAACCGCCTAAACTTTATGGTCTGCCAAAAGTTCATAAACAAAACGTCCCCTTGAGACCGATTGTGAGCCAGATAGGCTTACCGACATATGAACTAGCGAAGCACGTAGCGAGCGAATACGCTCCATGCAATAGCAACCATTGGTAGGACAAACGTCGTCGTACGTAAAGGACTCCCGTCATTTCGTGGACGTTCTGCGCCAAAACAGGGTTGAGCACAACGAGTTGATGGTCAGTTTCGACGTAGAATCACTCTTCACTAACGTGCCGGTAGCGGATTGTTTAGAGGTCGTTGAAGCAAAGTTACTGAATAGCAACATCCCGATGGAGTACGCCAAATTATTACATCACTGTTTGTCGGCGAACTATTTTGTATTCCAAGGTCAGTACTACCTTCAAATTGACGGGGTGGCTATGGGCAGTCCTGTGGCTCCTCCTCCTGTGGTAAGAGCGCGCTATCGCTGTTGCACCCACGTCAATTAAGCTGTGGAAAAGGTACGTAGATGACGTTTTCTGTATACTTGTTGGTGGTCGCCGCGATGTCGAGGTTTATTTGGCAAGTCTGAATGGTATACATCCGAAAATAAATTTCACTTTTGAGATGGAAGAAAACAGGAGCTTGGCATTTCTCGACGTCATGGTGCGAGTGCGGGATGACGGTTCTCTTGGCCACTCGGTATACAGGAAAGCTACACACACTGATCGCTATCTTAATGCAACCTCACATCACCACCCAAGACATCTTGACTCGGTAGTATCATCCTTGACTAACCGTGCATACGACTTGTGCGATAATGAAACTTTGCACGATGAATTAGTCCATGTCCGGCATGTTCTACAGAAAAATGGATTTAAAGGGAACACCTTAAGTACAAGGTAGACAGGCAACCAGTATATTTGCCGTATATGAAGGGAGTGACAGATAAGGTCTCAAACATACTTAATAAGTACTCAATCAATACTATCTTCACTCCTTTTAGAAAAGTAGCACAATGTTTACGGTCGCCGAAAGATAGTTTTCCCTTGAAAAAGCCGGGTGTGTATAAGATCGATTGCAGCTGCGGTAGCTCCAATATTGGCCAAACGAAACGTACAGTTGCTTGCCGAATTAAGGAGCACATCAAAGCTGTCAAGAACAACGATACGCAAAAATCGGCCATTGCTGAACATCTGATCCAGTCGGGTCCTAATCACTGGATTGAGTTTTACAACCCTCAGATAATTTCGACAGAACGCCACTACGTACCTAGATTGGTGAGAGAAGCGATTGAAATTACGAAATACAAAAATTTCAATCGTGAAGATGGATTCAAACTGTCGCGTGTCTGGAACCCAGTGATTAGTCTTCTTAAAAACTGCAAAAACATCAAAAAAGTCGTTTCGCGTCCTGATAATGTGAGTGTAGTGTGTCGTGAGCAATTTCGAGTGAATAGTGACTTAGAAATCAGAGGTACGGGCATCGAGCGCAAAAAACGACTAAGGAAGAGGGTAGATCGTTTTGTCTGCTCATAAAAAACTCACCCGCATTAACTTCAGTAATTCCGTGATCATGGCGCATGCAACTGCGCCGAAATATCGGAGTCATAAATAATAAACATGGTAAGAATCCCGTTAATAATTACTCTATTGCAAGTGACCATGATAGTTTAAATAGTTATACAATATAATATTTCACAATTTATTTACTTATTTATTGCACATGTAGCTACAAATATGATCTTTAAGTGACAGTCGCAATCGCAACAATTTGCAATTTATCGCTATATAGGTATTTCGTGTTACGGAACGTAGAACGCTACGATAGCGCCACAAGTGAGCGATTGACGAACTAAGTGCATGACGGGCGGCGCTCTAAAATAAACCGACCGATTGCAGCAACCGCAACTAGTAGCAGTCGCGTTGCCGTTGTGCAATTAGCAACTGGTTGTTTTTTTTCGGTAATAAGCTTGCGGAGTATAGTCATGAGCATTAACACGTAATCAATGTTACTCTTAATACAATAGAGACATTTGGGAGGTTGCTATAGAGACATTTGGAAGGTTGCTGATACTTACTGCTCAAGGTATCCTTTAGTAAGTGTCAGCAGAAAAATACTATGTATTTTTAACCGTGTCAAGAACAATGAAATGTCAAAATGCTGTGTACTTTATTGTTACTTTTAAATAAATTTTTATCGTGTCTTACAATGGAATAAGAGCCAAAAGTGCATCATACATGTTAATGCTTGTGACTGTACGTCTCCACCTTAGGGTTTACGAAGTCATGGCTTCGAATTGACGATAGAAAAATACTTTAAAAAATTCAGTTTGAAAAAAAAAATAATGTGATATTTTGAACTAGTTGCGCAGCGGCTAGCGCTTTTGATATTTGATATTATTTCGTTTAGAATGTGATAGTGATAGTTAAACCTGGGTGCCAAGTGCGAGTTTCATTCGCGATTCGATTACGTAAACGAAAACGAGAATTTGTAAGACAAAATGTTAACTTAACTCTTCTCGTATACTGCCAGGAGCTGGTGCTGCTTCAATGCCATACTAATTTTCGTTATCGCAAACGTAATCGAATACGGATAGTAAACAAAACTCACACTAGGCACCCTGAGCGTGGGCTGAGATTTGCCATATTTTATACGTCAAATTATTTTGCCGGTACCGAGGAGGTAAGTACTCCTTAGTGATGTGGCTATAATTAATTTTCTTTTAAATAACGGGCTTTAGCGGCATCTGCGGGCAACAGCAATTTATTTCTAACAAAGGGGATCGGGTAACGTCTAATGTGTTATTGCTATAGCATAGCCCGAAGACCCATTTTTCGAACTGCATAAGAATAAGAAGATATCGGTTTTTTTTTGAGAGAGATTGGTGATTGCCTCAAACGGCATTTTCAGCGTCACCGGGCTTGAGATATCGGTATAGTCGACAATTAAATTGCTTTGCCACCTTAGAAGTGAATTTTGTTTGCATATAATAAAACAACAAGTTCTATTTTTGTTTAAAAGACCAAGTGACAGGTACGTTGTCGTCATTGGCAATGAGCCTTAGCGAAATGTTATTGTACCTAATGGAAGTTTTTGTCAAAAGTGATAAAGCAATTTCATAGTCGACTATACATACATACCTATATACCGTTTGTACCATTTTTCTTCTTCTAATTCTTGGATTTGCCACATTATATAACAAAAATAGTTCGAGACTATCCTGCTAACTCCGGAAGCGTGGCAACCGTGGCGCCGACCTCGCTACCGACTTGGGCATGACTTGACAATTAGTGAGAGAACAAACACTTTTTTGTTTTAATCTTTTTTCGTTTGTCATTCTTTGTGTGCGGAGAAAATCCTTGTAAGAAATGTTGGTTTATACGGCTTGAAAGGACATCTTGGAAGGAACTGCAGAGTCCTTCATATAAGTAGTTTTGTATAATGTTCTAAATTATGATAAATAATGGTGGATATTTTAGAGAACATTTTGCCGATTGTTAATGTGAAGTGTTCCTGAGCAATGATCATGCATGAGTCGGCTGATAAATCCACCAGTACAACGTTAATTGTATGGAAATAGTTACCTATGATACGTCACTATTCATCATCATCAGTATCATCACCATCACCACAAGCCTACTTTATGTCCCCACTGCTGGGCACGAGCCTTCTCTATGGTTGGATAGGGAGAACGAGCCATAAACCACCACGCGGGCCCAGTGCGGATTGGTGGTTGTTAACGACTGCTAATGCAGCCGTCAGACGTCACTGTTACGTTCTAACAATTAAGATTTATTTAACACTTAATCCTACTAATATTATAAACGCGAAAGTTTGTAAGTATGGATGGATATTTGTTACTCTTTCACGTACAAACTACTGAATGGGTTTGGATGAAATTCGGCATACAGATAGTTTATAACCTGGGTTAACACATAGGACAGTTTTTATCCCGATATTCCCACGGGAACGGGAACCACGCGGGGGAAACCGCGAGCGGCCGCTAGTTATATAACTTACTAAGTCAGTAAGTCGTGTTCAAGTTAAATTTAGAGCGGTTAATGTTTCCAAGAGCTGTTGCGTGATGACATTCGTTCTTTAATGTTTTGAAATCAATTGTTGTTATTGACATCCTTATTGTTAAACAATACTGACCTCCTTTGTCTACAATTGCTTACCGTGCCACCGTCATTGGCTACTGGCTATTCTAGCGTAGCGGTGGGCAAGGTGGAATCCACAAAGTGTTGTCACTCTAGTGTTATAGCGCTGTAAAAGTTCTTTCTAGGAATTTATAGCTCTATAGGTCGGGAAAGGTAGAGTTCTTTCTGATACTTTTGCAATGATAAGTCGATAGAAACGAAACGCTTCTTTACGAATTTAGGTACTCCTGAACCTGTAGGCACACATTGCCTTACACTAGACTTCAATTTTGCTATGCCCTTACAGGGCTCATGTACTTACTAACAACTTATTTAAGACCTTAATTTTGTGTACATGACAGCTTAATATAATAAATAAATAAATAAAAGTTGCATAACTTGCATTACTGCAGTAGCCCGGAAGCGCAAGCCTAGCCGTTAAATCAAGGCCTACCACTTTTGACCAGTTTTAACTCTTATTCCATTGTATTAAGAGTTACATTGTTTACACGTTGATGTGACTGTACCACCTCCTCTAGAATCAAACAAACAAAAAAACCCCTGATATATTAATGGCTGTTGATGAAGACGTGGAGATGTAAAACAGAAAATATATTCTTTTCACAGTAACAAACAACGCTAATTAAACTTATCAAAATTAGTACTTATGTACCGCCATTGAAAAGCAAATCTTTAAACTACTAGCGGCCCGTCCCTGTTCCGCACAGCGCTAATGTAGCATTCTAATTACGTGAAAGATTTTTTAAATCGAATATATAAAACATAATAAAACGAATAAACTCAATACTACTGGACTAGTTTTGAGTTTATTCGTTGCAAACATACATAAATACATACATACATACATACATACATACATACATACATACCTACATACATATATACATACATACATACATACATATATATATACATACATACATGGATGCATACATACATACATACATAATACATACATACCTACATACAAAAGCAGGGATCGGCAAATTCACGTCACAATATTTACTAACAAAATCTATGGCGGGCCAGGCTATTAAATTTTTTGCTGTATTTTTTCAATAAATAAATATAATATTTTTTTTATAAAATTTTCTGAAACACACACGCACTCGAATTTTTGTTTGATGGTCGCGGGCCGGACTTCAGTCATTCACGGCCCGCAGGCCATACACAACGGTACAAAGGTTTTCTCTTTATACTTAATATTAGTATAGATTTCTATACTTACTATTATTATAGAGGTAAAGTTTGCAAAAACACAAATGTTGAAAAAAATCCACGAGCAGGATTTGAACCCGCACCCTTCTGACATACCGGGTCAGGTGCTCTCCCAATTGCGCTATCGTGGTTCTAACCAGCCAGCATTATAGCTCAATTGGGAGAGCACCTGACCCGGTATGTCAGAAGGGTGCGGGTTCAAACCCATTTCAACATTTGTGTTTTTGTAATTTGTTCGCAACAAAATTTGCGTTAAAAATTTTATAAACAATTTAGGTAAAGTTTGTTTGTTTGTTTGCGGAGGGTAGATAATACTACTACTGGGTGCCTAGCGCGAGTTATTCGCCATTCGATCACGTTAACGAAAACGAGAATTTGTATGGCAAAATGTTAACTCTTCTCATATGCCGCTGCTTGGGTGCTATTCTAATTTGTATGGCAAAATGTTAACTCTTCTCGTATGCCGCTGCTTGGGTGCTATTCTAATTTGTATGGCAAAATGTTAACTCTTCTCGTATGCCGCTGCTTGGGTGCTATTCTAATTTGTATGGCAATATGTTAACTCTTCTCGTATGTCGCTGCTTGGGTGCTATTCTAATTTGTATGGCAAAATGTTAACTCTTCTCGTATGCCGCTGCTTGGGTGCTATTCTAATTTGTATGGCAATATGTTAACTCTTCTCGTATGCCGCTGCTTGGGTGCTATTCTAATTTGTATGGCAATATGTTAACTCTTCTCGTATGCCGCTGCTTGGGTCCTATTCTAATTTCCTTTTTCGTAAGCGTAATCGAATGAATACAGATAGTAAACAAACCTTAAAACTCACACTAGGCACCCTGGTCCAATTCTGAAAATTCTTTCACTGACAGAATACTACATTCCTCGCGGGTAACTTATCTTAAGTTACCCGCGAGGAATGTAGTATTATTAATGTAGTAGTAGGGCTTAAATTTTATTTAAAAAAAAGTTTATTTTTCAAATCTCAAATCCTTGATATGATTAATTAAATATCATCATCATCAGCTCATTTTTATGTCCCCACTGCTGGGGCACGATCCTTCTCTATGGATGGATAAGGAGAACACTAGAACAGGCCATAAACCACCACGCGGGCTCATTGCGGGTTGGCGGTTGTTAACGACTGCTAATGCAGCCGGGACCAACGGCTTAACGTGCCTTCCAAAGCACGGAGGGGCTCGAGATAAAAAAATTTTGGCCACCCATCCGATGACCGGCCTTTGCGAAAGTTGTTTTACCTCAGCACTTGCAGACCGGGCGCGTTAACCGCTGCGCACTCGAGCTCCTCATATTATCAGATTATTTACATATAATTTTACGCAAATAGACATTGAATAGGGCTCCTTTGGCTTATAAAGTAAAAGTAGATAGTGTTGCTTAATTTCGGCGAGTTGGATTGAGCCACGATAGCATAGGTGGCAGTGCACCTGACTCGGCATGTCATGGGGTGCGGGTTTGAGTCCCGCTCGTGGAATTTCTTCAACACTGTCTTTTTTTAAATCCTTGATATATTAATAGCTGTTGATGAAGACGTGGAGATGTAATACAGCAAATATATGCGTCTCAAAGTACTGAGGCGACACAAGGCGGTATTATCGCTGCGATAACGTTATCGGTTGTTATCGGCGCGCGCGCAGCTGCAAGGATCTCCGCGTCTGCTACCGTGAACGAGATATTATTACGAATATTGGCGTTTGCAGAATTTATATTTAACTATTTATACTATCATGGTAACTTGGATTAGAGTAATTATTAACGGGATTCATACCATGTTTATTATCACGAAATTTCCGTGATCATTAGCGCATGCAACTGAGCCGAAATAAGTATCCAGAGCAGGGTTGAAAAAAAAACAGTTTTTTTAAAATATTTTATAAAACAAACAGTTCAAAATGTTTAAAACTAGTGTTTTTTGTTTTTTTAGTTTTTACCTTTAGGCATCAATTTTAAATCAATTGTAGCGAATAATAATCCATTTCTAAACTATTTCCTAATTCACATTAGTAAAAATTAACAAAACGATAAAATTTACTTTTTGTTGCGTATCTCTAATCTAATTATTAAAAATTATCATTATTTTATTATTAATCAATACAAAACACTTAACAATTTAAATAAAAATATAAGAAAGCCTCAACTTGTAAATTTATTTTAAGCTATTTAGAGTAATACATATTTGTTAGTTTGGATTTATTTCCATTCATTTGCAATTAAAGGCAGTTTTAAAGTCAGTTTTAAACTCTGTTTTTTCTTCGTTCAAAACTTGTTTTAAACTGTGTTTTGAAACACTTAATAAAAACACAGTTTTATTTCAAACTGTTTTAAACACTGTTTTAAACACGTGACACAAAACAACTTGTTTTACTCATGCCAACCCTGATCCAGAGCAAGAATCCCTTTGGTAATTACTATAGCAGTTAGCTTATTGTATCTTATCTTAGTGGGGCCTGCCGAGGTTTCCCCCTCGCAGTAACACTTCGACCCATCCGGATCTTTTGTGCAACAAGCACTAGCTTATTGTAACACAAAAGCGGATAAATAATTGCCATGTCTCTTTGAGTTCGAGTTGAACGGTGCAAGGTCTTCATGGAATGGTTTCCGAAGCCATAACTCCAATCCCGAACTTTTTAAATAAATATGGTAGTAGTAAGTACCTACTTAGTAGTAAAATAGCCTTTAAAGATACTGTACCGTACCACTGCTGGGCAAGGGCCTCAATCATTGAAATCAAGTCTGGCAAATAGATGGGTATTGGCTTAATCAGAACGCTTGCCAAATTGCGGGTTGGTACACAAACCAGGGTAACGCATCGAAAAGTCCGTAACATTTGCCCGAACTGAGAAATAAACCCGGGTATTGTGCCGAGCGCTTGCCCCTCGGCCATACCGAAGCGTATTTTAAATAGATACTTTTTTATTTAAGTTGTAAATAATAATGTTGTTTTTCATTTCTACATTAATATCCATCCACCCATCCATCTCTATATCTACAGCTCATATACGTCCCCACTGCTGGGGCACCACGACCCTTCCCTATAGATGGATAAGGAGAACGGGCCATAAACCACCACGCGGACCCAGTGCGGTGCAGTGGTTGTTAACGATTACTAATGCAGCCGGGACCAACGGCTTTACGTGCCTTCCGAAGCACGGAGGAGCTCGAGATGATAAATTTTTGGTCAGTCATCCGATGACCAGCCTTTGCGAAAATTGCTTAACCTTAGCAATCGCAGACCGGGCGCGGTAACCACTGCGCCATCGAGCTCCTCAACAACATTAATATAATAACGCATTTTTCTTTGGTAACGGAGTTTTAAAGCGTACAATCATGTCGGCACCAATACCTAGGTATATTTCCGATATCTAGCCAATCTCACGGAAATAAGCCGGTGGCTTTATCAGACATTTACATCTATCTTGTGTCTCTACTAGTTTTCCAGCCTTAAAGTAAAGATGTCGGCGCTACTTATGTGCTAACCTTTTAACCGACACAAAATAAATGCGTCGCCGTGTCCTGTACCCCAAGCATTCAATTCAGAATAAAAACTTGTAACACACAAAATAAAAGTATTTGGAAACTGTTGAATAGGGATTCAACAGTTTCCAAATACTTTTATTTTGTGTTTTGTGTTTTAGTTTGTGTTTCAATGATACATTTTATAATAAGATATCTGCTGTGACTATTAAGTGGATCTTGATCGAATGAATGGACAACCAAAGAAACAAAATGATTTCCTAATTCAATATGACGAATGATATCTAGAACCGTCCTATCAAATTTCTTTAATTACTAATGATAGCATCTATTCTAACAGTCAAAAACTGATGCCTATGGATCGGCTAAGAATCTTAAATGGGATTACATTCCCAGGTGATTCATATCTAAACGTCATATTAGGTACTATAACAACAGTATGTAGGTAATCATCCTCGTGAACGGGTGCCGCCTGTGGAGGCTGGTCTGCTCTTGCATACACTTATTTTCAGTATTATTAACTATAGTTTGACTTTGTTTTACTTAAACAATTTTTGACTTTTACTAGAGTACTGTAGTGGTACTGTATGACATTGTGGAAATTTAAACTTTTACATAAATATCTGATGTAAATTTGTTAACTTAGATTTTATATTTTTTTTTACATGTTGTGGTTGTCTTCTATATATTTTTTGTGTTTATTTGTAATGGAAAGTGTCCTGCTATGATAGGGCATTTTCCAATATTTTTGACGCTGTAAGGGAGAAAAGAGCTGGACACTTGCTGAGTTTCTTGCCGGTTCTTCTCAGTACAAGATCTCCCGCCCAGAGTAGACTTACGAACCGATGGCATAGTGACATTCACAAGAGCTAAGTACTTGTAGCCTAAACTGAATAAATTATTTTGAATTTTGAATTGAATTTTGAGTAATACATATTCGTTTACCGCGTGACAGACAGTGGACACGAAATATCGATAGCTTGCATGTTACATTGATCATAGCGCCTGTTTTTAAAATTGTCTTCCACAAATCTAGGGAATGATTCTGGACGTGGTCTTAGTAGAGTTGCCCTGGAACCGTTTGACTCTTGTTTTAGTAGCCTATACGGTAGAACGGGGTTACTTTTGATTCCATAACATTAATCATAGCTTTAGTTAAAAGATAATATTTTACTAGAGCTAAAGAGTTAAATGTTATAGCATTGTGAATGCAATATTTGAAATACCTAATAAAAAAACATAGCTTTAGTTCTTTTATCGTTTACTACATGAACAGTGATGCTATGATCCTGGAGGACATAAGAGTTGAGACGCATATAGTATATCTACTATGTAGAGCTACTATGAGTAGGTTTATCGTCTGCTGCGTCTGCGTACTGCAATAACTCATTAACAACGATTTGTAATTAGATGTTTTAGATGCCTTATGCCATCATAACTATGAGAGTAATATTTTTTCACTCCTGTTGCTCAAAAAGGCCGTCATTGTGGCGTACCAGAGCGAAGAAAAAATAGCATTTCATCCTCTAGGGGAAAAAGTTTTAATTTTTTAATTTTTGTCTGTCCAATGACAATGAGCCTACAAAAACGAAAAAGTCTTTAGTCATAAGTAGAATAATCATGATTAAAGGCTCGACTTATTACTGTTTCATAAAAAAAGAACATTTTATTTTTGAAAATGGAACTAAAATCGGCGATCTCTTAGGTAGAATGCATGGAATGTATACAATGCGTTGCGGCTATAGAAAAAATAAAAAAAGGCATTGGCGCGAAATCTTTAGTTCTCTAATTGCAAATTGAATTGGTAGTGGCCGTAATTAATTTTACAATAGTGAAAATGTCATCATCTAGTGAGTGAGAATGGAGACCCTAATTTGCAAATAGAAGAGAAAGGAAAAGAAATAATTTTCAATCTGTTGCCTTCAAGTACACAAAGCATTTATATAAATACTTCCGAAAAGTTTATGAAGTGGAGGACAGATAAAAACGAGTGGATTAGCTTACGGAAGGAGTTTTTCTTACGTATTTTGATGAACTTTCCAAAACATATCAAAATTCTACGCTTTGGAGCACGTATTCAATGTTACGAACAACTATACAGATAAGACATACTTAAGTAATGTAAATATAAAGAAATATGTAAATTTGACGGCTTTTCTCAAGAAATTATCCACCGGCTACAAGGCCAAGAAATCCAAAGTTTTCACGAGGACAGATATCGAGAATTTCGTAAATAAGGCACCAAATGAAAAATACTTAGCAACAAAGGTAGAGTTACATTTTTTTTCTATTATTTTCATCAAACTAAATTGCTAGGTAGAGGTAGGTAGGTACCAACCAAAATACAGTTCTAACACACTTATTTTTTGTTTTACATGTTGCTTTAATTTTTGGGATCAACGGTGCCTGCAGAGGGATAGAACTGGCTAACATAACAGTGGAAGATGACGAAACTGATACCCATCTTCAAGCCATAGATCTGCCCAATACAAAGACAAATAAGGAGAGGAAATTCGTTATAAGTGGAGAATTTCTAAAAATTGTCAAAGCCTACCAAGATTTACGGCCGAGTGGAGTGGGCACGCCGAGATTTTTTCTCAACTATCAAAACGGAAAATGCACAAGGCAAGTTGTAGGCAAAAATAAATTAAGTAACATGCCAAAAGAGATCGACACCTATCTAAATTTGCTTAATCCGGAACAGTACACTGGCCACTGTTTCCGAAGAACATCCGCCACTCTCTTGGCGGATTCTTGTGCAAATATAACAAAGTTAAAACGCCACGGTGGATGGAGATCCGATCAAGTGGCGGAAGGCTATATCGAGAACTCCATTCAAAACAAATTTGATATTACCCAGCGTATCACAGAACGCATCAATATTCTCCCAACTAGCCCACGACCATCGACATCAAGAGATGAGTCGACTCAGCTGATTCTCTATCCAGAACACCCGAACGAGAGATCCTCAAACCTGGAACTACGTGTACCTCCCACGTTTACCCCACCAGACAACTCAACATTCATCTTCACAGAGGACTGAAATTAAGTTACCGGGAAAAAACATCTCGTTAAATATCCGGAATTGTACAAATTGTACATTTAATTTTTAGTAAAATAAAGTATTTCATATTGTAAGTATTGGATTATTTTATTTTCCCGCAATCGTAGTGAAAGGTAGACTGTAACACACGGCGCTAAAAATCCATTAAAACTCGGTTTCTATTTACTCCCTCCCTCTCTCTTCGGATTTTTCTCTTCTTAAAACTACCTCGTATATAATGGGTCATTTTAGCTCCTTGTCAATCTATTATTATGCAACTTCCTTAACATAACTTTATTTGATACCTACCTATTGAATACGATCAAAGGAATATAACTTAATTGATTTGTCAAAGTATCATCATTAGCAAAAACTAGTCCACTGTTGGACATAGACCTCTCCAAGTGCACGCCACCGAGCACGATCCACGGTAACTCTCATCCAGCTCTCGCCAGCCACCTTGAGAAGACTGCGTCCTACACTACGTTTGCAATTGTCAAAGTATTCCGTATGTCAATTAATGAGTTCTTGCAGTAAGCTGACGATATAGTGCTCTAATATTAGAGCTACTTAATAAAATTCGCGGTTGTTAGCTTAAACACCCGTGATCTAACAATGTAAAGAAAATGATAAACTCGTAAAATCTCTTTCTTAGCGGACAGATTTTTACTCTACAAGGAACCTAAGTGAGTTTTTATTAAGCGTTACAAGCCCTACAATCTCTTGATTATTTAACCAGCTACCTACGTAAGCGGTACTTAATCACCGTATATAAAAGTACTTAGGTAAGTACCTAATACGTGGATAAACAAAGAAAAAGTACTTATTTAATTTCATAATAGAAGTAAGGTACTGTTCGTATGTTGCAAAAAGGTTTCTTTATTCAAAATTAGATTTTTTTTTTGTATCGTTAAAAACTGTCGAATAGCGCAAGAGCCGAGCTATTTCGTAGTGTTGGTTACCCGAAGCCGATACGCGCGCGGAGTCATTGACTGGCGCGCCAGATTAGAAACGCGCTTTCTACCGCACGGAGGCGGCATTAGCCTGGAGTGCGACGTTGCCGCTCCGCGCACTCTGTCGCTACCTAAACACGTCACGCGAATCAAGGAAATTTTGAAAATAGAATCACTATAAAACCCGAAGCTGATTATTGTATTATTTATTATGTAGTTCTACGTAGCCATTTTGTTTTAGTTTATTTGTGATGATATATCGTCGTGTTGCATACATTTAAAGTTAAAACACTTTAAATGAATCTGCTCGCGTTTGTACGACATTATTATTTCATCCTGATGATTATTAATGAAAAATAAAGGCTAGCAGATCCGTACCTATGTGTTTTATGTAAATATGCTCCCGTACAATAGAAAACATAATTCTTACTTAGAAACAAATAAATTTTCATTCCCAGCAACCATTCAAAAAGATTTCTATGTTATTTACTTCTTTGTTCGACTCTGTTTTGTACAATAGCGAGCAATATTACTTGCTTTATTTCATTCATATGAATAAATTGGAATAATACAGGGAAATTGAGAGAGAATACAATTTGTCAGACCTGGGAAAGTGTCGTTTTTTATCATCTTCATCATCTTTAAGCTGTCGGTTCCAGGGATTAGTTAAAGCTATTTTCTTACTACTAAATCTATTACTTACTTTTTTTTATTTAATAGGTACTGTTCTTGTAAATATTTAAGTATATATTTTTTGATGTAGAGTTAGATGCAAAGTGAGTTTTTTTACGAAATAATATGCTGTTGTCCGTGTATGGTCTTTTAAGTGTATCACTCTGTTTATGAGGCAAAAAGAAACTTATGGTCCTCAAGTTGTTAGTGACAGATTGGATCGGGGGTTTGAATCGAATCGGGAGTTCGAATTGGATCAGATCGGATCGGAGGCAGAATGTGATGATGAGAGCAAGTGCATTCTATTGCCTGCCTATCCTACTTGCTTTCATTAGTAGGTAGTTTACAAGCACATGCTTGTACGATAGGATATAGGATAGTCCATACTAATAATAGTATTACTAGTGATACAAGTAAACCAATCGTGTACGTAGTAGTCGATGGGTTAATATATTTTGGAAATATATTTAAATCTAGTCTAGATACCTATAGCGTAGCACGTAGACACGTAAACTGCGAGAATGTTGGTTGATCCAAGTTAATAGTGGCCGAACAACCCCATAGTTTTCTAAGCCTAGCATTTTTCGGTTGTGTCAACATACCTTAATATACCTATTTTTCAATGTTCAATCCGGTTTCTAGGATCCGGAAAACCTGAGAGAGCCTCTAAACGCTAGGACTCAGGGTAACCTTAACGCGGGACAGGGGTAAAGTAACTAGGAAAATAGCATGTCTGTTCCTAGCAAAGCGTGCGTGTGAAACAGTGAACCGATTCTTCGTCCTAATTTTCGTGGCTAAAAACATGATATGGTCCGTCTGATAGAAAACGGTGTAACATGAAGGGTATATTATTGTATCTTTCGCGATACCGATCGTGCACAAACCTCCTTTTTTTAAAACCTTTTGTAGAAAGACTTCAGCAGAAAGATTATTCCGCAATCTCAGCTTTTGAAGGAAGAAATACTTACCTATCTCTGAAACAGCATTAAGTGCATGCACGACGATTACCGTGTGGCCGTAGATCGTGAACATCATATCTAACAATTAAGGACACCACTCGTTGTTCTTGGGTGTGTTCATTACCTAAAATTTTTTTAAAGACATTTTTTTCAAACATGGGTTGTTTGGAAAGATTTCGGCAGATCATTTTACATCGTAAGCGGTCGCAGGAGAAATGTCCTTGTCACTGCATTATGCGCGACCGATTATTGCGGTTGCAGAAGTGTTGCCGTTGCCGAAGTAGGAACTTTCACCGATCCGATCAGATCCGAACCCCTCGGAGAATCTAGTAAGGCACGGGGACACGCACTATTGCGTGACGCCGTTCCCTCTAGAAAACCTCCGAAGGTGCTTCGTTTGAAACGGCTTAAGGAACCCTTTAAGTTTCTCGCCGCCCCCAAAAAAGCCAGGTGAAGCAAAAAAGCCGCCTGAGGCAACCAGCATACTCTCTCCAAAAAAATGGAACTTTAAATGGCTTTCCGTAGCTATTGAAATGTTTATACTTTTATTATAGTTGTTGTACTTAAACAAAAACCATAGTCTGTCAGTGTGTTCATTACTCTTTTTTTAAAGACTTCGGGAGACTTCAGTTCAAAGGTGGCTATTTATGACGTGTGTGACGGTGGTGCGATGGTAAGAACGTAGCCACGTGTATCCATTCAACAATTCAGGGCATAACCCGTTGTTTATGGGAATGTAGAAATAGTTATTCGTCCTTATTCTGCAGTCGCCAGGCTTAAGCTGGCTTAATTATTTCCATACACGGTAATTACTATAATCCGTTTCGCATATATACCGCATTTGGTATTGTCGAAAGAGAAATTTACGCTTTTTTAATAAGTTTCGCTTCGTCGCCTATCCAACACGAGCTTATAAAAAGTGTGTCTAGACCATAAGTTGTGTAAATTTACGTCTATTTTACATTGTAACATTCTAATAGAGTCACTGGAGCAGAAAGGTCTCACTTGGCACGACATGTACCAATACATCATTTAGAATCACACCCTCAACAAGTTTTTTCATGAATCGAAGCACGCGATCATTAAAAGACTTAATAAAAACAAAATGGACAACCAATTTCCATGTTACTAGTTGTTTTAAATGGTCTCTCATCAACAGCAAATAAGAAGAAGAGTGGTAATAGATTTTTTTTTATAGTTAGCTCGGCAAATGACTCCATCCCACCTGATGTTAAGTGGAAATGGAGTCCAGACGCGAAGATAACTGGTGCAGCGTGGAAACAAACGTAGCATCAGTTAACTTCACTCTGCCGGCCCACAAGGTGCTTCTTCACGCCTCTCTTGAAGGACCCCATACATAGGAAGGAAGGAAAACGTATGCTGGTAGACTATTCCATCTTTTAGAGGTGCGACAAAGAAACGAGTCACCAAATTTTACCAAAGTAAAAGGTATTTGTGATTAAAAATGCGAAATGGTTGTCTTAGTGTAAAAGTAAATAAAAACGGTTTTTTGTTCGATAGAGCTAAGTGAAAATGAGGTTCAACATTGAAGCATTCTCTTCTCTCAATTAACAAAGCTTTTATATCAGTAAATATTTGTAAATATTTATTGCTGAACAACTTAACCAAAGGCACGTAAAGCCGTTGTTGGTCCCGGCTGCATTTATTTATTTATTTATTTATTTATTGTGACAAAAACGACATAAATCAATTACATTTATCACACAATTATACAATTCGAAATTAAATTAATTATTATGCATTAGCAGTCGTATAACAACCACCAACCCGCACTGGGCCCGCGTGGTGGATTATTGTCCGGTCACCCTATCCATCCATAAGGAAGGCTCGTGCCCCAGCTGTGAACACAAAAAATGAGCTGATGATGATGATTATGATGATATAAAGAATTAAATGACATTATTTTATTTCTTACAATAGAGTTAAAGACTTAACTTAAAAGTATAGGAGTATAAAGAAGCTCACGCATAATATGGTACATTATGATAAAGATTCTGTTCAAAGTGTTTTTTTCTTTAAGTACTTATTCAGTTTTGGCTACAATTATAATAGCTCTTGTGAGCGTCGAAATGACCTTGCACTAAGAATAACCAGCAATAAACTCAGCAGCTGAATAATGTTTACGCATTTAAACTACCTATAGATTTCGCAAAGCCTTAATTCGACATTTCGAGTCTGGAGTAGCAAAACATCGCTTGTAGAGAAATCTGACTTGGTTTTTAATAGATGACTATTACTGGTTGTTTTACTGGTGATCTTGTTGGTGGGGTGTTTTGCTGCTAGCCTCTTATGGCGTTTACAGAGCGTGATCGGGATAAGGGCGGTGAAAAACTTATAGTTCTACAAGCCGAAGTGACCGACCAGGAAGTTTTCTAGGAGTTGGTATTACTGGCATAGCTTACTAGATTCTTTAATGCGTTCGACTTTGACCATGAGTATTTTTGCAGTTGTGTAAACGAGACACATGTATATACGCCGCTACACGCGTCTCGCTTTCACAACTGCAATAAGACGTCTTTATGAGCTCTAGAGTGGTAAGGCCGCAGGGATGCTATACATTATAATGCGTGCATATTGAAGGTGTTTTAAGAACTAACGAAATTGGGTTGGGAGCTCTTCTATCTCTATCCGTTGGTTCATCATCATCATCTCAGCCAAAAGACGTCCACTGCTGGACAAAGGCATCGTCCAAGGATTTCTACAACGACCGGTTTTGTGGTGCTCGCATCCAGCGGCTTCCCGCGACCTTTACCAGATCGTCGATCCACCTTGTCGGAGGCCTGCCCACACTGCGCGTTCCGCTACCTACGCGGTCGCCACTCGAGGACTGTTCCGCCCCAGCGGCCATCAGTCCAGGACTGAGCCGTTGGTAGTTTGAGTGAAATTGTTACCTAGGTACGCATATTTAAACCTAAAACATTCTCAATGTCGACACTACCTCAGCTCAGTTTCTTCGATTTCACTGCTATTTCATCAAAGCGAAGCCAATAAAAACTATACTTAGCTATGTATTATCAATATATATTCTGCATGATGTGATATTTCACTCAATGTTAAACTAGTTATGCTAATCTACTGTTAGCTTTTAAAAAAACGAATTAGGTTATTCTAATGAACATTTATTTTATAGCGGCTGTCGTTATTTATAATCATAAAATCATGATATTTAATTGCAAAAACAATATTACGCTGCCCGTTTAACATAAAAAAACCTTCGCGAGCCGCTCGGCTGTCGGCCATTATGTATTCATGAATTCAATTTCTTGTTCATAGCTCGCCTTCGTAAAACCTTCAAAGGCAAATTAATTATTGCCTTTACGAAACCATTATGTCCAACTTAAGGCCGCCGCGCAATATTCAGAGCGCGTATCGACCAAGCAACCTATACATAGCCACCTGGACGGTCACATAGAAAAACATGTCGCTACAAAACAGTCATAACTTCATTCTAATAATAACAAACATCAACTCTAACACTTCCACACAAAGCCGGTTATTCGTACCGCGCGGCAAAGAATAGAACCCTATCGCCCTAAACGCGCGTCAGTATTCTGTTAGTATACAATAAATATTCGGCGCCAGTTGTGCTTGTGCCAGTACACACATATACATATAGAGTGCGACGTTGCTTGCGAAGAGCGGCAACGTCGCGTCACTTCGCGACGGATTCCAGGCTTGCTTGAGTTAACGAGCGTTAGTTTGATAGAGATTCGGAGTTTGACTGCTAGTATATTTTGCACCGTATTTATTAGAACTTAAGGTTTATAATACCGAGTGTTTGTTGTTATAAGAACTGTGTCGTAGTAAACGGTGGCACGGCCGCGTCCGAGGGTAGCGGGACGTTAGCGTTGTCGACGCATTGTGTTCGTTTTTTAAGCGCGATAGAATCGATGTCAGTTGGCAGATTTTTTATTGTACCGTTTTTTGGCCTTGTTTCGTGAAACGCAGCTAGACAATGAGTACGGGTGGCGTTGTTTTGACGATGTGGCTGCGTTGTGGCAAATCGTGCTGTGGATAGGTCAGTGTCAGCGACTGTTGGGAGTTCAGGCTCTATATTTTGATTCGTTTTTTGCAAACTGGCATTAAAAACTTCTCAGAATATTTGAGCGGTTTATTTCGGGTTTTTGGCTAATGAATTTCCTTCTTCTACGTTTGACTGTTTGTTTGGAAACTACTATCCTCTTACATTAAATAACTCTATCGAATTGACTAGATACCTAGCATATTTACATCTTAGCTTTTTGTTTCTAGGGCAAGGTAGGTACCCGTCTGTGCGGGGGAGCAGTCAGTGTATGTGATTCTTATATGCAATCACCTCAATCCCATCTCTCATCTCATCTCAATCAATTGTTGGTCAACTAATGCAAGATTATAGAACACGAAACGCGTTCTTTCTCCAGTTTATAGAACTATTGTCTCTTGTTTTTGACCGCCACAGGTCAGGCAGTGCCTAGTGTGGGGTCATAGAAAATCTCAGCCTCCTTGAAAATAATGCTTATATTTACGTAACACTATCATCATCATCATCATCATCATCTCAGCCAAACACGTAACACTATATTCCACTGTATTTTAAGGTTGTAAGTAAGTAAGCATTTATCAAATAAATTTATTTGTATTTATTTGTATTTATTTTGAGACAGTCCCGTAGTCCCTTGTAGTCTTCCTACATTCCAGATAGGTAGCCGAAGCTGCATGGCGCTTAATTCTAGTTGTACGGATATCAACAGCTAGCAAACTTTTTGGTAAGTAGTGGAGGAAAACGCACTCACGCCTCGATGGCCGAGTGGCAAAACGCTCGGCCCGATACCCGAAGGTCCCGGGTTCAATTCCCAGGTCGGGCAAAGTGTGCTTCAGATTTTGTGATCACCAACCCGCATTTGGCAAGCGTGGTGATTAAGCTAATACCCATCAATTGTATCGATGACTTGATTTCAATGATGGAGGCCTTTGCCCAGCTGTGGGACAGTATATAGGCTATTTACTTACTGTACTTAGTTTACTCATTCTCCAAGACACGGTCAACCCGAGCTAAGTTCTTAAAGACCACTCTCTTCATCCGACTGGATGTCTTAGAGATTTAGGAATTGTTCAGTAATAGTCGTCTACCAACCCAAATGTATCATCACGAGCTCCACCATGCTTCGGAAGGAACGTAAAGCCGTTGGTCCCGGCTGCATTAGCAGTCGTTAACAACCACCAATCCGCACTGGGCCCGCGTGGTGGTTTATGGCCCGTTCGCCCTATCCATCCATAGGGAAGGCTCGTGGCCCAGCAGTAGGGACATGAAATGAGCTGGTGATAGTAAACTATGGCTAGACGAGCCTTATGGTGCAGAGAAACCTAAACATTTACTTACCTATAACAGAATATTGAGCAATCGCCATTTTTAAATAACGTCAAACAACGAATTGAGCCCAATGCAATGCTAAAGTTGTGTGAGCGTCTGCTTGTAAGAATGCTCTTACAAGTAAATACTCACGTTTATCTTCTCCTCTAAGTTTCTTTAGCATTTAGAAAACAGATAGCTACTCTGTAAAGGCCATAAGAAGAACCAACAGAAAACTCATTCCAAAATAAACCGAACATAGCCCAGTAGGTTTAGCCAAAATAACATATAGAAAACGATAGCGAAGCTCGAAGAGAAAAAAAGGAATGGGATTGACATAAGCCGCGCTAAATCACATCACGTTGTGGCGATGACAGTAGATAAATACTTATTACAAATATTTTGCAACCATAACTTAATCTTTATTTTTAAGAAAAAAAGTTCATCGCCGCTTAAAACTTAAAAATAAAGAAGAAGTTGTTGATGCTATCCAAAGTTTTTTCAGATTTTGTCATTCGAAATTTAAATGTATGTTTTGTATTCGAAATTTAAATAGGTATGAGCAAACAGAACCACTTTCGAGATGCCATTTTTGTTTCGGATCCTATATCTAGTTACTAGATAAAATCTTCGATCAATATTTATGTACAAGATTCTAGTACATAATACTGATCGAAGATTTTAAACAAAGCATTTTAACGGTGATTAACTTCTTAGTATAGGTATCAAAGGTACCTTTATTTTATGCCCGACGACGACGTTTCGACCTTATATAAAACCGTTTCCTAGTAAAAAGACTTTATTTTCCTCATAGACGATATGTTAAAATTCGGACACTGAGATCGATTAGGTACTTCTTAAAGTACTGCCGCACAATTTATGAACGCGGTTACTACAACTTACTGTGTTTGTGATTGTGATATTTGAGGTGCTGACATTACGATCTATTTTCTCGAAACTGTTCACTTGTTCTTTACTGCGTTTTATCTCTATTTTATGCCCGACGACGACGTTTCGACCTTATATAAAACCGTTTCCTAGTAAAAAGACTTTATTTTCCTCATAGACGATATGTTAAAATTCGGACACTGAGATCGATTGGGTACTTCTTAAAGTACTGCCGCACAATTTATGAACGCGGCAAGTACAACTTACTGTGTTTGTGATTGTGATATTTGAGGTGCTGACATTACGATCTATTTTCTCGAAACTGTTCACTTGTTCTTTACTGCGTTCATTAATTGCGCGGCAGAGTAGTAAAATCGAGTTCCAGATCGCTATTCTCCGACGATGGCTGAGCCTCCGCGAAAGATGTAAAAGCGCCTTCGTCTGTCTAGCATAGCGAAAGGTTGGTAACTTGGTATTAGCGATCCAAGTTGAGCCAATACAGTTTATACAATTTCTGTGTGACTGTGACTCTGTATCTAGGAAAAGAATGGCTTTCTTGGGGCCGACCTATCCGAAACTAGAAGACTTCAGGCGGTCGCCATTCAAAGATATTGCCCAACTTATGTCAGTTACTTCACAGAGGAAAATGAGTGGAAGGATAAGGTTGCACAAAAGATGGGTCAAAATGCTACCAAAAGCGGAAAAAATTGGCAGGTGTTTGAATGATAAGATAAATGGTTCATAACGAAGTCTTCTGGAAAACGGTTCTGCGTGGTACTTGAGTCTTCCTTTGTTTGAAGATTGACCATGTGATTTTGCGCGGCTTATGTCAATCCCATTCCTTTGTTTCTCTTCGAGCTTCGCTATCGTTTTCTTAATGTACTTTGGCTACCGCCACAGTTCCTCCATGAGTATGCAGCTGGCTACACGGCAGACATGCATCTAGCTGGGCGTCCCTTTAGTTCCAGACTAGTACCAGAAACGTCGGCACAAGGTACCACCGGACAAAGGAAGACTCAAGTACCACGCAGAACCGTTTTCCAGAAGACTTCGTTATGAATGTTTAAAATCTTCGATCAGTATTATGTACTAGAATCTTGTACATAAATATTGATCGAAGATTTTATCTAGTAACTAGATATAGGATCCGAAACAAAAATGGCATCTCGAAAGTGGTTCTGTTTGCTCACCTATTTAAATTTCGAATACAAAACATACATTTAAATTTCGAATGACAAAATCTGAAAAAACTTTGGATAGCATCAACAACTTCTTCTTTATTTTTAAGTTTTAAGCGGCGATGAACTTTTTTTCTTAAAAATAAAGATTAAGTTATGGTTGCAAAATATTTGTAATAAGTATTTATCTACTGTCATCGCCACAACAGTCACTGTGGCTCCGTGGGCGTGGCCCCAAAGTTGCCTACGGGTTTTCAAGCGCTCATCGGGAATCTAACATTGATCGAAGTTTAAAATGGTAGGATTGATAAAAGTGTTATAATATTATGTTGAAAATGTCAGAATCTTTCTGTCGACCGGTAAAGTTCTTGTCTCGTTTCTGGTTTTATTCATTAAAGGCGGCATTTGCAGCGTCATAATCTTTCGTTCTTCTTCTAAAATACGCACAAAAGTTAGCCGGTTTTAAAACTTGACTCTTTGTCCTTTTTTATTAATAAAGGATATTTATGGACAACATCAGTCGCTGCTTTGTTACCAGAACTAACTTTGTCAACACTTAAGAATGACAGGACTTGCGTTTAACGCGCATTGCCTTAATAAGGTAAAGCCATAAGATACTTAATGATGGCGCATTGGTGTTTACGTTGAATGCATCAGTGATCGAAGTGTGATGCATGAAATGCTTTTGTAGTTGTTAGTATTTAATTACTATAGTTTGACTTTGTTTTTCTTAAACAATTTTTGACTTTTATTAGAGTACTGTAGTGGTACTTATGACATTGTTGAAACTTTTACCTGATGTAAATTTGATAACTTAGATTTTTTTATATTTTTTTTTTTTTGGTTGTGGTTGTCTTCTATATAAACCTATTTTTGACGCTGTAAGGGAGAAAAGAGGTGGACACTTGCTGAGTTTCTTGCTGGTTCTTCTCAGTACAAGATCTCCTGCCCAGAGTAGACTTACGAACCGATGGCATAGTGGCATTCACAAGAGCTACTTGTAGCCTAAACTGAATAAATGATTTTTGAATTTGAATTTGTACTGAATGTTCTATAATGAATTTCAAATCACCGGCTTTCAAATCATCAACGTCCCCGCTGCTGGAGCACGAGCCTTCCCATGGATGGATAGGTAGAACGGGCCATAAGCCATCACACGGGCCCAGTGCGGATTGGTGGTTGTTAACGACTGCTAAAGCAGCCGGAACCAACGGCTTTACGTGCCTTCCGAAGCACGGAGGAGCTCGAAATGATAACATTTTTTTGGTCACCCATCCGATGACCGGCTTTTGCGAAAGTTGCCTACTTAGCCTTTGCAATCGTAGACCGAGCGCGTTAACCACTGCGTTCCTCCCCGGGCGTCCGGCGGCCATCAGATGCAAGGATGCAACAAATACTTAGATGCTTGAGTTGAATGCGAGAAATCGAGGCTCAATCTTCGCAGCTCCGTCTAGTCAGATGATGGACGTGAACCCAGATCTATTAGAAAGTGTACATAAAACCGTTTCTGTATGTTTTTACAGGACTATGATTATTAATTAATTAATTTATTATATTATGCTGTCTTGAACACAAAATTAAGGTCTTACATATGGTAAGGTCTTAATTAGTGTATTGATAGCGCAATAATCTTTAAAAAATTTGAAATGACGTATGAGTTAGTATATAAGTAATATATATCTTTTCCAAATAAGACTGGTGTGGGATAGTCCTGGTTCATTTATTCTCTTTGTAAAATAAGGTAAGTACCTAATCAAGCATACATGTATGTAGCCTAAGTTTTCCAATTAGGCAGTGTGGGACTATGAACAAGTTTTAGCAATAAAAAAAAACTGCTTAACTACTATGATAATAAAATGTTTTTGTTTTGTTTATATAATTTTTACCGCAAATTTTGTTGTCTTTAGTATATGTAAAAATATTATGATGATGTTAATGACGGTAGTTGTTGACCTTTGACTTTCAAAGTAAAAAAGTAAATAGTGTTGAATAATATCGGCGGGTTGGTTAAAACCACGACAGCTCCTGACCCGGTATGTCAGAAGGGTGCAGGTTCAAATTCTGCTCGTGGAAATTTTTTCAACATTCGTTTTTTTGTACTATGGTAATAGTTTTCGTGATTCAACGTATTACCTTCATTCGTTAACAATTTGGCGAATGAAGAACAATCGAAAATGTTTTGATTGCAAAAAAATTATTCGCTTCACCATCTTGAATATTGGAACACCACAATAGTAGATTGTACACCAAGGGGATAAAGCACTGTATTATGTCACGGGCGCGATATTTGAATCCTGAGCGTAACGAAGGACTCCAGATTTAACTCCCGAGCGTAGCGAGGGAGTTTTGAGTTTTGGGTTTTGAATTAAAATGGAGTCCTGAGAGCAGTGAAGGATTTAAGCGCGCCCAAGGCAAAATCAGTTTTATCCCTGAGGAGTATACTCTACTTTTCTCACCTTTTGCGAGACAATAAAAACCAAGGCTACTAGAAAAAGTATTTTATTTATTAAAATACTATTTTCATTACTAATTATATATAATTGGCACAGTAAATAACAATAAAAAGTAAATTAAAAATTAAAATTGATGTTTGATACATTAGTCCAGTTATGTAAAGATATGGTTATATTTTTTGGTACGCTTATGTTAGTTGAGGTGGAATTTATTTGAGTAGCAGCACCCAATACATCAGAACCTTGCGTGTGAGGGTCGTTTGGCACAGTAAAGGTTGGGGAAGGTGGTGCTTGAGGCAGTGGGCTTGACGGGATATATTTTGAGCTAGATGGCTGTGGTGGCAAAGGTTTCCAAGGATCATCAATAATGGACGTAGTTTTCAGATGAATGTTGTCACCAATACGACAGCTTATCTTGTTTTTGTTTTGTATGGAATTCTCTATGTAGCCCTCCGCTACTGCATCGGATTTCCAGCCACCATGACGTTTTATCTGGGCCATATCTGCTCCTGAATCTGCCAACAGACTTGCCGATGTTCTCCTCAAACAATGACCCGTATAGAGCTCGGGATTTTGCAATTTGAGGTATTTTGCAATTTCTTTTGGCATGGCGCTGATTTTATTCTTGCCAATGACTTGCCTGGTGCATTTGCCATTACTGTAACCGATAAAAAATCTGTTGGTGTTTATATTAGAGGGGCGCAGAGCTTGGTACTTTTCAACAATTCTTGCATAATCTTCACGAACTATGAACGAACGTTCTCTATTTGTTTTGGTATCTGGTAAGTTAATCAGCAATAAATCTGCATGTTTTTTGATATCATTGACTTTTATGTTTACGAGTTCATTTCCACGACATGCGCCATTCACTCCAAAAATCAAGTAACAAAAAATAGGATTGTGAGTAAGTAGATAGATACACTACTACATTTTTTGACCTTTATATTATAAAAAAAGCTTGCGACAAAACCTTAGAATGTGCATTTTTTAAATGTGTGCCATTTAAATACCCTTTTATTCATTAACTATTTTATAGAGCTATTATAGGTAGGTACTAGAAACGTAACTAAAAAGTAGGCAGTACTCATACTTACTTTCATGGCCAGAAAGCTGTGATCAGGAGCCTCATTCAGAAAAGTTTCCACATCTTGCGCTGTCAATACTTTTGACTTCTTTGCTCGATGACCATCTGATTTCCTCTTTAAAAATGCCAATAACTTGCTATATGTATTTATCTTAATGTCGTGTTTGATGCTTATTGTTAACCTGAGCATCGAATAGATACACCACAGGCTGCTGGACTTCTTTGTACACGATAAATACTCGAAATAAACAAGAAGCACTGACTCCGACACAGACTTTGCGCCTTTTGCAGTTTTCCATTTGTGGAAATCGTCGTAAGCTTTCAAGTATTTTTCCTTCGACTTCTCTGGTAGTAGGTTATTAACAATACCTAAGGCGTCTAATTTAATGGACTCCGGAGTTAAATCACTTTCGTCACTCGACATTTTCTTAATGTTTTATTCTATCTTCTTTTGCAGTTTTGTCTGATACTGATTGCACCGTATTGAAATACTCGCGGCTTTTGTTTTAAGTATTGATTTTTTTTCGTTCGGCTTGCCGTGGCGTGGCCAGCTCGATTTTCGAATATGTTCGATTTTCAAATAAATGAGGCGCGGCGCGCGCCGCCGTCCACCTCCTCGCCGTCGGCCACCAGCAGCTGCAGCAGCCGCGCGCCGCGCGATTTTGACGAAATTAGACTTTAAATGCATAACAATAAGAACTAAGAGAAGTGAGAATCACATTACTGCCCGGCGGGTTATAATGAAATTCAGTACAACATTACACCCCGGCAAAAGACAAGGGCTATAATGATTTACTTTGAGTAAGGTTTGCATGATATATAATGAGGCATTGTCGAGCAGGTGGTGTGAAAAGTATTTTACTCTTTGCAAATTAAATGTTTTCCTTTCATTAAAAGTATCCTGTGTTAATTCTGATGTGGAGCTCGATGGCTCAGCGGCATACCTATAACAAACGCGATTTTTTTAAATCATTTTTTCTGACGTCATTATGGTCATAAATAATGAAATTAAACAACAACATCCTCGTACGACAGATAGCTAATGACAAACAGAAACACCTAACGACAGAACGGATGAATCAATCGCAACAAATGCCGCGTTTCCTCCTCCATTGTGTCGTTTAAGGGAAGCCGCAGTATCGCCATTATGTCATTATGCCTTCCAGTTAAATCGCTTGCTTGGCCTATAAAGGAGTTATAGTCGGCAATGACTGATGTACAGTCACCAGCATATAACGTCAAAGTAAGAGTCAAAGTCAATTTATTCAATACTAGCGGCCGCTCGCGGTTTCACCCTCGTGGTTCCCGTTCCTGTGGGAATATCGGGATAAAAACTACCCTATGTGTTAATCCAAGCTATAAACTATCTGTATGCCAAATTTCATCCAAATCGATTCAGTAGTTTTTACGTAAAAGAGTAACAAACATCCATCCATACTTACAAACTTTTGCGTTTATAATATGTATTAGTAAGATTAGCGCTATACTCGTGACTTCGTCCGCATGGATTTGAGACTTTAAAAAGAGACTCTTTTTTAAATAAAATGTATATGTTACCTGAATATTACCTTAGGAACACTTACTTATGGCCTATGTTACCTGTCCCGATCCGATCCGAACCCTTCGGAGACTCTGGAAGGGCACGGGGACGCGCACTTTTAAGTGTGCGATGCCGTACCCCTCTAGAAATCCTCCGAAGGTGATTCGTTTCAACACGGCTTGAGGTACCCTTTACGTACCTCGCCGCCCCTAAAACAAGCCCGGTGAAGCTGAAAATGCCCCTCGGCAATCAGCAGTTTCTCTCCAAAAAAAAAAAATGTTACCTGCAAGGGATGTAGCATTCTATCAGTGAAATAATTTTTGGGATTGGGCAAGTAGTTCCAGAGATTAAATAAAGAAGAAGTAGAAATAAATTTCCAATGCGTCGCCTTGAAGTTACCTTGGCTGGCACCGTCTCCAAAAATAACAATAATTGTACCTATATAATTTCCTAATAAAATTATTGTCTTTATAAGTCTAACGCTTATTTTTTACTATTTAGTGCAATTTTATCAGTAACATTTTTAAGAGTCGGTTTTTTTTTGTTAAAATTTTTGTTTATTTCTCGCTTTTTAGTGATTCGTTTAGGAAATCAAAAACTGAGTTCCGGTGCCTGCCTTCTTTTGCTTCGTCATAGTCGCTTAACTATTTAAATCGAGATATTTTATCGCCACCCGTAAAATACTAATCATTGAGGAGTTCCGATGGCAATGTGGTCTTTTTCATCAGTTACACTTCATCAAATGATACTTTCTGAATGCAAATGCTTGACTTATTTCTGAAAGTACCAAAATCGCTATAGGTATGCCTACAATATTTGAGGAGTTCCCTCAATTCCTTAAAGATTCCATCATCAGAACTGGACCAAATTAAATGGGACCACACGGGAAGCACCAGCTTTCAAATAAAGAAATAATCATCAATATCGGCTCACCCAGACGAGTCAGTTCTGAGGTAACAAACATTAAAAAAAAATACTGTCGAATTGAGAACCTCCTCCTTTTTTTTGAAGTTGGTTAAAAATAGGTATTTATATAATATTTCAATGTCGAATCAATTACTATAATATCTGTGTCACAATGTAACTATGTTATGTTTTTTTAGACTGTGCTAATAGACTCAAGATAGCAATTAAATAGGTAAGTATCTTTTTCTAATTTTCTTTTTCGTGGCGTGTTGCACGGTGAAGGTTATTTGACGTAATTTTTTGGTCTACATTCTATAAAACACAAAAAATTAAAAACAATTTTAATAATTCTAAGTAAGAAAAGATAAAATAAGTACCTAAATAAGGTGTTAATCATTAATGTCAACCCACTTACTTCAGTTGAATTTTTTAGTAGGTAGGTATACATCTATATATTTAGTCGGTATCGCGTTTGTCTTTAGTCTTCGGATTTTTTTTGTTTCCCTAAAACTGTCTTCATCAAAATGAATAGAGCAAATTCGACTGTATTTAAATGTCATGATTTAGTCACCAACATTTTTTTTTTTCAATACTGTCATTTTTTTAATTGTAATTTGTTCGTAACAATATTTGCGTAAAATTATATGTAAATAATCGTAAATATAGCTAATTCTTAACTGATCTTTCAATATTTGTAAAAATATTAAGATCGGATGTTGATGACGTAGTTGTCGACATTGAATAGGGCTCCTTTGGCTTATAAAGTAAAGGCCAAAGCCATGATGCGCGAAAGAAAGGAAAAAATCAAATTCAAAAGTCGTTAAAGAGCTTAGAGCATTAAACCAACTGATGGAGTCAAACTCGCTCATGAAAAATCATGTGCCCGAAATCATGTAGGTCGAAACGATCGAACCTAGTCGAAGTTCGTACTCCGACCAACTTGCAATTGGCCGATTTTCGGTTAGCTGTGACTACAACCTTTTTAGAGGGCTGGATCCGCGCCTGAAGCGACCATCTGGCTGCGCATCTGGAAAATGCCGGCTGCATAAAGCAATCATTAAACTCTCTCTAAAAAAAAATCACTATGACTTAGGGTTCTTTAAACGAGATGTGAAGAGGCAACTTGCGCGCTGGCAGGGTGAGAATGAGATGAGGCACAATTCTACTAGCTATCTTCAATACATTGCATTTTGATAGTGGTCGCAGGCGGGGACAATCACCATCCAAAAATTAAATAAGATAAGATAAGATAAGATAAGATACGATAATTTTTATTACCAAGTTAAATTTAAATCTTATTAAATTAATTTAATAAGATTTAATTTAATTTAATTGAGCTAACCACGGCCGCTTGGTTGATGATTGTCCCCGTCAGCGACAACTATCAATATTCAATGTAGGTATTTATAAATACTCATTTATTATCGATTTTATTATTTAAGTACCTATAGGTATCGGACAAGGAAATATTTCACGTTGCATTCAACATTGCTCAAATTGAATTCTGGGATCGTGGAGCTTGTTTTTTTCTTTTCAGTTTTTTCTCTTTGCTGTTATTTTTTATGTTAGTCCAGTTTTTACGAGTATATAATTGTTTTTCATATACACTGGGCCGCAAAAATTCCGGGTCGCTTATAAAAAGTGTGATAGTTTCTTAATTACACAACACAAACTAGTGAAACTGTAGTATGTTATAGATGACTGACTTATACATAAAAGAAAATACATAACACGTTTGTAAACTGTATAATTTTATTTAAGTACTAAAAAATACAAAAAAAAAACACTTCAAACTTTTGACTACAAAAATATACAACACAGTTAATCTGCAAAATAAAAGCTTTTCTGTAAATTTAATATCTTGTATTTCGTCCACGAGCCCGTATCGCTTCATTAAGACGACGTGGCATGCTGTAAATCAAATTTCTAATACGGTTTTGGTCTATGTTTGACCATTCGTCTACTAGCGCACTTCTTAACTCACGTAAGTTAGCTGCAGCTGGAGAGCGTTGTTTAACGCATCTCCCGAGCTCGTCCCATAAATGCTCTATGGGATTTAAGTCTGGGCTGCGAGCTGGCCACTCCATGCGGGTGATACCGACGTCTTGAATATACGCGTTGACCAAATGTGCTGTATGTGGTCGCGCATTATCGTCCATAAAAATAGATTTTGCGCCCATATTCACCAAGAAAGGACCAGCATGCTCATTTAAAATCTCCTTTTCATATCTGTGAGCTGTCAGAAAACCGTTTTCTATAATTACTAACTCCGTACGATCCTCTGAAGATATCCCAGCCCAAACCATTATTGATCCTCCACCGAATGGCACCTTTTCCTCAAAACACGCTTGAAGATAACGTTCATTTGGTCGCCTATATACTCTTCGTCTCCCATCGTGTGCGAATAAACAAAATCTTGACTCATCGGAAAACATAACCCTGGACCAATCTTCATCTGTCCATCGGACGTGTTCTCGAGCAAACCGCAACCTGGCAACTCGATGTTCTCTGAGCAATTTAGGGCCATTTGCTGGCTTATAAGGCTTTATATCAGCTTCCCGAAGTCGCCGTCGGATCGTGTCAGAGCTTACATTGTTGTGGTAAATTTCTTGAAGGCTATTTCGGACCTGAATAGCCGTGAGATGTCGATTTCTTAACATAGTGCTCACGATGAATCGGTCTTCTCGTGTAGTTGTACACCTTGGCCTGCCATTCCCTGGTCTCCTGACGTTCATACCGGTCTCTTGAAATCGCTGGAGTACTCTTTGGACCGTGGATAAAGATACACCTACTGTTCTAGCAGTACTCCGCTGACTTTTTCCTTCTTGTAACATGGTGATAATTCGTGTACATTCTTCAGTAGATAACGGCATGTTGGTGCATGGTTGATGCACAAAATACTGTGACCAGCCAAAAAAACTGTTTATGATGACAGCTCGGTTTGAAACAAAAGCAAGAAAATTTTCTATTCCAAAAATTAGAATTTTGATATTTTTCAAAAATCGGAATTTCTTTTTTTGAAGCTGTAACTTGTTCAAATGCAATGCTCTTTTGATATGTATAATAAGCGTCACAAATCTGCCTATAACATATTATTTATACGAAGGATCTATGTAAATAACTTTGGGAGATATCGCGGTTTTCCTAAATGACCCGTTATTTTTGCTGTCCAGTGTATTTGTTTTAGCAGTCGGGTTTTTTTGTTTTATTTTAAGAATTTGGTTTATTTCAAACTTTTTAGTTTTGTTAAGTAAATAACCAAACATTTCAAAACCTATATAAAAAATAATAAGGGCTGATTTTTCAATCGTCAGTTAAAGTTTATTCATTGAATAATTTTGACATAATGACAGAATCTCTTTAGAAAATATGTGTCAATAACAAGCGTATGCTGAGACGCAGGTGACGGAGCACAGCGCAGTGCAGATTTTGCGGGGCAGGGCAGTTGAGGCAGACATTGGCCGCGAACGCATGCTGCGACGCAGGTAAGTGACAGTGAGTTATCAGATGTCAGTGTCAGAGTCTGATAATATGAGTTGTTGCTTGGAAAACTGTAAGTGATTATCTGAAAAAAACGTTCTACTAATTGATAATTTGTACTATCGAGAGAGTTCTGTTAATTGTTCTGTCATTATTACAAAATTATAATAAAATAGTAAGAAAACATGTATCGACACGCACGCGTCGCGCAGAAATCTGTGCCGGCACTACAACGAGGCGCAGGGCAGGGCAGGCACATGTCTGCGTCGCACGTGCCTGCGCCGCAGCTTACGCAGCTCTCGGCACAACCATGTACTACAAAATCTGCGCTGCTCTGCGCTGCGCTGTGCTGCGTCACCTGCGTCTCAGCATACGCTTAGCCTATTCGTTGGATAAAACTTATCTGAGGATTGAAAAATCGGGCCTAAGGCGTAAAGACCAGTAAAAACGTAACTCTTGACGTCTAGTACTTTTGATTGACAATTTCTTTGAGTTTTCACGCGGAACCTCCCGCATACCATAGGTTAAACATGGGAATAAAATCTGCTAATATTCCCGAAAAGAAAACACTATAAAACATTGCTGTAAATGAAAATTATTTACTACTTCTACGTCCATAGAAAAATTGACCATATCCTTTAAAGTCTTTAAAGTCTAAAGTTTAAAGAATTTTGATTATGTGGTCGATCTAACAGTTTTTTGGGGTCGAGACTAGGTCCTAACTAATAGCTAACACAGCCAATGATTTTTTTTTTTTTCCTCATATGCACTCGAAAAACAAAACCCTCCATCTGACACAGACGGGTAAAAAGAGAATCGACTCTCCCCTTATTGTTTTGTAAAGTTAGCACTACACATTAAATTGAAGCACATCTTTCAAATTTATTACAAGAATTACATTTTACGTTATTTATTCTGACGTTTCAAACCTTATATACCTACAGGTAGACTCTGTGCCAGTACCACGACTCGGTCAACCCGAGCCGAGGTCCGAGCCTCTAGAGGCGCCCTCGGGTTGTTTCGCTCCCCGATCCGAGCCGAACCCCTCGGAGAATCTATAGGGAACGGGGACACGCACTAGTTTTTTTTTTTTGGAAAGAGTTTGCTCATTGCCTCCGACGGCATTTTCAACTTCCAATCTCCAAAAGAAGAAACTCTGTGCCAGTAAACTCGAGTAAAGGAGATGTTCGTTTTTGGACCCTTATTTTATTACAGTTTTGAAAGGATAATTTTCTGATAGATCTGCCTTTTGAGATGATGTTTCCAAAAAGAAAAAAAATATGAAAAGGCCCCAACCTAATTTAAAAAATATTTAAAAACTTGCAATCTTGTTTTCTTTATAAAGCTTTTCTTTTTATTTTTGGGTTCAATAGAAAGTTTTAAGTGTTTATTATATATTCCTGAACTTATTTATACATTCTAAAAGGTATTTTAAGATTTCAATGCAATTTTCTGAAAATAAAACCATGCGGTTGCTGGCTGTAATACCTAGATAGTGCCACTGTGGTTTAATGCTCTAAGCATTGCATTACTAATTTAAAAAAAAAGTTATATTTTTTAAATACATACATAAAAGCGAAGTTGCCAAAGTAGAAAAAGTTTAGGGTTGCTATTTTATGAATTTTTATTATCTGACCTTTTTTATTATTAATGTTTGGGTATGTTTAAAAAATATATTAATACATGGAAAGGTTCCTTATTTTATGCTCTTTTCATAAAATATAATTTCATCACTGTAAGAATTAGGGGGCCCTGCCTCCATACAAAAATGGAACATCTCCTTTATAAAAAGTTTTTTCAAATCCTAATGAAAATATTAGTTAGCTAGGGTCGTAATTTACTACCAACAATATTACAACCAAGCAACTAAACAATACTATTTACGAGCTTCGACGCCATAACGATATTTGACAAACAACCTTCACGTATTCATTGAAATAAGTAACACATACCACTGACGGGTCTAGACAGCCACATTACCTACCCGTATGTGTGTTATGAAAAACGACAATGGTGGACATAGAAAAGGAATTTTATGACAGAAGCACAAAACAAGGAAGAAGCAGAAGATAAACTTAATAGACGCGCTTGAGCAATGCACACATAGACCCTTTATAACATCTTGTAATGTTATTTTTACGAGATATCAGTAATGGGTGACAAGTGACAGGTGACAAGTGACAGGTGTCATGTATCAGCGGTTAGCGATTATCTCGGAACAAAAGAGGTGATTATATTGATACTACGACTTACATTATTACAATAGAGGTGGAAACCGGTGACCCTCCCGCCTCCCCACAGGCGGAGAAAAAGATCCTGTGATCGGCGAAGAAATAGCCATCATCTCGATAGATGATATTGATGTTCATCATCAGCTCATTATATGTCCCCACTGTTGGGGCACGAGCCTTCCCTATGGATGGATAGGGAGATGGGCCGTAACGTAAACCACCACGCGGGCCCAGTGCAGATTGGTGGTTGTTAACGACTGCTAATGCAGCCGGGACCAACAGTTTAACGTGCCTTCCGAAGCACGGAGGAGCTCGATGATAAATTTTTGGTCACCCATCCGATGACTGGCCTTTGCAAAAGTTGCATAACTTCAGCAATTGCAAACCGAGTGCGTTAACCACTGCGCCATCGAGCTCCTCAGTATTGATGTTATGGCGACATAATAAGATAAGATGGTGGAAGTTAGCAAGGCGGACAAACAAGCCCTACCACCAACCAAACAGAGTACACAAACGTTTACCCCCCACTGGGAATCGAACCTCGGACCTCTGGGTTTAAGACCGGTGGTCTTAACCGCTAGAACACAAAGGCAAACGGACAGAGGACAAGGAATCTCGCAACAGCTCGCAACAGTCTGAGAGCAGCTGTGTCTATGAGAGGTTGTCTATGTGTGTTGCTCGAGGGCGTCATGTAAGAAGTGCGCGATTCTGTGTCTATGAGAGGTTGTCTATGTGTTGCTCGAGGGCGTCATGTAAGAAGTGCGCGATTCCGTGTCTATGAGAGGTTGTCTATATGTGTTGCTCGAGGGCGTCATGAAAGAAGTGCGCGATTCCGTGTCTATGAGAGGTTGTCTATATGTGTTGCTCGAGGGCGTCATGTAAGAAGTGCGCGATTCCGTGTCTATGAGAGGTTGTCTATGTGTGTTGCTCGAGGGCGTCATGTAAGAAGTGCGCGATTCCGTGTCTATGAGAGGTTGTCTATGTGTGTTGCTCGAGGGCGTCATGTAAGAAGTGCGTGATTCCGTGTCTATGAGAGGTTGTCTATGTGTGTTGTTCGAGGGCGTCATGTAAGAAGTGCGCGATTCCGTGTCTATGAGAGGTTGTCTATGTGTGCGTTGCCCAAGCGCGTCGTGTAAGAAGTGCGTTATTCCGTGTCTATGAGAGGTTGTCTATGTGTGCGTTGCCCAAGCGCGTCATGTAAGAAGTGCACGATTCCGTGTCTATGAGAGGTTGTCTATATGTGTTGCTCGAGGGCGTCATGTAAGAAACTTACCTTCTGTACTCTCCGTATTTTATGACAGAAGTCAATCGTGGCCGTCGGTCGCGCCGTAAACCGCTCACAATGGATCGTTAAAGTCCTGCCGAGTGTCGACTTCAGGAGTACTACCAAGTGTTCGTGATGAGGTGCGGAGTGAGAATCGAGAGAGTTTTTGGTGATAGATGCGGCTGGGTGAGATTGTGAGATGACGGTTGGTTTCTAATTGCCCAACAGGCGGTCCCAGTAATTTTGGCGGCTAGTGGGGGATAAGCTTAGGTTTTTAGTGGGTATGGCCCCTTACCTAGGGGAGCGCCTCACATAACTACCTCTCCTTGCACGCGGTGGAACTTGGTAGGTAATGAGTTTTTCTTAAGAGGCTTCACCCCTGTATCACTAATTCTGACCTCCGTAGCCAAGTGGCTTACACGCCGAACTTTGGGCGGCGCTAACATTGAGGTCCCGGTTCGATTCCCGGTCGGGTCAATGACGAAAACGAACTTTTCGATATTGTATCGGGTCTGGGTGGTTGTGGTACCGTCGTTGTTTCTGATTGCCATAAAATGAGTGCTTTAGCTACTTACCTTGGGATCAGAACAATGTACTTATGCCATGTTGTCTAATATTAAAAAAAATGTTTCTGGTGGTCATTCTTCTGTCATCTCGTCAGAACACCAGGGTTGTTGCGCTGTTGCACTTAATACCAATCAATACGCTGAGATAGGAAACTTATTGGCCTCGAAGACACCATGTCTTCATTATATTGGTTCTTTTTTTTCCTTTAGATGATGACGCAGAATACAATGATGGCTTCGTGCGATTAGCACATTTAGCCAGTATCAAAATAATTTTACTTACAAGTATAAATAAACAATATTTCCTTCCTGTATGATGATGATGAATGATAATAGAAATGAGAAGTGAGAAATGATATACCCCCCCAACCCCTAGAGTATCTCGATAAAGATGTGGGGCTTTACTAAATAAGTCCTCACGCGGACTTCTTGAGAGATTTTAATCAGTGACGTTGCTGTGTTTTGTTTTATTTGCTAACATTCATGCACTCTCATGAACACTTAACGGTTAATATTCCACCATTATTTCACATTAATATTCGACATAACACAAATTTTAGAAAATAAAACAAAACCGCAGACATGACTCTTCACTTTCCCGCCAAGAATGGTAGGCTATGTGATACCTACCTATACATACATAATAATTTGCATTAATCCCCGTTATAAACACTTTGAATAAAATAAGTAGCACTTCATGACTAAAATATTTATTTATCCCCGTTATAAAACTTTAATTAGAATGGAACGCTTTAAAAGTTTAAAAGTGTATTATTTATTTTATTATTTTGTTTTTGTGTTATGTTATTTATATTATGTATTTTTATTTATGACTAGCGGCCGCTCGCGGTTTCACCCGCGTGGTTCTCGTTCCCGTGGCAATATCAAGATAAAAACTATTCTATGTGTTAATCCAGGTTATAAACTATCTGTATGCCGAATTTCATCCAAATCCATTCAGTAGTTTTTACGTGAAAGAGTAACAAACATCCATCTATACTTACCTACTAACTTTCGCGTTTATAATATTAGTAGGATAAGCCAAAACCTTTTTTTTTTTTCAAACTTTATATAATAGGTCTTTATAGCGTTGGTTTATAGATGTCTAGACTAACTCTGGTTCCTAAAGCCGTAGTAACCGGACAATTCCGGAGATAATTTAGGAATCATTCAAGCGCATTTTGGAACTTTGTACTATATTTTCTGAGGCGTTCTTGACGGCTGACAAGGGCGAGACATGCAAACTTCTTGTCAAAAGTTGACAGAGAAAAAAAAAAACCTTCTCCTTTTTTTGAAGTCGGTTAAAAAATAAAGATTATGATAATGTAAATTTGTGTATGCGGTTAGCAACACAACTGTTGCTTTACTCATCAGACAAGGTTTGAGGAGTAAAGACTTCAAAGAAGATTTAATAAACTAACTAATAACGTTGTTATTTATTTATAAAAACTATTATCTTTAAGCGATTTATCTGATTTATTTTTTGTTGTGTTCGTTATTGTCAGGACAAGGTTTGTACGAGTAGGTTTTAAGGCCGGCAACGCATCTGTGATTCCTCTGGTTTTGCGGGTGTCCATGGGCGGCGGTGATTGCTTTCCATCAGGTGACCCGCCTGCTCGTTTGCCTCCTTCTAATATAAAAAAAAAAAAAAAAATGGTTTTTGACCTGGTATAAAGACCATTTGGAATTTGGGCAACTACTCTAATATAAACCTCTACTTCTTTCTCGATCTTTTTGCAACTCGTATTTTAGTGTAGTTACAAGTATATTCTCGTGTTTTTTTTTTGTTTTTTTTTTTTTTAAACTTTATACTTAAGAGCGTCTACGCCGCACACTAGCGCCACTAATAAAAAAAAATGGTTTAGTTGAATAAGACGTTACGGCCACTTTTAACTATAACGCCATATTTAACTAAACCATAACATGTGAGGTGTTCATTAGGTGACGTAAAAATGCTAAATTACTTCATTCAGATAGTTTGTTGAGCATAATTTGATTTTCTATCTCTAATTACTAGATATGTTTTTTTTTCATTGGCGGCGCTCTAGTGTGCGGCGTAAACGCTCTAAACCGATTTTTATTCAACTTGCATTTTTTTTATGCTCATGTAGTTGCATTTGGGTTTTTTTGGTAACTTTAATTTACTTTTTTTTACTGTGAAAACGTGAAAACTGCTCGTGCGCACCCTTAGTAGGGTCCGCGCAACCGCACGGAGCCCGCCGCGCTGTCGAACAATAAAGCTAAGTAATGGCGAATGTGGCCGCTCGTAAACAACGACAGTATTACAATTTTTAATTAACTCCCAACGTTTATAGTCGACCGCCGATGCCTTCTTATTACGTCGTTGGGAAAACGTTATCGATTGAAAACGGGGTTGTCCATAGCGAAGGCTAGTTCTATTGGGATTGTAAAATACGTTATTTATTTATTTTATTATTATATACTTATTGTGTTTTTTAATACATAAAACATTCTTTTTTTATATTCTACGGGTAAGCAGAGAGCCTTGATCTCACCTGATGTTAAGGCGACGCATCGCTAAACAATAAATCTCATACGGAGCGTTTGCACCCCGTACCATAAGAAAAACTGTTTTTTTTCTTCAAATTAAAACTACAAATTATTTAAAAAAAATGAACTACAATATTGAAGTGTGTGTTAAGACTAATCTACTAAGAAAATTTTGATGTTTAAATCGGTCTGGTTTACCTGTAAAATGTGAATCTATGTTTTAAAAGAGGTTACTTTGATATTTTTTTCTCTGTTATAAAAGTTGAATAATCGTGTTTCTGCAACTAACAAAATAAAGTCAATAAAATGAAAAATCATGTCATCAAATATCACTTTCATATGTTTTTTTTTTTTTTTTTTTTATATCGGAAGGAGGCAAACGAGCAGGCTTTGTAATTGTTGGGAAAAATCAAGATCCCGCCACGTAAATTTCCAATGCGTCGCCTTAAGTGATGATAAGGCGAGGCCAACCTCATTGAGGGATGGCATGTTTCAAACGAACCATCCTTTGCGGATCACCGCCGGGTATGCTTTAAAATACAATATAAACTAACAGACCCTGTTCCATATCGTAACCCCCGCAAAACAGATATAACAAGGTATAAAAACTTAACAAACAAAGTACTAGGTAACACACAAGTAAATAACGTAATTCCAAGTACCGACAAAATAGAAGCAAACGTACAGCTCCTGACTTCTACACTCGTAAGAAGTTATGAGCTGGCATGTCCTGCTGTAACACCGAAACGCCTAGAGAAAAGCCGCTGGTGGGGGCCAGAACTTGACCGTCTTCGTCAAGAACTCAGGACACTTTTCAACAGGGCCAAAAATACCAGAGCCAATGAGGACTGGGACAAATATAAAACAGCACAACAGCACTACAAAAAACGGATCAGATTCCGGAGAACGGAAGGCTGGCGAAATTTCTGTAGTAGCATTAACTCATTAAACCAAGCCGCAAGATTAAAGAAAATCCTGGCTAAGGACAACTCTAATCTTTTGGGCTCCTTAAAAAAGGAGGATGGCTCCTACACTAATAAAGACGAGGAAACCAGTGCCGTACTGCTAGAAACACACTTTCCAGGATGCCAAATAACGCCAGCCCCTGGTTGGGTAGATGAGCAATACGGCACACCAACAGCACAGGATTGGGAAGTCGCAAATAAGATAGTAACCGCGGACAGGATAGAATGGGCCCTGAGCAGCTTCAAACCGTTCAAGTCCGCGGGGCTGGATGGGATATTCCCAGCATTACTACAGTGGCAGCCCAATCATGTAATTAAGCACTTACTACCAATCTACAGGGCCTGCATAGCCTTTAAATATATTCCCCAACCTTGGAGAGAGGCAAAAGTAATTTTCCTACCGAAGCCGGGTAAGGAGGATTACACACATGCCAAATCTTTCAGGCCAATTAGTCTAACATCATTCCTGCTAAAAACTCTGGAAAGATTAGTAGACCGACACCTTAGGGATGGAACACTGAAAAGTAAACCGCTTCACCCTCAACAACATGCCTATAGGAAAGGCAGATCAACAGAGTCGGCACTACATATGGTGGTGCACAAAATAGAATCGGCTATCACAAATAAAGCGTCAACACTGGTTGCTTTTATAGACATAGAAGGAGCTTTTGACAAAACCATGCACAACAGCATTAACCACGCCCTACGAAAACAGAACGTAGAACCAGCCTTGAGAGAGTGGATCACTGCGCTGGTTAGCAAAAGGGCGGTTCAAATAGTGGTGAACACTACTACGAGGGCTAAAGTAGTTAGAGGGTGCCCTCAAGGAGGGGTGTTATCACCACTTCTATGGAACATAGTAGTAGACAGCCTCATTAAAAAACTCAATGATAGAGGATACACTACTATTGGTTATGCGGATGACTTAGCAATACTGATAAATGGGAGCGCTGAAAATGTGTTATGCAAAGTGATGCGCTCAGCCCTTCAGATTGTGGAAGACTGGTGTGACGAACACAAATTGTCAGTAAACCCGAAAAAAACAGAACTTATCCTTTTCACCAACAAAAGGAAGTTACCAGAACTCCAACCACCAAAACTCTTTAACACCAACCTCTCCCTATCAACTCAAGTAAAATATCTGGGAGTCATCCTGGATAATAAACTGAATTGGGCGAGGCACATTGATGCAAAAATAAAGAAGGCCTGTATAGCGTTTGGGCAGTGTAGAAGACTTGTTGGGAAAAAATGGGGTCTAAATCCAAAAATCACACTTTGGTTATACACATCAGTTATCAGACCTTCCTTAACCTACGGATCAGTTGTCTGGTGGCCCAGAACCCAACTGGTCACGGTAAAAGCAAAACTCCAGAGTCTGCAACGCCTAGCAAGCGTAGCAGCCACGGGGTGCATGAGAACAACTTCATCAGCCGCTCTGGAGTATATATTGAACTTAAGACCTCTAGATCTGGTCATTCAAGAGGAAGCCAAGGGCGCAGCCTTAAGACTAAGATCTAACGGGTTATGGAAACAAAGCATAACTACACACTCAAAGATTCTGCAGGCAAGCCTGAAAGAAATACCGTTTCTTGAAGCGCCCATGGACAGAATACCATGTCACCACGTCTTCGATAGAAGATACAATATCCAACTTACTGCGGAACCAGTTGATAGCTCTGGCATCAATGAAGTTAGGATATATACAGACGGATCCAAAACCGCACACGGCACTGGAGCGGGTGTCTTCTCGAATGACTTAAATATAAAAATTTCAACAACTTTAGACAAGTTAAATACAATCTTTCAAGCAGAATGTATTGGTATCACCAAGGCGGCACAGGCGGTTGCAGCCAGAGCTGTCAGAGACCTAAATATAAAAATTGTCTCAGATAGTGCATCCGTACTTCAAGCTCTAAAAAACAACACCATAACCTCTGTCCTTGTACTGGAATGTCATAACACTCTCCAATCCATAGCAGAGGCAAACAAAGTAACTTTGCAATGGATTAAAGGACACAGCAACTCACAGGGTAATGACGCCGCTGACGAACTGGCCAAAAGAGGATCGATGGCAGCAGTTTATGGACCGGAACCACTGCTGCCCATACCTCAGGCCCAGATAAAAACGTGGCTGCGCAAATTAACCGAAGATGAACATCTAACAGAATGGAGAAACAGTGTAGGTAGCAGGCAAACCAAGAATGCAATTCCGGTGGCATCAAAAAAGCTTGCCCGCAACCTCCTTAGCTTAAACAGGGACAGGATCCGTAAAATCATCGGTATTATTACTGGTCATTGTCCCTTAAACAAGCACCTATTTACGATAGGTGTGACCGACAGCCCTCTATGCAGAGGATGCATGGAGGCGGAAGAAACGCCACAACACGTGCTCATGGAGTGCAGGAGTGTGGCAGACGAACGGGCACGGTTTCTCCAAACACCCAGAACGCTTGCGGAAGCCTGCAGCAGCCTGAAAAGGCTGCAAGCCTTCTGGGATAATCTGGGTTGGTTGGAGTAGGCAGAAGGTACAATACGTACAATGGCCAAATCGAATGGCTAAGTGCGGATACAGCCCAGTATAACTAAACTAAACTAAACTAAAAGGCGAGGCCAATCATGGAATTGCACTTAACCCGGGATCCTCAACTAAGGCACTGGCTTTCTTATAGCTATATACACTTTTAAACTTTCGCGTTCCATAGTTAAACAAATTTAAACGGGGATTAACGCAAACTAATTAGTAAGAAGGTATTAGTATAAAGGTTCTTATATAGCTGCCGGAACACAACAATGCTACAAACATTGATGTTATAGGGACATATTTAGATAAGATGGTTGTAGCTAGTCAGGCCGACAAGCCCTACCACCAACCAAACCAAGTACACAAACATGTTGTAACGTTGCAATTTTAACGTTATAGATTTATAGAATAGCAGAAAATACATTTCAAAACAATCGTGGTAGTTTTGTTGAGTTTAGTTCCGAAGTGTCTCAATAGATGGCGCGAGCAGTCTTGAAAATGTAAGGGATTCGATATGGATCGATATCTGTCGTCTTTGGTATAGATAATTTAAAAAGTAAAAAGTCGAATGACATGACAACTGTCAGGGAGACAGCGAGCTCCGGATGGCATTTGTTACGATGGTGTGGAAAGGAGACACCGTTGATTGATAAAACGTGAAGCACTAGGGCTTAAGGGAATCCTTACACATCGGCCCTCATTTCCATCAAAATGAGCCGATAAAATATTTAAAAGTTTGGTAAGTTCATTTCTGAAAATTTCATTCGTTTATTTTTTTGGTTAGATTCCGTTATTACGGCCATGTGTCTTCCAGGGTCAGGAGAGGGAAATTGCAGGATGTCTTAGGCTGAAATTTGAAATAGCCGCATAAGTTTGAAGGATCAAACGACGCCTGCATGTAAGTTAGCAATTTTCTAAATTTCCAATTTGAAATCTGAAAAGGTATAGTTGTAATTCGTATACTCATCAACATGGTTGTTGTTTCAGAATTGGATCTTTATATTCATCTTTATATTCATCTTTATATTCATCTTTATATTCATCTTTATATTCATCTTTATATTGATATTTACATTTATAGTTACATCTACAATGATGTTTGCATTTTAATGAACATCTGCGTTCACTTTTACAACACTTCATTGGATCTCTGATCGTTCAGAGGTTATAAAGTAAGGAGACACTTAGTCATAAACGCTCCCTATGCACATGGGTGAGGAAGGCTGTTCTCCTCTTGGAATGCTGAGAGTCTGAAGATAGCTACCCGTGCCTCATTCGGATCCGGGGACGCTCTGCCCGTTGAGACTGAAAAGTCAGCTCGCAGAGCCGCCACGGTTCGGGATAGTCTGGCCAGGTAACAGGATGGTCTTCGTAGGATTTCACCAGGTCAGTGTTCTTCGCAATGGTCTTATTAAGTTAGTAGATTCACTTTAGATTTTGTTCCACAATTTGGGATTGGTTTAATCACAAACGCGAACTCGGTTAGCGACCCTGAGTTTAATAGTCTTTTGCATAACATTTTTTAATAATTTAAATTGGTACTGGTTCTCCGCCAAAGATTACTGTCTTATGACATGCTCATAATGTATTAGGATAAATCTAAATTTTAAGAAACAACCAAGATTCAGTGTAAACTATGTACCATAGAATTTAAGGGAAATAATTCCTTGTTGTACTAAAATTATACAGGTGAGAATATTGTATATTTGAATAAAACTAATCTGGCATTGGGATCACTTCAATCTTTGATTTATTTCCTTATCAGGATCATGTAGCAGTTTGGAGTTTGTAACCAATATCATTTAACACCAGTAAGTATTTTATAACAAAAACACATGTCTCAATCTAAAAAATAAATAAAAAAAGACTAATATTCAAAGTGGCGCTGGGCATCGAACCCGGGGCTTCTGGGTCTAAACTGGTGGTCTTTAGACCAAAGAGGCTATTAAATTATAAAATTAAATTATTATTCAATGTTACTTTAGGCTAAGTGTTCTTTCATTTACAAGAAATCACAGCATATATTAATATTATCAAATACTTAAATATTTTATTTTGTGTCACACAGAGGTAAGCGTCGCTGCTCCATCTTCTAGATAGATTAGTATGAGCTTTATTTCAAGACTAGCACTTTACTCGCGACTTCGTTCGCGTGGATGTAAGATTTAAAAATAGCCTCTTTTTGTAATAAATATATAATAATAATAATAAACTTTCCTACACTCACACCAATTATCTAGCCCAAGAGAAGCTTCGTTATGAAACTCTTTAAATGGTTACTAGACAACGGATAAACATACTTAAAATACTTAAATACATAGATACTTATTATACATAGAAAACACCCGGACCCGAGACATTTTAGAAAAACAATAATTTCTAAATTGATCCGACCGGGTATCGAATCCGGGACCTCAGAGATGGCGACACCATGAAAACCGGTGTACAAACTACTCGACCAAGGAAGGCGGTAAAAAAAAGCCTATGTTTACCCGCAAGGGATGCAGCATTATATCAATGAAAGAGTTTTTGGAATTCGAACAGTATTTCCAAAGATTACCCCCAACATACAAACAAACAAACAAGGTCACAAGCATTATCTGTTTATAGACGAGTCAAATCAAACGATTTTTTCCAAGTAGCACAATTTGTATGGATGAACGAAATTTATTATTTCTTTTTCCTTTTTTTAAGGGTTTAAAGGCTTTTATATCCCATACAAATCGGGTTTCCTACGCCATATCGAAACACTATTTACAGAAATACGTTACCTGGATGTCATTTCGCTTACATATCGTTTTGCGGAATATTTGTTTGGTTATTAGCCCGATGTTTCATTACCTCGAAAATTTATACTCGATCGGTCGGTCGGTAGACTAGATCAGTCGATGTTTTCCCAGAGATTCTACGACTGGTACAAAGATTTTCTTTTCCTTCATTGCGGTCAGTTGCCATCGAGCTATTTATTCGTATCATTCTTCACACAGTATGCAACCGACGAAAAAAACTATTACCTACGAAGTTGCTTGTTTATTCATATATGAAATAAATTTTGTTATGGAAGTGTATTTTTTTATTTTATTCAAAAGAGATTAGTATATTTTTTCATTTTAGCTATACATAACATACATCGTGATAAAATACTTATCGTATAATCAAATTGATTTAAAAAGATAAAAGCAACAAAACTAAAGCACCAAGTTAGTTTTTCCGTCCGTTTCATACTGTGTGAAGGATGATACGAATAAATAGCTCGATGGGGACTGACCGGGATGAATGAAAAGAAAATCCTTGTACCAGTTGTAGAATCTCTGGGAAAATATTCATAAATAGAACTGCTAAAGCAAAACATCGACTGATCTAGTCGAGTATAAATTTTCGAGGTAATGAACCATCGGGCTAATAACCAAACAAATATTCCTTAAAACGATATGTAAGTGAATCATCCAGGTAACGTGTTTCTGTAAATAATATTTCGATATGGCGTAGGAAACCCATCCAAATCATAGAAACTTATCTTAATTATGTTGGTGTATAAATAAGTGTGTGTTAACTTATGTATAAAAAGTTGTGCCCTATTAAAAGGTAAATAAAACTTGAATGTAAATAGACATAAGAAAAAAATTACACAGCTTTAAAAATGTTTAGTTACTATTATTTAGGACGAATAAACCCATCCAGAAAGCTAACACGACTGTGTAAGGTATTTGTATTTGTATTTGTATTTGTATTTGTATTTGTATTTGTATTTGTATTTATTTATTTGCATATCACATACAGGTATTATAAACTCAGGGAAGTAGTCTAACAGAGCTATGGGGATTGACCCACGATTTCTCGCATATAACCCGCAGGTTTATTGCCGATCTTTAAGTAACAGTCGCAATCGCAACAATTTGCAACTTATCGCCACCAAAACACATCTATATACCTATTAGTACGTGAAGCAAAAACTTTGTATCCCTTTTTTACGAAAACTGCGCGGACGGAGGAGTATAAAATTTCGTACACTTAAAGTTTATATAGAGAACGTTATCCGAATGATAATATTTTTTTTAAATTATGCATAAAAATACATTAAATCAATAAAACAAACATTACACGCACTACCATGTATTTGACACACACGTATCTATATAAATACTCTTTTCAAACAATTTAAAAATCGAAGAGGAGCGACCGAAATTTGTCAATGGTAATCCAAACTCACATTCTATCTTTTTTAATTTTTCATTGCTTAGGTTAGGATACAATCCGTGCAGCCTTAATAAAATTACGGTCGAATTTTGACCACAAGCGAGCGATTGACGAACTAAATGCATGACGGACCGGCTCTAAAATAAACCGACCGATTGCAGCAACCGCAACTAGTTGCTGTCGCGTTGCATTGTGCAATTAGCAACTGGTTGTTTTTGCGTAATGAGCCTAACGAGCATCGATCCATTCGACTCTACATTAATATAAATATAAGAAATACCTAGTTTATGTATTACGTTTCGAACACTCGTCGCACGTTGATAAGATAACCCTTGCACCAAAGTACTTAGATATTGTCCGGCGATGAGCCATTTATCATATAGGTATATTTTTTATGTATAACCGCGTTTGCGGCCATACAAATTCTCGTTTTCCCTAACGTAATGTCAAAGTTTAAGTCAAAGAAGAAGTCCAATTTAGTAAGTACCTAGGTATAGTCGACCATGGAATTGCTTTATCACTTTTGACAAAAACTTCCATTACAATAAAACTTCGCTAAGGCTCATTGTCAATAATGACAACGTATCTGTCACTTGGTGTTTTAAACAAAAATAGAACTTGTTGTTTTATTATATGCAAACAAAATTCACTTCTAAGGTGGTACAGCAATCGTGTTATGTAAAATAAATGTAGTGTAAAGAAACAATAATATACATAATGACAATGATATTCGACTTTAATTTTTTGATTTTCATAGAGCACTTTCAAGAAAATGAAAATTTGGCGAGAGTCATATTTATGCTACCAGGGGGACATTCTGCGAAAGGGACATTTTGCGAAGGGGACATTTTGCGAAAGGGACTTTTTGCGAAAGGGATATTTTGCGAAAGGGACTTTTTGCGAAAGGGACATTTTGCGAAAGGTACATTTTGCGACAAGGGGACATTTTGCGATAGGGACATTCTGCGACGAAGCCATTTCATTGTCGACTATACTTTTGAATCGTTCAAACATTTTTTATCTACTAGTCCTACTACTCACTAGGACAGGGATGGGCATACTTTTTCATTCGCGTGACGCGTTACTTACTAACAAAATTTATGGCGGGACAGGCTATTGAATTTTTTTGCTGTATTTTTTCAATAAATATTTTTTTTGTGAAATAAAAATATTGATAGCTATGCATTTTCGAAAACATACATGCGCCTGAATTTTTGTTTGATGGTCGAGGGCCGGACTTCGATCATTCATGGGCCGGAGATGGCCCGCGGGCCGTAGTTTGCCCATTCCTGCACTAGGACGTCTATTTTTTAGCTGTGGAGAAGAATGTGTGCAACTGCTGCTGCATATTTAAGTGACGACATTTCCTAAAAAAGTATGTAAGGGACAAATGCAAAAAAAATGTACATTTCTGAATGTGTGAACGTCCTATTAGAATAAACGTTCAATACATTACTTCTTTTCATATATTTTTTTAAATACGTTTACAAAATTACATTATAACAAAAACTAAAAGAAATAAATAATATTTTTCCGATAAATCAATTAAATAAAAATCAAATCATCAGGATACGTTTAGTTTTCTTCATACAAATACGCGTGTCCTTCACGTCCGTGTTCAGCTTTGTGTATGGGGAAAAAATACAGTTGAGTGATTTTATGCTGTTAAATATTTTTAGTTATTTATAGAATACTACATACATTTTAATACTTTAAACAATAAATCAGGCCTCTCTATTAAAAACTGTTTTAAATATCATTTTTAAAGCCGTCCGTAATTTCTTTCATATTTGTTATTCAGCTTTGTTTATTGTTATTTAGTAGAAAAATAAGTTTTTACCTGGCAACACTAAAATCATAAATAACGTCTGTAGGTGGCGCTAGTTCTGCACGACGGCCATTTTGCTGGAGTTTTGGTTAGACGGTCTACAAAAATTTTACTAAATTGTGCGGGAAAAATACACAAATTAGTTTCATCTTGATAACCATTCCATTAAACTAATTGGTTAGTGTATGTTTAGCTTTCTATATAGTTTATTTCAAGAATACTTCATGATATATTTAGAAACATATAAACAGTTTGATTCAAAGACATCTCTTAGTATTTTTCACACATTTTAGGTTGTACACAAGAGTGTTTTGTTCCTTTTTGTTACGAATTTGTTACATTTCTTTGTGACGTAACAAATATGAAATAACAAATATGTAGTAAAGTCGCACTCACATTGTAATAGTTGACTTGGATTACTAAAGTTAAAATATTATGATCACAGTTAATTTTAAAGTTGATTTGCAAAAAAAATGTTAAGTAAGTCGAAAGTAATACAAACTAGACTTGCTGCCATTCTTTATTAAAATAATCAATCAAGATACTGCTTTTTACTCATTAACAAATTTACCTTTCAAATAGAATGCACAACATGAACAGTCCTTATAATTCATCTTTCTTATTTTTTTGTAACATCAAGTTATTTTCATTTTTGTTTCCTATTTGTTATATGTACATTTTTTTTGCATTTGTCCCGTAATTAATAATTTGGACTATAATAAAAATCGTGTTTAGAACTCGGACAATTTTTTTTTCAGTGGCTGCGTACATTTACCTCAGATTAAAATAGCCTCTCTGAGCAACAGTGCAAAACCTTATTAAAATACATTCTTTGAAGTAGAGCAATTTGATAAAACGTGTTGTCAGTTGCCTTGTTTTGTAATCACCAAATAATCTGACTCAAACGTCATCAAGTACCTAAGCTCGAATACATTAAGTGCGGGTTCCGTTCTACTTTCAGTTTTTTTTTACTAATGTGGACATGGTTTAATGTTCTAACAGCCTTACAAATATACAAAGAATAAGGTCCGAATAGTTATTCCGTGTTTTGTTCCTGTCATGTAAACGTCATTTCAAATTAGAATAAAAAAGACAAACAAAAAACAAACAAAAATCTGCCTAATCTGCAATGATATTTTTTTTTAATGTTCTAAGACACTTCCGTCTGTTTGAAGTCGGCTATAATGTTCGTCAAGTATCTAGGTAACTCGCGAAAAGCCCGGGCTAATACAATAACATAATGAATAGGTATAATTAATGTGGATTTTGACCACAATCGATGCATAATAACTCGATAGCTTATCACAGTTTTTTTGCAAAACATTTAAGTATGCTGACATCACCATGCCACGTTTTATTTGCGTAGGCAAACTGTAATTGGCATGATGACTGATTTTGAAAAACTGTACTATAACATTCTAATGATTCTAAAAAAATATTATTTTGTAAAAAATTAAGATTTTTTAGTTAAAAAAGGCTTTTAATTTTTTAATTTAAAATTCGCGCCAAAATGCTCTTTAGAGTCATGGCAACTGCTTGTGACGTCACCTCTATGTAACTCAACAGTAAACATCACGACCGTTTATGACAATTTCTTTGTTTTACTTGTTAAATTGTTGTTTCCCTGTGTGATGCCGGGGACAAAGAATTGCACCACCCCATCTCTCCCCTTGGGTGTCGTAAAAGTCGACTAAGGGACCATTGCAGAGGATGGACAGCCGCATCTCTCTGAGGTTAACTCTTAACTTACTGCGATCGCCAACCTGCCTGCCAAGTGTGGCGATTATGGCAAATCCCCTCATGTAGGTATCCTTGGGGGAGGCCTTTGTCCAGCAGTGGACGTCTTTTGGCTGAGATGATAATGATGATGATGATGACTTGTTAAATATGTTCCAAAGTGTCTATGTGGTGTGCGGTTCCTCAGTGCGTTAATCACACTAATATTATAAATGCGAAAGTTTGTGTGTATGTATGTGTATATATTTGTTGCTTCTTCACGCTGCAACGGATGGATGGATTTGGTTGAAATTCGGCATACAAATAGTTTATAACCTGGATTTAAACATAAAATACTTTTTATCCCGATATTCCCACGGGAACGGGAACCACGCGGGTGAAACCGCAAGCGGCCGCTAGTACATCAATAAAAACTCCGAACAAATAATTTGTCTACGTTCCTCACGACAAAACAGTGCGGAAAATGTGGCGTAATCTTGCACGAAGATATCCATCAGCTGCATGTTAAATTCTCCAATTTATTTCTGTGAAGATCATTTTGGAGTAAGTCTTTGCCGAAACTCCACTGTGGGACTGAGGACTGCGCCGCGATACTGCGGACCAGGTCTGAAGACAGCAGCGCCGGCCACCAGGTGCACTTCAGGGATTTCCTGTTCTATATCTTTTAACCCCACCGAGCTTGGGCTCTCCTAAATCAGGACACCACAACCTTCCCAACGGAAAACAACCCCCTATAATCCAACCACCCCCCAAACAAAATTTACTGTCCCTTAAAAACCCTTCCATTTTTCCACCTATAACCAAGCTAGAGCCAATAGCTAACCATACAGAAGGGTTTATACCCCTTAAATACCATAAAATTAGGGGAAAAATTCCAACCCCCAACCCACCCAAATAGCCCTTTTTAACTATACAACCACCCCACCAAAACCCCCAAGTTTGGACTCATTCTTATCGGAACAATACGAGCCATCCTAAGCCACTAACTTAATACCTCCCCACCTGTACCCCTATTTTTCTGGCTTCACCAAAATACGGGCCTAAGTGCCCGCTTACTATTCAGAAGGGCATAAACACCCCCTAAACCATTAAAACTAAGTTATAATCATAACCTCCCCTAACCCACCCAAATACCCCACCGGAGTGAACTTCTTTAATACTCCAACTAGACTCCTCGAGTTTGGGCTTATTTTTACTGGGATAACACCATCTATCGAGAGCTACAGACTAACCCAAAACCTCCCTACCTCTACGCAAACCCCCCTATTTCTCTCCTTCCAAATTTAACACCTACAGGAGACAATCCCCAAATAGGGTTGTTTGATGCCGTTTTCACTGTCATTTAGATATTTTTTTTTGGAAGGCTTATTTATGTACCTACCATACATCCTCTACCCGTGCGAAGAAGAGGGGGGTAATGGTAGTTAATAAAAAAAAAATATTTTTATGTAACATATTTAGCAAGTTTTTAAAACTTAATTTTACGTGTTTACAACTTTAAGTTGAACGTAAAGATAGGTTTTAACCGCCTTTGTGGTCTAGTGGTTAACACCACCGGTTTAGACCCAGAGGTCCCGGGTTCAATTCCCAACGGGGGTACTGGGTTTGGTTGGTGGTAGGACTTGTTTGTCCGCCTGGCTAGCTACCACCATCTTATCTAAATATGTCGCCATAACATCAATGTTTTATTTTATTTATTTTTTATTTTAGTTTGTAGTATTGTTGTGTTCCGGCAGCTAAGTAGAGATAAGATAGCCAGTGCCTCACTAGTTGAGGATCCCGGGTGAAGTGCGCTTCCACCAATTGGCCTATCCATACCCGTAAATATATTTAAAAAAATATACTTACATAAATTGAAGTTTTGACATTCCTAAATTCTGCTGAACAAAAGTCTTTGTTATTATGATGCCAGAAACTCTCCCAGCATCAACAAATCAACTCTGGGCAAATTAGAGCAATTTTCTTTGTTAAATCCTTGTTCCATGACTAGATTTTTCTTCCAAAAACACTAAACTAGACAACTGATCACTAGGAGCCACGAAATACGCTATAAATGCAGGTAAAAACAATAAAACAGCGCGGGATAGTCGAAGTTCGTATGAAATAAAGCGACGTTTCCATCGGCGTACATAATAGATGACGTAATTCGTAATTGGTGTTCAACTTATCATGGCGGAGTGCTGTATTTTGTAGTTTTATTTTATAAAATAAATTAACAATCTCGCTATGAATATGAAGATATATATTTATTTTATAATCTATTTTTTCTGTTACATAGATAAACACATGATTTTAGTGACTTTTGGTAACTGTCATCATGCCTATTGTGATAATAATAATTGATGCATACTACAGCGCAATCAGCGGATCAGTGTTTTCTCTCCATTAGTCGATGGCTTCGTGCGATTAGCACATTTAGCCAGTGTCAAATTAATTTTTCTTACAAGTTATATAAATAAAAAGTATTTCCTTTATGATGATCATGAATGATGATAGAAATGAAAAGTGAGAAATGATATACCCCCAACCCCTTGAGTATCTCAGTAAAGATGTGGGGTTCTACTAAAACCTCACGCGGACTTCTTGAGAGAATTTGAAAAGTGACGTTGCACTGTTTTGTTTCATTTGCCAACACTTATGCACGCTCACGAACACTTAAGAGCGTTTACGCCGCACACTAGCGCCGCCAATGAAAAAAAAACATATCTAGTAATTAGAGATAGAAAATCAAATTATGCTCAACAAACTATTTGAATGAAGTAATTTAGCATTTTTACGTCACCTAATGAACACCTCACATGTTATGGTTTAGTTAAATAAGACGTTACAGCCACTTTTAACTATAACGCCATATTTAACTAAACCATAACATGTCAGGTGTTCATTAGGTGACGTAAAAATGCTAAATTACTTCATTGAGATAGTTTGTTGAGCATAATTTGATTTTCTATCTCTAATTACTAGATATGTTTTTTTTCATTGGCGGCGCTAGTGTGCGGCGTAAACGCTCTTAACAGTTGAAATGAAACAACTTTTACGGATCTACTCGCGTTTATTTTGCACATTACTTATTTAATGCTTTTCCTGACGTTTCGAACCCTCTGCAGGGTCCGTGGTCACAGTGAGACTTAACAGTTAATAATCCACCATTATTTCACATTAATATTCGACTTGACAATTTTTTAGAAAATAAATCAAAACCGCTGAAATGACTCTTCACTTTCCCGCCAAGAAGTGAGCGGATCAGTGTTAGTTAAGAAGTAATTAGTTTTTTTACTTCTTTTTAATCTTCTTAAGTCTTTTGTTTTGCTTTTAAGTTTTGGCGCTGCATCAATACTTTTCCTACTTTTATTTTCTACTGTATAGCTGGTACCCGCGACTTTGTCTGCATAGAATAATTATTTAGAGTAGCCTACCTATTTCTTTGTTCAAGTTTTCATCTGTCTCCATACATAACCCATCAAAATCTGTTAAGCGGTTTAGCTGCGAAAAGGTTATTTCTACGTATAACGCAATATATAGGCTGATGATGACGTATTAAAATGGATGTACCGGAATAGTTCTGCGGCGCTAAAAGTAACCTTTCACACAGCCATTCTCCATTAGTTTGCAGATTTTAAAAAAATATACGTATTTCTTCGCTTACCTTTGTCTTGTAAGGAGTTTCACTTCCATTTTTTCATAATATAATATACTAGCGGCCGCTCGCGGTTTGGATGGATGTAGAGTGCTTTTTCGAATTTAAACACAACCACACGTGAGGTAGGTACGGTTTGTTCAATAAAAAAGGTTTTAACGAAAAAAACTACTTGGTTCAAAGACTTGTTACTTCAGTAGGTATCTATTGCACATCATGTAGATGTAAGCGAGTGGTGGGGTGTGGTGTGTCGTGTGAATTATCAAAACTTAGGCACTTAGTATATTAGTAGTTATTATATTATCGGAAAGGATAGGTGATATAAATAATACATACATGTTATTAAAATCAGTGATTTAATTATTGATCTCAATACTTTACTGTGTCCTCTTAACAAACAAAAGGTTTCATACAAAAGTTTAGCATTACAACGACTGCTACTTACCCGCGTGGTTCCCGTTCCGGAGGGAAAATCGGGATAAGATCCTATGTAATCCAGGTTATAAACTATCTGTATGCCGAATTTTATCCAAATCCATCTATCGTTGCAGCGTGAAGAAGCAACATATACACACATGCCACAGAACAGCGTGACACATACACACATACTTTTGCATTTATAATATTAGTGTGATTATTTGCAACCAGTGCAATCCGATAAAAAAAATCGTGACATGCAATCCACAATCGATCAAATTTACTGTCTACTGGGCGCATTTATAGTGAGCTATACACATCACATTCAACATCCGTCCACAAGCTAAATAACGACCCTAGAGCTCCACCAGTAAGAAGCCTAGATAGCGATGAACTACCGCCAATTATATCTCGTGAGGTAGAATATGCACTTGGCCAGATGAAAAGCGAAAAGTCTCCTGGCCACGATGGCGTTTCCATTGAACTACTCCGTGCAGGCGGACCACCGGTGATTGACGTACTGATTAAGCTTTTCAACGATGCCATGTATCTAGCTCGAACACCTGAGTCTTGGAAAAACGCTGCGGTAACCATCATCCATAAGAAAGGGGACATTGCAAAGCTAGGTAATTACAGGCCTATAAGTTTGCTCTCCCAGGTTTATAAACTGTTTGCTAAGATCCTCTGTAACCGCCTTGCCCGAAAGCTGGATGAATATCAGCCTTCTGAACAGGCTGGCTTCCGGAGTGGATTCTGTACCATAGATCACATCCATTCAATCAAGCAGCTGATGGAGAAAAGTCACGAGTTTAACCGGCCCCTTTGTATGGCCTTCGTAGACTACGAGAAGGCTTTCGACAGTGTCGAGCATTGGGCCGTATTTGACTCTCTCCATCGCTGCAACATTGACGCTCGGTACGTGGATCTGCTTCGGGAGATATACAGCCAGGCCACAATGCAGGTTCGGCTGCACAGCTTGACGAACTCTATCTCCATCAAGAGAGGGGTGCGACAGGGGGACACCATTTCACCTAAACTTTTTACGGCTGTTTTGGAAGACGTCATAAAAACGCTTCCCTGGGACCAATGCGGTGTAAATATAAGTGGTGTCTATCTGTCTCATTTGCGCTTCGCTGATGATCTTGTATTGTTTGCCAGTACGATGGATGACCTAGAGATAATGTTAAAAGACCTTTTTGATGCCTCTATCGTGGTAGGCCTTAAGATGAACATGGGCAAGACCAAGATTATGTCGAACATCTCTGGTGTCTCGAATCCCAACATCAGGGTTGGGGGCGAGAGGCTAGAGGTAGTCGACTAATATGTGTATCTTGGCCATGTTTTATCTTTTGGCAGAGAGTATCAGTTGAAAGAGGTCACCAGACGTGTTCAACTGGGGTGGGCAGCTTTCGGCAAATTAGGCGACTTCTTTAGGTCAACCCACATTCCACAATGTCTTAAAACACGTCTTTATAATCAATGTATCCTGCCAACTATGACGTACGGTGCTGAGACATGGCGCCTGACTAGGGAAGCTATGTAGCTAGCTACAAAATTAGTGTTGCCCAGAGGGGCATGGAGCGCGCCATGCTTGGCATCACACTTTTGGACCGCGTCCCCAACACCGAAATCCGCAAGCGCACTAAAGTACAAGATGCCAGCGAGCGGATATTGAGGCTCAAGTGGAGTTGGGCGGGACACTTGGTTAGGCGAAGTGACGACAGGTGGACTAGAAGGCTGACTGAGTGGTGGCCGAGAGACGGTTACAGAAAAAGGGGACGTCCACCGGCGAGATGGGTCGACGATATAACCAAGACCGTGGGTTGCACGTGGTCCAGAGTAGCGCAGGATCGAAGCGGATGGCAAAAGCAAAGAGAGGCCTATGCCCAGCAGTGGGTCGGGAGGGGCTGATGATGATGATGATGATGATGGGCGCATTTTTCACCGTTTTTTTGTTTTTTTTTGTTTTAATGGTCTTTTATGTATTGTGGCCCCCTTCTAGGCAAGGGCCTCCTACGTTTCCAGTCGTCTTATCCCTGGTTCACCTCATACCACCGCGGCAATAAAGGTGGTTGAGTCGCCATTTCCTTTGGCCTGCCTGCCACGGCTTCGGTAAATTTATTAAGACTTATTCGATTGAAGATTTATTTCGTCGACGATAATTTTAAAAGCGCGTTAAATATTGATGAATATACACCAATTATTTCCCGAGAAAGAAAAAACTTGATCATATCTTATTATTTACTCGATGATTGAGGAGATCAATGGCGCAGTGGTTAACGCGCCCGGTCTGCGAGTGCAAAGTTAAGCTACTTTCGCAAAGGCCGGTCAACGGATGGGTGACCAAAAATTTCTCATCTCGAGCTCCTCCGTGCTTCGGAAGGCACGTAAAGCCGTTGGTCCCGGCTGCATTAGCAGTCGTTAACAACCACCAATCCGCACTGGGCCGGCGTGATGGTATATGGTCCGGCCTTCCTATCCAAGCATAGGGAGTCTCGTGCCCCAGCAGTGGGGACATAAAATGCGCTGATGATGACTCGATGGTTTTACATATCAATTAGAATTTGAAGCATTATTATATATATGCGCATGCGCATAATAATGAAGTTATTTTCTATAAAAACTTCGTTTAGCGTAGCAAAAGGGCACTTTTCCTGTTTTCTCCGCTGATTATCGCCGACGATTTATTTATTCTTCAATAAGTTTTTTTTATCAAGAATGCCGTGGCGATAAAAATTTGCGCTACGGCCACATGCCGCATGCTTGAATGGCAATTACTAATTACCTACGACAAAACAGTATCTTAATGGCATTATTATCATTATGACGTATGCTTAAGTAGCGTTAACGATGTATTGTCATACGATTATAGAGTGGTTGATAAAACAGTGAGAATAACAAAAAATGATTCATTAAAAAGAAGTAAAACGAGTCACGTTTTGTCAGAAACTCAAAGTTTTGTTTTTTATGTGTTTTCTGTATCTATACATATATATCTATACTATTAAAAAAAGGTAACGTTTGTGACTTTGTTTGTTTATTTGTATGTCGGGGGTAATCACTGGAACTACTTCTCGTCCAATTCCAAAAATTCTTTCGCCGATAGAATGCTATTTATCTTGCGGGTAACATAGGATAGATTTTATTTTGATAGAAAATAAAGTTTGGATTCGTTGTCTTAAATCTACACGGACGAAGTCGTGGGTAAAGAGCTAGTTACGTATTACTTCTTTCTAGGTTTGTAAATTTGGCATGATTTTCACGGTTATGAGAGATATAGTCAATAGGTATCTTTAACATAAATAAAATTTTGTAATTTACACTGTTCTGGATTATTTTCAATGAATGTACTGAAAAGAGATATAGTCAATAAGTATCTTTATTCTAAATAAAATTTTGTAATTTACACTGTTTTGGATTATTTTGAAATGAATATTTGTACTGAAAAAATAACGGCAGGACGGAGGAGGCAGCTGAGAATCCGAAATTAAAATAGAATGCTAGACTTTTCCCAGCAGTGAGACGGATTATTAAAAAAAAACATTTACCGACTTTAACACATTTCCTGCGGGAAGCGTTTTGGACGAATACGATTTACGATTACGATTTTTACGATTTGGTGCGTTACGAGTTACCTAAATAGTTTCTATATTGATGTTACCGCTACTATTTCTGTAAGGTCTTTGGAGATACGGCAACTCAATATTCCATTTTTTTTTATTCAAATAATAGGCTATATATTCATGTTACAAGTCTTAAGTCGCCAGGGTTGTATGTAATATTCTTACCCGCTTACAAGTAAATAAAGAATAAGCTCCGAATAGTTATTCCGTGTTTTGTTCCTGTCATGTACTTATTGTATTCTTGTACTTACCTGTTATGTATTGTCTAGGAACTTCTAGACGTCATTTGAAGTTAGAGTAAAAGAGACAAAACACGGAATAACTATTCGGACCTTATTCTTTGTTTATTTGTAAGGCACTTAAAGTTATAGGCATAATTATTAAAAAAATTACGGTAAAATATATATTTTTTAAATATTTATTTATTAACAAAACATTACATATGTTTTACAAAAAGGTACAGCATAAACTAATTTAAGTTTTTCCGCGTACCTTGATTCGTCTTAATACAAATTATTAGACTCGGCTGTGAGTAGGTTAGGTACTAATACAATTTTCTTATGTTGTCATCGATACTTCCTTTACGCGTGGCACAAATTTGAAGCTAGGGATGGGAAATGACATAAGATTACATTTATTATCGCTTGTCTAGTCTTCAGACTGATCTTTCACATAAATCTTTCCACTGTTTACAGAATATAGCTGCATAAAGTTATTCATTTAAATGTGTAGTTTTTGTTTCGAGCCAGTTAGCTGTTGGCCCTAAGCGGACTTTACAACGTCCCTGGATTTGGCAAAGTTTAGTGTTCGCGTAAACTTAAAACAAGGAATTACGTTTTATTATAAATAATCTGTCGATACGACACAGTCTCCTTGACACTTTTAATTACCCTTAAGATAAGTGGTGATTAGCAATAAAATGTGTAGGTAATTTTATTTAAGTATTAGGTACCTGCTTTTATGTCTTTATAGAAACAATAAAGTATTTGTTTTAAAAATAGTAATAAAAATATTATAGCTTAGGTATACGAAAACACGTGAGAAATCTAAACTGCTTCTTACCTGACTAGATATATTTAATTATACAAGCCTAAGGTACAAGCATGAAAAAAAAAACACATGGCAGTCATGCTTGTCACGTACGCAATGCAACATGTCCGCCATGTAAATTGCATATATTCAAATTATCCAACGTCGCGAAATTAAATAAAGAGAGAAACAAAAAATTGCGAGTGGCACGCTTCATTTTAATAGCCCCTACCCGCCCCGAGCACTTTGAATAGACTTTCAGTAGGGCGACTCACCCTCTCCAAAATAATTGATCCCTATTCTAGCGCGCTTCCCTCTCGCTTTAATGTGACTGAAAGCTACACTTGTCTCACTCTAAAATACGATTGGGACGGCGCGAACGGCCCCGAGAGTCGCCTCGGGCCGCGTTAGCGAGTTCTGAACGTGGAATTTTTGTGATTATTGACAAAGTTATTTTTACTGCTCCTGCAAAGCTTTCTAGTCTCTATGATTATAACTGTAAGATTGAAAATGTGTTAGTGCTATGTTTTGTAATTGCTCGTTAAAAGTTGCCAACGAAAGATTGATGCAGAAATCCGTATCGGGCGACGATGAAAGGAAAATTGCGTGTTGATGCTTTGGGCGGGAAACGGTGAACGCGTCAAGAAGTTTATTGCTCATTATAATAATAAATCTCACAATGGAATTGATTTCTGCAAGATAGATAAAATAGATAAATAATACTTTACAGTGTTTTTGTGATTTTTAATTGCCAGCTTACATTGAATATTCATTTCCGGCATGAAAAAAAGTAATAGTAGTAATAAGAAATAAGTTTCATTAACTATGATACGTACCTACTTTCCTAAAAAAATTGAACATTCCACGTCACCCCATTATTAAATATATTTTATTGATGTAGCTTGTATTGAATACCTATAACATGACGCTTGCTGCTTGCGACAAACAATCAAATTAAAATTGCAATAGTGAAATATGTTGGTAACTTTTTTTTATGTACTTAGCTCGGCAAATGACTCCATTACACCTAGGGATGCAATGGAAGAAATATATATTGACAGATGAAATTCTGTAACCTAAAAAGTTATAAATAACCCTCAATCGACGGAACAAAATGGCGTCGTCATCATAGTTTGCCATTTCCATAGAATTTCTATTTTAAAAATAGTTATGACAGTTGCTGAAATGTTTCTCCATTGATAAGTCAGCCTGTAATAAAATTATACTTACTTAATCCGCTGGCTCAGTGACCCGTAGTGGATGTTGATCCCCGACACAACAAGACGCCAATCTTCTATATACTATATTTTTTAATTAATTCCCTAACTCCTATATTTTTATGGGTGCTGAATCCAAAAATACTATATTTGGTCTAAAAAAAGTTGGGAACCCTAATTACACCTGATGTTAGTTGAAGTTAGAGTCCCGATGCGAAGACAACTGGTGCAGCGAGAAAACAACGCAGCACCAGCTTCCCTCACTCTGCCGGCCCACAAGGTGCCTCTTCACGCCTCGTTTGAAGGACCCCATATCATAGGAAAAGAGAGTAAAACGTGTGCTGGTAGGCTATTCCATCTTTTGGAGGTGCGTCAAAGAAACGAGTCACCAAATTTTTATGTGCGCGATGGAATATTTGAAACAGTGAAGCGGTGACTCCGGAGAGCAGCACGTGTACTCCTATTGACGGAGGGAGAAGGTGGGATGAGGTCAAAGAGCTCTTCAGAGCACTCGCCATGGTATAGCTGTAAAACACGCATTTACGCACACGAGTTTAAAAATATATAGATGTAACTTAATTGGTGCATCTTTATCTTTCTAAATACATCAATTAATTATAGAAGCAAAGCTGCCTTCGTTTATGAACAGTCAAAAAAGAAGTATCGTATGGACACCAGTGTTCGACGCCATAAATGAAAAAAGAATGATAATATATGAAATGAAATGAAATTAAATATTTATTTGCTATAAATAGAACCGTCCTATCAAATTTCTTTAATTACTAATGATAGTACCTATTCTAACAGTCAAAAACTGATACCTATGGATCGGCTAAGTATCTTAGATGGGATTACATTCCCAAGTGATTCATATATTAACGTCATATAGGTACTTTAACAACAGTAATACATATTCGTTTACCGCGTGATAGACAGTGGACACGAAATATCGATAGCTTGGTGCAGCCCTAGTGTAAAACGAAAATTATTTCTTTACACAAACTAATCCTAAATTCTGCATTATGTGTATTCGATCTTTGCTTCTTACATAAATAAATGTTTATAGAATAGAATTATCATATCACACTTAGTGCTTAAAATTCGAAGCACATTGGCAAAAATAAATCCTAAATCAGGAGGTGTCGATTTGGAATAATTTACCTGTGAAATAAACCTTTTTCGGGGTTATTTCGCTGTACAACAATCAACAATCACTGAACAAGTCACCATGTTTCTGAAGCACTATTTTTCAAAAATATCCACGATTTCACTTTAAATCAGAAAAATTCACTGAGCTCAAATTCTCAGCGTGCGGATGAGTGCAGACGAACTGTCAAAACCCAAAAACAGTCTAGGGACCGTTCCCATGAGCCCACAGTTGGAGGGCATCTTTTATTTATAGGTAGGTCTTTAGTTTTTAATTTTCTAATTATTTTTCTGTTTTATTTTTTTCAAGTTAAGTTTATGTAATGTTTCTTTTTGTTGTGTAAATACACGAATATTAATTGTTCTGTTACGTCGCATCACGCATCTCTTTTTATCACACAGTGTTGCTTCCTTGCTGCTGGTGACATCTCGCTCGCTCAGCCTTTTGTTGCTCTATTCCGTTGGTAATTGGTATTGGTATATTAACTTTATGTTCGACGCTTAAAGCGGACACAGTTTTCATCACCAAAAAATAACGTAGATTATCATTGAAATTTTACGGATTCACAGCTAAGAAGCAAGTGGTATGTATTTAATTGTTGCTTAAGACTAAAATCTCTCGCTGACCCCTATTTTACCCCTACCCTATAACCCTAACCCTTACCCCTAAACCCTACTCAGATTTTTCTACCTAAGCTTTGAGTTTATTACCTTTCTACAAAACAATGTCTCAAGTAAATGTTTTTACTTTTAAGACTATAATTAAAGACAGAGACGCAATACTCTCAAACAAACTGTGTAACTTTAAGAACCGTTTTAAATAAATCCCCTGGTATACCAACTTTGTGCGGTAGAGCCTTAGGGGTTAACTACAGTTAATTGCTTTCTGAAGATTTCGCAAACATTATACCTACATTGGAATGAAACAGTTGCAAGTATCCTCTTGTGAATTCATTCTGTGATAATAATATACATATATTATAAACGAGGGCGACACTGAAAGTTTTTAGAACTGACCACTTGTAAACGTTATAATGGAACTCTTTGCCAACATTATTGTGTATGTATTTCATTCATTAGTCATTTGTTGTACGACTTGGCGGCAAATTAAAAATTGTCTGTGTTACGTCAGCATGAATTTAACGCAAGAAAATTTTCGTGCAATGATTTTATAAGACTTTCGATGTCATTTAAGTCAACAAAAAAGTAATAATGGTTTAATGGTTTAATGAGTTTAAACGTGGTCGCACTAATCTCACCGATGATCTGCGTGAGGGACGGGGGACGGCCTTCTACGGCGACGACTGATGATAATTGTGCGGCGTATGATAGAGACTGACAAAAGAGTGACTTAACAGCAGATTCGGACAAGCTTAGGCATCGGTATGAAATCCTCCACGAACATTTAGCGGTCAGGAAACTTTGTACCCGGTGGATACCTCATAATTTGACAGAGGCTCAAAAACTCTGTCGTGTTGATTGGTGCCGTGAAATGGTTCAGAGATTTAACGGAGGTGACTCAAATGCTGGTTTCGACATACTTACGGGTGACGAAATCTGGATTTACTGTTATGATCCTGAAACTAAAAGACAGTCTGATGAGTAGGTGTTTCTTTCCAAGGAGTTGCCAACTAAAGTGAAGAGACGTCGAACCGTGGGAAAAAAGATGGTGGCATCGTTCTTCTTCGCAAGGACAGGTCATTACACAACAATTGTTTTAGAGGATCGAAAAACAGTTACTGCAGAGTGGTACACTAAAAATTTATTGTTTGCCACTTGTCTTGGAAAAAGTTCGGGAGAAACGACCTCGCAGTAGGATCCTCCTTCACCACGACAACGCCTCGTCGCACACCGCCAAGCAAACGATCGACTATTTGGCGACGTCAGACGTGGAATTATTGGGTCCCCCGCCGTATAGATAGCCCCGACCACGCACCTTGCGATTTTTATTTATTCCCGAAAATAAAAGAAAATCTTCGAGGAAAACGTTTTATGGACACTGAGGAAGCAGTGGCTGCATTTTAAAAGGCCGTCGAAGAGACCCCTAAGGGCGAGTGGGTAAAGTGCTTTTCTCAGTGGTTCCATCGGATGCAGCAATGTATTGATGTGAATGGACACTATTTTGAAAAGATGTAAAACTAATAACTTGCTAGTATTTTCAGTTTTTGATTTATCTAAGAACTTTCAGTGTCGCCCTCGTATCTATTCCGATACAGTGTGTTTGGTTCAAAATCATATTTATGAAGATTTACTTTCCATGAAAAAAACTCAAATTTATCTATACCCCCACCAGTGTCGTCGAAGAACTACTATAAAAATCTTTAGGCTCGGTCTGTACATGCAATTTTTCTGACAAATATTAGGATAAATATTCGTTTTATGACTCACTGACACCAATTCTACGATTTTTGAAATTTTTGTCTGTCTGTATGTCCTCTTATAACTCAAGAACGGCTTGACCGATCTTGATGAAAGTTTGTATGTATTTGTCTCGATAATCTTTGACATAATTAATCACTTGAATCACACTTGATTTTTTTTGTGTTTTTGGGTGGGTCTCTGGATGGTTTTGACTCATTTGGGCCCGGTAGACGGCCACTTTTAACTATAACGCCGTATTTAACTAAACCATAACATGTCAGATGTTCATTAGGTGACGTAAAAATGCTAAATTACTTCATTCAAATAGTTTGTTGAGCATAATTTGATTTTCTATCTCTAATTACTAGATATGTTTATTTTTTCATTGGCGGCGCTAGTGAGCGGCGTAAGCGCTCTTAATAACAAACGCAAAATATAAACTAAATTTTTGTACAGTTCTAAAATCTGCTCTTTGCTTCAGTCATTTATGGCGTTCGTAATCGTAACTATCTACTCTTAAAATAAACTTAAAATATAAAAATATAGGCATATATTTTCACCTTTTATAAAGAAACTGGCGGCTCGCTCACGACTTCGTCTACTAGAGTGAACACCCGTATCCTATAGATAGAACCCTATAGCCGCGCCATCTACCGGGCCCAAATGAGTCAAAACCATCCAGAGACCCACCCAAAAACACAAAAAAAATCAAGTGTGATTCAAGTGATTAATTATATCAAAGATTATCGAGACAAATACATACAAACTTTCATCAAAATCGGTCAAGCCGTTCTTGAGTTATAAGAGGACATACAGACAGACAAAAATTTCAAAAATCGTAGAATTGGTGTCAGTGAGTCATAAAATGAATATTTATTCTAAAATTTGTCAGAAAAATTGCATGTACAGACAGAGCCTACAGATTTATATAGTAATTCTTCGACAACACTGGAGGGGGTATAGATAAAGAACAATGGCAAAAAATTGTCTGACTTTTTGAAAGCGCCCATTAATGTTATTTACACCAAACGAATTTATTGTTTTTCGCATGTTTTTACAAATATCTAGATATTCTCTTGAAAGCCGGCGTTAAATCGAGTTTTTTAAAAGAATATCAAAGATGTGTTTTTTCTTAATCCATCAGCCTTGTTGTAAATCGGGATGTGAATACAATTATTTTTTATCGAGTTTAATATTCAATTGAACGTTATTTATTAATCGAAAGTCGATTTCCACCCTGGAAACAGTAAGTAAGTTTCTTGTTCCCACCATATTAATAGTAATTGGTGTCTGAAGAAGCCGCTTTAATGCCATTCAAGCATCTACCGTATTTGTATTGAGTTAAAATAACCAATTACTGTGATGTATCGATACTATAAGTATCGAATCAAGTTGTAGTGAAGTAGCCCTATCTACCTATCACTTTGGCAGATAACAAACGGACAGATTGCTCCGCACTCTTTCTCAATTGGTTGTTTTATGTGTTTTTTCGGTTTTTTAATATTATTCTTTACCGCTATGCGTCATAATATAAACCATTTTAATTTTTACAAGTTGAAAATTACATTTTTTGACACTGAACTGAAACTGACAAATTCGTATAAGTGTGTCTTGTTAGAAGTCATAATAAAAATAAAAAAAAACTAACCTAGCCTAACCAAAAATCAAACCACAATATCTTTTAATTCCAGCTTTCTCAGATGAAAATAACTTTACATACAGAATCTACAAGTAACGCTGAATCTGAAGACATATTTTTTGTTTATGTGCGCTCATATTTTATATCAGACAATTTTTAGTATGGATATTTGCCATTGTTCTTTGAGTTTTTTTCATGGAAAGTAAATCTTCATAAATATGATTTTGAACCAAACACACTGTATCGGAATAGATACGAGGGCGACACTGAAAGTTCTTAGATAAATCAAAAACTGAAAATACTAGCAAGTTATTAGTTTTATTACATCTTTTCAAAATAGTGTCCATTCACATCAATACATCGCAGCATCCGACGGAACCACTGAGAAAAGCACTTTGCCCACTCGCCCTTAGGGGTCTCTTCGACGGCCTATTAAAATGCAGCCACTGCTTCCTCAGCGTCCACAAAACGTTTTCCTCGAAGATTTTCTTTTATTTTCGGGAATAAATAAAAATCGCAAGGTGAGTGGTCGGGGCTATACGGCGGGGGACCCAATAATTCCACGTCTGACGTCGCCAAATAGTTGATCGTTTGCTTGGCGGTGTGCGACGAGGCGTTGTCGTGGTGAAGGAGGATCCTACTGCGAGGTTGTTTCTCCCGAACTTTTTCCAAGACAAGTGGCAAACAATAAATTGTTAGTGTACCACTCAGCAGTAACTGTTTTTCGATCCTCTAAAACAATTGTTGTGTAATGACCTGTCCTTGCGAAGAAGAACGATGCCACCATCTTTTTTCCCACGCTTCGACGTCTCTTTACTTTAGTTGGCAACTCCTTGGAAAGAAACACTGATTTGATTTTCTATCTCTAATTACTTACTAGATATGTTTTTTTTTCATTGGCGGCGCTAGTGTGCAGCGTAAACGCTCTTAATACCACAGCGTAAAGAAGACGTTAGTTATACCTACTGTGTTAATACTTAATGCTACTGCAAAAGCTGCTATAAATAATAAAAAGATGTCTTTTTCAGTTGCAAACAGGTTGAGTCCTTCAAGACAACCATCTTGTGTTCTGGTTAAAGCGTTCGGAAATTCAGACCGCAGCGATTACATAATATTAAAGAAAGAGGACTTTTACTTTTATCCGTTTTTCTTTTGATAATATTATGAAAGGGAAAGATTTATTTTGCCTCCACTAATACAGGGAGGCTAATAAGAAATTAGATTGTACTATAAACACCGCTTTGCAACCCCTCTAATGTAAACGACCGCCATCTTTCGACAGCAACTAGAACCAATATACTTAGTTGACATCTCCTTTTAGAAGAATTTATAATGGTTTTTTTTTAATAATGATACGAGAATTTACATGAATAAGTTTTATGCGTGTCTTCGAATACATTAGTAAAATTACAAAGTCTCGTTCGTAAAAGAAATGGCGGTATTTTGTTACTGTGAGCAAACAAACAGCGCCGCTGCGCCGCAAGAACCGTGCCGCTCCACCTCGGCCGATACGCAAGCGATCCCGGCTACCAGGCTCGCAGCAACCGAGAGAGCAAGTCACGTTCCATTCCATTCAATCGCTTCGTCTCGCTCACGTAAAATTTACGACCCTCGCCCGCTGTATGCGGCAAACGGCCTTCGTCGACGACAACTGCAATCTAAATTGTACAATGTTTTATACGCGTAAGATTCACAATTGTCCGACGTTATGACCTCGATTAGTTTTAATGATCTGCGTTGTTGAAACCTCCGCTCCGTACTACGAAAATGGTAGCGTTTTCTGAAGCACGTGAAGAATTTCTGATGTATTTTGTAAATTTATGCTGCCCTAATAGTTTCGATGCTTAAGGATCATTTTGGCGTGGTTGACATTCCTTTTTTGTGCGCTGCGTAGATATAAAATTCTTTGGGAACTATCGCGGCTGTGTCGTGTTGATAAAAAAATAAAGTGGAGGAAATTATAAAATGGAATGCTCGGTTTGGCGGCATTGTGCTGGTTTTTGTCGGCGTTCGTTCTGTGTCGTATCGCCGTTGACGTGGGACTATTTACCCTTTTTGGGCTGGCTCCATTCAGAATAAATAATGACGTAACCCACTGCGATGCTAATGGATGGCCGGCCCGCTCGGCGGCGGCGTATTTATTGTCTGTTTGTTGTTCCATTTTTATTAGATCGTCAAGATAAACACGATTGATCGCTCTTTGGTTTATTTGTTATGTGCCAATGCCGTCGATAAACATTAAAGGAGGTCAATCTATCTATGCGTTGTTTTTATTTGCATTATTTATAAAAGAAAAAAGCAGTTTAGGTAGGCATGTTCCATTATGTCATCCTTACAATAATTATAAATATAAATAAATATATATCTTATATCATTGTACAAGACTACTTTAATACGTTTAATATTTTATAAGTTTAATACAATTCATCTAAAGGTTATTTTTGTTTGAATTACGTACTTATAAAAACATCTAAGGTGAGTATTTTAAGCGATTTAATAATTGAAATATTTTAAAGGAGCATTCTAAATTATTATCTTTGTACCGGGCTATTTCATGACTAATTTATAGTCTTCAATGCGTAATATTAATCTTATAGATTAAACATTAGCCTATCTAGTTAGGCTAAAGATACATTATAAATCTGTTTTGATGGGTTGTGCAACGCAACGCAAAATGGCCTTAAATGAAATATTCGTTTGTAAGAAGATTGCATTGATGATAAGATTTCTTCACCAACTGTTTCACAAATTTAGTGACGAAATTGCATAAAGGTGTTTCTGGTTTAAGTCGCATTTTATACTGTGTTTCGGCACCTACAAGCGTTTTACTGGTAGGCCGTGGCTTAAGCCTTCTCAGTCACATCACCGATAAAGTCAAAAAGTTAAAGTGAAAGTCAAAATTTATATATTAAAATAAACTGATAAATAAGTCCTTGCCTTTTTAGTGGTCTAAAAACATGTTCTCTACCCATTCAGGACGACTTTAGCTGTGGATAGAAGTGGAAAAATATGGCCATGTCCTAGCGTGATAGGTAACGCACTGTCAGTTGGTGGGCCTTATTGTATAGGATAGGTAATTTAAGTATATAGAGTTTTATTTTCAGCTATCGTGGGCATTCATTCAATTGTATGTTTATTTCAAAAATTGTGTTACACTACTATTTTTACAAGTAATTTAAGCCCTCTGTTTTTGTAGTTTTTGTGCTAGTCATGCTGTTAACTATATACTTTCTAGTCCCAATTCCATTTTAAATATAGTGTTAGCTGGACTGAATCTAGACTACAACACTAGAGAGGTCAGCTGAAAAGTTGGAATCGTGGAAAGAACAACGGAACGACAAATGCTAGGTGTAACTCTGCTAGATCGAAGAGGAAACGAGTGGATCAGAGAAAAGACAAAGTTGGACACGTTGTAGACCTGATAGAGTCCCTAAGGTCTCCACCTTAGGGTCTGTGGGCGGGACATATTGCGAGGGTGGAATACCACTGATGATGTGATGGCCCAGAAAGACACTGGAGAGGTGACAGGGCAAAGTGAACGTCATCATCATCATCATCAGCCTATACTAGTCCACTGCTGGACATAGGCCTCCCTGAGTGAACGCCACTGAGTACGATCCACGGTTACTCTCATCCAGCTCTTGCCAGCCACCTTGCTCCACCTAGTCTGAGGGCGTCCTACACTATGTTTGTCGATAAGCATTGTACCTACACTTAGGTATAATTTAAAAAAATGTTTTTCAATATTAAGGGCAAAAAATTTGAGACAATAACTTTTTTAGAGTATATAATAAATAATATTAAACATCTAGCTGGCCACAACTGGATGAGAGTGGCTGGCGACATAAAGAAATGGTGGCGTATGGAAGAGGCCTTTGTCCGAAGGCGGACTGAATGAGGGCGGAGGATAATGAATGGTGTTAACTAAACTGTGGTTTTCTATAATTTTTATAATATTGTATTTATAGCAAGCAAAGTGTGAATACTTATTGTTGCATGAGTTACATATGATACTATTGTATTGAGATATTTCTCGAGCATTTGTTTTTGGAGTGTAAATCTTGAGCTACTCCGCGCTTCGGGAGGAACGTTAAGCTGTTCGAAGATTATAGACTCGTTTCATTTGCCAACACTCATGCGCACTTAGGAACACTTAACGGTTAATAATCCACCATTCTTTCACATTAATATTCGACATAACACAAATTTTAGAAATTAAAACAAAACCGCATTTATGACTCTTCACTTTCCCGCCAAGAAGTCCTTCGAGTAGCTACTTAATCCCATGTTTGTCTTTTTTCCCGCAGAAAAAATAATCTTTTACTGAAGTTTATAAGTATGACGGAAATATTTGAATAGGTTCTCCAGATTTTTATTTGTTTATTTGTAGATTCTCTCTCTATGTTTGGTTTTTAGTAAGTCTAATGATGCAGCACAACAGCGTCAAACATGTGCGCAAAGCATTTTGCTCCAAAGGTAGAGTAGTAAAATGGGTTTTTCTATTACACGATATTTCTTCACGATTCAAAACGCTTTAGACTTTATTCGAAATTCCCACTGGATAGGTAAAACTATGAATTACATTACATAGAATTGAGGTAGACTGTTAATTAGTATTATAAAATAATAAATAAGCTCTATTTGTAAAAAATGTTTACATAATATTACCTACCTGTACCTTATTTAGTACTGAATATCGGAATCGGAACACATCAATTAAACCAATACAATTTTTTGGTATGGTAATGACAGACTTAAATAAAATAGGGAAGATGTATTTTTCATTTTGATTTCCATGCTGTTCCCAACTTTTCTCATTTGGGGTTTCTTGCTTTTTCTTTTTTACTACAAAGTGCGTTTCACTACGAATTAACTCAAAAACTTTAAACATTTTATGCATTTTTCGCATGCGCAGGAAATGCGTACTAAAATGAAAACTTACAAGGAGGTAGTAGCTATTGTTTAAATAGGAAGCCATTATTTGTTCATTCTTAGTGCTTCAGCACTTTGTATGCTGTTCTTGTAACGCCATCTTGCGGGCAGGGGCGGCTATCAAAACTTACCCATGCGCATGGAGAGAGGCAAAGATGGCGCGTGCCGCGGAACAGCGGGCACGAGTACCAGGGCCGCATGAACGCGCGAAGCTAGCGCGCCGCGCGCAGCCGCGCCGCCCGCCGCCCGCCGCCGTGTTGTCCTCATTCCTTGCATTTGCACATCATGTGTAAACCTCTTTTGTTTAGAATGTCGTAACACCCGCTGTTCTTTTGTGATCTTTGTTATGTTACATTAAAGTTCATATTGGCATGTTGATAGGTTGCATTGGAATTGTTTTCAAGTCGATGAGGGAATGTGTAGTCTCCTCGTGGGCTATGCTAGCCGGGTGGTCAGCGCGCACTGCGCAACTCCCGAGACACACGACGTCACGCACGCTCCGCACACAGGGCAACCTCGTTGAGGTTATGCAAACAGCGTACGTCTATCGGATCGGCTACGGCTCGCCAAGGCTGAGATAATAAAAGTCAAATATTTTATGCGGAACTTATTATGCAGATAATATTGGACGATAACGTGAGCTCGTGTTGGGCAGAATGCTAATTTTGTTCAACATTTTAGATAACTATCACAAGTATTATATTATTCGTAAATACATGGGGTTCGTATATCACGCATGGCTAGGTTAGTGTTTGTAAATAAAAAATTACAATGTGGTCGCCAAGTGGTCGAAATTCGACCGTAATTTTTATAAAAAGCTGTTTACTAAACAATATTTTATTAAGGCTGCACAGATTGCATTCTAAGCAATGAAAAATTAAAAAAGATAGAATGTTAGTTTGGATTGGCATTGACAGATTTCGGTCGCTCCTCTTCCATTTTTGATTTTTTTTAAATAAAACAATGTATATTTAATATAACATATTTTTTATGCATAATTCAAAAAAAATATAGCATTCTGCACTCCTTTACTATATAAACTATAAGTAAGTATGCGAAATTTCACACTCCGTTTCACGTCCGTGCAATTTTCGTAAAAAGGGGTACAAAGTTTTTGCTTTACGTATTAATATATAGATAATAGTAATAATAATTAACAATTTCATAATTTAACCAAGTATTAAGTAGATTGAGCACAGGTTTAATAAAGACTTTATGGTGGCCTCACTTCGCCCCCTTGAGAAAATTTTAATAAGATTTTGGGTGGTTTGGATTCATTAGGTACATTTTCGTTATTAATAAATAGTTAATTGGGTATTACAACTTGTAATACTTACAACACATAGGTAGCTCGTACTTTCATAGCACGTTCAGGTTATGATCGTGAGAGCAAGTTTCGATGCTAGGTCACCGGATACCTAAGGTGACCTAATTTCATTATGTCGAGCTCTTCTGTACTTCGGAAAGTACGTTCAGCCGTTTTATGTAGCCATAAAATAGATAACATTCGTTTTCAGTGTTGTAATCACTCAAGTTGCTTTTGTTATTGTGGTAGGTACATTCCCCTCAAAGTTCTTATTAACATTTGGTCTGTGATACCCTTATGCCGTTTGTTACCTTTTTGGAAAGGTCTTCTTCAACCACAAATTAAGGAGATATCGGTCCTTATTTTGTGTCCCAACTGAGTCATGGACAAAACACAAAAATCTATAGGTATATTAATACGTAAAGCGAAAACTTCTGACCGTTTTTAAACACATTGCGCGCATGGAGGAGAGATGAGATTTGATATTTATGATTATAATTATGATTATAAGTTGAAGAAGTTGAATATGGAGATGGAGTCCCTAAAGATATAATATGGTTGCTTTTTTCGGTAATAATAAGCCTGCCGAGCTTGTGGAGATTCGTGTCGGTACTTACCAGGCATCTAGAGCGACCGCCCTCTAGGGCCGGCGCCGGCGCTGAGTACAAGTTCATACAAAGAAGAAATATAGAGTAGACGCCTTTTGATTGAGATGGTGATGGGTGATCAATAAATAAACTTTTTTTAATTAATATATGATGGATCATAGGTTAACAATATTTTGCAAGAACAATAGATTCTCAGACTCGACGTAAAGGGACTCGACATAAAAGGAACAATTCAAGGCACCAGTGTCCGACATGATCTAGTGAAATACTTTTATTCCTTTAATTATTAAAAATAGTGTACATCAGCTGATTTTTGACTTTAACAATTGAATACTTGCATACTCACTTGCTTACTAGTGGTTATCCAGTAAAAAATCAATGAAACTCTATTTTTTTTTGCCGACGAAAACTGAACTCAGTGCTTAAAGAGTTGAACGCGGATGCCTCTTAGGTACGTGATATTCCATCGATTCCTGATCCCAGTTCCGGTACAAAGTGCAATAAAGCGAGTTTCATTCGCCATTCGATCACGATAACAAAACCGAGAATTTGTATGGCAAAATGTTAACTCCTGTCATATGCCGCCAGGAGGCGCTGCTTCAATGCCATACTAATTTTCGTTTTCGTAAACGTAATCGAATGAATAAAATAGAAATAGAAAATGAGGAGCTCGATGGCGCAGTGGTTTATGCGCCCGGTCTGCGAGTACTGAGGTACTGAAGCAACTTTCGCAAAGGCCGGTCATCGGATGGGTGACCAAAAATTGATCATCTCGAGCTCCTCCGTGCTTCGGAAGGCACGTTAAGCCGTTGGTCCCGGCTGCATTAGCAGTCGTTAATAACCACCAATCCGCACTGGGCCCGCGTGGTGGTTTACGGCCCGTTCTCCCTATCCATCCATAGGGAAGGCTCGTGCCCCAGCAATGGGGACATCGGAAACGTAATCGAATGATACGGATAGTAAACAAACTCACAGTAGACACCCTAATGTGAAATTTCACTTTAACCGCTTTAGATTATTTTGTAAGGCGCTGCGCAAACGTAGACACTTTTGTGTCTCGTGTGGGATACAAGCTACCAGTGAATATGAAATCAGCCCTCCCTGCGCAGACGTAGACACTTTTTGTTTTAACATAATATCCATCCACAGGGAAGCCTCGTGATGGTGATGGTGATGGAGGTGATGACGATAATGATATTTAAAAAATATTATATACCTACCTAGGTAAAGAGGAATTGAAAATGAAAACCTCCTTGTTATGAAGTCAGTTAAGATGATTATTTTAAATTGTCTGAATAGGGTATTGTAACTAAATAGCACTGGCACCCCAGTGTTCGACAGAGAACCAACCAGTCGGATGGAGAGAGCTAATAAACTTTAAGATCAGAGTTGAAACTATGAAAACATACGAAGTAGAATAATGTGTATTTTATAAATGAAGCAAAATAATAATAATGATAGTAATGATAATAATGATAAACATATAAAAGTACATAATATATAAATCTACTACACTGGACAGCAAAAATTACGGGTCATTTAGAAAAACCGCGATATCTCCCAAAGTTATTTACATAGATCCCTCGTATAAATAATATTTTATAGGCAGATTTGTGACGCTTATTAAACATATCAAAAGAGGTTGCATTTGAACAAGTTACAGCTTCAAAAAAAGAAATTCCGATTTTTAAAAAATATTAAAATTAAAATTTTTGGAATAGAAAATTTTCTCGCTTTTGTTTCAAACCGAGCTGTCATCATAAACAGTTTTTTTGGCTGGTCACAGTATTTTGTGCATCAACCATGCACCAACATGTCGTTATCTACTGAAGAATGTACACGAATTATCACCATGGTACAAGAAGGAAGGAGTCAGCGGAGTACTGCTAGAAAAGTAGGTGTATCTTTATCCACGGTCCAAAGAGTACTCCAGCGATTTCAAGAGACCAGCATGAACATTAGAAGACCAGGGAATGGCAGGCCAAGGTGTACAACTACACGAGAAGACCGATTGATCGTAAGCACTATGTTAAGAAATCGACATCTCACGGCTGTTCAGGTCCGAAATAGCCTTCAAGAAATTCACCACAACAATGTAAGCTCTCTCTAAAGCACACGATCCGGCGGCGACTTCGGGAAGCTGATATAAAGCCTTATAGGCCAGCAAATGGCCCTAAATTGCTCAGAGAACATCGAGTTGCCAGGTTGTGGTTTGCTCGAGAACACGTCCGATGGAAAGATGAAGATTGGTCCAGGGTTATGTTTTCCGATGAGTCAAGATTTTGTTTGTTCGCACACGATGGGAGACGAAGAGTATATAGGCGACCAAATGAACGTTATCGTCAAGCTTTTTTTGGGCTGGGATATCTTCAGAGGATCGTACGGAGTTAGTAATTATAGAAAACGGTTCTCTGACAGCTCCCAGATATGTAGAGGAGATTTTAAATGAGCATGCTGGTCCTTTCTTGGTGAATATGGGCGCAAAATCCATTTTTATGGACGATAATGCGCGACCACATACAGCACATTTGGTCAACGCGTTTATTCAAGACGTCGGTATCACCCACATGGAGTGGCCAGCTCGCAGCCCCTACTTAAATCCCATAGAGCATTTATGGGACGAGCTCGGGAGATGCGATAAACAACGCTCTCCAGCTGCAGCTAACTTACGTGAGTTAAGAAGTGCGCTAGTAGACGAATGGTCAAACATAGACCAAAACCGTATTAGAAATTTGATTTACAGCATGCCACGTCGTCTTAATGAAGCGATACGGGCTCGTGGACGAAATACAAGATATTAAATTTACAGAAAAGCTTTCATTTTGCAGATTAACTGTGTTGTATATTTTTGTTGTCAAAAGTTAGATGTGTTTTTTTTGTATTTTTTAGTACTTTAATGAAATTATACAGTTTACAAACGTGTTATGTATTTTCTTTTATGTATAAGTCAGTCAAATATAACATACTACAGTTTCACTAGTTTGTGTTGTGTAGTTAAGAAACTATCACACTTTTTATAAGCGACCCGGAATTTTTGCGGCCCAGTGTATATTATTAATATTATAAAGCTGAAGAGTTTGTTTGTTTGAACGCGCTAATCTCAGGAACTACTGGTTCGAATTGAAAAATTCTTTTTGTGTTGGATAGTCTATTTATAGTCCATTTATACATCACGCTGCGACCAATAGGAGCAAAGCATCAGTGAAAAATGTTGCAAAATCGGGAACAAGAGCCTAAAAAATTAAAAATGCTGCCGAAAGTCACTATTCCACGCGGACGAAGTCGCGAGCGCAGCTAGTACATAAATAAACCTACTTAAACATAATACTAGTCTCACGTAGGAAAGTAGCGGATATGGCAAATTTGCAGCAGGACAGGGTTAATCGGAAATGTAGAATTTTTTCACGATTTTAGTCTTTAGCATCAATTTAATTTAGACCACGTGCTTCCTATCCGTCAATAACCCGTAAAATTTCAATGAAAATAATATATGTTTTTAATTTATTTGATTAACTACCTATTTACTTTGATTACATAAATATTTTACTTATTTATTTTTAAACACTGTTTGGTTGGGTTGGTGTACATAAAAGAAAATAAATTTCATTTAATTTAAATTCGTGTACCTATATGATGATAATGATGATGATGTATGTTATATCAGATAAGTATAATATTTAAAATATAATGGTTGGGTATAATTATATTTAACTAGCAGCGGCCGCTCGCGATTTCACCCGCGTGGTTCCCGTTTCCGTGGGAATATCGGAATAAAAAGTATCCTATATTTTAATCCAGGTTATAAACTATTTGTATGCCGAATTTCATCCAAATCCATCCATCCGTTGCAGCGTGAAGAAGCAACAAATATACACACATACATACATACAAACTTGTGCATTTATAATAGTAGTGTGATAATAACTACTTATGACCGATAAACCTGCTAAAACACGGAGATTTTTACATTGGTTTTCGTCCATTCCCGTAAGTAAGTACCAAAAACCAATAAGTAAAAATTAACATAACTCGTTTTAACATTCTTTTATATCGGTTTACCATACCATACAATTTTATTTCCGAAAATAATAACTTAAACAAGATAACAGCAGCGTAGCGCACGAATGCATTACGCGCGGTACGCTTTCAATAACCACGTTTCGTATTACTCTCACTAAAGCAAAACACGAAAGCAACGCGCAACTGCGCACGACAGCCACCAACCAAAATAACGTGAACTATACCGCTACAAATCAGCTCCTGTCGACTGCACACTTTTCGTAGCTACAAGGGAGGGGCGGCAGCTCCAGCAATTTGGTCGTACCGAGCTACTGCGATCTCCTCGCTAGTGCTGCGAGCCTAGTAAGTTGCGTACAGTGCGGCAGGTTGCGACCGCATCGCGGACCGCGGCGGCCGTTGCTGTGCTCAGTTGTTGGTCGCCGCCAGCGAGGTCACCTCCGTGGGAGGGTCCCTGGCAACAAGCCACTCTCGGCAGTGGTACAGTCGACATCACATCCTACGTGGTATTAACAACTTCATTTTATCCCCTAACACATTGAGTTAAGAGCGTTTACGCCGCACACTAGCCCCACTAGTGAAAAAAAACATATCTAGTAATTAGAGATAGAAAATCAAATTATGCTCAACAAACTATTTGAATGAAGTAATTTAGCATTTTTACGTCACCTAATGAACACCTCACATGTTATGGTTTAGTTAAATAAGACGTTACGGCCACTTTTAACTATAACGCCATATTTAACTAAACCATAACATGTCAGGTGTTCATTAGGTGACGTAAAAATGCTAAATTACTTCATTCAGATAGTTTGTTGAGCATAATTTGATTTTCTATCTCTAATTACTAGATATATTTTCTTTTTCATTGGCGGCGCTAGTGTGCGGCGTAAACGCTCTTAAGGGGCGCCGACCAAAAAATGCCAAAAATGCAGTTACGGTTAAGTAAATATAATTGAAAATACTATCGTATTAAATGAACAAAATATATATTTAGTATCATAGGGAACGTGTTTAAAATTTGTCAGAAACATAAATTCATAACACGCTATAGTTTTTTCTACAATATCATTTAAAGTTGGGCAAAAATCATGAAAACGAGTGGCGGGGTTTAGTAGATTTCTTATCGTTTATCTAAATTATTGTACCTCTGATTTTGTATAAACAATCGTCAATGGATAAACTACAAATTGCTAGACTACATTTTCGATTCATCAAGTGGTTATTTAAATAATTATTTTTTATTAAGCACCTTAAATTCCCCATACAAAATTAGTATGGCCGCGCGGCATCAAATAAATATGGACGACGACATTTCAAATAAAACATACACTTGTCACTTACGGATGGCGCACCCTAAGACGTTTTAGAAAACTTCAACACGTGTGTGGCGTGAACACTTTGTTTATAATCCTCTTTACAAACATGACAGGGATAAAAGACCAATAAAAGAGACATTTAAAAAAATAATACTTTAATCAGTCTACCTTATAACTACAGCTTCATGCAGTCTACACGTCCTCGTCTTTTAAATCCAAATTTGTCAATGGCCTCAGTCTACCGATTCTGCCGTAAAATATCACCTCGGCTATCAATTTCTCGGCGATATGCCGTTGAGAAATTTCCAGCTCCTGTAGTTGTAATCCTACTGTTTTTCCGAACGACTCAGTTATAGTTTCTACTTCCATTGCTGGATTGTCTGCTTTAATTTCAACATCTGTTTCGTCATTTTGGAACACGTCAATATGTTGTTGGACATCATTCTCGTCATCGGATTCCCCATTTTCATATTTCGCACCGGGTTGGTCGCAAAAAATCTGCAACAAAAGGAGTGTCCTTGTTAAATAGAAAACGAAAATAGAACAGAAATTCCCGCTAAATTTCCCGCTTCTTTGAGTATCAATCGATGGTGTCAATATTGGTTTAATACTCTAATCTAAAGTGTCAATCAACAAAAAGTATGATTCGAGACTATACCGTTAAACATTATGTTGTCATTTTGGTCATAGGGCTAATTATTTTTTATTATGGCTTATATTCAGAAGAATAACTAAAGCTATTAGTTATTGTTCTGAGGCTTCATAACTACCTACCTATATTTTGCGAGAGTTGCTGTTTTTTTTCCTTTAGTTGTGGCTTCTTGCGTATAGCAAGTTTGCCAGATTTTGCCAGTGTCAAAGTAATTTTTCTTATAGGTTAGGTAGTATACTACCTAACAAAGTAAATATTGTGTATTTACGAATATATATATTCGTAAATACACAATATTTACTTTGTTAATAAATGATAAATTATTGAGAAATTCGAAAAGTGACGTTGCACTGTTTAGTTTCATTTGCTACTCTTATTACGGTTAATAATCCACCATTATTTCACATTAATATTCGACATAACAATATACTATTACTTATTCTGTGACATAACATAAATTTTAGAAAATAAATCAAAATCTCCGCATAAGAATAAACAATAACACAGTAGAACGGAATCTTCTTTGACCGAGTCCCAAACGCCGCCATATATATACCTACTTCCCCCTTCACGTCTTTACACCTCTCTGTCGTCCAGGCGTGTTGCCAGGGTTGCTTACTGTTGAATATTGCTTACGCTAAAAATAATATCGCTAAAATATAAGTTTTTCTTTACTTTGAAATCATTATTTTATTCTAGTTTTGCAAAATATGAGATTTATAAATTATTATGTTACGTACCTACCTACATAGATATTTATAAATAATAAGTTAAGTAAGTACCATACCAAATGAAGCCATTTAACTACTACACACACATATTACTTACTTACCTACAAATATAAAATAAAATACATACAGGCATAAGAATAAATATACAGATACAGGCTCACGTAAAAGTTATAAAACTATTAATAAGTTTGTTCAGCGTTGTGAGCTTTGGTATAGTCTGAGAGCTAAACCCCAAAATGGTCAAAAAACGGCATCGGCATAGCGGTCAGGGCCTTGGGGGACTAAAGGGTCACCGCCACAGTATAGTCCGAGAGCTAAAAACCATAATGAATATCTAGAGAAAATAAATTAGTCTGCGCGGACGAAGTCGCGGGTAAAAGCTAAGAGAATAAAATGAAATAAACATTATCATGGCTAATACTTATTTTTTTTATTTATCAACAAAAGTACTATAATTACAAATATCGGTTAGTAGTATCTTAAAGCCTATGTTAAGTTTGTCTAGATACTAAGTTCTCAATATAATAATAAGTAATTGAATTAGAAACAGAAAAATAATAATATGACGGTAAAAGACAAAAAGGCAATACATTTGTGAGCTAACGCGCTCAGCGATAACCATTCCATCGATACAGAACTGACAGCGTTGCACAGCGTCACTGCCTGCGCGTGTATGCAGAAACAACTTACGTGTGCGTACTTTCAAGTGGTAGTCGATTTTTTGCATCAAGACTTGTAACAAGAGTAGACAACACAATAAGAAGAAATCAAAATGTATCTGACATAGGCCAACATGATTGTGTCAATTGTGTGACAAATCTACATACATACCAACCTGTCAACACAACAGGCCCTGGTGTAAAAATTTTTAAGCCGCCTTTATACATATATACGCGGCGTTTATATATGGAATAAAATATCCGGAGCGGTGGCGTTAGTAACCATAAGTTGCTTGTATATCAGCAAAGTAAAACAACAAACCGACCTGGGTTTCTACATTTTGTTTTGAAAAACTTCTGCACGAAACAACTTTACATCCTGGCAAGTTTAAGGAAGGTACAGCATCGGGTTTTAATCTTTTATTCCTAAACATGTCCTTTGCAAAATGTGTAGAACACACCAACTGTCTAGGATTTTTAATATTCATTATATCATTACGATCCACCAGTTCAATCCACTGGTTTCTTCTGAAAAAAAAAGAACATTGATTACGTATAGTATGTCACAAAAGTACAGGTCAGTTTTGATAATTTATTAAATGAGAGCACATAAAGAATGCATCATTAAAAAAATGTCTTGTCTATAACCTATAACTCAAAATCGCACCGAGCTCTACATTTGCATTTGCAGACTACATTTGCTAACAAAACAATTTCATTGAAATAAAGCCGTGCCGGGTAAATACTGTGCTCGTCGACACAGTCCCTTAGGATAGGGCGTTTCTGCACTCACTCGTACGGTTCGTATTCGATTCCTATTTGTTTCTGACTCGGTTTGGCCACCATAGTAATTGTATGAACGCTTCTGCACTCACTCAAATTAGATTCGTATTCGATTCGTATTCCATTCGTGAATTTTCACTTCGAGTCGTTTTGGGAAGAGCGGGGGGATCGGATCGGGAGGCGAGGCGAGCGAGAACGACCGACGGCAGGGCTATTGAAGATTTGACGATAAGTAAAAAAAATGCTGTAGGCACCTACCTACTTTTACTAAATTTCACAACTGGGTGGTAAAATTTAACAACCCACAAGCCCGCATTGGGCCAGCGTGGTGGGTCATGGCCCATTATCTCCACGTGCTGTTGTTCACGTGGGAGGCTTAGTTCACGTTTATAGGCTGATGATGATGATGATGATGATGACCACTGGGTGAAACAATTGGCTACACAAAAAGAGCTGTTCATGTCCTTTTGATTAATTAGGTACAAAAACGAAACAATATTTAGAAAATGTTAGGTACTTACCTCTCATCATCTTTGGGCAAACTAAAAAAACTCAAGTGTGGCATCGTTTTAGAATTGTTTGTACAACCAAACACACAACAATAACTTGGCGCCATTTTTTTTAAAATCGTACGGTAAAGGAACGCACAAACAGGCAAACGCGCGTGCGGTGACGCCGGCCGTGACAGCCCTACTGAGCATTCTGTTTAGCTTACTCTCATATCGCGTCCTTGAGCCCGTCCGGAGCGGGAGTTTCCGTTCTACTGTGTTATTGTTTATTCTTATGATAGTACCTAGTTCTTTGTGAACAGATTGCGTGAAGTACTGATATTTATATGATACAAGGTAGGGTTGTACCACCAGTGTTCAACAGGACCCAGTGGTCGACATTTTCTTCCTTTTATCATTAAAACTAGGGATCAGCAATTTATTTTATACTAGCATAGCGGCCGCTCGCGGTTTCACCCGCGTGGTTCCCGTTCCCGTGGGAATATCGGAATATAAACTATCCTATGTGTTAATCCAGGTTACAAACTATCTGTATGCCGAATTTCATCCAAATCCATTCAGTAGTTTTTACTTCGGCAATGTCTCGGACCCCCTTTGCTACACCCTAACCATTGAATATCAACCACGTGTCATCCCGTAAAATTTTAATGACAATGGCATTGGTCTTTATGTGTCGAGCATTGGTCTTAATGTGTCGAGCATTGGTCTTAATGTGTCGAGCACTGGTGTCTCTATCCTATACAGGATTATTTTTTTAGTGCACAACTTTTCTGGAGCGACTCAGAATCAGTAAAAACAACTTTCTCATAGTAACATGGGTTGAAGTATGTCAAAAATGTTGAGACTCTTCATACTACAAATCAGCCTAATCAAGTGATCGCTAAAGTATGGGAAGTTCAAAAATTTTTGTTTCATTTCGACCCATGTTACTATGAGAAAGTGGTCTACTTACCGATTCTGAGTGGCTCCAGATTTGTGCACTCGTAAAAAAATTTAGGGCATTACCTCTTCTTCATTTGAGTTTATGTAAGACGTCTTCTCAGCTGCTTCGGGGTCATAATCGTTGTATAGAAATGTCATGTAGTTATAATACCATAATTTTGGCGTATACTCGAGTCCAACAATTCTGTTAGCCAAAACCTGCAACAATAAAAAAGGTTTTGGTTTTTAAGGAATTAAAAAACCTCAATCGTACGTCATCGTCATAATTTATGGGTATTGGCTTAATCACCAAAAATTCGAGTTGCGGATTATAAACATGGACATGATGAACGAGAAATGAGAATTGAACCTTGGACATCTGACTATCTGGCTAAGCGTTTTGCCATTTGGCCGTCGAGGCGTTATTACCATAGGTGGATTATAGACAGTAATTAAACGTACCTATTCTAAACAAACCAACTGTTTAATGGAATATTAAGCATAGAAATCGACATGCTAAATCCACAGAGGTTAAATAATGACCACGTGTTATCTACGTCGAAAATAATATAATCATTCCGTTTTTCTTTTTCTATCATATTCTTTAGTAAATACTGTTTGCAAGTACACCTAACTAATTAAAAAGAAAACTTAACTAATGAAATCTTACTCTATATTATTGAAACTCAGCTGTTAAAGTCAAAGAAGTTCCAGAATAAAAAGGTTACATAACTTATTTTATTTGCTTTGTAAAAATGTGTCGTTTCTTTCTACAATGAAGGACACAACTTTTTAACCCGGGACTTGAAGGGAAAAGGCAGTCACAACAGTCTCCTTACGTAATAATAAGAACAATGACCAGCCTTTTTAGCCTGTAAGCAAAGTAAGAGAGACCATACAAAGGTTTCTTTTAGGGTTCCGTACCCAAAGGGTAAAACGGGACCTGGTTAAAATTTTGAAATCGTTCGCCTTTTTTGGGGGTTGAGGGGTGAGGAGGGGAGGGGGGAGGTATGTGGGAGTCACCCCCTGCCAATTTCGTCTGCCGGAAATGCATAATTTTTTTAATAAAAAAATTTTTCTACCTATCCTCAAAATGTATTTTGCACTAAGAGAAATAAAAAACTTGAGACACTCAGAAGTCTCAAGTGTTTTAATTCTCTTAGTGCAAAATACATTCCCTCCGTGCCTCAGGCTTTTTATATACACTCTAGGGGTAGGGCAGACTAATACCACGTGGAGTCGGGGTTGACAAATTCGGTTCTGTCACTATTTGTCATTAATAAAATAATAATCAGTGTCCAGAAAAAGTAGCCAAGTCGTAGAAAATAAACAAAAGGAAACAGCAGGGCACATTCACATAAACTCGAAAGCAACGGAATGACGCAATTTGACGCTGTCAAAAATGTCAAAACTACGTTAAAAATGGCGGATTGGCGTTTCGTTTCACACGTTTTAATACTTCAAAAGTTTCGAAAACATAGTTTAGACTAAAAAAATATCGAAAATACGTTTCGTTTACGTATTCACAGTACATTTAATACGAATTTAAAAAAAATATTAGAAATATTCAAACGTAACTCCGGCAGCCGAAATTGTTTTAGGAGATCTTAGACGAGCTTCCCTGAGCCCACTACACAATCAGTTTCCTCATATTCAGGCGACTTATTTCTAAATCCAACCCCGGGACCCAACAGCGAGTCTTAGTAATAACTAAGACTCGCTGTCCGTCCGTCTGTCTATCTGTCCTCTGTCACCAGGCTGTATCTCATGAACCGTGATAGTAGACAGTTGAAATATTCACAGATGATGTATTTCTGTTGCCGCTACAACAACAAATAACATAAACAGAATAATATAAATGTTTAAGGGGGGCTCCCATACAACAAACGTGATTTTTTTTGCTCGTTTTTGCTCGATATTGATAACGGCAACAGGTAGACGCTTGAAATATCCACAGATTATTGAGTTATATTATTCACTTTAAAAATAAATAATTTAATAAAAATAAAATTAATATTTAAGGGGGGCTCCCATACAACAAACATGATTTTTTTTCCAATTTTTTTCCCGGTCTTAATAACGTTAACAGGTAGAAACTTGAAATATTTTTATAGATGGTACGGAACCCTTCGTGCGCGAGTCCGACCGCACTTGGCCGGTTTTTTTATATTGAGAACACAAAGGTTGCTTCAGTCCAAAACCTACGCGGCTGCCAGCCCACGTGACATGTCTGTCACTGTCACTCAGTGTTTCGTAACAATCAATTTGTTTACCTACCCGTTTATATTCCCTTCTGTGTACGCTTTTCATGTATTCGATTTTCTTTTTCAAATCCGCCATGCCTGCCTTGTCGTCAAGTTTTTGGAATTTCTTCAGAAGTATATTAAATGCTCGTCCGCGGGCTTCTTTGCTTGTGTACAAAGGGTGGTTCACGTCCCATAGGCAAGGTAGTTCTTTGTAAACTCGTAAGAGTTTCGCCAATAACATTTTCTCTGTAACTAACGGCATTTTAACTGTAGTAACCTCACTACGCGCGTCTGTCATTCACCGCCCTCGACGGCGTACTGACGAGACGGCGGTTGTAAGCGGTTTGTTCGCCGGACTTGGTGCTCTATACAATTGAGCGTGTGGTCTCTCTCGCACAATACCACGCCGAGGGAGATGGCGTGACGTGTCGACGCGACAGCTGCATTCACACCGTTTTATTATTACTTTGGTGCTTCGGCCAGACTTAAAATCGACCGCGGCCGCGTTCAGTAATTCCTTCTTGGTACCTACCTGTCTTATTTATTTTTCTTTTTAACTTCTAAGCATTTAATAGTGAAAAGAGTATACCTTTATCATGATACTGTAATGTGAATCTTAGAAGATTTTTTTTTGTAGCCTCCCCATAGTAGGAGTAGACTCCTATGGACTATGGGGAGGCTACAAAAAAAAATCGCTCCACAATTAACAAAATAAGGTATTTAATTACATAAAATAAAATCAAACAATGCAATATTGCGGATTTACAATTTTATTGAATAAACTATGTGTAAACAACACTATTGCTAAGACAATAAGGGTACCTGTAGGCTTAGCCAAAGTAACATTAAGAAAACGATAGCGAAGTTCGAAAAGAATAAAATGTATGGGATTGACATAAGCCGCGCTAAATCACGTGGTCAATCTTATGTCAATCCCATACATTTTATTCTTTTCGAACTTCGCTATCGTTTTCTTAATGTTACTTTGGCTACCGCCACAGGAGTCCTGAGGTCAGTTAGTTCGACAAAAGTAACTACTTGATATAGGAAAAAACATAAAAACAATAATAAAATGAGGGGTAAATAAAAAGGGTTGCTTAGTAAGTGAGATTTCTGTAATGTTAGTAATGAATCCTTGTTGTTAGCTCGTACAGAATACCTCCAATGGGTCTGGGGTCGAATGGTATGGAATCTGTCGCTAAAGAGTCCGGACTGCGTTACTTTGTCAGCCTAAGTTTCTTCGGTATTGCAACAAGCTCGTCCCTTTTTTCACCAGCTCCAGCTTCAGTAGTTTGGTGGAGACTGTGGCTCCGTCCAAGTGCCCTGAAGTGTAGTAGTAAAAGGATATGGTAAGGGCTAATAAAGAATGTATAAACCCAGGAGGCCATTTACTTTCGAAATGTAACAATTTGTCTAAAGGCGACGCACCGCTAAACAATAAATCTCATACGTTTTGATACGAGCGTTTGCGCCGCCCCGTACCATAAGAAAAACTGTTTTTTTTTTTTCAAATTAAAACTACAAATTATTTAAAAAAAATGAACTACAATTTTGAAGTGTGTGCTAAGACTAATCTACTAAGAAAATTTAGATGCTTAAATCGGTCTGGTTAGCCTGTAAAATGTGAATCTATGTTTTAAAAGAGGTTACTTTGATATTTTTTTCTCTGTTATAAAAGTTGAAAAATCGTGTTTCTGCAAATTAACAAAATGAAGTCAATTAAATGAAAAATCATGTCATCAAGATCCCCGCCACGTAAATTACCAATGCGTCGTCTTAAGCAAGGTCTCAGAATTTGTTGTTTTTATAATATTTAACTTTAAAATGCTAATTGCAGGGTAATTTAAGTGCAAATTTCTTAGTGATGCTTTATATTGTTAACTATGTAATTTAAGGGGTTTTAGAATAACTTAAATTGTAAAATATTGTAAATACTTAATTGATTTCCTAATGGTGAACAAATGTTCAATAACAATAAATATGAGGCTTTGATTGAGAGAATAAGGCAATCACAGACCACGTGGCAGACAGGGTTATAACCTCTTGTTACCACGGAGACCTTGATCCAAGAGAATAACAAAGAACTGGGCTTTTTAAAGTTGTACCTACAAATGAAGAAATTAAATGAATAAAATGTACCTTTTCAGGGAATTTTAATGAGAACTTAGTAGGTATCGTAACACGTCTCTAGGTGCAGACTTTCGAGTCACACAGGGGTTTCCTTCTGTTATTGCCTTGGTGACGAATACTTCAAATACGTTGCATAAATTGCTTTTTAAGGAATTAAGACTCAGGCGGCGATCTCTAGTCTCGCCGATCGATAAAATTTTCTAAATTCTAAGTCATTTTGACAGTGCAGCCAGCGACAGCGCATGTATGCTTTTCTCATAACTATTAAGTTGTTATAAACGAGTCTAATTGCAAATCAGTACAGAAGGTACATATCATGAACACTACGCTTTAGATTTATATATATATTTATATAATATTATACAGGGGGGTCCCTGTGTGGTGCCGGGGATAAAGAATTGCACCACCCCACCCCATCTCTTCCCGAGGGTGTCGTAAAAGTCGACTAAGGGACCATTCCATAGGATGGGCAGCAGCATCTCTCTGAGGTTAAGTCTCAACTTAGTGCGATCGCCAACCCGCCTGCCAAGCGTGGCGATTACGGCAAATACCCCTCATACCCTTGGGGGAGGCCTTTGTCCAGCAGTGGACGTCTTTTGGCTGAGATGATGATGATGATGATGATGACACAGGGGGGAAAGATCGAATGCCACATGGATGGTAACTAGGTACCTTAAATATTGGAAATAGCACATTCTGTGTAAAGGAGACTTTCCTTTATTTTCAAAAACAATAAAACCTGCATTTATGGATTTTTAAAAATCGCTTGTCATAAGCGGGACTAAGACCAGTCAAATGCGACAAAAAATAACATGCCGTATTTTATGATGCAGATCGAAAGGGTAACGGATAAGGTTCATTTTTCTCAAAATAACATACACCATCAAAATAATGGAAGGCCATGAAAACTAACAATTACTTTTTATAATTTTGTTTTCACCCGTCACGTGAAATGCACCGCACGCAACTACTTTAATTATGGGAAATAGCAAATTGTACGCAATGGAGCCTTACTTTTATTTTAGAGAATAATTCATACTGCAATTATGGATTTTTGAAAAATCGTCTGTCTTAACCGGGAATCAAACCGATCAAATGTGGTAAAAATAACATGCCGTATTTTCTGATGCAGATCGGAAGGGTCTTTCATATCGATCGTTTACAACACATAAGTACCATGAATTAAATAAAGACATTTGCTATTTCCAATAATTTAAGTACTTAGTTGCGGTGCATTTCACGTGACGGGTGAAAACAAAATTAAAAGGTAAAAGTAGTTGTTAGTTTTCATAGCCTTTCATTATTTTGATTGTTTAGTATTTAGAGAAAAATGAACCTTATTAGTAACCTTTTCGATCTGCATCATAAAATACGGCATGTTATTCTTGTCGCATTTGACTGGTTCGAGTCCCGCTTAAGACAAGCGATTTTTCAAAAATTCATAAATGCAGAATTTATTGTTTTTAAAAATAAAGGAAAGTCTCCTTTACACAGAATGTGCTCTTTCCAATATTTAAGGTAGGTAGTAGCCATCCATGTGGCATTCGATCTTTTCACCCTGTAAGTATATTAATATAAGTTGAATGTATAGTGCCGGTTCTTACCCCTCTATTGTTTTACGGTACTATCAATACACCCGTCTCTATTGATCAGAGATAATTGGCTACCACTGACACATGACGTGACATGACCTGTCACTTGTCACCATTTAATATTTAATACCTACCTTAGATTAAAACAAAAAGTGTTTTAATCAAAGTTTAATACTGATATCTCGGAAAAACAACATTACAATTTTTCCTTTGACAGTTTCCATGACAACAAAACAAACAAATCATTCGTCCGCTTAAGAACCCGTATCCCGTGATGGATGGATAGCAGCGCCACTTACCGGGTCCAATTGTAAATCTAAACCATTCTCGAATCCACTTGAACACACATAATATTTCATCCAAATCGGTCCAGCCGTTTAGAAAGAGTTCAGTAACATACACACGCACAGTAGATTTATATACCTACATATATATATAAAGATTTATAATACCCCGTGATGGCTACCTATATTAATTCGAAAACCTTCTCGGTTCGCGGCGGAAAACTCCCTAAAAATGTACCTATTTCAATCGGCTAAATAGAAGGATAGGAATGCATGCGGGACAAGCAAAGAAACATTTTTATATTCCTATATAGAGAGCTTTGTCTGAAAACCAGCGCTTCTGTGGCATTCTGCGTATTGCCACAAAAGCATTGCTGAGACAGCTACCCGTTGGCCTTGCACATCGTGTTATTTTTATTATTTTTTCTCTCTTTTTTATTTTTATTTAATTTTTTTTACATGTGGCGAGTGTTTATTTGTGATGGAAAGTGTCCTTTTATGATAGGGCATTTTCCAATATCTTGACGCTGTAAGGGAAAGAAAGTAGAGACGAAGTCCTTTCTGAGTTTCTTGCCGATTCTTCTCAGTACAAAGGTCTCTCGCCCAGAGTAGACTTGTGAACCGAATGGCATTGTGACAGACCTATTTTTAGCCTAAATTGAAAAAGATTTTAAATTTTGAAGGCATGAGTGAAAGGGCATTTCATGTGTAAGCTTGAGCACCTTACGCCACGTCCTGCTCACTGACCGGCAAATTTGTTACCCAATGCTTAGACAATAGACAGTAAGTAAGTATTCATAAAAAAAATGTTTGGATCCCGCGTGTTGGGACTTTCAAATCTTATCTCATCTTACTGGGGCCTGCTGAGGATTCCCTCTCCCAGTACCACTTCGAGCCATGCATCGGGATCTTTAGTGCGGACTAATATAGTCTTGATGTTACCGACAATTTAAAAAAAAAAAAAAATTTTTTTTCTTACTCTCACCAATTATTCTGCCCAAGAGAAACTTCGTTATGAAACTCGTTAAATGGTTACTAGACAACGGATAAACATATAAATTAAAATTAAAATACTTAAATACATACTTATTATACTTACATAGAAAACACCCAGACCCGAGACAATTTAGAAAAACCATACCTAATTTCTAAATTGACCCCGACCGGGGCTCGAACCCGGGACCTCAGAGATGGCGACACCATGAAAACCGGTGTACAAACCACAAAAATGAAATACTTACCTATATATAAAATCGGTCGGATGTGATCCGGTGTATCCCCGTATATTTGTATGGTAGAGTCAACTTAAACAGTATACTATTACTTATTCTGTGCTCAAACGTAGAATATCGATTCGGGAGAAAAATGAGGAATCTTTTTTATTAGAATTTGGTCATATTGTTCTTCTGGGTGCCAAGCCAAGTGCGAGTTTCATTTGCCATTCGATTACGTTAACGAAAACAGAGTTTGTATGGCAAAGCTTTAGCTCCTCTCGTATGCCGCCAGGAGGCGCTGCTTCAATGCTATAATTTTTGTTTTTGTAAAAGTAATTGAATGAATATAGATAGTAAATAAAACTCACAGTCGGACCCTGATATAAGTCACTGTAAGTATGTAGGTAAATACGTTCATACATTAGCCGCCTTACAAATAAACAAAGAATAATGGCAGAAAAATTACTCCGTGTTTTGTTCCTGTCATGTAAACGTCATTTCAAATTAGAGTAAAAGAGACAAAACACGGAATAACTATTCGGACCTTATTCTTTGTTTATTTTTAAGGGGGTTAAAGTGCCCGAGTCATCAGAGTGGAGGCACAGAATAAGTGGAGGTAAATAAAACAAATTTGCCAACGTCACTTTTTCAATTACTTATCTCAAAAATTCAAATTCAAATTCAAAATTATTTATTGCATGCCACATTGGTGTTCATACATACATAAAGAGTAATTAATTAAATAAGTATGTACCTACAAAAGGAGTCAAAATAAACAATGTAGCGCCTCGTAAGGGCATAGCAAACAGAAGGGGAAAACACCGACCGAAGTACTAGTAGAGTCCCACATCTTACTACAACTCAATGGGGTCACAACGAATATCATCCTTTAGTCATCACCAGCTCATTTTTTCATCCCCACAGCTGGGACGCGATCCTTCCTTATGGATGGGAACATACAGGTGAACTGGCTATAAACCAAAGCGCGGGCCTAGTGCGAATTGGTGGTTGTTATAACCGGTGTGATCGCACCGGAGCCGACCACGCGACTTTAAACTTAAATGTCGGTTATTTAGAGCTTACTTTTGTATTAAGAAGCTTGGCTATAAACAAACTAGAGTAAATGTGCTACACTAAAACCACCCAACAACTTTTTTTTTTCTTTTAAGTGATGGCTTCGTGCGATTAGCACTTTTAGCCAGTGTCAAAGTAATTAAATTTACAAGTAATACATAAATAAACAATATGATGATGAATGATATTAGAAATGGGAAGTGAGAAATGATATACCCCCCAACCCCTCGAGTATCTCAGTAAAGATGTGGGGCTTTACTAAGTCCTCACGCGAGCTTCTTGAGAGAATTTGAAAAGTGACGTTGCACTGTTTTGTTTCAATTGCCAACACTTATGCACACTCACGAACAATTAACGGTTAATAATCCACCATTATTTCACATTAATATTCGACATAACACAAATTTTGGAAAATAAAGCAAAACCGCAGACATGACTCTTCACTTTCCCGCCAAGAAGTTCCACCCAACAACTGTATTCTCTGTGCGTTAAACTTTTTAAATGTCAATGTCAAATTTTGACAATTGAGCGATCGAATTCTATGGACTCTATGTCGTCTATTTAGAGCCTACTTTTGTATGAAGAAGTTTATTTATAAACAAACTAGAATAAATAGTTTGATCATTTAGAACCAATAAACTATTTCGGTAATCACATTTATTTTGATAACTGCCAGAGGAAATATGTCAATTAGTAAATATATCAATTAGTATATAGGTAGGCGTTTACAAAATGATAAAATATGATCTAATTGCAACATATTCATTATTTTTGTGGACATCGACGTTAGGTAAGTATTCGCCATTTTGCGAATTACGTCATACTTCGGGTGCTTTCATTTGTATTGTTCGAGTCGTTGAGAGGTTTCTGTTTATTTTTGTTGTTGATAAATTGTGAAATTTAACTCTTTTTTTTAAGGGCCCTATTACGTCTTGACTGTGATTTTTGCGTAAAATGGCCAATTTTGGCGTTCTCGAGCTCAGAAACGAAAATACATTAACAATTTTGACTTATTGAATAGTTCAGAATAGCTATTGGCATAGTTCGTAGCGGCCTCGCTTTTTGTAAATTTTGTTTAACTTTTTAATGAAACCCAAAATAGCAGTGAAAGATTTTCATTAAATGCGCGAAAGCACTTTTTTGAGCTCCTAGATTGAACTACTGTTCTAAACAAATGAAAAAGAAAAATGATATATATATATGATGATGTTATCACTTTTATAGTCCATTACCACTGTACCATTGATTTTACATAGAAAAATAATCTTATTCTTAACCAAAAAACTTCGAAAATCGCTTTAAGATCGCTGTGATTTCCTATCTATGACAATATTATTGAGCAAAATTTATACCAGAATAATTGTTACTTCATCATGAGGAATAAATATTTTATAATGAATTTATTATCTTATTTCGATAAAAACGATAAATACAACTTGAAAATTACTACAAAATGCGAAAATGGGCATTTTACGCAAAAATCACAGTCGAGATGTACCTAATAGGCCTCTGTTTATTTTTAACTTTTATTATGTGTTTATTATTTTATTATTATTACTAATGCTGCCATGGGCCGTGACCAACTCGAGATGATACACTTTTGGTCACCAATCCGATGACTGGCCTTTGGAATGTTGCTCAACTTCTGCGATCACAGACCGGGCGTGTTAACCATCGCCATCGAGCTCCGCATCCTTTCATTATTTTTTTTTTTAATTTTACTTTTAATTTATAAGTGCTAATTGGTGCACTGCATAGCCATCGGTTGCAATAACCGTTGGATAGATGGCACTGTGCCGCTAAAAGCAGTCAAAAATTACAAAACAGTGTACAAAGTCAGTGCTTACGTCAGCCTTCCCGGTAGCATAATGGTCAGTGAAGCCGCCCGGATTGCGGAAAACCCAGGTTCGATTCCTGGCTGGGTGTAGGCATTTAATTTTTTCACTATATTTTATAAATATTTATACTCGTATCAGTTGTTTTTCATATCACACTCTATGAAGAGAAATTAACTAACCCTTTCGGACCGGCGTCTAAACTACAGTGAAACTACCGTTGAATATGAATCCTGGGTAATTTGAGGTCGGAGATTACGAATCTCCCATAGTTTTCCCGATTTTCCGGCGCCATCTTGGAAAATTGACGTACCAACAATTGTATTACTCTGGGCCATACATTTACTACGTACAATTGTGAGGGCTACAATTGTATCATACTGGGCCCAACTTTTCTGATTTACCTGAATTTGATGATGAGGAAATAAAATACATTAAACGTAAGAAATTAGAATTATTTATTAAAAGAGATACCACTTGTTAGAAATTTGTCTTACACATTTAAAAAATCAATTAACATACAAAACGAGAACAATTTTCTCACTTTTAGGAACTACTTATATGTGCCGTTCAAAGTATTCCGCGGGGGTGAAAATATCTCCTGCAGCACGAGTAGCATCTTGTGGAATAGGCTTGCTGTTAAACGGCCTATTCTGCCACTCTTTTAGCTAACTCAGAAAAGTGTTGTCATCTTCGCTATCGTCGGATTCGTCTGCAGAAGAGGAGCCAGAAGTTTCGACTTCTTCTTCTTCATGAAGCTTAAAATCTTGTTCCTCACCATTATTGGCGTCATCCCCAGAATCATTAAGCATTTCTGCGATGACAGCATTGTTTACAAAACGCGGCATTGTGAAAAAACCCTGAAAATATCAAAAATAATACTACGCTATAAACATGTATTAGGTTATGTAGGGCCCGGGTTGAAACAATTGTGTCGGAAAAGTTCGATAAGTGATGACGGCGAATCGTTTTATTGCAAAGCGTCGCTATTATCACTAAAACGTCCAATATTTATTTAATTTTATACCCAAGAACACTTTATTCACTCTACTTACAAAATAAATATATTGTGGTACTCACTTTCGACAAATCGGGTAGCGCAAATTTCACACCAACTGAGCAAGTTGGGACCTACCCGTCGACTGCGCGCCGAAAAATTTTTTGGTGGGAGGTGAAAGACCTCTACCAGCACAATCGTTCGACACTAGGCCCATCTAGCACGGACGTAAAATAAATGAGAAACGTTCAACTTTGTAACACGCACAATTGTATTGGACCGTTCCGAAAGAGTCTAAAGACGTGGCTGGCTACCTCAGAGGTAAATTAAATAGATCCCTTTGTTTTTTTCAAAATGGAGCGTTTTGATTCAGTGTGTAGGTAACGCTCGCTCTCGAAATATACAAAACGAAATTATTATAAGTTTTTAGGTGACGCAAAACCCACAAGAATTGCAAAACCACAAAGTGAACAAAGCTTGGGAATGTTCCGAAGAGCGGTTTCTACACGTTAAAATATTGATGTATCCAATAATAATACATACAGAATAATAGGTATCTTTCTAATTATTCCAAAAATCAAGAAAACTGATGTAGGTACCTAGGTACTTCATAATTTTCTAATTGCCACTCCAAACTAATGTCGCCTCTGGCAATGTCTACCTAATTATTCAATTCGAATCATAATTATTATTTTAACTTTTATTAGAATATTACAATAATTTATAAACCAAATGTAAAATAATAAAAAACACGGTTTTCCAATAGCATTCAGCTTCAGAAAATTTTCCGTGAAAATGTTCTCGCTCCAAGGTAATGCCGCCTCCCAATCCGCGGGAGTACTTGCTTGGGTACAAAGACCCGACTACGCTGTGAGGGTAGGCAGTGCGGCAACATCGCACGGCCGCCGCTATCGATCTTGCCGTTTCACAACCCCAGCGCTGCATCGCTACCAAAACTCTTCTATCTCCGAACGGTGTATTTTGTTAAAGCATGTTAGCTGCTTTATTTATCATTCGAAATTGTTCCACGCACACATGCACAAAAAACGCTTAAACTTCGTTTTGTAGCGGTGAAGCGCTGCATCGTTGTTTCTTACTTGAACAAGTGTTTTATTGCAGCTTTTGAAGCGCTTAAAGAGTTTCAGTTTAATTTATTTGCTGAAATTATCTCAAGAAAGATAATTTTGTGCATGTCGTGAGCCCTGCCTGGGCGAATTGGCGCGGTGAGAGCGCAAAACGCGGGTAAATTAAGGTATTTTCCATAGACACAACTAGCTGACGTATAGATTAAGTAGGTTTAGGTTACATTTTTTGTAGTATCGTAGTCGTAGGTATTATTATAGGAACTATATGTATTGTAATTTGTTACCGGTTTTTCCAACTACATTGGTACTGTATACTTATCGTATTATTAAAACCATTTTCCTTGCAGAATAGAATTTAGAGAGAATTTACTTTGAATATTACGTAACTAAATTGTTTCTTTTTATTTTCAAGTGCTAATTGCTGCACTGAAGCTAAATTAAATATAATTATAAAATTTATAAGTTAAGTAATTTATAGGTTCGACACTTTTTTTTCCTTTATTTGATGGCTTCGTGCGATCAGCACATTTAGCCAGTGTCAAAGTAATTTTTCTTACAAGTGATACATAAATAAATTTGGTGACTCGTTTCTTTGTCGCACCTCCAAAAGATGGAATAGTCTACCAGTATACGTTTTCCCTCCTTCCTATGATATGGGGTCCTTCAAGAGAGGCGTGAAGAAGCACCTTGTGGGCCGACAGAGTGAAGTTAACTGACGCTACGTTTGTTTCCACGCTGCACGCTGGTGCAGCGTGGAAGATAACTGTATCTTCGCGTCTGGACTCCATTTCCATTTAACATCAGGTTCCCACCTGGAGTCATTTGCCGACCTAACTATAAAAAAAGAAAAATCTTCACTTAGCTGGAGAAGTCAACTAACAACCAAAGATAACTAAGAACATTGTCATCATCATCACCTGCTCATCATGTCCCCACTGCTGTGACACGAGCCTTCCCTATGGATGGATAGGGAGAACGGGCCTTAAACCACCACGCGGGCCCAGTACGGATTGATTGTTATTAACGACTGCTAATGCAGCCGGGACCAACGGCTTTACGTGCCTTCCGAAGCACGGAGGAGCTCGAGATGATAAATTCTTGGTCACCCATCCGATGACTGGCCCTTGCGAAAGTTGCTTAACGTCAGCAATCGCAGACCGGGCGCGTTAACCACTGCGCCCAAGCTCCTCAAGCACATTGTAAAATTCTTTAATAGAGCACATATTTGGAACTAGCACTTCAGATACCCGCGTCTTCCTTCGCGTGGATTTGAGAGATTGAAAAGTTGTTTTTATTAAATTATATTAAAGCATATGTTACCCGCAAGGAGTGTAGCATTCTATCGGTGAAAGAATTTTTGGAATGGAAACAGTTGTTGTTCCAGAGATTAGCACCGACATACAAACAAACAAACAAAGTCATAAACGTTACCTCTATTTAATTATAATAGTTAAGTTATTTATTACTTATATGTAAAAAAAACAATTGCTCTAAAAAGGTTTGGTTTACATCATTGGTGGTCGGAATCTCCCTTTAAGCAATTAATGCCTGTTTCAGGTGACTCCGCTATATGTATAGATAGATAAAATGTCAGGTAACGAAGGTAATCAATAAAACTAATCGATGACTATGAGTCAAGTAAATGATATAGCTAGTTCAGTCAAACCAAGTAAATATTTTCATAGCCTTTTTTTCCTACCTCTAATAACTTGTGGCGCTGTGCCTTACAAATAAACAAAGAATAAGGTAGATAGATAGATCAATTATGTATCTAGGTCCGACTAGTTATTCCGTGGTTTGTCTCTTTTACTCTATTTTGAAATCACGTTTAACAGGAACAAAACACGGTATAACTATTCGGATCTTTGTTAATTTGTAAGTTGTTGTTGTCGTTCATTGTTCCGTCCCACAGCTTTTTAGACATTTAGGCATCCAGTAGGTCTTTAACTCTGTGATGTTTGAAGGCATAACGCTAAAAACAGGAACAAAGTGGTATTCTCCATTTCTAAAAATGCGATCATGACCCATCTTGCTTCTGAGCCATGTCGGTTTTGTTGTTGGTAGGGCTTGTTTGTCCTTCTGGCTAGCTGTCACCATCTTATTGAAATGTGTCGTAACGTGAATGTTTGTAGCTTTGTTGTGTTCCAGCAGCTAGAAATAAGATAGTCAGTGCCTCGGTACTTGACAATTCCGGGTGAAGTGCGCTCTGAAGAGAAAGCTATGTGGAAATATAAACAAGAGTCTTTATAAAAAAATACTTTTAGAAGTGGGGACGCTCCTGAAGTCCCTACGGTAAAAAGGTAAGTTAAATATCACATAGTTTATTTTTGAAGATTTTTATTCACAATCTTAGAGGTTTTTCTTCAACATGGTTTTACCAATCCGGTTTCCGTAAATATTAACCATAGGCTACATCCACACGCTGCGGTAGATCACGGAGAAGACAAGGAAGTACAATTTACCTTTTTGCTTAGCATTTGTTGATTATGAGAGAACTTTGATTCGATTGAGATTGGGCGGTGCTGTAGTCTTCTCAGCCATATCATATATGTGTAACTAAATCGAAATTCTGCAGTATTTCAGAAGAGGCGGGATCAAATACCGCTAGTAATTTTTTTTAACACTTTTCCGATTTGAAATGCTTTTTTGTTTTTTTCGTCTGCTTTTAATATCGCAGAAACTGTCTCTATTTTTACACGATGTCAACATATTACAAGGAGTTTTTGGGGAAGTAATGATACCTTCCTTTTTTTCTATACATGTAAGTATATACAACAAAACCACTTTAGGAACCACTGCACCTCAGGAGACGCAGCCAGGTGGCTAGACTCCCCACTTTCCACTCACCACTCTTGGGGCCCTTACCAAACTCAAACCAGCTACCTACCTCTTTCCCCAAATACCCCAAAGAAAACAAAACACAAATCATACTTCAATAGCATTCGCGCGTCACCCGTTAATCCGTAAGTCGATATCTAAGAGCCCAGCTTATAGATTGCTTATCGGACAGACGTGAAATACAGCCTCCCGGAGGCTTCGGGCGGCGATCGAGAATAAATTACAGCCTTTATTGCTGGCCCTCTAGAGGAGCCGAAGTAAAACCATAAACACGAAAAATGCATGACCAATCAAAATACCAATGCCTGCTCACACACACACACAACTGGCACAGTACAGAAGCCGTACAATACCGCAATTAAAGAGATTGCTAAATGATTATGAGTTCTAACGCGATATAAATAAGGGTGATAATCAAGTTTTGTAGTAGTGTTGGTGTGTGTGAGAGATGCATTTAGTTTTGTGTGTGCGCGAGCACACAGGGAAAGTGTTTAGTGAGATGGAACACACGCTCGAGGGATAACGGAGGGCTTACGATCTATTAACGTTGGCATTGTATGGATGAGACTAGTATTTTCTAGTATAATATTTTTTTTGTCATCGAATTTGAAGTTGTGTTAAAATTTAACCTAATTGGCATGTTCGCTAGTTAGGAATGAACTCAATTAAGTAGGTTAACATAGCTATGTGAATACTCGTAGAACCGTGGAATCGTGAGTTCGGCTTTGGTGTCTCCACACTCATGAAGTCATCGTTACAAATATCATGTTGGTGTTGACAGGACTGAACACAATCTGTGGTAGATAATGATATGAACCGAAAACAAACGGAAACGCACTTTACCCTATCTTGGAATTGAATCCAAAACATCTGGATTGCAGACCTAGCGTTTAACATATTAAAAATTGGTTCATTGGATGGTTCTTCATCAACCTATAAACGTCTCACAGCTGGGCCCAGGCCTTCCCCTTAAAAAATATTATCATCATCATCAGCTCATTTTAAGTCCCCACTGCTGGGGCACGAGCCTTCACTATAGATGGATATGGAGAACGGGCCATAAACCACCACGCGGGCCTAGTGCGGATTAGTGTTTGTTAACGACTGCTAATGCAACCGGGACAATATCGCACATTAAAAAACATTGTTATTTTATAATATTTCCGAGCGTATCCACACTATCGCAAGACAGGCGTCCCACAGAGCGAGCCCCCGCCCACATAAAAAATGACATCTAAATAAATCCATTAAGGCCGCGGCGAGCTCTTCCTGTCTGTAAGCCCCTTTATGCGAGCCCGCGCGTCTGCAGGCGCCTTTATTTGTGTTTTGACAGCGACTTTAGTCGCCGCTATGATTTGTGACGATGACGAGAAACATATTTAATTAACACGAGCATTTTATGACGTCATTCCTTTGACGTTGAGAACGGCTGTTGTTATGGACTTAGTGGGGCTTTGATATGTTAATAAGTTCTTGTATGGCTCTGCTGATAAAAGGTGGATGGAAGGTGATAAAAATAAGATTGTGTTTTAGTAAACAATTACTATGTGAAAGTGATTTGAAAATAATGATTCTTTTGGAATTTCATTTTGAGAATCTTAGTTTTTTAGTTCAACAAACGATCTATTGCTTAGAATGCATGCTAACCAGTAAGCAGTTATATTCTATAACTGCCCCACTGCTGGGAAAGGGCCTCCGATTTTGAAACCAAATCATAGCCACAATTAGCCAAGTGCGGGTTGATGATCACAAACCCGGGCTGTGCATGGGAAAATCAAAACACGCATTGCCTGATCTAGGACTTGAAGCCAGGATATTCGAGCGGTCTGGTGGTAAGACCTATGTAGATGAAGGTTAATTTACCGTCTCCACAAACAGCATAGACATCTGTAAGCCAGTCAAATCAATAGCAAATACTGTAGGTATCCCTAAAATTTCGTTATATATTTTTTAACAGTTCTACCATTGAATCCAGAAGATGCAAACCGCCTCTATGCTCTTCTGGACGACAGACTTAGATAAAATGGTAATTTATGGTAGTATACAGCTTTTTCTATGCTCCCTACGCCTATGGTGATCTATTTCGTACAGTATCTCGTTCTGTTTTATATTTGTACCGGACGACGGACGTCCGGACGTAGTACAAACTAAGATAGCCGGTTCCTCAGTAGTTGAGGATTTTAGTGAAAAACTCTTCCATATTAGGCTGTATTGGCACTTACAATGTGTGTTGGAGTTATGGATTTGTCAATCTAGAGTTTTGCTATATTCACCATGATAAGTTTACATTTAAAAAGAGGTAATTTTTTTAAGTTAAAACTGAGTTAATAGACAACGGATAACAGAAAAAAATGAAATTCAATATGACGGTCCTTAGTATCTGTAAAAAAACTAAAACGATGCCGATTTATTTTTTAGTGAAAATCTCGTCACGTTCACTAAAACGGGCGTTGTATGACATAGGATCAGCGCCTCCAGTGACAAACGAGAAGTGTTAAAATTCTCGTTTTCGTTAACTTCATCGAATGGCCAACCAAACTGCGCTGGACACTATTGGTTAAATTGATTATAAGTTAACAATGTTACTTCAAGCGTTGATGGTAGACCTTCAGTTCACCATGCAATGCATTCAAAAGTACTTTTCATAAGTATCTTTGAATAAAAATGTTGATTTTAACATTGGCTTTGACATGTCGTAAAGAAGAAACTCGTCTGTAACAAAGCAAAAGTTCAATATTGTTTTACTCTCGTTGCAGAATCGAAGGAGCAATATTTCTCAGGACTATCGGATCGGCGCGGCGCTGCTTTGCCGATACCGATCGCGATCGGGCTCGGCATTAACAAGATGGACGCCTCGCGTGTCCACGAAATGTCCGCTAACAAGAATGACTGTTTTTGCTTTTTTTTGAGTGGTGGATGTAACTGTATGGATAATATAATATCTATTTATGAAACGCTTGTGTTATGTAGTGCTCGCGACGCACCGCTAAACAAATTAATCTAATACGGAGCGTTTGCGCCCCGTATCATAAGAAAAACTGTTTTTTTTCCTTCAAATTAAAACTACAAATTATTAAAAAAAAATGAACTAGCATATTGAAGTGTGTGTTAAGACTAATTTACTAAGAAAATTTAGATGCTTAAATTGGTTTGGTTTGCCTGTAAAATGCAAATCTATATTATAAAAGAGGTTAAGTGCTTTGATATTTTTTCTCTGTAATAAAAGTTAACAAACCGTGTTTCTGGAACTAGCAAAATGAAGTCAATTGAATGAATAATCATGTCATCAAATATCACTTTCATATGTTTTGTAATTGTTGGGAAAAATCAAGATCCCCGCCACGTAAATTTCCAATGCGTCGCCTTAAGCCAGTCTCTACCAGAGCCTAAATGAAAAACTAAATGAGAGACAGTTCCATTAAAAATTCGAAGCGGAAAATTTATGCGGGCTGGACTAGTAGCAAAGCAGAAAATATTTGGGAATTAACCCACTTTTCTGTGGTCTTGTGGGCGGCATTGCGAAAGTTGCTTAACTTGCCAGATCGCAACCCGAACACGCATAACATAGAGCTATCGAGATCCTTTCTAAGAATAAGTTCTGATGTACTGAACAGAATATTAAAACTAAATAGTAGTAACATAGTAATCATCAGCTCATTTTATGTCCCCACTGCTGGGGCACGAGCCTCCCTATGGATGGATAGGGAGAACGGGCCATAAACCAACACACGGCCCAGTACGGGTTGGTGGTTGTTAACGACTTCTAATGCAGCCGGAACCAACGGCTTTACGTGCCTTCCGAGGCACGGAGGAGCTCGAGATGATGCATTTTTGGTCACCTATCCGATGATCGGCCTTTGCAAGCAGTGGGGACATAAAATGAGCTGATGATGATGATGATGATGATGATAGCCCGCTGGGAATCGAATTTATTCTACTTTAATTCTCTTTACTTATTTTTATTGTTTATTGATAAATGTTTTTTTCATTATTTTTTTTTTTTTTTCCTATATTACTTTGTATTAGATGGCTCTATTAATCAACGGTTGGTATTAAATCAATTTAAGAAAAAAGATTTGTGGGCAAATGTTCTCAGCAACTGGCTACAGATTGAATGGCAAGCCAAATGCACAAGGGGATTGCGGGAAGTGAAGTTAATCAATGGACTAATGGAGGGGAGTTCTCTTTATTATCTGTAGAATGTCCGCACTAATGTGTCTGACACCCTCGTACACTAGCGGGGAATGCGTCTGGACAGAGTTCGTTCTCGTATCGTATTCGTCGACAGATTAAAAATAACTATTCTCGTGTCAGTCGCAAACCTGAAAATAGTTTTGATGAAATAAGTTTTGTGTACATTGTTAACGTTATACATTATATAGTATTTATAATATTTTGTTACAAACAAATTCGGAGTGTAAGTGTTAAAATACACGAGCGGAATTCAGACCCGCATCATCTGAATTTTTCATGAACGGGATAGCACTTTCTTTACTTTGGTTCGTTAAATTAAAACAAGGCTATCTTAAACCTATTTATTTGGAGTCAATGGCTTAGTACTATTTTATTTAATCAAAAAGTAAAAACAAGTACTATATAGCTAATATAATAATATAAATAATGTTTTTTTTATTTTATTTAAGCAGGTAAGTACACCATTGTTTCGATTGATTGGACGACCTCCTTGGTCGAGTGGTTTGTACACCGGTTTTCATGGTGTCGCCATCTCTGAGGTCTCTGAGGTGAAGATTTTAGATATTATTGTTTTTCTAAATTGTCTCGGGTCTGGGTGTTTTCTTTGTATAATAAATATGTATTTAAGTATGTTTATCCGTTGTCTAGTAACCATTTAACGAGTTTCATAACGAAGCTTCTCTTGGGCTAGATAATGGTTTGAGTGCAGAAGAGTTTATTTATTTATTGTTGTGTACGTAAGTACAGACGCCTGCACATCAACCTATCCAAAACTGTCAAATTTCTTCAATACATTATCAACCATATTGTTAACGAATAAAGTTCAAAGTCTATTGCAGAAATTTGACAGTTTGTGGTAGGTTGATGTGCAGGCGTGTGTACATACTGCAAGGGAGAAAAGAAATGCTCTTGCTAAGTATCTTGCCGGTTCTTCTCGGTATAAAGTGTGTGTGTAGACTTACGAACCGAACAAGAGCTATTTGTAGCCTAAACAGAATAAATGATTTTAAATGTTGGATCTTTAGTAGCAATTATGAAGGTACTCGGAAGAGTAGGAATTAATATTTATGACAACTGATACTCATGTGTCCAAAGAAAGATAACGAGATTATTGAGACGGAGACGATTTTTGCTGCCGTAACACTGCTGAAATAATTATTTAATAGCCAATATGTTGTACTTTTTATTGTTGTGTAGCATATATAAATGTATTTTGTTTCTTTCTTTTCTTTCTTATTATTGTTTGGCCGCAAATTATAGAATAACACTAGGATGAGGAATTCAGTAAATTGATTCAATCGCAATTTCATGGACGGCCTAATATCCTATTTTTAGCGAATAAAAATACTTAATATGTCTTTTACATATTACAATATCTCAAATGCTAAATATTCAATATGGTTTATCGCTCTTTACAATGTGTCTTTAAGTATTCTATTATTTTGATGTTTCGCTAGTACCTAAGTAACTTGTGTAGAGATAATAATTCAAAAGTTTACAATCCATACCGACTAAGTATGTCTATTTAACCAAACTTATAAAAGCACACGGTTTTTAAATTGTTTCTTTTATCACAAATCGCACATAGCAAAATGTTATCAACTATTTAAAGTAACTTATATTATCAGCATTTCAAAAACACAAAAAACATTGACTTAATTAAACCGTAATGTAAATGCTAACGCAGCAAATAGATAAAATCTTGCTTCCCAGCGATTGCAGTGCAAAGCAGCCAGTTTAACTATAACTCCTACCTCCCCCTCACTGCTTCAAGTTTCAGACCACAGAGGTGGAATAGTTTAGAGCTTAGTAGCTTTAAGTATACTGGTTGGAAAAGTAGGCGGCCAGTTTGTACAAAGCCTCCCCGCGTCTCCCTGGTTATGGTGGTTTGGAGGTCTGCGGTGGAAAATGTGTGGAGGGAACAGTTCATGCTGAATTGGTGCTGGAAGTGGGCAGTAATGTAAGCGTGTTAGCGCGTGACACGCGGCTAGTGCGTTGACCGCGCCGCCCGGCCGCTTGCTATAGAACCATCGCTCTATTATGTAGGGCTGCGTATGCGCACACTTTTTCAGTCTAATTCACAATGAAAGTACAAAAAAACAGGTACGTACCATTTATGTTTACACAATGGATGCGGGTACAGTTGGCGGCAAAAGTCGCTGAATATGGTTTTGTGTTTTGCTTTTTTTTTATTTTTTATAAAAATAAATTACGTAAGTAAGTACTAAAGCATATAACAAGCTTTTGGCAAAAAAAATTATGAACCAAAGAAGTTCGCGTTTAAAATACTTTAAGATTATCTTTTGCATGTGTTATGGAGTAAAATACTATGTAAATACCTATTTACTTTTCTAATTTTCTATTCGGGTTAAAGAAACTTTATTACTCATAAAGAATAGAGTTCACTTATAATGAGCTTAAATAACATAAAGAAATTTCAAACATTTTATGTTATTATAATATTGTCCAGCACATCACACTGTATTAACATAACATTAAGAAACTTTTTCGTAGATGTACTCTTTCAATTTTGATTTTAAAAGGCCAAATGAGTTGCATTTACAGTTGTTGCTATTAAGCTGTTAACGTCTTTTGTTTCCTTCTGTGTCTGTAACATTGTTGCTTTGATATTGATATGTTTATTTGGTGTATTTCTTCGTCTACTGACGTACCTATATAAAAACGTTTTACTTTGCTTTCTCTTTCCTTTCAGTCCACTTTTATTAACTATGCCTCCGTTACACCATGAGTTGGTAATAATATTTTTTTGTGATATTCTTTACTTTATTAGCTGTGCAGTATCATCCGCTCATTCTTCTTCACGTCTTAAACACGACTTCAATGGCTAGTAAGTCATCATCAGCTCATTTTTATGTCCCCACTGCTGGGGCACGAGCCTTTCATAGATAAAGATAGTGAAAACGGGCTATAAACCACCACGCGGGCCTAGTGCGGTACGGTGGTTGTTAACGACTGCTAAGTGCTAATGCAGCCGGGACCAACGGCTTTACGTGCCTTCCGAAGCACGGAGGAGCGAGATGACTAGCTAGTAAGTTTAAAAAAAATTTGATGATTTAAAAGTGCTTATTATCATAGTGACACTAGTGTTCGACACGTTAAGCCCAGTTTTCAACACCAGTGTCCGTCGCCAAAAAATAACAAAGGATTTCATTGAATTTTTACTAGATGACACCTAGGAAGTAGGTGCTCTGTATGCAATTTTATTGTCGTTAAAGTCACCGACCCGTTGTTGAATCCTATTTCTAATTATTAGAGATAAAAGTGTCTATCACTTGTTTTAAGAGCCTTAAGCATCTCGACTGTGATTTTTGCGTAAAATGGCCCCTCCCAATTTTGGCGTTCTTGATCTCAGAAACAAAAATACATTAACAATTTTGACTTATTGAATACTTAGTGTAGAATATCTATTGGCATAGTTCATAGCGGTCTCGCTTTTTGTAAATTTTGCTTAACTTTTTAATTAAACCCAAAATTGCAGAGAAAGATTTTCATAAAATGTGCGAAGGCACTGTTTTGAGCTCCTAGATTGAACTACTGTTCTAAACAAATGAAATAAAAAAATAGAATGTTATGTATAAATAGTCTTATTATTCGTAGTGGCCTCGAAATTTTTAGACATCATTGATTTTATATATAAAAAAATCTTATTCTAAACCAAAAAACTTCGAAAATCGCTTTAAGTTAATTGTGAATTTCTCCTATCTACGATAATATTACTGAGCAAAATTTATACCTACCTACCAAAATAATTGTTACTTCATGAGGAATTAAGAATTTTTAATTTTTAAGCATGAATTTATTATCCTAATTCGATAAAAACGATAAACACAACTGCAAAATTACTACCACGTTTTTTTGTTGTGTGTACGTTCTTTGTTACCTTTTAAATTTTTAACTGTCACTTTTTGTTTTTGTATAAATTTTCAAATTATGTTAAAGAGTCAATTGATGTTTTCTACTCTATTTCCTGTTATACCATAAAATATTTGATGGTTGCAAGACCCTATCTTCTAATGGTAATTTCAAAGATACGTCAATGTCAGCGCACGCACATGTGAGATGTAAGTCGTGTCAAATTAGATCAAAATAACTTTGATATTGGGTCTCCTTGGCGGGAATGTGAAGTCATAATGCCGTTTTGTTTTATTTTCAATAATCTGTCTTTTGTTGAATATCAACCACTTCCCTATCCCATGAGTTATAGTAATGTGTCACATAACAATTGATTTCTATCGGTTTTATATTTGGACAGCGAGATTGTTAATGTGAAATAATGGTTACTTGAGGAGCTCGATGGCGCAGTGGTTAACGCTGCTGTGCTGAGGTAAAGCAACTTTCGCAAAGGCCAGTCATCAGATGGGTGACCAAAAATTTATCATTTTGAGCTCCTCCGTGCTTCGGAAGGCACGTAAAACCGTTGGTCCCGGTTGCATTAGCAGTCGTTAACAACTACTAATCCGCACTAGGCCCGCGTGGTTATGCCCCGTTCTCCCTATCCATCCATAGGGAAGGCTCATGCCCCAGCAGTGAGGACATAAAATGAGCTGATGATGATGATAAATGGTTACTTATTAACCGTTAATTGTTCATAAACGTGCGTTAGGCAAATGAAACAAAACATTAAGTCACTTTCAAATTTTCTCAAAAAGTAAGCAAAACTTTTATTTGAGACTTGCTTACATGTACAGACTTAAAAGGGATGCTAACGTATTGCGGGTACGCGGGGATAATAGTAACCCGATACACTTTGGCCGCCCTCCAACACTTTCTGTGCATAATAACAATAAAATAATAACATAATAACACACACACACAATAGGCCCAAGACACCGTACTCGTCGAACAAGGGTACGACGAGCCGGTTCACACGCGCTCTATACCAGGTACAGAAATGTGTCTAGGCGCTTCTCCCCACCACCACAGCCCTGTCAACCCACGCCGAGGTCCGGGTTGTTCCGGGTTGTTCCGCCCCCCGATCCGATCCGAACTCCTCGGAGAATCTAGTAGGGCACGGGGACACGCACTAATACGTGATGCCGTTCCCTCTAAAAAACCTCCGAAGGTGATTCGTTTTACACGGCTTGAGGAACTCTTTCAGTTTCTTGCTGCCTCCAAAAAAGCCGTTGAAGCTGAAAATGCCGTCTAAGGCAATTAGCAAACTCCCTCCAAAAACACTTCAATAATTGAGTATTTGGCGTATGTCGACGTCATCACATTGGGCTACATTTTATCATTATCATGACCGACACTGTTAACTCGAGTGGTCCTTTATTAGCAGTCTGCCGTGAATACAGACACAATAGAATTTTAATTGTTCGGCGCTAACCAGCGCTCGCGCATATCAAAGGTTAAGGCACCCTTGGGTTTTCCACTCTCGAAACCACTTGAAACTGATTCGAAAACCGTTGGAGAATCTTGTAGGAACAGAAAAATGCTTCTCTACGATTATTACGGCTTAAGAAACTTTAAGATACACATAAACACATAAACCCAATTATGCTGTAAAGGCCATAGACGGCCTATTATTATTTTTATTATTATAAGGCTGTTGTGTCCCACTGCAGGGCAAAGACCTCCCTACCCTCTTTCCATCTTGTTTTATCTGGAGCCGCTAGCCTTAAAAATACCGGATGAAGGATGCGTAACCGGCGTGTTCTGATCTGGCGTTATGACTTGACGTAGATGATCCCTTGTGCTTGCGTAAGAATGTCTGACACCTGAACTTTATAACCGTGAGGTTGGTGGGGTGTGTCAGTATAAACTTTAAAGTAGTGTGTAGCAGGGTGTTCCATCTGGAGCAACAAGTAAGCAATCTTTTAGACGGGAGTCAAGGTCGTCCCGATATCTCCTTATTGGTCTGCCGCGACGTCGTTTTCGGTTTTATGGGACCCATTCGGTAGTTACCCTGGCGGCCAATACTTAATGCGAATAAAATATTTCTATTTGTGAGCGGCACAATAAACAAGTGCTATACACCGTTTCAAAGAGAGACAGTCACCCACAATGAGTAGGTATGTAAGTACCTACATGATACTATGTGCTGTTGTTGCGCAATGCAGGCTATGTAACTGATATGCCGATCGCAATATCATGTTCTACTGTGTCAGTAACTAGACGACAAGACGCGTACATACAAGGTTATGTAACTTGGTGTCACCTCAAAGTATTATAGGTACTATGTTTTTAACGATTCAGAGTGGTGAGAGCGATTTAAAATCACTATTCGATATATGTCAACATTTTAATTCGCTTAGTTTTTTTTTTTTTTAAATAGCTCGGCAAATGCCTCCACACAACAACCACCAAACAACGCAGCATCAGTCACCCTCACCCTGCCGGCCCACAAGGGGCCTCTTCACGCCTCGTTTGAAGGACCCCATGTCATAGGAAGGAGGGAAAACGTGTGCTGGTAGACTATTCCATCTTTTGGAAGTATACCAGAAGACGCTGCGTCAACGTCAATGCCATACGAATTTCCTTTTTCGTTAACGTGATCGAATGGCGATAGAAACTCGCGCAGGCACTAAGTGATGCTATACCAGATCAAAACCACGCATAACACTGCTTTTTCCTAAGCTGTTATCCATACTGAGGAACCCACCACTTAAGTGGGAGATTCTGGCTTTCACGGAGGGAGACAAGAACTAGGAAGATGAAGGGTGGGAGAAGAAGGGGAGTACAGTCAACAGCAAAGGTAACTGATGATTGGTCAAGTTTCAAAATATAAAATCAGCATGAAAATCAAAACTTTTTAAACGCATATCGAAAAACCTTCGAGTGTCTACTAGTACCTGCAGACTTTGACAGTAGAAAATACCGACTTGCACTATCGATACTTAATTTTGAAATCTAGTAAACATTATCTACTTTTGCTGTTGACTGTACATCCATGATCACGGCGCATGTAATGCAACTGTGCCGAAAAATCGGATTCTCACCACAAACAACAAAAACATTGTTTTCTAAAGTTTACGCGAACACTACACATTGAAATGAAACAACTTTTACGGATCTACTTGTCAGTCGATCAGGCAGTCTCCCTGTGATCACGGACCCTTCAAAGGGTTCAAAACCTCTATGGGTATCGAAAACTATACATCATAAAAATAATTAATAATCCTTGCTCCAATCCAGCTTGTGCAAATGAAGCCCTTTTATGCGATACCCCACATGATACGGTTAACTTACTTCAAAATTTGGACCCCCGTTCTAGACCCTGTTTTTTTTGTGATTTAATTAAATATGTACTGTTTTCAGATTTTATCCTGTACTTGTAGTATATGACGATATTACTTGCCAAACTTCATAGTTCTAGGTCAACGGCTAGTACCCTATGAATTTTGATTCCCTTGAGAGTGTCGAAATATACGTTTTTTGCGACATAAACGGCCGTATCTTTTTGTTTCGTTAACTTAGAAGTTTGATTTTTCACCGCTTTAAGAGACCGCAGACTTGAGTGTATGGTTTTAATTTCAGCTCGATACCTCCGAGCGTTTCCGAGATAAAGGGTCTTGACAGACAGACAGACAGACGGACAACAAAGTGATCTTATAAGGGTTCCTTTTTTTCCATTTGAGGTACGGAATCCTAAAAAACATGGTAATAATTAATAATCCCGTTAATCATTATTAGTCTGATGAAGGCATATGTGCCTGCGGTTCGTGGTCGTGAGCCACCTTCGCAAGTGGATGGTACTGCATTTTATAGGGTATGCGCCCCTACAAAATGCTCGATGTTGGGCAGGGAACAGAAAGAACCACATATATCTTTGACGACCTCTTTGGCCGAGTGGTTTGTACACCGGTTTTCATGGTGTTGCATCTCTGAGGTCCCGGGTTCAATTCCTAGTCGTTAACAACCACCAATCCGCATTGGGCCCCAGCAGTGGGGACATAAAAATGAGCTGATGATGATTGATGACCTTCATGGTCCGAATAGTTATTCTGTGTTTTGTTCCTGTCATGTAAATGTCATTACAAATTAGAGTAAAAGAGACAACACACGGAATAACTATTCGGACCTTATTCTTTGTTTATTTGTAAGGGGGTACGAGTATAGTAGCTCGATGGCAGCGGCTTGGGCGTTCATTTGTGATCTTCTTAAAAGGCTATTTGTTACCTGAAATCTATTTCTAAAAACGATATTATTTCTATTAATATAATTATTTACACTCTCGAGGACAACAAAAATCGTTGTCGGTTGTATTGTTACCGTTTTTTTTTGTTATTTGTGCCCTTTTCCCGTTCTGTTTTAAGTCATATACTTGTATTATTCTTTGTTACTTTTCATGAATGCAATAATTACTTATTTATTTACCTATTTCTTACTTTCCTTCTAAAACGTGCGGGCGCGTTCGAGTTTCGCTGATTAGGCTAATGGCGGTCGTCAAACTGCGCACGCGCACCGTTACGCGACGCGGCCGTTCACCCCGCGGCGCGCGCGCAAATCACTTCCCAGATTTTTGTCGAGTTTGCGTTTGATTGCGCGGTTTTTGTTGTTACTGTTATGAATCTAAATGCATTAAAGCCCGTTTTATAAATTCACTGTAGCAAATAGAGGATCTACATAATAATAACATTCTTATCGCCATATAAAGGCTATAAGAAATATTGCCGTCATAAATAAATCCCGTTCCGATCCCATCTTTTAGCCGCCTCTGTGTGGTCTAGTGGCTAAGACCACTGGTTTAGACCCAGAGGTTCGATTCCCAGCGGGGGGTACATGTTTGTGTACTCGGTTTGGTTGGTGGTAGGGCTTGTTTGTCCGCCTGGCTAGCTACCACCATCTTATCTAAATATGTCGCCATAACATCAATGTTAGTAGCATTGTTGTGTTCCGGCAGCTAGAGATAAGATAGCCAGTGCCTCACTAGTTGAGGTTCCCAGGTGAAGTGTGCTTCCAACATTGGCCTTATCATCACTTTACATCAGGTGAGATCAAGGCACTGCGCTTACCCGTAAAATAATTTTAAAAAACTTTTCGGAGAATCTAGTAAAATACCGGTGAAGCTGAAAAGCCCGTATGAGACCATCAACAAAATCTCTCCAAAAGAAGCAGCCGTACAGCATGAGCTATATTTCCATTGACTCCAGCTTCACTTTATTTCATAACATTAGTTACCTAAAATTTATATTATATTGTTTTCTAAAGTTTACGCGAACACTACACATTAAAATGAAACAACTTTTACGGATCTACTCGCGTTTATTTTACACATTACTTATTTAATGTTTATCCTGACGTTTCGAACCCTTTGCAGAGTCCGTGGTCACAGTGAGACTGAGGGGTCGGCGTCTCATAGTTAGTTGGTAGCTTGTATACCCTCATTTAAATTTAATCAGGTGCGTTCCGTTTTACGCAGAAAGAGCTTATTTGGTCTGGCAGTATGGTGTTGGGGCTGGGATTTAATATTTTGTATGATGGGATTCCATGATGGGATAAGTTATAGATAACTAATGATAATATAACTCCCTTTCGTCACGGCTTTAGGCTTTCAATTGCTTTTTTCCAGTATACCTAACCGTAGCGATGGTAGTAAATAATACGATGCTCAGCCGTTACACGACTTTAACACCCTAAAAGAACCCAAAATAGATTTGATCCCGCTTCCAAGGGAAAGCTTACGAAGTAGGTACCTATTCCAATTTCAGAGAAGAATACTTCAGTTCTTTTTTATCTTATCCACTGAACCTGTAACAAAATTTTCTAATTACCTTTAGATAGACATGTATAGGAATTGCGAATATGAGTAGTATAAATGAATATGAATATGAAAATGAGCCAAAGTTTTTCAAATTCAAATTCAAATTCAAAATCATTTATTCAGTTTAGGCTACAAAAAGCTCCTATGAACGTCATTTTAAGCCATCGGTTCGTAAGTCTATCTACTCTGGGCGGGAGATCTTGTACTGAGAAGAACCGGCAAGAAACTCAGCAAGTGTCCAGCTCTTTTCTCCCTTACAGCGTCATAAATATTGAAAAAAGCCCTATCATAAAGGACACTTTTCATCACAAATAAAAACACAAAATGTAAAGGACAATCACAACATGTAAAAAAACACAAAAAATAAAAAATAACTAAATAAAATATTTAAGTCAGCAAAAACATAATTTACCAGTTAAATTTTTTACAATATCATACAGTACTAGTAAAAGTCAAAAAAAACTATAGTTAATAATAATAAAAATAAAACTAATTGTAATGTTCAATGCAACGCTATTTTGTTATCTGCAGGACACTATTTATAAGTAGTATTATGTATATGTTTTTTATTATAGCCAGGCTGTTTTATCTTCTAAATATTCTTTGACTGTATAATAACCTTTTTTTAATAAAGAAGACTTTACATGTTTTTTAAACTTATCTAAAGGTAAATCTAGTACAGTATTTGGTATTTTATTGTAATAGTGTATACCTTGCCCCAAGAAAGAACCAAGCACCTTCTGTAACCTGAACAGTGGCATTGCAAGTTTTGACTTATTTCTAGTATTAAAATTGTGTACATCACTGTGTTTAGCAAATGAATTGATATTACAACGTACAAGAACTATACAATTATAAATAAATTGAGACGCCACTGTCAAGACATCAATTTCTTAAAAAAGATTTCTTAAAGAAGTTCGTGAACCTAGTCTATAGATTGCTCTTACTGCTCGTTTCTGTAAAATGAATATAGTTTCAATATCAGCCGCTGTTCCCCACAGTAAGAGGCCATACGACATGACACTATGAAAATAACTAAAGTAAACTGTTCTAGCAGTTTCAACGTCTGTTAACTGCCTTATTTTTCTAATGGCATAAGCAGCAGAACTGAGTTTGCCGGCCAATTTCGAAATGTGAGGATTCCATTGAAGTTTTGAGTCAAGGGTTATACCTAAGAAAACTGTTGAGTCTACCAAATCTAATCGATCACCGTTTATTCTTATATCAGTTGGTTCATTTTTGACATTTGGTAATTTAAAATTAATACATTTTGTTTTTTTAGCATTAAGCTGCAAATTATTAATAGTAAACCAACTGAGTACATCAGAGAGTGCTTTGTTTACATCGTCGTAATTATTCTTACACCTACTTACATTAAAAATGAGTGAAGTATCATCTGCAAATAATACGATTTCACAGAAGTTCTCTACAAAGAATGGCAAGTCATTAATATAAATCAAAAACTGAAAAAGACCAAGAATGGACCCTTGTGGAACTCCCATTTTTACATGAGAACCAGATGATTTAGTTCCATTAATATCGACAGTTTGTGTTCGAGAGCTAAGATACGACTGAATTAAATTTAGTGCGAAATCTTTGAGACCGTAGTAATTTAGCTTCATCACCAGAGTTTTGTGCTCAACGCAATCGAAAGCCTTGGACAAGTCGCAAAACACTCCAAGGGCGTTTTGAGACTTCTCCCAGGCATCAAATATATGTTTTAATAGAGCAACACCTGCATCAGTAGTAGAAAAATTTCAGCAAGATATGGTGCAATAGAATGTATAATATTCTTAATTACTTTTATAGAGATGCCCCACAAATCACTTGTGTTTTTAATTTTCAGTGATTTAAATGTTTTTATAATATCCATTGAATCAATATATTTAAATTGAAAAGAAACATTACATTTTGGTACATATTTTTGGAGTAATGCTTGTGCAGCTTCTGGTGATGAATCCAAATTTGAGGTTGTCAGCACAGGTATATTTACAAAAAAATCATCAAAAATATTAGCAATATGTGAATCTGAATTGACTAAGTTGTCGTTTACTTTTAAAGTGAAAATATTATCCCGTGGTTTAAATTTACCTGTTTCACGGTTTATAATGTCCCAAGTGGCTTTAATTTTATTGTTGGACTTTTTAATTTTTTCTTTAATATAATTAGATTTTGCTACTATACATATTTTCTTAAATATTTTCGAATAATTCTTTACATATTCCGTAAAATTAGAATTTTGGTTATATTGTTTTAGACTATATAAATCATACAATTTATTTCTACTTTTATATATACCAGTCGAGGCCCAGTCACAGAACTTAAGTTTATGAGTTATTTTGATTGTTCTTTGTGTAAACACTTGGTCATATTCAGTCTTTATGAAGTTAAAAAGATTAGTATATAATACATCTGGATCATCTTGTCCAAATGGCAATGCATTAATTTTACTCGATATATTATTTTTAAAACGCTCTACTCGTTCCTTTGTAACTGGTTTACAGTTCACTATTTTTGGCTCATCCTTAACATTAAAATCATAGGTCACCTTTAAACCGCAATGGTCAGACGTAAGCTTACTAATGACTGACTTAGAAACAGGGTCATAGTCTGTAAAAACATTATCAAGACAAGTGGCTGAATGTGAAGTTATTCTAGTGGGTTCGAGAAATAGATTAATGAGATTAAAACTAAAACTAAAACTAAAACGAACACTCATTGAAGTGCTTTCTAGAATATTTATATTAAAATCGCCACATACAAAAACAAATTTATTTTTTAACTTTAATTTTCTTAGTACGTCTTCCATTACAGATTCGAAAATACCGAAATTACCCGATGGGGGTCGGTATACACACACTATTACAAAGCTATTAAACTCCACACATGATAGCTCAATATTACGCTCCACTGATAAGCCTACAATATCGTTGCGATCTTTATATTTTATATTACTTCTTACTAGTATTAAAGAGCCACCGTGAATAGCTGAGCTTCGCACGTACGCGCTTGCTAATTGGAAATTATTTACATAGAATGATGTGTCATGACTTCTTAGCCAATGCTCAGTTAAACAAAATATATAAATTGCCTGACTTTTTGCAAATAATTCTAACTCTAAGTCTTTGCCAGCTAAACCATGAATATTTTGATGTATAATAGTAATTAATGAGGACTTGGCTTTTGTCTTAGACCTCAGTTTAAACATGAGGTTGTTGTTACCTATTACTAGTTGTAGATGTTGCATTAGTAGAACTACTAATGGTTACGTTGTTATGACGTAAAGACTTAGTTATACCATTTATAACTGTATCCTGTATATTATAAGCTAACAATTTAGCTATTTGGGTCCTACATTTCGTAGAAAGATACATAGTATCTGACGTCAAACTAAAGCTATTAATAAATTTATTTATATCAAAATATAAAATAGTGTCACTATGACGACAAATCAAATTAAACAATAATAAATTTAATTCATAAATGCGCTTATTTTGTTCCCAGGTCAAATTGGTACAATAGGGAAAAGCGCTAATTATTAATATTATTAATATTTTTATAAAAACAGTTATTTTTTTTAATCAACTTCTCAGTTTTCTTTATAAACTTATTAATTTTTACATATTTTTTAATTTTAGTTTTGCTGATTTTATTTATTTTGTTGTTGTTTTGAGAGTTTTGAGAGTTATAAAACAATAGAGTTGAATGCATGGAAATCTGATTCCTATCGCGTGACATTATCGAAATAATTTGTTATGATTCCTGGTAAAATGAAAAAAAAGGACTGAGTGAACTTATTATTAATTCATAATTACAGCTTGACTAGCTCTATATGCATATAACAAAAAAAACTTGACAAAACAAATAACAAAAACAAACAAAGCTCTCCATCTTTGTGGCGAATGTACAACAACCCCATAAAATCATAAAATTAAGACTAATGTTGTTAATGTTAACAATGTTATTATTCCATATAATAAAGTCCCGGGCTCAATTCCCAGGTCGGGCTAAGAATGTTTCGTATTTATCGATGCATAACCCGAGTTTGTGGTCACAAACTCGCATTTGGTAAGCGTGGTGATTAGGCATTACCCATTAATTGTAGTGATGACTTGATTTGAATGACGGAGGCCTTTGCCCAGCTGTGGGACAGTCATAGGGTATTTACTTTACATTTTATTTCCAAAGTCCGTAGACGTTGAAAATGCAAATAACACTACATATTATTTAAATAACTTTTTTTATCTCTGACTTAGTTGCTGTGTCGTTGACGTTACCCCAAAGGTTTGTTTGATGATACTTGGACGAAGCTAATTACCCACGGAGTTCGGTTACGTGATCGCGGCAACCATCACGATTTGATTGCGTCTTGATTACCAAGCTCTTGCCACAATATAAGGTAACTGCAGAGGTAAGTTTCCTACAAAAGCGCTAAAGCAACCCACACCGCCTCTGTGGTTTAGTGGTTAAGACCACCGGTTTAAACCCAGAGGTCTAGGGTTCGATTCCTGGGGGTACATGTTTGTGTACTCGGTTTGGTTGGTGGTAGGGCTTGTTAGTCCGCCTGGCTAGCTACCACCATCTTATCTAAATATGTCGCCATAACATCAATGTTTGTAGCATTGTTGTGTTCCGGCGGCTAGAGATAAGACAGCCAGTGCCTCACTAATTGAGGACTAGTTGAGTTGGGTGAAGTGCGCTTCCACCAAAGGCCTGATCATCACTTAACATCAGGTTGACCAGTTGTGTCTTTTGAACAAGACTCAGGTACGGTCTTGCGTGGAGTATTGCTCGCAAATCTGGGACGGTTCCGCAAAGTACCTTCTCGATGCCTTAGTCAGATTGCAGCGTCGCGCTGTACCGCTGTACGCATTATCGGCAATGCAGAGGTCACTAATACTCTCGAACTCCTGCAATTGCGTAGAGATATAGCGTCACTCAGCGTTTTCTATAGCTTATAACACGGCGAGTGCTCTGAAGAACTGTTTGACCTTATCCCACCTTCTCCCTCCCTCCATAGGAGTACACGTGCTGCTCTCCGGAGTCATCGCTTCACTGTCACACATATCCCATCGCGCGCATAGAAATTTGGTGACTCGTTTCTTTGTCGCACCTCCAAAAGATGGAATAGTGGAATAGTCTACCAGCAGACGTTTTCCCTACTTCCTATGATATGGGGTCCTTCAAACGAGGCGTGAAGAAGCACCTTGTGGGCCGGCAAAGTGAGGCTGACTGATGCTCCGTTGTTTTCACGCTGCACCAGTTGTCTTCGCGTCTGGACTCCATTTCCACTTAACATCAGGTGGTATGAAGTCATTTGCCGTGCTAGGTATCAAAAAAAAAGGTGAGATCAAGACACTGTGCTTACCCGTTAATATAAAAAAAACACATCTTAGATCAACTCTCACGCACACGGAATCTGGCAACAGCAGCGCTTCGACTGTTCCGAGCTGCTCCGAGATCCGTTTCCGTGGGAGAGTATATGAGTTACTCGAGCGTGGTATGTATTTGTAGGTTTTGGAATAAAACTCTTTAATCACATATCAGGCGTATGCTGCTATAGATTTTCCACCAGTACCCATTTGAGTAGCGGTTCCCGTCTCCGATATCTCTGTCTGTCATCAAGCGTTGTTTTCTATTACAACTGTAATAGTAAATAGTAATGACAGCTGAGTTACATACATACAGTTATTACATAAATATATTAAGCTTACTTTCTGGGGTGTCCTTATTTCATGCTCTTGTGGTGTTGGGTCAGTTGTAATTCTTTTGTTTGTATTGTCCCACCGCTGGGAAACTTACTGATAATTCTTCTAACGCCGTTAGCTTATTCTGTGCAATTAGACAATCAGACAAACTACACTAATGACTGCACACCAAATTGAGTAGCTCGGAGAATCTGTAAGGTGGTCGTCGTTGTCGAATTATTACAGTACAGACTAACTAGGAAAGGGTCTTTCAACAAGGACGGGTCGATGTTAAAATTAAATAAAACTAGATGTGTGTGAGATATTAACGAAAAATTTTTTTTTATTTGAAAGGCCCATAATGCCATTATGAATGGAATATAACATCGTTCAAATGTCCACCGCGGCTTCGAATGGTGGCACGAATCCGGGAGGTCCAATTTTCAATTTTGGCCGAAAAATAATCTTTAGTGACACATTTTTGGATGAATGGTTTAGTTAATAAGCAAAATTGCCGTATATGGGATGACCACAACCCACATGAGGTTCACCAGGTGGAAATGCATCCACAAAAAGTTACTGTTTGGTGCGGATTTTGGTCTGGCGGCGTCATTGGTCCGTACTTCTTCGAAAACGACGTTGGCGAGGCCATCACCGTCAACGGCGAGCGCTACAGATCAATAATTAACAATTTCTTTTGGCTTTAATTAAACAATATGGACGTGGACGACATGTGGTTCCAGCAAGACGGCGCTAAGTACGTGCCACACAGCGAACGACACAATGGACATTCTGCGTGAACGGTTTGAGGGTAGGGTTATCTCTCGCAGAGGTGTCGTGAATTGGCCACCAAGATCGTGTGATTTGACCCCGCTAGACTTTTTCTTGTGGGGTTTTCTGAAGTCACAGGTCTATGCCAATAACCCACAATCGACCGTTGCCCTGAAAGCCAACATAACGCAGGCCATCGCTCAGATTCAGCCGGATCAATTCAGCAGAGTCATTGAAAATTGGACCTCTCGGATTCGTGCCACCATTCGAAGCCGCGGCGGACATAATGGCATTAAAGGGCCTTTCAAATAAAAAAAAAATTCGTTAATATCTTACACACATTTAGTTTTATTTAATTTTAACATCGACCCGTCCTTGCTGAAAGACTCTTTATAATCAATTTAAATACTTATTCATTTAAGATAATAAATAACATAAGTAATTAATTTGAAAAGAGACAAACTGTTAAAAAAATTCACGAGCGGCATTCGAACCCGCACCCCATGACATGCCGGCTCAGGTGCACTATAAACTATGCTATCGTGGCTCATAGTATCATAGTTAGTTAGTATAATAATCATTATAACAAAACTCAGTAAACATTACATAATATACAAAGGTACGAGTACTTAAAACTAATGAAGAAAAGTTTATTATATGTAATTAATATTAATAAATATGTAGATATAAAAATGTTTATATAATTTTGCCCGCAAATTTTGTTGCGGACAAATTACAAAAACACAAATGTTGAAAAAATTTCCACGGGCAGGATTTGAACCCGCACCCTTCTGACATACCTGAGAGCACCTGACCCGGTATGTCAGAAGGGTGCGGGTTCAAATCCTGCTCGTGGAAATTTTTTCAACATTTGTGTTTATGTAGATATTAATTACAATACGACTCAGAATATAAATGGCTGATTGGCTTAGCCCTCCCAAATGCGGATCGCCAGCCAGCATTTAGCAAGCGTGGTGATTAAACTAATACCCATCATTTTGTAGCAATTACTTAATTTTAATGATGGTGGCTTTTGCCCAGCATTGGGGCAGCATATGGGCTTATTACTATATACTGCAATATACAACCTTATTTTTAGTTTATACGAAAACTGAAACACGGGTCAAATATTTTCATTTAAAGAACCCGTACAAAAAAAACTAAAATAATATCTTGAAAACTCACGAAGTTACAAGCTTTTTGTGCTGTCCCGTTGTGTGTTTTTAGTAGGGAATAATTTATTTGAGATTTTGTAAATATTATTTGGTCAAAATGTAACATGGTATAAAAAATATTGAAATTGATTCTATTACTGATTCTGAACAAACAGTTTTCAGGTTTCGTATAAACTAAAAATAACTTTGTATACTTCATAAAATTGAACAAAGAGTATTTTGGACGTCAACGTCATGGTTTGTTTGTGGTTGTTAAAAGCACTAGTATATATCGTCAACAAAAGCAGTGCTACGGATATTTCCTAAGTGGTCACCTTTCCCTAAGGGTGCATCACCACCCGACCCGACACATTCCAAGTTCATTGTCCCACGGTGTCCGATTCTCACAAATTACGCCGTCACACTCCCAGCCTCTCCGGTATTGTCAATGGCATTTAACTGTATCAATAAAATAATTATCCAATCATGGAGCAATTTACTCGGATTGTCCCTACGTCGTCTGTCTCGCTTGCGCACTTAATATTGTGTGTACAGCTGTCTCGCTCACCTCGGAGCAGCAACCGGCAGAGGACGCTGACACTGTTCGTCTGGCTCGAGGGTCACCACATTTTTAAAAATGCAAGAATTTTTTATTTTGATGTTCTTTAAAAAAGATTATGTTTAATTAAAGTTTAATCCGGGTTTAAACGATATCTTACAGAATTACAGAAAAAATGTTTAAGATAAATTACTAGATCCTGTTAGATTACGTTTATTTATTTATTTATTTACTTAGGTCCACTTACAGTGTATGTATTACATTTCATCTTATAAATCTATTAATTATATATAATCTAAATACACAAACTACTTACAAGTAGACACATCTTGTTTTTATTGTGTCTTATAAGGTAACTGTATATTTGTTTACCTTGCAAGTGTTTCTAAATGTTCCAGAACGAAAACATAGGGTTTAACATTACAATGAATACACCATCATATGCCACTGTGAGGCAAAGGACTACTTAAAAAACTATAGCAGCCCACTGCTGAAAAATAATATGATTAATTTATTTAGTTCTACAATGACTCATTATTACAAATATAATAATGTTTTAGTTAGCACAGAAGTTTATCTTTTTCATTAACATAGGTTTGGTTGTTAATTAAATATTACATTATTTTGAAACTTTGGTGGATAACCCAATAATCTGCGAGATTAAACCCTGACCTCTCAACGGACTAAAGCTAGATAACTTGCAGACCGACAGATGATTGTAAGTAATGCTATACGTATAGACGAAATTTTTTTTAAATAAATGTTTAACCATATTATTATGCCTTATAAATAAAGTTTTAGAACGAAGAGGAGGTCTATGTTCGAAAACGAACCCAAAGGCTGATATAGATATAGATAGATAAATAAAGTTTAAAATCCATTTAGGAAATTTGTTAGTTAACAAAAACTACTAAAAACATTACTAACTAAAAACCTTTTTTGAAAGTTTTTTTTTGGTATTTCTTTAATGAGAACTGATATTACTTAATTTTATAGCTTAAGAAGATTTGAGGAGAACCTAAAGACAGTAAACAAAAGAAATTATATATTAACAAAAACTACAAAAAAAAAGGAGACAGTCTCTAAAAAGTTAAATATGTGGTCATCCTACCTGCCACAGGCGACCGACCAGTCAGCTTTGGTCTCTCGTCCAGTTTAACTAGTTTCAAGGTCTAGTCTGGACTCAGTTTGGATTTATAACCACTTGCGGTGGCGAGCGTTGAATAATGCAATTAACTGGCTATTAACCGGCCAACTATTATGAGCTCGTAAATAGATTGTTTCGTTTAATTGTGTTATTTTATTGTTAGTGTACTTCATTGTCATTGTAATTATTTGTTAAGAAAATAATATAGATTTTTGCTTCTAAGAATTCTAATATACCTATTTATAATACATTATGTACCTTACTAACAAACAAGTAATATCCCACAGCTGGGCTATATATTTAGGACCGTTTGAATGGTCTCTTCAAATATAAATGCTATCAAATCCGGCTGATTTTAAATAAACAGTAAAAAAGTTTTTATCTATTTATTTATGATAATATGCCTAAACCTAACTTTTAAACCAAGTACGCTGCCAAAGTTAGGACAGTTAATTAACTTAGCTACATGCAAATCTTCCTCTATTTATATATCTGTGGTAATACTAAATCCCCCCGTTCTTGTTTCCCCCCGAAAAAATATTTACTAAAGAATAGACAGAGATAGAATATTTAAGATATTTTTGATTAATTGAAATCATAGACCAAATACATAAGTAGAAGGATCTCAGAAGAGTATAATTTTATATCGATTTACTTGCGTTTATAACATATTTTATAACATAGGCAGATATACCGCTCACTTACATTTATTATTAAGATGTCTTTGTAAACCAACGTCTTTGTAAGTTTGTAATAAAAAAGACCGCAGGTGTAATTATGACTTTAGCAATACAGGAACACCAAAATGTAGCACAACAGAAAATGGAGTGTGCTATTACGGGACGTTGCGAGACCGTGTGCCAAACAAAGAGGTCTGAATCCGAAAAGAACAAGGTTAAACGACAGCATAAGCTGTCATACAGTGCAATTAGGTATGCGGTTTCCGATCAGAGTGCCTTCTTTTGATTACGTTTACGAAAACAAAAATTGGTATGGCATTGAAGCAGCGCCTCTAGTGGAATACGAGGTGAAACTAATTATGCGAGTGCCAGTTCCTAAGAAAACGGATACGAATTGTGACTGGCGAATAGATTTTTATTTTTCGTGCGATTAGCACATTTAGCCAGTGTCAAGTTTTTCTTACAAGTAATACATAAATAGACAATATTTCCTTTATGTTGATGATGAATGATATTAGAAATGAAAAGCGAGAAATGATATACCCCCCAACCCCTCGAGTAGCTCAGTAAAGATGTGGGGCTTTACTAAGTCCTCTGACGGACTTCTTGAGAGAATTTGAAAAGTGCCGTTGCACTGTTTTGTTTCATTTGCCAACACTCATGCACACTCTCGAACACTAAACGGTTAATAATCCACTATTATTTCACATTAATATTCGACATAACACAAATTTTAGAAAATAAAACAAAACCGCAGATATGACTCTTCACTTTTCCGCCAAGAAGTCCGCGAATAGTTAAATACAGCGAGAGCGTTCTTTGACGTGATTGGTTGTTTGGTCTCGTTTTCGTAAACATAGCGAGTGCGGGTTGCAATTTTGACAGTTCGGAGTGCGACTTGCGATCAAACTAATAGTAAACGAGACCCATTTCTTCTCACTTTAAAATTTGTAGTGAGAGCAGTTACGAAACTGTTTGTTTTCATGAAATCCAAAGCTAAAATTATTTAATATCATGGCAGGAAGTTCTTTTTTCGCCTTGAGATTGTGTTTAACGCGCAAAGATCAAGATAAACGTAAATTACTCGGCTGATATTAAAGATTGTGTAAGAACGTCTAGGGATGCAATACTAGATGGATCATGGAGAAACAATTTAGTAATAGATACCGGTTCAACAATGCGGTATTTCGGTACTTATGCAAGGATTTACAAGAATTAATTAAAGCATCCCAACGGGGTTCTCTCAAACATTAGGTATTACATACGTGCCTATCAAATCTTAGTTCAGTAATTATCAGTAATTATCTGATGTAAATTTGTTAACTTACATTTATTATTTTGTTTTTTTACATGTTGTGGTTGTCTTATATATATTTTTTGTGTTTATTTGTAATGGAAAGTGTCCTGCTATGATAAGGCATTTTCCAATATTTTTGACGCTGTAAGGGAGAAAAGAGCTGGACACTTGCTGAGTTTCTTGCCGGTTCTTCTCAGTACAAGATCTCCCGCCCAGAGTGGACTTACGAACCGATGGCATAGTGACATTCACAAGAGCTACTTGTAGCCTAAACTGAATAAATGATTTTGAATTTTGAATTTTTGAATTTAGTTGCATTATTATTGTCACTTATTTAACTAGACTAATTTTCATTTTGTTTTTACAGGTAGGTGTGTGTGTGTGCACACGCACTGTGCTTTCATTTATTGCAAGTTGTATCTTTACTCATCTTTGAAGCTTCTTCCAACTCTTTCTGGAGAGAATAAGCCGTCGATTCAGTCCCCGGACTTTCAGGGACTGAATTAAGGGCTTGTTGAATATGTGAGAGGGGTAAATCATCATCATCATCCGTTTGAAATAAAAGCACTCGCACACTCTCATGTCCCAAAATCTCGATAATCTCGATCAATATTGTCTAGAGATTTCGATCGATATCACATATATCGAGATTACAGATCGTCGAGATTGAATATCGAAAAAAAGGTCGAGAACTCGCGAGATTCGAGATCGAGATTGCATTCCATAATGCAACATAGTCCTATCGAAGGCCTGTTGGAATTGCAAAACATATATCAAGTGCAGTGTTTATATTGAGCAAGTTAGCCTGTCTCTGCCAGACAAGCAGTTACCCAAGAGTAGGTACAAAATAACATATTGTTTGAATAGTTCATCCACCAAAAGAAGAATAACATACCTACCATAGAAATAGAAAAAATCTATATTTGATACAACAATACAATACATCACACATATTAGTCATTAGCATTCACTTTTAATGTGCAATTGATAAATAACTTAAGAGCTTACAAATCAATTTAATAGTAATTATGTTATATTCTATAACTTCAATTAATGATTTAAATATAAATGTTTATGTTTTCTTTTGAGATATGTGATGTTTAATGTGCTCAATATAGAAACTCATTGTGAATTCAAATTTAGTGGTGCTAACCATGTATATGTTTGATATACTTTAAAGAATTACAGTATATCAAAATAGTTCCATAAATGCTAAGATGAGCGAATAACTCTGTTGATATTTAAACATCTACTAACTAGACCTCACAGAGAAACAATTTATAAAGAGATACCTCTTAGCAAGGTAGTAATAAGGTACTTATGCAAGGAATTAAAAGACAACTCATTTAAATCATCCCAACGAGGTTCTCTCGAACATTAGGTAGGTATGTGTCAAACCATAGTTGCATTATTATTGTCAATTAACAAAGTGAAACAACTTTTACGGATCTACTCGCGTTTATTTTACACATTACTTATTTCATTATTGTTTCATTTCAATGTGTAGTGTTCGCGTAAACTTTAGAAAACAATATATAATTAATAAAGTATAAAGTTAATAATATAACTTTGATTTTGCTTTTTACAGGCTTTACGCTCACTGTACTTTTATTATTTGCAAGAGGGTCCAAACCACATCCTATCAAAGGCCTGTTGGAATTGCAAAACATGTATATCATAAAATGTACTGTGATTAAAATGAGCAAGTTAGCCTGTCTCTACCAGACAAGCAGTTATCCAAGGTTAGGTACAAAATAATTTTAATTTAATTAATAATAATTTTAAGGCGACGCATTGGAAATTTACATGGCGGGGATCTTTATTTTTCCCAACAATTACAAAACATATGAAAGTGATATTTGATGACATGATTTTTCATTTAATTTTTTTTTTTATTTTTTTTATTATACTTAGCTCGGCAAATGACTCCATCCCACCTGATGTTAAATGGAAATGAAGTCCAGACGCGAAGACAACTGGTGCAGCGTGGAAACAAACGTAGCATCAGTTAACTTCACTCTGCCGGCCCACAAGGTGCTTCTTCACGCCTCTCTTGAAGGACCCCATATCATAGGAAGGAGGGAAAACGTGTGCTGGTAGACTATTCCATCTTTTGGAGGTGCGACAAAGAAACGAGTCACTAAATTTCTTTGTGCGTGATGGGATACTTGAGACAGTGAAACGGTGACTCCGAAGAGCAGCACGTGTACTCCTATGAAGAAAGGGAGAAGGTGGGATGAGGTCAAAGAGCTCTTCAGAGCACTCGCCATGGTATAAGCGATGGTATAAACTTCATTTTGCTAGTTGCAGAAACACGATTTGTTAACTTTTATAACAGAGAAAAAAATATCAAAGTAACCTCTTTTAAAACAAAGATTTGCATTTTACAGGCTAACCAGACCCAATTTAAGCATCTAAATTTTCTTAGTAGATTACTTCAAAATTGTAGTTCATTTTTTAAAAATAATTTGTAGTTTTAATTTGAAGGAAAAAAAACAGTTTTTCTTATGGTACGGGGCGCAAACGCTCGTATCAAAACGTATGCGATTTATTGCTTAGCGGTGCGTCGCCTTAAATCAATTTGCTTGATTTTTTTTAAATATTTCTATGACTTATTATAGTGGTTCACCTAAAAGCTGCCAATACTCATACATTTAGATATTTCTCTAATATGTCCAAACCACGTAAAAGCTGCCAGCCCCTTTGAACTTCCAGCATTCTTATCCTATTTTACTCATTTTACATATCATTGGAGTCATCGTGAAATGAAAGTAAAGTACTTAAATTAAGAAAACATAGGTACCAAACTTCGATCAATAATGTATATACTAGATAAAGGATCCGGAAGAATGCATCTCGGAAGTGGTCCTTTTTGCTCAAATTATAATTTAATATTGATCGTACTTGCTGTCACTTCATTGACGTTAATTATTAATCATAAATGTTATTTATTTATGGCACTTTCCATACCATATAATGTAAGTAATGTACTTGTCTATTCTTACTATGTTCTCCCTTCTATTCGTTTGTGTCCTTATAGTCGACAATGAAATTGCTTTACCACCTTAGAAGTGAATTTTGTTTGCATATAATAAAACAACAAGTTCTATTTTTGTTTAATAGACCAAGTGACAGATACCTACGTTGTCATTATTGATAATGAGCCTTAGCAAAATTTTATTGTTATGGAAGTTTTTGTCAAAAATGATAAAGCTATTTCATGATCGACTATACATAAATTATAAATAAATAAATAAGTAAATAGGCTAGATGTAAATCACTTCAACGTAGATTAGATAAAGTTTCTTCAAGTTGTTGAAGGCACGACTACATGTTTTAGAAGGTGGTTGATTAGTTTTTACCGGACTGTACAACAGTAGAATATTTGCGAAGTCCTCTACGAACGGCTATAAAAGTCACATTTTTGCTAATAAATCTAACAATTGTACAGAAACATTACTAAATGCGAAAGCATGTGAGGAAGTCTAGATAAGTTATTAATTTGCGATAGGATGTAAGTCATTGGATGTCAAGTATTTAAAAAGTGTACTAGAAGAGAAAGTGTATAAAATGCGAATAAATCACCTATACATGTACATTTAATTTTCGCATAACAAAATCTGAAAAAACATTGGCCAGCATCAACCACTTCAACTTACTGTGAACCACAGACAGACCAAAATGTTAATATAGGTCTGTGCCGTGAACCTTAAATTTAAACACCTTGTATTGTGTGTTGAAGATTAATTTAAGTTTGCAAAATATTTGTTCCTAATAATAGGTCCTTACCTATGAAATTGCCGTTTTTTTCTCACTTACTAAATAGGTGTATCACTTCTAAAAGTCAATACCGGTTGTTAATATTATTATACACCTTTAATTAGGACTATGTTACTTAGGCTTCAGTAATAACAATGATTATTCATTTTGTGTCTTTATCGCCCAATTTTTATTTTTAAATTGACTCCTTTTTTGTTCGCGGAATTGACCTTTTGTTTCATTGTAGCTTGGAAGGGTCTACATTTTTTTCTTTTTAATGTCTGCTATATTTGGCTAGTGAAACAAACACACTACTCTACAATTTATAGTGTTAACATAAATAGATGCTAACAAGTTAAAAAAACGTTAGTTTGAAAAATATAATAAAAAAAATCTTCATACAAAACAGCAATTTCATAGGCAATTTCCTAATATGTGTCATCATGTCATATATGTCATTGCCACAAACGTCATTGTGACTCCCGAAAGTCGCCTACCGGTTTTTAAGCGCTCATCGGGAATCTACTACACGCGCCTGCGCATCAGACTACCACAGACAGACTGTTAAATTTCCTCAATAGCCTTTGAACTTTATGTATATTACATATTTTTAAAAAAAGTTTATGACCAGAAATAATACAATCATAACATATTAAACAATAGCGCCCAAACTAGGTAATCCTGTCTTATGGGGGCTAGAGAGAATAAGACAAAAATAATTACTATTATTAATATGGTTGAACATTTGTTTAATAAAATTGACAGTTTTGAATGGTTGATGCTCAGGCGTCTGTACTGTAAGGTGGATGTAAAATATGAATAACAGTTGCACTTAGCTTTGTATATTATCTTAAAAACATTACAGTACAGTATATTAACTCGATCTCCGATATTTAAAATAAATATTATATGTTATAATTTACATTTGAAAATGACTGCGTGTCTTAATGCATAATTTTTATTTTACATGTTCTGAAAAGACTGATTGAAAAGTTACAATTGTACTTTTTGTATCGCAAAAAAAAAATGTGATAATAAATCAACCTGTGATTACTTTATCAGACTTGTTTTTCTCAATATTACAATAAGTATAAAAATTTATTGACCACTTTTTCTACTGACGGTTCTTGTAAGCTAAACGTAGTATTGATTAAGTTCATGAAGATAAAAACAAATCGAGATCCTCCGGGACAGGATCCTCAGGGATTGAGATCCTCAGGGAATACCCTGGCCCTTAGCCGGGCTGTAGCTCCTGTCTACGACTGTGTCAAACCGTTGCAAGCCTTTTTAATTTTACATGTTCGATGATTCAAATATAACAGACTAAAGAGGCTTACATATAATTAATTATACAATTATACAAATACAATAAATTAACTTTTACTATGAGCTGCATATAACCTCCTTACAGTACATATTGATCGAAGGTACCGAGTCAAATAGCAGCTCAACTGACAGTCGATTCGTTACAATGGCGGTAGATGGTAATTATGTAGTTTTTATCGAAATTAATAATAGCTATAACATAAAGTAAAAACGTATTCTATCGGTAATTGTTGTCAAAATATTGGTAGGATTACTATAAAACACTCATCTAAACCAAATTGTTAATTAACTGCGGTTGTCTTTCACAATCTGAAATAATTCACCAATTCCATGACACTTGTCGAAACTTATTTATTGTCCAATCCTTTGAAGGGAACACCGGTACATTAGTCTCAGTGAGCGCAAACACTTTAGAAGACAATTAGATTGTGCCGGAAACAAAATAAATACCTACATACCTACATAAAAATATTGAATTTATCAACACGTAGGCATTATCGTCAATTACCCAACTGATAAATTGATATGTAGATATACTTAAATCACTTGGTTGAAATTCTCAAAAATCCATTTACAACTAAAATAATATTATAATTTAAAGTTTTTTACAAATATTATAAATGCATCGTCAAATCATTAAAAAACTTGTATTTATTTTATATCAATGCGAAATTGCAAAATCTTAACATATCACACTAATTATAAATGCGAAAGTTTGTGTGTATGTATATGTGTATATTTGTTGCTTCTTTACGCTGCAACGGATGGATGGATTTGGATGAAATGCGGCATACAGATAGTTTATAACCTGGATTAATACATAGGATACTTTTTATCCCGATATTCCCACGGGAACAAACGTTAAAATCGTGTTAAAATAATCAGTTATGAAGCACAAATTAAAATAGATTAAAAACGCGGCAACGCGTCTGCGATTCCTCTGGGTTTCCTCTCCATCAGGTGACCCGCCTGCTCGTTTGCCTCCTTTTTTTATAAAAAAGATTTGAGTCATTTTATTGAGAGTCTTATTACCACATTTTTTTTGAGCAATGTATCTATTATTTGATACCGTTGCATGTGCCATGCTATGCGATCAACAATCGGTGATGTTAGCGTCTATGACATATGAAAAAAAGTCAAAAACATAGTAAGTAATCATACAAAATTAGGAAAATAAATAAGACACATTTGTCTTATTTATTTTCCTTTACTAACAAATAATAAATAACTATTGACTCACGATTTCTATCAAAACATAATATCTTTTGAAACAAATCACCATTATGCAATCGGTGTTTCTACAAAATGGCCATAAAACATCGAACAAACGACCAATATCTTCATTACCTCTAACCAATGTGGCAACCTTTATACAATTTTCTTTAAAGGGAGTACAATTGAATAATAACCGTGCAACTTCCAGCACAAAGCGAATAAAGTCTTTTATAACGCCTGTATAAATACACAATATAAGAGCCGCACGAAAAATATGACCATTGCTTTGCAAATGTAACCCTTATACGCTTTCACTAGAGTAGACTTTAAAATTAGAAACCTCTTTGTTGTAAACTTTTCTTGATCTTTTGTTACACGATTATGGCACCGGCACAGATGAGTACATAATTTAACATTTGTATAGTGAATGTATATTTCAACACTGCGCATATCAGCTGAGGTGTCCGAGTGGTTAAGGAGTTGGACTTGAAATCCAATGGGTTTTACCCGCGCAGGTTCGAATCCTGTCCTCAGCGAGAGGTTTTTTTTAAATATTTGTTTTGAATGATGCGATATTTTTATTTTTATTTTTGGTAAACATATACTATAACGACTATGTAAGTTGTAGTTTTAAGTGGTCTATAAATTTTATATGTATGGAGAAACTATATTTTTAGTTATATATTTTTAACAAAATATTTTTTTGTAATATATAAGTATGAGACAAGATTCCCCGAATTTAGGTATAAAATTAAGATAATTCCAAAATTCAGTATTGGGAATTTTATTATCCTCATTTAACTAGATATATAATTTAGAGGTATGATACCAATTTAAAAATTCTGGAATTTCTGTTATTTGATTTAATGCAAATTACTGGTTAAACTTTTTAGTAGTAATAGGAAATGTGGCAATTTAATAAAATTATTTATATTTACTTAATATTATACATTAACTTCGGTATATACAATTTGTCATTATATTAGAACTGAGATTTAAAAACACCGATCTAAATAGGTATGACGTCATCCATTTATTTATTTGTGTTTCCTGAGGTTTATAACTGTTTTTGTACTACAAAATCATGTTCCTAATGTTTCTTTTATTTAATATTTTATGAAAAACGTATTTTCAATGTCATCCATTACGTTCATTGCGTTTAAACACCTTAAACAATTTATTGATAACCTAACATCATCCTGTAGATATGACATACATTGTAGCAATATTAGTTAGTCGTTTGTGACGGTTACATACAGGTATGAAAGGTATTGTATTCTATTGTATTCTATTTTATTCTATTAAAGTACTAGATACTAATATAAATAGTTAAAACAATATTGTGTATCAAAATATTAAAAAACAACCTTAAGTTTTTTAAATCTTTATTACGTAATGCTTAAATTGATAATAATTAAGAAAGTAAGTCAAATATTTGAAACCTACTAAAGTTAGCGTAGGTATTTAATACTTTTTAAGTTAATTTAATAAGTATTTTATCCACGATTCAATTAAGTCTATTACTAAACATCTTACAAATGAAATATTTATTTTTTCATTTACCCTAGCGCACAAAAAATCCTGTAAAGGTTGAATATTGAACTTTTTTAGGCTTTTACGACTTTTAGCGGTACCAAAGACGACTCAAAGTGCCTTGTGGTCACCCATGAGGTGGCACAACATTACGAAAGTTGCTTAGCAGGCAACATCGCAGCCCGAACGCGCAAAACCATGAGTTAATGAGCTCATCAAGTCATACTGCGTCACAGTTTTATCTTGGTAACGCGCGGTTCACGGCAATATCAGTAAGCAGATTACCTACACTTTAAAGTTTAAACGTGACATAATAAGATCCTTGAGTCCCCTATAAATCTTTAGTACACTCGTAACACTATCTAAAGTAGTCGCTTGGTGGTATGCGACTGTGACAACGCGTTTTTATTTTTGAGGATTTCTTTAGGCATTTTCTTTCACCGTTAAAATGAAGTATAATAGAAATATACTTTATTTTGACGCTGACAAAAAATGCTTAGGTCTATCAAGAAATTTAAAAAAATAAAAAAAAAGCGTAATGTCACTTTGAAATAAGCATCGTCCTTGTACTTGTCTATTTTCACTATGTTATTTGTATGTACCTACATATTATTGTATAAATAGATAATTTTTGATCATGTAGTGCCAGTTTTCAGAAGAGGTTTAATTATCTAAACTGAATGTAGTCAATTATCTACACTTGCAAATTACAAGAGTAGTAAAAAATTTAAATATTGAATTTCTTTAATTTAATTACCTACTAAGTCTTGTGCGTCTTGTAAAACTAGTGTATTTTAAAGAATAAACATTTAAACTGGTTAGCCATCTTAAAATTGAATAATTTAAGTCCGGATAAGTTAAACATGCAAATGTGTTCTTAAAAAAATTATATGAGTTGTTTAAAGCAACACAAAATAATGAATAGTTAACTAATCATTTTAAATCTTATTTTGTAATTAAACATCGCATGAAAATAAGACTCTTCAAGAAGAATCCATGCCAAGGCCTACAGACCTGGACAGGGAAGCAGAAACTGCAGGAAGAACTCCACATCAGCACACGTATTCCCACGGGGTCCTTTAAACGAGGTTTGGAAGAAGCAACTTAGGGCGGCAAAGTGAGGAGACGGTTAGTGAGGTACAACTTAGATCCATTGGCTGTCTTCGCAGCTGGTTTCCACTTAGCTTAATATCAAGTAGTGCGGAGTCATTTGGCTCCTCATCGATAAAAAAAAATCTTCTAGTGGTTAAGACCACCAGTTTAGACCCAGAGGTCCCGGATTCGATTCCCAGCGGTGGTACATGTTTGTGAACAGGAGTTTGGTTTGTGGTAGGACTTGTTTATCCACCATCTTATCTAAATTATGTCCCCATAACATCAATGTTTGTATTGTTGTGTTCCGGCAGCTAAAGATAAGATAACCAGTGCACTGTGCTTACCCGTAAATATATAAAAAACACAATAACTAAACCTTACTTCATCCTCTCCTCCCCGGGCGCGGTGGTACACAAAAAGGGAACTCCTTTTTCCTTTTAAAAAACTCAGTCTCAATGACGTGCATGGGGATAGGCATATACAGCAGTTGAACAGCAATGGAATGACACGGGCTTATTATTACGATTCATATTCAATGTGTAGACAGGCTTCCAACGAGGTGGACCGACGATCTGGTGAAGGTCGCGGGTAGCCGCTGGATGCGAGCACCACAGGTCGTTGTGAAGATCCTTGGCGGAGGCTTTTGTTCAGCTTTTGCCTGATATGATGATGATAAATTCAATGTAAGCCTCCGTCAGAGTGTCGGCGTCATGGGGCGAAAATGGCTTTGCTATTGCCGTGACAATTATGCTGAGATGAAAACTTTTTTGCCGCTGCTTCACTGTACGGTGTACCGCACATTAAGCAATACCAAATTATTGCAATATTTGTAAATTGCTTACATGCATTTATGTTTGCACACGCGCCGGTATTTTCTATACATATAATAAGAACGTAGGGATAAAAAAATCTGTAATTGCAAGATATAAAAAAAAAAATTACACAGGTTGCCTTAAAATCACTTACGGAACACGATAAAATAGTTTTAAAAAAAATTGTTTGTTTGTTTGTTTGTTTGTTTGAAGTCGATAAACTCGAGAACTACTGAACGGATTTTGATCCGGTTTTTACCAAAATGCTAAGAAAAATCCGGAGAATAATATAGGCTACATAAATACTCGAAATATACATACAGGGTGTCTCATTTAAATCGGTCAGTATGGGAAAGTCTGAAACTATAAGACATACGAAGATCTGTCCTTACGAACCATGTCATCGATTTTAATAAGAAGAAAAACTGCATTCATACATTTAAAAAAAACCTGTACTCAGCTCGGGAATCGAACCCGGTTGTTTTGAAAAAAATAAACTTATACTATTTCTATTTAGATATCGATTGTGTAGGTCTTAAGCAGTAAATAGCTCTTTGAAACATGATGTCTAAAATGAATAAAAACCATTGTTTTCACGTACTTTAATTTATTTTAGTAGGTGTTCGAAGTGACCACCGTTACATTCAACAAGTTCAGGCATGTAAAATTGTCTCTATGGTTGTTTGTACCTCTTTGCTGGTTTTGTAATTGTAAGATCGTTACCTAAACGTGTTGAATATTGTATTGAAAAAAACGGTGGTCACTTCGAACACCTTCTAAAATAAATAAAAGTATGTGAAAACAATGCATTTTATTCATTTTAGACATCATGTTTCAAAGAGCAATTTACTGCTTAAGACCTACACAATCGATATCTAAATAGAAATAGTGTAAGTTTATTTTTTTCAAAACAACCGGGTTCGATTCCCGAGCTGAGTACCTACAGGTTTTTTTAAATGTATGAATGCAGTTTTTCTTCTTATTAATATCGATGACATGGTTCCTAAGAACAGATCTTCGTATGTGTTATAGTTTCAGACTTTCCCATACTGACCGATTTAAATGAGACACCCTGTATAATAAGAACGTAGGGATAAAAAAATCTGTAATTGCAAGATATAAAAAAAATACTTTAAAATCACTTACGGAACACGATAGAAAAGTTTAAAAAGAAATTGTTTGTTTGTTTGTTTGTTTATTTGTTTGTTTGAACACGATAAACTCGAGAACTTTTGAACGGATTTTGATCCGGTTTTACCGAAATGCTAAGAAAATTCCGGAGAATAACATAGGCTACATAAATACTCGAAAATTGTTAAATTTTGATTTGGTCTAAACCGGGATTTAATCCTTGGTTGCTTGGCAACTGTTGTTTATTATGTAACATAGGGGAATTTTTTTTAATGAGTTTTACGGCTCTGGCATTTGAGGCTCTGGCTCTCTATTGCTATCGTGTTTTACGGCTCTGGGTTCTTTGCCCTTTTGAACCTGTCATTGATAGTTGTTGCCATGAGAATACCGATTTTTATGCGGTTATCACCAAAATGCTTAGAAAAATTCGGAGAATAACATACAAATCGAAAAATGTTAAACAAATTTTGATATACTTTACGCGACCAACTGTTAGATACGTTCGTTGAGTTATTATTTTAGAAAAGTTTTGTTACTCTCTCAGGTTACCTACCCTTTATAAATCTGTGAGGCACCTAAGCGAACATTAGCACCGCAGTAGTAAAGCGACGGAAAATAAAAACAAGCTCAAAATCACGCACATCATTAAACTTGGCTGTACATAGGTACACCTTTTGTTTAATTTTTCAAAATAACCAATAGTAATATGGCTATTTAGTCGCGCCTGCGCGCGGCGCTTATTGCAGTTTTCTAATACACAGAAATGTTAAAAGTTAAAACATTACCTATATTTGGCGGTATAAACCTCTGTGTCGTTGCCCAAAATAATGTCTCTTTTTTTAGTTATGCATAGAAATGTTACCTACTCATTAAATTTGGCTGTATAAAACTTTGTATCATTGCCCAAAATCATGTCTCTATTTTTTTAAATATTGCACATAGAAGATATCTTGAATTACATAGCTTGGCTGTATAAACCTTTGGGTCGTTGCACAAAATACTTAATGTTATTTTTTTTAAATCTATTTGGTGAAAAAACGCGAGAACAGGAAAATTTAAAAAAAAATTGGCGCTCAAATTTTGAAACGAACAGAAGGAAGTTTTGATATTTTGCAATGCATTAAGTACCTATTTTTATTTTGTTAATAATTTTCAAATTATATTAATTATTCATTGTGTAAAAGTTTTTTAAAACATTTTATGCAGGTACGTTAAATATTTCAGTACTTATTCAGTTCTTATTAATTTTCAAATAAGATTTATTCATTGTGTAAAAGTTTTATGAAACATTTGATGCAGGTAAGTTACACACTTATTTCAGTACTTATTTTACATTTAAGCGGTTTCTTACTTTGGTTTCTTAACATGTTTATAGGATAAATCTGTGTTCAATGATACAATATAAGTAAGTAAGTATCATAACAAATTTAATATCATAAAACCTATAAAGAATGAATTTTGTACATACTTCTAGATTACAGAAAAATGGTTTTTCCATTCTTCTATCGCATAAGACGGTGGCTACCTCTGGTATCAGAGTTGCAAAAATGTTTAAATTTGCAGGGTACAACTGTATTAGAGGCACGGACTTCAGTTTTTTTTTTATTAGAGGTAACTTCTTTCTGTGTCCTGTGATCTACCTCTAAAAAGCTACCTACCTAACAAGATGCCACGAAGAAGTTCAAATTTATCGCAAGTATGTAACATAAAATACTATACTGTATTAACTAATAGACAATAATATAATTTATTACAGTTCTCAATTTATTGATATTTTGTATCTACGAATAAGAACATAGTTGGTAAATAGTTTTTTGTGCCTTCTGGCCGACAACCAATAATCCTGGACCGCTACCTGCTACTCGATATCCAGCTTCGGTGGACAAGGCAAAAAAAATTTGAAGTCCGTGGTTGGACAGTATAACAGTAGACACATCTTAGCTAAGATACACCAGTGCCTAGGACGACTCCGGACGAGTACCTGAGCTGTAAAATACCAATTTTATTACATATAATTGAGCGTCAGTAAACCCATTTCAGGTTTGTATGACGTAGCAAATACGCGCAACCCACCGAGAAACGGTGTTATATACTGAATGTATGTGGAGGGATAATTGAAACGGGAAACTGAGTGAGAATTTGTATGAACGGGACGATTCTGTGCTTCAAACTGAATATATGTATGTACATGGCAGAGATGATAGTCGAAAGAATAAGAGATAATGTATGAAAATAATGATGGACGTAAAGGAGACACAGGAAGTATGCCAGAACCACACTAAATGGAGATCGATTGTCTTTGTCTATCTCAGCATTCCCAGCTGAAAGAATATTAAGAGTGAGTAGATGTACGTATGTCGGTAAATACAATGTCAATTTTCTAAATTTCCGATGCATATAATTTTATTATACCCTAATAAGCTTAAATAGATACCTACATATTAATTAAACTGTACAGACTACAGCCTTTAGCTCACGCGGACGAAGTCGCGGGCAACAGCTAGTCTTCAATAAATTAGTTTAACTACAGTTAGCACTCAACACGGTTGTATCATTTCCGACATCCTAATATCAGTTCCTAGCAGCATCAGTTTATCATATCAATCAGCTATCTTAATTATCATTTAAAGTGTGTAGAGCCAGTCCCTACATTCACTATTTACCTTATTGTATTCAATATTAATTTCTAATATTAATTTCTATTTTCTAATTTTTAATCTCTCCATCGTGTTTATGCTAAAATATTTTATTAGAAATAAATGATTCTATTCTATTCTCTTAAGGTAATACTTTTTTTGTCACAGTGTTCAGATTTTTTTTCTCTTTGGATTATTGATTTTATTGTACAGCTCTTAACAAACTGGTTATATACGACGAATGTTTGCACAAGTGACGAAGGAATATTTTCACACTCGACCGCGTGTTTTGAGAGGTGGTATGCGCGATTTAATAACACTGCTGGCTCCTTGTAAACAATGGGATCAATTTATAAATACGATTCACTTACGACTGCACATCCATTTGTACTTTACAGGCAGTTTCTGATATGGCAATGTTTTTAATATATTTTTTTACTTAAAACTTTCGGCGATGACGTCATGCACAAATTAACGAAACGCTTCTACAACCATTTGTATATTACAGGTGGTTTATTGCTATAAGAAATAAATTAAATCAAATGTAATTAAAAATTTCGGCAATGACGTCTTGCCAGAAATAACGAAACGCTTGTACAGACAGCCATTTGTATATGACAGGCAGGCAGACAGTTTTTTACTATAGGTAGCGAATTTATTAATTTTTTTGTAATTAAAAATTTTCGGCTATGACGTTTTGCTAGAAAAATATCTTGGTATAATAATCTTGGTAAACACGAGAAAATTAGAATGGCCGTAACCCACTATGCTGACTCAATGCTGATTGGTGGTTTTAAACGACTAAGACATCAACCGGGACCAACAGCCACGGCTAAATTATCGTATCCCCTGGTAAGCTCTTCATGAAGGAGCTTGAGATATGTATTTTATTTAGGTAACCCATCCTATCATAATATTATGAGTACGAGAGTAATTAGCGTACATCTACCCACTTCCCCACTGCTGGGCAAGTCATCGCTACAATTGATGGGTATTGGCTTAATCGCCATAAGTTAATTTTAATTTTAATTTTATTTAGTTATTATAGCACTTATAACTATAATTACAGGCAGGCACCTAATGCGAAAGCAAAGCAAAATATACATCCTTACATTTGCATTTGAATATTTAAAAATAAATTAATATAAACAAAAATAATACATTTAAATGGTAATGACCACAAACACGGGCTATTTTAGCAAAAACCTCGGAACTTAAGCCAGAATCTCCGATTAACGGGTCGAGCGCTACGCCAATTGATGAAAGAACTCGAGGCTTTTAAGTCTCAAAAATTAGGAATCACCTCAATTCGGAGGCTCGTCTTGAGAATTTTACTAATGAGAAAAATGGTTTAGACCTTAGAGTTCAATGACTCGAGTCTTTAATAAAAACACTCACGACTAGGTGCCGAGTTTTATATGGAAAGAACTCTAGTCGTTTGACGAGTCGAGTTCCGTTTAAAGGGCTTAAAGGTCTCGAGTTCTTTCATCACTATCCACGGGCCACCAAAGCGTTAGTTGTGAGAAATAAGAAATTCAAAAACACCTCGGAAGGTTATTATTGCCAATCGACTACCAATTTCATGCCCCATTAGGTATACATGCGCCGTCATTCCATGCCGGTTGCATTACGAAATCATTCATAAACTCTATTACAGCGCAACAAAGTGGATATTTGCATAGCACTCAATATTTATACAATTCGATATGGCTTAAAAATTTTATGGACACGTTTAACCGAGCTACGATGAAAAGTGAGATAATGCGTTTCGTTAACGACGATTGACGATAACGAAATGGTTATATTTGAAGTGCTGAAACTGTTAAGGCCGTATTTTGATTAAGCATAAAGGTCTATTCACACCACGGCAGGCGGTGTATGCATTTGTGGTGCAGACTGGAGAGTAAGCGTACAAAATATGAATATTTTTTACTTTTACTAAACTACTTGCATCTTGGCCTTTTTAATCGACTTCAAAAAAGGAGGAGGTTACTCAATTCGACTCGTATATATTTTTTTGTATGTGTGTTCGCGGATAACTTCATCGTTTATAAGCCGATTTTGATGATTCTTTTTTTTCGTCACTTAGTTACCATCAAATAAGATAAATAAATGATAAATAACAGATGAAATAATAGTTGAGTATTCTGGGTGAATTGCGCTTCCATCTATGGCATTATCATCACTTAACATCAGACGAGATGAAGGTCAAGTGCTTACCCGTGAAATATAAAAAAAACACATTTTTGTCAATAAATAAAAAAACAGCAATGTTAGTAGCAGGAATAGTAGAAATAGTTGTGTTCTGTCAGTTGGTATAATATAAGTAGCTCGTTCTTCAGTGGCTAAGGATTCCAGTAAGCTTAGCCAGAGTAACATTACGAAAACGATAGCGAAGTTCGAAAATAATAAAATGTATGGGATTGACATAAGATTGAGCACGTGATTTAGCGCGGCTTATGTCAATCCCATACATTTTATTCTTTTTGAACTTCGCTATCGTTTTCTTAATGTTACTTTGGCTACCGCCTCTGGTTAATAATGTTTCGTCAATATTATTGCCACTTACCATCAAACTATACGAGACCAACCTCTTTTACATTGTTAAATAAATAAAATAATATAACACTTTTTTTGTGATCTTTTGCAGAAACTTGTACTAGTTACCCACAATTGTCACCCCTATTAATAAGGTCCAGTGCCCAATTTGCCCAACAATTGCACAGTACCAAACGAGGGTATCGTTGGAATCAGTCGTGAGTTAAAATCGGCGTGCAAAAGCACTTTACCTGTCGATAACTGCCTCCAAATCAGATTAGCCACCCCACGAACTTTATAGGGGAGTGCCCAGTTTTAAGTTTCATGTTGCTACGACGAATTTGAGTTACACTCAAAGCTTTTTTGCTTAGTTTTTGAAGAGTAGTTTGAGCAGCTTTGTGTACCAAAATTTTAAAATATCTCACGCGAGTTTCTCTGTGGAAGCAGTTGCTTGTTTGTATAGAAATTTGGTGTAGTACTGCAGTGCGACAAATGGGACTTCAAAGGAACATGAGAAAACCTTTTATTATCAATTGTAATTAAGTTTTGATACTTATTTTAAGTCTTAACTGTAGGCAATGAATTAATAAAAAAAGATTATGACACAGCATTAAAAACAATATTAAGGAAAGTCCCGGTAATGCCATATCCTTCTTTTTTAACAGTCATATACTTCTGTCATAGACTAAATTCAGCACACACACACTAATGCTTAAAAATACTTACAGACGTAAGTAAGTCTGCGTGTGCTTTAAATTCGTCGTTGTAGGGCCGCATTTCAATAAAACAGACGGAGGGGCGACTTCATGTGGACCCTTCGTAGGTACAGTTACAATATCCAACAAACCTCTTGTTAGTTTCTATAAGATGTTTCGCTTGCTACTGCGTCATTCGAAGCGATTTTACTCAAAAGCCGTCTTCATCGTACATTACTGAGTGCGCGCTAGCTATCAAAGTAGTGTTGTAAGCTTGCAACGTCATGTATGAGGGACACAGCTATCCGATACTGTTGTATTCAAAGTCAGCCAGAATAGTACATGTAAGATATATAGCGCAAAACTTCGTTACGGAATGCTTATGTTATAAAGTAAATAAACCACTTAAAATCTGACATACCTAGACGTGACTTCAAATTACTTGTTATGTCGCAATTTTCCGTTTAATATGAATCTGTTGGATGACTAGGTAGGTTTCTGCCTAGAATCCAGCTGGACGATGACTAGCGACTACCTTATTACCTATTTCTGCCACAAAACTAAGCATTGTTTTGCATTGTTTAAACAGTACCGACTAGATCCAGTAAGGTTACAGAGCATAGAAACAAAAGAACTCTACCGTTGACCTCTTTGTATAAGGAAGGCTGAGGGTACCTAATATTAAATTTATTTATATACAATGACCAAAGCGTACACTGGTTAGCAAAACGATATAAGTCCAATACAATGCAAATGACAGTAAAGACAATACAATATGGTAATTACTTACTGTATAAATTTAAATACAAATAGCTTACTAATAACACGTTTTTTTTTTGCGTGTAACATTTGTGTAAACTGAACACGGTTGACTCTAGACGTAGTCATACTAAAGCATTAGGAACATCCATTTTAGCAGCTACACTTAAATCACAAGTTTTATTCCATGGTTATTATTCATTTTAGACAAACTGTTCAAACTGTTTTTTGTTCGCTGTGTTACTTTTTTTATGAAGTTCTTTTTATTTTAATTTTAATTTTGTTTTTTCTCATCTGTATGTACCAACCTATTTGTTTTTGTGCAGGTCAATCAATGTTTCTTATTCTTACTCTTATTCTTATCTTTAGACTCGTATCGTCGGAGTTCTTACCATCATCATCAGCGTCCTGCCGCTTCTGTGTGGCTCGCACCTTATTGTCCTGTGAAACAGTCTGGCGCGCGATTGTGTTTTTTATTTTTTTTTTTATGTTAAAAGGAAGCAAACGAGCAGGCGGGTCACCTGATGGAAAGCAATCACCGCCGCCCATAGACACCCGCAAAACCAAAGTTATCGCAGATGCGTTGCCAACCTTGGAAAGGAGTTGGATCTTGAGGAGGGAGTAGGAATTGGGAGGGGGGAGGGGTGAGAGATGGGCCTCCGGTACTTTCACTCACCGGAAGAAACACAACAGCAACGCCGTTGTTTCACGCCGATATTCTGTGAAAGGGTGGTGTTACGCCGGGCGAGCCGGCCCATTTCGTGCTGCAACGCAACGTGGCTCTACCACTCAAAACTGTTACTTTAAATTACAACGCACATTGTAGGTACCCCGAGCGATCCTTTCCGAACATGCCACTACACATTTACAGAATACACTAAACATGCACACTCATACTTATGGAACAAGGGTAGGATGCCGACGACGACACGCGCTCTAAACCAGGTAAGTATACAGACATGTACCTGGGCGCTTCTTTCCTAGCCTTTAGCGCCATCGGGTTGGTCCTCTCCCTATCCGATCCCAACCCCTCGTAGAATCTAGTAGGTAGGGAACGGGGACACCCTGCTACACACTACTTTAAAGTTTATACTGACACCCCCCACCAACCTCACGGTTATAAAGCTAGGAGTCAGATATCCTTACGCAAGCACAAGGGACCATCTACGTCAGGTCATAACGCCAGATCAGAACACGCCGGTACGCATCCTTCATCCGGTACTTTTAAGACTAGTGTCTCGAGCTAGTTGCCCCGTGGACACGTATAGTCCACTACCTAATATCCAGATAGGTTACCGGAGCTGTAAGCTCGCTCACTTCTCGTTGCACTAAGAGTACAAGTCGCAACGGGGACACGTATTAGTGTGTGATGTCATTCCCTTTACAAAACCTCTGACGGGTTTCGTTTCACACGGCTTGTGGAACCTTTTAAGTTTCTCGCCGTCCCATAAAAAATCCGGTGACGCTGAAAATGCCCAGAGAAAATAAGCAAATTCACTCCAAAAAAATTACATTGTAATGTAATGTGATTAGGCTTTGATTTACCAATACATGCCTAATATTTTACATCAATGTTCGGTGAACTAAACGAAAAAGCAAACATGACTTTCTCGCTAATAAGCCGAGTCCAAACCACAGAGCATAGACTAGCGGATATAGGTACCTAACCTACTTACAACAGAATTATATTAAAAAGATAATTTACATAGACCACCAAAAACGCATTTGGTGCACAACAGTAGTGGTCCGTGGCCGTCCGATGGCGCAGTGGTGATTTCTAATGTTAAGCAACTTTCGCAAAAGCTGGTCATCGGATGGGTGGCAAAAAGTTTATCATCTCGAGCTCCTTTGTGCTTCGGAAGACATGTAAAGCCGTTGGTCCCGGCTGCATTAACACTCGTTAACAACCACCAATCGACACTGGGCCCGCGTGTTGATTTATGGCCCGTTATCTCTATCCATTCATAGAGAAGGCTCGTGCCCCAGCAGCACAGGGTAGAGAAAGTGGAGACATAAAATGAGCTGATGATGGAAATGTAGTGGTCGTTTTAATAGCCTACAATTCTACCAATTTACGACTTAAAGCTGATTAAACTATACTTAAAAGTCGAAATATCTTTCTTAATTTAAAATTGCTTAAAAAACAGTTCCAACTTTTAATCGCATTGTACCCGCCAACTACCATTGTTACAGAAATCAGATTATTCCATACACCGAGTTAAGTGCCAATTACATTGTCATTTACCTGTATTAATTAGGGAACTGAATAACAATGGTCACACATAACCATTAATTAGTGACATGGCAGGCTTGATAATTATCCCGACCCATTTCTGTCGCACGTTCCCGGGATTGTAAAGCATTTGCACATATCCGAAAAGCTTTCTTTGATCTTTTTTTATTCTTTACAACAAAACAACTAAAAAGTTATCTTAGTGGGTTGAAAAAGGCATAGATTTTGGGTTGAAAGCGGAATTATATTGAAGTGGGATGAAAAATGGGATGAAAACGGAAACACTCCTACATCGGTTACTTGAGTGGCACTGAATCACGTTATGTTTCTCTATATAGAATATGTATTATATTTTGTAGTATATTCATATTTTAGTGTATATATTGTTTAATATGTCTATGTATATGTGTGATTGTCTTTATATTATATAAAAATCAATTGCTGTCCGTTTGTCTCGCTAAAACTCGAGAATGGCTGGACCGATTTGGCTAATTTTGATTTTGAAATATTTGTGGAAGTTCAGGGAAGGTATAAACGGTGAGAAACATAATTAATAAGTAACGGAAAATACTAAAAACGACAATTTAATTTTCCAATACAAAATGATTTGTTTGTTTTGTTGTCATGGAAACTGTCAATGTGGTACGAAGTCTGCCGGGTCAGCTAGTGCTATATAAATATCATATTTTCTTAATAGTTCTGTGCGCAGTTTGTCTATCTAACTAGCTACTTTCATACTATCCTGCCACCATGGTCTGCTGGAAGAAATCTCTTTTTAGAGATAAGCTTACCTGTACTATTGCGATCCAAAATGTTAACCATTGTAAAAGTTTATTTGTTTACGAACTAATAAATAAATAAATAAATAAAGCACTTGGCCTTAATAATCTCATCTGCCTCCCTAGACAAGTGGCAAAACGCTAATAAAATAGAAAGTAAATAGAATGATTATAGTATGATCACTGATCACACTAATATTATAAATGCGAAAGTTTGTGTGTATGTCTGTATATTTGTTCCTTCTTCACGCTGCAACGGATGGATGTATTTGGATGAAATTCGGCATAAAGATAGTTTATAACCTGGATTAACACATAGGATAGTTTTTATCCCGACATTCCCACGGGAATCACACTAAAATATATTAAAAACGACAATTTAATTTTCCAATACAAAATGATTTGTTTGTTTTGTTGTCATGGAAACCAAAGAGAATTTAATCACTTGATGGAACTGTCAAAGCGGTACGAAGTCCGCCGGGTCCACTAGTATTGACATAAACGTCATTTATACGTAACGTTGACTAATGTTAATCCCGTACAGTAATCATTCTATTTTATTTCTATTTTATTACCGTTTTGCCAGGGGGGCTGATCGTCTGTGATGATAAGGCCAGTGGAAGCACACTCCCTTGGAAACGACTGAGGAACTGGCTATCTGACTGGCTGGCTATTCCGGTAGCTAGAGACAAGTCTTATCATTATTTTATTATTAGACTAGCGGCCGCTCGCGGTTTCACCCGCGTGGTTCCCGTTCCCGTGGAAATATCGGGATAAAAAGTATCCTATGTTTTAATCCAGGTTATAAACTATCTGTATGCTTAATTTCATCCAAATCTATCCATCCGTTGCAGCGTGAAGAAGCAACAAATATACACACATACACACAAACTTTGGCATTTATAATATTAGTGTGATTAGTAGGATTATTAGATTAGAGACTTATCTTTAGCTGCCGGAACACAACAATGCTGATATTACGGCAGCATATTAAGATAAGATGGTGGTAGCTAGCCAAGTGAAAATTAAAGCATCTATCAGCTTAACCAAGTAGAAAAAAGAAACACGAAACAAGAAACCCCCGCTGAATTGAACCCGGGACCTTTAATTCTGAGATCGGTCGTTAAACCACTACCAGCCATAGTTTTCGTTAACGTGATTGAATGGTGAGTGAAACTCGCACGCAGTACTAGTAGATGTTGGTAAATAACCTATGGATATAAAAAAAAGAGAATTTAAAAAAAAATCGACGTTCCATACTAACTCGATCAGCTGATGGGGGGTCATTTTGTATGGAGAGTCAACTTTTTTTTTATAATTTCTATTTACTGACGTTGTTATATTATTTATATAGACATGTTAACATGGGGACGTTTCGGGAATCTACACATATTACCAAACATCCTGTATAACCACAATCATGTATATATGTGTAGGTATGTGTTACTGTGTGTGTTGTATCGAAAGAAATGTCCGGACAATTTCGTCAGCGATCGCGATCCCACAGAAACCGCTAATTATCCCGTAAATCCTGGTCGTCCCGAAGTGTCGTTGTCACGGCATTTAATTTAACGGGGCCCCGGCAATTACTCGGCCAAACCCGGATAATCCCCTCTCAGGCCCCCAACCCCTCCCCACGCAGGGACTTTAAGCAGTCGTATAATTTATTTACGACTTTTTGTGGTTACTATATTGTACAGTGAAATGTTGTTTGGTAACACTTTACATTAGCATTTACGGGGGTGATAATTTATTGGGTTTTTTATGTTATCTGTAGGTAGGTATATTTATTACGCTGACAACTCCGTTGTTGCTGAGAGCCAAAATGTGTCCAGTATGCTCAGGAAGAGAGAAAAGAGAAAGTTTTTATCACTATTCAAAGGAGTAAAGTTACTGCAATCACATACTAATATTATAAATGCGAAAGTTTGTGTGTATGTCTGTATATTTTTGTTCCTTCTTCACGCTGCAACGAATGGATGGATTTGGATGAAATAGTTTTTATCCCGATATTCCTACGGGAATCACACAATAAATATACTAAAAATGACAATTTAATTTTCTAATACAAAATGCTTAATTTGTTTTGTTGTCATGGAAACCAAAGAGAATTTAATCACTTGATGGAAACTGTCAAAGCGAAACGAAGTCCGCCGGGTCCACTAGTGTTGTATAAAAATATCGCCATAACATCAATGTTTGTAGGGAGTTTCACCCGAGTTCATTGTGTAAAAACACGTGTTTTGAGGCTCCATTTTAAACTCAATCTACCGTACAATTATTCTTTCATAATATAATTAAATACACTTGAAATTGGCTTAATGCAAACCGCGAAGCCATTAATTAAGATATAATAATGTTTGTAGCATGATTGTGTGGCTAGAGATAAGATAGCTAGTGCCTCAGTAGTTCGGGATTCTGGGTGAAGTGCGCTTCCACCTTCGGCCTTATCATCACCATCAGGTGAAGATGAAGGCCAAGGACTTCCCCGTAAGATATAAAAAAACCGGCCAAGTGCGAGTCAGACTCGCGCACGAAGGGTTCCGTACGGTATCTATAAAAATATTTCAAGTTTTCACCTGTTATCGTTATTAAGACCGAGAAAAAAATTGGAAAAAAATCACGCTTGTTGTATGGGGGCCCCCTTAAATATTAATTTTATTTTAAGAAACATAGGTCAAAAAACGAGATAATTATTTCACTTTTTTATACAAAGCCTCTATTGATCATGGTTTGTATGGGAAAGTTAAAAAAATATCTCGTTTTTTGACCTATGTTTCTTGGAGAAAGTTGTTCAGTTTCATGGTATGATCTACCCACCTGTGGGAAAACAACCACTAAAATGTCTCGGTGTATAGTATAATACCAAAAAATAAAAAAATAAAATAAAATTAAAATTTTAATGGCAACAATAATACTGCTTATAGCAGTACTAGCTAGTAACTCTTATAGCAGTCATATTGCAGTTGTGAAAGCGAGACGCGTGTAGCGGCGTATACAAGCGTCTCGTTTACCTCTTTTCTCGGTAAGGCCCCTGTTCCTGTTAAAAACAATACATGAGTGTTTATTGGTTTATTTACACTTGATTCTCGATTATAACGAGTTCGGTAAGTACATCGTACATGAATTTAACTTAATGAAATTCTAGTTTATTTAAATATCTGAAACGGGAAGCGCCCGAACTCCACCTGATGTTAAGTGGAAATGTAGTCCAGACGCGAAGAAAACTGGTGCAGCGTAAAAAAAACAAAGCAGCATCATACACCCTCACCCAGCCGGCCCACAAGGTGCCTCTTCACGCCTTGTGTGAAGGAGCCCATCAGGAATGAGGGAAAACGTGTGCTGGTAGACTATTCCTTCCTATAAATCCGAATGATTACAAAATACAAAAAGACGTACTTATCTCCACAAACTATTTGAATTGAAATTACAAAGTAAAAAGGTTTCGTACCTAAGCGAATATGAAAGCTTCCGACTTCCCCGCAGGCTGTCGGGAAAAAAATTAAATTACCCACACTTGATTTGCTCCACAAAACGCTTACGAGACGGCCGCGCCGGGCCGAACTCAATGTTCAATGGAATAAACGGAAAGGTTGCCTACCCCGGCGCCAGCAATGCGCCCGGGAGGCTATTTGTTTGGTTTTTTTTCTATCCGGTCGATTTCCCACACACAGTACGGCCACAACATAAGGAGACCCAGAAGCTAAGCTTAATATACGTACCCCTTTTTTGTTGGAGAGAGTTTGCTGATTGCCTCAAACGGCATTTTCAGCATCACCGGGCTCGTTTGGAGGCGGCGAGAAACTAAAGGGTTTCTCAAGCCGTGTAAAACGAATCACCTTCGGAGGTTTTCTAGAGGGAATGGTATGCACGCACCAGTGCGTGTCCCCGTGCCCTACTAGATTCTCCGAAGGGTTCGGATCGGATCGGGGAGCGGAACAACCCGAGGGCTCGGGTTGACCGGGCCGTGGTGGTGAAGAGAAGCGGTATAGAGCGCGTGTGAACCGGTTCGTCGTGCCCTTGTTCTATGAGTACGGTGTCTTGGGCCTAAACTAGTATGCATGTTTAGTGTATTCTGTAAATGTGTAGTGGCATTAGAGGATCGGCCGGGGAATATGTAAAGCGCTCGAGAAACGCACATATAGACCAGCCACGGACAAGGATCTTGGAACAGCTCGCAACAGTCCTAGCTATAGATGTGAAGCTGGTTAGTAACATTTCAAGCGATAACTAGCGGCTGGAAACGGCTGCTTACATTTCATTGATATGTCACATGATTCAGTTTTTTGTTTTTGTCGTTTCTCTTTTGATTTTTTTACTATATGATACATTTAACTCAAAATTCTCATACAAAATGTGACGCAGCAGTGGAATAGGACTATTTTAATAATTTATTTGTGAGAGATGTTTTGGAAGTAGGTATATATCGATGAAATAAGTGTGGATAGATACTTACTAATAGTAAGCATTTAGTTGTATTTCATTGATGCACCTAAAGCCTGTGCGTCTGATTTGCTACTTTTATTTTTATAATTTTCATACACCACCACCTAAACACAAACGTTGTTTCATAGTTTCCTGTTCGTCTCTGAATTAAGTAAATTAGTAGGTATAAACGGTGTCTTCGGTGTTTATTTAAAAACAAAACAAAAATAGCAGAACATAATAAGTGCTACTGTTTAACAAAAATAAGAGTTTAACAATAAAAAAGGTAATAAAAATCGTTTTTTTTCTATGCTCAAGTCGGGTATCTACCCGGTATCAAGCAGCTGGTTATTCGTTTCTATCCGCTGGTTTCGGTAACTATCGGTTTAGAAGCCGCTGGTTCACAGCTATAGTCCTAGCTCTTGCGAGATTCCGTGTCCGTGATAGGCTGTCTGTGTGTGCGTTACTTGAGCATGTTTGTTTGTAGCATACCTTCTGTTGTCATCTTTTTTTTGTGGTACGGGCCCGTTAGACCGAAGAGTTTTTATAGGAATTTCGGTATCTATAGCTGTTGATAACAAAAGATCGATGAATGGAGGGCGGGGGAGTTGTAATTCATTTTTTATTAACTAAAACATGGCAGTATCACAAATACTTGTTATAACAGAACAGAACACGACACATTTTGACGTTTTTTTTTACAATAATAACGTAATAGTAAAATTTGGAGAGCTAGATGGCGTTGCGGCTTAAGCTGAAAGTTTAGGTTGAAATAATGCACGTAAAGAAAGAAGAAAGAAAGGAATACACTTATTGGCACACTGTTGTACAACAAAAACTAATTACATTTACAAAAAATAAAATAAAATATACCTATCCTATAAATATATATATTGAAAAACAAGGTACTTTCACAATAAAAAACAAAAACAGGAGACAAAGCGTGGCCAACTAGGCCCAATCTCAGCAAATGCTACAACGACATGAGGCCGCTGCAACGCTGGTATTAGGGGCCTAATTGGTGACGTCACAACAAAAAAACATAAAAAAAACAGAAAACCAACAAAGATAAATAAATAATTTAAAAACAAAAAAAATTATAAAAATAACTTAACGCTGCACTATCTTGGCTGTTTGCCTTTTCAATCCAAACTACTTATTACAAGTTAATAAAAAAAAAAAAACCATTCAATAAGGACGGCGGCATCTAACACTCAGTGGCAAGATGGCGGCGATTGCTTACAATAATTACGATAATAATACAAAATGTCACCTCTAACCTACACACACAATATTCCACGTCATTACAGCACGTGGCAGCACATGGACAGCACAGACTACATAAAACAGTGAACAAGTTTGGGGCTCTTCTTGGCGGGAAAGTGAAGCGTCATGTCTGCGGTTTTGTCTTATTTTCCAAAATTTGTGTTATGTCGAATATTAATGTGAAATAATGGTGGATTATTAACCGTTAAAAGTGTTCGTGAGTGTGCATAAGTGTTGGCAAATGAAACAAAACAGTGCAACGTCACTTTTCAAATTCTCTCAAGAAGCTCGCATGAGGACTTAGTAAAGCCCCACATCTTTACTAAGATACTCGAGGGGTTGGGGGGTGTATCATTTCTCACTTCCCATTTCTAATATCATTCATCATCATCATATAAGGAAATATTGTTTATTTATGTATTACTTGTAAGAAAATTACTTTGACACTGGACAATCAACAAAAAAATAAAAAAATAAAAAAAGTTTGGGGCTTATTGGAACATAGAACTAACAAACTACTAAAGCAACTTTGGTAATGTCGGGAGTAATAATTTCTTGAGCTTTTCCGTGCTTCGAAAGGTACTTTAAGTTGTTGGACTGGTTGTTATCGAACATGACAGTCGTTAAAACCCACAGAACCCTCCATGTGCAAAACCATCTGACAACTTGAAGCAAAAACATATGAGGACAACTGGTTCATGGGTTATTGTAAACTCGTTACAAATTGAATTAACCACGTATAAAACGAATATGTACAGTCGGCACAGTTCTATTTTAATGTTATAAATAATTTTGGTTCATTGAAAACTCGCCACCTGGTTTTTTCCGTACAGACTGCTAATAAATTAAACTCTTAATTACTTAGGTATACTTTTAGCCAAAAATATATAAAATATGAAGATTGGTAGTGAGCTTACAATAACCCTTACCAATATGTAAATAATAAATAAATGTTTATAAATAAATGTTTCCCACACTCACACCAATTATCTAGCCCAAGAAAGCTTCCTTATGAAACTCGAGAAATGGTTAACTAGACAACGGATAAACATACTTAATATACTTATAAATACTTACTCATTATACATAGGAAACACCCAGATCCGAAACAACTTAGAAAAACAGGTATTTCTAAATTGATCCTTATCTAAATTGATTCTTATTCTTAAAAAAAATTCTTATTCTGATCCTACCGGGGATCGAACCCGGGCCTTCAGAGATGGCGACACCATAAAAACCGGTGAACAAGCCACACGACCAAGGAGGTCGTCAATAATGTGGCATAACGTATAGTTTGACGCTTGAGGCGAGTTCACTTTCAATGAATGGAAGTTACAAAAATGTTACGGATTTACGTTGTGGCCAGATTAAAATAACTCATATAAAATATGTAACTACTAGAAACGAAAATATGTGAGGACAACTTGTCCATAATATTTTTATGCTTGTGACTGTACTATACTGTCACGTGCGGAAGGCTTGACAGTTGTAAGATGCTCTAAACATAAACTTATTTACTACAAAACGATGGTAAATATTTTCAGCAGTTTAAAATTAAAATATTTTATTTTACAGACCACTAGACCAGTTGTTAATTAGATCAGTTGCGATTTAGGTCAGTAGACCAGTTGCGTTTTAGACCAGTTGCTAATTAGACCAGTTGCGATTTAGACCAACTGATACTAACTATTGTTTAACTTTGAACACTGTTTTGTAGTACAAGTCACAACTAATAAAGAGTCAGGTTTGCGGTTTTGTTTTATTTTCTAAACTTTGTTATATGTCGAATATTAATGTGAAATAATAGTGTATTATTAACCGTTAAGTGTTCGTGCACGTGCATGAGTGTTGGCAAATAAAACGAAACAGTGCAACGTCACCTTCCATATTCTCTCACGAAGTCCGCGTGAGGTTTTAGTAAAACATCTTTACTGAGATACTCAAGGAGTTGGGAAGTATATTCGAGATCGAACAATATCATTTCTCACTACTCATTACTCATCAACAAAAAAGAAAGAAAACGAATAAAGTCAAATATTAACAAAAGAGGTTATCATATCAAAACAATTAAGCGACACGGCGGCGTCTGGCAAAAGAAAAGGCATAGAATAATAAACCGATAATTGTTTTTGCCGGCCGCGCTCCCCTCGCCATAACTTCCTCCCGTTCTCTTTCCCTCCTTCGAATACTGCGCGTCGCAAAAGTTTCGACGTTTGGAAGTGCCAAAACTTGTACTTGTCGAAAATTTGTTGACTCCATTCTGCTCTTTTGGCGACTCTATTAATAATTTGATCTATCGATTCTTTATATGGGAGTGTTGTCTTCTCTATTAACGATACTAGCACTTTACACGCGACTTCGTCCAGTGGATTTGAGATTTAAAAATAAACTCTTTTAAAAAAATATATGTAAGCTTGATGTGCAGCAGGAATTCGACCGAGTGTGGCACAAGGGCCCATTGTGTAAACTAAAAATTTGCTTACCACATACTGCATACACGCTCCTCAGGTCTTATATGCAACACCGGTTATTCCAGGTTAGGTACGGAAATTGCTTCTCTTCCTTGCACCAAATAGAGGCTGGAGTACCTCAGGGCTCTGTCCTCGGACCCGTTCTGTACACTATGTATACTGCTGACCTACCCGCTTCTGACCAAGTTATCACTGCAACTTACGCAGACGATACCACAGTCCTATCATGCAATAAATGCCATATCACCGCATCCCTGAAACTCCAAAAAGAACTTACCGAAATGCTATCAACGGTATCAGGTATCTAGATTGCGAATTGGACATACTAACTTTTCTCATATTCATCTTATAACTAAAAGTAACAAAGAAATGTGAGTGTGGTCTGGATTTCACTGTTGTTCATCTTCTGGTAGAATGTGTAGCATATAAGAAAGAAAAATTATTTTGTAACATTCCAAATAACCTTTTCCAAAGAACTTTTGAGTTCATCAAAATTATTAATGTTTATAAATTAGTGTTATTACCCATTGTGGTCGCTGATGACCTTAGATTTTAAAAAGCGACCATAAATAATAATAAAAAAAGATGTTCTCCTTCTCTTAATTTGTTCCATAAAAGCTCTTCTTGGCGTTTCACTCCCTCCCTTTCCTGCGACGCCGACGGAGCGGTAAGCGACTAAATACATCATCATCATCATAGTGAATCTAGATAGATTCAAGACAACAAGATTGTTAGGGAAATTTTTCGCCACTTTCCTTTATCGTTGATGGATGCGATGCGATGGCTTTTGTCCTAACCTATATGGTATAGCTTATATACAGGGTAATTGAAATATAGCGCTGTTTATGTTCCTAGATAAGATAAGATAATAGCATGCAAATACATAGGTACCTACTTACGTGATTGTTTCGACGCTGTGAAAAAAAGGAAGAAAGAGGAGATAAGAAAACGTCCTTGCTGAATTTTATGCCGGTTGTTGGCAATGCAAAATCTTTAGCTCCTCTAGACAAGTACCTAGCATAACGCTCAAAATCCTATTTGATAATGATAACGCTAATAGAATAGAAACGAAATAAAATTATTATTATGCGGGATTACCATAGGACAACGATACGTATAAATAACGTTTATATCATACCCATAAAATAATCAGTCTATTTAATTTATATGCCATCAGCCTTAGATAAATGATTGGTCTCGCTGCACTCGACCGCAGCGAGACCAATCATTCATCTAACTAAGCTATCAGCGTTATGTGTCTAGGGCTCAGAATAAGAACTAATAGATTTAGTTATTGTTCTGAGGTCTAGGGCAGTCATGTAGACTAAAAAAAAAAAAAAATAAAAAAAAAAAAAAGCTCAATTATAGTAGCCAAAACTAAATAAATAATTTTTAATATTTGACGTCTATAATATGACAGTCATGAAATTAATTGTAGCCTACACAAAATAAAACATTTAGTATACCAGCCGTGACGGGTGAAAATAAAATTATAAAAGGTACTTAATTGTTATATTGTTTTCTAAAGTTTACGCGAACACTACACATTGAAATGAAACAACTTTTACGGATCTACTCGCGTTTATTTTGCACATTACTTATTTAATGTTTATATATTCTGACGTTTCGAACCCTTTGAAATGAAATGAAATGAAATGAAAAATATTTTATTCGGAGCATCTATGACAACTTGACATAATGGACATTTTAAATTTATAATTATGTAACTTTGCAGGTAATTGTTAGTTTTCATGGCCTTCCGTGATTTTGATTGTGCTTGTTATTTAAAGAAAAATTAACCTTATCAGTAGCCCTTTAGATCTGCATCATAAAATACGGCATGTAATTTTATGTCGCATTTGACTGGTTCGAGTCCCGCTTAAAACAAGTAATTTTTCAAAAATCCATAAATGCAGAATTTTTTGTTTTTAAAAACAAAGGAAAGTCTCCTTTAAACAGAATGTGCTATTTCCAATATTTAAGGTAGTTGCCATCCATGTGGCATCCGATCTTTCCACCCTGTATAATAGGTATAGCATTGTGAATGCAAAGTCAAAATAATATAAATTCTATCTCTATCTTATCTCTCAAACTGACATTACGGCAATACTTTCTCTATATTACCTATCTCTCTCTATATTATGTCATTAGTCATGTGAGCGGGCTCAGCCCAGCAGTAACACGTTTACTGACTGGTTAAGATTTAATTGCAAATACCTACTTACGTATATGTTAAACTACCATTTTTTTAATTCTTTTTAACAGCAGGCTTCGATGTCACCAAAATTCCTTCTGCAACTAGCAAGCCCATCTGCAACTAGATGGCTGTATGTGATTGATGAGTAAAGAGGACAACAACATTATTTCTTATAAAAAAAGAGACGGAAGATGAGCTTTCTGAGAACAAGATGGTATCGGCCCTTACTAGCGACGCAGCGCCGGCGCATCGTCCATAAAAATACTTTTTTTCTTTTAGTAGGTACTTATTTATTCATAACACCTTTGTCGGCGTGTCCGGTGCTCATTAATATCTATTAGTCGGAAGAGGCGTGCGGCAACAATCATAATGATCATACAATTAAAGAGCTTGGGGTTTGAGCTGTTTGAATGATGAGTTATGATGGACTATAAGGACTGAAATAATTTGACATTTTGTCAATTGCGCCAAAGCTGTTGGCAGTACCGGATTAACCTAAAGGCAAGAAAGGCACGTGCATTAGGGCCCCTCGTCGCTTAGGAGGGGTCTACAAAAGAGTATTTTTTCTACAATTTTCCAAAGAGAAAAAAAATTGCATATCTACTAGTTTTTTAAATGATTAACTCCACTTGCGATTACGGCTACTGAATAAAAAATCTTGAAATATATTTAAAAATAAAATACATAAAAATACTAAGAAAAGTTCATATTCAAACATAAACTTTTATTAGGATTTTTGATGACAGCAATATTTATGATTAATTATTGTTTAATTATTTAATAAATAATGATTTACATAAAACTTTTACTGTGCTAAGCTTAGACGATAAAGGCCCAAAACATGCAGTGCCCAGGGGCCTATACACGGCTTAATCCGGCTCTGGTTGTTGGGGATATTTCCCGTTTGGTAAATTTCCCATTTGCTCTTTTTCTTCTTTGTTAACGGTTTTCCACCCAATGCTGAGTGTAGGTCTCTTCCAATGCATGCCATTCCTTCCGGTCTTTCTCATCCAACCTTTCCCCGCCACCTTGACAAGGTCGTTAGTCCATCTCAAAGTTTGCCTGCCTACGGTCCTGTACCCCACATTAGGTCTCTAGCACCCTTTTCCCCCATCTGTGAACCTGCTAGTTATATTTATTTAACAAAACGCAACTTTAGATACTGTTTCAAATGAGGTATACCGTGGTTTTACCAGATAGGAATTAGCCGTTGTTGACTACTGTTATCGCACTGACCTTTTACGGTCAGTTTACCAAATTTAGCTTTTTTCGCCTCAGTCTTTCTTTCGCCGGCCGAGGGTTAATTCCTAGGTCAGAAAAAGTGTGTTTCCCACAGGATATCAGGATACAGATGTATAATTAAATGTAAAAACTTACAAGTAAGATACCGGTTTAGACCCACAGGTCCCGGGTTCGATTCCCAGCGGGAGGTACCTACATGTTTGTGTACTCGGTTTTGGTTGGTGGTAGGGCTGTTTTGTCCGCCTGGCTAGCTACCACCGTCTTATCTAAATACGAGTATGTCACCATAACATCAATGTTTATTGTAGCATATTGTTGTGTTCCGGCAGCTAAAGCTAAGATAGCTAGTGCTTCAGTAGTTAAGGATCCCGGGTAAAGTGCGCTTCTGCCATTGGCCTTATCATCACTTAACATCAGGTGAGATCAAGGCACTGTACTTACCCGTAATATAAAAAAAAATACCTTCAACCAATGAAATCCAAAACCGCTTGCACTTACAATGATGATGAAACGTCTACCAAAGCGAATGCAATTTCAATTTGCTCTCCAGCGATGTTATCATGTCCAAATTACTCAATTCAGTTGATGTCAATTCGCGTTTGGGTTGTCAGTAATGCGTCGGATCACGCTATCGTGAAATCAATAACCTTTGACAGGACTAATGTGTTCGTCCGTGTTTAATTTATAACAGGGTGTTCGAATGTCTATAACTGTATAATCTGTGGTTTTAAAGGTATAATTTCCAACAAAAAGTGCCATGGAAAGTTAAATTTGTATAAATTTAGTTAAGTGGACGGTTTTTTATGTATTAATCATAAAAAGTTTCATTGGAATTCGATGTAGTGTTCAATCAATCAATTTAATGTTTATTTAATACTAATTTCATTCATTTTATACAATTACAACATTTTAAAGTTATTTGAGGTTGTTACTAAAATTCCTATACACATTTTTTTTTCAAATACAAATTTTATTTAAATCTCAAAAATGTATAAAAGAATAATGGCTTTTACAGTTATGTAGATATTATGTTTTCAAGCATTTCTTTTGTTTTTCGACATGGAACATTTTTAATTTAATGGGCGTTCGAAATGAACATCCTGTACATGCCTTCGGGCCAGAAGTGGTAAACCTTGAACGCTATTAGAAAGTCTTTGACTATTTTTGTAATGAGGACATGTAGAGTTTAGCCATTTATGTTTGTTTAATCTTTTTGTGTAGGCACATAAGGAGATTATGTAATAAGGTATTATATAACGTGTAACAGAAACGTGTGGTCAAAATGAAAAGATCCAAAGTGTATCCGATCTAGATCTTGTATGCAGAGTTACTAAGTCATGATTATTAATTTTATTGTGTTATTGCAATTTTTAATTTAATATTTCTATTAAAATTAAAAAAAAATCAAAATTCAAAATCATTTATTCAGTTTAGGCTACAAATAGCTTATATGAACGTCATTATGTCATCGGTTCGTAAGTCTACTCTGGGCGGGAGATCTTGTACTGAGAAGAACCGGCAAGAAACTCAGCAAGTGTCCAGCTCTTTTCTGCTTTTTCCCCTTACAGCGTCAAAAAATATTGGAAAATATCATAAAAGGACACTTTCCATCACAAATAAAAATACAAAAAATAAAGGACAATCACACATGTTAAAAAAAAAACAAAAGAGAAAATATAATCTATATAAATAAAAATTAATCACTGAAATGTATGTACGCGCATAACTTCCGATCGACTACGAAAATTGGATAATTTTTTTTTTATTGAGTTTGTTATTGTCAGGACAAGGTTTGTAGAGAAGAAAATTAAAAGAAAAAAAGATATTTTTACTAAAATATGTATTTTTTAAATATCATGAGAAAAGTGAGTGAGTTAATGTGACAGAATGACGTACAGATCATTTGACAACTTCGAATGGATAATACGTCATTACCGCTTTTTTTGCAAAAGAGTTTCGTGTGTTTGAAGGTTTATCGTAGTGTTATAATGTTATTGATTTAAAGAGAATGCCACCTATGAGGCGTCAAAATATCGGTCGGCGTACGCGTAATGCAAGTCAATTTCACAACACGGTCCATGAATCATGTTCTTCTTCACTATTTCATACAATTCTAGATTTACTTCGGGAATTTCTGCGCAAATTATTGAGTCAATTTCATCTGGTCTTATTTTTTCGACCATCCACAGAAGAATATGCGCATGAGGCAGTCCTCTCTTCTGCCACTATACAGAGTACATCCAACATCGTATGTTTCCGAAGACATGATATTTCACAATGAAGTTCATAAGCGCTTTGAGTTTCTGCTTGAACACTCGTGCTGTTATGTCATGACGATCATGCTTCACGCTGGATGATTGACCGGATTATAACAGATTAGTGATTTCTATCCATTTTGGGTTGCACGTTAAAGTAATATATTATACTTACCAAATACCAAATAATGGACAAAACAACGTTTGCCGGGTCAGCTAGTAATAAATAAATATAAAAAATATAAATAAAAAGATATAAAAAATATAAAAATAAATAAAAATATCATCATCATCATCATCTCAGCCAAAAGACGTCCACTGCTGGACAAAGGCCTCCCCCAAGATGGGGGGTATTTGCCATAATCGCCAAGCTTGGCAGGCGGGTTGGCGATCGCAGTAGGTTGAAAAAAAAAAAAAGAAAAAAAAAATATAATTGCAAATATACATCAATTACCAGTTAAAATTTTCACAATGTCATACAGCACTAATAAAGGTCAAAAATTGTCTAAGAAAGAAAAAAAAAACAAAATTAAACTATAGTCAATAATAATAAAAATAATAGTAAGCAAGAGGAGGAGGAGAAGGAGGGGGAGGCCTTTGTCCAGCAGTGGACGTCTTTTGGCTGAGATGATGATGATGATGATGATGATGCAAGAGCAGACCAGCCTCCACAGGCGGCACACGTTCACGAGTATGACATATGAATCAGCCATCGCTTCACTCAACCATATCTGAGGGAATGTAACGACCCGACGCACATGCCACCACCGCAGAGACAATAAAGAGAGCATGCCACACTCAAGCTACTCTAAATAAAAATAAACAAGTCTCAGCCCTAGTGGTTTAGTAATCTCTGTGTACTAACATTTATGATCACTGCTGAGCTTATGCGCGCCTGACGCGCATCCCTTCACAAATATAAATACATCATTAACCACTGCATGACAAATTAAAGTTGATAATTATGTTTCAGTAACAACACATACAAGTTCTAGATAGGACACGCTTTGGATCTTTTCATTTTGACCACACATTTCTGTTACACGTTGTTTAATAAGCATTGAAGAGTATGTAATTGAAACAGATATATCATTTACGAGTATCGTTAACTCCACCTATTAGAAAGTCTATAGCTGTTCTTGAATTGAGGACATCAGGTTAATGTTGGGTAGTAGACTGGCTAGTCAATAAAGCAACTGTCAAAACGATTCTTTTTAATAGAAATTGTATGGGAATAACAAACTGACTTCTTGGCGGGAAAGTGAAGAGTCATGTCTGCGGTTTTGTTTTATTTTTAAAATTTGTGTTATGTCGAATATTAATGTGAAATAATCTTAATGGTGGATTATTAACCGTTAAGTGTTCGTGAGTGTGCATGAGTGTTGGCAAATGAAAAAAAACAGTGCAACGGCACTTTTCAAATTCTCTCAAGAAGTCCGTCGCATGAGGACTTAGTATAGCCCCACATCTTTACTGAGCTACTCGAAGGAATCATACAGGAAATATTGTCTATTTCTGTATTACATAAAAGAAAAATTACTTTGACACTGGCTAAATGTACTAATCTCACGAAGCCATTAACTAAAAAAAATAAAATAGCAAACTGTGACGTCACTATTTTGTTCCGTCAATTGGGTGTTTATCATAACTTGAGCTTTTTAGGTTACAGAAATGTATGCTTAGGTTAAATAAAAAACTGGTAAGTAAATGATTTATAGAACTGTTACGTGATTTTATTGGTTGCGACTAATGCGTGCGTTTCAACGGAATATTCCTGATGAATTAAATTCTGAACTACTGAACGATACTCAGACTCAGGTGAAGTGAAACGAAACGCAACGCTAATTTCTGAACGCGCTATAAAACAATAAAAAAGTATTAGATAGTGCCAAGACTACAAAGAAATATGTTTTTAAACATTTAACCTTTTTACCGCCAACAACTTCTATAAGAAGTTCGAGAATTTCGTACCGTCCACGCCAGCACTTCTATAGAAGTTCTTCTTTGTACCTACTTTACTAAAATACATTTATACGTTGGCGTACAGCGGGACATCGCGTGCAGGATAGTTGGGCGGTGAAAAGGTTAAATAAATAAATTTGGAAAATACTTATTATTTTTTCTTTAAATCCTTTTTTTTATACTAGTTAGTGATAGATTTACTTTAATTTCCTGAGAAATAGTTGGCAACCCTAGTCCACCTTGCCACCGGACGACCGGACGCTTCTATGTCCATGTCAAACAAAAGTTAAAAGTTAAGATAGGAGTTTTTGACGAGACCACAATACTCCACTTTGATGGATATACCTATATGTACCAAAACGTGAAAGGAGATCGCGTCATTCATATAGGAGTACATAACCTATGTGAACGTAAACCAAAAGCTTACACAATTAAATTAGATCACCCATCCGAATTCCCGACATTAAGAAAGTTGCTTAGCTTTCACGATCTTGATTGACACACGCCGCCAACCAACTCTACCTCAACATAGACAATGAACGGCCAAAGAGAAAACTGTGAGAGTCGGCATTGTGTGCGGTGAAACCCGCTTTCTAGCGCACGATTCGCGAACGAGGCGTTTCTATTAATCATGACGTGAATCGTCACGACGCGAACGCTCAAGATACACAGAATCGGTGTTTCTGTATGCTGATGACGATAGACACAAGGAGTTTTGGTCCATCACTGTCGTTTTCGATCGTCAACTAAGAATACCGAGAAAAGTTTTTTGAATCCAGTGTTAGCATTGATCACAGCTCCTGTTGATATGGTATGATATGGTTATTAAGGTCTTAACACTAGTAACATTTAGAACGCTATAATAGGAGACAAGCATTTTAGCAGTTACTTACTACCTACTAATGATAAACGCCTACTACCTAACCAATCTTTCTTGAGACTTCCTTAATGCAGAAACGAATAATGTTCTTACTTCTATACCTCTCGTTTTACTGGCTAAGTGTATTTGCTGACACATCAGGCATCCGAATTGTGCTGGTAATCCTTTAACGATTTGGCTGGACGACCAGCCAGATTTCAAAAGACTTAATTCATGAATGACGTGTCTTATAATTTTTATTAAAGATACACGTCAATTAACTCCACTCCACCTAACTGTGATCGAGTTTAGGTAGCGATTATAATTTTAAGTTTTCATTCATTTTCACCCATCCAGCACTGACCTCGAAACTTATTTATGTTCAAGCTTGATATAGCTCAAACCAGATGGCTTCTATGAAATTTATTGCTCACTTCAGAGTAGGTGGTGCCCGCAATGTCTATCAGGTGAAGCAAGTAATTGCTATAAACGAAAGTACCTATTGAGTCCACGTGTCGGATCTTAATGACTGCTAGTTCGTAAATGCTCCTCTAATGACGTTGCGTGTCGAAGATATATAGACTGTTCTATTAAATCGTAATAGCTAACATTACAACAAGAATGTGTGAGGTTGGTGGCTGAAATATTTCGTTATAACAACAATGCTGCAGCATTGTTGTGCATTGTGTCCCACAAACAAGCGCAGTTTGTTGGAGCTACCGTGAAGGGCAGCCACGTGCGCGTACTGCGTGTTTTAAACGTTTTTTGAATTTACGTTCAGTGATTCCTATTGAATATAATGGTGCATACACGTTATTCTGTATACGGTTGTAAGTCGACGTCGAAACACAACAAGAATTTAAAATTTCATAGATTTAGATGACTAAATAGTTTCTTTTTTCTTTTTATTTTATTTATTTTGCCAACTTATTTTTGATTAATAATGAACGTTTTTACAACACATACCTATTAACTAATACAATTACAAATATCAAATTCTAATTCATCACAAACACTACAATTTTCACTTGTTTCCTCAGTCTCATATGTTTTATTACGCTAATTCTGTGTTTTTATTCTCAATTATCAATTGAATCGAATTTTTGTTAACGAGACCATCTATCTTTTGCTCTAGTTCTTGTTTCGCCTTGGCATTTATTGGGCATTCTGTTATTATATGTAAGATGGTATCGTTAGCATCTGTATCACAGTTGCACAACGGGCTCTCCTTGCTAAATAGTTCCTTCGTAACTCTAACTCCAACCTAGCGGATTTTTCTAGTGTAGGTAGGTATATGTATTCTCTACAGCGCAAGCCCTTGCGCAAAGTGTAATCATTATGTTTACAACTTATTGGAGTAGTTGGGACGCCGGACCAACAGAAAAAGAACAGGTTCTATATTCACCTATTTTTTAGGGTTTATGTTTGAGATTTCTGGGTTTGTTTCTATTTTTTTTCATTTTTTAAGCAATCCGAATGCGAATTCAAATATTGTTTTAATAATTGTTCCGCCTACGAAGCTTCGTGGTTCCACCCCAGTGGCCATAAGTCCTGCGAGCGATGTGCCCTACCCACTGCCACTTAAGCTTAGCAACTCTAATACAAATACAAATATAAGACAATTGTGTGTAGTGTAGTGGTTTGACCATACCAAGACGTGAAACGTTTGATAACTTATATTAAAAATAATAATTATCGAGTTTTTACGTAGAGCTTTCTCTACATAGAAGACAGTTTGCGGAACCGGTGCGATGGTGATAGAATCATGAGTCCTATTTAGAAATGCCTCTGATAGTGATCTTACCTGAATCACAGAAGAGATAATAGTACCAACTTCGTCTAAATAAGGTTTGTTTCACTTTATTTCACGTAAAATACCGGTTAAATACCGTATTTAGGTAATACATAATATACAATTAGTTATATTAAAAACAATACATGTCTCTACTGAAAGTTATCAAAATAACGTTAGTAAAATCATTATTCGAAATTCATCACATTTTTTTTTTCAATTTCATTTATCAGTTTATTTTTCTTCATTAGCCATTGATGTCCTACTGCTAAAGCCTATAATATCAGCCCTAAACAAAGGTATACAAAGGTATAAAATGCAGCCCAATGATTTATCTATAAATCTGCTATACCATATAATATATAATACAATAAGTTTCCATCCTCTATTTAAAATGGTGGGTCGTAATCTCGGGGCAGCAAGCTCTGTAGCGGCGCCTCTGCGCGGGCGCGGGTTAAATCACTGTTTGCCGATACAGCGGCCATTAGCAATGCAAATGACGCCTATTGAGCCGGCTCCGTGGCGTGCGTAGCGTCAGCAGAAACGATACACGATTATTATTTATAAAATAAAATAGTTTAAGTACATTTAATTTGTGTAACAAAAAAAATTAAAAGGGTCTACAATACTAAATCCGCCGTCAGTTTTCTTATAATATAATTATTTAGATAGTTATACCTAATAACGAGGAGTGTTTGCGTTTTTTTCCTCTTTTTTATTTTTATGTAAATACTCATCATCATCATCTCAGCCAAAAGACGTCCACTGCTGGACAATAGCCTCCTTCCTCCAAGGATCTTCACAACGACCGGTTTTGTGCTGCTCGCATCCAACCTCGATCCGATCCGAACCCCTCGGAGTATCTAGTAGGGAACGGACACACGCACTAGTACATGATGCCATTGCTGCCAAATCCTCTGGCGGTGTTTCGTTTCACACAGCTAAGAACCCTTTGAGTTTCTCGGCGCCCCCAAAAAAGTCTGGTAACTCTGAAAATGCCGTTTGAGGCAATCAGCAAACTCTCCAAAAAAAACATAACCAACCTTGCATCCTACGACCTTCACCAGATCGTCGGTTTGCCGTAAGAGGCTTGCGCAGACGGCGTTTTCCGGTACGTAGTCGCCACTCGAGAACTGTAAATACTAGGTACATTAAACCAATGAGTTTTTAAACTGTACACGTATAGTCGACCATGAAATTGCTTTATCACTTTTGACAAAAACTTCCATTACAATAAAATTTCGCTAAGGCTCATTGTCAATAATGACAACGTATCTGTCACTTGGTCTTTTAAACAAAAATAGAACTTGTTTTTTTATTTTATGCAAACAAAATTCACTTCTAAGGTGGTAAAGCTATTTCATTGTTGATTTTTTCTAGTAAAATTTTACGTTGTATAATATATATTTTTACAACGTAATATATTACTAGAAAGAAATCAACCGGTTATCGGAAAGTCGTGGATTTGATTCCCACTCGAGCTTGCTGAGGCTGATTGATTTTTTCTAGTAAAATTTTGTAACTTTTTATATAAGGTCACATTTTATCAATTACAATTAATATTTTGACAAAACATCTAATAATACCACAAAAATAAGGTCCTAGCATTAAAAACAAATTCAGGCTAGTTTTTTTTTACTTTTCCTGTCACAACAATTGTAATACTTTTAAGAGCGGCCTCTCTGTCAGCTCTTTTGAATTAAACTACGGGCACGTGTTGTTACGGAGAAGCGGAGAAGGCATTGCGGTCTCTCTGTTTCGGCTCCTTTGAATTGAAACTATCGAAAGTGCTTTATTTTACTTTTTAATCGAAGTGTCTTTTGGCGTTTTATATACATATATGTTGTTGAATTGATCCTCAAAATATTTGCAGCTAATAAAATGTGACCTTATATACCGTTGTGAATGCTAAATTCAAAATAATAAAAATTATACATAAAATGGTAGAATTGACTTTATACACAATAACAATAACAATCCATTAATAATTGTTTTATTTATAGTGATGTTGTCAATGTGGCAATAGCTGGTGAATTGAACTACAAAACAAATCATAAAATATCAAACAAAATCTCATTAGTATCAAAAGTCCACTGCTGTAGGCTTCTCTTTGTAGACGTCACATAAACCGGTCCTAAGGTCAACTATAAATTGTCTAGGTCAATCTGAAAAACACATTATATATTGTATAGCCCATTTTGCTATAGGTAGACTTATGATACAGTTACCATGTGGCATGATATAACTTGAACTTGCGGTTCAACTCTTTCAAAAAATTTGTGACAATCTTGAGGAGCTGAAGAAGCCTTTTAAAAATTATTACTTTATTTTCGTCGTCTTTTGTCTAATAAATCGTCATGGTGTTATTAAAAAATGTCATATTCAAGCTATTTCTATTTATTACTACTATTTTATGACATCACAAAAATGTTACCAAAAAATTTTGTTTTGCTGACCGTGTAAGAAATTTCGTCAGCGTGTTTTGCTTTAGCGTGCCGGTCCTGCGGCGGTGTGCGCTGACGCTCCAATGTTTACGATACGTGTATGTAAATATCGCACATCGGCACCCCAGCGTAGGCTGACCCACCGCTTCACTACAAGCGGGAACTACCGCAGCGAAAGCGAGGGAAATTCGTATGTTAAAACGGTCTAGTTGTACTGGTTGTTTGATGTATGAATTTGCGAGTGTTCGTGAGCAACGCGTTACACGGTTCACCTTCGTCCGACCTCGGTTTCGACACCACACAACTAGTTATTGTTCTTGAGTTCGCAGCGCGTGCGCTGGGCACTGATGAGAGCAATGCGTTCTATTTTTAAATTCAATGATTGCTGTTGTCCGATCGCTTTTTAAAAAGAAAACGACTCACGGTATAAGGACTGAGTGCTCTTTTCTTCTCACGACCTTCGTGGTTAAATGCTTTTTTATTGTGTTGTTTTATTTAATATAGGTTAATGGCTTCGCACTGTCTGTGCTTTTTGTCTAGTTAAAATTAGTGACCATTGTTTTTTTAAACAGCTTGGTTACATTTAGACACATATATAGCCATTTAGCCATTGTCAAAGCTAAGCGAAACGATGTAAAACAAAAGTTGTTCAAAAGTCGATAGGTAAGTATAATGAGTTATAAAAATTACAGATATTGAATAATAAATGAAATGCAATGAGTTTCAGTAAACATGTGGATATTTAAATCACGCCCGCCGCCGCGCCCGCCGGCGTCGACGTCGACGACGCCGACGCCGACGAACGCCTTAAAAAATGTTTAAAGTGGCCATGCAGTTTTATTGCATTTCCCATCACTCATGCATGGTAAGCTTGTTACGCTTAAGGCGAGGGTTTCGAAAAAAAAACGGTCTTTTTAAATGAGTTTTATTATATTATATATACCTATATGTATAAGGATTTTAAATAAAAAAAAAATGTTATTCATTGGCCTTTTAGCTAGTAATTTTGGCTGGTATTTTCACGATATTTTATAATTTCCTGCATCGAATATAATATCATACATACGACAAAGAAAAATATACCAAACCAATTGTCTTTGAATATGTAATAGTTGTCGGCCATTATAATTTTAATAATAAGTAAACGTTTAATAAAATCCACATTATTGCCTAATTCGACGCTCGCGCCATCATTCAGTCCCGAGCGGAACGCCTTGGAAATCTCACAGTCGGAAACGCTCGCCTTAATAATCCACCATTGTAATACAATAAATAATAGGTGAAATACACATTTAAAAAATAAAAAAAAACATATAAAAACTGCTTTGACAATTTTTTTTTTTAAATAGAAACGAATAGTTCAGCACACGTTTTCCTTCCTTTCTATGACATGGGAACCTTTAAACGAGGCGTGAAGAGGCACCTTGTGGGCCGGCAGGGTGAGGGTGACTGATGCTGCGTTGTTTTCACGCTGCACCAGTTGTCTTCGCGCCTTGTCTCCATTTCCACTTAACATCAGGAATGATGGGGTAATTGGCCACGCTAACTAAAAAAAAAAGTAAACAGCCTATGACTGTCCCACTGCTGAGCAAAGGCCTCCGTCATTGAAATGAAGTCATCGCTACAAGTGATATAGAAATAGAAATAGAAATAATTTATTGTATAACTGTGTACAATATAGTTCTTAAATAATAAATAGTATCAACAGTTTATCCATTTCGGACGTAGTAGGTACAATGTGTTTTGTGAATAATACCGATCTTCTCTTGCCATCAAAAATCCGAACTACATTTTTCCCGACCTGGGAACTGAACCCGGGACCCGCGTGGTTCTCGTTCCTGCGGGAATACCGGTATAAAAAGTATCCTATGTTTTAATGCAGAGGTTATAAACTATCTGTATGCCGAATTTCATCAAAATCCATCCATCCGTTGCAGCGCGAAGAGGCAACAAATATACACACATACATACACACAAACTTTCGTATTTATAATAGGTATATAGTGTGATTTAATTTTTCCTTCTGGGATCAGGATTCAGGGTTCTGAGTCCGGTGTACTTAGCAAAATATCTATATAGTATTCGTAATAAGCTATTCAGATGATCTAAAACAGATATTGAGAACCACTTTTATTATCATCATCCTCAACCCCAACTCTATGTATATCACACTAACTTCAAGTCCACGAGAATCTCATCCACTGTCTTTCAGTCAACTAATTATGCCAATAACAAAATGACATCAGCTTTCATTCAAACTCCACGTATGTTCGCATTAAGATAAACGGATAGTCCACGTTTTACGATTTCCTCAGAGTCATGTAATCCTATTTGCATGAATAATATTTGCAGTTCCCGCGTCCGTAAATTTTGGCCACCGTCCCTTGTTACGACCCCCTTGGGACGCCAGGGCCTCCCCTAACCCTTTGGCGGGTCAGCCAATGTTGGAAAACCTCGATGTGCCTATTTTCCTGAAGCGAGGAGAGGTCGCTATTATTCGGTTTTAACAATAAGCCTTTTTTATCTAATAAGCTTTAATCTTTTAAGTGTAACATATTTTCGTGTTGTTTTTTTATAAATCCCATTGTGAAAACTTGAAGTATTTTTTATATTATACTAGTGGCCCGTTCGCGACTTCGTCCGCCTTAAAACACCCGTATCCTATGATGGACCCCCATAGCAGCGTCACCTACCGGGTCCAATTGTAAATCTAACTAAACCATTCTCGAATCCACAAACACACACAAAAAATTCATCCAAATCGGTTCAGCCGTTTAGATTTTGATGCATAATATGATATTCAGATACCTATTTTATTATATCTTCTTTATATTAATACGTGAAGTAAAAGCTTTGTACCCCTTTTTACGAAAATTGCGCGGACGGAGGAGTATGAAATTTCGCACACTGTCTTATAGTTTATATAGAGAAGAAGTGCAGAATGCTAATATTTTTTTTTAATTATTCATAAAAAATACATTAAATTAAATAAACATTGTTTCATACACTTTTCAAAAATTTTAAAAATGGAAGAGGAGCGGCCTATATATCCGTCAATGCCAATCCAAACTCACATTCTATCTTTTTTAATTTTCCATTGCTTATTATGATACAAGCCTTAATACAATATTGTTTAGTAAACAGCTTTTTATAAAAATTACGGTTGAATTTCGACCACTGGGCGACCACTAGTTTTCTTAATTTCACACCGGTTCTTACTTCACCTGATGGATGATCATAAGGCGAAGGTGGAACTACTGAGAAGTTATCTCGTCTCTGTATTCCTCGCTGGAAATTAAACCTTCTGGGATCGGGATCTGGACCTCTGATTCTGAGCCCGGAGGAGGTACTTAGCAAAATACCTATATTGTATCCGTAATAACTTATTCAGACGATCTAAAACAGAAAGTGAGAGCCACTTTTAATTAACGAACAAAGAGTTGTTCGTTAATTAAAACGCGGTTTCGAGTTCATTGTTTACAAAAAACAATAAACTCGAAACCGCGAACGAAATTTCGCAATATTCGGGCGACGAAGTAAGAAGTTAGATTTGTTTTCAGTTTCGACATAAATAGGTACTTATGGCATAAATATAGCAACTTGATAATAAACACTAGGTAGGTACAACAGTTTCCGAAACGTGAGTAAGTAACATAAATAGTGCTTCTTAATATTAAAAATAAAAAAAAATCAAAAGCTATCACGAGCACAATATTTCTTGCATTAAAGTATGCTTAAGCCTACATAAGTGTAAGTAACGCCATCTGTCGAAACATCTCTCGTTTGTTATTTGTCTTGATTTAAAAAAAAACAGCATGACGTAGTAAAACAGTTGAGGGTAACAAAAAAAAGATTTATTTACAGCAAATAGATCACATTTTCCGTCGTCAAACAATCCGGGAAAACTTTTACGACCCCATACGACATCACCAATTCCATTAAACATCCAGAGGACGGAGCCACTGTCACTTTAGCTAACCGTACGTGAACGTGTTAAAGTCGTTTTTGCCTTGTAGCTCCTCGTTTCTTGTTAGTTCCGTCTTCCGCCGTCAGCCAAGTTTTTTGCTGGCTTGTAAACGGATTGTTGTTTTCTTTTTTCTTTCCACACCGAGGAGCTTTCTTTCAATTTCACGGCGGCCTCACCCGCCGACTTTTCCTTTGTGCTGAATAAATTATGGTCACACCTCGTAAATTGGAGTGTGTGTCTGTTTATCCTGCGGTTAGAGTTTTTATTTGGGGTGTGATTTGTTGGTTTTCCGATTCGGGAAATGTGTGGATCGCGAGAGGATTTACTTTAGGTGGCGGCTTCTTTTGATGTTACCCTCTTGACGTTTGATTTTTATAAGATATGGCAAAAGTAACTTGAATAATGCATAAGCAATTTTAGGTGGTACCTTTTTGATATGCTTTATCTTTTTGCAGTCACTGTTTTGGTAAATGATAAAATAAAATTGCGGTAGTTAGCCAGGGGAGACTTAGAACATTCCTTCCACCACCTAAACTGATTACTTCCGCTGGAAATCGAGTCCGGGATCTTTTGAACACAGAATAGACAGAGGCAGCCGTCAATCACTGCTAGACTTTGCTAAAAACAAACATAAAGTAAGATAAAATGTTTTTGATTTGTTTATATAATTTTTATCGCAAATTTTGTTGCGAACAAATTACAAAAACACAAATGTTGAAAAAATTTCCACGAGCAGGATTTTATAAATAGCTTGCCTACTTTGTAACTGATCTTTAGTAAGTATTTGTAAAAATATGATCGGATGTTAATGACAATAGTTGTTGACATTGAATGGGCGCCTTTGGCTTTCGAAGTAAAATAGTAAATCATCATCATCATCATCATCAGCCTACACACGTCTACTGTTGGACATAGGCCTCTCCAAGTGCATGCCACTGAGCACGATCCGCGGCCACTCTCATCCAGCTCTTGCCAGCCACCTTGCGAAGATCGTCGTTCCACCTAGTCTGAGGGCGTCCCACACTACGTTTGCCGATACGCGGTCTCCACTCAAGAACTCGTTTACCCCATCGGTTATCGGTTCTGCGGCTAATATGGCCGGCCCACTGCCACTTCAGCTTGCTAATCCTGTGGGCTATGTCGACGACTAAATAGTAAATAGTGTTGAATAATTTCGGCGGGCTGGTTAGAACCACGACAGCTCAATTGGGAGAGCACCTGACCCGGTATGTCAGAAGGGTGCAGGTTCAAATCTTACTCGTGGATTTTTTTCAACATTTGTGTTTTTTTTAATAAAGTAAGATTTCACTTAACTGAAGAAAATACCTGCTGAGGCGTTTCTTCCTCATGTGTGAGACGTCCGCGGATGCTGATCCGTGATCCAGTTGTCAGACAATTGGTGTCAAACTTTGAGATCAGGGTGTCAAGTACGAGTTTCATCCGCCATTCGATCACGTTAACGAAAACCAGAATTTGTATGGCAAAATGTTAACTCTTCTCGTATGCCGCCAGGAGGCGCTGCTTCAATGCCATACTCCTTTTCTTAAACGTAATCGAATGAATACGGATAGTAAACAAAAATCACACCAGGCACCCTGGCGTTAGATTCCCTGTTTTCCAGCGCCATATTCGATTTGGTTGGAGGCAAGTGACAGGACTTGTATTAAGTGTTTAGCTACCACCAACTTATCTAAAGTAAGTATGTAGCTGTGACAATGATGTTGGTTGGTAACATTGTTGGGTGCCAATGTTCCAACTGTAAAAAAAATAAAAAAAAAAAAATAAAAAAACAAACAAAAACTGAGAAAACGAACTGTGAGACATAAGATAACCGAGTGCTTGTAGTCAAGGAAGTAAAAATACTGCTTACATTTTTATAAGAGGCAGTGTTTTTTAAAGCGTATAAAAATATAATCAATAAACAAAGGAAGTAAAAATTACTTTGATACGCTAAATACGCTTACTGCACGATGATAAATATATACAGGTTGTCCCAAAAATACGCACGCCAGGCTGACACTGAAGATAGCTTAGCTATATCATCATCTTTAACAGATAAAAATAACATGACTCTAGTTAAAGTCTCATAGTTTTGGAGAAAATGGCACTTTTTTATTTTCTAAAAACTCCACTTTTAGTTCGTTTTAAACCAATCAGATAAAAATAACATGACTCTAGTAAAAGTCTCATAGTCTTGGAGAAAATGCCACATTTTTATTTTCTAAAAACTTCACTTTTAGATCGTTTTTTTTAAATTTCATTATTATTACCTCTTAATAATTTTTTTATATTAATTTAAATTTTTAAATATTTTCAAAAAACAAAACTATCATTTAAAAATATAAAAATATGGGTCCGCCGGCATCGGGACTAGGGTATTTTTTTTTTAGGGTTTATAGCTTAGCTATCTCCAGTGTCAGCCTGGAGTGCCATTTTTGGGACACTCTGTATAGGTATATAATATATATACAGGATGGAATTTTGTAATGCATTCTGAAGGGAAAGTACTCTTAATACTGTAGATAGAACATTTTACCCAAAGAAAACATTCCTTTCTTTTTGAAAAGAAAGAAAACTGCGTTCAAAGATTTTCAAAAATCCGCTGGCCACACCCGGGAAATGAACCGACTAAAATCTGTAAAAATTACATCCTGTACTTTTATTGCATCGATCGTTAGGGTCAATTATAAGGATGAAATCTCTCTAACAAACTTAATAAATCAAATGAAAGTAAACCATGAAATCTGGACTTATAAATTCAATGGGTCAAAACACTTTTACTCAAAGATCCATCTGTTTACTTAAGCTAGTAATTAAAAGCCCGGTGACGCTGAAAATGCCGTTTGAGGCAATCAGCAATCTCTCTTAAAAAAAAATGGTGTCCAAAGAAGTAAAATACTGCATGCTTTTTTTTTGAGGGAGTGTTTTTGGAATCTTTAAAAAAATATATCAATAAACAAAGGAAGTAAAAAATTGTTTATTTATTTATTTATTAAGCACACAAAATTATGGCAATTAGTTAATAATATATTTTTACTTCTCATGCTCGTAAAGTTGTTCTTTATGTCGAGAGAAGGCGGCATAAAATGTGTTTTTATGCTCTTGTGCATAAAGTAATTTCTTCTTTTAAGACTAAGGCAATTAGGCCTTACAGCCACATACACAATTAAATACACCTTCATTTAATTGATATATTTTTATGAGATTTAGGTTATATCTTTATTTAATTACGACATAATTATGTATTACTATCTAAATACAAATATACGATTAATACGGGCGTGCATTTACGTAAAAAAAATATAACACAAATATTTATAACAACTTGGCATTACGGCTCAGACAGACCAGTCAAACGTCACATAATTAAAAAAAAAATAAGAAGAATTGTGACGCGGGAAGCTAATTTTATTATTCGTCAAACAAAACTAGAAACTAGCTTTTGTTGTGTTGCGGTTTGTTTTATCCTTGCAATCGAAGTGAAAAGCAGAGTGTAAAACTCGAGTTTAAAACCCATTTTACCCTCGACGTGACTATCCAGCCGTACCGGCTCGGTTGGCTGTATGCACGACTCGGGTAAAATGGCTCGTTTTATGCTCTTGTTGTACAATCTACTTTTTATAGGTGTTTGTTTTTAATAGGTTCTGTATAATGTTCATGACACTAGCTAAATACGCTGACTGCACGAAGCCATTAATTAAGGAAAAAAAGAAAAATGACGATGATGTGTGATATCCACAGCTTAATGGGAGAACGGGTCATAAACCACCACGCGGCCGTGGGCCTAATGCGGATTGGTGGTTGTTAACGACTGCTAATGCAGCCGGGACCAACGGCTTTACGTGCCTTCCGAAGCACAAAGCAGCTTCGATACAAGTGCTAGGCCTACCAGAGTTGTAGCTGGGTGAAAACAAAAAAAAACCAAACTATTAAAAAAATTAACCAAATTATTTTTTACATTGTGTGCTGTGTGCAGCCCTGTGCAGATAAAAGCACATCAGTAAAATAAAAGTGTGTGACACACAGTGTCACAAAGCGTGGTGTCCGATGTGTCTCCGATAGCCGCCCTCGGAACATGACACTTTTCGGAATAAGTTCGACTCGACTCGATCCCCGAAATTAATGACTTCGGTTTTATGCCGCGTGTACTCTATCGTGTTCGTGGGTTCGGAGGCATTTAAAAAGGTATTTTGCAACGATCGTCAAAGTTAAGCTACTATGGGCAATTCGGTACCACCAAAATGGGTAACTTAATATTGTTTTTTTTCAGTTTTTCCATCTCAACTTTGATTTTGGCTGCTTCGACAAGATTGCTAAAACATAATTATATTATTAAATTGGCAGAACTGTTCAGAGGACCAATTTGTTTTTTTTTGCAGTGTCTGTAATCAGCAAAAAAAAACTGATATTTAAGCGTCACCGGACTTTAAGTACCTCATCATCATCAGCTCATTTTATGTCCCCACTGCCAACAGTGAAGGCTCGTGCCTCATACCAATTCTCATTAACCAGCACCGAGTTTAAATCGCCTCTGTGGTCTATTCTAGTGTTTAAGACCACCGGTTTAGACCCAGAGGTCCCGGGTTCGATTCCCAGCGGGGGTACATGTTGTGTACTCAGTTTGGTTGGTGATAGGACTTGTTTGTCCGCCTGGCTTGCTACCACCATCTTACATAAATAGTGTTCCAACAGCTAGAGATAAGATAGCCAGTGCAATGTAGTTGAGGATCCCGGGTGAAGTACCATTATCATCACTTAACATCAGGTGTGATGAAAGCACTGTGCTTACCCGTATGATGTATAAAAATCCTACTAATATTAAAAACGCGAAAGTTTGTAAGTATGGATGGATGTTTGTTACTCTTTCACGTAAAAACTACTGAATGGATTTGGATGAAATTCGGCATACAGATAGTTTATAACCTGGATTAACACATAGAATAGTTTTTATCCCGATATTCCCACGGTAACGGGAACCACGCGGGTGAAACCGCGAGCGGCCGCTAGTATATAATATATTTAAAGTGATCCAATGGAAAATTAAACTCGCACAAATACGAGAAGGCTCCCTAAATCATCTTGAAATATTCTGGTTAGTTTTGAGTTTGATCACTCGTTAAGAAGGTTTATAGCTTGTGCTGAGTGCTATTTTAGAACCAGTTGGAATCATAGTTTATGTGTCATAGCTGTTATCCAGACCATTAGCGGTAGTTGATGGTGTGCGCGGCCGGGACGAAAGTAGCGTGCTTCAAACAAACTTGCTTTTCATTTTGTGGTTGAGTGGAGTCATGTCTAACTTAGATTTTGGGGATGTGACCGAATTATAGAATTTATCGATGTTTTCTTCTTTAGAGTACTTAAGTATCAACGGAATTTTTACCACATTATTTATTACTGAATATGCGGATGTTTCGCTATAGTTGCATGCGCCATGATTTTGTAAATAGGTACTCAAAAATGAAAAAAATAAAGATGAAAAATTCTTTACTACTACCAGAAAATAAAGACTATACAATATAATGTAGTAACGTAACTTAATGTTGTACTTAATTTAAACAATAAATTTCTTTGTACGTCTAAGACTTATCTAGAGAACAGAGGATCCCGAAATAGGCATTTAAAATTACTCAAACTACTATAATGCAAGTGGTTCATCTTGGTTCTTTTTAAAATTACTTTATCTATGTTTTTACATATAGGTAGATACTACATGTATCATATATTTATTCTGTTATATTTCCATGTTCTTTCTCATTCTAAAACAGGATATGATACTTCTGATGTGAACTGAATTCTGTAAATATTTCATCATTCTCATCAATCTATAGAAGTCCCACTGCTGGGCTCAATTCTTCCCACACGTAATAGCACATGAGTAGAAGGACCTTAACCCACAATGCTGACCATTGTCAGCATTGTGGGTTAAGGCCCATCTACTGCAACCATTTTTCGAGTCAACCCATTGGTTGGCTCGAAAAATTTATATATATTACACAATATTTAATTATATCAACAAATAAGGTTACTGAATTAATATAAAATCGTTTTATCAAGGGATAACTTATGCGAAGTTATAGCTGACGTTTCCCTTTTTAGTTTCATTCAAAACTTTTAGGCATTGCCACATGTTTCTCTATTTGGTGATCAACTATTTCTAAAGCAAGGAAATATAGCAATACTACTTGTTCGGAGACTTTTAAGGCACGATGTTATTATGAACTCCATAGACGGAATGTAATGTAAGTACACTCCTGTACATCAGACAGCCACAAACTGTCAAATTTCTCCAAAAGACTTTGAACCATAAATGGCATATGGTTGAAAATTTGTTGAAGATTTCAACAGTTTTGGCTAAGTTTATGCGCAGGCAGTCTGTACAACTACCGTCTATGGTGTTAATGGCACTGACGACGGAAATTAAATCCTATTTGTAGAGGTCAAAAAAGTCTATAGTTAAGAGTCTTGTCTCTGCCTCGTCTACCTTTGGCATTCGTATTCGTCATGGTAGAATTTAATATAAACTACCGGCAAATAAGTAAGTCACAGTGCTTAATGTAAGAAGGGTTAATTATTATATTATTGCTGAGTACGTTTATACTATTGAAAACGTTTTATTTAATAATTATATTACTATTGATAAGAGTTAGGTACTCGTCAATTAAGTGTAACATCGATCACTGTTCCTTTTCTTTGAATTTCTAAAATCTTTGTGAGATTCTAAAGATACTTACACTAAAAATGAAGAGTTAAACGTTAAAGATACCAATTTTAGCAGCTACCGAAGGGTCTTTACTTTAGCTTTATGTGATCAATGTTAAACATTTTTTAAATACTTTTTTAAAGGCTTGGAGGTACGCAGACGGATATGAAGGACTGCTCTAACCCCCTAGCTAGAGGGAAAGGCTATAAATACACTATGAACTCCTGTACATGACCTCACGTGCCACCAGGATGATCCAGGACCACCATGAGCATTTACCGGAGTTCTCCCCTGCAGCGACCTGCCAGGGGGCATTGCCTGATTGCCTGAGGAAGTTTAGGCATTCCTCAGACGTCTTGAGACTAAAGATTGCTAAGGATTATTAATGCTATACCAGCATCTATCGCCAGCTCATTTTATGTCCCCAATGCTGGGGCACGAGCCTTCCCTATGGATGGAGATACCACAGAGAAAACTAGGAGAAAAGGGAAATGTCATACCTGATTCAAAAGTAACCCTGTTCCGCAGTACCGAGTAATCATCATCATCATCATCACCTCAGCCAAAAGACGTCCACTGCTGGACAAAGGCCTCCCCCAAGGATCTCCACAACGACCGGTTTTGTGCTGCTCGCATCTAGCGGCTTCCCGCGACCTTCACCAGATCGTCGGTCCACGATACTAATTGAACACGATACTAAATCTATCGATAAAACATGAATGTTCCCGACATTATCGCCGGCGCAGCCCGTGCACGGCTCGACGCGAATTACACGAACTTGTTCCTCGTCCGGCTCAAATTCATTAAGTATCAACTTCCAGACGCAAAACGAATATTATTCCAGCGGTCACCCCAATATTAACATGGACTCTGCGCCAACAGACTTTGGGCACACAATCAATTGCTGCCGCTAAACCGATAAGACAAACTGGAATCCGACATCGAATGATTACTAGTCTCGCTCGCTCGGCCGTCGAACGTCGTACCCCACACGGGCCGTAATTAAAACTCAACTGTATGTTAAAGTTAATAAGACAGGTTTTTGTTAGTGGACGTGTGAATTAGGTCGTTCTAAATACACGCTCTGGTGAAGCAATGAGAGAGGGCGTGCGATAAATATCCGCCTTTGAGCCGTCACCGCTCGGCTATTAAAATATATTCAGAGACTGTTGTTCTTTTTGCGGCTTTTGGCCGAGTTCCCATTCCCAGTGCCACGGAATGCGTTTTGTTTTTGATGGTGCAGCATTTGTTTTAGTCTCCAATAACAACTCTGAACACTTTTTGTGTAATCATGGCCAACCAGAATAAAAGTACTATAAACAATATAATACTAAAATCAACACTGTTGGTAATAAATAATAACAGTGTAGTTCTAGAATCTTTTGAAAAGTTAACCTGTTGCGTCTGCAAGTCAGCGTTCAAGCTCGCTCGCTACTAGTAGCGCCATCTATGGTTGAAGTTTCGGAAACAACAGTTGTGGAGTCAAGATTTCTTTTAAGTGTACAAAATGTTGATACTACCACGCGTAGACCAATCATTAAAGGAGTTTTTGTTGGATAGATTTGATCGTATTTGTGTTTGGAGTTCTTAAGAACAATATGGTAGGTACTAAAAATCTCGGGGCATGTTACTATAATTTATTCTCCTAAGTGGCATAATTGATGGAAATTACGGTTTTATTAAGCGATTACTTTTCATTATTTCTATAAGGAAAGAAATTATTTCGCTGAAGGTTGTAGGGTAGGTGTAGTCCAGCTTGCAGCTGGTAACCATCAGTGCAACTGGCTAACGTCAATCTTTTTATCTTCATTTTACCAAACTTTACAATAAATAGTCATATACATACCTACTTCCAAAAAATCAGGAACGCAGCTCACAGAAGTCACAGCATAGGTCATAGATTTTACAAGCTTTATAATAAAATTGGTCATCTACTTGGCAATGGCAAAATAACAGCAATACAGTTTACAGGAGTTACCTCAAAAGTCATAAATCTAAAGCACGGTAAAGATATATAATCTAAAGCGTCCACGTCCAAGCGTAAGTGGTGCCAGCAGCGTGACCGGAACTGATGGCCCCGAACTACAGTGGAGCGAAACGCGCCGAGATCTCCTCTGCTGTGAGAAAAACATTCGCACGACCATTATAGCGTCTCAATGAGTATGTAAGTAGCCTGGATTTCGACATTAGGCCCATGTTAAAATTGACAATATCAGACCACTAATTCATGATTGAGAACGCTTTAAAAAAAACAGAATTGAGATTCTGGTATTATGTGATTATAGCTTTTTATGCGGTCTTTACATGTCTTTAGAGCGTGGACCTCTGCGGGTGGCGAGAAACTAAGGGTTTCTCAACGTATCACCCTCCTCTACTACGAATAGATTCTCCGAAGCGGTCAGATCGGAATTACTGCGGCAGGCTCGTTGATTACGATATCAGTCACACGATCTCGAGTCTGGTAATATAGTAACGTCTCAATAGTGAGTCGGTCGCCTGTTTGCGAAATAAGCTTATGGTAGGTAAAACTGGCCAAATTAGGCCAACTACAGTGGAGCGTAACGCCCGGAAGATCGCGGCTGTTGCGGCGTTCGGTTCCTTCAACATTTTTTTCCAACCGTTCCAACTCTTAGGCTACTAACAGGCAAGAGCTACAACTAAAATATTTCTATTCTTTTATTTTCTTCTCTATTCTATTCTATTGTATCCTATTCTATTCTTTAGAGGGCCGGAAAGTCTACAAGCAAAACCCAGTTGCGCCGTTATCACACTAATATTATAAATGCGAAAGTTTATGTATGTGTGTATATTTATTGCTTCTTCACGCTGCAACGGATGGATGGATTTGGATTAAATTCGGCATACAGATAGTGTATAACTTGAATTAAAACATAGAATAATTTTTATCCCGATATTACCACGGGAACGGGAACCAAACGGGTGAAACCGCGTGCGGCCGCTAGTAGTGAAATAAAAATAGAAGAATGATTAGGGTGACGTCACAAATTAATTTAAAATAATTTCAAACAGTCCGAGTGCGTGAGAGTCTATGTGTTGACCTTCTGGGGTCTCCTAATTTTGAAGTGACGTAATATTCAATGTTTGAGGACTACGAGTTTTACAAAGCAAACAACTATAGCAAGCTACATGTTGCATTACGAATAGTGTAATCAAAGTTATGTATTCAACCGTGAACGACGATAGTATTGAACGCTTGACTGAGCAATATTAAACTGTCTAATGCATAACATGCCTCGTTTGAGGTGTCTGGACAGCCTCGACCAATGCCCTCGACACGCGATATCTCGGAACTGCCTTGAAAGCTTCCTTATAACATATAATAGAGTAGTAAAAGGGATATTGATAACAACATTATATAATTCCAGAATATTGTACAAATAAATGAAATGACGTAACAGTTATTTAAAACATTAGCATATTTTTTATTTGACCTAAGAATGAGTTTCTTTAACCTAAAAAGTTATTTTTTTTCGTTTAGTTGATGGCTTCGTGCGATTAGCACATTTAGCCAGTGTCAAAGTTATTTTTCTTGCAAGTAATACATAAATAAACAATATTTCCTTCCTGTATGATGATGATGAATGATAATAGAAATGAGAAGTGAGAAATGATATTCCCCCCAACCCCTCGAGTATCTCAGTAAAAATGTGGAGCTTTACTAAGTCCTCGGGCGTACTTCTTGAGAGAATTTGAAAAGTGACGTTACACCGTTTTGTTTAATTTGCCAACACTCATGCACACTCACGTACACTTAACGGTTAATAATCCACCATTATTTCACATTATTATTCGACTTAACACAAATTTTAGAAAATAAAACAGAACCGCGGACATGACTCTTCACTTTCCCGCCAAGAAAACTCAAAAACCTAAAAAGTTATTAATAAACACTGAATTGACGGAACAAAACAGTGACGTCATAGTTCACCATTCCCATACAATTTCTATTAAAAAAAAAGTTTTGTCAGTTGCTAAATAATAATAATAATAATAATAGTACTCCTTGACACGGCACGTATTGTCAGGAGGTTCCTCACTCTGCAGCCCTGACCACCGGTAGTTTGGGCCCTACCTCGCTGCTGGCGGTACTCTAGGATAAGGTTTTTATAATGTTTTATTGCTTTTATATTAAAATATTGTAAAAATCTAGTTTTAAGGAAAAAAATGAATAAAGAGTATAATAATAATAATAAAAGAAACTCTCGCTCGATGGTTAGATCAAGGGTCAGATACAGAAGGCGGTACTCTTGGACACGGCGCGGATAGTCCGAAGGTTCCTGTCTCTGCAGCCCTAACCACCGGCAGCTTGAGCCCTGCCCCGTTGGCGGCGGTACCCTAGGCTAGGTTTTTTATAATATTTTTATGTTTTGTATGTGCTTTTGTATTTTACTTTTATATTAATATTATAACAAACCTAGGCTAAGAAAAAAAAAGAAATAAAGAGATAATAATAATAATAATTATAAACATTTATTTGCATACACATGTGTACAGAGGGTGACAAAATGGGGGTGTGACTCAACATGTTTTACCTTTGAAGGTGTGCAAAAATTGAGAAGGTGGCATGCAGCAGATCCAATCGAATAATAATTATTTGATTACATTAAAAATTACATTGAAAGTTATATTAAAATACATTAAAAACTACACTAAAATTACATTAAAAATATTATATAAATTTGTCATTTAGGAATTCCTCAACACTGTAGTAACATTTCTCCACCAATAACTTTTTAAGTTTTATTTTAAATAAGTTAGCATTTAGTTCCTTCAAGTTTTCAGGTATCTTATTATAAATTATAGGAGCCATGCAGACTACACTCTTTCGCAGTAATGTCGTTTTAGATAAGTGTAAACACAATCTATTGTTTTTTCGTCTGTTTCTAACCACCTTGTCACACAGACGTGGAAATAGGTGGGAATTTTTTCTAATAAATATTGCTACTTCAAGTATGTAAATTGACGGAAGTGTGAGAATTTAATATTTCAGAAATAATGGTCTGCAACTATCAGTTATTTGTATTTTAAACATGGATCGTAAACATCGCTTTTGCATTTTAAAATTTTTATTTGTCTGTCGAATTGCCCCAGAAAATAATACCATAACTGAGTACAAATTCTACTGTGCCGTAATACGCTGTAAGTAGTGTATCGATATTGACAGTTGAGGTTAGTTCATGTAGCGCATATGTCAAGCTGCAAGTTCTTTTACTTAATTCCTCTATATGTTTTTTCCAATTTAATTTTTTGTCTATCTGCAGACCTAAAAATTTAGCTGTATCAACCGGCTGTATGGTATCACCGCGAAAATTTAAATTGATGTCGATTGGATCCTGTATTCTCTGGTTAAAATGCATAATTACAGTTTTTTTTAAATTTATTCTTAAATTATTATTTTCAAGCCATGCAATTATAGATTTTAATGCTTTATTTACGTCTGATTCATAAGTGCTAGGATCATTACATTTTAATGTTACAGTGCTATCATCAGCAAATAATGTCATAGGCTGAGTTAATGCATTGGGCAGGTCATTTATATAGATGACAAACAATAGTGGTCCTAGTACGCTTCCCTGGGGAACGCCATATTTTATATTTAAGTGATTTAAGTGTTTAGTAATAATTTTTACTATGTTTTGCCTTGTTGGGAAACAAAGGTCATAAAAACGCTTAAAATGTTCGATAAAATGTGAATATGCTAGTGAGGAGTCCTCAACTTTATACATATCAGAAAAAGATAGATTTTTAATACACATTTTAAACTTCTCTACATTATCTTTACTGTAATCACGAGATTGTTTGCGCCAATATTTTAATTTTAATGATTTTTTAACTGGTAGTTTTATAATCTGAGCCGTGTGTGTGATATACCAAATTCAACAACTTCAGTTTTACAGTTACTTTTATAGTTATGTGCAAAGTTATCAATGCAAGTTTTACTTATTAAGCGAGTTGGCTGCTTTAGTGCTAGTTTTAGATTGTAACTTAGTAATAGACATTCAAAATCTAATGTCACATTGTTATTTTTTAACATATCTATGTTGAAATCTCCGGCTAATACAATACTATTACAATTCAATTTCATGATATATGTCAACAGTTTATCTAATTTACTAAAAATATATATTCAAATTACTATGTTTAGGGACTCAATCAATTAATTTAATAGCACAGCATTCAAATACATTTACCAATGATATTTTTTTAACTTCTTGTATTTCTTTCCATCTGTGATTATTATTAACCAGTATACAGGCTCCGCCTCTTTTACTGTGACTTCTGTTAAAACATGCTGCCATTGAATAGTTTTCTAAATTCAAGTTTTGTTCGTATCCTGTTTGTATGAAGTGTTCTGTTATACACAGTATATCAATGTAGTTTATCTATAATTGGCTAACGCAGTCAACTATCCATTTCAGCATTTGTATGCCATGGATTTCCGAGGTGCATTTTTACGTGCTTCGTAAGACACGGAATCCGTTGGTCGCAGCTGTATTAGCAGTCGTTAACAATCACCAGTACCCAGGCCTGCGTAGTGGTTTATTTATGGCCCGTTTTTCTGTGTTTTCACCCGTAGGAAAGGCTCATGCCCCGGCAGTGGGGACATGAGCTGGTGATAATGATGCCATGTATTTTCACAAAGTAATCTCTGATTCCCTATATCCCTATATCCTCAATATCGAAATTGGCCGGCACACTCAGTTCTGCTGCTTATGCCATCAGAAAAATAAGACAATTAATAGAAGTTGAAACTGCTAGAACAGTTTATTTTAGCTATTTTCATATAAAATTTACAAAATACAGTGAAAAAATTAAACGCCTACCCGACCCAGCCAGGAATCGAACCTGGGTCTTCCGCAATCCGGGCGGCTGCACTGACCGCTATGCTACCGGGAAGGCTGACGTAGACAGTGAATTTTTTCACTGTATTTTGTAAAATTTTATAAATATTTAATTTAGCTTCAGTGCAGCAATTAGCACTTGAAAATAAAAAGTAAAAATTTATTTTCATAGTGTCATGTCGTATGGCATCTTACTGTGGGCTACAGCATGTTGAATTTATATTTATTTTACAGAAACGAGCAATAAGAACCATCTATAGACTAGTTTCCCGAACAACTCTAAGAAATATTATTAAAGAAATTGGTATACTTACAGTTGCATCTCAGTTTATTTATAATTGCATAGTCGTTTTGCGTTGCAATGTCAACTCATTTACTAAACACGGTGACTTACACAATTTCAATACTAGAAATAAGAAAAAACTTGTAATGCCACTGTTCAGGTTGCAAAAGGTTCTTGGCTCTTTCTTGGGGCAAGGTATACACTACTATAATAAAATATCTAGTACCGATCCGAACCGAACCTTCGGAGAATCTAGTAGGGCACGGGGATGGAGACGGGGACGCGGGGACACCGAACTTAAATGCGTGATGTCGTTCCCTCTAGAAAACCTCCGAAGGTGATTCGATTCACACGGCTTGAGGAACCCTTTAAGTTTCTCGCCGCCCCCAAAAAAGCCCGGTAAACTGAAAAAAAGGTTATTATTTTTTGACTGTAAAGGTTATTATACAACTCGTTTCTATCAACAACACGTAACAACCCTCTCTGCAATAATGAAACATCGCTATCAGACCGTGAATTCGCCTCCTGGCACGAGTTACTGAACCCTCGTAGCGTGGAGTAGCAGTCATCAATGTATATTATTACCTATGAAATTGACGTTTTATATGAAGATTTTTTATAAAATTATATTTTTCATACTAACGTTTTCTTAATTTTCTTAGCATCTATTTATGTTGACACTATAAAAAATGTAGAGTGGTGTGTTTGTTTCACTAGCTAAATTTAGCAGATATTAAAAAGAAAAAACATCAAGACCCTTCAAAGCTACAATGAAAGAAAAGGTCAATTCCGCGAAAAAAAACGAAGTCACTTTTAAAAAACAATTGGGCGTTAAAGACACAAAATGGATAATCATTGTTATTACTGAAGCCTAAGTAACATAGTCCTAATAAAGGTGTATAATAATATTAACAATAATAAAACGTCAATTTCATAGATAAGGACCTAATATTTAAACTTTTTTATTATTTTTGAATTTCGCATTCACAATGCTTTATATTCATCATCATCATCATTCAGTGCCATCTTCATACTGAAGTTTGGAGATCAGTATACAAAGGAGATGTTTAATTTTTGATTATTACGTTGCCAGTTGGCATTTTTAATGTTGTCAAGTTATTATTATTAGTTACAATTTCACCAGTGAAGTAGGAGAGTTCTCTCTTGAGTGAGAGTAGGAGAAACGAGACCACAGAGTTCTGCAGTCGGTGGCGGCGGCGGAGGCGGCTGCGGCGGCGGCGGAGGCGGCTGCGGCGGCGGCGACGATGGTGGAATGTACGCGTGTGTGCTCGTAGATGGTCGAGAGTCAACACTTGGCTCCAAATTTATATTTCTTGTAATGCGGGAGCTAATTTCTTCTTTCTTCTTTTATTTCTCATCGAGTCATCTATGTAGCCCTCGGCTACACTGTTCGACCGCCACCCTCCGTGGCGTTTTAGTGTCAATAAGTCCGCACCTGAATCGGCGAGCAATGCAGCCGAGGACCTTCTGAAACTGTGCTCTGTGTATTCATGTGGATCATCCAAATTTAAGAAAGTGGCAATTAGTTTCGGCATTGCTCCAAATTTATTTATGCCAATGGGTTGTCTAGCGCATTTTCCATTTTGGTAATTTTGAAAAAATCTGTTAGACATCGCTTTTGTTGAACGAAGCGCTTCGTATTTCTTTACTATGTCGTGAAAAGGCCCCTGTATTGTAAACGAACTTGGAATTTTATTTATTGTGTTTTTGACATGGACAAGAAGAACCCGCCCATGGTTCTCGACATCATTAGTAGTGATGTTTGCCAACTCTTGACGTCTACATGCACCATTTATACCGAATATTAATACAACCTGAAAAGAGATAAAAACAGCGTACAAAACACCTATATTGTAAAGAAATACGAAAGTGAAAGAAGTTAATAACAGTAATTTAGTTTCAACTGACTTTTGTTGCCAAATATCGGCAATCCGGATTCTTTACAATTCTTTACAATCAATACCATGTTTTGTTTTCACAGTGCTTTTTAGCATTGAATAGTAGCACCACAATGAGCTTGACTTATATTTTTGAGAAAGTTCCATGAAATAGGCTAAAAACACACTTTCTGAAAATGAATTTGCATCTTTGCTTGTTTTCCATATGATGAAATTTTGATACGCTTGTAAGTCTCAAAATCTATCGGTCGATTTTTCGGGTAAGAGGCTTGAGTAGCCTTTTTCGCTGCCTCTGAGACTTCTGGCGGTGTCGAATTAATAAATTCATCACTACTTGACGACATTTTCAAATAAAAACAATACAGCGAAAAGAAAAAGCGCGCGGAATAATTTTTACTTGTTCACAAATTAGCGATGCGCGCGCATCAGCGCTTTTTTTTAAAGCAAAGGCATAAAAAACAGCCAGTATTACTAATAAAGTAAATTAATAGTTTTGTGTTTTTGTTACAGATAATTGGTTGTAATTTATTGTCAAAATTAATTAAATTAAGGAATTAAATGTTTATTTATTATATTTTATCTCCCAAAGTTAATTTTATTCATAAAGTGTTGACCACTTTTCTGACATAAAAACTCTTTGCTAAGATTTATAAAAGCACCGTTAGTTTTAGACGGAGCATCTTGACCGTGCGTTTTACCTTATTAAAAAAAAAAAAAAACTCGTGCGTTTTACATTACAATAACGCACAAGTACGTAATGAGATACAATACGATATTGAAATTGGTGAAATAAGTTTATTTCAGTTAATTTTACGAGCAAATATGTTATAAAGATACTAGTTTAAAGGAAAATTGCAAAGTCAAAACCATAGGTCCAGTTGATATAGTGTCCTTGGTCGTCAGTCTCTTGATTAAAAAAAATCAGATGTCAAAACATGTCAGGCTTGAACAAAAATAATTTAAAATTGTATTATATAATTTTTGACGCAAATTTTTGTTGCGAACAAATTACAAAAACACAAACGTTGAAAAAATTTCCACGAGCAATTAATTTAATTTCGGCGGGCTGGTTAGAACCACGATAGCTCAATTGGAAGAGCACCTGACCCGGTATGTCAGAAGGGTGCAGGTTCAAATCCTGCTCGTGGAAATTTTTTCAACATTTGTGTTTTTGTAATTTGTTCGCAACAAAATTTGCGTTAAAAATTATATAAACAATTTTATAAGTAGCTTGTCACTTCTTAACTGATCTTTAGTATTTGTAAAAATATTATGATCGGATGTTAATGACGGTAGTTGTTGACATTGAATGGGCGCCTTTGGCTTTCAAAGTAAAAAGTAAATAGTGTTGAATAATTTCGGCGGGCTGGTTAGAACCACGATAGCTCAATTGGAAGAGCACCTGACCCGGTATGTCAGAAGGGTGCAGGTTCAAATCCTGCTCGTGGAATTTTTTTCAACATTTGTGTTTTTGTAAAAATAATTTAATAATATTTTGAGATTTGTATAGAAAAGTAGATCTACGTAGTTAAATATGGTTTTGCATATCTGTCCTTTATACTTGGTTACATTGCAATGTTTAAATCGGTTCCGACGGAAGATAAGCGTTGATCGCAAGTTCGGAATTAGAAACCGTTTTGGGACAAAAAATGTAATGTTGTTTTCTTTTCTTTGCATACTAAAAGAGTATTTAATTAATTTACAAAGAAATTAACAATATAGCACCTAACTTTAGACCATTGTTATTTTAATATATGTATTATGTATATATGTACCATATAACTTTTTTATTTGCGGCATGTCATGGGGTGCGGGTTCGAATCCCACTCCTGGAATTTTTTTAGCAACAAAATTTGGGTAAAATTGTATGTAAATAATCATGTTTTATTTGTTGGTGCCAAATAAATGCTTTTTTCTTTCTTTTTTTCTTACATTACCAAACAGCCTGTATAAAAAACTCAACGGTTCGTTTTCCACGTGTTCCTGTCGTTGCTTTGTAGGTCTATGCCGCTTACAAAGGGTGTCCGCTCTCGTGGAGAGTGGATGGTAAATCACGGTAGCAAATGAAATTTTTTCCGGTTTTCGCCCTCCGCGTCGAGTGCCGTCTCGAGAGACAGTGTGTGCGTGCAGTGGGTGTACGGACAGCAGAAAAGATTGTTGGCATAATATTTTATAAAATAAATTTGAAATACTACTACTTACTTACCGTCTAATCAACGAATTTTAAAACCTTGCTGATCCCAATTATTGTGGGGTTATTGGTGATCTAGAGAATTATGCTGATGGTACTGCCATTAAAATAATATCACAATAACTTTTTTATAAGTATATCTTACGAGTAAGCACAGTGCCTTAATCTCACCTGATGTTAAGTGATGATAAGGCCAATGGTGGAAGCGCACTTCACCCAGGATCCTCAACTACTGGGGCACTGGCTATCTTATCTCTATCGCCGGAACACAACAATGCTACAAAAATTGATGTTATGGCGACATATTTCGAGAAGATGGTGATAGCTAGCCAGGCAGACCAACAAGCCCTACCACCAACCAAACCGAGTACACAAACATGTCTGCCCCACTGGGAATCGAACCCTCTGGGTCTGAGACTGATTAACCTCTAGGCCACAAAGGCGCTTTTTATTAATTTAATGACGTCTATACTATAATTTTTGGAAGCCTAATTTTGACAGTCTCAAAATCACGTAGTTAATTGACTTTGAACATTTCAAAATATCAGAATGGACCGATGACGACACCCTAGTATTCTAACCCCCTTACAAATAAACAAAGAATAAGGTCCGAATAGTTATTCTGTGTTTTGTCTCTTTTTGCTCACTCTATTTGAAATGACGTTTACACGACAGGAACAAAACACGGAATAACTATTCGGAACTTATTCTTTGTTTATTTGTAAGGGGGTAAGTCTATAGCTTAAAGATAAGACCGCCTTTGCCCATACTAGCTATTATTATGTATACCTTTTTTCTTCTGTGTGTGAGTAATGAGTTATCTATCCATATATATATTTAAAAAATCTATCTACTTACTTACTTATTTACTCCGATGACTCAGCGACCCAAAATGAGTCTTGGCCTCCGACACAAGGTGACGCCACTGCTCCCTGTTTTGCGCGATCTCTTGCCAGTCGCTGGTTTCCAGGAGCTCATGTAGGTCCTTGGCAACTTCGTCCAGGGCGTCCAACTGATCGTTGCCCCTTAGGGACCCCCAAGTAAGCACGCTTTGTCACCCGATCATTCCCCTATTCGCTCAACGTGTCTGAGCCACCGCAATCTGTAGGAACACATGCCTTAGTCTTACCCAATATATTGGGGATAGCCTAGGCAGTATTTTAGGCTTCTTTTGGGGCAGCTCGCTCCACCGTAGACCTCATCTACACTCACCATCAGGCGAGATCGATGTCAAGAGCTGTCTTGTAAGACATAAAAAAAACCACCAGCTCTTCCAACTCTTTATTGCTTCGTAGTCTCCAGCTGCCATCCTCTGCTCTGGTCGGTCCCAAAACCTTCCTCAGCACTTTCCTCTCAGTCACTAGAAGTTTGTGTTCTTCTTTCTGCGTGAAAGAAAGTAAAAAGGTAAATAAAAGTAAAAAAAGTAAGTAAATCTAATAGTATTTTATTTGCAGCCAGTACTCAGTGGAAGGCGTGGCGTCGCGATCATTATTTAGATATTAATCCTCTCCCTACGGCGCGGCGGCGGCGTGCTGCGGGCCTCTGATCACGTCACATTGCGACGATTCCATAATTAATGGACCAAACCTCTGTGGATCGCAAATTGTTTGTGGTTTTTACTTTTTATTTACACGTCATACCTAAGAGATTTTTTACATTGGTTGCGGAGTAAAGTTGTTATTTTTTTGCGATTAGATCAATCATAAAGTATCAGCATATCTCGATTAGAAGAGAACCTCTTTGCTGATAAAAAAATATTATTATTCACTCCCAAAGGCTCTCCACACTTTTCCACATCTTCCGGTCCTCTGCAACATCATGCCATTCTTTCATGAACATATCAAGGTCGTCCCGTCATCTTCGTCTTGGTCTACCTGGTCGCCTTTTCGCATTATGTGATCCGATATGTGATGATTAGGTATCCATTCCGTTGTGATAAAAATTAACAAAAAAAATTGGGGCTTTAAAGCCAACTTTATGGAAAAAAGCAAGTTTTTTCCGACATTCACAATGTGGATGTTTTTTCTTATTCATTTTCATTTAACAGCATACAATTTCCATGCAAGAATATCGTTTTGACAGGGTGTTAAAAAATATTATCTTTTGCTTTCATCATCCATCACACACATGTGAATTATGAATGCTACATTTTGTATAATTTATTTTTTCATGTTTTGAGCTCCTCAGTGCTTCGGAAGGTGCGTTAAACCAATAGTTCCGGTTGTCATAACTACCTACTCCACTTGGACCACACCTTAATGAATTACGACAGTCACGAACCAACCTCAAAATGCGCATTAGTGCGTGTGAGAAAGCCTTTCTATTCCTACACACAGGCGTAATGCGTTAGGCATAGGGACCTGTTAACGCCACCGCTACTCACGATGGTTGCGAAGCGAAATTACGCCAAAATCCGACTCGAAGCTTCATGGTAAGGCGTAGGCGAGGCAAGTAAGACAACGAACGAGTTTTAACGAATTTACTTGTTGATTAAGATTACAATAATGATTTAATTGGGCGGCGGGCGGCGGTGGCGTTACCAGTACCACTGCAACCGGAGAGATGCAGAAGGTTATGTGCGAATCTTCCCCCGACCACCTCAATGGGGGGACGGATGACATAAACTGAGAACTCCTGTACTGCCCCTCACGTTCCTAGTGATCCAGGACTGCTATAAGCAATCAACGGAGTTCATCCCTGCAGCGGCCTGCCAGAGGGTCATTGTCTGATTGCCTGAGGAAATTTGGCCAGACGTCTTGAGACTAACTAAGGATTATCAATATTATACCAGCATCATACATCACCAGATTATCTTATTACATCACTGCTGGGGCCGCTATAGTTATATTTGAGAAAGTCTGAGTCCATCTGTAAGTAGTTTATAGATAAACTGATGAGGAAAATCTTCCCAACCTACCTCCGTTGCCAATGCGACTGCGCACAAACACGGCTATAGTTAGTGTCAATGTCTGCTGATTGGATCTAGACTCTGCGAGACGTGACGTGACAGCCAACCTGTGCGAACGACCTAGGTCGTTGACTTCAGCGTTTTTACTGGCTTATGTGGCCAAAATTGTTAGATATTCAGACATTTTAATAATTGTGGTACTTTTTTTACAACGCTTTACAAAATGTTAGATTTAGACGCTTGTATTGTGTACTGAATTTCCCGGTTTTCGGATTTTTCGGATACTAACTTAAAACCTGGAACCGGAAATGTTATAGGTACTGTCCTTAGTTCCGGTAACGCCTCAGTGACCGAGTGGCAAAGCGCTCAGCTCGATACCCGATCAATTCCCGGGTCGGGCAAATTGTGATTCGGATTTTTTCGATACATAACCCGGGCTTGTGATCATTAATCCGCATTTGGCAAGCATAGTGATTAAGCCAATACCCATCAATTGTAGTGATGACTTGATTTCAATGATGGGAGCCTTTGCCCAGCAGTGGGACAGTTATTCGCTATTTATTTTACTTACTATCTTTATTTTTTTACTATCTACTACTATTTTTTACTTAGGTACTAACTATCAGTTCCGGTGCTGCAAACTCTAGTTCAAACAATCTTTCCGGGGGTAGTCTAAACCGCAAGCGAGTATTTAGACAAACATCACAGACGTGACGAATATACTTAGGCAAAGACATAAGCTGTTTTTTTTGGATAATTTGGTACCTACGAACATACATCATCTACTGTTACCTCGTCACTCAATACGTTGCCAAAACCTTTACCATACACTGTGATTACAGGCGTAATCACTGTCTACCTGCACTAGTAGAGTAATAATACGCAGAGTTAAACTGTATCAATTATTATCAAAAGAAAAGCATAATAATGCTTTTTTTAGGCATGGGTTCGTCAGTAGTCTAACGGAGCTTTTCTATGGAGATAGAAACATGATGTTTCGCATTCAATTCGAGTACGAGCATCCGTACGGATACCGGCAACGGCGACGTTTTCTGTAAATATTTATAAAATACAGTGTGGTGAATAATACCTTTCCTAAACCTGATTCAGGAGGAATTTCGGTATATTTCCCGCGTGCGCTGGTTCAAAGCTTTTAAGTTTTAAGCCTATGATTCGCTACCTTTGAAGTCCCGAGTAAAGATGTGTATTGCCGGAATAAAACATATATATAAATTCAATCTCTGTCCCTAAACTCACCCCAAAAATCCGCTAAACACTCACATATTCATAATTAATAGTTATTTAAAACCGAGCCGGCCGGCAGCGACAGCGAAACACCTTGACACCATTTTTCTTCCTTTTCAAATTCTTCCGCGCATGACACGTAGTGTTGCGCGACACTGGCGATCTTCTTTAAAAAAGTTTGTATTTGCCACCCAGCCCCAAAAGCGAGACAAATATATACAATATAGTGTGTTAGAGCAGTCGACACGACAGAATTAATGTTATGAAAAAAGGTGTAATGTCGCGCCTAGAAATAAATCGCTAATTTGGCATTAAAAATAAAACACAGTGTCTAATGCCTACCCGACCCAGTCAGGAATCGAACCGGGCGGCTGCAATGACCGTTATGCTACCGGGAAGGCTAACGTAAGCACTGAATTTTTTGACTGCTTTTTTTTTAATGTTTTCTCTGTGTGTTGTATAACTTGTTATTTATATACTGGAAAATAACGTCACGCTCATAATTCTCGAATTATGATTAAGTACATTACATTTTTTTATCTGTTTGTGGAAACTTGTTATTAGCTCATAGTAATTCATGTAAATTACTGTGTATTATGTATCGTAGCAGTAAGTTTTCCTAATGACTAAAATAAAATAAAATAAGATAAAATAAATAATTAAACTTTTTCTAAAAACAGTGATATTCACAATATAAACACCAGAAATAAAAACAAACTAGCAGTACCTTATACTAGGCTCCGCAAAGTAAATAATTCATTTAGAGGCCTGTGTGTACGTTTTTACAATAAAGTTCCAAGTAATATCATAAAACTTGATATTAATAAATTTTAAATCGCCATTATAGAAAAGCTTTATAAAAAAGCTTATAATAAAATGTCTGATTACATTGAAGACAAAACAGCATGGGTTTAAAATGCTCCAATCACTCCAACAGGTATTTCTAATTTAAATTATTGTTAAGGTTTTTTAAACTGTATAACTTGGTAACGGCGTATAATTTTGTAAATGTCGTTACGTATATTAAATTAAAGCTGTGGAGTTTTTTGCGCCCATTCTTCTCTACAGCTAAAAAATAGACGTCCTGAATGGGTAGTATGTAAAAAAAATTTTTGGACGATTCAAAAGCACTTTTCTAAAGTTTATTTGAATAAAAATATTTGACTTTGACTTTGACTAACTAGGTAAAATGGAGATATCTGCTACTTTAAGTCAAATTTCACACTTTAACGGATCGTATCCGGTAATTTGCAGATTACCTAGTTATTGTGCATATTTACGTTTTCCGTATTTTAACGGTAACATCTATATCAATTATTGTACGTTTCTTGAGCGACAAAATGCCGATAGTTCGTCGCTTACTCGCCGGCGGCGACGATGGGTCAGCTGCCTTAAGCTGAATTAAATATTTATAAAATTTCAATGTTTTTTTAAAAAACATTGAAAAAACTAAATGCCTACCCGACCCAGCGGTATTTGGATCTGGGTCCTCCGCAATCCGGGCGGCTGCACTGACCATTATGCTACCGGGAATATAAATATTTAATTCAGCTTAAGTGCAGCAATTAAAACTTAAAAAGTAAAAAAAATCTGTAAGCTTAGAGTTAGCACTTAATCTAGATTTTAGCAGAGGGGCAAACGCCTTAAAATTTGACCTCCGATTAGGGTTGAACAAGGTGCATTATGTTTCACTTTATGTTCTGCTTACACTGTCATCGCACTAAAGCGAACAGCACTAATAAATTTACTTAACACCCAACCTTAAACAAAAGCAATAAAGTCCGAAATTAAACGGTCTGTCAGTGAAAACAGCACCAATTGTTTGCTTAACACTAAGACCTTTGTTATGCAGAGAATAAAGTTCTTAATTGAACAATGTGTCGGCATGATGAAAGCGACGATGCACCATGCGACGCTCTACACTATAGCATGTGACAGGTCCGTTGGCAAATTTATGAGCTTGTATCCTACTGATGTTATGGCCACGACAGTATGGATGTTGGTTTGTTCTTCAATCACGTTTAAACGGATGATCTGATTTGGACCATTGTTGGTACACATGTACCCTGCAGATATTAAACTTCTAGGGGCTTTTATTAAACAAAGTGTAAGCTTAGAGTAGTTACTCCGTGTTTTGTCTCTTTTACTCTAATATGAAATGAAGTTTACATGACGGGAACAAAACACGGAGTAACTACTCCAAGTATTAATACGGGGGCTAGTGCCTTACAAATGAACAAAGAATAAAGTCCAAATAGTTATTCCATGTTTGTCTCAATACTCTAATAATTTTAAATAAATTTTACATGACAGGAACAAAACACGGAATAACTGTTCGGACTTTATTCTTTGTTTATTTGTAAGGGGCTTAGGGTTTTACAAACAAAGAATAAGCTTCGAATAGTTATTCCGTGTTTTGTCTCATTTACTCTAATTTGAAATTAAGTTTACATGACATGAACAAAACACGGAATTACTATTCGGACCATAATCTTTGTTTATTTGTAAGGGGCCTATAGTCTTACAAACAAACAAAGAATAAGCTTCGAATAGTTATTCCGTGTTTTGTCTCATTTACCTACTCTAATTTGAAATGAAGTTTACATGACATGAACAAAACACGGAATCACTATTCGGACCTTATTCTTTGTTTATTTGTAAGGGGTCTAATGTCCGATCCGAACCCCACGGATATCTAGTAGGAAACAGGGACACATTTTCGTGAAACCCTCAGGGTGCCTTGTGTTTTGTTTACTTCCGTATTCATTCGATTACCGTATATAACAAAACGAAAATTTGTTTAACTCTTCTCGTATGTCGCCAAGAGGCGCTGCTAGGGTTGCCAAACATACTTTAAAATAACGTATCCTACGTTATTTTCCATCTCCATATTTTATTCTTTTTAATAAAAATAAAGAATGGAAAATACTTTTTTTCCGACTAATGCGTGCGTTTGAACGGAACATTCCTGTTGACTTAATTTCTGAACTACTGAATGATACTCAGACTCAGGTGAAGTGAAACGAAACGCAACGCTTAAATAAATAAATTTGAAAAATACTTTATTTTTTCTTCAAATCCTTTTTACTAAGTAGTTAGTGATAGATTTACTTTAATTTCCTGAAAAATAGTTGGCAACCCTAGGCGCTGCGTCAATGCCATACCTACTAATCTTCTCGTTTTCGTTAATTTGGTCGAATGTCAAATGAAACTCACACTTGGCACTCTGATGTCATTTCGATCACACGGCTTGACCAATAAAAGTCTGGCAAAGCTGTAAAGGCCGTTTGAGGCCAACACCAAGCACACTATTCCTATTTCAGCCATTGCAGTTTTGATATTACCGGTATTACAGGAACCGGTTTCATTAAAGGATAGCTACATCCTTACAATACATAGTAGGTACCCAACATGAAACTGTAAATATAAGGTATCCATAGTAGTATCCTTAATCGGATAGTGATGAATGACGTATAACGTCACGCTGTTAAAGTGTAGGGTTTCAGCTGAATTGTGTCACGAGACCATTAGGGCTATCAACTGGAATCACACTATTTCAAAGTGCAATTATAACATTGAGCTTATTTTTGTAAGTATTTTTTTTTACTAAAAAATTTTAGGTCGTCAACTGGAAATGCAGTAGGTTTATAAAGCATTTGTTTTTACTTAAATCATCATCATCATCATCATCTCAGCCAAAAGACATCTATTGCTGGACAAAGGCCTCCCCCAAGGATCTCCACCACGACCGGTTTTGTGCTGCTCGCATCCAGCGGCTTCCCGCCTGCCACACTGCGCTTTCCTGTACGCGGTCGCCACTCAAGAACTATTCTATTTTTATTTATTTAAATAAATTATAAAAAATCTGACTACTCCACGTTTACTTTAGCAGAGGTCAAACGTACGGAAAATGTAAAGACCCAGTTCACGTGGTGTCTCTGCGTTTTTCTCCTCCCCCTCGTCACCTGAAACGAGACCTAAAGGCACTTACGGATTTTACGGTCTCATCATTTGTCTCAAAGCCTCAAAAAATTTGGTAAAATACGACATGCTTGCGTGAATTTTTAGGATTGCAATGCCCTAAATGGCCTAAATGCCCTCGATCCTTAGGTCTTTACAGCAGCTATTAAGTTTTTCATCGCTCATAAATCTGGTTACGCTGAAAAGGGCATTTAATATCGACAATATCATCAAACTAATTAGTAAAACGTATCATACCTTCTTTATACCTGACGTTTCGACCGAGTTACACGGGCCGTGGTCACGGGTGGGCTGACTACTATCGCGATTATGAGTCTTCATCCACCGTCACATTACTTAACCAACCACACCACCACACACAACACTAGCAAATTTTCCTAATTCTATTCTAAAAACAATTAAAAAAAAAATCCAGTCCACCGCAAAAACTATCGGTTTGGCATCGCTATGATATCCTAAATAATATAAGTATGTGCTTGTAATGGTACTGTTACACCTGATTTACAAATAGCATGATAGTGAAAGCTCGTTATAATCACATTACTGTCAATACAAACAGGATACTGGACTTCACCTTTTATTTTTACAAAACCTCTATGTTATGATATTTGACATATTGATTTGGGATAGATAATTCTATTAGAAAGACAATAAAACTCATTTTACTTTGTTGAACTACTTCACGTGTGTGAGGTCTCAATTGATAGCACATTGTCAAAAAAGGTAAGGACAGCATAGTAGGTATTACGGAATTTTAATAGTTTTTGAATTAAGAATGTTTAGTAACTAACTTCAGAGCGTTGCATGTTTCTTCTGATGAACGCCAAAATGAGAAGTAGTGTAATTTGTAAAAAAAAACAATAACACCATTCAACTGAAAATTCTCTTTGTCCTCAAAAATATGAAAAATTAATATTCATTTTTTTAAATGTCTGTCGGTAATTTTGATTATAAATAAGTAACTCATAAAAACACATCTCATTGTGGTTTTACTTCACTTAATCTTTTTGGACAATTTTTATTTTTTTGGTATTTGAATCATCGAAAAGCAACAGTCAACCTTATAAAAACAATAAAAAACAATAGGTCATCTGGCAACACTGTTCGTGCCCGACTTCCCCTTCAGTGACAACCCTAAGGTCGACAATGGCGGTGGATGGCGGGCTCTTAAAGCGCGGCACGTGCCTTTATTTGTCACTTAATTGGTCACTGTAATGTGCGACCATTTGATTTAAAAGCTATAAACACCATGGGACGTGATAATTAAGAACAGCGTCGCAGTGTTTTGTTTTTGTTATTACCTTCTGCGATATATCTGTTAAGACGACGCATCGGTAATTTACGTGGCGGGGATCTTGATTTTTCCCAACAATTACAAAACATATGAAAGTGATATTTGATGACATGATTTTTCATTTATTTGACTTCATTTTGCTAGTTACATTTAAAACTACGCAACGGATTTTGATGCGGTTTTTTTAATAGATAGAGTGATTTAAGAGGAAGGTTTATATGTATAAATACATGCTCAATGTAGTAGAGAAACACTGATAATTTTAGAGGTGTCACATTTTTTGCGCTTACATTGCAAACGCTGCGCTGGCTGAACCCTACGAGATAGATCAAAACAATGTACTACAGTATTGTAATCCTTAAAAAGGTCTACAAAAAGTCTGCGATGGTATATGTCTATCTCTTAGGGATAACCCACATTAATCATTTTTTATCATTTACTTTTTACGAGAAATAATAGCTTATTTACGAAACGATTTTAAGCAATACAGCATTAATCCTTATCCAATTAAGTACCTTAAATACATTGTGCATTTAATATAGATTAATATGGCCCTTTACAGCATGTAATTTGAATGAATATTTTCGAAGATATTACAGATTTAAAATGCAGGGACATAGCAGTTGCGTGTATCAGCATTGCACCCGTGCGAAGCCGGGGCGAGTCGCTAGTACAAAATATATATTTTTTTTTATCAATACAAAATCAATTTCTTAATAATTATTCATAAATATTGAAAATTAACATAATTAGTACTTGAAGACAACTGAAGACGACTGCGTAAGATGGGACTCTGAACGAGCGTTTACGCCGCACACTAGCGCCACTAATGAAAAAACAAACATATCTAGTAATTAGAAATAGAAAATGAAATTATGCTCAACAAACTATTTGAATGAAGTAATTTAGCATTTTTACAGCACCTAATGAACACCTGACATGTTATGGTTTAGTTAAATATGGCGTTATAGTTAAAAGTGGCCGTAACGTCTTATTTAACTAAACCATAACATGTGAGGTGTTCATTAGGTGCTGTAAAAATGCTAAATTACTTCATTCAAATAGTTTGTTGAGCATAATTTCATTTTCTATCTCTAATTACTAGATATGTTTTTTTTTCATTGGCGGCGCTAGTGAGCGGCGTAAACGCTCTTAAATAAAAATGTCTATAAGAAAATATTCAGGATCCGATAGCGGACAGAACCATAAAATTCGGCCTCTTTATAAAATAACCATAAAGTTAGCCGCGTTATTCTGAAACTTATTCCGCGAGAAAAGTTTAAGTTTAAAGTTAAATTTAAGAATGCCTACGTATGACTATAATAATAAAAAATGCAACTTATACATTTTTTTACTACTGATAAATTATAGGGAAACCGGTATCGAATTTACCACAGCTCACCTCACACCCAACATCCCACATGCCTCGCACGCTCTTCGTCGAAATGTCATCAATAATAATTAATTGAAACAACTTCGGAATTCATACCTTCTTTGAACAGATGCCACAAAGTTTGTGCAGTGTACTTACCTACCTACATTGTTTAATGACGTTAGCAGTCTTATTGTGACGTTAGTAATACTCGTAGTTAAATGTAGTACTTGAAGGAGCTCGATGGCGCAACCGTTTACGCGGTCGTGTTGTGATCTTAGAAGCTAAGCGACTTTCGCAATGCCCAGTCACCGGAATGGTGACCAAATTAAAATATCTCGAGCTCCTCCATGCTTCCGAAGGCACGTTAGGTCGTTAATCCCGGTTAAATATGGCCCCCGTCTTCCCCATCTATTGTTAAAAAATGGTGTTGGTTAATGGTTGGAAAGGCATGAGTCCAGTTGTGGGACTATAAAAACATTATACCTTTGTAGGTACTTAACTATATAAGTAAAGGTCCAGTAAAAAATAGCTATTGCAAGTTCGTAACTCAAATTCGTTCTAGTTCGTATCACTCAGCCCGCAAACCCACTAACAAACTGGGTTAGCCAACATAACTCACTTTGTTAATGCAGTCGGCCGGCGCTAATAACCGCTAATGTGGTTAAAACGTGCACTTAGTGGCCCGAACTGTATGAAGTTAGCGCGGACCGGCGCGGCGGCCGCGAGCTGGCAACTTCGCGTAACATCGCCGCGAAGTTGCCGCTCTGCTAGATCGGTGTCGCGCCACTCCCCACCCCGCAGTCTCGCTAGAGCGATCTCGCGCGCGCACGTGACACCCCGACACCGCAATGGAGGCGAACAATATTTCGTCCGAAATGTGCTTTCCGAAAATAGAAGTCGATTCTGAGAGCGAAGGAAAACGCGACAGCAGAATGACTTGGACGTCTGATACCACGAAGAAGTTGATAGACGCTTTGGAGAAGGACTGTAGGGAGCTGTGGGATGTGAAGCATCCGTTGAACAGGCATCGTTGGGCTCGGCTGGCTAAGCACGACTATTTGGCGAACATGTTCGGTACGACTGCTGAAGAGATTAGCAGGAAAATTCACAATTTGCGAACGCAGCTTAACAACGAGTTGAGGAAGATCAAGCGGCGGCAGTCATCGGCGTCGACAGGGGGAGGCGAGGGGTCGAGCAACGGAGGGAGCGGGTGGGAGTACTTTGATGCCCTCTCTTTCTTGCTGCGCTCCACGGGCGAGCCGTTTGACGGCGACGCGATGGACGGCGTCAACCTTGCGGTATGTGACGTCACTTGTTTTGCGAAAACAGAACACTACCGATTTAGTTCTACCTACCTATATACGACAATAAGACTATACCTACTCGTGGTTAGGTAGGTAAATAGTGTATTTACAATGAATTTACCATAACGATATGTAATAAACAAGTATAACTTTTCATCATGTAAAACTTTAAAAAAAAAAGACTTTCTTACTAATTAGGTACTAATTAATTAAGCCATTACCCATCAATTATTGTAGTGATTCCTTGATTTCAATGATGGATTCCCTCATAATTAATTAATTTCACATTTAGCCACTATGAAACTAATGAGTAAGTACCTAGGTATACCTATCATAACTATTTTACTCATACTATAATAAAGATGTGGGACTTTAGTGTCATCATCATCATCATCATCAGCTCATTTTGTGTCCCCACTGCTGAGGCACGAGCCTTCCCTATGGATGGATAGGGAGAACAGGCCATAAACCACCACGCGGGCCCAGTGCAGATTGGTGGTTGTTAACGACTGCTAATGCAGCCGGGACCATCGGCTTTACGTGCCTTCCGAAGCACGGAGGAGCTCGAGATGACAAAATGTTTGGTCACCCATCCGATGACCGGCCTTTGCGAAAGTTGCTTAACCTCAGCACTCCCAGACCGAGCGCGTTAGCCACTGCGCTATCGAGCTCCTCACTTTAGTGTGACTTTAGTGTAACCTTAGATTAATCTAAGAGTGTAAACTCACGCGGTCTTTTTGACAGAATTTAACAAGTTCTGTTGCGGATTGTGATGTTTTGTTTTATTGGCCAACGAACACTCATGCACTTCACACACCTACTCGTAGATATTGGACAAAACACACATGTAAGATAAAAGTAACAAATCTGTAAACTTGTCTCTTCACTTTCCCGCCAAGAAGTACTTAATTATTTAAAAAAAGACGTTATTTCAAAAAAATACATGAGTTCGACCACAAAATTAGGAGCCTGGCCTAGACCTGTAAATATTGTTTACTTTTTGGCACATTCTACGAGTAGTAATCAGCTGTCTGAGTTAGCTTAAATGGAAAAAATCTACCGCAGTAGTAACTAATCATGTTATTTAGTGTTGTTTTAAATCTAATCTATCTATATAAATAAAAATGAATCGCTAAATGTGTTGCTAATCGCAAAACTCGAGAACGTCTGAACCGATTTGGCTGATTTCTTTTTTGTTGTGTTTGATGAAGTCTGAGGAAGGTTCTTATGGAGAGAAAAAACGTAAAAAATACGAGGAAAATAGTAAAAACAACAATTTTCTTTTCCCATACAAACCACTCTGCCCCCAACTGTCTAACATTTGACGTCAATCAAAACAAAACAAAGGCGCGTTATGATTATCTTTGGTATGCCTTCAAGTTGATTAGAGGTCAGGTTTATTTATTTACGCGCCAAGTAATCAAACAAAAAATATCGTGTACCTTATGGCATTACAATAAAAATATCACATTAGATATTACTAAAGTCTTTCAATGTTATTTTATTTCTAAAAAGACTGCGACAGGTCAATAACTTTTGACAGAACCAAATCTGTCGGGGCGGCTGTTAACATAAAAAAAACAATGTAACTTTGTTTTAGAGAAATAGTGCAGAACAAGGTCTGCCGGGACAGCTAGTTGGTATATAAAAATGATAACAGAAAAGAAACAAACTTATCTTACTACTTAGGTACATTAAAGAAAAAAATAAAGCAAAAGAAACATAACTTTTTTTTTCTTATAATTGATGGCTTCGTGCGATTAGCACATTTAGCCAGTGTCAAAGTAATTTTTCGTACAAGTAATACATAAATAAACAATATTTCCATAAATGATGATGAATGATATTAGAAATGGGAAGTAAGAAATGATATACCCCCCAACCCCTCGAGTATCTCAGTAAAGATGTGGGGCTTTACTAAGTCCTCACGCGAGCTTCTTGAGAGAATTTGAAAAGTGACGTTGCACTGTTTTGTTTCATTTGCCAACACTTATGCACACTCACGAACACTTAACGGTTAATAATCCACCATTATTTCACATTAATATTCGACATAACACAAATTTTAGAAAATAAGAAAAAACCGCAGACATGACGCTTCACTTTCCCGCCAAGAAGTCCGAAACATAACTTAATTAAAGACAAAATAAAACCTATAGATAAAAAACGTCCTCCAGCTGTGGGCTCAAGGGAACGAACGGTCCCAAGAATGCTGGCAACATTACCTCTTTGGATAGCCAAGCTAATGCGTTGGCATTGGCAGAGGTGGCCAGCCTTCTTGTCACCGGAGGCAACAAGGCGAGCACTCATCAATTCAACATTTTATTTTGTTGTGACTTTCTACGACTAACCCGCACTTAACAAAATAAAAAGGTAAACAAGGATCCTTAGTAGCACTCATGTTGTTATTCCTTACGTTTTGGTTCTGATAGTTGTATTATCATATCTTGTGTATAAGAAGAGTGATAATGACTTGGTGTTTGTAGAATTGATCAATCATTCATTTTGAGTCATAATTTGTAAAGCTTAATTTTCTAAAATGGAATCTTTTAGCAACGGTGTAAGTTTTGATTTTGATGCAGTTAGGTAACAATAAAATACTTTATTGGAATTATAGAAGAATATCTCTATATTGGAATAGTTTTTTTTTTTCGTTTATTTGGGACAACAAACAATTACGCTGTTTACTTACTACTTACATAAAAGCATAATATAACTTAATTACTTACAGTGCAACCAGCTGCGTTATCCACAAATTACTGACGAAATTTATCAAGTACATACACAGCTAATGTAAATCAGAGTTAGGCCAGAATTATAATATAAAATTTTTACACAAAGAAAAAAAAAAAAAAAACCTAGAATTATGATTCACAATTTTACATTTAATTTAATTTAAATTGAGGTCAGAAAATGTGTGTTGTGTAATAAGTTGCGATATTGTCTTTGAAATTTAAAATTTTAGATGATAAGTATGAATGATATTATTTAAAAGAATACATAAATGACTGGTGAAGGTCGCGGGAAGCCGTTGGATGCGAGCAGCACAAAACCGGTCGTTGTGGAGATCCTTGGGGGAGGCCTTTGTCCAGCAGTGACGTCCTTTGGCTGAGATGATGATGAAGATATACTTATTACAGTAAAAACTTATTACAGGATTTAATGACTTAAATGACAACACGATAATGATATTGAATTCTTGGATTTTAATCGACCGTTATGATTATAATAGTGATAGATATATAGATAGATAGATAGATAATATGTTATGTTCAAATAACATATTGGTTATAAAGTACCTATTAAAAAGTTGGAGGTATTTTGGCGGTCTTATCGCTTAGGTACCTCTATCTATATTAGTAACGGTGGGTTATGTAAGCCCGTATTCGATTTAACATACTGTGGGAAGATTTGTACCCAGCAGTGGGTCATTAATAGGATGATGATAAAAAATATTATAATGGCTACAATGAATACCTTTTTTTTAAAATGTTTTTCAGTGTGTAATTTATCGCAATAGGTTAAGTATTAACCTATTGCGGTTAAGGTTAAGATTATGTTATAAGACTTTCGAATTCAATTCGAATAATTATGTTAGGTTAGGTTAGTAGAGTGGTTGGTATCTTAATACCAAGGAGTTAATGTAATCATGTTTGATTATCCAATACTAAGATTACTCCATTTGCCCACGGAAAATGGGCAGAATATGCATGTAGTCTACACTAAGGACATCAGGTAATGTGCTTTAAAAAAATAATTGTTGCACTGCCAGGTCTAGTACTTACTCATTTTGATTTTTTTTTTGAGGGCCTCCTTATTGCCTCAGGTGGCATTTTTAGCGACACCAGACTTTTCATTTTGAACAATAGGGATGTTGACAATAAAAATAATTAGTTCCAGAACATTAATCGTACAAATGAAATCACGACAACAGTTCTTTTAAACTTTAACCTATTTTTACAAGTAAACTTGAATTTCTATAACATAAACATTAATAAACACTCGATTGACGGAACAAAATAGTGACGTCATAGTTTGCTATTCCCATACAATTTTTATTTAAAAAGATCGTTTTGCTAAAAAGTTTATTTATTGACTAACCCTCAGAACAAGACTATCAACTAATTCAACAAAACGGTAGAAAAAAGGTCACATTGAAATCACGAACTGCTTGCCAACAGACCGACTTTTCTTTTGGATTAGTTTTACTTTCAATTAAATTCAGGCTATATTTTATTAACATGAAGTAATTATATTTTTTTTGTAAATCGCAAAGTACAACTATTCGTTTTAAAACTTAGCTAAAAAATAATAATATTATTAATACGAACAGATTGAAGTGGAACACTAAAATTGAAACTGATGTTTCAAACTCAAAATATACGCACTAACTAACATTTCTTTAGCTTTTCATTATTATAGTAACACAATAAATAATGTAATATTTGTAATACTTAATACATTTTTATTTATTTTATAGGATTTTTTGCATTTCTTTGTCACTTCGCCGCCGTCGTACACTTTATTTTAAATCACCAATGTATGAAAGTTGCCTTGTCCTTTGCATACTCAGATCCATAACAATTGATCAAAGATTGCATACCTTCTTCTTTTTTTTTATAAAAGAAGGAGGCAAACGAGCAGGCGGGTCACCTGATGGAGAGTAATCACCGCCGCCCATGGACACCCGCAAAACCAGAGGTTCTTCTAATTCTCAGGCTTTTTATCTAGACAGGGTCACTTTTTTATCAACGTCCTAACCTTCCGAGATGACTCCCGTGATACAAACGAACAACTCTTACTATTGGACCAACTCCCGAACTCGAAAATAAATTTCAGCTGTTCCATACAAAACATAGTAAGATACAAAACATCAATTTTCATTCGACCAAAATGTATGGAACAGCTGAATTTTATTTTCGAGTTCGGGAGTTGGTCCAATAGTAAGAGTTGTTCGTTTGTATCACGGGAGTCATCTCAGAAGATTTGGACGGTGATAAAAAAGTCAACCTGTATAACATAACCTCTTCAATCCACATTCACAACAGGTTATGGGTCCAGCACGCTTCCACTGCGCCACTCTGCTAGAAAAAGTTATTGATGATGGAGTTGCTAGAAAAAGTTATTAACCTTTCTACCGCGGAACGCGGAATGCGGAAGTACCGCGGAAGTATCACGTAATTTGCAAAATGGCGAATACCTAAAGTCGATGTCCACTAAAATAATGAATAAGTTGCAATTAGATCATATTTTATCATTTTGTAAACGACAATTTACTAATTGATATATTTCCTCTGGCAGTTATCAAAACAAATGTGATTACTGAAATAGTTTATTAGTTGTACATGATCAAACTATTTATTCTAGATTTTTTATAAACAAACTTCTTCATACAAAAGTAGGCTCTATTTAGACGACATAGAGTCCATAGAATTCGATCGCTCAATTGTCAAAATTTGACATATTTGACATTGACTTTTTAAAAAGTTTAACGCACAGAGCATACAATTTGTTGCGGGTTTTAGTGTAAGCAAATTTACTTTAGTTTGTTTATAGCCAAACTTCTTCATACAAAAGTAGGCTTTAACTTATCGAAAATTGAGATTATAGTCGCATGGTCGGGTGCGGTGACATGACACCGCGCGGGTGTTGAGTGGAATGATGGAAAAAAAAAACCTGTATATTATTCTTCTTTAATTTTTCTATTGGTGTGATGGAGTGAAGCGATGGAGTGCAGTGACCTTGAATATGGGCCAATGGTTGTACTCCATCAGGTAGTGGCTTAGCACCTCATCCAACTAAAAATTTTAAAAAAAGAAGATTAAATTTGGAGTGATGGAATGGAGTGCCGGTGAATGGGGGCCATAAAGGCTAGAACCTCGGTTCGAGTGGAACGGGTCGAGGGGTTTCTTTAATACCTACTTCGTTCAGTACCTACAAGGGTTCTTGTTTCAATTGTAACTTTCTCCTGACAGTTGGCGGAATTTCAAGCTGATGAGGAGGAGGAGTTTGGTATCGCGGCTCGAGCGCGGTCGTTGGTGTGCGGGAGCCCACAGACTAAGCACAGGCCGAGGGTAGCGGCGTCCGCCCCCCCTCCGCTGCCCCCCAGTGCCCACCCGCTGATGTGGCCCGAGGAAGCGGTGCCGGGACTCCGACCTAGTATCAATGCTGATGAGTGCCAGGTTAGTTGAAGGCTTTTTTATATCTTGGCGTGGAAGTGACCTGTTTATTCTTTAAAGAAGAAACCATTTTGTTAACCTAAACTGTAAAAGTTTATTATATGAATAAGTAGGAGCTCGATGGCGCAGTGGTTAACGCGCCCGGTCTGCAAGTGCTGAGGTTAAGCAACTTTCGCAAAGGCCGGTCATCGGATTGGTGACCAAAAATGTATCTTCTCGAGCTCCTCCGTGCACGTAAGGCACGTAAAGCTGTTGGTCCCGGCAGCATTAGCAGTCGTTAACAACCACCAATCCGCACTGGGCCCGCGTGGTGGTTTATGGCCCGTTCTCCCTATCCATCTATAGGGAAGGCTCGTGCCCCAGCAGTGGGGACATAAAATGAGCTGATGATGATGATGATGATGTTAAGTGACGATAAGGCCGAAGATGGAAGCGCACTTCACCCGGAACCCTCAACTACTGAGGCACTGGCTATCTTATCTTTAGCTGCCGGAACACAACAATGCAACAACAACGCATGGTGCACGATGGTAGCTAGCCTGGCGGACAAACAAGCCCTACCACCGACCAAACCGAGTACCTACACTAAAATCAAACACGGAACATCTGGGTCTGACACCAGTTGTTCCGTGGTTAGGCCATTAGACCAAAGAAGCGGTCAAGAAACAATTTGAGAGTCCTAAAAAATATGTAATTTCTGTCTTACCTAGATATTCGGAGACTTCGTGGCGTCCGAACTGCGCATGCTCCGCTCGGATGAATCCCGCAAGAGATTGAAGAGGATGATCCAGAAGGCTATCCTGCAGATCGGAGAGGATGAGGACGTAAACATTATATCAGGATAGCGGCAGGGATGCCTCTCCTCTGACTCCTTGGAGCGCATGAGTTGAGGCGATAGCAGCTATTGCTATAGAAGGGACTTAATATTTCTATCCATTTTTTTTTGTATTTTTGCAACAAAATATTGCATGGCGTATTTGATGTCTAAGACATTTTTTACCAGTTAACCGTAGGGTGTTTAAATTTTTGTAGGGTGTTGCAGAAATAACATGGTAGATATAGTTGTGAGCTATAACAAAAAATATTTACACTAATAATCAGTGATCGGTATCGTTATAGTTATATCTAGTAGTATAATGTACTAATGAGCGTTTGAAAGATGGTAGGCGTCTTTGGGGGTCACCACGGAGCCACAATGACCTTTTTGGCGATGACAGAAAATATTAAGTACTAATATTTTGCAACCTTAAATTAATCTTTATGGTTAAGATTTAAAGTTCACAGTAAGCTGAAGTTGTTGATGCTAACTAATGTTTTTTTTAGATTTTGTTATCCGAAATTTAAATGTATATGTATGATCAAACAGTACCACTATCGAGTATTTATGGTTCCGGATCATTTAGCACATTATTTTAGTTTGTTTTCTCAGCTTATTTGCGTCTCACTTCCCACTCTGTGCTCAGAAGTGCGGTTATTGAATGCTATTTCTGGATCTCAAAATTAAAATAAAAACATATGTACATAAACACGGTGAAATATTATATTTTTTGTAATATTATCTAATTGTATATTTACGTACTTTCGAGAACTTTAAGTGTCAAAATTAAACGACCGACCGGTGACTTCGTTACTCAACAACACTTGTTATTGGTCAAAGTGTAAGAATTAAAGTCTCTGGTTAAAACTCACCTCGTCGTTAACGTGGCTTTAGCCCCACCTGTGGGATGTTAATTAGCAGGGCTTGCTACTGTTACCAAATTCCTACTATAAGTACCGGTAAGTAACGTTATTTCAATAAATGTAACTTGTTACCCGTAATGCAGGTAACATATCTAGAAAAGTATCGTTACTTTTTATGTTAGTGAATTTATCGGTAAAAGCGCCACCCAGGTAACGATACCAAGCATACCGTTACTGTTTTTACCGTTTGACAGAAGTATTGATACCACTTTTTAACGGTAGATATTCAAAGCCCTGGTTATTAGGCCTCTGATGATGTATGTTAAACACTAAATAAAACCATTTAGGCGCGTTTGGTCGAATTCGCGTTTGATCCAAATTGTCAAACAAAGGTGCAATTCGCGGTGGTCCGATTCGCGGTTGGTCAAATTCGATGTTTTATTAAATAAAACGACATATTGGTAGGTACTTGTATGTAGATACTATATTGTTTAAAAAAATAGAATCACTTCGTAATTTGGTTTACAAACAACTTTAATTCTTTTTAAAGTTACAGAGCGATCACCATCTTATATTCTTATCTCTCTCGTTCTACCAAAAACATTTCCGATATCACTTTTTAACATAACAATAATAGCTTCGGACTCTTTGGTCAATTGCGCGTCAACTGTAATATGATTAGAATTGATAATGTGTAATTTCTAATCTATTACTAGAAGAGCTATAGCTTATTATTAATATAATAATTACATAATATTTACTGGCTATGACAACATTACAATATTTAATATCGAAATCAGAATAATAGTAGTTTATGCAACTATCATATAATGAAGGGTATTAAAACACGAGTGTGAGTTTATGAAACGAGCGCAGCGAGTTTCATAATAGTAACGAGTGTTTTAATACCCGTGTTATATGCAGTTGCATACACTACTTTATCTTCACTAATGCAATTAGTCAAACAACAAGAGTAAAAGCTGACAATAGTTTATTTATAATAATTGTTCAAATTTTGGATGGTACAATTTTGAAAGTTAATGTTAATTATTGATCCAGCAGCTGTAGCGGTCGCGGGGCAAGCAGTAGAGCTCGTAGACGGAGTTGGAATATTTATAATTACTTCATTCGTCTTGTTTTCTATACTGTTCAAGATCGTATTTGAGACTTGAATTTTATTCATTAAAGACTCATCAATGTAGCTTTCAGCCACAGTAGAAGACTTCCACCCCCCGTGTCGTTTCAGTGCGGTCAAATCACCACCGCTATCTATGAGAAGGGTCGCCGAGGTGCGCCGGAAGCAATGCCCCGTGTACAACGCTGGGTTAGGCAGATTCAAAAAACTTGCGATAGTTTTTCCCAGAGCACCAAATTTATTAATACCAGTTCTTTGATCGACGCACTTGCCCGATCTATAGCTCAAGAAAAAGGCAGGGTTTCGACAGGGGGTGGGTCGAAGTTCCATGTATTTTTTACATACGGCATAGCAGTTGCCCGTCACAACGAAAGAACGATCTATTTTCGTTTTTGTTTTCGAAACTTTCACCATGATTGTACTGTCGTCTATGTTAGAGACTTTATCGAACTGGATGTTGTATAGCTCTTGCCTTCGGCATGCCCCCATTATGCCGAAGATTAGTGCAACCTGTAACAATAAACGATATAATAAGCTTGAGGTACATAGCCAAAACAAAAACTATGATTTATGAAGTAGTAAAGTGTAGGTACCTACTACCTAATTTATACACAAAGCGCTTAAACGGAGTGTCTAGATAACTTGCGTGTGTAGTACATCGATTTACAGTACAACAGAACTAAAATACACTTACCTTTTCAAAAAGATACAAAATATTTGGTGAATCTTTCAGGAACATCTTTATTTGACCTGATGTAAACGTCAAGGACTTTTTTTCCTTGTGTCCTTCTGAACTGCGTTTCAGGAACGCTATGACTTTTGAATACTTCGTGATATCAATATTGTTGTAGATACTCAGTGTGGACTTGAGCATAGAATAATTAGCCCACATAGAAGATGGCTTGAATTTGTCGGAGAGGTCTTTGAGATACACAAGAATGACATTTTCAGAAAATGATGTAGTTTTCTTTTCGATCTTCCATGCCAAAAAGTTATTATATTCTTTTTCATATAATTTTCTAGATTTTTCTGGCAAAAGATTGTGAGTTACTTTTGTTGCCAATTCTAGAATATCCGGACGCGTACAAATATCATCGTCACTGTCCATTTTTAACTTTTAATTTGTATTTTAAAAACAAAACACATTGCGAAACATTAAATTCACGCGTACGTGTATTGTCACAGTGAACTTGCCGCCATTAAAATCTAACCAATGAGAGCGCAGCTGCGCGCGCAGGGCCAATCAGGAGCGAGCGCGCGCTGTTCTTTTTTTATTTAATTGGCACAAGATCTTACCAAAGAGTTTTGTGTATGTAAGTTTAGTAGTTTCGACGAAGTTTTCACGTATAACCCAACTGTTTTCAAAAGCCAGCCTAATATCAAAATTTTATACAACTTGTATGAGGATTTTGACATAAGGCTCGCCAGGTTAATTGGTCGCGTTTTATTGATGTTATAATGAGATTTTACGATATCGATGTGGATATTATACCATCATGTGAAATTGCTTAAATTGAGTGTTTTGTTGTCTGCGCTATAACAGTAGTAATTATAAGTCAAGTATTGGAAACATAAGTAGAATGTTACAACATTAGTGTAGATAAAAGATCTAACATGTTCATTAAGAAATAATAAGTGTATAACTTTATTTTTCTTTTAGTTGATTACCGTGCGTTTAGCACATTTCTGACTAAATGTGTGAGTCAAAGTAATTTTCTTATTATAAGTTATTTAGATAGATAACATAAATTATCTTTGTTAATAATGAATGATAATAGAAATTAAAAGTGTGAAATGATATAGGAACTCCCCAACCCGTTGAGTATCTCAGTAAAAATGTAAAAATGTATTAATAAGATCTCACGCGGACTTCTTGGGAGAATTTGAAAAGTGCCGTTGCAATGTTTTGTTTCATTTTCTCACGAACACTTAACAGTTAATAATCCACCATTATTTCACATTAATATTCGACATTTTAAACAAAACCCTAAACATGACTATTCTCTTTCCCGCCAAGAAGTCTTTTAAGACACTTATCATGAATTCAACCATTATCCTCTGGCTATAAAAGTTCGAACTGTCAATAGTGTGCATGTATAGTAACATCGGGTTATTCCCTGAGAATCCCATTCTCCGATGATCCTGTCCCGGAGGATCCCGATTTGTTTGTTGTATCTTCATGAACGTCATGTCACCAGAAAAAGTGGTCAATCAAATTTTTATATAGTGTAATATTGAAAAAAAAAGTCTGCTATAGTAATTACAGGTTGATTTATTATTTACAAGTTAAACACAATAGAAAAAATAACAAAAGCAAATATAATCATATTTATCGCATTCGGGACAGGATCCTCGGGAAATGGGATTCTCAGGGAATAACCCGTAACATCTGCCTGTACCTTAATCTTACAATTTTAAGTAAGTAATAGATTGTTTAATACAATAAAAAAATACATGTTCTCACATTCCAAATAGGTATAGATTTAATTATTTTCTACAACTTAAAACCACCTCAAAGATACTTAAGTAGCTTCGCCATCATGTGTTGTTTTTTTTCTGAAGAAATTGCTCGCTTTATGATATAGAAATATTAATGAAGCATATTATGTAAATAAAGGTAATTATAGCTAATAAGTATTTTAATAAATAATACATAAATGTTAGGTAAGTTTCGAGAACATTTAAGTTAAGTTGCTGATGTTTAGTGCCAATAAAAAAAATTTATGAAAAGAGTTGTTTTTTATTTTAAGTTTAACAAAAAGAAATATAAAAAAATCTTAGGACGTTTACAAGTGTAGAAAATTAAAACACCCTAAATTAGTTATCTATATTATTAATAAAGACGTAAAGTTTGTGACTTTGTTTGTTTGTTTGTTTGTTTGCGGGGGGAACTACTGGTCCAATTCCAAAAATTATTTCACTGATAGAATGCTTAACTCCTTACAGGTAATTTTTTTTAAATATATTTTTAAACCCAAGTCTACGCGCACGAAGTGGCGAGTAAAATGCTAGTTTAGTTTTAAAACTAAATTTATAATTGGATAACATCCTCTTAAAACATATATTATAGAAATAAATGCGATAAACATTAAAAGTTATTTCAAGCAGCAGGGATGTTGCGGACCTCCGCTCTGTACCGCACAACCACAACAATCCTAAATCACTAATCGTAGCGGATGCCAGATGCCTGTGCGAGTTTTATCCGTCATTCGTTTAAGGCGACGCATTGGAAATTTACCTGGCGGGGATCTTGATTTTTCCCAACAATTACAAAACATATGAAAGTGATATTTGATGACATGATTTTTCATTTAATTGACTTCATTTTGATAGTTGCAGAAACACGATTTGTCAACTTTTATATCAGAGAAAAAAATATCAAAGTAATCTCTTTTAAAACATAGATTTGCATTTTACAGGCAAACCAGACCGATTTAAGCATCTAAATTTTCTTAGTAGATTAGTCTTATCACACACTTCAATATGCTAATTCATTTTTTTAAATAATTTTTAGTTCTAATTGTAAAGAAAAAAAAAACAGTTTTTCTTATGGTACGGGGCGCAAACGCTCCGTATTAAAATAATAGTTTAGCGATGCGTCGCCTTAACGAAAACTGGAACTTGTACAGGTTGTTTAGTAATAGGTGTATAATCCCGAAATATAGCAATGTAACCAAGTATAAAGAACACTGTGATAACATGCAAAATCATATTAAAGTAGATTAAATTTTTCAAAAAAAAAACTCAACCTATTTTACTTACTAGGTATTTTTTTATTTTATTACAACGTGTATACATATAGTAATAATAATATCAACACCTAGAGAGGCTCTCGCTGAAAGGTTGGGTCAAGGGTCAGATGCAAAAGGCAGTACTCCTTGACACGGCACGTATTGTCAGAAGGTTCCTCACTCTGCAACCCTGACCACCGGTAGCTTGGGCCCTGCCTCGCTGCTGGCGGTACTCTAGGATTAGGTTTATTGTTTTTATATTACTCGTAAAATATTGTAAAAATCTAGTTTTAAGAAAGAAAATAAATATAGAGTATAATAATAATAAATTTTCCTACACTTACACCAATTATCTAGCCCAAGAGAAGCTTCGTTATGAAACTCGTTATATGGTTACTAGACAACGGATAAACATACTTAAAATACTTAAATACATACTTATTATACATAGAAAACACCCAGACCTGAGACAATTTAGAAAAACAATAATTTCTAAATTGACCCGACCGGGGATCGAACCCGGGACCTCAGAGATGGCGACACCATGAAAACCGGTGTACAAACCACTCGACCAAGGAGGTCTTTTAAATACGACTGGTAAAAGCAGATAACTTCGATTTTTTTTTTTTTGAGAGAGATTGCTGATTGACTTAAACTGCATTTTCAGCTTCATCGGGCTTGTTTGGGGGCGAAGAGAAACCTTAAGGGCTCCTCAAGCCGTGTGAAACGAATCACCTTCGGAGGTTTTCTAGAGGGAATGGCATCACGCACTAGTGCGTGTCCCCGTGCCCTACTAGATTCTCCGAAGGGTTCGGATCGGATCGGATTTATGAAAATGTCCGCCGTTCTCCCTATCCATCTATAGGGAAGGCATAACATAAGCTGGTGATGCTGATGAAAACGTCCGCAATAGGGATGTTGACAACCACAAATGGCATATATTATATACACATTTTAACCGTGATTTTTGCATAAAATGCCCAACATCGGCGTTCTTGTTCAGAGAAACTGAAACCCTTAGACATTTTTGACTTGTGGTGGATAAAAGTTATTAGTATAATTCGTAGCGGCCTCGCTTTCTGCAATTTTCCCTCATCTATTTATATAAAGCCAAAATTTCGAAGCTAGTTTTCAATTAAATACGCTGACGGTAATTTTCAAGCTCATCGATTGAACAACTTTACTAAGAAACGAAATGAAAAATATAAATCATATCTCCTAAATAGTGGTTAAGTTCGTAGCGGCCTCGAAATTTCGATATATGAATGGAATTTTACAAAAAAATCCCATTCAAAGCGTTATTTTACGTTGCATTCAACATTGCTCAAATGGAATTCCGGGATCGTAGAGCTTGTTTTTCTTCTTTTCAGTTTTTCCTCTTTGTAGTTATTTTTATGTTAGTCCGGTTTTTACGAGTTTAAATTTGTTTTTTATATAAGTAGTTGTCTTAGCAGTCGGGTTTTTTGTTTTATTTTAATAGCTGGTTTATTTCAAACATTTTACTTTTTTTTAATTAAGTATATTCCGGACTTTTTATAGCCTATGTCACTGCCAAAGAAATAGGTAATATACTCGTAGTATACTGCTCTACGCGTAAATGTAGTACAGGGATGCTGCTTATTTTAGTTCTGAAAATATATCTTCCAGCAGGTCCGCAAAAAGTTTTGCAGGAGGTAGGTACACATTAATTTAAGTAAGTTTATTAAAATAAACTTACTTAAATATTTATAACAGGTACACATATGAATTTCTGTAACCTAAAAAGTTACTTTTAAACACTGAATTGACGGAACGAAATAGTGACGTCATAGTTTGCCAATCCCATACAATTTCTATGAAAATAAACCGTTTTGACAGCTGCTAAATATGGTATAAGACATTTAGTTTCTCTATTGACTAACCAGTAATTACCCAATTATGTCTTAGAGCTGTGATTTGATTTGACAATATCCTCCGTACTATTACTTACACATGAACATGAGTAAATAATTTACTCATGTATAGTCGACAATGAAATTGCTTTATCACCTTAGAAGTGAATTTTGTTTGCATATAATAAAACAGCAAGTTCTATTTTTGTTTAAAACACCAAGTGACAGATATGTTGTCATCATTGACAATGAGCCTTAGCGAAATTTTATTGTTATGGAAGTTTTTGTCAAAAGTGATAAAGCAATTTCATGGTCGACTATACTATTACTACGAGTAACTACTATCTAATAAACAAAGAAAAAACTTCGAATATTTATTCCGAGCTTTGTTTTTTTTTATTGTCATTTGAAATGAGATTACTCGTACATGACGGGAATCAAACACAAAACACCTTTTCCAGAGGCTAAACTCTGTCCCCTTTACTAATAAACAAAGAATAAGCCCCGAATAGTTATTCCGTGTTTTGTTCCTGTCATCAGAGTAAAAGAGAGAAAACACAGAATAACTATTCGCAGCTTATAAACTTGTTTATTTGTAAGAACCTTCATATTAAGTTTCTAGCGCTACAGGAAAACATTCAATCAAGCCACTGTTTTCGGACGTTAAGTATAAATTAGGATAATAGGGAGTTAGGTTTTAATTATGCTTAATAGTCGATTCTGCTATTCTCGTGTCGCCCTGTATTTAACAATTTCCTCATAGTCCTAATATAAAATCAGGCTACCAAGACACTAATGAGACGTTATTGAATTTTAAGAAAAAATGTCATATTTTTTAAAAGTTGAGATTCTTTGCAGGGCCCATAATAAATACAATAAATAATAAACTTAAACTAATAATACTACTTAAATAATAATAATAATACTTTAATACCTTAAACTTACTCAATCCAAGCTCATACTTATCCGTCACAACATTTTGTTTCATTCCATACCTATGTATTCTATGAATGCCGTCGTGTTTACCTCCCGTAAACGTCAAAAAAGAGAAGCCATTATTAAGTGCAGTTCGCGCAGCCCAATTATTTCCAGTGCTTGAGCATAAATAATTGAAGGACCCGTCCCGTCATTGAGTGCGCACTGTCATTTGTTGCGTTTTGACGCAATTACCACAATTGCGTTGGGAATGTTGAAGATAAGCATAATAAAATTACTATGCAGTGCTTAAAATGCATACTTCTTTTAGGGGCTTATTAATAAACAAAGTGTAAGCTTGGAGTAGTTACTCCGTGTTTTGTCTCTTTTACTCTAATATGAAATGAAGCTTACATCCTCCCACACACACACACTCATACATTTTCATTCCACACACAGGGAGGTCATACCACACGTAAATTATAATTTTGATAAGAGTGCGTTAGCCTCCCTTACCAGAGAGTGTATTTAATGTTGGATTTTTTATAACCTGTTATTTACTGGAAGAGCGCTGTTTGTCTGAAAAACAGATAATTATATTATCTAGTTCAGACACAGACATATTTATTGTCAAAGTTAGTTGTAAGTAAATCATTTTCATTGATTTGTTGTTATTTTGTAAGCACTCGAAATAAATAAATAAAAAAATAAAAAAAAATAAAATTAATACGGGGGATAGAGTTTTAGATTTTTAGCGGAAGTACCATGTGCTTAATAATGAAGACACATGTTTCCTATGGAGTGTTAAAAAGAAGACTTCACCTATTTCTATTGCTCAATTGTGTTGTGACGGTTAACTCAGGATTTAATATAAATTTTTCCTATATTTAAAAAAAATCTTTTATTGTGCATATAAAATACACATTGAAACGCACGTTTCACAAATTATATAATAATCTAGAAGTAGTGAAATGAAATGAAATATATTTATAAGAACACACAGTACAAAGAAGAAGAAGAAGAGATCTCTTCCAGCGACTCCTGGCTGTGGTGTGGAAAGGAAGATTGCAGGACATAAATACTTAATTAGGTTGTAGTTTCAAAATAATAGTAATAATAATAGTTTCTTGTAACCTTTAATGGAGGATTAACAAATTCCTGAACTTTAACCTTTTTTCCGCCCAACTATCCTGCACGCGATGTCCCGCTGTACGCCAACGTATAAATGTATTTTAATAAAGTAGGTACAAAGAAGAACTTCTATAGAAGTGCTGGCGTGGGCGGCACGAAAATCTCGAACTTCTATAGAAGTTGTTGGCGGTAAAAAGGTTAATAAAGCCTCCAAAATATGGAATAGTCTACTATCACACGTTTTTCCTCCTCTCTATGATATGGGGTCCTTCAAACGAGGCGTGAAGAGGCACCTTATGGGCCAGTGCAAAGTGAGGGTGTAAGATGCTGTGTTGTTTCCACGCTACATCAGTTGTCTTCGCGTCTGGATTCCACTTCCACTTAACATCAGGTGGAATGGAGTCAAAACTACAAAAAAACTGTTTAACAAATGAGTTGACTAAACACCATAACAAAAGACTATCTACTAGCACATCGAGTAACTGTCAATTGGGGTGTCACTGGTTATTTATCGATCTTTCCCCTATTTGTCAATTATATCCAATGTTCCAACCATGGCCAATAACGACTGTGATGATATTTATCGACTTGGTCAAGTTAATTGGTCAAAAAACATAAAGTGCAAGATTAATTGAGATATGAGTGTTGATACCAGTCAAATTCAAAGGTATACCTGTCTATCTGTCAATTGAGAGATATCTCGCGAATCACACTAATCACACTAATATTATAAATGCGAAAGTTTGTGTGTATGTATGTGTGTGTGTTTGTTGCTTCTTCACGTTGCAACGGATGGATGGGTTTGGATGGAATTCGGCATACAGATACTTTTTAACCTGGATTAAAAAATAGAATAATTTTCATCCTGATACTACCACGGGAACGGAAACCACGCGGGTGAAACTGCGAGCGGCTGCTGGTAGTAACTAATAAGTTTCTCATTGTATTAAAATAAAAATTGCCTAGATAATTTTCTTTTTAATTTTACTAGAAAAAAACAACCTGCCTTAGGAAGCTCGAGTAAGTATTGTAAAATTCTTGTAACTATATAGTAATAAATATTGTAATATACTTATATTTGTGTAGTGCAATGCGTATGTTACCTTTATAATTACTGAAAAAATATTTCGTAGTAACCAGCGGAAAGATCAGTCTAGTTTCTTGCTAATGATCTTGTGTGTAATTTTTTCTATATCTACAATATCTAGGTATTAGTATTAATGTAATATGTATAAGATATTCCCAATGGCATTAATACACGATTGTCTAATAGGTAACCCTGTATTTCAGGCGATTATTTTTATCAGGCAATAATACATACACATTGTAATATAAAATACCCTATACACGAACATACATAGGTAAGTACATTAATAAAAATTAACCATAAATAGGTATAAAACTGTTACATAAAAGGATGACAACGTACCACGGTACGTTACACGTAACTTGGTGTCCGGTGCAGGCCTAGGAACTACCTGAACATGACACCTCTCCTCAGTTTGGTCTTCTCCACCTATCCACCAAACCAAAATAAGAAGATGGTGTTGAATGATAAATAATATTCCCCCAAAACCCTGCAAAGATATGGGACTCTATGAGAACTCACACGGACTTCTTGAGACCATTTGAACACTAACGATAGGTAATATAGGTAGGTACCCTTAGATCCGATCCGAACCCTTCGGAGAATCTAGCAGGGCATCTAGTTCCCTCTAGAAAACCTCCGAAGGTGATTCGTTTCACACGACTTGAGGAACCCTTTAAGTTTCTCGCCGCCCCCAAACAAGCACGGTGAAGCTGAAAATGCCGTCCGAGGCAATCAGCAAACTCCCTCAAAAAAATCCATGGCACCAAAGTTGTGTACCGTTTTTCAAGCGCTACATCGGAAACGGAAATCTGGTACTTAGATTGATCGAAGTATACGTTGCATAAAAACTATACGCAAAATAAAATATTAATTGGACAATTAACGCTTACTAGTGGTCGCCCAGTGGTCGACCGTAATTTTATTAAGGCTGCACGGATTGTATCATAAGCAATAAAAATTAAAAAAGATAGAATGTGAGTTTGGATTGGCATGGACAGATATCGGTCGCTCCTCTTCCATTTTTGAAATTTTTGAAAAGAGTGTTTATGGGTGTCAAATACATAAGCGTGTGTGTCAAATGCATGGTAGTGTGTGTAATGTTTGTTTTATTGATTTAATATATTTGTATGTATAACTTAAAAAAAAAAAAAAATTCGGATAACCTTCTCTATTTAAACTATAAGTATGCGAAATTTCATACTCCTCCGTCTGCCCAGTTTTCGTAAAAAAAGGGGTACAAAGTTTTTGTTTCACGTATTAATATATAGATAACATGCACATTTTCTTTGACGCAGGTAATTTTACCTCCATCTCCCTCTTTTCATATGGGACCCTTTTATTTCCCAACTGTTATTTGCCAGCTCTCTAGTCTCTAATAGTGTGGTTAACATACCTATTTTCCATATATCTCTCTCGTCACTTTAGAAGGAATATTTTTCAGTTTTAGAAGTTGGTCGAAAGTTTATTTCGCTTTAGCGCAATAATTTGACAATATAGTACTTTAAAATTGATATAATTCGTGTACTCGTTATCAATAAAATACCTATAGACATAGATATTTATTTCCTAAGTAGGTACTTATGCACACCTTGAAAAAGCATAAAAATATTAATTATTTTGAACATTTCTCTCTTAAACAAACAAAACAAAGAGGATTCAATAAAAAGATATACATATAAAAGTTTAAAAATAAGTTATCTACATAGATATTGTGTGAGGTATTGTTGTTACCGGTTCAAAAATCACTGTGGTTTGTTCATTTTTTTAATTTTATTGTTTATGTACCCTAAAATTAATGATATAGGTACTTAAGTTTTTTTGTATCTAGCCTATGTGTTATACAGCAATCAATTCAACTTATCTTATCTTATTTTTTAAAACAGCCTTTTTTTTGTATGTACTAATGCACTTAAGTATTAAACTTTGAGTAGGATAACGCTGTTCTTAGAAACAACATTAAATTCGCAATTTATTCCGTTCCATTTGTCAATAACTTGCTCACGTCACAAAGCGTACAAATCCCAAAGATTTTCTTCCAGTTAAGTTGGACAAAAAGCGCAAGCCGGGTTTTACATTACGACCGTATTTGCCAGCACCTCCGTTTGCGTCTCTCTCTTATTTTCGGACACGTGCATTTTGCGTCTTCCTCGCACGGGCGTCGACCCGGCGTTCCATTAGTACGCACCGCGCGAGTAGGTACTTACATACATAGAGTCGCGAAGTGTTTGCGATGTTATTGCTCAAGGATCAATTTTACATAGTGCCTCTTAAAGAGATAGGACTTATTCAGCTACCTGCTGTGGAAATAAAAAAAACTGTGATTTTATAAAAAAAAACAATAGGGTTAGCGGCACCACTATTCGACACTTTAAGCCCAGTTTTTGGCATTATAAATAACAATAAAAAAAAATCAAAAAAAAACATTTGTTGTCATTGAAAGGAGATGTTTAATTTTATGCCAAGACTATTCAAGGTACTTAAATTTATTTAAAAAAATGTGACAAATACATGTACATATTTAGTTAAAATAAGTAATACTTCAATACGCTTTATCGTTTTTATGTAAAAATGTAAAAAGAAACCGAAAGACTTAAAGGTTGTTTTGACAGAGCTACGTGACATTGGCAGGATACCGCTGCCTGCCATCACGAAAGTTGATTTAATTTAGTGTTTCCGATAATTCTGACATAAAAACTATCCATTTATTTGAAGAAAATAATTTAGAATAAGCTTGTTTCATACATTAGCTATCTTTCGGTATTGTGTACAAGGTGTTGGCATTTTCTCCATACAAAATTAAACATCTCCTTTCACGGGATGACAGATTAACAGCTAGGAAGAAGCAGGTGGTTTGTAGTTGTTGCTACAGACTACGATCAGTTTCTGACCCCTTTTATTAATGACTAGCTGTGCCCCGCGGTTTCACCCGCGCTCTATTAGTCATAGCGTGATGTAATATAGCCTATAGCCTTTCTCAAATAATGGACTATTCAACTCAAAAATAATTTTTCAAATCGAACCAGTAGTTCCTGAGATTAGCGCGTTCAACCAAACAAACAAACAAACTCTTCGCTTTATAATATTAAAGTATAGATTATAGGAAAATTTTAGATCACTGTATCTGTCGCAATGTTCGACATTTGTCATTACCCTACATTAAAGATACTATTATATTATACTACTATTCTGTAATTATAGTCTAACCCCCTTACAAATAAACAAAGAATAAGGTCCGAATAGTTATTCCGTGTTTTGTTCCTGTCATGTAAACGTCATTTCCAATTAGAGTAAAAGAGACAAAATTCGTAATTGTGTTTATGTTTTTAAACTTTACGGAAACACTCTTTATCAAGTAAAAACATTTAATATCGTTGTAGATTCGTATAAAAAAGCTTTGAAATCCTGCTTCGTCGAGACGACAGCATCTTTTTACGTTACTTTGTCAAAAATGTTTGTAGGTAAGCGGAAAATTACCTAAGTATATTTTTCTTCTGGTAGAAGAGTTTAACAGCAAAGAAACGGTAGATTTTGTATACATTAAAAAAGAAACTACACTGACAAGAATTTTATAAAAATCTTAAAGGGAAACTTGGCCTTAACTCACCTGATGAGGAGTTACGATATCGCCGAAGTTGAAGCGCGGTACACCTGGAATCTTCAACTAACGAGGAACCACCAACCCGAACACAATCATGATACGAAATCAGCTGTTAACGCAGACTTTGATGAGAAGGCGCAATCGAAGAGAAGTGGCCTTTGTTAAGTTACTTTAAAGTCTAAGCTCCTTACAAATAAACAAAGAATAAGGTCCGAATAGTTCGGACGTCATTTCAAATGAGAGTAAAAAAGACAAAACACGGAATAACTATTCGGACCTTATTCTTTGTTTAAGGCACTAATTGTCACTTTTTTTAAATTTTAAAATTAGCACAGTGCCTTAAGAGCGTTTACGCCGCACACTAGCGCCGCCAATGAAAAAAAAAACATATCTAGTAAATAGAGATAGAAAATCAAATTATGCTCAACAAACTATCTGAATGAAGTAATTTAGCATTTTTACGTCACCTAATGAACACCTCACATGTTATGGTTTAGTAAAATATGGCGTTATAATTAAAAGTGGCCGTAACGTCTTATTCTGCCAAAACACAGGCTTGTTTGTTCTCAGCTAAGCGGAACCCATTTCACCTGGCTCCGACTTTCCGGAATGTGACTGTAGCTATGACTGACAGCCTACAGCTCTTAGGTGTTGAGGTCTCGTCCAACCTCAACTTCGGGTAGTACATCGAGTCCAAAGCAAAGACTGCAGCTAAAAAACTGGGGGTTCTCTCTAAGGTCAGGCGGTACTTCACGCCAGAACAGCTGCTCCAACTTTATCAAGCATAAGTTCGATCATGTATGGAGTACTGCTGCCAACTTTGGGATGGATCAGCCAAATACCATCTGGCTGCTTTGGACTCGATTGAAAAACGAGCTAAGAGACTCATTGGTGACCCTGCCCTGATAGACGCCAAGCTGCAAAATCTAGAACATCGGCGTAGGGTGGCTCGTCTGTCGGTCTTCTACAGGATTCATTTCGGGGAGTGCGCGAAGGAACTCCTTCGTGCAACTGCACGACCTAATCCCACCATCCACTTTCCGCTATCGGAGCGCGAGGCGCGAGTTCCATCCCTATGTTGTAGATATGCCACCTTGTCGCACGAGCCGATTCGGTTCAACTTTCTTAGTGCGTACAGCTAGGGAATGGAACGCGCTGCCTGCGAATGTGTTCCCTGAAAGGTAAAATCTGGATCTCTTCAAGGCTAGAGTGAATAGACTATTTCTAGGCAGGCATGTTCCATCCTCGACCGCACCGTCAGTTAACATCAGGTGAGATGTAGTCAAATGCCTGCCTATAACCAATGAAAAAAAAAAGAAAATAACGCCATATTTAACTAAACCATATAGTTTGTTGAGCATAATTTGATTTTCTATCTCTAATTACTAGATATGTTTTTTTTTCATTGGAGGCGCTAGTGTGCGGCGTAAACGCTCTTAAGTGATGATATGGCCAACAATGGTGGAAGCGCACTTCACCCGGAAACCTCAACTACTGAGGCACTGGCTATCTTATACTAGCTGCCGGAACACAACAATGCTAGAATATTAATATTATGTAATGGCCTAAGGGTGCACCGTCCGTAAGTGACAAGTGTCATATATTTTATTTGAAATATCTTCATCCATATTTATTTGATGCCGCGCGGCCATACTAGTTTTGTATGGGGAATTGAACGTGTTATTTTAAAAATATAATTCAAAAAACCGCTTGATAAATCAATAATGTGAGACGGACGATTTGTAGTTAAGATATTGGTGATTGTTAAGACATAATTAGAGGTATAATAATTTGGATAAACTATAAGATATCAACTAAACGCCGCCACTCGTTTTCATGATTTTTGCCCAACTTTAAATGATATTGTAGAAAAAACTATAGTGTGTTATGAATATATGGGTCGGACTAATTGTAAGCACGTTCCCTTTGATACTAAATATATATTTCGTTTATGTAATACGATAGTTTTTCATCATATATCAACTTAACCGTGACTACACATAAGGCTTTTTTTGGTCGGCGCACTCATATGACATATTTAGATAAGTGGGTACCACCAAGCCAGCCAGGCGGATGAACTGGCCCTACCACCAACCAAACCGAGTATACAAACATGTAAGTACCCCCAACTGGGACCGGTAGTCTACTTAGCCAATAGACCACAAAGACGTGAATTCTCATTAGTATTTCTAAAGTAGGTATTGTAGTGATCGAGACTACTTGGTTGGGCGAGCTTACTGGCAGCCGTCGCGTTCTACTTTTGAACTTATTCGACGTTTATGAAGACACGGAGAGAAGGAAACAAGCGAGGTGGGGGACTTCTTGGCGGGAAAGTGAAGAGTAATGTCTGCAGTTTTGTTTTATTTTCTAAAATTTGCGTTATGTCGAATATTAATGTAAAATAATGGTGGATTATTAACCGTTAAGTGTTCGTGAGTGTGCATGAGTGTTGGCAAATGGAACAAAAATGTTTTTTTTTTTGGTCCAGGGTGAAAAATCTGCTCGCAGATTCCTTGAAGAGGATCCTGGATTTGCCTTGTCCACTTGTGTTGTGATTAAGAGAGACCTCGGTAAAATAACCCTGGGGTTCGCCTTTTGCCCTAAAAAGGCTATGAAGGCTACCGGAGAGCACGCCCAACGGAGAGCCGAGGGGTGCAAACTACACTTAAAAAAAAACAAGCGAGGTGGACTTCCTTACCATCTGCGGCTGCGACAACATCTATTTTATTATATTCTATGTTTTCTTGAATTACCAATATAAATATCAATCGATTTAGTACTCATTTACTTACGCCCCCGTTATTATAGATTACAACCACCGGATGTAAAAGTACCTAATTTTCCGGTCTTTAAAGACTTTCGTAAAGACGTAGGTCCCAGCTCCGTTAGCAGTCGTTCAACCATCAATCCGCTGGGCCTGCCCGTGTGGTGGTTTATGTCTTGTTCTCCCTGCGGTGCGGGTTGCCATCCATGGGGAAGGCTTGTGCTCCAAAAGTGGGGACATAAAATTGAGTTGGTGGTGGGTTGGTCGTCCTCATCATCAGATGAGGACGACTTAATCAAATTCTGTAGAGTGCGACTAAAGTTGCTTGAAACAGCGCACGCTGCACGAATTACCACTTTTCACTAACTTTACTAACACGCAAAAAGGGGAGTGTTACGTAGTACCTATTACTTATTCTGTGGTATTACTAATCAAATGCTTAACATGATTTATCGCAACCTGCTTCGTAATAGATGTCTTCATTTTTTGCATTAAACTCCGTAAAACATTTGATTTAAAATTGGCCACGAAACTTGAAAAGTGTGTAAGGGCGAACTTGGCAACGTAACTTTTGAACGGATAAACTGTTTTCGGTTCAAACTGAGTTCAGTTTTTTATTCGAAATCCTGATTGATGGTTCTCTTCTTGGTAGGAAGGATAAAGGAGTAGGATATAAATGAATGATACTTTAAAGGTTCTTTAAACATGTATATACTTACAGGATATTTTTTTACTAGTGCGCAAACTTTCTGGAGTGACTCAGAATCGGTAAGTAAGCAACTTTTTCATAGTAACATGGGTTGAAATATGTCAAAAATGTTTGGACTTCCCATACTTTAGTGATCACTGGATTAGCCTGATTTGTATGAAGAGTCTCAAAATTTTTGACATATTTCAACCCATGTTACTATGAGAAAGTTGTTCACTTACCGATTCTGAGTAGCTGCAGAAAATTTGCGCACTGGTAAAAAAATTATCCTGTTATATAGACATATAATTACTTTGATTAATTTTCTTACAAGAAGGTATCATGAAAACAAGCTTTGGAGTACTTGGACTTGACAAATAGGTCAAAGGGAACGTTATGAGCCAGGATAAATTTATATTAGCGACTTGCCATTTTTTGTGGAGAACTTCTGTGACATTGTTTTATTTGCAGATGATACTTCACTCATTTTTAATATTACTAGTAGTAAGAATAATTATGATGATGTAAACAATGCTCTCGCAGAAGTACTCAGTTGGTTTACTGTTAATAATCTACAGCTTAATGCAATGCAATACCTAATGTTAAAACTGAACCAACCGATGTTGAATAAACGGTGATAAATTAGATTTAGTAGATTCAACAGTCTCACTTGACTCAAAACTTGAATGGAATCCTCATATATCGAAATTGGCCGGCAAACTCAGTTCTGCTGCTTATGCCATCAGAAAAATAAGACAATTAACAGACGTTGAAACTGCTTAAACAGTTTACTTTAGCTATTTTCATAGTGTCATGTCGTATGGCATCTTACTGTAGGCTACAGCGGCTGATGTTGAAACTATATTTATTTTACAGAAACGAGCAATAAGAACCATTTATAGACTAGGTTCCCGAACTACTCTAAGAAATATTTTTTAAAGAAATTGGTGTTCTTACAGTTGCATCTCAGTTTATTTATAATTGCATAGTCTTTATGCGTTGCAATGTTAACTCATTCACTAAACACGGTGATGTACACAATTTCAATACTAGAAATAAGAAAAAACTTGTAATGCCACTGTTGAGGTTGCAAAAGGTTCTTGGCTCTTTCTTGGGGCAAGGTATACACTACTATAATAAAATATCTAGTAGGTACTGTACAAGATTTACCATTAGATAAGTTTAAAAATCATGTCAAATCTTCTTTACTTACGAAAGGTTATACAGTCAAAGAATATTTAGATGACAAAACAGCCTGGTTATAATAAAAATCCACATTTTGTTTTATTTGGATCTATCATTATACTTTGATATCTTAGCGCTGATATGATGATAGCCTTTATCAGCAGTGTCCTACAGTTTACAAACAATATTTATGTTGAGTTAAACAATTCATTAAGTTCTTAGATTACCTCTTGTTTGGTTATCTTATTTTTATTATATTATACTTGTATACTTTAACTTTGTTTTTCTTAGACAATTTTCGACTTATATTAGTACTGTATGACATTGTGAAAATTGAAATTGGTACCTGATGTATTTTTTGCAAACATAGACATTTTTTTATTTTGTTGTTTTTTTTTGTGTGTTGTGATTTTCCTTTATTTTATTTTTTGTGTGTTTATTTGTGGTGGAAAGTGTCCTTTTATGATAGGGCGCTTTTCAATATTTTTGACGCTGTAAGGGAGAAAAGAGCTGGACACTTGCTGAGTTTCTTGCCGGTTCTTCTCAGTACAAGATCTGGAGCCCAGAGTAGACTTACGAACTGATGACATAATGACGTAAGTCCATAAGAGCTATTTGTAGCCTAAATTTAATAAATGATTTTGAATTTTGATATTATTTTTCCATACGCGAATACCTCTTAATAGCAAAGTAGATTTCTAGAAATGTATCCATATATTGTATAAGTGCTGTTGGTGTTCCGAACAAAATAAAATAAAAATAAATAAATTAAAACCGCAAAGTATCTAGTTCTGAAGGGTATCAGTCTATATATTAATACGTGGAGCAAAAACTTTGTACCCCTTTTTACGAAAATGGCGCGGGAGTATGAAATTTCGCACATTTATAGTTTATATAGAAAAGGAGTACAGAATGTTAATATTTTTTTAAATTATGCATAAAATACATTAAATCAATAAAACAAACATTACACACACTACCATGTATTTCATACACACGCATAAGTATTTGACACACACGCATAATATACTCTTTTAAAAATATCAAAAATGAAAGAGGTGCGGCCGAAATCAGCTGAGGAAATCAGTCAATGTTAATCCAAATTCACATTCTATCTTTTTAATTTTTCATTGCTTAGGATACAATCCGAATTTCGATCACTGGGCGACCACTAGTTAAGAATTAATTATTCAAATCTTTTCGATATCGCAAGTACAAAGACAACTAAAATGTTTACAAACTAATATAGAATTTAAAAAGAAATGGGGATGCTTACCAGCTAAGAGCGTTAAGGGTGCGCCGACAAAAAAATGCCAAAAATGCAGTTACGGTTAAGTAGATATAATTGAAAATACTATCGTATTAAATCAACAAAATATATATTTAGTATCATAGGGAACGTGTTTACAATTTGTCAGAACCATAAATTCATAACACGCTGTAGTTTTTTCTACAATATCATTTAAAGTTGGGCAAAAATCATGAAAACGAGTGGCGGCGTTTAGTAGATTTCTTATAGTATATCTAAATTATTGTACCTCTGATTTTGTCTAAACAATCATCAATGGATAAACTACAAATTGCTAGACTACATTTTAGACATTTCAAATAAAACATATGACACTTGTCACTTATGGACGGCGCACCCTTAAGCTTACAAGCATTATAGCAGTTTTTTTTGTCGAGCCAAAGTAGCGCCCGGGCGGGCGGCCGGCCCCGCGCGATATTTCCGCAGTCCACTCGGCAGTTGTACCGTGTTTGTACCAGGCTCCCATAACTTCAAAGAGGTTGATCTACGCTCGGATCGGCATTCAGCGCCCCACTAGAGCGCTATCCTTTCCCAATGACAGACAGGCATGCTAATAGCACTGTCGTTGCTCTATAAATATTTAGCGCATGACGTTGCTGACTGAAGCGGTAGGTAATGAGAAACAGTAGGGCACAAAGAGATCTCTCTTGTTTAGGTTCTTTATGATGTCAGATTTTCCGGTTTAGCTACTTTTACAGTAGCAGTATTAATTGTGTGATTTATTGTTAGACATTTTTTATGACTTAACGAAAATAGTGTTTTTAGTTGGTAAGTACCTACTACTCGTATAGTAAATTTTAATACTGTAGGTATATGTACATTATTAATTACTTTAAGGCTAGTAGGTAAATTAGATAGATAGATAGATAGATAATACTTTTATTGCAACACTATAAAACATAATCATGAACAGAAAAAATAAATAAATTACAATTTATCAAGTTACAATTTGGCAGTCTTATCGCTTTTAAGCGATTTCTTCCAGACAACCAGTCGGATGGAGAAATTAGTATGTACTTTAAGTAGCTATTAGGTACTTTTACCACTTTGTGCTTCTACTAACTGTTTATATATTATACGAGTATTTCCATGTTTTGTCTACAATTAATCGTTTCCTTAGATTGTCTATTAGCAAAGCAAATGACAATTGGCATTAAGTCAGCCTTTTGACTTGGCTGGCTTTTTTTTAAACAGGGGTAAAAATACATACTTATAATAATTACGTAGGTATACCGTGCTACTTGATAATATGAGTCTTAGCTAAATGCTAGTAAGTAACAGTGATCAGTAAATCATCAATGAATAATTTTAAACTGTAAAAGATAACAATCACATAAATACTTAATAATTGCCTATATTTCCTTTTTTATAGATATGTTTTTGGTAAGAAATTACAATAATTTTCTTTAGCATCATAAAATAATAAGTCTTACTTGTCGAGTTTCATTTGTCATCTGATTACGTTAACAAAAACGACAATTTGTATGACAAAAATCTCTGCTCTCTTTTTATGGCACTCAAGCGCAATAAAAATCTTCGTTTTCTTGCAGTTGGGATATGCACTTTTACTATGTAGTGACAGTAATAAAATTTACCAGTTTATGTAAATCATTGAATGTAAATTTTTATGAGTCAGCTGTGGCTTATGGGTTACGAATCTTATGATTTATTAGTTGGATTTCTTTTAAAAGATATGCACAACTAGTTACCAATATGTGTTATTATATACACTATATTTGTACTATATATTATATACACATATATAATATAAACACTAGCAAATATTTTTAACTTCGTCCGCGTAAGCACCCGTACCCCATGACTGCATAGGAATTTCCAATAATCCGACCATGTTCTTTGTTTACATCATAAAGCGAACCACTGTGCAAAATCTCAGATTTATACCATAAATCTGAGATTTTGCATAGTGGTTCGCTTTACCCTTGGACCCCCAAGGGTTTGTGAAAAATATCAATATCAAATTACCGTGTACTAAATAATATTAACATTATAATATAATTACGTGAAAAGCCAAAACAACGCGGAAAGCTTAGCAGTTTGTTGACAAACACATTTTAAATTTCGATTTATTTGTATGCAAAATGTTACATAGTTGTTAATGTAATAAAATTATTGAGTTGCACATTCAGAGGCTCGACCACAGAATAACTAATAGGCTCGACGGACTCTGCCATAACGTCTTCTCATTAGTCCGATTCTGTTATCTTTCAATAACTAAAAATGCCAAAATCATGCCACTGAAACACGATTTTGGGCATTTTAATATAAAGATTCACATTTCCTTTAATAGTATTAAATAAAACAAAATGTGCTTGCACCAGGCTTCAATGGGGGCGATTTTTGAACGGCTAAATGATTAATCGGATTGATTAGCTAAAACAGTCACTGTTCCGCTATATTTTGAGATATTATTATGTTGTTGCTTTGTGTACGTAAACCACCCCCTGAACACGCTCTATCTTAGAAAATACCGCATCAAATTCTGTTCAGTGGTCCTGAAATTAGCCTGTCCTCAACAAACAAACTTTATTATATATTACTATCCAGAATGCATGCAAAAACTTTTGCAAAAATGTAAAAATGATTTTGCATGCTATACTTATAGATACCTAGATTTGATTTTTTTTTGGAGAAGTAAGATTAATCGGTTAAACAAGATTAGATTGGATAATAAAATAAGATGATTCATATTTTATTTACTTTTTTCTGTACATACGAATAGAAACAGTGAAAAGATTTTTGTGTTAATGGTTTGTAGAACTGTACATTTTGACTTTATTAATAATGGTTTTTATTTTTAAGATTTTGACTTCAGTTCTTACGAGCTAAATAATTGATTGTCTTAGTTGATATCCTACTAATATTATAAATGCGAAAGTTTGTGTGTATGTATGTTCGTATATTATTTGTTGCTGCAACGGATAAACGGATTTGGATGAAATTCGGCATACAGATAGTTTATAACCTGGAATAACACATAGGATACTTTTTATCCAGATATTCCCACGGGAACGAGAACCACGCGGGTGAAACCGCGAGCGGCCGCTAGTAGTAAATATTAATGAAAGTAAACTAAAAAGTAACGCTTTGAGAGAAATATGTTTTTCCAAAAACCTCGGGATTGATTTTAAAAATATATGGCATATAGTTATACCCAGCCAGGAATTTAGCGCAGGATCTTCCATTCCTGTACAACAAATTATTGGAACGAAGCTGAGCAATCTCCTTTATTAAAATAAAATGTAAGTAACTTTCCGCCAATTCCACCGCCATCGCCGTTCCACAACATCCCGGCAGCTTCACGTTACACAATTACAACTTTTTATTATTTTCATTCATCCGACGTTACAACGCGTTTTAATCAGCTCCTGAACCATTCATTTTGTTCGGGGCCCGTCAACCGCGACGGGCTTGTGTAATGTTCCGGTTTCCGTCATCCTGCTCGCACTATTGCCGGAACGTAGACGCCTATCCTTGTCTAAACACCGCATGGCTCTTTTGTGAGTTGGTAGGCGATTAGGGGACTTGCCACGTTCCTGAGAAAGCGGCAGATGTTTAAAGTTTCGGCCGTTGTTTGCTTCTGGTGGCTACGGAACTTTGGACAATGTTGACAGACGACAGCTTATCCGACTTTCAAGGGCTTAGGAACCAACCTTTTTCGTAGATTAACTGTTAAACGCATTTTTTAAAAGTTTAAATGAAAAATACAGAAGGTAAACAAAACTGCCAGAAAAAGTATATTAATTCGTTTCTGCAAAATTATACATATAATGTACTCAACTTGACACATCACATATTAATCAGAGTAGCCCATTAATAAACGAGAATACCAGGGTAATAAATTAACGCCTCCCATTGAGAAAAATTGTTCTACGCCCACACGCAGCGGATCCCCTCTTTGTAATAAACCTACACGCACACGGGATTCCAAGAAATACAATTCACAAAGTGACTAATGCTCTTTTTTGCGTACATATAAGTAATATTATAACTTATGTGCATTGACGAAGACGTGTGCACTGTGCACTTTCTGAATTTAAGAAAAAACATGGTGTCAATGACATTATTACGATAGTTTTTGTCTTGTTCTAAATTCAAAAGCAATTTCAAAGGTTTTAAAACATTAACATTAGTTTAAAAAAAGAACACGAAATGCTTCTACATAATAAAAGTAAGACTTCACTTGTTTTGATCTTTTGAGTCGAGTTTTCCCCCACGTATCGGAACGGTCGCCGGAAGAACGTCACGTCTCTGTCGCTCGACTCGACACAGTTCTTTGCTTGACAAGAACTCCTCGCGCGTTATGCGGCTCTGGTACTTGTCACCAGTTCCGATTGAGCATTTGACGCGTCGTTAATTAGTAAACTTTTTTGTTAAACCTATAAAACAAAAGAGTCTGCGCCGTTTGTGGAATAAAACCACATAATCGTCGTGCAGCACATTCTTTTACGTTATTAGTGCATTTAAAAGAATGTTAATGTCACATACTTTTTTTAATCTTTGTGCTACATTGAACATGTTTAAAATGGTTACAAAAACGTTTGTCTTTCTTTACAAGCTGTTTGCGTTAATAACCCCATAATTTTATTAATTCAAATTACTTAAAGTGTTTTTTTTTTAGAAAACTATAACTACCTACTTGATAATATTTTTTTTGTTGAAAATACCAACTAGGCAAAGTTAGCTATGAAAAATAAAATTTATAATTTGAAATAAAAAACATTGTTCGTATATCTGGTTAGTTCTTTCTTTACCCGTTTTAATAATTTCGTGTTTACTGATTGATTAACAAAGTATTTTCTTTAGAAAAACGCTTTAGCGTACTCTATATTGGTCTGTAGTCAAGTTGCTAAAGAAAAAAAATTATTTGTTTTTGTGCATGTCAATAAATGCTTCTTATTCTACCCTACATTATACTTAGTAACATCTTGCACTATGTGTTTACATTAGTTAAGTTATTTATACTCCAGATTGATTCCAGGTTTAAACTGTATTAAAACTGATGCCTCGGTGGCCGAGTGGTAAATCGCTCGGCCTGATACCCGAAGGTCCCGGCTTCAACTCCCAGGTCGGGCAAAGTGTGTTTCGGGGTTTTTTCGATGCATAGCCCGGGTTCGTGATCACCAACCCGCATTTGGCAAGCGTGGTGATTAAGCCAATACCCATCATTGTAGTGATGCTTCGATTTCAATGATGGAGGCCTTTGCCCAGCAGTGGGACAGTTATAGGTTGTTTACTTAAACCTGTATTCCTCTTCGAAGGCTTTATCAGCTGCAAATGTGCGCCGACCAACTTTGTGTTTCAAAGTGTCGTAAATATCATAAATTGCGGAGACTCCGCTCAAACTTCGCAGACGTAAACTTTCCAGCAATAAAGAATAGGTACCTACACTCGCTTGCAACGGAAGAACACCATGGGATACGCCATAGACTTGCTACTAATGAGTAAATTACTGCTTTCCTTGAACTATTGCATAAATACTCATTTAACAATAGTATTTTTTGAATGTAGGTTTGCATCTAATGAATGTAAAGCTAGAAAACACTTTTTGGCGGGAAAGTGAGAAGTCACGTCTGTGGTTTTGTTTTATTTTCTAAAATTTGTGTTTATGTCGAATGTTAATGGGAAATAATGGTGGATTATTAACCATTAAGTGTTCGTGAGTGTGCATGAGTGTTGGCAAATGAAACAAAACAGTGCAACTACACTTTTCAAATTCTCTCAAGAAGTCCGCGTGAGGACTTAGTAAAGCCTCACATCATTACTGAGATACTCGAGGGGCTGAAGGGTATATCATTTCTCACTTCTCATTTCTATTATTATTCATCATAATCTATACAAGAAGGATATATTGTTTAATTATACTTGTAAGAAAAATTACTTTGACACTGGCTAAATGTGCTAATCGCACGAAGCCGTCAACTAAAAAAAAATGCTAGAAAACACTTTTTGGCGGGAAAATAAAGAGTCACGTCTGTGGTTTTGTTTTATTTTCTAAAATTTGTGTTACCTATGTCGAATATTAATGTGAAATAATGTTTTTTATCTTATAATAGAGAATAGATAGAATATTGTAACTAGTCCATAGAGCCGATCCGATCCGAGTCTCCTCTCTGAGAATCTATAAGGGAAAAAGGACGAGCACAGTGCGTGACGCCATTCCCTTTCAGAAAACCTCTGACGGTGTTTCGTTTCGCACGGCTTGGGGGAACCCTTTAAGTTTCTCGCCGCCCTCAAAAGAGTCCGGTGATGCTGAAAATGCTGCCCGAGCTAATCATCAAACTCTAACAAAAATAAAAAGGTCCGTGGAAAATCAGCAGAGATGTTGCAGCAGGACTTTACTGCGAAGTTCTTACGCGGACTTCATGCAAAATTTGACGATGTGACGCTGAATTTTTGTTTATTTTGGCCTCCGAGAGATTCCGAGATCCTTCCTGAGATTCCGTGCCAAGGAGAGGTTGTCTATGGGTTTTTTTTTAGAGATATAGCTGATTGCCTCAAACGGCATTTTCAGCGTCACCGGCCTTTTTTGAGGGCGGCGAGGTACGGAAAGGGTACCTCAAGCCGTGTGAAACGAATCACCTTCGGAGGTTTCTAGAGGGAACAGCATCACATACTTAAAAGTGCGTGTCCCCGTGCCCTACTAGATTCTCCGAAGAGTTCGGATCGGATCGGGAGCGGAACATCCCGAGGGCGTCTCTAAAGGCTCGGACCTCGGCTCGGGTTTAACGGGCCGTGGTGGAGGAAAGAAGCGCCCAGGTACATATTTGTACCTGGTATAGAGCGCGTGTGAACCGGGTCGTCGTACCCTTGTCCTACGAGTACGGTGTCTTGGGCCTAAACTCGGGACTAAACTTGGGACATGTTTAGTGTATTCTGTAAATGTGTAGTGGCATTAGGAGGATCGGTCGGGGGTGTCTATGGGTTGCTTGAGTGCGTTTGTATAAAGCTTAGATACTTTCTGCAGTCTCTTTATTTTGTGGCTTCAACAAACATCCTCAATCGTGTATCAGTGACTTGTTTTTAGGGGTTCCGTATCCAAAGGGTAAAACGGGACCCTATTACTAAGACTCCGCTGTCCGCTCGCTATCTGTCCGCCCGCTGTCTGTCCGTCTGTCATCAGGCTGTAACTCATGAACCGTGAAAGTTAGACAGTTGAAATTTTCACCAGATGATGTATTTTTTCCAATTTTTTTCTCAGTCTTAATAACGATAACAGGTAGAAACTTGAAATATTTGTATAGATAATGGTACGGAACCCTTCGTGCGCGACTCTAACTCGCACTTGGCCTGTTTTTTCATTTTCTTCTTAGTGCTTTATGTTGAGACCCAGGTAGGTAGTGTTTTTGTTATCGAAGCATGTTTATAAATTGTTCATTTAGTCGCATCGCATGTGTGTGGCACATTATAGGAAGTAGCCTACGACTGCCATAAACAGTCGGCAGTCTGTAGCCGCAGTGATAGTTTTCACTGCGTCATTGGAATGCCGATCGAAACTAATAACGATATTTCAACTTTTGGTTCGTCGGTACGGCCTGTACATTAGAATATCTAAATGTTCAATCATATGACTAAAAGATAAATCGTGGGTTCGATTCCCACCTTGTACCGCTGCTGGCTTGCAGCGTAAATCAAAAAACTACTAGAAAAATTCAATCAAAAATTACTTCTAGAAAAATTCTTCTGGGGCCTCGGTAGCTCAGCGGTCAGAGCATTGGACCGGCTGTCCAAAGGTCGTGGGTTCAATTCCTACCAAATTTCCTGAGGCTGGTTGATTTTTTCTAATAATATTTTATCTGGTAAAAAGATATATCTTGTAAAATATAAATTTTTCAATTAGGCTGTCCTTTTTTTTTGGAAGTGTTTTTTGATGACTGACTATCAGCTTATTTACAGCGTTACGGAATTGTATGCGGCGAGAACGTAAAGGTTTTTTTTTCCTTTTAGTTGATGGCTTCGTGCGACTAGCACATTTAGCCAGTGTCAAAGTAATTTTGTATGTATGTCTATATGATGATGATGAATGATAATAGAAATGGGAAGTGAGAAATGATATACCACAACCCTTCGAGTATCTCAGTAAAGATGTGAGGCTTTACTAAGTCCTCACGCGGACTTCTTGAGAGAATTTGAAAAGTGCCGTTGCACTTTTGTTTCATTTGCCAACACTCATACACACTCACGAACACTTAATGGTTAATAATCCACCATTATTTCCCATTAATATTCGACTTAACACAAATTTTAGAAAATAAAACATAAGCGCAGACATGACTCTTCACTTTCCCGCTAAGAAGTAACAACGTAAAGGTTACAAAAGTCGAAGGAAATTTTACTACATTCTCTGAGGTTTTTCGAATTGATTGACGAGAGATGGAAAGCCTTACGGCACGCCTCTAAAGCCTGACACTTGCAAAGTCCGGTGGAGCTGAATATGCCGCCTGAGGCTATTAGAATACTCTCAAAACTTGGACTTGGGCTCGGGTTAACCGAGTCAGGGGAGGGTGAAGCGCCGAGGTACTACTTATGTCTGCACCTGACCTGTGTGAACCGGGTCTTCATACGCTTACGAGTACGATGCTTTGAACTTTGAATAGTGTGCAGTGAATGTGTGTATCTTAGGGTCAGGAGCTTCTGAGCCGCTGTTGAAGTCGGAGCTTGCCATTTCTGGTTCCGAATCATCGCCGTGGAAGGGTATATACTAAGCTTTTTGTGGGTAGAACTCCCACTGTTGAAATTTCGTGACCGGGCGGAGAAAAGATAGTGCAACATAGCCCTGGGTCACCCCTGCTTCAATTTAAGCTTAATAACAATTTGCCTAGTTAACCGTCTCTCAATGACATGCCAGGTGTGTCACCATTACGCGGGGTCATGACACACCAGTTGTGTCACCTATAGTTTGTATGGAGCCCCTAGTGAAATTTAGATTTTTTAAGGAGGAGGTAATAAACGATTTATAAAAAACTGAGTGGTTTGTTAAGTGTCATGGTGACAAAGATACAATGATTTTTCACAGTAATTTTCCCTTAACCGGAGTAACTGTCACGGTGATCGATGCGCAACATTACCCAAGTGTAGTGTAAAGTTCGTTCCGCCTTTTATTAAGTTGACTAATGTTTGTTCACTACGCCGAAAATCTGTTTTGTTTCTCAATAAAACTTGCCAATTTCCCTGTGATTTGGCTTAAAATCAGCCTGAAACCGACTGCACTAAGAAAGAACCATAACTGTAAAATACCCATGGTGAGGACTAGATAGGTAAGTAAGATGTTGGTAAGAAAAACGGGAACGTAATTCTAAGAAAGATTTGGCTGTTGGCCGTTTATAGCCAATATTTAACACAGTGTTACTGGGTTAATAGGCCTAGATACTCGTGGTTCCTCTGGTTCCTCAAGCCAAAGGTGATACTTTACTAGATTCACCGGGGTGTCCGAGACGAATGAAAAGAGATTACTACCAGATAGCCCCTCTAAAGGATAGGCTCCGGCTTATGTAGACCTTGGACCTATGGCTGGGCGAAGTGCGCTCTCAGTTTTATCCTTATCGTTACCAATAGCTGTTGCTATCATGTATGAGGCCATCAGCTTGGGGTAGGACTTGTTACGACGACGGTATGAACTGGGTCTTTGTGTCTTCGGCAGCGAGTGCGATGCAGTAGACCTATGGCTAGGGGAAGTGCGCTGTCACTTTCATCCTTATCGTTACCAAAATAGCAGTTGCTATCATGTATGAGGCCATCAGCTTGGTTAGAACTTGTCACGACGACGACGGACTGTGTGACTCTGGTCTTCGTGTCGTCGGCAACAAATGCGATGCTGTGGACCTATGGCTGGGGAGGTGCGCTATCATTTTCATTCTTATCGTTACCAAAAGCTATTGATTTCATTTAGGAAGCCATCAGCTTGGGTAGGACTTGTTACGACGACGGTGGTAAACTGGGTCTTTGTGTATTCGGCAGCGAGTGCGATGCCGTAGACCTATGGCTAGGGGAAGTGCGCTGCCACTTTCATCCTTATCGTTACCAATAGCTGTTCCTTTCATGTATGAGCCCATCAGGTTGGTTAGAACTTGTCACGACGACGGTGTGAATGGGGTCGTCGTGTCTTCGGCAGCGAGTGCGATGTCTTGGACCTATGGCTGGGGGAAGTGTGCAGTCACTTTCATCCTGAACGTTACTAATAGCTGTTGCTATCATGAATGAATTAAGAAGTGCACTTAAATTACTAGAAGTAGATACTTACAGCGCTGTCAATAAGAGCTGGATCAGCCATCGATGATTTATTATTTAATTTGTGGAGTAGTGTGGTGGAGTAGGGTAGTGGCATAGTTATCGACATGAACCAGTGATTGCATTTGTTCCTTTAATCATTAAAATAAATAAAATAAATGTTTCCCACACTAACACCAATTAATCTTAAAAAACTAGAGAAATGGTTAACTAGACAACGGATAAACATGCTTAATATAGGTACTTAAAAACATACTTATTGTACATAGAAAACACCCAGACCCGAAACAATTTAGAAAAACAGGTATTTCTAAATTGATCCGACCGGGGATCGAACCCGGGATCTCAGAGATGGCGACACCATGAAAACCGGTGTGCAAGCCACTCGACCAAGGAGGTCGTCAAATCATAAAAATAGGGGTCAGCAATCAGCATCTGATTTTAATCTTTAAACAGCAACATTGAATCCTTACAGGCCACTAGTTTCCTAGCTGTGCATCCCGTAAAACTTCAATAAAATTCTATATTATTTTTTGGTAACGAAAAATGTAACAATCACTGGGTTTAAACTGTCGAACATTGGTGCCGGTGCCTGCTTTATTAGTGGAAGCACCTAGTTCTCATCTCATCTGACAGCCTACTGTCAGGAAAAGTAGGATATAGCCTAGAACCCAATCTGGCTGACATTACAACATAATATATAAATTAATTAATTATCATAATTAATGGCTTCGCATTTAGCATTTGGGTAAATGTATTTTAATTGATTAATTACAGCACATGTATTTTAATTAGAAAAGTTATTGATAGAACTATCCATACCAACTTGTCTTTTACCAAAAAGTCTCAAATAAGTATACGCAGTCTTCGTCGGCCAAGCTTACATGTTTTACCTAAAGCACGTAGGTACTAACTATGCAAAAAAGAGTATCACTTTTGAGGGAGCACAACTTTACAATAACCTTCCTTCCTGTTTAAAAGATGTCAGCTCATTTAACAGTTTTAAGTCAAAACTATCCAAATATGTTATTGAAAACTATGCACTATTTAAGACTTAAGAGCGTTTACGCCGCACACTAGCGCCACTAATGAAAAAAAAAACATATCTAGTATTTAGAGATAGAAAATCAAATTATGTCACCGTCACCTAATGAACACCTGACATGTTATGGTTTAGTTAAATATGGCGTTATAGTTAAAAGTGGCCGTAACGTCTTATTTAACTAAACCATAACATGTGAGGTGTTCATTAGGTGCTGTAAAAATGCTAAATTACTTCATTCAGATAGTTTGTAGAGCATAATTTGATTTTCTATCTCTGATTACTAGATATGTTTTTTTTTTCATTGGCGGCGCTAGTGTGCGGCGTAAACGCTCTTAAATTTATTTGTTCAAACGTAGCCACTTATTACTAATTATTTACTAACTAAGTTGTCAAATGAGTGTTCTCGGTGATCGATCATTATTAAGATTATTCTTTTTATTTATGTTATTTTTGTTCTCATGTAAGTGACATTTGTCTTTTTTGAGAATAAACTCTTTAAACCTTAACCTAATTTTTGTACGTAGATAGAAATTAAAATGGAGTCTCACAACACGTGTTATTACGGGAAGAGCTCGGGTGAAATTCTTTAACAACATATCTGCAACTGTAGGAACTCAACAATGCTTTTGTTGTTTTCAACAGACTTACATAAGATGGCGGTATCTAGCTAAGCAAACTGTAAACTAGCCCTACTTATCAAACAGAGTTACAATTTTCAAACCCAGGATTTCTAGGTCTGAAACCGGTAACAATAGCTACCTAACCATAAGATCAAAGTGGCAGAGTCGATAATACCGTAACATATCTAGCGAACAAACTCCGCTTCATTTGTTTTCTAATTAAGGAATGCGTCCTTAGAGACCTAACGCAAACATATAACGTTATCAAACGCGGCATTCCATTTCCGTGTGTTAATAAATTCCTTCACTCAAACGGAATACTAATTACGCGCCATTGGATGGCACAATCAATTATAATCATTATAGCTCGCCGGCGGCATCGAGCGCCGTCCGATCCGCGCCTCCGATACAGCGACATTAATGGCAACAACAAGCAAGATAAAGTCTACTACGTAATTGACGGCGGCTGTCCGCGGCGACTCATTTAGTTCACAACCACTTCTGTAATCCTAGATAACTTAAAAATACACCTAATTGCGCAGTGTAATAAAGTTTAAACTCTAACGTGGGTTGAAGCTTGCGTCATTACTAGCGGCGAGGTTATTCGACGCCGCGTAGTAAGAGCGGTAAACATATGATTTATGTTGTACCGCGTTTGCGTTGCGTGTGGTGGCGCTGCTCCTAGTGTGCGTGCGATCAATAGAGTAACGCATGCGCTGTGACTACTAACGCCATCTGTTGACTGCCACGTGGGTACGCGAGTCGCGCGCAGGCCCCGAAACAACGATCCATCCAGTCACCTCGACCGGTTAATGGATGCATGCACACGCGTTCACGGAATCACAACATATAGAGACTGCAGAATGGATTTTTTTTGGTAGTTGCTGATTACCTCAAACGGCATTTTCAGCTTCACCGGTTCACCGGGCTTGTTTGGGGCAGCAAGAAACTTAAAGGGTAGCTCAAGCCGTGTGACACGTATTACCTTCGGAGGTTTTCTAGAGGGAACGGCATCCCACACTTAAAAGTGCGTATCCCCGTGCTTTACTAGATTCTCCGAAGGGTTCGGATCGGATCGGGGAGCGGAACAACCCGAGGGCGCCTCTAAAGGCTCGGACTTCGGCTCGGGTTGACCGGGCCGTGGCGGAGTAGAGAAGCGCCCAGGTATACATGTCTATGTACCTGGTAGAGCGTGTGAACCGGTTCTTCGTACCCTTGTTCTACGAGTACGATGTCTTGGGCCTAAACTAGTGTGCATGTTTAGTGTATTCTGTAAATGTGTAGTGGTATTTAGAGGATCGGGCGGGGTTGAAGGCCGTGTCCGTGAGGTTATCTATGTGTACGTTGCTCATGCGCGGTATATATTAAGTTGATCTTCTGGGGTCTTCTTGTTTTGTGACGGAATCGAGCACGTGGGAGTGATGTATACAATCGTTAGGTCATCGCGTGATATCTCGCCGGCCGGCCCCGGCGATTATATGGACAAGTTCGAGTTTTATGTTTAATCGGGAATTGATTGGACTAGTAATCGAGTCATGGAATCGGTGAAGGCGACAGCGGTGTCTCGAGAATTTATAAATGCTTTAATTAATTATTTAACTAAGCACCGATCGGTATCTGGGCAGTACGAGTATAAAAAGTTGACGTCTGACTGGTTTAGTTTTTAATTGCGCGATGATTAGTTAGGTAGGCAGCAAATTTGTACTAGGATCGCAGAGATTTGGCGAAATTGAAACGAATATCTAACGCTGTTTATCTTAAGAAGCTGGGACTTTTATCGAATTTTAAATTTTGTTTCTGAGTCGTAAGAGATAATAATAGCCTCCATCTGGGTCTGTCATCAATCATCATCATCATCAGCTCATTTTAGGTCTCCACTGCTGGGGCACGAGCCTTCCCTATGGATGGATAGGGAGAACGGGCCATGAACCACCACGGCCCAGTGCGGATTGGTGGTTGTTAACGATTGCTAATACAGCCGTATCCAGGACCAACGGCTTAACGTGCCTTCCGAAGCACGGAGGAGCTCAATATTATACATTTTTGGTCATCTATCTATGACCGGTTTTTTTTTGGAGGGAGATTGTTGATTGCTTTAAACGGCATTTTCAGCTTCACCGGGCTTTATTGGGGGCGGCGAGGTACTTAAAATGTACCTCAAGCCGTGTGAAACGAATCACCTTCGGAGGTTTTCTAGAGGGAACGGCATCACACACTTAAAAGTGCGTGTCCCCGTGCCCTACTAGATTCTCCGAAGGGTTCGGATCGGATCGGGTGTGAAAGTTGCGTCATCGAGCTCCTATTAACTCTTTCAGGATCAGTTGGGATGTATATTCCCACCACATTTTGAACTATATATGATTGAGATAAGACTGAAAACCAAATGAAATATGTGGTAAAAAAATCAACCACATGCCCCAAAGAGTTAAGCCAGTAATCAATAAGTAACAAAAAACTAAGTACCTGTCCCTATGCCCTAAAGTTGTTACATTATTAGTTATGTATCTTTTTGCATGCAAGAAAAGTTACATGATACAAAAAGCTCAGAAATCTTTCTAGTTTTAATTGGAGTTAGGAAAGATGGTTCTTACTTTTCCATAACGCAACACCTTTCACAAAGGTTTCGGTCCATGTCAATACGAAACAACAACCTCGTTTCCAAATATATTGTTACTGTGTTATTGACATATATGAATAACTAGCTGCCGCTCGCGGTTTCACCCGCGTGGTTCCCGTTCCCGTGGGAATATCGGGATAAAAAGTATCCTATGTGTTAATCCAGTTTATAAACTAGCTGTATGCCGAATTTCATCCAAATCCTTTCATTAGTTTTTACGTGAAAGAGTAACAAACATCCATCCATACTTACAAATTTCGCGTTTATAATATTAGCAGGATAGTCTTGTTAACCCAAGCTAATTAGCTAAAATGTAGACATAGGTTCACGTTAGTTGTCTAGAGGAGTTTTGGAATTGGACCACGATTGCCTAGCATCCGTTCGGCCAGCAGACACTCAGAGAACATCTCCTTTTTTCTTACATGCCTCGGCAAATGACTCCATCCCACCTGATGTTAAGTAGAAATGGAGTCCCAGATGCGAAGATAGTTGATGCAGCGTGAAAACATCGCGGCATCGGTAACCCTCACCCTGCCGGCACACAAAGTGCCTCACGCCTTGTTTAAAGGACCCCATGCCGTAGGAAAAAAACCGTGTGCTGGTAGGCTAGGGTAATGGCATATGTTCGACAAAAACCAGTCTTCGACATGTTTATCTTATAATCATTAAAAATAGGGGTCAACAATTGATTTCAGTCTTTAGCAGACATCGAATACAGGCTAGCTGCTTCCTGATCGAACGCTAAATAAAACTAACACCCTAAAAAACCCGTGGCGGTAGCCAAAGTAACATTAAGAAAACGATAGCGAAGTTCGAAAAGAATAAAATGTATGGGATTGACATAAGATTGACCACGTGATTTAGCGCGGCTTATGTCAATCCCGTACATTTTATTCTTTTCGAATTTCGCTATCGTTTTCTTAATGTTACTTTGGCTAAGTCTACTGGTCCATACAAACCTTGTCCTAGCTTGTAAGCATATTGAAAACGTGGAGCCATTTAGTATGTAGTAGTAAATCGGTGTTTTTTAAGTGTCACTAGCATTTAACAGACGTCATTTTATCTGCGGGGGGCCTTCACCCAGAACAAAGCTGTATCTTTGTTCTGGATCAAGGCGCACGCAGGACTTCCGGGCAACGAGCGGGCCGACGAGCTGGCCAAGACGGCTGCACTGAGCTTAAAGAGGAAGCCCGATTACGACGCATGCCCAGTCTCGTACGTCAAGAGGCTACTGCGAGAAAATACGATTAAAAGCTGGGACCAACGCTTCCGCGAAGGGCAGACCGCCTCCGTCACAAAGCTCTTTTTTCCGGACGTTAGATCGGGGCACAAGATGGTAAGGAAGCTGCAGCCGAGAGGTCCGTTGACGCAGATCCTCACCGGGCATGGGGGGTTCGCCCAATACTTGAACCGCTTCAAGTGTAGGACGAGCCCTTCATGCATCTGCGACCCCGAAGTCGAAGAGACGGTCCCCCACCTCCTCCTGGAATGTCCCTCCACCAGCACATACAGATATGACTTTGAGCAGAGATCTGCTATGGAACTAAAAATTGATAACTTGCACGAAATTATTTCGTGCAAGTACACAATGAAAGACTTCATAGAGTACAGTATAAAAATTTGTAAATTAGCTATAAGTAGGAATAAGGATAGCAGCTAAGTTTTGTTTCGCCTATAATTGTTATTTATAGTGTTGTAAGCAGGCAGCAGTAGTATGCTATGTCTTATTTGGCAAAGTACTGTAACATTGTATACTGTATATAAAATTGTAAAAATTTGTGCTAGGTAAGATCCTAAAGCAATAAATAACGTGTACCGCCTTTTCTTACCCCAAGACTAAATAAAAAAATGAAAGAAATAAAAAAGGATAGGATAGTCTAGATTAGACAGATGGAAAGCCTAATAGATTAGACGGGAATCCCACCCGTAAAAGTATAAAAGATGATGTATGGAAGTGTAGTATGAGGTATGAAAGTACGAGAGGCATAAAAGAGAGAACTGGAATGAATGAGGAAATCAGATATAAAATAGGCTCCGATTATGTTGGAGGTGCTAGAATTAAAAAAAAAAAAAAAAAAAAAAACAGACGTCATTTCATACTATACATTAAATACATTTATATACACCGCTTTACTGTCCGTGGAGGACAGGACACGACATGGTGAACCTTTTCTTCAGCCTTTAGAGGTGATAAGGTTTTCCGCTCTGTATACAACCCAAACAGATTCTCCGATCTGTACGTAAGGGAAGGGAACGCTTGCAGACGCTTACAGAAACTTTACTTTCTTATAAGATTTACAAAGCATTCACTTACTGAGTTAACGATACATTATAATATTATTTTGGTAATTACATGATGAACGCTCCTAGGACTTCCTCCAATCACTTCCGGGGATCGTTCGGACACTATAAGTTTCTCACCATTCCTAAGGCTAGTTCAACTTAAAAGGTGTGTATTAAAAACCAATAAAAAACTTCGTCTAAGAGGCAGCAGAAGGTTTAAGTTGAAATTGGTCGAAAATTAAATTCGCGACTAGTTTAGAACGCATTTCTACTAAAATCTCTATTAATAGGTACACAACTTGTCTAAGGTAACGCCTTACAATGGCTCATATACCTACCGAACTTTAAATTTCAATACCATTTCTAAATTTTCATATGAACAAACCAGTAAACTAGTAAAATTTTCCCAAAGGCTCATCATCTCAACATATGCCGACTGTTCTGCGCAGATACGACCTTACCGTTTCCATATCTGGCTACTTTCCGCAATTTTTACCAACTTTCTAAGAGTCTAGTTAATCGTTAACATTATGCTTGTTGAATGGTCACATAATTTATTTTCCAAATGGCATCTTATTTGAGGGCCAGTCTCATACCTTCGCTCGCAGAAACTGGCTTGACTGACATTCACTGTAGTGCGTGTATCCGGGATACATTTTATCCACCGTTGGTATTTAATTTTCACGGTCTAAAACAGTATAGAAAATAATTAAATTGTAGGTACGCCTAATTTATGGCTATGTTTAAGTAAGTACTTGTACAAGTATTTAGCAAAACAGTGTTTCTTGACAAAGACTTTTCTGAAATTTAAAGGTAAGTAGGTTTAACTTATCGACTAAGTATTACTTCTTAATAGTTTTCAAAAGCCTTAGTGGAATCAATCGGCGAATTCGATTCGGGTGAAATACCCTCACCGGTAAACGATCTATTCAGCAAACCGTATTAATAAACGACATTACTTTTACTGCTTTTTACATACGACCGCCTATCATCCTCACACGGTGTTGGCTTATTTGCGTTCTAATTTACTCTAACTATAGTTCATTATTACTCAATTGCAGTTTACTCGACTAACAAACAACATAAATGTTGTCTAGTAGAAGTCTAAAAAAATTGGGAGTCCTCATTAAAAAACTTAAAATTTGATAAACAAGCAGTCTTGGTAAACAACAAAACTGCTTTAAACTCCAAACATCTGGCTACCATACACCGACGGCGTGTCCTAACAGGTATCAATGACACGGAGGTACCAAGGCAACATGAACCGAAGGTGGTATCGCCGCTGCTATTAGAGCGGTGACCACGCCCACAGCTGGCGCCCCTCGCTTCCCCCTCTCCGACTACTCCTAGGGAACACAACGCGGTATGGGATTCGGTTTTTGTTGTAGCCGTTTTGTAAGAAACGATGAGGTGCCAGCCATGATGTTGAGTTCTTTTGTTTTTTTTTATGTAAAGAGTTTCTTTGGAATTCAAAAACCTTCTCGGAAAAAATTTTTTTGGTAAAAAAAAATGTGTTAGAAATTTTGCTAACGATTTTTAGGTACCTACGTTATGTTTGCAAAGTTTTAACTTTTTTTCCAATATTTAAACAATTTATAATTTTCAAAATCGAGAAAAACTAACTTGTCACGATAAGTATCTTTTTCCTTTTTTTATTGTTAAAGTAATTCTTTACAAATTAATGTACCTAATTAATAGGTGATAACGGAAAAAATAAGGTTAGGCTAAAGCTGGGAGCGCAAGCGCTTATAGAATTTTTAAGTGATAGCTAGGTAAGTAATACTTATCATTGTTGTATTGAATTGGAATGTTGTGCGTCACGGCCCCCATTTAGTTCAAAATCCAAAAATAGTTATTTAATGCTTTTCGATCGTAAATCTACGGCTAACGGGAGACTTACCTGTAGTGTGACTGTATCTAATTAGAAAAAACCGTCATCAGACTTTACATCGCCAATGACAAAATTCCCTCTACAAAACTTCAAGGCTCTTTCAACCAACTGTGGTAAGTAGAGCTTGTCGTTCGGAGGGCGCAATGCGTCTGCCTGATGTCTGTCTATGTCATGAACAGTACACGCCACGCTTACCAGGATTTTGAACAACGTTAAATATTAGGTACCGTTACCTCTAAGTATCATACGGAAATAACTAATCAACTTAACTAGAAATTAACTAACCGCTCTACGCGGATTGGCTAAAGCGCATTAGGCAACGAAAAATGTAACGATACTTTTCTAGATAACGTTACTTGCATTATTGCTTATGAGCTTTTGGAGCGGCGAGAAACTAAAAGGGTTCCTCAAGCCGTGTACAAACAGTTTTCTAGACACGCACTAGCGTATCCCCGTTCTTACAGATTCACCGAGGGGTTCGGATTATAAAGTCCTCCGCTTATCCGCCTCGCTGCGCTATCAGAACAACTATCAAAATAAACGGATGGTAGTAAAGGAATGTTTGGATGATAAGAAAAGTGCATTTAATGCACTTTTCTTAAGTTTAGTTAAGCTTTGCTTTATCACACTACGTTCAACACTGCAACAGCGCAGTTCGCAGGCGCTTTACGGAAACTTTACTTTACTTTTACTTTTGCGTGCGAGAGGGGGAGGGGGGCCTCGCAAAGCAAAGCTTAACTAAACTTAAGAAAAGTGCATTTGAATCATCCAAACATTCCTTTACTACCATTTAGGAGTAAACTATTGTTTTTTTTTATTTGTCAAATTTGGACCTACATTTGACAAACAAATAAAAAACAATAGTTTACTCCTTTGTTTGTCACATTCAGTCTAACTAGATTCTAGAACATTCTGTATAATTGCCAAGAATTTTCAGAACCACCAACTACTCTATTCAATGTTATCAATGAAATGAAATGAAACATATTTAAGTATTTGTGTCACAAATAATAATATAGGCACAGTATTCACAACAGTAAAAATATACGGAAATTTTCTCAAAAGGCTCAAGTTGCCAACCTTAAATATAAAAACAAAATTAAGTAAAAAAAAACAACAATAACATAAGTAAGTACAAAAAACTTTTCTATCGTAAAATGATTGAGAATATAATTATAGGGGTATTAGTGTCATTCGCTCTTTCACCATCTCGTATTTCTTTTTGAAGGCGGTCTCATCGCTACCTATACTGAATTTCATAATACGTAAAACTCAATAAAATTGAATATAATAAACTAAAGGTACCTAAGTACATAAAATTATAAAAACTCCAGCGTCATTCTACTTATCTCTTTCAATTTAAGACTGAATAAAACGTGTGCCGTTTTATATTATTACCTACAAGCACTACTAAGCCTAGACTTTCGTTGATTGCGGCCTTAAAGTTACAAAATTGCAAACTTAATGTAAATAGGTATAAAGAGTACTTGTTACACAAGTATAGTACTGGAAACTTCACGAATACTTCTTACTTATACTAAAACATTTGGTAAGTTTTCTTGAAGAGTGTTCGCCCAAAGGCGGTGTTAACTTAGACAGTTTGTAGACGCTCCTCCCAGTTATAGATTAAAAGCTGCATTGCTTTACAATTTTACATGTTTAATGAAACTAGTGTTTTAAGTTATTCAAACTTAACTTTTTACAGTGTTGACTTTTATTTATTCAGGTATATTCTCCTTAGAGAGACAGTAAAACAAAAACATTAATCTCAAGAAATTATAGTAAGTACCTACCTACCTAAGTATGTTTAACAAAAAATATGAAAATAGTCCATTACTTATCCGTAAATAGTAAGTATGTACTTACTTGTAGATAATTAATGATAGCCTTTAATTTTTTTTTAACTAAACTAGTGTTTTTAGGTTCTAAAACTTCCTCGCTGCACTCATAGTTTCCGTAATAGAAGCATCATCAGTCTAAGTATAAACGTTCTACGTGGGGAATTTAGGTTTTCCACCACCATGCGCACATGTGGAGATTTAGTCCATAACCACGCAGCTAGCCCAATGCGGGGATGGTGGGTTTTGAAAACTGCTTTCCTTGGACAACAATCTGGACCAACAGCTATACGGACTTTCCCAAGAACCTAAGCAGTTCCAGATATTTAAATTAGCCACCCATCCTTTAAGCTGGCATAACGGACGTTGCTTAACTTGCAAAGTTGCAAGCCGCTGATGCCTCTTTGAGGTACTCTTACGTTAAAATAACATTGTTATAAATGTATATCACTGTAGGACTGTAGGACCTATCATTAAAAACATTACCTAGATGCTAAACAATCGAAAATGATCAATCTATTACCCACATACTCTATGTTGGAAAAAAGGAGGTGCAACGTAAGAGTCTATAAACTTTTTGTCCATAAACTTTTTTCTTCTGGTGGGCTTAAAAACAAAAGTGTAACACAGTTGTCTTCTAAAACAAAAGAGCCCCGTTCATAAACTTTTTTCTTCTGTTCAAGGCTCAGAACAATAAAAGTTCTGTGGTTCAAGGCTTTAAAAGGAGGTTCAACACGGTTTTCTTGGAGTCGGCCGCGAGACGTAGGGCCAGAAGGGCGGGGGCGGGGCCGGCCCGCCCCGGGGCGGGGCGATGCGTCTGCGCGCACACCCCATGCCGCGAAATTGCCGCGTTTTTAACACGCTCTTATTTTTGCTTAGAATGGGTCGTGGTTTTAGTTTTTTTTTATGGCTTTTTGATTGCTGTCGGCCGCTTAGAGCATTTACAGCATAACCGGATGTAAGAGGCGGCGAGACACTTAAGAAGCTTAAGGAGGTCGATGGCGCAGCGGTAACCGCATTTTGGTCTGCGATTGCTGAAGTTGAGTAACTTTCACAAAGGCCGGTCTTTGGATGGGTGACCATAATTCATCATCTTGGGTTCCTCCGTGCTTCGGAAGGCCCGTAAGCCAGTTGGTCCCGGTGGCATTAGCGATCGTTAACCACCACCAATCCGCACTGGGCCCGCGTGGTTGTTTATGGCCCGTTCTCCCTATGTTGTGTCCATCCACAGGGAAGGCTCATGCCCCAGCAGTGGGGATACTCAAGGCCCCTCAAGCCGTAGTGATCAAGCATCCTAAGTGTTATGCAGAAAGGAAGTATTTTTTTTGGAGAGAGATCGCTGTTGGGCCATAGACCTCTTTTTGATTGAGACAGTTTGTTTTTCTTAAGGGATCGCTATAGATTACCTACCTATCTCCTTTACAGCGTAACCGGACTTTAAGGGCACCTGCTACACACGACTTTTTATACTGACACCCCCCACCAACCTCACAGTTATAAAGTTAGGTGTCAGACATCCTTACGCAAGCACAAGGGACCATCTATGTCAGGTCATAACGCCAGATCAGAACACGCCGGTTACGCATCCTTCATCCGGTAATTTTAAGACTAGTGTCTCGAGCTAGTTGCCCCGTGGACACGTATAGTCCACTAAGTACCTAATATCCAGGTTACCGGACCTGTAAGCTCGCTCACGTCTCGTTGCACTAAGAGCACAACTTGCAAATTCCATTGCTTGGGTCTTCAACTCTAAACTCGACTACCAAATGTCCTCTTTGGTGGCGGAGTTGTAAGCCCACTCACTTCTCAGTACCCATCCAGGCACCTGATCAATTCTAAAATCTTATATACGCGGCTGATTCTACCGGAGACTTTGCATCTAGCGGGCGCCTCTACTAGTTCTCCAGACTATTAGTGTCGGAGATGAAAACCACCGAGCAGAACAACCACTATGGACAACTCACGTGCCCCGCAGATCCTTTCGCTTCAGGCCTCCTCCGGACCGCTACTCGGACCCGCTCGCTGTGCACAAAATGGAAGCCTAACCAGACCTCAACCAGGCAGACGAACATTCCCACTTCTACAGCTAACCACATAGCCAATACGAGTCCAACCCATGTCTGGGACCTGCCGAAGACGCCCGCGAAGGCATAACCGGCAGAGGGCCTAGGATCCGGAACTCCCGTGGTACCCTTAAAAGAGCAGCCAGACCCGTAGTTCCAACTGCCATACCCTATCTATCAGGCTGAGTAGATATGGATTTTAAGGGCAGCAGTTATAAAATTAAGGTTCCTCAAGCCATTGTGATCGAACATCGCCAAAGGGTTTCCAGATTTTTTTAAGATGTTGCTTTGGGCCGCCTATGGCCTTACAGGCTAACCAAATTTTAAGAGTGGCGAGAAAAGCTGTAGTGATCCAACTTAGACGGTCAAGGTTACGCACATGGGCACTTTACTGATAATTGTTACGGGCACCGTCCTCATGGTAACTCCTGGTTGTTGCTGAAAATCAGCGATTCACTTGCTATGCGAGTGAATACCACGCTGAGCAATGACTTTTTGAGACGCTGCGGCACACACACATTTTTGTATTTTTTAATAGTTTTGTTATGAAATTATGTTCATTTTTAGTGTAATTGTTGTTTTTTTTACGATTGTAGGTATATTGTGTGTGTCTATAGTGTCCGAATAAAGATGTTATCTATCTTAGAGTGTTTCTAAAGAGACACACTGCTGTTTAAGTGTGCCCAACAAAAAAGCCTTTCTCTTCAGAAACACTCTGCGTAAATTTATTAGGACGGACGGGTCGTATTTTAAGCCCTAGCCATTAGGTAAAGGCTATTAGTAGGTAGTATAATTACTGCTTAATTAAAATAAAGGAGCGGTGAGTAACTTAAGGTTTCTCAAGCCGTAAGTAAGCAGTAATCGAACATTCTTAGAGGGTTTTTGACGGGATGACACCACGCGAAAGAAATAAGAGATCTATTTAGGCCTTGGAAAATTTCCGCCCGAATCATCCCGTGGGGCTCCAACCCGCGCGCGATGTGATGAGATGGGGTAACTTATCTTTGTTATTGGAATCGCCTCTCGACCATTTCAATTGCAGTAAATTACTTAGGTGCAGTGACAGGGTACAGTCACAAGCATTAAAATGTTTACATTTTAATGCTTACACTTTTGACTAGTTTTTCACTCATCATCATCATCATCAGCTCTTATGTCCCCACTGCTGGGCACGAGCCTTCCCTATGGATGGATAGGGAGAACGGGCCATAAACTACCACGCGGGCCCAGTACGGGTTGGTGGTTGTTAACGACTGCTAATGCAGCCGGGACCAACGGCTTTACGTATACCTTCCGAAGCACGGAGGGGCTCGAGATGAAAAATTTTTGGTCACCCATCCGATGACCGCCCTTTGCGAAAGTTGCTTAACCTCAGCAATCGCAGACCGGGCGCGTTAACCGCTGCGCCATCGAGCTCCTCACTCTTATTCTATTATATTAACAGTTACATTGTTTACATCTTAATGCTACAACTAATGGTTTGCGTTACCTATATTTTAATTTATTTTTTATATTATTAAATAAAAATAAATAAAAAATAAACTGTACAGTAACGCCTTGGCGGCCGTGTAGCAAAGCACTCGGCTCAATACCCGAAGGTCCCGGGTTCAATTTCCAGGTCGGGCAAAGTGTGTTTCAGATTTTTCGATGCATAAGTAGTCCGGGTTAGTGATAACTAACCCACATTTGGCAAGCGTTGTAGTGATAACTTGATTTTAACGATGGAGGCCATAGCCCATCAGTGGGCTATTTTACTTGGTAAGTAAGTAGGCACGGCACAATGATCGTCTCAAAAAAATAATTCGTAACATAATATAATATAGTAAAAACATTAAGAATATCAAAATCTCTCATTGTCTTCCTAATCTCAACTTAAGAGTTGCTACTTAAAAAAATTCTTGGTGAGGCTTTCTAATTAGAAATAAACTGTACCGAATCAGCAGTGGTCGAATCGTTTTTTATTATAATTATAGGTACATTAATATGACTACTACCTGCGTTGTTGTGGCAGAACAGGCTTTGTTTTTTTTATTATGTAAAATTAATTTTTAAAAGTAACTATAATTTTTTTATTACAAAATATTCATGAATAGAGCCAAATAATAATGAAAATAGAGTAAAATTTTGAAAACTATTGATCACAACGAACTAAAATGTGCAAACACTCAGCTATCAACAAAGGCGCTGACTGACGTGAAAGCAGGCAGCGCCATCTGTTGATCGCAGAAAGAACCTTGGTAAAAATGAGCTTTTTGCAGATTTTAGTATCTTTGCAGGTAATACAGATAAAATACTAGTAAGAATGAAAGAACAGATTATAAAATAAAGTATTAGAAGTAAAATTAGTTGGATTTTTAACCGACTTCAAAAAAAGAGGAGTTTTCTCAATTCGACTCGTATATATATTTTTTTTATGGGTGTTCGCGGATAACTTCGTCGTTTATGAACCGATTTTGATGATTCCTATTTTGTTGGAAAGGAGATATCCCAAGGGTAGTACCATGATCAGGAAACCAGGGTCTGATGATGGCATCCCAGAGAAATCGAGGGGAACCTTCGAAAATCGTAGAGGCGACTAGTGAGTTTGTTAATGTTTTCATTAAGTATTTTAAAGCACTACTATTTAATGAAGGTCTGGAGTCGATCTGATGACGGAGCCGAAAGACAGTCGAGGGAACTCCTCAACGGTTTACAGCGATTACCTACATGGTGTTTGGGCTTGATTAATTTGTATTGATGAGAAATTTACACCTAGATGGGTTGTGACTGTCATTAGGGGTCTGATGATGAAGACGAAGGACAGTCAAGGGAACTTTTACAATAAAAAAGTGGAGCTAATGGAACAACTATAAAAGTGTAAATGAAACAAAATTGCCCCCCAGCCGACCACAAACCACCCGACTTCAATAGACATTTTTTTAAACTGACAAGCGTATCTAGGTAATTAATAATATGATTTCAATATTATTTCTTGCTTTTTGATCTGTTTTTACTTTTTAAGTTTCCTGTTTTTTGAAATCGTTTTTTTTTTGTTAAACTTTATTTTATTATGTAAAATTAATTTTAAAATGTAACTATAATTTTGTTTTTAAAAAGTCTTCATGAATAGAGCTAAATAATAATGGAAATAGAGTAAAATTTTGAAAACTATTGATCACAACGAACAAAAATGTGCAAACACTCAGCTATCAACAAAAGCGCTTTCCTGACGCGAAAGAAGGCAGCGCCATCTGTTGATCGCAGAAGGAATCTTGGTAAAATGAGTATTTTGCAGATTTCAGTATCATTGCAGGTAATACAGATAAAAAGTAAGGTGTAGGTACTCGTGAGAACGAAAGAAAGGATTATAAAATAATGAATTAGAAAGAAAATTGGTTGGATTTTTACAGGAGGAAAAACGTACGTACGCGCATGCGCTTCAGACTACCGCAAACTGTGCTCAATAGACTTGAACTTTATGAAAATGGAAAATGGTTAAACAGATATTGAGGAAATTGGACAGTTTGAAAAAAGACAAAGTGTTGAAAAAATTCCACAAGCGGGACTCGAACCCGCACCCCATGACATGCCGGGTCAGGTGCACTGCCAACTAAGAAAGTATGCTATCGTGGCTCAATCCAACTCGCCGAAATTAATCAACACTACCTATCCACTTTTACTTTATAAGCTAACATACCGGAGGAGACCTAATTTAATGTCGATAACTACGTTATCAACGAGTCGCGCGCGTGGAATTTTTTCAACACTTTGATTTTTTTCAAATTGTAATTTGTTCGCAACATTATTTGCGTATAATTATATGAAATTGGACAGTTTTGGATAGGTGGATGCGCCGGCGTCTGTACAAACGAACGCAACATTACTAATAAAGTCATAAATATTTTAATTATGTGTCTGTTTTTGTTTGTCAAAGACATATAAAGCAGGCTCATAAAATTAAATGTTAACGTTCAAAAACTTACCGTAATTTTGTTAAGGCTGCACGGGTTGTATCTATGCTAAGCAATGAAAAATTAAAAAAGATAGAATGTGAGTTTGGATTGGCATTGACAAAATTCGGCCGCTCCTCTTCCATTTTTGAAATTTTTGAAAAGAGTATATATGCGTGTGTGTCAAATACATGGTACTTACGGCCGAATACTGAAACGTCATTCAAATATTTAACGGCTGCTTAAATGTTTGAGTAGCTCTTAAACACAAAATTCGTATTCTCAAACGTCAATTATAAGCATGTGTTAAATTTAAGTGAACTCTAAATTAAGCTGCGCTCACATGCCACTCAGTTTAAAATTCGTATACTGGATTGCCACTCAATTTTATTTAGCTGTCAAATGAATTGTCAAACTAATTTCAGGGCTCCTTAAATCTCCTAAATCTGTGATTGTATTTATTCAAGCGTTAAAATAATGTCTTTATTGTCGTTATCTTCTCTTTCTGATCATGAAAGACCTACCGTGAGTCGCCGATATATAGTAAAGCTAAATGCATTCGAAAAATACGTTGATATGGATTTCGTGCGCGGTTCCGTGTCTCCAAAGAGACAGTTTTATATATGGACAATTTATTCGGTAGCACTATCAAACCGCTAACAAGAAGAAATAGAGCAATACAGCCAGTAGACCAAATACTCATAGCTCTAAGGTTTTACGCTACAGTTACCAACACGTAATAGGCGATATATTTCATGTTGAACAGTCAACTGTCCATAACTGCCCGAATTGTGCACAAGGTTACAGCCAAAATAGCGCGAATATCAAGTCGCTCTACATAAATATGCCAACAACTCAAGAATTTCTTGATGTTGCAAATGATTTCTATTCGCTAGCAAGTTTTCTAAGAGTAGTGGGGGCTGTGGACTGCACACATATAAAAATGAATTCTCCAGGTATGTACCTGCCTAGAAATTATTAATTATAACCTGATTGCAAATATTTAGCGAATATTTTATTCCTAACTTACTATAAAACTGGTAATATGACTATTTATTTTCAGGAGGAGCCCAATCAGAACTGTATCGCAACAGGAAAGGGTACTTCTCTCTGAATGTGCAAATGGTGTGTGATGTATAATTACGCATCAGGAACATGTTGCGAGATGGCCAGGTTCTGTACATGACAGTGCCATATTTAACGATTCGCCATTGTGCGCCCAATTAGAGCGTGGAGATTTTGGGAATATGGTAATTCTTGGAGATAGCGGCTATCCATGGCCCTATTTGCTAACTCCATTGCTACACACACAGAGGCCTGCTGAAGAAGCATATAATCGTTCCCAAATAAGCACCAGAAACCCGGTGGAAAGGCTTTTTGGTGTACTAAAAAAAAGATTTCCTTGCCTACATAATGGAATGGCTCTTAAAATCAATAACATTACACCTGTTATTGTAGCATGTGCAGTAGTACACAACAATGCACTCTCTCGACAAGATGGACTATAAGAGGAACCTGTAATACCAAATGTTGAGGAAGAGCCTACAGCACAACCTATAGGGCAAAATAGTAATCAAAATTTTATTGTGAGGACAACGTTAATTAATACACATTTTTATAATTAAACATAGTATTATTATATAAAACCTTTATTAAAAAGTAGGTAAAAATTTAGAAACCGGTAGCCTCAATAGGGGTTTGCTGAGAGGGGGAGGGGGAGAGGTAGAGTCCCCCTCCAATCCCCGTCTGCCGGAGATGCGTACATTTAAATAAAAAAAAATTTTTCGTAACATAACCTCTAAGTAATATTTGGTCAGAATTTTGCAAGAAGAATGCTAAGAAAAGGTGGGGCGAAGGGAGGGGAGGTATTTTAGCCTCTGGTACCCCTTCCCCACTTCCTATGTGGTGAAATTGTACATAGCCGAGTCACAATTTTGAGGTTTTGAGTTTAGAAACTTTTTATTTCACAAACTAATGGCTTCTGAACGTCTCCGGCGCTGCGGGAAGTGCAGCCCCTTCGCCTTTGCGTAACAAACTACAGGCATTCCATGCTCGCCTTTGGTCGTAATTGTTTACGTTAATTTTTTAAGTTAAATACGAGTATCAGGACATAGTAATAATGAATTAAATTGTGTACCAAATAAAACTTTTATTATTTATATTAATTTAACTAAATAATTAAATAATAATAAAATAGTAAATATTCTAAATTTAAACAATTTTGCGTAAAACGAGGCGTTCGTGACTGTTGCCATGACGTAAATTATTTGACGGCTGCTTAGCTAATTATGCCTTCAAATCGTTTGAGTAGCCTTTGTGTATACCACTTTAATTAGAGATATGCTTAAATTTAAGAGCCCGTCAACTGATTGTTGTATTTAAGTGACGTTTCAGTATTCGGCCGTTAGTGTGTGTAATGTTTGTTTTATTGATTTAATGAATACATTATTAAAAAAAAATATTTATGCATAATATATTTAAAAAATATTTTATGCATGATTTTAAAAAAAAATATTAACATTCTGTACTCCTTCTCTATATAAACTATACCTAAGTGTGCGAAATTTCATACTCCTCCGTCCGCGCAATTTTCGTAAAAAGGGGAACAAAGTTTTTGCTTCACGTATAGATAATAATATTCTTTATCCCGACGTCTGACTTTCAAACTAGGGCGTTTCGTTTTCGTTTTTTGCGTTCCTGCGATGCGGCTGGGGTTAATATGAAAACGCATGGCAGCAGCGCGGTGACAACACAAAACACCTAATTTGCAAAAGCTCTTAGGTTTGATAAGGAGAGATTTAAGTAGGCTTATACCACTTATTTTCAAATTCCTTACTTAAAAAACTGGTTATCATACCTATCTCTAACTGTCGTTACAATATAACACTACTACTTAACATTGATGACACGGCGACATATATTAGACAAGATGGCGATAGCTAACCACGCTGCTAAAACAAGCCAAAATTGAGCGTGAGTTTTAACGCTAAAACTTACGTAACAATTTGGGTTAATAAAAAAATCACAACAACATTTGCAATGAAAGTTTTGTCATATTACTACACATTCTCGAAACAAAATCAAAAGCACGCCGTTCACGTCACGGCACTGAGCTAGGGCGGGCGGGGAGGCGGGCGGGCGGGCCCCCTCGTCGTTGGGAATGCAAAATGCACTACCCCCTGCTAAATTAATAACGAGATGGTGAATTTGAATTATTTTAAGTGCCGATGCCTTTGCTTCGTCGTAGCAAAATAATAAAGGTTTTTAGAAATATAAACATTTAAGTAAGAAAATGAATAGAAAAGGGATGCCTACCTAGCTTGGAAAATTCATTGAAAATATTGTGATATATTGTACGTAGTATTTGTATACTTTACAAAGTATACTAATACTACGTACGTACATATACATATGTAAGTACATTTTTTTTTGAGAGATTCTGCTGATGCAGGCTGCATTTCAGCGTCACCGGCCTTGCCCTATCTATATAGTAGGCTATTATACTTAGTTAGCTTACACACATATTGGGATGCCAAATGGTAAAAGATACCACCTGAGAGTAGGTAGCTTGTCTATTGGTTTTTCAAATAATTCTTATCGAAGAGTATACGATGGAATAGCACTCAATCAATTCCACTAGCCCTCTTTCACCATCAAAATACTTTAGGATATCACTCTTACTCTCAATTTTTTCCTCATGGACTATTGAGTAGACGGGAAGGTCCCGCCCGATCCTCAAAATGCCATTACAAATCACATGATACACTAAACATGCACACTGGCTAGGCCTGAGACACAGTACTTGTACATGACTACGACGACCCACTCACACGCGCTTTTTACCAGGTACAGACATAAGTTGGGCGCTTACCCCCACAACCCGGGCCACCCGAGCCGAGGTACTATTAGAGGCACCATCGGGTTGTTCCGATCCCCTCGGAGAATCTATCGGGACCTAGTTTGCGTTCCATTCCCACTAGAAAACCACTGACGGTTTTTCGATGACACGGCTTGAGGACCCCTTCTCGCCGCCCAAAAACTAGTCTGGTTGTAAAGCCGTTTAAGGCCAACAACAAACTCATAATAAAAACGGGAAGGACTGAGCCCAGCAGTGGGACGTCCATAGATCGATGACGAATAAATGAAAGGTACTACTATGATTAATTAACAAAATGTCTATTAAGTACCTAGTTATTTAGTCGTCTCATTAAATTATAATTGACAGACGGGGTGGGGTGATGACTCCCCCTCTCTCTTTAAAAACTGGGGTCCTCATAGCTAACTCGAAATGCTAATAACTTAGCCTTATTATGTTTCTTGGCTATTAATTATTTTTGCATTGTCAAAGTCGTGTTAAGGTAAAGGTACTCAATTATGGCGTGATTATGAAAGTAATTAAACATTTTGTTTTCTTTATATATTTTCTTTTTGTTTTCCAATAAAAAATGTATTCCAAGAATGTTTGTTAGCTCTACCAGCGTTTTAGCCTGGTAATTCAAATAGGTAATACTTAGTGCCATTCTTGTTTCATCATCATCAACCTTTAGGTACACGTCCACAGTTGGACATAGGGCTCTCTCATTCTGGTTTAATTGTTGTATATTGATGTTTATTGTTTTTTTTACTCTCTTTTTTAAGAGTCTAGTAAATATTATAAATTATATTTAAATTAAATAATACAATACTGATCTTTTTATCTTTGGCTATTAGTTTAGGTATACTTACTATGCTATATATTGTTACAAATATGGATTTATTATTACAAGTGGTCGCCCAGTGGTCGAAATTCGACCGTAATTTTTATAAAAAGCTGTTTACTAAACCATATTTTATTAGGGCTGCACGGACTTTATCCTAAGCAATGAAAAATTAAAAAAGATAGAATGTGAGTTTGGAGTGGCATTGACAGAATTCGGCCACTTCTCTTCCATTTTTAAAATTTTTGAAAAATGTATGAAACAATGTTTGTTTAATTTAATGTATTTTTTATGCAAAACTTTAAAAAAAATATTAGCTTTTTGCACTCCTTCTCTATATAAACAATAAGTGTGCGAAATTTCATACTCCTCCGTCCGGAATTTTCATTAAAGGGGTACAAAGTTTTTGTTACACGTATTAATAAAGATAAGTTTTTTTTTAAACCTCTCGATTTCATTCTAAAGCTCTTTCTTATAGCGTAGTTAGTTTCCCTTCTCAAAGTGCCGCAATTGAAGCGCTCGGCGCTCGCGGCAATCAGCGGGGTTCCTCTTTGCGAGCGCGGAGCTTTGTTTGCGAATACCTCGCGAAGTTCGAGCGGGAGTTACGAACAATGCTAATGTTTTGTGTGTATTGTTTTGGGGTTGGTACGTCGACGCCGGCCGCCGCTTTATTTGTTGGTTTTAATTAACGGGGGACTGTTTGATTTTTATCTCTATTATGAGTATTGTCTTTGTGTTCACTAGGGACATCGTGTTGTGTTTTTTTAAATTATATTATATTTCCTAATACTATACTAATGATAGTAAACGTTGCTAGTTCGGAATGAACATTTTCTTATACTCTAATTAGCTTTTTACATTTTTGTCTTCTAAAACACAACACAACTTATTCTAATACAACACTATTTATTTTTATTTCTTACATTGGCACTTTTAACCACTTTCTTTATCGTCTTTATCATCGTGTTGTGTTGTTAAGTACTTGGTTTGGTAAAAATATTAACGATAGAGTAAGGTTTGTCACTGTTTTAATTGATTTTGTTTTATGGGGCGCGTTAACCGCATAACATTATTGAAGATAATGTTAGGATTGTTATATTACTTATAGTTACTATGGTTAGGTACTAATTTTAATTGTAAGATGTAACCTTAGAAACTTTAAGGTAATTTATCTTAGAAAAAAAATTCGTATACAGAAAAGTTTTTTTTTCAATATATTTAGCAGAAATGTAGCTTGTCCGTTACCATAACTTTTCCTTTATAGTACTTATACTTAAACAGTTTTTTTAAGTACTAACGAGCACTTTAATACTGTCCTGCCACGTGGTATGCTGAAAGAATTCTCTTATTAGAGAATCGTTTTTCTATACTTTTTACTACGAAATGATAACCATTTTCACTGTATTTATGTGTTCGTATTGAAAGAAAAAGTCATAACAGTAGACATATTTTGTCTCGTAACATAAAACCATACAATCCTCACCAACACCAGATAATCCCATGTCATTGATATTCTAAAAAGGTTGTCAATAATAATTACATTATCTAATAACCACAGCCCCTCATGTCTCGCGAGGGTCCGGGAAGGGCGCAAATGATTGACACACTCATAATCCCTGTGTGTATTGTTTCTGTGTCGTCGCAGGGAGGGACAGTCGAATGCGGCCGAATTATGGCGCATTTACCTTAGTTTGGGATGGTTTGAGGAAACAAACATTAAGCATCAATTGCTGATCCATACATGAAAAGTGAATATAGATTTATTATTTCGTAGTTCTTTTGTCTATATCATTATTAAACGCCTCGGTGGCCGAGTGGTTCAATTTCCAGGTCGGGCAAAATGTATTTCAGATTTTTCGATGCATAGCCCGGGTTTGTGATCACCAACCCGCATTTGGCAAGCGTGGTGATTGAGCCACACCCCATAAATTGTAGCGACGATGACTTGATTTTAATGATGGAGGCCTTTGCCCAGCAGTGGGACAGCTATAGGCTGTTTACTTACTTTTTACTTTAACTTATGTCTATGTCTATAATGCTGCACGAAGGGAAATATTATTAAATTATTTACACTTGCAACATAAAGAAAGTTCCAATTCGGCGGTCTTATAGCTTCAAGCGATCGATCGATGTGTATAACTTAAATAGGTATTGTGAGAAACAAACTATACAAACTATCATTGTTTTATTTATTTTTTGTTAAAAAATATAGATTCAGAATCAGCAGCACAAAATTATCCTAAAATTGCAAGCATGTATACTTATTTGGATGTATCGTGAATAATTAAGATTATTACGAAAATGTAATAATGGGTACCTACATAATAATATTACGTAATCTAATGTCTTATACCGTATCACGTAAATAGGTACTAGTAGAAATAATAATGAACATCTCATAAAATATGTAAAAAAAACTGTCCGAAAAACCTACATTATATTACATAGGAATTCTTTGACATTCCGCTTTTACGTGGCAAATATAAAAAGAATTGTGATCTTCTATCGTTTCGACAATTAGTCGGTTGGAGAGGGTGGTGGTCGACCCCAGCCCCCCTCACCCCTACACGCCCGTTACAAAAACAAAGGGATATTTACGTCAAATCTCGGAATCAACGGATTTGACCAATGACGTTCAAATAATTATTTGATTGGGACAACGTAAATTTTTAAAATATAATCTAAATTAGTAAAATAATTGATGCATAAATTGAAGTGTTAACTAATTAGTTAAACTTAATTTATAATTATTTAAAATTTACGCGAAAACTAAACATTGAAATGAATATCATTTTACGAATGCTTACTTAGGTATTATTTTATTCTTACCTTTTGAGGGTGTATGCCATAGTTTGATAGGGTCTATGGTCACAGGGAGACTAAGGCCTTTTCCTCACCGGCTCGATACGTTTTCGTTTCGGTACCGCCTCTGCACCGAATCTGTACAGATTGTTTACCGAGCGCATGTAATCAAATGAGAGCTTACACACCGAGTCGTTTCGGTACAGATTTTTTACCGAGCGCAACCCGAGCCGGTGAGGAAATGTTTTGCAGCAGAAAATCTGAACGGATTCGGTGCAAAGGCGGTACCGAAACCAAAACGTACCGGGCTGGTGAGGAAGAGGCATTATACGATTAACGCAAAATTAGCTCAGCTTAAAGTACGTATCATTTTTGTTCTTACAGTGTGTGTAGTAATTATTAGTAATAATGTAACTAGTTAATTATTTTGTTTAGTTTAGTTCACGGTCTGGGTGTTTGCGGTAAGAACCTAAGTATGATTTGTAATATAGTATAGGTTTAAAAAAAAAATCAAACATGCATTTGACCTCAATCTCACTTAATGGTAAGTGAAGATAAGGTCTTATAGCTATGGGCCTCGTATTTCGCAACGTGTCGCTAACACAATTAATGGTGTCACAAGTGAGTGGGCTGCCGTGATCGATTCGATTTGCCGGACAGACGGATTAGGAAGGCCTGTTGACCGTTTGCCTAATCGTCAAACTATTCATAATAAATTCATTTAGCATGGCTCGAGTGTGACAGCGGCACTTCCTTTTAAAGCAATTTGGATCGGCTGATGAACGAGAAAGTGAATAAGGTAAAGGGTGGTCTAGGGTGGACGTCGTTCACAGATTAGTCGTCGATCACGTAAATAAGTGAAAAGAAGTTATAAGTTGAATACTTACCTAAATTATCGTTCAATCTATTTTTAAAACAAAAGGTATATATTTATATTGCATTTCATGAAAAATTAACTTATTTATGTATAATTAGCATATGAACACGAACTAAACAATTAACTATGTTCCTTTACTAATATTATATAGCATTTCCATCTAGAACGGTAACAAACTCCTCACGTTCGGAAACGAACGGCAAACTCCAAACGACGCTACAACTTCTATTTTGTATGTTAACTCAAAAAAAAACATACTACAACATTTATTTTAAGAAAAAATCGATAAAACAAACTACAAAAAGTATTTATTCATCTGTAATAAATCAAAAAAGGAAGAAATTAACGTTCAAAATGCAGATACATTTAGGCCTACAGCGCGCGGGAAACCGGAGTGCGCTTATGAACGCTGTTACTCAAATAAACCAGTATGAACTCATCTGTGATATTAACTATAATGAAAAAGCGTTGGTTAGTGGATTAAAGAAAATGTTTAATAATTTATACACAGGAAATACGACACCAATACTAATGAAAATAACTAATCAATGCGACTAAAAACAATTGAAACGTTAATAGTTAAATAAGAAAATCAGAAATAAAAATGATAGGAAACAGTTATTAATATAATGTTTGCTTGAACGTATCAATACTTGATGATTATAAATATTTTAGTTGTAAAGTGGAAAGAAGACGAAAGGGATACAAAACAAAGACGCTACTTTAATAGTTTTTAATATTTTTATCTCGGCAATTTGTCAGTTATCAGAAAATAAGCGTTTTAGTTTTACAATTATTAAATTATTATGTAAGAATGTTATACATAGGATTTGATGTTTTTTAAGGTATGCTAATAATTAACTAAATCTGTATATGAAATCTTAAAATATCCTTTGTATCATTAAAATCTAGAAATTTTAAGTAGTCACTGAAGAATACTTACTGTATGATTGATTCATATAGTAAGGTACTAATTTAGCTAATAAATATATTAATTAAGTGTATCTAAAAATGCTCTAAGTATGTTATATTATAGTATAGAAAACCAAAAAGGTATGAAAGTTATTTTTAAATTTTTTTTTAATTATCGGAATCAAAATATACTTACAGTTTATTTTATATGTGGTAGTTGTAGTACTTACCTACTACTTAACTTAAGCTGAGTTTGTGTGTAGTAGTGAACATAACAGTTAAACAAGATGCTATAGGTATGCTTAAGTTTACAACTTCGATGTAGACTCAGTGATAGGCACCAATGTGTTTATTTATTTTTATAGCTACGATTAAGTAAGCAGTGAGTTTAGATATTACCTATATTTGTAAGCATAGATTATCCTATGTTTGTATGCTCTCAACATCCAACAAAAGAGATTCTTTTCAGAAACTTCGCATAAAGAAAATTAAGCCTTATTTAAGAATTAGTTTACCTACCTACTTCTAAGTGCAGAGTGTATTACGCTTATGAACCTAGGTAGACTTCATGGTACTATTATTATCTAGTTCCTAATGTTTCTTTTAATTTTGTGAGATATAGGCCTAAATGAGCAAGAGTAAAATCAGTGTTGGAACCAGTTGAAACCATAAATCTACTTTGGAACACACACGAATCACTCAGCTCAGCCCCAATGACCTCTCACGGCGCCGTCAATCCTTGAAACTACAAAACCGAAGAGTTCCTTTCTAATTTATTCTCTTTACAATTTCGGCTTGTCTCGCGTCTCGGTCGCTTTCTCGCGGGCTCGCGGGTCACGAGTTGCACACTCCACATCCGTTCTCTCCAGAATGCACAATAAGAATGCTGTTGTCTCACTCCAACGCACCTTATCCGGCTGGTGCGCCCTCGCTCGCACTATCGCGATGTTGCCGCTCTCTCTCCGCGCTGTAGTACGGTGTGACCTTGTTGCATCGGTACCTTTGCTTGGAGACTATTATAGGCGTACAGGGTGTATTAATTTGAATTTGAACAAAGCTGTTTTGATCAATTGAGCGCGGTAATTGAATTGTGATTGGCGTTTGACGTTGGTGTTCGTGATCGATTGATGTATAATCTTTGTAATATTTGTATTAACTTACAGACTAGATGCTTTTATAGCAATGCCTTTACTATTTAACTGTTCAGAATGATGTTTTGCATTTAAATAATGTAAAATAGGTATGTAGGTAAAAATATTCAATATAAAAAAGGAAAGCCTGAAAATAATTATATCGGCCAATCCTCAACCTTTGCAAATATTATTATTGCCTGATCAACGGTTTTCTAAGTTTAAAAAATCTAAATACTCAAGTGCAAAAAAGTTAATCTTTTTATAATTAAGAGTTAATATCCTAGGTACTTTAAGAAGTACTTTACGTACTTGGCTATCGATTAAATATAAATTGATATTCTTGTTACAAACAGAGTTGTTTATTTAGCTATTACAAAATCACGCAAATAATACTAATTGATAAAGAATTCATCGTCGTGTGTAGAATTTTAACGACTTCTTTATTCGTCAACATTACAATTCCAAATTACTTACAAAGGATCCGAATCCAAAATGTAATTTTATTTGTATTTTATTTAATGTATTTTTACATCCTAAAAAACATCGTACCTACTCTTGCAATCAATCACAAAATTACGATCGACACTTAGGGTCTTAACGCCAACACCAGTAATTGCTAATCGGGTCCTGGATAACCCTGGTAGAACGTGTGGAGAAGGAAGGGGGCATGCCCTCCCATTCCCCCTCCGAGGCGAGTGAAGGGGAGGGATCTACATAACTATCTTCATCTCCCCAGGTGCAGTGGTATACCTAATAAATTTTCTCCTGCATAATAAAGATGTTAACGCCATAACAGAAAAGGTACCTACACACATTTTCACGATGCACATGACAACAGTGGCGGTAGCCAAAGTAACATTAAGAAAACGATAGCGAAGTTCGAATAGAATAAAATATATGGGATTGACATAAGATTGACCACGTGATTTAGTGATTTAGTCAATCCCATACATTTTATTCTTTCGAACTTCGCTATCGTTTTCGTAATGTTACTTTGGCTAAACCTACTGGTCACGTAAGAAGAGATAAAATCTGGTCATAGTGCTCAACCGGATTTTGGACGACATTTCTGAGGAGGAACCAATAGCTTGGTAGAATTTAATGTTAAGAAAAATCCAGGACTGCGCTTAAAAGGCCAAAAAGTCATCTTTCTTCGGAGTTCAACACTTAGATACGCTACAGAGCGGTATCAACGTGCTCGGTATGGAAGTTCGCTGAGATCTAGTTCCAAACAATTAGATACATTGAAACCGTTAAAACATCCTAACGGAAAGAACAATGGCCACTGTGTATACATTTGAAAACCTGTCAATGAGTTAACTTGTATAAATCTTCTTCATAGCAAAATGTGATCGTTAATTGTCATTGTTCAAGGATCTGAAGTCAGATTTATTATTAAAGGTCGAGGAAGTCTAAAAATAACACTTAAAGTTTGAGGTTAGAAATCTTTTTTTATTGTATTTTGATATTATGCCATACTAATTATGTATAACAGGTACCATTTTTATTCAAATTAATTCTCTAGAACACATTACATTGATAAACCAACAATAATAATAAATACCTATGTATTAAGACTATTCATGGCCTAAAAAAACAAAACAAAAACGCACTAGAACACAACTTTTTAGTTTTGTTCTTACGTTAGGGATAAGGGATCTAGCCCATACAGCCTGGTCTTCAGTATTTCTTCCTTTCTTTCTTTTTCTTAAAATTTGGGTGTGGTCATTGATAGTTGCTTGGGTTGGGGGCCGCAACTGCAAGCTGTTAGCCGCAAGCTTTACGCATCGTCAGCATCCTTGAGGAGGCTGCGCAACTTTTTACCCACTGCCACTAAAATTGCGCTAGCGCAATCTCTGCTGCTTCCAGTTCTAGATTATGCTGACGCCTGCTATCTTGATCTCACAGAGGACCAGCTAAATAAACTTGAGCGTCTTCAAAATGTTTGTATTCGGTTCATATTCGGCTTGCGCAAATATGACCATGTTTCTGAGTATCGCTTAAAACTCAAGTGGCTTCCTATTCGTCTTCGCCGGAATGCTCATATACTGTCCCTTCTTTATAACATATTGTTTAATCCCACCTATCCTTCTTATCTTAAGGAACGTTTCAGTTATCTTAATTGTTCAGGTTCGCGCTCATTACGGTCATCAGAAAACTTAAGCCTTAAAACTCCCCCACACAGCACCACCTTTTATGATTGTTCTTTTACCGTCCAAGCTGTCCGTCTCTGGAATTCGCTTCCAGTTGCGATCAGGCGTGCGAAATCCATTCACTTATTTAAAGAGCTCGTGAAAAAATTTTACCTTTCCGATTAACCCTGTCCTGCTGCAAAACTGCCATATCCGCTACTTTCCTACCTGAGACTACTATTATGTTTAAGTAGGTTTATTTATATATAAGGTATTTATATATTATGTATATATGTTTATCATTATTATCATTACCATTATTATTATTATTATTTTGCTTCATTTATAAAATACACATTATTCTAGCATGTTTTCATAGTTTCACCTCTGATCTTACAGTTTATTAGCTCTCTCCATCCGACTGGTTGTCTGGAAGAAATCGCTTGAAAGCGATAAGACCGCCAAATTGTAACTTTGTAATTTTTTTTTCTTTTGTTCATGTTTATGTTTTATAGTGTTGCAATAAAAGTATTATCTATCTATCTATCTATCTTATTTATTTTAATGAGTGATGAATTGATGATAGATGTTGAATAATTGCATGTGAGTTTCTCACAGGCTCACAGGCTCACCTGTGAGCCTGTGAGAAACAAGGCAGAGTGCGTTCAAAAACCTTAACTTAGAACTAGAAATAGAAACCACAATATTTTATTTCTCCTTAAGCTTTAATGGAAACCTAGAAAACATGGTTTCATTTGATGAATTTAGAGCTATTTTTGCCAATAGCATTTAATTTTATACAATTTCAAAAAAAATATGTTAATAAAGGCCATTGTTCTTTGGGGTCCTGTACAAATTTTATTTCGCCTAAACCAGTGCCTGTTGTATAGAATAAAGGTCCGCAAGGTTATTACCGAAAAAAAAACAAACAGTTAAGGCGACGCATTGGAAATTTACGTGGCAGGGATCTTGATTTTTCCCAACAATTACAAAACATATGAAAGTGATATTTGATGACATGATTTTTCATTTAATTGACTTCATTTTTTTAGTTGCAGAAACACGATTTGTCAACTTTTATAACAGAGAAAACAATATCAAAGTAACCTCTTTTAAAACATAGATTTGCATTTTACAGGCAAACCAGACCGATTTAAGCATCTAAATTTTCTTAGTAGGTTAGTCTTAACACATACTTAAATTTGCTAGTTCATTTTTAAAAAAAAAAATGTAGTTTTATTTGAAGGAAAAAATAACACGGGGCGCAAACGCTTCGTATTAGATTAACTGTTTAGCGATGCGTCGTCGCCTTAATTGTACAATTGCAACACAACTGCTAGCTGCGCTTGATAAATTAGTATTACGGACACAAATGCAAAGGCAAATGAAGCGTGGTGCTCTTCGGAGTCACCGTTTCACTGTCTCAAATATCCCATCGCGCACAAAGAAATTTGGTAACTCGTTTCATTATCGCACCTCCAAAAGATGGAAGAGTCTACCAGCACACGTTTTCCCTCCTTCCTATGATATGGGGTCCTCAAGAGAGGCGTGAAGAAGCACCTTGCGGGCCGGCAGAGTGAAGTTAACTGATGCTACGTTTGTTTCCACGCTGCACCAGTTGTCTGTCTGGTAATGCGCCCGGTCTGCGAGTGCTGAGGTTAAGCAACCTTCGCAAAGGCCGGTCATCGGATGGGTGACCAAAAGTGTTTCATCTCGAGCTCCTCCGTGCATCGGAAGGCACGTAAAGCTGTTGGTCCTGGCTGCATTAGCAGTCTTTAACAACAACCAATCCGCAGTGGGCCCGCGTGGTGGTTTAAAAGCCCGTTCTCCCTATCCATCCATAGGGAAGGCTCGTACCCCCACAGTGGGGACATAAAAAAATGAGCTGGTGATGTAGGTTAGGTTTTGGTTATTGAAATTAGATGATTTTGTTAGGTATGTTTCACTTTTCGCGCAATCGATTAAAAGTAGGAACTTGCAACTCAGTAGTTTAAAAAGTTTTATTCTTTTATCTAATATAATTGTAGTGATTCTGATTAGAAGAGATACATTAAAAAAAAACGACTCCAAAAAATTTGAGTGAAAAAATTACACTAAAAGTTAAAAAATAATTGCGTAAATAGTTTAGTTTGTTCAATTTACTTGAAATTAACCCTTATTATACTCAATCTTATATTCTTAAAAACTATGCGACTGCCATACCTACTTAAACTTCACATCTAACAGAACACATATTATGACAACAAGCAAATACCAAATATTTACTTGCAATCCACATAAACAAACAAATAAAAAAATATTTTTATATATAGGCACAATTATTGTTATTTCTGGAGCCGGTGCCAGTCAACGAAGTTTTTGGAACCGGTGCCAGTCCGCGTTTGTACTAAAAATTTCATGCAAAAGATTGAATGTACTATTATGATTATAGTAAGTATCTATATACTACTATATACTATCTATATACTAGGAAAATATATAGAAAAGTACATACTATTATGTACTTTTCTATATATTTTCCTAAAAAAAAGGATTGTCTATTTAAATAAGCAGTCTAAAAATATTTTTTTTATTTGTTTCTTTATGTGGATTGCAAGTAAATATTTGCTTGTTTGTCATAATATGTGTTAGATGTGAAGTTTAAATATATGGCAGTCGCATAGTTTTTAAGAATATAAGATAGAGTATAATAAAGGTTAATTGTAAGTAAATTGAACAAACTACGCAACAAACTACGCAATTATTTTATAATTTTTAGTGCAATTTTTCAGTAAAGTTTTTGGAGTCGGTTTTTTTTGTTTAATTTTCTGTTTATTTCTCGCTTTTTAGTGATCCGTTTCGATCTATTTATCAAAAGCGAATATGGGTAGACCTACTAAAAGCGCTGCTCGTATGAGACAGCGCCGTTTAAATGAAACAGGCGAAGAAAACAAGAAACGCCTATCTCAAAGTAGGAAATCAAAAACGGAATTCCGGTGCCTGCCTTCTTTTGCTTCGTCATAGTCGTTTAACTATCTTAATCGAGATATCTTACCGCCACCCGTGAAATACTTATCATTGAGGAGTTCCGGTGGCAATCTGTGGTCTTTTTCATCAGTTACACTTCATCAAATAATACTTTCTGAATGCAAATGCTTGATGTATTGCTGAAAATACCAAAATCGCTATAGGTATGCCTACAATATTTGAGGAGTTCCCTTAATTCCTTAAGGATTCCATCATCAGAACTAAACCAAATTAAAATGGAACTACACGGAAAGCACCAGCTTTCAAATAAAGAAAAAATCATCAAAATCGGTTCACCCAGTCGAAAGTTCTGAGGTAACAAACATAAAAAAAAATACAGTCGAATTGAGAACCTCCTCCTTTTTTTGAAGTCGGTTAAAAAGACTGCAGGCAGGTTCTTAAAAATCTCTCCTAAGAGCCTTTTGTTGGAATCCTGTTGTCTTTATAATGTACGTAATTTTGCGGTGTTTCTATTTCACAAAGAGGATACTCTTCTCTTGCTCTTAATTTTCTATTTCACAGCGACGATACTTTTCTCTTGCTTTACATTTCCTCCGATGATGATGATAACTGACGATAGGTGGAAACGCACTTCTGTCCGACTACATAAGAACTTGCTTCTATCTCAAGTCTTTACTTCTCACTTATCTCTTAATTGTCGGAATACAACACTTCTTCAATCTTCCTTCTTCTTCAATCTCTTACCTGTTAATCAAATAGCTATGATTGGATTTCATAGTTAGTTAGAGACTAGAGTACCTACTTCATTATAGTGCTTATCATATTCATAGTTGATATATATTGATTTCTTAACCTATGTTTGGTTTTGTTGCCAATTTAATTGAGTTTGGACTGAATTTTAGCTGATGGTAGGTATATATGCAACTATGAAGTCTAAGATGATTAACACTTTTCCAAGGTATAACGGTTCGCTATCGTCTTGTGTTAGTTAGAAAATATAGTAGTGTAAGGCCTCGATTCTGCTGTTTTTAAACATCCACAATAGTTGGTCAATGTTACAAATACCAATTTCTCAATTTGTCTTCTATTCTTCTCTCAGCTTCCATCGCTTTTTTTAATAAAACATCTCTATAGTTTTTAGCTGCAAACAAAAAAATGTTATTGTTAGTTAGTTAATATTGTAATTTGATTTTTATCTGCTGTATTTGCCAATAAAGTAAAGCAAATGAAGTAAATGAAGAAGAAGAATAAAGAAGAATGAAGACCGGATTCGGTTTTTTTTCCCTCAATCCAAATGTCAATATTATGACGATTTTGAAAACCAGAATTGAGACTATTATTAAATATTGATACTTTCCCAAATACATCGAACAAAAGATATTCGTTTCGTCACTAAACCAGTTATTAATAAACATTGGTAAATTCCATAAACACTTATTGGCCTCACCCAATCCTAATATAACCCATGTTATTGTTATCCTTAAGGATAATTTGGAATGCTTTATAGCAGTTCATACTACAATTACCATGTTATTTAAAACCTTCTTCTCGACCGAAAACGTTCAGGGAATAATTTCTCCTGCCAACATGTAAACACGGACGCATAATGCGTCACAATCAAAAAGCACTAAGTCACAAAATGGGCGTAGACAAATTTGAACTTTACCGCTTGAATTTACGATCGCAGGTGAAATAGGAGGCGAAGTCAAATGTGATATTTGGTCTGCAACACGTCGGTTAGTTGGTAGTTTATTTTTGGCTGCGGTAGGCGGTGGCTCGAATGCATCACGGTTTTTTACTTCTTTTTAGGGGGTCTTTTTGTGGCCCGAGGCAGTGTCTGGATTTAGCCGTGTTTCCGGCTATTGTGCTAGTATAAATTTTCAATTAAAACCTATTGGGAACGGTGTTTTGTCGATGCTCGAGTAGAGAGACGCGTCGATGTGTGATGAGTTTTTAATCTAATCATAGAGTTTGAAGACCTCCGCATTGATAAATTAGTGTTTTACTTTGCTTAGCATGTAAATGTTCGATTATTGATTACCAATTATGTACCTGTTGAATTTTTGGTACTGCTCCTATTTGGTCTAATATTCTAGAAAGTACGAAAGAAAGATAGAATATTTTTATATTGCCCCCACAAACAACGTAACTTAGAAATACATTAAACATATGTATTTTTTGAATAATTACTAAATTAAACTAAAGTAGCCGTTTCGGTCAGACACCTGGAGGACGACAAGTCAGTAGAGCCTGTTACCGCTGGAGTAAAGTGTTGGAGGCCGAAGAAACCACACAGTGATCAAAGCTGGTTTTGCGACTATAATATGGAAACAACACTGCTCTGCCAGCTAGCCAGATATCTAGCCAGCTCACTACTGCTATTGGTTGTTGTGGAAGTTGCCAGGCGAGAAGAAAGTGGGTATATATTGTGTTGTCTTTTTTGTTTTTAGAAACGGTTGGATAACCTTTTTTGGTCTGTACAATGTGATCAGATAAAGCCGCCTAGAAACTGAAGAATCCTAAGTGTGATCATAATTTTCGGTTTCCTAGATCATGCCAGCGTTTTGACGCAAATAATTGAGACTCTCACTCCGAACCACTCTTTCCGGGAGGGAAGGGCATTACCAAAAAGCTCTTGTAATTCCTCTTACGTGCCTTCAAAGTGATCCTGGATTGCAATAAGCAATCACCGAGGTGTCTTCTCGTCTCTACTTGGATATGCCGAAGCGTACGAGTCGAAGAGTGAAAAACCCGAGGGCCCCTATAAAGCCCCATAGAATTAGGTGGCGAGCTCTCCTACTGGAGGCCTGTAGGTATCTGGAGTAAGTAGGTACCTTAATAACTAAATCAAGCTCTCCGAAGTTAATTAAGAAATACAACTTCGTCTGGCATCCACTTGAATTGGATAATGATCATAGACCGAACATTTATGATTATATTATGCCTAAATATCTACAGAACATAATATCTGCTTTAATTTCACGTTCGGTAGACGATAAGAAGTCGTGCGTGAAAATATCTTCAAATCTACATAATCATTTTTAATTGGCTCTTGTTCGAATCACTGAGGTAGGTTTAATGCATTTGTTAGTCAGCGTATAATAAACTGAACTTAATGAAATTGTTTGAAATGTAGGAGTTTCTAAAATAAGCCCAAAACCAATATTATTAACTACCTAAATAAGGTCGATGGGTATTGTTCTAATTGAAATAGTTGACATTAAAGCATCGTCAATTTTCAGTATTCATTACCTAAAAGCAATAATTTCAAAGTCAACATGAATATTTGTTGATAGAATACCAGTAAGCGTCTTTGATGCAATCGCATAAAATCCTCCACATAGCTCGTTCGAAACATACTACTCGTATAAAAATTCTATCGGTACCTGAGATGCTAACTATACTGCTAACGCCATCTATGCGACCTTATCCGAACTACGTGACACGAGCGCTAGCTGATTGGCGGGGAGTGACGTATCTGTCACCTTGGCAGCTGAGATAGAAACAGCACTGTGCACACAAGTGGGAGCGAGACAGAACAACAACAAACGGGGCTTGCATCGATTCCGAGGCTAGCTGCGCATGTCAAGTGTATTCCGATAAAAATAAATGTGGTACCAAATTGCCGGCGTCTGTGCCCGCGTGCCGTCAATGGCTTATTTATTGTCTATCGACGGAGGCAAGGACTAATAATATATTAGTCCATGACGGAGGTAACGGAATGCCGACGCATGCCGGCCTGTGGCTGCTACGCAGCGATGACAGATAACCTTCTGTTATTTATGAGGCTAAGGTTAAATGTATTGTTTATAGTTGTAATATAAACTTAAGTGTAGGCTATTCAGCAATCATTTCACTGTAGTTAGACTTCATATTATACTGTGGAGTTTAAAAACTAAGTACATTTTTTTTTCCCGAGATTTTATTAGCTCGACAGCAGTAGCAAACGCGAACGGACTGCGATTGCTAAAGTCAAGCAACTTTTGTAAAAGCTGGTTGTCAGATTAGTGGCCAAATGTTAATCACCTCGAGCACCTCCGTGCTTCAGAAGGCAGGTAAAGCCGTTGGTCCTGGATGTATTAGAAGTCGTTTGCAACCACAAATCTAAACTGGCCCGCGTGGTGGTTTGTGGTACGTTCTCCCAGTGTTGTTTCTATTCAGGAAGGCTCGTGATTCAACAATGAGGACATAAAAATGAGTTGGTGGTAGTATTTTGTTTATGGCTTTGTGCGGTTTGTATATTTTAGTCAGTGTCAAGTAAGAGACATATTTACAAAATATTTTCTTTGGGTTTAATAATGATAATAATGAGCGATGATAGAAATAATATATCCCCATAATCCCCAAATCCTTAAATTATCATCAAAGGTATGCAACTATACAGAGATCTTATGTGGACACTTGATAGTTTCATTCGCGGTTGCCGATTCTTAGGCCACAGGTTTTTTGTCTCTATGATCAGGATCTCTAGGCCGAGGCACGAAAAAATGCATACTGCTGCACAAATACATGTGGTCGCCATCCAGACAGGTTTTGCACAAGCACATCACTTAGAGGGAGGAGGCCAATGGCTAAAAACTTAGTTTTACAAATTTATGAAAACAAATTAGAAAATCGGTAGATACAAGTAGAGTTGAAGAGGAAATATAGAAAAAGGTCATTGTTAAGTCAATTACTGATTGGTGAAATATGGTCTGATTTCAAGCTCAAATTATAGTCCAAAAAGTAGGATTGAAAGATAATCAGCGCACGGAATATGTATTCATCATTGCCATCATAATAGGCGTCTCACTGATAGGTTCAGACCTTTTCACGTGAAAAATAGCACATGAGGAGATCGGGACATTAACATCGACGCTGTGGCCTATTACGGATTGGTGGATTTTGACGACTACCATCTAATATCAATAGGGACTAAGGTTGCCAGATCAGAACTTACCGAGTCCGGGACAATTCCATGTCGGGCCGTGGCTATGGCTATGAGTATGTAAAAAAAATATATAAATATAAATTACGGAATATTTAATTTTATATTTGTATTTATTAGGAAAATACATTATTTTTCAAATGTATAGGTACTTTTATTATTATATGACCGCCTGCCGTGTCATATTTTGTTATTTTTTTTAATTATTTAATTTTTTCGGAATCCGGGACAATAGATCGAATTACTGGACACGGGACAATACGTAAAATTCCGGGACAATCCCGGAAATCCCGGACATCTGGCAACCTTAATAGGGACCGACCACCGGCTTAAGGCGACGCATTGGAAATTTACGTAGCGGGGATCTTGATTTTTCCCAACAATTACAAAACATATGCAAGTGATATTTGATGACATGATTTTTCATTTAATTGACTTCATTTTGCTAGTTGCAGAAACACGATTTGTTAACTTTTATAACAGAGAAAAAAAACATCAAAGTAACCTCTTTTAAAACATAGATTTGCATTTTACAGGCAAACCAGACCGATTTAAGCATCTAATTTTTCGTAGTAGATTAGTCTTAACACACACTTCAATATGCTAGTTCATTTTTTTAAAATAATTTGTAGTTTTAATTTGAAGGAAAAAAATCAGTTTTTCTTATGGTACGGAGCGCAATCGCTCCGTATTAGATTAATTGTTTAGCGGTGCATCGTCTTAACTCAAGCACAGAGTAATTCGCGGAAGTTGCTTAACTCGCAAAATTGCAAACCGAACATGAAAGCCCTTATTTACTTTGGAAAGGGATTCCGGTTCGCCACCTATGTCTAAACGTAACCAGAATTAAAGGCGTCAACAAGCTTAAGGTTCCTTAAGCCGTTGTGGTTGAACCTCCAGGGAGCTTCTAGAGGGGATGGCGTCACGTAAGCGCGTCCCCGTCCCCTCTACTGGACTCTACAAAGTGTTCGGATGGAAACCGAACCACGAAAGCCGCTGCGCCATCGAACTATTGTTTACTCCTTTCTTGATACCATGTTTGTTTTGATTTGGTCACCATCCCGGTGACCCGGTACCGCGAAAGCTGCTTAACTTAAAAGATCGTCTCCCAAACTCGTAAACTTTTCCAATCTTTTCTTGCACCATTGACATGACATTTCTAAAAATACTTTTTTCGAGTGTTACGGAAGCCTCACACGATTTCGATGTAACGAAACGAGCAAAGTCTTCCAGTTCACATCTCCCTGAAGGACACACTTCAATTAGCATTCCCCGCTCAGTTTCTGCCGATTGTAACAATGTAAAGATAGGTCACGTAACACGAGAATGTATTGTAATGCCACCCACACAGCCGTCAGCTGATAGCCGTACTAGCTTGGAACCCATCCCTTTCTAGCGCACAGATAGCGTATACAACCCTCGCCCTCACTCCATATCAACACACCCTATACTAAACTGTTGAATGAACCATATTCTTTTGTTTTTGAGTTCTAACTTCATTAGAGTTAAAGTTGATAATAGCTTGACAGGGTGAAAACCATTTTATTTTGTTGAATTAAACGCTTGTGTGTGGGTGGTTAATTGTCAAACACAAGCTCAAGTGTAGCTCCTACTATGGAGAAGAGTCGAATGGAAGCTTCATTTTTATATTGCCAGCTCTCTCTTTCGTTGACAGGGTGAAGGAAAGAGAACATGCTACGATGTGAGCGTGTGGGAAGTGAAATGCTGGTGAGTTAGCGTGGTAATTTGACATCTCTGTAGATGGAGGGAGCGATCGATTTGCGGAACGTGGATTCACATGAGATTATATTTTCACGGATACGTCTCATGATTCTGATAGATAAAAAAAAGATGGTTAAGCCTTAAATTTGAAATAAGCCTAGTTTATTTAGTATTTTTTACTGTTTTAGAAGTTTCTCATTGTAATATTTTTGTACTAAAATTAAATACGTCATAATCATTATTTATCTTAACCCATTGCTGGGCCTTTCTATATGTACTATTTATAACTAATATCACGGGGAGACAGTTCCCAGTTGTAAATCACCTAAGCTTGTCGGTTAGTTTTTACGACTGTCACTTTTCAACAAGGACCAACAACTAAACGTGCCCTTATAAGCACGGAGCAACTCGAAATATTTTAATTTGGTCACCCATCCGCTAACGCTTTTGGTTATAACATCATAATTTTATATCTCAAAGTTTTCAAATCAATAAACTCATTATAATAGAATTAAAAATTCAAGAGTATATCTATTTATTTATTTATTTATTAGGTACACAAAACAGATAGAAATTAAAAATAACAAAAAAGTATGATAAATTGTCATCATCATCATCATCATCTCAGCCAAAAGACGAATTTGTACTTATAATCTTGTGGTACTCGTTTTCTTGTAAAAGATATGACAACACATTTATTATTATTTAGGTACATTGATATTATTGATTGCGCACCATTATCTAGGGATTTAGACAACATTTAAAAAATATGTTTTACAGAGTTAAAGCGATTTGAAAGTTTCAACATTGAGCTTTAAAGTACACGTACTTACCTATTTGTATTGGAAGCCGATACACTTCGATATATCCATTACGTGTATGAGATACCGAAATTAATGAATATAGCAAAGGTAAAATAGCCTATTCTTTCTATTTTTTTTTATTGAGGTGTCCAAATCTGTAACACAATTCTTATTTTATTCTTATTTCTTTATTCTTTAAACTTTTTCAACACATAAAAATTTAGAACATTGTCATACAATTTATCATGGAAATCGTCATCTTATGTATACCCGATTTTCCTAAAACACACACAGCGCACTTGCCCCCACACACACCACGACACGCTCTATACCCAGGGGAATCGCTTCTACAGTACTGAACACTGCACACAGTAGCGTGAAAGCCAAGCCATTTTCAACCTTAAACCCATGGTTTCTGTCCTACATTTACCGATCCGCGAGATAACCTCAAAAAATCGAGTTTTGACCCGTAAAGATCATGTTTGCGGGTGTTAGCCGATTCTCTTACGTTTTAAACGCTAAATAACGGTTATTTTGCGTTAAATCGAACCTTTTACGGTATGATATTGTTATATTTGTGAGTGTTCAGTGTTTCAGCCGATTTTCGTGTAGTTTCCGCTTCAAGTTAAGCGTTTACTGATTCTAGGATGTCGTGTGTGCAGACCGTATTGTTCAGTGTTGTACAGTTATGATAGTGTCGTGTTAAAGTAAGATTAGTTGAAAAAAAACATCTATACCTTGGTATAAAATGAGTGTAAGTACAACTTTGATCTCTATAGACTTATTTGATATCTAACTATAAATAGTCGTACGCAACTGGACATAAAGTTCATTATTAAACTTTACCGACAGTCATCCCCCATTTATATACGTCTCTTCGGTACAGATACAGAATCCTTAGTAGGTTTATTAATAATTAAAACTGACGTAATTTGTGGAAAGGTGCGTTCAATAATGATTCTTATTACTGAGATGTAAGGCTCTGCTAGGCGTATTCGAACATTTTATTTACTAAATAACTTAAGGCGTTCGGAAAGAGTTTTTCTTTTTTTTATGGCAATGGATATTAAACATGATGCAAATAAAGTAATAAGTTTACATATTACCGCAGAGTGGCGAATTTTACTTGACGTTAATCTATTTAAAATAAAAATGTTTAATACATAGTAGAGACAACCAGTTTAAAATGCGCTCGGGTGACTATGAAGTTACCGTTTATGCAGAGCTCCACTTGCACAGTTTTTGTTTAAGCTGACTGTTTTTTGAATCTCAGAAATTATTCTTAAGTACTTTCATAATATGTTCTTAAAAATATGAATTAAAAATATTAACAGTACAATAGTGTTACTTATAATCATAATCATTATAATTATTTGCATTATATTGTAAATACATAGTGGTATTGCTTGAGTATAAATTTCAGAACCATTTTATTGACATTGAAATAAAAAATTGGTTTGAAAAATAAAAAACGTAAATCAATAGGTTACATAGTATTGTCTCGGTGGAGTCAGAGTTATGAGAAGGTCATCGAAATGTTTAGAGGCTTACGTCATACCTTTTAAGTATTATTTCGTATGTGTGCAGAACAGGGTGCCAGTGCGAGTTGCCGCCATTTGATCACGATTACGAAAACGACAATTTGTATGGCATGGTTTCTCCAATGCCATACACCTCGAGCTCGAACGCCTAATGGCCGAATAGTAAAGCGCGCTTTCAGGAAGGTCATAGTCGAAGTCAAAGTGAACATTTTTTATTTAAATAAACTTAAGAAAAGTGCTTTTGAAGGAGTTAATGTAACCACGTGGTGCAACGTGCCATTGTAACTCTTATAATTGTATTCCATATTTCCATCACATGAAATGGTTCGGGTTTCAAAGGGTCCTTATAAACATATCAAAATGATCAGTTGTTCACAGAAGTGACTTATCCGTCATCCCACTGGGAGATGTGAGCTTATCTGGATGACCTCGTTATTAGGTCATAGTGTGTTGCGTCGTCGGTGTTTGAAATGCACAAAACGCGAACAGCTTTTAACAAGGCATAAACATTCACACCAGGAAATGCTGTTTAAAAATGTCACTTATACAATCCTTATCACCAACCAAACTCAGCACAATCCACGGCTGTAACCCCAACTTGGTACAATGTCCTGTAATTATACTCCATATAATTTAATGGTTCTGGTTTCAAAGGGTGCATACAAACATATCAGTTGTCAGTTGTTCACAGAAGTGACTCATCCGTCTTCCCACTGGGAGACGTGGGTTTATCTGGATGACCTAGTTGCTGGGTCACATGGCGCTCGCGTTTGAAATGCACAAAACACGACCAACTTAAAAGTTGGTACATAGCGTACAAAACATTTTAACTCGGAAATTCTGTTTGGAAATATCACCTTGTTAAAACTTTATAATGATGTCGTTTCTTGTTTGGTGCACAATGGTGGACAATTCATATTGTATTATTTTATTAAGTATTAAGCTTTATTAATTGTGAATATTTTCAGATATTAACTCGACTACATTAATGAATACGCCTTCTAAACATTCCAATAAATTGTTACATCTATCACTCCAGCATAGTCGTAATCAAAACTGCTCTATTAAATTAAACTTAATTTATATTGGTGGAATACTTTTCTTTGTCCAACGACTTTTTTACCTTGCTAATTTAGGTCGTCTTTTAGCTGTTGAGCTGATTGGGCGCAAGAAACAGCACAGCTTATATAGAAGTATCAACATTTGTGACACGAGTTGTCGTGTGACAAAGCACAACATTGGGTTTGAGATATTCTGTCAACAAAAGCGTGCTCCCGTCCAAATCCACTTGATTCCATTGTCTCCTAATAAACGTTGCTAATCGCAATGGCAACTAACTACAATCAATAAGCCCTAAATAGGCTCAATTACTAGCGTGTCGGGGTCTCGGGGGCCCGCGATAGACGAACGTAAGCCCCAAGCGTGGGGTCGTGGCGTGGGGCGCACCAGTTGAATGCGGAATGACATTGACCCAATTCAAGAGGGGCGCTCAGGGCACAGACTAATACGAATCTGTAAGGTTGGCGACAGTGTTTTCTTTTGTCTTTTTTGTAACTAGCGGGGAAATAGTTTAGTTTGGCTTACACACTTCGACTTGTTGAATACATTCCCGCCAAAAAGTCGAAATGTGTGAGTGACAGTTATTTCTTTTATTATACGTTTTATCCTTGTTATATCGAATACTATTACTTTACCTGCGACTTCCTCCGCGTGGATTTGTTATGTTAAAACGAAACTCTTTTTGTTTTCAAAGTAAAAAAAAATAGCTTATGTTACTGTGGTGTTTATAAGAAATGATAACACCAGTTGCACTTTAACTTTATGTATTAATCATTCAATATTACAATATTACTATTACTTACTTACTGATCTCCGAGCACCTCGGCTCTTAGCCGGGCTGTCTAACTCTTGACTCCTACTGTCTCCGACTGTGTCAAACTATTGCAAACCTTTTCAATTACTTATCGATGATTCAAATAATCATCTAGACTAAAAAGGTTTACATACAAATAAATTAAACTAACTTTTGCTATGAGCTGTTATGAACTCCTTACATTACCTACAAGGAATGTAGCATTCAAACAGTGAAAGAATTTTCGAAATTGGACCAGCAGTTCCAGAGATTAGTTTCCGCAAACAAACAAACAATCAAAGTTACAAACTTTTCCTCTAAATAAATGGTACACACGCCTGCACATCAACCTACCACAAACTGTCAAATTTTCTCAATAGACTTTGATCTTTATGACTGAACCTTAAGGTTGAAAATGTATTGAAGAAATTTGACAGATTTGGATAGGTTGATGTGCTGGCGTCTGTACGTGTATGAGAGTTGGCAATAAAACAAAACAATGCAGCGTCATTAAAATTCTTTCAAAAACTTCGCATAAGTTCATAATATAGGGTCTTCTTCTAAATAAAATCTTCAAGGGGATAGGAAGAAATAGCATTCATCATTAAACATTACTGTTCTCGTCACTCGTCATTTTTTAATAAAAAAATAAAATATTTTACAATAACAGTTTTGAGCGAAATCTCTTTAGCTAGATCAACTCAAAAGGTGACGTCTGATAATACGAATGAAGTAGAACAAGGGATTGAATTACAATACACTGAAATGAATTTAAAGAATACCCTCAATATCACAGATGACGCAATTATTTGACATTTTCTAGACTCAGAAATAATTTGAGACAGCTCTACCCACACACCCTTGTATAAAATTAGATTGATGTAAATCACGTTACGTTTTTACTTTGCATATATATTAGATGTATAATAAATTGTTCTCCAATGTTACCTAGTCCATACAGAAAAGTTTTTTTGTGTGTGACATCACTAGCCTAGCCTACTCTCAATGGACGATAAGTGTGACGTCAGTATTCACTTACCCTAAAAATAGTTATGGATATTTCGTTTCTATTACCAACACGTAGAGTGGCTACATTTATATGACCATTTGTATGACTACTTTTAGGATCGTCTCGTTTTCGCCCTGAATTTTCTCGGTAGCCCTTTTTTATTATGTTGAAAAGATGTTTTTGTTTTGTTTATGTAATAATTTTTAACGCAAATTTTGTTGCGAACAAATTACAAAAACACAAATGTTGAAAAAATTTCCACGAGCAGGATTTGAACCTGCACCCTTCTGACATACCGGGTCAGGTGCTTTCCCATTTGAGCTATCGTGGTTCTAACCAGCCCGCTGAAATTATTCAACACTTTTTACTTTTACTTTGAAAGCCAAAGGCGCCCATTCAATGTCAACAACTACCGTCATTAACATCCGGTCATAATATTTTTACAAATACTAAAGATCAGTTAAATTTTTTTTCAACATTTGTGTTTTTATGTTGAAAAGAGAGTAACAAAAATGCTACCTTTAAGAATGGTACACAACACGCCTGTACATGAACTACCACCAACTGTCAAAAATCCTCAACATACTTTGAACTTAATGACTTAGGTATAGAGTTGAAAATTTATTGAAGAAATTTGACAGTTTTGGATACTTGTTGATGTGAGGCGTCTGTACTCTGAAAGAATTAGAGACTCATCAACTCAAAGACATTTCCAAACGTTGGGCACTCGTCTCGTGTTCGCTGATGAAGAAGAATGAAAGGAAAGGGTGACACAAGAAATCCCAATAGGGTTCATCATCATCACCCGATCCGATCTGAACTCCTCGGAAAATCTAGTAGGGCATGGGGACACGCACTAGTGCGTGATGCCGTTCCCTCTAGAAAACCTCCGAAGGTGATTCGTTTCACACGGCTTGAGGATCCCTTTAAGTTTCTCGCCGCCCCCAAACAAGCCCGGTGATGCTGAAAATGCCGTTTGAGGCAATCAGCAAACTCTCTCAAAAAAAAATTGTACTATAAGCTAAAAAATAATTCGGTAAGTCCTAGGAAAGGTAAAAAATAAAATCGTTGGGCGCGCGTAACTTGCGTAAATATGTAAATATAGCATATTTTAATATGATATAGCGGTTGATTTGATAGAAATTTCACACGCTCAACGACTCTTTTTTTACCTGTACCTGTACCTAGGACCTACCGAATTATTTTTTAGCTTTTAGTATTAATTTTCAATAAAACCGTTTAACTTAAAAAAAATTTACTCTTTTTTTTATTTTCAAGTTCTTAGTTTTTAATTTTTAATTTTATTTTCATAAAGAATTATTCTTCTTCTTCTTTCGTTTGATACCCATAATGAGGAAGTAGGTAGTGATGTGTGACATGTTTATACACATTCATACCATTCAGCCATCGGCACGTGCTCACCTTGGCATTGGGTCATCCATCTAATCCATCTAATCAAAGACACAATCCACATTCATAACAAACGGAACGAACGAACGAACGAACTTATTTTTCCGAGTTTCTATGGCCATCTTCCAGCTCCATCTTCAGACCCTGGTTACCATCTAGCACCAAAGTACTCGTAAGACGAATCATACGAGCCCAAACTCGATGGGGTTGTGTCGTTTTATTACCGAGTTCCTATGGCCATCTTACAGCTCCATCATCAGACACTGGTTACCATCTAGCACCAAAGTACTCGTCAAGAAGGATCAAACAAGTCCAAACTCGATGGGGTTGTGTTGTTTAACTACCGACTTCCTATGGCCACTTTCCGGTTTCATCATCAGATCAGCTCTGTCATAATAATTTTGCATTGTCATCTGATTTACACATGCATGCAAAATTTCAGCTCAATCCGTCAACAGGAAGGGGGTCAAATTTCAATTATTAGATTTGACCCAAACAAATAAATAAACAGGGCAAGCTAAATAAAACCGTTTAATAAAAAATCATCATCATTTGGTGCCATCGTCATACCGAAGTTTAGTGATCAGTATACAAAAGTAATACAGTTACGAGCATTAACATGTAAACAGTGTAACTCTTAATGCAATGGAATAAGAGTCATAGTCTACTAGTCAAAAGTTTATACATGCTAATGCTCCCCATGTAGCATGTATACCACATGCTACATGGGGCCGCCGCAAGAAGTTTTGTGTACCTACTGATCTCCAATAGGGTTGCGCGAGGGAACTTTTAGCGCATCTCACTAAGATTCATCATCATCATCAGCTCATTTTATGTCCCTACTGCTGGGGCACGAGCCTTCCCTATGGATGGATACGGAGAACGGGCCATAAACTGGGCAACTGGGACCAATGGCTTTACGTGCCTTCCGAAGCACGGAGGAGTTCGAGATGATAAATGTTTGGTCACCCATCCTATGCCCGGCCTATGCGAAAGTTGCTTAACCTCAGCACTCGCAGACCGGGCGCGTTTACCACTGCGCCATCGAACTCCTCTAAGATTAGATATGTTACATAATGTGATGTCTTCAAAATCACTTTTTCCTTGTCCTTATTATATTATAAAAAAATACCTACATAACATTCAATGGCTATTCCTTAACTGCTATATTGTAAGTTCCTACAGATCAAACATCAAACATATTATATACACATAGGTAGTCAGACCTATTTACACACTTAATGCATACCTATACCATGCTTAAATATCATCGCATTTATAAGATAATTTTACTAAAAACATCTTCAAGGAGAACTCTGAACTAACTTTAAAGGTTAACATCTGTAACATCCATCTCTGCCGGGGAAATTGTTTCAGTTACAGGCCGCGACCTGTTGCCGTAGTCCGAGAAAACGAAAGTAGATGGCGCTAATAGTTAAGTTTAAGATGGCGTAGACTTTCAGTACCTACATTATCCAGTTGTTGATTTAAAGTTAGAGATAGGCCTTCTATTTATGTACGTAATGTACGTAGTCCTATCTGCTATACTGACTGTAACATTATTGTAATATATTAATAGCGGTTATTATAAATATTATACTATTCAAAAAGAAGCTTAACGATAACGAAAAATACGGATTGTTCCCATCATTACTATTATTTTCTTGTATGGAGCCATACCTGGGAACCTGATAGGAGTTATTGAGGAAAAAAGTCAAACTTTTTTTTACTGTTATTGCGGAATCTGTTTAAAAAGGTTATTAGTAAATTTTCTTCTAAAGGAACATTAGCATTTTTCTTCCATTTTCAATTAAAAAGAGACGTTTAAGTTACAAACCGCAATGAATATCGAAGGCACACAATGATGCGGCTCGCGGCCGGCCGCCTCGTATCGTACGCTACACGCACTCACTCACTCACATGCACAATAAGTTGCACGCGTTCACACAATGCTGTTCACAGTTGCACAGCAATTATTTTTACTTAATGTTTCATAGTTTGAGTACACTATGCATATCTGAGGACAGGGCGCTATGGCGCTCATTAGGGGAGGCCTATGTCCAGCAGTGGACTAAGATAGGCCGATGATGATGATGATGATGATGCATATCTATGGCTTCGGTAAGGTTTTTTCATACCCTGTATAATCTAATAATAATCTCTATATTAATGTGACATGAAATGTATTAAATACAATCTATCGTGAATTTATAATGGGAAACGTAACGATTCAACGATATTTTTTATCTAACTGTGTACGCCAGGGCTTGATACCGTTACTTAATTCCCACTATAAGTACCGGTAAGTAACGTTATTTTAATAAAGGTAAAGTATCGCTACTTTTTTCGTTACATATTGCGCTTTAGAGCCGAGCGGTTAGTTAATTTACCGGTAAAAATGCCACCCAAGTACCCAAAATACCAAACATACCGGTATTTTTTTTACCGGTATCTTCGTTTGAAAGAACTATCAATACCAATTTTTTACGGTATTCAAAGCCCTGGACTACACGCCATTTATTGGTACTTACATACGAGTATATTAGAATAAGGACTCTATGTAACTAATTATAGAGAATAAACTGTAACCAATAATTCGCTACCAAAGTTATTCCATTGATCGCGATTTTTTTTTCTGCTTACTTAATATAAGTATCTTGAAGTTTAATACGAAATTCGAGAAAGCGTGAGCAAAATATTGTTTTATGCCACAACGGAGAGCGGCTTTGCCTTCACATCACTTGATAGTAACCTAAGACCAAAGCTGGCTACTAACGAACTGGCTATCTTATCTATACATACACAGATAGTTACCTATTTGGGTTTTCCGCCTATGGTCAAATGTGCGATTCGTCAAAATATCCTTTTTGTCAAAGGCTCGTTTGGTCAAAGGTGTCGTATGCCAAAGTCGCGATTCGTCAAACCACTTTCGCCAAAGGTGCTTTTGGTCAAAGGTGAGGTTTGCCAAAGTCGCGATTCGTCAAACCCCATTTTTGAAGATCAACTGCTTCGAAAATGGGGTTTGACGAATCGCGACTTTGGCAAACCTCACCTTTGACCAAAAGCACCTTTGATCCGAAGACCCGAAGTTCTAGACAGTTCATAGACAGACCTCCTTGAACGTCTTCCCCGTGGAGGTCCTCGTCGAAATGAAGCTCACAGACGAGACGGCCCACATCTGTTTAGAATACCTACCCTTCAAAGTGGGAGTTAGAAATTAGACTCATTGACTCGGCGTCGTCTGGCATTTCCAGAATCTGACATTTGTCGACTAAACCAAGGCCATATTCTACAAACGGCAGATTCTACAAATGACAGATTCTAAAAACGCCAGATTCTGATAATGCCAAATTCTATAAATGCCAGTTTCTATTATTGTCAGACTTCATATCAATTGCAAAATCATTAATTGGTTTAAGTGTGCATTTAATTTTCGACCATTTTGAAGGTTCAACTACTTCAACTCAACTACATACATCAACTACATACAATTTTATGCACGTTCTAAGAAAAGCTTTGTTTTAATTTAGTAAGTTAGGTACTACGTGTTATTTTATTGACTGTAATTTTTTTTCACATTGGAAATCAATGATCGTTTCTTTTTGATATTTAAGTAAAACCTTTTTTGTGACAGATTTTTTTTAAATAAATGATTTAACCGTTAATACATAATTTTTGTATCATTACTTTGCTAACACGTAACCTAACCTTCAAAATGGTCGAAAATTAAATGCACACTTAAACCAATTAATGATTTTGCAATTGATATGAAATCTGACAATAATAGAATCTGGCATTTATAGAATTTGGCATTATCAGAATTTGGCGTTTCTGGAATCTGTCATTTGTAGAATCTGTCGTACAAACGACAGATTCTACAAATGATAGTATGGCATTCATAGAATCTGACGTTTTATACTCGTCTGACATTTCCAGAATCTGACATTTGTCGACTAAACCAGTCTTGCGAGGTTGTTGATGTTTTACAAATAACCTCAGAACAATAACTAAGCTATTATTCTGAGCAAATAACCCTGTTTGATGCAGGCTACTTATTGAATAAAAAGGTTATATCTATGTACTTGACAATGACGTTATTAAGATAGCACATTATTTCCTATCGACTAGCTCAGTATTGTCAGTATTAAATGCAATAAGTTTTTGCAAGAAAATGGCTTCTTTGAGTAAGCCGATTCAATTGGAGTTAATACAAAGTAAAAGAGATAATGGTTATAAGAGGTATTTTAATGTATTTTCACGAAAAACATGATTTGACCAAACGAGCCTTTGATAAAAAGGATATTTTGACAAATCGCACTTTCGACCAACACAATTTGACCAAAGGCACCTTTGACAAAAAGAGTATTTTGACGAGTCGCACTTTTGACAAACACAATTTGACCAAACGAGCCTTTGACAAAAAGGATATTTTGACGAATCGCACTTTTGACAAACTTATTATGACCAAACGAGCCTTTGACATTTTGACAAATCGCACGTTTGACCATAGGCGGAAAACCCACCTATTTAATATACTAGATGCAGAGTTAGTACAGAGATGTAAATGTGCATGTTCAAATAATTTGATTTCTTTTTTGTGTTTTTTCCATATTTTTTTATTTTTTCCTATACGCATTAACATATGTATTAACAAATGTTGTGTATACTATTATAGGCATTCATGTAAGAACTGTGCATTTAGTTAGTATTTTAATATTAGAAAGTAAGTACATGTTATGCTGTTGGTGTACCTTAATAAATAAATAAATAAATATAGTGAAAATACAACAGTGCTATATTGTTGTTGTAGATAGTAAAGATTACATTTTATTTTAGTTTATTATTATTATAAACAGCGTTATTATGGCCAGCTAAGTGAGTTTATAGAGTCGCAATTTTTTTTTTACTTTTACTAATGACTTAATATTTTTCTTGTGTATTATTTACACGGAACCAATCGTTTGAGCCTACCAGCCTAGGATAGATATTTCTTCTGACTTGATTTACATTAACATATATTGAGATTACGAAATGAAAACTTATTTTTATATCCATAAAAACATACTACATACATACAAACATACTCATGGCTAGCAAGTATACGTAAAACATAATAATATAATCAGTAGTCACCTACTCTTAGGAATAAACTCTTTATTGTAATGTCAGTCTTAGCACGTAGGTACTACAACAGAATGCAAGGGGCGTTCATAAAGCTTTTATTCCTATTCAAAGTTGGTCAAACTTCTGACAGTCATGAAAACAGTTTATATTCGGACTAAATTAGGATCGTGTAGAGAACTTCTTAGTACGCCTTTAGGTATATGTAGGTACACATTTCGAAGCTGCATATTATTTAATGACAAAACCATCTTCTGTTACAACATTATATGATAAAAAACTTTATAGTTTTATGTAGCCACTCTATCACCCGTATTTATAAACAAGCAATTACTTAGCAATTACTTTGTTCTTAGAAATGTCATTAAGATCTAATTTCATTTTATAAATAAGTAACGTTTATATTAGAATAGAAGTTTTCTTTATCAATTAGATAAAAATATTATAATTATTATCAAAATCATTAATTTTATATTATTTTAGACAAAACACAAACTTTCACACGGAATATAACCTCAAAACTAGCTTGTCACAAGCTAAAAGATTGCTTGAGTAAAGATATTGATGACTAGTGCTTGGCTAAGAATTCTAGTCTTTTGACGTTTATAACTTCATCGGATTACTTTTCTTCAGTATGACCTTATACTCGTCTATAAATACGGGGTTATGTGTCATAATTATGCAACCATCTTCGATCAAGTGTTACCGATTATTACTGCAGGATCAGGGTGCCAAGTGCGAGTTTCATTCGCTATTCGATCACGTTAACGAAAACGAGAGTGTGTATGGCAAAATGTTAACTCTTCTCATTTGCCGCCAAGAGGCGCTGCTAAAATGCCATACTAATTTTTGTTATCGTAAACGTAATCGAATGAATACGGATCCTAAACAAAACACAATAGGCACCCAGAAACAAAAATTCATCTCGTAAGTGGTCCTGTTCGCTCGTCATACCTAATACATTTAAATTTCGAACAACAAAATCTGAGAAATCATTGGGTAGCATCAGCAACTTCAGCTTACTGTGAACCTTAAACCTTAAACATAAAGATTAAGTTAAGGCTGCAAAATATTTGTACTTAATCTTTACTGCCATCGCCACAAACGTCATTGTGGCTCTGTGGCACAGAGTAGATAAAATATTTACTCATGTGTCTGTGCTCATCGGGAATCTAGTACATTATTGATCGAAGGCAACCTTAAACTGATGCTGTCATTGGAGATATTTATTTGTATTGTTCAAAGACTTGAAATAATAGGTCCTTATCTCCTTACCTATGAAATTGGAGTTTTTTTCTCACTTATTAATAGGTGTATTACTTCTAAAAGTCAATACCGGTTGTCAATATTATTATACACCTTTATTTTTAGGGTCTATGTTACTTAAGCTTCAATAATAACAATGATTATTAATTTTGTGCCTTTATGGCCCAAATTTTTTTTAAATGGACTTATTTTTTTGTTTGCGGAATTGTCCTTTTGTTTCATTGTAACTTTGAAGGAACTTAATTTTTTTCTTTTTAATGTCTGCTATATTTAGCTAGTGAAACAAACACACTACACTCTACAATTTTTATAGTGTTAAAATAAATAGATGCTGAGAAAATTAAAAAATCGTCAGTATGAAAAATAAAATTTTATAAAAAATCTGTGTATACAAAACTCCAATTTCATAGGTAAGGACGTACTATAGTCAATCCATAAATAAGTGTGGTTGTAACAGCTCTATGCTGCTTACGACTTCGTCCTTTAAATGAGGCCTAACTCCAATTACTGCTTACAATAACAAAATAATCTACCGACACCGGTCAAAACAACACTCCAGAACAGCCGAACTTTAATGAGTACGTCATCAAGTTTAAACCTGATTCGCTACGGTTGTTACCGTGTCATAAACTTCATTTGGACCCCGACGAGGGTCCCCCGGCCCCGTCACGTCCCGACATTGTTACTGTACACCCCAAGCAGCCGCCATAGGATGTATAGACGTCCCCCTAATGTCAGACCCCCTTCCAATGTTCCTATTTGGTTTAGGATAGCAACTGTGTTTGATGATGTCAAAATCAAGACGCCATTCATATTTCAATTGACTAGGTATGTTGTGTTACAAGCAGTTTAATAAATAATAATAAATAATAGTCTAAATAATGTAGTGCGCTATTAAGCTGTAAATATTATGGTAGTGTTTAGTAAATATTATAGTATCATTCAGTATTAAAAACCGCAGCTTTTGTGATCATACCTCGTTGTGGTTTCTACAGATTATGAATAATTGACTTTTGAAATAACTTGCAGCCCAGTAATTTGCACTTATTGCATTAGGTAATTTCAAACAATAATATCTACAATATTAACATACTAGAGACACAGCGTTGAGATTAGATAGACTGTTTACTGACGGCCCTATAATCTTTGGCTTCAATTTTTTGTTACCCTACTTCTTAAGTAGAACAACGCCTTTATGATACTTTGATCTCTTATTCCTATTTTTGGTATTAAATAGGTTTTTCACTTCTCATGATCGTAAAGTTGTTCTTTATGTCAAGAGAAGGCTGTATAGAATGTGTTTTTATCTCAGAACAATAACTAAAGCTATAGAAGGATTGCTAAAATAAAAATCGTGCAACTATGCTTAGTTCCGTTCTATCTTATGGCTAGAAAAGGAGGTTGGACTGCGACAAATGGTTGACACTTAGTTTTTATTTTTTGTATTGTTATGTCAAACGGTCATCAGAAAATTGAGTCCCTGAGTCCTATTGCCCGGCCAAGCCTCGGCCAAATTCAGAAGTACATTGATTTAAAAGCTGACAGTTCGTTTTAGATATATTTGACTTGTTCGCATAATCATTGTGGAAAATGTCAAACTAGTGGTCATACTCCGTTTGAATATTTACCGAATTTTCACTATTTATGTTGGTAAATGACGCTATTTCATATATTTACTGTTAATTTGTGAGTGTGTGGAGTGTGCGGCACAATGTCCTGCGTAATTAGGGGCTGCAGGTCCCATTCAAACAAGAAAGAAAATAGTCAACAACTATTGATTTTCCATCGGTAAGTTTCAACTTATTTTTTATAGAATGTGAGCTGATAAGCGAATATAAATACAAATTAAATTTGGTAGTACCATTTTCTAGCGAAAACCAGTCGTAAAGTCTATTTTAAAAGCTGTTTTAGCGATAAATAAGAAATGCTCTCAGGCATTCTTTGTCATCTTTAGTGACGTAAACAATGTGCATTCTTTTTTATATATCGATATTCAATACTTTTAATTTCCAGATTTCCAAAAGATGAAAGAAAAAAAAACAATTGGCTTATACCTATTGGTAGACCAACCTGGGACACCAAAACGACATAACCGCATCTGCTCAAGGCATTTTAGCTCCGATTCCTTTGTAAGTGGAGACGTTACGAAATAGAGACGACTTCGAGAAGATGCGGTTCCTACGTTGTTCATTATTATGAATGGATCAGAAAAAACGGTATGGGTATTTTTAATCATACTTTATAATTATTACAGTACGAATTTTATAGCTAAAATATTAAAGCTAGGGTGTTAATAGAATTGATGAAATATCAGTATGATTTGCTTGAAACACTATTCCAGATTACGGCTTCTGTTATTATCTTATATTAACAACAGTTTTATGTTCCGCGAAAATTGTTACTCTAAGAGATTATTTTTTTATGACATGATTTTATGACATGACTTAAAATGAAATGAATCTTTATTTTGAATTTTTTTAAAAGAGTTATCATGTGATTTATTAATTATGAATTTCCTTGGCATAGTTGGCAACAATAACAAAACCAGAAATTGATAACATTAGAAGAATAAGATTGTTAGAAGTAAAACTTGAAAGATGCGAAAAGATATCCAAACGGCGCTTTCGCAAGATTAACACTCTAATTAAACGAGTATCTCGATTAAGGAAAAAAAATAAATATCTTTACAGTACTTTGATGAATAGTAACCATTGTAAAAAAAGTTGACCATTTTTTTTCATATCGAAATCACGAATATCGAACTTAGCGGAATATCGAAACAAAATGGTTTTAGATATTGTAATTGAATTTATGAAAATCAGGATTTTCGATCTTGACTTCACACACTTGCACATCAAATTTTGAATTAATGTATTGTTTACGAAATTATTTGCTTTTAATAACAAATTTTGTGTAATTGCTACAGTTAATTGTTTTTCCAATGATGATTTAACTTGTTTCTGTATACATAATTAAATATACTATATTAGTTATTTAAAAACTTAATGCCAGTAGGTTGCTTTTCAATGAGTTTGCTGTTTGATAGTGCAATTGATGGTTTGGGTTGTATTATTGTGTATTTATTGTCAAATTAACATAATTTATGTTTAATAAATATAGTGACAAAAGAAATACTATGTTGTTGTTTTCAATTATTTAGATCGATAATAAAGTCGATAGGGTCAACACATTACCTCAAAAATGACGTCACAAATCTGGTGACACATTCGAAATAACGAAAGAAAAGGGACAATCGATCTCTTTCCAACATATTACATAGGTTCATTCGTTAGAATAGTGCGAACTGATGAATTTGTGTTGCTATTTTAGTCCGGTTTCTATTACTTTAGTTATTATTCTGAGGTTTTTATGCTCTTGTGCATAAAGTAATTTCTTCTTTTAAGACTAAGGCAATTAGGCCTTACAGCCACATACACAATTAGATACACCTTCATTTTATTGATATATTTTTATGAGATTTAGGTTATATCTTAATTTAATTACGACATAATTATGTATTATGTATTACTATCTAAATACAAATTTACGATTAATACGCACGCCCATTTACGTAAAAAAATATAACGCAAATATTTATAATAACTTGGCATTACGGCTCAGACCATAGTCAAACGTCACATATTTGAAAATTTAAAAAAAAATTAAGAAAAATTGTGTGGCGGGACGGGAAGCTAATTATTCGTCAAACAAAACTAGAAACTAGCTTTTGTTGTGTTGCGGTTTGTTTTATTCCCTTGCAACCGAAGTGAAAAGCAGAGTGTAAAACTCGAGTATAAAACCCATTTTACCTTTTACATTTTAAGATGGCTCGTTTTATGCTCTAGTTGTATAATCTACTATTGATCTTAAGGAAGCTTTATTTTTATTATTTTTAATATTATTGTTACATCCTTGTTGGTTATCGTAGGTATATGTATATGTATTTGTATTGTGCTTAGCTATTTTATTTTATACTTAATTTTATTTACCCTAATATTAATTGTTATTGTTATTTGGTAAGTTTATGGTAAATGCTGTACACTTTTGTAATTGGGCATGAATGTACCTTGTTAACTGTATACCTATAACTTTCTTTTATTAGGTTTTCTATCGGTTGTCTGTAATTGTGCCATAAATAAAAAACCGACTTCAAAAAACAGGAAACTTAAAAAGTAAAAACAGCTCTAAAAAGCAAGAAATAATATTGAAATCATATTATTAAAATTACCTAGATACGCATGTCAGGTTTAAAAAATGTCTATTGAAGTCGGGTGGTTGGTGGTCGGCTGGGGGACAAATTTGTTTCATTTAAACTTTTATAGTTGTTCCATTATCTCCACGAAGTTATTCGTGGAGATAATAAACACACATAAAAAATATATATATATATAGATATGAGTCGAATTGAGTAACCTCCTCGTTTTTTGAAGTCTGTTAAAAATAAAATAGAAATATCGTTATCGAATGGTAAATAAAAAACTTACACAGCCACTAGTGACAAACGAGATGAATTGAAATTTTGTAGTACCTTCCCATAATAATGTAAAGATTATACCCTTGATATCTGTGAGGGAGGTAGGTATCCAGATATGCCTATTGTAAATGTATACTTACTCTGAGTATATACAAGGTGTACAGTTGTAAAACAACGGTTATCAACGGATATTTATACAAAGTAGCCGATAAAAACCTTTAAACAACGGTTGAAAACCGGATTTTTATCCGACTGCAAGCTTAAAAAGTGGTTACGTTTTTACAGTTTTTGTGTTTAAATTGTTTTATTTATAATAGTACCTAACTACGTTCATTTAAATACGAAACTTGCAAATCATTATGTAGGTAGGTATGTGTCACGGTAGTCTTCAAATCCAAGCTTCGCCAGCCCGTCGTGTCGTTCGTGCGTGTAGGAACACGGTATCGAACAGAAAGTATCAATACTGTACTCATGAGTAGTATCAAAAGAAAAGTATCGTACTCGTAAAAGTATCGAAGCAAAAGTATCGATACTTTTCTTAGGGACTTTTTGGCGTTGGTTTTATTAGAGCTCGATTCGAAAGTAATAATTTCAAAATAAAGGTCCTTAACTACGCTAAAGTATCTCATGAAAGTTACTTTATATAAAATAAAGTATCAATAATTAATTTAATAAAAAACAATTAATTAAGTACATACAATTGGTCTATTCTCTAAGCTTACCTACGAGAAAATACTGATTCCATTTTATAAAATATGTTCTTATCCGTTTCAAGCCATTTAAAATGGATAACAACGGATAAAAACGAAAACAACCGTTTACAACCGCTCGGTTGAAATCTATAACAACCGGCTTCGCATCTATAACAGGGTGTTTGAAAATACCTGTATAATCCCTACTATTGGCAGATGGGATACCATGCATTGAATGCCGGAAAATTATGAACATACCTAAAAAGCACAAGTAAAATTGTGAAGTGACAACCTTAGGTCCCGCTGATACATTGTACTAAATCGTCAACCTCATGGTCCAATAAAAACAGAAGTCGAAGCATGTCAGGGATGAACAAAAATAATAAAATAAAATAAATTTGAGTTTAGCATGGAAAAGTTAACGTAAACATGATTCTGCATATAATAACGGTGTTCTTTAAACTTTGCGTGGCTATGTTTCGGGTTTATACACCGATTACGAAACACCCTGTATATGTAAAACGTTTTTGTTTTGTTTATTACAATTTTAACGCAAATTTTTGTTGCGAAACAAATCACAAAAACACAAATGTTGAAAATTTTTTTTTTTAAATAGTGTTGAATACTTTCGGCGGGCTGGTTAGAACCACGACAGCTCAATTGGGAGAGCACCTGACCCGGTATGTCAGAAGGGTGCAGGTTCAAATCCTGCTCGTGGAAATTTTTTCAACATTTGTGTTTTTGTGACCCTGTTTATGTGGTAACAATAGTGACTATGTTTTTTGTATGTCGGGGCTAATCTCTAGAACTACTGGTCCAATTCCAAAAATTCTTTCACCGATATAATGCTACATCCCTTGTGGGTATCATCGGCTATATTTTATTTAGGCAAATTTTTTTTTTTAAATGAAATCGTCCTGTGAAAAATCTCGGTGAAACTGCTAGTCTACTATAAGGCTGGTTGTTACGCGTGTGATTCGAGTATGCCGGGCCGATGCGTGTCTCTCGAATCTCTCGACATATTAGCCGGGCGGAATTATTGGGGGCTCATTTTCCATATCAGTGCGCATTCCCTTGTTCATTCGGTCACGGCAACTTACAATTGGATGGGTTTCGTACCTACACGCTGTCTGTCCGCTTATGGTTTGGTATAATTGAATGTGGAAATAGAGTTGCCCTCAGGTCAGGTGATACTGGGACCTACGAAATACTAATGGTCGTGGATTCGACTCTGATTTCTTCAATTCGTCTGCTTAAAGTGTTTTTTTTTTAATCTTTACTTTTTTTTCAAGTGATAATAAAATTACTGCACTGAAGCTAAATTAAATATTTATAAAATTTATAAAATACAGTGAAAAAATTTAACGCCTACCCGACCCAATTGCAATTACCGTTGGATAGATGGCGCACTGTGCCGCTATTAGCACTCAAACAATTAAAAAAGCAGTGACAAAATTCTTAATTAAATCTCTCACTCAATCTACCATGTATGACCGACGGCTCCTTCAATACCTTAAATAGAACCGAATGGTAAAGTATAACAAGAGCTATTATCATATATTTAGAACCACCTATACGTAAGCACCGAGTGGCCGAGAGGCAGAGCACTCGGCCCAATACCTGAAGGTCCCGGTTCAATTCCCAGATCGGGCAAAATGTATTTCGGATATTCAGATGTATAGCCCGGGTTTGTGATCACCAACCTTGGCAAGCGTGGCGATTAAGCGATTACCCATCAATGTGATAACTTGACTTCAATGATGGAGGCCTTTGCCCAGCGGTGGGAAAGTTAAAGGCTGTTTACTTTACTATAACCACAACCACACCGTCATGTGGAAAGCCATAGCCCAGTATGTGACCGTTCGTAGACTAATGATGAAGAATCATTTACACACACACACGCATAGTCGATCTTGGTAATCTTGGTGATCCAGGTTCATAATACCTACGTAACCTACTAGAGCTGCTTTTGTCTATTTATGACTTAACAATTTGCTGTGACATGAGAAGAACGTTTATTTGAAAGCAACTAATATCCGGTATAAACTTTGCATACAGTGCATACTTCAGCGCAAGATAAGTACTTCCCGGGACTACCGACGTAACCACCGATTTTAATAACGCTTGCAGCATACAATATCCTATGTACAACGTGACCTAACACTCTGGATAAATATTGAAAACCCGTGTAACGCTACTTCTCAGAAATGCTGTTAATTTATTCCTTTTCTAATTAAAAGGTAAAACAAAATTCAACCACAACTAAATTACAACTGAGAAGCTCAATGGCGCAGTGGTTAACGCGCCCGGTCTGCGAATGCTGAGGTTAAGAAACTTTCGCAAAGGCCGGCCATCGGAGGGGTGACCAAAAATTTATCATCTCGAACTCATCCTTGCTTTGGAAGGCACGTAAAGCCGTTGGTCCCGGCTGCATTAGCAGTCGCTAACAACCACCAATCCGCACTGGCCCCGCGTGGTGGTTTATAGCCTGTTCTCCCTATTTATCCATAGGGAAGGCTCGTACCCTTGGTGTGGTGGTGGTTGGTAGTTGGGACATAAAAATGAGCTGATGATGATGATGATGAAACGAGGCGGCGGCGAGGTGCGTAAAAGGTACCTCAAACCGTGTTGAAACGAATCACCTTCAGAGGTTTTCTAGAAGGAACGGCATCGCACGCTTTAAAAGTGCGCGTCCCCGTGCCCTACTAGATTCTCCGAAGGTTTCGGATCGGATTGGGGAGCGGAACCACCCGAGGGCGCCTCTAAAGACACGGGCCTCGGCTCGGGTAGACCAGGCCGTGGAGGAGGAGAGAAGCGCCCAGGTACATGTCTGTACCTGGTATAGAGCGCCTGTGAACCGGTTTTACGTAGGTACCCTTGTTCTACGAGTACGGTGTCTTGGGCCTAAACTAGTGTGCATGTTTAGGGTATTCTGTAAATGTGTAGTGGCATTTAGAGGATCGGGCGGAGGGGCGTTCGCAACTGTAATGGGATCGTCGGGGTCATCTAGGACGTGTTTAGGACGTCTAGATGTATACCGTCTTACTGGTGGAAGGCCTATAGTTATAGTTTGCAGACCGCCACCACAAGCGGTTTAGGGTGGTGGGGGGCGTTATCAAAGCAATGTCTGGAAACGTCCTTGATAAAGTCTTTGATAGTGAAAATGGCCAAACAAGGTATGCATATTATTAAGTATCAAAATTGCAGCTTCAGAATTAAAATCAAACATGAAACAAAAATTGTTATAGAATAGAATATTGATTTATTAAAGTGGCCAGGCCTCATAATGTGTTATTATGTGTATATTAACTTATTATGTGTTAGTTACATGATTTATAAAAATATGAATATTTACTTATTAAACCGCACTTCATTACTTACTTGTGATTTAATTATACAATATATACGAACACACAGGCTGCTCCATAGTTTTTCCAAAAAAATGATTTTTCAGTAAATACAGCCCGATTGTTATAATACTTCTCACATAGGTCAGAAATACCTTAATGAACGTGTAGTGTTAATATTTGTCCAGAGGTTAGGGCCACCCTGTATGCTATGCTGGTCTACGGATAACGCAGTGTTCGGATACAACGGATATTGTCGGATCCGCTGGTCAGCTCGGGCCTGTTATGTTATTAATTACTCAATTTTGACAAAACAATAGCGCTACAGCTTGGTTTACGTGACCTGAATGGCACATGACCTGAATATAATCGACAGCTGCAATCAATCAACTCAGATTATTGGTACACATACATGCACCTTGATCTATTTTCAATATAATAACATAAAAGCGGAACTATGCACGTTATATGTATGCGCGTTTGGAATGCGATCTTGCAAATTAAGCGACTTTTGGAAAACCAAGTCACGTCCTTTCTTCCACTCTGAATGAAGGAGTCCAAGATTTCAAGTCTCAAGAATTCCCATACTCTAAAAAGAAAAATCCAGCCAAGAGCGTGTCCGTGCCCGTAGGGTTCCATAGCCCATCTCAATAACGCGAATACTACCGGTTTCATACACCTGACAAAGTTATTTAAGTAGCTCCAAAACTTTACTTTTTGATTTTTTTCTAACAAACTTAATCGTAAATTCAATGTAATGCAATAGTTCCGCTCAACTCGATCGATTGAGTTCGTTTTAACAACATCTAAGGACAATTTACGGGTTGTGTTGTGTGACACATTGTCAATCTCCTGTACCACGACATTGACAACGTTAGCGATAATATCGTTTTGCAATAATACACTGATTAGGAAACGTAACTTTAAATTCTTATTGTATGTAATGCATTTGTTTTGGTTAACTGGAATCTTTTCAAAAAAAAATACAAATACTCTAGAGAGTCTCTGTTTTCAATATTATCCCCGGTTCCAGGCCACACACTGTATATCAAAAAACAGAAAATTAGATATTTCAGATTATTACAGTATCTGTAATAATTATAATGTGGGATCAACCATAACGGATGAATAAATCAGATCAAAGCTATCATTCAGATCGAAATTAATGTTAATATCAGCCAATTCATAGATTCATCTAAGGATTGAGTAGTTAGATATCGGCAAACAAGACAAGTTTCATAATTATCTACTCGGTATTGGTTGTTCCCATACGATATGAGTTGTCAGGCTGTATTGACATTATAAGCTTCAACCTATTGATATTATACGTTACAATTTCAGAACTTAATCAAAATTACATGAAATGGAAACTATGTTGTACTAATTACTTAGGTGCTGTTGGGGTTGGAATGGATTCTTTTAGTGATGTTACTGACACTTATTGCCATCAGTCTATAAACGGCCTACTGGCGGGTCATCCTTCCCACGAACTTCCCAATAGCAGACATGCACCAGTGTCGACAAGAACCAATGATCGAGACTTTTTTCATTTAACTATAATATTTAGGATCAGCAGTAAAGTTTCCATTTTATTTTTTTTTATTATAAGAAGGCAAACGAGCAGGCGGGTCACCTGACGGGAAGCAATCACCGCCGCCCATGGACACCCGCAAATCTAGAGTAATCACAGATGCTTTGCCGGCCTTGAGGAAAGAGTTGGATCTTGAAGAGGGAGTAGGAATTAGGAGGGGGCAGGGGTGAGAGATGGGCCTCCGGTACTTTCACTCACCGGACGAAACACAACAGCAACGAGTGCCATTGTTTCACGCCGATATTCTGTGAAAGGGTGGTAATTATGGGTGAACCTGGGTTACTTTGTAGCACACTGGTGCTGTTTGGTACATACAGGTTGTTTGGTAATCTATATTTTATTATATAATATTATAAAGCTGAAGAGTTATTTTGTTTGAACGCGCTAATCTCAGGAACTACTGGTTCGAATTGGAAAATTATTTTTGTGTTGGATAGTCCATTTATCGAGGAAGGCTTTAGGCTATATAACATCACGCTGCGACCAATAGGAGCGAAGCATCAGTGAAAAATGTTGCAAAAACGGGAACAAGAGCCTAAAGAATTAAAAATGCTGCCGAGAGTCATTATTCCACGCGGACGAAGTCGCGAGCACAGCTAGTACCTGTATAATCTCTAATTTGACAGATAGGACACAGGTCGTAGAACCCAGGATAATTATAAACATACCAGAAAAGCACCGTATGGCCGAGATATTGAGGTTGTTTGTTACTAAGTAAAAAATTGTAAAGTGACAACCCTAGGTCCAGCTGATACTTTGTTCTTGTTCGTCAACCTCATGATCCAAACAAAACAGAGGTAAAAACATGTCAGGGTTGAACAAAAATAATGTAATAAAATAAATTTGAGTTTTTGTATGGGAAAGTAAATCTTCGTAAAGATGATTTTGCATGTTACCACGGTGTTATTTATACTTGGTTGCATGGCTATGTTTCGGGATTATACACATATAACCAATCACCCTAAATAGAGATCGAGCTATAAGTGCTGGTAAGTAGGCTCTGCTATCTACGACAACAGCGAAACCAACAACGGCATAACAAGCCTATCGAAGACGAGTATAGCAAATTTGACTGTAAGTCCAGCGATTAACTATTCTAACTACAAAACTCACGGTTGGGGTTTGGAATCCCGCAAGGGGCACATGCAGTTTGATAAACATTGACACATGTATTTGTGCTTAGGGTGGCATAAAACATAATAAACATTTATAATCCGTATATAGTTTAAATTAAACCAACGCTTTATCACGCTTTCATGTTCCTAGTCACTTAGTAAAACAGCTTAATATACTTGTAACTAGTATATTTTTATTCTTCCACGAAAACAGAACTGAATTTCTAAGAATAATGACACGAGTTACATACACGTGCCTATATGAAAAAGACTTTGAAGTACCTATCTGGACACTACTCGTTCATTAGGGTATTTCTGGCCAATGTGAGCAGTAATTTAACAATTGGTCTAATTTACCTACCGAAAAATCTGTTTTTCAAATAATCCCTTTGGAACATCCTTTATGTTAATGTACTATTAAATGTACATAGCATTTGGTTCCAGGTTTGATTTTACTCCTGAAGCTGTAATTTTTTAGTTAACACACCTTGTTGGGTATTGATATGTGTGTGTTAAGTAACTTTATCTACACTAATGTTGTAACATTCTACTTATGTTTCCAATACTTGACTTATAATTACTACTGTTATAGCGCAGACAACAAAACACTCAATTTAAGCAATTTCACATGATGGTATAATATCCACATCGATATCGTAAAATCTCATTATAACATCAATAAAACGCGACCAATTAACCTGGCGAGCCTTATGTCAAAATCCTCATACAAGTTGTATAAAATTTTGATATTAGGCTGGCTTTTGAAAACAGTTGGGTTATACGTGAAAACTTCGTCGAAACTACTAAACTTACATACACAAAACTCTTTGGTAAGATCTTGTGCCAATTAAATAAAAAAAAAACAGCGCGCGCTCGCTCCTGATTGGCCCTGCGCGCGCAGCTGCGCTCTCATTGGTTAGATTTTAATGGCGGCAAGTTCACTGTGACAATACACGTACGCGTGAATTTAATGTTTCGCAATGTGTTTTGTTTTTAAAATACAAATTAAAAGTTAAAAATGGATAGTTCGATGAAGTCTCTAACATAGACGACAGTACAATCATGGTGAAAGTTTCGAAAACAAAAACGAAAATAGATCGTTCTTTCGTTGTGACGGGCAACTGCTATGCCGTATGTAAAAAATACATGGAACTTCGACCCACCCTTTTTCTTGAGCTATAGATCGGGGAAGTGCGTCGATCAAAGAACTGGTATTAATAAATTTGGTGCTCTGGGAAAAACTATCGCAAGTTTTTTGAATCTGCCTAACCCAGCGTTGTACACGGGGCATTGCTTCCGGCGCACCTCGGCGACCCTTCTCATAGATAGCGGTGGTGATTTGACCGCACTGAAACGGCACGGGGGGTGGAAGTCTTCTACTGTGGCTGAAAGCTACATTGATGAGCCTTTAATGAATAAAATTCAAGTCTCAAATACGATCTTGAACAGTATAGAAAACAAGACGAATGAAGTAATTATAAATATTCCAACTCCGTCTACGAGCTCTACTGCTTGCCCCGCGACCGCTACAGCTGCTGGATCAATAATTAACATTAACTTTCAAAATTGTACCATCCAAAATTTGAACAATTATTATAAATAAACTATTGTCAGCTTTTACTCTTGTTGTTTGACTAATTGCATTAGTGAAGATAAAGTAGTGTATGCAACTGCATATAACACGGGTATTAAAACACTCGTTACTATTATGAAACTCGCTGCGCTCGTTTCATAAACTCACACTCGTGTTTTAATACCCTTCATTATATGACAGTTGCATAAACTACTATAATGTATCACTCCACTTATGTCATACATAATTGTAATTTATAACGTGAGTTGAGTGGATTGGTACAGTATGTTACTGTTTGTGGTCGTTTAGTTGGGTTTAAATTTGTTAGAAAATATTGATTGTTATTTTTTCTTAGCATAAAAAAATAAATATTTTCACAGTATTATATCTAAGAAGTAGCGTTACACGGGTTTTCAATATTTGTCCAGAGCTTAAGGTCACATTGTATAGACTAGTCGATAAAAGCTTAGACAACCATATTGTTACCACTGTTTTATGTGTTTCGCGGCATTAAAACAAACAAAGTGACAAGTGACAATCGAGTGTTTGAAACACATTAATTTTCGATCTGTCCAGTAACACAGTATTGCTAATCGATTCGGCCTGTCCAAAGCTGGCCCCCTTACTAGTGGGGCCTTTGTTCTGTCAAACGCACGCGAGTACACCGTATACCGTCTCGTCATAACCTTATTGGACAACAAACTCGATCGCGGGGTTTATAGAGTTTGCGCGAGTAACAAGATACGTATACATAACGACGTTTTGATCACTTTGATAGCTGCTCGGAAAATAGTTTATGTACAGAAATGTCTCAAGTGCTCCACACTTTAAGCCCAATTACCCAGACACAGATTTCATCACCAAAAATAATATAGAGTTTCATTGAAATTTTACAGCTAAAAAGTGGTCTGTATTTAATTGTCGCTTATTATATGAGCCCTATTACAAATCTCCACTCTGTGAGAATAGGTATTGTTCGACCCACTTAACTGTTCTGTGGTTCGACGGCCGGCGCGGCGCGGCGGCGCGGTGGCGGCGGCGCATCGCATTTTGTAGTAATTTTGCAGTTGTATAATTATCGTTTTTATCGAAATAGGATAATAAGTTCATGCTTAAAAATTATAAAATCTTTCATCATCATCATCATCATCTCAGCCAAAAGACGTCCACAGCTGGACAAAGGCCTCCCCCAAGGATCTCCACAACGACCGGTTTTGTGCTGCTCGCATCCAGCAAAATCTTTAGTCCTCATGAATTAACAATTATTCTGGTATAAATTTTGCTCAATAATATTATAGTAGATAGGAGAAATTCACAGTTAACTTAAAGCGATTTTCGAAGTTTATTGGTTTAGAATAAGATTTTTTTCCATATAAAATCAATGATATCTAAAAATTCCGAGGCCGCTACGAACTAAACGACTTTAAGAGATAACATTCAAATTTTTTAATTTCATTTGTTTAGTGCAGTAGTTCAATCTAGGAGCTCAAAAAAGTGCCTTCGTTCATTTTATGAAAATCTTTCTCTGCAATTTTGGGTTTAATAAAAAAACTAAGCAAAATTTACAAAAAAGCGACGATTCGCTACGAACTATGCCAAATAGATATTCTACACTAAGTATTCAATAAGTCAAAAAGTCTGAGATCAAGAACGCCAAAATTGGCCATTTTACGCAAAAATACTTACTTAATAATTACTGGTTGCTGTCGGACACTGGAGCCACTACTCTACATGGTTATTTTTATGAACTTTATAATTTTAAGTACGGTGATTGAAATTTATCGAGTTCATAAATTCATTAGTGCCGAATTGGGAAGGTGCCGAAACGAAACTAACCCCGATTATGGCACCTTTTAATTTTTTAAACTAGAGAACATGCTTTTTGCCTAACTACCATTATGTCCGGGGAGGCATAGATCACCATCTACCTCACCAGGTATGGACTCCCCTCTCGAAGTTTTTGTAAAGGATTACGTTTTAAGATTTTCTTTTGTTTAATGTTTTATGTGTCATCTAACAATCAATTGCAAAGGTAATCAATCGCAATAATAAAAGGTGGTCCTCTTTTTATTTGATTGTACCTAAACAAAGTTACACTGGAAAACTCGGAAAACCTATACTTTATAAAATCTATTTACACAACAAAAAGAAACATTACATAACTTAACTTGAAAAAATAAAACCTAAATAGTTTATAATGAATTCAAGTGTATAGTGATTTGTTCGAGTCAACTATAGTATGTACATATTTGATAATGTTAAAGAATCATTTCGACGGCAGCAAAGAAGAAACGGTTATCTGCAAAATGACTACTTTTCAGGAGAGCGTTAACAACGAAAATACGTGATAACTTCTGCAATTACCAAGCTTTTTTCTTTAAATTTGTAACAGGTCATTAATACAACATTTTGAACAAATTGATGAAGATAATTTATCTAATTTATGTTTATTTTTTTATATACAGCAGATGTCTTGATCTACTTCGCACAAAATAAATACCCAACTGAGCTAACTGCCAGATGTGCGCTTATACGTAGGACTTCTTATTTTTTTATTTATCTATAACTTTATATATAAAAGTAGGTGTTGGTGTTACTTTTAATAATATAATTATAACCACGACACTAAATATAGTGCCATCGTAGATTAACGCTTTAATATAGTAGTTGTCTCAAATTACGTTGTAGTTTTTAAATACTGAATGTAAATATTACAGATAGTCTTTGAAAATATTGAGGTTTTAAGGTAAAAAATAAAATAAAAAAATGTTTATAGGTTTAATTATGAAGTAACCAAAAAGGAATCTTGTCAAATATTAACATTTCAACCAAAAACGTAGTTTTGCAAGTCTCTTAAAAATATTTAAAAAATCAAATTTGTGTGAAGCCTTATCGCTTGTCATTATTAGAATAAAAAAATAAATTGAAGTATTTTTTTTTAAATAATCAATCTTACTGAACAAAACATAATTTCTTCTTCATTTAAGATACCAACTAAGTAAATTGTTAACAAACTATGTCTAATCATATAAAAAAAACTAAATCAGTCAGTTGATGTGTGTATGATGTTGTCAGTCACCTGATAATTAACAACATTGTAACTCTACCATCTTACAAAAACACAAATGTCGAAAAAATTACCACGAGCAGGATTTGAACCCGCACCCTTCTGACATAACGGGTCAGGTGCTCTCCCAATTGAGCTTTCGTGGTTCTAACCAGCTCGCCGAAATTATTCAACACTATTTACTTTTTACTTTGGAAGCCAAAGGCGCCCATTCAACATTTGTGTTTTTGTAATTTGTTCGCAACAAAATTTGCGTTAAAAATTATATAAAAATTCTACCATCTTATTCAAATAATATCACAAGTAAGTGTACCTAATGGCAGTATCTTAAAATTAATCAACGTTATTATAATATTCTCATAAACAATAATATCAAAAACGAACAACTCTAAATATAATCAAATCAGTGTGTTTTAAGCTTTTAGTATAAAATCATTAATCTTCGCAGTCTTCATTGAATATGGTTGCATGCTTTAATTTTTTATAAAAATCATGATTCCTAAAAGGAATCAAATTCTGTTCGCAAAGCGAAATCAAATCTTTGTATTTAGCTGACGTTATTGGCAAGGTATTGGTATACGCATTTTTTAAAGCTACTTCATTATTTTGCCTGTTTCTGGTGTTCGCTCTACGGCAGCAGTTTATTTTCATTGACATAGTTTCATTTAAATCGTATTTGTAATTAATAACATAAGGTTCTATTGTATCTACTTTTACTTCTCTAACTTGATTCCATTTAACCTTTTCATTATTAGAATTCTTGGCCCATTTGTATCTATTCGTGTCAGATTTAAAGTCTAAAATGTCCTCAGAAGACACTTCAATGACTTCACAAGGCTCTCCAGTTACTTTGCACCATCTTACGCAAGTGTGCCATTCATGAGGCGTATATATCATTTTCCTTTTGGAAGATCTTTCGTTAAGGGCATGCACACTATCACCCTCTTGCTGAGTGTGCCCTTTTTCAAGAAATCTGTGGCATAGCTTCACATAAAATTTCTTGGACGCATGCATGTACATTAAAAATACTGTGCGATAGCGGTTTTGGCTGCCACAATTATCAGACCATAAACGTATTACTACGACTGATGTCCTTGATTGTGACACGCGACGCCCCGGGTTGCACGACGCACAAACGGACATTTGTAGGTGTCCGTATTTACTTCGTCACTTCGTAAAAATATATGTAGGTGTCTTTATATACGCGATAAAATATCACTAAATATTAAGATTTTTAATGAAAAAAAAATATCATGTTGTAAAGTAAGGAATTCTGAATTCAATTATGTAAAAAAGTTATTTTCGCGAAATTGCAGATGTCTTTCTTTTCTTTGCTACCGTCGATTTTATCGATTTTCGAATTTAAAATCTGAACAAACTATTTTTATTGATTTATTTCGTTAATTAATAAGTTTAATTCAGCTACTTATTAGCCAGAATTGAAGATTTTTGGGCTAAACTGTACATTAGCATAACCAAAGTTGAATGTTCGTAATGTTTTTATTGAAAAGATCTGTATTAAAGAAGTAATTTGTGCAAAGTTTCACACTGCCGGGAATATTTGTAGTTTATTTGAAAAAAATAATATGAAAATTGATATTTTTTGGCCCTGATTTGCTTCACGTATTAATATATAGTAGATTCACCTGTTGACATTCTATAATATATAACAAAAAATACTCCATTTTGACAGATTTGATTTTTATTGAACTTTTGTTCAATCAAAGGTGATGAGTTTATAGAGCCACGAATTACGTTTCTATTTTGAATTTTTTTATCAAATTACTTAATTCTCACAAACAATATCTCATAATTCAAAAAAATATGCGTAGGTACTTATGTTAAAGTATTAAATTTACGATATTTGACAAATTGTTTATAGTAAAATTGATGATCAAACGAACTTCTTAAAGTGAAAATAATATCGATCGAACTTCACTTTAAGAAGTTCGTTTGATCATCAATTATATTTCGTTGCTTCATTCTTCGGATATATTTATTATTAACCATGTAGATGTTTAGAGACAGCTGAATCTAAAGTACATATAGGTATAAATGACACATCATATTCAATAGAAAACCATTTAATAAGGAAACCAAACAACGTATTCTTTCTTTATAATCAACTTCATCATAGTTATGATGTTACAAATTTTAATTTAACTTTATTAATTCGCTTGATTAACATTATTATTGTTAATTACTTTATCAGTGGAACATACCGCAATTGCGAATGTTTCTTCGTTATTTAGAGGACGATTATAAAATCTGGCAAATACTGAAGAAGAGCTGGTCCAGCCAGCCGTCTTCCTAATTATGTTTATATCAACTCCGGCGGAAGCAGCGGCCGACGTGGATGCATGACGCGTGCTATGCGCTCCAAACACATTCACGTCGACGCCGCTTTCTGAAAGTACCTGTCTAATCCATCTACTGATGGTTTGGGACGTAGCCTTTTTGTGTGGTCTCTTAAAAGTCAACAGTAAGTTGTCAACATCTGTTGGTCTTAAGTTTGCAGTTACAGTTAGGTAATCGTCCATGGTTGAGGCTGGACAAATTTTTACATTGTCCGTAAAGTAAGGTAATTGAAGCACGGGTGGCTCGCGCCCCGCTGCTGAGGTTTTGATGATGTCAGATATCAAAATTCTTAACCCTGAAGGAGACCTAGCGATATGAGAAATCTTTATAAGGGACAGGGTCTGTATCCGCTGTCCAGTACAAAGTGCTAACAAAATAGTTAACTTTTTGGTTATCCTTTCCAAGCTAAGTGATCTGTTTGGGTACCATTCGGAAACTAAATTTAAAACTATTTGCGGATCCCATGTGTTAGAATATTTCGGACGTGGGGGTCTTTGTTTGTACATGCCCTTTAGGAGCCGCTTTATTAGCTCGTTTGACCCTAAATTATTCCCTAAGAGTAACGATAGGGCAGATCGGTGACTATTGATAGATCCGTAGGAAACCCCTCTTTGGAAAACGTCTACTAAAAAGGTTACTATAGAGTCTATTGGAGGACTCAATACTTCTATGCTGTTCTGTGAACAGAACTGCCACCATAACTTATATGAAACCTCATACTGTTTCATGGTACTTTTCGAGATAGATGCTAATATGAGATCAAGTGCAACGGGTGGGACTTTTCGTCTTATAAACGCCGTCCTGAGAGCGTCGCGGCCCCCAGGGTAAGTCGGTGGTGCAGTGGGTGTTCTGACCTGAAACGAGAACGTAAAAGGTCTCTGTTAGGCTTAAAAAATATTACCTCAGAAGTGATCATGCTTTTAAGTAAAGGGAACCATGGTTGGCCCGGCCAATAAGGGAATACTAATATACCCGTTGCTTTTTCATCCAGAATCTTTGAGTATTAACGAAAATGGTGGAAAGGCATAAAAGAAGTTACTTTGCCAATTCACGGTAAAAGAATCGACTGTTATTGCTTCTGGATCCGGCTTCCAGGAGATATAAAATTGACACTTAGCATTGGTGCGTGTAGCAAATAGGTCAATATTAGGTTGACCCAGAGTATGAACTATGGATTTGAATGCATTGTCGGATAGTTCCCACTCTGTATCAACGTGAACGTGATTTTTCTGGATTCTTCATCCGCTTCAACATTATCATGAGTATTGATGTAAGAAGCGAACAGGAAAATAAGTCGCAGTTCGCACCACTGCCAAATTTCTCTAGCTAGGTCGTTAAGGTGAGGAAACTGGATACCTCCGAAGCGATTTATATATCTTATCGCGGTGGTATTATCAATACGGAGTAATATCGTGCAATTTGATAAGTTCTTTGCAAAACATTTTAATCCCATAAACACGGCGAGTAACTCTAAAAAGTTTATGTGAAAGGATAGTTCATCTTCTTTCGAAGTACCGTTTGCACGGGAGCCGTTGCAGAAAGCCCCCCAGCCGGTTCTAGAGGCATCGGTGTATATTTCTAGAGCAAAGCCGCCGTTGGTCGCCGTCATTATGTTTTGTGCCCACCAGTGTAGATCAGGTAAAATAAAATTACTTAATTTAATTTTTGACTCATAATTTTGGTATTTGTGAAGAGCTAAGTACTTTTCACGTTCAAGCTTCTTTGTATAAACCCATCCATATTTGATGGCTGGGCAAGCAACTATAAGTACACCGATCAACCGAGAAAAATCTCTAATAGTACACCTGGGGAGCAAACAAAACCTTTTTATTAATTGCAGGATGCTACTTCGTTTATCTATCGGCAAGCCTAACGTTAAGTCAATGGTTTGGTAGATAAAACCCAAGTATTTACACGTTTGTTGTGGTATTAAAACGCTTTTCTTATAATTTATTACGAACCTGAGGCATTTCAACGATTGTAATGTTGCCTCGACGTTCTGACGGCATTCTAGAAGAGAATTTCCTATGCAAAGAATATCGTCTAAATATATTACGGATTTGTGACCTTTACATCTTAAGTAATTAATGACCTCTCTCATTAGCTTTGTAAAAACTCTAGGAGCGACAGATAGGCCATAGGGCATGGCGGTAAACTCATAGAAATGGCCGAAATAAAAGCGCAAGTATTTGCGATGTTTTTCAGCAATGGGAACTAAAAGATATGATTCTTTCAGGTCAATGGTTGCTAAAAATCCTGCTTGTGGAATGAGTTTAGCAGCTGTTCTATGGTCTTCCATTTTAAAATGGGTTTTAGAAACATATTTATTTAGTGGTTTAAGATTAAGTATAAATCTTTTACCTCCGTTAGATTTAGGAGCTAGAAAAATATTTGAAATAAAATCGCCTTTAGAGTGGCTACAAACAGATATAGCCCCTAAACTTAATAAATCTTGAATAGCCAAAGACATGTCAGATTTCTCTTCATGAGACAGTTTGGTACGTGGAGTAAAGTTTTGTTTTACCTTACGACTGAATGGGATAGTATAACCTTCTGAAATCCAATTAAGAATGGTATGCCAACAGCTGTAAAAGTGTTGGATTCTACCCGCATGTTCTCTATGTTTGTTGATGTGCAGCACGTTGTTTGTGGTAGCTCGATGACGAAGTCTTCGATTGTGGAGCTGGTGCTGTTCGACGGCTTGGTGGTGCTGTCTTCCTTGGCTCCCCTCGCCCCCCCCTGTTCGACGGCGGATAGCGAGGAGAGCCCCTCCAGTTTCCCTGGGGCCGAAAATAACTAGTTGAGGGTTGTGGAGTTGACGTGGTTGTCGGTTTGACGTTTACGATGTTCTTCTTTATTTGTAAGCTTTGCTTTTCTATTGAAAAGCAAAGCTATTGCCCTCGAAGCTTTTATTTTATCCGATAGTTTACTTCCGAAAAGCATGTCATCTCGTTCAACGTCTTGAATAATATTCATGAAAGCTTTATCTAAGCCGGGTGTCACAAATTTCTTGCGGGCCTCCGTTTCTATAAAGTGGAGGTCGCATAATAGACGACAGCTATCACTAAGGTGCTTTACTGCCAGGAGTCTGTCTGTGTCACTCTCTAAAAGCATCTCCAGACCCTTATTGAGAGCAGTGATACAAGCCCCCAGTTGCTGTTGAACGCTCTCAACTCTTTTGTCACGAAAACGTGCCGTGTCTGACGCGGCCGCCAAAATCTCTGGGTTTAATTTCGGAGCCTGTAGTAATGGACAGTTTTCCGGGATTAAGTTTTGCTTAAGTAGCTTGTCTTTAATCTCTTTACTCAAACCCTTTTTTAGTATGGGTAACCACAAAAGTGACAAGTTGTCATGTATCTTCGGGCCAAATTTTGGAGCCTCTTCAATGGTATCTCCCAAGGCGGCCAGAATGTCAGGATTCAACTCGGGCGTAACCACTAGTTGCGGATCGGTCTCGACATGGTTAGCAGGAACTTCGTCGCAAGCAGTTTGCGAATTAGTCTCCTCAATTTGGAGCACTGGTTCGTTATCTAAAACAAAATAAAAGCTTATTAAGAACAGGTAATTACTTAGCTTTTATCGTTTTAGTTTTTTTTTTTTTGTGGGTAGATTTTTTTTTTTTGTTATGTGCTAACACATGTTTAACATCTTGACCTTAATAACGTTTAACAATTAGTAGGTACTCATATGTGAGGGCCCACGGTCCCCGTCAGAGTATGTTTAACGTTAAATGTATATACAGTATATACAGTCAAAATTATCTTCCTAGATAATTTTATGTACCATCGTGTTAACCCACGGTTAACGTCTTGGCAAGAAATGCTACGTTGTGTTGACCCTCGGCCAACGTCTACGATCAATTATGTATGCAATGTTGCACACGCGTTAATTCTCCAGTTTTTAACACTTAATATTTAAATGTAACTAAACTGAATCTCTGTCGGAGTCTGCAGTGTCGGATTCAACGATTCGTTGACGTCTGCGCTGCTGCTTTTCCTCTAATCTTCTTATTTTTCGGTGATAATGTTCAATTTTATCACTATGTTTCCTTTTCGGCATGATGACGCACAGAATTGCTTATTTTAATGCTAAGATTTGAATTTTTCTTAGCGACTTTTCAAGGAGCGTGCGTTCTTGCCTCGCACGAAAAAAGAATGAAGCGTCTGATTACGTATGACAGAAAGATGGCGCCAAACAAAAAAAAAAAGAGGCAAAGGAAATCGAGTAATCGATTCTCTTTAAACTGCGTGCGATTATGCTTAGTAAGTTAAAAGGACTACATGGTTAATAATAAATATATCCGAAGAATGAAGCAACGAAATGTCGGCAATTATCGTCCTATTTCTGTCCTAACAGTTATATCAAAAATATTAGAAAAAATAATAAATACCAGATTGACAACTTACCTAAACAAATATAATATTCTATCAAATTCACAATACGGGTTTAGACAGGGACTATCAACTGAAGACGCAATTTTGTCCTTGACGACTTCAATAGTTGGACATGTTGACAAAGGTGAGAAACGCCTTACAGTATTTATAGACCTTAAAAAAGCCTTCGATACTGTCTCCGTCTCCACTCTTTTACAGGTTCTGGAAAAAAATGGAATTCGTGGAACCCCCCTTGCTCTCTTAGAAGATTACTTAAAAAATAGGAAACAACAGATTAAAATTCAGGATCATATTAGTGACCTGCTAACACTTACATCTTATGGGGTCCCACAGGGTAGCGTCCTTGGCCCTACCCTTTTTCTTCTTTACATAAATGAGCTGTGTAACTTAAACATTTTAAATGGGAAAATTATCTCGTATGCAGACGACACGGCCATCATCTTTACGGGTAAAACGTGGGACGAAACCAACAGGATGGCGGAAGCTGGTCTTGTCAAAATTAAACAATGGCTTAACATAAAATTACTTACTCTAAACATAGAAAAAACAAACTACATCTGTTTTTCCCCAAGTATACGGACTCAGCCAAACGACACATACCAAATTAAAATTCACAATTGTGGTGTACCCCTACTTAATATATGTAATTGTCCCCCTATTAATAGAGTTACCACAACGCGATATTTGGGTCTAACAATAGATCGCCACCTATCGTGGCATTCACATTTGGATACGTTGATGAAAAGGATAAGAACGTTAACATGGGTTTTCAAAAAGCTTAGAAGTATCACGCAAAAAGATTTATTAAAAAACATTTACATAGCTCTAACACAATCTATTTTAAGTTATGGCATTTCAGTTTGGGGCGGTAGCACTAAGACAAAACTCCTAGAATTAGAACGTACACAAAGGCGACTACTTAAAGTTATGTACTTCTTACCGTTCCGCTATCCCACAGAACAACTATATTCTCACGCAGATCTTCTTACTGTAAGAAAATTATACATTCTATCTACTGTTTTAAAGCTACACAAAACCTTAACTTATGACCCCGACATCTTAAATAGAAGAATAAACCATAAAATAGTCCCTATAAAGCTAACAAAAACAATCTTTGCCGCCAGGCAGTATACTAGACAAGCTAGTTTCCTGTACAATAAAATCAATAAATTATTAAACATATACAAACTAACAACACAAGCTTGTAAAATTAAGCTAGTAGTATGGTTAAAGACACTTAGTTATTCAGATACTGAACAACTACTTAAATAATACACATCAATAATACACACAAACATACACACATACACACACACACACACACACACACACACACACACACACACACACACACACACACACACACACACACACACACACACACACACGCACACGCACGCACACACACACACACACACACACGCACACGCACACGCATATTTGGTACGAAATTATATACAAACACTAAAACACTTATTACCGTTATTCAACTTTGTAGGAATGTAATTTACTTATAGTTTTTAGTTTTATTTAATTCGATAATCGATCGATCAAATTTTAACTACCACGGTCTCTATGGGCGGTGACTACCTAAAACAGGTATTTTCTTACTTAGTAGGTATGTCACCACAGTTAAATTGTAATCAAATGGTCTGTTATGAATAAAGCATTTTTGATTTGATTTTGAAATATAATTGTGTTTGTCGGTTTTACTGCGGTATAACGAAACGCAAATACGACGCCATTTTGCTGCCAATTGCCAGCCGTCCAGTCACTGTTTAATCGTCTTGCAGTTGAGATCGTTTTACATAACCTACTCCTGTTTAAACAATACAAGACTACCGTCACTTTTTTCATTGAATTTACGTTAAACGAGAGTCGGAAAAATTGGGGCCCTTCCAAATTCTTCTTCAAATACAGAAATTATTACTGTTGGTTAGGTTAAGTTAATTTTTTTTCCCCGAGCGAAGCGCAGCGTAGCGAAAGCCAGTCACGGAAGGGGGGAACAAATTCTCCCCTTATACGTATAATAATGTAAATTTTATAGATTCATAAATAACCTCAAAATTTCTTTATTGCATATCTCTGAAACTATGCGTCTGCGGCGGGGGGGAGTAGTAAGGGGGGGCTAGGGGGCCTACCCCCTCCCCCCAAATCCCTCAATTTTGGTTACGCTAATGTACAGTTTTACCAAAGTCAGTTAAAAAATAAAACATTTTTCTTCAGGCAATGACTACAGACGACAGCATGAGCGACGACGTGTTCGAGGACGACACGCTGCGTGCGCCCGCGCAGCGCAGCACCCCCTCCCCCACCGGGTACCGGGACTACCAGCCCCCCGTAGAGACCCCCGCCAAATCGTACAACAACGACGACGTTCTTATACACAAGGTAGGCATCACCGCATAATTTGTATTAGGGTTGGGGATACATGAGCGCCTTTAAGAGGAAATACTAACATAAGGTCGACTGAATTGAAAAGTAGACAAAATCAACGTTTCGTAGTCCCCCGATTTCTCCTCCAAAACTGGACCGATTTAACTACTTTTCTTATTAAAAACTGAAGAAAGACTTTGGCTGTGTCCCTATGATTTGCTTTTTTTATATAATCTCGTCAAATTTGGGAAACACAGCGGAAAAGCTGGCCAATTTTTATTTTTTTGGAGGAGGAATCAGGGGACTACGAAACGTTGATTTTGTCTACTTTTCATAAATATTTTTCAATTCAGTCGACCTTAGTGTTTCCTCTTAAACGATGCGTGAAGAGGCACCTTGTGGACCGGCAGGGTAAGGTTGACTGATGCTGCGATGTTCACTTCCACCTAACATCAGGTGGAGTGGAATCATTTACCGAGATAAGTAATAAAAAAAATAAGAAGTTGAATAAGTATTCAATTTAGGCTAAAGTCACAAATCAGTTAGGTACTGACTTCTAATAATAAATCAACACAAAAAATCCACTATTGGCCATTAAAGTGCTATGGATTTGATTATTAAGTGGTAATGATTGAGGGGGGGGGGAGAGGTTACCCCAATAATAACCATATAGAGCGGTTTAAAAAACTATTTAAAAAAATAATAATAAAGCTACAGTGACAGTTTAATTTATAATTACTAAGCAAGTGTCCAGTAGATGTGACAACGTGTCACCTTGAACTTATGAAAATATGCCTGAAGTAGACAAGTCCTCACAGCGTGAGACCTTGTCTTTCCCGATCTCCTCACCAGTCCGCGGAGACCCTGTCAAAGCATACTATTAACAACGATTTTTTATAAGTACAGTCAGACACTTAAGTCCAGCACTGCAGTCCTATGTCAAAGCAACGAATGAATCTGACAGGCACTTGTCAATGTCAACCTCTAATATGGTGTTTTTTTTTATGGAAAGAGTTTGCTGATTGCCTCAGACGGCATTTTCAGCTTCACCGGGCTTTTTTGGGGGTGGCGAGAAACTTAAAGGGTTCCTCAAGCCGTGTGAAACGAATCACCTTCGGAGGTTTTCTAGAGGGAACGGCGTCACGCACTAGTGCGTGTCCCCGTGCCCTACTAGATTCTCCAAGGGGTTCGGATCGGATCGGCAATATGGTGTTATTATGACATGGCACTAGGTACAGGAATCTAAAGAGTTAAATTCGGTACCTAGTTTGTATGTCTTCAAAATTCAATCTCAAAAATGTCTCTCTTAAAGGGTCTCTCTCTAAGGGAATCTCTCTTAAACGGTTTCTATCTTTTACGAGTGTGTTTCGAATTTTTCGATGCATACCCCGACCTTGCGATCGCACCAACCCGCGTTTGGCAAGCGTGGTGATTAAGCCATTACCCATTAATTGTAGTGCCCAACAGTGGGACAGTTATGGGCTATTGCTACTACTACTATCTTGTACCTACACAATCTTTACGTTTTAGGCAGAGTCACTGACAAAGACAAAACATCAATTGCCTAAAAACTAGACACTGGCTATATCACAGCGAGCCATAAAACAAGAAATTAATTTGACATGGTACTTTAGTGTCAGAGACTTTTATTGCTGACCATACAAGCGATATAGACTAAATGTAGGTAGGTATTACTAATACGGAGTTGTTACGAAATCAGTGAAACTCGGACAAACATGTTGTTTGGAACAATAAAATTTATCGATGACGTCATCTTTTTTATAGCATTTCTCCTTTGACAGCGTAATATACAAGAGCATAAAGCCACCATTCCCTTTATCGAAGAGCGTAAAACTTTATTCGAAAATATATTCGCTGCCCGTCTTTCGTATTAGATTTGATATTGACACGTAACATAGACTAGACAAACAGAGCACTTTTGAATCCAGCTTTAAGTAATATCTTTTATTTTATTTATTTATTTATTATTAGGGATAATACACAGCACATTTACAACTAGCTTACAACATTGAAATTTACAATTTGAAGGTCAATTGTGACTATCCACATTTTACATTTTCAATAGATAGTAGGCGAACATTGACAATTTACTTTACAAAAAGTATAATATATATAAATCATATGCAAAACATAACCTAACCTTATATTATGACAGAACTATTTCTGAATATCCCCGTGTGGTGCCGGGGATAAGAATTGCACCACCCCATCTCTGCCCGTGGGTGTCGTAGAAGGCGACTATGGGACCATTCCAGAGGATGGGCAGCAGCGTCTCTCTGTGATTATTCTAACTTTACTGCGATCGCCAACCCGCCTGCCATGCGTGGCGATTATGGCAAATTTCCCCTCAAAATTATTTATTCTTGAGGGAGGCCTTTGTCCAGCAGTGGACGTCTTTTTTAGCTGAGATGATGATTTCTAAATAAGGAAGTAAAGTAGACAAATATGTAGGTTTTAAATACTCGTATGTACGTATCATAAATACTTGAATATCTATACATACATAGATACTTACTATTTGCAAAGTTCATCCAAATCCGTTCAGCCGTTCTCGAGTTTTGCGCTTAGCAACATTCATTTTTATATAGATAGATAGATAGATTACATCAGTGCATAAATATTCCACTGCTGGGGCCAGAACTTTCTAAATAGTTAGAGGTTTATTACAACTATAATAAACGACAGCCGTCTCTTGACAACCAAGCATAACAGATCCAATGAACGTAAGGATCTGGAGGTCTATCAACAACTCCAGTGAAGACGCTGCATAGCGAAATAAATTATTTAGCACGTCTAGAGAGAGGTCTATCAACTGGTCACCCAAGTAGAGACACTGCATAGCGAAAGAACTTGTTCAGCACATAGAGAGCTTTTTTTACCGACAGTCGTTAGAGAATAACATTGTTTTCTCTGAAAACTTAATGTATTTTATGATAATCCGAAATAGAAAAGTCTGCCCTATTACGTGCATACACAGTCGGTGCTTTTTGAAATGTGACGATTTACATTAGTGTAAGCTCCTTACGTGAAAAAACCTAAGTAACAATTAACCTTCTCATTCTTGTACGAAAAATATGCCTGGTTCATTTTCTAAACTTCATCACAGTCGCAATATTTTGCTGATGTCTTTATTATGTTGCTGAAGCCGGATAACAAACGTATGGCACGTCTGTCTCACAACTACTGTGAGTATAATAGTAATATAGTATATATATATATACTTGGATGACCTTTGAGCTTTGATGAGCTTTGCTCAGATTTTTTTTTGGTAATTTTCTAAAAATGAAACCTGGCTAGATCGATTTATCGCCTCCGAAACCTCCTGCATACTTAATTCATGAAAATCGTTGAAGCCGTTTCCGAGATTTAGATTATATATATTTATATATACAAGAATTGCTCGTTTAAAGGTATTAGATAGATATATTACTAGAGGCCCGTCCCGGCTTTGCATGGGTAGATATTTTTTTAAATATAGCCTATGTTACTCAACTCTAATGTAGCATTCGAATAGTGAAAGAATTTTTCAAATTGGTTCAGTAGTTTTTGAGTTTATCCGTTACAAACATACAAAAATTCAAAGCTTTCCTCTTTATAATATTAGTATGCCTGGCATAGTCTTAATGTCAGAATCTGGCCGTGTCGCAAGACACGTGGTGATGCGATGGTGATGTGGTTTGGTGGCGATGATGATGATTTGTTTGTAGACGATCCTGCTGGGAGACAGCGGCGTGGGCAAGACCTCACTGCTGGTCCAGTTCGAGACCGGCAAGTTCGTGGCCGGCAACTTCTCGGCCACCGTCGGCATCGGGTTCACGGTGAGCATATTTATATGTCATATAACTGTTCACACTGATTATTATTACAGCTCCTGTTAGGTATATATGTAAGAAGAGTATGTTAAGTGGAAATAATTAAATTATGTGTAAGGTTTATTGTCTAACTTAAAATTTACGTACACTGTTGTTGGTTTATCAAATAAATAAAGGAAATATTTGGAAGAAACTACAAGTTTTTCTTTTCGCAAAACGAAATGTCTTGGGACGATTGCGATCTGGTATGTATAGGGAGAAGACTATACAAAGTGTAACAAAATGTGTGGTCAAATTTAAAAGATCCAAAGTGTATCCCATCTAGAACTTCTATGTGTTGTTGTTAAGACATAATTATTAACTTTAATTTGCTAAGCAATGGTTAATGAAATATTTATTTTTGTCAAGTGATGCGCGTCAGGCGCGCATACGCAAGCAGCATTGGTCATAAATGTTAGTACACAGAGGTTACTAAATCACTAGGGCTGCCTGTGACTTGTTTATTTTAGATGTGTTATTTTACTAGTTTATGTAATATTTTGGACTTTAGTAGACATTCTTTAAAACTGAATGCGTATCTAGGTAATTAATAATATGATTTCAAAATTATTTCTTGCTTTTTAAAGCTGTTTTTTGTATACTTATTTAATCATTTCTGTTTAACTAAATCAAAATACGAATTACTTTGTGCTAAGTTTTATATTTAACTTTTTTATTTTTCTTTTTGAAGTCGGTTTTTTTTGTTAAAAATATTTTATTTTTACGATTTTTAGTGATGGGTAGACCTAACGACGGCCTAGTACTTAGGTAGTGTTATTCCTATGTAAAACTTAAATCTTAATTAATACCTAATTTTTTTTTGTAATTTTTGTAAAAACTGAACATTTTGGCATAATGAATCGTATGAAGTGAGTCCAACAAAAGATAACTGCTGTAAATCGTTGAGGAATTCCCTCGACTGTACTATGGTCTCCATCATCAGACCTGTAATGGCACTTATAACCCATATGGGTGCAAAGTTCTCATCAATAGAAATGAATTAAGTCCAAACACAAGGTAGCTACTGTAAAACATTGAGGAGTTCCTTTGACGTCCTTCGTCTTCATCATCAGACCCCTAATGACAGTCACAACCCATCTAGGTGTAAAGTTCTCACCAATACAAATTAATCAAGCTCAAACACCAGGTAATTGCTGTAAATCGTTGAGGAGTTCCCTTGACTGTCTTTCGGCTCCATCATCTGATCGACCCAGATCTTCATTCAATAGTAGTGCTTTAAAATACTTAATGAAAAAAAATAACAAACGCACTAGTCGTCACTACGATTTTCGAAGGTTTCCCTCGATTTCTTCAAGGTTTCATCATCAGATCCTAACCTAACGACCATGGGACCACCTGGGAACAAAACAAGAATTTTCAAAATCGGCTTAAAACTTACGGAGATATCGCTTAACAAACATACAAAAAAATAAAAACATTCAGTCAAATTGAGAACCTCCACCTTTTTTTGACGTCGGTTCGGTACCTCTTTTTTTATAATAGATTGCCTTTGTTAACCGCAAGGAGTGCAGCATTTTATCAGTAAAAGAATTTTTGGAATTATACTACATGGTAGTTCCAGAGATTAACCTCCTCAAACAAACAACAAACAAACAAAATCACTAACTTTACCTTTTTATTAATAGTATATATACACTTCCTCTACTTACGTTGCTCCATAGATGGAGTCATATAGTCGATTCCTCATGTTCCAAATCGCATTCGTACCGTGAGACATTTCATTGTACGAACGTATTCCATATTCGGTACGCTTCCCCTTGGAATAATACCTCAGTGGGGGCCAACAAGTGATCCCATGTGTACCGAATGAAGTAGGTGTTTCGTTTTCTAATCTGGCTTTATGACCTGACGCAGACGATGCTCTGGGCGGGTTTGTATGCTCGCGCAAGTTTGTCTGCACAAGTTGTCTGGCACTTCAAGTATAAGCGATGTTGTTGTTACTTTCTATTGTGCCCTGTACAGTGTACCTACTGACATTGTAGTATATACTAAAAGGTTTGTAGTCAAAAAATGTTAACTATTTCACAAACGTTGTTTTACTTACGACTTTGGATATAAACATGCATATTTTATGGCCATAACAATAAATAAAGAACTACCTACTTAAATATTCTCTACCCTGCAACTGCCCCGATTATATACCTAAGCGACACATCGAATATATTTTGTTACTGTATCTGAAAACAAGATAAATTACACCCGATATTTGATATAAATCATGTTTTACTTTATAAAGAGGAAACATGGCGTGGCGGCAGTTAATAACGAATAATCGGAAAAAATGGTGAAACTATAACAAATTGAAATTCTTCAGAGGCTCGTAGCTTTCGGACAGCGATGGCCGCTGGTCAGTCGTACAGGAAACGACATATTTGTTTTATTTCTTTACTTCTTCTTTTATTATCTTTTGAATAGTTAAGATACATCATACTTGCCGATGCAAGGGCTGATGACCTCTACACAATAATGCGGAAGAAGTCTTACTCCCTTCACCGTCGCGTTCGGTATGGGCCTGGCAGCAGGGATGTTATGAGCCAACTCAAAAATTATGACACCGGCCTCTCAAAATTATGGTACTTTAGAAAAAACCATGGTACGCTTTGCTTTTTTTTGTTTTTTTTTAGTTGATGACTTCGTGCGATTAGCATATTTAGCCAGTGTCAAAGTAATTTTTCTTACAAGTAATACATACATAACATTCCCAAAACTGTCAAATTTCTACAATCAATTTTGAACTTCATTGTTTGGTTATAAGGATCAATATTCATTGGAGAAATTTGACAGATTTGGGTAGGTTGATCTGCCGCCGACTGTACCTAGTAGGTAGTAAGTAAAAAAATTTCGTCCTTTTGTATTACATACAGGCGAAGACATTATGCCATACTGCTAATTCTTGAATATTATTAAAGTTTTAAGAATGTAGGTGTGTAACATTAATAACAGGGAATTATGTTTTAATCTGAGGTTTTAATGCTAGATGTCAAAATTATGGTACTTTTGCGTACCATGATGGAAGTACCATGGTACATGGTACGAAGGCCTGAATTATGGTACGTGTACCATAATTATGGTACGCATAACATCCCTGCCTGGCAGTGTTTTGAAAATGATATCCGGAGAGGCTAGATACTCCCTTCTTTGCCCGTTTCACTGCTTTGCATGTTAAACAAGCAAAGCGGTGAAAAGAGTTTTTTTTTAATTATTATTATTTATTTTTATTATTATTACTAACATAGAATTAAGGTTTTTACTAGCTTGGGAGCCAGGGTTTCATAAATTGTATATGTAAAATAAGTATAAGTATATAAATAAATAAATAAATAAATAAATAAATAATTAAATCTATGGACTCGTTGGTCTGAAAATAAACGATTTTTAATTTTTTTTAATTTTTATACCTGTAATAATTACCTACCGAATTCTTTAACGTGGGTCCTAAACTTTAAAAATGTATACTTGTATGTCACGTCACACCGTCTGTGTCTGGGTTGATAGGGTGCTGTATTGCTGGGTTCTGATTATAATAAATAATAATTATCAGAACCTTTATTTTTAATGTTGGCAACATACAACACACTGGTTTAGCCCTTAACTGTACCGTGCCTTATGAGATTTTAAAATATTTTGTGAGTTATAACTTAATTTACTTTGTTTTTTTTCTAACCGCCTTTGTGGTTGTATGTAAAAAAAATAAAAAAAATTTAAAACCTCAAGCCTACCCAGACTTTTGATTCCCAACGAGCCTAGGCTTCATCAACCAAAATTAGTACAAAAAATTATTAAGTGAAATTTTAAGTTATTTTTGCTATTCATAGCTTAGTCAAACAAAAACAATCTATAAATTGAAATAAGTACTAAGTAACTGGGTTACAATGTAGGAGCGAGATATGTACATTATGTTTTGACATTGAGATAAAAATATCTTAATTTATGATTAAGATTTATAGGCGAAATAATGTTGACCAAATCCGCAGGTAGTTCATTAATGTAGTATGTAGTAGTATGTGTAAGTACATAATTTTCGATAGTTCGCTCGTTTTAAAGACTCTTATCTATCTAACCTTACCCTAAGTGAGAAATATGATAGCCAGTGTCTTGGTAGTTAAGGATTCCTTACGAAGTAAGCTTCAAACTAAGGTGATTTGAAAGCCAAGCCGTTCCCAGCTTCGGCATTTAAAATAACGTTTGTTGTACCGACCGTCGGTAAATTTTTAATCTATACTAATATATAAAGCTGAAGAGTTTGTTTGTTTGTTTGTTTGTTTGAACGCGCTAATCTCAGGAACTACTGGTTCGAATTGAATAATTCTTTTTGTGTTGGATAGTCCATTTATCGAGGAAGGCTTTAGGCTATATAACATCACGCTGCGACCAATAGGAGCGAAGCATCAGTGAAAAATGTTGCAAAAACGGGAAAAGAGCCTAAAAAATTAAAAATGCTGCCGAAAGTCACTATTCCACGCGGACGAAGTCGCGAGCACAGCTAGTAAGATATAATTGGGAGTTTATGAGGTATCTACCATACTAACGGCTAGTAATTAATTATAAGTTATCAAAAAATGCTGGAAACGTATCAAAATTGTTTAAAGACGATGAAGTTGATCAACATACACAATTATAGAGACGATCAACGTATCAAAACTGTTTATCAAATATCCTACTAATATTATAAACGCGAAAGTTTGTAAGTATGGATGGTTACTCTTTCACGTAAAAACTACTAAATGGATTTGGATGAAATTCGGCATACAGATAGTTTATAACCTGGATTAACACATAGGATACTTTTTATCCCGATATTCCCACGGGAACGGGAACCACGCGGGTGAAACCGCGAGCGATCGCTAGTAGTCTATACAGACTTTAAGCAATTTTGATACATTTCCGTACTAATAATAGTATTTTCAGACCACAGAGTATAGGCACATAGTTATTTTCACCCCATCTATACTTAAGCGCGGGAACTACAAAGGGCTGTCAGAGGGTGATGCATTCTACCTAAGTGGCCATGGCTGTCCGACGCCCACTTAATGGGCACCGCTATATTTATATCGGGGCGAAATATCCAAAGCTTCATCATAGACACATTAAGGAGGACCTAGAATACATACCAAGCTCGAATATCTCACACATAGACTCCTTGCACGAAATCTCGTAACAGGTTGGACAAAGTCAAAGTCAAAGTCAAAGTAAATTTTTTTATCTATTTAATACGTGAAGCAAAAACTTTGTACCCCTTTTTACGAAAATTGCGCGGACGGAGGAGTATGAAATTTCGCACACTTATAGTTTATATAGAGAAGGTTATCCGAATGTTAATATATTTTTTTAATTATGCATAAAAATACCTTAATCAATAAAACAAACATTACACACACTACAATGTATTTGACACACACGCATATGTATTTGACACTCACGCTTAAATACTCTTTTAAAAATTTCAAAAATGGAAGAGGAGCGGCCGAATTCTGTCAATGTCAATTCAAACTCACATTCTATTTTATTTTTATTTTTCATGGCTTAGGATACAATCCGTGCAGCCTTAATAAAATTACGGTCAAATTTCGACCACTGAGCAACCATTTTGCGGTATGACAACTAGGAAACCGGTGGTGTGTAGTAAATTGTTGTTAAATACAAAATCAGTTGCTGAACCGATTGTTACTATTAATGATTAGAGGAAACAATGTCAATCACCGGTTCCTGTCTAAACTGGTGCCACTACTAGGCACGTCGTTATTTTCAGCCAATCAATATTAAGCGCGGGAACTACAAAGGGCTGAGAGGGCGATGTAAAACGATGTATTCTACCTAGGCCATGGCTGTCCGAGACACTCACTCATTGGGCATCCACCGCTATTTATACCGGGGCGACGTATCCATAGCTTCGCCATGTTTGATGTGAGGGCATCACGTTTCATTTTCATGATATTGTTTTTAATAAGTGGGAATCGTTCGATTGTCCCACATAATGTAATATCTAAACATGTCGCCATAACATCAATGTTTTTAGCATATTGTTGTGTTCCGGCAGCTAGAGATAAGATAGCCAGTACCTCACTAGTTGAGGATCCCGGGTGAAGTGCGCTTCCATCATTGGCCTTATCATCACTTAACAATCAGGTGAAATCAAGGCACTGTGCTTACTACCCGTTAATATATTTTTTTTTTAAATACCCGTATTTAACTAAAATTATGAAATGAAAAAACTTTGACGACTCTACTCTCGTCTAATTTCTACATTATTTCTTCTTCTAGCGCCATCTTCTTCACAGCTAAAACAAGGCCTGGGGGGTAACCACGAGGTCTTATAGCAGTATTATTGCAGTTGTGAAAACGAGACGCGTGTATCGGCGAATATACTCGCGTCTCTTTTCCACGACTGCAATAATACTGCTATAGGAGCTCATAATCAATGGGTGCACGTAAATGATACAGAAATAGGTCGTGAGATATTCGCGTAAACTTTTGAAAACAATAAACAATTAACAACAACAGTTTGACAGATATTATTTTAAACATCAACTTCGTCTATCGCTAACATACTTTTATGCGTTGGATTGAGACACGAATTCACGATAAAATTATTAGTAACCTAACCAGTAATCAGTTGGTGCGAGTCAATCCCAATTTTTTAAACTTTTCCAAATTCTTATTCTATTAAAAGATAGTTAATTAATATACTGGACGACCCGATTGTTCAATACCCCAGAAAATAACCCCTTAATTAATAAGTTTCCCGCAACAAGTCCAACTTCGCCTGCCAATGAGCTAATAAGTTGCTAGTTCGTCCCTGCAAGTTTTAATAGGGCTGCCACATGCAACGTATTATTTATAGAATTAATAATATAATATAATATATTGGAATTGAATAGAATATAGTAGAGCAGAATATAAAAAATATTTACAAATAAATACACGGTTAGTGGCTGCTGTTACGCGGTGCGCATTCGTAAGCTGGTAGAAAAAGGTCAGTGCAATCATTTAGCAGTTTTCTGTCACCATCGACACAAGGAGTAAGGGGGGTTAGCCTGGAATACCAAATAAATTTAAATAAAATCTACATACACCAATTGCGATCCCGCATGTACGAGTAGCAGCACAAAACCGGTCATTGTGGGGTCCATGGCAGATGCCTTTGTCCAGCAGTGGACGTCTTTTGGCTGAGATGATGTTGTAGTCACAACTATTTACACGTTGCTACATCAACGGTAGATACCAAAATAATAAAAAAAGCCACAGATCAATTAATAGACATAAGAATGAGACCGACTTCTTCGCGGGAAAGTGAAGAGTCATGCCTGCGGTTTTGTTTTGTTTTAAAAAAAATGTGTATTTTTTTTCTTTATTTTATGTGAAATTAACCTGTTGATTAACCGAACCGTAATGTCCCAGTGCTGGGCGAAGGTCTCCCCCATTTCCTTTCATCTCTTTTGATTTCTTTTACACATTAATTTTAGAAAAAAACTATAGTAAACCATACACAACCTAATATTAATTATTAAATATTAATATATTAGGTTGAAATTGATTCCAAAATCTTATCATTATAAAAGTCCTGCCTGTAGATAATAAATAACATTTTGAAAGCTTTAAAAGATTAGGAAGGTGTAGTAGGTGAGACGGCGATGAAAGAGTACGTGGAGCTTTGTCTGCCAAATCACAAAGTAGCAATCACTGGAGACAGTGGAGCGAAAGCGTCCATTTGGAATGAATTTTCCTATCAACGTTAACGAATAATTACCTAGCGAGTACTGTAGCGTAGCTACTCTGGAAACTTCTATGGATGAGTATTTGCTTAGCTCCTGTATCCGTAGTTCTATCATGATGCCTTTTTAGTTGTATCGTCGTGGCACCAGTGCTCACCCCCGACACAGTTTTTGTCGCCAAAAAATACTATAGAATTTCATTGAAATTTTACTACACTCGCAGTGCCGGATTAAGCTAGCGCGGAGCCCGTACGTAGCAAAAGTGAACAGGGGGCCCTTAAATTGCATATTTGACGACTTCTGTGGACGAGTGGCTTACATCGGTTTTCATGGTGTCGCCATCTAGTAGGTCCCGGCAGGCTTATTACCGAAAAACGCAACCAGTTGTTGATTGTAATACCAATTTATCAACAGCAAATAGAGCAGTCGCGTTGAAGTTGTACAATTTTTCGGTAATAAGTGTAGTACTCTATTCTAGTGTCATTATTTTTTACGAAGTGATAGTCGGTAATTTTTTTGTACTATAGTGCAACATGAAAATTTACCTATACAATTACAGCATGGCCTGCGCTCACTTCGGGAATAAATAGCTACTAGGTGTGTGTGTAGCTTAGTGGGTGGCTTTTTAAATATATTTTTATATCACAGACGCGGGCCTAAGGCGCGGGGCCTGTAGCATTTGCTGACTCCTACTATATGGCTAATCCGGCACTGTACGCTCACAAGCAAAAGTATGGAATCACTTACTTGAAATTGGTTACGTACGCGCGATCTTGAGTACTAAATAATTTGTTAATAATAATAAAAATGGCACCATTTTAAAGGTTCAACTGTTAATTAAAATTGATACCAAATTCATTATTCATCATTCTTCATATTCATCACGCCAGTATTTAAGAAACTATCCCGGATTACGTGAAGAAGTAAGGAAAAATACATGTTTCAATTGTTTGATACGTTGCGAGTTGCGGCCTATTGACCCCCTAAAAAGCACGTGTTATAGGACAAAACGTCCGGGGACGCCGTAAAAGCAGATTTAAGCAAAGAGCAAAATCACTCTAAAATAATACAAGCTTTCATTTACTGCGCGCGGTAAGTGACGTCACCACGTCACATTGTAGCAAAGTTATGCCAAACCTTTTCTATGTAAATTTCAATTTAATATAAAACCACTCAGACGGGGAAAGTTAATACTTATGCTGTGCAAAAGGAATTTCATTCTGAAGATATTTTTAGTTTCACTTAAATTATTTAACTTTTTTGTTGTAAGACGACACCGCTTATTACAGTTGTATAATTGTAATTAATTTAAATTATATGTATAGGTAAGTTGTATTTTAAAAATATGGTGCTATCATGTAGGATTTAAACTTAACACAAAACTACCAGCAGAAGTACTAAAACGCCGCCAGTTTCAAAACAGTTACCTACTCCGTATGAAAAATAGTATATTAAATTTCTTAATTATTTGTTATATAACTTACAATGCACTGTTAAACAAGCTTAATTAAACGTAGGTAGTGGCACCAGTTATCGACAAGAACCAGTAATCGACATTTACTGATTTTAATACATTTAATTATTATTATTATTTTTATCATTATTTTTTTATTTTAAACATTTTTTTAACATTTTTTTTTATTAAGAGCGTTTACGCCGCACACCAGTGCTGCCAATATAAAACATATCTAGTAATTAGAGATAAGAAAATCGAATTATGCTCAACAAACTATTTGAATGAAGTAATTTAGCATTTTTACGTCACCTCATTAATGAACATCTGACATGTTATGGTTTAGTCAAATACGGCGATATAGTTAAAAGTGGCCGTTTTTAGCTAGCTTGCATTCAAATAGTTTGTTGAGCATAATTCGATTTTCTATCTCTAATTACTAGATATGTTTTTGTTTCATTGGCAACGCTAGGTGCAGTGTAAACGCTCTTAAGTTTTTTTTTTTAGATAATTGGTGTGAGCATGTGAAACATTTTATTTATTTATTTTTAGACAGCAGCAATTAAATACATACAATCTGCTTAATGAAAAATGTATTGAACACTGTTGCCTGAACCTCGTACTTGATTTAAATAAGCAAATCTCCAATTTCACTAGAGTACTTTTTTAATAGCTCGCAATCAAAGAACACTTGATCTTCCAATATTAAAGTAATAGTCAGGTAAACATTAATCTGCGGAATTAAACCAAAGTCATCGAAAATCAGTTTGCATAGTTGTTGAATGGAATCTACTTACCTTAGGTGGTTTCGGGGCAAGGTCAACATTGGCGAAAAATTTTATTGAAAATCGCTGGTTCCTGCGCCGCCGCGCCGCCGCGTCGTTGAGTCAAGTTGATAACTGTTGATCTACTTTGCGTTGATTTGTAAAACGAGAAGAGTATTTTTTTATCCACTCAACCTGACTATATTTTTAAACAAGTAAAAAAGAAATAGGAAAATGTCAAAATCACAGATCGTTGAGATACGATTATTAATCAGAAGCAGAATCAGGGTCCTGTGACAAACTGAACGATTATTTGCATGTTCAGTCAAATAAAAGAGAAACAAAACACAATCTACTTCATTAAGGGCCGATTTTTCAATTGACGGATAAAACTAATTCGTTTGATAAAGTATTATAGTATATAACCTTTTTAAAATTTTTTTGTTATAACATGAACACAACTTTAACATATGAGGCGCAGTCTGCTAGCTCTGGTGAGGAGATTTGTGATCTGTTTGCCTCATATTTTAAGTCAATGTTTCTCCCTGCCACTCCACATCATGCTAGCTATCATACCGATTACCATGTCCCCGAGCCCGCCCTTAATATAAGCGATGTGGAAATCGACCCAGAGGCTTTACTTAAAATGCTTAAGTCTCTAGATCTTAGTAAGGGGGCTGGCCCAGATCACGTTGCGCCTGCACTTATAGTAAATTGTTCCAAAGGCCTCATCAAACCGCTTTCAATATTGTTCAAGCGATCAATTAAAGAAGGTACCGTCCCTACACTATGGAAATCTGCGTTTATCACCCCCATCCATAAAAGTGGCAATAGAAATGAGATCAAGAACTACCGCCCGATCTCAAAGCTGTGTCTGTTCGCTAAGATTCTCGAACGTCTCGTTTACTCGCAAGTATATAACACTCTATCAAATACTTTTATCTCGGAACAGCACGGATTCCTTAGGAACCGTTCAACTTCATCCAACTTGCTTTCGTTTATTGAGTTCACAACCTCGGGTATGGATTCAGGTGGGCAGGTTGACGCTGTCTTCACTGACTACAGCAAAGCTTTCGATCGGATAGACCACTCAATACTTTTACAAAAGCTTCTATCAGCTGGAATACATGGTGATCTGTTCAGATGGTTTACCTCATATATTGAGAATCGAACCCAGGCTGTAGCGGTAAATGGCTACTCTTCTAAATGGTATTCTGTTCCTTCTGGTGTTCCTCAAGGTTCCTTAATTGGACCATTGCTTTTTGTGATTTTTATAAATGACATTTCATCTTGTTTTATTCACTCAAATTTTTTGCTATATGCAGATGACATGAAAATTTTTAAGCAAATCGAAAGTTTAGACGATTGTTCTTATCTGCAACAGGATCTCAGCAGATTTGAAAGATATTGCGAACGGAATAGATTGGACCTAAACGTTTCTAAATGTAGCTTTATATCGTTTAGTCGTAAACCTGTAACAATTAATTATCCATATGAACTTAAGGGACTGATGCTTGATAGAGTTAACGAGATGCGAGACTTGGGTGTCATACATGACTCTAAACTTACATATGAAAAACACGTAGATCATGTCGCCAAAAAAGCCAGCAGGAACCTTGGTTTTGTCATCCGATCATGTTCTCAGTTCTCAGGTGTTAAGGTTATTAAAATTTTGTATTGCTCATATGTGCGTAGCATCCTTGAGTATTGTTCGCCGATTTGGAATCCTCAGTATGGAATTTACATTGATAGGTTAGAATCCATTCAACGTAGGTTCACAAGGTTCTTACAATTTAAGTGTTCGACCTACGAGAATGGGTACGATGCAAGGTGTCGAAGGCACCATTTGTTGCCTCTTCAAGAAAGACGCAAAATAGCAGACATAGTCCTCTTATTAAAAATAGCCCAGTCATTAATAGATTCCCCTCATCTTCTTTCTATGGTAAACCTACGAGTTCCTAACAGAAAGCTGAGACGACCGATCACCCTCTCTGTACCCTCTAGTGCCACCAACTATAGACAAAATTCGTTTTTTATTCGATCAGCAAATTCTTTTAATAATATAGCAGAAGCTTCCGATTTAGATCTCTTCTTTAGCAAACCTAACAGAGCTAAACAAATTCTCTCCAAACATTGGTTCAATGTGATTCCTTGACTGTCGATGTCGATGTCGAATTGTATTGTAGACTTCAATAGTGATTGTTGTATTGTCAAATATTATATTTCTAGGTTTGATTTTTGTTAAAGTGTATGAATGTATGTATTAAGACTATATTTATATTTATTTATTTATAATTAATTTTCAAATGAGCTAAGTAGGTTTCTATATGTGGAAACATTGTAATTGTGTACTCTGTTATGTTTTTTTATATCTATCTGTGTTTTTCGTTACTGTATTGTTTTCCAAATAAAATAAAATAAAAATAAATAAAAATGACTTTTTTTTTTAAACAGGTGACATTTTAGCTTGATTGCGTAATACTTTATCAGAAGGATAAGTTTTATCCGAGGATTGAAAAATCAGCCCTAAATTTAAAAGCAATGTAACACTTGCTGTACTAATACTTGATAGCTTTCAACAAAGGAGATGTTTGTTTTTAGGCCCATAATTTATTACAGTTTTGAAGTGATTATTTTCTGATAGATATATGCTTTCTGAGATAATGTTGCAAAAAAATATATATAAAAAGACCCCAACATAATTTTAAAAATATTTAAAAACTTGAAATCTTGTTTTCTTCATCAAGCTTTTCTTATTATTTTGGGGTTCTAATGAAAGTTTTAAGTGTTTATTATATATTGCTGAACTTATTTATACATTCTAAAAAGTATATTAAGATTTCAATGCAAGACATGGGTTATTGGCGGGAAAGTGAAGAGTTGTGTCTGCGGTTTTGTTTTATTTTCTAAAATTTGTGTTATGTGGAATAATAATGTGAAATAATGGTGGATTATTAACCATTAAGTGTTCGTGAGTGTGCACGAATATCGGCAAACGAAACAAAACAGTGCAACGGCACTTTTCAAATTCTCTCAAGAATTCCGCGTGAGAACTTAGTAAAACCCCACATCTTTACTAAGATACTCGAGGGGTTGGGGGGTATATCATTCTCACTTCTCATTTCTATTATCATTTATCATCATCCTATATAGTTTATAACAGATAGTACTAATGAATTTAAGAAACTAATGACATGGCAGCATGGACTATGACCTTAGCCGGTTCCTCAGGGAACAAACTACACTTAAAAAAAATTGTCAAGACTCTATAAAAGCGAAGTTGCCTAGGTAGAAAAATTTTAGGGTTGCTATTTTATGAATTTTTATTATCTATCCTTTTTTATTATTTAGTACAATGTTTGGATATGTTTAAAAAATATATTAATACATTGAAAGGTTTCTTATTTTGTGTTATTTTTATAAAATATAATTTCATCACTGTAAGAATTAGGGGGCCCAGCCTCCATACAAAAATGGAACATCTCCTTCATGTATACGCATAATACGGGTTTTATTACAATATTGAGAGCGGGGCGTTTCATAAAGGCCGATCCGGATTTTATTATGTGGGCTTTGAAAGTGCTCGCTTTAGCCAGATCTCTTTATAATCTGATACGATGCTTCATTTTGCACTCAAGTTTTACGAGGAAAAGCTTTAGCTTTGACTCGGGTTTCAACGCTATCTCTGTCAGGTTTTTTAAGGCAGGTATCTAGGCTACTCTTAATTAAAGACGTAGAAGCACTCGACCTTCGTATCTAGGTTATATATCATAGGCGTAAGTTGGTAAATTAGTTATCCTACTAATATTATAAACGCGAATGTTTGTAAGTATTGATGTTTGTTACTCTTTCACGTAAAAACTACTGAATGGATTTGAATGAAATTCGGCATACAGATAGTTTATAACCGGGAATAACACATAGGATACTTTTTGACCAGATATACCCACGGGAACGGAAACCACGCGGGTGAAACCGCGAGCGGCCACTAGTAGATAAGTTGCGCACAAATTGCAATTTCGAAAAGGGTTGATAAAATTTCCACGAGCGGGATTTGAACGCGCCCCCTCTAACAAATAGGGTCAGGTGCACTACTAACTATACTGTCGTGGCTCAATCCAACCTGCCGTAATTTATCAACACTATCTACTTTTACTTTGTAAGCCAATGGAGCCTTATACAATGTCAACAACTATCAACATAGACATAGACATAGACATTCATTTAATTTATTTACTACATAAGCACACATAAATACATTCAAATCTTAATCTAAAAACATCAGATCTTATTATGTTTACAAATACCAATTTAGTTCGTAAATTAGGTTAACTTTTTGTATATGTTTTTGTAATTGTTTGTCGCCTCTGATATATTTTTCAAAAAGTCATGAATCTAAAACATTGTTCATGTATATATATATATATTTTTAGTTTCCTATGGGTAAGCACTTGGCTGGCCTTCATCTCACCAAGCGCACTTCACCCGGAATCCTCAACAAATTTTAGTATAGAACAACTATGTTTCAGACACCCTGGACCCTGTCTCCGATCAAAGGGTCTGAAGCTGCTGCGATACGCAGCGTTAAATGCTAAAATCTAAAGTTAATCTCTAATTATAGAGCATAGTAGCAGTCGCACTGCTGACTCACGCGCAGGTCAGAGCCGTAACACAATCAACGACACTCACTTTCTCACACCGACGAGGCTGCACCGCGCAACGCCTACCGAAACCCAAACTCGAGGGATTTTATATCTCTGGGCTGCCGATCAGCCCTAGTACCGTCTGATTATACACCAACTAGCCACCGATGGCTGTGATTTTAACCGAATTAATTAATTATTTCGAAATCTTATAGCGAGCGATACCGACATCAAACCGAATAAAAAATTACATTGACATTTTCTTATATCACCGTTTTCACCGATGGGTAAGGAATTAAGCTCATTCAGCCTAAAGATTAAATCTTAGTGTTCGATCTCGAACAACTACGTATATTTGTTTATTTATTGTATTTAGGACTACCAACAAGGTTTGTATCAAAACATTCACTGAATACAACCAGAAACTTATAACAAATACAAATCTTACTTAAAGGTTGCCACAGCATGTAGGTACAGGTACCAATATTAAGCAAATAACTAAAACTAAAAAAATAAAAATAATAACTTGATTCAACGGTTAATTAATAATGTTACCTCTACATACTGTTAGAAAACAATAAAACTACTGAAATTGATATTAGATAATGGTAATATTACCAGAATATCAATTTCATTAAAAAATCAGTAGTATCTTTTAGGTAGATATGACTATGGAGATGTTTTAAGTTAATTACTTAGCTGTTATTTGATAATATGATTTGAAACAAATTTTCTTCGTTATCGAATAGAGCCGCGTGAAATTGTAAAGCACTCAGCCGCATGATCTGATCAAGGCTCCGGTTGCCTGGAAGAATGGAACTCCTACTTACCAACAAATAAAGAAGGAAATTAGATCAAAACAATGAGCTCATTTTAATAATTTGTATTTGAAATACTTGTATAACGAGCGAGTGTAAAAAAACAATGAGATGACGGGTTATTGTCAACTTGTCACTAAGTAACTCCGTCACATATTTGTAACTTTCATACATCAAAAGTACCTTTATAAACTCGCTACTAGCATCAAAAACTACATGTAAAATAAACTATAAACGAAAATAATTTATAACATTAAAGTAGAACTGTGACGAGTTTACATTATGTAGGTACTTCTTTTGCGTGACAATGATGCACTATGTGTGCTATACGTGTGCACTATGTGAAGAGTTTTTAAACTCGCCACCTAATAAACACGCCACGCAGAAGTTTGTATACCCGATTTGATGTTTAAGCATATATGTGTATTAGGTAAGATGGCATCCCACTATGGAGAATAGGTAATAATAATAACATTAAAAAGCAGACGGAAGAGCTCGATGGCACTGTGGTTAAAGCGATCGGTCTGCGATTGCTGAAAGCAAATTTCGCAAATGCGGGTTATTGGATGGGTAATCAAAAAGCTTTCATCTCCAGCTCCTTCGTGCTTCGGAAGGCACGTACAAGCCATTGGTCCCGGCTGTTTTAGCAGTCGTTAACAACTATCGCACTGGCCTGCGTGGTGGTTTAAAGCATGTTCTCGGGAAGGCGCCTTCCAGCAGTGGGGATATAAATTAAACTAGTGATGTTGATGATGAATAACACTGAAACTCATTTAACAAAAATAAACACTATGAACCTTACGAATAACTTCCATAGTACTATGAATTAATCTCTATTAAGCAAACTATCTACATACATATAATGACTTGTCTTGACTGCCTGATTCATCATCGCCGAGCCGAAACCACTGAAGCTAATAAGATGAAATGTTTATATAATTTTTAACGCAAATTTTGCTGCGAACAAATTACAAAAACACAAATGTTGAAAAATTTTTTATCCACGAGCAGGATTTGAACCCGCACCCTTCTGACATACCGGGTCAGGTGCTATCCCAATTGAGCTATCGTGGTTCTAACCAGCCCGCCGAAATTATTCAACACTATTTACTTTTTACTTTGAAAGCCAAAGGCGCCCATTCAATGTTAACAACTACCGTCATTAACATCTGATCATAATATTTTTACAAATATTAAAGATCAGTTAAGAAGTAAGCAAGCTATTTATAAAATGTTTATATATATTTTAACGCAAATTTTGTTGCGAACAAATTACAAAAACACAAATGTTGAAAAAATTTCCACGAGCAGGACTTGAACCCGCACCCTTCTGACATACCGGGTCAGGTACTCTCCCAATTGAGCTATCGTGATTCTAACCAGCCCGCCGAAATTATTCAACACTATTTACTTTTTTACTTTGAAAGCCAAAGGCGCCCATTCAATGTCAACAACTACCGTCATATAATATGATAACTGAGTGACGTAACCAGCCACTAAGAAAGGATTTTACGCAAATCATCCCCCAATAAATGTCTTTTATTCTTATTCTTATTCCCAAGGGGGTCAAATAGGGAGTAAAAGTTTCTATGAAAGTCCGTCAGTTTTGAAAAATTCATAAAAATCATAAAAATTGGTACCTATTTGGCTTTTTGAAATATTTTCCTTTAAATGATTAAAAAAGGGAAGAAGATTTTTTTGGGGATATCGTTATTTTTAAAGTAAGAACTATAAAATTAATTATTTTAATCGATAATTAGATTTTTTAATAAAAATAAGAATGGCGTGTTTTAGCATTTTTCGAAAAACATTCCCTAGAGAGGTGTAATAGGGGAGGAAAGTTAGTACGGAAAACTGTCATTTTAAATGAAATTATGAAGTGTTCCATGATTATCCTTATAGATTTTGATGGGTTTTGACTTTTATTACAAACAATCGCTATTCCATGTGAGTAAAGCCGCGAGCAATATAGCTAGTTCAACATAAACTCTTTTACATTATATAATATCATAAACATAATTTGGTTCCTAACCATTAACTATTTCATTCGTAGCCTTCTGTGCCTTTTAATTCAATCAACGACAGTTCCTGCTATAGCATATAATGTTGTTACAAGCGCAATTTAAAATCCATGAATTATAAATGGGAATATTTACCTGTATGCGGCCCATCACCAACGTGCTGGAAGGAAAACATTCAGTACCTAAAGTTAACGGACGAGCTCTCCAGAATTTAATGTTCCTTTTGAATAAAATATGAAATTACAAATAAGCTCGGTACAACAAAGGATTTTTGTTATTATGAAGCACTTTATTATTCGAGATGTGTGATGTTATGTACCAAAAAAAGATTTTACCTATTTCTGTTTCCATTACTCATCGGAGTTTAACGCTTACTGCTTAGATATCTTATCTAATCTAAACCGACGCAGAAGTTATGGTTATATCAAACAATATTAGATATCACAGCGTAAAGATTTCGTTAGATAGACTGTGGTAAGTATTAATATTTAACAAAAATATTAAAAAGTTTTTAAACTAAGTTTTAACTTTTTTATGTGTTTTATATGTTATATAGAAAAGTGGCGGTAAACGCTTTGGTCAATATCAAGATGCGGAACCCACTATTTAAAATTTATATCAATGACGATAGTTGTGAAACCTATGATTTAAAATAAATCATTGCATGTTAAAAGGTTAAAAATAGTTACTATTTACTAACACACATGGTATATATGGACAATAAGCGTAAACTTGTCACCACCTTTTATTTTTATCGAACCTACACCTTTCCCCCACACAATCAATAATATCTTAATATTTAAGAAATTTAAGTAATTTTTCGTTGATGCTGTATCAATGAGACAATATAACCAAAATTTTTAAGACACTGGAACTCCAGCGGCCTGATTCCAGTGAACTCACTGGAAAAAGGATCGGAGAGAGAAAGAGAGTAATCTGTTGAAATAGAGTTAAAAAGAGTTGTATGCAGCAAATATTACTATAAATGCTGATGCTTTGAGCACAGTACAAAAATAGTTTTTTTGCTCGTGAACCATTAACGATTTCTAAGAAGGTCTCAGGATTTGTACTTAGAATTGTATTATATTTTTGTATTTGGTATTTTAAGACAAGGCGTCTTAAACACAAGAACATAATAATATTTTAAAATCCGAGGATTGAATAATCATATAATATTATATGATATGATAGCGTGCTATAGTTATAGGAAAACGGTCTGTTTCCCTCCAATTAGTGATAGCAACACAAACCGCATCCAATTTGCGTAGTCGAAGCTCTACCCGTGGCTCAATGCCGTATCCAAAGCGACGACGGGGGGCGAGGGGTGCTCCGGGATCCAGGACTGCCCCCGTTGCTCCTGGCAGTCGCTTCGGGCCCTCTGAACGGGGCACGCTCGCGGGAACTGGAGCCGGAGGCAAACGGACAACTTTTGGCGCGCGTTTTTGAAAAAAGTTTGCGTTCCAAATTCGAATGTGACAGTTTGTGATTTTGTGGAAGTCGTGGTATTAAGTTGTGAGTAAATGGGTACCGTGGATTTTGAGAAGTCTCGATTTAGGATTAATTTATGCACCACTTCCAATTTAAAAACGTTGTTAATTATATAGGAAGTTGCAAAAAGTATTAAAAATTGGCATTGAATAGTTATTTTACAAAACTGTAATGTTGTTTTTCTTAGCTGTCAATTATTTTTTCCTTAGCATTTAGGTTTCAAATACATTAACACTAACGTCGAAGACAGTCAAAACTTTAATTATTATAATTATCTAAATTAGCAATAAAATAAGCAGTAGTTAAGGATTAAGTACTGCTTTTTGATGAGTTAATCTTTATATGTCCTACTTAGAATAAACTTAACGTTGACATTATTTTATTATTTTATGTTTTGTTAATAAAGATTATTTTCTAAAATTGTTTACATTTAACTAAAGTATGCTTACATCTTAAAATAGGAATAAAATAAAACACAGTAATGAAACATAACATAACTAATTACATTAAAAAAAAAAAGAAAAAAAAATTAAGGTAACTAAAGACAAAATAAAACTTATAATTAAAAAATGTCCTCCAGCTGTGGGCTCATGGGAACGGTTCCAAGAATGCTGGCAACATTACCTCTTTGGATTAGATATTTGAAAACGTGTTAAAAAAAATGGAATAGTTAGATACCTATTACTTATGTCGATGGTGACTCACTGTAGTCTATAACTATCAATAAATAGGCAAAGATATTTATATATAAACACAGTCATAATATAAAAAATAAATAAATTGATAATGTGATACAGGTTTATTTAGAACAAAAAGAAAGTATATCTACCTATTTAACGATTTTCTGAAATGGAGCTAAATGAATATCAAAAACCTATAATGAATATATTAGTTTTCTAAGGCCCGATTTTTCAATCCTCAGATAAGTTTTATCTGGTTTTATCCAACGAATAACATTGTCATTGTGACATATTTTCTAAGAGAATCTGTCATTATGTCAAAACTATTCAATGAATAAAACTGACGATTGAAAAATCAGCGCTAAATGATATTCAAATACCTTTTACTACACAGTCTTATAAATTATGTTCTCATGTTACCTTATCAAATTATCGTTGCGTTTACGTTACACACCTAATTAACTACAATAATAAGATAATCAGCTGGCCCTTCTGTAATGATGTGCGAGTTTTAATTAAAAACAATAGGCTAGTGCGCGCTGAGGCATACGGTCTATTCATTCGAAGCAACAGGCCGCGAGAATCCACAAACACGGTAGAATGACTTTACACGACCATGGTATAGAGTTCAAAACTCTCTTTGTCTATGGTCAGCGATGTCGTTCGCACATTATTCGTGTTTTATTACACTGCTTATCCGCGTCCAACATGTTTCTGAACGAATGATCATGTAGGACAGGAACATTGTTGAAGAATATTCATTACACGTGCTGTGATAATAAGAGCTCGATGGTGCAACGGTTAGTCAGTCTGCGATTGCTGATGCTAATCAACGTTTGCAAAGAAAACGGATATGATGGGTGATATCTTGAAAGTTTTTGATTGTAAATGTATTTAATTAAATATTGTATGATTTGGTAACGATTTACTTTTTTTTTGTAAATGTAGGTACTTCTATTAAAGCTGTGGAGTTTCTTGCGCCTCTTCGGTCCCTGTTCGGGCGCCAATTGTAATGTTTATTAAGTAAGATTTTTAACGTGACCAATTAAATTAAATTAAATTAAATTACCTTTGCATAAAGATTCGGGCGCCAGACAGAGGTTATGCTCGGTCATATAAAAATCAAAACTAAATTTGTGCACACAGGATGTCAGCGGAGAGGCCAGACCTTTAATCCGCGAGGGGGTAGCAAGAAATAAAGCACTTCACTACTAAACAAATGTTTTATTGAAACATTACAATAGTCGCCTGCGAACAGGGACTTTGACTGGACTGCTTTCTTTAAACGTTCTTCATTCTTCTCCATAACTAAAAAAATAGACGTCCTGAATGGGTACGGGTACGTCGTTACGTTCCCTAAAATATGGTTGAGCGAAGCGATGGCTGATTCATATGTCATACTCGTGAACGGGTGCCGCCTGTGGAGGCTGGTCTGCTCTTGCATACTTATCTTATTGTTAGTATTAATTACTATAGTTTGACTTTGTTTTTCTTAAACAATTTTTGACTTTTATTAGAGTACTGTAGTGGTACTGTATGACATTGTGGAAATTGAAACTTATACCAGATGTAAATTTGATATATTAGATTTGTTTTTTTTTTTTTTTTTTTTACATGTTGTGGTTGTCCTTTATATTTTTTTGTGTTTATTTGTAATGGAAAGTGTCCTGCTATGATAGGGCATTTTTCAATTTTTATTTTTTTTGACGCTGTAAGGGAGAAAAGAGCTGGACACTTGCTGAGTTTCTTGCCGGTTCTTCTCAGTGCAAGATCTCCCGCCCAGAGTAGACTTACGAACCGATGGCATAGCGACATTCATAAGAGCTACTTGTAGCCTAAACTGAATAAATGATTTTTGAATTTGAAATGTTTGGACGACTCAAAAGCACTTTTCTTAAAGTTAATTTGAATAAAAAAATTACTTTGAAAAACCACGTTAGAACGTTAGAACCACGATAGCTCAATTGGAAGAGCACCTGACCCGGTATGTCAGAAGGGTGCAGGTTCAAACCCTGCTCGTGGAAATTTTTTCAACATTTGTGTTTTTGTAATTTGTTCGCAACAAAATTTGCGTTAAAAATTATATAAACATTTATAAATAGCTTGCCTACTTCTTAACTGATCTTTAGTATTTGTAAAAATATTATGATCGGATGTTAATGACGGTAGTTGTTAACATTGAATGGGCGCCTTTGGCTTTCAAAGTAAAAAGTAAATAGTGTTGAATAATTTCGGCGGGCTGGTTAGAACCACGATAGCTCAATTGGAAGAGCACCTGACCCGGTATGTCAGAAGGGTGCAGGTTCAAACCCTGCTCGTGGAAATTTTTTCAACATTTGTGTTTTTGTAATTTGTTCGCAACAAAATTTGCGTTAAAAATTATATAAACATTTAAAATTACTTTGACCAACAATTCTTTAGTTCCCGTCTTCTGTAGAGTCCCGTCTGCATTAGCAGTCTTTAACCAATCCAATTCAATCTGCACTGGACCTGCGTGGAGTTTATGGCCCGTTTCTCTGTGGTGTTCCCATCCGTGGGAAGGTTCGTGCCCAAACAGTACGGACAAAATGAGCTGGGGATAAAGATGAGTAGTGTTAGTGTTAGAAACTTATTCATTACTTATTGAGTTAACACCACAGATCAACTTGGTTAGCACAGTGAAAGCATCTACATATCTTTGGAAACCTTAAGCCACTTAATCCTCTTCTATATTAGGTAGGTAGGTATTATAGTAGGTTATTCTGCGACCTAGATCGTATTCTGTCTTGATTGTCACTCTTTGTCTTGTCTTTGAACTAAATAACTATTAACTTTTTTCGAAGAATAGTTATCTTTGTGTGAAAGTGACATTCGAGATAATTGATGTTTTAATTTTTTTGATTTCGCGTCAACTTCGAAAAGTATTTTTAAAATTATTCAATCATAGGTAATATTAGATACTCAAACCCTCTCCCTCCCTCTTATTGATGTTTTCAAAAAATGGAAAAAATATGTTTTTCTACCTTATTTTTGAGAGACCGCTATTGGGTTTCAAAAAATTAGTTTATTATATGAGTTACCGCTTTTAATTTTAGTGTGTTCATAGGAATTTTCACACAACTGTTTTTATATACCTACATTTTTGCTAAAAATCTTTATTAAACAAAATAAAACACGAAAAAAATGTATTTTGAAGTAATTTTATTATACTTCAGACAAACATACTACAAAAGTTAAAACTTTAAAATAGGCTCCTATGTCATAAATTACTCAGAAGTAGGGAGCTCTTCCAGAAAGACAGTCTATAGCATGGTATTATATTTTGAAGGGAATTCAAGATATTGCTCTTCTTGGCTTGCGAAATGCCGTTAAACATGGTTTTCTTCTTTGGAGGTGGAAGAACATTGGTTTTAAAATTTGTATGTCCAATAATACTATTGGTTATATGCTCACTATCAAAGGAAGTCGAAAGAATCGAAACTGACTCTCTTAGCTTCCACTTGCACTATATCGCAGATATAAGGACGTGGTTTCAAATTACTTCATGGTAGCTCACCTGAACACCAAATATCACACTCATAACACCATACACTAGCTATCACTTTATTATCACCAATTTCTAATTATTCCCGATTGTATCAACTGCACGACCTACTCACGACGTTACTTCAAGCAAAACAAACAGATCTGACAAGTAAAATAATTGTTGGTAGTAAACCTTCGATTGATAGATAGTTTGCACTTGAATACCGCCCGTATCGTTCATAAGGTAGCGTTTATTTTTGTATAACAAGCTGTGCGACTGCAGCGGCATCTCACATTTTGCGAACTATTTTCGCCTAATTTTACTAAGCGCTAGAGCCATATCTATTACTTTGCTTCACATTCTAGAGATACCGCCAAATTTCGTAGAAATTTTGACTGTCAATTAGAAGAACTTTTTTAAGTTATTCTGCCGTAGGTATAAATTTACGGCCATTGTGATTAAAAATAATGATACACCTCTCAGGATCTTAGTACCTAATCTATTACTAATATATAAAGCTGAAGAGTTTGTTTGTTTGTTTGTTTGTTTGTTTGTTTGTTTGAACGCGCTAATCTCAGGAACTACTGGTTCGAATTGAATAATTCTTTTTGTGTTGGATAGTCCATTTATCGAGGAAGGCTTTAGGCTATATAACATCACGCTGCAACCAATAGGAGCGAAGCATCAGTGAAAAATGTTGCAAAAACGGGAAAAGAGCCTAAAAAATTCAGAAAGTCACTATTCCACGCGGACGAAGTCGCGAGCACAGCTAGTATCGTATAAATTTGAGATATGCAATATTTTCTTAGTAGGTTTAAGGTTTCAAGCCCGGTGAAGCTGGAAATGCCCCTCGGCAACCAGCAGTCTCTCTCCAAAAAAAAAAAAAAAAAGGTTTAAGGCGGTTTCTGGGTGAGATAAGCCCTCTTTAGCTTCACATAACCTGTAGGAAATTTGTTATGCTATCAGATGCAACAAAAATCATAAAATGGCCTTTTTTTGAGATACCGCTTTTTGGCTTAAGAGAATAAATACATGACATCTTGTTTTTTGTCTTTTAGTTCTTTTTTTGCCTTTTTTGTCATGGCAGTCGTGCTTTTTGATTTTTTTTTTAATAATTCGGGGAAAAAAATGCCGATTACTGGGATCTGCCAAACACGCTGCCACTAACTACTGTTTAATATGTTAACGGAGGTTGAAAGACAGAAAGTTGTTTTTTTTTAATATAAAAACATTTTTATCCTATAATGTGCAAAGAAACTACCTACAGTTTAAATTACACAATATAATATGCATATACAAGGGTGACCTTATCTCTAAAGGAGATCTCTTCCAGCCAACCCTAGCTGTAGTAAGAAGTAAAAGTCTGCGGGACCAATTAAGTATTAAATTTAGTTTAGGATTATTTTTTTGTGCACGGACCTTAAGAAATGACAAAGTGAAAGGGATTGAGTATTATTTATTATACTTTTGTATTAATATTTATCAAAGAAGCAATAACGTAGATCGAGACGGCAGCGTAGACAGAGACATAATAATTTGTCCAGTTCGAGATCGTACTTATCTATCTATTCATTTCCGGGAAGACTGTAACGTAGCTTTGTTCTTTATTTTCAAACAAACGTTGTTGTACAATACAAACCGTACTCGGAAACTAAACGGCACAGATAGCAAATAAAAGGAAAACCCAACAAAGGAATATAGGTACTTACTAAGGTATATATTATATTCTTGCAATAGCGTATTTCGCGTGAAACGTCAGCATTTATGAAAAACGGAAACCCGGGCAATGTTTCAACGTTTTGACGCTGAAGTTTTTATTCCTTTAGTAAAAAAATGTTCACTTAACATAGGTACTCAGTTAGCGAAGTTCATAGACAGCATATTTATAAATAAATAAATAAACTTTCCTACACTCACACCAATTATCTAGCCCAAGAGAAGCTTCGTTATGAAACTCGTTAAATGGTTACTAGACAACGGATAAACATACTTAAAATACTTAAATACATACTTATTATACATAGAAAACACCCATACCCGAGACAATATAGAAAAACAATAATTTCTAAATTGACCCGACCGGGGATCGAACCCGGGACCTCAGAGATGGCGACACCATGAAAACCGGTGTACAAACCACTCGACCAAGGAGGTAGTCGAATTTATTTTGCATAATTAATTATTTTAACTACCTCTGTGGTCTAATGGTTAAGACTACTGGTGTCAGACCCAGTGGTCCCGGGTTTGATTCTCGGTCGGGGGTACATGTTTGTGTACTCGGTTTGGTTGGTGGTAGGGCTTGTTTGTCCGCCTGGCTAGCTACAATCTTATCTAAATGTGTCGGCGTAACATCAATGTTTGTAGCATTGTTGCGTTCCGGCAGCTAGAGATAAGATAGCCAGGATATACAGTGCCTCACTAGTTGAGGATTCTGGGTGAAGTGCGCTATCACCATTGGTCTTATCATCTCTTACATCAGGTGAGATAAAGGCACTGTGGTAGTGATGACAACGGGTTGTGATTACCAGTAAGAAAAAAAATATTTTGTGATTTCATCATCATTGATGCCATGGTCCTTGGGTTCAGTCATGGCCACGTACCAACGAAGCTCTATTATGGAACAGCGTTTTGTGATTTAAGCCAGATTATGTCCGTGCCATTTTCTTTTCAATAAATTGTCTCTCTCGAGCTCGACTGTCGCAATGATTAACGTGCCCGGTCTGCGTTGCTAAGGTTAAGCAACTTTCGCAAAGGCCGGTCATCAAATGGGTGACCAAAAATTGCTGCAACGGATGGATGGATTTGGATGAAATTCGGCATACACATAGTTTATAACCTGGAATAACACATAGGATACTTTTATCCAGATATTCCCACGGGAACGGGAACCACGCGGGTGAAACCGCGAGCGGCCGCTAGTTAATAAAATTAAAAAAAAACCGTTAATAACCGTTAATAACCATTCTAAATGTTATTTTATATCATGTTTTTACTGTAGCGTTTCTTAACTAGCTAGAGAGAGTTGCGAGGTAACTATAACGTTAATGTGTTATTTATTATTTTCTTGTCTCCGTGGGTTAATGTCGCTTTGTACAAGGTCCTTCCCCGGGGCTTGGATTAATGCGACTGCAACAATTAGCCTCACACAAGCGTATTCTGCTATTTACTTTGAAGTAGTTAATATTTTGCTACGTTATTTTGCTAAGCTTGACAATAAATATATTGCATTGCATACTATAACGTGTTTATTTAAATTATTTTGTATTATAATTTTTTTATTACTTTACATATTCATAAAGAGCGTCAAAAGCTAAATTCTTTACAATATAAAATATTTTAGCAGTCTTTAATTAAAAGCAGCAAAATTAACATAAAGAGCTATGTACACAGGCCTCGTTAAAACTTGCGAGACATACAAACAAACTAGTAATAATATAAAACTTATTACTTACTATTAACCACTTATTAATATTCACAAAAGTTTCATCTACTCACCAAGTGAAATAGAAAATAGCTTACAACATTGAATAACACTATAATCAAACAGTCTAAAAGGCTTGAATGTATACTATTTCAGTTCACGTAAATGTTTATATAATTTTTAACGCAAATTTTGTTGCGAACAAATTACAAAAACACAAATGTTGAAAAAATTTCCACGAGCAGGGTTTGAACCTGCACCCTTCTGACATACCTGACCCGGTATGTCAGAAGGGTGCAGGTTCAAACCATGCTCGTGGAAATTTTTTCAACATTTGTGTTTCAGTTCACTTAGTTTGGCATCAGTATCTCTTTGGCAATGAAGTACTTTTGAACTTGAAATTGATTTACAATTCAAACTTTTGGTTTTTACACACTGCCAATATGAAGAGAATAGCGAACGCTAGCTCTAGCCCGTCCGTGGAACATGAGCATCACTTCACTGCACACCAAATGTATTCCAAGCGTAGAACACGGACCTGAAAAAAAGACGGACGTAATCTCGTCTAATCGTGAGTGAAGCATGGTAATGGCCGCCCGTTTAAGTTGTGTTTGAGGGTTGCCATATAAACCATCAATTTCCCTACTTTTTAAATCTCGCAAACTAAAACATTGTTAGGATATTTCAGCAATTTAAACGGTTGCACTTCAGAATCATAATGTTTTAACCGCACCTGTGGTCTAGTGGTTAAGACCACCCAGAGGTCCCGGGCTCGATTGCCAGCGGGGGGTACATGTTTGTGTCCTCGGTTTGGTTGGTGGTAGGGCTTGTTTGTCCGCCTGGCTAGCTACGACCATCTTATCCAAATATGTCGCCATACCTCAACGTTTGTAGCATTGTTGTGTTCCGGTAGCTAGAGATGAGATTGCCAGCGCCTCACGAGTTGCAATTTCCGGTTTTTTTTGTGCGCTGAGAAGGACAACCCACCTATAGCAACCCCGAGGTGGGAGGAGGTGAATACTACATGTATGACTAACCCAAGCGGTTGAGATAGACTCTACCAGACTCTTACTGACTAAACACCCCCTGGTGTTGCCTACTTATAGCCTTGAAAGATGTTACACATCAATAAGGTTATTTGTTTGCGTTGCTCTATCGCGTTTGTATGAAGCTTGCTTTCTGCAGTCACCTTATATTGTGCGTTGTGTCTGCGTTGGCGAACATATTAAATGTAGTTTAACACGAGCGTAAAATAATACATCCCAGGGGATCTATTTTTGAATCGCACGTATGACATTGTGTTGTCGCATGCGACTTAAGTCACACTCGTCTTCGAAGTCGCATGACGCCGATTTTCCGGATTTTTCGTAGAATCGTTCGTTTCCGGTGCTGCCAACGTAATACTAAATGGATGATGTTATCCGTTCCGCGCAGAATTTAGACCAACCGCAATGAAAACGGAACATAATATCTATGTTTCTATTGGCTGTTAAAAAAAATCTTTGCTTTTTAATAGAATTTGACTTTTGACAGGTCTAGCAATCGCTTTGTGTCGCTCGACCGCAACGAGTGCCCACAGCACGCAAAATATGGAAAGTCAAATGTCGAACGAAAATCAGTAGAAACCAAGCGCTTGACTCGAGGCGAAGGAATCAAAAATACAGCCTCAGGGCTCGAGATAATAATTAGCCTTCGCTATGTATATTCTGCTATTTACTTTGAACTGATTCACTTCTGCATGTGAGCTCACGAATGAGAGGTGAGAAATGTTTTAGTAGGTACGAGTATAACAAACATAGGGTGCCTGCTTACCCTACCAGTGTTCCACACATTTTACGATAGCATAGTTGGCAGCGCACCTGACCCGGCATGTCATGGGATGCGGGTTCGAATCCCGCTCGTGGAATTTTTTCAACACTTTGTCTTTTTTCAAATTGTAATTTGTTCGCAACAATATTTGCGTAAAATTATATGTAGGTAAATAATCAAAATTTGCGTTGCCAAAAAAAGTAGACTTTCATAAAAAAAATCGGGATGGCACTAAGAAACAAGTGGTCTTTATTCAATTGTTGGTATATTTAGACCCTTATTTTTAACGATTAAAAATAACAATGTCGATCGCTGCTCCTTGTCAAACACTGGTACCACTACCCCAACTACTGAACTGGTTCTAAAAATATTTTTCTAGTTGCAAAATAGAACTATCCATAGTAACATAGCAACATAAGGCTATGAAACAACTTTTACAAATATCATCATCATCAGCTCATTTTATGTCCCCACTGCTGGGGCACGAGTCTTCCCTATGGATGGATAGGGAGAACGGGCCATGAACCACCACGGCCCAGTGCGGATTGGTGGTTATTAACGACTGCTAATGCAGCTGGGACCAACGGCTTTACGTGTCTTCCGAAGCACGGAGGAGCTCGAGATAATATTTTTGGTCACCTATCCGATGACCGGCCTTTGCGAAAGTTGCTTAACCTCAGCACTCGCAGACCGGGCGCGTTAACCACTGCGCCATTGGAGCTACCAAATATACTCGAGTTTGATTTCTACATTTTTTATTTTATCCTGACATTTCGAAGATCCAACCCTTTACAGGGTCCATGGAGACAGAGAGATGAGTCAAAGTCAAAGTCAAGGTCAAATATTTTTTATTCGAATAAACTTTAGAAAAATGCTTTTGAATCGACGAGGCAGAGTTATAGTGTATGTAGTCTTAATAATTTTGTAATTTGTATAAAAGTTATTAGTAATTTACGTGGCGGGGATCTTGATTTTTCTCAACAATTACAAAACATATGAAAGTGATATTTGATGACATGATTTTTCATTTAATTGAGTTCATTTTGTTAGTTGCAGAAATACGATTTTTCAACTTTTATTATAACAGAGAAAAAAAATATCAAAGTAACCTCTTTTAAAACATAGATTCACATTTTACAGGCTAACCAGACCGATTTAAGCATCAAAATTTTCTTAGTAGATTAGTCTTAACACACAATTTAAAATTGTAGTTCATTTTTTTTAAATAATTTGTAGTTTTAATTTGAATGAAAAAAATCCAGTTTTTCATAGGTACGGGGCGCGCAAACGCGCGTATCAAAACGTATGAGATTTATTGTTTAGCGATGCGTCGCCTTAATAGAGTGTTGGCGTAACCTTTAGAAAACAATATACCTAAGTACCTACATAGGCTACGTTTTGTTACATTTTTTTGGAGTGAGTTCGCTGATGACCTCATACGGCCATTTTAACTCACCGGACTACTTTTAGGGCGGTGAGAAACTTAAAGGGTTCCTCAAGCCGTGTGATCGAAACACCGTCAGAGGTTTTCATAGGTTCCCGTTCCCTACTAGATAGAGATTAGACTAGATTCTCCGAGGGTTCGGTTCGGATCGGGTGTTATAATACAGTCATACACAATGTTACCAAAATCACATTATTACAATCTCATTACAGTGATAGCAAAGATATATTTAAGTTTGTCTCTCTTTTATCAAATTCAAATTCGCTATTAGAAAGGCTGTGATAAATCACAGTCCAGTTTAAACGAGTTTAATTGACACATTAACATAGGGTAGGTGAGGGGTGTCGCTACTACTACCTAACATATTGTTTCGCTGTGTATGTGCAGTGGGGCGTGCCATTCGAGCGCTTTTACCCTATATGAGGTGCTTTTTGTGCAAGGCCGCTTAACCGCGAATGATAAACACAACTATCAAAGTTCGATGGGTACTTTACATCTTTTACATAAAACAACGCCTCGGTGACCAAGTTGTGCTTGACCCATACCCGAAGGTCCCTGGTTCAATGCCAAGGTCGGGCAAAGTGTGTTTTGTTTTTTTGTTGCATATCCCGGGTGTGTGATCACCAACCAATTGATTTCTTGATTTGATTTCAATGATGGAGACCATTGCCCTCCATCAGTGGGACAGTCATAGGACATATAGCATAGAGTAAATAAATTAACCAAACTAGTATAACTAGTGGTCGCCCAGTGGTCGAAATTGGTTCGAAATTAATTTTATTAAGGCTGCACGGATTGTATCCTAAGCAATGAAAAATTAAAAAGATAGAATGTGAGGCTGGGTTGGCATTGACAGATTTCGGCCGCTCTTCTTCCATTTTTGAAATTTTTGAAAAGAGTAGGTATATATGCGTGTGTGTCAAATACATGGTAGTGTGTGTAATGTTTGTTTTATTGATTTAATGTATTTTTTATGTATAATTTAAAAAAAGTATTAACATTCTGTACTCTTTTTTTATATAAACTATAAGTGTGCGAAATTTCATACTCCTCCGTCTGCGCAATTTTCGTAAAAGGGGTACAAAGTTTTTTCTTCGCGTATTAATATATAGATAACATTTCAACAAAAACGACTTGTCTCATGTGAGACTCGAACCGATGACCTCTAGTTTACTGAGCAACAGCTCTATCAATTGAGCTGCCGAGACATTGATGATGATTTAAAAGTGATGTAAAATAATATTTTCTATAAGATATAATTATTCATTTACAAACTTACAACGACGAGTATCATTACATGATATCCCTGATGCGATAGTGTAGTTAGTTAGTGTAGCCATTATTATATATTATACAATTATATTCGCCATTGTAAGAAGTAAAGAAATACATAAATAAATGATTTATTGGTTTTGATAACTAAGTTTAAGGAGCTGTCACTTAAAATTAAACATCTTTGTTCAATTCAAGTGCAATTTTTAGTTCGATTTATATGATTGTTAATGCAAAATAACAATTCAAGGTGGTTGTCTACGTTCCATGCTCCGCTTATGTCAATATTGAAGTGTTTCCCCGTAAATTTAGCTCCAATTTTGACGCTGGGCACTGTTTTGACGTGGCACCGGGCAAACAACACTGCTTTTAATAAAACTCGCCGCCCGCCCACCGTCCGACGCGGCGGGCGGACAGACGCCAAAGGCTTTTATTTTTCAGTGACTCAATTAAAAAACGGCGAAGCGGTGTGCGTGAAAAAGTACAATTTAATGAACGGAATGTAATTCAATATTCTTACATGAAAGATTTATTGTGTGCAATGCAGGTAAAATGAGATGCAAGATACAAGAAATATGTAGACAGAATGTGTGAAAAACAGAACCAAAAAGAAACTAAAGTTAAGGAGACATTTAGTCGAAACTATAGACAATGAGCATGCTGTCGCCGACATTTATAATAGTACTAGCGTGGTACAGTCGGCGGCAGATCAACCTACCGAACTAATATAATAATAGTTAAATAGTGTTGAATAATTTCGGCGGGCTGGTTAGAACCACGATAGCTCAATTGGGAGAGCACCTCACCCAGTATGTCAGAAGGGTGCGGGTTCAAATCCTGCTCGTGGAAATTTTTTTCAACATTTTGTGTTTTTTTTTTCTATTATTATTAGTTGAAATGAAAGAAAGCGTTTCGTAATTATTGTTAAGGCGAACTCTTTATATAGCAAAGATCAATGTTAATGAGTAGCCGCGGATCGTGCTCAGTGGCGTGCACTTGGAGAGGCCTATGTCCAGTAGTGGACTAGTTTTATGCTGATGATGATGATGATGATGAATGTTAATGCACGCCAAGTTCCAACATCTACCATGCTAAGCGGAATAATTTTACTTTGTTATCTCTAGTTTAATGTTACTTAAGTATAATTAACTGTTTGAAATTATTCATTGTCGATATTAAATGTATTTTCAACACCGTCTACTCAGTACATCCAAGTCTATTTCATTCCTTTCAGCTTAAATCAGCATTTATGATGAGAAAAAATAAAAAAGTTTTGCTCGCACATTAATTCTATCTGTACTTTGATCTTCCATAGCCAAATCTATTTATGTGACATTAATGCCAAACTGAAAGTTAATTAAAAGTGAGGCTAATATTTTCGCATTTTTAGCAGTCATCAAAGGTTTTAAGTAACTCGAAGGAAAAACGGTTCAGAGGTTAGCGGGCCCTTTACTCGTCTTTTCCTCCCTAGTAAACGTTGACTTCTCTAAAAAGGTTCGTAACCTAAGGATACCGAATCTAATTAATATTTCCTTGGCTTGAAGGTGCACACTGGTCTAATGTCTGTTCGTAGTTGTGTTCGTTCTTCACCTTTTATATTCTCAGAAAAGGTTTTAGTTAAATTTAATTATCCCATTTTTGCGCTGCCAAAAAAGTCTGTGAAGATATTTTCTGAGTTGCTTGATGAGAGCTGTCTTGTTGATTCTTGGTTAACAATGGAATATAAAATGAGCTTACTACGATGTTGCTAATACATAAATATATATTAGACATAATTTAATGTCGACCTCCTTGGTCGAGTGGTTTGTACACCGGGTTCGATCCCCGGTCGGGTCAATTTAGAACTTATTGTTTTTCTAAATTGTCTCGGGTCTGGGTGTTTTCTATGTATAATAAGTATGTATTTAAGTATTTTAAGTATGTTTATCCGTTGTCTAGTAACCATTTAACGAGTTTCATAACGAAGCTTCTCTTGGGCTAGATAATTGGTGTGAGTGTAGGAAAGTTTATTTTTTTATGGGGAACTAATTTTTAACATCCACCAAAACCCGCCACAATATCGAAAAGTTCGTTTTCGACATTGACCCGACCGGGCATCGAACCCGGGACCTCAGAGTTAGCGCCGCCCAAAGTCCGGCGGGCAAGCCACTCGGCTACAGAGGTCGTCCACAGGTCTTATCTAAAGCCCAGGCTCGACCGCGAAATGAGCGAGGTCATTAATGAGCCCTCTTATCTTGCAACGATAATTTTCATAGTTGAGACTCGACCGCGAAAGTTGCTAGCGGAGAGCCTCAAATATGAAAATTATCATTGCGAGTTAAGAGGGCTCATTAATGACCTCGCTCATTTCGCGATCGAGCCCGGGCTTAAATTAAATACCTATGTCGCCATAATATCAATGTTTGTGATAGTAAAAAATCTTGCTTAACGCTCTCAATCAGCGAACTTCGCCTACCCATCTTGGAGCATCATGCAAACACGAGTCGCCCACATCCATTTCAACTTTGCGGATGCTTTACCGACATTTTCAATTCCAGTTAGTAAGTGAGCTACTATATCACTGAAGTATCACTATTAAACTTTCACGTTACGTTTCAAACAAAGTCTTTTTTAGGTTTAACACAAACTAGTATAATATCAACCAGCCCGTGACCACCACCACATGCATATTAGTCGAAACGTCGCGTTGGGTATAAAGGTATAAACTACTCACTGCTTACACAGTATACCTAGTCACAAAATATGGAGACTGCGTGGTAAGCTAAGAGGAGCTCGATGGCGCAGCGGTTAATGCGCCCGGTCTGCGAGTGGCGAGGTTAAGCAACTTACGCAAAGGCCAATCATCGGATGGGTGACCAAAAATTTATCATCTCGAGCTGGGCCCGCGTAGGGGTTTATGGCCCGTTCTCCCTATCCATCCATAGGGAAGGCTCGTGCCCCAGCAGTGGGGACATAAAAATGAGCTTATGATGATGATGTGGTAAGCTTCATGTTCTGAGCTGTTCCGAGATCCGTGTCCGTAAGAGAGAGGTCGATGTGTGCGTGCACGTGTCATGTGTGCGTTGCTCATGCGCTGTATGTATTAGGAGGAAATACTAAGGTCGACTGAATTGAAAAATATGTATGAAAAGTAGACAAAATCAACGTTTCGTAGTCCCCTGATTCCTCCTCCAAAACTGGACCGTTTTAATTACTTTTTCATTAAAAATTAAAGGCTTGGCTTTGATTGAGCTGTGTCCCTATTAAATCTCGCCATCATTCTTTGACAGTTCGTGGTAGTCTGATGTACAGGTGTGTGCGCAAAAAAAATAAATGCGTTACTATTATGAGTATAAACTATAAAGGATATATAAACGAGGCAATTGTTAGCTTTTATAACTCTGACATTATTTAAGATTTTTTTATGTACTCCGTTCCACCTGGGGGCCTAGTGTGAGTTTAGTTGTTTTGTTTTATATAATCTCGTCAAATTTGTTTGCTGGATGTCTGAACACAGCGGAAAGTCTGGCCAATTTTTAAGGTTTTAAAAGGTTCATATATATTTACTAATAATTAATTTATGAAAATAAACGAAAACATAGGGATATGGCAATAGCGGCCATAGATTTTCTTGAAAAAAAATATTGCTCTAGTAGTATTATCCAGGAATGAAACAGGGGACTACGTTTGTATGGAAAAACGACCATAGTGTTCGGAGGTCTCCTTGTCTCCTCCTTCATGAGATGAAAGTTTAAGTGCTTAGCCTTATGGATAAAAAACAAATTACTTTTTCTGACAGGGTTCACAGAACAGTGCAGAACAGCTGCTCTAACGTTATCAAGCACAAGTTCGATCATGTGGAGTACTGCTGCCACCTTTGGGATGGATCAGCCAAATACCATCTGGCTGCTTTGGACTCGATTGAAAAACGAGCTAAGAAACTCATTGGTGACCCTACCCTGATGTCTATCAGGGCAGGGTCTTTGCAGCTTGGCGTCTGCCAAGCTGCAAAGTCTAGAACATCGGCGTAGGGTGGCTCGTCTGTCGGTCTTCTACAGGATTCATTTCGGGGAGTGCGCGAAGGAGTTGCATGACCTAGTCCCACCATCCACTTTCCGCTATCGGAGCGCGAGGTGCGAGTTCCATCCCTATGTTATAGATATCCACCTTGTCGCACGAGCCGATTCGGTTCAACTTTCTTAGTGCGTACAGCTAGGGAATGGAACGCGCTGCCTGCGAGTTGTTCCCTGAAAGGTATAATCTGGACCTCTTCAAGACCAGAGTGAATAGGCTATTTCTAGGCAAGCATGTTCCATCCTTGACCGCACCGTCACTTAACATCAGATGAAGTGTGGTCAAATGCCTGCATATAACCATTAAAAAAAAAAGATTTACCAATCTTATGGTTTTTCAATATAGGTACCGTAGACATGTACCTAATTATTGCGTATTGAGTATTAGAAGCCGTCATCCTTTTCTCTACAAACAGTAACGCAGAAAACAATTATAACATTCGTTACAGTTCCCATTTTGTTAATGAGTTCATCGTGAAACTGACGATAAAATATCTTGATACTTGTTGCCCCGTCTCTGGCGGAACTAATTTGCCAACTTTGCTGGCAAAGCGCCAAGGCACAAGATAAGGAGACAGCAGAAGGCCAGCGCCATACAAACGCGCTTGGACAACGCACACACAGACATCCTCGCACGGACAAAGATCGGGATCTTCAAGAAACGAGCCTATTATTTCTTTGGTTTTGCGGGTGTCCATGGGCGGTGCGGCGGTGATTACTTCCTATCAGGTGACCCGCCTGCTCGTTTGCCTCCTTCTAATATAAAAAAAACACACAATCTCGCAACAGGGTGCCTAGTGTGAGTTTTGTTTACTATAATAATATACATAATATATTACTATTATAAACTATAGATATGTTACGTTCATAGTAATTTGCGTTTTAAATCTATTCCGAGCAGTCAAAAACTGCACATATTGACAAGTTTCACTGATAAGTAAAGTAAAAGATGCAAAATAGCACGCAAATGAAAGAGATAGCTATAATTTTAATGATTGCACTTCACATGTTTCTTGTTCATAGAGTAACATTTATAGTCGTAGGACTAATTTACAAGACGTGCTAATTAGGACGTTTTTGAGTCTTCTTGTTTTATATAATATCATTGATTACGTCGAAAATTAGTATGGCATTTTAGCAGCGCGTCCTGCCGACATACGAGAAGAGTTAACATTTTGCCATACAAATTAACGTTTTCGTTAACGTGATCGAGTAGTTCCCATATCCGTGTCCGTGAGAGGGTCAATGTGTGCGTTGGTCGAGTGCGGTATGTATAGTCGACCATAAAATTGCTTTATCACTTTTGACAAAAACTTCCATTACAATAAAATTTCGCTAAGGTTCATTGTCAATAATGACAACGTATCTGTCCCTTGGTGTTATAAACAAAAATAGAACTTGTTGTTTTATTATATGCAAACAAAATTCACTTCTAAGGTGGTAAAGCAATATCATTGTCGACTATACTAAGCTTACTTTCTAGGTTTCCCATGTTTTGTGGCCAAGGCTACACTCTTTTTTATACAAGCTTGGTTTTATATAAAGTTTTAATTGTTAAACATTTCAATACACCCACACTTTCAAAGTTCATTTTTTTCATTCCAACGTCATCACCTATATTTGACAACCTCCTTAGTCGAGTGGTTTGTACACCGGTTTTCATGGTGTCGCCATCTCTGAGGTCCCGGGTTCGATTTAGAAATTATTGTTTTTCTAAATTGTCTCTCGGGTCTGGGTGTTTTCTATGTATAATAAGTATGTATTTAAGTATTTTAAGTATCTTTATCCGTTGTCTAGTAACCATTTAACGAGTTTCAGTTGACTGCAACAAAGTTATTGACTCAATAACTAGCAATAGAAATATAGGTAAATTGTAAGTGCCTTACAAATAAACAAATAATAAGGTCCGATTAGTTATTCCGTGTTTTGCTCCTGTAATGTAAACGTCATTTCAAATAAGAATAAGAGAGACAAAACACGGTATAACTATTCGAAGCTTATCATTGGTATTTTACGTGGCGGGGATCTTGATTTTTCCCAACAATTACAAAACATATGAAAGTGATATTTGATGACATGATTTTTCATTTAATTGGCTTAATTTTGCTAGTTGCAGAAACACGATTTGTCAACTTTTATAACAGAGAAAAAAATATCAAAGTAACCTCTTTTAAAACATAGATTTGCATTTTACAGGCTAACCAGACCGATTTAAGCATCTTTTTCTTAGTAGATTAGTAAGAAAAAGATGCTTAAATTAATTACACACACTTCAAAATTGTAGTTCATTTTTTTAATAATTTGTAGTTTTAATTTGAAGGAAAAAAAAACAGTTTTTCTTATAGTACGGGGCGCAAACGCTCGTATCAAAACGTATGAGATTTATTGTTTAGCGGTGCGTCGCCTTAAGGCACTAAGGGTTTCCTATTATTTTCACGCTCCAATTCTCTAGATAACTGTCATGACACTGGATGTTTTCTGAATTCAAGTGCATGAAATCCTTTGCACCTACTTAGTGTAGACTAGTAGTAGAGTAATCTAGAGTTAGTTTGATAACATAAAACAATTGTTTTAGGGTAACAAAGTATGATTTAAAACATAATAAACACTAAACACGCCTGGGATAGAACGTTTGTGTGCTTAGCCTAGTAAGTGACTGAAACGAATTCAAAACATGTTTCGAAAAGTTATATGTTAAAGTATGCTTCTTTGCTTTCATGTTGGAAACAGCTGACTAAAGTTTGAGAACCGCAAAGCTAAGCAAGCGGAAAAACCGACCGCAAAGTTGATGTTTGCTTGGTGGCTTTGACTAGTAAAGTACACACGCCTGCACATCAACCTACCACAAACTGTCAAATTTTCTCAATAGACTTTGATCTTTATGACTGAACCTTAAGGTTGAAAATGTATTGAAGAAATTTGACAGATTTGGATAGGTTGATGTGCTGGCGTCTGTACCTACTAGAATTTTTGTTTATTATTCATGAGTTTTTTTTGTTATGGTAATATTGTCATGTTTCGCTTTTGATTTTTTTTAATTAAAAATTCAAAATCATTTATTTAGTTTAGGCTACAAGTAGCTCTTGTGAATGTCACTATGCCATCGGTTCGTAAGTCTACTCTGGGCGGGAGATCTTGTACTGAGAAGAACCGGCAAGAAACTCAGCAAGTGTCCAGCTCTTTTCTCCCTTACAGCGTAAAAATATTGGAGTTTAGGTTGTTGTGATAACATGGCAGTCATAAATCGAACCAACCTATTATCAATGTATCGATTTTGTTCAATAACTGTTATTTGTTTGTTAACAGAAAAAAAATAATTAAATAAAGCCAAGATCACCTAACGGCTCCCCCGCCCACGACCGATTTTGTGCAGGACCGATTTTTTTCCCCGAGGTTTTAGTACCGAAATTTGTAACCGACTTTTTGTTGGACGTGTGGGTTGCAACATAGAATTCCATACGTTTCATTTTCACCGACTAAAAAAGCGGTCACCGACTATCGGACGTGATCGACGGCTCTAATAATTACCCAGATTGACATTAGTGCCGGAGTAGGGGTATAAGCGTCTCGAGCGTAAAAAAAAATTCTATGTTTTTAATTTGTTCGAATTTATATTGATAAAAAAATTTATAGGTACAATTAAAATGCTTTAAGCATACACCGGGGCTGGGGGCAACCCCTATGCCTTTCTCTCCCTCTTCCCTCATCCAGCACGAGGGGAGGTATACCCACTAAAACCTGCAAATCAGCCTACCACAAACTGTCGACCTTCCTCAATAAACTTATAACAGTATGTATAACACTAGCTAACCCGGCGGACTTCGTAGCGCTTTGACAGTTTTCGTGACAACAAAACAAACAAATAATTTTGTTTTTTTGTAAAATTAAATTGTCGTTTTTAATATTTTCCGTTACTTATTATTTATGTTTCATCATCATCATCATCATCATCAGCCTACAGCCTATATCAGCCTATCTTTTATTTATGTTTATCACCGTTTAAATCTTCCTTGAATTTCCACAAATATTTAAAAATCAAAATTAGCCATTTTTCATTAAAATATCCAAGAACAAATAAAATTGAAGTTTCGAATTCTAACCCGATTTAAATATTCTTCATAAGTAAAAAAAGTTTATTCAAAACTTGAAATAGATTGGACCAAAGAATCTCGTTGTCCCATACAAACATTACCCCCCTTTTTCACCCCCTTAGGGGTAGAATTTCGGAAAATCCTTTCTTATCGGATGCCTACGTCATACAAAGAAAACACCCTCCAAGCTTCAGGTCTCCACGATCAGCGGTTTAGGCTGTGCGTTGATCCGTCGGTCAGGCATTCAGGACAAAGCAGTTTATATGTATAGATGGTTGAACATTTATTGAAGAAATTTGACACTTTTGGATAGGTTGATATTATGCAGGCGTATGTACCATCCCCTTTCTGCACGAGGATGGCTGGGGAATCTCGGGATCACGAATGGCAAGCACCGACCGAGGCCCCCCCAACAACACAAACAAAATCGTTGGACAAATCATCCGCGCTTTCAGGTTTCAAATCAACACCTCTAACGAACCAGACCGCAGATCTTGCTAATTGCCTGAACAACACCTCATTGATTTCCAATAACCTCGTCTTATACCTTTATCTATATCTGTACTATTAATTGAGAGGTAAGTTTGTGACTTTGTTAGTTTGAGGAGGGTAATCTCTGGAACTACCGGTCCAATTCCAAAAAAGCTTTTACCAGTAGAATGCTAATAGTCCTTGTGGGTAACAAACATAGACTATATTTTATTATGATAAAAAAAAGTATTAATTTTTGTACGGAAAAATACGATATCAACGCGTGCGAAGTCGCGGGATAGTTACATATAAAATAATATCTGCTCGTTTTGGGTTATTCCATTTGACCCCATTGATTTGCCCCATCAATGGGGTAAAGTAGATTTTTTTCCATTTTACCCCATTAACTGCGTCTTGAGATCATAATGGGGGATATTGAAAAAAAAAAATCGGACATTGCTTAGTCCTTTTAGGGTGCCTAGTGCAAGGATTATGCACCATTCGGTCACGTTATCGAAAACAAGACTTGTATGGTAAAATTATGTTTACAAGTGGTCGCCCAGGCCGTAATATTTTATTAAGGCTGCACGGATTGTATACTAAAAAAATAAAAAATTAAAAAAGGTAGAATGTGAGTTTGGATTGGCATTGACAAATTTCAGCCGCTCCTCTTCCATTTTTGAAATTTTTGAAAAGAGTAGGTATTTAAGAGTGTGTACTCACGACGGCAGATCAACCTACCCAAAACTGTCAAATTTCTACAATAAATTTTGAATTTTATTGTTGGATAATAATAAGGTTTAATATAATAATCATTGGAGAAATTTGACAGGTTTGGGTAGGTTGATCTGCCGCCGTGTGTACGTGTCAAATCAAATACAAGCGTGTGTGTCAAATACATGGATAGTGTGTGTAATGTTAGTTTTATTGATTTAATGAATTTTGTATGCTTATCTAAAAAAAATATTAATATTCGGATAACCTTCTCTATTAAACTATAAGTGTGCGATATTTCATACTCTTCCGTCCGCGCAATTTTCGTAAAAAAGGGATACAAAGATTTTGCTTCACGTATTATTATATAGAAAATGCTTACACTCGTTGTGCCTAGAGCGAGTTTAATTTTCCATTTGATCACGTATTAACTATCCTCTTTTGGTCACCCGCAGGCACTGCTTTAATACCATACAATATCTTGTTGACGTGGTCGAATGGTGAATATAGCAGGGCGCAATGCTAATTGTTATTATTTTTTATTAGCTTTGTTACATGTTGTATGTTTAATTGTGTGTTTTGTTATGTGACTCAAATAAATGTCTTTTCTTATTCTCCTTCTTTAATTTAACTCACACTAGGTACTGAGAATGTTCAGTCCGTTCGTGCTCTATCCTCTTACCTTGGCACGAATCGGGGCGACCGACGACGGCGACGCGACTTGCTAATTCTCTCTTCATTGCGCGGTTGGTTGAAACTCTACACTACATTCTATGTCCCCACTGCTGGGGCACGAGCCTTCCCTATGGATGGTTAGGGAGAACGGGCCACGAACGGACCACGCGAACCCAGTGCGGATTGGTGGTTGTTAGCGACTGCTAATGCAGCCGGGACCAACGACTTTACGTGCATTCCGAAGCACGGAGGAGCTCGAGATGATACATTTTTGGTCACCCATCTGATGACCGGCCTTTGCGAAAGCTGCCTAACTTCAGCAATCGAAGTTAACCACTGCGCCATCGAGCTCATCATTCTAATTGGCATCACACGCCATGTATCAGGAATTCTTTGTTCAACTTCCAAAATATAGAATATTCTATCAGCACAGATTTTTGAAGAGGGTGGAGGCTGGCAGGGTAAGGGTGACTGACGCAGTTTTGTTTTCACGCTGCACAAATTTTCTTTGCGTCTGGACTCCATCACCACATAAGGCGAGGGTTTCCAAAAAAACAGTGTTTTTAAATGAGTTTCATTAGAAATGTATAAGGATAAAAATATATATGTTATTTGTTGGTCTTTTATCTAGTAATTTCGGCTGGTATTTTCACGATATTTTACAATTTCCTGCATCGAATATAATATTAAACATACGTCTCATTAATAAACTAAATATCATTTTATTCAGGCTATACACCGTTTCAGACAAAGAAAAATATACCAAACCAATTGTCTTTGAATATGTAATAGTTGTCGGCCATTATAATTTTAATAATAAGTAAACGTTTAATAAAATCCACATTATTGCCTAACGACGCTCGCACCATCATTCAGTCCCGAGCGGAACGCCTTGGAAATCTCACAGTCGGAAACGCTCGCCTTAATATCAGGTGGAGGTAGAGCACAGAACGAGCAAAGCATAAAAAAAATCTCCAGTTACGCCGTAGATCGCCACGGATAGTGGGCAAGCGGCAATTGAGCTAAAATCTGTGTGCGTGAACTGGTAGATAGGTAGACAATATTGCTTGAGGATGTAATATCCCCTATCCTATAGCCCAACGAGGTATGTCAAGTGGCTACGTGTCTGCCAAATTAATATGTCGAGTAGCAATAGCAAATGCCAGGAGTGAACGAATATGTTTACTAAGATTTAAACATTTTTTTTAAAATAAGTATTCGTTTTGTTACAAACTAGAAAAAAACTAGCTTATTACCTTATCTAGTAGAAAAAGGGACTTTCACTTACGGTCAAACTTGAAAGGACGTTACCCTGAAATGAAGCACAACGAGTTTTTCATCAGGTCTTTCAAAAGCGTTTTTGAAAAGTAAGTTTAAGACAAAATGCAAATTTTGTCTTAAACTTACTTTTCAAAAACGAAACAGTCAACATAAAACATTCAGCATTCTTTGAAAGTTGTTTTAGCGGTATTTGATACTTTACCTCTCATTTAAATTCGATAAGTTTCTGTTAAATAAACAATACGAAAACGACAGAGAAAGTTCTAGTTCAAGAGAATATTTTGAGGTCATTTGCGTAAGAGGTGTCCGTATGAACCATAAATTTCCAAAATAAGGGTTTCCTTTTTACTCTCCGGTAAGATTTTAAAAAAACCATAGTGAATAAAGTTCTCCTTCCTATGACATAGGGTCCCTTAAACGAGGCGTGAAGAGGCTTCTTGTGGGCCGGCAGAGTGAGGGTGCCTGATGCTGCGTTGTTTTCTGTACTCCATTTCCACATAACATGAGGTGGAGTAATATATATGTGCAAAGGTACTAAGCACTATCGCTGCCACGCAGTATTTCTTGACGTCACGTCATTGTCAGTATGCAGCCGTGTGAATCGACGATAAGCTCTACTAACGTAGTTTATTTTATTATTATACTTTTGCGTAGAAAATAATAAAATTCATGCTGTGTATACTATTTCTAGATTATAATCTAGTCCGCTTTAATTAGTAATAATATTTTTTTCATGTATCAACTGTAAACTGTCAGTGTAGGTACCTATTTTATATAAATAAATTAATTAATTAGCCCCTGCACTCTCTCCGTGCAAAAATCTTCGGATACGAAAATAATTCCAGATTTTCAATTTCGTTTTGTGTTTTATAATACTACTAGCGGCCCGTCCCGGCTTCGCACGGGTGGACATTTCTTTTTTAATATAACCTATGTTACTCAACGCTAATGTAGCATTCTAATGGTGTAAAAAATTTTTATATCGGTCCAGTAGTTTTAGAGTTTATTCGTTACAAACATACAAAATACAAAAATACAAAGCTTTAAAAATAAAACCCAGAGGAAGCATGTTACTTACTTACTTCTTATAAATATGTAACGATTCAAGTCTCAATCAACTCAGCTTGATTTTGCAAAGGACATCCCATTTTTTATATTTTGCTACTCGCTTAAAAACAAAATACGTGCCTCCGAAATTGCGTCGGGGCTCCAATATTCCGAAAATGTGCGCCAAGTTTTCGTTTGATCGAAAATTGTTTTGTGAATGGAATTTGTCGATAACCGTGATTTTTTTTTCAACATTTTTTTCTTTATAATTTCGTGTTTTGAACATTTTTGATAAACGAATATTAGGCAAGTATTTTGCTTAAAATTGCAACGATGTGTCTGCAAAAAAACATTCATCATTTGTTATCTGTTGCGACATTATAAAAACAAAAAAATCATCTTTATATTTACACATAGAAATAAAACATTACGAAGCTACTCGCATTTATCATGCTAGTATTATAAAAAGGAAAGCTTTGTATTTTTGTATGTTTGCAACGAATAAACTCAAAAACTAGTGGACCGATTTAAAAAATTCTGTCACCATTAGACTGCTACATTAGCGCTGAGTAACATAGGCTATAATAAAAAAGAAATATCCATCCGTGGAAGCCGGGACGGGCCGCCAGTTTTTCATATTTCAGTCTACCTATAACAATGGGCGAACCCAGCGAAGGGTTCCAACGTCATTCAGGATAAAATACCATATTTCTGGTCGGCAACGTGAGGACGGGTAGCGGCACAATCCTGTTTACTAGCTGTCTCTTTTTTTCCTCTTTAAATTTGCTGTTAGCCTACGAGAACCTTAAAGGGTTCCTCTAGCTGTGTGATCTACACCGTCAGAGAGTTTCTAGTCAACTACTTACTAGATTCTCTCGAGGGGTTTGGAATTTTGGATCGAGTCAGGATTAGTCAGGAGCGGGACAACCCGAGGGCGCCTCTAAATGCTAGGACTTTGACTCGGGTTGACCGAGCCGTGGGTGTAGGGAAAAGCGGCCAGGTACATGTCTGTACCTGGTATAGAGCGCGTGTGAAATGGCTCCTCGTACTCTTCTTCTACGAGTAGGTACTATATCTTGGGTCTATTCTTAGATTACCTTGACGTCTAAACTGAATGAATGAGAAAAAAATATTGATGGCCAGGTCGCAAATAATTCAAAGATATAGGCATGTATAATTGTATAAGGGTCTTCTAGTGTGCATTTTACATACATACATACATATAATCAAGCCTCTTTCCCGTAGTGGAGACCACTTTTTCCACTTGCTACGATCCATACATACTTGTTTCGCTTCGTCCACTTTCATTATTTCCTTCATACATGCTCTTCGGTTTATGCATTTTTAGTGTATAATATGAATGTATCGTAGCATTTTCAGGATTGGATGGGACATTTGCATAATATCTAGTGAAGATGAGTCATTTAATTAAAAAAAACTAAAACTATATAAAGATCCGCATAAGTATAGTACCTACTTATAAACATATAGTAATCCGTATCACTATAACAGTATAACTAATATAAATATGTCCATATAAGTAAGTATTTGTATATAAGTAAGTATGTCCATATTATGTAGTGTATCCGTATAAATAAAGCATCTCATTTCAATGTTAAAATTTTATAAGTATAATTGAATAACTTTTTTATTAATTAATATAACTTTTTAAACTATCATGGTCACTTACATTAGAACAAATATTATTAACGGGATTATTACCATGTTTATTGTCGTGTTTGAGTATCCGATATTTCGGCACAGTTGCATGCGCCATGATCACGGATGTACTGAAGTTATTGCGGATGGGGTGATTATGAGCAGACAAAACGATCTACCCTCTTCCTTAGTCGTTTTTTGCGCTCAAATATCGGATACTAACACGACAATAAACATGGTAATAATCCCGTTAATAATATTTGTTCTAATGTTTTTTATTAATTGTTTTAAGATTTAAACGCTATATACTATTAAACACAAATCTTTATCATAAATCTTATTTTAAACATTTAATAAGATTTTTTACTAGAACGTTGTATTATTTTTTCCTGTATTATCTAAGTTCATGAATATACATCAAAGGAAATGATGCAATTTACCTGCCGATGGCTTCGCTGGAGGGAGTTGAAAGGAGGGGATGGGTAAACAACAAAGTTAGAGATTAAATTACAAATTTAATAATAAACCTCGACGTACAAATGCAAGTCCGATGAGTTAACTACATAGATTAAAAAACTAGGGCCTTAACAGAGTAATAAGGTTGGTGTAACTGAGTAAATTTTCTTTTTAATATACAATAATATTGTTTTCTACTATTTTATTCAACCCTCTTTTGTTATTCTTCTTCTGTTTTCGATTTTCATCGTTAATGCTGTAAGATGATTGGTATTGTTTCTTATGTTATTTTTTTTCGTTCAGTTGATGTCTTCGTACGATTAGCACATTTAGCCAGTATAAGAAGTAATGTTTCTTACAAGTAATACCTATATTACCTTATATTACCTTATTAAACAATATTACCTTCCTGTATGATGATGATAAATGCTACGCAGACTTCTTGGGAGAATTTGAAAAGTGACGTTGTACTACTGTTTTATTTTATTTGCCAACACTCATGCACACTTACGAACACTTAATGGTTAATAATCCACATAACACAAATTTTAGAAAATAAAACATAGGCGCAGACATAAATTTTAATTTTTACGCCAAGAAGTCTGAACAATATATTTAATTTTCTACTATTTTATTTGTCAACCTTCTTTTGTTATTCTTCTTCTGTTTTCGTTTGTCATCGTTATTGTTGTAAAATTACTGGTATGCTTTCTTATTTTATTCTCTTATTCTTTTAAATATGTACAGGGTGTCCCTAGCTCACACACCGTCTTTGGTATTGACATGTGTGTCTCACGTATTTTAATGTGTCACTCCACTTATGTTAATAATTGTCTTAATTGATACAGATTTTTTTTTAATATGTTTTATCTTCTAATGAAAAAAATAATTATTTAACATCAGTTCTGAGGTAGCGTCACGTCTCGTTGTATACGTTTGACTTTGCCTTCTCTTTCCTTAATACAGTCTACTTTATTCCCTTTCGCCTCCTTTCATTACACTTGGCATAGATATTCAGCATTTTGTCCTCGTCATGTAAACTTCATTTCAAAGAAGAGTAAAAGAGATAAAACGCGAACTAACTATTCGAAGCTTGTACTAAGTTTAGTACCTACTGTACCGGTATCTAGGTTGGTGGAGTGAGATCAATAATTGTAAACTGGAACTATTGTTCCAACGTTGCGTCGCGTCGCCTTCGTAGTCTAGTGGTCAGGTGATGGTCTCAAACCCAGAAGCCCTGAGTTCTTTTCTCAGCTTATGGATTATTTAATTTGTTTGTTTGATTTAAGACAAGGCTTGTTCTCAATCCGCTTAATAAGCTATATTACCTACGTCTGCCAAAACGACAATTGTAGTAGCATTGTTGTATCTTGGCAGTTAACTAAACCACTGTACAAGAACACATTTTTCGAAAAAAAAGTCACAATCGCCGTTCGAACCCGCCATTTTGTAAAAGCAAAACTTGCTGCGAAATGCCAAAAGGTACAGAGCTTCAATCCGCACGTGGCATTCTTTTCAACATCACATACATTGTTCTGATCCCAAGGTAAGTAGCGAAAGTACTTACCTTGAAGTAGCGAAAGCACTCGTTTCATGGAAATAAGAAACAACGACGGTACGCAACCACCCAGACCCGACACAATATCGAAAAGTTCGTTTTCGACATTGACCCGACCGGGACTCGAACCCGGGACCTCAGAATTAGCGCCGCCCAAAGTCCGGCATGCAAGCCACTCGGCTACGGAGGTCGTCAAGCATATTTATAATATGTTCTATTTTTAGATATTTAATGAATAGGGGCAACCCTATTAATGCTCAGGGACTAGAATACCCGTTACCCGGCCGCTAAATAAGGATGACCAGAAGGTACACTTAATACACCGCGCTCGACCTATTCACACATAGAACCCTTCACGTAGGCACAGTCAAGTTCAATAATATGTATACACTTTTGACAGATGTTGATTCTTATTACAAGGTATGTAAAGGTTACTAACTGTCAAAAGTGTATACAAATATTAATGAACTTGACTGAACACGGATCTCGGAAGACCTCGGCAGGCTTATTACCGATCTTTAAGTGGTGTCACATCCCCGCTACACACGACTTTAAAGTTTATACTGACACCCCCACCCAACCATCTATACTAATATTATAAAGCTGAAGAGTTTGTTTGTTTGTTTGTTTGTTTGGTTGAACGCGCTAATCTCAGGAACTACTGGTTCGAATTGAAAAATTATTTTTGTGTTGAATAGTCCATTTATTGAGGAAGGCTATAGGCTAATATATTACATCACGCTTTGACTAGTAGAACGCGGGTAAACCGCGGGGCACAGCTAGTTAGGTTATAAAGTTAGGTGTCAAACATCCTTGAGCAAGCACAAGAGACCATCTACGTCAGGTCATAATGCCAGATCTTTAAGTGACATCCCCGCTACACATGACTTTAAAGTTTATACTGACACCCTCCACCAACCGTTAGGTTATAAAGTTGAAAAAAGTTAAAGGTGTCAGACATCCTTGCGCAACCACAAGGGACCATCTGCGTCAGGTCATAACGCCGGATCAGGATGCGCCGAAGCGCATTCTTCATACGGTATCTTGAAGTGACACCCTGCTACATACTACTTTAAAGTTTATACTGACACCCTCCACCAACCTTTAGGTTATAAAGTTAGATGCCAGACATTCTTGCGCAAGCACAAGGGACCAGATCAGAACGCGCCGGTACGCATCCTTCATCCGGTACTTTTAAGACTAGTGTCTTGAGCTGGTTGCCCCGTGGACACGTATAGTCCACTACCTAATATCCAGATAGGTTACCGGAGCTGTAAGCTCGCTCATTTGCTCATTTGCTCGTTTGCTCGTTGCACTAAGAGCACAACTCGGAGATACCACTGCTCGGGTCGTCAACTCTAAAGTCGACTACCAAATGTCCTCTTTGGTGGCGGAGTTGTAATCGCTAATTGTCATTTGTTATCTTTAAGTGACAGTTGCAATCGCAAAAATTTACAATTTATCGCCACCAAAACCCATATTCGTAATTCGTATTGCGGAACGTTGAACGCTACGATAACGCCACGAGCGAGTGATTGACGAACTAAAAGTGCATGCCGGCGCTCTAAAATAAACCGATTTACTGACCGATGGTAGCAACGGCAACTAGTAATAGCATTCGCGATGCCATTGTGCAATTAGCAATGGGCTGCTTTTTTTCGGTAATAAAAAATTCAAAATTCAAAAATCATTTATTCAGTTTAGGCTACAACTAGCTCTTATGAATGTCGCTATGCCATCGGTTCGTAAGTCTACTCTGGGCGGGAGATCTGGTACTGAGAAGAACCGGCAAGAAACTCAGCAAGTGTCCAGCTCTTTTCTCCCTTACAGCGTCAAAAAAATATATATTGGAAAATGCCCTATCATAGCAGGACACTTTCCATTACAAATAAATACAAAAAATGTAGAAGACAACCACAACATGTAAAAAAACAAAAAATAAAGAAATCTAAGTTATCAAATTTACATTTAAAAGCCTGCGGAACAGTCAGAGCGCTGCGAGATTCCGTGCCTGTGAAAGCAGCGTTGCCTGTGTGCGTTGCTCATCCCAATCCGATCCGAACCCCTCGGAGAATCTAGTAGGGCGACGCGCACTAGTGCGTGATGCCGTCCCCTCTAGAACACCTCTGACGGTGATTCGTTTCACATGGCTTGAATTGGTTTGAGAACCCTTTATGTTTCTCGCCCCCAAAAAAGTCCGTGGACGCTGACAATGACAACTGAAGAAATCAGCAGACTCTCTCCAAAAAGATTAGTGCTAAGGTTAAGCAACTTTCGCGAAGGCTAGTCATCGGATGGGTGACCAAAAGTTTATCATCTCGAGCTCCTCCGTGCTCCGGAAGGCACGTAAAGTTAATAATACAATTCGTTAACATAGTTGATAATATAATTCGTTAATTTTTTCACTGTAGGTATTTTATAAAATTTTATAAATATTTAATTTAGCTTCAGTGCAGCAATTAGCACTTGAAAATAAAGAGTAAAATTTACTATGGCGTTGTGTTATAAAATTTGTGGTATTTCATCTGCAAAGGTGAATCTGCATGGCCATCGGTTGCAATGACCGTTGGATAGATGGCGCACTGTGCCGCTATTAGCACTCAAAAAATTTATTACGGATTATTTAGCCCGGATTACGGAAGACCCAGGTTCGATTCGTGGCTGGGTCCGGTGAGCGTATAATTTTTTCACTGTATTTTATAAAATTTTATAAATATTAATTCGTTAACAACTAGCATGTGGTTGTCTGAAGCCGTTGCTCTAGCGCGCTTGTACGAAGCGTACCTACTGATGTCTCCTTATGTTATGCGCGCAGTGAGGTATCCCGTGTGGACATAATACCCCTTAGCTCATACATGCGATGCTAAATCAATACACCACGCGTATTTGAGGGCGGTTAGGAGGTTGTGGTGTTAATTATAAACTGGAACAGAGGTGAAGAGCATTTATATGTATACACGAAGACTTTTTATCGGTGATCAGGACCTACTGCTTCGACTAAGTAAATGCATTATTATGATGATGATGGCCATTGCAATAATAATAACACTTACATGTCAGCGTTCCATTTTTTTTTTCTTAGAAGTAAAGTTAATAACTATGAATACTAAAATCATGGTCATCCTACTCCTCCTTGTTACAAATAAAACCTCTTCATAAGTACAGGTACAACGATGATAACAAACCTCATAGTTTTTCATGTTATATATGTTATTATAGTCGTAAACTGTCAAATGGCAGACAACGTAAAAAAAACACTTTAATTTTCACTTCATAAAAATGTAGGAAGACCATACGTTCTAATTAATTTTGGTTACCTAACTAATTAAAAATACAAAATTAAATTTATAAAAAGAAAACATGTTAGTTTTATTATTATTGCAATCGCCATTATTTATTTAGTCGGAATCAGTAGGTCCTGATCACCGATAATATTCGTGTATATGTGACTGTGTTTAAAAGTCTATAACTTCGCAGTAGACTTGTTTTTCACGACCGGAAATGCAATTTTCTCAACTTGTCACTTTGAATGTTTCATGTTTAGAAAATTATTAAAAATGTACGGTAGCCCGTAGAGACTTGTTTTTTTTAGATAGCTTATTTCATATAGATTAGTTGTGTCAATAACTCCGTGTGTACATGACATGACACTATTTAGGTTTAAAGAAAAGTGACATCATTATTACATAACTAACTAAATTAAAGAAAAAATTAATAAAGATAAAATAAAACCTATAAATAAAAATGTCCTCCAGCTCCAGCTGTGGACCCAGGTTTGCGTATTTGTGCCGTTTGCGATTTTCAGCACTTACCGCATCAGCCCCTACATGAAGAGAGGTGGCGCGTACATGTGACATGACACAGTGTATAATACTCGTAATGTAGTGGTACCTTTTCCGATTCACAGTTACATTATCGGTATCTCAAACAAACTAGAAAGTTATTTTTTTTTCATACCAAAAAGGTTGGAATAAAACTTTTTATGCTTAAGGAACAAACAGCGACACAAAAAGTAGAAAACATTTAAAAAATAATTTGTTCAACTTAATTTATGCGATTTAAAGTCCACTGTTGATATGTTTAAAGTGCATTTATAACCGAATGAAGTACATATAAAACGGCACAAATGGCAATTTTCGACTTGCGCGGTTTTGTATTACAAACGACGTTATTGTATTCGGTATGATTCGGTTAAACAAACGTATTTTTCTTTCTAGTCGAAAAAGCTTGTTATTTTGTATTCAACAAAAGCATTTCTACATGTTTTATTACACATCAAATTGGCAGAATAGCACTAAAAATGCCTGGAACTAAAGTGGCGTTTTGTTTTTAACAGAAATTTCCATGGTTTATTTTTAGATCAGCGGTTAATGGAGAGTATTGGAGAGTATAAATTATTTTATTTTATTTTATACCATTGTTTTTATCGTTAGCCGTTGTTACATTTAATAATACAGACAGGTTAATTTATTCTTCTCATGATTATGTCTGCCCTTCAAGCAAAACTTAGACATTTTAATAATTCATAATGCTAAGCCTAATATGTTTCGATCCTTCAACTCATCTCCTGAATAATAAAACATTTTTGTAAACCTCCTCCGAAATCATTAGAGAATATCAAAGCAACACTGAAAGAAATATCTTCGTCGGTTTAATACTTTTGAGAGAAAAAACGGAATTAATGCTTTGCTAAAGTCAACTTAGTGCTCAGATATTCATTGGAAAGTTCATCTGTAGAAAGAGAGGGTTAACTTAAAAGGGGTGCTTGGGTCCGTACCTACTTCGAAGGATAATAAAAACGAACTTATTAAATCCATCCTGGATCCGGCATTATCAAAGTTGCTTAAATCTATATATTAATACGTGAAGCAAAAACTTTATACCCCTTTTTACGAAAATTGCGCGGACAGAGGAGTATGAAATTTCGCACACTTTTAGTTTATACAGGAGTACAGAATGTTATTTTTTTTTATAGTGCATAAAAATACATTAAATCAATATAACAAACATTACACACACTACCATGTATTTGACACACACGCATATTCAAAAATTTCAAAAATGGAAGAGGAGCGGCCGAAATCTGTCAATGCAAATTCAAACTCATATTCTTTCTTTTTTAATTTTTCATTGCTTAGAATACAATCCGTGCAGCCTTAATAAATTACGGTCGAATTTCGCGCGACAACTTGAAGTTTTAAATCAGTCAGGGCCCCAGCGCGCTTTCGAGCACATGCACAGGCATAGTTTGAAGTGGATCGCAATTTCGATTTGTTTAAAAATAACTATCTCTTTGATATCAGTACATCTACAAGCTCCGTAATAATGGTGAAACGCAACAGTAATAATTGTTGTGTGGAAGGCTGTCGAAATAAACAGAAAGATTCGAAATTATTTATTCTGTGCTTATAGGTAGGTATGTATTTAGTGGTCCGTTTATTCTTAGGTACTTGTCTTATTTGCTAAACAATCTTCACCCAACTATTTACTTATTGAAATAATAATTTAGTAGGTATCTACTTACTTACCTCCTTACGAAACTGTTTACTAAATTACTAAATAGAACAAGTAGGTACCTAAGGATAAACAACTAAGTAGGTACCTACCTATCTAGTATCTTTACTTTAGGATAGGTAGGTAGGTACCTTCCTGCTAGTTCCTACTGACTTTTGTTATCTTTATGCCTCCGGCATATTTACGTACCTAGGTATCTAGTTAGATAATTTAATATTAAAGTACTTATAGCTAGTTTGATATGTAGGTACTTACCTACTTACTTACAAGTTCTGTTTACAAGATCAAGTTTAGCTTTGATAAGTACTTATAGGCAGGTTGGTTGGTGTACCTATTTCTGTTTTTGGTAGTTAGAACTACCTACGAAAATATTTTTTTTAACGGCAACGCAACGGTAAGGTGGCATAAAGACAGCCTCAAAGTCAACATATAGGTAGTCTGATGTGGCGTAGACTGTACTTACATAGGTACCTAGCCTAGGTTTATTATCGACATATATAAATCAATGGTTTATTTGAAACATAATTTGTTCACATTTAAGTACAGTACACATTATAAACACAATTAACTTGTGATAAATTAAGTATTCAGATTAATTATTATTTAAAAGAAGACAACCCTGAAGTCGTTAGAAAAGATAAGAGCTACGCGATAGAAAGAGAGGCAACTTCTAGGTGAATATAACTGTAGGTAAGGGAGCAGTGTGCGACCTGAATTGCACTTTATTTGTCTTAACAAGACACAATAAAGTGCAATTCAGGTCACTTATTTATTTAAATGACTTTGCGGAGTGCACCTTCTGGTACTATTATTTATTCTGTGACAATGTGCTTATTTTTTTATTAATTAAGTAGGTATTATTTAATGAATCAAATTTTTGAAATTGTAAAACATCTCTACAGGCAAAACGTAACATAATATTGCTTTATGAATAAATTCTCCGCTGAAAATTGTAGTAGATCCAATTTGTTTCGTGACGAATACGTAATTAAACATGATTTGCCGAAATGAAATAATATTTTATCGCAAATGAGTCCCGATTTGTGTTTTCGGTCTGTGTTAATAAATCAACGTGTAATCACAATTATGCTTTTTTAATGAGAACTCGCACAAATTATTATTAATTCGAGAGTTGAGTTATATATTTTTTATTTTATTTAAACGATATAAGGGCTCCGTATGTTTTGGTAGTAAGTACCTAACTACAAAACTATGTTAGTTTTTTATAACAAACAAGAATGAGTCCTGTGAAAAAGATTCCTCACGAGAAGATAATCCAATTCATTACGCGATAAGTAATAACGGAAATAACTCCGTAAATAATTTACGATTTTAAGAGCTTCAAATTCGGAGACATTCTTTATTAGTCTTACTCTTTGAATATATGTCATATACCTACATCTGTTTTGATTTACTTTGCATATTATGTATATTCAATTTACTCCAACTCAATTCTCCGATCACTCATTTGTTGCAAAGCGTTTCAATCGTCGACGTAGTCGCTACAATGTAAGTACAAGTACCTAAGCGACAGTTATTCTCGTTTCCCCTTTCAGAACTGGCCTTACACGATTGTGTGGTTAGCTAGATTAAATTTTGTTCAAAAACTATTTCTTTTATACGAACGGCTCGACCTTACACGATTGCGCGTGAGCCGAACTTTGACATGGCATGTGTGTGATACTGTGACATGTGTGTGAATTTCGCGCGTCGTCGGTCAGTTGGCCAACAGTCAGTGACCTGCCTATTACTGCGAATTTTTTTGGTCCTGGCTTTAGTGAATGTAAGTAGAATTCCATAAGTATTTGTTTGTTATTTCTAAAGTTTTTTTGCACGAAATATAACTTTAATGTTTTTCCATAGTTTTTTGTGATTATTTACACTGTAATCGGTAATTCAGCTACAGTGACGAGTTACCAAAACTTTTTTGTTTGTTTGTTTACCGACCGAACAAGGGTTTAGAATTTTTTGTTTATACTTCAGATTTTTTCAATAATGGCATGGTTCTTAGACGACGATCACATTGAGGGACTCCTAAATGGCTCTAGGGATGAGGGTAGTGACGATGAAGAGCAGCAGGACATACCGTTTCCAGGCCAGGAGACGAGTACCCTTCCCCCATCTGAGTCCCAGTCTTCAAGTAGCAGTGACAAAGACGTACCACTGTTAAATTCGCGATGGAAAAAAAAAATCCATGGTAAACCGATACCAGGGTCTCAGTAGACCCTGAGCTACACGCAATAGTAAATCTAATACCTATTGTTGTAAAAAATACAATGCTAGCATGGGAAAAGTTGACACCTGTAATCAGAAGATGGAAAACTATCGAACTTGGATTAAATCAAAAAAGTGAACATTGAAAGTTATCATAAATCTATTTGACCTCTCCATCATCACCTCTTGGATGGAATATAGAGAAGATTGCAAGGTAAACTGAATGAAGACCAAAGACATCATGGAGCTACTGGCTTTTTGTCGAAGTATCAGTGTAATACCTTTTAGCAGGTTCACGAAGGGCCACTGGAGATAATTGAGAACCAGAGTTTGCTGGAATGCCCAGCTCTTCTAAAGCCTTTACCATCCGTAAACAAGCAAAGAGATGGCTATAATCACCGGCCAGTCATGGATACCCTGCAAGACCTTCGAGTCTGTCGTGCTTTAAAGTGTACCAGTAGAACACGTTGTCAATGCTCCAAATGTGACGTTTATCTGTGCCTTACAAAGGACAGAAATTACTTTTATAATATCCATAACTACGTTTTTAATTGAATGATTTTCAATTACTTTAAGACTGAATCAACTCTTTTGAGACTGATTAGTACTGATAAATGGTAATTGTTAACTAATTTTCTATTAATGTTTATTGTTGGAAATTGAAATTTTGATCGATACCTTGCTAATAAATAGTTTATTCTTCAATTACAATTTTGTTTTATTTCAAACAAACTATAAGCTTTGGAGGAGCTCGATGGCGCAGTGGCTAACGCGCCCGGTCTGCGAGTGCTGAGGTTAAGCAACTTTCGCAAAGGCTGGTCATCGGATGGGTGACCAAAAAATTTATCATCTCGAGCTCCTCCGTGCTTCGGAAGGCACGTAAAGCCGTTGGTCCCGGCTGCATTAGCAGTCGTTAACAACCACTTATCCGCACTGGGCCCGCGTGGTGGTTTATGGCTCGTTCTCCCTATCCATCCATAGGGAAGGCTCGAGCCCCAGCAGTGGGGACATAAAAATGAGCTGATGATGATGATGATGATATGCTTTGGCCCGTTTTGATACAATTGTTCGATTTCATGATTGTGGGTTCGCTGTCTTAGGCCCCTGTTCACACAACTGTGTGGCTACAATTTACCAAGATAGCGGCCGGAAATTGGAAAAACGACCTCAGATTTGCAATTAACAGGTCATTTTATCGTAGGTATGGCCTTTCAGATAGACCTTTAAGATAACGGATAAAACTAATGAAGATTGTGAGGATCTTCTATATTAGGCCGGGTATATATAAGGCTAACTGAATCATCATCATCATCATCATCATCAGCTCATTTTGTATCCCTACTGGGGCACGACCACGAGCCTTCCCTATGGATGGATAGGGTGAACGGGCCATACACCAACACGCAGGCCCAGTGCGGATTGGTGGTGGTGGATTGGTGGTTAAGGCGACGCATTGGAAATTTACGTGGCGGGGATCTTGGTTTTTCCCAACAATTACAAAACACATGAAAGTGATATTTGATGACATGATTTTTCATTTAATTGACTTCATTTTGCTAGTTGCAGAAACACAATTCGTCAACTTTTATAACAGAGAAAAAATGTCAAAGTTATCTCTTTTAAACATAGATTTGCATTTTACAGGCTAACCAGACCGATTTTAAGCATCTAAATTTTCTTAGTAAATTAGTCTTAACACACACTTCAAAATTGTAGTTAATTTTTTTTAAATAATTTGTAGTTTTAATTTGAAGGAAAAAAAACAGTTTTTCTTATTTTACTTTTTCTTCTTATTTTTCTTTCTTTTCACGCAAACGCTCGTATCAAAACGTATGAGATTTATAGTTTAGCGATGCGTCGCCTTAACGACTGCTAATGCCAACGGCTTTACGTGCTTTCCGAAGCACGGAGGAGCTCGAGATGATAAAATTTTGGTCACCCATCAGATGACCGGCCTTTGCGAAAGTGATTAACCTCGGCACTTGCATACCGGTCGCGTTAACCACTGCGCCATCGAGCTCATACAACGTGTTACAGAAAGGTGTGGTCAAAATGAAAAGATCAAAAGTGTATCCGATGTAGATCTTGTATGTGACGTATTACGACGAATCTGGAATACGTCGAATCCGGAATACGACGAATCTGGAATACGACGAATTAGGAACACGACGAATCCGGAACAAATCTTGTTACTCAGACATAATTGTTAACTTTAATTTGTCATGCAATTGCAATTTAAATATTTATATTAGTGAAGTCGTCCACGTCAGGCGCACTAAGCAAGCAGTAGTGCTTATAAATGTAAGGCTACTAAACCATTAGGACTGTGACTTTGTTTATTTTTTTGTGACGTCACAATAGTAATATTTAATAAAAAATCAAAGTTAATAATTTTGTCTAACTCCGCATACAAGATCTAGATCGGATACGCTTGATCTTTTCATCTTTACTTTGCGTTACTTTGCGCAGGTCTAAATTTTAACTTAATTATATTATACTACTAGCTGACCCGGCGGACTTCGTACCTTTTGACATTTTATATGGAACATTTTGTATTGGAAAGTTAAATTGTGAACTCGACTTGCATTATGCGTACGGCAAACGATATTTTGACACCTCATAGGTACGATATAATATATTAACACTACGATAAACCTTCAAACACACGAAACCCCGATATTACTTTTGCAAAATAAGCGGTAATTTTAATTGATTGATTTTTTTTTTTTTTTAGTGTAGTTTGTTCCTGTTCCTTGAGGAACCGGCTAAAGTCATAGACCATGCTGCCATGTCATTAGTTTAAGTAATACATAAGTAAACAATATTTTCATATATGATGATGATGATGGATATTAGAATTGGGAAGTGAGAAATGATATACCCCCCAACCCCTCGAGTATCTCAGTAAAGATGTGGGGCTTTACTAAGTCCTCACGCGAGCTTCTTGAGAGAATTTGAAAAGTGACGTTGCACTGTTTTGTTTCATTTGCCAACACTTATGCACACTCACGAACACTTAACGGTTAATAATCCACCATTATTTCACATTAATATTCGACATAACACAAATTTTGGAAAATAAAGCAAAACCGCAAACATGACGCTTCACTTTCCCGCCAAGAAGTCCTTGATTGATACTATGATAAGACGTATTGTCCGTTTGAAGTTGTCAAATGCTGGCTGAAGAACTGTACTTCATTCTGTCACATTCACTCACTCACTTTTTAAATCATATGATAACATTTAAAAAAATCTTAATTTAGTAAAAATATCTTTTTTTCTTTTAAATTTCTTGTGTACAAACCTTGTCCTGACAATAACAAACACAAAAAAAAAAGAATTATCCAATTTTGTGCAGTCGATCGGAAGTTATGCGCTTACATACATTTCAGTGATTATTTTTTATTTATATAGATAAATTAATCAGAAAATATTATAGTCACTTTGTAAAGTAATGAGATGTCATCGTAGAAAGTTTCATTATTATTCAAAACAATACTTTTCGGACGCCCGGCGAACTTGGTCGTGTTTTGTAAATTGTGGAGTGTTTTTATTAAGTTGTAGCCTCTCCACAGAAGGAGTAGAGAAGTTCCACATTACAGTTCAATTGCTTTTATCGATATATTTCATTTAATAACGTCTTGTCTAACAAACACTACTAGTCAGCACTAGGCTGCTGTATTGTAGGTGCTGTTCGTGGACAAAAATGTAAAAATACATTTGAATCCACTAATAGCACCTGCCAAAAATATCAATAGGTGCTGAATGTGGACTAGGCCAGGTGCTATTTAGGCGGGTGCTCAAAGTGGATTACCTCGATGATGATGGCCCGCCTACTTTAGCACGGTAAAGATACTTAAGTGTATTCATACGAGTAAGTGACTTCAATGAAGATAGCTTTAGAAATTCCTCTTAGAAATTCCCGTTTTATCCCCAAATTGGATAAATTGTCCCTAAGCTGGAGCCAAGCCCCTATTGTTCAGTTCAAACGCTCCTTGTTTTTGTTGCATTGTTGTCTGGGGGTTCACTGTTATTGCCACTTAAGACTACAACTTCACTGAAATTCAGTTGAAATACCTAAAACGCTGAAACGATCGTTTGTTAGATACTTACTTTGATCGTTATTGAATCACCGATCTAGAGGTCCCGGGCCAGGGGTATTTCCAGTACCAACCAAACCTAGTACAATAATTTGTACCAATATTATATGTATACGTATTGTTAGTTCGTATACGGCTGGTTCTAAGTCCTAATAAAAGATTTGGGTAACTTTGAAATAAGAAAGATAGAGTCACCTTCACTAATGCTGTGGAGATCCATACATTTCTAAACATCGAATAGGTATTTGTTATTTAAAGGGAACAACCTGTAACATCTGTAAAATCTTGTCATCATCAGCTCATAAAGTGCCCACTGCTGGGCCACGAGCCTTCCCTATGGATGGATAGGGAGAACGGGCCATAAACCACCACGCGGGCCCAGTGCGGATTGGTAGTTGTTAACGACTACTAATGCAGCCGGGACCAACGGCTTTACGTGCCTTTCGAAGCACGAAGGAGCTCGAGATGTTAAATTTTTGGTCACCCATCCGATGACCGGCCTTTGCGAAAGTTGCTTAACCTCAGCAATCGCAGACAGGGCGTGTTAACCACTGCGCCATCGAGCTCCTCCTTAAAATCCGTAAAATCTTGTGATCATCGTGAATGTTCCGAGTACAGGGATTCCTGTAGTTACTACCGCCTCTTAACGCTTGAGAATAGACGTTACCATATCGATATGTTATTTCTGTATAAAATATGCAACGGTGATATAGACAGCGCCGACTTTGTAACTAAATAAATAACTAAATAAATTTTCCCACACTCACACCAATTATCTAGCCCCAAGAAAAGCTTCCTTAAGAAACTTGTTAAAATGGTTAACTAGACAACGGATAAACATACTTAATATACTTAAATACATACTCTTATTATACATAGGAAACACCCAGACCCGAAACAATTTAGAAAAACAGGTATTTCTAAATTGATCCGACCGGGGATCGAACCCGGGACCTCAGAGATGGCGACACCATGAAAACCGGTGTGCAAGCCACTTGACCAAGGAGGTCGTCTAACTAAGGCATTGAATTTATGTGCTCCATCTACCCGAACTCGACATACAAAACTTTTTAGCTGTAAGTTTGCACGGAGTAACTACGCTCAAAATTCAGTTATAAATCGTCTTCAGAAAACATATAATGAAAAATTTTCTTCAACAGATTTATTCTGTTCCCCATTGAGCTCTTTTAAAAATGACATTGGCAATTTTCTTTCAACTTCTATGTAAAATTATGATTAGTAGTAAGTATATGTTTATTATCATTTGTGTATATCCATATTTATGTATTGCATACTAGTGAACTTAATAATAATAACCCATAAGGTTGAAGATTGTGTATCCTCTTATTTACAAATTTTATAAGTATATAGAAAAATCGTTCTTTGCTGTATGTTTAAATATATAAGTTTGTTAATTTAGATTAAGAGCTGTGAATTTTGAAATAATTATAATATATTAAAATAAAATATAATGAAATAAATGAAATGAATGAAATTGTTCATTTAAACAAAAGATTATTTATATAAAGTATCATATGAACTCATATACTTAAATAAAATATTTTTACATAGATTCTTTTATTTTCTATACATACCTGGGTACCTCTTACTTAATTGATTTTTGGTTAACTTCCCGTGTTCAAAGGAATTTGCCCGTAATATAATTCCTACCACTCTGACCACTTTGTAGGTTATCCCTACCTATGAGAGCTTTGATGTGACCCCTGGAGATAATACTGAGTTAATTAAAGGTCCTAAATAGGTTTCACGTCGTCTCGCTAAAGGTTATTGGTTGTTAAAACAGTTACCGGGTTGTGGGTTGTGTGGAGCTCTCTTGACAGTAACGATATTATTGACATACATGTACCATATTCGGACCTAGCTGTGGAAAGTGAAGGTCAAATTCATTATATTCCTACAATATTAATTTATTTAATATATAATAGAAAGAATATTTACATAATTTAGATACGATACGGACGACCTCCTTGGTCGAGTGGTTCGTACACCGGTTTTCATGGTGTCGCCATCTCTGAGGTCCCGGGTTCGATCCCCGGTCGGGTCAATTTAGAAATTATTGTTTTTCTAAATTGTCTTGGTTCTGGGTGTTTTCTATGTATAATACGTATGTATTTAAGTATGTTTATCCGTTGTCTACTAACCATATAACGAGTTTCATGACGAAGCTTCTCTTGGGCTAGATAATTGGTGTGAGTGTAGGAAAGTTTATTTATTATTATTTTTTTTTTCAATCAATAATAGGTATTTCGTTGTTAATATGGTTTCATTTAAATACGGAAATTCTGTTGCCAACAAATTACACTTGAAGAAGAATTGTTGTAAAAATTTCTACGAGTGGGATTTGAACTAGCACCTTCTGATTACCTTCTGATTACCTTCTGATTACCTTTTTTAAAGGTAATGTTTTTGTTTTTTTTTGTTTCTGGACAATGTTCGTTCTTATTATGTTTGTCAGCTTCCTTTCTTATAACTTTACCTACCAGAATTCAATTAGTTCAATATTAAGCATACTAAATGGTATCGAATGAAATATATTTGAATTTGATATTATTGTTTCTGAGAAAGATATTCAATATCTTGTCTCAGAAATTCTAACAGGATAGCCATTAAATAACTACCTACCAAAATATATCTCTAACAAGCGACAGTTATTTACCTGTAACTGATATTTTAATAATAATGTAATTTGATTATCTACTATATAACTTAAGACATAACATAGTATTTCGATTTCAACGACGGTGAAGAGGTAATATATAACCCATTTGCTGCTGTAGCACACATGCCTATTTCGATAGATCATTAATGTTTTAGTTTTTGTTTTTGTTTTTTTTTCTTGATTCAATAAGTCCTGAGACTAAATACTAAAACAAAGTTTTTTTTTTTTAATATTTTTCATTCATCAACATAGTCTCTTTCAACTGCAATACAGTCTCTCCAACGCTTTTCTAACTTTTCTATTCCATGAAAAATTTATCTTTGGCTTAAAAATAAGCCTCCGTTGCTGCGATTACTTCACCATTTGAGTCAAATTTCTTGCCCTGGAGCATTTTTTTTAGATCTGCAGCCAGTAATCACTGGGGGCCAGATCTGGAGAATACGGTGGATAAGGAATTAGTAATTCGAAGCCCAATTCGTTTAGTTTGGCTATCGTTATCATGGACTTGTGACACAGCGCATTGTTCTGGTGAAAGATCACTTTGTTTTTTCATTTGAAGCCGTTTTTCCGCGATTTCGTACTTTAATCCCATGTTATATGTTTCCCTCTATCAAGGTAGTCGATGTAGAGTATTCCATACACATCCCAAAATACAGAGGCCATAAGGTGTCTACCGCTTCGGGCGGATTTCACCGGCCGCTCTCCACTCTGCTGATTGCCGTTTGGATGCCGTAGTGAAATGGTGAATCTATGTTTCATCCAATGTCACATATCGACGTAAAAATCTTTTTTATTGCGCCAAACAGCTCTCTGAATAACAAATACGTTTTCGTTTTTGATCAATTGTTAGCAGACGCGGCACCCATTTGGAAAAAACCCTTTTCATGGCCAAATTTTGATGTCAAATAGTGAAAACACTACCAGTTGAAATCTTCACTATCTCGGCTATCTCGCGCACTTTTACCTTTCGATCTTCCTTCACGATTTTCAGGACTTGGTTGATGTTTTGCTTCATTTGAACGAACAGAGCGTTCAGCACCTTTTGTGTCCCTACGACCGCGTTTGAAATCAGCATACCACCGACAAATAGTTGGTGCATAATGGAGCAGATTCCGGCTAACACTTTATAAGCCATTGCTGTGTTTGAACGGTGTTTTTTCCCATTAAACAACAATATTTGTTTGTGTTGATAACACACGAAAAACATATTTTTCTAAAGTTTTCGGAATTAAAAAAGTACCGTCACTTATGTATCTGTAAATCAATATTTAAATAGTTCGATTTACAAAAAAAATATTTTTTTGAAAATCGAACATTTCAATTTTTTTAAAAGCACTGGCCATCATTTGATTTGTGCTTTTTAAAAAACAAAAGAGGGTTTAATACAATATGCGCCATCTCCAAGTAGGTAAATCTCGGGACTTATTGAACGATCTAGTAGCACAGCAGCTATAGTTTCCAGGAAATTCTCTTTGAATTGCCACAGAGTATAAACCCTTTATTATATAGGTACATAAATAGGTATTATTCATAAAACTTTGTTTATTATTCATAAAAATCCGAAATACTATATTATAAGAACTATATTATAATAATCATCATCTTAATAGCTCATTTACTTTATGTTGTTTATTTTAAAATTATCAGGACAATGTTCGTATAAAAAAAGTTTTCGAGCAGATACGGGTGTTCACTGAAGCGGACGAAGTCGCTAGTGTGCCACAGTAGTATAGTTAATAATTATCTAAGTAACTCTGCATACAAGATTTAGATCGGATACACTTTGAGTTTTTTAATACTACACAATAGGAAGAGGTTAGATAGACTGTGCCTATATGTTACACGTTGTATAATCTATGCCAGAGCACAAGCATAAACAAAGTAAAAATTTATTAAGATTGAAATTAAATCGTTCTAACTCATTTTCATTTGTACTTAAGAGCGTTTACGCTGCACACTAATGAAAAAAGAAACATCTAGTAATTAGAGATAGAAAATCAAATTATGCTCAACAAACTATTTGAATGAAGTAATTTAGCATTTTTACGTCACCTTATGAACACCTCACATGTTATGGTTTAGTTGAATAAGACGTTACGGCCACTTTTAACTATAACGCCATATTTAACTAAACCATAACATGTCAGGTGTTCATTAGGTGACGTAAAAATGCTAAATTACTTCATTCAAATAGTTTGTTGAGCATAATTTGATTTTCTATCTCTAATTACTAGATATGTTTATTTTTTCATTGGCGGCGCTAGTGTGCGGCGTAAACGCTCTTAACACAAATTCTATAGTTTATCGTTGTCGTACCCTCAAACAAACATGATAGCTTGCAACTGTAAACGTGCTACGAAGATTCTAAGCCTCGGCACTTCTTTTAATCATTACGACTCCCCATAAGAAAATGGGGGTTCACCAGGGTTCAACCAAATTATTTATTACGTATCGAAGTGACATTAAACTTTATTTGGGATGCAAAATTAGGTTGTCGCCTGTAATTCATGGAGGCGACAGAAGTTGTAACACGATTAGGTACACAATCTGGAGGGGTTGGTGGAGGGCGAGGGGGTTCGAGGGGGTTTCGAAATGACTTTCCGGTTAGTTTATTAGGCAGTAGGCTCTTGGAAATCTCCCTTTTGTGTGAGCAATGTCGCTATTATGAATCAAGGTGCGCGCCATCATAAAAATCTTTCATGTTCTTTGTTTTGCTATCTCAAAATTATTGACGTTGTAGTAAAAGGTTGATACTTATTGGTTAGACTGTTTTACTACATATTTTTTACGTGAATCATTAATCATTTATTGTTTTATTTAATACTGTAAGGTCTCTATGGTGCTTTAAAAAATCGGTGAATAATTATAGAGCTTTCAGTTTGTAAGATCATCCATTGATTAATTAATAGAGAAATTCAGTTTTATGTGTTTTTATAAGAATTTGAAAAGCTAAAGTGTATGTGACATATATTATTGTATTAGTCATGAAATTAGGTGCATTTAATCGCAGCGAGACCAATCCTTCAACTAAGGATTTTTCTCTTTCTAATGTTTTCTGGGAAACTATTGGTCAGTTTACGTTACAATTTTTCTTTAAAACTAAAATATTATCGCTTATGCAACCTTATTTTTAGTTTATACAAAAATCGAAACATGGGTCAAATATTTTCATTTAAAGAATCAGTACAAAAAAAATTAAAGCAATATCTTGAAAACTCACGAAGTTACAAGCTTTTTGTGCTGTCCCCATGCTGTCCCGTTGTGTGTTTTTAGTAGCGTATACTTTATTTGAGATTTTGTAAATATTATTTGGTCAAAATGTAATATGGTATAAAAAATATTGAAATCGATTCTATTACTGATTCTGAACAAACAGTTTTCAGGTTTCGTATAAACCAAAAATAACATTGTATAAACTATAATTATATTATTTACTCTAATGTACTATCTTATCTTTCATAATAATAATCAAAGGGCACTATGTTAAATGGGGTTATTGTAATTTGCTACAAAGTAGATTCGTCACAGAAAATAGTAAATAATAGTTACTTATGTGTAAATTTGCCACACTTTTATTTTTATGAAGTATATCTTTAAACATATAATGACTTGTCCTAACTGATTTATCATCGCCGAGCTGAGACAGCTAAAGCTAATAAGATGAAATTTGAACTGTGTAGGTCAATTGAGTGACATAACCAGCCACTAAGAAAGGATTTTACGAATATCATAGTCTAAGGGGGTCAAATAGGGGGTGAAAGTTTGTGTGAAAGTCCGTCAGTTTTGAAGTAAAATACATGAAAATTGGTATTTGGCTTTTCGAAAAGAAATAAAGAATGGCGTGTCTCAGGAATTTTGTTTATTTTCCTTTAAAAGAGTAAAAAAAGGGAAGAGGGCTTTTTTAGGGAAATCTTTATTTTTAAGGTTATAACTATAAAAATGAATAATTTAATCGATATATAGATTTTTTAATAAAAATAAAGAGAGACATGTTTAAGCATTTTTCGAAAAACCTCCCCTAGAGCGGTGAAATAAGGGTGGAAAGATTGTATGGAAATCGCGCGCAAAACATCACGAGTTTACTGATTCCTACACGTGTGAAGTGAAGAAACAGAACAAACATAATTTACCCACGTGAGTAAAGCCGCGAACAAAAGCTAGTTTGTCATATTTTAATTTGGACCTGTGACGAACTTACACATATTTTTAATGTATTTGACAAATTTACTTTCAATGTATGGAGTGTACAAAAATGTGACGAACTTATTTTGTAGCAAATGTACAATAATCCCTTAAATGACTATTTTGTTTAACTAGTGCCATGGCATACCATAACTGGGATAATTTTCCTACATACCTACCTACATTGCTACGGTCTTTTTGTGTGTTATTGAAACTGAAAACGTTAATACAAAATATAACGTTTTGGTTTTGGGTAAACCGGCTACTATTGAACGACGTAAGTCGGAGTAAGATCGCATGTGGTATTTTTATCCCATTCTGCCGAATCATAAAAAATACCTGCTCATAAAAGAAGAAATTCACAAATAAATGAATTCGAAAAAGATTTAAGGGTTCAAGAAAATGTTCAATAAATAACGTCATTGTGCTTCGGTCACACGCCTTACAGAAAGGTCCTTTGTAAGAGAATACCCCTAACAGCCTGATCCAAAGGTTAATCTTGTATTACCTCGTAAGCTTTAGGACTCGTCGCAAGCAATAGGTAGATAGGTACGTCATCTTTGATAATAGATTTCTTCAGAGTCACAAATCTTATCTAAGTAGGTAAAGAAGGCACTTATTTCAAATTCAATGAAGTACTTAGCTAAAGTCTGCTTTGACGTGAATAGTAGATTTTGTAGATAATAATACAATAAAATGTATTATCACTACATAGTATAAAACAAAGCATTTAATACCTTACGCACTACTGCTTGGCACTACCAGTAGTGTCATGGAAAATTTTGTTTTCCCATGACGCTACTTCTCTGATTGGCTCATTACCCGTAGCACTACCATCCAGTGGATTTGGATTTAAATATTCGTTTGTGAACATTAAACATTTTTAGACAAAAGTGACTTATCTTCTAGTGATGTGTCGAATATTCGCATTCGCATTCGCATTCGCGAATATTTGCATGTTTTTTGACATTCGTATACGCAAAATTTATGCGAATATAATTTCATCCAAAGCCATTCAGTAGTTTTTACGTGAAAGAGTAACAAACATCCATTCATACTTACAAACTTTCGCGTTTATAATATTAGTAGGATGATCATTATTTACATATAATTTTACGGAAATATTGTTGCGAACAAATTACAATTAAAAAAAAACACTTTATAACACTTTGTCTTTTTTCAAATCTATTTAGGTATATATTAGTAGTACTATATAATTCTGTAGGCTCGGTCTGTACATGCAATTTTTCTGACAAATTTTGGGATAAATATTCGTTTTATGAATCACTGACACGAATTCTACGATTTTTGAAATTTTTGTCTGTCCGTCTGTATGTCCTCATATAACTCAAGAACGGCTTGACCGATCTTGATGAAATGTAGTAAGAACGTGGGATTGGGCAAATAGGCTATAAAAAAAACACAAATTTTCCGGGCGGTGACAGCCCGTGACCATGGCCGGTGCGATTCGGTCGTAACGTCATCTTATAGTATATTCTTCGTTCTATGGAAAAGCTCTTCTTTAATCGTTTTCATGATAGATAATACATAACGACTACCTATTGCAATTGCAAATCGATATAAATTAGATAAGTAGATAAAATGGCTCCGATAGATTCAAGTTACTGTCAACTGCTCCCAGGGGACTCGCTCGTACAGTAACGTGCCACAAAATAAAGAGTACCCAAACGGTAAGCTTAAACATACCGCACTCGAGCAACTCAAGTCACTTTTTTCTAAAAAAAAGTGACTGACTGACTTTTCTTTTTTTCTGTTCTTTTTTCTTTTTCTTTTATTTCTTTTTTTCTTTTTTTAACCTAAAGATTAATAGGTAAATAGAAAGGGTATTATCATTGTGCATGTTGTGTTTTTCTATAAGTTTTAGAGCATTTAGTTAATACAATTTACTTAATTGTTTTTTTTTATATAAAGAAATGAAGGTAGCTCCTAGCGTGGGAGATAACTCAAACAGCCAGTATGTTCTAAGAGAGTTCTGTGTATATATTTTACATCTTAAGTATAAATACTAATTATTACTAATGCTTAAGTATGTGCGTCAGCTAGAAACAGCGAGTGTGTGTGCTCAAGATACAAAGTCCGAGCTGACGCTACAATGTGCAATGTTTTTTGTTGTAGAACAAAATCTATATATATAAAAATCAATTGCTGTTTGTCTCGCTAAAACTCGAGAATGGCTGGACCGATATGGCTAATTTTGATTTTGAAATACTTGTGGAAGTTCAAGGAAGGTTTAAACGGTGAGAAACATAAATAATAAGAAGTAAAAATACTAAAAACGACAATTTAATTTTCCAATACAAAATGTTCCTAGCTATTTAACGATTTGTTTGTTTTGTTGTCATAAAAACTGTCAAAGCGGTACGAAGTCCGCCGGGTCAGCTAGTAAATTAAGTAATAAATAAATAAATAACTCACACATAGACCCCTTGCACGGACTAATCTCGGAACAGGTCTGACGGAACAGGTAGTACTATTATTTATTCTGTGGGAACAGTTCGAGCGTTTGTATGTCCCGATCCGTTCTGAACCCCTCGGAGAATCTAGAAGGGTACGGGGACACGCACTAGTGCGCGATGTCGTTCCCCCTAGAAAACCTCCGAAGGTGATTGAGGAACCCTTTAAGTTTCTCGCCGCCCCCAAACAGGCCCGGTGAAGCTGAAAATGCCGTCTGAGGCAATCAACAAACTCTCTGCAAAAAAAAAAGCGTTTGTACGAAGCAACCTTATCTTCTGCAGTTACCTTATTTTGTAAACGTGCGCTTGCAACTGTCTCAACTTCAAAAATGAAACGATGTGATCCGCAACGATATGTGAATTGTGATACGCCAAGGTACCTACACTTCTACACTGTTCTCCAACTAGATTCGATCTAGTTGGGACTTATAATTTTTGTTACATTTTTTTTTTTTATTTAAAAAATATGTCTGTAAATTACTATTTCAAATATAAAGTAATGTAGGTAATGTGTGTGCCATGTAGGCAATTAATAGTTATTGTTGTACATAATGATCATTAGAGGTGGTTTTAAAAATAATGCTTAATTTAAGGTTACATAATTTTAAAACATTAAAAAAATTTCACAATAACTTTTAAAATTTACTTAAATGTTTTAGCGTTTTTCCTTATTTGACCTTACGCTAAGATTTGTATTGAAACTGCAGAAATTGTTTAAAAACTCAATCAGTAATAAATTCACGCTTTGCACTTCTCATTACCCTAGATAGGTCCTACTTATTTCTTTCTCTCTCGACTTCCACGAAGCATCAGTAGATACTATTTTATAAAAAAATATAGCAACCCAATATCGTATCTTACAGATTTCCGATATTGCTGTCCGGAATGTAGAGGTTATTATTCTTTTAATCAAACACACAGTAGTTAAAAAAAAACATGAATAAACATCAGTGTCCAAAAAAGCAGTGATACCGTTTAAAAAGTGATATTCCAATTTTTAAAATACCTGCACCATAGACATTTAAAATGTGGAATACAAACTCCGTCGACAATAGACAACTAGAGAAGCGCGTGATAGTAGGCAGGGTGCGGCCTACGTGGGCGCGAAATCTCCCTGAAACTAGGGAAGATGATGACAAGAACGGGCAAGAGGGGGTGATGCCGCACAGTGAACCTCCTTCGCCTACGGAGCAGTGGGAGCAGCACGGGAAACAAGATGACAAGTACGATGTCTTTGGAAAAGTAAGTAGAGGAACTTTTTTCTATTCTCTTTACTTTTTTTGGGAGTTTTAATTGGCCATTGCAAAATAATTTAGGTAACATGACAGAAAGAACTCTGTTAGCTATTAAAAGTAAATATTTTCCTCTTTGCTACAAGAAAAGGATATATTTTTTTAGTATTCATCAATAATGGTATTAGCTCTAAGAGAAACTAAACGCTTAAAATAGTAATATTAAACAACATGAGATAGTACCCAGAATACCACCTAGTAAAAAGGTGAATAGGTAGGTAAGTACGTTATACGAATACAAAAACAACCGCAAAAGATGGTTCGAAATTATTCGTTTGAATTAGAAATTCGGCAGCCTTTTTAAATTTCATCTAATATTACTTAATGAATATTTTCAAATAATGTAAAATGAAAATACAGCTATTGTTTGTTATTTGTCATTTTGGTCAAACCCAAATAGATAACAGCTGCCTTCTTTTTTTTTTGGAAGCCAGCCTTCGGAAGGGGTGCTATTAACGCGTACCTAGGTATCTACTTTTTACTTAAAATATCATTGGTTTTAAACGTATTTATTTCTGAATAGACAGCAAATTACCTACTCCTGAAAATGTAGGAATGAACACAGAAAACGTGCAAGATTTAATTATTAGTAGAGATGTATCTAAAATTTATCCAATTTCGAACGTTTAGCAGAATCACATGAAGCTTTAAATCAAACAACAAGTAACTAAATAGGTAGGTAGGCAATTTGTTTCGTACACCTACTTATTTTAAACGAAATAAGCTTATCTAATCAGCCTTACTATTAAATTACATTTGAACGTGTGGGCGTAGTACCTACTCTGATAACTTATTTACCTAATTCCTATTATTCCCAAAGCCCAAAAAAGCACAAAAGTACTCAAAAATAAAAATTTCATAGATAGCTACATTATTTCCGACGACCATCGCAACCGTTAAATATTTTTTTAGTGGTAATAAGTTTATTTGGTCTGGCAACGACTCAATTAATAGGCATTACATAGGTTGTAGTGTAGCCTAAACTGAAGAAATGATCTTCTATTGCATAATATAATAAAGCTAAAGAGGGTCGAAAGTCTGTACAAGGAAGATATTCGAAAAAAGTTGGCTGGGGATACTTAGAATCGATAACAGAACACGTTCCAACAGTTTTTAGATTTTTTGGCTGTTTATCTGATTGTCTGTTTATTTGACCGCGCATCACGTGAAAATGGCTGAACGGATTTGAATGAAACTTTGCACATAGACAGACCATGACCCGGACTAGGATATACGATACTTTTTATTCCGGTAACAGGTTCCTGTGGGAAAGTGTAGTCTTCGCGAACGAAGTCGCGGGCGACAACTAGTTTTGCTAAAGACTAAAATCAGTTGCTGGCCCCTTATTTAGTTATTAAAGGAAAACAATGTCGGTAACTGTTTCCCGTCGATCTCGGTGCCACTGCCCAAGGTATATTGGTATATTGGTATATTATATTTGGTAGGTAAATCTTTTTCAGTGACTTGAGCTTGGCTTAATCGCCAAGCTTGCCAATTTGGAGTTACCATACTTAATTAAATCTAAATGTACCTACTTAATCATTCTATTTTAAGCCTCTCATTAAATTTTCCAGGTGATGCTGCTCGGTGACAGCGGCGTCGGCAAGACCTGCATGCTGGTCCGCTTCCGGGACGGGACGTTCCTCGCGGGAAACTACATATCCACTGTCGGCATTGACTTCCGGGTATAGCGCAGCGTCGACGCATCGACCTTATCGAATCGCCTCCCCACGTCCCCAGCTCCCCACTTGTTTCCCGCTCAACTGAGTGCCTAGCGAGTTTTATTTATCATTCGACACGGAAAACGGTGTAGCGTACAAATTCTCGTTAAGGGTGCGCCGTCCGTAAGTGACAAGTGTCATATATTGTATTTGAAATATCTTCGTCCATTTTTATTTGATGCCACGCGGCCATACTGATTTTGTATGCGGAATTTAACGTGTTAATTTGAAAAAAATAATTTTGAAAAACTGCTCGACAAATCGAAAATGTGAGACGGGCGATTTGTAGTTTAGACAAAATCAGAGGAGTACAATAATTTAGATAAACTATAAGGGTCTTATTAATAAACAAAGTGTAAGCTTGGTAAAGTAGGTACTTAGTTACCTACGTAAAGTAGTTACTCCGTGTTTTGTCTCTATTAAGAAATGAAGTTTACATGACGGGAACAAAACACGGAGTAACTAAGTACTCCAAGCTTACACTTTGTTTATTAATACGGGGGTAAGATATCAACCAAACGCCGCCACTCGTTTTTATGATTTTCGCCCAACTTTAAATGATAAGTATTGTAGGTAGAAAAAATTATAGTGTGTTATGCATTTTTTGGTCGGCGCACCCTTAACGTGGTTACCAGATAAGGAGACTGCAAATCGTAAGTTTCATTCAAACGTGCGACGCTCAACGCACACAGTCTCATAGACACGGAATTACGGAAGCTAAGAACAGTCCGAGTACAGTCAACAGCAAAAGTAGATGATGTTTACTAGATTTCAAAATTAAGTTTCGATAGTGTAAGTCGGTATTTTCTATATAACTAGTACAGTCAAAGTCTACAGGTACTAGAAGACACTCGAAGGTTTACCGATATGCGTTTAAAAAGTTTTGATTGTCATACTGATTTCATAATTTGAAACTTGACCAATCATTTTTTTTTTTAATTTATTTAGGACAACAAACAGTCATTTCTACATTATAATAATTAAGTTACATGATGGTTACAAAGAAAGACATTAGTGCCTATAATGTGTTAATAACTATAATCCTAGTTATTTGAGCCATAAGACAAGACCAAGATAATATACTTATGTAAGTAATTAGACAACTAGTCAACTAGCAATAATAATAATTAAAAAAAAAAGATAAAATTTTAGCTATGTACTATCGTAGTTCTGTAATTGATCAAATTTAATTACAGTAACAATGACAAAATAATTAGTCACAACTCAAGCTTTCTGAGAGAATAGATTTTAGCTTAGGTATCAACAGTTACCTTTGCTGTTGACTGTACCATCAGCTGAGGATTTTGGGACGTGGTCGATGGTCAATAAAACTTGCTCTAGGCTAGGCTCTCGATTTAGTTGGGACTTGTGGATAATGTCATGTCTTAATGTTAAGTTGTATTAGAAAAATATTATAAAAAGTAACTTTTATAAGTCGTAAGCACCACGAGTATTTACTATTTAGGAATGAAAACATTTAAGTTATCTTATGCCCTCTCTACCATTAAATATGTAGAGATAGATAGGTACCTACCTAAATACTTACCAACTTGATACATAAATCAATACAATAAAGGTATTAACAAACAACCAATCAAGATTTTGACGAGTCCCGGTGTACCAGATCGATTGCGAACCAAAATTCAAAGTTAATTACCTACTACCTACTAAGTGAAATCAAAATAATTCAGTGTTTGTTTAAATAGCTAATTAATACTATTTAAACACAAAAACAGAAAAAAAAGCAATAATTAAATAGGTAGCTTAGCTACAAATGTAGGTAACAATGCCAGCCTTTTTTCAAGCTATCTTAAACAAAACTAATGAGTTAATGACCATCAAGGGTTTCGAGTTCTGTTGTTAGCGGACCACTCGCATTTAGCGCGCGGTGCGCCCAGAGTGAACCGCCTCGCCGCCATTGGTGTTTGAAATTTGGCGCGCTTTTGCCGATCCCGCCCATCGCCATGACAGATTTGATTGAATCGACTTGCGCTTTGAGTGATTTATTGCCACAATGGGTCCCCGATTTTTTGTTTTTCCAGTTTTTGCCAGCTTGATTTATGGCGAGTGTTAGTTGCAAGCGTTATCGATGGTTGCAAGTCACAAATTGGTAGGTAATAAAACTTTGAATTTTGTGGCTTAGCATTAGTTGTACAGAATTGTATTTTTAGTTTATAAGTACACCTATCTACACATATATTAAAATTTTTATGTATGTAGGTTTAAATAGGTAATTAGAATTTCCTGATGTTATGTTTTTAATGATTGGGTTTAGGAATAGTCCATGGTTTAGACTACTACCTACCTATCTATGCTTACTTTCCAATGTTACATTTTATTATAGTAGGTACCTACTTACCTATTTTAGACAAGAACTTTGGGTACCTACTACAAGAAATTAAAAAGGTAGGTAGGTAGGTAGGTACTTAGTCATTTAGTGACAAACTTGACAATGTTACCTAACAATGACATTACTTTGTACCTATATGGAAGAAAATAATTTAAATAATATTTTAAATAAAAAATAGCACCTACCTACCTTAAAAATCTTAAACATGGACTCATTACTAGTCCATGACTTCACTAAAGTAGTGTCAATTTCATAACAAGTAGCGCCATCTGTCCACAGAATAAGGTAGTGACTGTCGACGGCATCAAAGTGAAGCTCCAGATTTGGGACACGGCCGGCCAAGAGCGCTTTCGTAGCGTAACTCACGCATACTACAGAGACGCACATGGTAATCTTACAGTACATTTTATAAGTATTATAAGCAAAGTTACAGCCAAATTGCAGAACACGTGTAATTATAAGTACCTAAAGAGACTTAAGGTTTTTAAATCAGCTAGCATTTAAAACTAGTAGCGCCATCTTGATAAATATTCAGGAAGTTTTAATCACAAGATTACGCGATCTAAGAGCAACGAAGGAGACGGACGCGGACGCGATGAACAACACGAGGTAACAACTAAATAAACAAAATAATAAAGTGTGTTAAAGTTTCACGGGTATAGTAGTAAATCCCATGATTATAATGTAATTTTTAAACAAACATAATTACTTACCATATTCTGTGGCGACACAAGCATAACTCCCCATCAGAAAATGCAAGCAACACATTGCACCTATTCTGATAGACATAGAACTTATTTTTGTTTACTTGCTTGCACAATGTGCTCCAATAAACTTATTCCGTGACACTAGCGGGACCTGAATTATGGCAAAATTTGAAAACAATCGATCGCGATTTTTTGGAGACAAAAATTAGCTACACGCCAGTGATTTTGAATAAAAGAAAAAGCAGCACTTGTAATCATTATTAATATCATATCGTGAGAATTAGTCACCAATTAATAATCACCCCCCCTGATAGCTAGGCAAGGCATAGGGCATAGGTACCCACACGCGATCACGGGCTGAATAATAACCTATCAGTCAAGTAATGTTACGTTATATACTTCGGGTATTAGGTATATCCATAGCAAGGCATTGTGGAAGGCCAAGGGCGACAATAGGAGTCTAAAGTTATTGTTGGCCAGACACTGCATCTAGCTCTCTTCCAGTCGTAGCGGTTCTCCGTTCCACTGGGTTAAAGCCGGTTTTTTTTTTCTATAATTACGGGTACAAACCAAGTATTATTTATTATCATAATTATTTTTTATAGTTACAAAGGAGATTGCCACTTTTGTATGGGAAGTTGGGTCCCTGTGGAAAATTGTTGTGCCCTGAAGATTTTTGCTTTATATTATAGTCAAAACATAGTATATTCATAATTAAAAACAATTTTTCAAATATTCATCCTAGTTCAAGAGATATAAATTTTTTTCTGTTAAAGAAATTGAGGTTATTAACTGACATTGACATGATAGATAGGTGGTGGATAGGTGGTCCTACAGCCCATCTATCTATTAAACATCACCATTTGGGGATTAAATTAAATATCTCTTATAGGTCCCACTTTATTTATTTATATTTACTTTATTTATAAATCATTTATTTAGATTATTATTCAAATCAGGCACACGATACCACAAAAGGGACCTGCTCCATGGCAATCTCCTTTAAAGTTTCAAAATAACAGGCCCATACATAAATACCGGTATCCTGCCTTTTCGCCGAAAATTGTTTGCCAGATTATCACTTGCCAACCAACGTTTCGCCGATGTTTCACTTTGACAACTAACTATTAGCAAATGTTTGTTTATCAACGTTTCATTTGGTAGAATTATTGATAAGCTAATTGATATAATGACACAAAACGTTTGAGACATTTATCATTTGTCAAATATTTCACTAGGCCACACAACTATTCGACGAATAACGTTTTGTCAGTGTAACAGTTCCCTTTTCATACATTGATATACTTAATGATAATTTTTTATTTAAGAATCTCGAAAAAAAACATTATACCTTTAAATTGGCAGCAATGCACAGCAATAATTTTTCCTCTGAGTATGTAGCTTTGTGTTCAAGAATTCTGTTCTTTCTTCTTTGTTTAAGTATTTTTTACAACAGAAATACTAGCTGCTCCTGTAGGTCACGTGATAGGTTAGAAATTTAAGACAATCGCGAAGCGCAGCGTAGCGATTATCTTTAATTTCGAGGTTATTTTTTTATTAGACCACAGAAATCTAGCTCCATACAAAAATTTACAAAAACAACTAAATTAATATTACACAAACTAAAACATTCTGCTACTTGAAAGTTGGCATTTTGAAAAGTGTCATTATGAAAAGCAGACCAAACGTACAGTTGGTAACTGTGAGGTTGGGAAATAAAACGATATTATATGATAAGTTGGCAAGTGATTATTCGGCGAAATAAAATTCTGCGAAACGTTAGTTGGCAAGTGAAAATCTGGCAAACAATTATTATCGGCGAAAAGGCAGAGATCCATAAATACCATATACCTAAACTAAAATATACATACCCATAGACTAATAAGTAGGTAAGTACCTATATTATTTAAGTCCATGGGTACCTAAAGGATTTTTCTATGTTACCTATAAAATTCTGTTAAAAACTTGTAATATCCAGATATCTATGTGTATAGCTGATGAATTCTCTTTTGACAGCACTACTGTTACTGTACGATGTGACGAACAAGATAAGTTTCGACAACATCCGTGCGTGGCTGGGCGAGATCCGGGAGTACGCACAGGATGATGTCGTCATCATGCTTCTAGGTAAGGAAATTAAAAATTTAAGAAGAGATAGGTATAACAAGCTAGTGCAGATACTACAGGGTCTGTCGAAGGTAGATGATAGAGAATGAGAATGGTAAAAAATAGAGCTGCAATGCATTTTTTTTACGTAACATATTGGAAATTAAAACATGGATGGGATTTGTGCAATAATCTCAAACCATTAACGAAACGTAATATCTCTAAGGGCGCCTATTTTTATTTGAAAATGTGCGTGTTTTATTCATTACTTTATGTAGACCTATAAAATCACGGAATCAACCATCACTTCAATTGGATCCTATCCAACTTAATAGGCCCCCTACATCAATCGGCTATGGAGTTTCAGAAGCTGAGAGTACTATTCCAAACTCGATTAGCTGTCATTCGATCGAGACCCTACTCTCGCTACTGCCATAGAGGATAACTCAAACATCGTTCCCTTTGTTGGCCATTATTTTCTTTATTGCTTTCAAGAATCGCACCGTCTCGCCGTCCGTCGCCATACGCCAGTCAGTGCGCAGAGCTTTGTACGGCCTTTCCCTAAAGTAACTTTCTACCAACTTTTAAATCGAGTACCTACCTAAAAGTGTACCAATTATTTTAATTCAATGCAGAAGATTGTTTTGCGATAACTCCAGCAAGGAACTAAGTTAGTAGGTAACTAGTAGGTAATTCGACGAGGGCGTTTCATTCCTCAAAATTAAATGTAATGTAACACAGCTTACTATTTACCTACATTGCTACATACTTTACTTACTATACCTATTACCTATACAGGTAGTTAGATGGTGATATCTTAAATAGGTAACCACTCTTCAAAAGTTCGAAAACTCTCGGCACATTCTTAATTTAGAAACATGCTCATACTTGACCAAATCCAGGTAACAAATCTGACAGCGGCCTAGAGAGGGCGGTGAGGAGGGAGGAGGGGCAGCGGCTGGCGAGAGAGTATCAAGTCGCGTTTATGGAGACGTCTGCGAAAACCGGACTCAACGTGGAAGCGGCGTTCGCTCACGTGGCCCGCTCACTAGTCGCAAAGGCGAACCCCGTCGACCCATCCAGGCTCGCGGTGCGCGCGCAACCGACACAAGAACCGCGCTCCTCGTGCCCGCCATGTTCATAAATTGCGCGCCTTTCAATTCGAATTTGGAAGTCGATCGACTGCGAATTGCTGCGCCATTTCGGTGTTCCATTTTCGAATTTGGAAATCAACCGGACCAATGGATAGATACCTAGGTAGGTACTATGATAGAGGGGAAGTAAGAAAGGCTGAATGCACAATGGCACAACTCTAGCACAAACAATACTACCAATTTAATTTTCATTAATGTAGAGTTTCAGTAGGTATTTGAAAATGAACTGTTCTACTATTTATTTGGTTTATGCCTATCTTGTAAATTTTAATGTGACACTGGACAGTTTTGCCATAGCCAACATTCTTAATTTATAAAATATTTAGATAAAGTAACTACCTACTACCTTTTTACGTGCCGCAATAATAAAAAAATACTAAAAAACTGCAGCCGTTCGTTAAGCACGTGTCCAACGGGCCAAATGTCTGCATTCTGTACCATGTAAGACCTATCATATTATTATTATTAGGTATAGAGATTTATTAAGATTAATAATGCTTGTAAAAATTTACCTTTTTAAAATATGTAGGTATTTAACCAATGACTGTATATCTATTTTTATGTATTTACACTATATTGGTATTAGCAACACATTTTAGTAGGAGCAAATTGAATCATGTAAATAAAAATAAATTGTGAAATGTGATTTTATAGATGAAAACCCTTACATATTGATCTTGTTTATTGATATTATGTGTCTGTAGGGTAAATTATATACATATCCCATCTTTCCATGTAGGTAGGTAGGTACTTACTCAAAAGATGATAGGTGTACTTACCTAACCTTATGAATAATTGTTTATTCATATGTGATAACCTCAAGGTGTCATCATTGGAGTCAAGTAAGTACCTACCTACCTATAATCTATAATCATCAATAACATTAGCCCCCTAGGCTTAAAAACTATTTAAGTATTATTTAGTTTTTTTTTATTTCTATTTTTTAGGGACTTTTTAAGCATGCCATGTCAGTCACTTCATAGGTATTATTTAGTTAAATATTGTTTTGTCAACGTCACACAAACGTCATTTTGAATTTGAGGTAAAGAGACAAAACATTGATTAGGTAAGTAATATCTAAATAATGCCTAAATAGTTTTTTATGAATAAGGGGCTAGGTGTTTAGGTCGACGGCTATTCATAGTCTATGTAACATAACCATATAAATGTCTAACTGCTACTTGCTCGTTATTTTACAGAAATTAATCATAAATTTTGCAATAAGTAGGTATTTGGTACACATATGTTAAATGTTCATAAATTGCAATTAAGTATAGGTAGGTAGGTACTTATGTTTTTATCGGTTACATAGGTATACATAAGTACCTAATATTGTTACGAAAGCCATTTACATTTAGCACTTCCTAAACAACACGGGCTCGACATAAAATTGGGGCAATAATTCCAGTGTTTCAATTTTAATTAATAATTATCAGTAATATTCTGAATATTACCTAATTGAGTGATTGGGCAGTCCAAATAAAAATATCTATTGCCTATTCCACTGTGCATTTGATAGAACTGCTAAAGGACTATGGCTAGGCTATGGATGGATTGGGAAAACGGGCCATAAACCACCAGGCGGGCCCAGTGCGGATTTGTGGTTGTTAACGACTGCTAATATAGCCGGGACCAACGGCTTTACGTGCCTTCCGAAGCACGGAGGTGCTCGAGATGATAAATTTTTGGTCACCCATCCGATGACCGGCCTTTGTGAAAATTGCTTAACCTCAGCACTCGCAGATCGGGCGCGTTAACCGTTGCGCCATCGAGCTTCTCATCTACATTTGGGAAGTAGAAATACAGTAGCAAACTGCAAAAAATTACTTGTTTAATGATATCAAATTTTTAAACCATTTTTGTATTGATATATAGGTATCACAAAAAATCATTTGATATATGTCGGATATATAATATATCCATTGATATATATCCTTATATATATATATATTGATATAATATGTATATCCTCGAACCCTGTGTTGAATGCACAATCTTATTATCATACAATTTGTGTATTAAATAATTAATACCTACAATAATATTTATGATGTATGTAGGTACTTACTATAAATAATAAATGGGTGTTATTTATAAAATATATTATAAACCTAGGTATAAGAAATGATTGTAACGTCTTGAAACGTAATTTAGCTAAGATGTGAATATAATGAACATCTAATCGTATTTTTTTATAACATTCTTTATTTTTGGCTTAAAGCATTTTGCTTTCCCTGACATAAAATCGCTAAGTGTTTCAAGAAAAACGTGACCCTGAAAGAGTTAAGTTTGAGACTTTGTATGGGTGTAACTTTTTTTAACTGCTGTACTGAACTGTGTTTTCTTGGGACTGTTTATTCTTTTTCTTTTGATACGTCAACAATAGGGAAGTTGACAACAAAAATAATTCATTCTAGAACAAAGTGCCTTACAAATAAACAAAGAGTAAGGTCCGAATAGGTATTCCGTGTTTTGATCCTGTCATGTAAACGTCATTAGAGTAAAAGAGACAAAACACGGAATAACTATTCAGAACTTATTCTTTGTTTATTTGTAAGGCACTAAACGAATCACGTAACAGTTGTTCTTTAAAACATTTACCTATTTTTTTTTTAAATTAATTTATTTTTGTGAATTTGTGTAACCTAAAAAGTAACGTAGGTAGGTAAGTACCTACCTAAGTAACTTTTTATAAACATTTAACTGTCGGCGTTGTTATAGTTTGCAATTTCCATACAAATTCTATAAATTAAAAACAATCGTTTGACAGTTGTTAATTTTTAAGTTTTGAGTAAACTAGTTACCTACCTACTCAATTACATTAACGTTGTCACATTTTAGCATCCGAATAATGTTTTCTTACCCAACATGGTATACGTCCATGCTACCCAATTTGATTTAGGTAATAGTAACTAAATCGTCAAGCAGAAAGGAAGTTCCAATTGGTCAAGTGTGTTTTTACCGCGTGTTTTTGTTCTGATTTGTCAAGCAATGCAAAAGTAATAATTAGTCAAGTCCCAATTTTGTTTCGATTTGCCAAGCCTTATTTTAGTTTCAACTGGTCAAGCCAATAAAAAGTTCGGAATTATCAAATGTTTTTTTTACTTAAACACATTTTCACGTGACCTACGGGAGTAGGGCAGCTAGTATTTCTGTCTAATTAAAAAAATAACCTCGAAATTCAAAACAATCGCTACGCTGCGCTTCGGGTTTGTCTTAAATTTCTAACCTATCACGTGACCTACAGGATTAGGGCCAAAGTAAAATGTTGCGTTTGACCAAGTAAATTAACAACATTTGATAATTCAGAACTTTTTATTGGCTTGATCAGTTAAACCAAAATAAGGCTTGGCAAATCGAAACAAAATTGGGACTTGACTAATTATTACTTTTGCATTGCTTGACAAATCAGAACAAAAACACGCGGTAAAAACACACTTGACCAATTGGAGCTTTCTTTCTGCTTGACGAATTAGTTCCTAAACCCCCACTTTAGCATCCGAATAATGTTACTAAAAAGTTGACCTACATAAAATTATTACTTACCTATCATTTTTTAAAGTTTACGCGAGTTGTGACAATCATTATTGAAATAAAACAGTTTTTACGAATTTACACACAACTTTTGGTAGGCAAGAATGGAGTTTTATACCTACTTACTTACTTAAGCATTTTTGTTCTAATTTGTGCATAGGTAGATAATATTATTTTTTCATTTACCAATAAGATATGTTTTTATTGCAGATTTTAGAAAATAATAAGTAGGTAGGTAGGACCTACCAAGACTTTTATTTTTTAACTACGCAGACCATACGCAGACTGTATGTTGGTAGTGATACCACCTACAACCCACTTAGTCCGACCGGGTGTTAATTATTATAACACCTCTAAAAGTATTATATAGATGTAGACGACTATACCTAATGTGATACTTTTAAAGTTTCATTTACAACCACACACAAACGCCTGGTCGGTTTAAATGGGGTAACTTCAGTTTTCTCTTCAAAATAAGCTAATCTTAAGGACAACAATAATAATTTCGATGTATAAACTATAGTAAAATGAATTGATACTTAAATAAAGTACCAGACATAGTTTTTGTGTAAATGTTGTGACATTAAAATGTTGCTTGTGCCTGTGCAAGGAATAAATATTAAACTGATTATCAAAACTACAGTGTATCTGTGTTTTTATTGTACCTACCTACCTACCTACCTTCTATTCTACATTTACAGGAAAGTTTCTATTCAGAGAAAATCGGTACCTAGTCATAAGTGAGATTGATTGAGTTCAGGGCTTAGAATAATAACGGTTCAGTAGGCTTAGCCAAAGTAACATTAAGAAAACGATAGCGATGTTAGAAAAGAATAAAATGTATGGGATCTAAATCACGTGGTCAATCTTATATGTCATACCCATACATTTTATTATTTTCGAACTTCGCTATCGTTTTCTTAATGTTACTTTGGCTACCGCCACAGGGCTTAGATTATTCTATGGTTCAGGGTGCTGAGTGCGAATTTCATTCGCTATTCGATCACGTTAACGAAAACGAGAATTTGTATGGCAAAATGTTAACTCCTTTCGTATGCCGCAAAGAGGCGCTGCTTCAATGCCATACTAATTTTCGTTTTCGTAAACGTAATCGAATGAATACGGATAGTCAACAAAACTCACACTAGGTCCCCAGATTGAGTGTGGCTCATTTTGGCACGGCCACCATCACCAACCCGAAATCTAAGTTTACAGATAATTAGTGGATAATTAGTGGGAATTAGTGGATAAATCTCAGAATTAGTGGGGCCATGGTTCAAAAGTTATAAGGGATACAAGGTGGCCGTGCCAAAATGAGGCTCATTTTGGCACGGCCACCTTGTATCTCTGAAACCACGGGTCGTAGCGAAGATCTGATTACACCAATAATTAGTGATAATTAGTGGGAATTAGTGGATAAATCTCAGAATTAGTGGGGCCATGGTTCAAAAGTTTTATGGGATACAAGGTGGCCGTGCCAAAATGAGCGCTCATTTTGGCACGGCCACCTTGTTTCTCTGAAGCCACGGGTCGTAGCGAAGATCTGATTACACCAATAATTAGTGGATAATTAGTGGGAATTAGTGGATCAATCTCAGAATTAGTGGGGCCATGGTTCAAAAGTTATAACAACTTCTTTTTTCCATACAAAAACAACATGTGCAGTCGCGCACATAAGCATTTAGTTATTACTTGAATTAAATAAATTGTGAATGAACGACGAAACTTTGATATGTGTGTACGTATGTTTGATTCTGTATCGATAAAAAAGGCGCTATTAAATGCGTTAAAAAATGTATTACAGATTTTTAAATTTTTCAATCACCAGATAACATTTATTAGCCTGATAGATTATACAAGTCATTTTAAAAGTGTGTTGTTATCCCGTTGTCTCTTGTGTTATATGCAAAATTAATAATTAATAGTAAAAAAGAACCTCATCTTTTCTTTGAAGTCGGTTAATAATTAAATTGTAAAGCATTCAAATGAGCCTTTTTATATTTTTAAAGAAATGCATTTATATACTAACTAGTTAGTAACTAGTTTATTTTTTTTGTTCCCGACATTAAATTAATGATATGTACAATTATATCCATACATGTATCCGATTCTCTCTCTCATTTACTTACTTTCACCTAGACTCTTTATACCTTTCAATTTTAAGTTGTTAATTCAAATTATCAATAAGGTTCATGTACGCGATTGTACATCTACTATGGGAAAATGAAAAATTGATATAACTTTTCATAGAAGCTCCCACTAATTCTGAGATTTATCCACTAATTCCCACTAATTATCCACTAATTATTGGTGTAATCAGATCTTCGCTACGACCCGTGGTTTCAGAGATACAAGGTGGCCGTGCCAAAATGAGCGCTCATTTTGGCACGGCCACCTTGTATCCCTTATAACTTTTGAACCATGGCCCCACTAATTCTGAGATTTATCCACTAATTCCCACTAATTATTGTTGTAATCAGATCTTCGCTACGACCCGTGGTATCAGAGATACAAGGTGGCCGTGCCAAAATGAGCCTCATTTTGGCACGGCCACCTTGTATCCCTTATAACTTTTGAACCATGGCCCCACTAATTCTGAGATTTATCCACTAATTCCCATTAACTATCCACTAATTATCTGTAAACTCAGATTTCGGGTTGGTGATGGTGGCCGTGCCAAAATGAGTCACACCCAGATTGATGCTTGGACTCAGGTGAAGTGAAACGAAACGCAACGCTTAAATAGGTAAATAAATTTGGAAAATAAGTACCTACTTATTTTTTTCTTCAAATCCTTTTTTTTTTACTAGTTAGTGATAGATTTACTTTAATTTCCTGAAGAATGGTTGGCAACCCTACTCACAACACGTGTTATTACGGAAATGCTCTTCATAGCAGGACACTTTCCATTACTAATAAACACAAAAAATATAGAAGACAACCACAACATGTAAAACAAAATTAAAATCTTAGTTACCTATCTTTACATAAGGTAAAAGTTTCAATATCCACAATGCCATACACTACCACTATAATAAAAGTCAAAAATTGTTTAAGAAAAACAAAGTCAAACTATTGTGAATAATACTCAAAATAAGATAAGTATGCAAGAGCAGACCAGCCTCCACACAGACACACACGACACAGACCTATTACCTAGTCAACTTGCAAACCACACCATGTTGATAATCTTATAAACTAAATGATAATTAGGGTAGAGTGGCACCAGCAGTGTTCGAGAGGAATTCGTCATGTTTATCTTTTTATCATTAACCTTATACTTGGCAGAGTTTTTTTTTGGGATATTATATACCTATGTTTGTATAAAATGTCTTTTTTTTTTTTCACTATTCGTAGGTATTTTTTGTAAGTTAAGTGTCTCAAATAATCCACTATGCCAAGAATAGGGTTACCAGTAGCGGCCAGCAAATGATTTTAGTGTTTAGTAACAATTGGAGACAGTGTAGACCTATCACTACTAGGCTTGCCAACCGTACCGGATTTACTGGGACGTCCCGCTTCTGGGTCAATTTTGGGCCGTCCCGCCGCGCCGTAACCCTCTGCGGGACGCTTTTTGTCCCGGAAATCAGAGATAATATAAGTATCTAACTCGTACCAACTACCCTCGGGTTAGGCAGTTGGCCCGATTAATTTGTTACGCATTTTTTAAATTTCTTAGACCTATGCATTGCGTATTTTGCGTCAGGAGCGATCGGTGCGTGTTCTCTGCGCGGCGGGCGGGTAAGTTGCGCGGGGGTGGGTCTGCCCGAGTCACCTCGAATCCGTCCGCTGTTAAAATGCGCAAAATCGCAAAATTAGTCGGTACAGTTTTAAAATAAAAAATAATTAAATATAATAATTTAGAATGTTTGTCAATTTGTATTGATTTTTTTATTAAATGATAAAAAATATATGCAGCTTTTTTTAACCTTTTTTAACGTGGTGTGTTGTGTCCCGCGCAATACCTATGCCCAAGTCCCGGATGTCGAGCTGGGTAATCCCGGGAATGCCTTTTTTGGAGTTGGCAAGCCTAATCACAACCCGTATTTAAATGATAACCTTTGTTATTAGGTCATGCTCGTGAACGGGTGCCGCCTGTGGAGGCTGGTCTGCTCTTGCATACTTATCTTATTTTTAGTATTATTAATTATAGTTTGACTTTGTTTTACCTAAACAATTTTTGACTTTTACTAGAGTACTGTAGTGGTGCTGTATGACATTGTGGAAATTGAAACCTTTACATAATTATCTGATGTAAATTTGTTAACTTACATTTTTTATTTTGTTTTTTTTACATGTTGTAATTGTCTTATATATATTTTTTGTGTTTATTTGTAATGGAAAGTGTTCTGCTATGATAGGGCATTTTCCAATATTTTTGACGCTGTAAGGGAGAAAAGAGCTGGACACTTGCTGAGTTTCTTGCCGGTTCTTCTCAGTACAAGATCTCCCGCCCAGAGTAGATTTACGAACCGATGGCATAATGACATTCACAAGAGCTACTTGTAGCCTAAACTGAATAAATGATTTTGAATTTTGAATTTTGAATTTAGGTATTTGGTGATGAAAAGTGTGTTGAAGACTGGTGTTACCCTACCTAGGTATAATCATACTGTATTTCCCCGCGGTTCAATTCCCTCCGGGATAGGCCCCGCGGTCTTCACCGTATCGGAGTTTGGTCCCCCAGAGGTTAGTGAGTATCCCCCTCCGTCTCGCCCTTCCCAGCCTTGGGCCTTCCCTTGGCAGCCGACTGGAGACAATGGCGTCTCCATGATAGTCGGTGGGTTGCGGAAAGACGGACGGGTGAGTCTCACATAACTTGGGGCCTCTTCAAGGCCCCGGGTACTCGTAATGAGTTCCTCTGAGATAAAAAAAAAAAAAAAGGTATAATCATACTGTAAATTTAAAGTCCACCTTTACATACCTAATTGGTAGGTAAGTAATGCTCCTACATTTTTGTAACACTGATAACATGTAAGAAAATCATCTTTATCAGGTAGGTACCTACCTATTTTAAGGCCATATTCTATTCTATATTATGGACAGGGCACATCGCTCGTGGGACTGATGACCGCTGGGGCGGAACAGTTCACGACGGCGGCGCACAGGAAGACGCAGTACGCTAGGCAGGCCTCCAACAAGGTGGACCGACGATCAGGTGAAGGTCACGAGTGGCCGCTGGATGCGAGCAGTACAAAACCGGTCGTTGTGGAGATCCTTGGGGGAGGCATTTGTCCAGCAGTGGACGTTTTTGGCTGAAATGATGATGGTGATGACATTTTATTCAGTTTTGTCGTACCTACTTACTGTGACTGTGACTTAGGTGTACGTAGGTACTAGGTACCTACCTAGCAGACTTAGCAGGACCCAATATTCCTACCTACACGTACATAGTCTATGAGGTGGACTAGGTAGGTGAATAAACAGATTAAACCTAGTAGGTAGCCTTAACACCCACGTAGGTAGTTAGGTAGGTACCTACTGCATCACTGCAGATAGGTACAGTAGGTACCTACATAATACCAGATGAATTGCTTAGGTAGGTACTTATAGTTTTTGGTTTTTGTAAATTGTTTAAAATTATTACAATAAATGAACAAATGGTGGGTACCTAACCTTCCTACCTACCTACTTACCTAGGTATAGGTACCTACACTGTTATTATGACGTCATTACAAGATGGCGTCGTTGCATGGTTCGGACATGGTCATTTTGTTCTTCCTATCATGGTCTTGATTGATTGCAGGTACAAGGTACCTATTTAAATAACTTTTAACAAACATGAGCTTATGCAGGGTTACACAACAGCGTTGCCAAGGCCAAGCATCAGAGCAACAGAGATATGCGCAACGAAGACTAAACCTAGGTACCTATCTAGGTACCTACCTAGGTAAATTTTTAAAGAACATAAATTTAATTAAAGTAAAAAAAAAGGTTAAAACAATTTTTTTCTGACTAATTCAGGAGATAAGTAGGTACTAGAGATGGGCCGAATATTGGTTTAGCCGAATACGAATATTCGGCCGAATGTTCGGTTTACAATAAAACGAACCGAATATTCGGCCGAATAATTCGGTTCATTTAAGCTATTGGTTTGCCTAGCCAAACACGTTTGTACAGGTTCGCGCCGCGCCGCACGGTGTCAGGTCAGGAATCACTCGCCGCCGCCGGCCGCACTGCCGCGCTAAGGGTAAGAGCAGTAAGTCGAAAATGTCAAAGTTGAGAAAATGGCGGTAAAGTTTTCGATTAAATTTTTACTTGCTTCTACTTTAGCTTATAAGTTTTAGTAGGTCTGATTTTTTCAAAATGTAGCTTAAATGGAGTCCTTTAATGATACATACTTAATAGTTGCTATTTATTTATTATAATATGTTTAATTGATGAGAACTCCTATTAGTGCTAGTACGAGTTAAATTTATTTGTACTGATTGCTTAGAATAACCGCAGTAAGTACTATAGTTACTGCTTTAATGCTAAGTATTCCATACATAGGATATCTATATTTTGTATGAAATTACGTGTCACTTTGGGGTCAAAAAAAACTAAGATGTTAGCTAAATAGTATTAATAATTATATATCATTTGAAAGGTCATATAGTGAGAAATCTATACATACCTTGAAATGTAATAAATTACGTATAGGTGTTTTTCTACAAGGCTCTGAAAGTATGTAATTAAAGTGAATACCGTTTAATTTCTAAAGCATTTTTGTTTTGGTTTTTTGCAATTAACTCACTATATTTTACCTAAATGTATTTATTTATTGTTTTTATTTGATATGAAGTGAAACTGACCGAGTTTTAATGAGTGTTTGTGCTTGTTGAAATAGTAGCGATGAGTAATAAATAAAAGAACATACCTATAGGTATGTTTCATAATTACAACAATCAAAACTCTATTGTTCAAAACTTCTTATCAAAATAACAGACACAATAAAATTAGAATATTTTAAACAATAAAATATGTATTATTATTATTCTCTTTATTAAATATATATCTTAAGATCTTTTTTTTACAATATTAAATATACCTAAAAACATATTTACAATATAAAATATTATAAGAAACTATACCTAGATTGCCACTTTTTTTAAATTATTATTATTATTTTATGTATTCCTCTAGGAGATACCTTTTTATATTCCGGGAACATTTGATGTTTAAAAATTTTTGTTTGTAGAAACTCCAATCATTGTTCTTCTTCCGCGCTAAGATTGAGCTTATATTTGAGCTGGTATTCGCCCCGATTTGCTATTATCACCATTATATTTTTAAGGTGAACTCTTTGTTCATTTCGACGTATCGAAGCAAGAATAAGTCAGTGTATTGGAAAATGCATGTGCATTTATATGCTGGCTATTGATAATAAACACCAAGAAACTGAAACCCTAGAGCCAAGTTAACCCGGCACTATACCGAAGACATCTCGAACATCAGCCTGTACGAGATTAATAACTCTCAAACAGCTCAAAAACGGCAGGGTACCAGGTGATGACGGAATTACGGCCGAACTTTTGAAAGCATGCGGAAGACCGGTACTCGTAGATCTTTAGAAAATATTTAATTCCGTCGTACTAGGGGTCAGAACGCCAGACACGTGGCACGAAGGTATGGTGGTACTGTTCTTCAAAAAGGGCGACAAAACCCTGCTGAAGAACTACAGGCCCATCTCACTTCTAAGCCACGTCTACAAGCTGTTTTCAAGAGTCATAACGAATCGTCTCGCACGCAGGTTTGATGACTTCCAGCCTATCGAACAAGCCGGTTTCCGAAAAGGCTTCAGCACCATAGACCACATGCATACGCTGCGGCAGGTTATACAGAAGACCGAAGAGCATAACCTAACCAGCCTCTTTGCTTAGCGTTTGTGGACTATGAAAAAGCCTTCGATTCGATTGAAACATGGGCCGTGCTACAGTCTCTCCAGCGGTGCCAAATTGACTACCGGTACATCGAAGTGTTGAAGTGTTTGTATGAAAGCGCCACTATGTCAGTCCGTCTTCAGGACCAGAGCTCGAAACCTATCCAGTTGCAGCGAGGAGTGAGATAGGGAGATGTGATATCTCCGAAACTGTTCACTGCTGCACTGGAAGATGTTTTCAAGCTTCTGGACTGGAAAGGACTCAGCATCCACGTCAACGGCGTATACAGTACTCACCTTCGATTTGATGACGTTATAGTGGTCATGGCTGAGACCCTGGAAGACCTGGGCACAATGCTTGGTAACCTCAACAGAGTCTCTCAACAAGTGGGTCTTAAAAGAAACATGGAGAAAACGAAAGTTATGTCGAACTCACGTGTCGTACCCACTCCTCTGAAGGTTGGGGACTCTGCCCTTGATGTTGTGGACGATTATGTTTACCTGGAACAAACGGTCCAGCTAGGTAGGTCCAACTTCAGCAAAGAGGTTAATCGTCGAATCCAATTAGGCTGGGCAGCGTTCGGTAAGCTACGAATTAACTTCTCGTCCGATATACCACAGTGTCTCAAGACAAAAGTCTTTGACAAGTGTGTGTTGCCGGTGATCACATACGGGACTGAGACGTGATCGTTTACTATGGATCTCATAAAAAGACTCAAGGTCACTCAAAGAGCAATGGAGAAGGCTATGCTCGGGGTTTCTCTGCGTGATCGAATCAGAAATGAGGAGATCTGCAGAAGAACAAAGGTAACCGACATAGCCCGAAGAGTTGCTAAGCTCAAGTGGCAGTGGGCAGGGCACATTGCTCGCAGGACTGATGGCCGCTGGGGCGAAATAGTCCTTGAGTGGCGACCGAGTACCGAAAAACGCAGTGTGGGCAGGCCTCCAACAGGTGGACCAACGATCTGGTGAAGGTCGCGGGAAGCCGCTGGATGCTAGCAGCACAAAACCGGTCGTTGTGGAGATCCTTGGGGGAGGCCTATGTCAAGCAGTACACGTCTTTTGGCTGAGATGATGATCAAGAAACTAATAAGAGCCCAATTTTTGTTTGGGCGCAACAATTATCCATCCATATTATTATTTTATTACTAGTTTCTGTACTTGCTGCTGATATTATTAGTGAGATAGTGAAAAAGTAGTAAAAAAATCCAATCATTACAGCAGTACGTGGGGCTACTGCTTATAAACTTTGAGATAAGGTAAATCAGCTTGAAAAGTATGGTTGACATAAAAGCAGTAAGTGTGATTACTGCTGACATTCTAAGTATACAATAGTTAAAAGTTTTTGATTAAGCTCATTTACACAACAGTATGTTCACTTACTGTTTTTATTATTAGCAAAATAGAATAAAGATGTCGGAGGTACACTAATTACCGCGAAGTAAGTATATTTCCTGCTTTTATGCTAAGTAAAAAAAACCATTTCATTGACTTACTGCTGTTATGCTTAATGGTATTTTTAGGTTCCAGTGAAGTTAGAAAAACGAGAGTAAGAACAGTTTATAGAGCATTACGTGGCGATCCAGGATATGTACTTAACTCATTTTTGAAAAAAATCGACTTGCTGCTCTTACTGTTAGCGCGGCAGCTGTTAGTTGTTAGTTGCAATTTCACGCACGTCACGCTAGTATTTATTACGCACTAGTAGTTAATGTTAAAAGCAGTGAAAAAATTCAGTGCTTACTTTACGTCAGCCCTCCCGGTAGCATAACGGTCAGTGCAGCCGCTCGGATTGCGGAAGACCCAGGTTCGATTTCTTAATTTTTTAATGTATTTTATAAATATTTAATTCAGCTTCAGTGCAGCAATTAGCACTTAAAAATAAAAAAGTAAGATTTTGTATCGATTCATTGATAATAATGAATGAATAAACTATAGGTACTTTTATTAGTCTTTTTACAAGCCCAAGCCCAAGGTCTTAATTTTGTACAACTTTTATATTCGGTACCTAAATAATCTGCATTTGAACCGAATATTCGGCCGAATACGAACATGGAAAAATACGCCGAACATAGGTACCGAATACCTTAAGGCTCGGACTACATGCATCCGGAATCACACGGACCCGAAAAAACACGGCCCCGAATTCAATCCGTAGCTCAAACAAATATATGAATTTTTACTGCATCGACTACATGTGATCAGGGGCCTTCCGATCCCGATTTTCACCCGGAAGCAACTGGAACATGCTCCGGACCAGTGTTTCCACTTTAATGATTTCCTTTCCCCACGCCTCAATTGAGATTTCCCCTTCTCAGGATTTTTTTCCCCTTAGTATTTTTTTTTTTAATTTATTAAGAGACAAACGCTCTACTTAACTTAACACATAAAAATATGTATATAAGATGGAGATGTTCGTTTTTGGGCCTTTATTTGATTAAAGTTTTGAAGTGATGCTTTTCTGATAGATGTGCCTTCTGAGATGATGTTTCCAAAAAGAAAAAATATATAAAAAAGCCCCAACATAATTTAAAAAATATTTAAAAACTTGAAATCTTGTTTTCTTCATCAAGCTTTTCTTATTATTTTTGGGTTCTAATGAAAGTGTGTTGGGCTCTAATGATAATGAGTGTGTTTTAAGTGTTTATTATTATATATTGCTGAACTTATTTATACATTCTAAAAGGTATTATAAGGTTACAATGCAATTTCCTGAAAATGAAACCATGCGGTTGCTGGCTGTAATGGATAGTACCATTGCATTACTAATTTAAAAAATAAGTTATATTTTTTAAATCCATACATACATTAGAAAAGCGAAATTGCCAAGGTAGAAAAAGTTTAGGGTTGCTATTTTATGAATTTTTATTATCTGACCTTTTTTATTAATACAATGTTTGGGTATGTTTAAAAAATATATTAATACATGGAAAGGTTCCTTATTTTGTGCTCTTTTCATAAAATATAATTTCATCACTAAGAATTAGTGATGAAATTATTGAATATAATGAATTAATGAATATATATGAATGAATTTATTCCCAGCCTCCATACAAAAATGGAATATCTCCTTTCTTAAAATATAAGTAAGACCTATTATAAGACCTGTAAGACCTATAGTTCCCTTAGTTATATTAAGAAACATCACAATATAAAAACAAAACATACAGATAATTTAAAAAAAAACATTATTACTTAGCATTAATAAACATACAGATCATCATCATCATCATCATCATCATCATCATCATCATCTCAGCCAAAAGATGTCCACTGCTGGACAAAGGCCTCCCCCAAGGATCTCCACAACGACCGGTTTTGTGCTGCTCGCATCCAGCGGCTTCCCGCGACCTTTACCAGATCATCGGTCAACATACAGATTCAAAAATAAAAATAAAAATAGTACCAAGACAGAAACTAAAAAACCAATTCTTAGGCTATATGGACGTACTCCACTGCCGCTATAATTTTGGCACTACTAGTAAAAATCTGCTCAACGGTCACCTCATGTGTCTTGTCTTCTCCAAGTAAAAAAAAACCTACAGCTAGAAATATTATTGCGACGGTTTTATTGCAATAGATATTTTGTGAAAAATGGATCGGTGGCTAATAAATATTTCTGCTAAAAATTCGGTGAGTTTGTGCTTCCATTTTTACATTGGTCAGTGTTTAATTAAATGCTTAACTTTTTTACCGCCCAACTATCCTGCACGTGATGTCCCGCTGTACGCCAACGTATAAATGTATTTTAATAAAGTAGGTACAAAGAAGAACTTCTATAGAAGTGCTGGCGTGGACGGCACGAAAATCTCGAACTTCTATAGAAGTTGTTGGCGGTAAAAAGGTTAATGAAATCTAGGTTAGGACTTTAGGTTATGTGTTATGCTTTTTAAATTTCTTTTATATATCTAAGCAGCCTAATACTTCCTCGAGCATTGTTCCTTATATCCTTTAAGATTGAAGTGCCAAGAATGTTGCCAACTGGTTTTTTGATTTGGGTTGTGGAAAAAATTTGCCTGACATTGCTATAGAAATTTGATTGAACCGCGATTACTAAATCTTTCAATGATTTCTTTCAGAATGAAGAAAAGGTTCCTGTGAGCTCATCCGATAGACCCGGTGCTAGTACATGCGCTTATTCAGATCCTCAGCCCGGAACGAGTTTCCAGTCTAGTAATTATGTCGAGAATCAGAAGGAACAATTAGATCCTCAAACTTTGCCAGACATGGAAGTTGAAGATAAACAAATGGTCATTGTTATTTCACTTATTATAATCAGTTTCCATTTCACTTGAGTTTTTATAGATTTAAATACCTAATGTGTTTTCAATATCAAATGGCCAAGATTGTTATAATATTTATAAAATTAAGTTTTTTGCTTATTTTGTAATTTGCCTATATAAACGAGTTTAGTAAATTAACTCATTACCTATCTTGTATTTTGTAGGTTGATTACTGTACTGAAGATGAAAAAGAGGGATACAATACTGAAAATGAAAAGAAAAAAAAAAAGTCGGCTAGTTCAAAGTTTACGGTAAAAGGTGTGAAAAAGGTATTTAAAAAGAAGTTCATGCATGATTGGCTTAAGCTACCAGAGTTCAAAGCATGGTTGTTAAAGGGAAACAGCGATGACAATGTAATTTGTAAGGTGTGCAATGTGGTTATGGCGGCGGGAAAATCAGAGCTCAAAAAGCATGGTGTTGGAAAAGTTCACAAAAAAAATATGGAGGCTTTGCTTCAGTCTAACACAAATCAACCCAGTATTAAAACATTTGTTTCAGAAAATACAAAGCTGAAAAACACTGAAGCTGCCATTTGTTCATATATTGTCGAAAACAATTTTCCTATTTCGTCTGTTGAACCTTTGATTGAGTTGATTAAATCTTTACCTGAAAAGGCAATCACATCGCAAATCTCTTTAGGCAAACAAAAAGCTACTAATGTCATTAGAAATGGTTTGCGCCCATTTTTTCATCAAAAACTTGTTAGTGAACTGAACCAGAATTTGTTTTCCGTTTATATTGACGAAACAACTGATGTTAGTGTCAAAAAGCAACTAGCGATACTAGTCAGCTACTGCCATAATTTTGAAACGAAAGTAGATGTGATCGACGTAGTAGATTGCCCAGACGGGACCGCTGTGGCTTTGTACAAACAAATGATTAACACGCTGAAAGAAAACAATGTGCCTCTGCAAAACTGGATAGGCTTTTGTGCTGACACAACTGCAGTCATGATGGGACAGCATAACTCTGTGTCTCAACTAATCAAAGAAAACCATCCTCAAGTATTTGTGTCAAAATGCACATGCCATATGATACATCTGGTGGCGAGTAACGCATGCACCAAGTTAAGCAACTCTTTAGAAGATTTGTGCCGCAATGTGTACAATCATTTTGGAAGGAGCCCTAAAAATTCTGCTGCTTTCAAAGAGTTTCAAAAGTTCCATGAAGTCAAACCTCATAAAATATTGAGAGCTTGTCAAACCAGGTGGTTGTCGCTTCAAGCATGCGTGCGAAGAATTTTAGAACAGTGGGATCCATTGATGAGTTACTGGAGAATATTAAGCTTCGAAGATCCAACACATGCGAACCGCCACACTCTCCAAACCTTGGAGAACCCTTTGATAAAATGCCAAATGCATTTTGTAGACTACGCTCTTGGACTGTTCAATGATTTTAATTGCATGTTTCAAGCTGATTATCCTAAATTCTCAGAATTAAAGACTCAAACTGAGGAATTAATCAAGACATTGGCGTTAAATTTCATGAATAGAAATTATGTCAAACAAACCCCTGCTAACCAAATCAATCCTAATCAGACAGAAGAACATCTAGAACTGAAAGGTATTTATTTAGGCGTGGATGCAATCAATTTATTAACAGAGGTGGAAAATAAAGAAAACTGTGAAGTTCAAAAAATTTTTAAGTCTGCAAAATTGTTTTATATAGAATCGATAGTACAAATTAAGAAACGATTTGTGTTTGAAGATGTGCACAATGATGCGTCTTTTTTAAATCCCAAAAATGCCAATGATTTGAATCCTACATCATTGTACGCAATCGCAAAAAAATACATTCCTTCACACATTACTTTAGATTTAACAGAATTAGACAAGGAATGGAGAAATCAAAGTCTCCTTTCAGATATGGATTCTAACGATTCCACGGATACTGTAGGCTATTGGAAAAAAATGTTTGAAATAAAAAATGTTGAGGGCAGACGCAAATTCATTCAACTGCCAATTTTGGTTAACTATTTTATGTCACTGCCTTTTTCGAATGCTGCCGTAGAACGGCTATTTAGTGATTTAAAAAATATTAAAACAGATAAACGCAACAGGCTCGATAATGAAACAATTGGATCAATCCTGTGCGTAAAATCTGGCTTGAAAAGAACGGGAACAACCTCTGTACAACTGATGAAAAATCAATTTGAAATACCATACCTCAAGTTTGTACAGGCCAATGCAGCTGCAAGCGAATCCAAAAAAAATAGACTAAGCATAAATAAAGTATAGTTCAACATTCGTATTCTTATTTATAGCCTGACCAGTGTGACCAGTAACATATAAAACCTGCATTGGTGTCGCCACTGTATCTTTTATACGGTAACACATAGTATAGTCCATACAGAAATTAGTTCCGAAATTTTCCGCAATATGGCGAGGTTTTTTTATTTTTTTGGTTAGGCTTTACCCATGATTTCTCCTTTTTTCCCCTTTTTATTTCTTTCCCCTTTTTCTTCCCCTCTGGACCCTAATTTCCCCTCAAAAGGGGAATTTCCCCTCATTGTGGAAACACTGCTCCGGACGTCTCCGAGTACCCGATCCGTTATTTTTCGGCACGGGGGGCGGGGCCTATCAATATCGTATGAAGTTGTATGGAGCTGACCACACGAGAACGCGAGAAACGTCCGTTCCGATCCGGTCCGGAGGAATCATGCGCCAGTCGATGACAGACGCTCAAAGCGGTCGGTCGCGTCGCGTGCGCAAGCAAAACTGCAAAATGGTTTATTCTGAGTGCCTCATTATGGTGATTCAGAATTATCAATGTATCTGGAATACTTCAATACAAGACTACCACAATAAAAACTTGAAGTACATGTCGTGAAACAGCGTTTGTGATGATTTAATAGAGAACTTGGTTTTGCTAAGCATTGGTACCTAACTTTATTCATTGTACTCGTAGGTACGTAGTAGTAGTTTACTTTATTACGTAGGTTCCCAGGTTTAATTAGTGTCTTGTTCAGTTCTAGATATGATTGAGATTTTACCTAATTTTATAATTAATAATTTAGATTTAACCTGATTTTTGTATAAGACTTGTGGAATACACCTTCCGTTATGCGGTCTACGTGAAAAGGATGAAACCAATATCTTTTCACTTCCTCTGTTTCCTTTTTTTCTTAACGGCCACAGCGGAGCATACTATTACAACTAAAGTTAAACTTTCCATTGTCAACTGGACGACTATTCAGCGCAAGTGCTAGCGACCGACTGAGCAAATTTCTCTCCGGATTCAAAACGCAGTGCGTGTAGTCGATTACTTGCCGAATTTGATTTTTTCCCGGGCCGGACCGATTCCGAATGCATGAAGTCCGAGCCTAAACGCCGAATACCGAATATTCGGCCCATCTCTAGTTTAGTCTCTAGAAATTCACTCAAGAAATGTCAATGGCTGAAATTACAGCTATATCCATCAAATTGGTATTTTACCTACCTACCTATCAATACAAATTAGGGTTATTTATGTACCTACTAGCTAAAGTTACTGAAAATAAGACATGAAACGCCTTATCACTAAAAGTGGCTGTTTTAGATATAGCAAGATAGATATTAGTTAAACACTACAACAGTTGAAAAAGTTACTTTTTGTTTTACTACAAAGTTTAGCCACTGGCAGTACTGGCACTCCCACTCACATTCACATGATCACATCCCAATCCCATACCACCATAAATGAAATGAATCACGGAATCACCCTCCAACCGGAATAGCCAATTAATTAAATAAGCATTTGTATCCTGAAAGTTGGTACCTACTTACTGTAACTTGTGTTAAAATATAATTGTTTTGGTGTTAAATCTTTGATTTATGAAGTGAAGTTATGTTATAATAAATAATCTGTTGTTCTTTCTCTTCCTTGCGATTTTTATACAGGTATTAAAGTTATTTGTATACGTGAAAAACTTGAATACTGCAACCACAGAGTAGATAGAAGATAATTTACTCATGTGCTGCAACACTGCATTATTCGTAACTTTTGAATTTCCCGCTAACGCAAGAGTTTGACATTAGTTCCGACGTTTGAATATGGCGCCATTACCGATGTAGGCCGAAGTAATTATTAGAAAGAGACGGAAAACAAACTTCAGGGGTACGTAACATGTTTAGTTTAATACTCGTATTATGACAGCGATGACGATGATATGTTACGATTAATTTGTGGCATGTTTCAGATTTAGAAAGATGATTTCAACTTAGCACATTAAAATTGCTTACATTATTATTACATAGCTTGAAGTATGATTATGTAGAATTTATTATTTATCCTATACAACCCATCCATTATGTTTTATGATGTTTCGTATATTTATGGCGTTGTATTATCAATTCTTATGCATATTTTTTATATAAGAAACTATTTTTTTTGTTTAACTGCAATATTCCACATAGTGAAAATACTATTATTATTAAAAAATTATGTATTATTAACAGATTACAATCAGTACCTAAGTATAAATAATACTACCTATACATTACAATAATGTTTCCTGATTTCTATTACTAACTTAAAAAAAAGATTTAATCAGAAAGAGGGAGAGAGAGATTTCTCAAAGATTTTAGAAAGTTTAGTCCGTTATTAAGTGTAGGTCCTTTAAAACTCCTTTGGCAATGTTTTGGCTTTTTATAAAAGGAACAATTATTGACAACCAGTCAATAATAAGACAGCTTTAATAGTATATTATGTACCATCATATTGCAGTACCGACTATTATACTAAATGAAGAAAAGAAGAACATGACTGTGGCATGCGGCGCTAAAGTTCATTAGATAAATTATCAATCCAGGCCACCGTTTTTTGTAGGTACTACTTCTTACTACGCTTTCAATAACTTGTCTATATTTATAAATAACAAAAGATGTTCTTTTCTATTCAAGACCTACAAAAAATTACTTACTTGTCTTGTTACTTATCACAAAACATAAGATTAAAGTAGGACAACTAAACAAGTTAGTTAAAAATTGTTTGCTACTTCTGAAAAAACCCTCCGTTCGCTTTTATTATGTTGGCAACAGTGACGCCATTCTACGCGCACATGCGCAGAACGACAGGTGGTCGGCGACTCGAGCCAGCCGTCCGGACCGAACCTATCGACTTCTCATGCTCATCATCAGCCGCTTTCGTGCTCAAGCAAGAACGATGTGCAGTGCTTTGTGTTGAAGTGCTCGTGGTGACATGGCGTCTATTTTTTAAGCGTTGTAGATGGTGTAATAAGTTCAAAATTTTGTTTATTTACAATGAGTGTGAATTATGATCGTGTTTGTAGACTGTGCTTGTCATCTCGAGGCGAATTACTGCCGATTTTTCCCACCACCAGTTCGGATGAGTCTGAACCTCAAGTTCTTGCATCGAAAATAAAGGATTGTGTCTCTGTTCAGGTACGTAACAGCTAAAATAAGTGATCATGTGGTGTTTTGAGTGAAAGTAGATCCTGGTGTACGTGAGAACTCGTCATCCGCCCCGGTTTCGAGCAATGACAGGCTCGCTATGTTAGGTGGAGATGTCGTAAGATCGTCCACCATTTTGTGTTCGTTCCACGGCTATCGCTCGACTCGTGGCCGCGTCGCGTCACATTCCGTGCAGCCGGCGAGGAATGGCGCGTATCATGAGGGTCGAGTTTGGCATTATTCTCGGGGGTCACGCTAGGAGGGGTTCTGCGTATCATTAGGTAGGTCCCGCTTTGGTCAAATTGTGTATTGATTTATCGGACGAGACCAGGCCGGTGCAGCTCGTCCCTCGAACGGGTCGAGCGTCGGTGTCTGCGTGAGTGTGCTATAGTTGTGTGCGTATATCGAGCGGTAACCCTCGAGGGGCTCGCTGGCTGCCACTCGACTCGCTTCTACTTATTCGGTCGAGGAGTCAGCCGCACGGATGTACCTACGCCTACCTACTTAGTTTCCCTTCTATGTAGTCATGTGCGAGGTGCGAGGCGCGGTTTCGCCTCGCTCGTTCTGATGAAATGTGCGCGACTTTCGTGCCCAGTACAATGATTGCGTATGATTATTTTTCCAGATAAGCGTGAATGACGAACTGCCTACTAATGTCTGCAGGAAGTGTGTGGACAATGTCAATAACTGGCATATATTCAAGACAGTATGTGAAAGGACACAAAACAAACTAGAGTTATTGATAAAAAAAGATGGAAGCCAACTAGAAGAGGTTTGCTTTTCTGCATTTAAGCTTGGAACTGTCAAGTGTTTATTGGTTGAAATGATGATTATAATTTAATTATTAAAAATGTTCTTTCAGTTTAATATCAAGAGTGAGCCTTTGTCTGATGGAGCATATGATGATGGTGTGGCTATTGATGGCTCTTACCCTGACAATGAGGTGAGATAAATTTTATTTTATGCTAGATCTAGGTATCCTATAAGTATTAATGGAGCTAGTAGCAAATATAACTTGAAAACATTTATGAATCAATTTGTTATAACTTAAAGCTTGAATCTGTGCTAGCATTTCCATGTCAAGGGCTTTGAACTGCTGTTGCATTACCATTGCCTATGGCGGTTTAAACCAAGGTATAGGCACTTTCATTAGTATAAATTGCCTAAGTGTTCCAGTAGTTTTATAATCTTATAAACACAAGATTTTTTTTTTTAATAAAAAATTAAATAGTTTTATTTTTAATAAGCAATTGTTCAAGCTTGTATTTACTTTTATTTACATATTTACTACAGTAAAAGTAAAATTCTATATTTAACATGAAACAACTGTTTTAATACTGTTATTCTTTTACTCTATTCCAGAATGGAACAACCTATGAAAAGGTGCAGCCAGAGGGCCCACCAATCTTGGCTTCATTGGGGCTCACACCAAGGAGTGATAAGGTAAAGATTACAACTTCAATGTGTCTTATCTATCACTTACTAAACCAAGTATATTATTATTGCACAGAACTGATATTGAGTGTGACACTTCAACTCCTTGCTTTTACAATAATTTTTCAACATTTTGATTAGAGTGAATACAGTATTTGATTTGTGTATGCCGGCCAGAGAATAGTTCAATTGAATTAATTTCATTCGCAGAAATTCGTAGATCCTCGAATGGACTGGCAACGAGTTCATGCTATACTGGATATAATACAAGATGATGATATTATTGACTCACTACAGTCCATAGAGGAGTGCGATGTTGTGAGGCAGTCTGATCATGACTCTGAATCAGAGAGTGAACTGCAAGACAATATTGATGACAACTTTATTGACTTCAAAAGTGGATACATTTGCAAAAATAATAAAGTACTCTCAAAAACCCCGAAACTATCAGCATCACGCAATAATGAGAAAATAAAGAGTGCTTCAACTCTCAGAAAGCGCAAATTTGAAGAACCGAAGCATTGCTTACAGCCTAAACAGGCATGGCAACTGCTATTTACCAATGATTTAATTGAGTTAATAGTAACCTCTACAAATAATAGAATTCTTCGTATGGGGCATAGCATTGCATCATCTACCAGTGTTGGAGAAATTAAAACACTTATTGGCATTTTATACCTACATGGAGTTATGAGACCTACTCATCAAAATAGTATTGATCTCTGGAGCAAAGGGCTTGGGGTTCCATGCATCAGAAGTGCGATGAAATATGACCGTTTCAAATTTCTACTTCAGAATATGTGCTTTGAAAGTGACAATGATGACAGCATTTTAAAGTTTGATATAATGAAAAGAATGAGGAAGGTATTTGAAATATTCGCTTTGAACTGCAGAGCGTCTTTCGAGATCAGTAATACTGCAGTAGTTGATGAGGTCATTGTTCCTGTTTATGGTCCATGCCCATTCCGCTATGAAATCAAAAAGAAACCACTTAAACGCGGTCTGAAAATGGTGATGTTGGTTGATCCTACAAACTTCTACATAAATAACCTAGATGTTATAACAGATTCGTATTATGGTGCTGATGAAATTGTGAAGAAAATGGTTCATCATCTGTCTGGTACGGGCAGGACCATTATTATGGACAGTTGGTACACATCTACTTATTTGATTGAAACGCTTAAAAAGGAGTACCAGCTATATGTCATTGCCGCCCTCAATCCAGCTGATGATATGATACCACCTGTTTTTTTATCTACATACCGAAGTAGGCATACATATTTGACTGGCTTCTTAGATGATAATGTCCAACTCACGTCGTATGTAAGTGCAGACTCGAGTTCTATGAATGTTGTGACCAATGAACCTATGTTTTACAAGAGAGGGTACTCCAATGCAAAGCATACAACTGTTGTGGCATCGTATAAGAAGAATCAATCAGCGGTGGAAGTTGTTGATGTGCTTATGCATTACTACACTACTATGCAACATACTAATGATTGGACCCTTTCTTTATTTTTCACTTTACTTAACATTGCAACGGTGAATGCTCAAGTAATTTGGTCTTCACAAAACACCAATATCATAATGAAACGTCGCTCTTTCATTAATGAATTAGCAGCGAGTCTTTTAGAATGTCACGAACCAATGTCGCCGTCGTTTGATGTACCACTTAGAAAACAGAAATTGACAAATTTGTTAGCAAGAAATCCACCATACAAAAACAGGAAAAGATGCAGAATTTGTGTTAAAACTACGAAACGAGACAGAAGAACAAAACAATATTGCATGAAATGTGGCCAATTCATATGCAAAGAGCATACTGTGTCGTTATGTGTTATTTGTATGTCCTAAGTTAGTTAAAAGTTATCAAGATTTATTACTGTTTTACAAAATGGTTTCTATATATGATTATATTACTACAGAAGTAGTAATATAGTAAGTAATATAGAAATATTTACTACTATTATTGTGAAATAACGAATTTTGTTCTACTATAAGTACCTATATTTAAAAGAAATTGTTTAAGTTTTATTTACATTTATTATTTTAAGAAGTTGAAGTGTCACTGTTTAAAAGATTGGTTTTAATTTTCATTACGAAACATATTATGTTGAAATCTAGTACTTTCTATACATCATTTATTTGGTAAAGCGTACTTAAGTATAAGTTTATCTGATGAACAATGTGCATTTCTAAATTTGTGCTCATGATATATGATTATTATTATATGACCAAAGTAAATATAATTATGTAACTTATAGAAGTAATGTAAGTTATATAGATACATAAATTTTTCACTTTGAACCAAGAGATATAATATTTCTTTTTATGTATGTTAAAGAATGCAATTATTTTGTGCAATATGTAAGACTATAAAATTATCTCTTAATAATCCTTATTCCTTAAATTAATTAAATAACAAAACACAAATGTTGAAAAAATTTCTACGAGCAGGATTTGATGAACCTGCACCCTTCTTTTTTTTCAACATTTGTGTTTTTGTAATTTGTTTGCAACAAAATTTGCGTTAAAAATTATATAAACAAAACAAAAACATTTTAATTAAATAATGTAATGATTATAAAATGTTATATTGCATTTTTCAATGTTTTTATAGCATCAATGTAATTCATCTCTTTCAGTAAGCAAGTAGTAAGGCAATAGTAAGAAAAGATAAGGGATAATATAAATATAACGTAATAATTTTGTTTTTTATTTAATTCATAGTCGGAAATTTATTTAGGTCAGGTTCCATAAATTGTTTTTTTTTTACCAAGAAGTATTTTCCTCAATTTGTTTCTGTTTATTTGAAGAATGTATATTTTTCAAGCCTGTTATCAATATATATAGAGATTAATGCAAATTGTTATTTTCTTGATAATATACAAAGTAATTTATCAAAACTGCTTAATGTAGTAAATGTTTGTAAAAATCTAAGTAGCCACAATGTCGATCTCGGAGATAAAGTTCAAATTAAATTCATCAGAATAACTAACTGACTTTAGAATCAAAATTGTTCATATTTCTTAAACAACCTTATTTTTAGTTTATACAAAAACAGAAACACGGGTCAAATATTTTCATTTAAAGAAACTGTACAAAAAAAATTAAAATAATATCTTGAAAACTCAGGAAGTTACAAGCTTTTCGTGCTGCCCCGTTGTGTGTGTTTAGTAGGGAATAATTTATTTGAGATTTTGTAAATATTATTTGGTCAAAATGTAACATGGTATAAAAAATATTGAAATTGATTCTATTACTGATTCTGAACAAACAGTTTTCAGGTTTCGTATAAACTAAAAATAACATTGTATATTAAGCCATTATGGAAATTGGTATTAATTTTCTTAAATACAAAAACTATCCTTAATTTTTTTTAAATTTAGTATGAAGCACTTCATATTCGTTTTCATGGAAATTATTATTGGTATTCATTTTCTTAAATACAAAAACTACCCTTAATTTTTTTTTTAAATTTTGTCTGAAGCACTTCATCTTTGTATACCAGTGTTTAAAGTGTAAAATACTCAAGATCTTTTTAATTATTATCGTCTTATTTATAAACCAAGTCTTTATCTTGGTGTTATTGTGGAGTTTATTATTATTTTATGCCACTAAAACTACGAAAAGTTTTTGGTTGCTACACAACCAAAAACCTTTTACATTAATTTAATTTTTAATTTATTTCGTACTCATCTATTTTAGGGTATCGAGAGTGACAAAGATGACGATGAAGAAGAGGACAAAGATGAAACACCCGACAGAATTCCAACATACGCTAAAGTGCCTCGCATGCCCGAAGTATCCATCACGGTGATGAGGTCCTCCGGTGAAACATTGCACGCGCGTCAAGGTATCCAACAGCTTGCTTCTAAAGACTGTCTCGTCTGCGGCCGTTCTTATAGGTATTCTCACAATGCTAGACGTCACGAACTCACTGCTCATAGTTTTGACAGATACACCAACAAAACAACCCACAAAAAACAACATTCTCGCATGCAACCAAAACTAAGACCGAATCCTTTTAATCCCAAGGCGCGGTTGATGCCAAATCCGATTAGCCATAAAATGCAACTTATATCTAAGCCAAAGCTTTTGATGAATAAAATGGTCCCACACAAAGTTGTTGCACCACCGAAACCAGTTCTAGTTAGGTCGGGCAAAGGCCCTAAAGGCAATCTACCGTATCCCTTGCGTATAAAAGCACTAAAAGATTTGCAAATCAATAAAAAAGAGCCACAAATTTTAAAAACTCTTTTGACATCGAAACCTGAAGTTTTGGTGTCCGAACCTGAAATCATGAATTCTGGTCCAGAGAGCCCGGAAACTTTGATTTCGGAACCAGAAATTGCATCTTTTCAAGTTGAGGCAATTCTCACGGAGCCAGATAATTATGATCGGCAACACGATTCGTATGATCAGCAGCAAGATGAGTATGATCAACAAGTTGATGGATACGACCAACTAGCTGGCGATGAAGAAGGGGACGGTGATGTAACGAATAATCAGAATCAGAATTATGATACTGTAGACATGGAATCTGACAATGAAATCGAAATCGCTAGGGAACAAGAAAACGAAGTTGACGAAGACGATCAGAACATGGAAGCAGATGATCATGGCCAGAATGACGAAGAGAATAATGTGGATGGCGCTCAGAGTGACACTGAGAAACAACACGCAGAAGACAATGGGGAAAATGGCACTGATGACAACGATAAATGTAATGCCGAAGAAAATGACGCAGACTGTGACGACGGCAATGATAACGAAGAAAGAGATAATGAAGAAAATATTGACAACCATGACGAGAATCTGGAGGATGATGACGATGACCTTCCACCAATGGAAATAGATCCCGTTGTAGAAATCAACGAAGAATTACAAACGAATTCAAATAACAGTGAGCACAATGAAGAGGAAGAGGAAGAGGAACATGAAGAAACTGCTGAACTGAATGACACCGTTGAAGGTGAGGAAGGAATCCGAGAGATTGACCCTGATAAACATTACGTGACTAAGACACAACGCGATTTCATACACAAATATCGCGATGTGATTCAACAGATTAACACAAAACGATGCCTTTGCTGCGATAGAGAACATCCACGTAGGAAAGCGGTCATCCAACACTTGCAGAAAAATGGTCATAAAGTACCTAAACACACATGTTACAACTGCGTTATCACATTTGGACACATTGGTGCTCTGCTCAGTCACATGCGATCTAACTCCTGTACCAATTTGTGGAAAATAATCTATAATGAAAACGGAATTACCGATGATTTAGTTTTGGAAGATCCTAAAGATAATAAGGTTCAATACAAAGATATTTTTAATGCTAGGTCGTATGCTTGTAAGCTTTGCCCAGCGAAATTCCAATTGAAACAATTCATTATGAAACATGTACTCGACGTTCATGAAGATGGCCAATCGCGAGTGCCACTTCATTGTGTTCATTGCAGGACACGGTTCAAAGACAAAAGTCTGATAAAAAAACATATTCGTAATGGCGAATGCACTGTGTACATCGCTTGCGATTTATGTTCAGAGAAATTCCTGAACATGCAAGACTTCAACGACCATGCTTTGGGCGTTCATGCCGGAAGCTTTGATCAATCTGAGAATCAAAACAAATGCGTCGACGGCCGGCCGACAGATTGTCCCTTGTGTGGTAAGAAGAACAGTAGCTATCCGAATTTGGTCAAACATTTGAAGGCTATTCATAACGAAGAGAAACCACATTATTGTCAACATTGCGACGTCAAATTCGAGCAAGCTGGTGATCTTAACAAACACATTTATACGGAGCACTCTGATAGAACTTTAGGCATGAGTACTAATGAGCCAGATATGTCAGTAGTTAAAGAAGAAGCTGAAGAGTATCACTACTCTTGCACAGAATGTAATGCCATTTTCGAAACCGTCGACGCATGGACGGACCATCAGGTGGCGGAACATAATCAAATCGCTCATCACTGCGATCAATGCGAGAAGAAATTCTTGCGGCCATCCGAGCTTGCCGAGCATAAGAACACCCATTTGCGTGTGAAGTTTTATCCTTGCAGCGTTTGTACTAACTCATACAGTACACCACAGAAATTGTCTGAACATGTTCAGCAAGCCCATGCTGGGGTAGGACATATCAGCATGGAGTCTGAATTCTTTTGCGACATTTGCATAAGATCGTTCAAAAGCCGTCAAGCCTATTCTAATCATATGCGTATACACGCTAAAGTTCCTACCACCAACAGGAAACCTGGGGATCCTAAAAGCTTTGCGCCTCAAATAATCGGTAAACCTATCAAACAGTTCACGCCAGTTCAATCACCTAACTTTGTGGCTTTAAAGTTAAACTGTAACGTTCCTAATGCACCTTATTCTTGTGATATATGTGGCAAAGGCTTCATGCATAAGAAGAATATTTGGAAACACAAGAAAGTGCTTCATGCCGATCTTGTCAGTGACAGGAATGATAGTGAAGAAAATACAATGCATGCTTCTACAGAGGAGGACGAGTATAATACTGAAGAAAACGGGGCTGTTCTTTCAACTCCGCAATTTAACAGTTTTAACTTCAGTAGCTTCAACAATGCACAACAATTACAGACGGCGGCGGCGCAAGACCCAGCACCTTTTTCGTGCGAACTTTGCTTCAAACGATTCCCGCTAAGAACTAGTCTGTGGAAACATAAACGAGCTAAACACGGCGTCATTAACATCAATGCCGGTGGAACCGAACAGCAAATCCAAGTGACTCCAAACGAGGCTGGCAACAGATCAAGTTGTACAATTTGTAGGATTACCTTCTCAGACAAAAAATCTTATTACCGTCATAGAAAGAATGTCCATAAATCGACTACACAGATGTGTAAAATATGCGGTAAGCCACTGAACTCTACACTGGAGTTGTACGAGCATCTAAAGGCTGCACACGCCCGAGAGTTACTAGGGTACAATGCCAATCAAGGGTCTAGCAAGATGCCAGAAATGAAAGAAGAACTAGAAGAATACGATAATGACCAAGATTCGGCGGATCCAAGCGTAGAGTATCAAGCTCGGTACCCTTGCGATACTTGTGGCAAACAATTCGTGGGTTTACTTGCACTACAAAATCATCAGTGCATTAATCAATCTTCAAACCAACCACAGACTTTCGATTGTGAAATTTGCCACAAGAGTTACACCTCAATCGCAGCATTAAAAAGCCATCGTGGTTGGCATTTACGATCTCCGGATGGTAAAGCGGCCGCAAATAACAGCGGCCTTTGGATGCCTCAGCACAAAGTCACCAGTAAAGTTAGTAAACACGAAGTAGTCGATCCCGTGCAGTTGGCTCGCGTACAGCACGTACCGCCCGTGGTCGCCACCAACGCCGCCACCACCGCCTCAGTGGCGAAGAGGAGGTTGCCACCAGAAGTGGAAGTCACCGTCGTCAATCCAAACAAAAAGATGCGTTCAGATGACTCTATCGAGTTGGAGCAACATAGCTTGTCGGGCTCCGCCGAGGATAGATACTGCACCATGTGCGACAAAGAATTTACCAAACGCGCAGCCTACCAGCGTCACATGGACGAGGTGCATCAACCTAACTCTGTCTTTTGTCCTGTATGTGATAAGAGTTTCACTCGCAAATCGACTTTACTCGTCCACATGAAGAAGCATTATGAGGGCGGGGAGGGTAGTTCTGGAACTGCAATAGTTGACGATGATGTGTACGCGTGCGAATTGTGCGGAGCGCAGTATGACAATGAGACGGCTTTGAAGGGTCATAAGATTAGGCACCACGGGGAAGAAGAATCTGCCGAGGAATCGGAAGACGAGGGCCATATCCCCATAGCGCAACCAGGCGAGTTCACTTGCGCGCAGTGCGGAGACGGAGTCGCCACTCCTCGTGACCTCATCGCCCACCGCTCCATGCACGCGACTCCCACCAAATTTTTCTGTAATATTTGCAAAGTGTACTTTGCGAGAGCTTTGGACCTGTCTTCGCACACGCGTGCGAGGCACTCTGACAACGAAAAAGTTTTTTTCCCATGTGCCATGTGTGACCGCTTTTACATGAATAAGAAAAGTTTGCAAAGACACATTGAGATGGCTCATTGATTTTTACTGTCGACTGACGTATAAGTAATATAGAGAAAATATACAGAGCCCAGCTTGAATTGTTTCTAAATATTACTTACTCTTGCAGTACTCCCTGCTAGTGGCGCGCCATTTAAAACACTGTAAATAAATCTTTAAATTCACACAGTTCTAATGAGTGACTGTGACATTTGATATTGCTTTGTTGTCATTCCTCGGCTATCGTTTCTGGTGTTGTCTGCTCTTAATATCATTTTATTATTCTATAATTAAGTCTGCTCACTTACTGTGTTATTTATTATACTATATGTGTTTGTGAATATGAAGACTTAATAATTTTTCTTTGTAATGGTTTGTGAGAATACACAATGTATGGTTTGTCTATAGATTGTATGTAGTACTTATCATTATTTTAAGTGAGTTGAATAAATTATCTGTTACTTTATTTTACAATATTGGAATCATGGGCCAAAATTTTAAGTATAGTCAAAATCAGTCATAACCAGTGTTGATTTATTTAAGGATCATTTTACATGTATTGTCCAAATAAAAAAATACCTATTTCGTAATGGGGTTGATCATTATCATGGACATTTATTTTATTTGAAAAATAATAATGATAACTTAGTTTACTTTTATGTAAATAAATATCTTCTGATTACGTCTCGTTGTAATTTAGGGTTTAGATTAGTTACTGACTTGGATTAAATACAAAAAACGGTCGTTTAAGTTTTTAAAATGTACTGATTATTTTTAGTAATTACAAAATGTATATTTTATACAAAGTAAATTAACCACTAAGGGCATATCTCCTCATCTATGGTGGGATGATACTTTGAGACGAAATTGTTTCCATGATGGGTTTTTATGTTAGGCCTAATAATACAAAGCGTTGAAAAGTGAGAGAAAACCAAAATACATTGTCAAAATGAATTTACTTGCGATATGAGTTCTACTGTGTGACTATGTACACAGACGTGCTATGTTACTTCCATTCCGTACCATCAATTGCCCCTAATTTATCAATGAACAGTGCCAAACCGCTTCTCTCTGATACCATAGTACCATAGTATAAATATAAGAATTACAAGAATTAGTAATAAAGATGTTCCTGTAAAATGTAAGCTATATTACAATTACAAAGAAAATTGCTTTAAAATTCTTATGCATTTATATGTAATAGATTACCATGCATGACTTTGGGCCGGTTTCACCCCTTCCTAGTATCTGTCAGATGGCCTAGCAATTTGATATGTCACTAGTTATGCGGTATACATTTATGCGAATGTTATATGAATATATGAGCAATGCCTATATGGAAAGGTCCTCTCGCACATATTAATAAGGGGTGAATATTGGTTAATAATGTGAAGATTTATCTATTTAGGTTGCTATCTCAGCATCATAATTGTGTCCATGATTTCATTCTGTGTGTGAGTGTACATTGGTCACGGATCAATGTGCTTGATACTTTTAAAGGATCACGATTACTTATAGTCAATTTTCAATTACACATATTATTATGATTAAGGACGTCCTAATTTGTAAATTCCATTTGAATAAAAGAAAATGTTGTTATTCATAAGAATAAGAATAAAGATAAGCATAAATTAGGAGTGAAACTAAGAGTTTAAGTATGAATAGATTATATCGTTTATATTTACGTAACAGAATTGTCAGGTGATGTTACGATGTGATACGAAGCCATGCTATGCGATGCGACCCATGAAAATTTACTAAGAACTTTAAAATGCCATAAACGTCAAATCCCTAGTAAATGTGGCATGTGTTGCATCAGCATACGTTTGTCACATGAATTCGAATCACAATTTTAGTTTCACTTCCTATGCTTTGTTATTCTTGTGGTAATTAAATAATGAAAATGTTTATTTGTCATAAGTTTTAAAGAAGACGTCGCGTCGGTATAGGTTATGAACTGTCCATAGATGAGGTACACTTTTGTCATCTTTGTGGTTTGATAAATAAAGTGACTTAATGATTAATTTGTTTTTTTTTAAATGTTTTATCCTGCTCTCTTGACTTAACCTAGTGCTCCCGCATCCAGTCTAGTAGTTAAGGGTCAATCACAATAAAGTGGCAGCGGGCGGCAGCAGCGCAGCAACCGGCAGTTTTACTGTCAAACCATTTTAAGCTTTATCTTTATTTGATAAGACATAGTATCGCTTGAAAAGATTGCCTGCCATCGCTTTGATGGGCCGCTTGTTGGCTTTTGCCGCGGGCAGCCGTGCGTCTAACCTGACTCGTAATCTATTAGATATAACGCTTAAAATGGTTGGACAGTAAAACTGCGCGTCGCGCAGTTGGCCCTAAGACCGTCGTTATCAGACTGCGGTCCCGAGTTTGATTTTCAGCAGGTTTACCACCGGTTTACTAACGAAACCGAGGAGGTACTTATATATTTGTACTCGGTTTGGTTAGTGGTAGGGCTTGTCTCAAGTCCGCCTGGCTAGTTACTACCATGTCATCTAAACATCAATGTTAGCAGCATTGTTGTGTTCCGACAGTTAGAGATAAGATAGCCAGTGTCGCAGTAGTTGAAAGGTCCGGGTGAAGTTTCACCTTTTCGGTCTTATCATCACTTAACATCCGGTGAGACGTAGGAAAAGTGCTTATACTCGTGATGAAGAAAAAAAAAATTGTCGTTTTAGTTAACGAAATAAAACTCAGCCCTCACTTGGCACTCTGAATGCTTCTGGAGTGTGCCCTTTTTGCTGTTTGCTTTCGCAAGTTGACGGTCTACTCTAGGCCTACTTGCTCTTTGGTAAACTTCTCATTAGGTAAATCGGAATAAATGTATGAAGTAAAATATTTTTTACTGAACGCAACTTTACAAACTGCTTAAAATGAGTATACTAAATGGGAAGTTTTCCAGACAGGAAGTCGCCCACTCTAGTTATTTGGCTAAGTCTACTTTGGTTCGGTATCGGCAGGATAGACAAAATCAGTGATGTTTCAAAATATAATGCAATAAACACACAGTGATTAGATTGCACAAAACATTTTAATATAAACTTAAAAAGTCGTACAACAATATGAAAAATTATTATTGACTAATTATATGCGATCATGGAGAGCCGCTTTTACTATATTATGCAAATATTATTATATTATTTTTTAACATTTCCATCGAATATATCTTACAAAAGAAAGAAAAATAAAAAGTATCTTTATAATAAAAAATCTCATTACACTAAATTGTATTATTATTAAACTTACATTATAGATTTTATCTACAAAATACTGTAGCATTCTGGTCAGTTTTTCAATAGAGATACCTCAATATTCACATTTCATAATAATTTAATATAATAATTAAAGTACCTACACGTTAAAGGTATTCAAATCATACAACTAGACTTAATCTAAATCAAAATATAAAAATAGTAAAAAATATTTGCACATTTCAATACAGGCATAGGTACAACTTGTCAAATGTTGTGCACCGAATTGGAGAGTTTACTAGAAACAACCGCTGTCGAGCGACTCGAACCCTAGACTACCCCCAACGCACCGAGCTGCCTCCGCACTACCTACGGCTACTCTACGCTATCTACTCGCTCCACTGAAAAACTGAGCCATCGCCAAGTGAAATATAAAAAAGATAAATAACACATAGTTTTTATTTTCCATGAATTTGCATGCACCCGTTAATATGAATTGAGAAATATTTTTTTTCTATCATTTATTCATATTCATGTCTTTTATAATTACAACAATATAATAAGTATACCATACAGACTAAGACCGGCCGCCGCGGCACGGTCGGCCGGTAATGTACACAAGGACTAATATCTTCTTAAAAAAATACTGTTAGATTGAAATGTAGCTAAACCTATATTATTATGTATATTGTAATAATTATTTAAGGGTACAATCGTGATGATTACGCTAGGTGAGATCTCCGACGCCTCGGCGGCCCGCCGCGCCGACCGACCGCGTCCAACGGATATGCAAACGTTTAGTATAGTGTTTAGAGTACAATACATACAGAGAACACTATTAGTAGTATGAATTTATCAATTTCAATATTAAAAATACGTAATTTCTCTATTGGCCATCGTATCCACGTGAAAAATTAGACGATTATCGCGTACGAATATATAATATATATATTATATACATATTTAAATATCTGTATTTCTTAGATCGGAGGACGAATGTATACAGGCTCGCTCTAGAAGGTACGTCGTCGTAAGCGCACGCAGCCACAGGGCCAATCGTTCCCTTACACCCTACGAATATATCGATATCGAACGAAGACATCGAAAACTTGACTCGGCATTAAATATTACGAAAATAAATCGCCGGCGAGTCGCGCGGCCGATTATTGCTCCTATCGATTAATTTACACATCGACGTAACGAACGAGAATACAAAAAGTTACAGAAAATCGTACGGATATCACAAGCGGCGGGCGGCGCGGGACGCCCCCGCGGAAAATAAAAAAATAAATCGCGGCGCGCGTCTCTCTCGTAAAAAAGTAAAGACTCTATGAGCAGGGCGCGCGGGGCGGCTAGCGCGCGTGCGCGGCTCAGTTGGCGAGCAGGAGGTGCGCGGGCGCGGGCGGGTAGGGGGGCGCGGAGGCAGGGGTGGGGTCGCGCCGCGCCACGAAGTACGCCGTGGGGTCCGCGGCGGGCGACAGCGCGCGTGCCGCCAACTGCTGCTGCACCGCGCGCTGCTTGATGTAGTTGCTGAACTCGGTGGGCGACATGCGGTTCGCGCGCTTGCTGCTTGTCTTAAGCTTGGTGCTGCCGAACTTAGTCTGCGCGAAGGTGGCGGTGGTGAAGGTGAGCGGCTGCGCGCGGAAGGGTGGCGCAGGCGAGAAGGCCGCGGGTGCGGGCGGCGACGGCGCAGCCGCGGGCTCCACCGGCCGGAAGCATTGCGCCTCGGGGTTGAACGCACGGGTCACCTGAAAAACAATGACAAACGTGTTATTATTAATTTTAAGCCAGTAGGCTGGACTCAACTTCTGCTTAGCTTAACATCAGGTGGAGCGGAGAGGCTGTATCTTAATCTCACCTCTAGAGAAGAAATCACCCCACAAATCTTTTTACAAAGGTTTCACATATTATCCAGAATGGCTACTTTCTACGTTACGTAATTCGCACGCTATCATTGTAGGTAACCGTAATTTAGGTTTAGCAAGCAGCAGTTTGTTCAAACTTCGGTTTTTAAAGGCTAGCATTCGTGCGTCATGACTATTCTTCATCGTCGGTACGCGGGTTGCAGTAGCCAAAATTAACGTCAGTGAGTAATTTATAGAATAATTATGCCTGACGTTAGTGAATAATGTTCCGTTAGGGCAACAAGTTTGGCGTTGCAAGCACCTGCCCTGCTGCTGATTGCTATGATCGATCTTCTCAAATGAAAGCCAGCAAACTGCATTGTGCTGTCTTTCAAAACAGTGTTAGGGATTTAAATAGTATCTCCTTCTGCTATTTATGTTAGACTTCTCTAACACTGCTAATCCCTTGATAGAAGACGGATCAAGAGTAGCATGTGACCTCAACAATTGAAAAAGTCCATTAGAATGCATGCAGATGGAGATTGGCTAAAGCATATATATCGATGGGCTAAAGCCTGCTTTTCTAAATACGTTTGTCGGTGTCCGAGTTTATGGCATAGCTCGAGCCCATAGCCCGACTTAGTGTGATGATCACCAAGCGCATTTAAGCAAGCGTGCTAATTATGCCAATATTCATCAAGTACAGTAAAAAAAATGCTTTCCTCAAAAAGTTAAAGCTACATAATTATAGACATTAAACTCTTCTTGTAGAAAAATAACGATAAATTGTTTATTTACCTCTCTATCAGTCCGCTCGTCGGCGGCTCGCTCGTCGCTACTAAAAAGCACCTTCACTGCTCCCTTCTCACCGATACGGTACGAAACTTCACCTAAAATAGAAGAAAAATTACGATTAATTATTGATTTATTGAGTCCTGTCCAGGGCCGTAGCGTAGCCTTAAGGTACCAGTCGGTAGCCGACTCCACGCAGCAGCAGCAGACGACGTGTCGTCGCGACACTACTGCACTGGTTTCTATGTATTTCTATGAAATTCGCGTCATTCACGAATTTCATAGAAATACATAATTATTATTATCAATTCTATCAATTGTATCAATGTTTTTTATTTAATAATAACATTGGAGCAGTCAGTATGTACACGTACGTGTAGATAGGTAGATACCATTAAATGTACATAGCATTTTGTTTCATGTTTCACGTTTGATTCACTCCTGAAGCTGCAATTTTGATGCCTCTCATTTTGTTTGGCATTGATATTGCGTGTTATGTAACTTAATGTGTCACTCAGAGGTCATTCCACTCATGACTTATCATCGTCAATGATTGCATTGATACATGAGTACCTATTGATGTTATTAAACGAGTGCTTTAGCTACTTACTTGGGATCATAACAATGTATGTGACACTGTTTAGTATTTATAAAAAAAAATTATAGATATTTTCACCTCGCAGTACGTACGCTTAGTTGGGGGTTTGTTTGAAAATTTTGTTTTTATTTTTAATAAAAAAATCTTATATTTAATAAAAAATAATGTCTTGACAGCATTTCTGAGAAGTTTTAAAAAAATATATATTTTACGGGTAAGCAGTGCCTTGATCTCACCTGATATAAAGTGATGATAAGGCAGTAAGGAAGTAGCGTTACACGGGTTGTTTTTAATATTTGTCTAGAGCATAAGATCACGTGTATATCTTTCAAATAAGTATCTCAATTTTACGCCACACACGGTAAAGGTAGCTTTATCGTTCACCATTTTTATATCCGTCGCGTCGCTTCCATTAATCCATCAGGCACACAAAGTAGATTTTGCTACCCTGTGAGAGCATACAGCACTTAGCGACTCGGCAAATACCGAACTGATCTAGTTTTCTACATCAGCGGGTTACAGAGGCAGTCAGGAGAGGTCTGGCAAATTACGAGACCAAAAGGGGTTAATGCACAATTACCTTTAGATCTGTGCCAGATAGCAAAACTGGGATGGTTGTTACATGACTGACGCTTAAATTGAATTAATAGGTATTGAAGATTTATAAGAATCATAAAAGGTAATAGGGCCGACCTTTTCATGCTTACAAGATTTAATTGATTTGTTGAAATAAAAAACTATTCGGTTTCGGACCTTATTCTTTGTTTATTTGTATGGCACATAAAGTTTCAAAATTCAATAGAAAAAAAAGCTGGTTAGAACCACGATAGCTCAATTAGGAGAGCACCTGACCCGGTATGTCAGAAGGGTGCAGGTTCAAATCCTGCTCGTGGAAATTTTTTCAACATTTGTGTTTTTGTAATTTGTTCGCAACAAAATTTGCGTTAAAAATTATATAAACAAAACAAAAACATTCTTCAATAGACATTAAACTTTATGTGCCATACAAATAAACAAAGAATAAGTAAGTAAGTAAGCAATTATTTATTTATTTAAGGTTTGAAACCGAATAGTTATCCGTGTTTTGTTCTTGTCATGTAAACGTCATTTCAAATTAGAGTAAAAGACACAAAACACGAAATAACTATTCGGAGCTTATTCTTTGTTTAGTTGTAAGAGTATATGCAATATGTAAAAAAAACGCTGTCCGATCGCAACATAGGTCGTTCGTACATAGGTGTACAAAAAAGAACAAAAAAAAAACAAATATTGTTAATGAAAATAAAAGAGTTATCGTAATTTAAAACGCAAGTTTCTTGTACCGAAATTGCTCAAATTAGCCCAAAATCTAGCTAATATTATAAATGTGACCACACTTTCCATCAATGGCGGCGGCGCCAAAGGTTCTACCTACCGAAGCCAAGTGCCGACAAAAGTATTGCCATGTAAGTTTTGTCATTTAACAAAATTTTTATCCAGGTAAACTTTTTTCACTTATTTTTTTAAAATGATTACATAAATAGAACTGAATCTCGATACCGAAAAACACCATAACGGATCGGACAGAATTTTTTAAACATATTGTAAGTATAGCATATGGTTGAACGACGATACGTTGGTATGGCGACGATAATGGTTATCTACGATTAAACGCCTTTTCGCCCAGTTTTCCTAGCTGTGGGACATTAATGACTATGAATTAAAAAATTATCTTACCTGGGTCAACCCACACGGCGAGATCTCTAGGCAAATGCTCCAGCACATCCCTGACTGGGACGCCTGATTCCCTTGCAGCTCTTTCCAGCACCGGGTCCAATGGGCCCCCAGTCTTGAGGCATCTGAACGCAGACCCTCTGCACGGCCGGTCGGGGTACCAGTGACCCCGGAACTTGTCTTTGAGCGCCTTCTCCAACTCCTCGCCGAAAATGTTGACGCGCCGCCTCGGTAGCTTGTTGTATAAGTAAGATATGACGAAGTTTAGGGCGACTTGCACTTCAATATGCATTTTGTCTCACTGTGGACAAAGGAGAAAATAAATGGTTAACAAAGGAGTTTTTATTCATAACGTTCATTGGTTCAATGTGCATTTGTCGCAATGATAGAAAAGAAAAAAAAATAACGATAAGTTCATTAAACATGATGTTTTAATTTGTTTCAATATGGACAAAAATGAAATATTGTTAATAAATAATAAGGTGAATACTTCTGTTGAAGGATAGTTTTAATTTATTTTTTATTGGCCATCAATATGTTTGTCTGTAGATAAGCAAAAAAAGGAAGCCATGGGTTTGGTGCTTATCTCTTTAATTATAATTGTATGATAAAGTTTTATCCGTAAAATCAGCTCTATATTTATACACCTTCACAGCACACAAATTCCGTTTGCCGCTGCGATGCCGCTTCGATTTAATAGTGTGCAGCGCAATCGAGACAATCGATAAAATAAAATCGATCAGCTTCCTGGAATAGGAACTATCCCTATAATTTGCGAATCTAATATTTAAGAAAGTGGGCAGTGTTTCTTCAAAACGATTTCCCTTTATCGTTTATATAAGTACAATACAATGGATCTAGAGTGGTTCTCATTAATATTTGAACCATATTGTTCTATTGAAATGTTTCAAATGTAAATTTGAATTTGTTTCATAGCTTTTGAATTGTATTATATAGTCAGTATTTGTTATGATTAAATGCATAAAGTTGATTATCAGAAACTGAATGTAGGGTAGGTAGGTACTTCAATTAATATCTACGGAACTCATTAAAAATATATGTACCCAGCCTTATACGTAAAACTAATTACCTAAACCATAGTATAAGGAATATTGTTTTCTAAACCTCAAATATTCGCTAGAGAACAACGATTTATCCCTAGATCCGGATGATACTCGAGGCTAACACCATACTGCTAGACCAAAAGATACTTTAAGCTCTTTCTGCGTGAAACGAAACGCACGTGATTAAATTAAAATGACGGCTACCAACTAATTATGACACGAGACGACCAACACCTCAGTCTCCCTGTGACCATGGACCCTGCAAAGGGTTCGAAACGTCAGGATAAACATTAATTAAAATAAATGTATAAAATAAACGAGAGTAAATCCGTAAAAGCAGTTTCATTTCAATAAGTTATGAATGTTGTGTTTTCGACAATTTTCAGTAGTTTAAAGCTTAGTCTAAATACCTACTTACATCAAACTTAAAATAACATCGTTTACATAATATCATTTAAAATTAGGTGACATCGTTGAAAAATCTTACACAAAGAGTGAGATAATATTTTAGCATATTCTCTACTCAATGCTATTCTATTTGTTACGGTTTACTTTAGGTAGGTCGTCGCTCCCGGCACGGCACCTCCCGGCCAAACAAATGTTGAATTGAGTTTGTTTCCGTTTAAAATTAACTCTACCCTCTCGTGGCTGACTAAACTGAATGACTGACTGACTAAAGAGCTGCTCATTGAATTTGAAATAGGAACGGTCTTTTTTTAATTCCACAAAGAGGATGTGCTTGCAATGATCTTCATCTCACTAAATGGTATGACGGAAAGGTCGATGGTGGAAGCGCAGTACGTCCGGTATCCTCAACTACCGAGCAACTTTTTATCTTATCTCATAACTGTCTGAATACAACAATTACTAACACTTTGTTATGGCGACATGCTAAGATAAACATGGTGGTGTAACACTTCTTCTGTGATAAAAATATTAGTTTGACATTTCTACAATAATGTATAGAAGAAAGCGATGCCACCAAGTAACGCTTGGAAACCACTTAAGTTTGTATTTAATCGCGATTTATATAGTAAACCCTACTAATATTATAAATATGAAAGTATGTGTGTATGTATGTTCGTATATTTGTTACTTCTTCACGCTGCTACGGATGGATGGATTTGGATGAAATTCGGCATACATATAGTTTATAACCTGGAATAACACATAGGATACTTTTTTTCTAGATATTTCCACGGGAACGGGAACCACGCGGGTGAAACCGCGAGCGGCCGCTAGTAGACTATATGTGTCCCATTGCTGGGCAAAGGCCTCCATCATTGAATCAAGTCTTCACTACACTTAGGTAACGTAATGGCTTAATCACCACGCGTGCCAAATGCGGGTTGGTGATACAAACCCGGGCTATGCATCGAAAAATCTGAAACACACTTTGCCCGACCTGGGAATTGAACCCGGGACCTTCGCGTATCGGGCCAAGCGCTTTGCCACACGGTCACCAAGGCGTGTCATATAAAATTACCTAAATTAATAAAACAATATTTGAATAATAATATAAAAATAATAAATTGTCATTTTATTTAGCTTTCCCGCCAAATTTTAATTATGGAACGTCTAAAGGCGACAGCTTCATTCAGCCAACGGCAACATCTCTGGGCGGCGCGCGATTATTATTGCGTGATCCGGTCACGTGCGGGCGCGTCCGTGACTGAGACGTGTTTTTCTCCCTTCACAAACGCATGTCGCTCGCTGGCGTCGCGTACTAAGTATCAATTAGATTATCTGTGTAGTCTGGTAGGTGTTATTGTATCTGAAAATATCTATTTTTTCTTGTTTAGGTAGGTATTATCATATTTCAGTTTTCGTCGCCGAAATGTCGTGAATTGTTGCTTAAGTCAATTTTTTTTCATGATTAGACGAAAAAGGCCGGATACACCTGCCCCCTTAAAGGGTTCGGGGATAGAGTCAGAGCCAGATTAAGTCATGTATAGGCCCCTAGGCACTGCATGTTTCAGGGCCCCTAACTTCTAGGCCTAGCAAAAAAAAAAACTTTTTTCTCTGACTCCTAACTCCTTTACTGGGTTGGGTAGAGTGCCTTATAACCATCCAAGTCTGATCAGGTGCAGTAAGTAGTATTCCTAACGCATTTTGTCCTGTATAAAATAAATAAGTATTGGATTTTTTTATCGTTAGTTTTGGCAAATGACTCCTCTCTACAGGATGTTAAGCAGATGCAGATAGAGTTGCCAACTATTCTTCAGGAAATTCAAGTAAATCTATCACTAGTTAGTGATAGTATAAAAAAAAGGATTTGAAGAAAAAATAAAGTACATATTTTCCAAATTTATTTGAGCGTTGCGTTTCGTTTCACTTGACCTGAGTCTGAGTATCATTCAGTATTTTAACTTTACCAAACTGATAAGTACTGTTGTCGTGCTGAAATACGAGATACCTACTTTTTCGAAACGATTCTATTCCATAGCAACTTTTAACCTTTTTATTAAGTAATAAAATACTTTGTACAAAAAAAATATGTATAGCTACGATGACGATATCCTAATTGCTAGTTCCTGACATGTTTAGTCAGATTCAGGAGGAGGGGTTGAAAGCACGCCAGTTATTTTTTTTTCCAACATCCTCTCTGACTTTTGCATATGTATATTTTGGGTTTACGTAGACACTTTACACAAGATATTGACATGAAACACTTAATATAGGGTTAATATTACATTCAATGAGATTATTGAATGTGATATCATTGTAAAGAATTGTAAGAAGTGTTATTTCTACCTATCTATCTTCCTTAGCTCTACTGAAAATCTTGGCATATTGATTAATTTTTATTTTATATCTTTGATTTCGCGTATGTAAAGTGTGCTCTAAGTAGGTAGATAATAGGTATAAAATATGTTTATTAGTAAATCGGGAAAGAAAAAAAAATTTTTGTTCACCCTTTCATATACTTAAGGTAACTTAAGTCTTTAATCGCCGTGGTGGTCACCGGTGACCGACAAACAACAACTTTGCTATTGTGTCTGCTTTTGCGGCAGTCAACGTGTTAAACTTCGATCGTTGTAAAACATAATATGCCACTTTTCAAAAACCTATTTTATCATACAAATTATAGCTTCTATTGTGAAGCTATTGTGAGAAACCCACGCTCGAAGATCCACTACAAAATATTAACCCTTTAAATTGTCGTCTACTGTATTCATGTCGGCGAGTGGAAAGTTCTGGCAATAAGTACAGTTCATCGCTGTCGTTGCGTATAGGTATAGGTACAGTCTCGAGATATTTTACCGCGCACGTGACTGTAGTTCTAAGATGGAGAGAATTATCAACTGGTTTGCACTCTTGCAACAACGAAGAGATAAAAGGTTAAATAAAAGAATTACGAAAACAAGATTTTTAAATTATAGGTATATTATGTAAAAAGCAAGAAGGAAAGACACTGCAATATTTTGGGAACGTTATAGACGGGAGGGTTATAGACGGTATAAGGGCATGGGTAAAATATAAGAAAAAAATGTGCAATGGATTATTATTATCCATTACACATCTTTTTCTTTTATCTCAAACCTTATCAAACCTTAAAATAGAAGTTTGTTAATTTATTTATTTATATTAAGGTAGTAGTTGCACTATTTGGTGCAACTTATGTGTTTCTTGTACGCTTACCTTAATATCAATAAATTTATAATACAAAGGAAAATCCTGGCAAAGCGTAGGCGTAGTAGAAAGGAAAGCCTCCTTGTTACAGATCAGAGAAAATGGTTCTGAGAATGATCGGTGCATTAATTTTGTGAACGAAGATAATTACGTAACTACAATTAAAATGGTATGCCGCATACATTAACTTTTGTCTCTGTCACCACATGTATACGCGAAAGAGACATAACTTACGAATTAAGTTATCTAACAAACTTACAAAGTGCGTAAAATGGCGGCTTCGACACTAAGATAAAAAACCTTTTGGGATTAAAAAAAGGAAATGTGTTTATACAATGCTTATTTCTAATTTATAGTTTACTTTATAAGTAGGTGAAACACAACTTATATTTTAAGAAAGAGAGTCGAAGAGATACGACAGAAAAAATATCTTGCCTCTGGTAATAAATTGCTATTGGAAATCTTTATATCGGTACTGAATGAAAACACAAATATTTGTCGGGGCAATGTTATCTTACGAACCCCGATAGCCAAGAAGGCGACGCTAGGCAGTGGAAAGGTGGATTTCAAGTGGGTGTTTATTGCTAGTAATATTGGAATTAAGAAATGAAAGCGGTAACATTATAATTATAATTTTAATGGTAAAAGCCTTCGTGTTAAATAAAGAATTGCTGGTTAGAAAACCTTGAAATAATATTAAGTCTAAAATATTATATTTAATTTTGTTACAATTTTATTGGACCTGTTCAAGTAACTGTTTTTTAAAAACATTTATGCAATTTAAAAAAAAAAATTTCTTAGGAGTATTTTTTTTATGGATGACCTGGTGGAATAACGACGTCTTTTAGTAATATCATAATACATACCTATCTACATAGAATACAAATTTTACAATTATATGTATATTAAAAATAACACCCACAACGTATTTGTATCGAGAACATCAACCTGCACATCAACCTGAACATCAATCATTCACCTGCCTGCTACTTAGGTGACCAAATGATATTATAGAGTTAGAACTACATGTTGATTTAGTGTTGACATAGGTTTCAACCTCATAAACATAACAGTCTCTCAGTCAAATTTTCATCACGCCAATTAATTCCTTATTTCTTTTTCTGCTAGCCTGCTGGGTACTCTGCCTACTAGGGGTGATCTGAGGCAATATTTTTATTTATAGTTCTTTGTATTTTAGTTTCGTTGTAGTGTTCTTTACGTAAAAGTTTGTTATTGTAATAATATTGTAAAAAAGATGTTTACAAAATGTAAAAATGTTTTTATAGCTTCAATGAATTTATTGTTTGCAAAATTTTAATAGGTAAAAGCACTTTTTTTAATTATTAGTTATGACATATTTGAAATTTAATTTAATAATATTGTTAATTATGGAAATGTCAGATTGATTATTGTTTTTTTATTAATTGCAATAATTTTTTTATTGGAATAAACTAGAGCCCTCTCTGTTATTGCATACCAATTGTTTGGTTACATGTGATATGCCGAAATTATTAAACACACATAACTAAAACTTTACCTACCTCATTTATATCAATAAACAACTATTATATTCTATACTTCTTCTTTTACAAAATTCACCTAAAATCTTTTACGCTAAATCGGACACGACTTTTTGCTAGCTAAACTGGCTAAACAGCGTGACTTGACATTGCCCCAGCACAAAGTGACCATTTCAGTCCATTCTGATGCTAATCCCGCATCGGCTTTTGTTCATCAAACAAATGACGACCTTCAATGCCTAACTCTCCTCAGAGTACTAATCTTAAAGTAGAACCTTCATTTAAACTACTAAAAAATAACTGAGTACCGTGGAGTTTTGATTACATTTACGAAAACGAAAATTTGTGTGGCAAAATTTTAACTCTTCTTGTATGTCGCCGAGGTGCTGCTTCAATGCCATACTAATTTTCGTTTTCGTTAACGTATCGAATGTCAAATGAGACTCACACTAGGCACCCTAAACTTCGATACAAAACGCGATGTCAATTCATTCGTTTCTTGCAGGTACGTGTGTTTGTTAATAAATGTATTCCATTATATGCTATTATAATTCTACTGATGGTAGGCTCGACGTGCGGTCATTGCGCACGCTAGTTTACTAAGAAGATCGGCTGTCAAAGTCAAATCATTTTATTCAACATAAGCCTTCACAGGCACTTATTGACGTCAAAACTATAAATCATAAAACTAAAAAATTAGTTTAGACTAAACTACTGGTTCTGGGAGAGCCTTCGACCGAGAAGAGCTGGCAAGAAACTTATCAGGAGGCTTATTTCTCTATGCTAGCCATCTTCCCGATCCGATCCGATTCCCTCGATGAATCTTGTAGGGATCGTGGACATGCTTACGTGATGCCATTCCCACTAGAAAACCTCTGACGGAGTTTCGATCAAACGGCTTGAGGAACCCTTTCAGTTTTTGCCACCCGCGACCCGCCGCCTAAAAAGTCCGGTGAAACTCAAAATGCTGAGTGAGCATTGATTCTGATTCAAATTCAAAAATCATTTATTCAGTTTAGGCTACAAGTAGCTCTTGTGAATGTCGCTATGCTAACGGTTCGAAGTCTACTCTGGGCGGGAGATCTTGTACTGAGAAGAACCGGCAAGAAACTCAGCAAAGCAGCTGATTCTAATTCTGAGACAATCAAAAAATTCTCTTCATAAAAATTACCATCTTCAGGGCTTCGACGCATCATCGTACCGACGACGCGTCGGTAAAATGGTCACCATGACCGAAATCGGTCAGAAAAATATTATGACGCTGCTGTTAGGGAGAAAGAAATGCCTTTGCTGAGTTTCTGGTCGGTTCTCCTCAGTACAAGGTCTCCCCACCCCGAGCAGACTTACGAACCGATGGCATAGTGACATTCATGAGAGCTAATTTTAAGCCTAAACTGAATAAATGATTTTGAATTTTGTTTTTTGTGAACAATCATTATCATTATCATCATCAACTGAATCAATAATATGATCTTTTTGTCGTATTATACAAGTTTAATAAGTTTTAAAACCTCAGTGGCCTTGTGGCAAAGTGCTCGGCCCAGTATCAGTATGGTTTAGTTTAAAAATAAAACCGCATTGATTTTATTAGGCTTTTAGTATGATTTGTTGCCTCCCAAGCGATTCGTTAAGAAGTTTTATGTAATCCGTTTTGCCGACTTTTATTTGGCAAATAAAAAAGGGTCTAGGAAATAGGTATCTAGAAGTCTTCGGGCCCCGAATGCCCCTCGAGATAAATTTTGTTCAAGATAAATAGCTTTTGTACTTGTACAAGTTTTACGGCAAAATAAATTTGGTTCACCTTGTTTTCGGACTTGTTTAAGATATTTACATACCTACGCATTTCGTATAACAAGACCTTTTTGCCTAAAATTCAAACTTTTTCCCCTTAGCTTAATGGCTTTGTACGGTTAGCACATATAGTCAGTGCCAAAAAAAGTATTTTTTCTTACAATTGTACAGACGGACGCCTGCACATTTATCATCAACGTTCCCAAAATTGACAAATTTCTTCAATACATTTTCATGAAGTTCAAAGTCTGCATCACACCACCACATCGCAGGAGGTGCAGAGTTCATACGAATGAAGTCTAACTTTAATTTGAGGATTGGACCGCTGGAGTCGCGCCATAATACGAGCTTCAAAGCGTTTGTGGTGCGAGTCCCGACATCAAAGCTGGACATCTTCATGAAGGAGGACTTTTAGTCGAAGGGTGTAGTCTACAGGCGCTTCCATGGAAAGTTGCCTGTTGCTACCAGGTTAGCATAGTAGGTATCAATTAAATAATACTAACATAGTTATTAAGTTAGTTCATATACTAACAAAAATTGTTTTTATTTTGTATGTATGTTAGTCTGTAAGGTATTTATTATATGGGCCGCTCTGTATTTTTACCATCTGTTACATTGTTTATTGCCTGAAATAAAGATTTAGTATTATTATTATTTGAAGTAGGTATATTGAGGAAATTTGACAGTGTGTAGTAAGTTGATGTGTAGGCGTGTGTACAAATAATGCAGTGTCGCTGTTTTTAACATTTAGGTCTTACTTTAGTAATAAATTTTCATTTTTTCACAAACCTTTTTTCACACAAACCTGTTAGCACAAACCTTGACTCACCAAAAATAAGGTTGATTACATTTTCTGCAGTTTTTGTACCTTCGTATTTCAAGATATTACTTAAATACTAGCGGGCCGTCCCGGCTTCGCACGGGTGGACATTTATTTTTTATATTGCCTATGTTACTCAGCGCTTATGTAGCATTCTAATGGTGAAAGAATTTTTTAAATCGGTCTAGTAGTTATTGAGTTTATTCGTTTTTTTTTATTCCTAGCGGCCCGTCCCGGCTTCGCACGTGTGGACATTTTTTTTTTATGTGTAACAATCTTTCCGCTCGCTTTCTATATACTTAAACAATAAAATTTGTGAGAGTGATTTCCTGAAATGGGACGGAAGTATGTGTATCAGTGTAACAGGAAGTAGGGGAAGCGCGCAAGCGCGCGCCATTTTGTAAATTTTAAGTCGATATTATGAACATGATATTATTATTATATGTGACATATTGTGTCATTTGACTATCACAGGTCATTTTGATGTGTCAAATGTCTTCTACGGCATTTATTTTATAGTTATAAAATGATATAATACCTGACCCATTTCAGAATATAATGTTAAAATTGCTTATTACTACGGTGAGATGTCAAATGTTACACATCCTATGCGACTACTGTTAGGCTCGCTTGTTTTTTTAATATAGCCTATGTTACTCAGCGCTAATGTAGCATTCTAATGGTGAAAGAATTTTTAAATCGGTCCACTAGTTTTTGAGTTTATTCGTTACAATCATACAAAAATACAAAGCTTTCCTCTTTATAATATTAGTATAATAGGCAAACGGCAAAAAATCACGTTTGTTGTATGGGGGCCCGCTTAAATATTTATTTTATTCAGTTTTTTATTTGTTGTTATAACGGCAACAGAAATACATCATCATCATCTGTGAAAATTTGAACTGTCTAACTATCACGGTTCATGAGATACAGCCTGGTGACAGACGGACGGACGGACAGCGGAGTCTTAGTAAGGGTTCCCGTTTTACTCTTTGGGTACGGAACCCTAAAATTTGACAGTTTTGGATAGGTTGATGTGCAGGCGTCTTCTGTACCTTTAATTTGGCTCTTGGACTATCATAATCCTACTTAATATTATAAACGCGAAAGTTTGTAAGTATAGATGGATGTTTGTTACTCTTTCACGTAAAAACTACTGAATGGATTTGGATGAAATTCGGCATACAGATAGTTTATAACCTGAATTAACACATAGGATAGTTTTTATCCCGATATCCCACAGGAACGGGAACCACGCGGGTGAAACCGCGAGCGGCCGCTAGTATTAGACTCCAAAAATGATTCCAAAATTTGATTCCAGTCGAAACAAAACACCTCACACGAATGGAATCATCGTATTTCATCATTAGTACCAGGGACAGAGGTCATTTAATTACTTCGCGCGCTAATTAACCGTCACATAGTGATAAATACGCTTAATGTGGTGTAGCGGAATGACGGAACTTAAGTGCGGTCAAATTAACAGTAATGCCCTCTATAATTTACCCATAAGTACATAGAACCATCCAGAAGATTTTCCAGGTAAATAGCTCCCACCATTATATCACGAACAAAGCCACCCTTGTCATTAGGAAGGTCATGATGAGAAATGGCAGCCGGGTTTGCTGGCACAAAGCAGAATCGAAAGCGGATGTCAGCTTTAAAATTGGATGTGAGCCAAATCCATACTGTGATTGAAATTTGAAACGCGATTCCAATTTCTATCGCTTTCTTGTGTTTTGACATTGGAAATGTCTTTTCGTTCGCTCCAGTGTAGGCTCCGATTTCACGAAAAAGTGCGATCCCCTTATATCTAGAAGAGTTGTGAAGATATGATATTCAAAAGACGCGTATTTACGAGAGCTGTAAGGTGCAAAAAGAATTATTCGAGAAAGTTAAAAACGAAAAAAGTGATGGCCAAAATAGTGAAAAAAAATTATAATTTTATTTTGTAACCATTTCCTTATCCCGACTTTCTCATCGCTCAGCGACAATATTTTATCGAATTCCGTAGATTCATTTCGAATGTGCTAGATAGTCGTGTAAGGCACGAAATATGTGTTTTTTTTATTATTATTAGGAATTGCTTTAAATATAATCGTTTTAATGCTCATTAGGATATTATAATTATAGACATATATAAAGAAATGTTTCCCAGCGCAGGACTAAAAAATCTTTGTTCAAACTTTTGAAATTATGCTTCGGATACAGTTATTAGTTTAGAATTTAGACATGATTATGTAAATTAAAACACCACAAATGTAATAGGTATAAGCTTTGTAATAAAATAAATAAATAAATAAATAAACTTAAACTTACATACTTATTATACATAGAAAACACACAGACCCGAGACAATTTAGAAAAACAATAATTCCTAAATTGACCCGATCGGGGATCGAACCCGGGACCTCAGAGATGGCGACACCATGAAAACCGGTGTACAAACCACTCGACCAAGGAGGTCGTAATGTAATAGTTGTAATGTATGAATAATTATGTCCGGTGATACTTTGTTGGGTATCCATAATAAATAAATAAAATACCTAATGTAACGCGAAAGTTCAAGAGCGAACATTGTTCTAAACAAAAATGTTTTATTTAGATTAGGCTACAAATAGCTCTTATGAACGTCATTATGCCATCGGTTCGTAAGTCTACTCTGGGTCTCTCTCTCTATCTGTCTCCCATCTTGTACTGAGAAGAACTGGCAAGAAACTCAGCAAGTGTCTAGCTCTTTTCTCCCTTACAGCGTCAAAAATATTGGAAAGTGCCCTATCATAAAAGGACACTTTCCATCTTAAATAAACAAACAAAAAAATAAAATAAAGGACAATCACAACACACAAAAAAAAACAAAAAAAAAAAAACGAAATTTGCCGTACATTTTATAATTTAATTGCCAATCGCTATTGCCTATGACTTGCCGCGTAGGCTCATTTTCTCAGGCAGCGCGGTTTGCCCAAACATGTGAGCCGTGAAGTATGAAGGTCGGCAAATTAATTTGCTATAAGATTAATCACGATCGTATTTGCTTCCATAACACGGCTCGATAAAAGCTTTTAATGATAGCTTAGGTATATTAATAGACTTCAGGAAGATTACTTAATGCAAGGTTTTGTCATTAAGGTAAAAGCCGATAATTATGTATTGATAGATTGAGTATGTATTATGTATTGATCGCGTTCATTTGGATAATTCTAAAGTACTTGTTCTACGTTGTTAATAGGAAACAATGTTTCACGTTACATGATGTTCTGTTTAAAAATAATATGGATAGGTACTCTTGTGTTGTGTACATAATATTGTTTATAGAGCCCTTCGCAGTAAATAATGACTCAGTCTATGTGAACACTTCGTTTTTATTTCAGAAAATTAAAAAAAATACGTGCACGTGCTTGATACCCGCACCTTCTAACGTACGGCTCTAATCCTGTTAGTGGAAATTAGATTCAACATTTTCCTAATTGCAATTTAATGCAAACAATTTTTTTATTTATTATTTATACCAATATTGTTATTTTAGCTAAACAATATTCTGGCTGATATTGTCCCCATGTCAAATTCAAATTCAAAATCATTTATTCAGTTTAGGCTACAAATAGCTCTTATGAACGTCATTATACCATCGGTTCGTAAGTCATCTACTCTGGGCGGGAGATCTTGTACTGAGAAGAACCGGCAAGAAACTCAGCAAGTGTCCAGCTCTTTTCTCCCGTACAGCGTCATAAATATTGGAAAATGCCCCATCATAAAAGGACACTTTCCATCACAAATAAAAACACAAAATATAAAGGACAATCACAACACGTAAAAAAAATGTCAATATGCAAAATATGCGATTCAGATATAGAATAACAGCGAACGCTACGATCGCGTGTCGGCACGCCATGATGTTCAACAAAATTATGAACATGTCCATAAATGGCACATACACGGCCATTCTAACAATTCATTGTATTATTATGACAAATGCTAGTTAATTTGTTCCTTATTTATGATTATTTGCATCGCGCAACGGATTAGCGCACATCACGCTTAATTCTCAATTGTTTGTAAGTACCTGTAGGCTTAGCCAAAGTAACATTAAGAAAACGGTAGCGAAGTTAGAAAATAACAAAATGTATGGGATTGACATAAGCCGCGCTAAATCACTCGGTCAATCTTATGTCAATCCCATACATTTTATTTTTTTCGAACTTCGCTATCGTTTTCTTAATGATAGGCAGTAGGTACCTCAGGCAATAGGTTATATAAAATTTTATAGTTTGATACTTTTTGTTAACAATAGATATTGTTTTCTAAAGTTTACGTGAACACATACACATTGAATTGAAATTACTTTTACGGATCTACTCGCGTTTATTTTATACATTAGCTTTAATTAATGTTTAACGACGTTGACCTGACGTTTCGAACCCTTTGCAGGTTGACACAGGGAGACTGAGGTGTTGGTTGTTAATAGACAAAAGATATACCTACTGAAACGTATTTATAAAAAAAAGATTGTTATTATCTTATCTCTGTCACAACACAACCAAATAGAGTCATTTGCCTAAATTTATATTTAAAAAAAAACAACAATGCTCCCGAGGTGGTTATTTTGGCTACAGACATCACTAAGATAGCTTGATGGCGGACTTAAAACAACTGTGAATGATCTATCCCACTGCTGGGCAAAAGCCTTCATCATTGAAATCAAGTCACTACAAACAATGGTAATGGCTTATCCACGGTTGCCAATTGCGGGTCGGTGGTAGGGTTGCCAACTATTTGTCAGAAAATTAAAGTAAATCTATCACTAACTAGTATAAAAAAGGATTTAAAGAAAAAATAAAGTATTTTCCAAATTTATTTATTTAAATGTTTAAAAACCTATTTCATTGTACTCTTGGCACTATCTAATATTTTTTTATTGTTTTATAGCGCGTTCAAAAATTAGCGTTGCGTTTCGTTTCACTTCACCTGAGTCTGAGTATCGTTCAGTAGTTCAGAAATTAAGTCAACAGGAATATTCCGTTCAAACGCACGCATTAGTCGGAAATAAAGTATTTTCCATAGGTACCTTATTTTTATTAAAAAGAATAAAGTATGGGGATGGAAAATAACGCAGGATATGTTATTTTAAAGTATGGTTGGCAACCCTAGTCGGTGGTCACAAACCCGGGCTGTGCTTCGAAACATTCGAAACACACTTTGTCCGACTTGAAATTGAACCCCACTATCAGGCCGGGCTTAGCCATTCGGTCACCAAAGCGTTCAGGATTTATAACAATAAAAAAAAACACGATTTACCAATCCTCAACTACATAGTTAGGTAACGTTCGCCCGATAAGCGTCGACCTTCAAGCTACTATTGTGTACGGTACATTCGTAAACAGTATGCAATTAACTTCGTCTTTTGTGTTGTTTTTACAGCTCCCCTATAATCTTACCATTCAAAACCTCCTCCGAGCTTCGGAAGGCACGTAGAGCCGTTGGTCCCGGCTGCATTAGCAGTCGTTAACAACTACGATCCGCACTGGGCCGGAGCGGCGTGGTGGTTTGTGGCCGTTCTCCCTATTCATCCATAGGGAAGGCTCGTGCCCCAGCAGTGGGGACATATAATGAGCTGGTGATGCTGATGAAAAGCCCTATATTAATGACTGTATAAAGCCCCGTTTCAGTTCCGCTATTTGAAGTTTCATTAATTTCTCAAGCTTTTATACTCGTAGTAACGAAGTGGCTAAGTGAGAATCAATATAAGTTGGAACGGGAAGTATAAGTACCAAAAAGTTGTATTAGACTTTATTCTAAGAAGGCGTAGTCACAGTAATATTATAAATGCGAAAGTTTGTGTGTATGTCTGTATATTTATTTCTTTTTCACGCTGCAACGGATGGATGGATGGATGGATTTGGATGAAATTCGGCATACAGATAGTTTATAGCCTGGATTACCATATAGGATAATTTTTATCCCGATTTTCCCACGGGAATCACATTATAAATATACTAAAAACGACAATTTAATTTTCCAATACAAAATGATTTGTTTGTTTTGTTGTCATGGAAACCAAAGAGAATTTAAACACTTAATGGAAACTGTCACAGCGGTACGAAGTCCGCCGGGTCCACTAGTTGTATATAAGTTTTACCTGCCAATAGACTCTACATTTAGAAAATCAATTACAGATTTATTGGACCGGATGAGACCACGGCCAGACTATTTCTGGGTGCACAGCACACCCCTTAACTCTGAGTTACCGTAACAAAAGCGTTTTCTAAGGTATCTATAAAACCTTCAAAACTGAAATAATTGTAATCACACAAAACCATTATAGCTGTTTCTATTACAACTTAATAATTTATTTAGTACTGCGCAACTCGCCCGCAACTGCGTCCGCTTTAGTGAACACTCACCCGTATCCCGTCGAAAACTTTGTTTTGATACAATTATTGTCCTGACAATTACGAACACAACAATAAATAAATCGACCAAATCAGTCGAGCCGTTCTCAAGTGATGTTAAGACATAATGTGGCAATTTATTTTTATTAATATAGCTTCTTTTATTTTCTTATTTCTATTATATGTAATTAGTTTTGTCAAAAAAAACATATAGTTAAATAATACTTTAGATACAAATAATTATTGCTAGTGTTGTTTATGGAACAAATATTTTTTTACCACTCCTATAAGTGTCAAGTAGTAATTAAGTAAAGTAAGTAAGTAATAGTCTACTGTCCCACTGTTGGGCAAAAAGTGATAGCTTAGTGAGTAACAAGACAAGACAGAATAGCTGCAAAAGCCGCTTCGCACTGCCGCAGAGGCCTTGACTCGGTCTTGACCAGAATAGTCCGGCCTTGAACCAACTTTGGCCAACCCGTTCGGAACTGCAGAGATGCTAGGCTCATCTATCTATTGTTATCGTAGATTGGTATGTTTACGTATAGCTAGTGATGAAAACACTTCTAAAAATAAAGTTTTTGCACTTATTTGCAAGGTTTTTATGTAAAAGTAGATAAAGAAGTTTATGTTTTGAATTGGAAATATGTAAAGCTAAACTATATCTATTATTATTACCATAGGTTGGTGTTGCTACTACCGATATCAGTAAATAAAGATAGGGATATTTTCGGGTATTTTTTTTTGTTATAATGTTATAAGAGCTTCCGAAGTTATTGTAAAAAATATATGATTCTTCTTGAAATATATACTAGTTTGGGATTAGATATATTTTTTCTAAAAATATATGACTCCGTTTATGTTCCCGTTTTAGGATATACCTAACTAAAGCCTGTCTGCGCGTATCTATATTCTAGGTTATGCAATCATAAGCGTAAATATATGGAAAAGCTAGTAGAAAAGTTTGTGGTTTCTGTCTTTACACACTTTCTAATATTCGTATATACCTACTTACAATACGATTTTAAGTATATTAGTATAAGATCTTCAACCTTTGTTATCAAACCATGAAAGACTAAAAACGAAACCGTTTAATCTATTTAGTTACCTTATTTCTTCCTACTGAAGCCCTACCATGAGTTTTATACTCACTAGCGACAAATTTAATATACGCGAATATATATAAACCGCGTGTTCAAGTGACAGACTAAGAGCGCAATAGCTTTTGCCGATTACCAATTACGTATCTTGACAAATAGAGCGAAAGACTTTTAAGGCGAAATTAACCTGACTTTATTTATTTATTCATCAGATGCACAAAACAGGTTACAGCCACAAAAACAATAATTCCATATTTATGGAATTAGATATTATATATACTTATACTACTAAACACACTACGAATAGAAAATAAGTGATACCTTTAAAAATAAATTAAATTACATTAATAGGTACACTTTACAAGTAAAAAATTGAAAATAATAAAAAATAATACTAAACATTAACCCCCTTACAAATAAACAAAAATTAAGGTCTGAATAGTTATTCCGTGTTTTGTTCCTGTCATGTAAACGTCATTTCAAATTAGAGTTAAAGAGACAAAACACGGAATAACTATTCGGACCTTATTCTTTGTTTATTTGTAAGGCCCTAAAACTATATAAAACTGATGATGAAATTAATATGTAAAAGAATTATAATCTATCTAACGTTTCAGTTTATATTACCAAATGGCGCTATTGCGAATGTGTGACTTGGACATTTTCTCACTTTCTCGTCCCACTGTCCCACCTACCTAAAGATAGGCAAGAGCAAGTTATGAAGTGTGTTTATTTGTTAATTTTATTGTTGTTTTTCACCTGTTCAATTATTTTAATTATTGTTACTGTTTTAAGTTTAGAAGAGATCTCTATAATTGAATGTATGCATGATAGAATAAGCAAACGCTGTACTAAGGCTGTACCCGACTACAATCTGTGTGCAAATTTTACCGATTTTTTTAAATTGTGTTTAAGTATGAAATTTGGTTTGCATTCTGTGCCAATAAATAAATAAAATTGCGCGTTTTCTAAATTTGTCGCTATAACATCAATGTTTGTAACATTGTTGTGTTCCGGCAGCTAGAGATAAGATAGCCAGTGCCGTAGTATTGATGATTCGAGCTGAAATGCGCTTCCACCTTTGGCTTTTGGCTTATCATCACTTAACATAAGGTGAGATGATCAAGGATATACTCGAAAGGAATTTGAAAAAAAAAATCTGTTTTACTCGTGGTAACGCTACAGCATCCCGAGTCGATATCGAACGAAACCGAGCGTATACCGAGCCCTGAGTGATAAAATAAGGAGACCCAGAATGCAAGCTCACAATACCGCGCTCAAACAACTCGCACATTAGACCCCTTGCGCGGATACGAATCTCGAGATAGCTCGGAGCTGTCAGGTAATATCCTACAAACTAAGCACCTTACAAATAAACAAACGATAAGGTCCGAATAGTTATTCCGTGTTTTGTTCCTGTCATGTAAACATCATTTCAAATTAGAGTAAAAGAGACAAGACACGGAATAACTATTCGGACTATATTCTTTGTTTATTTGTAAGGCATTTAGAATTACGTTTATATTTAATTGATAGCGCAAGCGACGTTTAGTCGGGAATTATTTTTATATTTAATTGATTGCGCAAGCGACGCCGGTTCCTTCTACGCTCTAAACGTTCTTCACGCATTACTATACAATTTTCAATACAATTCACACTTACGTTTGGTTTCGTCAATTTGAGGTTATAATTCCGAACGAATCATCTGTCAAATTCAAATGGTAGGTTTAGAAAATCTAAATGTCAAACAATTTGCGGGCGGACGAGATTTCGAAACGATTAGAACCGTGGTAAGAATTAAGCGAATATTCGATTGTAATTTCGTTTTCGTTTGAATTAGAGTAAAACTCCAGCGCAGATTTTGCGAGAGTCCGCGTCCGTGATAAGAGGTTGCTAAGGTTGCCAACTATTTTTCAGGAAATTGAAAGTAAGAAATAAATCTATCACTAACTAGTAGGTATAAAAAAAAGGATTTGAAGAAAAAATAAAGTATTTTCCAAATTTATTTATTTAAGCGTTGCGTTTCCTTTCACTTCACCCAAGTCTGAGTATCATTCAGTAGTACAGATATTAAGTCAACAGGAATGTTCCGTTCAAACGCACGCATTAGTCAGAAATATAGTATTTTCCATACTTGATTTCTATTAAAAATAATAAAGTATGGGGATAGAAAATAACGTAGGATACGTTATTTTAAAGTATGGTTGGCAACCCTAGAGGTTGTCTATGTGTGCGTTGCTCAAACGCGTTTGTACGAAGCTTACATTCTGCAGTCTTTTTATTTTGCGCCAGAGTTCTCTTGTCCTATTTGTATATGTAGCTTTGTATCGATCAGCACCCACTGCTCGACCCCCTCCACATTTCACCCTTAACTCAATGGGACAAAGTTGAAAATCCAACAGTAATACTTTTGACACATTTACTGAAAATACGACTTTAGAATTTGTTTAAAGTTAGCAAGATTTGTATGTGGCATAATAAGTTTTAACTTCATGTTAAGATAGTATGGGAATGTTAATAAAAGATTAAATTGTTTCTCTACTATTTCTTACGTTACAAAATTAAATTGTCTTCTGCTTAAATAAATGAATAAGAAATAAGTTACTAATTATAAGTGAACATAAAACACCTCTGTGGCCCGGTGGTTGAGCGCACGGCTTATGCCTGGATGTCCTGGGTTCAATTAAAGGTCGGGTAAAAAGCGTATTATACCAAGTAAGTATACTTTTTTCTAGTAAAATTTTATCATCTATACTACTATATACTTAAATCTGTAGGCTTTGTCTGTACATGTAATTTTTCTGACAAATTTTGGGATAAATATTCGTTTTATAACTCACTGTCTGTCTCTGTCTGTCTGTATGTCCTCTTATAACTCAAGAACGGCTTGACCGATCTTGATGAAAATTTGTATGTAGTAAGAACATGCGATTGTGCAAATGATAGGCTATAAAAAAAATGAAAAAAATTAAATGTTATTCACAAATTTTCGCTCAGCGAAGCAGGCGGGTGACAGCTAGTGTAACTATAAAATAATGACATTGTGAATGCAAAAAAAAATAGATCTTGTATTATACCTATCTATAAATTGTTCCTACCGTTGCGTTGACTTGATTTCAATAATCAAGGCCTTTGCCCAATATTACTGTCCAAGTGGACAGTATATAGGCTAATCAACTACGAGTAGGTACTACCTATTTACCTTACGAAAAAAAACAAAAAATGTCGATTTGTTCCCATGTATCATGTGTCATCTTTCATTATCATATATATATTATAGACGTGGGACGTCTATAATATATATGTGTTAAGCTCCTCCCACTTTACGATAGCAATCTGTTCTAACGGCTTAATGTTTTTTTTTTTTTTTTTTTTTTTTTGAGAGAGACTGCTGGTTGCCGAGGGGCATTTCCAGCTTCACCGGGCTTGTTTTAGGGGCGGCGAGGTACGTAAAGGGTACCTCAAGCCGTGTTGAAACGAAACGCCTTCAGAGGATTTCTAGAGGGATACGGCATCGCACACTTAAAAGTGCGCGTCCCCGTGCCCTTCCAGAGTCTCCGAAGGGTTCGGATCGGATCGGGGCTTAACGTGCCTTCCGAAAGTTGGAGGAATCCGAAATATTTTTCTTTAATTAGGTCATCTATAAGTTTCTTAGTGAAACGTCTATTACCAGATTTGAGAAGTAAAAGGGTGCATAACATTATGGTAGGAATATAAAAGAACGAACGGTTGTCGGTACCTACGTAGGCAGAAGTGTTATGACGTGTTTGACTTTACTTTTAGAAGAGGGGAAACTCACTCCAGGGCAGGTTTATCTTTTGGTTTTATTAAGAAATGTAGCTTTAACATCAGTGAGTTTTAAATGCAGTTTCCGTTTTTTATAAACAGCTTTGTTTCTACATAATGTTTTCATAAAACTTAATAGATTCGATAATAATCAAAATGGTCGTTAAATCATATCGCGTCATCACAAATCTTAGTTATTTTACATTGCGACTACGTATGTAGTTATAGTTATAGTAGTTATTTTATATTGCACTTGGAGAGGCCTATGTCCAGCAGTGGACGTGTATTAAGCTGATTTATTTTTATTTTATTTTATTTATTTTTATTTTATTTTTATTTTACATTGTTTTTGCACAAAAATAGACTTAAGCTAAGTGTCATCTTATGTAAAGGCTGCCACGGCATGCAATGTGGACTAAAATATATCATTTAAATACTATGATTATTATTATTTTAATATTTTTTTTTATCATGCTGATGACTTATATGTCAATATTTTTATATAGTACCTACTTTTACTTATACCTACAAATAAAAATACATCGTGTATACATACCGTATGTATACACGATGTTTTATTTTTATTCGCATACGTAGAGATTCATTGTTTCTTCTAACCCGTCGCTTCATAAGATAGTTGTATCGTACGAAAGGAATTCTAATTCGGTAACATTGTGCAGACGCGAAGAGAAATTGTTGCTATCTTCAAAGAGTAAACGTTCGGATAAGTAAACGTGAGATATGTAGGGACGCTACGGTAGAATGGTCTAAGTGAAGAGATAGAAAAAGATACTATACATTTAAGAACACAGTAAGTAGGTACAATGTCTTTTTAAGGAAGTACGTATATATCTGCTGTGTGTGATTACAAACCATGCATTTAGCTTTTTATTGAGCCTTATTGCTGTGGAAGTTGAGAAGTAATGTTGTTATTATATACTTATTAGATTAACTTTTTTTTTGAGATAGATTGCTGATTACCTCAGACGGCATTTTTAGCTTCACCAGGCCTGTTTGGGGGTGGCGAGAAACTTAAAGGGTTCCTCAAGCCGTGTGAAACGAATCACCTTCGGAGGTTTTGTAGAAGGAACGGCATCACGCACTTAAGTGCGTGTCCCCGTGCTCTACTAGATTCTCCGAAGGGTTCGGATCAGCGGGGTTAGGATCGGATCGGGGTATTAGATTCTCGAAAGGTTAATTGTTTTTTTACATAAATAATTAAATTAATTTAATTTAAATAAAATTTATTATTACTACTAGGTACTATTAGAATATTAAAACGATATAATTAACAAAAACATAACAATATAGCATTAAAGTAGCGCTGCATGGTCAATGGTGGCAAACGAGAAATGTTGCCATAAAAATTATTAGTTTCATTAACGTGATCCAATAGCAATAACACTCGCAATAGGCACCTTATTTCAACAGAGAGCTTAGTAAAAGAGGGTGTCAAAAATTTTAATTTGAAAATTACTGTTAAAAAACTTCCACGAGCCGGAATTTTATTTTTCAACGATTGTGTTTTTGTAATTTGTTCGCAACAAAACTTGCGTTAAAAATTATGTAAACAAAACAAAAACAGTTTAATTACTGTTAATTTGCAAACATAAATATTTATTTTTCTTACATGTTATCGTTGTCCTATTTGTGTTTTTACTTGTTATGGAAATTGTTCTTCTACGATAGGGCTATTTTCAAAACATTGACGCTATAAAAAGATAGCAAAAAGAATCGGAAAAAATTATTAAAATAAAACAAAAAACCCGACTGCTAAAACAACTATATAAAAAAAATTATATACTCGTAAAAACCGGACTAACATAAAAAATAACTGCAAAGACAAAAAACTGAAAAGAAATAAAACAAGCTCTCTATGATCCCAAAATTCAATTTGAGCAATGTTGAATGCAACGTGAAATATTTCCTTGTCCGATACCTATACTTAAATAATAAAATCTATAATAAATGAGTATTTATAAATACATTGAATATTAATAGTTGTCGCAAGCGGGGGCAATCACCAACCAACCAAAGAGAATTGAGCTAGCCACGGCCAATTGGTTGATGATTGTCCCCGTCTGCGACAACTATCAATATTCAATGTATTTATAAATACTCATTTATTAGAGATTTAAGAAGATTTAAGACAAAGATAACATATTATAAACACGTATTTAGCCACTGTTTACCTAACTTTACGTAGTTAAAATGAAAGTAAAAAAAACACTGTTTTGCAGTAATAGGGCGAAAGTTGTAATAACGCAGCCTAAACTAAATAAATGATTTTATATTTGTATTTGGAAAAGTGCAAAACAGCGAATTGACAACAATTCCCCGCTACAGTTTCTCCTGCAGACAGCTGAACTATGGATGGCCTGCATTCGTCTGCGTTACGGACTTACGACGCTCTACCATCTAACGACTGATGTATTGTTATAGCTTAATAATCTTTTCCACCTATACCGACTCCAGACAAGCGCCATCTATCGGCAGCTTTCGGTGCCCGGGACAAAGTGAGTTTAATGATGTCTGTTCAGTCTGCGGAGTGATCTTTTTTACCACTGTCGCGTCGTCGCCATTTGAAAAGCTTTTAGTCGGGAAATGGAAATTTAATGACAACATTATTGGCCGGACAAAAGATTGCTTCACCGGCGAAGAGGTTTTCGTGGTTTTTTAAATACAATTATTACCTAGGTATAAATAGAAATCAATTAGCAGAATATGTTTATAGCTCGTACAAAATGTTTCATCATCACCATCATCGTCATTAGCCTATAAATGTTCTGCAGCTGAGCACAGGCTTACCCAAATCAAAAACATTATACACTTTTACACTAAATCAGTCAGCCCGTGATCACGGCTGTTGTAACTCGGTCGTCGTCGTCGTCGTTGTCTTCAGACCCATTTTTTTTGGGGGCTGGTTCGGGCGTGCGAGGGCTGGGCCTATTGCCCGGGCTGTCATCACGGGCAATCATGGTGTTGCTCCGGGTCATATCGGGGGGCACGGCAGGGGTACAGTTGCTCTTTTCTGTATAATTTTGCTTTTTTTTTGTCTGTTATTTTTTTTATTTATTTTTTTATATTTTTTTGTATTTTTTTTTTATAATTTTAATATTTTTTTCTTTTTCCACGCTGGCGTGCCTTTAGCTGAAGCTCCGTAGGTGATGCGGTCCGCCTGTCCCTTCCCCTAACTCGGTCGAAACGTCGGGTATAAAGAAGGTATGACACCTTTTACTAATTAGTTTGCGTTAATCGTCGTTTAAATTTCTTTGTCAACAACATTAGATAAGAGAGAGATCGATCGGATAAAGAGAGAGTTAGCGGGTTTTAACGACTGCCAACTTACGACAACGAACGGGACCAACGGCCTAACGTAGAGCTCGAAAAATTGTAATTTGGTAGGTTTAAAATGTATCTTAAATAAAAAAAGTTAAAATAAGGAACTTCGTTCCAAAAGGAAAATCTTAAATTATAAAAACATATTATATTGAAAACCGTTCTACAAATAGAATGCCTTTGTGGAACAGGTCGATGGAGGTCGTAAATATTGCAAATATGCTCAATTAACTCATTTCAAAGAATCACCGCAAAATTCAGAATAACATTAATTTAATTATAACGTACAGCTGAAATATGAAACTTGTTCAAAGGATGGCTCATACACTGCGGGCTGATAAATGAAACAATTTCGACGCAGTGCTCAGTGCTCAGTTAATTACCGCTTAAATTAAATTAAGTTTCACTAGTGAAAATATTTGTAAAGGTTCCAGGCAATTTTAGTTTTTGAGCTGCCTTTCTGATGTCTTTTATGTGCGGCATGTATTCTTTTAAAACGGGTGTAAGGAGATTTTTAACAGATCAAAATAAAAGCAACATCCCTATGTTTTAGGGTTCCGTACCCAAAGGCTAAACCCGAAGACTAAAGGTACGGGAACCTTATTACTAAGACTCCGCTGCGCTGTCCGTCCGTATGTGCGTCTGTCACCAGGCTGTATCTCATGAACCGTGATAGTTAGACAGTTGAAATTTTCACAGATGATGTATTTCTGTAGCCGCTATAACAACAAATACTAAAAAACATAATAAGATACATATTTAAGGCGGCTCCCACACAACAAACGTGATTTTTTTTACCGTTTTTATAGATAATGGTACGGAACCCTTTATGCGCGAGTTCGACTCGCACTTAGCCGGTTTTTGAATATAAGAAAACTCACGGGTGGCGTTGGCCGTTCACCACCAAGCGTGTGCCTCGATTTAGCTATTTTAAAACTAACTTGGTCTTGATTTGATTGAGCTACATCATTACTATACTTTATTTATTTTGAATTGTATTTTTATTTGTAAAATTAGTTTATAAGATTTTGCTGTACCCTTACAGGGTTCTTGTAAGCACTATATACCTTGTAAGACGTTTTTATACACAAGAAATGCAAATAAATTAATTGAATTGAATTGTATTCGGTTTGTGTCACTTCCTAAACCTCCCACCGTAGGGTCTGTTCAAAGTACGCCTGGCTTATTACCATTATATTCATTTGTTAATAATACTCTTATGTTCCGATAGTTAGAGTTATGATAGCCAGCCCCTCAGTAGTAACGGTTCAACACAATATGGTTGCCTGTAAGAAATTGCTTTTTAGCGATAATGCCGCCATTTGTACTTCTTCTTGTATTATCCTCTTTATGTCTTTTGTAAGGTGTACAATAAAGTGTGTTTTCATTTCATTTCATTCTGGGTAAAGTCCGCATTTACTTACGGCCGGTCCGTTTTTACCATCAGTCGAGATACCAAACAATTCCCAGATTTCCAATAAAAAATAATTATTTTAATATTCAATTACTATTAACTAAATTCTTTACCTACACGACCGTTGTTACACAGATTTAGAAGGGGACGCGTGATCACCATAGAACATAGCAGCATGAATATTCAACGCGGTCTGATTGTAATATCGTCTGTAAACACCGCACGGACATTCGTTTCTCATGTAAATTCGATGAAAGGGAAAAAATTAAGCTTCTAGTGGTTTCCGATCGATTCTTACGCGATAAAGAAATGAATTTTGAACTGTATAGATATGTTAATGCTAATTATCGAACGTTGTATTCATATAGGTTATGGTAATAAATTATGCAGACGATAATACGACGTAGAACGTCAAGTGTTGCGTATATGGAGACACTAGCACACTGCGTTAACGGAAAAAAAAACGAAACATATTTTCAGAAACTGTTTTAAATTAAGATCAAATTACGAATTAGATTATGGCATCTCTAATTGAAAAACGTTGCTAGGTAGTTTTTACGCAAATGTTGAGTACGGAAAAATAGAATAATATTTTATTCTATTGCTGCCTAAGTTTTTGTAATACGGATTGGTTCAGAAAAGAAGTTACGAAATATTCCCGAAAATGTAAAATTGTTACTTGTTTCCCGTGTTTGGCCGTTCGATATTGTATTTAATATCCATTTAGATAACGTTACTTCTCTCATGTAAGGTGAACGTAGTATTTTGTTAGGTATATTAAAATACCTTAAAGCCCCAAAGTTCATAAGTTTTGTCGAAAAAAAATTTCACACATACAAGAACGAAACCCCTTCGCAGAGCAAATAAATTTACTAAAGAGTACATCAAAATGAGAGTGACACATCCATTTTGACTATCACGCAAATAGCTTGAGCACTAAACACAGCGCTAGCGAAATAGTTGTCATCCGCATACAAGTATATCTTCCGGCACGGGTACGGTCTGGCGTATTACTGGGACAATTTCTAGGGCACCGACATCGTGGTACCGAGTCTACCGAGTTCGTTCACCAGACAATATTGGATTCACCGCTGCTGGAACACCGCAGCACAAAACAGTTTACCAGAAGGTAAGCTTAAGGCGACACACTGAAAAAATGCACCAACTTTCGTCGAATAGTTTAAGACTATAATATGACTTACGAATCTGAAATGTTGAATAGGTAAATTCATGTCTTTATCTTGAATTTGCTTGCATAAATACACGATTGTATAATTTTGACTCGATCATAATTATTTTCGAAAACACCAAGAAAGAATGCAGACGTATTGCAAATTAGGCAAACCGCTTTAGAGATATTGATTTAAGGCATTTTGCTTTATAGGCGTTTTAAATGTTAGTAATGTTGCCACTTAGTCTTATAGCTGTTTAGGAGTAATCCTTCAAAGTCGTTTTGCGGCGTAGGCATTGTGATCATAAAGGCTAAAAATCGCTATTGTTGAAATTACAACAAAATTACTTAATTTATATGCTTGGAAATCACTCACATATATTGATGACATCAATATTTGTAATTTAGTTGCTGCATATTTTGATACATAACTAAAATCAATTTTTTTAAATATTTTTTAGGTTAACTGTTAATGCGGTATGTATTGTCGCAGGCGCTACGTATTATCGATCTTATGCCAGCGTTGGTAAGGATCAGCCTTTTTGAATGTTCACAAACGAGGTGTCGTCTTGATTCATACCGCGCTCGATCGCCCACAAAGACCCTTCACGGACACGAATTTTGGAACAGCTCAGAACAATCCGCATATGTTGCAAAATTCCGTTTCCGTTTCCGTCTATCTGAGTGCCTACTGTGAGTTTGGTTTACTATCCGTATTCATTCGATTACGTTTACGAAAACGAAAATTAGTATGGCATTGAAGCAGCGCCTCCTGGCGACATACGAGAAGAATTAACATTTTGCCATACAAATTCTCGTTTTCGTTAACGTGATCGAATTGCGAATGGAACTCGCACTTGGCACCCTGTGCGTTGCTCGCGCATGTTATACAGGGTGTCTGGTAACGCCTGTATAATCCTAAATATGGTAGATAGGGCACAGGTCGTAGAACCCCGGAGAATTATAAACACACCAGAAAAGCACCATATAGTCGAGATATTAAGGTGGTTTGTTACTAAGTAAAATTGTAAAGTGACAACCCTAGGTCCAGCTGTTCATTGTTCTTGTTCGTCAACCTCATGATCCAAACAAAACAGAAGTCAAAACATGTCAGGGTTGAACAAAAATTATGAAATAAAATACATTTGAGTTTTTATATGAAGAAGTAAATCTTCATAAATATGATTTTGCATGTAACCATGGTGTTATTTATACTTGGTTTATTTTTTTTTTTTTGATAAAGATTGCTGATTGCCTCAAACGGCATTTTCAGCGTCACCTGGCTTTTTTGGGGGGCGGCGAAATACGTAAAGGCTACCTCAAGCCTTGTGAAACGAATCACCTTCGAAGTTTTCTAGAGGGAACGGCATCACACACTTAAAAGTGCGTGTCCCCGTGAACTACTAGATTCTCCGAAGGGTTCGGATCGGATCGGACTTGGTTTCATGGCTACGTTTCTGGATTATATTACCAAACATCCTGTATAAAGCTTACATTCTGCTGTCTCCTTATTTTGCGACCGCAGTTAGCACTGATAGAAAGAAGGAGAGCTCCCAGCAAACGTAGAACGTTAGTCGGATTATTCCGACTTAGTTGTGAAAGGATAAAATGAAAATGTACAGTTCTGAACCAAGAATAACGCGAAGAGACTTCTTAATTGGACCATTTACACATAATCGGCGTAGACTGCAGTCTATGGCTTCTGCAGTGTTTGAGTCTCCACTCAATAAAGTCTATTCTTAGTTTCCAATATTATGAACACCTATTTGTTTGTTTGACGCAAATACATACGTTAATAATAGTTCTGCCAACCCCTACAGAAAGCTAATAGGTATACTTGTGTTCACGTCAACAGTCTGACATGGCTGATGATAATAGACATACACTTAGGGTACTTCGTAGTTCGTGCGATTTCTTCAGCCAGAACATCTCCAGAGTCAGCCAATAAAGAAACTAAAAAGTTTGTAAAACCACTATTTAGAAGCGTTATTAAATGATTATGAATCTATCACACCTATTTGGAAAGCAACGTTCGAACGAGCAAGTTTGGAAAGTAATTCGAGAATCACCATGTTTCACTACCCAAATCCAAGAACAATTGTGACTTCCCATGGGTTGTGAGGCCCATCTCACAACCCCTACCCCCTCCCAATTCCTACCCCGTCCTCAAGATCCAACTCCTTCCTCGAGGCCGGCAACGCATCTGCGATTGTTTTGCGGGTGTCTATGGGTGGCGGTGATTACTTTCCATCAGGTGGCCCGCCTGCTCGTTTACCTACTTTAAATATTTAAAAAAACTTATTTCAAATACACTAAGATTTAATGTCTCTGGCACATACTAAAAGCAGCTTTAAGCTTTAAGACTTTCAAAATGTATCATTAATGTTTCCTTTCCTTTTATTTCACATGGCAGCGCAAGCGGACGACCTCCTTGGTCCAGTGGTTTGTACACCGGTTTTCATGGTGTCGCCATCTCTGAGGTCCCGGGTTCGATCCCCGGTCGGGTCAATTTAGAAATTATTGTTTTTCTAAATTGTCTCGGGTTTGAGTGTTTTCTATGTATAATAATTATGTATTTAAGTATTTTAAGTATGTTTATCTGTTGTCTAGTAACTAATTAACGAGTTTCATAACGAAGCTTCTCTTGGGCTACATAATTGGTTTGAGTGTAGGAAAGTTTATTATTTTAGTTTAAGTTTATTGTACCTTCACATTATGAACAAACTCCACTGTCCTAAATTCTAATGTTGTCGCTTGATAATCGAGTTGATAACACCGGCAACGTTCGTCCTTATTTAGTGAGTACCCTACGTCGTTCATTATACCAAACGGCCTTATCATGGGCCTATGCAAATTTCAACTAGTTAAGAGGCAGCATCATGCTAGCTAAATTTACAATGTATTTTGATATGATACATCTTTCTGTCAGTATATTCCCGTCATTGTAGAGTCAGCTAGGGTTTTTCTTATAAAACAATTGTTTTTTCTGGATAAGTAATTTCTGTTGCCCATTAAACGTATTTATTTAGTACTAGGTACAAATGCAAGTGTCTTATCATTATCAACTACACAACCTACCCATTCAAAATATTAAGTAGTGTTTCTTTTTTAACAACAGGAAAGCAATTTGCCTTCATCTCAAATTATGTTAATTATAGACATATTAATTTAAAAGCTAGAATGTACAAAAACAAGTGTCTTATCATTATCAACTACACAACCTATACATAATAGAATATTAAGTTATATACTTACAAAATACAGTAAAAAAATTACACGCCTACCTGACCCAGCCAGGAATCGAACATGGGTCTTCCGCAATCCGGGCGGCTACACTGACCGCTATGCTACCGGGAAGGCTGACGTAAACGCTGAATTTTTTCACTGTGTTTCATAAGTATGTAGATATTTGGACGCCCAATGTTACTTATTCGTCAACTGGCATGTGTGAAAGTGGCGAGTACGAGCGAGTTGGCACCTCCCGATTTTACCTATTTTTTTGTCGTCAACTCGCTCGGTAACCACAGTGCCATAGAACAATTGAATCTCTATTGTGTCTGGTTTAAGAACAACTAAGTAGTTAATTCAGCTTCAGTGCAGCAATTAGCACTTAAAATAAAAAAAGTAAAATATTAAGTTATGTTTTTTTTAACAAAGCAATTTATTTGCCTTCATTCCACCCGTTAAGTGACGATAAGGAAAAAAAGGTTGATGCACACTTCACCCGGAATATTGAAGAAGTGGTTAAAGGTAAGATATTACCTTTAACTGTCGGAAGACTATTCTGCTTACATACGAAAACATACCGAAAAGGTAGAAAAACAAGTGCCTTACGAATTAAAACACATCACACACAACATGCTTATACATAAACAGTATTAAGTAGCCATGTTTTGTTTAAAAAATAAGAAAAACTGGGGCACGAGCCTAACCTATGGATGGAAAGGGAGAACGGGCCATAAACCACCACACGGGCCCAGTGCGGATTGGTGGTTGTTAACGACTGCTAATGCAGCCGGGACCAACGGCTTTACGTGCCTTCCGAAGCACAGAGGAGCTCGAGATGATAAATTTTCGGTCACCCATCCGATGACCGGCCTTTGCGAAAGTTGCCTGGGCGCGTTAATCACTGCACCATCGAGCTCCCCGCTTTAGTAATAATATTTAATTTTAGTAATGGAAACTGGTTCGATTGGTGTTGTGTCCTCTTAAGGCTTTCACGAGGTTCGGTGGCGGCGTTATGTGGGTTATCAGTGTTTTGCAAGCGATGCGTGTTTGTGATACATGCCCCTATTTTGTGCACATATGAACAGTTATAGCGCATCACTCTCTGTACAAATATAATAAGTGTTACGCAAATCTTATTGCGGACGATTTTTTATTCGCTAAAAATGTTTACTAAAAAGTACATATTTTTACCCGACTGCGTCAGAAGGAGGGTTATGTTTTTCGAGTGTATGTATGTATGTATGTATGTATGTATGTATGTATGTATGTATGTATGTATATATGTATGTATGTATGTATGTATGTATGTATGTATGTATGTATGTATGTATGTATGTATGTATGTATGTATGACGTGACGAGACGTCAAACCGTACACACACTGCTCGTGATTTCAATTCTGTATAAAATACTTTTAACATCGTTTCTGTGCCGTAGTTGTTTGCATCATACTCAGCAAGTGTCAGTGGCTCTGTGTTAGTGTTGAACAAGTGCTATCTACGTTTTTTATCATTTTATCGGACTTTACTTATCCAGTCGTTGCCAGTTTTTGTGAAGTGGTGCGAGGGTATTCCGTTGTGATAAATTGAGACATTGATCTGCTGCTATAAGTGCCATCTGGTGTTTTAACGACAAACACCGCAACAGAAATAGCACGCCCACCCGTCTAGGTAGCGACATCTAGCGTGATTTACTTCAGCAACAAAAGCATCGCTAGAGACTAGCGCCATCTACTGACAGTCGAGCAAATCTCTATCCTTACATAAATAATGCTTCATTGTGGGGCCTGTGGTAAATTTCTGTCGCCTGCAGGTGCCGCTAACTGTAGCGTCTGCCCTATGAAATATCATAGGGCTTGTCTCGCGTTATCGGACAAATCGCAAATTAGTAGGGATTGGGTTTGCCCCAATTGTAAGAGAAACGCTCGGAAAGGCGACAACAGCCAGACGCCAGTAAAGGGCATATGCGGGGCTGACGCTGAGGGGCTATCTGCCTCCGCCCCCAAGGAAGGTGTTACCACGTGCCAGGCGGAAGATCCTAGCGTTAGCGAGTTTCGAAGAGAGTTCGTCGAGTGCATGGCCGAGATGCGCGAGTTTAGGAAGGAGATGGCACTGCTGCGTAGCTCCTTTGAGGCCGTGACGACGCGACTGAGCGTGGTGGAACAGAGGCTGGATGCGCTGGAGCAGATTAAGCCGGAGGACGATGTCGTCGGTGGCGAGGTCGCCAATCTCGAACGCACTATCTTGGCGCTGAAACAGGAACTCAACGACCGCGACCAGGAGGCTCTGCTGGCGGACCTGGAGATCGGCCAACTTCCAGAGGAGAAGGGGGAGAGCGTATTCCACACCGTGGCCGTGCTTGCTGGGCGACTGGGCGTAAAGCTCGAGGAGCGGGACGTGGTGTTCGCGGAGCGCGTGGGCGCGCCGCCGGCGGAGGCGGGGGGCCGCGCGCGCCGCGTCGTGGTGCGCCTGGCACGCCGCCACCTGCGCGACGAGCTGCTGCAGGCGGCGCGCGTGCGCCGCACCGGCCAGCAGGCGTCGGCGGGCCCCAGGGTCTTCATCAACGAGCGACTGACCCGCCCCAACCGACAGCTTTTTCATCGCGTCCGCGAGGAGTGTCGGAGGCTACAGTGGCGGTACTCGTGGACCAAGAGGGGCCGCATCTTCGCCCGCCAGGCGGACGGACGACCCGTTTTTCAGCTCCGCTCGGATGACGACTTCAATAGGGTATTCAGTCCACAGCAAAATGTTCTGTAAACACTCTAGCAGTGATACGCAGGTTATGCTATTGCGATATGGCTGTCTCGGGTTTTCCTTAGCGCTCACTCATAGTATACATGTGCCTATGATTGTATATTCATTTTACTTTGCATCTTTTATATGTTTGTCTGCCTACAATTTCTCACTTATATTATCATATAAAAAAGCATCTTTTATAAAAATCATTTATAATTTAGAAATAGTTACATTTATAATTATTAGATTATTTAATTCACAACTTAAACTAGTACTTAAAACCACATATCATTACAATCTATTTACAAATGTCTACTTAGCAAACACTAATAATAATTTATGTTATAGAATCTCATATATTTTTTATCTATACATGATATTAAATACACTCACTCACATACATTTTCAGCCACACTTTCAGTTTCACATCATTTACAGACATCATGTTGTCACAATCTTTTTAAAAATGTAATATCAAACCTCATTATCTTATGTAATGGTGCCTATTACTTATATTTAATATTACCAAACACGGCGACTCGCATATGTTTCTCTACTAAGGTCATAGTGTGTGCTTGTTTCAACATAGCAATAAAATGCATTTATTATTTTTATTATAAGATTATGTACAGTCATTATTATTCTAAAAAGGGAAAAAGGAAAAAAAAATGATTTCTAGAAGTTTCAAAGTTGGTCTGTTTAATGCAGGGTCGCTCGGCACTAGACATGAGGAGCTGATTGTGGCTGTGGAGGGCATGGCTCCAGATGTCTTGGCGATAAATGAAACTTGGCTTAGGGCGGGAGAGCATTACTTACAGACCACCATGGCAAGACATCAACGAGTTCCTCGATGCCATTGCGGATTCTGTAACCTCATTTACCGCATGTGATGGACTGATCTTACTTGGTGACTTCAACATTAACCTTTTAGATGCTGGCAGTGGCAAGTCAAAATTATTTTCGCAATGCTTTCACAGTCTTAACTTAAAGCAAATAGTCACTGAGCCAACTCACTTTACTGAACATAGCTGTAGCCTAATTGATGTAATCTGCACTGATATACCGGCTCTACAGATCAAGGTCAAGCATACTCCTGATCTTGGGGCACACGCAATGCTTCTGGCAGAGTTTAAAATTAAAAAAGAGAAGCCACTTCCCCAATGGGTAACTTTTAGACCATTTAAAGATATTTTGGTAGACCAACTGACAAAAGATCTCAATGCTGTTGACTGGAACTACTTTTGGGCACTTGACAATGTTAACTCCCAAGTTGAAGCCTTCACCTCCTGGATTGTTTGTTTATTTGATTTGCACGCTCCAATTAGATCATGCAGGTTTAGGCATCCCCCTCACCCTTGGATTACTGACACTGTGAGGGATATGATGCATATTAGAGACACTCACCATCAAAAATATAAAGTACACAAAACAGAGGCCAACAAAAAATCTTATAAAACTATGAAGTATCTTGTGATAAAGACTATCGAGTGTGAAAAATTCAATTATTTCACTAAAAATATTAACAATAACATAAAAAATTCAAAAATATTATGGCAGAACCTAAAGAAAACAATAATATCTAACAAAAAAGCTGTGGCTGAACTTCCACCACATTTTGATGACCCTGACCTGATTAATAGACACTTCCTTAACATACCTGGTGACAACCATGTAACGGTCTCCCAACTTGCGTTTTTCGAAAGTCGAAGTTTCAGTTCTGCTATCTTTTCACTACAACCAGTAACAGAGGATACAGTACTGAAAACCATAAAAAGGCTGAAGTCCAATGCGCAGGGTAACAATGGGGTGTCTTTGGATATGCTTCTGTTGACTTTACCGCAGTCACTCAAAGCTGTCACCACTATGATCAACCGTTCCATGACAGAAGGCATTTTCCCAGATAGTTGGAAGGTGGCTGTTGTCAGGCCATTGCCTAAAAATAATTGCCCAACCTCTCTGAACGATCTTAGGCCTATTAGCTTGCTTCCTTGTGTGTCTAAGGTCCTGGAGAGAATCGTGTGTGATCAGTTGACTGCATACCTTGAGAAAAACAATATACTTCCTCAACGACAGTCAGGTTTTCGAAAGGGTTGCAGCACAGCAACTGCTTTGGCAGATGTTGTGGACAACCTGCTAGCTGCCCAGGACCAGGGAAGACTTAGCTTGCTGTTGCTGCTTGATTTCTCCCGAGCATTTGACTCGATAAATATTTCTCTCTTGATATCCAAGCTGGTCTACTATGGAATTGACACCGCTGCTATAAAATGGTTCAGCAGTTATCTGGAGAATAGGCATCAGTATGTAGAGCTGACAAAGTTAGACGGGACCAAGATACGATCCACCTCTCAACCTGTAACCCGTGGAATTCCTCAAGGTTCCATACTTGGACCAATTCTCTACATACTATATAGCGCAGATATAATTGGAAGCTTAACTCATTGTCAACATCATTTATATGCCGACGATCTTCAGCTGTACTGCTCATTTTTGCCTGAAGAGTATGTTAATGCTGTGGCAGGGATGAACAGGGACTTGGAGGGAATATCTGATTGGTGTCACTCCAACTGTCTTGTCCTAAACCCGAAAAAGTCAAAGCTCTTATTAATTGGTACCAAGAAGAACTCCTTAAAATTCGATAACATCCCTCTTAATATACTTATTAATGGTGAACCAGTAGAGCGCACTGTTGAGGCAAGGAATTTGGGACTGATTTTTGATGGCCGTCTAAATTTCGAAAGTCAGGTTGTTAACTGTGCACGCAATTGTTTCTACAGGCTTAAATTGCTATATAAAATAAGACCATACCTTAGTGAGAAGTTAAGGGTTACACTATGCGAGTCGCTAGTTTTGTCTAAGTTTAATTACTGTGACACAGTTTATGGACCATGTCTGCTGTCAAGAACAGCCAAGCTCATTCAGCGAGTACAAAACGCGTGCGCACGCTTCTGCTTCAACGTCCCGCGGCGGTCACATGTCACTCCTTTCTTGAATGCGGGAAACCTCATCAAAATGGCAGCGCGCAGAAGACTTCATCTTGCCACTCTTATGTTTGGCGTCATTGATACGGGGAAGCCGCGTTATCTTCATGATAAGTTTATGTGGGCAAATGATAACAGTAGATATCCCAGGAGAGCCTGTACACACACTTTTGCAACCATAAAACATCGTACTGTAGCTTTCCGGGGCTCTTTCCGATTTGCTGCTACTCGGTGCTGGAACGACTTGCCCCCGCCGATACGTGACCTAAAAACCATTTCAACATTTAGAAAACGTATTAAAGATCACCTTATGGCATTGCAAAAAGCTTCACTCGTACCTTCAGGTTCTGCACGACACGATCCAAGCGGGTCGTGGGGGCACGCGTCCCCGGCACCGATAACGCGGCACAATCGCACAATCGTCTCTTTCCACTACAGTCATGGTGTCGAACTCGTAGACTTACTTTTGGTTTTTGTCACGATAGGCGTTACCTATACTTGTCCATTTATTCGAGTGGCCTGTCTGTACTGTCCATGTAATTGTAATTTAAATGTTTCTGTAATATTAATTTCCTCTTTGTGTAAATGTAAATTAATGCAAATCAAATAACACATCTTGCCGTTTCTGTTTGGTTTCTTCTGTGCTGTCAAATGTCACTTATACGTCATCCATCATCATCATCATCATCTCAGCCAAAAGACGTCCACTGCTGGACAAAGGCCTCCCCCAAATAATCATGGAGGGTATTTGCCGTAATCGCCACGCTTGGCAGGCGGGTTGGCGATCGCAGTAGGTTGAGGGTAACGTAACGTCATCCATACCATAGTGTAAACTTCAGTTTTTTATTTTTTTGTTTTTTTTTTATTTTCTGTTTTAAGCACGGGAAGGCAGGCAGGCGGCCAGGATGGTGCTGAGACCTATTAATTGTTTTTGTTTTACTTACTTTTACTTTTACTTTTACTTTGTTTTACTATTTTATTGTCTATGTTGGTTCCTCTTTGTTTTGTGGACATGTCACCAATTTAGGCCCCTCCAGAATACCAGCGTTGCAGCGGCTCTATGTCGCTGTAGCATGTGCTGAGACTGGGGCCTAGTTGGCCACACTTCGTCTGTCTTTGTTTTGTATTGTTATATCGTGAATATCGTGAATATCGTGTAATTTTGTAGTGTGTGCCAATAAATGTGTGTTTGTTTGTTTTGTTTTGTTTGTTTGTATGTATGTATGTATGTATGTAAGTATGTATGTATGTATGTATGTATGTATGTATGTATGTATGTATGTATGTATGTATGTATGTATGTATGTATGTATGTATGTATGTATGTATGTATGTATGTATGTATGTATGTATGTTTGTATGTATTCATGTATGTATGTTTCTTTGGCACGCCCTAAAGCCCTAAAGACATAGGCTATAAAAAAAGTAAAAATATAGGCCGAGTTAGCTATTATTAGTCTTGAGTCTTGACCCCAAAAAACTGATATCGACCACACGATCAAAATTCTTTAAACGAACTACAACGTCTACGGAGTTTAAAGGATATGGCCAATTTTTCTATGGGCGTAGATGTAGTTGATAATTTTCATTTAGGCAATGTTCTAAGTATGGTGTTTTGTTTTCGGGAGTATTAGCAGATTTTATTCCCATGTTTAAAAAAACTCAAAGAACTTGTCAGTCAAAAGTACCTACTAGACGTCAAGAGTTTCGTTTTTACGCCAATTGGTGTGTATGCGCTATGACTTTGCTATTTAAAAGAGTAAGGCGTTTTAAAATAATTATTTTATGTAGGTTTTGAAATGCTTGGTTATTTACTTTACAAAACTAAAAAGTTTGAAACAAAAACCAAAGAGAGTGCGGATTTAATTGAGCTAGCCACGGCCGCTTGGTTGATGATTGTCCCCGCCTGCGACAACTATCAATATTCAATATATTTAGAAATATTTCACGTTGCATTCAACATTGCTCAAATTTAATACTGGAGTCGTAGAGCTTGTTTTTTTCTTTTCAGTTTTTTCTGTTTGCAGTTATTTTTTATATACTTAGTTGTTTTAGCAGTCGGGGTTTTTTATATAAATTTAGGGGCACTAGGCTCCATAGGAACCAGTGATGGGCACGATTTTCCTTTAATTATTAAAAATAGGTGTCAAGGAACTGGCTTTAGCTTAGGAACGCAGAAAAAAGTTGAAAACAATACGAAATCCCCAAAGTTTTTCTGCTATAATTCATGCGCTAAAAGTAGTTATATTTTTACAAAGGTGACCCTTGGACCCCTTCCCCCCACTGTCAAAGGTTTATCTATGCCTAGGCAAAACAGAAGGATTCTAAACAAGACATATAAATAGCTAATACTGAAGTTATCCGAATATTCCCAAAAGTCTATTAGAAAAAGTACCTATTCACGTTTTCGTAAATAGCCATAGTGTTATGTTGTCACGAGAGTGTGTTTAATCTCGTAAAACTGAAAGCCATATCGCGTGTGTGCCGTTTCGTCACTGTTTGCTCAATAAAAGGTAGATATAAGTATGTGGTCTTCGTCAAGCAACAGAGTTAAGATAAAATTTACCTATGACGTAAAAGATTTTTTTAATTAACTTAGATACAGCAACGTGATAATGTGTGTGTCTAGTGCGAGTATTATACACTATGCGAACACGTTAACATTATTAGTAGGTATGTACGTACATATACCTACGTCAGGCGACATGGTTAAGATAATAAAAACTTATGACGTGAAAAGATTTTTTAAATCAACCACATACATACAATTGCGTGATAACATGTATGCTTTGAGAGTTTCATTAACCGGTCACATAGATAGTTTAGTTTAGCTCAAAACACACAAAACGTTAAATTTACGTAAAACGGATCACAACCGATTAAAAATAAATTAATGCACGTTCTCATGTCTCTTGTCCGAATAATTATAAAAAATGAACACGAGTGGACGCATAATGTTTGATTTAATTAAAAACTTTTTTTTTAAGGAACAAGACATATTATTATAATTATATATGTACACAACAAAAAGAAACATTACGTACTTAACTTAACTTTAAAAAAACAAAGAAAGATAAAAAAATAAAAAACTTTTTTTTAAAGTAATTTTTTTTATATAAAAAACTTTGTTAACTATAATATGTTGTATGAACACTTAAATAATGCAATGCGTTGTGACCTTGGAATTGAAGTCAGGAACTCTGATTAACGAAAACAAAAGTGACATCATCGAAGAACCCTGTGCATGGCCACAGAGATTTATTAAAAACAAAATAGAAAATACGTATTCCTCAAAGCGTGTATACAATTTTTAAAAGCTGATGCCGTCGTTCTTATTTCTATTGAACTCGCCGATCTCTAAGGAAATCATGGACTGCATTGCGCAGATTCAATATTGCTTATTGAATATTTTAAATCTGTCACACGCTGCGTCTCGATGTTTTTATTTGTTATCAGAGAGTGCCTATTGTGAGTGTTGTTTACTACCTATCCGTATTCATAAAATAAATAAAATAAATGTTTCCCACACTCACACCAATATCTAGCCCTAAGAAAAGGGACTCGAAACTCGAGAAAGGTTAACTAGACAACGGATAAACATACTTAATATACTTAAATACATACTTATTATACATAGGAAACACCCAGACCCGAAACAATTTAGAAAAACAGGTATTTCTGAATTGATCCGACCGGGGATCGAAATCGGTACCTCAGAGATGGCGACACCATGAAAACCGGTGTGCAAGCCACTCGACCAAAGAGGTCGTCAACGGTCATTCGATTAAGTTTACGTAAACGAAAATTAGTATGGCATTGAAGCAGCGCCTCCTGGCGATATACGGGAAGAGTTAAAAAAATCCATCTTGTTTTCGTTAAGGGTGCGCCGTCCGTAAGTGACAAGTGTCATATGTTTTATTTGAAATGTCGTCGTCCATATTTATTTGATACCGCGCGGCCATACTAATTTTGTGTGGGGAATTTAAGGTGCTTAATAAAAAATAATTATTTAAATAACCACTTGATGAATCGAAAATGTAGTCTAGCAATTTGTAGTTTATCCATTGATGATTGTTTAGACAAAATCAGAGGTACAATAATTTAGATAAACTATAAGAAATCTACTAAACGCCGCCATTCGTTTTTATGATTTTTGCCCAACTTTAAAGATATTGTAGAAAAAACTATAGCGTGTTATGAATTTATGGTTCTGACAAATTATAAACACGTTCCCTATGATACTAAATATATATTTTGTTCATTTAATACGATAGTATTTTCAATTATATCTACTTAACCGTAACTGCATTTTTGGCATTTTTTGGTCGGCGCACCCTTAACGCGATCGAATGGCGAATGAGACTTGCACTTGTTATCCTGTTGCACTGGGGAGATGGCCGAATGATCCAACACGAATGGCTATTAAAACCGCGATTTCAATGCGACTTATCGCTGCATTTGACGCAAAAATTTCATTTCATACAAAAGTAATACGTCACGCGGATTGTTTTTTATTGCAATAACCAATGCGTAGTCATAACTTTGTATATATCCAAATCATTTGCGTCAAAAGCTATGCGTTTAACGCAGCGAATGCCTATAAAGATACAGAGCGCTTAAGCATACACGAGTATACCAAGAAACATGTCACTAAGAAATAAACTAATAAATATAATTCTATAAACTCAATAAATCAGCGTATAAACCAGGTGCTTAGGTTTCCATATGAACTGGGGCTTATAATAACGTGATTTCCGACGAGGAGTAATTTCTGTATTGTCACCCATCCCGTAATTGGGAGAAAGAGCTTAACTTGCAAGATCGCAACTGGAACGCACAGGTTGGTGCGCCTGTACACTTGTAACAAGTATTACACTACCTGATGAGTAATGACAAATAAGAAAGAAACAATAATTAGTTTGCTTTATTATTTTATTTATTTTTTATTTTATTTTGAAACATTTGCAACATATATTACATGGCGGACTTAATGCCTGAGGCATTCTCTACCAGTCAAACCATAGGGTGGTGCAGAAATAACAAGGTAGGTGCAATTGGGTGAAGACAACAAATTAGAAATAAAAATAATATATTATTAAACGCACAGTATATACCTATACATATACAATTTCAATAAATATACTTATATACTTATATACACCAATATAATGTATGTGTGTGTGTGTTACATAAACTACTTTTACAAATATAAAACAAAAATAAACATATAATACATATTATGATATAGTTTACTATATGAGTTGTCCAATGCTGTATAAACACAACACTAATTACCAGATGGACCTATTCAACTTGTTTACCATCTAATATATTGTTATCCACTTTATTCTTAGATCAGATAGTAGTGTTAGCATGACGCAGAATGCTTTTAGAATATCTGTAACAACTGACGGGCTCTTATCTAACAATCTGTCATGATGTGACAAAACTAGAGGAGGAAAACATTGCGCAATTAGAACCCCGAATCATATTAGGTACACACACCTACCACGTCAGACTACTACATACTGTCAAGTTGCTGTCAAGTTGAATGGGCGCCTTTGGCTTTCAAAGTAAAAAGTAAATAGTGTTGAATAATTTCGGCGGGCTGGCTAGAACCACGATAGCTCAATTGGGAGAGCACCTGACCCGGTATGTCAGAAGGGTGCGGGTTCAAATCCTGCTCGTGGAAATTTTTTCAACATTTGTGTTTTTTTTTTTTTTACTGTCAAGGTTTTTCAATAGACTATGAACTGTATACATAAGGCATTATGGTTGGAGATTTATTGAAGAAATTTGACAGTTTTAGATAGGTTGATGCGCAGGCGTCTGTACCGATTAGGGTTGCCAACTATTTTTCAGGAAATTAAAGTTAATCTATCACTAACTAGTATAAAATAAAGGATTTGAAGAAAAAATAAAGTGTTTTTCAAATTTATTTATTTAAGCGTTGCGTTGCGTTACACTTCACCTGAGACTGAGTATCATTCAGTAGTTCAGAAATTAAGTCAACAGGAATATTCCGTTCAAACACACGCATTAGTCGGAAATAAAGTATTTTCCGTACTTTATTTTTATTAAAAATAATAAAGTATGGGGTACGTTATTTTAAAGTATAGTTGGCAACTCTAGTACCGAACCACGCATTGCTGTGGTTCTTTAAATTCAAACAGACAGCTGTTAACAGTGCACTTCATTCAAAGTAGACAATGCCATCTGCTGAGCATGCAAATTAAAGAAAGAGTAGTTACTATGGACGGTGCAGTATTCGAGTTTCATTTGACATACGATCACTCTAACAAAAACGACTTTGTCTTTCTCGCTAGGCTAGGCACCCTGCCTGAAGTCAGATTTTAGATGGCAGAGGCAATCTTAGTGATAGTTTGTTTTTGTAGAGTTTAGTACCTTTGCAGAAAATACGGACAAACGGAAAAGGTGTACAAAGACTCGTGAGAGCAAGAGGAAGGTTTATCCTACTAATATTATAAATGCGAAAGTTTGTGTGTATGTATGTTCGTATATTTGTTACTTCTTCACGCTGCAACGGATGGATGGATTTGGATGAAATTCGGCATACAGATAGTTTATAAACTGGAATAACACATAGGATACTTTTTATCTAGATATTCCCATGGGAATCACACTATAAATATACTAAATTCGACAATTTCATTTTCCAATAAAAAATTATTTGTTTGTTTCGTTGTCATGGAAACCAAAGAATTTTATTACTTGATGGAAACTGTCAAAGCGGCACGAAGTCCGCCGGGTCCACTAGTAAAAAGATTATAATGAAAATCGGTTATTTCAGGAGTTGTACGTGTCCCAATTAACACTTGTAGCATTTACTTAAGCGATTCGGCTTGTTGTCGACGCGATATAAAAAGATGCTAAACGATAATATACCTTATTTAAAGTCTGATTGTTTCGCATTTGTATAGGAAACGATAAAATGCCGGTTCTTTAACGGTGATAAGCGGCATCCCACGTTTTCACGCTCGCCGCCATCGACGACAGTGCCGAGGTCGCAACACAATAAACAGTTGTTTGCACAACGTGATATATCAATCCGTTATAGAAAAACAAGATATAGTTTATATAACTTGTAATAACTACCGGATTTCGATTCTACTACCTACGTATCTTAAAACGTCCACTAACCATGTCCTTGTTTTATTTTGCCATTTCAAAGTCAAAGTCAAATCATTTATTCAACATAAACCTTCACAGGCACTTACTTATTGACGTTAAAACTATAAATCAAAAAACTAAAAAAAATAGTTAAGACTTTATTTTTATTTCATAGTTAGCTCGGCAAATGACTCCATCCCACCTGATGTTAAGTGGCAATGGAGTCCAGACGCGAAAATAAATGGTGCAGCGTGGAAGCAAACGTAGCATCAGTTAACTTCACTCTGCCGGCCCACAAGGTGCTTCTTCACGCCTCTCTTGAAGGACCCCATATCATAGGAAGGTGGGAAAACGTGTGCTGGTAGACTATTCCATCTTTTGGAGGTGCGATTAAGAAACGAGTCACCAAATTTCTTTGTGCGCGATGGGATATTTGAGACAGTGAAGCAGTGACTCCGAAGAGCAGCACGTGGACTCCTATGAAGAAAGGGAGACGGTGGGATGGGGTTGAGAGCTCTTCAGAGCATTCGCCATGTTATAAGCGGCAAAACACGCTGAGTGACGCAACATCTGTACGCAATTGCAGAGATTCAAGAGTATTTGCCACTTCTGCATTGCCGATAATGCGTTCAGCGCGACGCTGCAATCTGTCCAAGGCATCGAGAAGGTACTTTGCGGAACCGTCCCAGATGTGCGAGCTAAACTACTGAATTTACCAAACTACTGAATCTACTAAACTGCTGAATCTATCACCAGTTCGGATTTAAGGAGAGCCTTCGACCGAGAAGAGCTGGCAAGAAACTCATAAATCCGGAGTCGGACTACACATGGGAAAAATGTAAAATAATCTTCGCAAAGTAGCTGGCAAGAGCTGGATGAGAGTAGCCGCGGATCATGCTCAGTGGTGTGCATTTGGAAAGGCCTATGCCCAACAGTGGACTGATGTTTGCTGTGATGATGATGATCATGGGGAAATTGTCATAACTAGGCCACTGTGATACGATTGTGTACGGTTTCACATAGCATAATTAAAGGGTCACTAGGGCTAGTTACTCCATCTAGCTTTGAAATTAAATGAAAAATTATTTACTACTTAAAGGCATATTAAATGCGTATAATTGTGAACGTTAGTTAAGTGTTTAATTCAGTTCGTTTATGACATTATAAAAACAAAAAGAAACAGTAATTAAATTACGGTACACTATACATACAGTAACTGTTTTTAAGACGTGATTTATCCAATCAAAAATATAGATATAATGTAGCTAGTAGGTATTGTTGTTTCCTCTCAGAATACTGCAACAAAAAACTCTTTGAAAGACTTGGAATATCTATTTTAGTAAAGATAACATTTAAAATAGATTTTTTTTAAGTCGTAAAGCAGGACATTGAAATTCAAAAATATATAGATATAGATATTCAGAAGATATTGGCTCTTACGTATAAAAGATAATGGTATAATATGTACCAAAAAGATATCTAGTTACACCAAGAAAAAGTCTTTTAACGACATTAAATGGGTAAAACGTAGCCTGCAAAACTTGGTATGAATGAGCTCCATAAAAAAAAAATACAAATACAATTTTTTTTATTTCTCTCCACAAAGCATATCCTTATTGCTAGTTACAGTTTGTAATTATTCATTTTAAAAACTGCGACTCACGAAAACTTAAGTAATATAAAAAAAATGAACCTCAAGATTGAAATAAGTAGGTACGTAATATAAGGAATCGCATAGATGATAGATTGTTCTATGAATAGAAGTTTTATAAAAATATTTAACATTTAAACGCCTTACAAACTCATAGTCTTAGAGATAGCACTTGATTGATTAACATGGTTCAAGCGTCATAATTAATTATGTGTAGGTACTTCATGTAATCCTTCATGTTACTGAAAAGTTTGAATTGGATGCTGGCATTATAAAAAAAATATATAAAATTGGAGATCGTTGAAGGAGGCCTTTGTCCAGCAGTGGACGTCTTTTGGCGGAGATAATGATGATGATAAATCTATATCTATACTGCTATATTAACCTGTAGGCTCTATCTGTACCTGCAATTTTTCTGACAAATTTTGGGAAAAACATTCGTTTTATGACTCACTGACACCAACACTACGATTTTTGAAAGTCTGTCTGTCTGTATGTCCTCTTATAACTCAAGAACGGCTTGACCGATCTTGATGAAAAGTTGTATGTAGTAAGAACATGAGATTGTGCAAATGATAGGCTATATATGATGTTGGTAAACCTAATAAATATTTTGATTAGAATTCATTGATCCATTATTTTCGCACAGCGAAGCGGGCGGGTGACGGCTAGTATACAATTTTAGCGTTAGCCGTTATAAGACAAGCATAATTAATTAATAACAGTCTAAGGTGGGTTAACAGAACTGTTATTTAATATGTTAAATAGTGCATTAATAAAATTTTATTAATAAAATGCAAAAAAAAAAAAAGTAAGGGAGGTGAGATTGAAGAGCTGGGTAGCACAGTGGCTACGCACTCGGGTGGCGATTTTGCTAGTTAAGCAACCTTTATAATGTCGGTCTATGCAAGGGTGGCCAAATTTAAAATAATGAGGTCAAGCTCCTTAGCTTCGGTTGCCAGGTAATGCCGTTAGTACCAACGATATTATATAAGTGAAAAAGGTAAATACTTCTCTACTACCTCGAAGACGTCCCGAACAAAAGAAGACAATTGTATCCTTTAGCCTCAGTCACTCTCGAAGAAGCAGTCACATAAATCCCATTTCAGATTTAGTTTTCGTTAGAAAAATACTGAATTACAAAAACTAGCTGTCGAATATCGAAGTAAATATATCGAATGCGATATTTATCTAGTTGGTTAAGCTTAATTTAGTTAGATACTGTAATCACTGACTGAGGTTTATAACAAACAAATGATAACTTGGTACTGTCAGCTGCGAATCGATTGAACCCACTTATAAGTGCTTAAATATACCTTAGTATTTAAAATAAATGAACCTTACTTATTATACGTTTAGAATATGTTTTTGATAAACACTAGGTAAAAAGTTTGACTCAAGCAAAAATAGGCTCAAAACAGTTTGATTTGAGTCTTTTTTTGCTTACATCGGTATTATAAGAATTATTTAACTGAAACAAGATGATCTTTGTGACTATTTAAGGCGAGCGTTTCCGACTGTGAGATTTCCAAGGCGTTCCGCTCGGGACTGAATGATGGCGCGAGCGTCGAATTAGGCAATAATGTGGATTTTATTGAACGTTTACTTATTATTAAAATTATAATGGCTACATATTCAAAGACAATTGGTTTGGTATATTTTTCTTTGTCTGAAACAGTGTATAGCCTGAATAAAATGATATTTAGTTTAAGACGTATGTTTGATATTATATTCGATGCAGGCAATTGTAAAACATCGTGAAAATACCAGCCGAAATTACTAGATAAAAAACCAATGCATTTAACATATATTTATTTGGATTTAAAATCATTATACATTTCGAATAATACTCATTTAAAAACACTGTTTTTTTTTGGAAACCCTCGCCTTAAGACTAGGGGCCGTACTCTTACATTGCTTGCATGAAACAGTTATGTCGTCGGTCAATTTTGTTGTCGCCCAGCCACTAGCTCTAACGCGCTCGTTCTTCGATTGCGGTAGTTAAGCAACTTTCTTAAAAAAGATCATCAGAAATTATCAATTTTTTTTCTTATCTTGAGCTCCTATGTGTTTTAGAAGGCACGTAAAACCGTTGGTCCCGGCTGCATTAGCAGACGTTAACAACCACCAATTAACGCGCATTGGGCCCGCGTGATGGTTTATGGCTTGTTATCGATGAGGTTTTCAGGGTAGGCTTGTATCCCAGCAGTGGGGACATAAAATGGGCTATTGTACATTAGCCACAAAGCAAACTCGTTACAGTAAAAAGTATGTGTTTTGCCACACTTCTATTTTTATGAAGTACTTAGGTATATTTGTCATATTTTAGTTTAGATCCTGGAATGAATGTGAAAAATTTGATTTCAACTAGCTTACCGGCGGACTTCGTACCGCTTGACAGTTACCATGACAACAAAACAAACAAATTTTTCTTCTACTTAAGAACTCCCGTATCCCATGATGGACCCCTATAGCAGCGCCACCTACCGGGTCCAATTGTAAATCTAAACCATTCTCGAATCCACTTAAACACACAGAAAATTTCATCCAAATCGGTTCAGCCGTTTAGAAGGAGTTCAATAACATACACACGCACAAAAAAAAAAATATATAAAGATGTATGAAGTGTAAATATGACGAACTTACTTTGTGGCAAATATACAATAACCCCATAAAATGGTTTGGTGTTGATGCCGACTGCATTAGCAAATTAAAATATTCTTTAATATAATTTAACGCGCCATATTTAGTGACGAAGCCAATAATGTTTAACGCCATTCGTCATTGAGACGTTAACTACCGTTGCCGATGCCAAAATCAATATTAATTTATTGGTTCGTTGTTATTTTATATGCTCGAAATAAAACTTATAGGTTTCATCTTTTCAAAATAGCTACATAAAGCCCCCGCCCGATCTTCTAAATGCGACTACATATTTACAGAATACACTAAACATGCACACTAGTTTAGGCCCAAGACATCGTACTCGTAGAACAAGGGTACGAAAAACCGGTTCACACGCGCTCTATACCAGGTACAGATATGTACCTGGGCGCTTCTCCTCCACCACGGCCCGGTCAACCCGAGCCGAGGTCCGAGCCTCTAGAGGCGCCCTCGGGTTGTTCCGCTCCCGATCCGATCAGAACCCTTCGGAGAATCTAGTAGGGCACGGGGACACGCACTTAAGTGCGTGATTCCGTTCCCTCTAGAAAACCTCCGAAGGTGATTAGTTTCACACGGCTTGGGGAACCCTATAAATTTCACTTCATCGTCAGCTCATTTTATTTCCCCACTGCTGGCGCACGAGCCTTCCCTATGGATAGATAGGGAGAACGGGCCATAAACCACCACGCGAGCCTAGTGCGGATTGTTGGTTGTTAACGACTGCTAATGCAGCCGGGACCAACGGCTTAACGTGCCTTCCGAAGCACGGAGGAGCTTAAGATGATACATTTTTGGTCACCCATTCGATGACCGGCTTTTGCGAAAGTTGCTTAAAGTTTCACTTCCTTTACGATAAATATAAACATATTAAATAAATATGTATTTACAATAATATGAATATATTTTAATGTTACTCTTTATGGTGTTGCAATGTAATAAAAGTATTATTTATATAAATATATTTTAATAAATACCTTTCTACATGATAATATTAGTCATAGTCATATTCATGTCATAGTCAGTAGTAGTAGTGATGACCTTGATTTCAATAATGGAGGCTTTTGCCCAACAGTGGGACAGGTATAGGCTTTGCTATATTTAACTTTTGATTAATTGGCCATCTGCACATTTAAACTGTGCCATTGGAAACACGTAGTTAATTAAGTCGCAGGGTTCTCGACTTTTAAGTGCCCACTGATCCCATTTTGAGTTATTTACTAAGCTAATTCATTGTTACCTGACGACATTCATTAAAACTATTGTAAATGTAGCAATGAAATGTACCTAGTTAATTAAATAAATAATCAAATATTTTATCAATATTTAGTTAATCCTTAAACGAGTATTATAATAAAAATCAAAAAGTTGAGGGTTTCGTGCGAAATGCGCTTCCGCTCGGCATTATCATCACTTAACATCAGGTGAGATGAAGGTGAAGTGCTTACCAGTACGGTTTCCATGACAACAATACAACAAATCATATTGTATTGGAAAATTTTCCAAAAACTAAAAAAATGTTTGGGGTGGAATCCCCTTATCACTTAGGGGTATGAAAAATAGATTACGACCGATTGTCAGACCTACCGAATATACATATAAAATTTCATAAAAATAGATCGACCCGTTTCGGAGGAGTATGGCAACTAACATGTGACACGAGAATTTTATATATATAAAAAGATATATCGTCGGGGATAGATCAAAAGCGCGTAAGTAGCATTGGTGAATACCACACAACCTAATTATAAAGACCGATAAAACAAAACCTTTGCAATATGATATATATACATATATAGAGATAAGGACTTAATTATTATATGCAGGAGCTGAAACAATTGCTATCTTCTAATTGAAATGTAAAACCATGTACCTTGTAAATAATTAAATACTCAGTTTTCTTTCCTCCTTCTTCCTGAAAAAAAAAATGATGTTTGACACTTACGCGACATTCACTAATGCTACTTATGCGCTTTTGAAGTATCACTGACGATATGATGACCATACGTCTCTCTTTGAGTGGGACAGTCTCGCTTTCATGCTATTTGTCCCGCTGTCCCCAGCGAGGGCGGGGCGACACGGTCCCGCTTTTGACCAGACGTAATTAAAATTTATATTTCCGGGAGGCGCTGCTACGGAGGGGAGGCGTTTTTTTCTCAAATTAACAAGATATGGACAATTGATAAAACACAGCTAAGTGTCACAGTAATGAAAGCTGTTTCGATTACAAAGATAAAGATAAATATAAATAAACCACGTAGTTCCATATGTCTCTAAAAAGAAGACCCGATATTTTGAAACAAATGTGCCCAGCCGACAAATACAAAAATACCACATAGAAGTCACGCCATCGCCACCGGGTAGGGTTGCCAACATTTGTTTTTCAGGAAATTAAAGTAAATCTATCACTAACTAGTTTAAAAAAAAGGATTTGAAGAAATAATAAAGTATTTTCCAAATTTATTTAAGTATTTAAATGTTTAAAAACATATTTCTTTGTAGGTACTTCTGGCACTATCTACTAACTTTTTATTGTTTTATAGCGCGTTCAGAAATTAGCGTTGCGTTTCGTTTCACTTCACCCGAGTCTGAGTATCATTCAGTAGATCAGAAATTAAGTCAACAGGAATATTCCGTTCAAACGCACGCATTAGTCGGAAATAAAGTATTTACCATACTTTATTTTTATTAAAAATAATAAAGTATGGGGATGGAAAATAACGTAGGATACGTTATTTTAAAGTATGGTTGGCAACCCTACCACCGGGCCTTATAAACATGCTGCCTACTTAACTATTTTGTGTTAAGCGTACCTACCTACGAGTTTAATAAAAATCTTGTGAAACACCAAAAACTTTTTTTTAAGTAAGTACATAATTCCGCAGATGTCCCGCTTTGACAAAAACAATAAATGGTCACGTTCGGTATGTATTATGCTACCCTTCTTAGCCTGTGTGATAAATTATGGCATGGCATATGCTATTGTTAACGTGGGAAGGTCCGAGCAGATGGACGCTTATACATAGTTTGTTGACGATGTAGCTCGAATCTCGAAACACCGCATCGTATGGGCACTCAAATTATAGTAGACAATACCAAAGCAATGACAATGGCCCGGCGCGAACAGAAGCACATCCGTGTCAAGGTGTTTCCCTGTTACAATTTCGAGCAACCTCAAAAGGCGACATAGAAACGTATTCGCGTCATGATACGACAAAGGGTGGACTGTGATGTGAAGGGTGGTGTGAAGTCCGATCGGTGACTGACTGACTGACTGACTGACTGACTGACTGACTGACTGGCTGTCTGACTGACTGACTGACTGACTGACTGACTGACTGACTGACTGACTGACTGACTGACTGACTGACAGACTGACTGACTGACTGACTGACTGACTGACTGACTGACTGACTGCCTGACTGACTGACTGACTGACTGACACAGAGCCCAAACCGCTGGACACAGGGACCTGGACACAACAACGCTACTGTAGATATTGTTATTGTGGCGATAGATATATTAGTAGTTCCGGACTTAATTTAAAATTAAATAGCGAATAAAGAAAGGTGTACCAATAGTATCATCATCATCATCAGCTCATTTACAATGCTGGGGCACGAGCCTACCCTATGGATGGATTGGGAGAACGGGCCATAAACCACCACGCGGGCCCAGTGGGTTGGTGGTTGTTAACGACTGCTAATGCAGCCGGTACCATCGGCTTAACGTGCCTTCCGAAGCACGGAGAAGCTCGAGATGATAAACTTTTGGTCACCCATCCGATGACCGGCTTTTGCGAAAGTTACTTAACCTCAGCACTCGCAGACCGGGCGCGTTACCACTGCGCCAACGAGCTCCTTCATACCGATAGTATGGTCTATGAAAAATTTTAAAGCATTGTACGAATAAGTGATTTATCGCCAACGCAGTAGGTAAGCAGCTACTCCGTTTTACTTTAAGCGAATTATTCAACCTTGAACTTCCAACACGTATATGCCTTTAAGTCGATTTATCGCGAACTATGCACTATTAATATTGGATTACATAGACTAAATGGGGGCGGTGGAAATAGCCGAGTTCCTACCGTAAATTAGGTAACTACAAGGTTACGCGGCTTTGTTTATGTGGTTCTTGCAAAATCGGGGCGCCTAGCGTGAGTATTGCCATTCTATCACGTCACAGCTTAAGTAGATTTATTTTGGAGAGAGACTGCTGATTGCCTTTTACGGCATTTTCAGCTTCACCGGGCTCGTTTGGGGGCGGCGAGAAACTTAAAGGGTTCCTCGAGCCGTGTGAAACGAATCACCTTTGTTTGTTACCCAAAATGCAAACCCAATTCTTTAAGAAAAATTGTTTTCCTAGTTGTATAAAAATGTATAATAAGCTGCCACATTCCTTAACTGAGCTTAATGTGCTTATATTTAGGAAAAAGCTTTTAAAATGGTTAAAAAATAAATGTTTTTACTCGGTCAATGATTATTTAAATTGTAAAATTGACATTTAATATGTAATATAATAATATACCTAATCTAATATCAATCGAATTATGTGAATGTAATAATAATAGACATTAAATAGGTAATTTAAGGCAATAATTATTAATTTAATAATCTAACATCAATCAAGTTATGTCAATTTAATAATATAGTTAACATTTTATAATTACTATGTTGTCTTATGCATGTTGAATTCAATTCACCTACATTTCACATGCCCTGCGCTGGCAAGATAGACGAACTATACCCATCACACTCCATCCTAATGTCTCTATTTTATGTGAACAAATTATATTTCATTTATTTCATTTAATTTGGAGGTTTTCTAGAGGGAACGGCATCGCGCACTAGTGCGTGTCCCCGTGCCCTACTAGATTCTCCGAAGGGTACGGATCGGATCGGGTCTATGTGTGTGTTGGTCGAGCGCGGTATGTATGTAATAACCTTATCTTCTGGGGTATCCTTATATCGTGGTATAGCAGAGAAAACAATTTAGATCCGTTCTCAGATAAATCAGTTTGTGTCAGTAATTTCGCAAATTGTACTACTCGTACGTAGCGTCAACTCCTATTTGCCTTATCGACATGTCCAATTTTCTCTTTTCTCTTCTCTATCGTCTTTGCATGTATTTACATGTATTACCCTACATATGAAGATATTGGAGTTTTTATGATGATCCTATCATGTTAGCTAAATCTTGTTCACATTTTATGGATATCAGTAGAGCTATGAATCATTTTTAGTATTATAATATATTTATAGACAGCTTAGGCATGGTAAAGTTATACTGATGGCATAGACTCGATCTGGTGAAGGTCGCGGGAAGCCGCTGGATGCAAGCAGCACAAAACCGGTCGTTGTGGAAATCCTGGAGGAGGATCCTTTGTCCAGCAGTGGACGTCCTTTGGTTGAGATGATGATGATGATGATGATAGACTCGATTTTGATATTTTAAAACCTCTACCCACAATCGTGTATGGTTTGGTTTTGACAAATTTCATAGACCTAATGTCAATTTAATTTTTTGGGGAGAGTTTGTTGTTGGCCTCTGACGGCTTTTACAGCGTCCCCAGACTTGTTTAGGGCGGCGAGAAAAGTAAAGGGTTCCTGAAGCCATGTGACCAAAACACCGTTAGAGGGTTTCTAAAGGGAATGGCATCACGCTAGGGTTTCCTCGTGGAGACGAGTCCCTCGGAGAATCTAGTGGGAGTACTAGATTCTCCGACGGATTCGGATCGAACATGGAGTTGACCGCGTAATGGTAGTGGGGAGAAACGCCCAGATACGTGTCTGTGCCTGGTATGTCGCGCGATGTGAACCGGGTCTCCGTACCCTTGTTCTACGAGAATTTGAATCTACAAGAACTTATGCGACAAATCAAGCTTAAAAGTATGTAAATGTAATATCATTGATCTGTATACTTACATGTTTTTGTGTTATTAAACAGATAGTGATATTCTTATTGTTCTCAGTAAGTGAATGTAAATACGTATATTACGAGAATATAAGATGGTTTATCTACATGCATGATATTGTGTGTATGCCTTTAGCTTTATCTGCATGTAAAATTGACTATTGTACTGCTATCTACATAAAACATAAAATTTGAATTGTATAACTATAAAATGAAACAATACATTATTAATACATTTTTATAAAGTTACTAGCTGACCCAGCGGACTTCGTATCGCTTTGACAGTTTCTATGTGTTATTTAAATCGTATCTATGACAACAAAACAAATAAAATTGTAAAACATTTTGTAATGGAAAAACAAATTGTAAAAATTAATGTTTGCGGTGGACAACCCTTATAAAAAATATATTACGACTGATTATCAGACCTACCGAATATACATACTTACAAAATTTCATAAAAATCAATCGAGCCGTTTCGGAGGAGTATGGCAACTCACATGTCATCATCATCATCATCATCTCAGCCAAAAGACGTCCACTGCTGGACAAAGGCCTCCCCCAAGGATCTCCACAACGACCGGTTTTGTGCTGCTTGCATTCAGCGGCTTCCCGCGACCACATGTGACACGAGATATTTATATATTTTATGTTTACGTCAAGTTGAACACAGAGCTAGAGGTGCCCGATTGGTCCGAGTTGACACAAAGAAGAAAAGAATGGTGTGCTTTGTTTTCGGAGGCCAACCCACTTCGGGTCCTGGAGCCAGAGCAGTAAGTGAGGAAGTAAGTAATTTAAACTAAGAGATAATAAATTTTCAAATATTATTTTATTACTCTCAAGTGTTACATTTTTTGTGATGTTTCTATTTACCAAACAATTAGTACTGCGACGATTATTAAGTATTCATGACTTAACAATGTAAATGTGATAACATAATATGGAAGATGTTATAAATCTAACAATAGTACCTATGCCGGTCTGTGCTGCATAGTTACCAAGCACGCAGAAAACAGTAGCGTCTGCAATGCCGTGATTACGAGACACAAAAAATACTGGGCACAAAGGCGTAAGAACCGAGTTTCAGGGCGCAAAGTTAACTAAAGCTTAATTCTGCTATGATTAGAACAAATTACAATTTCAAAACAGACAGTGTAGAAACAAATTCACGAGCGGGATTCGAACCCGCACCCCATGACATGCCGGGTCAGGTGCACTGCCAACTATGCTGTCGTGGCTCAATCCAATTCGCCGAAATTAATCAACACTATCTACTTTTACTTTATAAGCCAAAGGAGCCCTATTAAATGTCGAAAACTACGTCATTAACATCCAATCTTAATATTTTTACAAATATTGAAAGATCAGTTAAGGCGACGTACCGCTAAACAATAAATCTCATACGGAGCGTTTGCGCCCTGTACCATAAGAACAACTGTTTTTTTTCCTTCAAATTAAAACTGCAAATAATTAAAAAAAAAATTAACTACAATATTGAAGTGTGTGTAATCTACTAAGAAAATTTTGATGCTTAAATCGGTCTGGTTAGCCTGTAAAATGCAAATCTATGTTTTAAAAGAGGTTACTTTGATATTTTTTTCTCTGTTATAAAAGTTGACAAATCGTGTTTCTGCAACTAGCAAAATGAAGAATCAATTAAATGAAAAATCATGTCATCAAATATCACTTTCATATGTTTTGTAATTGTTGGGAAAAATCAAGATCCCCGCATCGTAAATTTCCAATGCGTCGCCTTAAGAATTGGGCAAGCAAGGTAATTCTGATTCCCGGCATGTCATGGGGTGCGGGTTTGAATCCCGCTCGTGGACTTTTTCCAACACTGTCTTTTTTCAAATTGTTAATTCTGCTATTATTTATTTCTTATGCGTTAGCACTTGGGCCTTCATCTCACCGATCATGATGGTAAGTAATAATAAGGCCGAAGGTGGTAGCGCACTTTAGCTTAACTACTGATCACTTAAAAATGTCCACAATCGTGTGTCGGTAGCCTAACTTTTTGTCGAATCGATTTATTCGATTATTAAAAAAAAAACTATAGCCTTTTATCTAGTAAGTTTGTAAGATGAAATTACTGGACAGTGACGTGATACCCTGGCTGTACTGGAAAAATTCAACGAGTCTTCTGGGGTAGCATTGGATTCGTTATCCAAAGGTTATCGCTTCCCACTCAAGCTTCCTGTGACTTGTTGATTTTTTAGTAACATAGAATTGTGAATGCAAATATTCAAAATAATAAAAACAGTAAGTTTCTATTTATATAATCTTCTTCAAACACTGACCAGTTGACCACTCAAACGTGTCAAACATAGCCGCCACGCGCCATACCAATAGCGGTACCGAAAAATCTCAATCGCTCAACTCAGTAAAGGCTCGTGAACTAGGGCGATGACGTCAAAGTTTTCGCATTAGGAAAGCTACTGGGTCTCGGTCGTGGGGCGGGCGGGGGCACCGTGGGATGGGGAAATAGCACTTATACCCCCCGCTTACGAACCACTATCCCATAAAAATAGCACTCGTGACGTAACGGCGAACTAGTGTGAAATTAACCCAGCCTGAGACTTCCACATTGTTTTATTTGTAAGCAAATTGAGCTCTGAGTAAACATGTATCGTATTTGAGTTTGCAGGGTGCGTTGTGATGTGTGAGTGGGTTGTTAATTACAGTACAAATATAAAGCACAATATCTGTGCCTTAAAGTATGGTAGTGATAAAACATTACACTGATGTATTAAGATACATCAGCGTGATGTTTGAAAGAAAAAGTTATTAAAAACAGAATCTAAAAATATATCTTTGATAAGTTGTTAAAACGACGATAAGCAATTTGAGAAATTGAGCTAATAGATCGGCATATTAAAGTGTTCAAGACAGCTCGCGATAAGTGCGTAATAATAATTCACGAGTCGAGGCGACTAAGAAATTTCTTAAAAGATGATAAAAAATGCAGAAAGCAAAATTGGCGAAATGTTTTTAAGTAAGTACTCGCTGCCTACTTATTCAAATGTCTGAAAATTTTAAATTAACAAACTTCACCGGCCATATTCTGGGCCTGCGTAATTTATTCGGTAACTTCATAGGCTGTGGGGTGTTGGGAAAGGTTTTTTTTTACTTTACAACCATTGGGCTCAAGATTATGTTGATCCCCGAACGGCGGCATGCCTTATTGATTACACGGACGAAGTATCACGTCACCACGGTATAATTTATGGCAAAATCGATGAAACCCTTCAAAGGTTTATGGCTCTAATATTTTTTTATGGGCGCACATTTACGATGACAAAAATGTCACAAGAACATTTGGGATTTCGCGCGTTTTATTGAGTGTAGGGATGTGAGACGTTCATAAATTAGCTTCCTTGGAACAGTTTTAAAACAAATTAAGGTCAGTTATTATTAGAGTTATCCTTACTTTGCGTAGTCGAACACTTATGTTATAAATTATGAGATATTAGAACAGATATTGCGACACTTTCCTATAGAAAATAGGCCACGTTACGGCCATCTATAATGATTAATGACCCCTATTTATTCGGGGTAGATCCCAGGGGATAGATGGGAAAAACTTGATTGATGTGGGACCCACTGGGCGCCGGGATAATATTTTCGTACATTTCCTTGTGTATATTTAAATGTTTGTGTGGAATGGGTGTATGAATGGGCAACTTTTATGTTGGTGTCGGAATTTGGGGCTTATAGTCTTAGGCATGTTTTCTTGTATATTGGTGTTGGAATTGACAGTCTTAGAATGTTTTGTAGATTGTATATAAAGGGCATAAGTTTAAAGTCTAATAAATTGTGTGGAGTGTAAAGAATAACACCCAAAACATATTTTACAATTAACTACATTACTTGGATGGCTTAACCAATCTTGTGTTTTCAAGTATCTAAAGTTGATTAATAGATAAATTTTATAGAAAATGACAAAACGAAACGCGCTGTAAGTATTTACGCCTTTATACAACGGACTTAAATTGCGACTAAACTGTGGTAGGTGGTTGTGTTTGGATGTTTTTGTGTTTTCAATGACGCGTACCAAGATATATGTAGGTCGTTGAAGACTTAGATGAGCCTGCATAAAAGAAAAACCACTTAGGTGTTAATCCTAATCTCATTATGGCACAGATTAAAAACAAAACAAATCTCAGAAGCGTCACTCGGACGGAGGCACAGAATACTTATTAGACATACATAAGTACATAGTGTTTACAATATACCGAAACAGTGTTTTGACGTTCTTGGTAAATTCAAAACGACTTTAGAACTATTCAATAACTTAAAGAACAGTGTGAAGTTTTGGTGCATTCTTTTGTTTGATGATTTTTGTATAAACATGTAACTTTTTTAGTGCTCCATTTGTAGACGGTTTTGCCGATCGCAAATTGATAAACAGTGAATGTCATTTATTTTTAATCGACACCTTATTAGCCTTATCTAGAAAAAATTTTTTGCAAATATTTTTTTGACATGAGACAGACTTTCAAGTTTGAGATTGGTAGTCTCATTACAACCAGTACTAAGTTGCGTTAGTTAGCGTAGTTAGCGTATTGTTATTTTCTGGGTCTTTTGGACTGTAAAGCCCGAGCAAAAGTTTAAATAACTACCTGAACACTTCGTAGACTATTGATTTTACTGCAGTTTTATTACCTGTAAAAAGAAAATTTAAATTACATTTCACTTTAAATTCATAATTCAAAGGTGCATGGTGCAATAGTGGTCAGCGTTTTGTGATGCTGACTATACCACTTACATTAACAAAAACACGAAGCAGAAGAAGCAACGGACCAACTCGAAATCCACTGAGCGACCAGTACTCAGTAACCGTGACATTGTCGAGGTCGGGCCAGCGACGTATAACGTGGAAGACTGAACTGTCACGGAGCGTCAGGGTCACAACATCGGAAGAAACAATATCATTACAAAAAAAAACATAAAAACTTTTTTCTATTTGCTATTTACCTACTAAAAACCAAAGAGTTTTTAATGTGCCAAGTCGGAAAAGAAACTGGTCTATCAGTTGCGGTGATACTTCCTGTGACGAAATAATGTCGTTAAGGTTACGTTAGGAACTGTTTGTATATTGTGGCGGATGAAAATAGACTTTATCGTTTGGTAATGTGCAAGCAAATGTCAATCGTATAGAGGTAGAAGAGCTTTGAGGCCGTTCTATACATAGAACAGAAGAAGTAAATGTTTTGCTAGGTATATTAAATTAAGTTACACACATGTTTTATTTTTTTGGAGAGAGATTGCTGATTGCCTTAAACGGCATTTTCAGCTTCACCGGGCTTTTTTGGGGGCGGAGAGATACGTAAAGGGTACCTCAAGCCGTGTGAAACGAATCACCTTCGGAGGTTTTCTAGAGGGAACGGCATCACACACTTAAAAGTGCGTGACCCCGTACCCTACTAGATTCTCCGACGGGTTCCGATCGGATCGGCGTTCAGATCGGATCGGTTACACACATGTGCACACGCTTTACCGTGGTTACAGACCTAAGTCTGTAACACCTAAGTGTTAAATGAAGTTTTTTTTTTATTACGGTAGTATTTACGTAAACTTTATAAACTAAAAATAATTATCTTATTTCTATAAATTTACGTAATATAATAAGCCTACGTCCAACAATTGTTTTAGACTTTATTAAATAAAGACAGATTATATTTTCATTTTCAAATACAAAAACAAAAAAAAACAATTTCGTTTAAAACACCTAATCAATTGCCTAAACACTGACAGCCCTACGTGAATTACGATCTAATGTCAGTGATGTCACGCAACCTTTGAGCGTGCAGCGGCAAGGTCGCCGCAACAATTAGCTGAGGTAAGATGCGTTGAACTTTTTCATTGACTGACCTAACCTATGGAATACGAAGCGGGTATCATATCAATCTCTGTCTTACGTATTGACAAGGTGACAGCCCTTATGCACCGCCAGGATTATTATGGAAAACGAAAACGTGTTTGATGGCTACTTTTTTAGTACTTCATTTTACTACATTTAGATTAATAGTCATCTTTTCAAAGTATTACTTTGTTTTATTTCTTAAAATTTTCTACTTTTCGTTTTTTTTTCATTATTATTTTCATCATAATGAACATCTACCTATTAGTCCACTGCTAGATATATGGCCTCTCCTGACCTGATGCATGCCATTGAGCCCGATCTTCGGCTATACTCAACCAGTTGTTTCCAGCCATTTTGCGTATATCGTCACTCCACAACCCTGGAGGGCATCTCATACTACGATTATTTATCTTACTAATCTCTGGGTTATTTATTAATAATGAACATAGGTATAATGTCCCGTGCGTGGTCTGCATCCAAACACATCTGTCGGATCGAGAACTGCTGATTTAAGTACCTTAGATTTAGGTATATACTTTACGCAGCCGCTGTCGGTTAAATCTATCTAGGAAACAGCTAGTACAAAAGTTAATTAAAAATTTAATTCTCGTTAACGAAACAAGCTAGCCGCTACGCTGCTAATAGCACCGCTAGCTTATTGCGATAAAATCATTACTTACCTATAAAAAACTGCGCAAAGCAATTACCTACTCTATCTGCCTACCATCGAAATTCGACACTTGCATTTACGTAATCCGCTCCTCGCGTCTACGTCATATTTATACTAAACCATAACTTGTTGTGTTAAGACTCATTTAACCTGGGCACGTCACGACCTCTACGCACTTGAGGTCGATAGCGACTAGGGCATGCTTAATTAAATGCGAAATGCGTTTTATGAATCAATAAATCGTGCGGAGAAATGCGACCCGTTCATATTAATAGTCCGACCTTTTTATCGATTCTCAATTCCTTTGTGCACGGTATAGAAAGTATTGAACATATTTTTTATTCTTTGCTGTTTGTAGGATCCCATGGAAGCTCGTGCTACAGATTCGTTTGGTAAATGAACCGTCGATGCCGATGTTGCCAACTTTCGACCTAATAAACGTTCGATTGAATTATCTTTAGGGCAAACGAACCGTACATCAGACGAATTTACGAACACATTCGAGCATGTATAATTGAATTTTCTATTAGGGAACCTTAGGTAGGTATAGTTAATAATCAACGAATATAAAATGTTCGGTATTAGATACGACACGTAGTGTTTATATTTGGCCTTTGCTTATTTTAAGTTTTTACTTTTTATGTAGATATATTTTTTTACGTTTCATTAATAACTTAGGTACACACGGCGGCAGATCAACCTACCCAAAACTGTCAAATTTCTACAATCAATTTTGAACTTTAACTTTTGGTTACAAAGATCAGTATTCATTGGAGAAATTTGACAGATTTGGGTAGGTTGATCTGCCGCCAACTGTACATCACTAAGTACTTTTAAGAAAACAACCAATAACTAATTAAACTAATAAGCAAAAAGTTATGTATAATTTAAGTTTTTATATTCAATAAGAACGCCTTACGAAGGCTGTAAACGCCGTTGTCATAAAAAAAAACATAAGAGCACGTGCATTCAGTGCTACCAATGTCACGGGACCCATTTATCGCGGCAGGTTGGCAGCACGCACATGATCGCCGGCATAGCCAAGCGCCGCCGCCGGTGCGTGACATACATTTTTTTCTTTTCAGACCGACCACGTGGTACAGCTGGCCAATGCAACGGAAATCCAAGGCGATAAACAATTGTATTTTTTTTTTTACATTTTTTATTTGAAATTATTGGTTAAGAATTATGCATTTAAGGGCCTAGCTGGGGCCTAGCAAACCACTCGATTTTTGTAGTTTCATCGAAGTTAAGTTACATAGTTCATATTAACTGACATTTTTATTATTTTGTCATATGACATTATTTTCAAAAGTACTAGAAAATGAAATAAAACTGTGAAATATTTCTAACAAATGCTCAAGGTGTGATGTACGTAAACATTGACGAAACATTTACTGGCCTAACATTAACTTGTAGGTACGTAGTGTCAGAATATAGTTTTGCTTTGAAATAACAGCAGTTCGTATTAAAACAATAAACCAACATAGAGATAATGGAGTCCCAGATTACCTGTAACTGACAGTTATTGATAGACAGCTACGAGTGTATCAAGACATTGTAATTCTAGTTTTTTTCTTCACCTATTTTACAAAATATAATTACAAGATTTGTTTGATAAACATCATAATTACAGACTATGGGATTGTTAAAAGCAACGCGTTTACCACCATCTCGAGCTCTTCCGTGCTTCGGAAGGCACGTAAAGTTGGCCCGGCTGCATTAGCAGTCGTAACAACCACCAATCCGCACTGGGCTCGCGTGGTGGTTAATGGCCAGTTCTCCCTATCCATCCATAGGAAAGGCTCGTGCCCCATCAGTGGGGAGATAAAATGGGCTGATGATGATGATGATGATGATGTTTTAATCACAGCGCGCAAAATGAGAGTTGGTGATGATAGACTCGAGATATGCATCAAAAAATCCTGGACACGAACCCAGGAGCCTGCGGATGTTGTGGGTTGACCGCTTACTAAGTTTAATTTTACTCTTACTTGTCTGTAGATATTTTCGTTATCATTAAACTTCATCTCATTAGGTTCTTTTGCGCAATACCTTCTGATACCTGCCTAAGACGTGACTTAAAATAAATGAAGACCTACTTATTATAAGTATGTATAATACTTATGTTAATAATGTTGAGATGTGACAAGCATCTACTAACATCCTTGGATGTTTACAGCGACTTTGTATTGAATATTCATGGGCGAGTCGACTAGTGTGCTTGAGTGTAGGGCGGACGCTCTGAGGCCGTTCTTATCATTTAATATCATTGCTCGTTTCCACCGAGAGGCTGCGTCTTGTGATTCTTTTAATGTTTCTTTTATTTTGTACATATATTTGTTATTGTCATTATAGTAGAAAATAAATATTAGCCTATGATTCAAATGTATTCTATATTATTTGCGCACTTCCTCTATCTTCTTCTTGGGTTCCTAAACCAAAGGTTGTCTGGAAGAGATCGCTTGTAGCGATAAGACCACCTTTGCCTAGCCACACTAGCTTTAGGTAAGATTATATATATATAATTTGCTATTTGTTTTTATCTGTGTGTGAGCAATCAAGTGTCAAATAGTTCACACTTGATTGCTCACACTTAAGGCAATAGACTTGGATAGGCCCTAAAATGAGGCCTATCGCTAACCACAACAAGCACAATAATTATAATAAAAAAATACAAATATTATAATATCTGACCACTACACCATAGAGGTGGTTTATATAATAAGGTAAATAAGGATCGTTGCCACAGTAGATATTAACAAGAAAAAAACTTTGCAACAAGCCGAACTCAAAATAGGTATTACGTAACATTTAAAACATAGTTAAAAACGGTTAGAAACGAGATTGTAATAGATATTGCACAAAGTTCATTATTTTGTATTTTTACTCAACTTCGATTTTAGTAAAACTATTTGTATCACAGGACAAGTTATAAGCGGTTAGCTCATTATTCCGAAACTTTTGTGGCCTTGGCGTTTATTACTAACTTTACGTGGAGTTATTAAAAACAAATTGTTATTTTAAACAGAGTAAAATAATAGACTATTAACATAACAAATACATACATATTTTATATATAATATAATTATATATTTTTCATTGGTTTTCGATGCTATTGCAACAACATAAGGTTGAAATTATGATGGCATCTATATTAACACTACCAGTGAAAGAGTTAAAGTGTATTGAGTGCGAGTTTTATTTACCATTTGGTCACGTTGACAATAAAAAGAACTTTAATGACTTTGAAGCATACGAGTAAGTGGCGTAGGAAATAATTCAAATTCAATTTTTTATTGCATCACATGTAGACAAATGTCTTACTTACTATCTATGATGTGCTGAAACATGAGCCCTGTTAGGGAATAGCAAAAAACAATACTTAGGTACAACTAATTAAATTAAATGTAATAAAATTAAAGGGATAAAATATGATTAAATTACCTAATTAGAATAAATTAAAGAAATTGAATTCAATGAAATATACATTGTATAATATAATGATTACCCTGTCGTCTGCTGTGAATACAGACATAATAGAATTTCAATTGTTTAGGGGACGTCCGCGACGCAAATTGCTGGACAACATCAAAAAGTGGACTGGACTTAGTTATCGCCAGTTAAAACCAGCTATATGGGATCGCAGAAAATTTTGTATACTGATCTCCAAACTTCAGTATGAAGATGGCACTGAATGATGATGATCTGGCACTAAGCTGACGAAAGGTTATAGAAGTGTAATCGTACGGAATAGACATTGTAGTTAATAATTTAAAAATAAGTATGTGAAAATAAAATACCATACTACTAATACTAATACCAAAAAAAAGGTCTTGTTTGTACAAAGAAAATCAGTAACAAACTGACTGCTGACTCTTTATTTTAAGTGCATGTAGCACCTGTACCAGAAAGAGATCCTCTTCCTTATCTTTTACATACATTATTTATGCAAATTTAGCAATAAGAGAATAAAATATAATAAAAATAAAAACTAAATAAATAAAAGCTTTTCAGCTTCAAGCTAAGGTCTTAAGCCAAGCTGTAACATTTTTTCTACACTGTTGGTAGTTCAAAGGGTGATTAAAAAATATGTATTTATTTATTTTAGTAAAACCACACGCTCGCCGCTCGTGGCTTGCGCGTAGCTCTGCACAAACGTCACAACTAGCTACTGTTTGGACAATCTGTACCAACAGCGTAATCAGCCCGGTACAGTCATCTGGGGGAACTGTTTATTTTGATACAGCCTGACGTCAAGCCACGAAACGCGTAACACAGGTGTTCCGGACCGAATTCACCTCTGAGGTTTATGGAAAAACTTATCAGCGCGTATAAAATTAATTGACTAAAAAACAAATTTCTTAAATTATTGTTTTGTCATCATTATCGTCATATTATTATGTTTTTGGATAAAACAATGTTCACCACATTCTGTTCGAAATTCATAAATAAGGCTTCATAAATTTCTTAATGTCTACATCTGTCTGTTATTTTTATTTCAAGATATCTCGTCTCCATATTATTTGGTTTTCATGTTCAGAATGTACATGTATCATGAATTATTAGCTGATTCTAGGTCTGTGCCTACGTACATCTTATTTTTATGGAACGAAACAGACTTTTTGCGACCGGGGAATTGAACTAGGGACTTCGGAGTTCCGATCGAACGCTTTACCACTAAGCCACCGAGACGTTAAGGAATTTCTTTCAACAAATGTGATCAAATATTGTCATGAACCTCGATCATATTTATCCCATAATAGTTGAATAGGTACTTGACCGAGAATCCAGTCTGATAATGATAGGAGGAAGTGAGACGTCTGAAGTTTTGAATGAGTGCCAGCCTGAACAAAATTAAAAAATAATAATATCTAGAAAACATCTCGTACTTCTGGCAGAAGGACAATCTCTGCGCCGAAAATTAATATCTCGCACACTTTCACTGATGGACTTATATTTACGTGGGAAGAAAGTACCTCATTATCAATAGAATACGACAAGTTTGTATTGTACCCAATCACACATTTCATTGCTCTTTCATCTTTCTAAAGAGACTTATTTAAATAGATCGCATCAACACCCGTTATTTTCAGTACAAACAGTGTGATGGAAATAGCCAAGGTCTCTCAGTTAAAACGGGAGCTGCCGGAACTAACAATTTGAGGTTCGTCATTAACTCTTCCAATCTAACCTAATCGACGAATAATGTTTCTTTGTGTTCATGTGATGTTTAATCAAATACCTACATCATCTCATTAAGAATGTTTTTGTTAATTTGCAAAGAAGTTGAAGAGAGTTTGTTTGCTGATTGTCTCTGTCGGCATTTTCAGCGTCACCGACTTTTTTGGGGGCGAGACACTTATAGGGTTCCTCAAGCCGTGTGATTGAAAAACCGTCAGAAGTGTTCTAGAAGGAATGGCATCGCGCACTAGAGCGTGTCCCCGTTCTCTACTAGAATCTCCGATGGGTTCAGATCGTATCGGGAGCGGAAGAACCCGAGAGCGCCTCTAAAGAGTTGGCTGGGATACTTCAAAAATATTACCATAAAAGCGGTTCGAGCGAGCGAAGCGAGCAGGCCGCACGGGTTAATCCAGGACTAAAAATGGCACTTATTAAAATATCTCACGAAACATATTAGGTACATTATGTATAAAATGTACGTTTAAATATATATTATATAAATTAGTGCTACTTTAATTATTTCCTGAACACGGAACAATGACAGCTCTAATTGCAATTATTATTATGGGACAACAAAGGCTATAATTAAGAACATTTATTAAATTAAAATCTTCAAATAAAAATGTATCCTGTAAATTACCTCTTCAGCTACGAGTTTCGCAGTAAATATTTGTTGTTGGCACTGAAATACGTTTCAGCACTATGTCAGTCTTGGCTCTTCATATGTTTTTGACGTATTTATTATATTACAGTACATCTACCAAATTTAATAGAAATCAATTTCTCATAAATGCTACTTGTACGAGTATTATAAATTTCGCAAGTTTCATTGCCGCTTTGATCAAGGAATTGGTTTGAACTGAATCACAAACTAATTTACATAATTTATTTTTACTTACCTAACGCCTAATTAAAAAAAAAACACAAATGTTGAAAAAATTTCCACGAGCAGGGTTTGAACCTGCACCCTTCTGACATACCGGGTCAGGTGCTCTTCCAATTGAGCTATCGTGGTTCTAACCAGCCCGCCGAAATTATTCAACACTATTTACATTTTACTTTGAAAGCCAAAGGCGCCCATTCAATGTTAACAACTACCGTCATTAACATCCGATCATAATATTTTTACAAATACTAAAGATCAGTTAAGAAGTAGGCAAGCTATTTATAAATGTTTATATAATTTTTAACGCAAATTTTGTTGCGAACAAATTACAAAAACACAAATGTTGAAAAAATTTCCACGAGCAGGGTTTGAACCTGCACCCTTCTGACATACCGGGTCAGGTGCTCTTCCAATTGAGCTATCGTGGTTCTAAACATCGGATGTTAATGACGGTAGTTGTTAACATTGAATGGGCGCCTTTGGCTTTCAAAGTAAAATGTAAATAGTGTTGAATAATTTCGGCGGGCTGGTTAGAGCCACGATAGCTCAATTGGAAGAGCACCTGACCCGGTATGTCAGAAGGGTGCAGGTTCAAACCCTGCTCGTGGAAATTTTTTGAACATTTGTGTTTTTGTAATTTGTTCGCAACAAAATTTGCGTTAAAAATTATATAAACATTTATAAATAGCTTGCCTACTTCTTAACTGATCTTTAGTATTTGTAAAAATATTATGATCGGATGTTAATGACGGTAGTTGTTAACATTGAATGGGCGCCTTTGGCTTTCAAAGTAAAATGTAAATAGTGTTGAATAATTTCGGCGGGCTGGTTAGAACCACGATAGCTCAATTGGAAGAGCACCTGATCCGGTATGTCAGAAGGGTGCAGGTTCAAACCCTGCTCGTGGAAATTTTTTCAACATTTGTGTTTTTGTAATTTGTTCGCAACAAAATTTGCGTTAAAAATTATATAAACATTTATAAATAGCTTGCCTACTTCTTAACTGATCTTTAGTATTTGTAAAAATATTATGATCGGATGTTAATGACGGTAGTTGTTAACATTGAATGGGCGCCTTTGGCTTTCAAAGTAAAATGTAAATAGTGTTGAATAATTTCGGCGGGCTGGTTAGAACCACGATAGCTCAATTGGAAGAGCACCTGACCCGGTATGTCAGAAGGGTGCAGGTTCAAACCCTGCTCGTGGAAATTTTTTCAACATTTGTGTTTTTGTAATTTGTTCGCAACAAAATTTGCGTTAAAAATTATATAAACATTTATAAATAGCTTGCCTACTTCTTAACTGATCTTTAGTATTTGTAAAAATATTATGATCGGATGTTAATGACGGTAGTTGTTAACATTGAATGGGCGCCTTTGGCTTTCAAAGTAAAATGTAAATAGTGTTGAATAATTTCGGCGGGCTGGTTAGAACCACGATAGCTCAATTGGAAGAGCACCTGACCCGGTATGTCAGAAGGGTGCAGGTTCAAACCCTGCTCGTGGAAATTTTTTCAACATTTGTGTTTTTGTAATTTGTTCGCAACAAAATTTGCGTTAAAAATTATATAAACATTTATAAATAGCTTGCCTACTTCTTAACTGATCTTTAGTATTTGTAAAAATATTATGATCGGATGTTAATGACGGTAGTTGTTAACATTGAATGGGCGCCTTTGGCTTTCAAAGTAAAATGTAAATAGTGTTGAATAATTTCGGCGGGCTGGTTAGAACCACGATAGCTCAATTGGAAGAGCACCTGACCCGGTATGTCAGAAGGGTGCAGGTTCAAACCCTGCTCGTGGAAATTTTTTCAACATTTGTGTTTTTGTAATTTGTTCGCAACAAAATTTGCGTTAAAAATTATATAAACATTTAACGCCTAATTAAATAATATTAAAAAATAACTATACTTCGATCCAAAAAGGTTTTTTACCTGTTATTGGTTATTAAATAACAGGTGTTAAGTAATCCTTTATGCTACAGTATTTGCCGTCTAACTACGATAGTTAGTGATGCAAATAAACAAAGCAGCTAACTATACAATTTCATTGAGTAAATAGTCGTATCGCGTGTGCTATATCGCTCAATCGCTGACGTATATATTTATATCCATATCTGGCTATGTGATGTTATGTTATGTTACCAATTTGAGTATAACTATGACAACCGATTTATACGCGAGATGAAATTAAAAACATTCCTCTGAAGAGAGAGGAGAGAAAGAAAGAGAGATTTTTCTTGTACTAGCCTATAAACATCCCACTGCTGGACTGAGGGCCACATGCGCAGCCCATGGCAGTATCAGGCCATAAGTCCACAATGCTTGCCCAAATATGTGTTAACGGGAGTAACGGTTTAACGTGAAATTCGAAACACGGATTTAAAATAAAATAAAAACACCAAGGTCATGGATTCTAACTACAAACATACCAATCTATTAAAATTGGAATGTAACAAAAAATTTTAGATTGATGATTTTTTCTTGACTTCTTTCAGTCAAGAAAAAATCTTAAATCTTAAAAAGTTTAAATGTGTAAAAATAGGCAAACACCATAGTCAGACCTAGATAAAGATTTTTATTATGAAGTGTAAAAATATGTAAACACCGTAGTACTTTTAAACCGACTTCAAAAAAAGGAGGAGGTTATCAATTCGACTGTATTTTTTTTATGTTTTTAACTAAAAGATCAAAACAAACATTCCTGATTTGACTAGAAACGATTGAATAGAGTAAATTAAACATGGTGTAAAAAAAGGAAAAGTCCTCCAATTACTATATTGCGTGACCCGGCGAGGTAAAAGCGAAGGTGGTATAAATTAGGCCGCATTGATCGAGCTGTCATGTAAAGGCATGTGTCATGGCATGAGCTTTATTTCTGTACAACCTTAAGGTTGATTATAACAGACGATTATGTAATGGTTATTATTACGGAATAATATTTTTTTGTTGCCACTTCTACGACGTATGTCGTCTATTTTTTTAAACGCGATGAAAGAATTTGTTCTTGTACGTTTGGGGAAAAAGTTTTTAAGTAGTTGACAACTTTTTGCATGACCTTGTCGTGGAATACGTAGAGCAAGTTATAAAGGCTCCAAATCGATATTTTCCCACAATTTCGGGTATAACGCAGTTGTACGCCTACACTTTTGCACTGGATATTTATATATTCAAGTTAATTTTATCTGTAGTTATGTTACTACTACGATTTAATGTATTATTATAGCTGGCCGGTAAAGAAGAGTATCAAATATTGAAAGTAGCAAACTTTAAAAACTCTTTTTTTAAACTATCTAATCTGTACATGAGATTGGAGAAAAGACCCCAAAAAGTTTCCAATCCGGAAATCGACCATAGAAAATTTCAAAATCTTGTTTTTAATAGTAAAAATAGTTTTCCATCCTTGTTTTAATTTTGCCATTTATAGTTATTTCCTACACATATAATTACACAATTATGTATCAGTATTGTATTATTAGTTATAACGTCATCATCATCAGCCCATTTTTATGTCCCCACTGCTGGGGCACGAGCCTTCCCTATGGATGTGGATGGATAGGCAGAACGGGCCGTAAACCACAACGTGGGCCCGTTTGGATTGGTGGTTGTTAACGACCGCTAATGCAGCCGGGACCAATCCATATGGTTAGCTCATCCACTCATCACATGTCAATTAAAATATTTAATAAAATACCTACTTCAATTAAAAATATTTCTAAAGATAGAGAGTTTTATGTCAAGTTAAAGAAATATTTAGCAGAGAATTGTTTTTATGGTTTACTAGAGTTTTTTAATAGTTAAGTTATTTAAGTATATTACGATCTCAAGAATTCGTGTTAATTAAGATTAAGTTTAAATTTATTAAATAATTAATTATGTTTATTGTTGCAATGCCCTTGCAGGGCCATGTTTGGGACTTAATACTGTTTTTATAAAATCTTTGTACAACATGATGCAATAAATACCTATGACTATGACTATGACTATGACCAACGGCTTTACGTGCCTTCCGAAGCACGGAGGAGCTCGACATGATAAATTTTTGGTCACCCATCCGATGACCGGCCTTTGCGAAGGTTGCTAACCTCAGCACTCGCAGACCGGGCGCGGTAACCACTGCGCCTACGAGCTCCTCCTCGAATGTTAACGTAACAGAATATAAAAATGAGTACCTTCAAAAAATACAGTCCTACTGATGATTCCATCCAACTCCAAATATATTCAAGTCACTACATCCTTCAGAGTTTTACTTCTCCTACACAAATAAGTTGATCTGTCTGTTTTGGCTCGTAATATATCAACGTTTTATTACACCGATATTGTTTACCCTAATTCAGCGTACATCGAGAGCATGTGAGCGAGACAAAACATTTTGCAAATACAAACGATACAAACAGTACCTAATGATAATGACAGATATTTTATGTTGCGTTACATTTATGGGCCATTCCATTTGTCAGTGCAAATGACGTGTGACTGACTTACGAGCACCAGATCTTCCCTGCGCCCGTCTCTGGCTGTTTTTTGCTCCCCAAATGACATCGTTATGGTAATACTGCCCTGGTTCCGGGCAGGATCTGAGCTGAGACGGCCCCCCTTTAAGTTTTAATCAAAGTAACGTGTTTGTCTGCGGAGATGTAGGCTGCGTCGACGTCGATTAACGTTTTCTTGTCTATACGATAATACTTCTTTGTGGGTGAAACGTTTTTTAAGTAGCCAGTAATATATAGTCTCAGCAGTGTACCGAATGGCTTTTGATAATGATTATAGGTCAGTGAATAAAGTATCTAAGTGAAAGTAATTTGTCGTATACTGTCCCATTTCTGCTGGAGCCTACGTCGTTGTAATCAAGTTATCGCTACTGGGACGGGGGACCGCTAAACAATAAATCTCATACGGAGCGTTTGCGCCCCGTACCATAAGAAAAACTGTTTTTTTCCTTCAAATTAAAACTACCAATTATTTAAAAAAAATGAAATACAATATTGAAGTGTGTGTTAAGACTAATCTACTAAGAAAATTTAGATGCTTAAATTGGTCTGGTTAGCCTGTAAAATGCAAATCTATGTTTTAAAAGAGGTTATTTTGATATTTTTTTATCTTATAAAAGTTGACAAATCGTGTTTCTGCAACAGCAAAATGAAGTCAATTAAATGAAAAATCATGTCATCAAATATCACTTTCATATGTTTTGTAATTGTTGGGAAAAATCAAGATCCCCGCCACGTAAATATCCAATGCGTCGCCTTAATCACCATACTTGCCGAGTTTGTGATCACAAACCCGGATATTGTTGTTCCCTTCTCTGAGACCGCATCTGTCTCTCAGAACAAGAGACTGGGTTTGATTCCCAGCCCATATTAAACTCTGTTTGGTAGTAGGCTGGTGCGAAGTTCGTCGTCATCATCATCATCATGTCATCAGATGAGATTAAGAGAATAAACTTTTCCTTTGTATACTAAAAAAATGTTTACTCAAAACCGTGAAAATCATCTTATTTCCTATTATTTTTAATTGAATCTAGTAGAGGTGAGTGATACACTGGTGGTTGTAAATGGCACGTCTGAAATCCTAAGCATGTTACCCATCAATCAAAATTGACAGATAGGTACTATCAGTGTACTTGTCCTCGATCAGATTTATCTGTATCTACAGTTTAGTTCTACCTCGGTGCCGGTCGTGTCCTTTCAGATAATAACTCGTAAATCTTGACGCCACATCACATCACACACAACATGATCAATTTGAACTAAACCACAAATGTGTATTGTGGTTTTAAATAGTTGGTTACCAATGATCAAAGTTACCAACACATAAAACGGATGCAGACAATCAAATGTATTAAAGTTACACACACATAAAACATTGACAATGCGTAAAAAATAATTGTAGGTATAGTAATTTAACATCGAATCTTTATTTATATCAAAACAGTAACATTTAATAAATACTGAAAAAAGACTTGTCGCAGGTTGTTTTCTTGTAAAAAGTTTACATTCAAAATGCTATACTTATACAAAAACTAAAAATAGCTTTGGAAAACTTTATCTAAATAAATAACACAGTTTCACGAAACACCTCAATGCTTATTAAACAACAAAAGCTTTACAAACAGACAATAGACGATGACGTCAAACTCTCTAAATATTCGGGTGTCATTTCCAACCCTAAGCACAGTGCGTGACCAAGTTCGTGACCATGGCAACCGTCATTCGCTGGTTAGAAAAAAGCTGTTCAGTACCTAGGTACGTATACGTACGATTCGCATCGCGATTATTGGCGGTGCCACCGGTCCGGTGATGCCAGATGGGTCGTGACGTGGTCCCCTTGACACCAATACGTGGTCAACCTCCGCCCATTCAGATTTGGTGGTGATCACACCTTGGGCAAGGCCGCCATCGCTATTATGTTTACATTCGGTACGACAGCCTTTTGTTTTGTTGTAATACGTAACAACAATTATCGCTTGCGTTTTGTTTCTGCTTTTTCGCGATATAGTGTAAAACGCGTTGTGTACAGACGCCGTCTTTCTTCAATAAATATTCAACCATATGGCATATATCTAAAGCTCAAAGTCTTTAGAGGGAATTTGACAGTTTGTGGTAGTTTGATGTGCATAGGTGTGTACTCAACCTTTAACGATTTGGAAGCGTTAATGTTTTTACAATGAGAACTCGAATTGTGGTTTTGTTACACGTGTTTGTATGTAGAGTTTGCGAATAGATTAGGTATGCATGACCTCTCCCGTCAAATATTTAATGACATTGGCCTTAGGTATTTCGTATTAAATGTTTATTTGATATTCGTTCTTCCGATATTGTTGATAAAATTCGTTTTGACTTTAGTGGGTAGGTAGTAAATCTATATAATTATACATTAATGACTTGTCCTGACTGTCCATCATCACCGAGCCGAAACCGCTGGAGCTAATTAGATAAAATTTGGACGGTAGGTTAATTGAGTGACGTAACCAGCCACTAAGAAAGGATTTTACGGAAATCATACCCTAAGGTGGTAAAATAGGGGGTGAAAGTTTGTATGAAAGTTCGTCAGTTTTGAAGTAAAATACATGAAAATTGGTATTAGGCTTTTTGAAAAGCAATAATGAAAAAATTATAATTTTATCGATCTATAGATTTTTCAATAAAAATAAATAATGACGAGTTTTTCGAAAAATCTTTCCTAGAGGGGTGAAATAAGTGTGCAAAAATTGTATGAAAATCTGTCATTCTTTAAATTATAAAGAATGACATTGACAATGACATTCGGTATTTGGTCTGGTTATAAATTATAAAGTGTTTCAGGGTTTTTGGAAAATGGTATTTTAAGCAGGGGATGTCAATTGTACAGGAGGTTTCAAAACGGACCAAAATTACTTATACAGAGTGATCTTCATTACGTTTTTTTGTATTAGACACATTTCACTAATTCTAGCTCGCATGGATAGGATTAATGTTGTAATGACGTGACATGTTTAGTTGTCTACCTTTACCGTCATGATATTTACTTTAAGTTTGGCTTTTATTAGGAATAAACACAAGTCGTGTAGCCCAAGTAAGCACAGCCGCGAACAAAAGCTAATAGCTCAAATATTTAGACATGACCCTTATTTTTATTACGTGAAAATTATATTTTTTTTTTCTAGGTAAGTATTATTTAAAATGCTTTTTACAAATAAATAATGAATAATTGTGTATGTATAAAGTTCATTTAAATGATGATAAGTAGTTACAAAAACTACGTTCATTACAGTAAAATTGCATGAACAGTTTTAGAATTAGTTTAAAATATTATACTTAATTAGATGAATTAACTTGGTAACACATCTAATCGTCGTATCGAATTGACTACTTGCATTAAAATCTAAACGGCTTATGTTGACATTTAGTTCGTGACTTTTTTTTACATCTTGGCTTTTTCTTTCTGGTATCTTTTTAATGAAGACTTTACTTGTGACAAAACTACGTAATAAATTATTTTATTGCGTCTATTGTAGTTTTCAATGTATTTAGTAACATATTTCTTGTACTTAAGTAATGATTAAGCATACATTACCAATATAAAATAACAGTAACATAGGACCTAAAACACTTCCTTGTGGAACGCCAAAACTTTTAGTCCTGTGCTTTTATTTTAGTTAGCATCTTTATGGACTGATATTTATTTTCTAATATAATATATATTTTTATTGAAAATATAAGTAGGTCTGTTTAATATGTAAAAAAAAACAAATTTATATTTTCGAGCGTTTGCGGCGAAGTCGTCGCGATAACATCGAACAATAACTTTTTATCACGCCACAGTTGAAACGTGACCATATCAATAGAAACATTATGTTATGAAAGTGCCCTAAAACGTAACTGCTCAATTTGTTTAAACTTTTCACCGGACTAACGTGATGATTTTGTCGAAGGTGGAAGCGCAATTCAGCCGGAACTTTCGACTACTGAGGAACGGGCTATATCTTATGTTTAACTGTATTTAAAAAAATCCTCTTTGCGATACACTGGCCTTCATCTCATTCAATGTTAAGTAATAATTTTTCCGAAGATGGAGTCTCACTTAACTCGAAACCCTCACTATCAAGGAACTGGCTTGAAACTTATCTTTAACAGTACCTATTTTATGATTATTTACATATAATTTTACGCAAATATTATTGCAAACAAATTACAATTCGAAAAAAGTTAAAGTGTTGAAAAAGAAATCCATGAGCGGGATTCGAACCAGCACCCCATGACATGCCGGGTCAGGTGTACTGCCAACTATGCTATCGTGGCTCAATCTAACTCGCCGAAATTAATTAACACTATCTACTTTTACTTTATAAGCCTTGTCATGGTGGTGCGGGTGCGAATTTTTTCAACACTTTGTATTTTTTCAAAAAGTACCTATTTTTTTAAACCTCTAAGCGAAGCCGCTTACATCTCACCTGCTATTATGTGATGATAAGACCGAAGGTGGGAGCGCACTTCACTCGGAAATCTCAACTGCTACTACTCATATACAGGGTGTCCCAAAAATGGCACACCAGGCTGACACTGGAGATAGCTTAGCTATAAACCTATCAGATAAAAATAACATAACACTAGTAAAAGTCTCATATTTTTGGAGAAAATGACACTTTTTTATGTTCTAAAAACTCCACTTTTAGTTCGTTTTAATTTATTTATTTTTTTTATTTTTAATTTTTTTGTTTATATTTTTTTGTCTGATAGGCTTATAGCAAAGCTATCTCCAGTGTCAGCCTGGCGTGCCATTTTTGGGACACCCTGTATAATATCTCAATTAGCCATTGTTAAACGGTTTTATTTTTTTATTGTCGAAAACAACGGTGCTACTAACATTGATGCAATGGTGACATTTTTGGTTGGCCAGCGGACTTAAAACAAGTGCCCCGTTTTAGCCCAGGGCATCTGGGTGTGCAGACCACTGGCAACACCACTAGACCACAGAAGTGGTGTTATCGCATATAATTGTCCAATTTGAATTAATTGAATATGTAACATAACTCACTTGACTAACATCTTTTTGAATTGTTCTCTTGAACAGTTATAGTATTTTTTTATTTATTTCAAACATTATTGACTTTAATTTATAAATCTACATTTACATCATTATCACATAATAATAAGTTTTACTTGGATGCGTTCTCTCTTTATCGTGGCATATTAAATTGAAATAGGTAGCAAGGATACATCTTTGCTTCCTATTTCAATTCAAAATCTGCCGAGTAGCTTGCCAAAGCTAATATAGTCTTTTCAATTCCAAAAATAACGGTAGGTACATAGGCTAATTGGTTATGTATATTTTAATTACAAAATTACAGAGACTCGTTAATTTAAGTTGTCACAATAAAAAACCATTTTCATTGTTATTTATGTGACGAACTATTTAAATTAAACTCTTTTCTACATATGTAATTAAAAGTTCTATACTTAACAGTTTAAATTAACTGAGCTACTTATACATAAGGCACTGTAAGTATTAGAGTTACAATATTATTTTGGCTTTAATTGGTATTTTCTAAGTAACTATTACCCTGATACAATGTTCTAGCATTATACACATAGGTTGTCTGTTGAATGAATCCCTGTCTGAACCACTGCCAGCTCGCGTATCAACTAGATCAGGCTTAGAATGCAGATCTGTAGGTCATGATCAACGAGATGATCTACACCGAGACGTGCACACCTGGCCAAAATATTTCCAACACGATTAAGTAATTGCATCTTTGGCAAGAAATGATAACACACTCATATAAACTTGGCAATTCGCATCAGACATGTAGAGCCAGCGCGCAAGAAAGACCGATAACAATAAAGTTTCACAAATTCCGGCGCAGTTTTGTTCGGCTTATATTATATTCGGTTTTGTTACCGTGTAGTTAGGTTGGCTACTCGTGCAATTAGCATGATTTGTGCCCACGTAACAACTTAAAGTTACAACCTTGGAGATGTCTCGCGTTTAATTTTCCAGAGTCGAGACGAGCTGTGAAACCGATTAGCTCAAGATCAGCACGTGACAACACCATAATGCGGTCCCATACAACAATAAAAACAGACGCGTATAAGGCGTAAACGCGAGCGTAAACAGGCGCGGCCTTGAACGCTCTATACTAAGCAGATCTGAAATACGCGCGTGGAAATAGATGCGGTGAAAATACGAGCACATGATGTACGTACCTCGAGTACGACCGTATGGAGAAAATCGATGGTGCTTGCCACTCGGCGGCCGGCGGCGGACTGAGCCACTGTGTCAGCGGAACGCGCCCCACCCGAGTTTGCGCCTGGGCTATCACAGTTTGCAATTTAAAAAAAAATATTTTACACAGTTGCCGCACTACAAAAAAAAGATGCACTTTTTCCCTTTTGGGTTGTAATCAAGTTGTTAACGCGAGGCGTGTGCCGGAGACGCGCGTGCTGTCAGGTCGGAGACGGGCCGCGGACTGACGGCAGCGGTAGCGCTCGGCCTGAGCCCTCCCCGCCGTGACGTAGGCGATGGTGGAAATTAGCAGCTTCCGAGCGAGGGTCGCCGATGTAGGTCACGGGGACTGGGCTGCACTTGCCCATTCTACCGTGCTGATACACTTGACAAGTTTAAGGACGTAAGTCATTATGCGTCCAATCTACGGGCTCGTAGCAGTTGTGGGCGACATCGACTGCCTTACAAACAATCAATGAATAAGCTCCGAATAGTTATTCCGTGTTTTGTAAACGTCATTTTAAATTAGAGTAAAAGATACAAAAGACGGAATAACAATTCGGAGCTTATTCTTTTTTTATTTGTAAGACCCCGAATGTTCAACTTCGATTTAACGCTACGGATAGAGAAACAAAAGATAGCCTATGCAATGTTTTGTTCCGTACGAAACGATACATGTTTTGGATTTTTTATCAGTATGTAATAGCACCCAAAATTCTTAGATTTTTATTATAGTTTTTAAAGATCTCGCGAAGTTAAAGTTTTCGTAGCTGCTACGGACTACGATTCAGATGTGAGAAGAATCAGTTACGTAGTTTTATATAGGTTTTTAAGTTTTCTTATTATTAATGATTGCTTTACACAAAAGATGTTTCGTGTATGCCACCAAAAATAATAAAGAAGTTGCTGAAAGAAATAGGACGAACTGAAAATTTACGGGCCTTCCAAATAGAAAAAAATGTTTCATTAGCGGTAATTTAGCTACAAGGATAAATATTATTTTATTTGACATTTTTATAATTATCATTTAGCCTAGTTTCATTTTAATGATAACGTTTTTTGGGACTTTAATTAACTATCGCTCTAATAGGTAACTACATTGACATAAATATTATAAGTTTACAAGATTAATAACGGTTAAATGATTAAAATAGCTTTACTGTACTTTAGAAGTACGAAATTCTTAGTGAATTATGACTGGCTGCCGAAATGGGAATTTATCGCACTTAAAATTTCCATTTCGGCACCTTCCCAATTTGGCACCCCATGAGTGCCGAAATGGGAAAGTGTCGAAACGAAACTAAGCCTAATTTTCAATATATTTTGTGTATATGGGACAGTTTCTATGGCATAGTACATAGGAGAAACCCTAATAATGCAAACCACATTTAGAGTAATTAATATTCACAGAAATAATAAATAGACATTCGAAACAGAACAGTAATCGTCGAGATAGTTACTATAGATCTTTCATATCTATTCACTAAAGCCTGGTATAAATCTTTGTCCGCAAAATTTTTTGTTGGTTGTTAGATTGCTTTTCAATTTAAAAAAAGAAGACAAAGTGTTGAAAAAATTCCACGAGCGGGATTCGAACCCGCACCACCCCATGACATGCCGGGTCAGGCGCACTACCAACTATGCTATCGTCGAATCGCCTTTTCGAAAATTTGTCTTTTTTGTAACTGTAATTTATTTGCAACAATATTTGCGTAAAATTATATGTAAATAATCATATTGCTTTCCTTTTTTATGAAAAGGTATATTTATATCTATTCTATTTACTTAATTTTTCCGGCACATGCCGTAATTTTTGTTTTAGACTTTTGTTTTGTAACGCCTTGGTGGCTGAGTGGCGTTCGGCCCGATACCCGAAGGTCCCGGGTTCAATTCCCAGGTCGGGCAAAAAGTATTTCGGATTTTTCGATGCACAGCCCGGGTTTGTGATCCTGATCACCAACCCGCACTTGGCAAGCGTGGTGATTAAGCCATTACCCATCAATTGTAGCGATGACTTGATTTCATTGATGGAGGCCTTTGCCCAGCAGTGGGACAATTATAGGCTGTTTACTTAATTTACTTTTTGTAAGTCTAGTATAAATGTTGTTTCTTTTTCTATTGACCGACGAACCCATACAATTGTCTAACCCCTAATCCATTTTAGGCAACGTTGTAGGCAACGGTCACCTAAAATGGATTAAGGGTACGTATGATGGTTAAAATTGGTTAAAATAGAGGTAGACTTGACACCTAACTTGAGGAGCTCGATGGTGCAGTGGTTAACGCGTCCGGTCTGCGAGTGGTGAGATTAAGCAACTTTAGCAAAGGCCGGTCATAGGATGGGTGACCAAAAATTAATCATCTCGAGCTCCTCCGTGCTTCGGAAGGCACGTAAAGCCGTTGGTCCCGGCTGCATTAGCAGTCGTTAACAACCACCAATCAGCACTGGGTCCGCGTGGTGGTGCATGGCCTATTCTCCCTAACTATCCATAGGGAAGGCTCGTGCCCCAACAGTGGGGACATAAAAATGAGCTGATGATGTCACCTAACATCTTTCATTAAGAGTTCCAACCTAAAATTGCCAAATTTAATTGTTTATAGTTTTACTCTTAATGATGAAATACCTGAATATTTTATGTTATAAACAAATAGAAACAACTGGCTTTCATGAATGCGTGCACCAGCAATCGCAACTATTATTAGAAAAAAAAAACTTAATATTGTTCTTAAAAATTTGTCCCTAATAGCTTAATTGGAGGAGCTAACACCTAGATTGTGAAAGGTGTTGTCTGTCTTTTCGTCCTTTTTTAGTTTAGAAATAGTGAAATATATTTGTTCCAAACATGGCAAACAATTTGAGATTGTTGATGAGTCTAGTGTGGGAATAAATCTTTTATGTCTTTGACAATGCAACAAAAACAATACATCCTCAGTCTCAGTCCCACAGACATTTTTCATTTACAAATTTTCGTTATGTTCTCTTAAAAGTTAGTTTATTTAGTCAGTGCATTAGCGCTGCGATGTACTTGTGTTTTGGTCATACGGAGTCTTATGACGAAAGTTTAATTTAAAAGTTGTCGCTGAAGGGTTCATGCACCGTTTTACGGTTAGATCTTCTTTTGTTTTGTTTATTTTTTGTTGCGTTCGATTGTGGACGGTCGTACTGTCAACGACGAAAGTGAACGATGGCCAGACACATTAGGAAAGTTTTGTTTACTTACACTTAGGTACTTATAGGTACTAACATAGTTATAACTTATGTTTATTAAACAACTCTGTTAATATTACATAATATAGGAATATATTATTATAATATCTATAATTTTTATATCATCATCATCATCATCTCAGCCAAAAGACGTCCACTGCTGGACAAAGGCCTCCCCCAAGGATATGAGGGGTATTTGCCGTAATCGCCACGCTTGGCAGGCGGGTTGGCGATCGCAGTAAGTTGAGACTTAACCTCAGAGAGATGCTGCTGCCCATCCTCTGGAATGGTCCCTTAGTCGGCTTTTACGACACCCACGGGAAGAGATGGGGTGGTGCAATTCTTTATCCCCGGCACCACACAGGGGAATTTTTATATGTGTAGAAAAAACTTTGTACTTACCTATAATTTTTAAACACATTGCGCGCACGGAGAAATGTAAGATTATTCATAATTAAAGTTCACAACGAGAAGAAGTTATAATTTATGTTGTAATATGTGTAAGGTACATTACATTGCATTGCGTAAACATTGTATATTATTTGAATTACGCGACTACTGGGCAACCTCTTGTAATATAACAAAGTGATTACCAGTTAATATACCCCTGCTGAGAATCTAACCCGGCACATCTAGGTCTAAGATCGGTGTTGTATCCACGAGACCACAGGCGGTAGCATCTATGACAAGAATAGTTTCTTAATAATGATAAAGAAATTGACAAGAATAGTTTTATGAATGTTGATGCGATAAAAAAACCTGCGTTGCGTAACGACATCTTGCTTTAATCTCGTATGATAAGGAAACAGCCTGTTATCCGCGTTTACACAATCCAATATGTAACATGTTCTTTGAAGATACGTCGCTTAGTCTTCTTATTATTTATTTAACTTCTTTTTTTTTAAAGAGATTGCTAACTGCCTCAAACGGCATTTTCAGCGTTACCGGGCTTTTTTTTGGAGGCAGCGAGGTACGTAAAGGGTACCTAAAGCCGTGTGAAACGAATCACCTTCAGAGGTTTTATAGGGGGAACGGCATCACACACTTAAAAGTGCGTGTCCACGTGCCCCACCTGGAGTGCTGCACCTGGAGTGTGGAGTGCCCTTTATCGGATCGGTAGAGTTAACTCTAGATTATAACGAATTATAGAAAATAATAATAATAATAATAAAGGTTGGGTCAAGGGTCAGATGCAAAAGGCAGTACTCCTTGACACGGCACGTATTGTCAGGAAGTTCCTCACTTTGCAGCCCTGACCACCGGTAGGCCCGGCCCTGCCTCGCTGCTGGCGGTACTCTAGGATTAGATTTTTATAATGTTTTATTGATTTTATATTAAAATATTGTAAAAATCTAGTTTTAAGAAAGAAAATAAATGTAGAGTATAATAATAATAATTAATAATAATATTAATATTATTATTAATTATCTTGAAAAAAGGCCAGGTCAAGAGTACCCTAAACCGAAGAGCATGTATGAAGGAAATAATGAAAGTGGACGAAGCGAAACAAGTATGTATTGATCGTAGCAAGTGGAAAAAAGTGGTCTCTGCCTACCCCTATGGGAAAGAGGCGTGATTATATGTATGTATGTATGTATGTATAACGAATTATAACGCCATTATATACAACGTCTGCACTAGGTGCCTAGCCTAGTTCGAGTTATATTAGCTTTTCGATTCATTAAAAAAAACAAGTATTACTATGGTATTGAAGCAGCGCCTCTTGGGTACCTTGCGAGTTTAATTCGCAACTCAATAGTTAATTTTTAACCGCCTCTGTGGTCTAGTCTAGTCTAAGTCTAGCCCGCCGGTCTCAAACCCAGAGGTCCCGGGTTCGATTCTTAGCGGGTAGCACCAGCCAAACACAGTACACAAACATGTACGTTTGTGTGCTGTGTTTGGCTGGTGCTAGGGTTTGTTTGTCCGCCTGGCTAGCCACCAATAAATAATATATCGCATAACATAATTTTATATAACATAACTAGCTGACCCGGCGGACTTCGTACCGCTTTGACAGTTTCCATGAGAACAAAACAAACGAATTATTTTGTATTGGAAAAATTTCCAAAAAAATTTTTTTTTTTTGGGGTGGACCACCCATATCACTTAGGGGTATGAAAAATAGATTACGACCGATTGTCAGACCTACCGTATATACATATAAAATTTCATAAAAATAAATCGAGCCGTTTCGGAGGAGTATGGCAACTCACATGTGACACGAGAATTTTATTTATAGATTTTTTGTAACATGGTTGTGTTCCGGCAGCTGAAATAAAATAGCCAGTGTCTCAGTATTTGAGGATTCCGGGTGAAGTGCGCTTCCATCTTCGGCGTTACCGTCACTTACCATCAATTGAGGTAAGGCCTTCTCCGGAAGTCTTAAAGAAGAAAACAAAAGAATAAAGCCAAGCTCTTTGGCCAATGAGTACTCGCACAGTTTCGCCCAAGATCATTTTTGACCACGTTTTGACAAAACTTCCTGCAAATTGTCATCGACAAGGTTGAAATAGGTATTGTCAACTTATTGATGCAAGCGAAAAGAGTGCTTATCGTCTAAAGACACGTCGGTAAAAATCATGAAGTGGTAAACGACTTATTTCGCCGACCTTACTAAGTATAGAAGAATAGATAAACTTCGTCTCATGTAACAGCGAATAGGGTTGCCACATGCCACCTTTTCATACAATATACACTAATAAAAACAGGATATGTTTACATAAAAATAAATAAAAATACAATATAAGAAACGAATGTAATTAAAATCAGTGTAAAAATAATTTTAATAAAGGAATCTATTAATAAAAAATTAAGCAAATGCAACCGTACCGTCGTCGTGGTAACGTTTAAGTAAGGCAACACTTGGGGCAGCTGCTTCAAGCAGCGGCTGCATAGTGATCAATGGTTGCATTGATCACTATGCAGTCGCAGCTTGAAGCAGTTATGCTTGAGCAGGTCCATGTTTGTTTGTGAATAAACTTGTCATGGCATTATGCTGTGTGGCAACCAATTTGCCAGCAACTAGTTTAATTTTAATTTGATTTAAGTAACTTTAGCTGTAAAAATGCTTGGTCATCATTCTTTCTTCCTTTCTTTCTTTAAATAGATGACTGTAGTTCATAGTATGTAGTCGCAGCTTGAAGAAGTCGCATTCTGACTGCTTTAAGCTACTCCTGTATGGCCGCCCTTAGATGTAGAGTTTTAATTGTTTTTTTTAAATATTTTATCGTTGTTTGTTTTATTGGTAATCCTTAATAAACTAAACTATTAATAAACAACGAGTTTTAAAAATAATACATATACACAGTATTGTACTTCATAGTTGGTAAATTAAAATATACAACATAAATACTAGATTATTATTTTAACTGACCCGCCTAAGGTCATTGTTGCTGATTCTGTTACTGATATCAAGTAACTGAGTAACTTTATATAAATAGAATTTCTTTATGTACAGCTTGCCAAATCACTCGAGTAGGTATTTAATGTCATTACATAACATATATTTTATTTGACAAAGAGGTGGCAACCCTTGTAACAAAATAACCGAATAATGACAGCTATGATGAGAAGCGTTCATTCTCGATCCGTAACCGATCTACACATCATAGATTTGGCATGCTCCACAAACCCTGAACAATCGCATTACCAGACTATTTGTCTAACAAGCCATGAGATTTCTCGAACTACCATACCATTTTACGACTAAACAAATAGGATCTAATTGTATATTTACTTTGAGTATAATATAACATAGTAGACCAAAAAAACTTTCGACATACGTCACCATCATTATTTAGTGATGGCACTAAATAATGATGGTGACGTATGTCGAAAGTTTTTTTGGTATGGATCCATGCTAAATTTTAGAGATCATTACACAAAACTCTCGAGGAAGTCGATGCTGCATTGGTTAACGCGCCTGGTCTGCGAGTGCTGAGGTTAAGAAACTTCGCAAAGGCTGGTCATCGGATGGGTGACTGAAAATTTATCATCTCGAGCTCCTCCGGGCTTCGGAAGGCACGTAAAGCCGTTGGTCCCGGCTGCATTAGCAGTCGTTAACAACCACTGATCCGGACTGGACCTGCGTGGTGGCTTATGGCCCGTTCTCCCTATCCATCCATAGGGAAGGCTCGTGCCCCAGCAGTGGGGACATAAAATGAGCTGATGATGATGATGTCACAAAATTTCCTACGGTCCAATGTAATAACCTAAGTCCAGCCCAGTGTTCGATGTCATCGGACGTCCAGGGGGGCGATTTTTAAATCTCACCGGTGATCTCGAAATTAAAAGTGACATAAAATACACTATGAAAAGTTTTTTTGAATTATTTACAATTAGATTATTAAGATACACACAGTTTGAAATTGTCGGTGTCAAATATTTATCAGTGACTGAATAGTCATAAAATAAACAATATTAATCGATATCATAGCTTGAGATTTAGTTACCGGTTCATAAATCGCCACAGGAACTCTCTTTCCTTGAATCCTGCCTTTGAGGTTTAGTCGTAGGAACTCATAAAATAATATAATAGCAGTCCCAATAACAAAATATATAGGTACTTAACTAATTATATAAATCTTAAATGAACAGTCACAGAGTAGCGAGTAAAGTGAAAGTAAAAATATTTTATTTAAGTAAGCCTATTTTCAGCAACATTTTTAGTTTGTTATTTTACATTGTTTTACAGAATTCGATCCTTATAAGTGACACTATTCTTGTAATAATGTACTGTATGTTAGTTAATGTTAATAGCGAAATCCATCCAAACAAAAATCATATTATTTTCCAAATTTAATATTTTTGATCGCAGTCATGAATGAAAGATTATGTATTTTTAGTTATAATTATCGAAATCGGCCTCAAGTTTCTTTAAGTGTTTATCGCTATTTCTTATGATTTTAGATTAAGACATCTATTTACACCTGAAATATTCATACTCCATAGTTTGAAGGAAATTATTGAGGCTGCTTGGCATAATGCTTCACAAAATCACCGCATAGCGTTTGAAATACACTGCTGTTGTTGACTGTTGTTAGTAGTTAGAATAGTTAAAGTAAATAGTTAGATTTGGTTCCAGTTACCTTACGAAAAGTTTTTTTTTCCTAATTATAAACAAATAATATGTTAACCGACGACCTCCTTGGTCGAGTGGCTTGCACACCGGTTTTCATGGTGTCGCCATCTCTGAGGTCCCGGGTTCGATCCCCGGTCGGATCAATTTAGAAATACCTGTTTGTCTAAATTATTTCGGGTCTGGGTGTTTCCTATGTATAATAAGTATGTATTTAAGTATGTTTATCCGTTGTCTATTTAACGGTTATAAAGTTAGGTGTCAGACATCCTTGCGCAAGCACAAGGGACCATCTACGTCAGGTCATAACGCCTGATCAGACGCGCCGGTACGCATCCTTTATCCGATACTTATAAGACTAGTGTATGACACAAACCCGGGCTATAGGCATGCATCCAAAAATCCGAAACACACCTTGCCCGACCTGGGAAATGAACCCGAGACCTTCGGGCATCGGGCCGAGCCATTTGCCAGTCGGTCACCGAGGCGTTAATATTAAAAAGAGGTTTAATTTTTCTGTTTGTTTATTTGTATGTAAAGAGTAAATTCTGAAACTACTTAACCGTTTATTAAAATTCTCTGACTTAAAGAAAACTACATTATTCCTCAGAAATCTAGATATTTTAATTTGTATTTCATCGAAATTCCATTGTGTTCCCAAGATATTAGTTTCTTTTCTAACGGCTAGCTTTTTAGTCTAAAGACCTTTATATGTACAACATGGAAGCATTAAAGATTATGATTATATATCTTTGACGTAAAGGCAAACTAACGTTTCGCTGTTATTATCAGTACTCATTTAATTTCGTATCAAAAGCTATATTCAATCATACATCAATTTTATACCTGTTACCGTAATTGTATACCTATTGGCTATCTAATAAAAAAGTGTTTGAATCCCATTAATATTTCCATATAAATGTAAATAAAACCTAAAGGTTTGTCCATTGGGGATCCATTTCATTATATTCGCGAGGCTGAATCAATCCCAATTTTCGTTGGGAATTTCGAACAATACAGCTTTTTTTCCCTGGAAAATTGCTCGCAGCGGAGACGGGAATATTGCGTTATGTATTCGGGACTTTCCGGGACGCTTTACAAATAAAGTGGAGTCTAAAAGGAAATATTTCGAAACTCATTACAGGTAATCAAGAAAAGCAATTTGGGCAAAGGAAGCGAAGGGCCGGCCCAACATCGGAATCAAACAGGTATTGGATTGAGGTGTACTTTGCGTTAATGCGAAAAGCACTCCTGAGAATAAGGAACTTATCTATCATGCTTTACTAAAGTAATTAGCTTATTAATTCTCCCACTGCTGGGCTAGTGACGCCATCATTGAAATCAAGTCATCAATGATGAGTATAGGCTCACGGCGCTTTCCAAATGCGGGTTGATAATCATAAACTCGGGATAGATACGATAAATTGGTCTACACGATATGATAGACGATTGGATTGATACGATAAATTGGTCTACACACTATTTTTAAGAGCTCTGCAAATGACTTTACTCCACCTGATGTAAAGTAGAATTGAAGTTACGACGCAAAGATGACTGGTGCAGCGTAAAAACCCTTTCGGTCCCATGGTACAACTACTATGCCCAACTGGTTGTGCTGTGGGCACTTTTGATTCCCTTCTACACAACTGATTGTACCATTAAGAAAAAAATACCTATGGCCAAACAAACGAAAACTCGAATCCTTGCTTGTGCCGTGGGTGTTTTTAAGACTCAACTGATTGATCCGTCGGGCGAAAAACTGTACCTATTAGTTGATTACTTAACTGCTTTGTGTAGGGTATGCATGTATTTTTTTTATTATTTGTATTTTTAGTCGCACTAAATTTAATAGAGTTTGTGTCATGGGTCCGGAAGGGTAAAAACAACGCAGCATCAGTCACCATCACCCTGCCAGCCTACAAGCTATCTTTTTACGTCTCTTGATGGTAGGAAAGAGTAAAATCGTGTGCTGGTAGACTATTCCATCTTTGGAGGTGCGACGAAAACGCGAGTCATTAAATTTCTTGACAGACATGGCAATGAATCTCTAGATATCTGGTTGAGTGCCTTACCATTAGGCTACACTACACACCAGTTAGCCAGTGCTTTCAGGACGCAATATAGGTTATACTTATTTTCTAAATTTTTTTTTTTTTTTAATATTAGAAGGAGGCAAACGAGCAGGCGGGTCACCTGATGGAAAGCAATCACCGCCGCCCATGGACACCCGCAAAACCAGAGGAATCACAGATGCGTTGCCGGCCTTTAAGGAAGGAATAGGCTCGTTTCTTGAAGATTCCTAAGTCATATTGGTCCGGAAATACCGCCGCTGAGAGCTGGTTCCACAGCACTGTAGTTCGTGGTAAAAAATTACGTAAGAAACGCACAGTAGTAGATCGCCATCCATCAAGATGGTGTGGATGGAAAGACAGTCGATTGCGTGTAGTGCGGTGAAGGAAATCAGCGGCAGGGATCAAACCGAACAATTCCTCAGAGCACTCCCCATGATAAAGGCGATAAAATATACAGAGAGATGCAACGTCTCTCCGAAGGGCCAGTGGATCGAGCCGACCAGAGGTTACCACGTCGCCGACAACTCGAGCAGCTCTGCGTTGAATGCGGTCAAATGGGAGGAGTTGGTACTGGGGCGCTCCAGCCCAAAGATGGGAACAGTATTCCATATGAGGCCTGACCTGTGCTTTGTAAAGCTGTAAGCGATGGGTCGGCGTGAAATACTGTCCCGCTCTATTGAGCACACCCAGCTTTTTCATTTTTTATTTTTCATCTGAAGAAAAAAATAATTATTATGTCTCAGAATTTTCAAATTATATTATGAAATTAATGAAGTTAATCACAAAGTTGGACTTACGTTTTGAATATTTAATCATTTCAATGGCCAGAGAATATGATGTTTGTAAAATTATACTTTAAGAAAGTTCATTAAGAATATTAAATTGTAAGGTAAGTCATTTATTATTATACTTAAATAGGCTAAGCAATATTTCAATTTTTATGTTGGTTTAACCTACAAACATTAAGTATAAATGTGTAAATATAATTAATAAGACTATAATTATATTGTTTCACGCTATAACAGATAAACGGATTTAGATTGAATTGAACTCACAGTTCATCTCAGCCAAAGACGTCCACTGCTGGACAAAGACCTACCCCAAGGATATGAAGGGTATTTGCCGTAATCGCCACGCTTGCCAGGCGTGTTGGCGATCGCAGTAGGTTGAGGTTAACCTCAGAGAGATGCTGCTGCCCATCCTCTGGAATGGTCCCTTAGTCGGCTTTTACGACACCCACAGGAAGAGATGGGGTGGTGCAATTCTTTATCCCCGGCACCACACAGAACTCACAGTTACAGCATGTGATTCCCAGTTCTGTATGAGTACTATTCTCATCTGTAATTAATTACTTACGGCAATATGGTTCCTCAGGACACCCCATCTCTTACAATTTAGAACTTTTTCTTACACTGACCGACTAACATATTTGAGCCTGTATTTCTAAACGAATAAAATACTCCTTACACCCATCTTACGTATACGGTCGTACCTCTTTACAAAGGTGAGAATGGTGTGAGTTGTGGGAAACATAAATTATGGTAATTGTTACAATTCACTGACGCGTCACCCACCTTCTCCTAAAAATACCGATCCAACCGTGGAAATATTACTATATTCATACATTCGAAGCATAAAATATTGATTTGCCATTCTTAGGGCACGAGGGTAAGGATACGCTTCCACACCAGATATGTGGAGCATCAATATGTTCTTAGCAAGGCTTTAGCAACCTAGAGCTCCTGGTTTTAAGGTTTGTATTTACGTGAGCTGATCGAATGAACGGCTTAACATAAAATGGTGCAGTTTGATAAATTACTCCGGCGTGACGCGTCGAAATCACTACCGGCTCCCAGCTATTATGAAAGCTGAGTAATTTGTGGGTCGCCATGTTTTATTTTCATTCTGGAACATAGCGCTTAGGTTCGAGCCAGTGTTGTTCTATAGACAATGAGATGATGCCGACGCTACGAGTTCGTCATTGTTTTTTAGTTAAAATCGGTCAATGGGAGTCAGCACTCAGCCCGCAACCTGAGACTCGGTCAGTAGTGTTATACTTACATGAGGTTTCGAACTTTTTAAATTATTAAGGTGAATTACGTAGCAGCGATTAGTATCTACCTATATACACTAGAACCTTACTAGCTTTGTCCATAACGGCAACTAACATTAAAGAAACTAGGAAGTACCAACTTGGAGGAAGTAACAACAAGCTGTTATTCTAAATTGATAAAATGAGAGGCGAGGTCAATTGGATACATTTTTACAAATAACAACTGACTTAGAAAACGAATGCGATTTCAAACCAAAATAGATGACAAATTAAGGTATAAAAGTTTATTTCCAACGGTAAAAGTTTAGTTCCGAACGGTGTAACACCTACCACCGTTTGGAACTAAACTTGTAAGTACCTGAAATGCTTCAATTTTGAAAAGGAATAAAAAAGCAAAGTGGTATCAACACATAGACATAAACAGTTTTCAAAGGAGGGGAGAGGAAACCCACACCAAAAAACATAATATGTTATGAAATGTGAAATATTGTTCCTAAGGGATGGCACGCATTTTTCTTTATTATGTGACAGGTAAAACTATTATTGCTCCCACATAGTGTGGGTATGTCATATTTAATACGCTTAGCGCTTACTAAATTGTATTTTCTTTTACCAATACAGATGACAGACAATATTACTAAGCGTCTTACGCTAAATAATACACGTAACTACAATCAAATGGTGATCGTAGTCCTAAGAAATTATTAGAACCTTATCGAAACATTAATAATGTACTATCCATTTAATTGTTAATAACGTTAGAGAGAACAATTGAACTGATCGTAGACAGTAGAGATAGTATTTTATTTATTGTGCCATATCTCGAGAGTAAACTACTATTTACGACCAGTAAACTACTATTTGACGACCTCCTTGGCCGAGTGGTTTGTACACCGGTTTTCATGGTGTCGCTATCTCTGAGGTCCCGGGTTCGATTCCCGGTTGGGTCAATTTAGAACTTATTGATTTTCTAAATTGTCGCAGGTCTGGGTGTTTCCTATGTATAATAAGTATGTGTATTTTAAGTATGTTTATCCGTTGTCTAGTAACCATTTATCGAGTTTCATAACGAAGCTTCTCTTGGGCTAGATAATTGGTGTAAGTGTAGGAAAGTTTATTTATTTATATTTATTTACGACTGGTTAGTTCACATAAACAAGGTACACATTAGAAAATGTTCCTTGAAAAATTTCCTTGAAGAAGCTTCAACGCCTCGGTGGACGAGAGGCGCTCGGCACGATACCCAAAGACCTCGAGTCGGGCAAGGGGTATTTCGGATTTTGTTGCATAATACATAGCCTGGGATTGTAATCATCAATCCGCATTTGGCAAGCGTGAAGATTATGCCCATCAAGTAGTGGCGACTTGACTTCAATGATGGAAGCCTTTGTCCAGCAGTGGGACAGTTATAGGCTATTTACTTTACTTCACTTTAGAGCATATTAAAACCCCTGTACTAGTTAGCTTTATAATTTTAATTTTAACTTTTTTTTTTTTTTTTTTTATTAACGGGTAAGCACAGTTCCTTGATCTCACCTGATGTTAAGTGATGATAAGGCGGTAAGGTGATGGAAGCGCGCTTCACCCGGGATCCTCAACTAGTGACCTCACCTCGAGTACCTCAGTACTGGCTATCTTATCTGTAGCTGCCGGAACACAACAATGCTAGAAACATTGATGTTATGGCGACATATTTAGATAAGATGGTGGTAGCTAGCCAGGCGGACAAACAAGCCCAACCACCAACCAAACCGAGTACACAAACATGTACCCCCGCTGGGAATAGAACCCGGGACCTCTGGGTCTAAACCAGTGGTCTTAGCCACTAGACCACAGAGACGGTGAAAAATATCAATTTTGAAATATATCAGCCTAATGAAAAGTATCAAATACCGCGCTGACATCGTTTATCGCGTTAAACCGTATGACCTACACCGAAAAATGGCAGGCTAAAGGCGGAGTTAGGGTAATTGTTTCCCAGTGAACTGATAAAAACAAAGGTGCTCGCCTATCTATCCCTTTGAATTATATATGAGGCAAGGCGTCGCTACGTTAACTTTAATCTCATCCAGGAGAATATCAAAGGTGGAATGTAAAGGTCAGAGCACGAAGGGAACATTGATTAGGAAATTGTTAAGTTTATATTTGTAGTAACGTTATATTATGTTGTTTTTTTATTGGAGGACCTACTTCATCTAAGAGTAGGTGCATTTGTTTTAGGTTTTTTAATACATATAGTAGAACCAATCAAAATCGTGTGACATTGATGTAATGCAATTACTTAAGAAGCATATTTCTTCGAATCTCATGTTAGAGAGCACGGAAAACATAGACAAATTCGAAAACATAGACGAGGAAACAGAATTCAATAACAAACTTAAACAATTACTAATTAGAAAAGCATATTATACAATTACGGAGTATTTTAATGATAAATTTTAGAAAAACATATTTCGAATAAGTACATCATCTACTTTGATTATTATTGTTACTATAATAATATAATAACTATGAATTGAATATATTCTATATCTATATATATAAAAATGAATCACTGAAATGTATGTACGCGCATAACTTCCGATCGACTGCACAAAATTGGATAATTCTTTTTTTTTGAGTTTGTTATTGTCAGGACAAGGTTTGTACAGAAGAAAATTAAAAGAAAAAAGAAATTTTTAGTAAAATATTTTTTTTTGAAATATCATGTTATAAAATAAGGAAAGATCTGGTGAAGGTCGCGGGAAGCCGCTGGATGCGAGCAGCACAAAACCGGTCGTTGTGGAGATCCTTGGGGGAGGCCTTTGTCCAGCAGTGGACGTCTTTTGGCTGAGATGATGATGTTATAAAAAGTGAGTGAGTGAATGAATGTGACTGAATGACGTACAGAGCATTTGACAACTTCAAATGGACAATACGTCATCCCAATATATTATAATACTCTTTGTCATTACCGCTTTTTTTGCAAAAGATATCGGTGTTTCGTGTGTTTGAAGGTTTATCATAGTGTTATTTAATGTTATTGATTTACGCCCGTTCCCTATATTCTATCTGTCTGTTGTTTTGCTTATTGGAGTTAGAAATTTGACATAATTTGTATGGAGCTTATGTCAAATTTGTATCTATAGTAGGCAAAACAACAGATAGATGGTTATTGGGAACGGTAGTTAAAGAAAATGCCACCTGTGAGGCGTCAAAATATCGGTCGGCGTACGAGTAATGCATATCGAATTCACAACACGGTCCATGAATCATGTTCTTCTTCACTATTTCAAACAATTCTAGATTTACTTCGGGAATTTCTGCGCAAATTATTGAGTCAATTTCATCTGGTCTTATTTTTTCGAGGCAGTCCTCTCTTCTGCCACTCTACAGAGTACATCCAACATCGTACGTCTCCGAAGACATGTAATTTTACAATGAAGTTCATAAGCGCTTTGAGTTTCTGCTTGAACACTCGTGCTGTTGTCATGACGATAGCTGGATGATTGACCGGATAATAACAAATTTGTGATTTCTATCCATTTTGGGTTGCACGTGAAAGTAATATTATGACGCACGTAGATCATAGCATCTTGCGCATTATTCGTGCATGTATCTCGAGCTCTCCACATACGTATAAAAATATACATATATATACTTAGATAAAGATAGAGTAATACGTATACATATCCTATCTTCTATCTAATATATATAAAATTCTCGTGTCCCATGTAGGCTGCCATACTCCTCCGAAACGGGTCGATCGATTTTTATGAAATTTTATATGTATATTCGGTAGGTCTGACAATCGGTCGTAATCTATTTTTTATACCCCTAAGTGATAAGGGTGGTCAACCCCAAATTTTTTTTTACCTTTTGGATTTTTTTTAAATTTTTTTTGCTGAAAATATGTGACATCAAAAATACATTCAACCCTAAATTTTCACCTTTCTATCAACCACCCCTATTTTTTAAAACCATCCAGTTTGCTTGTGTTAGCTAAAGATGGGCTAACAAAAATATTGTACACACTGTAGCATTAATGGATTGATATTGTTTGTTAGTGTTATTGTCGTAATTAATTATATATATAGGAATAAATTATAATCATCATCAGCTCATTTTATGTCCCCACTGCTGGGGCACGAGCCTTCCCTATGGATGGATAGGGAAAACGGGCTTTTAAACCACCACGCGCGCCCAGTACGGATTGGTGGTTGCTAACGACTGCTAATGCAACCGGGACCAACGTCTTTACGTGCCTTCCGAAGCACGGAGAAGCTCGAGATGATACATTTTTGGTCACCCATCCGATGACCGGCCTTTGCGAAAGTTGCTTAACCTCAGCACTCGCAGACCGGGCGCGTTAACCACTGCGCCATCGAGCTCCTCAAATTATAATACCTAAATTATAATAAAGTAAAAAAATAAATGTTTATTGTTTGTGTTGCAAATAAACAGGCATTTATTTTTGTTGGAAATAAAACTTTGATTTGTATTATGGACGGATCGATTTGGGAATCGATTATCGATATTCAATTTATTTAGTGGCATAATGGCCCCATCACTAATTGTTCTCTTTTTTTTTTGGTACTTGTTTCGGGAAAACAACAGGGCTGCTGGTTTATAGGTTATCGTGTGTTGATAATTAAATAGATTTTAAGCAGTAATAAGGGCATTTGGAGCCGTATTATTCAAATTAAGTGTATTGTGCAATCTGTGTCTTGTGTGTGTGTAAATCGTAAGCGAATCGCTTCGGGAGTACAATTCGCCATCCCATGGTTGGATGTCGGCGTCTTCGCTGCTGGAGAAAACAGGTATTTCCTCGGGGGAAAGTGCATTTCGGGGTAGCCGTTGGGTGTGATTAGGGAACCCGAGAAGACCCGGACTCGGATTCAGGCCCCATCAGACCATATGGATCCCGTTCTGGACGGCGGGAGCGGCATGGAACTGTGAGTGGATTTTGTGGATTTTATGGTGTAACCTAATTTTAAACGGTAGCAGATAGTGTGAATAGTGGTTTCCGCAACAGTTTGTTATTTTTATATTCTGTCATCGTTCACAGCGCTCCATGCCTCTTTCACTCATATACACATCCTCACACGCTTAAATACTTACAATAAGTTAGTTATTTTTTTTCTACCCTACAAATTCCCTAGAAATAATTGGCAAAACAACGTTTGCCGGGTCAGCTAGTATATTTATAAATTTACTCTAATAAATAATGTAATTAATTAACAGTATAATTATTATATAGAAAATAAATAAATTAATCTTACATATTTTCAATTATATTAGCAGTAGAATAAGATTAGATATTAATTTCCTCTCAAAACATTGTCGTGCCCAATCCGGGCCCATAACATTCTATCTAACTAATATTCGCTTCGTCGCAGAATGTCTCTTTCGCAAAATGTCCCCTTGTCGCAAAATGTCCCTTTCGCAAAATGTATACTTAAGGAGAGCATTAAATGATTGAATTGAATTGAATTGAAAGCGTATCTTAGTTTAGCTTAGCTTCTTTTTACAAATATCATAATCCAAAGAGAAACGGTCGACTGAACGATCACAGCTTCGTACCCAATCAGTCAACCGTTATTCAATCAGGCACTGTTACAGTGTCGACCTTCGAGGTCGTGGTGCAGTTCCTGAACCCCAAATGTATAAAAAAAACAGTGTTAGCGTTTCTCTCGGCAGTTAATATAAGTCATTCAAGGCTGTTCAGCTGCATTTCCTTGTTGACAAACTAACGGTTCCGTAAAAAAAACATGTTAGAAAAAGTCGACACAAACGGAGTTTAGCACTCGCGCGATAAATGTTTTGAACTTATTTCCCCTCAATATAAGAGTCTTTTTAAACAGTACCTACTACGGGGCAGCCCTTAGTCTTCAGCTCACCTAATTGATTTACTTAATTAATAATTAATTGTATGTCACATTGCAGATGACACATAGCAACGGTACAGATGTCACGCCCTGCGAGGATAGGCCTTTGTAGGGCATCACCATGTGTCATTATTTTTAAGTAACGAAAACTGGTGCCCTGCCTGGCTACCTCAGCGTCACCGGACTCTTTTTGGGGCGGCGAGGGTTCCTCAAGCCTTGTGAAACGAAAGACCGTCAGAGGTTTTCTAGGGCGAATGGCATCATGAACTAGTGCGTGACCCCGTTACCTACTAGATACTCCGAGGAGTTTAAATACGCTCACTCCCTATAGATTAAGAGTGTTGATATGCTAAAACTAATGCATGTATTGTATTCTAAAGTATACGCGAACACTACACATTGAAATGAAACAACTTTGAAGGATTTACTCGCGTTTATTTTATAAATTAGTTTTATTTAATGTTTATCCCGAATGACGTTTCGAACCCTTTGCTGGATAAACATTAATTAAAACTTATGTATAAATCAACGCCTCGGTGGCCGAGTGGCAGAGCGCTCGGCCCGATACCCGAAGGTCCCGGGTTCAATTCCCAGGTCGGGCAAAATGTATTTCGTATTTTTCGATGCATAGCCCGGGTTTGTGATCATCAACCCGCACTTGGCAAGCGTGGTGATTAAGCCATTACCCATCAATTGTAGCGATGACTTGATTTCAATGATGGAAGCCTTTGCCCAGCAGTGGGACAGTTATAGGCCGTTTACTTATGTATAAAACAAACGCGAGTAGATCCGTAAAAGTTTTTTCATTTTAATGCATGTCTTATCTATCATTGCTGATTCCGGCTACAGCGACCGCTTTTATGGACTGCCGTCACGGAGGTTCTGTTGATCTGCCCTTTCGTGCGCTCGCAAGTGACTAAAATAGCCAATTTTTGCGAGAAAAGTGCGGTCACACAGGCAGGTCAAGATTCCACCGCGACAATTGTAGGAAATAGCCGCAGGTAGTCGGGCTTTGAGCTCATTTCGTTTAAAGTCCAGCTCTTCTACACGTTTACCCTCGAAAGCGTAGATCTTTTGCTTAACGAGGCGTCTCCATTTGGGTTGATTTCCAGCAATCGACTCCCATTCCGAGGGCTCGATGTCGCATCTTTTCATATGCCTCTTCAACACGTCCTTGTGCCGCAAACGCTGTCCGCCTTGCTCTCGCTTGCCTTCTTGAAGCTCGCAGTAGAAGACGCGTTTGGCAATCCTCTCATCGGGCATTCGGAACACCTGACCACACCAGCGTAGCTGACGCCCCATCAGACACGCCTCTATGCCGCTTCTGTGTTCCTGATGCGGTCGGACCAGTGGATGCCTATAATGTCCCGAAGGCACCGCATGTGGAATCGATCAAGTGAGCGAATTTGCCTGCGGTACAAACACCAGGTCTCGGACGAGTATAAAAGGTTAGGCAGAACTATAACCTGGTATACAGAAACCTTTGTCGCTACCTTCAAATCATGTGAACAAAACACAATAAGTCTTAGTTTGCCAAATGCAGCAAAGGCATTTATTTCGGCATCTAGGTCGCAATTTGCAGTAATAGTGCTTCCCAGGTACTTAAACTTTTCGACTGGCTTCAGGACGTCTCGACCGAGACGGATTGGAACCTGTTCAATCTGTGAACCAACGGTCATAACCTCGGTCTTCTTCACACAGATCTTAAGACAGAACTTTTTGCAAGACTCGGCAAGACCAGTCATCAGTCTTTGTAGAGAAGCAGGGGAGTCCGGCACAAAACAGAGGTCATCTGCGTACATAATCTCTGCCACCGTGTCACATGATATTTTCGTCCGCGCCTCTAAAAACCAGATTGTCCAGACTGAACAACTTACCATCTGTCCGAAAGCGTATGCGCACTGCATCCGAAACTATTGCAGCGCAGTCTCTGTCGACCACCGCGAAGTAGATTGCAAACAGTGTAGGAGCAAGGACACAGCCTTGTTGTACGCCGCATGTGACTGGGAAAAGCTCTGTTTGGTCGCCGTTGACCGCAACACAACAGCTCATGTTATTATGTAAACGTCGTATCAGTCGCACAAACCTTTCAGGCTTCATTAATATCCACAGAGCTTAGAGAAGCTCAGTGGACCAATTTCTGTGGAATGCTATCAAATGCTTTTTCTAGGTCAACAAAAGATAGGAACATTGGTTGACATTGTTCTCGACTCTTTACATGCAGTTATCGGACAGAATAGATGGCTTCGCAGGTTCCTCTTCCTGGACGAGAATCAAATTGAGCCTCTGGCAATATGTCTTCTGATAGTGTTAGAGGCCGGTTGAGGAAAACTCTGGCGAAGACATTTCCGGGCACGGAAAGGAGCGTCACACCACGATACGAATTGCAGTGTGATCTGTCACCTTTGTTTTTATACAAAGAACGATACGATAGACTTTAAATTCCGATGGAACCAGTTCTTCTTCCCACATTGTGGTGAAGAGTTTCCATAAAGCATTGTGTAACTCCTCCCCGCCGTATTTTATTAATTCAAATTCAAATTCAAAATCATTTATTCAGTTTAGGCTTCAAGTAGCTCTTGTGAATGTCACTATTCGGTTCGTATACCGCCATCGGTTTACGAACCGAAGTCGAACGAAATCTACCCTGGGCGGGAGATCTTCTACTGAGAAGAACCGGCAAGAAACTCAAGTGTCCAGCTCTTTTCTCCCTTACAGCGTCAAAAATATTGGAAAATGCCCTATCATAGCAGGACACGTCCCATAACAAATAAACACAAAAAATATAGAAGACAACCACAACATGTAAAAAAAAAATAAAATAAAAAATCTTAGTTAACAAATTTACATCAGGTAAAAGTTTCAATTTCCACAATGTCATACAGTACCACTACAGTAGGTACTCTAGTAAAAGTCAAACAATGTTTAAGAAAAACAAAGTCAAACTATAGTGAATAATACTAAAAATAAGATAAGTATGCAAGAGCAGACCAGCCTCCACAGGCGGCACCCGTTAACGAGTATGACATTATGAATCAGCCATCGCTTCGCTATCGCATCGCTATTGCTCTCCTTATCCATCCATAAGGCTTGTATCCCAGCAGTGAAGACATAAAAATGAGCTGATGATGATGATGTTATTGCTGGATCTGTTCACTGCTTGAATCTCTCATCGATCTACTGATAATGTTACGCCCAATTTCAATCAATGAATACTCGTGTCAATTCCAATTTCCCTTTCAGTTAGGTGTCTGTTTAGGTTGAGTAATACTGTTTCAATGAGGATTACTATCGATATGTTCACATACGTACTAAGTGCTTCGCTTCTAATTAACCAACGGCAGCTTACGATTGAAACATTTATTACCAATAAATCATATGAGCGAAATCAATATTCGAAGATTGAAATTTATATCTAAAGCTAACCTATTTGGAAACATCGAGATACCGTTATGACATTATGTTATCGCAAATATGAATGATTGTATTGATCTCGTTATCTTATCGATGTTTTGGGATGACAATAAAAATGATAAAAGTATCGATGAATCATCTTTAATGCGTATAGTTCAGTTTCGTATTTCAACTGTTGTGTTTGTAGTTTTTCGTGCATTGATCAGCATGTGTATTTTGAGTACTCGATTAACATCATACTAGGATTGAAATTTTATATTTTTTTCAATTCTCGTAAGATGTTTATAGTAACTGTATTTATTTTTATCTAACTTCAATAAAAGGAAGAGGAGGTTATTATGTTTCATTTTTGATGTGTTTATTTATTTATATATCGCTGAAGATTTCGCTAGGATTCGAACAAGTGCCCTCTGGGGTTTAAAAATGACGGATTCTGGGACTTTGAACCTTTTTTAACTCTTCGCTAAGTGTGATAGTGTTTTCAAAATATGTTCAGGAACGTAATTATAATAATAATAATAATTATTATTATTTTTGTTCCCCTCTGGTTTCTCACTTGGACGAGGCCAAGGCCGCCTGGAGTGCAGCTTGCCCGAATTCCGAATATCCTACAAACACCTCTTCCCAAGGCTTTGGGACGAGCCTCTCTGCGGACTGTTGCGTAATAACTTTATCAACACGTCTTCTAGCCCTGCAGAGTGCGCTCGCCTCTTAGCTGTAGGGAAATGGGAGTCAGGTCTTTGGTTGCAGGCGTTACCATCTCCTAATACGGGTACTCTGTTGGACCGCAGTACTTTTCGCCTTGCCACTGCTTTGCGTCTTGGCGCCTCCAGTATCGTCCCTCATCAATGACGTTGCGGCGCGCCAGTGGGCAGCCTCGGTCACCACGGGCTGTCCTGTGCTAGAAGTGCTGGTCGCATTGCTCGTCATCATAGCCTGAATGACGTTGTTCGACGGGCTCTTGTCACCGCTGGAGTACCAGCAGTACTCGAACCCTCTGGTCTGGCACGTGATGACGGCAAAAGACCGGACGGCATGACCCTATTTCCTTGGAAGGTGGGACGGGCTCTGGTATGGGATGCAACTTGTGTCGATACGCTTGCACCGTCCCACATTCCAAGCACTTCTGTTAGCGCTGGCGTGGCTGCAAATCATGCAGAGAACCTCAAACGGCGAAAGTATGAGAATCTGACTGGGGATCTCATATTTGAGCCGTTTGGGGTAGAGACTTTAGGTCCATGGGGCCCGGGTGCTCACAAACTCTTTAAAGATATTTCTATTAAACACCCGGGACCCCAGAGCTAGCAGCTACTTGGGCCAGCGTATAAGCATAGCTATCCAACGTGGCAATGCTGCTAGCTTACTGGGCACTCTGCCTGATGGGGATGATTTGGGGCAAATTTTTTATTTATAGTTAATAGTAGATATAGTTTATAGTTTTTTGTAAGTTTAATTTTAAGTAGTTTTATTATTATCTTGTTTTTGTCTTTGTTTGTAAATAACCATATAAATTAATATTAAATAAAATAATTATTATGTTAATTTCTGTATTGAAATTCAAGTTTTTTTTATTTAATTATTATTTGAGGAGCTCGATGGCGCAGCGGTTAACGCGCCCAGTCTGCGAGTGCTGAGGTTAAGCAACTTTCGCAAAGGCCGGTCGTTGGATGGGTGACCAAAATGTATCATCTTGAGCTCCTCCGTGCTTCAGAAGGCACGTAAAGCCGTTGGTCCCGGTTGCATAAGCAGTCGTTAACAACCACCAATCCGCACTGGGCCCGCGAGGTGATTTATGGCCCGTTCTCCCTATCCATACATAGGGAAGGCTCGTGCTCCAGCGGTGGAGACATAAGAAATGAGCTGATGATGATGACGGTTTATTTATTGGTCGCAATTATGTTACCATTTCGGTTGACAACCCTTAATAACATTGGTCATTTACTTTCATATTGTTAAGTGCTAGACTTATGATTAATTACATATAATTTTACGCAAGTATTGTTGCGAACAAATTACAATTTGAAAAAAGATATAGTGTTGAAAAAAATCCACGAACGGGATTCGAACCCGCACCCCATGACATGCCGGGTCAGGTGCACTGCCAACTATGCTATCGTGGCTCAATTCATCATCATCATCATCATCTCAGCCAAAAGACGTGCACTGCCAACTATGCTATCGTGGCTCAATTCATCATCATCATCATCATCTCAGCCAAAAGACGTGCACTGCCAACTATGCTATCGTGGCTTAATTCATCATCATCATCATCATCTCAGCCAAAAGACGTGCACTGCCAACTATGCTATCGTGGCTCAATTCATCATCATCATCATCATCTCAGCCAAAAGACGTCCACTGCTGGACAAATGCCTCCCCCAAGGATCTCCACCACGACCGGTTGTGTGCTGCTCGCATCCAGCGGCTTCCTACGAACTTCACCAGATCGTCGGTCCACCTTCCCACACTGCGCTTTCCGGTACGCGGAAGAGTTGCTAAGCTCAAGTGGCTCAATTTAACTCGCCGAAATCAATCAACACTATCTACTTTTACTTTATAAGCCAACTTGTGAAAGTCAATAAAGCTACGTTATTGGTTCGTAAAACTGGGTAGGAATCCCTTGTTTTGAAAAAAGCTGGCGAGGCACTTACTCGGCGAAGACGATCTTTTCCTCTATATAGGTTTAAGTTTGTACAAAATCAATTGAGGACGGTAGCACTTCCCGACCCCGTATCTACGTTGAATCCATGAAACGATTTATTGATAAAGCTTCATAATATGTGACTGTCGAATGCTGTGTCAAATAAATAAATAATTAATTCCCTCAATGATACTAAATAGTTTTATAAATATCCTGTATTACTAACTTTATGGACTGAGTCTGAAATAAATATATTATTGTTATTATTATTTTAATTGTTACTATTATCGTTTCTGTTAATTTATTGACAATACTCGAAGCACATCACAACTATTTGAAATGAAACTATTTTTACAGACCTACTCGCATTTATTTTATACATTAATTTTATTCAATGTTATTCGGTCATTCTTTCGAAAGGGTTTGCGTAAACTTTAGAAAACGACACATCGAGCACACTAAAAGTTTCCGGAATCAATAATAAAAAAATACTATTAATGGTCAAAAATGAATTTATGATTTCTCAAAATATTCTCTCTTTGCGTCAATGTTATGTCAATGTACCGAAGTACTAAGTAAGTAACTACTAGAAGTGGGCAACTTCTTAACTGATCTTTAGTATTTGTAAAAATATTATGATCAGATGATGAAATATTATGATTATAATGACGGCAGTTGTTGACATTGAATGGGCGTCTTTGGCTTTCAAAGTAAAAAGTAAATAGTGTTGAATAATTTCGGCGGGCTGGTTAGAACCACGATAGCTCAATTGGAAAGCACCTGACCCGGTATGCCAGAAGAGTGCGGGTTCAAATCCTGCTTGTGGAAATTTTTTCAACATTTGTGTTTTTGTAATTGTTCGATACAAAATTTGCGTTAAAAATTATATAAACATTTTACTTCTATTAAAAAAAAGCCACCAAATAAAAATTGCTTCTTACAATTCTGTTAAAATACAGAATCTAGATAAGACACTCCAAAGGCGAATGAGGCGAATAGCAATTTGCTAATCTCAGCTACCTGATTGAATGCCTGATAACAAGACATGTACCAACATAACTTTGTGTGGTTTTAATCTAAAATAACTAGGAGCTATTTTTATCCTACGCCTATTTGTTGACTTAGGAGACCATGATTAGAGACACGAAAAGTTCTTAATAGGTAGATACTTCATAATTACTTGATACCACATAACAAGGACTCTGGCATTGTGAATGCTAAATATTATTCCACCCGGTACTTGCCCCTCATTGTAAAAACTATATACTTGGTAATTATTTTATACAAAAATAAAAATAGAAAATTTATTTTAGAAATAAATTATTGTCGATGTTTTTTAAAAAAAAAAACGAGCGAGCCTTACAGTAATCGCATATGATGTGTAACATTTGACATTTCACCTTAGTAATAAGCAATTTTAACATTATATTCTGAAAAAAACGGGTCAGGTCTTACATTATTTTATAATAACTATAAAGTAAATAATGATAAAGTCTTTTACACACGAAAAGGTTGAAATCAATATTACAATAGAAAATAGAATATAGAATTAACAATGGCGTATATTTTTTTACAAATCATAAAGAGAATGCAGTAAATACTCATTAGAAGACATTTGACATATGAAAATGACCTTTGATAGTCAAATGACTCAATAAGTCATAACAATATGTCATGTTCATAATATCGATTACTCAATTTACAAATTGGCGCGCGCTTGCGCGCTTCCCCGACTTCCTGTTACACTGTTGGATACTTCCGTCCCATTTCACGAAATCACTCCCACAAATTGCTAGAAAGCGAGCGGAAAGGTGTTACACATCAAAAATACAAAAATAAAAACCTATTTTAATGTTTCACAGATGCAATTTATTAAGGAAACAATTGTAAATGCTCATTTTTACTGGCAACACTTTTGTCTATGTCCTTCCGGTTGCTACTGTGTTTTCACAAACGTGTGTAAAATAACTCTGTTGCGAATAAAAGACTATTTGAGTAATCAACGCTTTTACTTATACTCTGCACCATATATCTTAACAGGTTATGGGCCCAGGGTACGCGAGTTGAAACAGTAGTAATTTGTCGAGTCGAATTGGAAGAGTTCTGTGTCTTACAGTACACGTGCGTATTGTTGGCGCGGTGCCAGTACAACGCATCAAAGATGGAGGCTTTCGGCGCGTTGAATCTCGTCAAGCGCTTTGGTGGCGAAGGATATAGACAATGGAAATTCCAATTACGATGTGCCCTAGTGGCAAAAGGTTTGGGTGAACATATTACTGAGACATCGACAGACGACGTTAAGAAAACCGAGAAGTGGAAACAAAATGACGCCAAAGCAATGTTCACTATCAGTTCGGGAATGGAGTTGTCGCAAATAACTTTAGTAGAAACGTGTGAAACTGCCAAGGACATGATAGATACGCTCGATTCGATCTATGAACAAAGAAGCGAAAACAGCAAAATGTTGTTGTTTGAGAAATTTCATAGCGTAAAATTTCAAGGAAGCAATATGGCGGAACATATCTCTTCGATCGTAAACATCGCTCAACAACTTAGAGATGCAGGTGAAACAATATCGGAGCTCGCTGTTGTAACGCGAATTATCGGATCGTTACCCGAAAAATATAGAATGGTTCGGCAAGCTTGGTTATCGCTAGATGTAAACAAACAAACCGTGGCTAACCTTACCGCTCGTTTGTTAGACGAAGAGAACCTGCAACTTGCGCGTGCGGAGGAAACTGCCCTAGCAACAGAAAAACCGAAGCCTAAAACTAATAATAAGAAAACATTTCGTTGTTTTAAATGTTCGAAAAAGGGACATTATGCTCGTGATTGTCGTACAAAAGTCAACGAACCAAGTACTTCGAAAAATAACAAACATTGTGCGTTTACGGCTCAACTGCAGCTCGACGATGCGGCCTGGATATTGGACAGCGGTGCATCAGACCACATGACGTATCAGCGAGAGTTCATGACCAATTTTCAACCACGTACGAGTTGTGTGAGACTTGGTGACAAAAGTGAACTAACAGTCCAAGGAGTTGGCACTGTGAAAATACACAAATTAATAAAAGGCAAATGGTACGATTCTACCATAAACGACGTACTCTATGTACCGGAGCTGAAGCGGAATCTGTTCTCCGAGGGTGTCATTACATCGAAAGGTTTTAGTGTGACGAATAATCGGGACTATGCGGTTATCGTGGACAATAACGGAAATGTTATGGCTACAGCAGCCAAACAATAAAATAACTTGTACAATCTATTGTTCCAAACAGTGAAAGTGTGCAGTAACAGTGACTGTCAACAGGCAAATATTGTTAGTCTGAAGCAATGGCATGAGAGACTCGGACATGTGAATGTGAAAACCTTACTCGAAATGGTTCGAAATGGACATTTACCACAGGTCAGTGACCTCAGTGACTTTTTCTGTGAAGCATGTGCGCTTGGAAAACAACACAGACTACCTTTTAAGAAAAGTTTTGCGGACACAGTGAAGGACAAAGTTTATAGTGATCTGTGTGGACCTATGCCATGCCCATCAGTTGGTGCAGCAAGGTATTTCATCACATTCATTGATGCGGCTACAGGTTTTGTCACTGTTTATTTTTTGAAACAGAAAAGTGAAGCTTTAGAGGCGTTCAAAACATATGTGCTTCTAGTGAAAAATAAATTTAATAAAAATGTAAAAATACTGCACACTGACAATGGCAGAGAGTATTGCAATGAAGGATTCCGAAAGTATGCCACAGAAAATGGTATTGAGCAGGAGGTCAATTCTATTAGAAAACTGCAACTGCACGTTAACGCCTGTCAATTGTCGCGTGTAGGAGTAGTGCCGTGGAAATAGACGTATTCTATTAAAATTCTCTGCACCACAACTACACTACAACTGCGCGACTACTACACTACAGCTGCATGAATCCTGCAATAAAACTAAAAGAACTAATGTTACAATACGTAAAATACTTATAATACGCCGTGCAAAAGTTGCTCACGATCTACTTCAATAAACCTGCACAAAAACTGCACCAATACTGCTGTCATTACTACACAAATGTCAAAATATTTTAATGGAATACGATTATTTTGCAGTAAACGTGCAGGTGTAGTGCAGTTTTGTTAGTGGAATACCTATTTGCGTTACTTCTCCGTCCCTGCAACACTACGGCAGCAGCGCTGCAAACAGAATACCGAAACGTCAAAATTTGCTCATTTTGACACACGCGACGCTGCAAGGTAGTTGCAGTTATTTAGTAGAATCGGCCTACTGGAGTACACGGCCCCATACACTCCACAACAAAATGGGCGAAGTGAGCGAGCCAACAGGACTATAATGGAGGGTGCTCGTTCTATGTTATATGCTAAACAGCTGCCCCTTAATCTATGGGCTGAGGCTGTGCAAACTGCAGTGTACCTCATGAATAGAAGATCTCGTAATGAAAAGACTCCGTTTGAGTTGTGGACTGAGTCGAAGCCTACTCTGACTCATGTAAGACCATTTGGATGCACTGCTTACATGCACATTCCCAAGGAGAGAAGGAACAAACTGGATCCTAAGAGCAAGAAACTTATTTTAGTTGGCTATGATGGAAACTCGGACAATTACAGATTATATGATCCTGAAACCAGAAAGATCACCGTATCCCGAGATGTCATATTCAATGAAGATTGTATGCAGTTTGGTCCAGTAGATGAAAGAGCATCATATACGGGTTCTGAGTATATGCTATCCCTTGATGATGATGAGTCATCATATGACTATGATGCCTTTGAGGACTTCTACCTGAAGACTTTGGACCAAATTTCGTTGGAGAGTGATGAAACATCTGACAGCTCATACAAAGAATCGGTTTCTGACCCACCTCAGGAAGTCATTCACAATTTGCCAAATGAAAGCTCGGTAAGGGCACAGAGATATAATCTTAGATCAAGAAAAAGACAAATGGAAGAAGCAAATCTAATTGAGATATTTGAGCCTGACACTTACAAAGAGGCTGTGACCTGTAATGACAAGGACATGTGGCAGAAAGCCATTGATGAGGAGTTAGAATCCCATAGATATAGCAATACGTGGGAGCTTGTGGAACGACCAGCTAATAAGAAATTTGTTGGAAGCAAATGGGTTTTTAAAATTAAACAAAACACTGATAACACAGTCCGATATAAAGCAAGACTATGCGCCAAAGGATTTACTCAGGAGAGAGGCATAGACTATCAAGAGACATTCTCCCCCACTGTGAGATTTGATACAGTGCGAATAATGCTGTCTCTGGCAGCTAAAGAAAAGTTAAAGATGACACAGTTTGACGTGAAGTCTGCCTTCTTATATGGTACACTTGAAGAAGAAGTGTACATGGACCCTCCACCAGGATTAGACACAAACGGACTTGTATGTAAGTTAAATAAGTCATTGTACGGACTCAAGCAAAGTCCTAGGTGTTGGAACAGTAAATTTGATTTGTTTTTAAATGAGTATGGGTTTGTAAACTCTGAATCTGATAGATGTTTGTATGTCCTGCAAAGTAGTGAAACATTGTACTTACTTTTATATATAGATGATGGGTTGTTGTTATGTAAAAGTCAATTATTGATTGACAAGTTTGTAAAATCATTGCAGCAAAACTTTAACTTAACATTGATTAGTCCTAAACAGTTTGTTGGATTAGAGATTAAAGTCAATGACAATGGGTCTATTTTTGTGCATCAGAGTAGATATATTGATAAGATTATTAAGAAATTTAAAATGGAACAATCCAATCTCAGCTCTGTGCCTTGTGACTCAAATGTTAAATTGGATAACTGTACAGGTACTAATACAATGAAAGATGTTCCCTACAGGGAAGCCAGGGAAGCAGTTGGCTCTCTTATGTTTGCAGCTATTGGTAGTAGACCTGACATTTACTTTGCTGTTTGTACTTTAAGTAGGTATTTGCATAATTATAATAATGTTCACTAAAGAGTTAGGTATTTTGTACAAGCCAGGTGACAGCAGTTACAATATGTATAGTGATGCAGATTTTGCTAACTGTGTAATGACAAGAAAATCTGTAACTGGATATGTTTTTTTAATAAATGGAGGTGCTGTCACTTGGAATAGTAAAGTGCAGAAGTGTGTAGCATTGTCAACAACTGAAGCTGAATATATAGCAGCCTGCACAGCAACGAAAGAGCTTAGTTGGATTAGACAAATCCTAATTGTAACTCATCAAAGAGTACCAAGTATGCATTTACTAATAGATAATAAAAGTGCAATTGATCTTGTTCGGTGTAATAATACATTTCATAAAAGGACAAAACATGTTAATGTTCAGTATCATTTTGTAAAAGAAAAGTTTTCTGAAGGAATGTTTGATGTTGTTCATTGTGAAACAAAAGAGCAAGTGGCTGACATGTTTACAAAGGCCTTGCCTAAGACACAGTTTCTGTATCTGAGATGTAAGTTAGGTATGGTTTAAATTGTAGTAAAGTGTTCGGAGAAAGTGAGCATTTAGTGGGAGTATTAAGGAAACAATTGTAAATGCTCATTTTTACTGGCAACACTTTTGTCTATGTCCTTCCGGTTGCTACTGTGTTTTCACAAACGTGTGTAAAATAACTCTGTTGAGAATAAAAGACTATTTGAGTAATCAACGCTTTTACTTATACTCTGCACCATATATCTAAACACAATTCAATGGCATATCTGAATACAAATAGTTGGAATAAAAAAAATGCTATGCAGCGTTTCCGAGCAGGGCTTCTAATTAAGTTTTGCCATCGCTATAGGAGGTGCCTCCAAAAACTGTTTTGGTGAGTGAGTACCGAGTACATCGCAAATATTTTAGACCGACCGGATAAACGAGTGAAATATTTGACATAAAACCGGACTGGCTACAATGATATTATAAAGGTAGATCCCTTATATTATATGCATACAAAACTGCGTTCAAAATTCGAACAAAAGCTTTTTTGTTTGATCTACGAATAACTTTTATTTTATCGAGATGTTTCCAACCCTTTTGTTAGACTTTTTTATTTTTCTTATGAAAATGAAATGACGAAAAATATAAATGATTGCTATGAAAGAGGTTTATCGATATCAAACAATCCTCCATTTAAGTATGGTAACACCCTGTACCAGATGATACACTACTACAAATACTGTAACGTTTAAATACACAATGAATCGAAAAAGTATAAAATACATTTATTAATGATAAAATAAAAGTTATTCGTAGATCCGTAAAAGTTGTTTCACTTTTTTTTTCTTTTTTTTTTTTAGTTGATGGCTTCGTGCGATTAGCACATTTCGCCAGTGTCAAAGTAATTTTTCTTACAAGTAATACATAAATATACAATATTTCCATATATGATGATGATGAATGATATTAGAAATGGGAAGTGAGAAATGATATACCCCCCAACCCCTCGAGTATCTCAGTAAAGATGTGGGGCTTTACTAAGTCCTCACGCGAGCTTTTTGAGAGAAATTGAAAAGTAACGTTGCACTGTTTTGTTTCATTTGCCAACACTTATGCACATTCACGAACACTTAACGGTTAATAATCCACCATTATTTCACATTAATATTCGACATAACACAAATTTTAGAAAATAAAACAAAATCGCAGACATGACTCTTCACTTTCCCGCCAAGAATTCCGTTGTTTCACTTGTAAAGTGTTGGTCACTGCTTTTTTTTTTTTCATTTAGTTGATGGCTTCGTGCGATTAGCAAATTTATCCAGTGTCAAAGTAATTTTTCTTACAAGTAATACATAAATAAACAATATTTCCTTCTTCCTCCAGTAACTATAATAAATGATAATAGAAATGAGAAATGATATACCCCCCATCTTCTCAAGTATCTCAGGAAAGATGTGGGGCTTTACTAAATCCTGACGCGGAATTCTTGAGAGAATTTGAAAAGTGACGTTGCACTGTTTTGTTTCATTTGCTAACACTCATGCACACTCACGAACACTTAACGGTTAATAATCCACCATTATTTCACATTAATATTCAACATAACACAAATTTTAGAAAATAAAACAAAACCGCAGACATGTCTCTTCACTTTCCCGCCAAGAAGTCTGGTCACAGCCTTGTCACTGCATTTGGTATTTTGGCTACCTATTTGCATATTAATTTGTAAAACCATAGTGTTTTCTTTTTTTTTAATGAGAAGGCAATTGAACAGTGACTCACTTACCATGAAGCAAGAGGAAGGCCAAGCGCTTCTCCGTTGTGCAGAAAAAAAGTAATTTTTAATTGATTTACCTACTGCGTTTAGCCTTTTTGTACATAAAAACTTTTTTTAACTATCAAGGTCACTGTCATTAATTAACATGGATTTACTTCAAATCCGTGATCATGATCATGGCGCGTGTTACTTTGCCGAAAATCAGATTCTCAAAGACAACAAAAACATAATATAATACTCCGTAAAAATTACGCAAATATTAAAAAAAGTTTTTGCGCCTTTCGAGGTAGGCAAAATAACAAAACATTTTTACAAATTTTTTATCCCATGGACATTGCTTATGAATGAGAAAATAATTGTATTACGTGTACGAGTATAAACAAGCGAACTTACAGGCCACTTAAAAAACTTACTTCTTTAGAAAAGTTTTCTAATTTATCTAATGTTTATCTTTAGCTGTCACATTTAAACTTTTAAGATGAATAACATTTATTTAGAAATTACTTTAATCTTGGCTTAGTTTACAGATGTGCTAACTACATAATAGCAATTTTACATAAGATGAAAATAGGTTCTATTTCATTGATACACACTTGAAAAATATCTAAGAAAAATATACACGGTGTATGTTCATATTCAAAACAATAAAAAATAGCGAAAAATAACAAAACCTTATTTTAAGGTTTCGCTGATGTTTGTTTTTTGGAGAGGGTTGGCTGATTACCTACCTCAGACGGCATTTTCACCGGGTTTTTTTGGGGCAGCGAGAAACTTAAAGGGTTCCTCATGCCGTGTGAAACGAATCACCTTCGGAGGTTTTCTAGAGGGCATGGTATCACGCACTATTGCGTGTCCCCGTGCTGTCCTAGATTCTCCGAGGGGTTCGGATCGGATCGGGGATTTCGCTGATGAGTTGCCATCGTTTGATTTTTTTTATTTTTATATTAAAAGGAGGCAAACGAGTAGGCGGGTCACCTGATGGAAAGCAATCACCGCCGTTCATGTACACCCGCAAAACCAAAGACGAAACACTCACCGGACGAAACTCAACAGCAACGAGTGCCATTGTTTCACGCCGATATTCTGTGAGAGGGTGGTGGAGTGGGGAGTGAGGGGTGGAGGGTAGAGCCACAAAGAGCCAAAAAGAGTATGCTCGTTTTAGTTGCTTAGCTAGAAGATCCCTAAGTCGTAAAGTAACATTACTTTAATCTGCTAATAAGAATATTGGTGAGAAGCTCGAAGGCGCAGTGGTTTATGAGCTAGGTCTGCGATTGCTGAAGTTAACCATCTTTCGTAAAGACTGGTAATAGTATATATATATAGTAATAGTGACCAAAAATTTATCCTCACGACCTCCTCAGCAATCATTTACAACCAACGCACCGTAATAAGCCCACGTGGTAGTTTATTTGGGGCCCCGTTGGTTAAAATACATCCCATTTTAGGGGCACTATAAATTAAAGACAACATTTTTCATCAAAAAAAAATATGCCTGACAACCTGATAGTGGTTATTAACAGCAACAATTTAGGTCCTGTGAAGTTATCTTTTGGACTGCACCGTTACTTAGTTAAATACATTAATAAAAATACTTTTAGAATGTATATAAATTAATAACAGTGCAGTTTTCAAACTAACTAACTTTACTTAACCTACTAACTTCTATTAAACTAAAATAAAGGGGGGGTCAACACTGTCACCGATTTATTTCGACGAAATTTTTTGTCTTGGTCGAGGGTAAATTTCAAACAAAAATCCATTTTTTTAAATTACTTTATTATATTTTCTTGACGTTTCTTAAAGCTCCTAAGCGTATTCTCCAACTGCCCTTATGGCGACACTGACCGGCCCGTTCTCCCTGTAGTGTCTCCATCCATGGAAGGCACGTGCCAGCAGTGTGGGTACCTCAGAATAATAACTAATAGCTTTAGTTATTGTTCTGAGGTGGGTACAGACGCCTGCCATGTTATTCGACTGTCAAATCAATGACAGATTAAGGCACGACCTACCAAAATGTTAACGCACAAAATGTAAGCTCACTTTTAGAAAACAAATACCTACTATAGGAACGATTTCACCAAATATGTCACATGAATTGTAAAGCTAGCCAACAAAAGAAACAAAAATGTTTTTTTTTTATACTTAGCTCGGCAAATGACTCCATTCCACCACATTCATTCCATAAATGTGTAGGAAGTGTAAGTTACTTAATTAAGGTAGGTTAAGCTGTACTATTGCATTTTATCGTGTTATAGCATTAAAAAGACCCTTTACAATAATAAAGGGGGAAAGGAGTGAAACAAATAAATAAATTTAAAAAAAAAAGCGCCTGCACTGCATCTAAAACTGTCAAACTTTAACACATTTTCAACCATATGCCTTACACATAGAGTTCAGAGTCTATTGAGGAAATTTGACAGATTGTGTAGTCTGATGCGCTATGATATGTATGTATGGATATGTATGTAACATGAGCTGGTGATGAAGAATTTTGGTAGGAGGTGGTCGACACCATGCAATCACGGGACCACTAGTGTAAGCAAAGTTTGTATGTTTACATTTCTTTTACCACAGCCTTATCAGCTCGCGGTGCGTACTTGTGCAACATTGGCCGGCAACGTTATCGGTTTACGTAACCGTTGGGTACGTTAATTGAACGGAATCGAAAACAACTAACCGTTAAATTTCATTACAACTCGTGCTGCCTATTGTGCGGTAGTTGTTACTGACTGCGCTGACTTTGACGTAACATCTGTAGAGTGTCAACATTAGTTATGTTCTAGTGGGCTGACTCTCTTATGTATACCACTGAATACATTTTTGAATAAATTCTAGCGAGGAATAGATGCGGTTCGTTGGTTAACGAGCCAAGTCTGCTATTATTTCCACATCGAATGGGTATCCAAAAATGTATCAACTCAGCTCCTCCGTGCTTGAGAAGGCACGTTAAGTGGTCCCGTCCCGGCTGCATTAGCAGCCGTTAGCAACTACCAATCTAATTTGTATGTCCCCACTGCTGGGGTACGAGCCTTCTCTACGGTGATAGGGAGAACGGGACGTATATCACCACGCGGCCGCGGGCCCAGCGCGGTTTGGTGATTGTTAACGACTGCTAATGCAGCAGGGACCAACGGCTTTTTGTGCCTTTCGAAGTACGGAGGAGCTCGAGGTGATAAATATTTGGTCACCCATCCGATGACCGGCCTTTAGGAAAGTTACTTAACCTTAGCAATCGCAGACCGGGCGCGTTATACATCCTACTAATATTATAAACGAAGTTTGTAAGTATAGATGGATGTTTGGTACTCTTTCATGTAAAAACTACTGAATGGATTTGGATGAAATTCGGCATACAGATAGTTTATAGCCTGGATTAACACATAGGATAGTTTTTATTCCGATATTCCCTCGGGAACGGGAACCACGCGGGTGAAACCGCGAGCGGCCGCTAGTATATTATAGGTCCGCCTGAATGACCACCACCATTGATCTGTCTATCTGCTATGTTCTAACAGTAATGGTTTGCCATAGTTGCTCAGTTGGCGAAGATTCTGGATCAAGTCTATCTGGTAAGCTCTAACAGTATGAGTTAAGATGACCAGTTGCTTAGTTGTAGAATCTGGTTGAAGTGCACTGCCATCTTCGACTTTATCGTCGCATACACCATCCGTAGGCACGTCCCTGTTGTTGTATAGAAAAAACCATCTCCATTTTTGTGTTATACCTATTGTATTGTCCCGTACCTATTATTGATTCTAACATACTCTTTTTTTACCGGTTAGCACAGTGCCTTGGTCTCACCTGATGTTAAGTGATGATAAGGCCAATGGTGGAAGCGCACTTCGACCGGAATCCTTATTTTACTGATGCACTGGCTAACTTATCTCTAGCTGCCGGAACACAACAATGCTGCAAACATTGATGTTATGCGACATAATTAGATAAGACGGTGGTAGCTAGCTAGGTGGACAAATATCAAAAACCAAACCGAGTACACAAACATGTACCGGGGGGTATCGAACCCGGGATCTCTGGATCTAAACCGGTGGCCTTAACCACTAGACCACAGAGGCGGTTGAAACTCTTACTAGTATATAAGTTTTACTTAACTCATTTCAGTATAAATAAATATGCCTAATGGAATTAAATTGAAATCATATGCCTCTATGCCCAGTGCACTGGATCTCAAACCTTTTCGAATTTGAACATCGAATGCGTCGCTATAAAAATGTTTAAGGGTAGTAGTTGATTGGTTTAGATTTGTAGCGTTTAAGCTTAGTCATCCACAGGATTTTTGATTCTGTTTTTAACGCCAGTCAGTCGTTTTAAAAACAATGGCTAGTTTGGAACAGATCTCTTCGCATATCGCATCATTTTTAACCATAAATCAGGCATAAATTGGCAAAAGTGTCCCTCCAAACACTGAGAAACGACAACATTAGTGGTAATATGAAAACGAAATTTCGGGCAATGTCGTCAAATGAACGATGAATATTTCACTTCGGCTTTCCCTCAAAGGAAATATTTCTCAGTCCAAATGAGTCTAGAAATTAATACCTCCCGCCATTTGTTTTAATTAACTCATGAATATGTATGGAGTTACGCAGATGACATAGGTAAAGTTGGCTCTGTATGTTCTGTTCTGTATGGCAATTTTGGTTATTACAATAACGAACGTTCACGAAACTATTCGGCCTCGATAAATATAATAATAATAATGTTTTAAAAGGTTCTGTTTGAACTGCTATTGTTAATTGGCGAAGGTACCTATAGTTAAATTAAATTTATTTCTCATAAAAACATAACTTATTCTAAACAAATTATATGAAATCTCTGGTTCCAAATCCAGGTTCATGGAAACGGTCCCAAAAATGCTGGCTACTTACCTCTTTGGATTGCCAAGCTACTACGCTGGTAGAGGTAGCTGTCATCCTTATTGTCACTTGAGGCCTCTATAAGGCGAGATCTTAAGTTTTGTACAAGCTACCTTATATCCAACCCCTATGGACACATTATCTTTTTTACTAACGTTTGTTTACTACACTAATTCTCTAAAAATAAAAACATGTTTTACTAGGTGTAACAAACACTTAAAGGTAAATACATCGTGCCTCATACTCTAACTAAACAATTATTTAAAAAAAACTGTAGTTTTGTTCAGTTGTTTTCTGTTTCCAATCTTCTTCTGTAGTCTATAATCAGGACTTCTTGGCGGGAAAGTGAAGTCATATCTGCGGTTTTGTTTTATTTTCTTAAAGTCGACTAGTAATGTGAAATAATGGTGGATTAATAACCGTTAAGTATTTATAAAATTTACAAAATACAGTGAAAAAATTAAACGCCTACCCGACTCAGCCAGGAATCGAACCTGGGTTTTCCGCAATCCGGGCGGCTGCACTGACCGCTATGCTACCGGGAAGGCTGACGTAGACGCTAAATTTTGTCACTGCTTTTGTAATTTTTAGAGTGCTAATAGCGGCACAGCGCGCCATCTAACCAACGATCATTACAACCGTTGGCTATGCAGATTCATCTTTGCAGATGAAATACTACAAATTTGATAACACAACGCTATAGTAAATTTTTACTTTTTATTTTCAAGTGCTAATTGCTGCACTGAAGCTAAATTAGTTATTTATAAAATTTACAAAATACAGTGAAAAAATTAAACGCCTACCCGACCCAGCCAGGAATCGAAAGGTAAAAATTTACTATAGCGTTGTGTTATCAAATTTGTAGTATTTCATCTGCAAAGATGAATCTGCATAGCCAACGGTTGTAATGATCGTTGGATAGATGGCGCGCTGTGCCGCTATTAGCACTCTAAAAATTACAAAAGCAGTGACAAAATTCAGCATCTACGTCAGCCTTCCCGGTAGCATAGCGGTCAGTGCAGCCGCCCGGATTGCGGAAGACCCAGGTTCGATTCCTGGCTGGGTCGGGTAGGCGTTTAATTTTTTCACTGTATTTTGTAAATTTTATAAATAATTAATTTAGCTTCAGTGCAGCAATTAGCACTTGAAAATAAATAGTAAAAAACTGTTAAGTGTTCGTGAGTGTGCATGAGTGTTGGCAAATGAAACAAAACAGTGCAACGGCACTTTTCAAATTCTCTTAAGAAGTCCGCCGCGTGAGGACTTAGTAAAGCCCCACATCTTTACTGAGCTACTCGAGGGGTTGGGGGGTATATCATTTCTCACTTTTCATTTCTATTATCATTCATCATCATCATATAGAAAATATTGTCTATTTATGTATTACTTGTAACAAAAATTACTTTGACACTGGCTAAATGTGCTAATCGCACGAAGCCATCAACTAAAAAAAAAGTCTATTATCAATTAATAACCCACTACCAACAGTACTGTATTTAATTATTTTTCATATCTAGAGAGTACACATACCTACGTTAGATAATGCTACATGACGTAGAAGTTAGCGCGCAGGTAAAACGTCAATATTAAGCTGCTTACGCAAATGCCGCTCAGCTGATGGTGTGGCCATGTGATGCTAAACTCGTAGAAACAATGGCGGTAGCTAACGAGAGGTCTTAGCATGATATCTTAGAGCAGTGTTATTGCAGTTGTGAAAAGGAGACGCGTGCGGCTTATACAACGCGTAACCGAAAGGTGTGGTAAAAATGAAAAGGTGTAAACGTATCCGATCTAGATCTTCTATGTGTTGTAACTAAGACATAATTATTAACTTTGATTCGTCATGCAATTGTAAGTTAAAAAGTGTCCTTTAAGTTTTACGCTGTAAGGGAGAAAAGAGCTTGACACTTGCTAAGTTTCTTACCGGTTCTTTTCAGTACAAGATCACCCGTCCAGAGTAGACTTACGAACCGATTGCATAATGACGTTCATAAGAGCTATTTGTAGCCTAAACTGGATAAATGATTTTGAATTTTGAATGGTCATGGTAAGGTCCCAGGCTGACCAAGAACATGATCTCCTATTACCAACCACTCTGAATCGAACACGGGACCTTCTAGGTCTTAACCCATGATTTAACCACTAAAACATAGAACCTGTAAAATGACCTGAAATAAATGGTAAATAGCCTATAACTGTCCCACAGCTGGGCAAAAGCCTCCATCATTAAAATCAAGTCATCGCTACAATAGGGTATTTGACTACAATGAAAATATTGATCAAACTGTTGTTAACTTAATAGTAAACATGTTTTTAAACTAATTTAGCCAGCACAAAATTTTAAAATAAGTATGATTTTAATAAAAAATCATTCATAACATGATAAAATTTTTATGATTGACCACGTGATCAAAAACGCACGGGATGACGCTGAATCTGGAGTGACGTCACCAGCTTGTTTACAGTAAATGTCAATCAAAGTTTTGTACGTTTAATTTGACAGCTAAAAGTTTGCTTACAAGCAGGTGACGTCACGACATCACGTGACCTGCATTCAGCGTTTTGGCGGCCATTTTATTAATTTGAATTTTAATGGCGATTTTCATAAAAAATAAAGAAGTTCATAACGAATTAATCAAATTGCAAATATATTATGCTATAATGAACCATTAGACATATTTTTCTAAAACCTGTCAAATACCCCATTGATGGGTAATCTCTTTATCACCACGCTTGCCAAATGCGGGTTGGTGATCACAAACCATCAATGAAATCAAGTCATCGCTACAATTGATGGGTAATGGCTTAATCACCACGCTTGCCAAGTGCGGTTTGGTGATCAGGATCACAAACCCGGGCTGTGCATCAAAGAATCCGAAACACACTTTGCCCGACCTGGGAATTGAACCCGGGACCTTTGGGTATCGGGCCGAGCGCTTTGTAACTCTGCCACCGAGGCGTTCAATATCTTATGTTACCTGAAAAGTACCTGAAATCCAAATCAAAGTGTTTAGCTTTGTCAAACACGAAAACTTCGAATTGATTTCAAATCATAGTTGCGTTTGTGTTTCCTATGTACATAAACGATGTAATTTTCTACGCCTACATCATTTAACCCTTTAACGGTCGTAGCATGTTTTTTGCTCTTTTAAAATACCGTGTAAACAATAATATGTAAACATTTGCAGCTTTAGCACAAAACGATGGACAAAGTTAGACAAAGCTCTAAACAGATTTTTCACTTTTTAGCTAATACTATTAGACGGAATACACAATATTTTAAACACGTATTTAGCCATTATTTAACTCTGTTTTGTAATACAAGGGCAAGTATTTACTAACAAGCATTTCTTGTTGTGCCACCAACAACATTAATCACATATTTACTTTATTATTATTATTGCATATTCAAGAAAACGAAAAAAACGTCAAGTTACAAAAAGTACGTGCAAAGACTTTTTCATTGGTTTTTGACTTTATATTTACGTTTTAATGCAATATATATAGGAACACGCTTAAGGTGAAACAAGTTTAAATGCGAAAATGTTTCGAGTTGCGTTGAAATAACGATGTGAAAAGTAGAATCAATTGTAGGTGGCAACATTGACGTCAGAGGAGAATAGCTTGATAAGAGGTATATTGACGAAATAGTACTTTACATTGAAAAAAATGTTGAGAAGTAAATTATTAGGTACACGCAATCTTCAATTGTAGTGATCACTTGATTTCAATTATGGAGGCCTTTGATTTCCAGTGGGACAGTAATAGGCTATATTAACTGTTTTTACTTACTTACTAATCTACCAGGTTGTTTGGTTAATGCACCTAAATCTAACGATTAGCACTCCATACACTGCGAAATTACCACAGCACAAGCATGATTTTTGCTCATAAACAACAAAATCTTATTATCTTTATCGAAAGTATTATTGGGACGAGAAGCTGATTTACGACTCTTCTTAGAAAATGAAGGTGCTTTTTTAGGGTTAAAAGTGAAACAAGTTTAAATGCCAAATGGATAGAGTTGCCGATGAAATAAAGATGTGAAAAGTAGAATCAATTATAGGTCGCAACTTTGACGTCAGAGAAGGATAGCCCGATAAGAAGGCGGAATGGTTTGTAGGGATTGGTCTGCTAAGGTCAAAGGGTGAAAAGCGAAGGAGGTTCCTATTGAATATTCTTCAATTGCTACTTTACATTAAAATATGGAGAGGTCTTGGTCCAGCAGCGGACTAGTGTAGGCTGAAGATGATTAAATTTTGTAACAGATAGTAAATTCAAGATAAAATTTTACTTAAAATAATCAGTCTCAGGAAACCCGAGTGGGAATCGAACCCACGACCCTTTTATTACTGGTCCAATGCTCTGACCGCTGAGCTACTGGGACCCCGTTGAATATAAAAAATTAAAATTATAAGGATAGTAAGTTAATACACTTTAGTTTAGTGGATGTGCACATTAATAAATTAAATATTTTTTACTAATTAATTTAATTCTAATTACATATTTTTTAACCGCCTCTGTGGTCTAGAGGTTAATACCACCGGTTTAGACCTAGAGGTCCCGGGTTCGATCCCTAGCGGGGGGTACATGTTTGTGTACTCGGTTTGGTTGGTGGTAGGGCTTGTTTGTCCGCCTGGCTAGCTACCACCATCTTATCTAAACATGTCGCCATAACATCAATGTTTGTAGCATTGTTGTGTGCCGGCAGCCAGAGATAAGATAGCAAGTGCCTCACTAGTTGAGGATCCGGGTAAAGTGGCCTTGGGTTCCTTCATTGGCCTTATCATCACTTAACATCAGGTGAGATCAAGGCACTGTGCTTACCTGTAAAATTAAAAAAAAATTAATGAATTCCACTTTCTAACGGTAACATAATGTAAATTAAAATGGAGGTTAAAATCAAAAGGTTTTTCCAGGAAATAAAAAAACGTTTTATTACTAAGACTAAGAATAATAAAAAAAAAAATTGAACAACATTAACACTAACATTTAAAAGAGATTCAAGTTTGTACTTAAAAGTACTTATAATAAGGTGTGTTAACATTGCACCGATAAACGCATCATGGCCATCGAGTTATAGGGATTTCTACCACTAGGCTAGGCCTGACATGTTGCCAGGGATCGGAATACGCGACTTTTGTCAATACCTTCATAATATGTGATTTGTGACTTAAAACTTATTGGGAGTGAATCATTATCATCGTTGTCATCGCCAGCTTATTTTATGTACCCGCACGAGCATGCATGTGGTATTTTCATCCATGGATGAAAATACCACAGAGAGGACGTGCCATAAACAACCACGCGGGCCCAATGCGGATTGGTGGATGTTAGCGACACTAATGGAGTCGGGACCAACGGCTTTATGTGCCTTCCGAAGCACGGAGGAGCTCGCGATGATACATTTTTTTGTCATCCATCCGATGGCAGGCCTTTGTTAAATTTGCTAAACTTCAGTATTCGAGGACCAAGCGCGAGCCACTACGAGCAGTTCGCTATTACAGTATCTATTAATAATTATAATTAAGTATTCTGTGTTTAGTATTAATTACGAGGATGTCAAAGTAAATGATAAGAGATGATTTAAACGTCAAGTTTGTCTACTCGAAAATAAGTTTTATTAATTCAGGTTTCGCTAGATAAACTTTGGCGGGATCATGCTCGGTGTCTAGTTAACAAACTCGTAGATCTGTCTCTCTAATTAAAGAACAAGGTGAGATTTGAAGAACACGTTCCCGTGTAAGCGATTAATATAAATCTTTATAGCTACAATATTGTTTTCCCTTTTGGTCTAGTTTACATACCTAACTATTACTATTAGTAACCCATAATGTATAAAAAATCCTTTTAGGTCTAGTTTAGTTTACATATCTGAACCATAATTAATGGAAAAGCTGAACTCTTTTTCAGAGTAGGTCCAGTATACATGAGATAAACTCGTATTACCTGCGGCAGGCAGAACAACGATTTAAAATTCACGGTTGATATGAAAAGACATTATTTTATTTATCTTATTTATTTAGGATAACATACAGCTATAGAAAGAATAAACTTAAATATAAAAATAATAGTTTTCCCCGTGTGGTGCCGGGGATAAGAATTGCACCACCCCATCTCTTCCCGTGGGTGTCGTAGAAGGCGACTATGGGACCATTCCAGAGGATGGGCAGCAGCGTCTCTCTGTGATTATTCTCACCTTACTGCGATCGCCAACCCGCCTGCCAAGCGTGGCGATTATGGCAAACTCCCCTCGATTTATCCTTGAGGGAGGCCTTTGTCCAGCTGTGGACGTCTTTTTGGCTGAGATGAATGAATGAATGGTGGGATTTTTGTGAAGCCCACACCAGAGTGAACGAGAGTGCGGCAACAGTGCCGTGATCTTGAATTGACGTACGAGCTGTAGCTATCGGCTAGGGTTGAGTGAGCCACACATAGTTAATTTATTATTGTGTGAATTTGGGTGTCTTATATATTATAAATGAAACACACAATTTAGGTGTACACTATAAAATACTTATATCATTATAAAGTATAATCGTAATCAAATATTAATTAACAAATTGGACACAACAAAATATTTACGCCTCGCTCGGCCAGTTTTGAAAGCTGCGTTATTTAATAACGTAATATATCCGCATGCCAATGTATATTTTTTTTAAATATATTATTGGAAAGCATTTACATGGAGGTACATATTTAAGGTCGGACATATTATCAAAAATAGTTTTGGCTAGTTTTGAATACTTATGTAATAAATTTTTCTATTTCCAATAAAGAAACAAGGTTTAAATAAGATCGACAGCGCTCAGTGACATACTTGTTATTCTCCGTTACTACAGCAACATACGCTGCCCGATCCGCGTTTGCGATGACAGCCGCGTCATCGGGTACTCCTTTCCCATGCTTTTTTCCGTGGGCTAATGTAGGTGAACTACGAGTTTGTGTGCGTGCGTTTCGGAGCGCTTGTGTGAAGTTGCCGCACTCTCGTTCACTCTGCCCACACCGGCCACCGCTATCCATGAGTAAAACTATAATAGTACTTCTTCACTATCATCATCACTACATAGTATAAAACAGAGACGCTTCCCGCTGTCTGTCTGTCCCTATGCATGTGTATGTATGCTAAGATCTTTAAAACTACGCAACGGATTTTGATGCAGTTTTTTTTAATAGATAGAGTGATTTAAGATGAAGGTTTATATGTGATGATAATGATAAATAAATAGAAATACGATTTGTTTGTTTCGTTGTCATAGAAACTGTCAAAGCTAGCTGTCAGCTAGCTTTTATATAATTGTTGTGTTAATCTGAGTAAGATACGGTTTTATTACTCATCAATACTGTTACAGTTATTATAAACAAATTTTTTTGAATTAATTAAAATCGGAAGATTGATTATTTTTAATTTTTAATTTAAGTGATTTTACAAATAAACTTACTATTAACTTGGAATAGGGTTACCTATTTAAACGCATAACGTTTTTAGGCATAAACTGAAAATGCATAATGTTCATGGCCATAATCGTCACTTACCATAAGTCTTTATAGCATAACTTCTTAACGCATATTGTCATATGGCCGAAATCTGTAAGGCATAATCATGGAAAGGCATAATTTCAATAATCATAATTAAGAAAAGGCATAATTTAAATTTGCCATAACATTTCAAAGGCATAATATTCAAAAGGCATACATTTGATAAGCATAAACTGACAAAATCCATATATTCTTATAAGGAATAATACTTGTTTACTATTAATATTAAATATTTATGTAGGTATCTCCTTTTTAAATTATACCCCATAATAAATATTTCTATTAGAAATTTTATTTTATTTACTACACCCTATCATGCAAGCATGCAGCAAGCCTGCAGCAAGCCTGCATCAAGCATGCAGCAAGCATGCAGCAAACATACGGCATGCAAGCAGCATGCAAGCAAGCAAGCAGCAGGTAAGCAAGCTAGCAGCATGCAAGCAAGCATGAACCATGCAAGCAAGCATGCAACATGCAGCAGGCATGGTTTCTGTCACGGCTCCGGCGCTGCTAAATTACACTCTAGGGGTAGGACAGACAAGACTACGTGGAGTCGGATTTGCAGCGATTCGTTTATGTCACTGACTTTCATAGCACAAAATTACAAAAAACACAACGTATTAACTTTTTAAGACTATATTTTAAATCTAATTAAGGTTAAAATGCTATTTATATAAAATACATAATATAACTTAGTAAAATTATAGCAAGTGAATAATATACGTAATGTTGTTAAGAAGTGGATTTAGACCAAGTAAAAATTATATCCAATGAACGTTATATCCTCTGAAATAGTTCATTTGTAATTGTATGAAATGAAATACACCCCTTAAAACAACTTAAGATTATGTCAAAACAAAATTATGAATGTTAACAGTAATGCATAGTAAAATTATGCGTTTTAAAGTATGCTTAATAAAATTATGTCAAACAAAAATATAGATTTTAACGATTGTGATTTTTTAAATTATGCCTTTCAATAATTCTGCGTTATTATGTTTATGCATAATAAATCATTATGCCCAAAATATTATGATTTTTGATTTTTATTCCATAATTATGATGTATGACGATCGAAATTATCACAATAAACAGTATGCGTTTTAAAGTGTCACCTTGGAATATATATTACTTGTATTGTTCCCGACATGGTACTTTATTTTAAGTTAGAGTAAACGAGTAATATTTCTATTAAAATAATCTTAAAAAAATAAGCGCTTGTGAATCGTTCAAACATTATTTACATACTACTACTATTGGAAGGTTCATCATCATCATTTCAACTATTAGAAGTCTACTACTGGACAAAGGCCTCACTCAAAGATCTCCACAACGAATCTATTCGAAGTTTATAGGGTAGTGGATGGCGCCATTGTTCGACCGGGACCAGTGATTGACACTTTTCCTTTAATCATTTCAATCATCAATAAGGGTTTTAGGGTTCCGTATCCAAAGGGTAAAACGAGACCCTATTACTAAGACTCCGCTGGTCCACCGTCTGTCACCAGGCTGTATCTCATGAACCGTGATAGTTAGACAGTTGAAATTTTCACAGATGATGTATTTCTGTTGCCTCTATAACAACAAATACTAAAAAACAGAATAAAATAAATATTTAAGTGGGCTCCCATACAACAATCGTGATTTTTTTGCTCGTTTTTGCTCGATATTGATAACGGCAACAGGTGGACGGTTGAAATATTCACAGAATATTGAGTTATATTATTCATTTTAAAAATAAATAATTAAATTAAAATAAAACTAATATTTAAGGGGGGCTCTCATAAAACAAACGTGATTATTTTCCAATTTTTTTGCTCGGTCTTAATAACGATAACAGGTAGAAACTTGCATTATTTTTATAGATAATGGTACGGAACCCTTCATGCGCTAGTGCGACTCGCACTTGGCCGGTTTTTTTTTTACTTTAGCAATTATGTTACAGACGACATGCTTCCTACCTTAGCTAGCTAGCTAAAACTTCAATGAAATTCTTAATTATATTTGTCGAACACTGGGCCACAACGACACCCAGTTTATTAGTAGATGCGGGGCTAAAATATATCGCTTGACGTGTACCGTGACCCTATAAATTTATCTCCAGGTTGGGAGGACTTAAGCTAATGCAAAGGGAATGATTATCTCAAAGACTGCTCCCGTCTCTGCATCTGCAGAACAATGGCACCGAAGTTGAATGGGGAAATGGGGAGGGGCGGGGGAGTATTTAGGTGTATGTAGATTTGCGGATTAATATTTGATCCTGGATTCAAAAGGTAATTATTTACGTTACTGGTGTGTGGTACCTACCTATATTATTAATGTGTAATTCTTAACTATCAGTGTCATTAGATCTGATAAAAAAATGAGAAAACGTTACCAAAAGTAGAGTTTTTTTTTATCAAATTTCAAATCTCAAACGAAAACTTTTTTGTTTGCTTATCATATACCATTTAATTTCGAACCTACATAAGCTTGAAAATAAAATTTGTTAGTGCGGTCTTATTACAGAAACAGAATATTAATGCTTTATTTGAAGTTTACCCATTCTGGTCTAAGTAAATTCTCTCTGGCATAAGGTACTGCCACCATTAAGTCATTGTGATATTATTTATTTGTGACATATTGTTGGAAATAAGCTGTTATAAATAACAAACATTTTTGTCACGTTGATTTCTATTACAATATCTATCTAAAATTTTTATTTTGTTTTATTTTAAACTCAAGTCGTATAGTGTCTGATACAATAAAAGAAGTTACATTATATTAAATTTATTAAAACGTTTTTGTAGCTGACTGTACATACTACGTTAGAATTTCACGATCGAGCAAGTTGACGACAAAAAAAATATGTGAAACTGGAAGGTGTCAACTCGCGCGCACTCGCCACATCCACACATGCCAGTTGACGAATAAGTCATGTGCTCATGTACTCCATCTTCACAAACTTAATTTATTATACAAAGGAAGACTTATAGTAGTAACTATAATGAAGAACAGGAGAACACAAGAAGCCTGCTGTAAAATGAGGAGATTTGGGCTACTACATTCACCATATTATGTCAGCTGATGAGGTCTGTGTCAAATCCACAAATAAAAAAAAATCAAAACTGTTTTTATTACAATACAGTGCCAAATTATCGAAAGCTCAAGTAGATCCTTATAAAGTTTTTCATTTCAACATCATAGGTACTTCATACTATAACATATGTTTTTATAACTGAAAGCAGATCCTAATATCAATATTTGCGTCTTGTAAGGTTAACATAACGCCACAGATACCCCATATCCCGTATTTATTTGGGGAGCAAACATATCGGCATTAGCCCGATCCCGAAATTGTTATTACAACGTATTTGCTAATAAATTTGGAAGGGATTATGTGGCCCTGCTGTATGCCCCTGGATAATGGCACGTTTCGCGTTATCTTTGCCAAATACCACGACTAGGATGTTTAAGCTTCAGGCTGGCTAGTTGATTGTATACAACTCCTCGTGTTTCTGTTAGCCTGGTAACTTAAAACTTAACTTTAACTAGTTATTAAACTAACTCATATAAACTAAGCTAAACGTAAGCTAGCATAACTAAGTGAATAAGGCAAATTTTGCACGAACACTTTGGTAAATTTTGGTAGGGTAGATAAATATGACACGAATCAAAATTATTTAATAATTTTGGTTAATTTTGGTTAATTTGGTTAATTTGGTTAATTTTGGTTCTTTAAATAAGTTTGATTTTGATAAGTTTGATTTTGATTTTGATAGCGAAAATTTTTTTTTAATAAACGCAATAATATGTCAACGACTTAACCGTTAAAGATAGAAATGAAACAAGTTTTACGGTAGATCAAAGTTATAGAGAAAAGTTGTTTCAATGTGTACTTTAGTGTTCGCGTAAATTGTTATTAGTTAAGCATACACAGAAGGATTTTTATAATACTAATCATCATCATCATCATCATCTCAGCCAAAGACGTCCACTGCTGGACAAAGGCCTCCCCCAAGGATATGAGGGGTATTTGCCGTAATCGCCACGCTTGGCAGAAAATAATAATAATAATAATAATAATAATAATAATAATAATAATAATAATAATAATAATAATAATAATAATAATAATAATAATAATATAATAATAATAATAATATAATAATAATAATAATAATATAATAATAATACCAATGATAACATTATATTACTCTATTTTTGAATTTATTGTTACTAGTGCCAGCCTTTTGAACTACTCGTTAATTCGGACGTAGTTATATCACATGAAGGGGTTATATTTACTCTGTGGGTTAGAGGCACGTTAGGGTTTGGTCTGGTATAAAATTATAGCAAAAAAATAAAAAAAATAATCGGAAAACTGAAAAGTCTGCCTACAGCTATCGCTTCATAATAATAGCTAATTGATTTAAAAACCAACATCATCATCATCATCATCATCATCATCATCGGCCTATCTTAGTCCACTGCTGGACATAGGCCTCCCCTAATGAGCGCCATAGCGCCCTGTCCTCAGCTTGACCCATCCAGCATCTGCCTGCAGTCTTTCGCAGGTCATCATCCCACCTGGCCGGAGGGCGTCCTACACTACGTTTACCGAGTTGTGGTCTCCAACAAATGGTAAAAACCAACATGGAATTGGTAAATTATTACTGACTTTTAAAACATACCGATAAAATAAATAAATTCAGAGATGTCTTTTAAAATGTTATTATTCTATATTGGCATATTCCACAATGGCTAGAAAAGGAATAAACTCAAATATAGATTGCAATGAATATCCTTAGAAACTGGGTGCTGTCGCCGTAATTTCTGATAGTTATGTACAGACACTGTTGCAAATAGCGTCGACTGCTACTGTTACCTGAGCGGCGAGTCCTTACTACATAGCATACGAACCGGTTATAGATTAGAATAGAATAGTATATTTAATTATTAACAGGTTGGCCGCCGTCGGTCACAAATTCAATTGTTTATCGGTCAAATGGCGTCACGCACTAGTCCCACTAGTGCGTGTCCCCGTGCCCTACTAGATACTCCGATGGGTTCGGATAGGATTTACTCATTAAGCTCACCTAGATTGGCCTTTGAACCCTTTAACGGGCATAACATGTTTGAATATTTCATTGGTTTTCATTCTTATCTCAATGACATAAAGTTATAATGTGCTAGTATTAAGTTATATATATACACTTTATTTGTTATGCTTTCCAAATTTTTGCTGACACACGTTTTTTTATATTACTCAAGTCCCTCAACGGCCATGGCCTGCCTTGTGACGTCCAGAGTTGACGTCGACGCTTGCGCTGACTTCTTTACTTTCCCTCACAAGCCGCTAGGGTGATCCGGTACCGCTATTAGCAATCAAAGGAGTTAACGCTCGCTGCCTACCCTAAAGCTTCAGTTGACTGTTCTACTCGTAGTATCCTTCGAACGAGTTCACAGTGCAAAACAATGCTGTTAGGCAGCACACAGGTATACCGGTCGGTCATGAGACCACGGGCGGTTTAACCCGCGATCTCTGTTCATTGCGTTCTTTCTATTACCGTTGTGTTGGACTTCCGTAGTGTCACGCGCAATGAACATGATATTTGCTTGCCGTGACGCAAAAAGCTCGTGATCGTGGTCTTAGGGTGGTCGCAATATACTTTCTGGACTTCATTTTACAATTAGGAGTAAACTATGTCGTGTATTGACTTAAACTAGTGATTGCCCGGTGGTCGGAATTCGACCGTAATTTTATTAAAGCTGCACGGGTTGTATCATAAGAAATGAAAAAAAAAAAAAATAGAATGTGAGTTTGGATTGGCATTGACAGATTTCGGCCGCTCCTCTTCCATTTTTGAAATTTTTGAAAAGAGTATAATATGCGTGTGTGTCAAATACATGGTAGTGTGTGTAATGTTTGTTTTGTTGATTAAATGTATTTTTATGCATAATTTAAAAAAAATATTAACATTCGGATAAACTTCTCTATATAAACTATAAGTGTGCGAAATTTCATACTCCTCCGTCCGCGCAATTTTCGTAAAAAAGGGGTACAAAGTTTTTGATTCACGTATTAATATATAGATTAGATTGCCATTGGGCAATGTCTCGCGACGTTTTCGCGACTAGTTTACGATGATAGGACGTAGCGTGAATTTAACCAGACTCAATTCCCGAACACGCCTGGCGAATGTAACGCAACTAACGCGGTAAGCTTTGTCTTTAATAAGCAAATGGCAAAACTCTAAAAGACATTGTCGTTATACCTATAGTTATATGGGTAGATATATGAATATTGTGAAAAAGATACTTATCGTAAAGTATAAAGAACGCTTCAGGAACATTAATCACAGCTCATGTTCTTTGAAGTTCCACGTGTAGTTCTACGGTAATATGATTCTGTAGGTAATCGAGATTACGTATTACGCATTAGATACGCATATTTGTCAAGCGCCTACGCTGAACGCTTTAGTAAAAAGGGTATTTAATGAAGATGTGACCTTTGATATTTATATTATTCAAATATCCTCAAATATCCCATCGCGCACAAAGAAATTTAGTGACTCGTTTCTTTGTCGTACCTCCAAAAGATGGAATAGTCTACCAGCACACGTTTTCCCTCCTTCCTATGATATGGGGTCCTTCCAGAGAGGCGTGAAGAAGCACCTTGTGGGCCGGCAGAGTGAAGTTAACTGATGCTACGTTTGTTTCCACGCTGCACCAGTTGTCTTCGCGTCTGGACTTCATTTCCACTTAACATCAGGTGGGATGGAGTCATTTGCCGAGATAAATATTAAAAAAAAATATTATACTCTTTATTTTTTTTTCTTAAAACTAGATTTTTACAATATTTTAATATAAAAACAATAAAACATTATAAAAACCTAATCCTAGAGTACCGCCAGCAGCGAGGCAGGGCCCAAGCTACGGGTGGTCAGCGCTGCAGAGTGAGGAACCTCCTGACAATACGTGCCGTGTCAAGGAGTACTGCCTTTTGCATCTGACCCTTGACCCAACCTTTCAGCGAGAGCCTCTCTAGATCGAGGCTCTTGGCTAAAAGACCTTTTGCCGAAACGACTATCGGTACAATAATGGTTGAATCCACATCACACATATTATTATTATTATTAGTCAAATCAGTCTGACAAAAGAAAAGGCGACGACGGCCAATGGAGGAGAAGAGTGAACAAAAAAATCGAAGAGCAGTGTCCGACCCTAACATTATCAGAGAAATCAAGTCAGCCAGACTCCGTTGTCTTAGCAGGCGTCGGCCGGCTGGGCGTCCGAGGTACCGCCTGGAGGGACAAAGTAGAAAAAGGGCTCCAGATCGACCAGAGGTCTGAGAGGGCAGTAAGTAGAACAGATTGGCGTCGTGTTGTGACGGAGGCCTAGATCCACTACGGGTCGCTGAGCCAGCGGAGTAAGTAAGATCAGATTGGCTCGATGGCTCCTCGTTTCGAGGAGCTCGATCCCGGTCTGCGATTGCTGAGGTTAAGCAACTTTCGCAAGGGCCCATCACCGAATGGGTGACCAAAAATGTATTATCTCGAGCTCCTCCGTGCTTAGGAAGGCACGTAAAGCCGTAGGTCCCGGCTGCATTAGCAGTTATTAACAACCACCAATCCGCACTGGGCCCGCGTGGTAACCACTACGCGGGCCCAGTGCGGGGGAACGGTTTATGGCCCGTTCTCCCATCCATCCATAGGGAAGGCTCGTGCCCCAGCAATGGGGACATAAGATGAGCTGGTGGTGTGGTGATAAGATCAGTCAAACTGCCATTATGCTTCCTCGTAGGAATACTAGTGTTCACCGGGTACTTCGCCCGAGTCAAGTTTTGATCAATTAATCTTGAGAGCTATCGCACGATTGTTCCTTATCGGTACGTAAGGCCGCTGCAGCCGCCGGCGACAATGATAGATGGCATGTCTTGATGGATTGCTGGCAGGCTTATGCGGGCACACGGAACGATCACGATACGGTTCACTCGCGCGATATTGGAGCGATACGATAATTTTGTGCGTTACAAAATGTCCTAAGAAATGGTGGCTTTGCATGTTTGTAAAAGTATGTATCCGTGATACATGTTTAAAGTAAGACTAGTGGGTCGCCCGCAAAACTTCGCGTTTATTCAATAGATTTATTAGGAATTTCGAAACCTGTGACAGGTTTCTTTATTTATCTGCACATCTACGGCTGGAGCTCTTCAAAATGAGACCTTAGCTGATTTTTTATGTGCAGATATCGTCCCATAATCACTGGGACAAAAATAGGCTTACGCTACTAATATGTATAATATACAATCAATTTATATTTTTTTTACCCTTAACTTCTCTCACAAAAAATATAGCGACTTAAAAAAATACTCAACATTTTAAAATAATTAGCCTAAAATCAAAACTTACGAGTTTCCATTGAAAAACAAATTGTGATATCTACGTAGTAAAGTTATTCTATCGTTACACATAATTATATACATTCGCTTGGTTGTTTTATTGGTATCCTTCACAAAGAAGTATTTATTTTGAGAGTTTGGTGATTGCCTCTACCGGCATTTTCAGCGTCACCGGACTTTGACACAAAGAAGTGCACTATGTCAACACTGTTATTAGATGTGGGGCTCTACTAAGACCTCACGCGGACATCTTGAGAGAATTTGAAAATAAGTGACGTTTCACTGTTTTGTTTCATTTGCCAACACTCATGCACGCTCACGAAGTTAAACCTTTTTTATCTATTCCGTGCTCTGGCTAACAATCCACCATTATTTCCCATTATAATCGACATAACACAAATTTTAGAAAATAATATAAAACCGCAGACATATTCTTCACTTTCCCGCCAAGAAGCTACCGAAAATTATTAATTACAATTAATATGGTGTAGAATGTTCATTTAGTTCTCTCGGTTCTACAGAAATCCAGCTCTTTGGCATACTCATAATATGACATTATGCTGAGTGATAACAAATGGTTGCCAACACATAAAATATAATTTATAGCATTGTTTTAGCATTAATTCTTTTTTGTTTGATTATTACAAATAAATATTTTTTGTTTCTTTCATATTAGCGTAATTATCGTTTGCCCGAATAGAACATTATGTCTCTCTTCTATGAAGTTTAAGTAAATTGATAGAAGATGAACTCTACATTTTTATCTCTTGTCTTTGTTACAGCGTCAAGATTATGGCTACAAGATTAATGCGTATCTCCGTTGGTTTTGCATTGAGCTGTTTTGAAGGAAATTTCGAGTGGTGCCATAGAAATATTACCGACACTAACTGAATACTAGGTATTCTCTCTAGGTATTTAGTACTCAATACTTTATGATTTTATTTTTAATATGCATAACGTACTATGATTTTATTCAAAATAACTTATTTCATTAATTCAGTACATAATAAGAAATAAATAAAAAATAAAAACAACAATTGCTCAATCAAATAACCCTCCCCGCGCCATTCCAGGTGCAAGGTGCCCAACACACTTTATAAATTCTTTACGGGATTGTTAACACCTGTGCCAAAATATTGAATATTTACAAGGAACAAAAAATTATTGGTTAAATGCAAAATTCAAAATTATTACCTTAAAGTAACAAAAACCTGTGCCTTCGTTGACCAACAATGAGAGTTAAAAAATTTACCATACAAATACTCGCTTTCGTTATAACATGATCGAAAGCCAATAAAACTTGAACTAGGCATCCAGATACCTATATTACTCGTAATAAGCTGATTATATTTAAAGCAGACTGCAAGATAACAAATGTTCCAACGAGAAAAGTTTCAGATCAAAACTAATGAACATAAATATTCATCAAGGCAAAACTATGTTCGGCTTTCAAACATTTAGGTGTTTCGTTGTGAAACTTATTTCGAACGAGACTTCAATTTAAGCGTCCAAGTTGGTGAATTTACAGCCCCTTTAGCAAATAATTAAACTTACGTCATGCTAATGAATGTAATATATTATAACGAAGCGTTTAATTAATGGAATCAGGTATTACCGATACCAGAAATAAATTATTATTCTATTTTGCATTATGAGTAACGTACAGCACATACTAAGTACTAGTACACAAATTATAACACATAGGCCTATTAATAATGTTTTTACAAAAAAATAAATAAACGGATCTTACACATCTACAATTAAATTAAAAGATAAAATAAAAAAAAACAATACTTAAAATAAAAATAAAACAAAATTCAAAATCATTTATTCAGCTAGGCTACAAGGCTACAAGTAGATCTTATGAAGGTCACTATCCTACCCTCGGTTCGTAGGTCTACAAGGCTGGGAGACCTGGTAATGGGAAGAACTGGAAAGAAACTCAGCGAGCTAAATTAAAGTAAAAGTAAGTGAATAGCCTATAACTGTCCCACTGCTGGGCAAAGGCCTCCATCATTGAGATCAAGTCATCACCACAATTGATGGGTAAAGGCTTAATCACCACGCTTGCCAAATGCGGGCTGGTGATCGCAAACCCGGTGACCTGGGACTTAAACCCGGGACCTTCGGGTCGAGCGGGTCGCCACTTAGCCACCGAGGCGTTTTTGTAAGGCCAGCAGCATTTCTTTTTTCCCTTATTTACAGCATTAAAAATTGGAAAAGTCCTATCATAGAATGACACTTTTCATTACAAATAAACACATATAATCTGAACGACAACCACAAAATGTAAAAATCAAAAATAAATATCTACATATAACACTTCAAGTACAAGTTTCAATTTCCACATTGTCATACAGTACTCTGGTTAAAGTAAAAAATTTATTAAAAAACAAAGTCTAACTAGAGTTAATTAATTATAATAAAAATATGACAAGTATGCAAAAGCAAACCAGCCTCCCCAGGTTGACCCGTTCACGCTTATGACATGAATCTGCCATCGCTTCACTCCTCAGAATAATAACTAATAGCTTTAGTTATTGTTCTGAGCTTCACTCAACCATATTTTAGGGAACGCGAACGTAACGACCCGACGCGCACGCTACCACCGCAGAGACAATAAAGAGAGCATGACACATTCAAGCTTATCTATATATTAATACGTGAAACAAAACTTTGTACCCCCTTTTTACGAAAATTGCGCGAATGGAGGAGTATAACATTTTGCACACTTATGGTATATATAGAGAAGGAGTACAGAATGTTGATATTTTTTTAAATTATGCTTAAAAAATACATTAAGCCAATAAAACAAACATTACACACTACCATGTATTTGACACACACGCATAGTTATACTCTTTTCAAAAAATTTAAAAATGGAAGTGGAGCGGCTGAAATCTGTCAATGCCAATCCAAACTCACATTCTATCTTTTTAATTTTTTATTGCTTGGAATACAATCCGTGGAGCCTAATTAAAATTACGAATTTCGACCACTGGGCGACCACTAGTATTGTTATATTATAGTTTGTTATCTGTAGGACACTGCTGATAGAGGCTATCATAGCAGTATAAAAGATAACTTAATTATATAATATTGATCCAAATAAAGTGTAATATGTATTTTATTATAGCTACACTGTTTTATCATCAAAATATTTTTTTGGCTGTATAAAACCTTTTAAGTAAAGAAGACTATACTTGTTTTTTACAAATCAAACGATAGACAGTCAATACTTGTAAAATAGACACATGCATGCATAGTTTTTATAATATTTTTTTGCGTTTGTTTTGTATGAAAAATTTTATCTATCTTTTTAATTATATTTTTGATTTTATATTGACATTTATGAAAATCAAGTAGTTTATTCTTTTTATAGCTAATCTAGTATTTTATTTAATATTCTATGAAAACTACTATGATAAAACAAAAGTACTGCATAACAAACGGTACCTACTACGTCGTATATAATATCATTTTCGATATTGATCTAATTGAAATGAAACAACTTATTTAATGTTTATCCTGACGTTTCAGTCTCCCTGTGACCACGGACCCTGCAAAGGGTTCGAAACGTCAGGATAAACATTAAATAAGTAATGTGTAAAATAAACTCGAGTAGATCCGTAAAAGTTGTTTCATTTCAATGTGTAGTGTTCGCGTAAACTTTAGAAAACGATATTGATCTAGTTTTGTGATCGCAATCAATGATTTTGACCAACCTTTTCCATTATAAGGTAATAAAATTGTGTGCAACGGTTCATTTTAAAGAGAAAAATAAATCCTCTCGGTACTCTACGGACATAGGTATCAAAAAGATCTCGAAACCCCTTGGATATTCGTTTCCATTTCCTCGAGAGGATATTAAAGAAAATTATTTTCGTTCCTCGCTAACCTTTCAGCGTGCGTCGGGGCGCCGATCATCTACATAAATTAAGATAGCGCATCAGCAGTGCTGTTATCATGGCGACATTAGCCCAATAATATTAAAACTATTAGCCCAATAATATTAAAACTATCGAATGTGTTTGAACTATCTTAATTCAATTTCTTGTTTCACATCACCAGCTCATCAACGTCCCTACTGCTGGGGCGCGAGCCTTCCCTATGGATGGATAGGGAGAACGGGCCATAAACCACCACGCAGACCTAGTGCGGATTGGTTGTTGTTAACGACTGCTAATGCAGCCGGGACCAACGGTTTCACGTGCCTTTCGAAGCACGGAGGAGCTCGAGATGATAAATGTTTGGTCACCCATCCGATGACCTACCTTTGCGAAAGTTGCTTAACCTTAGCAATCGCAGACCGGGCGCGTTAACCACTGTGCCATCGAGCTCCTCGATTGGTTACTCGCTATGATTGAGCTAGTGTCTAGTTTGCCTTTGTACGTAACGTTAACTCTGCTGAAAACGTAAAGAGGCGTTCTGCTCGTACAAGATAGAAACTGTCTAAACAGAAAAGATAATTTTTAAGTGATACTAACTGAATCTCAACTCTCTCTGGATCTCTCTCTCTCTCTCAACAGTAACTACCAAATGATACTGTTGACATACCTGTATGATGATATGAAAACGTTGTCTAAAGTCTTGTTTGTATAAAATGTTTGGGCAAAAAGAGACATTTTGCTTGAGACTTTTGTCTGAGCGCTGTTTAAACTTATCATGGTTGTCTTGTCTTTCATGTTCTTGAGTAGGTCCCCCGTGGATCCGTCATTACGAAATCTGAACTTTCACATTTATACGTTAATTGGTATAAATTAGATTTTTAAAATAATGCTTATCGACAACATTGAATGCACGCGGACAACCCTAAAGCAAAGTTGAATTTATTAAATTCAGTAAAGTAATACGTACCGTTGATTCGAGTAATTTAGTGGAAAGCCACAAAGTTTGGAATACTAACTAACTGCCGTAAAACTCGGTAGACCGCGAAAATCAGAATAGTAATAATTATAATCATAATTATTTAAGGTGAGTGTAATTACTCACTTCACTAGCGAGCAATTTAAAATTTAGAGCTACTAATAAATAATAATTAAACAGTAAAAATAACATAAGTAAGTAAGTAGTAGTAAGTACTAGAATAAGAAAAACGTATTAGTTCTTGAGTATGTTGATTAAGAGGAGAATAGCCTTTTTAGGGTTCCGTAGCCAAATGGCAAAAAACGTAACCCTTATGGATTCGTCATGTCTGTCTGTCTGTACGTTCGTATGTCACAGCCACATTTTTCCGAAACTATAAGAACTATACTGTTGAAACTTGGTAAGTAGATGTATTCTGTGAACCGCATTAAGATTTTCACACAAAAATAGAAAAAAAACAATAAATTTTGGGGGTTCCTCATACTTAGAAGTGAAACTTAAATTTTTTTTCATCAAACCCATACGTGTGGGGTACCTATGGATAGGTCTTCAAAAATAATATTGAGGTTTCTAATATCATTTTTTTTCTAAACTATACTATCGAATAGTTTGCGCGAGAGACACTTCCAAAGTGGTATAATGTGTGCCCCCCCCCCCCCCCCGTAACTTCTAAAATAAGAGAATGATAAAACTAAAAAATTATATATGATGTATGTATGCAAACTTCCACCGAAAATTGGTTTGAACGATATCTAGTAAGTAGTTTTTTTTTACCGCAAACCGCAATTTACCTTTCATTCAATCAACTCAAATATAAAAATAAAAAAAACATTTAATTTCATAAACACACAGAACAGAACCAGAAACAGAATTACAAGAACTTTTATATTATGTTATTTGCTGCTACGGAACCCTTTATGGGCGAGTCTGACTCACAATTGGCCGCTTTTTTATTTTACAACGGGAATCTTATCATTAAAGGGATTACATTATATTTTTTAAGCGTAAATACTTATCGTACGTAAGTTACTTATAAACAAAATAATATAATTAGGTATAACTACTGATGCGGGAGTAACTAACTGTTTGTGAACAGTTCTACAAATAAATACTAAAAGCAAACGGATAAAGTTTTTGAAGCTCAGTTTTAAATAAATATCACTGCAATATAATTGAGATATCGAACAATTTTTAACGCATCCTTCCATTCAAGTTTTGTTAAAAACTGTCAGTAAAAATATATTTTATATACCCATTTTTTAAATATCGTTTATGAAACTATTAGGCTATTCGAAAAAGTATTCCTCAGAAACATTAGGAAATTCGTTTAAAGTTTTGTGTGAGTACTAAGCCAGTTTATCTATCTATCTATCTATCTACATAAAAATCAATTGCTGTTCGTTTGTATAGTTAAAACTCGAGAATGGCTGGACCAATTTTGATTTTGAAATATTTGTGGAAGGTTTAAACGGTGAGAAATATAAATAATAAGTAGGTAACGGAAAATACTAAAAACGACAATTTAATTTTCCAGTACAAAATGATTTGTTTGTTTTGTTGTCATGGAAACTGTCAAAGCGGTACCGTAAAACCCAAAGTCCAATTTTGCTCTTTTGCCCACTGGACCAAAAATAGGCTCATCCGAAAATAAAAATAAAACTATCTTATTTCTATCGATTTCGTAATCATGGCAACATTGTGAATTGCTCTTGTCTCTGACTTCACTCAGAGTTTTGTCAGAAGTTGTCAAAAGTGTTTAAGTGGCGGGCCAATATTAAACGTTCAGTGTTTTTGGAAATACTGCTCGATGCCGAATACAAAGGTGAGTTATTCTTGTAACATGGTATAGAAAAGGGTTTTTAGAACATTTCTGTTGTTTTTAATTTTGGTTTTTTTTTTAGTAAATACTTGAATATGTTTTGGTTTAATGGGTACGGGTATGGGTCTATCTATGCATATGGGTTTTCATGTCAGTACTATTATTTATTCATTTGTTTTTCAGTATCAACAACATTTTAAACTTCGAATTCGGGAACGTAAATCGAGAAGAAGACTGGGTGCAATTATGTTTATATATTTATAAAAAGTGCCATATGTATTTTAGATTTATTTTATTAAGAACGTTTTCTTACTTAAAATAAAAGAACTCTACTTATAAAAATTATCTTTAATTATCTATTACCTAAAAACCAGCTTTTTAACAACCCTAACACATAAAAGTTGCTTGTATGAAAAAAACTGAATATTAGCGGATTAATTTGCCCACTTGAAAAAATCTATTGTGGTTGTGAATTAGCAACCGGTACCACGTTAGACCGGCAACTTTGCCGTTAAATTTTTGATAGTTCTTAGATAAGAACGCCGTAAGAGCTATAGTTTAGCAAATAAGGGGTGTGGGTAAACATGGACGAAAATGGAGGTCAGTTTGCCCGCCATCTAAGTATTGCAAAGCTTTTCATCGTATGTAAATAAGTCGGAATATACAACTTTAACGCAATTCTATGATCAGCTAAGTCATCTTAGGTCATAAAAAGTAGTTCAGAGCATATAATATCTTTGAGAAAATCAACAAAAATTTAAAAAAGCGGGCAAAATTGGACGGTATTACGGTGCGAAGTCCGCCGGGTCAGCTAGTCCTACTAATATTTAAACGCGAAAGTTTGTAAGTATGGATGTTTGTTACTCTTTCACGTAAAAATTACTGAATGGATTTAGATGAAATTCGGCATACAGATAGTTTATAAGCGGGAATAACACATAGGATACTTATTATCCAGATATTCCCACGGGAACGGGACCACGCGGGTGAAACCGAGAACCACGTGGGTGAAACCGCGAGCGTCCACTAGTTATTCATAAATCTAAGTAGAGTGGCACCAGTGTTCGACACAGGAACCAGTGGTCTTTTGCAGGGTCCGTGGTCACAGGGAGACTGAAGTGTTGGTTGTCTCATATTTAGTTGGTAGATTGTATACCCTCATTTAAATTTTATCAGGTGCGTTCCATTTTACGCAGAAAGAGCTTACAGAATCTTTTGGTCTGGCAGTATGGTGTTGGGGCTGGGATTTAATATTTTGTATGATGGGATCCCAGGCTGGTGGTAGATTTCAACCATCTCTATTGAAATTAGGATGTTTTTTAATTTCAATAGCCTCGCGTATCATCCTAGGGATGAATCGTTGTTCTCTAGCGAGTATTTGTGGTTTATCAAATCTGATGTAATGAAGGAGGGTATACATGCTACCAACTAATTACAACACCTCAGTCTTCCTGTGATCACGGACCCTGCAAAGGGTTCGAAACGTCAGGATAAACATTAAATAAGTAATGTGTAAAATAAACGCGAGTAGATCCGTAAAAGTGGTTTCAGCTCATTTTATGTCCCCATTGCTGGGGCACGAGCTTTCCTTATGGATGGATAGGGAGAACGGGCCGTAAACCACCACGCGAGCCCAGTGCGGATTGGTGGTTGTTAACGACTGCTAATGCAGCCGGGACCAACGGCTTTACGTGCCTTCCGAAGCACGGAGGAGCTCGAGATGATACATTTTTGGTCACCCATCCGATGACCGGCCTCTGCGAAAGTTGTTTAACCTCCAGCACTCGCAAACCGGGCACGTTAACCACTGCGCCATCCAGCTACTCATAATCGATCTTGAATAATCTGTTACTAACCCCTATTTTTCAGAACACCTAAGAAACAACGCTGAGGTATTAAAACCATTCTAAGAGGACCCCATGTCACACAACATGTGATACTACAAAAGAGATTACGAGGGCGTCAGATTTCTCATGTGTGTAGGGCAGACGGCAGACTTTTGCCTGGTTGTTGTTGCGTTTGTGAAATCAAGGCGCATGCCCCCGATCCGATCTGAACCCCTCGGAGAATCTAGTAGGAAACAGGGACACGTACTAGTGCGTGATGCCGTTCCCTCGCCCGATCCTCGAAATGCCACTACCCATTTATAGAATACACTAAACATGCACACTTAGTTTAGGCCCAAGACATCGTACCTACTCGTAGAACAAGGGTACGACGAGGCGGTTCACACGCGCTCTATACCAGGTACAGACATGTACCTGGGCGCTTCTCTTTACCACCACGGCCCGGTCAACCCGAGCCGAGGTCCGAGCCTTTAGAGGCGCCCTCGGGTTGTTCTGCTTCGCGAGAATCTAGTAGGAAACGGGTACACGCACTAGTGCATTATGCCGTCCCCTCTAGAAGACCTCTGACGGTGTTTTGTTTCGAACGGCTTGAGGGACCAACGTGATGCAATAAATATCTATGACTACTATGACTATGACCTTTTAAAGGGCCTATTACATTTTGACCGTGATTTATGCATAAAATGCCCAATTTCGGCGTTCTTGTTCAGAGATACTGAAACCCTTAGACAGTTTTGACTTATTGTATAGTGGAGAATAGTTATTAGTATAATTCGTAGCGGCCTCGCTTTCTGCAATTTTCCCTTATCTATTTATATAAATCCAAAATTCCGAAGCTAGTTTTCAATTAAATACGCTGACGGCAATTTTCAAGCTCATGGATTGAACTAAAGCAAACGAAATCGAAATGAAAAATATATAATAATATCTCTTAAATAGTGGTTAAGTTTGTAGCGGCCTCGGAATTTCGAAATAGGAATGGAATTTTTACAAAAAAATCCCATTCAAAGCCATAAAACGTTCAGAATTAGCTGTAAATATCTCCTTACTCCACTTATATTATTAAGTTAAATGTACACCAGAATTAACGTTAGCTTATAAGATTTCAAATTTTATACAGTTTTTGAACGATAAAAAATTATTAAACATCAAATAAATGTAATTACAACTGCATAAAATGGCACTTTTGCGACGTGTCGGCCTTTTTTTTTGAGGGAGACTGCTGGTTGCCGAGGGGCATTTCCAGCTTCACCGGGCTTGTTTTAGGGGCGGCGAGGTACGTAAAGGGTACCTCAAGCCGTGTTGAAACGAATCACCTTTGGAGGATTTCTAGAGGGTACGGCATCGCACACTTAAAAGTGCGCGTCCCCGTGCCCTTCCAGAGTCTCCGAAGGGTTCGGATCGGATCGGGCCGCGTCGGCCGCTCGTAGTACTGAGAAAGCGCGAGCGCGCGCATTTTGTGATAGGCCTCTTAGTTTACTTGCCGCCTCCAAAAAAGTCAATCAGCAAAATCTCTCCAAAAAAGAAGTCCCACCTTTTCCCTCCTTCCTATGACTCGGGGCCCTTATAACGAGGCGTGAAGAGGCACTTTGTGGGCCGGCAGGGTGAGGGTGACTGATGTTGCGTTGTTTTCACGCTGCACCAGTTGTCCTTGAGTCTGGACTCCGTTTCCATTTAACATCAGGTGGAGTGGAGTCATTTGCCAAACAAGGTATATATATAAAAAAAAGCGTGTAGCGTAACCTACATAATTATATGCGTCTCGCTTTCACAACTGCGACAAAATTTGACGACCTCCGTAGCCGAGTGGCTTGCACGCCAGACTTTTGGGGCGCTAACTCTGAGGTCCCGGGTTCGATTCCCGGTAGATTCAGTGTCGAAAACGAACTTTTTCGATGTTGTGTCGGGTCTGAGTGGTTGTGGTACCGTCTTTGTTTCTGTTTTCCATAGAACGAGTGCTTTAGCTGCCTACCTTGGGATCAGAACAATGTATGTGATGCTACCTTTTATTATATTAATTTATTTATATGTTAAAAATAAATCTATAAATAAACTTTCCTATACTCACACCAATTATCTAGCCCAAGAGAAGCTTCGTTATGAAACTCGTTGAATGGTTACTAGACTACGGATAAACATACTTATATATATAGAAAACACCCAGAACCGAGACAATTTAGAAAAACAAAAAATTCTAAATTGACCCGACCCGGGATCGAACCCGGGACCTCAGAGATGGCGACACCATGAAAACCGGTGTACAAACCACTCGACCAAGGAGGTCGTCATTAGTAGTAGTCGTTAGTACAATACTTCATTAAGAGTTCATGGCAAGGATATGGACATTAATGTGCGAAGCGCTGAATATAACGTAGTAAATATTACTTAATCTGTGGTCAAGCTACTTGCCACCGTCTATAGATAGACGGACAGATAGATAACACACTTTATTGCACACACACATAGAAAACAAATAACACAAATGTTAATACAGAGGTGGGCAAAGGCGTTCTTATCGCTTAAAGTGATCTCTTACACACCTTTGAGTCATAGGACCACTGAGCGGAAAATGAGAGACAGTACAACATATTATGTTTTGTTTATATGATGTTTAATATATAACTTTTAAACTATCATGGTCACTTACATTAAAATAAATATTATTAACGGGATTATTACCATGTTTATTGTAGTGTTTGAGTATCCGATATTTCGACATAGTTGCATGCGCCATGATCACGGATCCGTGATCATCCCGTTAATAATATTTATTCTGATGTTTAATATATTTTAAAATTAAGTTTCGATAGTGTAAGTCGGTGTTAGACTTTAAAAAAAGGAGGAGGTTATCAATTCGACTGTATTTTTTTTTGTTTTTTTTTTTTATGTTTGTTACCTCAGAACTTTCGACTGAGTAAACCGATTTTGATGATTCTTTCTTTATTTGAAAGCTGGTGCTTTCCGTGTGGTCCCATTTTAATTTGGTCCAGTTCTGATGATGGGATCCTCGAGGAATTGAGGGAACTCCTCGAATATTGTAGGCATACCTATCGCGATTTTGGTATTTTCAAAAATAAGTCAAGCATTTGCATTCAGAAAGTATCATTTGATGAAGTGTAACTGGTGAAAAAGACCACAGATTGCCATCGGAACTCCTCAATGATAAGTATTTCACGGGTGGCGATAAAATATCTCGATTAAGATAGTTAAGCGACTATGACGAAGCAAAAGAAGACAGGCACCGGAACTCAATTTTTGATTTCCTACTTTGAGATAGGCGTTTCTCGTTTTCTTCGCTTGTCTCATTTAAACGGCGCTGTCTCATACGAGCAGCGTGTTTAGTAGGTCTACCCATATTCGCTTTTGATAAATAGATCGAAACGAATCACTAAAAAGCGAAAAATAATCAAAAATTTTAACAAAAAAAAAACCGACTCCAAAAAATTTGACTGATAAAATTGCACTAAAAAGTAAAAAATAAGCGTTAGACTTATACAGCCAATAACTTTATTAAGAAAAAATATAGGTACAATTATTGTTACTTTTGGAGTCGGTGCCAGCCAAGGTAACTTTAACATAAACATTTAACGACATAGGTACTATATTATAATCATAATAGTACATTCAATCTTATGCATGAAATTTTAACTACAAACGCGGACTGGCACCGGCTTCAAAAACTTCGTTGGCTGGCACCGGCCCCAAACATAACAATAATTGTACCTATATTTTTTCTTAATAAAGTTATTGTCTGTATAAGTCTAACGCTTATTTTTTACTTTTTAGTGCAATTTTTTATATAACTACAGTCAAAGTCTGCAGGTACTAGTAGACACTCGAAGGTTTTTCGATATGCGTTTAAAAAGTTTTGATTTTCGTACTGATTTCATATTTTGAGACTTGACCAATCACCACCTTTGCGGTTGACTGTACTAAGCGTACCTTCTGGGTGCCAACTGCGAGTTTCATTCGCCAATCGTTGACGTTAACGAAAACGACAATTAGTATGGCAAAATGTTAACTCCTTTCATATGCCGCTAGGAGGCGCTGCTTCAATGCCATACTAATTTTCGTTTTCGTAAACGTAATCGAATGAATACGGATAGTAAACAAAACTCACTAGGCCCCCTGTAAGGCTCTTTGTCCAGCAGTGGGCGTCTTTTGGCTGAGATGATGATGATGATGATGATGAAGTCTCTTTATTTTGTGTTTTTACAGACAGAAATAAAACTACCTAGTCTTAGAATTAATGTCTGTCGTCTGCGTAAGCCATTACTCTGACTCGATCCGTATCCATCCGTAACCAATATCAGCCAGTCAGTCAGTCAGTCAGATTGACGTTTTTCATTATAAGTGTGTCGGAAAAAATGTTGTCGCTACACGTTGTAGCGCTTTTATTCGAATGACAGAAATGCTGGTATTCGTATAACAAATCTCAGTAATAATAAATCTAAATACGATCGAATGAAAAGAAAAAAATATTTATAATAATAATAACAATAAAACATTTATTTCAGACCACTTAGTCCATACATAGTTGATTATAACATACTTAATAAAAAAAACAAACAAATACAAGAGAACACACTAATTTAAAAATTTGAAAGTTCCACCATTATGCACTCGGTTCCAATGCCTAAGAATGTGACAGTCAAACTTCTTTGCTATTACCGCCAGGATGCCATTAGAACTCCCCTTTACCCTGCCTTTTATTGACAAAAAATACAAATATATATTGCAATATATACTTATTCAATTAAAATTTTGTATTAGAATTATCAGAAAACCTGTTTACTAACTGTACTGTTTCTGCTAGGGTTTTCAAGGAGCAAGACAATGCTGATCGCCATAGGAACTTTTTTCTTTAAAAAAATGTTGAAACTCGTTGAAATTAATATACAATGTCTATACGAGAACAATGGAAAGTGAGACATATTATACCTACTTATAAACCCATAAACCACAACATGACCAGATGGCTTAGCCAAAGTAACATTAAGTAAACGATAGCGAAGTTCGAAAAGAATAAAATGTATAGGATTGACATAAGCCGCGCTAAATCACGTGGTCAATCTTATGTCAATCCCATACATTTATTCTTTTCGAACTTCGCTATCGTTTTCTTAATGTTACTTTGGCTAAGCCTACTGACCTGTTAACGATTGCTAATGCAGCTAGGACCAACGGTTGTATGTGCCTTCCGAATTCCGATACACGGGCAGCTCGAGATGAATGTTTGGTCACCTATCTGATGACCGGCCGTTGTGAAGGTTGCTTCCTCAGCAATCGCAGACCGGGCGCGTTAACCACTGCGCCATCGAGCTCCATCGAGCTCCTCGAAGCGAGGAGAAACGGGACATAAACCACCATCGCGGGCCCAGTGCAGTGCGGTGGTTGTTAAGCCGGGACTAGCGGCTTGGAACGAAAAGATCGTATATTGTTATCAAACGGTTACGAATATCGTGAGTATAACAAATCCCGTGGCTCCGTAAATCCACCATTGACATTTATGGGCCCGTTTCCGTTCCACAGACGCTGTTATCGCTGCGTCCACAGTACACTGAAAACACACACTCGTATACTTTGTTATGTATTGGAAATCTATCTTTGTCGTCTATGTATTGGCGATTCGACTGATTTATTTTGTCGGCACAGTTTGAGAAATGGTGGGCAGTCAATAATCTCGCCATGGACTTTTTTTAAAGATTTGCAAATTAAGTTCAAAGTATTGATTGCCCCGTAGCTTGTTTAGGTAATTATTCAATTGGCAATTTTTACTACGACCGTGTTAGGGACGAGTTTCTCAAGTGGAGTCCACTATCCACATACAGCTTTAGATACAGTGTTTTAGTTAAAAGTAATTAAACAAGATAAACAAGATGATGATCCCCCGCCCGATTTTCTAAACTCCCGCCCGATCCTCTAAATGCTACTACACATTTACAGAATATACTAAACATGCACACTAGATTAGGCCCAAGACACCGTACTCGTAGAACAAGGGTACGGCGAACCGGTTCACACGCACTCTATACCAGGTGCAGACTGTACCTGGGCGCTTCTCTCCACCACCACGGCCCGGTCAACCCGAGCCGAGGTCCGAGCCTTTAGAGGCGCCCTCGGGTTGATCCGCTCCCCGATCCGATCCGAACCCTTCGGGGAATCAAATAGGGCATCACGGGGACACGCGCTAGTGCGTGATGCCGTTCCGTCTAGAAAACCTCCGAAGGTGATTCGTTTCACACGGCTAGATGAACCCTTTAAGTTTCTCGCCGCCCTCAAACAAGCCCGCAATGAAGCTGTGAATGCCGTTTGAGGCAATCAGCAAACTCTCCAAAAATGGTGACGTCGATTATATATGCAATCAACATTAGTGAATAGCCACTCAAAAAAATATTGTGTCCAATCAAACTTCAAACAATTCCTTTTCCATTTTTAAAAACCTATGGAGGTAAAATATATTATCTTAAATAAGAATGATCCATTCATTGCAAACCATTTTCCTTATTTCCGTTAGATCCTATTGTTCGACAAAGAGATGTCTTTGTGAGGTTAAATATTCGGGGTAGCTGAACCCGAAATATGCCCGTACACAGTAAAAAATGCTTGGGTGGTATCTTGTTTTTAATAATGGACAAATACGTGACACAATATTTTTCTATAGGCAAGAATTCAGCAAGTCAGCGCATGACCACGGGCGTTGCAAATGTGCCAAAAAGTCATGTACACACGCCTGCAGCATAGACTACTACAAATTGTCACCTCGAAGGAGGCAAACGAGCAGGCGGGTCACCTGATGGGAAGCAATCACCTCCGCCAATAGACACCCGCAAAACCAGAGGAATCGCAGATGCGTTGCCGGCCTTTAGATTTTGAACAGTGGATGAAATATGGTTGATTATTGATTACCTATAGAAATTTGGACAGTTTTGAATAAGTTAATATTCAGGCGTCTAAACCTGAAAATAACAAAGACACTTAGACTAAGCTGTTTGCTTTAAATCCCAATAAGTATTTTTGTCAAAAGAAACGCAACAACTTAGTGTATAAAAAAATACGAAAATATATTTCAAATTCGAGTATTCTTAACTTCCTCAAAATTTGTTAAATAAATGTTTTTTACTTCGTTAACTTCGTCAGGCAAACTTGCCATAGACACATAAGAATAGATGCTTTTTGGAAAGAGTTGGCTGATGACCTCATTCGGCTTTTCAGCGTCACCGGACCCTTTTGGGAGCGGCGAGAAACTTGAAGGGTTCCCCGCCATGTGTTTGAAACACCGTCAGGGTTTCTAGAGGGCATTCCATCACGCAAGCGTGTTACTTTCCCCACATGCTCGTCTGCAGTCACAGTTACAAACAAAGTAAGATACTACAGTAAATAGCTATTAATAAGCTATTAACACATTATGGGTGGGTTAAACACGGAAAAACCTTGAAATAGAGACCCAGAGCAAATACCTGAGGAAGAGGAAGACCTCCCAAAAGGTGGGTTGATGATATCCGAAGATATGGAGGCCGTGTTTGGATGGAGAGGGCGTAAGACCGCCGGAAGTGGAAAGGAGGCCTACGTCCAAAGCTGGACTAATGACAGGCCGCAACGATGATGATGGTGGTGATTGACACATTAATACTTTTTTATAATAATTACAAATATGCAACGTCAAGAGCCCCGAATTTCAAATTAAAACCTTCGCTTATTATACCTACAAGCACGGAGCAAGCTGTTTTCAATAATCAATTTGAAGACAAGATACTGCCTATTCATTAAGTAGCGACATCTCGAAAGAGATTAGGCAATCGAGGACACTGATAACCGTCTCTCGGCTCAAGCCCTCTGGCTCAAGTTTTCGCGACGCGCCGTTATTACATTCTTGGCCTCAAATATAATTTGTGGGTGACAACTTGTAGCAGCTTTGGTGGATTTCGACTGATCGACTACGCGTCATCTCAGCGATTCGCCAGAGTACCAGAGTAACTGCTATAGCTTTAAGGATTAGCAAGCTGAAGTTGCATTGAGCTCGTCATAATAGCTGCAGGAGCGATTAGCGCTGTAAACGTGTTCTGGAGTGGTTCCTTAACGTCAAAATGAAGCAACCGATCAATGAGATAAGAGTATCTCATCCATTGCTTTGAGATTGAGAGTAGTGGCTCAGAGATAGTTAAAAAGTCTGTTATGCTGCCTTAAGTTTGTTAAAAGACACGTGATATAGACTTTTTTGACAAATTGATACAACCGAACGCAAAAGCTAAAGCGAAGCATGACTTAAGGGTGCGCCCGCCGTCCGTAAGTGACAAGTTTCATATATTTTATTTAAAATGTCTTCGTCCATATTTATTTGACGTCCATATTAATAATAATTTAAAAAACCACTCGATAAATCGAAAATGTGAGACGGACGATTTGTAGTTAAGACCATTGGAGACTGTTTAAACAAAATTAGAGGTACAATAATTTAGATAGATTTCAACTAAACGCCGCCCACTCGTTTTCATGATTTTTGCCCAACTTTAAATGATATTGTAGAAAAAACTATAGTGTGTTACAAATTTATGGATCGGTCTAATTGTAAACACGTTCCCTTTGATACTAAATTGATGCTCAAAATGCTAAATAGATAATTTGATGCTCGTGGAAATTTTTTCAACATTTGTGTTTTTGTAATTTGTTCGCAACAAAATTTGCGTTAAAAATTATAAAACATTTACTAAATATATATTTTGTTTATTTAATACTATAGTATTTTCAATTATATCAACTTAACCGTGACTGGCATGTTTTGGTCGGCGCATCCTATCTACACATCTACAGCTAGCGAAAAAACTGAAATGTTAAAATAATTTCTAATAATAAAATAATTATTTTCTAATTTCTTGTAAATCAATTGTTTTATGTTTAATCAAATAAAGTATTTATTATTGTTAAATATGTCAATTACATTTTTGGAGGCAGGAGGGGTCCACTTGCTGCTCGATAATCTACCCTTATTTTGCGTTTTTCGTTTGTTGTGCTCACAATACTTCGTATTGAATCGTAATTAAAAATACTCTTTATCACATGCGGTTTTGTGAACATTTTTATTCCGGAATACTGTCAGCCTATCCATTGAAATCGAGCAAAAAATCAGCGTATACCAGTGAGAGCTATGGACATTGTCAAAGGGCCAAAAACACTGCACAGTAACGCAATATTCCACAATATTCCATGCAGAAAACTCCTTTGAGCTGACATGAGTTTCCAATAAACACAAAAAAGTTACGCATAAAGGCAAAGTCGGAATAATCGCTGTTGTTATACTTTTCATTTGAATAATAGTGTTCTCCTTTCTCGTAAATATAAAAGGACTTATTGATGTTCAAAGGGGCATGGGTGGGATTACTAATTAAATCCAGATGAAGCAATAGCGTCGGCGATTCTCTTTTACGCTAAATTAAAAGGGTTTGTTCATACTGGCTTTGTTCCATTCCCGTACTTTTAAAGGTTAGAATTGTTGATTTATTTCTTTGTTAGCCTGCAGAATGTTAGGCAGGATTGTGAAAAATGCATGTTCAGGGGTAACCACGAGCTCATAAAATATTGCAGTTGAAAACGAGACGCGTGTAGCGACGAATATACACGCGTCTCTTTTCCACAACTACAATAATACTGCATAAGAGCTCATAGTCAGGGAGCAGGAATTTCTTTGCTGGTGGGTAGTGCACATTGGGAAATTCATACAGACAAAGTACGTACCTATATTATATTACGATTTGTTCCTCCGGTATCGATTCCCTGCGTGTCGACTTCCCACTGTATCGACTTCCCCCGGTATCGACTCCCGCCGTATCGACTTCCCTCGGTTTTGACCATGAGTTGGCTTAGGTAAGTACTATGGGCACGCATAATGTGACAATAAAGTGTAGCAATACCTAATGTAATTTTATTTTATTTATTTGGTAATGGGTACACCAACAGGACATGTACTCGTACACAGCATTGTAAAGCCGTTTCATTACAGGGTTTTTATTTTACACAGCATTGGAGTTGTAACGAGTAACAAAAATTACAAAACTTATAATTACAAATAAACAAAGAATAAGGTCCGAATAGTTATTCCGTGTTTGGTTCTGTCATGTAAACGACATTTCAAATTGCAGTAAAAGAGACAAAACACGGAATATAAATATATTTGTTTATTTGTAAGACCCTTTGACTATTATTACAGAACACATACGTATTTAAATATAAAATAGATTCCTTTTATAGATCGGATGTCATTTAGAACCCGACCAACGCATAACTCTTTTCTTAGACGAAATCCAAAACGTTTCTATTTTGTCGTAGTTAAGTGATTCGATATTCTAAGAAATTCTTTTTTTAATATGTTTCGAAATACTAAATGCGCCTTTGTTATTCGATACCGCAGAATCGAGGTTGGGACAAAAGTTCGCAAAATCACTACCCACGCGGTCTCTTTAGTATAGTCGAATGTTTTTACAAGTCGACCGTTATCAATGTTTTGTGGTTTATAATTAGATTTGAGTATCCATTTATTCTATGATATAAAACACATTTTACTCGATAGCGCAGTGGTAACGCTGTCTGCGATTGCTAAGGCGGGGGTCATCAAAAATGTGACATCTCGAGCTCCTACGTGCTTCGGAAGGCACGTAAAGCTGTTGGTCCCGGCTGCATTAGCAGTCATTAACAACCACCAATCCGCACTGGGCCCGCGTGGTGGTTTATGGCCCGGTCTCCCTATCCATCCATAGGGAAGGCTCGTGCCCAGCAGCAGCAGCGGAGACATAAAATGATCTATATAAATATATATATAAACAGATCTGAAAGAAATATAAACATTTATTAATAAGATCTATATGCACACTTGGCCCAGTCATCTGACTGTGAGGGATTACAGACTATCAGTGTGTCCTTCTAATATTATTGTGTGTGGTTAATAAATGTTTCTCTCTCTCTCTCTCTCTCTGTCTCTCTCCCTGTGACCACGAACCCTGCAATGGGTTTTATAAATGTCAGTAGGAAACTACTTACTTGGCCTTCCTCTCACTTGATTTGAAGTGAAGTGACGATAAAGCCGAAGGTGGAGGCGCACTTCACCCGGAACCCTCAACTACTAATAATAATCATCATCATCATCAGCTCATTTTTATGTCCCCATTGCTGGGGCATTAGCCTTCCCTATGGATGGATAGGGAGAACGCGCCATAAACCTCCATGAGGGCCCAGTGCGGATTGGTGGTTGTTAACGACTGCTAATGCAGCCGGGACCAACGGCTTTACGTGCCTTCCGAAGCACGGAGGACTAATAATAATAAATAACTTTATTTGCCTCTAACTCTACAGGCATTGGCTATCTTATCTCGCCGGAACACCACAATGCTACAAACATTGGTGTTATGGCGACATATTATTTAAATAAGATGGTGGTAGCTAGGCAGGTGGACAAACAAGCCCTACCACTATCCAAAGGTTATATGAGAGTCTTAGCATATTATTTAAGGTACCCGCTACACACGACTTTAAAGTTTATACTGACACCCCCCACCAACCTTACGGTTATAAAGTTAGGTGTCAGACATCTTTACGCAAGCACAAGGGACCATCTACGTCAGGTCATAAGGCCAGACCAGAACACGCCAGTACGCATCCTTCATCCGGTACTTTTAAGACTAGTGTCTCGAGCTAGTTGCCCCGTGGACACGTATAGTCCACTACCTAATATCCACATAGGTTACCGGAGCTGTAAGCTCGCTTACTTCTCGTTGCACTAAGAGTACAACTCGCGTCGTCAACTCTAAAGTCGACTGCCAAATGTCCTCTTTGGTGGCGGAGTCGTAAGCCCACTCACTTCTCAGTACCTGATCAATTCCAAAATCCTACGCGGCTGATTCAACCGAAGGCTTTTGCATCTAGCGGGCGCCTCTACTAGTTCTTCAGACTAGTGCCGGAGATGTTCGAGAACTGCTCAATGAAAACCATAGAGCAGAACAACCAACTATGGACAACTCACGTGCCCCGCAGATCTTTTCGCTTCAGGCCCCCTCTACTAGGACCCGCTCGCTGTGAACGAAATGGAAGCCTGGCCCAGACCTCCACCAGGCAGACGAACATTCCCACTTCTACAGCTAACCACATGCCACCACGAGTCCATTATTTAAGGCAGTGTTATTCCAAATTGACGACATTCGGTTTTCATCAACGTGATCGAATGACATTTTAAACTCGTACTACGCTCACAGTATAGTAAGTCGCTTTACAATAGTCTATAGTCGCCTCTCGCAGCCTAAACGTAAACGCAATGCATCAGCTAATTAGGGGACAGGGACGCCGTCTATAATCAACAGCGACATCCAATAAGGTATTATAGCTTTACCTGGAGGCTCTGTCTAGTTTGATTATCGGCTTTCGGTACCCACATTGCATTAAGGCGAGGGTTTCCAAAAAGACGGTGTTTTTTTTTATTTAAAATGTATAAGCATTTTAAATCCAAAAAAATAAAATGTTATTCATTGGCCTTTTATCTAGTAATTTCGGCTGGTATTTTCACGATATTTTACAATTTCCTGCATCGAATATAACATCAAACATACGTCTTATTAATAAACTAAATACAATTTTATGCAGGCTATACACCGTTTCAGACAAAGAAAAATCATCATCATCATCATCATCTCAGCCAAAAGACGTCCAATGCTGGACAAAGGCCTCCCCCAAGGATACATGAAGGGATTTGCCATAATCGCTACGCTTGGCAGACGGGTTGGCGATCGCAGTAAGTTGAGAGTTAACCTCAGAGAGATGCTGCTGCCTATCCTCTGGAATAGTCCCTTAGTCGACTCTTACGACACCCACGGGAAGAGATAGGGTGGTGCAATTCTTTATCCCCGGCACCACACAGGGAAAGAAAAATATACCAAACCAATTGTCTTTGAATATGTAATAGTTGTCGGACATTATAATTTTAATAACAAGTAAACGTTCAATAAAATCTACATTATTGCTTAATTCGAATCATTCAGTCCCGAGCGGAACGCCTTGGAAATCTCACAGTCGGAAACGCTCGCCTTAAGTTTGAAATTTGAAACGTGAAATTGTGTCTGTTAATGCTATAATGGTTTATTTTGTGAAAGGTATATGTGACTGTGGACTTTATTCGCAATGTTTGTTGCCTAAATGTTTTTCTAATATTGTTATTTCTCGAAAAGGAAGTATTAGGCCTCTCACCTGATCATTTAGCGCCATCTTCATACTGAAGTTTGAAGATCACTACTTATACAAAATTTTCTGCGATCCATATAGCTTGTTTTAGCGGGCGATAACTGAGTCCAGTCCACCTGATGATAAGTGGCGAATATGCATTTAACCGATTAATTAAAACTTTTTTTTTATAGTTAGCTCGGCAAATGACTCCATCCCACCTGATGTTAAGTGGAAATGAAGTCCAGATGCGAAGATAACTGGTGCAGCATGGAAACAAACGTAGCATCAGTTAACCTCACTCTGCCGGCTCACAAGGTGCTTCTTCACGCCTCTCTTGAAGGACCCCATATCATAGGAAGGAGGGAAAACGTGTGCTGGTAGACTATTCCATCTTTTGGAGGTGCGATAAAGAAACGAGTCACCAAATTTCTTTGTGCGCGATGGGATATTTGAGACAGTGAACTTACTAAATTCTCAGGTGCATTCGAGCAGGGAACCCGTGGGTGCCTCTTTATTATATTAGTGGAGTTTCTCCAAGATTTCTCTATCTAAGTATCACTTCAACCCTTAAGGATCTTTAGTGTAACCTTATCCTTTGACTTTTCTTCCTCAGTAAATATGACTACCATTCCACCACTCCAGACCATTCCAGAGGATGGGCAGCAGCATCTCTCTGAGACCTCAACTTCAACCTAATGCGATCGCCAACCCGCCTGCCAAGCGTGGCGATTACGGCAAATACCCCTCATATCCTTGGGGGAGGCCTTTGTCCAGCAGTGGACGTCTTTTGGCTGAGATGATGATGATGATGATGAAATATGACTGCCATAACCTTGGCAATATCTTGGGCGCCTCTAAGAGCTTAGAGTTTTGACCATCAGGCGCCGAGGCTTCAGCCTTTATTCTCCTGCACAATAGAAGTGTGACTGTGACTGTGAGGAGCTCGATGGCGCAGTAGTTAACGCGCCCGGTCTGCGAGTGCTGAGATTAAGCAACTTTTGCAAAGGCCGGTCATCGGATGGGTGACCAAAAATATATCATCTCGAGCTCCTCCGTGCTTTGGAAGGACATAAAGCCGTTGGTCCCGGCTGCATTAGCAGTCGTTAACAACCACCAATCCGCACTGTGCCCGCGTGGTGGTTTATGGCCCGTTCTCCCTCCATAGGGAATCCTCCCTCCTCTATCCATCCATAGGGAAGGCTCGTGCCCCAGCAGTGGGGACATAAAAATTGAGCTGATGATGATGATGATGATAGTTGAAGTTTGACAAAGTAGGCAAATAAAAAAATAACATTGCCTGGGCACATTCCATTTTAGAATCGATTCTCACTGGCTCTGTCCCGAATGTCCGTGCAAAGTCAACACGGCCCGGGTACTGCTCACTTTGCACAACCTGCGAAGTGATTCGAACATTCCGCTCGCCTTAGCAGAGACATAGTGTAAACTACCAGATCTATACGCTCTAATTAACAATCAACGTAGCTTAGTCTCTAATTAGCTGCAACTACTAATAACGGGGATGCCACTTGCATAGCAACTTCAATTCACTGTTATTGAAGCATTATCTGCTATCAAATTACTTAATTACATAATGATGATTGTTTTGAATAAAGCTATACATCTATACATATAATCAATAATAGCGCCAAAGTCAGCTGACAAGAATGAAATGCAAAATGAGGAGAAAACAAATATCACTGTACGAAACAAGTTTTAAGATATCTTAACTGAGTTTATTTTGTTAACCGCCTCTGTGGTGTAGTGGCTAAGACCATCGGTTTAGACCCAGAGGTCCCGGGTTCGATTCCCAGCGGGGGGTACATGTTTGTGTACTCGGTTTGGTTGGTGGTAGGGCTTGTTTGTCCGCCTGGCTAGCTACCACCATCTTATCTAAATATGTCGCCATAACATCAATGTTTGTAGCATTGTTGTGTTCCGGCAGTTAGAGATAAGATAGCCAGTGCCTCACTAGTTGAGGATCCCGGGTGAAGTGCGCTTCCATCATTGGCCTTATCATCACTTTACACCAGGCTAGATCAAGGCACGGTGCTTACCCGTAAAATATTTAAAAAAAACCCTTCAAACTGTAAATCTAAATACACAAAATATACATACACATTTAAGGTCTTACGTCTATATACTAATAATAAAAAGCGATAATAATAATAAAGAATAATAAAGAGTAAATTTGTGACTTTGTTTGTTTGTTTGTATGTTGGGGCTAATATCTGAAACTACAGGTCCAATTCCATTAATTCTTTCACTAAAAGCATGTTACATATCTTGTGGGTAACATAGGCTATATTTTATTTAGATAAAAAATCTATTTTCGACGTGGACAAAACCGCGAGCAAACAGTTAGTCTAGAATAAGCTTGTTATGTAGCATGTTATGTTGCCGTCATGTTAACTTCATTCAAATTAAAGTCATCTCAATCAAAAGACGTCCACTGCTGGACAAAGGCCTCCCCCAAGGATCTCCACCACGACCGGTTTTGTGCTGCTCGCATCCAGCGGCTTTCTGCGACTTTCACTAGATCGTCGGTCCACCTTGTTGGAGGCCTGCCCACACTGCACTTTCCGGTACGCGGTCGCCACTCCAGGACTATCCCGCAACAACGGTCATCAGTTCTGCGAGCAATGTGCCCTGCCCACTGCCACTTGAGCTTAGCAACTCTTCGGGCTATGTCGGTTACCTTTGTTCTTTCTGATTCGATAACGCAGAGAAACCCCAAGCATAGCCCACTCTATTGCTCTTTGAGTGACTTTGAGCCTTCTGATAAGGCCCATAGTGAGCGACCACGTATCAGTCCCGTATGTCATCACTGGCAACACACACTTATCAAAGACTTTCGTCTTGAGACACTGCGGTATATCGGACGAGAAGATATTTCGTAGCTTACCGAACGCTGCTCAGCCAGAGACGATCGACCAGCCAGAGAGGGTTCGACGATTGACCTCTTTGCTGAAGTTGGACCTACCTAGCTGGACCGTTGGTCCCAGGTAAACATAATCGTTCACAACTTCAAGGGCAGAGCCGCCAACCTTCAGCGGAGTGGGTACGACACGTGAGTTCGACATAACTTTCGTCTTCTCCATGTTCATTTTAAGACCCACTTGTTGAGAGACTCTGTTGAGGTCACCGAGCATTATGCCGAAATCTTCCAGGGTCTCAGCCATGACCACAATATCGTCACCAAATCGAAGGTAAGTGATGTATACGCCGTTGACGTTGATGCCGAGTCCTTTCCAGTCCAGAAGCTTGAAAACATCTTCCAGTGCAGCAATTCAAATTAAAATAAAAGAGACAAAAACGTAAAACTATATAAAGCTTAATCCTTGTTTATTACGAGTAGTACGAGGGTAAAAGGGGAAGTACGTACAAGAATGTCCTTGTACGTTTGACCTATAACAACATGAACTTCAATTCCATCATCAAGCAATCAAAAGAATTGGAGTAATCGGAAATAGATTAGGCACCACTCTGTAGCATCATTATGTAATTTAACATTTGTATTTTGATTTAAATCCTTTGGAGGAAGTTCTATTTGCTTTTATATGAAAATAAATGATAAATGACAATATCACAAAGTTGACAGATACTGGATACAGAACTAAAAAATACCTCCTAAATTTTTATGTCAGCAAATCTGATTTCTTGTTGAAGGCTCTTCCAAAAATGTTAACTGTAGAGAGATTTTTTTTTATCTTTTTATTATGATGGATGAAAAATTTTACCTTACAACAGGCGCTATAAAATCTGCACATAAAGGTATTTTTTTTTAAAATAGTTCCTAGTTTTGATTTTTGGTAGTGCACATTTGATTGATCAGCCTGTATATTTCCATCCATGTTTTAAGCTCTTATATACGTTACTGACTGTCGACGACTTTACGTTTTGTAATACATAAAAACTAGATTCATTATTGTATGCATCTATAAAATAAAAACTATTCATCAACTTCACAAAAAACATTCTTGACGAGAATTTCTATTGTTTTTACCTTAATTAACGTCAACATTAATTTGCATTTAGCTTTACATAGAAAAACTTTTTAATGAACGCAAAACTTTTGTGCAGAGCTAACAGGCTAATTAAAAGAATTCTTTAGTTTTAACAAGCAAAAATAATATAGTAACTGCAAATATTGCTACATTTTTAACTTGAGAAGTAACTTGAACGTCTATGTACTTTTTATTTCACTACTAGCGGCCTCGATGGCCGAGTGGCAGAGCGCTCGGCCTGATACTCGAAGGTCCCGGGTTCAATTCCCAAGTCGGGCAAAATGTATTTCGGATTTTAGATGCATAGCCCGGGTTTGTGATCACCAACCCGCACTTGGCAAGCGTGATGATTAAGCCATTACCCATCAATTGTAGCGATGACTTGATTTCAATGATGGAGGCCTTTGCCCAGCAGTGGGACAATTATTGGCTGTTTACTTACTTACTTACTAGCGGCCGCTCGCGGATTCACCCGCGTAGTTCCCGTTCCCGTGGGAATACCGGGATAAAAAAGTATCCTATAATTTAATCCAGGTTATAAACTATCTGTATGCCGAATTCCATCCAAATCCACCCATCCGTTGCAGCGTGAAGAAGCAACAGATATACATACACACAAACTTTATAATATCGCATTTATAATATTAGTGTGATTCTGAGGTACCTCAATCATCATCGTCCAAGTACCACTGCTGGGCCAAGGCCTTCCCACCATAGGAAGGAGATTGGGATGTAACTCAACACTTCGTCAGATTTGTAATTTTTACGCAACAAATTTTGCATAAAAAATATATTTAAGTACACTACAATGCTACAAAACATTTAAGAATAGAAGTTGCTAATCTTCATAATAAGCCGTGTTGATTTTTAGTACCTGACTAAAACTATCAGCTGCTCATTACATATCCCCACTGCTACGGCAAGAATCTTCCTAAGGAAACACCGCAGGGAGAACGGACCATGAACCACCACGCTGGCTCACGCGGATAGTGGATCTTAACGACTGCTCATCCACCCGGGACTAACGGCTTTACGTGCCTTCCGAAGCACGGCCGATAAGTAGGTAAAATAGCTTGGCAATCTGCCGAACCTGTGTCATTGAGTGTGGTGAGAATCTCTCTCTCATTCTTACTCTCACTCTCACTACAAACTACTAACTGCTAACACATGAGTAAATACCAGAATCATGTGCTAATACTCTAACTCACACACACTCAATGTCAACCTGGATGCAGCCATCCTGACTGCAATCTGTTTGCGGATTGATATATGGAGATTTTGTCAGTGTGTTTGAAGTGTTGTGAGAGAAAAACACTAAACGAGTGTCTGTGAGTGGGTTTGAATATACATTTTTTAATTATAAAAAATCAAAGACGAAACGTGACATTATACAAGCGAGACTAATTAGGTAGTTCCTAAGAACTAAGAATGGTCACTGAGACACCATTCAATTTAAAAAGTAACGTTTCACGCTGTCGCCGCCCGCGGTGCATATTATCCCTGCACTGACATTGGTTTTGTCCGCTTGGGTCCCTAGTTTCGCCTCCTTTTTTGTTTTTACAGGTACAGTTGTGGTACCACTGTTCAACAGGAACAGTGGTTCCACTGAGTACCTAATTTTGTTTAACTTAAACCATAAATAATATTTTTACATAAACAAATTATGTTAGGAATATTTTTATATCTTAAAGTTACGTACTTATACAATCTTAATGTGTATGTACCATGTCACAAATACTCGTTGCGTAAAAATTAAAATTATGGGGTTAGTCAAATCTTAATTGAATATCAGTTTCTTATTTCCGTCATTTACCTTCGTATATCAAAAACAATTTCGTATTCATTTTGTCCTCTTTTAGAAATCACTAAATCTCATTGAATTTATGTATGTAGTACTCTAGCCGATTACGTTTTGAATTACCACATCAAAGTTGTATCGAGGGTAGCGGCGAAGTGTGTAATACGATATCAAAATTGAAGATGTCTGCATAACTTCACGCCACTTAAGTATGTTAATGGCATCTAGATGATAGTAAGCCGCCTTGGTACACATCTTTGCTTAAATTATTATGATTCACGATGAATAAGTAAGCGTAGATGTAGGCGAAGATAAATCTTAATTTCGTTAGATAATCTAGGTTAGTGGCGCAGTGGCGCAGTGGTTTGCGATCGCGCAAGTTAAGCGACATTCGGAATGTCGGGTCGCTAGATGGGTGACCGGTTGCTATTGGTCCTGATTATCTTTATGAGATGATCACAAAAGTATGCCTATGCATTGAACAATTCAAAACCCACTTTGTCCGAACTGGTAATTGAACCCAAAACTCCGGACATCGGTGAGAGCGGCCGAGGCGTTTTTTTTAAGGTGGTGGACGCCAGAAAGAGGCAGAAAGAGCACACCATTAAGTATACTTCATATAGAGGATTGGGACGACTCAGGGTAGTTGCACTGTTGACTCGACTGTAAAGATCGACGTTGAACTAAGCTCTTGATAGTTTTGCTCGCCTGGTACTTTTATATTTCTTTTTACCTTTAAAGTATCTAATTAAAATTATGAACTAATCTGATGAATTACTTCATATTTTTAATAGGTATTCTTGGGCTTAGGAATACCTGACACCAGCAATGGGTCAGGTGTTTCCACATGGCCAATAGACAATGTACTATTATCACTTATGTGCCAATAGTTTTTTAAAGTTATGTGGTGGCTTTGTGGCTATTACTACAATTAAATAAAATACTATTAGCTGCTAGAAAGAAGAACTTCCTAAGTAGCCAACTAGATGAATTCTGTGTAAGACTCTATTACCACCAGCAAACAACTACACTATTATCAAAGTACCTACAACATTCCAATATACAACCCATCTATGAACCTACCATTGAAAAATAAACTTTGTGTAACACCAATTATAAGTTACTTCTGTTTCAACAGAATAAATCTGTAATGTCGGCCAGAACAAAAATACGATTTCGATATAAAGGCAGTTGATCAGATTTATTTATTGAGGCTACCTTCCTTCTTATTCTCTCAGGAATAAAAGGGGATTGTGCTACCTTAACACAGATTTAGGAAAATATCTCAAGAAAACTACGAAACATTGTACGTATTTTAGTTGTGTTGGCTTCTGCGTTTGTCAATGACAATTGTCGGGTTTTTTCGGTTCATCGATTTTTGCGCTCAGTGAGTAGCGTTGTTACTTTATGGCTGGCAGAATTTATTTGCGTTAGAAAAAAAATAACCTCGAACAAAACAGAAAGATTGGAAGTAGGGCGAACGGAACGCTTCATGAATTGTGTCATGTTAAGAACTTTTATGCTTTGCACATTGATTTTTAATGTTAGGTACTGTTAAAAAATATATGATCATAACTTACCCGCATGGTAATAAGTACCAGGGTGTTTAGTGCGGGTTTTATTTGAGGTTTTTATCTTAATTTTCGTTAAGAGCGTTTACTCCGCACACTAGCGCCGCCAATGAAAAAAAAACATATCTAGTAATTAGAGATAGAAAATCAAATTATGCTCAACAAACTATCTGAATGAAGTAATTTAGCATTTTTACGTCACCTAATGAACACCTGACATGTTATGGTTTAGTTAAATATGGCGTTATAGTTAAAAGTGGCCGTAACGTCTTATTTAACTAAACCATACATTTTTTGCTTTGTCTTTGCCTTATCCCATTATTTATAGTTAGGGTCGGCTCTCCTCGTTCTGAAGCACCAGGACTTTCTGTCCTGGGTTATCGCTGGATTCAGCTGGGCCCGGTCTGGGTCTTTCGATACTTTTGACCACCACTTGTCTTGGGATTTTCTCAGCCTCTCCTGTACTTCGGGAGGGATACCGCTTTGTTCACGTCATGGTCGTCGCCTCGCCTTGTTACATTCTTCATTCATACTAAAGTTTATTTATTTATTTTTATTTTATTTAATAGGACAACCAACAAAATTAACACTAAATTAAATTAAATTAATTAAATTAAATTTATTTATTTAATTTAATTTTTAATTAAGTTGGATAATATATATAGAAATTGACCATAGATACCTGTTATTTGGCGACGGTAAATATAAATTATCATAACATACGTCGACAAACAAAGCAGCCCAATAGTCATTACTATTTCACGGTACACAGGCAAATCCGCGGGCAACACGCTGAGTTATAGCCCCACAGGGATCAAATTCTACTCCGTAACATAGGTATATATTATTCAATCATTCCTTAGGTATGAATGTTCATTAGTCCGAATATAAATTCGACGTCACCTCTTTTATGTTCACCAACCAACCTTTTAGAATGATCTGTGAATTATTTAAAAAAAGTTAGTTTAAGTTTTATCTGGAACCGACATTTTGTTGGTGTAAGAAAAATGTTAAGCTGGTATTCTTTTTTCAGTTAGTCAATTGGTTTTGTATCCAATTGTCAATTAAATCAGGGTATAAATGTTATTAGCGTTTTTATATGTTATTATGTTGTTATTACGGCAAATACCCCTCATATCATTGGGAAGGCCTTTGTCCAGCAGTGGACGTCTTTTGACTGAGATGATGATGATGATGATGATGTTGTTAGCGTTAGCGTTTATATTTTTGCTTTTTTAAGTTTAGTTTATTATTTGTGTGCTGATTATCAAAGAAATACCTTACAGCAATTTGAGATTAGGGGCTCCTAGCGACATCTAGCGACAGACTTAACTATAGATGGATACACATACAGCTTACAGCAATTTAATTTAATTTATTGTGATTACAGTTCTGTTATCCTCCAACTAAATTAAACGCTTGTGCTGGGGGTTTAAGTTGCATGTTTTTATATAAAGAAAACCCACGTAGGTAAAGATCTAACTCAGGAAAATCAAGGTTCTGTCTGACCATCTCGTTCGGCTAGACAGCCAGACGTAGCTGATCTGAACCCGGGAAAAGTTAGTTCATGCCTAACCATCTCTGTATCTGACGATACATTTTCCTTCTCCTGTTGGGCTCTTCGGATTCTCCTAAATTTCGGATTCCATCATAGATTATCCTTACAAAACCTGGCCCTTATTACACGTCCAATAAATGCTATATATCTAGTTTTAGCGGAAAAGCCTACTTATATTTTAATTTGTTAAGTAGCGGCAGTTTTTATCGGAGGCCAAAACCCATCTTGGGTTCCTGCGCCACCCTGGGGTGGCGCAGGAACGTAAGTAAGTACGTAACGTAACGTAAGTAAGTAAGTAAGTATATATGGATGATGCATAATGTAAAGATTCAGCGAACGAAGACGCAGGCACAGCTAGTAAGTATTATGTATAATAACGCTTAATAAACGCACTTGTTTGCCACCTTATACCGAGTAAAAGAAAATGTAAATTATGTTATATGTATGAGACTGGATTTCTCCTTAAGTGCATTTCAAGATATTGAAAACACTTGTTATTATGCACTTTAAAAAATGGTGGCGAACGTTCAGGTAATAGGTAGTAGGTATTATGAGAAAGCGCAAGTTCTTTTGCGACTGTAAAGATTTTTATCTACACTAATGTTGTAACATTCTACTTATGTTTCCAATACTTGACTTATAATTACTACTGTTATAGCGCAGACAACAAAACACTCAATTTAAGCAATTTCACATGATGGTATAATATCCACATCGATATCGTAAAATCTCATTATAACATCAATAAAACGCGACCAATTAACCTGGCGAGCCTTATGTCAAAATCCTCATACAAGTTGTATAAAATTTTGATATTAGGCTGACTTTTGAAAACAGTTGGGTTATACGTGAAAACTTCGTCGAAACTACTAAACTTACATACACAAAACTCTTTGGTAAGATCTTGTGCCAATTAAATAAAAAAAGAACACCGCGCGCTCGCTCCTGATTGGCCCTGCGCGCGCAGCTGCGCTCTCATTGGTTAGATTTTAATGGCGGCAAGTTCACTGTGACAATACACGTACGCGTGAATTTAATGTTTCGCAATGTGTTTTGTTTTTAAAATACAAATAAAAAGTTAAAAATGGACAGCGACGATGATATTTGTACGCCTCCGGATATTCTAGAATTGGCAACAAAAGTAACTCACAATCTTTTGCCAGAAAAATCTAGAAAATTATATGAAAAAGAATATAATAACTTTTTGGCATGGAAGATCGAAAAGAAAACTACATCATTTTCTGAAAATGTCATTCTTGTGTATCTCAAAGACCTCTCCGACAAATTCAAGCCATCTTCTATGTGGGCTAAATATTCTATGCTCAAGTCCACACTGAGTATCTACAACAATATTGATATCACGAAGTATTCAAAAGTCATAGCGTTCCTGAAACGCAGTTCAGAAGGACACAAGGAAAAAAAGTCCTTGACGTTTACATCAGGTCAAATAAAGATGTTCCTGAAAGATTCACCAGATATTTTGTATCTTTTTGAAAAGGTAAGTGTATTTTAGTTCTGTTATTTAATCTACCTAGTACTTACGTACTACACACGCAAGTTATCTAGACACTCCGTTTAAGCGCTTTGTGTATAAATTAGGTAGTAGGTACCTACACTTTACTACTTCATAAATCATAGTTTTTGCCTTGGCTATGTACCTCAAGCTTATTATATCGTTTATTGTTACAGGTTGCACTAATCTTCGGCATAATGGGGGCATGCCGAAGGCAAGAGCTATACAACATCCAGTTCGATGAAGTCTCTAACATAGACGACAGTACAATCATGGTGAAAGTTTCGAAAACAAAAACGAAAATAGATCGTTCTTTCGTTGTGACGGGCAACTGCAATGCCGTATGTAAAAAATACATGGAACTTCGACCCACCCCCTGTCGAAACCCTGCCTTTTTCTTGAGCTATAGATCGGGGAAGTGCGTCGATCAAAGAACTGGTATTAATAAATTTGGTGCTCTGGGAAAAACTATCGCAAGTTTTTTGAATCTGCCTAACCCAGCGTTGTACACGGGGCATTGCTTCCGGCGCACCTCGGCGACCCTTCTCATAGATAGCGGTGTTGATTTGACCGCACTGAAACGACACGGGGGGTGGAAGTCTTCTACTGTGGCTGAAAGCTACATTGATGAGTCTTTAATGAATAAAATTCAAGTCTCAAATACGATCTTGAACAGTATAGAAAACAAGACGAATGAAGTAATTATAAATATTCCAACTCCGTCTACGAGCTCTACTGCTTGCCCCGCGACCGCTACAGCTGCTGGATCAATAATTAACATTAACTTTCAAAATTGTACCATCCAAAATTTGAACAATTATTATAAATAAACTATTGTCAGCTTTTACTCTTGTTGTTTGACTAATTGCATTAGTGAAGATAAAGTAGTGTATGCAACTGCATATAACACGGGTATTAAAACACTCGTTACTATTATGAAACTCGCTGAGCTCGTTTCATAAACTCACACTCGTGTTTTAATACCCTTCATTATATGACAGTTGCATAAACTACTATTATTGCATTCCAAATATTACGCGAAAGTAAGCGATGTATAAAAAAATGTGAGCATTATGATAATAAAATATTCGTATAACAAATTATTAAAATAAAACGAAAACCCGACTATATAAAAAACAATTGTATACTCGTAAAAACCGGACTAACATAAAAAATAACTGCAAAGAGAAAAAACTGAAAAGAAAAAAACAACCTCTACGACCCCAGAATTCAATTTGAGCAATGTTAAATGCAACGTAATAAAATGTATTTATAAATACTTATTTATTATAGATTATTATTATTTAAGTATAGGTATCGGACAAGGAAATATTTCACGTTGCATTCAACATTGCACAAATCAAATTCTGGGATCGTAGAGCTTGTTTTTTTTTCAGTTTTTTCTCTTTGCAGTTATTTTTTATGTTATACGAGTATATAATTGTTTTATTAAGTCCATCTTTTAAACTTGAACATTTATTGAAGACATTTTCTGTTTTGGATAGTTTTTTTGAACGTGCAGGCGCCTGTACATCTGTACCGCACGACAAAGAACAGATTACATCAGGCATGCAACACCCGTGCAATAGCTACAGTTCAATGCACCGACGGACACATAGAACATAACTTCACACTAACTGTCTTAATAGAAGGTAAAGGAAATGTATTGTGGAATTAAACTTTTAATATCCTACTAATGTTATAAACGCGAAAGTTTGTAAGTATAGATGTTTGTTACTCTTTCACGTAAAAACTACTGAATGGATTTGGATGAAATTTGACATACAGATAGTTTATAACCGGGAATAACACATAGGATACTTTTTACCCAGATATTCCCACGGGAACGGGAACCACGCGGGTGAAACCGGGAACCACGCGGGTGAAACCGCGAGCGGCCACTAGTATATTTATATATTTATTATTCTTCACGGGTAGGCAGATGATGAAAGCGCACTACCCCCGGGAGATCTCAATCACTATGGAACTGGCTGTCTTGCCTCTAAACTGACGGAACACAACAATGTAATTGGATCCTTTTCAGTTTCACTTTTTTTTTTGTATTAGTAAAATTTTATCTAGTTACTCTACATATTAATATAGCATCGTGAATGCAAAAATTAAAAATAATAAAAACATTTTTTTTTATACCCACTCATTTTTTTTACTCAGATACGGAGTTGTTTATAACTTTGTGTGATGTCATCACGAACCCGCGCTACTTATGCATCGAAAAATCCGAAACACTCTTTGCCCGACTTTAAATATATCAGAATCATTGATTTTCGTTTGAATTGGAAATATATAGAGCAATGTAAAGCTATCTGTATATACATACATGTATACATACTCGAGGAGCTCGATGGCACAGTGGTTAACGCGCCCGGCCTGCGAGTGCTGAGGTTAAGCAACTTTCGCAAAGGCTGGTTACGGATGGGTGATCAAAAGTTTATCACCTCGAGCCCCTCCGTGCTTCGGAAGGCACGTAAAGCCATTGGTCCCGGCTGCATTAGCAGTTGTTAACAACCACCAACCCGCACTGGGCCTGCGTGGTGGTTTGTGGCCCGTTTCATCCATAGGGAAGGCTCGTGCCACAGCAGTGGGGACATAAAATGAGCTGATGATGATGACGATGATGATGATAGCTGATCGCCTGATGAGCGAGTATCTTGGAACCCTTGTCCCTTAGTCGGCTCTTACGACATGCAGGAAGTTAGGCAGCTGATTTTTTTTTAACGTCGTCCCAACCCCAGATCAGGTGGGATTTTTTAATATTAACAGGTAAGCACAGTGCCTTGATTTCACCTGATGTTAAGTGATAATAAGGCCAATGATGGAAGCGCACTTCACCCGGGAACCTCAACTAGTGAGGCACTGGCTATCTTATCTCTAGCTGCCGGAACACAACAATGCTACAAACATTGATGTTATGGCGACATATTTAGATAAGATGGTGGTAGCTAGCCAGGCGGACAAACAAGCCCTACCACCCACCAAACCGAGTACACAAACATGTACCCCCCGCTGGGAATCGAACCGGGACCTCTGGGTCTAAACCGGTGGTCTTAGCCACTAGACCACAGAGGCGGTTGAAACACCGGTAATTAAACTGTTAAATAAAAATAAATCTAACTACATAACCTTTGTGTTATATTTGGATAGTTATATCGATATTATAGTTATTTCGTAACAACACACCTCCAATCGAGATGTACCCGTAGCAGCATTTTCCAGGGCGTTGCTCCGCGTTATGTCAGTGGCCGTGCAGAGTTTGCGTCATACCGACTATGTTCCAAGTTAAATAGCTTCGAAGCATCAAGTGCTAACGAGATACGAGAGAAGAATTAAATAATAAAACTTTAATTAGTTATCTTTATGTAGATCTTTGTTATTTATGTTAAAAATTTAACGTTTTTCAGATAAGGTAGTTTCATTGTTTGAATTTTTGAAACTTCGGAAGTTACGGATAGAAGCTTGGGTTGGTTGCCAAAAATCATGGTTCAATGCCCATAGCTCCGTTAGACTATACTGACGTAAACCACATGCCTTATATAATAAAGAAATAAAGTATTCTCGTGTTTGGAGAAGTGTTGGCCAAAATTCCAAAAGCGGGTTTTGAACCCTCACCACCTCTGATACACAATACCACCGTAGCCATCTAAAATTGCAAATTTATCAACACCATCTACTCTTCTTGTAAGCCGAAAGAGCCTCCTGACGAGCTCCTTGGTCGAGTGGTTTGTACACCGGTTTTCATGGTGTCGCCATCTCTGAGGTCCCGGTTTCGATCCCCGGTCGAGTCAATTTAGAAAGTGTTGTTTTTCTAAATTGTCTTTTGCCTGGGTGTTTTCTATGTATAATAAGTATGTATTTAGTATTTTAAGTATGTTTATCCGTTGTCTAGTAACCATATAACGAGTTTCATAACGAAGCTTCTCTTGGGCTAGATAATTGGTGTGAGTTTTTTTTTTATATTAGAAGGAGGCAAACGAGCAGGCGGGTCAGCTGATGGAAAGCAATCACCGCCGCCCATGGACACCCGCAAAACCAGAGGAATCACAGATGAGTGTAGGAAAATTTATTTATTTATTTATATATTTATTATTTATGTGAAAAATTTTACGTTTTACAGATAAGGTAGTTACATTGTTTATATTTTTGAAACTTCGGAAGTTATACGGATAGAAGCTTTGGTTGGATGCTCCGTTAGACTATACTGACGTGAACCACATGCCTTAAACAATTAAAGAAACAAAGTGTTCTCGTGTTTGGAGAAGTGTTGGCAAAAAATCCAAAAGCGGGTTTTGAACCCTCACCTCCTCTGATACACACTACAACTAAGGTTGCCAACTATTTTTCGGGAAGTCAAAGTATATCTATCACTAACTAGTATAAAAAAAGGATTTGAAGAAAAAATAAAGTATTTTCCAAATTTATTTATTTAAATGTTTAAAAACATTTTTTTTTTTGTACTCTTGGCACTATCTAATAATTTTTTATTGTTTTATAGTGCGTTCAGAAATTAGCGTTGCGTTTCGTTTCACATGTGTCTGAGTATCATTCAGTAGTTCAGAAATTAAGTCAACAGGAATACTCCGTTCAAACGCACGCATTAGTCGGAAATAAAGTATTTTCCATGCTTTTTTATTAAAAAGAACAAAGTATGGGGTTAAAATAACGTAGGATACGTTATGTTAAAGTATGGTTGGCAACTCTAACTACAACCGTAGCTATATGTAACCCATGCAAATTTATCAACACCATCTACTCTTCTTTGTAAGCCGAAAGGCCTTATTCAATGTTATAAACTAAGTCATTATCATCATCAGCATCCGATCTTAATATTTTTACAATTATTAAAGATCAGTTAAAAATAGACATACTATATCTATATATATAAAAATGAATCACTGAAATGTATGTACGCGCATAACTTCCGATCGACTGCACAAAATTTGATAATATTTTTTTTGAGTTTGTTATTGTCAGGACAAGGTTTGTACACACGGCGGCAGATCAACCTACCCAAAACTGTCAAATTTCTACAATCAATTTTGAACTTTATTGTTTGGTTATAAGGATTAACATTCATTAGAGAAATTTGACAGATTTGGGTAGGTTGATCTGCCGCCGGCTGTACAGAAGAAAATTAAAAGAAAAAAAGACATTTTTAGTAAAATATGATTTTTTAAAATATCATGTTATGAAAAGTGAGTGAGTGAATGAATGTCACTGAATGACGTACAGAGCATTTGACAACTTCAAATGGACAATAAGTCATCCCAACATATTATAATACTCTTTGGTCTTTGTCATTACCGCTTTTTTTGCAAAAGATATCGGTGTTTCGTGTGTTTGAAGGTTTATCGTAGTGTTATTTAATGATATTGATTGAAAGAAAATGCCACCTGTGAGGCGTCAAAATATCGGTCGGCGTACGCGTAATGCATATCGAGTTCACAACACGGTCCATGAATCATATTCTTCTTCACTATTTCATACAATTCTAGATTTACTTCGGGAATTTCTGCGCAAACTATTGAGTCAATTTCATCTCTCAATTCTTATTTTTTCGAGGCAGTCCTCTCTTCTGCCACTCTACAGACTACATCCAACATCGTACGTCTCCGAAGACATGATATTTTACAATGAAGTACTTAAGCGCTTTGAGTTTCTGCTTGAACACTCGTGCTGTTATGTCATGACGATCGCTGGATGATTGATCGGATAAAAACAGATTAGTGATTTCTATCCCTTTTGGGTTGCACGTGAAAGTAATATATGGCGCACGTAGATCATAGCATCTTGCGCATTATTGATATTGTTTGTTAGTGTTATTGTCGTAATTAATGATATATATAGGAATACATTATAATCATCATCAGCTCATTTTATGTCCCCACTGCTGGGGCACGAGCCTTCCCTATGGATGGATAGGAAGAACGGGCTTTTAAACCACCACACGGGCCCAGTACGGATTGGTGGTTGTTAACGACTGCTAATGCAACCGGGACCAACGGCTTTACGTGCCTTCCGAAGCACGGAGAAGCTCGAGATGATATACTTTTGGTCACCCATCCGATGACCGACCTTTGCGAAAGTTGCTTAACCTCAGCACTCGCAGACCGGGCGCGTTAACCACTGCGCCATCGAGCTCCTCAAATTATAATAATTAAATTATAATAAAGTAAAAAAATAAATGTTTATTGTTTTGTTATTTTTTATATATTCTGTCATCGTTCACAGCGCTCCATGCCTCTTTCACTCATATACACATCCTCACACACTTAAATAAGTACAATAAGTTAGTTATTTTTTTTCTAGCCTACAAATTCCCTAGAAATAATTGGCAAAACAACGTTTGCCGGGTCAGCTAGTAGATTTATAAAAATGTACCTATTATTTTACTTCACGTGAACTAAGTCGGGATCGCAACAGTTCTTTAAAAAGTACAGCTTAAACTTCAGTCGCTCCAATGTTATGAAAGGCACGTATAAATAGTTACGTGACACTAGATTGTAAGTAGTTGTGTTTTGTTCCGAGCAATGCACTCGCGGCCCTTGCACCGCGCTCGAGGTCCTTACGTCACTGGCAATCCTTTTAGATTTATCAAGCTCTTGTTTTTAACACTGAATAACTTCTAAAGAATATTATACATCACATCATCAACGCCTCGGCTGGCATATCCATGTGGACAAAAGCCCCAAATTAAATCATCAACGCCTCGGTGGGCGAGTAGCAAATCGCCCGATACACGAAGGTCCCGGGTTCAATTCCCAGTTAGGACCAAAAGTGTTTCGGATTTTTTGATGCGAAGCCCGGGTTTGTGATCACCAACCCGCATTTGGCACGCGTGGTGATTAAGCATCAATTGTAGTGATGACTTAATTTCAATGAATGAGGCCTTTGCCCGGCTGTGGGACAGTTATGGCTATTTACTTACATCACTAGCTCACTTTTATTTCCCCACTCAAATACTGGGGCACGAGCTTCCCTTATAGATGGGCACCATGGGAAGAGTTATAACCGCCTCTGTGGTCTAGTGGCTAAGACCACCGGCTTAGACCCAGAGGTCCCGGGTTCGATTCCCAGCGGGGGGTACATGTTTGTGTACTCGGTTTGGTTGGTGGTAGGGCTTGTTAGTCCGCCTGGCTAGCTACCACCATCTTATCTAATTAAGTCGCCATAACTTCAATGTTTGTAGCATTGTTGTGTTCCGGCAGCTAGAGATAAGAAAGCCAGTGCCTCACTAGTTGAGGTTCCCGGGTGAAGTGTGCTTCCATCATTGACCTTATCATCACTTTACATCAGGTGAGATCAAGGCACTATGGTTACCCGTAAAATATAAAGCAAAAAAAAAAAGATCGGGCCATAAACCACCACGCATGTCCAATGCCGATTGGTGGTGTTAACGGCTGCTAATGCAGCCGGGACCAACTGCTTTTCGTTCCTTCCTATGCATTGGATCTTGAGATGATACGTTTTTGGTCACCCATCTCTTTGCAAAAGTTGCTTCTTCAGCAATCACAGGCTGCGCTCGTTTACCACTGCGCCATTGAACAATGCACTTGCGGCCTTAGTTCCTTAGCGAGCTCCTTAGCTCTAGCGCGGTGCAAAGGCCGCGTCAACGCGACAATCCTTTTAGATTTGTTTTTAGCATCTTTTTCTCCATTATAATTTCAGCTTTTGTCTTAAAAATAGTGAAATGTGATGTAGAATATAATCACTTTTTGTTTAATTATCGAGCAACAGTCGGTGAATGACTGGCAATTATTTTTTGGCACAGTATGATATCTATATATTAATACGATGAGCAAAAACTTTGTACCTCTTTTTACGAAAATTGCGCGGACAAAGGAGTATGAAATTTTGCACACTTATAAGTAGTTTATATAGGGAAGGAGTACAGAATGTTAATATTTTTTTTAAATTATTCATAAAAAATACATTAATTCATTCAATAAAACATACATTACACACACTACCATGTATTTTACACACACGCCTATGTATTTAACACACACGCATATATACTCTTTTCGAAAATTTCAAAAATGGAAGAGGAGCGGCCGAAATCTGTCAATGCCAATCAAAACTCACAATCTGTCTTTTTGTAATTTTTCATTGCTTAGGATACAATAGGTACAATCCGTGCAGCCTTAATAAAATTACGGTCGAATTTCGACCACTCGGCGACCACTAGTCAATATAATAGTTTATGAACAGGGAAGGGAACATTAATATTATACCTCTATCTGTTGACAATAAACACAACACAACAATGCTACTATTGTTTTCTAAAGTTTACGCGAAGACTACACATTGAAATGAAACAACTTTTACGGATCTACTTGCGTTTAATTTACACATTACTTTAATTAATCTTTATCCTGACGTTTCACCCTTTGCAGACCCGAGTAGATCCGTAAAAGTTGTTTCATTTCAATGCTACTATTATAATGGTAGCTTAGCAAGTCTATTAGACTTTGGTATGGTCGGTGGTAGAATAATCCCTACTACCAACCATACCAAGTAGGTACAATAATACCCCCTCAGGGAATCGAGCCCAAGCCCTATTAGTTTTGAACTGGTGATCTCGCCACTAAACCGGAGAGGCGGTTAATAACTTTTCCTAAGGTAATAAAGTTTCATCGCCTCGCCGGTTAAAGTCAACTATGTACCCACCTGCCCTTAAGAGTTAATTTCCACGTAACTTGAGGACTTAACATAAACCCCTCTTGTTCCTCTGAAGGAACCTCGGGTGTTGTCCTAAACTAACAGACTGTTCAAAGTCGGATAGTTGCACAAACTCGCTGTCAGGACATTCCTATGAGAAAACTGAGAAAGCTTCGCTGAAGTACCGAACATAGTGTATTACATTTTAACATTTTACATTTTCACAGTTAACTTAGATTTTTTATTTTGTTTTTTTTACATGTTGTGGTTGTCTTCTATATGTTTTGTGTTTATTTCTAATGGAAAGTGTCCTGCTATGATAGGGCATTTTCCAATATTTTTGACGCTGTAAGGGAGAAAAGAGCTTGACACTTGTTGAGTTTCTTGCCGGTTCTTCTCAGTACAAGATCTCCCGCCCAGAGTAGACTTAGAAACCGATGGCATAGTGACATTCACAAGAGCTACTTGTAGCCTAAACTGAGTAAATGATTTTGAATTTATACCGTACAAACCGTTTATGGTGACCGTAACCGTTTATACCATACCGTAGGAGTTTCTTTAATAAAAATATGTTTAATATCAGTAGGCAGCAAATATGTTTAATATCAGTAGGCAGTCTAATAATGTCAACATTCGTAGTGGTCTTGAGTTTTAAGGTAGGAACATGAGCCCTGCATGCCCTGTATACCTTACCTTACCTGGTCAGTATTCTTTGTTTTTTGTGAAACGGTTGAATTTCGTCTGCTGGGCGACCATTCGTATTGGATATGGTCGTTGATGTGTATAAGTAGTGTGTAAGTGTAAGTTTTTGTGTATACGTGTATGTAATATGTATAAGTGTGATTGTTGTTGCTTTGTGGTTGTGCTCCCTCCCACACTAAGGTGTTCGCGGAAGACCAGCGTTAGGTTTTCCTATAAACTAGGAGGCCTGACATCATGCTGAGCGGGCACCTGTTAGTGACACTTATTTTTTTGAATGTTTGATGTAATGATGTGTGTTGTGTCACTAATAAATGTTTTCTATTCTATTTTCTATTCTAATTTTGAATTGAATTTTGAATCAAAATGCTCGAAAAATTCTTAAGGTTTTTTATATTACTTTCTTTATCTTTTAAAATTGTAACTATATTACTTCTCTTTCGTATGTTAAATTATAGTAACTGTCAAGAACAAAGTTAGGATAAATCAATTTTGAGCGTATAGTAAATAGTAGGTACCTACATAGTCATTATATAGTTAAATGTATATCTATCTTATTGTTAAATTGGTTATGGTGGTTTATTTTAGTAACTAAAAAATCATAAAAAATCTAAGCATGGTTAGTTTTGTAGGGATTTTTGTGTCAATCGGTACCTATCAAGTCTATATCTATACTCTGTCTACATTTATACTCTATCTATGGACGACCTCCTTGGTCGAGTGGTTTGTACACCGGTTTTCATGGTGTCGCCATCTCTGAGGTGCCGACTTCGATCCCCGGTCGGGTCAATTTAGAAATTATTGTTTTTCTAAATTGTCTCGGATCTGGGTGTTATCTATGTATAATAGGTATGTATATAGGTATATTTAAGTATGTTTATCCATTGTCTAGTAACCATATAACGAGTTTCATAACGAAGCTTCTCTTGGGCTAAATAATTGGTGTGAGTGTAAGATTTTTTTAAATATTTATTTATACCTACTCGACTTCATATGAAGAATAGAGCATTAGGTAGATATATTTACTGAATGCTAAAATTAAGGATCTGTTAAGCTTACGTGTCTGTTACAATCTACTACACATGAAATTAAATTAAACATTTTATAGATCTTTTTACATATATTTTACATACACAGAATGTTTGGTAATATGTGTATAATCCCGACTACAGTGCTGTGGAATATGTACTTAGTTAGTGTAACTTTCGATATTTCGAAAGCTTACTTTCGTCACAGTTAAAGATTTGTATGTTATACTCCTTTCTTATACTGTGCTATCGTTGTTGTATAATTTACAAATAATCAAGATTCGTAAGAGTCCTAAGAAATCTAACAGAGAGATATAAATAAAAAATACAAAAGTAATTTGCTTTCGTCGTAAAAGCATAACATCCAAGACCACAGCCAATTTAAATCTAATAAAACCTAGAATTTCCGAAGGAGCAATGACAAAAACAAAGAGGAGTGTCAACAATGAGCTCTCAATCTCCATCGCATGCATATTTAGGAGACGTTCAATCTTCATATCGTTCGCGACGACAAATCCTCATGTTTCTAATTCAAGTAAAAAACCAATCCACTATCGGTCACATCTCTGTCCCACCCCGTACCACCGTGCTTGGCTATTTAACCCTTGCCAATTGGGACATAGTAAAAAGAAATTTTCTCTCGTATTTCTGTGACGAAATCTTTATTTAGTAGGTAATACCAAAAATTTGTTATAGTGATACTCGTAGCTAACTCAAAGGCCAAATTTTGATCAGATATTATTTAGCAATTCTATTTCTAGTTTCTTATTCATAGCGAGATAGTGCGAATTTTATTTGCCATTTGTCACGTTAACAAAAACGGGCCTGTAGGCTTTAAGAAAACGATAGCGAAGTTGGAAAAGAATAAAATGTATGGGATTGACCACGGATTGACATAAGCCGCGCTAAATCACGTGGTCAATCTTATGTCAATCCCATATATTTTAGTCTTTTCGAACTTCGCTATCGTTTTCTTAATGTTACTTTGGCTACCGCCACGGAAGTGCCTTCCGGATCGGGATCCTTAACGTCTACGAATCTAGTATATATGTTACTGCTAAAGATAGGTATAAACATAAACTTAAGATTAGGTTGTGTTAGGTTAGAAGTATAAACATAAACCTAAGTTTAGCCGGCTAATTTGAACATAATTTCGGCAGTGTGTAAGCGACAGGCGTAGAAAAGGTAAACCACTGTGCGGTTGGAATAAACATGTACAAACTTCGCACAGGAACGCCAGGCTTAAATTTAAAATCTGGGTGTTAAACAATAGACCCACTGCAGGCAAAATATATGAAGACATGTATGAGTCTCGTAAGGCTTTTAAGAACCGCCTAAAGTGGTGTCGTAAAAATCAAGACCAACTGGTGATGGATAAAATAGCTGAACAGCGAGATGCTAAGGATTTTAAAACTTTTTGGAAATCCACTGGTAAACTGAATATTAAGCCTGGCCTTCCTGTGAGCGTGGATGGCAGGAATGATCCGGAGGATATTGCTCAGCTTTTTGCGGATCGTTTTAGAGTTCGCTCCCCTCTCGGGCCACCGCCTGATATAGCCCGTACTGGGTCCGGTCCATGCGATAAGCCTCTATTACACTTAACTGCTAAGCAGGTCAGAGCTATTATTGATTCCATGACGAGAGGCAAGTCGCCTGGACACGACGGACTGAGTATTGAGCATTTGAAGTATGCGGGGGTCCACTTGCCGAGGCTTCTGTCCATGTTTTTCACAATGTGTCTTAGTCACTCTTACTTACCTCATGACCTAATGAAAACGAAAGTTGTACCGATTGTGAAGAACAGGACAGGGGATATCTAGGATGGTGGAAACTACCGCCCGATCTCACTTGCCACTACAATAGCAAAAGTGTTGGACAGTGTGCTCGAGTCTATCTTACAGAAATATTTAAATCTACATGATGCTCAGTTTGGGTTTCGGCCCAAACTATCAACTGAAAGCGCAATTCTGGGTCTCAAGCACACTGTCCAGTACTACACCAGTCGTAAGACGCCGGTATACGCCTGTTTCCTTGATCTCTCTAAGGCATTTGACCTTGTATCTTATGAGGTGCTTTGGGAGAAGTTGAGGGACAGGGGTGTACCGGCGGCAGTGCTGAAGATATTTCAGTATTGGTACGGGAACCAAACCAACTTTATAAAATGGTCTCATGCGTTGTCTGATCCGTATAGGTTGGAGTGCGGGGTGCGACAGGGGGGGGTCAGTTCGCCCTCTCTCTTCAACCTGTATATAAATGATCTCATAGCCGAGCTCAGCAGCATGCGTGTTGGATGCAGCGTGGATGGTGTTAGTATTAATAACATCAGCTACGCTGATGACATGGTGCTGCTGGGCCCGACTGCGGAATCAATACAAAAAATGTTGGGAGTCTGTGCTAGGTATGCTGCTTCCCACGGCCTTATCTATAATGTTAAAAAGTGTGCATTCATTGTTTTTAAGGCCGCAGGTAGAGGAGTGGAGAGTGTGCCTGAGATAACCCTAAACGGTGTTACTATTGACAGGGTCTTCAGTTATAAATATCTCGGGCACATTGTTACTGACGACCTTAAAGATAATGTAGATATTGAGAGGGAGCGTAGGGCTCTAGCGGTCAGAGGCAACATGCTGATCCGTAGATTCTCCCGCTGTAGTGAAGAAGCGAAAATCACGCTCTTCAAAGCGTATTGTCAGTGTTTCTACACGGGGAATATATGGGTAAGTTATGCTAAAAAGCCGCTAGACGCCCTACGGGTTCAATACAATAATATCTTCAGGATGATGTTGGGACTGCCCCGTTTCTGCAGTGCGTCGGGAATGTTTGCTGAATATAAAACAGATGGTTTTGGCGCAATCATCCGCAAAAAAACAGCATCCCTTATTCGCAGAATTAGGGACAGTCCGAACGCCATCCTGAATACTATTGCTGATAGGCGGGACTCGCCAATGTGGAAAAGCTTTGTGCGGAGAGTGATATATCACCACCCCAACTAATTTTAATCAATAAATCCAAATAAATAATTTAATGTTAACACCTAGTTTTTATAAGTTTGTATACTAACACCATGATTGTACACTAACATAGTTTATAAGAATATTATGTATACTAACACTTTTATATGGATCTCGGTCTGAAATAAATTATTTTTATTTTTTTTTTTTTTTTATAAACTAAGTTTAGCCGGCTAATCTTAAGTTTATGTTCAAACCCATCTTTAGTCGTAATATATATTTGTGGTCGGTACGTTTTGTTATTTCTATTTTGAATAGACTTACTTCAGAAAAACGCTTGCAAATTGTGCAAATTTATTTTGCAAATCATGGTTCAGTTTGCCAAACTTACCGTGCATTACGTCTATTTTACGGTCGACATAATCGTCCATCTGAGCAAGTTATTCAGAAAACCATGGATCGTTTTCGTACCACGCACATTCTAGTTGACAATATGCACCCACAAAGACGTCAGACAGTGCGCACAGAAGAAGTTATTACTGCTGTGGAACACTACGCGTGTTGAAGAGGACCCGAATGAGTCAATTCGCTAGATGAGCGCATAATTTCGCGTAATGGATCTGTAAGCTGGCCTCCACGATCGTCCTACACACCTTTCTTTGGGGATACGTAAAGTCACACGTCTACGCAGATAAACCACAGACGTTGTACCACTTGAAAGCCAACATTCACCGCGTTATGCCGATGTACGGCCTATTTGCTCGAAAAAGTGGTCGAAAATTGGATTTCCGGATTACGCTTCATCCGAACCAGCCGTGGCGCCTAAGTGCCTGAAATCAATTTTAAGCACTAATGGCATAAAAATGTCTTTTAAATAAAAATACCACGATAATGAAATTTATTTTTACGTGTTTTATTTCATTTTAAATTTGTATACCTCTAAAAAAAACACCCTTTATATACATAAATACATATTCTCTCGTTCTTCTGTCGAAAAGGAGTAGACAGAGCTTCAAAAGGTTATATAGAGGAAACGGCATCACGCACTAGTGCGTGTCCCCGTGCCCTACTAGATTCTCCGAAGGGTTCAAACGGGATCGGAGCAGTGATGGGCTAGCCTGATGTACGAGCATCTACGGCGTAGACGGGCAGGCTTCTGATACATTATTTTCACGTCCCAGACCAGCGTGGGACATCAAGGATATACGAAAGGGAAATACCACTTGCTTACAGACTAATCATTCAGGAATTTTATAGCTTAAAACCACCAAGCGTATTGGCGGCAGAAATCGAAGAGCTGGGTACGGTATGAACCTCCTGTTCTCCAATGACCGGATAGAAGGAACAACTGGGGGAAAGTAGAGCGGTGAAGGTAGTATAGTTATAGTATGGTAGGTAAATGAAGTTGTTGAACGGTCCCGCAATGCTAGTCCGTTATGATTTTTAAAACAGGACGACAAACACTATTTGCAAATAAAAAACAGACATTACGTGATAACATAATGTTTTCTACAGTTTACGCGAACACTACATATTGAAATGAAACAACTTTTCTACTCGCGTTTATTTTATTAAGTGGGGGTATAAGCTATTAACTAATTATGAGACGACCAACACCTCAGTCTCCCTGTGACCACGGACCCTGCAAAGGGTTCGAAACGTCAGGATAAACATTAATTAAATGTAATGTATAAAATAAACGCGAGTAGATCCGTTCCGAAAAGTTGTTTCATTTCATTAAGTGATAATGTAAAAATACATGATAGACACAATGTTATAAGCAACACACTCTTGTTATCTCAACTGTGTAGGGTGAACACTCGTTTAACTGACCTATAACAGGGCGAAGCTTTGACGTAGGACGCTATCGTCGATGCAATGCCACTTGCATTTCAATGTTATACTGCATTTTTGCGATGGGGGTAGATGGACGAGAAATGTAAGCGACTCAATGGAATCGCGTGGCTCATTCTGCATGTGCAGTAGATATTACATTCTGATGCACTTAATCAGTGCAGCGTTTGGGGGTGTCGTGCTTTTGTACGCTATTTACTTTTGTGACAAAAATGTTGTAGGAAAATTCACGATTGTGACCACATTGGTACAAAAAGAAATGTCACATCTCTTTATTTTCATGGAATAAATGATACAAATATTAGAAAATGACGCATTAATTGTAATATCATTAAATATTAGTCCAAACCTATAAGAACCATGAAGACAGGATATAGCTATGCATCAGTTCCATCTAACAACTAAAGGACATCATGATCCTATAATTATATTTTTGTACACTTTGCTTTGCGCTGTGTTTTGATTATATTGTTTAGTTTAATTTTTTTGCTTTTTTCTTTCTTTCTATCATACCAAGTATGCCTATGGTACCCCTACTAAGTAATTTGCTCCCCATTATAAAACATTGTTGAAATGGAATGCAAATGGTTAAAACTATTTAACCACCGGCTGTTAATCAATTTTAAAGTTTTTAAAATAAGTTATGCGTATAGCAGAAACAGAAGTGATAATGTGTTTCACATAGTACTACTAGATAATATATTAAAACGGTACGTTTGCTAGGTAGTCCACTTTCTTCGAGTAGAATTTATAATAACAATATAGGTACAATTTTCATGTTACTTGTGATATTGTTATCTTTCTTCCACAAACCATATATTCTTCGACTCTTCAATGAATTACATTTCTATGAATATATGAATGTGGTTTCACGTTTTCAGGTAGACTTTCTTTGTGTACCCAAAAAAGCGTGTTTTGAATACAAAAGCGAACCGAAAAAGTGCGCGAGTATGCCGGCATTTACCCGAAAACCTTTTGTGAACGTCGAGCGAGATAGCTTTTATTTGGGACAAGGAGACGTTGCTTGTCTTCAATGTCTGCTTGTTGTCGATTCTGTAAGTTCCGAACTCGAACACGACTTTACTAAAGTGACAGAACTTATTTAGAAATCAATTATCGAGTCATACTAAATACTTTATTGTAATATCAGTGCGGATTTCGCTTTCCGACATTCTTGTGTTACCAGAATAGTAACACTACTTTTCTATTAAAGTACGTGCAGACTATAACAAATGTCAAAACATGTTATGGATGTTTTATTAATTTGGACGTTATGTGTCAAAAAAACATAATTATAGTTTTGTAAATAAAATACTCGTATAACTATAACACGTAACTTAATGGAGACTCCTTCAGAAGGCTGTCTGACTGTTAGAAATTAAAATGCTTTGGGCCGTGCAACCGCACATAGGGACCAAATGCTTGTTTAGCAGCAGCCGAAAACACTTTCTTTTTGATATTTGTTACTTATGGTTAAAGTATATTTATATTTACATATATTCAAATTCATCAATTCAGATTTTTTTTTCTTATTTTCTTGAAGGGGGGGGGGGTAAGAAAGTGATTTCAGATCAGTATTTATATAAATATTTATATATTATATAATATGCCCTTGTAATTAATTAATAATAATACATACATACATACATACATATAATCACGCCTCTTTCCCGTAGGGGTAGGCAGAGACCACTTTTTAATAATAATACATGTATTATTATTCTGAACTGTAATTTTGTTACATCCCATTCAAAACATCTCTCAGATCTTGATGTTCTGCGGCTAAAATGGTCACTAAATTTACTCCCAAATAATTAATTTAATATCTAAGCTTATTACATGTGTACTGCGGCCGGTCTGAATCTAAAGTACAAATTGAAAATCGTTTATTTTCATCAATCAAAAACAATTGGCAGCTTTTGTATGGATGAAAAAGTGAAAAAGGTAGCTAGTAACTAAAAAATAAAAATAAAATATTTGCGGCAAAATACAAGCACTTTTGTTTTTGGTTTTAAACATGTACTGTATCAAGCTATAGTGTGATAACAACAGATCTGCTTGACTTTTGCCAAAATAAAAGATTTTTATTGTTAAAAATTATATATATCATAGTTTCAAAAATATTAGGACTGGGACTGCCCAGTCCTAATAACATTGCGGATTATGAATATACCATTAATTGTGTCAGTATCGCCATTCCGAAAAAGTGACTCTATCGTCGCTTGTATGGAGCGATGATATCCCCCTATGTGAATCGCAATGCAAAATGATATTTCATTTTAAATCGAATGTTAAAATCTTCTTTGAGTGCGGAAAGTAGAACGTTAATTTATTTATTTTTTCTTTTAGTTGATGGCTTCATGCCGTTAGCACATTTAGCCAGTGTCAAAGTAATTTTCTTACAAGTTATTTTTATAGGTAATATATCTTTTGTTAACTTTTGGTAATGAGAAGTGAGAAATTATATACCCCCAACCCCTTCAGTATCTAGTAAACTCTTCACTTTCCCACCAAGAAGTCAGACTTTTTTTTCTTTTCGTTAATGGCTTCGTGCGGTTAGCACATTTAATTTTCTTACAAGTCATATTTATTTATTTATAAATAGATAATAAATAATCTTTTGTTAATATATGGTGATGCTGAATGATAGATAATAGTAATGTAAAATGAGAAATGATATACCCCCGACCCCTTGAGTATCTCAGTAAAGATGCGGTTCTTTATGAAGACCTCACGCGGACTTCTTGAGAGAATTTGAAAAGTGACGTTGCACTATTTTGTTTTATTTGCCAACACGTTCACGAACACTTAACGGTTAATAAACCACCATTATTTTACATTAATATTCAATATATTTAACACGTTTTTTTTTTAAATTTAAACAAAACCGCAGACGTCTTCACATTCCCGCCAAGAAGTCCGATTTATTTCTTCTTAGTTCTTCTCTCTTCTACTTTCTTCTTTAGTACCTAATCGTAGTCTATGTCAATTTGTCAGAACGACTTTTGGTGACAACTGACGACCTGACGACCAACATTCGTTGTATGCAAACATTATTTAATTGTAACAAAACAACAATTTACGTATCAAAACAAACACTAGAATCGGAGGAGAATAAATATTTTGGGCATCCCAATTAACTTTTGGTTTTCAACAATTAAAATCAAGTACAAATAATGGAAGAACCAAACACCGCACCAGCAGCGGTTAATAGAACTAAGTCCCTAGGGTCTGTCAAGAGTCAGAAATCCATGGCAGCCTTTGGAAGATCTTTTAGTAGACTCAAGGTTCGACGGCATACAACCGGTTTCGGGAGTGTGCCAGGGATCAGACCGGTGGAAAGGACTTCCCAGGTCAGTGCTGTGATGCTCTTTCAGTCTCATGGGCTTCTAGTAACCTTACAAATCAAAGTGAAGTAGGTACTTTAAACTGTGTGTTTGAGACGATATCATTTTTTATAACCTTACTTTGGTTTTTTTTAAACTTACTTCGGTTCTACAAATAAATTTAAACAGTTGAACTTATAAAGAATCACTTAGTCTCTACGAAACAGAAGTTATGAAGATTAATTTCAAAACGTGGACTTAAGACAAAACTGGTTTAAAGGTGATGTTGTCTCTATCTGCTTTTATTAACAAAAAAATTAAGTCTATATCAAGGAGTAATGTCTACATTTTTGATCAACATGATAAATGTACCACATGTAAACATAAAAAGCAATAAAACTACTTGATTTACTTTTCAGTACCTAATTTTCAAGTTTAATTATTAATTAAAATCATCACAATAAGAGTTTTTGACTCTAACTATGCTCATTCTCATTCTCCCCAGAACTTCAATCAAATGACGATCACTTTAATTCCTATATCTGCCACTAGCGCCCCGTCCCGGCTTCGCACGGGATGAACATTTTTTTCAATGTAGCCTATGTTACTCAACGCTAATGTAGCATTCTAATGGTGAAATATTTTTTAAATCGGTCCAATAGTTTTTGAGTTTATTCGTTACAAACATACAAAGCTTTCCTCTTTATAATATTAGTATGACTAAGCAGTATTATTGGACATTGCTGAGTCAGGGTTTTGGTACCAGATGAAGGGTTTGAGGAGCTCGATGGCGCAGTGGTTAACGCGCCCAGCCTGCGAGTGCTGAGGTAAAGCAATTTTCGCAAAGGCCGGTCATCGGATGGGTGACCAAAAATTAATCATCTCAAACTCCTCCGTGCTTCGTAAGGCACGTAAAGCAATGGCTTAACGTGGCTGCAATAGCAGTCCGTTGACAACTACCAATGCGCACCGCACTGGACCCGCGTGGTGGTTTATAGCACGTTCTCCCTCGTCCTCCTAGGGAAGGCTCGTGTCCCAGCAGTGGGGACATAAAAATGAGCTGATGATGATAATGATGATGATGATGAGATGAAGGGTAGGGTACTGGAAGAGATATTAGATGGCCTAGAGGTTTAGAGCTTCAGGGTGTCGAACGCGCCTGTGGTGCCCTTGTCTGGTGTCTATGGTGTGCGTGTGCGTTACAGTAACACAAAAAACATCAAAAAATACATGTTTAAAATGTTTGCCCTATGAATGTTATACAAAAGCCAATTAAGTAAAATTGTTAAATGTCGCTCAAGTATGTATAAATTTATATGTATTAAATAATGTGTACATATTTTATTTCCAGCTTGGAATGGAATACAGGAGGCCACCACTAGTGTTCTCGAACTCATATCGATTGGATCCAGCGGAAATGTTTAAAATATCTGTAATTTTAAAGGAGATAGATGAAATGTTAGACTTAAACTTCACAGCGCATAAATATAATGTGCAGGTGATGTATTACATTATTTAATTCTTATGCTCTCACATACCTAATCATATTTTCTTTAGATCGCTATGGTTAAGTTCCCTTAACATGAAAGCATTTAATTCTTTGCCTCATCGCGGCGCTTTTGTACGATGCTTTTTCAACATGAATTTGCAACACCAAGAATATATTCTTAACATATTTTTTTTATTTTGAACCGCCTCTGTGGTCTAGTGGTTAAGACCAACGGTGTCAGGCCCAGAGGTCCCGGTTTCGATTTCCAGTGAGGGCTACATGTTTGTGTACTCAGTTTAGTTGATGGTTTGTTTGTCCGCCTGGCTAGCTACCACCATCTTATCTAAATATGGCGTCATAACATCAATTTTTGTAGTATTTTTGTATTCCGGCAGCTAGAGATAAGATAGCCAGTGCCTCAGTAGTTGAGGATTCCGGGTGAAGTGCGCTTCCAGCTTCGGCCATATCATCACTTAGCATCAAGTGAGATGAACTCGCGATGGACTCGAGCACGAAGGGTTCCGTACCATTATCTATAAAAAGATTTCAAGTTTCTACCTGTTATCGTTATTAAGACCGAGGAAATAATTGGAAAAAAAATCACGTTTGTTGTATGGGAGCCCCTCTTAAATATTAATTTTATTTCAATTTTATAATATTTTTTTAAAGTGAATAATATAACTAAATATTCTGTGAATATTTAAAGCGTCTACCAGTTGCCGTTATCAATAACGAGCGAAAACGAGCAAAAGAAAATCACGGTTGATTGTATGGGACCGCCCATTAAATATTTGTTTTATTTTCATTTAATTATTTATTTTTAAAGTGAATATATTATAACTTTATATTCTGTAAATATTTCAAGCGTCTACCTGTTGCCGTTATCAATATCGAGCATAAACGAGCAAAAAAAATACGTTTTTTGTATGGGAGCCCCCTTAAATATTTATTTTATTCTGTTTTTTAGTATTTTTGTTATAGCTGCAACAGAAATACATCATCTGTGAAAATTTCAACTGTCTAACTATCACGGTTCATACAGCCTGGTGACAGACGGACAGATAGACAGACAGGCAGACGGACGGACGGCGAAGTCTTAGTTATAGGGTATTTTTCCCAACAATTACAAAACATATAAAAGTGATATTTGATGACATGATTATTCATATAATTGACTTCATTTTACTTGTTGCAGAAAAACGATTTGTCAACTTTTATAACAGAGAAAACAATATCAAAGTAACCTCATAAAAAACATAGATTTTGAGTTCTTGGCGGGAAAGTGAAGCGTCATAACTGCGGTTTTGTTTTATTTTCTAAAATTTGTGTTATGTCGAATATTAATGTGAAATTATGGTGGATTATTAACCGTTAAGTGTTCGTGAGTGTGCATAAGTGTTGGCAAATGAAACAAAACAGTGCAACGTTACTTTTCAAATTCTCTCAAGAAGCTCGCGTGAGGACTTAGTAAAGCCCCACATCTTTACTGAGATACTCGAGGGGTTGGGGGTTATATCATTTCTCACTTCCCATTTCTAATATCATTCATCATCATCATATAAGTTGTTTATTTATGTATTACGTAAGAAAAATTACTTTGACACTGGCTAAATGTGCTAATCGCACGAAGCCATCAACTAAAAAAAAAAAAAAAATAGATTTGCATTTTACAGGCAAACCAGACCGATTTAAGCATTTAAATTTTCTTAGTAGATTAGTCTTAACACACACTTCAATATGCTAGTTCATTTTTTTATATAACATGTAGTTTTAATTTGAAGGAAAAAATATCATTTTTTCTTATGGTACGGGGCGCAAACGCTCCGTATTAGATTAATTGTTTAGCGGTGCGTCGCCTTAACCTCAGCACTCGCAGACCGGGCACGTCGCCACTGCGCCACCAAAAATTGTCTAATGAAGCAATATTTTTCCCGTAGGAATCCACAGGTTTGACGATGCGCCTCGCCACCGAATTGATGCGCACCCTCAAGAATATGGGTAACAATCGGTACCGCATCATAACTTTGGTGACCATCGGCCAAAGGCGTGCCCAGTGCTATAGCAACGCTCTCGCCTTCGTCTGGGACCACGAGAGGGATGTCTACGTCAACACTTCGAGGGAGACTCCCACTGCCTTCATTCAAGTCACCGTTTTATGTGTTTACTTAGATTGAAAGTTAAGAGTGATAAGAAGCTTATTTTGTGGAGATAAAGCTTACTTTAAAATAAAATAATTATCTTACCTAACTACATAATTATAGCAGTGTAAACGCACAAATTAAAAAGATTAATTATATAATTAATGGAATTTTGCGGAAATCCATGGCAAACAAAAATGTAATTGAAATAATACGTAGTGTTAAATCCGTAGGTGTTAATTCCCGCATGAACTATGGGCGGTGCATGCGTGTTGGCATGTTGGCAACACTAGGTAACAAAGCTATAATTTACAAAAACACAAATGTTGAAAAAATTTCCACGAGCAGGGTTTGAACCTGCACCCTTCTGACATACCAACATTCATTTTTTCAACATTTGTGTTTTTGTAATTTGTTCGCAACAAAATTTACGTTAAAAATTATATAAACATTTAAAACTATAATTTAATTTTTATATGTGGGCAACTTTCTGTCTCTCTTTTTCGGATCGCCAGCCACGCTGGTTAATTTTGTATGTAGGCTTGTGTCTAGTGGACCGGCGGACTTCGTACCGCCTTGACAGTTTCTATGTCAACAATACAATCAAGTCGTTTCTATGACAACAAAACAAACAAATCGTTTCTATGACAACAAAACAAACACATCGTATGTTTTACAGCTACTAGGAATATTTTGTATTAGAAAATTAAACAAAAAATTGGAGTGGACCACCCTTATTACTTAAGGGTATGAAAAATAGATTACGAGTACGACCGACTGTCAGACCTATCGAATGTAGTTACATATCAAATTACATAAAAATCGATCGAGCCGTTTCGGAGGTGTATGGCAATGGCAGCTAACATGTGCCACAAGAATTTTACGTACTTATATTATATAAAAAATAATGTTTGCTAAGCACAAAACTCGAGAACGGCTGAACGGATTTGGATGAAACTTTGCACATAGACAGCATAGACAGACCGAGTGATTTAGCGGAATTGACACTACCTATCATGTTATTTCAATTGCATTTTAGTATAATAAAAAGCTTTTGTATAATAAAAAGCTTTTGTATAATCTTTTAAACAGCTTACGAGTGTTGCTATTTGTAACTAAGAAATATGAAAGACTCTCTTATTTTATTTATCTTTAAAGTACTTACGATATTATTCATTTGTATAATTAGATAGTTCTAGTGTTATACTTAAACTTATTGAAGTTAATTGTTTATAATTATTAATTTTAATTAATTTATAGTTATTATATTACGTTTTATTGACACATTAATAAATAAAAACTATGAGATACCTAATGTTTTGTTTATTATTATATGATATGAATGAACTTAAACTGAGAAACAGCAATAGTAGGTTGTACAACAAGAGCATAAAACGAGCCATTACCCGAGACGTGCATATAGCCAGTGGATAGTCACGTCGAGGGTAAAATGAGTTTTATACTCGAGTTTTACACTCTGCTTTTCACTTCAATTGCAAGGAAATAAAACATATACAAGAAAATTTAATAAATTTTTATAATGTAATTAAATGACGAATAATTAGCTTCCCGCAACACAATTTTTCTTATTTTTTTTTTTTAATTTTTAACTACGTGACGTTAACTATGGTCTGAGCCGCAATGCCAAATTATTATAAATATTTGCGTTATATTTTTTTTACGTAAATGCAAGCCCGTATTAATCGTAAATTTGTATTTAGATAGTACATACATAATATGTCGTAACTAAATTAAGATATAACCTAAAATCTCATAAAAATATATCAATTAAATGAAGGTGTATTGTGTATGTGGCTGTAAGGCCTAATTGCCTTAGTCTTAGAAGAAGAAATTAATTTATGCATAAGAGCATAAAAACTCATTTTATGCAGCCTTCTCTCGACATATAGAACAACTTTACGAGCATGAGAAGTGAAAAATAATTATTTATCTTAATACTAAATAATAACAACCCTTTGTACGTGTATTTTTATAAAGCTTTTTTGTCTAATGTTTTATTTTTGATGTACAATCAAATTTTATTTATCTTATCTTATCTTATCTTAAATCCTCGCTTAGGGAGACGCGATGAGTTTCGCGGAGCGTTGTGCGTTTTGTGTGGCGGCACATCTCGCGGTACCTCCCCGTTCTTGGAAAAGCACTAACATCGCTTTCACCAGAGTTTTCCCTATTTAAGGATAGGGAGAACGGGCCATGAACCATGCGGACCCAGTGCGGGTTGGTGGTTGTTGACAACTGCTAATGCAGCAGGGACCAACGGCTTTACGTGCCTTCCGAGTTTCTAAGCCGACCAGCCATTGCAAAAGTTACTCTGCTATTGCAAATAATTATTTGATTTATTCCTCGTTCAATTGTGCGCTGTGTCACAAAATAAGTAGAATGCATAAGGTATATATATATACATACACATACACATATACATACACACATATACATAGATATGTATTGAGCTTACCTTTTGGGGTCTCCTCTCCTTATTTTATGGTCGTGTGTAGCGGGAACAGGTGAAGTACTGTTGTTACGATACAGTGAGAGTGACAGAAAGAGAGAAAATCGGCACCCGGATAGATAAATTTATATCGTTCACAATCATTGTAATTCCCTGAAAAAGGTATTTTTTTTTCTTTTTACACCCTTTTCTTTTAGCACATTGCTGTGCTATTTTTTTGGATGAGGGTCTCCGCGGTATCAAGAGGTTATAACCCTGTCCGCCACGTGGTCTGTGATTACCTAATTTTCTCAATAAAAGCCTCATATTACTTGTTTGTTATTGAACATTTATTCACCATTAGAAAATCATTATTTACAATATTATACAATTTAACTTTTTCTAAAACCCTTTAAATTACATAGATAGTTCACAATATAAAGCATCATTGGGAGATTTGCACATGGTTGCCCTGCAATCAGCATTTTCATGTTAAATATTATAAAAACTACAAATTCTATGACATTTATGAAAGTAAATGGCACCCCGTAGGGTTTATACATTATTTAAATAGGCATTACCCTATCCTTTTACTACTACACTTCAGGGCACTTGGACGGAGCCACAGTCTCCACCAAACTACTGAAGCTGGATCTGGTGAAACAAGGGACGAGCTTGTCGCTGTACAGAAGAAATTAGGCTAACGAAATAACGCAGTCCGGACTCTTCAGCTACAGATTCCATACCTTTCAACCCCCAGACCCATTAGAGGTATTCTGTACGAATTAATACCAAGGATCTACTACTAACATTACAGATATCTCACTAACCAACCCTTTTTATTTACCCTTCATTTTATTATTATTTTTATTTTTTTCTTCATCAAGTAGTTACTTTTGTCGACCTAACTGACCTTAGGACTCCTGGCACCCTTATTGTCTTAGCAATAGTGTTGTTTAATCATACTTTATTCACTAGAACTGTAAGTCCACACTTTTGTATTGTTGTCTATACATATAATAAGAACGTAGGGATAAAAAAATCTGTTATTGCAAGATATAAAAAAAAATTACACAGGTTGCCTTAAAATCACTTACGGAACATGATAAAATAGTTTAAAAAAAAATTGTTTGTTTGTTTGTTTGTTTGAAGTCGATAAACTCGAGAACTACTGAACGGATTTTGATCCGGTTTTTACCAAAATGCTAAGAAAAATCCGGAGAATAATATAGGCTACATAAATACTCGAAAATACAGGGTGTCTCATTTAAATCTGTCAGTATGGGAAAGTCTGAAACTATAAGACATACGAAGATCTGTCCTTAGGAACCATATCATCGATTTTAATAAAAAGAAAAACTGCATTCATACATTTAAAAAAAACCTGTACTCAGCTCGGAAATCGAACCCGGTTGTTTTGAAAAAAATAAACTTATACTATTTCTATTTAGATATCGATTGTGTAGGTCTTAAGCAGTAAATGGCTCTTTGAAACATGATGTCTAAAATGAATAAAATGCATTGTTTTCACGTACTTTAATTTATTTTAGTAGGTGTTCAAAGTGACCACCGTTACATTCAACAAGTTCAGGCATGTAAAATTGTCTCTATGGTTGTTTGTACCTCTTTGCTGGTTTTGTAATTGTAAGATCGTTACCTAAACGTGTTGAATATTGTATTGAAAAAAACGGTGGTCACTTCGAACACCTTCTAAAATAAATAAAAGTATGTGAAAACAATGCATTTTATTCATTTTAGACATCATGTTTCAAAGAGCAATTTACTGCTTAAGACCTACACAATCGATATCTAAATAGAAATAGTGTAAGTTTTTTTTTTCAAAACAACCGGGTTCGATTCCCGAGCTGAGTACAGATTTTTTTTAAATGTATGAATGCAGTTTTTCTTCTTATTAAAATCGATGACATGGTTCCTAAGAACAGATCTTCGTATGTCTTATAGTTTCAGACTTTCCCATACTGACCGATTTAAATGAGACACCCTGTATAATAAGAACGTAAGGATAAAAAATCTGTAATTGCAAGATATAAAAAAAATACTTTAAAATCACTTACGGAACACGATAGAATAGTTTAAAAAGAAATTGTTTGTTTGTTTATTTGTTTATTTGAACACGAGAAACTCGAGAACTACTAAACGGATTTTGATCCGGTTTTACCGAAATGCTAAGAAAATTCCGGAGAATAACATAGGCTACATAAATACTCGAAAATTGTTAAATTTTGATTTGGTCTAAACCAAGATTTAATCCTTGGTTGCTTGGCAACTGTTGTTTATTATGTAACATAGGAGAATTTTTTTTAATGAGTTTTATGGCTCTGGCATTTGAGGCTCTGGCTCTCTATTGCTATCGTGTTTTACGGCTCTGGGTTCTTTGCCCTTTTGAGCCTATCATTGATAGTTGTTGTCATGAGAATACCTATTTTGATGCGGTTATCACCAAAATGCTTAGAAAATTTCGAAGAATAACATACCTACAAATCGAAAAATGTTAAACAAATTTTGACATACGTATTTACGCGACCAACTGTTAGATACGTTCGTTGAGTTATTATTTTAGAAAAGTTTTGTTACTTTCTAAGGTAAAACCTACCCTTTATAAATCTGTGAGGCACCTAAGCGAACATTAGCACCGCAGTAGTAAAGCGACGGAAAATAAAAACAAGCTCGAAATCACGCACATCATTAAACTTGGCTGTACATAGGTACACCTTTTGTTTCATTTTCCAAAATAACCAATAATAATATGGCTATTTAGTCGCGCCTGCGCGCGGCGCTTATTGCAGTTTTCTAATACACAGAAATGTTAAAAGTTAAAACATTACCTATATTTAGCGGTATAAACCTCTGTGTCGTTGCCCAACATAATGTCTCTTTTTTTAGTTATGCATAGAATGTTACCTACTCATTAAATTTGGCTGTATAAAACTTTGTATCATTGCCCAAAATCATGTCTCTATTTTTTTAAATATTGCACATAGAAGATATCTTGAATTACTTAGCTTGGCTGTATAAACCTTTGGGTTGTTGGCCAAAATACTTAATGTTATTTTTTTAAATCTATTTGGTGAAAAAACGCGAAAACAGGAAAATAAAATAAAAAATTGGCGCTCAAATTTTGAAACGAACAGAAGGAAATTTTGATGTTTTGCAATGCAATAAGTACCTATTTTTATTTTGTTAATAATTTTCAAATTATATTAATTATTCATTGTGTAAAAGTTTTTTAAAACATTTTATGCAGGTACGTTAAATATTTCAGTACTTATTCAGATCTAATTAATTTTCAAATAAGATTTATTCATTGTGTAAAAGTTTTATGAAACATTTGATGCAGGTAAGTTAAACACTTATTTCAGTACTTATTTTACATGTAAGCGGTTTCTTACTTTGGTTTCTTAACATGTTTATAGGATAAATCTGTGTTCAATGATACAATATAAGCAAGTAAGTATCATAACAATTTTAATATCATAAAACCTATAAATAATGAATTTTGTACATACTTCTAGATTACAGAAAAATGGTTTTTCCATTCTTCTATCGCATAAGACGATGGCTACCTCTGGTATCAAAGTTGCAAAAATGTTTAAGTTTGCAGGGTACAACTGTATTAGAGGCACGGACTTCAGATTTTTTTTTTGTAGAGGTAACTTCTTTCTGTGTCCTGTGATCTACCTCTAAAAAGCTATCTACCTAACAAGATGCCACGAAGAAGTTCAAATTTATCGCAAGTATGTAACATAAAATACTATACTGTATTACCTAATAGACAATAATATAATTTATTACAGTTCTCAATTTATTGATATTTTGTATATACGAATAAGAACATAGTTGTTAAATAGTTTTTTGTGCCTTCTGGCCGACAACCAATAATCCTGGACCGCTATCTGCTACTCGATATCCAGCTTCGGTGGACAAGGCAAAAAATATTTTGAAGTCCGTGGTTGGACAGTATAACAGTAGACACGTTTTAGCTAAGATACACCAGTGCCTAGGACGACTCCGGACGAGTACCTGAGCTGTAAAATACCAATTTTATTACATATAATTGAGCGTCAGTAAACCCATTTCAGGTTTGTATGACGTAGCAAATACGCGCAACCCACCGAGAAACGGTGTTGTATACTGAATGTATGTGGAGGGATAATTGAAACGGGAAACTGAGTGAGAATCTGTATGAACGGGACGATTCTGTGCTTCAAACTGAATATATGTATGTATATGGCAGAGATGATAGTCGAAAGAATAAGAGATAACGTATGAAAATAATGATGAACGTAAAGGAGGCACAGGAAGTATGCCAGAACCACACTAAATGGAGATCGATTATCTTTGTCTATCTCAGCATTCCCAGCTGAAAGGATATTAAGAGTGAGTAGATGTACGTATGTCGGTAAATACAATGTCAATTTTCTAAATTTCCGATGCATATAATTTTATTATACCCTAATAAGCTTAAATAGATACCTACATAAAAATTAAACTGTACAGACTACAGCCTTTAGCTCACGCGGAGGAAGTCGCGGGCAACAGCTATTTAGAATAAGTGTTAGTATCATCTATATATATAAAAATCAATTGCTGTTCGTTTGAGTGGCTAAAACTCGAGAATGGCTGGATCGATTTGGCTAATTTTGATTTTGAAATATTTGTGGAAGTTTAGGGAAGGTTTAAACGGTGAGAAACATAAATAATAAGTAACGGAAATTAGTGAAAAAAAAAATAATTTCCAATAAAAAATGTTTCTTTTGTTGTCATGGAAACTATCAAAGCGGTACGAAGTCCGCCGGGTCAGCTAGTTTAAAATATTTTCATTAAAATACCGTATATTGTTATGTGTGGAGCGTTTATTTTTATTTTTGTAGCCTCCCCACAGGAGAAGTAGAAGATCCACATTACATTATTACTATTACAATAAAATACAAAGAGGCAGCGGTATTGTGATTATTTGTGATAACCGCCGCACTGCTAACACAATACCGATATGTCGTTTTTTTCCAGACTCTACCGTCAAACTTTATAGATAGTTTTGTGGGGCCATGGAATAAACCTCAGAATAATAACTTATTTTTCTAAGGAATGAGCTATGTTTATGAATTTGTTAGTTACTTTTCAAAGTTCTACAGAGTTCTTAGAGAGGCTCTTATAAATATATATTTTATCAGGATACTATTTGTTTTTTTTTAACAAAGTGACGTCAGCCTTAGATAGATATGAGAGTGCTGATTGTATACCTGTACCTCAGATCCTCAAAACAATCTCCTTGTTTGTTTGATGTTGTCATTTCAAATTAATACGAATTCCACTGTCGCCACTTTTAGACTAGTGTGCGTTATAATTACAATCACGCCATTGTAAACATAGAGGTCACGCACTCAATTAAAATCTCAGAACAATAAAGCAGCTTTATAATAATTTGCTCATATTGAAGCGTCAATCGCCGTGCCTACTTGACATTATCTCCCTTGTTTTTATGATTTGAGACCTGTATCTGACTATTTAGCGCGACAAATGACTCCACTCCACCTATGATAAGTGGAAATGGACGTCCATACATGTTGTGTGCAGCGTGAAACAACGCTGTCCCCCCCGCCCGATCACCTAAATGCCACTACACACTTACAGAATACACTAAACATGCACAGTTGCACACTAGTTTAGTCCCAAGACACCGTACTCGTAGAGCAAGGTTACGACGAGCCGGTTCACACGAGCTCTATACCAGGGACAGACATGTACCTGGGTGCTTCTCTGCCGTCATAAGGAAAAAGGGCACAACTAACATTTTTTTTAAATTTGAGTTAGATACATATTTGGAATCTGGAGAAAAAGGCCTATCTTTTCAAACCCTGTGGCGGCCTGCGGTCGCCACATAATTTCTTATCTTCACGTATGGTTAAAGAGTTTGTAAACGCAAACTTTTTCTCCTGATTTGAAAAATGTTAGATGTGCCTTTTTTAATTATGACGGCAGTTCAGCCCTCCAGCAAAGCCCGGTCAACCCGAGCCGAGGTCTGAGCCTTTAGAGGCGCCCTCGGGTTGATCCGCTCTCCGATCCAATCCGAACCCTTCGGAGAATCTAGTAGGTCACGAGGACACGCACTAGTGCGTGATGCCGTTTTCTCTAGAAAACTTTCGAAAGTGATTCGTTTCACACGGCTTGAGGAACCCTTCAAGTTTCTCACCGCCCCCAAAAAGCCCGGTGAAGCTGAAAATGCCGTTTGAGGCAATCAGCAAACTCTTCGACAACAACGCAGCATCAGTCACCCTCTCCCTGCTGACCCACAAGGCGCCTCTTCACGCCTTACTTGAAGAACCCTCTTCTTCTTCTTTTCAATCGGGCACTCTTGGCAGAGTGGTTGTGGCAGTCGATGGACAGGGCGGCCGCACGTCACGGGATGTCTCTACACTTCGGTCGACCTTCTGCGTTGCGAGAACACTGTGGCGCGGTCTTTGATCAATATTGTTGATTTGTTGCGGGTGACTGTGTAGTCTTCCTAATAAGGTTGATCCAACGAGTCGGTGAGCCGCCTCGTGGTCTCTTCCCTTCTGTGTGACCTTGTACTACAAGCCTCTCCATCAAGTTTTCTTTTCTGGAGATACGCCTGTATAAAAACACAATAGAGTGAAGTATTCACTGTGCACCGATCGTGGTGAAGTTAGTTGCATGTGAGCACCACTGGACTTAAGACGCCTTTTGTTGTAATAAATATATAAAATAAATAAACAAATTATATGTGGGGTTTTATCATAAAGTATCAGCGAGCCCTACAACGCCCAAAGAATTTCAGTATTCATAACTGTAATTATTTTGAATAATCCTATATAATAGGAAAAAGGGAAAATGTGTGCTGGTTTTAATGCTCTAAGATGCTGGTAGACTATTCCATTTTTTGGAAGTGTGACAAAGAAACCTACCTCCATAGTAGGCTAAGGCTGAGTCCCAAAACAATAACTAAAGGGCTGACCTAGCGATGTTCATGTAAAAAAATATATCTATTGATTTTCCAGTACGGACTCGTGGTCACACCAACATGTCACACCAGTGTGAAAATCAGGAATTTTTCTTTCCAAGTTGTATTTATATATTCATACCAAATTATAGGAAGGCTATGAGTTTATTTAAAGTAAGTTCAGTATTTGTGTATCAATATCCCTAGACTGACCACATTAGCTAACTGTGTGCTATGACTACTAGTGTAACGTTTTGAAAGTTGCGTGGCCTCTACATTTTTGATTGTGGCTTTCACTAGTACTTTAAGAAACCTTTGACAGTGTTCGACATTTTTTATTTTTGATGTGTAACATCTTTCCTCTCGCTTTTTTGCAATTTGTAAGAGTGATTTCGTGTAATGGGACGGAAGTGTGAAACAGGAAGTCGAGGAAGCACGCAAGCGCGCGCCATTTTGTAATTTCGTAATCGATATTAGGAACATGACATATTATTAAATGTGAAATATTGTGTCATTTGACTATCAAAGGCATGGATGGAGGATGAAATGGTATGATATGTATTACAAGTTTGTGAAGGAAAATATAGCCCAGGTCAGCAGATTTAAGAAACAATTTAGAAACGTAACACAATGACATGTCGTACGGAAATACAGGTATAGGGTGTGCATTGTCTTACATAACTTTTCAACTCCTATCATCGGAGGTCCGAAAATATTTCTCATACCATTTAAAATCATAATGATATATTTGTTTATACTAATGATCGAAACTCATAATCATTCGAATAAATAACTATAATATTCATAAATGAGTATTATTCTAATTATTGTTTTTATAATTTTCTTAATCATAAGTGTTTTTATCCATATTATTGAAATAATGTCTATATTCATAAATTTGTTTTATACTAATTTATTCATTTTCATATAGTTTTTAATCATAAATGTTATGTTAAAAATGCAACTCCACTGAAAATCAAATTGCTACCAGAAACGAGGTGCCTGGTAGACAAATAGGTTAGGTTAGAACTGTAACCCCAACAACGCCAGAAACTAATTTTTGATATAAAAGTAAGTTAAGTTAAAAATGCGACTCCACTGAAAATCAAATTGCTACCAGAAACGAGATGCTACCAGACAAGTAGGTTAGGTTAGGTTAGAACTGAGATCCCAACAACGCCGGCGAAGCGCCAGAAACTATTTTTTTTTAGAAAAGTAGACAATTTTAATATCTACTAGGTATTTTCCTAACTTACCTACCAATTACTAATAAATTAAAATTATTTTTAATATTTACTATTATGGAAAATGACATTATGAGTTATGATATTTTCTTAGTATATTGTCTGTTAAAAAGTAAGCTATTTTAAACAACGACGTTATGAGTGAAGTATGTTCTTAGTAACAACATTATTAATTAAAGCAATATGATCATTGAATGTTATGAAGAAAAAAGATCTGAAAAAAAAAATATAAATTTAAACTGATTTTTGGTAGTAACAGTATTAATAAAAAAATTGATCACTAACTGTTATGAGCTCCGTAATTGGTAGTAACAAAAATGTATGAATAAAAAAAATATGAAAAATAAAATTATGAAGAGTGATAATTATGAACACAAATCAGGATTTGAGCCAATATGGACCCACAGGTATAACATTGTATATGGTGAATTATGAGCTTAGATGATATTGCCTGTTCCTTGCTATCTCAGCAGAGTGGGTTGTTGTTGGGTATGAGTTGTGATCACATTATTTTTATTTGTAATAAAAAAGTAATTTAATTTCTGGATATCATACCGACGGATATTTTTGAGACGAGGCCGTACATCTTACCAAATTAATTAATGAATTGGAAAAATAAAAAGTTTTTGATTTATATTTTGAACCTATAAAACATTTGTTATAATGTGTAATTATATTTTTTTGCAGAAATATGGCCTGTGCCAAGGATTAACATGACAAGTGGAACATATTTAGAACTTAACTATATAAATCAATTAATTTAAAAATTATTGTTATTATTTACGAAATATATTTTTTTATAACAAATTCTGATAGATTAATTGCTTTAATTTATATCTTGTTGTTTTTCAATGATGATTTAACCTTTCTGTTTCTTTCAAGTCTGTAGGTACTAGCTTTTTTAGTTTCATTAAATAAAGTTAATTTGTTTTGAGCAAGAATTCAATGTAAAAACTAAATACGAGTAGATTCATTAATATTGTTTCTTTTCAATGAGTTCGATGTTTGATAGTGCAATTGATTGTTTGGGTTCAATTATTGTCTATTTATTGTCAATTTAAAATGTATTTTTAATAGATATAGTGACAAAACAAGTACTACCTATATTGTTGTTTTCAATTATTTATACTTATACACTAATATTATAAAGAGGAAAGCTTTGTATTTTTGTATGTTTGCAACGAATACCTAGACACCTAAACTCAAAAACTAATGAACCGATTTTAAAATTTATTTCACCATTAGAATGCTACGTTATCCATGAGTAACTTACGCTATAAATTTTATTACTAGAAAAAAAATATGCTTAATGATAAATAAATAGAAATAAGATTTGTTTATTTTGTTGTAACAGGAACTGTCAAAGCGGTACGAAGTCCGCCGGATCAACTAGTCGATAATAAAGTCGATAAAGTTACCACATTACCCAAATATGACGTCATAATTTCTGGTGACAGAATTCGTAATTATGAAAGAAAAGGGACAATCTATCTTTTTCCAATACATGACCTAGGTTCATTAGTAAAAATAGTACGAACTGATGTGTATTTGTGTTGCTATTTTAGTCCAGTTTCTATAGTTTTAGGTACTATTCTGAGGTTTTGAGGATCAAAGGTCATTTTGATATGTCAAATGTCTTCTATTACAGGGAGTGAGAGGAATGAGTATTTACTGCATTCTCTTTATGATTTGTAAAAAAATATACGTCATTGTTAATTCTATATCCTATTTTCTATTGTAATATGGATTTTAACCCTTTCGTGTGTAATACTCGACTCGACTTAATCATTATTTATTTTATAGTTATAAAATGATGCAGACCCATTTTTTTCAGAATATAATGTTAAAATTGTTTATTACTAAGGTGAGATGTCAAATGTTACACTTCATATGCGACTACTGTAAGGCTCGTTCGGTTTTTTATTTTATTATCTTAGGATAATAAAATAAAAAAAACCAACGGAAAATAACATTATGGGTAAACCAATGTTTACAAAATTTTAATAGGGTTACAAAGTATTAGGTACACATAAAAACCACTTATAGGTTCTCACCGATAGAAGTTACATATTAATTAAAACTAGAAGCACTAAGAAACACATTATTAACCTTGCTCAAACTATTAACGAATTGGTATTAACGCAACAGAATATCTAGTTACGAATATTATGTGGGTTCAAAGAACCGCTCGCTCAACATCCGCCTCGCGATGGTACACAGGTACAGAAAAGGTCCAGTTCAAACTGAACTAAGTAGGTTGAATTTAATTAGTAGGTAGGTTTAATTAATTTAATGTGTAGGTTAATAAAGCCCAGTGTTCGACACAGTTTGTATCGCCAAAATATAATATAGATTTTCTTTGAAACTTAACGGGATGACACAGCTAAGAAAAGAAGCAGGTGTGCACACAATTATGGACCAAGGGTCACTTATAACTGCGTCCCGTTTCGCTTTTAAACAATCGGGTTTTGTGTTAATTGAGATTGTGTCTGCATTCAATTATTGCTAAAGGCTTAAATCAGTTTCAGATCCCTATTTTTGACGACAAAAAAAACTGTCGCTCAGTGGCTCCTGTCGAACTGGTCACAACATGGTCTTTCTTTTTAATTAATTGGCTATACGACAAAAAAAAAAAGATACTGGCAATTATTTTAATGTATACCACGATCTTTTAAAAACGACTTATTGAAAAGAAATAACAACATGACTGACAGAATTGACTTGACTTGAGTATTTGATTCAACTTTGTACGATTTTTTTACAATTTTAATATTTTTTATATTTTTTAACGATGGGTGACCCTGATGTCCAAAAGAGTAGAGTGTCCGTAGTGAAATCTCAAACTATTTTAAAATCTACGGCTGACTTGAGCAGGCAGAAATTAAGACGAAATACCTATGGCTTCTCTAGAGCGATGAGTATTAGGCAAATAGAGAGGAGTTCTCAGGTGAGTTCAATACATAAAGATAATATACCAACGGAATAGGGCAACAAAGGGCTGAGCGAGCGAGATGTCACTAGCAGCAACACTGTGATAAAAAATAAAGCAAAAAAAACCCGCCTGCTAAAACAACTATATAAAAAACAAATATATACTAGTAAAAACCAGACTAACAAAAAATAACTGTAAAGAGAAAAAAACTGAAAAGAAAAAAAACAAGCTCTACGATCCCAGAATTCAATTTGAGCAATGTTGAATGCAACATGAAACATTTCCTTGTCCGATACTTAAAAAATGTTCATGTTTAGTTTAATATATGAGTATTTATAAATACATTGAATATTGATAGTTGTCGCAGGCGGGGACAACCACCAACCAAAGAGAGTGCGGATTTCATTGAGCTAGCCACGGCCGCTGCTGTGCAAAAGCGCAACTTTACAAGTTGTGCTTTTGCACTTGCACTAGTAGGTATACGTAGGATCCGTCGATTTCGTGTCCACTGTCTATCACGCGGTAAACGAATATGTATTACTTTTGTTAAAGTACCTATGTGACGTTTAGATATAAATCAACCTGGGAATGTAATCCCATTTAAGATACTTAGCCGATCCATAGGTATCATTTTTTGACTGTTAGAATAGATACTATCATTAATAATTAAAGAAATTTGATCAATCAATCAATCAATCAATCAATCAAAAATTTATTTGCATAAATATGGTACAAAAATGTTCTTAAAATAGTGTTAACCAGCATATTCTATCGTATACGATCGATGTGCAAATAACTAAAATTACATTACTTAATTACTAACAAATTATAATAAAATCATAGTTAACAATAATACAATTAAAATATAGCATGTCAAATATTATCATTTAAATAGTCGTTAATTGTATAGTACATTTTGTTCATTAAAAAATTAAATAATTTTGATTTAAATTTATACAATGTCAGTATTTTTATATCACTAGGCAATTTATTGAAAATTCGAATTGACATGCAATGAACGTTCCTTGAATATAACATTAATCTTTGGTCAGGTATACATAGATTTTCTCTTTTTCTGCCTTTATATTCACATCTATTCTTAGTTTGAAATAGATTGCTATATTTTTTAACAAATATTCCTATTTCAAAAATGTAAAGACAGGGAAGTGGTAAAACATTTAATGCCTTAAACAATGGCTTACAGCTATTTAGGACGGTTCTAGATATCATTCGTCATATTGATTTGGGAAATCATTTTGTTTCTTTGGTTGTCCATTCATTCGATCAAGATCCACTTAATAGTCACAGATATCTTATTATTAAATGTATCATTAAAACATATTTACCTGTAAGATTGAGGTACGAAACGAAATTGAAAAATGTATCAAAGCTAACTTTGAGAAATTAAATGAGTAATGTTAAATAAATTATTTAAAATATCTTTTGTGCTTTTCTTAAAGAATCGTAGTTTCAGTCATGCGAAATCCCATCCCATCCTATCCTATTTTATTAATACTGTTACTAATTAATAATATCGATATCGATATTAATGTAAAAAGCGACATGACATACATCACTGACACACATTCATTAACAATTTTACACACACAAATGTCATCCTATTTCGGTTTCGTTTGACAGCTCGTGTTTGTTGCTCTATTCCGTTGGTACAATAACTTCATAGTTCAATACTATTTTTTTTATGTTGTATGGTTAAGCACAGTTCCTTGATCTCACCTGATGTTAAGTGATGATAATGCCAATTGATGGAAACTCACTTCATCGGGAATCCTCAACTAGTGAGGCACTGGCTATAGGTCTGTTAACTAAAGCTGGCATGTTCACAGTGCTCACACCAATGCAAATTCACTATACAGCATGTTTAGAAATTAAATTAAATTAAATTAATTATATTATCTTGATTGAAAAAGGAAATTTATAAAAATTTTGTTTCCTTACTCTGATTTTATAAGCTTAGCTTGTTAGTTGTAGGTTTGGTAAAGTTGTAGGGTTGTAAATAAATTTTAAAATATGTATAACTTGAAAAATTATATTTTATCTATATAAGCAAAAGCTTTGTACCGTATAACCGACTCGCACTTAGCCGGTTTTTACAACAACAGTTACAGTAGGCACAGTGTACAAGTAAACAAAGAATAAGGTCCGAATAGTTATTCTGTGTTTTGTTCCTGTCATGTAAATGTCATTTCAAATTAGAGTAAAAGAGACAAAACACGGAATAACTATTCGGACCTTATTCTTTGTTTATCTGTAAGGCACTTAGTGTTCCTTGAAAAGTTTAACTTTTCTGCATCATTGATATAAGTTTTACAGACCCTTTTGAAGCGTAACGTAAAATTAGCACCAGTGTGCGACTTTAATCTGTCGTCTGCTGTGAATACAGACACAATAGAATTTTAATGAGTAGAGCTTGATGGCGCCGTGGTTGACGCGCCCGGTCTGCGATTGCTGAAGTTAAGCAACTTTCGCAAAGGCCGGTCATCGGATGGGTGACCAAAAAATTTATAATCTCGAGCTCCACCGTGCTTCGGAAGGAACGTAAAGCCGTTGGTCCCGGCTGCATTAGCAGTCGTTAACAACCTCCAGTCCGCACTGGGCACGCTTGGTGGTTTATGACCCGTTCTCCTTATCCATCCATAGGGAAGGCGTGCCCCAACAGTGGGGACATAAAATGAGCTGATGATGATGATAGTGGATCTGAAAAGCCAAGTCCAGTGCAATGTTCGACACAATTTTCGTTGCCAAATAACCGCACTTCATTACTGCGCCATACCAGACGATATGGCGCAGCAATGATTTACGTATCGACAGTCAAGCCTGCTGGCGACCATGCTTAGGATGCTGTTGGTGCTGCACCGCACCCTGCGCACCAGGGACGCGCATCGCTTTCGCATCGTTGTGTAGAATCAGTTAACTCGCATTTCGGCTAACATTCCTGACGCGCTACAAAAGCGATGCAGCCCCAAAAGCTCCCTAAACGCATCATGTTGTATTGAACACGGAGGGAACTGTAAGATTTTTGAGTGTATGTGTTAATGATTAAAAGAAAAAACTGTCAATCACTGATTCCTGTCGGACTCTGGTGGCACTCAACTATTAATTAATTAATCAATTAATGCTTGATTTAAGATCGGCATGGAATTTAAAAGACCTACCCTGCTGTATCTTCCTACATACCAGACGGAACCAACTGTTAAATTTCACGTGGAAAAGGTGACTAACCTGGTCGAAAAAATTATTACTGAAAACTTTTCTGATCACAAATATAATGGAGTTGTAAGTAAATTTAATTGATTAGTAGGATATATTGCTAGGTTTTATTGATTAGTAATTAACGATAACGCCTCGGCCTGATGCCAGAAGGTCCCGGGTTCAATTCCCAGGACGGGCAAAGTGTATTTCGGATTTTTTCGATGCATAGCCCGGGTTTGTGATCACCAACCCGCACTGGCAAGCGAGATGATTAAGCCATTACCCATAAATTGTAGCGATAACTTGATTTCTACGATGGAGGTTATACGCAATTCACTTTTTTTTTAATATTAACGGGTAAGCACAGTGCCTTGATCTCACCTGATGTTAAGTGATGATAAGGCCAATGATAAAGCGCACTTCACCCGGGATCCTCAACTAGTGAGGTACTGGCTATCTTATCTCTAGCTGCTGGAACACAACAATGCTACAAACATTGATGTTATGGGGACATGTTTAAATAAGATGGTGGTAGCTAGCCAGGCGGACAAACAAGCCCTACCATCAACCAAACCAAGTACACAAACATGTACCCCCCGCTGGGAATCGAACCCGGGACCTCTGGGCCTAAACCGGTGGTCTTAGCGACTAGACCACTGCAGAGGCGCATAAAACACACTTACCGCCCGCCCGCGATTTCTTTCGCGTAACCACACGTATGTTGTGATCCCAGTAGACGTTTTGAAAGTTCTTAAACCGCCTCTGTGGTCAATAGACTACAGACCGCTCAGACCCAGAGGTCCCGGGTTTGGCTCCTAGTCTGCCGGTTCGATATCCATGGGGCTACATGTTTGTGTACTTGGTTTGGCTGGTGGTAGAGCTTGCTTATCCGTCTCGACATCGAGACATTCGATGTGGCGTACCGTCGCTTTGAAGACCGTTCGGCGCACCGTGTTCGCTGTCGCGGCGTTTAGTTGAGAATTCCGGGTGGAAGGCGCTTCCACGCTCGGCCTTATCACCATTTAACATCAGACATGATAAAGGCCTAGTGCATACCCGTAAAGAATTAAAAAAAAGTCCTTCTACATCGGATGTCTGGACCCTTCATGGTAAGTTAGAGATTCATCTTCTTAGTCGGTCACTCTTGTCAGAGTGGTCGTGGTCAATGCCCTCCAAGCCTTCTCCACCGGTCGCTGTTAGCTGCAGGGCGAACGCACTCCATCACTCATAGGAGTCCTAGTGACGGATTTTATGGTGTCAGTCCATCTCGTTGGCAATCGGCCGCGGGATCTTTTGCCCTCGAATCTGCCCTGAATTACAAGCCGCTCCATTGAGTTAGTTTTACGTAAACACAAATGTTGAAATTACGTTACGTAATGTTGAAGTTACGTTGAAATGGTTGGTTGGTTTTACGTGTAACGTGTCCAAAGAATTTCAAAATTCGCAATTGCAAAAGCGATGACAGTGTCAGCTTTATTTTGACTTCCTTCAATATGGAGACGTTGGTGCGATGGGCGGTCCAGCTTATTCTAAGCATGCTCCAGCACCACATTTCCAGAGCAACGATCCTACGTCGGTCTTAAAGTCGCAGCGTCCATGTTTCTGCCCCATTCAGAATGTTCGGAAGAACCAAGCTGTTCATCAGGCGTATTTTGGTATTCTTTGTTATGCGACGGTCTTTCTAGATCTTATCCAGCTTCTGTGCAGCCGATCGAGTGATTGCGCAACGTCTTCTTATTTCGGCATCACAGTCACCAGTGTTGGTAATAGTAGAGCCCAGATAGATGTAGCTGTTGACAACTTCACAGTTTGCAATTATAGTTGTGATGTCTGGGTTGTTATTGTGTGCCCTATGTATCGTCTTGGTTTTATCGCGGTTCATGGTGAGTCCAAATTCAAGACTAGTTGTTTCCAATAGACCCAAAAACCGGCTGACATCCTCTTCAGATGAAGCGAGAAGAGTTGTGTCATCAGCATATCGTAAATTGAATATCATCCTACCCCCCACCGACACACCTTTATCCCAATTCGATGCGCATCATGTATTCGGTATAAATCGATACCTCGGGGAAGAAAGGTCGTAAACTCCATTTTTGGCGAAAATGAGTTAATGATGCAGTTTTGTATAGAATTTCAAGCTCTATCGATCCGTGTTTTCAAAATTTCAATATTTAAAAAAAAATGTGTTATACGACTCATATTTTTTCATATCTTAACCCAGTTTTTTGAGTAAATAATGGTGTATATGCCAATTGCATCGGATCGTGAAGTTGGTTTGGGTGTATCACTATGATTAATGCAGAATGTTTGGGTGTAAAAGCCAATGTAATAAGTATTTGTCTTTTACGCCCTTTTGATCTATGAGAAATAATGAAATATTTAATTTACGCCTTTTTTATTATGAAAATAGCAAAATATTCCTTATACACCCTTGAATTCTGTAGAACGGCGTTAAAGGGTATAAGTAAGTATTGAATTACGCCGTGTATGAAAAAGTCAAATAAATTCAAAAAATACAATTAGTCAAAGTCAAAGTCAAATATTCTTTATTCAAATAAACTTTAGAAAAGTGCTTTTGAATCGTCCATAATTTTTTTACCTACTACCCATTCAGGACGTCTATTTTTTAGCTGTGGAGAAGAATGGGCGCAAGAAACTCCACAGCTTTAATTCATTATGTAACGACATTTACAAAATTATATGCCGTTACGTTACCAAGTTATACAAGTTTAAAAAACCTTAACAATATATTGGATTAGAAATAGATTGGAGCATTTTAAACCCATGCTGTTTTGTCTTCAATGTAATCAGACACTTTATAATAAGCTTTTTTATAAAGCTTTTCTTTAATAGCGATTTTAAATTTATTAATATCTAGTTTTTGGATATTACTTGGAACTTTATTGTAAAAACGTACACACAGGCCTCTAAATGAATTATTTACTTTGTGGAGTCTAGTATTAGGTACTGCTAGTTTGTTTTTATTTCTAGTGTTTACATTGTGAATATCACTGTTTTTAGAAAAAGTTTCAATATTTTTATATACATACATTAGGTTCTCGTAAATATATTGTGATGCAACTGTCATTATATTAATATCTTTAAATCTCTCCCTAAGAGAATTACCAGCTTTTAGATTATAAATTGCTCGAATAGCCCGCTTCTGCAGCACAAAGATAGTTTGAATATCGGCAGCATTGCCCCACAGTAAAATGCCGTACGACATTACGCTATGGAAATAACTAAAGTAAACAAGTCTAGCTGTTTCAATGTCAGTGATCTGACGAATTTTCATTACTGCATAAGCCGCAGAGCTCAGTCTACTCGACAATTTATCTATATGTGGGCCCCACTGTAGCTTTGCATCCAACGTAATGCCTAGAAACACTGTGGTGTCCACAAGGTCCACATTCTTCTCTCTCTCTCTCTCTCTCCTCTCTTTAATTTTTACACTGGTTTTTACCTCCTTAACGTTGGGTAATACAAATCTTATACATTTGGTTTTTTTTTCATTTAATAGCAAATTGTTAACACTAAACCAATGAACTATCTTTGTGACAGCATTGTTCACATCGTCATCAATCGGCTGTCGTCGTTTCACTTTGAATAAAAGTGAGGTATCATCTGCAAACAATACTATCTCATGTTTGTCTTTTACAAAGTAAGGCAAGTCGTTAATATAAATTAAAAATAAGAAAGGACCAAGAATTGAACCCTGTGGAACACCCATTGTAACCACCGATCCCGGAGATCTTTTACCGTTAACATCAACCCTCTGAACCCTATCACTCAAATATGAGATAAGAAGATTCAGTGATGCATCTCTTATTCCATAGTGGTAGAGCTTCCTGACCAGGGTTTCTTGTAAAACACAATCAAAGGCCTTGGATAAATCACAAAAAACCCCTACGGCATCGTGAGAATCCTCCCAGGCATTAAATATTTGAAGAATAAGCTCAACACCAGCGTCAGTAGTCGAGCGAGCGAGCGAATTGAAAGACAATTTTCGACTCTATACAGTTAGTAATTGTTAATTGTTAAGTGTTTTTTTTTATCTATACCTGGGTGAATAAAGATACTGTTGCGCTCTCTCTCAAACATATCTGGAACTCATAATGTGAGCGAGATAGATAGACACAGCGCCACTCCGTCTCAATCTTTTGTTTTCTTTTTTTTTTGGAGAGAGATTGCTGATTGCTTCAAATGGCATTTTCAGCTTCACCGGGCTTTTTTTGGAGGCGGCGAACTTAGAGGTGATTCGTTTCACACGGCTTGAGGTACCTCAAGCCGTGTGAAACGAATCACCTCCAGAGATTTTCTAGAGGGAACGGCATCACACACTTAAAAGTGCGTATCCCCCGTGCCCTACTAAATTCTCCGAAGGGGTCAGATCGGATCGATCCGTCTCAATCGCATCGTCGGTCGTGCTGCATGGCGATTTGTTATTGTTTTTTCGTAGTGCGATGAAGAATGTGTCGTGTCGTGCGTGTGTAATTAATTACTAATAAATATTATCAGAATTCTGTCGTAAGAATTGGAGCGAAATACTTTCAATTATTTGCAAAAACGATGAATATCAATACTTGACAGACAGGCAATCAATACGTGCACCGAAGACTCCACTATACAACCAACCTTTAATTCTTCACCCTTCGCCGAAACTATTTCTTTGGATCACAATGTCCAACAAGATGTTTCTAGCTCTGTGCCAGTGGAATCGTCATCTTCGTTGAATTTCAAATCATCATCTGCTGACTTCTGCAAAGCTCAAAAGCCACCTACCGAATTATGCTCTTTGGAACTTAGTTACACAGAGTTTACTACTACACCAAAAAACGCAATAAATAAATCTGACGCACATACTGAGTTAAATACTTCTATCAAAGACTCCACCGTGCAACCAGCAGCCTTAAATTGTCCACCATTTGCTTTGGATCACAATGCTCAACCCGATGTTTTTGGCTCTGTGGCAACAGCCGAATCGCTATCTTTGCTGAATCTCGAATCGTCATCTAAGATTTTTTGCGAAATTTAACCAAAAGACTCGAAACAAAAGTCTCCCACCGAATTGTCTTCTTTAGAAGTCACTTCCTTGCTTACAGATTTGACCGCCACACCGGCTAAAAATATTTACTCAGCACTATGCACCGAAACCCCGACTTTGGAACTTAATTATTCATCTGCACAAATTTGCATCGACCAACTCGAATAGTCATGCACTCTGCCATCCACCAAATCACCAACTTTGGACCTTAACACCTTGCATGAAGATTTCTCTTACTTCGCCTAAAGCCTTGAACACCACCTGTAATTTTATCTTTGAACCTTCCCGTCGAAACGTCAAATTTAGATCCATTGCGTGAAATCATTCAATCTTCTTCGCAACTTGGCCCTTTCAATCAGAGCAAACCAGAAGCAAATGTTTTAGATACTACCTACACAAGACAAACTAAAATTTCGACCAAAAAAGTACGGAAAGTCGTTTGGTGCTGAAACCCTCGGGCCGTGGGGTCCGAGTGCTCATGCTTTGTATAATGACATCTCCAAACGGCTGGTTGACTCTTCCCATGACCCAAAGGCAGGCTTTTACCTTGGCCAGAGGCTAAGCATTGCCATACAACGAGGCAATGCCGCCAGTCTCTTGGGTACATTACCAGTCGACAGCGACGCGGAGGAATTTTTTGACGGCATATTTTAATTTAGTATTAGTTTTAGTTAAGTTTATTTTATTTATTCCACATTGTAATTGTATTGAATATCGATTAATAAAACTTATACATATAAAATGTCTAAATATAATAAATTTATAATTATACTATTATAAATTTTACACTATATTGATTAGATTACATTGGTTTTTAAGCCCAAAATCCACTTAGAGTGTCAAGATTAACGTAGTTACGCCGCATGGTGAGTTTTCTGAACAGGCGTATCCACCATTTAATTCAAATTTTTAGGTTGTAACTCCATGCTAATTTTGAACTTATGAGGCTTGTTCAAATTCAAAGTATGTGGCGTTAGAATTCATTTAAAACCAAAGATTTAACAGTTTTTGGAATGATTATATGTATAAAAACAAAAAAGTTATGAGCCAAAACTTTTTTTTTGTCACGTTTTTTGAGTCTCCTGTAAAGTTGCGATTTTGGTGTTTACGACCTTTCTTCCCCGAGGTATCGAAATTTTAAAGAGTAAGGGAGACAGTATGCATTCCTGTCTAACTCCAGCTTGTGTTTTAAATGTTTGAGAGTCGATTCCATCCAACCGTACACATGCTGTGCCATCCTCATATATTTTTTTGATGAGATAAACCAAATGTCCAAGCACACCCATTTCCAGCAATACGTCCCACAATTTGGCCCCAAGTTACAGATAGACCGATGTAAAAGGGTGTAGGTGTGTGAATAAAATAAATTCACATGAAAGAAGTTCTGGGTTGGTTTGTTTACTATCCGTATCCGCATTGAAGCAGCGCTTCCTGGCGACATACGGGAAGAGTTAAAATTTTAATACTGCCATACAAATTCTCGTTTTCGTTAACGAGATTGAATGGCGAATGAAACTCGTATAGAGCACCCTGTTAGTGATTTCGACAACAAAAAAAATAATTCAAACTCCCGTAATGATTTCATAGGTATTGCATTATACTTGTGGGGGTTTGTAATATAGCTTTAAGAGCTTTAAGAAGAATTTAGCTTTAGCTAAATATTGAACTATGTAAAAACATAGTTCAATATTTCGAGTATAAATAACTGTAAGCCTTTCTATAGAACAGTAAATAATTAAAAATATTTTCTAAAACATCTACAGCATTCGCCTGCGCTCGCCCTAAAGTTAGCAGGCGAACTCATGCGCACGGTCAAAGGTATGGAGTTCAATCGCTATCGCATCATCTCCGTGGTCACCATTGGCCAAAAGCGGTCGCAGAGTTACAACAATGCTTTGGCCTTCCTCTGGGATCACGAAAGAGACAACTACGTCGAAGAACACATAGAAACGGCCACTGCCTTCATTCAAGTAATTTTGTTTGGGGTGTATTTGGACTGAGCTAATTTTTGATACTGCCACCTTGTGTCTATCGCCTTCATCGGCCGTCGGATCTTATGGAACTGTTAAATGTCTATCTCCATAATACAACACAAAACTGGCTCTATTAAAGTACTAACCCTCTTTTCAATCAAGTTATTTTCGGTATATTAATAAGACTAAGCTTATTCCTGTTTATTTGTTGGTCTGTTTCTGTCATCTGCGCTGCTCAAGGCATGTATACCCTGCCCATTTGAAAGCGATGAATATTCTGTTAATCTCAGTCTAATCAGTTCAGTTCTCAGTTAATCTAAGTCTGGATGCAAAAACGACGATTTTGAATGTCTGAGCAATTTACTAGGCACCGTCTTCAATACAATCGAGTAGTTTATTTGCTCTCTCTAGCCTTACGGTTTACTTCAAGTAGTATCATTAATATTGCAATTCAAATCTTGTCTTTTACAAAAGAGGTAATAAATAATTATTTTCTTGATTATGGTTAATATAGACTTCAAAAATGTTTCACTGTAACATTATGCCAGCCGTATGTATGGGCAAAATCATTCTAATAAAATATATGTTGTCCTCGAAGAAAATAGGAAACTATGAGTAGGACAACTACATAGTCGTCTAAAAAATCTTTATTTATAATTCAATTATTTCTAAGCTGTTTTTATTTTAGAATAGTTTTAACTGTTGTTTTGTATTTTAGCGTTTCATTTGGTTTTATTTTGATAATTTGGTATGAATATATTATTCAAAAATTATATTTTTCTTTAGAGTATCTTTTTTTATATACTATTTTTTGTATTACTACACTGCGGTACAATTTTTTATTGTAAGTCTTTTTGAGTTTTGGAACAGTTTAAATATTGTTATTAGACTTGACAATTTTCGATATGAATTATACCAATAGATTTGATTTTATATAAAACATTGTTTTCTAACTTTATTTTAAAGTGTGTTAAATTTAATAAATAATTTATTTAAAACTTTCTTATTTTGTAGTTGAATAGTTTTTTCTTACTTATGTTTGTTTTATTGTGTATTATTTAGTTATTAATTTTATTGATCTTGTAATAAAAAAGATTAGTACATACTTACATCAATAGTAAATAATTGTTTTTTTGTACTGTAACAATCTATTTCGTTTACAATAGTAAACGTCAAGAAGAGTCATCTAATCACGCTAATATTATAAATGCGAAAGTTTGTGTGTATATTTGTTGCTTCTTCACGCTGCAACGGATGGATGGATTTTAATTTTTTTTGAATACTTTTTTCCCGATATTCTTACGGGAACGAGAACCACGCGGGTGAGACCGCGAGCGGCCGTTAGTTGTTTTACTAAAAGTGTAGCTACGGGGAAAGTGTATCTCTGGGGAATAATTCATAAAAAGGACATTGATAATTTACTACTTGACAGCTCCTTCGCCTTTTCTGCTAAACGATCAGAGTGCCAAGTGCGAGTTTAATTCGCTATTCGATTACGTCAACAAAAACGAAAGTTTGTATGGCATTAAGTTGTCTCATCGCCAAAGAGCTAACGACGAACCATATACTATTTTCTCGCTCAAGAAACGTACATTGGATGTGTTGCGGAAACCCACAACACACTATGCTACTGCTTAAAATTATACATTAAAAATAGAAAAAATTCCACTTACAGTTCCATGCCGCTCCCGCCGTCCTGAACGGGATCCATATGGTCCGATGGGGCCCGAATCCGGCTCCGGGTCTTCTAGGGTTCCCTAAACACACCCAAACTACCCCAAAGTGCACCTTCCCACTGAAATACCTGTTACTCCCGCAGCGGTGTGGCCGACATCCCGGCTAATTGTTTTCCCGAAACAATTCGTTTACGACGCACACTCACAAACACAGTTTGCACAATCCACTTAAGTAGAATAATACGGCTCCAAATGCCCTTATTACTACATAAAATCTATTTAATTATCAACACACGATAACTATCAACCAGCCATATTTGCTTTCCAGAGACAAGAGTATATAAAAAAAGAACAACTAGTGATGGGGCCATTATGCCACCAAACAAAATTGAATCTCGATAATCGATTCGTCCATAATACAAATCAAAGTTTTATTTCTAACAAAAATAAATGCCTGTTTATTTTCAACATCCCGCCACCCAAAGCGGACGTACCGCTTTCTAGCCTGAAATCTTAAACTAGTCAACCGGTAATCGAGCTAAGGTCGCGACTGCGCGATTTAGCACCGATCCATCAACCAACACTTGCGCCACACGCGGAGTCCCGTCCGCGCCCCAGATTAACTTTAAAATGCGACCTCGTCTCCAAAATAACGATGGCAAATTAGCCTCTTTTAATAAAACCAGATCCCCCTCCGAAGGGGGCGACGTCCGGTCTGTCCACTTTACACGCTGCTGCAATAAATGCAGATACTCCAGTGACCAACGACGCCACAAGTCCTGACTCATTTGTTGTATCATTTGAAAACGAGACATCCGGTGTCTGCGTTCATCCTTCCAGGGATACTCAGGCAGGGCAGTGAGTGGCTGACCGACCAAAAAATGACCAGGGGTCAGGACTTCCATGTCATTTGCGTCAGAGGAGAGTGGACAAAGCGGACGCGAGTTGAGAACCGCCTCAACCTTACAAAACACAGTTGTAAGTTCCTCATACGTGAGGGTAGTTTCCCCGACTACCCGGCGCAAGTGGGTTTTTGCCGATTTTACCGCGGCTTCAAATATCCCGCCCCAGTGGGGACAGGCTGGCACGCTAAATCGCCATGTGATTCCCCGCTGTGCGAGAGCTTGACTTATGCTATTACAATTTTTATCCAGAAAATCGTTCACATCTTTTAAGTAGTTGGCAGTGCCTCTGTAGTTGGTACCGTTGTCGGACCGAATGAGAGAAGGTAAACCCCGTCGCGAAACAAAACGATCCAGCGTGGCGACAAAGGCTTCCGTAGACAGAGCCGAAACCACTTCCAGGTGGACGGCCTTAGTGGCCAGGCAGACAAAAACGCACAGGTATGCTTTCGTGACCCTAGTGTTACGATAGGCTGTGGTTCTCACCAGAAACGGTCCAGGAAAATCCGTACCGACCCCGTCGAACGGCCTAGTAGTCTGACAAACCCGGTCAGAAGGGAGATCCCCCATCTGTGGCTGCATAGTGGAGGCCTTCACCCGATAACAAGCCACACACTTAAATAACACGCTGCGAACCACTCTCCGAGAGGACAAAATCCAGAACTCCCTCTGTAATATCGCCAGTAACGCATTACACCCCGCGTGAGCGTTTTTCAGGTGTCTATCCGAGACCACCAGTTCTACCAAAGGTCCTCCTTTGGGGAGTAGCAGAGGATGACGGCTACCGAAGGGCAGGTCGGCATTTTTGAGGCGACCTCCAACGCGTAACAGTCCATCCGCATCCAGAAATGGGTTGAGCCGAGAGATCGCTCCCTTGAGCTTTGCGCGACCGACGCGCAAAATCTTCAGTTCGTCCTCGAACCGGTCAGCTTGAACCAGCCGTATCAGGGCCAACAGTGAACTCCTGCGTTCCTCAGCACCCGCCACGGGTGATAACTGCCTCTTGTCTGGATGGCGGCAGTTATGTAGAAATCTCCGGATCCAGCAAGTTACTCCTAGCAATTTGTCTAGTTTGCTGTATCGAGCCGTCAACCAGTTCGGATCTGGCCTTGACTCGTTTGTTGTCACCAAAACTTTTATTCCAGGGAGCATCCCTAGAGCGCCATCGATCATGGTGACCGGCCATGATGACTCACCCTCCTTTAACCACTCTGGACCCCACCAGAGGGCATGCTGCACCAGTTCCGGCGCGGTGCAGCCCCGAGAGGCACAATCGGCAGGATTCCAGGGGCCGGGAACGTGCCTCCAACAAATTTCGATGCCCGAGTTCTGTACCTGAGATACCCGATTGGCCACAAACGTTTCCAATACGTGGGGTGCCCCGCGTAGCCATGCCAGAGCTACCTGACTGTCAGACCAGGCGTAGACATTCCGGATGTCCACCGTAGACGTCAGTTCCTTGTGCACGTGGCACAACAGTTTGGCCAATAGATGCGCCCCGCAAAGCTCCAGCTTCGGGATTGTCAGCCTAGTTTTGAGGGGAGCCACCTTGCTTTTAGCCAGAAGCAAGGAGACGGCGACTCGACCCTTCGAGTCCACCGTTCGCAGATACACCACTGCGGCATACCCTCGTTCTGACGCATCGCAGAAGCCATGTAGGCTTGCCCTGTATTTGCCCCGCGGCAAGATCCGCCGCGGCAACGCCACCTGATTGATCGCCTCGATCGTAGAGATCAGAGCGAGCCAAGTGTCGAGTAAGAGTCCTACCAGTGGCTCATCCCACGAGACTCCGAGTGTCCACAGTGTTTGCAATAAACACTTCGCCATAAAAATGCACGGGCTGATCCATCCATTTGGATCAAACATCCGAGCGATGGTGGAAAGGATCGTCCTTTTCGACCAAACTCTTGTAGTTTCCAGTTCTACCCGGAATGTGAAAATATCGTGAACCGGCTGATATTTAATTCCCAAAACGGCGATAGAGTTCGGGTCTCCTGCGTCTTCGAATAGCTGAGGATTCTGTTGGTGATCTTCCGGAATCCCAACCAGAAGCTGTGGCTCGTTGGATAACCATTTTCTCAACTCATAACCACCAGCCGCGAGGAGTCCGATAAGTTCATTCCTGATGATGAGCGCCTCCTCCAGAGAAGCTGCCCCTGTGCAGATATCATCTACGAACACGTCACGTGTCAGTACCCCGGGGAAAGCGAGCCCGTTCCTGCTCCGCCAGTTCCAGCAGTGACCGGATGGCAATGAAGGGACTCGACTTCAGGCCGTACGTGTTGGTGTTGAGCTCGTAGACGGTTATGGGATCCTCCGAATGTTCCCTCCAGAGTATTAACTGAAACCTCCTGTCCGCAGGATGTATTACTGTTTGGCGGAACATCATCCGGATGTCCGCACCGAACACCACCTGGTGTCTTCGGAAATTTAAAATGATGTCGACAAGTCCCGATGTAACTTCGGACCAGAATGGAGACATTGGTTCAATGAAACTCCAGTCGACGACGGTGCCGATCCGTCAAAAACAGTCCGTAGCTTTCCAGATGAGGCCTTCAACACCGCGTGATGAGGCAAGAAAAAATGATCTGTCGTTGTCCAGTCGACAGTCGCCCGCGACATATGCCCCAAGGCCTCGTATTCTCGCATGAACTCAATATACTTTTCCCGAAGTACCGGATCGCGAGACATACGACGCTCCATGGACAAGAGTCGTTTCTCTGCCAACGCCCTCGATTTTCCCAAGAGAGGGGGACAGTCGATAAAGGGCAGTCGAGTTTCGATCCTACCCGACGCCATCCGGCGTGTGTGATCCTTATAAAAGGTTTCGCACTCCACATGCTCCGGATCCAGACGGGAGACCATGGGAGGCTCTTCCAGTTCCCAGAATTTTTGCATCGTCCTAGCGATGGAGGTAGTAGCGACGACAGGTGAGACATCCCGCGTCTCCTGGTCGAAAACCGGTCCCATTAAAACGTGTCCAAAGATGGTAGGTATAGCTACCAACGAAGAGCGGCCCAGACTCCGCTGAGGCTCTAAAAGGATCCAGCCCAGTACATTCGCTCCCAATATGAGGTCCACCGGAGCCGGCTCCTCGAAATGAGGGTCTGCCAGCATGAGACCTGATGTGTCAGACATTGCGTCCCGCGGAATGTCTGTCGGTGGATGCCAACCCAACAGATTGTCGAGTACGATCACGGCCGCCGCAATCCGTATCGAAGCGGAATGCACAGGAGAGAAGGAAATGTGGGTCTGACCGGACAGACCCCCCACTTCTGTATCTCCGACTCCCCGAATCGGAACTGAGGGAGGCGCGCACTCCAGACGTAGGCGCCTCGCTACCCTCGTAGTAATTAAGCAGCCCTGTGCCCCAGTGTCTAGGAGGGCTCGTATCCGGACGAAGTCCCCCCTAGGTCCCCAAACGCGTACCTGCGCGATGGGCAAAAGAACCGTCCTCGGTTCGTAGCCCGACCACAGGCTAGTCACGCGTCAGAGCCAGCAGCCGACCCTGTCGAACCGTGATGACTCGGCCAGTAAGTCGGACGCGTGCAGGCCACCATCCGGGGTGGTGCGTATCCAGGTGCCCTACCATACCGGTGATAGGGTGGGTGGTATTCCAACCTCGGGTACTCGTGCAGTACCGGTGAGAACTGTTGACGGTTCTCACGTCGTTGTTGTTCCGGTAACGGCGGCGGAGGATACGCGTACGAGTATCCGGGTGTTGGGTCCGGAGGTGGGGCTCCCTGTACCCAGTGGCCCTTAGAGGCACCAACTCCTGGTGTTGGTCGCGTCGGGTGCCGGGTTGTAGCCAGAACCTGGCTCCGTTCCGGCGGTCCCCAACTCACCTGAGCCGGGGTGTACGAGGGGTTGTAGTGTGGCGGCCGTGGCGGACTCCGTCTTTCCGGAGGCGGAGTTGACCCCGGCCCCAAACCGCCACCCGTGGGAGATCCCCTCTCCCGAACCGGTGCTGAGCCCTCAGCACTACGGGTGCACAGTAAGCGATGGTGCGGTCCGCCGCACACATCGCAAGGCCTCGCCTGGGGACACTCATTGTACCTATGTCCTCCCAGGCAGGCATAACACAATCCTCGTGTCCGAACGAGGTTTCGGCGCTCTTTTGTGGGCAGCCCGAGAATTGCTGGACATAGCTGTTCCACGTGCTGCTGTCCGCAAACCCGGCATCCAGAACCGGGGTTGATGGCGGCCGCAGCCACCAGCCTGCCGCGACCCTTCCCTGGGTTGCGTGGCGGCTGGGCGCCGTAGACTCCGGAAGTGCGGGCCGGCGCACTTGTCGGAGCCTCCTGGGAGGCTAGCTGGTTTTCCAGCAGGCCAGCCTCCTCTTCCAGGAACTCCAGAAGTTCCCCTATCGAGGGCAGAACGCTGCCGAGATCCTTGTGGACCAGTCGATTCCGCTCGAACTTGTCCCTCATCTCCTGCGACAACTTGGCCAGAACTATGTGCAGAAGAAGGAAGGACCACTGGTCGACGGGCAGTCCGAGCGTCCTTAACCCGTTTAAGGACACGGTGAGCAGGGTGATCAGCTGCGCCCTCAGCTGAGCCCTATGGTTGACCCTCGGCAATCCCAGCAGATGGGTCACGTGCGCGTCCGCCTGAAGACGCGGCTTCTCGTACCGCTTCTCCAGCAGCTGCATGGCGGTGTCGTAGCTCGCATCCTGCAGCTCCAGATGCTGTACGAGCTGTCTGGGTTCTCCATCTAGGAAGGAACGGAGATATGCCAGCTTTTCGGCCTTGGTGAAATCCTTCCGAGTATCCACCAAGGCCAAAAACATGTTCCGGAATCCAGCCCAGTCCCGCATACATACGGTGAAATGCGGGACCTCCAGGGCACCCAATCTTCCCATGGCGCTGGGTCCAGAGGTGTGGAGCGAAGCGGGGCGCGCAACAGGCTTCCCCTCCCGCAGTCGCTCGATGTCCTTCACCCGCTGAAGGACCTCGTCGTAAATGTCTTGGATGTGCTCCAGATCCTTGACATATTGGGCGTGGAGGGCCAGCTCCTTCTCCCCGACCGGGTCGGTTGACAATAGAGCGGTTACCGACCGCTCGGCCAACAAGAAACGAGCCTGCATTTCTTTCGAACGCGTCTCCAAGGCGTCCTCCCGGTTAGGCCGATCTACTAATGCAAGCAGCCCGGTGAACCACCGGAGCTGCTGAGCCAACTCCTGCCGTGACGCTGTCATTAGAAATAATTTAAACTAAATAAACCTAAACACAAAATTAAAACGAGTCAACGAAAACACGGAATCGATTATCCCGGATCGACTCGATGCTTTCAATTGAACGAAATTAAATAACAATTAACATTCCGAGAAGTGTCCCAGCCCAAATGAATGAACGAACGAAAACAACGGTACTACCAACCTTACAATTTAACCGCACCTGTCCCGGAAGTGCGATTTTACACGAAGTGAGCTTAACCTATTACAAACTAAAAAAAATACACAAAATTACACCGATTAACCTAGAGGTCCGGTATAAACTACGCTCTGCTACCAAAATGTTGCGGAAACCCACAACACACTATGCTACTGCTTAAAATTATACATTAAAAATAGAAAAAATTCCACTTACAGTTCCATGCCGCTCCCGCCGTCCTGAACGGGATCCATATGGTCCGATGGGGCCCGAATCCGGCTCCGGGTCTTCTAGGGTTCCCTAAACACACCCAAACTACCCCAAAGTGCACCTTCCCACTGAAATACCTGTTACTCCCGCAGCGGTGTGGCCGACATCCCGGCTAATTGTTTTCCCGAAACAATTCGTTTACGACGCACACTCACAAACACAGTTTGCACAATCCACTTAAGTAGAATAATACGGCTCCAAATGCCCTTATTACTACATAAAATCTATTTAATTATCAACACACGATAACTATCAACCAGCCATATTTGCTTTCCAGAGACAAGAGTATAAAAAAAAAGAACAACTAGTGATGGGGCCATTATGCCACCAAACAAAATTGAATCTCGATAATCGATTCGTCCATAATACAAATCAAAGTTTTATTTCTAACAAAAATAAATGCCTGTTTATTTGCAACAGGATGTACTTAACTCCCGTGTCCATAGATGCATATAATCATCTCCTTCTCTTTAAATCTCAACTCTCTCTTCACTTGTTTGTCGCATCGACAAAAGCCTTTGGGACCATAATGTCCACTTCTTAAAATGACCACTTCCCAAAAGGACCACATCCCACAATGACCATTCCCAGATCGTCCACTTCCATTCGAGATAAAAACTCGCCGAGCGATACTAGTTTGACAGTCAGATCACGCGGTTGCGCCACATGTTGCGCACGGAATTTCGTCCCATCTCAAACCAGCCCCCCGACCGCCTAACCGATCGCTTTGACTACGTGTATTGTTTATGACGTCATCTAGCCACTTCGCACCGCCTATGAAAGCAATATCAAAAGCTAAAGGCTTTCGATATTGCTTTCATAGGCGGCACGAAAGGACAAGATGACGTCATAAACCACACACGAAGTCAAAGCGATCGGTTAGGCGGTCGGGCCCCAGTTCGAGCGCAGCTGTTAGCGAGATTCCATGTCCGTGCTCTACCGCGGTATGTGTTAGGCTTACTTTCTGCAACCTCCTTACTTTGTGGTTTGCGCAAGAGTGTATGTCAGGGTGCCTAGTGAGAGTTTCATTCGCCATTCGATCACATTAACGAAAAAAAAATTTTTTTAATTCTTCTCGTATGTCGCCAGGAGGCGCTGCTTCAATGCCATACTAATTTTCGTTTTCGTAAACGTAATCGAATGAATGCGAATAGTAAATAAAACTCACAGTAGGCAACCTGAGCCGCACCTAGCGAATGTTGCGTGCGCAGGTGCGAATAGCCGAGCCGCCCGTCCGTCGCAAAACTGTCGGAACTACACACTCGCTTCTCGGTGTTCGCCAACTCGGTTTTTAATTTCTAGTGTTACTCGCTTCTCGTTAATCGTTAGCGGTGAGACAAGTGCCTATAGCAGTAAGCGAGGTGTCTTGTGTTCCGATAGTTGAGAGATAAAATAGCCGGTGCTAAGGATTTCGGGTAAAATGTGCTTCCATTTTCGGTTTTATTGTCACTGAACAACAGGTTAGATGAAGATTAACAGATTACACATTTTGTTGACGTGATCGAAAGGTAAATAAATCTCTTACTGACTAGGTACAGTTCGCTTCTCATTCGGGAAGTGTTCACCTAAAGGAAACAATGTTTATATCAACATTTATTGTACACACGCCTTTCATCGTGAACATGTTGCCCGAGAAAGTAGTGTTGTTGTGTTGGGTTCGGAGGTTAGGCCCCCAGTGTGTGACGCCCCCGTCACTGTATCTAACGTAGACTTTCTTATAAAAATCGGTGGTTGTTATTATGCTATCCGCTGCAAAAAGATATTAGCGATATTATGAATATGAGTGATCCTAAGAATGGCAGATGAATCATTTAGTAGGTTAACGAGAATGTCCATAACAAATTTTGATCATCTTTGGAAATTATGGATAGTTCGTCAATAGTCAAAATAAACAAATATATTTTGTTACCTACCCATTTTCACAAAACAAGACTGGCTTTTACATAGCAGTATCAAGCAACTTGAGATTCATTCAGTTCTTTTTCATACACGTTCAGAGCATCAAAACAATTAAATCGACGATTCTGATAACTCTATTATTTTAACATGTAATATTCCACACTACTGTCATGTTTATAAACTGGTTGCAAACCTGTCCTCATACGTCTACAGTTGTTGCTAAATATATGTTTTCGCTACATGCAAAACCTGCATTAATATCAACTTAGCAACAGCAGTGTTTCAGCAACATGTTGATTCAACAAGGTTTACAAAGAAATGTTTACAATGTATCATCATCATCATTATCAGCCTATGCTAGCCCACTGCTGGACATAGGCCTCTCCAAATGCACGCCACCGAGCACGATCCACGGCTACTCTCACCAGCTCTTGCCAGCCACCTTGCGAAGATCGTCGCTCCACCTAGTCTGAGGGCGATGAAAATGTACCTATACATGGCTTAATACATATCTTCTTTTCAATATCGTTTGTGTTCATACATTACAGTTTCAACACTTTTTAAAGGTCCAAGTTCACGAGCGCTGGTTATTCCGCGGCACGCTCTTCGACGTTTTAATTTTTTATCTCATCTCGTGAACCTCACTTTATTGGTGCTGTTAAATTAAAAGCAAACGATGCGGCTGTTGAAGTTTAGATAGTGTGTTTGATATGTTGTGTGGAACGAAGATTACTAATTAATGGAATAACAAATTTTATTATATTTTGTCATTCATAATTTTGATTGTTCTTTAGCTAATCTTATTAGTAGGTATGGTAGGTACCTAATGCAACGACAAGTCTTAGTTTGCTGGAGAAATTTTCGATACCTACGCAACTGTTTTGAATTGTTGTTGGTCTGGATGCCAAAGACAACCATAATTAGGTAGTACCTCCATGGTATTTCAGAAGAATAGCTTTAGTTCTGAAGGTGGTACATACCGTAGTTTCTGATTTCTACAGAACACAAACACATAAGCTTAAAAAAGAAAACAAGTAGGTAAGTAATGTTGTCTCTCTGTTTTATCTACGTGGACGTGAACCTTTTTACTTCAAAACCTCATTGCAATAAAACAAAAAAGGAAAAAGTATTTATTACACCGCCAATCTCGCAATCAGACAATGCAAATGCTTCGCGTTTCAAAATCGGAGACTGCAATAAGTTTAAACTGCTTACAATATCGAGTCACAAATAGTGTGCGCGTCAAAATATAAACGAAAACTAATAACATAGGGTCGTTGGGATCGAATGCAAAATGTCGGATCTCGCGGCGAGCGATGCATTGTTAGGGATACCATCATTTTACAGAAATTAGTAAGGACCTTTCGAAGAAATTGCAATTTATGAAATTGACGTCATGTCACACTTGGAGACACGGATATTTTTTTGATTTAAAAGAGGCTTTACAAGAGATTTTTTTGGTGAGGTGCTAAGTTATCATTAATGTTAATTATCATCGCCGAGAGCAGCACAGTTACAAAATTTATTAACTCAAAATAAGATATTTTTGAGTTGGTGTCGTGTAGTATGTAGCTAACTGTCGAAACATAATGCCACATATTATTGTCTTTATTTAACGGAATTTCGTATTTTAATGATAACTACTTGCAGTTTTTTATGCAGACTTTTGTAACTTGTCTGAGTCGTACGAAGCTTTTCATTTATTATAACCGCTGTACCGTTGTTTTTGTACAAGTGCTAAGAGATCGTTAAGCTTTCTATAATAAAATAGTAAATATATTCCTAATCTAATAAACTGTCATATAAATAAAGAGAAAACGGTCAAAATGTAAAGTAGGTGGAAACGTAGTCCTTCGAGTCTATAAAAATTAAAATATATGGTAACAACCATTCTAGACATTTGTATGGAAAATGTTCCGACTGAAACAATAGCGACTAGACGGAGCACAGACTTTATAATAAATGGTCGAAACTTAATATCAATAAATAAGCTACACTTGATTAAAAACGCGATTGCAGACCAAGCGCTGACATTCGGTATACCGTTACATTTGAATATAATTTTAATTTCATACTTTCTGTTGCAAGGATTGGTATCTGCCGGGTTATTTTACAAAGGAATTATCCCACTTACTGTCCCACTGCTGGGCAAAAGCCATCATTGAAATAATGTAATTGATGGGTTAATAGTATAATAGATGGGTTTTGGGTCCGGGTGTAGAAAAAGGGGCCCTAAAAATAACGCAATTTTTTTTTCACGAAATGCCAAAATAACAGCTTACGAGTAAATTTTTTTTGATTTTTTATTTTTATTATTTTTTTTGTACGGAGCTAGATTTATGTTTTCTAATAAAAAAATAACTTCTAACGTGACCTACAGCAAAAAGTGAAAAATTTTAAAACATGATCGAAAAATCGGCTGTCTTGGACCCCCTTAGCTTACACCCTAACCGGGTTTTGGCTTACACCACCACCAACACCACCACGCTTGCCAAATGCGGGTTGGTCATCACAAGCCCGGCGCAAGCCAGTTTCGTGTGAATTCATAGAGCAGCGCTGCGTGAGGCGAGTCGCCCGTCAGGGGGGCTGCCATGTACAACGCACAAAAACAAAAGAAAACACGCTTCCGACTTACTTCGTATACAAGTAAGAAGGATCACTCAAATCCCACTTTTGCGAACCAAGCGTTTCGCTTAAACATTTATAATGCGTAGGCATACAGCCAAGCCAAGCACACAGCTACAGCTACAGCTACAGCCAAGGAGTGGAATTTCCTACCGGCGGGCGGCGCCGGCGTCTGTGTTCCCGAGTGCATATAACCCCAAGATTTTAAAAGCCCGAGTGAATAGGCTGTTTCTGGGTAAGCTCGTTCCATCGTCGGCCTCTTCTTAGCCCTAGGAATTCAAATGAGGCCAAGAGGAAGTCTATTTATTAATTTTAAAAAATGTATTTAATGTGAGAATCATTATCACCGGTTCAAATTCCTAACATAGCTTCTCGTGTGCTTACCAGGGCTTGAGGAACCAATCTGTGCGAGAAATGTGCGATTACTGTGTGGTCACACTAGGGCAGGTAAACGCTCCTCTGCACTAATTGTAGTTAATAGCCGTAAGCTTGTGATCTTACGCTTGGCACCTAGATATTCTAAACCTTTGTTTACGAAAACGTGTATTTAAGTTTTGCTTAACAAGATTCTCAGGAAGGAAGCCATTTCTAGTCAGATTATGTTTAATGGCTTATGCATGTTTATAAAGCCCTGAAAAGAGTTTCAAGCATCATTGGGTCATTTACAAAAAAAACATAAATTGCTACGGCTATGCCGTCTCGTTTGCGGAACAGGCAGCGGAATTTAGGAAATCTTCATTCAAATTTATACAGTCCAAAATGTTTGTGAGTACTTCATTTGTCGATAAGGCTTGCTACTTATTAATCATAATAAAAGTTTAATTTAAAGATTAACTCGAGGCATCATGATAATGAAATACGCAGATGAGCTGTTAGTTTCAATTATCGCTTACTTCAATTTTAATAAGTTATAAAAAATACCGCTCAGACAGCGACAGTACCCCACGCTTCCCTGAAAGGAAGTGAACGATCATTGAAGACTAATTGCAAAAGCAACTGTCAGCCTCACGCTCAAGGTAAGCTACGCCACATTTCATCAACGCGGTTAGTGTAACCTCACATGTTGTGATGGTCTAGCGAAGAGCTTACTATAGAAATGATCCTATGAAGTAAGCCTTTTGACTCATAAGGACCACTTCCTAAAACGTCTACTTTCCATAACGTCCACTTCCCATAATGTCCACTTTTCATAAAGTCCACTTCTCAAAACGTCCACTTCCCAAAACGTCCACTTTCCATAAAGTCCACTTCCCAAAACGCCCACTTTCCATAACGTTCATATCCCAAAGCTTACAAAGTTTACGGAACCAGTGTGTGCGAGTACGACTTGCATGGAAATAAAAGGAAGATAATTCAAAAGATTTTTTCTTTTATTTTTATCATTAGTCTAGTACACCTGACCTGGCTTGTAATGGGGTGCGGGCGGGTTCGAATTCCGCTCGTGGAATTTTTTCAACACCGTTTTTTATAAATATTCTAATTGTCTTTATATGTCTTTTTAAGTCTTAATTTTTCTTCTTTAGTTTTTGAGTCTTTGGCATTGGCAAGGCATTGTTCTGATCCCAAGGTAAGTAGCTAAAGCACTCGTTTTTGGAAATCAGAAACAACGATGGTACCACAACCACCCAGACCCGACACAATAAAGAAAGGTTCGTTTTCGACATTGACCCGACCTGGAATCGAACCCGGCACCTCAGAGTTAGCGCCGCCCAAAGTCCGGCGTGCAAGCCACTCGGCTACGGAGGTCGTCAAAAATAATTTGATGTACCCTATTTTAAGTAAAATGAGAATTTTTCTTTTTAAGTTTATTACAAATAAGTTTAAAGCATTAATTTCGTTTTTAATAAACATAATTATTTGCATTTCTTTATCTTTTTGTTGAAAGTTTAATTTTTTGGAAGTTGTCGTTTTGGGAGTTGTCCTTTTGTGAAGTAGTTTTTTTGGGAATTGTCCTTTTGGGAAGTTGTCCTTTTGGGAATTGTCCTTTTGGGAAGTTGTCCTTTTGGGAATTGTCCTTTTGGGAAGTTGTCTTTTTAGGAATATCCCTTTTGGGAAGTGAACGTTTTGATACAGTGGACGTTTTGGGAAGTGGTCCTTATGAGCCAAAAGGGAAGTAAGGTCTTGATTCTCATTAAAATATATAACTACTTATACATTTTGTAGCAACATCTCGATAGCGCAAATCAGAACGCGGACAGTCAGCACCATCTTACGGCAACTATGGTGAAACAAACACGTGCACGCTCAAGCGTTATATCAACACGTGGTTAAAAATAAACTACGGCTAGCGACAAGCGACGCTTTTTATGTAGCGAGTTAAGGTTTGAAATCGTATGTACGTTTAATGTATTTGAAGTAGCGATTGTTTTTTCTAAATATATATTTTGCCATAAGAACAAAATACAAACCTATATCTTAGATGAATGATTGGTCTCGCTGCGGTCGAGCGCAGCGAGACTAATCATTCATCTAAGCCTTTATTGGACTGCATGTCCATAAGAGCGGGTGTCCAAAATAATTTACGTAACACCAAAAGTATAATTAAGTACTAAATCAATAGCATTGCATAATAATAATAAAAAAGCTTAATTACATATAAACATAAAAATAATAAAATAAGTACCTTAATAAAAACATAATTTTATATTCTATGGTTCGATTAAAAAGGTACCTAATAATGTTGTAAATGTCCAAGCCAGATAGGTGAAGCTCATACCATCTCCTACAACCAACCACGGGATTAAGAAAAGCCACAATTACTTAATCACTAGCAATCGATATTGAATTAATAAGCGGATGAGACCGGGCGACCCCGAATGGATACCAAATGCCAATCTTATCAAACCAACGCTAACGCAACAACAGTGCTAAACCTCCCCCCGGGGTTCACTCGCACGCAACACACAAAGTAAAGACAATGCAGGAGGTAAGCTAGGACTTCTTGGCGGGAAAGTGAAGAGTCATGTCTGCGGTTTTGTTTTATTTTCTAAAAATTTGTGTTATGTCGAATATTCATGTGAAATAATGGTGGATTATTAACCGTTAAGTGTTCGTGAGTGTTGGCAAATGAAACAACACAGTGCAACGTCACTTTTCAAATTCTCTCAAGAAGTACGCCCGAGAATTAATAAAGCCCCACATCTTTACTGAGATACTCGAGGGGTTGGGGAGTATATCATTTCTCACTTCTCATTTCTATTATCATTCATCATCATCATACAGGAAGGAAATATTGTTTATTTATGTATTACTTGTAAGAAAAATTACTTTGACACTGGCTAAATGTGCTATTCGCACGAAGCCATCAACTAAAAGAAAAAATAAATAAGGTAAGCTACACACAAACGCGCTCGTGCAACGCACACATAGACCCATCTCACGGACGCAGAATCTCATAACAGCTCGCATCTGAGAGCCTTGTGTGAGTTTTATCCAAGGCTCGGAACCGGTTTGAAAAATAACGGTTAATAATGTTCTATAACGTTTTCCGCAATAACGTTCCGTTCGGAGCGAAACCAAAATCCATTTCGTTCAGTGGCGGATTTGCCCTAAGGCCCAGTAGGCCCGGGCCTAGGGCGGCCAGATTTTAAGGGCGGCAAATCGTGCAATAAAAAAACATACTAACAAGATTAACAAGAATAAATCAAATGCAAAGTATCTTACTTCTTAAAGGCTCGCGTACCTTATGATTATAATCTTCCTAAATCACTATATTTGTAAGATTGTAAAATTAATAAAAAAAACCTAAAACCGTTTTAAATATTTTATTTAAATGTCCAATCATCACTGACACTTCAGAAAATATTATAAACTAGCTGTGCTCGCGACTTCGTCCGCGTGGAATAGTGACTTTCGGCAGCATTTTTAATTTTTTAGGCTCTTTTCCCGTTTTTGCAACATTTTTCACTGATGCTTCGCTCCTATTGGTCGCAGCGTGATGTTATATAGCCTAAAGCCTTCCTCGATAAATGGACTATCCAACACAAAAAGAATTATTCAATTCGAATCAGTAGTTCCTGAGATTAGCGCGTTCAAACAAACAAACTCTTCAGCTTTATATATTAGTATAGACTAGCAGCGTTTAGTTAACATTAACCAATTTTCTGAATCAATTAAAAATGGGCAATAAAGTAAACTCATTAATTATGTATCTAGTCTATATGGGTGCTGAGAAAGGGGCGGCACATGGCCTGGGGGCCTAGAGCGGCTAGGACTGCAAATCCGCCACTGATTTCGTTCTTTAACCGAAATAAACTGTTGTAGGTATATTTACAGTGACTACATTGTGACTGACTTATTATCTAAACCTTACAAGACTATTTATATTTACAATAAACTATTTATATCTATACTAATATTATAAAGCTGAAGAGTTTGTTTGTTTGTTTGTTTGTTTGTTTGTTTGAACGCGCTAATCTCAGGAACTACTGGTTCGAATTGAATAATTATTTTTGTGTTGGATAGTCCATTTATCGAGGAAGGCTTTAGGCTATATAATATCACGCTGCGACCAATAGGAGCGAAGCATCAGTGAAAAATGTTGCAAAAACGGGAAAAGAGCCTAAAAAATTAAAAATGCTGCTGAAAGTCACTATTCCACGCGGACGAAGTCGCGAGCACAGCTAGTTTACAATATAAATTATGTAGATGTTGCAGGGAGGATGCCGTGTCTTATCTTTATCAGATCTATACGCGCGATTAGGAATGCGTTTCCAAATTCTTTAACCATACGTGAGGATAAGAAATTATGTGGCGACCGCAGGCCGCTACACCATGTCATGATTGTATAAAGCTTACATTCTCCAGTCTCCTTATTTTATGCCCAACATGACAAGTTCAATGTTAAGCGGTGACCTAAAAATAGAACTGAATGGCATCAGTCACGAAACGAAATGAATATCCCAATATTTATTCCGTTTCGGGTCCTTACCTATGAAATTGACGTTTTTTCTCACTTATTAATACTACTTCTAAAAGTCAATACTTCAGTAATAACGATGATTATTCATTTTGTTTTTATCACCCAATATTTTTTTAAATTGACTTCTTGTTTTGTTCGCGGAATTGACCTTTTGTTTCATTGTAGCTTTGAAGGGTCTTGATTTTTTTTCTTTTTAATGTCTGCTATATTTAGCTGGTGAAACAAACACACTACTCTACAATTTTTATAGTGTTAAATAGATGCTAAGAAAATTTAAAAAAAAACGTTAGTATGAAAAATATAATTTTATAAAAAATCTTTATACAAAACGTCACAGGTAAGGACCTAATAATGTCGATTGGAAACTGATGATATAAGTTGATAGATATGCGTAGGAGTATGATAAATATGGGATTTGGTGTCTAACTTGTGGTTTATGTTTAGAGTTAAGATGACATCGGCTGGTGTCAGGATAACTTAATATAAAAACAAACCCAATAGCAATCTATATAGAATATTATAGAATATTGGCGGACAAGAATATTAGATTTTCTTTTTATCACATAACGGGGAAGCTGCTGGCCTTCATCTTAAGACCGATTTACACTTCAATAAGTACAGTAGCGAGTTAACAAATCAGTTAGTTAAGTAACAAATAGTATAAGTTGTAAGTAGCCTCTAAACGTAGGCAAGTAACCAAAAATTGCCGTTCCAACAAGAAGAAAAATGTATGCACTGTACTAAACTCGCCCGTCTACATGCCCGCCAGTTAAATTGGCGGGGTGTTGGAGACGCGAGGGAGGGGCCTACTTCGCACTGGACTAGCCAAAACTTTTTTTTTTTGGAGAGAGACTGCTGATTGCCACGGGGGGCATTTTCAGCTTCACCGGGGTTTTTGGGGAACATTTGTTTTTTTTTTCATAAATTAATTTATATGGATATCCTTTACCTACTTACAGATGAAAGCTCTGCCTTCCTCGTCCTCCAGAATCTCATGAACAGGGATCTTGGACCTGTTAGAGGGATTAGTTTTTTCTCTTTGACATCATCATCGGTCAGAGCAGAGAAGGACTGCATTGTTATTTGTTGTTCTGAAAATAAGAATTGCAATCCCTAAACGAAGTACGCAATAAACTAAATAATTAACTTGTCTATGTTAAAGGTATATATGAGGCACATAGACTACTTTTTATTTATCACTAAAGAGACTAGGAAAGTTTTTATTTCATTTAGTACACCATTTATAAAATGGGAGCAGACTACATTATGGGAACTCAAACCATAACGCAAGATGTAGGTTGTAAACAGGTTAACGTTTCCAATGGAACTTGTATCATGTAAGCTAGTAATAGGTACCTAAGCTTTTTACTACCTACCTACCTACTATTTTAGTCTCAGTCATCTAGTAAACTCCTACTTCCATAACTGCATCAAAGGGGATCGGCGTCCGCGTTTATCTTTATGATCTACAAACCAAAACAACCGTTAAAGCTACTCACTGTTAAATACTGGTATCAAGTCTATGATTCCCAGGTCTTCAGTAGTTCGGTAACGTCGTCCATTTATACTCGTTTAAAGAAAGGACTTCACCATGCTCAACTTTCAAAATAACCAAACCAAAAAACGGTCGAGTGCGACTGCGCAAATGAACCGGTTTTATCTTGCATGCTGCCGCCGCGCGCGCCGCCGCCGTCCTTACCCCGCTCACAGCATGCTCACAGGCCGCGGCAAGAAGGGTGCGGGCGGCGCGGTCATTCCTCTTGATTGAATAGACCAATTGAGTATTTAATTTTGTTTCGACTAGTACGATAATCGATATAATCTTAGTAGAACGTACCATTCAATTTATAGTTCATTCAATAATGTCGAGTAATAAAAATAACAACTAAGCTAACATTATTGATTTGAATAAAAAAAAATATTGTTAAAAGATTAGAATTTTAGTTGATTTAATAATAGGTTTTAGACAAATCAATGATGACGATCTTATTAATCTAACAATGAAAGTCATTAGAACTATTATTAAAAATTGTTATTTTGATACTTTATTATTAATTGGTTCAAAATATTTTTTTGTTTAAACTTACTATTAGAAATGACCGAATCACGTAAGAAAAGAAAATAATAGTTGATACGACGTTTAAGCTTTTTAGAATTAATAAACACACCTGCATGTTTAGTTCAATCACAGATTAACTTATTAATATAACTAACCGGCTTTGATTGAGTTACATTTTATCATAATTGTTCCATCTAATTTAAGGTCAAATAAGAGAAAATCGCTATTAGTTGGCCTTCATTTTTTAGAGTGTACTGCTTTAAACAAATGTATAAAGTATGATAATTATTCTCGATGAGACTGGAATATAAAAATTTCATAAAGTCCCTTTATTTAACAAAATGAAAAAAAGTTTCATAGTATACTCGTTTTAAGTTGCATTCGATTTGGAATTACAAATTCAAATTATTAAAAACATCGAAGTCAATATTCGATTCAGTTATTAAAACTACGACATACCAAAACACACAAAGTTCATTTGTTTTCCCGTCGTTTGTCTTTTATTTCATATCGTTGCGACTGGCACAAAGGAAAAGTTGAAAATTCGCGTTATTTCGAACATAACTTCCGTCCTGGCACGTCAATGAATAGAGAACATGCAATATCAAACACGTGTGTGTATTGACGTAGGAACTGAAATGAAACAAAGGAGATGCCCCATAATAGGTTGGGTCTTTGTACGCTATAGTAAAAAATGGGGAAAAAATTGCATAATAAGAGAAAAATACAATAAATTACATATAATGCATATTTTAGCGGTTATTAAATAAAAAAGATTACCTTTTTTCAACTTTGATTGGTAATAAAAATGGCTACCTGTAGGTGTACCTCAGAATAGCTTTAATTATTGTTCTGAGACCTACACTATGATACGACGAGACGACGACGGTGACCAAAGACAAAAAAAAAACAACTGTCAATGTGAAATGTCGCTTCGCTTTGTTTGGTATAGTTTGTTCGTTGTGATCGTTGTGTTTGAGTGTCTTAAGTTCTTTTTATCAACCTACCTGGCTTTCGTTTATTGGATTTGTAACAGTTTTTCACAAGTTTCGCAAGTTTTGTTGAATTGACTGACAAGTGACAGACAAACGTCATCGAAGTGTCAATAAAATCATCAACCATTTTGTTGTGTTGCAATTCTATTGTACAAATAATTGTTCCTTTCAAAAAATAAAGCTATTTTAGATAAATTGGATAATCAAATACTGTTTTACGTGTCTTTGTATTTATTTTAGTATACTGCCTACATACATATACCACGCCTAGACTCCATACATTCTGGGACATCTCCTTTTACGAATAGGCATGATGTTGTCAAACAATAATTAATTCCAGAACTTTAAGCGTATAAATGAAATCACGTAACAGTTATTAAAACATTAACCGTTTTTTTATTACACCTAAGCATGAAATCCTGTAACCTAAAAAAATTATTTATTAGATAACCAGTCCACTACCCAAATTCATCCCGTTTAATATATTCTATACCAGCGGCCGCTCGCGGTTTCTCCCGCGTGGTTTCCGTTCCCGTGGGAATATCAAGATAAAAAGTATTCTATGTGTAAATCCAGGTTACAAACTATCTGTATGCCGAATTTCATCCAAATCCATTCAGTAGTTTTTACGTGAAAGAGTAACAAACATCCATCCATACTTACAAACTTTCGCGTTTATAATATTATAGTAGGATAGTAGGATTTGATTCAATTCAGACGTTTAAAACTTTTGAACGGAGCCGTAGTCACAGGGGGACGAGGTGGTGGTCCTCTCATAATTATTTTGTTACTAAGTTGTATACCGCGGATCGTGCTCAGTAGGGTACAGTAGCGAGCACTTTGAGAGATCTACGCGGATTAATAATATAGGCTGACGATGATGGTGATGATGATGATGATGATGATGGTGGTGGTGGTGGTGACGATGATAATGATGATGATGTTTTTTAGCTTTGTTGCTGTAGGTACTTTAAATCAACGAACGGTGTGCTTTTTTTGATGAATCTAGTGTTTTCGATTTTTAATAATTACGTGTTTTTTTTAATTACCCATGTGTTAGCAATTGGCCCTCATCTCGCCTGATGTTAAGTGACGATAAGGCCGAAGATGGGAGCGCACTTCACCAGGAATCCTCAACTACTGAGGCACTGGCTATCTTATCTCTACAATAGCTGCAAACATTTTTGATACGTAGTTTGAACCTAATGATTACAACTGCGATTCGTGTTTAGTTCGTTTCCCTTTCCTTTTGTAAGGAAACGTGTTTTTCTACGTGGACAAGGCTTCACTGCCCGAAAAGTTTATTTTCCTCCTAACTACTTCACCAATTATTTTTTGAACACAATTCACTGTCTCATTGTGGAAAGGGAACGAAGTTCATCATTGTTGAATTTAATGGGCTTCAGTTAAAAACAATATATAAAAATTCGTTATTGTTGGCGTTATAATGTTGGCGGCCAGGGATAGTGATGAAACAACAACGGACGAGTAAAGACTGAATTTATTTAAATAATAAACGATTAAAGTATACAACCGGATATGGTGCGGCTTAAATTGAGAACAAGGTACCTAGTGCGATTTTTATTTACCAATCGTTCATGATAACGAAAACAAGAATTAAAATAAATAAGTTTCCTAGTAATAATTTAACTGTATGATGGGATGCCAGGCAGGTAGTAATAAATATTAACCGTCTTCTATATAAAAAATACCTTAAATTCTCTTTTCTTTGCCATATCGTCTGGTTACTGGTAAAACATGATAAATACATATTTTATTAAAAATGGGATAAGAAAGCAGATATATGTAATTTTCGACGCTCTATCTACTGGTAAAATGGAATAAACACTAAGACCGTTCAACGCAAAGATACGCACGGTTAAAATATGGTAAATGACAAGAAATACCAATAATCATTCTGTTGAACAGAAGTAAATCGACTTATTACTGAATTTGAGCAATGCAGACAAGTGAGGTATTTAGGTTGGTATTTACTTAACTATGAAGTTTATGGTAAGGTAAAATAATTTAAACTCATTTAACCTTTATCATAAACTTGTAATTTTTATTCAAACTACTAAAACCTTGTGGCAAATATAAGTTTAATTTCTCTTTTTTTCAATTACAGCTATAACCAGATAGTGTATGTCCTCGGTCAATAAAATTAACTTATTGATAAATTCTCCGCAACTGATGTTGCATAAAATTAACACAGATAAAGTAGAATATTTAATCTATTAAATAGGCATGTAAAATATCACAACAATTCAATTTAACGATAGTCAAAGATCGACTGGAACATTCAAACTTTATTATCTCAATTTAACAAAATGTACACTTATTACACTTTAGTAGTAAGCAGACGATATCATCTATTATCAGTGTACAACGTGAAACAGAAAGGTATGGTAAAAATTTAAAGGTTCAAAGTTTATCTGATCTAGATCTTGTACGTGTTGTTACTAAGACATTATTATTAACTTTAATTTGTCATGCAATTATTTATTAAATATTTATATTAGTGGCAAGCAGCAGTGATCATAAATGTAAGTTACTAAACCACTAGGGCAGTGACTTATTTATTTTGATGTGTAGTAACCATAGAAAAATGTAACAAATTAAAGTAGGTACACTATGTAAATTTTACTCGTCGTCGTAAAAGCAGAACAAAACTTATAATGTGTGTTTTGTTATAAAATGTCTTTTCTTCTTCTTCTATGTGTTGAGTATGTACAGTCGGCGGCAGATCAACCTACCCAAATCTGTCAAATTTCTCCAATGAATATTGATCCTTATAACCAAACAATAAAGTTCAAAATTGATTGTAGAAATCTGACAGTTTTGGGTAGGTTGATTTGCCGCCGTGTGTACCTTCTTGCTTGTTACACAATTGTTTTGTAACACACACTACAGTTTGAAGATAAAAAAAAACTTTGTTAATACTTGGTAGGTATAGATTAAGAAAAATCTAAAAGTAGTTTATTTGTAAGTAGCTTAAAATTTACTGTTTTGTATCGTGAAAGCTTCTAGGTGGTGTGGCAATGAAACACCTTTATAACGTATACCAGTATCCGACTCTCTAAAAATATGTATTGTCAACGGCAACCTTTAAACGATTCAATTTACTGATACCTTTGAAGGCCTGGCGTAGCTTTGGTAGTAAAGCCCTTTGTTGACCTAATAGGATTTATGATACATAGAACTGTTTCGTTATGGCGGTTTATCTTTACATAAAAATCTTATTGAAATCGAAAAGAAATATAATGAGTAATTCAGATAAGCTTATTATTGTTGTAGCAGTCTTTTTGGTAGATCAGCGGGTTGACTGTAGTTTTTTCTATAGATTTTATTTGGTGATGCCCTGACAAAAGACTAAGTAAGGATAATTAATATAATGAAATAATTCAACATGCCTTACGAACTCTATGGTTGGAATGAAAAACAAAACACTATCACTTAACAATATTTTTAAAATAAAAAGGTTTAATTTTTCTAATTTTTTCTTTGTGGTCTGTTGCAAACATTGCTACGACTTGTATGTAGTGATTAAAATTTGTAATACCATATAGTTAGGTTGGTACAAAAAATATGTTATACGAGTATATTTATATAGATCCCAAACCAACCAATTTTCGGGTTTTATTTTGTTTTCTCTTCTCATAAAGCACTAAAGTACATTAATAATGTATAATGTATATTATTTGTATTATAATAAGTAAACATATTATAAAACAAATAATAACTTGATATACCATGTCGATCAGTAATATTCGTACTCTTATATTTTCGTCTTCAACAAAAATTACAATAGCCGGCCCTTTGCCGTAACTTCCTTCGGTTTGTGTGGTGACCACAAAAATCTCGAGCCAAAATCAGGTCAAGGGTGTAGGGGTCCAAAGGATTCTTATCCCCCCGCCCCTAAGTGGAGCACAGTGGTTGGGATTAGGGTTCATTTTCGCGTCGCAATAATTGACCAATAAACAATACGCAGCTGGATATAATTGCCTTTTACAGCTAGCTAGCAAGCTAGAATGTATCTGGCAATTAAAGGCCCTTTTTATTACCTATCTCAATATCTTTTTTAGCTAGCAGCAAGGAAGCTAGAATATTCTTTTCTTTTAAAGCTTTTATTCCCAGGTCTTCACTTTCCCAATTTTGCACAGGCCCCATTTTTCACATTCCCAGAACTTCACTTTCCTAATTTTGCACATTTCCAGATTATCACATGGCCAAATTTTCGCATGCTTAGTTCTTCATAGTCTCAATCAATCAAAAATAATAAAACAAAATCATTTTTTAATCGACGAATTTATTATCGTTAAAAAAACTGTAGAACAATAAAATAACCAACTCTTTACTCAATGCTGTTTAAATTAAATGAAAATAAAATGAAATGAAATTTATTATTTATTTTAACTAAAATAAAGAACTTATCTTCCTATCTAAAACTTAAATCTATGAAATATTAAGACTATGCTTGTCATTTGTTGGGGTGTTGAAGAATTGGGAAATTGAGAAACTGGGAATGTGAAAAATTTAAAATGTAAAGAATTGGGCATATGAAGAACTGAGCATGTGAAAATTTGGCAATATGATGATTTGGAAATGTGCGAAATTGGGAAAGTGAAGACCTGGGGGGTAACCACAAGCTCTTAAAGCAGTGTTATTGCAGTTGTGAGAACGAGACGCGTGTAGCGGTGAATATACACGCGGCTCTTTTCCACAACTGCAATAATACTGCTATAAGAGCTTATAGTCAGGGGGGTAACCACAAGCTCTTAAAGCAGTATTATTGCAGTTGTGAGAACGAGACGCGTGTAGCGGTGAATATACACGCGTCTCTTTTCCACAACTACAATAATACTGCTATAAGAGCTTATAGTCAGGAGGCTGGAAATAAAGGCTTTGAAGGCACTTTTTATTTACCTATCTCAATATCTTTTTTAGCAAGCAGCAAACAGGTTAGATTGCGCTTGTTTGATCACTGCTGCATGCTTATGCGCGCCTGATGCGCATCACTTCACAAATATAAATATTTCATTAACCTTTGCATGACAAATTAAAGTTAATAATTATGTCTTAATAACAACACATACAAGTTCTAGATGACCACACCTTTAAGATACACGTTGTATATTTAAAGTGGTTCAGCCGTTATCAAATCTATTTTACTAATTAACGAATATATTACATACTTATAAGCAGTGATCGGAGTAGGTAGAGCTATTTAGGTTCATTGACCGCAAACATTGATGTTAATATGGATATTTCACGAGATTCCGCCTAATACTCCGGGATTCGATTATTTGATTCTTGTATAAATATAAGAAATTGTTACATAAAAAAAATTATGTGGTTGCATTAATCAAGTTTCTATCTTTTTATTTAACTATCCTTAAACCCGTCCTTATATTTATAGGAAGTGTATGCTTTCACATTCATTCGGGGAATATCCATATTATTCTATCATATGGCAAGTACATAAAATTAGTCTACATATAACCTAATTTTGAAAACTGTTCATGGCATGGCATTTGTATGGCAATACTTTACCTCTCCACATATTCCACCAAGAGGCGCTGCTTCAATGCCATTCGTTTTCGTTACCGTAATCGAATGATACCGATAGTGAACAAAACTCACACTAGGCACTCTATACTGCTCTAAGCATTAGGCGTCTTTTTTTGGAAAGAGTTTGCTCATTGCCTCAGATGGCATTTTCAGCTTCACCGGGCTTTTTTGGGGGCGGTGACAAACTTATAGGGTTACAAGCTGTATGAAACGAAGCACCTTCAGAGGTTTTTTTTTCTAGAGGGAACGGCATCACGCACTAGTGCTTGTCCTCGTGCCCTACTAGATTCTCCGAGGGATTCGGACCGGATCCACAGTATAATAATGAGTACTCCGGATCGGAGTAGGTATGTGGTCGGACAAGTTTGTACACACCAGAGCAGGGGTTCCCAAATTTGTCTGGGCTACGACCCATCAAATGCAAGTTTACAAACTCGGGACCCACCTCTAGGAAATGTAACTCTTACCAATATTAATAAAGGACTTTTCAAAAAACAAAGTTTTCAAATAAAAACACACCAACCACCCAGCCGTTGGCTTGGTCGGTTGGTGTGTCGTTCTACAGGCAGGGCCCACTCACTATTCGCTCGCGATCCACCAGTGGGTCGCTACCCATAGTTAGGGAAACCCTGCACCAGAGATTACACCAGAGAGCCAGCCTTTATCTATTGAAGCAGCGCGATACTTATAAAGCTATGTAGGTATAAGTCTGTAACTATTACTTAACTAGTGGCTGCTCGCGGTTTCACCCGCGTGGTTCACGGCTTCACCCGCGTGGTTCCCGTTCCCGTAAGAATGTCGGGATAAAAAGTATTATACGTGTTATTCCCGGTTATAAACTATCTGTATGCCGAATTTCATTCAAATTCATTCAGTAGTTTTTACGTGAAAGAGTAACAAACATCCAAACAAACTTTCGCGTTTATAATATTAATAGGATACATAAGAAGGCAATGTATCAGTACAAAAGGCGGTCTTAATGCCAAATGGCTTTGATTGGCTTATTGACGTTCTTAAGAGGTGTTTGTAGTCAAAACTGAATTTTTGATTTTGAACTGAAATTTGTGATTTTGAATTTAGAATTGGCATAAAATGGTGCTTTTAAACATTACATTTTTAATGTTTTCATGTTGCTAAATAAACGTATTTTTTCAAGTTAGCAGGTGTTCAAAATAACTACAAAGCTTTGAAGTAAACCAGTTAAGTCGCTGAACTCTGTAGGTAATTGGTTAAAATATATTATGCACTTAGGTAATTAAGCAGCGTTAACTTAATTAAAGTGTTAGTAGAGAAACTTTATAGGTGTTTATTCGTTAAGTTCGCTTGATAAATATGATTATTCAACAAGGTTTAATTCTGTTAAATCGTTGCTTAAGTTAGTTAGAGAACTGTTGCGGACGTCGGTAGACGTTTATTACATAAGCACTATTATCTTATCTTGGGCATGAGCGTTATATAGGTTCTACGCATATAAATTGGCAATTAATTGACTGACTTTAAATTTACTATTAAATTGCTAATAATATTTACGATAATACTTTTGGCATCTCTGATTTATTCTTTCGATTTAAACACTCCAAATATTTAACACGTTAACAGTCCGGTGTACCGTATGTGGTACACAGGGAGCGGTTCCGCCGAGTTCGTGTACCCTATGAGGCACACAAGCCCATATTATACTCTATGGGCTCTAGAACCACGGACTTGTCAAATTAGTTAGTGTTTTCTTTGTGGACTTGTGGCCAAGGGTATAATCAATAGCAAAAGTCAAAAACGTCATTTTCAGTTATTTGGACATCGAATAATGGCCAAAAAATATAAATACTCATATGGACATATGGTGTGTTTTGGAACGCTTGTATGTGGACTGTTAACGTGTTAAATGAAACAAAGTCCTTAATTAATGCATGTCGATGGTCTTTACGCCAGGTATACCATACTTTATGATTTATTTACTGATCAAAACTCAACATGAAAAAGCTTAAACTAAATATTTTTCTTTATGGCACTAACACATGAACGCTGGTGGGCCACTGCTGGGCAAAAGCCTTCACCATTGACATCATGTCATAAAGATAATTGATGAGTATGGCTTAATAACGACGCCTATCAGGGGTCTATCGGGTTGGTGATCACAAACTCGGGCTATGCATCAAAAACCCGAAACACAATTTGGCCGACCTAAGAATTCAACCCAGGACCTCCTATCGGGCTGAGGCGAAAATAAAATAACATTGTTTTATTGTTCTTTGTGCGACAAAGCCGTATTTGTCGTATCGGCGATAAGTGCGAGATAAAACATCATTATTGGCCTATTTTGTGTCCTAGTTCCGGTTATATTTATACTATACTAGTGGTCGCCCAGTGGTCGAAACTCGACCGTAATTTTTATTAAAAGATGTTTACTATTTCGACTGAAGGGTTTGAGTTACCAATGGCCATGACAATTAAAAAAAATATGTGTTTGAAAATGACAGATTCCGATCATCCGCATTTTTTAATATCCTTTGAATTCTTTACATTATAAACTTTATCTTTCTGCACTCCGCCTCCTTATGAATTTGAATTTAAAACCAAATCCCACACTCTCCCATGCGCGCAATTTGCTTAAAAAGGGATCCAAAGGTTTTGCTTCACGAATTAATATATAGATTATGTGGACTTTGCGATAAAGGAGGATAAAGCCTTTGCAGCCCAACTTTTGAACTCAAACAATACATAGGAAAAGTGAAAGCCAGATTGAGTAGGCGACGCATAATCGAACTTTGTTAATTGCCAAAAGGTTACAATTTATTAAAATGTAGAAAACTTGAAATAAACAGAGCTTTACATCTACATTTATCTATGAATAGGTACTATTTTCAACAAAAGCTAAATGAACTGCGAACTACAAAAATTGTAAAAGTCACTACTGACTTACTGAAGAAAGACTCGGCTCGATTCTGCTATTTGAAAACGTCTTCAATCGTATGTCGATGGCCAAATTTAAGAATTTTCTATAGTTCTGACATCAAAATCAGGCTACCGACACACTATTGAGACGTTATTAAATTAGCGGACTTAAAGCATTATTTCTTATATTAATACATAATAAAAACTCGGTCATTTCAACTACGAGTATGATATCAGTTACGAATGCTTCCTCTAAATCGTAAGCTAAGTCACTAGTAACTCTTATCTATTATTATAATCAAGTAAGTATAATCAAAAATGATATTTACAGACCAGTGACACAGTCCATTTTCCGGTGCCATCAATCATAAGCTGTCGATGATAATCAGGCTCGACGCGTGACCTACATCCAGCTCGCCCGGGCTGCTATTGAACCGCACGCAGCTCTGACGTCAGAGAGACGATGACGTCACGCGATACAGGCCCCCGCGCCAGGGGCAATGGGGGAAATGCATTGAGACCCCGGAGCATAGTATGACGTCTTTGTTACAAGCTACAAAAATCTTTGTGAGGAATATGAACGCTTTACCTGTTGTGATAGAGACTTAGGAAAGATAGAAGTGGACTGTATGAAGGGAAGAAGGAATCAAAGTAAAATAAATAATTAATAAAACAAGTAAGTATCGTATGTACCTAGTAAAAAAACGAAAACATGCCTCCAAAAAAAAATTACAAAATTAAACGACGACAAGAAGCGCTGAAGACTTCTTGTCGGGAAAGTGAAGAGTCATGTCTGCGGTTTTGTTTTATTTTCTAAAATTTGTGTTATGTCGAATATTAATGTGGAATAATGGTGGATTATTAACCGTTAAGTGTTCGTAAGTGCGCATGAGTGTTGGCAAATGAAACAAAACAGTGCAACTTCACTTTTCAAATTCTCTCAAGAATTCCGCCAGAGGACTTAGTAAAGCCCCACATCATTACTGAGATACTCGAGGTGTTGGAGGGTATATAATTTCTCACTTCTCATTTCTATTATCATTCATCATCATCTATACCAGAAGGAAATATTGTTTATCTATAAATTACTTGTAAGAAAAATTACTTTGACACTGGCTAAATATGCTAATCGCACGAAGCCATCAACTAAAGAAAAAAAAAGTTCAAAGTCTATTATTGAGTAAATTTGACAGTTTGTGGTAGGATGATGTGCAGGCGTGTGTACGTAGTTAAATCCTACTAATATTATAAACGCGAAAGTTTGTAAGTATGGATGGATGTTTGTTACTCTTTCACGTAAAAACTACTGAATGGATTTGGATGAAATTCGGCATACAGATAGTTTATAACCTGGATTAACACATAGGACATTTTTTATCCCGATACTCCTACGGGAATGGGAACCACGCGGGTGAAACCGCGAGCGGCCGCTAGTTAGCAATATTTTAACTATATAATATATGAACTGTACTGTGTATTGTAATGTGGGAAGGCCTGACCCCAGCAGTGGGACGTTTATAGGCTAATGATGAACTGTAAAAGGCTCGATGGCGCAGTGTAAACGCGCTCGGTCTGCGATTGCTGAGGCTAAGCAACTTTCGCAAAGGCCGGTCATCGGATGGGTGACCATAACTTTTCATCTTGAGCTCCTCCGAGCTTCGGGAGGCACGTATAGCTATTGGATCCGGCTGCATTAGCAGTCGTTGACAACCACCAATCCGCACTGGGCCCTCGGGGTGGTTTATGGCCCGTTCTCTCAATCTATCTGTACTATAGGACAGAGTGCCCCAGCAGTGGCGATACAAAATTAACTGGTAATGATGATAATGATGATGAACTATGTAGACTACTATACTAACTAAAGAACAATAACATTTGAGTTGGCATAACATGAATACTTTTTTTACTAACGTTTATAATGAAAATGGTTGACACTGGAAATTAAGTGATCTTATTTTCAGACTGTCATAAAAAAGGGGCCCCGAGCCCCCGAAACCTTTGTTACAAGCCGAAAGACGTAAACAGTAAAGTTGGAACCCGTTTACAAAACAAGGTTGTTTTGAATTAAATTAATTTGGAATCTCTGAAAACACCTAGAATGGTTTTAAGGAAATGTTAAAATAATTTTAATAGTTTGTGATATTGTGTTTTTATTTGCTTACATTTGCTTCATTATGTTACAATAAACCGCAAATTTATATTTGATCGTGAAAATAATTAATATATATAAATAAATAAATATTTTGGCTTTATTACAGACTTTGCCTTTTTTGTTAATTTACATATAAATTATGTCATCATCAGCCTATAAGGAGATCAGACCATTACCCACCACACTGTCCTGTTATGTTTACACACGCATTAGTTAGTGGCTGCAAAAAATACTTATTTATTTTATTTGTACCAATACATATTTACACAATTTATGGAACACAGGAATGCAGGGAGGGACTGCCAAGCTAGTACCTATAAACCGTAAAATATTATAGAATAAGATAGCAATAAGTACTAAAGCTTATAAAACATTTTCAAACATTCCAATTATATAAAAAGTTAAAGAACGGAATGAAGGTAAATAAAGGAAAGGCCATATATTACGATAATAATCGAGACCAACAACGGCTAAATTATGTACAAAGACTTTGGAAGTAATTTTTGTTATCCATCCTTTAACAACGCGTTACAAAACATGCTTTATAAATAAGAACGAGAGCTGAAGGCGCTAACATCAACGCCATTGATCTGATCAGCTCAGGCCCGTATCGTGTACCCAATCTTTTGTTTCGGCGTTTCAGAAAGGTACGTTTTCATCTAGGCTCCGCCATCAAGGCTAGGCCACGAGACGTGACCTACATCCCGTTCGCCCAGGGTGCTCTATTTACCCCAAACGTAAGCGGCGTCACTGCCTATGACGTCACGAGCTCTCGGTTATTTTATTCTTATTTTAAAATCACATTAAATCATCAACCTCCTTGCTTGCGGTTTCATCATCATCCGCAACAACAATCCAAAATGTAATTTAAAGAAAACATACTAATTATGAAATAAGACAAAGGAAATGGCTAAACCTACGTTGACTGAGGGCTGGACTACTGGTTTAGTTTGACATGACTTTGATTTTGCAGTCGATCTCTGTAGCATTATTAATCTTTCTGATAAGCGGGTGTGTGGGTGTGGCGGGTAAGCAGAAGGGCTATGAACTTATATTTTTTTATTTTTTTGTCTTGTTGTCCCTAGGATAGCTAGTCAACACATGTCGTCTTTTGAATACCGTGAGTACATACATACCTACGTACTAGACATCTTTTAACATGTACATTGTGTTACATTGATTATTTAGTTATATTTATTTATTAACGGAATCAAAACATACATTACTTTTATAATACGGGGTACTACTTAAGCCTCTTGGGTTTATGTGTAGTACCTAACAATAGTATTCTTCCACGTTATAAGAAATAAAGTAACCAAATACATTCATATTATAATTCTAAGAATCGACAACCGTGATTATACGAGTGGGTTATGGGGCTATGACTAAATCTTTAACTCCTTGCTGTCTATGTGGAAAGCCTATAAGCCCAGCATCTATTATCATCATCTAATCATCTCAGCCAAAAGACGTCCACTGCTGGACAAAGGCCTCCCTCAAGGATATGAGAGGTATTTGCCGTAATCGCCACGCTTGGCAAGTGGGTTGGCGATCGCAGTAGGTTGAGGGTAACCTCAGAGAGATGCTGCTGCCCATCCTCTGGAATGGTCCCTTAGTCGGCTTTTACGACACCCACGGGAAGAGATGGGGTGGTGCAATTCTTTATTCCCGGCACCACACAGGAAACAGCATCTAATGATTATTAAAAATTTAAGTAGGCTAGTGGCGCCAGTGTTTAAGCCTAGTTCGATACAGTTTTCGTCGCCATAATACTTCGATCAACATAATTGATTGACGCCTAATTATCATAGATTTTTATTGACATTTTTCGGGATGACATCTAATAAATAGGTGGTCGATATTTTTTTTTTATATTGATAGTCTGCAAACGAGCAGGTGGGCTGCCTGATGGTGAACGGTCGCCACCGCCCATGGACATCAGCAACATCAGAGATATTGCTTTGTTGTGTTGCTGACCTGAGAAGAACCTTTTTACACCCCTTTTAAAAGAGTCCGTCGTAGTTAATGGGAAAACGTCGGATGGCAGCTCATTCCACAGATTGATGGTACGTAATTGAATTGTTGCTAAACAATAAAATCAGTTTGTTTATATAATTTTTAACGCAAATTTTGTTGCGAACAAATTACAAAAACACAAATGTTGAAAAAATTTCCACGAGCAGGGTTTGAACCTGCACCCTTCTGACATACCGGGTCAGGTGCTCTTCCAATTGAGCTATCGTGGTTCTAACCAGCCCGCCGAAATTATTCAACACTATTTACTTTTTTTTTTTTTTTTTACTTTGAAAGCCAAAGGCGCCCATTCAATGTTAACAACTACCGTCATTAACATCCGATCATAATATTTTTACAAATACTAAAGATCAGTTAAGAAGTAGCCAAGCTATTTATAAATGTTTATATAATTTTTAACGCAAATTTTGTTGCGAACAAATTACAAAAACACAAATGTTGAAAAAAATTATTATTTTTTTTTTCAACATTTGTGTTTTTGTAATTTGTTCGCAACAAAATTTGTTAACATTGAATGGGCGCCTTTGGCTTTCAAAGTAAAAAAAAAAGTAAATAGTGTTGAATAATTTCGGCGGGCTGGTTAGAACCACGATAGCTCAATTGGAAGAGCACCTGACCCGGTATGTCAGAAGGGTGCAGGTTCAAACCCTGCTCGTGGAAATTTTTTCAACATTTGTGTTTTTATAAAATCAGTTGCTGAGCCTTATCATTAATGACTAGCTATGCTCGCGACTTCGTCCGCGTGGAATAGCATATGACTTTCAGCAGCATTTTTGATTTTTAATTTAGGCTCTTGTTCCCGTTTTTGCAACATTTTTCACTGATGCTTCGCTCCTATTGGTCGCAGCGTGATGTTATATAGACTAAAGCCTTCATCGATAAATGGACTATCCAACACAAAAATATTTTTTTAATTCGAACCAGTAGTTCCTGAGATTAGCGCATTCAAACAACAAACTCTTCAGCTTTATAATATTAATATAGATAAATAATTAATGATTAAAGGAAGAAAATGCCGATCGCTGGTCCCTGACGAACACTGGACATGTTACCCTAGTATTCTATCTCTTCATTTTTTTTCGAATAGCCTCTTCAAAATCGCTAATAATTACATAATAATTTTACGCAAATATTGTTGCGAACAAATTACAATTTGAAAAATGACAAATTGTTTATATTCTATATTTAGTTTAAATATTTGCGTAAAATTATATGTATATAATCATAATAACAGCTTGCCTAATTCATAACTGATCTTTCGATATTTGTGAAAATATTAAGATCGAATGTTGATGACGTAGTTGTCGACCTTTTGCTTATATAAAGTAAAAGTAGATAAGTAGTGTTGATTAATTTCGGCGAGTAGGATTAAGCCACGATAGCATAGTTGGCGGTGCACCTGACCCGGCACGTCATTAGGTGCGGGTTCGAATACCGCTCGTGGAATTTTTTGTCTATTTCAAATCGCTAAATATGGCTTAAAATAAATGTTCACTTTTAAAATAGAGCGTTTTTTAAACGTGCACTCAAATCTGAAGCAGCTTAACCAGAGTCACGTTCAGTCCAGCAATCAAGGTTAGGGCCTGGTGTGACCCGCATCTAGCTCGCCCGGGCTGCTCTATTGACCCACATATGCCGTGACGTCAGAACCCGGTGATGTCATACGGTACAGGCTTCTTCTTTGTCCTGGATTTAGTTGGCATTTTTTATACGAACTCAGATTTTTTTTTATGTATCCGTTTGGAATTTGCTAGGAACCGCGGTAAGGTATAGTAATATTAGTACCTGCAAAAATAATAGTAAGTAACTAATTATGAAATTTTACGTATTTTTTTTGCAACCAAATTATAATTTTTTTTCTATTTGAGAAAACGATATCATGTGGTGCGGCTTTAAATCTCGCTCGTAGTTTTTTTTAAATTTATCATAATAAATTGAACTCACAAAAGCTCTTTACTTTTCATTTGTGGAAGTTTAAAAAGAAAATTAAATATTTGTTGTATTTTCGCTTTGTGCACTAACATTTAATTTAAATTGAATTTGTTTAAAGTATTTTCAATATATTTAATTCTTTCTATGCTTATAAAGGAACCTGTTTACTGGCAATCAGTCAGAATAAGAAAATATATTTTGTTTTTTACTTGCGCTAGGTTTACCTGATGTTATGTGGCGGTAAGATTGGGTGGAAGCGTGGAAGCGCCCTTTACCCAGAATGGAGCTTGCTATAATAACTTTTAACTCACAGAACACAACATTTAAACTATAATTGAAATGAAACAACTTTTACGGATCTACTCGCGTTTATTTTACACATTACTTATTTAATGTTTATTCTGACGTTTTGAACCCTTTGCAGGGTCCGTGGTCACAGGGAGACTGTCTCTCCCTGTGACCCTTGGTCAAATAAGTAATGTGTAAAATAAACGCGAATAGATCCGTAAAAGTTGTTTCATTTCAATGTGTAGTGTTCGCGTAAACTTTAGAAAACAATAAATGACTATAATTAAAATATTTTAATATATATTGCGTAAAATAAAACAAGCAATATTTTTTTTAAATTAGCTTACTACTTGTCTTCTGTCTCAGTTAAAGACTATAATATGCCACTAAATGAGACCAAATAATAATCTAAAATATTATTTGTGTGCATCCATAAAAAACTTCATTAATAAGTAAAGTTAAGTAAATAGCTTATAACTGTCCCACTTCTGTGCCAAGGCCTCCATAAAAATCAAGTTCGAAATCAAGACATCGCTGCAATTGATCGGATTAACCACCACGCTTGCCAAAAGCGGATTGGTGATCACAAGCCCGGGCTATGCATCGAAAAATCTGAAGCACACTTTGCCCGACCTGGGAATTGAACCCGGAACCTTCGGGTATCGGGCCGAGCGCATTACCACTCGTCCACCGAGGCGTTCATTAATAAATATTATAATGTTCATTAGTATCTATTTTCACAGTTTAGAATGTTTAACATTAACTTATTTACGAGTAGGTAGGTACATTCATATCACCAAAACGAAGTGTAGTCTATGTACTTCTTTATACGAGATATGCAACAGGGGGAGAATTAAAAATTCTCAAACAACGTCTGTGAAAAGAAATCATGCACAAAATCGGATAAACAAAGACTTTTTCTTTTCTTGCACCATAATTCTCGGATCTATTAGTTGGTCTCGAATACCTCCAACCATTCCGAGAGTTTCAGCTCAACGGAGTTTTTGCTACGGGTTTCTCTTTGTTAAAAACACAGAGGAATGTATAAAACGGACATTTCGAAGGCGTTTACCGATAAGATTGATAGAAGCCAATAAGTATAGTAGTAAATTACCTACATAATATCCTGCGTCCATTGAAATAGCAAATTAAATAAAAATATCGACCCCTTCAGGATGAAACGTAGTAAAAGCCAAAAGGCCATTTTTCAGTACGGCCAAAAAACAAAAATAGTAAAGTTTATTTACTGTATATCTTTTTATATACTAAGTCTATAATAAACCACTATAACACATTAAGCTTAGGTTTTCGAGTTGCTTACTAAATAGAAACTTAAAATAGCATGGCTTTTACTACAAAAAAAATAATTGTAAATGGCTTTTACAACATTTTTCTCCTGCTTGACAACTGTAATCTTTTTTTTATTAAGTTGTATAGACTTTATAATTTGTTTAATCGAAGGAATTTTGGAATTAAAAGACATTTGTAATAAAAAGAAAGTGTAATTATTATAGTAAATGCAGCACACATTTATGGCCATAATCAGACTATTTAAATGTTTTTCATTATTTAACACTAATATTGTACTTTTTCTCATTAATAATATAACTAATAACTTACTAATAACTAATACTAATAACTTATAAAATTATCAAACTACAATCAACACAACCTCTAAGCTATGCAAAAATAGGCAGAACATCGAACCTAGTCATTAAAATATTCTAATCTTCTGTTTTATTCAACTACGAGATACAACTGCGCGTTGTGCGCACACAAAATCAGGTACACGACAAAGTATTTAACAACCCAATGTCTTAAAACAATCAGTTCTTCGTAATGAATGTCTAGGTAGTATTTTTAGGAAAACTGCTTAGGTACATTTTCCTAAACTTTCTTAGGTCTATATCTAAACTAAAAATTGCGGAAGCTTTTCATCTTTGGAAACAATTGTAGGAATGGCACATTATTATATACACTAACAAACGTACTTTTATACGTTCGATAAAATCGATGTCAATATTATTCGATGAAGTTTTCATCTTCTTCATCCGTTACAATCAAAGTCTCATCTTTATTACCACTGTAGGGCATCTCTAAAAAATCTTTGTGAAACCTTTTGGGTATCGTTCCATCTGCGCACAATTTTTCGAAATCTTTATATTTTAGTGCTTAAATGGGAAGTTTTCCACAAAGGATTGTGTGTGGCAAGCTTATGTTATTTAGATCTTATAAATAATCTTATAAAAAATCTGCGGCGTGTGTGTACTTGACAATTCCAATACAGAAATAATGCAAAGGACATAGGTAAGTATATACTTAGGTAGGACTTACACAGAACTTATAATAATTAAAAACCAAATTATTAAAATAAAACAAAACACCCGACTGCTAAAACAACTATATAAAAATAATTATATACTCGTATTACCGGGCTAACATAAAAAATAACAGCAAAGAGAAAAAACTGAAAAGAAAAAAAACAAGCTCTACGATCCCAGAATTAAATTCGACCAATATTGAATGCAACGTGAAATATTTCCTTGTCCGAATAAAATCTATAATAAATGGGTATTTATAAATACATTGAATATTGATAGTTGTCGCAGGCGGGGACAATCACCAACCAAATAGAGTGCGGATTTAATTGAGCTAGCCACGGCCACTTGGTTGATGATTGTCCCCGTCTGCGAGAACTATCAATACCTATTCAATGTATTTAAAAATACTCATTTATTATAGATTGTATTATTAAGTATAGGTATCGGACAAGGAAATATTATCACGTTGCAATCAACATTGCTCAAGTTGTTTTTTTTCTTTTCAGTTTTTTCTCTTTGCTGTTATTTTTTATGTTAGCCCGGTAATACGAGTATATAATTGTTTTTTATATAGTTGTTTTAGCAGTCGGTTTATTTGTTTTATTTTAAAAATTTGGTTTATTTCAAACTTTATACTTTTTTTTAAAGTAATAAGTATAACTCCGTATTTATTTATAGCCTATGTCACTCCCACAGTCAAAACAAATCTAACGACACCCCACATGTTAAAATCCACCATGCCGTTTGGGCTGTAGGGCATGCCAAAGTAATAGACATATATACATACATACATATACACATACATACATACACACATACATACATACATACATACATAAAAACAAAACATAACCCTCCTTCAGACGCAGTCGGGTAAAAAGTCTTTTACACTTTGATGCAAATTAAATAATTGTATAGACGACCTGAGATAAATGTGTTTATGCCAAATAAAAGTGTGTCATAGCATTACTTTTCAATAACCTTTTAGTAACAAAATGGTCGTATTAACCATATTTTTAAAAGTCGTGGATTTTACGACGTAAATTGACATCATTCGTTTGTAAATGTTTAGTTGAAAAATTGTAGTAAAAGCCATATTTGATATTATCTTGTTTTTTACTACAAAATGTTCAATAGTATTATTTTCTGATACTGTATTATTTATGTTGTATTAGCCATGAAACGAAAAAATATGTCTCTTACTTCATAAATTTGAAAATTTACTTTAAAAATTGCTCATTACGACATAAAAAAAATAGAAAACAGGGTTTATAGAGTGAATCGAAGCGTGTTGTAAAAGACATTTTTTTGCGAATTTGATCATTTTAAATATACAGATCGATAGAGCGCGCGATTCTGACTAAGAAACCGTTGAAAACAGATTTTGGACAAAATGGCTTTTGCGACGTTTCATCCTGGAAGGGTCGATATATTGAAAAAAAAATTTGAAAATATGTAGCAGTAAAACTAAGTTGCAATGCGTTATTTATCAAAAAATACTGTAAAAAAATAAGCCTACATTTATTTTCAATATAAATTTACAATTTTTGATGTTTAGCTATAGCATCATATTGCTGTTTGTCCGTCGATCATTTTGAGCGTAGCATATTTTATTTATTCTACTTTTTTAAAGTATATCAACAAGTAAATTGTTACTCTTTATATTTGATTCATCATCATCATCTCAGCCAAAAGACGCCCACTGCTGGACAAAGGCCTCCCCCAAGGATATGAGGGGTATTTGCCGTAATCGCCACGCTTGGCAGGTGGGTTGGCGATCGCAGTAGGTTGAGGGTAACCTCAGAGAGATGCTGCTGCCCATCCTCTGGAATAGTCCCTTAGTCGGCTTTTACGACACCCACGGGACGAGAGGGGGTGGTGCAATTCTTTATCCCCGGCACCACACAGGGGATAATATTTGATTATATTATTAAAAAAATATCACAAGAATATGTGTCACATAATACGGTTCAGTAATATAATGAAAGTAATTAACCGCAGTAAGTAAACTTAATGTACACAACTGCGTAAGTGTATGGTGACTCCTGATGGTTTTCATCAATAACCTTACCAATTAAGACACGGTATTAATATAGGTTAAGTAGGCTTGAGCTATATTAATACCATTAAGAATCCCGCTGCTCCCTAATTATTCCTTTACGGCGGTCGCTTTTAGCCGACTTAATGCTATGTTAACTAGGCGAGACAGTCTATACCGTTATACTTATACCGTTAAATAGCACTCTCTATTCCCATCTTATATACAGTCGTGTTCCGATCTGTTAATAAAGTGTCATGTCATTATGACTTCGTTGAATAATATCTACATTTTGTTTTCTTAACACGAAGTTATTCAAGACGCATATTCAATGGTAAAAATTTTACATATTTTTTAAAAAATATATAATTATATACACTTAGGAACAGTACAATAACTGAAATAAAACAAAAATAAATAAAAACAACCACTGCTCAATCAAATAACCCTCCCCGCGCCATTCCAGGTGCAAAGGTGCCCAACACACTTGCCGCGTTTCCGCGTTGAACAGCGATAGACAACCTTTGCATCAGGAATGACTCGGAACGAGGGTCAAGACCCCACTCTCGTAGACGGCGCCCCACTTCCTTGAAAAACAGTTTGGCCTCTGAACCCCAACAACCAGTTGTTTCTACTGCAAGGGGTACAAACAAATAGTTTGTGAGTACCGAATACTTCTCGTGCTTTCTTTGAGCTGCCACCTCAGCAGCTGCAGCCGCCATCCTCATGGTGCGACTAACGTGTGAAGCGGCAAAAATGCTAACACATGTGGCGTCCCAGAGCAGGCACTTTCCTTTTAGCCAAGGCACAAGGGTTAAGCCATCAGGCCTTTTGCCATCTGACCGACTAAGGCCTGGTGGCTCCAGCACACAGGGAATGTTTGCCGAAACTAGCGCCCTCCGGATGATGTCATTGAGGGCATGATGGCGCGGAAATCTCCCTGCACAACGGCAACAGCTCAAGGCGTGGTGACCGTTGCTCTCTACCATAGTGCCACAGATGCATATATGAGGTTCACAAACATCACAGCCTAGGCGGAGAGCCACGGCGACCCGCATAGAGTCGTCATCAAGGAGAGTTCCCAGATGTGAAGAGGGAAGCGCGTGTAGCCAAGCCCCGGACTCTGGCCTTGATACAGCAATAAGCCTTGACCTATCCACACCCACAGCCCTTTCTAACTGGCAGTCAAAAACCCGCTTCACCCCTACATCGTCCCACAAGCGCTGACGGTCTAGTTTTTCGGGCACGCTCGAACCAGGGTTGAGTGCCAACCAAGCGGCCTGTGCATCAGAAACGAACGGTATTGTAGCCTTGCAACCATCTAAAGAAAAGAATTCAGTAACAAGGTCAACGACCCCAGCTGCTGATGCCAGGAAGGCCGGCAGACTCACGTCCCTTGCACGCCGTAAGCCCAAACCACCGTTCCGAATGGGAAGAGAAGCGAGGTCCCATTGATCAGTATTAAGGGAGACATTCAGCAGACACTCAACAGTCTCTTTCAACACTGAGTCAAAGGAATCAATGTGAGTGGGGCATAGCCAAGTCGGAACCGTGCGCAAAAAATAGTTTAACTTGGGAACTGAAAAGCAAAACCTCAACAAAATCAGTGCAACGTGTGCTGGAAGATTTTTAAGCCTTTCCTTAGCAGACATGAGAAGCTGCCTTCTTACCTCAAAGGCTTCAGGAAACGCTACCGGGAAACTCTACCGGGAAAATAGGAGCACCCAACAGAGTCAAAGTTTGATCTGATAACTCTTTAAGACCCGGAAGTAAAAAGCAAAAAGAAGGAAAGAAAGCACGAGATTCGGCACTGCAGGGGTAGAATTCACATTTTGTCGTGTTTTACTCCAATCCCAGTTGACGAAAACGTGGAAGGAGAGTGACCAGATCATGCCGTACTATCTCAGGCTCTCCCCCGAGGGTACCATCATCCAGGTACCATATATTCAAAGGGGATTGAAGATCCGATATTGCTTTTTGAATGGCTAGACAGAAAACTAGTGGGCCAAGCGGATCCCCTTGCTGCGCGCCAACCTGAGAAAGTACAAGGGATTCGTTATAAAAAAGATTAGAAGGAGATGAGTAAACTTGAAAAAGAAAAGGATAGAGGGAGGGCACCCTCTCCCTGACTTAATTCAACAACACATCGCGTTCAACGGAATTAAAAGCATTTTTAATATCCAGTTTTATTATTACGCAATCCGCGTTCCCCGCATCCAAAGAAAATGTTCGTGCCGCATGAATAGCAGCCTCACAGCCTAATCTTGTACCAAACCCTAGCTGACATGGTCGCAGGTAAGAGGCCATTTCCTCCCTCACGGCACGACACCCGAGTTTGGCGGTCAGGCGACGAAACGTGCTACCGACAGCAATGGGTCTTAAACCTCCGTCCTTTTTCGACAACGCGCATAAAGTAGCTCCGTAAATATAAGGACACACCGCAACATTTAACTGGCCACTCAGAAGGAAGTTACACAGTTTAGTCAGACCCTTTAGCAAACGTATCCCGCCATCACCTGCTGATCCAGAAGTAAGCTCCTTCAAATGGATAGGGCGTATGCCATCTAAACCAGCAGCAGAACCGTTGTTAAATGAGCCAAGTGCCAGAACAACGTCCTCTATCTTAACTTCAATAGCTGGAACTGATCTGTCAGGCTCAGGCGGAAAAACTAAAGGTCGAGATGGCGGCGGGTGCTTCGACAGTAAGGTAGCAAGAGTTTCAGGATTCGACGGTGCTACTCCATCATTCGACATAAGCACTCGGACTGCGCCCCTCAGGTCACCATCAAAAACTTTAGATTGTATGGTCCTAAGAACTGAGGGTGGCCTCAGGGACGTCAACCCTGCATGCTCGTTGCTTGAAGAATCAAGCAGTGTCACCGTAGAATCGACATTTTGCTTTACCTTAGTTGTAAGGTTACCCGAGCTTTTAGCATCAGGCGCTTTTAGAGCTGAGTAACCAAAAGAAAGCAAAGCAAACCACTCTGCTATACCATTACAATCGATACATCTATCGATGAGAAAGCTCATTTTGTTTGCCGCAAGATTTCGCGCACCCTTAGGTATGTGACGCAGCACACGCACAGACCGCTTCATAGTGGCCAAGTCAGCTAATCCTAAGCCACTGCAATTGTGCGGCAACGTCTGCTGTGTCAACGTACTTGAAGCCAACTGTGTAGGGCTTGATAATAAACTTTTATGCATGCGACGAATGTGCACTTTAAGGCCATGTACAGTAAATTTGCGAGATGAATTAGGGCAGTGGGGGCACGTGGACAACAGAGAGGAGTTGCTCATTATTAAATAATTAAAACTAAGTATTATTACATTTATAACTATAACTTATTCATAATTATAATATATAGAAAACACACTTACAAAATAATATGCGACAATTCCAAACAAATAAATATAAAAGAAAAACGAAAACTAAACAAACAACATGACAAAAACTTGATGAATTTGACAGCTGGCTATTTGCAATCGGCGCAGGCGTGAGATGACTGCAGCATGGAATACCACGCCGCTTATTGGCTGTAGCATGCGAGGACAGCGTTGTCAAACGAAATCAAACGTTGCACTATGATATCTGTTCTAATCTCAACCATGTTCCTATAAGGCAAGGCTTCAAATTTGGTTGGCAATATGATATAAAATATAGGTACATTGAATTTCTCAGTAGCGCAAATTGGTTCGAACCACATTTCTAAGAAATGTGGTGTACATGACATTAGAGTCATAAAATAAAATGGCATTATCATTGATTTTAGTGAATAAAACCTCGCTATGATTGATTTGTAGTTAATCAAATGTGTTTTTATCTGAATAAATCTAGTGGTATGTACGACGATGTTTCGTCTCATAACCTACTACCTCACATGCTTATGTGAGGTAGGTTGTAGGTTATGTGACGAACCATCGTTAACAAAGTTAGTTATAAGTAAGTTTTATTTACTAACAAAATTGTTTATACTGGTATACATGTTAGTTTATAAGGTAACTATTATGTAGCATGAATTATTATTATTATTATTATTATTATCCGATAAGAGCAAATGATGACAGATGGAGAGTAAGAAAGAACAACAAGTTGAAAGAGCTGGTGGCTATCTCCAATATATTGGGTGAGACTAAGGCACACGGACTGCGGTGGCTCGGACACGTTCAACGAATGAGGGAAGATCGGGCGACAAAGCGTGCTTACTAAGTCCTAGGGGCGACGACCAGTTGGACGCTCCAAGTACCGCTGGATGGACCAAGTCGCCAAGGACCTACATGAGCTCCTGGAAGCCAGCGACTGGCAAGAGATCGCGCAAAACAGGGAGCAGTGGCGTCACCAAGACTCACTTTGGTTCGCTGAGCCATCGGAGAAGTAAGTAAGTGTTATTATTATTGTTATTATACCCTACTTATTTAATAAATAGATGCTTATGCACAAATCTGAATATCTTTCGCTTCAAGTATATGAAATCGAGTTAAAACATCTAGCATATATCCCATGCAGGATGTGCAAGAATAGGTCGAACGCCCAAACCACATTCGATGGCTAACGGTTATAACGCGATACAAAGCTCTAAGAGGCTTTAAAACCAAGTTTATAACAAGTCCGGGAACGGAGTAAAGGCCGTCTGCGGCCAATAGAAAACTACCAAAATAAATCGCACGGAACATATTTTGTGCGTGATATTCCCTCTAAAAAAAACTCCGCCTCTGTGGTCTAGTGGCTAAGACCACCGGTTTAGACCCAGAGGTCCCGGGTTCGATTCCCAGCGGGGGTACATGTATTTGTACTCGGTTTGGTTGGTGGTAGGGCTTGTTTGTCCGCCTGGCTAGCTACCACCATCTTATCTAAATATGTCGCCATAACATCAATGTTTGTAGCATTGTTGTGTTCCGGCACGGCGCAGCAAATGACAGCTAACAGATAAGATAGCCAGTTCCTCACTTGTTGAGGATCCGGGGTAAAGTGCGTTTCCATCATTGGCCTTTTCATCACTTAACATCAGGTGAGATCAAGGCGCTGTGCTTACCCGTTAATATTTATTAAAAAAAATCAACTCTGACGGTGCTTCGTTTCACACGGCTTGAGGAACCCTTTAAGTTTCTCGCCGTCTCCAAAAAAGTCCAGTAATGCTGAAAATGCTGACTGTGGCAATCAGCAAACAATCTTTTAAAAAACCCTTCTAGCTACCTAATTTTATACATAGTCTATGCTTCTAGCCATCGATATAATCGAGTATGTCGATAATTATACAGCTTCATGGTCGATATTGCTACCTTTCTTTGAGAGAGATTGCTGATTGCCTCAATAGGCATTTTCAGTGCTTTTTTGGGGGCGGCGAGGTACGTAAAGGGTACCTCAAGCCGTGTGAAACGAATCACCTTCGGAGGTTTTCTAGAGGGAACGGCAACATTTAAAAGTGCGTGTCCCCGCGCCCTAAGATTCTCTGAAGGGTTCGGATCGGATCGGGATATTGCTACCGGATCTTTATTCATGATCGTCTTTCTAATCAATATTTAATGTTTTTCTAGAATATTTAAATGTGTGTTTTTAATCATTTTTTTTTATCTATTCCTACTTTTAATAAAGAGGTAATGGTTGTGACTTTGTTTGTCTGAAGGAAATCTCTGGAACCAACGGCCCAATTGCAAAAATCTTTCAATGATAAAATGTTATTTTCATTAAATAAATAAATAAATAATCTTTCCTACACTCACACTAATTATCTAGCCCAAGAGAAGCTTCATTTTGAAACTCGTTAAATGGTTACTAAACATACTTAAAATACTTAAATACATACATACCTTTCGGAACTTGTGTCCTAACTCCTCTAATTAACAGTTCCCAAAATTCACACTTACTAAAATACCATTTCATTTGTTAACTTATTATACATAGAAAACACCCAGACCCGAGACAATTTAGAATTTAGAAAAACAATAATTTCTAAATTGACCCGACCGGGGATCGAACCCGGGACCTCAGAGATGGCGACACCATGAAAACCAGTGTACAAACCAGTCGACCAAGGAGGTCGTCATTGCAGGTAACATAGGCTATAATCTATTTGGATAAAAAGAGTTTCTTTTTAAATTGGAAATTGTTTATTTTTGTAACCAATACGATATCGACGTGGACGAACTCGCGGACAAATTGCTAGTATTTTGTATTTGCTATGATTGTGTAGGATAATCGTATGATTATTTTGCCAAGCGAAAGTTATTGATATGAGGGGGCGGACTTATCTTGTCACCTCTTATTTGTAAGTAATATCAGTAATAATATACTAATAATAAACTTAAGGTCAGAGTCTCAGATCATAAAAACAAGTCGGAGTTTATGTTCACAAATCCAATAAAAACTTTCTAATATTGTAAGCCATTTTAATCAATAAATATGAGTAGGTGGGTATAATAATAATTTTGCTTGTTCTAAACACTATTAGGTATTAAGAGGGTAATATCACACTAATATTATAAATGCGAAAGTTTGTGTGTATGTATGTGTGTATGTTTGTTGCTTCACGCTGCAACGGATGGATGGATTTGGTTGAAATTAGGCATACAGATAGTTTATAACCACAAATAGAATACTTTTTATCCCGATATTCCCACGGGAACAGGAACCACGTGGGTGAAACCACGAGCAGGGCCGCTAATATGTATGCATATATATATATTAAATATACATATATTAAGTAGATAAAAACTTCTTCTTAGAATTAGGATATCATTCGTTACTCTTGAAGCATGACTAAGCTACATAAGAAAACTTAGGTATAGATTTCATCATCGAAAACACCACCACACTGCCGAGAGAGGTAACTCATTAAGCCATCCTAAGGCAACAACCGTGATATAAACGGCTTGATCTGCCTTCCTAAGTATCAGAAAGGTCGAGATTGATCGAGATATCATCGATATTAAACTTGAGCGCTTGAGCAATTTGTAAGGCAAAATTGCTCTTCTTAAACAAAACTCATTTGGTTGTCACCAAGAGGCGCTGCTTAAATGCTATACAAATCGCAATAAAACTCGCACGTGGTACCCTGAGTGAGTTTTATTCACAATTCGATCACGGATCATGTTAACGAAAACGTGAAATTGTTTGGTAAAATTTTAACTCTTCCTGTATGTCACCAGGAGTTGACAATACCATTTAATGCCATACACGATCGAATGTTGAATAAAACTTGCACTAGGCACTCTAATGCAGCACTCAGATGGAAAGTGTCCTTTTATGATAACGCTGTAAGGGAGAAAAGAGCTTGACACTTGCTGAGTTTCATGCCGGTGTAAAAGGTCTCCCGCTCAGAGTAGACTGTACCGTGTACGGTATAGTGACATTCATAAGAGCTATTTGTAGCCTAAACTGAATGAAATGAAAAAATGAAATTCTTTTGAATTTTGTTTTTTTTTTAATTTTGAATATACCCGGGCGATCTCAGTGAAATTGTAGTAGTTGAAATAGGGCGTGTGTTTTATTCATACACATTTAGTCCTACGCCTAAGTTAAATAAGAGGGCTACGATTTCTGAGATTTACCTAAAAGCTTATAAAAGGCAATACTACATAAAGTCATACGAAATTCACAAACGATTTCAAGCTTAGTTAGCTTCAGAGGCAATTTCTGCGTAAAACGTTTTCGACTTCGGAAAATCAGGCTTTTGTTTTTTATGTTTCTATGTTTTATTGCAGAGATTCGGCAATTTATTCCTGTCTCGTAGCAGATAAAAATATAATTCCTTTTAGGCTTTGTTCCTTTTTGAATCCGAAATAACTAAAATATCCTCTTATTTACTGTTTTATTCCAGTTCCAGCACATTTAATTAACAGTTATTAATGTGTTGATAGCGCATTAATGAAAATGTTTTAAAAATATGGTTTAGTAAATGTTGACTCTGAGTACTGTGGTGATCGGTTCTCCTTGCTCGGGCAGCTCTATGGCACACGACGTGGCCTGAGTTGAAATAAGAAGCGATAAGAAAAGTATCTAGAACAAAACAGATGAAGATGGATTCGGTGACAGCCTGCCGAGAAGCTTAGGGCAATATTGTATTCTTTGCTTGAGCTGAATAAATTAATAATAGTGATTACCGGGGTTTTATTATAGATAGAGCTTTTAAGCTCTACAGTACCAACATTAGTTATAGTTACGAAGACAGCTGTTTTTTATTGTTCAAAAATAACTTACAACTACAGTATTAAGTAACATAATAAACCTACTTCCTATCGCAAACGATAAAACTAGATGACAATTTTTTTATTTTTTTTTAGGTACCTCTTGTTTAGATTTAGGTACTACGCAGAAAATTAAGCAATAACAGAAATTGTTGTTGATATCATACAAATGTCGAAACACATAAATGTTACGATCGTAAGTGAACAAACAAGTTGAAGCTATTTTCAGCCATTATCAGGGTTGCCATGTTTTCAAACAAATACCGAACAGCTAGCAAAAAAAAGTCACACTTAATAAAACAAAATGTTTTTTTCACCTTATATCAATGTCTTATTTGTTTTATCTGTAGATAATTATTAATTACAACGCGCGTGGCGTGGAGTCACGTTGAACGATCATCGTACTACGAGCGACGTGACTACGACTGTACGAGTACGAATGACTTATGACTTAGGCCCTTCGCACACGAGTCGTAAGCGTAGTCGTATCGTAAGCGTATCGTTACGACGCAACGCGTACGAGACCTGCGGCTCTTCGCACACGAGTCGTAAGCGTAGTCGTATCGTAAGCGTATTGTTCTACAAACGAATCGTCGAGCAGACGTATCGTTTTGTAAGATCTCAGTTGAAATCATGGCGTCAACGGTACCAGAAGTGTTATATTTCTGCCCAAGTTTTATCCGTTACTTACATCTTTCCTTGAATATTCAGTTAAAGTTTTTAAAGAAATTAAACGACAAAAAGAAATTAAAACAAATGACAAATGAATGAAATAAATACACAATAATATTGGCAAAGAGTTCCATTTTCAAAATTTGAACTTATTTTTTTATTATGTCGTTTACAAGTAAGTGTGACCAGTTCCAAAAACTTTCAATACTGTGAGAGTTAATGCTATGAACAGTGAATTTTTTACGCTTGCTTTTTTACGCCGGTACGCTACAACTATCGTAATGACAATAAACATCTACAATTCGCTGCAGCACCGCTTCGTGTACGGACTTGTTTGAACATGTACGCGCTCGTATTGCTCTCGTCCTACGCGCGTATTACAATACGCTTACGATACGACGCCGTGTGCGAAGGCTCTTACAATGCCTAAGGCCTACAGTCGCGCAGCGCTGGCAGCGCTCAGTGCGCGCGTAAATAAGAGATGGAAAACGTCATGCACGATCCGCAATCCGCGAAATCGATCGAAAACAGTTAGCGCGTGCCCGAAGCGGCAACATTAATTGCCGATCGTGTAAAATCTGACAGTTGAATCGTACATTAGGGAGAAAAATTAATCAGAAAAAAATACCGAACCGCCCATACTTCGGTATTTTGTCATATCAAACACCGAATACAGTGCTAAAATACCGAACACCTGGCAACCCTGGCCATTATTGACAGAACGGAACAAGAATAATATTTAACATGGGACGTAACAAGCATGCTTGGAATATAGGACGCAAAATGTAGGTCAAAACAGGAACATAGCCCTATTTGTTAACCTAGCCTATACATATTTGCGGGCTTAACCGCACGAGAAGTGAACCACAGAATTTCAGTCTACAATAATGAAACCTCATTCCAGATTTTCAGTGAGTACAGACGCCTGCACATCAATCTATCCAAAAATGTCAATGGAGGTACCTACCAACTAAAATCTGGCCAGTTTTTTTTTCTAAGCTGATGGCTTCGTGCGATTAGCACATTTAGCCAGTGTCAAAGTAATTTTTCTTACAAGTAATACATAAATAAACAATGTTTCCTACCTGTATGATGATGATGAATAATAATAGAAATGAGAAGTGAGAAATGATATACCCCCCAACCCCTCGAGTATCTCAGTAAAGATGTGGGGCTTTACTAAGTCTTCACGCGACTTCTTGAGACAATTTGAAAAGTGCCGTTGCACTGTTTTGTTTCATTTGCCAACACTCATGCACACTCACGAACACTTAACGGTTAATAATCCACCATTATTTCACATTAATATTCGACATTTATAACACAAATTTTAGAAAATAAAACAAAACCGCAGACATGACTCTTCACTTTCCCGCCAAGAACCTCTGTCAAAGGAGGTAACTAAAATCTGGCCAGTTAATGTGCCGAAGTACACTTTATGGAAAAAAATACTCTATTAAACGCTGAATACTATAGCAGGTCTACTTTGTTTGTTAGTTGAAAAAAACAAAATAATTATTATTTCAGTTTGAAAAAATACACCATTCTAGACCCTGTCTATGGTTAAATAATCTGTTGTGATACAATTATCAACAGGAACCAAATCACGAGGAAAAACGGAATACCACAGGGAATAGCCAAGTTATTAAATAAAAAAAGGAATCGCAAACGAACACAACGAAGCACCCCGAAACGCCACGGAATGACATTTTTAGTAATTTTTTGTATTTTGAAATTTGTAGCGTTTTGTTACTTGCAGAGAGACAGTTATTTGCTGATTTTAATATTATTATTTTCTATTTTTTATTGTTTTACGCCCATTAAATTATGTATTGATAAAAATGGACGATAAGTAGTACGTTTAAGTATTGCATAAGCAAAAATTAACAGCAAATAAAATATTTTTTTAACACTACAGGTTTTGGAGAAGTCTGATACTAAACGCAATTGAACATCCAATGTTACCACATGATAAAAATGTGTTACAAGTAATTAACAACTTTATTAATTTATTATCTAGTAATACCTATCTAAAAATAAAAGCAAAATGATACGTTTTTCGGAATCGCTGAATTTTTCTCCACATTGGTACAAACATGGCCAAAGATGTATGGACCTCTATTAATACTAGCTGACCCGGCGGACTTCGTACCGCTTTGACAATTTCTATGACAACAAATCAATGACATTTATCTACCTACTATATAAATCTCTTTGCAACAAAACAAACAAATCGTATTTCTATTTATTTATCATTAAGCAATTTTTTTCTAGTAATAAATATAGCCTATGTTACTCAGCACTAATGTAGCATTATAATGGTGAAAGAATTTTTTAAATTTGTCCAGTAGTTTTTGAGTTTATTAGTTACAAACAAAAATACAAAGCTTTCCTCTTTATAATCTATCTATATTCTATACTATAATAATATAAAGCTGAATAGTTTGTTTGTTTGTTTGGTTGAACGCGGTAATCTCAGGAACTACTGGTTCGAATTGAAAAATTGTGTTTGTGTTAAATAGTCCGTTTATTTCACGCTATGACTAATAGAACGCGGGTGAAACCGCGGGGCAAAGCTAGTCATTATATAAATCTTCTGTGCGTGTGTATGTTACTGAACTCCTTCTAAACGGCTGGACCGATTAGAATGAATTTTTCTGTGTGGGTTCAAGCGGATTCGAGAATGGTTTAGATTTACAATTGGACCCGGAAGGTGGCGCTGCTATAGGGGTCCATCATGGGGTACGGGTGTTCTTAAGCGGACGAATGATTTGTTTGTTTTGTTGTCATGGAAACTTTCAAAGCGGTATGAAGTCCACCGGTCAGCTAGTATTAGTATAGAAGTGTTGACATTTTGCGTCTGATTTGCAGGTGTGTGTACGTACACAACACTTCCTCCAACATCACCAGTTACTCAATTCGTCTGCCAACTACGGCCGTTGTTGCTATCCCGCATTTGCCTTACTATCTACTTAAGCAAATGTCAAAACTTATAAATAGACGGCAGCTGCTTGCTTTCTGCTGTGATAAAATTCTTCCCAGATTCCGAATGATGGTGTGAACCGTGAAATCTTTTTCTGCCGCCAAGCAGCATTGTTTTGCTGTTTCGGCTTAAAAGGCGGTAGATCCAGTAAAAATACAAGGCAATTCGATTTCTTCTTTATTTTGCTGTAGAATTGTAGAAATTAAAGAATTTGTATAACAACATTTTTACTATTCTTGTTCGTCACCAGGAGGCACTGCTTCAATGCCATACAAACCCAATTTTTTGTTAACGTGGTCGAAGGGTTAATGGAACTCGCACATGACACTTATTTATTTTATTTTATTTAATAGGACAACCAACAAAATTAACACTAAATTAAATTAAAGTTGTTTTTGTACAAAAAGGACTTAAGCTAAGTGTCACCTTATTCTTTGTTTATCCCCTTACAAATAAACAAAGAATAAGGTCCGAGTAGTTATACTGTGTTTTGTTCCTGTCATGTAAACGTTAAAATGAAACAACTTTTACAGATCTACTCGCGTTTATTTTACACATTACTTATTTAATGTTTATCCTGACGTTTCGAACCCTTTGCAGGGTTCGTGGTCACAGGGAGACTGAGGTGATGGTCATCTCATAATTAGTTGGTAGCTTGTATACCCTCATTTAAATTTAATCAGGTGTGTTCCATTTTACGCAGAAAGAGCTTACAGTATCTTTTGGTCTGGCAGTATGGTGTCGGGGCTGGGATTTAATATTTTGTATGATGGGATCCCAGGCTGGTGGTAGGATATTGAAATAAGTAATGTGTAATATAAACGCGAGTAGATCCGTAAAAGTTGTTTTATTCAATGTGTAGTGTTCGCGTAAACTTTAGAAAACAATATGTAAAACGTTATTTCAAATTAGAAAGAGAAAAAACACGGAATAACTATTCGGACCTTTTTCTTTGTTTACTTGTAAGGAGGTTAAAAGTTTCAGGTTCGAAACGCGTGCGTGACTCCCTTGGTGTCTCAAAGGTTTATTAGCTGAGGTTCATGGTCCATCATGGGGGTTAGCTCATACTTCAGCTCATCGTCATAAAATAATGCTTGTTTCATGATGTAAGCCTATGTTGATGATGATGATGGTGATGATGTTTTAGGTCACCTTGAAACGTGACACTAATGCCCATTTTCACCATTGATCCCTAAGTTTTTGGTGACCACTAAGCCATTTTAGGTGACAGTTCTGCTCCAACAACTGTCACCTAACATGGCTTAGGGGTCACCTAAAACTTAGGGGTCAATGGTGAAATCAGGCATAAGTTGTCTAATTTTGTTCTTTAAAATACTGCTTCGCCTTAAAAAGTAAGATGAAATATTTAAGCGAAATCGTGAATATTGTGTGGCACCGAGATTGCTACTTTTATGTTTAGCAAATTACACACAAAGCTCGGAAAAACTCTGTTTGGCTTCTTCTAAAATTAACAATCCCTTTGCGAAATTTAAGTCTGACTGTTACGCGACCAGACGTTTGGAACTTTCGATGTGTTTCGTTTCGTTCAAGTTGTTTTGAACCTTGACAAAGAAGGTTTTAAATTGAAACTCGAACACGAGAATAAAGTACAGTGGTGATAATAAAAGTAGTACTTGTCAATGATTGTTTCGGTTTTTTAATCAAATGGATATATTTTGATTGAGGACGTTCTCTGTTCGTTCGTTTGTTTTCGTTAAAGTAAAGCAGTAATTATACTCTATGATTACAAATGTTTATATAATTTTTAACGCAAATTTTGTTGCGAACAAATTACAAAAACACAAATGTTGAAAAAATTTCCACGAGCAGGGTTTGAACCTGCACCCTTCTGACATACCGGGTCAGGTGCTCTTCCAATTGAGCTATCGTGGTTCTAACCAGCCCGCCGAAATTATTCAACACTATTTACTTTTTACTTTGAAAGCCAAAGGCGCCCATTCAATGTTAACAACTACCGTCATTAACATCCGATCATAAAATTTCCACGAGCAGGGTTTGAACCTTTTTTGATTTTTTCAACATTTGTGTTTTTGTAATTTGTTCGCAACAAAATTTGCGTTAAAAATTATATAAACATTTATAAATAGCTTGCCTACTTCTTAACTGATCTTTAGTATTTGTAAAATATTATGATCGGATGTTAATGACGGTAGTTATTAACATTGAATGGGCGCCTTTGGCTTTCAAAGTAAAAAGTAAATAGTGTTGAATAATTTCGGCGGGCTGGTTAGAACCACGATAGCTCAATTGGAAGAGCACCTGACCCGGTATGTCAGAAGGGTACAGGTTCAAACCCTGCTCGTGGAAATTTTTTCAACATTTGTGTTTTTTTCTATGATTACAGTTAATATTTATAAAATACACTGAAAAAATTAAATGCCTACCCGACCCAGCCAGGAATCGAACCTGAGTCTTCCGCAATCCGAGCGGCTTCACTGACCATTATGCTACCGGGAAGGCTGACGTAAGCACTGAATTTTTTATAAATATTTAATTCAGCTTCAGTGCAGCAATTAGCACTTAAAAATAAAAAAATAAAAATTACAATTATTATTAGCAATCAATTTTGATTTTCATACTAAAATCACGAAGTGAACTGTACCAGCTTGAGCTTTCGTCGAAATCCGAGGCAGATAAGAAGATAAGCCTCTTAACGACTTAGGACTTGAACCACGTAATTTGGGTCAATTTTTTAGTCCATCCCCACGTAAAAGTTTAAGCTGGTTTTTGGGCATTAGCTTTGAATGTGCTTAACAAGAATAGAAAAGTTCCTATTTATTTTTATACACATGGGTAAGTACCTTGTAAGTACCCATTATATTACCATAGGCAAAATAAAATAAAATATTACTATTGGAAAAGTAAAAAAAAAATTGTAGCTTACTCATACGCATGTTTATTGAAAAAAAGTACGTCAAACGAGATTTAGGTATATCACTTGAGATGAGACATTTTTATATTCGAACCTCAAGATTCTGAGTGCTTACCATTAATAATAATTGTTTTCTAGTAAGATCTAATGCGTATGTTTTTTGTAAAGTCCCAAACATTAGACGACTTTAAAAGTGCTATTTACATACTTAATGAATTTAAAAGGTGTTGCAAAAGTCTGCTTTGGCAAAGTGAATAGACATTTTATGAAAGGCCTTTTAAGGCTTAATGTGGCTTTAAATCTTTTTTGTGTCATACTGTAAATTAAAACAAAGTTTTTATATTTTAAGAAGTTAAATTATTCATATGCTTATTTATAGCCACAGATTAGATAAAAGTACGAGTAAGTACAGATGTTGCACTTCTTTGACCTTAACAACCGTTGTAATAAACAGAAATAAACATAGTGCGTGGTGGAGCGTGCATGGTTTAAAAAAATTATTGCACTTATTTTTTTATATTACGAAGTAACGATTCTCTACATGACATATTTTCGTCGTTCGGTCAGGTGGCAGCCTAAAATAATAATATTGAAGTGCTAAATTTCCAAGAAAACAAATAAATAATTATGTCTAAAATAAATTAACCATTGTTCACTTAGTAACAAAAAGGACAAAGATTAAATATAATAAGTAAGACTGAATGAAGATTTATCGGTAGTTACCGTATTTTTTTAAAGACCTTAACTATTTAGAATCTGCTTCAAATGTAAAAGATTTACAAAACGCACATAGGACTTCTTAAATTTTTCAGCGTCAAAAACATTTACAGCTTTTGTTGGAACACATGTGCGAAAAAAAAAACGACCTAGTTTCAACAAAAAAATACTTGTTTTCAGTTTCAGTCTTAGATCCAGAGGTCTCCAATTCGATTTCCAGGGGTAGTACAAATTGTGCTTGGCTTAGTTGGAGGTAAGGCTTGTTTCAATCGTCATGGTTAGCTACAATCATCTTAAATCTAAACTATGACACCATTACAATAAGGTTACAACAACAAATTACACCAATATTGTGTTCTGCAATAGGGACGTTCCCAATATAGAATACGTTTCCCGTGACGGTAAAGAGAGAGAGGAGAAGAGTTATAAGCATCGATACGTTCAAGAACTTCAGATTTTTTTTTGAGAGAGATTGCTGATGGCCTCAAACGGCATATTCAGCGTCACCGGGCTTTTTTGAGGGCGGCGAGGTACGTAAAGGGTATCTCAAGCCGTGTGAAACGAATCACCTTCTGAGGTTTTCTAGAGGGAACGGCTTCACACACACTTAAAAGTGCGTGTCCCCGAGCCCTACTAGATTCTCCGAAGGGTTCGGATCGGATTGGTTCAGATATTTAGTTTAATGAATAATGTATTGGTCCATATTGGGGACATATTCCATATTCGGTACTTTCTCTACTAGATTCTTCGGGGCACCGGCATACGACCTGGGTATCGCGTACAGAGAACCAGATGACGCTTACAAAAGCTTGAACCTCAGCTCAGGTTAACCGCGTCGCGAGGGAAATCTTTTCTTGGCAGATGCGTGGTAGCTATAAAATGTACAGTAGAAGATGCCATACTGATTGATACAGTCTCACAGCGAGGATGTAGGTTATGAATCTTGAGTTTACGACGGTGGCAGCGTGAGGCGAAGCTTCGAGTGATAAATAACAGCGGTGTAACTTTTCCTATAAGTCTGGACGGGTTGAGAGCAATCAGTGTTATTGCACAATTTGTGGAGTAACACAAAATGGCCGACATTGTTTGGACCGTCTGATTTCGTTTTAAAGGAAAACTATAATGGATTTTTGTTTTGTGTGTCTGTTCTAAAAATAGGAACCTTACCTTTTCATAGGTAGTATTAAATACCTACTATCCCACTACACACAGACACACAAAATAAAAGCACGTCAGGCTATCAAGGTGTGATTTAGGTGATCGTTACTGGAGATTATTTTCAAAAACCTTATACTTTGTTTTATCCAAATTTTGGAAAAAACTAAGTTTGCTTAAGATTATCCATGATATGCTAACATTACAAAGGTATGTCAAAAAACTCTACCTAATCCGATCTATGGTAATAATATAATAATATTATGGTAAATAAAAAACAACTGCATAGTAATGAAAAGACGCTAGTAATTTAGCAACGGTTTTCTTTGCAACTTTATTTACAGTTTTCGCTGTTTTCAGATAATGACCGGAAACAATGAAAAAGTAGAATCGCTTAATTTCTCAAAGTAAATCTAGTTCTGTAATGTTGGTCTGTCATCAATCATCACTGTGAGGTTTAAACACTTGTATCGATATTATTGATACACCTACCTAATATATTGGGTCCTTACCTATGAAATTGACGCTTTTTTCTCACTTATTAATAGGTGTCTTACTGCTAAAAGTCAATATCGGTCAATATTTTTATATTGACTACTTTTTTGTTCGCGGAATTGTCCTTTTGTTTCATTGTAACTTTGAAGGGACTTGATTTTGTTTCTTTTTAATGTCTGCTATAGGTATTTAGCTAGTGAAACAAACACACTCTACAATTTTTATAGTGTTAATATAAATATATGCTAAGAAAATTTAAAAAAACGTTAGTATGAAAAATAAAATTTTATAAAAAATCCTCATACAAAACGTCAATTTCATAGGTAAGGACCTAATAGAAAAAAAAACATTCCTTTATTAAATATTACAACAATAATTCATCCACGTCGCAAACGACTTCCACAGGCTTAATAACGTAAATGTAATTAGAAACGGAGGCTTTACGTATCGGTGCGAGCCGAAACATTAATAATAAATTAGCTAACAACGTGACCATATTAGAATTACCTTAGCATTTACCTCTCGTGCCAGCGGTAAAGCGTTAATTTGTTAAAATTAAAATTATCATCACAACAACGGCGCATTAGTCAGACGAAATTGGTTCATAAATATTAAAGAGAGCGTCAAGTTTAATAATGTAAGCGGTTTGTTTATGTTAATGAAACGATCTAATCTTTTTTTCCCAACTTTTCGCTGCAGTCCCAATCTAGATCTGTACCGAACGCCTCGGAGAATCTAGTAGCGGTCGGGAGACACGCTTGCGGGATGCCATCCCCTTATGTATAATAATAAATAATTTATTTCAGATTTCAATATCCTTATAATTTAGACATAAAATAATCCAATACAATCAAATTAAATTAAATCAAATTACATTACATTCATCATCTCAGCCAAAAGACATCCATTGACATAGGCCTCCCCCAAGGATCTCCACAACGACCGGTTTTGTGCTGCTCGCATCCAGCGGCTTCCCGCGACCTTCACCAGATCGTCGGCCCACCTTGTTGGAGGTCTGCTCACACTGCGCTTTCTGTTACATGCCGTTACATTCCGTTACATTCCGTTACATTCCGTTTCATTACATTACCTATAAAATATACATATACAACGTGTAACAACAAGGTGTGGTCAAAATAAATAGATCCAAACACATTTCTGTTACACGTTGTATATCAAAATAAAAAAGAAATAAATAATCAATAAAATAAAATAAAATAAATGTCGCAAACAATAATCATAAACACCAGCAACACCACCACCTTTAGTATATCAATGTGAATGCAAAAGTTAAAATAATAAACAATGATTGTTTAATGGCAAATGCAGAATTTTTATTTTATAAAAATATATTTTATTTCTCTCATTGCTTTCATTGAAGTCTTATTTCCTTTTCGATAAACGCTGCAATGCGTCCATTTCGTTTTAACACGGTTCTCGTTAAAATTATGAATATTGGAAACATAAGCTCTTTTGTCTGATTCAAAACGAATACTCTCATGTAAAATGTATTATTGATTCAGCTCTGTGTAGTTCGTCGAACAAAAACATCGAATATAATATTCTCGCAGGTAGGATTAAATTTTCCTGTTAAATAATTATTAAAAGCCGGTGTAGGGCTCCCACATAGACTTATTTATTTATTCATTTTTACTTACCAACCAACAGTTGTTTACTCGTACATTTAATTAAACAATTATATCTGGTCGCACACAAACACAACCGGTCGTTGTGGAAATCCTTGGGGGAGGCCTTTGTCCAGCAGTGGCCGTCTTTTGCCCGATCCGATCCGTACCCGAATCTAGTAAGAAACGTGGACACGTACTAGTGCGTGATGCTTTTTCTCTAGAAAACCACTGACGGTGTTTCGTTTCACACTGCTTGGGGAATCCTTTAAGTTTCCCGCCGCCACAAAAGTCTGGTGACGCTAAAAATGCCGTCGTACAACCAAGATTCTTAAAAGTTACTTATAAGTACTAATTTCTCTCTCTCTCTCACCTATCTCTCTATCTCTTTCACCATCTACAAGTAAGTGCCCATTAGCGTTTACTTGACAGATAGTCCATACAAAACTTTCACTTTAACACTAACCAGATATTGTGAAACAGGCCCTTAATGTAACAACTAATTACAGGTTTGACATTAAACACTTCACCAGGAAGGCTACATTCTCCTATTTCTGTTATATTGACTCTAACTGTTATGGTGACCTACTTAGCTAAGATGGCGGCAGCTAGCTAATCGGATTCAAAAAGTTACTACTACATACCAAACCAAGTATTTAAAGACGCAACTTACAGGTTGGCAAGGTGACAACGGCTAGTGACTGAGGCACAATCCTGATCCATTAGCTGTCCTCGAATCTGGACTCGTCGCATCCTGACTCTGCTTCTGCATGACATCAGTTAGAGCGGAGTCAACGCTTAGATTGTACGATTTCGACCGAACTTCGTGCTAAGGTAACAGTTTTGATTGATTGACACGTAAGATACAAATAAAATAATAAGCTAGTTAGAATCTCAGTTTTTAGAGCAGACCACCCACTGCTAGGAATGAAAGATGATGAATGAATGTGTAATATGCGGAATAAAAGTACGAGAAGAATAAAAGACAGAACTGGAATGACAGAGAACTGTAAAAATATGATCTCCAATCATGCTGGAGGAAGTAGCATAAAAAAAAACAGTTTTGATTGAACGTTGTTTTTATTATTTTTTCATTGTTTTCTTATTATTTTTTATTCTTCTGCTTGCTTCTGCTTCTGCTTCTGCAGAGCCAGGATGCTAAGACAGCTAGTGGAGCAAGTTTATGCCTCACAGCCGTCCTCGCCTTGTCGACCCGTAAATCTTCTTCACACCTCGTTTAAAGGAACCTATAGGAGCGATGCGTAATGTGCTAAGCTGTTATACAAATACCAGAAGTATCAACTATCGTAAGGGACATTTTGGCCAAAATGAGTTTTATTTTAGGATTCAGATTTTTCCGCTCTATCGATTGGTATACTTAGAATTGCTTTACCGTTCAAAAAATGTCCCCTACGTTAACCATTTTTAGGCAATCTAGTACGATTTTCACAAAAATATTTGATTATTATTAACTTACATCAAATTTCACCGCTAAAATTATCCTTTAAAGTAAATTAACGTATATTTTTCGAAAGCTTCTAGCCGCTTACATTATTTTTCATCCTTTATTTTTTATTTACACCTTAAATTTCAGTAACGGAAGAAGCATGTCAACATTTATTTTTAATGTAAGGGACATGCTATCTTTGAAACTACTAAGTTTTATGAAACTTAACAACAATGATAAGAAAGATAAGATAAAACTAAGAAACTTTGTCCTGTACGTCAATAAAATCAGATAAAACGCTAAAAAGTTACACACAGGTATAGAAAAATAAAAGTTTTTTGGCTCTCCTGAAAAATCGTGGTTTATCCCTTACATTAATTGATACTTCCGGTATCGAAATGTAAAAAAAGCCCTGTCCGATCCGTAACGGTGTTATTAGGTATTGAGATTCAGTTCTATTTACGTAGGTAATTATTTTAAAAAATAAATGAAAAAGATGTACTTCGGTAAAAAAATTCTAAATGACAAAACTTACAAGGCAATACTTTTGTCGGCACTTCGGTAGGTACAATAGGACCTTTGGCACCGCCGCCATTTAAAATGCGGTCACATTTAAAAAATTAGCTAGATTTTGGGGTAATTTAAGCAATTTCGGCTTAAATTACCCCAAAATCCCACAAAAGTTGCATTTTAAATTACGATAACTCTTTTATTTTCATATTTCTTTTTTTGTATACGGTCCCCTTAGCGATCGAACATGTTTTTTTTACATATTATATATACTATACGAGGAGCTCGATGGCACAGTGGTTAACGCGCCCGGTCTGCGAAGGCTGAGGTTAAGCAACTTTCGCAAAGGCCGGTCATCGGATGGGCGACTAAGAAATTAATCATCTCGAGCTCCTCCGTGCTTCGGAAGGCACGTAAAGCCGTTGGTCCCGGCTGCATTAGCAGTCGTTAATAACCACCGCACCGCACTGGGCCCGCGTGGTGGTTTATGGCCCGTTCTCCCTATCCATCCATAGGGAAGGCTCGTGCCCCAGCAGTGGGGACATAAAAATGAGCTGATGATGATGACATACGAGCGTTGTTATAATTGATCTATGAAAGCGAAATGTTAAATAAGAGAGGCCATTTGGAGAGCTTTATATTTTTAGTGAAAAAGAAAGGTCAATATATTTTTTTCTTTACAAAAATTACTTGTGATTCACGAACATGACAAACATGCTTGATGTATATTTCTTTTGACTTTCTAACGTCTAGACGACCCGGCAAACAAATAAAACCAATTGAATATTCCATGGCTGTTTAAGTTCTAGGCTCAAGCTCAATGTCTATTTTTAGACGATTCTTATTTATATGTTAATTTGTGTTTTTCATTAATCAATTAGTTTTCGAAGAAATAGATTAGCTTTAACTATAAACTTCTTTTTAAAGTTTTATTTTAACAACTGTGTGTATTTGTGCATTCATATTCGGGATTCAATAGCTTCATACACTCATTAGCTGTTAGAGGATATAAAATAGCAGTTGCTTTTTAAATATCTTGTATTGACAACCCTATAATATGTAGGTACTTACAAATATATATAACAGTCCACTATTTGAAACCAATAAAGGATTTATCGAATAGCTGGGTAAGACCGCACTCACACAGCTTACAATATACATCATCCCTACTAATATTATAAATGTGAATGTGGGTTTGTTTGTTACGCTTTCACGCAGAAACTACTCAACCGATCATCATGAAACTTTGTACACATATTCTCAAAGGTATTAGGAAGGATCTGGATAACAGGAAACTGTCAAAGCGGTACGAAGTCCGCCGCGTCAGCTAGTAGTATATAATTTCTGTTCAGTTTTGTGAGGCTTGTGCTAGTCCGCCGGTTAAACGGTTTAATACCATATCTAAAGGCTGATAATGATGATGATGATGATGATGATGATGATGATGATGATGATGATGATGATGATGATGATGATGCCCATCTAATGAGCCTGACGCCATAACCATAATGTTAAGAGCATTGTTGTGTTCCGTCCGACAGTTAGAGGTAACATAGCCAATTCGTCAGGAAAACTGTTCTGTGGTGGTGAAGGATTCCGAGTGAAGTGCGCTTCATTTGCCATAAGTGCTGTTGCGAAAATAATTTAAAAAAAAACAATTTAAAAAAAGTGCGCAACAAAATTTGCGTAAAATTATATACAAACCATAAAACAAAAACTGTTTAAGCAAAAACAATTGTTCGCGTTACAGCAAGTAAACAAATCAAGTACTTCTAAGCAGCTACTACATTCGAATTTCATCTTAAAAGTGATTATTTACTTTATGCCTTACAAGCTAAATATAAGAACCGTACAACATTTCCCAAAGAACGTCCAATAATTTATAGCGTCGTAAATTGGGACGCTTTTGACCAAAAACGAGTAATCAGGTAACTTACCGACCTATATTGGAACTGTTACGATATAGTCTATAAACTGTCCCGCTGCTCGGCAAATGCCTCCATCATATAAAAGAAGTCATCGCTACGAAGTTGGAGGTCGGAGTCATTGATGGATACCTTAATCACTACGCTTACTAAATGCGATGATAATCACAAACCCGGGCTATGCATCAAAAATCCCGAACACACCTTGCCCGACCCAGCTCCATAGAATCCAGGTATTCAGGATATACGGACTGTTTTATTGACTAGCCTGTCAGCTAACTACCTTATTGATTTGAAACTCTCTATCAAAGTTATTACGGTTCTATTTTACGGTTCCGAGTAAGAGCAAATATATTCTCCATTTCACGAGATGTAGCCTTTGTCAGCATATTCTCAGAATTTAGAATTTCCCATTTTGTGATCCAAACATTGCTTGTGCATTTCTGTATTTCAACGAAATAGATATCTTCTATTTGGAATATTAATGGTATGCTTTGAAACTCGTGTATAATTAATTCCAGTTGCTATTTTCAATAATCAAATAACACAATAAGAGGAACTCCAACAAAGCATTGCGACCAACTATTATGTTCGGACCATTCATCAAATTCATGATATAGTTACGGATAATTAATATTCAAACTGAAAATTTATTTTAGTCTAATTCGTCATAGCCCTTGTACGTTAGAATTCTGGAAAATCTACAAAAAAGTGTAAGCCCATAGACGCTGAAAATTCAAGAATACCAGAAGATTAATGATCTTTCTCATAAAACATTTTGAGCGCCGTATCTCAAGTATCATCAAATCTGTCTCCAATAATTGGTGCTTGCAGCTGACAGCTCCAGAAAGTAGAAAATGGACGCGGAGCTTCAGTCCAATTATTATTTATGATGCCCTACATAAGTTAAATAAGGCCGACATATTCAATTTAACGCCTAAACCCACGTACGTCCGATATTGATTTGATTCAGATGCCGTGACGTACGATGCAACAGGTCGTGCATACGGCCCTCGAATAACTCACACACCGACACATTTCCTGTCGTTTAACAGCTATTATCGGTGCAATAAAGTCTACAATCGACTGTTGAGATACAGCGACAATATTGCAAATGCAGAATCTAGGTTTTCCCGGGGATCGTTAGAGAGGGATGGATAGCTCAAACCGGAGAACCTAGCCCTAGCTCGGTGATCGGTCCTGCAAACAGCCGGTATGTTGAAATTTAAAATGAGAGTAAATAAAATAGTACCGTGTGCTTGTTAAGGTTTGTTTGTGTTTGAACTGTACAGAATAAAGTTGTAATTTGCGATACGTTCCACACTAGGAATCCATTTGTGTACTCGTAATTTGCTAAATTATTTGCTAGCTGGTTTGTTTGCTAGTTTTGATTCTTTGTATATCTTGGGAGTATTTAACTATGAGTTAGTTAGGTTGATATTGATGTCTAAGCTGATGTTGTTGCTATATATTCCAGTTAGTTAACTAGCTTATTATAGCAGTAATCAGTCCAGTATGTACCGGCTAAGATAAAAAATGCTCATTTAAATGCTTTGCAATGTCCAAAAGAGTATGGAATCAAAAGGGGTAAGTGGGCCATCCATAGACCCCCAATCTGGCCGACTTATAGCTAAGACAATCTTTGCCATTATTACAGCAACAAATAGCTCAAGCAAAAGGCTTAATTAACGTGCCTTTTCAAAAAACATTGGCAAGTTGACAATAAAAATTTTAGTTCCTTGATTTGTTTGACTTTTGAAAATAACTTTTAAAGGACATTTTACTTTGACATCGACGTTAATAAAGCACAACCACAACGAATGCCTTCAAGTTGCTTCAAGTTGCCAACACATGCTTGCACATCAACCTTGGTACCACAAACTGTCAAATTTTCTTATTAGACTTTGAACTGTATGCCTATAGCTTAAGGTTGATAATGTTTTGAAGAAATTTGACAGTTTTGGATAGGTGTGCAGGCGTCTATACCTACCTACTGAGAGTTTCATCATCATCATCATCAGCTTATTTATGTTCTCACTACTGGGGCAGGAGCCTTTCCTATGGATGGATAGGAAGAAAGGGCCATAAACCACCACGTGGGCCCAGCGGTTTGGTAGTTGATAACGACTGCTAATGCAGCCGGGACCAACGGCTTTATGTGCCTTCCGAAACACGGAGGAGCTCGAGATGATACATTTTCGGTCATCCATTGGATGACCGCCCAAAAGTTGCTTAATATTAGCAATCGCAGACCGGATGCTATAACCACTGCGCCATCGCCATCGAGCTTCTCCACCTCCTTCACCTCCTTGGAGTTTAAAATGCTTTAAAAACAAATTGCAGTTTTGCAACTTTGGTTTGCAAAAAAACATACATGACATCATACACTGTGTTACGAAATCTTTCGTTGAATCTTCATTTCTATTTTTAACTATTGTAATTTTAATTGTTAAAAGTTGTATTGATTAGCACCACACTGGCTCATTGTTCCGGGAAACTGTGAAGCTGGGTGAAAATGGCTATGATGTTGTCCAACCTACGCTGTGAAGAGAAATGCTAAGAAGAGTACCTATTGACTAGTTCTTTTCTTTTAAATCTGCTTCGTTTTGTTTCTAAACTATTATGAACTACCAGTTTCCTTTTATCCAGCTTTTTATTATAATGTCATATCCATCTAGCCATCCAACACCAAGTTTGACGACCTCCTTGGTCGAGTGGTTTGTGCACCGGTTTTCATGGTGTCGCCATCTCCGAGGTCCCGGGTTCGATCCCCGGTCGGGTCAATTTAGAAATTATTGTTTGTCTGAATTGTCTCGGGTCTGGGCTTTTTCTATGTATAATAAGTATGTATTTAAGTATTTTAAGTATGTTTATCCGTTGTCTAGTAACCATTTAACAAGTTTCATAACGAAGCTTCTCTTGGGCTAGATAATTGGTGTGAGTGTAGGAAAGTTTATTTATTTGTAATAAGCTAATTAATACACCAGTAGTAAGAGTTACGGGAACCAGGTCACCCGGGCTGTGTCACGACCCTGCAGACTGGCCGGGCTTGCTATAAATAAACGGGATTGCAGTTACCTTTGCACTTTGCGTAACATTGCTCGCACCCGCTCTATCGATTTACCGGGACACCAGTGCTATCCCACTCATATTTATATGTTGCTGTGATGCTGTCATAACGTGTTTATTACCAATTGGTTTCATGTGATTGAAAAGTTTCGAATTTGTTATTTGAGATGGATGATGGTGTCACTTTAACCGTATCATTTATTGCTTATTTGTATTTGGTTTTTTTGTATACAAATTTAAGAGCAGGTACAGTCAACTTTGAAATCAAAACCTACCATTTTAAATGAAACAAAAAAGTTGTATAACTTTTTTCAAGTGAATATTCTGTTATTTTTGTGTTTTGTTAAACGTTACGTAGTAAGTAATTAATCTTTAGCTCCATTAATAATTGTATTCTTCACCGTTGTTTACAGTTCAGTTGACTGATTAGTTTAGTTTAGTTAACTATTACACCATATTTTCACTTTATTTGACTAATGACATAACGAGATATTGATCTCAATCAAACAGTATTTTTTAAAAAAACTTTATATCAGACCATGGATCCACAACCCCTTACAAATAAACAAAGAATAAGGTCCGAATAGTTATTCCTCAGAATAATAACTAAAGTAATAGAAACCGGACTAAAATAGCAGCACAAATTCATCAGTTCGCACTATTCTAACGAATAAACCTATGTGATATGTTGGAAAGAGATCGATTGTCCCTTTTCTTTCGTTATTTCGAATGTGTCACCAGATTTGTGACGTCATTTTTGAGGTAATGTGGTGACTTTATCGACTATAATATCGATCTAAATAATTGAAAACAACAACATAGCATTTCTTTTGTCACTATATTTATTAAACATAAATTATGTTAATTTGACAATAAATACACAATAATACAACCCAAACCATCAATTGCACTATCAAACAGCAAACTCATTGAAAAGCAACCTACTGGCATTAAGTTTTTAAATAACTAATATAGTATATTTAATTATGTATACAGAAACAAGTTAAATCATCATTGGAAAAACAATTAACTGTAGCAATTACACAAAATTTGTTATTAAAAGCAAATAATTTCGTAAACAATACATTAATTCAAAATTTGATGTGCAAGAGTGTTAATCTTGCGAAAGCGCCGTTTGGATATCTTTTCGCATCTTTCAAGTTTTATTTCTAACTATCTTATTCTTCTAATGTTATCAATTTCTGGTTTTGTTATTGTTGCCAACTATGCCAAGAAAAATCATAATTAATAAATTACATGATAACTCTTTTAAAAAAATTCAAAATAAAGATTCATTTCATTTTAAGTCATGTCATAAAATCATGTCATAAAAAAATTATCTCGTAAAGTAACAATTTTCGCGGAACATAAAACTGTTGTTAATGTAAGATAATAACAGAAGCCGTAATCTGGAATAGTGTTTCGAGCAAATCATACTGATATTTCATCAATTCTACTAACACCCTAGCTTTAATATTTTAGCTATAAAATTCGTACTGTAATAATTATAAAGTATGATTAAAAATACCCATACCGTTTTTTCTGATTCATTCATAATAATGAACAACGTAGGAACCGCATCTTCTCGAAGTCGTCTCTATTTCGTAACGTCTCCACTTACAAAGGAATCGGAGCTAAAATGCCTTGAGCAGATGCGGTTATGTCGTTTTGGTGTCCCAGGTTGGTCTACCAATACGTAAAAGCCATTTGTTTTTTTTTTCTTTTATCTTTTGGAAATCTGGAAATTAAAAGTATCGAATATCGATATATAAAAAAGAATGCACATTGTTTACGTCACTAAAGATGACAAAGAATGCCTGAGAGCATTTCTTATTTATCGCTAAAACAGCTTTTAAAATAGACTTTACGACTGGTTTTCGCTAGAAAATGGTACTACCAAATTTAATTTGTATTTATATTCGCTTATCAGCTCACATTCTATAAAAAATAAGTTGAAACTTACCGATGGAAAGTCAATAGTTGTTGACTATTTTCTTTCTTGTTTGAATGGGACCTGCAGCCCCTAATATATGAAATAGCGTCATTTACCAACATAAATAGTGAAAATTCGGTAAATATTCAAACGGAGTATGACCACTAGTTTGACATTTTCCACAATGATTATGCGAACAAGTCAAATATATCTAAAACGAACTGTCAGCTTTTAAATCAATGTACTTCTGAATTTGGCCGAGGCTTGGCCGGGCAATAGGACTCAGGGACTCAATTTTCTGATGACCGTTAGACATAACAATACAAAAAATAAAAACTAAGTGTCAACCATTTGTCGCACTCCAACCTCCTTTTCTAGCCATAAGATAGAACGGAACTAAACATAGTTGCACGATTTTTATTTTAGCCATCCTTCTATAGCTTTAGTTATTGTTCTGAGAGTTATTCCGTGTTTTTTCTCTTTTACTCTAATTTGAAATGACGTTTACATGACAGGAACAAAACACGGAGTAACTATTCGGACCTTATTCTTTGTTTATATGTATGTTAGTAACAATGAGTTTTAAAAAACTATGTTAGTAATAAACAAAAGGAAAGAATATATTATTTAATTCATATTACACCTACACCTATGACGCTCTTCAGAAGCACTAGGTATATGTGCATGAACATACACCCAGTGCCTTTAAATGGCACACTTAGGTGAATGACTAATCACATTCAGAATGCTGGTGGCTGGTGGTCCCAAGAACCAAAGGACTTTGCTACAAAATTTGAAACATCGTTAAATTAATTAATATGTTATTATAATTTTTATGACACTATTTTCAAATCTCTTCAATGATGTAGCAAATTTTAGACTACTAAATGTAGACTACCCAGAGCTAAAAATGAACATTATCAAACCTAGTTTATAATAATAGGCTCATATTATAAACTAGGTTTGATGAAACATGAATTTTATAGGGTGAGGTAGGCCATTTATTTAAAATGGGCTACCTCACCCTATAAAATTCAAAGTTCTCCTAATACTTCATTATACATACAGATTCAGTAGGGAGTCTTATTTAAATTAGGGAAAGTTAACAAAAGAAAACCCTATTAAGGGTCGTTAAATTTTAGTTAGACATTTGTATGTAAATACGAAGTTTCCCACACAGAGAGAAATGATACTACTTAGGAACAAAAGGCAAAGTTATTTAAAACTCTTATTCTATTTTGTAAGATAGATACTAGAACTCCTCAATTGTTGAGTTATTTCAATTAGGTATTTTAAGAGTGGGACCCATTTTTGTTCTCTGGGATCTCTGGAACCGATGTTTTGAGTGCGGGACCTAGACCACATAGGCAGTTAAATAAATAGATGATAAATAAAAGTAAGATACGCTATAAGATATAAATACTCAAGACGTGTCAATATTGATAAAGTAAAAAATCCGTACATCACTTATACATCACTACGCTACGTCATCACTTAATTAATTACTTTTTTCTAAGCCCGTACATCAATTACATTAACTGAAAAAGTATTAACCAAGTCACTGTCAAATATACTCGTAAATCACTGTTATATTAAATATCCATTTTCGTTTTCAATGGCCTTTGTAATTATGAGGATGAAATCAAGATGAAATTAGACTTCAATAATTCTTAAACACTAAAGCTCGGCTTCGGCGAAAGTAGATTAAGCCTTTGGATAGATTACTGATATTCCGAGTTAGTGATTTTTATTCATTGAATAAAAATGTGCACAATGATTAAATAATACCTACTCATTTACCTTTTCACACTAAAAGAGTCTTTTATGGAAGTATTTATTCTACTAAAAGGTATTGATGTTAAAATAACAATCTTTATTATTGTTATTCTCTCTGAAGATCAATGTTTAGACGATGGTTATGATGCTTTAAGTAACTAGGTAAAATTAAAATATTTTGATATCTTCCGTGCCTCGGAAGTCACATTAGTGGCTGGTCCTAGTATTAAAGATGACAGTTGTATACACCTAAAAGCCGCATTTCAAATTCTAATTTAAAATATTTCATTGCGAATATCAGAGATCCATTATGGGCCAGCTTGGCCAACAACTACTAAACAATGGATCTAATAAGTTATTATGGCCTTAATATGTATACAAGAAGCGTAATTGTATAATCTTCTGATTTTAGAACTTTTTATACTTTCATACCTACATATTTAATATGTTACTGAAACCAAACGCTAAAACCAACAAGAAATTTACATAACAAGAGAACCAAGTAAATAATTAGGCAGACAAACTCGATCTCGTATATCAAGAACAAAGAAACATTACCACAGCAAACAAAATTCCGTAGGCAATTAATCATGACCTGCCTAAACCATGCTAACAGAACCGCAGTAAGATTCCGCAAGTAAAGTTCCACGAGAGCGAACAAGCCATAAAATGTTACGCACCCCTCGCTCATCGTAGAACAAGCAACATTAAGCTACCGAGTTAAATATAACCGGTCGCTACAACAGCTACGAGCGCTACGTGTACACCGCTACGGAGTCAGGTAGTGCTACGAACGCGTCCTGCGTAGCGCTCCGTGCGTGTGTGCGTGGTCTACGAAGTATGGGTGCCCTACATTTCAACAGGGATGCCGCCTTCTCGCAATATAATGTCAGATAATACTCCCGAGGAGCGGGTGGTTTATATGGATCTCGGATACTGGTTATTTTTATTGCATCCGCTAGAGAATTTATTTTCCTCCATTGAAATATCATTCCAATTTCCTCGTGGTATTGTGTGACGTGTGATTGATAAAATGGATATGAGGGATCATGTAGACACTTGTTAGAACTTATATTAGTAGTGCGTGTGTTATACTTCCGTTCAGCACTGTAACTGAAAATAATCAGAAATAAAAATATAGTTTTTGTTACTACTAACACACTCATATAAAACATCGCAGGCTTATAGCTAAAAGACAAGCTTCTTGGTAGTTCAGAAGAGTTCACCTTTTTAAGTCGCTTTTTGTTACTTTACTTTACTAAATAAAAAAATAACAAACAAAATGATTCAATTAACCTTTTTACAAAACATTCTGAACCACTCTTAAGCTATTGGAAATTCACAAAATATATAGAACGTAGAACAAATGTCTTAATAAGGTAATTATAATACGTTGTTGAGAGATTATTAATGTTTGCAAATAACCCTGGTATAGTAAGTGGGTCACCTAAGAGACAGTCTGCGTGCCTTCGTATTCGGGGTAAGACCCTGGGCTTACAGCGGGCCCGTCCCTCACCGTGAACGGCCCTGTCTTTCATTTAATGTCAGGGGTCGTGCGATCGATGTAGCACCCGCCCACGCCCGCGTTCGTATCTCGTGCCTGGTATGCCTTAAAGCATAAGCGTTAGTGGTTATACTGCCGCGACGTCATTGTTAAAGACTTTTTATTATAATAATATTAAGTTTATTTATTTATAATATACAAATCCGTGGGTAAGTTGGTAGGTATTTATGACTTTGTTAGTACAGACTAGGTTGTATAATTGTTAACAACTCCGCTGGTCCGAAAATGATAACAATAAAAAAATCAATAGTTATGTGATACATTGTGTTACTCACACAGGACAGGGAAATTATTATAATATTATTTCTTGCTTTTGATTTCTTGCTACTGTTCGAAAACGGAGCAAACGCTTTGTCCGATATGAACAAAATGTTTTAACTATTGGAGAGGTACCTTACGGTATTTTTTAATGTTTAAGGTACCTACTCTCGATTGTTTTTTAGTAGAGATATTATTTTTTGCAGACGACATCATGAAAGCCGTTATGTCACACTCAAGCAAACAGTTCTGATTCAATACAGTAAGAAAAATCTATTAGAATCAATCAAAAAATACAGAAGCTAATCATTAGTTACAGGCGACAATTGACCTCAAAACCAGGTCCTTAAATTATAACACGCTAGCTGCTATGTCATCTAGCTTTCTATTTATTTTCTTTATATTCTAATGCAGCAGCAGTGTATTGTTGTGCATTTTTTTTTACTTAGTACAAAGAAGCTTTCAATGTTGTACATAATTGTTTTAAAATGTTGGGCACTCCCTCAAAATCTGCTTACAGCAATTTTTATCTTATCCGCTGTCTCTTATGCCTAAGACACGACAAAGCAAGGCCAAAGTCAAATGTTGCTGAAGGGACGGAAAGGCTCTAAACATCTGCCCACGCGGAACTCGAAAGCTCCAAATAATAATATTTGGTTATCCATGACAGACACGGGACCGGTGACCAAACATGACATTCGGTTGAGTATGGGAAAGTTTGATATCCATACATTTTTTTCCAAACTCCTCCTACTTCTATCTTCATCATTACCTTATATACGTGCTACTGCTGGGAGAAAGCCTTTCCACAATTGCACGTGGGGATTTAGCGATAACCCACCAAGCTGGCCCAATGCGGCTTGGTTTGTCTTATTGACCGTTATTATACGGCAACAACAAAGCTAATCACGAAGGCTTGAGAAAGCTTGAGATATTTGAATTTAGTCTCCCGTGACCCGGCATTGAAAAAGTTCCTTAACTGGCAAGATCAACGCATCCCTACGTTATAAATCACTATATAGTATTAAACAAAGTCGCTTCCCGCTGTCCCTATGTATGTATGTATGCTTAGATCTTTAAAACTACGCAACGGATTCTGCGGTTTTTTTAAATAGATAGAGTGATTAAAGAGAAAGGTTTATATGTATAAATATATGCATAATATAGTAGAGAAACACTGATCCTTTTAAAGGTTTCACATTTTTTTGCGCTTACATTGCAAACGTTGACTGAACCCTACGAGATAGATCAAAATAATGTACTACAGTATTGTACACCTTAAAAAGGTCTACAAAAAAGTTTCTGACGGTATATGACTATCTCTTAGGGATAACCCACAAAAATATTTTTTTATCCTTTACTTTTTACGTGAAATAATGGCTTATATACGAAGCGATTTTAAACAATACGGCAATAATCCTTATCCAATTAAGTACTTTAAATACATTGTGCATTTAATATAGATCAATATGGCCCTTTACATCATGTAATTTAAATGAATATTTTCGAAGATATTACAGATTTAAAATGCAGGGACATATAGCGGTTGCGTGTATCAGCATTGCACCCGTGCGAAGCCGGGGCGGGTCGCTAGTATTTTATAAGAAAAAGTTCACATAAAAGGCTACGCTGTATTCAATGCTATATAGACGCGTCGGAGCCTCGAACTGCTACTGAACGGGCCATAAGGCTTTTAACGCCCATATCAAACCCTGGGTATGCACCCGGAAACTTCCATGCCGTTTGGGAACCGAAACGCCACTCATATTCCGGAGGCCGATGTGGGTATCCGAGCGATTTCCACTCTACTCGTTTTCTAGAATGTAAACTGCTGAAAATTTGCAAAGGTAATTTTTGTTGCTTTCGCAGGTTGCTTATTATGTTTTTATGTTATTTCAAGTATATTACTTAACCCCTCTTTATGGGTTTTTATGACTGTAGAGGTGTCTATTATTGCTATGATACTCCATTCAACTAATGGATCATAATCTGACTGAATCCGTCCACTTTGGGACATAAACCTCTCCCAATGAATGCTACTTAGCCCAATCTTCTGCTCTTCTGTTCCGTATTGCCAACACTCTACGGAAATCAACCCACCATGATTCAGGAAGCTTTCTACACTACGCTTGCCAGTCGCGGTCTCTAATCCAGAACACATTTACCCCATCGGTTGTCAGTTAATTATAAGAAGAATTATTTTACTAGCCGTAACACATCTATGAGATACTGTATATGATTAGTAAAAAACAAAAAAAGATGTTGACGTGAAACACGTGAATTTACTCGTTTTTAATTTTACATATTATTAAAATATTTTTGTTTTGTTTATATAATTTTTAACGCAAATTTTGTTGCGAAACAAATTATAAAAACACAAATGATGAAAAAAATTTCACGAGCAGGATTTGAACCTGCACCCTTCTGACATACCGGGTCGGGTTTTTTTTACATATTATTATTTTACCCTAACGTTTTGAGCCCTTCACAGAGTTCATAGTGCCAAAAATTAAGTGCTCGCTTAAACGTTAGAAAACAATAAAAAAACGAAATTGAAAAACACGACACATAAACTGAGCGAGGCCAACAAGGTTCGTGTCTCAACTTAATGTCTTTACAACATTAGCGAGAGGGCCGCAAAGGGACTTTTGTAATGACGCGGTCTTGATAAGATGACATAAAAAGTATAATAAAAAAAAATTACCTATTGTGTAAATTAAGTGTGTAAGTTAAAAAAAAGACAATAGTAGTTACAGTTGTTGACATAAGACAGACCCAAATGGTGGCTCTTATTGTCGGACGCCAAGTATCACATTGGGTCGCAACGCTAACCTTAGAGATTTTTTTTGCACAAAAAAGAAGCCTTTGGCCTTTATCTCAAGATGGCAAGTAACGATAAGGCCCAAGATGAAAGCTTAAGGTGCTTACTTTACCCGTAATCTTTAACCATTGAGGAACTGGCTATCTTATCTCTAAATATCGAAATACAACAATTCTAACATAGCAATCAATGGCGATTGTCATTTTTATTTATATTTTCATATAGCAAAGAAGGTGAAGGTCGCGGGAAGCCGCTGGATGCGAGCAGCACAAAACCGGTCGTTGTGGAGATCCTTGGGGGAGGCCTTTGTCCAGCAGTGGACGTCTTTTGGCTGAGATGATGATGATGATGATGATAGCAAAGAACGCGACGGGCCGCTAGTAAACTAATAATTATGTATCACTTTAGAAAACCTAATTGTTACAATTAAAACCAGTGGCTTCCTGTACTGTTCCTGTTTTTTTTTTGTAAATTTCTATAACTGTCATATTATGATGACACGCTAGCAGGCAGAGCTTCTTAAAGAAACAACGCCGGTATTCATTAATATTCCGCTTTTATTAATATAAATAGCTTCCTCCTACGGGTTTAGAATCGACATAAGTATTACATCGTAAGATTAAATACATGTATGCACCAATTTCCTTTCTGCTCTTATACATATACTGTCAGGTTCATTCGTGTTTGCAAGTGTATTGCGACACGTAAGTTCATAGTGACGAGCATGACACTTAACATGGATACACTTTTGACTTGACTCTTATCCCATTGTATTAAGAGTTACATCGTTTACATATTAATGATCGCGACTGTATCGTCAACATTATTATAACACAATCGTGGTCAAAATATCAAAATAGCTATATTTTTCTACCTACATAATCAACTCTTTTGCGGATCTTACTTGCTTGCCTGACGCTTATCGAATTACGAAGGAAGTCATCATCGCCATACTTCGTTGCGTTACTTTGCGATCATATTAGCTTAAACATATAACAATATTATAAAAAGGGAAATATCGCAGAATACAGACGTTAAAGCGGAAAAATTCGGTTCTTATTTTAATAAGTCCTATTCTGTCTTCCATATACCTATTTCTTGTTTTACTCCGTTCTTCTTGACACTTTGTTCCACTTTCTCGCGCAAGTTGACGCGATACGCCGATTAACAAGCAACAATAATTTCTCCTAGACCGTAAGACTATAAAAGGTAAAACATATTCGTAAATTTTTTATTTGACGATATCTACATAGTACTTAGGTAATAACTTTACATAGAAAGAGCAGCTATGACTATTATTTTCATGAAGCGTACGGTACGAAAATTCTACACACATAAAAGGACGTAAGTGCTCTCAAGGAATGAGATGAAAATTTTAAATGGCACATAAAATAAACTAAGATCGGTTATGTACATTTAGATAATATTAAATTCGTCGCCGGTGGATTTTACGGTTGCAAAGGTTTGAGAGCCCAATAAAACTTGAGTACGTGTTACCGTAAGCACTTAGGATGCAAATGTTTTGAGATCGTGCTTAATGTGCAAAGTTACAAGGGCGCTCTTATTTTTAATCTGAAATTACAAATTTGTATTTAAAATCTCAAAACGCTGATGTATATATTTGGGTGCGAGCGTATCTTCGGCAAATATCAATTGACCATTTTATAATAGAACGATGAGTTTAATTTTACCTACATTATTACAACACTATCTATGCGTGTAGTAATCTAGATGGATGTATTGGATTTCTACCTATGAAATTGACGTTTTTTTCTCACTCATTAATAAGTGTATTACTTCTAAAACTCAATACCCGTTGTTATTATTATTGGACACATTTAACTATGATTATGTTACTTAGGCTTTAGTAATAACAATGATTTTTAATTTGGTGTCATTATGACCCATTTTTTTTTTATTGACTTCTTTTTTTAAAATCTGATTTGACCTTTTGTTTTATTGTAGCTTTAAAGGGACTTGTTTTTTTTTCTTTTTAAGGGCTGCTATATTTAGATAGTGAAACAAACACACTGCCCTACAATTTTTATAGTGTTAACATAAATAGATGCTAAGAACATTGAAACGTTAGTATTGAAAATTTTATATTATAAAAAATCTTCATACGAGACGTCAATATCAAAGTACCTAATACTTTGATTGTTTTACAGATTTTCTGGATATTGGTACATCAGCGCACTCATGCAGGCCAACCCGGACCTTGATGTTTTCGCAGATTAATGGAAGGTGGTTACATCTATGTCTCCATAAAGCTTGGCAAAATAAGTTAAAGCTTGACAAAATAAATGATCAACGAACACTGCTAAATATTTCAAGTCCCATGTCGGTTGCCTCTAGTAAATAAATAAATAATGCTTTTTATTAACTCTACATAAATCTACTAAACCAAATACTGTCTAGAAGTAGAAATTAAGTAGTCGCTACCTTAAGTAGAATGTTTGTCAATAAAATTACATGAACCCTACACAGTTCTACTCATACTTGTCATAGTCGAGCTATACACCGTTACTCAATATTTCGACCTTCGTTATTCAATATACTTAATACTAAGCACCCCTTAACAAATAGGCCGTCGAAAGATAATACTCCAACGACGCTGTCATCAATCATGAAATGTTCACGTAAACAAAATATTTGGTAATTTTCGACACTCAGCCAGCCCTGCCCCTGGTCCCGAGAGAGGCCGGGAGCGGACTCCGAAATTGATAGTTGTCTATGCCCATTTAAAGTTATGTCGCAAAAAGTTTTTAATAAATTCTCTTTGGCAATATCACTTATCTATGTTTGTTTGATGTGTTAAGTTTTAAGTACAAGTTTTATGTTATGACTTTTTTGTGCAACGAAATTGTAGTATTGATGTTTCTATTTTTGTTTTTCAAACACGTTTAACGGCTGAACGGATTTGGACTAAATTTTGAGTACAGTGAATGCGTAAATTATCCTTTTTAAATCCTTTCGTGAGTTTGTACATTGTGGCAGACAAACAAACCCGTGGGCAGGTTCAAATTTTTAAGTAAATAAACGTTATGTTATTAGAAAATGTCAAACAAAAATGTTATCGACTGTCATATGGCTCTTGTGTAGTATTCATTTATTCATGTATGATATTTGCATAATTATTATAACTCGCTGGAAGCTCGCCTCCTTACATACCGCTAGACTTATTTCAGAAAAATTAAAACCAATATAGAAGTTCGAAAAATTCGCAGCAAAGATTCTATTAAAACATCTGCAGAACATTTAGAACCACTAGGGAGGCATAACTATTCATTAAAGCCAAGAGTTTGAAAGACGCGGCAGACGTCCACTGTCGACGGCGAGGCGGCCGTAACTAGGTTAACAAGCGGCTGAGCTGGTTCACACTAATTAGTGAATGGCTTGGGTTCCGGAGATTCTGGGAACTCTGTACTCCTGGTACTGATTGAAATATACCTACTCAAACATAGTGGGATCAACACTAATTAATTATAAACTTTCCGTTAAATTACCGAAGCTGATCTGACATCTGATCTAAGGAGCTTGTGGCGGCCTGTGGTCGCCACATAATTTCTTATCTTCACGTATGGTTAAAGACTTTGTAAACGCATTCCTAATCGCGTGTAGATCTGATTAAGATATGACACGGCATCCTCCCTCCAACATCTACACAGTTTATATTGTATAAATAGTCTTGTAATGTTTAGATAATAAGCCAGTCAGTCACAATGTAGTCACTGTAAATATACAACATCACATAAAGAATCGCAGTCGTTATTTACCATCGCCATGGAACCCTCCATCATCACCAACGTCCCATCGTCGACCTACGGAACACTGGTGACCCCGCTCAAGCAACAAGCAACCTTCCAACGGAGAACCCCGAAAAAAACACGTGAGTCATTTGGAGTATTTACATCAACCATGGCAGCAACATTCTAAATGCAATGGCGTAGTGGTTGACACGCCCGGTCTGCGAGTGCTGAGGTTAAGCAACTTTCGCAAAGGACGGTCATCGGATGGGTGACCAAAAATATATCATCTCGAGCTCGAAAGCTTCGAAAGGAACGTAAAGCCGTTGGTCCCGGCTGCATTAGCAGTCGTTAACAACCACCAATCCGCTTTGGGCCCGCGTGGTGGTTAGGCCCGTTTGGGAGAACCCATCCATAGAGAAGACTAGTGCCGTGCCCCAGCTCAGTGGGGACGTAAAATGAGCTGATGATGGTCTGACTTAGTTTTTTCCTCCACAACGGGAAACTTGGTGTTTAGTTATGATAAGGTTGTAGATAGAAGTGCAAGACATACTTTTTAGGTACTTCTACTTGGAGCTAACCCGTAAAAATGCTGCAACTTGATCAGAACGTCGGATTCTTAAGATAAAGGATTCTAGAAGATGGCATACCTTTGTGAGAATCCGACATTTTAACCCACCTTTACGAAATAGATAGCAGTTTACGAATTTGCGTTAAGTCTCGTTAAACATTTTTTGGGTGGAATGCGAAAGTTTATACTGTTTTATTATACTTTTCACTTTTCATAGTAAACTCTTACAGTCTGACTAACATAGACAGCTGTTTTTTGAACGTATAATTAAAACATAACGTCAATTAGCCGTTTTAAACACGGTGGTGTTTTGTACAAAATAATCTATAAATCTCACTATCAATAATAAAGTTAATAAATATTTTTTTTCTTTTCTTGTCTTTATTCTTTATCACAAACCAAGCATTTTTTAATCTATTTCATTTTGGTCCAACTAGAACCACAAATTAATGTTCGCTAATAGTTAACATACCGTCTAACTGGCAACTATTCCAAATGGTGGAGCAACTAAATAGTTCGACTACTTTGAGGCAATCAAACTACAATGGCCATACAACAACGAAGCAATACGATAGTTTTGCGTTACTTACATAAATTGTGATAGCAATAATAATTATAATATTGCTCTGTTTGAGTCAAATACTTGTTTTTTTTATTAATAATAGCCATACATCATCATCTTCCTGCCCTGGTGCCATGTTATTTGGGGTCGGCGCGTTTCTTCTACGTTTATTTTTGCTAAGGTTTTGGCAAAGTATTTACGGCCAGTATTAATCGCCTACCTGACACCAACCCTTCTTGGGAATCCTAATGGTGGTTTACTAGCAACCGCGCGGATGACCCAGGGTGCTTTTCGATATGCACGGGGTCTTAAACTCCCTTAGTCGCCTTTACGACACCCACGGGATGAGATGGGTTGGTGCTATTCTTTGCGTATGACACCACACGGACACAAAGAATAGCACCAAACAACAATAATATGTATAGTCATTTTATCAACTGCAAATATTTTGACAAAACATCTATTGATATCAGAGAAATAAGGACCTAGCATTAAAAAAAATCAGGCTAGTTTTTTTTTTTACTTTTCCTGACACAAACATTGTAATATTTTTAAGAGCGGCCTCTCTGTCGGCTTCTTTGAATAAAACTAAGGGCACGTGTAAGCGGTGAAGGCACAGAATAGTTAATTATCTATTCCGTGGGTGAAGGCATTGCGGCCTCTCTGTTTCGGCTTCTTTGAATTGAAACTACCGAAAGTGCTTTGTTTTACTTTTTAATCAAAATGTTTTTTGGCATTTTTCTTGAAAACTAGCGTATAAAAATTTACGGTTTTTTCATAAAAATAGTTTATATACTTACTCAAGTTGTTGAATTTATGCTTAGTTGCAGTTGCAGCAGTTGATAAAATGTGACCTTATATAGATATTTATACATAGACCTTGTTAGCAACTATAAGTAATGCCTATAAATGCAGATTTCTTGATATGTCAAAACCACAAACGTATTCAATATCAATTCGCAATGGGCTCGCGCCGCGTGGTGGTTTATGGCCCGTTCGCCTTGTGCTGTTTCTATCCATAGGGAAAGCTCGTACCCCAGCAGTGGGGATATAAAATGTGATGATGATGTCAAAAAAAATCTATTAACATTGGAGAAACCCTGATCTATCGTAACTGTAATTGTTTCAGCACGAAGTCAAAGAGGGTTTTCTTTAAGGGTGCGCCGTCCGTAAGTGACAAGTGTCATATATTTTATTTGAAATGGCTTCGTCCATATTTATTTGATGCCGCGCGGCCATACTAATTTTGTATGGAGAATTTAACATGTTAATTTGAAAAATAATAATTAAGAAAACCACTCGATAAATCGAAAATGTGAGACGCACGATTTGTAGTTAAGACATTGGTGGTTGTTTAGACCTAATTAGAGGTATAATAATTTAGATAAACTATAAGATATCAACTAAACGCCGCCACTCGTTTTCACGTTTTTTGCTTAACTTTAAATGATATTGTAGAAAAAACACTATAGGCTTTTCTATAGTTTTGTGTTTTTTGTTATGAATTTATGGGTGGGAGTAATTGTAACGTTCTCTTTGATACTAAATATATATTTTGTTTATGTAATACGATAGTTGTTTTTCATATATCAACTTAACTGTGACTACACTTTTGGCTTTTTTTGGTCGGCGCGCCCTTAATACTCAGATCCTTTTGTTAATTATTAAGTGGGTGAGTCTATCCCGATAGATTCTCTGTCGCCGACAAAGTTTAATCGGCCTTAAAATAATATTCTTTTGTTGGAGCAACCCACTCCGGAATATCATCGCGATCGCGAGGCTTAAGCACCGGTGCCGGTGTGGTTTTAAATATTTAGAGAATTTTTCATTGTTTCAAAGGGATCTTTTCCATTATTCTCCTAATTATTTGTTAAAGGGACCCGGCGTTTCCAAGTAAATTGCTTTGAGCTCCATCTTGGAGATGGAAGTTTTTCTTAACATTTTGTTTCCAGGAAGTTTTTTTATAAACACTTGGATAATCGTACCGGTCGTAACATTTTATTTTTGGAAACGATTGTTAGTATGCTCATCAGGGACCAGGGACCGAAACCGCTTTCCATATAATGGGTTATTGATTGGGTAACTCATAGACTTGTTTTCACAACCCTATCAATACGGTAAGCATTTCGTCGACTTACTGCATCGAAAGGCTTGTGCGCGTTAAAACCCTTTGTATAGGGTTAGCCTCAACAGGGTTTTTGGATGCGGTTAGTGCTTACCCTAATTAATTGAATCAATTTGGTTAGCCTTTCGATGCAGTAAGTGACGAAATGCTTACCGTATTGATAGGGTTTCCCTAACAATCGGCTTAATCAAAAAAAAGGGTTTTCCGGTCCCTGGCTCATGCATGTATGTTTAGGGAAGGCCAAACAAGTGCTTACTTACGTGACGAGAAATAAAACCTATCAGCCAGAGTTGTACAGACAGCAAAACTTATTGACCACTTAAGGTGATAATAAAAACATAAAAATCAAATCTTTATTAACATACGTCATAAGTGTAAAAACTAACAGTGGGACATCGTCTTTGAAGTATCGCGAAATGCCGCTTTTATCTAGAAATTTGATATTTCACCAGTATTGTCATACCTATACAATTGTATTGAATCAGTCATGAAAACAAAAACCTGAAAAACGATACCCATATTGACTTCAAAAAATATCTAAAATTTACGTCCGCGTCATGGCGTCCGGGTATATAGTGTGACATTCTGTGAAAGAGACGTTCTGCGAAAGTGACATTCTGCAAAAGTCATATTCTGCAAAAGTGACTTGCAAATTTTTTGCAGTGACATTTTGTGAGACCCCAACTAAATGAAAACAGAAATTTAAAACATTTAGCAACTTTTGCTGCTCACTACATATAGCATTATCATAATCCCATCACTAGCTCATTTTATTGTCCACTGATGGGCCACGAGCCTTCCCTATGAAGGATACGAACGGACGGAACGGGCCATAAACCACTACGCGGGAATAGCATAGATAGTGTAAGCAAAATAACAACTTTTTTTTAACCTACTTGTATGCACTTGGTAGGCCTTCAACTCGCGCACTGATAAAGCACTCTTTACCTGGTACCCTAAACCGTTGAGGCATTGGCTATCTTATCCCTAGCTCCGGAATACAACAACTAAACTATAAAATACTCTTTGCTGTACGTACAGACGGCAGCAGATCAACCTACCACAAAATGTCAAATTTCTTCAATAAATTTTGAACCTTAGTGTTTGGGTATAAAGATCAAAATCGATTAGAGAAATTTGACAGTTTTGGATAGGTTGATGTGCAGGCGTGTGTACTATAGTTGCGAGTTTAAACATTTTTTCCGAATGCCGCGAACGCGCCAGGCAGTTTTACAGATTGTAGTGCTCAAAGTTATAAATTAAGATTACTTATTGTTTTTTTTCTCTTTTTGATGTGTAACATCTTTCTTCTCGCTTTCTTGCAATTTGTGGGAGTGATTTCGTGAAATGGGACGGAAGTGTGTAACAGGAAGTCGTTAAATTTTTCAGTAATTAAAATTATCACCTATTGTCTTACATATTGTTTATCAATAGATCTGACTGTTCTGTAAGGTATTTAAACTGTAGTTATGATAAGATGTTTATAATTATACAATTTCTGTGATTTTAATTGTGATACTAGATAATAAAGATGATAAATCATATACCAGCATGTTTAGAGTTGTTTTATTATTGAATTATTGTTTAAAAAAAAATAAGTATGTACACTACACTTTTTTTGTTGACTTTACTTTTAACTATCTACTTGTAATTTGGGACAAAGCACAACTTCAATAGTGATATGGGACGAACTAAGAATTTTTTGGAATGTGGGACAAAACTTCGGGACGAACGAAGCATAAATCCTTAAGTTGTGTATTTTCTCAAGCAAATAATTACAAATCAGCCTTAACTTGCTGTCACCCAAACAATCCACAAATCTTCATTTGTTCCTTTTCTTCTTTTTTCCTAGCTCCTAGTTCAAACTCAGATTACGTCGTGTGCCATAGAGCTGCTATTGCAAGGAGTCCCGATCACCACATGAGCTACGCCTTTTCGGCAGACGGCGTGACCTGTAACAAAACAAAACAAATACAGACAATACGCCTGTCCTTAGTGAAGAAAGAATAAGGATGCAGCTCTTGTCTGCTAACCAACACCGACATCATTGAAGTATTTTTAACATACATTGAAGTTACACTAAAGTGCGTACTATAATACATTCAATAAGTTGGGTAACTGTAACTACTAGTTCGGTACATCGTAAGATTTCAAGAAACTGGGTCAACATCCTCATGATAACTACTAAAGATAGCTACTTCAGCAGGGGCTTAAGTAGCGCTTCATTATTTCACTACCCACGGCAATTTGCTCCGTTTTCTTAATACCGCCTCGGTACTGGGATAATTAGTTTTATAACATAAATATTAATGTCCAGACGGGTCCAACATATATATTATATACTAGCTGTCCCGGCAGACCTTGTTCTGCCCTATTTCTCTAAAACAAAGTTAAATTGTTTTTTTTATGTTAATAACTGCCCCGACAGATTTCGTTTTGTCAAAAGTTATTGTTATTATTATTATTATTATTAATTTATTAAATAAGACAACAATGATCCATATTTGTTAGTAGACTTAAAGACTAATTGTTAGTATTAAATTACAAATTACACTTTGATAAATAACATTTCCAAATAAATTTAAAGTACCAGATAAATTATGTAAATCAATTAATCTCAAAAAATTACCAATTAAATTAAATTTGAATATATTAAAATAGAATTGATACATATTTAATTAATAAAATAGAATACAATTTAATAAATTAACCGAATTATAAAACCAATACAAATCATAAAACACATAATAACAATACAAACAGGGGCAGGGGCTACCGGGCAACATGCAGGCGAATCCAGTGCTGTAAAATAGGCGAGTCCCACCTGTCGGCGATAGTACTCAGAATAGTGTGGCGGCTGGCTCGAACGCGCGCTAACATGGAGGCGCAGCGCTTGCGAACTATGGCATGAAAACCGTCAATCCGCGCCTCCGCAAACATCGCCGATGCGCTGCAAAATCGCGGCAGCCGCAACAACACTTTGAGCGCATCGTTGTACTGGACGCGAAGGGCGCTGTATGCCCTTTGCGTATAACTGACCCACAGACTGCACGTGTAGAAGGACTGACAGAATGCTCTAAATAGCGTCACCTTTACCTAGTCATTACACTGTGCAAATCTACGAGCCAGCATATTACATCGGACAGCCAACGCCCTCCGCTCCCGCTCAATATCAAGATCATCCTTGAGATCAGCTGCGACCCAATGGATACTTAAATGCTGTAACTTGGTTGAGAGGAGTTCCAGACAAAAGGACCGATGGCACGTTGGAGTAACATTTGGTGCCGGCCTTAAACACCATTAGCTCGCTCTTCTTCGCATTGTATCTAAGTCCATGGGCCGCCGCGTACCGCTCAAAAATGACAAGTAGTCGCCTTAATGCAGCAATCGATGGGCTTAGCAACACCATGTCGTCTGCGTAACTGATATTATTAAGACACACTCCGTCTACATGACAACCGACCTGGGTGTTGCTAAGCTCAACGATCAACTGATCAATGTATAAATTAAAAAGCTTAGGCGAAGTTATTCCTCCCTACCTGACACCCCAGTCAAGTCCGTACTCATCTGAGTGCGAACCTGCCCATCTCACTTGATTTATCTGATGTTGATACCAATATTGAAACAAGGTAACTACTTCGCCAGGCACACTGGAAGCGCTGAGCTTGTTCCACAGCGTATTGTAAGAAACAAGGTCAAACGCTTTTGAGAGGTCCAGGTAGCAGGCATAGACCGGCGTTTTTCTCTCCGTATAGTACCGCACAGTATGCTTAAGCGACAGAATTGCACTCTCAGTAGATAAGCCGGACTTAAAGCCAAACTGTGCGTCGTGCAATTTAAGATATTTGTCCAGCTGTCGATCAAGCAACCTGTCAAGCACTTTTGCAATAATTGTTGCAAGAGATATTGGCCTATAGTTCGACAGGTCCGAACTATCACCGGTCTTGTCCTTTACAATCGGCGTGACAATAGTCCTCATCATACTGCACGGCAGGTGGGAATGCCCGATACAGAAGTTAAACAACATAGTCAGAACTCTCGCTAAATGAACGCCTGCGTGCTGAAGATGTTCAACACTAAGACCATCGTGGCCGGGGGACTTTCCCCTTATCATGGCTTTAATCGTGGATCTAACCTCCGCGGGGGAGAAAATAACTGTACGCTCCGCGCCTCCACAGGGCGCGCGTGCTGACGCGGCTGGCTCAGGTCCTAGGGGAGACTTAACGCGGAAATGATCTCGAAACAGGTTTGCGATGTCTTTGGGATCACGCACGCCAGCCACGCTCACAGGGAGACTCGGCTTGGGATTAATTTTGCTTGTGGCTTTCCAAAATTTTCCAAAATTATTATCTTTATGATGCTGGGCCAGAATATACATTTTAATTTTATCCTGATTTTTCTGACACCAGCGCAATTTTGACTTGAATATTTTTCTCGAGTTAATCATTTTATTATAATAATAACCGGTACTAGGTCTACCGTAAAATTCCCATACTTTAAAATCAAACCGAGCCGTCCCGTGAGCGCCCATGACATGCGTGTTCCACCCTGCCACGGGTCTAGCACTTCTTTTGGATTTACTGATATTTGTACACTCGGCAGCATTAGTAAGTATAGTTACAATTCTAGTATAAAGGTCATCTATTATTGAATTATGTTCCTTATTATTACAAGTTTTGTCACAGCAATTAATCAGTTATAACGGAAAATCTAACTCTCTTAGTTTAGAGTGACAAATTTCGTGGTATTTATCTATTTGACTAGGATCCCTGTAGCCCCAAATTAATAATGTCTAATAATGTCTAGATTACATTCAATCAACAATGGCATATGGTCCGACCAGTACACGTCAGTTAACACTTTAGCGCCGCTGACCGCACGGGCCGCCGCAGCTGACACGACACAGTGGTCAAGCCAGCGCCGGCTACCGTGAGCCTCACTCACAAACGTGTAAGTGTCTATCGGCAGCTAAGTCCATGCACGACCATGTCTGCTCAGAGCAAAAGTTCAACAATTCAGAGTGAAATAACTCACCGGGGTGGGCGTTATTGGCCTGTTGCAGTCTAAATAGAAATAAAATAACATTGAAAGACTTTAGTAATATCTAATGTTATGATATTTTTATTGTAATGCCTTATGATACACGATATTTATTTTTTTATTACTTGGCGCGTAATTAAATAAATCTGACCTCTAATCAACTTGAAGGCATACCAAAGATAATCCTAACGCGCCTTTGTTTTGTTTTGATTGACGTCAAATGTTTGACAGCTGGGGACAGAGTGGTTTATATGGGAAAAGAACATTGTTGTTTTTACTATTTTCTTCTTATTTTTTTTTATTTTTCTCTCCATAAGAACCTTCCTCAGACTTCATATAACACAACAAAAAAGAAATCTGCCAAATCGGTTGAGCCGTTCTCGAGTTTTGCGATTAGCAACACATTTAGCGATTCATTTTTATTTTTATGGATAAGCACCGTTGTCCCTTGTCAAAGTAACTTTTGTCAAATTATATTGCATGGCAACTATTTCTTTAATTACTTACGGTTAAGCACTTGGCCTTAATCGCACCTGATGTAAAGTGATGATAAGGCCCGAAGGTGGAATCGCACTTCACGGGCAATTTGCTCCGTTTTCATAACTCCTCGGTACTGAGAAAATTAGTTTTATAACATAAATATCATTTTTTTTTTAAGTTTAATAGTTTATTTTTTCAATAAAATCACACATTTATACAGAACAGATAAATTCTTGTAGTTAAAACATATTGAATTTTTTGCCCGAACTATGAAAATCCTGTGATTCAGGCGATCATAGCGCTAGTATTGAAAGACAAAGAACAATTATTTAAATTAAATAAAAACACAATTCATCACTTACAATTAAATCCACATAGTATATGTATAATTAAAGTTTTAATAATTTGAAAGGAATTACAAGATAAACATATAACTATAATAGTACTTAATTCTAGCCCAACATATAAAAAATAAATTATAAATCTTAAACTTCTTTGTATCTTCATAGGAAATGGGTTGTAAAATATTTTTTACTTTGTTCTTACAGTTGGTATACCAAAGGTATCATCATCATCATCAGCCTATAAACGTCCCACTTTTGGGCACAGGCCTCCCACGTGAACAAAAGCACGTGGGGATTTTGGGCCATAACCCACCACGCTGGCCCAATGCGGGTTAGTGGGTTATAACGACTGCCATCTTACGACAACAACCGGGACCAACGGCTTAACTTGCCTTCCGAAGCACGGAGGAGCTCGAGATGTTTTTTGTTTGGTCACCCATCAGGCGACCCGGCATTGCGAAAGTTGCTTAGCGGGCAAGATCGCAAGCCGAACGCGCTAGCCGCTGCGCCATCTAGCTCCTCAACCAAAGGTATAACTAAGGGGAAATAAATATGTCACCAAATAAATTATGTCAATGTACAGACTAGTCCAATACATTAATACTAGCGGCCCGTCCCGGCTTCGCACGGGTGGACATTTCTTTTTAATATAGCCTATGTTACTCAGCGCTAATGTAGCATTTTAATGGTGAAAGAATTTTTTAAATCGGTCCAATAGTTTTTGAGTTTATTCGTTGCAAACGTACAAAAATACATAACTACAAAGCTTTCCTCTTTATAATATTATATCAGTACTAGCCGTCACCCGCCCGCTTCGCTGTGCGAAAATAATGGGTCAATGAATTCTAATCAAAATAAATATTAGGTTTACCAACATCTTATATAGCCTATCATTTGCACAATCGCATGTTCTTACTACATACAAATTTTCATCAAGATCGGTCAAGCCGTTCTTGAGTTAAGCGTGGACATACAGACAGACAGACAGACAAACAGACAAAAATTTCAAAAATCCTAGAATTGGTGTCAGTGAGTCATAAAATGAATTTTTATCCCAAAATTTGTCAGAAAAATTGCACACAGCCTACAGATTTGTATAGTAGTATAGATGATAAGCAATGTTCTACCTTGTCAAAGTAACTTTTATCAAATGCATGCATGCATGCTTGCATGGCAACAATTTTTTTAAAATTACGTACGGCTAAGCATTTGACCTTCATCTCAACTGGTGTTAAGTTATGATAAGGCCGAAGGTGGAAACGCACTTTACTCGGAATCCTCAACTACTGAGGCACTGGCTATCTCATCTCTAGCTGCTGGAACACAACAATGCTACAAACATTGATGTTGTGGCGACATATTTAGGTAAAAAGGTGGCTAGCCAGGCGGACAAGCCTTACTACCAACCAAACCGAGTACACAAACATGTAGGTACATGTGAAATCGAACCCGGGGCCTCTGGGACAAAGACTGGTGGTCTTAACCACAAGACTACAGAGGAAGTTAACAAACCATTAATATAATAGAACGACAGGGTCATATTCTGTTCAGATATAATTGAACTCAACTGTACGTCGACACATTTCTCATTACAAGGATTTATCTAATGGATAGATTAGTTCGATTACAGGATAGCTTAGAAGAAAGTGGAGATGGGAGCTGATCAGCTGATCACAGATGACGTGTAAAAGTTTCCCAGCTCAGTTGCTGAGCGATCAAGGGCCCTACTATGAGTCTGCAATTGTGAATACGATGTATGAAAAGATGATGTAAAAAAAAAAAGATGATGTATAAAAGTGTAGTATGCGGAATGAAAGTACGAGAGGCATAAAAGATAGAACTGGTATGAAAGAGTATTGCAAATAAAATCTCCGATCATGTTGGAGGAAGTTTAAAAAAAAAAAAAGAATACGAGACGCGTGTGGTGGCATTAAGTGTACAACTACAGTGGGAGCGGCGCGGGAGGCAGGAGCGGACGCGGGAAGGGCGGAAAACGCATATTCCTACTGGTGAACACAGTTCTTCGCGGGGCGTCTCAGCGTAAACGCGTTGCATTATCATGTCTGATTTTTTAGAAACAAATTATTTCTTTAAGTGGGATATATTTCTTTAACTACTTGTCGATTGGAATGATTTGGATCACCAGAATTCCACAATGGCGGCCGGCCGTGTCAAAACGGCACTTATTAAGTCTTCTGTCGAGAAAGACATGACCGGACGCCACGAGCGGGTAACGCAAACTGCCCCCCGACCGCCTAACCGATCGCTTTGACTACGCGTATAGTTTATGACATCATCTTGCCACCTCACACCGCCTATGAAAATAATAAACAAAAAACTAATACAAAACGCGATGCTCTGAAGGCCAGACCACCTCGGGCCATCTTTTAAAATTATGTCGACTGTGTCCTAACGTGCCGCCAGTGTTTGCGCACGTTCTCTAATAAGATTGGCTACTGTAGTCATCAGAGGGCACATGATAGGGCAGCTCAACGTAGCCCTAATACTGCGGATTAGCGGAACTTTCTTTTTCTTTTTTTCTTCTAGCAGTCATCGTAGCCGAAATCGGCCAGGGAGTATATATATTATAAATGCGAAAGTTTGTGTGTATATTTGTTGCTTTTTCACGCTGCAACGGATGGATGGATTTGGACAAAATTCGGCATGGTTTATAACCTGGATTAAAACATAGAATACTTTTTATCCCGATATTCCCACGGGAACGGGAGCCACGCGGATGAAACCGCGAGTGGCCGCTAGTTGTAAATAAAACTTTAAAAATATTACACTAGGGTATATTTTTATAATACTTTTAGGGGTGTTAAAAACACCCTGTCCGACCAAGTGGGTTTAATACAGTGCTCGAGCCACACACCTAAAGACCTCTCGCACGGACACCGATCTCGGGACAGCTCGGAACAGTCCGAGTGCAGCTGATGCGAGATTTCGTGACCGTGAGAGATTGTCTATGTGTGCGTTGCTCAAGAGCATTTGTATGAATCTGTGTAGAAATCAACCAATAGAGTCCCTTTATTTTAACAGCTCTTTTCAGCTCTGCCCCAGTATTGGCTCATTTCCGAACAGCTCGCCTCCGCTCAGCTCAGACCAGCTCAATGGAGTTGCAGCCTAAAACACGCGTCTCGTGTTCAAAACTACATAAACAAGCGCCTCTGTGGTTTAGTGGTTTAGGCCACCGCACCGGACTCAGACCCGTTCGATTGGGTTCGATTTCTAGCGTGGACTACATTTTTGTACTCGGTTTGATTGGTGGTGGGGTTTGTTTTTAGTCCGCTTCGCTAGCTTACACCATCTTAACTAAATATGTCACCATAGCATCAATGAGATAAAACAGCCAATGCCTCAGTAGTTAAGGATTCCGGGTGAAGTACATTTTTTAAGATTAGATGAGTTGAAGCCCAAGTGCTCACCCGTAACGAATAAAACAAAATACAAATACTGCTTCACGAGCTCCATAGTAAGGCTAGAAGTGGGATTAGGTACTATAAAACCCTACTTCGGGCACAAATGAGAAATAAAATTGATTCTGTCAGTTGTAAAAGTAATATTAGGTTCTTACCTATGAAATTGGCGTTTTGTATGAAGATTTTTTATAAAATTTTATTTTTCATACTAACGTTTTTTTTTAATTTTATTAGCATCTATTTATTTTAACACTATAAAAATTGTAGAGTAGTGTGTTTGTTTCACTAGCTAAATATAGCAGACATTAAAAAGAAAAAAAATTAAGTCCCTTCAAAACTACAATGAAACAAAAAGACAATTCCGCGAACAAAAAAGTTAGTAAATTTAAAAAAAAAATCGGGCGATAAAGACACAAAATTAATAATCATTGTTATTACTGAAGCCTAAGTAACATAGCCCTAATTAAAGGTGTATAATAATATTAACAAGCGGTATTGCCTTTTAGAAGTAACCTATTAATAAGTGAGAAAAAAACGTAAATTTCATAGGTAAGGACCCATATATTTACAAAATCCTGTTTGGGTTTAGTTTATTTATTTATTGAAAAGCCAACAGATTTATTACATGAAACTTGAAAGAGCAAATATATAATTGGGTAGGTGACTGCTTAGTCAATAGAGAAAATTTTTAGCAACTGTCAATACCATTTTTTTTAATAGAAATTGTATAGGAATAATTATCTTTATAAATATACTAGCGGCCGCTCGCGGTTTCACCCGCGTGGTTCCCGTTCCCGTGGGAATATCGCGATAAAAAGTATCCTATGTGTAATTCCAGGGTATAAACTATCGGTATGCCGAATTTCATCCAAATCTATCCATCCGTTGCAGCTTGAAGAAGCAACAAACATACGAACATACATACACACAAACTTTCGCATTTATAATATTAGTGTGATCGGCATTTGTCTATTTTTAACAGGTTGAACGCCGCGGACGGGTCCAAGGCGCAATGGAAATTCAATTGTTTGTCGGACATATGGCGTTTAAGGTGTTAATACTGTTATAATATCCGAGAGCTAAATTTGAGAGCATTATATAATATCCAGGTCTCTTGTACCTAGAGATCCGGGACAATGGGTAAGATAAATGAATTGTCCTCGACGCTTCCTGTTTTTCCCGACCGCACCTAAGGCTCGGCCTACATTGTTATATTATAATCTATAAGTCTATGTACCTAAAGAGCGCAGGTAATTTTAAGCGAATTTTTTGAATATCAGCATTACGAAAAAGTTATTTGTTTTGTCAAGCACTTATTATACTAGTTTTTGTTCCTTGTTATGTACTCTAACAGTTACATTTATAAATAAGGATAACCATTCGATGAACTAAAATTCCTAACATAGTATGATTTTACTAAAAAACAACAGCGTACACAATTTTTTTTTTAAATTAGTTACTTGAAGTTTATATTTTGGTATGATAGATAAGCAGGATAAAACTTGAATAGTAAGTAATAACTCGTTACTTAGATATGGCATTGTAATATGTGGAATTCTTGTCATATTGGGCAAGCCTTTATTTCTCAAAAGGCATGCAAAAGAGCAATTTGCAATGTGGATATCATGAAGAAGTCATGACCTTTAGTAGACCTTTATTTAAAAATCTGAGATTTTTTACAGTAATATCTTTGTATGTTTTAGTTCGGTTAAATACCGAACTTTTTAAAAAAGAATAGAAAATTAATACCTACCCTAATAAACTAATACTGCCTTTAGTCACAACTGCGTCATGTGCAAAAAACAGTTAAGTAATTGCAATCATTTTATCCGCCTCTGTGGTCTAGTGGCTAAGACCACCGGTTTAGACCCAGAGGTCCCGGGTTCGATTCCCAGCGGGGGGTACATCTTTGTGTACTCGGTTTGGTTGGTGGTAGGGCTTGTTTGTCCGCCTGGCTAGCTACCACCATCTTATCCAAACATGTCGCCATAACATCAATGTTTGTAGCATTGTTGTGTTCCGGCAGCAAGAGATAAGATAACCAGTACCTCACTAGTTGAGGATCCCGGGTGAAGTGCGCTTCCATCATTGGCCTTAAATTTAAATTTAATTCTAATTTAAATTAGGAAATAACAAAACTATCAATTGGATGCCTTGTTAATGTGCAATGTGAATATATACATCTATCCGCGATTCAATTGTTTTTACGTAAATTAAATTATTTCCGAACTACCGTCCAATCGTTTTCGGGTGTCCCCCATAAACTTTGGCCGATAGAGCCCATACTGCGTGTAATTTATCTGTTTACTTGCAAAAGTCGTGCGCAAACTAGGTCGGGAACTTTGGCGAAAACGTGAATTACTTAAGAACATCCAATTAAAAATAAACGACACGAAGTTAATGAGTTCTTGCGTTTACGGAAATTATTTAGTGTAATGGGCGATTAATTTTGTTTGCGCACTGACTATATTTGTATTAAGCTGTGCTTCTAGGAGTTAGTATGAGAAAAAAGCGTTAGGTATCTCTGTTATTTATTCACTTAACCAGCAAACGGTTTGTTTGATGGTAAGGTACGGTTCTAATGAACTTAAAATCTGAAGCAGTGGAAATTAAACTTAGTATAAAATAATAAAACAAAAATTAAATAAAGCAAACGTTGTATAGCTGTTTTTATAGTGTCTAATGCGGTTTTTCTTTCCTATTACATCACATTACAAAACTGTATTGAAGCAGCGTCTTCTAGTAACAAAAGAGAAGTGTTAAAATTTTGCCATAATATATGAGGATGGGCAGCAGCATCTCTCTGAGGTTACCCTCAACCTACTGCGATCGCCAACCCGCCTGCCAAGCGTGGCGATTACGGCAAATACCCCTCATATCCTTGGGGGAGGCCTTTGTCCAGCAGTGGACGTCTTTGGCTGAGATGGTAATGATGATGATGATGATGATATCTATACTTCTATACTATATACTTATACATCGACTTACTATATAAATCTGAACATGCAATATTTCTGCCAAATTTTGGGATAAATATTCGTTTTATGACTCAATGATACCAGTTCTACTTTTTTTTGACATTTTTGTCGGTCTGTCTGTCTGTATGTCCTCTTATAACTCAAGAACGGCTCGACCGATCTTGATGAAAATTTGTATGTAGTAAGAACATGAGATTGTGAAAATGATAGGCTATAATTTTTTTTAATTTTATTCACAAGTTTTCGCACAGCAAAGCGGGCGGGTGACGGCTAGTTTACCAATAAAATTCACCATCATCACAAACAGCCAGAAGTGTGAGCCAGAAAGGCTTTTCATACTGTACTGTACTCATATTAATCGATTCAACCGTTAATAATTTCTTGTTCTAAGCACGTAGGTATTTTGACATAAAATAATAATATAAAATTTTAATTTGGAACTCATCAGACATTCGGCAAAGGCCGTTTTTGCGCTTTAAATGATTCCTTAACTAACGTCGTTCCAAAATTGGTCGGACGTGACGTTGTTGAATTGGATATTTTTTTATTGAAATTTCTATAAAACCCCGGCCCCTTTTTAGTTACAAACACACCTATAATTAAAAAGGGAGTCGGCAAATATTAGTTTGAGTCGATCGCTTTGGCTGTGGCTGCTTAATTTTAAAGTCTTTTGAAATATTTTTTCATAGAATATTATAACTTTTAAGGTGACGCACCGCTAAACAATAAATCTCATACGTTTTGATACGAGCGTTTGCGCCCCGTACCATAAGAAAAACTGTTTTTTTTCCTTCAAATTAAAACTACAAATTATTTAAAACAAATGAACTACAATTTTGAAGTGTGTGTTAAGACTAATCTACTAAGAAAATTTAGATGCTTAAATCGGTCTGGTTAGCCTGTAAAATGCAAATCTATGTTTTAAAAGAGGTTACTTTGATATTTTTTTCTCTGTTATAAAAGTTGACAAATCGTATTTTTGCAACTAGCAAAATGAAGTCAATTAAATGATAAATCGTGTCATCAAATATCACTTTCATATGTTTTGTAATTGTTGGGAAAAATCAAGATCCCGCCACGTAAATTTCCAATGCGTCGTCTTAAATATTAAAGTTAACAACATCATCATACATGAACACTAAGCTGACCCAATGTAGGCTGGAGACCTTAAACGTCTGTATTAAATAAAAAAAGGAAAACTTCTGAAAAGTTTGAAGACAAAAATCGCTACAAGTAGTTATTAGTCTTAAGCTTGAGAGTGGCATCAACACTAGAGTAAACGGATCGTATCGTACAACTCAATAGTCTGCGTGAAGCTTAAGAGTACCATTTGGCTCATCGCCAAAAATCCACTCAGTTCGCGAAACGTTTCAAAGGAGCGTAAGTTTCGCGCGACTTTTAAAAGAGTTATACGCTACGACGACGACGGTGCCTCATTAACAGAAATAAGGTCGCACCCTCTTAACTCTTGTTTTTGATTAAGTTTATATTTAATAGCGATAGTAGCCGAGCGGACAGATACTCGTGTTGAATGCGAGTTTGGAATCGAGGTTTCCCATCCCTATAGCTCCGTTAGACTCCGATCCGATACATACCCCTCGGAGAATCTAGTAGACACGCATTAGTGCGTTTCCTCTAGAAAACCTCTGAAGGTGCTTCGTTTGACACGGCTTGGGGAACCCTTTAAGTTTCTCGCCGCCCCCAAAAAAAGCCCGGTGAAGCTGAAAATGCCCAGTAGCAATCACCAAACTCTCACCAAATCCGTTAGTTAGACTACTAACGTGAACTCAAAAGCAATAGCTTTCTGGGAAGGTTAACAGAACTATTATTCAAAATGTTATTATATCGTATTTATTAATGCATTAATAACAATCTTTTTAGTATATTAATACGTGAAGCAAAAACTTTGTACCCCTTTTTACGAAAATTGCGCGGACGGAGGAGTATGAAATTTTGCACACTTATAGTTTATATAGAGAAGGAGTACAGAATGTTGATATTTTTTTTATTTTTTTTAAAAAAAGTCTGTTTTGGAATCGAAGTGGCGACATCATAATCGAAGTCATACCATTTATTTAATAAGTCTTCACAGGCACTTACTTAAGTAAATTTAGTTCAAATTAAATAACTGAATCTACCACCAACCTGATTTTGAGATAACTTTCGATTAAGAAGAGCTTGCAAGAAATGCAGGAGGCGTTTAATTTTCTCCATCATCGCAATGTTATCGCACAGGAACTTTAAAGGTATCATCATCAACATCACCATTTTCATCAGCAGCATCTGAACGTCTCAGTGCTGGGATCAGGCCTCTCCACTTATACAACAGCACAGTGATAGCTATAATCCAACGTTTTGGTCCAATGCAGGTAGACGAAGTAACGTGGAGATCGAAATATATTTTCAAATCGTGACCAATGAATTAAGTAAGACTTGAGATAGCTTCTTGGACTTAAAAAAAAGCTAAAAAGCCCACTACCCCATCTTTATCAAAGTACAAAAAAAAGCAATTGAATCTCAGTGGTTGAGGACTCCGTGTAAAGGGTGCTTTAACCTCGCCTTTAATACCTTTTCCACATACCTTCCTCCCTAGGTGACGATTACTTATCATCCGATAAGATAGTCCAAGTGCTTCCCCGATGTAAAGTCAATTACGAGGTACCAGAACAAATATATTATATGAATGACAGATAGCTAATAAATGAATGAAAATTAAATTATGTATTGTATTATGTATATGTGTATATATGTATATACTAGCTGACCCGGCGGACTTCGTACCACTTTGACAGTTTCTATGACAACAAAACAAACAAATCGTGGAACATTTTGTATTGGAAAATTAAATTGTAATTTTTAGTATTTTCCGTTACTTATTATTTGTGTTTCTCACCGTTTAAACCTTCCCTTCCCTTCCACAAATATTTCAAAATCAAAATTAACCAAATCGGTCCAGCCATTCTCGAGTTTTAGCGAGACAAACGAACAGCAATTGATTTTTATATTTACAGATAATTTTCGCTTTGCCTCGCCTCGGGGTGGCCGAGTAGCAAAACTCTCGCACCAACCCGCATTTGGTAAGCGTAGTTATTAAGACATTTACCCAGCAGTGGGGCAGTTATAGGCTATTTTCTTTACTACTTACTTAATGTTTTTAGTGATTTTTTTAATTAAACTTTATATCAATAATCATTGTCTAGCGTAAATAAATAATACGTTATGTTGTTTTAACAATTGTAATGTTATAGTTACCATATTGCAAGGCCGTGTAAGGACAAAGAAATACTCAGGGGTATACCGTGTACTTTCCACTTCAGGTCGATTAGGCCTTGTCAACCTATTCATTAATTTCCATCCGGCTCTGGCGCAGTGCCAAGCGTGGCCAGGCTTGTGACACTAGGCGCCCACTACATTAGCTTTAGGCTATCCTGAAAGTTTTTGCTGGGCAGTCAAAATACATACCGGTAAATAATAAAAATTACCTTTTTAATTGTATTTGATACCTTTTACTCAGTAACTAGCTAGCTTAGCATTAGCAGGCTTATTATACAATTCTGGTGATTTTATACAGGTCAGGATCATACTGGCGGCACGCAGGGGATGTACCTACAGGAGTTTTTGGAGGTTATATTCTCCTTCCTCCTTAAGGGGTTCAGGGGCTTATCACATAGCTTTGACCGCTTTAACCGCCTCTGTGGACTAGTGGTAAGACCACTAGTCTCACATGCAGAGGTGCCGGGTTCAATTCAAAGCGGGGCGGTACATGTTTTTGTTCTCAGTTTGGTTGGTGGTAGGGCTTGTTGTGACGCAGGGCGCCCACAGTTTTTTATTGTACTCAAATCCTATCCACAAAAGAAACTAGGTATTTTTATCTGCCTTATGGCACGGGTTGTTCTGAACAGCTGTAGAACAGCTGTTCTGGAAGTTTTTGTTGGAGAGTCCACCTACATACTGGTAAATTATATGAATACTTTTTTCTCAGTAAAGGAAATATAGCCTATTCATAAAATATGTAAGTATTTATCTACTACTTTGCTCTAAATGCTTATGCTCAACACACAAATATTTTCAAACCCGCTAACGGCAAAGGCAACGCAACCTGCAACGCAGCCAACGGCAACGTAGTCGTCAATGCTCACCATAAAATTTGATAAATCTTTATTTTATTTTATTTTATTTTTATTTAGATGCTAACAGCATTATTCACAATTTTACTTGATATGTAACAACTTATGTTAACAAGCTTATTAATAACAAGCTCATAAACCAAAATAACGTTATTATTCTTCAAAGTCATATTTATTCATGTTTATTAATGAGTGCCTTACACAAAAACTTCAAATAATAAGGTATAAAGACTCGTCACGAGTTCGCTGGATATAATACAATTGTGATTTAGAATGTATTTTATGATAATAGGTATTTTTTTATTCAACTCGTAATTGGGATTTATAAAAGCCCATGCGTGATCTATTATAATACTATATAAATCTGTAGGCTCTGTCTGTACATGCAATTTTTTTGACAAATTTTGGGATAAGCATTCGTTTATAACACACTGACACCAATTCTACGATTTTCACCATTTGTATGTCAGTGTGTCTTTCTGTTTGTCTGTATGTCCTCTTAAAACTTGATGAAAAGTTATATGTAGTAAGAACACGCGATTGTGCAAATGATAGGCTATATATTATGATGTTGGTAAATCTAATAATTGATTTTATTAGCATTCATTGATCCATTATATTCGCACAGCGAAGCGGACCGGTGACGGCTAGTTAAATAATAAATAAATAAATAAATTACCAACCATATTCTAATCAAAAACAAAATATTCTGCTGCTGCCTTAAATTTTATTATTGGCTTTAGCGATAAAAAACAAAGATAAAAAACCCAAAAAAAAATGGTTGGTAGATTTTTAAGGGTTAAATCTGTGTTCGTCGAAATGCTAACAAAAGTGAAATACGTCAGAACATGCTTTGAATGTTCTGACCTACACCACAAAATAAAGAGACCCAGAAGTAAGCATTCCGCGCTCGAGCAGCGCATACATAGCTCTCTCACGGACACGGACCTTAGTAGTTCCTCACAACAGCTTATGAGGAAATACTAAGGTCGACTGAATTGAAAAATACGTATGAAAAGTAGACAAAATCAACGTTTCGTAGTCCCCTGATTCCTCCTCCAAAACTGGACCGATTTAATAACTTTTTTCCTTAAATACTAAAGAAAGGTTTGGCTGTGTCCCTGTTTTTCTTTTTTTAACCGACTTCAAAAAAAAGGAGGAGGTTCTCAATTTGACACGGCTGGCACCGGGTCCCAAAATAACAATAATTGTAACTATATATTTTCCTAATAAAATGATTGTCTTTATAAGCAGTCTAATTTTTTTTTATTTGTTACTTTAAGTGTATTGCAAGCAAATATTTGGCATTTGCTTGTTTGTCATAATATGTATGTGTTCTGTTAGATGTGAAGTTAAGTATATGGCAGTCGCATAGTTTTTAAGAATATAAGATTGAGTATAATAAAGGTTAATTGCAAGTAAATTGAACAAACTAAACTACTTAATTTTTAGTGCAATTTTATTGAGTCAAATTTTTTGGAGTCAGTTTTTTTTTTGTTAAAGTTTTTTCCTAAGTTAATTACCTATTAAAAAAGATATGAACCTTTAAAAACCTTAAAAATTGGCCAGGTTTTTCGCAGTTTTTTCGAAGTTTTACGAGATTACTATAAAAAAAGCAAAAAATAAGGATACAGCCAAAGCTTTTTTCTCATTTTTAATGGAAAAAGTAATTAAATCGGTCCAGTTGTGGAGGAGGAGTCAGGGGACTACGAAGGGTTGATTTTGTCTACTTCTCATACATATTTTTCAATTCAGTCGACCTTAGTATTTCGTTCGCAACTGTTGGACCTGTTGGACCTGTTGAACGATATGCTTGTTGGACAAAATGTATGTTGAACCAAATACGTGTTGGACAAATAGATGTTGGACGAAGTGCGTGTTGGACTATGTACGAGTCGGACAAAATGTGAACGAGCCTACGTAGGTACATTATAATAACTATTGCATACTGGTAATTTCACAATGACCTCAATGCGTTTGCATACGCATCACTTTTAAATACAATTGTAGAATTAATTACTTACATTAAATTAGTGTTTTTCTAGCATTCAATCGGGTTGGTTTATTTAGCACTCTCCGGAGTAACCTATCCTTAGCAAGCATTCGAGTGTGGGAATCATCCCCCACATTTTGGTCCTTCGATAGCCCGTTGCTGGGATGAATTCGGTATCGTTTTCTTTGACTTTCGCGCGCTGATAGTTTTACGTTGAAATACAATTTGGACGAATGGCCTAATATTGGACCTACGGCTAACAAATCGTCTGTAAGTGGTTGTCTACGTGAGCGTTACTCGAGTGCGTTTGTTAAGCTTACCTTCTGTATCTCTTTATTTTGTCAATCAATAAATCAAATATTTATTTGCTTAAGGGCTGATTTTCCAATTGACGGATAAAGCTTATTCGTTTGATAAAGTATTAGATAACCATTTTAAAATGTATTGTCATAACATGACTTTTCTTTCTAAACAGGTGAGATTTTAGCTTGATTGCGTAATACTTTATCAGAAGGATAAGTTTTATCCGATGATTGAAAAATCAGCCCTAAATATGGTATAAAAATGTTCTTAGAATCATGTTAACCAGCATACTCTATCGTATACGATAAAATATTCAAAATTACATTAGAGACAATAAAATCTATTACATTACTTAAATTACTACCTAACAAAATATAATAAAATCATAGTTAACTATAATACAATTAAAATATAGCATGTCAAATTTTATTTTACATATTTATTTATTTTAATAGGTTTACCAACAGTTGTTTGCATTAATACTATTAAAGACTCTTACAAGTTATTTAAGCTAAATGTAACAACTAATTACAGGTAGACTCAGCATGCTTAGAAATAAAGACAATTAAACACTATAAAAACTAATTAGACTAATTTAGACCAGAAATATAAACAAAAAATAATTCACACACTAATTGAGAAAAAAGAAAACTCAGAAATCAGTTCTTAAAAGACATATCAGGGTCAGAAAGATGCATCCAGATCGATTTGCGGTATCATTTAAACAGTCGTTAATTGTATAGTACATTTTGTTCATTAAAAATTTGAATCATTTTGATTTAAATTTATACAATATCAGTATTTTTATATCACCAGGCAATTTATTGAAAATTCGAATAGACACATGCAAAGTGTTCCTGCAAAGGCAGCTCTTCCGTGTTTTTTTTGTATTCAGAAGCGTTGACTAGGGTACAGTCGTCTACGTTTTATCGCAACTAATAAAGTTTACAATTAAATTCTGAAAATTTAATACGACATATAAACGACCAATTAAACAATAAAAAGGTAAAGGAAACATGTTCAAAAGGTGTTGTAAATTTTTATAAATGTCTTATTTTTATTAACCTATATTGTGTCCCACTGCTTGGCAATGGCCTCACATTCTGCGTCTCCACTCGTCTCTATCCTGGGCCACCTCATACCACTCCGGAAAAACTTCATTAAAACGTCTACTTAAACATATTTATAATTTACAATATTTATAGCGCCTATAAATGAACTCTTTGTTACAGTTACTAAATAATTTCATATATTAAGAATATTACGATCACTTTTATTACACTTTCATACCTTCATTAATAGTATTTGAAACAACTAGAATGAGCCATTTTAATGCCACCTGCTACTAAATTTACAAAAGGGTAGTTTATACATCCCTCTTATTTCTATTGTTGTAGGTAAAGTCCTTCCTGTGACCTCGGACCCAAAGGGTTCTTAATGACGGTCTGTATATGTCGATAGACCTAGATCTGTGTAAAGTATTTCATTTGTGTCGAGTTCGTGTGTAGGTACAACTGTGTGTAAATAAATAAATAAAATAAAATAAAATAAAATAAATTAAAAATTGCTCGGTGGCTGAGTACAGATATCTTGGGTTCAACTCCCAAGTCGAGCAAAGCGTTTAAGATATTTCGATGCTTGGTTTTAAAGCTCAGGTTTGTAAACACCAAACTCGCACTTGGCAAGTGTGCTGAATTAGTCAAAACCAATTTATTGTAGCGAGGACTTGATTTCAAAGACCCAGCGGTTGAAATGTATGTAGAGTTTTATGTTAGTTAGTATGTATATTAAAAAGTATAGAATCCAATGCTTGCTGATGCTGGAATGTTTGGGCTTAATCCTGAATCGTGGAACATCGAAGATAACAGTTTCTGTCCATTGATACATACAAAATTGCAACACCACGGTCCGAGGACACTCAAACGTTGTGGTCTAGTAGCAACACGACTCTATGTACAGTCGGCCAAGAAACTCTGGTAGAACTCTAAAGATCTACCAGTTTTGAAAGAACTTCCTGTAAAATGAAAAATCTAAAATCGTAAATCACAATTCTTCATTATTTCTTTTGGCAACGACTTAATACAATTCTTGTTATGTCCTACTAACAAATCAATATCTCAAGGAAGAATGGAGTTACTCTCATAGAAACATTAGGCCAGTACCCTAACTATCCGAGATTTTGCATAGTCCAACTAAATAATTTTGTAAATTAATCGCGAAACATAAATAAAGTGGTATATTGTTTTCTAAAGTTAACGACAACACTACTTATTTAAATATAAGTAACATTTTTTTTGCAAATTTACCACTGATCTTCTAACTAATGGTTTACCAATGTTCGCGTACGCTACACAAAGCTATACTTACTTGTGAATTGTTAACTTGAATAATACAAAAACGTTGTTTATTTTAGGCCAGTAAATCCTTAAATTATAATAATGTATTTACGAGTAATTCTTCGAGAACTTAGGTTGTTAATGAAATAATTTGGAATTTGGAGGAAATACATTTTAAGTTCATTTCTACTTCCACAAGTCAATTATAAAGATGGAGGCTTATTGTAATTGATGTTTAATTAAACTTGGAGCTCTGTTTTATGTTTAACGAAAGTAACTATTTGAACAGTCACCGGTTTAACAATAATTTGTTTTATTTCTTCACCAGTTGTATTTGCGACGTCACCCGCATGGATCATCGCATGGATTTTAAATTATTCATCATCTAATATAATGTCTTACCAAACTAGATACTATCCAGCGTTGTTATTATGATAGGGCCTATCTACTAGTAGAAGATAGGTCTTCTGTGTTCAGAAGGAATACGAATACGAATAGAACAGAAGCTTATGTTGAGACAAAGCAAATTAGTTTCACACTCTTCGTTTTCTTACTTTTTTTATATTAGAAGGAGGCAAACGAGTAGGCTGGTCACCTGATGGGAAGCAATCACCGCCGCCCATGAACAACCCGCAAAACCAAAGGAATCACAGATGCATTGCCGGCCTTTAAACTTACTTTACTTACTCGTTAAAAGTTTCTTGTTTTTGCCTGTGTACGGTTTTCCTTATTTCTTTTGTCTATCATGTATTTATGTGTAAAGACACAAACATATTTTTAAATAAAAATTTAAAAATATTTTTGTTTCTTTTTGTTTCTTTCTATAAATGTTGTGTCTGTTTTTTGTCTTCTTACTACCTACATACAATTATTCAAAAATGTACTAAAATAAGTGTATAACATCAATAATTAAATAAAAAGTCAGAACAATTGGGCGCTTATCAGATTGTATCACCTCATACTATTCCAATTCTCTTTCAAACTTAATTCTATTCAATTGGAGTATGTAAATATCGAAATAATACAGGCTGACTGTACCCAGAATCCGATGCAATAACACTTGGCAATACTCCAAATGTGCCTGTGTAGGCAAATCGATGGAGCGGCCGGGGCGGTTGGGCGAAATCTAATTGTGCAAGAGGAACTTTCAAAATTGGAAATCGAACATAATGTATAAAGATGCGGCCTTCGTCTCTCAGCTTCCTTCTAAAAGTCCTACTGGTCTGCAACACAATCATGTTTCACCTTCAAACAGATTTTGTTACAAATTTAACAGCGTTAATTCTTTGTTTCATTGACCAGCGTTCGCAACAGCACAAGCTGAGGCGGGGTCCTGATTACCCTTTTGTTTGTTTTTTATTCTTATTTTTTATGTATATTAGTGTCTGTGGTCAATAAATGTTTCTCTCTCTCTCTCTCTCTTTCTTTTGACAAAGTCTAAATAGAATACTCCATCATCATCATCATCACCATAATCATCATCATCATCATCATCATCATTATCACGAGCCTTTACTTGTTATGTCCTAATTAACAAAGGAAGGTAAGAGCCTATATTGTTGGAAATATTTGACTAGTAACCGCGTCAAATTCGCGTCTATCTCGATTTCCGTGTCTCCCTCCTTTTATTTTTTATAAGGCTGAAAGGTCTGAAACACGATCAAGTTTCACCTTCAAACAGATTGAGTTACAAATAAAAAGCCTTGAAGTGCAAACCTCGTGCAAACATTTCTTATTTTTTATGGCTAGGTGTGACTTGCAGATTTTGCCAATGTCAAGTAAAGGAAATATTGTGAAGATTTTTATTTTTATTTTATAATTAACCTTAACCTTTTCCTATATAATAATTTCGTTAGACTACTGACATCAACCCATTCGTAACATGACCGTTATTATTGTATAATTATGGATAAGTAGATTAATTTAATTACAATTTGGAAAAACGCAAAAAAAATCCGTTTACTCGCATATGGACCAAAAACGCATTCGTCCACGATTCAGCGTTCTTTCAAGAACACTATCTTGGAGGGTGCGGGTTTGAATCCCGCTCGAGGAGTTTTGTTACACGATTCCTAATTGTCGTTAATGTGTAAAAAATCATTATTATTAATCTTTATATAAAAACAAAATAAGTTAGCCTCATAGAAGCTACATCTTATTAAAATCTAGTAACAAGTACTGTAACCCAAATTTTCACGTTAATTCGTAAATGTGTTTTTCATGTAAGCTAAAAAGAGCGGCATTTTTTTTAAGTCTCACCATTATTGTCATGCTCTACATGTGAATATAATGTTTTATCCTTGTTTTATCTCCTTCATTGTCATCCGTGCCTATGTTTAAATTGAGAGTACGTATACATCGTCCATAAACACATATATACTGGTGCTATATTATTTAAAACAGGTTCGCTGTCAAAGAATATAACAATAGTTAAATCAATCGTTTATACCTATATTGTTTCTATTTGCAATGATAATTGTATTCAAGCTCTATTAATTTAACTTTTATTTTATATTGAGAAATACCCTTCTCAAGTTCCAAGCTCATGATGCAACGGTCAAGGATGCATGGGGAACCCTTACCCGACGAATACCTTCCTCGGGAGGGCCGTAACCAGTGTGAACGTCGGGCAGAATGACTGACGATGGTCACAGTTCACACTAGCAACAATATTTAGAGGAAGTACAGTGGTTTTTAGTAGGTATTCCCAACTGCTCCTGAATCTCTATCGAGACCTTGAGAGCCCTCCGGTTCAGATTCGGGAGCCGGGGGGAAAGCCTCACATAACCATCCGCGTCTTCCCGGGCGCGGAGGTACGCGGCAATGAGCTTTCCACTGTTAAAAAAAAGTTTTGAGCCAATAAGGAGGCTACTTGGTACACAAGCATCGCTCTATTGCCTAATGAACAGAACTTTAGAGTCAAAGGTCGTATAAAACGCGATTTTTACCCTTTCCATCTATGTCTAACCCTACGTTCGTATAACTAAGAAATAAATACTAAATAGTTGGCTCCCCTTCAAAATCACTGAAGTAACTCAATAGCAGCAGTAACAGTATTTGTCAACGTGTCTGAACATTGTTATTTTTGTTGCTTTGTTACACTAATGAATGAAAGTTTTGTGATTTTGTTACGAGAATGTGAGGAATAATGACTTCGAATGGAATCAAAATGAATTATTGAGCCTATTCATCCATCTCAGTTATACTCATAGTTAGTGACAGTGATAATAATATAATAATGACGCGATGGGGTTCATAACTTTAGATATTATATGATTGTACGTCATTGCCTCCCTCGAGATTTTTATAACCATTTCCCTCCTTTCTATAACATGGGGTCATTTAAACGAGGTGTTAACTTCACACGTGAAGAGGCAACTTTAGGCACAAAACCTTCATAATCATGTTCCAGTAGCTATCTTCACATCTGGATTCCTCTTCTGCTTACATCAAGAAGAGCGGAGTCATTTGACTAGTTATCTATAAAAAAACGAATCCATAACTTGCACTAAACCTTTCATCATCATCATCATCTCAGCCAAAAGACGTCCACTGCTGGACAAAGGCCTCCCCCAAGGATCTCCACAACGACCGGATTTATGCTGCTCGCATCCAGCGGCTTCCCGCGACCTTCACCAGATCGTCGGTCCACCTTGTTGGAGGCCTGCCCACACTAAACCTTTACTGAAAAGAAAATTGCAGTTATGATCAGAAAGCCTAACTTGCAGAACGTCTTTAAAGCAAGACGTCTGCAATGCTTAATAACTAAAATGCAGATAGCCTAACTTGCAGAACGTGTTTGAAGCAAAACGTCTACAATGCTTAATGACTAAAATGCAGATAGCCTAACTTGCAGAACGTCTTTGAAGCAAAACGTCTACAATGCTTAATGACTAAAATGCAGATAGCCTAACTTGCAGAATGTCTTTAAAGCAAAACGTCTACAATGTAATGATTAAAATACAGATCGTAATAGAGACGTTCTGCAAGCCTAGCTTGCAGAACGTCTTCAAAGCAAGAAGTCTATGCTTAAAAGGAACTAAGGTCGACTGAATTGAAAATTATGTATAAAAAATAGACAAAATCAACGTTTCGTAGTCCTTTGATTCCTCCTCCAAAACTGGACCGATTTAATTACTTTTTTAAACAATAGGTATATTTTAATGTGCGTTATAAAATTAATGAACTGTTCTTACGTTATAACTTTTTTTTTATTTATTTATGCCCACTTGGGCTTGTACTTTGATAGAGGAGAATTCGTATGGGCACCGGCACGAAAGCCGCGTTGCTTTATGGGTAGGTATAGACGTAATGCTGCTAAGGCAATTTACCTTTTAGACATTTTGCTTCTTAGACATTTTAACATAGTAGACGTAATGCTGCTAAGGCAATTTACCTTTTAGACATTTTGCTTCTTAGACTTTATACAACTTAGACATTGCTTTTAGACATTTTGCTTTAAAGACGTTTTGCAAGTTAGGCTTTCTGATCATAACTCGAAAATTGTTTTGTATATGCTAACGAATCCGCTATATACCTGCAAACCTTCAAATCATCGGAAAACCTTCAAATTCACACGTGTCCTGAATCTGAGCTCAGGGATGCGGTATCTCGCAACTTCCTGATCTCCCCCCATCTGAATACAAACGGATATTCCGTAGGCTTATGTGTTAGTTTCGCAAATGGCGCTTGTTATTTACAAATTGGAGAGGCAATTGAGCAAGAGGAGGCAGTAGGCCATGATTGACGTACATGCAAGTGTGTGTTTTACTCTTACAATATTCGATTAATAAAGTACTAGATTAACGTTTATATTTTTACCTTATCATATTACTTAGCTTACTTACTATATCTTATTATATTCTACCTTAAATCTGACAAATATAGTTCAAAATATTTATACTAAAAACGGGTGCAATGCTGATACACGCAACCGCTATGTCCCTGCATTTTAAACCTGTAATATCTTCGAAAATATTGATTTAAATTAAATGCTGTAAAGAGCCATATTGATCTATATTAAATGCACAATGTACTTAAGGTACTTAATTGGATAAGAATTAATGCTGTATTGCTTAAAATCACTTTGTAAATAAGCTATTATTTCTCGTAAAAAGTAAAGGATAAAAAATTATTATTGTGGGTTATCCCTAAGAGATAGACATATCTAAGATCCAAAAACAAAAAAGAAAGAAAGAAGACAAAAAGTCCGCGATGGTATATACCATCGCGGACTTTTTTGTAGACCTTTTTAAGGTAGTGTAGTACATTATTTTTATCTTCCTCAGCCAGCGTTTGCAATATAAGCGCAAAAAAATGCGAAACCTCTAAAATTATCAGTGTTTTCTACTATATTATGCATGTATTTATACATATAAACCTTCCTCTTGAATCACTCTAAGTATCTATTAAAAAAACCGCATCAAAATCCGTTGCGTAGTTTTTAAGATCTAAGCTTACCTACATAGGGACAGACACACAGCGGGAAGCGACTTTGTTTTATACTTTGTAGTGAATGTTGTTGATTTGACGACATTACTACAATGTAATGTTAAAAGTAATAAAATTCTTTTAAATTTTACTTTTCAAATGACCTACTTTCACTATTTCCACTTCGGGAAATGTACACAAAAAAGTTCTTACTAGGTAGGTACCTGCGAAAAGGGACGGCATCTGTCTGTGTACAGACAAAAGCCTACAATCCCGAGAACAAATTGGCCCTTCTATAAAACAAAGAGATAACAACCAAACTTCTCAATGAAGGAACGCCGACTGTTCTACTATTAATATATAAACAGTTGTAGGGAAATACGTTGGCCTTGAAAAAGGACGCAATGACATCATCATTATTCTACGAATATGGTACTGATGGACTTTTATACTAACGATAGGACTCAATTAGCCGCCTTTGTGGTCTAGTGGTTTGATCACCGGTCTTAGACCCCGAAATCCCGGATTCGACTCCCAGTTGGGGTTTACTTAGACCATAATATTTTACTTAAAATATATAAACTTAAAAGTTAAGGTTATAGATACTAGATAACGTTTTCATCTCACTTTTGAAAGGGTGGGTCTTGAGATAACTATCTCTGATCACCCATCCAAAAAATAGAAATCGCTCAGCTTTGACATTTAATTAGATACATTAACTTATACGCCATTAATAACTGAAAGGGGACCGATCTCCCAGAGATGAGCTTAGCAGTAAAAATTATATAAAACGTTGGTGAAAAATCAAACTAACAAAAGAGTATTTTATGTAGGTGCATTCGCTTATAATATTTTGCGGTCAACAACATAACAGTTGTATCGTCACAACATAAAAGTTTAATCCACTTTACCCCTTTTCATTTTCGCGGCGCTGTCTCCGCATACATAATTGATTAGTTAATTCAAAATACATTAAGAGGGTGGGCACGATCGGCTCGTAAAGGAACAAAGGTAATTTCCTCGGGATAGGATGTTGCTAAAAATGCGGTAACCCTACTTAACGACACAGGTTGAAGCTGCTATTACAAATGCTTTGAGGTCGGGTAGTGCTTCATTTGTTTAATGAGTGGCGTAACTTAAACTAAAATGTATGTATTGTTTTTTTAAGGTAAGAGAGGAATGGGGAGGACCAAGAAGTGTTTATATGGAACTAATTAAGAGCGTTTACGCCGTACACTAGCGCCACTAATGAAAAAAAAAACATATCTAGTAATTAGAGATAGAAAATCAAATTATGCTCAACACACTATTTGAATGAAGTAATTTAGCATTTTTACGTCACCTAATGAACACCTCACATGTTATGGTTTAGTTAAATAAGACGTTACGGCCACTTTTAACTATAACGCCAATTACTAGATATGTTTTTTATTTTTCATTGGCGGCGCTAGTGTGCGGCGTAAACGCTCTTAAAGGTAAGTCAAACTTTGTGTCTTTTATAGAAGATGAAATGGTCACTCGTGGATATTTATTTATTAATGGAGTACACAACTGATGATAGTCAACATTAGCATAAAATAGCAATTACAATAGAACAGTGCAAGACCGACACCCAGAAAACGTGTACATACTAATCATGCAGATGCGAAAACAATCGAAATAATATATACAATAAATCTAACACATGTTATAATGTTATGCAGTAAATTGAATTGAAATAAATTTGTATGCTTAATTTAAAAACATTCAAAATTGTATCAAAATAATAATAATTTTAAAACATTCATCAAGAAATTATTTTTCACACCACCTGCTCGACAATGCCTCATTATATATCATGCAAACCTTACTCAAAGTAAATCATTATAGCCCTTGTCTTTTGCCGGGGTGTAATGTTGTACTGAATTTCATTATAACCCGCCGGGCAGTAATGTGATTCTCACTTCTCTTAGTTCTTATTGTTATGCATTTAAAGTCTAATTTCGTCAAAATCGCGCGACGCGCGGCTGCTGCAGCTGCTGGTGGCCGACGGCGAGGAGGTGGACGGCGGCGCGCGCCGCGCCTCATTTATTTGAAAATCGAACTTATTCGAAAATCGAGCTGGCCACGCCACGGCAAGCCGAACGAAAAAAAATCAATACTTAAAACAAAAGCCGCGAGTATTTCAATACGGTGCAATCAGTATCAGACAAAACTGCAAAAGAAGATAGAATAAAACATTAAGAAAATGTCGAGTGACGAAAGTGATTTAACTCCGGAGTCCATTAAATTAGACGCCTTAGGTATTGTTAATAACCTACTACCAGAGAAGTCGAAGGAAAAATACTTGAAAGCTTACGACGATTTCCACAAATGGAAAACTGCAAAAGGCGCAAAGTCTGTGTCGGAGTCAGTGCTTCTTGTTTATTTCGAGTATTTATCGTGTACAAAGAAATCCAGCAGCCTGTGGTGTATCTATTCGATGCTCAGGTTAACAATAAGCATCAAACACGACATTAAGATAAATACATATAGCAAGTTATTGGCATTTTTAAAGAGGAAATCAGATGGTCATCGAGCAAAGAAGTCAAAAGTATTGACAGCGCAAGATGTGGAAACTTTTTTGAATGAGGCTCCTGATCACAGCTTTCTGGCCATGAAAGTAAGTATGAGTACTGCCTACTTTTTAGTTACGTTTCTAGTACCTACCTATAATAGCTCTATAAAATAGTTAATGAATAAAAGGGTATTTAAATGGCACACATTTAAAAAATACACATTCTAAGGTTTTGTCGCAAGCTTTTTTTATAATATAAAGGTCAAAAAATGTAGTAGTGTATCTATCTATTTACTCACAATCCTATTTTTTGTTACAGGTAGCCTTGATTTTTGGAGTGAATGGCGCATATCGTGGAAATGAACTCGTAAACATAAAAGTCAATAATATCAAAAAACATGCAGATTTATTGCTGATTAACTTACCAGATACCAAAACAAATAGAGAACGTTCGTTCATAGTTCGTGAAGATTATGCAAGAATTGTTGAAAAGTACCAAGCTCTGCGCCCCTCTAATATAAACACCAACAGATTTTTTATCGGTTACAGTAATGGCAAATGCACCAGGCAAGTCATTGGCAAGAATAAAATCAGCGCCATGCCAAAAGAAATTGCAAAATACCTCAAATTGCAAAATCCCGAGCTCTATACGGGTCATTGTTTGAGGAGAACATCGGCAAGTCTGTTGGCAGATTCAGGAGCAGATATGGCCCAGATAAAACGTCATGGTGGCTGGAAATCCGATGCAGTAGCGGAGGGCTACATAGAGAATTCCATACAAAACAAAAACAAGATAAGCTGTCGTATTGGTGACAACATTCATCTGAAAACTACGTCCATTATTGATGATCCTTGGAAACCTTTGCCACCACAGCCATCTAGCTCAAAATATATCCCGTCAAGCCCACTGCCTCAAGCACCACCTTCCCCAACCTTTACTGTGCCAAACGACCCTCACACGCAAGGTTCTGATGTATTGGGTGCTGCTACTCAAATAAATTCCACCTCAACTAACATAAGCGTACCAAAAAATATACCCATATCTTTACATAACTGGACTAATGTATCAAACATCAATTTTAATTTTTAATTTACTTTTTATTGTTATTTACTGTGACAATGTAATGTAAGTCTGTCTGTAACCGATCCGATCCGAGCCCGATAATTAGTAATGAAAATAGTATTTTAATAAATAAAATACTTTTTCTAGTAGCCTTGGTTTTTATTGTATTGCAAAAGGTGAGAAAAGTAGAGTATATTCCTCGCTTCGCTCGGGAATCAACTCAAAACCCCCCTCGCTACGCTCGGGAGTTAAATCTGAAGTCCTTCGTTACGCTCAGGATTCAAATATCGCGCCCGTGACATAATACAGTGCTTTATCCCCTTGGTGTACAACCTACTATTTCTAACCTGGTCCTAAAAAGGATTGATATGTTTAACAACACGCTAAAACTTTAAAAAAATTATCTATAAGAGAAATTCTTTCGACCTAGACGTTATATTATAAAATATTGTGTTGTTTGTAGTTGCTATTGTGTAAATTTCACTGATTTCTGTTATTTTTTTTTTTGTAAGATTTATGTAAGTAATTGTTTGTTTTCCAAATAAAGAAAATTAAAATAAAATAAACAATGAAAAAGAGTTAGCTTTGTATAGAGCCGAAAAGAAAATGCTACAATGGCAAGAGGTAGCTTATTAATGCACATCAATCTACAGTAAGCTTAGCCAAAGTAACATTAAGAAAACGATAGCGAAGTTCAAAAAAGAATAAAATGTATAGGATTAACATAAGCCGCGCTAAATCACGTGGTCAATCTTATGTAGACGACCTCCTTGGTCGAGTGGCTTGCACACCGGTTTTCATGGTGTCGCCATCTCTAAGGTCCCGGGTTCGATCCCCGGTCGGATCAATTTAGAAATACCTGTTTTTCTAAATTGTTTCGGGTCTGGGTGTTTTTAAGTATAATATGTATGTATTTATAGTAGATTGTACACCAAGGGGATAAAGCACTGTATTATGTCACGGGCGCGATATTTGAATCCTGAGCGTAACGAAGGACTCCAGATTTAACTCCCGAGCGTAGCGAGGGGGTTTTGAGTTGATTCCCGAGCGAAGCGAGGGAATTAAAATGGAGTCCTGAGAGCAGTGAAGGATTTAAGCGCGCCCAAGGCAAAATCAGTTTTATCCCTGAGGAGTATACTCTACTTTTCTCACCTTTTGCGAGACAATAAAAACCAAGGCTACTAGAAAAAGTATTTTATTTATTAAAATACTATTTTCATTACTAATTATATATAATTGGCACAGTAAATAACAATAAAAAGTAAATTAAAAATTAAAATTGATGTTTGATACATTAGTCCAGTTATGTTAAGAAATGGTTATATTTTTTGGTACGCTTATGTTAGTTGAGGTGGAATTTATTTGAGTAGCAGCACCCAATACATCAGAACCTTGCGTGTGAGGGTCGTTTGGCACAGTAAAGGTTGGGGAAGGTGGTGCTTGAGGCAGTGGGCTTGACGGGATATATTTTGAGCTAGATGGCTGTGGTGGCAAAGGTTTCCAAGGATCATCAATAATGGACGTAGTTTTCAGATGAATGTTGTCACCAATACGACAGCTTATCTTGTTTTTGTTTTGTATGGAATTCTCTATGTAGCCCTCCGCTACTGCATCGGATTTCCAGCTACCATGACGTTTTATCTGGGCCATATCTGCCCTGAATCTGCCAACAGACTTGCCGATGTTCTCCTCAAACAATGACCCGTATAGAGCTCGGGATTTTGCAATTTGAGGTATTTTGCAATTTCTTTTGGCATGGCGCTGATTTTATTCTTGCCAATGACTTGCCTGGTGCATTTGCCATTACTGTAACCGATAAAAAATCTGTTGGTGTTTATATTAGAGGGGCGCAGAGCTTGGTACTTTTCAACAATTCTTGCATAATCTTCACGAACTATGAACGAACGTTCTCTATTTGTTTTGGTATCTGGTAAGTTAATCAGCAATAAATCTGCATGTTTTTTGATATCATTGACTTTTATGTTTACGAGTTCATTTCCACGATATGCGCCATTCACTCCAAAAATCAAGGCTACCTGTAACAAAAAATAGGATTGTGAGTAAATAGATAGATACACTACTACATTTTTTGACCTTTATATTATAAAAAAAGCTTGCGACAAAACCTTAGAATGTGTATTTTTTAAATGTGTGCCATTTAAATACCCTTTTATTCATTAACTATTTTATAGAGCTATTATAGGTAGGTACTAGAAACGTAACTAAAAAGTAGGCAGTACTCATACTTACTTTCATGGCCAGAAAGCTGTGATCAGGAGCCTCATTCAAAAAAGTTTCCACATCTTGCGCTGTCAATACTTTTGACTTCTTTGCTCGATGACCATCTGATTTCCTCTTTAAAAATGCCAATAACTTGCTATATGTATTTATCTTAATGTCGTGTTTGATGCTTATTGTTAACCTGAGCATCGAATAGATACACCACAGGCTGCTGGACTTCTTTGTACACGATAAATACTCGAAATAAACAATAAGCACTGACTCCGACACAGACTTTGCGCCTTTTGCAGTTTTCCATTTGTGGAAATCGTCGTAAGCTTTCAAGTATTTTTCCTTCGACTTCTCTGGTAGTAGGTTATTAACAATACCTAAGGCGTCTAATTTAATGGACTCCGGAGTTAAATCACTTTCGTCACTCGACATTTTCTTAATGTTTTATTCTATCTTCTTTTGCAGTTTTGTCTGATACTGATTGCACCGTATTGAAATACTCGCGGCTTTTGTTTTAAGTATTGATTTTTTTTCGTTCGGCTTGCCGTGGCGTGGCCAGCTCGATTTTCGAATAAGTTCGATTTTCAAATAAATGAGGCGCGGCGCGCGCCGCCGTCCACCTCCTCGCCGTCGGCCACCAGCAGCTGCAGCAGCCGCGCGCCGCGCGATTTTGACGAAATTAGACTTTAAATGCATAACAATAAGAACTAAGAGAAGTGAGAATCACATTACTGCCCGGCGGGTTATAATGAAATTCAGTACAACATTACACCCCGGCAAAAGACAAGGGCTATAATGATTTACTTTGAGTAAGGTTTGCATGATATATAATGAGGCATTGTCGAGCAGGTGGTGTGAAAAGTATATTAAGTATGTTTATCCGTTGTCTAGTTAACCATTTCTCGAGTTTCTTCAGAAAGCTTTCTTGGAGCTAGATAATTGGTGTAAGTGTGGGAAACATTTATTTATTTATTTATGTCAATCACATACATTTTATTATTTTCGAACTTCGCTATCGTTTTCTTAATGTTACTTTGGCTACCGCCCCAGGACTGTTTTGAATAACACATTAATAACAGTCGTGTTAACCCACCTAGAAAACTAATATGCTTAGGATCACGTCAGTAGCCTTACGTAGCTATGGGGATTTACTTGACTTCAACTTCAAACTTGAGATATCATCATAGTTCTAATCTTACATGCTCAACACACAATCGATCGATCGAGACAGCACTGTCTCTGCGTCTGCAAGCACACAGGGAACCGACTGAACTGGGTCACTCTCCATTTCGTTTTGTTATTTCTCACTCACACTTAACTCGTCCAACAACGAATACAACGTAATTCAATTTCCCTCGAACGTCGGCGAAAATGTGTGTAAAGATTTTTATTTGATTTGAGAAAGTGTGGGCCCTAAGCTAACAACAGAAAGGCGTTCGTTGCCTTAGGGATGTTGTTAATCAAGGAACCAAACGAGCCTCTTGCGTATTCTACCGCTTGATAGAATCCAATTACTGTATGAAATGAGCCCTGAGTGTTACTATGGAAAGTGGTGTGCCGAATCTTCTGTGTTGTACTGTAGGTACATCTTTATTCTTTTCAAAGAGTGCTTTGTAACAGTAACTGCTGTACTCAGAAACGTCAATTAAGTTTTAATGACAATAAAGTCTCTAATCTTGCTGTCACTTTCTTATGTATAGTGCTAAATAGAGAAGGAAAGACATTTAATTGTCATTAAAACTTAATTGACGTCTCTGAGTACGGCGTTTGATTGTATCCGCGATACGTTAGATGAAAACTTTGTAATCGCTTAGCGTTTATTTAGACTTTTTTGTTCGGCTCTCGCTTATGCCTAGCCTACCACAAAAATTGGGCTAACAAATGCAAAAATATATTTTTAAATCCGACTGATAGCTCTAGAGATTAACGCGTTCAAACAAAAAGAAACAAACTCTTCAGCGTTATTACATTAGTATAGATAAAAAACTATAAGAGACCCTGACCTTTATGATGCACCGCAGTCCGATGGGGGCCCCCTACTTCTTGATGACGACACACACCGTACTAGACGTTATTCACTTACTTTTTACTTAGTTGGTAATAAACATTAGTATCATAATATTACTATGTTATATTATATCCCGCACAAACGATGAAAACCATGAAAGTAAGCGATAAAAAAAGCCTTCATGCCACGTATCTAAACAACTGAACTCCGAATAAAAATCTACCTTAAAATAAAATTAAAAATCTCTGTCTCTACCCTCACCGAACAAATGCAGTGTTCGGTATTATTTACTTATTTTATAATATCATTGTAGTTATTACAAAAAATGTGTACTAGCGTTATGCCACTTGTATAGGCCCTACTCGCGTTTATTTTACACATTACTTATTTAATGTTTATCCTGACGTTTCGAACCCTTTGCAGGGTACGTAGTCACAGGGAGACTGAGGTGTTGGTCGTCTCTCTAACATCGGGCAAACAAAGAGCATATCGCCGACGTCAAGCATAGGCGCGAAAATAAGTCTGCAGTATGCGAACATTCCCTAGAGGGGCCCAACCTAATGGTTGGGATGATGATGATGTAATCATCAGATTTGATAAACTACAAATACTCGCTAGAGAATAACGATTCAACCCTAGGGTGATACGCGAGGCTATTGAAATTTTAAAAAATCCTAATTTTAATAGAGAATATGGTTGGAATCTACCAAAAGCCTGGGATCCCATCATACAAAATATTAAATCCCAGTCCCGACACCATACTGCCAGACCAAAAGATACTGTAAGCTCTTTCTGCGTAAAACGGAACGCACCTGATTAAATTTAAATGAGGGTATACAAGCTACCAACTAATTATGAGACAACCAACACCTCAGTCTCCCTGTGACCACGGACCCTAAAAAAACGAAACGACAGGATAAACATTAAATAAGTAATGTGTAAAATAAACGCGAGTAGATCCGTAAAAGTTGTTTCATTTCAAAATAAATGGCTTTTGTTAAGACCCCAACCTATATAGTGCCAGAGTGGTAGGTTATGGTCCAATCCTTCATATGCTACTGATTACAAAAGAAAGCCTAAGCCCGGCAGTGGGATCTTTAGAGGCTGTCTTAGTACCTATTATTAGTCGAAGAAGAACTTTTTAAAACGCTAAATATTTGGTTGGATACACACTTACGTAAAACTAAAGCTTCAGAGAAGGTATGGTAAACGTTTTTATTTTTGTTTAAATGGACTTAAAAGTAACGTTTCGCTCAATTCATTAACTATATTAATTTGTTGCAGAACTCCTAATAGCTTACTTTGGAAAATTAATTTAGATTATAAGCTGAATAACAAAGCAAACAAATTAAGAAGCTCGCTCTAAAAGAACTTTTATGATTTATTCGACGATCCGAAACAGTAATGGTATGTGAACAATAACTGAATCTCTCGCAAAGTGTTTAAATTTTCACCAGACAATAGAAATTCAATTGTTCCTTGGGCGTCCAAGTATCTAAGAAAAAAAGTTTGTGAATGTTTAGGAAAAGATTGTGTTGGTGTTAAAAGGTGTTAAAGTCTTAATAGCAAATTATTAAACTAGTAGATATATTTAAAATAGATTTTTATGATCCTTGGGGGAGGCAGTTGTCCAGCAGCAGTGGACGTCTTTTGGCTGAGATGGCGATGATGATGATGATGATGATTTAAAATAAGATAGGTATGGTGTTTAAAATTGGCGAAAAAATCTATGACTTTTTTTTCTAAATAATAATGAAAAAGGTTGTCTAGTGAAAAAACAGAGCCATCAATCGTTGGTCAAGACAAAGCCGCACGGACCGACTCCGCGGCCACGCGGGCTTAATGCTACGCGCCGCGCCGTCCACCGCAACGAGACAGATTCGATCCCCACCCCTTCAACGACGCACCAGCCACTCGGGCGCACGTCACACCGCGGTCGCTTTAATTATCGGGTTGAATTTTTGTACGTTTTGCGAATTATACCAGCACTATCATACAGTCCACTGGCCTTTTTACTGGACAATCATCCCAAGCTTGTAGTTAGGGCTTTGGCCAGAACATTTTGGTCCATCTTCGCAATGTATTCGCGTGACGTCATTTCAATTATCGACAAGTCATCCGCGGTCATCTAGAGGTCATCTCGACTCCAGACAAAACTACTCAAGACTTCTTGGCGCTGTTGGGGCATAGTTCCGGATGAACATTGCTGGGGGCAGTAACATTTGCCGCTAATGCTGACATCAACCCCAAATTAGCGTCGGTCAAGAATTGGCAGTCGTCATCATCATCTTCGGGCAAACACATTGGAGGAAGAAGAACAACACATCGGAGAGGATAGTGCACAAAGACCGTGAGATCGTTCCAATTTACTTTCATCAATTTCACTATCCCATCTCTTCTCTTTACATATTTTCATCTGTGTCATTACATTGTAACATCATCTCAGTATTTATCAACGTATTTATCAGTTCATAATTACTAAACAGATTGATTGTGCATGATAAATAACGTAGATAATCATATAAGGTAGTCACAAAACAATAATTTCAATTGAGCACAGAACCTTACAACTACGTCACATATTAGCTTAAAATTATAATGAAAACAAAATCATTGTGACAGTTGTATTGCATACTTATTTCCATAAATCATTAACGTAATTTAAACCACCAAACTTAATTCCAATCAAATTGATAGTTGATAGAATTTGTAAGCATTAATCTTTACTTGTACACTTTATTCTCGAACCAACAAATAGTTATCAATTATTATCGTTCAATTTAAATCGTAAATATCGTAATCTACTCATCTTAAAACATAAATCTTCAACACTTTATGCTAACTCATTGTTTATTTTATAGGTCGGTAGCTCGACATAACCGATAACCGGCCGGTGGGTGAAGACCGAGCCACCGTGACCGAGCGCTTCTGCGCTTGCGTTTCGATCGCACGGCTCAACTCAAGGTACGGCTCACTCAACAGTATCGTTTCAATTTATTTTGCGTAGCTATAATAGTCAACCATAATAATTATTGTAGATGTAGTGTAGATTTTTTACAAATAAATAGCGCTTTTTAATAGTAGTATAATTAAATTTGATTTTATTAATAGTAGTTTCTTAAGTAGCTGCTTTTATCCTGCTTTTATTTAGTATGCTTAAGTATGCTTTGTTAATCTGCTTTTAATTTACATTTTTTAACAGTATTTATTCCGTTGTTGGTAACTAGATGGTAATACTGGTAAACAGTTAAAATTTAAATTCATACTTTTTGATTCGATTTTTAATTTCCTTCGATTCTTACTATTTTGATCACACACTTATTTGGTCTGTGATTTTGATCGAAGTTTTAGACCATTAGCAAGTGGTTGATTGTAGTAGTATTTGACTTTAAGTAGTACTAGACAATTTCGTAGCACTATATTTTTTCTTTTATGATTTATTAATCTTTATTATTTTTTATACAACCAAACAGTAGCAACTGGTTACGGAGTAGTTAATACTGGTATTTCTAGTTTTTTATTTTTGTTGTTGTTTCATTCCTTTTTTTTTACTGTAGGCATTTTCTTTAACATTTTTATAACTTTTTGCGGTATTTAAATTTGAAAAGAAATAAAAAAAAAAAATTTACATTTTTTTTTTAAATTTATTATCATAAAACCAAACTTGTAACTAGTAACGTACTAGTTAATACTAGTAGCACTAGTTCATTTTCTTTCTCTTTACATTTTTAAATTTGACATCTATTTTCAAATTTATTTTAACATGTCTAAGGACTATAAAGAAGCAATTAAGGATTTAAGGAAGAAACGAGGCGCACTAAAATCAAAGCTTACATCATTTAATACCTACTTAACAAACATTAAAGATAGTTCACAAATTAGTGATTTAAGGCTTCAAATCGAAATAAAATTACGTCTTGAAAAATTAGAAAACTTATACGATACTTTCGATGCGTTACAGGCTGAAATGGACAGTTTGTTGGACGACCCCGAGGTGGAAGAACGAGAGGCTTTCGAGACTCAATATTTCTCGCTTGCCGCTTCTGCACGCGCGCTCATTGAAACTCATCAGGTCGATGACAGGTCTGAGGTGAATTCTCGCAATGCTCATAATTTTGTAAGACTTCCTAAAATTGATTTACCGCACTTTAATGGTTGTTATCAAAACTGGCTTGAGTTTCGAGATACATTTTTATCGCTAATTCACATCAATGATAGCATCGATCCCATCAACAAATACCATTATTTGCGTGCTTCACTACAAGGCTCTGCAGCATTAGTCATTAAGAGTCTGGATTTTAAATCTGATAACTATCAATCGGCCTGGGAGCTACTGTGCGAAAGGTTTGACAACAAACGGCTACTTGTCAACAACCATGTACAAGCTTTATTTAACGTCAGTTCTATTCAAAAGGAATCTAGCAAAGCTTTACGCTACATAGTGGACGTCACTAACAAAAATCTCAGAGCACTTGCCACCTTAGGTCAGCCTACCGACCACTGGGACACTTTGGTGATTTACATGATGTCTACTAAATTGGATAGCGTCACTAGTCGTGAATGGGAAGAGCGTAGAAACACGTTGGATAGTCCCCCTACCCTAGACATATTTATTAAATTTTTAACGAACAGGGCTGATCTATTGGAGACTATTGAGGAATCGAAGTATGGCATCAGGTCTAAATCAGAACCGGTTCACTCAAAGCAAAAAAGCTTTATAGTATCTTCCGGCAACACATCAATAAAAAGTAATATTCGCTGCCCCTTATGTAATAAAGACCACCAGTTATTTAATTGTGAGTCGTTCCGTCGGTTATCTGTAGAGGTTCGCAATCATAAGGCTAAGGAGCTTAAAGTTTGCTTAAATTGTCTGCGCTTGGGCCATCCTGAAGCTAAATGCAAGCTTGGACACTGCAAATACTGCAAAGTGAAGCACAATACATTGCTTCATTTCGAACAACCAATACAACCATCATGTCACGACACTGTTGCTTTGTCCGCAAACAACAATAACAACATCGCTTTAACGCAGCATGTACTACTTTCCACAGCTTTGGTCAAAGTGTTTGACAGCTGGGGTACGCCGCATGTGGCCAGGCTTCTACTGGACAATGGGAGTACTGCCAATTTTGTCACACACGATCTTTGTGGTAAGCTTGGTCTAACTACCTCACCTACAACTTCTAAGGTAACAGGCATCAATAGTCAGACATCCCGTAGCTCACGACGTTGCTCTTTTCGAATGGAGTCTTTTACTGGTGACTATAGGGCGGATATTGACTGTTACGTGTTACCAAACATCACATCACTACTACCGAACATTCTTATCGACTTAAGTGATTTGTCCATACCTACTGGCATTTGCTTAGCTGACCCCACCTTCCATATTCCGTCAACCATAGACATATTAGTTGGCGCAGACTTGTTTTGGAACGTGATAGGCACAAATCGTATCCATTTAGGAAAACACAAACCAATATTGTTTGAAACCAAACTAGGATGGCTTGTTTCAGGCGGTTTACATAATAATAACAACACTGACATGTCCGTGTGCATGTTCACTCGGGAGACAACACCACTCCTAGATCTCTCTCGGTTCTGGGAGCTAGATACAATTTCCCCGAAGTATGATATGACCCCTGATGAACATGCATGCAAGCAAACCTTTTTAAATACTACAATTAGAAATTCAGACGGTCGATTTGTGGTAACATTGCCTCTGAAAGATTCACCAAAGACACTAGGCGATTCCTATCAAATGGCTAGGCGTAGATTTTTATCTCTAGAACGGCGTTTAGATAGAGAACCTGCTTTTAAAAATAAATATGTAGAATTTATGAAGGAGTATATTAGTTTGGGACACATGAGCATTAGCAAAATTAAAAATTCTAACTTAAACTTAAACAATGGAAAAAACCAAAACACACATAATATTACAATTAATAAAAACACAACACAAAACAGGTACTGATAGTAATAATCAAGTCTCATATTATTTACCTCATCATGGCGTATTAAAGGAGTCCAGCTCAACAACAAAGCTACGCGTTGTCTTCGACGCATCAGCCGTCACAACGTCAGGCAAATCGTTAAACGATCTACAGCGAGTTGGACCCAGAGTTCAAGATGACTTACTGTCCATACTTTTAAGGTTCCGCCAGCATAGATTTGTTGTTTCAGCGGACATCCAAAAAATGTACAGACAAGCGGAAGTAACTGAACCTCAGAGACCACTACAACAAATTCTGTGGAGGTTCGATCCCTCAGAAATGATACAAACATATACATTAAATACATTAACATACGGTACCTCATCCGCTCCTTACCTTGCAACCAGATGCCTTAAGCAGTTAGGAGTGGAATCTAAGGATGATAATGTTAAACGCGTCATTTGTCATGACTTTTATGTTGACGATTATCCACTTATGTCACTCTGTAACAGATACGTTGCGGTCTGCTAAAATGGAGTTACATAAGTGGCACGCTAACGATACCAAAATCTTGCGAGCTGTATGCGCTGACGATGCCAGTTCAGATTCTGTAAATCTTAGTGAAAACGAACTTTCGAAAACTCTAGGTTTGAATTGGTGTTGTTCAACGGATATGTTAACATTTGCCATTAATGTTACCATACAAGGTAAGGTCAACAAGCGTAGCATATTATCCACAATTGCTCAAGTCTTCGATCCTCTAGGTCTCGTTTCACCTTGCATTGTCGAAGCAAAAATTCTAATGCAGCAATTGTGGAAACTTAAATGTTCATGGGACGAGGAGGTTACCCATAGCATTAAAAAGGCATGGATTCATTTTGCTGAATCTTTGCCTCTACTAAATATTTTGAACATACCTAGGCATGTCACCTGTGTTACACCTACAGACATTCAAATACACACATTCACAGATGCTTCGGAGTGCGCATACGGTGCATGCGTATACGTGAGAAGCGTAGCCATTGATGGAGCAGTCACTGTCCGGCTTCTAGTCTCCAAGAGCAAAGTAGCTCCAATAAAACCAACCACCATTCCGCGACTAGAGTTATGCGGTGCGCTGTTGGGCATAAGATTGTACAAAAAAGTTAAAGAGTCTATCACGTTCAACATTAATGATAACGTATTCTGGTCGGACTCCACTATCGTGTTAGGGTGGTTATCATCGTCACCTCACCAGCTCAAGCCTTTCGTTCGTCATCGCGTTTCGGAGATACAGGAAGGTTCGGCTGACCAGAGGTGGCGCTATGTTCCGACAAAAGAAAATCCCGCAGATTTAGTATCTCGAGGCCTAAACGCTGATGTATTAGGTGGGTCGTCAATATGGTGGGCAGGTCCCACATTCCTACAATTACATAAGGCTCAATGGCCAACTAACCCTAATGATACACATTTATGCAATTTACCAGAAATCATACAATCTTTTCACACAAACAATCAATCAATCAATTCAAATTTATTTTCATCATTAATTCATAATTATTCTTATTTTTCTAAATTGCAACGAGTTATAGCTTATGTTTTGCGGTTCATTAGCTCTTGCCGTAAGCTTAGAAATGTAGACCATCTTACATCTTTAGAGTTACAAACATCTAGTAATCTCATTTTTAGGATTGCTCAAGAAGAATCGTTTCCTGACGAGCGACGGTTACTTATTTTAAAAAAGAATTTGCCTCACAAAAACAGATTGTTGCCTTTATCACCATTCATAGATTCAGAGAATCTAATCCGTGTCGGTGGTAGGCTGAACAACTCAGGCTATGATTACAATGTAAAACACCCGATTCTACTTTGTGGAAAGCATCATCTTACTGGATTAATCTTTCAATCCATTCATAAGGCGCAACTTCATTGCGGCCCACAACTGTTATTAGCATTAGTGAGACATAATTATTGGCCCTTAGGGGGTACAAACCTAGCGAAGCATACTGTACGCTCTTGTGTCAAATGCTGCCGACATAAGGGACAAGCTATCCAGCCAATTATGGGAGATCTCCCAAAGCAACGGGTGCATCTTGAGTTTCCCTTTCTCGAAGCTGGTGTGGATTATGCAGGGCCAGTTATGATAACGAACAGAAAAGGGCGAGGTTCTCAGTTAGTCAAATCGTACATTTGCTTATTTATTTGCCTTTCTACAAAGGCTGTGCATTTGGAGCTTGTCTCAGACCTGACCAAAGAAGGATTCATTGCAGCGTTAAACAGGTTTATTGCTAGACGAGGAAAGCCACAGAATATCTTTTCCGACAACGGAACTACTTTCGTGGGCGCGTTCAATGAATTGTCTCGCGTAATAAAATCATTGCAACATAATGTTTGTGAGCAAGGTATAAACTTTTCATACATTCCAGCATACACTCCTCACTTCGGCGGCTTGTGGGAGTCCGCCGTCAAATCAACCAAACACCATCTTAGGCGCGTTTTGGACTCAACACATTTGACGTACGAGGAGATGTCTACATTGTTAGTACAGGTTGAAGGTATTCTCAACTCCAGACCTCTCACTCCTATTTCCGACGACCCTTCCGATCTATATCCCCTAACTCCTGCCCATCTTCTTATTGGACGGTCTTTAATCTTTGTGCCTCATCCACAGATCTCCACGACCAGAATAGCATCACTGCAGAGGTTCCAGCGCATCGAGTTCCTAAAACAACAGTTTTGGCATCGGTTTTCTAATGACTACATTTTGTGGCTTCAACAGAAAACCAAATGGCGTCAGTCTCGCGGCGACCTAAAGGAAGGAACACTGGTTATCGTAAAGGAGAAGGCTCTGCCGCCTTTGATGTGGTTACTGGGTCGCATCGTTCGTGTCCTACCTGGTCAAGATGGCGTCGTCAGGGTCGCAGACATAAGGACGAAGAAGGGAGTCATACGTCGGGCCTTGAACAACATATGCCCCCTGCCGTTGCAATCTGTTGAAGATACTTCAACGCGGGGAGTATATGGTCAAGACAAAGCCGCACGGACCGACTCCGCGGCCACGGAAGGGGCGCGCGGGGGAACGCGGGCTTAATGCTACGCGCCGCGCCGTCCACCGCAACGAGACAGATTCGATCCCCACCCCTTCAACGACGCACCAGCCACTCGGGCGCACGTCACACCGAGGTCGCTTTAATTGTCGGGTTGAATTTTTGTACGTTTTGCGAATTATACCAGCACTATCATACAGTCCACTGGCCTTTTTACTGGACAATTATCCCAAGCTTGTAGTTAGGGCTTTGGCCAGAACAATCGTCTTAGGATTACGATCGTGTAAGTCAAGCAACTTCTTTGGGTGACCATATTTATATCGAGCTCAAGCAAGTCCAACCGTTGGTCCCAATTTGCCATTATATGGGTAATGAGCCAAGCATCAAAATCTAGACCTATTAACTATCTGAAACTTTTTTCTTTACTCTTCTATGATATGCAGTAGAGAAGACTAGTATGTGGGTGCAGTTATAGAATCACATGTTTGTGTAACAACCTCTTTAAGTGCTATCTACTGTCCAAGTTAGAGTAACAGTAATAACAATTGAAAAGGCCGACGATGAAGTGTGGTGCATAAATATTCAGTGTACAGAATGGTCAAAGAACTAGACCTCGCTACCACACAATATGTTTAGACAAGAGTCTTAAAGACCTCAAAGTTATAAAATAAAACTTGGTTTATATGACTACGGTAAACTTAACCAACAAACGATAGTTGAAATGACCCAACGTTATGACGCTTACTGCGAAGCTATTCTTTTGTCGGAACACAACAATGCTACAAACATTGATGTTATGGCGACATATTTAGATAAGATGGTGGTAGCTAGCCAGGCGGACAAGCAAGCCCTACCACCAACCAAACCAAGTGCACAAACATGTACCTCCCGCTGGTAATCGAACCCGGGACTTCCGGGTCTAAACCACTAGACCACAGAAGCGATTTTTATTGTAGACACATTTATAATTTCACACAAATACCGTGAATAAAAAAATTCAGCTTCTAACATGCGAAGGTTTCAATTGTCGCGACCCAAACTGTTCAGTTGTACTAAGAATATAAGAATATTAACTATTTATTTCCATCTTGGATTGATTGGCTTATTTCGTTGAACACTTTTCTAGCTACTGATTTGGAAAATAACTATTGTTCGTCCCAGACTTAAAATTGAAAAGGTTTATTAATAATACTTACTTATAATTTCTTAGGAACTTTTGTACCTATCTAATACACTTTTTTACAGCCTTACTAGATTTAGGGGCGGCGAAAAAATTATGGTTCCCCAAGCTTTGATGACCGAATAATACCCGAAGGTTTTCTAGGTGGGATTTGAACCCACGACCTTTCTATAATGGACGACTGTTCTTTTAATTAAAACACTGAGCCAAAGCTAAGCTACTAAGAAATCCCGCCTAAGCCAGGTCAAGTTTGGACTCATGGAATGTGGAATTGTGGAATGTGAAATCATGATTTTCACTTTGCAAGGCATGAAAAGCCGTTGACTCCGGTTCGCGTCCGTAGGTTTACCCTTGAGACCCTACACGTGACCCCTGGGTGGTGCTAAATGAGTGACACTGTCTGAGTGATAGAGCCACGCTGCGTTGCAGCACGAAATGGGCTGGCTCGCCCGGCGAAATACCACCCTCTCACAGAATATCAGCGTGAAACAACGGCACACGTTGCTGTTGTGTTTCGTCCGGTAAGTGAAAGTACCGGAGGCCCATCTCTCACCCCTCCCCCCTCCCAATTCCTACTCCCTCCTCAAGATCCAACTCCTTCCTCAAGGTCGGCAACGCATCCGCGATTACTTTGGTTTTGCCATGGACACCCGTCCATGGGCGGCGGTGATTGCTTTCCATCAAGTGACCCGTCTGCTCGTTTGCCTCCTTTTAACATAAAAAATAATAATAATAATACCAGTGACGCCTAGCGACAGTTTTTTTAAACTACATAACCTACATAACCTAGCTATAGCTAATTATCAATATAGCTTGATTCAGAAGTAGCTTCGTTCTATAGAACCTACTTAACGGCGAAAAATTAAGGATTTAAGAAAATTCAGAAGACAGTGTGTTTTGTGTTATTTTTTTAGTAACACGTAGGTGTACGTTAGACTGTGATTTTTTTTTGTGAAATTTACAGACAAATAATAACATAAATAAAATTGTAAACAATTTAATGTACAATAAAGGATTTAATTTAATCTAGGTAGGTACGCGTAACCTATTAAAACAATAATGTGATATTCACACACAGGTACATTTTATATAATGTCTTTTCAACATTTCAAAATAATTTATAATTCAACATTAGCAGCCAAAACCACAGTACCTAACCTCAGATTAATAACGTTGCTTAAAAGCCTTATAACAAATCAGAGACCACAAACAACGCCACAACGACATTTGAGGTTTGCTAACTCTGAAAGAGGTTCATATCCAAAAATAAATAAACAAACCACGACTTCAAAGAACAATTTTTTAATTAAATGAGTGAAATTGCCTCTTTTACTAAAGCCCGTAAAACATATCTACCTCTTTCATTGTAGCAAATGTCTTTAAGAATGACAAAAGAATCTCATTTTATTCTAAAAATAAAACAGGAATCAGACTGCTAAGAACACAGTTTCATTCGTGTTTGTATTTATTAATTTATGATTGTAATACAAGGAAAACAGTTAACTGTAGAATTTAGTCTATAAGAGAGAGTGAGTGGCTCGTTTATATAAAAATATAAAATATACAATTAAGAAACAGTATAGCTATTTACGTTTACTTACTTTAGTTTTTACATTAAAAAAACAAAGATTATATGATAGCTATTACCATCTTGTCTGTCGCCATAACCATCAATGTATCAGCATTATTGTGTTTTTACTTTTTTACAATCCCTAAGAATCCGGAATTATATTCATAAGAATAATTCCGAGTGAAGTGCGTATATGACCGCTTCTTCACTGTATAACAAAATATAATAGTTACTAAAGTGGTGTTAAGTTAGTTGTTTTACTAACATACTGGCCGGTACCTACTAAAAGTTCATAAGTTAGGTAATTTTAAATACAGCTGCACAAAAGGTCAAACGTCGCAGCTTAATCTTAACAACGGCGCTTCCATGCGTCATGCATGGCATATCGCGCATTAGCATACATTGCAATGCGAGCGGCCGCCACAGATTGCATTTATTTGCATAACCATGTTGTGTTGTAGGTACCGGAATAGCGCTTTGGACATTTACTATTTGTTACGACACCACTTTTTGGACATTATACATATAATGTCATTTTAGTAAACATTTACTGAAATTTTTATCTGCAATATATAAAAAAGGACCACTTGTGATCTTGCAATTCAAGCGACTTTTGCAATACAGGGTCACCGGACGGTGACCTTTACCCGTTGGTCCTGGTAGTTGTTTGAATGCATTATTCTTATATCTCACTTATTCTCTTTAAGCCAACATGATTGGTTATTAGCCCCATGTGAAAAGGTCCGATCCCCAACATTGGGACGTTTACAGGCTGATGATGATATCAACTTACTTATTAATTATACAACAGTTTACTTAGTTTACTAAAAAAACCAACGTATTTTAAATATAGCGGCACAAAAGGTCAAACGTCGCAGCTTAATCTAAACAACGGCGCTTCCATGCGTCATGGCATATCGCGCATTAGCATACATTGCAATGCGAGCGGCCGCCACAGATTGCATTTATTTGCATAACCATGTTGTGTTGTGCCGGAATAGCGCTTTGGACATTTTCTTACTCTGTTTTAGCTTACGACACCATTTTTCGGATATTATATGTTTACGTAGTACCATTTTTGTCTATAAAAAGGAGTTCAATAGCAGCGGTTTGTTGCAACTTTTGAAATGTTAGGTCATTGGATGGTGATGATTGGTGTTCGAACTTTATAATATATATTATAGGCCAATGACGATGACGACTTTCCTGACGTTACAGTAAATACTGAACCCATCTAGTATTAAACAGCTACTCTCGAACCGAATAAATCTCATAACATTCTGTGCCTGGAACGGTGTACGTCAATAATTAATGTAATCATTAATTCATCAATACCTACCTACTTCTGCTACTTGCTACTAATATACTTCAATTGTTTCTATCTTTTCATAGCAGTCTGGACCAACCATTTTGAAATATCTTCTTAAACCTACAGAAATGGTCATAGATTTAGTATTAACCTATCCGGGTTTCTACCATGCCGACTTTTTCAAAGAAATCATAACCATAGACCACGTTGCGCCTTGAATTAATATGAGTTTATTACTGTTTATGAGATCTTAAAACATACAGTGGTGCATCAGAATTAGCGACGCGGAATAAAAAACAAAGAGATTATGTTTTAAAGTAAATAATTCATAGTTGGTAAAGGGAAGCTAAGTAGTCACAAAGTTACTTGCTGATGTCTTCTTAGTTGAAACAATTTTCGGAATTTTCGGATTTTCTGAGCAGTAAAATCGGATTACATTTGTGTTTATTTTACGTTTACCTACAAGCGCACTTAATGTGCCCAAATTGAATAAAGCTTTCTTCATTTCATTTGAAAAAGAGGAAGATATTTATAAAAAAAACTTCAAACAATAAAAAAAGTGTTTACAAAGCTTTGCCATTATTCTCTGTAAAGACAACGTAAATGATCCGATATTTTTATCTAACACAGCAAGATAAAAACTGTCAGTAGCGATCAAGTGGAATAGGTCTCGGTGCTCCGGCGGCCTTATCTGCAAACTTTAGAGGCCATTTGAAACGAAACAAGGCCAAATATTCTTCTATTTTCCCAGCCTATTCGTGATTGAATTTCATTGACTATTTCTTAAATTTTAGGCTTAAATAATTTAGATTATATTACTTAATGAAAGTAAACTAAGTTATAAACTAATACATAAGCACTCTACACTACACATAATGTCATACTATTTTTTATTTTTTTATTTTTAAGAAAGGTCTATACTACGTCAATGTCATGGCATAAGCTGAGTGGTGACCATTTCGGTTGCTTATTTATAAATTTAAAATGTCCATTATGTCAAGTTGTCATAGATGCTCCGAACAAATATTTTTCATTTCATTTCACTTCATTTCTATAGCTATTTATACAATAAATATTGAACTATGTAAAATATTAAGCTAATTACAAACCCCCACAAGTAAATAATATAATAATGTATAGCTACCTCATCCTGTCCTAATCTGTCGAAAAAAAAACAAAGCTCGTAGTATTGTTCTGTTCGACAGTTAGAAATAAGATGCGACAGTTGAAGATGTTTATCTTATGGCCTTATCTTCATCTACTATCACGTAAGATAAAGGCCAAGCGATTTCATGTTAAAAAGAAAAGATATAAGAAAAGATAAAGCCTTAAATATACGCTTCCACCTCCCGCTCACCGTCTAGGTAAAAACAGTAGTAATTGTATTATCTTACAAGTGTGCCACATAAGTTTCCATATTAAATTACCCTTATAACAATCCATACAATTCCCAAGGCATCTCACGCATTTACCATAGACCACAGAGCGTCTAGACACACCAGCAGATTACGGCGAATAAAACGGCGCTAATAAAAGCCGGCAGCGACAATAGCGCACTGGGCGAGCACATCCGGGCGGGTCAAGGTCACGGCCCGGATCGATGCAGCTATGCTGGATCCCCGCCCTACCCGGCTATACCGGCACCATTGCCGCTCGAAGCGCTTTTTTGTCACATAGGCATTAACAAAGTGTAGAATGTATAGAACTCTTTTGTGGCACGGATCACTTGTTTTATTTTTAATTAATGCGAGATCTTCATGAATGGTGTTTTAAATGGAAACAAAATATTTAAAGGAACAACGATAAATGAGTTTCTAAGCAAAATCAAAATAGCCACCTCCCACACTCACTCACACGCTTTAATAAACATAGTGTGATTATTATTGTCACTACTAGTTTCATAATAACAGCCCTGAGTGCCTATCGTGACGTCATAAACAACAAACAAGGACAGCTAAAACATTGCCACACAAACAAATTATCGTGTCAGTAAACATTTTCGAACTTATTTTTTTTTATTAACAAAAAGCTACAAAAAAGTTTAACATTTTACAATTATGTTATTTCAATTATTTTTTTCAAAATTGAAAGTTACTTACTGTATACAGTCCAAAATAAAAAACTTTTTGAAAAATATTATTTGACCTTGGCCTTGACCTTGACCACGCACGAGGTCCCGGGTTCGAATTCCAGCGGAAGTACATGTTTGTGTATTTGATTTGGCTGGTGGTAGGGCTTGTATATTGTGTTCCGCAGCTAGAGGTAAGATAGCCAGCTCAGTATTTGAGGATTCCGGGTGAAGTGCGCCTTTACCTTCTGCCTTATTATCACTTAACATCAGGTGAGGAGCTCGATGGCGCAGTGGTTAACGTGCCCGGTCTGCGAGTGCTGAGGTTAAGCAACTTTCGCAAAGGCCTGTCATCGGATGGGTGACCAAAAGTTTATCATCTCGAGCTCCTCCGCGCTTCGGAAAGCACGAAAAGCCGTTGGTCCCGGCTGCATTAGCAGTCGTTAACAACCACCAATCCGCACTGGGCCTGCGTGGTGGTTTATGGCCCGTTCTCCCTATCCATACATAAGGAAGGCACGTGCCCCAGCAGTCCCCACTGCTGATGATGATGATGTTCAGGTGAGATGAGGGCCTAGTGCTTACCCGTCAGAAGAATAATTATTTTTTTAAATAATTCCGTACAAAACTCGCACTAAACACCCTAGGCAGTTATTCTGCCTTTAAATTTGACCGATTCCCAAAAAATGCGTTAATCTGGTCGCCGAGGGTTCCTTGATCGTAATGGTGGTCGTTAAGTCGCATTAGAAACCTTAATGGCCGCAAAATCAACTTCCACAAAGCTATTTATCACAGATACTGAGTTTTTGTTTTATGGATTCCCCATAACGTATAATAAATGTGTTGATGATGGATGAACGTAAAGAAAAGATTGACGAACTGTGTATGTAGGTAATTATATGAATGAGAAGACAGATTTTTCTTATAACTACAATGTTAGAAGCATTGTTGTGTTCTGCCAGTTACAGATAAGATAGCCTGTTCCTCAGAAGTGGGATTTGGTGAAGAATGAAGGTCTAACGTGTCCCCGCTGGGGGGTTAAAATAAAAGAGAATATTGATGAGATAACGGCTGACCAGCAGAAACGGAGAAGGAAACGATTAAAGGATTCTATGCTGACCCCAAAATGTTGTGATGAGGGCAGGAAGACAGTGAAATGCACTGATGCAATACGTTTTCAGTTATATTTCAAACTTATATTTTTATTTAAGTTAACCCTATAATTGGTAGAGTTATTTTTTTGTGGAATTATATATATTTTTTGTATGAAATGTGTTCTTTTTTCACTACTCGATTTTTTTTGTAAGTTAAGTCTCTGTCTCAAATAATCCACTATACCAAGAATAGGGTTAATGTATAATATTATAATAAATAAAGATAATTAAATTACATTAAAATAAATACATTATTACAAAACCGAAATTTCAATCAAATAATTAAATATATTAATCTAAAACCTTAATCTAAAAGACCACCAAGGGCAACCCCAGGCTCAAAAGTTCTAATGATACCGGCAGCGTACCACGTTGTATTGCTAGGGAGAATCTCTTATATTTTAAACTTATCTTAATATGTTTTTACGTTACGTTTATGTAGTGACATCCAAAGCGGAACAACCTAATTTGGACGAATCACATTATCACTCTTTACACTACTTTTCACGTATTATATTTCATATGCAAATCGTACATACTGGGACAAATGGAAGGTTATCTATTTGTACTAGAGGATAAAAGTCTAAGAACTTTTTAACCCATCATGTTCTTTTACATAACAAAGTTATTATTAAAAAAAAATTAACCATATTCTTATTGCCTTCAAGTTTCCGATATTTAGTTGTTGCATGTGATAATATGATCACAGATGTACGATGATTATTGTCATTGGATTATAATGTTTCATAAAGTACATAATAACCTATTCTCTTACCCATTAAAAAGTACTGCTATATCTCTTTTCTATCCTTAATAGTACAGTTTTCAAAGCTTTTACTTTGTGCTAAATAGTACCTACAGGGAACTAAAGAACTTCCTACACTTTTATCCCCGTTTTCATTTTCCTTTTAAAGTACTACTCGGACAGCTTCCTCTTACAAATAGATCGTAATAAAGTATTAGTGTAGAAAGCCCACTCACCCCGCTCTCCCCTCCCAGTGGTGGGTAATTTAAGCGCTAACATCGCTTTACTAAAAAAAAATTGTGTGAAGAATTGATTTCAAATTCTTCTTTAGTATTTTATTATTCACAACCTACTTTGTTTTACGTTCGACTAGTTTTAAATTACGCATAAGTAGAGTTTAAAGAGTCTAGATTACTTAGACGGAATAAAAATTAAAAACGTAAAAAACATAAAACGCAGTGTGGGTAGGCCTCCAACATGATAACCCGACGATCTGGTGAAGGTCACTGATAGCCGCTGGATGCGAGCAGCACAAAATCGGTCGTTGTGGATATCCTTGCGGGAGGCCTTTGTCCAGCAGTGGACATCTTCTAGCTGAGATGATGATAACGATGATACGGAAAAGATCATTTTTTTAAGCTTAAGTAATATCAGTAAGTCACTTGTGTTATTTAACAAACAAAGAAAAATACATTGAATAACTTTATATTGTACAAAAGAAAACAGATATCTGGTTATTCAATATAAGATCTCTTTGCAATGTTTCTATAATACCAATGCGGCCTATTATTTTGTACCCAATACATTTACGAAATCGAGAGTCTACAATACGGGAAAACGGCTCTACATATCGCTACGAAATGTGTACTCTCGTAGCGCGTCGGCACCGTAGACGCTACGAAAGCTTGCTACATCAACGGTAATACGACTGTTGCGAACATATAAGATGTCAAGCCTTTATGAAAATAGTTTATTCACGTTCTGTAGTGATATTAAACTACCTCCGGATTTTTAAGACGACTAAACCACATATAACATACCGATGTAATTGGCTTCATTTAATGCGTCTTTTATTGTATCTCAATCCGTACCTTATATACTTAAGATCAGGTCACATAAATTTCAAGTACTTACCCGTAAGTAAAAAACAAAATACAATTTTTTCGTTTATTATGTAAGTAAGTAATTAGCCTATATACTATCCCACTGCTGGGCAAAGGCCTCCATCATTGAAATCAAGTCATCACTACAATTTGATGGGTATTGGCTTTAATCACCACGCTTGCCAAATGCGGGTTGGTGATCACAAACCCGGGTTTGTCGAAAAATCCGAAACACATTGCTCGACCTAGGAATCGAACCCCGGACCTTGGGTATCGAGCCGAGCGCTTTACCAAGGCGTTTATTATGTATTGTAACTCCAAAACAATTTTAGGCAGGAAGGTCAACAACAACATACGTCAATTATAGGATTTAAATTAAATTGTCTACGTGACCAGTGAGGCCAAATAACGAGTAAGTCAAGGTTATCTATTTGAAGTAACAATCCACTGGATTATTCAAGCTATACGACCTTCGTATTGTAATACTTGAATATTGATCAGTTCGAGTTACTCATGAGTTTTGTTAAAAGCGAGCTATATCTTTTAGTCTGGAATAGAATAGAAAGTATATGTAATTATTCAGGGTTCGTCGACCAGGATCCCCTAGCCTGATCCCCCAGGGGATCCTATTGAACTCATTAGTTCATCAGGATCCCCTATAATAAAAAAATGGGTTCGTCCACCAGGATCCCTATCCTGATTCCCCAGGGGATCCACGTGAACTCATTAGTTCATCAGGATCCAGGGTATTTGCAGACAGAAGTGATTGTAAAGAAAAAGTAAATAGGAAGCCTATATACTGTCCCACTGCTGGGCAAAAACCTCCATCATTGAAATCAAGTCATCACTACAATCGATGGGTATTGGCTTAATCACCACGCTTGCTAAATGCGGGTTGGTGATCACAAACCCGGGCTATGCATCGAAAAATTGGTAACACATTTTGCCCGACCTGGGAATTGAACCCGGGACCTTCTGGTATCGGGCCGAGCCCTCTGCCACTCGGCCACCGATGCGTTAAGTGATAGTAAATAACTTAAGTGAATCTTAATTTGGCGCTTTAAATGTTTCGAGGAACATTCATAATGTCAATATTAATAGTCGAGGACTGTGTCACAGTTACCCATCACGAGGATATTGTGGTTTTTGCCACAGAAAATAAAGATAAATATTTACTTCGTCACACACCTTTTTGTAGGTGTAAGATTGTGTTTGATAGTAAATGTTAACTATGTATTGTATATAACTAGCTGACCGGCGTACTTCGTACCGCTTTGACAGTTTGACAAACAAAACATTGACAGTTTCCATGACAACAAAACAAACAAATCATTCGTCCGCTTAAGAATGCCCGTGTCCCATGATGGACCCCTATAGCAGCGCTATCACCGAGTCCAATTGTAAATCTAAACCATTCTCGAATCCACTTGAACACACACAGAAAATTTCATGCAAATCGGTCCAGCCGTTTAGAAGGAGTTCAATAACATACACACGTACAGAAGATTTATATATATATAAAGATATTGTAAATTTTTTTCTGTCCCGGAACTAAACTATCTAAGAAACCTTGTTATTGAAATTGAAAATAGGACTTGAAATAAAACGACACCTGAGGTTGGTATTGGTAGCACTTGAACCCACGACTGTCATCCAATGCAGTAGCTCTTTCATCTAAACTGCCGAGACATAACTGTGTCTGTCACTGTTTATATAAAAATAGAAAGGCTTGAAAAGTTCGTAATAGACGGTGGTAGTATATAAAGTCGATATAAATTACTTTTAATTTTAACTTCCCTGTTTAACTATAAAATGATTTTATTACAACAATTAATTATTAAAGCAGGACAAAGAACCGATTAATCAAACAACTTTAATGTTCAAACCGTTGAGAGTTGCGATCAACGTTCAAAAGATGGCGCTGTTCCAAAATAATAAATTGTAAAAAACAAAAGCCGCAACAAAGAATTATGTCAAACGTTTGCCATTTTAAAAACAAGAGATCCTGTCCTGTTGTCCTGTTACCGAAACAATTTTACGGCTCTTAATTAAAAATAAAATAATTAATGCGGCAAGGGTAGAATGAAATGAAATTATTAATATTTAACCGAGCCGCTATATATTTCAGTTATTTTTATCTAACCGGTTGTTACGAAGCTTATCACAGGTCGCGTTTGTCGCGTTATCTGGGATAACGTAAATTACGCAGATCGAAAAATTAATGCAATACTGGTATTTCTTTATACCTCAAACGTAAAGTTACAATGTTTACAAAAGCATCATTTCAATGCTCAATTACTATTTCAATAATATTGATAAAACTTTTCAGAACCTCTATAACTCTGTACATAATTGATCGAAGCTCTTACACAGAGTATGGCATGTATAGTCGACAATGAAATTGCTTTACCACCTTAGAAGTGAATTTTGTTTGCATATAATAAAACAACAATTTCTATTTTTGTTTAAAAGACCAAGTGACGGATACGTTGTCATTATTGACAATGAGCCTTAGCGAAATTTTATTGTTATGGAAGTTTTTGTCAAAAGTGATAAAGCAATTTCATGGTCGACTATACAAAACTTCTAAATGACAATTTCTTCTCTTGTTCAAATTTTATAAAACTTGTAAAACTGCATGCTTTCCGCACTAACAAAACAGCTCTACAATAGAAACAATCAGATTTTTTGTTTCTACGAGAACATAAAAATTTCAATTCTATTCAATAAAAAGTAATCATAATATCGATAAACATCTTTCCCAAACCCAACGCAGCCAACTAAAGAGGCTGTGTCTATAAATCCACTTCTATTCACCGCCTGACTAATTAGTTCCGCAATCATCATTAAAGAAAATGCCAGCTACATTGCCGGGGGTGAGCTAGTTTGCACCCGCTTACGGAACCATTGCATGGCGAAATTAATGGCGTGGCCTTGAGCGGAGCTTTATAGCGATCGTACACCCCCGGCTTTAGGGGTCATGGTCGCAGGGCGGCCTCGTCTCGAACACGTCCGCTCACCTTCGCAGCCGGTGCTCGAATGGCCACGAGTCTTGGGGGTGGGAGGACGTGTGTACCGTACCCCTCGGCCGTGCCAGCTGAGCGGGCGGCACGCTATATTTAGGTTGCGCTGTAAATATTCGCTCTAAGTACGGAAAGCCACCCAACCCGACCCGTAGTAGGGGTGAAGGGGGGAGGAACGCTCGCAACCCGAGCGGGCAAAAGTTGAAAGTTCGCGACGCCCGCCCGTGCGCAACGTTCACGCTGTCAGGCAGCGTGTTTTTTATTTAAATTCTATTGCAACTTGTCCGCCATTGTAGCCCCAACTGAATTCGAATACCAACTCTAATTTTTCAATGTGGCGCACCAACTTTTTAGGCCTCCGAAACTTGGACAATTGTTTTCTGCTCTTTCAGGTCTTCAATTTCAACACGATTTTGTAGCAGAAAGGTCTTTATTGTTATTGCAGCGGTCCAATTTGGCTGTAACAAGCTTCGAAAGTTATAATGGCGGGAACAACAATGCGTCTGTGGTAACACCCTTGTTAAAAATGGACAAGTATTTCTCGTCAACGGAATTGAAACGGATTATTTGGAGCGTGATGGGCTGTTTGCGTGCGAATGTAATTTGGAATGTCATCACGATTTGTATGTCAATTATGTCTGGAGTAAAAGCTTTCGGATCGATGTATGGTCGAGCTCCCGCAATTTGTCTCTGGAGCGCTGAATACAGCCATACATCTGTTCTGTGCACAAACTAATCAATCTTGCTTAGTCGCTAGCGAAGATTGAAATTACTTAGGCACGTCAGATATTTTTGCTATTAGTCCTTAAGTAAGCAATACTTACTCGTACAAACTCTTTAAACCTAGAAAGACAACGAGAAGAATGAAAACAAACTAGTCCAATGTTGCCAAAGCTCTGCATGAACTCGAGTGTACCCAACATGACAGGTGGTAAACTGTTATTATAAGTAATATTTTGAAAATATATTACTTTTAGTAATTATTATAATAAAATAGTATATTATAGTGATATATTGTAATATATAAGTGGTAATAGTAATATATTGTTTTAAATTTATCTACAAGCGGGATACAAAATTTGCTTAAAATCACACTAATATTATAAATGCGAAAGTTTGTGTGTATGTATGTGTGTAGATATATTTGTTGCTTCTTCACGCTGCAATGGATGGATGGATTTGGATGAAATTCGGCATACAGATAGTAATACCACACTGTGGTAATACTATATAACCATAATCCTACTAATATTATAAACGCGAAAGTTTGTAAGTATGAATGGATGTTTGTTACTCTTTCACGTAAAAACTACTAAATGGATTTGGATGAAATTCGGCATATAGATAGTTTATAACCTGGATTAACACATAGGATAGTTTTTATCCCGATATTTCCACGGGAACGGAAACCACGCGGGTGAAACGCCGAGCAGCCGCTAGTCATAAATATAGCTTGCCTATGTAATTCTTTACTGATCTTTATATATTTATATCTGTAAAAATATTAAGATTGGATGTTGATGACGTACCTATTTGTCGACATTGGATAAGTCACCATTGGCTTACAAAGTAAAAGTAGATAGTGTTTGATTAATTTCAGCGGGTTGGGCAGAGTTACGATAGCATAGTTAGTGATGACATACCGAAATGGGTAGACTTTACATCTTAGTGACCCTTTTGCGCGGTCATTAAGACGTAAAGTCGATTAACTTCGAAATTGACTTTTTGCGTTGGAGATATCGACATTTGGGTTTATTCGCAAAGCTTTAAGTCGGATTAAGAGAACATGGTAGATCTAATAGCTATTAAATGCTTTGATTTAAACAATAATTTAATTAACAATAACCTAATTAATTATTTTTATAATAAACGTTCATACTGACTCTGTGTGAGTGATCTGAATGACAATGAACGAAACGCATCACTAGTACAATAAATGTGGCAACATAATTTTACAATGTGACATTAGCATCTGTCAGTTTACTCCAGTGAATTAATGATTAGACTTTATGTCAATCTGGCATCGGTTTCTTTAGCGATGTCTTACAGACAATATGCCATAAATCGTCTGTGTAAGAAACGTAGAAGCCAAATAGGCCAAGTATTATCTACATAATATGCTGAAGTAGTTAGTTTGCATTAAATTAAGTATTTGTTCAAAGCTCAAAAACATTTTTTTTTTAAATAACGACAATAATCAGGTCTGCAACAAGACGTAAAAATCTATTTGGTAGGTTAAGTGTTACGAGTCTTTATTTAATTAAAAAACAAAGAAAACCATAAACAATACATTTATTACACAACAACAATTAATCAAAACTCCTTCCGGCTCCAGTATGACAGGTGAGGTGGCACACAGTTGCTCATGAATCGGTTTCCTCAATGATGTCTTGTTTATTTGTCTTTCAGACAAATTAATGCTCTAAATCGTTAGCAATAGACATATACGGTCAAGTAAGCCAAGTATTATCTACATAATATTCCGAAAAAGTAAATTATTATAATTATAATTTAAGCTCAAAGTAGCGAAATACAAATACCTTTTCTTTTTTTTGCAGAGTGTTTGCTGATTGCCTCAGTCGGCATTTTCAGCTTCACCGGGCTTTTTTGGAGGCGGCGAGAAACTTAAAGGGTTCCTCAAGCCGTGTGCAACGAAGCACCTTCGGAGGTTTTCTAGAGGGAACGGCATCACGCACTATAGCGCGTGTCCCCGTGCCCAACTAGATTCCCCGAAGGGGTTCGAATCGGATCGGGGGAAATACAAATACCGTTACCAATACCACCTATGACCAACTATCAAAACTTTTCACATCTCTCCATTAGTAGTCGAGAAGCAGACGGTGTCCTTCCCCTGGTCCACATCTTCGTTGGAGTACAAGCTATCAGACTCGTTGTCGTTGAACAGTGTCATGGACTTGGTGTAGTCGTAATCTTCCGTCTCTGGACCTTCGTAGTGCTCGTGCTTGGGGTCGTGGAAGGTCACGATATTGAAGACTGGTGCGGTGCCGCCGAACGCGATACGCTCCTCGAAGCTGGCGACCGCGAGAACAGTGCCCACCGCAGGGTAGGAGCAGGTGATGTATCTGGTAAAGTATTATTAGTACAGAATGGCGATTTTTTCACTGGCACTACTTAATACCGTTAGCGTGATACGCATCGTACGATATGACGGTGACAGTGACTTCAGTAAAAAGTAGTAACAAATGATCGTTACTTTATGTTTTTGTTATTCCTTCTTTTCTGTATGTAATTGTTTGATTCCCAAATAAATAGAAAATAAAATAAAGTTAAGTAAATAGCCTATATACGGTCCCACTGCTGGGAAAAGGCCTCCATCGTTCAAATCAAGTCAACAATTGATGGGCATTGGCTTAATCAGCACTCTTGCCAAATGTGAGTTACAAACCCGGGCTATGCATCGAAAAATCCGAAACACACTTTGCCCGACCTGGGAATTAAACTGAAGGTCCCGATGGTCCCATGATGGACCCCTATAGCAGCACCACCTACCGCTTCCAATTCTAAATCTAAACCATTCTCGAATCCACTTGAACACACACAAAAAAATTCATCTTTATCGGTCCAGCCGTTTAGAAGGAGTTTAATAACAAACACATGCACAGAATATTTATATATAATATATATACAACCTTATTTTTAGTTTATACGAAAACCGAAACACGGGTAAAATATTTTCATTTAAAGAATCAGTACAAAATAAAATAAAAATAATATCTTGAAAACTCACGAAGTTACAAGCTTTTTGTGCTGTCCCGTTGTGTGTTTTTAGTAGGGTATACTATAATTGAGGTTTTGTAAATATTATTTGGTCAAAATTTAACATGGTATAAAAAAATATTGAAATCGATTCTATTACTGATTCTGAACTACTAGTTTTCACATTTCGTATAAACTAAAAATAACATTATATATATATATATATATAATTAAAATAACGGCCGCATACGACATCGTCCGCGTAAACATCCGTATCCCGCGACCCCGAGAAAATTCCGGAACTATATCTAACTACTATATTATATCCCTTACCTACGTCATAAAAGGAACCGGCCTGCACTACATAATGAGTATATAATGAGAACCACGAGCAATGGACTACAATATCAAAAGCAAGCTTCCACCAAAATAAAAGACATGATTATTAAAGTTAACGAGTTCCAAGCAGTTTCCAACTTTTTCAAAGACAAAGTTATGTTAGTAATTTTCATTTTAATAATTATTTAAATGTACACACAACTTACCATTTAATAGTAAGTCGGATTTAACCATTTTACCAAGTTACTTATACCACATCTAATACGCTAGTACAATATGTGCACAACTTTGTTCAGGAAAATGTCATAATAATATTAGAAGTTACCTGTTATGAAGATTTATAACTTCAACGCATTTTGTGCCACTGCCACCGATGATGGCATACTTGCCTTTGCGGTTAAACTGCAAAAGAAACAGACTTTAATTTTCACATGTAAAACAATAGGGTATTTGACAGGTTTTAGAAAAATATGTCTAATGGTTCATTATAGCATATAATATATTTGCAATTTGATTAATTCGTTATGAATTTCTTTATTTTTTATGAAAATCGCCATCTAAAATTCAAATTAATAAAATAGCCGCCAAAAGCTGAATGCAGGTCACGTGATGTCGTGACGTCACCTGCTTGTAAGCAAACTTTTAGGTGTCAAATTAAACGTACAAAACTTTGATTGACATTTACTGTAAACAAGCTGGTGACGTCACTCCAGATTCAGCGTCATCCCGTGCGTTTTTGATCACATAGTCAATCATAAAAATGTTATCATGTTATCAATGATTTTTTATAAAAATCATACTTATTTTAAAATTTCGTGCTGGCTAAATTAGTTTAAAAACATGTTTACTATTAAGTTAACAACAGTTTAATCAATATTTTCATTGTAGTCAAATACCCTATTCCCTTACAAATATAAGAAAAGCCTAACCGATTTCCAACATAATGACTACCTACATTAGAATGGTAGGTATATCATAATCGATCATGAAATTGCTTTACAACTTTTGACAAAAACTTCCGTAACAACAAAGTTTTGGTGATTACAACGTATCATTCTGTCACTTAGTCTTGTAAGCAAAAATAGACCTTGATAACATCATTCACATTTAGGGCGTGTTCCCAATGAGAGCTTTAAGTAGTAGGTAGCTAGGAGCTATTTTGTAGTTCAATAAGAGCTAAACTGCAAATTTGATCAGGCAGATCTGCAAGTCAGATCAAAATGCCAATATAATAGTTTACTAGTTTTCGGGCAACATCATTAGCTACTAAATTTCCAGCTCAAATATATATGTATTGCCGTTTTTATCCAACCTTGTAATCTAATTGCAGTTTCTCTTTTTGAACTTCAAAATATTAGAACAACATCACATACATTGTTCTGATCTCAAGGTGTACTCACCTGAAAGCACTCACTAAAGCTAAAGCACTCACTCATTTTATGGAAATCAGAAACAACGACGCTACCACTACCACCCAGACCCGACACAATATCGAAAATATCGTTTTCGACATTGACCCGACCGGGAATAGAACCCGGGACCTCAGACTTGACTACGGATGTCGTCAAATAAAATAAATAACTCTAGATAGCTAGTACTTATAAGCTCTAAATGGGACCCGCGCCCTTAAGATGGTAAAGCAATTTCATGGTCGACTAAAAAAACAAAGTATAACATGTGACGCCCTGCAAAGGCATAGCAACGAAAACATCTTATCATCCGCTCATGTCTCCCACCCAATTTCTACCCGCTTAACTTTTAAACTTACGAAGCAGTCTAAACAAACTCTTGAGCCAATCAACGAATCTAGAGTTTGTCATTAGATCAAACAGCCCGCTCAACTGTGGAGGTAGGTACCTCCATCAATTCGGCTAAGTTAAGATCGTTCAAGTTCGCAAAGATATTTCGACATGACCGCATCTAGCGGCATCTAGCGTTTGAATCCAGAAACTTTGGCAATATTAGCACTTTGTTCTTAAAGGGGATTGAAGGAAAACACACCGCTGGAGTTGGGAGCCTGTCCGTGACAGCCACGTTCTCTGGAATGGCGTCGTCGTCGTCGGTCGGTTTTCTGCCGCTTTATTATCATAGATAATAGAAAGTTTTGCTGCGGAGAGGAGGTGTTTTGATTTAATTTAAAGCTTTGTCAATACGTTACGACGAATTCCTGTAACGTACCTACATGAGTCATAACTTCACTAATTGCTTTGAACATTCAACAAACAATATTGGCTTGTTTATAATATAGTTCTTGGTACTCCAAAGTTATACCGTTGTACCGCCAGACCTCGGGGTACAAGCCAACTATGTGTATCCTGCGCTGAAACACCGGTGGTCCAAACACTAGACACAGCGGTCATATCCTCACATTTGTTAAAGTTTTTTTATGTTAAAAGGAGGCAAACGAGCAGGCGGGTCACCTGATGGAAAGTAATCACTGCCGCCCATGGAGGTGTCCATGGGCGGCAAAACCAAAGTAATCGCAGATGCGTTGCCGGCCTTGAGGAAGTAGTTGGATCTTGAGGAGGGAGTAGGAATTGGGAGGGGGATGGGCCTCCGGTACTTTCACTCACCGGACGAAACACAACAACAACGATGCCATTGTTTCACGCCGATATTCTGTGAGAGGGTGGCATTATTACGCCGGGCGAGCCGGCCCATTTCGTGCTGCAACTCAGCGTGACTCTACCACTCAGTTTATATTAAGTAATTCTTATTTGATACCTGTGCGGACTTCCAGTAGCGGCAAGCATAAATGTACTCCCCATCGACGTCAGGTCTTCGATTCTGCGCCCTGATAATAGAAAGCCTCTTCCTTGCAGCCAGGTCCCAGACGCAGAGGCCTTCGGTCGGTTGCCAACTACCAGTGATGCAGTGATCTCTCTGTGGACGGGTGAATTTTTCGTTATTCTTTAATTAAAGTTATATATGTTAAATTGTTGTTATAATGTTTCGTATGTTAAATATGTCAAACAGATGTATGTTACATTTTGCGTCGCTTTTATTTGGTGTTATCAAAAATAAAAAACCACTATATCTTTATGAGAAACTAACTTTCTCTAAATCACACATTAGATTTGCAATACGTCTGATTGGCTCCCTATATAGAACGGCGGCTTTTCGTGGAAGTTTTCGGTATGCTGCAACAAAGTGTTGGAACAATTTACCACCACCACTCCGTAACTCTGTTTCAGTGGGTTCGTTTAAGGTTAACACAAAGAGATATTTTTTTAATTTGCAGACAACTGATAATGTGTAAGATGTCGGATTAGGTTTTTAATTTAATCTTACCTTAGTTGTATTCAACTAAATTTGTTGGGATATCTCTAATAACAGTAACGAGTATTATAACTAGTGACTATGGGCTCATATTGATGTTTATGTCACTGTACTTTTAAATAATGTTATGTACAGCGCGACGCCGCGCACATTCACACAAAACTGGGGTCTCCACGGAAGATCAGCGTTGTAGTTTTTGTCCACTGCTGCAACAAATGCTGAATGGAGTCCTTTTAGAACACACTTTTAATTATAACTTGTTTGTTTTGTTTTAAGTAGTATTGATGCCTTCTAATGATGAATCCCTGTGAGTAAAATATTTTCAAGGTTTCGCATTTCCGATTTTAAACTAGAGCTACTAATTTTGGGATCAGAACAATGTATCTGGTTTGATGTGGTTGATGGCGCTGGCGTGCAGTGATGTCACCTACCTTTTATTTATTTATTTATTCATATTATTATTTTTCTTGTTTCCACGGAAGATCAGCGTCGGGGTGCCAACCAGGTATCTCAACATTATGCTGAGTGGAGACCGTTTCAACACCACTAGGTCTAAGTATTTTGTCCATGTATTGTTATATAAGTAGTGTAGTATGTGTAGTGTAGTGTGTGTAATGTAGTGTAGTGTAGTGTAGTGTAGTGTAGTGTAGTGTAGTGTAGTGTTAGTATAGTATTATTAATATAAGTGGTTATTAATAAAAAAAATATTTCTATTTCTATAAGTACCTACATAAGTTTGTACTGTGTTCTAATAAATATATTTCATTTCATTTCATATATTTTTAATTCGTTACGGGTAAGCACTTCGCCTTCATCTCACTGATGTTAAGTGATGATAAGGCTGAAGGTGGAAGTGCACTTCACCCAGAATCTTTAGCTACTGAAGCACTGACTATTTTATCTCTATAGCTGCCAACACAACAATGCTACTAACATAGGTGTTATGGCGGCGAATTTACGATAAGATGGTGGTAGCTAGCCACGCGGAAAAAGAAGTACAACCGTCGCTGGAAATAAAACTCGAGACCTCTGGTTGTGAGACCAATGGTCTTACCTAACTATTAGACCACATAGGCGGTTCTTCCCCAAAGTGTTCGGGTTTGGCTCGAGAGTGGAACTTTCCGAAGGCGCCTCTAAAGACTAGGATCTGGGCTTGTAAATTGTGTAAAATATTGAAATAGACATTAAAATGAACTATATAAATACGCCTCGGTGGCCGAGTGGCAGAGCGCTCGGCCCGATACCCGAAGGTCCCGGGTTCAATTCCCAGGTCGGGCAAAATGTATTTCGGATTTTTCGATGCATAGCCCGGGTTTGTGATCACCAACCCGCATTTGGCAAGCGTGGTGATTAAGCCATTACCTATCAATTGTAGCGATGACTAGATTTCAATGATGGAGGCCTTTGCCCAGCAGTGGGACAATTATAGGCTGTTTACTTACTTACTTACTATATAAATACGTACTTAAAAAAGTATGTTTTTACAAGTAGACAGACATACACGTACTTATAAGCCGTCCCTCACGTATAATATCTTCATGAAAATTGATTAGCTACCTCAACAACCACGTGAACTTCCAACATACCTACGCCGAACTAAACGGTTCACAAACTAAAAACAACGAAACGCTAGAAAAGTAATACTCCTCAAAGGCGAACAGCGAACTATGGAGTATCAAACTTCATAACGAGAGACGGCGCTAGGTATAAGCTGTAGAAACTGCCAAGTCCCGGGGACAAAGGCTGAGTTTTTAATTAAATGGGAGCCTTATATTTAGTTTGCCGACACGTAGTTGTGTACAACGGTGGGAACAAGCTGTACTCGCCGAGCTTCCAAACAATACGTGAAAACACCTCGCGGTTTGGGCGAATGTAGGTGTACACTCTCGTAAAAAATGCAAACGAACATTCTCTGCCAGCTTCACGAATTATGGCGTTGGCGCACTCACAAAAATGGTTGAGTGCTTTGTCGCTGCAACGGATTTGTCAGCCGTTCCACACCGCCTTTAGTACGAGATGAGATTATGATACGATGCTTATGCGGTAAACGTTTGTCCGGTCCACGGTGATAGGAGTCTGCCCAGAATCTGACTTGATGGCAATGGTGACCACCCTTGTCTGCCACCATTTTTTTATTTGTTGCTATCAATAAACAATTTTAGTAGTTAAAAGTTTCTGCTATAATATTTTATTGGCTTTTCTATATAAAATTTTAACAAACCAGTATTGAAAGTGAATTCCACCAAAACTCACGTGTGACAGACCATAACACACAAGCCCAAGTGGATTTGCCGTTTGTGTGGTTAGTGGATGTGCCATACGAACAATGTGCCATAAGAATAACCCTATTTTTTGTTGTCTCTGTAAACAGCAATTTATGAACTTGTCTAGCTGTTCGCGTCCGCAAGAAACTTCTATAAGTTTGTTGTACCTACTCGTAAAAAAAAGGTGTTAGCTAATACCATTTAGCTATGCACAAATTTTGCGTGTTGCACACCCCACACCCACACACCCCACACCCACACACGACCCAGTAACCCAGAACATTAAGATTAACTCCCCGCTGGGAACAGAAACCTGGATATCTGAAACCAGCAGTCTAACCACAACAGGCGCGGCTAAATTATTATTCCAAACACGTACAAGAATAATTTATTCCGCCTTCCAAAAAAAAAAGTTCTAAATGGTGTTGTTGTTTATTCGTATTCTTTATCTGTGCCATTCACGTCACACTTCCCAAAAAGGTTCATCTGAATCTTTACCTTAACTCGTAGAAACAAATGGAGGCCATTCGTTCGGAGAGCTGCCTTTTACACCTGGCCGAGACGTGGGTGCTAAATAGGCCAATGAATGCTATTAGGCCAGCCATTTATTACGGGCCCGTGGAGATAACTGAGTTCCGATGCCAGAACTACAAAATAAGGAGGACCCAGAAACTATGTTTAATATATACTGCGCTCGGGCAACGCACAAAAATAGGTGTATGTGTGTCGGAACAGACCGAGCTCAGCGGTTGCGAGCTTCCGTGCCCGTGCCGTGAGAAGTTGGTTATGAGGAAACACTAAGGTCGACTGAATTGAAAAATATGTATGAAAAGTAGACAAAATCAACGTTTCGTAGTCCTCTGATTCCTCCTCCAAAACTGTATCGATTTAATAACTAAACGTATTTATAAACGAGTGAAAGCTCAGACTGAAGCAAAGTAATTGCTTAAGCAAAATTTTATATTCTTTATTAAACCGATGAAGTTAAAAAAGTCAAATGTTAGAATTCTTAGCCAAGCAATAGTCACCAATATCTTTACTCAAGCAATCTAGTTAGGTAGGTTTCTCAAAGAATTCATAGTGCTGTGACAAGCTAGAATTGAGGTTATATTCCGTGTGACAGTTTGTATTATGTCTAAAATATATAAAATTTATGAATTTGATAATAACAACAATACTTTTATTTAATTGAATAAGAAAACTTCTATTCTAAATTAAACGTTACTGGTATATAAAATGAAATTAGATCTTAGTGATATTTCTAAGAACAAAGTAATTGCTAAGTAATTGATTTAAAAAAAAACTAAAACTAAAAAAAAACTTAAACTTTAAAACTTGTTTACAAATACGGGTATTAGGTTAGTGTGCGTACATCGAGCGCGTTTGATATGCAGCTTACATTCTGTAGTCTCGTTATTTTATGCCAGAACGCTGGCATGTGGAGGAGGTCGTTCACACTTCGTAATTGCATGAAGGTTTTAACGTAACTGAGAGGGTTAATAAAATCAGGTACGGAATCGCTCTTGAATCAGTTAGGTAGATTTTGCCGCTTTCGTGTGTATAAATAACTTCTTTATTATTTATTTTACTTTAAATTGTGATAAAAGTAAAATTAATTAGTTACCTACGTGTTGTGTACTTTTACAATTTTATTGTTTTGAATTGCCTTTTTGTGATAGCACACATTGATTGAAAGTACAAAAAATATACTCTAACTAATCCCATTGCTCCCATATAACAAACATGATTCCTTTCCATTTTTTTTTCTCGGTCTTGATAACGATAACAGGTAGAAACTTGAAATATTTTTTTAGATAATGGTACGGAACTCTTTGTGTTCGAGTCCGACTCACACTTGACCGGTTTTTGTGTTTCAGTGGATATTGTATTCAGGAATAGCGATCACAGCTTCTTATTTACCTTCAAGTTTACCTGCTGTCTGCTTATGCACAAATGTATCTCAAAAATTTAGATATACTTACATATTTAATTATGAATAACAGGAAGAAATAAAAAAATATATAATTATGTACTTACATTGAGATCAATGCTGTCACTGCATATATTGACACCCTCGAACGTCATAACGCAACCGACCTTGCATCTCGTATCCCAAATCTAGAAAATAAGGAGAACTTTTAACCTTTAGATATATTCACTATTGTTATAGATATAGTTTTATAGTATAATATGTATAACTTTAACGGGTCCTTCAGAATCAACATGAATGGTATGAAAATATTTATTAATTTTCATTTAAAAATAAACATAAAACTTGTGTTTATGATGTGAGTTAATTAATAGTTTGTGATTAGTGAGGAGCTCGATGGCGCAGTGCTTAACGCGCCCGGTCTGCGATTGCTAAGGTTAAGTAACTTTCGCAAAGGCCGGTCATCGGATGGGTGACCAAAACTTTATCATCTCGAGCTCCTCCGTGCTTCGGAAGAAGGCACGTAAAACCGTTGGTCCCGGCTGCATTAGCAGTCGTTAACAACCACCAACCCGCACTGGGCCCGCGTGGTGGTTTATGGCCCGTTCTCCCTATCCATCTATAGGGAAGGCTCGTGCCCCAGCAGTGGGGACATAAAATGAGCTGATGATGATGATGATGATGATGATGATGATGATTTCACAATAATTATGTTAACTAGTTAAATCATGTATTGGTGACATTATAACTGTTACATCTTTATATGCCATGTTTTATGAAAAAAAAACTAATTAATAAACATAGACGAAAGCAATACAAAAAAAATTAAACGATCTCTCTAAAATAATAAAGCTATAAAAACTCTTTGAAACAGATGAGAACAAAACGTCTGCATCATCATAACAATGTTGGTATGTGGTGCCTAATATGCAGAGTGGGCGAAGCAGTTCTTTGTGACGGCGAAAAACGTCCAAAGGTAAGCTTAATAAATAATTTCATCAGTTAACCGCTAAGCGAAATATTTTAATCTCGACAGAGGAGCTTTGTGTCTGTTCGCGGTCGTTGTACGGCTTGTTTTATTCAAGTTGCGCTCGCAAGTATCAAGTTGAGTGACTCGTGCTACACAAGTATAGTTGGTGTGTCTGTAGCATTGCTACTCTTTAAGTTATTATCGAACAGCGTATAAATGCTGCTGTGTTTATCTACATAGCATTTTATTCTGATATATAATATCCTGTTTCCATGGTTTGCCAAAAGAAATTTGCTTTTAGAGATACCTACGCTTATAGTTACACACAAATTTAGCATTCCCAATTGTGACTATTCTATTTGTGTACAAATTCATTCATACAGCATACATACAGAAAGCTTAATATGTATACATATTAAGCTTTCTATTATTATTATTCTATTCTTAAGCTTAATATGTATACATATTAAGCTTTCTATATTTTAATATGTATACATCTTTATATTAGGTTGGGGAAAAAGTCTTTTCGCTTAGAGTATGTATGAACTTGTAATAAAATCTCTTTGGCTATACTATTTATATCTGGCTGGTTTTGGTATCATTCAAAGTTAAAAATTTTATAAAGATAATTCCCAACTCAAATTAGGAAAATGTGTGATTTTCATTTGTTTTTCTTACTGTCAAGATGAGTAAATCTAATAAATAAATTCGATACATTTCAAAATTTTACTACAAAAAAGGTAAAAATGCAACGCAAGCTGCGAAAAAAATTTGCGATGTTTATATACCTAGTGCAGTGTCTGTGAGAGTAGCACAAATTTGGTTAAAGCGTTTTCAATCCGGAAATTTTGATGTCAAAGATGCACGTCGCTCTGGTCGCCCATTTACGGATAAAATGGATGTCATTTTTGAAAAAGTGGAGGAAGACCGGCATATCAATAGTTACGACGTAACTGAAGAACTGGGAATTGACCACAAAACAGTTTTGGCGCATTTGAAAAAAACTGGGTACACAAAAAAGCTCGATATTTGGGTAAGTACCTCACGAGCTCACTGAAAGAAACCTATAATGAACCGTGTACTCATTTGTGATTCTTTATTACGACGTAATGAAACCGAACCATTTTTGAAGAAGCTGATAACTGGTAATGAAAAATGGATCACGTACGAATGGAACGTGCGCAAAAGGTCGTGGTCAAAGGTTAACTCGCAACAAGGTGATGCTGTGTGTGTGGTGGGACTAGAAGGGGAATTCATTATGAACTGATACCACCAGGCAGGACCATCGATTCTGAACTCTACTGCGAACAACTGATAAGATTAAAGCAAGAAGTTGAGAGAAAGCGACCGGAATTAATCAACAGAAGGGGTATGGTTTTTCATCATGATAACGCTAGACCTCACACATTAGCCACTCAGCAAAAATTAAGAGAGTTTGGCTGGGAGGTGTTAATGCATCCGCCGTATAGTCCTGACCTTGCACCTTCCGATTTCCACCTGTTTCGGTCTCTTCAGAATTCTTTAGGCAGTGTCAGGTTAATATCACGAGAGGACTGCCAAAACCACTTGTCGCGGTATTTTGATCAGAAGCCCCAAAATTTCTATAGCAATGGGATCATGTCCCTACCTACAAGATGGCAAAAAGTTATCGAACAAAATGGCAACTACATACTTTAGTTAAATGTAAATAAACTATAATAAAAAATGTTTTGAATTTTCTTACAAAATGCGAAGAAACTTTTTCCCCAACCTATTATTTTGTTTTAAATTGTATGTATTCAAACATATTTTTCTTTGCTACTTATTAATCTAATCAAGCTTCAAGGGATGTTACTTTTTGGAAAATCTTCATTTTTATTTCTTTTATACAATAATAATAGTACAATACCTAGATACTCCAGATCCATGATAGTTCTAATTATACGCCTTGTTTAGATAAGGTTAAATTGAAAGAGGTTTATTCAGTTGACAAAATACTCTCTTGAAAAGTTACTAGTTTTGCCAAACCGTGTTTCCTATTTGGTCCGAGCGAGGCTTTTCACTTTTGATATAAAGAGGCGTGACGATCACCAACTAGCAAGTCAGAGGCGAGACGAAATAGGTGCATAATTAAGCTTCAAGTTTCCGTTGCTATATTGAGACCTTTTTGTAGATAAAACCTTTGCTTTGTAGAATATAGAGCCATATTCTTTGTTAGTGCCGTGCTATTTTTAAAAACAAAACAAACAAGCTAAACAATTGAAACACGCATTACTTTTTAAATAACCAAAAACAGTAGTTACTATCGTATGGTTTAATCTTTTTTTTTAAATTTTGAGAACTTATAAATAAAAACTGCTAAACTGCAGAAAGCGGACAGAGTGACTTTTCATATGTAAAATATAAAACTTATGTGCTGCCCACTCTTAAAATCATTACTGTCAGTACTAATTACTAAAACTATTGCTAAACCTTAATATTCAAAATTCAACTCACTGCAGAGCGTAATTCAACAAACTAAACAATCCTACATTTAATTTACTTAGATGAAGGCCTAGGTGCCCATTAATAACTGAGTTTTGAGTTAACCCCACATTTCTAGGTGAGTGACGTGATGGGATACGATGCGGTGTAAAACAATTAATGGTACAGTCGGCAATCAAAGTTGATGAACACTTGAGTACTTGGACAAAAATAATCTAACAGGGCGCTTGTCGACTTAGAGCAAAGCTATTATGACGTGGTACTCAAGTGGTCAGCGACTTCTGATGATAGCTGTGGTCAGGATTTTACCACAGATTAATTAAGTAATAATTATTAAGATCTTACTTTTTCCCTTTTTCTAAAACTGTCTAATTTTTATACATATACATGTAGAATTTTTTAGCCCTGATTGCACCGACATCTATCATTTAAAAAAAAATAATGCTATCTAAACTAATTTTTAACCGACATCAATAGGGAGGAGGAGTTTCTCAAATAGTCTAAAATTCTTAATATCTCTGACATTTATGTACATACATATATACATATTTAGATGACAATATTTTTTCTAAAATGTGCTTCGAAAAATATGGTGCTGTCTGTACAAAACACCTACATAGATGTGAGTAGGTACACCCATTCAGAAAGGTTCACTCCAGATGAATATTGTATAGTACCTAAAGCTGACCTTCCAACTGCCTCGGAGAAGGCATACATAATACATGATCGGAAACTCGTTTACATATTGGTACTTGGTTCATGACTGGCTAGTACACAAGCCAGCACATCAGACTACCACCAACTGTCACCTTTCCTCAATAAACTTTGATATTTATGTATCTATACTACTATATAAATCTGTAGGCTCTGTGTGTACTTGCAATTTTTCTGACAATTTTTGGGATAAATATTCATTTTAGGACTCACTGACACCAATTCTACGATTTTTGAAATTTTTGTCTGTCTGTCTGTCTGTATGTCCACTTTTAACTCAAGAACGGCTTGACCGATCTTGATGAAAATTTGTATATAGTAAGAACATGCGATTGTGCAAATGATAGGCTTTAAAACAAGAAAAAAAGAGGAAAAAAAGGAAAAAAAAAGTTTACGCCTAAAATTTGTATGTAGGTGTTGTATGTGAACATGAGATTGTGCAAATGATAGGCTATATTATTTTTTTTATACCTAGCACGGCAAATGACTCCATACCACCTGATGTTAAGTGGAAATGGAGTCCAGACGCGAAGACAACTGGTGCAGCGTGAAAACAACGCAGCATCAGTCAACCTCACTCTGCCGGCTCACAAGGTGCTTCTTCACGCCTCGTTTGATTTTATGATGTCGGTAAACCTAATAATTATTTTGATTAGCATTCCTTGACGGCGTGGTGACGGCTAGTTAGGCATAAGGTTGAACATTCATTGAAGAAATGTGACAGTGCTGGATAGGTTTATGTGCAGGCGTCTGTACTTAAACAACAGGGTGATACTTTACTGTCTTGAACGGGTCAAGGACAATCTTGGCATATATCTTGCAATCCAACCCCATCGGGTTCAACGCTCTCATTTATTTTGTTAAATCTATAATATTAATACGTGAAGCAAAAACTTTGCACCCCTTTTTACGAAAATTGCGCGGACGGAGGAGTATGAAATTTCGCACACTTATAGTTTATATAGAAAAGGAGTGCAGAATGCTAATATTTTTTTAAAGCCATATTATTATATTATATAAATTCATTAAATTAAATAAACATTGTTTCATACATTTTTCAAAAATTTCAAAAATGGAAGAGTAGCGGCCGAAATCTGTCAATGCCAATCCAAACTCACATTCTATCTTTTTTAATTTTTATATAAACAATCCGTGCAGCCTTAATAAAATTTTATTGTAAACAGCTTTTTATAAAAATTACGGTCGAATTTCGACCGCTGGGCGACCACCAGTTTTTAACCGACTTCAAAAAAGGAGGAGGTTACTCAATTCAACTCATATATTTTTTATTTATTACAGCATGGTCTAATTATTAGTCCATGGCAGTACTAATAACAAATTGAGATAAGTATGAACGCACGCCTGCACATCAACCTACCACAAACTGTTAAATTTCCTCAATTGACTTTATGCTTTATGACTAAGGAATATGGTTAGGGTTGCCAACAATTTTTAGGAAATTAAAGTAAATCTATCACTAACTAGTATAAAAAAAGGATTTGAAGAAAAAATAAAGTATTTTCCAAATTTGTTTATAAATGTTTAAAAACATATTTCTTTGTACTTTTTTTTTATTATTATTAACGGGTAAGCACAGTGCCTTGATCTCACCTGGTGTTAAGTGATGATAAGGCCAAAGATGAAAGCGCACTTCACCCGGGATCCTCAACTCTTGGCACTATATAATATTTTTTTATTGTTTTATAGCGCGTTCAAATATTAGCGTTGCGTTCCGTTTCACTTCACCTGAGTCTGCTGAGTATCATTCAGCAGTTCAGAAATTAAGTCAACAAGAATATTGCGTACAAACGCACGTGTGAGATTTTATTATGCTATTTGTTACCTATAGGTTACTACTGAGTATTTCACATATTTTAATCGAATAGGATCTTTCTACTTTACTAGATTACTTAAAAAAACTAATTAAAATGTGTCAAACTAACAAGTATGATAATCTTCATGTGATTACTTTAATGTAAGGTGAGCTATTTAGATTCTAAGAATAAAAGTCAATATTATTGCTATGATTGTATTTCTTGTTATTTTATAAATAATACTACAGACATTAATTCCATCAATTCATTTTAGCTAAGCTTTTTAAACACGGTGGATTCTTTTATAAAATCAGTAGCTATGATATTGCAACATAGTAAAGCATAATACATAACGTTTTATAAATTCTAAGCACATAATAAATAATAAAATAGTATAACTGTTCACACTTAACTTATTTGGGAGATCTGCTTCGTTTGAATGCCGACGAACAACTGAACTGGGCAAGGAGGGGGCGGCGCTTTTATAGGCAGTGACAAACAAGTGTGACTCAGCGCGTCAAATCACCTGATTTGTATCGGAGTATTTTTAACGTAAATTAACCATACAAATAACGCCAAATTTATTACAAAAATGTTTTAAATATCTAATAATGCAAAGAAAACAATTTGTAACTGATTTTCTAAAAAAATTACCAACACTTCTAAACTTAATAGTGAATAAATTACACATCATTAAATTAATCAGTACAATGTGTATTTCCTATCACGGCCATACTGACAGTACTTCGTCCTCGAAGTACCATAAACTTAAATCATAAACACATTTTTTTTTTCATTGTTATTTTATTTACCATTTTTATTAACATTAATTTATTTTTAGTCAAGTGTTTCTAGGTATCTGGTCCCATCACTTGCTTAAGGTGAAGCCAAACCAGTACCAACACATGGCTCAACAGCAATATTCTAGTTTATGTTAGTCCCATAACCTGCCTGTTATGCCAGACTAACACAAATAAAACAACCATCAGTGGAGTTATGGTCAACTGCCTCATGGTATTTGACCCGATCACCCACTGCGAGTGAAGCCGGGCCAGTACCAGGCAGATGGCCAACCAGTGTAATAGATTTTTTTTTTTTTTTTTTTAATTTACATTTTACATATATTATACATTTCTTTATTGATAATTATAATAACTAAATAAACTTAGCAAAATACATTTAATTAAACATGGTTTAATATATCCTCAACAACAGCATTTTCCTCAACCCATTCTCCTGGCCAATACCTTATCTTTTCCTTTGCAACAACAATATTTCTAAGAGTACCTCTACCCCTTAGAGCATAGCGGTCATTTTCGAGTAAGGTCGTGATTTCATAAGGTCCTTTATATTTAGGTTTTAATTTGTCATTACGTCGGTGATCTTGGCTAACATACACTAAATCTCCTAGACTGTATACTTTGTTATTTCGTCTTACTTTATCAAATCGTACTTTAAATTTTTCGGCTGCTTGTAACAATCGCTGATGAGCTAATTCCCTATCAGCTTGCAAATTAATGTTAGATTCAGAATTTTCAAGAACGTCATCTAATCGGGCTTGAACACATGGTATGTTTGCATTGACACCTATTAATAAATGGAGAGGAGAAAACCCTGTAGTTTTTTGTAATGTTGTATTGACTGTTTGCTGTGCTTTCCATAAAGAGTTCGGCCAGTCTGACAAATCAGTTACCATGGTGTTTAACATATTTGCAACTGAAGCCACGTACCGTTCTACTTGACCGTTGCTTCTTGGCGTTCCTGTGGCTATCATATGATGTTCAATTTGTAAATCTCTAAATAGGGTTCTGATTTGATTGGAACTGAAATTTGTACCTCTATCAGTAACAATAAGTGAGGGTGTACCAAATATTGTAATGGTTTCTCGAACCACTGGGATCAATTCCTGTGCAGTTAGCGTTTTAAGTGGCTTAAGTAAACAAAACTTAGTAAAGCCATCTACAATAAATAATACATATTTATACCCTTCACTGGATAGTGGAAATGGACCCGTACAGTCTAAATGTATCGTATGAAATGGAACTGCTGTCTTTTCTATAGGATATAAAAGTCCTTGCTTGAGCCCTGAATGTCCTTTTCGTTCGACACAGATTAAGCAGTGAGATAAATATCTTTTAACAAACGAAGCCATATTTGGAAACCAAAAGTTTTCCCTAATTTTATGTATAGTTTTATCGTATCCTACATGACAATTTTCGTCATGAAATAGTTTAAGAATACTAAGTCTATGACCTTTTGGTATTTACAATTTTGGTTCAGAATCAGGTTCAGTTTTATAATAAAGTAAATTATTTCTAATAATATATTGATTTGAATCTAATTCACCAGTTTTATTAAAAATATTTGAATGTTTTTGAAAAATAGACATAATTTTGTTTTTAAGATCGCTGGGTAAATGATTAATCCTAGAAGACAATTCCAAAAATTCTGTCGTTAAATGATCGGCATGTACTACATTTAAATTGAATTGGGAACCAAATATGACTTTTCGTGACAACCTACTACCATTGTCATCCGAAATAATTTCAATGTCGGGGTACTCAATGATGTTTCTACCTATAAGAAGATCAAAAGAAAAATCATAATCTCTAACAACATAAAAATCAAGATCTACACAAACATCATTATTTCTAATTGGAATTGTTACTATGCCAAAAACATGCAAACTGCCTTGTCCTATACCTTGAAGTTGTAAACTACACGGCATGAGATGACACTCAATACGTTTTACTATATTTTCTTTTATAATACTACAATCAGCTCCTGTATCTATCAGACATTCAATTCTTAAATCATTAACAAAAACTTGAGTTAGCTTTAGATTCGCTTTTCTAAAAAATTTATCTCATTATTACGTGATTTAAAATAACACACCGTATCTGTATGTCCCATTTTTTTACAAATATTACATGTAACTACATTTAATTTAGAGTCAGCTGTGTTGGCAGGTTTAGCTTCGGTTATTTTATTTAAAGGACAATAATAACTTATGTGACCCAGAGTGCCACATGAAAAGCATTTTTTTTCATTGTTATTTAATTTAATACGTTTTGATACATTAGGTGCAGTAAAGATTTTCCCGCTTTGCTCAAACTGTCTTTTTTTTGTACCCTTGACATATGCGGAAAATAAAGATATTAGCCCAGAGGTGGTTGTAACACTGCTATTAAAGGAAGCCATCTTAACATTGACGTCTGCAATGCCTCCACACACTAGTTCGATTAATTGACTATCACTAAAAGCTATCTTGGTATTGCGTAATAACTTAATTTTTTCTCTAGCGTATTCACAATAAGAATCGGCAGAGTCAGAAGAATACAAAACAGCCTTAGTTAGTTTTTCAGTAAGATTTTTTTTTCCGGGTATAAATCAGTTAAATCACATTGAAAATTTTCCCATGTTCTACCATTAGGGGGTTCCCATGTTTGGAACCAAGATAATGCAGAGCCTCTCAGGGCCGTACCGGCTTTTGCAACTGTTGTAATGCTGCTCCACTTAAATTCCTTTGCAAGTGTCTCGATATTCTTGCACCAGGAATCAGCTCCAGTGTCACATGTTGCCGGATCAAATAGTGGCAGCGCCACATCATCATCACGCTGGCGGCTGGCTGTAGCAGCTTCGCGAATCGCAGTCAGAAGATTAGTCAGCAAGGCAGTATCCATTTTCTGAAAATATAAAATAGATATTATAATACACTTACGGTTATAATACGCATAAACTTAATGCTATATACGTATAATGTTTGATTATACGTTGCAACGATACACAAATTTATTTCAATAGAATATATTTAATACCTGATTCAATACACTATATTTTTTTTTTTTTTTTGCAAAACTTCACGACAGGAGAGTAGCTCCCGCCACGTGCTATTTTGCAAAAACAAATGCAAAGCAATACTATCGGAGAGTAGCTCCGATCACGTATCGATTCACAACATTAAACTCCATTATTCTACATTTTGCAGAACATCACGACAGGAGAGTAGCTCCTGCCACGTGCTATCTTGCAAAATCAGATACAAAGCAATACTATCGGAGAGTAGCTCCGATCAAGTATTGATTTACAAATTTATACTAAATATCACTGAGTAAATTTAACAAAATGAAAAATATAAATGCATAAATTCAATTTTAATCTTAGATTTAAATAAATAACGTAATGCTTACCTTCAATACGTGTCCACTTATGTGGGTCTTTACGTGATATCCCACTTCTGATGTGAGATTTTATTATGCTATTTGTTACCTATAGGTTACTACTGAGTATTTCACATATTTTAATCGAATAGGATCTTTCTACTTTACTAGATTACTTAAAAAAACTAATTAAAATGTGTCAAACTAACAAGTATGATAATCTTCATGTGATTACTTTAATGTAAGGTGAGCTATTTAGATTCTAAGAATAAAAGTCAATATTATTGCTATGATTGTATTTCTTGTTATTTTATAAATAATACTACAGACATTAATTCCATCAATTCATTTTAGCTAAGCTTTTTAAACACGGTGGATTCTTTTATAAAATCAGTAGCTATGATATTGCAACATAGTAAAGCATAATACATAACGTTTTATAAATTCTAAGCACATAATAAATAATAAAATAGTATAACTGTTCACACTTAACTTATTTGGGAGATCTGCTTCGTTTGAATGCCGACGAACAACTGAACTGGGCAAGGAGGGGGCGGCGCTTTTATAGGCAGTGACAAACAAGTGTGACTCAGCGCGTCAAATCACCTGATTTGTATCGGAGTATTTTTAACGTAAATTAACCATACAAATAACGCCAAATTTATTACAAAAATGTTTTAAATATCTAATAATGCAAAGAAAACAATTTGTAACTGATTTTCTAAAAAAATTACCAACACTTCTAAACTTAATAGTGAATAAATTACACATCATTAAATTAATCAGTACAATGTGTATTTCCTATCACACGCATTAGTCGGAAATAAAGTATTTTCTATAGTTTATTTTTATTAAAAAGAATAAAGTATGGGGATGGAAAATAACGTAGGATACGTTATTTTAAAGTATGGTTGGCAACCCTACATATGGTTGAAATGTATTAAAGAAATTTGACAGTTTTGGACACGTTGATGTGCAGGCGTCTGTAAAGAAAATCAAATCGCTTTCCTGTGGGCCAGCGGTAATTGTTTTACGGGTTGACAATAGTTTTTAAATAATACTAATCAATTTGCAAAATCTTGAATTATAATTCAATATTTTCCAAGTTACATTAAAAATGCAGTTAAACTGTAAAAAACAAATGAATTACGAAAATCCTCTAATAACCCTGCAGTCTCCAGGCTAGTCATCAATAGTTCACTTTGTGTAAAATGTTTCACCAATCCGTACTGGTTTACGACCGTTCTCCCTATCCATCCATAGGGAAGGCTCATGCCCCGGCAGTGGAGATATACAATGAGCTGATGATGATGATGATGTGTAAAATGATCCTTCCAAACTGATTCGGAAGCATGCCAATCTCCTGTATTAAACAAAAATCCCTCACACAGAGAACTAACCCTTAAGGTACTATCCCACGCTGCAGACGCAAACAAATACGGCTTCTGGTCATGGCAGCGAACCGCGCACACTTGCGCGATGTGCATGCGCTGCAGTTTCTTGGGTATGAACTGAATGCGCAGCTTGTGCACCTTGTACGTTGCTTCAGCCTGCAAAATTGTACTAGCAGTAGCATTTGTTGTTTTCTTTAACCGTTGTTCAAGAATGGGACTCCTGGGATCTGCTTTTCCGAAACCAGAGGACTTCAGGCTCTTCGCTTTAAAAGATGTTGCTAAGTTTTGACATCTATCTTTGCAGAGGAAGAAGGGTGAAAGGATGGGGTTGCACAAAGTGCTACTGCGAGAGGGGATCAGCAGGCACTCTAAGGTCAGATAAGATAAGAACCGTTATTCAACCGCCTCAGTGATCTAGTGGTTAAGACCACCTGTCTTCGACCTAAAGGTCCGGGGTTCGATTTCCAGTTGTTTGTCCACCTGGCTAGCTAATACTACTTTATTTAAATATGTCGCCAAAACATCAATGTTTGTATAGCATTTGTGTTCCAGCAGCTAGAAAAGATAGCCAGTGCTTTGATGTTTTTCTTCTGTGCTTTAGTGCGAAACTTGCGGGTAAGCAACGACGGCTAGTGAGGCAGAATCTTGCTTCACTAGCTATCCTCGCATCAGTGGCGGTAGCCAAAGTAACAATAAGAAAACGATAGCGAAGTTCGAAAAGAATAAAATGTATGGGATTGACATAAGATTGACCACGTGATTTAGCGCGGCTTATGTCAATCCCATACATTTTATTATTTTCGAACTTTGCTATCGTTTTCTTAATGTTACTTTGGCTAAGCCTACTGGACTCTGCTTCTGCTTAAAATCAGGCAGAGCTAAAGCTCACGCGAAGTCTACACGTTGACATGAAACGAAGGTAAGTGTCCGTGACAATGAGTATCCCTGTTATTAAGGGCATGTTTGTATAAAAATATTAATCTGGTGGTGGCACCAATTACAGCTAGAGTGTAGAAGGTCTGTATTCAATTGTTACCACATTGTTTCTGAAGACTAAAAATCAGTTTTTGACCCCTATTATTAATGGCTGGAATTGAATGGAGCGAGAGAGTTCTGGCGTGGAGACCCCGAAGAAGAAGTGTTGGCAGACCACCGGATAGATGGTCTGATGATATTAAAATGTCAGCAGGCCCGACCTGGATCAGAAAGACCACAGACCGCACAGTATGGAGAGAAATTGGAGAGGCATACGTCCAGCAGTGAACATCACATGCTGAATGGAAGAAAGGAAGGAAGGATTAATGACTAGCTGTGCCCCGCGTTAATAAGCTCTCAAAAAATATATTTTTCGGTTTTTGCAACGTTTTTTATTGCTGCTCCACTCCATTAGTCATAGCGTGATGTAAGGTAGCCTATAGCCTTCCTCAATAAATGGACTATGCAACACAAAAATAATTTTTCAATTCGAACCAGTAGTTCCTGAGATTAGCGCGTTCAAACAAACAAACAAACTCTTCAGCGTTATAATATTAGTATAGTTTAAACGGGAAAATCTCAATCACTGGTTTCTAACGGACATGCACTGGTTACAATTTCGATACATTATTTGTAATTGTATTAATTATAAAAGTATCAAACGGACATAAATATTTCGCATTGTCTGTATACCATTAGAGAGACCCACTTTCAAAGGGCCGAAGGCTTTTGCGGCTCTCATAAAAGCAATGTTTGAATTTATTACGGCCGTAAACTGGGAGATCAGACCGTAACGTTTTATTGGTGGTTACAGTTACACCATAAAATATGGACACTGCAGAAAGTAAGCAGTAAGCACGGATCTCGGAACAGTGTGAGCACAGCTGTTTTTTTTTTAGAGGGAGTTTGGTGAGTGCCTCAAACGGCATTTTCAGCTTCACCGGGCTTGATTGGGGGCGCCGAGAAACTTAAAGGGTTCCTCAAGCCGTGTGAAACGAATCACCTTCGGAGGTTTTCTAGAGGTAACGGCATCACGCACTAGCGCGTGTCCCCGTGCCCTACTAGATTCTCCGAAGGGTCTCTAAAGCGCCTCTAAAGGCTCGGACTTCGGCTCGGGTTGACCGGGCCGTGGTGGTGGAGAGAAGCGCCCAGGTAAGTACATGTCTGTACCCGGTATAGAGCGCGTGTTAACCTGGTCGTCGTACCCTCGTAGAACACTACGAGTACGGTGTCTTGGTCCTAAACTAGTGTGTGTGTTTAGTGTATTCTGTAAATGTATAGTGGCATTTCGAGGATCGGGCGGGTGTTGCGAGCTTCCGTGTCCGTGTGAGGTTCTATGGGTGCCGGTGCTCGAGCGCAGTATACATACTGCGCTCGAGCCTATCTTCTGGTTATTTTTTTTGTGGTTACCCACACACTTGTGATATTCGAAATTATTTGGGCCTTTTGTTTTGCGCGATCAAAAATATTGGTCATTGTCAAAACTGTTTTATTTTACTAATCTCTTGCTCACATCAGTCTAGATATTATTCACAAATATCTGACGAGATGCGTATGAGTTGCGTTGCGTGTCTGACGAACTGCGTGTCTGTCAAATTGCTTGTCTGTCGAACTGCGTATTTGACTAGTTGAGTTTCTGTTTTGTAGTCTGACGAAATGCATTGGCTTAGTTCACAATTGCACTAACTACAAATTTTTAAATTTTCGCTTTTTAAGTGCCTAATACACTAAATATCATGCTCTTTCGGTTGCGCGTATTGAAATACCGCTAGTCCATCTCTTTCTATGATAAACATAGGGTCACAGTTGTGATAAAAAAGTTTGATGAATGTCAATAAGTACTAATGACCTTTAGATTTGTAAATCGACAAATTGACAAATCTGTAGTTAGTGCAATTGTGAACTAAGCCATCGATACGACCACCTGAGCATCTGACGACATGCGTGTGATCCAACGTTCATTATGTGGCCGTGCGTCGGGCATCAGTTACGACTGATCGACACATGTTACTTATCTGCACCTAAGAAAATCGCAGATTCCATACGTTTTTTTTGGGTTAAACTATAGATAGGTGTTAAAACAAACTGTCTGATCTCAATATAAAAGGTTATATTAAAGGCTCGATGGCGCAGTCCTTTGTCGCCCGGTCTGCGAGTGCTGAGGTTAAGCAACTTTCGCAAAGGCACCGGATAGGTGACCAAAATGTATCATCTCGAGCTCCTCCGTGCTTTGGAATACACGTTAAGCATCCCTTCCCGGCTGCATTAGCAGTCGTTAACAACCACCAATCCGCCCTGGGCCCGCGTGGCACGTTCTCCCTATCCTAGGGAAGGCTCGTGCCCCAGCAGTGGGGACATAAAGTTGATGATGACGAAGGCTATGTTCAGAACAACGTCAACACCTTCTCGTAGCGTATAATTTAGAGTGTTGTATACTTTTAATATTAAAAGAATCCTTCGAAATCTTAAACATTACTTATCTAGACATATAAGGACAATAAAAACACCTGCGACTCTCCATTTGCATCGCTTCGGTACATAAATAACTGTCCGCAAATGTAATAAAGTATCCAATGAGCATAAATTCTCTAAATACACCAAGAAAAATCCTAAATCACCTACTGTGGTGAACTTAGGTTATTCGCGTGTAATGTCAATAAATTACTTGCTGCCTTTTGTGTTCACACCCTGTAGTTGAGTTCAGAAAAAAACTTAACGGGCATACTTAGCTTAAGCATATACTTAGAGACACCACTTCGAGTTCATTTTACATTAAGCAAACTAGCCTAGCCCTATTCTTAGCATAGTGGATTATTTGAGACACTTAAGGGTGCGCCGTCCATAAGTGACAAGTGTCATATGTTTTATTTGAAATGTCGTCGTCCATATTTATTTGATGCCGCGCGGCCATACTAATTTTGTATGGGGAATTTAAGGTGCTTAATAAAAAATAATTATTTAAATAACCACTTGATGAATCGAAAATGTAGTCTAGCAATTTGTAGTTTATCCATTGATGATTGTTTAGATAAAATCAGAGGTACAATAATTTAGATAAACTATAAGAAATCTACTAAACGCCGCCACTCGTTTTCATGATTTTTGCCCAACTTTAAATGATATTGTAGAAAAAACTAAAGCGTGTTATGAATTTATGGTTCTGACAAATTGTAAACACGTTCCCTATGATACTAAATATGTATTTTGTTCATTTAATACGATAGTATTTTCAATTATATCTACTTAACCGTAACTGCATTTTTGGCAATTTTTTGTCGGCTCACCCTTAAGTAACTTACAAAAAAATTCGAATACTGATAAAAAAACACATTTTATGCAAAAAATATATATAATTCCACAAAAAAACTCTGTCAAGTATAGGGCTATAGAGGAGCTCAATGGCGCAGTGGTTAACGCGCCCGGTCTGCGACTGCTGAGGTTAAGCTACTTTCGCAAAGGCCGGTCGTCGGATAGGTGACCATAAAATTTATCATCTTGAGCTCCTCCGAGCTTCGGAAAGCACGTAAAGCCGTTGGTCCCGGCTGCATTAGCAGTTGTTAACAACCACCAATCCGCACTGGTTTATGGCCCGTTCTCCCCATCCATCCGTAAGGGTAAAACGGCCATATTACTAAGACTCGATTATTTTGCCGATTTTATAGATAATTGTAAGGAACCCTTCGTGCGCGAGTCTGACTCGCACTTAGCCGGTTTTTTTAACCGTCTTAAACCGTGGTGGGTTGATCAGACCATGAAACTGAACCACTTTCCCCAAGAAACATAGGTCAAAAAACGATTTTTTTTTTACGTTCCCATACTAAGCCTATTTTGACTGAGGGTTTGGTGAAGTAAAAAAAAAGTCGTTTTTGACTTGTTTCTTGGGAAAAGTTGATCAGTTTCATGGTCTAATTAATCCACCTGCAGGCCTAAGACGGTTAAAAATGGACGGTGTATCCCTAAGTATAAGAAGAAAAACCATTTAAATATTTTTTTTTTTATTTTACAGGGACAAAGGCTACGACCCCCGCTCCGGAGCGTACCTGGTCCAAAGAGTTTCCTTAGCCATACAGCGGGGTAACGCTGCTGCAAGCGTGATGGAAACTTTTGGGCCGAGTACGGTTCGAGGGGGCTAGTACAGTCGCCGTCAGATATTTTGTAGCAGACAAGGTGACCAAATACTTCTGAACAGTTCAAAATGTCAATAAGTTCCGTACACTACAAGTTACCATTAATATCTGAGCAGATACTAGTCATTAACTACTAACACACAACTAACCAATAATATCTGAACACTCATCACGTCAAGTGTATCTACGCAGATAAACACTGGGCTTACGAGTACAATACAAATCGCACAATAATACAATAGTGTCATATTAAAATATGAATTTGACATAACACATTTGTGTACCTAATACCATGAACCAACCTATGTGCCTATATGCCCACAAAACATGAAAACTTTAGTTGGAAATAATTCCAAAAAGCAATGAAAAAATATAAAAAAAAAAAATTTATTTGCATAAGCAAAAAAACAAACAAAAGACAATAATAAAATCATTTTTCTTGACTGACGACTGTAACAATCTCGTGAAGTGAATAATATTTTTTTCGTTGATTCTAAAAAAGTTAGACATTTCAAATTAAAACACTTTTGTATTATTAGTGAAACTGTTTAGATATTTAAGACCACACCATCGTGATGTGTTCAGATATTATTGGTTAGTTGTGTGTTTAGTAGTTAATAACTAGTATCTGCTCAGATATTAATGAAGTAATGAATGTTCAGATATTAATGGTAACTTGCAGCGTATGGAACTTATTGACATTTTAAACTGTTCAGAAGTATTTGGTCACCTTGTCTGCTACGAAATATCTGACGGCGACTGTACAATATATAAATTGTTGGGTGTATGTGTTTTGTTTTCTGTAATGATTTTAATTATTTATTTTTATTTTGTACTTTTTAGTGATACGTTTAATATTTATAGAATATTTCAATAAATAAATAATCTAAAACTAGAAATGTTTTATAAATCAGAACTGAACGAATAGAGTAGTTGACACAGGTAAACAAGTAATTTAAACTATAACATTGCGCATCGTGCTCAGTGGCGGGCACTTGGCGAGGCCCAGCAGTATATGCCCAGCAGTGGACTAGTGTAGACTGATAATGATTATGATGATTCTTAGCTTGGTTTATTTACTAAATACCACTACTAAAACTAACCGTCACTGATGGGCTAGTGTGGTGGGATGTCCCCCAACCTCTCTATGATCATGTGTGACGTGTGACGACAGCTACAGGGGGACGTTGATATGATATTGATGGTAATGATGATTAAAATATTAAGAACACCTTTTTACAAGTTACATTTTTGTTTCCAATTCGTTTGTAAGCATTAAGTAACATTAACTTATTTAACTTTATGTTAACACTTATACAGGGTTATTGGTAATACGTAGCGATCCATTTAAGGGGTGATAGTAAACATCATTAGCTGTCAAATTGCCCTCGGGTAGATGTGACAAAAATGTACCGTCACTAAAAAAAATATATTTTTCTCTTGAAATGAAACAAATAAACACGAGTAGATCCGTAAAAGTTGTTTCATTTCAATGTGTAGTGTTCGCGTAAACTTTAGAAAACAATATTTTTCTCTTTTCTTTTTTTCTGTTCTTTTTTGTATTATTATTACGTATTAGAATGTTAGCAAACTAAAAACACCTAAAACAATAATCAAATACGTAAGTTCTTTTTTTAAATCCACTTTAAAGTAGCGTGATGCGTGACCCACTTTTCTTATTATACTTATTTTTTTTTAAATCGGTACATTCTTGCCTGAGGGTAATTTAATAGCTACTGATCTTTATTATCACCCCTTAAAGGGATCGCTACATATTTCCAGTAACCCTGTATAAAGAAAGAAAACCATAGGTATGTTTATTAACATTTTATATTTAATGAATTATGAAAACTGTATGACCGTTTGGTTTCTATTATATAAATAAAATTAAAAATAAAATCAATAAGACTAGTTTGAATAGTTACTAACCTCCTGTGTCTCCAAATCATAGATCTTGATAGATGTATCAGCATAACCTACTGCCATTCTTGTAGAGTCCGCAGTTATGCCCAACGATAAGGCGGCTGATCTTTCTGCAAAAAAATATTTAAGAATTATAGTAGGGTATTGGCACCGATGTTCGACACTTTAAGACCAAAGTACGACACAGTTTTCATTGCCAATAAATAACATTGGTGGTCATTGAAACTTTACGGGATGACAGCAAGAAGCAAGCTGGTGGTCGGTATTTAATCGATACTAATATCTTAGAAGAATTACGTATAGAAAGATAGTCTTCATACGAGCTTTTTTTTGAGAGAGATTGCTGATTGCCTCAGACGGCATTTTTAGCGTCACCGGGCTTTTTTGGGGGCGGCGAGGTACGTAAAGGGTACCTCAAGCCGTGTGAAACGAATCACCTTCGGAGGTTTTCTATAGAGAACGGCATCGCACACTTAAAAGTGCGTGTCTCCGTGCCCTACTAGATTCTCCGGAGGGTTCGGATCGGATCGGATTCATACGAGCGCTCTGTCAAAAGTGAAGCACTAAACCGATTCAATCTTTCGTGACGATTACTTGCTTGCGCTCGGCGACACGCACGCGTACACTTGTAACTCCGTAGTGTACATTGAAAACTCGGCGTTTGGAGCCATAACATATCTGGCTCCAAAAAAGCTGCTTTAAAATGGGCGCGCGGACTTACTTTCTATACCGTGATTATTCTATGACTAATATTAAAAAAGGAAAGCTGTATTTTTGTATGTATGTTTGTAACGAATAAACTCAAAAACTACTGGACCGATTTAAAAAATTCTTTCACCATTAGACTGCTACATTAGCGCTGTGTTGTTACACATAGATTAAGCAATTATTTTTTCTAATAATAAATATAGCCTATGTTTAGGCTCTATTTATTATTAGAAAAAAGAATTGCTTAATCTAACTATACTAATAATATAAAGGGGAAAGCTTTGTATTTTTGTATGTATGTATGTTTGTAACGAATAAACTCAAAAACTACTGGACCGATTTAAAAAATTCTTTCACCATTAGAATGCTACATTAGCGCTGAGTAACATAGGTTATATTTATTACTAGAAAAAAAATGCTTAATGATAATAATAATAATAATAATGTTGGATCCCACAAGGCCGAAAACGACATCGCGGCCGTCCTAGACGGAGATGGCGCGTGGCGGGACGAGTTGGACTCATTTTTGAAGGATTGGTCCCAGAAAGCTGCAGACCGTGAATATTGGAAAAATGGAAGGGAGGCTTTTGCCCTGCAGTGGGACGATATAGGCTAAAAATAAATAAATAATAAATGATAAATACATAGAAATACGATTTGTTTCTATTGTTGTCATAGAAACTGTCAGAGCGTTACGAAGTCCGCCGGGTCAGCTAGTTGTTGATAAAGACTGAAGTTAGTTGCTGGCCTTTATTTTTAATGATTAAAAGAGAAAAATGACAATCACTGGGTTCTGTTGAACACTGGGGCTACTACTCTAATTATAAATATATTTTATAGTTACTGGCTAAAGCTGTTAATGTTTAAAATTCATGTACTTAATAACTACCTGTAAAGCTCTAAACCTGATTAAGCCGCCATTTGTACGACTTCTAAAACTGTTTGATTTATTTTAACGTATCTGTATTTTGTAATCAATAAAATATTTTATTCTATTCTGTAACATGGAAGGTTGCGAGTAATTAGAGCATTGGTCTTCCTAAATTATATCATACATATTATATTTTTATGTTCTTCATAATTATTTAAAAAGGGATTGATATAAACATACTATGTATAAAAACACAAATGTTGAAAAATTTCCACGAGCAGGATTTGAACACGCACCCTTCTGACATACCGGGTCAGGTGCTCTCCCAATTGAGCTATCGTGGTTCTAACCAGCCCGCCGAAATTATTCAACACTATTTACTTTTTACTTTGAAAGTCAAAGGCGCCCATTCAATGTCAACAACTACCGTATAATAATTTCGCCGGGCTGGTTAGAACCACGATTAGAGCATGGATACCGGTTTTCGGTAATATCGAAAAACCGGAATATCGGAGCAAATTTCCGATATTGAAAAACCGGTATTTAAATTACATAATACCGATTTTTCGATATTATAGCTTTACAATTAGAGTTAATAAATTTATTGAAACAATATTTTAATATTTTAATACCGATGACGGCAGAACGGTCATGACCAGGTCCGATGTTATGGGAGAGGTCGAGAAGTTCTATGGACAACTTTACACATCCACACAGCCACCTGTACAAAGCTTAGCTAAAGACCCTAGAGCTATGTTAACCCGGCACTACACCGAAGACATCCCGGACATCAGTCTGTACGAGATTAGTATGGCTCTCAAACAGCTCAAGAACGGCAAGGCACCAGGTGCTGACGGAATTACGGCCTAGCTTCTGAAAGCAGGCGGAAGACCGGTACTCGTAGCTCTTCAGAAGCTATTTAATTCCGTCGTACTAGGGGGCAGAACGCTAGAGACGTGGCACGAAGGTATGGTGGTACTGTTCTTTAAAAAGGGCGACAAAACCCTGCTGAAGAACTACGGGCTCATCTCACTTCTAAGCCACGTCTACAAGCTGTTTTCGAGAGTCATAACGAATCGTCTCGCACGCAGGTTTGATGACTTCCAGCCTATCGAAGAAGTCGGTTTCCGAAAAGGCGTCAGCACCATAGACAACATACATACGCTGCGGCAGGTTATACAGAGAAGACCGAAGAGTATAACCAGCCTCTTTGCTTAGCGTTTGTGGACTATGAAAAAGCCATCCAAGCAGTCTCTCCATCGGTGCCAAATTGACTACCGGTACATCGAAGTGTTGAAGTGTTTTTATGAAAGCGCTGTGGGCTACTCCCACTTTGCCAAACTAAAATATATATACTACATTTACATAAAATAAATATCATTTACTTAACATTACTTATTTACTTATGTATTAACACAAAGGTATATACTTACAACATTTACTTAGTCTAGTTATATTTATTTAAATTAACTTGAAACTATTTTAATCTTATTTACACTTACACTAAAATATCTATTTACACTAAACATTAATAACAACATATTTATTCGTAATTCTAATAATTACACAGTATTTACAATCATTATAACACGCGACAATGTTATCTACCAGACAGCGAGGCGCCGTGCTTTGGAAACGTGCATCACCAAAGCAGGCCTATTGTTCGGCGCACTAATGAGTTTCGGGCCCTGCCGCCCGACCGCTGTGGTGCGCCTGCGCACGTACGCCAGTCGAGACCCTAACACGACGCGAAGCGCATGCCTCTCATCTGCCCGCTTTTATTGTCGCGACAACGTATAGCTTATGCTTAAAACGCTTTCCGCTTTTGTTTGTTAATTGTACTTTCTTCCTTCCGCTTTCTAAACTGTGCTGTGTACGTTTCTTAACGCTATTCTCCTTCTATATGTGAGTGTATTCCGTGTATTGTTTTATGAACAAAGATTATACCACCTTACGTAAGTAAGCCAGACTATTATTTGTGAATCAACGCCCAGTACCTACTCATTTACACCAAACTGGTGACCCCTATATTGGACACAATCAAGCGCTGGTGAAGAAAAGTACGTACCTAGCACATTCATTAAACGCAGTAATAAGATGGCAACCGGCGGACCTAGGCGAGACCACGTTGAACGGGATATCGGAGAGCGCGTTTCCACTGCACCATCTCATACGTCATCCGACATTTTTAAAGTAGGAGTGCGAATTCCACCTTTTTGGCCGGAGGAACCTGAGATATGGTTTTCGCAAATTGAAGGACAGTTCCAGATTGCAGGCATTAATAATGACCTTACCAAGTTTCATTATGTCATCGGACAATTAGATAGACAATTTTCAACGGAGGTTAAGGACATTATCACAAATCCACCAGCCAGCGACAAGTATGAAAAGCTTAAATCTGAGCTCATTAAACGGCTTAGCGCATCTAACGAGAAGAAAGTGCAGCAGCTACTCATGCATGAAGAGCTAGGTGACCGCAAACCTTCTCAGTTTCTGCAACACCTACAGAGCCTCGCTGGAAACCAAATCACTGAAGACTTTCTTCGCACTATCTGGACGAGTCGCCTTCCCGGCAATATTCAGACTGTTCTGGCTGCTCAACCCTCTGCAAAAATTGATATCTTAGCTGACCTTGCTGACCGGATTCGAGATATAGCCCCATGTACGTCGCAAGTGGCCTCTACATCTTCCCCTGGTTCCAGCCTTGACTCAATGGCAAGAGAAATCGCCGAGCTACGACAGCAGATCAAGACTTTGACCATGCAGAACAGACGAAGACCCCGTTTCCACAGCAGACATCGTGACCGATCATCCAGCAGATCACAGTCGTCATATAGAAGATACCCCACCTGTTGGTATCACTCTAAGCACGGAGATAAGGCCAATAAGTGTATTAAGCCTTGCGATTATGGGAAATCGGGAAACGCAAAGGGCAGTCGGTAATGGCGACAGCTGATAGCCCATCCTCTGGTCGCCTGTTCATTACCGACAGAAGGACGAAGATTCAGTTTTTAATCGACACTGGCAGCGATCTCTGTGTCTTCCCCCGGACTCTACATGAACGTCGTGCACCAACCAACTACCAGCTCTCCGCAGCCAACGGCACGACCATCGACAGGTTTGGTTACTATTATTTAAATTTAGACCTAGGCTTACGTAGAGCTTATTCTTGGCGCTTTGTTGTTGCCAATGTTACTAAACCTATTATAGGAGTAGATTTTTTAGCATTTTATAATCTTGTAGTAGACTGTAGAAATCAAAAACTTGTAGATAATACTACTAGCCTTACTGCTTCTGCTTTATTTGCTCCTGATAATAGCATTATTAATTCAGTCAAGGTGTTGACTGGTGAGTCACGTTTCCATCGCTTGCTTTCTCAGGAATTTCCTGAAATAACACGACCAGCTGGTACTCAACGCATTATACCTCACAACACACAACATCACATTCGCACAACACAGGACGCCATCAATATATACTACAGACAATTTTTTGCAATCCTTACATACTGCAATCAGTGAATTGAAAAATATTAAAACACTAGCCTTGGCTGGCGACTTAAACATTGATATAAAAGATGATAATAATGATCCTAGATCTTCTGACTACCTTACTCAGTTGTCTATGTATGGTCTCTTACCAAGCCACACATTGCCAACTCGTAAGCTAAACTGCCTTGATCATTTTTTCTTAACTATTGGGAGCAAGGCAATAACACTAGTCTGTGAATCGGCTGTAACTGACCATAGTGCGCTAATAGTTTCGTTAAAGTGTCAAGTAAAAACTAGTGAGAAAGGTAAATTGATAACAAAAACAGACTACGCTAAGGCAATAAAAGTACTAGCCGAAATTAATTGGGTGGAAGTTACCGATTGCTCAGACGCTGAAGTAGCTACTTGTAAATTCTTACAGATCTTAACGTCTATCCTTAGAGATTGCACGACTCATCATAAAATAACCAACAGAAAGACAATCATTAAGCCATGGATCACAACAGGTCTAATTAGGTGCATGAAATGGCGAGATAAGCTACATATCAAACATAAAAAAGATCCTAACAATACGATACTTGCTATCACTTATAAGCGATACAGAAATTTTTGTAACCGATTGCTTCATAAACTAAAAACGGCATATGAAAGATCCCAAATAAACAAATATAAAGCTGACACTAAAAACACGTGGAAAGTGATACGACGCATATGCAACCTTGATGATAACTCCAAACCAGCGAGAGAATTATTGTATAGTAAAAATACTCCTCTAACCTCTGTTAACTATGTTAATAAGTATTTTAGAGATGTTGGACAGACACTTGCCGGTAAAATTATATCTAAATTAAATAAAAGTCAAATTGAACTTGCTGAAACCATCTTTAATAAATCAGGTCCTATAAATTCACTTATGCTAATACCTACTGATGACTACGAAATAATAAAAATATTAGAAAACCTAAAATCTACACCCTCAACTGGCTGGGATGGAGTTTCATCTAAGTTTCTAAAAATGGGAGCTAAATACTTAGCGGGACCGATATCGCACATTTGTAACATCTCATTTTCAACGGGCGTGTTCCCTGAAGCATTAAAAAAGTCAGTTGTCATTCCTATACACAAGTCTGGAGATAGAGACAGTGTCACCAATTATAGGCCAATTTCTCTTTTGCCAACTCTTGCAAAAATATTGGAAAAGGCTATAAATTCGAGATTAATCAAGTATCTTGAATACAATAAATTTTTGTCCCCAAACCAATTTGGATTTAGAGAAAAAATGTCAACTTCAGACGCAATTGAAAGTGTAATTCAACATGTCGCGGATAAATTAGATGCAAAAAGAAAGTGTGTAGCTATCTTTTTAGATTTGGCAAAGGCATTTGACACTGTCTCTATCCCCATCCTCATGCGTAAATTGGAATGTGTCGGAGTTCGCGGTATCCCTCTTCAATTGTTTCGTTCCTACCTATCTAATAGAAAGCAGTGTGTCTGCATTGATGGTATGCGGAGTGAGGACCTGAATGTTGACTTTGGCGTACCGCAAGGGTCAGTCCTCGGCCCAACTCTGTTTTTGATATACCTCAATGACCTTAGTCGAATGGTTCTAAGAGACTCCAAAATTATATCCTTTGCTGATGTGATGACACTGTGTTGCTGTTCGACGGACCGACGTGGAGCGATGTTAGGAAGACTAGTGAGTCGGGCTTTGAAGAGGTATTAAAATGGCTCGATAGTAATATGTTGACTCTAAACCTTGAAAAAACCAAATATATGACATTCAGCATCTACGAAAATAACCAACCTTCTGATTTCTTTTTAACTGCTCACTCTTGTGCCGATCGGTCAGCATGTGCTTGCCATCAACTTAAATCTGTCGTATCGATAAAATACTTGGGCTTAATATTGGATCGAAATCTAAATTGGAAGAACCAAATAACGGCAATATCGAAGAGAGTTAGAAAATTAATTTGTATTTGTAAAAAAATTAGACATATTAAAGATAGTAAAACCATTAAAACTGTTTATTACTCCTTATGCCAGTCTCTAATAACTTATGGTATAACTGCCTGGGGCGGAGCTAAAATCCAACCTAATTACCATTGAACGAGCACAAAGGGCCATAATCAAGGTTTTAAACTTTAAAAGCATACGATATCCCACAATTAAATTGTACAAAGAGTTTGGTGTACTATCAGTGCGCCAACTATTTATAAAATCTATCATACTAAGACAACATCGTAAACCACTACCTCATATCATATCCAGACGACGTGTTCCACCCGTTTACATTGTACCTAGAACTAAAACTATATTCTCACGCAGCTTCCACTTTTACCTAGGCCCCTGGCTTTATAACAAAATTTGTTGCATGCATGAATCATTGCATAACAAAAATTACTATAATTGCAAGTTATCAATATCAGCTTTCCTATCTTCAATGGATTACACAGCTACTGAGGAGTTATTAAATATATAAGGCACGTGCTTGATACACATTCATAAATAAAATCGTCAAATATATAAAATCAACATAATTATTTATATATACTATGAAAATAATATTTCGACTTTTATTCATACACATAAATACATAAATATATATTTATAATATTATAATAATACTACATAAATATATTGCTACAAAATATGTAGGTTTAATAGATAAATTGTTCTTAAAACGTATTTAGTTTATAATATCACACATTGTGTGTGCAAAATCATAATATAAATAAATAAAAAAAAAAAAAAAAACCTATATCTATATATATATATATATATATATATATTTATGGTTTATGTATATACATATATATATATGTATATACATAAACACCTAAACAAAATTATATAAAACAAACATACCTATTTACTCGTATAACATAATAAACATTTAAAAATTAAAATTAAAAATGGTATAAAGTTGACACATTATTAGTAAGTTGAGTTTAGTTAAGATAATTTGATCTGTTCACCTTGCGTATACTGTTAACTGATGTTAGCTACTAGTAGACGACGATACTACTCTGCCGTAACACAGTTTTTTAGCTAGCGCGGAGGGTAGCTGTCAATATTTGCTACAGCTGTAACCATCTAGATATCATTGTTAATGACAATAACTGTACTAAACATTGTGAATTGACAAATATAGTTAATTTAAGTTAAGTTAAGACATCCAAATAGTTTAGCTGTATCCGGAATTCATGGCGCCATTGTTTGAGTCTGTTTGTGTTCTTAATTCGGTAGTTTGTCATATGCATATGTTACAATAATTGTAAGTATATTATTTTTAGTAATGTAAATTAAAGGTGTACGTACGCCTGCGCATCAGATTACCTCAAACTGTCAAATTTCAGAAGCATTTTTAAATAGTCATGATTCCACCACCCCGGTTTGGAATGCAGTCTTTTAAATTCGAGAAGAGTTGCAAGAAATTAACTTCATACGTTTAGCTACATAATTTTTCTTTAAGTTATCGAACATTTTACGTATGGAATAAAATACTAAAAAAACTAAAAAAAAAAACTAACTAAAAATATATTAACACCGGGCCCTCCTGTTTCTAGCGCACCACGACGTCTTGCTCCAGACAAGCTGAAAATAGCAAAGCACGAATTCGAGGCTATGCTGGCGGATGGTACAGGTAGACCTTCGGAGAGTCCCTGGTCTTCACCCCTGCACCTGGCCTCAAAAAAGGATAACGGTTGGAGGCCCTGCGGGGATTATAGACAGCTCAATGCCCGTACAGTTCCCGATAGGTATCCCATCAGACACCTTCACGATTTTACGCACAGCATTTCAGGGTCCAAAATCTTCAGTACCCTGGACCTCGTGAAGGCATACAATCAGATACCAGTGCATCCGGATGATATACCGAAAACAGCCATCACTACTCCGTTTGGTATGTATGAATTCCCTTACATGACGTTTGGTCTTCGCAATGCTGGCCAAACGTTCCAACGTTTCGTGGATGAGATGACTCGTGGGCTGGATTTCGTGTACTGCTATGTTGATGATTATTTAGTCTTTTCGGAGAACGAGACCTTGCATGAGCACCACCTGCGATAAGTTTTCACCAGGCTCCGTGAATATGGTATGGTGATAAACCCGTCTAAGTGTGTCTTCGGAGCTTCCGAAGTTACATTTTTAGGTTATAGCATTTCGGAGAGCGGAACCAGACCACTTGACACCAAAGTTCAAGCCTTGCGTGACTTTCCACCACCAAAGACCGTAAAGCAATTAAGAGGATTCTTGGGAATGGCAAATTTTTATAGGCGGTTTTTACCCAACGCTGCTCTTACCCAAGCCCCTCTTAACTCGCTTCTTACTGGAGCAGTCAAGGGTTCAACTCCCATCAACTTGACTGGCGATGCACTAAAGGCTTTTGAAGAGACGAAGAAAAGCCTTTCTAACGCTGCACTACTCGCTCATCCTCATTGCCAAGCCAAGTTAGCATTAGTCACTGACGCTTCGGATATAGCCAGGGGAGCGGTTTTACAACAATTGCATGAAGGTGTGTGGCAACCGCTAGCCTTTTTCTCGCGTAGGCTAAGCCCATCTCAAATAAAGTACTCTCCGTACGATCGTGAGCTCCTGGCGATCTACGAAGCTATCAAGTATTTTCGTCACATGCTTGAGGCGAGGCACTTTATTGTTTTTACAGACCACAAGCCGATCTGTTATGCTTTCAGTGAACGTAAACGTAACTGTTCGCCAAAACAATACAGACACTTGGACTATATATCCCAATTTACGACCGATATAAGGCATATTTCCGGTAAAGACAACGTAGTCGCCGACACCTTATCTCGTGTTGAGGAACTGGAGGCACCAATTAATTTAACGGATCTGGCAAGTTCTCAGTCAATTGACCCTGAACTGGCTGAATATCTCACAGACTCTTCGTCTTCACTCCGCTTGCAAGAAGTGGTATTACCTGGAAGTCGTAAACCGCTGTACTGTGATGTCAGTACATCGACTTCTAGGCCATTCGTTACCACAATGTTTCGTAAGCAAGTTTTCAATAGTCTCCATTCCTTAAGTCACCTCGGAGCCAACGCAACTGCTCAACTCGTTGCAGAACGTTTTGTTTGGCCTGGAGTTAGAAAAGACGTCAGAAATTGGACTAAGGCGTGTCTATACTGCCAGCGTGCCAAAGTAAGTCGGCACGTTTCTGCACCAATAGGTAACTTTAATTTGCCTCGTGCGCGGTTTAAACACGTGCACATTGACTTGATAGGACCTCTTCCTCTCTCTGGTGGCTATCGCTACTGTCTAACAGCCGTGGACAGATTCACTCGGTGGCCCGAAGTCGTTCCTGTTGCTGACATTACTGCAGAGACTGTTGCCAAAGCATTACTGTCATGCTGGATAGCGCGGTATGGTTGCCCCATAGATATTGTTACTGATCGTGAACGGCAATTTGAATCCGCACTGTTCCAATACCTATCAAAATTTGTAGGGTTCCAACACAAACGTACTACGGAATATCATCCTGCGTGTAATGGGCTTATTGAGCGTTTTCATAGGCAGCTCAAAGCTGCTATCACATGTCATGCTGACATTAATTGGACCGAAAGCTTACCATTGGTCCTTCTTGGTGTCCGAAGCGCTTTTAAAGAGGATTTGCAAGCTTCCTCCTCGGAGTTATTGTACGGCGAGCCGTTGCGACTACCCGGCGAATTTTTCCATTCAAGTGTAACCGGTACCACTGATTTGACAGATTTTACTGCACGGTTACGCTCATTTGCCGAAAATTTACAACCAACTCCAGCTTCGCGACATTGCAAGGGCAAGATATTTATTTTCAAGGAGCTAGGAACTGCAGAGCACGTCTTCCTACGTGATGACGCCTCGCGTGCTCCATTCCAACCAGCATATACCGATCCATACAAAGTTTTAACACGGGGAGATAAATACTTTAAAATCCTTCGCAAAGGAAAGGAAGTCACATTCACTATAAATCACCTAAAACCTGCATTCACACTGGCTGATGACAATCCGACAGATCATTTTATTTCTCCGCATCCTACATTAGTAGACAAAGCTCCCACCTTACCACCACAGGCCTCTCATACACCTGTAAAATTACAAAAAACTACACGCTCTGGTAGAAAAGTTCGTTTTCCAGATTATTATCGTCCTTGACTAGGCCTCTGGGGGGGAGTGATGTGGGCTACTCCCACTTTGCCAAACTAAAATATATATACTACATTTACATAAAATAAATATAATTTACTTAACATTACTTATTTACTTATGTATTAACACAAAGGTATATACTTACAACATTTACTTAGTCTAGTTATATTTATTTAAATTAACTTGAAACTATTTTAATCTTATTTACACTTACACTAAAATATCTATTTACACTAAACAATAATAACAACATATTTATTCGTAATTCTAATAATTACACAGTATTTACAATCATTATAACACGCGACAATGTTATCTACCAGACAGCGAGGCGCCGTGCTTTGGAAACGTGCATCACCAAAGCAGGCCTATTGTTCGGCGCACTAATGAGTTTCGGGCCCTGCCGCCCGACCGCTGTGGTGCGCCTGCGCACGTACGCCAGTCGAGACCCTAACACGACGCGAAGCGCATGCCTCTCATCTGCCCGCTTTTATTGTCGCGACAACGTATAGCTTATGCTTAAAACGCTTTCCGCTTTTGTTTGTTAATTGTACTTTCTTCCTTCCGCTTTCTAAACTGTGCTGTGTACGTTTCTTAACGCTATTCTCCTTCTATATGTGAGTGTATTCCGTGTATTGTTTTATGGACAAAGATTATACCACCTTACGTAAGTAAGCCAGACTATTATTTGTGAGTCAACGCCCAGTACCTACACATTTACACCAAAGCGCCACTATGTCAATCTGTCTTCAGGACCAGAGCTCGAAACCTATCCAGTTGCAGCGAGGAGTGAGATAAGAGATGTGATATCTCCGAAACTGTTCATGATTCATGATGCAGCAGTGAACTGCTGCACTGGAAGATGTTTTCAAGCTTCTGGATTGGAAAGGACTCGACATCAACCTCAACTCCTACACCTCAATTTACTGACGATATAGTGGTCATGGCTGAGACCTTGGAAGACCTCGGCACACTGCTCGGTGACCTCAACAGAGTCTTTCAACAAGTGGGTCTTAAAATGAACATGGAGTAGACGAAAGTTATGTCAAACTCACGTGTCGTACCTACTCCTCTAAAGGTTAGGGATTCTGCCCTTGAAGTTGCGGACGATTATGTTTACCTGGGACAAACGGTCCAGCTAGGTAGGTTCAACTTCAGCAAAGACGTCAATCGTCGAATCCAATTAGGCTGGCCAGCGTTCGGTAAGCTACGAAATATCTTTTCGTCCGATATACCGCAGTGTCTCAAGACGAAAGTCTTTGACCAGTGTGTGTTGCCATGCCAGTGATGACATACGGGACTGAGACGTGGTCGCTCACTATGGGCCTTATGAGAATGCTCAAGGTTACTCAAAGAACAATGGAGAGGGCTATGCTCAGGGTTTCTCTGTGTGATCGAATCAGAAATGAGGAGATCCGCAGAAGAACAAAGGTAACCGACATGGCCCGAAGAGTTTCTAAGCTCAAATGGCAGTGGGCAGGGCACATTGCTCGCAGGACTGATGGCCGCTGGGGCGAAATAGTCCTTGAGTGGCGACCGCGTACCGGAAAGCGCGGTGTGGGCAGGCCTCCAACAAGGTGGACCGACGATCTGGTGAAGGTTGCGGGAAGCCACTGGATGCGAGCAGCACAAAACCGGACGTTGTGGAGATCCTTGGGTGATGGGGCCTTTGTCCAGAAGTGGACGTCTTTTAGCTGAGATGATGAGGAGCTCAATGGCGCAATGCATTCGGGTAGCGAAATTAGCCTAAGTAATTCTCTAATTATCACTTGTAGTAGATTTTATGTGTTTAGCAAAGCTTAAAATTGTAATATTTTTCATTATTTCAATTCAAGCAATTTATAGTTCTGCTGCTGCTGCTAGTTCTGTGATTTTGTGGCAATTTGATTTTGCATGTTGTGATCTTATTTTAAATGGTAAAGTTTATAAATAAAGCCTTATTTAATTATTAATTTATTCTTTTATTTAAAAAAAAACATACATTTGGAAAAATATCGAAAAAATACCGAAATACCGGTTTTCCGGTATTTTTAAAACTAATATCGAAATAATACCGGTATTGAAAAAAATATCCGATAGTCCATGCTCTAACCACGATAGCTCAATTGGGAGAGCACCTGACCCGGTATGTCAGAAGGGTGCGGATTCAAATCCTGCTAGTGGAAATTTGTGTTTTTGTAATTTGTTCGCAACAAAATTTGCGTTAAGAATTATATAAACATTTTATACTATGTATAATAAAGAACTTGACTTGAATGATACGTTACGCACGAGTGATAAAGGGTGTAGAGAAAGATGATATTCCGGGCGTGCCGTAGAACTGCATGTTAAGGCACTCCAATCCGGGATCCACGCGAATACATAATGGTGTCATCTCATCGTTTGTTATATTTATCTGTGACAAAGAAAAAATATTTTGATCGGGTACTTACTTTGTTTCGAGGAACAGAAATCGTTTCCCTGCAATATATTATGAATAGAGCTGTAATAATACCTACTTGTAGTCGATTTATAAATGATGATCTAATTTTACCGATCTACTACTATTTCATTACCGCAGAACCGATAACCAATGCGATAGGATAAACGAGTTCGAGCTAGAGGTGCTCGATGGCGTAGTGGTTAACGCACCCGGTCTGCGAGTGCTGAGGTTAAGCAACTTTCGCAAAGGCCGGTCATCGGATGAGTGACCAAAAATGTATCATCTCGAGCTCCTCCGTGATTCGGCAGGCACGTAAAGCCGTTGGTCCCGGCTGCATTAGCAGTCTTTAACAACCACCAAACCGCACGCCCACGTGGTGGTTTATGGGCTGCTCTCCCTATCCATCAGGGAAGGCTCGTGCCCCAGCAGTGGGGACATAAAATGAGCTAATGATGACGATGATGATAATGATGAAACGAGTTCTTGAGTGGAGACCGATTAGAATTATAAATTATATTTTATACCTAATTAAATCCACTTGGAAATAAATTTTATTGCATATTTAGTTACATACATTCATAACATGCAATTTACATAACTGTCATACTGATATCATACAGAATGATTTTAATAATGTAATGATTTTGAATATTTAACAATTAGATTTTTGTTCATAATTATGTAGATAATTGGGAATAATCTTGTATAATTATTAAAATAAATAAATAAAAATACTTATTATACTGGCACCCTCTAGGTAAGGTATTTCAAAAAATCATCTTGATTTTTGGTAATACCTTAGCTAGAGGGCATCGTGAATGATTGAATGTAATAACTAAATGAATGTTTGAATAAACATCATTTTATGTATCGTTCCAATACTCACGCTTGGTATTTCGATCCTATATATCGCTCCATCCATGCAGGCAGCATAACAAACTTTCTCCTCGACACGACTGAATTCGAGAGCGTAGACAGGCTTCGGTGGGAACTGGATGTTTCGTAAGGTGCACAAAACAGTGCCCGAGAAGCCGTGACGCATCTAGACACGACATATTACACATTGATTAAAATACATGTTACACATTTCTATATGTCAGATCACTTAATTGAATCTAAATAAACATCTAATATAACTAAAATAAACCACTAGAGATTAAAAACAACAAAAATATAAGATACCTATACATAACCTAATTCAAAAACAATAACAAATTCAAATTGAATCTTACATTTATCTCTTCTTACTGATCCCTGTGCTATTTTCGTACTGAACCTATCAATGCCGCATCTAGTCATATCGCGTTCTTAACAAGGAGCAACATCCTTGTTTTGTGAGTCCGGCGGGGCGGCTGGCCATAGCATTATGAAATATTATTCGCCGCCAGGACGGTACACCACGAATGACGTTTTTAAAAAACTACCGTGTTTCTATAAACAACTACTATTAATTACTATTAATTAGGTGTGTATTTCGATTTAAGTGCGCTCGATTGTTGAGTTATTGTGATTTAATTTAGTAAGTAAAAGTTGTTTCTCAATAAGTGAATACCTATTGTAATTCTAATGAGAAATAATAAAGTTCTTTAACCATATACATAAGAGCTTGCAAGTAATAAAAGGTGCAGTGAGGTGCTCTATGGCGCAGTGGTCATCGGACGGGTGACCAAACTTGTAATATCCCAAGCTCCTCCTTGCCTCGAAATAAATACACGTAAAAGCGTTGGTCCCGGATGCAGGCGTTCGTTAATAAATCAATCACCAATCCGCACTGTGCCCGCGTGGTGGTTTACGGCTATTCCTCCCTTTCCATCCATAGGGAAGGATCACTTATTGAGATCGAAGTTAAAGCGTACTTCTTTCTGAATTCGAAACCTCTGTTTTATATCTACCTGTGGGAACACAGCGATTCTTTTATAATTTTTCAATGGCTAATGACTTTATAGGCTAGTTAAAAGGTAAATATGAAGCGATGGTAAACTAGTAGGTGCCTAGTGCGAGTTTTAGTTGGCATTCGATCATGTTATCGAATACTAGGTTTTGTATAAGGCAAACTCCCCTCTGGCACAGATTTCTTGATAGTTATATATGATTTGTTAGATGAATTTCGCGAACGCATTATTCAGTTGCAACGAATTTTAGAATCGCATTTTTTAGCAAATTAATTTACATGTTTTCGTTGTTCGTTTCGTTCGTTGTTCGCAAAATATATTTTGCGAACGCCTTATTTAGTTGCAACGCTCCCCCCTTCCGTGACTGGCCCTAGCTACGCTGCGCTTCGCTCGGAATTTTTTTTTTTTTAACCTAACTATCAGTAAGGATTTCTTATGATGACCGATTGAAGTGAAGTAAAATGGCGTTACTCTGAAATTTCCTGCAACTTAAAAAGCAAATCGCGAAATTTATCTAATAATAAATTATAGGAACATAAATAAAGCTGTACGGTGTACCGCAACGTACATTAAGCAATACCTAATTATTGCAATATTTGTACATGCATTTATGTTTGCACACGCGCCGGTATTTTCTTCAATAAATTAGTTCAACTACGATTAGCACTCAACATGGTTGTATCATTTCCGACATCCTAAAATATCAGTTCCTAGCAGCATCAGTTTATCATATCAATCAGCTATCATAATTATCATTTAAAGTGTGTAGAGCCAGTCCCTACAAAAGCTTTCGCTAAAAAATGCGATCCTAAAATTTGCTGCTACTGAATAATGCGTTCGCGAAATTCATCTAACAAAACTTAATGTATCCAATCTATCTGGGTGCCTAGTACGAGTTTCATTCGCCATTCGATCACGTGAACGAAAACGAGAATTTGTAAAAAAATAAAAATTCTTCTCGTATGCCGCCAGGAGGCGCTGCTTCAATGCCATACAAATTTTCGTTTTAGTAAACATAATCCAGTGAATACGGATAGTGAACAAAACTCACACTAGGCTGGCACCCAATATAATCAGCCTATATCTACCCACTGCTGAGTGTAAGCCTCCTCATTTTCAAGCCATTCTTCCGACAAGGCTGACTATACCGTCCACCCACCGAGCTGGTGAGCCTGGTGCTAGTTATGCTCTTAGAAAATTACTTGTTTTTTTGTTGAAGGTAGGCAAAGGACTCTGCTCTGCCTGACGATAAAGCAGAAGCAGATGTCCAGATGCGAGGATAGCAGCTAGTAGATCAGGATGGTAGAATCCCGCTCTAGCCGTTCTCACCTTGCCTACCCGCAAGGCCGCAAGTTGCTTCTTCACAGTTTACACCTCGTTTAAAGGACCCCCATGGTGATTGATTAGTCACTAGGACTCAGGCTCGGCAAAGAAACATTAACTGCCAAAGCAAAATACTGACCTGAATCAACCCAGATGTGTGACCAACTATTAAGACGTGACCATTCGCGGAATACACAAGGGCAGAGATATATCCGGACTCAGTGTAAAACCATCTGTTGGTCAGGATTTCATTGGGAGTGTTCTTCAAAAACCTTGTGCAGTTTTCTTTAACCCAAGCACGTTTTCTTCTATTTTCGGTAGACCCATGGTAAAACATGGGGTACCAAAGGTCTTGCGCTTTGTTCTCGTCATAATACAACTTTATGTTTTTGGCAAAGTCCGCGAGAATTTCAGACGCATATTCCATATTGACGGCTGGGCCTACTTGTTTTAATTTATTTATAACCAATAATTGTGTTTAATAAATTAGGGATCTTGCTTTTAACAGACAATAAAAAGAGATTACAAAGAAGGTCTACCTATGTATTCTGAACAGTAAGTACTTATCTATGAAATTTTATGGTACCTAGGAACTGAATATTGGTAAGAACTTTACCGAACTACCAATAAGTTAATAAACAGTATGACGGCAGATGATGATGAATAAATTTACCTGTATTAATCCCGTGGAGTGACCAACTACAGTATAAGTGCCATCGCGAGAATAAACTACACAGGTTATAAACCCCATTTCGGATAGAAAGTGGATACTGTACAACTCATCGTTAGGGCTGTACCGGAAGAACCTCTCGTAGTTGTCCTTGAGCCATTCCTCGTTAGATTCGCGTGGTACATTTTCCGCAAACGATATGAACTGTGACTTTTCATACTCATCCTCTTGAGCCAGGTGTTTCTTGACACGCTCTCTGTATTCTTTGACGAATATGCATATATCAGATTCGCTTTCGGATAAATTGAAACGGCTATAGCCGAATACGCTGAATGTGCTGAAGTTGGGTATGTTGTATACGCTAGTATTCATTGTGATAAAATTAAAAAATAACAAGGTTACAATAAGTGCAAGTAATGAGCAACTCAACTGAATTAGAGCGTTCTTCTTGTTTGGTGGCTCAGAATGTGAGATTGTGTTTGACATAAGTTTGACAAAAAACATCAGCAAGAACTCAGAGCAAGAACGAGGCAAGTATTAATTCGTTTACTTTTACAGATGAAGATATAGTTATTGGGTTGTAACTTTTTATACTGCTTCCTCGTCATGAATGTCCATTGTCCAGTAGTTAATCATACCTTAAATGTGTTGAAAGTTGGTTTGCCTGAGGAGGTGGTAGAAATGGATTATCAATGCTTGGAAAACAAATCAACTTCTTCCAAACGAATGCGACCCCTTGACTAAGATACCTAACTGCAGAATAGATGGCAACCTCCATAACTATTATAATATTTAAGTATCTGTCTTATACGCAGTCATGATTATTGCAGTTTTACGGTCTACAAAACAATAAGGTACTAAAGCTTTTTATTGTTCTTTGGTTCCAGTTTGAAGAGTAGATACTAAATCCCGTGAAATACATGTAAAATTACTGAGCATAGGCATCATGAGCTAAAACTATAGGATTGGCAAAGCGCGAACAAAAATAAAAAGGAGGGGATTCGAAGTGTTGTGTCTTGAACTTGATGAACCATTTAATTTAAATTAATAAACTTACGTTACGTTACCTACGCATTATTTGCTTTATAATGTTTACATCATTACAATTTATTGTAGGTATGATATTGTTTAGAGATCAGAATAATAACTAAAGCTATAGAATTTAGGTTAAAATAAAAAACGTGCAACTATGTTCAGTTCCGTTCTATCTTATGGCTAGAAAAGGTGGCTGGAGTGCGACAAATGGTTGACACTTAGTTTTTATTTTTTGTATTATATTGTCATCACAATTCAGTCAGTCATGCATGAGATGAACTGTCAAAATATGATCTCTCAGGCCCTCTTCCCGGCCAAATTCAGAAGTACTTTACTGACATGTCTATGAAGAGACAAAAGCCTCAAAAAAAAATAAGATAAAAAAAAAAAGAAGTACTTTGATTTAAAAGCTGACAGTTCGTTTTAGATATAATTGACTTGTTCGTGTATTAATAGTATCGACCAAAGAGTAGAGTTATATATGAATCGACTGTCAATAACCTCGATCAAGACAATAGCATTGTCATATTATCTCATAATTATTTCAGATTTTAATAATATTTCTGTCTAGATTGCACGAATGCTTTAGATTACTAGAAATAGTGAGTGTGTGGTCTATGTGGTAGGTACTATTTCTTTTATAGTTGGGGGCTGCAAGTTTTATTAATCTCGAAAGAAAATAGTCAAGGACTATTGACTTTCAATCGGTATGTTTTTGCTGGGTGTCCTACGTAATTTCGAATGCCGCTGTTGCGACACACGCTGTCGCGAATTTTTTTTCCACTGCCTCATTGGTTCGAAAGCTTATAGACTCGAATGACAGTCGCGAAGGACGCTGTTTCGAAAAACATTTTCACTGCCTCATTCGCTCGAATGCTTGTGACTTCGATGTATTATTATATTAGTCATAATATGTATTTAAAATATTCAAGTAGTAAATAAAAAACAAACATATTCGGTGTCAATCAACATTTATTATTAATAACAATTATAACGATGAAAAATATTAGTACCTACCCTTTACCTACCTACCTAAAGTGTATACATTTTTAATGATTGATGTGTAACACAAAATCTAGGACTGATCTTAAAAACAAATTGTCTACTCAAGTGGTATCTGTTATCGAAATGAATGAATGAAGTATTAATTAGTATATACGAGTACTTAAAGCTAAAGCTCTTATAAATTCAAGAGGGCCCATTGTACTTTTCTTGTTCAAAATTGCTGAAATAGTATTTTGTGCAACTCTTTGCCTTTTTTTAGGTGGTGTCTGAGGTAGATTACCCAAAATCTTCTCGATTTTATGATCTGTAATATTTTGTTCCTCGATAAGTTTTCGTATACAACCATACAATCCAAGTCTCTTATTATCTAACAAAGAATTCCAGCGGCGATGCCAAGCTTCTACACTGTTTTGAGTACGTGGAAGGAATGAATTGTTATTTCTTTCTATAGACCATAGGCTCTGTGGAAAAAGTGGTTGGTGGCGTGAAACGTGAGTTTTGTAATCTATATTGCGGCTTATCAGTCGTCCTAAAACATAATACTCTTCAAAATATCTAGTAACGTCTTCGACTTCTTCTGGGAAGAGAGTATCTTTAAATAGTCTGAAAATATTTGGTATATCTTCCGCAGGTAGATAGGCAAACGCTACGTAGCATCGCATTTGTACCGCAAAATTACTATCTGCACCATATCGCGCACTTAGACCACCAGCTTGAATTTTTCTCCATATATTTTGTCCTAAGTGAAACAAACAACCACTTTGAATTGTGTTTGGAAATTCGATTCGAATTGCGTTTATTATCGCTTGTTCAAAATCCGACATGATTTGCCCAGGATTCAACTCAATGTTAAATTCAGCAGAATATTCTTTCAGTTGAGAAAAAAACCAATGTTAAATTCAGCAGAATATAAACGCAATATATGATTTGTCTCTCTTTCTGTCTAGAAACCCGTACATTGATGGAACTATGCGTCTGCAATCACCATTACCTACTATACAGTGAATAGAAAAAAGCTGAGCGAATATTGCAGGGCAAGTTTGAAAAGTACCATCGACAAACCACATTTCTGATTCACTTAACCTCCTAAGATTCGATTCGGTGGCAAATAACAACAGGCGTTGTTTATTCCCATATTTATGGTTACGAGCCAAAAATTTTACTCCGTTTATTTCCTTCAGATCATCAGGTATTGTTTATTTCACTAACACATGTGGGTTCTTTAGGCATATTTTTCTTTCTTGCTCTTTTTATGATTTGCCGCAGAGCATTCTTGTTAGGTATCGAAGTTGTGCTACTTGAAGGCAATGAAGATAAGTTATCACGAAATATTTTACCTGGTGTGTCATTGCTCTGAACAGCTGATTGTTTTATATTGTTCCTTAAATTCAATTTGTGGCATATCTACACCTTAGTGTATCTTTAGCGCCCTATATAAGGCGCTGTGTGCCGTTGCCAAGGAGCAGTATCATACGCAGAGTCGTACAGTTTACTATTGTACATCTACCAGTGAACACATCCTATCATTTACCGATCCTTTTGTCATATCATATTGGAGTTAGGTTAAGTTATTAGTGAGCTACCAATCAGACTATATAACGGTAGAGACAATAAAACGGTAATGAACAACCACAGATGACTGCAATCACCATTTCGTCCCGAATCCCAGAGTTTTGGCGTCAACAGCCGAGACTCTGGTTCCACCAGTTCAACGCCATCGTGGACCCGCAAAAGGCAAGTGACCTACTTAAAAGTCAATTATTAATTGCTAAGTTGGGGAGAGATAAGTTACGTGACATAAGTGACATTCTAGAAGATTTACCTGAGTCCAATAAATTCGAGACCCTTAAAAGTAGACTAATTTCAGTATACAAGGAGTCCGAGACTCGTCAGTTAAACCAGTTGCTTAATGAGATAGAACTAGGCGACCAAAAGCCTTCCCAGCTCCTCAAGCGAATGCGTGAATTAGGAAAAAACCGCGTCCCCGAGGAAACATTAAAAATATTATGGATAGGTCGTCTTCCACAATCCATCAGAACAGTTCTATCGGCTTGTGATTAGGGTGATGTTAAATTAGACAGCCTTTCAAAAATAGCAGATAAGATTATCGAAAATTCGCGTCCGACAGAAGTAGCCGAAATTGCAAAACCAACAACCAGTAGCATCAGCGATGATATCGTCAGTTCATTAGCGAGTCTTAAATTGGAAATACAGGCTATAAACAACAAAATTAATAACGGCAATTACCGCCCCCGCGAATTAAGATATCATGCCCGACACTATAATCGCGATTCTCGCAATCGCTCAACAAATGCAAACAACATCCGATCGCGTTCTAAAAGTAGGAATAATTCAAACAGAGATTTATTCGCCAGTCAAACTGCCAAACCTGGTGATGAAAACTACTCGTGTTATTATCACTTTATTTTTAAACAAAACGCACGCAAATGTGGTGATACATTAAACTGCCACTATAATAAAACAAAGTCGGAAAACTAATACCGGCACCGGCAGTCACCTTAAGCGTAGTCGTTGTCGAGAATACATATCGCTTGAGCGTATCCGATAAAAACACCGGTACACAATTCCTTATCGATACTGGTGCTGATATATCCGTTTTGGCCGCAAAAAGGCGAAACACCACTTCAGATTATACGTTATATGCTGCTAATGGCACAAAAATTAAAACATACGGCGAACAAACCATTGAGCTCGATCTAGGCTTACGCCGACCATTCCGACGTACAAAGGTCAATTATAGGAGCCGACTTCCTCGCAGCAAACAAATTAATGGTAGATTTACACGAGAAAAAACTAATAGATAAACTGACTTCATTCACTCGCAACACAAGTTTTTCTCAAACTATCGAACCAAGTATAAAGTCGATAGATATCAATAATGAGCTCCATATCATTTTACAAAAATTCCCTGATATAACTAAAATTGGAATTTTAAGGCTGAACCAAAACATGACATCCAACACCACATCTAGACATCTGGTACTCCAGTGCACGAAAAAGCACGGCCACTAAACCCAAAAAAATACAAATCAGCCAAATGATACAATGAGGTATTTGTTTTCTCAAGAAGTCTGCCCGAGGACTTAGTAAAGCCCCACATCTTTACTGAGATACTCGAGGGGTTGGGTGGGGGGTCTATCATTTCTCACTTTTCATTTCTATTAACATTCATCAGCATCCTATATAGTTTATCTACTAATGAATTTAAGAAACTAAGGACATGGCAGCATGGTCTATGACCTTAGCCGGTTCCTCAGGGAACGAACTATACTTAAAATAAAATAAAAAAATTTGACGTTCAGACTTCGGAGTTTACCAGTCAGGGTTCTTGGCGGGAAAGTGAAGAGTAACGTCTGCGGTTTTGTTTTATTTTCTAAAATTTGTGTTATGTCGAATATTAATGTGAAATAATGGTGGATTATTAACCGTTAAGTGTTCGTGAGTGTGCATAAGTGTTGGCAAATGAAACAAAACAGTGCAACGTCACTTTTCAAATTCTCTCAAGAAGCTCGCGTGAGGACTTAGTAAAGCCCCACATCTTTACTGAGATACTCGAGGGGTTGGGGGGTATATCATTTCTCACTTCCCAATTCTAATATCATTCATCATCATCATCATCATCATATATGAAAATATTGTTTATTTATGTATTACTTAAACTAATGACATGGCAGCATGGTCTATGACCTTAGCCGGTTCCTCAAGGAACAAACTACACTAAAAAAAAAAAAAAAGTTTACCAGTCAGGGTTCTTGGCGGGAAAGTGAAGAGTAATGTCTGCTAGGCTTGTGCTTAATCGGACACTTTTCGGTTTAGTACTGTACTAGTACAGTCCGAGTAAAGTACTAGTACACCTTATTAGTACTAATAGTACCTAACAGTACACGGAAATAAAGTCGTTACCTATCTATATCGCTGACCTCTATTATAAGTATGCTGTAATGTATAATATGATAGAGGTCAGTGCGCTATCCTCTATAGACTCACTGCTGTTTTAATCTATTTTGGCACTTTTATCTTATCAGCCAACTAAAAAGCTTTAAAACATTTTTTTGCCAAAAGTAGCCACTTTTTTCAAATCATTTTAAAATTATTTAAGTGTATGTTTGAACTGGGTAAAGCTATTCAATAAATATTAGACGTTATTACGCACAGACTCAAATACTCAATTACGTCAGGGCGCTTTAACAAAGCGCGATCACTCGCTCACACTCTTAGATTAATAATAATTATTATTCTAAGCTCACACTACACACTAGCTGGTTTTTGGACAATTTCAGTAATCTGAGTGCTAAATACAGCTGAGCAAGATTTTCTATAAATAAAACGCACGGTCGGCGTAACGTAAGCGATTGATTTGCTATCTCGCATAATGTGTGTGTATTCGATAGCGATTGCAACAAATATCTCGCTTTCTCGTACATACATACAGTACGTTTGTTCCTTCGCTCTCGGACATTCGGAGTAATTCGGACAAGCAACATTAAGTACTCGAGTCCAGTGTGTAGCGACTAGCGGGAGACGGTGTACTAATAGTCCGACTGTCCGATTAAGAGCTTGCGTTCGGTAACGTTTCTTTTCGTACAGTGCCGAGTATCGTTACCTATTAGTACTTAGTACGCGTACTACACAACACTAATGTCTGCGGTTTTGTTTTATTTTCTAAAATTTGTGTTATGTCGAATATTAATGTGAAATAATGGTGGATTATTAACCGTTAAGTGTTCGTGAGTGTGCATGAGTGTTGGCAAATGAAACAAAACAGTGCAACGGCACTTTTCAAATTCTCTCAAGAATTCCGCGTGAAGACTTAGTAAAGCCCCACATCTTTACTAAGATACTCGAGGGGTTGGGGGGTATATCATTTTTACTTCTCATTTCTATTATCATTCCTCATCATCCTATATAGTTTATCTACTAATGAATTTAACCCTAGAGTACTAATATAAATTTACCACACTTTAATACTAATGATCGCTTGGGAGGCTACTTTTTAAATAAAACCAATTTATCACATTAGTGGTTTATTATTTTTGTATAAAAATCACATTAATTAACAGGTGAAATTCTACCTTTTTAGAAACTAAACTCTAAATTCTTCTTTAAAATCAACATTAGGCTTAAAATAAGACTTAAAACTTACAGGTATGAACATTTTTTCTTATAACATAACAGTCTTTGAACAGTCTGGTAAAAAAAAAATATATGTATATTTCTATTTTTTTGGCATCAATATTACTATTCAAGATATAAACTTTATATGGAACTAAATCTAACTTTTGGTAACATCACAATTTTGTCTACAAACTAATTTGAGTCAGCCTTTCATTTTTTGTCACAGGAACTGCAGTTTGGAGATCGATGTTCCAAGCAATAGTTTTTATTGCATTTAGCGCAGTAGTATACACTCATTCGTCGTTTTTTAGCAGGGCAATAGCTACACATACTTCTTTTGCCTTTTTTTATTCCTGGTTCAGTCACAGTTGGCTGATTTTCAGTAGCCAAAACCTCTTGTATAGCGTCTCTAACTCGTTTCCTCATTTTTGGTCGCTCTTCACCTCTCAATTCACACCACGGACGACATAACTCAGTACTCAGTTCTTTCATGTACTCTCTTCTATTCATTTGTTTAGCCCCGTGAATCCTCGAATTGGATACATGCAGTATATAGCTGTTCAATACAGCCATATTGATCATCCCATAGAACAAGCATAGCGGCCAACGTCTAGTTTTGCGATTACAACTCAAATGACCACACATTTGGTCAAATGTATCCACAGCGCCTTTAGTCCTGTTATAAGACATTATGATTTCGGGCTTTTTTGTTACAGCATTTATTACCGGTTCATCGTGCATTGTAGACAACAGAAGAACTGTTTTTTGGGGTTTCGGCTTGTAACTTACTAGTGTGAGTTTATTGTGGAAACCAAACATAGATGTGCCAACACGACGTGATGCATTGTGCTTGAACTCGGATGGTATTTCTTTCTTATTGGCTTTTATTGTTCCAATGAAAGTCAAATTGTATGGAGCTGCCAGAAGTTGTTCAGCTAAAGGTACCGACGTAAACCAATTGTCTGCAGTGACGTTACGATTGCTGCCATAAATAGTCTTTGTAAGCAGTTTGCAGTAATGAATACCAAGAGGTTCGGTAGGGCTAGTTGCATCATTTTTTCCTAAGTAAGGGCAAGCATCAAACATGTATTTACTGTTCACATCACAAGCCAATACTATCTTTATGCCGTACTTGGCAGGTTTATTCGGTATGTACATCCGAAATGGACATCGACCTCTGAAAGCAAGTAATTGTTCATCGATGGTTATATAGGAGCTAGGCTTGTAAAGATCCCTACATCTTTGTATAAATATTTCCCATATGTCACGGATAGGAGCCAATTTGTCATGCTGTCTCCTGTCTTCACGAGTACTGCGGTCATCAAAATGAAGGCAGCGTAAAAGAAACTCGAAACGTTCTAAGCTCATCGTAGCTATGTATTTTGAACCACAAAGTGTGGGATCAAAAAGCTCTTTGGTCGGTAAATCATTGTTACCCATAGCACCACTGAAAATTATAAGACCAAGCAATGCACGAAGTTCTTCTTTTCTTGACAGTGATATGGTCGAACTTTGCTGTTTATATTTGCTGGCTTTGACCGAAATATCTTGATTAGTACGTAAGAGGATTTCGTCTATCATATCAGAAGTGAAAAATTTTTCAAAGCAGTCCAATGGTCTAATGACATCTCTACCATCCTGTTTTGGGCCGGGAAAAATATGAACTACGTTCCTCGCAGCAGTTCTCGTAGATCGTGACCTATCAGATGTTTCTCTAGACCAAATATAATTGTTCTTACCTCTAACAACAGACGCATTGGGTAAAACAATAAGATTTTCCGCTGATTGGTCTTCTTGCGACGCGGTTTCTCGAGGAAGAGGAGGAGGAGAACCTGACGAATGACTTGTGGCTTGATGTGGTACTGAAATGTTCGGGGGTTCAAAGTCTTCTAATACAATATTTTGAAGGTCTTCTTCCAGTTGTAAAGGCATGTAAGAAGGATCTTCTACGCTATCATCCGAATCATAAGGATCGACTTCCAGGTAGTCCTCAGTTTCACTGTCAGAGCTCTCATTTAGTAAGCACAAGGCTATTTGTTCATCGTTGAGATCCATCTAAAAAGAAAATGAACATTTTGCTAAGTTATAACAAGGCTACATGCTAAAAAAGCGCAAAACAACAAGTAACGAAAAAATAAATAACTTACCATTAATACTAATGATCGCCTCCCAGGCGATGCAGTAGCTTATATTTTGAAAATGAAGCGTCCGCGCCGTGCCCGCGTTCGCTGACGTCTGCGGCGCGGTGTATACCGAATTGGCGCGAGAGCTCAATACGACTCGCGCGCGCGTTTTTTAAATAACCGGAAAAAACTAACCGCGTGCGGCCTGTCAGGCGATGATTAGTATTCTAGGGTTAAGAAACTAATGACATGGCACCTTAGCCGGTTCCTCAGGGAACAAACTACACTTAAAAAAAAAGTTTACCACAGTCCGTCAGTTCACGGCAAATAGGAAATTAATATGTTCATGGGTCGACGCCTTATTAATTTAATATAGGTACCTTGTTCACCTGCGAGCAGGCCGCCACCAGTAGCGTCTTCTTCTCGTCCAGCTCCCTCCGCCATCACGTGGACTAGCCTCGCGCGGTCCGCTTCCACTATTTTCTTTTTGGTAAGACATTGTTACCTAAATAAAATTAAGTACCTATTCATTTGTGTGATAGCTAAATAACAAGCAAATGAGTCGGGGTGTGGTATAGTTCACAGGATAGGTGGTCAGAGTGTTGTTTGTTTTATTTCGTTCAATACTTGACCCATCATCGATTGCTTAAAGTACGAAAAGATATTGTGTTTACAATATGTACATTATTGTCATCTCTTTGTGAATTAGTCCCTCGTTGTTTCAGTGCAATTATAGTATAAATGATTGTTTTGTAATGTACTACAACATCATCATCAGCCTAAACTAGTCCATAGCTGGACATAGGCCTTTCCAATTGCACGCCACTGCGCACAAGCATGTCTACTTGAAAATTAACTTATTATAATTGGTTAGTTACCATAACGTAAATGCTTACACAAGGAGCTAAGCGCACAAGTATGTCTACTTGAAAATGAACTTATTATAATTGGATAGTTACCATAACGTAAATGCTTACACAAGCGAACTAATCACAGAAGCTAACGCAAACCACCTAACATTTTACACTACCTATAAAAAAAATCTATTTAAATAAATCAGATTTTCAATTAATCCAATTGTTCATTTCCAGTGTCTCATAGCAATTATGGAGGCTCGGATGTACCTATGGGTCCCAGCAAAGATCAGCAGACCCTTATGTGACAGCAGAACTCTTACCTCGTTGATTCTGGCATCAACTCAGGAGCGGCCACTTAGGTGAGTCAACTATGTTAAAAGTGGTTTATGAATGACTATTTTGTGGCCACTGGCCCCAGTGCCCCACTGCCCCAGACACATAAGTCTCAACTATATCAATAGTTTTAAAGTAGCAGGTGTGCTGCCTTTCTTTCTTCTTTTATTTTGACATGCTTGCAAAGCATGTATCACAAATTTTTTATTCATCTACTACAGTATTAGACTACACTACAATGGCACTGGATTGTTAACGTTCTTCTGAATGTTGGATGAAGTTTTTTATTTAAGCACTTTTACAATTTTAAATAGCTTAGAATACTAGTTTTTTTAAAACAGAATTTTCATGGTTTGTAATCAATGATTACAAACCATGAAAATTCTGTTTTAAATAAAAACAATATTTAATTAAATAATGCTTAAATATTTTTTATGAATAAGGGGGTAAATGATTATATTGTAATCATTTACCCATTATTTAATTAAATATTGTTTTGTCAACGTCACACAGACGTCATTTGAATTTGAGAAAAAGGGACAAAACAATGATTAACTAAACAATACTTAAATAGTTTTTATGATTAAGGGGGTTAGTATCTGGTGTTTGTGTGCCTTTTGGTTAAAGCCTTCTCCATTTAATGTTTTAGCCATTTGACTCTGTCTGATGCCATTTTTGTAACAAGGTTTTTTTTTAATATTTTACGGGTAAGCACAGTAAGCCAATGATGGAAGCGCACTTCACCTGGGAACCTTAGCTAGCGAGGCACTGGCTATCTTATCTCTAGCTGCTGGAACACAACAATGCTAAAAACATTGATGTTATGGCGACATATTGGTCCATGTTGCATTGTAAACCGATAAATAAAAAAAGCTTCCATTATTCTATTCTAACAACAACATTAAAGCTAGTCTTATCCTATATTCTAATGTGTTTGTTATGTTTATAGTAAATCACGTAACAATTTTGAAATCATTGTTGTACAGGTGCCATCACTTACTGGCAAGGAAGATGACGAGATGGAAAGTGACCAACTTATGTTTGATCTCGACCAAGGATTCGCTCAGGGATTTACCCAGGAGCAGGTTGATGGTATGTTAATCACCTTTATAATATATTTTCTCCACATTTCATTTCTTAGGTTTTGTGTTGTACATTTAGACTATAAAGATTTTACAATTGGTTGTTGTAAATAACAGTGAAAAATATGTGAAGTTAAGTAAATTTTTAATAATGGTCCGTATCAAAATTGTTTCAATGACATTAGAATGTAATTGCTTCTGCAGATATGAACCAGCAGTTATCGCAGACACGTTCTCAGCGTGTCCGAGCTGCCATGTTACCCGAGACTTTGGAAGAGGGTATTGAGATCCCTTTCACCCAGTTGGACCCAACCCAGCCAACTGCAGTCCAGCGTCTGGCTGAGCCGTTTTAAATGCTGAAGCATGCTGTTGTCAATCTCATCAACTATCAAGATGATGCTGATTTAGCCACTCGGTGAGTAGTTTAGTTTTTATGATAATTCATGGTTATTACAGATCCACATGTTATTAATAAGTGTTTCGAAAGACTATGCAGAGTTGCTAATTATTATACTGTTGCATCTGCTAACACTCAGAAATATAATGCAGTTTATGATTAAAAATAAATGCAATACTTGTCTTATCATTAAGACAGTTCAGTCCATTAAAAGTCTAATAAAAAATGAGTATAAAATATTTTTTTGCCACAGTAAAGAATGTTTTATTACTTCAAATGAATTATTTATACTTACATATAATGGTTGGAAGTTTCTTCGCATTTTTTAAGAAAATTCAATACATTTTTTAATAAAGTTTATTTACATTTAACTAAAGTATGTAGGTGCCATTTTGTTCGATAACTTTTTGCCATATTGTAAGTAGGGACATGATCCCATTGCTATAGAAATTTTGGGGCTTCTGATCAAAATACTGCAACAAGTGGTTTTGGAAGTCCTCTCGTGATGTTTAACCTGACACTGCCTAAAGAATTCTAAAGAGACGAAACAGGTGGAAATCTGAAGGTGCAAGGGTCAGGACTATACGGCGGATGCATTAACACCTCCCTGCCAAACTCTTAATTTTTGCTGAATGGCTAAAGATGTGAGGTCTAGCGTTATCATGATGAAAAACCACACCCCTTCTGATGATTAATTCCGGCCGCTTTCTCTTAACTTCTTGCTTTAATCTCATCAGTTGTTCGCAGTAGAGTTCAAAATCGATGGTCCTGCCTGGTGGTAACAGCTCATAATGAATAATGCCCTTCCAATCCCACCACACACACAGCATCACCTTGTTGCGAGTTAACCCAGGTTTCGCCACAGTCTGTGAGGCCCGACCGGCCTTTGACCACGACCTTTTTCGCACGTTCTTGTCGTACGTGATCCACTTTTCATCACCAGTTAGCAGCTTCTTCAAAAATTCATTAGGTTTCTTTCAGTGAGTTCATGAGGTACCCAAATATCAGCTTTTTTGTATAAGTATTCAGTTTTTTTCAAATGCGCCAAAACTGTTTTGTGGTCAGTTCCCAGTTCTTCAACTACGTCGTAACTACTGATATGCTGATCTTGCTCCACTTTTTCAAAAATGGCATCCATTTTATTCGTAATAGGGTGACCAGAGCGATGCGACGTGCATCGACATCAAAATTTCCGGATTGAAAATGCTTAAACCAAATTTGTGCTACTCTCACCGACACTGCACTAGGTCCATAAACGTCGCTAATTTTTTTTGCGGCTTGCGTCGCATTTTTACATTTTTTGTAGTAAAATTTTAAAATGTATCGAATTTCTTTGTTAGACTCGCTCATCTTGACAGTAAGAAAAACAAATGAAAATCACACATTTTCCTAATTTGAATTTCCAATGATACCAAAACCTGCCAAATACAAATAGTATAGCCAAAGAGATTTTATTAAAAGTTCATACATACTATAAGCGAAAAGACTTTTTCCCCAACCTAATATGTTTATTTTTATGTAGAATATAACCTAATCTTTTTCTCTATTTATATTCAGCGCCATACCTGAGTTGATCAAGCTGTTGAACGATGAAGACCAAGTGGTAGTGTCCCAGGCCGCTATGATGGTGCACCAGCTATCCAAGAAGGAAGCGTCTCGCCACGCCACCATGAACTCGCCCGAGATGGCCGCTTTGGTCCGCGTTATCTCATACAGCAACAATTTGGAGACGACCTAAGGAGCCTGTCGCACCATCGCCAAGTCTTGGGTGAAACTACTCAGCTCACCCGTAGAATTCATCTCGGTATACGCAACAACAACTCTTCACAATCTCCTGCTTCACCAAGATGGTTCAAAGAGCTGAAGAGGATGTTCGTTCCATAAATCCTGCTCCTTCAAGTGTGATTGAGCTGAAACCGGCTTTGATAGAGGAGTGGGAAGGTATCCCGCAAGAATCGATTCAGAAGCTGATTAGGTCAATGAAGAATCGTCTTCGAGCAGTTCGTAGGCATAGGGGAGGGAACACAAAATATTGAAACTTAATTTTAAGGCTTAGATTAAAACAAAAAGGGAAAATACGGCATGCTCCTACTTGTAGTCAATCAAAATATACTCCTACTCAACTACTTATGCAAAGACTCACACACGCATACCTATAAAGTGTAAATCGAGCGAGCGAGACAGCGGTAAGTTTCAACGTCAGCGCGAGGGAGTCAGTGAGTAGCGCGTTGACGGCTCGGTCGCTTCGCAACAGACAAGTACGACTGATTCCAACGCCACTGCGGAGTAGCGTCAGCAAAAGATTGTGAAATTAAAACAATTTTATTTTTTATGAAATATATTTTTAACAACACATTGTGCAATCATATAATTATTTATTATACCATGTACAGTCAAGAGCAAGAAGAAGTAAATACTTTAGAAGCTTTTTAAAGTACTTACCTGATTTATATGAAAACATCAACAATTTTTTTAGGTAATGCTGCATGATATGGCAATTGTCACCGTATTCAATATTATCCGTTATTCAATATTTTAAAGAATCTAATTTCGAAAACGGATAAACATTTTTGACCGTTACTGTACAGTGTACACTCATGGCAACGCCAAAAAAAGAAACAAATTATTTAGTGTTAGGCATTTAAATAAATAAAAAACTTTATTTCCCTTCAAATAAGGATAATTTGTTTCTTTTTTGGCGTTTTGTTGCAACCGCTATAGCCAGGTCATTTTTGTGAACGTGTGTGGTGTAACTTCACATCACATTATTTGTCAATTATTGTACGCAATAGATGAGTCCGATGATTAAATGTAACTGGTTGATTTTTTGAATGATCAATTAATTTTTCTAAAATATTGTGTCTTTTGAAGAAGTTTTTAAAATTCTTAATTTTAAGCGTAAAATTCTTTTACTCATGTTATTTATATGCTTTTGTAACATTATATTTTTTTTAATTCGGTTTCACACTTGACGCATATGAGAAAGACGTCGCGGGAGGAGATAACATAAACCTATGTCCTATACTATCTATGTCTTTTATTAGAACTTATTTGCGGAAGTGCGTGAGTGATTTCGTAGAAAAGCGAGGGAAGTAGGGTCGTAACAGTGTGATCCTGTAACTGTTACGTGTTAGTCGGGGAAGCCACCAGTGATTGACTCTTTAAGCCCAATGTCCGTTGTAGGTTATAATATTTGTGGGAGTGATTTCGTAGAGATGTGATCGTAACAGTGTAACAGGATAACAGTGTGACATGTCTTCTAATAAGTATTTACTGCATTCTCTTTATGATTTGTAAATCTATATTCTTTTTTCTATTGTTATATTGATTTCAATCATTTCGTGTGTAATAGACTTTAAACAATATAAAAAAAGAGAAAATATATACGTCATTGTTAATTCTATATTCTATTTTCTATTGTAATATTGATTTCAAAAGGTGAGATGTCAAATGTTACACATCATATGCGACTACTGTAAGGCTTGTTCGTTCTTTTTACAGTTATTAGCTCGGAAAAACATTCTTCACATTTTATGGTTTTTACTAAGGAGCGGGCCACCTAACCAGCTATATAACCTATTATTTCTTCAGAACAGGTTGATATATTATGTGCAATTTTATCACTTAAGTGATAGCTCATTAAAGTTACGTTAGTTTCCGCTGTACAATCACTCCACAACACCTTTCTCTTTTTTATATTTTCTACTTGTACCTACGCGTGATTTAGGTAATTCATGATGTTGCGTGTTTTTAAAATGTTTCGTCGTCAAATTTTCGTTCTACAGTTTGATTAATAATATTAACGGACAATGTGCATGTAAGTAAAGGAAAGTTATCAAGGGAAATAAAGAAAGAAATAAATAAAGAAAGGGAAAGAGTTTCAAGAAAGTGATGAACGCAACTCTTTAAGTGACCCAATGCTTTTTTATAAATGCCCTCAAATTGTTTTGTCTGATATTCGGGTTGTATAAAAAAGAATACGTAAATAAAATTTAAAAAATTCACTCCTCCATGAGACTAGGAAAAGTGTGCCTCTCGAAACACATTGAACAAATATACGTTATGTGCTCGGAGCAGAGTAATTGCTTGCACGAAGTGCATGATTTTTTTCGACCGTCTATTCTTACGTCTAAGACATATCGCACAGAATCCGCTTGGCCTAGGCTCTGCAGTAGCCGTAGGAATCGGCACGAATCGCTTCATAAGAAACTTGAGATCTGAAGATATGTTCTCCAAGCAAATTTGCCGTGAAATATGTGGTTTTACCAGCCCTAATGCCACTTCTTTAAAGAATGTACGTCTTTCAATCAAAATGTTTGTATTATCTTTGTATATTATTTGAGCATTGATCCCAGTTATATTCAAAATGGAAAAGAATAAGCGCATTGGCCACCTGAATGTGATTCTGGCAACAGAATAATCCTCTTTCTTTTGGTCTACAACATACTAGTGTTATAAAATGTTACAATCTCGGGTTTAGCTTCATTTCCAGTTTCTTGATCTATTTTATCGTCGTCGTGGAAAGATGATAGCATAAAAACGATTTTCTTTTTATTTTTTTGGTATGTATGTCTATATCGTCATATATTCACCGAAACCAAAAATGGTACCGTAAACCGGGGCTACTTAGACATGTTCTGGAAGTTTTACTACATTACACGAAAAAATATGCACGCAATTCAAGCTTTTTGTACCTCATCAGAACAATTGAAGTCTTGGCTTTGAGATGTGTATAGCACACATCTCACAGCCAAGACACAGCAGTCTAAGACCCCCCAATCATTTTTTTTTTAAAGGTGTAGTGTGGGGTTACTCTTACACCTCATTGGATTTGCCTGAAAGTCAATGATAACTGTAGTGCAGGTTTCTTTGACACCTTCAAAACAAAAAATATATAAATTCTACATAGTTTTATATATATTATAGACTTATTTAAAGAATAAAACGATTGTAAAGTTGAAAAAAATCAGTCATTTATTTGTAATATTATTCTTACAATATTAATAGGAACTGTTGTACTATGCGTACTTAAAATCAGTCACGACATTAACAATTTAACATTCTTACAAAACAAATCAACATTATTATATTTAAACATTTAAAAAATACTTAAAAATATCAGTCTGAATCTTTACATCGTTGGCATTCATAATATGACTTTTTTTTTGTCCCTCCATTGCAATGACCACAGACCCACTTCAAACAGGTCACACAGCAGATCCAATCCTTTTTTAATTGATAATGACGGTAGTCACATTTGCAAATAGCGCACAGGTTTCCATCCTCTTCATTTTCATCTGCTTTGTTCCTCGCACCTTTCAATTCACTCAAAGGCAACTCGTCTTCGTCCGAAGAAACGTCGAAGTGTTAATTTGCGTTTCAACCTTTTATTTCGACGTGGTTCTGGTAATTTTGCCAATCCAGATGTTGAAGGATTATTCCTTGAGTCAAGGTCTACTTGAATATCTCTTAGGTCTAACTCAGGAAACTCAACTCAACTCAAATTCATCAAATACAATTTCATTCAGTACAAGATCATCAATGAGATTGTCATCGTTTTCAATAGGCATAGTGTCCGCTACTACCTGGATGGGGTCAGAGGACTATGACTCATTGTTCATTACTTGAGCTCCTGGTATGTGGACGATTTTCTTTCCTCTCCTGTGTCGCAATCTGTCTGCATTAAATCCTTTTGTCTCCTTGAGAAATTCAAGATAACTTTCTTCAAGAATTCGTGTCGTATTTTGTCCATTTTCCGATGGAAGCTTTTGCAGAACACCTTGTGGGTCAAAAAAATAAATCCCTGTTCTAAAAGAACTTTGTAAATTCTTTGTGACATTGGGAGCAATGGCATTCAGTAATCTTTGCAGTAACATAGGAAACTGCTCTTTGGGTATTATTTTTTTCTAGATTCTACCCTCCAATTATCAACAACTTTGCGCCATTGTTTTTTTAAAGGTGCATACACCCCGACATCTTTAGGTTGAAGCATGTGGGTTGAAGATGGTGCAAGAGTCGTAAAATAAATATTATTAGCTAATGCAGTTTTTACAACTTCAGGTGCAAAGTGAGACGCTAAGTTATCACCAATTACGAGAACTTTTTCGATTCCTTCTCTGTGTTCGTTAATATGTGGCAGTAGTATTTTAAAGAACCATATTTCGAATAGGTTCATATCGAACCAACCAGAACTGCTGTTATTGTACACTGCACTGCTAAAACTGTTGGGTGACCATGCTTTCCTTCATGCTTTCTGTGAATCCTATTGTGGATAGTTATTCTCCCCACGTTGTATTTTAAAGCAGCCGCTTTTTGGCTAAGACGTCCGCAACGAACCTCTTCAACAGCTTTGGCGAGATTTGCATCGCTATAGCTTTTGTATTTTCGAGCACTGATCTTTATTTATAGACTCTAACCATTGTAATTTATTTGTAGGTACAAACAAACACAAGGTTACACCTAAAACAAAATAAACGTTACGATATTAGTGTATAGGTTACATTATACATAAATAACTGAATAATGATTGTTAACTTACCTATAAATGCGCAAAGAAATCCTATTGCACCGCCCGCCGCCAACTCACTCAAAATCCGTCACAGTAGACGCCGGACACCGCACTGGCGAGCGTGTCGTGACCTGCTCACTCGCTGATCTCTCTCCTCTACACCCCGTGACCCGCCACGCGCCGGCCGCAGCCGAAAGAGCGCGCCAAATGACCAAAATCGCGTCGTGTCAAAGTAGCCCCAAAAACTGTTCTACAAAGTCAAAGTAGCCCCGGTTTACGGTACTTGCTATTGACCTTTCCTTCGTGGAATAAAATAATGGCGGAATCTCTTTCTTATTTTTTCGCTGTGTTCCCAGTGCTGTTGTTCTGTAGGTATTTTTCAATTCGTGAAACAATGGTATGGACGTAAAATAATTGTCCATAGTTATATTTCTTCCCGTATTCAATATAAGACTTGCTATTCTTTTGACAACATCAAGAGGTTGAAGCATGTGGGTTGAAGATGGTGCAAGAGTCGTGAAATAAATATTATTAGCCAATGCAGTTTTTACAACTTCAGGTGCAAATTGCTCAAATTGTAAGGTTGTTTTCCAGCATAAATCTCCAAATTGCTTGTGTAAAAGGTTTTGGTATCCACGAGCGCATAGATTTTGATGCCGTATTTTGCAGGTTTGTTGGCTATGTATACTCTATACTTACATCGTCCCCTGAATGATTCCAACATTTTATCGATGGTACAGTACTTTCCGGGTGTATAATTTTCATTACAATGAGCAATGAAGCATTCTAATATTTCTCTGATTGGTGCCAGGTTATCAGTTTGTTTTCTTTCATCGAGTGTATTGATATCATCATCCAACGAAGATTCGAAGATTTATTGCACTATTCTGATCGCCCATTTTTCATGTTTTTTTCATGTGTATTGTAGCTGAAAACATAAAACATTAGCATTAAAATATAACTTTAGAGTACTTACCTAAAAACAATTAACAGAATAATACACAAGAAAAAAATTATAAAAAATTTTTGATGCAAAGAAAAAATACTTACGCGCGCGATGAGCAAATTGCCGCGCGACGGTCGCTCGGGGCTACCACAAGTGCTGGGACTGAGCAATGCGTGAGTTGCGCGAGGAGAGAGGGGTTGAATAGTTAGGAAGGTACCTAGGAGCTCAAGACGCTATGAAGTCAGGAACACTAAAAACTTTCTCAATCAATTTTTGTGTAAGCAAATTGCTCATAGCGCGCCTTCTCACGGGTTAATCATATCAAAGTTTTTTTATTAAAGATCTTGAAAATCAATATACAATCTGTCCGGTCAGCGATGTCGGAGCTTTTAATGGTATGTTATATGATAAATTTTATCGAGAAATCGCCCCGTATTATATAATTTTTCTCCCACCATTATGAAATGGCAGCCATTTACATGTTAAGGTTACCAAAGTGTGGACGTGTGTCTTAATTTCGCATATCTTCCTTATGTAGAAGTCCTACAAACACAAAAGAAGTCTTATTTGATAGCTAACAATGTGGGCAATCAACCATTGTAAACTATTTTACGAAAATGTTTCCCTAACAGCCGGAAAATAACTGACAAACAGAATTTAAAAAAAAAACATAATTTTTTCACTTTTTTAGCTTTTTAGAAAAATCAAATTCGTTAGCCTATTTTTTTACCCGACTGCGTCAGAAGGTTATGTTTTTCGAGAGGATGTATGTATGTATATACAGCCCAAACGGCATGGCGGATTTTAACATATGAGGTGTCGTTAGATTTGTTTTGACTGTGGGAGTGACATAGGCTATAAAAAAAATCCGGAATATACTTAATAAAAAAAAGTAAAAAGTTTGAAATAAACCAAATTATTAAAATAAAATAAAAAAAACCCGACTGCTAAAACAATTACATAAAAAACAATTATATACTTACCGTAAAATCAGGTACTTTGGTCCAAAATCACGTACCCTAAACTTTAAACCTTTGCATATATAAAACCATTGGCAATATTGAGATAGATTTTGATGAAGTCTGTAGCACATTAAATTATGAATTAGTTGTAGCAGTTGTTATGCCCTAAAAGTGAAACCAAGAAAGCGTTCGTTTTTTAAAATATGGACTATAGTTTGAAGCATATCATGCAAGAATAGGATTGCTAGAAGTGATATCTACAAAAAAACTACCATTTATAATCAAAATTCTTAATTTTTATTAAAACTTTAGTACTAAATTGAGATCAATTATTTTAAAAAAATACTTTTCTTTAAAACAACAAAATCAACAAAAACTAATGTTTAGTAATACTATGATCTTTCAAAGAACAATAAGGAACATTACTTAACCTATAATTGGTAAAACAAAAGTAATAAAACATAAAAAGAAACAATTATTTTTTCGTCATTCCCCATCGGCTTTCTAACTCCGGGACTTGGAACTTTTGGGACTTTTGTTCTCATTTTTTTTGGTTCTTTGATCTTGAACTTAATATCATCATGAGGATAAAATATTTTATCCTCTTTTTCTGGCCATTTCCATGCCAGTCCAGCACGAACCATGCATTTTACATAGGCTCCTTCTTTGTCAATTGTGTCTATCTGGCCAGGCCACAATTCTCCCTCATACGCGACAACCACAAAATCTTCTGGTACAGCAGAACAAACACGCTGCTGTTCGACTTGGTTTTCTTCGCAACCGTCGTCGCTTTCCTCATTTAGCGGGCCTTCGGAGTCTGAATAGTCAATCGTTTCTACTACCATGTCTGATTCTGAATGAGGATTCTTCTTCTGCGGTGAACATGCATTGGCGACCAGGTTGTTTGACACAATTATTGCGAATCGCTTTTATTTTTAAAATTATTGACGGTCTTGGAATTTTATACTTTTCCGACGCCTCCCGTTAGGTTAAGATTTTGTTTTCTATATTCGAAAGACATAGTTCCATCTGCCTGTCGCTGTAGTATTTGTATGATCTACCTCCTACTTTTCTTCTGGACATTTTTAGTAAGCAAAGTCATGTACCTGCAACATAAAATAAACTTCTAAATATGGTCCAAAAAAATTATTGGACTATTGTTGAAATCAAAGTATGAAATATATTATAATTAAATTATTTTTTTAAATCACACGTATTTCTTTAAAACGATTATCGCAAAGTAGTCACTATTAACTTACCTTCAAACGAAAACAAGTCACATAACTCGACGCAAACTTTAACTATATTTTCTGAATAAAAGCTTCGAGATGGAAAAAAAACGTGCACAATCTTGTTCAAGTGTTCGGCCGAATTGTCTTTCTGAGCGGTGGCGCCATCTAGTCATGAACGCGTAAACTATCTCGTCTCTGCCTATACTCAATAGTGGTACTCAAAAAATTCGCTTAATAGCAGTGCTATCGCAGTTTTAAAAAAATCAAGTGAGAGGTCGATTTGGATCATACTTGTATGACAGGACTATAGTTGTATGATTTTACGGTACTCGTAAAAACCGAACTAGGGTAAACCCTCCAGTGAATGAACCCTTAAGAGATTTTTCAACTTTGTAATTATTTATAGTTAAGTTTTGGTAGGTGAAACTCATTTCCATTTTGATTTATAAATACCTTATCAATCTAGGAACAAAGTAAATTCTGGATTTTGAGATATTTTGTATAGGTCTCGTTATATTTAAGAATATTAAAAAAATGGTGCAAATCCCCAGTTAATGAACAATTTTTTCAGTGAATGAACACAATGAAATCCAGTGATTGAACAGTTTTATTATATCAAAGAAAATGACATTTAACTTTAAAAAAAGTTTGAAAAATTTATACCTACCTATTAAACAAGTAGATAATTAACAAACACGAATACGAAACTTGAAATTATTTTTTATACTTAATTATTTGAACACAGTTAGGTGTGTTTTTGTTTTTATTACTAGAAAGACTCTCAATAAACAGGTAACTTTCACAATTTCACTTAAATTATGAATAAATATCGTTAATTTTTAACAAATTATAAAAAATATACTGCTCAATATGGTGATCTCAAAATAAGTTTGCTTAAGTAGGTACCTAGGTACATAAATGAGATCTGTATTTTTATTACTATTCAATATCCTTAAAACTAACGTCATTAAATGATATAAAACCGCGCTTGGAAATGTTAGGATCACTCAAGACACGCTGGACATCAGTATAGTCAACTTCAGCAATATCTGGAATTTGAGGTCTTACAAAAGTAACTATATTTTCTGACACCGATTTCTTTCTCAGAAAATCTATTTTGTATTTTTGTTCTTCATCATTTGCCATAAGAACTTTGCCAACGAAATAGCGAATTCTCTAATCTGTTTTAAACTGAACGATAGCATATTTCCCAAATATGCTTTCAGAGTTGGCTATTTTATTATCATTGTTACTAACTTTACTTATTTTGGACTTTTTCGGCTGCTTAATATCTTGCTTCTTTGTTTTCTTTTTCTGGTTTTCTTGTTTTTCTTCAGCTTTTCGTTTTTGTGTATCCTTTTTAATTTCATTTTCTTTTTTTTCTTTAGCTTTTTGTTTTCAAGCTTCCTTTATCATTTCCATTTCTTCTGCTTGTCTTTGCTTTTCTTCATCTTGACGTCTTAGGTATTCTTTACATTTCTGACCGGTTAGTCCATATGGCATGGATTCTTTCTTTACTGTTTTTTTATTACTTGTTGATATTTCAGGATATTTCAAAAAATCATTTAAAGGAATTAGGTTTGGTTTTTTAAAAGATGCAGATATCTTTTCTGGAATTGGGATTTCAATTGTGTGTGAATTGACAGGAAGAGTAAGCAGATGTCTATTTGTAGACATCTGCTTACGTACGTGTAAGATGTTTAGATGAATTTGTAACTACTTGGATTTCATTCTCAGGCATAATAACATGTTTTGTTAAATGGTTCACATCAACGGCGGATGAATTTTCGTTTATAGAGCTACTTATGTTTTCGTGTATGGTGTCATGCCATGGTAAAGGTATTATTAAAGGTAAGCTAGTATCTTGCTCAATTATAAAGTCTATTAAGTCGTCAGTTTTTTCAAATTCATGTTGTACTTGTGTATCTCCAAATAAGATACTATCGTTTAGAATAATACTGCAAGAATCAGTCTGGGTAACTCCTTGTTGGATTTCATTTGGTGGAGATTCAACATGGATTTGTGCCTCATGTTGAACTATTACAAAATGGGAATTTTCATTTTCTGTATTAATAGAGCAATTTTCATCTAATAATACCCTGTCAATCTGACTTACGCTTGCTTCATTAGATGTGTTGGAGAGATCAAGCGGAGCATCAAGACTTGCTGAATTTGCCGAAATTTCTTGATCTAGATTTAATCTATTTTCAACCTTTGTTTTACACTTGATCCACAAAAGAAAATAAGGATGAGCATGTGATCTTTTTATGTTATAGCACTCTGTAAATTCGTTCTTAAGAGTTTGGCCAATTTCGTTTTCAATCACTTTCATTGTGCATCTCATATCATCCTTCTGTTCTTCAAGGCTCTGCATCATATTAATTTCTTGTGCATTATTAGCGATTTCCTGTCTGCGAGTATTTATGCACTTTGAATAATCTACTGCATCGGCATTAATGGGGAACAAACCACAGGCTCGGAAAGAATTTCTCACTATTGATGGTTTTACTGCTATATCGTAGGCCTTTTTGAATATTGGAGCAAAATTTTGTTTAGTTATTGGTGCTGTTGTGGCTTGTTTATGTTTTCGAACCACTTTTCTCCAACTCTTTTTAACAGGTCCGAAAATACCGACATCGCAAGGCTGAAGGATATGCGTGGCGTTGGGGTGTAAACAAAATAAAAATATTTTTTTTTCTCTACAAAATTCAAACATCTCTCGATTAGTGTGTGATTTGTGGCCATCTAAAAAAAGTAATACAGGCAATTTTATGCCGTTCTGCACCAACCATTCGTAGAACAATTTTATGTAAGCAAAGAATGTTTCAGATACCATCCAGCCACTATCTGATCTCCCAAGAAACCATTCATCAGGAAATTCTCGCGCTACAGCAGGTGGCATTCTTTTGTACGGGTATGTGACAAAGGGTGGTACACTTTTTCCATCGGCAGAAAAAGTACAGAGAACGGTGATCGATTCTTTTTCTTTCCCGTGAGCAATTTGATACGTATTTTTGTAGTTTTTAGGTCCCAAAATTACCCCAGTCTTTGGACACGTCAACACGCCAGTTTCATCAGTGTTAAATATCCGAGTTGGATCATATTTTATATCTAACCCATTTTCTTCTGTCAAAAATTGCTCCAAGTCAGTAAACCACTTCTTAATTCCCTCTTCAGTAACGGCTGCTCGGGCTTTAGATATCATCACTGCGTTTCTTTTAGTCAAATCTGGATGCCTTTTAAGAAATAGCTCAACCCATTTTTCTCCGGGTCTGTTATCGGCGAATTTAGTTGCACGATTGTTGTTATTCAAATAGCTTTCTACTGTATCGAAGACTTCATCTGGATGCATAGGGAATCCTAGTTTAGCTTTATTTAGAATCCATTGTACCAATTCTGACTCTTCAATGGAGGTTAATTCTGTTGCTGGGCCCATTTTTCTCTCCCATGGTACTTTATTTGTAATTTTATTGTGAAGGGTAGATTTTGGAATGTTATAAAATTTACTGGCTTTATTAATTGTAGTTTCCCCATTAATAATAGATTTAAGAGCTTTTTCTAAAGTTTTTTCGGTGTAAATAAATAAATAAAATAATTTATAATTTTGAAAGTCGTTTTATTTGGCAAACAAAAATCAAATAAAACTTTCACAACAATTGTTCAAAATGACCTCCGTAACCTCCTCTAACTGATACTTGTTGCGTAGAGCGTCGGATCATCTCCCTGTCTTCCTTTAATTCATTTCCAACTTCAATTATTCTTTCAATTAATTGTTCTCGTGTATATGGCACGTCGACATAAACCTTTTGCTTCATAGTACCCCACAAAAAAAAACAAGTGGGGTTAAATCAGGTGAATGCGGTGGCCAAGACACTTCCTCCACGTCCAATCCACGGCACATAGTGCTCATTTAAATAGGTTCGCACATTTACTGCAAAGTGAATGGGAGCGCCATCCAGCTGCAACTCTGTATGCCAGTGGAGCTACTCTACAATACTTCCAATAATTGGGTTTGCTGGAACGCTAAAAATCTTGGGCCGTTCATTGTCCCGGTAAAATTAATTACTCCGATTAAGAGAATAATTAAGAGAATTATTTGGTTAATTGGCAAGTATAATTGGTACATTTTTGAAATAGAAAGATCACTCTGCAAATACAGTTTTGACGAAGTTTTACGACAGTAATATGACTCAACTGTAGGAAAAGACTCAATATGCTGCTTTACATACATTTCATCAGAATGGTTTGTTTTGTTATAAGCCTCATGTTTTCCACGTAAATCTTGACCTTCAAAGGTAGCAGCACTACCAATCTGTGAAAATGCTTTGTTAATAGGACCGTTTGAGATGCGAAGCGTAGCTTTCTAACTTTTGTAATACAAATTGTCATAATCAAATAAATTAAATAAAAATGCTACTTAATTCAGCGAAAGAGGATCTTCTACTTCTGTATCTATATCGTGTTCTACAGTTGGTTCTGTTCATCTCAGCCAAAAGACGTCCACTGCTGGACAAAGGCCTCCCGCAAGGATATGAGGGGTATTTGCCGTAATCGCCACGCTTGGCAGGCGGGTTGGCGATCGCAGTAGGTTGAGGAGAGAGATGCTGCTGCCCATCCTCTGGAATGGTCCCTTAGTCGCCTTTTACGACACCCACGGGAAGAGAGATGGAGTGGTGTAATTCTCTTTCCCCGGCACCACACAGGGTTCTGTTACATTATTATAAAAACATGGCAATGGGCTTACATCTGATTCTTCGTCATCATCGCTTGATTCGACTGTATTTGCAGAAAGGCGCAAATTCGACTGAATAGTTACTAATTTAAAGACCCTTTCTTTTTCTAAACGATTGCGGGACTTGGTGTGAATTTTGCCTAATGTGCTCCAATTTCTTTCACAGACTGCGGAAGATGCATGCACACTAAAACAAAGGCTTGGTGGCAAAGGTTTCCCACCATGTTCGCGGCTCTGTTTTATTGATTGCTAACCAAATTGTCTCCGACTTTCCAAAATGCCCAGATTTTGTTTTGAATTCAGCTAAATTTGCCAACGCAGAACCGATGTCAATTTTCAAAAATATTGCCCACTGGTGTATGAAATCAGAAGCACAAATAACTTCATCGTCATTAAGATCGGTCCCACGATACCGGGGGTCTAAAATGTTTGCGGCAAGGTAAATCGGTTTCATGCAAAATTATCTCTTGTTAGAAACTGCAGCCAGTACAACATGTTGATCTTCGGCATTTACAGAAGTGTTTGTTGGTAATTCAGCGATAATGGTGTTTTTAAGATCCTGAAATAATTGTGGTATTTCTGATAACAAACACTTGTCTGATTCAGCCTTCAGTATAGCATCTGCGATAGGTGTCAAAATCTTAAGATTTTCTTCAACCTTCATCCAAAGATTTTCATCCAGAATCATATTCTTAATGTTCCGCTTTATTGTAGCTTCTCTTGTTATTGCTAGCTCTTCGAGTGCTTCTCTGTTCAGCATGTAAGATTTAAGCATCAGAACTACACCACTCCACCTGGTTTTACTTGGCAATTTCAAGGTGAATTTAATGCTACCATATTTTTGTTTCTGAGCATTTTCAAAAATTGCATGTACTACGTGAGTATATTTGACATATTTTATAACCTCTGTCACTTTGTTGACAATATCAGAGAGCACAGATATTTTTAAAATATCAGAATAAATTAAATTCATAGAGTGTGAGGCGCAACCAACGCAAGCTGTGTGGAAAACGTAGTTCTATCAGTCTCCATGCAAATTTCATATTACTCGCGTTGTCAGTGATTACTACTATTGATGAATTTATGCTCACCTATCTCTAAGATAACTTGAATCATTAGCTGGCCGAGATATTCACCTGTCTCTTTATGAGTCTCAGGATACACAGCTTTATAAAATATTGGCAAAGGCGTGGTAATCATAATAGTAGTTTATGCAACTGTCATATAATGAAGGGTATTAAAACACGAGTGTGAGTTTATGAAACGAGCGCAGCGAGTTTCATAATAGTAACGAGTGTTTTAATACCCGTGTTATATGCAGTTGCATACACTACTTTATCTTCACTAATGCAATTAGTCAAACAACAAGAGTAAAAGCTGACAATAGTTTATTTATAATAATTGTTCAAATTTTGGATGGTACAATTTTGAAAGTTAATGTTAATTATTGATCCAGCAGCTGTAGCGGTCGCGGGGCAAGCAGTAGAGCTCGTAGACGGAGTTGGAATATTTATAATTACTTCATTCGTCTTGTTTTCTATACTGTTCAAGATCGTATTCGAGACTTGAATCTTATTCATTAAAGACTCATCAATGTAGCTTTCAGCCACAGTAGAAGACTTCCACCACCCGTGTCGTTTCAGTGCAATCAAATCACCACCGCTATCTATGAGAAGGGTCGCCGAGGTGCGCCGGAAGCAATGCCCCGTGTACAACGCTGGGTTAGGCAGATTCAAAAAACTTGCGATAGTTTTTCCCAGAGCACCAAATTTATTAATACCAGTTCTTTGATCGACGCACTTCCCCGATCTATAGCTCAAGAAAAAGGCAGGGTTTCGACAAGGGGTGGGTCGAAGTTCCATGTATTTTTTACATACGGCATAGCAGTTGCCCGTCACAACGAAAGAACGATCTATTTTCGTTTTTGTTTTCGAAACTTTCACCATGATTGTACTGTCGTCTATGTTAGAGACTTCATCGAACTGGATGATGTATAGCTCTTGCCTTCGGCATGCCCCCATTATGCCGAAGATTAGTGCAACCTGTAACAATAAACGATATAATAAGCTTGAGGTACATAGCCAAGGCAAAAACTATGATTTATGTAGTAGTAAAGTGTAGGTACTGTGACGATCTCATCTTTTGATCAATTAAAGGATAATTAGACCAATAATAATTAACTCATCCTAATCATGGCACCATTGTGACGAACTCATGTGGCCAAGGATATTTGAGTTTAGGAAAACAAAGATAGTCTTTGTTATTGGCATGTGAAGTCTAGGGTAGGACCATTCTACGTTGTGTAATTTTTTTTATAAATAAGTAACTAAAGATCTTTATTAGGCAGACAAACTAGTTTATATTGTTCATTTACTAAATAATTAATTAAAGGGGTAATGCCGGAATTTGGCAATTTATTTGAGTCCTCGGGTGTGAGCACAACTTAGTTTCTAATAGGAGAGTAATGAATTTATACTAAGCGCCCCCTCCTGACCTCCCTTGGACGCACCTATCCTGCTGCCTCTAGGTCAAACACCCGACCAGGCCCACAGGACCCAAACAAACCTGGCCCTATTCTAATTCTATCTCTCAAACCATCATCATGAAGTTAGACATAGACATAACATAGACATAACATAGACATAACATAGACATAACATAGACATAACAAAAGACTTTGAATATCTTTTACTTAGTAACCTCATTTATACAGAGTGGTGCCAGCGTGACCCTGTAGAGTCCCGCCCCGTCTGCCCCGAAAGACGACAACACAGCATCCAGAAATATAGTGGCTGATGCGATGAAAGGTCCACATATATAATTCTGGAGCTCTCCTGGAGATGAACTAACAAAGCAAAAGATAAACAAATAAAATAATATAAAGGGGACATTACAAACATTCATCTTTTCATACTTTTCCTATTTCTAATCCTATGAAAGAACGCGAGAGGCTTTTGAGGAATGAAATGAACACTGTATGGTTGGTTCGAACAGTGGGCGTTTCTACAGGCTTGTGCACCGTCGGGTCATTCCTTCTTGATGTCTTTACAAACCAAAGAGGAATTGAACCCCTGTCTCCGAGTATCACCTAGTAGACCTCACTGACACGGACACAACCATACCAGTGCCCATAGGTCTCTAAGCGTCGGAAGTTGTCAGTATAAATTGTTAAATGGAATTATGATTATGAGAACTTATACTGTTTACATACTTCCTTTCGAAAATAATTACTCTTTGAATTATTAAGTTGTAAATATTCTCAATCAAGATAAATCCCTAAATTTGTATTAATAAGATTCCTAATTTCTGTTGGATTTACGCGAGCTGTTTGATGATTACGTTTATTACATAGATTTGGGTTTGTAGATTGTAACCTAATCACCAAAAGCATTATTTCATCATTAAATGGTAAACGGAAGTGAGGAAAATAGCGTCAGATTTATGAAATGAATTCAACTGACTAATTATGTAATTAAAGATTTCTTTAAGGAAAGTATAATATAATATATTAATCTAGTTAGAGTTTAAATTAAAAGAATAATCAGAAGAAAGGTAAAAGGTTCAACATGATTGAATAGTTAGGTTTCTAAACTACGTTATTTGAATTTCAAAAGATTAAAAGAAAAGAATAAATCTTAGAATAATATTAAAGAAAGATTTCAAATTAAAAGTATTACTTTTGTTTAGCAAGAAAAGAATTTAAACTACTGTTTGAATTTACATAATTAAAATAATTTATTTATTATTTGTAAAGGTATTATTAAAAATAGTTATATTATCAATTATAATTGTTTAACTCACAGTTGTTCAATTCCAAAACTCCAGAGCTCCTCACTCTTCAGCTACCACCACTTGAGTGATCAAAACTATCAATTTTGTTTTGTTTATTTATTTTTTATTTCAATGTCAAATAATATTCAAAAGGAACATTATGACTTTATTTTAAAATAGTTGAAAGTTGACATTAAACTTCAAATCTCCCTTTTTTATATTCAAGAAATGTCATAATTTTTATAATAAAATGTCTATATCTTTATTATTAATAATTGAGATAAATGAGAAATGACCGTCCTTTAAATAGAGCGATAATCATTACACTTACCTAGATTGATGTTTGAAAGTTAACAAATATTGAGAAATCCTCCCAATAAATGTAACTCCAAAGTCACCTTGGTTATAAATAATAAAATTGTACCGATAAATCCTGACTCATGTTTACACCAGTCTCCAGACGTCAGCAACCCCGAAGTCTCCTGCTCGTAGAGTCGTTGATGAATAGCAGACCTTGTCACTCAGCAAACCCGTAGCACACATAAAGTTCCATGTAGACTCGAAGAGTGTGTCCCGTACAAAATAAAGTAATTAAGATTTGTTCAAGGTTCGGGTATTAAAGTTGATAAAGGAAAAGGTCAACCCGAATAGAAAGTATTTATTAAATCAAATGAATATTATTGTTCTTACCATGTAATCTTTTATTATTTATTGTTCCTTGGTATTAGATTTTATTTAAATTGGTCTCCAATCATTTCATTTGGTTAATTGAACCTAAAGAGACAAACAGAAACAAAGACACACAACAAAACTACTAAATATAATACCAGATCCTGGGATATGAAATTCTGATTCTCCTTCATTTATTTTATAAAACTGTCCATGTCAAGGCCTCTTCCTTCCACTTAGAATACTATATAAATAGAATCTACTAATAAAATTGTATTATAAAATAGAAAGATATTCCCTAACATTCAGAATTTGTATTAGTTTGTTCTCCTCCATTTATCTATCATTGACATTAGCAAAGGGTCATTAAACTCAACTTGAAATACTTAATAAGTTCTAAAATCAGCCATTAAATCAATAAATCATAAATATAAAGGCTTTAGGAACCCTTCAGTGATCCATTAAACCATAAAAGGCACTTAAAGAGTCATAATAAGGCCTACAATCCTCCATCCAGCAAACATGCTCTTTTCAATTCACTTATTGTTTTAAGATGGCTGCTACCACTCTCATCTAATTCTCACGTAATTTTTTTTACAACTTTCTTCCTTCACAATTTTTCTCTGACCCCTCAAAATCATATTTTTCTGACAGACTTCCAAAATTCATTTTTCTCTATTTCTTTTAAATATCTCATTTAATGTAAAGAGGTTTAACTAATAGAATTCCAAAATATAATGAGATTTTTACCAAGCAGTATTAAACTCTTTTCTATATTAACAATTAAGTAAATATAATTTATTAGAGAATACGAATTAAATTAATAATGTGTTTTTATACAATTTAGTATAAATAATAGAAAGGCTATCAAACTTTAGTTCGTTACAGTACCTACTACCTAATTTATACACAAAGCGCTTAAACGGAGTGTCTAGATAACTTGCGTGTGTAGTACGTAAGTACTAGGTAGATTAAATAACAGAACTAAAATACACTTACCTTTTCAAAAAGATACAAAATATCTGGTGAATCTTTCAGGAACATCTTTATTTGACCTGATGTAAACGTCAAGGACTTTTTTTCCTTGTGTCCTTCTGAACTGCGTTTCAGGAACGCTATGACTTTTGAATACTTCGTGATATCAATATTGTTGTAGAATGTAGATACTCAATGTGGACTTGAGCATAGAATATTTAGCTCACATAGAAGATGGCTTGAATTTGTCGGAGAGGTCTTTGAGATACACAAGAATGACATTTTCAGAAAATGATGTAGTTTTCTTTTCGATCTTCCATGCCAAAAAGTTATTATATTCTTTTTCATATAAATTTCTAGATTTTTCTGGCAAAAGATTGTGAGTTACTTTTGTTGCCAATTCTAGAATATCCGGAGGCGTACAAATATCATTGTCGCTGTCCATTTTTAACTTTTAATTTGTATTTTAAAAACAAAACACATTGCGAAACATTAAATTCACGCGTACGTGTATTGGCACAGTGAACTTGCCGCCATTAAAATCTAACCAATGAGAGCGCAGCTGCGCGCGCGGGGCCAATCAGGAGCGAGCGCGCGCTGTTCTTTTTTTATTTAATTGGCACAAGATCTTACCAAAGAGTTTTGTGTATGTAAGTTTAGTAGTTTCGACGAAGTTTTCACGTATAACCCAACTGTTTTCAAAAGCCAGCCTAATATCAAAATTTTATACAACTTGTATGAGGATTTTGACATAAGGCTCGCCAGGTTAATTGGTCGCGTTTTATTGATGTTATAATGAGATTTTACGATATCGATGTGGATATTATACCATCATGTGAAATTGCTTAAATTGAGTGTTTTGTTGTCTGCGCTAAAACAGTAGTAATTATAAGTCAAGTATTGGAAACATAAGTAGAATGTTACAACATTAGTGTAGATAAAGTTAATTACTCCTTTTCCAAGTATATTCTCCAGCTCCAGCTATCAACAATTAGGCCCAGAGCTAAGGCATTTTTTAGTTTATTAATTGATTTCTTCTTCGTTTGTTTTACTTGCATCAATAGTGATACTCGCGGCACAGTCCTCGCGGTTCGTACATCGCCATAAAGAGGAACCATCTTTATTACTTTTACCGTAATTATACCGATGTCCGCCTCGCAACAACGAGTCGTAGCCCTTTTGGTTTCGCACAAATTTTAAATCCATTATAATATCAAAAATGCAATAGGTACTTAAGCTATTTGCGAAAACAAAACATTTGTTGATAGGTAGGTAGAATGACAGGTTGGAATCGTATTGACATTTGTTTAGAAGAAGTATATTAAGGAATAAGTGGTCATTATCTTTCTGTTTTTTGTAAATGTAAACTCTTACCCTTGTGTATGTAATATCCAACTTCTATCGAATGGGATCCTTTAAATTAATAAATTCAATTTAATTTACGGTACCATAATTTAATTCTTCACAACATAATACTACAAACACTTATTTAAAATAACTCTTATAAAATTAGGTACATAATCAATAAAATATAATCAGAACAATACAGAGACGAAAGCAATAGTCCATAACATAATTTTCTCTACATGACAACCACAATATTTAAAATATGTTCCATACCTCTAATATTTTTAACTCAACTAAATTCCAGCCAGTAATCCAACCAAAGACATAAAATTCTATCAAATTTATATTCCAACACTGTTATCACACAAAAGAGCAGAGTAGAGTAGAGTTTGTTTAAGCACCTGAGGTTTACATTCAGAGAGAGTGTACTTTTCGTGCATTGTGAAATGCAGTCATTTAGCGTACGTAAAGTGTACATTATAGGAAGTGTGTAAATTGAAAGGAGACATTATCAGCCTAAAGGGAACTATTGACATTAGACGAAATGAAATTTATTAAACTTGAGTTTTGCTTATCAATTTCAGCAACAATTTCAATAATTTATTGGTAATGTTGTTTTTTTTAAAGATGGCGAATGGTTCAATGTGTACCAGTATAAGTACACAATGAGAGCGGTTTCGCACTACGCTACGTCCGATCCGAATCCGATCCGAACCCGTAAAAATACGGTCCAGAGTAGTCGTAGAACCATTTCTATGGTAGTTTACGCACTAGGTCCGACTTCCGTCATCCGATTTCACGGTTTCGGCTCGGATCGGACGTAGTGCGAAACCGCTCGGAGAGTCGACAATGGACCAATGTGTATACAGTGAACCATCACTTTAATTACCTACCTTTACCGCTTTATATTTAAAAATATTTATTGATAGAAATGTCGTGTCGTTAAATAAAACTATAGTACTTAATGTAATATTTAATAATATTTGTATTTGTCAGCAACAATCACATAAAATCAGTAAAAAACAAACTGGTAGACCAATTTAACTTACAAATCGAATTAGGAACACTGACTATATTAGTAAAAGTTTGGCTACATTACAATCAACAGTATTTAACAGTATTGCCAGTCTTTTAATAAAAATTTAAAAGATTTAAAGCTTCTTATAACAGTTTCCACCTAATAAACAAAAATTATATAACTCCTTGTAATGAATAAATTATCGTCAAAAACAAAAACAAAATAAAAGGCTACTTGTGAAGTATACTTAAAAAAACATCATAAAAGCCTGCTTCTGAAATTAATAAATTTCAAAAAGAACCAAATAAAAAAATAATAAAATCAACATTAATTTTCAAAAATAACAAAATAAACATAATAGACTACCTACTCCTGAAACGAATAATCTTTAAAGATAGTATCAACATAAAGTGCTACTTCTGACATTCATCATCATCATCATCTCAGCCAAAAGACGTCCACTGCTGGACAAAGGCCTCCCCAAGAATCTCCACCACGACTGGTTTTGTGCTGCTCGCATCCAGCGGCTTAATTAATAATTTTACATAAACTCCTACAAAATCAAAAAGGAAAAGACAAAAGTGACAAATTTATTAGGAATGTATAAGTTGCTTGCCGGCGACTACTGCTTTCAACTTTAGGGTCAGGATCAGGAAGTATAAATTTTTTATATTTTTTTCAAACTCCTGCCATATCTGGGTTCCACAGGTTCAGCAAATTTATAAAAACTTTAGTTTTAAATAGGATATAAAATAGTCATATCCCGGTTCATCAGACTCTTCTAAAATCTTTGCGACGTAATTATATTTTTTCTTTTTGTTTGTCTCTATAAAAATAACCACATAGTCACCCACTTTAGGGTTTTTTGGCAGAGGTTTGGAAATGATGTCGTCATCTAGAATCATTGTGTTGTCGTCGTCTTTCACTACATCGCTTAAAAATATCTCTCCCCCAGAAGACGATCCACTGGCACATAAAGTTTCATCGCCAGTGCTGGTGACACAGTCATGTATTACTACTTTTTCCAATTTCTGTTTTTTCTTTGGTTTCTTGTCTTTAAAAATATCAATTTTCTTCACTTTCTTTTAGTCCCTTTACCGTCTTCTTTTTCTCTTCTATCTTATCCTTCTCGTAAGTGTCTGTAGCTATCATACTTTTGCCTAATGTCTTTCGTCTTTTAGTATTTCGAGGACCTGCTTTTAGGTGCTCTTTAGGTGTAATGAAAGCTGCCCCTTGTCGTGAAGTTGATGGCCTTGGCGAAACAGTCATTCTGGGTACTGAATCTGTCGCTTTGGTTCTAGTGTGGTCATGGTAGGACGAGCTTACTCTTCTTGAGCATTGGCGCTTATTTCTGGCTGTTCAAAATTTGGAAGTTGGTCGAAGTCAACTAGAGCACCAAATAAAATCTGAGGACTTACTGTTTGTAGATCCAATAAAATAGTAGGTGAAGAGGGCGGCTCGTCGTCGTCAGTTTGTGGGTTTGGCCTATCTGTTACAGCCTCGGTAAAAGTCCTCTTCTGTGAAAACTGATTCATCAAACGGAAATATACCGCATTTTCTAAAAGCGCTGATAATATTTACCGGTGTCATTGCTTTTAAATATGCTAGACCTTCACATTCAGCTATTTGATATATTGTTAATGCATGTCCTGCGTTCCGGAGCATCCACGAGTCAACTGCTGCCTTATAAAACGTTTTAAAAGGTCCATTCAGTTCAGCCCAACATCTAGGGGCTGAAGACTTGCTGTAGTGTGGGGAGGTACGGTTAGTGTTGTTACACCAGAAGACTTTGCAATATTTAGAGCTTCTATTGACAGGTGGCTTTCGTGATTATCAAGAATGAGAAATGCCGGATTTTCTTTTGATGCAGAGATGTGCTTTATGAAAAGATTCATCAATTTCAAAATTCAATTCAAATGACTCTGCGTTCATCCATCTTGTAGATGAGGCTAAACCAAGTGTTCAAGCTGGTGCACCATGTTGCACATGAGCTTTAAAGTATTTTCTTGGAAAAACCATGGCGGGAGACAGGGCATGTCCGGTAGCAGAAACGATACAGCAAGTGGTTACTAAAACGCCTCTTTCGCAACTAGTAACTTTGCAGACGTTGCTTCTTTTTGGCGCTACCATCTCCAAATCCGGAATACCGTTGAAAAGCTTATTTTAAGTTATTGAAGAACAATTGTACATTGGTTCTGTAAACACGTTCACTGCGGGAGCCCAAAAACACGTCCTAAATTTAAGTGCGTTACCGGACTTATTGCACCCCGTTATGAACTACTTCATTGTGCGTTACGGATGTAGAAACACCCCGTACACCTATGTTGCTTAAAACACCTGTAACTCTCTGAAATTTTATGATTTTCATTTTTTTATTTCTTTATCTGATACATTATTAAATCAAATAAGTCACCTAATAATGAAACACTCAAAATCACTTATAAACGCTACAGAAATTTTTGCAATGCATTGTTAAAGAAAGTTAAAAGAAATTATGAAAGAGAACATTTAAAAAATGCTGGTAAAGATAATAAAAAACTATGGCACGCTATTAAAAATATCACTAATATTACTAATGTTAAACAATATCCTCGTGACTTATTAAAAATAGCTTCGACCTCGGAGGACTCTGTTAATGAAATTAATAAATACTTTGTGAGTATTGGTGAAACTTTAGCAAAAAAAATCTTAATACACAAAATAGTAACTTGAAAATTTCTAAAAAATCGTCAAAAAACAACAGCAATGTTGACTCTTTTGCTTTAATAGATACAGATGCGGAAGAGATTGATACCTTAATACGTAATCTTAAAGTAGATTGCGCTGTTGGGTATGACAAAATTTCAAATAAATTTCTTAAAGAATTCAAATAATTTCTTGTCCCTCCTCTTACTTTTATATTCAATTTGTGCTTTCGTGAAGGAATTTTTCCTGATAAACTTAAAAAATCAATTGTTGTTCCTGTTCACAAGTGTGGTGACAGGGAACGTGCTACAAATTATAGGCCTATCTCAATACTGCCTGCTATTTCTTATATCCTAGAAATGCTTATAAATAAGCGACTGGTTGGTTACTTGGAAAGTTGTAAGCTACTATCAGATAATCAATTTGCGTTTCGTCGTGCTAAGTCTACTGCCGATGCAGTACATGTGGTGACGGACTACATTGTCTCTAACATAGATGAACAAAAGAAATGTCTGGCAATATTTCTAGACTTGGCAAAAGCTTTTGACACAGTCTCTGTTCCTATCTTGTTAAGTAAGTTAGAAGCCATAGGTATACGAAGTACTCAATTGAATCTGTTTAGAAGTTATCTTCAAAATCGTCTGCAGGCAACAGTAATTGGTGAATACATCAGTGAGTTTTTACCAGTACACTATGGAGTCCCGCAGGGTAGCGTTCTTGGTCCAACGTTGTTTTTGATCTACATTAATGAACTGTGTTCAATTAAATCTATGAATGGCAAATTAATATCCTATGCAGATGACACAGTTATTTTAATTTCCGAAGACACATGGGCAAGGACCTACAACACTGCTCAAAATGCGCTTAATGTTGTTTGCGGATGGTTGTCAGATAATTTTCTGACATTGAATACCGACAAGACAAAATATATAACGTTCTCAATCCGCAAACAAGCAGAAATATGTGAGAATTTGTGCTTAATTGCTCATACCTGCAAATATTATAGTGGTGTTGAGTGTAATTGCCAAGCTTTAGAGAGAACCAATCAGATAAAATATTTGGGAATAATTTTGGATTCGAATCTTAATTTTAAAAGTCATGTTCAGTTACTGTGTCGTAGAATTAGAAGATTAATTGTTGTATTTAAAACCATAAGACACGTTCTTGAACCAAAGGCTGTTATACAAATTTATCTTGGACTGTGCCAGTCTTTAATTACATACTGCATTACTTCTTGGGGCGGTATACCTGCTACAACTATTAAAAGCGTAGAAATAGCCCAACGTGCAATTCTTAAAGTCAGTACTTTTAGACCATTCAGATTCCCTACTAAGTTGTTGTATGAAAACTGTGAAGTTCTTACAGTAAGACAAACATTTGTCCTGTCCATTTGTCCTTCGAAAACACTTCGAAACGCCATTTGACAGTAGCAAAAACTTCAATCAAAGAAAAAGAAATCGTGTTTGTGAAGCTAAGCAGTGTCGTACATCTTTTTCTCGTAGGTTTAATAGCTTTTTAGGTGCTTTTCTTTATAATAAAGTTAATAAACATATTTGTATTTACCCCCTAAATAATAAACTTTGCAAAAAAGAGATTTCAACCTGGCTTCAAAGTCTAGATTATAACGAAACAGAGAAACTCTTAAAGGTTTTAACTTAATTTTTTTTTCTCTATGTATTCATATGTTTTATACCTACCACTATTTATTTTTGTATCTATATGTCCATTATTATACACACACACCCTCTCTCTCACACATCCACGTACATATTCACTCAATACAAAGAGAGGTTCACATTAACACACACCAGGGGCCTTACCATCACCTTTAACAAAACTATCATGTTTCAAGAACGTTTTATTTCAAGCTTAAAGTAATATTACTCAAATCCGTACCATGACCTACGCGTAACAAGATTGTGTTATTCCTAATAACGAATGAATGGTTTAATATTGTTGTCTATTCCCTTCTTGGCAATACCCATGAAGATGTAGGTAGATAAAATCAAATTTACCGATAAATGGGTATCCTTCCTATATTTGTATAACATAAATACTCTTTTTTCAGGGTACATGTAAAGTTTTAAGATAATGGTATCAAACAGAAGTAAATTTTTATGCCGAGCTAATTATCATCATGAGTAAGTGTGTTGAGGCACCCTTTAGACACGTTATATTTTGGTATTTACATGTCAGGAATTACAAGCGCTGCTAGAGTTATATAGATTTTATCTTTTTGTTGCTCTAAGACGTATTTTCATAAAATTTTACTGTTCCGTAAACTGTATGTAACCTTCAATATAATACCGACTTCTAAGAACTTAGCCATGTGGGCATACTGGCCGCTGGTAGTAATGTTTAAGACCATCGGTCTCGGACCCAGAGGCCCCGAGTTCGATTCCCTAGGGCCTTACTGCCATCTCCTGTAGCAGTATTGCTTTATTATTATGTAATTTTCGTACTATCAACTGCTTAAAGTAAACTTATTAGGGTTCCGTACCCAAAGGGTAAAACGGGATCCTATTACTAAAACTCCGCTGCCCGTCCGTTCGTCCATCACCAGGCTGAACTGTATCTCATGAACCGTGATAGTTACGACAGCTATAATAACAAATAGGTACTAAAAAACAGAATAAAATAAATATTTAAGGGGTCTCTCATACAACAAACGTGATTTTTTGGCCGTTTTTATAGATAATGGTACAAAACTCTTCGTGCGCGAGTCCGACTCGCACTTGGCCGGTTATTTTAATTTTGCTTCTGTTGGAAGTTTTGTGACGTCACCTTTAATTCATTCTTTCAAAGCGTACCATGAAGTGCCTTTTGGCAGCCGTTTATCCGCAGCAGTATTATTTTAAAGTCAAATTTTGACGTCTTTAAGAAGTTGCTTTTACAGAACGACAATAAAACCGTGTGTTATTTTGGTTTGTAAATTGGAAATAGTGCTATAAAAAGTAAGTAAAACATATATAATTACATTAATATTTATAGTCGATATAGCATCAATTATAGTTTTTGGCTTAAAAAAATAAAATTTTTGTTCCTTTAGATGGCTAACGAACTAGAGATTTTCGAGTTTTTGGAAGCTGATAACGCACTTTCCAATAGTCGAAAAAGACAGCGTCGAAGGGACATGCGTGAGGAGAGCGACCCCTTCGAGTTGGATGAAGCGGAGTTCGTGAAGCGTTATCGACTCACAAAAGAACTCGCACACAACTTGGTTGAAGAGCTAAGGCCAACATTAAAGACCCCTGCAAAAACGACTGATTTATCTGTGGAGACGAAGGTTAATTTGTTGTTATATTGCGGGCAAACATAATTATATTTATTATGGACTTGAGATTTGATACTTATCTAATATTCATTGTCGCTTTTAGGTACTGACTGCATTATCATTTTATGCTACCGGTTCATACCAACGTCCTATAGGTAATATTGAGGGGCATTCAATGGCACAGCAAACAGTTTCGACTGTAATTTCGCAGATTACAGCGAGCCTTAACTCTATGCACATGCGACAAAAGTACATAGCTTTTCCAACAAGCAATCAAGATCGCCATCGAACAAAAACAGAGTAAGCTATGTATTTTCTTTTATAAAAAGATATTTCCAACTCATTCAATATTGCCCCAATTTTAAATTCCCCTTTGAAATATACATCAATAATCATTTTTTCAGATTTTACAGTAAGTTCGGTATACCAGGTGTTTTAGGGTGCATAGACTGTACCCATGTAGCAATAGTGCGTCCTACGATACATGAAGAGCGTTTCTTTTGTCGAAAACATTATCATTCCTTGAATGTTCAATTGGTAAGCCATATTAAGTCATTGTGAAAGTAGTTTAAATTATTATCATCATCATCATCATCAGCTCATTTTTATGTCCCCACTGCTGGGGCACGAGCCTTCTCTATGGATGGATAGGGAGAACCATTAACCACCACGCGGGCCCAGTGCGGGTTGGTGGTTGTTAACGACTGCTAATGCAGCCGGGACCAACGGCTTAACGTGCCTTCCGAAGCACGGAGGAGCTCGAGAAGATAAATTTTTGGTCACCCATCCGATGACCGGCCTTTGCGAAAGTTGTTTAACCTCAGCACTCGCAGACCGGGCGCGTTAACCACTGCGCCATCGAGCTCCTCAAATTATAAAGAAAATTAATTTTACTCATTCAATGCCAGAGACCCAAGTATCGGCCTTTATTACAACATGGAGTTAAGATTGAAATTAAATATCGTGGCATAAGGCGCGCATGAGAATGTGTTTTCCTCCTTCAGAAATCGAAATCGAACCCAGAGCTTTCTCACTGGACATTGTTTTACACGCTCATGCATGCATCAGTTGAAGGGAGGATGCAGGACGGCTGAAGTAGAAATAGGTGGATCTTGTAAAGAATGTGTAGCGTTAGCTCGGACTTTGTATCTGGAGCATAGACACTCGCTATTTCCAGCTGACGCACATACTTAAATAATAATAAGTATTTAGAATGTAAACACAAATAAACAATCTCTTAGCTGTCAGCTCACGAAGCAAATTAGGTAAAGAGAAAATGTCGTGTCCCTTTTAAGCACATTGCGCACACAGATGAGTGTAAGTTATAGTAAAGTTAAAGTTAATTTGGAGGAGGAGTCCCGAAAGATAATTTTAATGTTTAATATAAATAAGATTATGTATATTTTGTTTCTGAATTACGATCGAACTTCGACTATTGCGCGCCCACTAGTAAAATTTAAATCAAGTTTTCATGTCATTGTTAAAATCTCCCTTACAGACATATGAAACTTAACAGGTTAGCTGTCCCGAAGCAAGTTTCGATCTTCTTTGTACACGTCCTCGTAGTAAATAATGACAGCTAACGCTCATGAAGTTTCGTATTAAGTTACGTCATTCTCTTCAAGTATTTTATGATACTTTATGTGTCCTAGTGATTGAAATTAATTATATCGATAATTGCTAATGTTAGATGAGTATGATAAGAAATTAATTATTTACGTTTAATGATAAAATGTACGTTTATGTTCGTAACACTTTAGACATCTGAAAAATATCTTTTTGAAAACAATCTTCTGTTATTGAATTGCACCATTCAATTAGGTACCCTTTCGGCCACCAGTTTCCAAACAAGAAAAAAATTTAAAGAAATCAAATCTATGACGGTTCCTCACTTGAGAAAGGTCCTACGATTAGGCTAATTTCCTTTGCTGGCTTCGTTATTGTCTGGACGGCTTGTATTGATGGAAAAATTACCGATCTCCTTGGAAAAGGTTATCAAATCTTTTTTAAAAAGTTATCAAAAGTGACACTTAATTGAATTTATTCAATAGTCCGTGGTGTCATCAGTACCATTTGTTTCTTTTGAATTATTATCAGCTCATAAAAATAATGAATAACCGTTCAATAATAATAAAATCGATCTTTTCAAAAAAACCAAAAACACTTTACGAAATTTGCCTGTCGAATATCATGGATCTCATGAAATTCAGCGTGGGCAATTGTTTGGAGGATTATTCAAAGTCAGATCTGGAAAATGTATGTATTTGGTTTAGGTAACTTTGTTCGGTTCTACACTAATTTATTAGAAAAAATCCTCAACGAAGATGCTATTTGTACGAATACGAAACGCAGTCTTGAATATTACATTTTTTAAACGGAACATGTCAATGTTGGCTAGTAAAATTCTAATACCTAAAATAGTACCTACTGTCTGCGCTACTACTTGACACTTGTGTTTGTTTTCAGGCTGATAATATTAAATTACTTTTATACCGGTTGAATTTACCAAGAACCATATTTACAGAATTATTTTTTAGAACAATCCCTGATGAAGCGATTTCGCTCAGGGATGAAGGAATGATTCCTGCAAAAAGGTGCCAAGAATGTGTGAACCATTTTTGTTACCACCTACCTAGTGATATCGTTGAGTGGCGACAATTATATTGCCGCTGTTTGCAGGAGATTTATTTTTCAAGATGTAGAAATGTGAAGTATGTAATAGGGAAACGATGTAATTTCTTGACAGCCTATCGTAAAACCACTCAACATATTCGTAAAATAGGAAATGAATCGTTCTAAGTACGTACGTACTTGAAAAAGTCCTCTTTCTTTAAAATAAATACTCCTTACTAGTAAAACTTGTTATTAGTATGCATCGAGCCGCTCCTGTCATTGTTTGTTGTCATTCATTTGAAAATGGAGGAGAATATGGATAACGAAGTTCTTCGTAGAATTCTAGAAGAATCCGATACAGAGGAAAATTTTGACTTTATAGAAGAGCGTAATTATACTTTACGCGTAGAGCAAGATGATTGTTATGATAGTGAAGTTGAGACAATCCAAAATATTTCAGAATATATAGCATTGTCATCAACAAATGCAACTTCAAGTAGTGGGCCGCGAGTGAATGAAAATGAGGATCAATGGTCTACTCAAATAAAAGATATAACACGAGAAGTGTTTAAAGTATCACCACAACGTAAACAACAAGAATTGTTTAATCGTAGTACTTCGATATTTACTATTTTTCGAAATATTATAAATGACGATGTTATTCAGCTAATGATAACACAGACAAATAATTATGCCAGACACTTAAAGGAAGATCGATCTCATAACACCCATAGTCGCATACATAGATGGACTGATGTTGATGAAACCGTAATTTTGAAATTCATTGGCATTTATTTATTAACAGGTATCATAGTAATGCCGTCATTAGAATCGTATTGGAAAAAGGACTCCCTGTATTATCATCCTCTTTTTCACAATATTGACATGTCGTACAACAGGTTTACAAATATCTTGAGATGTTGGCACTTTTGTGATAATCTTGCGGTCAGAGATCCAAATAATAGACTACAAAATTCAACCTCTTGTTGATCTCATTATAGCAAACTTTCGGAAAATTTACACACCAGATGCTGTTGTTGTGGTTGACGAGTCAATCGTGCCTTTTCAAGGAAGGTTGTTTTTTCGACAATATATACCAACGAAGGCTCATAAATATGGGTTAAAAATTTACAAACTTTGTACATCCGAAGGGTATACATGGAGTTATTTGATTTATTCCGGCGTAAGTGAAAAACTTTTCAATCTTGATGTTTCAGGGAGCATTGTAGTAAAATTAAGCGATGATCTCCTGGATGAAGGTCGTCTTATAATAACTGATAATTTTTACACTAGTATTCCCTTGGCGATGTACATGAAGAGCCGAGGCACAGATTTGTGTGGAACAATAAGGACGAATAGAAAAGGTCTACCTAAAGACGTAATGGCTGCAGAACTCAAACAAGGTGAAATTGCTGCACAACAAAAAGGAAATATTACAGTTTTAAAATGGAAAGACAGACGAAACGTGCATATGTTGTCTACCTGCCATAATCACGATGTGGCAATAACGCCTGGTCGAAATTCAAAACCAAAACCACTCATGATACTGGACTATAATAAGGGCAAAAAGGGAATCGATTTATCTGATCAGCTGGCAAGCTATTATACGCCCATAAGAAAAACAATCATCTGGTATAAAAAAATAGCAGCTGATCTTCTCTGTATTTCGATTATAAATTCCGTGCTGATTTACAATGAGTTTCGTGAGGACAGTAACAAACTATCAATTCTTTCTGGTCAAGAACAAATTGTCAAAGAATTATTGCAAATATCTACGTCATCGTCATCACTAATGAAAACAGCAAATCCGTCCACAAGTCATTTTTTGACTACTATGCCACGACAGCGTAATAATAAAATAAAAAGAAAACGTTGCAGTGGATGTTACGCAAAGAAACGCAATGAAAATTTATCATCCAAAGATGCAGGAAAAAAGGCTAAAATGGTATCAACTGAGTGTACAATATGTAACATTTCATATTGTATGCTATGTTTTAAAGAAAAACATACATGAGGGAATATAATCGCAGGTCTACAATCGCCATTTCGGTTTTGATGATAATAGGCTAGTTTCCTAATTTTTGTTGGCAACCCTAGTTCAAAGGGTCTCACAATAATAGTAACATCGGTGAAAGAATAATTTTGTGTTTGAATAAGGTTAATGTTAATTTTTAAGTGAAATTTATTTTTTGTTTAAGTTCAATAATAAATTGATTGGTAGAATGTGGTTGTAGTATAATTTACTAATGCTACAAATAATATAATTATTAAAAAAAATCATCGATAGATCGATTGCATTATCTACATCATTGGCCATGAGGCACATATGCCTCATGGACGTACCAGTGCAATCACCCATGAGGCACATGTGCCTCATCGGACAGCTAACCTGTTAAAATTGTCAAAATAAAGATGGAACTCATAACTTTATTATTTGTTTTAGGTTTGTGATGCAAATTTCAAAATTTTAAGTGTTGACGCAAGTCATGGTGGTGCCAGCCATGATGCGTTCATATGGGATAATCACCCGCTAAGAGGCCACTTAGAAGATCTTTGCAACACAGAGAACAGTTGGTTTCTTGGTAGGTAAATGTAACTTTTTGAAAAAAAAACTATTTAAGACTCTCTTAAAATATTTATTTATTTAAAATTAATCAATTAATCAATCTTATTTACTATATTTTTAACAATACCTTACACTTTAATTATTGATAATGTACCTACTTAAGTAGGACGTAATTGGCACAGCTTATGTTCAGTTTCTCCATTTTAAGGTGTAATTTTTTATTTTTGTTTTTATGTTAATAGGTGACTCTGGATATCCATTAAGAAAAATTATGATGACGCCCATTTTGAATGCAGCACCAAACACGCCAGAAGCACATTACACCAACATGCATGTTCGGGCGAGAAATATAATAGAACGCACAATTGGGCTTCTTAAAGCACGTTTTCGTTGCCTGCTAGTCCACAGAGTGTTGCACTACTCGCCTGAAGTAGCTGGCTCTATTGTAAATGCTTGTGTTATATTACACAATACTAGGCTACTACTACTACTACTACTACCAACCACTAGGCAGCGAAGAAGTGGTTCGAGAATCCCAATTGCAACCCAGTCAACCCATGTCGGTGGGCCGCATTCGCATATGAATAATAGGGCTCTGCAGCAGGGATGGGCTATGCGAAACTCCCTTATTCATAGACTGTGGGAAAGGCGCCACTCAGGAATCTGAAATTAAACCAATATTTAATTATAAGGTAGAGGCGCACTTCAAAACTGGCTATATTAACCCTAACTTGTGGACAACAATGCTACTAACATGATGTTTACGATTAAATGGTGGTAGCAAGCCCTACAGAGAGACCGGTAAAAAGTAATCTAAGTAATGGCCCTCTTCGTGTTAATTATTAAGCCAATTTCAAGTAGTATTTGTAATAAGCATGTATGTAATAAGGGTAGGTACAATTATTTGTAAGGATGATTGAATTTAAAATGGAGTCTCAGAACTTTTGTTGTTACAGGAAGAACTCGGGTGAAGTGAAACCATCATATTTTATACTTATTTTTAATTCTTGTTCACACTATTTTGAGATGTAAAGTGTTTATTTATGTTTTGCTTTTATTGCTGTATATAGTGACTATTATAATTAATATTAACTTTTTAATATTAATTATTGTGATGAAGAGTGACTTCACTGTTCTTGTATAATACGATTATATTTAAACTTCACAATTCTGAATGAAATAAAAGTGTAAAAAATTGCCTTGCTGTCTTTATTTCTAGCTGGTTCTTCTCAGTATAGAGTTAATTTTTATTTCATTTTATAATGTTTATACTATACCTCTGCATATTTCGTAATAAATCACACAAGTCTTCTGTGCTTCGAGCAACCCTTTCAAGTGCAGCGCTGCTTCTAAGAGCTGCATCTGCTTGAATTTGGGAGTTGTGTACAAGGGCACGTCTAGCAGCCTCCTGCGTCATAGGTGGTTCAATCCGTCGACGCCTTCTCGTCACGGACCCCATTGCCGCTGATGCTGCTGATGCTGCTACTGCAGCAGCCGCAGGCGCAGGTGTGGAGGAGGGAGGGGGACGGGGGGATGGAGTACGGGTTCTATTGGGCGATGGGGTTACTATTTCAATATTAGGTAATAGATAAAATCCGGCATCTTGCGCCTCCGATACTGCAAATGCAGTATTAAGTGGCAGTAAAATAGATTCTGAGGCTGGAGAATCTTCCACCTCCACCTCCATGGAAGATATCGCGCCACTTCCTGAAGGCTGCAAAATTACATAAAAATGTGATTTATTTAATTCAAATTTACTGCTATTTTACATGGTTACTTCTTTATTGTTTATTATATCTCACCTGTAAAAGTGGATCTACTCGTACTCCCGGTAAGCCCTGTCCAAAATCTGCACCAAGCAATTGTAAATACTTGGTTTCGATTTCGGACAAGGGCTGTACAGTGGAAGGTCCTCCTCCGGTGCGGACTTGAGAAGCCCGAACAGCAGCAACTCTTTTTTTTAGTTTAGCTTTAAAGTCCACCCAATACTGAAAAAATAATACCTTACTCAAATATTATGTTATAACTAACAATAATTGTCCAACAATAAATCAATACAATTAACTTGATTTATATTGATACATTTTGGGTGCTATGGTTTTTTGAAGCTTTGGTAAGCAATTGATCTCACCTGACTCTAAGTGATAAAAGGCCGAAGATAGAAGCGCACTGGTTATGTTATCTCTAATTGTTGGAAAACCAGAATGCTACTTAATGATGTTATAGTGACATCCGGTTTTGTGCTGCTCTCATCCAGCGGCTTCCCGCGACCTTCACCAGATCGTCGGTCCACCTTGATTGTAGGTGGTCTGCCCACGCTGCGCATTAGCATCGTGGGCTTAAAACAAGCCCCCGCTGGGAATCGAACCCGGGACCTCCAAGTCTGGGACTGATGGGCTTAACCACTAGACCACGTAAGCTACTTTTGAACTAAAATATAAATAATTTGCAAGTTACTTTGGACCATCCTTTCCAATCCTTGTGGACTCCATCGCCTAATGCGTTTAATGTTGCCGCAATTTCATTCCATTTTCTAAAGGAATATTCCTTTGCTTGCAGAGACCTATTATACGCATTTGCAATATCTCTATGAGACATTAAAAATTCCCATAGCAGATCGAGCTGTCGCGCAGAAACACGCCGAGTTCCATTACTTATCCAAAGCACACTACACCTATTAATTATTTATTTTAAAACCACAACAAAGATTAATAATGTTCACTTACTTTCTTATCGACATTTTGGTACTTGGTAAATGACAATATTTTATGATAAAAAATTATTTTCAAACACTACCGCGCATTCCCAATTGGTCATGTCACTGTCTTATGAACTCTCATGTCAAATTAGGAAAAAAATACGTTTAGAAACTAAAGAGTTTACATAGAGGAACTATTAATAGTTATATTAATGACCCCTTTTTTATTAAAAACTTTAAATTCGACTTGTATGCAACAAGGGTTAGCGTTATTGGATTTTTTTAAATAGAATTAATAGAAATAATTTTGATTTTGTCGGGTTGCGGTCTGTTAAGGTTTAGAACGTAGTTATAGGATCGGCGCGGCGTTGCCAAGCAGGGAATAGACAACAATATTAAACCATTCATTCGTTATTAGGAATAAAACAATGTTGTTATGCATAGGTCATGGTACGGATTTGAGTAATATTACTTTATGCTGGAAATAAAACTAACTTGGAACATGATAGTTTTGTTAAAGGTGAGGCCCGGGGTTGGTGGCAGGGCTTGTTTTAAGTCCGCCTGGCTAGCTACCACCATCTTATCTAAATATGTCAGCATAACATACATTTTAGTAAAATTGTTGTGTTCCGACAGTTAGAGATTAGGTAGCCTTTGCCTTAGTAGTTATGGATTCCGGGTGAGGTGTGCTTCCACCTTCGGCCTTATTATCACTTAACATCAGGTGAGGTGAAGGCGAAGTACATACTATACCCATTATGAGAGGACATTCTAAATAAAGTACAGAAAGTTCTAATTTTTGTGATATTAGTAAGTGTAACACGGGGTTGGACCACACGAGTAGATATACAGTGAATACATATATCTACTCATGTTGTTGGACCAGTAGAGAGAGACAGCTACAACAGATGCCTGCCTTAATACGTGTTAACGTTTTCTCAACTTTTATTATTTTAAAAATAAACGATTTCGTGTGTAAAAGTATATTATATAAAATATATTATATTATTATAAGCAACATAAAACGACAATACAAGAAGGAGTATTTTCTGAGTGCATTCATCCTTTTTAACTCTTCCTCTTGCAATAACTGCTATCTGACTTATTCAGCGACTGGTTTAATATCTGCTTTTTATGGTGCGTAAAATCTCTTAGTGTTTTGCAATCAATACCAGTGAAACCTGATTTAATTAGAATATACACCGCTGCTGAAACCATTTCAGCCCACAGTCCCGTAGGGATTTTGGCATGAGCATGCATCAGACTTCGTGCCATATTAGTAACTGTTCGATTATCCCTTTCTGTAGGATTCTGTTGTGGAGTATTAGGGCATCGCATAATCGCTTACACGCAGCTTAATGCCTTCTTTACCGAATAGTTTAGCTTTGTTCTTTACCATTACATACTCGCTGCCCGTTGTCGCTTAATTATTCCTTTATTGTTATTTTAGACGCTTTTACTTCAGACAGCATTATATTAGTGACAGCTTAGCATGTACTTCAGGGGCCTTACTGCCATCTCTTATAGCAGTATTGCTTTATTCTTATATGTCAGTTTCGTACTATCAACTGCTTAAAGTATGCTTATTTTAATTTTGCTTCTGTTGGAAGTTTTGTGACGTCACCTTTAATTCGTTCATTCAAAGCGTACCATGAAGTGTCTATTTCAAAGTCAAATTTTGACGTCTTTAAAAAGTTGCTTTTTCAAAATGAAAACAAAACATTTTATTTTGGAATTTGAATTGTTTGTAATGTTTTAAGGTAACTTTGCTTTAGTCAGGCTGCGGTCAATTACGATTTAGAACGTATTAAAGGATCAACATTGCTATGAAGATATAGATAATATTAAGAAGGATGATTGCACTTAGCAAATACTCCTTGTATTGTGGTTTATCGTTGCTTAGTAACTTATTTGTTATTTTTGAAATAACACTTACTGTCAATCTGATTATCATTTATTTAATAATGTTAACAGAGCTTATGTAGTTTTCTATTTCAAAATACATGGAAATAGCGATAATAAACGTGGCAAAAGATACAAAGTTCATAAAGTGCTCAAGGCAATGCAGAGATGCATGGACAAGCTGCACGGCAGAATTACCAGACCATTCGTGGCGCCAACGACAACGAAATTCAAATATGAAGCAAAATATTCAAATTTGAGAGTTTGAATAGTGCCATAGGTTTATCTTTAAGCGAGGAAAAACTGAAGTACATGCTAAGCTGTCACTAATATAATGCTGTCTGAAGTAAAAGCGTCTAAAATAACAATAAAGGAATAATTAAGCGACAACGGGCAGCGAGTATGTAATGGTAAAGAACAAAGCTAAACTATTCGGTAAAGAAGGCATTAAGCTGCGTGTAAGCGATTATGCGATGCCCTAATACTCCACAACAGAATCCTACAGAAAGGGATAATCGAACAGTTACTAATATGGCACGAAGTCTGATGCATGCTCATGCCAAAATCCCTACGGGACTGTGGGCTGAAATGGTTTCAGCAGCGGTGTATATTCTAATTAAATCAGGTTTCACTGGTATTGATTGCAAAACACTAAGAGATTTTACGCACCATAAAAAGCAGATATTAAACCAGTCGCTGAATAAGTCAGATAGCAGTTATTGCAAGAGGAAGAGTTAAAAAGGATGAATGCACTCAGAAAATACTCCTTCTTGTATTGTCGTTTTATGTTGCTTATAACAATATAATATATTTTATATAATATACTTTTACACACGAAATCGTTTATTTTTAAAATAATAAAAGTTGAGAAAACGTTAACACGTATTAAGGCAGTCATCTGTTGTAGCTGTCTCTCTCTACTGGTCCAACAACATGAGTAGATATACACTCGGCGTCAAAAAAATCGCACCTCTTAGAAAATCACTTTCAAATGTCATTTACTCTTGATATGCACATGCAGTCGCATTAATTATGATTTTATTTACAAGGTTACTTAATTAACTTAATAAAAAACATTACTTTTCATTATCAAATAAAACCTAATGCAACAAATAAAGTGTCACAAAAATTCGATGCAAATTTTGCTACCCGTGAGAGTTGCTAGTTGCGCTTCCTTTGTGGGTATAAAACGGTCAACACGGGTTCAATGTGGGTCATTCGCTATTCAACCGTTGAAGAGGACACACGCACAGATTTTGATGGATACCACAGCTGATAAAGCCGCTCAAGTGGTTGCACTACTGCAATCAGGGGTGCGGCAGTGTGATGTCGCCCGGCAACTGAACCTGAGCCGTTATTCCGTTCGAAGAGTGTACCAGCGCTTCATAGAGACCGGTGGCTATATCCGCAGACACGGTTCGGGTAGACGTCGCTGCACTTCGGAAAGAGACGACCGGTTCGTTGTGTCGAACTCTTTGAGAAATCGTTTCTCCAACGCTGTTGAGTTGCAACAGCAGCTCCAGGCAGTTCGCAGACGCACCGTAAGCGTATCTACGGTTAGAAGAAGATTGAAGGAGAAGAAGATAGCGGCCCACAGAGCTGCTACGGGTCCAAAATTGACTGCAGCGCATCGGCGAGCCCGCTTGCAGTTTGCTCGTGACCACGTCGATTGGACCCTTGAGCAGTGGAGAGCTGTTCTCTTCTCAGACGAGACGCGAGTGTGTCTTTTCTGCAACGACCGACGGAGAAGAGTATACCGGAGGCAGGGTGAACGTTTCGCCCAAGCCTGCATCCAGGAGACGGTGGAATATGGTGGCGGATCCTGCATGTTCTAGGGCGGTATGTCTGCTGCCGGCAAAACCGACCTTGTCTGCGTCTCCCGGACTGGAGGTGCTCGCGGACAAGGGTCGCTGACTGCTCGCCGCTATGTCACTGAGGTCCTGGAAGTGCATGTGGTCCCCTTTGCCGAATCTTTTGGCGAGGGGTTCACATTAATGCACGACAACGCTCGCGCTCACACTGCAGGCATCGTGAGCGACTTCTTGCAGAGGTCCCAAATCTCTGTGATGCAGTGGCCAGCGCGAAGTCCGGATCTGAATCCAATAGAGCACCTCTGGGACCATCTTAAACGTAAGGTTCGATCTCGGGATCCAGCTCCTTCGACTCTACAGGAGCTCCAAGACGCGGTGATTGAAGAATGGGGGCTTATCCCTCAAGAAGAGCTCCTGAAGTTGGTGAGGTCCATGAGGGACCGTATGGAAGCCGTGATCAGGGCAAGGGGGGGTAACACTAGATTTTAAGTTAATTTTAAGACACTTTTTGTACATTTTTCTTTGTAAATTATCTGTTGTTAATTAGGACTTAATTAAGGATTTTTATTATTTTATTAATTTTAATGTTGTTTGTATAATTATAATTAAACAGAAAGTTAAATTTAATTGTTTTTTGATACTCCTTTTTGTTACCTTTCTAATGATACCCAACACTATCCTCTACATAAGGTTTAAGAATTTTTAAAGATGATTTTTAAAAGGTGCGATTTTTTTGACGCCGAGTGTATGTATTCACTGTATATCTACTCGTGTGGTCCAACCCCGTGTTACACTTACTAATATCACAAAAATTAGAACTTTCTGTACTTTATTTAGAATGTCCTCTCATAATGGGTATAGTATGTACTTCGCCTTCACCTCACCTGATGTTAAGTGATAATAAGGCCGAAGGTGGAAGCACACCTCACCCGGAATCCATAACTACTAAGGCAAAGGCTACCTAATCTCTAACTGTCGGAACACAACAATTTTACTAAAATGTATGTTATGCTGACATATTTAGATAAGATGGTGGTAGCTAGCCAGGCGGACTTAAAACAAGCCCTGCCACCAACCCCGGGCCTCACCTTTAACAAAACTATCATGTTCCAAGTTAGTTTTATTTCCAGCATAAAGTAATATTACTCAAATCCGTACCATGACCTATGCATAACAACATTGTTTTATTCCTAATAACGAATGAATGGTTTAATATTGTTGTCTATTCCCTGCTTGGCAACGCCGCGCCGATCCTATAACTACGTTCTAAACCTTAACAGACCGCAACCCGACAAAATCAAAATTATTTCTATTAATTCTATTTAAAAAAATCCAATAACGCTAACCCTTGTTGCATACAAGTCGAATTTAAAGTTTTTAATAAAAAAGGGGTCATTAATATAACTATTAATAGTTCCTCTATGTAAACTCTTTAGTTTCTAAACGTATTTTTTTCCTAATTTGACATGAGAGTTCATAAGACAGTGACATGACCAATTGGGAATGCGCGGTAGTGTTTGAAAATAATTTTTTATCATAAAATATTGTCATTTACCAAGTACCAAAATGTCGATAAGAAAGTAAGTGAACATTATTAATCTTTGTTGTGGTTTTAAAATAAATAATTAATAGGTGTAGTGTGCTTTGGATAAGTAATGGAACTCGGCGTGTTTCTGCGCGACAGCTCGATCTGCTATGGGAATTTTTAATGTCTCATAGAGATATTGCAAATGCGTATAATAGGTCTCTGCAAGCAAAGGAATATTCCTTTAGAAAATGGAATGAAATTGCGGCAACATTAAACGCATTAGGCGATGGAGTCCACAAGGATTGGAAAGGATGGTCCAAAGTAACTTGCAAATTATTTATATTTTAGTTCAAAAGTAGCTTACGTGGTCTAGTGGTTAAGCCCATCAGTCCCAGACTTGGAGGTCCCGGGTTCGATTCCCAGCGGGTGCTTGTTTTAAGCCCACGATGCTAATGCGCAGCGTGGGCAGACCACCTACAATCAAGGTGGACCGACGATCTGGTGAAGGTCGCGGGAAGCCGCTGGATGCGAGCAGCACAAAACCGGATGTCACTATAACATCATTAAGTAGCATTCTGGTTTTCCAACAATTAGAGATAACATAACCAGTGCGCTTCTATCTTCGGCCTTTTATCACTTAGAGTCAGGTGAGATCAATTGCTTACCAAAGCTTCAAAAAACCATAGCACCCAAAATGTATCAATATAAATCAAGTTAATTGTATTGATTTATTGTTGGACAATTATTGTTAGTTATAACATAATATTTGAGTAAGGTATTATTTTTTCAGTATTGGGTGGACTTTAAAGCTAAACTAAAAAAAAGAGTTGCTGCTGTTCGGGCTTCTCAAGTCCGCACCGGAGGAGGACCTTCCACTGTACAGCCCTTGTCCGAAATCGAAACCAAGTATTTACAATTGCTTGGTGCAGATTTTGGACAGGGCTTACCGGGAGTACGAGTAGATCCACTTTTACAGGTGAGATATAATAAACAATAAAGAAGTAACCATGTAAAATAGCAGTAAATTTGAATTAAATAAATCACATTTTTATGTAATTTTGCAGCCTTCAGGAAGTGGCGCGATATCTTCCATGGAGGTGGAGGTGGAAGATTCTCCAGCCTCAGAATCTATTTTACTGCCACTTAATACTGCATTTGCAGTATCGGAGGCGCAAGATGCCGGATTTTATCTATTACCTAATATTGAAATAGTAACCCCATCGCCCAATAGAACCCGTACTCCATCCCCCCGTCCCCCTCCCTCCTCCACACCTGCGCCTGCGGCTGCTGCAGTAGCAGCATCAGCAGCATCAGCGGCAATGGAGTCCGTGACGAGAAGGCGTCGACGGATTGAACCACCTATGACGCAGGAGGCTGCTAGACGTGCCCTTGTACACAACTCCCAAATTCAAGCAGATGCAGCTCTTAGAAGCAGCGCTGCACTTGAAAGGGTTGCTCGAAGCACAGAAGACTTCGTGTGATTTATTACGAAATATGCAGAGGTATAGTATAAACATTATAAAATGAAATAAAAATTAACTCTATACTGAGAAGAACCAGCTAGAAATAAAGACAGCAAGGCAATTTTTTACACTTTTATTTCATTCAGAATTGTGAAGTTTAAATATAATCGTATTATACAAGAACAGTGAAGTCACTCTTCATCACAATAATTAATATTAAAAAGTTAATATTAATTATAATAGTCACTATATACAGCAATAAAAGCAAAACATAAATAAACACTTTACATCTCAAAATAGTGTGAACAAGAATTAAAAATAAGTATAAAATATGATGGTTTCACTTCACCCGAGTTCTTCCTGTAACAACAAAAGTTCTGAGACTCCATTTTAAATTCAATCATCCTTACAAATAATTGTACCTACCCTTATTACATACATGCTTATTACAAATACTACTTGAAATTGGCTTAATAATTAACACGAAGAGGGCCATTACTTAGATTACTTTTTACCGGTCTCTCTGTAGGGCTTGCTACCACCATTTAATCGTAAACATCATGTTAGTAGCATTGTTGTCCACAAGTTAGGGTTAATATAGCCAGTTTTGAAGTGCGCCTCTACCTTATAATTAAATATTGGTTTAATTTCAGATTCCTGAGTGGCGCCTTTCCCACAGTCTATGAATAAGGGAGTTTCGCATAGCCCATCCCTGCTGCAGAGCCCTATTATTCATATGCGAATGCGGCCCACCGACATGACTGGGTTGCAATTGGGATTCTCGAACCACTTCTTCGCTGCCTAGTGGTTCCACAGGAGTGTTTGCTCCATTGCAAATATTGTGTAATATAACACAAGCATTTACAATAGAGCCAGCTACTTCAGGCGAGTAGTGCAACACTCTGTGGACTAGCAGGCAACGAAAACGTGCTTTAAGAAGCCCAATTGTGCGTTCTATTATATTTCTCGCCCGAACATGCATGTTGGTGTAATGTGCTTCTGGCGTGTTTGGTGCTGCATTCAAAATGGGCGTCATCATAATTTTTCTTAATGGATATCCAGAGTCACCTATTAACATAAAAACAAAAATAAAAAATTACACCTTAAAATGGAGAAACTGAACATAAGCTGTGCCAATTACGTCCTACTTAAGTAGGTACATTATCAATAATTAAAGTGTAAGGTATTGTTAAAAATATAGTAAATAAGATTGATTAATTGATTAATTTTAAATAAATAAATATTTTAAGAGAGTCTTAAATAGTTTTTTTTTCAAAAAGTTACATTTACCTACCAAGAAACCAACTGTTCTCTGTGTTGCAAAGATCTTCTAAGTGGCCTCTTAGCGGGTGATTATCCCATATGAACGCATCATGGCTGGCACCACCATGACTTGCGTCAACACTTAAAATTTTGAAATTTGCATCACAAACCTAAAACAAATAATAAAGTTATGAGTTCCATCTTTATTTTGACAATTTTAAGTTTCATATGTCTGTAAGGGAGATTTTAACAATGACATGAAAACTTGATTTAAATTTTACTAGTGGGCGCGCAATAGTCGAAGTTCGATCGTAATTCAGAAACAAAATATACATAATCTTATTTATATTAAACATTAAAATTATCTTTCGGGACTCCTCCTCCAAATTAACTTTAACTTTACCATAACTTACACTCATCTGTGTGCGCAATGTGCTTAAAAGGGACACGACATTTTCTCTTTACCTAATTTGCTTCGTGAGCTGACAGCTAAGAGATTGTTTATTTGTGTTTACATTCTAAATACTTATTATTATTTAAGTATGTGCGTCAGCTGGAAATAGCGAGTGTCTATGCTCCAGATACAAAGTCCGAGCTAACGCTACACATTCTTTACAAGATCCACCTATTTCTACTTCAGCCGTCCTGCATCCTCCCTTCAACTGATGCATGCATGAGCGTGTAAAACAATGTCCAGTGAGAAAGCTCTGGGTTCGATTTCGATTTCTGAAGGAGGAAAACACATTCTCATGCGCGCCTTATGCCACGATATTTAATTTCAATCTTAACTCCATGTTGTAATAAAGGCCGATACTTGGGTCTCTGGCATTGAATGAGTAAAATTAATTTTCTTTATAATTTGAGGAGCTCGATGGCGCAGTGGTTAACGCGCCCGGTCTGCGAGTGCTGAGGTTAAACAACTTTCGCAAAGGCCGGTCATCGGATGGGTGACCAAAAATTTATCTTCTCGAGCTCCTCCGTGCTTCGGAAGGCACGTTAAGCCGTTGGTCCCGGCTGCATTAGCAGTCGTTAACAACCACCAACCCGCACTGGGCCCGCGTGGTGGTTAATGGTTCTCCCTATCCATCCATAGAGAAGGCTCGTGCCCCAGCAGTGGGGACATAAAAATGAGCTGATGATGATGATGATGATAATAATTTAAACTACTTTCACAATGACTTAATATGGCTTACCAATTGAACATTCAAGGAATGATAATGTTTTCGACAAAAGAAACGCTCTTCATGTATCGTAGGACGCACTATTGCTACATGGGTACAGTCTATGCACCCTAAAACACCTGGTATACCGAACTTACTGTAAAATCTGAAAAAATGATTATTGATGTATATTTCATAGGGGAATTTAAAATTGGGGCAATATTGAATGAGTTGGAAATATCTTTTTATAAAAGAAAATACATAGCTTACTCTGTTTTTGTTCGATGGCGATCTTGATTGCTTGTTGGAAAAGCTATGTACTTTTGTCGCATGTGCATAGAGTTAAGGCTCGCTGTAATCTGCGAAATTACAGTCGAAACTGTTTGCTGTGCCATTGAATGCCCCTCAATATTACCTATAGGACGTTGGTATGAACCGGTAGCATAAAATGATAATGCAGTCAGTACCTAAAAGCGACAATGAATATTAGATAAGTATCAAATCTCAAGTCCATAATAAATATAATTATGTTTGCCCGCAATATAACAACAAATTAACCTTCGTCTCCACAGATAAATCAGTCGTTTTTGCAGGGGTCTTTAATGTTGGCCTTAGCTCTTCAACCAAGTTGTGTGCGAGTTCTTTTGTGAGTCGATAACGCTTCACGAACTCCGCTTCATCCAACTCGAAGGGGTCGCTCTCCTCACGCATGTCCCTTCGACGCTGTCTTTTTCGACTATTGGAAAGTGCGTTATCAGCTTCCAAAAACTCGAAAATCTCTAGTTCGTTAGCCATCTAAAGGAACAAAAATTTTATTTTTTTAAGCCAAAAACTATAATTGATGCTATATCGACTATAAATATTAATGTAATTATATATGTTTTACTTACTTTTTATAGCACTATTTCCAATTTACAAACCAAAATAACACACGGTTTTATTGTCGTTCTGTAAAAGCAACTTCTTAAAGACGTCAAAATTTGACTTTAAAATAATACTGCTGCGGATAAACGGCTGCCAAAAGGCACTTCATGGTACGCTTTGAAAGAATGAATTAAAGGTGACGTCACAAAACTTCCAACAGAAGCAAAATTAAAATAACCGGCCAAGTGCGAGTCGGACTCGCGCACGAAGAGTTTTGTACCATTATCTATAAAAACGGCCAAAAAATCACGTTTGTTGTATGAGAGACCCCTTAAATATTTATTTTATTCTGTTTTTTAGTACCTATTTGTTATTATAGCTGTCGTAACTATCACGGTTCATGAGATACAGTTCAGCCTGGTGATGGACGAACGGACGGGCAGCGGAGTTTTAGTAATAGGATCCCGTTTTACCCTTTGGGTACGGAACCCTAATAAGTTTACTTTAAGCAGTTGATAGTACGAAAATTACATAATAATAAAGCAATACTGCTACAGGAGATGGCAGTAAGGCCCTAGGGAATCGAACTCGGGGCCTCTGGGTCCGAGACCGATGGTCTTAAACATTACTACCAGCGGCCAGTATGCCCACATGGCTAAGTTCTTAGAAGTCGGTATTATATTGAAGGTTACATACAGTTTACGGAACAGTAAAATTTTATGAAAATACGTCTTAGAGCAACAAAAAGATAAAATCTATATAACTCTAGCAGCGCTTGTAATTCCTGACATGTAAATACCAAAATATAACGTGTCTAAAGGGTGCCTCAACACACTTACTCATGATGATAATTAGCTCGGCATAAAAATTTACTTCTGTTTGATACCATTATCTTAAAACTTTACATGTACCCTGAAAAAAGAGTATTTATGTTATACAAATATAGGAAGGATACCCATTTATCGGTAAATTTGATTTTATCTACCTACATCTTCATGGGTATTGCCAAGCAGGGAATAGACAACAATATTAAACCATTCATTCGTTATTAGGAATAAAACAATCTTGTTACGCGTAGGTCATGGTACGGATTTGAGTAATATTACTTTAAGCTTGAAATAAAACGTTCTTGAAACATGATAGTTTTGTTAAAGGTGATGGTAAGGCCCCAGTTTTTCCTCGCTTAAAGATAAACCTATGGCACTATTCAAACTCTCAAATTTGAATATTTTGCTTCATATTTGAATTTCGTTGTCGTTGGCGCCACGAATGGTCTGGTAATTCTGCCGTGCAGCTTGTCCATGCATCTCTGCATTGCCTTGAGCACTTTATGAACTTTGTATCTTTTGCCACGTTTATTATCGCTATTTCCATGTATTTTGAAATAGAAAACTACATAAGCTCTGTTAACATTATTAAATAAATGATAATCAGATTGACAGTAAGTGTTATTTCAAAAATAACAAATAAGTTACTAAGCAACGATAAACCACAATACAAGGAGTATTTGCTAAGTGCAATCATCCTTCTTAATATTATCTATATCTTCATAGCAATGTTGATCCTTTAATACGTTCTAAATCGTAATTGACCGCAGCCCGACTAAAGCAAAGTTACCTTAAAACATTACAAACAATTCAAATTCCAAAATAAAATGTTTTGTTTTCATTTTGAAAAAGCAACTTTTTAAAGCCGTCAAAATTTGACTTTGAAATAGACACTTCATGGTACGCTTTGAATGAACGAATTAAAGGTGACGTCACAAAACTTCCAACAGAAGCAAAATTAAAATAAGCATACTTTAAGCAGTTGATAGTACGAAACTGACATATAAGAATAAAGCAATACTGCTATAAGAGATGGCAGTAAGGCCCCAGTTCTTTTATTTAAGTTTTTTAAGATTATTAAGCTATGTTGGCTACTACTGTTGTTGTTAAGATCGTGGGAGGTGGCGCCGCGCCGGTTGCTGAAATACGGGTCTACAAACCTAGCTCAGCAACGGATGCTATTTTTAAATTTATATAATCAAACAGCCTAGTGTAGTTTATTATTAAGATTCCATGTAAACTTATATTTTGAAATAAATTTATTATTATTATTACCTATTAAATCTTATTACTATTTAAACTATAATTGTCCGTCCGGAACAACATCACTTTTAACTAAATTTAATGATTTTAAATAAATTGCATGTTCGAGTGCTTATTTTAGGAGGCCGCACATACAATGGACGGTATTTCTTGAAGGTACTAAAACTAACTCTTCCTACCGTAACACATTTTTTAAATAAATTACTTAGCTTGTCTATTAGGTATCTTTTCTGGAATTTAATTTTGTTAAATGTTTTGTATTCTTTCTTCCCCGCTGTTGCTCGGCGGACATTATCTCTTTTATAGAATCTTGCGATTTGTTTTTGTAACGCGAGACGTTTCTTCTGATGTTCATCTAGTTTTTTATAAGCAGACGTTGGTAGCCCTAAACTTGGTTGTTTTTTTATATTTTTTCAGGATATCACTGTCTACCACTCTTCTTAAAACTTCTCTACAAGCCATGTTAATCTAACGAATACAGGCAGTTGCCTGTATTCGTTTTTAAAAGATTCTTGAAACAAGTCATGTTCGACTAACTTTTTCTTTATATCTTCTTTAGCCTGGACTTCATCAAGCAGGCACGTTCAAGCTTAAAATTGATATTCAGAGACCCTCGGACAAGTCGGTGATCACTGCCGGTATTAAACCTGTTAATCACTGAGACGTCTCTGAATATATGCTTTTTGTCCGTCATGATAAAGTCGATCTCATTTTTAGTCATAGTGTCGGGGCTCTGCCATGTCCACTTTCTTTAGGGCTGTTACTTAAAGAAAGAATTCATTAAGAAAAGCCCCTCGAGCATATGCCTCCTATGATTTCTGCTGCCAAAACCATGTGATCCTACTACCGATTCGTGGCTATTCCGTACTCCCACTTTAGCGTGACAACGTTGTAGTGGGCCTTGGTGGTGAAGTGTAAGGCCTTAGATATGTCTCCATACATATCTTCCACTTCATCGTCCGAGTGTGTTGAGGTCGGTGCGTAAACCTTAAGGCTATACCTCTCGGTTAGCTTAATTACGAGGTGCGCAACCCTGTTCGACACCCTCGACACTTCTACTACGTTGTCACAAAGGGCTTTGTTTACCAGGAACCCTACGCCACCCTGGGATAGCTGGTCTCCCTCTCGGTAGTACATAAGGTGACCTGACTCAAGGGTTACAGTGTCCTCCCCCTCTCTTCGGACTTCACTTAACCCAAGAATATGCCACTTTATCTTTCCGAGTTCCTCTTCGAGCTGCGCCAGGTGCTCATCAAGCCGTAACGTGCGTCCGTTGTACGTTGCCAGGGTCAGTTGTTATTGGCGGCCTTCCGTAACCCGGGGATTCTTCGCACCCCTTGCCGTGCCGTTACCGTGACCGCCGCCGTGATCAGGAATAGCAGAGCGGCCGGGAACTGGGGGCCGTGGTCTGTTTTGTGTCGCCATTTGGAGGGTTTGCTCATAATTGCCAAGCTGGGCAAGCGGGTTGGCAATCGCAGTGCGTAGCTAATCGCACCAGTATCGCTGCTGCCCGACACCAGTTTGTGCACTTTGTTAGCTACGTTCGGGCTGTGATGGGTATCCCGCCATCGATCGGTCGCCAGAGTCACGTCTGTTGGTCGGCAGGGTGCACCAAATGGTGTACCAAATGGTGTGTATTGGGACCCCTTACACCCCCCTGCGGCAGTTGTTACAATAGTATCGGGTGAGTTTATAGCAGACAGTTTATCTTCATTTTTAAGACTTCATGCCATGTTTTTATTTTGCAATTGCTCCTTGTGTCTGTCACAAAGTTCTTGAGTCACCGGCCGGCCTTGGCAGGTTTTTATAGGCAATGCACTCATCACACTGGTCTTTTTTTGGCGGTGGAATTCAATATTAAAGTTTTCATTGACGATATCAGTGTACTGCCTTAAAGTCATGGCTTTGTTTGAATGTGACTCTTGTGCCCACTCATTGTAAAGTTTAAACAGTTTAGTCATGGTCCAAATACAAATACAAATACTTTATTTGCTATTAAATAGGGTGGTTGCAATGTGGATGTTATCAAGATATTATGTAGAGTAGCTTATAACCTATTTAGTCATATTTATAATGACATGCAAATTAATGTAACATTTTCATTTATTACATTATTATATTATTATTATTATTATACATTACACATATTATTATACATTTTCATTTTCATGTTTATTAAATTAAAATACCTTTTTATTTGTAATATTATTATTGAATTAAATTAAACCGGACTACGTATAAACTAATAATTAAATAATAAATCACTAAATAAAAACCAATAAATGCATTGATTTCATTAAAATTATATTAATATTCCCCTCATTTATAGGTCAAAAATTCATTAATAGAATAGAATGCTTTGTCAAGAAGCCATCTACGCAATGATTTGTAGAATATGTTAACTGGGAGTTCTTTAATGTTATCTGGTATTTTATTATATATTGTCTTACACATAGCATAACTATTCTTCAAAAAACGCTTGGTTTTTGGAACAGCATCTAGGATAAGTTTGTTAGGGTGTCTAAGACTTCGGGCTGTTATTTGTTTTGCTTGTAGAAACAAGTGTCCGTTGCTTCTAACGAATTTCCCAATCTCAAGTATATAGATACAAGTAAGGGTCAATATTTTAAGAGTTTTAAAGTAAGGTTTACATGAGATATCTGGCGCTATGCCACATAAGGCTCGTATGCATCTCTTTTGAGCAACAAAAACTTTGTGGATGTCCGTGGCATTTCCCCAGATTATCAAACCGTATCTGAGTACTGACTCCACGTATGCGTAATAAGCAGTTAAAGCAGTGCCTTTATTTGCAACCTTTGTTAATTTGTATAACGCGAATGCAAAACTGTTAACTTTAACTCACCATCCAAGTATAATTTTGTAGAATCTTTCCGAATTATGGTAGATGTAGAAGGAGATGCTATGGGAGTACTGGTATCTAAATGATAATTGGTAACATTAATGACGTCCTCTATGTCCATATCTTGCGGATCGTGCGACGTCCTAATAACGACTTCTTGAGGAAGTGTCGATGGGGAATCAGGTGACACTTCGGTTTCAACATGATCCTCAGCAACGGGTAAAATATTAGTATCTTCTATAACCATGTTTTTCTCCGTGTCATTTGACGTTCTATTAATGAATGCTTGGGTGATGATAGATGGGGAAACAGGTGGCTGTGCGACGACTTCAGCTAAGTCAGTATGGTTGGTAGTAATATTGGCTTCTTTTTCGTCTGACATGGTATTTAATTGTGAAAATGAATCATGTGAAGTAGTACAGAATACAGGCTTTGGCTGTGTTGTTAGCGACTTGCGATGATTCTAAAATAGCTATTATTTCCGGGTCTAAGTACAGTAAAAAACAGCACGGAAGAGTACAGCACCATTATTATTACGAAAATTATCGATACTGACATCTAATTCTGAATCCGAGAAGACACCACCGGGAGACAGTGTTATCAGTTTCTGAGCAGGAGTAGTATTATTTGTTGCATGAATTTGAGCCAAAGTTTCAATCGTAATCGTTGAAGATTGCGCAGGTGGACCTGTAAAAAACGGTTATAAACGTAAAATAACATAAGTAGAAGTTACTTATATTTAGCAACTTAATAGTTCCGATGTAAAACATTGTATGTGGTAGATACTAAAAAATAATATTTGTTTTACAACGTAAAAAAACGTATGTACCAGTATGGATTACGTACAAAATATTCCCAAGTAATATAACGTAACTACCAGATCCGAATAATTACGCGGGAATAGTTCGAAACTTATTTATTTGAACCTAAAATATGAAATAAAATTGTATAAACTATACTTTTTAGTTACTAATAAATGAAGTTCAAGTAAGTGTAGTAACAAAAGGCAAATTTAGCTTACCTGGTTATTTTTCGGCTGGTTTAGCTTTAATTTTGATATTTTCACTACCTTATTTTTGTTACACGTTTCCAAATTACGATAATCTAATCTTAATGTTACTCTTTCGTGGCATGTTTCTGTATATTTAACGAGTACTTACGCAGTAAAACAAAATATTAGCATCTCCGATGCGGGAGCGAGCGCAACTGTTCCGCAAGTGGCAGTTGCGCTGCTGTAGTTTTACGTTGAAGATTTTGTAGTTATGGAGTTTGTCGAGGTTTGATTTAGAGTAGAATTATGGCATTTTAGCCCTGTTTCTTTGATGAATCTTGATGGATGGCGATCTACTACTGTGCGTTTCTCACGTAATTTTTTACCACGAACTACAGTGCTGTGGAACCAGCTCTCAGCGGCGGTATTTCCGGACCAATATGACTTAGGAATCTTCAAGAAACGAGCCTATTCCTTCCTTAAAGGCAGGCAACGCATCTGTGATTCCTCTGGTTTTGCGTGTGTCCATGGACGGCGGTGATTGCTTTCCATCAGGTGACCCGCCTGCTCGTTTGCCTCCTTCTAATATAAAAAAAAAAATGAAACGAAACTTAGGATGACTTGAAAGTTTCGAAACAAATATATGCAAATTATTTATGTACCACTTAAGGAATTTTACGTAGGGACCGTCGCCTAATTCTTTGCATTTCTGACTCAGTTCATAGTTAATGTGGCTTTTATGGCCGTCGACGAACAAAATCACAGCGAATATAACATTGTTACTCACAAGGTGAGGATGTAAAGTGTTTGTCACATATTGGAAAAAAAAATACTTCGTCATCCACCCGTTGTCTGACAGTGCTATTCCCCAATGTGGGGGAACAGAATTTCGAATGACTGCACGCGTCCGCTTCAGTGGGTAAATCACCAAAGGTAGTGTAACTGCTCCACATGCGGAAAAAGTGAACATGACAGGTATGCTTGATTTCGCTCCTGCCATATTTATTTCGTAGACATCTCTGGACCCTTTTTCGAAACTTTTCCCTATTTAGGACAGAGTTGAAAGCCTGTCTTGTCTCCGTTAAATATTCTATTTGGATCAGTAAGTGAATTTTCTATTTGTTTGAACTAATTTTTAATATTTTCTTCCAAAACGTTAGAACTTGCCGAAGTTACTGCTTCTGCAGTTCTTTCGGCAATTTCTGGAAGTCTTTTGTTACCGAGTAATCAAATACCTATACATGATACATGTTGATACCTAAACATGGTTTTTCCACAGGAATGGAGCAAGTAGCGAGTTTATGACTATAGCCAAGATTTTGTGGGTGTAAAAATCTAACCAGTTCCTACTTTTCGGTTTCCTAGGTACAGTATTTTAGGAGAAATTGAAGTTTATAACTTTTTCATACTAAAAGTACGCGTTAAGCCGACAAAATTAAGTTGGTTCCTTAAAAAGCTTGGTCTTTTTAAAACCAACTTAATTTTGTCGGCTTATAGTATGGCGGCCAATTTTTTTGTTTAAGGGCATAATTTAACAAGAAAAATCTAAGATCAGCAGCCAATTTTTTTCATCATCCTTTATGTTATTCGTCTCTAAGGCACTTGATGGATAAATATATTGTGATAGATTGTTCCCGAGCGTGACATAGAACCGTTCTTGGTTGTTCCGCGGTATCTGTGCAGTGACGTTATCAGATCATCCCTGATGATTTCCTTTACTGTCTGATAGGACTCACATTTTTTAATTACTTTCAAGCATTTAATATAAAAAAACTTTACGTATGTCAACATTGTTAAAAATGGTCTGTTGATGTAGTTTTTTATGAAATGCGATGTATCAAGGCGTATAAAACATTTGGTCATCACTTGAGATCTTTTCTAATGCTATAGAAAAAAGTGATCAAACTATAATTTAAGATACCTACATATTTACATTAATCCGATGATTTATACTTAGAGACAGTTTTGATTAATATGATGACTAATATATTTCTGGGGGATAGATAGTAGATATTATTAGGGTATTGCAGATTAGTGACATATCTAAACTTAGGTGACAGAAAACATTATTCCCAAATTAATGTAGTATTTATTTGTATGCTCTTCATTGTAATGAAACTAAACTCTAACTAGTGTACTCTAAATTCAATTAAACCACACAAATCTTATTGTACTTGGTATGATATTATCTTCTCAGCTATCTGGTAAATCTTATCTTATCTTAGTGGGGCCTGCCGAGGTTTCCACCTCTCAGTAACACTTCGACCGACTTGGGATCTTTTGTGCAACCCCATCCTTTCACTCTTCCCCCTCTGTAAAGATAGATGCCATAAGTCTGGCAACGTCCTTAAGAGCGAAGAGCCTGAAGTCCTCCGGTTTCGGATAGGCCGACCCCAGGAGTCCCATTCTTTTCCTAGCCAGAGAGTCGCAGTCACACAGTAGGTGCTGCATTGACTCGGTTTGCTCTCCACATGCCCTACACAAACTATTTGTTGAAAGGTGCATTCTGTGAAGCATTTGTTTTGTGGCATAATGCCCTGTCAAGGCACCGATGGTTAATCGGGCCTGCCTTCTGCTGCCTCCGCATATGAACTTACTCCGTCCTAAAGCGTTTTCGCCTAGGAAGGATTTGGAGTGTTTCATGCCCGGCTGCTCTTTCCATTCGATGCCGTGCCTGTTTATGATGTAATCTTTTAAGGCCTTGTTGATGGTACTTTGTGCAAGTGCCACGAACGGCTCAGGACCAATAAGCTGGGTTTCTGAGCCCTCCCTGGCAAGTGCATCCGCCATCTCGTTGCCGTGGATTCCCATATGGCCTGGGACCCAGATCAATCGCACCTTGTTATGCCCACCTAGCTTGTTTAGATTGATTAGATCTGGTAAAACTAGAGATACATCTGTACCTACGAAACTGAACGAAAAATTAATTGCTCATTGACAACGAACTAATACATATTTGTATTTTGTTCGCGAACTACACAAGTCTAGGCAGCGGTGATAAAAGCAATTTGCAGTTTGATGTGTCGTTTACCTATTATACATTAGCAATGTAACAATGCTGTTTGATTAAATTGCAATTGCATGTCGTTGCATTTATTATTAAATACTTAGGTACTGAACTGAAATATTAATAAACCACACAAAAAAATATTTATCACTTACAACAAAACAAAACTTAGAGTTTTGTTAATACATAACATAATACATTTAAAAAGTATTGTCTCGTAAACACAACACAATTGCGTTCAAATGTAACGCTTTTATAAACACCTACTTTAAATTGCTACATCACTGTTGCAAACGCTACGCTAGAGCAAACAAACAATCTAACTATATAAAGTGTCTAATCCACGCGGAGGAAGCACAGCTTGCACGGGGGGGGGGGGGGGGGTAGATGAACTATGAACCACGTCTCGCTAGGTGTCTGTGGGTTTAGGCAAGACATAGGTAGCATGCCGAATTTGATCTAGCATTAGAAAGATAAGTACAGACTAGACTTAGCATCAATCATTGTCATCATCAGATAATGAGCCACTTTATTGTTATTAATAGACTCTGTTCTAACAAGCGCCTTTATTTCTTCATCCATTTGTTTTTTATGATTGACGACGACTGCCTCACACTCCTTCACAAAAGTGAACTGCACTGGACGACAGTAAAAGGACGAGCATGGATTTGGATTCATCCAAACAATTTCGTCTCCAGCACAAAGCTTAATAGGCACTAAGGAAGTCATAAAAATACTGGAATCATCTTGTTCCCCTTCCATTTTTTGTTTGTATCGGCTTTGGTTGGATGCACCATCAAATCCCCACTTGGACGTTAGATTTAGACGCTTATTTGAAATCTTGTTTAGTAAACTTTCGAGGATCCTCTTCACTGTAAGATCGAGTAACGCTTGGAGCGTAATCCTAGCCGATGAATCTGTTATCGTCACCGATTCTTTTGGTGGATAACATTGAAGTTTGGCTTGTTGTATTTTGTAGTAAGAGGGATAAACATCTTTAGCGCTTTCTCTTATAGCTGTCTCTCGTAAAGTTATATACTGCCACTTTGTCAGCTTCAGTGAAAGTAGTAACCCAAGCGCTTTTTCTGGAGTAAATGTAACTTTTTGATGTGGCTTTTTAAACATCTCATTGATTTTTGCCGCTGCTTCCGGATTCTTTAGGATATGTTGGATAGCGGATGCGATATCCTCACGACCTTTTTCTTTTAAGAGTGATACAGCCGAGTAAGCCAATTCAATTGGATCTTCGTTTTTATGATCGCCAGCAATTCTTTTTTTCTGTTTAGTTACCAGATCTTCAAATGCTTTCCTAATTCTTTTACCGTTCCACATGGATCGAGTATATCTGCTAGAAGGGCGGTGGAATACTTTTGAAAGTACCATCTCCTAGATATAAACCATTATGAAAGTACTGTAAGTATTTTTCTGATGTTTCTGAACAGAAAATTAATATTTTATCGGTGTCACCGTCGTCGCATATCAAAAATATTTGTGCAAGAGCTTCTGGTATTTGGATTTTATTCAAGTTTTTATAGTTGAGTTTATCCGTATTTCAATATGCCCGTCTAGCACTCGGCACTCAAGTTTCCAAAGAACAATGGCAAATATCCATACTAAAAATTGTCTGATATAAAATATGAGCGCACATAAACAAAAAATATGTCTTCAGATTCAGCGTTACTTGTAGATTCTGTATGTAAAGTTATTTTCATCTGAGAAAGCCGGAATTAAAAGATATTGTGGTTTGATTTTTGGTTAGGCTAGGTTTTAGGTTAGTTTTTTTATTTTTATTATGACTTCTAACAAGACACACTTATACGAAATTGTTAGTTTCAGTTCAGTGTCAAAAATAACTTAGTCTAAAGTCTAAGTCATAAAGAAACTTGTATATACGGAAAGTCTAAGTACTGTCTCAATTTTAAGATGCCACGGCATGTAATTTTCGACTTGTTGTAAAAATTAAAATGGTTTATATTATGTCGCATAGCGGTAAAGAATAATATTAACAAAACTGAAAAAAAAAAAAACAAAACAACCAATTGAGAAAGAGTGCGGAGCACTCTGTCCGTTTGTTATCTGCCAAAGTGATAGGTAGATAGGGCTACTTCACTACAACTTGATTCGATACTTATAGTATCGATACATCACAGTAATTGGTTATTTAAAGTAATTGGTAACTCAATACAAATACGGTAGTTGCTTGAATGGCATTAAAGCGGCTTCTTCAGACACCAATCACTATTAATATGGTGGGAACAAGAAACTTACTTACTGTTTCCAGGGTGGAAATCGACTTTCGATTAATCAATAACGTTCAATTGAATATTAAATTCGATAAAAAAAAATTGTATTCACATCCCGATTTTCAACATGGCTGATGGATTAAGAAAAAACACATCTTTGATATTCTTTTAAAAAACTCGATTTAACGCCGGCTTTCAAGGGAATATCTAGATAATTGTAAAAACATGCGAAAAACAATAAATTCGTTTGGTGTAAATAACATTAATGGGCGCTTTCAAAAAGTCAGACAATTTTTTGCCATTGTTCTTTTTCATTGTATATGTTTTGTAGTGGGCCTAAGTTTTTACATACCTCGGTCTTACATGCTGAACGTAGCCTGTAAATTTCGTTCACCATCTGATCAGCAATACATGTATGAAGACTTTGTCTTAATATAATCAATCTTCTGCTGTCTATTGTAACGGTGGCACTGCAAACATTTTTCTTGACGCACCTCCACACTGTTGTATTATCAATATTAGTTTGAGTATTTTTATAATAGCGATATCCAGCATTTAGTAAAGTATCGTTGCCTTTTTGATTTTTACAGAAAAATAACTCTGAGCTATCCATGTCGACAGATTGAAAAGGTGACACAATGCTCTTGACATAATTATTATTGTAATAGGGAGATATTAAGAAAAATAACAGTCACAATAAAATCATCACATTCGTAGCGAAATTAACTTAATATTCTTATTAAATAAACATAAAATTCGTTCCTCTCATAGTATTCAAATTATTAAAAATGGCACGACTAAGCACTATATAAAAGAAATACTTTTTAATTTCTATAAAATCCAAATTAGTTTAATCACAGCATAATTCAATACCTAATTAAATTAAACAGTATCGTAATACTTAACAATTTGTGATTTTAGTTCTAATAAATCGACTTAATTTAAAATGGCACTTCTAATCACAGCACAATGTATGTTAAAAAATAATATATAATATTAATTACCTAAACATATTGCTCAAAATATCCAGGTGCATCCAGGACATAAAGCTGGTTTGGACGATTAAATATTTCTTTAAGTGATGTATTCGCATCAACGAAAAATTTTGGTCCAACAGTGGTATCATCAAACTCAAATTCTGGTATAGGAGCAGTTGATGTTTGCCATTCTTCTTCAATAATTTGCGGTGACCTAGGACGTTGGTTATTGGTCATAGGTACGTCTGAAGTTGATGATGTAGTAGGTCATTGATGATCAATGCTCTGTGAGTCTGCAGTTATATATCAAAGATTGCCGCTGATTATCAGTCCAATTTGAAATTTATACTGTCTGAATATTTTGTGCAGACGCAGAGTTTTCAATGTCCGTCCAGTCAATCTCCTGTAAAAGCGTAATTGATTCAACTGATCTTGGGGGACTAGTATCGAAATCGAACGTAAGTTATTAATATTTGCTTGCGGCTGGACTGACTCTTGTGCATTTTGCGCGCTAGCTGGAGACAAAATAGCATTTAAATCACCTGGTGACTCAACCGAAGCAGAAACAGCTATATGGACACCTAAATCATTTAAGGTAATTAGAGATTCAACAGGAGATACATGTTCACCTCTTATATGCTGTGTTGTCTCTTACAGTCTTTTAAAACGCTTAATGTTATTGGCATCCTCTTCAGAGTCAGACACGTGAGTTGTTGATGACCCGCTTGACATTGGGAATGTAATTAGTATCTGAACCATAATCACCGTCACAATCGTTGTAAGGATCCTGTTCTGACTCTTCATTCTCACTTGAATTCGATTGTTGGGTTTGCTCTTCATTGCTCGACGTTTCTGGTTCCTCTGAACCACAAGATAGGGCATCATTGAACAACTTCAATAAACGTTCATTTTCACGTTCATGTGGATCGTTAATTTTTTGTTGAGATCCACTTGGTTCTTGTCAAGACATCTGTAAAGTAGAACAGGTACTGTCAGTGTCTAATTAGGTATCGTGATACATACGTCCATACTTTTATGAGAGTAGGTACCTAATACTTAAATAAGATACACTTAGTAATATTATTTACAATTATAAAAACCAAACAATAACAAGAAACCAGATATTCTTCTACGCATGTGATTGAATGATTTTCATTCAAATAAGGATGGAAGGAGGAAGGATTATGGAAAAGAAGCTTATTTAAGAAGCTTATTTATTTGCAACAAAACCAAGGACAAACAGACATCTCACAAGCATCAAACAAATAGCCATCATTTACTAGGCTTGCTTCAACATATTTTTTTATCATATTTTATCTAAATCCTACCTACCTATTCTATAATACAAAAATACGGGCGAGCTTATATGCAAACATTGAATTATAATAGATATTGTTGTGTTTTAACGAACTTTGATTTAAATGTGTTTAATATTTACTCAGAAAAACGAAATATGCTCACCTTTATTAACGTTGATCAAAAACCGCGCGCAAACCACTCTCACGTCACGTCCACTCCGCGGCGCACTAGCCGGTCATCTGAACAAAACGCCATACAATTGTCGCTGCTATAACAGCTGCGTCAGTGTAAGTGCGCACACTAATGATCGTAATAGAAACATCTTTGAAGGTGTAAAAATACATGTTATGTGACACCTAGGAAATTGAAGAATCCAATTTAGGGACACTTGATACTGAAATATACGGTAGTAGTTAGTAAATTCGTCTGCTAAAGCAGTTGTGCCTCTAGAGAGTAAAAAAATATCGAAGGCTATAGCCGGCCCGTCATTCTGCACACTTCTTTAGTGAATGCTATAACCGGCGCGTCCGTGAACATGTTAACGCAACATAAATATTGTTTGTAAACTGTAGGACACTGCTGTTATAGCTATTATATCAGATATATATATATATATTATTATATATTAAAGTATAATGATGGATCCAAATAAAATAAAAAGTGGAGTTTTTTTTATATTCAGGCTGTTTTGTCATCTAAACACTCTTTGACTGTATAATAACCTTTCTTATGTAATGAAGGTTTTACATGATTTTTAAACTTATCTAATGGTAAATCTTGTACAGTACTAGGTATTTTATTATAGTAGTGTATACCTTGCCCCAAGAATGAGCCAAGAACCTTTTGCTACCTGAACAGTGGCATTACAAGTTTTTCTTATTTCTAGCATTAAAATGTACTAGTAAAAGAGTTGACATTGCAACGCACAAAGACTATGCAATTATAAATAAACTGAGATGTCACTGTAAGAACACCAATTTCTTTAAAAATATTTCTAAGAGTAGTTCGGGAACCTAGTCTAAGATGGTTCATATTGCTCGTTTCTGTAAAATAAATATAGTTTCAACATCAGCCGCTATAGCCAACAGTAAGATGCCATACGATCTGACACTAAGAAAATAGCTAAAATAAACTGTTCTAGCAGTTTCAACATGTTTTTGATGGCAATTTTTTTATGGCATAAACAGCAGAACTGAGTTTGCCGGCCAATTTCGATATATTATGTGGATTCCATTGAAGTTTTGAGTCAAGTGTTATACCTAAGAAGAACTGTTGAATCTACTAAATCTAATTTATCACCGTTTATTCTAACATCGGTTAGTTCAGTTTTAACATTAGGTAGTGTGAATTTGATACATTTTGTTTTTTTTTTTCATTAAGCTGTATATTATTAACAGTAAACCAACTGAGTACTTCTGCGAGAGCATTGTTTACATCATCATAATTATTCTTACACCTAGTAACATTAATAAAAATGAGTGAATTATCATCTGCAAATAAAACAATTTCACAAAAGTTCTCCACAAAGAATGGCAAGTCGTTAATATAAATTAAAATAGGAAGGACCCAAGAATTGACCCCTGCGGAACTCCCATTTTTACATGAGAACCAGATGATTTAGTTCCATTTATATCGACAGTTTGTGTCCTAGAACTGAACTGAGATACGACTGTATCAATTTTAGTGCAAAATCATTAAGGCCATAGTAGTGTAACTTCATCACCAGAGTCCAGTGCTTAACGCAATCGAAAGCCTTGGATAAGTCGCAAATATATGTTCATCAAATATACGTTTTATTAAAGCAACACTTGCCTCAATAGTGGAACGATCCTTAGTAAAACCTTATTGTTTCTTATGTTAAAGTACGCCATTAATAATTGTTCGAGTATAAGATTTTCATAATTTTTACTTAATGCTGGTAATACTGAAATTGGCCTATAGTTGCTAGGGTCTTCTTTGTTCCCTGATTTAAACAAAGGTATAACCTTACTAAATTTCATAAGATTGGAAAGATACTTTTATTGATACAGTAATTAAAAATATCTGCAAGATAGGGTGCAATAGGATATAAATATAAAAGTAATCTTCACGTATTTCATGAAGAACATGTCGGTCAAATGCTTTGTACCCTCATGATGGTTCAGATCAATTTTGCATGGTGGAACTGTAATAATCACCGTTACATGACAGAGAGAATTGTTAGGTTAATTGTAAAAAAAATGATTCGAAGACAATGTCAAATATATATAATGATGACTTCTTAAAGGCCGAAGAAATTAACGCCAATGCGAATAAAAATTCGCAAGCTAATAAAACAGCAAAGTAATTAAAGGGTTATAAGAATTTTCCTTTTATTGATGTTCTAAGTGTATTTTTCACAATGTAGTAGTTAATGAGAAGAAGAAGAATAATAAGATAAAAGCCAAGTCCACATTCATTAATATTATACATCAAAACATTCAGGGTTTGACTGGCAAGACTTAGAATTAGAATTATTTGCAAAAAGTCAGGCAATTCATATATTTTGTATAACTGAGCATTATTGGCTAAGTCATTCCATGTAAACAATTTTCAACTAGTAAGCGCGTACGTACGCAGCACAGCCATACACGGTGGTTATCAAATACTAGTAAGATTAAGATTAAGAAGTAATATTAATTACAAAAATCACAACGATATTGTAAACCTTTCAGTGGAGCGTAACATTGAGCTATCGTGTGTGGAGTGTACCTATACCTAATCTATCTTTTAAATTTGAATACATTGATTCTTTGAATATTATAAAAACATTCAAATCACTTAGAATGAAAATCACTAGTGATTTGTAGCGCATAAGTATTAAGGTATTTGAGAATATTATATTTATATAAGCTAAGTAATATCTCCTCGGTAGTGCGACACAGCTGGATAGATGGATATTTTAAGGAGCGCTTATCCTTCCACCTTTCACGAAGACTTATGTATTTATAAATAGAGTTATTTAGAGCAACCTGCAAAAAAGTAAGATTTTCAGTATTCACAGTGCTATATTTGATTAGAAATCAGATCGTAAAAGATGTGGTTTGAAAGGTGATGTAGTGACTAAAATTAAAAGGGGTATGCTGAGATGGTTTGGCCATGTGGAGCGAATGGATGAAAGAAGATTAAAGAAAGATATTTATAGTGCAAAAGTGGAAAATTGATCTTTAAGAGGACGACCCAGGAAAACATTAACTGATCAGATCAGCAATGTCATAAGAAAAATAGGGTCCGAAGTGGCAAGAATAGAAGGAGATGTATGAAAAAGATTATGGATATATGTGAGGCCAGAGAGTTGTGTAAGGATAGAGCAAAGTGGAGATCCATTGTCTCTGCCTACCCTTCATCTGGGACCAAGGCGTGAGTTTTATGTATGTATGCTATTTTTATGTATCAAAAAAATCGACTCGTTACCAGATGCTTCTCAGGTGGGATTCGAACCCGCAAGCTTTGGGAGTCTGGCCCAATGCTCTATCCGATTGAGCTATATAGTTATATTTTTAGTAATACATATACCTTTTCCTGTAGTAATTCAGAGCATGTCGGGCAATCATTGACTTTTAGCAGTCTATAGATTAAATATCCACTCAGGTACACAAGAGGTTGGTTTTTTAAATCGGCTAATTCGCTCTCAATGTGTGACTCTTCCTCTGTTTACGGCAACATTAGGGTTGAGTAATCATCATCATCATTATCTTTTTCCTTTTGTGCAGTCTCATGTCTACCTGAAGTTGGAGCCGTTTTGATACCAACAGGATCTTTCAAACTAGTCGTAAACAAAAACTTGTTGATATCATTTTCGCAGTTTGCTCCTCGACTGTGTGGCGCATTCAGACCAGAAACGAGAACAGTTTTTATGGCATTAGCAAAATGAGTGCATGTAGGGTTTCTGTTTGTAGGGCTGCTTTACCAAACAATACCCAACAAATTTTCTTAAGAATCTTGGTTTTACTGCCGTAAGTTGAGATATCTGAATCCTTTCTTTTGGCAACCAAACCATATATCCTTCAAAGATTTTATAGTAATGATAAAGTCTTGAACGCATCTGACTTTTGACAACTGAAGCCTGCTATCATTTTTCATGAATTTGATGGTGCGAATTTTTTTCAAAAACATATTCCATACTTCCAAGTGATTGGTCTTTCTGGAGACGTTTTCTCTTCGGCCTTTTATTACATCCTTTGGGTGCGCCGGACCATTCGTTATATCGAACAGACTGTTTAAATCGCGCACAATCTCTGATGTTTGTTCTATCTCCTGACCATACTGTGTACTAACGTGTTTTTCGGCAATCATTTTTAATATTGCTGCAAAAGTATTGCTCAATGTTTTGGCTGCATGCTGTACTTTCATTTTCATCTTTTGTTTAGGATTAGCAACATTGGTGTAATTTTGTGAAAGTACAGCATGCCTTGATTAACATCTTCGGCATCCCGAAGATGTTGCCACTTAGCAAGTTTTCCGTCCATCTTCATAGTACCCGCCTCAAAAAAGTTGTTCCTGATAGATTTGAACAAGTGGGGAATGACGAATATTATATAAATTTGACAGCTGTTCACAAGAAAATAATTAACATCTGGTGGTAAATGTGCATTTTTTTTTAGTTGGGATAACGCTCCACAATTTGTAGGCCCTTGATCGCAGACTGGCAATAACTGTGAAAGTAGTATCTTCTAAGATCTCGATTATATTATTAATTAAACTTGCCAAATGTTGGGATGAGATAGTGCCTTTAATAATATAATATGCCAACGGCTGTTTGTATTTTTTTTGGACACTGTATCATGAAAATAATGCTTTATCTGCTTTTTCATTTCGTCTACCTCGACCCTCTCCTGGTCTATAATCTACAAAGCCTTCAAGCTTATCTGTATTTTCATTATAAATAAGCCTCTTTTTTAAAGATACTTCGTCAAAGATTAATGTACATAAATTTCTTCCTGGTAGCATAGCTATGGCTTTGTCTTGCAGCTGCTATAATAATGCTTAACATTAATACCTGGCTTCATAGGCAAATTTATCAGCAGCCGCTGGACTGATCTGACACTTGGCAACGGCATGTTATGTTATAAATGGCGGTAAGTTCTAGGCGATCTTTTAAAAAATTGCAAACATGAAATTTGAGTTTTTATATCCCATCGCTTTCCGTGTGGTCTGCGGGCTTGGTTTTTTTCGGCTTGATTTATTATATCTTCAAGAAAATCTGATTCTAAGCTGTCTAAATTGAAAAAAGAATTTGATAGAATTTTTAATAAATTTTCTGTACGTTGTAGCTTTTTAATTATCTTTTTTTGCGAGGTGTTATATCGTAATTCTTGTATCCATGGACAATATCATTTGTAAAAAAGTAGGTAATGGAAAAATCAAATTCACAGAACGAAACTTGGCAAAGTACTTGGTAAACTTGGGAAACTAAAATCACCTCCTGGCATATTTTCATAATGAGTACTCGCTTTAGAAGTCGATGCTGGACAATCCATTGAAATATCTGCAAGAAATGTATAGCAACATTTAGACCAAACATTAGTGTCATTGGGAAGCCATATTACTACAATAAGAAAGTTTGAATAAATTGTTATATACCTATTTTATGCTTTTTAAAAGTGTGCAGTCGTTCCTCAAATTGTGTCACATTTTCATGAGGCGTTCTTGATTTAGAAGTAGACGGCAGGCAATCGAGTGGTATATCTACAAATAAAATATAATCGTAATATTATCAGATGTTAAGACTGTCAGTGTCATCGAAAAGCCAAACTGTAAATAGCTTAAAGTCTTAAAGTATTCAAATTGTTCTGTACCTATTATATTGCGTTTTTGGAAATTATATGCTGATTCTTCTAGCTGTGGCGTGTCGCTCTGAGCTCCTGCTTTAGAACTAGATGCCGGACAATTATGCAAAATACCTGCTAGAAAGTATAACAGTAAGAGATTTTATGTAAGGCAAATAACTACACAGTACATTGATGGTGTACTGCGAATGTCGTGTAGGTATATAAAACGTAAAATTACCTTTTTCCTTCTCCAGCTCACATATTATAGGGAAATTTGCAAGAATTTCATCAGAAACCCTTTTTGTTGAACATTTCACGAGGAAGGTGATCGCCACAGATAAACTTATTATCATTTAACTTCTGTATGGGTATTTAGACCAAATCCCCATTACCTGTATATTTAACTTATAGTCGACATCTAAAATAAATAAAAAATATCGATAACAATTGAGCACCGCACTAAGTAAATGTAAAGGTTTTAAGGAACTAAAATAAAACCCATTATATTGTGCCTAATTAACCTCTGTATTATGGGTCTATTAATAACACTGTTTTACTCAAATTGACTTAAAACTTGGAATACACTACAAAACTTACCTGTCTGGGCCAAGCGGGAATCTAGCCAAAAATATATCCTTGCTCAACTTTCTTACTCTTTGAACACCACAAATTTCACACTTTCGCAAAGATTTGCCACCCATAAAGTAATTTTACTACGTCAGTTTTTAAACTTCCGAGCAAAACACACAAATATTCTATATGAACTACAATGGCGCGTAAACATAGTCTATGGCGCGTTCCATGCTGGCCAACATTACCAGACTGTATAATGTGACTAAATTAGCGTATTGTGGCTGGTACAATAAGACTGAACGTTTTATTAACTTTGTTCATTAGTAGCATTATTTCGTAATTTAATGTTGGTATCAAGTACGTTCATAATTCCCTCAGAATAATAATAATAATAACTAATAGCTTTGGTTATTATTCTGAGATAATTCCATACAATATTTTTTTATGTATGAAGTGTCGACCCCCTGGGGTGTTCGGGGCGAGCGGGGCGCGGTGCGACTCGGGCTCGCCATACACTTCACTCGGGACACACGCGTTAGGAGTGGCACATTGTATTAAAACGCGTGTAGTCAATTTTAATTTATTTTTATAACATTAAAATTGGTTTATACTGACGACACACACGTTCATTTGAAATACAAACTAGCCCAAACGTTAATGTTTTAAGTAATGTAATGTAGTCCTAGATTTAACACAAAAACGTATTCTTATTTTAAGTACTAGTATTGTTTTTTATTTGTTGTTTTGATTTTTTTTAATTTTTAGGTGCTAATTGCTAAACTAAATCTGTATCGAATACTTATAAAATACAGTGAAGAAATTTAACTTTTTGTTTTAAATAAAAAAAATTGTTTTTTTGTTAAAAATAAATCGTTTTGTAACCTTATATTTCTTTTACTTAAAAATCCTGATATTCATAAACGTACGTACCAATAAGCAAAATATGAAATATACTAAAAAAATAATGTGACAACCCTGCGACAATGACGAAGGTCTAGACGAGATGGCGGCATTTCGCGCAACTTCAAAGTCGTTGGACCACTGCACAGTATTACCACAGTATAACTATTTCATACAGTAGGGCATCGCCTTTGATTTGGGGCGATGCCGCCGCCCGCGTAGGTATCTGCGCGATCGTTCGCCGATATGCACGGGCTGTCACAAAATTCAAAATCAAATACTAAATTAACGTGAAGGTTTATTTTTAGATTTCAATTTTCTATTATTAAAACAATATATTGAATTCGGATTGTTTAAAAAAGAAAAAAAAGAAACAAACCCAGAAATCTTAAATATAAACCCTAAAAAATAGGTGAATATAGAACCTCCTCTTTTTCTGTTGGTTTAAATAAATCATAACAGTTGGATATTAGACAAATACCTACTCCTTCTGTGTCCGACGTCCCAACTACTCCAATAAGTTGTAAACATAATGATTTCATTTTGCGCTGTAAAGAATACATATACCTACCTACACTAGAAAAACCCGCTAGGTTGGAGTTAGAGTTACGAAGTAACTATTTAATAAGGAGCAACTGTGATACAGATGCTAACGATACCATCTTACATATGAGTCATATATGTAGAATCAAAATCGGATATCTGCATTTTGACTAAATATTGGCAATGTAAGAAAAACGTTTTTACTGCTATTTTAGGCATTTTTATAGCAATCACTGTTTGTTTATGTATCTTAAAGCATTGATAATAATAGAAAAAAACGCAAAAAACGATATAGAGTCTTTATCAAAGCGACAGGTGACAAATCTTTTTTGCAGTTTGCCGGTTCTGATACTAAACATTAAAGATGGCTGCATTTGATTTTAAATATATTGCAGATGTCCATCTTTGATCCCAAATAAACAGATCGCCGTATTTGATTCTAAACAAACAAAGGTGAACCAATGGTTGTCAAAAACATAGAAATGTAAATTATTACGTTTTATTCGAAAATATTAAGTAAATCGTTGTCACATACATGAAATAATACGGTTTTTTTATTGAGTCCACGCGCTTTCTGCCTTTATTTTTATTTTTGTATACGTAACCTAAAAAAACTGTTTTATTTTCTTTTGAATTAAGTACATATAAAATGATCCTAAGTTTATTTAGGAGACACGTGCACTTAATAGGCAGAAAGTTACTATATTTTATTAACCAAAATAAATCACATCAAATGCAACTTTGAAGGGTGGATCGGATCATCAAACTGAACTAACAACTTTTACAATGGAATAAACATTGAAATACTGAAAAAAAAACAGCTGAAACCTACTATACTTTCGGTCGAGTAGTTATTGAAGTCTTATATGTACTGTACACTGTTAAAACAAAACAAAATAATATTATAGGTAGGTAGGTACTAAAAAAAACAACAAACAACCTATAATTTTATAAAAAACTAGCGGCCCGAACCGACTTCGCACGGTTGGAGTAGGTACCTAATTTTCTGTACGATATTTTTTTTTTAATACAAACCATGTCCTGATTATAACAAACACAACAAAAAAAGAATTATCCAATTTGGTGCATTGCTTCAGAAGTGATATAGGATAGGATAGGGTTATCGTCAGCCCCTGCTTTGGGGCTGGTTCGGGCTGCGCGGGCTGGGCCTCATTACCCGGGCTGTCTTCTCGGCAACTATTTTGTACCGGGTCATTGTGGGTGGCATGGCAGGGTACAGTCGCTCTTTTCTGTTTAGGTTTTTGTATTAATTTTTTTTGGCAGTTTGTTTTTGTATTTTTTTTTCCTTCCCACTGCCGTGCTTCGAGCCGAAGCTCCGTTGGCTGTGCTGTCCGCCTGTCCCTCCCCCTGCTGCAGCCCTCGGCGCGGTCGGCCCACCGGGTGAGACGGCATTGGCCGAGGCCCGGTGAGCGCCAGCGAGCGGGCCGCGACTTACGGGGTATGGTAGGGCGGACAGCGATGAAACTTGTTATAAGCGTGAGAGTGTCGGTCTATAGAGCCGATACTATGCGCGTACGAACGCGCGGGGCAGGTCGCGGCGGCGGCGGATCCGCCGCCCGTTGGTTATTGGCGATTTGGGGCGCTGGTGGTGGTGTTGCAGCTGGAGCGGTGGCCGACGGTGTTGGAGCCGAAGTGGGAGACGCTTCATTCGCCATCGCAGTCATCCTCCGTGGTGTCGGTGCCGTCGGTCTTCTACTTCGTGGCGCCAGTATGGAGGGCGCCGCTGCATCTGTTGGATTGTCTTCGTCGGCCGCGGTTAACAAGGACCGCGGCAGGGGTCTATAGGGTCCGTCGGGTGGGCGTGCATGGAGCGGAGCAAATTTGTGGAGGTGCTCGTGCGGTCCGTTTTCGGCGCGGTCGAACATCCGACGCGCCAGTCGGACCACGAACTCCTCCAGGGGCTCGAACTCGAGGTCCCGGGCGATTACGTCGTTCCTCACGTAACGCCCGGCACCAGTGATTACTCGAAGTGAGATGTTTTGTTGGGCTGCGATTCTTCGGCGTTGGGCGTGGCTGGTCAAAGCGTACCACGCCGGGGCTGCATACGTAAACTGAGAGCGTACGTACGATTTGTACAGCATCAGCTTAGTACGCAGCGGCAGTCGGGACGAAAGTACAGGCCGCAAGAGAGCGCGCGCAGCCTTGGCGCGGCCGACCACATGGTCGACCTGTGGTGCCATCCGCAGCGCGCGGTCAATACGGCAACCTAAATAGGTTACCGTAGGAGTGTACGCTACGGGTTGCCCCCGTAGCGTTAGCGGGACTGGTGGTGGTCGTCGTTTGCGGCTGACAAAAATGGCGGTGGTCTTAGCGACATTGACCGCCATCCGCCACTTGTCAAGCCACTCCGGAAGTAAATCTAAGAGGCGCTGCATGCGCCTACGCGCGAAGGCTGGTTTCGGCGACGACGCAAAGTACGCGCTGTCGTCGGTGAACAGCGCGAGCTCTACGTCTCTCTCGCCATCGCCTAGATGACCCCGGAGAGTGGGGATATCATCCGTGTAGACGGCGTATAGGCGAGGCGAGACGCAGCTGCCCTGCGGTACGCCGGCGGTGATGGTGCGGGCTGATGATGATGCCCCCTCCACGGTGACCACAAATTTGCGGTCGTGGAGGAAGCTGGCGATCAGGTGGATGAAGGCAGGCGGAAGGGGAGTAGTGATCAGCTTGGCCAAGAGGCCAGCGTGCCGCACCCGGTCGAACGCCTTCTCTACGTCCAGAAAGACGCCAATGGTGTGGCGGCCTTGGTGGGCCTCGTCGGCCAGGAAATGGAGCACCCTGGTCAGCTAGAGCGTGGTGGAGTGGCCGCTGCGGAATCCGTACTGCTCGACCCTAAGGGGAGCGTGTGGTACTATTCTCCGCAGCAGCAGGCGCTCGAACAGCTTGGCCAGGTGACGCACCTGATTAAATTTATATGAGGGTATACAAGCTACCAACTAATTATGAGATGACCAACACCTCAGTCTCCCTGTGACCACGGACCCTGCAAAGGGTCCGAAACGTCAGGATAAACATTAAATAAGTAATGTGTAAAATAAACGCGAGTAGATCCGTAAAAGTTGTTCCTAATTAAATATATTACTAAATGACGACCTCCGTGGCCCAGTGGTGTACATAGTAGTACACCACTGGGCCTATAGTAGACTACTGACCTCGGGGTTGTGGATTCGATTCCCACAGAAGACAAACATTTATTTGATGAACTTACCTAAGTTCATCACTTAAATGTTGTTTGCCTTCAGTCTAAGTGTGTTTGTTTGTATGTATTATAAGTTGTATTTAATATCCGTCGTCTAGTATCCATAGCACAAGCTTTGCTTAGTTTGGAACTAGATGACGCTGTATGTAGTGTCTAAAATTTTTATTATATAAGTAGTTTATGTTATTATTGTTTTGAAACATTATATCATTATTACATTGTATTATAAAAAGTCAGTTTATATGAGAAATTCAGTAGAAATAAAAAAACAATTAATTTGTGCATAGTTTTGTTTTATTAAAATCGGATTCTAGGTAAAACATTCGATAATCTTTTCATATTTCTTTATTTAATAACTTTTGTAACTTACCCATGTAAACTGACGTTTTGAACAGATTCTGAATGATATCGTAATAAATAAATCCTTTTTATAACATCTCGCCTTTGTCCCACTTTTAAACCATTATCCTAACTGAGTTCTCGAACTTATCGATACATGCATATCGACAATGTCGCAGCCACGGCAGTCGCAATTTGACAATGTAGCTGCCTCACCCCCCGCAAAAAATGACAGACAAATCTGTATCGGGAATAAACGCTATGGCTACTCCCCTCCGGTCCGCCGGAGGCCCGTGTTGCTCTATGCTCACTACATTACCTCAAATATGACGTCACAAATCTGGTGACACCTTTGCTATTTTAGTCCGGTTTCTATAGCTTTAGTTATTATTCTGAGGTTTAGAAAGCTCTGATTTTTTTGATCACCGATTATCTGATGACCGTTTGACATAACAATACAAAAAATAAAAACTAAGTCAACCATTTGTCGCACTCCAACCTCCTTTTCTAGCCATAAGATAGAACGGAACTAAACATAGTTGCACGATTTTTATTTTAGCCATCCTTCTATAGCTTTAGTTATTGTTCTGAGATGCGACTATAATATAAAACTGACAGATGCCAAAAGTGACTTAAAATGGCTTTCCTTTACCTTACGATGAAATAGATGAGTAAAAAATAACATAATATATATCTTGAAAACATTTTAAAACAAGTGAATCAGCAACAATTACTTAGATTTCGTTTCATAACACAATAAAAACAATGCAACCAAGTCAGTATTATGTATGCAGTACGTAATAATCATCAATTCAAAAAATATTCAAACTACGTGCATGACCTTTTCATACCTATCAGATTAGTATAGTACCGCAATCAATTTTGATACTTATATAGCGTACATCAAAATTCCAACAGGGAGAATGATTACCCACTTTATACAACGTGATTTGAATTATGCGATTTTTGTGAAATAAAGTAATTTTTAAGGAACCGGGAATAGGTTGACTTCGTATGTCAAATATCTAAAATAACCAGGAATACCCAGCGCATGCCCCAGACATTATATTACAATTCAAACAGAAATTTAACTAGAGATGATAACTAACGTATTAACATTTTGAATGTCTTAATAACAAAAGTCGTGCCTCAGCTCAAAAATGAATAGAATTCTACTAAGTATTAGACTTTGAATGACTTAAAAATATGCTTTAATCGGTATGTAATAGTATCTATAACCAAATTCAATAATTGGTTTAAAATACACTGATTTTAATTTTTACCCGGTATAAATTAAAAATGGGTGGGTAAAAATAGGTAAAAATGGGTATTTTCCCACATGTCGGGTATTTACCGGGTAGGTGCCCATCTCTACTCCCACCACACACACAGCACCACCTTGTTGCGAGTTAACCCGGGTTTCGCCACAGTCTGTGAAGCCTGACCGGCCTTTGACTACGACCTTTTTCGCACGTTCTTGTCGTACGTGATCCACTTTTTATCACCAGTTATCAGCTTCTTTAAAAATGGTTCGGTTTCAATACGTCGTAATAAAGAATCACAAATGAGTACACGGTTCCTTAGGTTTCTTTCTGTGAGCTCGTGAGGTACCCAAATATCGAGCTTTTTTGTGTATCCAATTTTTTTTAAATGCGTCAAAACTGTTTTGTGGTCAATTCCCAGTTCTTCAGCTACGTTTTAACTACTGATATGCCGATCTGGCTCCACTTTTTCAAAAAATGGCATCCATTTTATCCGTTATAGGGCGACCAGGGCGACGTGCATCTTTGACATCAAAATTTCCGGATTGAAAACGCTTAAACCAAATTTGTGCTACTCTCACAGACACTGCACTAGGCCCATAAACATCGCAGATTTTTTTCGCGGCTTGCGTTGCGTTTTTGCCTTTTTTGGAGTAAAATTTTAAAATGTATCGAATTTCTTCATTAGACTCACTCATCTTGACTTGAATTTGAATTTGAAATTATCTTCTACCTCTCAGCTGCGGCGAGCACTGATCAGTGCCCTAAACAATTAAAATTACATTGTGTTTGTATTCACAGCAGACAACAGATTAAAATTTAAAATTTTAATAATACTAAAACCAACCAGATACAATAGTATAGCCAAAGGGTTTTTATTACAAGTTCATACATAACATACTATATGCGAAAAGACTTTTTCTCCAACCTTAAATTCTCGTGTCACATGCTAGTTGCCATACTCCTCCGAAACGGCTCGATCTATTTTTATGAAATTTTATATGTATATTCGGTAGGTCTGACAATCGGTCGTTAGCTATTTTTATACCCCTGAGTGATTTAAGGGTGGTCCACCCCAAACATTTATTTTTTATTTTTTGTAATTTTTTTTTTATTTTTTGGCTTAAAATATGTGGCATCAAAAATACATACAACTCTTAATTTTAACCCTTCTATCATCAACTCCTATTTTTTATAGCCATATTAATCACTTGATCAGTTATCTCCGCCAGTTGGTTTAATGCTCTAAGCCGCCAGGCGTCTACCGGTGTCACTCCTTACTTAGATTAATGGATTGATATTGTTTGTTAGTGTTATTGTCGTAATTAATGATATATATATATATATATATATATATATACCCTATGGTTGACTGGTAGAGAATGAATTTAAACGGAGGTTATCGCAAACTAATTATTAAAAAGCTATCATACCTTCTTTATACCCGACGTTTCGACCGAGTTACAAAGGCCGTGGTCACGGGCTGACATCGCGACAGCAGTCAAACCTCGTTTAATTTTTTTGTTTATCTATGAAACGCGAAAGTTTAAAAGTGTATATGGTAGAGAATTCCTCAGGCATTAAGTCCACCATGTAATATTTATGTTGCTAAAGTTTAAATAAAATAAAATAAATAAATAAATAATATTAATGAATAAATTAAGTACCTATATTAAATTTAAACATCAATGTTTGGTGTTTTGTAATTTTTATTTTCCGTCATCGTTCACAGCGCTCCATGCCTCTTCCATTCATATACCACATCCTCACACACTTAAGAGCGTTTACGCCGCACACTAGCGCCGCCAATGAAAAAAAAAACATATCTAGTAATTAGAGATAGAAAATCAAATTATGCTCAACAAACTATCTGAATGAAGTAATTTAGCATTTTTACGTCACCTAATGAACACCTGACATGTTATGTTTTAGTTAAATATGGCGTTATAGTTAAAAGTGGCCGTAACGTCTTATTTAACTAAACCATCACATGTGAGGTGTTCATTAGGTGAAGTAAAAATGCTAAATTACTTCATTCAAATAGTTTGTTGAGCATAATTTGATTTTCTATCTCTAATTACTAGATATGTTTTTTTTTTTCATTAGTGGCGCTAGTGTACGGCGTAAACGCTCTTAAGTACAATAAGTTAGTTATTTTTTTCTATTCTTAAAAATTCCTGGGGTTTATTCCGGGTCAGCTAATACCTTTTTTTTTTCGTTTCACAATTAAATTAAACGTAGCCTATTTAATAATTACATACCTACTAAGAAAAAATATACATAACGTCCATTCTTATTAAAGTGAACACAGCATGCATTGTGTGGACATGTTTAATAATTATTAACTGAACAAATAAATATTAAATTTATGAGAGTAAGACCTATTAAACGAAAATGTGAGTTATTTAATTGTCGGTCTAATGCTGGCTTAAGCTGAGGCCAAAGAACCGTGGAAGATATCAAAAGAGGCTCTAATACTATTATACTATTATCTCGATTTGTTCTTTGATGGATTAGAGCGATTTTTACTCTTAACCCATCAATTTCTTAACTTTTATAATATTTGACCTATTTAGTAATGTATTATTTTTCTGACATTTTATCACATTTTTAATGAATTTTGTTTATAATTTATTTTTATATCTGACATGAATTTTTTTGGATTTTATTTTTATTTTTTGTTATGATTAATTTTATTGATTTGTATTTTATTATTGATTTGAATTTATTTAATTTTAATTTTGTATTGTTAATTTTAATTGTATGACTTGTCTGTGTCTTGGACCAAACTGTAAGCAGGCATGGTAATTGAAATAAATAAAATAAAAAATAAAATAAAAAATAAGTCGTGGTAATTCTGTACAGGGGTGAATGCTGACCTGCTACTGTCTTACAGCGCAGTGTTGCGAATCTTTTTCTGTTACACAATCGACTGCTTGACATGGGGATCGCAAACCCGATTTCTTTTAGGATTTCTGGGCAGTTTACCAGCCCATGGATCGTCTTATACAAAAAAAGAACATCAGATGCCTTCCGTCGCTGGCTTAACTGCTCCATTTTGTATTGAGTCAGTCTGCTTTCGTATGAATGTAAAATTCTGCACTGGTTGTTTGCATAAGAAAGCTGGTAGAGGAACCTCTTTTGGATCCTCTCAATCCGGTTTGAGTGAAACTTGTAACCAGGATTCCAAACTGGGCTAGCATATTCGACAATACTACGCACTATACAATTGTATACGGGCAGGATGATACCCGGATCTTTTAAAGCTTTGATTTGTCTGGATATAAACCCCGATATTTTTGACGCTTTTTTGTAACTGCGTAGACATGATCCCTAAGACTTAATGAACTGTCATAATAACGCCTAGGTCCCGAATTTTACTTACTCCTTCCAATGGCTTATTGTTTAGTTTATACGTGGCTGTAGTTTTATGCTTTTTCCTAGACAAATTTAGGTGAAAACATTTACTAGTATTCAGAATCAAGGTTCTGAGAGCACCATTCATATACCCTGTCTAGCTCCTCTTGTAATAAGACCACATCCAGACTAGAATGAATAGGTTTGTAAAGTCATCGGCATTTATTTTAAAATTACATACATATTATTAAGTTCGCCAGATCGTTTACGAAAATTAAAAAAATAAGGACCAACATGGGATCCCTGGGGGACGCCCGAAGGGATTTCCTTTGCTCTAGATGAATTAGCAGTTGAACAAGCTGGGAGCGATTTCTCAGATAGGATTCTCACCAACGAAACAGAGATCCGTGAATACCCATGTGCATGATCCTTTTTATAAGAAGATCGTGGTCTATGAGGCCAAAAGCTTTGCTAAAGTCGGTGTTTATGCTGTGGACCTCTCCAACTTCATCCAGCTCTTTTGACACGCCATTAACAAAACCTATCAAGTTGGAAACAGTCGATTTTTTTGGCTGAAAACCATGTTCAGGATGCAGGCGCTCTTTCACACGCCAGTAAATTTTCTTTTGAACCAGTGATTCTAGAACTTTGCCTGGGGCCGGGAGTATGGATACAGGCCTGTAATTAGCTATTTCTGTTGAGTCCCCTTTTTTATGTATTGGGCTAATGCACGCCTTTTTCCACAGATCTGGAAAGATTCCCTGCTTAAGCGACTCATTGAAAATATGTACTAGTGGTTTAGCAAAGTTAGCGCATCTCTTTAGGATAACGGGAGACAGACCATCTAATCCTTTTTCGCTATCCATTTTTTTCAGAACTCTGAATACTTCGGATTCCGATATAACACAAGAATCGATAGTCAAAGTATCGTTTTTGAAACGATCTCCATCGCTATCAGTAACCGAGGTAGTTGTTGACTTGTTATTGGCATAAACTGATTGAAAGTGCTCTGAAAACAGGTAGCAGACCTCTTGCCCGCCCTTCGCAGTTTTGGGGCCGAGTGTCTATTGTGCTGGTAAGGTGTCACTGTTACTTTTTATACTGTTGACATATGACCACATGTATTTGGGATTAGAACGCATGTTTTCAGCTGCATGTTTCTTAAACTGGCAAAACAACTTTTGATCAAGTGTCGCATCGATCTCTAGAAGTTCAAATGTTAACCTGTCCAAAGAGTTGCCATACATCTTGTGTTTCTTAAAAATCTTAGCTTTCTCTTTCAGACACTTTTTTAATGGCGTGCTGAACCAAATTGGGTACTTATCGCAGTGTGGTTTTCAAGTTGGTGTATTTTTTATTATTATGGGCAACACAATATCATAAAATATCTGCACTTTGGAATTAACTTTGGGAAGATTAGCCCAAACCTCTGACCATGCTATGTGTGATAGTTACGAATTGATTGCATCAAAATCACATTTTGAATAGTTGCGAGAAAGAAGACACTTTACTTTAGTATGATTACGGACATATGTCATACAAATACAGACATCGAGTGCTGGATGAAGGATATCCGGCTCCTCGACCTTGGGCAATGCTTCAGTTATATTTATGTTGGTAGCATTATCTATCAAAACTAGATCTAAAATACGGTTATTTACGTTGGTTACGTTGTTGCATTGCAAAAGGTTGTTGAATGCTATTTCATACAAAAACATGTTTTCTAGTGTCCCACCGCACACCCTAAAGATGCAGATGTTAGTGCTGTCTATGCAATCCCAAGTTAAGCATGAAAAATTAAAATCTCCTGCTAAAAGTGTTACATTCCTACTGGGTATCTTGTTATTGAACAGCAGTGAAATTATTTAAAAATGTCGATAAGTAATCTTGATTAACGGAAGGTGGGACATAGTGCACAAATATTGACGCTCGTTAAGTTACGACCTAAATTTATTGATACCCACTTCCCCCCTCCTATTGGTTTGAACGGATATAGTGGAACTACGATCGCACCGGAAAACATGGTACCTATCATCAAATAGTTCACGATCAAAAACCGAATCATTTAACCACGACTCGGTAAAAATAATTATGTCATAATTGTTCTGTAAGATGTTTTTAAACAATTCTTCACACTTGGTTCATAAGCCTCTTACATTCTGGTAATAAATTTTAATATTTAAAAGGATTTTATCAGGATAATAAGAAACAAGCTATAGAATTAATTTAAAGAGAGTTAACACAGTCCATGTTTTTAATAGTCCTAGAGGGCGAAGTGATGCCTTTCCGCACGAAGATACGTCCATTACGCACCCAAACAAATTGGTATCCAAGTTCTCTGGCTCTCGTTCGGGTTGCCGCATGCAGGGCGTTATTTTCCGGTGATAAGGTTTCTACGACAAATATTGCAGATTCGCCCTCGCCGGATAGTCCCAAATGGCTCGAGTTTAATTTGTTTTTTGGGTTGCTCTTGTTATTTAATTGTCGCAGCTAATAACGAGTCTCGTAGACGTGGATGAGTCATTTTAACAAGGATGTTGCGTGGTCTAGGACTTTTTGGGTTCATTTTGGCCACCCTGTGCAGTGGGCGATGTCGGTCTCATCTCTTCGACAGGACATTTAACAATGCGACCCAGTTGTTGAATGATTTTTATTATATTGTTATATTTATGTACTCGGGTACACACTGTAGCTCCAAGTTCACCGCGCGTGTAATTTGTTCGATTTGATTTAGACGAGACGTTAAGTAAATTATTTTCTTCACCTAGAGAGTAAACTACCGCTTTCTGGGCTTTAATGTCATTGCTTACTGCTCATATTGTTCATTAAAGAACGACATTGATTCTTTAAAACTAATGACTTCGTCTCGTAATTCTCGTATTTGTTTAGAAATGTCGCGGGATCATTCTTTCATTGCCTCGTTTACAATGTCGCGTATCTCGGAACGACGACGACGATGGTGATGGTTTGACCGGTGTATCGGAATTATCTCCCCTGGGTTGCTTACTTATACAATCCATAACCATTTATTTTTTTGTGCTTCAGACATTTGCGATAGTTTTTTGTTTTTTTTTTTGGTTTTATTTTATTATTTGTTACCTACTAATGCATAAGTAGTTATAGCATTATTTACAACGCGCGCATTCAATGCGCCCGTCATCGCGTATTTCCTTTAAGCAGCCTGTGCATTTACCCATAGCAATGTTTAGTTGTAGTGCGCAAGCGACCGGCTCAATATGCAGCAAGGGGGTAGACCGTAGCCAAAGCTTGTCTAAGCAATGATGATTAACATTATAAAAAGAAAAGTTCACTGAATAGTATGAGTACGTTGTCGTCTGGACGCCAGCTCGAAATGTCATTCACAAGCCTTGTTCGATATCTGCGTTCTTTTATGAGCAATCCTTATGAAAGGGGTTTGGGTAAATTTGTATGGAGGTTGGCTTGATTTTTTTTTTCAGTGGCCACTGAAATAATTGTTCTAGTTTAATAGTACATCGACTGAGATAAATGGCTGCAAAAAGGTTTTTGACCTAAGTAATATCGAAGCCGAGATATGCAAGGTCAAAGTGAAGCTATGAATACATAATATTTGTGTTGTTTGAAACCTTATATATTATGTTTTTCATATTTTTCTACATATCTGCAGTAATTATTTACTTTCATATGATTTTGTTCATCATCATCATCATCATCATCATCATCATCGTCATCATCTCAGCCAAAAGACGTCCACTGCTGGACAAAGGCCTCCCCCAAGGATCTCCGCAACGACCGCTTTTGTGCTGCTTGCATCCAGCGGCTTCCCGCGACCTTCACCAGATCGTTGGTCCACCTTGTTGGAGGCCTGCCCACACTGCGCTTTCCGGTACGCGGTCGAAACTCCAGGACTATCCCGCCCCAGCGGCCATCAGTCGTGCGAGCAATGTGCCCTGCCCACTGCCACTTGAGTTTAGCAACTCTTCGGGCTATGTCGGTTACCTTTGTTCTTCTGCGGATCTCCTTATTTCTGATTCGATCACGCAGAGAAACCCCGAGGATAGCCCTCTCCATTGCTCTTTGAGTGACCTTGAGCCTTTTTTATGAGGCCCATAGTGAGCGACCACGTCTCAGTTCCGTATGTCATCACCGGCAACACACACTGGTCAAAAACTTTCGTCTTGAGACACTGCGGTATATCGGACGAGAAGATATTTCGTAGCTTACCGAACGCTGCCCAGCCTAATTGGATTCGACGATTGACTTCTTTGCTGATGTTGGACCTACCTAGCTGGACCGTTTGTCATAGGTAAACATAATCGTCCACAACGTCAAGGGCAGAGTCCCCAACCTTGAGAGGAGTGGGTACGACACGTGAGTTCGACATAACTTTCGTCTTCTCCATGTTCATTTTAAGACCCACTTGTTGAGAGACTCTGTTGAGGTCACCGAGCATTGCGCCGAGGTCTTCCAGGGTCTCAGCCATGACTACTATATTGTCAGCAAACCAAAGGTGAGTGATGTATACGTCGTTGACGTTGATGCCGAGTCCCTTCCAGTTCAGAAGCTTGAAAACATCTTCCAGTGCAGCAGTGAACAGTTTCGGAGAAATCACATCTCCCTGTCTCACTCCTCGCTGCAACTGGATAGGTTTCGAGCTCTGGTCCTGAAGACGGACTGACATAGTGGCGCACCTCAACACTTCGATGTACCGATAGTTAATTTGGCACCGCTGGAGAGACTGTAGCACGGCCCATGTTTCAATCGAATCGAAGGCTTTTTCATAGTCCACAACGCTAAGCAAAGAGGCTGGTTATACTCTTCGGTCTTATGTATAACCTGCCGCAGCGTATGTATGTGATCTATGGTGCTGAAGCCTTTTCGGAAACCGGCTTGTTCGATAGGCTGGAAGTCATCAAACCTGCGTGCGAGACGATTCGTTATGACTCTCGAAAACAGCTTGTAGACGTGGCTTAGAAGTGAGATAAGCCTGTAGTTCTTCAGCAGGGTTTTGTCGCCCTTTTTGAAGAACAGTATCACCATACCTTCGTGCCACGTCTCTGGCGTTCTGCCCCCTAGTACGAGTGAATTAAATAGCTTCTGAAGAGCTACGAGTACCGGTCTTCCGCCTTCTTTTAGAAGCTCGGCCGTAATTCCGTCAGCACCTGGTGCCCTGCCGTTTTTGAGCTGTTTGAGAGCCATACTAATCTCGTACAGGCTGATGTCCGGGATGTCTTCGGTATAGTGCCGGGTTAACTTAGCTCTAGGGTCTTTAGCTAAGCTTTGTACAGATGTGTAAAGCTGTCGATAGAACTCTCCCATAACATCGGACCTGGTCGTGACAGTTCTGCCGTCATCGGTTTTCAGCGTCGTCAGTTGGCACTGCCCAATACCCAGATCTCTTGTGAACACTTTTCAGTCAATTTCGTCAAATTGGTCAAAGTCAAAAATGTCAAATTGTTTTTGACATATTTGAAGTAAACAGATGTAACATACATGTCGACAATGTGATGTCGATTTGACCGTACCAGACTTCTTTTTGTGTGGGTTTTTGAAGTCTTGTGTTTACGTGAACAAGCCTCAGACTCTGGAAGCCCTCAAGGACATCATCCGACACGAATGCGCGAACCTATTGCCTGAAGTTCTGGAAAAGTGATGGCAAATGCCATAAAAAGAGCCCATATGGTCATTAATGCTGGCGGCGGCCACTTGTGCGGTACTTATCGTCTTCTCGACTTAATTGGAAAAATTCTAATCAATTAAACATAAATAATCCACAAACAGAACCAAAGTTTTTCATTTGTAAAAAAAATACAGCCAAAGAACATCGGATGATTACTTTTGCCTCAACCTCTGTAGTCTTTCAGATGAAGGAGCTTCAGGATATTCAAATAATGCATTTGGAATAGATAAACACCTAGATATCATTTCGTTTCGTGTTAAATGGTTGAAACCTAAATGAAATGGAACAAACTCGGCCAATAAGTCTTCTCTTACTAGTTTCATAGTCTTTTCAAAGACTTCCTGGTCATTTTGAAAACTGTAGATAATCTCTCATTTGACAGTGTGAAGTTTAGCAAGAAATGTGGCAAGAGCTGTGGCAAGAGCTGTCCCCGCCTTTCTTTTATGTCGCCTAGTAATATTCGGTGTACCTACTTTGCAGAATGTCGTTGAATTGTTGTTTAGAAAATCCAATATAATAACGGAATACGCTATCGTGAATTGATTGACTGCAGTTTATCGAAGTCTAAAAAAGGCTTGCGTTTTTAATATATCCATCATATCTTTTATCATTGGCCGAAAGGAATTGCAGGGTTCTTATAGACATTGAGCTCTGATCTAACAATTATAACGTTTGAAACCGTAGTTATACTGAAATGTATATTATACAAACAATTAATACGGGACTATTTTTATTTTCTTTTTTATCAAATATCTCAGTTCCGATACACGTTAGCCAAAAATGTTATATGACAAAAATGATTTACTTTATTATATACCTACTAACGAATGGTGCAAGTTCCATAAGTGGCCGCGGACTTTGAAAATCAAGCCACTTTTACCCAAATCCCTTTTGCATAGTGCGGGCACTAATTAGGCACTAAATATGTGTGAAAATTTTGTTGCTTTATTATAAGTAGTTTTCGAGAACGTTCATGGCTACGCCCCAGCTTGATCGTGATGCCAGCTGCATACTAAAAAAGGTCTTTATTTCGTAAACTAAGGAGGCACTAAGTATTTTGTTGCAGTAATTACGCACTAATTACGCACTAAAAGTGGGCATAACAACAAACGTGAATTAGACCATGTGTACGCCAGCTTAACGAACACAAAATTATAACAATACTTTCAACACCCTACTACTTAGAGCATTATGTTGGTTTAATGCTCTAAGCCCCACTAAAACATACTCTGATTTGAACTAAAAAAATATGATTCGATTGTGGCTTAAATGAACGTCGGAACTACTGAAATGCTGCTTGAAACGGAACGTATGTTCGGAATTTAACAGTTGGTACCACTGGTAGTTTGATGATAAAACGAGAAAAGTATACAAAGTACAGCTGAGTTAACAAAAGATAGACATATGTTTCATCGTACATTCCGAAGGCTGCCGAGAGTAAACTAAGTCGAGCGAGTCGACGCCATATTTAATGTCAGATTTTTGTGACGCTGTCTGGTTGCTTTGTGCATTTATTTTCATAAAATAATAAAAGTGTTCTGTTCAATATCGACCTAGTGGGTTTTGCTAATAAGGTAAGACATTGTTAATTATAATTAAGTGTTCATTTGTGTGTTTTAAACATCTTAAAGATAGCTAAATCACTGAAGCAAGTGAGTCGGGGTGTGGTATTTAGTTCACAGGATACATCTTGTTTGTTTTATTTCGTTCAATACTTGACCCATCGATTGCATAAAGTACGAGAAGATGTGTTTGTGTGAATAACATGTACATTATGGTCTTCTCTTTGTGAATAAGTCCCTCGTAGTTTCAGTTTAGTGTAGTGGGATAAATGTTTGTTTTATAATTTCAGAGGCAGGGTGCACTATTGCATCCTTTCCATAGAAAATGAGCTACCAGATACCATCGTCTCAAAGCCGTACGAGTAAGTAACATTATATTTGTACTATTTTCCGGCTCTAACGTAGGTAGTTATTCATAACTTCTGTTTACATTGTATGGGTTACTTGTTTCCACTAAACCATAGCATTAGTAGGTTGTACCTATTATATGACTCATGCGATAGGTATCGCCATTAGGTTCTTGTTATAAATTGCATCTTATCTCTTTAGTTTCATAAATCTTAAGAGTCAGTGGTTAGTCTTTCTGTAGAGTAAAAAAATCATTAATATATATATCATATCAATAAATTTATAGGTACTACATATCAACAGGAATGATGTTTTAATAAAAGTTAAAAACAGGATTTATAAAATGACAAACCAGTCATTAATGACTTATTATTTTGATTGTGAGAGTAATACTAAGATCATTAATTTTGTTGTCAAATAAATTTTACTTTAGACATACATATTCAGTGACCTATATACCCGATTACAATCAAAAGTGATTTACATACTAAACTCATGGCTATGAAAGTTGCTGCAAAAAGAAAAATTATTGTTTTGAAATGTACTACATCATCATCATCAGCCTATTACTAGTCCACAGCTGGACATAGGGCTTTCCAAGTGCACTCCACTGAGCACGAGCATGTCTACTTGAAAATGAACTTATTATAAATGGATAGTTACCATAACTTAGATGCTTACACAAGGAGCTAACCACAAAAGCTAACGCAAACCACCTAACATTTCAAACTAAGTAACTATAAAAAAAATCAATTCAAATAAATCAGAATTGCAATGAATCCATTGTTCATTTCCAGTGTCTCATAGCAACTATGGAGGCTCGGATGTACCTATGGCTCCCAGCAAAGAGCAGCAGACTCTTATGTGGCAGCAGAACTCTTACCTCGTTGATTCTGGCATCAACTCAGGAGCGGCCACTCAGGTGAGTCAACTATGTTAAATGTGGTTTACGAATGACTATTTTGTGTCCACTTGGGATACATAAGTCCCAACTATATCAATTGTTTTACAGTAACAGGTGTGCTGCCTTCCTTCTTTATCTACTTCTGTACCTCAGGATAAAAATAATGTTTGAATGTTTGCCTTCTCCTGAATGTTGGATGAAGTTTTTGATTTAAGCACTTACATATTAAATAGCTTAGAATACTAGTTTTTTAAAACAGAATTTACATAATTTGTAAACATTTAATATCTGGTATCTTAAAGCCTTCTCCATTTATAGCCATTAGACTCTGTCTGATGCCATTTTTGTAACAAGGTAGTCCGTGTTGTAACAATTTTGAAATCTGTTTTACAGGTGCCATCACTTACTGGCAAGGAAGATGACGAGATGGAAGGTGACCAACTTATGTTTGATCTTGACCAAGGATTCGCTCAGGGATTTACCCAGGAGCAAGTTGATGGTATGTTACTCACCTTTATAATATATTTTCTCCACATCTCATTTCTAAGGTTTTGTGTTGTACATTAAGATCACCATGACTTTACAATTGGTTGTTGTAAATAAAAGTGAAAAATATGTGAAGTTAAGTAAATTCTTAATTATGGTCCGTATCAAAATTGTTTCAATGACATTAAAATTTAATTGCTTCTGCAGATATGAACCAGCAGTTATCGCAGACACGCTCTCAGCGTGTCCGAGCTGCCATGTTCCCCGAGACTTTGGAAGAGGGTATTGAGATCCCTTCCACCCAGTTGGATCCGACCCAGCCAACTGCAGTCCAGCGTCTGGCTGAGCCATCTCAAATGCTGAAGCATGCTGTTGTCAATCTCATCAATTATCAAGATGATGCTGATTTGGCCACCCGGTGAGTAGTTTAGTTTTTCTGATAATTCATGGTTATTAGAGATCCACATGTTTCTCAGCCATTAATAAGTGTTTCGAAAGACTATGCAGAGTTGCTAATTACTATACTGTTGCGTCTGCTAATGACTCAGAAATATAATGCAATTTGTGTTTAAAAATAAATGCAATACTTGTCTTATCGTTATGACCATAGATCGGAATAGGTAGAGTTTTTTCATGTACTTTTGCAAAGTTTACATAACATGGATATGCCCATATAGATTTTGCTATTTTCGGTATCCGGTAAACTTAATACATTTATTTAATATTTTCACTTCTTCGCTTTAACAGCCTATTAATGCCCCCACTGCTAGGGTACAGGATTCTGTGTCCCTATGGATGGACACAGAATATATAGGTATAGGGTGACTAGGCCATAACCCACCACGCGGGCTCAATGTGGATTGGTGGGTATTAACGACTGCTAATGCAGCCGGGACCAACAGCTTTTGGACACCCATCCAATGACCAACCATTGCGAAAGTTGCTTAACCACCACAATCGCGCCGCGCAGGCGCTGACCATCTGCGCCAACGAGCTCCTCTATTAAATATATTTCAAATGAAAACTATCTACCTGTGTGTGTGTGAGTGATTTAAATAAATGTGTACAAAGATTTTTTTCGAATCTAATACTGTAACGACGATTTACATTCTTGAACTAAGACCAGTGCAAGATAGGCATGTAAATAGTGAAAATTAAATAAAAAGAAATTCTCTAATAGAAACGTTCATTTCAAGTTTGCATTATATACCTGCGCTTCACATATTTAATGTATTTTCTTTTTCAATTTCAATGGTGTGTTAAAATTGTAACGTACACTTCCAAACAAAAATAACTGTTTAAAAAGTGTTTCATTTCAGTGTGTGTAATCTAAAAATCATATAAACACGAAAATTTAATCTTACATTCCAGATTCCGGAAGCTTATCCATACTTTGATAATGTTATGATGCAAGTACTACAAAAAACTCTACCTATTCCGATCAATGGTTATGACAGTTCAATCCATTAAAAGTCCACGAAAATTTAGTATTCAATATTTTTTGCCATAGTAGAGAATGTTTTATTTCTTTAAATGAATTATTTGTACTTACTTATATATGTTTATTTTTATGTACAATATAACCTAATCTTTTTCTTCATTTATATTCAGCGCCATACCTGAGTTGATCAAGCTGTTGAACGATGAAGACCAAGTGGTAGTGTCCCAGGCCGCTATGATGGTGCACCAGCTATCCAAAAAGGAAGCGTCTCGCCACGCCATCATGAACTCGCCCGAGATGGTGGCCGCTTTGGTCCGCGCTATCTCATACAGCAACGACTTGGAGACGACCAAAGGAGCCGTCGGCACTCTGCATAACCTGTCGCACCATCGCCAAGGCTTGCTCGCTATCTTCAAGAGCGGAGGCATTCCGGCTTTGGTGAAACTACTCAGCTCACCCGTAGAATCTGTCTTGTTCTACGCAATAACAACCCTTCACAATCTCCTGCTTCACCAAGATGGTTCAAAGATGGCTGTGCGTCTCGCTGGTGGCTTGCAGAAGATGGTGGCTCTCCTTCAAAGGAACAATGTGAAGTTCCTTGCAATTGTGACAGATTGTCTGCAAATTCTTGCATATGGAAACCAGGAGTCAAAGCTGATCATTCTTGCTTCTCAAGGACCCATCGAACTTGTACGCATTATGCGCTCTTACGACTACGAAAAGTTGTTGTGGACTACCTCTAGAGTGCTAAAGGTAATATTTTTGTTGTTATTTTGTTTATTTATAAATAAATGAATGTCTCCAGAGAGAATCGAATGATGCAGTCAAACTTTTTAAGTCATAACCAGATCAGTGGCTTAATAAATATTGGATTTCTCTATTTATTTATTCCAGTCTGGTACTTTGCCTTTTATTAATATTTTTACGATATGAATATGATTATTTCAAAATTGACAATAAAATATTTTCGTATTGACTAATATAAGCCTCAGTACAGATTATAACTAAAAACAGTAGTATAGTCGACAATGAAATTGCTTTACCACCTTAGAAGTGAATTTTGTTTGCATATAATAAAACAACAAGTTCTATTTTTGTTTAAAACACCAAGTGACAGATATGTTGTAATTATTGACAATGAGCCTTAGCGAAATTTTATTGTAATGGAAGTTTTTGTCAAAAGTGATATAGCAATTTCATGGTCGACTATACAACAGTAGTAACAGGGCCCATCCTAACAGAAATTGTGGAACTGATCGCGTATCAAGTTGATACGCGATCAGTTCCACAATTTCTGGCTTGATACTATCAACACGCCAACAGTTGCTGTCAGACAGATCTTCAAAGAGATTTCTAAATATTCGAGGTTTTGTCATAATTTCAAATAATAATCTAGTCTCTTACTGCTTACCAAAAAATTATGTCCTGTCATTTTAGCCGACTTATTAATAATAAATTTAAGTTGAGTAATTTCAGTAAACTATTGTGAATTATGAATGTGCTTTTTGCTTTAGGTTTTGTCTGTGTGCTCGAGCAACAAGCCAGCCATCGTGGAGGCTGGAGGCATGCAAGCATTGGCTATGCACCTTGGCAACCCCAGCGGTCGCCTCGTGCAGAACTGCCTCTGGACTTTGAGGAACCTCTCTGATGCCGCCACTAAGGTAAGAATGTTTCCTGGGCTATTAAAATCCTTTGGTCCACGTTCGTAACTGACTTTCGTCTTCGTCGTGACTTCGTAACTTTCATAACCAGCTACGAACATGGATTTTTTTCTTGCTTTGATAACCAGCGAGGAAAACAGAATGAAAATACTCTCAAGGAAAATTTTTTCAACATTTGTGTTTTTGTAATTTGTTCGCAACAAAATTTGCGTTAAAAATATATAAACAAAACAAAAACATTTTATAAATAGCTTGCCTACTTCTTAACTGATCTTTAGTATTTGTAAAAATATTGTTCGGATGTTAATGACGCTAGTTGTTGACATGAAATGGGCGCCTTTGGTTTTCAAAGTAAAGAAGTAAATAGTGTTGAATAATTGCGGCGAGCTGGTTAGAACAACGATAGCTCAATTGGGAGAGCACCTGACCTGGTATGTCAGAAGAGTGCAGGTTCAAATCCTGCTTGTGGATTTTTTTTCAACATTTGTGTTTTTGTAATTTGTTCACAACAAAATTTGCGTTAAAAATTATATAAACAAAACAAAAACTTTTCAGAATGAAAATGTCGTTTTTGTAACCAAGTTTCATAACCAATTACGAAAGAAGATTTTTATTTCCATTTTCGTACCTGTGTTATTAATTAAGAAAATTATGAAAAGAGAGTCGGGTAAATACGTGAATCACGTGTTGTGTTATTCGAACTTTCTAAGTGTTTGCGCAAATATTTGCAAACATTGTGTTCTTTTGGTCACCTAATGGAAAGTAATCACCGCCGCCCATGGACGGGTGTCCATGGGCAAAACCAAAGTTATCGCAGATGCGTTGCCAACCTTACTAAATAACTGTTTGCAAACATTTCTGAGTTTCTTCTTTAAAGGGGCGCCGCGCGGAATTTCGAAAATTTACATGTTTTTAAGTCACTGGTGCTAGGCGCTGAATAGACTACTAGTGTAGGTTAGCTTGATCCTTTCACAAGGCCATGGTTGTCTTGGAATTTGATACAAATACCCAGAAACTGCGTGAACAATACGTAAAGTAATGATATCTAAAAACTTATTTCTTCAGAAACTTTGTAAATATAGCACATGAAACAATAATCCGACATCAAAATGTTTGTATTGATATTCCGCAGGCCACTGTTGTCTAATTTTTCATTTAAAAAATATGAATATGAAAATATTAAGACTTAATGTTTTTTACGCAAATAACGCCTTTGATTTTATGAAAGTAAACATTGCTCCAATTAAATCACCAGCCTACTCTGTACAGTTATTAGTTTGCGTGCGTATTCATGTTCAATTCATCATCAATCAAGCAATCAAATTCATCAACGCGCCGACCGCTAGCTATATGCCTAAACTCGCAGTTTTGCGTTCGCGCGGCACCCTCATAATGTTTGGCCGATTAAAAAAACACTTATTGAATAAAAAAAATTGACTGACTAAATATTGAATATATGATGTTAGTAACAAGCCTGTTTCCGTTCCAGGTGGAGGGCTTGGAAGGCCTTCTGCAAAGCCTGGTGCAGGTGCTGGCGTCCACCGACGTGAACATCGTCACATGCGCCGCCGGGATACTCTCCAACCTCACCTGCAACAACCAACGCAACAAGGTAACCATAATGCTGTGTAGTAAGCGCTGGCGGACATTTCGAAGAGTGCGCGCGGAAATTGCCTTCTTTCAATATCGCGGCAGTATACGCAGGCTGGGATACCACTTTAATGTTGTCAATATTCCAACCATCCGCACAAAGCGTTTTGCTAATTCTTTATTAATGCGAACAGCTAAGGAGTGGATCTTGTTGCCTGCTGATGTGTTCTCTGAACGCTATAACTTAGTAGGCCTCTTCAAAGCTAAAGTGAATGGGTTTTTTTTATAGGTAATCATGTTTCACAGTATGCCACATCTTTACTTAACATCAGGTGAGATGATGATGAAATGCTTACGTATTTACTATTTAAAAAAATACCGTCGCTAGTCTTTTGTCTCTATAATGCCGTCAATAATCTTTGCAGCCACATTCAATATTCCATGGCTGATTATTAGTCGACTGTCAACGCTTATGCGTTGGTTTGCGGTGTGAACATGTCGTGTTTCATTAAAGTAACATACGAATGCCGATCTTACGCTGTTGGGCGGTTAATCGTACATCTGTTTCTAATATTTTTTGCACAAAAGATACCAGTGGGTGTTACTGGGAGAGGGAAACCTCAGCAGGCCCCACTAAGATAATATAACTAATATTTAAAATTATTATTTGTTCATACTATTTACCTATATTACTAATAAACATGTACTCCGCGCCTCAAAAGGCAAATAATGATGTTAGTCCCGGCTGCATTAGCTAGCAGTCGTTAGTAAACGCCAATTCATCCACACTGAGCCCGCTTGTGTTTGTGTCGCACCAGTGAATACATAAAAATAAGTTGGTGATGATGCTGTAGCTTAAGGCAGCTTTGCGTAGCACTCCCAAGCGTCACCAATGCACGTATTGTTTTATGCATGACAACATGCATGCCATAACGTTGAAACCCGTTGCCTATTAATGTCACAACCGCCATTCCCCCTCCCCCCCCCCCTCCCTTTCATTTATTCTTGCACGATTTCGTATCATTTGTTTAGAGTTATCATCATCATCATATGTCCCCACTGCTGGGGCACGAGCCTTCCCTATGTATGGATAGGGAGAAGGATAGGGGCGGGCCCAGTGCAGATTGGTGATTGTTAACAACTGCTAATGCAGCCGGGACCAACGGCTTTATGTGCCTTATTTTACCTTCTAAAATTTTATTAGAAGAAATCAACCACTCTTAGGAAGTAAAAGGAGGAATCGTATAAAAAAATTGTGCAAAATCATATTTACGTAGATTTCTTTTTCGATACAAAAGCATTATTATAAGATTTTTGAAAAATGTATTATCTTCGAAGAATTGTCTGGACACCCAACCGATGACCGGCCTTTGCGATAGTTGTTTAACCTCAGCACTCGCAGATTGGCGCACCTGTTGCACCTGTGCACTGTTAACCACTTCGCCATCGAGCTCCTCAGAGTTGGAGTTATAGAATGTTTGTTTTGTAATGTTTGTTTGTTTTAGGTGACGGTGTGCCAAGCTGGTGGGGTGGACGCACTCGTCCGCACCGTGGTGTCGGCGGGCGATCGCGAAGAGATCACCGAGCCGGCCGTGTGCGCGCTGCGACATCTCACCTCGCGCCACGTCGACAGCGAGATGGCGCAGAACGCCGTGCGCGTGCACTACGGGCTGCCGGTCAGTATATAAAATACGCTTTAATAGCATCATGATAGGTGTGTAAAACATACCCATGCAAATGCAACCAAGTATTAAGAACATCGTGACAATATGAAAAATCATATTTTTGTTGTTTTTACTTTGCATTTACAATGCTTTATGTAGTGACAAAATAAAATTTTACTAGAAGAAATCAACCACTCTTAGGAAGTTAGAGGAGGAATCGTATAAAAAAAATATGCAAAATCATATTTACGTAGATTTCCTTTTCGATATACAAAAACAATTTTGTTTATGTGCATAATTTTTTTTACATAATATTTGGACGTCCGTTTTCTTTGGACCATGTAATTAACAACCAAGAACTGTTGTCTATATTCATGATGATTTACTATTGTTCGACACACTCGCCTTTTCAGTGTCTAATGAACACAATTTTCTATGCAGGTGATAGTGAAGCTGCTGCAGCCTCCGTCCCGCTGGCCGCTGGTGAAGGCGGTGGTGGGACTCGTCCGCAACCTGGCGTTGTGCGCCGCCAACTACGGCCCGCTGCGGGAGCACGGCGCGGTACACCACCTGGTCAGACTGCTGATGCGCGCCTTCAACGATACGCAGCGGGTGAGTGCAAAGAACTATAAGAGGATAGCAATAAACTACACCCGATCTGCACCCGAACGCTCGTGGATCCCTTAAAGTGAAACAGCTAGGCCCGTATTTCCAGCTGCTTAACCCTATACGTCTACTAACCATTGTAGTTAGAAGTGGGCTTCCAATCCCGCAACCTATATTCAATGTCGGTATTTGCGAGAGTCGGACATTTTAATCCCGCGGGATCCCGGTATTTGCGGAATCCCGCAAGTAAAAATTATAAGTAATTATTAAGGCAAATAAAACAATTAATGAATCTACATAACTCCACTTTTATTAAAGTTTTACTATTAGCATGAAATCAATCAAATTTCACTGTTTAATACAATCGCCCAATTTTTTTTTTAATTGACTTAACTTTTTTGTTCGCGGAATTGTCCTTTTGTTTTATTGTAAAAATTAAAAAAATTCAAAATTCAAAATCATTTATTCAGTTTAGGCTACAAATAGCTCTTATAAACGTCATTATGCCATCGGTTCGTAAGTCTATCTACTCTAGGCGGGAGATCTTGTACTGAGAAGAACCGGCAAGAAACTCAGCAAGTGTCCAGCTCTTTTCTCCCTTACAGCGTCATAAATATTGGAAAATGCCATATCATAAAAGGACACTTTCCATCACAAATTAAAACACAAAATATAAAGGACAGTTACAACATGTAAAAAAACACAAAAAAGAAAAAATTAATAAAATCAATATTTAAGTTTGCATAAACATCATTTTGTAGCTTTGAAGGGAGTTTTTTTTCTTCTTTTTAATGTCTACTATATTTAGCTAGTGAAACAAACACACTACTCTACATTTTTTATAGTGTTAAAATAAATAGATGCTAAGTAAATTAAAAAAAACGTTAGTATGAAAAATAAAATTTTATAAAATATCTTCATACAAAACGCCAATTTCACAGGTAAGGACCTAATATATAAGGTGTTAGTTGGAATCTTAGTCTATCTCTTTAATAATTAATAATTCATCTTTTTTATGATTTTTGTGACTACATCTAGTCCATATTTGTACGACGGTGCATACTAACAGCACCTATTAATTCCCGTTAGCAACGCTCGTCGGTCTCCGGCGGCGGCGGCGCGGGCGGCGCGTACGCAGACGGCGTGCGTATGGAGGAGATCGTGGAAGGGGCGGTGGGGGCGCTCCACATACTGGGGCGCGACGGCGTCAACAAACAGCTGATACGTCAACAAAACGTCATACCGATCTTTGTGCAGCTGCTGTTCAATGAGATCGAGAATATACAGGTCTGTGGAGTGGGGAGGTATGGGGTTAAAGCGAGAACGTACTGGTTCATTGAGTGGAGAAATTTATGGTTTATGACGTTTCTTTTCGTAAAAACACAAAAACTTACTTAGATCTAGTTTACAGTAGATATCAACCAGTTAGTTGGTTACTCTATTCTATTTATTTATATCAAGTTTCCTATTACACATTGTTAGTTACAACTTAAAATTGTATTAGTAAAAAAACATTGCTAATACTCTCTTAAAGTACTTCCACCTTTCACTGATAGCACTGAAAACTGACGTCATGCGTTTGCTATTGCTTAAAGTTGAGTAGCAACCATTCTGATTGCCTATTGTATTTTTTATTTCTTCTATGCTGTCGTGTAATTTTGTGTAGGTACTGAAGGAAAGATTGTCTATTAAATTATCTAATAGAGTTTATTTCTATTATGAAATGTTAGGATAAAAAATTATGTAAAAATGTATGCAAACAAATTCGTAAAAGGTGTTTACTATCAATGGATAGCGTTGTCGTAATCCTCAGAAAACAATATCTAATAAATAAATTGTATTCCAGCGTGTGGCTGCGGGAGTTCTCTGCGAGTTGGCCGTGGACAAGGAAGGTGCCGAAATGATAGAAGCAGAGGGCGCCACCGCGCCACTCACCGAGCTGCTGCATTCTCGCAACGAAGGTAACAAATTACTAGTTGTTTATTTATTTATTTGGTTTTTCAACATTTCTACACTGTTACAATACAATTTTAAGTATCCTAGTAACATATTAATTATAGTGTAGTCATCTTAGTTTACTCACAGTTTCAATATTTCACTCATTTATACAATGAGAACGACTGATTTCTTTTGCATAGACATTCGGGGTAAGGGTGTATCCTGAGCGAATTTCTAATTATGTAAGATTTAATCATCATCTTTTAATGTTAAAGACTACAACTAGAATTAACGGCTTAATGTGGGTCATAGCGTGTTGTTAAATAGCCTATAGCCGTCCACAAAAACTGGGCTATCAAAAGCAAAAATATTTTTTTCAAATAGTTCTAGAGATTAGCGTGTTCAAAAAAATAACGAGCGAGCCTTACAGTAGCCGCATATGATGCATAACATTTGACATCTCACCTTACTAATAAGCAATTTTAACATTATTCTGAAAAAAATGGGTCAGGTATTACATCATTTTATAACTATAAAATAAGTGCAGTAAAAACTCATTTGAAGACATTTGACATTTCAAAATGACCTTTGATAGACAAATGACACAATATGTCACATATAATAATAATATGTCATGTTCTTAATATCGATTTTAAATTTACAAATAGGCGCGCGCTTGCGCGTTTCCCCGACTTCCTGTCACACTGTTACAACTCCTTCCGTCACATTTCACGAAATTACTCCCACAAATTGTATATAAAAAAACTCTTTAACTTTATTATATTAGTTTAGATAGATAATGTGTTTTGATAATACCAGGGGTCGCAACATACGCCGCGGCGGTTCTGTTCCGCCTGTCTGAGGACAAGCCGCACGACTACAAGAAGAGACTCTCAATGGAGCTCACCAACTCGCTGTTCCGCGAGGATCCGCAGATGTGGCCCAACGACCTGGCCATGCAACCCGACTTACAGGTATTATCCGCATCCATCCACTCCAAAAGTCTTATTAAATTGATATTTTAAACTTTCTATAATATATCCCGAATTAAGTATAAAAATCTCGAAATATTCCATCGCACAACAAGAAATTTGGTGACTCGTTTCTTTGTCGCACCTCCAAAAGATGGAATAGTCTACTAACACTCGTTTTCCCTCCTCCCTCTAAAATGGGGTCCTTCAAACGAGGCGTAAAGAGGCACCTTGTGGGCCGGCAGGGTGAGGGTAACTGATGCTGCGTTGTTTTCACGCTGCACCAGTTGTCTTCGCGTTTGGACTCCATTTCCACTTAACATTAGGTGGAATGGAGTCATTTGCCGTGCTAACTATAAAAAAAATAAGTAACGGTAGGGAAAGGACAATAGGCGGATTTGGTGCCTTTTTTGAATATTTCTGCGTACGAATAAAACTTAAATGTGTAGAGGGCATGCATAATATTTCATTTTATATGACAGCTTAGCCCTAAACCGTAACAATTTTAATACATGAGCGATATAAGAACCAAATTTTCTGAATTAATGACAAACATCAAACTAACGTTTACTTTGTGAATAACGTTGTTGGTTACAAAATGAGTAAGGTTCTATATTTTTAGCTATAGTATAAGATACATTTTGTAATTGTTTGTTATTCCAATAAAAAAAATGAAGAACAGCTAATTTTTAAGCTGTAAAATCAGTTATTTACGTTTGAATGCATTAAGTATAGCTCATATTTCCGAAAATTTACGGTTTCGAGCTAACAATGTAATAGCAATTATTATCCATCTCTAGAAAATCTCTAATCATAAAAAAAGTCCTATTCATGCGAAAGAATACTGAAAAAGGCACCAACTCTCTATACAAATTACTCGGTGCCCTTTGGTACATGGTAAACTCATAAATATGAGCTTATATTTGTTCACTTGCGCTTCGCTTTAAATGTCAAATGTGTTGTGAATTTTGTTCCCCAAAATTTTCTTTTGTTATTGAACCTTTTACTTTGAAACGACTTCCTGTTTTTGATTTTGATCCAACCTCCCAATTCATTAGGACATGCTCGGGCCAGAGCAGGGGTACGAGGGCCTGTACGGAACCAGACCGTCGTTTCACCAACAAGGTAAACTTATATCACAACCGTAGACAGTTTGACTCACTAACTTAATGTGTCTTATCGAAATGAGGTTAAGAGCGTTTACGCCGCTCACTAGCGCCGCCAATGAAAAAAAATACATATCTAGTAATTAGAGATAGAAAATCAAATTATGCTCAACAAACTATTTGAATGAATGGCGTTATAGTTAAAAGTGGCCGTAACGTCTTATTTAACTAAACCATAACATGTGAGGTGTTCATTAGGTGCTGTAAAAATGCTAAATTACTTCATTCAAATAGTTTGTTGAGCATAATTTGATTTTCTATCTCTAATTACTAGATATGTTTGTTTTTTCATTAGTGGCGCTAGTGTGCGGCGTAAACGCTCTTATTTGTTCACATGTTCTTTACTGCGTTCATAAATTGCGCGGCATCATAGTAGGCAGAGGATCGGGATGTATCGTGCGTATTCGTACGAAAACGCATCCAAAGTTCGGCTTGCCTATGATTTTAAATGTCATCAGTATAATCTTTTATAACAATATTTCTTGTAGGAAGAATATACTAAGGCATCCTTTGCGATTGCTTGTAAGAGTAACTGTTTTTGTTTTAATTTATTTTGTACAAAAATCTTTCGATAGGACACGTCAACTAACCAGGTAAAACGTAGTTATTAATAGAGATATTGCAAATGATGTCCTATACAGAAACAAATAGTTAACAAATTGTTATGACCTTTTATAATTGTAGAATGACATTGGAATGTCATAGTTACTTCTTTTTAAGTTATTATTAACAACAAAGATCTTGTTCTTTATCTCTCTGTTCTCTTCCTTTTTCTCTTCTTTATTCCTTTATGTATTTTTAACGTTAAAAAATTTCTTTAACATTCTATATCTCTATTTTATTGGTAACTATTATTATTGATAGTGCACTACCTAGTAAATTTGATAAACCTCACTTAGTAGATTACTAGCTCTTTCAATCAACCAGCGGGTATTGTAATATCTATAATAAGCCATACATATAACTGATTGATACGAGTGTTTACTCCACTGATTGGTATGAAAGCACCACTGTGTTCCTATCATATAAGTTGTCATAAATTATGTATAAATATATTTTTCTCTCTTCTTTACACGCAGCTTAATCCGGGACCTATTTATCACTAAACGCAGGTGATGGGAATATTATTACTTTAATTGTGTTGTGCCCTAATAATTACTATATATGTTTGTGACCATATATTTTGTGTATGTTATACTTTCTGTTTCTCTTACAAATGATTAGGTGTGATTATAATACCACAGCATGCTAAATCTAATTATAAAATATTTAAGCATATCCCTTTGACAATTATTCCTTGAAAACAAAACTAAAAGCTTTTACTATTAAATATGTTAGAGAATAACGCTTTTAAAGTTACCGCTGCTTCACTGCTATATTGAAATAGCAGCAGCTGCTAAAACATGCTAAATGCACAACACAGCAAAAAATATTTCTCTAAAGATTGAGAGCATGCAAATATTTTTGTAATAAAATTCAAATATATTTTTCATACAAAGAAAGTTAAATTGGTTACAATTTCAGAATAATTTATTTGCGCTATCGATACATTGAACATTTCTGGGACGCCACAACGAAAATAGAAGTATCGATTTTCATTAGCTGTCTTTTTCGTACGTAAGAATATTGCTATCAAAAGTGGAACACACAGATATATTGTCTTGATTTTATTTTGTTGCTTTTTTAATTGTGGCAAAGAAAATAACAAAAATTGTGATAAGAAAATGTTACTGGATTTAATGCCCGAAATAAGATAAATATATTTAATTTTACGCCCTATAGAAACAGTACAGTATAGTACAATTACAAAGGCAACACACTATTAAAGCTAATTATGCTATTGATTATCACTGATAGCAGCCCGATTCTCTAGAATCCAACTGCACGACGAAAACAGCAAATACAGTCGATACTTCGTTTTTCCATAAGCCTATTCACCAAACAAACATTATATATGTACATTACAACACGTTCCCAACGTTTCAGGCTACGATCAGATACCGATAGACTCGATGCAGGGCTTAGAGATAGGCAGCGGCTTCGGCATGGAGATGGACATCGGCGAGAGCGAGGGCGCCGGCGCCGCGTCCGCGGAGCTCGCCTTCCCCGAGCCGCCGCACGACAACAACAACGTCGCCGCCTGGTACGACACTGACCTGTAGGCTGGACCAGACGTTGTTACATTAGCTTTAGTGCGGCAGACGTAGGAACACTTCAAATTAAACGCTCCGAGATGATTTTGACAACAAACATACACTACATTTTGTGTATGTTTTTTATGACCTTATCGTTCTAGATTAAGCAGTTATGATGTAATGATATCACAGTTACTTTTTGTTAAGTAACTTTTCCATTTGTGAAGGCAACGTTCAATTACAAGACTTTAGTAAATAGTTACTTAATTGACATGTAATCGACAAACAATTGAACTTCTATTGTGTACGGGTTTCGTGGCAGTCAACGTGATAAACGTTGCTCTACGCAAAGTAACTGCGGTGTTGATGCGCTATTTGTTACTTTTTGTCCGAGTGCAATTGAAATTGAAGTGAATTCTCACGACAGATTAAATTGCACTCGGATCGTGTAAATTATTCCCAGAATAAAATGTGTCCCATGCTATTCAAAGGGCCTTTAACTGTCTGTGCAGAAAATCACGTCGATTCTGTTGATATCTGCTTATTTAACGGAGCTGACTTACGGTCATAAAAATATACAAATATTGGTTTCTTTGAACGTCTAATTTGAAGTGCACTAAAGTTTGAATATGGACTTTGTTAGATTGTGGATGATTATATCGATTTAAGAACTGAAATTGGTTTGGAATTAATAACATGAATGATTATGCAAAACACTTGAAATCTAAATAAATTTTGTATGTAAATTGAAATCTACGTATGAGTTCCGTTCTAAAAATATTTGTCAACTAGCATTGTCCATGTTTGCTTTTGGTTTTCCGCCATGTCACTTTTGCGTCTCCTGAAGACTTACTTTCTATAAAATTAGTTAATTTTAGGCCTATTATGTCAGCATGTTTTTGCGTGCTCGTTTTTAGTTTGGTTTAATTCTAAAATTTTCAAATTTATCCAATGTGTTTTTCGATTTACTGTTAAAGTTCCATAGTTTCTCAACTACTCATAATAGGTAAAGTAACCAAAATTATTGTAGTTTCCGCGTTATGCTAAGTTAGTCTTAATATTATGCGGAGACATGTTCGTTGATATTACTTTACCGCCAAACTATATTTTGTAACGTGTAACAACATATGAAAACAATGTTTGAAACGATAGTGCACTGAACGATAGCAACCTGTGATACATCGAGGCAGCTTCACAAAAATCATGACCTGAATATAAGACGGCGTATGTCAAAAAGTTACCCACACCTTTAGGACTGAATTGCCATGTTTTATTTCATATTGGTGCTAAGTTAAATTTGAGAATTCTCTTAAATTTTAATCGCTTGAGTGATCGCCCTGCATTGATTATATCACTCTTTTTATACTTGACGTATAAAATGCGTGAAATCGGAGAATAGGGTAAATAATAATAAGATTTTTATAGGCTTTAAAAATTCATCAGTCTTTATCAAATTGAAATTAATATGTAAGGAGCATTTATGAAGTATTTGATTTTTGATTTTTTTTAATGATTATTAGAATATCGTGTTTTTATTTTGTTACAATGAAACGATTTATTTAAATAATGGACAAGACTGGACGTTTGAGCGTGACGTGTATTTGTTTTAATGTTTGACTGCCATTTTTAATTCAATTTGTGAGATTTGAGGCGCCAGCGTCAATGAAGTATGCCGTGGCGTTTGAGCTATTAATATTCGCCATATAGACGCGTAACATTATTATTGACATTATTAGTAATTAGAATTATTAAAACGGTGTAACGTTCTCAGCTGTAGTTGTTAGGTAGCCGATATTTAACTTACCTACAATGTAATTAATTCGTATTATCTTTTAATTTGCATGCTTTGCGTGTTGCTAGTAGAAACTGTGAAAGTATTACTTGAAAACTTCCATCACGATATGGAATTTGTCTATCTTATTAATGGTATCTTCACGGTTTTTACAAGAAATAAGCCTGTTTAAACTGTAATACAATAATTCTACTCAGTGTCAAAAGAGCTCCGTATGAAATGGTACTTAAAATATTTAAAAAGTTATTGTGTCGAAAGTACTATAGACTGCTTTTACACAAATCTGAATATTCAGAAATTAGAAAATGCACTCCAAACTAACGTAACCCACCCTCTTAGCAGAACGTATCGACTTAGAATAATGTAATCGATTAATTGTAAGATTTAGAATTAATTACGTATTGTCCTTTTAGGGGTTCTCCTATATTAATTTTTCTATTTGACATTTTAAATCATCTTTGTCAATGTATTTATATTTGATGTTCTATAAAAACATTGCTGAAGTGTGAGACTCCGTGTCCACGTATGGATAATAAAATAATTTAAATAAAATATTTGTATTATTTTCTATCACATACTCATATTTCCCTATTTCTGAAAGAAAAGATGCTAATGCTAAATAGTAAAAAAGATGCTAATGCTAAATAGTAATAAGTGAAGGTACTTAACACAAAAGTTCATCATTTATTGTTATAAGTAAAACTGCTACCATTACAGTGCTAAGAGGAGAAGTAAAGACAAAATGACGACATCCTATTCATAAAAAAATGCCCTAATAAGATAAGTCTAGTAAGAAAAGTCGTGGGTTCGAGTCCGAAATTGAGGCAGGTATAAAAATAAAGGTAAATAAGTATAGCATTGTAACAATTAAGAATAATCAAATAGGTAGCTCCTTTATCCTTACGACCTCCTTGGTCGAGTGATTTGTACGCCGGTTTTCATGGTGTCGCCATCTCTGAGGTCCCGGGTTCGATCCCCGGTCGGGTCAATTTAGAAATATTTTAAGTATGTTTATCCGTTGTCTAGTAACCATTTAACGAGTTTCACAACGAAGCTTCTCTTGGGCTAGATACCTAATTAGTGTGAGTGTAGGAAAGTTTCTTTTTTCTTAACTATTGATCAATGTTTGTATAAACATAAGGTGAACGAGGCGGGCAAACTGTCACCTTCTCTCGTCGCAACAGCGATGGATCGTCCCGCGTAAATATTTTTACTGAAGCACGTAGGTACCTATATTTTGCCTTACTAGTGCCAATTTTGGAAACTAGTAAGTTTTATATTGCTTTTTTTTAAATTTGTTCATGACCTCTAGAACATGAATTCTAGTCCTCCAGTCGAAAACTTAATTTATACGTTTATACTCTTTATAGGTGATGATGATGAATGATAATAGAAATGAGAAGTGAGAAATGATATACCCCCCAACCCCTCGAGTATCTCAGTAAAGATGTGGGGCTTTACTAAGTCCTCACGCGACTTCTTGAGAGAATTCGAAAAGTGCCGTTGCACTGTTTTGTTTCATTTGCCAACACACATGCACACTCACGAACTCTTAACGGTTAATGATCCACCATTATTTCACATTAATATTCGACATGACATAAATTTTAGAAAATAAAACAAAACCGCAGACATTACTCTTCACTTTCCCGCCAAGAAGTCCTTATATATTGCGAAAGCAAATGCATACCACAGTAAGTAGTAAGTTTTACCCTAGAATTGAATAATACTTCTTCAATTTTATGGTTACTATGTTACCATAGAATAAATAATAAGTATAATTAGTTAGGTGTCTACTTGTATGGAAGAAACAACTTAATTATTCAGTAGATAGCGCACACCATAATTTTCGAATTCCCAGTTCACAACTTGCTCGTCCACATCGAATACTTGAGGCCCTCATATGCATTTAAGTTCACCAACAATAATTACCGACAACAGTTCACTCCTCAGTAATTACAGGTCGAACGGTTATCCGAAAGCCATTTTCAACCTTATGCCCTTGCGATAAGTTGTATGCATCAGTCGTCACCCTAATTATTAGTGATCGTCCCACAGGAAAGGCCGAAAACCATTTACCCGTATGAAAGATACATGAGTAAATTTCTGTATGATTGCCGGGCTTGGGTTGTGATTTGGGGAGTCCCCAGTGAATTATAGATAGATTTGTCGTGCATCATGTCAAGCAAGTAATTAAAACTTACCTACTAATTACCTATGGTACCTAAGTAGCTTTATACTTTCTATATAGGCGGAGGTGCAGGATGGCAAGTACAGTCAGCGTCATATTCATATAAAGTAGCAGTTACAATGAGCAATTGCTCATTGTAAAATAATTATTTTGAAACATCAAAGTCCTCACTTTTTCATTCAACCAAAGTCTCTTCTTTAAAAAAAAATGGCAATAGGCCCTATATATGGCCCTATATATTTTTTTAATATTTCGGTGTTGGTCAAATAGTTGTAATTCATGAGTACCTACTCACAGCCGAATATGATTTACACGTGTTTTCATTTTGATCCTGAGCGTTTTTTTAATCGTTTCCAATACGCATGATGACAGCTAGGGAATGAAATCTCGATCTCGCGAGATCTCGACCTTTTTTTCGATATTCAATCTCAACGACCTGTAATCTCGACATATGTGATATCGATCGAGATCTCGACAATATTGATCGAGATTATCGAGATTTTGGGACATGAGAGTGCGCGAAAAAGACAAAGTGTTGAAAAAATTCCACAAGCGGGATTCGAACCCCCGAGTTCCATATTTTTGAATACCCTGGCGGCGTGGTTGCATTTGGCGGTTTGTTTGTTACATTGTTACTGGTGGTCTGTGAGAACTCATATATCTGACGTTGTTCGTGTTCCAATATGTTTGCACAAGACGGAAGGTCTAAAGAATTTGTTGACTTTGGTTGAGTGAATAATAGTGAGGACTTTGGATGTTTCAAAATATTTGCTCATTGTAACTGCAACTTTTATGACGCTGACTGTACCCAACATTTTTTGGGAGCTTTAATTTCATCTGATGGTGGTAACTAAGTGGTTTATGGCCTAAAGGTGGTAGCACACGTATCACCCGGAATCTTCAGTAACTGAGCTATATTATCTCTTAACCGTCGTAACGATAATATTCGTTATGATCAGAGGTCGGAATCAGGTAGAGTTATAATAATATGTACTTGCATTGAAAAGTTGATATTAATATGGATCTTCCCGGAATTTCTAATTGCATTTCCGCGTTTGTTTTATTTTGTTCTCACGAGCTATGTTGTGCGAACTACAAATGTGGCAACATCGCGCGTGTGCGCATTGGAACTTTGCAACTTCGGACATCCGATGTCGTTGATGTAAATTTGGCAACGTCGCGCGTGCAGTGGTTTAAATTGTGTAAAAGCAAATAACTTTTTTATTTAACAAATCTCGGGTTTTTTCTGCTCTTTCAAATTTAATCTCGGGATTTGAGGCATATCCACTTTATTCTTACGCTGTATGAAATCAGTGTAAGTACACAAATAACATTACCTAATTCCGACCTCTAGTTATGATTAATGTGATGACACCTGTAGCGACATAGCCGCAGACGCCAGTCGTATCCCTACACGCGTATCACGTCGGGGTCACCACTGTGGTATTTATAGTCTCTCTTAGTCTCTTATGGGTATCAGAAGGTTACTTATAGGGTTGATGAATAAAACGATGAATTACGTAATAATTGTCTATTGCGTGTCACTACAATATAATATACGTATGAACTAAGTACACGTAACAAGACGGGTGGGAACGCGTGTAGGGATACGGCTGGCGTCTGCGGCTACGGTGTTTGCTACGCCGCTACGACTACGGGCTAAACTGTTGACCCAACGCTATGTCGCTACAACGCCTTTAGATATCTAATAGTTGTTTTGTCAGACGGACTTCAAACAAAGCCCTACAACAACCGAGTTTTACCTATAATATGTACTGGGAGTGGTCCGAAATGCATTTGAGACCGGTGATCTAACCATTACACTACAATATGTAAGTACATTGTACACCAACTCGGCATATTAAGTAGGTATAGTGCTATTTGGGGAAGATTCTGGTCATCTGTATTACAACAAGTAAAGGAAATAATAAAAAAAGTTCACTGGCAAGTATATAAATAAATTATTATTTAAAAGTAAACGAAAAAAACTAAGTTGGCAAACTAACAACAATCATACGCTATTTTGATTTAACACATTAGTACCCTTAAGTTCTTAGGGCACTATAGGTAAACATCAACATCTACCTAACCACAAAGCCCTGTCACCAAAGAACACCCTTCATTTCACAATTATGCACCCGCCAAATTGCACATGTCCCCAATTACATGGCTCAACTATTTTCCCAATTCACCTAAGCCGGGTCGAAGTTAGTGCAAGATTAGTGCTCGCGCGGTCTAAGTCCTAATTGCGCATAATAACCGTTCGGGACAAAGGTGGGGTAGATGCCGCGCGGTCTGCGGCTGCTCCTACCTTCGCAACAATTTGGGGGTACGCTGAGTTATGCCGTCTTAGCTTATAGTTTCTAATACATGGGAGTATTTGCTGAGAGTTTGATAGGTGATCGCAGCCTGTGAGTACACAATAGGTAGGCACGTCACGAGCTTATAAGGTACGTGCTTAATAAATAATTGTCACGGGTAATTATTAACTATTCCGTGTTTATTGTGGATCTCAATATAACCGTCGGTCGTGGTTAAGGCGCATGCAACTGTGCCGTTAAATCGATTACGCAAAGAACAATAAAGGTACTTTACGTACAGACGCCAGCACATTGACGTATCCAAAACTGTCAAATCACACTATCACACTAATATTATAAATGCGAAAGTTAGTGTTGTGTATGTATGTGTGTATATTTGTTGCTTCTTCACGCTGCAACGGATGGATGGATTTGGATGAAATTCGGCATACAGATAGTTTATAACCTGGATTAAAACATAGGATACTTTTTATACCGATATTCCCACGGGAACGGGAACCACGCGGGTGAAACCGCGAGCGGCCGCTTGTTTCTTTAATAAATGTTCAACCATAGTATACACTAATTATTAAAATGCGAAAGTTTGTGAGTATGTGTGTATATTTGTTGCTTCTTCACGCTGCAACGGATGGATGGGTTTGGATGAAATTCGGCATGCAGATAGTTTATAACCTGGATTAACACATAGGATAGTTTTTATCCCGATATTCCGACGGGAATGAATCTCATACCTTTTTCTATATTTGGTTCATTTGTTGCTTCTTCACGCTGCAACGGATGGATGGGTTTGGATGAAATTCGGCATACAGATAGTTTATAACCTGGATTAACACATAGGATAGTTTTTATCCCGATATTCCGACGGGAATGAATCTCATACCTTTTTCTATATTTGGTTCAGACAGGACAACGTCTGTCGGGTCAGCTACTTTGTCCTACTAATATTATAAACGCGAAAGTTGTTGTTGTCTGCTATTTGTAATGATTAAAAGAAAAAAATGTCTATTGCTTGTTCCTGTCAGGTCTGGTAGCTACATTTCGTGTTTTAACCAAACATACAAATTAGTACTAGTAACGTTGCTACAATGTAAAGGCGAGTGGCACATAGCTTGTCACCCACCATCCTAACTTTTTTCATTAAAAAGTTTAACATTGAACGAGGTCGACCGATTGTCACGCGCATTCGACGAATAATTGCGCTGATTATTGTACCTTATTTAACCATTCATTACTTACTTAACTTAACTTTAAAAAAAACAGAGAAAAATAATTAGAAAATTAAAAACTAAAGACCTACAAATAAAAGATGTATAAAGCCCCTTTGCTTACCCATAAAATATAAAAAAGTACTTAATTATGTGCTTTGGGGTAACGCTACTGATGTAGCGGCTGTCTATTTTGCAAAAACGATTTTCTTAGAATCATAGCTCTAGCAGGTAGTAAAGACATGTAGAATGTTATTTGCAAAATTCCAAGTTTTAACAGTAACTTCCTATTTATATTTTTGAATTATGCCGACTTGTGAGCAATCATGCTCACTACTTTCAAAAGATCGGAGATAGGCCGAGTCGCTACATTTATATGGCCATTAAAGTATACAACCATTTGTCAAACTGCATCGAAGACCTCGAGGGTAGTAAATTTGAAAGGGAGCTCTAAAATATTCTTATGTCTCATTCTTTTTACAACATGAAAGAATATTTTGAAAATAAATTGTAAGTTAGTTCAAATTTTAATTAGGTAGTTGTTTAATATTTCACAGTGCCTTGAAAAGTTAAATTTGTAACAAACATAACACTTTTATTGTACTTATTGTTATAAATATAAGGTTAATAAATGATTTTGAATATAGTACTAAGATACACTTCTCTACTTATAGTTCATTACAGTTTATTTATCTACTCTCATCTTTATGTTATCATAAGCCAAAAAACTTACCACTGCTGAGGTAAGATCGAATAAAATGGAAACCAAACTGCGACGAAATCGTAGCCTCAGCTCACTTCACTACACCTAGCCAGCCAGCCGTGTTCATCCCATTTCTGGATACTCGTAGCTTGCCGTCTACTCGTACTATTCTATCGTTATCCCTTTACATAATTTGACAATGTATTGAAATATTAGGTTGGGGAAATAGTCTTTTTTTCGTATATAGTATGTATGAACTTGTAATAAAATGTCTTTGGCTATGCTATTTGTATCTGGCTGGTTTTGGTATCATTAAAAGTTTAAATTTTAAAGAAGATAATTCCAAATTCTAATTAGGAAAATGAGTGATCTTCATTTGTTTTTCTTACTGTCAAGCTGAGTGAATCTAATAAAGAAATTCGATACACTTTAAAATTTTACTACAAAAAAGGTAAAAATGCAACGCAAGTCGCGAAAAAAAAAATTTGCGATGTTTATGGACCTAGTGCAGTGTCTGTAAGAGTAGCACAAATTTGGTTTAAGCGTTTTCAATCTGGAAAATTTGATGTCAAAGATGCACGTCGCTCAGAGTCGCCCAATTAGTTTTGAATTTTCTTAAAAAATGCGAAGAAACTATTTCCCCAACCTATTATACTTATTACTCGTAATTGAAATAGGAAAATTTGTAGGTAGTATAGGCACAGATTACTTAAGAGCGTTTACGACGCACACTAGCGCCACTATTGAAAAAAAAATCATATCTAGTAATTAGAGATAGAAAATCAAATTATGCTTAACAAACTATTTGAATGAAGTAATTTAGCATTTTTACATCACCTATTGAACACCTCACATGCTATGGTTTAGTTAAATAAGGCGTTACGGCCACTTTTAACTATAACGTCATATTTAACTAAACCTTAACAACTCAGGTGTTCATTAGGTGACGTAAAAATGCTAAATTACTTCATTCAGATAGTTTGTTGAGCATAATTTGATTTTCTATCTCTAATTACTAGATATGTTTTTTTTTTCATTGGCGGCGCTAGTGTGCGGCGTAAACGCTCTTAATAGGTATAGGCATGTTTGCTGCCACTGCGTTCGAAACTTGAACGAAACTCAAATATTTTTTTCATATCTAACCTGTGTATGCCTGTGTAATAATAATCTGATGATGAAGATGAAATATATACTATAGCCTTCCTCAATAAATAGACTATTCAACACAAAAATTACTTTTCGATTCAAACCAGTAGTTCCTGAGATTAGCGCGTTGAACTATACAAACCAACAAATTCAGCTTTATAATATTAGTATAGTTATATTGTTTTCAACCTCCATTTTAGTCTTTCACAGCTTCATTAGCTTTTAAATCAATCAAATCGAATAACAAACGCACTTGTCGCAACTTGCACCGAATACGAAGACCGAATGTAAACAAACAACACGCGACGCGCCGCGCCCGCGCTCTTCCCCGCGCTCGCCCTACGAGCTTAGAAATCAGATTTTTTTAATAATAAGAATTCGTGGATAAAAACAACACAAATTATGAATAGTGTTTTATTACACCATAATAATCAAAAACACGTAAACTCTAATAACTTGCACTTTCTTTTGTGGCTTTTACAGGGTTTTGTAACAAAAAATATAATATCTATAAATATCGTGGATGAATTCGACACAAAATATTTTGAACAACAGATATCAGTACTCTAAAACGCGTAACACTTATTTAACCTATTGTAATATTCTTTCAGAGCTAGTTGGGCGACGTTTTAGGTACTGGTTAAATATCAGGATTCTCGTGGACAGAGATGACACAAACTGTCTATGTACATCAGTTACTACTTCGTTATTATGATGACAGTAAAATTTTCAACTCTAATTTTCTTTTCGTCCAAAAAAGATCGAAGCGACAAATACCTAAATTTCTACCTATGCAAGTACCTAGGATGACACAAACTAATGTATTAGGTTGGGCAAAAGGTCCGGAAACTATATGCGAAACACAGACAACTTTAATATTTTTGAAACCTCAAAACCTAGCGCTATCGGTCTATGTAATTCTATGTACTTATAACGTATCTTCCTTTGTATACAGAGTGTTTTTTTTAACTGGGACGGTATGAGGAACTTTAATACCATAAGAGATACAGAGAAACTGTACTGTCTTAGGAACCATCAAGTCTTTTTTTGTGATAACAATTTGCTGTGCCAAAATTGGATCCCATTTTAAAAAATACACTGTATTTAATACTATTAATGAAGATGTAAAGTTTGTGAGTTTGTTTGTTTGAGGAGAGTAATCTCTAAAACTACTGATCCGATTCCAGAAATTCTTTCACTGATAAAATACTACATTCCTTGCAGGTAAAATAGGCTATATTTTATTTTGATTTAAAAAAATGCTGTTTGTTGTTTTATTTGGGAATCATAAATTTGTACAGAATAATACGAAATCTACGTGGACAGGTCGCGGGAAAAGTGCTACTCCGTATATTGGCGGTCAGCCTCTTGCTGTTGGTTGTGAGACTCTGGACGATAGCAAAATGGTCCGACTATGTAAATTGCTACGGGCTATGGCGTAGTGACTATTATTTAATATGTATTACATCGGGAAATTAGGCTATAACGTTAGTACCACAACTACTATTATTACGCTGTTCAAATGCGGGTTGCTATTATAAGACAACAACCGCGGACAAAAACTTAACTTGCCGTCCGAAGGACAAAGGTGCATATGATAATATTTTTCACTTGTTACCCTGTCTAGCAAGATTTTAAGCCGACGACACGTAAGCCGTTGTCATAACAAGTTCAAAAATATAAGACGTATTATACCTAATTATTAAGTACATAATTATGTGATATAGTGAAGTGACTATGCCCTTACCTCTACTGTAGATCGTAGGTAGGTAGGTTTAAATTAGCAGTTAATTTATTAGTTTACCAAATTTAGGCAATTTATCTATTATCTTTAAATATAAAAATCAATTGCTGTTCGTTTGTATCGCTAAAACTCGGAAATGGCTAGACCGATTTGGCTAATTTTGATTTTGAAATATTTGTGGAAGTTCAGGGAAGGTTTAAACGGCGAGAAACATAAATAATAATAAGTAACGGATAATACTTAAAACGACAATTTAATTTTCCAATGATTTGTTTGTTTTGTTGTCATGGAAACTGTCAAAGCGATACGAAGTCCGCCGGGTCAACTAGTTTATAATAAAAGTTAAAGTTTTCCTTACAATAGATATTGACGTACCGCCTACATAGACATAAATTATAAATTAAGATTCTACATTTTCAAAAATATTTATCAAACTGCTTATCTTTGTCGAGTTTATGGGTTATTTCATTTACGACTGTCATTATTGGCTGCAGCCCGCGTTCCCCTGCAGCTCGGTTTACGACTGTTTAATAAAGCCTTTAATAAACCTTTGCTTTAGGGCACTGGAGATAATATGATTTTTATGGACAACATAGAAACCGCATCTGTCCGGCTCATTAAGGGAATGTGGAGGCACCTTTCTCTCTACCGCAATGTAATGAGAAAATTGTGTAAAGGTCTGATTTTTTTGTGACTGAAAGGAGCACTTAAAAATAAGAAGACTTGGAGAGGCACGTAATGGAAAGTTGGTTCAAATATATTTTTTCTTAGAAGAACATACCTACTTACATAGTTCATTCTAAATGAGTTCAAACTGTTGAATAAATGAAATGAAATGAAATACATTTATTGGCACACACTACAAATTTACACGATATTCACAATAACAATATAGATATAGATATAAATAATAATCTATATCTATATTTATATCTATATTATCTATATTATATAATATTATAAAGCTGAAGAGTTTGTTTGTTTGAACGCGCTTATCTCAGGAACTACTGGTTCGAATTGAAAAAGTGTTGGATAGTCCATTTATCGAGGAAGGCTTTAGGCTATATAACATCACGCTGCGACCAATAAGAGCGAAGAATCACTGGAAAATGTTGCAAAAACGGGAACAAGAGCCTAAAAAATTAAAAATGCTGCCGAAAGTCACTATCCCACGCGGACGAAGTCGCGAGCACAGCTAGTTTATTAATACTAAAGAAATAGAGGTACCTATCTACAGCAAAAATGAGTTATTAAACTATATGTTCAATTTAACTAAAATCTTTTGATCTATTTCTCAGCATCAATTATCCTTTGATAGCGAAGACATTTCACCAATATTTCTGATGCTGTAAGAGTGGAAATAGACATGCCCTAACGAGCTCCTGCCAGTCCTTCACACTACAAGATCTTCAGCCGTAGGACCAACGAATAGATGACGAATAGATGACTTGCATAAGAGATAAGTGAAAACTACTGGCGATAGTACAGTCAACAGCAAAGGTAACTGATGATTAGTCAATTTTCAAAATATGAAATCAGTATGAAAATCAAAACTTTTTAAACGCATATCAAAAAACCTTCGAGTGTCTACTAGTACCTTCTACTAGATTTTGACTGTAGTTATATAGAAAATACCGACTTACACTCCTGAAACTTAATTTTGAAATCTAGTAAACATCATCTACTGTTGCTGTTGACTGTACTTCCTACTTTCGACTACTCAAAGTTAAATATTAGTTTATGACCCTTGTTTTTAAGATTAAAGGAAAAATATGTCGTCGCCGGTGGCACTATCCTACCTACTTTTATTACTAGTACTTCCTCTATCTTCCTGCTGCCGAGACATAGCATATATAAGTTTCCGTGTAGAAAAGAGGGATGGAAGCACTTTTACATTTAACTTGAAACCCCTATAGAATTTTTCAAGACTAACCAATCACAAAATTTGAGGAACAATAAAATTTTGATAATTGAGGCGTTGCTTCGAACACTCACAAAAAGTAGATAACTTTAACTACATCGAATACTTAGGTACCTACCAAATTTCGCATTCGGTACGCAATGAGGGTCGTAATAAAAATTTCATTGTCTATACCATCTACAAAATTTTTACCGTTATGCCGATAGTCCCTCGCTTCAGTTTGAGGGAAATCAGCCTCTGTCCTCGTTATACTCGGTCTATAATATAATGTAAGTTATGTTATTTTCTTTCATATTGCAGAGCAGATCCTATTCTCTATTTCGTTTTTCTCCATGTTCGAGCTCTCACAAAGACAGTATAGATAATAGTAGGCACTTCTAGAGGGCGGACGCTTAAAAATAAGTAAGTACATATTTTTTACTGCGATAACACTTTTGTTTATCCGTTTCCTACGCTACACATCACTTTTGAACTGCTCTCTCGATTACGAGTTTGCATCGCGCAACGAATCACTTTTGTAATGTATTGAATTATTATAAAATTTTGTGATTTGGTTAAGACATACTTTTTTTTTTTTTTTGTAAATTGCGTAACTTTTATTATAGCTGTGCTGTTTCTTGCGCCGATACTTCTCCACAGCTAAAAAAAAAAACGCCCTGAACGGGCAGAAGTTAAATAAATGTTTGGAGGATTCAAAAGCACATACATAAAAAAAAATAATCTGACTTCGACTTTGAATCAATTGCTAAAATAATTAAATTATTCAAACGCTCAACTAAAATAACAAAAAAAATGCCTGCCTACTGATCTGACACTGGTCCCTAAACGTTATCGTTAGGGTCCCATTAAGAAGTTTCTTAATTTCAACGAGGCATCCTTCCGGCAAGCATCGCGCCTCACCTGCCTTTTGGAATTAACGACGGCTTTTTTTACGGCTTCTCACTGGATCCTTCGCGATTTTTCAGGATTTGTCGAGCTTGAACGATATAAGATTTTATTCCTGAATAGTTAAGGTTTATTTTCATTTCATTGTGTTGAATGTTTTTGTTTACCTGTTTGCGGTTATTGCTCGACGCTTTGTGTGTTTAGCTTTTAATATAGTAAAAAAGTCATATTTTAAAATAAGAAAGCTATTTAATTTTTTTTTCTATTTATTTATACCCATGGTATTTTCTGTCAGTTGTTTACCTAATTATATACTTTTTTAATTTATGATATGAATAGGTTTAAGATTTATTTATAAATTCAAAACTATGACGTTAGTATGTGTCTAGCGGTTTTAAAAGTAGTATTTGTTAAATAAATAATTAAGAAGTAAATTTAAACCAGCCAGCATTTTACTAATTCATTGTCTTCAATAATAATGTATTGCTCAACCCACCCACTTTGGGTCAGAACCAAGATGGACAGATATTTTCATCTGATATTGTTCATGTGGGAAGACCTGTTCCCAGCAGTGGGACGTTATAAGCTTACGGTGATGATGATGATGATGATGATCAATATATTCTGACTTACGAAAGAACTTTCCCGGTGCTCTAAAGGAACAGTGTTCTAAAGGAAGTGTTTCTCCACCGTGCATAAATAGGTGAAATATGCATTGATTTTATTTAATAAAGCATCAAGGTTAGTAAACCTTAATTTTACGACTCTATCTTACCACGTAAAGTCATAATGAAGCCCAAACTCAAAGTTAGAATCACAAAATCGTTCTCATAATATAATGTGATTCGAATTTTGTCAACTAAAACAAACTGCATACAAATACTGAAAATCATTACCAGACTCCTATAAGTTACAAAATGTTTTGACATGGCCGCCGCCGCCCGCCCGGGAGTAGGGTAAGCGGGCGTGCCGCTGACAGTGCGCAATTACCGGCTGCCCGGTGTCCACCGCTGGTCGCTTACCCTACACAGCGTTAATTAAATTCCGCGCTGACGAAAGATTGGACGAAGTTTTGCCGTTTCTCGTATTTTTTGTTAATTGTCCTTACACCTTACCTATTGGTTTTTAAAAGTTTTGTTACTTGACATTTTTTTTGTTGCTGCTGGAAGTTTGAATAACATCAGCGTTTAATTTTGTTTGTCTCAGTTATATTGTAAACTATTTTAAATTGACTAGATCGCAGATGGAAGCACACTACGACCGAAGTCTAAATCATTTAGTGCCATTTAATTAAGTGCCAACTCACTATTGACCTCAAATTCGCCTGATAGTGCCTAAGTGAATTTGAGGCTGACATAGAAATGGGTCGTACTAGGTAAATTTGATACTAGGTGCACCTGTTCCTAGTATTATCTAATACTCGATCCAGATACCTATATTCTACCTAGTCCATCTAGTATTAGAAGTTTTACGTAGTAACGGTTAGACTAGGCGTCGACTAGTGCTGACTTTTCCATGTAGTTAGTGCCACCTATGGCAGGATGACAAAACACAAAAATAGTAATAATAATTTTGTCATTCGGAACCATATGATCATACAAATAGGACCTAAATTAAATTTGTTTCACACTCCACAGATCACGCAATACTATACTTCAAGCACCTATTCTTTTAGGATTTAGTCTTGTACTTACCTACCTATGGAATCTTATTCCGTGGTGTTAAAGTCGAAAACCGTGAAATGGAAAGAAATACTTGGTGTGCACAATACGCGAATATGTGTACAAAGGAATATTACCTCTAATGTTTTAATGTAAGGTCGAAAATCGTGTAATTTACAAAAATACTAGGTGAATCACGTATATGTATAAAAGTAGAATAGGTGCCGCGTAGTATTGAAAAATACCTAGTGCGTGGATCTGTTCTAGTAAATGCGTCTCATCTCTAGGCTGACGATGGATGGATAAAGTAGGTAAACGTCTGTTCACTATGGCCATAACTTTTACCTATAACTGACAAACGCAACAATGCTACTCATATCACTCTACTCATTAATGAATGGGTAACCAAGCAAACTTTATTGAAATGGTAGCTTCAAGTAGACTCAGAATATCTGCTTTAACAGCAGAACGACGTAGTATATATTAAAGAATAACACTCCATTTTGAACTCTACGGACTTCCTTGATCTCTCCTCATTCGTTATAATAAAAAAATATACTTGTTTACGTCATTCCCAGTCCGCAGTTACTTAAAATTATCCACTCTCTTGACTCATAACTGCATAGCACTCAATTCAAATTAGGCCCACTGCAATAAAGGATAATGAGATTTTTTTATGAACGGATAAGTGTTGTTTTTATTGGCAAAGGAGAAAAATTCCGTTCTGCCCCCGCCGAGCTGATTAGCCGGTTCGCTTGGGGGGGATTTATTATGATTTCTCTTTTGTTTGTTAGCTTGATAATAAGTTTGAATGTCATTTTATGCCTACCTAATCTCGAACCAACATTTTCGGTCTACGTCAATTTATGTACTTTAACATAAAACTTAATTAATGGAATCAGGCGTAACTTTGCGGAAATACGTGTCATACAAAAATGTAAATAAAATAATAACAATTCCGCTTAAGTGAACAATTTAGTGGACACTACATATTATTTTAATTGCATTTTGTCGACAGCAGTAATTAAAACATCAACCCGCATTGGGCCAGCGTGGTATGTTATAGCCTGATCCCCCTACATGCTTCTAAACATGTGGGAAGGCCTGAACCCAGCAGTGGCACTATCATTGATGAGTGATGATGGTGATTGCTAGAAAGCTGCGTCAAACACAAATGTGTACAACATAACCAGCTTCCCTAAATAATATAATAAACCAAATAACTAAACAAAATAAGACAATCAGGAAATAATGAGCTGGAAGATAAGATAAGACAATACAAACTCGCCGAGATAACTAATAAATCTCTCGGCAACAATTACAGCTATGATCGGCTGGAATCGAACCCGGGCCGACGGACAACGACCCTTTGGGGAAATAGCAAGGGCCAGGGGTTCGAACTTAGTATTGGCTATACGGGAATTTGACGATTCAATTATAATTCTGTATTTGGTGACAATGTTGTTCTTTATGTGGATAGCAATGGGTTATTTTTAAAATAAAAGCTTCGATCAAAAGGAATAGAATAATATTTCATCATCATTATAATTAACCGCCTCTGTGGTCAAGAGTGGCTAAGACCACCGGTTTAGACCCAGAGGTCCCGGGTTCGATTCCCAGCGGGGGGTACATGTTTGTGTACTCGGTTTGGTTGGTGGTTGTTAGTCCGCCTGGCTAGCTACCACCATCTTATCTAAATATGTCGCTATAACATCAATGTTTGTAGCATTGTTGTTTCGGCAGCTAGAGATAAGATAGCCAGTGCCCCACTAGTTGAGGTTTCCGGGTAAAGTGCGCTTCCATCATTGGCCTTATCATCACTTTACATCAGGTGAGATCTAAATAAAAATCATCATCAGCTGCAGCCACAGCCTAGAAACATCCTTCTGTAGTGTAGTCTAACTAAACTGAATAAATAATTTTTAAATGTGCATTTTATGAATTTTGTAACCATGAATGGGTGAATTGTATTCAACTCAATTGAAATAATTACTAAAATTTCAAAGATAAATTTATATTGCTACACAAGCTTTATGCTTTCTATATTTGAATTAACAGAGGACCGTTATACCGTTATCTTTATTAATACTTTCTTTTAATTTTTAATTATAGCACGCTAATAGATTCGTAATAAGTAATTAAGTCAAAACCAAAACCAACCGATACACTTCCATAGACCTGGGGTAGATATAGGTAGAAAGTTGCCAACTTTTAAGTTATTCCCGCAGACGAGGCAAAGCCGGGGCAACTCCTAAGTCTGCGGCTGCCCACCGCATCAAAAATGCTTCCAAACATCCAGCAAAATATGAAAACGTGTTTGCGGTTGCTTGTTTGCTGGCATTGTGGTGCTCTTTCAAGATTTAGTAAAACGTTCCCAATTTATACGTACAGTTGTTTTATTTTCTTTAAAGTGGAAAGGCTAGTTTTTATTCGATATTTTATCAAAAGTAGTTTCTTTCGAAGATCTTTGGTTCGTTCTTATTAATGTAAAATGGTGTTCGTTTGTCGGTTCTTCTTCCTCTTCTTGTCAAATAGAATAAAGGTGTGGTTTTGTATAAATTAGTTTATTAAAATGTATAAATTATATGATAAATCTATATATTAATACGTGAAGCAAAAACTTTGTACCCCTTTTTACGAAAATTGTGCGGACGTAGGAGTATGAAATTTCGCACACTTAAAGTTTATATAGAGAAGGAGTACAGAATGTTAATATTTAAAAAAAAATATGCATAAAAATACATTAAATCAATAAAACAAACATTACACACACTACCATGTATTTGACACACACGCATATATAGGTACTTACTCTTTTCAAAAATGGAAGAGGCCTGTCTGCCGAAACTTGTCTATGCCAATCCAACTATCTTTTTAATTTTTCATTGCTTAGGGTACATTCCGTGCAGCCTTAATAAAATTACGGTCGAATTTCGACCACTGGGCGACCACTGGGCAACTACTAGTTTAGATAAAACTGCGTTTTTATTTAATTCCAGAACACTTTTTTATGTATTCTTTTTTTTTTTCAGTATGAGTTTTAGCATGACCAGTATCCTCATTTCAATCAATGCGTAAAACGTTCACTGCAGAACTAAGCCTCCCTTATAGATTTCCAGATTTGCTGGTTGTGCAACCCTGCATTCCACCAAATGTCATAACTTTTTAAGCCCCAGTTTCCAAAAATGTTTGAATTTGTTATTATTTTATCATATTGTCACATGTACGAACTTAAGAAGAGACAATACAAAAGTTACGTTTGAATGATTTTCTAAAGATTTTGTTAATCAGGTGGAGGTCATCCGTTTCCTCCCCCTTCGTCCTCTCGCGTGTCTAGTATAGTAACAACTACTAGTTATGCTATAAGTCATAAAAAAACATAAAGCAAAAAAATTACTTCTTAATCGCAATTGAAGGATGATAATGATTACCTGCGTATAACATTCAATTAATATTCACTTACACTCCGATTAAATTACTCTATGGCGAATATTTCATAACATATAGGTACATTTACAAATAGGCATATATCTACCTACAAAAAGCCAACAACATAAAGTTAACAACAAACACTCGGGTGAGCATCATGAAAGAGTTCGCACCCTTATGCGACGACACAACGATTCGCGACACATTGTCATTCGTCTGAGAAGTCAATAAAGTTTTGATATTTACCTACCTACAACTCGATAAATGTTGGTGAATGGCAATACGAGCGGCGCCCATTCTATACGGCGACAACTTTATAATTGGCACCGGCTCCATTCAGAATTATTAACAAGCACGTAATGTGTGGAGAGTGGAGATGGAGCGAGACAAAACTGTCTGACGGGTGTGAACAAAATTATGAGTAGCTAGTGAATTTGCATATTGTTGTTGGTGGCACTTATTTTATAAAATTTAATTAATTTAAGTTATTTTCAGCTGTTTAAAATATTTTATTTTACAGACCACTAGACCAGTTGCTAATTAGACCAGTTGCGTTTTAAACCAGTTACGATTTAGACCAGTAGACCAGTTGCGTTTTAGACCAACTGATACTAATTCGTTTTATTAAGTTTGTTTTTTTCTTTTTTCTCGATATTGTTAACAATATATGCTTTAATTTTATTGTATTTAAGTTTGATATAGTCATGGACTAATGGTAGCTACATGGATATACTCGTATAAATTAAAGAATAGAATTCGTTGAATATAAGATGTTATAATCCCTGCCGTTGATTTCCTTCACCGCACTACACGCAATTGACTGTCTTTCCATCCACACCATTTTGATGGATAGTGGTCTACTACTGTGCGTTTCACACGTAATTTTTTACCACGTACTACAGTGCTGTGGAACCAGCTCTCGGCGGCGGTATTTTCGGACCATTACGACTTAGGGATCTTCAAGAAACGAGCCTATTCCTTCCGTAAAGGCCGGCAACGCATCTGCGATCCGAGTAGTTTGGATAGGATTGGGATGGCCTTTACAGGGTTACAATAGTGGTGTACGTTATAAGCAGATGTGTGTCTAAATCAGAGTTTATACCCTGACTATACTAACTAATAGTAACCTAACTTAATATGCGAAAGTGAGTTTGTTTGTTTGTTATTTGTTACGCTTTCACACGTATAGGTACTATTCAAACGATCATCATGAAATATATTATTTCCCAAGAGTATAATCAAATACATACTATATTATACTTATTATTAATATTAAAAAAGTGTGTTTGTTGGTGTGATACCTCTTCACGCGTAAACTATTTAGCGATTTGCTTGTTTTGTTGTCATAGAAACTGCTCGAATTTCAGAATCGCTTCGAGTGCCTAAATGATTGAAAATGTGGACGAATACAGCAACAGGTTTGTGGAAACTGTCCAAACGGTTGGGTCCAAGTTCTTTAAAACCCACCGTGCAAAAGGAACCAAAAAGTACTGAGACCATACCCTAAAACTAATGGAAGAGCGGCGCGCAATGGTTCTGCTTTCCTCAGGTGATGCGGCTCAGTTTCGGCGGCTAAATAGGCAGATCTCGAAATCTACTCGCGACACGCGCCAATTTAATACTAACCGTATTAAAGAGGCCATTGAGCGGAACAAAGGCTCAAAAGTGTTCGCAAGAGATCTGGGTATTGGGCAGTGCCAACAGCCGACGCTGAAAACCGATGCCGGCAGAACTGTCACGACCAGGTCCGATATTATGGGAGAGGTCGAGAAGTTCTATGGACAGCTTTACACATCCACACGGCCACCTGCTAGCTTAGCTAAAGACCCTAGAGCTAAGTTAACCCGGCAATATACCGAAGACATCCCGGATATCAGCCTATACGAGATTAGTATGGCTCTCAAACAGCTCAAAAACGGCAGGGCACCAGGTGCTGACGGAATCACGGCCGAGCTTCTGAAAACAGGCGGAAGACACCGGTCTTCCGCCTGAAGCTACTGAAGAAGCCAAGAGCTACGAGTACCGACTCGTAGCTCTTCAGAAGCTATTTAATCCCGTTGTACTAGGGGGCAGAACGCCAGAGACGTGCCACGAAGGTATGGTGGTACTGTTCTTCAAAAAGGGCGACAAAACCCTGCTGAAGAACTACAGGCCCATCTCACTTCTAAGCCACGTCTACAAGCTGTTTTCGAGAGTCATAACGAATCGTCTCACACGCAAGTTTGATGACTTCCAGCCTATCGAACAAGCCGGTTTCTGAAAAGGCTTCAACACCATAGACCACATACATACGCTGCGGCAGGTTATACAGAAGACCAAAGAGTATAACCACCCTCTTTGCTTAGCGTTTGTGGACTATGAAAAAGCCTTCGATTCGATTGAAACATGGGCCGTGCTACAGTCTCTCCAGCGGTGCCAAATTGACTATCGGTACATCGAAGTGTTGAGGTGTTTGTATGATAGCGCCACTATGTCAGTCCGTCTTCAGGACCAGAGCTCGAAACCTATCCAGTTGCAGTGAGGAGTGAGACAGGGAGATGTGATTTCTCCGAAACTGTTCACTGCTGCACTGGAAGATGTTTTCAAGCTTCTGGACTGGAAAGGACTCGGCATCAACGTCAACGGCGTATACATCACTCACCTTCGGTTTGCTGACGATATAGTGGTCATGGCTGAGACCCTGGAAGACCTCGGCGCAATGCTCGGTGACCTCAACAGAGTCTCTCAACAAGTGGGTCTTAAAATGAACATGGAGAAGACGAAAGTTATGTCGAACTCACGTGTCGTACCCACTCCTCTGAAGGTTGGGGACTCTGTCCTTGAAGTTGTGGACGATTATGTTTACCTGGAACAAAAGGTCCAGCTAGGTAGGTCCAACTTCAGCAAAAAGGCCAATCGTCGAATCCAATTAGGCTGGGCAGCGTTCGGTAAGCTACGAAATACCTTCTCGTCCGATATACCGCAGTGTCTCAAGACGAAAGTCTTTGACCAGTGTGTGTTGCCAGTGATGACATACGGGACTGAGACGTGGTCGCTCACTATGGGCCTCATAAAAAGGCTCGGGGTTTCTCTGCGTGATCGAATCAGAAATGAGGAGATCCGCAGAAGAACAAAGGTAACCGACATAGCCCGAAGAGTTGCTAAGCTCAAGTGGCAGTGGGCAGGGCACATTGCTCGCAGGACTGATGGCTGCTGGGTCGGGATAATCCTGGAGTGGCGACCGCGTACCGGAAAGTGCAGTGTGGGCAGGCTTCCAACAAGGTGGACCGACGATCTGGTGAAGTTCGCGGGAAGCCGCTGGATGCGAGCAGCACAAAACCGGTCGTTGTGGAGATTGGGGGAGGTCTTTGTCCAGCAGTGGACGTCTTTTGGCTGAGATGATGATGATGAGAAACTGTCAAAGCGGTACGAAGTCCGCCGGGTCAGCTAGTATATATATATAAAATTCAAACATGGACGACAAATTTAAAAATATTTATTTTATCATTACTCTTGTTTCTTGCATATTATGCTAAATAGGTAATCAGCCAAGAATATGATGTGTCTGAATGACTTGGCTTATTAAAAGATGCGGGTTGCAGACAAGCTCGTTCAATTTGAAAAATCCGAATAATAATTTGATCGCAACAAAGTTCAGTTTACAATAATTTTCATTTTCATTTTAAATAGTTTTCTATCTTAATATGAGAATGTAGGCCTAAAGTTTAACCTGAGCTTTTATCTATATTTTATAGGTATTTTTAAAATCACAAACACTTCTCTAATTAAACTTAAAACCGTCTAAATGATTATCGGCCGGCAACATTGCTTACGATCGAAATTAACGATACTAGGTATCATTAATATCGATAATTATGTCCTGACTGACAGAATGTCTGTAGCTGAAACGTGATTTAAACGTTTCAGCTACAGACATCCTGAGGTTATTTTCTAAGAAATCCTTGATTTGAATTTCTGGACAAAATTTTGTACAAAAGCTGAATCAACGTTAAAAAGAGTCTCAAGCAGCCGGAAATTGATCCAGATGTTCTTGATTTTGTATCAAGTTGTCATTTAAATAGTTCGAATGGAAATCCTATATCAATTTCTTCAATAAACTTATTGTTTTTAAATCTAGCCAACCTATACTCCAACAAACATTTCAATATATTTCAGGACTAACTCTTGCCTTACTTATAAGTAAAGTAAGTACCTACCTCGCTACCTTTTCGTTTTATGCTTGCTTCTACGGTGTTAAACATAGATGCAGTCTTGGACCCAGAGGTCGCGAGTTCGATTCCTAAGTTGCAAATGCTAAGTCCGCCTTAATAGCTTGGCAGTTATGGTAATTGTCTTTCTCTGAGATATCTAGATATATAGATTTAATGTCTAAAATCTATATACCATATAACTCACTAACTACCATAATAATATATCTGTATAATTTTTTACTTAAAAAGCGAAAAGATAAACGTAAAGAGAGTATATTTTTAGAAATTCTTCGGGACTTCGGTATTTAATTGTATATTGTATAAGGTATTTTCACGAACAAGGTCGAGGGTGGGCGCTAATACCAAGCTTATTTACAATCTTTTGTTCAAACCAAAGTAGGTACCAGCTTAATTAACTTATGCGTTTTTGTAACTGAGTGTGCCTACAACCTGCCTTGAAGAAAACAGCGTCCATCCTATGGACACTTTCATTGCTAAGGGAGCACACATGTTGCCCTCACTGAACCTTCAGTTTTTATGCCTCTTTGTCTTATAATTTTGCTGGATTTAGTGCCCTTTAAATCGAAACCAATGCTTTTTGGTGACAGAAACAGACAAACGTGGTTCTGGGCAGAACCTTCCATCATGCAAAATCTCAAGCATCACACTGTAAAGCGTTTTGATCACTAGTGCAGTATATCTAGCTGAAACTAGATAAGCCCGCTTCCTCAACTAGCCATTATGTAAAACAACATGGGAGCCAGCCACTCCAGATCTCCACAGATATTTACATAACAACTAGCAACTTTGCCAAGATCGCTTGACTAATTACCTACACGTAAATTAATGAAGTTAAATTGTAACAGTTGGCTAAAGCGCGGGCTTTAATCATCCAAATATAACATAGGTATTTATACCAGAGTTATATTTGATATTCTATATACGTTAAGCAAAAACTTTGTACCCCTTTTTTATGAAAATTGCGCGAACGGAGGAGTATGAAATTTCGCACACTTATAGTTTGTATTGAAAAGGTTATCTATCCTATAGTTTGTATAGATAAGGTTATCCAAATGTTAATATTTTTTTTTAAATTATGCATAAAAATACATTAAATCAATAAAACAAACATTACACACACTACCATGTATTTGACACACACGCATTTATACTATTTTCAAAAATTTCAAAAATGGAAGAGGAGCGGCCGAAATCTGTCAACGCCAATCCAAAATCCAAACTCACATTTTATCTTTTTATTTTTATTTTTCATTGCTTAGGATACAATTCGTGCAGCCTTTATAAAATTACTGTCGAATATCGACCACTGGGCGACCACTAGTCATTTATAATACGAGTACTCAATGTTTTGAAAGCGACTACGCAATGACGTCATACCCGGCGTACTCGAGTAACATACGAGAAAACTAAGTATCTGTAACATTATGATGGCCTTCAGGCGGACGACCTAATGTTATGACGAAAACCTTAATATTTCAGACAGCAGTTTGAATTGGTAAATTTCTGATATATGCAGAGTAGCTGGCAGCAGTTCGATATAATGGAAGCCTGTCAATACCTCCTAACTGTTGAAGCACAGCCAAATATTATAAAAAATATACTTGACTTTTAACACTAAAGAAGCCCATAGCTTGAGTCACTAACAGTCAAAAATATTCATGAAAGCATTAACATATTTTTTATTGTTTGGCATTCTATGCAAAGATTATTAGGCATCGTGTTAAAGATAAGTGATGTTGTATAGTACTGAAACGCTTTACTAGAAATAGCTAGCCAGGCTTCCATCAAGCTTAAGTGGAAGACTAACATGAAGTATAATATAAACATTGTGATGTAATTAACTCGCGGACGAGACGTCGACGAGTCGTGACCGCGCCGCTACGCCTCATATTAAACGCAAATCCTTTTAAATGCATTAATAATTTAGCTGACTCTGGATTAAAGATGACCTTGTTCACAATGTCGTGTAACATGACCAATAAAAAGTGATAGTGTTAATAATTTTTGGAGTATAGCTTTGATGTTATTTAGAACAGCTCGGTGATGAGTTGATGACAGAAAAAATTGGTGGAAACATTGTTATTAAAGCTGAGACGACAAGACACTAGTAAGCCTCCGTCGGCGGAGTTCTCTTATAGAGTTTGCCTGGCTTTGTTCACCAACTTTAAAACAGGAGTAGGTTTTTAATTCGGCTGTATATATTTAACATTTCTAGTGTGATTTTAACGCGTTGCCACTTCGGTTACGATAAGTGTTAACATTTTGTATAGGTAGTCAATGATATTATGGTGACGGATCTGCCTACTACTCCAAAATCTTCGTGGCTGATTTTAAGGTTCGAATTGATGTGATTATATGTAACTACCAAAATCATTATTTTATTTTATTTTTTATATATATATATATTTCTGTTACAATCCGGTGTAAATGCGGTCGTGTCTCATACGTGGATGCGACCCTCATCTTGCGACTGCACCGCGTAATCCTCTTAATAGATTCCGACGGACGCAGCCGCCGATAAATGCGACTTTGATAAAGCCTTCAAGGCGACGGCGACGTGGCTTGTTAACGTGCTTATGTACGCTAATTAGTTTCATACATTAATTTTTAACGTCTACGTTATCATAGAACATCAAATATTATAAGGAATATTAGAATTGAGTAATCAAAGCAATAAAAAAATAATAATTGACAATCTGTATGATTTTATTATGGTGTACAAAGGTAAAGAAATAGAATACTTTTAGTTCCTCTGTTCTTCGGAAGGCACTTTAAGCCGTTGTTGGTCGTAAGATAGCAGTCGTTAAAACGAACCAAGTATGCCATCGTGGTGCGTCATGGTCTAATATCCTTATTTGCCATTGATTATGTGTGAAGGCCTATGTCTAGCTTTGGGATGTTTATAACTTCAAGATCAAGAATCTATCTATCTTCTATCTTCTTCTTTCTCCCTCCTGCAACTCCGGCAACGCATCTGCGATTCCTCTAGTTTTGCGGGTGTCCATATGGGCGGCAGTGATTGCTTTCCATCAGGTGACCCGCCTGCTCGTTTGCCTCCTTCTAATATAAAAAAATAAAATAAAAATAAAACTTTTGATGGTGACAATTAAATTAGTCCAAGAAACGATAATTTTGTATATAATTCTAAGGTTTCACACTAAAACAACCATTCATGATCTGAAAGGTGAATTAGCACGCCTACGCCTAGAAAATTCCTTTTAGCACGAATCTACGAAACTCATTACCTTGTGCTTGTACATTAAATTGTTTATTACTCCGAAGCTAAATGGGGTTTATTTTAGCGACCAACCCATAGGGGATCTGCATAATGAATTAACATTTTAAAGAATATATTTAAAAGGGAAATAATTTATTTAATGTGGTCCTAAAAGGGTTCAAGAATGTCACTCTTGCTTGTCAGGAAATAAAATCGGGGGAAAAGCGAAAACGTGTTATTTCCAAAATAAATTATTTATTATGAACTTCGAGTCTGACTTCATTAAAGAATAATACGCGGCTTCTAAAATGTTACTTAAAATATAAACTTTTGTTATCAGTTAATGTGAATATCTCACTAAAGATCTGTCTGTAGTCTCACTAAAGATATGGAAAACCTTCTTGTATCTGGGATACAAAGTTATTTTAAAATATACTTATGTTTATATTAATCCGTCTTCTGCTGTGAATACAGTCACAATACAATTTTTGTTAAGGGCATTGAATAGTGCTCTACGCATATGAGGGGTCAAATAAATGTCAATAGTCACCAATATCCCTGGCATCTAAGAAAAGAAACTTGTTTTACAGAAGCCAAGAAGAAGAATAAGAATATAGAAGAAGAAGAATTATAAGAATCATTATAAAAATTACTAAATAATAAATATTTTCTAATTTCAATTTTCTTTTTTTACATTGAAAGTAACACTTGAAAGACTGCCTCAACTGGGACTCGAACTAGGTACTGCTTATCCAACTGAGCTAATGTTATTTTAAGATTAAATATTATTACATTAGATAGATAGATAAATAGATTATAATATTTATATTGAAAGTAGCACTTGAAAGACGACGACTTGCCCTTAACTGGGACTCGAACTAGGTACTGCTTATCCAACTGAGCTAATGTTATTTTAAGATTAAATATTATTACATTCGATAGATAGATAGATACATAATACTTTTATTACAACACTTTATAACATAAACATGAACAAAAAATAAATTATAAAGTTACAATATGGCGGTCTTATCGCTTTCAAGCGATTTCTTCCAGACAACCAGTGATTAGATTATAATATATAAAACTCAGTGCTACGACGAATATTTTTTTTTTACTTTAACTTTAAATATGAATTCTTAATTATTGAAGTATTTAAATACAGGCTGTCCTAAAATTCATTGACAAGCCGGAAAAGAATGAAAAAACAGCCATATAGTTCTCGAAAAAAAAGAAAAAAGAAATACAGGTTCGAAATTACAAAAAGAAACGGTTTAAAAAGAATGTTAAAGTAAATGTGTGAACGGTTTAGCAAACGAAGTGTGCCGCCAGCTACGGCTAGGTGGTACGACGATTTGCGTAGGGTGACTGGCAGGAAGCGGACGAGACGAACTAAAAATATGTCTCAATGGCATGCAAAAGAAGAGGACTTGGTGTAGCAGTGGACTAATACACACGATGATGATGATGATGATATTAACCTGTTTAAGACTTTTACAGTTTATAATTAAATTATTATGAATCTTATGTGATTAATCATGGATTAATCAGACAAAGAAGCTATTCAAGATTTAACATTACGACTACCACACCTTCAGCCTATGAACGTGCCGCTATTGCCTTTTACATAAACAACTCAAGTAGTAAGATAAGACTTACGTAAGATTTTAAATTTTTCTCGCATTGTAAGCCTCTTAGGCAAGCTTATTTATCTCGTAATACTTGTTAATACTCATCCTGTGGGACTCTACAATTAAGTCTGGCTTCTTACCGTCGGAAACAACCAATAGGCCAACTAGTCGACAGATTTGGCTACCGTAAGTAGACCTGCTAAGAAAGCAACGTTTACGTTACAAAGTTACTACTTTGTTTGCGAAGGGGGAGGTGGGGTGGCTCATTTTATTTTGGTTGTGGAATGTTTGCCGACTTGTCGGTCGACTCAGGGGTGGAAGAAAGTCGTTCTAATATAAAACTTGTTTACACTACTTACTGAATTAAATTAAATCACTCCATTCGTTGTTTGTTTTAAGCAAGCCCGGTATTATATGCTGTATCTACTCGTAGGTAAAATGTCTTAACCGCATTTCTTTTAGAAAATTAGTATTATTTCTTTTACTAATAATTTTTTTCATGTATTTTTCATGTCAAAAAGCAGCAAAAAAACTCAGACTTAATATTTTTTTTATTTACCCATTTACCAGTGAGCTTTATAAGAAATAAAATGGTCATTAAATAAAAAATGTTAATGAAAGTAATTCGGCTTTATATGCGGTCACTTACTTTACAACAATATTTAGAAATTAAACTTAACCAAGTACTAGTTTATAAACAGAATAATAAAATACAAAAAGGTTTTAGATTAAGGTAAAATAAAAACGATTCCTCCTTCCTCCGTGTTTTAAACGGTTATTTGTAATGCACAGTTTTTCACATTCTAATGTTTTGTAAAAACAAGTTACCTCGGAGTTTCATCCGAGTTCTTTCCGTAATAACACATGTTGTGACGCTCCATTTTAATTTCTATCTACCGTACAATTGTACCCTTACTACTAAAAATAATAAAAATACTTGAAATTGGCTAAATGCTAAACGCGAAGCCATTAGTTAAGATAATTTATTAAATAACAAGTTACCTCACTAGCCTGCTGCTAACAATGGCAGAAAATCAGGAAACAAACTTCGCATTGATTTATTAATTCAATAAATTAATTAATTAAAGCCGCAATGAACAAAGGAAACAGTTAGCATCAACCTAAACATTTCATAATAAACTCACAGAGTTATACGAAACCGAAAGGAGCGGCCGGCAACTCTACACAAATAGGTATAACAGCCGAACCGCAAAGTTATTAAAGTGCCGACAAACTTTTAATTTGAACTTGGCTACCGATAACAATGCAGCGAAGTTAAAGTGGCAGCCGCGGGGCGCAGGGCCGACGCCAATCTTCCTCACATTGCAGTACAATACCGTACTTCTTTGTAAGAACACCTCGTAAAACTTTGTGCGAAGTAAACTCGCGAAGTAGCGGCCGGACGCCGCGACGCTGCCCGCTCCGCTCGACGCGCGTACCCGGCGCCGGCCGCCCCCCGCGCCGCGATCGGCAAAGATCCGCCTCCGACAAACAAACGGACAAGTTTTAATGTTTTGCTCACAAAGTGTATGATTAAACGCGAAGAGCGGCGGAGAGAGTCGGCCGTAAGTTATTGATTTTCCGCGAGCGAACCCCAGTCGGCTACGCGGCTCCCCGTCCTGTGAGAGAGCGCTACGCGATAGCATCACTTCTAAACTCGGTGTAAACGCTACGAAAACTACTTTTCATTATTGCAACAATACTTTTAAACACTTTTTGTTATGTAAAAAAACTTTTGTCCACCTAAAAATAGTGTTTCCAAGTTTTTCGTGAGAGTTGTTATGAGAAAAGTTAGGGGTGCCTGCGCAACAGCTCCGCGGCTGACTCGCGCCGCGCACCCTACAACTTCACGTCGCTCTGCGTTCCGAAGTTAACGCAAAGTTCCGCCATTTTGGAACATGCTCACAACCCACTTGTTTTATAAAGAAACTTTTTATTAATTCCTGTGGGCCGCGGAGTGTCAGTAAGATGTTTTGAGGTTATGCTGTGAGACGAAATACGTATTTGTGACTCGTACCTGTCGTTTGTGTATTAACGTGACTGTGGACAGCTCGGTTCGGTGTGTTTGTGTCTATTTGAGATTTTGTTTTGATGTGAAACTCGAGTGACGTTTGTCGGATGATGCTCTTGTGATTTGTGTTTACTTCGTTACTTACGGAGGACGCTGCGAACACTCTTTGACCTTGCCTATGGGCCGGACTACCGTATAAGTGACAGGTAATAACTCAAACTTACTTTGGACACTTTGTGTTGATGTAGAAAAGTTGTCAATGAAAAAGTTTTTGACAAAAAGTGTAACTCGTAGTTAAACAGTTTCGTGACTCACTTGCGTGTAGTGATTCCTAACTCTGTGCTCGACTTGCCCGCTTCGAACCGAGTCAAGGATAGCTTCCGTAATGTACCCTATGTAATTTTTCATTTTTCGACGACTTATTTAATTTTGTGACCTACTATCACCAATTATTAATTAATATATCAAAAAAAACCTTGTTAACTTAAGTCAAAGAGGAAAGTATTATTTTCAATGTAATATAGAATTTTCTTAGAAAATTTGAGCTTCAAGTAAACATTTCTGGTATCGCATCATTGATATTTCTTAGTATTGGCGTGGGTAGTAAACACGTTTTCTGCGAACCGTATCAGCCATTTATAGCGAACGATTTCAAAGAATCAGAATAGTATCAACTTGTCTATTTGCATTACTTTGCAAATTTACATAGTTACATTGATATTAACATACAGTTATACATTTGAATCAAAAAACAAATCATTTTAATTGTGCTTTCACAATTATTCAAGTTAAATAATCCACTAAATCAATTGTCCAACGTTCAATCTGGAGATAAACTAATAAACTAGTGTTTGTCTGAGTTCTAAAGTCAAAATTGAGTTCATTAAAACTTATAAGCGAAGACAACTAGCTATAACATAGCGGGGCGCTCCATAATGGTCGCACGATATTGCTCCACTGAATATTTAGGGAACAAGGATTAAGTTTGCAATAGTTATTCCATGTTAATAAAACCGTAATTATTGTTGGAAGCAGTTTGTTTAATACTTTTAACTTTAATGTTTGTCATTGACATTGTATTGTATAGTATAAATAAAAGAAAACTTTTTTTCCGAATGAAAATTTAAGGCTATTTTAAAGGAATTAAAAAAAAGTGCACTGTATGGGCCCTTTTATTGAGAACGCCATTACAAAGTCATTTCAGTTACCGGTCGCCGCCGGCCCCAGTCTTCGTCCATTGTAGAAGGAAAATCTTTCTACAGTCACTGCTCTGGATGGGATAACGCAGATGGTTGTTAGTTCAACAACGCCCCATCTACTACCCTACCTCCAAGCGACAATTAACCCAATCTGTACAGCTCAAGGCGCATTTTCGTCCGGCAGCCAAGAAAGCTATGAAACTTTGTTAAATAACTTTTCAGATAACTTGAACTCGTCGTATTTGCGGAAAGTTGTAAGCGCAATTTCACCGCGGGCTAATTCAATCTGTACTCGCTTGTAATAAATGTTGTTTTCGCGTAATGCCAATTGGGGAGTTAGGGTACTAGGATAAGATGAAAGTTGTGGACTTCACCAAGCAAAACGCGAACTTTTGTAGAACATTTCAGTGTAGTTAGTACAATGTTATAATGGAAATAAGCACTTCAAAATGGCGTCTTCTGCAGCTATACGTATTGATTGCCGGATATTTTTGCGTGATCGATGTAAATCGTCGCAGCTTTTATGATGATTTTATCGTTTAACAGTCGGTTTATATTTTCCGATGGTTTATGCTGGTATACGATCACCGGCTTTTCTCACTGTCCTTTGTCACGTAGTTTGAATCGCGTGCTCAATTCGTTGCTCGTAACGGAATGCTCTGACATTTTGATATGATGCTTTGATACGACTGTATCGATGGGGCTTTTTACGAACAGGTTTTTATTGCATTTATGTTGCTTTATTTTTAACTTAAACTGCAGGACAACTCATATGGATACGGATAATAGCTGAACGTTCCGAAGCATGTATGTCGTCACTTTTGGTCACCCATCCGGGTTCTGGCATAGCGAAAGTTGCAACCCAAATAGTCCGGCCAGGCGTTAGTGTGTTGTTGTAAATGAAACTCTAAAAGTATTATATTAAGGTATATCTATATAATACTTTTCGGGCCTTCTAAAAGTCCCGTCGTCGCAGTATCTGGGTTAACTTAAACGATAGTCAATCGTACATTTGTACTCCTTGAGTAATTTACGTCAGTTTATAGTGACCCTAGAGAAAGTCAACAATCCACACAAAATGTAAGATCGAATGTTACGTAACAGTTAAATAACTGTAATCTTGAGTTGTGTGTTGTTTCAGAATTGCGACCCATACGCTCAAACTTGGCCTTCCAGTGAGAAAGACAGAGATAGTGGTACACGTGTCCCATTCAAACATCACACTGCATATTCGGAATTCGCTACTAGTCCGCGTATTAAACCCTTACGTGTTACTAAAGTAAGGAGTCGTACGTTCAACTTTTGCTGCATCACGAATTTCAAACTTACTGCTACCGAGTTAAGCTACATATTTGTTGGTAACGTTGCATTATTAAATCATTCTGTCGTTTAGGTGCCGTCTGTTTTTATTTGCTTTGAACAATAAAGGACTCTCGTGAACAAATATGTATTCTATACATCTTTTATAAGTAAACGCCATGTTACTCGGATGTGAGCAGTTTATATTAGGTTACAACATGTTTCACGAATTTGTAGATAGCGGAATTAAATAATGGATGCCGTTCATTGTTATGATGTGACTGCCTTTTGGCGTAGTGGTTAGAGTAGGCTAATACTAACTGTTGCGACTTCAAATTTCTTTTGTGTTTGTGTGATGTTTATGTTGTCGTAAATTACCTGTGTGCTTAGTGGAAATGAAACAATACAGACTGACAAATTAATTTATTTTCTTACTGAACTATTGCATTTAGTAAAAAATTACATAAGACAACATTTTTTTAGAGTAATGTGATCTATCAATTGGCATCAGAAAAATGACGTTCGATGAAATTAAATCGTAAGTTCTCAGTATAGCAGTTTTGATTGACTCACTGTGCGTCGTTAGGCATTTAAGCAGCGCCAACAAGGCCCGATCCGATCCGAACCCTTCGGGGAATCTAGTAGGGCACGGGGACGCGCACTTCTAAGTGTGCGATGCCGTTCCCTCTAGAAATCCTCTGAAGGTAATTCGTTTCAACACGGCTTTAGGTACCCTTTACGTACTTCGCCGCCGCCAAAAAAGCCCGGTGACGCTGAAAATGCCGTTTGAGGCAAACAGCAATCTCTCAAAATAAAAAGCCAACAAGGCGAGTTTTAATGTTGCCATACAAGTTTTCGTTAACGTGATCGAACGGTCAATAAAAGTTGCACTAGGCAGTAATATGATAAACGACTTCTAGAAGAAATAAGAGATAATGTTAATACTAGAATTTGAGAGACAAAGTAAGTTCAATAAAAAACTTAACATCTAATAATTTGATCCAACCACCTTTCCGGAGTAAACAAGTATCGCAATAAATATAATTGCGAAAACATGTTTCAATTACCTATACAAGAAAATATACAAGAACATTTTAAATAATCACAATAAAACAACAACTGTGTAGCGAATATGAACTCAATTAACATAGTCGCTAAGTCAATTTTGTTCCGGCAAATATTTCGAGTTGGCTCTGAATTATTTCTGAAGAGGTGCGATTGAAATTGAGACTTATTGTTACAGCATCAGGAGTGTATTTGATTACGTGACACGCCAAGTACAACGACGTACTTTCCCTGTTATTGTATTAAATGAATAGAAATTAAGGGAAATGTTACTATTACATTTTCTTTCTGGATTCAATTATTTATGACCAGTTTGTGAAGGTCTTCGGCAGCGAAGATTGTTCACAGTATGATAGGTTCAGATTTAAATTGAATGGAAAATTTCGTTCCTTCCTTTTGCTTGGGTGTAGCCTTCAAACTTCATAAAAAAACATGAAAACGGTGTATGTTTTGTACCTACAGTCACGAGCATGGATAAAATTAAACCTTATGGTTAGTGACTTAAAGCTGAATACAGATAAGATTTAACCACCTCTGTGGTCTTGTGGCTAAGACCAAGGTTCAATTCCCAGCGGGGGTACTTACATGTTTGTGTACTCGGTTTGGTTGGTGGTAGGGCTTGTTTGTCCGCCTGGCTAGCTTCCACCATCATATCTAAATATGTCGCCATAACATCAATCTTTGTAGCATTGTTGTGTTCCAGCAGCCAGAGATAAGATAGCCAGTTCCTCACTAGTTGAGGATCCCGGGTGAAGTGCACTTCCATCATTGGCCTTTTAACATCAGGTGAGATCAAGGCACTGTGCTAACCCGATAATATATTTAAAAAAAAAAGTGCGTCACCCAGAATCCTTAACTTCTGAGAAATTGGCTATCTTATATCTTAACTGTCGCATTATCAAAACAATGCTAAGCACGTTGTGGTCATGACTGATTTAGATAAGATGTTAGCAAACCTGACGGACTTAAAACAAGCTTTACCTTGGTAGTTTTAGTTCGGGAATAAACTGAGAAAATAATAGTCTCCGCCGGAAATCGAACCCGCCACCTGCAGGGTCAGAGTCCGGTGGTCTAACTACTAGACAATAGAGGCGGTTGTTAAACACCATCACCATCACCATCATTTCAGCCAAAAGACATCCACCAAAAGGACAAAGGATCCTAGTATCTCCACAACGACCAAAGTATCGTAAAAAAGTAAATAGCCCATCATACTGTCCTACTGCTTGGCAAAGGTCTTCATCATTGAAATCAACTTAGCGCTACACTTGATGGGCTTTATGACCAACTAACATTATAAATCAAATAAAAAAATTATTGATACCATCAATTGACAGGTGTGACGGTAAGAATCAAGAGTATTAAGGAAAATTATGTTTTAAATTAGAGGAGGTTCATGAAACCTTACAAAATCAACGATTTGAAATCAATCAACGATTGAGGAACCACAAAAAGTTTTTCAATCTTGGAAGCTAAACGGAGCTACTCGTACCTCCTGGTAAAGTGTTTGATTAAGGCGCTGACACCTGTGAAATGCGTTCACTTATTCATGGTTTGTATAAAAATATAAACATACAACGACAAAAAAGATATGTTTATACAGGGTATGAAAAGACTTTTACCGAAGCCGTAATATACGCATGGTGTACATCAAACTAAGAAACATTAAGTAAAAATAAATGCTGGGAAACGACTTTTATTTTTGGGTATCAAAAACAGGTGTTATTTATGACACGCAGTGTGCATGTAGCGTACGATACGAGTCGGCCGGCCGCGAGCCGCCGCATCACTGTGCCTTCGACATTCATTGCGGTTTAAAACTTTAAACGTCTCTTTTTAATTGAAAATGGAAGAAAAATGCTAATGTTCCTTTAGAAGAAAATTTACTAATAACCTTTTTAAACAGATTCCGCAAAAACCGTAAAAAAAAAGTTTTGACTTTGTTCCTCAATAACTTCTTAACTATCAGGTTCCCAGGTATGGCTCGATACAAGAAAGTAATAGTAATGATGGGAACAGTCTGTACTTTTCATTTTCGTTAAGCTTCTTTTCATACTTTGTATTATTTGCAACAATGTTATTGTTTCCAAAAATCAGAATTATGAAATTTCCTCAATTGAAAAAATCAAAGTCACCTACTCTAAATAGTATCTATATTTACATGCATATTTTTTTGATTTAATAAAGTATTTCGATGAAGTTATGTATGTTATGTAATGGGTACTTATTTAAAAAAAAACGCAGTTAATTTTTTTTTTTAAACACTAGCTGACCGTTAGACTTCGTACCGCTTTGACAGTTTCCATGACAACAAAACAAATAAATCATTCGTCCGCTTAAAAACACCCGTATCCCATGATGGATCCCTATAGCAGCGCCACCTACCGGGTCCAATTGTAAATCTAAACCATTTTCGAATCCACTTGAACACACAAAGAAAATTTCATCCAAATCGGTCAAGCCGTTTAGAAGGAGTTTAATAACATAACATACACACGCAGAGAAGATTTACATATATAAAAATTTAGATTTTAAATAAACAGCGTTGTTAGAATTTCCTGACTTGAATCCCGAGGATCGTGCACTATTTTCATCCCTTTTGCTTGTAAGCAGAACATCAGTGTGCGTCGTTTAATGGTAATCAGCGCCTTCATAAAAGACTTACGCGTTATAGACCGATAGCGCTAGGCTATTTTGAGGGCATAAGTTTAAAAAATTCTAAAGTTATTTTTTCGGTTTCGGTTTTGTCAGCTATCTCAAAAATTATTGAAAGGTTAATCAACTCGCGTTTAATAAATTATCTTGAAAAATTTAATATTTTATCTAGCTCCCAATTTGGGTTCAGAAAAGAAAAATCTACAGAAGATGCAATTTTAGGTTTATCCTCCTTAGTAACCCAACATCTTGACCGTGGAGAAAAGTGTCTAACAGTCTTCATCGATTTAAAAAAAGCTTTTGACACTGTCTCCATCTCCACTCTTGTGAATAAAATGGAGAAAATCGGCATTAGGGGTATAACCCATTAAAGCTACTAACTGATTACCTGAAGGGCCGATCCCAGAGTGTAAAAATAAACGGTTACATAAGCACTGACACTAAAATCGAGTACGGGATACCTCAAGGCAGCGTCCTGGGCCCTACATTATTCTTAATATACCTTAATGATTTAACTAACCTTGATATTAAAAAAGGACAAGTGTTCTCATATGCGGACGATACAGCCATTGTTTTTAATGGCACATCCTGGAGTTCAGTTTTCGAAGTAGCCGAGCGTGGTCTTTACAAAGTCGCAAGTTGGCTTAAATCCGCCCTCCTTACCCTAAACATTGCAAAGACAAATTATGTTTGTTTCGCCACTAATAAAGGCTCACTCCCTCCAGCTTACTTAAAACTAAAACTCCATCACTGTGATTTCAATGATACATTAAGCTGTTCGTGCGACGTTGTTGAATCAGTTACATGTGTAAAGTACCTCGGGGTGATCCTGGACTACCGTATGTCCTGGCATAATCAAATTGACAATTTAAGTAACAGGATTCGAAAACTCGTTTGGGTCTTTAAAAAGCTAAGACACGTCACCCAAATTGACCTTATAAAGCGTATTTACCTTGCATTGGCACAAACAGTCATGAGCTATTGTATACCCTTATGGGGTGGTGCCTCTAAAATCAAATTTCTTGAAGCAGAAAGGGCCCAGAGATGTTTACTTAAGACCATGTTTTTCAAACCGTATAGATTCCCCACTGACGAATTATACCAAAACTATAACATTTTATCTATTAGAAAACTTTATATAATTAATTCAGTACTTAAACTACATAAGTCCTTGCCTTACACGCCCGCTCAAACAAAAAGAAGACATTATAAAGTAGCCCAAGTTCCTTATTGTAGAACTTTATTGGCACAGCGTCAGTTTCATGCTCACTCTGCTTATCTCTATAATAAGCTTAATGACAGATATAAGATCTTTAACCTTCCATTCATCGAATGCAAAAACATTTTGGCTAATGGGCTTGTGACAATTGGATATTGTGAGACTGAGGAGTTATTATTCAAGAGTGTTTTCTAAGTCGTTAACACACACACACACACACACACACCCTTACAATAAAACACACACACACACACCCTCACAATAACACACACACACACACACACACACCCCCTCACTCACACAAACACACACACACACACACACACACCCTCAGACACGCATATGTACGCACACACAGTTTTCATTGTAATTAATTAGCCATAAGTAAAATAATTTATTTACAACTGTACTTACTCTCTGTATCTTAAACCTAGTTATTGTATCTTGGGAAGAGCAGAACCTCCCACTACAAGCTTGGTTACAAGTTTCCTGGATTGGTTCTGGCCATTGCATATATTTTGTATCTAAAGTTAATGAAATAAACTATTTTTTTTTTTATTTTTATTTTTTTTTATTATTTTTTTTTTTTTCTCTTGCTTGTGGATACAGTTGTACCTATAAAGCTTATTATTGCGTTTTGTGTCACATCTGTCACTTGCATTTTCAGCAATTCGATGATTTGTGGTTGATTTTTTTTATTCAAATTAAAAGTGGCTAAATAAATTTAAAGTTTAAAATTATGATGGTATCATATCTAGGATAGCCTACGGAGTGTGCAAACACAGTTTGTGTCATCTTCGTCCAGTGCAAACTGACTTAGGGTCAGTATGTAAAAACAGTGCAAAAAAAAATATAATTGATTAAATATCTATTTCCTATCTCAGATCACTTACATAAGCCCATTAAATAATTTTGTGCCAAGTTAGGCCACGCAATTTTAAGATTTTTTATTATTTTGCTTTTTCAAGCTACAAACGCTTTAAAAAAATATTAACAATGATTAGAGTTCACATATTCAATATCTTAAATGCACGAAAAATCGACTTTGTAAATTTGTGCCGTTTTCATGCACGATATTTAAATGAATAAAACACAAAAACAATAGTTTCGGAAGAAGCGGGCGGACGCGGGCAGGCGACAGCGGACGGGAGGCATACGCACGCACACACGTTCGTTCGGTACGATTTCTTCAATGCAAAGTGTTCATAAATAAATTACATGCCTATCATATTAGTATTAATTGACTCTTATCTCCGCTAAGTAATAAACAAATGTGTCCTACCTTCGAAGGTACCTACCTATAGAGATAACAATAATGACGTGCGAATTTTGTACGATGGACGAAGAGCTCGATGGCGCAGTTGCAACTTTCGCAAAGGCCGGTCATCGGATGGGTGACCAAAAAAATTTCATCTTGAACTCCTTCGTGCTTCGGAATATCGGCATACCTACCTACCGCTTTTTCGTTATACCTCTGCTCGCGGTATGTCTCGCGCGCGCCCGGCGCGCCCCGCTTCGAGTTGGTAGTGTACAGACAACAAAACAAAATTAATACAATGTAAAAAAAATTGTCGACATTTTTATGTGTGGTGATGGGGTGACCACTTGACCAGTATGACGGAGTAGTTTCTGATGGTGGAACTCCTCAGATTACATTTATCTGTTGTACCTATGGGTACAATCGAGTTAGTTCGCGATAGTACATAATAATATGTATAACACAAATTACTTTAAACAGTACTCAGCAAGTACAAGCAAGCCCCACGCCCCACCCAGATCAAAGTTCCATCCGTGCGGAGACGGAGAAAGAATACTATTAGCTCCGCCCCTCTCCTCCGGTGGGCGTCGTAAGAGGCGACTAACGGATTTTCACTCCACTCCACTGTGTGGTAGAGCTTGCCCGTCTGGTTAGTGACTACTGTATTACCACAGATTACTTAATAGTTACGTACGCATGGTGTAAAACCCGTCAAGTGACCGCTTGTCCGTCGCGTTTCGGGATCAGCCAGCGTATAACCAGAGCTCGAGTGGATGGTGCTGCGATGCATTTCGTCTGTGGAGGCTTCCGTCGAACCAGTGCCAAAAGGACCTTGTTAACCCGCCGACCAGGGAGATCCCGTAGAAACGGCTGTCCCGTTAACCGCCCGTGGCACAGTACAGAAAGCGAGCCTAACCAGCTCGTGAGGCTGCCCATCTGTAGGCAGATCCCTGGTGAAACAGGCCGCTGCACTTTGACTATTTGCATTGCGGTAGCATTTCCTCGATTCACGTCTTCGTCCTTCTATCCACCATGACAGTGCCTAACATTAAAACTGCTTCTACAGCGGTGCACCTCCCCCCCCATACCGTTTGAGGACGAGTTCACTAACATCCGCGGACTCCATGCAAATCTCAATGCCGTCCACCACCATCTTGAGACGGCACGGCCAGCAATGTTGTTTTTGACGGAGACGCAAATAATCTGTCCGGCCGACACCAGCTACCTGCACTATCCGGGCTTTGTGCTTGAAGAATCCTTCAAAGCCAAAACCGGAGTTTGCTTGCTCGCTCGGAAAGATGTTTGCTTTCGCCGTCTGGGCTGTCTGCTGGAGGACACTTCCTTTTCCCTTTTTGTGGTACACGTCAAGTTGGGCTCTCATAGCTGTGTCTACGCCTGCGTCTAACGATCCCATAAACGCGACATAGAGACAACTCGACTTATGGAACATCTTAGTCGGGTACTAGATGATGCGCAGGAGCGGTTTCCATCAGCGGTGTTCGGATGTCACATTGAGACACGTTGAATATTGTGGTCGCGCGGTTTATTGTTGTTAATATTATTTGATAAAACCTCTATCGAGAGAGAATTTTGTAAAGTTTGCCTTAATTTTGTAATGTCCTAACGAGGGCAAATCCGGCTGCGTGGTTGAATCGAACCCCAGCTTGGAAACGCGAGTTTTGTGTCCGCGTTATAACCTCTCACGGGAGAGTGATTCGTATTGGTGTGTGGTGACATCGTGCTTGCGCGTGAAGCGGCACGATCCGGGCAATACATACTACAGCAGCGCCTCAGCAGCGCCAGCAGGCGTGACAAGCGGAGAGGAGGCTCCGATCGAGCCCCGTGATCGCCGGATATCTAGGGAACCCGTCTTTCCCTGGCCTTCCTCGCCACCGCCCTCTTTTGTTCCTTTTGATAGGGTATAGGTTCTACTGGGATAGCCCAGGTGAGTTTTTTAAGGTTTTTAATGTTTCATTTTGGCTGGCTTGGCCCGCTAGGAACCGAACTTAAAAAAGTGTAGATCGGTGAATCACCTAACTAGACGGAGATACCACATTGCCAGTTTGGTTGTCCACTCTATAAGCCCGGTGGACATGGCTCCGAACTGTTGGCTTATCTCTAACAAGCGGAATTGGTGTTTTTGGGGGACTTCAATGTTCACCACGAGTTGTGGTTAAGGTCCTCCAAAACTGACTATGCTGGTAGAACTGCCCACACATTCGCTCTCGCACACGACCTGACTCAACTGGTGAACCAGCCCACCAAGATCTCAGATATAGTCGGTCACGCGCCCTTTTTGTTGGACCTTCTGCTGACGAGTCACCCAGCTGGTTATCGAGTGGAGGTTCGAGCTCCTTTAGGATCTTCGAATCACTGCTTGGTATTCAGTAAAGTGCCTCTGGCCCCACTAACGCCTTCAGCGGTATCGAAACGCCAGATTTGGCACTACTCGTCGGCAGATTGGGTTGGGATGGTATATGGGACTATTTTGCATCCGTTCCTTGGGTGCAGCGCTGCTTCAGTGGGAAGGACCTGACAGCTAGTGCGACTGCAATTGCTGATAAAATAGTTTTAGGGATGGAATACTATATTCCGCACTCCTATCTCATCAGCAAAGGCAGGCGGAACCGATGGTTCAACCGAATATAATATAATATGATTATCCGCGAATAATGCCACCAAGTCCTGCAAAAGAGCCAAGAACTACTGCCGCATCCTACGGGCAGCCGTAGCTACAGTTACTGGCGTCTGGCCAAAGCCGTGCAATCGAACTTCTACCAACCCTCGCTGCCACCACTGGGATGTCCAGAGGGTACTTTAGCTCACAACCCGCAGGAGAAGGTCAATCTTCTGGCCAAACTCTTTGCGGCTAACTCCCGAGTCGATGACTGCAATGCACAGCCACCTACAATTTCTCACTGTGGCCACGCTATGCCCGATTTTAAAATCAGGCAGTATGATGTTCGTGCGGAGCTGCAGTCAATCGATGTCCGGCTAATGGCCCTGATGGCATCCCTCCCTCCAATAGTCCTAAAAATGTGTGCAGCGGAGTTGTCCCCCTGTTAACGCACCTTTACCGTCTATCGGTCTCTTCAGGTTGTGTGCCGGAATCTTGGAGAGAAGCTAATGTGCAACCGGTCCCCAAAAAAGGAGATCGGTCAGATCCATCGAATTACCGCCCTATAGCCGTAACTTCAGTTTTGTGCATAGTAATGGAGCGCATTTTAAATAAACAACTTGTCCACTACCTAGAAGAACACTCCAAAATTCACGATCGCCAATACGGGTTTCCGCCGAAACGGTTATCGGGTGATCTTCTAGCGTACGTTGCACATCTATGGGGTGAGGCTATTGACAAGCGTGGTGAGTCGGTGGTTGTTAGCCTTAACATAGCCAAGGCTTTTGATCGGGTCTAGCACAAAGCTCTCCTCTCCAAGCTCCCGGCATATGGTCAGCCTGCTCAGTTCTGCAACTAGGTCGCTGGCTTCCTGCATGGGCGCAGAATCCGTGTTCTATCTGATGGATGCGCGTCGCGGCTCATGTCAGTGAACGCTGGGGTCCCTCAAGGCTCCGTTCTGTCCCCTACGCTGTTCCTTCTGCATATCAATGATATGCTTCCACTTGGAAATATTCATTGCTATGCAGATGATAGCACGGTGCATAGGGGATATAACGGTCACCCAGCCGCAGGGCGGGTCGAAACCGAAGTGAATCGAGTGAATCTTGTCATTGAGCTCAATCGGGTATTGGACCTCATATCTAATTGGAGCTACAATAATCTGGTTGAGTTTAATGCCTAGAAAACACAGGTATGTGTGTTCACGGCAAAAAATCACCATTCCTTCCCCTTCCAGCTCTTCAGGGTACATCTCTAAGCCTGCAGAGCCGTATCAACATGCTCGGTATGACGATACGCTGCGATCTGAACCAAAGGGACTTCATCGAAGCCGTGATCAAAACAGCCTCACGAAAACTTGGTATTCTGAACAGAGTGCGGCGATTCTTTACGCCGGACCAGTTGTGCCTTTTGTACAAGACACAGGTACGGTCTTGCGTGGAGTTATTGCTCGCACATCTGGGAAGGTTCGCAAAGTAACTTATCGATGCCTTGGACAGATTGCAGGCAGCGTCGCGCTGAACGCATTATCGGCAATGCAGAAGTCGCAAATACTCTCGAATCTCTGCAATTGCGTAGAGATGTTATTGTTCAAATTCGATGATGCATCCTTATCGCTAAACAAGCACTTGTATTGGAAATCGAAGTCGCTGATTGATTCTGTTACTTTTTCAGATTCTTTCTTTTTTCTCTCCTATTCCGCTTCAATACATTTCGGATTATGTGTTTCGGCAGGTTTTGTGTAGTTGCATTTAAGCACGGGCCTTAAAACAGTCTGCTTTTCCGTCATCCCTTACAATGCTCGATTCTATGAACTTTATTAATCCTCTTTCTTTAACAATCACTATATTAACGTCCAGTATGAGACCACATATAACACACTAGCTGTGCCCCGCGGTTTCACCCGCGTTCTATTAGTCATAGCGTGATGTAATATATCCTATAGCCTTCCTCAATAAATAGACTATTCAACTCAAAAATTACTTTTCAATTCAAACCAGTAGTTCCTGAGATTAGCGCGTTGAACCAAACAAACCAACAAGTTCAGCTTTATAATATTAGTATAGATATATTGTTTTCAACCTCCATTTTAGTCTTTCACAGCTTCATTAACTTTTAAATCAATCAAATCGAATAACAAACGCACTTGTCGCAACTTGCACCAAATACGAAGACCGAATGTAAACAAACAACACGCGACGCGCCGCGCCCGCGCTCTTCCCCGCGCTCGCCCTACGTGCTTAGAAATCTGTTTTTTTTAAATAATAAGAATTCGTGGATAAAAACAACACAAATTATGAATAGTGTTTTATTACACCATAATAATCAAAAACACGTAAACTCTAATAACTTGCACTTTCTTTTGTGGCTTTTACAGGGTTTTGTAATAAAAAATATAATATCTATAAATATCGTGGATGAATTCGACACAAAATATTTTGAACAACATATCAGTACTCTAAAACGCGTAACACTTATTTAACCTATTGTAATATTCTTTCAGAGCTAGTTGGGCGACGTTTTAGGTACTGGTTAAATATCAGGATTCTCGTGGACAGAGATGACACAAATTGTCTATGTACATCAGTTACTACTTCGTTATTATCATGACAGTAAAATTTTCAACTCTAATTTTCTTTTCGTCCAAAAAAGATCAAAGCGACAAATACCTAAATTTCTACCTATGCAAGTACCTAGGATGACACAAACTAATGTATTAGGTTGGGCAAAAGGTCCGGAAACTATATGCGAAACACAGACAACTTTAATATTTTTGAAACCTCAAAACCTAGCGCTATCGGTCTATTAGGGTTGCTTTCTAAGCTCCGTGCTTGCCATTCGTGATCGCGAGCCACCGCGTGGCAACGAAGAGATGGTACTAGGTCTTTTGGTAGGTATACCCTAACCCCTTGTCGAGCTTCAGTAGCTGGATGAAGAAAGAGCAAAGAATTGTATTTTTTTTTGCTGATTGCCTCGGACTGCATTTTTAGCTTCAACTGGCTTTTTTGGGGCGGCGAGAAACTTAAAGAAACTTTATCTTGATTTTTACATTAAAATTTAAAGAACAGAAAAGAAAGGCAAGCTACATACCTATAAAACCATAATTTATTACTAACAAATTTTTCTACATACATAAGTCCATTCTAAAGCCATACGTATGTGTTTGCAGAATGTCACGCAAGTCCCGGCAAGGCTACAGCATCCGCCACCTGCTGCAGCTGCCGAATGCGCCGCGCAGCCCTCCGCTCCCGCACCCCAAGGTCAGTGCCAGCAAGGTCACTGTGATCCGGCCGATGATGCCGCCATTACTACCATTTGTTTACTTCCATTCCAGTTCGAAATGTATTCGCTATATGACATTATTTTGACAGTTTACGTGAGAACATAACACTGGTAAGCTTGATTTTTTAATCCTCAGATAAGTTTTATCCAGCGAATAACATTGTCATTTTGACATATTTTCTAAAGAGAATCTGTCATTATGTCAAAATTATTAACTGACACATGACGCTACTACAAAAAAAGCGGCCAAGTGCGAGTCGGACTCGCCTATGAAGGGTTCTTTAGCAGCAAGTAACTTAATATAAAAGTTCTTGTAGTTCGTTTATGTTTATGAAATTAAATGTTTTTTTTATATATTTGAGTTGATTCAATGAAAGGTAAATTGCGGTTTACGATTTATGACGTATTAAAAAAACTACTTACTAGATCTCGTTCAAACCAATTTTCGGTGGAAGTTTGTATGGTAATGTACATCATATATTTTTTTAGTTTTATCTCTTATTTTAGAAGTTACAGGGGGGAGGGACACATTTTACCACTTTGGAAGTGTCTCTCGCGCAAACTATTCAGTTTAGAAAAAAATGATATTAGAAACCTCAATATCATTATTGAAGACCTATCCATAGATACCCCACAAGTATGGGTTTGATGAAAAAAAAAATTTTGAGTTTCAGTTCTAAGTATGGAGAACCCTCAAATTTATTCTTTTTTTTTTCTATTTTTGTGTAAAAATCTTAATGGGGTTCACAGAATACATCTACTTACCAAGTTTCATCAGTATAGTTCAGTTTTGGAAAAAAGTGGCTGTGACATACGGACGGACAGGCAGACAGACATGACGAATCCATAAGGGTTCCGTTTTTTGCCATTTGGCTACGGAACCTTAAAAAGGTAAGTACTCGGAACAGCCTCTGAGTGCCTAGTGTGAGTTTTGTTTACTGTCCGGTATTCATTCGATTACGTTTCATCATCATCATCATCATCAGCCTACACACGTCCACTGCTGGACATAGGCCTCTCCAAGTGCACGCCGATTACGTTTACGAAAACGAAAATTAGTATGGCATTGAAGCAGCGCCTCCTGGCGACATACGAGAAAAGTTAACATTTTGCCATACAAAGGAGATGTTTCAAGTTTGCATGGACACTGGGTTAAGTTTTTGTACAGGTAAAATAAATCAAAGAAATAAAATAAATAATCAATTACAAACATAATTTTTTCATAATTTAGCTTTATTTTGTGGTTCAAAGCATTTTAAAATATTATGTGACATTTCAAATTCAACAATGGCGAACGTCAATCAATGTCATTTTGACCATATGAGTTTGACGTCCTAATCACGGCTTATTTTCATGTTTTGTCTCAATAACTCAAACTCCCCTATCCTTGTTTGTTTATGGCTAAACTTCTTCATACTAAAGTAAGCTCTAAATAGACGATATTTAAGTTCTAATAACGAGTGGCGAGCGCGATCGAATTCGATCGCTTCGGGTTTGACGGAATCGGAATCGGATTCGATCTCTTAGAACCTAAAAGGTATATCTTTATTTCTGTTTTTGAACGTGTTTTGTTTTACACACAACAACATTTATGAACCAAAAATTTACTAGAGAAATAATTTTATTTTTATTTTTCTGAGAATCCTTGTATTTTTTCCTATTTTTTGAAGTACTGTACATAGACTCGGCCCAAATTGAAACATCTCCTTTTCGTTTTCGTAAACGTAATCGAACGAATAAGAATACTTAGCAAACAAAACTCACACTAGGCACTCAGAACAGGCAGTGCTATTCTCTAAGCAAAACAGCGTCGACCTCGACATTGAACTCGCTCATAACTTGCAAACGAATGTAGACTTTATTACTATATAAAAGTAGGTTGATATTCGTTTGCAAGTTATAAGCGAGGTCAACGTCGAGTTTGACGCTGTTTTGCTTAGAGAATAGCAGTCCGCGTGCAGCTGTCGCGAGATGCCGTGTCCGTGAGAGACTGTCTATGTGTACGTTGCTCGACCGCGTTTGTATGAAACTTACCTTACCTTCTACAGTTTCGAGTGGTTTGTACACCGGTTTTCATGGTGTCGCCATCTCTGAGGCCCCGGGTTCGATCCCCGGTCGGGTCAATTTAGAAATTGTTGTTTTTTTAAATTGTCTCGGCTCTGGGTGTTTCCTATGTATAATAAGTATGTATTTAAGTATTTTAAGTATGTTTATCCGTTGTCTAGTAAACATTTAACGAGTTTCATAACGAAGCTTCTCTATTATCTAGATAATTATAGAATCATAGATTACTTAAACGCAACATTGTAATAAGTTATAGAGGTCAGACTGCACTAGTTTATGACAACTTATTAGAAAATATGTTTAAAAACGTCGTAAAACGTGGTATAAGGCTTGTCACGCTAATTAGTTTATCACACGTATGCAATATAATAAATATTGAGTAAACTTAAATCGTCTCGAATTATGTTAAAACCTCTTTGGAAAATTATCAAGTGACGGACCTGAATAGTATATAAACTTTCAAAGCAGAGCACCAAGTTCATTCTACCAGCGCCCTTTCTTCGAGTAACTTGTACTTTACACTTAAGGCTAGTTTAGTCTAAAAATTATAATAAGTTTAATATTTTAAATGAAATTAAAATACTGCAGTACACGCCGTGGTTCGTTTATTGCCTACCTTCGCCACCTTCTCCGCTTACACCGCACGGGCTCGATTGGTGCGAGTGTAGGAAAGTTTATTATTATTATTATTATTTCCTTATTTTATGACGCTACTCGACTAAAATACTAGTTTTGAACCCGTGTTACAAACGGTATCTAGAATGTCACATCACTAAGGCCCCTCGCCCACGGCGACTTTTTGTAGCGATGCTGTCGCGCGTTGGCATCGATACAGTTGCGATGGTGTCGCTAGCTGTTTGCCCTCGCCCACATAACCACGATTCCGTCGCGATGCAAACGCGATGCAGTCGCGATGCAAACGCGATTCAGTCGCGATGCAAACGCTCGGTTCTCCATTCACGCGCCACCCTCCCTCCGTTCTCTCCCTGATGTCGTCCGACACGGTCACGCGTTTGCATCGATACAGTCGGGAGGCTGTAGCGCGTAGTAGCGCGTTGGCATCGCGTCTGTAGCGCGTTGCAAATGCGACTAACGCGCGACTGCATCGTTACGAAAAGTCGCCGTGGGCGAGGGCCCTAAAATTCTAATGGCGGTTCGTACACGACGCCACCAATCACAAACTGGTTTGTAACGTTAGTAGGTATCAGTTTGTAATTGTTCGTAATATTTACCTGACTGTGTACGAGTCTCAGAACAATAACTTAACGAGTACAAATGTTGCCAGCATTCTTGGGGCCGCTCCCATGAGCCCAGAATTGGAGGACATCTTTTATTTATAGGTCTTTAGTTTATAATTTTCTAATTATATTTCTCTGTTTTTTTGTCAAGTTAAGTTAAGTAATGTTTCTTGCTGTTGTATACAAATGGATAAAATTAAATAAGATGAATGGAGTGAATACTTTTTTGTTAATTTATTCTTTTTATTTTCCAAGAACTGTCAACGCTCTTTTGTTTTTGGCTTCTTATGTCGTCATACTTGAGCTCCCTTAGATGAATGATAGGACCTATCATTCATCTAAGTGAGCTCCTATAAATTTTGATTTGGTATGTTTTTTTTATTTATTTATTTGTTGATTTATTTATTTATTTATTATCAGGACTATCGACTTATACAATAAATGAATAGCTACAAACTTACAGGTGAAACAGAAAAGTCATTAAAAAGTCTCTACTGTCAGAAACGACAAAAATAACAAAGGAGCCATACTCGCACCGAAGCACAGTTGTATAAAATGCTTAACGTTAACTACTACCTAACTAACTAACTTACAATCACATGAGTAGATTTCGGGTATTTACTCATGTGCTAGAATCTTATACAAAAAAAGGGTGTCGAATTTTTTAAAATCCTTATTTACAAATTTATGAAGAAGCCTTTACTAAGTTGCCTTCTCAATGAAGGTAAGCTGGTATTGAAAAGATCAATGTTAAAATTGCTGTCTTTACACTTGTCATTCTTTAATGCTATAGAAATTAAAATTTAATGTTTTAGTTGCTATAGAAATAAAACAATTTTGACGATAATTGGTACAAACTTTAGGAAGATAGAAGAGAGAGCTGCTGCAAAAGGATCTGTTGATGAGCGTGTGGACTGTATAACTAAAACTACGAAATGGAAAACCGATGGTGGTTAATAACGAAGTATTTTTTATTAATTTTATAAACTAAGGAAAAATACAAGAACGTCAGTAGTTGACGGATACAGAAGGGCACATTTTTTTAAAAAAAGTATAAAAACAAACCATAAAAGAAATTATCAAAAAAGGTTTAACTACAATACTCCAGCCAGTCGCCAACAGGATCTAATTGGTATGTATTGGAGGCACGTAATCAACGTTTCGTGCCTCCACTACAGGTATGTAGAACATGATTTTTTCTAGTAGTCCCGGACAGTTGATCGACGACCTCGCCGATCGAGTTACCTAACTGTTTATATAGAAAAATTAAATCTGCAATGTCGCGTGGTCGGTGTGAAAGGTAAGAAGTGATGCTGACGACAAAGATTAAGATAATTACTAATTTTGACTTTGGATCGATAATTTAGATAACGTAAGAATATTTGCTGTATTTTCTCAAGGCGCTTAACATAAACAGCGTATCTCGGATTCCATATCTGAGAAGCGTAGTGCAAATGAGAGCGTACGAAAGTAGCTTATAATATTTTCTTTTGATGACCACATTACAAAACTGAGAAATCTGGAAGCCCTACCTACGATATAAGATATATGATCGTGGAATAATAAATTTCGTGAATGACTCCCACATCCCTCACTTCCGCTATACGACTCAATAATTGACCTTTAAGAGAAAAGTCATAGACAAGTGACCTTTTTTGCGGGTGAATGTCATTACTGAGCATTTACTTACGGTAAGGTCCAGTTTGTTCCGAGAACAATAATCGTAAGTCGAATGAAGATAACTATGCAATCTTAAATAAGAAAAATAATGTACAATTGTTTAAATATAAAAAAACAAAGTTTTTTCAAAATATTTATTTGTTAGTTTTTAGTACATTTTTAAGTTTCACATTGAAAAATATAAATGGGCATTACAAAGTGTTCTCAACCTGTCACTTTTTTATTGACGCTTGTTGTGTAGCATCGTAGCATATCGTAGCAAAGTCATCCGTAGTCCGTAGAACTTGAATTTACGTCTGGTGCCTTTCAGAGCGCTATGGGTTTTCTCAAAAAGCGGGTTACAGAAAATGTGGATGTCTTAAAATGGGGATATTCCAGACGGAGATTAAACACGGAAACAAAGGTAAAACATAAAAAAATAAAATAAAAATATAAAGATAAAGTTTTTGAAAATAAAATAAAAAAATCCCTACAAAAATACAGCAACGACCCTTTCGGTCAAGCACCGTGCCTGGTGTGTGCTATGATGGTCGGTGCCTTTGCAACTACATAAATTATCCTTTTTATATTTTTGAACTTAACCTTACTTGTTTTAATATCGATTTAATCAACTTTCAGTCTTTAAACGATATTGATTCAATAATATATTAAACCCACCCACCGACCACCAACGCACCAAATCAACTACTGTTACTTTTAAAAAAAGTGATACAAAATTGTTTGTTATTGCCTCAAAATAAAGGAATACCTACCAGAAATATAAGAATCTTGCTATCGAACGTTCTACTGATTAAAAAACCCGTCAGGTATAGATTTTATTAGTATATAACTAATTATAAATTACATGATTGTAAATAGATGATCATAATTAACCCCCATCTCAACCCGTGGGTGTCGTAAAAGGCGACTAAGGGACCATTCCAGAGGATGGGCAGCAGCATCTCTCTGAGGTTACTTTCAACCTACTGCGATCGCCAACCCGCCTGCCAAGCGTGGCGATTATGGCAAATACCCCCCATCTTGGGGGAGGCCTTTGTCCAGCAGTGGACGTCTTTTGGCTGAGATGATGATGATGATGATGATGATGATGATCATAATTAAGGTCATATCATAACTGTGAGCTACTCAAGTAGTAAAAATACATTTTCCTTAAGCATTGAATTATGGCTATCGGATCGCTTTTCTACTTGCTTAGATAAACCATGGACTAATAAAATAATACGGATGCTTTCGGAAGTCACCAGTTTTCTCTTAAATTACATCGCCTGTAAAAGTAACCTTATCTCATTGAAATAAAAGCGAGCGCTACAAAATCGTTTTGTCGAAAGGATTTTCACTGAGATGTAAAAGCACCCGCTTTCAGTCGCCGCCGCGAAGCGTGCTCGAGACGCTTGGAGGGTTGCTTGTTGAGTGTAACCTACTAACGATGAAGTTCCTCTTATGATATGAAGATGGCGCTGTTTATATTATTATAGAACAATTTTTATTTTGTCCACTTTTCATGAATATAGATAAATAATACTTTTATTTGAGCTGTACGAAAATTAACATTGAACATAAAACTTCTTAATATAATTATACAGTTATTTCTCTAAATTATAAATTTATTTCATAATTTAAACACTTTAAAATCGTTTTTAAGTTATGTCACTATTTATTTGATTACTTGATGATTGATGATTCGACTAATTAAATTAAAACTTTGATAAATCAACAGTTTGTTGTAATTATAGTACCTAAGCAAGGTATCCGAAAATGGGGACTAAGTAGGTCTAGTACTTAATTATTACGCCCTAAATCTATTTCGAAGTACCAATTCATCAACCTTTTTGTTCGGTAGTACCTATATCTTCAACATTTTTCTTATAATAGTATTTAAAATGTGTGTGTTCCTATGAATTGCATGCAGCAACTAATGTTGTAATTTTTTTAAAGAGTTGTTTTAATATTATTATTTGTCTATCAATCGTTTAAAGACGTAAGAAATCAAGTAAGTATAATCAAACAACGAAGCTAGCAGTCTAGTATTGTTATTTCACCATTAATCTAGTTCCTCGTGTAAATTTTATTTGCCATTCGATCGACGATTCGATTTTGACGTATGATCACGTTAACGAAAACGAGATTAGGTATGGTAAAATATTAATGCTCCTCGTTCGTCACTAGAAGGCTTTTTATATAGTTTGCTGATTGCTTCAAACGGCCTTTTCAGCTTCACCGGGCTTTTTTGGGGGCGGCGAGAAACTTAAAGGGATCCTAAAAGCCGTGTGAAACGAATCACCTTCGGAGGTTTTCTAGAGGGCACGGCATCACGCACTAGTGCGTGTCCCCGTGTCCTACTAGATTCTCCGAGGGGTTCGGATCGGATTGAGGAGCGGAACATCCCGAGGGCGGCTCTAAAGGCTCGGACCTCGGCTCGGGTTGACCGGGCCGTGGTGGTGGGGAGAAGCGCTCAGGTACATGTCTGTACCTGGTATAGAGCACGAATCGTACCCTTGTTCTACGAGTATGGTGTCTTGGGCCTAAGTGTGCATGTTTAGTGTATTCTGTAAATGTGTAGTGGCATTCAGAGGATCGGGCGGGGGAGCGTTCGTAACTGTTATGGGATCGTCGGGATTATCTAGGACATGTTTAGGACGTCTAGATGTGTACCGTTTTGTTAGTGGAAGGCCTCCAACATTATGGTTGGCGGCCGCCACAACAAGCGGGTTAGGGTGGTGGGGGCGTTATCAAAGTAACGTATGGAAACGTCCTTGATAAAATCTTTGATAGTGGGAAGATTAAGATCACGGTGGAGATCTACATTGCGATGTACTACGGGCAGCCCGTGGCACCACGCATGAAACGGTTTTGGAGGGTTTGTAAGTAATACAGATAGGAGGGCTCGGTAAGTTATGACAGGGCCACCAGAAGGCGTTGCTTCATGTCATTCTCGTTTACGTTCACGTGATCGTATGGAAAATAAATTTTTTCTATGGTAAGTACCCTGAGCCTTTACCAGTTTAACTAAAAAATATTATATTACCTACTATCTAGAAGAGAATTTTCTTTTACTAGCATGCGGTATATAAGTACTTTTATTAAATTTCTCAGTTAAATATTTATAAAATACAGTGAAAATAAAATTATGCCACCGGAAAGGCTTGCGGAAGACCCAGGTTCGAATCCTGGCTGGGTCGGGTAGGCATTTAATTTTTCACTGTATTTTATATATATTAAATTCAGCTTCAGTGCAGCAATTAGCACTTAAAAATTAAAAGTATTTTTTTTCAGTGTTCCGCACAAACGATTGAATCGTACATTCCGCGTTCCTCGCCAAAGCGAACCTATTTAGTTCTCGTTAGTTATCCGAGCGCCCCCCGTCGGATTCTTCGGAACTATTCGAGTTAGCCTCTCAGTATTTATTTACCAAATCAACTATTTATTTATTGGCCGATCGCTTTGATCGTCGAATGACCTCGTACAAACACACGATTGTCTACATGGAAGGGTGACGCTAGAAAAGTGTAGACATGACGACTTAGAATTTATGTCGCTTTATTTGCGCAATTTAATTTATTTATATCAAAATTTTTGGGCTTGACGAAGTTTGCAATTATTTCAGCTGCCAACGAGGGTCTCATAATGATCATACTGGATCTAGTAGTGTATAAAGTCATGGACTAATAATATCAAAGATAGCCCATGATAACGTTCAAATTTGAGCTATCATAAGCAGTTCTGTATCTTAAAAATCGATGTATTTCTGCTGAGTTATGGTTTTCCCCAATGTTCTTTCATTTCTACCGATTCTCAGCCATCTAGGGCCAGTCTGGGTGCACCAAATTCAGAAATTACCAATTATTATTTAAAAAGTTAAATTAATTTTCTTTTTAAACCACACTTATAATCTTAAGGATCATAAGTGTGGTTTATAGTTACTTTAATTAAAAAAAAACAATAAAATTAAGGTTAAGTAGACCTCCTTGGTCGAGTGGTTTGTACAACGGTTTTCATGGTGTCGTAATCTCTGAGGTCCCGGGTTCGATCCCCAGTCGGGTCAATTTAGAAATTATTGTTTTTCTAAATTGTCTCGGGTCTGGGTGTTTTCTATGTATAATAAGTATGTATCTAAGTACTTTAAGTATGTTTATCCGTTGTCTAGTAACCATTTTAACGAGTTTTATAACGAAGCTTCTCTTGGGCTAGATAATTGGTGTGAGTGTAGGAAAGTTTATTTATTTATTATTGCAATTAAAATAAGTTTGGGTCGCATCAACATGTCACCTTACGTGGCACTAAAAGGGTTTCTTTTCACGGGCCGGCCACCGGTCTTGCCCTGTACCCCAACCCTCGGTCCTGCAGGAATTAAAACCTCTCTAGCTATTTCATGGGACGAGATTGATGTGCGTTCGTTTCGCTGTTTTGTCCACGGTTTGTTACTATTAACTTTTGCTGTAACGGTTAATAATCCACCGTTATTTCACATTCATATTCGACATAACACAAATTTAAAAAATAAAACAATACCGCAGACATGACTTTTTACTTTCCCCCCCAAGAAGTCTGTTAATAAGTAGTTTATGTGTACGCTTTTAATCCTTCGCGATCTATTTATAAGTTAAAATGTCTAACGAGGTTCAACGGAAACTACAAACTTTTTTACTAGATGTCGATGGCACATGACATTAGGTCTTACCCACACACAGAACACCAGAAAGAGGAGTCTTACTCTTACCTAATCCGCATACCTTAAAATATCACTAAAATAGGTGTAACTAGTAGGTATATATACTCTACGGTATGTCTATGAACGATATCTTAACATTTTTTGTATACTTTTTTCGTATGCAAAAAAAATAAAACATGGTGGAAATTAGGAAATTATTCTAATGTACCAGGTGACCATGATAGTTTAAAAAGATATAACATATTTTTATTATTTTGAATTTTGTATTCACAATGCTATATATAGTTACAATATAAAATTTTACTAAAAAAAATCAACCAGGGCCACGGTAGCTCAGCGGTCAGAGCATTGGACCGGGTTTCCAAAGGTCGTGGGTTCGATTCCCACTCGAGTTTCCTGGGGCTAGTTGATTTTTTCTAGTAAAATGTATCTTGTATGGTATTAATATATATATTATACCTTCGTCTAAATTATATACATTAACGGAGTGCTGGTTACCATCCGCAAAAAACACTCACTTCTATAACCTAGACACTTATCACCATGTTGCTACAACATCCCATAGAACCCAAAATGAGGGAGTGGTTGTATACTACAACAAACATATAAATATAACTCATGAGGAACCAGAAATTGCTGATGCTAACTGTCTACTTATTAAATTAAACACCGAGATATGTATTATTGGAATATACAGGCCACCCAGCCAGATGAACACAGAACGGTTTATAAACTCACTTGACATCCTTCTTTCTAGATTGCATAATTTCAAAAATATCATACTTTGTGGGGATATAAACATCTACATTGTTCCGGATGGCCAAGATAAACGCGCTTTTGAGTATTTAAATCTACTGGCAAGTCATTGTATCCTTCCCGCTCACACTACACCTACACATGGTAAAACAAGCCTAGACCACATGATGATTAAAACTAAAAATTATGCTACTTGTCTCATTTTCGAATCTTCTGTCACTGACCATGAATGTGTAGCTATTAATCTAACCTTTAACTCTTACCTTAATCATAATAGGACTAGTCTTAATCGCGTTGACTATGATGGATTGGATAGAGATATGGACAATCTTGACTTGCAGGACATCTTGAAATGTAACGATGTAAACAGAGCCACTGATATGTTAACTGAGAAAATCAAGCACACTCTCTCATCTAACACTAAGCAGGTCAAGATCTCAGTTAGGAAAAAGATTTCCAAGCCTTGGATTACTCCTCAAATATTGAGGTTCTTAAAAAATAGGGATAATCTTTACAAAAAATTAAAAAAAGATCCAAATAACGACATCACTAAGCTCACCTATAAGCGGTACAGGAACTTCTGTTCGTCCTTATTAAAAAAGGCAAAAAGAAATTACGAGAGACTCGAAATTGAGAAAAACAAAAACAACAAAAAGAGGTTATGGGAGACTATCAAGAGCATTAGTGGAACCAATAAATTGACTGACCACTCACCTAGACTGTTATGCACACAAAATCCGCAAATGAGTATTAACAAAGTAAACGAGTTTTTCTCAAGTGTCGGTAAGTGTCTAGCTGAAAAACACAAAGTAACCCGGCCCTCGACCTCCAATCGCGAAATCAGTAGTACGTCCGCTCCACTCAACTCGCTTGTCTTACTACCCACCACATCAGATGAGGTCTACACTACTATTCTTGGCCTTCGTAATAGCTACGCCGTTAGTGATGACCGGATTTCTTCCTGTGTTTTCAAACGCTATGCACACATAATAAGCGAACCTTTGACTCATATAACTAATTTGGCCATTTCAACCGGCGTGTTTCCAGAGGCATTTAAAATCGCTCTCATCAAGCCCATCCATAAGGCGGGTGATCGAGATGTTATGGGGAATTATAGACCTATTTCTATCTTGCCATCCATGTCGAAAGTACTTGAGCGACTCGTCAACAAGCGTCTGGTCGACTTCCTTGAAAAAAACCAGCTCCTCGCTCCTTCTCAGTATGGTTTCCGTAGAGGGAGGTCCACCAATGATGCAGTACACAATTTCATTACTAGTATCGTTAATTCTCTAGATCAGAAACGGAAGTGCTTAACTATCTTCATCGACCTCGCGAAAGCTTTCGACACGGTATCCATCCCTCACCTTCTAACAAAATTACTGAATCTTGGTATCAGGGGCCTACCCTTGAAACTGCTCGAAACTTACCTAACTAATAGGAGACAAAAGGTAAAAATCTTGGATAGAGTCAGTAGGGAGTGCACGACTGAATACGGAGTTCCGCAGGGCAGTATCCTTGGACCAACCTTGTTCCTTGTCTATATTAACGAGCTCTGTCAGCTTAACCTAGATAATGGCAAAATATACGCTTTTGCGGATGACACAGCTCTTTACTTTGTTGGGGATACTTGGGAGGATGTTTTCAGGTCTGCTCAATCAAGCTTTATAGCGGTGGGTAGGTGGCTGCAACAAAATATGCTTACCCTCAACGTAGATAAAACAAAGTATATGACTTTTGCTTTAAAATCTAACTACTTGCCATCGCCACATTGCATCATCAAGGCACATAGTAATGACTGTACAAATCACCATCTGTGTAAGTGTCCAGAATTATCCACTACGGATAATATAAAATACCTAGGAGTGATCATCGATAGAGGCTTAAGCTTTAGACCGCACATCCTAAACCTCGCCACCAGACTAAGAAAGCTAATCTACATATTCAGTACCCTTAGACATGTAGCTGATCGCAACACAATCAAAATGGTCTTCTATGCCTTATGCCAGTCAATTGTTGACTACTGTATCCTATCGTGGGGTGGAGCGGCTAAAACTCTGTTGATTGATGCAGAAAGAGCTCACCGAGCAATTCTTAAGGTCAGTGCTGGCTTTCCCTTTCGCTATCCTACTGACATAGTGTACAAACACTGGGACGTACTTACTATCAGACAGTCGTTCTTATTGCACACTATTCTTAAGCAACACTCCGAAACAAAGTACAACCCCGTAACAACACAGAACAGGCGAAGGAAACATAAAGTCATCATCTCAGCCAAAAGACGTCCACCGCTGGACTAAGGCCTATAGGGTATGAGGGGCATTTGCCGTAATCGCTACGCTTGGCAGGCGGGTTGGCGATCGCAGTAGGTTGAGGGTAACCTCAGAGAGATGCTGCTGCCCATCCTCTGGAAATGGTCCCTTAGTCGGCTTTTACGACACCCACGGGAAGAGATGGGGTGGTGCAATTCTTTATCCCCGGCACCACACAGGGAAATTAAAACATAAAGTAAAAGTAAACATAAAGTATGTCACAGCAAAGGATAAAAAACAGCACTCTCGCATAAAAACTACGTATTCCTTGGTCCATATTTATATAATAAATTTAATAAAATTCTTAACCTTTATCCACTTTCTAAACACATATGCAAACAGAATGTAACTACATACTTCAAAACATTAAATTACCAGGAAACTGAAAACACACTAATCATTCACTCTTAACACTACTTAAAAATTACTTAATCTCGCACACAAGCACACTACTACATACACACATTCATAATAACACATAAGTACATAACACATATCACCGCAAGTCCGCAACCACACCGCAACACCCCAATACAAAATATACACACATACTCTAACAACAACACACCACATATCTTATTTTTATCTTATTTTTGCAACCTTATTTTTACTTTAGAATGGTACCTTATTTTTGTTTTTGTTTTTGTAATTGCTGGTCTGTTTTCTTCTTTCTTTTTGATTTTATTTTCCTTTTACAAAGCTTAATATGAATCTCAAGTAATGTTTTACTACGCTGCTGATCACCATGTACTCGGCTTTTGTAAGGAGGCACAGCAATCTTACTGCGGGAGGGCACTGGTGACTTGTACTATAGGTTTCGTAAACCCACTTCAGGCACCAGTCTCTCACAATGTAACGGCGGCTGACCTAACATCAATGTACCCTAATTAAGTATCATGTAAGCCAACATTGTGAAGAGATAATAAACGATTTATTTATTTATTTATTAACGCAGTCGTTTGTACTAAATCTGAACACCTCAACGCGACTGCGGAAGGGGCATTTTTCGCCAGTAAATCTACCTTTAATCCGTTGAGTGTTAAGTGATTAAGCACTCGGCGGGCGGTCTTTTACACAACGATTTGTTAAGCAGTTATAAACAGTCCGAACGGTAGTGTTGGGACATAGCCGACGATTATTTTGCTAAAATAAATAATATCTACTGAACTGTAAACTGTAGCAAGGCGTTGTTCAAAAAGTCGCCAATGTAAATAAGGAGAGACAGACGTTGCTGATTTTCTGCAAGCTCTTTTTGTAAAACAACGTTTTGGTACGTTTTTAACAAACATTTAAAAGCAAATTAAGAGTTTTAAGAAAAATACATTGTGAAGTTCGTGTGAAGTTCGTAGCAACTATTCAATAATGTTTAATATAATCTGACACTCTTAAAGACTCAAAAGAGTGAACCATAAAAAATGATTAAAAATCATCAAAATACTTGTAGGTAATATTTGTAGTCAATTTGTCAAAATTATTAAATGTCTTTTCCTCAACAACTGTGTCATAATAATATAATTTAGTATTACACGAAGACTTTAGTATTGTTAAGTTTTCTTTTCTATTAATTTATTGCGACGGTGTTGTTATTGTTAACACCTTACAATGATAACAACGTCACAAAATACCTCACACAATCGAATATAAACTTTCGAGTATCGGTAATAATATTATTACCGGTTTATTACGTTTGTTAGCACTGGTTGTCCCAGCACTATCGTCTGCTAGTGTTGACGGCCATATTTCTTTCGTCCGGCCGCACGGTCCGTAATTTACCGGTCGCCACCCCTAATGCACGGACACGATTGAAATCTAACGACTAATTGTTATTTATTGAACATAGATTTATGCTATTTCCATGAAAATTGCTTACATGCGTGCAAACCTTTTCGACATTGGGAGAACTCACTTTTCCTTATTAAAGGAAGTTTACACCTTATCTAAATATGTCACCCATATCAACGTCGTTAGTAGTATATTGTTGTGTTCCGACAGTAAGAGATTGGATAGCCAGTTCCTTAAAAATTGAGGAGCGCTTCTACTTTCGACCTTATCATCACTGTCTTAACATCAGGATGAAGCCCAAGTACTTTACAGTAAAAGGAAAGAAATGGTCAAAATAGCCGAAGTGTTTAAAAATATTAAGACTCTTAAATATAACTCTCTATTTGATAAGAGTAAGTTTTTGACAATCACGGTCGACATTACAGTCGGGCAAAGAGATTTACATGATATGACTTATTTTGCTTATATCTGAAGACATAATTATGATATTGAAACTGCTATATATATATATATATATATATATATATATATATATATATATATATATATATATGTATATATATATATATATATATACCAACCTCTAGTATCGATATACCTAATGATATTTTGAGTATCGTTTTTTTGTTTGAAATATTTTGCGTATGTTGTATACGTTGTACGTTACGTAGCTAATAAGGATACCTACTCGTACCATAGAAGTTTTAATGCACGGTATTTCTTTTGTTCAAAAAAATTAATCTTAGTTTAGTTAGAACATTTATTTATGTATAATTTTTGTAAATTTAAATCTTAGGTAAAGGTAGGTATAGTAAATATATGCGGCGTATAGCAAGATCTTTCCAAGTGCGTGCGTATTAAGCTCGGGATCTTTAAGACTAGGACATTTATAGGTTTATAATGATTCGACGTTAAAATGATATCACAGTAACTTAAAAATTATTTCATTGGTAAACTCGGGAGTAAACATATTAGGTTTCTTTTATTTTTATTGCTGCTTTAGTTTATAAAGTGAATAATGGTTTTTCTGTTGTTGCAACAAAAGCTGCACCATTGTGAAAGTATCGTTTATTTTTTAAAGAATATGGTGTACTTGTACATGACAGTGTACTTCGTTATAGTAGATTTGTGCACCAGTCGTTTATAAACCAATAAATAAATTAACTCTACTGTCTTTTTCCGAAATATGTGTATTACCATCCAAAAAGCGTTCTCGTTCTAAAATAAGTGTTCAATAAATCGTAGCCAATTACAGTACGGGCCACGCGAACCATGCATCTTGCAATAAGTCGCATGTTTCGCTCTTATCGCTCCCGAGCGAGCACTTGAGCGGTGAGCGAGCGTATCTTGCGCTGAACACGTGATTCGCTGGGCGATTGCGATGCTCGATTTTTCTTGTTAATCTGTAGGGTGGAATGTGTTTAGAGGTAAACGTGAGCTGTTTAGCTTTCTATGTGGTGCTTTATTAGTTTCTATTGGTATTTTGCAGAAGTGTCACTATCTTTTGTACCGCCAATTTTAGCTACTGTCTTGCACGATTATAAAATAAATCTTTTGAGCAATCTATTAGTGTATAGGTTTGATTTTTTTTTTTGTTTTGTTAAATTTTCATTTCATGTTATTTTAAAATAAGTTATTTACGTTCCATATTTACCTTACTTTGATTATACTAGTGATTTTGATACTGTCTACCCCTTTTGAGAGACGTGAGAGTATGTAGTAAATAAAAACACAAATGTTGAAAAAATTTCCACGAGCAATCCTGCTTCAAATCCTTGAACCTGCACCATTCTGACATACCGGGTCAGGTGCCTTCCCAATTGAGCTATCGTGGTTCTAACCAGCCCGCCAAAATTATTCAACACTATTTACTTTTTTTATCTATACTATAATATTATAAAGCTGAAGAGTTTGTTTGTTTGTTTGTTTGTTTGTTTGTTTGAACGCGCTAATCTCAGGAACTACTGGTTCGAATTGAATAATTCTTTTTGTGTTGGATAGTCCATTTATCGAGGAAGGCTTTAGGCTATATAACATCACGCTGCGACCAATAGGAGCGAAGCATCAGTGAAAAATGTTGCAAAAACGGGAAAAGAGCCTAAAAAATTAAAAATGCTGCCGAAAGTCACTATTCCACGCGGACGAAGTCGCGAGCACAGCTAGTTTTCAATATATTCAATGTCAACAATCATAACATTTTTACAAATAAAGATTAAAAGAAGTAGGCAAGCTATTTATAAAATGTTATTGTTTTGTTTTTTGTTGTTTCAAAGCAAAAAAGTAAATAGTGTTAAATAATTTCGGCGGGCTGGTTAGAACCACGATAGCTCAATTGGGAGGAGCACCTGACCCGGTATGTCAGAAGGGCGCAGGTTCAAATCCTGCTCGTGGAATTTTTTTCAACATTTGTGTTTTAATAATTTGTTCGCAACAAAATTTTCGTTAAAAATTATATAAACTAAACAATAACAAGTTATTTACGTTTCATATATACCTTACTTTGATTATACTAGTGATTTTGATACTCTGTCTACCCCTTTTGAGAGACGTGAGAGTATGTAGTAAATAGCTTGTATACTATCCCATTTCTGGGTAAAGGCTTCATTCATCATTGAAATCAAGTCATCGCTACAGTTGATGGGTATTGGCTTAACCACCACGCTTGCCGAATACGGGTTGGTGATCACAAACCCGGGCTATGCATCGAGAAATCCGAAACACACTTTCCCGACCTGGGAATTGAACCTGCCCTGGGTATCGGGCCGAGCACTTTGCCACTCTTGGCCACCGAAGCGTATGTACATTATGTACAGTCGAGTTCAATAATATGTACACACTTTTGACAGTTAGTAACCTTTATTTAGCTTGTAATAAGAATCAACATCTGTCAAAAGTGTATACATATTGAACTCGACTGTACCTATAAAAATAAACAAAGAGCCATACACAGCTGTCTCATATCTAAACAAATGTCTGCTATAATTAAACGTTTCCTCACTCGTGTTTGTGTACTCCAAGCACGTCAGCCGCTATCTGTTACAAAACATGATTGTAACAATATGACGATATGCCATCAAGTTAGCGACATTCGCGTCGCAACCGCGCGAAACGTGACCCCTCGCCGCAGAATGCCAGTCGCCTAACGAGTTTTTGAAGGCGCCCCTGACAGAACCGTCTTAAATGGATTTTCACTTTGCGAGTAAACTGTCTACTAAAAATAGATAACGGCAGCGTTACTACGTACATTGTAATTATAAGTAAGTACAAAGTTTGGTTTGTTATATCATTGTAGTGATACATATAGCTAATTTGGGATATATTAATTTTGTTACCAGTTACTAGCGACCGTTTGCAAAACGTCGGCGCAAGCACCCGTTTTCGAAAATCAGAAAATCCATGTAACCTCTTCCTACGCCATATAAGGAAAATAGTCAAACAGTCAATAAGTCTGTAGCAAAACCCCTTACCCTATAGTATTATTATTAATGTATATATTAGCACAATAAAACTCACATTCTTTTAAAAGGTGTATTTCTTACAACAACCAGTACAACTCAAAATCAACCGTCTAATACAAATGCTCCAACCAAAGTGACCGTCCGTCATCTAGTGCCTCGATTCGCCATGTTGTTTTCCCGCTATTCGTTCCCGCCAACACTCAGTGTTGCCAGTGAAATAAAAACATTGAGTTCGTTCGGATACGAGTATTAATTGAATTATAAATTACGAAATTATTATTCAACTTAACAAGTCATCCAACGTTAGCATGACACCGGTCAACGCCAGCGCAGTTATTAGAGTCTCAAGGTGACTAATAACTGCGCTGGCCATTGCGTTGGGCCATTTTTTACATTCGCCAACTCATCCTTGAGATCCTGATTCTAGTTTTTTGACTTATTTACTTCCATATACTGAAAACTGGTGGTGCATATGACACCCCAGCTTTTCAGTGGGAGCCCCATCTGTTGGTCAGCTTAGTGCACCATGCGGTTAAGATTTGGTGCCAGGATGTATTTGCAGTTGGACGAAACAGGCATTAACATAAAAAAACGACAAAAAAAATCTTATATACCTAAACTTATGTATTGCATTAAAATTGCGTTGAACCAGAATACTAATAAAGGTCTGCATCATATCGCCTTCACTCAATAACCATGTCAAGACATGGTATAGCTATTAAACCGTAAGGAAAGGCCATCCATCCATCCATCCATCCATTATTACTAAAGGCGAACGTCTCGCGATCCTCTTCACACCGGCGATGATCCGTCCATTAAGTATTCATCTGGCGACATTAGTGCACGTTATTAAAACCACCTGTAAATCCTGCATACGCCGACTTGAATACGCGCCACACGTAGCGGGGAGGCCGCGGGGTGGCGATGGCGGCAGCGGCGTCCCTTCCGCCCTTGTGACTTTTGTCTCGAATCACAGCACGTCTTGGACATCGGGGACACGTCTTACGGAATTAATAATAAGCCAAGAAGCCGGGTGCGGTTTGGCCCGCAATGTGCCGAAATTTCTAACCCTCATTAAGGGTCCTGTGCACTCACCGCGCGCTTCAAACTTTCGGCGCTCGCGCTCGCGTTCGCCGTTGTTTATCGGTGTTGCTAACATCTTGCCGCTTGTAGCGGCATTTAATCGGCGAATTAAGGATGTTCTAAGCGTCTGCGTTTTGTACGTTGAGCGCGATTTAATTCGTCGTTTCATTTTGTTTATACCTTTGTTGTCGTTATAAGGTATTTGCGTTTATGTGAGCAAATGGCAACACCATTAGTTTGTGCGTAAGATTATTTTGGGGGCGTTTTTTCTTTTTTCGCTTAATGGTTAATGATGATAGGCTTGAAGATTGGAGCGAATTCATCTGTTATCTGAAAGGCATATTCTTTATAACGGTCTGTGAATATTAGATCTTAGAGGCGGTTAGAATGAATACATACCAGAAGTCAGGTAATGTTTTACTTTATGTCATTGATGTACATAACTGATCGAAGCATAGATGTTATTAAGCAATGCTTCAAACAATGCACATAAAAATGTAACATAAAATGTTTTATTCACAGACATTGAAATAATACTGTCAATAATATGATTCGACGTGTATTCGACATGTTGGAGCTTGACGTTGTTGAGTGTTGTGTCAACCGCGCCCTGCGGCATGATAGTTCCATAGAATAAAATAAGTATTGTACACAAAACACAGACACAATACAATAAAAACAGTGTTAGAAGTCGTACAAAGAGCGCACTTATCACTAAACGCGATTCCTTGAACTATTTAATTTTAAAACATTTAGGTATTTCATTATAAAGTAGTAAAGATAAGATTGGATACTCAAAGACACCGCATATGTTAGGTAGTACTTAATCCTGTTATTAATTTCTCAAATTTTCTAGGCTTTCAATTTAACATGTAACTAAGTACTAGGTACATTGTATTGTAGTGTCCTTGTGGTGTTAGATACTTCATACAGTCGAAATGTGTACACTCACGTTAAACAATTCAAAGGTTAAAGTTTAAACTAACGCAAATTTGATAACATAAAAGCTAAACAGTAAGCCTAGAAGAAATTACATTTCAGATGTCATTTGTATACCAAATGGAAACAAAACAAAAACGATTGCTTTAAAGCAAGTATGATAAAGAATTACCACAAAAATCATGTTCATACCATTTGTTGCTTCATGTGATAAAATTAAGAGCCTTATTTAAGCCAAGAATCTTCATAACAATTTTTAATAAATACATAATATAATAAGCATTATGTTATTTATTGCCACACATGTAATATACAAAAAATAGTACATTACAGAACTTAAAACTAATTAAAATTGCCCCACTTAGCACAATATATATTTATAATTTATTTTATAAAATGTCATAATAGAATATGTAATATACAACGTTAGTCGGAACGGGGGGGGGGTACTAAACCGAAAAGAGGGCAAAGTATAATCATCAGGAGGGAAAAGTTTTTGCAATTTGTGACTTTTGAGACTATTAGAAACAGGATCGATTGGCATCAAAAAATGTTTTTATGTAAAATGGCTATTTTTCTTGCTAACTGTACATTTTTTTGAAAATCTTTGAATGGGGATCAAAATTCCATGAAAAATTATGGATAGTCTCCTAAGACCATTTTCGTGTAGCTACAACGGATAAGGTACTTCCCCTTACTGCCCCGCTGAAAGTTTCCACCCTGTACAGTTACAAACATATATAGTCACAAGATGCAATTTCACTCGAAAAATCAAACAGCTTCAGCCTCGGTAGCTCAGCGGTCAGACCGGTTATCCAAGGTCGTGGGTTCGATTCGCACTCGAGCTTCCCAAGGGTGGTTGATATTTCTAGTAAAATTTTATCATATTAAAACATTCGCTATTAAAACATTATTTTTAAAGATAAACAACATTTCTGTGCAAAAAAAAAACCAATACATACATCTTTTAAAATCAACTGTTTACGTGACTAACAGTCTCATCATAATTATTAAACCCTTTTACCAAACATGTAACGTCTTTGAGAAAACTCCGTAAACGTATGAAAGGAGAACCATTTATTTCTAAGAAGCGCGTCCCATAGAGGGATGGGAAATTCATAATAATTTCACGAGCACACTGGGGTGAAATCATTTCGGAAAATCAAAAGTTATTTCAAATTTCAATTACTTATTCGTTCGATGCGTGTGTTGCATGCGGGGGCTCCGTAGGAAATGAAATAACACTTAAAAGTGATTTATGGAAGAAAATAATATTATAATATGAATGAGGCATTGTTTTCTTGACTAAATTACGTTGGTACGTGGATTAAATTAAAATGTTTGATGTATGGCTTTGTAGAGGCGTCTTTAGTTCAGCTAAAGAATGAGAAGTAAGTACTTTCAAAATAATAAAATAATTTAGTTCCCAAAGAGCGGTGGTGGGGATCATGCTTATTGCACTCATGTGGAAGTAAAAGTGTTTAGGTTTATTAGTTTGTGTATTATTCAAAGTGTGAGTCTGTTGATTTTTTTAATAATACTTACCCATATAGATAAAATTTTACAGATCTTCTACAGTCGGCCGTACATTGCTCTACAGTATGACCGTAACGCGACCAGTATATCCTACGATAAAGTGGCAGTGTTTGCAATGTTATTGTTACATAACGAGGACCAGACAACTCTACACAAATAAAATGTTTTTTCATCACGAAAACATAAGTTATTTTTGAACTCGTACAAACCCGATCCGATCCAAACCCTTCGGAGAATCTAGTAGGGCACGGGGACACGCACTTTTAAGCGTGTGATGCCGTTCCCTCTAGAAAACCTCCGAAGGTGATTTGTTTCACACGGCTTGAGGTACCCTTTACGTACCTCGCCGCTCCCAAAAAAACCCGGTGACGCTGAAAATGCCGCTTGTGGCAATCAGCAATCTCTCTCAAAAAAAATCGTCGTACAAATCAGGCTGATCACTTGTTTGCTTTGGTAGTCCATATTTTTTGTCATATTTCGACCCATGTTGCTAGAAGAAAGTTGTTTGGCTTACTGTGTTAAAAATAACTTTGTATAAAATTAAAAGGATAATAAAGATTGCCCTCGTCAGATCACCCCAAAATGCCTAAAATAAGTTACGTATGAACACAGCGAACACACATGGATTTCATTTTTACTGTTCGATAACCTTTAAGGAATTGAATCGTCATCGCCGACGGTCGTCGTCACCGTCGTCGACGGTTTGCTTACCACTCGACCAACACGACCGACATTTCAGTGCAGTGTGTAGATACTATAATTCAAAATAACTTCCAGCCTCCTTTCTAAAAATGCAAAAAGTGCACTCTCTGTATTTGACTTACTCCAAAACCCATCGTTAACTGCTACGACGCTATATAGTTATAGCGTCGTAGCAGTTATGCTATTATGACACTCTAGTATGTAGATAGTGATATGTAGTAGGATATGATACGCTAGTGCGTAATCCAAAAACACATATCATATATCAGAAAGTGTTTGAGAGTAAGTAAGCTTTGGGAACGGCGTGTTCTATAGCACCCAGCGACCTTAAACGTTAGCATAACAAATTTTATATCCCTCCGAAAGGAGAGTCCGAACAAAAACAGAGCAAAGTTGGGCGTTACCGGCGCTCTCCTGGATTTATATCTGCCGACAACAAGAAAACAAAAGTGGAGCCGCGCCAAGGTACATTATCTTAAACAAAGTAAGGCAATTAAGTACACGTTCCACATCTGACTCTAATAATTTAAATATGATAAAACAGGACGCCGTAGAACAAGGCCGTAACTCCGCTCTAACTTATTTATAAATTCTTGAGACGGCGGTGGGGGCAACCCTTTCCCTAATGCAATAAGGGCCTTTCATGCAAGTATCACCGGGTTACGTGCAGCGATAATGGCTAATCCCTCTCCCACCGATCTTTCTTATTAGATTTCCAGTTCGTTATCGGAGCGAACTTAATAGCTTTTGCCTTTTGGAATTTTTGGGGATTTGCTGGCATGCGTGTGGGTTGGAGGCATTAACGGAATTATATACCGCTGGTAGGTTAGGTGTACCTCATTAGGTTTTCCATTTGGCACGTTAATCTATTAAGACAGATGACCTTACGAGTAATAGAAAAACTGTACACGATTTGAGTAAAAGGCAGGATGATTGAGGAGGCTATGATTACAATGAAATGTTATTCTTCACAATTCTAACTTAGACAATACCGCCGGACTACGTATCGTCTACATTCTGAATAATATTAGAATTGACTATTACAAATTTTGTGTAAAATTTACGTAGGTATCATTCTATTACTTTAATATATATTTATTACCTACTAATGAAAATACGGCGTTACTAAATACTCGCCATTTTCAAACTGTCTATCATCGTTTTGTAACTGCATCAACAGTCTCATCATTAAGCGGCCGTAATCATTAAGACAAGAAAACATCTTACGCGGCTCTCACACAATTTGCCTTTGACAAAAACATTGGATGCGATCGATAGGCCACAATCCAAGAGCTACGGGCCCTCACAAAGCTATAAAATTACAGATCAGAACTCTATCGGCCCCGTGGCCTTTATTCGGAGTCGACGAAGCGCACTATCAAAGAACGTCTTAGGAGTTAGCGTCTTAGGGTCGCACAACTTTGTTGGCAAGGGTTACGGATGCGGGTAGGGTTTTTGAATGTAAATGGATGGCCTCGTATGAATTAAATTTAAGTAATTAATGGAGTGCGGGCCTGCGTTTAGCGTTAACCTGCTTCGATTTGGCCGATGAGGTTGGTTGGTGCTTGATGGATGACGTTTAGATTGTAATTTGAGATCGTGAAACCTTTAGGGATTGGTGCAACGCCCTGCGGCATACGTAAAATGAACAAAAATTAAATGTCAGAAGTTGATGTCTGAAAACCGGTGTCTTTGTATGTAGATACTCCTTAAGTCGCAAAGTTTTATTTTCTAAAGATAATGCGTTAAAAGTGTAAAGAAAACTGAAAACAAAAAAGTTTAAATAAGAAAAGCCGCCAAACTTTAAAAAAAGTTAAGTTGATAGATTTTGTATCAAATAAGAAGTATTTTTTTTTGTATAATTCGTTATATTCTATTCTATCTGTAGTGCCACATAAAATTGATGTTTCAGCTACCGTTAAATTACTTCATTAGAACAGTTCAAGGTACTTCCACAAATTATTCTCAAACAAAATCAGTGTGCAATTGGATGTAATCTCAAACATGATATGTTACAAACAAAATATTGTTGATGGTGGTTTATTATACTTTTGCATAGCTTGGTAGCTCCTTGCGACGGCTTAATACAATATTAACCCGACCCACGCTCGGTGCGGCATAAGGGACCTCGGTCATTTATTAATTATAATGAACCTAGCGTGTGAGGGCAAGGGGAAGAAGTCAACAGCTGAAGAAAGGGCCGCCATATTTTAAGATGTCGCCGTCATCTGGCCACGAGAATGTTTACGGTGGCTGTCGCCTTGCTTGAGGATTTATTACTAGAATATTCCATTAGCGAACACATGTCTACAATTAAATGTGAGGCAGTGTGTCGTTCATAGCTTAGGTGCCTCGTTAGACATTGTAGTTGCGTATACGATTTTACAGTGATGTGAATGTCAGTGTTATTATGAAAAAGGTGATAAAATAAATACATAAATGTTTCCCACACTCACACCAATTATCTAGCCCCAAGAAAAGCTTCCTTAAGAAACTCGAAAAATGGTTAACTAGACAACGGATAAACATACTAAGTATATTTAAATACTTACTTATTATACCTAGGAAACACCCAGACCCGAAACAATTTAGAAAAACAGGTATTTCTAAATTGATCCAACCGGGGATCGAACCCGGGACCTCAGAGATGGCGACACCATGAAAACCGGTGTGCAAGCCACTCGACCCAGGAGGTCGTCAAATTGATGATGATTTTAAACTGTACTAATAAAATTAGTAATAAAATGCGAATAATGGCACGAAAAAAGTAAAATTCTAGGTTGAAATTTTAGCAAAAAAAACGTCGTTGTAGTTTAATAAACAAAAATAAATGTAATGACTACGAAAGTGTTCAAAATATTTAGAATTTAATTCTTTCGTAATAAATTAGTATTTAAGATAAATAGCTATATAAATATAGTCGAATCAGTTAGATTCATGAAATATGATATAAACGGTATATAAAGTTATGATTTTAGCAAAGGTCGTCAAACTTGTAGCATTTACTAAAGATCATTGAGTAATAAAATCAAATACTGGTAGAAATTCTAAAATCCCGGCGATTTGAAATGGGCGGCTAGGTATGCGTGAGACGCGTACCTCAGTGTACGCAGTTGCTGTGGAAAGGGCTTTAAAAAGTTTGACTACCACTGATAATTTTAGGCTCATTGCAGAAGACCTTAGTTCAAGCGTTTCAGGCAGACGATCTCAGATGCATGTCGATTAGATGTAAGTTGATCGAGGCATCTTATACGCAAAAGCCAAAGCCTATTAATAAAACTGTCAAGGACTTTTTTAGTTATCAGCGTAAATTTTTTAGTCGCTAAATAAATGACATCAATCAAGTTTTAAGCTAACTTAACAAAGAATCACCTTTGCACTGTCATTACATCACTAAAAGAATATGTCACACGAAACACCAACCTTTAGCTGTTCGTGTAAAAGGACAATCGGATCGTGTTAAATATTCCAAGAGCAGAGAACAAGACAAGTCTCCAGGGTAGGGCTCCGCCAGAAGTAGGGTTAACCCGCGAGCGCTCATGCGTCCCTAATTTCCGATTTGTCGACCTGAAGGGTTGACTGATTAGCATCTGACTTGTCACAGGGCATCAGCGTCTTGCTATTCGGACTGTGAAATTAATAATGAGTGGGACAATGCTTTGACTTTCAACAACATTTTGTTTTCACTTCGGTATATATATATACATATATATATATATCTGATTTAAAGGTTGAAACCCTTTACCAGCAGTAAACAAACAATCTTTGATATAGTATTTTTATGTGATTTACCTAAAATAGTGGGTCGCCCGCAAAACTACGCGTTTATTCAACAGATTTTTAGGAATTTCGAAACCTATGACAGGTTTCTTTATTTTTCTGCACATCTACGGCTGGAGCTCTTCAAAATGAGACCAACCAAAATCAGCTTACGCTATTAATATATATATTTGTGACTTATTTCAAGCATATTTGTCTTCCGCCTGCATTGTCGCTTTTATAACTTGTTAGAATTAAGATTACGTAAAAAAACCATAAGTAATCTAATTGTAAATACAATCAGTTGCAGAAAACTCACAAAGAGCCTGGTAGTGATTCAGGAAAGGCAGATTAAAACAGAAAAAGGTTTGGTGGTGCTTGATGAACCAATCTTAATGAATGACAAGTGAGCCTGATAGCACATGCACTTCTTAGAAAACAAAAAAAATAGGTATCATAATCTGAACTCTCTAAATGTAATAATTTTTCATTCATTTCTTTAAGTGGAAGTGGAGTTTAGTAGCGAAGACAGCTAGCGAAGCAGGGTTGTCTTATAGTTTTGCTATACTGTTACTCATCTCAGCCAAAAAACGTCCACTGTTGGACAAGGCCTCCCCCAAGGTATATTATGGGGGGTATTTGCCGTAATCGCCACGCTTGGCAGGCGGGTTGGCGATCGCAGTAGGTTGAAGGTAACCGTAGAGAGATGCTGCTGCCCATCCTCTGGAATGGTCCCTTAGTCGCCTTTTACGACACCCACGAGTTGAGATGGGGTGGTGCAATTCTTTATCCCCGGCACCACACAGGGCACTGTTACTCGTGTCTATATAAATATAACTTATTATACTCATCATCTTGTTCGTGTCTATGTTCACTAAAAGATCCAGCGCTGACTGCCTACGGAGATCCGTAGTAGAAAAAAATAAAAAAAATAAAAGTAGAAAAAAATGCACTTATTCTAACAAAATATCTATTTTAATTTATAAGTGCAATTTTTTTCTGTCATATTTGTTTTTTACTATTTTTTTTAGTACGTATTCAACTTTTTAAAACATAAATCTTATCCATAAAGAGACAGAATTATCACTTAACTTAACTCTGAACATGTGTGTCTGAAACGCTGAGGAAAACAATGAGACGGTGCCAGGTATTTTCGTCGGCACACGGGAAAGTTTCCGACTTTACCTATCTGATATTGGGACAGACAATTGAATATTTCACTAAATTAAACCGACTGGAAATACGACACTTTTGTAGTTGCGTCGACGCTGAAAACAGAACCTTGTAACTTACAAGCTAAGAAATAGAAACTCCTCAGTTTATTTATTTTTTAATAGTAGTTTCCTATGTAATAGTTTAGCTTCTTTCAAAAAATAAAGGTGTGCGTAACTTGTAATCTAAAAATGTTAGTTTGTTTTTGTAACTTCAAAACAAATAGGTAGGTACTGGAGACAATTTAAAGCTGTTTAACTTAATAATAGAAATGTTTATTTTGAAAATATTTTTATGGAAAAACATTTTTGGTTTTACAAATAAACAAAGAATATGCTTCGTTTATTTAGTCCGTGTTTTGTCTCTTTTACTCTAATTTAAAATGAAGTTGTAAACTTCACAAACACACACTTAACAAACACGAAATAATTATTCGGAGCTTATTCTTTGTTTATTTGTAAGGCACTTGAAGGTTTACTAAGCTGATTTGCAACCACTGACCGCATCGGAGGCATTATTTTCGAAATGCTTTTAATTTTTTGAATTAACGCCATCGACCAATTACATACAAGCGCTTTTAAACAATATATTTTTTCGGTGTTATACTCGTAAAGTTTTTAAAATAAGTTATTTTAATGTATTTTTTGGTCATAAACTCGTAAAGCTTTCAAAATAAGTTCTTTTTCCCACCGTCCGTTGTCCTCGCGTAAATAATTCCACACTGCCACTATGGCTGCCCCCGCTTCCGGCGCATTACGCCGGTAATGACATGTGTAATCCCGGCGTGACACATCATGAATGGCTCGTTTATCATCGCAACACCTCCGTGTGGCATTTTTCATGTGTTTTTTGTCTCAACTAATTCGAGCGGTTGATTGTCGCGCGCATTTTGTTATTATGGAGATGCGCGATTATTTCTTCTTCGTGTTAGTGCAATGTTTAATTTCCATACATCTTTTAATGCTTTGAAATTGTTTACAGCTGCGAATAAGAAAACTGGCACTTAAATTAATGCACTTATGGTTATAGTTATTGTTCTCTTTATTAAATATATATCTTAAGATTTTTTTTTACAATATTTTATATAAAAACATATTTACAATATAAAATAATATAAAAAACTTAACCTAGGTTGCCACCGGCAGCAGGGATAGCCCCGAGCTATCGGTGGTTAGGGCTGCAGAGTGAGGAACCTCCTGACAATACGTGCCGTGTCAAGGAGTACTGCCTTTTGCATCTGACCCTTGACCCAACCTTTTAGCGAGAGCCTCTCTAGATATTGATTGAAACTCTTGGCTAAAAGACCGTTACCGTTGACCGTTGGTTATTGTTATCGTTATGGTTGGTTATTTTAGGCGAATTTTGCCGCCAACAAATTATAACTTGAAAAGTGTTAAAGAAAATTTCCACTAGCGGGATTTGAACTCGCTGGTTTTAGTTGGTAGGGCACCTTACCCGGCATGTCATGGGGTGCGGGTTTCGAATTCCGCTCGTATCTTTTTTATTTTGAATCTTTTTTAGTTTATATTCCTTTTCTTTTCTCTATATCTACCTTTTATACCTTCTTCTTCTTGACCTATTGATACTTAACTATTATTATCCCGACTGTCACACACGAATGTAACACGCGTATCCCGTGATATTTTATTATAATATTGAAAAAAAAAACAATTTTATGGAACAAGTAGGTACCACAACATACGCTACTTTGGGTTCAAAAATATAATTTGATGTGATAAATATTAAAAAAGAGCAATGCCATTCGAAATTTAAATAGTTCCCAGCGTGTTGGGCGGTGGTGGCGACGTATCGGCTGTCACATTACCGGCCGCTGCTGTTATTATAGAAGTTTCTGGAGGGTGCCCGCCGCCGCCCCGCCACCCGCCGCCCGCCGGCGCGACGCCGAACTCCGGGATGACAGCTGTGCTGGCTGGAAAGAGATTCTTTTTCTTTGTTTCTTTTTTGGTAAGAGTTGAAAAAGTCTTTATGACAAAACAAAATAAAATAAAATAAATAAAACAGATTGGTACTTTTTCGTTATTTACCAATCAGTCGACAAAGGCGACATAACCAATATTAACAATATTAGACAACATCATAAACATTGTTGTGATCCCAAGGCAAGTAGCTAAAGCACTCGTTTTATGGAAATCAGAAACAACGACAGTATCACAACCGCACCCAGACCCGACACAATATAGAAAAGTTCGTTGTCGATATTGACCCGACCGGGAATCGAACCCGGGACCTCAGAGTTAGCGCCGCCCAAAGTCCGGCGTGCAAGCCACTCTGCTACGAAGGTCGTCAAAACCAGTGTTGCGGAAACCACTATTCACACTATCTGCTACCGTTTAAAATTAGGTTACACCTTAAAATCCACAAAATCCACTCACAGTTCCATGCCGCTCCCGCCGTCCAGAACGGGATCCATATGGTCTGATGGGGCCTGAATCCGAGTCCGGGTCTTCTCGGGTTCCCTAATCACACCCAACGGCTACCCCGAAGTGCACTTTCCCCCGAGGAAATACCTGTTTTCTCCAGCAGCGAAGATGCCGACATCCAACCATGGGATGGCGAATTGTACTTCCGAAGCGATTCGCTTACGATTTACACACACACAAGACACAGATTGCACAATACACTTAATTTGAATAATACGGCTCCAAATGCCCTTATTACTGCTTAAAATCTATTTAATTATCAACACACGATAACCTATATACCAGCCATGTTGTTTTCCCGAAACAAGTACCAAAAAAAAAGAACAATTAGTGAGGGGGCCATTATGCCACTAAATAAATTGAATATCGATAATCGATTCCCAAATCGATCCGTCCATAATACAAATCAAAGTTTTATTTCCAACAAAAATAAATGCCTGTTTATTTGCAACAACCAGTGTTAGTAGATTGTTTTTATCCCTTTAGTTTATGGCTTCGTGCGATTAGCACATTTAGCCAGTGTCAAAGTATTTTTTCTTACAAGTAATACATAATAACAATATTTCCTACCAGTATGATGATGATGAATGATAATAGAAATGAGAAGTGAGAAATCCCCTCGAGTATCTCAGTAAAGATGTGGGGCTTTACTAAGTCCTCGGGCCGTCTTCTTGAGAGAATATGAAAAGTGACATTGCACTGTTTTGTTTCATTTACCAACACTCATGCACACTCACGAACTCTTTAACGGTTAATAATCCACCATTATTTCACATTAATATTCGACATTACACAAATTTTAGAAAACAAAACAAAACCGCAGACACGACTCTTCACTTTCCCGTCAAGAAGTCTAGTAGATTGTTATGTTACGAAAAGATATCCATATACCTACTTAGGGGCTGTGATTTGTAAACTTCGGGTGATGTGCGTTTTCCCCGATAAAGAATAAAAAGCATGCTTTAACCTGGAACTAAAACTTAGTTATGCAAGTGGATTTTTTAATTTAGAGTTTTGAAGATACTATGCAGTATATTGATGTTAAACTACTAAAATTGCTTTAATAGCCTTGGTAAAGCCACTTTGGTGTTGATAGAACTAGAAACGATCTTTGCCTATCAACAGTCTAACTAGTGTTTGAAGAAGCGACGAGTAGAAGATACGTTCTTCGTGTTAATTACAGTGCGCATATAAAAAACATCTATAGAAATAAAAAATATCTATAATAAAAAGTTAAGTTTCGTCTAAATGCAGAGTAGAAGAAAGTAAATGTTTCAATTGTGTATTAACAGTGATTGTGACCTGTTGAACCACTTTTACGGATCTACTCGCGTTTGGTACTGAGTACTAAGTCTTCCTGTGACCGCGGACCCTGCAAAGAGTTCGAAACGTCAGGATAAAACCAAAATTCTAAAATAAACGCGAGTAAATCCGTAAAAGCGGTTTCCTGCTAAACATTTCCTTTAAGGCGACGCATCGCTAAACAATAAATCTCATACGGAGCGTTTGCACCCCGTACCATAAGAAAAACTGTTTTTTTTTCCTTCAAATTAAAACTACAAATTATTTAAAAAAAATGAACTACAATATTGAAGTGTGTGTTAAGACTAATCTACTAAGAAAATTAAGATGCTTAAATCGGTCTAGTTTGCCTGTAAAATGCGAATCTATGTTTTAAAAGAGGGTACTTTGATATTTTTTCTCTGTTATAAAAGTTGACAAATCGTGTTTCTGCAACTAACAAAACGAAGTCAATTAAATGAAAAATCATGTCATCAAATATCACTTTCATATGTTTTGTAATTGATGGGAAAAATCAAGATCCCCGCCACGTAAATTTCCAATGCGTCGCCTTAAGCACAAGCTCTTGCCACGCAACGTAGCCCCGACCGCATAGTCCGAGAGGCACATATGGTAATTTCTTATTCCGATACAAAATAGAGGCGGTCAGTTGCAATAATCCATCACGCCCGTATCCGTCCTGGAGATGTTTTGTGTCGTTTTACGTATTCCTTGCAGGTTTTGATAAATATTTGTTGCGGACTAGTTCGGACATGTCCGCGAATTGGATGTCCGGCGTGAGCGTAACTCGTTTTGTGATTGGCATGGGTACGGAATGCGTAATGCCGTTTTGTTTATGCTGACCAAATGGAATTAATGTTAGTCGTCCTGTTTTAACGTGAATGGCGGATTTAAGTTGAAGTTTTTTTAATAACATTATTTTCTATCTGTAACATCATATGTCAGGCTATCTAAACTCCACCAATAAGACTAATTATGCATTTTATTAGACACCGGCTCGACGATACGACTGATTTTATTACGATTTAACATAAAGAAAAATGGTATTAAAGTACTGTAGCTAAATATCGCTGTCACGGCACAGTACAGCCTGCTGCAATTTCTAGGCCCAAGAACGATAGGACTATACAACACGTACAACAAACACTTTTCTTTAAAAATAAAGAAATTAATGCAACACATCACTTTAGAACTCGCAATGCATATTGTGCTCTAAACAACGCATACATCCGCAGCCGACTAGAGTCCAATTGTTAAACATTGAATCCACACCAAAGTCTTAATAAAGATTAATATGATTGAAAGTTCACAATTTTTAAATACTATTTTATAAACAATATTATACCTATTTTTGTATTACCACAGTATAAAGAATTGTATTACATAATACTTACAATTGTTTTTAATGTGGTATTACTTCTTTCATAATTGGCATATAAATTCTTTGAAGTTACTTGACTAATTTCTACAACCCATACTATTATCTTAGAGCGCGTAGAGCGTCTGTTCCATATCCCTCTTAGCTCTTGATTACTTTAACAAAATAGGCATAATCAAATTTGCAGACATATTTTTTCTCTGAAACAAAATTTGCTGCCCGCATCTGTTACATATTTAAAAATATGTGAACACCTACCACTTTATGTTTATTTTTATTTTTTTTTATTTTATTGGTTTAAGGGAAACAACTCCCTGTGTAGTGCTGGGGATAAAGAATTGCACCACCCCATCTCAACCCATGGGTGTCGTAAAAGGCGACTAAGGGACCATTCCAGAGGATGGGCAGCAGCATCTCTCTGAGGTTACTTTCAACCTACTGCGATCGCCAACCCGCCTGTCAAGCGTGGCGATTATGGCAAATACCCCCCATCTTGGGGGAGGCCTTTGTCCAGCAGTGGACGTCTTTTGGCTGAGATGATGATGATGATGAAGGGAAACAAACAGCTTAATATAACACTAGGTAAAATGAAGTATTAAGTTTGTACATAAGCTAACAAAGTTTCCACAGCAAAAGTTAAAATAACGGTAAATAATGGTAATGGTTAAAATTACAAATAAAATTAAAATACAAATAAAAACAATAAAAAAGTAAATAGTTAAATAAATATTCTCAGGTGAACGAGTATAACTGGTTAGGTTAGTTATCTTTCAATAAACAAACATCTATCACTGAAATTACTAGCCCTGTAACAATATTTCAGTACAAAATTCCCGTGCTAATACTAACACAAAAGCGACATAGAATAATTTGAAGACGTGTCACAACATAGTAAAAACTGCGGGCGTCCTCCGGGGCCTTCGCGTCATTATGCGAGCCAAGGATCGCATGCATACGAAATGTGCTTATCAGTTATGCATAATGTGGAGAACTGGAGACCCCAAAGGTGGGCAAAATATTGCAGTGCCCGCGCGCGGTACCTATACGGGATGCTTGCAAACTTTGCCCATAAGTTAGTTTTTTGTTGAGAAATATCTCGTACTTACGGAGTTTTTATATATTACTAGCTTTTGTTCGTGGCTTTGCTAACGTGGGCTATCGTCTTGTGTTTATTCAAAAATGAAAAAAACACGTCATTCTTTATTTTGATTGAAAATTCTCAAGATCGATTAAATTGTTTATTTTTATAGTTCTTACTAAAAAAAACTTCTTCCAATTTTTACTCCTTCAAAGGAAAATAAACAAAATTCCTGAGACATGTCATTCTTTATTTCTTTTCAAAAAGCCAAATACCAATTTTCATGTATTTTACTTCAAAACTGACGGACTTTCATACAAACTTTCACCCCCTATTTGATCCCCTTAGGCTATGATTTCCATAAAATGCTTTCTTAGTGGCTGGTAACGTCACTCAATTAATTTACCGTCCAAATTTCATCTAATTAGCTCCAGCGGTTTCGGATCGGCGATGATGAGTCAGTCAGTCAGGACAAGTTATTATATGTATATAGATTATAGATTATTAGTCTTTTAACATTATTTTTTTTTACTAGTGAGGAACACAACAATGCTACAAATATTGATGTTGTGGCGACATATTTAGATAAGATGGTGGTTGCTAGCCAGGCGGACAAACAAGCCCTACAAGCCTACCACCAACCAAACCGAGTACACAAACATGTACCCCCCGCTGCGAATCGAACCCGGAACCTCTGGGTCTAAACCGGTGGTCTTAACCACTAGATCACAGAGGCGGTCATTCTACATATTAAGATTGATAATAGGTACCATGTCTTACAAATATTTATTTATTTATTTATCTTTGGCACAGTTACAAGATAAAAATCATACAATACAAAAAATACAACAATACAATTAAATAATTGTATAAATTTATACCTCTGTTACAACTGCGCACAACATCTAAATAAAATATTACATATAAAAACGGCTAAATAAAAAAATAAAAAATAAACGTATACTTAATTATGAAAATATGTAGATAGGTATTAAATCTAAATGTCCTCTTCACTTCATACTTTTAATTGCCTTAACGAACATATTTGAGGCTCTGGTGGAATATATCTAGCTCTTTGCTTACTTTGTTATATTGCAAAAGCGCGCGAGAGGGAAAAAAAAAGATGTTGCCTACAGTCAGACCTACGTATTATTAACTTTCAGAAAAATGGCTTAAGATATCAGTGTCCAGTCTTGAATTGACGATTTTGTACAACATCAGAAAGTCACTGATATGACGTCTTTCGTAAAGGGAATCCAAATTAAATCGGTTAAGCCTATCCGTATAGTTTAATAATTCTTGTCTTATCGCAGTTTTGAAGCAAGGCAACGAACAAAACGTTTTTGTATTGACTCTAACCTGCCCCCCGACCACCTAACCGGTTGCTTTGGCTACGTGTATAGTAGTTTATGACGTCATCTTGCCCCTTCGTACCGCTTATGAAAGCGATATCGACAGCTATAGGCTTTAGCTTTCGATATTGCTTTCATTAGTGATTGTTCCCGCCTACGACAACTATCAATATTCAATGTCTTTAGAAATATTTCACGTTGCATTCAACATTGCTCAATTTAAATTCTGGGATCGTGGAGCTTGTTTTTTTCTTTTCAGTTTTTTCTCTTTGCAATTATTTTTTATATAGTTGTTTTAGCAGGGTTTTAGTTTTATTTAAATAATTTTTTGTGAACGTTATAAACTGAAATTTCTCCACGTTTTGTGACATATTGTTTTCCGTACACCAATGAGCCAAGGTATCAATATCTGATTGTAGTGCGACGCAATTATCAGCAGAATATATTCTACGATAAATTTTAATTTCATCTGCATAGGCCAGGCACTCACACTTGAGCAGACTCAGAAGGTCGTTTATAAATATTAGGAAGAGTAAAGGACCCAGGTTTGATCCCTGTGGAACGCCAGAATACCTTGGTTTTTTTATTTAAAGTAAAATACGTAATTGTTTAATCTTTGATCAACCATTAAAAGTATTTATTAGTTCTGAATACATTTTATGCAAAAACATAATTTTGATAGAAAAAATATCTGTTGATATAATTACAAATAATGTCTCATATATATATTTGTATTTTCATTACGTACAAAAAAAACAGTTGTCACAATATCGCACCGCCTGTATCTTCGGAGTGTGACAATACTGTGTTGCGGAGGCGTGATGGATTTTGTTCTCCGAATCTATTATAGTTTTTTTTTCTATTTTTATCTCGAAATTGACATGTGACTGTAACAACAATGTACACATGACGTTTATTTAACAAATGGGGTTTCGTATTTTTGCAAACAACTATAATATAACGACATGTAGTAATTTTACAATTTTTTACAATTAAAAAGGAATAACATTGTTGTCAACATGTATTATTTAAGATCAGGATCAGTATCAGTAAGTCAATCAATTAATTAATAGTGTTTACCTATACTTTCTTAGTGTTTACCTACCTTTTTAACTTCAATGACTTTTAAGTCATTTAGGTATATAAGTAGGCGTTATTGTTTAAATAAAAGCATATTTTAACTACGTATCAACCATAAATAGGCCTCTAGAAACTCAGCAAGGCTTTATGTAAAGTACGTACCATTTTCAACTCGTAACAAACGCACGATAATTTATCTAAAACGGGATTACTAATACATGCCGCTAACCCGTTACAAATTAGGGGGATATTTCTTTAAAAAAACGCAAGAAAAGCGCGACTAAGCTGACGTCTACCCCAGCGCCATCTGCCCGCGGACAAATGGCCGCCATTACTTACGTCAACTCGTGAATACGTCAAGGCGCGGATGTGTCAATGTGAACGCGCGGGCTAACCGAAAACGTTGTTGTATGGTTGACATGGTACAAATATTTACATTTTTTATCAATAAAAATATAAGAATAAGAAGTTTTGTTAAGTTTTTAGGATTTAAGAATGATAACTCTCTTTCATTCAAGAAATTTAAACACCACAAGATTGATTGTGTGTTCTGGTTACGTCAAGCAATTGGTTATCTTGCAAGTCAAAGTAAATATTTCGAGTTCCTCCGTGTTTTAGAAGGCAAAGTCACACGGGTCCATAGATTTACTATCGTAGAAATGACTTTAAAATGAAAATGAAACTGAAATGGTACGCTTACCGTACGCTTGCTAGTTTAGTTAAAAAAAGAAATGTAAATTGTTGGACCATGGGCTGGACGCCTGAATAGATTAAAAAAAGAAATCTGTCACCATTCTCCGCATACCACCTGCCAACAAATCACCGATAAGCGACAATTTTAACTAAACACGAACGGATCGGTTTCCAATTAACACCAGCTCGGTTCGCTCTCATTATATTTTTAATTTGGGGGTGGAATTCCAAATTAAACCGGGCGACGTCAAAGGACAGCCCCGCTGCCATTAGGGCTAAATAATTAAAGAATTCGACCGTCTTCACAGTCGTTTGACGAAATTAAGGAACACGGTACAAGTTCGCGAATTTGATTTAGGCACTAAAGTTCTTTTTTAATGTCAGTTGAATTCGACGCTGCTCCCAATTAAATCTCAGTTCGTAATGAGGATTATTTAGGTACCTATCTAATTGAGTTAAGGCTAACTTACACTACGTCCAAAATATTAGCGTTAACGGATGTTAGGTTTGATTTATTGTTTTCTATGATATTTCTTAAGGATTTGTACACATATAGAAAGTCAAAACTACTGAATGGATTCGAATCTTGGGATCGGGGTTGTTGAAAATATCTAACGTGAAGTTATAGCAAGAACCTTGAAAAATATGTATCGTTCAAAAAAAAATCTATCTATGATTATGATAACACAGAGAAGTTGTTTTTATTTCCACGACAATTCAAACCCGCAGCTTTTGGCATTCTGTACAGGTTATCGTCTTTTTCGAGTATCAAACTATATTCGGACTTAAATATATTTTTTTAAAATAGTTTACATACCTACATTTAAGTTTTATAAAAAACTTAAATTTAATTAAAAACTTGTTATTATATTAAAAAAGAAAGGATCACATCATCCACTAGATTTCATATTTTCGCGATAATTTTCTTACACCAGCCAAGCTATTTAAGCGCTCCGAGTTTAATCACTTAAGTAGTTGCGATGAAGCGCTTAATAAATGTAAAGTTCAATCCAGTCTAGACGTGTGAACGGCGCGTTTGCATGCAAACAAGATTCATTACCTGAGCTGTGAAGTTAAAACTAGTGTTCAGTGGACGCAGGCACTTCAGCTGGATGGGGGCATAGCCATTATCAAACTCTTGCTTGCTTGGAGACCATGTCAAAATGTTTACGCATATTATATAGGTTAACATTAATAAATAAGTATAAAAATACTTAAGTCTCTAATCATTATCATCATCATCATCATCAGCCCCTCCCGACCCACTGCTGGGCATAGGCCTCTCTTTGCTTATGCCATTCGCCAATACTAAACAAATATATTTATTAAACCACTTGGCAGGACTCGCAACCGTAAATTTGGCAATCAGTATCGCTAAGCGTATCGCTTGACCAACCTTGTCATGCAATAGTTCATATCATATCCGAAGAAATACTGTGTGCAATTTTCGTACCCTATTACAATTTATATAAAACTTTCTAATGCAAAGTACGGATCGTTGATTGAATGGAGCGCGGAATTTCTCTATGGAATGCGATCTTCACTCGGAACAATAATTAGTTCTTGTTCTAAGGATCTATATGCTTGAGGCGATAAGTCATAAGAAATTGTCAAATGTAACTTATATTAATTCAAGACACCGCTCGCTTGCAAAGTGACGCTAATGTACAAAACCTTATCACAACCTATTTAGATGAGAGTTGTAGAAACACGCTTAAAAGACTCTCTCTGAGTTTGTAAAATTGTAATTGCCTCAGTTTAAATAAAGAACTTTGCTGTCTATAGTCTAGAACCACGTATCGGTAGGTACTACGACCACAATACTGTCAAGAACTACAAAATGGCAATGAACTCCGAGCAGCTTTCAAGTCGGGGACTATATCAACGTTTACCATTTTAGGGACAGTGTCATGCCTTTGTGGATGTATGGTAATCTTGTTTAATAAGTTATCAATTGTCTAGTATTCAATTAGCTATGTAAACCAGCAAATTAGGTAAAAATGATTAAACTTCTAGTATCAATCTAATCAAGGCAAAAACATCTTGAGGGCCCGCTGTAAAACATTCAGCGTCGCAGAGGTGTCGTTGGCGCAGCATTCAGACGGGATAAATCCCGGTGTCCCGGCATACGGCGCCCGCGGGAGTGATCCCGGCAGAGATGACCGGTCGACACTTAGATGAGACTCTATTAGGTTGGGTACAGACGAGCGGTTACCACGCGTGAAACACGCTTGTAATGTTTATTTTTTATTCTGCCTCTGCTAATTTCAACAGTAATTTTAAACGTTTTCGAAATAAATATCTATTCAAAGTAAAAAATATTTCAATCTTATAGTTTTAAATCGATACTTATTTCGTTTTATTTCTTTTCTTAATATAATAAACAAGTATCCATAAAATGTTTTTGTTTTGTTTAAATATTTTTAACGCAAAATTTGTTGCGAACAAGTTACAAAAACACAAATGTTGAAAAAAATGTTCGGCGGGCTGGTTAGAACCACGATAGCTCAATTGGGAGCTCTCCCAAGGTGCTCACCTGACCCGGTATGTCAGAAGGGTGCAGGTTCAAATCTTGCTGGTGGAAATTTTTTCAACATTTGTGTTTAAGTATTCATAAGTATAATGAAATCAGACAAACTTTTTAACATAATTTTAGAGTTAAAGGGTGTTATGACATTTCATTAAAATAAACTTTGCTTCAGCACTAGATTAATGAATATTTATGGAATTATTAGTCAATAATACTAATGATTACAAGATGAATAGAAATAGAGTATAATTTAACACAAACTTCAGTGAATAAACTGTTGGATAAATAAGGTGCTAACTAATACGTTACTCGTATGTTAGTGAGAACTACATACGTATTTAAAAAGTGGCGTCTCCAACGCTCGCCTGTAAAATGTCGCAGACAAAACGACGATCCGGCTTTACAATGACTTGGCCAAAAGGGGTACGCACTGTTTACATTTTAATGCAAGAACCGCGGCCGATGCTCGTTAAGGGGATAATTTTCGTTCGTGGAACGTAATGACTCTTTCTCATTTAGCATTTAATGAACTGAGATTTGATTAAAGCAAATTTTTGAGGGAAATTTTTGCGTCGTTTCTTTTTGAATAAATTATATTTTCTTGAGACAAAGGCGTCTTTGTTTATTTATGACAAGTATATAATTTTATATGTAAATTTTTCTGTTTAATTAGTAAGGTAATATTTGAACTAGTAATTTGTTTTTATTATTTGTTCGTAGATAATATATTGGGTCCTTACCTATGAAATTGACGTTTTTTTCTCACTTATTAATAGGTGTATTACTTCTAAAAGTCAATACCGGTTAATATTGGTGTTAATATTATTATACACCTTTAATTAGGACTATGTTACTTAGGCTTCAGTAATAACCATGATTATTCATCATGTGTCTTTTTTGCCTAATTTCTTTTTTAAATTGACTTCTTTTTTTGTTCGCGGAATTGACCTTATGTTCCATTGTAGCTTTGAAGGGTCTTGTTTTTTTTTCTTTTTAATATCTGCTATATTTAGCTAGTGAAACAAACACAATACTCCACAATTTTTATAGTGTTAACATAAATAGATGCTAAGAAAATAAAAAAAACGTTAGTATGAATAATAGAATTTTATAAAAAATCTTTATACAAAACGTCAATTTCATAGGTAAGGACCTAATATTATACAATATTGTAAGTTCTATTGTCTAATATAACTATTTTTGTTAATATCCAGAACAATGTCATATTTTTAACAAATTAAACATACTTTTATTGATAATAACTACGTAACCTAGGTACGTAAGTAGGCATAAAATTAAATGACTTCGTTCACGTGACTTAGATCGTAACCACAGATCCACATCATAACGCATTTATTGTAGCAATTTTAATATCTCCATCCAAAACGTTAATGCAATAACAAGTATATAACACCAATTATATCACTCTTAAACTTCAAATTTATGAGTATTGAACTAAGTTGGATACTCAACTCTTTCGTTTAATAGCAATAAACTCTTTCGCTTGATAACAATAAAAATATGAAATCGACGCTTAGAGGGAGCAATAACAATTTCAGTTAATATTAATCGGTTTTCTTTCGAGACCCTTCCGTTTTGGACGATTTGCTTCATTTTCCCTTTTATTCGCCCCAGGAGGATAACTATGATATATTTATTATTGCAAGACTATTCGATGACACTCGTGAGATGTATTAGATGGTCGTTCCGCTCATTTATTGGGGATATTATTTGTTTTTATTGTTATTTCGATATTTTTCTTCTAGGTAAGAGGGATTCGGATGGTCGATTTACTAAAAGTGCTCTCTCGCAAAAGGTAAGGGATATTAAAAACGTGCTCCCCAAACAGGCTACGTACTTCAATTCGTATAAATAAAGAATAAAAGACTTCAAATATGCAAAGCAAATACCCAAAACAGTCCGCGGCGATTCAGAAAATCCATTTAAAACGGACGGCACAAATCGCACTCCGTCAACGAAAACGAAGTAAACGAAACGTTTCCTATCCGAAAAATCCACGCTAACGACCAAACTGCGTTCTAATCACGGAACGTCATAAATGGATATCGAAATTGAATTCGCAAGCTGACTTTCTTTTTTTTTTTTTCAAATCGCAAAGGGCGAGGGAGCGTTCAAATGGCCAGATCAACTCAATAAGGGGTACGGCGACGTGTTTACCCGTTACCCGCAAACTGTGTGCTTTTTTACATTTTGCGAAACCTTATTTACCCGGTGTCGTAAAGGCATTGTGCCGGCCGGACAATGGTTCGGGGATATTTTCCGGGGTTTTGGATATTTTTGTTCTTTCCCCAATCCCCGCTTTCGGTCGTGTTCGTATTCATTTCGATTTTGCCGATATGTGCGTTGATACAGTTTTGTTTGACTCCTTATAAATGCGTTGGTGTGTATCAATCAGAATCTGTTGTTTTCGTTCGTGGCACATTGCGTATTTTGCTAACGTTTTATTGAAAATTATATAAATTTACATTAAATATCTGCAAATGGAATTATACGTTTTCTGCTTTGTATGTTAAGTTTTTTAAGCCTATTGAGACTTAAAAACTGCAATCATTAGAGATAACATAATAGTATAGTTACACACATATACCTAAGCAATAACAATGAATACACAATATTTTATTTATTTTTGTTTTCTATAGTTATGTGTTGCATTTGTGCGAGACCTGACCAATATAGTCACAATACTTGATAATATATTTTTTTATATACATATCTTAAACGTTAGCAACTGTAGCAAATTGCTTATCAAAGTTATATAGCGTTTGGGCGTGATCTAACCGATGACACAACATCTTATAGTCTCCCGATCAACGTGAAGTGTCAGAAAGCCACAACAGCCACGGCCTAATAGCGCAGCATCTAAGTTAGTGAAGCCACACTCCCGGCAAGGGCTGCCGTATCTTAGCGAGACGATGTCTAACGCGTTTATGCAAATTAGGCCGGCTACCGATGAGAATACGCCGTGATATATCTAAGGTCATATCGTTATTAAAGGTTACTTTATAGTAAAATAAATAATTTGTAAAAAAAGTGTTGAAAAATTTATGTTCACTCTGGTATCTAAGAGAAAAGTCTGAATTGTGATTGGTCCGCAACATAATTTTGCGTAAAATTAATTTAGGTACTCGTATTTAAAGTAATAGTTCTAAAACAGACTTGTTTAATCATAATTAGTTTTAATTTGAATTATTTGACGACCTCTTTGGTCGAGTGGTTTGTACACCGGTTTTCATGGTGTCGCCATCTCTGAGGTCCCGGGTTCGATCCCTGGTCGGGTCAATTTAGAAATTATTGTTTTTCTAAATTGTCTCGGGTCTGGGTGTTTTCTATGTATAATTAGTATGTATTTAAGTATATTAAGTATGTTTATCCGTTGTCTAGTTAACCATTTCTCGAGTTTTTAAGGAAGCTTTTCTTGGGGCTAGATAATTGGTGTGAGTGTGGGAAACATTTATTTATTTTATTATAATTTGTTATTTCACTCTTATTTATACATTATCAGGAAAATTTTACCCAGCCTTCACCTCACTTGACGGTTAGTTAAGCCAAGTGGACACAAAATATCACAAACCAAACAAAAAACAAAATGTAACTTCCACTGGGAATGGAACTTGGGACTTTGAAGTCTAAGATCAGTGTAATAGCCACGAGACATACTTATGTCAACAGCTGGCATGTTTTATAATTTCTAACTGAGTTAGGTAAAAAAAGGAATTAATTTCTTTTCTAAGAATCTCCATCAATTATCTTAAGATGTGAAAACTTTTATAAATGAAAATAAAAAAGAAATAAGTGGTAGTGCCCACTCCTATACACTGTGTGAACATTACGTCTGTGTAATGTGCGTTTAGTGGCATGGGCGTAGTGTTCATCAGTCATTATTTCACGTTACATTTAACCCTCACTTCAAGAGGGTGAGTTTTTGTACCGACACTACTAAGGTAATTAATTGGATATGTTCCTATTTATTATATTCGTTGGTCACCTCAGTTGACAGGTGTTAGTAGATGATACGGCGTTTATTTAATGAACTGCTATATTATGATTTATGCTTTTATGATTGTTCTTTTATGATTGTTCTTTTACCGTCCAAGCTGTTCGTCTCTGGAATTCGCTTCCAGTTGCGATCAGGCGTGCAAAATCCATTCACACATTTAAAGAGCTTGTGAAAAAATTCTACCTTTCCGATTAACCCTGTCCTGCTGCAATACTGCCATATCCGCTACTTTCCTACCTGAGACTACTATTATGTATAAGTAGGTTTATTTTTATATTTATTATGGTATTTATATACATATTTATTATTATCATCATTATGATTATAGATTTATCATCATTATTATTATTGTTATTTTGCTTCATTTATAAAATACACATTTTTTTTTTTATGTTAAAAGGAGGCAATCGAGCAGGCGGGTCACCTGATGGAAAGTAATCACTGCCGCCCATAGACACGACGCAAAACCAAAGTTATCGCAGATGCGTTGCCAACTTTGGAAAGGAGTTGGATCTTGAGGAGGGAGTAGGAATTGGGATTCTAGTATGTTTTAATAGTTTCACCTCTGATCTTACAGTTTATTAGCTCTCTCCATCCGACTGGTTGTCTGGAAGAAATCGCTTAAAAGCGATAAGACCGCCAAATTGTAACTTTGTAATTTTTTTTTCTGTTCATGATTATGTTTTATAGTGTTGCAATAAAAGTATTATCTATCTATTATAGTTTAATACGTGTATATGGCCTCATAATAAAGGGCAACTTACGAGTATAAATACCACATATGATGAGTTCCCAATCTTATATTAACTTCTTTAGTTGGTTAGAGCAACTCTCCAATTATTCTATTTTTTTAAATTTATATAAAGTTAAAATGTATAAAAAAAAAAACACAAATGTTGAAAAAATTTCCACGAGCAGGGTTTGAACCTTTAAAATGTTTATATAATTTTTAACGCAAATTTTGTTGCGATTAAATTACAAAAACACAATTTTTTTTTTATATAAAGTTAGTTTTGCTTTCAAACGTATGTTTGTTTTCCTCTTACGTAACGTAAAACCAATTTATTTTTCTTTAGTGTTAGTGAAATTCACAAACAGACAAGACAATAAGCGTATGTAGGTGTAATAAAAATCTCATTCACAAAAATTGTGTTATTTTCCTTTTTTAAATATTCTATAAAATCGCTAGGTTTCCATCCCTGATTGTAGGATCTGTTAACACAGCTAAGATAAGGCGACTGCTTTCGGTAGCCATTTAGAAATTTGCGAGAATCAATTTCCCTCCGTCTCGGTGCGCGGCGTCGCGTCGAGTACCAAAACGCAACGCTCCAGGTAGAGCCATACCTACGCGCGCTGCGCCGCCATCTAGGTTATATCGGAACCAGCTTAAATAATAAAGAAGCAATAAAGAGCTTCGTCCTTACCCGTTTTCAATAAACACCTTTATCGATTATTCAGTCCGCCGTCCATACTTACAGCGGCCCCGCCATAGACAGAGAGTTGGCAAACTAATTCCCGACACAGGCATAGCTTGCGCGGGTGGTGGTGGCCGGAGATAGCCGGTGGCCGCGGGGCGGTAGCGGGGGCGGGGGCGGCCGGGGGGCACGGGGGCGTGTCCGCGGCTGGGCGGCGCCTACCAATCGCCGCGCGCCTCCCACGCCCCGCCCACCTCACCTGCGCACACCATTAAGCCCGCTTTCCTCGTACTTTTTTCGTGGACCTCGCATCCGTTCGCTCCGTCTTTATTTTATTTTCTCCTTTATGCCTCCTTCCCACTCGCCTTCTATTTTACGCCCGCTGGCGTAGGTAGAAAAACCTTTTGTGAATACGAATGCTGAACAGGTATTGCGCTCGTTAGTTACCGGCGCTGATGTGTAAAGTAAATAAAGGTTTCACAGGGTCTTTATGAAATGCTGTGGCGATTACGATACTGTCCACTGGGTAGGCAATAAAACGTAGATGATGGAACGAGACGGCTGGACGCGAGCCACCGCGTCGTCGGGCGCAGACGAACTTCGTTTTACGAGTCGTGTCGTCGTTGCGTTGGGTGATAAACTTTTAACTTCCGTATCGATCCGCAAAAAGTTCCCGACGAAAGTAATCTCGCCCAACCTTGCTCCACATTTTGTTTCAATGGCCCACGGCCGGGGCTGTATGCAAGTGTCCCTACCAGGGTGAATGATCCCACATCGATAAAGTTCAACTGAACTTGGAAAAAACTTGGCCAACTTTGTACGCGCTGCGTGATTAGGAAGACTTAGTTTTGAAGTGAGTTGCAAACTGTTTTTTCAGTTTTGAAAGTAGGTGGCTCAGTTTATGATCCGGGTGAAAGTTGCCGCGGATCGATGAACTCCCGTCCGGGGTCAACTCGGTTGATCAAAGTTTGCGGGGCTAATAACCGAATTTAATACACGAGGGGAGGGCAATGCACTCCGTCTATGAACATCTGATTTTAATTATATTCTGATCACGAGCCCGTACGCAAATGTATTCTGGCTTTTTTTTTAAAACGGAACCATCTTTAATAAACGACATTTTCTCTTTAGGCTATCACCTTTTGATAAGAGACTACTTCAAATAAAAATAAACGGAACACAATCGAAAACAGAAATAAGAAACAAAACACACTCCAAAATGAAACTGCGCGAAGTTCAGTTTAAAATGTTCAACTAAATAATAACTGAAATGAAAGACAATCGATCGGCTGCCAATACGACGAGCGTGCTGTTTTGTCAAAAAAGAAAAACATAAGAGCGTCGCTGAGCAATTGTTTATCAGATCGGGCTTATCTGACGATAGGTCGGTCGAGCGACGCCGACGCAAGATGTCGCCCAACATTATCGCTAACGAGCGATCGCGCGGTAAACATGGACGTATGGAGGTCCGACCCACGAACTACGAAACTGAACTAACGAAGGTAACTTAATTACAGATGGTACCGAACATTGCTTTATTGGGTGCCGTTGTTTATTTCAACTTTTGTTTTGTCTGTTGTTCTAAACTCACTATTTAGGGCTTTGTGTTACTTTTTATAAATTAAACCAGAAACGAAGCTGTGTCTATTTAAATTAAAATAAATACTATGTGAAATTGCTAATAAGCACTTTCCTAAATTTTTTCGTGCAAAGATTACATGTAGGTATACGTTCTTCACACTAACGAAGTATGGGTGCATGTGATACTTCTCACCTCTGGGGTCAGTTCCGTTACGACAGACGGTTTTAAAACAGTGTCTCTAGTATCTTTTTTCTATAAAATTATATCATACAACTAATCTTGATAAAAAAAGTAAATGCCGCGTCCATCGGTATTTTCCATATGATCTCATAATATCTGCGAGTCAAGCGTTGCGGTTCTTATGAAGAGAGCTTTAGATAAGAAAACTTGCGCGTCGCGTCAGCTGATGGCTGTTATAAGATGGTGGATTAGGAAGCCAGCGGTGCCGTGTGTGGATGGCGATAGACAATCACGTATGGAATATTAGAGAGGGAAATACTGTTATTATTATTGTGGCAAATAATATATGTTAAATAAAACTTTAGGAGTAAAAAGCCTTAGTGTTAAGGATTCCGGGTGAAGTGCGCTTCACCCGTAGGTGAAGCGCACTTCACCCGGCCGGCCGTAGCCTTATCAGCACTTAACATCAAGTGTGATGAAAGCCAAAGCCAGCTTAATGCGACGCATTGGAAATTTACGTGGTGGGGATCTTGATTTTTCCCAACAATTACAAAACATATGAAAGTGATATTTGATGACATGATTTTTCATTTAATTGACTTCATTTTGCTAGTTGCAGAAACACGATTTGTCAACTTTTATAACAGAGAAAAAAATATCAAAGTAACCTCTTTTAAAACATAGATTTGCATTTTACAGGCAAACCAGACCGATTTAAGCATCAAAATTTTTTTTAGTAATTAGTCTTAACACACTGAAGTGTGTGTTTATTGTAGTTCATTTTTTTAAATAATTTGTAGTTTTAATTTGAAGGAAAAAAAACAGTTTTTCGTATGGTACGGGGTGCAAACGCTCCGTATGAGATTTATTGTTTAGCGGTGCGTCGCCTTAAAAAAGAATAATCAGAAATAATTAAACATTATCCATTAACTTTAGTAAGGCATTACAAGTCTTCGCTGTTGAATGTCATTAATTAAATTTATCGATTGATATTTTCTTTCGTCCCTTTTCTCGATTAACAATTAATATCTTTACCTTAATAATTTTAACTTGAAATGGAAAATCATTAATCATATTCTAAAGTAACTTTTCAATATTATGGCATCAATAGAACTAGTATTGCCATTTGACCCCACTCTCCTTTGTATCCATTCGACACCATGTCTCGATTTGAATAACACAAAGATCGGCGTGTTCTAGCGCCGTCTCACAAAAGCTAATCAATTATTTAGAAACCTTTCATCTACATTGGGTTCGCAGGGCTGTACTTAGTAGTTCTGTTTAGTATTTCTATTGGTTTTACCGGTTGTTATCTTAGGCGAGTAATCTTGCCTGAAAAATCTAGAAACACTTATTTTGTGAGGGGTAAATTAGTTTGTTTAATGTTGGGGGAATCTCTGAAACTGCTGAAATGTTTTGCTGCTTTATTTCAAATTGACTTCTTTTTTTGTTCGCGGAATTGACCTTTTGTTTCATTGTAGCTTTGAAGCTTATGAAGGGTCTTGTTTTTTTTCTTTTTAATGTCTGCTATATTTAGCTAGTGAAACAAACACAATTTTTATAGTGTAACATAAATAGATGCTAAAAATATTAAAAAAACGTTACTATGAAAAATATAATTTTATAAAAAATCTTCATACAAAACGTCAATTTCATAGGTAAGGACCTAATATATGAAAGCAAAGGTATCATAGTTTCTACTGCCTCCTGACGTGGGATCGAATGCGCCCCTGTGCTGGTAAGACATGCGGCCAACATCGGCAACACGAATTCAAATGCTTTGAATAAATTTCAATCAATTAGGCGGTAGTTCTCATATAATGGCGTCCGTCCACTGAATATTCACACGACATCTTTGATGTTGCCAGACCGCGGAGGGTCTTCGCAGATCCTAAGATTTCACATCCGAAGTCTTCGAATTGAAGCGATTAATTACAATTGGCTAACAGAAACTTCTTTAAAATTAACTACATAGTAGGTACATAAAAAAAATATTCATAAAGTTATTTGAAAGATGATATAACATCCCGAAACGAATAATAGAACTCATCAATTCAAGAAATGTTTACTATTGGACCAACTTCCATATCAAATCAAAACGAATTTAAGACATAAAATGAAAGCATTTACCTAATAAAATCTTTTTTTCTAGAGATTAGAGATAGATTGTGTTTTATTGCAGCACCATACATTTAATATAGAAAATAAAAAATTACAAGTAGGTGGCATATTGCTTAAGTAAGTTCATCCTTGAATTTGGACCAATATAGCTTAAAAAACAAAAAAGAATTAAACTGTTAGTTAAAGCTAATTTATAACTCTAAATCCTGATAATGTTGAATTGTTATAAACAAATCAGACGCAACTTCCACACTCTGCTCCCATTTGGAATACAGCTCCAGTAAATCGATAAGTAATCTTTCAACAAAATTGATTATCACAACACATTGTTCCGAACAGAAACATTATTACCGATAAACATCTTCCATACCTTCCCATTATTCTCCAAACTAATACATCTAATCTCCGTTCAGAAACTTCGGAATGTGTCAATAAATCATGCGAATAGTGTAGAGCCGCTTCTTATTAACCGTAGAATCGAGTAGTAATTAAACCTACGATAACCGTTAAGGCCCAGCGCTGGCTCACCGACAATATTGATCCAATAAATTATCTAAACGTTACAGGGATTATTGGCAATAAGCTATTGCGGTAAATACTTGCGGCTTTACGTGTAAAATAGTGCTTAAAGTTTGTAGTTTGTGTCAGTGTCTATTAAGCAATGTCTATTATGTTTTAGGTCTATATTTTAAGACTAAGTTTCCTAATATTGCTGTTATTGATTTTATGTTTGGCTACCTTCATTTTATATTCACTTAGGAGTTAAGGTTCCTCCTTTGCTTTTAATTAAAGACTTTTTTAAATATACTTGCTCTAGCTTTTATAAAGCAACTGAATAGATAAATTTATAATTTGATGCTTGCCAAAACATGCATGGGGATTTCGAGACTTGTTAGAATTTTCTAGTTGAACGTCTTCCTATCAGAGAATACACAAATCTTTTCTCCCCGTTGATCCCATAAAATGTAGATGATAATACGGTCAAGACATTAAAACTTGCAAGACATTCTATTTCTGGAATGCAGTGGTGTCCGGGCCTCAAGAATTCGACCCCTATCTACTGCACGTTGCCATAAACTAGAGATGGGACACAATATTAAACTTATAGTATGGTAAATGTTACAAGTCTGAAACAGTAACCTCGTCCAGTTCAATGCCAAAAAGACACAGGTCTGCGCTGTCACTGCCAAAAAGTCCGCATTTCTCCCCCAGCCCTCCTTCCAGAGCAACCTATTACCCATCCAGACTGGTCTCAGTCTCTTAGGTATGGACATACACAGCGACCTCAACCCGAAGAGCTATATTGAGAGCATCATAACCACAGCCTCACGTAAACTCGGAATCCTGAACAAAGTGAAGCGGTTCTTCACGCCTGAGCAACGTTGTCTTTTGTATAAGACTCAAGTGCGCTCCTGCGTGGAGTATTGCTCTCATCTTTGGGACGGATCCGCCAAGTACTTGCTCGAAGCTCTTGACAGGTTGCAGAGACGTGCTGTCCGTATTATCGGTAACGATGACGTTACAACCAGTCTGGAGCCGTTACAGCTACGTAGGGACATTGCTTCCCTTAGTGCTTTCTACCGCCTTTACCACGGTGAATGCTCTGAGGAGCTCTTTAACCTCATTCCTCCCTCTCCATTCCTTTCCAGATCGACGCGTGCAGGTCTGAGAAGCCACCCTCATACCGTGCTGACCATCAAGACACGTACCAAAAAGTTTGGACAATCGTTCCTTTGCCGAACTGCCCGTATGTGGAATGCGCTTCCCGCACACGTGTTTCCCTCCTCTTTCTCTCCCGGGTTATTTAAGCGGGGCGCGAAAAAGCATTTATGCAGGCCGCCATAGTGTGAGCGTTCGGCATAGCGTGGTAGCGCTGTGATGAACGCTTTCACTTCTTGGGCTTCACTGGCTGCTTTTCATCAGGCAGGGTGAAGCCATTATGGCGTGTCACAATAAAAAAATAAAAAAAACAATACTATTTAACACAAACTTTCTTATTAGCATAAATTTTAAAATTGCAAACATTTAAAAGTTTTAAAGTTTAATAAATCGAAATACAAATGGAAATAGAAAAAAAAATTTGTTACAATCACACAGTAATTAGTTTATTAAGTATTTTTATTGAAACGAAAGTATTTATTAATGTATATCCTGACGTTTCGTTTTCGAGTAGATCCGTAAAAGTTGTTTCATTTCAATGTGTAGTGTTCGCGTAAACTTTAGAAAACAATATGTAAGTATTTATTGTTAGACTCATATAGGCAGTACCAGAACTCTATGCGTATTTTATTAAAAAAAACAGCATATTGTATAAAAATTAAATAACTTAAGTAAAGAATGTTGGGTGTTTACATTTTTTATCAAGTGCAACGTAGCGCAAGTCATAAGCATAAGCTAATTTAATCCCAGTCAATTTCGGATCACTTATCAAATAATGTTTATCGCTCTTCGTTATAATATTTTAAAATATGAACGCCTTCTTAAGAAAACAAACACGGATATTTAGCTATCCGTATCCGTTTGCCATACTAGTAGCTCTATTCAATTCTAATCAATTTCGGATCACACACCAATGCTTAGTTTGCTCTTTCTTACAAAATTTTAAATTATTGACGCTTAATTCTAAACTAAACAAATACGAATATTTAGCTATCCTTATCCGGCATACTAGTAGCTCTATTCAATTTAAATCGGTATCGGAAAACACACCAATTTTTTCCTCTTCTTAATAATATTTAAAAAAAAACTACGCATAATTCATAACAAAATAAACACGGATATGTAGCTATCCGTATCCGCTCGCCATGCAAGCGTCACAAGCTTTATTCAATTCCAATCAACTTTGGATCACACACCGTTTTTTTTTGCTTTTCTTTATGCAAATATTTACCTAGGCTTAATTCTTAACAAAATAAACTCGGATACGTAGCTATCCGTATCCGTTCGCTGTACTAGCGTGGTAGCTCTATACGGGTGCCTTCTGGCGTTGTCTTAGGATAGGCATGTCTTAAAGCCTGGCCACATTAGAGGCGCTAATTGCTTTACGCAGATGCCTAGCGGTCCAGTGTCCGGTGGGCATTACGGTAGCCCTTTCTCGTCTCGCTTAGGGTTGGAACTTCATAAATTACATCGGCTAATAATAATAATAATAATGATGATAATATATTTCCATCGTTTATTGGCTTTCAAAATTACTGATTATACATTGTGTGTGTGTAATGGTGGGTGAGTTTAAGCCCAGGCTATATTTGCTTTACATCCTGATTACTCAAAGATCCATAATCAAAGATGTTTGGTTTCGTAGATAAAAAATAATAATTAAAACTCCATCTTCTTACTAAATAATAGTAAATATTCTTAAGGCTAATACAATTTTCTTGATCTATTTAAATACTTTACTATAACAATTGTTTACTTAAATTTAAAACACCTTTTATATTAAATTCTAACACACATTTCGTAGGATAATTTTGTTTTTCGAGTGTATGTATGTATGTATGTATGTATGTATGTATGTATGTATGTATGTATGTATGTATGTATGTATGTATGTATGCATGTATGTAAGTATGTATGTATGTATGTATGTATGTGTGTATGTATGTATCTGTGTATGTATGTATGTATGTATGTATGTTTCTTTGGCACGCCCTACAGCCTAAACGGCATGGTGGGTTTTAACATATGAGGTGTCGTTAGATTTGTTTTGACTGTGGGAGTGACATAGGCTATAAAAAAAATAAAATAAAAAACAACAAAAATAAGTAAAAGCATTGGCCGGGTTAGCTACATTTTAGTAGTCTTAACCCCAAAAAACTGTTAGATCGACCAAGTCTTCAAATTTTTAATCAAAATTCTTCTATAAACGAACTACAACGTCTACAGAATTTAAAGGATATGGCCAATTTTTCTATGGACGTAGATGTAGTTAATAATTTTCATTTAGGTACAGCAATGTTTATGGTGTTTTGTTTTCAGGTAATATTAGCAGATTGTATTCTTGTATGTTTAAAAATTAAAGAATTTGTCAGTCAAAAGTACTAGACGTCAAGAGTTTCGTTTTTACGCCTTGGCAATTGATGTATGCGCTATGACTTGATAGTTGTCGGTTGTCGCAGACGGGGACAGTCGTCAACCAAGCGGCCACGGCTAGCTCAATTAAATCCGCACTCTCTTTGTTTGGTGATTGTCTTCGCCAGCGACAACTATCAATATTCAATGTATTTAGAAATAATTCACGTTGCATTCAACATTGCTCACATTGAATTCTGGGATCGTAGAGCTTGTTTTTTTCTTTTCAGTTTTTTCTCTTTGCAGTTATTTTTTATGTAGTTGTTTTAGCAGTCGGTTTTTTTTAAAGTTATATTTTAATACATACAATGTCCACCACTCTTAATGTTTTATATAAGAGTATCGCACCTTAATCTGTGTATATAAATTGACGTGCATATTTGATAATATTAAATGGTACAGTTTCAAAGATATTTATGAAATATTGTTGTAATCGGTTTCACATATTCTAAACTCTATTCTTTTTATACTTTTCCTTGCAATATTAGAAATTTAGGTAAAAGATAATTTACTATGAGAGAACACTGACGATCCATATACGTACTCGTTGATACGATCGAACACAGTTGACTGAAACAAACAACTGTCCTCTCCAAATAATAACGCTTCAACGAAAACACATTTATTCCCAGTCACGTCTACCTCATTACCGGAATTATCAGTACCAATGATCTTACAGAAATAAAAACCGGAGAGCCGCATTGTTTCACGCGTCAGCCCTGCCCACCCCACATGCTCACATTATGGGGTTCAGATTAAATGTGTTGAAGTTAGTAATGCCCCTCTAAAAGCGAATTGTAGTCGTCGGCAATGGTTTATAATATCGTTATAGTGTCCAGCTTAGATTAAGAGATACTTTCCTTCGGGCATCGAGAAAGGGGGTGCCGGGCATTAATGGAATCACGCGGTCTCCACTCTGAGACGGATCGCTCTGCTGATTTTAAAGGATTTCCTGGAATTTGAGTCTCGCTTATAAAGTATATGTGGCGAGCTCTGACTTCGAAATGCTTTTGGGCTAAACTTCATGTCGGTTGCTCGGTTAGACTGTGCGCGTTCACTTGTTGTTTGTGATCTCCAAGATAGAGAGAAAACTTTGTTTTGGAATTTGAAAGAAACTTGTTTCAAAATTTATATTTGTGCAATGGAATTAGGATTTCAATTCAAATAAAATTATAAAACTGAGGGTGCAGATACTGTATAAAAGCAGAGTTGGTAAACTAAAGAGTCAGAAAAAAATTGGGCAGTGATATGGGCAGTATAACTAAGATTTCATCAGAACCGGCAGCTATTATTACCCATGGACTCTATACCCATCGAAAGCGTCGATAGGCTGCGATGACAGTTTTCCATCAGGCATACCATTTGCTTGTTTCTCAGCTCAATTCGATAAATAAATTTAAAAAATGGTATTGAATTTTATTACAAGATGTCTCTACAAATATTACAGCAACATTGTTGGAACAGTGATCTTTTTGAAAGACATGTAGCATATATATGTCTTCTTTTCCTTTCCCCTAAATTGAATCTTCGTATCTCCAATCAATGTCTGTTGCAAACTATGGAAACATCTTGGGGGTAAATGCACTGGTACTCGTATATGAACGGTTCAAATACAAATATTCGTGTGAAAGTTGTGGGCCGCATATGCGATGTCTTCGTTAGAAAACTTGCTCGCCAAGAGCGGGTGGACTAACTCGTTTCATTCATCGTCTTATATGTCGACTGTATGGTTTTGATACTTTAAAAATATATATTTTCATGCAGGATTTTTCTCTTCAGTGATATCACTGACAGCACTAAAGAATCCTGCTGTTATTGTTATGTTGAGCCATTTTTATATCTTTTACTAAGATGGCGGTCTTCTACCCACTAAGCAATATACTAAGGCTCGAAGTATCCTTGAAAGATTCATGAGAAAGTCGTAGTTCAAACAATAGCACGTTATCAGGTGAAGGATAATTGTTAAGTTTATAAAATTATACTTTGTATTTTGTGTAAAATTTCCTAAATTGTTTAAAAAAAAACTGACTCTTTTGCGTTGAAATGACTTAGATTCGATAAAAGTATCTTTTTACTGCTTAAATATAAATATTTTTCGTGTTTAAAAAAATACTATTCGCCTTTCAAATCAAGCCGTCAGGTCATTTTATTTTTGACCAAGTTCCATAACAGTAATATTCGTTCAAAAAATTAATTAACACCGCAGTATCAAGACTATCCTGTCACGCTACAACTACAATCAGTCGGCGCATTACACGAGATGTCCAACGGGCGGAGGGGGTTCGAATATGACATATCTGGAAACCGTCAGCGCCGCAACACTGTTCCAGAACTTGGTCTGCGGCCAGCACAGATGTGTACTGGTACATACTCCGAAGTTTTCCGCAGAGCGCCGGGGGCGAGACGCGCCTACCCGCAATTATTAGGGCCATTGAGACACGACTATTTACTTAAGCACGCGCCGTGTATTGCCCAACGGAGTAGCACGATTTTTGCCTGTGGTTGTTGGTTATGTTATAAATTGTAGCGTTATGCGAAACTGGTTGAGATCGACAGTTTCAATTTGTGTCCTTTTTGTAAATGTTCCCAAACAAAGCCTAATATCCACTATTTTTATTATTTTCATTGGTGTTTCAACTTGTATGTGACATTGTTCCTACCTAAAGATCTTCTACTTTTTGATCTGTTTATATCCACGCAACTTTTGTTATTCAATTGTAGAAAAGATTCTTAATAAACAAACGTGAAACAAAAACAGAAACTTGGACTTCATGAGTACAGCTGAAATAAGTTTAATAAAACTGGGAGAAGTGTTCAATAAAGTGGAGCCTTGTGGTTTTTATTATGCACCGCCCGGCTGATGCATTGGGTAGTCGGTCCGTCACGTCAGCCGCCCGCTCAATTTTCAATAGCAAACATTTGTCCGCGGCCCGGGCGCAAATCAAATTTAAAATAACAGGGGGCAAGTTTGAGCGCGCCTTTAGGATGAGGGATTTCTTTTAGATCGTTTCATGTTATTTTTTCTTTTTAAATTGTTAGCACGTTGACTGCTACAAATCCCAGGCTAATTAGAAATTCAATTAAATATTTATAAAATTTACAAAATACAGTGAAAAAATCAAACGCCTACCCGACCCAGCCAGGAATCGAACCTGGGTCTTCCGCAATCCGGGCGGCTGCACTGACCGCTATGCTACCGGGAAGGCTGACGTAGACGCTGAATTCTGTCACTGCTTTTGTAATTTTTAGAGTGCTAATAGCGGCACAGCGCGCCATCTATCCAACGACTATTGCAACCGTTGGCTATTAGCACTTGAAAATAAAAAGTAAAAATTTACTATAGCGTTGTGTTATCAAATTTGTAGTATTTCATCTGCAAAGATGAATCTGCATAGCCAACGGTTGCAATGGTCGTTGGATAGATGGCGCGCTGTGCCGCTATTAGCACTCTAAAAATTACAAAAGCAGTGACAGAATTCAGCGTCTACGTCAGCCTTCCCGGTAGCATAGCGGTCAGTGCAGCCGCCCGGATTGCGGAAGACCCAGGTTCGATTCCTGGCTGGGTCGGGTAGGCGTTTGATTTTTTCACTGTATTTTGTAAATTTTATAAATATTTAATTTAGCTTCAGTGCAGCAATTAGCACTTGAAAATAAAAAGTAGAAATTCAATTGTTTCTTGGTCATATAGCGCTTAAGGTGTTCATAAAATTTCAGTTTTTTTAAGAATCAGATAAAATGAGTCTATCAAATATTCAGCTCTAAAACAATCAAAATTAAAATTTTATCATCATCATCATCGATATGTATTGTTTCCTACACAACATTATCAATGCTTATTTCTTTTACAAACATACAAAAAATACACATACATTCAATTTAACTCATTTTTAAAAACTAAAGATTTAACTAAACACAGCCAAGATTGAATCTCTTTTTATTAAACGTTTTACTATAAGTTTGAATAAATGATATTAGTTGAAAAAAAGCGGGAGTTACAAAAATCTTGCGCAGTAAAATTACTTTCTACGGATCCCAAATTGTGGATATCTCTGTGCTTACGACCCTTTGCCGTGCGGGTGACAAGTGGGCAGAGTGTATCGCTAAAGGCACCTTCTATTGTACGAAGGCGCTGGACTTATATTTTTGCATTTTCAATACCAACTTCCATTTTGATTTGGCGAGGGTCGTTTTTATTGTGACGTATTTTGCTTATTTTGCACGCAATTTTCATCTCAAGTTTCTATAGAGATTTTTACATAAAGGTGGACTGATGTTACGAAGTAAATATTTTCATAAATCACTAAAAATAAAAAGATACATAAAATAAATAGGTACATACCAAGCCAATAAATAAAGAACAATGTCAAAGTAAATATCACCTTTATATAATACTAGCGGCCCGCCCCGGCTTCACACGGGTGGATATTTCTTTTTTAATGTAGCTTATGTTACTCAGCACTAAAGTAGCATTCAAATGGTGAAATATTCTTTTAAATCGGTCCAGTAGTTTTTGAGTTTATTCGTTGCAAACATACAAAAATACAAAGCTTTCCTCTTTATAATATTAGTATGATATAATTTTAATTACAGATTACTGTGTTGTTTTGAAAAATAAATATTTCAAAATGGTAAATAGAGAGACGAAAAATATGAACCTACAATAGGATATACAAAAACGTACGTACTTCAGTTAAACCAGGTGTACATCTGGTGCTGTCTCTTTCTAGCTGTATTATTAATAATGTATTCAAAGTTTATTAGTTATGACCAGAACCATGAACCATGAGAGGTAAACTATCTTTAGAAACGATAATAATTTCACACCTGTACATAAAACTAAATGGGTAAGTAATCATTTGTGTTTTCCCCCTTTATTGCTGACTTTCTGAATACAGACCAAAGTGTTTTATGGCCTCAATTTTTCCGATGCCGCAAAACTCTTTTATTTTCAACATTTCATCATCTTTTTAGAAGCAACCTATCTATCTATATACATATAATGACTTGTCCTGACTGATTGATCATCACCGAGCCGAAATTGCTGAAGCTAATGAGATAGAATTTGGACTGTAGGTTAATTGAGTGACCTAACCAGCCACTAAGAAAGAATTTTACGAAAATGGAACCCTAAGCCCCAAATAGGGGGTGAAAGTTTGTATGAAAGTCCGTCAGTTTTGAACTAAAATACATGATAAAATAGATAGAAGATAATTCCAATTCAAATTAGGAAAATGTGTGATTTTCATTGGTTTTTCTTACTGTCAAGATTAGTGAATCTAATGAGAAATTCGATACATTTCAAAATGTTACTGCAAAAAAGGTAAAAATGCATTGCAAGCCGCGAAAAACATTTGCGATGTTTATGGACCTAGTGCAGTGTCTGTAATAGTAGCAGAAATTTGGTTGCGTTTTCAATCTGGAAATTTAGATGTTAAAGATGCACGTCGCTCTGGTCGCCCTATTACGGATAAAATGAATGCCATTTCTGAAAAAGTGGAGCTAGATTGGCATATCAGTAGTTACGACGTAGCTGAAGAACTGTGAATCGACCACAAAACAGTTTTGGCGCATTTGAAAAAACTGGGTACACACAAAAGCTCAATATTTGGGTACTTCACGAGCTCACTGAAAGAAACCTAATGAACCGTGTACTCATTTGTGATTCTTTATTACGACGTAATGAAACCGAACCATTTTTGAAGAAGCTGATACCTGGTGATGAAAAGTGGATCATGTACGACAAGAACGTGCGAAAAAGGTCGTGGTCAAAGGCCGGTCGGGCCTCACAGACTGTGGCGAAACCCGGGTTAACTCGCAACAAGGTGATGCTGTGTGTGTGTGGTGGGATTGGAAGGGCATTATTCATTATGAGCTGTTACCACCAGGCAGGACCATCGATTCTGAACTCTACTGCAAACAACTGATGAGATTAAAGCAAGAAGTTGAGAGAAAGCGACTGGAATTAATCAACAGAAGGGGTGTGGTTTTTCATCATGATAATGCTAGACCTCACACATCTTTAGCCATTCAGCAAAAATTAAGAGAGTTTGGCTGGGAGGTGTTAATGCATCCGCCGTATAGTCCTGACTTTACACCTTCAGATTTCCACCTGTTTCGGTCTCTTCAGAATTCTTTAGGCAGTGTCAGATTAACATCACGAGAGGACTGCCAAAACCGCGATATTTTGATATCAGAAGCCCCAAAATTTCTATAGCAATGGGATCATGTCCCTACCTACAAGATGGGAAAAAGTTATCGAACATAAGTGCACCTACGTACTTTAGTTAAATGTAAATAAACTATATTGAAAAATGTTATGAATTTTCTTAAAATATGCGAAGAAACTTTTTCCCCAACCTATTATTATCGTTGTATCGTTTTATATCTATTGTCGTTGTTTTGCGTTAGAAACTTTTTACTAAATCCAGCTCACATGGATGGGCCTTTTATTGATTAAAAATGAAAATCTTATTGTTGAAATAACGTGACATGTTTCTCGAGTAGCCCACGTGAGCAAAGCCGCGAACAAAAGCTAGTATTATATAAATTTCTCTCCAAATAAAAAAATACAGTATGGTGAAACTTATTATTAAAATGTTTATATAGTCAATGTTTCTTAAACAGAAACGTTAAATATTGTGAGTTGTGCCCACAGGCCAGAATGTCTGGCTGCCACCAACGGCCACAACATCGGAAACTTCGCAAACAGCCCTCGAGGAAGGCCCAATGATTCGAATTTATGCTTTATGCAGTGGAAAATGATAAATTTATGGCAGTCCAGTTCCTTTCTCAATACATTCCGACGTCTCCGTGGAGACTGTAGTGATTTTTTATTGTTACTGCGGCACGTTTGCATAATTTATGTGGCCGCTTGAATTTGTAAGGAAATTACTATCTTCTGCCTCGGTAATGGAGTTGGGGCATTCTCGTTTTTTTATTTCAAAACTTTTACTTTGGTAAGTAACTACATTCTTAGGTTACTAAGTAAATAACTTGTTACTGCTTCTTTCATATAACATGGTTGCATTAAATAACAATAGAATATTAATACTCTAAATAGCAGTTACATCTTCACATTCGATAAGTTAAAGGGTTAAGCAGACGACCGCTAGATGGATAACATCGTAAATGCCGTGCTTCTCAGTAGTTCAAGAACAATTGTCGTCATATTTACCCAACAAGGGTGTAGACTCAAAGTGTAAAGATTTTCTGCAAGACTTCATATACGAGTATTTCAGCATTACTTGCATCTTCATCATCAGTAGATCTAGCAGCTATGTATGAACCAGTGTATCCACATAGGTCGCATTGTAACTGAAGAAAGTCCTTTTCTCCATGTGATTAGATGCATTAGAATTTCTATAAGGGATTCTTCGAACTTCTGCCTCGCTGGAACTGCAGTTGCTGTCGGGACTAGCTGGACTGCCGGGTGTGAGAGCCGTTTTCGATTAGCGTTTATCAATAAGGGGATTTCGACCAATAGTACCACGCCGGCAATGCAGTGAGTCTGGGTGAGTCGCCAGAGCCTCGTTTGTCATTTAGCAAGGTGCACCACTTGCTTGTAAGGTTAGTTTCTAGAAAACTGTTGAGACAGTTGACAATCGTTTCATAGAGACTCTGGAAACCAAAGTACTGGAAACTTTCTTGGACAGCGATTAAGGTTAGCTATTTATATTTTTATAGCTTTTTGGGCGCTTTAACCTGTAACAATGGATTACATTTTTAATTATTTAGTCGATATAGCTTCGTTTTCTTTTCTAAAACTTGGTTTATGTCAAGTATAATATATTACAAACCTTTCTTTTCAATAATGGCATTGCATTTTTTTGGTTAGTGTTATTTTCTGGGATTAAAAGATACATACAAGTTATCATTTTCAATATCGAGATACATGTATTCACAATAATTTTCAGTCAGATCCCAGATTATTGTGTAGCAAATTTTCCAGAGCTCGTTGTTGCCATAAATAAATTTCACTCCGCCGAAGACAGATGGCGCGGGCGCGCACGTAGGACGCGTGGGCATCCCTCAACCCTTCTGGATAATATCTTTAAAAGTTTCCCTCTGCCTCCCTAGGGTGTGCGGGCTATCTCTTTAGATTACGCCGGCAATCAAACGCTATTAGTATGGAACGCTTTAATAATGATACATTTTGATTTAGAGTTAAAAGAAATTGAAAGACGTTTTATGTTTATTTATTTATTTATTTAAACTTTAGCAAGATAAATATTACATGGCGGACTTAATGCCTGAGGCATTCTCTACCAGTCAACCATAGGGTAGTGCTGAGATAACATTGGTAGGTTAGATTAGGTTTGTTTGTTACTTATGAGGAATTTTATATAAATAAATAAATAAATAAATAAATTTTCCTACACTCACACCAATTATCTAGCTTCTAGACTATCTAGCCCAAGAGAAGCTTTGTTATGAAACTCGTTATATGGTTACTAGACAACTGATAAACATACTTAAATGCATACTTATTATACATAGAAAACACCCAGACCCAAGACAATTTAGAAAAACAATAATTTCTAAATTGACCCGACCGGGGATCGAACCCGGCACGTCACAGATGGCGACACCATGAAAACCGGTGTACAAACCACTCGACCAAGGAGGTCGTCAAGACACATTACATGCTTGATGCTTACATGTTTCACTTCTAACTTTTTTTGTAATAAATTTAACTATCACTCATATTTGAGTAGTCTAGCTTTCCGCTACATATAAAACTCATAAAAGCTCATATAAAATTATTACTAAATCATCTAGTTAAACAAACTGGCAAGAAAGACACCAACATATTATGTAATACGATAAGTAGTGTGAAAAACAATGATATTACATTTAAAAGAATGGAAGTTTTTATAACAGTTAACTTTAACAATAATTTAATTCATTAAACTTAGTGTTCCATACGTCGTGATATTTGTTTGTACTACACAAAATATAATATTTATTTCGTGTTCTACACAATCTCTAACATAATAAGGAAAATATCGGAGAGAAAATCATAATCCGGCCACCATAACTAAGACAGAATAGGTTCCATCCGGGTGCAGCGTCGCGGCCCGAAGGTGCTCAAAACAAAAGTTTGTTGACGAAGTTTTATCAGGAGACGCTGGGGGAAGGGCCCCTATCTGACCTATTTTTCCCTGGACGATCCTGGCTGGTTGTGCTACAGAAGAGTTTGTCGTACGTAACGTTTTGATTTGAACCTATTTTGTCGAGGCTTAATCGTTTGATTGAGCAAGCAGCGACCAAAAATCATGTCACAATTAATTCTTTACGGCATAGTAATAGATTTTTTAACCACATATTTCATTTGGTTTTTAATCTTATCTCAATCACATAAAGTTCAAAATGTGGTGGGTATATACATCCCTCTGACCCTGAAAGAGTTAATGATGAAAAATTAATGAGACTATGACCACTTGTACCACCGCATACTTTTTTTAAGGTACAAAGTACCCAACCTTCCTTATACTTAGCAGTAACTTCTCTGTTACGTCTCAGTTAGTTTTTTTAAATAAAGGTAATGTGTCAGTATACTTCATGGTACAAATTTTAAGCTATCATGGTAACTCACTTGTATCGGTTACGCACAAACAACAAAACGTGGTAATTATTCTATTACTTTAAGGTGTAAGTCACTATCATTTGGCAAGTCTACAGTCAATCAAGCTTTTATCTTTATACTAGCACAGGCGTTATCGGTCTACCGTATCTTACAATGTTTATTTCCATGTCATGTCACTCATAACTTATGAGTGACATTTCATGGAAATAAACATTGTAAGATACGGTATGGAATGACTATTTAAATTGACTTATTAAATTTATTATATATCAAAATTTATACTTATAAAGTGTTTATTGTATTTGTTTATAATATTCGATAGGTCAACCCCTTTTTAAGTCAATGGGCATGTTCTATTTCATGTTTTAAAAAAGAAAATTAGTCAAGTAACTAAATCATGTTTTACTATTGTTAGTTTTATATATATTTATATAGGGTGGCTGGTAATTAGATACTTTAAACTTAGATTGTACTCATGTTGGCAAACAATATTACTCACTATACTTTATAATGAAACATATAAAGATTTATTTTTATCATTATATCTTTTATTGAGCCCTAAATAAATAATGCCGTGTCTTTCGCGTTCACTGGGTTACCCAATCGATTTGCCATAATACTTAGATGTTCGCCAATCAATATAAACTCTCCTATGAGTGAATAAGATTAATTTGGAGACGTCGTCCGTCTTACCAATCACATTAAACAGATCAAGGAGGCTACATCAACGATGCTATTTATTCCACTCTATAATTCGTTTTCCGACCCCGTTTAATGTTGATTACATTCCACTTCTAAAGTTGAACTTTGAGATGGAAATAACTCGTTACTTCTATTAAGTAATTAGTCAGCATAAAGCGATGTTTAAGTAATGAAGCGTAATTATAAGACAGGACAAGTCTTAAGGAGTCAAATAATTAAATCAATCATCCCTCCGCTGCCGGCGGTGTATAATCTTTTTGCGAATTGAGTATGAATTAAATGTTAGCCCGAATTGGGATTAAGACACTCTTCGGAACTTGATAGCCGTTTAAGATCTTATTGCGAGGTAACTGTTTGGTCCGAAAAAACCTGAAGAAGAATTTTATTTACATCCAAAATTTTATAAAATATTACAAAGAAAAATTTACACGTCAAAGATGTTTCTTCACTTTCAGATTTTTTATTTATTTCTTATTTATTGATCAATGAGTAATAAGCCAATTGTTTTGCACTAACCGTAATGCCAGAACGTGCTAGTTCGATTCCCGCTTAATATTTTTTGACACTTTTGTTTTCCTTAACAATTTCTTTTTTCTTTTTTTTTTATTTATTACCATAATAAAATACATAAAATGCGGTGTCAAACCCAAAACATAGCAAATCAAGTTAGGTGCAACTTTGTGCAACAGACTGTCGTTATATCCTAAACACCATGGCTATGCCAACATATACCCCAACATTATGCCTTTAAACGAAACAAAAGCTCATAGATGAATAAATTATGTTTTCTTAGCTAGCTTTTTTACCGTAATTGTCAGGTGCTGTCAGGCAAACCAAACAGGGGCCCGACCGCCTAACCGATCGCTTTGACTTCGTGTGTGGTTTATGACGTTATCTGGTCGTTTCGTGCCGCCTATGAAAGCAATATCGAAAGCTATAGCCTTTAGATTTTGATATTGCTTTTATAGGCGGTGCGAGGTGGCAAGATGACGTCATAAACTATACGCGTAATCAAAGCGATCGGTTAGGCGGTCGGGGGGCAGGTCGCCCTACCGATCTACCGTCGATTAGTTATCGGCCACGATCTGGCAGCGCCATCAAGAGGCACACAATGTGAATATATGCTAACAGGCTTTTAGGACGCTCGATCTCGATGACGCGGTGGTGGGCAACTTTCATAAAGGCCAAATATTGGTGACCAAACATTTATCATCTTGGGCTCCTCCGCGCTTCGGAAGGCACGTAAAGCCGTTGCACCCACCTACATTAGCATTAGCAGTCGTTAACAACTACCAATTTACACTGGGCCCGCGTGGTGGTTTATGGCCCGTTTTCCCAGCGGTGTATCTTTCCAAAGGGAAGGCTCGTACCCCAGCACAACATTGGGAACAATTAATTGAGCTGGTGACAATAACATAGTTTTATTAAACAAAACAAAAGCCTGTCGCTGAATACATTGTGTTTAATTAGCTCTCCTTTCTACCGTAACTGTCAGGCGAACCAAACAGCAGCGCTATTCTCTAAGCAAAACAGCGTCGAACTCGACGTTGAACTCGCTCATAACTTGCAAACGAATTTTAACCTACTCTGAAATAGTAATAAAGTCTACATTCGTTTGCAAGTTATGAGCGAGTTCAATGTCGAGGTCGACGCTGTTTTGCTTAGAGAATAGCACTGCAGGTCACTCAACCACCGATCAGTTAATCGGCCACGATTCACGCCATGTCTGTCAATGTGCATTGTCATTTTTTTATTGTATTTTGGAGTCAAATAAACGTATGTTTATTTATTTTATTCGGCAGCGCCATTAAGAGGCACAAATGTGAACGGATGTTGAGACGACGCATTGGAAATTTACGCATTGGAATTTATTTAATTTAAATTTATTTTTTCCCAACAATTACAAAACATATGAAAGTGAAATGTTTATATAATTTTTAACGCAAATTTTTGTTGCGAACAAATTACAAAAACACAAATGTTGAAAAAATTTCCACGAACCACAATAGCTCAATTGGAAGAGCACCTGACCCGGTATGTCAGAAGGGTGGGGGTTCAAATCCTGCTGGTGGAAATTTTTCCAACATTTGTGTTTTTGTAATTTGTTCGCAACAAAAATTTGCGTAAAAAATTATATAAACTTTTTATAAATAGCTTGCCTACTTCTTAACTGATCTTTAGTATTTGTAAAAATATTATGATCAAATGTTAATGACGGTAGTTGTTGACATTGAATGGGCGCCTTTGGCTTTCAAAGTAAAAAGTAAATGATGTTGAATAATTTCGGCGGGCTGGTTAGAACCACGATAGCTCAATTGGAAGAGCACCTGACCCGGTATGTCAGAAGGGTGCGGGTTCAAATGCTGCTCGTGGAAATTTTTTCAACATTTGTGTTTTTTTTATATGAAAGTGATATTTGATGACATGATTTTTCATTAAACTGACTTCATTTTGCTAGTTGCAGAAACAGGATTTGTCAACTTTTATAACAGAGAAAAAAATATCTAAGTAACCTCTTTTAAAACAGATTTGCATTTTACAGGCAAACCAGATCGATTTAAGCATCTAAATTTTCTTAGTAGATTAGTTTTAACACACACTTCAATATTCTAGTTCATTTTTTTAAATAATTTTTAGTTTTAATTTGAAGGAAAAAAAAATAGTTTTTCTTATGGTACGGGGCGCAAACGCGTCGTATTAGATTAATTGTTTAGCAGTGCGTCGCCTTAAGCAACTTTCACAAAGGCCGGATAGGTGACCAAAAATGTATCATCTTGAGCTCCTGCGTGTTTCAGAAGGCACGTTACGCCGTTGGTCCCGGCTGCATTTGTAGTCGTTAACAACCACCAATCCACACTGGGCCCGCGTGGTGGTTTATGGCCCGTTCTCCCTATGATGTCTCCATCCACAGGGAAGGCTCGTACCCCAGCACACATTAAATTGAGCTGGTGACGATAACATCATTCCTTTAAACGAAACAAAAGCCCATCGTTGAATACATTGTGTTTAATTAGCTCTCCTTTCTACCGTAACTGTCAGGCAAACCAAACAGGTCACTCCACCAGCGATCAGTTACCGGCCGAGGTCCGGCCGGCGGCGGCTCGCAAACAGGGGGCCCAAATGTGAATGGATGTTAACGTGGTTTTTACGACGCCACGGTCAACATATCGTTTTGTTTGCGCCCGCCGATATCTTTATTTTCCGCTCACCCCTGACTTTTGTATGAACCTTTTTAGTGCGTCGAAGTGGTTTTGTTGCGTTAGATATATTTTCAGTAACCTATTATAGGCTTGGTGGCTGGGTCTGGTCCAATTTCTGTCAACGTTTGCTTTGGATTTGTCGATGTATGCGTTGCCCGAGATTGTTATCTCCAACCCTTATTTAATTTTGGCAACCGTACCCATCAATTGTAGCTATTGCTTGATTTCAAAATTGGAGGTCTTTGTTCATCAGCCGGACAGTATTAGGCTGTACTATGCTTACTAGAAACCCAAAACATCCCTGCTATGCGAAAATTCATAGCTGACAGGAAAAATAAATAGTTCCTAAAAAAAGCGACTGCCCCAGGTAGCACTCGAACCCACGCACTTTTGCAATCGAGCCGGGCTCTTTTAATTAAGCTATCGAAACCTTGGCTTCCCGATCGTGATTTTCAAGTGATTGTTTTGTACACTCTATAAGCTAGCGTTGTTTCACCAATGCTTAGCTTTTTTTAACTTGGACTTCGAAAAGAAAAATGTGTATATATATTTTCTTATTTGTTATTTTTGCATGCTAAAACCATGAATACAATTTTTTTTATAAATAAAAAAAATAGTATTCATGGTTTTAGGCAATCTCTTTTCCAGTATCTCCGTATTTATTTTATTATTATTTGTTACCAACGGCCGCTCGTGGTTTCACCCGCGTAGTTCCCGTTCCTGTGGGAATATCGGGAAAAAAGTTATAAACTATCTTTTATTAACAACATAAGTATTGACATTAAACAATTTGGCGGCCTTATCACACTAAAGCGCCATTTCTCCCAGACCACTATTAGGAGACATACGAAAAAGAAATCAATAGTATCGGCAGCCTAATAAATAAGATCATAGTATATTGACGAAAGGTAATTTATTTACGCGATTTATTGCCGTCGCGCTGAGGGGAGGCGAATGTCAACATTGACTCGATGTCGAAGTGTTTGCGCAGAGCTCTGACCTCGCTATTCGGATTTTTTCGTTGTTTAACATCTAATAAACGGATCGGTTCAACGTGGTAAGCTAATTATCATCTGTGGTGATTTGACATCGAAACAGGTAAATAAATAAAATTAGCGTGAAAAACAGTATAGATTGGAATTTGTTAAAAGGTATTCAATCAATTGTAGGGATAACTTGGTTTAATGATATATGCCTTAGCCCAGCAGTGGGACAGTATGTAAGCTATTAGTCTCTTACTTTAGCTACCTTTCTTTCAGGTATTAGACATTTAAAAAAAAATTAATATGTTGACAACAACATATCAAATAGTATACCTATCTACCTTATACTGATACACTATTTTTGAGATTTTTTTGCTGAAAAATGGAATTTAGGCTTTAAATATGAGAAATAGTGCATATATTTCGTTTTCCCGTGTGGTGCCGGGTCAGAATTGCACCACCCCCTCCCCTGTATCATAGCGGGTGTCGTAAGAGGCGACTAAAGGGATTTTGCTGGTGGGAGAGCTTTGCTCGTCCGGCGCTACCACTATGCGGACTTGCAAAACCCGCCAAGTGTTCGGTGCTCAACACAGGACGCGTTCCGGGTTCAGAGCCGTAATATCGGAGCTTAGGGAGGTGCGGTGGCGGCAGGGTCAAGGACCGGTGGTAGTCTTTGTGGACGCATTGTTCGGTGGACGTGGGTGGATTCGCCGGCCAGGGAGACCCGTAGAAACGGTGGTGCCGCTGGCCGCCCGCGGCAGAGTACAGGAGCCCAACTAGGACTAACCACCCTAGGAGGCTGCTCCACCAGGCCGCGCATAATCCCGAAGTGGCTCGTCGTGCCGGTTGGTGACCGGATTGGTGGGACCCGGCGACTACTTTCGGGGGGGTACGGGGGCCCTTCCGTCCTGCGGGTCGATCAACGTCTTACCGAACAACTACATGCACTCGTTCATGATAGTCTCCCACACTTTGTCTTTTTTCCCTTGTCGCCACAGCATTTCCTTTTACTCACGCCCCCATCCAACCACCATGTCAGTGTCTAATAACAATGCAAGTGAGACAGCACCAATGTATTATTATTTTAATTTAATTAAAACTAGCTGTCCCGGCAGACCTTGTTCTGCCCTATTTCTCTAAAACAAAGTTACATTGATTTTTTTACGTTAATAGCTGCCCCGACAGATTTCGTTTTGTCAAAGGAATTAGCCTGTCGCAGTCCAATAGAAATATATAATATAATACTGAAAGACTTTAGTAATATCTAATGTGATGATATTCTTATTGTCCCTTAGGGATATGTGATGATATCCCTAAGGTTCACGATTCTTTTGGTTTGATTACTCGGCGCGTTAATAAATAAATCTGACCTTTATTCAACTTGAAGGCATACCAAAGATAATCCTAACGCGCCTTTGTTTTGTTTTGATTGACCTCAAATGTTTGACAGCTGGGGACAGTGGTTTGTATGAGAAAAGAAAATTGTTGTTTTTACTATTTTCCTCGTATTTTTTACGTTTTTTCTCTCCATAAGAACCTTCCTCAGACTTCATCAAACACAACAAAAAAGAAATCAGCCAAATCGGTTCAGACGTTCTCGAGTTTTGCGATTAGCAACACATTTAGCGATTCATTTTTATGTATATATAGATTACTTAAGAGGGCGCCGTCCGTTAGTGACAAGTGTCATATATTTTATCTGAAATGTCTTCGTCCATATTTATTTGATGCCGCGCGGCCATACTAATTTTGTATGGGGAATTTAAGGTGCTTAATAAAAAATAATTATTTAAATAACCACTTGATGAATCGAAAATGTGGTTTAGCAATTTGTAGTTTAGCCATTGATGATTGTTTAGACAAAATCAGAGGTACAATAATTTAGATATACTATAAGAAATCTACTAAACGCCGCCACCCGTTTTCATGATTTTCGCCCAACTTTAAATGATATTGTAGAAAAACTATAGCGTGTTATGAGTTTATGGATCTGACTAATTGTAAACACGTTCCCTTTGATACTAAATATATTTTTTGTTTATTTAATACGATGTTATTTTCAATTTTAACTACTTAACCGTGACTGCATTTTTGGCAATTTTTGGTCGGCTTAAATAAAAATAAATATGTAATCCAACATTATCTACCTATGTCATTTGTAGAGAATCTACTCCTATACGAGTATAAAATGCCGCGACATATACAAGGCACCGAAGTAATACGATCAAAGCATTCCACTGAGCAATTATTCGGTTCTGTGATGATAAATTGACTTCATAACGTGAACCAGGGCTCTTTTTGTCTCTCGGCTTTGAGTGGTGCCTCGGGCAAGCACATTAGTATGGCAAAGGAATCACCAATAAAATTGATATTAAAGTGAAGTTCTTATTAATACTTTACATACTGTTTTCGTAAATATACGTAAATATACACACGTTTGCATATCAGTCTACCACAATCAAATTTCCTTAATAGATTTTGAACTTTAAGTCTAAGGCATATGGTTGAACATTTATTGAAGAAATTTTACAGTTTTGGATAGGTTGAAGTGCAAGTGTCTGTACATCAGTACGTAACGCAATGTATTAAAATGTATAGTCCGAAAAAATAGTTTTTTTTACGACAAGCCTGCTCGTATTCATTATTTAGAAAACGTAGACTTCATGTACTACGAACGGATAACGTAGCTTCTCTATTCTAATTGATGCGCCCAAGTCAAAGTAAAATCAAGTTAAAGTCAAATGTTTTTATTAATACAAACCTTCACGTCCTCATTGACGTCAAAACTAACAAAAAATAAATACTAAAATTAAAGTTTTAATTCAACTATCGAATTTACCATTAATTCGGATTTTGTCTAGTCTGTAATGATTTCTAGTCACCTAAAAGACATTGCAATAAAATATTGAGTAATTATGAAGTTTATTTATACGTTCAGAAATGTGAAATTCAGAATTAAACTAGTTATAAATACAATAATTTGTTGCCATCCTACGGTACAGTTTCGGATCCACCTCCATACAACCGAGCAGTGCACCGCGGGTTCCCATCCCATCCCATCAGGCCTATTGTCGTGTCGCATCAACGGGAATCGCATCATAACTCCCGATAATCTACGTTTATTGGCTCCTCTGGCTTCCCATGACATAAACATCTTTATATGTTACACACAACGTCACAAATATGGGAAATCTTTGCTGAAACTACTCAATCGAATCAAGGAAGTACTTACACTCGTGCTATTGTTATGGTATTTTATGTTTCGAAACCATTTCTTATAGTAACATAGGAATTGTTTACTGTTTTGATATATATGTCACTCGTCTCCATTAGGTGGTTTATAGTTTAGTTTATTATAAACTAGCGGCTCGCTCGCGACTTCGTCCGCTTGAGTGAACACCCGTATCCTATAGAACCCTATGGCAGCGCAGCGCCACCTACCGGGTCCAATTGTATGCATGTTTTATACATATAAAGCTTCCTCTTGAATCACTCTATCCATAAAAAAAAACTGCATCAAAATCCGTTGCGTAGTTTTAAAGATCTAAGCATACATACAGATAGCGGGAAGCGACTTTGTTTTATACTGTGTAGTGATTACACTTTTTCAAATGCTAAGGTAATCATTCGTGATCATGGCGCATGCAGTAACTTTGTAAAACTATAATTCTTAGAGAAACAGAAATAATCCATTTGATAATTATAATTACTCTTTATTTTTGTTGGCCATGCCAGACCAGAGACAAAAAGGAGGAAGTAAAGTAGGTACAGGTAACTTTTATAAAAAGAATCTTAAAAATATTTTTGAAATTTGTGTTTAACTTACATTTATTTCAGAATAAACAATAAACAGCATAAACATTGCATTAGGCAATACAATCAACAAAACCTACTGAAACAATAGATTTAAGTTCGTAACATTGTTCCAAGTTGTAATAAAAAATGTTCAGCGCCCGCTCTAAGTTGGAAGATATAATATTAAAGCTATTTTCCACCGATTAATCTGGAACAAAGCCCCGTTCGGCGCACAATCACGATCGGACATTATACTAAAGACAATTCATTATTAGAGAGCCGTTATACACTCATAATCGGCAGTTATCGCCCTTTTATAGGAGGTTTTATGACCACAACTATTCAGCCAAGAAATGTTCGATGTTATCTTGTTACAGGCTTTGTCCGGCTTAATGAGTTGGCCGTTAATGTGATACATGAAATGAGTGCTGTAGTGGCCGTAATAAAACGATGTTTCATTAAATATTTACCAAGTAGACTTAGGGATTTATGATTTGACCTGACTAGACTTTTGACTTAGGTACAAATAATATTGTCAAGTTCATTATTTTACGTCCTTTTTTTTATAATTTGACGTTGTGTTTATTTTAAACATTACTTAATTTAACTTGAAAAATGAAAATAAAACAGAAAAATAATTAGAAAGTTAAAAACTAAAGACCTATAAATAAAAGATGTCCTCCAACTGTGGGCTCATGGGAACGGTCCCAAGAATGCTGGCAACATTGCCCCTTTGGATTGCCAAACTAATACGCTGGCAGAGGTAGCTGCCAGCCTTCTTGTCACCGGAGGCCTCGATAAGGCGAGCACTTAACTCTTTAACTAGATGCTTTGCCTCCGGCCCCCATGGACCCATTGTTTCCACCGCAAACGGAACAAATAAATAATTTCGACCTAGGTTTGCGTATTTGTGCCGTTTGCGTATTTTCAGCGCTTACCGCAGCAGCCCCCACATGAAGTGAAGTGGCGCGAACATGCGAGGGAGCCACGGTGTCAGCACAGGTTGCATCCCACACCAACGGCCTGCCAAGCTTCCAGGGCCCAATGGTCATTCCGTCAGGTCTCTTGCCATCACTGCGAGAGATACCAGCTGGTTCTAAGACAGCCGGTAAACCAATGGTGGCAAAAGCACTGCGGATGATGCTGTTTAGCGTCGAGTGACGCATCATACGGCCAGCACTACGAGCGCAAGAGAGGCCGTGGTGGCCAAGCTCGTCAACAGCCTCCCCACACACACAGCGGTGAGGGTGGACTATTCTGGCGCCTAAACGGAGGCAGACCGCTAGAGTAAGAGACGGCCCGTCCAACAAGGTACCGACATTGGCAGATGGCAATGCCTGGAGCCAGTGGCCTGACTCTCTCTCGGAAACGGCAGTGAGACGAGCGAGTTCGGCCGTGTCAGCCGATGTGGATATAAGCCCCTGCAAAACTTGTTTGCATAACGGCTCGTCCCATTACTTCTGCGATTGTGGTAATAAAGGTAAGCTAGAATTTTGACAGGCGGATAACCAAGCGTTACTAGCATCTGCCTTGCCCGACAACTCTACGGAACCCAAAGAAGGGTTGATAATCTTCCTGTAAAGATTGTATTATATATTGTATTGTATTCAAGTTCATTTGTATTAATTTTGATTTTTTGTTGAGATTAGTACATATTATAAATAATTAAAAAGTCAAAAATTATAATAAAATACCACCACACTTACTTTTTTTCATATAGTCCTCATCCAAATCGCTCCCAACGGCAACAGTTTCAATAATACATTTTTCACTTGTTTCAAATGACGCTTAAACAAGAATTTGGTAAGTAATTTTAAATTTTGTATATACTTTAAAAAAATTACTTATAGAGTGAAAGTTTATTTTAAAACATAAAAAGCTAAGAATTATGTTGACAATTAGTAACCTTAGCGGTTTATAAATTGGAAAAAGTTATAAAAACTTCTAATCTGAATACTTTAAAAATGCTTTTGAAAATACAACATCACTAAAATAAATATCAACCGTAGTAAAAAAAATCGACTCAACAAAACCGCCCGGCGTTCCCTATTAAGTTGTAATAGTTGTTTACAACCGGCACTTGCTGTGCCTTCGCAATATATTACAAGTTCGCGGCAATAAAAAGGGGTAAAAAATCAACGGGCAACGTTAAAATAAAGCGCCCCACGATATATACGACTTCCTCAAGGAAATAATAATGCTGTTTGCAATTCATTTGGCTACCTGGTTACCCTCGTCTTTAGAAAACAACGGAGCATTTCTTTTTTTTAACCCTCCGCGGACTGATTTTTCTCGCGAGGGGCAGCGGGTTTTTATTTCAAACCCTTTACTCGAGAAATCAAAGCTTAATGACAGTTGACGTGAAAACGGTTGTTTATGCTATTTTCGTTTTGTCTAGTTTTATTTTCTTTTTTGTTATAAATTCATCATCGTCAGCCTATAAACGGACCTCGGCTAGGCTTAGACCTTCCAACATAGACATTACTATAGGAAATTGATCCACAATCGATATAGGCCCAATGTGGGTTGGTGGTTGGTCATTTCAGATCATTCTGCCATCATAATATGGCAACAACCGGACCAAAACGCAACGGCTTAACTTGTATTCCAAAACACGGAGAGGCTCAAAATAATATGTTCATTTAATAATATTAGTAACAATGTCTCTAATTTGGTCTCTCACATTTTAAGACCTAAGTTTATAGTAAAAAAGAGTCTGATTTAAATCCTGTCTAGTTCTGAAATTCCGTCGCAAGAATTCTTAATAAGACCAATTGATGTATATTTAACAAAATAAAAAGCAAGTAAGCTTAATTCTATTAATCCTTAATGAAAATTGAAGATACCGTCTAAGATTGTCCTCAACCTTAAACGGTATCTTCAATTTTCAGTTACAATCTTCCACCTTTTCCCTGTAAACCCGACAAATGGCGTGTCGCACAAGAAAAATCAAAGCGTAACAAGGCGCCTCCTCGCTTACATTTAAAAACGTAATTGTAACTAACCGCCCCCTTTTATTAATTTACCTCATCCATCCTGCCAACCCCTGCCACTATGAATACTGAAAGAGTCAAAAAAGTTGCGAATTCTCCGTGTATTCCGAATAAAATATTCATGCGACCGCAGGATGCCGTTGCATTGTTTATCTGGATTTTAAAGAATTTGTATGGTTGTCGGTTAGAATTTCAATCGCGATGAGTTGGTGCTTCTTTCTTCTTATCTTTTTGATTTCTGAAGACAGTGATACTTTGTGCGGTCATGCTTCCGTGATGTTTTTTCGTTGGGGCTGGTAATATAAATAGAAGATTCGTCACCTTATCCGTACCATAATGTTATTTGATGATATTTATACGAGTATGTATTTTTTTTTTATATTTTAGCTTTACATAAAGACAGACAGATGTGAAATTGTGTGTTTGTCCTTCTTTCACGTCAGAACGAAGCAACAACGGATGAAAAGGATGGACAATTTGTTTTTGCACAGACATTGTAAGATGAAGTGAGGGATAAACAACTAAAACAAATGCAGCTGTTAAATTTTAAATGTTATATCGTAATTTTTTAAATGAAATTAAAACGTCGTCGATATAGATCAGCAAATGGTCATATCTTTGCACAATAATTTGTTAGACTGAAAGTTGTATTTGTTTTGTACTGAAAGTCGGAAAAAGATGCGTGCGGCAGCGCAGAAGAAAATCAGGTGGCATGACTTATCAATAGTTTATATAGGTACATAAGGTCACTTTTTATCAACTGCAAATATTTGACAAAACATCTAATTATATCAGAGAAATAAGGCCCTAGCTAACATTAAAAAAAAATCAGGCTAGTTTTTTTTTTACTTTTCCTGACACAAAAAAAATAATATTTTTTAAGAGCGGCTTCTCTGTCGGGTCCTTTGAATGAAACTACGGGCACGTGTTAGCGGTGAAGACATTGCGACCTCTCTGTTTCGGCTCCTTTGAATTGAAACTGCCGAAAGTGCTTTATTTTAATTTTTAATCGAAATGTCTTTTGGCGTTTTTCTTGAAACTACTGACTAGCGTATAAATCTTTAAGGTTTTTTCATAAAAATAGTTTATTTATGTTGTTGAATCTATACTCAAAATATTTGCAGTTGAATAAATGTGACCTTATATACCTTCATTTCTGTTTTCTGAATTTTATTTTAAAAGGTTATATATTTACTTTATACTCCTATTATATACTACCATACCAAAGACGCAATGTTAGAAACAAAAGACAGAATTTAACATTACCATCCAACAGTTATTCGTCTGCCGGCAAACTTTAGTAAACAAGACACCTTCAGATTCGTGCATTAATTACTGGCAGCTCGAATTACCAACGTCCAAATTAACTAATAATATTGAGGGGACGTTTATAAAAGTTTCGGTAACTGAAAGATGCGATCGAGAGTCACTCCCCGTGAATATTTAAGAAGCTCTCGAGTCTCGAGGGGCTTTAAGGAGTCGCACAAAATACTTGATGAGCAATCTAGTTACGGCAGACTGAGATATCAAAGGCCTCACGTATTTGGATGCAGACTGACGGTCATTTTGCGTAGTTAAAAGTAGGTAGATAACCATAGACAATGATATCGATACTTAAAATGTCAACTTATAGGATATTTAGGCGAAATGTCCTTTAAGCCCTTTGACATTTTAAGTATTGATTTGTAGCAACCATCTTTATAGGCTGCCAAACTGACTATTCTACGCGTAATATTTTTATTTTTAATACATGACTTTGACTAATGGAAACGCATTCCGTTGTGTGACCAACTACTTACTATGACCAAAGTGGAATGACCCGGATATATGTATCAAAGTCTCTATCAGTAAAGTAAGTGGTTATTGCAGGTTACATGTTCGCTGATAGAGGTTCATAGGCAAAAAGCTTGGTTACCTACCGGCTCGCATTGGAAATAACAAATTTACCAAATAATGTGTGATACTATTCTCAATAGCCTCACATATCTAATCAAGCCACATTGCAAATTCACTTGCATTAAAATACAGTTGCGCTGCGCCAATTCGTTTTGCATAGATATAGTTTTTACTTAATCTCATTTTAGGTAACCATTGCCAGTTCTTATCTTCCTATAACTTTAACTTAAGAGCGACGCTCTTGTTGATGTAGCCTTTTCCATGAATCTCTATTCCAACCCAATTCTTATACTTCTTTATAAGACACGCGTTTGCCTTTTCTATAATTTTTTTCTTGAGAATAAATCTCTTAAAACCTTAACTTAACCCTCAAATCGCACACCAACAATTCAAACGTCGAAATTAATCAGGAAAAAATCACAAAAATGAGCAGCATCAACCGGGAGCCCTCTCGTCAATCGCCCCCGCGCACATTCCGTCCCGTCTGAGCGGGGCCTTTTAAACCCGGTAACAAGCCAATAAATCCGGTCGCATTTTTACCCAAACCTCCCCGGAAAAAAAGGCTTAGCGCGATTACAACCAAATTTACTTAACACGGACGCGTTAAACCAGCTAATAAGGATCTTTAATGCAATTATCTAATCTCACCCGTTGGCCCGTTTTAATTCAATAATATTTCGGACCTTCTCGCTGGTAACACAGTTTCGTCATTATGGTTATTTTAATTCAACAGACTATGTACAGATACAGACAGGACAAATTTTCACAAAGCCCTTTATTATTATAATGCTACTAGGGAAATTGTAAAAAGCTATAGAAAAGTTAAGAACTTTAATTTTATAGCAGTTTTATTTTGATAGTTGCTTTAAAAATGTAATATTTGTTCGTTTATTGTTATTGTTAAATTTTTTTATTGTACTTATAATATATATTTACATAAACATTATCTTTTATATTACGTATATTATAATGATTATAGTGTGGTGTGTTATCGACTATGCATCGATGGCGAATTCCAAAACTCAAATAAATAGCAAAAAATACTCAAAAAGTATGGGGGCTTTTTAAGGTAAGATTTTCTTAAAAAGAGTATTAAAGCACTAAAACGTATCTTTATAGCTATAGACCAGAACAAGACCATGGGTACCCATGTCAGTAACAACAGTTCAGTGCTTAGTGCACACAAGACATAAGTAGTATTTCAGTACAATTACATAGAAACAGATAAATAATTAAGACGCATTGGTTCGTTAGCAGTGCAAATGTAGTCGCAGGTAAACAGCGGAGCGCAGAGACTCGCGGGGACTCTTTTAATTAATTAAGTATATGGACTGAATCGAGCATCGTGCTCGCCTCTGATTACACACTGTATTTACTGAGGAACTCGATATTGAGTGCACTAGCTAACTTAGCGATGCCTAATATGAGTATGTTATGAAATCGTTGCGTTCTATTGCTCTTTATAGCAAAGCTGTATTACAAATTGGCAAATTGGGATCGACACATATATATACTTACATATTTATTGTCAATTTTAAAAATATATAAAAAATATATTTAATATATTGGTCCATTAAACAAAGGGAATTCATAGAAATGTGAATTATCTATACTGTCTCTTCTATCTATTCTGGCCTAAAGACCACGTTATGGTGATAGGTTATAGATGTTTTTACATTTTTTTTTATTGATTACTTTAAGGAAAGCAATTTCTTACTAGATCCTCAACGACCGAGAAACTGGATATCTCACCTACAACATTCGGAAAAACCAAAAAAAGTTTAAATTTGCTACTAGCATTATTGTTGTCGACTGACTTAGATAAAGTGGTGGTAGTTGGTAGTGGACTTATAAACAAACACCCGCTAGAAATCGGACTTGTCAGATCTTTGGGTCTGAGGGCGGTAGTATAACGAGTCATATGCTGACCACAGCTCAGCTGAAATAACTGTTATCACACCTTTCCAAATTACGGAACCAAGACGTGACTTACAGCAGACAGATCCTTGTTACAAATTCACTTTACCTCCGATCCGGACCATTAGTTATAACAGAAACCCCACATTCCGATACCAACCTGTCATCGGTCAATCCAAAACACTCTAATTAGGTTTCGCGGTCACTTTGACCCACATCGCTCGTTTGCCCGATTGATTAGAAACAAGCATACCGATGGAAGGTCCATGTACCGAATAAATACAGAGGGTTGGTTTGCAGGAATTCGTTTGATGAAATGTTTTGCGTTGGTAAAAATGATGAATGCTTCGTAAGGATGAAAATTTCAGGGAATTTTATTTGGCATTGTTTTCGAGTAATTGTACGTAGCTTTTGATTTTTATTGCAATGATAATGGTAACTTTAATGCTATTATTAGGATTTTTAGTCGCTTTTCGTGGTAAAAACTGTAAATTTTTTGTTTATTAATTTTTGATTTGTTTCTTTTAGGAAAAGCCAGAAGTACCTACTAGCTTACAAGTACAAAATATAATGGTAATGTAATCGCTAGACAACGTTTCATGCGTGTACGAGCAACCTCATTTCCTGATTACAACGTCTCTAGTAAGCGCACATGCGCCAACTTGATCTGTGGCATCGCCGCAATAAATTTCAAATTATAAATTATTCCAATTCGTCTTCGTGTTTATTAATTATTACTATTCACGAGTCACAACTGGCAACACAAGGCGGCGATTAGTAACACGTCACCGGTAAATATGGCAACACTTATTCAACGATTTATATCTGGGGAGAGTGGGGTAAAGGGGACACTGGGTAATAAATCGAGGCGAAGTGATTTGGTACAAAGTAGTCGGGCCGCGGAGTAAGCCGGCTAGCCAGGAACATCCATTGTGGGACGAGCGCGGCGGAATCCGATAATGCCTCTGAGATTGTCCCGTCTTTCCTTTAACACCTACAATACCCCCTTATATGGACGGACGGTGCTTCCACTGAATAATGGATTCAATTTGAGATTTGTAATTAGGGAGTGTATGTAATCTAGGTGGGTACACTTTATGTGGGGCAAACCTATTCGATTGGTGTTTCATGCTTTTTCACATTGTTGAAGAAAGTCCTATATCATACCTAGTTCAAGATAATTTAAACTTCTGTTTTGTTTTTTCTTTAGAGCTAAGAACATTTACTCGCAGTTATGACCAATTAAAAAGATTAAAAAGAGAAAAAAGAATTAAAAAGAAACAAAAAGCGTTTCTAACACCATAATTACCATTACTATTTGTTGCAAAACATCTTGAACGACAAATCATAGACTTGATTCTAAAAATACATAGTTACTGCTTAACTAAACTTCTGTAAAGTAATAAATCAATTAAGAAACTAGTCACAATTATAATCTACTACGCAGCCATATTGATTAGGGTAGGGACATACGAGAAAGGATTTTAATATGTCAGCGGTGTACCAGCGCGCCGCGTGTGCGACCCGGGCCTAAACTTAATCTATAAATCAACAAGTGAAACTATTTCGTAATTAGATCGCATTTAGGGGCACAACACCTTACTTCGGCTCCTTGAGGAAGCCCAAAGGGTCCGAAGGTAAAGGCTCCCGTTGCCTTTCAAGCACCTCTTTAACGGCTAATATCTTTAGTAAATGGATCTCAAATATTTTGCCCCATAACCATTACAGAGAAACGATGTTATCATGTTTATTGCTTTCGGTTCGAGGGCTCTCCAATTACCCTCGCCGTCTATACCTGTCATATTTTTTGCGAACAAATCTTTGTTATTACGAAGATCACAACGAGGTATTAATTTTGCAAAGAATGTTAAAATAAAAATCCCCTTAACAAAGAGCCATTCTTTCTCTACGCGAATGCGTTTGATGTTTCGGTACTTAGTGTTTTAATAAGTTGATCCTATTACAAATGTCCAGGTAACATCGTCACAATGGCGCCGGGTCGCTAACAAGATTATAACTTTATTTCGTAAATTAATAAAAAGTAGCGTGCCGTGTGTTCCATTCTCCCCACTTCTGGGGAGTGATAATGAAAGCCCACGCAGCTTTGGAAAAATGTTATTGTTGTACAGTAGCTACTTATGCTATGTTATGTAGCGGTTCGCTACATGGATGGTACACACAAATGGTTACTTCAAAAGCTTTTGTAAACATTGTTCTGAATACATAATATTGTTTGCGTTGAATAAACGATGGAAAAGACGGTTGTTTGCACAAAAGAGCTTGTATAATCTATGGTAAAAATGTTTTGTGTTTTAGTATAACCGCTAATTTTAAATGATTATTAAGTTAATTAATCCAAGGAGCTCATTTACTTTACGCGTCTTTGTATCGTAGTAGATCACAATTAAAGAAATCTAGCTCTTGAGTCTGATCAATACAATGAAGCGTAAGTACAATTGCAAATAACATTGAACCTTATCTGATCTTTGTTAAGATATTTCTGATCGAGAGGTTATTGATCTTATAAACGTGGTAACTAGGCAGTGTCAAATTAATCTTAAATTTTGTAAATAACAAAGTCAAAAGACAAAATGGCACTAGCAAAAGATAATGTAATAGAAATAAAGCCAACGAAATACTTTCGAATCCCCAATTTTATACGAGCACAGATAAAGTACAGCATTAAGATCCAGCTGCTGAATTGGACACATGTCATATAATCCCGTGTTAATGAAACAATAAATTCGTATTCCGCAGACGCTCCGATGTATGGAGTGACGTTCGGACACATCTCCTCTTAACAACAAGTCACCGTTCAAATTCAGCCTTGTTTGTATAGCAATAAGGTAGGAAGTGGTTTAAAAATAATTCCCTTGCGCTAGAGTGACGCGTGTTGTCTCTCATTAACTTAATACGTTATGGTTTGTACTTAGCAATATCACGAAATGAAATATTTGCGCAATATACGATGAGTTTGGTAGTGCGAAGACTTATTAGAGCACGAAACTTACATAACACAACACTCGCACACACTTGTGGAACAATAGTTGAGTATTGAACGAATTTGTGGTTATATCAGAGTTTTTAGAGAATCTGTTACTTTTTTATAGTACCTAGTATGTACGTTTATTTCTATTTAGTGTATGTATAAAAGAAATAGTTATAGATTAATGTATTTCTTTAATTTCTTCTAAATGCAATATGCCGAAATGTATGTATGTATATATGTAAATAATTAAGAATATCAAAAAAACAGGTAACTGATCACATTTATATAATTTAATACTATTATTTTAAGCCATAGATTTGTAATGAAATTGTTTCTCAAAAGAGGATCTTACGTAACACACTTTAAACTTCCAACTGACTATACCAACAATTATTAAAAGTCAAAAGTCTTGCCATGTTGGTAGTCATATTGTTCGGCTAAAACTGACGGCTTTACACTCATAGATCTTGGATTCGACTCTAAGCGTGGTTTGTGCTTGGTTTGGTTTGTGATAGAGCATGTCCACCTGGCCAGCTACCACCAGCTCATCTAAACTTGTCATTAATACAACAATATTAAAAGCCAGTTTCTTAATAGTTTATTTATTTATTTAAATTGATAACCAACATAGTTTACACCATTACATTTAAATTTAAGTTATTCTTAGTCTATAAAAAAGAATTAAATGCCACTATATTTAAAGGTGAAGATAGCATTCACGAAATACAAAAAAACGAGGAGATTAGTTGAGGATAACTAAGTAAGATGGAGCCCAAATATATGGTCGTTGTGAAATAAAATGCGCGAAAACATACATCATCACAATTATTATTGGCTGTCGATCGTAAGTACACCCTCCCTACTAATTATGAATACTAGCGTGGGTAAATATTGCTAAGTAGCCAAGTAGGTACATTATTAGGCCCCCCTCACACGAGGCGAGAGTAATGGTCGTAATGAGTGCGATGAGAGCGTCGTCGGACAGCCCTAGAGAGGCGGAGGATTACGCGTGTTGGAGCTCACTCCGATAAGCTTTATTTACTTATAAGCGCTTACTGACTTCGGGTGATGCAGAATTTAAATATTATTAAATTGTTGAACGATATCGATGATTGTAATGAATAAAAAATTGTACCATATCTTTTTTTTTTGAGAGGTTTTGCTGATTGCCTTAGACGGCATTTTCAGCTTCACCCTGCTTTTTTGGGGGCGGCGAGAAACTTAAAAGGTTCCTCAAGCCGTGTGAAACGAATCACCTTCGGAGGTTTTCTAGAGGGAACGGCATTACGCACTGGTGCGTGTTCCCGCGCTGTACTAGATTCTCCGAGCGGTTCCGATCGGATCGGGGGAAAGTACCATATCTATTTGATTTTGGCCTGATGATTCACTCTTTGCGGGGTCCGTGGTACACATACACAGGTGGACTAAGGAATTGGTCGTCTTCCACTTAATGACGTATTTTTTTATTGGAAACTTCTAAATAAACTGGAGCGTTTGCAGAATCTCTGTATTCGGTTTATTTATAACTTGAGGAAGTACGATCATGTCTCGATCTATCGAGCTCAGCTTAAATGGTTGCCAATTCGCCGGCGTAGAGACTTACACATTCTTTCCTTTCTGTATACTGTCCTCTTTCTACCCACTTCACCTTCATATCTTTAAAATTGTTTCTCCTTCCGTTCCACTTCCTCAAGCCTTACCTTGCGTTCTGCGTATAACCTAGCTCTTGTGACTCCTCTTCATTCAACTAATTTCCTTTCCTACTCTTTTTCTGTGCATGCTGTCCGGTTATGGAATTCTTTGCCTGAGCGCATCAGAAGTGCTCGCACGTTGGAGTCGTTCAAGGGTCTGGTTCGGAGTCATTTTCTGAATTCACCTTAGCTATGTTTATTTATTTTATGATTTATATTGTTTAAGCTCTGTTTATTTATTTTTTTATTTTTTTTTCTTTTGTATGTACTCTTTTTTGATATTATTATTCTAATTTAGCTTATTTTTACTTGCACCCTTTTTTATTTTCTCATTTTTATTATTTTTCGCCCAAGGTTGCCTGGAAGAGATTGCTTGTTAGCAATAAGGCCGCCTATTTTGTACATTTTTTCTTTTCATCAATTTGTCTGTATCTGTATTATTTTTTTTTTTTGTGTGCAAATAAAGTTTAGTATTATTATTATTGTTAAACTAATCAAAAACACGTATTTATAATTTTCGTTTGTGACATTTTAATTTATCTTATCATTATTATTTTAATCAACCAAATTTAATCACTATATATTCAGATAGGTAACATTTAAACATTTGATTATAACATACCATTAAAATTCTATTATGTTCGAAGAATTTCTGTATATTCATAATCTCGCGCCATTTGAACTCTGTTATTTTAATTTTTTCTCTTTCGGAATGTCTTTGAAACGCTCAAATGACGCGTACAATATCAAAGTTCACTTTCGTTTGATGTCGAAGATTGGGGTATGACAACGAGTATTTTTTACGTATATTAAATTAGTTCGTGCGTACACATGCATGCATTCTACTCACGGCATTACCAGGCATCGCTCAGGCACAATTTTAACATACCGCTCTACTTTATTGGGTTTAAAATACCTTTAACAGGATACAAAAATATAATTGTAACAGCAATGGTTTCTAAAGTAATTTAACTAGGCAAATTTTACAAAAAAAATGTAATTGTAATAATATGTAAGTATCCACAATATTTTTTCACTGTATTTTATAAATATATAATATGTAGTGTTAATTCCGCTAAATCAAACAAGGCAAGTTGTTTTGGTTAAGCCACTTCAAAATAGTGACACTAAAAGTATTTAAGTAGTATGAAGTTATACTAAAAACATTATTGCTTTTTAAAGTCGACAACCTTTAAAAAACAATATATTTTTTCATGTTATGCTAATTTGAATTAAACTTATTCACGTGATTTGTAGTATTTTTAACAATTAATTCTTGTCACATAAGAAAATCTCCTAGTCAATTGTGTAATTTAAAATAATATTAAATTATACAAACATTGCAATCTCGAAGTGTCGTTTATAATAGAATATCAAAACAAAGACTATAAAAATCGTATAGGTAAGTACGTTACGTTCCAAGATATGCAACCGTCAGTGAGCGAGATCAACATTTATATTCCAAGATATACAAAAATTGATTGATTTCCACCTTTATTTGTATTATGGTTTTGCAAAGATATTGAGTATTGAGTATTGAGATATTAATTATCAGTGCAAGAGTATTATATTTTGAACTGTTCTTTATATCTCTGCGGTCGGTTTGTACGAAACATCGCAACTGACGTCTAATTTCTTGCTCTGGAGCCGTAAGTACTGTTTAGGTGACGGTAAGTCTTCTTACTACTTACCCTGCAACCTGACAAGCCACAGTCTTAACAAGTTACCAAGTTTGCCCGGTAAAAAACTCTATTCAAGCTGTTCAATGAATGTTTCAAAGTACAGAGAAGTCTCTTAAGCAGAACTTACTTCTTTTTATTGTAAAATCGATTGTGACGCGGCGCTCCTTTGTTTGCGATGTCTCCTATTTGTTGAGAAAAATGTTATGTTCGAGCATAAAAGTTTTTAAAGTAACTATTTAACAATATGAAACTGTTAGTTTTTCAACAGGATTTTTGTAATAGAAAAGTGGCAAGCGTGTTTGGTTTGCGATTTTACAAATTATCTTATGTTTCTTTAATAGAAGCTTTCAGAAGCACACCGACTTCAAAACTATTTAAGAAGAAGAATAATAATTAACTTACATATAGCTATACTATCTACAACCAGTAGGTACAGATTTTGGGAGAGTATTTAGCCGAAACGACCTGGCAAGAAACTTAAGAGACTTCCTTAGGAAGAGGATGGGTAATGGAATTGAAATATCTCGCGCTCTTTCATGCTTCGGAAGAAACGATAAGCTGATGGGTGTAGTTGTTGGTTGTTATTATAAGATTACCTTCTTACGATCACCACCAAGTCGCTCAAACCAGTCATTTTGCCTAACTGTTGTTTTTTTTTAGTAAAGCCTAGTTGTATAGGTACCTATGTAAATAACTGCATACAATAACAGCTCGTTCTAAACAGAAGTTTCAAACAAAGAACGTCATGTTCATCTGTTTGTATATACTCGTATGTCGCAGCCATATTGTATAGTACTCAACGTTACATAAAGGCGCTTTACAAAACAACGCGGATTTGTAAAGCGGCTGATTGACATTCAGCCGGAAACTTCTGATATTTCATCATTCAATAAAACAGCGCCCTACGTTTAACCGGATTTTTATTTGTTTACTAATGTGACCATGATAATAAACTATTTCTTTAGTTTGTTCTTTACTTATTAAATAAATAGTAGTAGTAATACTGTCCCACTGCTGTGCGTGTAACCTTAATAATTGAAATTAAATAAATGTTGAGACAAATTGATGTATTTAAATAAATAAAAATCTTAATAATAAAAGCTACATAAATTAAGTTTCTTAATTTGTAAGTCGATATGGGACGCCATGTTTTGTATTGCAAAGTTAATTCAGCAACAAATTTTTAAATTGTAATCGGTAAAGAGAAATCGTGTATTTACCTTAGTGGTGCCACACGTTGACATATTGGCCGCGAATCGTGCTGAAAGGTGTACATTTGGAGAGGCCTATGTCCAGCTGTGGGGTAGTGTAGGCGGTATGGTAGGTGGTGCAAATCCGTGACGCTAATTTTTGGTGTAGAGCTACTAACGGCAATACTAAAAATTACCAAACGGCGCGCCAAAATGTGCAAAGTTAAATCAAGTTTTTGAGCAATCAGATTTTTTATTGTGTTCGGAATAAATAAATACGTAAAGATATATAGTTTCGGAATTTTATTTTTTACAGAGGTGGCATCACATGCATAGACCTGGGCTACATAAGTGGGCCATGGTCCTTGGGTTATGTCTTATAGAAATATGTGACGAAAGACAATAAGCTCGAACACAAGCAGGCTGACGTTAACCAGAAAATTCCACCGAGGAAGTTTTGATTGTGCCAGGCAGATGGCATTTCTGGCCACATTCCGGGAATCACGGGCGCGCCGTTTTATTGTGTCCATATCGTCAAAGTTTGCGGTTGGCAAGTCATGCGCAACTGTCATTTAGGGGGTATCGGTAGATTTGATAAAAACTTGACTTATAAGGTTATAATATGTAATACATACAATGTATGGTGTTGTGTCTGTTGGAATAAAAATACGATGGTACAGTTTAGCACCAAAACTATTAAAGCGCACCAGCCATATACTAAGAAATAAAATAAGTTGTAATAATAATATGTAATATTAATATTCCACGGCATTAAAAATAAAACAAACTCTTAAGTTAAATATGTACCTCATTGAGAACATAATATAAGTCCTTGTCCTTGTAATATAAGACCTGAAGTTACGTCAAAGTTGATTTCTGCATTAAAACACTTTATTATTATACAAATCCTAAATAACACAAAATTAACCCAACGAAAGTTACAAGCAGTCGCTTGAAAAATACCAAAGTGCCAATGTAAAAGACATTAGCGGACACCGGAAGCGCTTCTATTATGCACATTATAATAGTTTAAAAGCCTTACAGCATGAAAATCAAATTGTACAGAGCATCCCCATAACCCTAAACAAAGCGCAGCCGACCCTCGCCATTTTTATCCCCATACTAATTGTAATTTCATTGATAACACAGTTTACAGTTTGACCGGTCCATTAGTGCAAAACAAGGTGGCGTCCGGGCCTTTCGGGGGTATTTATAACCTTTAGTATAGTTGCGGCAATAATTTCATTAGGCCGGCACAACTAGAGGCCGGACAAGACAAATGGTGGCCATTACGGCCCTAACGACACCCCTCGTCAGCCCAGAACTTTTAACGATGAGAATCAAAGTAAATACGCACGTTATCTTGCCGATTGGCTCTGATCATAATTCTGGGCTAATCGGATATGCACCAGTCAGGTGCGCTGATTAATGAGTCCATTTGATCATACGATGAGCCAGCAGGTTGATGGGGAGATTAAAGGCTTTTGTTATGTTTAAAGTCGATGAGGTGGCAGTTACCTGCTCTAAATTGGAACGAGTTGGATTGTATCATTAGTTGTTTTGTGTGTTCAATGTTTGCACTGATCTTCAGATGTAATCTGAACTACGCACTCGTGGTTACTATCTAACATTTTTTTAAAGAAATAATTGTTTTTTTGAGTTTTTTTTCATTCTAGGGTAAGAAGTCCACAAGCTCTACCACTCCTCCTATCTTGGGCGATTTTTTACCGTCCATCTATAAAATATCAATATCATCCCAACTTTTTCCCAGATTTTCGCTTTCCAGTTTCCAAGCGTGTGTGGTGTGCGTGAGCCCACTTATTGTGTCACTCGTTTGAATTTAAAGAAAATATTATAAAAACACGTCATTCTTTGACATAATTTTGGACATATCTACAATCAAACATACATATTGATTTTTTCATAATAACGGTTGGGTTTGTTATTTGGCCTTTTTTTTACTAACACCATACAGTAGAGTAATTATATTATTATGAACAGGATTATTTCAATGTTTTTTTGAAGTAGATATATAAGAAGTATCCTAGTAATTGGCACACACGCGATGTGACCATGGTAGTTTAAAAGCAGCACCACACACTCGCACCTATTCTTCAACCGTGGTCCTCATTGTGCCCCCCGCCTAAACACTACTGTAATCATGTCTCCCATCTAGGCAACAAAGCTAGGGCTGTCAAAAGAAGTTACTCGCCGCGAATGGGCCTTAATGACCGGGGCCGGGAATAACACACCGGCCGGGACAGATTTCTCGCCGGCTCTCTAGAGATGTACTAACGGCCGGAGGGACCGCTATCAGGAGTTATGATGAGTATTTCGGAGTTGTTTGTGCTATGCTGTCTTTTGAGAGTAAAAAAACATAGACAAAAGAAAATGCAGGAAATATGTTATTATAAAAATGAACTGATTCAGTAAGTGTTGTAGAGAATGCCATAAACTGTATTTTCACATTCACCTTTTATAATACGGGTTAGGCGCGTTACTTATTAGCCTGTAGTAGCTGTATCCGACCTGTGTCGAAGAGTAGGTAGCTACCAATTGATATCAGACAAAAGGAGAGGTAATAGATCGTAAGATTACATTATTTTACATGTTTATTCCATGAATGTGTGTTGCCAATTTTATATACGCTTCAGTAGTGCATACTTTTTAGTGGCTTTACAGTTTATCCTTTACTTATACATAAGGCAGTTTTTAGGGTTCCGTACCTCAAAAGCAAAAAACGGAACCCTTATAGGATCACTTTTTTTTTTTTTTTTTTTTATACTTAGCACGGCAAATGACTCCATACCACCTGATGTTAAGTGGAAATGGAGTCCAGACGCGAAGACAACTGGTGCAGCGTGAAAACAACGCAGCATCAGTCAACCACACTCTGCCGGCAAGGTGGTTCTTCACGCCTCGTTTGAAGGACCCAATATCATAGAAAGGAGGAAAAACGTGTGCTGGTAGACTATTCCATCTTTTGGAGGTGCGACAAAGAAACGAGTCACCAAATTTCTTTGTGCGCGATGGGATATGTGTGACAGTAAAGCGATGACTCCGGAGAGCAGCACGTGTACTTCTATGGAGGAAGGGAGAAGGTGGGATAAGTTCAAAGAGTTCTTCAGAGCACTCGCCGTGGTACAAGCGATAGATAACGCTGAGTGACGCTATATCTCTACGCAATTGTAGGGGTTCGAGAGTATTAGTGACCTCTGCATTGCCGATAATGCGTACAGCGCGACGCTGCAATCTGTATAAGGCATCGAGAAGGTACTTTGCGGAACCGTCCCAGATGTGCGAGCAATACTCCACGCAAGACCGTACCTGAGTCTTGTACAAAAAACACAACTGATCAGGCGTAAAGAATCGCCGCACTCTGTACAGGACACCGAGTTTTCGTGAGGCAGTTTTGATCACGGCTTCGATGTAGTCCTTTTGATTCAGATCACAGCGAATCGTCATACCGAGCATGTTGATATTGCTCTGCAGGCTTAGAGATGTGCCCTGAAGAGTTGGAAGGGGAAGGAAAGGTGACTTCTTGGCCGTAAACGCACATACCTGTGTTTTCTTGGCATTGAACTCAACAAGATTATTGGAGCCCCAATTAGATATGAGGTCCAATACCCGATTGAGCTCAATGACAAGATTCACTCGTTTCTCTTCAGTTTCGACTCGCCCAGCCGCAGGGTGACCGTTATACCCACCGTGCACTGTACTATCATCTGCATAGCAATGAATATTTCCAAGTGGAAGCATATCATTGATATGCAGAAGAAACAACGTGGGTGACAGAACGGAACCCTGAGGGACACCAACGTTCACTGACATGAGCCGCGAAGCGCATCCATCGGACAGGACACGAATTCTACGCTCGTGCAGGAAGCCAGCGACCCAGTTGCAGAACTGTGCAGGCAGACCGTATGCCGGGAGCTTGGAGAGAAGAGCTTTGTGCCAGACCCGATCAAATGCCTTGGCTATGTCGAGGCTAACAGCTACCGACTCACCACGCTTGTCAATAGCCACACCCAAGAGATGTGCGACGTACGCTAGAAGATCACCCGTTGACCGCTTCGGCCGAAACCCGTATTGGCGATCGTGAATGATGGAGTGTTCTTCTAGGTAGTGGACAAGTTGTTTATTTAAAATGCGCTCCATTACTTTGCACAAAACTGAAGTTACGGCTATGGGGTGGTAATTCGATGGATCTGACCGATCACCTTTTTTGGGGACCGGTTGCACATTAACCTCTCTCCAAGATTCCGGCACACAACCTGAAGAGAGCGAGAGACGGTAAAGGCGCGTTAATACGGGGGACAACTCCGCTGCACACATTTTTAGTACTACTGGAGGGATGCCATCAGGGCCATTAGCTTTCCGGACATCGATTGACTGCAGCTCCGCACGGACGTCACACTGCCTGATTTTAAAATCGGGCATTGTGTGGCCACAGTGAGAGATTGTAGGTGGCTGTGCATTGCAATCATCGACTCGGGAGTTAGCCGCAAAGAGTTTGGCCAGGAGATCGACCTTCTCCTGCGGCTTGTGAGCTAAAGTTCCGTCAGGACATCTCAATGGTGGCAGCGAGGGTTGGCAGAAGTTTGATTGCACGGCTTTGGCCAGACGCCAGTAGCTACGGCTGCCCGTAGGATGCGTCAGTAGTTCTTGGCCGACTCGTGCAACACACTGGGCATCCGCTCTAATGTAAGCTCTTTTGCAGGACTTGGTGGCATAATTATTTCGGGATCCCCAACAGCTTTACCCCTGATCCAAGCGCGGTATGCCGCCTGCTTGTTATCAACAGCGTTGGCACACTCGCGGTTGAACCATCGGTTGCGCCTGCCTTTGCTGATGAGATAGGAGTGCGGAATATAGTATTCCATCCCTAAAACTATCTCATCAGCAACTGCAGTCGCACTAGCTGTCAGGTCCTTCCCACTGAAGCAGCGCTGCCCCCAAGGAACGGATGCGAAATAGTCCCGCATACCATCCCAATCTGCCGACGAGTAGTGCCAAATCTGGCGTTTCGATACCGCTAAAGGCGGTAGCGGGACCAGAGGCACTTTACTGGATACCAAGCAGTGATCCGAAGATCCCAAAGGAGCTCGAACCTCCACTCGGTAGCCAGCTGGGCGACTCATCAGCAAAAGGTCCAACAAAGAGGGCGCGTGACCGACTACGTCTGAGATCCTGGTGGGCTGGTTCACCAGTTGAGTCAGGTCGTGCGTGAGAGCGAACGCGTGGGCAGTTCTACCAGCATGGTCAGTTTTGGAGGAACTTAACCACAACTCGTGGTGAGCATTGAAGTCCCCCAAAAACACCAATTCCGCCGATGGAAACCGCTCCTGCGCTTTATCTGCCACCCGACTAAGGTGTTCAATAAGTCGAGTTGTCTCCATGTCGCCATTATGGGATCGGTAGACGCAGACGTAGACACGGTTATGAGAGCCCAAGTCGACGTGTACCACAAGGAGGGAAAAGGAAGGGTTTCCAGACAGCGCAGACGGCGACAGCAAACATCCGTCCGAACGAACAAGCAAACTCCGGCTTTGGCTTTGAAGGATTCTTCAAGCACAAAGCCCGGATAGTGCAGGTAAGTGGTGTCAGCCGGACAGATTATTTGCGTCTCCGTCAAGAATAACATTGCTGGCCGTGCCGTCTCAAGATGGTGATGGACGGCATTGAGGTTTGCATGGAGTCCGCGGATGTTAGCGAACTCGACCTCAAACGGTAAGGTTGTGGTGGGGGTGTGCACCGCTGAATTACCAGTTCTAATGTTATGCGCTGTCATGTTGTAAGAAAGGAGGGAGGCGTGAATCGAGGAAATGCTGCTGCTTTGCAAATGGTCAAAGTGTGGCGACATGTCTCACCAGGGAACTGCCTACAAAAGAGTTTCACTAACCCGCCGAACGGAATGGCCCCCGAACCCCCCCGGGAATGGCCGCCGGGACCCCACCTTCCGGTCACCAACCGGCACGACGGACCACCCCGAGATTATGCGTGGCATGGTGAGGCAGCCTCACGAGCTGGTTAGGCTCGCTTGGGCCCCTGTACTGTGCCACGGGCGGCCAGCGGGACAGCCGTTTCTACGGGTCTCCCTGGCCGGCGGGTTAACAAAGTCCTCCTGGCACTGGTTTGACGGAAGCCTCCACAGACCAAATGCATCGCAGCAACATCCACTCGAGCTCTGGTTATACGCTGGCTGATCCCGAAACGCGACCGACAAGCGGTCACTTGACGGGTTTTACACCATGCATACGGTGGTTACTAACCAGACGGGCCAAGCCCTACCACGCAGTAGAGCATATGGAAGCTCGAAAATCCGTTAGTCGCCTCTTACGACACCCACCGGAGGAGAGGGGCGGCGAATTGTATTCTTTCTCCGTCGCCGCACGGATAAAATCACTTTGTTCACTTTGTTGTCCGTCTGTCCGTCTGTTCGTCTGTCTGTCTTTCTGTCTGTCTGTCAAGATCCTTTATCTCGGGATCACGTGGAGGTATCGAGTTGAAATTAAAACCATATACTCAGGTCTGCGGTCCCTTGAAGCTGTGAAAAAATCAAACTCCTAATTAACGAAAAAAAAGTACGGCCGTTAATGTCGCAAAAAACGTATATTTCGACACTCAAGGGAATCGAAATTCATAGGGTACTTGCCGTTGACCTAGAACTATGAAGCTTGGCAAGTAATATCGTCTTATACTACAAGTACAGGGAAAAATTTTAAAACTATACATATTTAATTAAATCACAAAAAACAGGGTCTTTATGCAAGAAACGGGTGTCCAAATTTTGAAGTAAGTTAACCGTGTCATGTGGGGTATCGTATGAAAGGGCTTCATTTGCACAAGCTTAAACTGATTTTTTTATTATTTTTATGATGTATAGTTTTCGATTTATGACGAAGAATGAAAAATAAATATCTTTTCCCTCTTTTATATTATTGGTACCCAATAACTTTGGTGTATGTAGTACCAAACAGTTTGCACTGTTATACCTACTTAGTCCTTTTTTAATTTTGTAATTAAACACAATCCTAAACAGGTATCTACCTTTAAGTGTCTTGTACCTAGTAGTATTATGACTACATAGTATAAAACAAAGTCGCTTCCCGCTGTCTGTCTGTCCCTATGTATGTATGCTTAGATCTTTAAAACTACGCAACGGATTTTGATGTGGTTTTTTTTAATAGATAGAGTAATTCAAGAGGAAGGTTTATATGTATACTACTCTACTATATTATGCATATATGTATAATACATGCATAATACAGTAGAGAAATACTGATAACTTTAGAGGTTTCACATATTTTTGCGCTTACATTGCGTTTGCAATGTAAGCGCAATAAAATGGGAAACCTGGCTGGCTGAACCCTACGAGATAGATCAAAATAATGAACTATAGTATTGTACACCTTAAAAAGGTCTACAAAAAGTCCGCGATGGTATATGTCCATCTCTTAGGGATAACCCACAATAATTTTTTTTTTATTCTTTACTTTATACGAGAAATAATGGTTTATTTACGAAGCGATTTTAAGCAATACAGCATTAATCCTTATCCAATTAAGTACCTTAAATACATTGCATACATTTAATTAGACCAATATGGCCCTTGACAGCTTGTAATTTAAATGAATATTTTTGAAGATATTTCAGATTTAATATGCAGGTACATAGCGGTTGCGGCCTATGGGTGGATGTACAATTCTGTTCTCAGGAGACCGTCGGCAAATCCTACCAGTTGTGACTCGAGGAACACGTGCTGACGAAATAAATGCTTCCCTAAAAAGATCCCACCTTCGGCCACATGTCAATAAATTAGAGCTGAACTATATAATATGTACACATTTTGTACGGAACCCTCGGAGGGCGAGTCCGACTCGCACTTGTCCGGTTTTTTTTAATATACTAATTATGTGGCAATCATTTTATTTTCTTATAAGTATTTTATTTAATACTAAATTATAAATAAATAGAAATCAAACTGGCTTTCACAAACGGACTTTAAAGTGAGACAACACAAATCGTTCAGAAACGGCACGTTACCGCAGCGACACATGATGGATCAGCCGGCAGCGTTCGCTTTGTGCCCGCTTCCGAACGGTTGCTTTCGAATGCGTTCCACTCGCGAATTTTAAACGCATTCCGCCATTTTGTGCGCCATTAGACAAGGTGAAAAGGTCGTGAACCGTGATTATGATTGATCACGTGCCACAATGCGGCGGGGACTGTGTGCTCGCTTTATTTGTTGGCTAAAGTCGATTACTAAGGTTTTATCACTTTCGCTAATTGTACAATCATTATTTTTCACGTAAATTCCGTTTTAAGTCACTGAAAATAAATATTTAATTATTTCGTTTTTAGTATTTAGTTTTCAATGTACTGTGAACATATACCTAGCCACTGTAAAAAATACAGTAAACTTGATTTAAATCTAATGTCTTTCATAATTGAATCCAGACTTAAAAAATTAACGTGTCTCAATTATTTAATTTAGCCCTTTATCGCTTTTTAATGTCGGTGGAGGCATAATTATTTTTTATTTATTATTTATTTATCCAATAGACGGTTACAAACTAAGGTAAAAAAGCATAGTTAGTGAGTGATAGAGCTTTACTTGTATCCACAATAAGATAATAACAGTCGACTGTAAAAGTTAGTAATAAAACAATAGCCAGTCAAAACATGTCAACCAAACACCATAAACAGTTTCAAAAATAGAATTTCTCGAACAAGCGAACTCGATAACAAATGAACAACTGTTTCTGAACGGTGCCGAATATAATTTTAATACGGAGTCGGTCCATTTAAAACGGGTGCGGTATCGAGTCGGCGCCACTCCGCTGCACCCATTGTGGGCCAATGGTCGCTCGGACCGAATTTGGAAGCGTAGATTAACTATTCTGAAATTCTTGGAATGGTTATATCGCCGCCTGATATTTCTGGTTTGTCTGAATGTGTTGAGATGAAAGGATTGTCACTGTTTCCATAATAAATGTCATCTTTGTGTTGGAAAGCCATGTTCTATATAATTACTAGATTATTTTAAAACACATCGGTGGCAGAGTAATAAAACCGGAGGACCAAGGTACGGTTTGACAAGCGTCAAAAGCGTCAAGAATGATGTCTGCGAAGATAAAGACTTTTGTCCAGCAGTAATAGAACAGTATATAAGCTATTTTCTTTATTAATTACTAGCGACCCGCCCCGGCTTCGCACGGGTGCAATGTTGATACACGCAACCGCTATGTATTTCTTTCTTTCTTTCTTTCTTCTATGTCCCTGCATTTTAAATGTGTAATATCTTCGAAAATATTCATCTAAATTACATGCTGTAAAGGGCCATATTGATCTACTAGCTGTGCTCGCGACTTCGTCCGCGTGGAATAGTGACTTTCGGCAGCATTTTTAATTTTTTAGGCTCTTTTCCCGTTTTTGCAACATTTTTCACTGATGCTTCGCTCCTATTGGTTGCAGCGTGATGTTATATAGCCTAAAGCCTTCCTCGATAAATGGACTATCCAACACAAAAAGAATTATTCAATTCGAACCAGTAGTTCCTGAGATTAGCGCGTTCAAACAAACAAACAAACAAACTCTTCAGCTTTATAATATTAGTATAGATATTAAATGCACAATGTATTTAATGTACTTAATTGGATAAGGATTAATGCTGTATTTCTTAAAAACGCTTCGTAAACAAGCCATTATTTCTCGTAAAAAGTAAAGGATAAAAAATAATTATTGTAGGTTATCCCTAAGAGATAGACATATACCATCGCGGACTTTTTTGTAGACCTTTTTAAGGTGTACAATACTGTAATACATTATTTTGATCTATCTCGTAAGGTTCAGCCAGCGTTTGCAAAGTAAGCGCAAAAAATGTAAAACCTCTATAATTATCAGTGTTTCTCTACTATATTATGCATGTATTTATACATATAAACTTTCCTCTTGAATCCCTCTAACTATTAAAAAAAGGCGCATCAAAATCCGTTGCGTAATTTTAAAGATCTAAGCATACATACATACATAGGGACAGCGGAAAGCGACTTTGTTTTATACTATGTAGTGACTAGACCATACCAAATGCGGAACTTGATGGCACAGCGTTTTGTACGGGCTGCAATCTAGCATAGTTAAACATTTTAAATTTAAATAAAAAAATCGTATGCTCATCCGTTTACTTCAAGAGATATTTTAAGACGGTTGTATGATACTCGTCAAAACCCACCAACCCACATTGAGCCAGGCAGCGTGGTTGGTGGGTTCCGTTGTGCTATTATTGGGCCTGATCCCAAAAGTAGCATGTTCATAAGCTGAAAGAGTATAGTTGAAAGGATTTTCAGAGTTTCCGCAAGTTAGTTTTGGAAGCATTGACCTTAATAATGACTGCCTGCTATTTTTAGGTACCTACCAATTAGTAACGCCTTCCGCGAAAGTATTAGAACAAATGTTGCTATAATGATCAAATTTAATCGTCGTTAGCTGAACACATAGATGCTTAGGTTGAATACGTGAACCCATACCTAACACGAACGTTAGCTTTTTAACATGACTGTTGTCAATGTGTTAATATTAATCTTTAAAAAAAGATTGGCCTTATAATCACTTAACATCAGATGAGATCAAGGCGTTGTGCTAACCCGTAAAATATAAAAAAAAGATAAGAAAAGTGTAAAATGTTTATATAATTTTTAAGAGCGTTTACGCCGTACACTAGCTCCACTACGGCCACTTTTAACTATAACGCCTTATTTAACTAAACCATAACATGTGAGGTGTTCAATAAGTGACGTAAAAATGCTAAATTACTTCATTTAAATAGTTTGTTGAGCATAATTTGATTTTCTATCTCTAACTACTAGATATGTTCTTTTTTTCATTAGTGGCGCTAGTGTGCGGCGTAAACGCTCTTAACGCAAATTTTGTTGCGAACATATTACAAAAACACAAATGTTGAAAAAAAATTCCACGAGCAGGATTTGAACCCGCACCCTTCTGACATACCGGGTCAGGTGCTCTCCCAATTGAGCTATCGTGGTTTTAACCAGCCCGCCGAAATTATTCAACACTAATTACTTTTTACTTTGGAAGCCAAAGGCGCCCATTCAATGTCAACAACTACCGTCATTAACACCTGTTCATAATATTTTTTACAAATACTAAAGATCAGTTAAGAATTAGGCAAGCTGTTTATAAAATGTTTATATAATTTTTAACGCAAATTTTGTTGCGAACATATTACAAACACAAATGTTAACACAAATGTTGAAAACATTTCCACGAGCAGGATTTGAATCCGCACCCTTCTGATATACCGGGTCAGGTGCTCTCCCAATTCATTTATTTTTTTTATAAGAATAGTGTATCAATTATTGTATTATGACCATATTTTCACAAAGTTCTTAGTTGTTACATTAGATCTGTGTGTGTACTCTACCACACTTTATTTCTTTTACAAATCTTACGCCTCATCAATTCAAATTCTAAACCCAATGCAAACTTTATGCAGTCCTACGTAGGTACCTGCGGAGTTCGTCTATTTGCATTGTAATACTGTTTGACGGAAGCAATTATTTTTTATCGATACGCACGGCTGAGCGGGCCGCGCCGGCCGCCGACGCATCGCACCCGCGGGACGACCGGCGAACAAAAAACTGAGGGAAATCTGGGAAGGTTGAACGTAAGATTCGGCAAGAAGTTCCAAAACATTTCTGTATTGTTTTATCTTTTTTACCTTAGCAATAATACGAATGCAAATGTGCAAGGGAGGCTGTATCGAAGTAGCAGTATATACGTCGAACCTTTTTGGTCAGATTTCGACCAAATATTATTTTTTTTAAATGTTAGAGCTGTTTTTATTACCAAGTGGTTTATTACCATGTACATTTGTTGGTTTTAAGCTGAGGTTTTCAGTATCTGATATTTTGTTGTTAATAATTACTCTTATGTGTGACTGAGTGTAAAAGCTAACACTATTGTTTGTTACTTAACACGTTCAAAGTCTTAAGTATAAAATAACTAATTATAATTGACTCATGACCCTAACAAAGGGGTGAACTAGAACATTATAAATATTTAATGGGATTAATGATTAAACAGTCTTAAACTGTATACATATGGTATTGCTACATAACAATATAGGTAGTGCAAAGGATAATAAACCATTTGAAATATAGACAACTGTTTGAAAATATAAATTAAATATCCGCCTAATAACTTCCCACTGTTGGGCTCAACCCTTCAAAGACTTAAGATTATTTTTTTTTAACTTCCAATTTTAATTCGAATAACCCAAAAGACATTTACACTGTATATAACTCCATATACAAATAACTCAATAATGTTTTTTCCCCGATTAAAAGCACAATTCTCCCATAAAGCGCAACAGCGCCCGTGTCCCTGTTAACACGACGCCTGAAGGAAGCTCGGGAACGATAGGGAATTTCTTTTTTATAATCTGTTTACTTGCTCCCTACCCTACAATAATAATCTTTTTTTTATACTGAACACTGGATGATGATTGTGTTTACCGACGGTACGGGGTAAAATGAGCGATAAAAGAAAAAGTTTACTGTCCTACGTTTGTTTTTAAAAAAAGTTTATTTTTTACTAAAAATAAAACAGAATGGAGTTCTTAATTCTACTTACATTAAAATAAATACACGTTATAACAAAATAATATGAACCTTCATACGAGTACAACAATAAAATATAAAATGTTTCTGTTCATCTTGTACGACCAGATGTAGTCATTCTGAAATTAATGTATTTATTACGTAAGCTTCTATAACTATAAAGAGTATAAGCAATTAGTTTTAAGATTTGCACTTTTAAAATAAGAAGAGCAATTACCTGGTATATTTATTTGTATAATGTTGAGACAATACTGGAATGTCGCCATAAACGATTCATGCTCAATAATTGTGCCGTAAAAACTAACGAGGCACAAAAACGGTGGAAGAAAGAAGATTCTCCCAAAAGGAGCTAAATTCCTTTTCAGAATAAGAAACGTTTAACTAAGTTTAACGGAACATAAAGTTTTTATTAACCCATATATGAAATAGTGAGACAATTTCGGCTCGGATCCACCAACTTTCCTCGTCATTAGACGCATTTTTATTGCTCAATGACAATAAACATGTCGTAAGCTATATACTGAAAACATTCAGAGAATTAGTTTCCCCGCCCTATCTTCGATTCGATTATCGCATCCAATAAACGATTCTATTACGTTCAATTGTAGTCTAATGTAGCGTATACATTACACACCTATGCTATTATTTTTAAATGCGCCAAATAAAAAATCTAAGCCAAGTCTGCGACATCCGAAGCGGTCGGGTATTATTTATTGCAAACAATTTTGCTTACAGTGGAAAATATAGCGGTACATTTTTCCGTGAAACGGTTCTGGAGCTAATTTCTAATGGGCCATTTGCCACTTTGTCAATTGGCCCAATAAATCTGAGAGTGGCTTGTGGGACTGAGTTATGATCCCGTCTTTCGCTGAATGTAGTGACATTCTTTTGTTTTGCTCGTGGGATGGAGTGGTGTTGCAGAAATCGCGGACGATAATGTTCGACTACTTTATAGTACTGTGTTATTTTGCTTTATTTTCTTTGCTGAAGTGTTCTTAGAAATTAAACTGTTTTTATAGTCACTGGCACAGAAATTTGAATATGAATAGTATTCTGTGCTCTGTGGTCACGGGTGAATGTGTTTTATTGACAAAAGTTGTTAACGTAGAGCCCTAAAGTAATGCACGCTACTTTTGAAGACACAGACAACTTTTTTTTTAGAAAAAAAATGTAAGTATAAACATCTAAAGTCACGTCCAATAATATCTACAAAAAAAATATTCATCTCATTGCACGATCAATAAGACATGAAGTAACAAAAGTGTACATACTATCAAATATATCGGTACATCTATACTAATATTATAAAGCTGAAGAGTTTGTTTGTTTGTTTGTTTGTTTGTTTGTTTGAACGCGCTAATCTCAGGAACTACTGGTTCGAATTGAATAATTGTTTTTGTGTTGGACAGTCCATTTATCGAGGAAGGCTTTAGGCTATATAACATCACGCTGCGACCAATAGGAGCGAAGCATCAGTGAAAAATGTTGCAAAAACGGGAAAAGAGCCTAAAAAATTAAAAATGCTGCCGAAAGTCACTATTCCACGCGGACGAAGTCGCGAGCACAGCTAGTAAATTATAAAACTTACTCTACACCAATGGCGTATAAATAAATTTATATCGTACCAACAACATGCAAAGCTTTCTGGCCAACGGATACGCTATAAATACGTGCATGAGAATATCAGTGGCAGTATTGTTCATTTAGTAGAGCCAGTTCGGAACAACTCGGAACTCGGTTATTTATTCAGCAGTTGACGGCCGATACCTGACTGATGGCACTGTACCGCTCTAATTGTTCGAGGAAATTCCACGTTCGCTGGAAGATATGTCAATATATATCCTTGGAGGTAATTAGGTGTTTAATGATTCATTAAAGATTGATATTGCTACTAGTACGTGGTGAGTTTAAAAGTGTTTTTGTTTTTATAGAAAGCAAAGAATCATTATAACTTAATTAACTTTAAATAGAAAATAAACCATTTTAGCAACATCTGGTTAATGTGGAAAAAATCAACAAAACATAATTTATCTTCACCAACACACACACTATGACGTCATAATTGGACACTGTCTAAATTATCGTCATTTATTTTGGACATTAATAACTAAGGCAGATCCTTCAAACCAATTCGTTCAAGTACTGTATTACTACTTGTATTTTTATACCATAAAACGTTGGTTGATTTCAATTTTTCCTATCTAAGCAGAAGCTTTTTATAATGTATAAGTAAATGATAGGAAATTCAACCTTATTATCAGTAAAAAGCAAATAACATGTATCGAAGGTTATAAATAACAAAGTCTAGACCATTTGAGGTGTTAGACTGCTAGCCCTTACTGTATTTTTTTTCAAATTGGCATTTCACTATAACTTCGTGAATGATCAATTTTAATTAAAATAAAATCGAATGGAAAACATCGAATCGAACTATTTTATTTGAGCGACCGAAACTATTTTTAACAAAATGGCTTTTCCCCAACTTGTTAAAAGCAAAGTTGGGACATGGCATCCTATTTAGATTTCATTAACTTTTTAAAACGATTGCACACCATGACAGGCTGGTTCAGTGGCGATTTTAAATCTTATCCATTTATTTTAGGTTTAGGTTAATACTGTTAACGACTTACAATAACAACTGGGAATCAATGGATAGAGATGACTTCTGAAGCAAAAGTTAGTTAATAAATAATATTGTATTGTTTAGTGGGTAATTTTGGTTATGAAAAAATCCTCATTCTTAAATCGCATCAAGCTTTTTTAATATTTAAATTAATATTATCTTCTCTTTTTGTAGTTGGATGTGCAGGCGTGTGTGTGTACGTCCGTAGATACTAAGTTGTTCGCCGTCCCGAAATGAAAGTGTTTCTTTTCAATATGTTATGTTCTCGTTATGTGTAACTTCAGAAAACAATATAACTAACTACTCATCAACATTATTTTTTTAATTGCATATATTTCGCTTTTCATTCCGTAGCCACAGTTTCATTGTGACGATACTTCATTTGTTTTACTACATCACACATTCAATAGACGTTATCTCATTCTAAATTCGAATCCAGTCAGTCCTTGCATCACACGCGCTATCAAGCAGGCTGTCATTTGTTTTTTGTGGCTGCACGCTGCACGTCAGTTAGCCGCCCAGGTAGCCAGGCGCGTTTAGCTAAACTAGTATCTGACTAACGTGACTAATTAGAGAAGTTCTTCGCGTCACTAAAGTTGTGTGGCGCGTTGGACGTAATTACGTGTTTGCGAAATGCACGTTTCGAAAAGTACGTAGATACGTAACTGCGACGCCGAACGAAATAGTATGTGAAATGGCTTTAAGTAACAGTTATGTAATAGGATTATTATTAGCTTAGAAACGTCCCAGTGCTGGATAGATTCGGCCATAATCCACCACTAGCGTGAGGTGGGTTGTATAGGATAGAATATCGTGAAATACTTACATGGCTACAAGGTGGTATAACATCTGGCAGCCTATCAAGCTTAAGAAAGTGCAAACATGAGAGATATGTTACATTCCATAAACATGAATTGCAAACGATATGTATTTGTTTTTCTTTTAAGTCAAAGAATAGAACACTATTGTTAAAGCTCAAACTGAACAATAAATCTTTTTTATATAAATCTTCTGTGCGTGTGTTTGTCATTGAACTCCTTCTAAACGGCTGGACCGATTTTGATGAGTTTTTTTGTATGTGTTCAAGTGGATTCGAGAATGGTTTAGATTTACAATTGGACCCGGTAGGTGGCGCTGCAATAGGGGTCTATCATGGGATACGGGTGTTCTTAAGCGGACGAAGTCGCGAGAAGGTCACAATAAAAACTCTTTTGTTTTTATAAATCTCTAATAATACAGGCATGCAGTCAATTTCTTGTTGTTGTTTGTTCGTTTGTACCCTTGTAAACAGTAAACCTTAAGAGCGTTTACGCCGCACACTAGCGCCGCCAATGAAAAAAAAAACATATCTAGTAATTAGAGATAGAAAATCAAATTATGCTCAACAAACTATCTGAATGAAGTAATTTATCATTTTTACGTCACCTAATGAACACCTGACGTGTTATGGTTTAGTTAAGTATGGCGTTATAGTTAAAAGTGGCCGTAACGTCTTATTTAACTAAACCATAACATGTGAGGTGTTCATTAGGTGACGTAAAAATAATAAATTACTTCATTCAAATAGTTTGTTGAGCATAATTTGATTTTCTATCTCTAATTACTAATTATGTTTATTTTTTCATTAGTGGCGCTAGTGTGCGGCGTAAACGCTCTTAACACTAACTTACACCGCTCCGTTTTTAAAGGTGCAATGTTAGCGCGAGGGTGCTTCAAATAGTTGAGGCCTCATAAAATTTAATTAAGCGCAGTCATCAGTCACCGGCGACCGGCGTCACTGGTCCCGCGAGATAACGCGGGGTCACGCGGCTAGGATGGGTGGCCTCAGCAGACCTCAAATATGCCGTGTTTGCGCTGCCATGTAATTTACACTACAAGATTACGACCCAAGAAAATCGATCTCTCAACTTATGCCGCGCAATATTCATAAGTTTGTTATTCTGCCGGCCCGGACCGAATGCAAACAGAGTTGCGCTATTAATCATTCACCGAGGCACCTCGTTATCCAAAACGCCGTGACGAAGTGGCGGTTCACCTAATTCTGATTATCGCTAATTAGGCGTCGACCGGCCCTTGACCAACGGCCATCTATAATGTACAGCGCTCCAACCTGTATTGTAAGCAAGAAAGGGCAGCCTCTTGTACAGGTTATAATTGAATTTGAAGTGATCCCGAAACTTAAAGGCTTACGTCAACTAATAAACGTTTTTGCCGGTTGTGTGCCCACATTATCGAGCGTGTTGCAAATTTAACGAGGCGCAATATTAATATGTCCACAAAAGCTATAGCGTCATTACGCGAAACGTTAACCTTCTCACTCCTCATTAAAATTTTGTACGACAGCTTCTAAATTCTACTCTTTTCTCCGCACCTCCATTTCAATGTACAGGAAAAAGTGGAAGAGCGATGTGTACGGAGTACCGAGGCGGGCTGGCGAAACTTTTGCCTCCACTACCCAAGGGGGGGCAAAAAGTGTTGCCGACGGGTGAGCTGTTATAGCTATGTCGGGGAAAAGTTTTCCGTGTTGCGGGCTGTGGGAAGGGGGGGAAGGGGCGCATGCGCCTCACGCCGTCCGCAGGGCTGCCGATCCAGTCCTACCCGGGACTTGTGTTACAACGCAGGGATGCTACACACTTTTGTCAGAACAAATGCGAATGTTACGTAATTGTAACGTATGTGATGACGTATGTGGCTTCGCAATTTCTTTTCTAAAAAAAAAGCAGCTTTTTATTATAATTTTAAAAACTGCTTAGATTACTTGGAATACAATCTTTAGGAGTATCTTTAATTTTTGATTTTGTTATCGATGTTTTTTTAATCGCTATTGTAAGAAATATAGAAAATGGGAGGATTAACACCAACCGAAAATGAAGGCAATAAAACTAGTTAGGTCACGCGGAGGGCACCGGAGAGCAATCGATACGCTCTGCCCCACACCCCGCCTGAGTAACGGCTAGCTTTTGACACCGCCTACGACGTAGCCCGTAGCTACGCCGCCGCTACGAACTTCGTAGTATAGGATATTTCTACCGCAGCTGAGTAATTTTAAAATATTTTTTATCAAGGCTCCAGCCGTTGGTCCTGGTTGTTGTTTTCAGATGGCAATTGTAATGTGTCAACCAAACCAGCGTGGTTATTTACAGCTCTCTCAATATGATATTATTCACGAGAGAAGGCCAGCAGTTACATCTTTAGGCTGATGATGATGATGATGATATTGATGATTTTATCATTATAAAAACTAAATGCTCTAGTAAAAAAAAATATTAATGGAATGCCATTGTAAAAAATATTAAAAAAATATTTTTTTTCGGCAAAAAATTCGCCAATAACAATTAAGTATATAATACTTTACTGCCTATGTTTCTGTGGTCTTCGGACATGATTCTGTACGAAATACCTTTGTTGTTATTCCATAAGGTTTGTCATTTATACATTCAAAAATAAATCATCATCAATCACCAACAGTACGAAGTCGCCTTGTACTGATAGGCATAAAAATAATGATTCTTTTAAGTTCGCAATCTTTGAACTTTTTATTTTATTTATTTTTGTTTCGATTTTTAAAAATCTTAGAAGTCTTTTTTAATTAAATTTATTAAGCACGCAAAGTTTGGACACCACAAATTTTGCTTACAGATTAGAAAAAAACAGTATTGGTTAAAAAATAACAGTCACCCATTTGACAAACTTTGAAAAATAGGTTTCTAATAATAATACTATCACGATAATATCGAATCTTGAGATTCAAAATTCTAGCGGAATTGATAAGTAAAAAATTTTTTTTTATTTAATGTTAGCAAATTTACAAAATTATATTTCGAGAAAAATAAATATAAACTATTATGTTATATGCTGTCAACATCAGTGTTATTGTCAAGCCGAGTGAACAGCCGAAGGGCGCCAACGAAACTACCCGTGGGCTGAACTTGAAACGACTCGGGCGCAACTTTCCGACGGGATTTGTTGCGACTTGTTGTTGCCGTTTGTTGCCAACTAAATTTGAGTTGCTGAACTAAACTTGCGGATATTTAAAGGGAACTTTTTCTCGGAGTCAACGGCCGGTTAGACCGTCACCCAGTTTCGGAGTACCCATCGAGTTATGGCAGTTGTTCGCAAACTACTTGGTCCATAGGGCTGCAGTAGAAGGTCATGGCGCTAATTTGACCTTGCCCACAACTTCTGTGGACCTTGTTTGGAAACACTAGTTCATAGTTGGTAATTGGTCTGCGAATTGCAATACGAATGCTGCTATAGTTGTGTTGGCAGGAAGCCTTGTTTCAGCGTAGCTTAAGGTTTCGTTGTATCATAACAAATTTTTAATTAAGAAATTAGCATTAAAAACTTATGCTTTAAGTCTTTCGTTCTCGATTTGTAGAAACAATATCAATGAGCTTGCCGATACTTCAAAGCAATCTCACTTTCGATTCCACCGCGACGCAAGTAATTAATTCGTCAAAATCTAATAATCCGTCCGCACTCAGTACAAAGTAAACAAAAACGCGGCAAATTCAGAATGATTCGGGCCCATCCCGATCGACTTAATTAACCAACCTCCCGTCAAAGGCTTCAAACAAATTGGCCACGACTAAATAATGCCTCAGATAATAGCCGTTTACTGGTCCCGAATGCCCGAGTAACCGCCTCAGGCGTCGCACCTGACTAACAAAATTAATTACATCCCAATAAGGAAATATTAACCGGCCGCTTAATAAGCCATTCTCGAGATACGCCACAATTAAATTGGGAGGGTCTAGAAGTCATTATTTATAAACAATAATATATCAAAGCGATATTTTCAAGATGGTGCGCGCCGCAGCGAACGGCTGCTCGGCGGTGTGTCATACCGGCGCGCGCTAATAAATCGGGTACATTGAGTTATCTATTGAGATTACTCGTCGAGCTTGTTGGCTTCAAAATACAAATAATTTTAATATTCACTCTTTATTAACGTTTTAAGGCATTTTTTAAACACTTTTTGGCTTTTTATTAATACGAACTTATTGTGATGACAAGCTGAAGAGCTCGGTAGCGCAGTGGTTAACGCGCCCGGTCTGCGATTTCTAAGATTAAGCACCTTTCGCAATGGCTAGCTATCGGATGGGTGACCAAAAATGTATCATCTCGACCTCATCCGTGCTTCGGAAGCCGTAAAGCCGTTGGTCCCGGCTGCGAACGACTGCTAGTCGATAACAACCACCACTACTGGGCCTGCGTGGTGGTTTATGGCTGTGGTGGTTTATATCCATAGGGAAAGTTGTGCCCCAGCGTTGAAAACATAAAATGAGTCCGTGATAGTACTAGCGTGTTTACAAGAGTAATATGTAGATTAAATCGAAACAAAGTTACTATCCATGAATTAAAAACTTTTTTATTGTATCATTTTAAAATTAGTGCGTTTAGATTAGTTAACAAAATATATGTAGAATAGAGACTGACTCTAGCACAGGCTAAAAACTAGCTCTGCAGCACTCGCTAGGCCAGACAGCGTTTTTAGATTTTTTGTTGATAATTTACTTTATGTGGTTTGGATTCCTAGTGCGACAATAAACCTTAAAATTCATATTGGTAAAAATAACTAAAACCTGATTCAGAGGTCTTGCTGACATGAAAGAGAAAATACATGACAATAGCTCTTCTGGCGGGTCATCAGTTTGTTTAGCCACTTTCAATGATATTTTTCAGAAATCATGTCGTGAATCGATTATAACATACGCAAAGGCCAAGCTTTGTGAACAGATTTGACTAAACAACCATATAAGTTATAATAGATTGTAATATGAGTCACTCACTGATGCCACTTGAAACTTTTTAAAGCTTTTTTAAAGTTATTGAAGAACGTAGAGTAACCGTGCTCTAGGAAGCTTTACAAAAACGTATTTATTATAATAGAGCTAATTTTCAATGTACATGAAAAGTAATTACTATAAAAACTCACTAATACTATTAATATACTATTTATTATAGAGTTCATACTTGTTATACATCACATAAATCACTTATAACAAAACTATAATTTTTTTCAAACAGTTATTTGGTAAAAAAATATGTTGAATGTAACAGAGCACATAAAGATTTTCTTCTTATAGCAACTATATTTTCCAAGCACAGCAATGAATATAGTAATATCTCTTATTACACTAAAGGCAAAACGGGCCAGTTTTCAAAATATTACAAGAAATCTCTCGGCCCGTACGAAGCGAGCAAAACAGCAGCGGCATATTTATGGTTATACGGCGGTAAAGTTCGCCGGCGTGGGAGCTAAAGCCATCGATTTTCAAAACTTTTTCATGGAAATAAACCTACTTTGGCTGTGTGTGCGTCTGCACGCGCACAGGCGGGTCACACGCTTTGTGATGGCCAATAAAATATAAGGGAACGCCGGGTATTGTATCTCGATAGTGTCTCGAGGTATTTATTCGAAGTTACCAATACATGTTCAATTTTGACACGATAATAATCTTTTTTTTTTTAAATTAACACTGTAAACTGTTAACAGTTTGCAAGAAGCGTTTGACGTTCCACATCTGCACGCTAACTTAATAACTAACTATCATTGCTGGTATTGGAAAAAGACTTCAGGGCCTCGTATCTGCTGTTTCAAAAACGATGACAATCATGTCGCAGTGGCCTGCGTTTCGCATTTTTCCATAGGCCTTATATCAAAATCAGACTACATGTCTATAGTGTGTTCACTATTTAGACGTTATTAAACTTAACAAAAAACAAAAGAGAAACGAATTTGTATGTTTAGTTACCGAGCGTCAATTAAAGACCGTGCGGAGTATTATACCTAAGCCGTTCTAACTATACATTTTCTCACTATGAAATATGCAGACATTGTTCACATTCATCCTTCAATACATCTATCTACGTGGCACGTTTCCATCGACCGCGTGTATCGAGCGGACGCACACAGCGGCGCACTTGTAATGGGTCCGCAAAGAAAACTTTTTAAAACTTTTCCAACGAGGCAATATGGCTCGTGTTCTCAGCCTTTATGTTTTATTTAGGCAACAGTTACCTATCCCTTTTCTACGCCACGTGATTCGCCCCACGAGCAAAAGGGACGGCTATATAGCTCTCTGTAGCTTTCCGAGGCCACGATACGGCTGCCTTGCCCGGGATACGAAGTAATTATTCCTATTCTGTCATTGCCGTGTATTTTTTTATATGCTGTCGTCATTTTGTAGGACCTAGAGCTACTTTGACTATAGTAGTTAATGTCATGTCTTATGAAATGCAATTTTCAGCAATGGAATATATTTTATGCTCAAACATTGTGCGGCCTGGTAGTTATTGAACTTAACTGCGAAGGCCATGTTCACGGGTTTGAAGCCCGTATGCCGACATAATCATATTTTGTATCTGAAGTCAGTGGTTGTTTATGTAAGTACATATTATTATATGTTTATCCATTATTTATCCATTATTGTTATCATGATTCGATAAGCATGTTGTGATTTACACAAACCCATTCAATTTAAACTGTACATAATTTTAATTGGCTTTTCTTTATTATGAGGATTCGAATCCCGCAAGTGGCTTATGTTTACTAATAAAAACTGAGATAAGATTATTTATTCACCGAGCACCATACGAACATACCAGCCACATGGCTGTTATTATCCCAAATAAATAAATGAATTAATTATTTATTAGTAATACCAAAAGTTTTATTTAGACTGGGTCTAGATTATTGGTGTGACTGTAGATGATATTTTACTTAATGTGGAGTTTGTTGACTTAACGGCTGAGTGTTGAAAATGTAATGACTCGTCATCCAACGGGCACCCGCAGCACAATGAGCCATTCATTTTAATTGCCAAATATCCGAAATTCCTTCGGTATAAGTGCTTGCATGACGCTAAGCAATTTCGGTATTCGTTGTCTTAGATACTGTCGTCAAAGATTAGAGAAACCTACAGACATGTCACGTTGAACGTGGGGCCCACATATAGATAAATTGTCGAGAAGACTGAGCTCTGCGGCTTATGCAGTAATGAAAATTCGTCAGATCACTGACATTGAAACAGCTAGACTTGTTTACTTTAGTTATTTCCATAGCGTAATGTCGTACGGCATTTTACTGTGGGGCAATGCTGCCGATATTCAAACTATCTTTGTGCTGCAGAAGCGGGCTATTCGAGCAATTTATAATCTAAAAGCTGGTAATTCTCTTAGGGAGAGATTTAAAGATATTAATATAATGACAGTTGCATCACAATATATTTACGAGAACCTAATGTATGTATATAAAAATATTGAAACTTTTATACTCACAATGTAAACACTAGAAATAAAAACAAACTAGCAGTACCTAATACTAGGCTCCACAAAGTAAATAATTCATTTAGAGGCCTGTGTGTACGTTTTTACAATAAAGTTCCAAGTAATATCCAAAAACTAGATATTAATAAATTTAAAATCGCTATTAAAGAAAAGCTTTATAAAAAAGCTTATTATAAAGTGTCTGATTACATTGAAGACAAAACAGCATGGGTTTAAAATGCTCCAATCTATTTCTAATCCAATATATTGTTAAGGTTTTTTAAACTTGTATAACTTGGTAACGTAACGGCATATAATTTTGTAAATGTCGTTACATAATGAATTAAAGCTGTGGAGTTTCTTGCGCCCATTCTTCTCCACAGCTAAAAATAGACGTCCTGAATGGGTAGTAGGTAAAAAAATTATGGACGATTCAAAAGCACTTTTCTAAAGTTTATTTGAATAAAGAATATTTGACTTTGACTTTGACTTTGACTTTGAAGAAGCTTGAATAATTATATTTCTTAATTCAAAGAAAAATTAAAAAGCGTTTTCTTGAAATAAATTTCTTGACAGTAATAAATATAATCTCTAAAATATGTTTATTAGACAATTGATTTGCTTATTTATATTATTATTATTTGCTTATTTAAATTATATTGCTACAATTTAAAAGAATCGTGAATTTATAAGTATGCTACGTAGTTTCCTCCCTTCCAATTTTAGTGCCTGACATTTACATACACGTCTGTCATGTACATTTTTACTGTTAAAATACCTTTTGTAACACATTTTGGTTTGCAATAAAATATTGAGTTTTGAGTAAATTAATTTGCACTGTCCCTACATTATGGGCAATTGTTTTTATTGCTTTCGGACGGTAAACTGCCTACGCTTTTCATTTTAAAGTGTTAGTCTTTGGCGAGCAAGAGTGCAACCTCACGGCAGTCGTTTATCAAGATCGCCATCTGATCGGGGGCGGCTCAGCTGCGTTTTATTGTCGAATTACCACCCGCCTATTCAAATTTTAATTTATATTTCTTACACCATACATTGGCAAATTGAAATTTCGCTTTTGGCAATACGAAATGCGAGTTGGAACAATAAATGAATTTTGAATACAAGCGTCATTTATATGAGCCTTTGGAGTGTTTTAAAAGCTTATTATTATTTATTTTACTGATTAAAGACAAAAAGTTGAAAATACTTTTACAAAGTTCTCGTTTCTTCCATAATTTTTTAGGGTTCCGTACCCAAAGGGTAAAACGGGAACCCTATTACTAAGACTCCGCTGTCGGTCCGTCCGTCTGTCACCAGGTTGTATCTCATGAACCGTGAGTAGTTAGACAGTTGAAATTTTCACAGATGATGTATTTCTGTTGCCGCTATAACAACAAATACTAAAAAACAGAATAAAATAAATATTTAAGGGTGCTCCCATACAACAGACATGATTTATACAATGTTTGTAGCATTATTGTGTTCCGGCAGCTAGAGATAAGATAGCCAGTGCCTTACTAATTGAGGTTCCCGGGTGAAGTGCGCTTCCATCATTGGCCTTATCATCACTTTACATCAGGTGAGATCGAGGCACTGTGCTTACCCGTAAAATATATATTTTTTTTATTATTTTTTGCCGTTTTTATAGATAACGGTACGGAACCCTTCGTGCGCGAGTCCGACTCACACTTGGCCGGTTTTTTTTTTAAGTTTACTATTAATACACTTTAATGTTAGTCCTGTTAACCCACCTAGAAAGCTAATAAGCCTATTAGGTGGATTATGTCACGTCAGAAGTCTAATGGAGCCTTGGGGTATGAACCTCGATCTCTCGTATTCAACCCGATCATCTATTCAATTTGCCACCGAAGCTTGTTTTTTTTTTTTTTTTTACTTGTGTACTATAATATTGAAAAGTACTTTGCTGCTCTTCTCATGGTCTATTGTGTATTGTGGCTGAACTCAGCAGTGGGTTTTTTTGATAATAATTAATGAAAAATAGCCGGCGTCTTTCTACGAATTTAAGTCATTTAAAAACAAGAAATATTTATTATATACCCAAAAACCTTTGAATAATAAATCGCCGCGCCGCCTTCTTAACCTCACCGCCGTTTTTCTTAATCTTAATGCTCATTTTAAAAGCTTCGCGTTATCAAATAAAGTCGAATCTCGATGGTGGACTCGCCCCGTGCAATCGTAAATTACCAGCCATTGTTTTATGCGCACTCATTACATAGATTGTTCTGGGGTGGTTGTATTAACGTTGTTATGGATTTTCAAAGGAGCCCCAGAAAGAATCGCTTTTTGTGATTAATGTTTGCGCTTTGATTGTTTTTTTAATTTTATGATGGTAAGTTTTTATTTTTGTTGCATCTTAGTGTCGATATCAGAAACGTGAAAATTGTTGTAGACACTTGTAGAAACTATGTTTTTTTATGTTTAGTTATATTCCAATAGTCATAGGGCCTGTAGCTGTATAAACCTAAAAGTTATATGTCTGTTAAAATGTTAATATAATTTTTAACGCAAATTTTGTTGCGAACAAATTACAAAAACACAAATGTTGAAAAAATTTTCCACTTCTTAACTGATCTTTAGTATTTGTAAAAATATTATGATCAGATGTTAATGACGGTAGTTGTTGACATTGAATGGGCGCCTTTGGCTTTCAAAGTAAAAAGTAAACAGTGTTGAATAACTTCGGCGGGCTGGTTAGAACCACGATAGTTCAATTGGGAGAGCACCTGACCCGGTATGTCAGAAGGGTGCGGGTTCAAATCCTGCTCGTGGAAATTTTTTCAACATTTGTGTTTTTTTTATTTTTTTATATGTCTGTTTCTTAAAAAGTCGAACTTTGGACATAACTGGTGGACTCAAACGCAAGATCTTTGCTATAATTTCTTCCGATTGCAAATAAAGTGTAATTGGAAACTGTTGTACGTTTTGTAATATCATTGATATTGATTAGGATATACCTAACTGCCTCTTAAGTCTAGCGCACCGGTTTAAATCCCAGAGGTACAAAGTTCAATTTATCTTGTGCTCAGTTCAGTGTTAGAAGATACTGGCTTGTTATGTCTGCCTAATTAGCTACCACTGCCTTATTTAAATTTGTCAGTATTACAGCCTTTTAATATTTCGTCGGTTAGAGGTAAACCAGCTAGTTCCTCAGTGTTTAAGGATTCATGGTGAAGTGCGTTTCCATTTTCGGCGTTATCCTTACTTCATAACATGCGAGATGAAGCTATTATAATATAATAAAAAAACATTATTATCCTACAACGATCAAGAAGTGAAATAAACAAATTAATAAGGTAATTTCACAACAGATTAACATTTCGCAATTACCCCGTCCAATCGGTCGTTCGTCGTTCGTCGCTCTTTTGTTCCCAATCCGCGGCGCATTCAACAAAACAAAACAATAACGTTCACCGAAATTGTGACGTCATCAAACAAAAGCCGCGACGCGTAAAATCAGAAAATTCGCAGTCAAAATACACTAGTCACGTTTGGCGGAGTGACATTCCGGAGTTTATCTGGTGAATCAATTAATGCTGAAGGGCGACGGTGCCTGGCGCGGCCCGGCCCGGTATCTAAGCAGCTCCGAGGCTATCTATCGTTACACAATCGCCCGCTTGGAAGTTTAAAGTGTTATAAAAGATAATAGGCTTGTAATACGACACGGAATCGCGTCGTTTTTTGTTTTTTTGTACGCTCGCGATTGACTGTTTCGTGGGATTGCAAAGCTCCTACGCGCATACGTGCAGTCATTGTTGTGAGGGCCTAAATAATAATCTTACTCATTTAAAAAAAGGATATACATCTACAAAAAAGACGGAAAAGGTACCGTCGTACTTTTTGATACTGTAACACACAAGAAGCTTAGAACGTTTAGGACATTCATTTTAGCAAGTCTTCTCAAAGAGCTATATCTGTCATCTATGTTACGCTTGATTCAAAAGCAACTCCGTTGCGACCCGAACTCCTCGGACAGTCTAGTAGAGGAATGGGATCCCTCTGATTATATTCAATCACTACGTCTTAAGGAACGTTTTGTTTCTTTCCGCCTACAGACGTCCGGTTACGCTGTAAAGGTCATCTGCACCAAAAGCAATCTCTTTCAAAAAAGGTACTCCAAAGTCTATATAAAATACTGCCATCAAAAATTATTTACGGATCCCGCATTCTCCAACGGGTACACACGATAGACATTATACACAAGTGGCCTCAACCCGGCGCGTCTCGGTGTATCTCGCAGCGGATGTGGCGATCGGCACGCCAGCGCCGCCCGGCCTGGCCGGCCCAAACGCGCGCTTCCGTTTCCCGCTAGAATCAGCGCGCCTTCCATTTTCAATGAATTGCGTTTTGTTTTTTTTAGTTAAACATGTTTCGCTTCAAAAAGGTTTTGACACTTTTGATAGACCAAATTTTTGATGTGTAACATCTTTCCTTTCGCTTTTTTGCAATTTGTGGGAGTGATTTCGATGTCTTCTATTGGGGAAGTGAGAGGAATGAGTATTTAATGCATTGTTTTTATGATTCGAAAAAAAAAACGTCATTGTTAATTCTATATTATATTTTCTACTGTAATATTGATTTCAATCCTTTCGTGTGTAATAGACTTTATCATTATTTATATTATAGTTATTAAATGATGTAGTACCTAACCCATTTCTTTTTCAGAATATAATGTTAAACATAACATAACATAACATATTACTAAGGTGAGATGTCAAATGTTACACATCATATGCGACTACTGTAAGGCTCGCTCGTTTTTTTGATGTGTAACATCTTTCCTCTCGCTTTCTTGCAATTTGTGGGAGTGATTTTGTGAAATGGGACGGAAGTGTGAAACAGGAAGTCGGGCAAGCGCGCAAGAGCGCGCCATTTTGTAAATTCAGTAATGGATATTATGAACATAACATATTATTATTATATGTGACATATTGTGTTATTTGACTATCAAAGGTCATTTTGATATGTCAAATGTCTTCTATAGGGGAAGTGAGAGGAATGAGTATTAACTACATTCTCTTTATGATTTTTAAAAAAATATACGTCATTGTTAATAATTCTATATTATATTTTCTATTGTAATATTGATTTCAACCCTTTCGTGTTTAATAGACTTTATCATTATTTATTATAAATGTATAAAATGTTGTAATAACTGACCCATTTTTTAGGATATAATGTTAAATTTGCTAGTTACTTAGGTGAGATGTCAAATGTTACACATCATATGCGACTACTGTAAGGCTCGCTCTTTTTTTTGTGTTTATATTCATAACTGCAACATTATAGCGATATGGCCGCTAAATGAACTAGCCCATTACAAGATGAAATAAAAATCTGCGGCCTCGGTAGCTCAGCGGTCAGAGTATTGGACTGGTTATCCAAAGGTCGTAGGTTCGATTTCCACTCGAGCTACCTGAGGCTGGTTGATGTTTTCTAGTAGAATTTTATCTTGTAACTATATATAATTACACATTATACTGTAAATGCAAAATTCAAAACAATCAAGAACTAGCCCATGTTAAAATTTGTATTCAATTCAAATAATGAAATTAATCGCTTGTTTTATTTGTTTCAGGTACTTTCCCATTGCCAAACACTTCTTACGTAGAAATGACGTGGACACGGCACAGAACAGCATACTAAATAATATTAATTAAACAATGTCAATTATTGGTATGAGATTCCATCGAGCGACCCACATAATAAAGCACTTGATATATACGAGGTCAGGAGTGATCATTGCCGTGCAGGGCTAGTGTTAGGACGAAAATCTTAAATATATTATATTTAGGTACTCTAAGTAAGTCTATGAAAACTACGTACTTTTATTGCATTTATACACATAAAACAATTAACAAGTGATCGCAAAAAGCACAGTTCCCACGATGCTAACTGCATGTCTAATCATAGTAAACAAATATCAAGTGACTGCAAAAAGCACAGTTCTGTTGAAGCTTATCGCGGTATATCGAGTGCGATCCGCTGCATCGCTGCGACGTCACGTGCGCTGTGAACAATGAACGTTTTACACGAAATTCACATTAATGCTACCGGATTAGAAACTATTTTATTTATTGGCACATTTGTCATTTTAGTTCTAGTGACACGGAATGTTTCGTTATTTATCGTTGTGCATTGAATACGTTCACATTTAAAATTTTAACATTGTTTTTCGTTTTTTTGGTTTTTTTTTTTTAATTTATAGGAATTTTATTATGGTTGGTTGCTTACAACATTCAAATATATAAAAAGGAATAAATAAAAGAAACTTAACTAAAACTATTATTAAATTAAAATATGGCGTCAAAAAATTCCTCCGCGTCGCTGTCGACTGGTAATGTACCCAAGAGACTGGCGGCATTGCCTCGTTGTATGGCAATGCCTCTGGCCAAGGTAAAAGCCAGCCTTTGGGTCATGGGAAGAGTCAACCAGCCGTTTGGAGATGTCATTATACAAAGCATGAGCACTCGGACCCCACGGCCCGAGGGTTTCAACCCCAAACGGCTCGAAAAATAATTGCCGATAAGGTTATTATACTTTCGCCGCTTGAGGTTTTCTGCAGCCGCAGCAGCAGCACCAGCACAGCAGCAGCTGTGCTAGGAAGATGGGATGGCGCAAGAGTATCGACACAAGTTGCATCCCACACTAAAGGCCTACCCACCTTCCATGGAAATAAAGACATGCCGTCCGGTCTCTTGCCATCGTCACGTGCCAAGCCATTGGGTTCTAATACAGCTGGAACGCCGACGGTGACAAGAGCACGTCGGATGATGTCATTAATATTCGCGTGCCGGGCTAAGCGGCCCGCACTACGGCTGCAAGACAGGCCGTGGTATCCGAGGCCGTTGACAACTTCGCCAAAGTGACAGCGATGGGGAGAACAACAAGGAGCTCCTAGACGCAGGGAAGCAGCGAGGCGGAAAGTAGTGTCGTCGAACAAAGTACCTAAGTTCGACGACGGTAGTGCATGAAGCCAAAGATCCGACTCCCACTTGCCCACAGCCAGCAGGCGCGCACGCTCCGCAGTAGTAGCAGACGTGACAAGTAAATCATTCAATACTACTCTGCAAAGCGGCTCATCCCACCGTCTCTGGGAAGATGGATTGTCGGGTGTATCTGAATTCGGGCAAGCGAGTCTCCAGGCATCCATAGCCTCGGTGAAGCACGGCACATCAAAATTAATCAGTGTGGGGGCTAGGATTTTCCTGATTAATTTTTCGGTGCCATGGACCGAGGATAAAAAAGCCGGTAAACTAATACTTGAAATTTTGCGGACGCCAAGGCCTCCCAAGCGAATAGGAAGAGTAGCTTGTGCCCAAGAACGATCGTCCATGGCCACATTTAAAATCGACGTTAATGTATGCCGCATAATTTGGTCCATTTTATCTAATAGATGACTGTGCATTCATAAATGGGAAGAGCGAAGGAAATATTTAATTTAGGGCCGAAACAACAGTAACGAATTAAGGTTATAGCCGAATGCATGTTAATTTGGAACAATCTTTCCGAAACGTCATTAAAATTTTGTATTTATTCCTCGATAAAAACGGGAAAGGAATTTTCAATGATTGGAGACCCAAGGAGACGAAGAGAACTTTTTTCAACAATTTTGATTTCCGGAGCTATTGCGTTAAATTGGGGAAGTGTCAGATGTCTGTTCGTACTGTCTGGTAAGTATAGTTCACATTTCGAAAGGTTGAGATCAAGGCCAATGGAATGAAGTTCATTTTTAAGGAATTGTAGGTCACTTAAAACAGATCCTACGTCGCCTCCCAAGGTTCCATCATCAAGATACCAAACGTTAAATTTGGAATTTAGCTGACGAATAATTGGGTGAATTGCTAAACTGAAAATCACAGGCCCGAGGGGGTCACCTTGTTGACAGCGAACAGCTGATTTCAGAAGGTTGTCCCGATACAGTAATTTAGAGGGGTATCTGTAGCATTGCCAAAGAAAACTATAGATTTGGGGTATTTCTTTTTTAATTTCTATCAGCAAGGTGTCCCTATTAACAGAATTGAAGGCATTCTTTATGTCAACTTTCAGGATGACCTCTCCTTTACCAGAATTTAGGTAGGTCGACAAAGCATGTACGGCAGCCTCATAGCCCCCTTTGGAGCCAAAACCTAGCTGCTGGAGCTGAAATTTTTCCGAAACAACCTCACCATAAAATTTACAGCAAATCTTGGCTGCTATACGACGGTAAGTAGTTCCCACGGCAACGGGACGAACACCACCATCGCTTTTACGCAGGGCGCATAAATTGGCCCCATACAGAACGTCGATGACGGCCTCGTTCACCTTGCCGGAGAGCATAAGGTTAATCAGAGCCGTAAGCTCCTTCAAGAGCAACTCACCAGCAGCCCCGGCGCCTAAACAGGTAAGGTCCTTAAGGTGCTGAGGAGTCAGGCCATCGAGGCCACCAGCAGAGCCGCTCCGGAAGGAGCAAACGGCTGTGACCAACTCTCGACCTGTAATGGTGAGGGAGTGAATATCTGAATCGGGGGGGTCGGGAAAAGAAAGGCCATCCTCTAGGGCAGGGTGTTTGCTCTCCAGAGCTGCGAGCGTTTCTGGAGAACACTGTGCCACTACATCACTACTAAAGAGAATCCTGGCTGCTCCGCTAATGTCACCCTCCCCTAACTTCGATTCTACTAAATGAGATATACCTCTTGAAGAGGGATATGATTGGGTCTGTAAATTGGAATCTAGATTATGAGCCAAAATATTACAGTTTTCTTTAATTTGTGCAGTTAAAGTCTTTTTGGTTGCCAAATCCTTTTGTACGTGTAGAATTCTGTAAGGGAAGGTGAGAAGCTGTTCCCAAGCACTTTGCGAGTTCTCCTGAGCGGCAAGACGTATGCAAACTGCTAGATGTTGTGCCACTAGAGGTCTAGTGCTGCGGGGGACTCGCTTCAAAACAGAAACAGAGTTTTTGAATTTTGAAAGGGTTTTCCAAAACGGGTTTAAAGTTGATGTAGTCGGTGTTGTAGGTAAAGATGTTGAGACAGGGTCTGAAGTGTGTGCATTTTGTGGTCTGTGTACCTTTCCAATATGCACATTCAGACCCCGCTTACCTTTAAAAAACCGAGCTTGGGTACACAGCGGACATCTCTCCAGGATGCTCAGTGATGTCGAAAGTTGACTAGCACTGACACTATTAACCACCACATCGCTGCTGCCACTAAGCATGGACCAAATTAAATTAAGTTACACTTAAACAAAAATAAAAATAATAACTATAGAAACTAAATCACTAAAAATATAACTCTAAAACGTCTATGTGACACCGATGACAAGTGTGACGGGAACGACGCAGACGCACTGGCGGCGGCCTAGGGCGCCGCCTCGCCGATACATTTCGACCACAGAACAATGTTCTGTGATTTCGACGCAGCCCTGGCCATGTGTAGGTTCCTTCTTGCTTGTGTTGTTTATTTTCTTACTTTCGCTCGTCAGATATATAAAACGGATTTTCGCCTGTCAGATGCTTCCAAGGGCGATCAGAAAAATTATGTTATTTATATATAGAAATATTCCTTATATTTCAAGCTACCGATTGAACATAAAAGTTTTTTTAATTATTATTAATATCATGAGTTTATTTACAATTTTTGATGTAATGATGTGTGTTCTGTCACTAATAAATATATAAAATATATTTTATACTTAATTTGTTCTGACGTGAAATCCCAAATTTTTTTTTTAAAGCGCTCTGATACCAAGCTCTACTTGCTTTTTTTGGTAGGTACATATTTTACTAAACGATCTTATCGACAGCATTTGCCATCCAAAGTATTTGCTTTGGCCAAGAAAATCTGTATATACATGAATGAAAATCTGTATATACGTGTACATGATTGCTTAATGAGCTATTAATATTCACTCGCACATTATTACCACTCTTTTTATTTATTTATGTCATGCTGTGTGTGCGTCCGTCGGGTCGTTACGTTCCCTAAAATATGGTTGAGCGAAGCGATGGCTGATTCATATGTCATACTCGTGAACGGGTCAACCTGTGGCTGGTCTGTCTTGCAAACTTGTCTTATTTTTATTATTTTGAACTATAGTTTAACTTTGTTTTTTCTTAGACAGTTTTTGACTTTTATATGTTTGACATTGTGAAAATTTAAACTGGTAATTGAAGTACGAACTGAAGAACTGATGTAAAGCAAACTTAATATATATATTAAATTTTTGTTTTCTCTTTTGTTTTTTTTATGTTTTGTGATTGTCATTTATATTTTGTGTTTTTATTTGTGATGGAAAGTGTCCTTTGGTAATAGGGCATTTTCCAATATTTTTGACGCTGTAAAAGAGAAAAGAGCTTGACACGTCTTGCTGGAGTTTCTTGCCGGTTCTTCTCAGTACAACTGATGGCATAATAACGTTCATAAGAGCTATTTGTAGCCTAAACTGAATAAATGATTTTGAATATTGAATTTGAATTTACGAAAATAAAATCATAACATATATATCGCAGCGCTGTGCTCAGAGTCTCAGACACATGAACAAGAACACACGACGGATAGATCCCTATTCATACGCTTTAAACGTTTTCAACACATTTATCTCGGCTTACGTTGCTCACTTGTGTCCGTTCTACACCAAAGAATAACCGGTATTTCACCATCTGATATACCGGGTCAGGTTTACTTTCAAATGTGCTATTATGGCGCTGTCCGACCCATGTAAATTCAACAACACTATCCTCTCTAACTTTGTAAGCCGAAACAGCCTTATTCAAATCATATTAAATATTTAAAAAACACATTTCTAGACATAAACAGATATCATCATCATCAGCCTATACTAGTCCACTGCTGTGTACATAGGACTCTCCAAGTGCACGAAACAACAGAAATATCAAGTGACTTCAAATTGCACAGCTCCCAAGAAGATAGGTACGTATTCGTAAATGTTTTGAACACATTTGTTTTGGCTTACGTTTCTCATTTGTATATAGCTCAATGATCATAACGTGCCCAACTTGTTTAAGGGTGCGCCGATCGAAAAATGCCAAAAATGCAGTGTTGATATAATTGAAAATACTGTCGTATTAAATAAACAAAATATATATTTAGTATCAAAGGGAACGTGTTTACCATAAATTCATACCACACTATAGTTTTTTCTACAATATTATTTAAAGTTTGGCAAAAATCATGAAAACGTGTGGCGGCGTTCAGTTGATGTCTTATAGTTTATCTAAGTTATTATATCTCTAATTATGTCTGAATAATCACCAATGTATATATGTATAATTAAAGGCCGGCAACGCATCTGCGATTTTTCTGGTTTTGCGGGTGTCCATAGGCGGCGGTGATTGCATCCCATCAGGTGACCCGCCTGCTCGTTTGCCTCCTTCTAATATTACAAATTTTAACAAATCGTCCGTCTCACATTTTCGGTTTATCGAACGATTTTTTAAATTATTATTTTTCAAATTAATACGTTAAATTCTCCATACAAAATTAGTATGGCCGCGCGGCATCAATTAAATATGGACGAAGACATTTCAAACAAAATATATGACACTTGTCAACGGACGGCGCACCCTTAATGCAGTACTAATTCAACAGCAGCAACGCGAATACAATGTCACAAGGATTTATTTAGCGGTTGCATTTCCCCCGTCACGAACGCTGCACTCCCGTAAAGGTAATTAGCATTTGTCGCTGGAACGACCTTAATTTTTGCTTTCCGTGACAACTGCCGTGGAGGTAAGCGGTCGCAAATAACTATTATCATAGTTAGGGCTTTCCTCGTTATGCGGGAAAACTGGTATTTTTGTGCTAACAATTCTTGAAGACATTAAGTAGTAGTGGATTCTGAAATATTATAGCCTTAAGGAGCTTAGAACCTAAAAAAATAAAGGGATACATTAAATATTATACGAGTATTATATCATTTGTTTATTTTTATTTTTTTTAAGTTTTTAGACTTCTGTATTAATTTATAATACTTACTTTACTTTACTTTTTAATTAATATATATATCATATCATATCATATATATCAATATCAGTATTTACTGATAATGATATGTTTTATGTATATATATTTTTTTGTGTTCACAAATTAAAAAATAAGTACCTCTTACCTTACAAGTCAGATATATGGGTCGATAGGTTAATAAATATACAAATGGTGTTTTTGTTTTGTTAAATCTATTATTGGTACGATTAACATTTACTAAACATGAAAACTTATCCCTAAGACACATTATACGCGCTGTTTATCGAAATGTCGAAATTTCAAACAACGATTTCATATTATTATAGAGTTACATTAAATCTTTATTAAAACGTTTTTTGAATAAAAATTGTGCTGGAAATGTTGCCATTTTGAACGATTCGGTCAAACTGATAACGAACACAGACTTACGATTCGCTAGTTGATTGTTTCACGACTAGTAATTTTTCATCTAATAATAGAGCTATAATTCTCTTGACATGACAAATACGCACAAATTACGTTAAAATTACAGCAGGAAGCGTGCGACATTTAGGATCACGTGCGTTGTGTAAGCCGTTCATTAGGGTGGTGTTGACAGAATGCGTGCGCGCCGCCCGCGCCTGGCACCGGCTATCGCGCACCATCGATGACTAATAAACCTTTCAGCCGAGAGTAGCCAACACAAACTAATTCCAATCTTATCACGAGCACAACAAAGCCTATAGCTAACGCAAACGTAACTTTGGCAGAGCGTAATCGCGACCTATCGACCAAATTAACTTTACATCTCATGTAACCCTTACCGCTCAACAAATAAAGTTCTGTTTCCATTGTTGTTCTGTGTAAAAACAGGATTAGTTTCAGTTATAATCGCGACCACTTCTAGGCAACACTTTAGAAGTTGCCCCCGAATTGAGCGGTCCGTGTCAGAATTATGTAGTTCGGTATCGGAGCTTACTTCTGCGTGAGACGCATTATTTCTTAATTTACTATTCGATTTCGTGACATGTCTATCTATAGTTAAGTATTAAGCGTGATTTTGATATTTCTTTTTTAACTACTTTCTCCACATTGCCTTCACGGCTTTAGTTAATAACTCATTGGTTATATAATGGTCTAAAAAGCTTCAATTTAGAAATATGTTTAGAGTTTAAACGGGTATAGTAATGTATAGTTAGGTTGACCACGAATCGTTCCAGAAATTTCAACCTCAATACCACAAGTACAATTATTGCGCTCAAAGTGATTGCAATCTTCAAAAACATAATAATAATTAAAAATCTGACTTTAATCAAACTTTTCTCACCATTAAAAGCAAATCCGTAAAACAAATATTTGGTATACGAACGGCGAAGTTGCTTTTCCTGTTGCATCTTTAATTAGGCGCTGCCTAATCCTTAAGATGATTTTCCTCTTGGATCTGTCGAAAATTTTTAGTGTACACTCCGAAACACTTTTTTTTGTTTTGCGACTCTCAAAAGTTTTATCAGCGCGAGCGGGCACCGCCAGATTACTCATTTCGCAATAGCCTCAGGCAATTAAAAAGGAAGGGGTAGTTGTATCATTAACCGGGAGACGGCCGTCTTAACAAGAATATAATGCAATTTTAAAATAATCCCCGCAAAAAAGAAATTAATGCAGGCACCTCTCCGGATTCCCTTTTTATCTCCTTAATTGGTTTTCACATCTTCCAGTGTAAAAAATATCGTGTTCTTTGTAATCTCGGGCGATGTTTTAATAAATATAACGAAGTGAGCCCCGAGCGGGAGAAAAAGTATGGCCACCCTTAAATAGAGCTTCACACTTGAAAGATCAACGTAGCAACTGGCGCGTTTAAGATTTATTGGGAAATAATTAAAGAGAGACTCCTTTAAAGAAAGTAATTAAACTAAATTAAGTGTTACTATGGCGGAAACATTAAGTTTATTAAGTCTTGACGTTTATTTTTTGTTTAACGACAATGCTGTAGATAGTTATGCAAGTAGTTTGATAGTAAATAACTGTGCATATCAAATAATAAAACAGTTTAAATCAAAACTCTACAAAAGTGTCATAGAACGCATTTTAGTTTCTTTAATATGAAGATAGTAAATTAGTTATTAACACATTCGTTATCTCACTGCACTAAGCAAAGGCCTCCGTTTTTTCATTGAAAAACCTGTAACACACTTGGCTCATTGATTGACTTGATTTGGGAATTCAAAAACCCAATACCACCGTTTTTCTTCCTGTAAATATTGTGAATACTAAAATAAGAAATCTTAATAGTAGAAAAATGATATTATAATAAAACTTTTATTTGCACACAAAAATCTGTCACAAACAAATTGGCAGAGAGACTAAAGTATGAAATAGGTGGCCTCACAGCTAACACGCAATTTTTTCCTAAAATCTTGGGTGAAATAAAAAAAATAAAAAAAAGAATAAAAATGTATATAGTACTACTATTCTTAAGTAGTTGTTCTATATACTTAATACAAAACTACCTACTAATTTTAGCTACATTTGTATTCAGACGATATAAAAGACAGCACAATAACGTTGTAGGTTGATATATACCGTCGTCCGATGTTTATAGCTTATGAGCGAAGTTTGTCGGTCCGTCTTTACGGCTAATACGCGATTTGAAGCTATAACACAGCCTTTAGAGGCTCTTACTGGTTTTTATCGACAAAAGTTCAGCTTCGAGATTTTATTCAAATGCGAATCAGTATTATTGATCGGTGAGCGTTGTTTCAACGCTTTTTTTGTTTATAGGGCCCTGTATTAAATTTTAAAAAACAAAATAAAATGTATAACATTATAACCAAATACTCTATTATCTTTATATCATTTAAATTAACGAAGCATATGTCGTTAATTTAAAATATTAATCCCTTATTATTTGAGGGTGTTAGAATAAGAACTTAGAATCGATTTTTAGTTCATTTAATATCACAAGATAACTCTAATGAATATATTTTGTACTAGCGGCCGCTAGCGGTTTTACCCTCGTTGTTCCCGTTCCCGTGGGAATATCTGGATAAAAAGTATCCTATGTGTTATTCCAGGTTATAATTTATCTGTATGCCGAATTTCAACCAAATCCATCCATCCATTGTAGAGTGAAGAAGCATCAAATATACGAACACACATACACACAAACTTTCACATTTATTAATAGGATAATGAGGCTGGAACAAGTTTAAAGGCTTTCCTCTAGCTCCATATTATCAAGAATCTAACATTTGACATGTTAAAACTAAACAAACGCAACAAAATCACGTTCACACCATACAATACAAAGCATTGTAATCCACTCATAAAGCCTCGGAGCCTTCGTCGCACAATGTCATCAACGGTAGTCGAAATTTTAATCACCCCCTTCCTCCCCTTTGCCCTGGGGCCTGGCCGCTCCTTACACGATATTCCCATTACTTAGTCCGTGGTATAATAAAATTTAATATAACCCGGAACCACAGGCGCAGGCAGCCAGCGGAGTTTCGGGCGGCACTGTGACCGATGCTAATACAGATTTCATTTTACTTCATTTCTCATGATTTCCTTAAAATTTGCAAATATTTTTTTATTTATATTTTTTAAAATTAAATAAAAAAGATAGATAACAAATAAGAACATGTTTCGTTGCCTTTTATTTAAAAAACTTACAGTAAAGTATTGATGTAATATTTAGCGAAAGTTTTACAATTTAATTTTTTTTTTATAAAATAGCTTGTATCTGACATACTACTCCAACTAACTGGTTACGAGTATTTAACAAAGAATTGTCGGAACATTATACTAACAGTGATGTTATAGCTAAAGGCTGATACGGATGGCGTACTTAAAACAAACCCAACAAAGTAAAAAACTATAAAGATGGTAAAAATAAAGACATCATCAAAACATAAATAACGTTTTTCAAATTGCTGCATAAGATAACATGAATTCTCTAATATATTACTCACTAGCGGCCGCTCGCGGTTTCACCCGCGTGGTTCCCGTTTCCGTGGAATATCGGGATAAAAAGTATTCTATATTTTAATCCAGGTTATAAACTATCTGTATGCCGAATTACATGCAAATCCATCCATCCGTTGCAGCGTGAAGAAGCAACAAATATACACACATTTGTAATATTAGTGTGATAAGCAAAGAAACGGCTCTCTTCCAAAGATAAACTTCCTTAAGGTTTCCGTGTAAGGCAATGTATGTAACTTTTAAGTTGCAAAGTGTTTTGAACAAATAAATGAAAAAAATAAAAAAAATATTACCAACACACTACGAGTCTGAAAATTCCAAATGAGTTGTACTATGTAAAGTTTAATTTCACTGTTATTATAAGTAAATGTCTTAAATGTGGTAGCTTGTCAATAGCTTATAGTTTTAATTTTGTTGTTATTTTTTCAATTTGTAATCTGTTAGTCATCCTAAAATAAGTAAATAAAATAAAATATCACACCCGTTCAAGTTTTTACTTAAAATTATCTTTCAAAAGTTTCCCAATGATTTAGTAACTTCATTTTTACGCCCGATATGTTAACCCTCCACTAACCCTTTTTCTTGGCATTCCTGTCCCAGGATAACTTTACACCCTGTAGTCACGGGAGGAATTGAGAAATGGACCGGTTAACGTTGTTATGGCCCCCAGCTACTGGATTAAGAGCGGGTTGAATGAAAAATGTTTTGTTTTTGCTACAACTATTGTGATGGAATTTATTGCTGCTTGTACGAGTATTGCGTGGGACATCGCTTTTTTGTACCTACATTATGGTTAAGAACAATTACATATACTCGTAGGAGAGATTGGTTTAATCACATAATACTAATTATTTTTATTATAATATGGCAGGGTGTAGATATATAAATATAAATTGTACTTAGGTACTAAAATTCCTTTCAATAGTTAAGAAGCAAAGCAAAAGATTAAAACTTAAACATAAATTATGATTGCCTAACTAGAATAGCGTGCATCATTTAATGACTTGGTACTTATTAAAAAATATGAATTATTATTACTATAATTTTTCTGTGTTTGAATAGCTGATATTAATATGGATAAGGAAGGATACTTAAAAGTATGTAACTAAGTTTGTCGCCCATAGCATTATGGTATCCTGACAGTTGAAGGTAATACAGCTCTTTAGTAGGTTTGTAGGTAGTAGCAGGAAAAGATTCCAGATGAAGTGTGCTTTTTTTCGACTTTTGGGCTTATCGTCACTTTACTTTGGGAGAAATGAAGACAAGATAAACCTCGATATGGTTTTATAAAAGAAACAAGAATGTACAGATATATTCATCGTCATCATCATCATCAGCTCATTTTTATGTCCCCACTGCTGGGGCACGAGCCTTCCTTATGGATGGATAGGGAGAACGGGCCACAAACCACCACGTAGGCCCAGTGCGGATTGGTGGTTGTTAACGACTGCTAATGCAGCCGGTACCAACGGCTTTACGTGCCTTCCGAAGCAAGGAGGAGCTCGCGATGATACATTTTTGGTCACCCATCCGATGACCGGCCTTTGCGAAAGTTGCTTAACCTCAAGCACTCGAGCGCGTTAACCACTGCGCCATCAAGCTCCTCATTATCTATGAGTATTTATGAAAAAGGTGCACATTACTAAAGTCCGATAATTTGTGATCGATTTTTTTGTAGGTGAAAATGAAACGTATGGAATTCTGTGTTGTAACGCACACGTACTAAGCGTCGGTCAAAAAATAGGTGATAAAACCTCGGTGAAAACATATGTCTGATTGCCGGTCCTACAGCCTGTCGTGGGCGGGCACCGTTAGTCTACCATTTCGCAAATGAATATTTAAAACGTACACTAATAACCCACTTGCTCTCATTAATAGCGAGTGCCGATTGGAACTTGTCAACTTTAATTGCAACTCAAAGGTTCACGGTTGCCAGAACCGTAGGTACTTTTGCTAACTTGCCGAGTTGACGCCGCTAGCTCATTACCTTGAGAGCCTTATTAGGAGCGAGGCTCTGATGAGTTGTAGAACGTAAAACTTTTTGCTGTTTACCATTTTGTGATTAAATACTACACCTACTTTTTAATTTGTACTTTTTTTACCGCGTTTTCGTTGCAATTTTGAGGATGATGGAGATGTGAAAGTTTTTATTCTGAATTATTGGGTGCAGCCCATTTAACAAATCCTCTTTTATAAAGGAAAATGTTTTAAATTATTCAAGCAAATTAACGTTATGGTAAAATGAATTATGACAAGTGTTAATTTGTTAAGATGACCATTTTATGGCGTTAATAATAATAACAAAAGAAGCACACGGTAATTTTATCACAACGAAACTCGTTTACAAATTTATTTATTTTTTGTTTTTGCCTGTATTTATTATGTTTGACATAAGTTCACTTTACGGCTTATTTTTACAATTATATTTTTTTACAAACCAACAATTCAATAATTCGAAATTTTACCATGATCATAAAAACCACATCGTCGGAACATTCTAGCCATAAAATTTAATTTGGTAAGTAAGTCGTTACAGCGTTCAGTTCCTCAGCGAAAGTCGTAAATCAAAGCACATTCGCACAACGCGTAATTATCCGTGCGAAGTGCTTTCTTACCTATACGAGGGATGATTATACGAGTACGTGGGTGAGTCCTTACTTAAGATACTGTGTTAGTAAAAAAGTAAAGTAATTAGCCCGTTTCACTGTTGGGCAAACACTTCCATCATTGAAATCAAGTCATCGAAATTAATGGTCAGCTAAATAAGGTAAGAAACATTTTTGACCTGCACAACACATAACAATAAAACATACAAAAAAAAACCAACTTCAAAAAACAGAAAACTAAAAAAAGTAAAAACAGCTCTAAAAGGATAAAAATAATATTGAAATCATATTAATAATTACTTAGATACGCATATCAGTTTTAAAGAAGATCTATTGAAGTCGAGTGGTTGTCAGTCGGCTGAGTGACAATTTTGTTTCATTTAAACTTTTATAGTTGTTCCATTAACTCCACTTTTTTATTGTAAAAGCCCCACCCGATTTCAATAGACTTTCTTTAAAACTGATATGCGTATCTAGGTAATTCTTAATATGATTTTTATCTTTTTAAAGTTTTTTGTTTTTTGTTTTCTGAAGTCGGTTTTTTTTAGTGATGGATAGACCTAACAAGGATGCTTCTCGGATGAGAAAACGACGGCCTAGTAGGTATTCCTAAGTAAAACTGCAATCTTAATTAGGTATTATTTTTGTACGAACTGAACATTTTGGCATATTGAACCGTATGAAGTAAGCCCAACAAAAGGTAACTGCTGTAAATCGTTGAAGGATTCCCTCGACTGTCTATGGTCTCCATCATCAGACCTGTAATAGCACTTATAACCCATATGGGTAAAGTTCTCATCAATAGAAATGAATTAAGTCCAATCACAAGGTAGCTACTGTAAAACGTTGAAGAGTTCCCTTGACTGTCTTTCGTCTTCATCATCAGAACCCTAATGACAGTCACAACCCATCTAGGTGTAAAGTTCTCATCAATACAAACTAATCAAGCCCAAACACCATGTAGTTGCTGTAAATCGTTGAGGAGTTCCCTCGACTGTCTTTCGGCTCCATCATCAGATCGACTCCAGACCTTCATAATAACTTAATAGTACACAACTAGCCTTCTATACGTCCCTATAATATTTAAAGAATAATCCCATAACTCCTAATCGTTGAGGAGTTGTGTCTCCCATCATCATCATATCGTCATCAGATGATGACTACAAGAAGCAAATATATGATTATTTAGAAATTATATGAAATACATAGGTACGTGCCTATAAAATTTGAGGGTTTCCTTCGATTTTCCTGGGATTCTATCAGATTCTATCTATATCCTGACTTGGTGGCAATGGGACCACCTCAGAAGTATGCTCTTTGAAATAGATAATTTTTGAAATCGGTTAACAAATGACGGAGAAATCGCTGGACATACATAAAAAAAACATACACGTCGAACATAGAACCTCCTTCTTTTTTTAAGTCGGTTAAAAAGGATACATGGACGAATTTGAGTCAATTATGTAAAACAAGTCGCGGATTGTGCTCGGTGGCGTGCACTTGGAGAGGCCTATGTCCAGCAGTGGACTAATGTAGGCTGATGATGATGATGACGATTATGATGTTAAGCAAATATCATAATCTTCATCATCATCATCATCATATCAGCAAAAAGATGTCCACTGCTGGACAAAGGCCTCCCCCAAGGATCTCCACAAAAAAAAGCAAAATAAAAACAAGTAATTTAAAATAACTCACACAAAGAAAAGAAAATAAAATATATAATGTGGCTGTGCGAAGCCAACGGGAAGCTTTCTCAAAGATAAATATTATTAACGGGATTATTACCATGTTTTTTTTTGTGTTCTTGGACTTCGACCCTAAGTAAGATGATTTCAGAGTTTTGTTGTTTAAGTTCGGCTACCTCCTCACGCAGGTGCCGTATTTCCAACACCAGCTCCGTGAAGCTGTCGGGAACACTGAGACCTGGACCCTTGTGAAAGTATTATTGAGCTCGAAGGAGTTACGGACTGGAGTCCCCGAATTATCACGTTTAGGTAGATTATCTACACAAATTGGAGAGGTCCAAGTTTATTTAAACTCGTCAGACTATCCTTGATATGCTTGGGCGGGGATTGTGAGGCACTCTTAAGTCATATAATAGTTGACACTTACTACATTCCATATAGTTTAGAGTAAGAATCCGCTTGCCACATGCGTTACAAGTAGTAAACATTTTAATGCAAGTGCGAGCTGGATCGCGCAGTTCCGTCGATGCCAAGTAACTTTATTTAGAAAAGCGCCTGTTACATTCTTCATTGACTTTGATACAGTAGTAAAGCGTTTTTCGAGTATCGTTTCTAACTAGTAAAATATAAAAAACAGATAATTATCATGTATTATAATTCAAAGTCTAAAGAGTTTTCGATGGTGTATTCGTAAAACTATGTACAAAACAGAATTGTAGCGATGATTTCGCGGTACGTTATCCTCTACCCGAAGCCTTAATTTCTAATTACCAAGAGACAAATGCTCATCGCAACCACAGCTAACATGTTCCTTATTAAAATGCTAAAGGAATGTTCATTCATTACCTCCAGACGCCGTGCAACAATGTAGATCCCGCTAGATATCCAGTCTGGAGACGGCTAATAAACTCGGGAAACGGGTGCATGAATAAAATTATAATGCATCTCAGCCGGTGCATCGCTATTAGGTACCTACTGTTACAAAACACGCGTCGTGTACGCATTCCTTGAAGTGACAAATTATTTTAACATCCTTTAATTATTTATATATTTTTATATTACTTAGTTCTACAATTTTCAAGATTTTATATACTTAGGTACAGGTGTTTTGGAATATGTTATTGCCAGAGGTCGGAATTAGGTAGAGTTATTTATTTACTGATTTCATACAGCAAAAGAATAAAGTGGATATGCCTCAAATCCCGAAACTAATTTTAAGGAGCAAAAAAATCCCGTGATTTAATTAATAAAAAAGTTATTTACTTTTACACAATTTAAACTACTGCATGCGCGACTTTGCCAAATTTACATCAACGACATCGGATGCCCGAAGTTGCAAAATTCCCATGCGCACACGCTATGTTGCCACATTTGTAGTTCGCACAACATAGCTTGTGAGAACAAAAGAAAACAAAAGCCGAAGTGCAATTAGAAATCCCGGGAAAATCCATATTAATATCAACATTTCGATGCAAGTACATAAATACCTACCTAATTCCGACCCCTGGTTATTACTCATACATCCCGAAAAGAGACAGGCATTAAAAAACCAATAGTGTCATGCATCATCATCATCGTAATTACTTCCCTACATAATGATCTTGGGCAGATTGAGCCCAATCTACCCACAACACTGGCCATTTGGCCAGTGTTGTGGGTAGATGTGGTAGAGTGGTCAGTTCGCATTGGCGAACGTGTCCTCCAAGCACGGTTGCTGCTCTTGTGTTCTTTGTATTAAAAAATACTCAAATATATATAACAGGTGCTTTTTACGATTTTTATAATCAATTATGACGGTAAACCGTCGGTTTCATGACGACTTTTATAAGGCAAAAATATGTATGGGTTTTTTACTGTAAGCCGTAAGCTGTAAGTTACACGTAAGAAATGCCTTAGCAGAATGTTCCAAAATATTCCCACAATCTAGGCATTCGTAATCGCGCATTTGAGGTCGCGTGCATTGTGGAAAGCTGGAACTCGGCTACGAACAAATAACCATACATGGGTGGGTTCGAGTCCCGTCAGAGACAGTTCTTTCAGGTGCAATTTTATGACATGATCACGGATTGAAATAAGTCTAAACTTAAATAGTGATAATAAGTCGGTTTCAAAGATGCATCTAAGTTGTTACAAATTTTGTTACAAAAAAATGATGTATGATAAGAATAGCTAAATCTCTATTTTGGCAAACAGAACTAAACCCGTAATAAAACATTTAGCGTGAAACGGAACGAGCCCGTAACGAAACGTCGCGCGTCGGCATAAAATTCCGCTAGTAGATCCGATCCATTTAGATAAGTGTTGGCGTAAACTTCACAAAACATTAGACGAATACTTGTCAAAACCCATAAGTTCCCTATACGGGGACCTGCACAAACCTTTAGAAACAAAACACCTCAGCCTAATCGCTTAATCAAAATTTATTCCGCACTTTGATTTTAAATTTGGAAAGCAACATTTATTACTGTGCCCCTCGAAGAACCCTACGCGAGTTCATTATCGCGGATTAAGCCTGCGGAATATTTTATCGATCCGCCAGTATTCATTTTCAATTAAGCGCCAAGTATTTTATTAAGTTTGAGCGAGGAATTGATGAGTTTCGCGAACTAATATTTACAATGGGAGGCGTACCTGGCTGCGGTCTGCGTGGATTATGTGAGCGCGTGTCTAATAAAAGCGCTGTTTAATGAGGTTAGGTGAGGTATAAACCTTCTTGATCGAGATTTCAATTTGTTCGTTATGTAGGTTGGAACCGAAAAAGACAATCAAAAGAGTTGATAGATCCCGCTAGTGAATTATGCAGATCTTTTTATAATTGGAGATTTATACTTTGGTTATGAAAAAGCAACACTGGATATAGACTCAGATAGCGTAAAGTCAACAAACATCAAAAACAAAATAACAAGCCTTCTTGAAAGATTGCGTGTTATTCACCTTGTTAAATAATTAAAATATTATTCTGTGTTTCAATAGTTACATACTTAGCTGACCCTACCACCATGTGGAACCATAGCTAGGACTTCCTAGCTATGGTGATCTGACCATAGCTAGGAAATGATGATATCTGACTTCAGAGTGAGAGTTTCATTCTTAGGTGTTATGTAAAACATGTAAAGTTCTCTATATATAGCTATATATATCCCACAGCTGGGCCTTTGCCTCCATCATTAAAGTCATCGCTACAATTGATGGGTATTGGCTTAATCACCACGCTTGCCAAATGCAGGTTGGTGATCACAAACTCGGACTATGCACCAAAAAATCTGAAACGCACTTTGCCCAACTTAGGAATTGAACCCAGGGCCTTCGGGTATCAGACCGAACGTTTATCACTCGGCCACCGAGGCGTGTACTTAAGTGTATATCACCGCAAGTGCAATAACCCACCACGCTAACCAGATGCAGATTGGAGGGTTTAATCGACAACTGTTTTTATATCTTTTTTTGTCTCATAAATAGATTATTAAAGGTAGGAGCAATTAACCGCACCCATCATCGCGTACACCTGCTAGTGGGAATTGCATTAGCAGCAGCCTCTGTATAGCCTTTGGCGCACTTGGAGCTCTTATTCAACACTACTGCTGGGCTGCGCAGACGAGCGACAGAAAAACTGCATAGTTTTATAGGTCTTAAAGATTATTTTAAGACCGCTTTTATTATAATCGCCAGCTTATGAATATGGGGCACGAGCCTTCCCTATAAACACCACGGGGAAAATGGTTAATAAACTACCACGCGGGCCAGTGCTGATTGGTGGGTGTTAACTGACTACTAATGCCGCCGGAGGGGCTCAAAACTATACATTTTTGGGCATCCATCCGAAGACTGGCCTTTTTTTTCTAATTTGCGGGTAAGCACAGTGCCTTGATCTCACCTGATGTTAAGTGATGATAAGGCCAAAGGTGGAAGTGCACTTCACCCGGATCCTCAACATGTAAGGCACTGGCTATCTTATCTCTAGCTGCCGGAGCACAACAATGCTACAAACATTGATGTTATGGCGACATATTAAGATAAGATGGTAGTAGCTAGCCAGGCGGGCAAACAAGCCCTACCACCAAACCGAGTACACAAACATGTACCCCCCGCTGGGAATCGAACCCGGGACCTCTGGGTCTAAACCGGTGGTCTTAACCACTAGATGACTAGACCACAGAGGCGGCCTTTGCGAAAGTTGCTTCTTAAGCAATCGCAGACCGAGCGCGTCTTCAAAAACGTGCTTCAAAAACTTCAAAAACAGCACCGGCTTCAAAAACTTCGTTGGCTGGCACCGACTCCAAAAGTAACAATAATTGTACCTATATATTTTCTTAATAAAGTTATTGTCTATATAAGTTTAACGCTTATTTTTTACTTTTTAGTGCAATTTTATCAGTCAAATTTTTTGGAGTCGGTTTTTTTTTTGTTAAAATTTTTGTTTATTTCTTGCTTTTTAGTGATTCGTTTCGATCTATTTATCAAAAGCGAATATGGGTAGACCTACTAAACCCGCTGCTCGTATGAGACAGCGCCGTTTAAATGAGACAAGCAAAGAAAACAAGAAACGCCTACTTATCTCAAAGTAGGAAATCAAAAACTGAGTTCCGGTGCCTGTCTTCTTTTGCTTCGTCATAGTCGCTTAACTATCTTAATCGAGATATTTTATCGCCACCCGTGAAATACTTATCATTGAGGAGTTCCGATGGCAATCTGTGGTCTTTTTCATCAGTTACACTTCATCAAATGATACTTTCTGAATGCAAATGCTTGACTTATTTTTGAAAATACCAAAATCGCGATAGGTATGCCTACAATATTCGAGGAGTTCCCTCAATTCCTTGAGGATCCCATCATCAGAACTAAACCAAATTAAAATGGGACCACACGGGAAGCACCAGCTTTCAAGTAAAGAAAGAATCATCAAAATCGGTTCACTCAGTCGTAAGTTCGGAGGTAACAAACATAAAAAAAAATACAGTCGAATTGATAACCTCCTCCTTTTTTTGAAGTCGGTTAAAAATGTAGGCACTACAGGTTAAGGAAACTTTTCAATGACATAAGTAGGTGCCACGGGCCCATCGTCGTGCACACCTGCAGGAAATTACATTACCTGCATCCGCAGTAGAGCCTGAAACACTAAAAGTTTATTCACGCATAACTGCTGGGCCGCCCACATCACGAGTAGCAGAAGAGAACTGATGTTATTATAAACTTGATATTTTGTTTTCTGTTTTAATGATACTTGTAATCTATACTACACTGTTGTCGATCAGATCATTAGGTTTTAATAACAATGGTTTTTGGTATTACTTATCATGAACGCCATTAGTAGTTGTCCTACAACTGCCCGTTACCAGTTTTCAACAAATAAGCCGGTTCTAACCGCGAAACTACACCCCACATTAGTAGGTGCTTCGGATTCGAGTTGCAGCCTTAAGACGCCTTAACAAAAACGCCGCGTTCAAACCTCGCGTCTGCACCCACAAAGCGATAGCCTATTTGCTTACGGGTGTGTAAGCACAGCGTAGGTGCATCGGGCTCGAGGTGCAGCAGCCTTCAGAAGTTAGACGCCGGCTCGGAAACGCGCCGCGGCCCAGGAAATTGAAGTCACCTCCCGCGCATTCGAAGCACGAACAATGCTTTGTGAAAGAACGTCTAATTTATCTGCGCCTCCTTTTGAGGATGCGATTTAAATTAAATATTGATTCCGCCTTTGTGGTGGGATTGTGTGCTCCTTGCTGTTTATTCAATATTGATATGTTGCAAACAGAGTAAACGGTTTTATAACTGACTGTTTGTTGCAATTGAATGTTAGAACTTGTAAATGGCATTCCATTAATACTTTAGCCATCTTCAATGGTTGAAGATTACGGGTGAAGTGCATTTGCACTGTCACCTTCATCACATCAGAAAGATGAAAGTGAACTCTAGGTGCTCTTCAATATAAAAAGCTCTTTAGTTTGACGACAAACAGGAAAAGAGTTTTAATTCAATTGTTATTTAATTAAGGTTTTATCTAAAAGACTAGTAAGTAAAGGATCTACAATATATTTTCAAGACTTTCTCCTTCTTCATGTGCCATCTCCTATCAGTGGTCATGATGTTGCGGTTCGGAAAAGTTTTGAAAACATTTATAAGTTTAATTCCAAGAAGAAATGGAAGTCAGGTAGACTTCCAAATGTTTCGCCTTAGGGAGGCAGTGGTCTTAAGACGCTATTTGCTCTTACTAAACCTCAATTACCGTGTAGGAAAAAAAAGTGAACTTAGTAGGAAATTATGAATTAGAACCATACAATGTAGGTAAGTGACACAAACACAGAACGTTTGAAGCTAACTCCTTGGTTCCTTCTTCTTTCACAACCCACACCGCTGGTAACGGGCCAAGTTAGCCCGTGCATCTCAACCGAAACGTCGGCTATGGAGTGTCCGACGTTTAGGTCGAGATAAACAAAAGCTTAAAAGCATACCTATATAACACAAACAACCTGTATAAAACAGCACCCTAACTAATTAACTAAAATTCAATTCCATCTCGTCCGAAATACAATATTCATTTTCGATTTAGCAAGACTCTCCCGTAGACGCCAACCCGCATCCCGCTTTTACCCGCTCCGCCTGCATTTAGTGGGCTGCAGACGCACTCACTTGATATCCCATTTATCTGACGGGATACTGAGTTATCTCGTTCGAGAATGCACGCCAACTTTTCACTTTGGCTGCAACGTTGTTACCTTTAATCAATAACCTTAGTTTCAATGTTAGTTTGTATTTGGGCGCGTGCATCCGAGCGATGTTTAACTCGCTAGTATAATTTGAACCTTCTGATAATAAAGCGAAAGTTTTAATTGGGCTTTAATATACAGTTACTTACAAGCATAAATATTCGACTATTGACAAATCGTAAACAGTATCTGCACCAGAAAGTGTGCTTGCTTAGCAAAAAAAGATGAAATATCCTAATTTACTTGCTTTTAAACTATGACATCGTATGCCAAGTAAAGTCTATAGTTTTAGACATTATTGTTTAAAACTTTCCTGTAAATCAATTTCAATAAGTTTTATAAGATTAATTGATAACTTGAAGTAATTTATTCCGCTTTACCATATATTTCTTAATCAATAACAAGCAGATAATATGCGGATATATGAATTGATTGATTAAGTCACTAAAAATAAATAGATTCAAATGCAGTCACTTCAATACATTTTCAAATCCTGCTAGTAAAATATGTTTAACATTAATTTGATTGCGGTGTTATTATCAAATATGTTAACCAATTTCGTATTTTTCTATTGAACTGAAAATCAAATCTTATCTATCGCGTGTTGCTCCAAAAGACGATTAACTCTCGACTCCTTTGCGAGTGTCTGCGGCAATATGTGCGAAATGCACGAGCAATTTTACATGCAGCTATTAGTCAAACGAGTAGCTCCAACTCGAGTCGACAAGGCTTAGCGGGCTCATTGCTGGCGCAATAGCCGCCTTCGCGAAACGAAAACTTTTCGAAATGCCCCGACAGGCCTTTATTAAAACCTACAGAGCATATTGCATAACTGACGGCAATAAGTAAAGCGGTCGTCTCTCGCCCGCAACGGATTCAATATTCGGAGTTGGAAAGTTTTATTATTGCGGGCGTAAATATAATGAGGGCAGGTGAGCCGGTTTTGTCTGCCGGGATTAACGGGGGTGCGTTACCAACGGCACTGTTCTTTGGAGAAAAAAATAAAAACTAAAAAAAAATTTTACTCTTCATATTATTTTATCCTGACGTTTGGAACACCTTGCTACAAAAAATACTAAAATACAAAGAAGACCGACACGTACACTGAGAGTTACATACAAAAACAGTACCTTAATTTTGTATGCAATGCAGTGCTTTCATGATTATTTTATAGGGCTTTGTTTACATAAAATATTGTTTTATATAATGTCTTTTAACTAAATACTGGTGTTAATTAACATAGCATGTGCAAGCGGCTTTTCACAGCATGGTCCTATCATAAGATTACTTACAATCTCAAATTTAGGTATACTACCCGATTGATGCCCTGGTGTAGCATTGCCGATCTTCTTAGTAAACTATCAGCATAAATATAATGAACTAACGCTAGTTGTCAGGCTAAAAATAACATTGAAATTCAATACCGTCTCTGTGGTCTAGTGTTTAAGACCATCGGTTTAGACCCAGAGGTCCTGGGTTCGATTCCCAGCGGGGGGTACATGGTTGTGTACTCGGTTTGGTTGATGGTAGGACTTTTATTGTCTGTCTGGCTAGCTACCACCATATTATCTAAATATGTCGCCATAACATCAATGTTTGTAGCATTGTTGTGTTCCGGCAGCAAGAGAGATAAGATAACCAGTGCCTCACTAGTTGAGGATTCCGGGCGAAATGCGCTTCTACAAATTGGCCCTATCAATATCATCACTTAAAGGTGAGATCAAAGCAATATGCTTACCTGTAAAATATAAGAAAAACCGGCCAAGTGCGAGTCGGAATCGCGCACGATGGGTTCCGTACCATTATATATAAAAACGGCAAAAAAATCATGTCTGTTGTTTGGGAGCTCCCTTAAATATTTATTTTATTCTGTTTTTTAGTATTTGTTATAGCGGCAACAGAAATACATCATCAGTGAAAATTTCAACTGTCTAACTATCACGTCCCTATCTACTGACCCTGATAGGTAGGGTATGGCAGCTGGAACTACGGGTCCGGCTGTCTTTTCAAGGGTACCACGGGAGTTCCGGATCCTAGGCCCCCTGCCGGTTATGCCTTCGCGGGCGTCTCCGGCAGGCCCCGGACATGGGTTGGACTCGTGGTGGCATGTGGTTAGCTATAGAAGTGGGAATGTTCGTCTGCCTGGTTGGTCTGGCCAGGCTTCCATTTCGTGCATAGCGAGCGGGTCTTAGTAGCGGTCCGGAGGGGGCCTGAAGCGAAAAGATCTGCGGGGTACGTGAGTTACCCTTAGTTGGTGTGGTGCTCGGTGGTTTTCACTGAGTAGTTACTCCAACATCTCCGGTACTAGTCTGGAGAACTAGTAGAGGTGCCCGCTAGATGCAAAGGCCTCCGGTTTAATCAGCCGCGTAGGAATTTGGAATTGATCAGGTGCCTGGATGGGTACCGAGAAGTGAGTGTGCTTACAACTCCGCCACCAAAGAGGACATTTGGTAGTTGGCTTTAGAGCTGACGGCCCAAGCAGTGGTACACTGCGAGTTGTGCTCTTAGTGCAACGAGAAGTGAGCGAGCTTACAGCTCCGGTGACCTATCTGGATATTAGGTAGTGGACTATACGTGTCCACGGGGCGACTAGCTTGAGACACTAGTCTTAAAAGTACTGGATGAAGGATGCGTACCGGCGTGTTCTGATCTGGCGTTATGACCTGACGTAGATGGTCCCTTGTGCTTGCGCAAGGTTATTCTGACACCTACTTTGTAACCGGAAGGTTGGTAGGGGGTGTCAGTATAAACTTTAAAGTAGTGTATAGCGGGTTGTCTAACTATCACGGTTCATGAGATACGGCCTGTTGACAGACGGACAGACAAACAGACGGACAGACGGACGGACAGCGGAGTCTTAGTAATAGGATTCCCGTTTTACCCTTTGGGTACGGAACCTTAAAAATGAGCGAAATCAAATATGGCCATCGGGAACATACCATTGGAATACGGCTACACTTGCGGCAAGACAGCAAACGTTCATACTAAGTTAGCTTCGCGTAAATTAGTTGCTAGTTTTAACTGTGACTGTGGCCTTAAGACGTATTGCAGGAATGCTGGAGCTGTATTCGGCATTACGCCGAGCCAAAATGAATAATCCTTCTTCGAATTTAACTCACTTTGCAACTTATCAAGTCTGAATATTCATAAATTTGATAAAGCTTTAGAAAAGTTGTGTTAAAATGTTATATTAAGATTTTCTGTAATATATGTATATATGGCCTATAACACAATTAAATAAAACGTTCTTCGAATTTGAGTTATTTTAAAACTTATCAAGTTTGAATATATATTATGATAAAGATACAAAAACTTTTACGTGAAAATTGTATGTAAGATTGTCTCTTTAAAATGGCATATACCTATATAGGTATTAGGTGTGAAATATCGACCTGCGCTAAGATCGACCTACAAATATATAAAGCCTCTTTGTTTGTTCTTAATTATATTGTTGTTGTTGTTGTTGTTGTTGTCTTCATAAAACACGACTGTAGCGAGCAAGACTCAAACCCACCGCATTAGTTTCCTTGCCGAATTTAGCAATTTTTTATATCATAATAAAAAATTAATAAATAATAATAATAATTATAATTAAAAATATAAATTAATATAATTAATTAATATTATTATTTTTAATTATTTATAATTTTTTATTTTTTATCTTGAGCATCCGAAATATGTTTACAATATATTATACTAATTATATTTGCTATCTATCAGTTAAGACGAAACATATAATTAACTATTTAAAAAAAACTATTTGCATCGTCATATAGATATTTAAAATATAATTACACTTTTGTAACCATGAAAACTTACAAAGCTTATAAGTTGCAAGTATTAACACAAACCACGTAATCATTATGCACGTACACACAAGGCTTTTTGCTTCTTGGCCAAAAACTCACAGACCAGTGCATCTAGAGGGCCGTAAATTATCAAATATCTAGTCCAGTCCCAGTTTTTGCTTTCTTAATTATTCGAGCGAATGAGACAGTGTAAGCATATGTGATCGGTGCGAAAGAGAAAGCTTATGAAGCTTTGTGTATAACTAATGATGCTGAAAACTTGTGGAAATAGTTAAAGCCGCAAATCCATTCAGATTACATTATACTGCATCATCATAATCATGTCATCTCATCTTTTAAGTACAGGTCATTTACCCAAAAGAAATCTATAAATTAATACGTGAAACAAAAACTTTGTACCCCTTTTTACGAAAATTGCGCATACGGAGGAGTATGAAATTTTGCACACTTATAGTTTATATCGAGAAGGAGTACAGAATGTTAATATTTTTTTTAAATTATATATAATACATTAAATCAATAAAACAAACATTTCACACACTACCATGTAGTTGACACGCACGCATATGTATTTGATACACACGCTTAAATACTCTTTTCAAAAATTTCAAAAATGGAAGAGGAGCGGCCTAAATCTAAAAAGTTCATAACGGAAAAGAGCTATTTTGCTCCCACTTATAGAGGAACAAAGCGACACTTTTCGAATAGAAAGGATGAAAATAATCTTATTGATTTATAAAAACGTCTATATAAGCATATTTAGTAATTCGTACTTCGTAATGGGCGTTGCAAATTTATTAAATGCAATTATAAAAGAGGCACGACCGCCTGTGGACGCTGTGGGTTCACCCACCACACAGCTGCGGCAGCCGCCTTCGTCTGGCAGAAACTTTCCGTTTAAATTACTAAAAAAAATCTGTGAATTTACAATTGTTCGGTAGCTTTATACGCTCTAGCAAATTGTAGAGTTGAAATGTTTTCGAAGCGAGTTTCCAATGCGGTTGAGTCCAGTAATTTAATTCTAGACGAATTTTCAACTATTAAAATTAATAAAATACAAACGAAATCGTTGAAATAAGGTACATTAGTAATTATCTTTAAAATAGTTCGCTTCTTTACTATTATTAGTTATTTGTTAAACATATACACATAATAAGAACATAAGCAGTTTTTATAGCTAATACAATAATAGTAGAAAGGAATGGAAAAATGGTTGTGTTTGACTAAAATTGATGACATTAGTAGTATTAAGTTAATGTGAGAACAGAACAGTTCAGAATAAAGTGGGTTCTCTTGTAAATAAAATTGGAACAAAATTTTTTTATAATAAATTCATGTTCCTCTAAAGTAAGATATTTTTGTCTATTGACGATTATCGTGAGTTGCTGTTGTTCACCGTAGTCACGTGATGATGACGCTTTCCGCACTCTATGATAAAATTGACAGAGTAAAATGACACAGTATACCTATAGGTATTTAAAGTCATTACATACTGTGGTAATGACTCCTTTGATGCGTACGTAGCTGAAAATCATCGTTTTGCTCCCCGGCAACTGTATCGCTGAGCTACGACCTTATTGCACTGCTGCAGCACACACATGCCATATTTGTAGGGTTATTTTAAAAATATGTTATGCTTAAATCCATTGTATCTTTGTTTTATGTATGTGTGTCTATGGTTTTTGTAATAAATGTTTTATATGTCTATCGATATTACATGTTAATTTTCAATTGTTCAGATGTTAGATTCTAATATTTATACTAATTATTAGTACCCACAACATTAAAACTAATTATCTACTAACATTAAAATAAACTTAAATTCATGCTTGCAGAGTAAGAATTAAAAACGTTCACTGACGTTTTTCCCGTGGGATGGACTGCGGTAGACCAGCGTCACACAGCAGTGACGCGGCGCGGCATTCTGCACTCTAACCACAGTACACGGAATTGTTTTACTATACATATAGGTACAATTCCTTATACTGTACTATTGGATGCGATACATTACAGACCCGTTGTAAACATTATTTATTTTCACTTTAATTAATACTAATAATAACTTATATAATTCTTAAAGACATTGTTTACAGTCAGAATATAAATTATTAAGTGTTTTTAAATTCAATCATAACAAAAAAAATCTGTACGACTTTCTAATGAAACTTTTGTTTGTAAAAATTTATAAATATGCCCAGTTTTGCCTGATATTTGAAAATGTTATGATCGGAAGTCGAACGAAGTTGTTAACATTGGACAAAGCTCACTTTGACTTACAAAGTAAATTGGTTGTGTTTACAAATTTGCGCCAATGGATACAACTACAATAGCTTAATGTTACCAGGCCCTACCCTTGGCCCCAATGCCCCTTTTGACCAGAAGACGCAAATTCACATCCCGTTCGTCGAAATTTTTATCTAACAAAGATATCTAGTCTGGCAAAGTTATGTTAGGCAGTTGAACTATTAAAAAAAATGTAAATTGGACCCCAAAATATTGGTAGGCTCTGCAGACCTACTATTATTTGGTTTGTGATAGACCCCATCTCGACTCAAACATCTGTGCTTCAGCTCAAGCCAACAAACACTCCAAATTCTTCCCCAGAGATAACGCTTTACACCTTTATTAACCAACAATAACATCTTCCGACAACATCATCCCAGATTCTGCACCGCGCAATATTTAAAACAGATCTCCGTCCCATAAATCAATGCGCCCCGGGTGCGTAATGCGTATATTTCATACTTAATTCTTTCGCCTTGCGGAGATTCCTCTGGTTTATGGGGTACAATATTTACCTCTGATTTGGATCTGCACACCTGTTTTTCTTTTTAGAACAACTACTTGCACTATTAGTTATTTAAGTATTATATGCACAACCCGTCCCTTACACCTTTAAGGTCTTCTACGTACTTATAAAAAGTGTCCGAAACAGACAATGATTAATGATGGAATAGACAAAAATACCACACATATAGTGACTAACGAACAACGAAATCTCATGAACTAAACCTACTAAGTTTATATTCTTGAAACCTATATATGATGTAACTGTAAAAATCTAGAAAGAAAATGTAGCGTCAGCTCGGACTTTGTATCTAGAGCACACACACTCGCTGTTTCCAGCTGACGCACATATTTAAGCAATGGCAATAAATAGTATATAACATGTAAACACATATAAAACAATCTCTTAGCTCTCAGCTCACGAAGCTATAGACAACATACTGGCTGTTTGATTTATCTCCCACGCTAGGAGCTAAAGAAAATATTTTTTTCAATCAATCGGGAGTACGACGCGAACAGGTTTCTAGTATTAGTAAATGTTATCTTATCTAGTGTTTCTTCTCTCTGTCGCAAATAACACTTTTCATTTACTACGCTAATTATTTTCAAAAATATTTATCCAGATTTCTTATCTAATTTTATCAAACCTCAAGCTAAGTAATTGTTGAATCATCTATATTCCTTAAAATTCATATTTCAACTGTGAGACAAGACGACGGGAATTGATTAATATTCTTGAACGCAAGCCATAAATCTGGTATTTGGATGCTCAGCTGTATTCTCCCCTGGCACCCATATATCGCACTATCGCGACTCCTAACCCGGCGGGTAGAGGGTTTGAGTCCCGACAGAGTCTTGCGGGTAATGTCTGAGCTAAGTACGGATGCATGTTCCGTAGTTGTAGGTTACAGAAACTAATTTTGTGAAAGTTTGCTTGTTTGTAAAAGTGGAACTCCTAAGTCTCCGTATTCAAACAGCAGTTAAACATAATAGTCGGCCTTTTAGACATATGTAAGCAGTAAATAAAGGAAGAGATATGTTCAAAATCAAAAAAAAAGTTCTGTTTACTTTACTATTGTAACTAAAAGTTTCGATCTCTTTGCATATTTTATTGAGACATTTTCGTTTCGAGCAGTGAAATATGTCCAGATCAGAAAAACGGTTATTTTAGATTGAGGAATACCTACGCCACATTTTTGTTTGAGTTGAGTTAAATCGTCACAAGGGTGTACAAAAGAAGGCGGTAGAAATATCTTATAGTACGTTCTGACAGTTTCATAAAAATATAATCCTTTTATTAGATATGAGATAGCCAATTCCTCGCCTAGCTTTTGAGGATTCCGGTTGAAGGTGAAGTAAACTGTGCTCCTATCTTCGGTCTTATTGACACATACCATTAGGAGGATGGCGTCATGGCGTTTCTAATTAAACTCATATAACATATGTATGAGCAGACAAAAAACTCACCCGCATTAACTTCAGTAATTCCGTGATCATGGCGCATGCAACTGTGCCGAAATATCGGATACTTACAAATAATAAACATGGTGAGAATCCCGTTAATAATTACTCTAGTGCTAGTGACCATGATAGTTTAAATAGTTATAATTATAACAATGTAGACTTGATATTATAACAAGATACATTATTTCAGATACTCTCGAAGGATACGCTAATCTAGCGCCTAATCTTCATTTGTTTTCGAACTCGATGCTCTCTTTTCAAAAATACTACTTATATTTTGACGAAAAGGCTATAGACACCGCGGGGCAGGATTAGCTTTAAGAGCGTTTACGCCGCACACTAGCGCCACTAATGAAAAAAAAATATATCTAGTAATTAGAGATAGAAAATCAAATTATGCTCAACAAACTATTTGGATGAAGTAATTTAGCATTTTTACGTCTCCTAATGAACACCTCACATGTTATGGTTTAGTTAAATAAGACGATACGGCCACTTTTAACTATAACGCCATATTTAACTAAACCATAACAAACATGTCAGGTGTTCATTAGGTGACGTAAAAATGCTAAATTACTACATTCAAATAGTTTGTTGAGCATAATTTGATTTTCTATCTCTAATTACTAGATATGTTTTTTTTTCATTAGTGGCACTAGTGTGCGGCGTAAACGCTTTTAATGGCGATTAATTTTACAACAAAAGCTCGGTAATTTAGAAACTACTTCTGTTATCATGTCAGTATATATTATACTTTTTACCCAGCTTCACGACTTACACGACTTATTAACACTGACATAGGTTTATACATAAACGTCCATCAGATATTCCATTTTGCCAAAAGCTCTTCATGAACCTTTATGAGGGCTAAAAACAAATTGCTTCTAAAACGGAGGGCCACTAAGCCACATCCCTAACCACTCGCAGCGCCAATCAAAGGTTTCGGGAGTGAGGATTGTGTATAGGTGCTGTCCCATGTAAATGATGGCGCCGCACAATGGAACCGAAACTTCCAGTCTCTTTGATTCCAAAATTCACACCCGCGTTAACGCTCACTAATTTTCTTGTTCGGACAATCTCCCGGCTGCCGGGGGACCACAATAATAATTTCTGAAACTATATAATAGTTCGTCGATCCTCTCTCTAGCCAGTAATTAATTTCGCCATCAACTGTACCAGTTGAGCCGTGAAAATTTCGCATAGGCTGTCCCGTGGAGCGTCGAGTGGTAATTAGTTTTCGGCTCCTTGTGTTTTTAATGTCGCGCTTCGATTGAGACATTGTTTCTTTAGTTTAATTGTCTTTAGTTAATTTAAAAATGAGTTAACTGGCTTATTTTATTTATAATATGGCCAAGTTGTGATTGGATGTATTTATTACATTTTTAATCTATTAATTTCTTAAATTAAGAACTAGGTGTTGATGTTGTTGATACGCGCAAGTAATCGTATGAACCCAAATTGGTTGTACCATAATTTAAGAATGCACATATGTAACAATGCAATAATCATTAATGTAGAAATGAAACACCTTTTAAATGTCTTCTCGGGTAATTTTTTTTCGTTTGATTTTATCTTTAATAGGAATATAACGCGCTAAGACTCGTAAATGGTGTTGTATTTCACTGTATACTGTTCGCGGAAACTTAAAAACAGTAGTAAGAAAATAAAATAAAAATAATTACATTACTACGAAAATAAGATTGCATCACATTTATTAATAAAAGAATACATAACTAGATAGTACTTAATGTTCGATTAAAGCTTTACCTGTAATCTTGTTCGTCGAAGTTATGGTTGATCGATTAATTCACTTTAACCGGTATCGGTTTACTAAGATAAGTGCTTTGTAACAATCTGAATCTGAATATATAAGATACTCGCAATTTAAGCGTACTTCGAGAAAGGGTGTAAGTATGTACATCATTGTCTTTTCACGAATGTCGTAAATTCACGAACAACCCCCAAATTTTAGATATCTTCTAAGCCATGTTAGGTGACAGTAGATTAGGGGTCACCTAAAACCTAGGGGTCGTTCGTCGGCGAATAACGCATTTATACCTACTGTATACTTTATAGCCCAGTATTATTATAGTATTAGATATGTAAGTTCTCCTCATATTCAACCTACAGCTCTCAACATGCAGTTAAGATGAGCCAACAATCTTTTTTTATACATCTACTATTGTCTAAGTTTAACTGAAAACCAATGTTGAGGTGTTCTGTGAAAAAAAATGAAAAAAAAAAAACAAATCAAAATGAACTTTCCAATAAAAAGTTTGCTATACGAATTCATCAAATCTCTATATGTAAAAAGATCATCATCATCATCATCATCATCATCATCATCATCATCATCATCATCATCATCATCATCATCGCAGCCAATAGACGTCCACTGCTGGACAAAGGCCTCCCCCAAGTATCTCCACAACGACCGGTTTTGTGCTGCTCGCATCCAGCGGCTTCCCGCGACCTTCACCAGATCGTCAGTCCACCTTGTTGGAGGACTGCCCACACTGCGATTTTCTTTATGTAAAGAGATATATAAAGCAAATATAATTGAAATAAACTTCGATATCTGCCAGTTCATGACTGCTCAGCAAAGGCCACTTTGCGTTGAGGCCGCATGTGCAATAAGATACGTCAAAGGCCGAAGTTGAGAACAAAGCCGCAGCCTTCCACTAGCATAAGTACACCTATTCCTGTATTGTCGAATTCACTTATAGTTCACTACATACTGCTGGGTCATTCGCCGAACGTACAAGTACAGTAATTTGAAAAGCAGACCTTAGAGAATTTAATTTCGCGCTTTTTTTGAAAATTTTGCGAACGCGATACGATGTACGTCAGAGGTAAGCATTCGCTACGTTTGAGACATTTATAGCCACTTTTTAATATCAAGTAACATATTAAATTGATGGCGAATCACTCTTTTGGACCGTCTTTATTAGTTATCATCACCATCAGAAGCCATCATAAACATATATTATAGAAAATATGTAAAATCTAGACGTGTATACGTCGTTTAGAAGTTGCAATTAAGAAATAACGCAATTTTTTAAAGGTAAGAAGAAATGTGATATGACATAATTTATAGGAAAACGAAATGCAGTAGTTCATCTGGCCCTTTCGGTTGTTAGAAGGTATAGTATAGTTTTTACACTTTTAAATTGTAAAATTTACACAGTATGACACATAAGTCAAACTTCGTACATGCTACATGTGCCTGTACAACACATTCACATAATTTCTACCACAGCTAACAAAAGAGAACATGTTTAAAACTAGTTTTAATTTGCAAATTCGTAACGATCGTCAGTCGCCCGACCCATGTGTGGCCCACGTTAGCATGCGGAATTATTGGCTCGCGGGCAGCCCTGACTCGTCTAGCCAGCGACTCGTAACACATTCTCACCTGGGGCACGACTCGGTAAGACTTCGCAACTTCGACGACTCGCCTCCGAGCTTGAATTACCGGCTAAGACCTTACAATCGATAGCTGTCGAATACTGTACGGCGAGACCCTTGATTTCAATAACTTTATTAATGTGTATCAGACGTAGCTAAGTTTCCTACGTTATTGAAATAGCTTTCAGGTTTGATGTTATTTAAAGACTTTCTTCTTGATTAGCCTTTGATTTTTCATAATTAAGGAGTATGTAAAAAGCACTTCTAAGACTAGTAAGTAACTAGTTAATAACTAGTTACTCACTAGTACTACTAGTTACTAACTAGTAAGAAAACTTGTAAGTAATAGTTTAAATTTAAATTTGACTTATTTAAGTCATGTGTTCAAAAGCGCGTTCGTTGACCCCATAGACCAAAGTGGTTGACATGAAGCTGTAGATATAACTGGAGAGGCATGTTAGTTGAAGCAAGCAAGTATTATTGCTATGTCACTCTTCTGGTGAAGGACCTCTCTTTGTATAGGGTTATAATTGGGACTTGGAAGTAAAGTAAACATGAAAGAGAAAGAAAGTAAACGAATATAAAAAATCCATTTCAAATCATTTATTTAAGAAAAATAAGTATAATAAAATCTATTACAATGAGCTTGAGAAAAATTAAAAAAGAGCTTTTTACCCTTTAGCATGTACTGTAATATTGATAATAACAAACAAGAAAACTAGAAATATTGTTCTAGAAATGCTCACAAATTTTAATAAATATTATTTTAAATAGAATCATAGATCTCAATATTGCAATACCAATTGATTTTGTCACTTCGATACGATTTGTATTTATAAAGTTATACTACCTACTCATTATTTTTGTTACCATGTAGTTGACCAAAGTCTAGTTTTCACTTACGTGATAAAATTCGCACTAAGGATTCGGGTAACAAACGAGGAGAGCTAAAAAATTTTAGTCACATTTAAATCATATTTTAAGTTGAAACATATATAGTTATTTCAGAAACCATATTAAAAAGTACCGTTCCCACACCCACCCAAAATGAAGAAACTCAAAGAACTCTCTCGTGGTTACACTATACTACTGACACATTGATAACTATGATAACAAACAAATTTGAATGAATACAAAATCAATCTATTTCACTTTAAAACTTGTTGAAAACCGTTTGATATTCTTTGTGTAGTAATAGTTTTATAAAATTGTTATTTTTATGTAAGAATTGATATTTTATTTCACATCCCGGATACCATGTACTTCCACAACCACGCACTACACATTTGTGGATCATTTTACGTAATAAAATAATCAGATGAAATCTATACTAATATTATAAAGCTGAAGAGTTTGTTTGTTTGTTTGTTTGTTTGTTTGTTTGTTTGAACGCGCTAATCTCAGGAACTACTGGTTCGAATTGAATAATTCTTTTTGTGTTGGATAGTCCATTTATCGAGGAAGGCTTTAGGCTATATAACATCACGCTGCGACCAATAGGAGCGAAGCATCAGTGAAAAATGTTGCAAAAACGGGAAAAGAGCCTAAAAAATTAAAAATGCTGCCGAAAGTCACTATTCCACGCGGACGAAGTCGCGAGCACAGCTAGTTATTAATATAAAAACTAGAGTCGACAACTAAACACGAGTGACAGCCGGCATCATTATTACATTTAAATAATAAATAGCGGGCAGTATTACCCACATGAGTAGGTCCCGAGAAGTCGGTTAATATTGTAGATTACATACTGTTCACGGAACAGGGTAATGTTATGAAAATACGTTTTATACCAACACAAGGTAAAATCTACATAACGTGAGCCCTGTTTTTATGTTCTATCATGGTAAATATCAAAATTTGATTGTGTGGAAAGGGTGCCTCAATACACTTGCACACTTTGTTAGTTAGCTCGAAATAAAAATAAACATCCTTATAATCATTACCGTTAAAATCACGTTTACCCTGGAGCAAAAGTGGTAATTTAATTTTAGTTTACCCATTTAGATTTATTGACTATGAATACCACTCACCAAACAAGTGTCACTGTCAGTGTCACAGTTATGTCTACAACTTCATGGTAGTTGACCCCTAAAGTACATTTTTTAATTTATAGAGAAGCGCGTTTAGAAATCTATAGCGACGAGTGATGCGGACAAAAATGTGATGAAAATAAGAAAACAAATTATCATACGCTTATTCTCGAATGTTTCGAGTGGGTTAAACAACTAAGACAATATTTAGTAGATCTCCAATATTATAGGTATTTTTTGCCAAAGCAACCATTAAAACCGAAAGCAGTGAACAGCACACCCGGCTGCAGCCATCCAAACTCCTGTACTATTCACAAGGAGTTTTTATATCCAGTAATTAACTGGCGAGCACGTAACGCCACGTTCGACTATAAATACGACAAGAAATCGGGAACATCCCCATAAATTCCTCTCGTAAAGGCTCCGCGATTATGTAGGGGGGTGGTATTAGCGAAGTTTGTCCGATCGTAGGCGGCACCCCCCTCCTATAATACATTTTTCGTTGATGTAACACGATTTCTCGACGGCTCTCCGTTACGTGATGGATTAAGAAGGCTGGTCTACCGCCGGATTATAGCTCGATATTTAGATCGCTTCTAATATACAGTGTTTGCCTGACGGAATTAAATATTGTTGGGACCATGGACGTTTTGATTGGAAGGGCTGGTTATAAGTTTAATCTTAATAAAAGCTTGGAGAATATTTTGAAGGAACAAAATATTAGGAGAACGTTGTAGGAACAAAATCTTATCAGATTTGGATCTTTTTTTAAGATGCTATGAATCGTCAAGTTTTAGAAATTTTAGGTTAGATATGTTGGTATGTAGATATATATATATATATTGTAACCATTAGTAGTTCTACTAATGCAACATCTACAACTAGTAATAAGGTAACAACAACCTCATGTTTAAACTGAGGTCTAAGACAAAAGCCAAGTCCTCATTAATTACTATTATACATCAAAATATTCAAGGTTTGGCTGGCAAAGACTTAGAGTTAGAATTATTTGCAAAAAGTCAGGCAATTCATATATTTTGTTTAACTGAGCATTGGCTAAGAAGTCATGACACATCATTCTATGTAAATAATTTCCAATTAGCAAGCGCGTACGTGCGAAGCTCAGCTATTCACGGTGGTTCTTTGATACTAGTAAGAAGTAATATAAAATATAAAGATCGCAACGATATTGTAGGCTTATCAGTGGAGCGTAATATTGAGCTATCATGTGTGGAGTTTAATAGCTTTGTAATAGTGTGTGTATACCGACCCCCATCGGGCAATTTCGGTATTTTCGAATCTGTAATGGAAGACGTACTAAGAAAATTAAAATTAAAAAATAAATTTGTTTTTGTATGTGGCGATTTTAATATAAATATTCTAGAAAGCACTTCAATGAGCGTTCGTCTTGTTGCCTTGTTTAAATGTTTTAATCTCATTAATCTATTTCTCGAACCCACTAGAATAACTTCACATTCAGCCACTTGTCTTGATAATGTTTTTACAGACTATGACCCTGTTTCTAAGTCAGTCATTAGTAAGCTTACGTCTGACCATTGCGGTTTAAAGGTGACCTATGATTTTAATGTTAAGGATGAGCCAAAAATAGTGAACTGTAAACCAGTTACAAAGGAGCGAGTAGAGCGTTTTAAAAATAATATATCGAGTAAAATTAATGCATTGCCATTTGGACAAGATGATCCAGATGTATTATATACTAATCTTTTTAACTTCATAAAGACTGAATATGACCAAGTGTTTACACAAAGAACAATCAAAATAACTCATAAACTTAAGTTCTGTGACTGGGCCACGACTGGTATATATAAAAGTAGAAATAAATTGTATGATTTATATAGTCTAAAACAATATAACCAAAATTCTAATTTTACGGAATATGTAAAGAATTATTCGAAAATATTTAAGAAAATATGTATAGTAGCAAAATCTAATTATATTAAAGAAAAAATTAAAAAGTCCAACAATAAAATTAAAGCCACTTGGGACATTATAAACCGTGAAACAGGTAAATTTAAACCACGGGATAATACTTTCACTTTAAAAGTAAACGACAACTTAGTCAATTCAGATTCACATATTGCTAATATTTTTGATGATTTTTTTGTAAATATACCTGTGCTGACAACCTCAAATTTGGATTCATCACCAGAAGCTGCACAAGCATTACTCCAAAAATATGTACCAAAATGTAATGTTTTTTTTCAATTTAAATATATTGATTCAATGGATATTATAAAAACATTTAAATCACTGAAAATGAAAAACACAAGTGATTTGTGGGGCATCTCTATAAAAGTAATTAAGAATATTATACATTCTATTGCACCATATCTTGCTGAAATTTTTAATAACTGTGTATATAAAGGTATCTTTCCCGATCTTATGAAGTTTAGTAAGGTCATACCTTTGTTCAAATCGGGAAACAAAGAAGACCCCAGTAACTATCGACCCATTTCAATACTACCAACTCTAAGCAAAATTTATGAAAAAGTTATATTGGAACAGTTGATGTCGTATTTTAACATAAACAACCTTTTACATAATAAACAATATGGATTTACAAAGGGTCGTTCTACTACTGATGCAGGTGTTGCTCTATTAAAACATATATTTGATGCCTGGGAGAGTCTCAAAACGCCCTTGGAGTGTTTTGCGACTTGTCCAAGGCTTTCGATTGCGTTGAGCACAAAACTCTGGTGATGAAGCTAAATTACTACGGTCTCAAAGATTTCGCACTAAATTTATTTCAGTCGTATCTTAGCTCTCGAACACAAACTGTCGATATTAATGGAACTAAATCATCTGGCTCTCATGTAAAAATTGGAGTTCCACAAGGGTCCATTCTTGGTCCTTTTCTGTTTTTGATTTATATTAATGACTTGCCATTCTTTGTAGAGAACTTCTGTGAAATCGTATTATTTGCAGATGATACTTCACTCATTTTTAATGTAAGTAGGTGTAAGAATAATTACGACGATGTAAACAAAGCACTCTCTGATGTACTCAGTTGGTTTACTATTAATAATTTGCAGCTTAATGCTAAAAAAACAAAATGTATTATTTTAAATTACCAAATGTCAAAAATGAACCAACTGATATAAGAATAAACGGTGATCGATTAGATTTGGTAGACTCAACAGTTTTCTTAGGTATAACCCTTGACTCAAAACTTCAATGGAATCCTCACATTTCGAAATTGGCCGGCAAACTCAGTTCTGCTGCTTATGCCATTAGAAAAATAAGGCAGTTAACAGACGTTGAAACTGCTAGAACAGTTTACTTTAGTTATTTTCATAGTGTCATGTCGTATGGCCTCTTACTGTGGGGAACAGCGGCTGATATTGAAACTATATTCATTTTACAGAAACGAGCAGTAAGAACAATCTATAGACTAGGTTCACGAACTTCTTTAAGAAATCTTTTTAAAGAAATTGATGTCTTGACAGTGGCGTCTCAATTTATTTATAATTGTATAGTTCTTGTACGTTGTAATATCAATTCATTTGCTAAACACAGTGATGTACACAATTTTAATACTAGAAATAAGTCAAAACTTGCAATGCCACTGTTCAGGTTACAGAAGGTGCTTGGTTCTTTCTTGGGGCAAGGTATACACTATTACAATAAAATACCAAATACTGTACTAGATTTACCTTTAGATAAGTTTAAAAAACATGTAAAGTCTTCTTTATTAAAAAAAGGTTATTATACAGTCAAAGAATATTTAGAAGATAAAACAGCCTGGCTATAATAAAAAACATATACATAATACTACTTATAAATAGTGTCCTGCAGATAACAAAATAGCGTTGCATTGAACATTACAATTAGTTTCATTTTTATTATTATTAACTATAGTTTTTTTTTACTTTTACTAGTACTGTATGATATTGTAAAAAATTAAACTGGTAAATTATGTTTTTGCTGACTTAAATATTTTATTTAGTTATTTTTTATTTTTTGTGTTTTTTTACATGTTGTGATTGTCCTTTACATTTTGTGTTTTTATTTGTGATGGAAAGTGTCCTTTATGATAGGGCTTTTTCCAATATTTATGACGCTGTAAGGGAGAAAAGAGCTGGACACTTGCTGAGTTTCTTGCCGGTTCTTCTCAGTACAAGATCTCCCGCCCAGAGTAGATAGACTTACGAACCGATGGCTTAAAATGACGTTCATAAGAGCTATTTGTAGCCTAAACTGAATAAATGATTTTGAATTTTGAATTTTGAATTTTTATAGATATCATTGTGTTCGAAAAATGCAATCTATGAAATGTGTAAAAGTGAACACTATCTATTATCTGATTGACAAATCCTTATTTGAAATTATAATATTCGTGGAAGATAAAGAATTATTTAATTTCTCCAAGTCTTCTATACAACAACGAAAACAAACCTATACAAAATTCGTATAAAGAAAATTTCTTTTCGAACCGTAACACACTTTACCTATAACAGACCAATTTTCTACGAAACGTATCTCAATTTTCTGTAACACAAAGTAGGTACGGGCAATAATCATAAATACATTACGCGCGATTGCGCGTGTGATCCAGATAGTAAACAACGCGCGCTCTGCTCGCTCTGCTCGCTCAACTCTTTATACCCTATCTAACTTTACAGGTTTTTAATATTGTTTGGCCTTTCATATGGGGGCTTTGGAACCATTTACATAGAGTAAAACAATAAGAGAGGGAGCGTAACGTTTTTGAATACCTGTATAAATATATTTTAAATTATATTTTCCAAGTCTAATGAAACTTTCAATACTTAAGGAACTTAAGATACTGGACTTATCAGATAGAATTTAAATAAAAACAATGTTATTAATCTGAATACATATAAAAAAATATGGAAAAATTGTATATTATTAAAATCTAGTACTTACTCATAAAGAAAGTGTACAAATTCACAAACACATTAATTCACAAGCACTCGCGCTGTCTTGAGTTATGAAATCTCCAATATTTTTACTTTCCAATGTGTCTGAATAAAAATCTTAAAATCACTCTTCATATTTTGTAAAAAGTGTAGTAAGTAAAGTACTAAACAAAATTATTCAGTAAACATTAGCTGTTATTTTATAATTAGTTTTGTAAGCATGTATATAAAATTTTAATGAACATGAAACTTTAACAGAACACTAATGATATCGCGAAAATAGCTAAAAGAGAATTTAATCTCGCTCCGCCTATAAAATATCCAATATATCGTTAATAGCTCGCGATGCTAATTGAAGCGAATTTTACAAATTTTCCTTTAGCCGTCTAGAGACGGCCCCCAAACGTATAAATACTGAATAAGCAGTAAACCGTATTGCTTCGAACCCTTTTCACTTGGCGAATTAGTAAAAAGCTACTGGGGAGCGAAAATTTTAACTTAAACGCGCCGTTAGCTGTTAACCTGCGAGTGTGTTTGACAGTCCGAAGTGATTACATCGCATACCCTTCCTATTGTTTGTTTTGATTTGGCTTCACTTGATTTGCGACATTTTTTTGTTTACATCCCGTCTGGTTTTTAATTCGACTCGACGTACGTTTCGTGCTAAACTAGGGTTATAATGAATGAAACTGTTTTTGATACGTCATTTTAATACGACTTTAAGATAAGGTGTGACGTTTTGGGATTGGATATTGGCTGCGTATATGACTTATGAATGACTATTACGGCTTTAACCCTTTCTGTACGGAAGGCGTCATATGATGCTAAGAGCAAAGTAGCCTTTAAATTCGGAAGGCATCATAATTATGATGTTTCGACATAGGCAATAAAAAATAACGAATTTCGTTTACATTATCTATGGACAGGCGCCATTTTATCGACACAGTCTGAGACGTAATTGGTTAGCCACCATTTTAAGTAATTTAAAATAAACTCGCTAGATGTCTTCCTGTTGAAAAAAAATCACAGAGTTGAGCAACAGATGCTATCCGTATTGTGCAGGTGTTCTTAAAAAAAACAATATAGTAGATTTCTAGTGGTGATCGCTATGAAAATCGATACATTTTATATTTTATAGCAATATGAAGGTATTACGAATAAAAAATATTATAACCATTACAAGGCATTTTTCAATTAGTCTATATATACGTAATCATTCGTTTGTCAGGTTTAGTCTTTTTGTCTACTCCTAAATAAATTATAAAATTATTATGTCTGGTGGGGGCCTAAGCAGACTTCCTCTTAGAGATGAAGAGATCGAGGATATTTTACTCGTAGAACACTAAAAATAGTATTTAATGTACCTGTACTAAATAGTAAAAATATGAAATCAAAATTTAATAAATATGTTTTTCGGATTGTTTTCACTTTATTTTGCATCTATTTGAAGTTAAACGTTGTATACAAAAAAACAACTGTCGATAAATCGATTTTATCGATATCGATAATCTATCGCGACCTTGCCTAGTGTTGAATAGAAAGTCATATTGATTTTGGATCGCACAATTATAGGAGTGTTTCGGTTATAATTGTGCCTTTTTATAAATAATTAGCCTTTTAAAAACCTCTTCTTGAATAAAATGTGAAGTGTTTGTGCGAAATGACAATATTCCAGGCTAATTTCCGATTTCCTTCCTTGCCCGGGTTTTGTGTCTTTATCTCTACATTTATAATAGCATTTATAGTTTTGGTAATATTAATTTCTAAAATCGACCTTCATTTTGCGTTACTTTTCGACACGTCAAAAAAATCCCCGGATTGAGAGGTTGCTTTGCCTACAAGCGCCCCGCCCCGTACAGAAAGATCAAGACAGCGAACATCTTGGTATTTTCTTAAGCCCCAGTTCTCTTAGCTTACGTCTGGCACAGTTGTTTTTTTATTACGTAAAGAAATTACTGCTGACGTCATTGATGCAATATATTACAAACTATTACTTAGTTTGCAAATAAAAGTTTGAGTTTGAGTTTGAGATTAATAGTTTTTTAATGTAAATTTTATATCTTAATTAGGGCATGCCGTTTAATCGGTTGAATATAATAAAACCAAAAAGAAAATATACAGAAAACAAATTAAACACCAAACATTTCTAACATACCATTCTAGCGCCAACAAAACATCAAATTTTTTTACACTCATCATTCTTAATAAAAAACACTTAAGCAAACGAGAATTAGACGAACGGTAATTGTGTGTTACGTGTAATGCCATTACAGCCCAGTGGTACGCGGGCACGCCAGAAAAAATTATCGCGCGTAATTAAAAATGCCAACATACTCGCAGACGTGCCCCGGGCCTGTCTAATTAGCAAAAAGTTAATAAACAGACGTACGGGCTTGACAGTGACAAGCTCCCGTGAAAATGCCAAGATGAAACACGTTTAATTTGCATACTCGTAACGCGGCACATGAGGGCAACTAGCTGATACGCCTATTCCTGGCACTCCCGACAACTTTAATAATAAAATTACGTTTTATGTGTAGTCAACGGATGTTAAGCTTCGTGGGACGATGTTGATTCAACGATTTCTTGGATGAGTACTCAGTAACCTTATGTATATATATTATAAGGTTACTGAGTTATTAGTATATTTTTGAAAAATATATATTGAAATAGCGTTTGGGTTTTAACAGATAAATTAATGTGCCTAGCAACTCAATATAATGTACGTAGCTCTTGATAAACAAATAAATAAAATATTAATAAAGTTTATTTTTTGATCATAAATGTAAAATATCAATAGGCATTTCGAGACATAAGACCTCACGTTGAATCAGTTTTGTTAAATTGTCAAAATGTACTTTCACCAACAGTGGAGCAGAGCTGTTTAACTTGACTTCAGAAGCTCGGAAAAGCCCGAGATAACTATATTCCGACACCTATCTGAGGACGGGCTCCGGCCGTAACGAAAGCCGCTACGGAGCGCCGCAGTGGCTACGGCCCTTGCTATTTCTACGCTACGCCACTACTACGAGCTCCTTCATAGACAGTAACATCTACACACTACTTAACTAAAAATTGCATTTTCAGTCTCTGTAGGGTTTGACTTTAATCAAAGAGCATATACTCTTCTAAGCCACCACATAGTTTAGACAAACTACCAGCCACACGCATGTGGCGAAACTAAATCCCATAATATATTCACCACAGGCCTCAACCGTGTTCATTAGGTCGGCACCAGCCTTTTGTGAGCAAAATAAAGGGCGAACAGTAGGGCGTTCTGAATTTGAAGTATCTTACCCCGAGTGGAGCAAATTTGACGTTTCCGTATGTCATAATTTGCATGCAATCAAGCGTTACCGTGGAATGTATTTGAGTTATGGCTTTGCAGCATAAACTGATGCAAAGGGTTCATACATAAAGTTACATCCTCAATCTCCTACGTATTTCTAAAATTTACAGTCTATTTGTGTATTTTTAAATCGCAATTTCATTCAAATTAAAACTAATCTGTCATGAAAAGCTATATCTAAAAGACAAGCATTTTACTATTCATACGTTCAAATAACATTGCACTCGATTTAGACATAGCTATAAATTTCAAAGTGAGCATTCACCAAACTAGTGATTGAGGCCATCTCACACGACGCAGGGGCCTTACCATCGATCTGTCAAATTACTTGCTGGCCGCCGGAGTGGCTCTCAGGTGCCGAAGACGGCCCTAACAAAGCCAATCAGGGCCATACGCCGCTGGCGGATAATCTATCATAATGACATCGATTTCCCATCTGCGTTGGGGTTGCGTGACTGACGTGTCAAGAGCTACGTCTTATGGCTGTCTGTGATCTCGTGACGCTCTTTAATGGTAGTGACAGTTATGTTATTAATAATGTAATGACAAATTCTATGACTCAGTAGGTAATGTACGTTAGTTAAATATTGCACACTTATTTATGTTAATATGTACCGTTCTGGTATAGAGTTCAGGAAAATATTTGCAAGTATTTAAAATTTATCACTTGTAGCAGCATGCAATAATCACAAAATAACATACTTTTATAAGTTTCTAACACCTACCCATAACAAAAAATGTTGTAAAAGTGTTGATATATTTTTTTACTTTTTTATTTTAAGGGCTATTGTAGTGCAGTGTAGTGCAGGATTGCGGAAGACCCAGCAGCAAAAGCACTTTAAAAAAAAGTAAAAAAAAAAGTTAAATTTACTATAGCGTTGTGTTATCAAATTTGTGGTATTTCATCTATAAAGATGAATCTATTGGCCATCGGTTGCAATGACCGTTGGATAGATGGCACACTGCTGCTAAAAAGCATTTTCTTAAAAATATTTTTTTTAGTAAAAAATTCATATTTTTTAATAAATCTTCAATGATCTACAACATCATCACAATGTATCCCTCCCCGCAGCTCAGAAAAGCCAGTAGCCACTACACTAATCAAGACCGCAACTTCTAAAAGATACTAGATCCAACAATTTTCCACATCAGCGCTCGCATTGCATTTGATAGGGCGCTGGAGCACGCCCCGCTACGTGTCTAATTAGGCCCGCCGTGGCCGCATTACCGTGGCACATCGCTATGCGCGCGTGGTAGCTCGTATGACGGTTCCTTTACATTTTCTATACCACTTAGGCGGCAAACAAGTACACAGTCCGCAGTGAAAGTGGTTACAGTAACATATAGCCGATTTTAGTAGCAGTAGTAGCAGTATCATTCGCGAGTTTTATTATCAGTTAGACTTTTTGTTTGTACCTTTCTATGTCTGCGTTTCCAGACTTTCTTTTTTGTTTATATGCGTTCCTGCATTTTATTTTTATTGATCTTTTTTACTTTCGTGTCCTTTTTCTATAACAACATTTCTTATATTTGCATCTTAGTTTATATACATTATATTACTCAATCGCTGAGATCTATTTAATCTTTTATTGCACATATAAAACACATATTAAAACAGACGTTATTTAAGACATATACAGAGGTGAGCTTATCTCTAGAAGAGCAAGATCTACAAGCTATCGTACGACTACTCTCATAAGAAAGCTTAACACACTCACTGCCTTGAAACGACAAACAATTGAATTTCTATTGTCTCCACGGCGCCGGCATGCACCGGGTATTGGGCAGTGAATGTGTTAATGATCGTGATTTCTAGAATCGTCAAATTATCATCAACATTATCGTAATCAGTCCGAGTCAGTCCACTGCGGATGAAGGCATCTCCCAATGCATGCCACTGAGCCCGATCTCCGATTCTTTATATTCACTGCTAGCCTCTTGCGTATCGACGTTCGTCCTCCATTGTTGAATAGTAACTGACAATAATTGGCAAATATAAAAGAACTTTTTGTAGCTAACGCTAGTGGCTTCAATGACAATGGAGAAAAGTAACAGAATAATAACGTTAAATATATAATTTTTTAAATTTTTAATATTTTTTGTGGCTAATGATAGTGGCGGAAATGACGCTGGAGAAAAAAGTCTTAAAATAATAATGGCACATTTTTTTAAATAATTTTGTATAGTCTTATGTAGTATTCTACAGGCACATAAGTACATGAGAGTGCTCACTCTTTCTCTAATGAAGCGGCCGTGGCGGCGACGTGGAGTGCCGTAATGGTTTCCTCCCGGGCCTTTGTCGACTCAACTTCGCAACTCTTAACGCGAGAACAACTGGAAGTGTCAGCCAAGTTCGCCTGGTGAGATGCGATTGCTTAATATATTTTGAAGGTGCCTTTTAAGTGTACAGTGACCGTTTTAATACGTAGCGTGTTAAGCGTAAAAATGAAAATTTTTTGGTAAGAAATACAAATAATCCTCAGAAAAACACGAACAGTGGAACATAGAACCTCCTCTGAGAAATAATATTAATATAAATGTATTTGTGTGTCCACCGTTTGACATTAAAACGATGGCAATGTTTTTTTTACATTAATAATATATTTTTACTACTTTGCATCCTAAGGAGTCAAAGAATTTGGGACACATTTGGTAGCTGATGACGCAGATTAACTTTGGTATTGCGTTTTTCTAACAAGTTCAAACCTAATAGTATTAAAACATGAAATTGATTAAAAAACAAAAGAAAAGCACGGCTAGTTATTTTTGCAACAAAACAAAATGGGAATGCCATTTCCATCGCCTCCACTCATTCCACGTTTGCTCAATCCCCTCAAATAAATACGGAAACGTATAGTTTCTTAAGACTTCTTCATTCCTCATTTAGCCGTATGCAAAGATACGTTCCTTGATTACTTGCCGTTTATTTGTACACTTCGTAATTAAGAGTCGGCGCCGTTCGCGCCATCAAAAGAAACTGTGTATTTATTAATTTCAGTTTAAATATTTACATTTAATAAGCGGCGTGACGAACGTGGTGCTTAATAGCGCTTTGAAATCTTAAGACGTTAGAAATGTGTCAATATTTATGAGTGTAAACGTTTATTGATACGTTTTGAAGCGGCTTAATTATCGTTTCATTGAATATTTTCATCGTGACATATATATTTAACCAATTAGGTAGTGATTGTGCTGGTTGGGCTGAGGTTTTTACATTTGGGTTGCGATCGTGCAAGCTAAGGAAGGTATGCAATTCTTAGTACCCGGATGGGTAACCAAATCAGTAGATAGTTATGACCAGTTCTTTCGATGGCATTTCAAAGGGTTGGTACCGGTTATTGTCGTACTGTGGCAGTCTTTAACACCAACCAATGCCTTGATATTCAATTGAATAAAATGCTTTACGTATGCCTTTGTCTGAGATGATCCGTGGGTAGCTTGTAACATATACCTAGAAATAACTAGCTGGCCTGTAGAAAAGGGGATTTCCACTAAAAAAAAACTCAGAGCCCAGTTGTGGAACGTTCATCAGCAGTATTTAACACATTTTGTTTGATAACTGCAAACATTTTGCTCTCTCTCTCTGTGTACTTATGTATAGATACAAAATCGTTCTCTGCGCTCGCTAGGTACCTATTTATTTTGTTATTGAATAAGTAGCCGGGGCCGACTACACGATCTACATAAACTTTCAGGAAACTTCTCGAATGTAATTACGGGCGTCACCTGTGAAGAGCGTTTATGCAAATACAAGGTGGATCGGAAAATTTCTTCACCTCGTAATAAGAATGCGGGGTAAACGCGAGTAGGGATGCGAAATGTCAATAAATGTTTGTGGTTTTCCGACCGAAACCCGATTGTTGCATCCTTTGTTCAGCAGTGGACGTCTTTTGGCCGAGATGACAATGATAACGATTTTAAGTAAAAAATAAAATAAGTTCCAATAGAAAACCACAAACATTTATTGACATTTCGCATCCCTACTCGCGTTTACCCCGCATTCTTATTACGAGGTGAAGAAATTTTCCGATCCACCTTGTATTTGCATAAACGCTCTTCACAGGTGACGCCCGTAATTACATTCGAGAAGTTTCCTGAAAGTTTATGTAGATCGTGTAGTCGGCCCCGGCTACTTATTCAATAACAAAATAAATAGGTACCTAGCGAGCGCAGAGAACGATTTTGTATCTATACATAAGTACACAGAGAGAGAGAGCAAAATGTTTGCAGTTATCAAACAAAATGTGTTAAATACTGCTGATGAACGTTCCACAACTGGGCTCTGAGTTTTTTTTAGTGGAAATCCCCTTTTCTACAGGCCAGCTAGTTATTTCTAGGTATATGTTACAAGCTACCCACGGATCATCTCAGACAAAGGCATACGTAAAGCATTTTATTCAATTGAATATCAAGGCATTGGTTGGTGTTAAAGACTGCCACAGTACGACAATAACCGGTACCAACCCTTTGAAATTGATCGAAAGAACTGGTCATAACTATCTACTGATTTGGTTACCCATCCGGGTACTAAGAATTGCATACCTTCCTTAGCTTGCACGATCGCAACCCAAATGTAAAAACCTCAGCCCAACCAGCACAATCACTACCTAATTGGTTAAATATATATGTCACGATGAAAATATTCAATGAAACGATAATTAAGCCGCTTCAAAACGTATCAATAAACGTTTACACTCATAAATATTGACACATTTCTAACGTCTTAAGATTTCAAAGCGCTATTAAGCACCACGTTCGTCACGCCGCTTATTAAATGTAAATACTAGCGAATTGTTAAACAAATACAAGTTGGTTTTTAATTAACTGATTATAGTGTTTTTATTTGGAGTTGTTGTAATTTGCTAGAAAAAAATTGTAAAAAGATTTTATTATTTTTATTTAAACAAAAATTGTATTAGTTATAACTTTATTGATAGAAATAAATAAAAGCTTCAATCCTATAAAATTAAATTAAATTGCATTGAAAAAAGTAAATAATATATTTTTTATAAAAATAACTTATTAATTACGTTACACACTTAAAAATATATTATGAAACGAAATATAAAAAAATGCGTTTACACTATGTAGTGTATTGTTTTTTTTACTGTGAGGAAAAATATCACAAACACTTTTTAAAAGTTTTGTTCATCAGCGAAAGTCTTATAAAAACATAAAGCGCATATAAAAACCAAAGCATTTTAAACAAAAGAAAAACACCTTTATCTGTTTTTTTTTTTCACTTAGCACATCTCTACACCTCACAGATACGGCGGCATCTGATAAATATGCCCTTCCAATTTCCGTGTTCCATACACTGGCTTCGAATAACATTTAGGGTGAAAATATTGGGCATAACTAATTTATTTGCTGTTTGTCGGCGAAACTCCGAAACGAAGGCGTGTGCACAATATATTTTAATAACGCAGTCTCCGGAGACTCCTATGATACGAATGGCGGAGTTAGAATTACGTATTTTTACCTTTCCACACATTACCTTTGTAATTTAAAGTGAAATTTAGCCGCTATAAATTTATGTTAGCGAGCCTCCTTGATTGTGAGAGGGTAGGAATTTTGGCTAGGTCCATTATTTTTACTGACCTTTTGTAACAAGACGATATATTAAAAAAGAGAAACATTAAATATAATATTTCTAGAATGTTGTATTACATTGCGAAATTAAAAAGATATTTATTAAGTGCACTAAGTTTTGTTTATGATTGCATCTCGTATTAAGTTTTCGGGGTTTCTAATAATTATTTGTATGTTTCACTAATAATTGCATCACTGAGGCCAGAGCAATTATATTATTTAAAAAACGCTTAAGGAAATGCACTTTTTAGAAGAATCAAGCGATCAAAGTAAATTCAGTATTCTTTAAAAAAGTATAAAAACACAAAAACCTTAAAAATATCAAATAATACTTTTGCCATGTTATCACTGTAAATGGGGGGACTTACTGCGTAAAATCACTAACTTTTTCAAATTCACGCCATCATCATTATTTTAGACCGTTAACTGCAGTGTCTGCTGGGTAAAGTCTTCTTTTTAAGACGTCAACTGCCAGACCTCTGCGGCCGGCAAGTTTAAGGCCGCACAGCCTCTATCTATGGCATTACACTCATTTTGATAATATCTTACTTAACGATACAAAGTCTTGACTGCAATAAGTTCCAGACCGTTTTTCTTATTGGACTCCAAAGGGCATTCAGTGGCACCACCTCCAACTTCAATGCCCACCTTTCCTGCATTATCGAGCGGAAATATGACACGGCGCATCGCACGCAGCTCCCGCAGATTGGATCGAGTTAATTTCGCTCCACAAACAAATTGACAAAGTTTAGGAGCGGGGCATATTTCTTCGGCCGCCCCCGCCCCCGCCCCCGCGCTGCGACCCGCGGATTCCCGTAGCGGAAATTAAATTTCACATCCGAACAAGAGCAGGTCGCGGGCGTCGCGGCGAGAACGCGTCACGCGTTGCGGCAACGCGGCGGCAACGCGCAGTCGAGATTGATTGCGAATTGCATGCCACGGTGTTGCGGCTTGTTACGGCTGACGGTTCTTTATTGTTGTTGGGTTGATGGTACGTAAAGCTTGCATGTCGTCATTGTAACACTGCATTATGATATAAGCATTTTTTGGAGTTGCAAGGATTTTACAATTCTACTAATTTACTTAACTAAGCACTAAAACATTTCAGAAAATGACTGCAACGTTTAGCTACTAACAAGCAGTACATTGCCATAACTTGTTCTTAGAAGTAAAAACATAGCTTATAGTTATTCGTTTGAAAATGACGATATCCAGCATGAGTTTAAAGCATTCAGACTTTATTTCAGCCGCCAAGTAGCAGTGCTCTGCATTGCTGTTCTGCTTTGAAGGGTATGAGATCCAGTAAAATTAACTAAGCATAAGAGCATTATTAGTAGGCCTAAGGGTCACCAGCAACGTGCATGTTACACTAGCGTATTACAAGTGTCAATAGAATGCGAAAACCGTTTACTATCTTGCGAAAACCGCATACTATCATGCGGAACATAAGCTTATTTGCAGACTTAGAAAACAAAGTAATATTAATATTCAGTTACATTAATAACGACATCGACACCTAAACATAAAACTGCCAACGAAAATCCAATAGCCAAACAGACCGACAATTCGTCATAACAAAACTGCACGCTTGCTCAACAAACGTGAACATAGCAAAACTAATCCGGCCGCCTTCTATCAAAATTGCAATTAAAAGCCCATTTACGGGCCGAGACGAACCTGGGGTCACCTCGAGGACGGCCGCCGCTCGAATTGGCCATTAGCGGGACTTCGGACCTTGTTTACACCGCGCTTGGCCTAATGACGACCTTTGCTCTGCTTCCCTTCGTTAAGGCGAGCGAAAACCTCACACTAAAAGGCACGAATCCCAAACTGGACCCATAGAGACCGCCGAGACAAAAGATACACTAAATCCGTTGGTGGAGAGGGACAAAGCATTATAGCTTTCGGATTAATACCCATGTACAAGCCCGTTAAAAGGCTAGCCAACTCGCTCGGTGCGCCAGGGTTAACAAGGTTATTACGGGATGATCCCGAGTAACCGCCGCCGTAAAAGTGTTAATTATGTTCCAGAAATGGAGTTATTCTCGCTTGACGTATGGAGTGCGGTAAAAATGAGATTTGTCAAGGAACATACGTGGTTCATTAGGCGGTAATTGAATCGAGGTGGGCGTCACTAAACGTGTGACGTGCATTGAGCTGCGGTGACGAGTACTCGTATTGTCGCTTAGTGAAGCGGGTATGCATGCTCTTTTTTACAAAAGGTATTCAGTTCCTTAGTAAGTGTAAATTCCGGTTTTTTCGTTAGGTGAGATGAAATATATAGAGAAAATAAATAGTAATAAGAAAGTCTCATTTGTTCTCAAAATTTATTATGGTTTGTATTGCCTAAATTGTAAAATAAAATAATACCTACGTAATTGTACCTACGTAAACTAAGTTAAGGTGAAACATGCATACTAAAAAAATATAAGTATCCAATTCCAAGGTGCTCTATTCTTATTCATCACTGAATATCATGCTCTATTTAAACATAAACACTGGTCCTCTGACGTGATTTGTCGTCAGCGTCATGCTACCTTTATTACACAAGACGACCGTCCGTCAATTATAAGGCCCACCTAATTTGATTCTAATTACTGTTCCAACAAGCCTAGTTCACCGTAAAAGCAAAGTTAGCCAATACACAAGACATAAAAAGCTCTCGAACCCTAATGGACTCCATTGACATAAATGTTTTATTCAATCGGAGCTCGCGCCAAAACAAAAGAAAGTATGCCCCCATCATTATGAGTTCCAAAGAGTTTTTGTATTTTTACTCGTTACTGGCCTCGCGAAATAAATTGACTTAAAAATAAATAAGAACGGGCACTTAAAAACTTAATGCTGTTCTTAACTTATGAAAAAAATGTTTGACGAGATATCGAAAGTTATACAGACTTTAAATGCCATCGCACACTAAGCGACACGCGACTGCGACAGCTCGGCGTCTAGACGCGACGACAGGCTGCGGGCGACAATTTTCATATATTTTGTTCAAAGCTCCGCACACTAGGCGTCATCAGTCGCAGAGTCGCGACGAAAAGCTAGGAGAGTCGCGAATCTGACGCTCACAACTGTCGCACGACTGTCGTCGTGTGTGCGCGTGCACGGGCATTAGTGAGCGTCAGTTCGCTTAGTGTGCGGAGCGGCGACTAGACGTAGCGACAAGTCGTCCAGTGTGCGGAGCTTTGAACAAAATATATGAAAATTGTCGGCCGCAGCCTGTCATCGCGTCTCGTCGCCGAGCTGTCGCAGTCGCGTGTCGCCTAGTGTGCGCACACACTTACTCTGCTAATGTAAGAAATATGATAATTAAAAGATAGAGTTAGTTATTTAATTTTAAGTTTTCATTAAATTGAAATGAAATTATTAGCTTTAAAAATTGATATTCATAATATTTTTAACTAGCTGACCCGGCGGACTTAGTACCGCTTTGACAGTTTCTGTGACAACAAAACAAATAAATCGTATTCTATATCTATTTTTTTGTTTTAGTTGATGGCTCCATGCGATTAGCACATTTAGACAATGTCAAAGTAATTTTTCTTACAAGTAATACATAAATAAACAATATTTCCTTACTGTATGATGATGATGAATGATAATAGAAATGGGAAGTGAGAAATGATATACCCCCCAACCCCTCGAGTATCTCAGTAAAGGTGTGGGGCTTTACTAAGTCCTCACGCGGACTTCTTGAGAGAATTTGAAAAGTGACGTTGCAATGTTTTGTTTCATTTGCCATTACTTATGCACACTCACGAACACTTAACGGTTAATAATACACCATTATTTCACATTATATTCGACATAACACAAATTTTAGAAAATAAAACAAAACCGCAGACATGACTCTACACTTTCCCGCCAAGAGGTCCTGTATTTCTATTTATTTATCATTAAACAATTTTTTTTTCCAGCAAAAAATATAGCCTATGTTTCTCAGCGCTAATGTAGCATTCTAATGGTAAAAGATTTTTTAAATCAGTCCAGTAGTTTTTGAGTTTATTCGTTACAAACAAAAATATAAAAAATGCGAAGCTTTCATCTTTATAATATTAGTATAGATTTGTTTACGCCGGGAGATCATTAGTCGTCATGACATGTTTTATCTAAGGATTTTATCCTAAGCAATGACAAAATTAAAAAAAGATAGAGGGTGAGTTTGGATTGGCATTTTATGCATAATTAAAAAAAATATATTAACATTATATATACCTGCTCTATATAAACTACTAGCAGCCGCTCGCAGTTTCACCCGCGTGGTTCCCGTTCCCGTGGAAATATCGGGATAAAAAGTGTCCTATGTGTTAATCCAGGTTATAAACTATCTGTATGCCGAATTTCATTCAAATCCATCCATCCGTTGCAGCGTGAAGAAGCAACAAATATACACACATACATACACACAAACTTTTTCGCGCAATTTTTGTAAAAAGGGGTACAAAGTTTTTGCTTCACGCATTAATATAAAGATAAAATATACTATAAACACGAAATAATCCGCTGACCTTAAATAACGAATACAGTGATACCTACTTGATGTCATTTTACATAGTAGCAGTTATTATTATTAACTATACGAGTAGCTTAAATAACCCACTGTTGCCTGATGTCAATCATCAGTCAACTCGTGATGACCAAATTCGGTGCAATTCCACCATTTATCAATATTTAATGATTAGATGGTAAGTTTTAACGACTGCCATCTTCCAGCAATAACGAGAACCAACTGTTTAACAAGCTTTCCGGAGCACGCCTCCGTGCTTCGGAAGGCGTGTTAAACCGAGCTCAAGATACATTTAGTTTGGTCACCCATCGGTGACACGGCATTCAGAAAAGTTGCTTAACTTTCAAGATCACACTACGAACGGCAAGCCTCTACGCTATAGAGATTTTATAGTTAATATGTATTGAATAGTTTTTGTATTTACGGAACTCTAGATACCATTTCTTAAGTTAGACTGAAATGTGTCACTTTAGGACAACTTACTTTTCGTCAAGTTTGCTATCTATGTTGGACAGAGAAACAGATTGCTTAATTTACTTACTTACTCTACGTATTTTCTTTTGTTTAAGTTAGTCTAGCTACAGAATATAAATACTCGCCTAAGAACTAAAGGTGCCTTTACGACCAGCAAAGTTATTCGACCCGTTAAAGTAACAAGGCTTATTTCAGTCCGGCTCAGGTTATGCGAACCCATGAAACCAGAGTCCGTTTACGGCCCGAACTAAGTTGATTACTCAGTGCGCACCACGTGTGCAAATTCACTATAAGTCCCGGCATTAGGTAAAAGCCTTCATTACTTAAGTCCCGTAAAACCCTTATCCCATAACGTTAATAACACAATTACTATAAATCTATCATCGCTGAGCAAACACGGTCCGAATCTCAGCCTAAGCTAATACATTTTGTCCACACCCGTATTCATACTTAACGACAAGGGAGTAGTATTTGCTTGGCATACACACTCGCCCGCACCGCGCAATATAGCGAAGATGGCGGGTCGGCCTCGGGGTCTTTCCCCGCCCGAGAGGACAGTAATTACGGTAGGCAAATTAAGCAGTAAGGGGTCGGGACCCACCCGTGTCCATCTTTGTACTGCGTCTACACTCGGCGGTTTATTTTAGGTTATTCCTCGCCTTATTACAATGTAGCCTCCCCTGCGGCGCGCTCACCTCCGAAACTGATTTGGGCCCGGCATCAGAGTTTCATTACGGTCTGTCGAAAACAATCCACTCTAAATATCTATTCTTGGGCGCGCACTCCGGAATTACATTAGTCTGAGGTGGCGAAGGCTCGACTCAATTTGTTTGGTCGTAATAACGCCGCGCTATCAGGTTATAACAAATGAGCTATTGTAAGAGCAAATCGGAGGAAAACGGTTTTGCAGTGTCTGCTCGGTTTTATAGTCGGCGTGGAGCGGAAAGGTCGGGATGTGATTTTATGTTTGCGTCGGGATTTCAGCTGAGATATATTAGTTTGCAAAATTGTTATATGCGCACTAGTTATTTGTGACCCCATTGGGTTCACTGCATCACCGATTCCGAAAGGAGCTTGTTATTAAAGCGAACGGGTTTTAATGAAATTGCGCTCGTGAATTATACGACCGAATAATTCATTAATATTATGCGATAGATACCTGTATATCTATCTATTAACTAGCTTTTTCAAATGAATCTCTTTCGTTCTTTTGCACCGAAACATTTCTTTAATTAAGTCACCACATTTCCAATATTACAAACCAAACTAATTCGAAACGAAAAAATACATTAACGATATCGTGGCTTCCAAACTCCCAGATCCAACTACAAACTACACACCAACTTTAAACGTCTCTCGAATAAATAAAACGGTTTCCCAATACTTCTGAGCCATTAGGACTCTGAGCTCGCGTGTGCCGAGGCTTTAAAAGGTCCCTCGTCTCCTAGGGGACATTCGGCAAATATAATTTGTCCATTAAAAAAAATCAACAACAGTTGACCGCCGGAGATGGTCACAAAACGTCTCGTTAGCGGCTGAACGTGCCGGCTGTCACACACTCCAGCATCGGCCCTTCGTAAATAATGAGAGGGCAGCCCTTCGTGGCGAGGATGTTAGAGGCAGTAGATAAGATTCCTCTTGTGTATATGAGGACCCATTTTTCAACTAACTGAACGGATTCAGAGTAGAAAACTTAAAACTATAGGTACCTACATTACGAAAATGTAAGAACAAAATCCAACCTGTAAATAGCCTTGCGTTTAGGCCCATCAAATGTGAGTAAACAAGATAAACTACAAAATAATAATTTTCGTTTTTAATATCAGTATTTTGTTTTTACAGGGACGAATATAGACCTAACCTCTTTTATCTCTTTATCTCATTTTATCTTATCTTATGTAAGTGGAGCCTGCTAAGGTTTCTCTCTCATTTTTTGCGCAATATAAATTAAGGATATTTACTGTAAACGGTATTTACTCTTTAAAATATCAACAATGAATTTAATAAACTTCTAGAACCAAATTATAGAAAAAATATATCAAACAGCCTCATCCATTCGTATGTATTCTCACATATTAACCCCTTGGGAAACTAAAACCTACGTGGGGCATCCGACTTGTCGCAGAGGCTGAGGTTGAATGCCTCTTAGATTGCCTCCGACCTCCAAATTTAGCCAAACAAGGAGCTATATTAGTGCCGAATGGGATTTCCTAAGGTTGCAGTCTATACGTAGTCCCGTTGAATGCTGTCTTAGGGGTTCTTAATAGAAACATGATTTATGTGCAAACCACAACCTTACGAACGGTGTACTATTTTGTTAGTTAGTGTGAGGGTTGAATTAGGGATTTCGTACATTCTAGCGTGTAATAAAAAAGGTGTTAGCTTAGATTGTAAATATGTGTTGTTGATTTTTATTAAAAAAAACCAGGGCTGTATAAAAATTAAACTTGGGTAAGTAAATAAACCAAAAATGTATGAGAGCGTATTATTTCTTGTTTTTTTGTTAAAAACGCAAGTTTGAACTGTAACTGCCGCACTTAGAGACATTAAATTTACAGTAATTAGATTTGCATTTTCGATAATATTACCGTTATTATTTTAGTGTTCTATTTTTCCTTAGTCATTATAAAAGTAAACTTTTACTTTTTATTTTCAAGTGCTAATTTCTGCACTGAAGCTAAATTAAATATTTATAAAATTTACAAAATACAGTGAAAAAATTAAACGCCTACCCGACCCAGCCAGGAATCGAACCTGGGTCTTCCGCAATCCGGGCGGCACTGGATTGCGGAAGACCCAGGATATATATAAATAGGATAGGATAGGATATAGGAGAGAGCGCCTCGGCGGAAGCCCAATAAGGCCCCGTCCGCTGCTCCTGCTAGAAAGACTCGCACAACCGGCCAAAAGGCCAAGCTTGCTGTGCCAAGATCGGCAGCTGTGTTGGTCACCCTCACTCCCGAAGCGATTGAGAAGGGGGTCTCATATGCCGACGCGCTGATCCGGGCCCGAGACCTGGTCGACATCGACGGGATGGATATCCCCAACCGTCGGTGCCGCAACACCATCGCTGGGTCCAAAATAATTGAAATTTCTGGCGCTGAATCCGGTAAGAAGGCGAATCGCTTGGCCGAAAAAATGAGGGAGGCTCTTGCGGATATAGCCACGGTCGTCCGGCCCACGAAGACCACAGAAATCAGGGTGGGCGGGCTAGACGAGTCCGTGACGGAGACGCACCTCGCCGCAACTATCGCGGCTAAGGGCGGATGTGGCGTCACAGACGTGAAGGTGCGTCCCATCCGGGACGGCCCCGGTGGTTTGGGTACGACGGTTGTGTCATGCCCGGTGGCCGCAGCCAAGAAGGTTGTTGACACTGGTCGCCTATTGATATGCTTCAGCGCGGCCAGTGTCCAGGCGTTGGAAGCCCGTTCTGCCCGGTGCTTCCGGTGCATGCAGATGGGGCACGCCAGAGCAAGCTGCCCTTCAAAAACCGACCAGAGCAACCTCTGCTACCGGTGCGGTAAGGAGGGGCACAGGGGCTACGATTGTAGCGCAAAGCCCCACTGTGCCGTGTGTGCTACTGCCAAACGACCGGCAGGCCACGTTATGGGGGGGCGTAGTTGTAAGGCTCCCCCGGCCAAGGGCAAATTGCCGGCGCGTCCAGCTCGTCAGGCCGCCCCCGCCACACAGACGGCGCCCCAAACGGGGCCCATGGAGGTTGAATTGGTGGCCGAGCAATGTTAAGACGGCCCCATATCAACTTTCTCCAGGTGAACCTGAACCACTCTGCCAGGGCTCAGGATCTGCTGCCCCCACAGCCCATAAGCTGTGACCGGCCTCCCCGCTGGGCACTTAGCAGGCTCAAGCCGGAGCTGGCGAACGAGACGGCGATCTTCGAAGACTGGTTCTCGCGTCCGATGTCCGGTCCGGACGTCGACGAATCAGCTCGCCGTCTCCGCGGCGCTTTAACGGAGGTGTGCGAGGCTTCTATGCCTCGGGCGCAGCCTCCGCGGGACCGCCGTGAAGTTCACTGGTGGTCCCAGGACATTGCAGTCATGAGAAATGACTGCAGTGTCCAAAGGCGGGCCTACACTAGGGCCCGTCGGCGCCACGTCAGGGACACTCAGGAGGAGGACCGCCTGTACGAGCTGTACAGGCAGTCGAAAAAGACCCTGCAAACTGCGATTGCCTCCTCAAAGGAGCTATCTAGAGAAGAGCAGTTGCAGGGTCTGGATCGGGATCCGTGGGGGCGGCCGTATAAGCTGGCGCGCAAGCAGCTGAAAGTGCGCGGCACGCCCATCACGGAGACGATGGATCCCGATCTCCTGGTGTCGCTCATCGGGGGACTGTTTCCCCCAGCCGAGGAGGATTTTGTTCCCCCTCGGATGGCCCCGCCAGCTGCGGACGTGGAGGGATCCCCCTCCTCTTATGATGATGAGGAGTGGAAGGACGCCGTCGCCCGTCTTAAAGGGCGTATGACGGCACCGGGACCTGACGGCGTCCCGAAGCGGGTGCTGGACCTGGCCCTAAAGCATCTAGGGGCCAGGGCCAGGGAGCTGTGCGACGCTAGTTTGAAGTTCGCACAGTTTCCAAAGGTCTGGAAGGAGGGAGCGCTATGCCTGCTTCGCAAGGAGGGGCGTCCGGCGGACGACCCCTCGGCATATCGCCCCATTGTGCTGCTGGACGAAATCGGGAAGGTGTTTGAAAAAATCATCGCCTCCCGAATAGTCCAGCAGCTGGGAGGGGTAACGGGCCCCGATCTCTCTGAGGTCCAATACGGCTTCCGGACGGGGCGGTCGACGATCGACGCCCTGTCCGATCTCCGGACACTCGTTGACGGGTCCATCGAGAGGCGGGAGATGGTGTTGGCGGTGTCGCTGGACATCCGCAATGCCTTCAATAGTCTCCCCTTCGGCGTCATCATGGAGGCGCTTCGTTTTTATCAAATGCCTCCATATCTGCGCCGAATAGTGGGAGATTATTTGAGGGACCGGGACGTAGCATACGTGGGACGTGGCGGCGAGCTTGGCCATCACAGGGTGTCCCGCGGCGTTCCACAGGGGTCGGTCCTCGGGCCCCTGTTGTGGAACGTCGGATACGACTACGTCCTTCGATGTGGCCTTCCCTCGATGGTGCGGTTGCTCTGCTACGCAGACGACACGCTCGTCACCGTCCGGGGGATGCGACTGGAGGATGTCCAGCGCTTGGCGTCCGTTTTCATCAGCCATATCGTGCGGCGGATACGGACGTTGGGTTTGGGGGTGGCCCTCCACAAGACCGAGGCCATGGTGTTCCATGGGCCTCGGAGACGGCCGTCGGCTGGTGCGTCGGTCGTTGTGGAGGGCGAGAGGGTCAGTCTGAAGCCCCAGATGAAGTATCTGGGGCTAGTGATCGACGGGCGGTGGGGCTTCGGGGGACATTTTAAGCTCCTCGAGCCCCGGCTGCTTGGAGCAGCAGATGCCCTCGGGCGTCTCTTGCCCAATGTGAGGGGCCCGAGCGTGGCGTGCCGCCGACTTTACGGCGGCATCGTGCGCTCCATGGCGCTGTATGGGGCGCCGGTTTGGGCTGATTGCTTGAGCCCACACGCCATCGCCTCTCTCCAGCGGGCCCAGCGCGCAATGGCGCTGCGGGCGATCCGGGGCTACCGAACGGTGTCCCGGAAAGTGGCGTGTGCTCTCGCGGGGACGCCCCCGTGGGAGCTGGTGGCAGAGGTTCTCGCTGCAGCGTACCGGCAGCGAGCAGAGGAGAGGGCCAGTGGCAATCGCCTGGCCCCTCCAGAGAGGCGCGCTGCTCTTGAAGGAGCTCGTGAGGAGATGTCCGCCTATGGTCTGAGGGCCTGGGCGAAGGGGCCTCGGCTACACAAACGCGTAGTCTGGAGGCCTTACGCCCCGTCCTCCAAGCATGGGCGGAGCGGCGCCATGGGTCGCTCACATACCATCTGGTGCAAGTATTGTCCGGACATGGTTCGTTTGGACGCTATTTGCACCGGATTGGATGTGAGCCGACCCCACAGTGCCACCACTGTGGAGCAGCGGAGGACACGGCGCAACACACCTTGATGGTGTGCTCTGCGTTCGATGTCCAGCGCTCGGCATTGGTCACTGTGATTGGCGCGGACCTCTCCCTGCCGACCGTGGTTCTGTCCATGCTCGGTAGCGAGGGGTCCTGGGAGGCGGTCAACTCCTTCTGCGTCGACGTCATGACGCTGAAGGAGGAGGCGGAACGGGCCAGGGAGGATGACCCCCTGGCAGATCCGTGCCGCCGCAAACGCCTCCTGCGGAGAAGGCGGCAGTACCAACGCCTTCTCCAACCGGTGGGAAACCAGCGCAGTCCAAGCCCTAGGGGGGGCTTCAACCGTGCATTGCACAGGTCCCCACTGAGGGCCGACGCCCCGTATGTCCCGGCGCGTCGGCGACCCGTCTCACCAAATGACGGGTCAAGCGTGTCCGCCCATCGTTTTCGAGGGCGGTCACCCGCCCCAATCAGGGACGGAAGAGGGGCTCGCCCATCTACAGGGCGAGCAGTCACCGACGGGGTTGTGGATGTGTCCGAAAGGGTTCCCATGACCTCGTCAGGCTCTACCATGCCGGCTTTCGATGCGTCCTCCTCAGATGAGGACGACGCGATGGTCGCCGGTCTGCTGGTTCCAAGGTGACGAGAGGACATCGGAGTGGTTTTTACCGAGTCGGCTTCGACTCGCTTTCTCTAGGGCTTCGGCCCTGGAACAGAGTCTAGGCCATCCTCGGACAGCCAGCGGGACCCCTCTTGGCTGCTGATGCGTCTGTTAGCAGATTTTACACTCCGCATCAAAAAAAAAAAAAGGATAGGATATAGGATAAATATTTCATTATAAAAGTGTTTTACAATGACGCCATCAGCATTATTTTTTATTTAATAAAATATGAGTACTTACTTACTTATTTACCATTAATGTTAACTAGCGTATCTAAGTGCAGCAGTAAAAGCAACCAACATAAATAAAAATAGATATCGCTACAATCAATAATGAAACGCACAACTCAGCAATACAACAGCAGATTTCGGCTATATTAGAATATATGCTCTTAAAAATCGAAGGCCAAACCAAAAACTATTTACATGAACTAGTCGACATTTATGCCACCGCCACGACAAACTACAGCGTCTCAGCGAAACCTGGCTAGAATCCGCTCGGTCCGAACGAGCTGCAAAATGAAGCTGAGCTGGTTAGCCTTTACGGCTACATGACTATTTTAGTGGTCTTTTGTTTCCTTTGTTGTGTATATTGTATTCTAAATTAAAGTGCCTAATTATGACGTCATATTAACAATTGTTAACTGATGTCTCTGAGTGCGGCAGTTAAAGTGATAAACAAAAAAGATAATCTCCACTTATTTAATGAAACGCACAACTCACCCGGCCACTCGTATCTGCTCTCAAAAATCGAAGGCCAAACCAAAAGAGCTATTTACATGAATTAGCCGACATTTATGCCCCCGCCGAGACAAACCGCAGCGTCGCAGCGACACCTGGCGGCGAGAATTATACGCTCGTTTCGCGCTCCGCCGCCTCGAGCGGTGCGGTATCTTTGTAACTTGTACCTATTTATTGGCCGAGGTGTTCCTGAAAAACAAAAGCCATTTACACGAAAATGTCGCCTAGGGTAACGATTTTTTAAGCGAGTTGCCCGGGCAGGTTTAAGTGGCCAGTGTTAAATCGCGTTTAGCATTTTTTTCTTCAAAGTTAGCAAAATTTCTATAACGTTGTTGATGTTTTTATTGAAATCATCTTCTGCAAACAAAATAAATAATGAATAATGATGACAGGTAAGTAGTGAACTTTACTTAGGTACCTGTCAGTTTAATTATTGATAAAGAAGTTAATACTAAATCTAAATTTAAGATTCCGCTGTAATCTTGTTAATGATAATAATGCCAAGTCCTTATCTGCTCTGTGTTCCAGTGGTTCGAATCTCAGAGCCAGAGGCCCAGATTATAATTATGCAACCTTACATTCTTAAGGGTGCGCCGTCCGTAAGTGGCAAGTGTCATATATTATATTTGAAATGTCTTCGTCCATATTTATTTGATGCCGCGCGGCCATACTAATTTTGTATGGGGAATTTAACGTTTAATTTGAAAAATAATAATTTAAAAAACCGCTCGTTAAATCGAAAATGTGAGACGGACGATTTGTAGCTTAGACCATTAGTGATTGTTTAGACAAAATCAGAGGTACAATAATTTAGATAAACTATAAGATATCAACTAAACTTTAAATTATATTGTAGAAAAAAAACTATTGTGTGTTATGGATCGGACTAATTTTACACACGTCCCCTTTGATACTAAATATATCTATATATCAATATGCGAATACCTGTTAATAGCTAAGTAGATTTATTGAAATGTATCCATATATTGTATAAGTGCTGTTGGTGTTCTGAACAAAATAAAATAAATATATTTTGTTTATTTAATACGATAGTATTTTCAATTATATCAACTTAACTGTGACTGCATTTTGGCATTTTTTGGTCGGCGCACCCTTAAGACTCCGTATGACTACATCAAAAGAGTATCATTCAAATGCGTTCAGGGTGCCTAGTGTGAGTTTTGTTTACTATCCGTATTCATTCGATCACGTTTACGAAAACGAAAATTAGTATGGCATTGAAGCAGCGCTTCCTGGCGACATACGAGAAGTGCTAAAATTTTGTCGTACAAATTCTCGTTTTCGTTAACGTGATCGAATGCTGAGTGCAACTCGCAGTAGGCACCCAGGTACACGATCGACACGACTCCCTATTGCACTCATACGTACGGCATAAAACAATCCGAGCTATCCATTTACAATGAACCGTGGCATAAGACACCGAGATGAGTCGTAAAGAATGGGCGGCGCGGCCCAACTTCCCCGTGGAGGGCATAAATTGGATTCGGAAGCGGATCACGTAACGGTTGGGAGTTCACAAAACTGTGCCATAAATCGGACGCGGAGGTGCGCCGGAGACAAACGGCGCCGGACGGGCCGGGCCGGCTTACGTATGCGATGACGGCTATTGAGTTATTGTATGAGTCGTGTTAACGAGGTAAAGGTGAGCATAGAGGAATCGGTGGTGATGCCGTCATTTGTTCATTAAAACGATCGTAAATGTTAAGCTACATTAGGCGTGGTCGATAACCGGATGGGTGACCAAATTATTATTTTTTGCCCTGTGCTTTATAGTGCACGTTAAGACGTCAGTTTATATACTAAGATATATATTCTTTATTGCACAGAAACACACAAACAGAAAACAATGTACAAACAATGGTGAGCAAAGGTGGACTTATCCCTAAAAGAGATCTCTTCCAGCCAACCTAAGATGGAATGGGAGCTTTATGTGTAGGTGGAAGCAACAAAAGTGCAAACAAGATATTAGAAAGTTTTAATTATACTTAGGTACTCAATGTTTTACCATATCGTAAAGAAAACTTCCTGACCGCGTGGACGTAGGTTAAATGATTTTCTTCTATTGCGAGCTAATCCTAATCGCCCACGCAAACACTCCTAAGCTCCCGTTATTAAAAGCAAGAATGTCAGAACAAATCAACTGGAAGCAAGTTGTGCCCGGCATGCAAACGAGGGATCCAGTGTCCTAACAAAATAAATCCTAAATAATTAGCCGATATGGGCTTCTCTCACTTTGGACATTGACTTTGGTCAGTTGAAATTTTAACTGAAAAAAAACTAATATACATTTGTTTTATATTAGACATTCTATTATTCCATAGACGTGTTTAGCTGTTCTTTTATGGCTTTCAAAAGTTAAATTTATATCTACACATTAATTTTAACTTTTGTTACACCCCATCAATTGTAGCGATGCCCTGATTTCAATCATGAATATAATGTAGTGGGACCATATATATATATATATATATATATATTTACTATTACGTGAATAACGTACAACTTTACATCCTAACAAAACGAAAAAGTGTTTCCTTACATAACACGGCATTAATAGAAATGCCTTGTTATTACAAAATATTCAATTAATTGTCGCCCATTACAATTTAGGCAACGGGAAGGCACTGGCCGACCCCCGGTCAGCCGATGGGCATTTAGTATTATTATTTATTGACTCTGTCCCGGATTCACTTTTCACTCGGCCCCTCGCTGGGGCAAACAAATCGGAAGAAGTAATTATTAAGAATACTGCAAATAGAGGGCCTTGAGCAATTTTATTAGACATTTCGAGAGGGCAGCTGGATAACTTGATAAATATTTTGATTTATTGAGACGTCTCGGCGTGTTACGTCTCCATTTACGGGCATTTGTGGCAAAATCAGTCTATTGTGACTGTAATTAGATACTGTCAGAAATTTGTTTCGAATATAACAGGTTCTGTCATGTGAATCACTATTAACGGGTCTATCCGCGATTGTTTAGTTCGACACGAACGGTAGATTTATATACAATATTCATTTTCTTGTTTAAAGTGAAGCATTCACGTAAACTTTGGAAATGAACAGGTTCTTTCAAAGTTTTTGGAAGGCGTTATTTTATTTCGTAATTCTTTAAGTAAAACTTAATAAACAGTTACATACAATTGGATACTATTTAAAAGTTTGCAATGAAATATTTCTTGAATGTTAGGTAATAAATAAAATAACACAAAATCTCAAAAACTATTTCGTCTCTATTAACGTCAAACAACTAATACATATAATAATGATACTTTAACGCTAAATCTGCATTTAAGGTGTTATTGCATGTAGCTTTTTAGAGGCTTATAGTTGATTTATATGGATTAAAGTGGCCTACTTCTCCCTTCCTAAGAGACATATCTGCCATCTCTGCCTTCTACCGGCAGACCGAAGATCACGCAGGCGAAGCAGCGGGCGGAAGCTGTAGGAAATAAAATTTTATCTACTCACACGTTGTATTGATGCCCAGTTTTGTGATTTCACGCGAGGGCTCCTTTTGTTGCATGGATTCGCGTTAAATGGGAGAGAAGTTAGTACAGGGAGGTGCGCTCAATCGGCCGAGCCGAGCAATCTTTGTTTCCTAAGGCTATGAGACGACCACTATCTCCTGATATCTAAGTGACTAAAACGATTCCCCTGATCCTTCGTGAAAAAATAAGGTGAGAGAAGCGAGGGGGGTCTTGGTAAAATGGGGGTTCACATTCAAAACGGAAAGGCCTCGTCCACCCTAGCCATCGCCGGGAATAAATCAGAATCTAATTCAGTGCGACAAGATTGCTAGATTTTTTCCGACTTATTGAACTCACTTCCGTTTGGTAGGCTGTCGAATGCACGGTTCAAATTCCAATATTATGAATGACTATTTGTTTATTCTTCCATCACTTCAAAACGGAGTAACAAATCCAAGTGATTTATGCAAAGAGATGTTGATGAATCAGTGAATGACATACTCTTTTAAGAAGCTATTGTCGAGTATTGTTGTTGATCTAGTAGCACAATTATATCATCCGACATTCGACTGTAACAGGACATGTTTACTACTACTACCATTACTCTTCATATCACTGAAATAAACATAAAAAAACCGATTGCTAAAAGTTACCTACTTAGTGACCATGGTTAGATATTTCTTAAACTACACAATAACAAACAGAACCTTCTAAGTAAATAAGTTACAAATAGTCATTTCAATTCCAATATTCCAAGGTACCAGTTACCCCAGTCTAGTTAATACAGGAACACCAAAACGTAATAGTGTTGAATCGATTAACAATAGTCTGAGTATCGAAACCGGGGCTGTCTTGAAACATGAAAACCTCGTCTGCGGCGAGCTTGAGAATTAATTCCATTGGGAAGAGCTGCGTATCGAGATCGAGACGATTGCACATACCGCTATGTAGCAAGTGTATTCTTGCAAATATGCTAATGAAAAGAGGATAGTTAGTATACGAGTATTGCAATGTATTGAGTACTTCTTTTACGAACATGTTACACTCAAATAGTTTATGTATCTTAAGCGCTAAGGCTCTGTGGTCTAGTGTAGAGGTCCCGGGATTTATAGGCACATTACTGAAATCGGTGTGGTTAGTGGTAGGACTTTGGCTGAGCTAGCTACCACTATTTCTAGCCAAATGAGCACAATTACAGTAGCAATGTTGTGTTCTGACAGATAGAGAAAAGGTTAGGCTCTATATGATACCGTTTGAGCTTCAAAAAACTTACTTCTAAAACATGTAATCAAAATTCAGTGACAGCAAACACTCTATTACTAAGTATAAACAAAATTATCTCCAACATTTTGTATAACATACCGTTGTCTAATACATTGAGTACATACAGAGTTTGAACGCGGTGACGTAGTGTAATTTCAGTAACAAAATTCAGAAGCGCAGCACTAATGCAGCGCCGGATATGAGATAGTTTGTCAGTGCCCGCGCCGCAGCGAAGAGCCGCTCGATTTATTTACCGTTCTTCAAGTAAATTAGTCAAGTTTCGCTAATGGATTGTCGACAATACATCTACCTATACGTAACAGTAACTTTCTACTCCAATGCATCCTGTTATGAAATGGAAATTGTGCATTATTGCGCATATTACTGTGAGGTGAATGTAATATATAATATAATAATGATACCACATTAAGATATTGGAGCTGTGATAAGTAATTCAAAGCTTCAGAAATTTCAACATCTTTATAGCTAGAATTGCCTTGCCATTGTAAAGCAGGATTAATTTAACAGATCAGATTAAAATCAGAGTAATTTTTACAGAAAAAAAACACTTATTGTAATCGCATAACAAATCCACCATTACCAAACAACAAGTAACAAATAGAAAATAAAAACGAAAACGAATAATCATTTTAGATGATCCTGTTTCTAGTAATTATAATACCTGTTAGCTATTCAAACACTTTGCTTAAAAATAATCAGTCTCTTTGTCCCACAGACGACAACTAAGTCCCTTTAAATTAAAAACAAGCTCTACTCACACACTTACAACAAAACTTCAAAATAAAAAGCGGTATATTTAAAGAAATTAAGAGACTAAACGAAAATGGATGTCCGAAAGCTTAGGCTTATAAAACCACTTAATCACGTCAGAAGTCATCCAGCGGACGGAGTAGCCACTCAACTCCTAACTTCTAAACGCAAAGGCACGTCAGCTCGCATGAGCGAGCGTGCATGGCTGGCGATATTACATGCACGGGACGTGTGTGGAGCCTCATTTCGTGCTCCGTGGCACTTCTTATAGCCGGAGGTCGGCTGAATTATAATTACTAATGCTCGCGCGCTCAAAGTCGTTTTTAGCAGCCTCATTAAAAGGTTAGTTTGGTTAAAGACCGGCTCTAAGTTGAATGACTGCGTCGTGGATGTGTGATTTAAATGGGTAAATTGCAGACGCAATTTCATGAAGGCAGTCTGAAAACAGTGAACATATCTTTAAAAAGTAACGAATAACTAACCTATGCTTTTCATTTCACCCGTGGTTATGTGTTTCATGTTTTACACGAAACATATTTCTTCAATCTGTACATCAGACATATCGTGACTTTTCGCATGCCTCATTACATCTGAGTGCCTAGTGTGAGTTTTGTTTACTATCCGTATTCATTCGATTACGTTCACGAAAACGAAAATTAGTATGGCATTGAAGCAGCGCCTCCTGGCGGCATACGAGAAGAGTTAACATTTTGCCATACAAATTTTCGTTATCGTTAACGTGATCGAATAGCGAACGAAACTCGCACTTGGCACCCTGTGGTCTTAATGGCAATACCACCAGTCTTAGACCTCGAGGTATCGAGTTCGCATCCTTGAGGGGGTTCTTAATGAAGTATGTATTGTATATTTGGTGCTAAGACTTGTTCTAATGCCTGATTTCACCATTGACACCTAAGTTTTAGGTAACCCCTAAGCCATGTTAGGTGACAGTTGTTGGAGCAAAACCGTCAACTAAAATGGCTTAGGGGTCACCTAAAACTTAGGGGTCAGAGGTGAAAATGAGCATTTGTCTACCTGGTTATCATCATATTTAATTCGGTTGCCATAACAACAATGTCACTAGCATTGTTGTTTTTCGACAGTATGAGTTATCTCATACTGTCGAAAAACAGCCATAATTCCATAGCCAAAATTCCTCAGTTGTTGAAGTTCCATCATCAGCCTTTCTGTCACAACTTATCATCAGGTGAGACGACGGCAGGTGCTTCTCCGTTATGGATAAAATTTATCCATAAAAATATCACAACCTGTTTCGTACAGCAAAACAGATTGCTCCGTTGATCTGTAGCAAAATTTCACGAAAGCATTATCTCAGGATGCTCTTTAATTAATTGCCGCGCTCGAAAATAATGGAATTAACTTAATCGAATAGTTGTTTACATTGTGTCACTGGTAGCAATTAAAATTGTTTCGGAACACGATAAATCATTGGTGGGAAAGTGAAACATCACGGCGCTGTGTGCACCTTGCAATAAATTTCCCAATTACTAGGAGAATTTCGCGCTGGCAACACCGGGGGCGCGTCGGGAAATAAAATTAATCACTAGCAACATCGCGCGAATTAGACAAGAACACCTAATTACTTAAATATTACCACCATCCACGTCATCCTGCTTGTGGAATCTTGTTTTTTGCTGTTAGTACTTAACGGTAAGTAATTAAGCTTATACCACTTTTTCCATTAACAGTTTACACCAGTAGACAGAATTAACTCATTTCTAATTTCAAATAAATATGGCTTGAATGAGAAAGGCTGAAGATAAAATTGGGCTCAGTAGTATGCACCGAAATAGGCCTATGACTAGCAGTGGACTGACAAGGGCTGATTATGATAACAATGGTTTTCTACATCAATAGTCACATTACAATCAATTTTCCTATGGCTCTGTACACTAAATACATTTAGTGTTATAATTTTCCAAATTTCGTTAGCACCCCATCAGCCAAACGTGTTTCATTCTTACCGCTCTATCTAGTTATAAATGAGCTATATAGATTCGATATTCAGCAGACTCTCACAGTATGAAAGGAGCCAAATTAACCCACAATTGTGCTCATCTATGGCATTGACAATCAATTTCTCTTACTATTTTATCTTGTAGATGTTTGTATAAAGAGTAATTACAAAAATAGAATGACTCAGCTAAATATTGACATTAACCATAAACAAGCACTTTTCAAAGTCGTCAGCTGTCCTCAGTTGTTCTTAAACCAGACACAATAGAAATTCAATTGTTCTATGGCACTGTGGTTACCTTGTGCGTCCAAGTATCTACCCTATTGTTCACAAAGTTGACGTCGACAGTCTTTGTGTCGACGAAGCCTTAGGAAAGACATTAAAGGCTGTTTTCATTACATACTCGGTTTTTTTTAAGCCATACCTTTATCGTGAAAAGACGCCTGTTTTTCAGTAAATGAAAATCTGCTACACAAATCATAACAACCTTTTCTTTAAATAGCTTGGGTACAGTCAGTCTTATAAAAAATAACATAATCGTTTTCGAAAAACTCTACTGCTGGTCTGAAACCTTCCTTGGTCATCCCTGTGTACCACCTACGTATATTGGGCAATCATCCAACTCATCTTTAACAAAAAGCTAAGACAACCATTCCGAAGCATGGGAAGCTCGACACAAAATAAACTTGAATTGTTTGGAAAAATGTTGAGCTAAAAAATCGTTATAAATAAATCTACATAACAATTTTAATGACATTTAATATAAGTATTTTAAAAACATGTTTGAGTATGCCCTCAGCTACTTATTGGTTTCTTAAACATTTCTGTGGCACCCTATCACACAATATATTGTCTGTGACATTCTAAAGGCGTCGTTAACTTTGTGACTGTGAAAATCACGTGACAAGGCTGCAATATTTACATTAATTTCCATGTGATCTCCTCGTGACATCATGTACACATTTCCGCACTTAGCCGGGTGTTAATTTGGCAATGACTGCCGCGCCGCCATCCGTCATCGCCCGGGGCCGTCGTCTCTTTATGACGTCTAATTGTAAGATCATCCACTGCAAAGGGGTAACTGATTATGCTAGGATGACACGTTATTTTTGACGGCTGCGGAAAGTTAAGCTTTGTTCGCTTATTGCCTCTTGTAGCTTAAGTGTGACGTCACTCATTTACGCTAATTTAATGAAAGTGGGAAACAAACCGTGCTTTGTTAATCATTGTTACTTTTTTATATCAACGTTGAAATCGTAGCAAGTGACAAGAAGTGATCTCTGCCTATTCCTATAGGATACATGCGTGTTTCTATGTAACGATGTAGGTATGTATGTTGAAATCACAAATTTCTATGGTGTTCATCACGTAAAACATTTCAAAAGCTGCAAGCAGAATTTTCATTATTTCACACTCCTTTGCACCCATACAAAATCCAACTTGAGAATGCTTTCATACACCTTTAACAGGCAAACGTCAACAAAGAATAAGTCGTCAATTACTAAAATTCGTTAGCCTGACAACGCTAGCAGGAGTCCAACTAATTTGGTAGTAACGCTCACGGACAATGAAGGGAGCGTATAACAGTCGTTCGAACCGCGGCCGAACAAAGGTACCCGCGATAATTGGATGTGGCCGTTCTGAATACGCGCTAGACGAGACTTAATTGAGGTTTTAGAGTTGGGCTAATTCGCCCACCTTCGATCAGTCCCCTCGGCGGCGTCTCCCCGCAACTGGCGAGGTTAAGTGAGGTCTACCGCCATGTTTTGTTTCCAATATCGAGTGTTATGGATGGATGCCACGATTCGTACTCCTTATAACATGGTAGAATATATGTCTGTTTAATGTATAGTAGTTTGCGTTTGGTAATTATTCGTTTTTTATACGATTCGTATTTATTGATTATTGTATACTTACGACCCATCTTCTGACTTTTACTCTTAATCTTTTAGAGAATAGTAAGCATCTTATTTTTGCTCTTATCTTACTAATATACATTATAAATATTATAATTTATCACTATGATTATACCCGACCAAGTGTTCAAAAGTTAATTTAAAATAGACAAACGAACCCGAAATAGAGCAACGCAAAAACGAAATTTACAGTGAACGATGATTAAGAATTCGCTCACGTGCCGCCCAACAAAAAGTTACAACTAAATATTTCGGAGACGGCCGATAGAGGTCGGGCGCGGCAAAAAGTGGGGCCGCCCGCCCCGGGCCGGCACCCGCACAGATATGATAATCCCGAGTATGTAAAATAGTGAAATTTAAGGTCTCTCCATGTGAAGAATTGTATTCGTTCGGCGGACAAATTATTCAAATTCGACCCCTTTATTCGGAACACACTCGCATGGGTCGCCGCTCTTCTTCAACACTCATTTGTGTTCCAATAGAATACCACTAACCCTATCTAAATATGGCCTAGAAATACCGCTCCAAAACAACGAGCGCCTCAAATTAATAACTTGTTATTACAACGTTTTCAAGCGGAGTATTTTCGCAAGCCGACCATCAATCGGTACTCGATGAATCAATTTGAATACATTGAACTGAGCACTCGTCGAAGTTTGCATAAAGTTCGCTCTGAATACCTAGCCATCGCAAACAAAAAACATATCCCAGTTCGATTACAATAACCGCCCCCCGATAACGCTGCGTCGTCGGCTGTGGATACGTCAATTGTAATTCGCGGATAAAGGAATGTATCCTTGCGTCGGATCCGGCGGTCCGTGTATCGCCCCGCTTGTCCGTTTTGCATGGCGTCCAAAGTTCACAATCACATTTTCCTCATCAGCCTGCGGGGAGCGCATTCTTCCATCCATCTGGCATCTTCCTGTGTCTACCCTACCGAATACCTCTTTTTGCAGGGGTCCGGCCGGCGGCGGGCGGCGGCGGCGGCGGCGCTGTTGGTGATATATAAATTTCCACGATCGGTCATCCCTTAAAAACAAGTTTAGCTCTTTATCCTGGGAGCAAGTTAAAGAATGGCACGCCCGTGCGTTACCCTCCGATTCGTTACGTATTCAAATTATTTGGGCGTCCTGTTTTTGCGTTCGTTTGTGTTGCGTCGTATACCTACGCGTTCCGACCTTTTCAGAAACTGTTCTATCGGGTTTGATTAATTAATGAGATTCACAGCTTTAGTTACTTTCGCAAATAATCACCAGAAATATTTATCTTGATTCATTTACTAGCATCAACCTCAGCGCCGTTATTTTAGCTTTGATACTCTCTACAATTCTCTACAATCTGTGTTCTCAGCCCACACACAGCCAGATTAAGCTAAAAACAATGGGCTATTTACGCCGAGCGCAGGCAAAGTTGGTCCATGGGTAATTAATGGCGCAGGCCTCAAGGAGGGCCGTGACGGCCTTCAGACAGCTCCGTCCAGGTCTAGCGACTCCTAGGGGATAATTTAATAATAAGCCGCTTCCAATCCGGTCTGCATGCCTAATTATACAGCGTTTAAGTGACGATAGATGGATTGTCTTCGTCGCAATTAGACATCGTCTTTAAATTAATGTTTAATTATGTATGCTGATAAAATCCGCATAAATAATTATGTTTTTTTTATTTATTTATTTATATAAGGTACACTTACAGAATACATATTATTATATTAATTCCTTAATTATTTAGATTCATAGATTCTAATATGTATTCCAATTATTAGTGCACACAACATTAATAATTATTACTGACACTACAATTATTACAATTATTAACAAATTAAAAGATTATAAGACAAATTGTAATAAATAAATCGATTGTCAATTAATTAAAAAAAAAATTCAAAAACAATGTCATAAAAAAAACAACGACATTAATAAATAATTACTTAATTAAAACAAAATTATATAAAATTTATTTCACATACCATAATCTATATTAATACAATTAAAATCAAATGAAATCCATTATCAGAATCAAATAAATAAAATAAAAAGCCTGAAAGTGGAGCAAGTGCATCAAGTCGCTATTTAGGCTGTCGCTATTTTGTTTAACCACCTTGAGTTGGCTTTCATATATCATATTTAAAATTTAATATTTTTACAGAATTTGTTTTAATCTAAATAATATATAGTAATCTATAATGTGTATATAATTTAATACATCTAAACATCATTGCTGTATAATAATGTTTAGATGTTTATGAGAAAAGAAACCCAATAAGGATGATGAAGTAACGCAAGTTATGCATAAAAACTGAAAGCCTTCTAGTTCCAAGGGTTTGGGCCGGGATTTGATGAGTCAACACTTTTTTCTTTTATGTTTTATTGAAACTAAAATAATGTTAATATTTTCAAATGACTATTATTTCTATGTAAGAGCAGTAAAATCTCAAGATATCTTAAACAATACTGAAACTATAAACACGTGTGTTCGCACTGTCCCGTGTGCCGCAGTGACAGGGCTGCCGGAACGTGTTGAGTGTCGAGTGTCGAGTGTCGAGTTGGGAAGCGTTTAGTGTCGGCACAATGAGCGGCGATAGTGTCCGCGACTATTCTGACACAGAATTTGGAGGATTAGTACTGTACATTGTGCAGGGGTGCACAACATCTTTTGATTTTAACCTCACATTTTGATCATGACATTAAAAATGGCATTGTAGTTAGGTAGTATATAAAATTTGCGCAAATACTATTGCAAACAAATTACAATTTGAAATTTTTAGTATCTACCCTATGAAATATTATGATCATTGAGTTATTTATATAAACGACTATAGCAACTACGAATATTGTAGGATACTTACTTACGAGTATAAAGAGAAGAAGAAACTATGCTACGTTTGTTTACACGCTGCACCAGTTATCTTCGCGTCTGGACTCCATTTCCACTTAACATTAAGTGGGATGGAGTAATTTGCCGAGCTAACTATATAAAAAAAAGTTCCTTTTTTTTATATAAACTAACTAACTAGAATGGCGCAACGACCCAAAGTGAGTCTTGGCCTCCGATAATAAGAGTCGCCATCTGGGTCGGTATATAGTATATATAGTAGTATGTATAGTTTTTTTATATAGTTAGCTCAAATTATGTTTTAAAAAAATAAGTAAAACCATTGTTCTCGATACACACCATGTTCTTTACACACCAATAACCATTATGAAAACTAAAGCCATACAGAGAACTTCGCAAACCTATAATCTGTGCATACTTCTTCCAATTCATAGAACCCTATTATTAGCATAATCAGCCAGTCTTATTCGGTCCGAAACTAAACGTGAGATAAAGCCGGCCATGCACATGCGGCACACGTTGGCTCTTCACAAACTGCGGTGACGCGGCGCCATTCACGGCGGATAAGTTTCGCCGCACCAGCCTGAATGCCCTGATAAGTCTTCACAAAGAGAATCGTGAGTTGATTTCATAGCGAATGTGAAACATGAATGTTGTGATGTAGTTACTGTGGCTTGGCATATGTAGGTACCGAGTTATTTAGTTATAAAATGACGTGACATTTGAATACGCTGTTGTTGACAAGTAACTTAAACGCGACTTAAATATGAGGTCTGTCTATGTGTCTATTTTGTCATACATACACTGCTTTTTGATACACGATTGCAGCTTGAGGTCTTTCCAGCCCCAATAACCTTCAGTTACGAGCAATATGCCCATCAAGTATGTCAGTAAGGCTGTTTTAGAAGTATTAGGCAGTAACTTTCGTTTTCGTTTTGATGTCGCAAAGATATCCTAAACATAGATCTCTCTCTACACTTGCAAACCGACAACAAAAATGAGGATTTATTTTACAAGCAGTACGTCTATCTTTAGTAGAAAGAGCGGTTCTCTGCCTTTTCGCCGAAAATAGTTTGCCAGATTTTTACTTGCCAACCAACGTTTCGCAGAATTTTATTTCGCCGAATAATCATTTGCCAACTTAACATATAAATATGTTTTATTTCCCAACCTCACAGTTACCAACTGTATTTTTGGTCTGCTTTTCATAATGAAACTTTTCAAAATGCCAACTTTTAAGTAGCAGAATGTTTTAGTTTGTGTAATATTAATTTAGTCGTTTTTGACAATTTTTGTATGGAGCTAGATTTCTGTTGTATAATAAAAAAATAACCTCGAAATTCAATTTTAATTAAATCTAGCCTATCACGTGACCTACATGAGTAGGGCAGCTAGTATTTCTGTTGAAGACAAGCTCCATACCTACTCAGAGGAAAAATTATTGCTGTGCATTGCTGCCAATTTAAAGGTTTAATGTTATTTTTGAGATTCTTAAATAAAAATGTATGTTTTTATCATTAAGTATATCAATGTATGAAAGGGAACTGTTAAACTGACAAAACTTTATTCGTCTAATAGTTGTGGCCTAGTGAAATATTTGACAAATGATAAATGTTCCAAACATTTTGTGTCATTATAATAATCAGCTCAACGATAATTCTACCAAATGAAACGTTATCATACAAAAAAATGCTAATCGTTAGTTGTCAAAGTGAAACATCGGCGAACCGTTGGTTGACAAGTGATAATCGGCCAAACAATTTTCGGCGAGAAGGCAGGATACCAGAGAGAGCATATATGGTATGCTCCAGCTTCCTGTTTCTAAAATAAATTATTAATTTTAATAAAGAGGGAAGACCGTTCGTTTATACATTCGCATAATATCATTTTAAATAAGTTTAAACCTTCATATAAACAACTTATTGTATGACATCGTTAGCAACACACACTGGTCACATACTACCATTTTGAGACCATTTTTCGTAGCTTTCGTACATTGGTGAGGAAAGTTGCAACATAATGCAAGATGTTTTCGTCTAAAATGCCACGATAATAGGAGCTGTTACAGACCACTGCTCACCATTATGTGTCGGAGTGGATTTCCCAACAACCGTCGTTATTGCATTGTCATACAATACATCGCTGCATCCGGCTCGAAGACGTCAGAACGCAACGACCGTGCAGTAACGTCGCCATACGCATTAGCGGGAATAAAAAACAAGTCGAATGGCGGAACAGTCTGGAAAGAAGTAAGCAAATATTTTATTTTTAAATCAGCGGGTAATATTTTGATACTTCTTAATAGTTATTTATACTTATTTACAATAGTTATTAATTCTTTTTCTTTTTGTATAAAAATCCTCTTTGGTGGTTTACCCATGTCTATGACTGAGGAGAAATATCGTAAGTATCAAAGTAATTCGATCATTTTAGTATTTTGTACTATTACCCAGGTTCTTGTGACTTCTCCTCTGACTCTACCGAAAGGTTTACGAAGGAAACTACATAAATATTTAAATACATAGTTATTTTTGAATATTTTTATTTTATTTTTTTAAACGTAGTGTAGGACGCCCTCAGACTAGGTGGAGCGACGATCTTCGCAAGGTGGCTGGCAAGAGCTGGACGAGTGTAGCCGCGGATCGTGCTCGGTGGCGTGCACTTGGAGAGGCCTATGTCCAGCAGTGGACTAGTATAAACTGATGATGATGATGATGATGATGTTATATTTTTTATTTAATTAATACGATTTCCAATAAATAAAATAATATATCAGATTTACATTTTTATGGTAGCCAATGTTCTAACGCAAAAACACTCACCGTATGGCAGCCGAGCAGGGCGTTGCACATGATTCACGCAGTTATTCAATAAGCTGCTGGCGCCGATAGTCCGACGGACCCGACCCGTGTTGTCAACGAACCATGAAGTGCCTATAGCTACTTCCGCCGCTTAGTGCCATATAGTGATATAGTGCAGGGATTTCTAAAGTGGGTTCCACGGAACCCAATGTTTCAATAAGCTATTGGCGCCAGTTCGCGCTTATAGCACCGAAAGACGGAACAGACCTGTGTTCAACAAATCTATCAAGGCCATGTGATATAGGGCAGTGATTTCCAAAGTAAGTTCCGCGGAATCCACTGATTTCGTGGCAAACCAGCGGGTTTCTGCGAATATGTAGAGTAAAAAATACACTCATATTAAACTGCAGTCTTTAATTTGTTACAACTTGATGTGCAACTCCATGAAATAACATAACCAAGTACGAATATTTTGAAGACTGTCTATGAACTCTTTGTATAGCTAACTAAAGTAAGCTATAAAAATCACGAGTGTTACTCGATCCCACGCCTCTTCTGACATGGCCAGGCCTACTACCTATTATATTTTTTTAATTACAATTACATTTGCGACAAAATTATTTGAAGTTGTGAAATTGTTAACTAATACCAGTTATTGTATTTGAGATTGACGGGTTTAGTTAAGGCTTGATTTTAAAAACCTTATTTTTATTTACGTTTTATTCGAAATTGCTTTGACTGTTCAACAAATAAGTGACTTTACGATACATAAATTACATTATTTAATTTTAAAAAACAGGCTGAAATCGCTTCTGTGGCCAATAATTCTGAAGTAATTGCTTTTTGGTTTTTGTGTAAGTATATTTATATGTGACATGTTGTAGGTAATGTTTCTATAATCATTAATACCAAACATTTGAAAGATTGACCTATGCTTTAGATTAAATAATCTAATAAATAACTCTTGCCAAATTTCCCATAGCCATCATTCCCTATTAAAAATAGATTTATTGTACATTAAAACGATATACTCTATTACTCGTAGCAAATCAACTTAATCCTCCGACGAGGGCGCCAGAAGTTTTCAGCTTTTGTTCGACTGCGCCCGAGGTTGAAGACTAAATACACAAAGGCGGTTCGCTACCCGACGAGACGCGAGATACAATGTAAATACAATATTGTTTTATGGTAGTGAGATGGCTTTTTTTAACATTGATTTGTGATACTGTATTAAATTTATGAATGAATAGTTTATTTAACAATAACACACTACAACATGGATTTGTTATCTATACTAATATTATAAAGCTGAAGAGTTTGTTTGTTTGTTTGGTTGAACGCGCTAATATCAGGAACTACTAGTTCGAATTGAAAAAATATTTTTGTGTTGAATAGTCCATTTATTGAGCAAGGCTATAGGCTATATTACATCACGCTATGGCTAATAGAACGCTGGTGAAACCGCGGGGCACAGCTAGTAAAAAATATGTAGTTTTGGGGGTTAAAGTTACTCGCGTCCGTAGGTTTACCCTTGAGACCCTACACGTGACCCCTGGGTGGTGCTAAATGAGTAACACTGTCTGAGTGGTAGAGCCACGTTGCGTTGCAGCACGAAATGGGCCGGCTCGCCCGGCGTAACACCACCCTTTCACAGAATATCGGCGTGAAACAACGGCGTTGCTGTTGTGTTTCGTCCGGTGAGTGAAAGTACCGGAGGCCCATCTCTCACCCCTCCCCCCTCCCAATTCCTACTCCCTCCTCAAGATCCAACTCCTTTCCAAGGTTGGCAACGCATCTGCGATAACTTTGGTTTTGCGGGTGTCTATGGGCGGCGGTGATTACTTTCCATCAGGTGACCCGCCTGCTCGTTTGCCTCCTTTTAACATAAAAAAAAAAAAAAAGTTTACAAAACACAACCGCAAAATCAGGAGACAGCAGAAGGTTTATACAAACGTACTCGAGCGACGCACGCATAGACAACCTTTCACGGACACGGAATCTGGCGACAGCTGCGCACGGGCTGGCTTGAGATGTTCCTTATTATTTACTAGCTGTCCCCCGAGGTTTCACCCGCGCTCTCAAGCGCTTTCAAGCTTTCAAAAAATATTTTCCCGTTTTTGCAACATTTTTCATTGCTGCTCCACTCCTATCAGTCATAGCGTGATGTAATATAGCCTATAGCCTTCCTCAATAAATGGACTATTCAACACAAAAATATTTTTTCAATTCGAACCAGTAGTTCCTGAGATTAGCGCGTTCAATCAAACAAACAAACAAACTCTTCAGCTTTATAATATTATTATAGAATAGATTTTGTTGCACAATAAACATTAAACAATCAAAGCAAGTATAGTACTGGTGGCGTGATAGAACTGTTTTTTTTTAACATAAGACTAAAATACTAAAACATCTTTATATTATAGCAAGAATTGATTATTTATAAGTACCTAACTACTTTTTACTTACGTTTGCAAGTATTAGTTACTTCTATAGATGACTTCTTCCAATTAAAACTTTGATATCTCTGCAGTTTCGCACAACGTTAATAAACTTGTACCTATATAAACTAACTGTACTGATGCCTGCTACATGCGCTGAATAAATCCATTTTTTTTTAATTTTACTTACTCTACACCTACAGAATTCCCTAGCAGAGTAGGGAAGGCTAACTTCCAGCGAGGCGGCGATGCGCTCAAATTTGTCAACGCAAAACCCACTGCAGCCCGTTTTACAGCGCAATAAAATATTCAAATAAAATTCGCCCACGAACAAGCAATAAAATAAAAAGGCTAACCATTTTTACGGCGCCTATAATATAATGAAATAATCGTAACGGCCGTTGACATCATTGAATTACCTCATAAATCTTCCTCGGGTCATATTGTCCGCAGTCCAGGCAACACTTTAATATCGAGAAATATCATTCCGATAATCGAGCGCTGTGGCCGCCGCGTATAAATCAAGTCCCCGCACTCCGCTGTCGTTTATTTTTTTAGACTTTCCATTTCCAAATAAAGTCCCTTAGCAGCGGGCCAGCTTCCTCCTTCCGGGGCGGTCTCATATGATTTGTGGACTGTCGGCCATTTCCCTTAATATTGTCAATATTTCAAACATTAATTGTTATAAATCAGAAAAGTTTCTCGTTACGCTCTATGGCGGAGGCACTTGAAATTGGATTTTTATTACGGTAGAATTAGCCGGACGCGTCGAACACGACGCCGGATAGAAGCGTGTTCAATTATGTATGTACACTTAGCGCGTCGATCTACGCACTACTCGCTTTTTCCGTATAGCAATACAGAAAAAAGTTCCGCCCATAAAACATTAACAAGCACTCAAGAAAATTCCCGAGCGGTGACCCGTTCGTTAAGTAGTGTCAGCCGGTAGTTTTTCCCACCTAGCGTCCACTCGAGGCGGCCGGGGGCTGTCAGCGCGGCGGCGGCGGAGAGCCCATATCCCCTCGACGCCGGGGGCTCCAAAGATCATCGCGAAGCTTCAATTAATGAGAAACAATGCCCTTCACGCGCCCAATTTTCAGTTGTCGTTGTCGTTTTGCCCGTTGACAGTTGGCACGGGTCGAGCCGTCCATGCGCAGTTTCTTATCTTATTCCCAGAGCTGTTAAGTTTTGTAACGAAGGTAATATGGAGCCGTTCGCGTTACGGTCACCAAATAATATAAAGTTTAATAGCAGTTCGATAGTGATTCATGAAACTGCAAAAACTTTTAAGTAAAATTGAGACTAGAATCCAATATGCAATAAACATAGTTCATATTTTAATTCCTGCAGCATTTGTTGCTTAAATTGTTAATTATCCAAAGTGATGTTGTTAAGCAATCGTACAGTAATCAAACAGCTAAAATCCAAGTTGGGAATGCACGTCTGAAAATCCATGTGAAATCTCGCAAACACTGGATTCGTGGCCGCAAAACACGTCACGGCAAATACTGGAGGCAAGTGTTGTCCGGTATTTCACGAGATGGGAGAGCGTTAGCTGGCGCCCTGTATCGATCCGGCGGGCGGGGAGGAATTCGGGAAAACTTTGAAAGTTTCGCGTCTAATTCAGGCGCGCGCACACACCGGCACCGGCGGGCGGCGGTAATTTCTGTTTTGTTTTGAGCCCGATCCCGAAGTGTCACGTGTCCCTGGCTACGTGTCTGGATGGTGCCAGCAAAGGGTTCGGCTACGTGCTGTTATCGTAGCATTTGATAATGTAACGGTCACGTTCCTATTGAATAAGATGATTTTTTAAATGTAATCGTTAATATATTTGACAACCCTATATTTACGTGAAAGGCGTTCTTCGAGCAATAGACTCATATACTCACTTTCAAATAACAAGTGAAGCCAACTAATAACGTTAAAAAACTAAAAACGCAAAACAGCCAAATATGTGTAAAGGAAATTCAATATCTTTAAACCTTACTGTATCTGTAGTCTATAGTAAGTATACAGTGACTTTGCATTATAAAAGTAAAAAAAATGTAGAAAGTTACAAGATTGTTAAGCAAACATTTTTCAAGCTTTCCCGTAGCATAAAACCCCTTAAAAATAATTGCATAACCATTTTTTTGTTCACGTGATATCTTGCACAAGCAAGGAAATGGTATACAGATTAATTATATACTCACATTACAAAAACACAAATGTTGAAAAAAATTCCACGAGCAAGATTTGAACCTGCACCCTTCTGACATACCCAATCACAGAATACTCAGCAACGAGAGTATACCACTAACTCCATCCATCATTATCACACTAGAAACGCCATTCAATTGTCAAAGCGAGGCTCTTTTGTTACATACGCAGTCAGCTAAAACACACATCACAAAAATACTCTTTAGTTAGGCAGTTCCCTCGTTGTCCATTAATCCTAACATGTACTGAATACACAATCCTCAGCAAATAAAGACAGATCAAAGCTTTAGTTGGCCATTGTGGCGTGAGTGGTCGAAAGAAAACAATTAAGAAGATGGGTGGGGTGCCCGCGTCGTGTGACGGCCGGATGGCGCTTCCGACGCGGCGCGATCAGAGGACTGCTTTAAAACCTTATTTCGGTATATATTTTATTCTTCAACAATTAATTTTAGTGATTTTTAGGATATTGTGATATAAGTAAGCCATAGATCTGATACTGAAAATAATATAGTGGCATTAATGCATATATTGGCGTTAAGCAAGAAATGGTAATCTTTCTTTTCACCTTTGCAAAGTTTTCTATAACTGAAACTCAAAAGCGATATTGTCAAAAACTAAAACAAAGCAATCAACGACTTTTATTACCCTTTCCACATAATATTTACCATTAATCTCCTCCGTGAATTTATTGCGAGCATAATTTTTAACCATCCTTTGTGGCTGTTTACGAAGGCTGTTTGTGTCCTGGGAAATAAAGGAATTCCATTCGGAGCGTGCCTTTGCCCAGGACAAAAAAATGGGCCGCGAAATAAAAACAAAGCAGGCGCAATTAGCGTGATTTAATGGTCATTTAATTTTTGATAATTAATCTGATATTTTCCAAGGCGCTTTTTATGGGGCCCCGTCCACAAATGCGTTGTCAAAACGTAGTGCCCCATTTTTATTTTATATTGAGGAAGATTGAAGCTAGTCTGATAACCAAAGCATACTACAAAAATGTTTATAACTTTGTCATTAGAAAAAACATATAAAACAAATTTACACTTTTTGCCCTTTAATTATGTAACATATTTTATTAGAAAACCATATTTTTATACGACTGAGACGAAAAACGAGCATAAGATTAATGTGATTATAATCAATCAATCTTTTAATTACGAATTTATATAGTGTGTTTTTTTATCTTTGAATGAATTGAATTATTGTAGTATATTATGCATTATAGCTTTATTTATTTACTAGCTGACCCGGCGGACTTCGTACCGCTGTGACAGTTTCTATGACAACAAAACAAACAAACCGTATTTCTATTTATTTATCATTAAGCAATTTTTTTTTCCATTAATAAATACAGCCTATGTTACTCAGCGCTAATGTAGCATTCTAATGGTGAAAGAATTTTTTAAATCGTTCCAGTAGTTTTTGAGTTTATTCGTTACAAACAAAAATACAAAAATATAAAGCTTTCCTCTTTGTAATATTAGTATAGATATACCTAATAGTTAATTCATAAATTTTTTCATGCTATAAAATTGTTACGGTTAATTCCATGTAAAATCTTACTAACATACAAGCTTATCGATACTTGAATAAAAGAAGGGTTTTATTCGAGTAATCCCTTAGAGACATTTTAAAATAGATTCTAAAGATTTCTATATCATTGAAATCAATATAAACCAAATATACAAAGCTATCTTCAAAATAGCAATAATATATTATTTTTGCGAAGTCACCGCCCGATTCGCTATAGCAATTAACATGGCACGCCATTAGTATAATTAAAGCAGTCTTTTAGCTTATATTATGATTAACGCTCCCTGATTATTGTTTGGCTTTCGAAAGTGAACGCACTTACTTTTAAATTAAACAAAGTTGCAGCGAACAAATTTATGTCGTTAATTTGCCGACTATTAGATTCGAAATTAAAGTTTACTTCTGATCAGAATCCAGATACATTAACAATGGAAGCGTGTAGGGCGATTACAGTCTTAATGCATTATTGTGACAGTATATTTTCATAGTTGTGAATGTAAAGTAGTGCGTGTTTATTTATTTAATCTTTGTTGCACAATAAAAAATAAGTACAAAAGGCCAACTCAATGCCAAATCGTATTACCTACCGGTCGATGTTTAGTGGTTGTTCTTATAAATAAAATAAATAAGAATAATGACAGCTTAATATAGATCTTAAATAATTACTAGCTTTCTATGTCAACAATACAATCAAATCGTTTCTATGACAACAAAACTGTTAGAGTTTAGCTATTTACATCAAATAAATATATACTAGCGACATCTGGTGAACATTGTAACAAACTAAATATTTTTATACTGAAGGTGTTTCTGAAATAAATAGTTCGCTTTTGGCTTGCAACATAAAAAGGTGTTTTAATAGGTTATGGGCCCAGGATGTCTTTTTAGTTAATCTAACAGTTATTTTGATAGCTAGTTTCGTGTTTTTTGTGTTGAGAATAAAGTCAAAGAACTCTGAAACTTTATTACGTAGTGATTGTGTTGGACCTAACAGAAATGGCGACAAATTTGTTTCTCACCAATGTGCCGAAATTACGAGGGAGAGAAAATTACCACGAGTGGGCTTTTGCAGTCGAAAATCTACTCGTTCTCGAGGGCATGGAACAAATCGTGGATCATTTTGTATTAGAAAATTAAACTTAAAAAAAATTAGGGGTGGACCACCCTCAACATTTAGAGGAATGAAAAATAGATGATTTCCGATTCGCAGACCTAACCGATATGCACACAAAATTTCACGAAAATCGGTCGAGCCATTTCGGAGGAGTTTAATTACAAACACCGTGACACGAGAATTTTAATTAGAAAGAAGATAATTTCTTAAAAGAAAAATACAAGAGCTCTGATTTGAAATGAATCTTTTTACCTTTATTAGAGTCCTACATATTGAAACTGATTTTTTTAAAAGTTATTGAGCCTGCAGTCAACCCTTTATTATGTTTGTTCTTGTATTCTTTCTAGATTCTAGTTCCTCAAAACTGGCACACAAATTAGGGTGGTCGCATTCTGGGCAGAATTCTAACACCAGATACCGTATTCATTATCGTGATCGAGATCGCTTTAAACGATAAGACCGCCTTTGCCCACCTATGTATTAACAGTTTTCCATCTATCTATCCATCTACTATAAAACAAAATTTCTAAAATTCGGAATTCGCAATTCTACAATGAAACAACGTATGTGCTTTACAACGGCAAAAGACGTCTTGTTTGTCCTAAACTATACCCTACAGACATTCGAAGACACATCATTTTTGTTTTATAGGACGTCTATTAAATTTCTGATAGATATTTAAATTGTACACTAAATTAATGTCTCGTTTAAAATATCCTCAACACATTTTTACCTGAACCGCTAAACATAATTGCTACATGTCTAACACAACCAGATCGCTAGACGAAGGGTTGGAATCCCGTCTGCCAACATAATTACCAGCCAGGCATTAAAGATAAAACCGACACCGGTAAATTGAAATGTGCTGATGGCTATCTACTTGATACGTTTTACTATTTCATATCTTTTTGTGTTTGTTAAGCATTTTGTACTGTTCCTTTAGACGTTTGGTATCTCTGTCCTGTTTTTTACAGTTGACGTGAAAACTACATACGTTACACATCTAAAAGTATTTATTTCATTTTCTATAAGATTTTATAATATTAACCGATTTTTTTTTAAAGGTAACTCATTATTGTAAAACCTTTTATACAAATCTACTTGCGGTTTTATACATTATATTTTAGGCTGACGTTTACAAGGTATGTGGTCACAGTGCGGCTGATATAACATCCAGCTAACGCTAACTAAAATCACAATGCATCATGCTATATGAAAATGTAGAAATAGTAAGCCTAATATTATTCCGTTGTATACAAAACGCCACTTTCCAAATTCAACTTACTGTACGAGTATGGTACACAAGTGAAAAATCTTTTAAATCTCTAGATAAATATGACAGTGGCACGTCGTAGTTTAAAGAGTGGCGGCAACAAATAAAGCTGTTAGCCGGCAATCGGCAGTCGGGTCACGGCGCGGGATCAACTGCACACGGGCGGGGCGCACACGACGCGACGTTCTTACGATGCCGACGATATATTGCGAATGGAATATATAGCTATTATATCACATCGTTTTTATTTAGAGGCTATTTTTATTTTAAATTTCTTGTTGTTTTAGTGTATTGTATCGTGTGTGTATTTGGGTAGTATTTTCTTTAGATTATGAGTTAAGATAAGGGTTGCACGTTAAAGAAGATATAAAAAAGTGTGGGCTAAAATACATTTTATTACCTATAGAATTTGAAGGTGTATTAATAGAATTATTTGAAAAGATACAACGAACTAACTGTGGAATAAGAAAATTATAATAAATTGCCCATAAATAGTTTATGTGGCCCAAACAAAAATTGCATATAGTAATCTGAAAATATTGTTATATTGCCACGACCACTCGTTGCCCAGGATGCACCACGTGGAGGTCATCTGACTCGCAGCCCAACACAGACCCCGCCCTACCCCCCTGTATTTTATAACTGACTGTGACTTAATAAATGACATAAGCCATAAAACTGAAAAATCTGTCCATACAAACTCAGAATACCCTTGGACAAAAAAATCATATCTCCGTATTAATCCCGAGACTTGATCTCGCGTACAGGTCACAGTCCACCTCACAAGAAAACCCGAGTGAAGTAATAAGAAAAGGTAAGAGTGCCCCATTGAATGATAACTCCGCTCCTTTGTCTCCCGCGTCCGTCTTGACGAATCGAATTAAAAGGCTTATTGTGTCGACGTGACAGCTCTCGACGGAGCCCTCGGGCTTTCGAGTTTTTGTTTCTAGCAAACTAAAATATTACAGGCCATTCACTAAATCCGACCGGCCCCGTCGGGGGAGATCGGCCCGCACTCAAATTTGTACTCAATTTTTAACAGGGAACGTTAATTAAAGGAGTTGCTCTTTATTGGAACTGAGACTTAATGCGTTAATTGTCGGAATGCAATCTTGGCCGAAGGGAGTTTCAATCATTCGGCTCCGTCATATTTTAATTTTGTCGGTTCGAATTTTTTGGGGGCTGATTAATGAATTTTAATAAATGACAGATTGTAGGCCTCGTTTCCGGAAAACTGAATAGTATCGAGAGTTTATTAAAAAGGACACTCTGCTGTTTGAATATTAAAATAATTTGTCATATTTTTCATTTTGGAAACGGCTTTTAAAATTAGCAATTAGTAATAATTATTTTTATGGTCAAACTTTAACTTTTCATAGTAATTAAAATGTTAAACTGTGTTTAAAATACCTGTACTTAGCATTTAGCTTTACGCCCTGTTAAACGTTATATCAAAAAATTGGAAAAAAATCACGTTTGTTGTATGGGAGCTGAACTAACGCCCGAGTCACGTGTAGCACGGCGGCGCGGCCCGCACGCCGGGGCACCGCCCTTGAACGCTTGTCGCCTACCAATGAAGAATAAATACCCCTTAAATATTAATTTGAATTTAATTATTTATTTTTAAAGTGAATAATATAACTCAATATTCTGTGAATATATCAATCGTCTACCTGTTGCCGTTATCAATATCGAGCAAAAACGAGCAAAAAAAATCACGTTTGTTGTATGGAAGCCCCCTTAAATATTTATTTTATTCTGTTTTTTAGTACTTGTTGTTATAGCGGCAACAGAAATACATCATCTGTGAAAATTTCAACTGTCTAACTATCACGGTTCATGAGATACAGCCTTAGAGCATTAAACCAACTGCTCTAAGGATACAGCCTGGTGACAGACGGACAGATAGACAGACAGACAGACGGATGGACGGTGGAGTCTTAGTAATAGGGTCCCGTTTTACCCTTTGGGTACGGAACCCTAAAAAATGTGTTTGTGTTTTTATTAATTATAAATTATGTAAAATTTAAAGTTACATCATTTGTTTCAGGGCTCTTTACGACAGCGGATGCCATCACCGTCCGACCAAGGTAAGCCGTAAAACAATCTCGACCCACGACGACGGTTTGTCTCAAAGCCATTTCCGAAAAAAGCCACTCTCCTTGTTCAACACATCTTAATTATTCATTACAACGCTCCTTACAGAAAGGCCGACCATAAAAATATGTACTGAAACGTACACGCACATTAATGAACGCCGTGCAATATTTATACACGGCCTACCCTAATTGTTGGGGTGGAGAGTGGAAAAAATGGGCAATTTTACGTAATGTAATATGTATATTTAAGGTGGAATTTCCGAAACCGGAGCTCTGTCGCAGTGCTTATTACGCGACCACTTCAAACGTCTTCCTGTGCGGTTGCGGTTGGGAGCGAAAGAGGCTCCACTTCGGTAATAGCACTTAATTTTGTTCAGTACAGATTTGTTTAAAGTTAAGCAGATTGAAGACAAATTCTCTGAAAACAATGGTTAAGTAGTTTAGTTGGGGTGGTTTCATGTTTTTTTTGTATTTGTTTCTTTTTATCGTAACCTTTTTTGACATTTGAAGTTTTTCTTTAAAAAAACAACATAAATAAAACAACTCAAAAGATATAACAATTTTAACAGTATTTATTTTTTTATATTAAATACAAAGCATTGTATTTTTGACCACTTTAGAATAATAGGTTTCAATAGCCTACAGTTTAATAAACATAATTATTACATATAAACCTTACCCGATTTAATATTCAACCTTTTAATAATGCCATAGAGGTTATAGAGCAACATGCAGTGCGTTCACAGTAAGTAGCCAGGATTTTTTTATTTTTTCAATATGTTTATGTGCTCAGCTCGCTCCCCTCGCCACAATTTCCTCTTGACGGAAACCCTCAATCTAATGATACGGCTGTGTTAAAAAACACAAGGAAATTTAATAACGCCACCGGGCCGGAGAGAAAACAAAGAAAATTTAATTTCGACGATTCCCACATGCTCGATATTGCTAAGAAGTTGCCCTCTTACAGGATTAATACAATGGAAGGAAAGCAGCATGATTAAAAAGGTTTGTTACGCAAATAGAAGCAATGTTGCGTGATAAATGAAAATACGTCGGTAGTACGTATGTCCAGCAGGCAGGTAGTATGTACGTGAGGAACTCGATAACGCAGTGGTTAACGCGCCCGGTCTGCGAGTGCTGAGGTTAAGCAACTTTTGCAAAAGCCGGTCATCGGATGGGTGACCAAAAATGTATCATCTAGAGCTCCTCCGTGCTTCAGAAGGCACTTAAAGCCGTTGGTCCCGGCAGTAGTTAACAACCACCAATCCACACTGGACCCGCGTGGTGGTTTATGGCCCGTTCTCCCTATCCATCCATAGGGAAGGCTCGTGGCTGATGCAATGAGCTGATGATGATGATGATGATGTCAAGCAGTGGACTAATAGGCTGATGATGATGGTAGATAACCCATTTGAATGACTACATGTACGAATATATATATTTCTGTAGGCAAGCAACAGTGTCTGGGGTATAAGATCCAGTAAATTATCTATCATAGTAACTATATATAATGTAAGAAGTTGATAATTTTTTTGTATAAACAACTGTGAATGGACAAATAAGTTATAAAACTATAATTTATAAACGTGTAATATAAAATGTGTTCTAATCACAATCCCGTTAATAATAACACTAATTATTCCATAACAATTAGAGTAATAATAAAGGAGAATAACCATATAGGATTGGCATTGTATTTGGGCTCATCTGCTTAACTAAATATTACAGAAAAATCACTAACATTTGTCAGATTTATTGAATCAACGTTGTCAACTAAAAATAGTAAAAGGTCATAAGCACATGGAGTGTATAAAGCAATTTACAGACCATTTTCCCATCACTCCTACTAGAAACGATAAATGGCTGACATTTCTCTACAAAATAACAGCTCACCTAACAAATTGTCGAAAAATCTACTTACACGAGCAATTTGATACAATGTTCACAAATTTTCGTCGCACGGGCCATAGATTAGCATATGCGGGCCGGATTTATGCAAATATTTTTTCAACCTACCCTACGGAAGAGGAAACACTTCGGGTGCGCATTTTAAAAAGATTTACCCGCTTTGTCGGATCATTAAGTGCGGAACTAATTTGCTTACCTTTGAAATGTGTTAAACATTGTCCCGTGTAATTACTAGGGGTGCTCCCGTAACGTGATATGCAGACTTTCGAAACGATTGTTGCTTTTTCCGGTTTGACACTAGCAGTGTTTGGCAGGCTTGGTTTGAGTATTTCAAGTAGAATAAAGTTTAGTTTCATACCACCAGTGCAAGGGTTTGATAAGCACTTCTGTGTAACTCATTTAATAATAAACACGCCAAAAAGACATTTATTATTAAATGAACAGATTTAAATAAATATCAAACTATACATTTGCAAAAGTGTTTTTATATAATCTACAGTACATATAGAAGAATCTCACTATAAGAACTGTAGGTACGTTTATACTAACGCGCAAATGAAAGCACACCCTTAAACGGAATATGTTTAAAATAAAATGCTCATAATAATTTTAGCCACTAGTTGAATTTTAACCGTGGCAGCTGTACACAGAAATCCGAAACACGTCCGCTAAATAAACATAAAGGCCTCACCACACGTTCTCACGCTTTTCAATAAAAACAAACTGCGGCAAATCGGCCAGAGAAAGGTCGAATTAAGCCACGCGGGTCGGCAATGGCCCGTCCCGCCTGAAAAATGTTATACGCCACCTGTGGAGCCATGTAATCGTATGCGTTTATCTCTGCCCGTGTATGCACTCGCCTAGCCTCTCGATGGACACAAAGATCTAAAGCGCCGATGGAAAAGCACGATAATAGGGCGGAATACATTTTCTTTTTATTGGAAGCAGCGGGATGCGATCAAATTAACTTTAGATATTCCCATTTTTGTTGAAAATGTTTTGGTATAACATTTCATATTTTAATTTATTTTAAATAAAATTTCTATAATGTAAAATAAATGCGAGTAGATCAGTTAAAATGGTTCATTCCAATTTAAGAGATATTATCAGTAGCATATATTAACGCTTATAAATTTTAATGAAATGCTACAATAATATAGATAAGTTTATTTTTTATTTCTATAGTACCAAATAATATATAAATTCCTAAGTATCGAAATTAAATTATCAAACATGAGTAGTTGCTGCGCACTGCCAATAGTTTGACCAGAAGCAAGAAACTTTCTCAACGGTGTTATATTAATACAACATGCCATGCCATATCCAGTAGCAATTTTCCGTTATCTGAGTAAACACGTACGGGCTGCATGCATCCATTCAATTCCACACCGATAGGCGGAATTTATGCGGTGGCCGGCGCTCGGGCAATTATCATTCACTGGCGATGGCGCAATGACTGCCCGCTGTCCACTCGCCAATACACCGCACCCACTCAATTAACGGCCCGCACCCGACTCCACTCAACGATTTATCGATATCTCTCACATCCCATTCACGCAAAAAACGATGCCAATAAAACACCAATTTTCTTTCACGCACCACACGATTTTCCCACGGTTATGAGGTCTTAATAGTGAACCGTCCTTTATGAAGTCGAGCGGACATAATAACGATAAAGGTGAGCAGAAAATCCGGACAATAAAGCTCGACAAAAAAGCTGAGAGAGGGCTAGTGCGGACCAAATAGTTCGTGAAATTTCGAAGGGTCCCGTAGTAGGGCACAGCGCGGGACAGTTTACGACGGTCCTCCCAGTAAACCTGCCCATTATGTTGGGTTAAAGGATCGTCCTGCTCGAGTTATAAAGATTCCGAACGCTAAGATTTGTTGCCGGTTTATGGATGTAGAAGGGTTGTTGGATGCAACGGCGGGTATTATGATCATGTTGAGTCGAGAGGTCGTATCGTATCCAGAAGTCAACATTGCGAGAATGATTGAGGGCTTTTGAGAGGGCCGCGTGGAAATATGAAATATGCTCACCGCGACCAAATGCTTCACGATATTCTGACGGAATTGAAAAGAATTACTTCGGATGTTGTACATTTTTACGTTCAATGGTGAGTGTGCGAAGCTCATAAAGGATTGGCTAACGACCTAATCAAAAGCAACTTTCTAAAGTACGTCCTCTTGAATATTTATAAAATCAACAAAGACTAGAGGCTAATATATAAAATAAACACGGTGCAAGTTGGGTGTCATCTAGCATTTACACTAAAACGGACAAGCGTTCAGGCACCTCAATTACAAACTTGCTTCTTCAGCGTTTCGGTTCTTAAGAACTGAGTGATAGGGTTCAAATTGTTGTTGCCATGTGACTTGGTCGGTTAGGCGTCGCTTTGAGGAGTCTGGGCTAACTGTACATCCACGGGCAGTGCAAACAGGCAGCGGCGTGCAGGTGTTGGCAAAGCCCTCACGTAAACAACTAGTTTGCAGCTCCTTTCGCTTTGCGTGCAGATCTTTCTGCATCTATTGGTGTACTTATGTTTTGCGGTAGGAAAGTAAAGGCAATTCCATAATATAAATTAAATTAAATAATATTTAAACTATTAGGTATTAATTTTACATAGGATTTATCAGAAGTAGCGTGTATATCAAAGACTTATCGACTAAATTCGTTTTTTTGATGAGCAATATCTTTTGAAATCCTATGATGAAAAAAACTCAATACATTCATAATTAAGTTTTTGTTTATATAAATGCTCTTTACAGAAAATCGTATTGTGGTCCAGCAAGAATCATTGGCTTTTTGATAATGCTAACGAGAGTGCTAATTTAAAGCTTTAATATTTATTTCTGTATTTACTTCCTTAATGTGTATATTTTCCTTCGATTGATGCCCAATAGTATACCAAATAACTCTATTATTAGATAAGAGCAGATAAGATAAGATAAATTTATTGCTGTATAAAATCTTAGCCTAGATACAAAAGACTTATGTAAAGTAATTTGGGGTTAGTGTATATAATATTACGTATTACGTAATACCTATGCTAAGCAATCAATATTGCCTGTGTATTAGGTATCTATCTAGAACAGAACGATAGTGCTTATTCTACAATAAAACATTTACACAATAATAATGACTAACTATTTTAAATGCGGAACTGGAAAGTACTTGAATAATATTATTAATTGCTCTACTTAATTAGAATTTTCTAGATGGTCTTAAAAAATATGTAATTACTAATAATAATTTCTCTGTGTCATCATATGTTTTCCCCTTTAGCCAATCTTGTACGGTTTTTTTTACATTGTGCTTTGTTCATGGGGTAAATACATAAAGAAAAATTTAGTCTGTTGTACAGAAAACTACTCAGATGACAAAAGAATCTGTGCGTGTTTAATCTTCTGAATCGCTCAGTAGAACAGACAATATCTGCACGTCTTCGGCTGGTTTCGAGCGCAGGGTTAAAGGGCATTAATGAGTGCTTTTTTAGTGATTGTTAGTAATATGAAAAGCTGGCGTACGGATAGGACATCGCATTTGGTAAAGAGCTCTGCCGTCGGGAAGCGTACTGGTCGGAATGTGCTGACTTTTAGAACTGCTCTCTGCGCTATTTCTAAGTTTATCATAATAGTTTTGTGTGCACCGCCCCATGATGTTATACAATATACAAATAATGACTGACAAAGTGTCAGATATATTGATTTTAGTAGACTACCGCATGCAACGTGCCGAAGATTTTTAAAGACGTAAATTAACTTTCTAACTCTAGATGTAAGGGCTTCAATATGTGGTTTAAATTTCAAATACTTATCAATTATTACCCCTAGGTATTTAATATTGTCAGTGCAGCTGAGCTTAGGCCAGGAGCAAGTGTCAGGCGAGTCATTGCACAGATGGACTGTTATTGAATGTGAGTTTGGGATAGGCTGGGATAGTGAATTATAGGAAAAAGTCATATATTTTGTTTTATCTATGTTAAGTGTCAGTAAGTTATTTCTAAGCCACTGAGTGACTGTATTAAATCCAGATTGAGCTAGTTTGTAAGCCTCGTTCCAAGTGTCCGCGCTAAAGAGCAGAGCTGTGTCATCGGCATATGATATTATTTTTCCGCTTTTGGAAAGAGGAAGGAGGCATAAGTCGTTAATGTAGGTAAGAAATAGCAAGGGTCCTATTATGCTCCCTTGAGGAACACCATATTCAACAGTCAGTTCATCACTCATAGTGTCATCTATCATAACACGTTGTGTCCGATTAGAAAGATAATCTTTGATGAGGTTATGTGGAACACCCCTTATACCAAGTTCATATAACTTCTCGAGAAGTATAGATACCGAAATCGTGTCAAATGCTTTTGCGAGATCAAGGAATATGACAAACACTTTTTTTGTGAGTCCAGTCGCCTTACAATATAGTCAGTGAGCTGATGTACTGCATCGTCAGTCGATCTGTCTGCTCTAAAACCGTATTGAGTAGCTGCTAAGAGTTTGTTATTTTCTAAGTATTTTACAAGTCTTTTATAAATGAGCCTTTCTAGGATCTTGGATATTGATGGCAGTATGGCTATGGGACGGTAGTTATTCAAACAACTATTATCTCCATTTTTATAAATAGGGTGAATAAGAGCCTTCTTCAATACATTAGGAAAGATTCCTTTCGCGAAGCATAAATTAAAAAGATATTTAAGCGGGGGAGTAAGTTTATCTTTAAATTTTTTTATGAAAGCACAAGATATTTTATCAATTCCAGTGGCACAGTCATTTCTTAAAGTCATAATAATTTGTTCAATTTCGGTTTCGTCAGTGTCGAATAAGGCAAACGAGTTTAAAACTGGTAATTTGGAAGGGGGTGTGATACAGGAAAATGGCTGCATGTTACTGACTTTCGCTTTTGCAGCTAGGTTTTTCCCGATGTTGACAAAGAAATTGTTTACTCTGTTCAGGGAATGTGCAGGCGTAGCAGAATTCGCAATGAGTTTATGGGCAGGCGGTTTGGTTTTTGGTATTATTTACTCTTCTTATGCCGAATCCCTTCAGTCAAATCTTTGGCCTGCAACGCCCGTGTGAACCGGCCCTTTGAGCCCGTACCTATAGCAGCAATAATGGTTCAGCAGAACAACATAACATTTGCTTGATATATTTGTTAATATCCAAACAGCATTCAGCCAATGCCAAATGCACCAGTTGTATTGCGGCCGGCACGGCCCGACGCTCCTCGGTCTGTCCTCGGGCCCGCAACGCCTGCGCCCGTGTGAACCGCCCCTTTGAGCTTGCACCTATGACCGCAATCATTTTTCTAGTGACTGACATCACATCTGTTGTTTCCTTACCAGTAAGTTAAATGATGCGGATGCGTTGACGAAGTTAAACGACGAATGGCGATTACTAGGTCTGCGATGAACAAGCTTAAAAAGATATGGAGAAATCGCAATATCACCAAGTCCACAAAAACCCGACTTGTCAGAGCACCTGTGCTCCCTATATTTTTAAACGCCGCGGAGACGTGGACATTGCGACACATCGAGAGAAAGAAAATAAACGCCCTAGAAATGTGGTGTTGGAGAAAGATGCTCGGGGTATCATGGACTGAGTTTCTCACAAATGTCTCCATACTCGAAGAACTCGGCATCAAGCGGCGTCTTTCCTCTATTGTTCAAGCGCGTATACTCACATTCTTTGGGCACATATCTCGGCGTGGTGATGCGTCAATTGAGCGACTTGTAGTCCAGGGCAAAGTTGTGGGCACCCGAGCGCGCGGTAGATCGCCGATGAGATGGACGGACCAAATAAAGGAAGCAGGACAATAAACATGGTAATAATCCCGTTAATAATATTTATTCTAATGTAAGTGACCATGATAGTTTAAAAAGTTATATAAAGGAAGCAGTTGAGAACCCCTTATACGCGTGCACAAAGATGGCATAGGTCAGGGGAGAATGGCGTCGACTGATCAGGCGGCTCACTGCGACCGAAGCAACGACCACGATCACTCTGCCAAGAGTGTAAAACGACTAAGAAGAAGTTAAATGAATATTACAAGTATCAAAAAAGCTCTAAAACTTAATCTGTAATTCCAACAAAAAATAAACGATTACTTCTGCGTCAAAACTGAATATTTCTCCAGCATCAACACCACGCTCAAAACCAAAAGTGAAATAGAGACCTGAATTATTAATTCAGAATCCAAACGGTATTCAGCCAACGCCAACGCAGTAGTTGTATTGCGGCCAGCACGGCCCGGTGCTCCTCGGTTAGTCCTCGATTCCGCAACGCCCACGCCCATGCAAACCGGCCCCTTGAATTCGCACCTATGGCCGCAATTTTTTTTCTAGTAACTGATATCACATCTGCTCTTTTCTTACCAGTAATTATATCAACATTCTACATATCAAAAAAGCACTCAAACGTAATCTGTAAATCCAACAAAAAGTAAACAATTCCGACTCCGTCAAAACTAAATATTTCTCCAGTATCAACACCACACTGAAAACCAAAAGTGAAATAGAGACCTCAATTATTAATTCAGAATCCAAACGGCATTCAGCCAAAACCAAACGCGCCAGTTGTATTGCGGCCGGCACGGCCCGACGCTCCTCGGTCAGTCCTCGGGCCCGCAACGCCCGCGCCCGTGTGAACCGGCCCTTTGAGCTCGCACCTATGACCGCAAACGTTTTGTGTACGCTACTCCTCTACAAATGGGATCAAATGTTTAGTTGTTGCTCAGATATATTTTCTCTGGCGGTTTAAATATTTGAACGTGTTTTATAAATAAATGGCAAAAGCTTGTTGAAATTGCGTTTGAATTTCAGTGAACATTTTAAAGTAACCACATTATTCCTTTGTTAAATGGTATATTCGATGTATTTACCTAGAACCTATGACAAAAAATTGTCTTTAAACTGTATCTAAAATCATGATCATAAGTTCGAGCTTTTTTATTATTGTTATTATTCTAATACAATTGTATTAGACCTTACTGTTTTTTTTGTTTGGTAGTGATTTTGAATAATAACAATAATAAAAAAGCTCGAACTTATGATCATGATTTTAAATACAGTTTAAAGACAATTTTTTGTCATAGGAAAAAAACAGTAAGGTCTAATACTAAGAACTATCTTGAAATACATATCTTACAATTCGGCGCACATCTGCCATATGTGATGAAATTCTTTTTAAAAATCAGAACAAATAAGTTGTAGCCGTTGTAGTCCCGGAGAGTTAGTAATTAGACCTTCGATTCGATTAAAGGATTAGCCAGTTATTCAAAACATGAGTGGACTCCTTCGAAAATAATACTAAAATGGTGCCTCGACATTCTAAAAATTCCAACAAACACGCAGCTCGTAAATTGAAACAAAGGCCAAAAAATATGTAAAGCATTTGGATATAAGTAAGAGGAGGCGAGTGTTGAAAGTTGGCTCGTTTGGATCGCGCCCACAAAATATGCAAGTGCTAGCGTGGTTTCAAAGCAAGCCTGCTCCTTGCATATTACATGAGGCCAACTTCGCCCGATTTCTTCAATATTTTAACCGTGGGAAATCCAAAATGCTTTTCTAAGCCGAATTTTGTATACAAGTATTTTTTAAATTCTGGTCTGTTTATGTTTCACAAAGGGAATGGAAATTCATGAAGAAATATTCTGAGTTGTTAGAATCACTTTCTTTTTTAATTCAGGGGAGGAATGACTAGTAATGACTAAGTTAGCAAAAAGTTCATTGATTTAAATTTTTATTATATATTTTTAACATCACCCTACCCATCGAATAACCAATTGTCAAAATTTGTGGTTATAAAATGGAATTAATATCAACGAATGCCGAAGTGTAATAAACAAGCTGCCGCATGAATTATGCGATACTTTGTCTAATGTCAATATTAAAATTAAACTTAAGGCCTACTTTCTTGATAACTTAAAAAATATTTCGTAGATGTTGTTACCCTATTTTCTTTATAGCAACTTTAAATTATTTAAGTACAAAGCAAGTGTGTTGGGCACCTTTGCACCTGGAATGGCGCGGGGAGGGTTATTTGATTGAGCAGTGGTTGTTTTTGTTTATTTTTGTTTTATTATTATTATTATATAATATTTAGGCTTTAAAATACTATTTCCCAATTTTTTAAAATATAAAACTAAATATAAAATTACAACAAAATTATAAACTATAAGATAATAATAAATTTAAGTACTTATTAAATGTATTTAGTTAAGAGTATTGTGAATGTAGTCGCATTATGGCAAACCTTAGTGGTTTCACAATGCGACAAAAAACATAATTGTTATTATGCATGTTTTATGATGGTAATAAATAAAAAATAAAAAATATCCGTATTTAATGTTTAAATTGTAGATTTTTTATAAAGGTCAAATAAAGTAATTTTATGCATTACACAACGTAATTGTAACATCATTTATGTTTATTAGCATATACATTTCTGACGTCACTGAACGATCCTGTACAAGTAAAATTGCTGTTTCCAACACAATAACGCTAAATTTCACAAAGAATATAGTAACATTGCACAATAGCACAATGTTCCCCATCAAATAGTTGAACCGCAGACTACCCGCAAGCGCTTTAGCAGCGATCGCTCTGTATTATCCTCAGCGTATATCCCGCCATACCCAATGACGAGATCGCACTTGAGACTTAATTTCATTCCCTAATACATGCTCGTATTTGCTCACCATCCATCCATGTTTGCACTTCAGTGCATTCATTTTACGCCACAGACGTTGCCATATTTTCCTTTTGTCTAGACGAAATCTTAACGAATATTTAAGTACGTACGGTAGTGATGCTAATGAAATATGCACGTCTAAGTAAAAAGGGTGAAAGGATCTTAGCAACGAATATATCGCTCAATCGAAGTATACGCACGCATAATTAACCCTTCAATTTATACTTGTAGACGTAAGGTATTGTGCAACAAACAAATTCAAATTCAAATTATTTATTCGTGATTCACAGGTAAGTCATTAGGTCTAATTGTATTGATTATAAGGTTTCACTGTGAGCTGCCTTATCGGCATACGAAAATAATAAAATAATTAGGAGGACAATAGTGATTGCTATACATTAACAAAAGTTCAAATAATTATAGGTATAATCACAATAATTCAAAACTGTAAGGTCATTAGCCCATGGTCATTTGAGAGAATAAAATAATTAAAATGAAAATCAAAAAACAAAGTAAATATTTAAAAAGGGGAATAAACAGCATCAAAATCACTAATTTATTTATTTATTTATTCAACAATGTTTCAACAGCATTTAACTAAACACAAAGTACAGAAGATGTTACATAAACAAAAGCCAATAAGAGAAACTTATGCTACTAAAAAATGTTGACATAATTAATGAACGCAGGTAGGTAGTCTAAAAAGAAAAAAAAAATAGGTAAGTAGATGAAATTTTGTCGAATGATGACTTACAGAATAGGTGTGAATCTGATTGTGTTGTGCCGATGTGTATAAGTGCGTGTGAGTGTAATATTGTGGTTGATTTGCATGGGCGCTCGAATATATTAAAATATTTTAAAGATTCAATCAAAGACACTCGTTTAATTTAATTTAAGCTTAACTGTGGTTTTGAACATAGTTTTGGATGTTGTACATATTTCAATATCTGAATAAAACTTATTGTACGTTTTTGGATCTAATATACATATCATTAGCCCCGTAGTTTGTGCGCGCTAAGAAGGCGCTAACGTTATAAGAAAAAGATGGGTGTGACGAGTTCTTTTACTAGGGGCGTTCAAGTTGAGTATTCTATTTGATAGTTTAACACAGTCTAGCTTTCCAGAACATATATCATGAAATACAGCCACGTCTTGCATCTCACGTCTGTCAGTCAGAGTTATGAGGATGTACTTTTGACATGATTCAGTGTAATAATTTTGAGTAAATTCGCCGTTAGTGACCTCGGAAGATGGAATAGATAAGTGATACGTTGCTAGCTACTATTTAACTACAATGAATATGCAGATCAAGTTTAAGCAATAGATTAGTCAAAATAAAATCCTCGCTAATCGCCAATTAAGAAGAATATCCCTCTCATTAACGTTACAATATTTTGCAACCGCGAAACGCAAATAGGTATCTCAGCAAACAACAGCGAGTCGAACGGGCGAAGGCGCGGCGGCGGTATCTTCAAATTGCTCATGTTAGACAAAATTAACCCTCACCCACATTAAGAGAGATAAGTCGGAGCTCATTTGAGAGCCTTCCGGCTGGCGTTCGTTACATCTTGATATTCTTTACCCCTTCGCCGATACTACACCACACGAGCAATAAATGGCGCGGAAGGAGCTGCTATCGCACCACCCGATATCTTCCATCCGAATTAATTTCGGAACGTTACAGAACGCTCCAGAAACGAACTAAGTTCATACTTGTTATTTCTACGCGCACCCGAGCGGCTTCTAATCGCGGAGAGTCGCGAGATAAAATGGCTACTCGTAATTACCATAACGCGCCTTCCGAAGATATGTGGTGAATCTTAATGGTGGCTCAGTAAATAATGGGCTCTTATGTGAAAGTTGTAAAGAGCACTGTTTCGTGTGTAATTTTAAGGGCTTCGTGGCTCACGTGCTTTTTGAATAATGTGCTAAATGCGGAGGAGGTACTTTAATGATGCCATTCCGATGGAAAGTTTAACAGGTTGCCCTTTGTGTTCGGAGCTAATGTTCCGTATTGGTTGGGCATAATCTATGTGATTTTGCAATGTATGTTATTTCGCGAGTATAGCTAAAACGTTTGTAAACGTTATTACTTGACGATCTCCTTGGTTGAGTGGTTTGTACACCGGTTTTCATAGTGTCACCATCTCTGAGGTCTCGGGTTCGATCCCCGGTCGGGTCAATTTAGAAATCATTGTTTTTTCTAAATGGTCTCGGGTCTGGGTGTTTTCTATGTATAATAAGTATGTTTTAAGTATTTTAAGTATGTTTATCCGTTGTCTAGTAACCATTTAACGAGTTTCATAACGAAGCTTCTCTTTGGCTAGATAATTGGTGTGAGTGTAGGAAAGTTTGTTTATTTATTTACTTTAAAGTAAGAGTTTTAATCTTATGTACTAAAATTAAAGTCATTATTAACACGATATTTACCACGTTTAGAATCCCGAAGAATCCCGTCAATCATTACTCTAATGCAAGTGACCTTGGAGAGGTATATGCCCAGCAGTGGACTAGTTTAGGCTGATGTTAATAAAATGACCATGATAGTTTAAAAAGTTATAAGTAATAAAATGGTTGCGTAAAAAACTTCTAAAATTGCTTTAAACGAAAAGACAGTCAGAGCCCATTGTTTTAAAGCTGCAGATAGATAATAGGGAGCCGGTAATTACCTCGCACCTTGCAAAGGAGTTAATGCGTCGCGACTATCGCGGAGCCTCGGAAGCGCGGTCGCGACTGTCTCTGATACCGGTGAGTTATGGTGGCGGGTTCGGCGCCCGCGGATGCACTTTGCACTACCTACTTATAGTACGGCCTCGGAAGGGAGCTGTCGTGTTGTGAATAGGTATGCCGTTGAGACATCTCTGCTTCCGTTATCCGTAATGGTTATGACATTTTTATTTTTTTTATTAACCAGTTGATTATTATAATATACTTAGATAGTTTATCTCACCCATTAAAGCCTCTGGCACGGTTTTGCCGGTACTAATGGTTTTAATTAAAACCTTTAATTTATTAGTATAGGAAAAAAAATCTTTCCTACACTCACACCAATTATCTAGCCCAAGAGAAGCTTCGTTATGAAACTCGTAAAATGGTTACTAGACAACGGATAAACATACCTACTTGAAATACTTAAATATATATAATAAGTATTGTAAGAAAAAACTATTGCTCTTCTTCTTATTTTTTATTGAACTGTGTCAAACAATCAAATACACTTTTAAAAGTAAAAATACATAAACTATCAAAAAAGTAAAAAACTTAAAAAAGGTCTGTTGGTCGCCAACAAGTATGTTATTATACCTAGTAAACACCCAGACCCGAGACAATATAGAAAAACAATATTTCTAAATTGACCCGACCTGGAAGGTCGTTGGAAAAGATAAAATTCGTTACTCATTCGGATATCAATCGTGCTTAAAGGTGTACATTTTGCGATAAAGTTGTGTAAAATCAAAAGTATTCATTTGACTTTTAACTTCATTTATTTTAATTTAACTATGAGATTGTATTCACAACATTCTTTTATAAAAGAGCTCCTCATTAAGTACTTATTAGTTAATGCATAACACACTTCAATCTTCGTACGTCGCAAAACTTGAAATTGCAAAACCACTCCTAGCACCTTCGAGAACACGCTCGCACATGCAGTGTAAATTAGAAACCAAAAACAGTCCCATTTGCCACACGAGCTCGGCACCGCAGCTAATATTGTCTGGCCCTTAAACATGCAGGCTCACCTGAGAAAGCTGCCTGAATATACTGTAATTGTCGGATATACTGCGTCGTTTAATCCCCGCTACATCTTCTGGAATGTTCGAGAATGCAGCCAAGATTTGCAGGCACTCCGCGGTGGCCCGACTTGGCCCCGGGCCTGGCACCGGCTTAATAAGTGGCTTAACCCCACCCGCTCGCTACTAAGCGCCTGAATACAAAAATAACCGTCTAAGCGAGCATTAAAAACTCGTTTACTTTTTCGTACCCTTTTAGAAAGAGTTAAAGTTGTAACACCCTCAAGAACCTTCTTCAACAACCCGACCCGTGGTGAACTCACTGTAAACAGCCGTCAGGCTTCGCAGATGAAATTGCAAAAATGTAAAAGAGCTAATGTTTGCTCACCTTAAACCCTTCCCGACCCCACGTGCCGGCGCGGCGTGACGAGCCGGATAAAAGGCTTTAATACACCCTCATCCCTTATTACGAAACTTGAAAAAGACAACAATATAGATCCAATGTGTCGCGGGCGCGGCGATCATATGCGCATCAAAGGTGACGTGCCTGAGAGCTAGCCAAGTGTGGAAGCGCCTTTATGTTGACTCGTTTTGCATTATTCTGCATGGAAATGTCGAGTCAAAGGACCACACACGTTATGAGATCCGAAACAATACGAATTGTGACAATCCCGTTTCCTTCGTGCGAGGAAATAGCATTTGAATGCTTAATGAGATGCTCTGGTTTATGTATTACAAATACAACTTTGTCGCTTGTTCATATTGGCATTTTGATTTATTATTTTTCTGTATTTTTTATTACTTGTATTTTATTTGCTTAGTTCAGGAATATGAGTGTGATACTCATTTGTTATTATTTCCTATCTTAATAGTCATCATGATTTTAAACAATGAAGATGTAGATAAGCTTTAAAGAAGTTTTCTGTTACGAGTATATTGTTTATTGCTGACAATATTTAGTTATTATAACATCAATATTTTAAAAGGGTTTGCAAGTGCAATTTTTAAGTATAATTTTTTTTCTTAGATATTATCGTTAATACTAATAAAATTATCTTTTCACGATGACATATGCTATTTCATATATTTACTAATTCACCCCCATTAACTTGGACCCGAATAAAAGTCGTTTCAGCAAAAAAAACTAACTTCAAATGTCTGTTGCCACAGTAACCAGGCCGGAGCACATCAAGGAGTCATTACGCTCGTGAAAAATCTCAGCTGCTTTGCAAGTCAAAGCTCTTCACGTAACTTTTCCGTCACGCCTCCGCGGCATGTGTTGCGATTTTTAGGTTACACCCACTATGGCGGTTTAGATGTATTGCTTAAAAGTGCTAAAAAAAAGAAAAGAAGTACATTTGACAATATACTATATATTGGTGTAGATGTAGTGCTTAAAAGTGTTCAGATAAAAAAATAAGTAAAAAAAAGTACTTTTAACAATATACTCTAGCGGTTTAGATTTTATTTTATTTATTTTATTTAAACATCAAATACCTGCTACACTTACAGCAACGCCAAGACGTGTAGCAGGTCATTACAATTTAAAAACATAAATATATATATTATACATAGGTACAGATTAACAACTTAAAAAACTAACACAAAAATCAATGAATACATACAATTTCGTATTAAAGATGTCTAATTGAAGATGTAATGATTAAACGTGCTTAGAAATAAAATTAAAGCTAAAATAAGTACTTTTGACAATAAACTATAGCGGTGTAGGTGTAGTACTTAAAAGTGCTCAGATAAAAAAATTAAGCAAAAAAAAATACTTTTAACAATATACTCTAGCGGTTTAGATGTAATGCTTAAACGTGCTTAGAAATAAAATTAAAGCTAAAATAAGTACTTTGACAATATACTATAGCGGTGTAGGTGTAGTACTTAAAAGTGCTCAGAAAAAAAATGAAAGCTAAAAAAAGTACTTTGACAACTTATATTAGAAAAACAGAAATATCTTAGTTCATTCACATATGTTATTTTCTCCGTTATAGAATTAAGTAATTATAGTTTAAAATACATTTATTTAATAAAGATTTTATTATTGTTATTGTCTTATTTTTATAGCAAAACCTAACAAATGTAAAAATTAATCATAAAAATTTTAACAAATACAATGTTACAGTTTAGCGGTCTTAAAGCTGTAATTACTCACATACACAAGTTATTTTGAGATAATTATTACACGTTTTCACTTACCGTAACCTAAGGAATATTAGGTGACTGTTACCGGAGTATAACCATCACCTATCATGGCTTAAGGGTTATCTAAAACGAAGGGGTCGTCGGTGAAAACGAGCTAAGTTCTGACTGCGTGTCTGGTAGAAATTAAAGCGATAAGGCCGCAAAGCTGTATCTCAGTATTTTTTATAATTAATTTTTATGACTATGTCTATGTACAATATAAAATAAAAATAAAACCCTGCATGAGACCTCGTCTGCTAATGTCAGTTTGAGAAAGGATGGTGCCATATTCCGCAGCTCACTAATTTACTTATAATTTTTAATCCCCGCCAGGTGAGTTACGATTACTGGCCGTGACGCGGGGTCTGGCTGTCTAATTTATGTGCCGAATGTCGGGATCGCACGCACCTGCGTCTGAAAACTTAAAAATTAGCACACTTTCGCATTACAGATATTTTTTAACGAACATTTTATAGTAAAACGGGCTTCGAAGTTTGAAATTGAGATATGTTGACATTGACTTATATTTGAAGTTGATGTTTAATTATTGGCAGTCTTGCGTGTGTCACAAGTGACGTTGGATGTTTTTGATTTAATTTAGTTGACTGATTGCCTGGCTGGAGCTTTTGACGAAATTATCGCTAGCTAATGTTGGTGTCGATGCTAGCTGTCTTCGCATCTATATAAGTCATCAGGTGGAACAGATTAATTTAAATTTACATACGCTAATATTACAATAGTTTTTTTTTGTAATGCATTCGTTATCAAAAACACGAGACAAGTTTTTGAAGTTTCTAAAATCTTATGTCACAAGCGTTAGGGTGGAAACGTCGGCGCTACAATCTCACCCAAAACATCAGTGCGGCATCCACCCAGCAGACGTTCCCGGTCCTCACTAGTTCGCGTCGTTAACCCGACGTGAGAGCCATTACGCCGAATTATTCCCGCGACATCCCGCTCCGACCGCAAATTGACATTCAATCAGTGTCGCGACATTGTTTTCCTATCAATCCTTATTGGGAGTTCGCGCACGCGCCGCCCCGATACTGCGCCATCAAAACGCAATTTGTTTATGAAAATTTATTGTATTCGCCATTACCGGATTCTTTTCCTGCGGGAGGCGAAATCACCTTATTCAATTCCCTTTTTGCATACATCACATGAGGGGAGGTTTTTGTCTGAACACGTGAATCGCGTTTGGGACGCATGTTCGTTTCTTATTAGTCGGGATTGTGTGAAGGTTTTTCGGCAATCGCCCTCGGGTACGCCGTAGACGCGCCGTGTTACATCCACGTGTAGGTTTCAGCTTGAAATTTCTGTGTTTTTGAAGCCTCCGATTAATTGTTACGTAACGTTATTCGTTCGTGTCTTAAAAAAATTAAATTGTTTTATCTTAGATTCCTCTTCATACATTATAACAATGTTTATTTGACACATTATACAACTTATTTTTTAGGCGGAACACTGTCTGTTTTTGATGTGTAACATCTTTCCGCTTGCCTTCTATATATACAATTTGTGGGAGTGATTCTGTAGAAAAGGGACGGAAGTAGGGTCGTAACAGTGTGATCCTGTGACTGTTACGTGTTAGTCGGGGAATCCACCAGTGATCGACACTTTAAGCCCAATGTTCGTTGTAGGTTGTAATATTTGTGGGAGTGATTTTGTAGAAATGTGATCGTAACAGTGTAACAGGATAACAGTGTGACATGTCTTCTAATGAGTATTTACTGCATTCTCTTTATGATTTGTAAATCTATATTCTATTTTCTATTGTAATATTGATTTCAACCATTTCGTGAGTAATAGACTTTTAAACAATAACAAAAAATAAAAATAAAAAAAGGAAAAAATAAATAAAAAAAGAAGAAAAAAAGAAAACAAAAGGCAATAAAAAAAGAGAAAAAAGTATATTTGAAATGAAACAACTTTTACGGATCTACTCGCGTTTATTTTACACATTACTTATTTAATGTTTATCCTGACGTTTCGAACCCTTTGCAGGGTCCGTGGTCACAGGGAGACTTAAAAATAAAAAAAGGCAAAAAAAAAGAGAAAAATGTATTCGTTATTGTTAATTCTATATTCTATTTACTATTGTTATATTGATTTCAAAAGGTGATGAAGGATGTCAAATGTTACACATCATATGCGACTACTGTAAGACTCGTTAATTTTTTTAAAATATCTACTATAGTTTGTTCATTAAAGCTTGATACCTTGAACATAACTGAAAAGCGCCACAGAGCCGAGATATTGAGGTTCTTTGTTACTAAATAAAACTGTAAAGTGACAACCCTAGATCAAGCTGATACGTTGTTCTTGGTCGTCAACCTCATGGTCAAACATAAACAGATGCCTGTGATAGAAGTCATCTAAATCGAAGACGTGACTTTGTAAAAGCGTATGAAATTATTTGACTATATTAAAATAACATTATTATCTAAAATCCATCACTTAATATACTACAATTACTTTGTGATTCTATTTTATATGTTATATATGATATATTCCAATAAACTTCCGCATAACACACATTTATCATAATTTTAAAACATTATAATAAAATAAAAGTACTCCTTTACAATGTCATTTCATTACAAATAAATACTAGTGTTGGGATAGTTCACCAAGTGAAATGAAATAAACGTAATGAAATACATTTATTCACCAAGTGGAGTTCTATTGATATTCAATAACCAATCGATTCTAATCGATTAAATTCAACTTCATATTTATCATCCTAGCTGTCATTCATTAATTTATTAGTCTTTATTTATTTTTCTTGGGTATATAACGTTTTTAAAGAACTTCTAAAAATTAGAAAAGAAAATCAATTCTTTTCTAATATAATGATAGGAACAGTACCTAATTAGGATAATGATATTCAATTGATAGCTTCAATTATCATTTGATGCAATTACCTCACTATTGTCTCAACCCTAGGCATGCCAATTTGACATCTGCCAAGGGTATCAAGCTATATTGAACAGACTATAATATCCAAAAAATTCGTGTATATTTCAAAATAATAGCTTTTTTTGTTTTGTTTTATATAAATCCGTGACGTGTAAGACATGTTTACAGTAAAACTAATAATTTTAAATTGTTCGCTTGAACTTTCTTTCTAACCCCCTATCCTCCTGATCTATTGACGAATCGCTTCGAATTCCCAAACATACATTCCATCTGAACCTGTTTGTCAGGCGTGAATTAATGTATCACGATTTAAGTCGCGGTGGCGTTCTCAATGCTTGCGGTTTTTCCAATTTTATGTTATTTTTCTAGCATAAGTAAATTGTTTAAAATCTACATGTAATATAAGGTCACATTTTATCAACTGCAAATGTTTTGAGGATAAATTCAACAACATATATAAACTATTTTTATGAAAAAACCTTAAATTTTTATACGCTAGTTTTCAAGAAAAACGCCAAAAGACATTTCGATTAAAAAGTAAAATAAAGCACTTTCGGTAGCCCGATCCCATCCGAACCCTTCGGAGACTGGTAGGGCACGGGGACGCGCACTTTTAAGTGTGCGATACCGTACCCTCTAGAAATCCTCCGAAGGTGATTCGTTTCAACACGGCTTGAGGTACCCTTTACGTACCTCGCCGCCCCCAAAAACCCCGGTGACGCTGAAAATTCCGTTCGAGGCAATCAGCAATCTCTCTCAAAAAAAAAAACTTTCGGTAGTTTCAATTCAAAGGAGCCGAAACAGAGAGCCCACAATACCTTCACCGCTTACTCGTGCCCGAAGTTTCATTCAAAGAAGCCGACAGAGAGGCCACTCTTAAAAATATTATAATTTTTGTGTCAGGAAAAGTAAAAAAAAAACTAGCCTGAATTTTTTGCTAGGGCCTTATTTCTCTGATATAATTAGATGTTTTGTCAAAATATTTGCAGTTGATAAAATGTGACCTTATATATATCTAATTCAAGAAAATCTTTTTTTTCTTAAAAGTACATTGCGCGTGCGGAGGAGTGTGAGATTTGGCACAGTTATAATACATAATAATATGGAGAAAGATTGCAAAAAGATAGAAACTGTGTTTAATATGTGTTTCATAACATTGTATGAACGTTGTGTGAATTACAGTCGAATTTTGACCACGGGGCAATTACTAGTATACATGCATAAACATGTGAACCGTTTTAATAAATTCTGAGAACTCGGAGGTTTCTTACTCACTTTGAAGGGCAAGGAAACCGGCAAAGTGCGTCGCGTTTCTAGAAAAATCAGGGTTGCAAAACGTTTTCGAGCGGACTTAGGTCACGAGCGTTGCGCAACGCTGTTTCAGCTGCACGAGTTAATAAGTCTGCCACACACAATTACAAGTAAACACGGCGGCAGATCAACCTACCCAAAACTGTCAAATTTCTACAATCAATTTTGAACTTTAAATTTTGGTTATAAATATCAATATTCATTGGAGAAATTTGACAGGTTTGGGTAGGTTGATCTGCCGCCGTGTGTCCAATAAAATTGGGAAACCTGTTAGTTAGCCTTCTTTTTGTTACGATGTTGATTTTAAAAGAAAATGTTTAAAAAAAATGACGTTATACTTTAACGTTTTATATGTTGTCATCGTATGTCGCAGAACTTCTACTAAATAAGTCATTGTTTCATTTTTATTAACATATACGTTATACTGTTGTTACTTATACATGTAAATCCAGGGCTTGATATCAGAGCTGTCACACTGGGACAGCTAGCGATACAGTTATTAACAGCTACTTAAGAGCTGTATGTATCAATTTTACTCTCGATTCTCCTCGATGAATGTACTATGGATGAATGATGATTGTACTTTAAAACTCTGTTTTACGGTACATATGCAGCACGCATTGCTAAAGAAATAATAACAGCGTGATCTTCAAGTAGGTCTGAAGAAAATCTCCAAAATTAACTATTAACATCTACTACTCAGAAAAACGTAAAAATATAAAAAAGTTTGTATTCCACAACACAACTAAAATCTTGAACCGATTCCAAACCACATATACTAGAATGAACGACACAGACAAAACCGAAAAAAAACGAACAAACAAAAAACCATAATTGAATGTGTTCAATAAGAGAGCTCCTTACTTTCCAGCCACTTCCATCGGCAATGCGTACAACGCCGCCCTCTGTTCTTCGAGGAATTGTCGCATACATCACGGTTAATAGGCCGAGGAGAGCACTACTTATACCTAATGTGACAAGGAAACATGCTGCCGCGCACGCTTGGATACGTGCAGCACCGGCTTCCAATGCCATAAATACGGAGAAGCCGAGTCGGGCATACACCGAAATATGAAGTCGTCGATGCATAATTCATGCCTGTTTTAGGACAGATAGTAATTCTCGACAGTTTTGTGAAGAAGTTGTATTTTTTTATAGATTTAGCGGTTGTTGTGACAATTTGGAGACAAGGTAACTTTTTATGGAACAACAAAATTTTATGGGAAATATTATATCTAACAGTGAGACATGAAAGAAATTATATCTGTATTGCTTATTGAAAATAACAACGGCAATACAAATAGACATCTAATAGTATAAAATAAAGTCTCCGGAACGTGACTGTTTGTTAGGACGGGCTAATCGCAGGAACCACTGGACGGATTTTAATGCGGTTTTTTCTAATAGATAGTGAGTGTCTTTCGAAGGTGGTTTACGTACGCAAAACAACACGAGTGAAGCCGGGCCGGGTTGCTAGTCAATAATTTATTTTTTGACTAATTAATTGTGTTTTTTTTAGCACTTACAACACATGTCGTGCATAACAGCTGGTTACAGATTTGGAACTTATCAAATGTTTCATTTTATATCTGGACAGTTTTAAAAAAAAATTTTTTCGAGGAAATGTTGCTCTTATCATTTTAGAGCACGCAGGTACTTGATCTCACAAAACAACGATTAGGATAAAGCACCACTATTGCGTCAACACATATTTTTAACATGTCACCATGGAAACACCAGCCGTTTGTACACCTGAAACGATACAAAAACGCAACATTAACCCCTTTCTTGACATCATAATAACCCGTGACGTGATCGTAAACACGCCCGAACGACTCTCCGTAAAAAGGAACGATGTCGGTAAATACGGACAGGCGATGTCTGCGCCGACGGCAAAATACCGGTGGTAACGCGAAATAGCGGCAGACGCGGTAAAGACGCTTTTACAAGGGGGGGGGGGGCGGTGCACGGCTAATTTTTTATTAATATGTGCATCACTTAGCGAGGTGCTACGTTCACCACAGTTAAAATGTCGATTGAAAACCCCTCTGACAGCTCCGTGTTGACTCGACAAACAAACCGTAAAGTGAATGCCCGTATGCGCCAATGGTATGTAAATCCACACATACGTATAAGGATTTGGCTAATTCATACTTTTTTACCGAAGTGTTTGCTACATAATCTTCTACAGATTTGTACTTATCAAATTTTAACCAATACATTGTAACTTTTCTTAAATATTCACCAGATTGTCAGCTATACATTTTAATAACCACAAAACTGATTATTCCAGCATACACTACATGCTCATGCAATTTATCATCGTTCCCGCTTCCGAAACTGCACGCGAATTGCCAAAGATTATGCTAAATATCTGTAGGTATTATTACTCTGCGACGAACAGCGCATACGTAACAAGACTTTATCAAGCAGCCCCTCGCTAAAAAGCTGTTATATTTTCAACACATAATTATGTAAAAGAATTCCGAGATTTTCACGTACAAGGGAAAGAAAATGTGTGTCGTTAAGACGCGAGTGTTCTGCGATTTGCATCTTCACACTCTGCCGGGGGGTGTGTTTTCTCACGATGAAGCATTATTGCGTTATTGTTTATTTGGTATTGTTTCTGAGGATTCTTTGCGGCGCGATGTGCTTGGAAGGGGGGAAATTCTTTTACAAGGGGTGAGCTGAAAGCACTTGTCGCAAAAGATTTGCAAGGAGAAAAATAGGCTAATATCCGTGTGTATTTTTAAGCCTTTTATCTCTAATCATAACTAAATATACGAGTACTACAAACAAATCCGAAAAAAGAAACAAAAACAATCGACGTTAAGGAAAACAAGTGAAATCCGTCAAACAGACATGGCCGATCTGTGCAGTCGCAAATAAATTTCAAATTTTCCGACTCGCTAAACGACTTCCTCGTCAAGTTAATAACACAAAACAAATTACCATCGGAATCTCTGAGCGGCACGGTAACAATTAATCATATCTGAAGAGAAAAAATTAAAGAAGCAAACCTCCCGAGCCTCTTATTATTATTTAAATCTTCTGGAGGAGTCGACAAACGTACGATATAGATATAAGTCTTTCGTAACCCATTTGGTAGGATAAGAAAAAGGGATGGCAGTCATTAGCATATAATGACAGTAATTAAAATACACAAATAGAGCTATAAAGAAGGCAGGGCGATGAAGGGTTGTCTCCATCACGCCGAATTTATACATGGCAAATATTTTGGCTGCGGCTCAACGCTCGGAATTAAGAAGGGCATTGTTTAATTTATTAATTAATGGAGCCGCTGTTGCGTGGCCGATGATGGCAAGCCGCGAAGATTAGCATCCTCCAATATAAATGTTTCTTGACATAATTGCTGACGTCACGGAATTATCATATTTATTAGCTTAGCCGTTGTATTTACTATTCCTTATCTACTAATTGAAGCTGAAGTGCCGTTATTATTATGTTAACTTGTACTAAGTTTTTATTTAAAAACTAAGATTAAGTAACTACGGAAATATGTGGAAGTAAACCCTAGACTAAGTTATCAAATGAACTAAAAACTGCTAAAGTAACAAATGTGTACAAAACCAAGTGTTTATGATAAGAAGGTCTAATATTATTTTTAAACGCAAAAACCATAGCAGGTACTTCTAAGTCAAAGTCAAATCGTTTATTCAATACAAGCCTTTTTAGACTCTTATTGACGTCAAAACTAAGTATAAAATTCAAATAGTAACAAACTAAAATTTAGTTTTAACTAAAGAACTGAATGTACCACCAGTTTGGATTTAGGGAGAGCTTTCTACCAAGAACAGCTGGCTGAACTCAGGAAGCTTTTTTCTTTATGTCCATCTTCTCAACTAACTTACAATCATGCAAAACATACATAGCATTTTTATAGTGTATCTCTCTATTTTTTGTTTTTTTTTTAGTCTTAAGAGTGGTGTGATTCCCGCCGACATTCAAACATAAGCGCACGCGGCTTCAAGAAATGCACTGTAGCTCCGACATTCCAACAACTCTTAGAAACACTTAATTTCCATTCTGAGACAATCAGTTGCCTAAAATGCCAATTCATTTCAACAGTCACGCTCCACCGCCTCGCAGACAACCGCTCTAATTCCGCAATGTAAAAGCTTTATTAACGCAATCGGCCGGTAATTAACATAAAAAAAATTATATTTAGGCACCGGGGCCCAGCGCCGGCGCCGGCTACGCTCTTAATTTACGAATATTGCGGCATTAGCTTTACTGTTCTCAACCCTTCCGTCTTACAAATAATTGCAGTTGTGTTACGCCTTGAGAAATGGGATAAGCGTCAAGATTAAAGCTCATCAGAGCTGTTATACTGAACTGAATTTTGCATTGTAATAGCCCGCATTAGAGGTCCCGCCTACTGAGAACTCAGTGAAATTTCAATTTGCCCACAACATTACTGGCGGAAACGTCTTAAATCACCACCTCAAAATTACCTATTGGTATTTTAATCTGCGCCCCCTTCATTGGGACATCGGTATTAGCATATAAATGGCGAGTAAAATATGACATCAGCATTTTAATTTTTCTATATTGCAAGCCGATTTACAAATTAGCGGGTAAGAAAAACGCCTTGGTAACCTTAAGAGGGTCCACCGGTTCGCAGATGTTCCATTTAAATGTAAATTTTGCCGACACGCCGACGACACGAATAAAAATAATAATTTAGAATCAAAATATTTGACGGGCCGTCAACATTATGAGGGAAACGGTATTGGCGTTATGAAGGGGCGGAGAGCTAATATTACTTCATAATCATTATATTATTTATTTTTATTTATCACATACGGTCGAATATATAAAACACAAAAGTCCTCGATAGCTTAATTGGTAGAGCAGCCATCCTTATTGTTAAAAATCTTGGATTCCGGTCCTTCTAGTTTCATGCTTTTTGAAAATCATTTTCCACTAAAATCAAAAAGCATCATAATATTATACCAATAATATACATAAACACTATTTTGTTGCTATATTACTCTGCATATATTGTTGCTATACAAACAATATTTATACGACTATATAACATTCTAGGTACTTTCGAGCTATGTACACACGGCAGCAGATCAACCTACCCAAAACTGTCAAATTTCTATAATCAATTTTGAACTTTATTGTTTAGTGTTAAGGATCAATATTCATTGGAGAAATTTGACAGATTTGGGTAGGTTGATCTGCAGCCGACTGTACTTTGAAATAAATTCATCTTTTAATAATTTCAAACAAAATTATTAAAACTTTTCAGTGGAGAGGGAAAAATTAACAAAATTCGAGAGTCGGAGGTATTTAATCAACCTCTCACAACAAACACCGGGGTGACAATCGCAGCCGGATGCCAAAAAAGAAATCAAAAGAGCGAATTCTTTTCACGAAAAGGGCAACAAAGAATCGCACCGCGGAAGTGGAAGTGACAGATCGCCGACAATGGTAGAAAGTCACACCTCTTGCTCAGTCAAAATACGACAGCAGGTCTTTTTTTACAGACAGTGGAGATATCCACTAGGCTGATGTTTATTCGGCATTTACTGCATGATTTTATCGTTATCTTGTCGGCTTAAGATAAACCTTCGTGATTCTTTGAAAGCAAAAAGATTAACTTATGAAAAATATTAATACATAAATGTAAATATGAAGAAACCACAAACCCCAATGACAGTATCTAAATCATAATAATTGTTTTATAAATAAAACTGTAAAAACTATAATATAACTTTTGAATGGATTACATAATATTGATTCCTACTGTAAGCTTTTCTATTGATTGATTAATGAAGTAAATAGTATTGAAAGTTACAATATAATATATTTGTTAAACTCACTATCAGTACTTTTTTAACAGTTTGTATTCTTGGATTAGTTCAGTAATAACAAACAAAATAAAAATGTCAACATTTTACTAAAGAATAAAATTATTTATTTATTTATTTTATTTAGGATAACAACAGCCATCAACTTACATAGATACAATTTGTTTATAGCATGGTTTTTAGGGCCAATAACAGTTACCCACTTATTCAAATAAGAAAATATGTATTTAACAGTGGTATAATATTGCACTTACCCCTTTACCAAAATCATAATGTTGTTAATCATCATTTGTAGAAAAATGCCTTTAGTTATCATTAGTTATTAGTTTTAATAATTCACACATAAACAATTCCGAATCTAGTGAAATTTCCAGGTGCATGCAGGCAAGCAAAAAAGGTTCGCGATAAATACTAAGTTAATCCTTTACATTTCTAACCACCTACGTGCCAACATTTAGTGACGCTATTAAGACTACAACCAAAACTTAATAAAACAAAAAAATAAACAAATTCATAAAAGTCTACTTGTCTCCTTCTACTATGTTGCTTGTTTACGGGGCGCCGAGCACGGAATTAGCTATCATTTACTTAAGCACTTCATATAATTAAGGTGCGACCATTAGTGTCGCAGACGGAGGCCATATTCTTTTCATGGCCTCTAATTGCATCTGAGGGGCGGAGTCAATTTCTTACGTACACGTACACAATGAGACGTGTTCACTTTTCTTTTAGGTACCAGTACTTTTTGTTTGCTTCTGTATTTTCATTTGAAAATTGTTCGTAAATTGATAAGGAGAAGTTTTGTTAAAATTATATATTTTATTGTCATTGTAATAAATATCATTTTACTGATTAAAGTTTGCACGTTGTCACCAACAGTCAGGTTGTTACATTTTCTTAACGAAATTTGATAACTATATTAGTTATGTACATGTTTTTTAATATTATATAAACATATATACGTAATAAATTATATAAATAAAAATTAGGTACTGTCTAAGAAGTCACGTAATCAGGAGATAAATCTCATCTATATATATTAAAATCAATTACTGTTCATTTGAGTAGGTAAAACTCGAGAATGGCTGGGCTGATTTGGCTCATTTTGATTTTGAAATATTTGTGGAAGTTCAGGAAAGGTAACGGTGAGAAACATATAGTAACGGAAAATAGTAAAAACGACAATTTAATTTTCCAATACAAAATTATTTGTTTGTTTTGTTTTCATGGAAACTGTCAAAGCGGTACGAAGTCCGCCGGGTCAGCTAGTTTGACATAAAAATACCTGTTTAGTTCTAGTTTTGAAAAAAATATCAGTATCAAAAATCTAACACGTTTGTTTCTCTCGAAAATGTGTTTTTGTTTGAATAAAAGTAAAACAATAAATTAGCATTAAATTACAAATACCTAAAAATGTTGCGCACCCAAGCAAATGAACCCTACCTATTGCCAATTACTTAATTCCGAACCGAAGGAGAAAACATTGAAAAGCTTTTGTTATTATTTTGCAAGAATCGTTCTGTTTCTACGTTTTATTGCAAATAAGTACAATGAGAGACGTTCATTAAATCCCCTCTGCAACGAATTAGCGAATCGATCATAATTGATTAAGTAGTACTCGAGGCAAGGCATACCACAAAGGAGTGCTCCAGCCACCTTGGCGAAAAACAAAAACAGTCCTCCCTTTCTGACCGAGAAAACTGGCTTTGTTCATTTACTTGGTAAACCGATAATTTCATTAAACAACAAAGTGGGACGAGCTCTTGGCAAACACCGTAAGGAGCCCAGTGTCCCCTAAGATGGGAAATTCATTTGGAGAAAAAATTTGGATTCGTGCGTTGCCTTGATTTGGGAGTCTCCCTTGCTTGTTTGGCTCCCAAATAGCTCGTCAACCGTTTGAAAAGAAAAATCTTAATAGAAATTAATTAGTCAAAAAACACAAAGAAGTTGTACTAACGAGTTTGTTTATCGATTCGAATCTAACGGAGAACTTGCTAACGAACTAACAACTGCTATAGCTATTTATTACTTGATCTATTTAACACACTTACTCTGTTTTTTTTTATTCTGAATCCCAAATTAATTTACTGTTCAGCGTTCTTAACCCGGAAATACTCCATCGAACAATCCGCTTATTATTGTTCGCAAAACCCAAAACGGTGCATTCCACGTTAAAAATATCGGCAAGTAATCCAAAGCATTCGAGCGAACCACTCGCGCAAAGTTAGGCAGAGGGCAAATTAAGCCCGTCCCCGATATATTGCGTTTGTTCTTTTGATGCCGAAGTGAAGGGTTAAACCAAGAATGCTTTGCTTTTTATAGTAAGTCCAATATGTTGGGGAGAGGGCGCGCACATATTTGCGATCGTTTAGTATACACCTATCTCTGGGTAACATTGTGAGGTAGGGTTAATCGATTTTGTGGTACTAATTAAAGTTTTGCTTCTAGTATACCGCTTTCATTATTACGTAAAATTGTATACACCCCTATTTATAATGTAGATTGACTATTCTTAACTGATCCTTGACATTATTGATGAGAAACAAGTACTTGTCATTAAATCAGTCTCCTGTTTCTTGCAAAGAGAGTACTAGTTTTGGTTATACGAGGCAGACAGAGCCACGATAGTGTAATTTATAGTGCATCTGACCCGATATGTCAGAGGCGAAGGTTCAAATCCCGCTCGTAGAAATCAAAATCAGCTCTTTTTTTAAATTCACAGTCCTTTGTATATTCATTAGATCATTTGGCTCATTACACGACTACACGTTGTTTTTTCAGAGTTCCTTTAAGAAGTATAATGAAATCGAGCGTCCCATCTCATCAATACCCGAGTATCCACACATGGCTGGCCACAAATACTCGTTACATAAAGCCAATGAATTATACCCGTGGCAGGTAATTAGACCGAAAATACCATTAAATTAATAAATAAAAACCAGGAGCGAGGCCCACGGGCGGCGCGTCCCTCTGCCGGATAAATTTATGTAAAAATTTTCATTAATATTTTTGAGGCTCGACCGCCGAGCCCTTGGGAGTGGGAATCGAGTTCGCGGCCGCGATGGAAAAATGCAAACCGAAAATTATGGGACCCTTGCCTTGTATTTGCTTATAAATATCGTATACCTGCACGCGTGTACATAAATATATCACGCGGTACAGGAAAATAAAATTAAAAAACTCTGATGGGGGTTTTGCGTAACAATGGCTGGCCATTTTAGATCGGCACTTGAAGCAAGGTTGATTTCAATGATTCTCGTGAAAGTTAACTGGTCTCTATTTTCTAAGCTTAATAAATGCTATGGAAGTTATCATTATTAAGTTATCATTATTTTTGCCTTTGAAGTAAACGGTTACATAATTTATTAAAAAATAATAAAAAATTAAGTAAAGAATGTTAAGCTTCATCACTCGAATAAAAGCTTATTCAAGTGTTTCAAGTAAATAGTGGCTCTGCTATTATGGCTTGGCAATGCAGTCTTCCACTGAGAAGAATCCAGTAAATCTTTAAATTTATAAAAAAAATGTAATTTAAATAATATGTAGTGTTAATTCCGCTAACTCAATTTAAACTACATATTAACACATAGGAATTAACACTACATATTATTTAAATTACATTTTTTTGTACTATGGATTTCCGCAAAATAACGCCTGATTCCATTAATTATTTTAAATTTATATTTTTATCTTCTTTTTCAGTTTATGAGTAGGTAACTATCCCGAAGCTATAGCTCCGTGGTAACAATACATCGTGTTGAAACAAACAAGGCACAAAAACGGCCACAACACAAAAATGATAAAACAAATCAAATTTGCAATTCGAAATTGGAACTCAGCACTCGAATCCCCATGCACCTACAACGAATTTACAGGAAAATAAAAGAAAAAAGGCAATGTCTCCGAAAGTAGTTCGGTACCCCTCGACCTACGGAGTGCACTATGAAGGACGCCCCTCCCGGGATCTCCAGATTATGAAAGATTTGTGAGCACGCGGCCGCTCGCCTCCAGCTTAAGAGATTTAAATCGCTCGCTGGGCCGGAATCCCAGATACAAACAGATTTCTTACTGGCCAAGATATGATATCGTGGCCGGAGTGGCAAGGTAAACGGGAAGTTTTATTGCCAACAAATGTTTATCTTGCTTTATGAACGTTGAACTACTCGGTGGGAGTACATTCGTTTTGCTGGGTTTTGATACAGAATGAAACTGAAGGAAACAGCGGTTTATTTGTATTGGACTGTTTTAATCGGTTTAAAATGGGCTTCTAGAACAGCTGCCATCATAAATAAATAAAAACTCTACAGGGTAATTCTTGTTATTTTTTTAATCTTCTTTTTTTAAATACGAGATAAAAAAGAAGAAGTTCACCATTCAACCTTATACTTTCTCTTGATGCAGCTGTGTTTGTTTACGAAATTTATTCCTTCACTGATCGAGTAATAACCAAAATCAGGAACGTGTGGATGAAAGATGTAGAAAGCAATAATATTTTAGTACAATTAAAAATTTTAGAATGAATCGTGTTAACTGCTTCGTTGGCGCGTGTAATCAATACTTCATTTCCATTTTGATTGAGATGGAATCGTACTACGGTAGTGCAAGTTTACCTTATCTAATAGACTCCAGACGTCGAGCTTTGTTCCTACCATTTAGCATAGTATAAGTTAGTTAGCTAGATAATGGAAACAGTAAGGATTGGATAAGAACATTTCAAAAACCTTAATGATCTTATTAATGACCAAATTAAATCATGTGTTCTTCTTTATATGTTTCTTGGCTATGCTACATTTTTTTAAGATTGTCAGGAGTATCCTCTTTTATTCTATTGCAAAAAAAGTTAGTGAAAAAGTATTTACTTGAAATTATTAAATGAATATTTAATGAAAGTTTCCAAATCTAGTTGTTGCTTTTTCCTTTCTCTCTCTCTGCGAAATGTCACTCGTCTTTGTCGTGTTTGTGGTTATTCATATTATTTGTATGTGTTATATTTATATATGTATGTATCTCTCCAACCAGTCAGCTACAGGCAGGCACAAACAATTTTGTTATGTACCACCAACGAACATAGAACATTTGTTCAGGATCTGAAGTATTCGAGTTCGATGTGCGTATTCGCGATGTTTTGTTCGACTGTGCGTGCCTTTTGAACTCCAAAGAGTTCGCAACATTAACTCTACAGAAAACTTTTTGATGTGTAACATCTCTCCGCTCGCCTTCTATTTAAATACAATTTGTGGGAGTGATTTCGTAGAAAAGGGACGGAAGTAGGGTCGTAACAGTGTGATCCTGTAACTGTTACGCGTTAGTCGAGAAAGCCACCAGTGATCCACACTTTAAGCCTAATGTCCGTTGTAGGTCGTAATATTTGTGGGAGTGATTTCGTAGAAATGTGATCGTAACAGTGTGACATGTCTTCTAATGAGTATGTACTGCATTCTCCTTATGATTTGTAAATCTATATTCTATTTTCTATTGTAATATTGATTTCAACCATTTCGTGTGTAGACTTTTAAACAATATTTTTAAAAAAATGGAGAAAAAAAAATAAAAATGGGAAAAAAGGGAAAAAAAAGACAAAAATATAGGTCATTGTTAATTCTATATTCTATTATCTATTGTAATATTGATTTCAAAAAGTGAGATGTCAAATGTTACACATCATATGCGACTACTGTAAGGATCGTTCGTTTTTTTTTAACTTTTTTTTTAGTATAATATAGGTTGCAACCTTAACGCTCCAAAGCACCAGCCATCAGCCGTGGAGCGCCATATTTCTCCCACCTACTAAGCGACGCCGCATAGCAGCCCAAATCTGCGGACGATATCTCACCCAAAACCTGTAAATCTTCAAGGCATTTTTATATTCGGCGAGTTCCCCCTAGCTAAGCAGTTCCAGATTATATCTCGACACTTGATGGATGAATGGTTATTGGATCTCTACATTTTTATCATTTTGATACAGCAGCGGGGCAAGGTGCGCAGCGGGGTTCATAGTTCGTTGAATCTTTAAACTTTGTATAGTAATGTTTAACGATACGTTGGTGTTACGGTAAATAAACATTTGTGCCTTTTTGCCTTAAAGTATTACTTTTTCTCTTTAAAGTAACTGATTTGGACATATTTTTTATCAAACAAGATCATAATCATTTTTCAAATGTATAACTTAATGTATTAGGTCCTTACCTAAGAAATTGAGGTTTTTTCTCACTTATTAAAAGGTCTAAAAGTTCTAAAAGTCAATACCGGTTGTTAATATTATTATACACCTTTAATTAGGACTATGTTACTTAGGCTTCAGTAATAACAATGATTATTAATTTTGTGTCTTTATCGCCCAATGTTTTTTTTTAAATTTACTACTTGGTATGTTCGCGGAATTGTCTTTTTGTTTTTTTCTTTTTAATGTCTGCTATATTTAGCTAGTGAAACAAACATACTACTCTACCATTTTTATAGTGTGAACATAAATAGATGCTAAGAAAATTAAAAAAACGTTAGTATGAAAAATAAAATTTTATAAAAAATCTTCATACAAAACGTCAATTTCATAGGTAAGGACCTATTATTAGAGTGGAAAAATTACATTGAAATCGTTGTCCTAGCATAACTTTCATGAAAAGCATAAAAGTCTAAAATTGAAACAACTATTAAATTGACCTAAGTTGAAACTGCTTGGAAATAGACATAAAATTGAAGAACGTTAGCCAAAAGAAATTTAAAAAGAAGTGTGAAGAGGTTTCTTTCACGTTGGCATCGCATAAGCAACATCTCGTTCGCCTATTATGGAAATTAAAAAAGATGAGATAAAAAATCAATTGTCAGAACATACTGATAAGTGGCTACGTCGCTTGTCGTAATGTAGTATAGTTTTATGGTATGACGTCATAAGTATAATGCAAAATTGGCAATGTCCTTAGTGAGAGACGGCTGACACCGCGCCCCGATCGTTTGCACTCTTTACTGTATCCCTATCTCCTGCGTAGGGTTGGCAAAAGAACTGCTTTATTTGATCCAGACTATTTTAAACTTTAAAAAAATCAAAATGTAAACTATTATGGTCACTTAACGGTAATAATCCCGTTAATCATTATTATTCTAATGTACCGAATACGCATTACCTTTTATTTTTATTCATTGAACAATAGTTCATGTAGGAAGGTAGAGCAATAGAACGAAGACTGACGATGTTTATATTTAATACAAATACGAATGTTGTATTTTGTATTAAAAAATATTTTTATTGAGGTTTTATACATCTTTTTTTCATCATCATTTAACAAATCATAGTTTTGATAATGTATTGAGTCGACTTTGAAATCGACACCTCAATTTCCACCGGCAATAGTTACCAAATTTTTTGTAAAACTTAAAACAAAGGTAAAATTGTGAGACACGTGGTAACACATTCGAATACAACCTCTTCTGCTGTCGGTACCGTTTCCGCTCGCTTTGGCGCGCATATCATACACGCTTCGGTCTGACAAACGCCGCGGCTCGCGCGAGGTAACATATCAATTCAATTTGAGGGCCGCAGCACGTGAAATGGCTGCTGTCACCCCGGCGGGCCGGCCCGCCGATAAACACGTCGGAAGGGCTTGCCTTTTATTATTTGCGATGGAGGTTTTTAACAGGAAAATCTCTTAGTTCAGGAATGTAGAGTGTTTTGTTTCTTTTTCTCAAAAGTCATGCTCAACGCGAAGATGGTAGAATGGTAAGAGCGCACGGCTCGTAATATGCTTTGCCTTTTCTGTTTCATCACTGGTCTCGTGGCTAACGTACCTTCCGAGGGACGAAGGAGCTCATGACATATATTTATTCATACATTATGAAAGTGGCTCATACCCCATATACATTAGCCGCTGAGTATTCTAAGTGAATAGAGTAAGAACTTCTGCAGAGCACAATATCTTTAAACTTATTTATGGTTATTGTACGTAATTATCATATAAGGTACCCCACAGCTGGGCAAAGACCACCATCATTGAAATCAAGTCATCGCTACAATTAATGGCCTTGTCAAATGCGTTGGCGATCACAAACCCGGGCTATACATCGAAATACCCGAAACACTATACCCAACATAGATATTAAACCCAGGACCTCGAATATCGGGCGTTTTACCACTCGGCCACCGATGCGATAAACATAGACAAATAAAATGTATTCGTATTTAAACATATTTGAGCCTCTTGACATGTTTGCCACGCGGAACGGTAGAGCCAGAGATAAACACAGGAAGGGTTTATGTTTTATTAGCTGCGACAGAGGATATCAAGGGGTTTTGAAGTGATAAATCTCTATCGACCCCGAGAAAGTGTCAAGGGTCCGTGAGAAAAATCCCATGTAGCGGAGGACTTACTACGGCTTTTAATGGTGCAGTACGGTGCAGAGATAATATGTTGAAGAATATGTCATTTTATTTTGTACGCAAGCCTTATTTACGCTCAATCATAGGTATTTATAATACAAGCAACTTCGTGAATACCTGAAAATCTTATTTAGGATCTTGGGATTTTTTAATTTATTTCTTACCTAATGGCTGTCTGTCCTCTATACATTATAAGAACCTGTCTAATTTGGTCATATGCTTCATAATTCCTGAAAAAGAAGTTTAATTTTCTTTGTTATTCTTCTACCAGCAGTAAGAGTCTTAAGTGTTTAAATAGGTGTCTTTCAGCAAATATCTAGTCGCTTGTCACTAAACAAACCACCTGCCTTTCTAATTAAGCAACCCTTTAATAAGATATCAAGTGGCCGCTCCTGTAAAAAATTAACGCGCCCGCAACAGCGGCGGTGCCTCATCAAGATTAAACATGCACACCGCACGCCACCTCAAGGATAGCCCGAATGGGTCATTGCTGCTCAAATTTTAAAGATGGTGACGCCATTTTAGCAAAGTGTTTAAATTCCATCTATATTCATCGTTATCATCATCACCATCATCATCAGCCTATACTAGTCCACTGCTGGACATAGGCCTTTTCATCTATATTAGAATTTATTATTTTCATTCTACTAATCGCGATTCCGTCTTAAATTTTCCAAGTCTCCGATTTAGTAGCGGCCATGATTTCTCTATCCGTCTGGAAGACATCGCTTTAAAGCGATATGACCGCCATAGTCGGAATAACAAAGAGTACAACCTTAATACCTATCACTGTCGCTAAATAGCAATGTCCGGATTTAAGGGTATTAGATCCAATCAATTATTGAAACAAAGACTTGATGTTCAGAAATGCTCAAATTATACTCCTGCTTTAAACTTCAAAATACTGCATAGTTGCTTACCAGCAAGCAGGCTTCGACTGAGTCGAACAAAAAAATCACACACAAAATACTTTTTTGATAACTTGGCCCAAACTCAATGAAGCATCAAAATTCCAAGAAACGTAGTCTGTTGTAATATCCCTCCGCAAGTAAGGTAACAGCCCTCGCAACCGTCTTACCCGAGCGTAGGTGAAGTTTTACATGCAAATGAATTAATTCTTCGCGACGGCACCGCCGCTGTGCGCGAGCGATGCCTCGTTGCATTTATAATGCGGATTCATTACCTCCCAGGGCCGAGATGCACCTCGTAATGGCTTCGGAAGAACGCCCGCTTCAATTATGACGGAGATATTAAATCGGTATATTTTGATAGCGGATACGTTGAATGGTGAGTATGGAAATTGGGCAGAAAACGTATGATTTTATAAGTACTTAATTGAGTTGCGTTTTCAAAGGTCCTTGCCATCAATACGAAAATGCTTGCTCATTTATCTAAACTCGCCTGTGTAAAAGACTTAAATCAAGTCATTCTTTAACCCGGACAACCCACTTATTATAAATCCCTTAGACCCTGAACGCCCTGAAGTATTAGTTGGATCGCATATCCTTCAAAACGGAACCTTCCAAACAGATTATTGAAGGATACCATCGACTAATAAACTTAATTTAAACCTCAAATATTACCTTAAGTTTTCCGCAGCAAGAATTCCTGCATAATTATTGCCTATACAAACCTGCAATTGTCAAACAGACTCTCACGCAATGTTTCCTTTTTACTTAAAACTTTGTCTTTATTTGAAGATAATACAACCAAAATTTAAGTTCATTGGCTTGCCATAAGGCGTGAGGCACCTGCACTATCACCGGTCTAATGGGATCCGCGCGTTCTGGGGGACCTCTTCTAATTCCACCTCTGTAAAGCGCTTTTTACGCTCATCCTAAACCTCTAGAGGACAATTGCACGCGAATTTCAACTTCAATTTGGAGGAATGGTGTCGTTAATAGAATTTTTATGTTAGATCCTTTTTATGCAATAGAGAGTTTAAACCGTTCAGACTATCCTACTAATATTATAAACTCGAAAGTTTGTAAGTATGGATGGATGTTTGTTACTCTTTCACGTAAAACTACTGAATGGATTTGGATGAAATTCGGCATACAGATAGTTTATAACCTGGATTAACACATAGGATACTTTTATCCCGATATTCCCACGGGAACGGGAACCACGCGGGTGAAACCGCGAGCGGCCGCTAGTATTCCATAAAAAATGTTGAACTCTACTGTAAGTAGTAATTATTGCATTTCAACATTTTAGTACCACAAAGTTAAGTTTTTTTGTTTTTTTGTTTTACCTGTAAGTATCTGCTATTAATGTAAAGCGCAGATTGCTAGATTAAGAAATCTGAGTACGAATCTGATACTATAGTTGAAGAGTTGGATTGGTACAACTTTCGTATACAAACAAGTTGATATTTTTCTCAAAGCCAAAGTAAACCCGCCTAGTTGTTAAAGTTGATAGCCGTCCCAACAATTGGTCTTTATCAAGTGTTGACTATAAACAACTCGGAAAGTAAATTAAAGAGGGCAGCACAATGGCAGTGTGCAAATAAGGAGTCCTCCCAAATGAGTGCCGTTCGCAAAAAAATCCGCTGGAAATGATCGGCCCCTAGAGGTCGCACTTATCATTGACATTAACTTTTTTGTTGTCCATAACATTTGCATACTGTGGAACTCCCGCCTCGATGCCTCGAGGCAAACGAGGCGTATACTTTGCAAGATCATTTTTAGACGGCTCATGTCTTGTGGGAACTGTAAAAGGAAATTTGTGAATTACCTTGAACAGCTTTTAGCGAGACGCGTTTAGATACTTTGTCGAGATAATTATAATATTTAATAATTTTAACTGGTCCTAGCTTTAAAGGATAATTATTTGGTTACGGACTAATTGTTTAATAAATCAGTGTTGTTATAATGTTATAATAGGGGTCGTCTATTTTTTCTTGTTTTGTTCGTTGAATTTACGTACTACACGTATTTATGACAACTAGTGGTCGTCAGTGGTCGACATTCGACCGTAATTTTTATAAAAAGCTGTTTATTAAACAACATTTTATTAAGGCTGCACGGATTGTATCCTAAGCAATGAAAAATTTAAAAAGATAGAATGTGAGTTTGAATTGGCATTGACAGATTTCGGCTGCTCCTCTTCCAATTTTGAAAAATTTATGAAACAATGTCTATTTTATTTAATGTATTTATTATGCATTTTTTTTTAAATATTAGCTTTCTGCACTCTTTCTCTATATAAACTATAAATGTGTGAAATTTCATACTCCTCCGTCCGCGCATTATTCGTAAAAAGGGGTACAAAGTTTTTGCTTTACGTATTAATATATAGATAATCGTATAGACAATAATTCTTCAATAAATGTGATAAAGAAAATGTGGTACAGGAGCACTGCTTATTCAAGCTATACTATAATACTTTGCTAAAGGCGTTTTTTACAAAATTAATTTATGATTCAAATAGTATAATGTCCATCGAATATAAACCGTGCTACGATTTTAGCTAAATGTATTTAAAAATATCTGCATTATCATATAAAATTGTCCCTTTCATCAACTTTAAAGTGCATAAATTACTTACAAGAGACAGCGACTAGATTCAACTTTTAAAAAACATCAACAAAAATATTTCGTTTAACAAAATCGACATCATTAACCAAGCAGCGACTCGGCGTGCATCTATCTAATTTGAGAATTTTTTCAAATTAATTCTGAGCGGATGGGAATATTTTGACAGCTGTCAGTGTCAGACAGGCCCTTCGGCAAACGAGGCTAATTCGGATCCAAATCATCTAGCCTATAATAAAGACGTCATTTACGACGACGGATGGAGTCAATTTGTAGGCACTGTAAAGAAATGAAAATTTGCTTGTTTTCTACATTTATGACTTTGTTGTAACGTCAATCGTTATTTAAACAAATTTTCCGTAATTCATCGAAAACAATAGCATACTCGCATGTTCTGGATTGTGAATTTCTTTTTGCAAAATATTGCATTATTGTGTCGTTTAATGATGTTTACATTTTCGCTGAAATTACTTTTTATACTTCCCTCACAATCCATCAGATTATAATTTTAAAAACATAGGTATAATGTCAAGGAGAGCGCTTCGATCGCGTTCCTTTAAGAGGTTCTTAAGATTATGGCAGCAAAGTTGAAAGTGGACTGCTTTTCATTGTGAGTTTCGTTTAAGGTGGTCGATGGCTTAATAAGGAGGTATCGGAGCAGCTGTTATGATACCGGCCGAGAGTGTCGCCGCACTCACCCTTAAAAGACTTTTTTTTAAATATAACGGAAAGAGACTCTTTAGTTATCATAAATTTAAAAATGTTGTTTTTACAACTGCTAAGTATCTAGCCTATATCACATATAATAATAGTATATTTCAGACAACATTACATGTTATAATATAAAATAACATTTTCAATTATTTATTTTTTTAAATTTAAGGAATAACTACTATTTTGTTAAAAAGTATTAGTTATCTCAAATATATTTTGCGTAATTTTAAATTGCTATAAATAAGTAATAAATTGTTATATATTATATATAACACATACTATTATGTCTCTTATAACACGAATATAACACATTATTTTTATTATTATTACAAACAATCTCAAGCATCTTAGTTATTTATGAAATTGCCAATGAAATTTCATAGTACTTTTTTGTCACAAGTAAATCAACGTGTGTTAAAAAAAGCTGTCTCTACACTAACCCGGCGCCCGCCGGCTCCATTGCTAAGGCGATCGCCTTTTGGGCCCCTTCAAAAAAATAGGGGAGATTCCTATCTTGTCGCTTCTAATTTACTTATTCCTCTTTTAAAGACTTATTTACCTTCAAAATCCCATTGTGACCGGGCGGGCCAGTGATCCCGGTAATAACGAGGCCTCTCAACGTGTCAGACGAGGTTTTTCTTAAAAAGCAATAACAATTTACATAAACACCCGCTCCTAGTTAACAGTTAATAAAGGAAGATGTCGCAATGGACGAACCGTCTTTTTTAAACGCCTTTTAGATGGAAATGGAGACGCATTGTTTTACAAGGCAATTCCGAGTTTGTTACCTCTCAAGAATGGCTATCGGATCGACACTTTTTTACGATTGTCCGTTTGGGGAAATTTAATTGTTGCTCCAAATGATTGTTTTTAAATGGTGTGCACTATTGTATTTTATTTTCAAACAGTTAAATCGGTTGCATGGGTCGGACGGTCAATATCTACAAAGTATGACACCATAATATTAATTTACTTCATAGTTTTATACATATTTTGATGCAAGAGGTACTGACTAATTAATATTAAACGAAGGTATTTTAGATATATAAAACACCAGTTACCTTGCTATCTTTGCTTAATCACTTTTGAATGCTGATTTATATGATTTCATACAAAATTGTAAGTATTTTTTTTACTTTATAACGGTTTCACTATTAAAGGCTTTAATTGATCCTTTTTTTAAAAGGTCCAATGTAGTTTCTTCTTTACTTATCATTTAGATTATTTAATTATAAAAAATATTTTAAACAGATCATCTATGTTTAGAAATTTCTTAGATGAAACATTTGTTTCCTCAAGGTGTACTAAACCTTGAGACGATAAAACTATTTGATAAGTAAATAGAGTAATGTAAAAATATAAAATTAATCAACACAGAATATTATTTGCCGACATTTCTATTGCAGGAACAGAGTAAACGATTGCACTAACAATTCATTCAAAGCTACGAACGCCGTTCAAACTGTACTGAATACAATTGTGCGATGCGTATACAAGAACTTACGTTATACGTGTTATGCACAATGACCCAAATTCGGCGGGTAGCTCGCCGGAATTGTTTCATTAAAGCGGACCCAAAACTTTCGCGGCTGCTGCGCGATCGATGCGCTGCCAGCCTGAAGATGGGGGCTTGCCCCACAAAAATATCCCCATCACACTCATATCCGGCTAATGACACGCTCACACATCACCCCTTGCCCGATTAAAAAGTTCCACACTTCAACTGCACTAATAGTAATTTGCAACAAAGTTCTCCCGGTTCAAGGTCGCAATTTAAAGTTTTTCGAAAAGTTCCCTTCCCGCCTCACTTTTTTATAAGTATATAAATCTTTTTGCCGGCGGAGTTCCACGAAGTTTTTGCCCCAGATTGTCATCGATTTTTGTTTGACGAGTTTGTTTTTTCATTGTTCTTCTTTACTTGTTTGACGGTTAATTCATAGAAACTTTGCCGCCTGCAATCGATAAAGCGTGGTCGGCTTGTAAACAAACCTGTTGTGGTGCACACTGAGTCTGTCGACCTGCTACATCATAAACGAATAAATCACAACACTAACTCACAATTTATAACGTGGCAATATAAAACAATACCCGCATCATCTCGGATCGCGGTGAGCTCCCACATAAACGGCTGCGCTTTTTTTCAGGCGCTTCATAAATATTACGTTTTCGCGCCGGCTGTAAATATTTTCCCCATCATAAAGGCCACGCATGGAAGTCGCCGGAGGGCTCTCATCACCTCGGCCCTGAATATTTTTGCGTGTATTGAAAGGCCCCTCTGTCTCGACTTATGTAAATGGTGCCCTAACACTTTCTCCGTTTTTCTCGCGTTTGGAGCACAATGCACAGCAATTTGATGCCAGATCCTAACATTATCGCGTGGGGGCTCACCTCGCGGCACGGAGACATCCAAATGGAAACAGTGATTTAGACTTTATTTCGGGGATCTCGAAACGAAATGTGTTGAATCTTATTGACTCCATTTTGTTCTTGACGATAACTGTTCACGGTGCAGTGGAGCGAATTGAATTTTTATGAAGAAAAATACAAGAGAGAAAAGGAGGAGAATTCCAAGTTATATTTTTTACATTAATTGCTACTTGCGTAGACAAAGAGAGCATAATGAATAGCCGTCCCCACTGTCCGTCTCTGCTGATTTATTTCATGACTGTTCGGATATGCAAATAACATTAACATTCAAAGATGTAGGTAGGTATCTCGCCCCCTTGAAAGAAATCCGTGGCGACCGCAGAATGATGCCAATCCTGGGTGAATCTTAATATTTTATGTTGTGTTATTTCCCTTTTCACTTTCCTTCCTGATATTATTTATTTCCTCGCCGACAATGAGATTCCCACTTTAGCGCGTAATAAAAAAGAATTATTGTTCATCTTTTTGCTGAGCGCCGTTTTGTTGGATTTATACTTCTTACTTTGATTGAGGGAGTGGTGGCTTAAGACAATTTTTAAACGATATTCATTGTAATAGGATAACAATTTCAGTGCAATCTTATTCACATCCTTTATTTAAATTTAAAAGTATATAGGCTGTATGAAACAGATTCCTTGACTTGTATTTATAAACAAATGGAAATAGTGTCCAAAAACAAAGTAAAAATAAAATATCACAATACGCCAACGTTTCAACTAGCATTCACGCGGGTGATTAAAATCTCCCCAGTGGGTCGGCTACAAGAGAGTGGGAAAAAATCATGTAGGTGTGTGGTCTGGGGAGTGATCGGCGGGATGATTGATCGCGAGGCTAATTGGCTGATGGATTGCCAAGACGACCCAACGCTAAATATCACTTGCGATGTTGCGTCTGTTATCATGTGGTGTATTGAAGTGCTAACTTCCACGACACGGTTAAGCTCAGCTAAGGTCCGAGCCTCTTTCCCAAACCTAACTAGATTACCTAAGTTATTCTATACCTAGATAAAATATAGGTACACTCATTCGCATGAGTAATGACAGTCACTAGGAAACCTGCGCAGTTGTTCAGTCACCTAAGCTTCTTGACGTCCGAGCCCGTTACGATGTAAAGACTATTTGGCGACCAAAAATGACGTCTGTCTGAAAAACCGTAAATATACAACTACTTTGTAAACAAATAACTTCCTTGTGGTCTAGTAATTAGATCACCAATCTAATAACTGCTTCCCAGTGGTTATTATTTAATATCAACACTATCTACACTTACTTTGTAAGCTAAAGAGCCTTATTCAATGTTAACACTACGTCATCCGATCTTAAAAATTTTACAAATATCAAACATTAGTTAAGAATAGACAAGCTATTATAATATGGTTGGAGCTATTTTCTGTTTAAGAGATTGTTTTAGGGTTAGGAAGTTACTTTTTTTTTGAGAAGGATTGCTTATTGCCTCAAACGGCATTTTCAGCTTCACCGGGCTTTTTTGGGGGCGGCGAGGTACTTAAAGGGTACCTCAAGCCGTGTGAAACGAATCACCTTCGGAGGTTTTATAGAGGGAACGGCATCACACACTTAGAAGTGCGTGTCTCCGTGAGCTACTAGATTCTCCGAAGGGTTCGGATCGGATCGGGGAGCGGAACAACCCGAGGGCGCCTCTAAAGGCTCGGACCTCGGCTCGGGTTGACCGGGCCGTGGAGGAGGAGAGAAGTGCCCAGGTACATGTCTGTACCTGGTATAGAGCGCGTGTGAACCGGTTCTTCGTACCCTTGTTCTACCAGTACGGTGTCTTGGGCCTAAACTAGTGTCTATGTTTAGTGTATTCTGTAAATGTGTAGTGGCATTTAGAGGATCAGGTGGGAGGAAGTTACCTTTTACAAACATGTCATATCAAATTGAACGTAATATAACAGCCAGAGCCACACAACCGATCAAAATTAACATCAATATCGTAACGTACACGCTATAGAGGCAATATTTAGAAATAGCAATTAAATTTCACATTAGCTGTACAAAGCAGAAGATACGCAACGGAAACTAATTTTCATAGCTGATTAGACTTACCCCGCATGGGATCGCGTGATCATCGTGCCCCTATGCGATTGATTTGTACTAATATATCGGTTAATATAGAGATGTAGTGTATGTGCGTAATAAGATTCATAATGGCAATTTTACTAAAGTAAATCAATACATAGATAGAAAAAGAAAACTCCTGAAACACCCACATACTCATCAATGCCCAGCCTAAAGCCTTGGACCTAGAAAACTGTGATTTTGCAAAGTTTTTTCACCTTCCTACAACATGAGATTCTTTAAGCGAGGTGTGAAGAAGCACTTACGGGTTGGGAAGGTGAGGTCGGCTAGTGACGCACAGTTCACAAGCTGCCCTCGCATCTGGACTCTGCTTCTGCTGAATTAACATCAGTTAGAGCGGAGTCATTTGGCATAAAAAAGAATGTTTAACAAAAAAAACCGAACTAAAAAAAACAGGAAACTTACAGACCCTTACTGACAGTCACAACCCATCTAGGTGTAAAGTTCTCATCAATACAAATTAATCAAGCCCAAACACCATGTAATTGCTGTAAATAATTGAGAAGTTCCCTTGACTGTCTTTCGGCTCCATCATCAGATCGACTCCAGACCTTCATTAAATAGTAGTGCTTTAAAATACTTAATGTAAACATTATTAAACGCACTAGTCGCCACTACGATTTTCGAAGGTTCTCCCCGATTTCTCTGCGATGCTATCATCAGATCCTGGTTTCCTTATCATGGTACCACCCTTGGGATATCTCCTTTCCAACAAAAAAGAATCATCAAAATCAGTTCATAAACGACGAAGTTATCCGCACACATAAAAAAAAATATATACGAGTCGAATTGAGTAACCTCCTCCTTTTTTGAAGTCGGTTAAAAAGGACCTACTTGTTTTATAAGAAAGGTTGGTACTTGAAAATAAGTGGAAAATTTTACTTTGCATATTTTTGCAATTTTCTCCGTCCGACGACCCCATCGCTAGATAAAACAGGTAGGTTTTATGAACGATATTTTCATTATTTTATTTTTGTCTATGAAACAGCTACAAATGTATTTATGTAAGTTTGTAAGTAAATAAAAACTTTTTGAACATAAACTTAAGTCAGACTTGTTAGCAAGTTCTAAATAATTGTACGTTCAATTATTTCAACAATAAATAAAATCTCAAACACAGAGAGAAGAAGAATAGAAATAAAACTCGGTACATTTATTTGCCGATGCCTACTGCCCAGTGCTAGTATTATTTGCTATTCAATTACGTCGACAAAAACGAGAATTTGTTTTGCATAACTCTCCTAGTTTGTCACGGGAGACACTGCTTCAATCATCATCATCATCATCTCAGCCATAAGACGTCCTGAACAAAAAAAAAACTGCTGAACAAAGTCCTCCCCCAAGGATATGAGGGGTATTTGCCGTAATCGCCACGCTTGGCAGGTGGGTTGGCGATCGCAGTAGGTTGAGGGTAACCTCAGAGAGATGCTGCTGCCCATCCTCTGGAATAGTCCCTTAGTCGGCTTTTACGACACCCACGGGAAGAGAGGGGGTGGTGCAATTCTTTATCCCCGGCATCACACACTGCTTCAATACAATCCTAAAAATCTCGTTTTTGATAAAGTTCTCGAAGGGCAAATAAAACTAGCACTAGACACAATAACTAACAAGAGGCTTCAATCACGAGATTAACGTACGTACCATCTCACCTTATTCAGAACCCGGGCTCTACCCCAATCACCCGTCGGATGCAGTCCCGTCAGCCATCACAAGTGACGTCTTAACAACGAAAAACAACACACCAAAAATTTGATCTACCTCATAAGTTTAATGTCGAGTCGGCATTACTGGTGCTGGCGTGTTTCGTCTGCGGGCAAATTATCTGGAGGAAATATATCTCGGGGCACGGCAGTGTCTCGCCCAGTTGAGTTAAATGGTACGGCGCTGTAGTATCCTTATTCCGTTTTTAATTATATTGTAACCGAATCGTCGTACGATGGGTTTGTGTACCTATAAAAACTCATAAAATACCGCGCACGCAATAGAAGAAAAAACCTGATCAATATTTCGTCAATGATTATAGTCTTCGAGGCACTTACACACTTATTGACTTGTATAGTTTTAAAAAAACCTTAAAGTAGTAGGATGTAAGATAATAATTTGCCATAATAAAGCTGTTCTAAAGCTAGCTTTTTGTAACTTATTGCTTTACCGTCAACAATTTAGTTTTTTAATTCCTTACATTTTTTTCGTTTATGTGAAATTGTAGGTATATATTTTCCAAATTCTGAATGTAAAAATTATAAGTATAAAAAATAGGAAAAGATGAAAAGATTTACATTAAAATATAAAAATATGGAATCATGGACGCAACATGATGAATCGTGTACCAGTAAAAGAACCAAAAAGGAAACTTGTTAGCGTTATTTTATAAACTAACATGACTCAAACTTTGCACATGGCATGTGCCAATTTGAACAATCTGCGAGCGAAATATTTAAGTCTGTCTTACGTTACAAATATTTCTTATAATATTTCTAAGTCGAACAGGCTGAAATTTTAAAGCTTTTATCCACTTGATAGATTGTTAAACGTAGGTACTCAAACTCTTTACAGTATTTTCGTCTTAAAAATCTTTTTATAATCTAATTTATTATTGTCTGATAGTGAATATAGAAATACTAATATCGGCAAATAATTACTCCCAAATTAGGCAACACGCAGAAGCTGCGCACTTGATCGAGCGCTGGCTGTATACTTACAGGGTAAAGAGTCGGTGCATATAAAAGCTGTCTAGAAAGTTTTCTGTCGCTCCGCGCGATCGATACCGCGGTGAGGTGCGCCGGGAATCACGCCCGTAATGAACCTAAAACAGCTAGTTGCGCTTAATTTATAGGTTATTATGTCATTCCATCTTGACAGTCTTTTGTTTTTGTATTTGAATCCTCGTTGTAATTAAACGAAAAAAAAATAATAAGACTGCCAGTATTATTGTAATTGCCGTATTACCATATAGTTCTGGTGTTGTTACTACTTTGTCTATGGCTTTTATTGTTTATTTAATTAAGTACATTTCTTCGATTTCATGTCGCCTACGCAAACGTTAACGGTATGAACTTGATGTCTTTAGAGGCTGGTGGAAAACCGCAAAGGAGCGAGAGAAGTGAATGGATTGGTGGTACTAGTTTGAGGCGGTAGGCCTTTTCCTTTTCTCAGCAGTAAACAAAATAAGCTAACCAAATATGGCATAATTTATTTTAGAACGAATTTTTAATGAAATAAGCATTATATAATTATCAACTTTTATAAAAGTTTAATACATTTAAATGGACGATGTCTTATAGAACAAGTGAACACTTAAAGTCAAATGGAGTCCATCTTTCTTTTTCTCTCGGGAGTTATAATATGTTTTTCTTAAAGCAATAATCTTCATTCGCACACGACATTTTATTAACGTTGACATTCACCTCCCTTACTTTCTTAGTATATTCGCTTACAATTTACCTTGTGTTGGTTAATTTCATTAATTTGGCCCGAGCACGCGGGTCCCTTCCTGGGTTCCAATAGGGATTTGGTCCCAATTATATATTAGGTGAAACTTAGCAATATCGAGACGCACGCGAGCCCGCCGGGGATTACCGACTTAGCTCATACAGTGTAAGATTATTCGACGTTCATCAGTTGGCTTTTGTATAGAAAATGTTATTACATGTCAGAAGAAACGATAAGTAACATTTTAAAGTTATCATGTGTAAAGCAAAGAAATTGATTTACTGACATCGCCTCCAGCCTAACCAGTGCGTCGTTGGCACTTTAATATGTATTTTTATAGTTAAGGGCATAGCGCAAAATAAGGTATTCAAGGTACTTTATAATTATTATAATTGTTATATTTATTATTTTTATTTTTGCATTCACAACGCTTTATGTAGTTACAAGATAAAAATTCACTAGAATAAATCAACCAGTCTCATGAAGCTCAAGTGGGAAAAGAACCCACGACCTTGTATTACCGGTTTAACTCTGACTCTCTCAAACTATGGTTCTCTCAAACTCTGACTCTCTCAAACTATGACTCTCTCAAACTCTGACTCTCTCAAACTATGACTCTCTCAAACTCTGACTCTCTCAAACTCTGACTCTCTCAAACTATCATCATCATCAGCCTACACACGTCCACTGCTGGACATAGGCCTCTCCAAGTGCACGCCACTGAGCACGATCCGCGGCTACTCTCATCCAGCTCTTGCCAGCCACCTTGCGAAGATCGTCGTTCCACCTAGTCTGAGGGCGTCCTACACTACGTTTGCCGATACGTGGTCTCCACTCAAGAACTCGTTTACCCCATCGGTTATCGGTTCTGCGCCTAATATGGCCGGCCCACTGCCACTTCAGCTTGCTAATCCTGTGGGCTATGTCGACGACTTTGGTTCTCTGTCGGATCACCTCGTTCCGGATCCGGTCCCTCAGAGAAACTCCAAGCATAGCCCTCTCCATAGCTTGCTGAGCGACTTTAAATTTGTGGACCAGGCCTACCGTGAGTGTCCACGTTTCTCAAACTATGACTCTCTCAAATTCTGAATCTCTCAAACTCTGACTCTCTCAAACTATGACTCTCTTAAACTCTGACTCTCTCAAACTATGACTCTCTCAAACTCTGACTCTCTCAAACTCTGACTCTCTTAAACTGTGACTCTCTCAAACTCTGACTCACTCTGGTGTCTCGGTAGCTCAGCGGTCAGAGAGAAAATGTATCATAATATAATTTATCCTTAGTCGAGCATTGTTGACAGATGTCTTGTCGTCGTTATGCAGGTTGTACTCGTATGAATGGCCAGTGTCTTTCGTCGTGGCCTGTTCTTTCTATAATATTATTTTGTAAGTCGTAAGCACCAAAGACTATGTGGTTTTTTAAGATGACTTTGTGGATATCCGTGCTTTATACCTTTAGAAAAATAAGCAAACAAAGTATACTTTCAAAACGTTCCGCTTTAATAACTCTCCGAATCCCAAGTGACATGTCGTATTTTTGAATTAGTATCTACGACATGTCGTGATGAGGTACCGTCTCGGGCACGACAGCTTGGCACATACACGCGTCGCGACGGCCACCGGTGGCTGATTTATCGCCCGTGTGTCCGCACCTTCGCCGTCTGCCGTTGACTCAGCCGATTTATAGGCCCGTGAGGTCTGCTAAACGCATTCTACACATAAGGTTCTATAGGAATTCAATTACTTTGACTAACATCATGTTTATACTCGAAGACGGTGTAAAAAAAACCACCGGTCGTCTCTTGTTTTTTTCTACCAAATGTCAGTCGTCTTCATTCACTTTGTACCTATGTTTCTTCTTAACCATTAAGCTAGCGATTCAAAAGAGTTCGTAACAGCATGCAATGTAAACTTGTTAATTACGTAGTTAACAACCAAAACGCATAGTGCCTATATCAATTCAATTTATAGAGCAAATTAACAACCTTTTCATACTCCAATAAACTTCCAACTCAAACTCTGTTTTGCTGGCGCTCGCTTACCTCAATGGCCGAACAGGTTCTTTTCACCGAAACTAAACTGTGTTCAGTGCGCTTCTGTTTTCGTTCCGCAATTAAACTGCTGTTAAACTTCTTGCAGCGCTGTTTGCAGAGCACCTGAGCGGCCGTGGAACTTGCCCTGTTTGCGCGCTAATTATCCCGCACCGAGAAATGCTGACCCGCTCCAAATGGTCAAACGGGGCTAAAAGCCACTCACTCCCCAATAGGGCTTCTGTCCCTCCGTAACTATAGGAACCACCGACGCTATTATTTCATTGTATCAAAATCCATACCTCACGTGCACCTAGCTCGATTAAACGAGCCCCCGAAGCCAGATTTGACAAGTCTCCTTTCAAATTAGTCGCCACGGTCCGACGCTGGCACTTCGCGCGAATCAAAAGCGCAAAGGGGTTACGTAATCCGGACCTTTTCGACTTGTGTTTGTGTGCATGTCTCGTCTTTTGTCACGTATTCTTAATTAAAGCCCGGCGACCCCAGTCGTCACGTTATAATATCGATTGCGATTGTCACACATGACAATGGAAATTTGTACTCTTTTGCAAAAACGGAACATCAAAAATGAATCTGGTAAAGGCCCCTCTGTTTGCAGATCGGAAGTGGAGCCTAATAAACCGGCGCTTAACCTCGCGACAAAGCCGATACAAAGTGAGTGACATCCCGCCTCTAAAGAGATCTCGCGAAAAAATCCGTCGACGTGTCAAAGACACCGCTGAGAGGAGGGGCTCTTTGTTGCCTATCGTAATATTTTTAAAGCTTAACTCCTTAGTGAATTGAGAGATTAAGTCCTCTTTAAAGAGGCAACCGGTCCCGGGGGTCGGCGTGATCATTCCTTCAGATCTCATTTCCGTGGATGCTCTATTTGATTGTTATTTTTGTTACGTTTTTTCCCATCCCGCCGCGCGTCGGGATTTGAAGTGACAGTCGACGATTTGCACTCGAGCGCGATAAGTGTTTTCCAACGTTTTTATAAGCAGCTTTGTTAGTGTTTCGTGTCCTCTGACCTTTTTTATTGTTGATCTAACAAGATGGACATCAATTATTTGTTTTTGAAGGAGCTTTAAGAAAATATGTTGCCACTTTTCTAAAAGTTATATTTGAGAGCTTGTATTGCTACTTGAAATCTGTGTTGTTTATTACAATATCAAGTAGAAATGTATTTATTATTTACTGAATAGTGCCTACAACGTTAAGTCCATGTCATAGCGTACTACCTTCCGCTCGCAGTTTTTCACATCAAATTCAGTTTATCACAAAAGTTATCATATTATCAAACTAGCGGCCGCTCGCGGTTTCACCCGAGTGGTTCCCGTTCCCGTGGAAATATTGAAATAAAAAGTATCCTATGTGTTAATCCAGGTTATAAACTATCTGTATGCCGAATTTCATTCAAATCCATTCAGTAGTTTTTACGTGAAATAGTAACAAACATCCATCCATACTTACAAACTTTTGCGTTTATAATATTAGTAGGATGTCCTGGTTACTTTGTATTTGACCAAGTAGGCAGACCGCTAATAAGTCCCCTAATAAGTATGCCTGACTAATAAGTCAGGGATAGTGTGATCCCCAATTTTAATTTTTTTTGTCAGTGTAAAAGTTTTTAGAATCGATTCAGCAGTTCCAAACATTTTATAGGTTCTTACATAATCTTCTTCTTCTAGTTCTTTGTAATATTAGTGTAGAAAAATCTTTCATGAATAATATCTATTTATTAATACGTGAAGCAAAAACTTTGTACTCCTTTTTAAGAAAATTGCGTGGACGGAGGAGTATGAAATTTCGCACATTTATAGTTTATATAGAGAAGGAGTACAGAATGTTATTTTTTTTTAGTTATGCCTTAAAAATACATTTAATCAATAAAACAAACATTACACTCACTACCATGTAGTTGACACACACGCATACGATACTCTTTTAAAAAAATCAAAAATGAAAGAGGAGCGGCCGAAACTGTCAATGCCAATCCAAACTCACATTCTATCTTTTTTTAATTTTTCATTGCTTAGGATACGATCCGTGCAGCCTTAATAAAATTACGGTCGAACTTCGACCACTGGGCGACGACTAGTTGTAATGATTGTATTCTGAATTTTGTCTAGTACTTAAATTAATAAATTATTTAAATGATGGAGGCCTTTGCTCAGCAGTAGGACAGTAATAGGCTATTTACTTTACTTACACCCTTTTACTGGTAGTGGCAATATAGTTGCCACCATAATTTGAACCTTACATGGTTGCAATAGCATCGAAAACCAATAAAAAATCTATTATGCTGTACCAATCAAAGGGTTAATAAGTGTATGACAAAAAATACAAATATTTTATCATTACCAAGCATAAATATATTATAAATATAGACTAATGTCATTCATAAACAAGCATTCACGACCCAATTTTCAAGCAGGCACGGGTCCGAGATTATGATATCCAGCCGAAATATTCGGGTTACACCTCACGAGCCGCATAAAGCCACAAGAAAATATGCAAATCGCCATAAGGCAGTAGGTAAGCGTTCATAAGCCGTGTAATTATTCACATCGGATCCGCTCCTCGCATTACTGACCCGCGCATTTGAATCAAAACATGTGCTGAGTGCGACCGGCTTAGTCCACTGATTTCGGGCCCCCTTTGGTCCCTTCGATTCCTTGGGATGATCGATACCCGCCCCCGCCTCCGCCCGCCAGCCCTCTTAATTAGGCATCTGCGACGGACGCACACATACACCGCCTTAATGTTAATCAACTTTCATTATGCACTAAGGAATTATATGGGAGCGTTATTCGCCTTACGCAATGACTACTCGTACGGTAGAGCGGTGAGATGAGCGGCTCGTGATTTCTCTGATCGTTGCGTTCTTTCTATCACCTACCGTTGCCTAAGATTGCTGTAGTATAACGCGCAATTAACTTGAATTTGAGCCAGTCGGTGTCGTTTATCCCGTCGCTAAGCCAAAAGTCATGGGATGGTTGTCACTTAGCCCGACGATGAAGCTTAGCCTGTAGCATGTGGCTTAGCCAAAAATCATGGCATTTTCACTTAGCCCAACGATGTCGCTTATAATTTCGTGGACTGGTTGTCGCTTACCCCGGCGGTGTCGCTTAGCTCGTCGCTGTCTTGTGTCGCTAAGCCAAAAATCGTGCGGTGGTGGTCGCTTAGCCCGACGATGTCGCTTAGCCTGTCGCTCTCGCATGTAGCTTAGCCAAAAGTCATGGCATTGTCGCTTAGCCCAGCGGTGTCGCTTAGCCGTCGCAGTCGCGTTTGGGCAAACTAAATTTCGTGGCATTGTCGCTTGGCCCGGCGGTGTCGCTTAATCCGTCGCTGTCGCTAAGGCAAAAACGTGGCATAGCACTTAGGATTGCGTGCGGGTTACCCCCGCAGTTATGATCGCGGTTACAGCTCCTAGCGGACGTTGTTCCCGGTCGCGTATATCACTCGCTTGTTACGTTACTTTATGGAGATGAGTAATTAGCTTTTGTTGTCGCGACTCGTGACTCGCGGCGACATCTCTGTTGAGGGTCATAAGATTATATCACTTATATTTACATAGTATTATAGTAACCAGGGCAAATGAGAAGGCAAATAACTTAAGTTGCGTATTTTCTCAAGCAAAGAATTACAAATCAGCCTTAGCTTGCTGTCACCGAAACAATCATACGCAAATCTTCATTTGTTCCTCTTCTTTTTTTTCCTAGTTCCTATTTCAAACTCAGATCACGTCGTGTGCCATAGAGCTGCTATTGCAAGGAGTCCAGTATAATAAACTCTTCGAGCTTGTACCTAAAAATATTTAACATAGCTTTTTTATTTTTTAGTACCATTAATTATTCTCGGTTTGTTTAGTGATAAAGATTTAAGTGTGCCTCTGACTAGCTATTTATCAAAGTTCGTCGCCGTAACAACAATGCCAGCAATCAATCTTAACTCTTACTACTCAGTATCTCCACTAAAGTTAGTTGAGGATTTCAGCTGAAGACTGAAGTACCTTAGTGCTCCTATAGAAGTAAGATGCCATACTATAGTGAAGACTTTGAAATTATCTTCCGTATTGTTGCCACTTAACAGATTGATGGATGAAAGGATGGCCCAGTCTTTGGTGGTATATGCACAAATTTAAAACCGTAATAAATACGTTTTTACTGCCTCCAGGAATATCGCTATTATAATATGCGTACATTAAATTCACAAATTAACTGAGGGGTACAGTTGTTGTTTATTCGGCGTGAGATTAGTCCACGGGTAGTGGACCCTTAATATCCGTCGAGTAAGCGTTTATGCTCAGATTAGTTTCGCCCGCGTATGTAATGAAAAGCCCTTGGGCACTCCATGCTAGCTGATGAGGCAAGTATACATATAGCAAGACGAGGAGGCCGACGGCTCAGAGGTAAATGCGCTCGGTCTACGATTGCTGAAGTTGAGCAACTTTTGCAAAAGGCCGTTATCGAATAGGTGACCAAAATGTAAAGGCACTTAAAGCTGTTGGTCCCGGTAACATAAGCAGTCGTTAACAACCACTACGCACTAGGCCCGTGTGATAATTTATATTAGGTTTTTCAGATTTCCATCCATTTTTTTTTTTATTTAAGCACAGTGCCTTGATCTCACCTGATGTTAAGTGATGATAAGGCACTGAAAGGTACTGGCTATCTTATCTCTGGCTGCCGGAACACAACAATGCTACACACATTGATGTTATGGCGACATGTTTAGATAAGATGGTGGTAGCTAGCCGCCTGGCTGACAAACAAGCCCTACCACCAACCAAACCGAGTACACAAACATGTACCCCCGCTGGGAATCGAACCCGGGACCTCTGGGTCTAAACCGGTGGTCTTAGCCACTAGACCACGGATGCGGATGACTGACAGGCGAATGACAGATCCATAGGGAAGGCTCGTGTTCCAGCAGTGTATAAATAAAATGAGCTGGTGATAATTATGGGGATGATGATGATGATGAGCTGACACCAGTACAGCATCAGCACCGACTTGGCTAATAGTAAATCTTGCAAGACATGCCTAGATAGAACAGCGCAGACTTCAATGTATTAAAGTGGGCTACCGCTTAATGGCTACTATAAAATCATCATCATCACCAGCCTATAAGTAGCCCACTGCTGGGCTAACGTCTCCAACATTTAACATAACACAAGAGGAGATCATAACCAATGTTGGCACAATGCGAACCGTGGCCATCGGCCTAGAGTGCCTTTCAAAGCACATAGGAGCTCGATACATTTGAGTTTGTCACCTATTCGTTGAAGGGAAATTGCGAAATTGCAACATAAAAACAATTTTTTAGAAGTATTGTAATAAATAACAATAACAAAATATAAAACGGTTGTGTAAAAATCAATGCAATCAATTTATACGGTCAACGGGTTAGCTTGACATCAGCTCTTTCTTATTACATATTTATACGGTTCAATGTCGACGAAAAGTGTCGAGCTTTTTATGCGTTTGACTGTACCACTTACATTGCTAGGTACCTACTGCTTCAAAACTATTTATAGTACTAAAACCAAACACCTACATGCGCTTCGCTTAACTTTAACAGCCTGATTGATTACATACATACATCTAATGGCAGCCTTTAGTAATACCGTTAAAGCTTCGGTTATGAGGATAAACCTCTAATAAATCTTTCACTTAGCCCGCCCTTTAATTAACGCATGTAATAAAATTTAATTGATCAAAGTGTAGCAAGCAATGTGCCCTTCGACTTTGAAACTATCAATTTTACTATCGATTCATATTCTCAAGTGATAATTAATTGAACAGCAATTTAGTGTTGTTTAGGATTAAAGGTAGCGGAATTGTAATTATTACTGACAGATATGAGCTACAATATCAGTGACTTGTTTGAGTAAACAAATACATTAAAAACAAACTTTTGATCTGTTTCCGGTTTTGTATGTCTGTAGTATCTATCTACACATGCATTTATTTAAAGAAAAGAACCGCATATTTTTAATTATAAATTGTAGTTATGCATTCACATGCTATATTTATTGAAAAATAAAAAAGATATTAAAAAAACTGGATGCCTTAGATGCCAATCATTTTAATAATCGGAATTAGCTAAATCTAGATTTAAGATTCCATTGCAAACCTTTCTATGCTACGTCCGATTATAATTCATGTGTATTTTTTATTAATGTAATATTAGACAATGTTGGAAAGGTATGAAAGGCTCAGCTACCATTTGTGTAATGTAGGTTTCTGTATACAAGCAGACGGTCTGGGTAATTAGGCTGCCCTAACCCTGTTCCGCTAAAAACAATCAAAACGCTAACACGTTACATAAGCTTATGATAAATGAATTTTCTTGCTTCGTTTCTTCACGGGCAATTTATTTATTGTGTTAAGTCTGTATGACATCCGACCAGCTACGCCAGACCTGTGGCTTTTCCCCCGTCTCTAATATACGCGGTAGTGTAAGGTGTCAACGGAAGCTGGATTTTCTTTCATACGTGTATTTTCTCGGGCCCTTCGACTAATTTAATAGATGAGGTGTTCACATTAATTACAAAGAACGTCGGGTGCAGGTCGCCGCGGGTAGCTGCGAACAAATTAATAAGATTATTAACTCCTTCCGACAAGTCATTCTTTCACACACTCACGGCGCGGGACTTGAAGTTTGTACTTACTAAGCGAGCGGTTGAAGTTGAACCAGTATAGATTGAGTTTTCTATGTAGACATTTAAAACACGTAGTTCTAAATAATGAACGCACATTGTTTTTGGTAAATATTTTAGTGTTTATGTTACGTAGCTCTGCTACGCTTTGGCGGTGCTACGAGTCAGCTTATTAACTACGAAGTGCTACAACTGTAGCGCTACGGGTGTACTGTGAATAATTTATTTTTATTTTTGTTTAATATATTTTTTTTCCATTTATTTGCGTAAGCAAACAATGACAATACGTAATGGTTAAGACAATGGTAAGACAAAAGTAATATAATTTATGTTTAGATTAAAATTAACGTTTGTCTTTCAGAATTAAATAACGCTTTTTCATTATAAAATATTATTATTATACTCTATATTTATTTTCTTTCTTAAAACTAGATTTTTACAACATTTTAATATAAAAACAATAAAACATTATAAAAATCTAATCCTAGAGTACCGCCAGCAGCGAGGCAGGGCCCAAACTACCGGTGGTCAGGGCTGCAAAGTGAGGAACCTCCTGACAATACGTGCCATGTCAAGGAGTACTGCCTTTTGCATCTGACCCTTGACCCAACCTTTCAGCGAGAGCCTCTATTATTATTATTATTATATTAGTCATAGCTGTGCCACTCCTGGGCCTTTGCCGAGGCCTCCCCACACTTTTTCCACACCTTCCAGTCCCCTGCAACATCACGCCATTCCTTCATGAACCTATCAAGGTCATCCCGTCATCTTCGTCTTGGTCTACCTGGTCGCCTTTTCGCATTATGTGGGGTCCACTCCGTTGTGATCCGCGCCCACCTCTCGTTCGGCATAAAAATACAAAGAAAAAATTGCAATAACGCCAGTCAAAATGTTCTGAATAAGAGTTGTAGTGAACACAGTAAAAATTCGACTGCCTAATACGGTACTTGAACTCACGACTATTCTCTATTCGAGTGACTACTCTTCCAAATAAGCTACCACTTTGAGTCATAAATAGATTTAAAAAAACTATAAAAATCAATTGGTATATAGTATTTAAGTTGAAGAAAGGTGCCTACACTATAAGGTCAGAAAAACTTACAAACAAAAGACACCGACATCCCCCAGAACTATGCAACAAAAACAAAAATTAATCTACCGTCCAAAAAATCGGCTGTCGCTCCCAAGGCCTTCGAGATTGATCGTAAATGAGTGGGTTAGTTATAATTAATGGCTTGTGACCCCGCCCGCACTTTTATTCGGTGCCTAACATTGGACATGATGCGTCATATATCATGGAACGTATCAATCAATTTTGCGAATTACAACCCTTCGTTTTGCTTATGAAGATTGAGGTGGTTGCAAGTGTGTGGTATTATTAAAAGTATAGGCGCACCAAACTATTTACCTTTCAACATACCATTCATTCCTTGAGGGAGGCCTTTGTCCAGCAGTGGACGTCTTTCGGCTGAGATGATGATGATGATGATGATACCATTCAAAGTCAACTGTTAAAATAGTAAAGATAATAAATTCGTTAATTCGACCATCTAGTATTAAATATCGTACATACATAAAAGTAATGACGACGCTTGAAAAATATAATGTACTGTCTTTTATATAGGTTTAATTGGCAAAGTAAGTAAGTAAAAAGCCTATAACTGTCCCACTGCTGGGCAAAGGCCTCCATCATTGAAATCAAGTCATCGCTACAATTGATGGGTATTGGCTTAATCACCACGCTTGCCAAATGCGGGTTGGTGATCACAAACCCGGGCTATGTATCGAAAAATCCGAAATACATTTTGCCCGACCTGGGAATTGAACCCGGGACCTTCGGGTATCGGACCGACCACTCTGCCACTCGGCCACCGAGGCGTTATTGGCCAATAATTTACTATTAAGAGGAACCTTTAACTTTGTTCTACGAGATCGTTTTCAAATGGAATTAAATTGTTTCATACTACAATGGAAGTTCTAAAATATTCAAACTTATACAGTATAATTATCTGTCAAAGATTTGTCAGCCAAATAAGTTTTGACAGAGGCTCCGCCGGGCCCCCAGTGTGTCTCTTCTGCATTAAGCAATCCCAAATGAAAATAACCATGGATTGTTGGCGAATCGCCCCGCAACCATCAAAAGGGTTTTGTTTTATTTCAATTAAGCCGCAATCACAAAAGAGTTTCCAGCCAGCGTCACTCCATCGACGATTTAAACAGATGTCGTGTTAAGGAGGTCCTTACCGAATATTCGTTCGGAATTTAAATTGCAAATTCGTGCGGTGGCAGGTGCAGCCTCACGATTCAACATCTACCTCCCTCTCTAACCCTCACAAGAAATAGCCCATCCCTATCGCACGCCGTAACGAAATCAACGGATAATGAACGTCAACAAATAAAACTCGAGCGTTACTAATTACTGAGCCCGCTCGAACGAAGAGAGGTAATTTTTGCACTCTATTTTGAAGAGGAAAATCTCAGAGCTAATGGCGTTAATTTAAAAAGAGGCCAATGACTGTGATTTTTCTTAGGAGCAACTTTTTGACTTGTGATTTATTGACGTTTTGGTATTCATCGTCGGGAGGCCATCGTGTTTAGCTTATGCTTGTGTTACTAGCTCAAAGTTGTGCAATCATCCACGAGAAATTAAATTGCCATTAACATTTGATAACCACAAAATTGCAAGATTTTTTTATCATTACAAATAGATTACTACTTCATATTAAGTATCTAATAAAGGAGATGTTATCTGTTACTTGAAAGGCAGAGGTCAAACGTAGTTGATTTTAAACCTTAGAGGCAGTATATAAAATGTCAGTCACACACTAGAGGTCTGGAAACTAAACAGAGGGTGCGATTCATTATGAATGGACCAAGTCAGGGTTGTCAACAAAACTAGTTATACTAAAACTATATACTTGTATGAAATTACTTTCTACTTAAGCATACTTCAAGCTGATATGAGAAATCTGAGAAACTTCTTTTCGGATTACAAAATGTAGTGAAAAAAAATTACAGTTCCGGTTCAATATTTTTTAAACATCAAAGTCTAACTTTTTTTAAGAAGCACCATACCTACAATTTACTTACTTACTATTTGTGTGTTTATAACCTTTTTACGCCGCCTCCCTACGTGTTTAACTACACGTTTTTATTCGTTTTATTTCTATTTACACTTTGTGAAGGACGACGTAATAGTGTTTTGTTTTTTTTTTTCGAAAGTGTTATATACACGATTAATTAATTGAGTCACAGAGCAGAGCAGAGCCAGCCCTGCAGCAGTGGGCGCAGGTACAGTGGCCTAAATTAAAGTTTCGCTCATCCACTGCGGGGCTGCTCGGCAGGCCGGTCACGAGCGCGCGCCTTAATGAATGAAGAAACAGCGGCCCTCGCGCCCCATACATTGTAAACTCACTACAGGGCACTATATTACGTACAGAGTACCTACAAGCTTAATGGAAAAATCAAGTTGTAATGTTGTATAGAAAACGACTAGCTCATAGGTTTCCTTCAAATTGTGCCAGCTAGCAGACAATGTGAAGTACGTTTCTATGGTTGAGCGCCGAGGGTTTGTAGTGTAGGCAAATCAATCAGATGACATAGATGGCTTAATGTGCTTTGTACATAGTCCTTACACTTCTCGAACTTTATTTTTTTTTATTATTTTTCCATGCTATTAAAATATTTCATCATCATCAGGCTATACTAGAGAAAAATATAAATATAATACAAGAAAAATATATAAAAAAAAAAAACACAAATGTTGAAAAAATTTCCACGAGCAGGGTTTGAACCTGCACCCTTCTGACATACCGGGTCAGGTGCTCTTCCAATTGAGCTATCGTGGTTCTAACCAGCCCACCGAAATTATTCAACACTATTTACTTTTTACTTTGAAAGCCAAAGGCGCCCATTCAATGTTAACAACTACCGTCATTAACATCCGATCATAATATTTTTACAAATACTAAAGATCAGTTAAGAAGTAGGCAAGCTATTTATAAATGTTTATATATTTTTTAACACGAATTTTGTTGCGAACAAATTACAAAAACACAAATGTTGAAAAAATTTCCACGAGCAGGGTTTGAACCTGCACCCTTCTGACATACCGGGTCAGGTGCTCTTCCAATTGAGCTATCGTGGTTCTAACCAGCCCGCCGAAATTATTCAACACTATTTACTTTTTACTTTGAAAGCCAAAGGCGCCCATTCAATGTTAACAACTACCGTCATTAACATCCGATCATAATATTTTTACAAATACTAAAGATCAGTTAAGAAGTAGGCAAGCTATTTATAAATGTTTATATAATTTTTTTTAACACAAATTTTGTTGCGAACAAATTACAAAAACACAAATGTTGAAAAAATTTCCACGAGCAGGGTTTGAACCTGCACCCTTCTGACATACCGGGTCAGGTGCTCTTCCAATTGAGCTATCGTGGTTCTAACCAGCCCGCCGAAATTATTCAACACTATTTACTTTTTACTTTGAAAGCCAAAGGCGCGCCCATTCAATGTTAACAACTACCGTCATTAACATCCGATCATAATATTTTTACAAATACTAAAGATCAGTTAAGAAGTAGGCAAGCTATTTATAAATGTTTATATAATTTTTAACACAAATTTTGTTGCGAACAAATTACAAAAACACAATTGGAAGAGCACCTGACCCGGTATGTCAGAAGGGTGCAGGTTCAAACCCTGCTCGTGGAAATTTTTTCAACATTTGTGTTTTTGTAATTTGTTCGCAACAAAATTTGTGTGAAAAATTATATAAACATTTAGAAAAATATATATTAAATAAAAAGTAAATCAAAGTCAATGAACAGCCCCCTAGAAATCATATCTTTTTATACGGATAATGTTGATTTACGTCTCTATATATATATTGAGGTGGAAAATCATTGTTGATTGTTTTAGTACGAATAAGGTGAAAAGCTTCTACTCCATATGGCGTAAACACTTTTCTCGTATATCTAACGGCAAAGTTTAAATTAGTTTAGAATTAAAGTAAAAAGCTTAACTTATCCAAAAATGATTCCATCCACCAGTAATCCCGGCGTGTCCCCGTGCGGTTCCTCCGTACTCGAGTAATTAGCTTTCCAATTTTAAAGAGCGGCTCCACGCTCCGCGGCCGCGCTCCATCCACCCCACCGCCGCAGAATCGATAATAATTAATTATTTTTGACATAATCACAACCAAAATCCATTCTCTTTTTGCTAATTCACGTCCCCATAATAAAACGGGCGGCGCTTTTAAGGCCCGCTCGCTCGGGTGAAATTGATAAAAAATAAATAAGACTCCATACAACTTTCGGCAACTCAAACAAAATCGGGCGTTAGCGCCTCACTCAGTGGACTCGGCGGTCGGTGATTAATAACCTTTTTGGATTCATCTACGTACAAGTCAAATGCAGACTAAAATAAGCCGTAATGGTTTAACTAAGGAATATCTGCGTTCAATAGAGATCATATCATGACGACATTCATGTGCGATTCAAGCGAGGTGACGAGGGATCTTTGTCAGCTGCGCACAATCGGCGGGACACTGTGTCAATATTGGACACGTCGCATAATAGGAGCCGAGATTCGGATGTGGGCGCGCGTCAGATACAACGACGCTAATAGACGCTCGAGGACCTTCGACTCGACGCTGCAACTTACACGGTTCCCAGATCAATGGACTGCTCCTCTACAAACAAGCCTTGTTCTGCTCGCATTAGAAATTATAAGCATATAGGGAAGCTACATAATAATTACCCAATAAGTGTACTTTAAAACCTTTGCAATATGAGCACCGAGTGGTCGTAGCGAATACCGGTAAGTTACCGGCACTTAAAAAATACACAGTGAAAACATTAGGTACGCCCGAGGCGCGCCCGGCCGTGATTAAACCCAGCGAGGCATGCATAACGAGGCCAGCATGTTTGAACGCTCGCGAATACTTTGTAAGTCGGCCCGGACAGCGGTTTGGTAATACACCGGCGCCTGTTTATAGCCCGCTAAGATTGCCCTAGCTACCTATACGCTGTTTGTTTAGGAACGAACCTGCCCTACTTGTTATACATAAATAACATCCTTTAATAAATCGATATCACGGTACCCTTATACCGAGGTACAACACAAAAACATACCGTTAACCCCCAAATAAGAACGTGAACATTTTAATAAAATCTTTTACATTAGACATTACGGACCGGTGCGAAATTAAATAATATTTTGAAGGGATTAGTATCATGATTGGGCGGACACATGCTAATGTAAGAAGTTTTTAATTAAAACCGTCCGCCGTTAAGAGGCTGCGTAATGGCTGATCCTCAAGAGGGGCGATATTGGGTGTGTGTACTGCGAAGCCGTAATACAAACATATTTAGGTCCGGTGCCTTCCAGTGTGCTGCGGCTAATCACTGCCCGGATACGAAGGAGGCTTGTGTGCCCAACGCCTTATGTACCCCTTTATTCTTGCTATTAATATTTGGATTCCAACAAAATAAGTTATATCTATATTATTATATAAATCTATATCTATATACTAGCCTCAGAGGATCTAAACATGTTTATGATACGGCTGATGACCCTTCTCTTGCGCTTGCTCCAAATAACGAGCGTTATTATGACCGATACGATCAACAACATATTTTTGTGTCAAAAATTACTTTATATTTTTATAATTGAAAAATTTGTTTCCTTCCAGATGCGCGTGATTATGACAGCAATCCAAAAAAGGTAAAATAACAAATATTTTTTTACAAAAACAACAGTTTTGAAGTGATTCTTTTACATGAACTAAGTTGTAGATAGGGTTCCTGTACAAACTTATCTGGATGGCTATCACTCTCATATCTGTTTCTGCTGTCAAACAGCTGCATCCTGAATCGCTTCGTTACGTTTGAAGAGTATGAGATCCAGGAAAATTACTAGGCATAGAAGCATAATGCCTTAAAATCAAGCAAGATGTCAATGCAACATCCCTTACGGTGTTGTAAGGGAAAACAGGATGCGGAGGCTTAGGTCCATTAGGCAGCTTAGTTTACCGACTTATTAATTTAAAAAACAAATGATTAACTAAATACGCCCTAAGCTGTTATATAACAGTTTTTATACCCATTGAAACCACATGAGTAGATATATACATATCTACTCAATTGGTGGAAACTACGCTGCGCTGACTTTATCGTCGTCAAAGTCAAATATAAAAACAAAAGGCTAACTACGCTTCAAGAATTTTGAAAAAGTTTCTTGCACATAGGTATGATCGTCATTTTATTGCAGGTTGAAAAAGAAAACTTCCCACTCTACAACACTTGACACTAATTATTTCTCCGAAAGTGAGTGAGTGTAATATAAAAATACAATGTTGGAGCACTTTCAAATAACACACCAGCTCGCACGCCCCAAAGCAATCGAAACTTCGGCGACGAGTTTATGGCCCGTGTGACCGCCAAAAGTCGCCGGGCAAAAGTGCAAGCGTGTTTACTCATATATCACCGGGTACCGGGTTTCTTTCCGATAAGCGCCCCCGCTGCCAATAAAGTGATTAAGTCACAAATCGTAGCGGCATGGCGCCTTGCTCCTTCATGATATATTCCGGTAGCGGGGTTCCAAAATTGGTCTTTAATTCATTTTTTACCGATATCGTGTCGAATGCTTTTTGTGTCGGAGTTGTGTATTGCGTTTTTCACTATTTTTACCCGATATAGAGATACAATTGGTTACGACAATACTTACTTAGTAGTAACAGGTGGTTTAATACAAAATTATATAAAAATATATTTTTAGTTTCTTTGAGCTCTAAGTTAACACATTGCTGTGTATCCTGCATTCCTGAGCCTTGTACTAATATAACAACTTTCATGAAATCACCAAGTGGTAATATGGGTCACAAAAGCTTGACAATTTACAGAGACAATTTTCATGTTTATATTACGTTTTTATTGATCTGTTCCACATATATTTGTACCCAATATTTGTTCTACTACCGCACGCAGCGGGCCCATCGACGGTCCCCACGTCTTTCTCTATTACAAATAAATTGCCCTTCGAATCGTTCCGCCCGTTATAAATTTCATACGTGCTGAGAAATGACATAAGGTATTATTTATTACGTACAGTTTTTTTCGGGAAAGACAGAAAGAAGACGTTATTAGGTAATTGAGCTCTTTTTGTAGGAACACGCCACACCGACTATTATCCAAGGGCTATTTCCTTTTGACTCGCGTTTCATAAAATCCTTTTTGTATGTCGAGAAATGTCATATGTTGTTACTTAAATCAGTTCAATTTGTACTATTGTCTTTGATATTTATTTTATATTGTAATTTATATTTAGTTTTGAATTATCATGATAGCTTATATATAACTTTATAGTCATTCCCGTAAACGTAATAAAAAATATTACGTTTTCATCTTCATCGTAAAATTCTTAAGTCAATTAATGATTACAAGTCCCAATCTTTCCCACAATTAAAGAAGGCAATCATCAAAATCTATTTGCGTTATCATTAACATCTGTCAGCAAATCGACAACTCGTTCCACCCCAATGTTTACAGGTTTCGGTTTCACAGGCATTAGTCGCAGGCGCCATTAGCTCTACAAATGACACTAAAATGAAATCTATTCATTTCCTTTGAGCCGAGTCAATCGTCGGTAGATATTGTTCAATTTCACGCGATCTAAACATTATCGTCGGATTCTCGGCGTGACTATCCGCTTACACATTTGTAACTGCCGTGAGCTGTTTTGATTTTAGGTGTATTCTGAAGAAATACAACTTTTGGTGAGATCTTGCCAATTGGAAAACCTTTCAATGTTCAATTCAATTGTTGTTGCTCAATTGAAACCTTGATTTGCCATTCAGGAAGAATTTTGCCGTTAATATTTTTCCGTTGAAAGTAAGAATAGTTTTGGGAAATAGTTAGATAGATAGATAGATAAACACTTTATTGCTTACACAAATATATACAAAACAAATAACAGGAAATTTTAACATAATAGTAGGCAAAGGCGGTCTTATCGCTTAAAGCGATCTCTTCCAGACAACCTTTGTGGCATAGGACAGATTAGGAGACAATGAGAGGTAGTGCAACGGCAACTAGCAAAAATACAACAAAAAAAAAATTATATTATTATAGTTTAACTTTTGATGATAAATAACATTTATTTATTTATTGTGTTATTATTAAGTTATTATTAACATTTCTTGAAATCTATTCGATATCTTAATAGGTTAATAATATTAAAATTTCCATCATTTTTCTTTTTCACATGATCCCAAACAATCAACGATAAATAAAATATTTGGTTTTTATAATAATATATACCATGCTACGTGGGAATAGTCTAATCTGTCAAATACATCGTTTTAAAAGTATAAATATGAAAACATAATTAACTTTTCCGGCGTGCTTTTATTTTCGTTTTCTTTTTTTTTAAACACACAAAAACTAAAAATATTTATAAAATTTATAAAATACAGTGAATAAAATAAACGCCCACCCGACCCAGCCAGGAATCGAACCTGGGTCTTCCGCAATCCGGGCGGCTGCACTGACCGCTATGCTACCGGAAAGGCTTACGTAAGCGCTGAATTTTGTCACTACTTTTTAATTTTTTCCTTTAAATCTTCTTTTTAACTGCTTTTAATTTTTTCTTTTCTTTTAATTTTATCGTTTCTGGAATAACCGTTGGATAGATGGTGCACTGTGCCGCTATTAGCACTCAAAAATTAAAAAGCGGAAGACCCAGGTTCGATTCCTGGCTGGGTCGTCATTTAGGCGCATTTGGTCCAATTCGCATTTGGTTCACTGTATTTTATAAATTTTATAAATATTTAATTTAGCTTCAGTGCAGCAATTAGCACGTGAAAATAAAAAATAAAACAAAATAAAAACTAAAAGCTTGTTTGTGTATCTTTTTAGTAGTATATACAAATACATTCATATAGTCTATATTTAAATATAGATTTACCAATCATGGTGTAATCTACCTTGTATTTTTAGACTATCAAGTCGGAAGTCCTAATGAAACTTATTGAAACAGACGATTGAAATTATTTTTGTCAGCCTACAACGAATTACATTATAAGTAATACTGACTTATAATTATAATGGAATATTATAATTGAATGTATTTCTTTTTGCCCTCCCCAAACATAAATGAATCTAACATATAGAAAAAGTTCCATCAACGCCGCTTCGTTGTTGTTGCGATATGTGCCCGTGCAGTCCCGCGCGAGTTAATTTGTTACTCCGATGTTTATCGGTCGCTTCGACCGGGCGGGCGGACTGATAGGTGAGCGGATGACGGGTGCGTTTAATTTTGTCAATGTCGATGTGTTTCTGATATTGAAACTGTGGGAAAGGGTGTTTTGAATGTTTACTAAAGTTTACGCAAACAGTGTTCACGTTAAAATGAAACTGCTCTCGTTTTTCAGTATACAGAAGCAATCTAAATACGAGTAGGTCGGCATGGAAAATTCAAAACTATAATACAGAACCTTCGTTCTAAGAAATCCATTTATATTAAATAAATTTAAACTCTTTTCTTTCTTAACTCTTATACACAATCGGGACTAATCAGGAATTAAATCCAGTCACTCTCATGTTGTTTTATTGCAGTTGTTGATAGGGTAGGTTTGGACCTTACCTCAATAAAAAGGATATGTCAGGCTTCATAAAATTGATAATTCAGTGTAGCCGTTTAGGCTAGGCTTCAAATATATTTAGGCTGAATCAAGTCTATTTTATTGTTATTGACTAACCTAAACATTATAAAGTTTTAATTAATTACTATACTTACTTAAGTTTGTTTATACATTTTGTTCTACCTTATTACTTGTATGTTTAAAACAAATGCATTCACTCACTTCATGTTTAAAATTATATAACACTATGTTGCCACTTTATTTCTCCATCCCCTTGACCTTGGTCAGCCGCACCGAAGATTAATAGCACCTTCAGTTTCTTATTAGCGAACATTTTGGACCATCAATTATTCAATCAGGAACGTCACGATAGATTATCACAACCACAATATGGACTAGAATGAATATCTTTTTCACTAAATAAAATGGAACTGAATATTTATGTAATGCCAACAGCTTGTCATGAAAATTAATGTACATAATAGAGCAAGAGAAACTATTATTATATAGCTGTTCATTAGCACTGCTAACACATATTTTACTTGACTTTTAATAATAAAAAGAAGTAGCTAAAGAAAGAAAAAGAGGTTTTTTTTTTCAACAAGTAGCCAGTAAAGCTTCATAACTCTTTTCAATAATTAATTATTTGACTGGATTTTATTTATGTATTTTTCGTTATTTTTCGCCACATATCATCCTTCTACAAATAATCCATTAGCTCTAATAAAGCCACGACTAGCATAGCAAATTAACAAGCTGATTGTGGCAGGCCAACCTGAAATCAAGCGAACCAACTGCTCAAGTCTTAAATAAATAAACAGCACTAAATGGAAAACGAGATAGATTGTTGGTTATCAAACCAAACGGTCTCTCCAATTGCCGGCCAAATAATACGTCTGCGCCCGCAATACTAAGAAAGCATTATCAAGCATGGTATAGTATTAACAGAAAAATTGGCTTTATTACGGTACCGTACGTAACTATCTGGTAATCTCGGGCGTATAAAAAATTTACGTGTGAGGGTGACCACGCAGCCCGGACAAATTGGTCCGATCGTTCATAGGCCCGGGGCGTGTGCTATTAATTCGATACTGACGTTTTTATCAGACTAATAAAGCAGGCTCGACAGTGGATTGATGACGCAGTTACACCAATTTTACTGCACTGCGGTTTTATACGACACATGGAAATATGGCGGTTGTTAGCTTTAGCGTTTAGTCGTTATTCATAAGCTGATAAGTGCTGTTTCATTTGAATGGTTTAGTAGTTTTTTTATTAGTCTGTAAATGGTCTAAGGGTAATTTAGTCTGTAAACGTGTGAATTAAGTACAAAGTACAAATAAGTTTATTTGCTTTAAATAGGGTGTTTACAATTTGATGTTCTAAATATAATAAAATGGGACTTAACCTATTTAGCCATATTACATAGCATGCAAATATTTAGGATAGGTACCTACTAAGTTCAACATTAAACTTCGCATTCAATCACAATTATAGCATCGGAAACACAAATTAAATAATGAAACAAACTATTACAATACAATTATACCACGCATATGACAAAATGAAAATTATATATATATGTTAGAATGTCAAGAATAAATTGTGTCATAACTATCAACAAATACAATGAAAAAAAATGTGGAGCAATATTGACATGGAGTTTAATGTTCCAAAAAATCCTTTATCGAGTAAAAAGCCTTTTCCAATAACCATTTACGCAAAAGGAATTTAAAACGACTGATTGGAATATTCTCCTTGAGATGGTCAGGAATCTTATTGAATATTTCAATGCACATAGCATAACTATTCCTTTTATATCGTGCTGTCTTCAGAGCAGTTTCCAATACTAGCCTGACAAATGCAAGACAGATAATTAGCTACTATGATCTTATCCAAGTATGTTTAACGACAACTCTACTTTTTGTTCTTCTGAAACAATGGTTGAACTCTATATTTTTCTAAATTACATGTATAAACACAGTAGTATACACATCTATTGCTATCATCGCTTCCACACTTGACAACGCATCCCAGATGCAGCTATGCAGCAGATAGCAATAGATGTGTATTATACTACTGCGTTTATACATATATTTACAAAAATATAGAGTTCAACCATTGTTTCCGAAGAACAAAAGAAGAGTTGTCGTTAAACATACTTGGATAAGATCATAGTAGCTAATTATCTGTATTACATTCGTCAGGCTAGTATTGGAAACTGCCCTGAAGACAGCACGATATAAAGGGAATAGTTATGCTATGTGTATTGAAATATTCAAGAATATTCCAGAATAGAACAGAAAATAAATAAGTTATCCATATCCATAATCAAGGTTTATTTAAAACATAGAGACTGTAACGTCGTGAGCCGGGAGTGAAATAATACACATGAGTGCTGGATAAATACTGAATATAATTTATTGATACATGCCTTTTAAATAGATAGTCTTACATACTAACTCCATACATCACACCTCCTTCCCATACAGAAAATAAAATAAAAGGATACATTTTATTTTATTTTAAACGTATTAACGATACAATGATAACGGTTTTTCTACACTACATCAAATATTAAACATTCTAGTACTTATATTAGGTACTGTCTAAAACATATATATTTTTAATAAAGTCTTTAGTAGGTACATAGGATAATATACATATCTTTAAAAATTTGACAGCAATACAACATTTCTTATCTTAATATAAAATCATTCTACTGTTGAATAATAACGTTTTGTCCTATTTTTATGAACAACATATCTTTTATTGTCTTTTATAATTACAACATTTGGTGGACATTCTTTTAACACTTTATACGGACCAGAATATAGGCTTTGAAACTTATTTCCAGTTTCATTCTTTAATAAAATCAAATCATTTACTTTATATGATACAGGATTAACATTACGATCGTACCTAGCCTTTCTATTTAATTTACTAGCTATTAAATTGTCACGTGCTTCTTTTTGTGAAGTTTGAATTCTAAACTTTAATTCTAAGGGATAGTTATCAAAGTTGTACAGAGGATCAATCATTCTTGAATTTAGATTAGACGGTAATGTACATTTTTTACCAAATATTAACTCAAAGGGAGTAAACTTAGTCTCCGTATGAACAGAAGTGTTATAGGAAAAACACCAAAAGGGAAGCCAAGTACTCCATGCCTCTGGGTGATTACCTGTTTGGATGCGTAAATAGTTTCCCATGTGTTTGTGTGAATTCTCTAAAGCACCGATACTTTGATGGTGGTACGCGGTAGACTGTAATTGGTTAATATGTAAAAGTTTACAAACCTCCTTCATTGTAGTTGACAGAAACTCTGTACCTCTGTCTGTAGCGATTTCGTTCGGAACACCATACCTAAGAATCCAATTATTAACAAAATTCCTAGCTACCTCATTCGAACTTTTTGATTCTAATGGATAGGCCTCGACGTATTTGCTCAACTCACATTGTATAGTTAGAATATATTTATAACCATTGCAATCACTATCTAAAGGTCCTACTATATCTAAATAGATTTTCTCTAAAGCCGAATTTGCTGTAGAACTAATCGTCATCGGCTCCTTAGTATGATGTGATGAGTGTTTTTGTTTTTGACACTTGTCACATCGTTTCACAAATTCAGTAACATCTATTTCAAGCTTCGGCCAAAAATAATATTTTTTAATATTATTCACCATCCGCCTTATGCCCGCGTGGCCACTAGTGGGCAAAAGGTGGAAGTCATTCAAGATTACACGTTGATCGTCTTTATCAACTATTCTTTTTGTGTCGTTTAAAATACATACTCGTGGTCCGGACCAATCACTTATACTCTTTATCTCCTTGATTAACTTTTCGACAAAAATATTATTATTATCATTTTTAATGAAGTATACTTCTTTTATATCGATTTGCCCACAAAATATATTCAGCTCTCTCACAAATTCGCCTGGCGTCAGTTGTGATCGAGAAGCTAAATCTATAAAAATTGTATTCAATAAGGGCGCATAACTCAAACACGTACTCTCGTGACTAATCTCTTTTAATTTACGATATCGATTTAGTTCATAAGCGCTTATGAAACGTAACTCAGTGAAATATTTCGGTTTGCTATGTACTTCTATAACTTTTGGGTGATCAATCCAATCGTTATTAGAAGCAATAGCATCCCGTGCTTGTCTAGCTCTTTGCCCTCGTGTCATTACATTAATTAACGCATGATTCATTTCTTTTAACTCTTCCGACGTTATTTGCAAACGAGATAGAGCGTCAGCAGCGACATTATTTTTACCTCTCAAATATTCTAATATAAAATTATATTCCTCTAATCTTAATCTAAATTTCATTAACCGACTGGATGGATCTCTCATTCCAAATAAATAAATAAGTGGTTTATGGTCAGTTTGAATTTTGAACGTCCTGCCATACAGATATGGTCGAAAATGCATTACGGCCCACACAATCGCAAGTAATTCTTTTTCAATAGTCGGATACCTTTTTTCTGCTCTGTTAAGACTTCGACTAGCGTATGCTACAGGCCTTCCATCACCATTGCATAAAACTGCTCCAACGCCATACCCCGATGCATCAGTTTGTAAAATAAATTGATTTTGCTCTGAGAAGTCAGGATATTGTAACACAGGGTGAGATATTATATTTTCTTTCAATAACTCAAAAGACTTTTGGCACTTCTCATCCCAATTGAAAACTACATTTTTTCTACATAAATTATTTAATGCATGCGCTTTTGTAGCAAAATTTGGAATGAACTTTCTGTAGTAATTTACAAAAGCTACAAATCGTTTGACCTCGTCTACTTTTTTAGGAACCGGATAATTCTGAACAACCTTTATTTTTTCGGTATCGGGTATGACGCCGTCAGCTGAGACAATATGACCCAAATAAAGCAGTTCTTTCTGTAAAAAGGAACATTTTTGAGGGTTTAATTTTAAATTTACTTTACGTAATCTCTCGAAAATATGTTGTAAGTTACTAATATGACTCGATAAGTCTCTACTAAAACAGATTAAATCGTCTTGGTACACTAGACATTTTTCATATGTTAATCCAGTCATTGCCATCGTCATCATGCGAGAAAACGAACTTGGGCTAGTTTTTAGACCCATGGGCATCCTCGTCATCTGAAACTGTCCTGAACAAAAAGCAGTGTACTTGCGACTGTCTGGGTCTAAACTAACATTATAATATCCTTGATGTAAATCCAAATGAGAAAAATACACGCAACCGGACAAAGAATCTAATATTTCCGTTATATTTGGAAGTGGAAACTTGTCATCATGAATGTTATTGTTTAATTTTCTATAATCAACAACCAAACGCCATTTTTTGTTTCCGTTTTGGTCACTTTTCTTTGGCACTAGCAAAATAGGGCTAGACCATTCGCTTTGGCAAGGCTCAATAATTTTTTCTTTCAGCATATGGTCAATCTGATTTTTTATTTCCTGTTTTAAAGCATGCGGTAATCTATACGGTTTTGAATAAATTGGCTGTGTGTCAGGTTTTAATTTAATAGTATGTTGATAAATATCAGTGGTTGACAACTTATCCCCTTCCAAATAAAAAATGTCGGAATATTTTGCACATAAACTTTCTATACTTATTTTTTCTTCCTTATTTAAATTTCTTAAATCTAACTTTGAAAACAAACTTTTAACTCGGACTGCATTTTTCTCATTTTCCTCAAAATTACAAATAGAATATTCCCTTATACTTTGAATATCAAGCTTTATTTCTGATAAATTTAATTCTTTTGTGGTTGTGTTCAAAATTCGCACTGGTATTTTACCATTAGTGGGGCTAACTAACATACTGGCAATAAACACTCCTTCACATATTTCTTTTGTACAAATTACGCAATCTTCTACTAAGTTAGTGTTAATATAATGTATAGATTCTGACCTAGGGGGCAATGACATTAACTTGTTAGATGAACTCATTAATTTTAAAACAATCTGTTTACTTTTATCGGGCCATAACGTTAAAGTGTTATGCCTCATGTCGATAACCGATCCATACCTTCCTAAAAAGTCCTGTCCTAGAATACCATGCGACTTACACGGCAGAGTATCAAATACATAAAACTTATGATTAATACTATGGCCATGTATTGACAACGGTAAACATACATATCCGATTGCCGGCACTTTGCCACCTATACCGTTTATAATTATGTTCTCTTTGTAAAGTGGAATATTAAAATCAAGAACACATTTGTATTTTATTGCCGAAATTGAAGCCCCCGTATCAATGAGCCAACTAAACGCATAAATGTCTTTATAAAATAATTCGACACAATAACTACTGTCACTAGCTAGAATACATACATACATATAACATTTAGGCACGAAAAAACTCACTTTCAGCTTCTCTAATCTGTGTCGACGTACTAGCCTGGGGTTGCGACTGTGAATCATCATTTACTAACCTTATCTGTTCTCTAAACTGTCTCTGAGCTCTATAATTATTATTGGAACTATTACCTCGATACGCATGTCTGCCTCGGGACGTATGTCCCCGTGACGGCGGCTGCTGGAACCACTGCCTGGCACCCCCTCGAGGTTGATGCCAATTGCTGGAACCACGGCCGCGACCCGCGTTGTACGTACCTCTTTGGTAGTTCTGGTATTGAGGCTGCCTGGAATTGTTTTTAAAATTTCTATTATTATTACGTCTAAATGCCATGACTTCAGCCATATTATCTGAACCTGAAACATCCTCGTCTACCCCGGCCTGAATTGCATCTTTTAAATTATCAAAATTTTGTGCAGTTATAATAGTACCGATCCTACGGTTTCTCAATCCGTCACTAAATTGTCTAATTGCCTGTTTCTCATTGATTGATTTCAAAACGTTAAATTTTTCACTATCTCCGTCGGACTGGGAAACGGTAAGTTCAACAAACATTTCGGACAACATTTTTCCAAAAGCATCAATTGACAAATTATTTTGTTTGCAGTTTAAAAATTGCTTTTGCAATGCGCTGGCTGACTTTTTAGGTAATAATAATTTTCTCATGTCATTTATTAGATTAGGAACAGTATCATAGTTTGTTCCTAACTTTAACTTGGCAGACTGTGACAGCCTACTCTTAAGAATAAAAGAAATTAATTGCGACTGTGATTCAGCATTAATGACTGAACTGTAATATTCTATACCGTCCATCAGTTGTTTTGTATTAGAAATTTCGTCATTCATAACCGGTAATAAGGTCAAAGCCACTTTCAGATCGAATTTGTCCATTTTGGTTACGTAATCTAAAGACTCGGAATATTCACACAATTTAGTAATTTCCTTAAATAAATTATTAAAATCCTCGCAACACTTTCTTATTAGAATATTCTCCTTTTCATCTAACCGGCCTACTTTATTAATATTTTCTATATAAGTATTATATTGGCCACCGATTAACTTGGCTTCACTAAGCTTTTTCTGTAAAATATTACCCTGTCGTCTAGATGGGCCAATTTTAATTAAATACTGTCTTATTACAAATAACTCTTCATACAATTCCTTTATATATGTGGCCATAGGAATTTAATAATTATTAACAAAAAAAAATATTACGAATAGGGGAATTTAAGAATTAAATTTAAATACAATAGTTATAATAACATAGCATTAAAAATACGCACCTTTATCATTGTCAAGACGTAGAACTTCATTGTATTTAGCTGTAATATGTAAAATATTAGTACCTTTGCTCGCTTACAACATTAATTATTAGGTATAAAGATTAATACAATTTTAATTTCTATGACAAGTTAAACATATTTTCTAAATAGTGTCCATTAAATAGTGTCCATTATTATTTATTTTATTATACTCGTAGTAGAATGTCGCGCCTACGCGTAGTACGTAAAAAATATTATAATATACCGCACAAACCGCACTGCACAATTTTACGCACCACACATGAATAGATACGTATAAGAAACCGCACTTTCAAACTTTACTATCTTCCACGTTTAAATCCGGGTACATGTTGAATCGCCGTCGAAAGGATAATCGCTGCCCTCTATTGTTTCCATTCTGCTCGACCTCTTGTCGAATCCACCGCAAGTGACACTTCCGATATATACGGAATATCCAGAACAGTACTCCAAGAAGCACGCAGAGCACGATGATCAGCATCAGAATATTTGTGGTGGACAAATGGAACCGAATCTCGTCGATTGGCGCACTATTTTGGCCCCCAGCTGCGTTTTGGGCTATTACAATATTTTCTTCTTTTGACTGCTGCTTTCCCATTTTAAAGTTTGCGATACACAACTGTCACACTTGAAAGTTTTAAAATGAATTGTTTCATCCATGATTGAAACACACCGAGAGGCCGATATTTACAGAAACTAGTCCTTTTACGGCCGGCGCCGGCGGCGGCGCAGCGGCGGCGGGCGCCGGGCGGTGTCAGGATCCTCGCGCGCGTGTCTCTACTTTTGGCAGGGTCGCCATGTAACGTCGTGAGCCGGGAGTGAAATAATACACATGAGTGCTGGATAAATACTGAATATAATTTATTGATACATGCCTTTTAAATAGATAGTCTTACATACTAACTCCATACATCACAAGACAGATATGTTTTTATATTATTTCTTTATTTAGATTATATCTCGCAACTCAAAATAACAATATGTCAGCTGCCAGCCAACCGCAACATTGTTCAATACTCTTCAAACACAAACGCCTCTACAATCGTATTTCGCATAATTTATTGTAATCGCTTCTGGCGCCGATTTAGCCATTTCAATAAAATTATACAAGTCTATGAAAATAAAAATGAAGCGACTGACTACTTCATTTGCCACCTAGCTATTTAAAAGTATGTCGAAAATGACTCTTGTCCCTTGGTGTTAAGGTTGAAGTGTTGATATTTTTTTCTTGTTCGACTGTTGGTTGTATGTGGGTACTGTCGGGGCATCAGTCTCTACGTGTCGAACGACGGCGTGCTACGAATGGAAATGTTATCTTTTCGAATTTCCCTCAAATTATAAAATCAATTAGGCGACTTCGGTTAAGGAATTGATATTTTTATGTTTATGCATCTTGTGGTAGATAGTTACACTCTATAGAGAAAGTATGACGGTAATTTAATTTTTTGTTCAGAATGATTGTTTATATTTGGTTAGTATTTATGTATTTAATAAAACAAGACAAATACTATAACATTTTTGAATTAAAAAAGATTGTAAATGAATGTGAACTACCTAGGTAATTCTTTTTATCTCTATTATTGTTCTTTTTAATATTGTTTATTTGTTTTATTTTCTTATAACATCGCCTCAGCTTTTTTTGTACTGTATGGTATAATAATTATTTCTAAATATATAAATAAAAACGTTATTTTAACAATTACTTTTTCTTAAATCATTTTCGAATTTAAAACTACATTGACATAATTTACTAAATAATTTTATTATCAAAAACTTTAAAATTTTTGATGGTCTCCTATCATAAAATTTTAAATAAGGAATATAGATTTTAGGTACCTACTCTCTTAAAATTATTGCAAAATAACACAAACGAATAACAGAAATGGAATTATAACAACTTTGTTGTAACAAAATTATTCATTGTCGAGATTTTAAAATTGAGCGTCACGCTCGAGCAGTCAAAAACAATACTTATTCAAATGAAACAGAAAGCAATTAACGGCGGAGATCCCTCCTCGGAGATGCAGGCGGCGAGATTATTGAAAAAAAAAATTAATAAATATTTATGGGAAGCCACCTGAGGAAGAGACAGATCCATTTTTATCCAGTCCACGCATCTGCAGTAGGGAAAGCAGGTTATTACGAATGCAAAATTTGCCATTCATATTCAAAATTTTATATCCGATGTGGCGGAGAGAGCTAATTTATGCGGGGAGCCGAGGAGACGGGCCGGCGCCTTCTTGGGGGGATTAGAAGGGTTGAGCGCGGCGGAATTGACAGGTGCCTGTCAAAAATTACAATTAATAATTGAGACGGCGGCGACTGTACTTGCGGTTGCGATTCGATAACGCACTACGTTACGTTACAAAATACGAACGATACGAAATCTTTCTTTAGTAGGTTACCTTAATTTGTTTGTCAAACCAATTTGGATTACCTTTGAGGCCCTGATTCAGGTGTTCAAGCCAATCTATTTAATATCATCTTTATGGTTGCTTTCTTTTGTACTTGTTTTCTCAAACTATTGTGTAAAATGAGAGTTGACGTATGTCACGTTGACGCATACACTGGTGTTGACCTTTGTTGTTACATTTATAGAAATTAAGAAAGCTTAAAGGTTAAACATTCTATTATGAAAAGCTGCTTTAAACAATATTCTGTTGTAAAGTATTTTTCTAAGGCGTAGGTAAAGGTTACAGTTATGTAACAGCTTCTCTCAGTCAAGAAACAAAAGGGATGCAAAACAAAAACTATATTCTTTTGTTTTATTTTTAAACGAAATATTTTTGTGGCAGCACAGACTTTGTAAAAGTACAAAGACGAAACAATGAAGCGAAAAGGCTTCACTTGTCGAGTCGTAACTCATATGTGAAATCACCACTCATCTCAGAATAGACCCCTACAGCATCATAAACAAATATACCCGCTGTCCCTCGGTGTGACCTGGCGCTGATCAATCGTTTTACAGCCACGGACTAGGACGGTTAATGACGGTAATCCACCAATAAAAGCGGTTTAAATACTGTGCTATGACTAATTACGATGATGTCAAAGGTATACATTGTGCTGTGATTGATGTAACCAAAACAGTACTTTTAATTTGGCTATTTAATTTTATGAATGTCAAGAACTCAATTGACTTTAAACAATCTAATAAAAAATAACCAGCAGCTCACGCGTTTTGTAGGAACAGTTCTTAATATGTGAGTTAAAGTTCACTTTGGATAAAATAAAATTATTTTGAATTGAATCAAAACAACACTATAGTGGTACGCAACCGCCAAAAATTCCTAAAACTAATCTCAGTTATGTTCCCCGTCCGTCCGTGGCGTTATAAACGGCGCATCGGTCACCTTTTCCAGCTGCCGACAGGCGGACGCTTAATAACGGTTATTGAAATAATAGAAGGCGTTCTTATTCATCAGTACCTTATCACCTGCTTACGGCAAAACAACGACTAAAAACCCATAGTGTTTCACTCTAACTTTCGGCGTCATTACAACAACACAATTGAGGTTCGCGACTGCCAAATCGGAATCCACTGTAGTAATTCCCAAAACAAATCTCAGTTTTGTCCCCCGTCCGTGGCGTAATAACCGGCGCATCGATCACCGTTTTACAGCTGCCGGCTGACGGACGGTTAATGGCGGTAATCCACCACTAACGGCGGTTTACTGCCCCGTTACGACTCAACAAATGGGCACAGGAGTACTGCATGCTTATGGATGGACCGGCATTCGTCTCTCAGACGGGCGACAACAAAGAACACGTGTTTCAATTTGCAACTTATCAGTCTAGTTTATTTTCATGTAATAATAGTTATTATTGATTTAGGCTAACTTTTTGCGTTTTACTGCCCCGTTAGAATTGAAATAATAGGTACAGGAGTCTGCATGCTTATGGATGGACCGGCATTCATCTCTCAGACGTAGGGAGTAGGGATGTGTTGAATCAAGTTCGTATATTTTTATTAAGGATCATTTACAACTACTACAAAAAATGTCCCAATCATTAATCAAGACTTTTAATGAATTCGCGAGTGAATATGAGTTATTAAAGCCCTCTAGTAATTTTTTTTTTACACAGTTTTATTTACAGTATGACACTTCATGCAGTGGAAAAATAACGTGATTCGACAATGATTACGTACTTCTATCTATTCAAAGTCAAGTATAGGCTGATAATCAATTTATCAATTTAATTCAAAGACAATCGATTGAAAATAAACTACCGATCGACCCTATTGGTGACTGAAGTTAAAACCTCAGCCCACAGCCTACTCGTATGTTGCAAAATAGCCCAAAAATCTATGCAAACAAATGCAATGCATCAAATCAGCTCGTGAATCATACTGTTGCGGCGTGTCCGAGTGCAGTCGAGGCGCGCCACTCTATCACGGGATGAACTGCGGCTAGTACAATAAACGTCCGATCCGCTAGTGATGTACCTTAATTACATCTACTATCGATAACTTTAGAAATTGAATTAATTATCGATAGTCGATGAATTTCGAGTACAAGTCAAAGGTAGAGTTAATGATAGGTTAATGAATAATATACGTCAAGTTAATAAAATAATATAAAAATTATCGTGATTGTTAGTACTTACGCGTTTGTCAGAGGAAGGTATTTATTTAAAAGAAGGAAATGTATTTATATAATATTTATTTAATTATTTTTAATTAATGCATAATAATATACTTATTTATTGCTTCTTGCGTGTTTTATACATTATTTAACCGAATTTAAAATAAATTATAATTGATGCACTTGTTGAAGGTTTTTTTTGTTTGAAACTTATTATTGGGTCTATTTCTTGACGTATTCATTTGTTTGTGTACGCTTTTTAACTTTTTTGGCTCCTTAATTAAACGTCAAATACATCGTATTCTAAAGAAACCCGTGAATTGTGAGCACTGATGTAATTTATAGCAAAAGCGTTCATATGCTTCCACAACATTGCTCATAGATCAAACGTGGCCATGAATCATAGTGTTTCGGTTGGCTAGTACACTCGAGCTAACTCGACCCGTGACAAATGACGCCACTCTGTCACCGGGCCCAATGAATGTCCAATACGTAGTGAGGGGTGTTTATCAAGCTATCGATGTTGATTCTACTTGCTTACATATTACATGATTATCTGATTGTGCTTAATTATATATGAACATTAAGCACAATCAGAAGCTTTATATATTTTGCAATCACGTAATAACTTCAAAGTTCATATTTTTCAAACCAATACACAAAATGTAAAAAATTATATTTAAAAAACCACTTTTACGGATCTACTCGCGTTTATTTTACACATTAGTTTTAATTAATGTTTATCCTGACGTTTCGAACCCTTTGCAGGGTCCGTGGTCACAGGGAAACGTCAGAATAAACATTAATTAAAAGTAATGTGTAAATAAACGCGATTAGATCCGTAAAAGTTGTTTCATTTCAATGAATGTTCGCGTAAACTTTAGAAAACAATCTATTTAAAACAGTTTATGTTTTTTTCTTAATGATTTCATGTAATTTGAAGTCTGATATGGAAAGATAAACAAGTAATAATATTACTTCAAGAAACGATTTTTTAAGTGATGTCTCTTTCGTAACTCTCTTGATCTATGAATTTTCCTAAGCATCTTAGATAGTTTCATTAGAATAACTTTTTTGGTTTAAAGATAATGATTTTTTAAGTTTGTAGACCTAAATTCATAAAGCTGAAGCTTTTAATTTTCTTATTTATGATACATACCTATACTGCATGACGATAAACTATTCGAAATTTGGGAATAACTGATCAACACAACGAAAGGGGCGTAACGCCAGGCATTATTACAATCTTAACGATCCTACAGAATTCACTAGTGCAATAAGATTACGGAATTTCCATTCCAGCGTCATAAATATTTGGTCCGATAAACCGTTCGTTCGACAGCCGCGAGGCGTAAGAAAATGTTAATTAACGAATCCATTGTTTTCCCGCCCGGCGGCTCCAAGATGGTGCCGCTTCCGTTTCCGGCGGGCTTTTCTTTATGTGCGTTTCCCTATTTTTAGTTCGAACGGCGGATGGAGGCATTGTGGCGGGCGAGACGCGCCGGGGTATAATGATTTTAATTTCCTCTAATCAAAAGCCTTCGGCGCGACTTAAGAATTCTAATCATGCGCACGGCACCGCATCGCCACCGCGCGCCCACAGTTTAGTCGATGTGATCAGTATACACTCCACTTGGATCCAGGGATGCGGTCTCATTTACAATACAACATGTACTTTTTCAATCAATAGCTTGAATTCGATTGAATCGAATCAATGATGAGCTGCTAAAAAAAATGTTGTTTTAATATTGTAGTAAGTAACAATATTAATAATAATTGTCATAACAACATTTTGTACATTGTTTTTTTAAATATTGTAACCCTATTGTTTCAACAACATTAATAACAATACTATAAACGACTTCCCCGAACTGTCAAACAGTCGAGTATTTTCAACAGTTTCAACCGTAAAGAATAATTGCACGTCATTCTGAAGACAATGAAAGGTTGGTCGCGATAGCAGGTTAGGGCCTGGCCGATTGACGACCATGCTTTTCGATGCTAACTTTAAGACACATTTCCAGATTTAATTGTTATTTATGCTTTTACAAAGCAATATTTTTTATATAGACATTTATACGAGTATATAACACAGGAAATAAAGTATGTCACGGTAGCTCAATTGAAATAGCAGTCTCTTTTGCGAGCGAGTCAAGCGTTTTCCACCAGAACAGTGGTGGTAGCCAAAGTAACATTAAGAAAACGATAGCGAAGTTCGAAAAGAATAAAATGTATGGGATTGACATAAGCCGCGCTAATTCACGTGGTCAATCATTGTTAATGTTACTTTGGCTAAGCCTACATACAGGTCACTTATTACAATTTTATATCATCTTCGTCACGCACCCGTACTTTCGTTGTGGTTAGCGGTTTCATGAACTCTTAGTTACCCTACCGCCTTACATTCAACAACATGGCGGGTGACAGAAACATCACCACTTATTCTGATTGCGTCGAGTGTGGCGCTGAATAATTAATTCGCCTTTATTTTGCGTTACACTGCCGCAAAACAAAAGCACTGCAGTAATTTATGAGTTGTACCATATTTCATTTTTGAATGCGACTCGTTAGTACTTAAAAATTTGAATAATATTTTTTACCGCCCAATGTGGTCTAGGGGCTAGATACAGAAGCGTATTATAACAGACTCAGTGTTCATAACGAAAACAAAATCTTTTTATAAGATATACATACGTCGTCTGTTCAAAAGAAAAGGTGAATTTTGAATTTTCGCGGGTTGTGTACATTCGATTATCGAAAAATTTTTTTTTGTTATGTTGGTACACATATGTTTATCATATGTTGGCATTATCAGCCAATTTTGATTAGTAGTTTGTTATTGACAACTGAAAAGGTTAGTCACGTTTCTGTGTGTTCTTCGATTTTTGACTTTTGAAAAAAATGGATCAAAGAATATGTATTAAATGTTGCGTTAAAAATAGAATAAGGTGCTCCAAGGCACTTGAAATGTTGACTGTGGCATTCGGCACAAATCATGGATTCTGCATCACGATAATGCACCAGCTCACACATCAATGCTTGTTCGTGATTTTTTGGCCAAAAACAACACCGTAATCATGCCTCAACCACCGTATTCACCAGATTTGGCTCCCTGCGATTTTTTCCTATTCCCAAAACTGAAGAGACCAATGAAAGAAAAGCGTTTTGCCACAATTGATGAGATAAAGTCAGAATCGAAGAACGAGCTGATGGCCATACCGAAAAGCGCATTTCAGAAGTGCTTCGAGGATTGGAAGAAGCGCAAGCATAAGTGCATTACATCTGAGGGGGATTACTTTGAAGAGGACAAAATGGATATTGATGATACTTTTCAATAAAAATCAAAATTCACCTTTTCTTTTGAACAGACCTCGTACATAGTATTTGTCGCATGCCACATACAATCCAATTCCATTCCAAAAAATATTTATTTATATTGGAATATGAAAACCAAGCCACATAAAAGTTATTATGATATAAACAACTTTTTAAACTACTTATCAGTATTTAAAAAAGTTTCATGTTATATGTAAACATCCGATATTTCAGCACCAGTTGCATGCGCCATGAACACGGATATACCTACAATAGCGCCTACACATCGGACACTCAAACACAACAAAAACATGGTTATAATAACCGTTCTCAAATAGTTTATTTATTCATTTGTTGTATTAGATACTATTGTTGATACCGAAACCGAGTCATACACATTATATTTAAAGATAAATTTCTCATTCCCAATTCAGAAGCGAAGGGTAGCACAATTAACAGCACCCTTTCTCGCACGTTTAGCATTCTGATCACCCCCGCCGCAGAGGCACAAATAATAATCTCTTCCTCCAACCTCAAGCTAGTGAACACGTTTAGAATAATACATCTTTTTATAGAAGAGTTACCACTCGTTAGAGTTGTCGTAACTGTAAAACGTATGAAGCGAGCGGTGGTATATGTAAAAACAAGTGATGATCTGTGATGGTAGGCATCACAGATCGTCACTTGTTTGGAACAATAGAAGGAAGGAATTGAGTGAAGTGTGTCAGGCTTCGCTCAGTAAGAAAGTAAGAAACGAGTGGCGATCTATATGATGACGACCGCTATGGTCAAAATTACCATTAACGGTGAAAAAATTTAATGGTGAAATTAACCGCCTCTGTGGTCTAGGTTAAAACCACCGGTTTAGACCCAGAGGTCCCGGGTTGGATTCCCAGCGAGGGGTACATGTTTGTGTACTCGGTTTGGTTGGTGGTAGGGCTTATTTGTCCGCCTGGCTAGCTACCATCTTATCTAAATATGTCGCCATGTTGAGGTCCGGCAGCTAGAGATAAGATAGCCAGTGCCTCACTAGTTGAGGATCCCGGGTGAAGTGCGCTCCCATCATTGGCCTTATCATAACTTAACATCAGGTGATTGAGATCAAGGCACTGTGCTTCCCCGTAAAATATTTTTAAAAAAATGAGACGCACAAGGAATGTCACTGTAGAAGCGAGTGATGATCTGTGATGACTACCATAATTGAAAGTAGGAAGCGAGTGTGTAACGTTCTACGAGTATATTGAAACACCTCGCACAATCCAAGGGTCGTGTTCAGTTCTCACTCAAGCTTCCTGGACTGGTAGATCTTTTCTAATAAAATTTTATCTTGTAACAACGAGTATAAAAACATTATTAATGCAAAAATTTAAATAATAAAAACAATTTAGGAAGAGCAAAATGTAGTTGCAAAATTAACAAAAAATTACCTTTTTCCCATGTCTGTCGTCACGAAGCTTACAAGAAGCTCCCATAATTAACAGCGCCCTCTTCTGGCGTCCTTAGCATTCTAATCATTTGCAGCCGCGGGCCGGCAGCTGCCGTTAGGTATGCCGCACAATTAACTGCTGAAATAAACGCACTGATTTATGTCACGAATGGTTTCGCATAAGATATAGAGAGAGGAGCTACCTCAGGTGATATTGTTCATGTTACTGAACCGGCAAATGAGCGTACGGCCCGCCTGATAGAGAGCGGTCACTGCAGTTCATGGATGCTTGCGACAAGCGTGCGTTGCCAATATCTCAGCCATCACTGATTGAGAATTCTGGAAAAGGTGCGTTTACATCCTCGGCGTTTTTGTCACTTACCTCAAACTTAACATCAAAGCTTTTTTCGTGAACATGAACCTTAGAACCTTTACTTAAAAGATATTATCGTACATATCATAAAAAGACATTAAAAATATTTATTTAGGTGGAATTTTATCATTATTTCTTACTAAGGGCTTTGATGCTTGGTTTGGCGCAAGAAATAGCAAGTAATTATCACCGCCCTTCACTGTCGAGCTTAGTATTCTAATCACACTGGGCAGCCGCAAACACCACAATACAGGCGTAATGTGAGGACGAGATGCGGGGAAAACGATCGGATTACAAAATGGAGAGACAACAATTTTTTTATTATATATTTATATATATACTATATTTATTATATATACCATATTATGTTAATGTGATCCCAGTGTCCTTCTTATTTCTTGTAGTATTATTTTTACATAGTATCACTACGCAAACTGGCATTTTACTTCGGATTATGCCCAAAATTCAATAAAACATTCGTTACGTACACCTCACCCAAAGCTGTCAGTGTGACTGGCTCGGGTACGCCGACTTCGGCGTAGTATTTTTTTCCGCATTTGACAAGTACGCCGGCGGTATCTAGTCGAGTGCAGCGAGACCTATCATTCATCTAAGATTTTAATCTTTTACTATAAAAAAGGTAAAATTGCAACGCAAGCTGCGAAAAACATTTGTGATGTTTATGGACCTAGTGCAGTGTCTGTGAAAGTAGCACAAATTTGCTTTAAAAGTGTTTTCAATCCGGAAATTTTGATGTCAAAGATGCACGTCGTTCTGGTCGCCCTATTATCGATAAAATGGATGAAAAGTGGAGCAAGAACGCCATATCAGTAGTTACGACGTAGCTGAAGAACTGAGAATTGACCACAAAACATTTTTGGCGCATTTGAAAAAAACTGGGTACACACAAATGCTCGATATTTGGGTACCTCACGAGCCTGACCTTGCACCTTTAGATTTCCACCTGTTTCGGTCTCTTCAGAATTCTTTAGGCAGTGTCAGGTTAACATCACGAGAGGACTGGCAAAACCACTTGTCGCGGTATTTTGATCAGAAACCCCAAAATTTCTATAGCAATGGGATCATGTCCCTACCTACAAGATGGCAAAAAGTTAACGAACGAAATGGCACCTACATACTTTAGTTAAATGTAAATAAACTATATTAAAAAATAAATTTAAACGGGGATTAACGCAAACTAATTAGTAAAAAGGTATCATACCTTCTTTATACCCGACGTTTCGAGCGAGTTACAACGGCCGTGTATGATACCTTTTTACTAATTAGTTTGCGTTAATCCCCATTTAAATTTATTTAATTATGGAACGCAAAAGTTTAAAAGTGTATATATTAAAAAAAGATTTGAATTTTCTTAAAAAATGCAAACAAACTTTTCCACCTACCTATTATGTAAACCTTAAATATAAAACTTTTACTAAATGTCCTATTATTAAATATGCAAGTGCGGTGTATCTATAAAATTATCATACTTTATAATTATTTATAATTCTTTATTGCTTTTCAACGTTATTTCCAATTAACTATTTAAAAGATTTTAAAAAATTCAGTATAGGTACACACGGCGGCAGATCAACCTACCCAAAACTGTCAAATTTCTACAATCAATTTTGAACTTTATCTTTTGGTTATAAGGATCAATATTCATTGGAGAAATTTGATAGATTTGGGTAGGTTGATCTGCTGCCGACTGTACTTAAAAACCTAATCGTCTAGGTTTTTCAGTATATTGTGTGTACGTTGTGTTAAGACCCAAAAGAGCATTGAACACTTCCTACATGAACGATATAAAACCGCAGCCCCCCGTTTGATTCCGATCAAGAAATAAAAAAAACTATAGACAAAACAGAACCGTACCACGCGCCACTGACACCGTATTCCGGCTTCAATCTCAATTAAATCCGACTAATTTCCAGTGCGATACACGATCGTGCACTCATAACCCCGGCCGTAGTCAGCAGTAAAAAGCTAAACGATCGCGGCCCAATGAAGCGTGCCCACTGCCTTCCCCGCGGTGCGCAAATAAAGCCAAGTACACACTCCAAATATGCTTTTCTTAATCGTTCTCATAAAACAAAGATCAGTCGCAATCTCCCCAGCGCGCGGTGGGAAGCAAAAAATAAAAAATCCCGATGTTCATATCGCGGATCGCGGCGTGTTTCTACTACCGCAAATTGTTTTCTGCAACCCTCCAAATCGATGCTCTGTGGATCGGAATTAAGTTAGGAAATTATTATTGGTGTTGCATTGATAAAATAATTTTGAATTTTACGACCTATTCGGAACACTCTTGCGCTTCGGTGCGCTAATGGTTTTTTTGTTTTCGGAGTTGGGTTTGCAAAAGGTGCAAGTGGTTTACTAATCGGATTGAAGATAACACTAGCTGCTTATGTATTTTATCATATTTTATACAAACATCAACTAATTACGAATTACTTGTATGTCTCTTACTATCAAAGATTCAACTTGAGACAATGATATAAGTAAAGAAACTAAATGACTCCAAAAACTGCATAATTTTAAACGACAAAAACATTAAAATTTGTTTACCTTAAAATTTTTGTGCCTTTCACCCTGATTATCGGGAGTGCTCAAGTTGGATTGGCTTAAAACCTCCCTCGGATGTGTCATTATAATTTCCTAGGGAGAGATGACGGATCCCGCCCGGGGCACGGAATTTATACCGTAAGCTATTTTAATCTTAACTTAGTTAAAAATCTTGCGTCCGACATTAGCATTAATCACTTTTGACAGCGCTCGTAATGGATATAGTGTAATTTGTGTCGCATGATATAATTGTAGTGATTTACGAGGAAAAGCCGGATTAATCTGGAATTACATTTCGCATGTCTCTTAATCAATTCATTATCTTCAGAATGAATTGATAAAAACAACTCCCATTTTTGTTATGAAATTAACGGAGTAAGTATGCACTTAGGTGTTACGTAATTATTTTTTTATAGTTTGCACGGCAATTGACTCCACTCCATCTGATTACATTTGTTTGTATATTATTATAACAAGCAAGAGAATTCCTGGTTGACTGTTTTATCTATGCAGAGTTAACAATATTATACCCTACACATAATTGATCAATGGAACGAACGTTTTCCTATAAAACTCATTTCTTTTCCTTGTTTTAGTGATTATTTACTAATAAAAAAAATATTCCCACTTAATATATATAAAGTAAATAATATGCATTTTTTTTTCAGTTTGTAAGTCATTCATATTTTGGGCGGCAGATTTATGAACACATTGTTTCATCGTTGTTCTTATAAATTAGTTAAAACTTGAAATTAATTTTCCGTTCGTGATGCGAATTCTGTTTACAAATCTATGGCGAATAAAATTCGACATTCCAATCCGAAGTGAATAAAAGGACTTCAAACAAATTAAATTATTATTTCCGATGAAACAAAGGAAATGCCTTCATCAAGCACAAAATCTAAAGCTTAATTGAACGTCGACATTGAGAGATTTCAATTCAATTACTAAACCATATTTAACGAAATCCAATCCCTTTCCCTTGAGGAATAATATTATTTATTCACAAAAAATAATACAAAACGTGGTTACGGCGAACGCTCTGTTGGTTCAGCGGGATCATTCGTAGTCGGAGGCGAGGACCGAGACAGGAAGAAAACTTGGATAAGCGAAGCCCTCTAAAAATGATTGATGCCAAGCGCGGGCGCGGGCGGGTGATCGCTCAGCCGCCCGAACGTTTTAAAACGAATAAACGTCCAACTCAAATTCTAGAGCGAGGTCATTAGCGCACATCGGCATCTAGCTTCCGGCCGATTCATTATTACCCAATGAAATTTCATATTTTTCAACCCCCCATTATTAGCTTACCGTCAGTCAAAATGGAAATTATTTAGTTTGAAAATCAAGCGTACATCTCGATATTCCCCGACAAAAGCGTCGTCGCGTCGCATCGGAATCGCGTATAGCCAATTTCCTAACGTATTGGAAGCGTGGAACAATTGTTTGAAGACATGTTATTACACGAGCGTTTAGCCTCGAAGCTAACAAGCACTGACGTCGTTTGTTTCTGTGGCTCTTTGTTGGGAATATAACAATTAGGGAGCGAAAGCGTCCGGCGCGAAGCTGTTATCGCGTGATTCTCGGCAGGCGGTGCTGCACAATGCGAGCGCGACAATGCGCGCTCAATATCTTTATGCTTCTTGCCGCTGAAGGCCGATGCACCCGCTTTGAATGAGCCTTCTTGTACATTAAGGGAACATTTTCGTCCAAAGAATAGTTTTGATACAGATACGACACGAATAACATAGTATATTTACCTATCGGGGACGTTTTTTAGAGGGAGGGAGACTTACTTCTTACCTTTAACGAATTATAAGTAATTTCTATAAAAACGTTGTTAGAAATTAAAATACATGCAACCGAAATGGTTTCTCTATTTATAATGTTTCCTTTAGCGGGCCTGCTGGAAGATATTTCAGAACTGAAATAAGAAGCGCCCTTGTACTACATTTACCCGTAGAGCTCATTTTGTTACCTTTTTATGTGTATACATAAACTTGTAAATAAATGGTTTTCTGGTTATCAGCGAGAGTGAGACGCAGCTTATATGTATATCTTTGATGACATCCGCACTCAACAAACTTTTAGCTCCTATAATTTTTGAATAAACAAATACTCTACTTCAGCGACAGAAAGTTCATCATTCTTTCCAGACATCATAATTTTAGGTTTACCACAAAAATTAATCCACATGTAAGCAGTTCTGTGTTCATCTCTGCCAGTCCTAAACGTCGGCTGGGAGCACAAACCTCCTTTGTGCCGCGCGTCCCGTCCACCTCCACTGCCGTCAACGCCTTTGTACGCTATTTCCTTCGTCTATGGCGATGTCCTAAGCACACATTTGATGTTCCTTCACGCCAGATAACGGTGGGATGCAATAAAGGCGATGTTTTGGCATACCCATTGTCTGGTTGCCAGAATTAATTAGGTTCTTAGCTAAATTCTTAGCTAATGTGGGTAAGATACCATGTTCTTCAGAAGATAGTGTTTAAGATTTTGGGTGATGAAGATATTTGGATTTATGTTAGTCGAGATTTAATTATGGCTGACACCGAGTCGTTATGAAAGCTTTTATCAGTTAAACAATAACTAGAGTAATAAAACCCATAGGTAAAGTTGTAAAGTGAAGCTCTTATCCGCATGTTTTAGGAATTACAACATACCTTTGCAAAATTTGACAGGGAAACCAAAATGTCTCCGTAGCTCAGATAGGACAACTCGTGAAAAGCCGTTGATTCGAATCCCACCTAGGGCAGTCGTCTTTTTACACTGGCTATTTTAATGTTCAATATTCAATATAGCATTGCGAATGCAAACAACAGTTATACATAATATCATCATCAACATCACCAGTCATCTGCTCCTTCTTTGTGCTTTGGATCAGTTTTATTACAAAAAAAATTCAAACGATACAACAATGCGAGCCATGCCGAAATAATTAATTAGCATTCAAGTGTGAAACGGTACATCAATTCGGCAAAGTGACCGACACAGTGAGGCGGCATATCATCATAATCATCACCGAACGAATATACGAAACATATACGGATATTAATAATATTCTATATTTTTTCGTAATAACTTATTTTTTTTGTTTCTTTCTTTTTTCGTAAATATCGGGTCTGGCACAAAGCCCTTCTGTCCAAGCTCCCGGCATACGGTCTGCCTGCTCAGTTCTGCAACTGGGTCGCTGGCTTCCTACATGAGCGTAGAATCCGAGTACTCACAGACGGATGTGCTTCGCGGTTCATGTCAGTGAACGCTGGTGTCCCTTAGGGGTCCGTTCTATCCCCCACGCTGTTCCTTTTGCATATCAATGATATGCTTCCACTTGGAAATATTCATTGCTATGCAGATGATAGTACGGTGCACGGTGGGTATAACGGTCACCCAGCGGCTGGGCAGGTCGAGACTGAAGTGAAGCGAGTAAATCTTGTCATTGAGCTCAATCGGGTATTGGACCTCATATCTAAATGGGGCTCCAATAACCTTGTTGAGTTCAATGCCAAGAAAACACAGGTCTGCGCGTTCACGGCAAAAAAGTCGCCATTCCTACCCCTTCCCTCTCTTCAAGGCACATCACTCGGCCTGCAGAGCAGTATAAACATGCTTGGTATGGAGATTCGCTGCGATCTGAACCAGAGGGACTATATTGAAACCGTGATAAAAACTGCGTCACGTAAACTCGGTGTCCTGAACAGGGTGCGGCGATTCTTCACGCCGGATCAGTTGTGCCTTTTGTACAAGACACAGGTGCGATCTTGCGTGGAATATTGCTCGCACCTCTGGGACGGTTCCGCAAAGTACCTTCTCGATGCCTTGGACAGATTGCAGCGGCGCGCTATACGCATTATCGGCAGTGCAGAGGTCACTAATGCTCTCGAGCCCCTGCAATTGCGTAGAGATATAGCGTCACTCAGCGTCTTCTACCGCTTATACCACGGCGAGTGCTCTGAAGAGCTTTTTGACCTCATCCCACCTTCTCCCTTTCTCCATAGGAGTACGCGTGCTGCTCTCCGGAGTCACCGCTGTACTGTCTCGAACATTCCATCGCGCACAAAGAAATTTGGTGACTCGTTTTTCTGTCGCACTTCCAAAAGATGGAATAGTCTACCAGCGCACGTTTTCCCTCCTTCCTATGACATGGGGTCCTTCAAACGAGGCGTGAAGAGGCACCTTGTGGGCCGGCAGGGTGAGGGTGACTGATGCTGCGTTGTTTTCTCGCTGCACCAGTTGTCCTTACGTCTGGACTCCATTTCCACTTAACATCAGGTGGAGTGGAGTCATTTGCTGAGCTATGTATAAAAAAAAAAAAAGAAAAAAAAAATATAATGTTGGAGCATTACTTTTTGACAACAGTTTTCGTCGCCGAAAAATAACATAGAATTTAATTGATTTTTTTTCTGTATGACAGCTAGGATTCTAGGAAGCAGGTGCCCTGTATTCAATTGTTGAGTAGTCAAAAATCTGTTGCTGACCCTTATGTTTAATGTAAGTAAAAAGTATAAAGTCTACTGTCCCACTGGTATAGGTTGGTAGGGGGTGTCAGTATAAACTTTAAAGTAGTGTATAGCGGGTTGTGTGGTCAAAGACCTCTATCATTAAAATCAAGTCATCGTTAACTAATGGCTACAACAATTTTTAATGATTAATGTAAAAAAAGTTTTGATCAGCGGTTCCCGTCAAACTCTAAGTAGACCAATTACAAAAAAATTCAAAGGGTACAACAATGCGAGCAATGCCAAAATAGTTAATTAGCATTCAAGTGTGAAACGGCACACTAATTCGGCAAAGTGAGTGACGCGGTGAGCCGGCGTCGCCACCTGCGGATACGGCCGGATGTTAATCGCGTAAAGAGCTAATTGTCTGTGCGGATTCCGCAGGTAAACACTACAGCCGCCGCCATTTACACACTGCCACACATCGGGAGCTGGGAAACGGTTGGATGTGGTTTGTTTGCGTGATTTGCTGTGTAATTGTTGAGGGTACGATTGAAAGTTGAGTTTTAGTTTCACGGCAAGTGTTAAAGTTTTACTAAATAATTTTTGATGATTTTAGATGACCGCCGACTTGCAGCCTACAGGTCTTTTAAAAATATTATCTTAGGCACCTGTCAACCACTTTTCGCATAGGTTTTACGTAAACACTTTAATCAACACTACATAGTATACTCGTAAAGCAAAGTCGCTTCCCGCTGTCCCTATGTAGGTATGTATGTATGTATGTATGCTTAGATCTTTAAAACTACGCAACGGATTTTGATGCGGTTTTTTTTAATAGATAGAGTGATTCAAGAGAAAGGGTTATATGTATAAATACATGAATATAGTAGAGAAATACTGATAATTTTAGAGGTTTCACATTTTTTGCGCTTACATTGCAAACAATGTGAAAAATGTGAAAAATGTGTGTAAAATATTTTGATCTATCTCGTAGGGTTCAGCCAGCGTTTGCGCTGGCTGAACCCTACGAGATAGATCAAAATATTGTACTACGTATTGTACACCTTAAAAAGGTCTACAAAAAAGTCCGCGATGGTATATGTTTATCTCTTAGGGATAACCCACAATAATCATTTTTTTATCCTTTACTTTTTACGAGAAATAATGACTTATTTATGAAGCTATTTTAAGCAATACAGCATTAATCCTTATCCAATTAAGTACCTTAAATACATTTTGCATTTAATATAGATCAATACGACCTTTACAGCATGTAATTTAAATGAATATTTTTGAAGATGTTACAGATTTAAAATGCAGGGAGGGTGTATCGCATTGCACCCGTGCGAAGCCGGGGCGCGTCGCTAGTATTTAAATAAAACACATTTTCCGTATCTTGTCATTTCAAACACTTTACACGGTCCGTAGATACAGTGTGGAGACTTTTAAAAGGTGCTTCACTCTATTTATTTATTTAAGTAAACCAACAGCGTAACCTTAAAAATAGTTCTTATTGTAATAACTAATGGTAAAGCTAATAATAGGTTTACCTTAAACTAATTGTTAGTATTATTATTGTGATCGTAGACAGTGACAAAATAAAATTAAGTAAAATTTAATAATCAGCGAAGTCACAAACCTATGCAAATAAATCCTTCAGCTGAGTAGAGAATAGAAAAAAAATAAAGTTAGCTACGTTTTATAAATTTTGTAAGTTACGGCACAATTTGGACATTATACAAAAATAACAAAGTTTTAAAAAAACGTGAAAAAATAAAACTTATGACTTGCTTGAGATGCTGTACAACTCGCTATTTAAAACTATGTTAGAGATTTCGAATAGTTCCAATACAAAATGTTTTTGTTTTGTTTATATAATTTTTAACGCAAATTTTGTTGCGAACAACAACTGGGAAAGCACCTGACCCGGTATGTCAGAAGGGTGCAGGTTCAAATCCTGCTCGAGGAAATTTTTTCAACATTTGGGTTTTTTACTTTCAATACATTAAACTTAGTAATAAACGTGTGTGCGATACGCGTGAGAACGTTATTGCTAGCATATCTAGTGGAGTGTCGAGGAGTGTGCAGCAAGGGAGTGTGGCGAGTACGTCGCGCCGGAGTGCGAAACGCCATATCCTTCACCAGTCCCGCACAGTCCAGGTACTTACCCGTTTAAGATGTCGAACAACAAACACATGTCGTTCACTTCTGGCATAGTAGGTCACTAAGTGTGACTCATGTTCAGGTATCAGTTAGTGGTATCAACCACTTAAATAAACCAACCACTTATGTCATAACTTTAAGTTACCTATAATTTCCGAGGTATCATCTCCACGCGCAGGCTTCGGTTCGTGGCTCCCCGTCACACTATTACACGTGCGCTATTACGCTAACCATTCATCGTGTACACGTTACACGCCGTGATTTAATTCCGACCGATATTTATTATGCGAACGCTTGCGTTTGACGACAATTTCGACTTAATTGCCTGAGGGCTCCGATGACATGTGATTTGCTTAATTTACATTCTAACCTCGCATTAAAATTATGGGAATACGAATGTGTGGCGGTTCGAACGTTTGCGCTTTAAGTTTACATGTGAGATTAGTTAGGTTTAATTGCGTATTGGCTGTTTTAAATGTTGTCTGGCGTTGTAGTGATTGCTAAGGGGCGGGAATCAGAGGTAAATATAAACAACATGTGGCAAAATAACCGCAAACCCTGAAAGAAATGTGTTACTCTTAGAAATAAACTTAATTAAAACGAAAGTATCTATGTTTATTTAAAAAGGCTTCATTGCCTTGATTCATGACTTAGTTTCGTTAGTTTGTCTGTTCAATAATGGCTGACTGTAATTTACAACATCATACTTACATAGAAATGGCTGAAATCGATTATTGATATTTAACAAACTACTTTCAAAGTGTGTAACATGTTGTGTATGACACATGTTCTGTATTTAAAAATAACTGTTGAGTTCTTCTGGTTCTGTTTAAATTGCTTTTTGTCCCATAATATGGGATATGCGTTCTTATACCATTTATCCGATTGCGATAAAACTTTCGAAAACTGTGCGCACACCCGATAAGTTTTAAAAAAACGTATGGGATACGGATATTCACGTGGACGAAGTCACGGGCAGGCCGTTTGTTATTAATAAATCCTCAGTAGGAATCCCAATGGCTACAGGAATATATCCATTTGTGTATTGACCTAAATTTAAACTGCCTTTTTTATTGAACTATATCACACTCCGATCATAAAGCAGACATTTTCATTAATGTCGAAATGTAAAGCGCAGTTATTTCAACATAATGTTTTACAGCCGTTTGGGGTATTTTTATGTGACAAAGGGGGAGATGTTTAACAGAATGAAAACACAAGAGGACTGTACGAGTCTGCATGAAAATCCGAGTTATGTTTTATAGTGGACGTGGGATGAATAAGAATGGAATGAAGGGCGGTTTATGTGTAATGCGGCCTTACATTGACGATTTTCTTTCACCAATCGCGTGGTTGACAAAATAACGTATCTTTTTGGGCATACGATTTTTATCGTCACTTCTTTCGACACGTGTCTTGCCTATACTACGCCTGCTACGGTTTTCGTAGCGACTATTGTCGTAGCAACCCACGTCGTATAATGAGCTTAAGGGCGGACTTTTCTCTTTTATGTAATTCAGAGATGATTGTGTGAAATAGAAATGACTATAGCGAGCAAAATCCCCATTATGATAGAAGGTAAATAAACCACGTACACCTTTTTATAAACGATCTTACAATTCGTCGTAGCAAAGCGGCACCGCTCGCAGCGTCGCGTCGACGGCATTTGGCAATTCTTTATTATTCATGGGGCGATCTTGCTCGCAGAGTGTTTTATATGAGCGACGATCGAGTATCAATTTGTACCGAACGGCCCCGCATTAGCATACCCGTGTGAGGCCTACATTGTTCCACGAAGCCCGGGAGGGTGGCACTTTTCCCTCGTTTGACTCCTTGATAAATTCTTTGTAAGCCATATTGGTTGTCGTTGTGTTACCTTATAGATAAAAAGACGGTTTTTTGTATTTAAAAGTTGCAATAATCACTTATAGCCTGCTGATTTATAAAACTTTTTATTTTTATTTTATACAATTTACGAAATCACTAATATATAAGCAATAATTTTTGACTTATTTAGAAAACTTCCATCAAACTAAAAATTCACAATATCACAATTATTTTTAAATAATCTATATATTAATACGTGAAGCAAAAACTTTGTACCCCATTTTACGAAAATTGCGCGGACGGAGGAGTATGAAAAAATCTATGATGTAAACATAAAAGAAAGCTACGAATTTTAGTTAATCATACAAATAATGAAGTACCAAAAAAAACACTATAGAATTTACAGGAAAATTTAAAAAAAAACAATAATTATTTCTAAAAAGAAAGAATTTATCTCAAAAATGGCAAAATCTGATAATAAAACAAAAACAATGTGGCATATCATAAAAACAAAAACAAACAAATCGCTTTCTAAAAATCATAAAAATATTCTATTAAATATTAATGGTGAAATCATAAAATCACCCACAGAAATTGCCAATTGCTTTAATAATTTCTTCGTCTCCGTAGCAGATGGAGGAAATTGCATAAATAAATCAGGCAAACCACCCACATATACCACAATAGAGAACAGTATGTATCTAAGACCGGTAGATGAGAGAGAAGTTAAAACTTTACTGCAAGACCTCAAAACCAAGTATAGTTCAGGAGCCGATGATATACCACCTATTCTTTTAAAAAAGTGTGCCTCTGAACTAACAGTTCCTCTAGTTAGCTTGATAAACCAGTCCTTTGATGAAGGCAATTTCCCAGACTTACTAAAAATTACAATCGTTCGTCCAATTCACAAAAAGGGTAGCAGAAGTGACCCTAGTCACTATAGGCCCATAGCCCTAACCCCATCAGCCTCAAAAATATTTGAACGAGCAATGGTGGATCGTATGTGTTCCTTTTTTGAAAAATATAATGTCTTGGATGATCGCCAATATGGCTTTAGAAGAAATAGATCAACAGTTTTAGCAGTTTATCACTATATTCAACAAATACAAAAATACCTTAACGAAGGAAACTATGCTGTAGGAATCTTGCTCGATATGACAAAGGCATATGACAAAGTAAAGCATGAAATACTCCTTTCTAAATTATATTGTTGTGGTATAAGGGGTAGCGCGTACGCATGGCTGGTGTCATACCTAAAAATAGATTACAATATGTTCAAATTGACTATCGGGACCCACAAACTGGTAAGTTGACGCTATTTAGATCTGACCAAGCAACACTGAACTGTTCTATCCCGCAAGGAAGCGTTGTCGGTTGTTTACTCTTTCTTATATACATTAATGACTTGCCTAAAATAATACATACTCAATGTGTTCTCTTTGCGGATGACGTCTCAGTTTTGGTTAGATTTGAAAATGAATCAACGTGTCAGACAGAATTAAAAATGATATTTAAAAAAATTACAGAGTGGTTAAAAGAGCAAAACTTACTAGTCAATTACTCTAAAACAAAACTGATTGAATTTAGACCCTATCAAAAATCCCCCTTGAACGTAGATTTAGAAATAAATGACTCTCGTTTAGAAAAAGTAAAAACTTGTCCTTTGTTGGGCCTTGAAATTTACTCTTATCTTAACTGGAAAAAGCACATCGAAAAAATTAAAGCAAAACTAAGTCGTTTCACTTATGCGCTCTATGAATTAAAACTAAGTACAGACCAGAAAACTGCCACCACAGCATACTACGCATACGCCCACTCGTGGCTAAATTACGGAATTATCCTTTGGGGAAACAGCACAGATGTACACGATCTCTTTGTGCTCCAAAAAAAAGTGTATTAGGATAATTATGAATATAGACATAATGGACACTTGCAAGCCCTACTTTATTAAATTAGAAATTTTGAGCCTTACTTGCATGTATATTTTTGAAATGTGTAAGTTCATAAAAAACAACCCGTCAATCTTTAAGAATGCTGAATCTGACAGCTTACGGGCTCGGAGAGCTCATAATAAAAACAAATTTAAAATACCAAAGAGTCGTATGGCTATGTTTAATTCTAGTCCCTATTGTACAGCAATCAAAATACATAATAAATTACCTACCGAACTGAGATCAGATCCTAATCCAAAAACATTCCTAAGAAAATTAAAATCTATATTAATTAAAAAATGCTACTATAATTTAAATGAATATTATAATGACAATGAATTCTATTTGATATAAATTATTTATGAATTGTTGTAAAATAGTAATATGTACAAGACATTAATAAGTATAAGTACAAGTATTAAATAAATATTTTTTTTTTTCATTACAATTTAGAAATATATTTTAAAAATAATTAATTCCGTTGCACGTCCATTCATTCATTAATTTGCTAAGCCCAAATGGGTATCATGTTGTACTGGAATACTATTGATGACTCTACCTTTGTATCACATTCATGAACAGCAATAAATACTTTGAACTTTGAACTTTGAAATTTCGCACACTTATAGTTTATATAGAGAAGGAGTACAGAATGTTAATATGTTTTTTAAATTATGCATAAGAAATACATTGAATCAATAAAACATACATTACACACATTACCATGTATTTGACACATACGCATATGTATTTGACACACATGCATAATAATCTATACTCTTTTCAAAAATTTCAAAAATGGAAGAGGAGCGGCCGAATCTGCCAATTCCAAACGCACATTCTTACTTTTTAATTTTTCATTGCTTAGGATGCAATCCGTGCAGCCTTAATAAAATTACGGTCGAATTTCGACCACTGGGCGACCACTAGTGTATAATAAAAACTGTATTTCTTAGTTACTTATAAAAGTAGGTAACTCATAGTTTTAAATTGAGTCATATAGATTTCTTTCCATCCCTAACTTTGTGGTAATTCACAAAGCGAACTTTAAATCAGATAACCAAAACCCAATCTAACTATAGTGTTAAACTACGAGCTACAAAGTCACTTAAGTACAACGTATACCACAATAAATAATCTCAATAGACCGCAGAAAGCTAACGTTCAGCTAAAACAGGATTTCCGTAATTAAGATGCAAGTCGCCTAGTTATCGCGTTCTACAAAACGCAAATCCCACAAAGCCGGCGCGATGACGTCACTCCGCAATACGTTAAGGAGCGCTTATGAGTGTTCATTAAAGATACGATAAAGACGTCGGACGAGCGCGGAGCCCTAGATGGCGTTGGAGGCATCCCTGGATGCATTATAAAGGCTAGACTAACATCTAGTACTTAGCGTCTTGCCGGCTTATGATGACTCCCGTTTTTGTGGTTTACGACGCCCCACCGACGACGCTTTAGTATTCGAAGTGAAGAAGGAAATAGAAATGTCGACTGTGTAGTATTAGGGTAGCTTGAAATAAATGTTGTATTCGAGATTGTTGTATTGTTGAGTAATCATATAATAATCATTATGTACTGCCGCACTTTGAGACGGCAATTACCCAAAATTATTAGATAATAATTATCGAAACTGATTTTACAATAAAAATTTATAGGTGTAATTATTTATTTAGGTTTTTCGTAACTTACTTTATACTAAGCCTTAAATAAGGCTTAACACATATTTAGTAAACTTGCTTGGCCATATTCGGTGCAACACAAAAAAACATCCAGTAAAGTTAGCATCTAATTACTGCTTTAAATAAATACCTAAAACCTTTCTTTAGTCTTGTGTTACACAAATCATTAGTAGGTACAACGCCATTCGAATGTTGAAAATCTTTCATAATCAAACACAGCTTCTCAAACTATTCGTAGCAAAGGCGTCTGTATTTTCGGTTACCAAATGAACATCAGTAGCACATAGTTGTAACGAGGGGCTGTTAATTTAAATTTAGTATCTTAGCTTCGCGTAATGAACGCGAAGATGATTGTTATAATGGGATTGTAGTGCAGTCTCGACGTCGTCGTGTGGAGATAGCGCCTTCATTAACTGAGATTGAAAATGCGAAAATTGATCTGCATGTAGTTTTCAAGATGGCGTGCGCTCTTGTTTTAGAGTTATGATGTTTGTTCGTATTTTCCTCATAAAAACAAAAGAGATTTATATCTGATATTTATCGAAATTTGTTAATTTAGGTATGTGTAGTTTTATATATCTAGATATTCATTTGACCACAGAGTATAACCTCCTGTGACAAATTCCCACCTTTAGCCCCTTACAAATAGACACAGAATAAGGTCCGAATAGTTGTTCCGTGTTTTGTTCCTGTCATGTAAACGTCATTTCAAATTAGAGTGAAAGAGTCAAGACACGGAATAACTATACGAAGTTTATTCTTTGTTTATTTATTACAGAAATATTAAATAATAATACTTCATCATCATCATCATCATCATCATCTCAGCCAAAAGACGTCCACTGCTGGACAAAGGCCTCCCCACATAATAATACTTATATAATAATAAATATTAATACAACATTTAGTATGCTGCAGAGAAATTAATAAATTTGCAAGTCATATATCTGTACTAGCTGTGCTCGCGACTTCGTCCGCGTGGAATAGTGACTTTCGGCAGCATTTTTAATTTTTTAGGCTCTTGTTCCCGTTTTTGCAACATTTTTCACTGATGCTTGGCTCCTATTAGTCGCAGCGTGATGTTATATAGCCTAAAGCCTTCCTCAATAAATGGACTATCCAACACAAAAAGATTTTTTCAATTCGAACCAGTAGTTCCTGAGATTAGCGCGTTCAAACAAACAAACTCTTCAACTTTATAATATTATAATATAGATATAGATTTGGAATTTGATAGAAGGTTCTGCGGGTATAGATAGTGATTAAGAAACTTCTTCGTCAAAATTGACGTTTTATAATGGGCAATAGAGTTATGCTTTTCCACATGAGCAATAGCGTATAAGAGATCTGGTCATAGATAATCCACCACGCTGCTGGCCTAATGCAAGTATCAACCCGGGTTATAATGTCTGTAATCTTACACGGAGAAACTCAAAATATCTTAACTTAGACACCAGTATCCAGTAACCTGACATTGTGAAAGTTGCTACTTACTTGTAATACCCACGCGCTAGCCGATGCGCCATCGACCTTTCCTTAGTGTACCTTAACAAATATGATAAATAATTTGATTTAAAATTTAACAAAAAGGCTTACTGAAAAGTGGCAAAACCTCTCAAAATACAATGTTGGAGCATAAAATTGGGAACCGATTCGTCGCACGTCGTTCATGCAAATTTATGAGGCGGTGGCAATTTTTAATTACCACTGTGTCTGAGCATCTGTCTGGAGACGACTCGTGTTGCCTGAGTAGCTGTGAGCCGAAAGTAGCGCCACAGCCAATGTGATATACAGTACCGCAGGTTTGAGAACACTTAATCCGATGACTCAAGTGGTAGAATGGAGTGGTTTGTTATTTGAGTTCACTTACTCCGATGATTCATGTAGTGAATTTGAGTGGTTTGTTAATTGTTTTTTTTTAATACATAAGTAGGCTAATGATTCCGCTCCACATGTTGTTAAGTAGAAGCGGATTTTAGATGCGATAACAACTAGTTTAGGATTGCGGAGTTCCGGACCCATTCAATTTATGGTATACAACTCTAAGTTGATATACGACTCTTTAGGCCGACAGTACTTACTGTTTTATCGAAAATGCGCTTAGCCTTGATCTCACTTGAAGGGAAGTTATGATAATACCAATAAAACTGGAATCAATACATTACCCCAGCGTGAAACGAACTAGCATCTTCTGGGTGGACACCGTTCCATGCAAGACCTGTATTTTTTAACGGTTCTATACGTTTAAATAAAAAGACGTTGCATATAAGAGCTCTCTAATGGTGAAGACTGACCAAAGCGTATCATCGTAACGTAACATGTTCGAACATTCGTATGGTCAGTACAGTGAGCCGAGCCGCTCGCCGCTCGCTCCGCCCTGTTATGTCAGACAGCAATGACGTGTCAAGCTCGCCGCAAATAGTACGTTACGGTTACGTTACGATGTTCACTCCGGTCAGTCTCTACTTTTACTTTTAAAAATATTCAAAATCGTGAGGTACTGCTTTTTAACTTACTGTATCGTCCCCAAGCATGCAGGTGACAACGCCGCGAGGCGCCGCGAGGCGTCGGGGAGCGGTTAAGTGCGGCATTTTACGGCTTTTATGCATATTTGATGGCGCCTCCATAATCTCTGCGGCCGGGGGAGCCTGGAACACTTCACCTGTATTGGATATGAATCGCAGTTAACTTATGTCGACGCCGCGGTATTCATCTTTAGCTAACGGATTACCTTGAGTGCTGACTAAAATGCCGTTTCTACGATGATAAGTTACTTGATGCACTTTTATGGTATCGATTTTTTAACACCGTTTTTCTTAAAAAATAAACTCCGAAATAAAATTTGGTGAATATTTATTATAACTACGAAGAAAAGTATTGCTTAGAAGGAATACTGTTTTCAAAAATAACATTTAAGAAAGTTGTTCTCCAACACAATAGACGTACGTACCCGTACATATATTTATAGAATTTAAACAATATAACGTATATACTTACATAGATGACATGACAACTTGAAAAGGTTTTATTTAAGTTGGTAAAAAAACCTAAGCATTTCGTCATTAGTGCTTTCCACGAAAGATTTAAACCACTATATAGAATTGGAAATACTCCTATGAAGTTAGCGTCTTGTACTGTAAATGCTGTATCTGAAATTCTGAAGAGAAATATTTGTTACTTTTTTTTATTATTATTATTGAAGAATTGCTACACTTTCATTCACTTCTCGGTATCATTTTGATTTGAACAGTTTGCATTTTACCAAACACAAAAGCAGTTTAGACCGTCCATTAGATTACAAAATTCCATTTGATATTATTTCAAGGAATTATAGGTAAGCCTTCAATAATCCATCGTCTGAACGGCAAAGTCGATGAATTTGAAAATAATGAAGGGCATTAGACGCCACGGGCCGTATCAATTACCAGCAAGCATTAAGGGTTGTGTATTAAAATCGAATTTACGTACCAGTTTGTTGCGTAAATATAAATTTCAACATGTGTTGACTTACAAGCTGTTGATACAGTATGGTTGGCACGATATTTAGAGGTATTTTTCATGGATGTAAAGATAAACGGATCAATCAGTAATTAGGTACGGAATTGTATTGACATATTTTAAGATACTGTGATTCCTGTTATTCCAAAAAAATATGTAAAGCTAAGCTTGTTTTTAAACTGATTCGATTTTTGTTAATAAAAGCATATTGAGCCAGCCTCATATCAGTTTAGATCATATTTAACTAAACACTTCCTTTTAGAATATCAGCATAAGCGTAGAAATAATTCAATTAGCAAAGAATATGTTATTCTACTATATTTTATTTATATTAAAACATTTCCAAAAGATACCCAGCTTAAGCAGTACCTAATAGTTTTTAGGTGTCTTACCTAGTCATAAACTAAATCTATGTATTAATAATTGGCACTAATGTTATTCGAGGAGCTCGATGGCGCAGTGGTTAACGCGCCCGGTCTGCGAGTGCTGAGGTTAAGCAACTTTCGCAAAGGCTGGTCATCGGATGGGTGACCAAAAATTTATCTACTCGAGCTCCTCCGTGCTTCGGAAGGCACGTAAAGCCGTTGGTCCCGGCTGCATTAGCAGTCGTTAACAACCACCAATCCGCACTGGGCCCGCGTGGTGGTTTATGGCCCGTTCTCCCTATCCATCCATAGGGAAGGCTCGTGCCCCAGCAGTGGGGACATAAAAATGAGCTGATGATGATGATGAATGTTATTCTAGCTATTATACTCTAGATAATGTGATCTTGAAAACAATTAAGTAGACAGAACTCTCTGCATATACAATGTTACACTGTGCTTACCGGCCAACCGTACATTTTAAATAGTTCGGTGACCGCTCGGGCCAGATCAATTAAAATCGCATTTTGGAACGTTCAGGAACACGTAAATCCATAATTTAACGACAGAAAACCAGTGCTTATGTTATTACGCCTCCGTTACCCTTTGTTTGTCAATATTAAATAAAGTAGCCCCATTGAAACATAGTTCAAAACTATAATTATGAATTTGTATTGCTAACGGAAATGATCAATTCATTTTTAGTTCTATGACTTTAAAAAAATTATGAAGTGATGTTTGCGTCATTGAAAAAGGTTTCACTGACGAGTATTTTTATACTCTTGCCAACGATTAAAATAAACTTATAGTCATGTCAGAAAAAAATACCGTAATAGTTTACCACCGCCATTTTGAAATTAACTTTATGTTTTCAAGAATAATTAAAAATAACTTTTATTTGTCTTTGTTACAGGATCGAGATAATGGGGAGATAACACATAAACTATTCCGTCCTTCCACATCTAAAGGGTAAGCAAATAGCTTTAAGCAATTATATTATTTCTTACACCATCCACAACCATCCACAATCAGAATATTTCAATCAAGAGCTTTCTATGATATCATTAATATAACTTTTTTATAAAATTCAAGGTGAAAGTGGAACATAGTCCAAGTTTCGGTTATTAAATCTAAATTTATTTTTTTAAACAGTAACTATTTATTATTTTAAACTTCAACCAAAAAAGCCCAAAAACATTTGTTGGACAAATAATAGTTAGCTGTCTTTCGATGCTCCTGTATAAACAACAGCGCTCATGCCACCTTAGATTGTATGTAACTTTTTCTCTTTATATTTTCCTTGCTCACCATTTCAAGAACATGTTTTTGTGTGAACGTCATCATCATTATCACCGTCACCAGCTCATATTATGTCCCCACTGCTGGGGCACTTCTCTATGGATAGAATAACACCACAGGAGAACGACCCATAAACCACCAGGCGGGCCCAGTGCGTATTGGTGGTTGTTAACGAATGCTAATGCAGCCAGAACCAATGGCTTAACGTGCCATCCAAAGCATGGAGATGCTCGACATTATACTTTTTTTTTATACCTAGCACGGCAAATGACTCCATACCACCTGATGTTAAGTGGAAATGGAGTCCAGACGCCAAGACAACTGGTGCAGCGTGAAAACAACGCAGCATCAGTCAACCTCACTCTGCCGGCCCACAAGGTGCTTCTTCACGCCTCGTTTGAAAGACCCTATATCATAGGAAGGAGAGAAAACGTGTGCTGGTAGACTATTCCATCTTTTGGAGGTGCGACAAAGAAACGAGTCACCAAATTTCTTTGTGCGCGATGGGATGTGTGGCAGTGAAGCGATGACTCCACACCTATCCGATGATCGGTCTTTGCGAAAGTTGCGTAACTTCAGCAATCGCAGACGGAGGGCGTTAACCACTGCGCCATCAAGTTCGTCAGCTCCTGTAGTGTAATAAATTATTATAATGTCTCTGCATTTACGAGTTAATTCGAATATCTATCCGACACAAGTTGTAACGCGCAGCCCGCGGCGCTGGTTACTCCACAGCGCGCGCTGCAATTGTCGCGCTACATATTTACACGTTTATATTTATGGATTTATGGAGCGCGCATAAATATGTGTGGGGGAGCGTGATCCCGCGCGCGTAATTATTGTCTGACTTATTGGCGAACCAAGATAACACGTACTTCGCGACCAGCCGCTTCAGACCTCCGCAACTTCTCACCGACACCCCGCTGATCGTTACATTGTACGCAACAAAAAGGGATTGGTATTCCAAGTTACAGTTGCGGCACCGTCTACCGCTTGGAGGCTAGCAGCTTTATCTGCCGGCTGTTGATCGTGACTTTCCGACGAGATTTTGGTAATTACGCTGATTATGAGCGAGGATCGTTCTTCGCCGTTTTCTAAAGGCTCCCCAGAGAGAAATAAGCGATAGAAATAATGTTAACCAAGATCGCAATTGGCTAGGAGACATTTGTCACGGCGCCATGTGCCTGCGGGTGGACGTAAACAAATCCAATTACTCTTGTCTTGTTATGTTTGAAATACAGAATATTAATCTATGAACTACTCTTATTGATGTACTACTCTCTTCGTAGTTGATTATTTTGTTTTAATTAAAGCCTCTTATGAAAAAGTAATTACATATACGCACTATCTGATTACTTGGCAACGGCCTCCATCATTGAAAACTGTAATCGCTTTAATGATGGGTACGGGCTTAATCACCACGCTTACCGAATGATCACATGACCAAGTGATCACAAACTGACTGTGTATCAAAAAATCTGAAACTTACTTTGCCTGATCAAATTTTGACAATTAAACACACTTATCTATAAATAAACTTTAACATCTTTGAAAGTTGGAATAGTTAAATAACAAACACAATCAATAACATAAGAACCTTCAGGACGACTTCGTACACTTTCCCAAGTCGTCCATATTCCCAACTCGTCCATTTTTCTAACTCGTCCCCCTACAATTCCTATCTTGTCTACTTCCCAACTCATCCATATTCCTTACTCGTCAACGAATCACGACAACTTATGTCAATGTCAACAAAAGTCAGGTAGGTATTTTATGATACACACACACACACACACACACACACACACACACACACACACACACACACACACACACACACACACACACACACACACACACACACACACACAATACACACACGCACTCACACAACACACGCGTTCACACTCCCACACACGTACACCATACACACAATCATACACATACATACACACACACCTTGTATTGTACTTTTTTTTTTCTTTCGTTTTTTCCTTTTCTTCTAAAATGTTTACCTAAAATTAATGCTATACCAAGTTATTATATGTAATAAAACAAATTTGACCATACCATGCATGTATGCATAATGAAAAAAAATTACATTTATTTATTATTTATTTATGATTTATTTATGATTATATTGATTTTTACTGCCTCATTTTAGTTATATTTATAAACACGAAACGGAACACATGCACCAAAAACTAAATCACAGGGCTTAATAACGGAGAGTAAACGAAGATACTTAACCTTGTTGCGAAGTTTGATCCAATAAACAAAGTTCGGAACAAACGAATGCATTAAAGTCACCCGCGAAGTGATCCAATCGTAATATCGCACTCGCAGACATCGAAAGTTAGTATGCATTGACTTTGAAAAGTCGTCCAAAACTAAGTTGGGTTATGTTTATGAAACTATTCGGATGCGGGTGTGTGCCGCCGATACACATGCAAGAACTCGCGCCCAACTCGAGGCATAGTTCGCTAAGTGGAACAGCTGTAAAACAAAGTAGCGAAGGGTCTAGGAACTTAGTGTGTACGTTGGCAACTATTCGGCGAGCATGTGTCCTCCGCTCGCGGCAGGCGCGCGGCGCGGCGCGACGGCGGCGGCAGGCGCCGGGCTGAGCCGCGACCGACGGCCACCCGTCGCCTATTTATAAATAAGCCAACTAGGCCCAACTAAACTGTTGCGGCGGCTTGATAACGAACCCAGCGCCTACGCTCCGCCGCCCCTCCGACCGCGGCGCGCGCTCCCGCGTGCAGATAAACTTTTAAAATGACTTTGGAAGCTTTTGAGCTTTTAATCGGTAAAGTTGTACAGACAGACAGTTCGGGCACAATCCTTGAACCGCTTGCGCCGGCGACGGCGGCCGCAAAACTTTGTTTTACAGGACTACTTTTCTTCTTGTTTCAAGGTTGGACTCTTAAAACAAACTCCGGTTCGACGGAGTTCGCGAACTCGGGCGCCAACAATTTACAAATTTCTCTCTTTCATAACAACTAACTGCCGCTCGGCGCGCCGGCGAAAGTTGTCCTGCGTAGATCTTAATCGCATTGTCTGTTGCGCTCGCGGCTCGAACAGCTGATTGTGACGACACAGTTTATCGAACTTTTGCTTTAATTTGCACTGCGAGTATCGCGCCTCTGGGGGAAAATGCAGATGCGATGTGTGAAGAGCGCATAAATAGAGTTGAAAATGGGGGCTTTTTTGCGCCAGTATGCAGTCAACGTCAGAATCGGAGGGCAGACAGACAGCAGGTGCCCTCCGACGCGTTTATTCAATCCATTTAAGTGATATCGATAGCATTGACTGCGGTCAAAAAAGGTGTTTACGAAATATGACTAATACCGCTCGAGCAGCGACCTTCAGCGACTTCTTTTTGTGTACCTACTCACGTCTCTCCTGCTCGTCTGCACGCGATGGGCATTTAATAAAGACACGTCAGTCTTTTATTTAAGATATGCCAAAACTCTTAAAAGCTTTTACTTAGTTGCTCCCGGGAGGGCGTCAATGCTATGTACATATGCCTGAAATGTAACGAATCGTGTGTGGTTTTTCTGTGTAGGGCGGTGCCTTTGAGGAAGCAGCGTTTCAGTCGGTACAAAGCTGAATGCAATATATCTAAAACTAAAACGAATCTACTGTAATTACATGCAGCGGTCGTAACATAAGCTAAATGCAGTATCGGGTATTGCGCGTAAATTTTACGTAACTAGAAATAAATAGGTTGCGGGTGTGTGGGGCGGGGCGGGTGGGCGTTCGCGTGCGCGCGCACCCGCCCGCGCCCGCTCGCGCGCCGCGGCCTCCGCATAGTCCGCGAATCGCGCCCCGCGAGCCGCTCGCACCGCGACGCTCGCTCCGCACGCCGGCATCGCTCCCGCACCGCCGCCGACAAACTTTTACAAACCCACTACGGATCCGCGACGCGCTACGGCTCTGTAACGGACGGGATGCGTTACAACCTCGCGTAATAAATCAAATAAAATTAACAGTGCTCTCCAGAAAGTGCTGTGTCGTTTGAAGTGAGCGCGTGTTTTAAAAATTAACTATAGTGCGCGATGTGGACTTGCCCTGTTTTGTAGCGATGTCGGCCCTAGTCCGACCTGTGTGGTAAGTCGACATTTTCTAAAACTTGGCAAATTGTTGCGTCAGCAGATTTTTTTACGACGCGAATAATTGAACATGTGAAATTGCGTATTTTTAAATTTGCTGATAGTGTTTGGCCGTTTGCACATACCTAGTATGCGGACGTTTATTTCAGCAGTGTACTCGACGTGAAAAGTTCAAGAAGTTTCAAGATAATAAAAATAATACGTTTACGCACAAATCCCACGCTCGTAAAACCATTTCACGAATTGCTTTCAATTATCTGATGAAATATGACGACGTTTTAGAATTAAAATAGTATGCTTGAGAAGATTTTGAAGAAAAGAGTGAATTGTATGCGTGCGTCTTGTATTGTTTATAATACCAATTTGAATCGCCCTTAGACATCAAAAACGATAATAAATTCAACGAATGCTCAAAATTTGTTATTCCTATTTTTATTGTAATAAATTTAAAAGTTTGAAATTGTTATACAGGCTATTACTACAATCGCAACACAGTCTTAAAAATATTTTTTGTGTAAGTCAAGTTTACACAATAAAATAAACGAACAATAAAATATTGAAAACGTTCAAATAAAATAAACAGCGAAAAGATAATAAAAACTCTTCAGCACATAAATAGCAGTTTTTGTTGGTTTTGAAACAGTGATTTATTATTTATTTTTATTTTTAGTGGAAAAAAAACCACTCAACTATTTATTGTGTAATTTGAATTAAACCATTTAGTAAACCAAGTTAGCTGCTTTAATAAAATAGTTAACCAATTTGCGATTATAAAGAATGGCGATGTATAAATGGCATATAGTTAAAAAAGGAAATCAGTTTTTTTACAATTCAACATTCAAAATATTTATTCAGTTTAGGCAACAAACATTTCCTCTTATGAATGTGACTACGCCATCGGTTCGTAGTTCTACAGGACAGGTGGACCTTGTACTGAGAAGAACGGGCAAGAAAATTAGAACCTACTCTGTCCTTTTAAACTTAAAAGCAACAATATACAATATAAATTTTATAAACAAGTATTTAAGTATTTAAAAGCAACATTTAGTGTTACTATAAAAATACTTTTTTTGTATCAATAACCAGTTTTGTTATGTAATTGAGACGTGTTTAAAGTAAACTTGCCTGAAACACAAATGTTGAAAAACTTTCCACGAGTAGGATTTGAACCTGCACCCTTCTGACATACCGGGTCAGGTGCACTCAGAATTGAGCTATCGTTGTTCTAATTAGCCCACCGAAATTATTCAGCACTATTTATTAAATGATATAAACAAAACAAAAACATTTTATAAACTTGCCTGATTTTATAAATAAACCAGTAAAACTTGTCTAAAAAAATAAACAGTAAACGATTTATACTAGATTTATCTGTGTCTAGTAGCCATACAACGAGATATGTTTAAATTAGGCTCTATAATCAATTTATGTGAGTGTAGAACAAAATGCTTAGGTATATACAAATAAAAAACTACAAAAAAATCGAAGAAATGTAAAAAAATATATCAAAACATTTCTTATGTCAAAACATTTTACCCATCGATATCTTATCCTTAAAGTTCTTATAACTACATTAATATTAATAGCAATATACACTCTTATCCAGTTTCTATTTCTATAAGAAAACATATGTTCATGTAAGTTCATTTAATTTTATCATCATCGTCGTCTTCTCAGCCAAAAGACGTCCATTGCTGGACAAAGGCCTCCCCCAAGGATCTCCACAACGACCGGTTTAATTTAATTTAAATCTTATGACTTTGGCTAAAAATCAAGACTACATCCATAAAAACAAAGTGTTCTGAAACAATTTGAAAATACAATGTTAATCGAAGTATGTTTCTGTTGGTAAGACAATTGACATAACGATACTTTAACAACACATACAAATTAAATGCAGAAGAAATCATAAAAAATCAGCTATCATAAAACCAAGTGTCCAACCTGTGTCCAAAAGTGGATGAACAAATAACTGAAGGAACAACAACTCTCGCAAATAATAAAACAAATGACGGCGTACTTCAAAATAAATCTCATAGAAAATAAAACAAATGACAACGTACCTACAATCACTTACGTGCACCATCGCAGGTGTTTAACCATTTTCCACGTGACGCCCTAGCGGCGCGGGCGGGCGGACCCAGCCCATCAGATAAAGCCTCAAATTGTTTCCACTCAACCACCGACCGCTATCTGATGGGACCAAATTATTTATTGTGTTGTACACCGACTGATTTATACGCACTTTGTAATAAGATTTCAGTTCATAATGTTGGGAGGATACCTTTGTTGTTGGAGAAGATAACAAGAAGATATTGATGATAGATATTAATGCTTACCTTAATAAAGTCGCATGATAGATAATACCGCTCCTAGTTCAGTGAGGTATTCATGTAACTATGGGTCATTGTTGACTGATCGAAACAAAATCATCAGTCTACATTAGTCCACTTCTAGACATAGACCTCTCCAAGTGCACGCCACTGAGCACGATCCGTGGCTACTCTTATCCAGCTCCTGCCAGCCACCTTGCGAATAAACTACAGTAAAATGTTAAAAGATGAATGGAAAATAAACCGAGAAATCCGAACTTCTTACGGAAGGTCGTGGGGAGCATAATACGTATAATACTCGGCCTGGCTCCGAATGCCACGGCCGACACGCGAGGACCCTCACACGGGACCCTTTCCCTATAGGGCTGCCATTTCACCACTATATTTAAATGAGAACGTTTCCTTGAATTGTGTAGAAAATCCGCTGTTACTTGTGTAAGCAATGTTAAAACTTCACTCGTATTCGGCTTCAAATTCAATACAGTATTCACGCTTTGTTCTGAAGTAGGATAGACAAACACAATCATAAAACAAATATCGAGTAAATAGGTTTTAAATGCAATACAGAAATAGTTACTTGTTTGAAGTTTTTCAGAATCCAAAAGTGTTTAGCACCCTAAAATTTTGTAGATCTTTAAATATGTTTCTGTGTGAATAAGCTTTTATATTATATTTATTTATTAAGCACCTTTCTTCATTTTCTAAGGAATAGGAGCGTTAATTTTATTATAAAAAGGATCAAATTTGTCTGGTAGTTACAGTTAGTTGTTATTTACAAAATCGAAGAAGAACTTTCATCAACTGCCTAATTAAATCCTCTCTCCTTTTTTATAAATTTCTTACCTGACAAACTCCATAGTTTGATATTGCGGCCATCTTACCGTACACATTTATGATTTTGCAATAAAAATATTAAATTTCTAAATTTTGTATGTATACACACATTCATTTGCCGACTCATCCTCACTCCTTTAACAACGTGGGCTAACGAATTAAAATCTTAATTTGATGCAAGAAACGCTGAGTAAGAGAGTGTAATGGGTAAAATATACAAGACAGTGTTTCCGCAAGACTCGGGTGGAGGGCCGCGCTACAACCCTCACGGAAAGCGACTCACTCGTCCATGTAGGGCTGTCGAATGTCTAATAGGATATATTTAAAATTTCTCGTAAAATTTAAATAATATAAATTGGCAAAGTGAAGATGGCTAGTAAGGCAAAATAATAGCTAGATCACTAATCCACTAGCTATCCTCGCATCTGGACTCTACTTTTACTTAAAATCAAGTATAGCGGAGTCATTTGCCATCCATACTATAAAAAATACCTATGAAATGTTTCAAATATTTAAAATTGATAAGTTATGTAATTTTTACTTATATAGTGTAAGCGATAAGTGTTGACACTAAAATGTGTTCTGTCATTTTCTTTACACTGATATTTAAATTGCGTCAGTAATAGTTACGCTACTTAAGATTAAAAATTAATGTGGTTAGCGATATCTTGTAGTAAATGCGACAATTATAAGTTTTATTATATTAAGTGAGTCACCAGTAACATTGAGGTGTATCATTATATTGATAGACTTACTACTTCAGACATATTTCATGAGAAGTAAACGCTTTTGCGGTCTTCGATGTAGCACATTCGCCATTAGGAGACCTATTTACTCGATTGTAAGTTGCAATGAATTATCAAAAAGCTCGATGGCGCAGCGGTTAACGCGCCCGGTCTGCGAGTGCCGAGGTTAAGCAACTTTCGCAAAGGCCGGTCATCGGATGGGTGACCAAAAATTTATCATCTCGAGCTCCTCCGTGCTTCGGAAGGCACATAAAGCCGTTGGTCCCGGCTGCATTAGCAGTCGTTAACAACCACCAATCCGCACTGGGCCCGCGTGGTGGTTTATGGCCCGTTTTCCCTATCCATCCATAGGGAAGGCTCGTGCCCCAGCAGTGGGGACATAAAAATGAGTTGATGATGATCAAAAACTGTGGATGATAGTTGTGAACTTGAACATACTGAACTTAATGCTACAAAAGAAACTACAAGTTTATCTTGATCTTAAATATTAAACACAAGGGCATGAGCACAAACGTCATAAAACTCATGAAATAAATCATAAGTTATAGTGCCGAGACTATAAGTGCAAACAATCAATTAAAATACATGTTGTAATTACAATACCAGAAATCACAATGACTTATTTACGTTATTTCAAATAGCTTACCAGTATTCACTTAAAACAATAACAACAAATTAACACTTATTTAAGAATGCTTTTGATATATACTTTTCTAAATGAAACAAACATATATTAGATAATATTATATCCTTGAAGGTTTTTCTGTTGTGAAATTAAACATTGCGATTATAAATTATCCTTATCTTTATTTTTAAAAACAACTATAACGGATCAAACCAATGTACCAAACTCTAAATTAAGATATTTAAGAGATATTATATTAAAAGGTATAAACCTCATTTTACTTTTGCTAGCCCTATTCAATTTCGCGAGGGTGCTGTAGGGCCGTCACATCACCGAATGCAAACAATACGCGATGCACTGGCGCTATTACCCCACATGCAGAACTCGGTTAAACTATTGTACTATTGATTTTTAAACTGGCATACATTGTAGTTCAAATTCGAGGTTGTATCGCACGAATTTCGATAATTCTCTTTAATTATCCATTTATTTTTTTAAGAAATCAAAGGCATCGTTTCGTTATATGTGGTTATTATAATTCAATGACATTATTTATAGTTTATAATATATATTTATTCGTAAGTATAAAATTTGCCAGTGATGCAATTTACACAAATTGAACAAGAACATGCCGTGATAGAGATTAATACCAGTTCACTATGCAACATTAAAATGATTAATTGACAACGAACACAGTATAATATAAATATTTGTATATTTTTTTAAATACAGTGAAAAAATTAAACGCCTACCAGTATTTTCACTGTATTTTATAAACTTTATAAATATTTAATTTAGCTTTAGTGCAGCAATTAGCACTTGAAAATAAAAAGTAAAAATTTACAGTATAATATATTTTACTTTAGTAAAGAAGATTACTTAGCTACAAACACTACTTACTCATCAAAATTATCATCTCTGAAAATAATACATAATAACAGAACTTGTCTGTCCAAAAATTACAACAATAGACTAATCAATTAAATTGTATTGTATCACATGTGACTCATGGGACAGTGAAGTTGTTAAACATGTACCCTGTTTACCTACCACTCATATAACAAATATGATATAATGTTATATAAAACTATTTTTGCAGCTCGAAAGGTTAACGCAAAGCTTGAGGAGGTAAATACCACTCTTTAGCTTTATATATTTGTAACCTTTTTTCCTGATATTATATGAATACTAGCTGACCGGCGGACTTCGTACCACTTTGACAGTTTCCATGACAACAAAACAAACAAATCATTTGTCCGCTTAATAACACCCGTATTCCATAATGGACCCCTATAGCAGCGCCACCTACCGGGTCCAATTGTAAATCTAAACCATTCTCGAATCCACTTGAACACACACAGAAAGTTTCATCCAAATAGGTCCAGCCGTATAGAAGGAGTTTAGTAACATACACACGCACAGAAGATTTATATATGTATAAACATGGTAAACGAAGGCATTTTTGCTCTTTTCAACAGGAATTGTAACAAAATAGCAATATTTTATAAATTGATGTGTGAACAAATCAGCCAGGCAGTTTGATCGAGCTCTACCACTAACCAAACGAAGACTTTTTAGAACTTAACCCCTTAACACATCACATTTTGCCCTCTGTCCTATTAAAAAGTAAATAGACACTTTCCGGATCCCATTCGTCTACGTTGAAGGAAAGTAACAAAATACACACGATAGAAAGAAACATAATACACGAGATATATAGATAAAACGTTGGCTATCAATATAACACACACAAAACCATGCAAACAAAATAAAATTAATACAATAAAAAGGCAAGTAACATACACACGCACAGAAGATTTATATATGTATAAACATGGTAAACGAAGGCATTTTTGCTCTTTTCAACAGGAATTGTAATAAAACAGCAATATTTTATAAATTGATGTGTGAACAAATCAGCCAGGCAGTTTGATCGAGCTCTACCACTAACCAAACGAAGACTTTTTAGAACTTAACCCCTTAACACATCACATTTTGCCCTCTGTCGTATTAAAAAGTAAATAGACACTTTCCGGATCCCATTCGTCTACGTTGAAGGAAAGTAACAAAACACACACGACAGAAAGAAACATAATACACGAGATAGATAGATAAAACGTTGGCTATCAATATAACACACACAAAACCATGCAAACAAAATAAAATTAATACAATAAAAAGGCAAGTAAAACAAGAAGATATACGTGTGCGCTGCAGTGCATAAAGGGCCAAGGCTCAGTGTGTCACTAACGTTTAACGTTTTTATTATTATGACGTAAACATTTTAAAATTGTATTTTTGCCAGCCCTGCAGGCCCCACTAACAGGGGTTGCAATGGGGCAGCGTACGTGCGCCTTGTACAACGCACGCAGTACAATTACCCCATTTATTTCAAACAAACTCTGTAGCAATATTGATTTTATCATTCTTATATTAAGGGTGAAATACTTGTTTTGTATTTTAAATACCTAAACTAAATCAATACTGGTAACTATTAGAATTATCAATGGAGCTAGGAAAGTTGTAAATAACAAATCAAGAACATTTTTGACTTATTTGGTTAGTCTTATCATCACTTACACATTCTATGTTCTAATAGAAAATACAGTTTTATAAAAAAATATGAAAGAACGATAAAGCTAAATTTATAGACAAAATATTTTATAAAAACATTCTTCATCTTTTTATGATGTTATCAGCAATCTGTTTACAGCGAGTTCTGTCTAAAAAAAGTATAACCTCAAAAACATATAACAATACCAAAAACTATACATATTATATATAACAAGAGTTAGTTTGATGCTGTCTAGATATTGCTAAGGCTTATTATATTAGAGTCTGAAATCAAGTATTTCTCTAGAATTTCCTTCGTACGAAAGAAGGTTCACTGCTCCTGGGCAAATAACGTTAATACTGGCATACGCTAGTGATACCACTAGGTTCCGTGCGGTCGCCCACGCGTTTCAATGCTGTGCAAATATACTGGCTATACTCAGTATCTGAGTCCTACTAACATTTCTCAGTCACAAGTTGCTGGAAGCTGAACTAAGCTTGTGTTTGAAGTCGAGAACTTTATGGTAACATTGACCAGATTATTTCCACTATCTTTACCATCTCTAATAACATAGTTTGTTCCATAAGGTTTTTAATGCTGCCTTTAAAAACTAAATGTAGTGCCTCTGCTGTCTTTCCATCACTACATATTTCCAGCAAAGAGCTCCTTTTTTAGGGTTTCGTAGTCAACAAGAAACCCTTATAGTTTCACCATGTCCGTCTATCTGTCTGTCCAACCCCAGCCTAGTTCATAGACTCTTTGTACTAGAAAGCTGTAATTTGGCATGGATGTACATATTAATCACGCCAACAAAGTGGTGAAGTAAAATTTTGAAATTTATTTTTTTTTAGGTTACCTGCCCTACACGTGAAGTGGGAATGTAATTTTTTTTTCTACTCCATAGTGTGGGGTGTCGTTGGATAGCAATTTCAAAAATATTGTGGGTTTGTGGAAGCAGATTTTTGATTGAGGCATCCGTTTGTGAACTATTAAGCTTGAAAGTGCAAAATTTTGTTAGAGTCAAGTGTATTAAATATTAATTATCCATATTTTAATATTACGTTAGTACCAACAATATATAATATAATGAGCTTTCTGTCTCTACCAAGGTACCAAGTCTCGACCAAGGTCTTCAAGATGGTAGTTATTGATAAGAGCCGTTCAAGTATTGGCATGAATCTGTATATCTTCTCTTATATGTGTTTTGTAGAGTTGTTACATATCAGACACCGATTTAAAAGGTTTATCAAACCTTTTTTAATATTTTACACAATAATGGGATGTAGAGCATTCGCACGAGTGATTGGGTTGTCGTTTTGGATTGGAAAGAAATCCAACATCATAGATAGATGTTGTCACTGGAATGTGGGATAGCAGGCTATGTCGAAGTAATGTGTAATAGTTAAGTTAGTAACCTTTAAGGTAAGAATCATAAATATTTGAAGCTTTTATGATTCTTACCTTTTTTTTCAGACGACCCTAAGTTATAAAGGGTTATCAAAAAAATCTATAGTGAGAAAGGGCATCGATAACATTTTAAAGATTTGCTGGCACTTAAGGGTGCTTGGATACATTCAAATAAATAAATAAAAAACTAGTTTTAAAATTGGTATATTTTAGAAAACCTTACAGAACCATACAGAGCTGTTTGTTTATCTATAACTATACTACTATATAAATCTGTAGGCTCTGTCTGAACATGCAATTTTTCTGACAAATTTTGGGATAAATATTCGTTTTATGACTCACTGACACTAATTCTACGATTGTCTGTCTGTCTGTATGTCTGTATGTCCTCTTATAACTCAAGAACGGCTTGACGGATCATGATGAAAATTTGTATGTAGTAAGAACATGAGATTGTGAAAATGATAGGCTATACATATTTTCATTTTATTTTATTCACAAATTTTCACACAGCGAAGCGGGCGGGTGTGACGGCTAGTTTAGTTATAAACGGTTTCATTATACAAATAATAACCTGACCAAAATGGCTAGTAAAATGATATTATAAAAACATATCCTGACTACTTATAATATGTTTATGTTCAAGTAAAAAGGGGTTAAAAAGATTTTCGAAGGATAATCACAACTAATTATGTAGACAATACCTACGTAATTCCATAACTTCTAAATGCCTGAACTGATTTAAATGTATGTAGTATTGTTCGAATGCTAAAATTATACCGAGTAATATAGGCTTGAAACTTAATAATAGATTATATGTTATCTTTGTCATCTATGTTATCTTATCTAGGCTTCCCCATTGGGGAACGATTAATGTTGCTTCAGTTTTTTACCCAATATGATTTTTTTTCATAATTTGGTGAAATTCGTTCTTTTATTTATTAGCTTAGATAATAGGTTATCAAAGATATGATCTATATAGTAAGTAATAAATACAAATAAGAGCAAATGGCAAAACATATGATTTCTTTAAAGAAAGAAACTTCTAGTCTATTAAAATTTGTTAACACTTAATACCTTTAAGACCTTTATAAACACTTAGTTGGCTATAAATCACTCTTGGACTTGACTGTTATACCTTAAACACATTGTTAGCAACTGCCTATTTCTTTTTTTCTGACAATTTTTTTTAAGTTACCATGGCTACATGGTGATGTTACATGGTTGCTTGGTAAAAATTTATCTTTAGCGATAAGGCCGCCATTTTTACAATTTCTTATGTTGTTCCCCATATGTTTTACTATGATGTACAATAAAGAATATTTCAATAATTCACTAATGCCAAGCGCCTACCAGTTGGAAAATAAAGAGATAGGTAACCAAGTTGACATTTAAAATAACGGTCCGGCAATCAATGGCAAGACAACTAACAGCCCGTTCACACATGATATCCGTATTTAAATTATGCTCTGTTCACACATAAATAATAATAAAAAAAAAACTTTTATTTTCTCTTTACAAATGATCGTTCTTAAAGTAAAGAAACAATGTACAATAAATACTTTTAAATTCATTTGTGAGAGACTGGTGTTTGAGCTAGGCGTAGGCCTGTGTTACAGATCACCAGGCTCCCAACCTGCACACATAGGCACCGTATTACGCTCAACGTATCCGTCGTTACTGAATGTGATGTTCACAAAACAAATTCGCAGTATATCACCGCTCCTCTACAAGGATGAACGTTGTCGTGTTGTGTCGTGGTGTGTGACAGTTTGTATCCGGTAAAGTTGTACGGATAGGTACGTAATATTTTTAATGTTCCGTCATCCAGTATTTCATGACAAAACAGAATGTCATAATTTACCGGACCGATATTTTTTACTGTATACAGAATACTGTGTCATGCATAAAGTCATTCATACAACTCCATACGCCATCAATGAAAAAAAAACGTATCCGATAAAATGGACCAGTAAAACGGAGACCATGTGTGAACGGGCTGTAAGATGGAATGTATTGTCCCGAACATTTCATCGCGCACAAAGAAATTTGATTTATAAAACAAGTTTCTTTGTCGCACTTCCAAAAGATGGAATACCAGTATCAGCACACGTTTTCCCTCCTTTTTATGACATGGGGTCCTTCAAACGAGGCGTGAAGAGGCACCTTGTAGGCCGGCAGGGTGAGGGTGACTGATGCTGCGTTGTTTTCACGCTGCACCAGCTCTCTTCGCGTCTGGACTCCATTTCCACTTAACATCAGGTGGAGTGGTACAATTGAAACATATTTTTCTCTTCTAGTGGAAAATGCGTTAAATATACCCATAATCTAAGATTTTTATAATTAACGGTTCAATTATTTTAATATTGGGTCTTTACTTATGAAATTAACGTTTTTTCTCACTTATTAATAGGTGTATTACTTCTAAAAGTCAATACCGGTTGTTAATATTACTATACACCTTTAATAAGGACTATATTACTTAGGCTTCAGTAATAACAATGATTATTAATATTGTGTCTTTATCGCCCAATACTACTACTTTTTTGTTCGCGGAATTGTCCTTTTATTTCATTGTACCTTTGAAGGGACTTGATTTTTTTCTTTTTAATGTCTGCTATATTTAGCTAGTGAAACAAACACACTACTCTACCATTTTTATAGTGTTAATATAAATAGATACTAAGAAAATTTAAAAAAACGACGGGTTGCACTCTGAGAGTGCCGGCAGAAGTGAAAACTTGAATATTAACGTTGTGCATTTTTGATATTTTGGAATGGTTAGGGAATAATTTTGCACGAATTGCTTCAATTATCAGTATAAAAGTACTATCATTTATGTGGTAGAATACAATATTTATTTATTGCGCTATCGTACACAAACATGACAATTTATATTACATTAAAAAGCACTCGAACATTCGCGCAAGCGCCCTGCGCCGCCTAAACGAAACAGCAGGCATACATTTTCGCCGCGCCGTAGCAAGAGAGGGGGATACTTCCTCACCTACGCCGCGCCGGCTGTCATCCGTCTTACGAATTTTCGATCAGGCCACGTGTCCTGACGCGAATTTAACATTTTTTACCTATTACAAAAAAAGTGTACAACGCCGCTAAAGAAGTTTTCACTTCAAAAACGTTAGTATGAAAAATACAATTTTATAAAAAATCTTCATACCAAAACGTCAATTTCATAGGTAAGGACCTAATATTATAATTTTAGTTTTCTGTCTGCAAGCCCATCTCGTCTGAACTATACAACAAACCACCCGTCATTGTGGAAAGTATAATTTGGAAAACATAATCAGTAGCTGAGGATTTTGAGTGAAATGTGCTTCGGCCTTATCAAAACTTAACGTCAGGTGTCAGGAAGACCAACTGTAAGGAACAAATATACTTTTTTTTACAAATGCATATGAATATTATCGTATGGTCTAAAGCACATATATAATGTACACACTTTTACAGCTTGGGAAACTTATCACATTTTAATCTTTTGTCTTCTTAGTGCCAGATCGGTACAAACAATAAAAATCTATTGGGCGACGCACCGCTAAACAATTAATCTAATACGGAGCGTTTGCGCCCCGTACCATAAGAAAAACTGTTTTTTTTCCTTCAAATTAAAATTACAAATTATTTTTAAAAAATGAACTAGCCTATTGAAGTGTATTTTAAGACTAATCTACTAAGAAAATTTAGATGCTTAAATCGGTCTGGTTTGCCTGTAAAATGCAAATCTATGTTTTAAAAGAGGTTACATTGATATTTTTTTCTCTGTTATAAAAGTTGACAAATCGTGTTTCTGCAACTAGCAAAATGAAGTCAATTAAATGAAAAATCATGTCATCAAATATCACTTTCATATGTTTTGTGTTGGGAAAAATCAAGATCCCCGCCACGTAAATTTCAATTAAATTTTAAATGCGTCGCCTTGTGCAAATTCTAAAATTTTTTTATTACATGCTCGGTACACGCCTGTGTCTTCTGTTTATAACTGTAAAACCTTAATGGTTAAGTTAAGAGATAGAGTTGATTTGAATCAAGTGTAACATTGATCGCTACTAGGGATCCATAATTAGCTTCTAAAATGGGTATCCCTATCGTAGATTACCTTCAGAATCATACCGTTTTAATTGACTCTGTGGTCTAGTGGTTAAGACCACCGGTTTAACCCCAGAGGTCCCGGGTTCGATTCCCAGCGGGGAGTACATGTTTGTGTAGTCGGTTTGATTGGTGGTAGGGATTGTGTTAGCCCGCCTCGCTAGCTACCACCATCTTATCTAAATATGTCGCCATAATATCAATGTTTGTAGCATTGTTGTGTTCCGGCAGATAGAGCTAAGATAGCCAGTGCCTCACCAGTTAAGGATTCCGAGTGAAGTGCGCTTCCACCTTCAGCCTTATCTTCACTTGACACCAGGTGAGATAGAGTCCAAGTGCTTGCCCGTAAAATAAAAAAGACAGAGAAGAAAGAGAAACTACATGTGGAAGACCACCTTAGAGAACAAGAGCTCTGATCAATGTTACTCTTGATTCAAAAGTAAATATATTTTATTTTACAGACCACTAGACCAGTTGCGTTTTAGACCAGGGGCCCGACCGCCTAACCGATCGCTTTGACTTCGTGTGTGGTTTATGACGTCATAAACTATACGCGTAGTCAAAGCGATCGGTTAGGCGGTCGGGGGGCAGTTGCTAATTAGACCAGTTGTATTTTAGACCAGTTGCGTTTTAAACCAGTTGCGATTTAGACCAGTAGACCAGTTGTGTTTTAGACCAGTTGCGTTTTACCGTTCGTACCGGACTTACTTATTAAAGATCTTAATAATATGATTATTTACATATAATTGTACGCAAATATTGTTGCGAACAAATTACAATTTGAAAAAAAGACAAAGTGTTGAAAAAATTCCACGAGCGGGATTCGAACTGTCACCCCATGACATGCCGGGTCAGGTGCGCTGCCAACTATGCTATCGTGGCTCAATCCAACTCGCCGAAATTAATCAACACTATCAAATTGTAATTTACTATTATATATATATTTCATTTCATTTCATTTCAATTATATACCAATGGTTTTCGTTACATTTAAAAATGTTTACGTAATCCACAGAGATTTACGTTTTGAATTGAGGTTTTTATATACAAACTAGCTTTTGCTCGCGGCTTTGCTCACTTGGGCTACACGTAATAAAATGATGATGATGATGATAATGACTAAACATTAAGGTTTTAATTTTTAATCAATATTTTTATTCAACCCGTCCATGCGAGCTAGAATTAGTAAAAAGTGTCTAACACAAAACAACGCAATAAAGATCTCTCTGTATAAGTAATTTTGGTCCGTTTTCAAACATCCTGCACAAATTGTCATCGTACTTAGGGATCATTTTCCAAAAATCCTGAAACACTACATAATTTCGAACCAGGTCAAATACCGAAAATTAAGGAATGACAGATTTCCATACAAACTTTCCACCCTTATTTCACCCCTCTAGGGGAGGTTTTTCAAAAAACGCTAAGACATTTTTGTTTAAGAATCTATTAAATTATTTCTCTTTATAGTTAATACTTTAAAAATAACGATTTCCCCAAAAAAAACTTCTTCCCTTTTTTACTCCTTTAAAGGAAAATAAACAAAATTCCTGAGACACGTCATTCTTTATTTCTTTTCAAGAAGTCAAATACCAATTTTCATATATTTTACTTCAAAACTGACGAACTTTCATACAAACTTTCACCCCCTATTTGACCCCCTTAGGGTGTAATTTCCGTAAAATCCTTTCTTAGTGGCTGATTACGTCACTCAATTAATCTACAGTCCAAGATTCATCTAATTAATTATCTTCAGCGGTTTAGGCTCGGCGATGATGAATCAGTCAGGAAAAGTCTATAAATGTATATAGATTTAATAATTTTGTTTTTCTACCCTTAATCTCATCTAAGTTTCAATAAGTTAGTTTCAACTCTTATACGTCGACGAAAAATGATTGTAGTTATTCAAACTATTTTCGATTTGCTTCTCGAGCTTTGTACATTTTAAACATTTCCTTTGTGGAATCGTTTGTAGCGTACGTACTCTAAATAGTTCATAAATTGTGCAGACAAACGCCAGTTGCATGCTTTTGTAGTTTCAATGGAATATACGATTGCGAGGAGCTGCTCGTATATGCATCGACATCTAGATTGATCAAATGCGATGTAGTTCTATTTAGCATTGAAATATATTGTCAGCTTCATTTCGTTTCTACCGTCTATGGGCTGGTGTTTAAGACAATGTCCTTTAACCTAGAGTTCCCGCTTTCGATTGCAAACGAGAAGTTTTATTATTGTACTGGGTTTGGCTGGTGTTAGGCCTGTTTCAAGTCCGTCTGGATAAGTACCACCATCTTATCTACCATAACCAATCTTATAATACTGTTGAGTTCGAACAGTTAGAGAGTTAGTGAGTCCAAGTATGCTACCGACTTCGGCCTTGAAGATAACTTCACTTACCATAGGTTGAGATGAACGCCACGCGCTTCCGCGTTATAATAACCAAAGATTTTCATCAATGTGGAATTAAAAACACTTTGAGCAGTTAGCTATGACAGTATTTTAAAAGACAATAAAACATAACTACGAGTTTCATATTAATCAATAATGTCAGTCTTGGTTATTTCTTGAAAAATAAATCCTTTTTTTACATTATCAGTGTAGAAATTGTTACACCCGAAATATCACATGGAAACATCAATATTACGGCGTTTACTATTTTAGTTTCTTTTTATATTCATTTGCGCCCTTGGCTTCGCTTGACTGAAATTTGATCTACTTTACCACAAAAGACTTTGTTGCGTGCCCCCGGAAACATATTTGAATGGGATAAAAAGTCACTTGAAGCCTATAGCACTATCGGGTCATCCACCTCTAGCAAAAAATCACGCCATCGCCAGCCCGTTTTAACGAAAAGGAATGAAAAGAAATACATTTTCTTATTTATAATATTAAGTTGCGAGAGGTAAATGCTTGCTTTTACTAAAAGTTTAATTCATTAAGTGACTCAAAATACTGTGTTAAAATATTAAACTTACCTGCCTAGCATCTGTGTAGAACTTTGCTACGATAAGGAATGTCGCAATAATTAGTTGTAAAGTGCCACCTTTCCGTCCTCCGATAAGAGACAGGAGTTCTCTCCCAAGCCAGTGTCCGGCTATCAGTCCCCGCCAGTTGTTATTCGCTATAAACTCGAAACTTGCAAAGCCGTTTAAACTCGATCCGGTGCCAAGGAGTATTTATCTTCGGAGAGTCGATTTAAAAGCAAAATCACGCGAGCATACGACGCCATTATCGGGAGGCACGCTCCGCAGGCCGCGGCAACTCTATGAATCTAATCCGGAGGATTTAGCCTGATTTACAGCCAGCCGAGGGCACGACTGCTCGAAAGAAAAGTGATAATGTCTTAATCCCACCACACTCGAGTTTCTCCCGTCTCTCAAATTTTATGGGCGCCCGCCCAGACGGCACGTTTTGATTTATGATTTCAATAATTAAGAATTCTAAGGTGCAATTTGAATTTGCGATGTTGGGGGGCCGCGGGAGGCCGACGCGTGTTTGTTATTGCTCCCGGCCGAAAGGGTCCAGGTTTTACGGCTTACCTTTCATTTTCTGAGGTATTACGCAGTCTTGCGAAACGGTAATTTGTGTTTTACCTATATTCAAATTTTCGGTTTGTTATTTAGTGGCATGCTATGAATTTCGAAACAGCGTCGTTAATTATGAATCATATTTTTTATTTTATTTCTTACACTTATATTAAACAATTATTATAAATAAAGCCGACCGCATTCTCGTACGTCTCGACCGTCTTTTTATCATCTTTTAGCTCTTAACTATTAATTTAATTATTACTATGGCTATCCACCTGTTTATTTTATTTTCTAATATTAATTATTGAGTAACCACTAACTACCTAATATATTTTGTATTTTATTTTTTAATTATTTGTTACAATACTTACCTATTGTAAATAGGAAAATTGCAATACCCTAACAGGGTTCATGTTTAGATTCCAAAATTTTCTCTGTACCACCTTTATACTACATAAATGCAATAAATGATTTGATTTGATTTTATTTAGTTACTATTATTTTTTATTAAAACAAGAGATATATTATTGTGAATATTTACATAAACTTATTTAAATAATAAAGTAAATTCAATTGCTAATCCAATAACTTAAATAAATGGCTCCAATCATTACAAATGTAACAAAAAGTTTATTTTCAAAGGGCTACAATCAAATGAGAAAACTAGATAACGCGATCAAACAAAATGAATTCAACTCCACCTTCGAAATGTAATCAAACGTACCGTATTTACCATACGCATGCATGTCTACAAGACGCGTTCAGAATACAAAGCAGCCACAGCCCGTCTTCCCATAATCCGGCGGGTATCCGCGTCCGTATATCGCGGCCTAATCTTGGCATTACAATTAACGCGGCCCCAGATAACCCGCCAGTCGCCACCCGGCCGACGCCGCATGAGCACTGCTTAAACCGGTTAAGTACCCGGCGCCCTCAGGGTTTATCTAATTACCCTACGCCAACACAAACGAAAACGCGGACTCGCATTGTAGTGATGTGCCGAATTACACTGAACAGAGACACGTAACTAGCAAATTATAAAGTAAGAATTGTTATAAGCAACGCCAAAATATTCTATTGAAATAAGCTCAGTCTAGCATCAGCAATAAACAAAATTAGTTAAAATTAAATTACTTTTAATATGGAATAGCAACGTTTTTCATGGTAAAACACCTATAGGTTCTTATTTATGAATATTCCAGAACGGATTTGTCTCAATCTAAATACACCTGGATGCGAGCAGCACAAAACCGGTCGTTGTGGAGATCCTTGGGGAAGGCCTTTGTCCAGCAGTGGACGTCTTTTGGCTGAGATGATGATGATGATGATGAAATACACCTCTCGATATTTTAATTTGATTTACCTGCCTTATCGTAAAAAGTCACACGACTGTAGTTCTCTTTACAGCTGAAGTTTTTCCCTTTGAAGCAATTTCAGACCTGATCATCTTTTGTTATGTCCCTGTTTGTTTTCATATTGTGTCTTCTGCGATGGTACAGCACAACCTATGGATCTGCCATAAAGTGCTGAAAGTTGAATCATTTTTGTTTTTTATTGGTGGCCAAGTTAAGCATTATTTAATTTAATTTAATAATTTGTTTGTTTTTGTACGAGTCACTTTGTTTGTACCATAAACATTCCTGTTCTCTGTAAAGTTGAACAAACTTTAATGTTTCATCTTCATTAAGTTTTCGAGTCATTTTAAAAACAAACATCATAGGTACACCCTAGGAAGTGCGCCAGCGACTGTCGCAATCGCGTTTAGACGTGTCTGCAACGCTGGCGCGGGGGATGCGGGAGTCGCGGGCGGTCACTGGCATGAAAAATAGTCACGGGCTCTATTCTGTTCCAGTCCAGGCAAGCGCTGGCGGCCAGCGCTGGACTGGCACGAAAAAGTTTTTACATGAACCAGTACCTTCGCGCGGGCGTGCCAGTCTCGCTGGCATCGTGTAAATCATGCTTTAGGCATTGGTTAAAAGTCCTATTAGAATTGTTTAATTGCATCTTCATTCCCAAAAAATTTAAACATTATTTAATAGAAAAATTCTTTACTCTATAATTATTAGGTCCTTACCTATGAAATTGGCGTTTTGTATGAAGAATTTTTTATAAAATTGAATTTTTCATACTAACGTTTTTTTAATTTTCTTAGCATCTATTTATTTTAACACTATAAAAATTGTAGAGTAGCGTGTTTGTTTCACTGAATTTTTCATACTAACGTTTTTTTTAATTTTCTTAGCAACTATTTATTTTAACACTATAAAAATTGTTGAGTAGCGTGTTTGTTTCACTAGCTAAATATAGAAGACATTAAAAAGAAAAAAAATCAAGTCCCTTCAAAGTTACAATAAAACAAAGGGACAATTCCGCAAAAAAAAAAGTAGCATAGTCCTAATTAAAGGTGTATAATAATATTAACAACTGGTATTGACTTTTAGAAGTAATACAACTATTAAGAAGTGAGAAAAAACGTCAATTTCATTGGCCCAATATTAGCTTCTTAATTTGTTTATTTTTTCGCTTTCATTAATCGGTCAGTCAGTGAGTACGCTTGTGGGTGGTATTTCGTTTTTGTGTATATCCAATAATAACCCGAGTAGTTAAAACTCATTTAAAGTATTAAATGACAAAATACGAGCAGAAATACGTAATAAAGTCTTAAGAATAGAATATACACTGGGCCGCAAAAATTCCGGGTCGCTTATAAAAAGTGTGATAGTTTCTTAACTACACAACACAAACTAGTGAAACTGTAGTATGTTATAGATGACTGACTTATACATAAAAGAAAATACATAACACGTTTGTAAACTGTATAATTTTATTTAAGTACTAAAAAATACAAAAAAAACACTTCTAACTTTTAACAACAAAAATATACAACACAGTTAATCTGCAAAATGAAAGCTTTTCTGTAAATTTAATATCTTGTATTTCCTCCACGAGCCCGTATCGCTTCATTAAGACGATGTGGCATGCTGTAAATCAAATTTCTAATACGGTTTTGGTCTATGTTTGACCATTCTTCTACTAGCGCACTTCTTAACTCACGTAAGTTAGCTGCAACTGGAGAGCGTTGTTTAACGCATCCCCCGAGCTCGTCCCATAAATGCTCTATGGGATTTATGTCTGAGCTGCGAGCTGGCCACTCCATGCGGGTGATACCGACGTCTTGAATATACGCGTTGACCAAATGTGCATTATGTGGTCGCGCATTATCGTCCATGAAAATGGAATTTGCGCCCATATTCACCAAGAAAGGACCAGCATGCTCATTTAAAATCTCCTCTACATATCTGGGAGCTGTCAGAAAACCGTTTTCTATAATTACTAACTCCGTACGATCCTCTGAAGATATCCCAGCCCAAACCATTATTGATCCTCCACCGAATGGCACCTTTTCCTCAAAACACGCTTGACGATAACGTTCATTTGGTCGCCTATATACTCTTCGTCTCCCATCGTGTGCGAATAAACAAAATCTTGACTCATCGGAAAACATAACCCTGGACCAATCTTCATCTGTCCATCGGACGTGTTCTCGAGCAAACCGCAACCTGGCAACTAGATGTTCTCTGAGCAATTTAGGGCCATTTGCTGGCCTATAAGGCTTTATATCAGCTTCCCGAAGTCGCCGCCGGATCTTGTCAGAGCTTACATTGTTGTGGTGAATTTCTTGAAGGCTATTTCGGACCTGAACAGCCGTGAGATGTCGATTTCTTAACATAGTGCTCACGATAAATCGGTCTTCTCGTGTAGTTGTACACCTTGGCCTGCCATTCCCTGGTCTCCTGATGTTCATGCCGGTCTCTTAAAATCGCTGGAGTACTCTTTGGACCGTGGATAAAGATACACCTACTGTTCTAGCAGTACTCCGCTGACTCCTTCCTTCTTGTACCATGGTGATAATTCGTGTACATTCTTCAGTAGATAACGACATGTTGGTGCATGGTTGATGCACAAAATACTGTGACCAGCCAAAAAAAACTGTTTATGATGACAGCTCGGTTTGAAACAAAAGCGAGAAAAAATTTTATTCCAAAAATTTTAATTTTGATATTTTTCCAAAATCGGAATTTCTTTTTGTTGAAGCTGTAACTTGTTCAAATGCAACCTCTTTTGATATGTATAATAAGCGCCACAAATCTGCCTATAACATATTATTTATACGAGGGATCTATGTAAATAACTTTGGGAGATATCGCGGTTTTTCTAAATGGCCCGTTATTTTTGCTGTCCAGTGTATTAAACGTAGAACTACAAAGAAATTAATTTTAAAACAATCCAAACTGTGATGTATGGTGTTTTATTTATCCGTTAGAGCAAGGAACAGTCCAAGTCTTTACGGATATTTATCTTGTACCTAAGCTTTTGCCAACACAAAGGAAAACTTATGCGGCGAGAAGTAATGTAGGAAATATACTAAATTAATACTAATAAAGCCAGAAAAAGGTGGTAGTTTACTATTTTCATGGTGTCACGAAATAAAATAATAATAATAGAATACTTTAAGTATTTTTAAAAAGAAAGGCATAATCATTTTTCATAAAAAATTATAATATCTGTTACTAGCTGACCTGCGGACTTCGTACCGCTTTGACAGTTTCCATGAAAACAAAACCAACTAAACGTTGACAGTTTCCATGACAACAAAACAAAGAAATCATTCGTCCGCTTAAGAACACCCGTATCCCATGATGGACCCCTATAGCAGCACCACCTACCGGGTCCAATTGTAAATCTAAACCATTCTCGAATCCACTTGTACAGACACAAAAAAAATCTTCCAAATCGGTCCTGCCGTTTAAAAGGAGTTCAGTGACATAGACACGCACAGAAGATTTATATATATATATAAAGATTTATACGCAAAACGACTCTTACTCCTAATCTATCGACGCGACGAGTCTCACATATCAGTGGGTGAGCACTATGTTGATAAACAAAAAGTATATCGAGCTTGATTTTCTCCTGAAAAGGATTAAGATGGTTATTTCCAGTATTAGTATTCATTAACTGATAAAATAGTTATTTTCTATTCCACAACGGGATAGTGCTGGGCCTTCGCTATCTCTCCAAATAATGAGTGACGGAAAAGCCGTAGGTAGAAGTGCAGCATCAACCGGAATCCCGTTTACTGAACCCTGGATCACTATATCTGTGACCGATGTCTAACCGCTACACCACAGAAGCAATATAGTCCGTTTCATTCGCTTTTTTATTGTCCGTTCAATTCTCAATCTCATTTGCATAACAAAAAGGAAGTATGACAATTAAATCCACAATCTCATCCCATCACTATCCCCCTCCGAACACTACGCGTTAACGTTACGGCTAGTTTGGGCGTCGTCCGTGACTCAGGGGTGAGTCACGGACGTACGTAAATGTTTGGCGCACTATCGGTATTTCGGCCTTCCGGTAGGCCCCTACCTCCGTCAAGGACCATCGATTACAATCTATAGTCGAGTTGGGCGCATATTGCACAACTTTCTGAGAGAATATCGATAAATCTGACTCAATTGCTTCAAGCTTAAGTGAGATAGGTGCTTCAAGATGTTTGTTCGGTAGGACATTATTGCGATACTTATTATATTTTTATGTCGATATTTGCGTAACTACGTAGGGCTTTCGGTAAAACTCGTTTTGATAAATATTATCGTTGCAGTTCCAAAAAAAATATTTATTATAATATAATAATAGATAATGGGCACTAATGTAAAAATATAACAATTAAAAACCAATACATATCTGTAATGAATATAGTATTTTTTTATTTGTGTGAGAGCGTGTATGTTTGTGTGTGTAGTTTTTTATCTATGACCCTAAAATTAAAATAAGTAGATAAAAAAATACTCATATTCAAATAGATGAAAGAACAAGGAAATATTAAAATAAAATAAATTAAAGATAGTCGCTACTTTGAAACCCTTGCAAGGTTAATATTTCCCTGATAGTCTTAAAATTTTAAGCATGTATGCGTGTGTTGTGTGTGTGTGTATTATTATAACCTAAAAATACTGTAATCATATTTCTGACTTGCTTATAAGTATTGCTATAAATATTCGAAGCCATCTTCGAAACAATTTTTGTTATACTACTTACATACCACATTTCTTATTATAACTTAGTATTCCAAATTTTAAAAAGAAAATTACATTTATATACCATTAGTATAGCATAATAATAGAACTTATTTGTATTTGGATATGGTAACCTATTTTAAAGAATCGATATTCTACCTCCGTGGAATCATAAAACCTTTAAAAATAAAAACTTGAAAGTAGTCACTTTGACATTGTTAAAAACTTCCTAAAAACTTTTGACAGAAGTTTGTTGTAACTTGCGTGCTTTGAAAAGTTTACTATTTATTTTATTTTACACTTTTCCAAAGTAAGTTATTTAGGATATGCGTGGTGCAAAAGCAATTGAACGTGGAAATTAAAATAGATCGACGACGTGAATCCTTAACCGTTTCTCTTGGTATCTATAATAATATCTAACAAGAGTTTTACAAATTAATATTCTATATAAAAACCTCTAAATGATTTTTCGGAATTTTACATAATACCCATTCGCTTCAATATGTAAAAATTTACTCAATTTTACTTTAAAATTTTGTCACGAACTGTTATGGTTAGTTCCTGCATTCAGCATTGTCCAAATTATTTATGTTTGAAAGCTCTTGAGTGAAATGGTTTTTACGTGGGAACGATTTTTGTGCAATTAAATATAAAGAAAACAAGTGCTGTAATTGTGTCGACGTGGGTAGAAAACGCCGAGAATCATTTCCGCGTAAAAATATTCTGATTGTGGATGGAAATTCGAATCGCAAGTACTGATTTACCTATCTTTTATTGATGTATTTGATTGTTTCTATTGTAAAGTTAACGATGATTTGCTTGATTAAAGTGTTTGTTACAGGACGGTGCCGATAACTGCGCAGCCGTCGCTGTCGCAGATCAGTAAAAGAAGGCTGGAGTTCGGTGTGGATGTAGAGACATTCAGATTGGATGATAGAAGGTTGGACAGGACTGGCAGCATAGGTTCAATGGAGGACGAGGAAGTAGCGGCGAGCAAGCGGCGACGGCGGCTCCTCGACGACGAGCGGCGCGACGAGCTTGAGTTACTGCCGCGGCGCCTGCCCCCCCTGCGGCCGCACGCCGCGCGCCTTCCCGACGACGACGACGAGTCGCTCATACGAAAGACCCAGGCCGCCCTCAAAACCCTCTCCGGCAGCTGGACGCGGGAACAATCCCCCGGCCGAAACGCCGACGAAATCGAAGACGCAAACGGCTTCGAAAATCTCTTCGGCGACAAACGATCAGAAAAAATGTTACCGTCTTCCCCATGTCCGTCTTCCGAAAGCGCTGACGCATCGCAAAAGAGTTTCAGCCGTCACCATTCTGACGACCAAAACGTCAACGGCATTAGTGAAAATGAGGAAAACACTAGAAAATCATACAGATCAGATAGAGAAAGGAGTATAGAAGATATTAGACATAACAAGTATTCTAACAATTATGATGCCCCAGGCTTCGACGAGCTAGTCGATTCGTCTTCCAATGAATTAGAGATAGATATATCCGACCGGCACGATGATAAATATGATAACGAAAGAGATAACAAACAAAAGCGTAAGGGTGAAGTGGTATCTGTGAATAAACAATCTCTTTACAACGCGTACAAAGCGGCGACGGCAGCGTTGCCGTACTCGACGCAATCGGCGTTCAAGCCCCCAGCAGAGGTGAAGCATAGAATTCATGGAGTGACGCTTCCGAGCGAGCCGTTCGGTGGTTACTCGAATGATCATGAGAAGAGTTCGATCCACAAGGGGTCGAAGCAGTACACGGTGCTGCAGCCGGCGGGCGTGGGGTCGCGCGCGGCCACGGCGCTGCACGAGGCGCGCGCGGTGCCCTCGGCGCAGCCGGCGCGCGACTCGCGCCCTCTTGCCGCACTCTCCCCGCCGGCCGCCAGAGGTACCGGTCCCACTCACCTCAAACAACAGTCAAACTTTCTTAACGACATGGCTATAACATAGAACTTCGGTTCATGCTATGAACTAAGTCAAAGTTTGTTTCAAGGTTGTCCCGCGATATCTCATACTGTAACTGCCGGGTCGATAACCGTCTGTTTCTTGTATTACAGTGTTACATTTGTTTGTGCATTTAATGCAATAAAAGTGTATCTACATAATTTAACAGTATATAATCTTACTTAACAGTTTGAATTAAACTATTCAAACTGTTAAGTAAGATTTGTATTATATTATATTGCAATTTAATTTAATATAAAACTCATGTCTGCGGATTTTAGCTATAGCTGTAACAAATTGTAGTCTAGAATATAACGAGGTTAGACTCCACCTACGTCGTATATAAGACACCTAACGTTTTCCTCGTATTGCTGGTGATAGCTGGGTTTACGTCAGGGAATGCGCAATAAAAACAGGTCAGGAGGAGAAGGCGGGGCGAGCGCGCGGCCGCCCCGTATTCCTGAAAGAAAAATTCGCGCAGCCGCTCGGCGTTCTTTATTTTTTCTTTGGTTCGAGTTGAGCGGGAGAGCGTAGGGCGGGGCTGCGCAGGTACGCCCTGCCGCGCGCCCGCCTCTATCGATCGCCGCACGCCCCCCACCGACCGATGATAAGGAAAATACTAATTTGTACACTGGTCGATTTGTTACAGAAGGCAACAAGTGTCCAACTCCCGGCTGCAATGGGCAGGGCCACGTCACCGGCCTGTATACTCACCACAGGAGGTGAGTGTCGATGATTTTCATGATTTTCAGTACATTTTCATAACATACATCAAATTCTACTAAGAAACGCAGACAGCATTATTGCATTTGATCTACAATAAACCATCTCCAGCTCGTTGTCTTTTTCACAAATAAAGAATAATATATTGACTTACATTTGACTAACACCTTGCGTACCTTATCAGATTGTATAAGCAGTACAGTTCTAGCTCCAAAGCTTCGCTTAGGTACACTATAATGCCCCCAATATATGACGAAAAACAACCCAACCGCCTGCTGCCGCATTTATGGCCCAGCCATAAACCAAAGTAATAATTTAAAAATGTCGTTTGTTCCATCAGTCTGTCAGGATGCCCAAGAAAGGATAAAGTCACACCTGAGAGTGAGTAAATCACTTTTACGGTTATTTCGTGTATTTTATATTACACGTAGAGCTTCTCATTATTTTGTACTTGTACTAGGTACAAGTTTATTTAAGTTGATTTTGCGTTTGAAATTAGCAATATAACGTATATTTATTTCATTTAAAATTTTAGTCTTTCAGTTTTGTTTAGTAATAGTAGTGTTATTCATTAGCTACAATGTACTTCTGCACCTAAGTAAAATTCAGATTTATCTTTTTTTTTTCAATGTTGATAACGAATGCTTTTAAACTTGGAATAATTTTGAAATTAAAGAAAATGTTTTAATGTGTCCAGTATTGGCGTTGCACGAAACAATATTGAAGTGCCCCACACCGGGGTGCAACGGCCGCGGTCACGTCAGCTCGAACCGCAGCACACACCGCTCGCTCTCCGGGTGTCCCACGGCCGCAGCGCGCAAAGCAGCTGCGAGGACGCAGCGCGCGAGACCCACAGGTCTGTCAATACTAGCGTTGCTCGCAATATAAATACTAAAGTAACTACAACGGCTGCGGTTACGTCAGCACAAACCGCAGCACGCACCGCTCGCTCTCCGGGTGCCCCACCTACGGCCACACGACTCATTTTTGTGTTATTGAACAGTTATTTAAAAGTTATACAAATAGCCATCCGAACTTTATCACAGTAAACATAGGCATTTACACACATATAATTTCCACATTGGGTAGGTACCTTGATAATAACCCAAAACATTGTCACACAGTACCCATCGAAACTCTGATTGCCACAGCACCGAGCAAGAGCGTCACAGTAAACAACCATGCACATAGAAATACAATTTCCACATTGGGTGCCTTGGTAATAACCCAAAACATTGTTACAACAGTATCCATCCAAACTCCGATCGCCGCAGCACCGAGCGAGAGCGTTACAGCATAGTGCACATAAGCACGCACATAAATACAATTTCCACATTGAGTACCTTGGTAATAATAACCCAAAACATTGTCACTCAGTACCCATCCAAACTCCGATCGCTGTAGCTCCAAGGGAGAGCGTCACAGTTTACTTAAGCACGAACACAGCAATACAAAGTACACATTGGGTACCTTGGTAATAACCCAAAACATTGTCACACAGTACCCGTCCAAACTTCGATCGCCACAGCACCGAGCAAGTGCGACACAACAAACAAGCACGCACATAGAAATACAATTTCCGCATTAGGTACCTTGGTAATAACCCAAAACATTTTCACACAGTACCCGTCCAAACTTCGATCGCCTCAGCACCGAGCAAGAGCGACACAATAAACAGGCACGCACATAGAAATACAATTTTCACTTTGGGTACCTACCTTGGTAATAACCCAAAACATTGTTACACAGTACCCATCCAAACTCCGATCGTCGCAGCACCGAGCGAAAGCGTCACAGTGAACATAAGCACGCAGCGCGAGCTCGAAGCGGCGTCGCCGCGCAGTCCCGCGGTGAAGCGAGAAGCGCCCGAGCTGCTGGTCCCGAAGCGCGAGGCCGCCGAGCCCGAGCGCGACTCCCCCGCCATGGAGACGCGCCACGCCGGCTACGGCGCGCCGCCCGACCAGCGATCGCCGTACGAGCGCCCGCCCGACGACCACGTCCGCTCTTATAGGTTAGTGCTCCAATGTTAACCTGTCGTCGGCTATGAATACAGACACAATAGAATTTTAATTGTTTAAGGCACTGATCAGTGCTCGCGCAGATGAGAGTTTAATTTATTAACGAAATAGAACAACGTAATATACGAAGGCGTTAGGACATATGCAAAGATGTAAAGAAGCTCTGTGTAACTAGGGTGCTTTAAGTCAAGCCACAGAATCTCTATATTTACGTAGCGTCGTAGCTACGCGAATTGTAGCAAGATCACCGAGTCCAGCTTAATATTATAATTTGTACATCTTTGGGCGCAGTGATTATATGATATTATTAATGCATTTTCTACGCTACAATCGCATAATATTTTTATATAATAAAAGTTTTTGTACTTTTGCGTAGAGACTCATTTGTGTATTTTTTTATTTGTCATACAAGCATCCTCTTGGCAGTGGGGAAATAGAAAAATCACTCTACATACTAAGTGTGTAGTTTCAAAAAAGTTTCAGCATTTTACATCAAACAAATACAGCAGTGTGTAACTTTAACGACACTGGCCTCCGTATTAATAAACAAAGTGTAAGCTTGGAGTAGTTACTCCGTGTTTTGTTCCAGTCATGTAAACTTAATTTCATATTAGAATAAAAGAGACAAAACACGGAGTAACTACTCCAAGCTTACACTTTGTTTATTAATAAGCCCCTGGGAGTTTTGGCGAACTAGCTCTTTCGATGTAAGTGTAAAATAAGCACTTACCATAACTGTAAGTAGCCCAATTGTCTGCAGCCAAATGAACGAAACCCGTTACGGGTATGAGAGCCGGTGCTACGAGGGCGCGCCCGCCTTCGAGCGGTACGACCCCGCGCAGTGCCCGCAGCGGCCCTATGGCTGGGAAGACGAGCGGTACCACGAGTCGCACCTGCCCACGCCCATGAAGACCGACCAGTCCGAGGAGACCAGCTCTGGACCCATTTACCCTAGGTACGTATTACCTGACACATTGCGTATTTATTATTATACTATGCCTTATCCTTTTCGAATGTGGTAAACGAGACAACGACGGTCGATTAAATAGTAGGATTGTTTATTTTGAATTACTATGTGTTAACGGCGAAGTAAGAAAAATTTGAAACACCCACAAATTTCATTGGAACTGGCAGGGCTTTCACATTTTTATTACAAGCCGCTGTGTGAATAGCGAAACTTGAACGGGTATCGTGTATCCTTAGACCAATGTACCACTACGAAACGAGTAGCGGAGTAGGTGGCGTCGGGGCGATGGGTCCCGGCGTGCCGCCGGGCTTCTCGGCCATCAACCTGTCGGTGAAGATCGCGGCGGCGCAAGCGCAGCGCCCGCGCAGCCCCGCTCCGCGCGACCCGCGAGACCCCCGCCCGGCCATTGACTTGTCCACGTCTAGTGGGAGCCCACAGGTGAGACGCGAATTTTGTGGGAATTCTTTCTTATTGGAATTAATCAAACTGTCATCAGCTTAAAAATTTTAATTTTAATCAATAATTAAGGTTCTGAAGAAAGTAACTGTACTATTATTATGATTTTCTATATTTTTTTGATCTGTTCACCTTTGCAAATGAAACTGGGTTCTTCTTCGATGTGCAAATGTTGCATAAAATAACTAACAACACTGAGGACAAATTAAAATAAATTCTCTTTATAGTTCAATAAGTTTTCCTTTACGTTATGCTTTAATTTTTGAAAGCCTCAGCTTCGTTTTAAAATTAAACAATTAAATTATAATGTGTAGAATTAGTCAAAATTTTCTTAATGCTTATCAAATCTCTAGTCAAATGGATTAAAGGTAGACGTATGTTTAAACATTGACTGTTTTGAAACAGGGTCCATACGCGTCGCCGGTGTACACTAGCGCCGGCGGCGGCAGCGGCGGCGCGCGGGGCAGCCCGCAGCCCGGGGCCTCGCCCCAGCTCACCACCAGCCCGCAGGTGCCCAGCCCACAGGGGCAGACCCTCGACCTAAGCGTGTCCCGTTTACCACATAGGTGAGGCGTTAGGATGCTGTTGTTGTGTACCTAACTTTCTTTCTTTTTCTTTTTTTTTGACACTTGCTTTTATGTACCCGCACTTTTTATTTACTTTTTAGTTTGCAAATAAAATTATAGCTTTGACTAAACATCTTTTTAAATTGCTGAAAACGTTACTCTTATATTTTACATCTGGCACTTCATGAAAGACACGATTATACGATAGAATAGATTTTAGACACGACAAATTAAAGCTAGTTACAAAGATTTCAAAGATTGGGTCTGGCAATTAACGTTAACGTTTTATTTGAGCCAGATTGTTTTTATGTTCTATTTGAGTTTAATATAAACAGGTACCTACATTTTTCAGTTTCAAATATATATTTCTTTTTTAACAGTCGCGGATTCCCTGGTGGTGTCTCGTATAGTCGAGAATCAACACCTGACAGTGGAGGAAGTCATCCATACCTAGAAGCATATCATCGAGATACTGCTGGTGAGTTTAGTATTAAAATTGAAACTATTTAAAACAATTTCAATGCAAAGGTGAGTTATGTTGTTATGACGCTGGTAACATTCGTTTTACAAGAAAACTAAATTCATGCTAACAATGTATCCATTATACCAATGAATGCAATTTCACACGTCATTCATAAAACGTTTATTGACCTTAAGCAAATCCACTTTACTTCTCACAGCTTTTGAAATAACACACTCTAATTAACTCCTGCGAAATATAACTGAGCAAACACACAGCTCGTTCACTTTGTAAAGGTCTTTTCGCACGGCACGCGACGCCGTAAAACACGGCGCGTAAATTAAAGCGGTAACCACAGAATACGCGGGACCGCGGTAATCGGTCCTCTGCGGCTTTTGCCTAACAGCATTGGAGCAGAACCTAATCTGCGCTGGTTACTAGCTGCGGTAACTCGTCAGTTGGTGGGTGGGGTGTTTTGAGTTCGTGTTTAAAGGAAAACGTTATTGCAAAATTTGCTCATTCACCGACCTGGTGTGTTATATAGTCTAATAGTAAACCAACTATTTGTCAGTATAATACAACTGTTCATGTCATCAGCAATGTTACTTATTATATTACATTCAATAAAATGTTCTTTTATTTACTTCGCTACAGTTTTGTAGTCAAGCTAACAGGCTAGATAAGTACGCATACTAATGGTCACAATGTTTTCCACCGTAAAACATAGTGATAGTCACACATACAAAAGGTTTTTGTATGTGTGACCCTTCAGTGAACAGCAACGCCTCTCCACACCATGTTTAATTAAAATTGTAGTGTGAACCACAAGAGATTTGCTCGCTCGAGTACTGTACATACAAAATTAATGATATTGCGCCATCCGTTGCCATGCAACGATATTCTTGGGATTTATTTGGGATTATTATTCTTGGGAAACTTTTCGATGTTAATTTCCATTGTTTCACTTTAGAAACAATATTTTCTCTTAAAATGAACTTTAAACAAATTTGAAAATGTCTAAAAGCTGATATGATCGCCATGACAGTTCGCTTCGAAAATTTCGAAATACAGGCTTCTGATTGGTCGAAATGGACAGAGTCGATTTTGTTAATAAGAAACTTGTGACAGAGTTGATTTTGCACTAAACCTAGTTTTTTAACTCAATTTTAAGGCGGATTGAGTCGAGTTTGCTTATTATGATTTAATAAAACCATAAAGTAATAGTCATAGAGTAAAACTGCATTCACAGAATAAAAAATGAAAGGCGACTTTGCTTTTACACCCCTCGTATAATCTTTACGGTAATTCGCCTTCGCTAATGCTATTACTACACTGACCCTACCATCATCTACCGAGCTTGTTGTGTGGTGAGTTGATGATCTCATTCATTAGGCAAGACCTCGTTTCGCTCCAAGGTCAGTACATTAATTGCTAACAATGCACAATGGCAAGCCCGTAGAGATGTTCTCCCACCTATTGTATTAAATCCAGTTCTGCACCCCATTTCAGGACGCTGCTCTGTATTCACAGCTAAAACAAAAGCTTAGCTTTAGAGTTTGTGTTTAACATTGTTTAGAGAATCTTTATTTTTTTGTTGTTTTTTTATTCACTTATGTTACTTTCGAAAGTCAGTAGGTGTCAATAGGTGTTTTTTTTTCAATTTTCGAATCTACTTATTTCGGATTTGGTTTTATCGCGTGTTTTGAGGTTTTTTTTCTGATTACATCCTAATAATATTATACTTAAACGCGAAAGTTTGTAAGTATGGATGGATGTTTGTTACTCTTTCACGTAAAAACTACCGAATGGATTTGTATGAAATTCGGCATACAGATAGTTTATAGCCTGGATTAACACATAGGATAGTTTTTACCTCGATATTCCCACGGGAACGGGAACGACGTGGGTGAAACCGCGAGCGGCCGCTAGTATCCTATAATATTAATACTAAATTATCCCCCTTCATTGACATGAAACACTTTATAAGGATCAACTCGCGTTTATACTTGTATTACCTACATACTACTACTATTATTTTAACTGGACGTGATCAAAAATTGCAGGATCTTGGTGCCAAGTGCGAGTTTCATCCGCCATTCGATCACGTTAACGATAACGAGAATTTGTATGGCAAAATGCTAACTTCTCTCTTATGCCGCAAGGAGGTGCTGTTCCAATGCCATACTAATTTTCGTTTTAGTTAACGTAATCGAATGAATACGGATAGTAAACAAAACTCACACTGGGCACCCTCTAGCAACTAGAGTCTAGTCCCATCATGGTGACTGAGGTGTTAGTCGTCTCAAAATGTAGAAAACTTTTTTTTTTTTAGTTGATGGCCTCGTGCAATAGCACATTTAGCCAGTGTCAAAGTAATTTTTCTTACAAGTAATACATAAATAAACAATATTTCCTTATGATGATGATGAATGATATTAGAAATGGGAAGTGAGAAATGATATACCCCCCAACCCCTCGAGTATCTCGGTAAAGATGTGGAGCTTTACTAAGTCTTCACGCGAGCTTCTTGATGTAGATAACTTATTAGGTATACCTTTTTTTATATATTTTAATCTTGCGATCAGTTTTTATAGACTTTAAGCAGATGGTTTGTAGTACTACATTTGAGGAGGAGGGAGATTCCCCTTTAGGACTTTTCCTTTTCTTGGACATGTCCCATAGGATGTTCACAGGCACAGCGTCAGCACAGATATTGCGTCGTTTCAAGCGCTTCACAGAGTCAGGGGCAGCGAGTTCCGCCGCCAGTATATTCGGGTGGTGTGTGACCCTGGCTCTTTTTTTTTTGGAGAACACGTTAATTTTTTCCTTTACAGTCCTGATTTCCAGATAGTCATGAAGTTTCTGGTTTCTAATGAACCAGGGGGTGTTCGCTATTTGTTTTAGTAAGATAATTAGGTATACCTAACTATCGTCCCTACATTTTCGTATGACATTTTAATATTCCACCAGGTTACACAATATTTCCCTTATTTTAAGTACACTACCACATTTTAATATTGAGAAGCTCGATATGGCGCAGCAGCTAACGCGCCCGATAGCTGAAGTTATGCAACTTTCGCAAAGGCCGATCGTCGAATGTTAAACATGTATAATCTCGAGCTCCTCCGTGCTTCGAAAGGCGTTGGTCCCGGCTGCATTAGCAGTCATTCACAAAACAACCACCAATCCGCAATGGGCCCGCGTAGTGGTTTATGGTCCGTTCTCCATATCCATCCATATGGAAGGCTCGTGCCCCAGCAGTGGGGCCCATAAAATAAGCTGTTGATGATTGTTATATTCCACCAGGTTACGGCGGCGTGAGTCCCCACCCCGTGGCCGGTTACGGGCTCGCTCAGCCCGACTACGCGGCGGCAGCGGCGGCGGCCGGCTACGGTGGTTACCAGTACCAATGCGGCGCGTACCCCCCGCCGCCCGCGTACCCGCCGCACGCGCCGCCCTACTCCCCTCCCTGCTACATGCCGCCGCCGCACGCGCCCCACGACAAGCCGAAAGATAGCAGGTGAATATACTTATGTTTCCTTACAGTTTAGAAGCTCAGTTCTTTTTCTGAGTATCGTTTCCCTACAGAACCGCATCACGACATCGTGTACAGCGTGCTATTTTTGGAAATGAGATGGCCTTTAAGAAGCAACCAGATTTTAGGGGCAGCGAGAACTTAAGGTTCCTCAAGCCGTAGTGATTGAACATTTTCAAAGGGTTTCAAAATGGGATGGCATCACGTAAGCTTGTCCACGTCACCTTTTGACTCTTAGTCTACGGATTGAGGTTTATGTTACACTTGAAGAAGGGCAGTAGCTAAAGACATGTAACGTCTCGTTTTTCAGACTTTGCCTAGTTAAATATTCGTATATTCAACTAGTACTCGTTCTTGTGTACCTAGTAGATAATATTGACTTCAGCGCATAATGGGCCGGTAGGCGTGTGGTATTTATTCGAGTTGAATACACCTGAACAAGCAAACTAAAACCTCATCTGCGCTACCACAACACAAGCCATCTTGTTGTCTCTAAAACGCTTTAATTTTCGTACTTATGTTTAGATAAAACCTGGAACTATGAGGAACATATAAAATTCTGAGAAAAATACCACATTTTACTAAAACGACAAAATCGCGTTTAAGACTTTTAAGAACCGTGCAAAAACAGACTCATGATTGTTCTCATTGTCTTCAAAAAAACTTAAATATACCACGCTACAAGTTATTCAAGAATATTTCAATTATAATAGGAGTTTGTACTGTCTTTGAATTATAAACGAATTTTAATGACGACTTAGTCTTGTATGATAGATGTGTTAGTCTATTAACTACAAAAATAATTACGATATCGTTGTACTGACTGAAACGTGGCTGAATGGCAGTGTCTTTGACACCGAACTTTTCGACAATCGCTACGTAGTTTATAGGAGAGACAGAGAGACAAGTGGGTTTCACTCCAGAAAGAATGGCGGGGGCGTGCTTATTGCAGTCTCCAGGCGCCTAAATTCAAGACGTTTGCAAAACTTTGAGTCTAAGTGCGAAGATTTATGGGTAGGTGTACGGGTTCGTTCTAATAGCGGCAAGGTCGATGAACTTTACCTTTGTGCAGTTTATCTTCCGCCACCTATACAAAAATATTTACTCGATGAGTTCCTACATAATACAAATAATGTTATTGAACGTAACAACATTGAAAATTTCGCATTTTTAGGAGACTTCAACCTCAGCTCTATAAACTGGAGATTTGCGACTGAAAGTATTCCATTACATGGGGAGACGAACAACAGTTTGTATTCCACTATGATTCATGATTCTTGACTTTGCTGCTATGCATGACCTTAAACAGTACAATTTTATTTCGAACAATAAAGGTAAACAGTTAGATTTATTGTTAAGTAACACAAAGATAATTAATTTATCATCACATGTTTCTCCTTTGTCAGTGATCGACCCGCTACATCCGCCTATGGACTTTTCTTTTTCTTTTGGATCACATCTTTGTGTTACTGCCAATGGTGGCGCTCGCTTTTGTTTTCACAAGGCCGACTACGAGAAAATCACAAGTGACCTTAGCGAAGTCTGTTGGGACGTTAAGTTTGCGAACTGCATAACAGTTAATGATATGGTTAGTATTTTTTATGGCTTCATTCGAGAAGCCATTGTAAAGCATGTGCCTTACTCTAGACCACGCTCAAAAAAGTACCCGGTGTGGTTTTCCAATGAGCTCATCAGGCTTTTACGCGAAAAACATAAATATCACCAAAAGTTACGCAAATTTAACCAGAACCCTCGTGACAAGCTTTTTTACGATTATGCAAGGGAAGGATCCCTAAAATTAATGTCACAATGTTATAAGACTTACATTACGCGCCTTGAAAGCAGTTTGCGCTCTAACCCCAAGCTCTTCTGGTCATTCATAAAGTGCAAGAAGAAGGATCAGGTTCATTATCCTGCACGGATGATGTTAGGCGACGATTTGGCAGATAATGGTAGCAAAATCTGCAACCTTTTTGCAAAAAATTTTGCTTCTGCTTACACCTCTGGCTCTACTCTTACCATGCCAAGTAATATCACTGCAGCTGCCGATCTCACTAGTGATTACTTGACTCTTATTAAATTCCGGGATTGTGAAGTCTTAAAGGTACTAAAAAGACTTGATCGCAATAAAGGAGCCGGTGCTGACGGTATTCCGTCAGGGTTCGTAGCCAATTGTGCCTTAGCAACACCTTTATGCCTTATTTTTAACCACTCTCTGGCAACCGGATCATTTCCGGACGTATGGAAGGAGGCTTTGGTCGTCCCGCTCCACAAGGCTGGAGATACGAACCTTATTAAAAATTATAGGCCCATATCCATACTGCCAACGTTTGCCAAAGTTTTTGAGAAGATGCTGCATCCTATTCTGTCTTGGCATTTCGGAAGGATTGTTTCTACTCGACAGCATGGATTCGTGAAGCATAGGTCCACTTCCACGAATCTTGTTTCTTTTGTTACCGATGTTTCTTCTATTCTTGACAAGCGTTCTTCGGTCAGTGCAATCTATACTGACTTCAGTAAGGCCTTTGATAAAGTTAACCACATGATCCTCGTTCGGAAGCTGGCTTTGCATGGTATCGCCGAGCCTTTGCTAGGTTGGTGCGGTTCGTACTTGCTTTATAGAACATCTAAAGTTGTAGTGAACGGACATGCTTCTGAACCGTTTCCTGCTCACTCTGGTGTCCCTCAGGGCTCACATCTGGGCCCAATGTTCTTTAACATCTTTATAAATGATATTGGAATTTGCTTCCGTAATTCTCACCACTATCTTTTCGCCGACGATCTTAAACTGTTCCGTTCGATAGACGATAGTCTCGATGTTGCTCTACTTCAAGATGATCTGAATAGATTGGTGGTGTGAGGACAATGCCATGGTTTTAAATGTTGTTAAGTGCTACTCTATTTTATTTACGCGTAGGAAAAGAATAGACGTTCCAGTTTACACTATCGGTGGCAAAAGCCTACAAAATGTAAGCAAGGTGCGCGATCTGGGAATTACTCTTGACAGCAAACTCTGCTTAAATACTCACGTGGATAACATTGCCACCAATGGGTTTAAGGCCCTTGGATTTATTTTGCGAAATTGTCAAGATTTTAAGTCTCCTAAAACCAAAATTCTACTTTTCAATTCTCTGGTACGTAGTGGTTTGGAGTATGGTTGTGTAGCATGGAACCCTTTTTATGATATTCACAAAAAAAGAATAGAAAGTGTCCAGCGACGCTTCCTTTGGCACCTCACATATTCCTGCCATTTGGGCAGGGTGTTGCAAAGTTACGAAGACAGGCTTCTACACTTCAAAATGTCTTCCCTCTCGGATCGTAGACGAATGCTCGACATGACATTCTTTTATAAATTAGTGAACGGTATTCTTGATGCTCCTGATCTTTTGGCTTTGGTGTCAATTTGCGCGCCTTCCAGACTGCCAAGGGCATCTAGGTTTATTCTATTTAAACCGGATGGGTCCAAATCGTGTCTTGGATACAACGCACCTATATCTAGACTCGTTAGACAATACAATGCTCTTTCTAAAACGGAGACGATAGACGTATTTGCTGACAATGCCATGAAGCTCAAAGCCTGTTTCATAGATAATACATTGTTTGATAATGCTTCTTGATCAAGACTTCTCTTAATCTTAATTTTATGCTTTTTATTTTATTTTATTTTAACTTTGTTCCCGATATTGATTTTAATGTAAATTTTGGTTTGTAATTAATTTATTTTTTATTTGATTTTTATTTTAATTTGTTTATAAATTGATTAATTATTATTGTTTATTCTCAATTTTGTATAATTCTGTGTTTTGTTCTGTTACTCGCTATTTTTATTTTTTATTGCATGCTGTCCACACCTATAATTGTAGTGACATTTGATTTGTGTCGTTTTGTGTGTGCATTTTATTTAAAACTGTATTAGTGTACACTATGTTGGTGCTCGTTTAAATAAATAAATAAATAAACATTATATCGATACTTAAAATAGTCAAAGGGCTTAAAGGAAATTTTAGCGAAATGTCTTTTAAGCCCTTTGATATTTTAAGATCTGATATCTATTTATTGGCGAATATTTTTTCTTAAATTAATTAAATTAATAATATGGGTGGGTGTTGTTCCCATTATCAAAATTCTTGCCCAAGAACGAGACTTCTTTTATGAATAGAGATCTTTTAGACGACCAATAATGGCTATGAAAAGTTAGCTGTAGCAGTAAACCTTCCGAAGAATGAGCAAATCTATACTGGATGTATTCTAAGTAAATATCTGAAATTATAAAAATATATTAAATTATTTTTAACTTTTTAGTTATTTTTTATTAACAAGTAATTTAATTAAATTAAATTAAAATCATTTATTTCAGGCATATTTTGCCCATACATTATCAATATAAAATTCTACACAATACAATACAATCTCAATCAATCAATCAATAATAAAATTCATGTCAACAGATATAAAATTAAATAAATAATTACTTGGCCTCACCTAACTAGCACAGTCGTCCAGTGGTGGCTGATCGGACACTCGCACTTACCTCCCATAGCCTTCATGATACTATTGCGGCTGCCGCACAGCTTAATAAAAGCTTGTTTTTGAAAAGTTTTTTTTCTTTTAATTTTATTTTTAACATTTTAGTATTTTTGAATGACATGTTTAAACACCCTCATACCATTCAGCCCTCAGCACGTGCTCACCTTGGCATTGGGTCATCAATCTAAACCATCTAATCAAAGACATTCATAACAAACGGAACGAGCGAACGAACAAACTTATTTTCCCGAGTTCCTATGGCCATTTTCCAGGTCCATCATCAGACCCTGGTTACCATCTAGCACCAAAGTACTCGTCAAGACGAATCGTACGATCCCAAACTCGATGGGGTTGTGTCGTTTAATTACCGAGTTCCTATGGCCATCTTCCAGCTCCATCATCAGACCCTGGTTACCATCTAGCACCAAAGTAGGTACTCGTCGAGACGGATCAAACGAGTCTAAACTCGATAGGGTTGTGTCGTTTAACTACCGAGTTCCTATGGCCAGTGGCCACCTTCCGGTTCCATCATCAGATCAGCTCCATGTTATAATAATTTTGCATTGTCATCCGATTTACACATGCATACAAAATTTCAGCACAATCCGTCAACAGGAAGGAGGTCAAATTTCAATTATTAGATTTGACCCAAACAAATTTGTTACAGGGCAAGCTAAATAAAAGCATGTACTTAATAAAAGCTTGTAAAAAGGCACTAAAACTCGCCCATTGTCATTTAAGATGTGCCTAGCATATAGATATAGGGGAGAGCGAGACGTCCTGTTACAAGTAATTATCACTGAAACTAATCATGTATTTTATACTTATACCTTAAATTCAAATATTCATACATATTCGCTTTAAAAAAAAATTCCTTCTACTTACTACTAGTATATTACCTACTTATATCTTACCTATATTTTTTAAAACAAACACGTATTTCACTTTTCTAGCACATCTACTGCCTGCCTGCCTATAAAACTTTATTCACACATTATTAAAATAATATTTAAAAAGAGTATGGGCTTTAATTTTATTACTACGGAAATGTTTTTCAGTGCAAAATGTGCAATATATTACTAACTTATTATGTTTAATTATATAAAACGCGTGTCTTTATTTTTTAATTTATAATTAAAATATATTATAAGTAAGTACATTTTATATATATGTAGGTACAACATTTATTATAATTAAATAAATTAGGTATTATTAACAAAAGTGGATGTTAACTGAACTATATTTGGAGACTTTACTGATAACTGTGTTATGTCAAATGTAAAACCTGCATGTATTTTACATCGTTTGTTTTCCAAATAAACTAAAATTAAAAAAATAAAACATATTATTATTATTATTGGCAGGTGCTACGGAATATACCTATACATACCTATTTTATTAGGTACTCGCTTATTGTGAGTTTACCAGGTTACAAGAGCTACGGCTGGGTTCAATGACATGCTTCCCTCGTGTCATGAACAGAAATATTGAAATTGACGGCTGGATTGGTCGGTCCCGGTCACATGTTTGAAACCTGCAGAGGGTAAATGTGCTAAACATGAGAACCCGATTTATGGGCCTAGAAACATTAAAATTCTCCCGAAAATTCTTTAACGCGCTAGGTACAGAACGAATGCCTTTTCTTTGGAAAGAGTTCGCTGATTGCCTCATACGGCATTTACAGCTTCACCGGGCTTTTAGAACAAATGCTGTGACAAAAATATTGATTGCCATAATAATCCATCATACCCGTACTACTTAGGGTACCCCTTATTCATATTATTATTTTAAAAATGTCAAGGGTTCTAACGCGACATCTTACGTCAACAGCTGGATACAACAGTTGAATAAATGTCATGTAGAAGTACGCTCTAAATATTTGAAATTACCTTAATATCCGATAGGTGTCACTTGCAGTTTGTTTTGGCATGGAAAAAATGCAAGTTCAACTATTAAAGTAACTAAGTACTAGATTAATGCGTCCGAATATCAAGACCTTAAGCCTGCATAATCTAATTGTATAATACCTACCCATAAATGTTTTAAAAGTTTACGAAAAAATAAGTTGAAGTACTCATTAATATTTGTTTATTTATTTGAAGATAGTAATAGTAGGATTATAAGTAATTACAGTAAATCATACAAAATATCAAACAAAAACGACGCATATCAATGTGTAAAACACATTCCAGTCACTAAAAAACACTCAGCTGTTCTTCGCGTGAACCGTCTGCGAATGAACGTACGTGTGTGTGACGTCATGCCAAAGAGACGCCATCTTGCTCAATGAACTTGAGTGAACGTTCAAAAACGAGTAGCTTCCTACCAATGCCAGTAAAAAAGAAAAAGTTTATTATTACATTTTACTGACTGACTGTCTAAATTGTTTAAATGAAGTTTTTTATCATGCATTCTATTTAAAATCAAAAAATAGGAACTTTAATAATTTTTAAAGTTTTTTAAATATTGGTACATACAAATCTAATTAAATTATTTTTTTTGACGCTTTAAAGTTGCTTTACAATTATTGTAACTAACAGAAAAAAAACTTAGTAAAACAAGTAGGTATTTTAAACAGTCAAGTTTCTAAGCACTTAGCATTAATACAATACAAAGCGAAGGACACAAACCGTTCGTCAGGTACTCAATATAATCTCCTCTCTATCGGTCAACATAAAACAGAAAGAGACAAAAAATCTCATTCAAACCACCCTTGATAAACGGTCACCCCTCCCTCCACCGCTTATAGAGAAGCGAACGGATAAAAAGTTTTCGCTCACACTCGGTTAATGAAACTTGTTCATTGAGTACTACACAGTTAAAACAGTTTTACAAAACTTTTTACGAACTTTTGGCTAACCAAAAATAAGTTTTATTTAGTTTTGCGCGTCATAATAACCTAGTTTAGCCAAAGTGAGGTTAGAATTTGTTGCGCGATACGGATTGTTTTCGAACGGCACAGTCACACTCTGTGGATCAGTCTAAATATACATGCGCCCGCGCAGGCGCGCTCCATACCGAGTGCTAAACGAAGACGCCAGATAAACTTTTTGTACGATAAGATATACACACATTACAATATCAGTGCCTTTTTGGTGTGTTCAATGTTTTAAAAACATCGAGATGTTTCACAGTAGGTAAGTTGAAAAACTTTTAAAAACTTTTTATAAAGTTTTGTCCGCTCCGCGTCGCCCGTTCTAGGCGTAAACACAACAGGAGTAATAATAATATCAATAACTTTGCAAACTCTTTGCGTTGTTTTACTATTGTCAGATAACTATCTTTATAAAGTTACAATCGGAGCATAAATGCATTAAGCTAATGTAAATTGTATTACCTAAAATAATGTTTATCATTAAGGTCGAGTTTGCATCTGTTGGCATAAGTTTTTCAATGTTATTTATGAAACTAGTGCGTTGAGATGCCGCTTCGTCGTAACAGTTTTATATTCTTTCTTTGTTTTGGCGTTTTGTTTGATTTGTTGTTTTGTTTCATTGCGATAGCTATAGCATCCGCGACGAACTTTTTGGGAAACTGGATTTCCGGATAAAGGAGCAGAGGGAGCTGATACAATGCCCGGTGGAGAACTGCGACGGCTCCGGGCATATATCCGGGAACTTCGCGTCGCACCGCAGGCAAGCGGCAATATTCGCACAGAATGTCGACGATGCCCCGACATTATAACACTATAGGGCTGCCTCAGCATGGTTTTTTTATTAGTGGAGGAGGTTTACTAAAATGTAAAAAGCTTGACGTTACAATCAAGAAAAGTTCTCGCCCAACCGTAGAGGACACATGAAAATACCACGAAATTGTTACATTTTCTCCCGTTTATTTTCTTTCAGTGAACTTAAACTATTATGATAAACCTGAACCAAAATGGCCTAAAACATTTTTTTCATTAGGTATAAAACTTTTTTCTAAAATCACAAAGGTCATATCATAATTTATACTAGAATAACATTAGTAGGTAAATAAAAAAGCATGAAGTTCATTTTCCACGTGCTCATTAAAATTTTCGAATATTACAAAGAATACTTTATTATTTATAGTTACTCAGTTTTCAAATTTTGATTTCATTTAAATAGGAATTAATTTTTTTTCTACATTTTAGTTTTGTTTGCATGGGTATGTTAAATAGTTTTAAACAGAAATCTCAATCGACAAAGGTACAAATTCTCATAAAACAAATTATAGATACTCTTATAAGCTTTGTTGTGATTTTTTGTTAAAGGTATTGATATTTCTTTTTAAACAGTAGTGTTCTTTGAAATATTACCAAAACTTTAGTATCATCATGTTTATTTATTTATGCCACCCTTTCATTTCTTACTAACGCATGTAAACCTAACATCTGCTTAAGGCGACGCACCGCTAAACAATAAATCTCATACGTTTTGATACGAGCGTTTGCGCCCCGTACCATAAGAAAAACTGTTTGTTTTCCTTCAAATTAAAACTACAAATTATTTTAAAAAAATGAACGAGTGAGAGAAGATGAATGAGTGTGTTAAGACTAATCTACTAAGAAAATTTAGATGCTTAAATCGGTGTGGTTAGCCTGTAAAATGCAAATCTATGTTTTAAAAGAGGTTACTTTTATATTTTTTTCTCTGTTATAAAAGTTGCCAAATCGTGTTTTTGCAACTAGCAAAATGAAGTCAATTAAATGATAAATCATGTCATCAAATATCACTTTCATATGTTTTGTAATTGTTGGAAAAAATCAAGATCCCCGCCACGTAAATTTCCAATGCGTCGCCTTAAGTAGGTAACTATTTACTTTTCCACGCAAGCATGACACAGACAGAAAAATATAATACCTACTTTTAATTTGTATATCAATAATATTAATATTTGGTTGACTTAACACTTACTTACACTTGTCGTCTTCTTCACACATATGAATAGATATTTTTAATATTACAAAAATAAAGAAAAACTTTTAGAACAATAGATTTACAGATATATATGCAGGCTGTTTCAATAACAACTATTGATCTATTGACTATCTTTGATTATAGTAAATAAACGTTTCGATTATATTATTACATATAATTTTATTGAACTTTGTTTTCGAAACGTTATATTACACGATACTAGTTGACCGGCGGACTTCGTACCGCTTTGATAGTTTCCATGACAACAAAACAAACACAAATCATTCGTCCGCTTAAGAACACTCGTATCCCATGATGGATCCCTATTGCAGCGCCACCTACCGGGTCCAATTGTAAATCTAAACCAATCTCGAATCTACTTGAACACACACAAAAAAAACATCCAAATCGGTCCAGCCGTTTAAAAGGAGTTCAATTTCATACACACGCACAGAACTTACTTTTATGTTTTTAGAAAATCGACTTACATTTTTACACTAAACTAGCATGTACTTAGCATGTTGTTTTTTTCAACCTACGTGTTGTTAACTGAAGGCCAATAGGAAGTGGAAAAAGTAACTAAAAAAAAAACGTCTTGTACCTACCAGGTACCAACCCTACTTGGAATGCGTATTTACGCAGCTCAACGGTGTCAGTCGCGCCCTGCCTGGATGGCAATTTGCGCATTTCCGAGCCCATCCAATTGACATCCCACGGGTGTGCAAACCGAGCACTCGCGTGGGACTCGACGAAACCTATTGTCTTCTGTGTGCTTAGCGTGACTTTTTTAATAGTCATTCAATTTGTATGGCTTTTAAGCAGCGCCTCCTTGTGGTAAACGAAGAGAGTTATAATTATGCCATACAAAATCTCGGTTGTCGATAACGTGATCGAATGGCAATTGGAACTCGTACCTAGGCAATTAGGCGTCTTGTTTACTTTAGCTAGAAAGTGGAATTGAATATGACACACAGGAAAGATTGTTGATAGTACAGAAAAATAATAATACACAGCGCGGACACCGGGGTAGGTAGGTACCTACCTATATCTTGCTTATAAATCTGCATATAAAGTTTCCAAAACAATTTATCAAACATTCTATCGATTGTGTCATCACGACTCTGACGAATTCCGATTAGTACACGGCCCGTAGGCTATTAAATGAAAAACATTTTACTAATTTAGTCGCGTGTTAGATACCTATTTACATATAGGTACTTACCGTATTTACCAATTTACCTTAAGAAAACGTGTCACATAAAGTGATGCAACTATGTCTATATTATAAATTACGTTATTACGAAATTCACATTTAGGTACGTCAGGTATGTACTTATTTAACGACCGTATAGACTAACTTTGCGATAAGATCGTTAGGTAGGTGTGTACATGTATTACATAGCGTTATCCTTTACGTTTTGTTATTTCCCCTATAGCAACCTAGTAACGCCAACGCGGTTTATAAAAAAAATACAAATCCAATGCTACTCGGTTCATTAACACATTGACAATCACACATTCCACCTCTTTGTTTTTTTTTTGTAAGAAGTACACAATAACAAACATAGATGATAATATACTTATTATGAATACTAATGCCATATAGATAACAATAACGGTTAGGTGCCTACACTCACTACTACACACTGCCTCATTAAGGTTTTGTACGGTTACAAATTCTAAGCAAATTACTAAAACTAATATTTCAATTTTCTAAACCAGCTTACTCGGTTTGCATTATTTACCTACTTAGATACCTTAGAACAAGGGTGGCCAACCCGAGGCCCGCGGGCCGCAGCATGCATCTTTTACTTTTGTTAACAAAACCACGAATTTCTTCTATTTCACGTTTAGAATCAATACGAACATATTACTGATGTTTACTTATAAAACTGTTTACGTGTAGGAATAACCTCAGTCGATATCAACATTGATGCACTTAGTTCTGCTCTGCCAAAAGTCAGACATCTCATTAACATATTTTGTAAATAAAAGTAACTAACAAATTTTAATGTGTGTTTAATTCTCACATTTTCATTTTCAACTACTTAAAATTTGGTAGTGCGGCCCAGTGGCAAATCCTTTTTCCGAAAGGGCGGCGGTGCCGGCGGAGGCGGTGGCGGGGGACATTATTTCCAAATTTAGGCTTTTCTTTGCGTTTTGGTTGGGTTTCTTGATATGAGAGGCCCAGCTGCCGAAAAGGTTGCCACCCTTGCCTTAGAACCAACACGTAAAAAAACTTGTATGACAATATATTTTAGTAGGTACAGACGCCAGCACATCGACCTATCCAAAACTGACAAATTTCTTCAATTAATTTTCAACCATATGCCATACACATAAAGTTCAAAGTCTATTGAGAAGATTTGACAGTTTGGTGTAGTCTCATGTGCAGGCGTGTGTACCTTTGACATCATTTATGGCACTATCATATCATACTAATATTATAAAAGGGAAAGCTTTGTATTTTTGTATGTTTGCAAAGAATAAACTCAAAAACTATTGGACCGATTTAAAAAATTCTTTCACCATTAGAACGCTACATTAGCGCTGAGTAACATAGGCTATATTAAAAAAGAAATGTCCACCCGTGCGAAGCCGGGACGAACCGCTAGTTAATTATAATAAGTACCTAGTAAGCATTTTTATTATTACCGCTAATATTAACTGACATGGTTAAATCTTTAGCCTATATATGCAGTTGACTAAAGTAAACAAAACAATATGATTCTAATTATACATTTAAGATTAATGATTTAAATTTAGTTTTCCACGCATCTCTAAGTTATGAAAGCCGCTCCTTAGAATATTTCCCCTGATTCATTCAAGTGGCAGTTCAAGCCGCGTAAGCATAGCGCTATCTTCAGTCTTCACATGCATTCTATAAAAAAAATAAACCGATGCACCATTTCGTTCCTATTTTTATCACAGTCAAAGTAAACACTTCTTCAGATCAATGCAACCACGTGAGCTGTTATGTTTCACACTTCAACACTTTTTCTATGCAATCCATCGGTTAGTAACTTCGTAATGCAATATTAAAGTAACTCATAATAAATCTTAAGACCTAAATGAAAATCTTTATTTTGCAATATTAATTCCAAAAAGGTCTTATAGAAAATATAAGTACCTTTCATTCCCTTTCTTAATTAAACTTAGAAAATTATTGGGCTCATTTTACTCACGTAAAGTTAAGTTAAGTTAAGTTTTCTAAGTTTCTAAATATATCAATTATATTAATGGATTGTAACGAGTAATAATATTAATTATTATAAAGTGATGCAAATCTACATTTATTTAACAGTATAGTCACTATACTGTTAAATAAATGTAGATTTGCATATATTTGCAATAATTTTACACGTTAACATGATGTTACACTATACTATAGTGTAACATCATGTTAACATTCCTACTTACTGAAAACAAAGAATTGGTAAACTTAATGCAATCTTTAACCATACATTATAGTCACAATTCACGTAAATCGATATCGCACGGTCCAACGATGCACATCGAACTGAGTCTAGCCTTTAGTAATGCTAACAGTATCCACATTTGTATTAACCACACCAGTAAATCAATAGCAACTTTAAACATAGGTGACAAGATGGCTTGTGGAAGTGTGACGCCCATTCTTCTATGCGAAATACGACTAATATAAGTTTATACGGCACCCTAGTACTTCTAGATTAAGAACTACCTTAGCTTGATATGGCAAAATACACTTTTGTCTTTACAATAAAAATAGTCTTGTTAAAACGTTGATTTTAAGATATAATAAGATAAGCTGCTGCAAAACCCCGCCACTAGGCCACCTCAACATAACTAAGCTGTGTATGCCCTTATATTCTAAAAACGCCTCATTGCATATTGATGCGATACGAGAGATTCCAACTGTTGCGTCCCCAATAAACTGATGTGTAGTCCAAAGCAAGCCGCTACCCCGCCACGCCATTGTAAGCAGTCTGTATATGTGCAGCCTGTCGGGATGTCCCCGTGCCGACCGCTCGCAGCTGCAGCCGCACTCGCAGGAGCTCAAGTGTCCGACGCCGGGCTGCGACGGCTCCGGACACGTCACCGGCAACTACTCCTCGCATCGCTCCCTGTCCGGCTGTCCGAGAGCGAACAAGCCCAAGAGCAAGCCTAGGGACGGACAAGACTCCGAACCGCTCAGGTGAGTTGTCCATCTAATCTAAGTTTGGTGGTAGGAATGGTGACGGGATTTGCTAAAGCTATCTTTTTTTGTAACTTTATAATTAAAACGTACGGTATAGTTTTTAAGTCTTATGGCTGAATATTGAGTGTCTTTATCTCGAGTGACCTTCGAAGTTTTAACATGTTAAACTCTTTTGATAACTTAATATAATTCATTCGTCCAGTATCTGTATAGCCTTTGTCTCATTATTAAAACTGGTTACATAGGCTACAAAATATTCAATGTAGATGCATATGCTGTCATGAATTTGTAATTAGTAACTAATTACAAAAGTAGGTGCCTGCATATATCAATACCTACTACGTTCACTACCATCGTCACTTTACGTTTTATGAATTTTATGTAATACTTACTTTGTGTAATGTAATTCTCAATAGTTACATTACAACCTTGCTCTTTTGTACGTGAAACTTGTTTGTATTGTACCATGTTCCTTCCACTCCGTGTGCTTTTGTAAACGCTACAATGAGTTTCTTGGTTATTTGCACGCCGCTTAGATGCCCTATACCGGGTTGTGATGGATCTGGACACGCTACAGGGAAATTCCTGTCGCATCGAAGGTAAGAATTGAGTATGCAGAAGTAATAGTTTGTCGTAGTATTGTATGTACGACTTAGACAAAAGACTTTAGAACTGTAAGGTAGGTTTGGTTCGACATAGTTGGTTCTAAGTGAAAGATCAACCTTGTCATTAGGAACCAAGGTCCACTCTAACAACATTATAGAGTAGCCTCTTTGCCATAGTTTCTTACTGCGATGCAATTAAAACTCTATGTATAATTTATTTTATTTTTATACATTGCACCACAAAATAAAGAGATGAGCTTCATACAAACGCGCTCGAGCAACGTACACATTAGGGCTTCCAATCCCGCAATACCGAGATCCCGTGTCATTTTTTCGGTCCCGCGTGGTGCGGGATTACGGGCGCGGGATCCCGCGTGATTTGCGGGACTGGATACGTTATGTTTTCTTCGCAAACATTTTCAATTGAATGCTGACAAAATGACCAAACTAAATAATTATTTCTGTCAATCGATCAAATCACATGCTAATAGTAAAACTTAAATAAAAGTGGAGATATGTTGATTCGTTAATTGCTTTATTTGCCTTATACAATTACTTATAATTTCTATAAGCGGGATCCCGCAAATACCGAGATCCCGCTGGATTAAAATGTCCTACTCCCGCAAATACCGAGATTGAATAGGTATAGGCTGCGGGATCGGAAGCCCTAGTACACATAGACCATTTCTCACGAACATGAAATCTCGCAATAGCTGCAATTGGACTGTTCTGAGCTGTTCCGAGAGTCGTGTCCGTGAGAGGGTCTAAGCATGCGTTGCTCAAGTGTATTAATCTTCCCTTCTGTGGGTCTTTTTAGTTTGCTTGTTCTACCGTCATCTCGTTGAAGCGTCTAAACTCGCAATAAGAAACCGTGGTACTAAGAAAATGTTCATCAATTGTTTGCCACAAAAGCTGACGTATCACTTCCTCCACCAGTGCCTCTGGCTGCCCAATCGCGAACCGCAACAAGATGCGCGTGCTAGAGAGCGGTGGCACCGTCGAGCAGCACAAGGCGGCAGTCGCAGCTGCCGCGTCCGCCATCAAGTTCGACGGGGTCAACTGCCCGACCCCCGGCTGCGACGGTTCCGGACACCTCAATGGGTCTTTTTTGACCCATCGCTCTTTGTCGGGGTGCCCTATAGCGGGCGCTGCGACGCCTACGCCGCAGTCGAAGAAACCGAAGTATCCGGACGATATTACACCGCTCTACCCCAAGCCGTATTCAGGTAAAGACTATTGTTTTGTTTTTAATACTTTTTCGGGTAAGCACAGTGCCTTCATCTCACTGATGGCAAGTGATAAGAAGGCCAATGGTGGAAGTGCACTTCGCTTGGGGTCCTCAATCCCTCAAATACTAGGCACTGACTATCTTAACTCTAGCTGCTGTAACACAACAATGCTACAAATATAGATGTTATAGCGACATATTTAGATAAGATGGTGGTAGCTAGCCAGGCAGACAAACAAGCCCTACCACTAACCAAACCGAGTACATATGCCCCCCCACTGGGAATCGAACCCGGGACCTCTGGGTTTGAGCCCGGTGGTCTTAACCACTAGACCACAGAGACGGTAAATTTATAATTGACTAGCTGTGCTCGCGACTTCGTCCGCGTGGAATAGTGACTTTAGGCAGCATTTTTAATTTTTTAGGCTCTTGTTCCCGTTTTTGCAACATTTTTCACTGATGCTTCGCTCCTATTGGTCGCAGCGTGATGTTATATTGTTATAGCCTAAAGCCTTCCTCGATAAATGGACTATTCAACACAAAAAGAATTATTCAATTCGAACCAGTAGTTCCTGAGATTAGCGCGTTCAAACAAACAAACAAACAAACAAACTCTTCAGCTTTATATATTAGTATAGATTGTTATGTTATACCGTGGTTTTAGTATTATTTGTAATCCGTGGAAAAGTCAAATGCATTGGCAAAGGAAGGGCACGGAAAGTAAATGGATTTATGCAAGTCTGGTTCTGGAATGTCTAATCACCTTCTATCTACATATTTCCGCCTATCTATCTACACAGCAGCGCCCTCCATTGCTATGTTCCGGTTCAAGTAAAATGGACCATAGACCGGGCATAGAGAGCCTGTACCCAACCATGGTGTTCCATGCGGCAATAGACTGTAGTCAAATCAACATGGCACTAGATATCTATGGTCGTTAAATAAAGTCGGATGAATATTTGGACATTACTTAGGTAACCTCGTTGTTTTTACTTTTCTTTCATACCTAAAATTATAAAAATACTGAGAAAGTTATAGATTTTCATCAGTATTTTTATGTTTTTAGTGAACCTATCAATTGTCCCACTGCTGCGCAAAAGCCTTCCATCAATGAAATCGAGTCATCTCTGCAACGATGACTATTGGTCTAATCACCACGTAGGTATTTAAGTAAACAATAACTAACACTACTCTAACTACTATGTATCAAGAATTACTTTGTAACGTAACGTCATTATCTGTCAGGGATGGACATGAACATGCAGACCGGCAATGGCGAGGACCTGATGACGCTTGAGCAGGAGATTACGGAGCTGCAGCGCGAAAACGCACGCGTGGAGTCGCAGATGATGCGCCTTAAGTCGGACATCAACGCTATGGAGACGCACCTTAACCACGGAGAGCGGGTGAGCATCTACTGACATATCAGGCTGCCGCAAGAAAGCGTGCGTAGGCACAGCACAGTGTCTGTTATATCAGGCTAAATATAAAGTAATCTGAAATTATTTATTGCAATCTGTTTGCTTACCTTTAGCAATTAATTAATTAGGTAGGTACCTAATTAATTAAAAAACATTTGAATTAAATAAGTGTTATAAAGTACTCGAAGGCCTCAATAATTGAGTATTCCGGGTGAAGTGCGCTAACGTCTTCGGTCTTTTCATCATAAGATTGACCACTTGATTTAGCGCGGCATATGTCAATCCCATACATTTTATTCTTTCGAACTTCTATCGTTTTCTTAATGTTACTTTGGCTAAGCCAATGTAACTTTAAGAAAACGATAAATTTAAATATCTTACGACTAAGCAAATGCTTAACCGTAAGATATTTTAAAGAAAACTCGCACTATAATAGGCCCTCACTCAGGCCTTGTTCTTAGCCACGTTTGTCTGTATATTTGTTTAGTCACATTGATCGATTAGCAATATTAGTACGTTCATCATCATCATCATCAGCCATATGACGCCCAATGCTGGGCATAGGCCTCCCCCAAGGATCGCCACAACGATCGGCCCTCATGTTGGGGGGGTTTGCCATAATCGCTACGATTGACAGGCGGGTTGGCGATCGCAGTATGGCCTACTGTTTGAGGGAGGAGCTGCTGCCCGTCTCTTGCAGGTGGTTTTCCCTTTGTCGCCTTCTATCGAAGATGGGGGGTAATGCTATTCTAAGCCGGCATCACACGGCATATTAGTATATTAAGCACAATGTTAAAGTAAATGCTTTCTTTATATCCCTAGCTGTCACCATACTTTATAACTTTGAGTTAAACTTCGTGTTATTTTTTTAATTTGACCTCTTATAAAGACAACCTAGAGCACATTGTAATAATAAACGGATCTTGAACCCCTACTTTCTGTACTGCAAGGGCTAATATCTTGCTTGATATTTTGTAAATTCTATGTTAACTTTACACATATTATTTTGTAATCGAATAATGTTTGTCTGACAACTTAGATGGTACAGTCATGGCTTCAAACATCCAACTTTGAGTGCTACTGACACATCAAATAAGCTTAAAGTGAGTACCATTCGTTACTTACTTTGGTACTTGCTTTTAAAAGAAACTAGATTTTGTCTTAAATAAAACAAACATGACTGTTCCACCAACATATCTTCTTGTTAGGGAACATCTAACTATATTATCATTATTACAGATGCATGTTAAATTTTGTCTATGCATGCATCATGTTTACAGAAGTTAGACAGGAAGCCCCTTATTTCGTTAGGTACTTATGATTATTATATCAATACGCTTAATAACTAAGACAAACTTCAATCGTAAATAAGGATAGGTAGCAAACTTAGGTTTAACACTGTTGTGCAAACAAAATATTGATGCGTAGAAGCGACACTAACAAACTGCCAACTTTGCAGGAGAACCAGTTGATATCGCAGCGGAACAACAACCTAAACGAGTACTACGAGAGCTTGCGCAACAACGTGATCACCCTGCTGGAGCACGTGCGCATCCCGGGCGGCGGCGCGGCGCCGGCGCCGGCCGCGGGCGGCGTGCCCGGCGCGCCGCCGCCGCCCGCGCCCGGCGACAAGCCCGCACACGACAACTTCGACTCCTACCTCACCAAGCTGCAGACCCTCTGCTCGCCCGACGGCTACTGCCCCGACGAGAACCGCCCCATATACGAGACCGTCAAAAACGCGCTCCAAGACTTCACAGTGCTCCCCACCCCCATTTAAGGTTCACAGAGCGCCGCCGAACCCGAGCGACAATGACTCTACACGCGGCGGTGCTAACCTTCTATACTATACTATACCAAAGACTAAGTGATGTGAATTTATCGTTTGACTGTACAGTGCGACAGACGATTATGTGTTCTAATATAGTTAACGATATCTGTTTTGTAAACCGTTGTATACGATGTGCGACTTCTTGATGGCATCGCGTCAGCGACTGAAGGTTCGTTCGTTTAATCTGTAAGGAGGACTTCATAATTAAGACCCAAATAAATTTTAAACACTGTTACTCATATGCTTAAAATTAAAGTAATTGTTAGGGAAGAAGTTTATACTGTAAGCGATTTTAGCCCCACGGTGGACGCATCAAATGTTTTGTGTAAATATTGTACCTATTTTACGAGGGAGGTTGGCGCCGGCTGGCCGCGGCCGCAACCGTCGGTCGGGCAGTTTTTGGGGATATCTGAGATGCAACTAGAATCGTAACGACCGAAATACATTAAAATAGTGCATAAGTGAAACTGTTATTTGTCTAAGTTCTACTACTGGGAATGTGCCAAATGCTTCTGATTCACAGCAACTCCCATTCGCTGATATTTTAAGACTAAAAAATAATGTCATAGAAATAATAAACGGTGTAAACAAAATTAAACTCCTTATAGGAAAGTCTAGTCAGTTTTTGTAAATAATTGTGAATAAATAGTTGTCACGTCATAGGGACGTTTTTATTTGTATTAGGAAATAACGAGATCTCATTAGATCGAGTAAGTTAATAATTCACTCATAAATTGATAACCAATTTTAGGGAATAAATTGAAACTTTCTTTGTTAGCCAATGTTCACTTCGCTGTGATTAAGTTACGTGTTACTTACCTATTTATTGTTACGGATTGTGATAGCTTACTAAAATCAAGTTAATGTTAATTTTGCAATACTTTCAGTTGAGCCTAGCGCATGTGCTAAAATTGAGTTGGAAATTTAAATTTAGTTGTTATATTCTAAACAATTTGCGTTCATAAAATCACATTGGTATGTACACAGATGGAATAACATGTACACATTTTAATACTAAATCATTTTACTATGTTACTACTCTGATTGTCATATATGTTTCTGTAAAATATTGAGTATGTGTTGTTAAAGATAATTAAAATAATAAATACCGAAGCTGTCAAATCTGTTTTTACATATTTACCTTTACCTCATTTACGTTGAAAACATTCTTCCTTTACTCCGTGGCAGGTTTTTAGTCTTTTCCGATTCTATCGTGTTTTTGATGTGTAACATCTTTCTTATGGGAGTGATTTCTTAGAAAAGGGACGGAAGTAGGGTCGTAACAGTGTGATCCTGAAACTCTTACGTGTTAGTCGGGGAAGCCACCAGTGATCGACACTTTAAGCCCAAGGTCCGTTGTAGGTCGTAATATTTGTGGGAGTGATTTTTTGATCGTAACAGTGTAACAGATAACACATGTGACATGTCTTCTAATGAGTATTTATTGCTTTCTCTTTGTCTTGTAAATCTATATTCTATTTTCTATTGTATTATTGATTTTAACCATTTGGTGTAAGAGACTTTACAACAATATTTAAAAAAAAAGATTTAAAAAATACGTCATTGTTAATTCTATAGGTATTCTATTGGACTTCTTGGAGGGAAAGTGAAGAGTCATGCCTGCGGTTTTTTTTTATTTTCTAAAATTTGTGTTATGTCGAATAATGGTGGATTATTAACCGTTAAGTGTTCATGAGTGTGCATGAGTGTTGGCAAATGAAACAAAGTGCAACGGTACTTTTCAAATTCTCTCAAGAAGTCCGCGCGCGGACTTAGTAAAGCCCCACATCTTTACTGAGATACTCGAGGGGTTGGGGGGTATATCATTTCTTACTTCTCATTTCTATTAACATTCATCATCATCATCAGGAAAAAAATATTGTTTAATTATATATTACTTGTAATAAAAATTACTTTGACACTGGCTAAATGTGCTAATCGCACCATAGCCATCAAATAAAAGAAAAAAAAAGGTACCTATTCTATTTTCTATTGTATTGATTTCAAAAGATGAGATGTCAAATGTTACACAATTCTTTTAAGCGACTACTGTAGTTAGGCTCGTTCGTTTTTTGAATAACAACATCAAGTACCTATACCACATCACTATATAGCCCTAGAAATATATATTTTGTGTTCTTTATTAAGAGCGTTTACGCCGCACACTAGCGCCACTAATGAAAAAAAAGATATCTAGTAATTAGAGATAGAAAATCAAAATCAAATCAGTTAAGAGCGTTTACGCCGCACACTAGCGCCGCCAATGAAAAAAAAACATATCTAGTAATTAGAGATTTTAGCATTTTTACGTCACTTAATGAACCCCTGACATGTTATGGTTTAGTTAAATATGGCGTTATAGTTAAAAGTGGCCGTAACGTCTTATGTTCATTAGGTGACGTAAAAATGCTAAATTACTTCATTCAGATAGTTTGTTGAGCATAATTTGATTTTCTATCTCTATCTGCTAGATATGTTTTTTTTTTTTCATTGGTGGCGCTAGTGTGCGGCATAAAAGCTCTTAATAATAAGTATTAATAATAAAAGCATTTATAAATTGCTTTGTTTTATTAATAATTTTAATTAGATATGTGGTTAGGTATCTATGCATTTGATTTCCTTTTTGTACCACATTCGAGTTAAAAGTCAAGTTGCGGTTAGACATCTATAATTATGAAGATATTTAACCTAAAGACGGATTGTCAGAGGGTGTGGGTTCGAATCCCGCTCGTGGAAATGTTTTTAACACTCCCCAACCAAAATTGTCTTCTCCTTTTTAGATATAGATAGGTATGTTATAATGCGGTCTCAGCATTATAATTGCATTATAATTACAATCGCAGACAAGCACAAAGCAAGATAAGGTTCTTTCTTATCGTCTCTGTCGTAAAATTCATTACTTTGCTTGAAAATGTAAATATCATGAAATTATTGATCTCTGCACGGTGTTAGCCGAAAATTCTCTCCGGCGAAAACAGAACTCCCGCATATTGAATAAAACTTAAGAAGATGTTTGGAGGAATAATATCATTTAATATTGAGCGTTTATCTAAGGTTTATCATCACCTTATTGTTATTATTTTTTATTCTGTTATAAGATTAGGCTGTATGGGCCAGCTCCCTTTGTGTTATTCTGAACAGGATAACAAACTAAATGATTTTTTTTTTTTAATGTAGTTTGTTCCTTGAGGAACCGGCTAAGGTCATAGACCATGCTGCCATGTCATTAGTTTAAGTAATACATAAAAAAACAATATTTTCATATATGATGATGATGATGAATGATATTAGAATTGGGAAGTGAGAAATGATATACCCCCCAACCCCTCGAGTATCTCAGTAAAGATGTGGGGCTTTACTAAGTCCTCACGCGAGCTTCTTGAGAGAATTTGAAAAGTGACGTTGCACTGTTTTGTTTCATTTGCCAACACTTATGCACACTCACGAACACTTAACGGTTAATAATCCACCATTATTTCACATTAATATTCGACATAACACAAATTTTGGAAAATAAAGCAAAACCGCAAACATGACGCTTCACTTTCCCGCCAAGAAGCAACTAAATGAAATATCACCACTGTCCTGTCAAAGTCAAAAGTAGTAAACAATACAATACCACATGTTTCTCTTTTTCAAGAAATTGAATTGAATTGACCAGAAGATTGCTAATTGTGTTTATTTTGAATAATTATGAAGGTCCAGAAAAAGGTAAAATTATCTTTATTAACTGTGATATCAATTGATTTGATGTATTATTTATCTCGACTGAACTTATTATAGAAACGCTACTTCGAAACAGAGCAAGAAGTGAAGAACACTGAAACAAAAAAAGATAATATAGAAGTGTACAACATTAAAATAAATCCACGGTCACATAAAAGAAAACCAAACTTCGTGAGTATGATTTCAACGTAAATAAGTAAAACTGCAGGCCTTTATATTCATGTTTAACATATCCATCTGCTAAAGATCTGCTACATGTATCTAACCCAACTGAACTTAAATAGCAATAGTTTAAAGTATTATTTTTTAATACAGACAAACAACAAGAATGAAGTTAAAGATTTTAAAAGGAAATTCCCTGGGAAAGCACCTATTGACCCTGCTAAGTTAGAGCAACATTCCCGTGGTGCGGAATTAGAACCTAAAAATGTAAAGCATCCACTACATTCTCTCAAGCTGAAGAAGAGAGAACATAAACTAAGCTATGCTCAGAAACAGGCAGCCCGATCAGAAATTCTGCTTACAGAACAACAGGGGTAAGATTATTTATTTTAAATTTGTAAATTTTTGTAGAACCTATACTTTTGTGTAACCTATTTCTGGGTCAAGTGATGAATGCAAGATTAACTGATTGTCTGAGTTTAAAGCAAGGATTATGCACTATAGCATCTAAAAGCAATTTCTTAAAATACTGTCTTAAGCAGTAAGGCAAATTGATTACAAGTTTTAGGCCTAACCTACAGTTGTTTCAAATAATACATTACTGCAGTGCTTCCAACTAAATCCAACAAATCTTGACACATGTTTAGAGCAAGATTAAATTTATGAAAAAAAATTAAATAAAAAGTTACACCCATATTTGTAATTAGTTACCTATATGCGGGCCAACAATGCGGGCGGATCGTCCGTCCGGCTGGCGACGTCCCCATGAGAAATAATACCTATATCATTAACACAAACAACAAATTATATTTCAGCTCTCTCCAGGTTGATGACGACGTCAAAACCACTGCAATCTCACAAAATGTAATAAAAGATAATGTAGATATTGCTGCTGCAACAAAAATATTTGAACTCAATCTGGAGTTTGGTCCGTACAGGGCGAAGTATTCACGGAATGGGCGACATTTACTTTTGGGAAGCCAAAAAGGACATTTGGCAGCTTTCGATTGGGTCACTAAGAAGCTACATTGTGAAATTAATGTTATGGAATCTATACATGATATCAGGTTAACATGATTTGTCTTGTATTTTACTTCCATATAAACAAGCACCACTTCTATGTGCCAGTTTATCTTTATCACAAAATATAAATTAATAGGAAAGAAGTGAAATGTGTATATAATATTAAAACATAATATATAATTTAATTTAAATCCATAGCTGTGAAGTTCAAAATCTATTGAGGTTTGACAGTTTGTGGCAGAGTGCCAAGTGCGAGTTTCATTCTCCATTCGATTACGTTAACGAAAATAAGTATATATATATTTTAATGGGGTTACTTATTGAGTTTTCTTTTTGTGAGGTATGTTCAAGTGTAAGGGTGCTTTTCCACCAGAGATGTGCTGTGCAGCTATGCTGCGAGGATGTGAAAGCTAAGCTACGAAACTATGTGACCGTTTCCACTGATGCTAAGCTAGCGCGAGCAAGATGCGCAGCTCGAGCTATGCGATGTATCGATAGTAGGGAAGCGGCGGCGCGGTGAGGGGAGAGGTGCTCACGCGTCCTACCGGCGGTTCGGCCAGTTCATTTCATAACGCGCATCCATGTACGCATCCATAGCAAGTATCCTTCTATATAAAAACATAGCTTAGTTGAATCAGTTTCCACCAGTGCTATGCTATATGGACCTATGAATATGATGGTGGATATCAAACGCATCCGTAGCAACGCAGCATAGCACATCTCTGGTGGAAAAGCACCCTTATTGTCTAGCTACCACCATCTTTTCTGTCTAGTCACTATAACAGCAATATAAGTAGATTTGTTGTAGCCTATTTCTTGGAAATAAGGGTATGGGTTAAAGCAGCTTTGGTTTATTATCTTGTCTTGTGTGACATGTGATCCTTGGCAAGGCCTTTGTCCAGCTGTGGACTTCTTTTGCCTGAGAAGATGATGTGACATGTAAGTGCCATGGGCTTTCCCATTGCGACAAAAAAAACATAAATAATAATGAAAAATTAATGTAATGATTTCAGTTGGCTGCATGTCGAAACTATGATAGCTGCTGCACAAAAGGAATGGTTGTACATTTACGACAACACTGGAATGGAACTGCACTGTATAAAAAGGATGGATAAAATACTGCGAATGGAGTTTCTACCTTACCACTTCTTACTGGCGGCAGTGGTAAAGCAGAATTAAACTATATTAATATTTAACTACCTATACAGTGAACAATTTAATAATAATCATAGTAAATATTTTAAAACAATTGCTTTCTATTACCTTTCATAGTTTGTTTGTGTCATGATGATTCACAATAATGACGTAAGTATTTGGGTAGTTGACAACAACAAAAATTAATTTCAGAACAATAACCCTCTTACAAATAAACAAAGAATATGGTCCGAATAGTTATTCCGTGTTTTGTTCCTGTCATGTAAACGTCTTTTCAAATTAGAGTAAAAGAGACAAAACACGGAATAACTATTTGGACCTTATTCTTTGTTTATTTGTAAGGCCCTAAACATATAAATGAATTCACGTAACAGTTCTTTATAACATTAACCAATTTTTTATTTGACCTAAGCATGAATTTTGGTAATCTAAAAAATTATTAATAATCACTTAATTGACGGAACAAAGTAGTGACGTCATAGTTTGCTAATCCCATACAATTTCCATTAAAAATAATCGTTTTGACAGTCGTTAAAAAGTTTCTACATTGACTAACCAGTCAACCAATTATTTTATGTAATCACAGACCTATATTGTAAGTAATGCAATATGTATCTTATCTTATCTTATCTTAGTGGGGCCTGCTGAGGTTTCCCTCTGTCAGTAACACTTCGACCGACCATTGCAACCCCATCATTTCACTCTTCGTCCTCTGTAAAGATAGATGCCATAAGTTTGGCAACGTCCTTAAGAGCAAAGAGCCTGAAGTCCTCCGGTTTCTGATAGGCCGACCCCATGAGTCCCATTCTTTTCCTAGCCAGAGAGTCGCAGTCACACAGTAGGTGCTGCATTAACTCCGTTTCCTCTCCACATGCCCTACATAAGCTATGTAAAGGGCTTGTAATACTGTTGGTCCAGACTCATGTTAATTTGTTTTTATGACTACTATATTGCATACCACATTAGCTGATGCTTAATGGTAAAGTTAACCGAGTTAAAGAGTTTAAATACCTCGGCCATGTGGTCACCGAGGATTTAAAAGACGATGGAGACATCGAAAGGGAGAGGAGAGCGATGGCGGTCCGCTGTAACATGTTGGCTCGCAGATTCGCGCGGTGTAGTTTAGAGGTAAAGATTGCTCTTTAAAGCATTTTGCCAAACTCTTTACACCTGCAATCTGTGGGTCAGCTACACGCAGCGGGCCATCAACGCTCTCAGAGTTCAATATAATAACGCGTTCAGGGTACTGGTGGGGCTCCCACGCTACTGTAGTGCATCTGCGATGTTTGCACACGCGCACACAGACGGCTTCCACACCGTGCTGCGGCGACGCATCGCGTCGCTGATGAGCCGCGCGCGTGGGAGCGCCAACACCATCCTGAACGTGCTCAGCGACAAGCTGGACAGCCCCCTTCTGGGGCACTGGGTCCAAACACAAGTGCGTGTACCCGGAGCCCCAGAGGGCGGCAAATATCTTAATTGATTTGTGTACCTACCTACTTGTATTTACTAACATAGTTTTTTAAGTAATTTGTATACTAACAATATTATGGGCAACAGCCTGAAGTAAATAGATTTTATTTTATTTTTATTTTTTTATTAGCACAACAGGTCTTATGACTAAATAAAATAATGTTATTTATACTTACCATATATACTTTTCTAAGAATTTCCCTCATAATAAATCCCAATACAATTAGCAGATTTTTCCAGCTAACAATGACCCAATTTGTTGCAGAATGAATATGGCTTCATGTCCTGGTTAGATATCTCCATCGGTGAAATAGTAGGCCACTATAATAACCGCTTAGGAAGGACATCAGTGATGACGCAGAACCCGTATAATGCTGTTGTATGCTTAGGAAACTCCAAAGGTGTTGTTTCACTATGGTCCCCTAAAGTGAAAGACCCGTTAGCAAAAATATTGTGCCATAAAACTCCTCTAACTGCTATGGCTGTTGACAACACTGGGATGTAAGTGTTGCTTATGAGCCTAAGTTTGGCTATATTACTTACATTGCATATAATTTAATAAAAGTATATCGTTTAGAAAGTATAGAAAAAAAATCCACAAGCTGGATTCGAACCTGCACCCCATGACATACCGAGTCAGGTGCACTACCGATTATGCTGTCATGGCTCTGTCCAACCTGCCGAAATTGATCAACACTACCTTGTACCTTGTACACCAATAAAATTATATAAACCTTAATCATATAAAATATACCAGGCTTTTTTTGGAAATAGCCTATTTCTTTCTAATCAAAAAGTGTTTTGAAGGTACATGGCTACATCAGGAGTAGATCGTAGCATGAAAATATGGGACATTAGACATTTAGATGGACCAGTACAGGACTACAGACTGAGGAGTGCAGCAGTAGATCTAGAATTTTCACAAAAAGACATGCTGGCTGTTGGACTTGGAGAAGTTGTGGAAATATATAAGTATGTTGAAGTGTGATATAGTCCTTACATTATTATAATTTATAATAACAGAAAATATATTATATAAAAGTAGGTACCAGAAAAAAAAACATGTTTGTTTGACTTGTTTTGACTTCCTAGTATAAAGTCACGCTTGATAGTGGGTGCTAGGCCAGCCAACACAAAGAAATAAAATGTAATTGAGACTTTAATGACCCTCTAAATCAGCAATTTTAAGTAATCTTGTAATTTTTTGGTTTATATTAGTTTTTGTCTAATTATAATGATAAATGATTGACTGATTTTATTAATGTAATGATTTTGAAAATTTTTGTGTATAAAATTTAGATTTTTGTTTATTTAAGGGAATGATCCTGTATTATTATTTAATAAATAAATAATTGAATGTTTTTGTTTTCGACTTATGCCGCCGCCATATGAAGGATTTAGAATTACAATACATATAGTTACAACAATAATCTTTTATATTTTTTAGTAATTGCTGCACACAAACCGTGGACAGACCTTACATGAGACACAGAATGGCGAAAACAATTAACAACTTCAAATTCTGTCCCTATGAAGACGTGTTAGGTATTGGCACTAGCAATGGATTCAGCAGCATAATTATTCCAGGTATTAATTATAGCTTTATATACAAGTGGTCAACGCGTCGGTGGTGGAGTGGCAAAACGCTCGGCCCGATACCCGAAGGTCATTTTATTTCCCAGGTCGGGCAAATTGTGCTTCGGATTTTTCGATGCATAGCCTGGGTTTGTGATGCCTGCATTTGGCTAGCGTGGTGATTAAGCCACATTAGCATTACCCATCAATTGTAGCGATGACTTAATTTCAATGATGGAGGCCTTTGCCCAGCAGTGGGACAGTTATAGCCTATTTACTTTACTTATTACACAATTGACCAGAAAACAAGTTATAATGGAGATTTGTAGACCATAATCCAACTTTGTTCAAAATATTAAACATTTGAAATTCCAGATAGGACACGCTTTTGATTCACTGAAACTAGACCAAGGCTAAAAGTATTATTAGAGTAATTCAATATAGTTGTTTTATTTACGACACTGTATGCCTTATTGACTTACAGTTAAGGTTCTTAATAATTTAATATGTCAATATGAGACTTTATTTTCGATTAACTGAATTCATTCACAGGCAGCGGTGAGGCCAACTTTGATGCTTTGGAGAGCAATCCGTTCCAGAACAAGAAGCAGAGAAAGGAAGCTGAAGTTAAGGCTCTATTGGAGAAGATACCTGCGGAGCTTATCACTCTCAATCCGTTTGAAATAACTGAAGTGGACGTGCCGTCCATGAAGGAACAGATGGAAGCTAAGAAGAGGCTATTGGTAAGTACCACCAAACTAATACATACATATAAAAAAAAGTTATATACTCCTGTTGGCCACGTATGGCTTTTACATCATAATCGGTCAAAGTAGTGAGAAACTTAGTGGTTCCTCAAGCCGGGTGACTGAACCTTGTTGATTTTCCCAGAGGCGACATCACGCGAGCTCATCCTCATATCTTACTAGATTCTTCGACGCGTTTGAGTCTATTATCGAAAGCAAAAACCACGAGGACGCTTCTAAAAGCTAGGTCGGGTAGGTAGCCTCGGCTCGGCGGTACGCGCTATCTGTCCTATTCCTATGTAATTTGTTGGTCATGGTTTATTTTTTTATACCGTGCGTGGTTTGGTCAACATACGGATATCGACGACTATTTTCGTTGATTTATAGATGTGCGTCAGCAGTCAGCACAGCTGTGCCACAGTGGAAAACAGACTTTTTGACTATGCCAGGAATTAGTCGATAATTAGTCGAAATTAATCGCCAAGTAACAGAATTAGTCGGTCTCGCGTTTAAAAGTTAGTAGTTGCTCGGTATTTTTTTAGTAATTTTCTAAAAATTAAACCTAGCTAGATCGATTTATCGCCCCCGAAACCCCCTGCATACTAAATTTCATGAAAATCGTTGGAGCCGTTTCCGAGATTCAGATTATACATACTAACACTAACGACTAGATAGCTAACATCATAGACAACATTTGTTCTACGAGTTTTATCATAAATCAATACATTAATTAAAAATGATTTTCCAAGCTTTTATTGTACTGTCGTGACATTTGTAAGTCTATGTTCCATTCAGAAAAGGCGATGCTCGCGATGCGATGCACACAGAGATAAGAACATTCAGACGTAAAATTAAATTGATATTTATTTTTGTATGAAAGTATAATGTGTCAAATTATCAAAGTCGTAAACAAATGTTGTTGTTTATGATGTTAGCTACCTAATCTTGCAAGGTTGTTGATTTTTACAAATAACCCTGTATATACAAGAATTGCTCCTTTAAAAGGTATTAGATAAGGGGTTTTTGTAGCACAGCTATTCTGACGTACACGGTTTATAGAGTTAAAAATACGTTGTTATAGTAACTCATTGTTTATAGGTTCAAGAATGTAATCTATTTATTCTTGGTTTTCAGTATCTGAAGCCTAAGAAAATTGACTCCACTCCAAGATATAAGAACAAAGGTAAAACAAATATAGCAAGGAAAAAGATAATAAAGGATGCTGCTAGAAAGGTATATTATTTGTTTAGTTATTATATTTTATTCTTTCAAGGTGATACTTTTAATTTACAAAATATTAAATCCAAATAAATGCTCAAGTTTATTGTGAATGTGATGGACATTTCTGTATTGTTTGAAATCAAACATTGTTTCAGTCGATTGTATTGGTGGTCATTTGGTTTAAATATTTTTTTTTAATATGGCCACGTTCTGAATTTTAGCATGTTATTGCGGGACTAAATTGTTATTTTATTTACAGGAATATATTGAACAAGCAATAGAAGCTGAGAAGCTGCTCGATTTGCCCACACAACAAAATACACCTAAGCAGTCATTTGGAGTACTGGACCGCTTTGTTGCAAAACCTAAAACTAAGAAATAAAACAAGTATTCAGTTATATATAGACTTATTATTTATTTCTTTTTCATGTTGTACTTCAACTTAGGTTAAATTTAATAAATTTCTTGATGATTTTATTAATTACACGATTTGTATTTACATGTCACGGATTCTTTAACATGATAAAAATACTATTATAAAAAATGTCTTCAAAAATATAATTTTAAAGTACGAAAAGTATGACTTAACAAGGAATATCAAATAAATCACATAACCCTTCGGAATCACGTAGAGAAAATGAAAAGTCGTTTTTGGTAGGCGGCGGGCTCAATCGTAGTAAATAATCTAAAACAAAAATAAACAATTTGTTAATATAATATAGGATTTGAAAAAAATGCAATGTAGCCAACGACCCTAATTCGTCAAACGGGGTAGAGGAAAGGGTAAATAAAAATCAAAATAGGCATCTCACATCAAAAAAAATATTATAATAATAAATAAAAATAATTTATATTTGCTCTTAGTCAGTTACCATCAACATTGAAACCACGGCGGGCGCTATATTGTATGCGACTCCTCGTGACTTAAAGTGTAAGTGTAAGTTCTTTCTTTCTTAGGCAATTTTTGACCTTTATTAGTACTGTATGACATTGTAAAAATTTTAACTGGTAACTGATGTAAATTTGCAAACTTAAATATTATTATATTTTCTCTTTTGTTTTTTTTTAACATGTGTGATTGTTCTATTGTTCTTTATATTTTGTGTTTTTATTAGTGATGGAAAGTGTCCTTTTATGATAGGGCATTTTCCAATATTTTTGACGCTGTAATGGGAGAAAAGAGCTTGAAACTTGCTGAGTTTCTTACTTGCTGAGTTTCTTGCCGGTTCTTCTCAGTACAAGATCTCCCCGCCCAGAGTAGACATAATGAAATGATTTCGATTTTTTTTTGAAGTATGTAATACATCCATGTTAATTAATACACACGACAGTACATAGGCCGCAAAGCGGTTTTATGTAGTAGTGCCATCAGTTTGTAAAGTTAGTTTAGGTAGTTTTACCATATTACTTGCAGCCGTCAATAAAGCTTCCCGCAAAATAGTATTATCTAAATTATTTTGGAATCTCTTATTTGATTACCTGTACTAAAAATATCTGTATTAAATAGTTTATAGTTCAATTAATCACACTTAGGGCTGATTTTTCAATCGTCAGCTAAAGTACTATTATTTATTCTATGGCTAAAGTTTATTCATTGAATAATTTGACATAATGACAGATTTTCTTTAGAAAATGTGTCACAATGACAATCTTATTTATTGGATAAAAAATTCAATTTTTTTTTTTATTACTTCAAAAGCTTGTACAATGGTTCTTAACAATAAGACTATATTTAGATCATTAAAATCCATCATCCATATCATCGATTAAATATAGACATTTGGCATATTTATGAGATTGACGATTAGTTTTTACAAATCCGTAAACAATGGGAAGAAAATAAATGTCTAAAGCGCTGCGTCCGCGCCCCGTCCGCGACTTACGACTTTTCTGTGTGTCCCGCGCCTAAGGATTGAATAATCGGGCCTGATACTTACCTATAACACAGAAGCAATAATAGTACTTCATACCTTCAACTAATACAAAACGATTCTGATATAAATCAACTTACTTTGTTGTTGTAAAATATCGCTATCATTTGTAGATTGCTGATCCTCTGTGTCCATTTCTTCAATATCCTGAAATGATGTGTAAACAACAAAAGCTTAATTAGACAAAATTATTAAATATTTGTGAAGGGACGTATCGTGGACTAGGGACGTATCACACAAAATAAAAAATACTATAAAACTGCCTCAGTTAAAAACAAATATACCTTAACATCTTCCTTATCGCACAATAATATCACTCCAATAGGTTCTTGTGACTTCACATGTATCAGGAAGTTTGATTCCTTTTCCTGTAACAAAAAATAATTTTGATCAGTAACTTATTAATTTTGCAAGATTCATCATCATCATCATCATCATCGGCCTATCTTAGTCCACTGCTGGACATAGGTCTCCCCTAATGAGCGCCATAGCGCCCTGTCCTCAGCTTGACGCATCCAGCATCTGCCTGCAGTCTTTCGCAGGTCGTCATTCCACCTGGCCGGAGGGCGTCCTACACTACGTTTACCGAGTCGTGGTCTCCACTCAAGAACACGTTTACCCCAGCGGTTGTCGGTTCTTCGCCAGAAGAACTTTTGCAAGATTACTACTGCTAAATTGGCGAGTCTTTCTCTTCTCTGAACAGGGATGCATTTTTTCTTTGTCTCACCTAATGGTGACCGAATTGTTTTAAAAGAGATCTTACTGTCAGAAAAAATATATCGTACACAAGATTCACATCAATGATAGAAGTTTTGTTAATAGTTCAGTGATTAATATACCATATACGTGATTCAAATCAATGGTAGTTTGTTTATATTTTAGTGATTTTAAGCAACTATTTCTGAATTAAAGTACCATAGTCTAGTGTTTGCCCTGGTCGAATTGTTCCCGGGGGCAAGTTATAAAGACCATTATGACAATTGAATTTCTCATAAATTAAGCTGCAGATGGAAGCAAGTTTTAGAAATAATAAATATTTACAATTTTGAATGTATGGAGCTATTATAATTATGCATCATTATCATCAGCCTATACAAGTCCACTGTTGGACATAGACCTCTCCAAGGGCACACCATTCCGTTATAAGCGGAAACTTGTACAGTAGGGCCTCGTTAATCCGGACAGGCAAAAAATCGCCCCTTGGCGGATTACCAAGGTGTCCGGATTGTTGTCTGCAAAATTTTATTGAAGTTAAATATGTATAAAGAAATAAATTAAAGACTAATGAATGTGTTTAGTTATTAATTTTTATTATAGAAAGATACACTAGGTAGTAAATATGTATTAAAAAATGAGTTTACGTTGATGTGAAAAATCTGTAATATTCTTGTGCTTGAGATAGTGGTACTTCATATCGAAAGCGCGGTCTCTCAATCGACGAAGTAACATAATTTCATGTCTATCTAATTCGTTATCGTTACCTATTCGTTAACAAACTAACTGAAGGTGCGTGGGACGGGAACGTGTGTTGGCGGCACAGGTGCATGCGAGCGTCGCAGAGCGGGTGGCGTGATGTGAAATGCCCCCCTTACCCCGGGAATACATTCGCTGCCCGCATTGTCTGCGTCCGGATTACCGCGATCACCGAACTAGTGGGGGTCCGGATTAGCGCGGCTCTACTGTACCAATTACAGTAAACACTTTTATTTTATGTATTAGCTGTAATTTTTCCAAATTAATTTAAAATAAAATAAAACAGACAGCACAATCCGCAGACTTATTTCTGAACTTTGATAAAAGCGTTTTAACAAGCTCTTGATGTTAGCGCTTACCTTAGTGCGTACAGTAGTCCCAGCTAAAATTTCTGCTCCCAATGGGGCTTCCAGCACTAGCACTTGATCATCTATAAAGCATTCTTTTATGTCATTTTCAGTAACATACACTAACGATTGGTTTTCTGGTTCATCTAAGACATTTTTTATACTTTGCTGTATCCAGCGCAACTGTCTAAAAAAGAAGAAAAGAAAATTAATATTTGTCAGCTTACCCACTGATACTTAAAGACTACAAATTTAATCCTCATCATATAATTGATAAGAGAGAAAGTACAAGGTAGTATTTGTTTAACTTGCAAATTGTAATTTATGTAGGATTTGTAAACTCTAAAAGTTGAGTTTGTACATCAAACTGCAGATAGGGGCAAAGGGGGTCCGAGACATAGCCGATTTTTCGATTATGTTTTGTATGGAGCTAAGACTTGTAAAATTTTCAGTTTTTGCTGTAGGTCACGTATATATTAGAAATCGCTACGCTGCGCTTCGCGATTGTCTTGAATTTCGAGGTTTTTTTTATTATTAGACAACAGAAATCTAGCTCCATACAAAAAAATTTAAAATTTAAAACCAAAAAATTCGTGAAAAAAAATTGTGTTATTTTTTGAGGCTCTCTTTTCTGAAAAAAAATTGTGTTATTTTTTGGGGCCTCCTTTTCTACACCCAAACTGCTAAGTTACTACTAGGTCTTAAAACTAAATAGACAATTTCTTATGGGGGTTAGCATAGCAAATAAGATAAGTTACTTGTATAAATTACTTACTTGTCAAGCAGTTGCTCATGCTCTTCTAATCTCCCAATCTGTCTTCGTAGCAAAGTAACTTTTTCACCAATGCTACTTGTCTTTCCGTCAGGACCAACTCCCCTAAGAATATAAATAAGTTAAACTATTAAAGAGATATACAGCAATGTTTGGTCAGAGTGTTTTGATTAGGCAATATGAAAATTTAATTACATTTACTTAATGATACACTTTAGGCAGAGCACTTACTTCCACTGTATGCTATTTTTACTTTTCTTTTCTATTAAACCAATGCCTTCCAAAACGTTCGTTATGTCGTATATTCTCCTTTTTTGCCGAACAGCTAGAAGATCGGTAGCCTGAAACCAAAAATTACATCAAAGTTTATTCAAAATAATTCATCTTTCGTGTCCAAAATGCATTTGACAGATCTTTCCAAAGCAACAGTACATGTACTTACGATTTTTAAATCTAACACTCCATCTTTAGCTTTTTGGAGTAATGATACAAATCTCGTAGTAAGCAAGCCAAGTGATTTTTCATATCTTTTGTAAATATCAGTCATTTTAAAAGAATACAAGGTTGATTTATTTGCAAATTTCTGTTGATTTCTATGAAATTTTGCGTCGCGGCGGGATGTTTATAATGTTGGTACCCTTGAGTAACTCACACAGAGACCATAGATAGCATAGTGATGTTAGTCAGTCAAATTTATAAACCGATATTATTTTTTGAGAAAGATGTTTCTTAATTTCGGTTCATATTGGTAAAGCCCAAAAAACTAGAGATTGGCCCAAAAAACCAAAGTAGACACTTGCAAGGAGCAGTAAATTGAAAATAAACGAGCGAGCCTTAGGCTACATACGCACTGAGCGGCTAACCGCATTACGGACAGCCGTCCGTCCGGCTGGCCGCAATAAGGAAGTTTCCATTTTTTTAAATTTATTTTTTATTAATGGTACTAAACTTACAATAAAGCCCATTGCAATTTTTTTTTAATTATTCTCATAAATGACGAAGTTATGATACTTTTCCCGTCCGCTTTAAAACTTCTCTTCGCGCGGCCGCGCAACAACCTCGTGACGTCACAAGTCTCGCGCGCGACTCGCTCGAGTCGAGTGTAATCGTCGATTCGCGGTCAGCCGGTCGGTTATTATTACTTTTGGTTAGATCAAGACGGAACGGATATTATCTTTGTGGAATCATTATGGAAACCGTGCAAACTGATGCTACTATAATGTACTTTTATAAATATTGGTGGTATGCCGAGTTTAAGAGAGGAAGAACTTCAACTAAAGACGACCCCTGTTCGGGACGTCCTACGACGGCAGTTACCGAACAAATGATAAAAAAAGTTGAAAAAATTATTTTGGCACATCGTCGTGTTATTGTTCGTTTTGTAGCTGAAGAACTAAAAATTTCGATAGGAAATATCCATAGTATAATACACTAGCGACCCGCCCCGGCTTCGCACGGGTGGAATGCTGATACACGCAACCGCTATGCCCCTGCATTTTAAATCTGTAATATCTTCGAAAATTTTCATTTAAATTACATGCTGTAAAGGGCCATATTGATCTATATTAAATGCACAATGTCTTTAAGGTGCTTAATTGGATAAGGATTAATGCTGTATTGCTTAAAATCGCTTCGTAAATAAGCCATTATTTCTCGTAAATAGTTAAGGATAAAAAATTATTTATTAGGTTATCCCTAAGAGATATACCATCGCGAACCTTTTTGTAGACCCTTTTAAGGTATACAATAATGTACTACAGTAGTACATTATTTTGATCTGTCTCGTAGGGTTCAGCCAGCGTTTGCAATGCAAGCGCAAAAAATGTGAAACCTCTAAAATTATCAGTGTTCTCTGCTATATTATGCATGTATTTATACATATAAACCTACCTCTTGAATCACTCTATCTATTAAAAAAAACCGCATTAAATCCGTTGCGTAGTTTTAATACATACATACATACATACATACATAGGGACAGCGGGAAGCGAGTTTGTTTTATACTATGTAGTGATGAACATTTGGACATGAAAAAAGTTGAATTGTTTCACCAAGATGCGATGACTGGTATCCAAGATGCTGGATTTGAATTGATGGAACATCCTCCGTACTCACCTGACCTTGCGCCTAGTGATTTTTACCTGCTCCCGCGGTTAAAAGAACAACTAAGAGGTCGCAAATTTGGCAATGATGATGAGGAGTTGATTGCCGCCGTACATGATTTTTTAAGCAATCAAGATGCAGATTTTTTCAAGAAGGGAATCTTAGGTTTCACTCCTCTGACCTCTCTGCATTTGTGAACAGTGATTGTTTGCCAGAAAATCCAAAACCATAACCATGTTGACTTTGGTAAATTATTAGACTGTCCACGCACAAATCCACTCTCCATCGTTTAAATTTTACTTTTATCACGTTATTATTACTTATCTAAAAGATGTTTAATATACAAAATATATTAATATTACTTAATACTTTTGACACAGCCACACACGCCACGTTCCATGTACTTACTTTGGCCAACAAACGACGAACGAAACACTCAAAACAGCCGCTAAGCGCTTTCCGCCCTACCCGTACCGTTGACCCGGCGAGACTTGTGACGTCACAGAGCAAATGCTCCGCGCGCATTTTAAAATTCGTTCGCGATTCAGTAAAAGTTGATTAATTTTGTCATTTTTCAAGTTATTGAAATAATTCTTTCACCATATATATTACAATTTCATTGCCTTTCAATTTATATTAGTATTTTTTTTTAAAAACACAAATGTTGAAAAAATTTCCACGAGCAGGGTTGGAACCTGCACCCTTCTGACATACCGGGTCAGGTGCTCTTCCAGTTGAGCTATCGTGGTTCTAACCAGCCCGCCGAAATTATTCAACACTATTTACTTTTTACTTTGAAAGCCAAAGGCGCCCATTCAATGTTAACAACTACCGTCATTAACATCCGATCATAATATTTTTACAAATACTAAAGATCAGTTAAGAAGTAGGCAAGCTACTTATAAATGTTTATATAATTTTTAACGCAAATTTTGTTGCGAACAAATTACAAAAACACAAATGTTGAAAAAATTTCCACGAGCAGGGTTTGAACCTGCACCCTTCTGACATACCGGGTCAGGTGCTCTTCCAGTTGAGCTATCGTGGTTCTAACCAGCCCGCCGAAATTATTCAACACTATTTACTTTTTACTTTGAAAGCCAAAGGTGCCCATTCAATGTTAACAACTACCGTCATTAACATCCGATCATAATATTTTTACAAATACTAAAGATCAGTTAAGAAGTAGGCAAGCTACTTATAAATGTTTATATAATTTTAACGCAAATTTTGTTGCAAACAAATTACAAAAACACAAATGTTGAAAAAATTTCCACGAGCAGGGTTTGAACCTGCACCCTTCTGACATACCGGGTCAGGTGCTCTTCCAGTTGAGCTATCGTGGTTCTAACCAGCCCGCCGAAATTATTCAACACTATTTACTTTTTACTTTGAAAGCCAAAATTTGCGTTAAAAATTATATAAACATTTATAAGTAGCTTGCCTACTTCTTAACTGATCTTTAGTATTTGTAAAAATATTATGATCGGATGTTAATGACGGTAGTTGTTAACATTGAATGGGCGCCTTTGGCTTTCAAAGTAAAAAGTAAATAGTGTTGAATAATTTCGGCGGGCTGGTTAGAACCACGATAGCTCAACTGGAAGAGCACCTGACCCGGTATGTCAGAAGGGTGCAGGTTCAAACCCTGCTCGTGGAAATTTTTTCAACATTTGTGTTTTTGTAATTTGTTCGCAACAAAATTTGCGTTAAAAATTTTATAAACATTTATTAGTATTTTTTATTTTTGTGAAAATGGAAACTTCCTTATTAAAAATATGTACGAAAACACAGTTTTCATACGCACTGTGATGTGGCTGCCGACCAACGACGACGAGCCGGCGGACGGCCAGCCGCAGTGCGGCTAACTGGTCAGTGCGCATGTAGCCTTACTGTAGTCACATAATATGATGTGTAACATCACATCTCGCCTTAGTAATAAGCAATTTTAACATTATATTCTGAAAAAAATGGGTCAGGTTACATTACTTACATCATTATAAAACTATAAAATAAATAATGATTCAACCCTTTCGTGACTTTCTATTACACACGAAAGGGTTGAAATCAATATTACAATAGAAAATAGGATATAGAATTAACAATTAAGTATATTTTTTTATAAATCATAAAGAGAATGCAGTAAATACTCATTAGAAGACATTTGACATATCAAAATTACCTTTGATCATGAAGCTGTAGATAACAGCTTCATTGGCTTCATAGGCTTCATAGCCTTTGATAGTCAAATGACACAATATGTCACTATAATATTATTATGTCATATTCATAAAGTCGATTACAGAATTTACAAAATGGCGCGCGCTTCCCCGAATTCCTGTTACACTGTTGGACACTTCCGTCCAATTTCACGAAATCACACCCACAAATTACAAACCAAATCAAAACCCGAAGGGCGTTCATCACTCATCAGTCTGCAGTTTTTTATTATAATCTCTTCACCAATTACCTACTTCTCAATCTGATATTAATCATAAAACTTAAAGCACCAACAATGTTCATTCCCAAGCCTATAGGTAGAAAATCGCATGAAGAAAGCCGACGACGCAACACCGTATGTGGTGCACTTTCAGAAAATACAAGCAGCACCAAATTATTATAATCCGATTTCATAATATCCTGCAACTTGTAGTACTTTTCCCTAACTTTAAAAACCGCACGAAGCCATTAAAACACATCAATTGTTTTTCTTATTCAGCTTAGACGGGAAAAATGGTGTCCGTCAAGGTAGCGTACACATGGTCGACTTCACTTTTGCGTAATTACTGCAAACACAAAATAACTAGTGCTTTTTTAGTTTCTTCTTTACATATTTAGTGCCTAATTAGTGCCCACGCTATGCAAAATTTCATAAGGATTGCTCATAAAGGAACGGACATATTGAACAAGACTTATGAATGACATTTCGAGCTGGTATCAAAAGACAAAATAGGTACTCTTAATAGTGCTAACAGAAAGCGATCTTTTATTTTTATAATAATAATTATAAATAACTTATAGCCCCACCATTGCAGCGGTGACACTTTAAAACGCATACTGTTTATTGTCATAATTTCGATTGCCATACATCATGGTATAAAAATCAAAAAGGATAATATTTTTTGGCATAATACTTTTTTCGTACCACTTGCTCAGTGACATTCTATGCCACAAAAAGCGAACATAACAATAGTCATTTTTAATCTGTTAAAAACAGGGAAAGAAAATTGTACTGAATTTCATTCACCTCTAGGGGGAGAATGTGATTTAAATTTGGAATACTTACCGAAATTTATACTGAACTACATCTGTGTTTACACCATTAAGTTTATATATAAAGCATTATACATCTTTTTGAAAATGGAATACGCATTTATTATGCAGTTATGATTATTAAATAAAATTACGAAAACCGACGAGGCCGTATGAGCTTGATGCCTTTGCTTTTCAGACAAAAAAATATTAGTCTAGGAATTTGCCGCGTTTTTGTTTTCTTCAAATACTTAAACTTTGTTTATTTTAATTTATTTTTATAAATAAATTAATGTTCTAAAAAATACGTTACGATGTTAAATCAAAGCGACAGTGACAGTGAATTGTCGGATTCCATCAGTGCAAATGCTGCCGCAATTATAAATAATTTGCTTCCAACAAAATCCAAGGAAAATTATTAAAAACTTATGAAGAATTTTCAACGTGGAAAAGTGCGAAAGGCCTATCAATTTCAGAATCAGTACTTCTTGTCTATTTTGATTATTTATCCAAGACAAAGAATCCGAATACACTTTGGTGCATATATACTCAAATCAAAACTGAAAGCTACATTAAGCATCAAACATAGCATTGAAATAAATAGATTCACGAAATTACTGGCTTTTTTAAAAAGAAAATCAGAAGGGCATTGCGCAAAGAAGTCTAAAATTTTTACGACTCAAAATGAGGAAAAATTTCATAATGAAGCTCCTGACGAAATTTTTCTGGCCACAAAAGTAAGTATACATGATATAACTATGAATATTTCTGGCTCAATGGTGCTTGCCGCGGATGTGAACTTGTAAACTTAAAGGTGGAGGACGTTGAAAATCATTACAATGAGTTGCTGCTGATTAATGTAAAGGAAACTAAGACAAAGAAAAATCGGTCATTCATTGTACAAGGACAATATACTAAAATCATTCATAAATACCAAGCATTACGTCCCACCAACATGGAAAACAATAGATTTTTTATAAACTAACGCAATGGGAAATGTACTCGACAAGCCATCGGCAAAAATAAAATTAGCAATATGCCAAAGGAAATTGCAAAAATTGAAAATATTTAAAACTTACAGATGTTGAACTCTACACCGGTCACTGCTTTAGAAGAACTTCGGCGACTTTCTTGGCGGATTCAGGGGCGGATATTACGTCAATAAAAAGACACGGTGGTTGGAGCTCTGATAGAGTAGCTGAGGGTTATATCGAAAGCTCAATGGCGAATAAAACCATATTAAGCAGTCAAATTAACAAATATATAAAACTTAATCCATCAGAGCCACAACCATCAACTTCTTCTTCGGCATCTATCTTCGTCCGTAACTCACGATGCACCACCACCACTATCTCCGACGTATACTATCTACAATGAAACGCAAGTTCCTCAGACGCAAGAACAGAGAAATACTCAAATCAACAATAAATGTACCAAACAAAAATGTAACTGTCTCTATCAATAATTGGACCAATGTTGCGAATGTTAACTTTTACTTTTAATTGTCATTATTTTTAATAAAGGCTTATCTCATATTATTATTGTGTTAATTTTTTCGCAAATGGTACGAAAAGTAGAGTATTTTCCTCGGTGATAAAGGTGTCTTAGTCTTGGGTGAACTTAAATCCCTCGCTACACTCAGGACTCGTCTTAAATCCCTCGCAACACCCTCGCTACGCTCGGGAGTAAACCTCGAGTCCTTCGTTACGCTCGCGATTTAAATCTTCACCCGCGGCAGAAGACACTGCTTTATCCCCTTGGTTAATAATCTACTAATTATGCATAAACATAATAACGCAGAATTGTTGAAAGGCATAATGTAAAAAATCATAATCGTTAAAATCTATATTTTTGTTTGACATAATTTTATTAAGCATACTTTAAAACGCATAACTTTACTATGCATAACTGTTATCATTCATAATTTTGTTTTGATAACTAATCTTAAGTTGTTTTAAGGGATGTATTTCATTTCAGACTATTACAAATGAACAAATTTCAAAGGATATAACATTCATTGGATATAATTTTTACTTGGTCTAAATACAACATTACGTATATTACTTAGTCACTTGCTATAATTTTACTAAGTTAAATTGTGTATTTTTTTATAGAAATAGCATTTTAAGCTTAATTTGATTTAAAATATAGTCTTAAAAAGTTAATACGTTGTGTTTTTAGTAATGTTGTGCTACAAAAGTCAGTGACAGAAACGAATCGCTGCAAATCCGACTCCACGTAGTCTTGTCTGTCCTACCCCTAGAGTGTAATTTAGAAGCGCGTAGGCGCGGAGTGGCGAGGCGGTCCCACGCGAGCTGAGGAGCAGGAACCGGCCTGCAAGCCGAAGCTGCGTTGGAGAGCGTTCTTGCTTGCTGCTTGCATGCCGCATGCTTGTTAGATGCATGCATGCAAATCATGCTTGCATCAGGTGTATGATAAAATGTATGCCTTTTAAATGTTGTCAAATTTAAATTATCATCATCATCATCATCATCTCAGCCAAAAGAAATTAAATTAAATTTAAATTATGCCTTTTGTTAATTATGATTATTGCAATTATGCCTTTCCATGATTATGCCTTACAGATTTCGGCCATATGATGTTAAGCGTTACGAAGTTATGCTATAAAGACTTATGGCAAGTGACGATTATGGCCATGAACATTATGCATTTTTAGTTTATGTCTAAAAACGTTATGCGTTTCAATAGGAGCCCATTGCAGCTGATGATGATGTAGCTAGCGTCTTGTTGGTATGTTGTTCTTGGGTTTTGTTCGTCATATTTTAAACAGATTTGATTAGGCTGAAAATGGCATAGCGACATTCATAAGAGCTACTTGTAGCCTAAACTGAATAAATGATTTTTGAATTTTGAATAAGAAATCAACTATAACATTACAAAAGAAAATTTTAGTAAAATATTTTTTAAGCACAATTTATTTAGGTGGGTAATAGCATCGACGAGTAAAAGAAGAAGGATTCTGCGTCACTTACTTATTAACATCTTATTTTTATAAATTACTAATTTCGTTAAAATACCTACATAGGACGATTGGTTACAAATTAAGTTGAAAAAAGCAGCCTTTTATTATAACCTGTAATATCAAATATAAATACCATCCATCACGTAATCTTGTTACATCGAGAGTTCTGTTGAAGCAGTTTTCGTCGAAATGCATCGAGCAAAGGTACCATTATTATTGTTCCATATTTTATGTCGCGGATTTATATTTTCCCGACCAATAACCTCTATCCATTTCTTCGTTTGGTTTATGGTAGGGCTTGTTTGCCCGCCTGGCTAGCTACCACCATCTTATCTAAATATGTCGCCATAACAACAATGTAAATGTATGTAGCATTGTGTTCCGGCAGCTAGAGATAAGATAGCTAGTGCCTCACTAGTTGAGGATCCCGGGTGAAGTGCGCTTCCATCTTTGGTTGGCCTTATCATCACTTAACATCAGGTGAGATCAAGGCACTGTGCTTACCCGTTAATATATAATTAAAAAAAAAAAGAAATTAATTAAGCTTTAATCAATAAAATAACAACGGAAATACTATATACATCTTTATTAGCTTTCAAAATATTATTTTGATACATTACATTACACGATAGCTTTTTAAATTTATCAAAAATAGTGAAAATTGACTAGTAATTACACTAATTACTTATCGACCGACGCGCCCGCGGCGGCGCGCTTAGAGCGCCCCCGTCTTTGAGCGCGGCGCGCGCAGGTGGATTATGGAGTTTTGGGAAATTAAAACCTGTACTTCTATCGCCACGCTGCCGCTGCGCTTTGCGATTGTCTTGAATTTCGAGGTTATTTTTTTATTAGACTACAGAAATCTAGCTCCATACAAAAATATCATTTTTTATAGCTCTTAAACTTTGTGATTTTTAATTTTGTGTGAATTAATATTTAGTAGTTAATTGCAAACTTTAGGGATTACGAATTGTTTTAAATAACAATATGGCGATAAAAAGTTAGGCGAAGTGAAATTAGACCAAACACGATTATGAAGAGTGAAATTATGCAAAAAAAAATTTAGGCTAACCGTTTGTGTGCCATTGCCAATTAGAAGTACAAAAAATTAGGAGACCCGATATAATATTATACCAAACTCTTTGATAAGACTGGCAAAATCTAAGTTTTCTGAAATTTGATTTTCAATGGACAGCGAGGCCAGACTAGTCTTGTTCTAGTCGAGTTAGTCTTGTTTGAGACATTGTAGACCAAAAGTACGTTTTTTTAAATTTTAGTTTGGAAAAACTGCGTTCGCCACTTGCAACAGTCACGGGTATTGTTAATAGAATACGTAGCGATATCCAGGTGTTGGGATATAACTCTTGAAAATTGTGGTTTTTGATAAAGTTTAATGTTTCGATAGGTGTTACCTGATTGTCTTCGAGATAGTGTTGCAGACCTAAAATTTCAACGCACAACAAATCTCCATCATTAGCTGATTTAAAGTTGACCGTTAACTTTTCTTGCAATACAGAACGATGTACACTAGAAAAACCCGCTAGGTTGGAGTTAAGAAGTAACTATTTAGTAAGGAGAGACCGTTGTGCTACTGTGATACATATGCTAACGATACCATCTTACATCTAATAACAGAATGCCCAATAAATGCCAAGGCGAAACAAGAACTAGAGCAAAAGATAGATGGTCTGGTTAGCAAAAATTCGATTCAATTGATAATTGAGAATAAAAAACAGAAATAGCCTAATAAAATATATGGAGGCTGTTGTAGATATACGAAATAAAAACAAGAGAAAATTGTAGTGTTTGTGATGAATTAAAATTTGATATTTGTAATTGTATTAGTTAATAGTTATGTGTTGTAAAAACGTTCATTATTAATCAATGAGAAGTTGGCAAAATAAATAAAAGAAAAAGAAAAAATAAACTATTTAGTCATTTAAATCTATGAAATTTTTAATTCTTGTTGTGTTTCGACGTCGACTTACAACCGTATACAACATTATATTCAATAGGAATCACTGAACGTAAATTCAAAAAAAGTTTAAAACACGCAGTACGCGCACGTGGCTGCTCTTCACGGTAGCTCCCACAAACTGTGCTTGTTTGTGGGACACTCACCGCAGCGCCCGCTTCCCTGCGGGTTCCCCTCCCTTGCTCTGCGAAAGTACCTTCGATGCGCAACTGTATGCTTGCTAAACTGTGGTAAAGCGAAGCGGTGATAAATTATCTCATGAAAGTAGGGTCTACTTTGCGATGGATTATCTTGGTTATTACATGATTTTTTATAGGTTAAAAAATGTGAAAAACAAAACGAAAGACTATAGTTTAGCCTATTATATAAAACAAAGTCAAAACATACAAAAAATTTTAAATGTATTATTATTTTTCTAGAATAAATTCCCCTTCCTGCCAATTTTGAACACAAAATGGCCGCCAAAATAAAGCTAGTACACACACCCGAACAAATAACAATATTGCATTGAAATAACAAAAGAATTTGTTTACAAAATAATTAAAAATTGTGCCTGCAGGCAATCGTTTATTTAAACGATTGCCTACAGGCACAATTTTTAATAAAAGTATTTACTTTTGAACATCATCATCATCAGCCTATGAACGTCCCACGGGTGGGCTGGGCTGGCCCGTGGGAAAAACGGGCCATGACCCACTATGCTGGCCCAATGCCTAATAAACTTGAAATTTTGTACACATATTTGGTTCAGATAACAAAAGATAATTTTGACCATGCCTTGATGCTGCAGCCAGGAAAGACACCTCACGAGGGAACTCCTCAACGGATTACAGTATAGACTTGAAATTTTATACACATATTTGGTTCAGATAACAAAGATAATTTTGACCATGCCTTGATGCTGCAGCCAGGAAAGACACCTCACGAGGCAACTCCTCAACGGATTACAGTATAGACTTGAAATTTTATACACATATTTGGTTCAGATAACAAAAGATAATTTTGACCATGCCTTGATGCTGCAGCCAGGAGCGACTCCTCACGAGGAAACTCCTCAACGGATTACAGTATAGACTTGAAATTTTATACACATATTTGGTTCAGATAACAAAAGATAATTTTGACCATGCCTTGATGCTGCAGCCAGGAGCGACTCCTCACGAGAAAACTCCTCAACGGATTACAATATCGACTTGAAATTTTGTATACATATTTGGTTCAGATAACGAAAGATAATTTTGACCATGCCTTGGTGATCAACTCCTCACGAGGGAAAATGTTTATTTACCAAAGATATATTTTTTTTTTATACTTAGCTCGGCAAATGACTCCATCCCACCTGATGTTAAGTGGAAATGAAGTCCAGACGCGAAGACAACTGGTGCAGCGTGGAAACAAACGTAGCATCAGTCAACTTCACTCTGCCGGCCCACAAGGTGCTTCTTCACGCCTCTCTTGAAGGACCCCATATCATAGGAAGGAGGGAAAACGTGTGCTGGTAGACTATTCCATCTTTTGGAAGTGCGACAAAGAAACGAGTCACCAAATTTCTTTGTGCGCGATGGGATATTTGAGACAGTGAATCGGTGACTCCGAAGAGCAGCACGTGTACTCCTATGAAGAAAGGGAGAAGGTAGGATGAGGTCAAAGAGCTCTTCAGAGCACTCGCCATGGTATAAGCGGTAAAACACGCTGAGTGACGCAACATCTCTACGCAATTGCAGAGATTCAAGAGTATTTGCCACTTCTGCATTGCCGATAATGCGTTCAGCGCGACGCTGCAATCTGTCCAAGGCATCGAGAAGGTACTTAGCGGAACCGTCCCAGATGTGCGAGCAATACTCCACGCAAGACCGTACCTGTGTCTTGTACAAAAGGCACAACTGGACCGGCGTAAAGAATCGCCGCACTCTGTTCAGAATTCCGAGTTTTCGTGAGGCTGTTTTGATCACGGCTTCGATGTAGTCCCTTTGGTTCAGATCGCAGCGTATCGTCATACCGAGCATGTTGATACTGCTCTGCAGGCGTAGAGATGTACCCTGTAGAGTTGGAAGAGGAAGGAATGGTGACTTTTTTGCCGTGAACGCGCACACCTGTGTTTTCTTGGCATTGAACTCAACCAGATTATTGGTGCCCCAATTAGATATGAGGTCCAATACCCGATTGAGCTTAATGACAAGATTCACTCGATTCACTTCGGTTTCGACCCGCCCTGCCGCTGGGTGACCGTTATATCCTCCATGGACCGTACTATCATCTGCATAGCAATGAATATTTCCAAGTGGAAGCATATCATTGATATGCAGAAGGAACAGCGTGGGGGATAGAACGGACCCCTGAGGGACACCAGCGTTCACTGACATGAGCCGCGAAGCGCATCCATCAGATATAACACGGATTCTGCGCTCATGCAGGAAGCCAGCGACCCAGTTGCAGAACTGAGCAGGCAGACCGTTTGCCGGGAGCTTGGAGAGAAGAGCTTTGTGCCAGACCCGATCAAAAGCCTTGGCTATGTCAAGGCTAACAGCCACCGACTCACCACGCTTGTCAATAGCCTCACCCCAAAGATGTGCAACGTACGCTAGAAGATCACCCGTTGACCGTTTCGGCCGAAACCCGTATTGGCGATCGTGAATTATGGAGTGTTCTTCTAGGTAGTGGACAAGTTGTTTATTTAAAATGCGCTCCATTACTTTGCACAAAACTGAAGTTACGGCTATGGGGCGGAAATTCGATGAATCTGACCGATCTCCTTTTTTGGGGACCGGTTGCACATTAGCTTCTCTCCAAGATTCCGGAACACAACCTGAAGAGAGCGACAGACGGTAAAGGCGCGTTAACACGGGGGACAACTCCGCTGCACACATTTTTAGGACTATTGGAGGGATGCCATCAGGACCATTAGCTTTCCGGACTTCAATTGACTGCAGCTCCGCACGGACGTCACGCTGCCTGATTTTAAAATCGGGCATTGTGTGGCCACAGTGATAAATTGTAGGTGGCTGTGCATTGCAGTCATCGACTCGGGAGTTAGCCGCAAAGAGTTTGGCCTGGAGATCGGCTTTCTCCTGCGGCTTGTGAGCTAAAGTTCCGTCAGGACATCTCAATGGTGGCAGCGAGGGTTGGCAGAAGTTCGATTGCACGGCTTTGGCCAGACGCCAGTAGCTACGGCTGCCCGTAGGATGCGTCAGTAGTTCTTGGCCGACTCGTGCAACGCGCTGGGCATCCGCTCTAATGTAAGCTCTTTTGCAGGACTTGGTGGCATTATTATAGGCTGCTTTCAGCGAGCGGGTTTCGGGATCCCCAAGAGCTTTACCCCTGATCCAAGCGCGGTGCGATCCATGCCGCCTGCTTGTTATCAACAGCGTTGGCACACTCGCGGTTGAACCACCGGTTGCGCCTGCCTTTGCTGATGAGATAGGAGTGCGGAATATAGTATTCCATCCCTAAAACTATCTCATCAGCAACTGCAGTCGCACTAGCTGTCGGGTCCTTCCCACTGAAGCAGCGCTGCCCCCAAGAAACGGATGCGAAATAGTGCCGCATACCATCCCAATCTGCCGACGAGTAGTGCCAAATCTGGCGTTTCGATACCGCTGAAGGCGGTAGCGGGGCCAGAGGCACTTTGCTGGATACCAAGCAGTGATCCGAAGATCCCAAAGGAGCTCGAACCTCCACTTGGTAGCCAGCTGGGCGACTCGTCAGCAGAAGGTCCAACAAAGAGAGCGCGTGACCGACTACGTCTGGGATCCTGGTGGGCTGGTTCACCAGTTGAGTCAGGTCGTGCGTGAGAGCGAAAGCATGGGCAGTTCTACCAGCATGGTCAGTTTTGGAGGAACTTAACCACAACTCGTGGTGAGCATTGAAGTCCCCCAAAAACACCAATTCCGCCGATGGAAACCGCTCCTGCGCATCATCTGCTACCCGACTAAGATGGTCCATAAGTCGAGATGGGCACAAGCTGAGTGGTGACCATTTCGGTTGCATAATTATAAATTTAAAATGTCCATTATGTCAAGTTGTCATAGACGCTCCGAATAAATATTTTTCATTTCATTTCATTTCATTTCTCCATGTCGCCATTATGGGATCGGTAGACGCAGACGTAGACACGGCTATGTGAGCCCAAGTCGACGTGTACCACAAGGAGGGAAAAGGAAGGGTCCTCCAGACAGCGCAGACGGCGACAGCAAACATCCGTCCGAACGAACAAGCAAACTCCGGCTTTGGCTTTGAAGGATTCTTCAAGCACAAAGCCCGGATAGTGCAGGTAGCTGGTGTCGGCCGGACAGATTATTTGCGTCTCCGTTAAAAACAACATTGCTGGCCGTGCCGTCTCAAGATGGTGGTGGACGGTATTGAGGTTTGCATGGAGTCCGCGGATGTTAGCGAACTCGACCTCAAACGGTATAGTTTGACTTTGAGTTAAGTGCGTGTGTAGCTCAGGGTAGCCCTGCGATTTACTCTTGGGATCGGATGGTAGTGATAAGCACCAATGCTGTCCACTACCTGACAACTTTATTTAAGTATTTATTTTTATTTCGTGGAAAACAAACGGCTATTTTACTTTCTTAGAAACAAAAAGCCTTATACAGTTTTCACAGGTAGAAGAAAATATTCGCATTACAATTACATTTATGTAACACTTGCATTTAAGCCAGTTAAAGAACCACATTATTGAATTAAATGAAAATGTTTATTTACCAAAGATTTAATAGTTTGACTTTGAGTTAAGTTTGTGTGTAGCTCATAGTAGCCCTGCGATTTACTTTTGGGATCGGACAGCAGTGATAAGCACCAATGCCGTCCACTACCTGACAACTTTATTTATTTAACAATGTTTCAACAGTATTATATTTAAGAGAAGTTACTTGCACATACCAGTACAGCACCAGTTACAGAACCACACTAATGAATCAAGCCCAGTGAAGCTGAGAATGCCGTTTAAGGCAATCAACAAACTCTTTCCAAAAAAATATTATTGAATTAAATGAAAATGTTTAATTACCAAAGATTAATAGTAACTTTGAGTTAAGTGTGTGTGTAGCTCAGGGTAGCCCTGCGATTTACTCTTGGGATCGGACAGCAGTGATGAGCACCAATGCCGTCCACTACTTGACAGCGTTATTTAAACAGAACCACATTATTATTATATTATTAAACAAGACCTTAAAAGACTACATCGAAAACAGGCATAGCATCGAATGGAAAGAGCAGCCGGGTATGAAACATTCCAAATCCTTCCTAGGCGAAAACGCCTTAGGACGGAGTTAATTCATATGCGGAGGCAGCAGAAGGCAGGCCCGATTAACCATCGGTGCCTTGACAGGGCACTATGCCACAAAGCAAATGCTCCACAGAATGCACATCTCAACAAGTAGCTTATGTAGAGCATGTGGAGAGGAAACGGAGTCAATGCAGCACCTACTGTGCATAAAAAGAATGGAACTCTTGGGGTCAGCCTATCCGAAACCGGAGGACTTCAGGCTCTTTGCTCTTAAGGATGTTGCCAAACTTATGGCATCTATCTTTACAGAGGAGGAAGAGTGAAAGGATGGGGTTGCACAAAAGATCCCGATGGGTCGAAGTGTTACTGTCATAGGGAAACCTCAGCAGGCCCCACTAAGATAAGATAATATTATTTATAAAACGCGTTACTCTTTGGTGTGGGATTCCTCGAAACAAGTATTTACGCATAATGCCACTGAGCATTGTTTGCAAATATATCTGGTTCGAGCGTTCTTGCACCAGACGCACCTCATACGCTTGTGTTCGCCTGCGCCAATGAAATGGTTGCCACGAAGTACGGTTCTTCGATGTTTCGCGGATTGGTAAACCCGGTAAACTTCCACATCCGTTACCGGCGGTGGCACAACGATGGTTTTCTTTGTCCTTTCAACCAATTCATTGGCGAGGCGCAACCTAAATTGCCGTTGCGACACTGAAGGGTAACGCGTTTTATAAATAATATATGAATTTAGAATTGTGACGTTTAAAAGGCGCCGAAACACCTTTTTGTACCAGGCGTGATGATTCCTGCTCCTTTCAATAGGATGTGACGATAAAAGCTGGTCTTTTTTATCGACACCCCCCATTGAAAGGTTATAGTCCAGTACGGCTTGTGGTTTGTACCGGTATGTGCCAAATTTCTTCTTTCCCCCAATTTCCCCCCCGTGATAAGTCGACAGCATGGCAACTAAATGTTGGTCACGCCACAACAAAACAGACAGGTCGCGACAATAACTTTGGACGATCTCACCAGGTCGTAGCTCACTCTTGGATATACTTTTGATGGACTCCGGAACAAATTGTCTATTGACACGGAGCGTCCCTAGGCAATCCGTCCGGTTCTTCTTAAGGTAGCGTGCCAGTAATGGCGAATTATAAAAGTTGTCCATCGTTAAAGTATGCCCTCGGTTGAGCAACGGCCTGACGAGATCGATGACGATTTGGGCAGTGGCGTTCGATGGCACCGGCTCATCGTGTCGGTCAGTCTCCTCGTCGTGTCGGTCAGTCTCCTCATCGTGTCGGTCAGTCTCTGCGTCTAAGTCCTGTCCGTGAGTCTGGTCTTTCCCTGTATAGATGAAGAACTTCCACAAATAGCCAGTACGTGACTCGCACAGTTCATAGGTTTTGACACCAACCTTCGCTGCCTTTGTTGCGATTTTCTGTGCGAAGTTCAATCGCCCGTGCCATTTGAGGAGGGACTCACCTATAGCAATGTCCCGCGATGGAAGATAAAGCTTACTAAATTTACTGTTAAGTAATTTGAGTAGAGGCTCTATTTTCCGCAGCTTGACGTCGTCATCAGTCTCAGTCGGTGCGGCATTGTCAGTAAAGTATAACAGCCTCTTCAACAACACAAACCTGTTGTACGACATCAGCTGCTTGAAATAAGAAAGGGTGAGATAGCCGTTATATTGCCAATAATCTTTCTCTACCGTCAAAGGCAGCAAGCCCTGAAACATTAAAATGGCAATAAAGAGAGCTATCTCATCCTTAGTCGTTTCCTTGGCGCGATGGAAGCGGCTGTGTTCTTGCAGCGGCTGTAAAATGTCAAACATATGCCGATTCGTTTCAGAAACAAGCAACTCGAAAACCTCGTGCGTAAAAAATAGCAGGAAAACGTCAATGGGCCTAACATCGTCGGGCACAGAAAATGTAGGCCCAGACTTGCCGGTAAATATCTCGCGCTGTCCCTGAAACGAATCGGCTGAACTGTTCCAGTCAAACGTCAAACTGTCGGTCGGTATCAAGTCGAGCATCAGTCTGTCGGCGTCATTGTCCTGTCGCGTCAACCACTCCTGGTAAGTCATTTCAATATCGTCAGGCAGATGAGCAGGTGCCTCATTAATGTCAAGCCAGCCAGCATCCAGGTTCTCGGTCTCAGCACCCTCGCCGTCGCCGTCGCTCAGCCGATCCTCGACCAAATTGCGCCCGCTGTCAGTTTGAATGTCTGAAACAAAGCTTTTATAAGTTTTATTCTCTTTAAAAGTAATATTTTCATTTAAACTTTGAAAGTCGAATATACCTGCTGTGCGGCGACTATTGGTTTGAGATAGTCGGCTTTCGGGCACAGAGTCTGCAACCACTGACGACGAAGCTGAAATATAATGACAGTTTTATTTTGAGAAGATAAATAAGTATAATGATAGATAACTATAACGTTTATAAAAATCTGTTTACCGCATAAATTGTCGGGCGCTGCTTCAACTTCGGCCGACGTAATGGTTGCAGACACACGGCGGCGTGGTGGAAGCGGAAGCGCATCGCATGGTGGAGCCGCAACGCGCGGCGGTGGCAGCAGCCAGTCTTTGAACCCTAAAGCTATTACGTATACTGAGTTCAACATTCAATACATACATCCATTACAGAGAAAAATAACTAAGATAAATCTTACCTAGGCCACCAGTCGTCCAGTTGCACAGCAATGTCGGCACTGCCGACGACGATGAAATTGCAGTGCTGGCCACATCTTCAGTCACATCGTCGAGGCAGGCCGGCAAGGCAGGCAGTACGGGCCTGTACACAAAATATGAAAAATATTAAACGCCTCAGTGGCCGAGTGGCAGAGCGCTCGGCCCTATACCCAAAGGTCCCGGGTTCAATTCTCAGGTCAGGCCAAATGTCTTTCGGATTTTTCAATGCATAGCCCGGGTTTATGATCACCAACCCGCATTTGGCAAGCGTCGTGATCAGGGCTTGGAATACCGGTATTTTCAGATACCGGTATACAGACCTTGATGTAGTACCGGTACTTTAATTGGTACCGGTATTAATATACCGGTACTTTACAGATACCGGTACCAATTAACTTGATACAGTACCGATACTCGAGTTGGTACCGGTAATGATTATACAGGTATTGACCATTTGATATCGGTATTATACCGGTATAATGTGGGTGTTCTAATACCGAAAGCAAATAGACGTTTACATAAGTGCGAGCGAAAGAGCATAGTAATCGAGTTCGGGGTGGCGCTCGGTGTGGATTTTGGCTAAACGGATTGCGATCAGTGCGTATGAATTAATGGGTAGCTGTTACATCGCAGCCTACTCAAGAATTTTTAAAATTCGTTGTGTAGTGATTTATTGTTGCTATTGTGAAATACCTAAGTAGAAATAGAAGGTAAGTACTTCCGCGCGGCGCGTGACCGTCGTCAACTATAAATCTCGCAAGATGAATAAAGCGGCAACGTCGCATAATGCACGCGCAGGGTCGCGCCGTGCTGCGTATCTATCTACTACCCTACGCCTACAAGGCGAACTGGCAACGTCGCGTCGTAGTTGCGGGAACCGCTATTGATACCGTTATTCAAAGGTAAAATACCGGTATTCGTTAAGGTACCGATACCGAGGTATCGTAATGAAAAATACCGGTATTTACCGTTATTTACCGGTATTTTTGGTACCGGTATCAAGCCCTGGTCGTGATTAAGCCATTACCCATTAATTGTAGCAATGACTTGACTTTAATTATGAAGACCTTTGCCCAGCAGTGGGACAGTTATAGGCTGTTTACAACAAAAAAAACATTTGTTTTAAGTGAATACATATAGATTTACACAACAAAAAACTAGAAACGTGTCAGAACTCCATGGAGACCACTTCCACTTTAGCTTTTTTATTGTATTGTAATGGATGGTATTGATTATATGCAATCAGAGGAAGTGAAAAATGGTCAAAATCAGTCATGCATTGGTTTACAAGTAACAAGAAAGAAAACGAGGTAGACCATTCAGACGTTGGGTTGATGACATTAAAGCCATAGCAGGTAGCACATGGACAAGAGCAGCTAATGATAGAGAGAGATGGCGACAGTTGGAGGAGGCCTTTGTCAACTAGTGGCATACAGACAGGGAGTCGATGCATAATAAAAAGTAACAATGAATGCAATGCATTGGTATAGTAATTAAATTATTTTAGTAACAAATTGTTTTAGAAATAAGCATAAAATGTAATTTATACTGTCTGAATAAAGGCTAGTATTATCTCTCTATTTATTTTTTTACATATTAATTTACATTTTTAAATATTTTCTAAAAAACAAAACAAACATTTAAAAATATAAAAAATAGGGGTCCACCGGCATCGGGACCAGGGTCCAAACTACCGGTGGTTAGGGCTCCAGAGACAGGAACCTCCTCACAATGCGTGCCGTATCGAGGAGAACTGCCTTCTGAATCAGGCCCTTGATCCAGCCGCCTAACGAGAGCCTCATGAGATGTTGATCGAGGCTCTTGGCCATCAGGCCGTTGGCCGTAACAACAATCGGCACGATGACAGCCGAGTCATTATCATTATCTATTATTATTATTATTATATAGATTTAAGTGATAATATGTAAATGTATTTTACTGATGTTGCCAGGGCTGCGGCTTTGGCTGCGGAGGTGTCGTTGGTGTCCCCGCCACCAGCCGACAAGGCACCATTTCCGGAGAGTTTTTACTGTGAATGAATTAAAATGTCAATACAACAGGTTAAATAAAAAATCAATAGTATAATTCGAAAAACAAAACATACCACGCGCGCTTCCATGGCGGAGCATCGGGGAGGAGTATGCTCTCCAACTCCTTTTCTCTCTTCCTCTCGCGCAATTCTTGCTTGACTTCTGCCGACATAGTAGTTGGAACGCTCAATGGAACGCGCCAACATTTCTTCAAACATTCTAAAATAATATAAAAAAAAGTTTTTTAATCAAATATCATTATAAAATGCTTAGATAGGTACCTAAGTATGTTTTGCAAAGTAAAAACTACCTCTGTGAAGAAGGTACTGCTGGTGGTACTTGTAGAGTCAATGCAGGTTGATTTTTATTTCTTCTTGCACCACACTGCTTATCACAACACGAAGGCATATTTTGGCTTTCCGGGACAATGTTCTCAATGCCACTAAAATAATATTTTTGGAGTTTACAACGTTATATCAACAAAAAATATTCCGAGCTTTCAACCATTTGTCAGATGTACCATACCACCAAACAAAGTACTATAAGCACATAAGCACCAATCACATTGGAACTAACTATGGCGGGCGGGCGCTCACGCGTCACGCTCAGAGAACAATAACAACTTTTTTGACATTAACTTTAAAGCTAACTGGGCTTCTTGGCGGGAAAGTGAAGAGTCATGTCTGCGGTTTTGTTTTATTTTCTAAGTCCACTCTCGCGTCCAGCGACAGTGTTGCATATTTTATGCTAGATTTGGCATATTTTCATATTGCTTAGCATATTTTTTTATCGTTTAGCATATAGCATATTTTTTAGCATTAAAAAATTATTAAAATAAAAGTTTGTCCATGAAACAAACGACTCCAGGTACGTTCCAAATTAAGGATAAAATCGATGACAGCATTAGTGCTAGCTAATAAAATAAATAAATAAAAATAGGTATTTAAAAACAAGCGCAACATTTTAAGATATCTAATACTAACTTTGCGTGTGCGCGACAAGCTATTTGATTTGATAAAAGCTTGTTTTTAGTTATTTTTATTAATTTATTGTATTTTACCTTTTTTTAATTTTTAGCCACGCGTACACAATGAGCCATCCATCTAACTCGGAAAGACGACGTTGCCGCTCCGTGTTTTCGGCATGCACGGACACGTTTCCGAACGCGCCCCTACCTCCCCAGTTGCTGGCAAGATTCGGTGAGGAATGCGTGTGTCACCGACAGTTTGTCGGTTTCGTGACATAAAGCTAAAAAAAAAAACGTAAGTAGTTTGGTTTCTCATGCTTTTTCTTTAAGTCATTTTACTTTGTGAATAACTTGTACGTAGAAAGGGTTTATTTGAGCTTCTTTTACAGTAGTTTAAGTCGCAGCTACATGTTTCTGTTTGGAGCTACATAACCTCAAATAATTTGGGACCGGGGGTGTACGCAATGAGTCATTTCTGTTGTGCTTTCAATGAGCCATCGACTCATTGTGTACCCTCCCCGACTCATTGTGTGCCGCTTGTATACTGCTACTCAAAATATACTAAATGCACGATAAACATAATGGAAATACATTTGCATTGACGTGTTGTAAAGTTACAATTTCAGAATGGGTCGAACCCCGAAGATCGTAAGGAAAAAAATAAATACCACCGCTGCCCAAATGCAACGCGCAATATACCTTCATGTCAATTGTCAACATAGTATACGAAGAGCGGTCAAAGAAATTCATATCAAACGCTACAAACATACAAAAAAAAATTTAAGAAAGGTGAAATGCATCGATTGGAGCCAAATTATTCAGTGAACAGGGTTTTCACCCGCGAACAGAAGCTGACCATTCACGATTACATAGTCGAATATGCTGACAAGTTTTTAATAGATAACATTTAATTTTGTTATTAGGTAGTCGAAGGCACAAATCGTCGTGCATCGACTTACAAAGGTGTTAATTATGTCACTTTTGAAGTTAGATCTCTATTCGTAAGCGTTATTCCCAGCAGTTTAAAATTTTAATGTTTTTTTTATAATAAGCGCCTCAAAAGCTACTCAGTGAGACTGTTATAGATGTTAAATACTCAATCATACTACGGTTGTGTTAATAAAAGTTAGGTAGATAAGTAGGTATTACGTGCCATAAAAGTTACCTATTTAATGAGACTGTTATACATATTTTGTTATCCAAGGTTATGTTAAAAAAATGTTTTAATATTAAGAAAAACTTTAGGACAAGATTTTATAAATTACTTTAACCAAACCTAATAGTAAGAACATAATAAAGACCCCAAACGATTGCAATAAATAACTTTAATATAAATATTGTGTTTTTCTCGTAAGTTTTAGAATAAATATAAAGTTATCAATACTTTTATACATGCCTGGCCGATTGTGTGCCCCCCAAACCATTGTGTACCACCCCACATGCCCATTGTGTGCTGCTAGGTGTACACAGTGAGCCATTTCTCACATTTAAAAAAAATGCTATTGGCTCATTTCAGGATGATTTTGGAGCAAATCTGAGTACGCCATTAGATAGTCCATTAAATTTCCATACCGTTGATGCACATAACACTTCTGTCGTGTATAAGAATGCAGAAATATGGCGCTCCAAATTTTTCCTGGCTCATTGATGCCACCCTCACCCTACGGTCACGAGCATAAACATGTATACATCCTTATTCGAATATGTACTTTATTGCATCACCTTATGAGCTCAAGCATATACATCTTAATGCAGGCGACCGTACTTGTTGCAGCACCAGAGTGCTTGCTAACAAATATTTTAATTTACATTTTATTGTAAAATATGAACGATTAATTAAGGTAATAATAAACAATTTGGATGATTATTAAAGAATTAAAATTAAACTATTTTTTATTTGACACTGAAATATTAGCATAATTATTGGCATAAATACATTGCAATTAGCATAATTTTGGCAAAATTTCGACTATGGTCTAGCATAATTATTTTACACTAGGCTTGTTGGCAACACTGTCCAGCGACACACCTGTTGTCAATGCACGCTTACGTCACGCGGCAAAAGTGTCATATTTCGCGCCCGAAATAATTTTTTTTTATTTATATCTTCCGATAAAAAAATTTGTCAAAAAATAATTATAAGAACTTGATCAAAACTAAAAATATCACTGTTTTGCCTATTAGATACACAATATTTTTTTTTTAAAGTATATGCATTAAACCCAGCCCTAAATACCTACTCAAAACAAATTAAGAACTTAAAAAATAGGCATTTTTTTCACCTATTTCGTCATTATTTATTTTTAAATATGGCGCAAACTAAATTCGGTTTTACCTTAGTTGTTATGTACACATCACTGACACGGGTAAATCATGGAACATGTTGATATATTACACTATAACCTTTAAGTAACGTTTAAAATAGTAATTACGACATAATTGCGGAGTAACGCACAACTGATGACAGACGAAAAACAAACGCACTGACTAAAGTCAAACTGAGGTAGAGATGCAGTTTACAAAAAATAATTTACGTTTGGTATTGTAACGCCATCTACATTTTACGCTCTATACTAAATAAGAACGGCAAAGGAGCCACGGTGCTTTTTAGAACTACTTGGAACGTTTTTTCATCACTGCCCGCTACAAAAAAGTTTTTGGACACTCAAGTGTCTCCTGACGTGTGAGTGGCTCGTATTAATGTGAAATAATGGTGGATTATTAACCGTTAAGTGTTCGTGAGTGTGTGCACGAATGTTGGCCAATGAAACAATTAACAAAACAGTGCAACGTTTCTTTTCTAATTCTCTCAAGAAGTCGCGTGAGGACTTAGTAAAGCCCCACATCTTTACTGAAATACTCGAGGGGTTGGGGGGTATATCATTTCTCACTTCTCATTTCTTTTATCATTCATCATCATCATACAGAAGGGAAAAGTTGTTTATTTATGTATTACTTGTAAGAAAAATTACTTTGACACTGGCTAAATGTGCTAGTCACACGAAGCCATCAACTAAAAGAAAAAAAAAAGCTATTATCTGAGGGCGAAGTTCTTGGCGGGAAAGTGAAGAGTAATGTCTGCGATTTTGTTTTATTTTCTAAAATTTGTGATATGTCGAATATTAATGTGAAATAATGGTGGATTATTAACTGTTAAGTGTTCGTGAGTGTGCATGAGTGTTGGCAAATGAAACAAAACAGTGCAACGGCACTTTTCAAATTCTCTCAAGAATTCCGTGTGAGGAACTGAGGACTTAGTAAAGCCCCACATCTTTACTGAGATACTCGAGGGGTTGGGGGGGTATATCATTTTTTACTTCTCATTTCTATTATCATTCATCATCATCCTATAAAGTTTATTACAGATAGTACTAATGAATTTAAGAAACTAATGACATGGCAGCATGGTCTATGACCTTAGCCGGTTCCTCAGGGAACAAACTACACTTTAAAAAATATCTCAGGGCGCATGGCGGGTGAGAGGTGAGACGTATTTACTAGAACAGATCCACGCACTAGATATTTTTCAATACTAGGCGGCACCTATTCTACTTTTATAAATATACGTGATCCACCTAGTATTTTTTGTAAATTACACGATTTTCGACCTTACTCTAAATTATTAGAGGTAATATAGAGAGTTAGGTAGGTACTGAAACCATAAAGCGGAGTAACAAGATTCGGCTCGCAATATTTAAAATAAAAATAGGTGACGAAATTAGACTCATTTATAGGTGTGACCGTGGTGTGACCAGATTCAACAACAACCCGAAACTTGCAGTCTGGCCGTCATGGTCATGGGCTCTTGCTCTTATAACGATAGGTACTTAGCTGTTACGCAGGTCCTTACCGGCAGTGTTGCCAACTTAATGGAATTACCAATAAATGTGGTGGTTTGAACTCTCCTGCTGGTGGACAAAATTGCGATCTTGTGGCTAGTGTAATTTTAAGCTTATATAGGTTAAGCATTAATTTAATTAATCAATCATCAACTTAAACGTAATCTAAAAGACCACCACATGCCACCCCTGGCTCAAAAGGTTTTTTTTTCACACCCACTCTCGCACATATACCCTCTCTCTCTCACACACACACAAATATATATATATTTACACAATAAGACCCGCACCTATACATACCCACAATTACAATTATAGCATCTTAATTATAATATTTATAAATGAAATCCACATTGTATGTATAAATATCAAACAAATCTTTAACTTCCTCGGAAGAACAATCCAATGGAGGGGTAAACCAAGCTCCCGTGTCAGAAAACTCTACTGGCCGAAAAGTTCTTGTGCAACAAGCATTCCATCCTGGCTTATTTCTACAAAGACCTAGATCTGCGTCAATTGGAAGTTGTCCAACACAGCCAGCCATCTACTGAAGCATAGAGCAACACGGGCCTCCGGCGGACCACTGAAGACATGAAATCCAAAGATGCGCCCTTGACATCTACAGATTCACCACGTCCTCATCTGTGGCAGAAAGTGCCCTGTAATAGGAATAAAAAAAAGAAAATTATCTGCCAGCCCTCCGGTAGATACGACCAAAACATGAAATCGCTATGATGGACTACCTATTGATAAAACTGATGAAACGGATTAACCAATAAAACAAATTAAACCACCACCAATCATACTCTATGGAATTGAAGACCTAACAGAATTAACAAATCTCTTAGAAACAGTAGTCAACAAAGAACAATATACAATTATAAAATTATCAATAAAACGCAACTTAAGATTAGTACCTACTGCAGATGTCTATAGAAATCTTATCGCCCTGGTCCGAGAAAAAGGCCTGATAGGGCACATTTTTAACAGGAAAAATAATAGATGCTTCCGAATTGTAATAAAAAACCTACACCCATCTACACCAGCAAACATCATCAAAGAGGACACAGAGGCAACAGGAAATATAGTAACCCTCCGGATACTATATAATAATAAATGCAAGGTACGGACCAAACAAGAATCCGACATCAACCTTCTTTGTTAATCTGGTTAGTGATCCCCACAATAAAGTTATTAAAGACCATAATATGTATATCTACCACCAAAGTGTTACCATAGAAGAACCAAGAAAAAGAAAATAATAGTTCAGTGCCAGAGATGCCAACCAACAGTATGGTCATACCAAGAACTATTGTATGAGACTGTAGCTACCTACAAAGCTGCACTGCAAATCATGAATACGACGCGCGCTCACACGCTCACATGTTACGTGTCCCGTCCGATGACCGCCGCGCAAATGGCGAGCCTACAGCCGCCGCGAATATTTATATGCGGCGCGCCTCCGCAAGCTGCTGCGTCACGCCGATCGCAGAGCGCCCTTGCGTTAATATTGTGTAAACTTATTAACTACTTGTTAGATACGCCGCTAGTTGTAAGCTGTAAAACCTGTATAATACTAGGCTAAGGTTTTTCAATAAATCATTCATTCCATTCTACTCTCAACATTAGCTGGTATTATTTCTCTCCAAACACCCATCAGCTAAAGTGGTGACCCCGAAACAAGAAGAACATCAAGCAACCTATTTTCAAGAAAGTCACTATGGCCGAAAAAGCAGAGGAATTAAGCAGCTCAAGCTCCAGACCAACAGTAACTACGGAAGTCTCAAGCATCTCTCTCTCAATGCGTGTACCACCATTTTGGCGTGACCGACCTAGACTATGGTTTATCACGTTCGAAGCCGCAACGCACGATCTGAAGAAAGGCCAAACACAACTAGCCCAACTAGTGATAGCGCAGCTCGAGAAACAAGACATCGAGCAGATCAGCGACCTACTTTACAACCCGCCAGCTGAACAATACTACACTGCGCTAAAATCAAGATTAACTTCCGTTTATGAAAAGTCAGAAGGACGCCAGTTCCAAAAGTTGCTATCCGAAATGGAACTAGGAGAGCAACGACCATCTCAGCTTCTACGCCGTATGCGTGACCTTGCCCGTGACAAAGTCCCCGATTCAACACTGCGACTCGTGTGGATGAACCACCTTCCCGCCCACGTCAGATCCGTACTCGTCGTAAGCGACACCATCAGCAAGACCGCCGCACTCGACGAACTATCCCTACTCGCCGACAAAATGATGGAGCACACACAAGAAGTCAGCGTCGTATCGTCATCGTCAGCGAACCACCAACAACCTTCACCGACCCAACCGAAGTCTGAAACACAATACCTAATCGAAGAAATACGAAGATTGTCACTCGAAGTCGCATCGCTCCGCACCCGCCCGTCGCATTATCAAAATAACTACCTACGAAGCTGTTCGCCGTACAATCGACAACATCGCACGCATCGCAATCGCTCTACAACACGTTCGCCGTCTCGCTCTCGCACTATGCAACGCACCGAGAATATACTTACATCTGATAGCGATTATTGCTACTACCACCGACGTTTTGGACAAAAAGCAAGAAGATGCCAATCGCCGTGCTCGTTCAACAGGTCGCAACAACAGCAACATAATAACGTCGACGAAGCTTCGTTAAACTATCAAGAACGTTAGACGAGGCGGGGTCGGACGTTCTAGGTAAATCTTACCGTCTCTTCGTTACCGACAAGAAAACAAAACTGAAGTTTCTCATCGACACTGGAGCAAACGTATCAGTTATTCCATGGAAGAAAGGGACAACAATGAAAGTTTTATCATTCAATTTGTATGCTGCGAACAACACCACGATAAATACCTACGGCGAATTATCACTCGAACTCAACCTCAATTTACGAAGACCGTACAAATGGAAGTTCATCATCGCCGACGTCAGCAAGCCTATCATTGGAGCCGATTTTCTATGCTACCACGACCTGCTGGTAGACCTGAAGAACAGGAGACTTGTAGATAACGTCACTAAGTTATCAATCGCCACTCCAGGCTGCTACACCAATGTACCTACAGTTCGCAGTATCGACTTAGAACAACCATACCACGACATCCTCAACGAGTTTCCCGGTATCACAAGACTCACTGCAATGAAACTTACCCCGAAGCACCACGTGGAACATTATATCGAGACCACTGGCCCGCCACTACACAGCCGAGCCCGTCCGTTACCACCACACCGCTACGAGAAAGTGAAGAAGGAATTTGAGTCTATGATCGAACAAGGCCTATGCAGACCAAGCAAGAGCCCATGGTCAAGTCCACTACACGTTGTACCTAAGAAGAATGGAGATCTCAGAATGTGTGGAGATTATCGCCGACTAAATGCAATAACGAAACCAGACCGTTATCCGATTCCACGCATCAAGGACTTTACCTACCAACTCGCCGGAAAGAAGATATTCTCAACAATTGACCTCATACGAGCATACCAACAATTACCTAACAAAGAAACTGACATAGAGAAGACAGCCATCATCACACCATTCGGGTTATTCGAATTTCCGCGAATGTGCCCAGGTTTAAAGAACGCTGGACAGACTTTCCAACGCTTCATTCATGATGTGCTACGAGGTTTAGATTTCGTTTTTCCGTTCCTCGACGATGTACTCCTGGCTTCAGAGTCTGAACAGCAAGACCGCGATAACCTACGTATCGTATTACAACGCCTAGAAGACGCCGGTATCACCATCAACCCATCAAAATGCAATTTCGGCAAGAAGAAAGTCAAGTTCCTTGGTTACGAAGTATCCGCTAACGGTATCATACTACCACAAGAAAAAGTCCAAGCTATCTCTGAATATCCAAGACCGAAGACAATCCAACAACTCCGAACATTCCTTGGCATGATTAACTACTACCGCGAACATATACCTAACGCCGCATCAGTTCAAGCTCCGCTCAACCAATACCTACACAACTCAAAAAAACGCGACAAGACCGAAATTCAATGGACAGACGAGGCAATCGCATCATTCGAAAACAGCAAGAAATGCCTACAAGACGCCGCGCTTCTGGCACACCCGATTAACTCCGTCCCGCTCGCATTAATGTGCGACGCCTCCAATACGTGTGCAGGCGCCGTACTACAACAATATGTTAACAAAACATGGCAACCACTGGGATACTACTCGAAGAAATTCACCGCCACGCAACAAAAGTACAGTACCTACGACAGGGAATTACTTTCAATCTACATGGCAATGAAGCATTTTCGAAAAATGTTCGAAGGAAGAGAACTAATTATCTCTACCGACCACAAGCCAATTACCTACGCACTACATAAACAATCATCCGATAGCGAAACACCGCGCCGCTCAAGACAACTACTATTCATCAGCGAGTTTACAACCGACATTCGTCAAATCAGTGGAAGAGACAACACAGTCGCCGATGCACTATCCCGCATCGAAACCATCACATGCCCATCAACAATAGACTACGAACAATTGGCAAGACAACAACAAAATGATCCCGAGTTACCCGCGCTACTACAACAAACCAACCTACAAGTAAAGAAAATCAAGATACCTAACACCGATTACGACATCTACTGCGTAACATCAACTTCAAACATTCGACCGTACCTACCACATGACTTTCGACGCACCGCATTCGACGCAGTGCACAGAGTCAGTCACCCCGGTACGCGAACAACAAGAAAACTTTTACAACAACGTTACTTCTGGCCCGCAATGAACTCCGACATTGGAACATGGACGAAGACGTGTGTATCTTGCCAACGCGCTAAAGTACAACGACACACGCACAGCAACATATCATCATTCCCCGTGTGCGACAGATTTCATCACCTACACATCGATATAGTTGGACCGCTAACAACGAGCGAAAACGGACATCGATACCTACTCACAATGATAGATCGCACTACGCGATGGCCCGAAGCTATACCTATTTAAGAGATAACCAGTGAAAACGTTGCAAAATATGTTTACGAAGCGTGGATAACAAGATTCGGATGTCCCCAGATAATAACCACAGATCAAGGACGTCAGTTCGAGAGTCAGCTGTTTCGCGCGCTAACCCATCTACTTGGCGCCGAAAAGACACGAACAACTGCTTACCATCCACAAAGCAACGGAATCGTCGAACGCTGGCACCGATCACTGAAAGCCGCGATAATGTCTAGACTACACTGCAACTCTAAATGGATCGACGAAATACCTACAGTGTTAATGGGACTCCGAGCAGCAATACGAACCGACACCAACACCAGCGCAGGGCAGCTAACATATGGTCAAGCAATCCGTCTACCTGGTGACTTCATCACACCATCTGCATCACCATCATCCGCCGCTGTCAACCAAGAGTTCGTGCAGAAGCTACACAAATCAATCACCGCGTGCACACCAACATACCTACCGCATAGCAACAAGCGTAGTATGTTCGTGCATAACGACCTATCGACGTGCGAATCTGTATTTCTACGTATCGACGCAGTACGTAAACCACTGCAATCACCATACGAAGGCCCGTATCAAGTACTGAAACGAAGCACCAAGTTCTTCGAAATACAACTTCCTGGGAAGAATCGCCACCGTGTCGATAGACGGATTGAAGCCTGCCTACACTTTGAACAACTAAGCCGCAGCCGCCGTTACAAGACACACAAGCCGTCCAGCCACCAGTAACATCCGATCCAGCAGCAGCAGCACCAACGCTCAGAGCTACTACCTACGCTTCGCTTGAGGGGGAGTCCTGTAGCTACCTACACAGCTGCACTGCAAGTCATGAATACGACGCGCGCTCACACGCTCACATGCTACGTGTCCCGTCCGACGGCCGCCGCGCAAATGGCAAGCCTACCTTTTTTTTTTTTTTTTGTCAGCCCTGGGTAAAAAAATATGCAACCATATTCCGAGAGATACTGATCTGAAGATCAGTATAATCCGCAGATCTGGGATTGACCTTCGCCCTCTCTAAGAGAAGGCTAAGGCCGACCACAGTAAAAACAACCACTGGGGATCGCCTTTGGCCTTAGGGGCCACGAAGGCTATCGGACCGCACGCCCCTCGGAAGGCCGAGAGGCGCGGAAGGCGTTACTCAGATGGAGTTGCCAAAAAAAGGAAAACAAACGGCGTGCCCCCTAGTGGGGCGCGTTTACTGCAATGAAGCTGCCTATGTCAGCTGACTTAACTATTTGACACCGCGTCCCGTGCCGCGGTTAGACGGTCCAGGTCACGTGACAACTGGTTAGGCGGGTCTGATAGGACGTGTTTCGGCCTACGCAACTGAGAGAGTCTAGGGAGGGCTTGACTATAGTCCACTGCCTTTTGAATGAAAGGATTTGAGTGATTCTCCGACGCTTCGAAGAATCTCTCCGCGACTGTACGGAGATGCTGCTGCATGGTTGGAAGTTCCAAATCGCGATGCAGGTCAGCATTCCGTACGACCAAGGGGCACCGGTGGCCCTACGAGTGAACTTACTTTGCAATACTTGCGACTTATGAAGCGCGGAAGGCGCTATATGACTAAAGACGGGAGACGCGTACGTCAACGTAGGTCTGATGCAAACCTTATAAAGGGTCCGCTTGTTTCTTAAGGACTGTAGTGGAGTGCGCCACTTAACATCATATGGAAATGACTCACACTTAATACTGTAACTCAATATTATGTTCCATATAAATTAATTACACAAATCATGTTACCTTGAAACAGCACGTATTGTCATATGATTGAACAAAGTCCATTTTTACTATTAATTACTTTAATATTTTCCTTTGTTTAGAAACAGTATAAAAGCAATGTTTTTCATAAATAAAATCAGTTAAGAACCAACACTCGTCGTATCTATTTCAACCCCCGCGTCAAAACATCACAGGACATTTTACTATGGGGACCTATCATAGGACCTAGTCTGTAAGAATAGAAACGAGCTTTTTTAACCGTGTTGTTAATGTGTGGGCGAAAAGAGAGATGTATGTCTAATGTTACGCCTAGGTATTTAGGCGAGCCTACAGCCGCCGCGAATATTTATATGCGGCGCGCCTCCGCAAGCCGCTGCGTCACGCCGATCGCAGAGCGCCCTAGCGTTAATATTGTGTAAACTTATTAAACTACTTGTTAGATACGCCGCTAGTTGTAAGCTATAAAAACTGTATAATACTAGGCTAAGGTTTTTCAATAAATCATTCATTCCATTCTACTCTCAACATTAGCTGGTATTATTTCTCTCCAAACACCCATCAGCTAAAAGACCATACCATACAGGTGTGTAAAATGTGGGCAGTCACACAAGACATCCGAAATTCCGAATGTCAAAAACGTGATCGGAGTACTCCAACAATGTGTGCCTTATCAATGGACCACATCCAGTTAATTACAAGGGATGCGAAGTCTAAGGAAATCCAAGCTAGAAAACAAAAAATAATATCCCTCCGATAGTAAACAAAACAGCATTTAAAACACCTATGTTGACCGAACTGAACACAAATACCGAGCCAAACAACCGAGAACAGAGATTGTCCTACGTAGAAACAGTAAAATCAGCCCAAATAAATAACACCTCTCAGAACAAATGAATACTCTTATGACTCATAGCTAATCTCGTCGACAGACTGACAAGATGACCTCACTACGGATTGCGGCCTGGAACATCGATGGTCTTGCCGCTAATTACCAAGAAGTTAGACTGTTTATATCTCAACATAAACTAGACATTCTCCTTATCTCTGAGGCCCACTGTAAGTCTAATTCCATAGTAAGGTTTCCAGACTACCACTGCTATATTACAAACCACCCAGACGGTACAAGCCATGCGGGATCAGCCATCATTATAAAAAAATCTATTAAACATCATCAAATGCTTAACTATGAAACTGAGCATATTCAAGCTACCACGATTACTGTCCATGATAAAACAGGAGACATCAATGTATCAGCAGTTTACTGCCCACCTAAGCACAATATGACTGAGTCATTGTACTCCGATTTCTTTGATACCCTGGGACACCGCTATATCGTAGGCGGGAGATTGGAATGCTAAACATACTTCCTGGGGTTCCAGATTAACGAATACCAGAGGCAAACAGCTGAAACTGAGCGTAGACAAAAACAAGCTAAGAACCTACTAATAGGCCAACTGACACCAAGAAGGTGCCAGATCTAATAGACTTCTTCATCGCCAAAGGTCTAACGAAATTGTATATGAAACCTGAGTCCTGTTTCTTAACAGGACTCAGGTTTCATATACAATTTCGTCGTAACGTTTCGTAACTGTCTTCAGTTCCTCAACTCACACTTCGGTGCTCTTGACAGTTAGTACCCACCTCTATAATAAGGTGTCAAGATCAATAAGGCTGTGTAAATAAACTTGAACACATTTCGAGAACACATTGACGAATCAATAACCATGAAAATAGCCCTTAAAACACCTGAAGATATAGATGAAGCAGCCAAATATATAACGACGCTCATACAGGAAGCATGCTGGATCAGTACTCCTGAAATCCAAACCCGCAACAATAGTGGAGTAATTAACTATCCTCTAGAAATAAAAAAGCTGCTAGAAAAGAGAAGACTTAGAAGAGTCTAGCATCTAAGTAGGAAGATAAAACTAAGTTAAATAGAGCTGTAGAAGATTTCAAGTCACTATTGCAAAACTGGCTATCTAACTAGTTATCATAACTCATTCCAAGAAAAGCTAGAAAACCTAACTGTTACAGAGTTTACAAACTATTCGCTCTGGAAAATAACCAAAGATTTTGACAGACCGCAAGCTGCTAAACCACTTTTGAAGTGCGCTGAAGGATGGGCGAGAAAACTACAGCAAAAAGCACACCTATTTGCTGAATTTCTAGCGAAAGTGTTCCGCCCAAATGATTCTGTGGATGAAGAGTTTGATGACCAAAGTGAATACAACTCTAAGCCAAGACTTACAAGTAGACATACCGCCAAAACCTGTGACCGTACGGTAAGTGTGGAGAGTAATAAAGGAGCTAAGGGATAAAAAAGCTCCGGGCTTTGACTTAATAACCAAAGAAATTATTAGGCAACTGCCCCGAAAAGCTATAACTTACATCACTACAATATGTAATGGGATATTAAGAGTTCAACATTTTCCTGCGATATGGAAAGTATCCCAAAATAACTATGATTTACAAAGATGGAAAAACACCAAGTGACGTCACATCTTATAGACCTATAAGTTTGCTCCCAATATTATCCAAAATTTTCGAAAAACTCCTTCTTCGGCGAATTCTTCCTATTCTAAGAGAAAATGGCATCATACCCAGCCATCAATTTGGCTTTAGACAGCAACACTCCACTGTGGAATAGGTGGAAAAGAATACTGCTCTGCAATCTTCTTGGATACACAACAGGCCTTCGATAGTCTGGCACAAGGGCCTACTATGCCAAATTAAAAGTTGCCTTAGTAGCTATTTATTAATATTTAACTCTTATCTCTTAGGAAGACTGTTCCAGGTCAAAGAAGATGAAACCACATCGATTTTTTTAAAATACAAGCTGGTGTTCCTCAAGGGTCAGTGTTGGGCCCTGTACTCTACACTATTTTCACAGCTGACCTCCCATGCTGGAATACCATAACTACAGCTACATTGGCCGACGATACCGCTATCCTGGCGAGTCACAAGGACCCTGTAATAGTGTCAAAAACCCTATAGGAAGGCCTAGATGAGACAACTAAATGGCTTCGAAATTGGAGGATAAAAGCTAGTAACTCAAAATCAGTGCAGGTTACTTATACCTTACGCTAAGGCAATTGCCCCCCCCCCCCCTGAAACTAGAAAATGCCACTCTTCCTCACCAGAACTCTGTCAGATACCTTGGCCTTCATCTTGATAGGCGTATGACATGGAATGAGCACATCAAGAAACGAGATGAACTGAATATTAAATACAAAAGCCTCCTGTCGTTGCTAGGCCGAAATAACAAACTGTCAGTGGACGACAAATTATTAGTGTACAAGTCAATCCTGAAATCTATATGGTTGTACGGCCTTCAGCTCCGGGGTAGTGCTTGTAACTCCTCTATCATACCTATACAAAAAATGCAGAACATAATTCTCAGAACAATTAGTAATGTCCCCTGGTATGTGACTAATGCTGAGAGCAATAACACCTGGAAATGCTCACAGTGAACGAAGAAATCACTAATATCAAGACTACATACAGGAAGCGGCTAAAAGCCCACCCAAATACCCTTGCACGACAGCTTACAATATCCAGCTATGTTAAACGCCTAAAAGAAAAGTAGAGAAATATTAGTAATGTTCTCAAGCATGCAACACATCTGTTAAAAGTGAATGCACTGATTGCAGATGCAACAGAAAAAAAAAAACATTGTATGTCTCTGAACCAGGTAATATAGTTATAATATATATAACCAGTATATCCAGTATATTATTAAGAACTATATTAAAACTGGAGTTTGGAAATAAAAGGTTATTGTTATTTTAAATAGCTTCAATTACTGAATTTAATATAGAATGTCTGAAACGGATAAAAATCTACCACAATATCAGCTTACAGATAAACATATTCTCTTCTATTGTCAGTAAGTATTTGCAAAGATCTGTTGCAACAATTCCCACTTTTCTTTTTCAACTTGAATAATCTTATCTATATCCTTTTCTTTAAGTTGTATCTTCTTAAGCTCAACAGACTGTTTCAAGTCTAGCTCTCTTCTCCGTAGTTGTAACTCTTGTTCTTTTAAATCCAAGCTTCTATCGATAATTTCATCTCTTTGTGACCTTATACCTTCTTGTCTATGTAAATAATCAAGCCATTGTCTCTCTAAGTTAATTTTAGACTGGCTCCTATCAGATTCCATTCGATTTGCTAATCTTATTTTCCGTAGTTTAATAGAATTCTTGCTTTCTGGTACTTTAATGTTTGGGCTTAATACTTTTCTATGTAAACAATTTTTACCTCTCATCTCATTCAAAAGTTCTGAAATTAAGTATGCATCCGAATCAACATTATACTGTGAATAAATGTCATCCATTTCTTTGAAATATTTAAATTTGTCATGGCATTCATTATCAATGCATTTCTTATACTTTCTCGTAAGCGCATTAATTTTCCATCTGACTTGGTCAGGAGTCATCTGTAACAGAATGCAGCTAATAAGTAATACAATAAAAAAGTTTTATGTTCCATGTAATTACACAAATATGAATATAGTTTAACTGAGTATTACTTCAATGTTATAATCCTTTAAATTTTCTGATATTGCTAACCAAATTCTTCTTTTCTTCTTTGGAGTTTCGAGCATGTTCAGATTTGATTCATACAGTTTTAAAAGTATGGATGTAGCATTTGATGTCCATACAGCAACTAGGTTAAGACAATAATCAAACATGGAATTTTATTATTACTGATAATGATAACACTTCAAACCAAATAATGTAATCAAAATTTAGTAGATATTAGTGTCCAATGGAACTAACTCATGAAGATTACAAATAATTAAATAATAGTAGACCTACAACAGGTAGTACTTACTATGTTTTTCTGAATTATCCATGTTTTATAATTAAGTCTTATCAATAGGTACGCAATATCGCAGGTATTTTGGTCGCAATTATGATCAACGATCAAGAAATAACAAGCAAGCAAAGAATAGGTACAGTACCCAAAGACTACTCCTATACGTTATTATCTCTACCTAGTTTGTGCTCCTTAATACTGGAAAATTGTACCTACAAAATTATGGATTGGATTGTTGGAAATGACATCTATTCTCTATCTAAACCTCATTGCTTTCATGTTTTGTTATCGTAAGGCAAAGAGATTTATTGTATACAGTGCAGTGCAACGTCACTTTTCAAATTCTCTTACCTGCATCTGCATAAGGCTGTTGGTAGATTGATTTATTTGTTTACAAGTTACAAGTATATGTACACACATAAAAAGGTAACAAAATATGCTCTACGGGTAAATGTAGTACAAAATAAGTACAAACAAGGGTACTGCTTATTTCAGTTCTGAAATATTTTCCAGCAGGCCCGCAAAAGGAAACGATGATCCTAAAGCATTAAACCAACTTTAATGCTCTAGACGATGATGGCATGGCATGGATGGATGGATGGATGGTATTCAAGAGAAGTCCGTTCCGCGGGAGGTTTCCGTAAAGTCCCATATCTATTCAAGGGCGAGGGGAATATAATTTATGACTAGGACTACTCATTTTATAGTATGTATCATCTCTTAGCCTTTGTAAGAATTTACTTTCGACACTGGCTAAATGTGCTAAGCGCACAAAGCCATTAATCATGAAAAAACCGACAAAATGTCACATGTCAGTGCGCCGTACCGTGTGTTAGGTGACTGTAAATTAAATTAATAAACTACCGACCAATATTCAAAATTATAACGTGTCTCGTTAATCACTCGACATTGGCGGAATTATGTGTGTTGGAAAGACACTCCAGAAGCCATAACACAAGAAAATAATAATAATAATAAATTAATAAAATTGTAAATAAATAAAGTAGGTAGGTAGGTAGGTACTTACACGTATTGTATGAGCTAGGCGTTAAAATGGAAATGAATAATAAGTTACTGCTTTGGTTAGCCGAAAGCAAAGTGAGCAGCTCAGACGACAGTGATTCAAGCTGGAATGATATCTGTACTGTAAAACATGAATCTGACGATGAAGAGGATGACGAAGATTCAAATGATAAACTGTTCTTCCCTTTAATGCAATATATGATAAGAACGAGACGGAGGCGTGTTGATGATTATTTGCATATTATAGAGTCTTGGTCAGATTCGGAATTCAAAACGCGCTTACGGATATCAAGAAAAACATCATGTAGACTGATAGGTTGGTTTACTACTAATTACCTGAGCTCACTACAAACAGTACTTTAATAAATGACTTTATCTGAATATGAGATAAATTTGCTACCTACTTGTTGTAATTTTTTTAATCTATTTGGTTTAATAATCTCTTTAATAGCCATAAAAGGCACCCTTTGTCCCCAAAAATAATAATGAATGAAATATCAATCTTCTCATTATTTAATTGATTGAGAAGAGAACATAGTTTTTCATCTCATTTAACTTTGAAATGGTGTGAATGTTTCACAGATTTTAATTTAGTTCCATACATTTTGTTTCAGATGACTTGGACAAATCAGGATTTATTGCGTCACACTCATTTGGACTAAAACCATTAGAGCCTCGGCTATGTTTCTACATATTTTTATCATTCATAGGGAATACAGAAACACTGACTCCAATAGCAAGCCGATTTGATATATCTATTTCCTCTGCTTTCAGAGTTGTTCGTAGAGTAGTTGCTTGGATTCTAATGAAATTAAATGATGCCATTAAATGGCCTAGTGACTTCAACGAGATGAGAACAGTATGCAATACATTTTACACTAAGACAGGCATTGCAGATGTTCTTGGCATTATTGACACAACACATATTAAAATTGAGAAACCTAAGAATGGAAGAGAGTACTGCAATAACAAAGGATACTTTTCAATTATCTTACAAGCTACTGTGGATTCTAACTTAAGGTTTACAAACATATTCTGTGGAGAACCAGGGTCAAGTTTTACCAGGGTCAAGGGTGCAAGAGTTTTAAAGAAGTCACCATTATATAATACAGCTTCCCAAAATAAAAGCTTGTTATTTCCACAGAGTACATTTTTGATAGGTCACTCAGGATATCCGACATTGCCTTGGCTTCTGCCACCGTTTAGAGAAAACAAAAGACTGACACCTCATCAAAGAGAATTCAATTCCAAACATTCATTGAGTCGTAAAATAAGTGATAAAGCTTTTAATCTATTAAAGAGGAGATTTAAGAGAGTAAAAGTTTTTAAAGTATATAGAAATATTGCCTTTATCACAGACACAGTAGTAGCAGCTTGCATTTTGCACAACTATTGCCTTGTGGAAAATGATTTTTTAGAAGAGCAAGAATAAGGAAGAACATAATATTATGTTATTGTGTAATACAGTTTTGTGAGAAGCAGCAAATAAAACAATTTTACAGGCGGCTTGTAAATATTTTACATAACATATCTATTTATTTCAAAATATCTTATTATTTTACTTAAATAGGTGTATATCAAATTTAGTACTTTATTTCTACTGATGTTCCAGTAATTTTCTTAGTAAAGCACATTTTTCCCTCTCGATTTTCAAGATTTCTTCCTGTTTTCTCTCTTTAAGTTGTAATTTTTTTAATGCTAGCGTTTGTTTAATTTCCAATTCCTTCTTTTTTAGGTGCAGTTCCTCTTCTCTAAGTTTCAAACTTCTTTCAAATCTTTCATCTCTTATTAACTTTTGTGCTTCTTGTTTCTGAATATATTCTATCCATTGTTTATCCAATTCAATTTTGGCTCTACGCTCAGCTCTTAACCTTCGAAACGGTGTTTCTTTTTGTATAGCAAGTAGTCTTTTCTTTCTTTCTTTTTCTGTATTTTCCTGTACAACTCCAGATGCTAATCTATAAGCACCACTTGTATCATTGTAATTCCCAAGTATTTGATGCATTTCATTGAAGTATTTGAATGCCATTGCCCCTTCTCCATTATCAATACAATCTTTATATTTTTTTGTTAAAGCATTAATTTTCCATCTTACTTGATCTGATGTTACCTATAGGAAAGAAATATTTATAAAATTTGGAATAGTTTACTTCAAGCAAAACAATATTTTCTTAGGAAAATTAAGTATTACCTCAATACCCATGGCTTTTAATTCTTCAGCTATGGATGTCCACATTTTTGATTTCTTTTTTGGATTATCACACAGGCTCATTTTAGTTTCATACAAACTTAGAAGAGTAACTGTAGAATTTTTTGTCCATAAAATACCTGGAACATTGATTTTTATGTTATCATATTTTAATTAATATTGCCTAGGTTGTATATTTTGAATACATTTAAATTTTCAAGCATACTTTGTTTAGTGTTATCCATATTGTCACTTCCCTGATGACTTATATTTTGCTCCTGGATGTGATTGTGACTAATATTGAGGTGATTAGGGTTGTGATAATTGGCCATGTCTAAGTTGGATTTATAGACAGATGCTGATGATGTGCCTGAAACAAGAAATAATTTTAATTAACTAAACCAGTGTAAGTAAATAATGCTAATACAGAGTTGTGAACACCCAATAATAATGTTCAGAATCTACAAAAAAAGTTTTCGTGATAGTTTTACGAAATTTTGTTCAATACCTTTGTTTTTTTTGTAGGTAGAATATAATAGACTATAATTCTATTTAATTCATATAGATACATAGCAAACGTATATTTACTTACATTGGTTATCTAACATTGTCAAAACAGAAACATTATTATCAATGTTTTCGTCCATGTTGTGAATGTTGTGATGGGCGTTTTCCAACTAGACACTAACAATAGAATTAAAATAGAAATATAAATTATGACATTCGATAGGCAGTAAACACTTAACGTTAGAATAACTTTGAAAACATTTTTATAGAACCAATCTATTCGAAAAATTGTTTTTGTAATGCATTAAATTGAATTGTGGCATTACATCCATATCGTTGCGAAATTAGATCTAGGAGAGTATGTAAATGTTTCTTGCTTATGTAAATTCTTATTACTATAGATAATTCAAATAAATAGGCTATTTTCTAATGTGAGTTGTGAACAAACAACAAGACGATGTCGTAAAAAAGTGAAAGATAACAAACGTCAAATTTTTTATTGTTTTTTGTTCATTTCATGTAGAAGTGATAAAAAGCTATGCAGCCAAGTCTTTATTTAGTTTTTCGGAAAAACTTCGGTAATGTGACGACCATGGATTATACAGGGTGTTCGGCAGATCGTTGAATATACTGAAATGGGGGGTAGGTGGAGTCATCACCTAAGCATTCAGGCATTTAAAAAAATCCAGGTCATAAAAATCTTTTTATAGGATTATTTAATTGAAGAAGAAGAGAAGCTAAGCTCAAGTGGCAGTGGGCAGGTCACATTGCTCGCAGGACTGATGGCCGCTGGGGCGGGATAGTCCTGGAGTGGCGACCGCGTACCGGAAAGCGCAGTGTGGGCAGGCCTCCAACAAGGTGGACCGACGATCTGGTGAAGGTCGCGGGAAGCCGCTGGATGCAAGCAGCACAAAACCGGTCGTTGTGGAGATCCTTGGGGGAGGCCTTTGTCCAGCAGTGGACGTCTTTTGGCTGAGATGATGAGGATTATTTAATAGATTTTTTGAAATTTCGCCACTGTTGTACATCTAAACCCCTATAAGTTTTTCTTTTTTATATCTAGGCCTAATTTTTTTTCTTTATTGGAATCTTAGGGGATGGTAGGTCCTGAAAAAATTGGCATTTATTACAGGTTATTGCTAAAAACAAAGTTGTGGTCTCCCAAACCTAAAATAAAAGTTGCAATAGAATTTAACACTCAAATTTGCGTTGCATTAAAAAAAAGCAAAGGTGATAGAAGGCTTCAGATTTTTTGTAAACATCTCTAAAGTGTAGGCTTTCTAATGGTATGTTATTTGTTTCGATATCATTGTCGTAACCGGAGTTATTTTTTTTTATGTAATTGGACGATTTCGTCGAAATTCTACTTATACGGAAAGTTATATTGGTTGCAAAATTTATCAATGCAATTATGAAAATAATGTTACGACTTACTTTTAGGATGACTACACAGAGCAGGTAGGTACTTTTTTTTATTATTGCTCAGTTAACTATCTTTTTTCTCGCTTACCTACTCTCTGTGGAACGCTTAAGCAGGTAATAAGGGGATGGGAATCATCAATTCAGTCACTGACATTTTTAGATTTATTTTTAAAGAAATAAAATAAAATAAACAAACGCACTTGCCGTTGCCTTGCACACTTGCCATTTGCTTAGATTTTGTCGAGTTTGACCACTCGGTCAAATAAAAAAAAAATCGATGGAAACAATGTTGTACAGTACAGAATGGATTCTTTGACTCCCCTATCTGACTGAGAAAAAAAAAGTTTGTAGTAGTGTTGCGAGAAACCGACTAATTTAAAACCGGTGTTCAAGTAGAAAAAAATAAAATTAAAATATTGTATGACTAGTAACAACTAGTAAGTAAATACTTCGTGGCAATAGTCACTAAGTATTGAATAATCAAGAATACGCTTATCAAACATTGATCTTAAATTAATTTCCAAAATAATAATAAAAAAATATAACGGAAACGGATCCTCGCATAGATATTGTCAAATTGACAGTTCAGCAGTGTACTGACTGACGTTACGGAGTATGTCATTGACGTTCGCTGTTTTGTGTGTGGCTGTTAAAATTCACATCCATCAGCATTAAAATATTGTGATTGTGAAAATAAATGATTGAAAGCATTAAATACTCTTGGTAATAACCAAGTCTTGCATTTCTTTAAAATGGCGAGCTGTGGTGACTTCATTAAAAGTCAATTCCCACGCATTGATGAGGAGCTGAAGAAATATGTTGAAGGTAAGATAGGTTATAAACTAATAGAAAAAAACATGATAAATAGTTAAATTAATTAATTACAGATTACATGTTTTATATGTTTAGTGTTCTATATTATCTAGGCAGAGATGCCATACTTGTTAAGTTTAAGGTTTATAAATTTTTGGTAGGTAACAAAGCACACTGCTCAGAACCAGATTAAAAAAAATACTTTTAATCATGCATTTTAAAATAAGTTATTCTTAATAGTATAATATAACTTGTGTCTGACCGAAAATTCGTTAAAGCTTAACTTAAAATTGTTAAGTTAAGCTTATGTTGATATTATAAAAATATTTTAGATATACTTGACGGTAGTGCTGGGGAGTTTGAAGACACAGAAGAAATTTATGAAGCTGTAGGGGAGGTATTACAAGGTATATCCGAAAAGTCTGAAGAAGATATCAGGTATGCATAGCTATTTACAAGCATAGCACATTTTCATTGATTTTCTGTTTATGTTAAACACACAAATATGATATCAATATAAATCAGTTTTAAATAATATATCAACACAACAGATAATAATGAATGTTCAAAGATTTTGTTAAAATTTGCTATTTATTTTTTTGGAACCATAATAATAAATTCATATTTTTTAGAGATATATGTGAAAAACTGTTGCACATGCTACAACCAGACAAAACCAACAGTAGCAATGGGCTTAGAAAAGTATTGGATGCTCCTATCCATTTAGCTTCAATGACATCAACAGTTCCTGAAAATGATGATCTCAAAAGTATATGGCTGCAAACAAGAGATGATAGCTTGGTAAGTTTATTATACCTTTAGCCTTATTCTTACTTACCAACAAGTGGGATGAAGGTCAATGCTTCCTGTTGTCCATAACAAATGAAAATCTATTTTGTTAATTTATTTATTTATTTATTTATTTATTGGGCAGTCAGCAAAAACATGTACCACCAAACAAACAGTAGTTATAGGGTAAATGCCAAATTTATTCTAAGTACAGTTCCATCTTGGGCCCATTGTTATTTCTAATATATGTCAACAACATCAACGATATAGGGTTACATGGTCAACTCACTTTATATGCAGATGACACATGTTTGTTTTATTTTGACTCATCAATTGACAAAATATTGTCGGATACCCAAGAGGATATAGACAGGCTTTATGAATGGTTCCAGTATAATCTACTAACTATAAACATATTAAAAACATGCTACATCATTTTTAAAGCAAAAAGTAAGAAGGTTCTATCTCATTCTCCTCTCACTATCAATAATATAGCTCTTCAAGAAAAGGAGTCTGAAAAATATCTTGGCTTAAGACTAGATTGCAACCTAAATTGGCAAGTCCAGTTAGACTACATCAAGTCCAAACTTTCATCTTTGTTAGGCTCACTGCGAAATATAGTGCGTTGTCTTCCGAAACAGGTTTGTCTAACGATCTATAATTCATTAGTCAAATCACACTTGCTATATCTTATGGGAATATGGGTAAGCGCATCAAAGTCAAAATTAAAAGAAATACAAGTCTTACAAAACAAAATAATAAAATCCCTTTTCCACTATCCCTATCTTACATCTACAGCTAAGCTTTATAAGGAAACAACTTTAATGAATATTACACAATTATATAACTACACAACATGCATACTCATCAGGAAAATACTTAATAACAACATTCACACACACATATCTTTCACAAAAAAATGTCAAACACATAACTATGTACGTCGTAGAGGCAACAACCTTATTCTACCTATTATGAGAACCAACTATGGAAGAAAATCTATTACTTTTGAAGGAGTACAGATGTATAACAAGCTACCTTCAGACATAAAAAATGCGGGGACCTTCGGAATGTTCAAGTCAAAGCTAGCCAAACACATAATATCTAGTCATTCACTACATCTATAAATGCTTGATTTGAGCACGCTAAATGTCCCCGTAAAGTTTACACAGTATGCAGTGTGTGAAGTGATGACTATTATATTGTTTAAGAATAGTTATAAGTTCTCATGTAAGTGATAATTTGTCTTAATGAGAATAAAATCTTTGAACTGACAGTTTTCAATTATAGACAGCCACGGCATGCAATGTGGACTAATAGTTATAAAAACCAATCTAACAAATTTTACCAAACTTAAAATTACAATAATTTTATTAAATACCTAAAATATGATTTAAAGTTTAAAGGGGGCTTATGTAACTATTTCTAATAATTTGTTTGACCTTGCGGGCACTGTCCTAAAAAATATCTAATACTTCCAAATTATATGGCCGAGACAGGGTGTTATATTGTCTTTGGATCCTATTTAATGTAAAATGGTAACCTAGATTGCTCTTCACTGACTTAGGCACAAAAATGTTAAACCTAGTAATATGAGGTAGGTAATAAAAAGAAGACTTCTTTTCACTATACAAATAAGCACAAATGAAAATTCCAGTTGTCAATTATGATTATTGATGGCTGACAGATAATATTTATACTTATACAAAGAAAATTATACACAATTGAGATGTTAAAGAGTGGAACAACAAAAAGAGTATAAAAAATATAAATGAGATTACACTGAGTCTGAAGGAAACCTCTGCAGGCCCCATTAAGAATAAAAGAAAGTTAGTCAGTTTTCAATATGCATGCAATATTTTATGTTTTATACAGAAGGTAGATGCAAGAAAACTAGAAAAAGCTGAAGCTAAGTTACAGCAGAAACAACAAAAGCAAAAGGACATTAACAAGTTGCCAGTGGCTGCTCCGGTCCTCCAAACAGCAACTGCATCACAAGTTACCTCTAAAAAGGATAGTAAATTAGAAGCCAAAGGCACCAACAGGACCCAGGACATTAGGATAGAAAACTTTGACATTGCATATGGTGATAGGTAAGTTTGCTTGCATCAAAAGTAACATTTAACACCCAGTTGACCTAATGTTTTAAATAGGTAATTGAGTTAATCTTCCTTTTTCTAATTTAAGAGTATGACTTTCTGTGGATTCATTTCCACTTCTTTATGTTATCAACCAGTTGTTTTACCTCTTTTGTATGACACAACATCCACTCTTACCTTTGTTCCAACCATTAATTAATGCCTATGTTGTTGCACTGCTGTTATTTTGCCTTATATGATGGTAATAATGAAAATTTTGTGTCACAATCATCTTACCAAGTGTAGTTTCACCTAGTGCCATTTATACTCAATAAAAAAATTATAGATATGTGTGTACTGTAGATGTAGTTTTTCTATAGTATTCACATAAATAGATACTTTTTAATGTAAAACATAAACTTTTCTTTCCAGAGTACTATTACAAGGGGCAGATTTGGTTCTTGCATTTGGTCGACGTTACGGTCTCGTCGGCAGGAATGGTCTCGGCAAAACGACACTATTAAGAATGATTGCAGCAAAACAACTGAAAATTCCATCGCACATTTCCATACTACACGTCGAACAAGAAGTTGTAGGCGATGACACCATAGCTTTACAGAGTGTATTAGAGTGTGACATTGTTCGAGAAACTTTACTGAAAAGGGAAAGAGAAATAACGGCTACAATAAATAATGGGTAAATTTTTAACTAGTTTTATAAATATATCTTAAAAACACCCCCATGATAAAGTATGTGCGAATGCATTTGCAATGAACATAGTTTTATAAAGTGGACATTAAAATGCAACACATGATCTGGATTTAGTCATGTATGCTATACATAATATTTTATCCTGATGTTTTTCTTAACCACCCTTTTCAAGGTCCAAAAATAAAAGGATAAAATAATATATAAAATGCGGGTAGGGTGCAAAGTGATCACTTCTCTATTGTCCCCATTGATTTATGGTAAAAATTGAGAATCATTTTAACACTCTTTTTTCACAGTTCCACAGATACAAATCTCTCATCAGAACTTAGCGAAATTTATGTACAACTGGAGAATATAGAAGCTGACAAGGCGCCCGCTCGCGCGTCCATCATCTTGAGCGGTCTTGGCTTCACGCCCGAGATGCAGGCGAAGGCGACCAGGACATTCTCCGGTGGATGGAGGATGAGACTCGCCCTTGCGAGGGCACTGTTCTCTAAGTCAGTATACTTTATTAACATCAGAACGCTTTGTAGATTTTTAGTAAGGGATGGGGTCATTTCCTTTAGAAACTAAAGAATACAACACCAGTCAAGATCAAAGCATAACTCGTTTATTATTTTAGTACCCACATAGAACATGATATTGTGATCTGTCAATTACAATCAAAATACACAATATACCTTTCTCTCATAAATGTAGTACAATCAATGTAATCATATGGAATAAATTAACAATTGGTTTAATCAATAGAATTAGGTATGCCAATTATATCAGGCCATTGTTCTGGTGGCGGAATGACAATTGGTGGATCAGGGGATGGTGAGCCAGATCGGGAAGCCAGTTGGGGTGGTGTAGAATTATGTCGCTGTCCCGCAGCCCGAGCCAGTAACTGATCAGCATGCCGGCGATGCAGCTCTCCATCTTCCGTTCTCACCATGTATGAAGATGGACCCTCCACATATTCGACACGAGCTCTTTGCCATTTCTCGCCTGGCCCATACATGCGAGCCAACACTGGTTGGTCTAAAACAAAAGAACGTGTAGGAGTCTGTTGTGCCGCTTCTTCTAGTTGCTCTTCTAGCTGACTCGGTACCGAATCAGGGTGTAGTGAGGAAACGGCTGTCCTATAACGGCGTCCATTTAACATTTCAGCAGGTGTCTTATTGTTGCAACTGTTGGGGACAGTACGTAATGCGTATAATGTTCTAGATAATTTCTCACTCCATGGACAGTTTAAATTCGACATCTTCTTTAGTTTATTCTTAAATGTTTGTATAGCTCTCTCTATTTGGCCATTCGATGCTGGATGGTAAGGCGGAGAAAAAAGATGTCTTATGCCATTCTTCTTTAAAAAAGTATTAAATTCTCTGGATGTAAAGTTTCTGCCATTATCCGAGACTATAATATCTGGTAGACCTTGTGAAGAAAATATTTTCCGAAGTAAAGTTATAACTGCTTCACTAGACATAGAAGGTACGATTTCTGCTTCAAACCACTTACTGTCTATCAAAACCAGAAAAGTCTTGCCTTGAAAAGGTCCCGCAAAATCAATATGAAGGCGACTCCAAGGTTTCTCTGAAGCAATCCAAGTTTGAGGGTTCTTAGGTGGGTTGTTCCTTACTGCTTGACACTGTTCGCATTCGGCAACACAGCGCTCAATTTCCTGATCCATCCCGGCCCACCATACATATCCCCGAGCAAACGCTTTCGTTTGAACAATTCCAGCATGGGGGTTGTGCAACAATTTCAACACTTGACTCTGAAGTGATTTCGGCACGATGACTCTATTGCACCACAATAAACAACCTTTACTGTGTGAAAGAGCCTCTCTTCTTGTCCAGAATGGTTGTAGCACTGTGTCATTATTAGAACGCGGCCAGCCATGTAACACGTGGAACAAAACTTTTTGTAGTAAACCATCTTTCTTAGTCTCTGATGCTATTCTTGAAGCATCAATATTCCAGCCTTCTGGTTGTTCCTCAAGCAACAGTACTTCTTTTACCGCCTTCTCAATTTCGATAGCAGAATTTGTCATAGTCCACCTACTCAAAGCATCAGCGTTACCCAATGATTTACCAGGTCTGTACTTAATCTCATATTCGTAACAGCTGAGTTTCAAAGCCCATCGTAACATCCTCGGGGAAATTTGATCCGGTATTAATTTATTAGGGTTAAATAATCCGACTAACGGCTTGTGGTCCGTAATGATACAAAATTTACGGCCAGCCAAAAATTCATTAAATTTTGTTAACCCAAAAATAATCGCAAGAGCCTCTTTATCTATTTGACCATACCTTCTTTCATGAGGTTGTAAGGTTCTAGAAGCCATCATGACGGGCTTTTCTAATCCATCGTCCATTACGTGTGCTATAATAGCACCAAGGCCATAGCTTGAAGAGTCATATATCAATAATAATTCTCTGTTTAGTTCATAATTGACAAGCGTCATATCAGACGACAGAAGCTCTTTAGCACTCTCAAATGCATTGTTTTCTACTTCACCCCAAGTCCAAGGTCTTTTTGATTCTAACAAGCGATACAAAGGCTCAAGCAGAGTCGCTTTATCTGGTATAAACTTTTCATAAAAATTGTACAAGCCTAAAAATGCTCTCAAGGTCTCTTTATTACTTGGTGCAGGTTTATCTTTGATCTCTTTAACTTTTAAGGGCGAAGGGTGAAGGCCATTAGCATCAATCATGTGACCCAGGAACTGGATACTATTAGTTGCAAAAACGCATTTCTTAATATTAAGCTGAAATCCCAAATCACTTAGTCTCCCAAGAACAGCATGAAGTCGCTGATTGTGTTCATCTATATTCCGCCCTGCTACGGCAACGTCATCAAGCAGACATGCCACGCCTTCAAGGCCAGATAACGCGTTAGACATGACACGCTGGAAGATAGCTGGCGCCGCATTAACACCAAACGCTAGGCGGTTCATTTTCATCAATCCGAGCGGAGTATTAAGTGTTAACAGAGTAGCTGTAGCGTCATTAACCTTTAATTGCATATACGCGAATTTCAAATCAATTTTGCTAAATATACGACCACCACTAAGCTGAACAAAAGACTCGACTGCAACCGGAAGTGGGTATGTATCAACTTCAATCGCTGGGTTGACTGTTGAACGGTAGTCTCCACATATACGAAGTGATCCGTCAGCCTTCTTAACTAGTCTCAACGGAGTCGCCCACTCTGAATATCTGACAGGTGTGAGAATACCAGTTTCCACCATGCGAGTCAATTCTTCCTCTACTTGGCGTTTTAAAGGAAACGGAACAGGGCGCGCTTTAATAAAGCGTGGCGTTGCGTTTGGGCGGACGTGTAAGGATATTTCCGGACCTTTATATTCACCAAGCATCTCACTGAATAAACTAGGATACTTATGCATCAACGAATCCGTTTCTAGGTCATTCCAGCAAACTCCTAATACTTCAATATCTAATGCTGGAAACCAGTTTCGGCCCAGTAGGCTGGGGCCGTTACCAGACACAATCAAAAGTTCGCACTGCGCTTCTTTATTGCCCAATAATACACGAACATGTGTAGCCCCCAAAACCTTCAGCGGGTCACGAGTCCACGTCACAAATTTTATATTAGTAGATTTCAAAAGCGGGGGCGTGTGCCATAATTTTCTAAAAGTCTCTTCAGATATAATTGTTCTCGACGCACCGGAGTCCACCTCCATAGTCACATGAGCGCCATCGAGATACACATCAGCTGTGATAGGAGGGCTATATTGTTCAGAGCATATATAAACTCCCATCATCTTTTCAGGAACACTTGAAGACGCCTCTTCACTATCACACTGAATATTATTCACTTTTGCCCGCTTTTTCACACAAGCAGACGTTATATGCCCGTATTTCTTACAGTAAAAGCATCGTGCTTTGATAAACGGACATTGTTCACCGACTTTGTGACTACGTGCACAATGCCGACACTCGTCTGACTTGATTCTACCAATTTCCATAGGTTCATTAACCGTGGACGGAGTTAGCTTTGTTTCACCACTAACACTAGGGTACATATCACAAAACGTCGTCTGGTAATTCAGGCATTGCTGCACCGCCATCTCGTATGTAAGGCCTTTGAACTTTAACAGCTCTCGACGCAGACGATCGTCGCGCACACCTAGCACTAGCCTATCTCGTAACTGGCGCTTTAAGTCCACAAAATTACACTGGGCGCCTAATAATCCGATAGCCGCCACATATTCCTGCACGCTTTCCTCTTGGGATTGTTGACGTTTATGAAACTTCCCAGCTTGTAATATTTCGTTAACTTCCGGTTCAAAAAATTTGTCCAAAATCACTAAAATGTCTTGGAAAGATACATCAGTAGGCCGCTTAGGTACTAACAGTGATACTATTAATGAATAAGTTTCTTTTCCACACTGAGAAAGGAACAAAGAACGCGCTTTGTCAGTCACTCCCACAGCATCTAATGCACAAATAAGTCTCTCTTTATATTCACTCCACTTATCGGTTTTGGGATCAAATTGTCCTGGAAACACTATATTCGCTATATTTGACGCCATAATCCTTCACAAACAATAATTTTTCCTCGTCGCCAATAAAGAATACAACACCAGTCAAGATCAAAGCATAACTCGTTTATTATTTTAGTACCCACATAGAACATGATATTGTGATCTGTCAATTACAATCAAAATACACAATAGAAACCATCTGAGGATGTTAAATCAACATGGCTTGTTAAACCTTTAGTTTCTCGCCTCCCATAAAGGTCTGGTTATGCTGTAAAAGTATTAGACGGCCAACACCAATTTCATTACAAAAAACTAGAATTTAACATAATATCTTTTAGATAACTGGTCTCAGTTGCAGAGATCGTGGGTTAGATTCCCAGTTTGCAAAGGTTGTCGAGTTTTGTTTAGCGGTAAAATTTTCGCAAAGTATGCCAAAGCTATCATCATTTAATCATCTTATCTAAGTCCGATGTTTTCAGTAAGATAACTCTTATACACTAATAAACATACGAATTCCACTATAAATAAAATGTTTGACGAGTTTAATACATACTCCTTATATAGGTCTAAGCCTAAGAAGGCATGTCTTATAAGTATCCAATGTTTTGGCTGAGTTGCACCTCTGACTCAAGGTACCGCTTACCAGATAGCTTTGTCTTCCTCTAATATGTCTTCCTTTAATTTAATATATTTTATACCTTTGTGTTTATATTAAATGTATTAAATTAAATATTGTATGATTTGGTAACAACATATTTTTTTTTTGTAAATGTCGTTACTTCTATTAAAGCTGTGGAGTTTGTTGCGCCCATTCTTCTCCACAGCTAAAATATAAACGTGCAGAAATTTTTAAACGATTCAAAAGCACTTTTCTTAAGTTTATTTGAATAAAAAAAAAATTACTTTGACTTTTACTTTGACCTCAAGTTCCATAGTTAAAGTCTTTAGGAAAAAGCTCCTGCTTTTGACCTTCCTTATCACTTCAAACCGGGTTATATTAAATCCGGGCGCAACTAATATAGTGTACTGACATGTAATTATATATTCCTTCCTACAGACCTGATCTACTACTTCTGGATGAGCCTACAAACATGTTGGACATAAAAGCCATCATCTGGTTAGAAAATTACCTTCAGAATTGGCCAACGACGTTGCTTGTGGTGTCTCACGACCGTAACTTCTTGGACACTGTGCCCACAGACATTCTGCACTTGCACACCCAGAGGATAGACACATACAGGTCAGTTTTTATCATATTATTTTTATTTGTTTTATTCTATTTCATCAACCCCTTATGAATAAATAGAGTACCTATATAACGAGATCGTAAAAGTCTTTGTAGTCAAGTGTAGTTGTAGTTAAAAATAATGTTAACATAGTTACAAGTTATAACGGATGTTTCTCTAATAAATTATAAGTTAAGTAGAAAATATGAAGGCGAAATTTTTGACTTTAGCAGGTACTGTGTATTTAAGATCACGCGCGGTCACTGAAAGTAGCTTCACTATTGTGGAGGTCTTTACTTGAATGAGGATTTTTTTTACAGAAACTATTTACATGCAATGTTACTATATCAATGACCAAGATTGCTATTTAAGACTAAGGTATTCGAATATGAGCCATCATATTCTAAATAAATGATTGAGTTATATTGAATTAATAATCATTATTTACATGGTTCTCGATTGTAAGCTTACCCCGACATTTTTTAAATCATTATAAATTATGCGGTCCTTGACTATATTTGCCTAAGATAATTAGCGATTCCCTGTAATGACTGTAACCTTATAGTAAGTTTGCATTGCTCTACGCAGAGGCAACTACGACCAGTTCCACAAGACGAAGACCGAGAAGCTGAAGAACCAGCAGCGTGAGTTCGAGGCGCAGCAGCAGCACCGCGCGCACACGCAGGAGTTCATCGACCGGTTCCGGTACAACGCCAACCGCGCATCCTCCGTGCAGAGCAAGATCAAGATGCTTGAAAAACTGTGAGTAACTTTTTTTTTTGTTTTTTTCAAATGTTAACTACGAGTTGCTTGAGAAAAACTGTGAGTACCTTTTTTTTTCTTTGTTTTTGTTTTAGTACCACAATGGATATGCAACGTCCAATGTACTAAATGCACACACTACTTGCGGTTGCACTTTGGATGCGTTTTCGTACGATATTACTCGTACGTACGATAATGAACATACAAATTGAACGCGCACACTGATTACGTTTTTCTCAGTTGAAAATTGCTAGTGGCTGTGGCGTTTGACCGGTGCCGGTGACATAAATTTTGACGATGACGTTTTTTCATGAATGCATTAAAAATCCAAACAAGTGGTTGTCATGCATGACTAGCTCGCACCTAGTGTGTCTTATTAGTTACCTTATTAATCGTGGGGTCTGGATGTACCGTGCATATTCGTACGATAACGCATCCTAAGTGCAGCTGGCCTTAGACTGCTTTTCCAGTAGATCTGTGCGAAACATCTAGCTAAGTGGTGCGCAAGAAAAATAATCCATCCATAAATTATTAAATTTTTCTCCGTGAGGAAGAAGAATGTTTACTTATAATAAAGCTCTTAGCGTTTCCATAGAAGAGCGTAATCTCATGGTGCAGGCGTATGTACAGTGTTGTTAAATGTACTTACATGCTTAAAACTACTGGGTTTTATACTGGGATTTAATACTTTGATTGAATAAAAACGGTCTATTTAAATCGCAGATCAGAAAAAAGAGTAAAAGAAGTATGTATGTATGTTAGGTATGCTTAGCATGTTAAGACCAATAAATTATTTTTCTCTTTTACTCTTTTAAGATAACGTCTTTGTATGAACAAAAAACAGTGCAACATTTTGAACTTTATGCTCATAGTGTTACGAGTGTTTACTGCAGTTACAATTTCCTTACCTTTGCACGCAGCCCCGAGCTCAAACCCGTGGAGAAAGAAGTAGACGTGGTTCTCCGGTTCCCGGAGACAGAGCCGCTGTCGCCACCCATCTTGCAGTTGAACGAGGTCGGCTTCTACTACGCGAAGGACAAGGTCATATTTACCAACGTCAACCTCGGCGCTACCCTCGAGTCCCGGATATGTATTGTAAGTAGTTGTTATAGACCAGTGTTATATGGGACTCTTCCCTCTTCCCCCGCCACCCCCCATCTTACAACTGAACGAGGTCGACTTCTACTACGGGAAGGACAAGGTCATATTTACCAACGTCAACCTCGGCGCTACCCTCGCGTCGCGGATATGTATTGTAAGTAGTTGTTATAGACCAGTGTTATATGGGACTCTTCTCCCCTCTTCCCCCGCTGCCCCCCATCCTGCAGCTGAACGACGTCGGCTTCTACTACGCGAAGGACACGGTTATATCCACCAACGTCAACCTCGTCGCCAGACTCGAGTCGCGGATATGTATTTTTTTTTTTTTTTAGTTGATGGCTTCGTGCGAATAGCGCATTTAGCCAGTGTCAAAGTAATTTTTCTTACAAGTAATACATAAATATACAATATTTCCATATATGATGATGATGAATGATATTAGAAATGGGAAGTGAGAAATGATATACCCCCCAACCCCTCGAGTATCTCAGTAAAGATGTGGGGCTTTACTAAGTCCTCACGCGAGCTTTTTGAGAGAAATTGAAAAGTAACGTTGCACTGTTTTGTTTCATTTGCCAACACTTATGCACACTCACGAACACTTAACGGTTAATAATCCACCATTATTTCACATTAATATTCGACATAACACAAATTTTAGAAAATAAAACAACGCAGACATGACTCTTCACTTTCCCGCCAAGAAGTCGCGGATATGTATTGTAAGTAGTTTTTATAAACTTTTTTTTTTATATAGTTAGCTCGGCAAATGACTCCATCCCACCTGATGTTAAGTGGAAATGGTGTCCAGACGCGAAGATAACTGGTGCAGCGTGGAAACAAACGTAGCATCAGTTAACTTCACTCTGCCGGCCCACAAGGTGCTTCTTCACGCCTCTCTTGAAGGACCCCATATCATAGGAAGGAGGGAAAACGTATGCTGGTAGACTATTCCATCTTTTGGAGGTGCGACAAAACTAGTGTTATATGGGTCTCTTCTCCCCTCTTCCCCGCCGCCCCCCATCCTGCAGCTGAACGACGTCGGCTTCTACTACGCGGAGGACACGGTCATATTCACCGGTTCACCCTTGTTTGGTATAACAACTTTTGATATAATTTTACTAGTTCGAACAACGTTTAAGAAAATAATCACTTTGTATAATATCGATTGACATAATTTTCATTTCATCGAATATTTATTTGCGATAACAACGTTTGCGCTAATGATCGTAAAATAGAATGTTCAGTTGATGAAATGTTCAGGTGGTATAATATTTATTTCATCGAATATTCATTTGGTATAATGTAGTGTAGCAAAGAAAATTAAGTTTGAAATTCATAACTATCACAATATATACCTATATATTTATTTTACCTATCAATTTCTAGCAATACTAGCTGCCCTACTCCTGTAGGTCACGTGATAGGTTAGAAATTTAAGACAATCGCGAAGCGCAGCGTAGCGATTGTCTTGAATTTCGAGGTTATTTTTTTTTATTAGACAACAGAAAGAGTTTCTTTTTGGTAATTTTTGCTTTCTGTTGTCTAATAAAAAAAAAACCGAGGTTATTTTTTTTTATTAGACAACAGAAAGAGTTTCTTTTTAGTAATTTTTGCTTTCTGTTGTCTAATAAAAAAAAATAACCAAAAAGAAATTTTTTTTAATTAGACAACAGAAAGAGTTTCTTTTTAGTAATTTTTGCTTTCTGTTGTCTAATAAAAAAAAATAACCAAAAAGAATTTTTTTTTAATTAGACAACAGAAAGCAAAAATTACCAAAAAGAAACTCTTTCTGTTGTCTAATAAAAAAAATAACCTCGAAATTAAAGACAATCGCTACGCTGCGCTTCGCGATTGTCTTTAATTTCTAACCTATCACGTGACCTACAGGAGTAGGGCAGCTAGTACCCTAATCATTTTCTCAACTTACCATTAGGGATTATGATACGTATATTTTGAACTTATACATTGTTAAATAGAACGTTCATTTGATGAAATGTTCAGGTGGTATAACATGTATTTTATCGAATATTAATTTGGTATAATGTAGTGTAGCAAAGAAAACTCTGTAAATATTTGCAACTTTTTTATTTCCAAAAAAAAACACTTAGGCTAATCTCAAATTAGATGCGATCGCTTTAAGTAAATCTAATTCTGTGTAGGTTTCAAAATTACGTATTATGGTTTCAATGTTTTCATCCTTCTTAGTACAATTTTTTTTCTGTTTTACACTAGGTTCTCCATTTAAAACAGACTGTATTTTTCCTTCAACTGTATTAATTTCGGCAAGCAGTATAGTTGACAGTTCATAAAATCGGGGGCTTCTTTTATCGACTATACTATTTAACCTGTGGTGCCATGCTTCCACATTATTTTGTGTGCGTGGTAATTTTAAATGGTTTAAAATATTACAACTCCATAAGCTAGGTGGAAACTGGGGGGGTTTGCCATTCTTTCCAACGACATAATTTTCCCCAAACCATTTGGCAATTAATGCGCTCTTTTCACAGCAATTTTCTTCCCAAACTTTGAAGTACCGTGGTATTGTTGAATGTGGTAAGAAAGACAAAGCCATGAGACACTTCATTTCCAAGCTGAACTTATAATCCGTTCCGTACTGTTTTGCAAGGCCACTTGATTGAATCTTCCTATAAATAATTTGTCCAAAATGGAATGAACAGCATTTAACCATAATATTTTCAAAATTTTGTCGTACACATTGTATTGCCGTAATTTCGAAGTCTATCATACAATATTTCACCTTTAGAACAATATCGTTTTCATTACAATACTCATTTATTAGGTCGAATATTTTGTTGTACGTTGTTTTATCCTTATTAGTGTACAACACAAATACTAATGGCACGGTGGACCTGTGTTCGTTCAAAATCCTCGAATGAATTGTATACAATTGTAGAAATAAATCTGGTACTGACTTAAAGGTACCATCCATATACGACATCATGCTTTGTCCAAGTTGAGTCATCAATTTCTTTGTTGACAAAAGAATAACTCTCTTATTATCATTAAATATTTCATCTTTAATTACTAAATTTCCTTTTTCAAATTTAAGATAGTCATTGTTTATATGAAAATATATGTCTTTTGGTTCAACAAACACAGGCTTATTTTTATGCTTTTCTCTGTAAATAACTTGCTTTAACGCACTGGTCGTTGGCAACTGTGACGCAATATCAGAATCTGTACTTTTTAAGACTGTTTGCAAAACCTGACATGGTTTTAAACGGTAGTTCTTTAGTGCTTCTTCTTTTAATTCACTTAGTACACTTGAAGTTGGTAATTTACATGCACTTGGTTCGTGATTATGTTCGCCGTGGCTTAATACTGTATGTTGATCATTGTCGGGGTCGCGTGTAGTTATGGCACGCGAAGAACACTTATCCTTGTTTCGTTGTTCACAAGACCAATAGTATTTAAACACCACTTCCTTATTTTTGTTGAAAGAAAACCCATCTATATTTAACTTCATTCCACCTCTTGCTAAGGAAAATGCTACACATTTTTAAACAGTTTTATTTTGCTTTTTAAACAGTTTTTACGTATACAACAACACGTTTTTACAATGTTTATGTAGTTATGAGACACAAACCGATCTAGTGCACGACAATGACAACCTGTATGATGCATTTTTTTTAGTAATACCTTCATAGTTACGATTTAATAGGAAATCTCAATATTGTTCCACTTGCATCGACTACATGGCGTTAGAAGTCCGGCGCGCGGTCTAAATGATGAATTCAGTAGGTGAAGGAACAATGTTAGTTCAATAATAATGAAAGGAAACGAAGGATTGCTGAACTGAATATTCGATACGATCTTTCGACTAAATAATTATTAGTCTAGTTAAACATTAGTTTAAATAAAATTAGCGCAAATGAAAATTCGGTAAAATGACATTATTCCAAAGAAATAATTATACGAAATAAAATTATAACAATCAAATATTCGATGAAATGAATAATTATGTGAAATGACTTTATTGTAACTGAAATTAGTCGAAGCGATTTTCTACGAAACGTTGTTATACCAAACAAGGGTGAACCATATTCACCAACGTCAACCTCGTCGCCAGACTCGAGTCGCAGATATGTATTGTAAGTAGTTTTTAAAGACCAGTGTTATATGGGACTCTTCTCCTCTCTTCCCCTGCCGCTCCCCATCCTGCAGCTGTACGAAGTCGGCTTCTCCTACGCGAAGGACAAGGTCATATTCACCAACATCAATCTCGGCGCCACCCTCGATTCGCGGATATGTATTGTAAGTTAGTTTTTATAGTCGGCAAAGACACATCTACCACACTTTTTTCGTTGTAAAAAGATAACTTATGTATACATTACCAGGGGGAAAGGCTTACCCACAATAAAACCTAGTGCTATCCCTTAATACCTACTTCGGCCACAAAGATGGCTCGGGACCACGACAGCAGCGCCTCCCTCAAACAGTAGGCCATACTGCGATCGTATCCGCCTGCCAAGCGTGGCAATTATGGCAACCCCCCCCCCCCCCCCCCCCCGGGTTGCCATAATTGCCACGCATGAACAACAAACCCACAAATAAGCCCCCATTCCCCGGCGGCCCTGCTTTTTTTGGAGGAGGCCTATGCCCAGCAGTGGGCGTCATATAGCTTCGGTGATGATGATGATAAGCAGATGAAATGTCTCCTCTTAATCTTATAGAGATAAAGCCTAAAATGGTTTGACAGTTTGACTGCCAGCCGCTGCGCCACCAACCGCTACCACTTCGGTGTGAAAAGTGACCCTAAATTACACTGTTCTTTAAGTCCATCATAGTTAAGTTCAATTTCCCTTCTAATTCTCATCTAATTAATAACAGGTCGGTGACAACGGCGCAGGCAAAACGACGTTACTAAAAATCATAATGGGCATCCTGTCTCCCACGAGCGGCATCCGAAGCGTGCACCGCGGCCTGAAGTTCGGCTACTTCTCACAGCACCACGTCGACCAGCTCGAGATGAACGTCAACTCCGTGGAACTGCTACAGAGGAGTTACCCAGGTCAGTGGGTTAATTTTGGATATTTATAGATGAAGTTTGATATTGGCACCACCACAAACCCTTGGATGAAGTTCAGATACTTCTTCCACTACCCATAAGCTGGAGATGAACATCAACTCGGTGGAACTACTGCAGAGGAGTTCCAGGTCGGCGATTGGTTCATTACGGACATTCATAGAGGATCTTTGATATAGCACCGGTATATACCCCCTGGTTCTTAGATGGAGTTTGGCTACTTCTCACAGCACCACATCGACCAGCTCGAGATGAACGTCATCTCGTTGGAACTTCTGCAGAGGAGCTATCCTGGTCGGGGATTGGTTCATTACGTACATTCATAAAGTATCTTTGGTATTAGCACGCACTTCCAAAAAATGGAATAGCTTACCAGCACGTTTAAAGGACCCGTGTATGAGCCTCCACCTACTAGCTGAGTGCCCTATGCACTCACTGATAAGATGGGAGCTCTGGGGGTCGGACACATTAGACAGAGAACCTGAAGGATCTGAAGGTAGAGCAGATAGCAAGATTTACTAAAGAGACAAAAAGATTCGACGGGGCGCCGTGAAAGCTGGATCAACCTAAGCTCCCTGGAGAAGGAGAACGGGGAAAAGGTTTAAGTGGCCGCAGGAATCGCGGGTGGATCGTCCGTTCGGCTGGCGACGTCCCCACAAGAAATAATAAAAGGACCCGTGTCTTAGCAAGGAGTGATCCTTTCTGTGACACGGGTTCCTTTAAATAAGGCGTGAAGAGTCATCTTGCGTGGTAGGGTGAGAGTGACTGATCCTGCGTTGTATCCACGCTGCACTAGTTGTCTTCGCATCTGAACTACATTTCCACTTAACCTCAGTTGGAGTGGAGTCATCTACCGTGCTAACTATTTAAAAAAATGTATCCTTCTGTGATAGGGCATTTTCCAATATTTTGATACTGTAGATAACAGAAAGGGATTTAAAAAAATGCTATTGCTGTGTTTCTCGCCGCTTCTTCTTAGTACAAGGTCTCTTTCCCTGTTTAAAACAACGTTTGAGACAACGTGTCGAGGTGTTTGTGACGCCAGCGCATACTAATTATAGGAGAAATTCATTTCTCCCTCGGACATCTACTGCAATAAATAAGTCTATTTTAGATTTTGACCCGTTTTGCACCAGCAGCACTTCTTTGAGTATAATAGCTAAAAATTTCTTTACCTAAACTGTCCTGCACACCAAAAGTTACTCTGTTATTTAATTTTTTAAGTGTTTAATCCTTTTTTAAATAATTTAGTGATACAATATGTTCTTAATTTTTATTTTTCTATCCATAGGTGGAGACTTGTTGTTAGCATCGCCATATTTATTGTGTATTATTTAGTTACAAGACTATTTTGCTGTAAGACTCCCGAACACAAATAAATAAATAAATAAATTTTTGAACCGATAGCCTAGTGACATTATTAAAAGAGCTAATATTTGTAGCTTAAACTGGAAATTTTTGTATTTTGCAGGCAAAACAATAGAGGAATATCGCCGCCAGCTGGGCAGTTTCGGCGTGAGCGGCGACCTTGCTCTGCAGACGATCGCCAGCTTGTCGGGTGGACAAAAGTCGCGCGTGGCGTTCGCTCGCATGTGTATGGGCAACCCCAACTTCCTGGTGTTGGACGAGCCCACAAACCATCTGGACATTGAGACCATCGAGGCCCTGGGCAAGGGGATCACTAAGTATACGGTACGTTTTGGTTTTGCTAACAATTTCTTGATTCCCTAACGAATTAGCTAGCTCTTGGCCGCCATCTAATCTGATGTTCGCGCTTATGTGTATGGGAAACCCCAATTTCTTGGTGCTGGACGGACCCACAAACCATCTGGACATTGAGACCATCGAGGCCCTGGGCAAAGGGATCACTAAGTATACGGTATGTATAAGGTTTTACTAAAGGTTTTTTTTAATACAAGCCCTCCTACCACTTGGGTATCGAGACCATCGAGGCGTCGGGCAAGGAGATCACTAAGTATACGGTACGTGTTGATTTTGCTAAAATCTCTTTCTAGCGCTTGGCCTCCTTGTTGTGTGAAGAGTCTGTTTGTCAGGTGGGCGTTGCGTTCGTACGCATGTGTACGGGCAAACCTAACTTCCTGGTGCTGGACGAGTCAACCAACCACCTGAATATTTAGACCATCGAGGCCTTGGGCAAAGGGATCGCTAAGTATACGGTACGTCTTTGTTTTTTTTATATTTCGTACGTGTTGGCACTTTGACTCCATCTCATCTGATAATCAGTGAAGATAAGGCTGAAGGTTGAAGTGCACTTCGCCCGGAGTCTTCAACAAGAACCATATTGATTTTGAGACCATTGAGGCCTTGGGCAAAGCGAATCACTAAGCATACGGTGTGTGTTGGTTTTTGCTAAAGGTTTCTTTCTAGCATTTGACCTCTATCTCCTCTGATTTTGAGGGTCAATCCACACTGAAGTAGCAGCGGCCGGTGGTTGTGACAGTACAACTGTATAGACGACAATGAAATTGCTTTACCACCTTAAAAGTGAATTTTGTTTGCATTTAATAAAACAACAAGTTCTATTTTTGTATAACCATCCAAGTGACAGATACGTTGTCATCATTGACAATGAGCCTTAGCGAAATTTTATTGTAATGGAAGTTTTTGTCAAAATTGGTAAAGCAATTTCATGGTCGACTATACAACAAACTGTTTTAAGCTTTATCTCTATTAGATAGCTAGTAGTATAGTATCGCTTGAAAGAGTTGGCTAATAGGACGCGCGGCGATTCATGGCGAGCGACTGCTTTCAAGCGATGCTATGCGTTGTCTAGTGAAGATAAAGTTTTAAATGGTTTGTCAGTGAGACAGGCAGCCGCTGCGCCGCCGACGCTGCCACTTCGGTGTGAATTGACCCTGAAAGCTCTTTCAATTTAGACATTTCGTGTTGGACTGATGCTGTGCTTTCCCATCTATATTATTAATATTATAAAGCTGAAGAGTTTGTTTGTTTGAACGCGCTAATCTCAGGAACTACTGGTTCGAATTGAAAAATTATTTTTGTGTTGGATAGTCCATTTATAGAGGAAGGCTTTAGGCTATATAACATCACGCTGCGACCAATAGGAGCGAAGCATCAGTGAAAAATGTTGCAAAAACGGGAACAAGAGCCTAAAAAATTAAAAATGCTGCCGAAAGTCACTATTCCCAAGGACGAAGTCGCGAGCACAGCTAGTATTAAATACAGCCGGTCGCATGTTTTAAAATGGAACGCAGTGCAACCGTGCGGCAGCAGTCCGACACTAAACGGCTAAATTTAAATAGTTCTTACAGTAAGAAACTTCAGGAAAATATAATATGTAAAGAATATCGATTTGTGCATAGATAATACTTTCACTACTATGTACTGGAAAAAGTATTCCATAGATACGAGTTCGCGCAATGACGATCGGCGCGGTGACGTGACATTAAAACTTTTGGTGCGAACTTTTGAAAGTCATTTCGACCATAGCAGCAGCGAGCGTCTTGTGACGCGACAAGAGAATTTATAGTTGCATTGCACTTTATGCTACGTAAGTGTTAATCAACGGTAATAGAAAGAACGCAATTAACAGTTAACTTGCGCGCCTAGCCGCAATCCGCCCGAATAAAACTTATCATTTGATTAAGTTAATACTTATCTTTAGCTATATAGCTAAGTATTAACTTAATCATATAGCTATATAATTATCTTGATTTGGCAATCCAAAGTCATTGAAAATGTCACCTGTATTACAAGAAAAGGCTGGAAAATAACAGTATTTGTCTTACTCGTCGTATTTATACATGTGGTATACATAACACGATTTTGTACCTAACACTATCAGTATCTAACACCCGGTCCCTTCTAAAATATCTTTAAAATGTCCTTTTACTTATGAACAAGTCTGCAAATAATGAGACTTTGTATAGCTACTGAATTTCTAATTGACATTGCGATTTCCATTTCAGGGCGGTGTTATTCTGGTATCTCACGACGAAAGGTTAATACGAATGGTGTGTAAAGAACTCTGGATCTGCGGCAACGGCTCTGTGGCGAGTATAGAGGGCGGCTTCGACGAATACCGCAAAATCGTCGAGCGAGAACTTGAGGCGCAAAACAAGTAGGCGCACGCAATATACCGCATACACAACGCGACTTATTATATGTGTAAAAAGTAATCCTAAATTATATCGTTGTAATATATTTGTAGCGTTTCATTATTTAATGATAATTTTGTACTCAGAGACGGGAGTCAATGAAAGACTTATCATACGAATGCAAATTTTATTTATACCTTCAACCTTCCTCGTCTGCATTAAATAATTTTAGCATACAATTCCATACAAAACATTGAGTACTCGCAAATATCCATGGCAATGTAAAAAATATCATTAACTTAAAACCATATTTACAAATTAAAATTCAAAATACATAATATACAATTATAATAGTGACTAAAACAGTGACAGAACGTAGTTAACGATCAAACCATAATATTCAGTTGATAATTCCAAATCGGCTTTCAAGTGCAGTACTCAACTCTACCGACGCCGGCTCCACTTGTAAATGCAATTTGTGTTCGAAGGAAAAGGTTTGTTTGCTGTTATCGGAGGGAAGTGACAAATAAATAATTTAATTTGTATTTTCGAACTGTTTCAATGATTACATACATATTATACGACATATTATACCAACTATACCAGTTCATATTATGGCAATTATTCTGAATTATATAGTTAGGTACAAATTAAAAGTATCGCTAGCAGATCACAAATACATACTTCTAAACTAAAGTACTTATGTCCAGTTGGCAAAGACAAATGGCGTTTTGGATCACTCGTCTCTTACTGATTAGCAAGAGGGGTCGAAATTTAAAATAATTTATTGATGCTTCTTGCGCCTCGTTTTAGTTTTGTCCGCGTTCCTTAATACTTCGGCGTAGGAAAGTTCTAGCTTCCTCAGTTTGTGGATCTCCTGGGACGCAGTGCTCTGCTTGATGTCCCACGAGTCCGTCTCCGGGTTCCAGCCTTGGTAGATTTTACCGGTCCGGCCGCTCGAGCTGGGGGTCGGAGAGTTCATGTTCCTGTTGTAGAACTGGAGCGTGGACCCGTTCCATTCGGTCTCAGTTCTGACTAGAGGACTCACTTCGATCGGTCTGTAGTCCCTCCTCTTCTTGCTGGACGTCTTCTGGTACGTGATCTTGGGCGGCGACGGGAACACCGGCGAGTCGGCGCCTTGCCGCTCCTGGCTGTGCTTGCGGTTGCGATGTCTGGACTTCTTTCTAGTGGCCGCTATGTACTCCAACGGCTGACGCACCAGTGGAGTTAATACGCGATCCTTATCTTTCTCCTTCTCCTTCTCGCCTTCCTTGTCTTTCGGTTTCTCCTCTTGTGCGGCGTTCTGTTCCACTGGTGTGTTCTCTTTGTCGTTTACAACTTCTTGCTTTACTGGCTCGGGAGGGTTAGCGGGTTTCTCCTTCTCTGTCAGAGTCGGGGAATCCGGCGCGGTGATGTCGGACACTGGAATCGACTGTTCAGACATTACAGACGACAATACGCTCTGGGTGTCGTCGGTGAAGTTGCCCGGAGGTTCTTCCGTGGCAGGCGTGACTGGCGGCACCTTGCCCGCTGTCGTATCGTCGAGGAGGGGGAGCTGTTCGCCCTCGTCTTTATTTTCCGCCGCCTTCTTCAGTATCGTAAAGATCTCTTTGAACAGCTCTCTGTACTCGGGTCTATTGCGGAAGCGGCTGTCCATAGGGCTGACGTCGTCGTAGATGCTGAAGCGGTAGTCCTCTCCGTCGGCGATAGTGCAGAGGAACGAGCCTGGCCGCTCGCGCTCCGTCTGCGTGGCTTTGTTGCTCGTCTCGTCCGAGAATCCGGAGCTGGACGTCTCCGCCTCGGAGAAGTCTGGGGTCTGTATGATCTTCTTGCGGGAGGTGGTGTCGACCTTTTTGATGGTTTCCTTATCCTCGCCGTGGCCGCTTTCCTCGTCGGTATCCTTTACACTGAAGTGGGTGAAGTCGCCGGAGGTCTGCAGTTCGTCCTGCAGCGACAGCGGCCCGGACGGGGGCTGCGCGGTAGGCAGAGTGCTCTGCTTGTTTTTTCTTATATTCTTCACTTGTGACAGTTGAACCTCGAGGAGGGCCTCGTACTTTTGTACGAGCTCCCTGTAGGGGTTTTCGTGGCCGTCTTCTTTGTTTGCCCATACACCCTGAAGTAGTTTCTCCTTGGCGTTCTGTAAAATAATGTGCAATGTCATTAGAAGCCGGTCTTGGTTCGCGACCGTTTTATATTAATTGATTTTCGTGACCGTGTTAATTATGACAGTTATATTTCAAACAATTAATATGAATGAACGTTCGAGAAATTAAGAGTGATTGGAAAATTATTAAGAAAACAAACGTGGCTAGGTATTAAAGGAAGTTAATTACCTTCAAAATATTAAGATAGTTTCGAAAAGAGAACAATGGTTGACCATTAATGATGGCAAGGGAATGATTATTATTTTTGGATTATTAGTCAAAAATACACCCATTACTCCACAGTAAATCATATCGAATAAGATACTTATACGTAAATACACATTGTAAATTACTTACAACATAGGTACATACATTTGTTACCATATTGCATATTAATTTAAATACGTAGTTAATATTAGTATATGATAAAATTATCCCCACATTATAATATATTATCATAAAATATGTAAGTACCATTATGTACAGTAGGCCAAAAAAGTAATCTACCAGTTTAGACAAACTACTATCATTGAAATATTAATTTTTAGTCTAACTAAAAATGAAATTTTCCAATGTCAGTATTTTGGTGAAAGAACGTGCAATCGAATATCAAGACAAATGATTTGGCCGACCGTAGTACCCAAAACCATACCAGAACCATCCAGATGGCCGTCACCTCTGTCAGATAGCGTGCACTGATCGCGCTTAATTAATAACGTGACAGTAATGGACGTACCTTCGACTACATACGATATATCCAAAGAAAACTACTGCAAATGCGCTTCATAATGCATATGCAAAGCGTGATCAACAACATCAGGGGCAGTTGAAAAAGCATTGTCGCCTAGAAACGAGTGAAATATTCACATGAGACACAAGAATTCTAATGCCATGATTCATTTATAACTGGCACTGGATTCTGTAGCAAATTATACTGGAAAATGGATCTTAACAAATCAAAGGTCGTCGTGAAAGATTGGCTTGTGCGGCAAAAGGTTTGAACCTCAAGTAAACATAAAGACTAGGTATTAGTTCAGCCTTAGTTAGCAAAGTTAATAATGTTGCTCATAATTGCGAAATTGTGAGTTAATTTTGTTAATTTGTACTTATACAAACAAGTGACAGCTTTGTTAATAGAGAACATAGATTTTGTATAAGTAAAGAAGGATTTAATAGAAGAAGAGTTATATTCAAAAGAATAGATTGGCATGCATGCGGTTTTTGTAATACTTACGTCGAATTTGACAAGTTTGTTAGTAACAAGGTCCTCTCTGGGACTGTCTTGCCCTGAGGGTGTGAGGATCAGAGAGCTGATCGCACTCCTGTCGTCATCATCGCCATCCAGCATCGAAGACATGTCATCGCCACGCTCGGCGCCCCTAAGGCATCTGATGCAGAGCTGGCCTTGCCTGGAATTTAATAAAACGCTGAATCAGATCAATGAAAGGATACGTTCGTTGAAAGTTATTACCATTCGATTTTGTATCAGCTATTGCACTAATCACAATTTGAAAACAATAGCCATTGTGTTTTTGTGTGATGTTGCAAATGGATTTGGATTTATGAGTCATCCTTTAAATCAGTGTCACAAGTGCAGAGCGGCTTGTAGTAGCCTTTGTACGCAAACATTTACTATGTTTGTTGTATCATATCTTTTGTGTAGCATTTCGCAAGAACAGGTATTGTTATTGAAAAGTTGTCTTGTTTGAATGATGAAAATTAAATGAACGAATGATATTAATATGGATCAACCAAATATTCGTAGAAGGTGTAATACAAAGGTGTTACATACTATCTAGTTTAGTTCTGCAATTGGTAAAGGAAATTGTTTACAAAAATTGTACATAATTGGTTAATTATTTTAAACTTACTTAACTTAATCAAGAATGATGTGTCACTCATAATGGAGGTCATATCAGAATTTAACAAATATTGATTGTATCATATTCATAATGTTTAATGTGTGTTCTGCGAGTGTACCTATTTCAATAAATAAATAAATAAATTGGTCTAAGTGTTTAAGTGTTTAGTATTCTGACGACAATCGTTGTTGCCAGATTTATGATCGGCAAGAAATGTACTCTCAAACAGACTGACTGAACAATCTAGGTTTGCTAGGGGCAAGCAACACGAAAACATATCCCCTAGCTTTACCAGATTAAATATTTATAAAATACAGTGAAAAATAAAATGCCTACCCGACCCAGCTAGGAATCGAACCTGGGTCTTCCGCAATCCGGCGGCTGCACTGACCATTATGCTACCGGGAAGGCTGACGTAAGCACTGAAACTTTACACTGCTTTATAATTTTTGACTGCTAATAGCGGCACAGTGCCATCTATATCTATATCTATAAAAATTAAATAGGTTGGGCTGGGTACCCGACCCATTTAATTTTTTCACTGTATTTTCTAAATATTGAATTTAGCTTCAGTGCAGCAATTAGCACTTAAAAATAAAAAGCAAAATTTACTATAGCGTTGTGTTATCAAATTTGTGGTATTTTCATCTGCAAAGATGAACCTGCATAGCCATCGGCTGCAATGACCGTTGGATAGATGGCACTGTGCCGCTATTAGCACTCAAAAATTATAAAGCAGTGTAAAGATTCAGTGCTTACGTCAGCCTTCCCGTAGCATAATGGTCAGTGCAGCCGCCCGGATTGCGCAAGACCCAGGTTCGATTCCTGGCTGAGTCGGGTAGGCATTTAATTTTTTCACTGTTTTTATAAATATTTAATTTAGTTTCAGTGCAGCAATTAGCACTTCAAAATAAAAAGTAAAATTTACTAGATTATCCGTAAACTGAAAACCCAAAGACGCGTTTTAAGGCTAGGGTTGACCGTGGCGTGGGTATCTAAAATAGTCCTGGCTTAATGTTATAACACGCACCTGACTTCTTCAAGGATGGACAACTCTTCGTGCATCGATTTGGGTTCATCTTCTCTGTGATGCCAATTCCTCAATTGGTCCTGTAGCCTGTTGTTTTCCTGGACCATGGAGGCTAGCTGTTCCTCTAGTTCCGTCACTCGCCTCTGCTCCTGCGCGAAGGAGACTTTGCTCTCCCTTAGCTCATCACTTAGCCTGAGTAAGTCCTCATCCTCTTTAGTCAGTTCTGGGAGAGGAGCTACTTGGGCCTTGAGGGGCGTACTGGTCACTTCAAGCTTTTTAGAGCTGGGAGTGGTCGGTTCCACTTTTGTTTCCTTTTCTTTTTCTTTGGGTTTGTCGCTCTCTGGTTTCCTTTCAGCCCGTCGCCTGGCGATTTCCAGTTGGGCATTTAGGTCGTCAACAGTCTTTTGTAGCTCTTCGCATTTGCTCTCCAATGATTCGATGTTAGCGCAAAAACTGTAATTAGAACGATTACAAATTAGTAACTTTTAATTGCATTTTTACGGTTATGTGCTTTATTTTTTAAAATTAGATAGTTTAACAAGTAAGAAGTATAAGAACTGTTTATTTAACCTTTTCACCGCCCAACTATCCTGCACGCGATGTCCCGCTGTACGCCAACGTATAAATGTATTTTAATAAAGTAGGTACAAAGAAGAACTTCTATAGAAGTGCTGGCGTGGACGGCACGAAAATCTCGAACTTCTATAGAAGTTGTTGGCGGTAAAAAAGTTAATGTTTTATTTTGCGCATACTTGGTTTGGTTTGCTAAAAGCTAAGTCTAGTGCCTGTCCAATGAGGTGTGTTGTGTAAACTTGGGAAGTAAAAAACATGTACATTTTTAAAAAGTATGTTAAGTTCTTTTTGCAATTGTCGTAGAAAAGCAAACGGTGTGCCAGTTGTTGCAACCTCGTTTTTCTATGTTTCTGAATATTATCTAGAATAACATTTTCTAAATTAACAGTTAACGCCCCTCTTTAGAGACAATACATAGGTACTTAACTCTTAAAATCGTAATGCAAACATTGACAATGTTCGAACTTTTTGACCTGTCATCATCACCCAATGTCGGCTAGGTAGTTGGGTTGCTACTAATTTTTTTTGAAAGAAATTGTAATAATGCCTATTATAATAGAGATATTATAGTATAGTCTTAGGTGTTCACGTTCCAGTCCGATTGTCAGCAGAATCCTAAAAGCTGGCAAGTTCTGTGAAACTTAAAAAAATCTAATGTTAGTTTTGGTTGCCTTAAGGTTTAACGTTTAACCTTTTCACCGCCCAACTATCCTGCACGCGATGTCCCGCTGTACGCCAACGTATAAATGTATTTTAATAAAGTAGGTACAAAGAAGAACTTCTATAGAAGTGCTGGCGTGGACGGCACGAAAATCTCGAACTTCTATGGAAGTTGTTGGTGGTAAAAAGGTTAAAGAGTTTATTTTCAAAAAAGACAAATGCTACTTACATGAGAATAAAAATAACATAAACAAAAAAATAGATAAACACAATTAAATGTTGTATGGCGCTGTTGTATTTTTGTGTAACATCATGTTAGCGATCCTTATCAAACAACAATATAATAGCTTACGTTTTAATGTGTTTCTTGTCGGCCGCATGGTCGACGGCTAGCCGGTGGTTAGCCCGCTCCAAGTCCTGGATGCTGACCTCCAGCTGCTCGTAGATCCTCAGTCTTGAGTCGTTCACCTCGCGCAACGCGACTGTTTGTTTTGTTAAGTACTGGAATTGTGAAAAGATATACCAAGTTAAGGCAAGCTATTAAAAAGAAGCTGAAAACTATCTCAAAGTTGATTTGGCCTATATAAGGAGGCCAACTTCTGTGATAGATTGCCTAATAAGGTGCTTGTCTATAGACCTACGTAATCTACATACAATTAAGTATACAAGTAAGTAAAATAATCTATATAATAATAGAACATTCAAGGTTTACTTGGCTCAATTTTATTGTAATGCATAAGTATAACGAGCACCTGCATTTGATGCCCTCCTTGGTCGGGTGGTTTGTGCACCGGTTTTCATGGTGTCGCCATCTCTGAGGTCCCGGGTTCGATCCCCGGTCGGGTCAATTTAGAAATTATTGTTTTTCTATTGTCTTAGGTCTGGTGTTTTCTATGTATAATAAATATGTATTTAAGTATTTTAAGTATGTTTATCCGTTATCTAGTAACCATTTAACGAGTTTCATAGCTTTTCTTGGGCTAGATAATTGGTGTGAGTGTAGGAAAGATTTTTTTTAAAACGTTTGTAGATGATTTCTTGGTCACCCAAAAAAATGTTGACACCTCTATGCGTTTTACAACACCCTCGTTGAATAAACAATCTGGGTGTTTATTGACCGCTGATTTAGAATACATACCCTCTGTAGTGCCTACATGGCTAATGTGGTATAGTAATACCACAAAATAAGGACACTGGAGAAGGTTAGCTTCAAACAAACGCGATCGAGAACACAGAATCTCGCAACAGCGGCGCTCGATGCAGCGCTATTCTCTAAGCAAAACAGCGTCGAACTCGACGTTGAACTCGCTCATAACTCGCAAACTATTTTCAACCTACTTTTAAATAGTAATAAAGTCTACATTCGTTTGCAAGTTATGAGCGAGTTCAATGACGAAGTCGACGCTGTTTTGCTTAGAGAATAGCACTGCTGCCCCCCGACCGCCTAACCGATCGCTTTGACTACGCGTATAGTTTATGACGTCATCTTGCCACCTCGCACCGCCTATGAAAATATCAAAAGCAAAAGGCTATATGCTTTCGATATTGCTTTCATAGGCGACACGAAACGACAAGATGACGTCATAAACCACACACGAAGTCAAAGCGATCGGTTAGGCGGTCGAACTGGTTCGAAATAGTCAACAGCAAAAGTAGATGATGTTTACTAGATTTCAAAATTAAGCTTCGATAGTGTAAGTCGGTATTTTCTATATAACTACAGTCAATGTCTGCAGGTACTAGTAGACACTCGAAGGTTTTTCGATATGCTTTTAAAAAGTTTTGATTTTCATACTGATTTCATATTTTGAAACTTGACCAATCATCAGTTACCTTTGCTGTTGACTGTACGTAGTAGTGTAGTGTTTCATGTTTACTAGATTTCAAAATTAAGCTTCGATAGTGTAAGTCGGTATTTTCTATATAACTACAGTCAATGTCTGCAGGTACTAGTAGACACTCGAAGGTTTTTCGATATGCTTTTAAAAAGTTTTGATTTTCATACTGATTTCATATTTTGAAACTTGACCAATCATCAGTTACCTTTGCTGTTGACTGTACGTAGTAATGTAGTGTTTCTAGTGTTATATTTAATAATCTAATTTGGGTCTATTTCAATTTTCCTTTTTTTATTTTCTAGTGCTAATTGCTGCACTGAAGCTAAATTAAATATTTATAAAATATATATATATATTTTTTTTACTGTATTTTATAGATTTTATAAATATTTAATTTAGCTTCAGTGCAGCAACTAGCACTTGAAAATAAAAAAAGTTACTATAGCGTTGTGTTATCAAATTTGTGGTATTTCATCTGCAAAGATGAATCTGCACAGCCATCGGCTGCAATTACCGTTGGATAGATGGCGCACTGTGCCGCTATTAGCACTCAAAAAATTAAAAAAGCAGTGACAAAATTCAACGCTTATGTCAGCCTTCCCGGTAGCATCAGTGCAGCCGCCCGGATTGCGGAACACCCAGGTTCGATTCGTGGCTGGGTCGGGTAGGCGTTAAATTTTTTCACTGTATTTTATAAATTGGGTCTATTTGTATGTTGCCCGAGAGCGGTAAGTAATATGCTTACCTTCTGGGAAATCCTTTTTGTGGTTAATACTAAGTATTCTTAGTATTAAGTATTCTTACTAAGTATTCTTAGTGTTAATACTAAGTATTCGAAGTATTCTTAGTATTAACCACTTTACTATTGTACTAACTGCATAATAGATACCAAATAAAAAGAGAAACCATCTTGAGTGTGCGTGTTAAAAAAGTATTATTTGTCTATTCAAAGAAAGGCGTACACAAAGAGCTCTATTCCCCTGATTATCTAATCAAAATAATAGTAATATTGTTGACACGCAATACGCTTGCCTGCAGAAGAGATATATGAGCAATGATGGTGTAACTTAACTACTAGTGTTATGTTAAATATAAGTGTGATTTGCGATTCGTTCTTACTTCGATTTCCTGTGTTTGATCCTCGATGACATTCTGGTGCTGGCGCAGTGCTGTTTCAAGCTCTTTATTTCTTTCCAATAGTGTTTTCCCGAGTTCGGCTGCTAACTGCAAATCTGTAACAACAAAACAGTTTTCATTATCAATACAGTTTATTAGTTCTTAAAATGTTCTTTTCGACTAGGTACTTAATTGTAACTTGTAATTTACCTAATAAAACTGCTGGATACCTAGTATATACACGCTTATTACTTATATACATTTTAAAAGATTTCAAAATAAATATTTCACTAATAATACCTAAGTTACACCAGTCCTGACTGAGTAACATGTTATATAGGCTACTAAGATTTTATCCCAGTTAAAAATCTTTCAGGGACACACGATAATGGTGATGCCGTAATACGCCCCGCCTCAGTGCTCAATGGTATCACTATCACCACATACATAACATGTAATGTTTAATTTAAATAAATAAATAATAACAAATAACATCTTGCCTAGAAACAGTTTAACTGGACCGGTAACAATAAACGAGGTAAAATCGCTGACGTGACAACGCAGATGCAACAAAAACTGGGTAATTGCTCTTAATACGCCCGGTATGAGAGTTTGTGAGCCAGTTGCGATAGCCATGGACGGTTAATTGACCACTCGCTGGCGCAACGCTATCCCAGTAACACGTGACTATCCGCCAAGACTTGCTAAACAGCGCGCGACTCATTGCCTCCTCATTACTGAACTCGCTTGTCGTTACTTGAACGAGAAACGCAAAGCATCACGATCAAACTAATAAATCCGTGAAAGGCGCGGCCGGCGAGTGTCTAACCTTGTCAAACGTAGAACAAAACACCTAAAATTATTATATGAAAAATTGGGGTCAATGAATAAGCACCAGATGACCAGAGGCGTTTATACGATGAAAGTGTGTACGTACCATGTCAGTTGAAGAGAAATTCGCAATTTGCCATTATAGTACCTAATCAAAGACGCGTATTGTATTGCGAACAGGTGTCTAGTGCGAGTTTTTTTCGCCAACCGCCATTCGATCACGTTAATGAAAACAAGAATTAGAACTCTTCTTTTCGAGTTTTCCACCAGCAGGTGCTGCTTCAATGCCATAAAAAATAGTTTTTGTTAACATGATCGAATGTAGAATAAAACTCGCACTACGCACAATGAGTGCCTAAATATCGGTTTGAATGATGACGTCTAATTCCCTGAATGTCTAAATCCGCGCATGTCTAAATCCGCGATGTCCAAATCCGCGAATGTCTTAATCCGCGAATGTCTAAATCCGTGAATGTCTTAATCCGTGAATGTCTATTTCCACGAATTAATGTTTTATTGATGATTGGGGGAGGCCGACGTCCACCAGTGGACTGATATTGGCCGATGATGATGATGATAATAGTACTAACGCCTATTTCACCATACACTGACATACACAGATAGGTAGGAATAAAAGATGGACAGGCGTTTAAAATCAACTTTTATCATTCACCATTCACCACATTCGATCACGTTGACGAAAACGAGAATTTGTATTACGAAATTGCAACTCACCTCGTCTACACCAAAGCCATACAAATTGGTGTTGTCCTAGTGAATACCTAAACCTTGTACTTTGCACTCTGTGTGTATTAGACAATGACTGGAGTACAATCTTCGTTACTATACGGTGGCGGTAACACAAAATCAAAAAGTTATATTACCGTGAACAAAACTCCGTGTCCATTGTTTGAAAAATTCGTTGCATTCTTGATGCGTAATAAAAAAAGATTGCATATGTTAACGTGTAATAAGATAAGTTGTACAAGTTTGTATTTAAATAAGGAAACATTTTTCGCTCTAAAAAGCACAATTAGATTCTCCGACATTAGTGCGCTGAATTTTTGATTTTTATTATTAAATATGTTATTATTTTTAACTCACACATTGTTTCATGTACAGTGGAAGTCTCAGTATACATTGAATACTTTGGTGTACCCAAGTATATATGTACGATATAAATCTTAAGAAGGTATGTATATTTGGGATTGCGAAGTGATATCTACTTACCTATTTGCATATCTTACATTTCAAGTTACTCAAGCGTCGTCGTCTCAGTATTTGTTTTGTGAATATAACGCGTATTTGCATTAAAACAAGGTTGTTTTCGTAAAGAAAACAAATGTTTGCATGATATTTCAAGGCAACAAGAATACCAACGAGCATTTTATGCAAGAATAAAATATAAATTTTCTTTATCTATGATTGATTAAGCGACTAATTTAGTACCTATCAAAATGTATAAAATAACGCTGCATGAGTCACGAGCATATAAATATACTTAATCGTAATGTTTGTCGTATCCTTTTCACGTTTAGGCGATTTTTGAATATCGCCGGGGATCTCGAAAGTAAAAGTGACAAGAAATACACTATGCAACATAGTATTTAATGCATTTGACAGTAAGAATTTGTATGGCAAATTGCACTCACCTCGTTTCGATTACGTTTACGAAAATGAAAATTTGTTTGGCAAAATTTTAACTCTTCTCTTATGTCGCCAGGAGGCGCTGCTTCAATGCCATACTAATTTTCGTCAACTTAATCGACTGGTGATTATTTAATCACTCTTTAAAGGCCCTATGCATAATTAAAATATTACTTTAAGATCATAAACTCACTCCAGGCACTCTCTCTGGTACAGTTTTCATACCTACAGTCTTACTTATGTATGACTACATATTACTTACATAGTCTTAAGTTATATTGTTACTTACAAAAATGGATTTCTGTATCTGAATAAATAAATATATTATTATAGTATACCACCTTTTGAAAGTAAGCAAAAAATAAAATGGCTAAACGTCACATGTGAAAACCTACTCCAGAGCAAAAAAGAATCGTGTATCTATCGCGCCTTCGGAAAACTGTCTGATTACATAGTTGCAATGGCATGTAACCGTCTGATAGACGCTCATTAAAATTCTTCGTAACAGCCGTTATAGTGTTTTTCTCTGTCTCCATTGGTGCATAGCTAATACCATACTATTCACACTGGCTGATTTTCAGTTTTTAAATAGGAATAGTTGTAACTTAGTTACATACCCTATACCCTATCTACATAACTATTAGTTGAGCAACGTAAAAATAACTTAAGTTTAATTAAACAAACTATTTATACTTAATAACGAAGTTTTTACTTTAGTACTTTGTCAAAGCAACTAAAGAATCTTACAGGCGACCTTTAGTAAAGTCATTACGACATGAACCTAGTATAATGTTGAGCGACTTACATTGTTAAGCGTATCATTATCTTTGATATAGCTCGCTTAGAAACCTAAGCGAGTTATATCAAAAATAATGGTATATATTTTTCTTTGTGCTTCAATGGCCAGTGCCCAAAATTAGGACTATAAAAGGTAGCTAATTACAAACCAGTATGATTAGCTTCATGAGTTAATTTTTAAAGCTAGGTAATCTTCTAAACTCAGAGGTATCGACAAATCGATATACTCGCAGTCAAGAACGTGAAACTTTCTCGCACGAATTATTAAGATCATTCGATTGATTTGTCGATACGAATAAAAACCATCGAGCTATGCGAGCGACCGGCCTTATCTATCATCTTGTTAAGAATTTTATAGAGAAACTAAACTCTAAAGCAGTTGAACCCTTTATTTATTCTACAAACCTTTGATTTGGGCTATACAGGGTATGAAAAGAAGCTTAACGAAAACGAAAAATACAGATTGTTCCCATCATTACTATTACTTTCTTGTATGGAGCCATACCTGGGAACCTGATAGTTAAGGAGTTATTGAGGAACAAAGTCAGATTTTTTTTAACGGTTTTTGCGGAATCTGTTTAAAAAGGTTATTAGCAAATTTTCTTCTAAAGGAACATTAGTATTTTTCTTCCATTTTCAATTAAAAAGAGACGTTTTAAGTTACAAACCGCAATGAATGTCGAAGGCACAGTGATGCGGCGGCTCGCGGCCGGCCGACTCGTATCGTACGCTACATGCACACTAAGTTGCACGCGTTCCATTGCGTGTCATAAATAACACCTGTTTTTGATACCCAAAAATAAAAGACGTTTCCCAGCATTTATTTTTACTTAATGTTTCTTAGTTTGATGTACACTATGCGTATATTACGGCTTAGGTAAGGGTCTTTTCATACCCTGTATGTATAAGTCATTTTTAACGTTTAGTCTGAATGGACCACCACAGCAAGCGCTAACATTCCTCCTAGATTGACCTGAGTGCCTAGTACGAGTTATAATAGCTTTTTAAGCGCGTTAACTAAAGCGAGATTTTGATAAAACTTTACCAAACAATTCCTTGTTCTCGTTCACGTGATCGAATGGCAAATAAAATTTAAAATAAAATAAAAGGCAAAACATGATTTAGGAGGCTTCGTGAATCTACAGAATTTTTTTTTACTAGTGCGCAATTTTTCTGTAGCGACTCAGAATCGGTAAATAAATAACTTTCTAGTAACATGGGTTGAAATATGTCAAAAATTTTTGAACTTCCCATACTTTAGCGAACACTTGATTAGCCTGATTTGTATGATGAGTCTAAAAATTTTTGACATATTTCAACCCATGTTACTATGAGAAAGTTATTTACTTACCGATTCTGAATCGCTCCAGAAAATTTGCGCACTAATAAAAAAATTATCCTTTAGATTAGATATAGAGACTAAAAAGTTACTATACCTAGCTTTACAGAACAGATACAGAAGTCGCTATCTGCGAACACGTTTTGCATTTAGTCACGTTATTCTACTTATTACCTACTGCGAACGTACTTTACCTCTACCTCTGTAATCTTTGAATATGTAATAACTTTAAATGTAAATATACCTACAACAATATATTTTATGGTTGTTAATATAAGTATATTTTCGAATCTTTCAATCACGATAACGTAAACGGGAGCTTTTTATGGCATCGATGGACCGCCCTAGTGACAAACTAGATGAGCTCCAATTTTGCCATACAAAGTCGTATATGTGTAGTTGGTATTATTTGTTATATACTTCTCTGCAATCTACTTATTCGAAGTTGTCAGACCATCCATACGAGTATAGAATAACCCATCAATCACCATACCTTATAGAAGTGTCAAATTGTATGGACAACTATTCAAAAGTTGGTTCACGCAATAGCGTTTAGAATGGAGATGCCTGGAGATGTGAAAGTGTCTGTGCTGTGCGAACGGTTCAGTATGGTAATGACTGCAATTATATACTTTGGTATTTATTCAGCGAGGTCTAAGGCCAATAGTGCTACGCTGGTGTAGCGAGAAATTACCATACATTAATTTCCACTACAATACGACAACGTCACATATATGCTATGTTATGTATTCATATTATGCTATTTGTAGCGTGGGTTCAAACTTGATCAAAGTTCAAGAAATAATTGAAACCAAATATAAGATAACACCGATGACAATATAGTTGTTTTTTTTTGTCTAAAAAACAGGTAATTAAATGATTGAATGATTTGTAATAGGATGTGGCAGACATAATGATAAAAATTAATATCGTAGTACACAAGCAGTTGGGTTAGGTCTTTACTTACAAAATCATGATAAAGTTGATAACCTACATAGAGTTAACAACTGTGTCATATACTAAATAGACTCTTTTAGTAACTTTGACAGTGATAAAGTTAAAAATTATTATCTTTTGCCAATGACAAAATATTTCCAGTTTTTATAGTTTTAATTGATATAATTCGAGTAGTCAAAATAGTAAATAATCTTTTAAAATAGTGGCCCCATGTGTGACGGAACAAATGACAGCCCAAGTAATTGAACTAGCCAATCCAATGGGGTCGTTGACTGATTAGTCAAATAAAAAATTGCTTAATGTTTTAAAGAACATTACGTAATTTTATTTATACCTTAAATGTCCTGAAATTTGCAGTTGTCAACATCCTTATTGTATGTTAAAGACTGTACAAATAAATCAGGTCTGGTCAGGCGGCTCACTGTGACCGAAGTACGACCACGACCACTGCCAAGAGTGTACACACGGCGGCAAATCAACCAACCAAAAACTGTCAAATTTCTACAATCAATTTTAAACTTTATCGGTTTGGTTATAAGGATCAATATTCATTAGAGAAATTTGACAGATTTGGGTAGGTTGATCTGCCGCCGACTGTACCAACTAAGAAGACAAATAAAAGTTTTCTCAAAACAAAAGTTGTAGTCATTGTTAATTCTCTGTAGGTGTATTTATTTCGTATTTGTATACAGGACAAATTTTTAAACAGTACCCACATTTTCTGGAGCGACTCAGAATCGGTAAGTAAACAAGTTTCTCATAGTAACATGGGTTGAAATATGCCAAAAGTTTTGAGACTTCATACAAAGCAGGCTAATCAAGTGATCGCTAAAGTATGGGAAGTCCAAATTTTTTTGTTTTAATTCGACCCATTGTTACTATGAGAAAGTTCTTTACTTACCGATTCTGAGTCGCTCCAGAAAATATGGGTACTGTTTAAAAAAGTATCCTGTAGGTATAGTCGACCATGAAATTGCTTTATCACTTTTGACAAAAACTTCCGTTAATATAAAATTACGCTAATTCGCTCATTGTCAATAATGACAACGTATCTGTCACTTGGTCTTTTAAACAAAAATAGAACTTGTTGTTTTATTATGTGCAAACAAAATTCACTTCTAAGGTGGTAAAGCAATTTCATTGTCGACTATACATACGCCTGCACCTCAGACTACTACTAACTGACAAATTTTCTCAATAGACTTGAACTCTATGTATAAATAGTCGACAATGAAATTGCTTTACCACCTTAGAAGTGAATTTAGTTTGCATATAGTAAAACAACAAGTTCTATTTTTGTTTAAAAGACCAAGTGACAGATACGTTGTCATCATTGACAATGAGCCTTAGCAAAATTTTATTGTAATGGAAGTTTTTGTCAAAAGTGATAAAGCAATTTCATGGTCGACTATACAGAATAGAATAAATTGTTTATTGTTCACTGGGCATGTGGTTGAACATTTATTAAGGAAATTTGGCAGTTTTGGATAGGTAGATGAGCAAGCAGGCGTCTACCTACGTCTGTACATCGTATTTTTTTGGTGTTTACTGCTTAGAATCGATGACAAAGTAGTTTTCTTATATAACTTTAATTAACAAAGACGAAGAACCGGTTTGTATCTAAAAAGCAACAGTGAAGTAGGAACCCACAGTACGTTATATATGTGAAATATTCAATAGCAAGATCAATATGAAGACTGAAAAAGCATAGAGAATTAAGGAGACAAGATTAGATTACAAAAACAATGTTCACAAAGTTATAATTCGCATTTCAGCAGGCTGAGTTAAACTATTTGTTTCTGCACTAATGCATAGTCGTATTTAAGAACTCACCTATATGAGAATAGATTTTACATGCGCATTTCAGGAAGCTGGCTGGGTTAAGGTTTTAGTTTTTGTGTTAAGACGTAGGTACCTATAATAGTTTTATGACGATTTATGTCACCTCGACCCTGCATTGGATGAGATCATTAGATCACACTTACATTGCCGGCATTGCGGAATATCTACATATTTAATTCATATCGTATCATAAAAAGTGGTCCATATAGGCAGCTATGGGCCAAAAGCCCATACTTTTTACCTGGTTAAACTTCATAATACTGGTATCCTGGTAAATAAACACAATATAAGCGTAGTCTAACTATTCGAAATTATAAACGGCTTGACTATTCAAAGTTAAGGATGGATGGACCTTTAAAGTCAATTACCTGGGAACAGTGTTTTAGTATAATATAGTTATCATACTTAAACAGCATGCATGTTTGCAGTAAATCTTCGTAGGTAGAACCTATAAAAGTTTATTATACTGACTTGCAGATTGCTGGATGTTATGCCACAACCGCGGCGTTTAGTTTCCGTCAGATGATTTTTTTTATGAAGTCTTTAGTTTTAAACTTTTGAAACGTATTATTGTAGTTACAAGGAAATCTTTTTTATGGTTTCTATTAGCTGCCTAAAGAAGAAACAGCATCATTGCTGCAAAGCAAAGTAGGTAATTGCTTGACCGCCGATGACCCATACAAAAGGTTTTCAAACCGTGGTGATATAATATCCTCAGAAGGTTTCTAGAGTGGATGGCATCACGTATCCCCATCCTCTACTAGATTCTACGTGGCGTTCGGATTGGAAACGATCTCTAACGTTCTTTGTGTGTAAAACGTACAAAATATAGGTACTGTGGTCCTCGGCGAGGTTATGTAGCCATTGCACTAGCCTGGTCCTCTCTTAAGTTTTACATAAGTTGTTTTATGTGGCCTGTGGAAATTTTCCAATTAAGTAATCATATTTAATTGAGAACAACAAAGTTAAGTTTACCTTTACTTAACATCAATAGATTGTTTGTGTGCACTTGGTTCATTACCAAAGGAAATTACTGCTCAATGGCGGTCGTTTGTTTTAATTAGGTAATGAAAGTGTATATAAGTAATCATTAAGACGGTAGATAGATAAGGTGAAGCTAAGGTTGCCACTGTCTTACCTATATAATATTTTTATGAACTTCGAAATATTATGAAGCTCGTTTATGTCTTTCTGTAGGAACTTTGTCAAGGGAGAATTTGTCTTTTGCTTAACTTGTAATGTGTTAAGTAATTATGAGTAATTTTTTGATTATAAAAGTGAATATACCTAAGACTTAAGTTAAAAGTAAATTTTCTTTTTTTGAAGTTGTAAATCTTTTATGTCTTTTTTTTTAATAATTCGCAATTCTACAAATACCAACTGAATTCTGCAATTCAAGGCACTATCTGTTTAAGAATCAAGAAACGTTTATTTGACATTTTAGTTCATATATAAATAAAAACAAATGCACAACTAACGCTGAAATACCAAAACGGCTTCTTCTGTCCCATCATCAACACTTGTGATGTGATGTTCAATAGCTCAGCAAAGGCAAGTAGTTCATAATTATTCTCGAAACAGTCCATTGGCACGTGATGGTGACGTCAACCTATCATAATTAACGGCGATAAAGTGCAGTGTAATCTCAAAAAGTTATTGACATTGCTCCAATCTCTGTACAGTAATAATTTTCCTCTATAATTTAATAATAAATGGAAAGTGCCTGTTATATTAATATCACCAGTGCGACTTGCTTATGGCAAAGGTACGTAACAACTTTACTATAACAACTGGAAAGGAAGTCGACTGTTAGTTAGTACTGAAATATACTCGAATAAAATGTATGGTGGTAAGTATGATGGATATAAAAGAATCTGTATTACTTTCACTAATTTTTTCTTTGATTTTATTTAATTTCTTTTGTACTGACCATGTACTGACCATTGGCTACTGTTTCTTCATTGTCTATGGTCAGTTAGGTCAGGTTAGGCCTTATAGGTAGTAAATTATATTCTTGTCATTATTAACTATACCATTTAGTATTTTTTTTACTTTTATGAAATACAAGTAGTTTGACTTTTAATTATGTTTAGTAAGTAGTAGTAAACAGCCTATAACTGTCCCACGGCTGGGCAAAGACCTCCATCATTGAAATCAAGTCATTCTTACAATTATGTTTATACTTATATAATTTTACGCAAATTTTGTTCCGAACAAATTACAATAAAAAAAAGTGTTGTCTTTTTTTTCACGAGCAGGATTCGAACCCGCTCCTCATATTGCATGAATCGGCTTTGCAAATCTTATGATTGAGTCGTTTGCGCCTCCAATTGTATTGTCAAATTGTTTTTTATTCAACTTGAATACGACGACGACGATGCTTTGAAGCGATAAGACCGCCAAGTTAAACCTTCGTATTTGTTGTAAGGCTTGGTAATTAAATACTTGGACGCCCAAGGTACACAGTGCCATAGAACAATTGAATTTATATTGTGTCTGGTTTAAGAACAACTGAGTGGTTAAGTTATGGTAAAGTGTTGCAAAAAGTCTTACTTAAGGAAAATTTAGTAAAGAATATTATGAATTGTATCTAACCTTCTAACAAAATAATTGACGACTTGCATTTGGGAAATCGAATACTTTCCTATATTAGTATTGATTTAAAAAAAATCTCTCATCGGTCGCAAATTACATCGTTACATTAACAGGATGGAAATATGGGTAATATTTTTATCGTATATATTTTAAATGGATTATTATAAAAGTATTATTATATACCTTTAAAAGGGCATTTTTGGACTAAGTTTAAAGCACCAAACTCGAGTTTCTTACACCGCAATATTTGGTGTAATAAACTAGAGTTTTTTTGCTTTATACAATTTTTGCTTGGAACCGCCATTAAACAAGTTAAAAACTCTTGAATCCGACAGCGAAACAAAAAATGGCGCAACAAACGTTAAACCGAAATAGTTCCATGGTTTTAAACACAATTTATTTCAGTTTGTGCATTGCTAATCAAATTCAGTCGGGCCTCTCACACAGCCTTGCGAAACTAACCTTCGGTTCCTTGCAGACACTCCAGCTCCACGGTGTAATCCCAGAGGTCCAAAGAGTTCAATCCATTCAGTTCCCAAGAGTTTAGCGAGTCGCACTGCTCCTCGCCCATTTTGAAGGCACGAGATGTCCAAAAAGGTCACTAACGACGTCGTAGTTTTCTATGTGTCCATGATTAATGGTATTTTTTCTTGTCAATGAAAGAGTTGCGCGGCGAAGCCACCACAATGGCAGCGGGAAGCGAACTGACGGCGACTGACCGACCGACGACCGAACGGAACGCCCGCGCACCGCGAGTGCAATTACCGCGCCATCGCATCGGCCCGTCCACAACACTCTAATTTCAATCTCTCATTTCTTTCGATTACACACCGATAGCGAATGCAATTAACGAACGTTATCGCACTACAGATGTAATGCGAATAATTCTACAAAAAGTCTCGTCAGAATACCTATTCGGGAGAAAGTGTTCGGCCGATGAGTCTGAAGCAATCAATCAGTTGGATAGGGAAATTTACGGAGGCAAATTATAACGTGCATAGAATGATATGGTAATATTATCTCCACACAATCATTTCTTTATTCACGCTCACGATGCATTCTCGTGCTTTGCATTATTATTGATCGGTTAACCATGGCCATGAATAGCTTACAATGGCTACCTATTATATTTTATGTATTGCAGAAATATTATTTCTTTTATCAATAGTATTAGGTATGAAATACGAGGTTCCCTTTTTCGTCGCATAGGTTATACAGAGTTAACTGTTTTTTGGTAGAGCCTACACTCAAATAACCACAAGGCCACTTTGATTCACTTATTTTTTTTCTTTAGTAAGAAAATATAAAAATTATATTTAAATATTTAAAGCGTGTTATTACTTATTAAAATCGTACAATACGAGGAGGTAATTTTAATCTATACATAATATTTTACTTTTTTTTTCCCTTCCCGGTAGCATAGCGGTCAGTGCAGCCGCCCGGATTGCGGAATACCCAGGTTCGATTCCTGGCTAGGTCGGGTGGGCGTTTAATTTTTTCACTATATTTTATAAATTTTTATAAATATTTATACAAAATATAGTAACTTTCGGGTGTCAGCAAAGTTCTATTAATACGATAATAAAATTACGTAGTATCTACTATTTTAATAGAACTTTGTATTCTCACACATACACAGGTATCTCCTGCGTAAATACATACTACTATGTATTTTTAATTGGATTAGGGGTATATATTTTTTTCTGTGGGTGTCTTAAAAGCTGACTAAGGGACCATTCCAGAGGATGGGCAGCAGCATCTCTCTAAGGTTACCCTCAACCTACTGCGATCGCCAACCCGCCTGCCAAGCGTGGCGATTACGGCAAATACCCCACATATCCTTGGGGGAGGCCTTTGTCCAGCAGTGGACGTCTTTGGCTGAGATGATGTTATTTCTTTTAACATTCTTTAGCGGTATTATTAATATCTGATGATTAATTAACGCATCATACTCATAATAATCATAAACATGAAATTTCACCGTGAATTTAAATTACTTATTTAGTTCAGAAACACTTTGTCGCTGACTGTATCTGGTACAAGTGACTTTTATGACGACAAAATCTCCTGTTATAACTTAATTGAAAACCGGGTGCCTCCACCACGGGGGTATCAACACACCGGGGGCCTAACTCACGAACCCATTCTGACAGATGACTAGGTGTAAACTTTTAGCGCATACCCCATCATTGCTTTCAAATACTTACTTTAGGTTTTGTGAGAATTTTTAAAAAACCAAAAAGTCTGATCACATTTGTTGTATAACAGTGAAAGTGCTATTGAATTTTATTGTACCTACTAGTGTGTTTTTCGTGATATTGACTTGAGTGTTGTTAACTTAAAAACGCATTATTTGTTACCAGATGTAATATGACAAATTCTAATCTAAGTTTTCAAACAAACAATGTATCGACTATTATTCGAGATGACTTTGAACTTAATTCACCGATTTCCACAGTTTTTTTTAGTTTTAGATTTTTTTTAATCTATTGAATAAGGTCATCGTATGTATTACATCGATAAAACTTAACGCAACATCGAATGATAATGTCATTTACGTTCTTGCAACACACGTTCCATTCCAAATGTACTTTGTCCCAATAAAAACAATCAAGCATGATAAAACTAGGATTATTAAACAGATAATAGAAAAACACAATTATAAAGACATTACGAGTACAATCACGCCACTCTGTAGCGACTCATCTTCGCATGAGAAGATACTATTAATAAATTCTTAACACGAAATAATTTTATGTAATAAAATTCAACAAGCTATGTGCTCTTATTAAATTAGGTCATGAAATTTATTTTATATCACTAATATTATAAATGCGAAAGTTTGTGTGTAAGTATGTATGTGGGTATATTTGTTGCTTCTTCACGTTGCAGCGGATGGATGGATTTGGATGAAATTCGGCATACATAGCATAGCGGCATAGTTTATAACCTGGATTAAACATAGGATACTTTTTATCCCGATATTCCAACGGGAACCACGCGGGTGAAACCGCGAGCGGCCGCTAGTTTTATATATATTTTTTGACTCCTGACAATAACTGTCTTTAGAGTTCTAGGAAAGTATAAATGAAATGTTACGCTCTGTAAATTAATTTTTACTTCAATATTTCCACAGAACACCTTATTTATATATTCCGTGAATATTTCAATTGGTGGAAGGTGTAGGTAATGTAATTGTGTTAGTTTCAATCATACAAAGTTTTAATTCATATTCCTTAAAAATGAACAAGTACGATAATGGAAGTGTTTATTTGTTTAGAGTTTTGGTCCTTCGGGTTGGATTCGATTGGACAAAATTTCAAAACGTAACCACTTAGAATAATAAGGTAACCAATATAAATTTCAGTGACTTTTAGTAACAGTTTAACTAAGTAACTAATTACCTATTAATTTTAATTTACTGCACTGAGTGCCTTATTTTATTACTTTATCACCGATTACTGAAAGGCGTATAAAAGTATTATCAGCTATCGGCGTATATTTGTTTATTTATGGTTCTGATGCCACACGGCCTTGAATCAAGGTCAGTGCAGTGATATCATTGATCTATACGCGTGGTATTTATTTTAAAGATATTTATTTCCTATAATCATTTGTATTTGTTTGTGATTTAAAAAAATCTAGGTTAAAGTATTTGTAGTGTTTTAGTGCGTATGGTGGGCGGACATGCACTCAGAATCCACACTATTGTACAGAGGAATTAGCTATCTTATCTTAACTGTCGGATCACAACAATGCTACAGCAGTATCGTTACGGCTATATAAAGACTTACCCCCTAACAAATAAACAAAGAATAATGTCCGAATAGTTATTCCGTGTTTTGTCTCTTTTAAAATAATGTTTACATGATAGGAACAAAACACGGAATAACTATTTTTTGTTTATTTGTAAGGGACTTAGATAATAAGGTGGTAGCTATTCCGGCGGATTTACAAAAGCCCCTTTTTTTAAGCAGTAAAAAATGCAGTTTTATTCGATCCCGCCCAAGGAGACGCAGATGGTTATGTGGAACTCTCCTCGAGGAGGGTAGGTATAACCACTAAAATCTGCACTTCCCCTGCGTGCCGCCCAGGGTGATCCGGGACCATTATAAATCATCGGAGACTTAAAATAAGCCCTCTAACCCACCATATAGTATAAGTACCTACATTCAAGTGCTTTATATTTTAAAAGCAAACCCTGAAAGTTCGTATGATTTGTAACTATTCACGTATGATCAAGACTGTCGGCATACAATTCGTCTCAATTTGTCGCTGGCTTGTAGTATGACTACGGAGCCATAACGGGTGGGATGCGTTGGGCTTGCTGTCCACCACAAAAACTATAGCACCAAAGCAAACTCTTAAGTCAATCTAAACAAAAGGTTTTTCATTATCATAGGTAGAAATTCTCATTTATTTCTTGTAAGCTGTAGCAGGAATATATCGATCGTTATAAGATTAAAATTAAATAAAACATAATCAACATTTAAACCATACATACGTAGTTTATTTTTAGGTAGTGAAAAAGTCTTAAATCACCGGTTTAAAAATTAATTCTCTAATAGATACCTACGATAAGTATACCTCAATAACATAAGCACTGGAAATGTTTACGACGTACCGACGCAGTAAAGGCAGACTAAATTTTACAAGCCCAAAACTACGGATGCTAACTAAAATAGCGTGACCATGTTCACAGGATATTTGAATTCTGTGCTCTATATATTTTAAATTAACTATAGTATATTATATGACCATACTATGATATGCGACACGACGCTCGCTTCTTTTGCTCATTGTGTTCTTGGCTATTTCAATATACTTACACCCGTATTTATTTATAAACAAGCCATTACTTGTTCTTAGAAACGCCACATTTAATTCATTCGTAAACAAGTAACGTTAATTACTTATAGAAATAAGTAGACTTTCATAGCACAACGCGCTACGAACAGTGAAACCGGAAATATATTTATTTTTATTAGTTATTCTCCTGTCTAAGTGGACCACAAGCTTTATCTGTGGCGTCTCGTCTACATTGAATTACATTTGCGCACCACTGGAACTGATTGCAGAATTTTCTCTATTTATGTACACAGTCGGAAACAGCTGCAATGTTTCAACTGCTACATAAATCTGCTACTATCGTAGTGGCACCAGTGTTCTACACCAGTTGTCATCGTCAAAAAATAATATCAGTGTTCTACACTAGTTTTCATCGTCAAAAAATAATATCAGTGTTCTACACCAGTTTTTATCGTCAAAAAATAATATCAGTGCTCTACACGAGTTTTCATCGTCAAACTATAATATCAGTGTTCTACACCAGTTTTCATCGTCAAACAATAATATCAATGTTCTACACTAGTTTTCGTCGTCAAACAATAAAATCAGTGTTCTACACTAGTTTTCATCGTCAAACAATAATATTAATGTTCTACACCAGTTTTCATCGTCGACCACAAGCTTTATCTGTGGCGTCTCGTTTACATTGAATTGCATTTGCGCACCACTGGAACTGATTGCAGAATTTTCTCTATTTATGAACACAGTCGGAAACAGCTGCAATGGTTCAACTGCTACATAAATCTGCTACTATCGTAGGGGCACCAGTGTTCTACACCAGTTGTCATCGTCAAAAAATAATATCAGTGTTCTACACCAGTTTTTATCGTCAAAAATAATATCAGTGTTCTACACATTTCAGGTGAGCATTCCAATTTTGTCCATTTTGTATGTTTTTAGTTGAGTTTGTTGAATATAGCTATTTACTGAGATCTATTATGTGACATAAGATTTATTTAAGAATTCAATTCAATGAATTGGTTGTCAATTATAAATGCCCCACTGCTTGGATCAGGCCTTTCCACATGCATATGGAGAAATATAGGCATGCTGCTGGCCCACAGTTTTCATCGTCATACAATAATATCAGTGTTCTACACCAGTTTTCATCGTCACCAAATAATATTGTTCTATACCAGTTTTCATCATCATCATCATCATCATCATCTCAGCCAAAAGACGTCCACTGCTGGACAAAGGCCTCCCCCAAGGATCTCCACAACGACCGGTTTTGTTCTGCTCGCATCCAGCGGCTTCCCGCGACCTTCACCAGATCGTCGGCCACCTTGTTGGAGGCCTGCCCACACTGCGCTTTCCGGTACGCGGTCGCCACTCCAGGACTATCCCGCCCCAGCGGCCATCAGTCCTGCGAGCAATGTGACCTGCCCACTGCCACTTGAGCTTAGCAACTCTTCGGGCGATGTCGGTTACCTTTGTTCTTCTGCGGATCTCCTCATTTCTGATTCGATCACGCAGAGAAACCCCGAGCATAGCCCTCTCCATTGCTCTTTGAGTGACCTTGAGCCTTTTTATGAGGCCCATAGTGAGCGACCACGTCTCAGTCCCGTATGTCATCAAGTTTTCATCGTCAAACAATAATAAAGAACTTTATTAAGATTTTACTAGATGACAGCTAGGAAGCATGTGGTCTGTATTCAATTGTCGCTGACGTCACAAATCAGTCGCCTACCCCTATTTCTAATAAAGAAGGAAAAAAGAAAAAAGTCTACCTAAAGAGTAGCCGCGGCTCGTGCTTAGTGAAGTGCACTTGGAGAGTGCTATGCTCAGCAGTGGAATAGGCTGATGATGATGATGATGGCGATGAAAGGAAAAAGTGTCAATCAGGTTCCTGTTGAACACTGATGTTATTACCCTACTCAGTAATGAAGCTGGGATGGCATTCCTACATTTTCAAGAAAAACATTCTAATAAGGTAAAATTTTACTAGAAAAAATCAACCAGTCCTAGGAAGCTCGGGTGGGAATCGAACCCACGACCTTTGAATAGCCGGTCCATTGCTCTGACCGCCGGTTGATTTTTTCTAGTAAAATTTTGTCTTGTATCTTAAAACTTAAAATTAAAAATATTAGGTCCTTACCTATGAAATTGACGTTTTGTATGATTTTTTTTTATAAAATTATATTTTTCATACTAACTTTATTTTTAATTTTCTTATCATCTATTTATGTTAACACTATACGAAGTAGAGTAGTATGTTTGTTTCATTAGCTAAAGCAGACATTAAAGAGAAAAAAAATCAAGACCCTTCAAAGCTACAATGAAACAAAAGGTCAATTCCGCGAAAAAAAAAGAAGTCAATTAAAAAAAAAATTGGGCGATAAAGATACAAAAGCCTAAGTAACATAGTCCTTATTAAAGGTGTATAATAATATTAACAACCGGTATTGACTTTTAGAAGTAATACTAATAAGTGTGAATAATACTAATAAGTGTTAATATAAGTGAGAAAAAAACGTCAATTATAGGTTATTAAGGACCCAATAATAAAAATATTCTTATAAGGATTTGAACCTAAAGAAATATGGTTTTGTACAAATTACATAGTGTACGGACTCGCAGCAGGAGACGCGCCAGGGCCAGACTAATGCCACTACCGTTACATAAGGCACTTTCAAAATATTTTGCTCAATATGTACATATATCAGTGTCGGGTATAATAGCTTATTGTGAAATCAGAACAATTGCTTGTTGTGATGTGACAAAACCTCTTTTAAAGCATTCCTGTGTAACACACCTAATATGTAAGTACAGGAACGGTCGACTAAAAAGATAATGCGGAAGGTGCAAGTTTAAATCCTGCTTGTGGTATTTTTTCGCTATATTTATTTGTAGATGTCTTTTAGAGATTATTTGCTTTAAAGTTTTTTATTTATCTTATGTTTTGCTACTTAACATAAACATTAAATTAATAAAAAAATATATTTTCAATCTTGATGATGAACTTGATTCTTTTACTTTTACAAGCGAAGATGATCTTTTAAAAGATTATCTTTTTTTGTTATCAATTATAAATATTATAATACTATGTAAAATAAAAACGAGTAGATCCGTAAAAAGTGTTTTATTTGAAAAAGTACTTCAGTTCCTATGCTTCAGTTAAATTGACTAAACTGAGAGGTGATGTAATACCCAGATGATGACATTATATGAGTTCTAAGAAGAAATATTACCTCTCTACGTGTAAAGGTCTTCTAAAAGATAAAATCGCAATCCTTTACAATATATTTATTTATTTATTTATTTATTTCCACACTTACATCTATCATTACAGGATTAACCCAATACAATAGAGTAACTATTAATTTAATCAATATATTATATATTATTATTATTTATTTATTTTATATATTACGACTATACTTAATTAACAATTATTAATAACACGCAATAAAAGAAGAGAGATAACCTTAACGATATATAAGTGTGCGCTCGGCCCCGGAGGTCTTATGCTCAATTCCCAGGCCAAGTAAGGTCTGTTTCAAATTTCTCGATGCAAAGCCCGGGTGTGTGGTCACCAAATGGCATTTGGCTAGCGTAGTGATTAAGTCGTACCAATCACTTGTGCCTATGACTTGATTTCAATTGTATTTTAATGATAGATAGAGGTCAGGTGTTCGTGGTATACGAATTGCTAAACGTTAATATTAAAAGCTAAGTGTAGTTTTATTTAATCTAAAACATTAAAAGCCAAAGTTACAGATAACACCGCTTTATTTCTATTGTTATTCTTTTATCCCAATTGACAGATTAACGTTTCATTCTACAATGCAATCGTAAGAGTCTGTGGTAAGTGTTACCAACCTATTAATATAGCCAGTACAAAAAGATACAATATTATGTTAATAATATTGAGAAAAACATTTATTACAATCAATGACTGAATGATGATGAATGAATGATAACTCTTTTATCAAATAATTGTTTATCTTGAACACTTAATATAATTGATGAATTATATTAAGTATTCAAATATCAAGCTGTCACCTGACAGTAACATTATAATAAAGTAGTACTCTAACAATATAATCGGTGGAATCAAGTCATCACTTGAATTAATAGGTAATGGCATAATCAGCACGCTTACCAAAATGCGGGTCGGTGATCAGGATCACAAATCCGGGTTATGCATCGAAAAAATCCGAAACACTGCCTGACCTGGGAATTGAATCCGGAACCTTCGGGCCAAGCGCTTTGGCACTCGGCCACGGAGGTTTATAATAAAGAATTGAATTGCATGGTAGGTACGAGTAACACATGCACAGCGCGCTTATGCTTTCAATACGGGTACTACAATACCGTGTGTTCCAAGCAGTATTAAAAACTTCTTAGAAAATTCTACTGTTCCACTTAGCGATTGTACAACAAGAAACAGGAAGAGCGTCGCCGCGGCCGCAAATGTCAGCTCGCCGCGTCTGCGCACGCGCACCGCACGGCAAGGCAATCTATTGAAAGTAGAATCAATTTGTTTTAGAAAGTGGATTACTGTGGCAAATTTACCTTTGCGAATTCTCTCAGCGGAATTCGCCTAAATTTCATAGTGCACATTGCCTATTGATTGTTGTTGCATTCATGGAATGTGTTTTAATGGCAACTTAAGTCAGTATGTGTTATCAACTGATTCAATTCCTACTTAACAGTATTATAAAAGCTTTTAATTAAAAACAGTACATAGATAAGTATGTCTACGCTATAGTATTTATGGCGGAAATTACAATAACACTTGGATAAAACTCCTTGCCTCAGGTGTAACGAACGGTTTGCGAAGTTGGCATTACGAGATGAGACGGACAAAAGCACAAAGAGATAAAAATTTCTTAAACTTTTAAATATTTGTAAAAAGTTTATTTTTAATATTTCGCGTTACGTTACGTACGTACGTGTGTACAGTCAACTGATGATTAACTGATGATTAGTTAAGTTTCAAAATATGAAAATCAAAACTTTTTAAACGCATATCGAAAAACCTTCGAGTGTGTTCCTGCAGACCTGCAGACTTTGACTGTAGTTATATAGAAAATACCGACTTACACTATCGAAACTTATTTTGAAATCTTTATTAGAAAATCAAAACTTTTTAAACGCATAGCGAAAAACCTTCGAGTGTCTATACTAGTACCTGCAAACTTCGACTGTAGCTTTATAGAAAATATCGAAATATAATTTTGAAATCTAGTAAACATCATCTACTTTTGCTGTTGACTGTACAACCATGAAACTGTGTGTACAACTTACAATATACAACTAAACATTTACGAAACAATGCTGGTCATTAAAAAAAAAACACTTGAAATATTCTACAGTACAGTTTACAGTTTCAATTGTAAAACTATTCAGTTTGAAGTATTTCCAATATTGGCTACGAAGTTTACCCCGTGTTTTGTAACATCTTTTGAGAGATGTTGCGAAATATCCTTTTGCTCGGCCATTGGCTAGGGTTGCCAACGATACTTTAAAATAACGTATCTTACGTTATTTTCCATCCCCATACTTTATTCTTTTTAATAAAAATAAAGTATGGAAAATCCTTTATTTCCGACTAATGCGTGCGTTTGAACGGAGTATTCCTGTTGACTTAATTTCTGAACTACTGAATGATACTCAGACTCAGGTGAAGTGAAACAAAATGCAACGCTTAAATAAATAAATTTAGAAAATACTTAATTTTTTCTTCAAATCCTTTTTTATACTAGTTAGTGATTTTACTTTAATTTCCTGAAAAATAGTTAGCAACCCTATGCCTAACCTACCTATTGTAATATTTATGCGACGGCCTAAAAACGAACTATGGGGTACTATTAGTTATTCTGTGCTACGAGTTCGCTCTCAAGTACCATTTAGTTTGTTTATAAAGGGAGCCATGTGCGCCACGAGGTCATCTTTAATAGGCAAGTGCTTCATCATGCCTATTCAAAGCGTTGGATATTTATAAACATCTAAATGTGTTTTATTATAATAAAAGATTATAAATTATCTGTGTTAATCACAGAGTTGTCACTACAGCTCAGTAGGTAACTCTACATTCTACTTACAGACTAATAAGAGAAAAATATGATTTAATAGTCTAGGAATGTAATTTTTTTTTATAGAAAAGTAACATTGGGAGAGATTTAATGTCAGCATTTAGCCAGTGTGGGTCATTCCATAAGCTAACAAAAAAAAACCGACTGTGGTTGGCGGTCGGCTGGGGGACATTAATTTTGTTTAACTTTTATAGTTGTTCCATTATCTCCACTTTTTTATTGTAAAAGCCCCACCCGACTTCAATAGACCTTCTTTAAAACTGATATGCGTGTGCGTGTCTAGGTAATTAATAATATGATTTCAATTATTTCTTGCTTTTAGAGCTGTTTTTACTTTTTTTAGTTTCCTGTTTTTTGAAGTCGGTTTTTTTTGTTAAAAATTATTTTATTTTACGATTTTTAGTGATGGGTAGACCAAGGATGCTTCTCGGATTAGGAAACAACGGCATAGTAGGTAGTGGTATTCCTATGTAAAACTTCAATCTTAATTAGGTATTATTTTGGTACGAACTGAACAGTTTGGCATATTGAACCGTAAGAAGTTGAGAAGTTCCCTTGACTATCCTTCGTCTTCATCATCAGACCCCTAATGACAGTCACATTCCATCTAGGTGTAAAGTTCTCATCAATACAAATTAATCAAGCCCAAAGACAATGTAATTGCTGTAAATCGTTGAGGAGTTCCCTCGACTGTATTTTGATTCCATCATCATATCGACTCCAGACCCTCATTAAATAGAAGTGCTTTAAAATACTTATGCAAAAAAAATACCAAATAGTCGCCACTGCGATTTTCGAAGGTTCCCCTCGATTTCTCTGGGATGCCATCATCAGATCCTGGTTTCCTTATCATGGCATATCTTTTGTACACTTGGGATATCTCCTTTCTAACAAAAAAAATATCATCAAAATCAGTTCATAAACGACGAAGTTATCCGCGAGCACGTACATTTAAAAAATATATATAGTTACGGTCGAATTGAGACACCTCCTTCTTTTTTGAAAGAAATAAAATCTCCAACAAAGAAAATAGGATAATAGCCCAAATTTATGTGGGCATCCGAGTGGGAAATCTGAGCCCAGCAGTGGGACGTCTATAGGTTAATGACGAATAGGAATAAGTAAAGGTAGTTTCTTCAGATAGGCGGATGGATGATGCCAAAAAACTTCCTCAGGCGGTACTTTGGCTTTTATAAGCGTAGCGACCAATACTTTTTATTTGTTATTTTTAAAGTAATGGCCTCAGTGGCTTAGTGGCAAAACGTTTTACCCAATATCCGGAGGAACCAGTAGGCTTAGCCAAAGTAACATTAAGAAAACGATAGCGAAGTTCGAAAAGAATAAAATATATGGGATTGACATAAGTAAACCGCGCTAAATCACGTGGTTTCAGATTTTTCGTAGTTTTTCGCAGTAGTTTGCATAGCCGGGAATGTGATCACCAACACATTTGAAAGTATGGGGATTAAGCCAATGCTCAGCGATGACTTGATTTCGATGATGGAGGAGGAGGAGCAGTGGGACAGATTATAGGCTAATTAGGTTTCTATTGGTAGTGGCTCGAGTTCAACACAGTAACCCAGTTTTCGTGGACAAAAAAACACAGATTTTCATTTAAATTTTAGTGGTTGACACCTAGGAAACAGGTGCTTAGGGTGCCTAGTGCGTGTTTCATTCGCAATTCGATCACGTCTTAAGGGTGGGCCGACCAAAAAATGCCAAAAATGCAGTTACGGTTAAGTAAATAGAATTGAAAATACTATCGTATTAAATGAACAAAATATATATTTAGTATCATAGGGAACGTGTTTACAATTTGTCAGAACCACAAATTCATAACACGCTATAGTTTTTTCTACAATATCATTTAAAGTTGGGCAAAGATCATGAAATCGAGTGGCGGCGTTTAGTAGATTTCTTATAGTTTATCTAAATTATTGTACCTCTGATTTTGTCTAATCAATCAAATCATCTTTTTATTAAGCACCTTAAATTCCCCATACAAAATTAGTATGGCCGCGCGGCATCAAATAAATATGGACGACGACATTTCAAATAAAACATATGACACTTGTCACTTACGGACGGCGCACCCTTAAAACGTTAACTTCTCGTAGGTCGCCCAGAGGATGTATTTTTGAATCGCACGTATGAAATTGTGTTGTCGCATGAGACTTAAGTCACACTCGTCTTCCGAGTCGCATGACGCCGATTTTCCGTATTTTTGAATGGTTCGTTTCAGGTGCTGCTAACATAATACGAAATGTTGGATGTTATCCGTTTCACGCAGAATTTAGAGAAAACCGGTATAACTATGATGGTGCACTAAGTATTCCTCTAGATTCATTTTCAAGTTGTTTTCAAAGTAGTAGTAGTTATTATTTTCCTCAGAACGAAAAGCCGTTTTGCTTGTATTTACTTATTTTGGCAGTTTCAAATTTTCGATGACACAAACAAACAAGTGACATGACATTGACACAACGCATTGATTTTGACGGTTATTCTATCAATCGCTTTGTGTTGCTCGACTGCAACGAGTGGGTGAGGGCACTCGTTGCGTTCGAGGAACAAAATATATTCAAAAGTATGGAAAGTTAAATATCGAACGAAAATCAGTAGAAACCAAGCGCTCGACTCGAGACGAAGGAATCAAAAATAGAGCCCCAGGAGGCACTGCTTCCACTGAAAACGAAAATTTGTATGAAATATCATACAAATTTTCGTTTTCGTAAACGTAATCTAATGAATAAGGATAGTAAACAAAACACACTAGGCAGCAACCCTGTTCTCAATAAATTACGTTTTATGATAAATCTTCAAAACAGGTCGGTTGTCTAGTAGCAGCATTAGTATCTTATATCATTGCCACACTAGTTCTAACTGTAAAAGCACACTATGCCGAAGGTACGCGACTGAAGTTCGGCATGATTACGCCTGCAATGCTATTTTAATTACTGACGACACTTAATACCGAAATTACGTTGCGTTATAGCGTACCTTTAACCTCTGAGGCCGAAAATGTATTGTGCCGAAAATGCCGAACTACACTATTTCGGCATAGTATGTTCCTACACTAACAGTTGTCACAAGAGCACATTGAGGGCACGTTTGTTATGTGTTTATTGCTCATTTAACTTACACGAGTAGGGTCTGTCATCAATTGACGAATGAGCCTACCCATTTGGTCCTTAGCACCCACATATAATAAAGTTGAGAATTGTTATTGAATTGAAAGTACATTGTGCTTGTTACTTGATATCATTCACGAAGAAATGTTGAACACCCAGTACGTAGAATTCTCGTTTTTGTCAACGTGATCGAATAGTGCTTATAGCTTGCACTCAGCATTGGTTTGAAACAAATGTGGTCTTTAGCAGCTTTTATAAAAAAAATGCCAGCCTTAGTTTTACACTACTTTTAAACTATAGTTCTTGTCCGTCGTGGAATAAAAGCTAAAACGCTCATGCATTACGCTTTCATTATTCTTCTCGTTTGTTATGTTATGTATTGTTGTGTAGTATTAAGTATATTATAGTAGGTAACCATCCTATTTTAATATGTTTAAATTGTATGTACTTACGTATATACCTAATTTCTTAACATCGTTATTGCATTATTCGTTTAGTCCAAAGTTTCCCATATGACAATCTTCAATGTTGTTATTATAAATATAGAATTCATTTCTAAATCATTTATGTATTACTTTCATAGACTATAAAGTATAACTATACCATCGAAGCTAAACGATTTTTTAATTCTCTTGTCTTAAATGAAAAATGTTTTTATTAATATTAGCTACTATGAGATTTCCAAGGCGTTCCGCTCGGGACAGAATGATGGCGCGAGCGTCGAAGTAGGCAATAATGTGGATTTTATTAAACGTTTACTTAATATTAAAATAATAATGACCGATAACTATTACATATTCAAAGATATGTGGTTTGGTATATTTTTCTTTGTCTGTAACGGTGTATAGCTTGAATAAAATGATATTTGGTTTATTAATTATTTGATATTATATTCGATGCAGGAAATTGTAATTTTTTTTTTTTTTTTAATTGGTTATAGGCAGGCATTTGACTACACCTCACCTGATGTTAAGTGACGGTGCAGTCGAGGATGGAACATGCCTGGCTAGAAATAGCCTATTCACTCTAGCCTTGAAGAGGTCCAGATTATACCTTTCAGGGAACACATATAAATATATAAATACAAATATATAAATATCGTGAAAATTCCAGCCGAAATTACTAGATAAAAGGCCAATGAATAACATATATATTTTTTGGATTTTAAATCATACATACATACATTTCGAATAAAACTTATTTAAAAACACCGTTTTTTTGGAAACCCTCGCCTTAACACTATGTTGTATCTATGCAGAGGTTTCCGATTTCTGTATAGTCTATTATAGTTCCCTTGACCCCACAGTCCACAGCTACATTATTAATTTACGAGCAAATGTGAACGGAACTTGTGAATTCAACACTTGTGCCAACGTCGACCGTTACCGAACGAGTCAACTCATCAACTGTTCAATTGGACACAATTATACTGGCGGTCTTTTTAATAGATCATTATCTCTAAGTTCCAACTTGGAATCTCGAAGAAAGTGACCTGATAGTAACTCTTTAGCTATTTAGTCAACACTATCTAACTCACTTTGTATGCAAAAGTAAGCCTTATTCAATGTAAACAGTCATCGACATTCGATCTTTACAAATATCAAGATTCAACCAATTAAAGAATAGGTACATGAACCAAGAAAGACCCAAACAAATTAAAGAAAAATCAACTCATGGAATATCATGTGTAGGTATTCATAACTTGAGAGTTTGTAATAATAAGACAAACAGCAAGTATGATATATTAAAAGCCAAGACCTTCAAGTGTTCACGTTGTATGATCGTGAAAGTTTTATACATAGATAACTAGCTCTTGTTCGCGGCTTTGCTCACACTGCTTTTGTGAGTTACACGACTTGTGTTCATGGTATATGTCACGTCATTTCAACATTAAGATTTTCATTTTGTATCATTAAAAAGCCCATTCATGCGAGCTAGAATTAGTAAAATGTGTCTAACTCAAAACAACGTACCTAATAAAGATCACTCTGTAATTTTGGTCCGTTTTGTAACCTCCTGTGCAAATTGTCATCCCTACATTCTTTATGTAATTTTGTTTTCATCCAAAAAACTTGAAACACTTAATAATTTCTTACCAGGCCAAATACCGAAATTTAAGGAATGACTGATTTCAATACAAACGTTCCACCCTTATTTCACCTCTTTAGGGGAGGTTTTTCAAAAAATGGAAAAACACGGCATTCTTTAATTTTATTGAAAACCCTATCGATTAAATTATTAATTTTTATAGTTATTACTTTAAAAACGATTTCACAAAAAATCTTCTTCGTCATTCTTTATGTCTTTTCAAGAAGCCTAATACCTACCAATTTTGATGTTTTTTACTTTAAAACCGACGGACTTTCATACAAACTTTCACCCCCTATTTAACCCCCTTAGGGTGTGATTTCCGTAAAATCCTTTCTTAGTAACTGTTTACGTCACTCAATTAACTTACACTCCTAATTTCATCTAATTAGCTTCAGCGGTTTAGGCTCTGCGATGATGAATCAGTCAGGATTAGTGTGAGTGGACTTTGATACGAAAGAAAACAAAGTAATTCCGATGGGTTCATATAATTCGCCATCGAACCGGTCAGTGTATTCTGGCTTGCATTGGATCGCCATATATGAAGAGGTGCCAAACCCGAAATGAGACAGGAAATATTTTTAATTTATTTATAATATTAAATTTACTGGTTGTCAAAGAACCTCTTAAGTTCAAGGGCAGTGAATAATTCGCTGCAGTGCCTTTGAGTGTTACATATTTTGCATATAAAGATCACGTTCTATATTTACCCTTATCTATCAATTATATGTTTTGTGTGGTAATCTCCGAACTTCAGTATGAATGAAGATGGCACTAAATGATCATGATATCACGCATGAGTCATATAAATAATTAATTATAGAAATAGTATAAGAATCATTGCCAAATGTTTAATTCATTGCCATATTGTGCGAGTTGTTTAAAGACAACTTTTGGAATACATAATGATTAGATAGAAGTAAGTATATTATTTAATTATATCGAAGTTTGGACTGTGTTACGATTGTACCATTGTGATTCATAGTTTTATGTAATCAATAACATGATGTGCTTCAAAAACAATTTGCTAAATATTAAAGGTAAGGTAAGGTTGTTGAATGGCAGTAAGATGTGTGAGTGATCATTGTATTCATATTTATCAGTCTTTATCTCTACTAGGTAATTGTCTTAAGAAATAATTTTGTCACGTATGATCCTCATGTTAATTTATAAGAAGGCCTATATCTAATAAGTAATACCAAAAATCACATTCATAGCGGCAGTTGGCAAATTGCAGATCAGGACGAGGTACTAACAATATCTCAACAATATATCAATAGAGCTTAACACTATAAAAAAAAAATTAAAATTATTTGTAGCTTGTAAGTTCATTCCTCGCTGTAGTCAAAATGTTAGGTTTGTAAAGTTCACAAAAAATTTTTTGGCTAGCACGTTACATTATATCGTTTTGTTGTAGTTGGGGAGGGTAAAAACAAAAGCAACCCTTCAAAGGGACCCACCCTCACTGATATTATGCGTCATCTATTCCGGAAAAACTATGGATACAACGACGCAAATTTAAAAAAGAAGCATATAAATAATTACAGACAGTACATGCATGGTTAGAATAAAAGTATACAAACAAGATAGATATTGGAAATAAAAAGCGACTGTCGACATCTAAAATGAACTAGAATTCGGTGAAAGCCTAGCACATGCATTACCAAATGAAATTAACCGCCTCTGTGCTCTAGTGGCTAAGATCACCGGTTTAGACCCAGAGGTCCCGGGTTCGATTCCCAGCGGGGGGTATGTACATGTTTGTGTACTTGATTTGGTTGGTGGTTGGGTTTGGACATCTAAAATGAACTAGAATTCGGTGAAAGCCTAGCACGTGCATTACCAAATGAAAGTTTACTCAAAGTTAGTACAATAAATTAGTTCCGATGATTTTGGTTGAGCTGGACTAAAGTTGATTTTGTTTGCATTACCAAATGCAGAATACTTTAATAGAATAGATAGTAACAATACGGAAGCTAAGAATGGTAGCAGGATTTCTTTGATTGATGTTTCGTTAAGTCATAAACGTGTAATTTTGTTAGTATCTAATAGCGTTTGCATGTTTAACTTCTTCAATAATGACACAAACAGGCATTACGTGTCGATTGCATAGTCTGTTGTATTTGTTATGCATCACTTTTGTTGTTTTACTAAACAAGCCGTCTGGATGGACAGCGCAAACCACATTTGAAATGTGAAACTGCAAGAACATCACAAATGCACCTAATACTCGCATTTGATGAACTACTTAAGGGTTTTCTTATAAATAAATATAATATTAACATGATGATAAAGTGGCTTTATAGTCTTTCTCAAACTTTATCAAACTTTATTAAAAACGTCGTCGGCGAAACATTGTCACAGATAACTTAATCCAACAAGGCTAGAAGTCAAAACATTATCTTCTGGTAGTAACTATTGTTGTGTTCCTAAAAGTGTCGAAATGTATTGATAAATTTTCATATTGAATTCTCAGAAAGTACAATGCTGTTAAGGATTTAGAGAAAGATTAGAATCAGAGGTTGTAACTCTTGTAACCAAGTCCGCGAATCCCTCCTCTGCTAATACCTACCTACCTTTATACATGAACTAATTAATAAAATTCTCAGGCAAACGCATAAGCATTTATTCCCAGTTCACATTGAGGGGACTTTAGTATTGATTTTAAAGCCCTATAAAGTTTGTATCCGAGGGGAGACAGAAGGGTGAACGCTCGCGCCGGCACGCCGTGGCCAGATCACAATGCTGCCAAAACAGGATGCCATATGTCTCGCAACCCTGGCTGGTCTCTTGAAATGGTTCTCTTTGTGTTTTTGTACGTTTCGCAGTGGAGACGCAAGTCATTTCCCCATAGTCATCTAATTTAAATCCACTTCGTTCTTATACAGAATTTGCTATCTTAGTAATTACGCTCGTACAAATAGAAACGTAATGAGACCAGTTATTCGCTAATTGTTCAATTAACTGTCGCCAATGTAAGATTACACTAACGCATAACGCCAGGCCCATTGTCATGGCTAATTGCTAACGCCATAACAAGTAATAAGATCATCATCATCATTTCCAGCACGTATCTACCCACTGCTGGGCATAAACCTCCTCCATGTTACGCTATTCCCTTCTATTTTGAGCTGATTGCGTCCAGGCGTATGTAAGCGGATCATTTCAATTAACTTAGAGAAGAAAATCACTGTATGTAAACACGGCGTCATCTGGTAAAAATCAATATTGTCTTTACGCGGAGTTTTTAGTATATGACGCGTCCGCTAAGCGGATATGATCTTTGCTCATCATTAAAGTCGTATCAATTTATTAACGAGCCAATTAATTTTCATTTAACTGCTGTTACTTTGTTAGGCTACTCACCATCGAGCATGCAGCGTCGCGAAGTCACTTCATCTCCCTCGAACTCTTCTAAGGCAGCGAGTTTCTCCTTAGCTACATCCATGATTGATCACAGAACACTATTATCTCCACAATTTACAACATCACAAACACAATCGATCCTTCACGATTCGCATAAAGCAGGGCCATGCTACGCCAATTGCGGGGAGGGGATATCCAGCTGATCAGCGTCCTCGAAGATGTTAAGTAGTGTCCGAGTAAACGCGTTATCACGGGAGCCGTGAGCAAATAACTGGCTGTCCGATCCGACCGATCGGCCGCCGTACACCGGCCGTTCAATGTCAGTATCGAATGGACAATCAATTATGCGACAGCGCTACGTAAAGAGGAGTTGCGTGTGTCGCAACTTCGCGAGTCGCCGCGGCCCGGCATCGGCAGTCAGTCTTGCGGTCGCACATGCGTCGCTCTTGTTTCAACACTCTTGTTTTCTAGGGCACATGCGCGGAAGGGTGCTGGCCACTAGCGATATTGATGCAGCGCGGCGCGGTATGGTAGCGAAATTAAATGGCGGCGGCGACGTCCGACGCCCGTGCGGCACGGCGCCCCCGGCTTGTCTCCGCCCGGCTGCCGTAATGAGCGCTCTGAATTAATAAGCAATCTCGCGAAGGTTGTCAAACGGGGTTATAATGTACCTACGAGTAAATTCGCTAAGTAAATAAATAAAATTACTTTAGTGGCACGGTTAGGTCTTCTTAGTAATACAATTGCGGATGAATGGCTGGAAATATTGTTAGAATGTTTGCGTTACTTTGAAAGAGATGATTTAATGGTTGTGAATTTATTATCGTCATTCTATAAACAATTATTTTAATAATATTTATTAATTATTGTAATTGGTGTGTCCGTTATAATTAAAGTAATTTAGTAGGTGTACCTACTTAAATAAATAAACGAATGAAGCAATACCTATTGTTTGCAATTTATTACAAACAAATAACTTAATGTTGGTCATTTGGCAGCAATGTAGAATGGCTATGTATTTTGAAGCGTCTTCTGTAGCCTAACGGATAGATATGGTTGAATACGAGAAATCATGGTGAAATTGATATGGGGTGGAATGCGAGAAATCATGGTTCAATCTAAATACCTAAAAAGAAACGTATACGCATTACTGGGTGGGTTAGCAGAACTTTTATTAATGTCTTATTAATTTTTATTTTATTTAAACTTTAGCACTTCTGGTAGCGCTGGCGCGGCTGCAAATCATGCAGAGAACCTCAAACGGCGAAAGTATGAGAATCTGACTAGGGATCTCATATTTGAGCCGTTTGTGGTAGAGACTTTAGGTCCATGGGGCTCGGGTGCTCACAAACTCTTTAAAGATATTTCTAAAAAATTTGTAGAAATCACCTGGGACCCCAGAGCTAGCAGCTACTTGGGCCAGTGTATAAGCATAGCTATCCAACGTGGCAATGCTGCTAGCTTACTGGGCACTCTGCCTGATGGGGATGATTTGGGGCAAATTTTTTATTTATAGTTAGTATAGTTTATAGTTTTTTGTAAGTTTAATTTTAAGTAGTTTTATTATATCTTGTTTTTATTGTTTTAAACTTAGATCTGACCAACTCATAAAAGTTTTCAAAGTTTGCTTATAAGAAACTCATAGCCGAAATGTGGCGATGTGTAACTTTGCTGTTATGCGTTTGTCAGGCGTTAAAATGAACATAGGATTTCTGCCAAACCAAACCAAATCCATTAACTTTATTGAGTTCTAATGTTCTTTCGAAAAACTCTTGCATTACATGTTATCTTTTTTTTTATTAAATCGATATTTATAATCGAACTCCTTGAAAGATGTAAAAATAAGTAATATTACAGTACCGTTCAACGTTACCTGTTCTGAGGTAAGCCTAGTATTACATTAGTTATTCTGTGGTACTACCTCTAGGTAGGACTTCTAACTAGCGAACCTTCCGATATTGGTTGGACGGTAGACCGTCTAAAAATATTTACACGTGTCATCTCACAAAAAGATGACCCAATACCTACCTTATAAATTTTCTATGTATATATGACATCATAGCTAAGAGTAACAAATTGAATGTGACAACTATACAGATGACATCAAGTTCAAATTTGCTCTCACGGTTACCTACATACAACATGAAAACCTGATTGTTGACATTAACTACAAATTATCATACACATGTCTATTTGTTTGTCATCCGCAAAATTGTTTCGCATCTCACAATATTACTAATACGCGTGTTTAACCAAGTCACAGTATAAGATATGGTAGTGGTAAACGCGCTCGGTTTGTGATAGCTGAAGTTAAGCAACTTTCGCAAAGGTCGGCATCGGATGGGTGACCAAAAATTTATCATCACGAGCTTCTCCGTGCTTCAAAAGGCATGTAAAGCCGTTGGTCCCGGCTGCATTAGCAGTCGTTAACAACCACCAACCTGCACTGGGCCCGCGTGGTGGTATAGGGCCCGTTCTCACTGTGTTGTTACAACACAACAATGCTTCTCACATTGTTGTTTTGACGTCAGACTTAGATGAGATGTTGGTGGTGGTGACCAGGCGGACTTAAAACCAAGTTTAGCACTAACCAAACAAAGCACAATCCCCCGTTAGCTATCAAAACCGGGACCTCTCTTGGTGATTTAATCAGTGGTTTTATTCTAGATCACAAATACGAGTTTTACGATAATAAATAAATAAATAAAAATAAATAATTTTTCCTACACTCACACCAATTATCTAGCCCAAGAGAAGCTTCGTTATGAAACTCGTTAAATGGTATAAACATACTTAAAATACTTAAATACATACTTATTATACATAGAAAACACCCAGACCTGAGACAATTTAGAAAAACAATAATTTTTAAATTGACCCGACCGGGTATCGAACCCGGGACCTTAGAGATGGCGACACCATGAAAACCGGTGTACAAACCACTCGACCAAGGAGGTCGTCATCATATAATATAATGTAGTTCTAACTTAAGAAATGGATGTAAACATAAATTATCTCATTTCTCTCCCACGGTAAGCCCGGAATAGTCGTGTTCTAAGCTAATTTTATCTGCATCTAACATTGGCGTGGTGTGGGATACAGACTTTTTATACACAGTATATTAAAGGTGTTTATGCACTGCAGGTTACTGAAGCAACGAGAGGAAGAATAGAAATTTTATAAGAAAACACATTTTTTATTATTTAACCAAAGTCAAAGTTTGGAAAGATATTGTAAAACACAAATAAATTATAATAAATGACAATGACAAAAAAATTGATGATAGAAATGTTGAATGATAAATTATATTTAATTTGTTAACAGTCATGCAAGTTCACTAAAAGTTAACGGTAAAATGACCCACCATTCTTAGATGGTTACACATGTAGACGCCTGCACCAACCCATCCGAAACTTATTGTTTTCTAAAGTTTACGCGAACACTACACGTTGAAATGAAACAACTTTTTCGGATCTACTCGCGTTTATTTAACAGATTATTTTTAATTAATGTTTAATTCTGATGTTTCGAACCCTTTGCAGGGTCCGTGGTTACAGGGAGACTGATGTGTTGGTCGTCTCATAATTAGTTAGTAGCTTGTATACCCTCATTTAAATTTAAACAGGTGCGTTCCGTTTTACGCAGAAAGAGCTTACAGTATCTTTTGGTCTGGCAGTATGGTGTTGGGGCTGGGATTTAGTACTTTGTATGATGGGATCCCAGGCTGGTGGTAGATTCCAACTATCTTCTCTATTGAAATTAGGATGTTATTTAAATTCAATAGCCTCACGTATCATCCTAGGGATGGAATCGTTGTTCTCTAGCGAGTATTTGTGGGTTATGAAATCTGATGTAATGGTATGTGAACATAAACATGCCCTAGAAGGGCCCAACCACTATCCAAAACTCTCAAATGTCTTCAATCAATATTTAACTATATGTCTGATACACATAAACTTCAAAGTTTATTGAAAAAATTTGACAGTTTGAGGTAGTCTGGTGCAGGCGTGTGTACTGTAGTGATCGGGACTCCTTGCTTCGGGCAGTTCTGTGGCACACGACGTGACCTAAGTTTAAACTTAGGGCATGAGGAAAAAGGAAGAACAAAGAACAAGAGAAGATATTTTGAGAGTTTTGTCTTGGTGACAGCAAGCTAAAGCTTGTATTGTAAATCGTCTCTCAATAATATATAATTCAAGATATATTGTGTTTTTATTTAAACAAAGCTCCGCAGTACATAATCTAAGCCACTATTATTTCACTTTAATATTAGACAAGACACTTTTAGAAAATAAAACAATACCGCAAACATGACTTTTATAATTTTCCGTCTAGATGTCCAATGAATAACTCTTCTATTTTTGACTTATGATAGTAAAAAGCGTTATATCCATTTTTTTGTACAGACCCATTGTATATTCGATGAAATCAACGATTATAGCACCGCTGATTAATATGAATATGAATATGATGTCAGAAAAAGGTGCAAAGTCCTTCCAATTATTCATAGTCAGAAAAACCAGCGTCGACGTCAAAAGGATTGGGCGAAACCTATTCTTTAAATTGGATAGTTGTCGTTTGAATTCATCTGATAGTTACTTTACAAATTTAAAGAAAGGAAACATAATAACGACTATCAAAATGCAGGTTTCTCCCTAGCTTCAAGTCATGCAAAGACATGACGCTGGTATTCAGCAAAGAAGGATTTCATCATTATACAACAAGAAGTCTTTCTAATCACATTTGATAAGTACTACAACCAGATGGCTTATTTCGGTCATAAGAAACAAGACCATTTCATTGTTCACAGATATTCGATGCTTAACACAACCGAAGACTGATAATATCTCGAACAAATCTATTAAATAGATTATTTAACAGACATAATGGTGCATTTTGAACGAGATAATACGTAATTATTGCGTGATTACGCTCGCTATCAGCAGCGACGATTAATCTCACGAAAGTGTTTTTTTGCAGTCTCGAACTATTTGTTACATCCCACAACAAAGCTTCATTCACAAAGTCCAACAATAGCAACATTATTTTACGACCAGCCGGCGAAAGCATCTTGCGTAAGAGCATGTAAACGACGATTAAAATAATTAATGGGTTCACCTTATGACTTGCCAGGGTTGTGGCGATAGCTGCCATTGTTATTAACAACTCAAATGTTTTATATACAATATAATAGTAATAATTATATATTTTATAGGTAAGCAGCGTGTGACGCAGTGGCTCGCGCGTTCAGGTTGTGACTTAGGAAGTTAAGCAATTTCCTCAATGTCGGGTTACCATGCTTCCAAAGAAACCTAACCCGTTGGTTCTGGCATTAGTTGTTGTCAGATGGCACTTGATAAAACCCACCAATCCGAATTGGGCCAGCGTAGAGGCAAAGAAAGAAAGAAATAAATAAAGGTTATTATAAGCTGATATTTTCTATGAGTTAACCAGTGAGTACGATGATGGTAGAAAGCAAAATATTATAGAAATACTTTATTTTTATAATACTTTATCTATAAAATTGATTTTATAATAATTAAAATACTTATCTTATTTGTTGAAGTCGTAACAAGATCTAAAATATATCTCTAGAGAAGCTCTACCCTTAACTGTACATCCCGCAAGTTTCTTTTAATAACAAAAATAAAGCTCTTTCTTATTTTTTCGGTATTTTTGTTTAGTGTAGGCACAACCCTAAATTGCATCACATTTTGGCTGTTAGTGATAACAAGGGGTCGTTTGTTATAATCGTCACATGAATAGAGTAATAGATTCTGTAACGGATACATGAAGATCCGTTTTAACTTTTACTGTTAACAAATTTTTTTACAAGACTTTTTGTCGGAAAACAGAATTGGGAACTATTTAATAAGCTTTAGAAATGTATTATCTGCCTATATCTATTGAAATGATAACAATCTTACTACTTATGAGTCGTTTTTGGTTTCTTTTATTTAATTTTACGGCACTTTAAGGCATTTGATTAGGATTGTGAGTTTTAGTTTGATCATCGCATTCCATTTTGTAATTATAAGAAGGATTGTTTTAATAGTTTTTTAATAAACAAATAGACAAATTCCGATCAGCCTGAAATGAAATGAAAATATTCCTTATTGTAAACCATATGTATAAGACTACGAGTATATATTATGTACAATACAAGAAGCTGTACAAATGTCGGCACTATCGCTGAAAGCTATTTCTTCCTGGCAACCATATGATTTATTTGACAAAAATAGTAAGTTCAAGTTTCTTAACAATATTCGTTGTGTCAGTAAGAATGATGATAAGTAAAAGCGGAGTAGTCCAGATGCGAAGACAGCTAGTAAAGAAGGGATTTGTTGCTCACTAGCCGTATCACCTTCCTGACCCACAAGTTACATCATCACACCTCGTTTTAAGCACCCCATGTTCTAGGAAGAAAATAATACCTACGTGTCCTAAGGGTGCGCCGGCGCCGACCAAAAAAAGCCAAAAGTGTAGTCACGGTTAAGTTGATAAGAATATGATGAAAAAACTCTCGTATTACATAAACAAAATATATATTTAGTATCAAAGGGAACGTGTTTACAATTATTTCGACCCATAAATTCATAACACACTATAGTTTTTTCTACAATATCATTTAAAGTTGGGCAATAATCATGAAAACGAGTGGCGGCGTTTAGTTGATTATGTTGTGTGTATTATTATGTACCTTTAATTATGTCTAAACAATTACCAATGTGTTAACTACAAATCGTCCGACTCACATTTTCGATTAATCGAGCGGTTTTTTAATTATTATTTTTCAAATTAACACGTTAAATTCCCCATACAAAATTAGTATGGCCGCGCATCAAATAAATATGGACGAAGACATTTAAAATAAAATATATGACACTTTTCACTTACGGACGGGGCGACACGTGGAAAAAATACATCAACTTTCATCGAAGTAGTAGGAGTATGACAATACCACATGAGTAGTTATATGGGTATTTACTCATGTGACAAGACCAACGAATCTGAAATTTTGATATAGATAACTTCATGCCTTTGTCTTTAAAACCCTTGCTCAAAAACACGATTGTGCAAATTTGACTCGATCGTAATTCCTTACGACAACACCTTTAAAAATCATTAATACTATAATTACAAAATGTTTATATAATTTTGAACGCAAATTTTGTTGCGATCAAATTACAAAAACACAAATGTTAAAAAAAATTTCAACATTTCTCCTTTGGCTTTCAAAGTAAAAAGTAAATAGTGTTGAATAATTTCGTCGGGCTGGTTAGAACCACGATAGCTCAATTGGGAGAGCACCTGACCTGGTATGTCAGAAGGGTGCGGGTTCAAATACGCTCGTGGAAATTTTTTCAACATTTGTGTTTTTTTACTATAATTACAATGAAATTACTTAATCTATATGTTTTGAAATCACTCAAATATATTGATAACATCATTATTCTTAATTTGATTGCTGAATATTTTGATAATTGAAACCAATAGGTAACTTTTTTTTAATATTTTTTAGATTTCTGTTAAATTGCGGTCTCAGTTGTCGCAGGCGCTACGTGTTTTCGATCTTATGACAGCGCCAGTAAGGATCATCCTTGTTAATTGTTCACAAATCGAGGTGTCGTATTAACGAAGTAAAGTAATGATAAAAACATATAGAAACTAGAGTTCAAATTGAAACATAATAAGATTCCAACAATACTACGACAAGTAGTTCTTGTCTTAGAAGTCCTTTCTAGCTAATTTTGATTATAATAGAATTACCCTTTAAGCATATTAGTGCTTTGCATGATTGCAACATGCATACGAGCGTGACACAACACAACGCCAAGAGGACTGATTATAGTCATAAAAACGTTCCCCGTGCTGAGACGAGTGATAGGATCTAGATCTTTTTGCAGTCCCCCGTCGCGTGTCTATCTAGAAACGTTCATTGTACCACTTTTGAGAGTTCTCATGTAGGTTTGACATGTAAATTGTGGCTCGGATACTTGTACGCAAAGAAAAGCGAAGGCGCTTTTCACTTATTGGAAAGTTATTTTCTTGTATTGGCAGATTGGATATTTATGTGGAGAGCGCAATGAGGAAGCATTATCTTTGTTATAAAATTGAAATGAGAATGAAGTATATTTTGTTATTGTCCATTTACTATAGTTTACTAGCGGCCCGCCCCGGCTTCGCACGGGTGTAATTTTTTTTTAATAAGGCCTATTACTCAGCGCTAATGTAGCATTCTAATGGTGAAAGAATTTTTGAAATCGGTTTAGTAGTTTTTGAGTTTATTCGTTACAAACATACTTACAAAAATACAAAGCTTTCCTCTTTATTTCTTTCTTTCTTTTATTTTTTTTTCTTTATTAGTATGACTACGTATTATTACAACTCCTACCCAGGCTGTTCTGGAACGTGAAAATATTCAACTCCCTAACTTCACATTGGGACTCACAGAGACATGCACTAAGAGACAAGGGTTCCAAGATACTCGTACATCACCCCCCGCCCGATCCTCTAAATGCCACTATACATTTCCAGAATACACTAAACATGCACACTAGTTTAGGCTCAAGACACCGTACTCGTAGAACAAGGGTACGAAGAACCGGTTCACACGCACTCTATACCAGGTACAGACATGTACCTGGGCGCTTCTCTCCTCCTCCACGACCCGGTCTACCCGAGCCGAGGTCCGAGCCTTTAGAGGCGCCTTTAGGTAGTTCTGCTCCCCGATCCGATCCGAACCCTTCGGAGAATCTAGTAGGGCACGGGGACACGCACTTTTAAGTGTGTGATGCCGTTCCCTCTAGAAAACCTCCGAAGGTGATTCGTTTCACACGGCTTGAGGTACCCTTTATGTACCTCGCCGCCCCCAAAAAAGCCCGATGATGCTGAAAATGCCGTTTGAGGCAATCAGCAATCTCTCTCAAAAAAAAAATCGTGTATCAGGCGATTGGGTGCAACCTATTACTGATGTAATCTATTCTACCTCGGGAGACCTATTTTGATTATGCTAAATGAACCGAGGTCACTAACGGCGAGTTAACTCAAAATTGGTGATATTGATGCTCGTCTATCCCTTTTTGTGAGAAAGACGTGACAGGATGTATGTATGTATGTACAGTCACGAGCATTAACATGTACATACTTTTGACTATACACCGAGATATTTTAGTGGTTGTTTTCCAGGTGGGTAGATCAGACCATGAAACTGCACAACTTTCCCCAAGAAACATAAGTCAAAAAACGAGATAATTTTTTAACTTTCCCATACAAACTATGCTCGGTCAATAGAGGCTTTGTATGGAAAATTGAAAAAATTATCTCTTTTTTTGACCTATGTTTCTTGGGGAAAGTTGTGCAGTTTTATGGTCGGATCTACCCACCTGCGGGAAAATAATCACTAAAATGTCTCGGTGTATAGTGTTGACTCTTATTCCATTCAATTATGAGTTAAGTACATGATAATACTCGGGACAGCGGGACTGTACAGCTACAGGATTTCATAAGATTCCCTGAAACTATGGCACGGCTTTCCAAAGTAATGACATAAAGCAAGTACAACTTCGTATGATCCACAGGCTCATGATCAATTACATCAATCATTGAATATCGCTAGTAAAATTCAATTTGACTTCAGCGATGCATGTTATTCGTTTAATGGCCGTACTGCCTTATTTCATACAAAACAATCATTAAGCAAGACTAATCGTTTGTGTGTAAATAGATACCATGCTGTAGAAGCAGTTTTTGCTAGATGCGGCCTATTAATCATCAGTTTAAGAAGGCCAGTCACTTACAAGTAATAGTTACAGTTGTTGTGATGTAACATAATTCGGTTACATTGGACATTCATAATTTGTATTTTTGTAACTACGGATGCTGAGATTATGCGTAGTGTTTTTGTTGGATCTTTATTATTGAAGTTTAGTATGTTATCCTGCTTCATGTAACTCTTATTTCACACCATACAATACATCTATTAGTTATTATATTTTCGTAATACAAATGCTCGTAGTTAGGAGAAAAATCTTAAATGGTCACTTAACTTATTTGTTTGTGATTAACTGCCGCACTCATATACGTCAATTATCATTAATGCTTACTTAGCACTTAAAATTGTTCAGTTGAAAATGTGCTTATAATGTCACTGTTTGAGACTATTTTTTACAATAGAAAATTTTAGGTTCTAAGTAATCATTAATGTTAGTTGACGTCCCTGAGTACGGCAGTTAGAGAGTTAACTGTTTATTTATTAAAGAAAAGATTAGCCCTTCTTTAACAAATAAGTTCTTTAATTAGAATAATTCTTTATTTTTCAAAAGTTTTGTTCTTTAGTTTAAGTATGAGTTATTTACTCTTCTAAAGTTTTCATATCACTTTAAAAGTATTATGCTCCTGCCTGGCACACGCCTCTCAAATTATTCAATCGTAACGACTCTTTAATAATTCAGCAACATTGTTACTGGCGGTAATCGACTAATTGTCGAACACTTATCGGATATTATGTGGACGGCCATGATATAATGATTGCAACGGATACAACGGATATTATAGACATGTGCAACCGGATGCAGTGTCATGTCATATTTGACGAGATATGATTAATTTTATTGGTGGGCACACGTCGACAGATTGGTGTTCAATATTTTAGGTGCGGTCTATAAATTATTATTATTATCGAAGAGCTCGATGGCTCAGTGGTTAGGGCTCGGTCTGCGATTGCTGAAGTTAAGCAACTTTCGCAATAGTCGGTCATCGGATGGGTGACCAAAAATTTATCATCTCGAGCTTCTCCGTGTATCGGAAGGCACGTTAAGCCGTTGGTCCCGCCTGCATTAGCAGTCGTTAACAACCACCACTGCACCGCACTGGGCCCGTGTGGTGTGTTACGGTCCGTTAACCCATCCATCTAGGTAAAGGGAAGGCTCGTGTCCCAGCAGTGGGGATATAAAATGAGCTGATGATGATGATGGTGATGATGATGATGATGAATATGACTATAAATTATTAATAGGTACAGTAGGCCGTTTAGATAACTCGAAGAGCAGTCAGACAGAGCCAGAGGGGGGGTCAACGGCCAAAGCTCCCCGGTTCGCTACTCGGAATCTTCAGCACTGCACTGACGCTAATATACCGTGGTATGCAGTTAATACGCCATATATTATGTACTTAGCTGAGCTAAAATAAAGCATAAGCAGCACTGATAAGCTTTTTGCAAATATTGTCGACATGAGTTTTCCAATTTAGTCTATCGTCAATTAAAAGTCCAAGTAAACTTGATGTTTCTGTTTTGGCTATGATTTTATTATGATTATTGAATGCTATGCTGAATGGTCTTTGGCTGAGCTTCATGACATGTGTTATATTATTATTTCTGAACTATTATTGATGTCAAACATTATCGGAGTGGTTCCTGTGTTCTCAAGGTAGAAAAGGATTTTGCCTCCTGTTTCATGGCGGCCTAACACGGACAGCTTTAACGGGCAGCGACTGCTTCAAGATGCGACTGCACATAAACTACTTACAGTCTTCTATTTACAAACATACTGCTCAAGCAGTTGCGTAGCTCACTATGCAGCATTTCGGACCTAAGTGGCCGGATAGTGGAGAGAGAGTAGAACGGGTAACGGATACGGCTACGGGATCCTGGCAGAATATGTAGCAGAGAAGGTTGAGCACAAAATGTTAGCTTTAGCTTTATAGAAATTAATATGTTCATCTATCCATACATCTATCTATACATATAATAAAGCTAAAGGGGTCGAAAATCTGTACATGGAAGATATTCGAAAAAAAGTTGGCTAGGGATACTTAGAATCGATAACAGAAGACGTTCCAATTTTTTGTCTGTTTATCTGTTTGTCTGTTTATTTGACCGCGCATCACGTGAAAACTGCTGAACGGATTTGGATGAAACTTTGCACATAGACAGACAATGACCCGGACTAGGATATAGGATACTTTTTTATCCCGGTAACAGGTTCCTGTGGGATAGTGTAGTCTTCGCGAACGAAGTCGCGGGCGACAACTAGTATAAGTATAAAAATAACAATCAAGCTCTAATAAAAGACTTAAAGTGATATATTGGCCGTTGCGTAACATTCATGAACCTCTAAACGACTTGCTTTTAAACGAATCGCATTGAGTTTTTACTGCCCACCTAAGGCAATTAACAAACAATGTTTAATTGCTCCATAATAATAATGATTGATGGTGTGAGTCGTTTAACAACGTGAAAGTATTTGGTTTAAACTGTAGCAGTTATCTAACACTGAGTGAGTTGATAAACCCATTAAGGTTTACCCATAACGATTAACTCCATCTGAAGAGTATAAACTCGTAATCGGCAAGTAAGTAACTTGCCAACGCTATATAAACCTCTACATATACAGTAATTACAAGTTCAGTTTTTAAATTAAGTGTTTTTAAATGTCAAGTGTCATGTGTCTACAAATAAGGCATAAGGGAACACCACAACCTATTGACGCTTCTAGCACCATAGGTTTAACTTGCGTGTTTTTGACCTAAGGCCTTATTTAAAATACTTACGAGTAAGTATATGCTCTGTAATTGAATTCTTTATTGTACATTGAAACTACAGAATAAATTACATTATAAACAACATATACAAGGGTGAGCTTATCTCTAAAAGAGATCTCTTCCAGCCAACCCTAGCTGTAGTTGGAAAAGAAAGAAACATATATACATATATAAATATATTTTATTTGAATTAAACTTTGAAAACAAAATATGGCACTAATATTATATCTCCGAAAGTATAAATGTTTGTTTGTTCTTCAATTACAATAAAAATTCTGAATAGATTTGAATGAAATACAAAACACACACGTACAGTCAAAGTCAAAGTCAAATCATATAATCAATATAAGCCTTTCTATTTTATTTACAGGCACTTATTGCCGTTAAAACTAGAAAATCTAAATATTAACAAAAATCTTAAAAAAATGTTAAGAATAAACTACTGGATCTACCATTAGTTCAGATTTTGAGAGAGCCTTCGATCGAGAAGAGTTGGAAAGAAAGTCAGAAGCCTTATTTCTGTTTCTCCATCTTTTCAACCAAGTTAGAATCATGTAATATAAGTAAACAGTACAATTTAAGTAAACCGTACCCTAAATAAACATTTAGGATAAATACTACGAGTATAATCACGGTAAAAATATTTTGTCCTTACACTGAATTACGTGCAGACAGGTGTGGGCGGAAGCTAATACCTTTGACAAATAAAATCGTTTACGTAAGAACAAAATAAGAATTATAATGAGTAGGTATATGCAAACAACGACACAACCGTTGTTTATCATTAAGTTATCTCAACCTAAATCGGAAACACTTTGTTTTATAAGCAGCGCGTATTAATTAGAATGACATATCGAAGATACCATTATGTGGTGAGCAACGTAACTAAATCGGTTTGGCGTGACTCGATAGCGATCGTTGGAAGTTACTGTCACGTCAATCGATATGAATGATGCTGGTGCACAAAGGAAGTGTTAACAAAGGAGCACAGGCAGCACAGGTAACTTGGTAACATAGGTGGCTTGCTTTAAAAGTGGAAATACATGTAGGTAGATATTGTATATACAAAATAGCGGCCGCTCGCGTTGGTTCCCGTTCCCGTGGGAATATCGGGATAAAAAGTATGCTATGTTTTAATCCAGGTTATAAACTATCTGTATGCCGAATTTCATCCAAATCTATCTATCCGTTGCAGCGGGAAGAAGCAACAAATATATGAACATACATACACACAAACTTTCGCATTTATAATATTAGTGTGGTATACAGATATTAGTCTGTAAAAATAGTTGTGTAATAAAAATAAATAAATAAATGTCCCAAAATTCAACGCCTAAAAATTTTAAAGAATTCATGTACACACACAACACACTACAACTGTCAAATTTCTACAATCAATTTTGAACTTTACTATTTGGTTATAATGATCAATATTCTTTGGAGAAATTTGACAGGTTTGGGTAGGTTGATCTGCCGCCGTGTGTACATCTTTTGATCTGTTTGATTTTTTTTTGGTTTGTAGGAAAGTCAAGTAAAGTTTCTGTTTATCATTGCTTTCATTAAAACATCAATCTAAAAAAAACAAAAGCTACCTTGCATAATGCAACACGTTATCGTAAAGAACCAACCTCATCGACAATATATCAGCGTTTATCCAAGGAGACATTTTGAGAATATTTAAAAAAAGAAAGCATGTTTAGGCAACTATTTTGTTTCATTTCCTCATTAGTTAGTTTATATTAGATCAAAGCATCTTTGAAATTTTATTCCTGAGGAGGAAACGGAAATAACTTAAATAGACACGCTATTAGTGGCATTATTGTAACTTTTTGGATGCTATTAATTATCAGTAAGAAAATGAAAGAACAGATTGCGTCATATTATCTTAATTAAGATCTGTAACTATATCCTTTTAACTTCAATGCAATGTCGCTGTTTAACTAATTGGATACTACCATTCTGTATTAATTTAATATTAGAAGCTTACGTTTAAACATCGATATTGTTAATCTTTCTAAAAAGACTTGCGATGGATAGTTGTTTAATCTGTATAATTAAGTCTTTAAAAAAGTTTAAGATGGGCGGATAATAAAATTCGTATCAATTTGTCGTTCAGTTTCAAGGTGAGCTAATTCACCTTTCCGTTTTACGCGTTGATTGCCATATATTTTTAATGATTTTATTATGGTCGTTATGTTGTTGGCAGAAATATTTTAACAAATTAATTAGTCAGCTAAGAACTAGACTTTTAAGTGTTGGAAGATCAATTTCACCGCTTTAGAGACTTTTTAAATGAGCTTGTCGATAAATAGAAAGTATTTTTTAGCTATTTTGTCTAATAGAGTAGATTCGTAATTACAAGCCATTTAAATTTTAAGAGTGAGAACATAAAATGTGTGAATATATAGACAGACACTTTATTGATCACACGAATGTAAAAGAAAAAAAAACAGTTACACATGCTTAATCTTAAAGCTAGTATGGGCAAAGACGGCCTTATTACTAGATTACTACAGGCGATCTCTTCCAGAAAAACTTATTTACGATTTATAAACGTATGAATTTATTTTTTGTCATATTATTAAGCTAGTAGGATAGTGGTATCAACCAGTGTAAGACAGGAACTAGTCAGTAAAGACGCCTATAAGGCTATACATATTTTAGCAGCTACCTAAGGTTCTATAGCTGTGGTCAATGTTACTTTATTGTTTAACTTAATTCTTTTTAATGCCTCGGTGTCCGAGTGGCAAAACGCTCGGCCCGATACCCGAAGGTCCCGGGTTCAATTCCCAGGTCGGGCAAAGTGTTTCGGATTTTTCGATGCATAACCCGAGTTTGTGATCACCAACCATTTGGCAAGTAACATATAAGATGGATATAAGAAACTTTTGTAAAATAAACTGTGTTCCCCTTTTACCCGTATAAAAACCTAAACTGAAAAACTTATTACCCCAAGAAAATATAATAAAAACATACATAAATAAAAAAGCTAATTAAGAATAGAGACATATAAGCAGAACACCCACTGCTAGGAATGAAAGATGTTGGATGAATGTGAAGTATGCAGAATGAAAGTATGAGAATCATAAAAGATAGAACTGGCATGAGAGAGAATTGAATGAATAAAGTCTCCGATAATGTTTGAGGAAGTATTAAAAAAAACCATTTGGCAATTGTGGTGATTAAGCTATATACCATTAATTGTAGAGATAATTTCAATGATGGAAGTCTTTGCCTATCTGTGGGACAGTTATAGGCTATTCACTATTCCTTTTTAATGTAATGTAACTACCTATTAATTCAATATTGTTTGGGTGATTTTGTGTATATGTGTGTTTTAGTGATAATAAACGTTTTTATCTATTTTATGTTTTTATTTATCTATTATCTAATAGATTTAATAGTTACCCCGTTTCATGGTAATCTTACCTTTCATTTAGCATCTCTGTATCTTAACAACTGCACACAAACGCCTTTTTGTGTTTATTTGCCACAATTGCGAAGTTTATTGTAAATATTTATTATTGAAAGTATTATGAGATTTTGAATATGTACCTACACAAAAAATTAAAACACATTATATGGTAAAGCATGTTATAATTCGGTTATTTAAGTATGACACAGTCTACTTATTTATTTTTGGTGACATAACATAACGGTCGCATGCATACAGATAATGTAATCCAATACAGGAAGTGTAATTGTATACAACAGGTTGAAAACATTTTTTTGGGGTTAAGATGAGTACGAAATTAAAAAACAACGCTTCCGATGTTGTAACGACTGTAGTGTCAAATGTCAAATCGAAATGCCAGTATTCTCACTTTACTAAAGTTGCTTTGGCCCTTGTTTATTTTATAAAAAAATACATAAGTATGTAGTACATCATAAATATTGTCAAAAAAAAGAAAATCCAATAGATTTTTTTTAAGCGAACAATACTCGATGTATTAGTATAACTTATTCAATATTTATTTATTTAATTGGCACAACTACATAATACAATTCGATACATTCACAACAGCAGATAATATAAACTAAGTAGGTACCTAATTATAAATTACTAATTACATGATTTTTTATATTAATCAAATTTTTATTTTTCCGCCATACCAGAATGAAACAACAGCAATTTCAATCGAACTTATATTTTAACTCTTTTATTATTTTGAATTTTCGCATTCACAATGCTATGTATACAAGATTTATTAGTAATGTAATTGTTATAAGCTACGAGATGAATCGTCCAATGTTAGAAAAGCAATTGTTGATATTAAAATTCCTTAGTGATCGCACGAGACACTCAATTAACCAGTAATCTGTATCTGTACGAGACATTGAAATATCGTTTTAATACCTGAAACCCACGTCCATTTAAAATACCTTTCCGTAAAGCACCTACGTCGAAACAAATAAGGGTTTTCATTATGTGCCGGACTCATTATATACGAGTATGTAAATGCTTTAATAGTATATATGACAACTTGAATTTGTTTCTGTGTGTATGTTTTTTATAGATTACTTACCTAACGTAGTGCTAAATGGCAATTTATAACTTTAGGGAAAACATGTTTTTTGGGTTTAGATTTGACACATACTCTAAACAGTCATATTTTTATAGTTTTTATAATGTCTATTACAAATAAGTCATAGCATTTTTTTATAATTTGTGTATATCTACTAATAAACATTTCCTATGGATGTCCTACTTTTTTACTTTGTCCAGCAGTCGACGTCTTTTGGCTGAGATGATGATGATGATACTTATTTACTATCAAAATATTTACTACTAGTTCGAGCTGAAGACTAATCTTTATCAAAATAAATAAAGCCTATGTTACCCACAAAGGTATGTAGCATTCTATCAGTGAGGAATTTTTGGAATTGGACCAGTATATATAGAAACACAAATGTTGAAAAAATTTCCACGAGCAGGATTCGAACCCGCACCCTTCTGACATACCGGGTCAGGTGCTCTCTCAACTAATTAATAATTTGTTTGTTGTTGTTCTTGTTGTGTTTAATAGGTAATTTGTTTGCAACAAAATTTGCGTTAAAAATTATATAAACACAGTATATACATAGTTCCAGAAATTAGCCCCGGCAAACAAACAAACTATATATTTAATGTATTAATATTTAAATTCATATGCGTAAATATAGTTAAATTTAACGTTAAACATTTTTAACTGTGTATTATAAATTCGGTTATAATTGTAAGATGGTATGAGAAATGAGAATACCAATTCATCAATTTTAAAAGTATGGTTAACAAGATTGGATGATTTCAGTTACTTACCGTGCAATGGTCACATGAGCTTCTGTCATCACTCAGTCACTTGCATAATTAGCCCGGTTTCGTTCGCCATATTCAATTTCGATTATAAAAATGCGGAAGTCAAAGCAACAGTAATGATAGATTACCGTAATTGTTATGTGACTCGTTGTTATTTGGCGAATCCAATTGGTTAAGATGATATAATTTTTATTGTTATTAAAGTATATGTGCTTAGGCTGAGACAGAAATGCTTTACCTAATACTAAAACAAATATGTTATCTATAACGAGTGCTGTAATACTTATAAGTTGTACGCTTAGGTATATCATATTGTATTTTTGTCATTTTAGGACCCCAAAAAGAAATAAGCAGTACAATATCTTATGCTTATACTTACTTTGTGTCCGTCTGACAAGACCCTTCGTGTAGGAAAGGGAATTTTATTTTTATTTCTAGTCACACTCATTAAAACTTAAAGGTGTTACTGTTATATTTATATTATTTAGATAAGTAGGTTTTTATTTTATGTAATGTAATGCCGACTCCAAATAAGTATACTAAGTATGTATTTAAGTATTTTAAGTATGTTTATCCGTTGTCCAGTAACCATTTAACGAGTTTCATAACGAAGCTTCTCTTGGGCTAGATAATTGGTGTGAGTGTAGGAAAGTTTATTGATTGATTTATTTAAATAAGACTGGGATCTAAGTAGGCAAATAATGAAATGATAATGATTGATGATCAATATTTAATTATAAATGTAATCAAATCAAATCAAAGAAATTGGTCGTTGACTTTTTTTAAATCTTTTTTTTCCTTTATTTAACACATCTGACATTTTTTTTTCATATAACCTATGTTACTCAGCGCTAATGTAGCATTCTAATGGTGAAATATTTTTTTAAATCGGTCCAGTAGTTTTTGAGTTTATTCGTTGCATACATACATACAAAGATACAAAGGTTTCCTCTTTATAATATTAGTATAGATTAGTATGAACTATGAATATGAAGTATGGCGAGCTCAGATGAGCGAAAAGCTGGTGTTAGAAATACTCACAGACTAATTCATGTTAACTACTAAACCAATATTAAGATTGATATCATAACAAATAAATTCAATAAACAGATCTACCTGATCCAAGTTTAGTTTTTAGATTATTATTAATTAAAATTTATACTCATACATTGATAAATACTGTAATTTAGCACTATTTTTATAAAACCTTAAGATTTTTAAAAATTATCTTATTCAATTCTGATCTAACTAACTGTCAGTTTATAAAATTGTGCTTTTTTGTTTCAATAAATAAATAAAATATATAATCTTAAGTAGTAGTAGTGGTAAAGTTAAGATCTGTGTGTTTATGTATAAATTCCAGTTCAAATTTAGCATTTAAAGCGGTGAATATTCTCAAGGTAGACATTTGTAGGCATTGGAATTTTTCTCAGGACGCGGTTAAGAGCCGCTCCTTGCAAGAAGGCATATAAGGCAATCGATCGACTGAGATAGCTAACATAGATTTAGATTTATATTTTGGTAATACCATACAGTAAAACTAACGAACAAATATATAACCAAGATGGCTAAATGTAGTAAAATAATTTGTTTGATGCAATGCAATGTAATTTTAATTAAATAACGCCATTTACAACACCACCTAAAGGTCCTTCAGTTATACCTATTCGACAACAAGATAATATGTTTTATTGAGATTCAGAGCCACTAGCAAAAATATCGGAAGTTGCTCTACACGGAATACATTCGCTGCTATTCACACAGTTGCCCTTCGCGTAATACCTCGAATACGTAGGTATATGGCAGTCTCAGAAGTTAAAATAAATTAAATTACAACACTATATTAAACCGAAAAAACACTTTAAATAATAAATAAAAAAAGAGACTTAAGGTAACCCTCGAATGCATTACGACGATGAGTCAAAAAGTTGTGAGTTGAATAGGTGTGTTATTTATCTATTTAATTGATATGTAAGTAAGTTCTATGCATGCACTTTCATAACACACCAATGACAGGACTACACTGATTTGATTCGTTCTTGTTTTAATTTTAACATACATGCATGAACTTTAGCGTTTGTCCTTTGATGTTTCCGTCTTTAGAATATGCACTAACTCCCTACCAGCACTCAGTTACGTAAACGTTGGTCACATTACCAATCTGGGAAAACGAACAGAAACGGGTATTTATAATTGCTGGAAAAATCTTAAACGTTTTACAAGTTTCTATTCGTACCTTAGTAGGTACAACAAGTAAAATTACTGTAACTCCGCTTCCTGTTTAAATATTTGTAAAGTAATGCTTATTTGTAATTAGAATTACTACCTATACCTACTCATAGTATCTACCTATACAATTAAATAACAAAGTTTGATATAGTTATTATAGGTTATTAAGCTTAATCACCGTACTAGTAAGTTGAGCGGATATCAATTCTGATTTATTACTTACACTTTCAAATCTTGAGTGTTCAAACCATATATAGGTAGGTAGATCTAGATTTTAATTATTTCAATAGAAAGTGTTAAATATAAGCAGATGCAACATTTTATGTTTTTCTAATTAGTTATGTAAGAGAGAAGAGGTCATTTACATTTGTATATCAATCGGTGAGACTAAAGTAATATTCACACATTAAGTGTTCGTTAATTTAAATGATTAATTGTAATGAGGAGCTTGTTTGGTCGACAGCGACTGACCCGTTCGGGTTACGATCGTGCTAGTAGTGAAACAAGCTACTTAATTTAAGCCGGAACCCCGTATAATAATAATAATAATAATAAGGCAAAAGGCAGTACTCCTTGACACGGCACGTATTGTCATTAGGTTCCTCACTCTGCAGCCCTAACTACCGAACGCTTGGGTCTATCCTTGCTGCCGGTGGCAACCTAGGTTAAGTTTTTTATAATATTTTATATTGTAAATATGGTTTTATGGAAAATATTGTAAAAGAATTTTTTTAAGATGTATGTTTAATAAAGAGAATCATAATAATAAAATTTGTTTATTTAAGTAACAAGACTCATTTGTGTTAGTTATAATGGTATATTACAATGGTAAATCGAAGTAAAATATCTCGAACTTTCGTATTTCGGAAGTTTTTTGTCCTAATTCCTGTGATCAAGCCGCATTAGTCTACGTTGTTTTAATTCTGTAGTAACCTAATGTAGCGATCTGTCTGTTATTTATTTCTAAATAAATAAACATAAGTTATTGTCCACGTGGGTGGGAAGGTTTAGCCAAAAAGTGGGACTATAATTGGATAACGATGATTCATAATTGATTGATTCATCGTAATCAGCCTGTGCGATTATAAAAAGGTGTATGCTAGGTATTATGTGGTATTACAGAAGTGCTAGAGCAATCTTATAATGGCGTGCCAATTATTTGCCACCGTTAATGCTCATTACGCATGTACCATAAACCAGTACCTATAACAAAATAAAATATATGTTGCCATTGTAAAATGGCTTCTATTACAATGGCCATAAGTCTATTGATTGAAGTGACTCTATCAAAGCTCACGCTTACAACGTGTGTGAACAATTGCATTGTGTAAGCATTCTCCGATAAACTGCTCGAGTTTTTTGTAGCAGTATCATTTACTACACTAGCATGGGAATGCTAGTGTAGTAAATCAAACCAGGGATGGTTTGACTTCTTCCTTTTGAAACCAGTTGCAGATGTAACATTATACAGGGTCACATACAAAACATCAATATTCATTCGACCAAAATGTATGGAACAGCTGAATTTTATTTTCGTGTTAAGGAGTTGGTTTGTAATACGGGAGTCATCTCAGACGGTTTGGACGGTGATAAAAAAGTCAACTTGTATTTTACGTTCGGTAGTATTGTACAGTCGGCAGCAGATCAACCTACCCAAATCTGTCAAATTTCTCCAATGAATATTGATCCTTATAACCAAACTATAAAGTTCAAAATTGATTGTAGAAATTTGTCAGTTTTGGGTAGGTTGATCTGCCGCTGTGTGTACGTTCGGTAGTGCAATAATAGAAATATAAATAATTTATTGTACCTATAACTGTAAAATATTGTTTTTGCTTATTAGATAGTAACAACAAATATAGCCAAAACTAATAAAGTGCATATAAATAGCTCATCGCTTTTAGTTTGTAGGTTTGGTATTTTTGTGTTTTCAAATTCGAATAGGGGTCGTCTAGGAGAGCGTGCTATTTCGACCGCATCATCGTTTTACGTCAGGAGAGGAGACATCTCACATAAAACCTTTCTCCACCGCCTTCAGCTCATCCACATGGATGTCCACTGGATGTCCATTGTCCATATTATGGTCAAACGATTGCTCTGTTTTTTTTTAAATACTATTTCTCATTGTCCTTTTTTACTTTAATGCCTAAATTAATCAACACTATCTGCTCTTACTTTGTAAGCCAAGGGAAGGGAGCCTTATTCAATGTCGAGTCGACAAATACGTCATCAACATCCGATCTTAATCTATATATTAATACGTAAAGCAAAAACTTTGTACCCCTTTTTACGAAAATTGCGCCGACGGAGGAGTATGAAATCTCGCACTTTTGAAGTTTATGAGAAGGAGTACAGAATGTTAATATTTTTTTTAAATTATGCATATACAATACATTAAAATAATAAAACAAACATTACACACACTACCATGTATTTGACACACACGCTTATATACTCTTTTCAAAAATTTCAAAAATGGAAGAGGAGCGGCCGAAATCTGTCAATGCTAATCCAAACTCACATTCAATCTTTTTTAATTTTTCATTGCGTAAGTAAATAGGATACAATCCGTGCAACCTTGATAAAATTACGGTCGAATTTCGACCACTGGGCGACCACTAGTATTTTATAGATCAGTAAGAATTAGGCAAGCTATATTAATGATTATGGTTATTTATGCCTATATGATTTACCAAATTTTGTTGCTAACAAATTACAATTTAAAAAAGTGTTTTTTTAAGTCAATGCTAAGAGATGTTGCGTTGACGAGGTACTTCGTTTTAACTATTTCGTTATTTTAACCGGATAATAAAGACGATTTCTTTTGGAGCAAAAGTGTATTTTTGTGTATTATTTAATATGTGAGATAAATCAACATTGGTGTTAATGTAGTACCATAATATGTGGTAGTACTAACCAGAGGAAGGAAAGTAATGCCCGGTAGGAAAAACAATTACGTACAATTGCATTCTAGACATGCGGAATGCTATATTCAGAATCAGCTTAAACCAATAGAGAGTGCTGATTTACTTTTCTGCTTTTCTGCAAATACTTAGGTATGTGTTTAACCGAATCCTACTAAAGCTTATAAATCGCTAATTTAGAAAGTAAGGGAGATTTCGTAGATCTCCTTTCGCCAAAAGAAACAAAGGTAGACAGACTAAACGTTAAGAAAATGACTTCAAAAAATAAGGTTTTTTTTGGGCAGGTGCCCAAAATAGGCATACTTATCAGTATACTTATCGGTATACTTAGAGTTTGTCACAACAACAGATATTTTGTATTTGTTTTTACCTTTAATTTAATTTTTTATGGGTCAAGCTGAAAATCAGCGTTGTGGCTACAAGTTACAACATGAGCTGAGCTGGTCAGCGCTTTCAGTTGTTTCTCACTATACCTTAGATATAAGAAACCTATTGTAATGTTTATGTATTGGAAGCACTGAATAAATGATTACTTACTTACTTACTTATCAAAGGACAGGACAGATGGAAAGTTTTAGAGAAAGGTTTTGTAGAAATAAAAATATAGACATTGTAAATTATGTAATGATAAATGCTTATTTTATTTAACTTTTTGCAAATTCTCCTTTATACTTATAAAACCGCGATGTATTCTCTCAGGATTAAGCATTTTCCAACTGACAGGATTTAACGCAGCGAAGCCGCGATCCGATCAAGTATTTTTACAAACAATGTTTAAAAGAAATATTATTTCTTATTAATATTTATGTTCCTTGTGTCTGTATCGTAAAAATGTTTCTTATTTCTTTTTTCTTGTGTCTTTACATGAGCTGATTGGCAGTTGAAGTGAAAATACAGGTGCGCTATTTTAATTGCATCGCCTACAAACGCGTCAAACTGATGTAGGATTATTTTACTTTAGGTTATCGGTTCTGACTGATACATTTTAAATAAGCCAGTTTGGTGTTAGTTACAATAACACAGCTTGCAGCATAATTATATTATACGGCTTGTATTACAAAACGTATGTCTATTTGTTATATTTTCAACTTTATGCCTTTATGATAAGTGTCATAACTGTATTGAAGTATGATTAGGAGGAGTGTGTAGCAAGTTCGAGACCTCTTGCTTCAGGTGTGTCTCGTGTTAATGCCCTTTGTACTGAACACGTGGAAGTTCAATTGGATTTTTATTTGATAGGTACCTATGTAACTAATTTATTTTATTTAATTTAAGCAGCCCAATATAAGCATTTGAGTAATTGCTGATTTATTTGAACGTCTAAGAGTTTATATTACCAGTATTGAAAACAAATGTTTCATTTAAAACATTTTTTTTCAATACTGGTATTACAATATGTAAAAAACCCTGTCCGATCCGTTAAGGTGTTATTAAGTATCGAGATTCAGTTCTATTTACGTAGTTAATCATTTAAAAAAAATATATGAAAAAAATTACCCCGATAAAAATTTTGTTAAATGACAAAACATGCATGGCAATACTTTTGTCGGTACTTCGTCGGTAGGTATGACCTTTGGCGCCGCCGCCATTGATGGAAAGTGTGGTCACATTCATAATATTAGCTAGATTTTGGGGTAATTTGAAAAATTTCGGTACAAAAAACTTGTGTTAAATTACGATAACTCCTTTATTTTCATGAATAATATTTGTTTATTATTTTTTAATTATTGTTATGTTACCTATGTACCTCTTTGCGATCGGACAGGGTTTTTTTTTACATATTGTATAACACTTCCGTCTAATGCTGTTTCTTTCTCCATTTATTACACACTTTTCTCTAGCATCTCGCTATCTATATCGAAATAAAAAAAACTAACTGTTAAATAAAACACTTAAGGATTAGCATATTACCCTATTATAAAAATAGGTTGGTATTCTAAATATAATATCAAAATCATTCATCATCATTTGTCGTTTTGATTGTATCTTAAAAGTAGCAACGAGATAACGTCACGCTATAAATAACACAGGTATGTATGTATCCCATACAAATACCAAATAAACAGTCAATTCTAAGGAACTAAATTTCTATGTTTAAAAATATACAGAGATCTAGTAAGTGAGTACTTATTATTTAAAAGAAAACAAATGTTACATACAACATTATACAAACGCAAACCATTAAATAAATAAAAAGTACGTTAGTCCAAGATTTTGCTTTCACATACAATCCGCTTAACAGTGAGACTCTCATCACCTGCTCTCAATAATGCTTAATAGCGATTATGAGTTGCACAAGAGCAATCATAACAGCATAATGGGTAATAAATTGTAGAAGCGATAAATGTAAGCGTTCAAGGGCTTGATTTGTGTCTCAGCGGCGCGATGGCTGTCTCCGACATATAACAAGATGAATTGACTCACATTGGAAAGGTAAGCAATTTGTTAGTTCCCCGATGTTTGGCGTGAAAGCGAAATCGTTTGTTTTGACTGTTTCACTTTCAACATGAAAGGGAAATATGAAACGGGAACGTTTACGTTACAAGTGATTTACTTACATCTAATACAAGCTTATTTGATTTCTGGTAGGGTTAACAAGACTATTATTATTGAGTTATAATAACATAATAAACCAAAGAAAAGTTAAGTACTGAATCATGATTGATTTATAGTTCATAAAAAAATCTTTCAGTTTTTGAAATATTTAAATTGGATAATAGTACTAGCTAAAGGCTAGAAAACGAATCGATGTTGATTACGAGTACTATCATAGTATTTAAAAGCCTGACATACTGCGGAAGATTCCAATACAACATATAAGAGTATATATTATGTTTGGAAACGCACGACTGACCACAAGCTTAATTGAAAGTGATAGCAACGTTTATGCGAGTCTTAATCGTGTAACAGCATTGATGAACGAGCGGGTTACGCGGACGCATCGCATATGGTTAGCGTATGCGTAACGAGCGTATATGTCAGTGGGTTTATGCTGAACATGTATGCTACGCTTTATATAAGGAAGCGTGTACGGTTCACTCTACATTGATGACTTTATAACTCATGTTCATGTACCAATGTGCAGTTTGGTCTTGTAAAACATCGCGTGCTTATTTATAGTCCGATTTATCTACTTAGCGTACCTTGTCAATCACGATACATATTAGATATAACATTTTAAATTTTGAACTTTGAAAGGCTTATGTCGTAACTTTGAAGAATATTGAGATGTTATCAAAAATATTTATGATAGAAACACTTTCTACGATTTCAGAGAAAACTGAAAATTTTTACAGACTAAATTTCAAGAAGTTTTGTTATTAACATATTTGTTACAGAAAAGATGGAAAATTTTAGGGGTTCTGTCTCACACAGTCGAGTAGCATAATTTTAGATACTTATCTTAACTTACTGTCACAAATATAAAGAATATACATATAAAAACACACACGAGTGTTTTTATGCAATTCATGATCAAAGTTATTTGACATAGGACCTATTAGATAGGCACACATAGATACATCCCGATTGGGTTGGTTGATGGCAATTTATAGTAAGTAGGTCGCCCAATGGTCGAATTCGACCGTAATTTTATTAAGGCTATTACGGATTGTAGGTTACCTAAGCAATGAGAAATTAAAAAAGATAGAATGTGAGTTTGGATTGGCATTGACAGATTTCGGCCGCTCCTCTTCCATTTTTAAATTTTTTGAAAATAATAAATAATAATAAAAATATATACTTATATACGTGTGTGTCAAATACATATGCGTGTGTGTCAAATACATGGTAGTGTGTGTAATGTTTGTTTCATTGATTTAATGTATTTTTATGCATAATTAAAAAAAATATATTAACATTCGGATAACCTTCTCTATATAAACTAAAAGTGTGCGAAACTTCATACACCTCCGTCCGCGCAATTTTCGTAAAAAGGGGTACAAAGTTTTTGCTTCACGTATTAATATATAGATATATCCCGTGAAACAGGAAACAAATTAGTCTAATGTCTGTCACCAGACTCACCGGTGGCTATAGGATCAAGATTGCATTAACATAGGATAGGAGGAAAGTTAAGTGTATTTGCCACGGTGTTCCATATGCAAGCGAGGCACGTTCCCACCACTTTCCCCGAGTTGTTATCGCCCAACATTGGAGAGCGTGGATAGCTCTCTTAGGGTGAAGGACCTAAATCATTCACGATCAGGGCTGCGAAATCTTGATTTACTAAACAACATTTATAATAAGGTAGATCATATAACCAAGATGTATGTTTTGTCGCTTACCGCTTGCTTTACGGCTTAGGAGGCCCACAATTAAGGATTTCCTAGTGTGGGATTCACTTTTTTAGCTTTACTTTTGCATAGCCAAGCTACAAGTTTATCTGTTTTTGTTATATAGTTTTAAATACGCTGTTGTAATGTTACTTGTTAAAATAAATTATTCTTATTCTTATTCTTATTCTTAAGACCGTGGGTTGCACGTGGCCAGACAGCTTAGACTAGCACAGTACCGAGACATTCCACAATTTCAACAATAAGGTAAATGATATAAACAAGCACAGGACCAAGAGGAAAGGAATAATCGAAGAGAGTCTATGCCCATCAATTGGTCCAGAAAGGCTGATGATGATAATGATGATGATGATGATGATCAATACAGTTTGTGAAGTACTTCTAAGTAACATGGTAACAAGTGCTCTGTGGTGTTAGTTTTAAGTACTAAAGTAATTAGCCTATTGGCTTTAATATATCGTCCCACGGCAGGGCAAACTTCTCCATCACTGAAATTATGTTATCACTACACTTGATTGGTATTGGCCTAATCACCACGCTTGCCAAACGCGGATCGGTAATAACAAACCCAGGGTTTACATCGAAAAGTCCGTACACACAATTTCCCGACCATTTGGGATTTGAACCCAGGACCCAGACCTTGTCACTTCTAACGAAGCATGCGTACCTTTTTAAGTTTACCCAACGTTTATATTATTACTTTCTCAAAGTACAGTGAATAAATTAAATATATTTTAATAATTTATTTTAAACACCTTTTGACAGCCCTACCTGACAGCCAGCCTTCTTCAGCTCACGATCCAGTCGGCCATCGTGATGTCTCGCTACGGTCGGAGATCGATTTGACACACACCCAAGGATAATTCTCAGCTCCTAGCGATCGAGCGCATCCTATCTAATGTTAAAAAGGGAAAAAGAAATCTTTAAGACATTCCGCATGCATAAAAAGTGGATACTAGAATTCTTTTACCGCTTTTGTACTCTAGTCTAAGTTAAAGATGTCCCGAATTCTATGCTCTGCGGGGGTCCTACTGTAATGTTAGTAGCATTGTTGCGTTTCGACAGCTACTTAATATTTCTTTGCAAACTTTAATGTATTATACTCGTAGATGTTACATGAACGAATATGGCTCATTACAGACTTAGGCTTAGCCAAAGCAACATTAAGAAAACGATAGCGAAGTTCGAAAAGAATAAAATGTATGGGATTGACATAAGCCGCGCTAAATCACGTGGTCAATCTTATGTCAATCCCATACATTTTATTGTTTTCGAATTTCGCTATCCTTTTCTTAATGTTACTTTGGCTACCGCCACCTGTCTGTCAACTGGAAGACTTAGAGAATTTTAACATAAATCAAAAATAATAATTATTGCTTTCAATTGTTTAATTAATTAATTATTTACAAACAAAGACAAAAACAAGATAATAATAAAACTACTTAAAATTAAACTTACAAAAATCTATAAACTATATCTACTATTAACTATAAATAAAAAATTTGCCCCAAATCATCCCCATCAGGCAGAGTGCCCAGTAAGCTAGCAGCATTGCCACGTTGGATAGCTGTGCTTATACGCTGGCCCAAGTAGCTGCTAGCTCTGCTTTCAATTAAATTAACATTTGTTAAATCCTCAGTTTGCCCAGCCTAGATTGGCCATATCGTAAAGCGCTAAATTTATTTTGGACTCCTATTTAGATTGATTACGGAATCTCTTACAAGAGAATTAAGTGTTAATTAAGAAAAGCAGCTCAAAAACTTTCTTTGTTTCCTTTTCTATTAGCATCTTAGTGTAAGATTCGCCAACCTACACAAGATTTCAAGACATTGTTATGTGATGTTATGTATTTTGTTTATTACCTAACTAAGGTGATGATAATATAAGATAATTTTAGCATTGATCCAGTATAAAGCAGTACCTTAGGATTTTAAGATATTTTTTTGCTTGCTAGAGGTACTTTATAAAGCAACGCGGTGCAAATCAGTCTCGTATCGACACGCGTGCGAGCGGGTCGTGTTGTTTACTCATCGATTCTGTGTGATCGACTCCCGGAATTTCTATTGTTTAATCGCGCGGCAGCCGGCCGGGGTGCCCTCTGCGCACCTGCGGCTGCGCAGCGCTTGGCGCGGGCGTATTGTTTGCGCGTCATAAGTGACAAATCGAACTATTTTACATAATGGAGGAGGTGGAATGCTCGGAGAATGAAGTACAGTACGAAGAAGAACAGTTTGTTACTACGAAGGGGGAAAATGATCAAAAATCGAGTATGAGGAGATCGGAGGAAATAGACCAAGTAAACGTACGCGGGAAGAAGGTGAATCTGATGAAGATTGGAAAATAGCAGGACAGTCAGGAAAAGGAAAAAGAATAAGACAGTACGGTAATATTGATGGGGAAACAAGCGATTTGGAAGTAACCGTTTCTTGCAACGAAAACTTGCCTAAATCCTTTGCATTAGCTAAATTACTTAAAAGTCACAATATAAACAACATTGTCAAGGTCAAATATCTTAGCCAATTTAGAGTTCGTATTCATATTGAAGATGAGACTAATTTACGCAAACTTTGTTCCTGTGAGGCCTTTATTTAAATGAAATGGAGATTTAACAAAGACATGGAAGTTAGCTATTCCTATGGTGTCATTAGAGATGTTGACCTAGATTTGGATGAGACTGAATTATTTAAAAGTATATCTTGTCACGAATCGGCAAAACTCATAGCGGTAAAACGGCTCGATCGTCGCAGTAAAAATAATGATGGATGGTGCCCTAGTGAAGTAATAAGACTATGTTTTAGGGGGACAGTTTTACCACCCTATGTTTACACTGAGGGTCTAAGAATTAAAGTAGAACCATATGTATATCGAGTTTCGCAATGTTCTAACTGCTGGCGAATGGGTCATACCAAAAAATTATGTTCTGCAAATAAAATAGTTTGTCCAAAATGCAGTGCCAATCATTCAAATTGCGATACTAAGACCTTTAAGTGTTCAAATTGCCATGGAAACCATATGGCGTTATCAAAAACGTGTCCAGTATATCTAAAAGAAAAAAAGCTACGTGAAATCATGTCTGAATTCAACTGTACTTACAAAAGGGCCCTTACTATGTATGTTGCACCATCACCTGTCAGGATTTTGGAAGAAAACAAACAAAGCGTTATTCAGCAAACTACGCTTATTCAGAAGAGAACTCATATGCTAACGTTACGAAAGTGAAGGCAGATATACACCAGGAAGAAGAGACTCATATACAGCAAACTGAGACCCATAAATACACACCATATAAAAAAACTCCCAAAAATAAACTGATGCAGAATGACCTGCGGTATTCAAAGTATTGCCATCAAACAGGGTACACATCTGATGCACAATATGAGGAAGATACGGATAGTTCAGAAAATCAACCTAACAGTAAATCCTACAGTAAGTCGAAAATTACGTTTAATGAATTACTCTCACGAATAAAAGAAGTAATTTTTCTTAGAAAAACTCCTCTAAATAACAAAATAAAAAATATTTTCAAATTATGTATTGAGTGGTTAATTCTTTTAATTGTTGATAATGTATCAGACTCACCAATATTGGAACTTTTTACGAAATTCTTTAATGGGTGATAAAAACAAAAAAGTTAACTTAAAGATTGTTCAATGGAATGCCCAAAGCCTTAAACCTAAGTTGTTGTCTTTCTCAGAATTATTAATACAAAATAAAATACATATAGCTGCTATATCAGAAACTTGGCTTGAGCCCGATAGCCTATTAAAAATAAGGGATTATACAATCTTTCGTAGAGATAGGGATGATTCTTACGGTGGGGTGGCAATTGTAACGCACAAGTCTATTAGAGCTCAATTAGGAGGTTTTCATATTCCTAACTCGAATATAGAAATAGTCCATGTAAAAAATTTTAATCACCCTCTTATAGAGAACTTAATATCAATTTACTGCCCGCCCTCCGCACGAACCAACCAAACTCATTGGGATAACATATTTTCAAAATTTGATAAGAAAACAATCATACTAGGGGACTTTAATGCCCACCATAGTAACTGGTCATATAAAACAGACTATAAGGGACTCCAAATTCTAGACTCTTTGATTGACAACAGCTATGTTGTTCTTAATAATGGCAATAAGACACGGATTAAATTAGTAGATGGTACTATGCAGGAGTCATCCCCTGACTTATCCTTGGCTACATCGGATATTGCCTTAAAATTTAACTGGATGGTGTCAAATGAGACTCTAGGAAGTGACCACTTGATTATTATATTGTCTACCGAAAATTACATGACACCTGAAGTAAGCTGTAAAAGAAATTTTAAAATTGTAAACTGGGATGCTTACCGTAAATGCTTGGAAAACCTGTTTTTAAATCTTACGATACCCGATGATTTACAGAGAGCTTATGACGTTTTTATTGATTGTATCAACCTAGCAGCTGATATTCACATTCCTCTAATTAAATTTAACCAAAATCCTGCAACAAAATTCACTCCTAAATCATATTGGAACGCCGATATATCAAAAGCAGTAGCATTACGGAGATTAGCTCTATCTAGTTTTCGCAGAAATCCAACACCGCTTAACTTAAATATATTGCAAGCCAAAATTCGAGACGCACAAAAGTTAATTCGACAAGCTAAACATAAAGACTGGACTCAATTTTGTTCTTCTGTGGATGAGAAGACGTCATCCTCTGAAATGTGGCGAAAAATGAGATGGATGAAAGAATACAGATCGCCTAGAAATTATTGTATAGACGACATGAAGGCCAATGATTTACTATGTAGCCTTACACCAGATTACGTAACTCCCTGTCCACCAGAATTTTTATTTCCTAATCATAAATTAGAGTCGTGTATCTCCATTCAGGAATTAACTAAATGTATTAAATCCAAGGATACGTCTCCTGGATGCGATGGTATATCATATTCTATGATTAAAAATTTACCAGAAAACGGTAAAAATATTCTGCTTCTCTTATATAATAGGTTTTTAGATACCGGCTTCGTCCCCACACAGTGGAGAGATATTAATATAATTGCAATACCTAAACCAGGACGGGATCCTAATGGAGTCTCTCCTATTAGACCTATATCCATGATGTCTTGCTTATGTAAGATCTTTCATTTAATCATTAATAAGAGGCTGGAATGGTTTTTTGAAAAGAATAATACGTTTTCCCAAAACACTATTGGTTTTAGAAAAACTAGAGGCTGTTTGGATAGTTTGGCTTGTTTAATTTCACGTATCCAAAGTGGATTTTCAGAAGGATTGGTAACTGTTAGTTGTTTTATCGACATAAACAATGCATATAATAATGTGGATATAGGTGTTCTATTAAATACGTTACATGAACTTAAAATTGGAATCAAGCTTTGTAACTACCTGTGGAACTTTTTAAAAGAAAGACATTTAAAAATACAATTAAAGGAAGGATTTCATACCAGAAGTACTGGGCGTGGTCTGGCTCAGGGCGACCCATTATCTCCTTTACTGTTTAATGTGGCCACTCACATGATATGTAAGCAAATCGAAAAACAAACTTTCATTTCACAATATGCTGATGATTTTGTCCTGTATTACACAGGAAACTCAATTGTAGAAGCAGCTAATACTTTGCAAACGTGCCTGAACTCATTTAATCAATTTATTTCCAGATTAGGCTTAGAAATTTCTCCTGTTAAAAGTAAAGTTTGCATTTTTAAAACTAACTATCGTAGAGAAAATGTTAGTTTAAATATCAATAGCGCGGTTTTGGAAAATGTTCTAGTCGTGAAATACTTGGGTGTATGGTTGGATCGAGGGTTAAGATGGTCTAAAAATATAAATGAAGTGAGAGAAAAAGCTTTAAAGTTTCTAGGTGTATTTAAAGTACTAAATGGGCCTGGTTGGGGTGTACACCCTAGTAGTTTACGTAGGCTTTACATTTCTTTAGTTCGTAGTCGTTTGGATTACGCTAGCTTCTTATATGATAATAGTTGTGTCAGTAATATCTCAAAATTGGATAAAGTTCAAAATCAATATATGCGATCAATAGGGAGGTTTATAAAAAGTACCCCTATTTATGTAATGGAGTCAGAATTAATGCTACAATTGTTGGGTGATCTTTCTAGTCTTTGTCAAAATTTATACTGGAGACGTAAGAAACAACCATTGTTGGTGACCATACATAACTATTTTGTTCCCCTTCTTGTACATTCGAGTAAACAATTAGAAATGTTTACCCTAGACACTTGGGTCAGTAATTATGATACGGATCGGTTTATTAGTATAAGTATACGGAATTTTATTAAGCCTAAACGTCAATTTCATAACCAAAACCTATTTTTTTTATATATATTTTTTTTACATGAAACGTATCCAGATTATTATGAAATTTATACTGATGGTTCCAAGGATAAGCAGAGAATAGGGGCTGCATTTTTAGATATTCAAACGAAAAGTTATATGAAACTTCGTATTAATAATAGTAAAATTTCAATTATGCATGCTGAGCTTATTGCCATTGCCGAGGCTTTATCATATGTTAAGTCATTAAATAAGTGTCATTGCAAGGTGGTAATATTAACTGACTCAAAAAGTGCACTACAGCACTTAAAACGCTGCACCACAACGTTCAGGGGCATTCCATTGGCTTACAGCATATTAAAAAGCTTAGCTGAATTAAATAATAATAATGTTAAAGTAATCTTGCAGTGGATACCCTCCCACATTGGCCTCGTTGGGAACGAAATGGTGGACAAGTTGGCAAAAGAGGCGGCGGTGGATGGAGTTATATTTCATTGCTTACCTTTCTTTTCTAATTTAATTGGATTTGTTAAAGAGTACTGTGGCAGATTGTGGTCAGAATACTTCGACGAGAGGTCTCTGGTAAAAGGCATTTGGTATAAGACTATCCAACCAACACTTCTCAGTGCACCATGGTTTGAGGGGGCGAATGTGGGAAGGCATGATATTGTGACGAGTTTTAGGATTCGCTCTGGACACATTCCATTAAACAAATTTGGATTTATGATGGGTAAGACTTCGTCACCGAATTGCTCCGAGTGCGACATAGTTGAGGATATCTACCACGTTCTGATGGAGTGTGTACGGAACGAGGCCTTCAGACAGTATCTACTAGAAAGTTGTAACGTGTGCCTGTTCGATGTTGGATGGTGCAACAGTGTTATGGCTTCTCCTTTATCTAGAGAGGCCAGAATGCTTTATAGACTTGTACAAATAGCTATAAGAAATAGAAATTTGTAATTGTGTGTAACTTATAAGTATACCTTTAAGTTGATTAAGTAATCCCTATGTTGTAATTACGGGAGTGACATGTTCAAATTATGAACAAACTCCCCTTTTTGTTTAAAAAAAATAAAGATTAAAAAAAAAAAAAAAAAAAAAACGCGGTGCAAATTAAAATTGAAACAAACACACACACAACACAGAAAGCTCACTTTGAGCTGATCACATAGGTAAGTTGTTGTGCATGCAGTGGCCAAGATACTGCAGGAAACCAAAAAAGGTTTTTTGGGTATTAGTGGCCGCTCGCGGTTTCACCCGCGTGGTTCCCGTTCCCATGGGAATATCTGGATAAAAAGTATCCCATGTGTTATTCCCGGTTATAAACTATCTGTATGCCGAATTTCATCTAAATCCATTCAGTAGTTTTTACGTGAAAGAGTAACAAACATCCATACTTACAAACTTTTGCGTTTATAATATTAGTAGGATTCTCCGTCCGTTTTAATCATCACCCGATCTGTTTAAGATTTCCAAAGGTTCTTTTACACTTCACCTAAACATTTTACAAGCCTGTGCTCGTTAATAAATGGTCACTGTAAGTGCCAACCTAAGTAAAACTTAGTCTTGAAATATATTAGCCTAAAATCGAGTCTTACATCTCAACACTTAGTACGTACATGTTAAGCATCCTTACCATGAGTTCATTTACACAATGCTTTTCAAATTTGCTGTACGCATTTCCCTGCGAACTAACTCAGTTTTGAAGTTAAATTTCGCAGATAAAATTACCAAATGGATAGCTTAGTAAAAGACGAAAGATTCCAAGTATGTAGGACAAGACTGTAACAGTTTTAAGAAACGAATGCCATCTTCGTATACCTACCATGTAAATTGCGAAGAGTTTTATATCTTTATGAGCTTTACATCCCACTTTACGGTTTCTATGTATTTGCATTGACTTACACTTATCTCGCAATCAAAAACGTGTACGCATAGCGGCATAGCACATTAAAATCATTCATGACTACTAGTGACCTTCTAAGAACTAATAAATTTCCCGTATACTCAAAACTTGCTACGTCACGTGAATCGTACAACATTAATAGCAACGGAAATAAGAACAGACGTAGACGACGTAGACGACATAGACGTTCAAAATACGAACGCTGTCGAGTAGTGACGTCAGTTTAAACTCATGGTAGGGCTACCGTGCTTTGGCACCGAGACGTGGGAAACTTTCGCGGCTTGGTTCATATTGAAAGTCGGTTCTAATCCTCGCCATTTGTTAACAAATAGAAGCGATAAATAACTGCGATAGGCGCTGTTAACTGCTGTTCAGTTCAATTAAATGTAACAGGCAATGATTTAGCGTCGGTAATGGGTGTAGTAACATTAAAAGGACTGACTGGAGGCTAAAAGACAAGTGATATACGTTAAACTAAAACTCCAAGGCGTGAGTCCAAGAATGAATTGATACTTTATTTACGTTTAGTACTATGTTATTTGTGGGACGGGTCAGCAAGGCCAGTTGTGTTTACAGTTATAGCTGCAAGAAAACGGTCTTAAGAAGATTAACCATGAGTATTGATGTTAAGACGATAGCAGCAAAATTTTAAAGAATGTTACCGTTAACAAGACAAAAGGCAATTTTTACCATTTGTTTTTCATGCAATTCGATCCTTGCTCATACATGGATTAATGGTAACGTGGCGTGGCTATCGTTACCACAAAAAGGAAGAGTCTAGAGAAGTTTAGGGTTTTTATTGTTTGTTTTTTTATATTTAAGTACCTATAAAATCTTTCATTTAAGTACTACATTGGTTTAGTTGTTTTAATGCTTATAATATTTCTTTTAATTCTTTTTTCTCGTGCCACCTTAAGAGCATTTACGCCGCACACTAGCGCCGCCAATAAAAAAAAAACATATCTAGTAATTAGAGATAGAAAATCAAATTATGCTCAACAAACTATCTGAATGAAGTAATTTAGCATTTTTACGTCACCTAATGAACATCTGACATGTTATAGTTTAGTTAAATATGGCGTTATAGTTAAAAGTGGCCGTAACGTCTTATTTAACTAAACCATAACATGTGAGGTGTTCATTAGGTGACGTAAAAATGCTAAATTACTTCATTCAAATAGTTTGTTGAGCATAATTTGATTTTGTATCTCTAATTACTAGATATGTTTGTTTTTTCATTAGTGGCGCTAGTGTGCGGCGTAAACGCTCTTAAGTCGAGGGTCTCAACTCTCATCATAAAGTTTCTATTACAAATTGCATCTCAGTACAGAAAGTCCGTTGGAAAAAACGCATTATGCATGCATTGAGGTGTAAGCAGGATGGCATCGCATCGTGGGGGTCAAACGGCAAGCATAGACTTTCCCCAACTTGTCTTTAAGGTATGCAAGTACACAGCAACTGTACGGAATGTTAAGCTTCTTGTCTCTTAGATTAGAATGCGACCTACTTAGAGCATCGAACCTTTACCAGTTTGCATGCAACACGAAGTTTTGTGCATAAACGATTTATGAGGCGGTTTGACGACGAGATACATGCATTAGGCGATCTACAAATGGTATTCATTGAAATGAACCAACTTTTAGGGATCTACTCGCGTTTATTTATTTTACACATTACTTTTAATTAATGTTTATCCTGACGTTTCGAACCCTTTGCAGGGTTCGTGGTCACAGGGAGACTGAGGTGTCGTCTCGTCGAGGTGGTCTCATAATTATATATAACTTTTAAACTATCATGGTCACTTACATTAGAATAAATATTATTAACGGGATTATACATATATTTTATATATGTATATTTATATATTATATATTTATATTTTTAGACAACATCACATACATTGTTCTGATCCCAAGATAAGTAGCTAAAGCACTCGTTTCATGGAAATTAGAAACAACGACGGTAAGTACCACAAACCACCCAGACCCGACACAATATATAAAAGTTCGTTTTCGACATTGACCCGACCGGGAATTGAACCCGGGACCTCAGAGTTGACGCCGCCCAAAGTCCGGCGTGCAAGCCGAATGGCTACGGAGGTCGTCGAAATTATTTATTAATTAGTTTGTTTGAGTATCCGATATTTCGGCACAGTTGCAGTTTAGTCAAACACAACAAAAAACATAGTAATAATCCCGTTAATAATATTTAGTCCCATAATTAGTTAGTAGCACAAGCTACAAATACCCTCACTTAAATTTAATCCGTTTAGTAAATTGATAATCGAATAATCGAATTGGCTTACAATAGGGCGTAGCGGAGCCTCGGGTTTGTGTATTTTCGGCAACCCATACAGTTTTGGTGGTTTAGGACAGGAAGGAATTAAATAGTTAGCGTCTAGATTTAACGTTTCGGAGTGTTGTTTGACAAGATCACTAGTTTTGTTAAGTATTTTGTTCCGTCTTGTCTTACATCGGGCAAACAAAGAGAAGTGTAGGAACCCGCGTCAAAGAACATATAGCTGACAGACGTAAAGCATAGGCGCGAAAATAAGTCTGCAGTATGCGAACATGCCCTAGAAGGGCCCAACCATTACATCAGATTTGATAAACCACAAATACTCGCTAGAGAGCAACGATTCATCCCTAGGATGATACGCGAGGAAAAACATCCAAATTTCAATAGAAAAGATGGTTGGAATCTATCACCAGCCTGATTGACTGATTAAATTTAAATTAGTGATACAAGCTAATAACTAATTACGAGACGAACAACGCCTCAATCTCCCTGTGACCACGGACCCAGCAAAGGGTTCGAAACGTCAGGATAAACATTAATTAAAAGTAACGTGTAAAATAAACGCGAGTATAGATCCGTAAAAGTTGTTTCATTTCAATGTGCAGTGTTCGCGTAAACTTTAGAAAACAATACATGGTAATCAATTTAAATAAGTACAGTCTACGATAACAAATGTTAGGGCATGGCAAGGGCATTTAAAAAAAAAATGATGAGGACCTTACAAGTTCGTTTTCAACATTTTGTCATAGTAATTCGAATAGACTACCAACGTTTTATTATTGTGGTTATGTGTGCCGTGTTACTTTTCAGTCCCACAAAATATTCTACTCGTTTGAGCCCGACATCTTGTTTGTCCATCTTTTTGTTGTAATCCCTAATTGTTTTTTTGTATATTTTATGATTAATAAATCGCAAAAATGTTGCATTAAAAACGGTGGTAGAACCTACTAATAAATATACCTGTGCTACATACTAACTACTTAATAGGATGATAATGATGATGATGGCGATGATGATATAACCATAACATAGAACTGTCACTCGTAGTCAAAACTAAACTGTTATCTTTATAGAAATTACCAACATCAAACATTTTTAAAAGTTCGTTTTAGATGTGTGTTCTTTCCTCTCGCTTTCTTGCAATTTCAGGGAGTGATTTCGTGAAATGGGACGGAAGTGTGTAACAGGAAGTCGGGAAAGCGCGCAAGCGCGCGCCATTTGATTTGCCGAATGAGCGCGCGGTGGTAGTTGGCCGTCGGATGGTACCAACCAATCGGGGAAGCGTGCGCTATTTGGTTTGACGAATGAGCGCGCGGTATTGCATTACTCTTAGTGTCAATTAAATAAATTACAATTTTCATTAAAAATAATTATTCTTTGTTATGAAAAATCATTTCAAACAATACCTGACCAATTTTTTTCAGAATATAATGTTAAAATTGCTTATTATCACTAAGGTGAGATGTCAAATGTTACACATCATATGCGAATACTGTAAGGCTCGCTCGTTTTTTTTAATTTCTTTTGATATTTTAATATTTTCTTGTTTATTATTTTGAATGACAACTATATCAACTTTCATATTCGTATTTTTCTTATGCTCAGATATCAATGTGTCGGCAGATGTGGCGATAAGTCCCAATTTGATAGCACGTGTTAATTACCGGCCAGCGGAGTGAAAAGAAACCATAGGACGTAACATCTGCTGTGGCACCTGTCTATCTTCGTTCGTATAACTTCTACAGTACTTCGATTTATTCCGAGCTTGCCGTGACTACTGTGTACTTGTAAATTACACAAACAAAGATTTTTTCTTATTCTACTTAGGTTGGTTTAAAACCGATACTAATACCTACTTCTCTTTGGGTAAAGTAACTTTTTATTTTTTATTTTTTTATAGGTAACTTTTTATCTATGAAGATAGGATATATTTTAACTGGTCGTCTGGTGGGTCATAGAATACTTCGATTTATTCCGAGCTTGCCGTGACTACTGTGTACTTGTGAGTTACACATACGAAGAATTTTTCTTATTCTACTCGTATAATTTTTAGGTTGGTTAAATAAGTTACTCATACCTTCTCCTTTTTGGGTTCAACTTAAGTTTATTCATTCAAAGCACGACAGCAGGTTACAAATCACATTTCATAGTCCAATTGGCGCCGAGTACCTACCTACTTGCTTATTCTTTAAACTCAGAGTTTCTCAGAATTTGTTTATTTTGTCACAGCTTAGTACCAAATTCCTTAATGTAAAGAACATTGGCAAAAGACTGTACAATTTCAATGTCGTGTCCGAGTTTAAAATTATAGATGGTTAATAATAACATATTATTAATTACAAATGCTCATTTATTAAAAGCTACCCTGAGTCGGCCAATCTTCTTTAGCTAGTTAGTTTTGGGTTGTTTTAGGTAGCGTTTACTGATAGTCTTCGAAGTCAACCAATCTTGTGACATTATAAAATCTGGTTTTCAGAGAACCTATCTTTAGATGGCAGCAACCTAGATTGTTTGACCTCACTTAAAACACGTCTTTTTCAAACGAAAGGCCAACTCCAGTCGTATCTATTGAATTCAGGTTGCCAAGTGTGAGATCTCAGTGAATGCAACCTGTCACGACGCTCATTAGAACAGCTTAAATCTTTCATGGTAATTTGTTCTTCATTAAAGCAGTTGAAGGTGGTCTATACATTGACTTTGCCTCAGTTCAACATTAGGATTAATGGCCGTCTGTTGAAGTATTTGTGTACTTACCTATTGAAAGAACCTACATAACTGAACAAGTGCTAGATCATGAGGTTATTTATTTATAACTTTTGTACACACAAACAATGATAATTAACAAAACATAACTACCAAAAACATAATCGTGTTGGATTTGTCTACTATATGTTTAATATGGGTTTTTTATATATTTTTTATTGGTTATAGGCTGGCATTTGACTACATCACACCTGATGTTAAGTGACGGTGCGGTCGAGGATGGAACATGCCTGCCTAGAAATAGCCTATTCTCTGGCCTTGAAGAGGTCTAGATTATACTTCTACAACATAGGGATGGTTTTATATAATTTCCAACAATAGTATTTAAAAAAAAAACTAAATGTAGTTATCGTAATCGTATCGTAATATAGTATGACATTGGTAACGCCGCCGGCGCCGGTTAGATCTTTGGAAATGTAACTAAGATCAGAGAATTACGCGGTAATATCGTCAGTAACGACGGTTTGCTCTTTGTAAATGTAACTAAATTCTGTATTTTGCGCAATAAAACTTTTGTATATCTTATTGCCCAATTAAATTGAATCAAAATCATATACCTATTTATTTGCTAAAATACGGTTATTGTTACAACAAAATACTGTTGTCATAAGTAGTCAACGATAAAGCTCAGCCTTTTTCTAAAAAAGTTTCTCCAAAATCGGAAATCAACGAAACTAAAAGGTTTTACCGCCTTCACTTTCGCTCTGCATTAATGACAGATCAGAATTACCCTACAATGATAGATTTTAATTCAATACCGAATAATCTGGAGAAAGTTTCCTTTCGAAATGCCTTCATTTTTTAATAGCATACGTGAATATGTGCCGGTATTGTTCGATTATTTCCGCTGTCAGCACCTCGCGGAGTGATGAGCTTAGTGAACTTGACAGCTAATGGCATACATTTGGAACGCGTACGTTACGGAGATGAAGTGAAGCATTAAAAAGTTCAATAAAAAATGAGTCGATTTGTTAAATGTCAAAAGAAAAGAGCAACAAAGCAAACACAGTATGGAAACAGCGATGGCTGATTCATATGTCATACTCGTGAACGGGTGCCGCCTGTGGAGGCTGGTCTGCTCTTGCATACTATTATTTTTATTATTATTAACTATAGTTTAATCTTGTTTTTTTTTCTTTCTTAGACAATTTTTGACCTTTATTAGTGCTGTATGACATTGTGAAAATTTTAACTGGCAACTGATGTAAATTTGCAAACTTAGATATTATTATATTTTATCTTTTGTTTTTTTTAACATGTGTGCTTGTTTTTTATATTTTGTGTTTTTATTTGTGATGGAAAGTGTCCTTTTATGATAGGGCATTTTCCAATATTTTTGACGTTGTAAGGGAGAAAAGAGATTGATACTTGCTGAGTTTCTTGCCGGTTCTTCTCAGTAAGTACAAGATCTCCCGCCCAGAGTAGACTAACGAACCGATGGCATAATGACGTTCATAAGAGCTATTTGTAGCCTAAACTGAATAAATGATTTTGATTTTTTTTTTAATTGCGTAGAGAAGCTTTTTATAACTGTTCCACCGACGCGACGCCGATGACCCCAAGTCCAAGACCCCGATGTTTTAGGCAAAACTTCATAAGCTTTAGGTGACAGCTGCTGGACATAACCGTCACTTAATATGGCTTAGAGGACCTGTACTATTAAGTATTCTGTGTTAGGGGTTTCATAATATTTGGAGGATGTCAGTGAAAAAAAAGTGCATAAAAATATCGTATTGAAAAAATAAATTAAACAAACAATTTCGGACGAAAAAAACAAGTACGAGTACTAACTGGGAATCAAACCAAGAAATGGGTTGGTGGTGGATCTGTGACAGAGGCTGAAATAAAAAAGGTTGTAACGAGACAAACAGTCAATCAATCTGTACTTAATTATGCAATAATATTTAATTTATAAACAACAAGCTTTTTCTCGCCGCGTCGCCTGCTTCAAATCTAATCTGTCAAAGAGGCAAATCCAAAGGAAAAAAACGGAATAAAGCAATAAAAATCATCCAATGTTTAATCTTATGATATCAAGTTCTACTTGTTTATTAGACTCGTACCTCTAAAAGCATTTAAAACCGTTCACTAGCTTCGCAGCGGCACATAATACTTATTGCAGCGGTTCAATCACAAACCAAAAACAGTTTCACATTTATATGTATTGTTTACTAAAGTATTTATTATACTCACAACAATAGACGATAGATCACTTGCCGCGATCGTTAAGAATCACTTTATTATTTTCAATTCAAGGTAAAATCACAATGCAAATCACAATATAGAGCCTATATTTTTACAAAATGGTTATTAGATAGAATCATTCTTAAACTAGGAATTAAATCCGTGACCTCTAGTAGTGCCTAAACTTTTTTATTTTATTTCTTCATATAATATACATTATCATTTGCTGTAAACGCCCCACTTTTGCGCTCAGAATGGAAAACCATAATAGCCTTTTGTTTACCGCCAATAAGTCTCAAAATAATACATTAATAATATTGCACTTACCTCTTTGTTGATTTTGTAAACTCTCTTTACGTATAATTTGACCGTACATACCTGGAACAAACAATAGTTTTAATATTAATAGGATGTTCGAAGCATAAATAAAACATGGCGGTTAATGTACAGCATTTTTTTATGTGACTGCGTCAAGGCTTTTGAGGCATGACCTATACAGGTTCCACGAGTATACCACCGTCTAAATGAGAGAGAGATATGAGTAGCTAGTATGTAAATGGTGCAATAGTTAATGCACCCGGTCTGTGATTGCTGAGGTTAAGCAACTTTCGCAAAGGCCGGTCATCAGATGGGTGACCAAAAGTTTGTCATCTCGAGATCTTCTGTGCTTCGGAAGGCACGTAAAACCTTTGCTCCCGGTTGCAGTAGCAGTCGTTAACAACCACCAAACTGGGCCCGCGTAGTGGTTTATTGGCCTGTTCTCTCTATCCATCCATAGGGAAGGCTCGTGCCCAGCAGTGGGAACATAAAATGAGCTGGTGATGAAATGAGAAACTAAAGCATCATTGTGCAGTTTGGGGTTATTGTTTGTTTTACGTATTGTTGTAATTTCTGTATAAGCCGAACAAATCTGAGAGAAATGACTTTTACTCGCCCACTCGTGTAGCTATAAATCTCTGACGTCGATTTAATATCTGTCTGAGTTATGGCCCTTTGAGCGTACCTCGGACATGTTTCTGGACTTTCCTAACCATTTTAGGCTTGGTCAAAGACCTAGGTACAATCGACCGTTTGCTGCTTGTTATTTAGAACGGTTTTAGAAAGTAATTGGGGAAAGGTTGAGCTAACTATGTCCATCAAATGTTTAAGGGTTATGTTTGTTTTCGTGAGATACTATCTAGGGATGGGTTTCATTATAAATATTGTTGTTGTAGGTGATGTGTATTCGAACAGTCTGATTAAAAGTAAGATTGATAATCTATGGCAACACTCTCTTGCACTCTATGGTTTACAATGTGAAGACGTATTTCTAATTTGTAATTGCTTATAATTAATTAATAAAAGAATTTCACCAAGTAATTACATTAGTACTCATTTACTTTATGTCGAGAAGGCCTCGACATATAAATGGCGACGAGGACGTAAGAATTTACGCATTTTTTATTTTTATATAACCTATTTAACAATTCTATGCCAAGATGGCGTTAAACAAACTACGCAGTTTTTCGGAAGAAGACGATGTAGATTGCTTTATAGAAAGGCTACAGGAATATTTTATTGCCAATGAGGTGAAGGATGCAAAACAAGTGGCAACCTTATTAATAATGGTAGATGAAAGGGTCTACAAGACATTGAATAATAATTTTTACCCTGCTTTGCCTAAGGACAAAACCTTACAGGAAATTAAGGAGGCATTACAAAATAGGAACAAGCAGAGAATATCGCATTTCAGAAAAAGGATATGTTTTGACAACTTGAGACAGTCTGACTCTGAAGGAGTTGCAAAGTGGTACTCCAGAGTAAGAGATGCAGCAGCGGACTGCAATTTTGGTACATTTTTAGAGTTGAGAATAAAGGATAAATTTGTAACGGGCATGAAACAAGGGCCTATACAAGAAAGACTATGTGAAGAAACTGTGGACAAAACTATATCTGAGTTAATTGAAATAGCCTTAAATAAAGAATCAGTACAGCAAGAGAAACAAATTAACAAGGTGACAAAATTTACAAAAAAAGATTCTACAGATAAACCTAAAGAAGCAAGTAAGAATTTAATTCTCAAGTGTATACATTGTGGACAGCCAAATCATAATTTTTCAAAATGTAAATACAAAAATTACAAATGTAAGATCTGTAATAAGATGGGTCATTTGGCAAAAATTTGTAAGAGCAAAGCCAACACAAATAATTTAAATGTAAGTACTGAAAGTGATTTTGTTGACATTTTTACTGTGACTCACCCGCAGTTAAATTATATTTTACCATTTACGTTAGATTGCTACATTAACGATAATTTAATCAGCATGGAGCTGGATACAGGTGCAGCGGTGTCCTGTATTACAAAAAAGATTTTTGATAAGTTTTCGGATGCTAAGTTGGAAAAAACAAGCATCTGTTTAAAAACATACAGCGGGGAAACTTTAAAGCCATTAGGGGAAATGTCAGCAAAATTAAAGTACAAAAATTCTAGTGTGGATTGCAAACTGTTAGTAGTGGAAAAGGGTACTAGGTGCTTATTTGGTAGAGATTTAATTAATAAATTTAACATTAAGTGGCAAGATTACATTTCATTAAATATTGTTCAAAACTCAACGGATGAGAATTTAGAGAAAATTTTACATGATTATGAAGAGGTTTTTAAAAGTGAACTAGGCACTATTAAGGGTGAAGAAATTAATTTAGAAGTTACAGATGATATTAAACCAATTTTTCACAAACCGAGACCAATTCCACACTCTTTTAAAGATAAAGTTGATACAGAGTTAAGTCGTTTGGAAAAGGAGGGTGTAATTGAGAAAGTGGAAAACTCTAAGTGGGGTACACCTTTAGTACCAGTTTTAAGGGAAGATGGAGAAAAATTAAGATTATGTGCAATCTATAAAATCACAATAAACAAATATTTAAAAGATTGTAATCATCCATTACCTAGAATAGAAGACATGTTTGCGGCTTTACAAGGTGGACAAAAATTCACAAAATTAGATTTGAGAAATGCATTTAACCATTTAATTTTACATTCAGACACTGGTGAGTTGTTAGCATGGTCCACACCAAAAGGGATTTATAAACTAAAAAGATTACCTTATGGCACTAAGCCAGCAAGTCAAATTTTTCAAGCAAAAATGGAAAAAGTTTTATTAGGGACAACAGGGGTAGTCAATTTTATTGATGATGAATTGGTTACAGGAGTCAATGATAAGCAACATTTGCAAAATTTAAAAGAGGTTTTAAAAAGATTTAAAGAAGTAGGTATTCGTTTGAACAGAAAGAAGTGTTTATTTTTCCAAGATGAAATTCATTATTTGGGCATGTAATTTCCAAGGAGGGATTAAAAAAGGATAAGTCACATTTAGCGGCTATTGTGGATGCACCACCACCTAAAAATATTTCATCTATTCGGTCTTGGATAGGAATGGTAAATTACTATTCCAAATTTGTACCTCTATTATCAGTCAAATTAAAACCTATGTACAATTTATTACAAAAAAATGTTAAATTTCAATGGTCGAAAGAGTGTCAAGACAGTTTTGAAAATATAAAAAAAGATTTGATTTCGGATAACATTTTAGTTCATTTTGATCAGAAATTACCTCTGAGGTTAGCTTGCGATGCATCTCAGAACGGAATCGGTTCAGTTTTATCACACATTTTACCTGACGGATCAGATCGAATGATAACTTTTATTTCTAGAGTATATACTAAGGCAGAAAAGGGTTATTCTATGATTCACAAAGAGGCTTTAGCTATTTATTGGTCTGTTCAAAAATTGTATCAATATTTAGTTGGCACTAAATTCGAGTTATTGTCGGATCATAAACCACTGCAAGCTCTATTTGGGGAAAAAAAAAGCTTACCTCAAATGGCAGCTGGTCGCTTGCAAAGATGGTCTTTATTTTTAACAGGATTTAATTATACTTTTAAATGTATTAAAGGTACAGAAAATGTTTGTGCTGATTGTATGTCACGGTTACCTATTAATACTAATTTTGAAAATGATAAAAAGGGTGATAATTTTCAAGACCAGGAAAAAAGTAATGACTATATAAATTTTGTAGAAAAGCAAACGGCTATTGACTTAAATTTAATTAGATCAGAAACGAGGAAAGATCCATTATTAAGTACACTTTTTAATATGATAAGGTATGGTTTTCCTACAAAAATTGAAGATGATTCTTTAAAGCCATTTTTCACAAGAAAACATGAGCTATATATTGATAAGAGAGTTATTATGTGGGGTTATAGGGTTTTAATTTCGCAAAAATTACAAAACTCATTACTAACAGAGTTGCATTCTACACATGAAGGTATGGTTAAAATGAAAAACAATGCTAGAGGATATTTTTGGTGGCCTGGTATAGATCAAAGTATTGAAAAGTTTGTCAAAAACTGTAATGTATGCATGTCTATGCGCCCTGAGCCACAAAAATGTAATATTATTTCATGGCCAAAGGCAAAAAAACCATTTGACCGTGTACATGCTGATTTTTTAGGACCTATTGATGGGAAAACAATATTAATAATTATTGATTCTTATTCTAAATGACCAGAGGCTTTCATAATGAAAAGTATAGATTCAAAAACAACTATTGAAAAATTCAGAGAATGTTTTGCTCGTTTTGGTTTACCTAATACATTAGTAACAGATAATGCTGCTACATTTGTTTCGCAAGAGTTCTCGGAATTTTTAAGTAAAACTAAAATCAAACATGAAACTTCTCCGCCATTTCATCCAGCTACAAATGGATTTGCAGAAAATGCAGTTAGAAATTTTAAATCAGGAATGTATAAGGCAATTAAAGACAAGAATAATAAACAGGTTTCCTTTGAAACACTAATGAACAGATATCTTTTTCATTATAGAAATTCTGTATATTGTGTTACATCAGTTACTCCAGCAGAATTAATGTTCCAAAGGAAGCTCAGAAGTATTATTAGTATATATATTTGCTTATAATTAATTAATAAAAGAATTTCACCAAGTAATTACATTAGTACTCATTTACTTTATGTCGAGAAGGCCTCGACATATAAGTAGGTATTCAATTAACAAGATTCAATATTCGAATAAATATTTGTGGGATACTGATTTAAAACAATTATGTAAAAGATTTCATAATAAATAGATACTAATGTTTATTCCGTGCATGATTTACCGTTACGTCAATTAAAGATGTTAGCTATTGATATGGATCATCTAAAAAGAAAGTGGATGCTCTCATTCATGATTAGTATTCATTCGGCAATGTAATGACTGTGTTACGGTGATGACAGGTGCTACGACAAACAGTGATTTGTTACATTTGTATGTTACACATTTCATCATCAAGTAGGTAACACCTTTTTCGAAAGATGACGATGAGTTTTCTGATGTGTTTAAGCCTGATTTCAACCACACCGAATCCTATTATGAACTTCTTGTACATTGTATGTTATAAGGTCTAACAATAAATCTAACCTATCTAATCTAATCTAACTAATAAGCAAACGTTTAAGGGGAGCATCTATACATCACACTGAGCATGCTCACCAAATTTGGTCTAAAACTACAGGCTCGTTACCGAGATAATCAACAAAACATTATCATAATTCACCAAAAAATACACCCTTTCCAAACCCGTACAGATGTACTACACGCACACAAAGATAGCCGTGTGTGTATGAATGTCATACAATGGTTTTTCTATTGTGTGCGTGTATCTGTACACTATCTTTTTGTTGACGCTTGCATGCGTGTTAGTAAAGATACAGCATGTTTCATGATGTGCATTATTTTGATTGATTTAGTTTGTTAGAAAACATAACATTGAAAAATCACTATAAAGCTGGAGCCCATTTTTTGTCATTGTATTCAGAATGATGTATAGATACCACCCTTAAACGTTCGATTATTGATTTTGTTAGACTCTGTATATTTGAGACCTTGCCTCTTCACTCTGATTACTATTATCAGCTAGTGAAGTGCGCGTTCACCTTAGGCATAATCTCTCTTTTTGCTTCGGCCGTATAGGATAGGCCGAGTGCTTAACTGTCGTAAAAAAGAAAACACTTACACAAGACACACTAACACTAGGCAGTAGTTAGGGTTGCCAACCCTACTATATAATATCGTATCCTACTATTTTAGGCGTCTAACTACTATTATTTTAAAGATATATTATAGTAGGCGAAACTACTATATTTTTATCATAGTTTTCTGTGATGAACACAAAGTGGAAAGATGAGCGCAACAGAGCCAGTATCGGTCTGATAATAACAGAGTTAATGGTTAAAAATAAAAACCAAATAGTAAAAGCTCAAAGCAGCAAAAAATATATATTTAAGAAATAAAATAAATATTTTTAAATATGCTATATATTTTTAATTATTTCCTAGCAGTAGTATACAGTTATGAGAGCAGCTATTGCCTAGCCTATTAGCTATTCCAAATTCTAAACTTTTTATGATCGAGAATCAAGAGCGAAACAATCCGAGGGCGCCTTTTTCACCTGTTTGTATTTATTGTTTTCTAAAGTTTACGCGAACACTACACATTGAAATGAAACAACTTTTACGGATCTAATGCGAGTAGATCCGTAAAAGTTGTTTCATTTCAATCTGTTTGTATTTGCTTATTGTGCAGGCCTATAAATGTTTCTATATTACTTTCTTTCTAAAACCTCGGCTAGTGTGCCAAGTCGTGGCAATTTAGCTCTAGTTTTAGTGCATGGCAGAACAACGACAATGAAGGCTAAAAAAATATGATTCCGCTCATTGATGCTACTTGCAAGTATCTGTAATCGTTCAAGTTGTTGATTCCCCTCATAGTGAAAGTATAAGATCACCTTCATTATTTTGAATTTCAAAAATATTTTGCTTTCGAATTGTAGCAACCAGATGTTTACACTTACCTACTTCAACAATAGTTATATTGTGAGGCAAGTGTGCATTACAACAACATAGAGGCTGGCACCGGTCGACTTAACATTCGATAAAAGCTTGTCATCACTAAAATGGAGTGTCTCAAACTCGAACCTGTCCGCTTTGAATGGCATGGGACAGCGGCACAACGATGTTCGTTTATTTTGTATATTATATTACGTGATTGTAATTTGGTTGAAAAGATGGAGAAAAAGAAATAAGCCTCCTGAGTTTCTTGCCAGCTCTTCTCGGTCGAAGGCTCTCCCAAAACCCGAACTGGTGGTAGATTCAATAGTTTAGTCTAAACTAACTTTTTAGTTTTATGATTTATAGTTTTGACGTCAATAAGTTCCTGTGAAGGGTTATCTATACTACTATATAAATCTGTTGGCTCTGTGTGTACTTGCAATTTTTCTGACAAATTTTGGGATAAATATTCATTTGATGACTCACTGTCACCAACTCTACGATTTTTGAAATTTTTGTCTGTCTGTCTGTCTGTCTGTATGTCTACTTTTAACTCAAGAACGGCTTGACCGATCTTGATGAAAAATTGTATGCAGTAAGAACATGCCATTGTGCAAATGATAGGCTACATATAATGTTGGTAAATCTAATAATTATTTTGATTAGGTAGCATTCATTGATCCATTATATTCGCACAGCGAAGCGGGCGGGTGACGGCTAGTGTTTAATAAAATGATTTGACTTTGACTATGACTTATAGCAAATAAATGGTATAGTGGTCTACAGGTTGTTCCGCTCCCGATCCGGACCTATCGGAGAATCTAGTAGAGGATGGGGACATGCTGCGTGATGTCATTCACTCTTGACACTTTTTTTTTTGGAGAGAGATTGCTTATTGCCTCAAACGGCATTTTCAGCTTCACCGGGCTTGTTTGGGGGCGGCGAGAAACTTTAAGGGTTCCTCAATAATAATTAAAATAAAATTATTGTTACTGACCTGTATCTCAACTTCCCCTTTTTTTCAAGATGTTTAAATTTATATTTATTTTTTATATATTTTTAAATAATAATAGAGACTATTGACTATTATATTTATAATTGTCCCGTGTGGTGCCGGGGATAAAGAATTGCATCACCCCATCTCAACCCGTGGGTGTCGTAAAAGGCGACTAAGGGACCATTCCAGAGGATGGGCAGCATCATCTCTCTGAGGTTACCTTCAACCTACTGCGATCGCCAACCCGCCTGCCAAGCGTGGCGATTATGGCAAATACCCCCCATGACATGCACACCAGCAAAAACCGGCCCCTAGTCCCCGGCGGCCCCGCTCGCCCTAGCTACGGTAGCGGCCAAGGCAGCGACGGGGCAGGGGGTGCTAAGAATCTCCGGCAGAGACCTGGCTACCGCCAACAACGAACTCTGGCCCTGGCAACATTTAACACGCGCACATTACGGACTGACGAGAAGATTTACGAACTGGAGGAAGAATTGAGCAAGATACGGTGGGACATAGTTGGATTATCTGAAGTCCGAAGAGAGGGGGAGGACTCGATAATCCTCAAGTCCGGTAACTTGCTCTATTTCCGGGAGGGCGAACAACTGTCCCAAGGTGGTGTCGGGTTCATCGTCCACAAGTCCCTCGTGAACAACGTTGTCGAGACCGGGAGTGTGTCGCCTAGGGTAGCGTACCTTATACTCAGAATAACCAAACGGTATTCGTTGAAGGTCATACAGGTTTATGCTCCTACTACGACACACCCTGACGATGAGGTGGAAGTTACGTATGAGGACATCTCTAGAGCCATACAAGCCTCCAAAACTCATTACACCGTTGTCATGGGAGACTTTAACGCAAAACTGGGCAAACGAAGCGGCGATGAGATGAGAGTGGGACGATTTGGGGTTGGTAATCGGAACTCCCGGGGCCAACTGCTGGCGGACTTTCTTGAGAGGGAGGGCCTCTTTATGATGAACTCCTTTTTCAGGAAAGCTGAACACCGCAAGTGGACCTGGATGAGTCCCGATGGTGCAACAAAAAACGAGATTGACTTTATCATGTCGACGAGGAAGCAAATATTCAATGATTTCACTGTGACCAATGCGTTTAAAACTGGCAGCGATCACCGGTTGGTAAGAGGCACATTGAATATCAACGTTAAGCTGGAAAGACGTCGATTGGTAAGGTCTACGCTCCGTCCTGCACCCATCCAAATCCAAAACCCCGAAAGCTTTCAGCTCGAATTGCAGAATCGCTTTGAGCGCCTAAATAATTGTGAAAATGTGGACGAATACAGCAACAGGTTTGTGGAAACTGTCCAAACGGTTGGGTCCAAGTTCTTTAAAACCCACCGTGCAAAAGAAACCAAAAAGTTCTCAGACCATACCCTAAAACTAATGGAAGAGCGGCTCGCAATGGTTCTGCTTTCCTCAGGTGATGCGTCTCAGTTTCGGCGGCTAAATAGGCAGATCTCGAAGTGTATGACTCGCGACACGCGCCAATTTAATACTAACCGTATTAAAGAAGCCATTGAGCGGAACAAAGGCTCAAAAGTGTTCGCAAGAGATCTGGGTATTGGGCAGTGCCAACTGACGACGCTGAAAACCGATGACGGCAGAACTGTCACGACCAGGTCCGATGTTATGGGAGAGGTCGAGAAGTTCTATGGACAGCTTTACACATCCACACGGCCACCTGTACAAAGCTTAGCTAAAGACCCTAGAGCTAAGTTAACCCGGCACTATACCGAAGACATCCCGGACATCAGCCTATACGAGATTAGTATGGCTCTCAAACAGCTCAAAAACGGCAGGGCACCAGGTGCTGACGGAATTACGACCGAGCTTCTGAAAGCAGGCGGAAGACCGGTACTCGTAGCTCTTCAGAAGCTATTTAATTCCGTCGTACTAGGGGGCAGAACGCCAGAGACGTGGCACGAAGGTATGGTGGTACTGTTCTTCAAAAAGGGCGACAAAACCCTGCTGAAGAACTACAGGCCCATCTCACTTCTAAGCCACGTCTACAAGCTGTTTTCGAGAGTCATAACGAATCGTCTCGCACGCAGGTTTGATGACTTCCAGCCTATCGAACAAGCCGGTTTCCGAAAAGGCTTCAGCACCATAGACCACATACATACGCTGCGGCAGGTTATACAGAAGACCGAAGAGTATAACCAGCCTCTTTGCTTAGCGTTTGTGGACTATGAAAAAGCCTTCGATTCGATTGAGACATGGGCCGTGCTACAGTCTCTCCAGCGGTGCCAAATTGACTATCGGTACATCGAAGTGTTGAGGTGTTTGTATGAAAGCGCCACTATGTCAGTCCGTCTTCAGGACCAGAGCTCGAAACCTATCCAGTTGCAGCAAGGAGTGAGACAGGGAGATGTGATTTCTCCGAAACTGTTCACTGCTGCACTGGAAGATGTTTTCAAGCTTCTGGACTGGAAAGGACTCGGCATCAACGTCAACGGCGTATACATCACTCACCTTCGGTTTGCTGACGATATAGTGGTCATGGCTGAGACCCTGGAAGACCTCGGCACAATGCTCGGTGACCTCAACAGAGTCTCTCAACAAGTGGGCCTTAAAATGAACATGGAGAAGACGAAAGTTATGTCGAACTCACGTGTCGTACCCACTCCTCTGAAGGTTGGGGACTCTGCCCTTGAAGTTGTGGACAATTATGTTTACCTGGGACAAACGGTCCAGCTAGATAGGTCCAACTTCAGCAAAGAGGTCAATCGTTGAATCCAATTAGGCTGGGCAGCGTTCGGTAAGCTTCGAAATATCTTCTCGTCCGATATACCGCAGTGTCTCAAGACGAAAGTCTTTGACCAGTGTGTGTTGCCAGTGATGACATACGGGACTGAGACGTGGTCGCTCACTATGGGCCTCATAAAAAGGCTCAAGGTCACTCAAAGAGCAATGGAGAGGGCTATGCTCGGGGTTTCTCTGCGTGATCGAATCAGAAATGAGGAGATCCGCAGAAGAACAAAGGTAACCAACATAGCCCGAAGAGTTGCTAAGCTCAAGTGGCAGTGGGCAGGGCACATTACTCGCAGGACTGATGGCCGCTGGGGCGGGATAGTCCTGGAGTGGCGACCGCGTACCGGAAAGCGCAGTGTGGGCAGGCCTCCAACAAGGTGGACCGACGATCTGGTGAAGGTTGCGGGAAGCCGCTGGATGCGAGCAGCACAAAACCGGTCGTTGTGGAGATCTTTGGGGGAGGCCTTTGTCCAGCAGTGGACGTCTTTTGGCTGAGATGATGATGATGACGATGAATAGAGACTAGAGTCACCTATCACCTACTACCGACGACGCTTTGCGTTTCAATATTAAAAGTTGTTTAGTTTTTATTACCTAAGATTCATAGCACAGTATATTAATGATTATTAACATATAATTTTACGCAAATATTGTTGCGATCAAATTACAAAACAGTATATCAAAAAACAATTATTTAAAAAAATACTGATTTCTAAAGATTAGTTATAATACGTTACAATATATTTTTACAATCAAGGTTGTAGATACGTATAGATAGATAGGTTATACATATTACGATTTTAATTAACCTTTTCATAGATGTTGTAATTGAGAAAAAAATATGTTTGTTTATTTATTTGTCTCATTTCACCTCATTACCTAAGCTGAAGTCACGGCTACAATTACGCTGAGTAATCCCACGTAATCTCACGCAAATCGGACCAACATCGCGTTTGAGAAACGATTCGCATTCGACAGTAGGTAGGTAATTGGTATGTACTCAGACGGCAAAATAAATAAATGATATAAACTGCTCCTATTGTATTATTTGAAGTGTTTTGAAACCAGTCCGCTCTTAGCAGAAAATATTACATAATGTACTGACATAAGATAAAAAGCAGAATCATTTTTTAAAAACTGATACCTACATGTGAAATAGATTGTTACGTAGGTACACATGTGATCTATCGACTCAGTAATTTGTGCTGCGTTGCTGAAATTGTTGTTAGATGCATAGCTCTGACGACGTATGCAATGTCGGTTAGCATTATCAGATACCACGTTTATTATCGTCACGTGACTGATATAAGATGAATTCGAGATTCAGGATGAATTCGAGATTCAGGATGCATTCGAGATTCAGGATGAATTCGAAATTCAGGATGAGTTCGAAATTCAGGATGAGTTCGAAATTCAGGATGCATTCGAAATTCAGGATCAATTCAAGTTTCAGAAGGTTCTGTTTGTTCATTATTTCATAATGACGTCACTGCACTAAAATGACAATGTTTGGAGGTTCTTGATTCAATTTCGAGGTCGGGCAAAGGTTTCGGATATATTAATGCATAACCCGCGCTTGTGATCACCAACCCAACCGACATTTATGGCAAGCGTAGTGATTAAGCCATACCCATCAATTGGAGCGACTTGATTTCAATGAATTTCCCTGTGTGGTGCCGGGGTTAAAGAATTGTACCACCCCATCTCTTCCCATGGGTGTCGTAAAAGCCGACTAAGGGACTCATTCCAGAGGATGGGCAGCAGCATCTCTCTGAGGTTACCCTCAACCTACTGCGATCGCCAACCCGCCTGCCAAGCGTGGCGATTACGGCAAATACCCCTCATATCCTTGGGGGAGGCCTTTGTCCAGCAGTGGACGTATTTTGGCTGAGATGATGATGATGATGATGATTTCAATGATGGAGGCCTTTGCCAAACAGGGTGACACACCCTGCTACACACTGCTTTAAAGTTTATACTGACACCCCCTACCTTACGGTTATAAAGTTAGGTGTCAGACGTCCTTATGCAAGCACAAGGGACCATCTACGTCAGGTCATAACGCCAGATCAGAACACGCCGGTACGCATCCTTCATCCGGTATTTTTAAGACTAGTGTCTCGAGCTAGTTGCCCCGTAGACACGTATAGTTCACTACCTAATACTCAGATAGGTTACCGGAGCTGTAAGCTCGCTCACTTCTCGTTGCACTAAGAGTACAACTCGCAGATACCACTGCTCGGGTCGTCAACTCTAAAGTCGACTACCAAATGTCCTCTTTGGTGGCGGAGTTGTAAGCCCACTCACTTCTCGGATCCCATCCAGGCACCTGATCAATTCCAAAATCCTACGCGGCTAATTCAACCGGAGTCTTTTGCATCTAGCGGGTGCCTCTACTAGTTTCTTGGAGATGTTGGAAGCCTACTCAATAAAAACCACCGAGCAGAACAACCAACTATGGACAACTCACGTGCCCTGCAGATCCTTTCGCTTCAGGCCCCCTCCGGACCGCTACTCGGACCCGCGCGCTGTGCAGGAAATGGAAGCCTGGCCAGACCTCAACCAGGCAGACGAACATTCCCACTTCTACAGCTAACCACATGCCACCACGAGTCCGCCACCACGAGTCCAAACAAACAGGTTGACAGTAAGTATATAGGATTACTTGCTTACTACTTCTACTTATTTACCACGAGATCGAAACAATGCAATAAGGTACATGTACCTGTACATACATGTACATGTACTTGTGTACATGTACCTGTTATGCGACTCGAAGACTTAAAGAATCAGTGAAAGGCGTTGCTTGTTCTTAAAGTATTCTTTCTAGGAACCGTCTATAATTTATGTAAAGCACGTTACTTTATGGCAGGCCGCCGGAGCAGGCAGGATGTAAATTGGGCGCGGCCTCACTCACGTTCACGTAGCTTATGCGCAAGAGCGTGGGAGACATTATACTCTACATTTGTCGTGGGAGTTCGTCGATAAAGAAAACTTCTCGATCAATGGGCCTCCTGATTATATCGCTAAACAAATTAGTTTCTATCCCAGCGTAACTGTTATGTAAATAAAGGAAGTTTTTGTAAGAACTTGCGAAATAACTTGCGTGTTTTGAATACGAACGACTCGGAGAATCTAGTAAGGGACGGGGACACGCTTGGGTGATGCTATCCCTAACCCTCTCAGTCAAAGTCAAAGTCAAAGTAAAAAAAAACCGGCGAGCCTTGCAGTAGTCGCATATGATGTGTAACATTTGACATCTCACCTTAGTAATAAGCAATTATAACATTATATTCTGAAAAAAATGGGTCAGGTAGGTATTACATCATTTTATAACTATAAAATAAAAGCAGTAAATACTAATTTGGAGACATTTGAAATATCAAAATGACCTTTAATAGTTTATTCATTGCCTTTAATAGTCAAATGGCTCAATATGTCACTTAAAATAATAATATGTCATGTTCATAATATCGATTTTAAATTTACAAAATGGCGCGCGCTTGCTCGCTTTCCCGACTTCCTGTCACACTGTTACACCTACTTCCGTGACAGTTTACGAAATCACTCCCACAAAATGTATATATAGAAAGCGAGAGATGTAAAGGCCATATGCGGTCAACAGCAATACTTTAAAAAAATCTCGCGTAGTTCCAGGGCACTTTTGAATTACCTACTAAATTAAAACTGTTACAAAAATGTTGTCACCATATATTTGTTGGCCGAAAAGTTTAACTCTAATAATGACCAAGTATAGACTTGGAAATGAGTCAATTTTATTTACAAATAGAATTCGAACCTAAAAAACATATTATTTTCAACAGCTAACGAATTTGTTTCTATGTTCGCCACAGAGTTTTTGTAAAACTTTTTAAATAAAAAGCGTAATAAGTATAAAATAAAATAAAAATTTGACCGACACCTTTACCTTATTATTCAGTGATTATCATTCCGAAGATCATTCGGGTTACCGTACCGTTATCCGCCGACATCTACAGACAAATTGCCACATCTGTGTTGACACCCGCGTGGCCTTTCACATATTTGTTTTACTTCACTACGGGGAAGCCACTTGGCCTCCATCTCACTTGATAGTAAACGACGATTAAGCGGGAGATGGAAGCTGGCTCCACACGATCATCAATCGCTGATCAAAGCATCGGTAGCCAAACGGATAAAAGTTATTTAGAGTAGTTGTTCTGTTAAAGGAATAAAAGTCATCTCTGTAGTTTTCAGTTTATTATGTCCAACCTCATCGAGATAGACCTCGACGCCACATTTAGCACAAAGGCAATCATCATCATCATCGTCAGCTCATGTTTTTGTCCCCAATGTTGGGGCACGAGCCGTCCCTAACGATGGATAGGGAGAACGGGCCATAAACCACCACGCGGGCCTGGGACCAACGATTTTACGTGCCTTCCGAAGCACAAAGGAGCTCGAGATGATAACTTTTTGGTCATCCAACTGATGACCGGCCTTTGCGAAAGTTGCTTAACCTCAGCACTCGCAGACCGGGCGCGTTAACCACTGCGCCATCGAGCTCCTCATAGAAGGAAAACATACTCAATTTATCTAAATTTGTATAGGCTCTGTGTAGATACTCCTTTTTTTTTGGAGAAAGACGTGAGAGTACGTATGTATGTTTGTATTGAGATAGAAGACTAAAAACACAGTGTGTGGACGTCATACCTGCTACGCCCATATACCTACTCGGGTTGGATGTGAGATGTCTGAGTCTGTGGTTCATTCCCCTTAGTTCTTTTAAACTACTGACGTGAACCCATACCTAACACAAGCATATCAGCTTTCTACGAGTAGGTGGGCTAACAGAACTGTTATATGTTAATAGCGTATTTATAACAATCTTTAAGAAATACTGAGGAACCAAGGCAATGTTACTGGAAATATTATTGAGCATGGTAACCAATCTGTGGCGGTAGCCAAAGTAAAATTTAAGAAAACGATAGCAAAGTTCGAAAAGAATAAAATGTATGGGATTGACATAAGATTGACCACGCGATTTAGCGCGGCTTATGTCAATCCCATACATTTTTTTTTTCCTTTAGTTGATGGCTTCGTGCGATTAGCACATTTAGCCAGTGTCAAAGTAATTTTTCTTACAAGTAATACATAAATATACAAATCCTTCCAGTACGTACATAATGATGATGAATGATAATAGAAATGAGATGTGAGAAATGATATACCCCCCAACCCCTCGAGTATCTCAGTAAAGATGTGGGGCTTTACTAAGTCCTCGGGCAACTTCTTGAGAGAATTTGAAAAGTGAAGTTGCACTGTTTTGTTTCATTTGCCAACACTCATGCACACTCACGAACACTTAACGGTTAATAATCCACCATTATTTCACATTAATATTCGACATATCACAAATTTTAGAAAATAAAACAAAATCGCAGACATGACTCTTCACTTTCCCGCCAAGAAGTCATACATTTTATTATTTTCGAACTTCGCTATCGTTTTCTTAATGTTACATTGGCTACCGCCACTGATGACATATCGTTGCGACAACAGTTGCTTAGCTTTTTCAATTGCACACGTTTTCAGTAACTGTGCCGATGAGCTTAATGATGTTTATGGTTAACGATAATTTTCACACACTGTTAAAAACTTTCTTTAATATAAATGTTTGGTATTATTACTTTGTTGCATGTTAGATGCGCAATGAATATAATGTAATGTTTCAATGGTAGTTACTTGAATTGTATTACACGGCAATTAAGCAAGAAGGCGGTCTAAGGCGGGATAAGAGTGCCCTTTTAATGGTGACGAAAACTCAGAGATCCGATGCAGCGATAATTGGAGACAATCAACAATGTTATGGTCTATCGCAATCGCAACCGATGCTTAGTTGTTTTATGTTATGTTTTATGTTTATATATTATAAAATAAAAAAAAAATAAAAAAATAAATAATATAAAAATAAATAAATAAAATAAATATGGTCGAATTGAGAAACTATATACATATTTTTTATGTGTTCGCGCATAACTTCGTCGTTTATGAACCGATTTGGATGATTCTTGTTTTGTTAGAAAGGAGATATACCAAGGGTGGTACCATAGTAAGGAAACCAGTGTTTGATGATGGCATCCCAGAGAAATCGAGGGGAACCTTTGAAAATCGTAGTGGTGACTAGTAAGTTTGTAAATTTTTTCATTAAGTATTTTAAAGCACTACTATTTAATAAGGGTCTGGAGTCGATCTGATGATGGAGCCGAAAGACAGTCGAGGGAACTCCTCAACGATTTACAGCAATTACATGGTGTTTGGGCTTGATTAATTTGTATTGATAAGAACTTTACACCTAGATGGGTTGTGACTGTTATTGGGGGTCTGATGACGAAGACGAATGACAGCCAAGGGAACTCCTCAACGTTTTACAATAGCTATTTTGTGTTTGGACTTAATTCATTTCTGTTGATGAGAACTTTGCATCCATATGGGTTACTAGCTGTGCTCGCGACTTCGTCCGTGTGGAATAGTAACTTTCGGTAGCATTTTTAATTTTTTGGGCTCTTGTTCCCGTTTTTGCAACATTTTTATCTGACACTTCGCTCCTATTGGTCGTAGCGTAATGTTATATAGCCTAAAGCCTTTCTCGATAAATGGACTATCCAACACAAAAATATTTTTTCAATTCGAACCAGTAGTTCCTGAGATTAGCGCGTTCAAACAAACAAACTCTTCAGCTTTATAATATTAATATAGATATGTGCCTTTACAGGTGATGATGGAGACCATAGACAGTCGAGGGAATTCCTCAACGATTTACAGCAGTTACCTTTTGTTGAGCTTACCTTATACGATTCAGTATGCCAAAATGTTCAGTTCGTACAAAAATAATACCTAGTTAAGATTGAAGTTTTACATAGGAATACCTACCTACTAGGCCGTCGTTTCCTCATCATAAAAAAAAGTAAAAACAGCTCTAAAAAGCAAGAAATAATACTGAAATTATATTATGAATTACCTAGATACGCATATCAGTTTTAAAGAAGGTCTATTGAAGTCGGGTGGGGCTAAAACAATAAAAAAGTGACAACTATAAAAGTTTAAATGAAACAAAATTGTCCCCCAGCTGACCACTAACCACCCGACTTCAATAGACCTTCTTTAAAACTGATATACGTATCTAGGTAATTAATAATATGATTTCAATATTATTACTTGCTTTTTAGAGCTGTTTTTACTTTTTTCAGTTTTCTGTTTTTTGAAGTCGGTTTTTTATATTATTAACTAGGGAGGGACAAGCCCTTGCCTGAGGTAGTCAACCTTAATACTCCCGAATTCCCGATGTATTCCACTCATATCCCGACTATATTTTTAATAAGTATGTTTAAAGCTTTAAAGTGCTTTCTTCCGATGTGAACGACGCGCGTTGTAAAATTGTGCAAATTAAAAAAAATAGATACATTAATGATTATTTTTTATGACATTTCATTTGATGATGATGAACGAAATATGATTTTCATCATCGTCCTATATAATGCACAATAAAAACATGGAGAAATTGGGCCATAATAACAAACCTATTAGGTACTTACTATCTGTATAGAAATCAATTAATTCGTTTTTAAACTTAAGCCTACAATCTCCGCGTGTACAGACGCGCGAAAAACGTAGAAACGTGCAGCGTGGTAAAACTGGGTAAATATTTTGTTATATTTTTTTTAGCGCAGAAATTTCGCTGTCCAGTACTACTATCCTGTCACTTCGTAACAAGGGGCAGATACCTGAATCTATCCTCGCGGCTGCTAAGACTTTTGTGACGAAGAAATTCCGTCTGTCCCCCGGCTCTGCCCCTCTAGGGTGATAGATGAGAACTAAAAGTTTCGTCTGTCTCCTCGTCAGTAAAAAAGGTTCAGATGAAGCTTTTATAGATTCTGGAACGTGACAATTTCGTTTGCTTTAATACTTGGATACTTTAAAATTGCCAATGTATCTACAGTGAGCTTATCCTGTCTCGCCCGATTACAGCCAGCATTACGGTTATTTAAGTTTCAAACCGCTCTTTGCTGTAACGTTTCGCAATGCATCCTGTACGCCCCCGTATCTCCAGATCGATAGCACCTGTTCCTGAACAATGGCGCTCGTTCACTTTCGTTGGCGCAGGCGCCTCGTTATGCGCCACTCGCGCGCAAATCGTGACCAAACAAGATCAGTTCCCTTTCGACCGTCACGAGCTTTCCACCGATGACTCGGAGCATCTATTAAGCTCGATAATATCATGGCGATGTAGAAGCGCTTTAAATGTCAGTTATTATGTCAGGAGTCAGAACCTTCAACATCACCTTAGTAAGTAAGTACCTTTAACAACATACGTCAGTTTAAACGGTTTTATAGCCCTCTTATCTTCCTGGAGCTGTCATATTCGAGGGCATGACTAGAATTCATTAAAAAAATATATGATCAAGTCTTTTCCAAATTGTAATTTGTTCGCAACAAAATTTGCGTAAAATTGTATATAAGTATATAACCATAACCACAGCTATAAATTTAATTGGTTTTTGCTGTTGCATAGGTACTTACGATATGACATAGGTAAGCAATAAGTTTATGACATGTGCAATGGCCTATGTTTACATTTTATTTATCTTAATTATTACATTATTTAACATATAAAAATTATGTAACCTAAGTATACCGATTTTCATAAACGCATGCCGCATGTATATAACATTAAGTTGAACCACACTTCATTACACGGATGACTTGCATTGTGTGTACCTTTAACATTAGAAATTAGCCGATGGAATTAACAATTTAAGATCAAGCTGTTTTCTTCCTTTTATAAGATTTATTACATTGATTTCTTAGGATAAATATTGTGGTAATAGATATGGAGAGCTTGACAATGGCAGAGTAAAGCGGGAAAGGGGACCATGTCGCGCAACACGGGATTTATTAACGCTGGGAAGCTAAAATCAAACAGAAAAATATACTTAATATAATTCAAATACCATGTTTTCAAAAGAATCATTTGTTTCATTGCCGCGTGTCCTATTTAATGCTCTAAGGTCCTATCCTACCTAACAAAATACAGTTTATTTTGGTATTTTATACACATGACATAAGTCAGTTTCTCAGGTCATCTTTTTACTTTACGCATTTTTTGTATTTTTTTGTTATTTTGTCATAAAGATTGCTCTGGATTTTAAACACACCTAATATTGAGAATAAAAATTCAGTTTCAAAAAAATTGTGTGTTCTAGATTTGTATTTACTGATATTCTTATGACTGAGCTATTTGTAATTAAAACAAAAAAACATATATATTTAAAGCCTTTTAGTTAAGTGAACCAGAATATTGTTAATTTAACTACATTCTTTGTAAAATATGTGAGAGCTATCTTTATTTTAGACTTAACTAGAAAATTCTTGTATAGTGTACACAATCCGATTTGTAGACATTTTGTAGCTGAAGCTCGATGGCGCTGCGGTTAACTCACCAGGTCTGCGATTCCTAATTTAGAAGGCATGTAGATCCAAACTCATCATCAGCTCAGATAAGTCCCCACTGCAGGGCGAGCCTTCCCTATAGAGGGATAGGGAGAACGGGCCATACACCACCACGCGGGCCCAGTGCGGGTTGGTGGTTGTAATCGACTGCTAATGCAGCCTACTTACTTAATTTTGACATTGAATGGGCGCCTTTGGCTTTCAAAGTAAAAAGTAAATAGTGTTGAATAATTTCGGCGGGCTGGTTAGAACCACGATAGCTCAATTGGAAGAGCACCTGACCCGGTATGTCAGAAGGGTGCAAATTCAAATCCTGCTCGTGGAAATTTTTTCAACATTTGTGTTTTTGTAATTTGTTCGCAACAAAAATTTGCGTTAAAATTATATAAACAATTTTACTTAATTTTGTTTTTGTTAACATACGATGTGGTAATAAAGTTGAAATATTTTTCTCCGTGCTATTACGATACCATTTTAACATAATGAAGGGTACAGGGGAAAAGGGGCCATTGTCAAATGTGACTCATTGTGAGAAAAAAGAAAAACCTTTATTTACTTTGTATACTTATTTATTTAACACTAGATCCAATTCAAATTCAAATTCAAAAATCATTAATTCAGTTTAGGCTACAAGTAGCTCTTATGAATGTCGCTATGCCATCGGTTCGTAAGTCTACTCTGGGCGGGAGATCTTGCACTGAGAAGAACCGGCAAGAAACTCAGCAAGTGTCCAGCTCTTTTCTCCCTTACAGCGTCAAAAAAAATAAAAATTGGAAAATGCCCTATCATAGCAGGACACTTTCCATTACAAATAAACACAAAAAATATAGAAGACAACCACAACATGTAAAAAAACAAAAAAAATAAACAAATCTAATATATCAAATTTACATCCGGTATAAGTTTCAATTTCCACAATGTCATACAGTACCACTACAGTACTCTAATAAAAGTCAAAAATTGTTTAAGAAAAACAAAGTCAAACTATAGTAATTAATACTAACAATAAGATAAGTATGCAAGAGCAGACCAGCCTCCACAGGCGGCACCCGTTCACGAGTATGACATATGAACGGCACTTAAAACTATAAATAAATAAATAAATAAACTTTCCTACACTCACACCAATTATCAAGCCCAAGAGAAGCTTTGTTATGTAACTCGTTAAATGGCTACTAGACAACGGATAAACATACTTAAATACTAATTACACATAGAAAACACCCGGACCCGAGACAATTTAGAAAAACAATAATTTCTAAATTGACCCGACCGGGGATCGAACCCGGGACCTCAGAGATGGCGACACCATGAAACCGGTGTACAAACCACTCGACCAAGGAGGTCGTCAATTGACAATGAGCTTTTTTACAATTTTAGTATTTATGTATTTTCAATTCTAACTCAATTTAATTAAAATACTCCAGATACGTGTAATAAAAGTATTATAATAACCTACCACTTTAATGAGAATACTTAAATTGATTAAAGAAATAAATGAGGATAAAAATGATCATAGTCATCGACTTTGATCCTTTTATCCTTCCTTTTTCCTACTACCTTTCATATGAAGGGTGACATTGGTCTTTCTTTGATGCAGCCATACAATTTTTTTTGGGTCCCTTGTGCGCTATGATCTTTTTTAGCGTTTTTCATTAATAGAGCCAAGAAGCTTTTTTAATTTTGCAATAGATGGCATTGTTAACTCAATTTGAGTGACAAGTTGACAATGTATTCCTCTGTACCCTTCATATGTGTTGAATCGTTTAACGTTAATAGAAGCATTGGTAGGTAGAGCTTATTTAAAACATACTTCAGTAACCGCCATTTAATTTTTTCAATTTATTTCAATTGCAATACTGCCAAATGTAATTAACAACTTTTCCTTAACATACAAAACATGATTAAATTGATGTCGATGTCGATTAATTTCCAGATGGTTTGTGCTTGACATTGTTGAGTTTTTAGAAGTTTATATCGTCAATCAACAATAATTGCAGCTTGCACCAGCTGCTGATTATGGTGTTGGGTAAGTAGTAGAAGCCTTTAAATAGTTATAATTAGACATTAAATATCATCCAAGCAAAGAGCAAAGGTGTGGTCAGGTAAATTCGGTAATAATAGATGTTACGACAACAACCCAGGCTGTGGAAAGGACCAACAACGGCTTATTATGTTTTCAAAAACGCTCAAAGAAACTCAATATTTTATATTTAGTCAAGGCAAAATAGGAAAGTCTTTTAACTTCAGTTATTACGTTACAACACTTTATACAATACTCAGAATCAGATAATTTTTTTTATATTAAGTAATAATGTTCTATGGATTGTATCTACAATTAAACATTATGTTGATATAGCTTATGCCGTTCTCGTGTGCGAGCTGCTGCGCTGGCACAGCGTCGCGGCGGCCCAAACGTGTGTGTCGAAGAAGCCCGTGTGCGCCAGCGACGGCAACACCTACGCCTCCATCTGCCACCTCAACAAGGCTATGCTCAAAGACAGCAGCCTGCAGTTGATACACAGCCGACCCTGCCGGCAACTCGTCAAACAAAAATTACTGAGCCTAGATTATTATTTTTCTAGAAGTGAATACCCAGAATCTAAACTGAATTTCGCATTCTCTCCAGAAGGTTTTCAGACTCAACTGAAGGCTTGTCCTCTAGTTTATTCTCCAGTGTGCGGTACAGATGAGAAAACCTACGGAAGTAAATGCTTTTTATCGGCTTATGCTGTGTTTGAGCCAACACTTACAGTTAAACACATAGGTGAATGTCATACTGTTGGAAGAACAAGACAACGATTGTCTAAATTATTTAAACACAACCCTAACGTTTTAGGGGGAAGTATAAATCATCCCCCCTCTCCCTCTTGCCCTCCTGTTTGGGATCCAGTGTGCGGTACAGATGAAAACACTTATGACAACAAGTGTGCTCTACAATATAAGGCTTTGCTAGAGCCACTACTTATGCTTCAATACGACGGTGAATGTACCCATAACGAAGATCTATTAGGGGTCTACCAGAGACCTAAAAGGAAAACGTGGAAAAAGCGGCAGAAAATTAAAGGAAGAAATCCACCTAAGTTTAACAGTTATGAAATTCATGTGTAAACTGTTCGATGGGAATATTACGAGAATTGTGTGAAAAAGTTGTAAATGAAAGAACTTTTTATTTATAGTGCCTTACAATTAAACAGAGAATAAGCTCCGAATAGTTATTCAATGTTTTGTTCCTTATTTATTTTTATTTATTGGTTATAGGCAGGCATTTGACTACACCTCACCTGATGTTAAGTGACGGTGCGGTCGAGGATGGAACATGCCTGCCTAGAAATAGCCTATTCACTCTAGCCTTGAAGAGGTCCAGATTATACCTTTCAGGGAACACATTCGCAGGCAGCGCGTTCCATTCCCTAGCTGTACGCACTAAGAAAGTTGAACCGAATCGGCTCGTGCGACAAGGTGGCATATCTACAACATAGGGATGGAACTCGCGCCTCGCGCTCCGATAGCGGAAAGTGGATGGTGGGATTAGGTCGTGCAACTCCTTCGCGCACTTCCCGAAATGAATCCTGTAGAAGACCGACAGACGAGCCACCCTACGCCGATGTTCTAGATTTTGCAGCTTGGCGTCTATCAGGGCAGGGTCACCAATGAGTCTCTTAGCTCGTTTTTCAATCGAGTCCAAAGCAGCCAGATGGTATTTGGCTGATCCATCCCAAAGGTGGCAGCAGTACTCCATACATGAACGAACTTGTGCTTGATAAAGTTGGAGCAGCTGTTCTGGCGTGAAGTACCGCCTGACCTTAGAGAGAACCCCCAGTTTTTTTGCTGCAGTCTTTGCTTTGGACTCGATGTACTGCCCGAAGTTGTTCCTGTCATGTAAATGTCATTTCAAACAAGAGTAAAAGAGGTAAAACATGGAATATCTATTCGAAGCTTATTCTTTGTTTATCTGTAGGACCCATAGTGTTACGAAATATTACTGATTAATATATAGCATATTTATTAATACTTTTCAATCATGCATGATACCACATCAATCACTTCAAAGTTAGCAGAATTGTTGTATTCCGGCAGCTAGGGATAAAACAGCCAATGCTATGCAATGCAAGGTAGAGTACCTTTGGAGCTTGTTGAAATAATTCTGGAATATAAATAAAGAATTTGTCAATGGCTTATAGCACCATAAAGAATGAATGAATAATGAGGGGTTTGGTCTACTTGCGCTTTGGAGGCAATATGCCAGACGCCACTACCAGCCCCCCGACCGCCTAACCGATCGCTTTGACTACGCGTATAGTTTATGACGTCATCTTGCCACCTCGCACCACCTATGAAAGCAATATCAAAAACGACAAGATGACGTCATAAACCACACACGAAGTCAAAGCGATCGGTTAGGCGGTCGGGCCCCAGGTCAGCACAATATAGGTCCTGCTCGAAGAGTAAAAAAATATTTAAAGATGACATCGTAAATGAACAGCACCACTGTCGTTCTCCTGTGTTTATGCTCGTCAAGTATGGACATGAATTCTAATAAAACTGTTATTCAAATCAAAGTTTCTATGTCGGTCCAGGATTGGGTAGCGATAAAATGAGTGCCATTTCAAGCTATTCTTGATAATGTGTCTCTTCTATACTGATACATGAAGTTCTATTAACTCTTACTTCCTTTCTTAGGACGGACTAAATATTTAAAAAAAACTGAAGACCTGCAATAAAAAGTTGTCTTGAATTCTATTTTAATTTGTGGATAAAAGTTACAAGTAATATTTATATTTAGACTTATTCGTTGATATTTATGGTCATCGTCGCTTTCATCATTCTAAATCTTAGATTTATGGTAAATTTGGCAGCTTGTTTTTAGCTCACAAGTTATTACATGTCGAGAAAAAATTTGAATATTCCCCAAATAAAATAAAATAAAAGTCTAGCTATGACTGAATAAATATTAGACAACATTACATACATTGCTCTGACTCCAAAGACAGTAGCAAGCACTTGTGTTATGTAAATTAGGAACATCGACTGTACCACAACCACCCAGACCCGAGAAAATATAGAAAAAGTTTGTTTTTCTACATTGACCCGACCGGGAATCGAGCCCGGGACCTCGGGGATGGCAACAACAGAAACCGGCGTGCGAGCCACTCGACCACGGAGGAGGTATTTTTATTTTATTTAATCCAATTACCATACTGCCAAATGTAATTTTCATCTTCCCTTTAACATACAAAACATGATTAGAACGATGTCGATTACTTTCCCAGTGGTTTGTGCTTGACATTGTTGAGTTTATAGAAGGTTTATAGACGGTTTTCAGTCAACTATTATGGCAGCTTGAACCAGCGGCAGAAACTGGTGTTTGGTAAGTTGTATCGTCGTTAACTTAAGTTTAAAAGATTGGCATCGATGCATTTAATGTAAGCCATACAACGAAACATCTAGAACACAACCAACACTTCATACAATACTCAGAATCAGATAAATTCTGATATTAAGTATTATTGTTCTATATTTTGAATCTATTATTTAACAATTTGTTGATTTAGCGTATGCCGGTCTCGTATATGCGAGCTGCTGCGCTGGCGCATCGTCGCGGCGCCGCCGCCGGCGGCCGGGACGTACGTGTCAAGCACGCCCGTGTGTACACCATCTGTAGTGACGAAAATTCCCGAAACATTTTTTTGGAAATTAGAAATACATCAACTAGGGATACTTATATCTTAAAAAATATCAAAACCAGCAGTTACCAGCCATTTATAAAAAAAATAGAGAGTAAGTCACTGTAACTCGGCCACCATGTGTTTTATCACGATAAAAAATACTGTAGTATCACTATTGAAATTGTTTCAGTTGTTTACGTATAAGGAGATGGGATATAACAGATAGACAAACAGACTTTTGCATTAACAATATTTTAGTGGATAGCTAGGTTTAAGAATGTTCAACGAAGCGAGCATGGTCTATTCGGGTTCAGGTTACAAGTTGAAAAAGAATAAAAGGAAAATAATTACAAAGCAAAACTTAAGTGTGTTTTATTACAATATGAAAATAAGCAAAAATTAACTATGCCTTAACTAGTTAGTTAAAAGATCAATTTCAACTCACCACCGCACTATAAGCACCAAAATAGAGAACTATAAGCGTCCGTCTTTTGAGGCGTCCGTTTATATGAAAATGGACCAGTTTCTGTCCGAACAGACTACGTTCTTTCGCACGACTTCTAATTTACAACCCTGTGCAGGAGTTCGTCAGGGGTTAATCATATCGCCACTCTTGTTAAATCTCAATATCAACACTCGTGACCAATATCTACACGGAACTCATCTCGAAAACTGGACAGACAAAGTAAATATCGGGGGCTAGAAATTCACAAATCAAATCCCAGTAATTCCATGTGTACTAAGACTACGAAGTTATAAATTAAAGTATTTTTGTATGTCATAGATTTAATGTCACCAAATACTATCACAGCGCGTTGAAGACGTTTTCTCGCTTGAGTAGCAGTTATATTTTTTGTTAAGATAGATAATTTGAGCACGAAACATAAATCTTTCAACAGATCCCTGTAAGTACTGTAACTGTGGCAACGTTTTATAATTGATTTTGAATAAAAGCTGCTGTCTTTTTTCGTATCTTCCAACAAGCTCAAAGATACTCTTAATTCTGGAATAAAATATAGATCTTATCAATGCCTTATACGGCCATGAAAAATGAATGATGAATGAAGGATGAGGTCCACTGGAGCTTCGGAGGCATAATGCAAGTCGCCACTACCAGTGTCGATTCAATATAGGTACTCGAAGAGTCAAAAACTATTTTAAGATGACATCGTAAATTAACAGCGCCAAACGTCAGGGTAAACATGACTTAAAACTAATGTATAAAATAAACGCGAGTACATCCGTAAAAGTTGTTTTAGTGCAGTTGACAGTAGGTACGATTCTGTTTTCCTTTGATTATGCTAATCAAGTATGGACACAAATGCTAATTAAATGTCTGTCCGCGTTAGGGTAGCGAGAAAATGAGTGTTTTCTCAAGCTATGTTTGGCAATGTGTCTCTTCTGTTTCTTATTATTCGGAGTTCTAAAACCTGAACACCTGCAATAAAAAGTAAGAAAGTGGTTAATCAATTTTGGAAATATAATTTAGACATATTTTGTTTTCTAAAGTTTACGCGAACACTACACATTGAAATGAAAAAACTTTTACGGATCTACTCGCGTCTTTTAATGCTCTAAGACTCGCGTTTATTTTACACATTACTTATTTAATGTTTATCCTGACTTTTCGAACCTTTTGCAAGGTCCGTGGTCACAGGGAGACTGAGGTGTTGGTCGTCTCATAATTAGTTGGTAGCTTGTATACTTTCATTTAAATTTAATCAGGTGCGTTCCGTTTTGCGCAGAAAGAGCTTACAGTATCTTTTGGTCTGGCAATATGGTGTTGGGTCTGGGATTTAATATTTTGTATGATGGGATCCCAGGCTGGTGGTAGATTCCAACCATCTTCTTTAATGAAACGTCAGGATAAAAATTTAATAAGTACTTAATGTGTAAAATAAACGCGAGTAGATCCGTTGTTCCGTTGATCCGAAAAGTGGTTTCATTTAGACATATCTGTTGAATCGTAGTCATCATCTAAATCTCTGGTTGTAAAAGGCTAGTGTCTTTGATGCTTATATTGTCAAGCATGGGTTGGTTTTTTTTAATACATTCTTCATTTAACCGCCTATTTTTAAATTGAATTTAATTGTTATTCTGCTAAATGTAATTTTCAACTTCCCTCTTACATTCAAAACATAATAAGTATGTTGTTAATGTTGATTAATTTCCAGACGGTTTGTGTTTTACATTGTTGAGTTTATAAAAGTTTATCGTCAGTCAACTATATTTGCAGCTTGAGCCAGCCGCAGATTATGGTGTTTGGTAAGTTGTATCGTCGTTATCTTAGGTTTAAGAAATTTGCATTGAAGCCTTTAAGGAATGCCAATAAAGGACAATTTAAAACGATCCTTAACAATTAAACAGATTTCTTTAGCATTTTATATTTAGTCAATGGGATTGTTTCTTAACTTTTTCAGTTGAAGCTTTGTTATGAATATAAGCCATACAACGAAACATCTAGAACACTACCAACATTTCATACAATACTCAAAATCAGATAAATTCTTATTTTATTATTGTTCTATTATATTATATTCTATATCTACAATTAAAAATTATGTTGATTTAGCGTATGCTGTTCTCGTATGCGAGCTGCTGCGCTGGATCAGCGTCGCGGCGACCGAAACGTGTGTTGTGTCGAACACGCCCGTGTGCGCCAGCGACGGCAACACCTACGACACCATCTGCCACCTCAACCAGGCTCAGCTCGTGGGCAGCGACCTGCAGGTCATACACAGCGGACCCTGCCTCCTCAGCCTAGATTATTATTTTCCTACTAGAAGTGAATATTCAGAATCTAATCTGAATTTCGCAATCTCTCCAGAAGCCAGCGGTTTGCAGACTCAACCGAAGGCTTGTCCTCTAGTTTATTCTCCAGTGTGCGGTACAGATGATATAACCTACGGACACGAATGCATATTATCGGTTCATGCTGCATATCACGCAACACTTAAAGTTAAACACCTGGGTGAATGTCTAAAGGCATCAGGAACAAGTCAGGAATTTACTAAATTATCCTCATACAACCCTGACTATTTAGCGGGGAGTATAAAACATTGCCCTCCTGTTTGGGCTCCAGTATGCGGTTCAGATGGTAGGGTTTATGAAAACAAGTGTGTTCTACTGTATAAGGCTTTACTAGAGCCAACACTTAGTTTTGAATACGACGGTGAATGTGTTGATTCAAACGAGGATAAACATTCCCACCAGAGACCTAAAAAGAAATCGAAGAAACGGCGGCATAAAAAAGATGAAACACATCATCATAAGTATTCCAGTTATGAAATTCATGTATAAATTGTTTGATTAGAATATAATGAGAATTGTGTAAACAAATTGTAAAACTTTTTATTATATAGATTAAATGTCACAAAATTTTTTGAAATATAATTATACATTTATGATATAAGGCTTTTTGAGCTAGTCACAGCGCATTGTAGAGGTCTTTTTTCGCTTTAGTAGCATTGAAATTTTTTGTTACGACAGTAAATTTAGACAAAAAAGCAACTAAAATTCTAAGCATCAAGGCTTTAAGCACCACCCCTGCCAGTACTTTAACTGTGGTAACGTTCCTATATAATTGACTGTATTTTTCCGAATATTTTCAACAAGCTCCAAAATTTATCCTTAGGCTTTTAGGCTTATCCATCATAAAGAATTCATTATGAATTTATTAATGCGGGGTGTGGTCTACTGGCGCTTAGGAGGCAAGATGCCAGTCGGCACTACCAGACCAGCACAATGTATTTATTTTATTAAATAGGACAACCAACAACACAACCGCCTCTGTGGTCTAATGACTAAGACCACCGGTTTAGACCCAGAGGTCCCGGGTTCGATTCCCAGCGGGAAGGTATATGTTTCTGTACTTGGTGTTAGGGCTTGTTTGTCCCCCTGGCTAGCTACCTCCATCTTATTTGCCATAACATCAATGTTTGTAGCATTGTTGTGATCCGGCAGCTTAGAGATAAGATAGCCAGTGCCTCACTAGTTGAGGATCCCGGGTGAAGTGCGCTTCCATCATTGGTCTTATCATCATTTAATATCAGGTTAGATCAAGGCACTGTGCTTACCCGTTTATATATATATATATATATATAAACATACGCCAGTTAAATTCAAAAATAAACATTAAATAAGTCTTAATCTAAGTGCTAACTTACAGGTTGCAAGGGAATGCAAATGGTGGTAGCAAAAAAATACTTTTTTAACCTTATTATAATAACCCGAATTCATATTAAAACCAAACTACGAATAATATTTAATGTGAATCCAAACTAAGTAGACCTGATTGTGAGACATTTCAATAGGTACTTCACGTTTGAATGAAAACTATTATAAAACTTATAGTTACACATCGTAATTGAATAGAACCTGTTCTCCTGTGATTATGCTTATCAAGTTTTGCCACGAATGCTAATAAAAGTGTTATGTAAAAACAAAGTCACCATGTCTGTCCGCGTTAGGGTGGCGAGAAAATGAATGTTTTCTCAAGCTATGTTTGGTAATGTGTCTCTTCTGTATCTAAAAATTCAATTAATTCCCTTACGTCCTTTACTATGGACCTCAAAATAAAATAAAATCTGAAGACCTTCAACAAAAAGTTAATAAATAAATAAATATATAAATATTGAATTATTTTCTGAGATGCATGGAATGGTTAAATAACTAATAGCTACCAAGTAGGTAATAGGACATAAGAAATGATAAGATGCAGTCTTCCTTAGAGAAAAATATATACGGCAATATTTCAATAGTTACTACTTTAAAAATAGCCATATTTGTCAATCCAAGTTTTCAAACATGTTTATCTATTGAAAAAAGACTAAGTTTTGAAAAAATCCTCGGGCGGGATTCGAACCCATGACATTGAACCCCGCTCGTGGAATTGTTTCAACACTTTGTCTTTTTTCAATTTGTAATTTGTTTGCAACAAAATACGCATAAAATTATATGTAGATAATCATAGATATCTATGTTCGTGGTCACATACATTGCTTAGAACACTGTTTTTGGCACCAAATTCTTTGAAAATTGCTTAGCACTTTAATTGTTACACGAAAGCGTATCAATGAACAGAATTCTGCAATTATGTACAAATTTAAAAATAGCTTTTTTAAACCATGTTTCTGTTGATTGGTTAATCTTAGTGCTGACAATTGGTAATCGTAATTTAAATTAGTTGGTCATTCCTCATCCAAACAACAGAACTGTCATGATGTTTTGTAAGTAATATTACTTAGGCATCTCGACTTATTATACACAACATAACGACAACAGCACATTGTACTGTTTTAGTGACTTACAAAACGCAGTCAAGAGCGGGTACAAAATTATCTATTATCTACTACTTGGTGTTTATGTTTCTTATTATAACAGGGTTTATGTGACCATTCAATTATTGTATTTGTATGGTAATATTAAATAAAATGAAAAAGTAAATAAATAAAAATAATACGAAATTCGTCATTACAAATCTCTACACTAGCATATTTATTTCCAATCTAACCATTATTTTCTATAAATAATGTATTTTTTTAACATTTCTGATTCAGATTTCTCTTTAGCGTCCGCAGTGGTTTTTTGCGAATTGGTGAAATTGTGCATTGTGGAGGCAACAATGTCGTGTGCTTCAGATAAACCTATTTGTGGCACCGATGGAAAATCATACAAGACGATCTGCCATCTCAACCAAGCCAAACGCAACGACGAAGATCTACTACCCCTTCACGAAGGGTACTGTCGACAAATCTATAAACTCTCGGGATACAACCAAGCTTACACCTTTAAAAGTCACAATGTCGCTCGGAATAAACAGAATATAACGAAACACAGTACTCCAGAAATGCGATGGATCTCTTGCCCGGAAACTAAAACCGTATGCGGCAATGATGGAAAGACCTATCATAACAGATGCCACATGCTGTTTGAAACATTGATAAACCCAAATCTTTCCTTCAGTCACGAAGGTGAATGTGAGAATCAATCCTGAAATATGTATTTTAACTTGTCATTTGGTTCTGTTCTACAAATAAATGTTTAATTCATAAAATTTGTGTTAAGTGTTATTTTATTATAAACTTTTTGATTACATTGTGAGTACAAAAATGCAATCGAAATAATATGTAGTGTTAATTCCGCTAAATCACACGTTCATCAAGCTCATGCAGTACGCATAACCGATAACCCGGTTTATCGGTTCTAATATGCACATTTGCTTTCATCCATTGATCCTCATGCATATTTGCGGGCGGGAGGGCGGTGCTGCGTACTGTATCCAAGCTTGATGATGATGAACGAGTGATTTAGCGGAATCAACACTACGTATTATTTAAATGGCATTTTGTTGTGTAATGAATTTTCGTAAAGTAACGCCCGATTCTAGCTTCTCTATATTAGCATTGTAAATCTTGCTTGCAAACTTAATCAATTAAATATTTTTTGTCAAGCTACTATTTGCGGCCGTTTCTGTCCGATCCCTTTATTCCTTCACATTTCTAGCTATTGCTAAATAGTAAGATATATATAGTAAGATATATATATATAGTAAGATATATATATCTTCGCTCAGAATAATGACTAAGGCATTATATTGTTCTGAGCCCTTGTTTTAGATGGATTCTTGTAAACTAGATGCTTTGGTAGTGTCAAATTTAAATTATGATAATAGCCGTGATTATTTTCCGGTCAAATTACTTTTTTAACAAAAAACGGAATTATTTTTGATTCATACTAAATATCTTTTGCTGTTTATGAATTACCTGCTCGAAACCGGGACCCAAACTAGTTGGCTTTAAGTCCGCAAGGCTTACCAACTCCATGTTTAAGTTTGTCGCTATAACATCATGATAGTAGCATTGTTGTGCCCCTAACAGTTAGACAGATATAGATTTAAGAGAGCCATTTTCTCTGTTAATAAATATGAGTATCTTCGCTCGATAAGAAGTGCTCTTCCATTTTAGGCCTTGTCATCACTTATCATCCGGTGAGATGAAACCTAGTAAGGAAGAGGCACCACAGTTTTACATGAACCTGTGATCGATTTATTTTCATTGAACCATTAAAAATAGGGGAAAAAAAATTATTATTTGGAGGCGAAAACTGGTGGCGAACGCTGGGTTAGTATATCGAACACTGGCGCCACTACTGGTGATTAGTGATGGTAAATTCCCTAAAATATTCTACTAGCGAGAACTTTGCTGTTAGGTTTTCGAGAATAGTCTTTTGAAAGAGAATTTACGAGAGTTTAAAAAACTCACGCAACTATTGCATTGATTTATTTTGAAAGTAAAGAACGAAAGTTGTAGGAGTTTGACAAGACTAATCTGAAATTTTGATATAGATAACTTCATGCCTTTGTCTTGAAAACCCTTTGCTCAAAAACACGATCGTACAATTTTGACTCGATCGTAATTCTTTACGAAAACACCTCTAAAAATCATTAATGCTATAATTACAATGAAATTACTTAATCTATATTCAAAAAAAAAATTAGATTGTTATACGTAGCGCCTGCGACAATTGAGACCACAAATTAACAGAATCTAAAAAAAATATTTTTATAAAATTACTGGTTTTAGTTATCAAAATATGCAGCAACTAAATTACGAATATTGATGTTATTAATATATTTGAGTTATTTCAAAACATATACACTCGAGAGCAATGAATCCGGGTCACTTAAAGAAACCTTTTAATCTCGAAAACTAAGAATGTTAGCTTAATGAAATAAATTGTGTTAAATAGACAATTAGATAGTCCTTACTACTCCTTACCGTCCTTGTAATTTGTTCGCAACAAAATTTGCGGTAAACATTATATTTAAACATTTTATTTTATTAAGCTAGCATTCTTATAGTTTCCGAGAATTATAGGTTTCTTTAAGTGACCCGGATTCATTGCTCTGGAGTGTAGACATTGACATATACATAGATAATCATTTTAGGGTGTAGATTAAGTAATTTCATTCATTGTAATTATAGCATTAATAATTTTTTAGAGGTGTTTTCGTAAAGAATTACGATCGAGTCAAAATTGCACAATCGTGTTTTTGAGCAAGGGTTTTAAAGACAAAGGCATGAAGTTATCTAAATCAAAATTTCAGATTCCTTGGTCTTGTAATACTCCTACAACGTTGATGTATTTTTTCACAGCAATTATAAAATATTTACTAATCGACATAGTTTGATTTGCATAACAATCTCCTTACAAAATCGCAAGATGGTAAAATGACGATTTTACTAAATTTATGTATATATTCTAAAAAAATATACCGAGATGGAAAACTACAATATGGCGATTGTTACTTTTTATTATATGCCCATGGATTAGCTCAAAAATTTGTTAGTAATTAATTAGGTACATTAATGACGCAGTCAAAATCAATGTTTTAATTTCACTAAACAGCACAGGTTTAATAGAGTGTTAAACATTTACCTTATTTCCGATTATACATTTATTGAAATTGCAATATGTTACCATTTAAACCGTAAACTTTACCTGTATTCATTTCTAGAAAAGCAATTCCCACTAATTCTACCGCAATGATTTTATGGATTGGTAAGATTTTTTATTATTTTATTACTTTTCTAAGAATATAATAAGATTTTAAAATTATTTGTTTGAATTAATTTAGGGTCACACAAAGCGAACACGTAAACGTAAGCCCTATAAAAAAAGCAAAGACTATTCATGTTCTTCTTAAATATATACGGTCAGGTCATCGGCCTCAAGTTTGCTAGTTCAATAATTATATTATATTGAATTTTGCATTAACAATGCTATTTAGAGTTACAAGATAAAAGGAGATCATACGGGCTCCATACATTTTTGGGCCTTTTCTGAGAGTGCCGGCCAACAAAAAAAAAAGTACGTATTGTTAGAACTAGCCATTTGGAGTAATAGTTATTATGGCACAAAAATTGTAGGATTGCTCTGAGCCAAGTTACACAAGTTCGATGATTCATCATTTTCATACATTTTTTCATTTTTTAAATATTTTTTTTCGTATCAACTTCAAAGCGGTCGCTTGACGCTTCACAATGACAATTGCTTCGGATCATTAGTTCTAACAATATCTATCATTATTTTATGTTTTCCAGCACTTTCAGGAATCAATAAGTATAAGAAAATGATGAATCTTCGAACTTGTATAACTTGGCTCAGAGCAATCCTACAACTTTTGTGCTATATTAACTATTACTCCAAATGGCTAGTTCTAATAATACGTACCATTTTTTTTGTTGGCCGGCACTTTCAGAAAAGGCCCATAAAAATGATGTCCTTTTACTTGAAAATAATCAACCAACTTCAGGAAGTTCTAATGGGAATCGAACCCACGACCTTTGGATAACTAGTCCAATGCTCTGACCGCTGAGCCTACCGAGGCCTCAGAAGACTCGTTGAATTTTATACTAGATAAAATTCAACGACAACTACTAAGTTTGTGATTTACGCTGCAAGCCAGCGTTAGGTGTTGTTACGTCACTGTGAAGTTACTTACTACCCTCACAGTCGAAAGAACACTTATGCAAGGATTTTAATAATTGGTAAAAAAATCACATTTTATAGTTTAATAATATCTGATAGAAAGTGGCCGTTCAAGGGAAGTGGCCGATGGGTGTAGTGGCCGATCACGAGAAAAAATGTGGCCGTAGCTGACCGGATCCATCTGAATTAGTAGGTAGTTATACGAGTATCAGTAGTGACATTTGTCATCTTTGAAAGAATGCGTACGGCTTGTGTGCTCCGTTTTTCTTCAAATAAAATAAAAAAAATAAGAAAATTCTCAAAGATTCTTATTTTGTATAATTATTATAATTATAATATCATTGCCTATAGGATACAACCAAAAACACGCTATTGGGACATGATTGGCCGCCTCTGTGTTTAGTTACTTAGATTTCTTTTTATCTTACGGGTAAGCACAGTGGCCTTCATCTCACAGGTGATATCAGGATATAACGTGATGATAAGGCCGAAGGTGGAAGCGCACTTCACCCGGAATCCTCAACAACTGAGGCACTGGCTATCTTATCTCTACCTGCGGAACACAACAATGCTACAAACATTGATATTATGGCGACATATTAAGATAAGATGATGGTAGCTAGCCAGGCGGGCTAACAAACCCTACCACCAACTAAACCAAGTACACAAACATGTACCTCCCCCCGCTCTGGGAATCTAACTAGGGACCTCTTCTGGGTCTAAATCCGGTGGTTTTAACCACTAGACCATAAATTCAAATTTCATTTATTCAGTTTAGGCTACAAGTAGCTCTTGTGAATGTCGCTATGCCATCGGTTCGTAAGTCTACTCTGGGGAGATCTTGTACTGAGAAGAACCAGCAAGAAACTCAGCAAATGTCCAGCTCTTTTCTCCCAGCGTCAAAAAAAATATTGGAAAATGCCCTATCATAGCAGGACACTTTCCATTACAAATAAACACAAAAAATATAGAAGACGACCACAACGTGTAAAAAAACATAAAAAAATAAACAAATCTAAGTTATCAAATTTATATCAGGTAAAAGTTTCAATTTCCACGATGTCATACAGTACCACTACAGTAGGTACTCTAATAAAAGTCAAAAATTGTTTAAGAAAAACAAAGTCAAACTATAGTAATTAATACTAACAATAAGGTAAGTATGCAAGAGCAGACCAGGCAGCCTCCACAGGCGGCACCCGCTCACGAGTATGAGTAGAGGCGGTTAAAAATATTTATAATTGTCGATTACAACAGCCACTTTTTATTAACGTTTTAATAACTGCAAAGCAAAGCCGACTATTCACTTCGATTACAATTTAATAATAAAAAATAAATAGGTTTTGGGTAAAATAAAAATAATGTGGATTAATGGAGTAGCTTCCTAATAAAATAGTCTGGTACAGCGCAGTCCAATAATATGTATGTGTGGATATAATTTTGCCGGTTTTCATTGAAATATTATCATAATCTCGCTCTCTTTGTATTGTTAATGTTGTAATTAATAACAGATTATTCATAAATTGACAGTTCACATGTAATTGTTCTCGTTACAGGAACTTTAGTATTGGTATTTATTTCTGCCGCGTCATTCGGACATGGTGCCAGACAGTATACCTTCAGTGTATACTGTCCGCCCCGGGCCCATTTAGCGGATCCTGACGAGCTATGCTCAAAAGATGGGGTAACGTACAAAAACATTTGCCAATACAAGCTAGCCAAAATGTTCAATCCGTCTCTACTTATATCATACGCTGGTAAATGTAAAAAGGGTAAAAATAAAGACAAAAAAGGCAAAAAAGACAACAAAGACAAAAAAGGCAAAAAAAATAAAAAAGACAAAAAAGACAAGAAAGGCAAAAAAGACAAAAAGGGCAAAAAGGACAAAAAGGGTAAAAAAGACAAAAAAGACAAGAAGGGCAAAAAGGATAAAAAAGGTAAAAAACCAACACCACCACCAGATAGTGAAAGCGGTAACGATAGCGATAATGATGATGATAATGGCGATGATGATGATGATAGTAGTAATGATGATAGGAGTAATGATGATAATGGTGATGATGATGGTGATGGTGATGGTGATGGTGATGGTGATGGTGATGGTGATGGTGATGGTGATGGTGATGATAATGATAATGATGATGATAATAATGAAGACAATGATGATGGTGATAGTGGAGGTGAAGAGAAGAACGCCAGTGAAGAGGCAACTGACGACAGTAGTGCAAGTGATGATGACAAAGAAAAACTAAAAAAAAAGAAGGTAGTAAAAAAACGCAAACTTAAAGGCGTACGTTTTAGCGATCCAAGGCAAATAAAGAGAGAGAGGAGGGAAGAAATTCCCTTGAGTGAAGCTTCCGGGTATGTAACTGTCGACAATAAACCTGCGTATTTTTACCTAAAACGCTAATAAAACGTAACACTAACTATAGCCCATACCTTGTATATTTAATTTCAATCCTAATTTTATCAAATACTTGACCAATAGGGACGTGGAACCAGTGATCTAATCATTAAGAACAGGGTCGGCAACTAATTTTAGACTTAAGCAACTAGCTAGTAACTAAATTTTACTAGATGTAAATGGCCTCAAATGGCCTTTACAACGACACCGGACTCTTTTGGGAGCAATGAGAAACTTAAAGACCGCCGTGTGATCAAAAAATACCGTCTGAGGGTTTTTAGAGGGATTGACATCACACAAGCGCGTGCTAAAGTCTAATTATCAATTCACTGGAGTAATCTGACATTTACGGTGTTACCAGTTTCTGATGAACAGAAAATAGTGTTGTGACAAGAAGATTGACATCAATTACTCACTCATTCATTCTCATTACTTCCAAAATTTTCGAATAATAACAGCTCCCAAAGCAAAACAAACACTGACAACTAAACTGTCAGGTGAAGTTTCTCGGTACAAAAATACATTCATGTACCTACCTATATTATAATTAATTAAGTACTTTTTATATAATAAACGTTCATACTGACTTTGTGTGAGTGATCTGAATGAAAATGAACGAAACGCATCACTAGTACAATAAATATGGCAACATAATTTTACAATGTGACATTAGCATCTGTCAGTTTACTCCAGTGAATTAATAATTAGACTTTAGCAAAATACATCTGAACCACAAGAGATGTGAACGCCACTTAAAAAAAAAAAATATACTTTAGGTTCTCCAAGGGGTTTAGATCAGATAGGGAGCGGAACAGCCCGAGGGCACTTCTTAAGGCTAGGATAGAAGAAAGAATAAATTTTAGATAATTTAATAAATTTTAGAAAAAATAATTATTTGTACTATTTTTTTAAAATATATTTTACGGGTAAGTACAGTGCCTTGATCTCACCTGATGTAAAGTGATGATAAGGCCAATGATGGAAGCGCACTTCAACCGGGAACCTCAACTAGTGAGGCACTGGCTATCTTATCTCTAGCTGCCGGAACACAATGTTATGGCGACATATTTAGATAAGATGGTGGTAGCTAGCCAGGCGGACAAACAAGCCCTACCACCAACCAAACCGAGTACACAAACATGTACCTCCCGCTGGGAATCGAACCCGGGACCTTCGGGTCTAAATCAGTAGTCTTAGCCACTAGACCACAGAGGCGGTTAAAGCCTTACCTTCAGGAGACATAATTTGAATAATTCGACTTCACTGCTCAGCCATAAACACTAATACCATTTCTCCAGCTCTGACTGCGGCATCCAGTAAATGGGTAACATATTGCCAAAGTGTATATCATTACAGACAACCATAGCCTGTACTGGACCACTTTGTGCACGTTAAAATAACCAATATGCTGGCGAGAATCACGTATGAGTACACAAACCAAACCAGTTTGTTCGCATGTTTCTCAAGCAAACCGTTACTTTTTGATAAAGTATTTATTATCAACTAGCGGCCGCTCGCGGTTCCACCCGCGTGGCTCCCGTTCCCGTGGGAATATCTGGATAAAAAGTATCCTATGTGTTATTCCGGGTTATAAACTATCTGTATGCCTAATTTCATCCAAATCCATCCATCCGTTGCAGCGTGAAGAAGCAACAAATATACGAACATACACACAAACTTTCGCATTTATAATATGTATTAGTAGGATTTGGTAGAACTGCAAGTCAATAAATTGTATTATAATCGGTAATGAGGTAAAATAACAATAAAATATACTCGTATATTGACATCACACAAGCGCGTCCCCGGTCCCTGCTAGGTTCGCCAAGGGGTTCAGATCGGTTATGGAGCGGAACAGCCCGAGGGCGGACGCTGTTGTTATCCAATAAAATTTCAATGGAATTCTATGTTATTTTTTGGCAACGAAAACTGGTGGCGATCACTGATTTACTGCGTGGAAGACTGGTGGCACCACCCTAAGTAGTAAATAGGATATACTGTCCCACTTCAGGGTGCCCAGTGTAAGCTTTGTTCACTATCCGTATTCATTCGCTTACGTTAACGAAAACGAAAATTAGTATGGCATTAAACCAGCGCGTCCTGGCAACATACGAGAAGTGTTAAAATTTTGCCATACAAATTCTCGCTTTCGTTAAAGTGATCGAATAGACACGCTGTACAAATCTTTGAAATGATCTGCCAGTTACTCAAGCTCAGGCCTAGGCACATAGGGAGATTAGGAAATAACCCACGCTGGACCGTTACTGGTTGGTGGGCTTCAGCGAGTACAGACCTACCAAATTATAATCAAAGAAATATTAAAGAAATTAAAATTCATCATTCACTTTATGTCCCTCCCTATGGCTGAATAGGGAGAACGGGTCATAAACCCCCACGCAGGCCCAGTGAGGATTAGTGGTTGTTAACAACTGCTAATGCAGCCGGGACCAACGGCTTAACGTGCCATTCGAGACACGGAGGAGCTCGAAATGATGAGCTTTTGGTCACTCATCCGATTTGACGGCGTTGAACAGCGCTCGCGCATATCAAAGTAAGTCCATGTTAAAGGTCAAGTAAGAGTAGTTAATAAGTACACTATCCCACTGCTGGGTAAAGGCCTTTATCATCGAATTCTTGCATTCCTCTAATTAAAGTGGGTGGTAGTAGGTGGGTGTAGGTGCTTCGAAAAACGAACGCTTTGGCACTCGGCCACCGAGGTGTAGCTTATTTAAATAATTACAGTATCATTCTAGTTACATCACGAGTGCAGCAGCAATTAGCACAACAATGGTGGGAAAGAAAGAATGTTATAACAAAAAAGGTGGTGTCTTAACAATTGAGACATTTTTGTATTATGTCACTTAGATAACTACGTATTAGAGAAGATGAATTATGCCCATGTCTACAGATTCTCATTTCAACTGAATCACATTTTTACAGATTTGCATGTATACAGAATCACATTTTTACAGATTTGAATGTTAGCCGTCCTATTATACCCAGTGTGATATTGTCATTACTTTCTTTTTATTAAAGGGGATTCTGATGAACTAATGAGTTCACGAGGATCCCCTAGGGGATCAGGCTAAGGGATCCTGGTGGACGAAACGTTCGTAAGTTATAGAAAAAATTATTAATTGTACCTTCAAGAGACATAATTTTAATAAGTCGTCTTCAGCCACAAACACTAATACCGTTTCTCCAGCTCTGACTGCGGCATCCAGTAATTTCTTTTTTTTTTTTTTTAATATTGGCAAGTCATAGTGACTACATCCTGCCTGATGGTAAGCAGCCGATGCAGTCCAAAATAATGAGAGCGCTCCCCACCGTGGAACAAGCACGATAACAAGCGCACCCATTCATGACGGCCTACATAAATGCCGTTTCACGCCCCGCTTAAAAGACCCGGGACTATAGGAACTGGGAAACACATGCGCCGGCAAAGAATTCCAAAGCCGAATAGTCTTACAGAGGAACGACTTGCTAAATTTTTTGGTACGAGTACTGATTGTCTGTAGAGTATGATGGTGATTCCTAAGACCAGCACGTGGACTACACGTGCTGGTCTTAGGATGGAGAGGAAAGGAGAGGGCGGGATTAGATCAAAAAGCTCTTCAGAACACTCTCCGTAGTGATTCCGGTAGAAGACACAGAGAGAAGCAATGTCTCTACGCAGCTGGAGGTCCTCAAGAGAGGCTGTAACCTCAGCATCTCCAATAATGCGTACCGCTCGCCTTTGCAGTCTATCAAGTGCATCGAGGAGGTATTTAGCGGAGCCGTCCCATAGATGGGAACAATACTCCATACTCGATCGCACCTGAGTCTTGTACAGCAAACAGCGCTGCTCGGGAGTGAAAAACCGCCTCACCTTATTGAGAATACCCAACTTACGGGAGGCAGTTAAAATAACACTCTCGATGCAACATTTTGGATTCAGTTCCTGGCCGATGTCCATGCCAAGAATGTTGAGGTCCATCGAAATGGGTAACGGAGAGTTCTGAAAAGAGGGAGCAGTAAGGAAGGGAGTTACTTTTGACGAAAATGGACAAACCTGGGTTTTGCTGGCATTGAATTCGACCAGGTTTTCAGATCCCCACTTAGACACACGATCGAGAGTCAGGTTCAGTTTGGCTACCAGTTCTTGCCTTTTCACCACGATATCGGCTTTCTTTGCCGCAGGATGTCCCAAGTACCGCTCATGCACCGTACTGTCATCCGCATAACAATGAATATTGCCCAAGGACAACATGTCATTGATATGCAGAAGAAATAGAGTAGGTGAAAGCACAGAACCCTGCGGCACTCCGGCATTGACTTTGTAGAACGCGGAGGAACTACCCTCACAAAGGACACGAATCCTTCGCTCTTCTAGAAAGCCTGCAACCCAGGCGCACAAACGGGGCGGCAAACCGAAGGCCGGCAACTTGGAAAGAAGGGAACGATGCCACACTCTATCGAAAGCTTTGGCGATATCAAGGCTAACTGCCAGGGATTCGCCGTGCTTGTCCATCGCTTCACCCCATGCGTGAGTAACGTACGCTAGAAGATCACCCGTTGATCGCTTGGGTCTGAACCCATACTGGCGATCATGAAGCAGCGAGTGATCCTCTAGGTAGTGAATGAGCTGAAAATTAATTATCCGCTCAAACACCTTGCACAGCACAGAAGTTACTGCGATGGGTCGATAGTTGGCTGGATCCGAGCGATCCCCTTTTTTGGGGATGGGTTGTATGTTCGCTTCCTTCCAAGACACAGGCACAATACCGGTATCGTACAACTCCCTAAACAATCGTGTCAACACAGGAGACAACTCAGCCGCGCATCTGAGCAGAACAATCGCTGGAACACCATCCGGCCCGCTAGCCTTCCGCACGTCGAGCGACCGCAGCACGGCACGTACATCACACTGCCTGATACGAATATCAGGCATGGTGGCCCCACAATGTGCTATAATAGGTGGAGTGGCGCCACAATCGTCGACGCGCGAATTAGCCGCGAAAAGGTCAGCCAACAAGTTCACCTTTTCAAGCGGCTGGTAAGCTAACGAGCCATCTGAATGTTTCAACGGGGGCAGCGAGGGAGAGCAGAAGTTGACCTGCACGGCCTTAGCGAGCCGCCAATAGCTACGGCTACCCGTGGGGTGCGAGATCAACTCCTGCCCTACCCTCGCCACTCTTTGTGCATCCGCTCCTGCGAGAGCCCTCTTATTAGACTTAGAGGTCTTGTTATAAGCCGCCTTCAAGGACCCGATACTGGGGTCATTTGATGCGCAAGCCCTCGTCCAAGCACGATACGCCGCCTGCTTGCATTCAGCAGCTTTGGCGCATTCGCGATTGAACCAAGGTCGCTGTCTACCAACGCTGGCAAGATCCGTGAACGGAATATAATATTCCATGCCCAACAAAATCTCATCAGCAATGGCGGAGGCGCACTCCGACGGGTCCTTTCCAAGAAAGCAGCTCTGGCCCCATGAGACGGATGCAAAGTAATCACGCAATCCGTCCCAATCTGCCGACGAGTAGTGCCACAGACGACGCTTGGTCTCCACCGTTTTCTGTAGACCAACGCAATGTGGTGCTGTGGCAATGACCAAGCAGTGGTCTGACGAGCCTAGAGGTGCAAGCACCGACACTCTATACCCTGCAGGGTGACTCGTCAACATAAAGTCCAACATAGAGGGCGCTTGACCCACGATATCAGGTATCCTGGTGGGCTGGTCTACCAATTGTTTAAGGTCTTGCGTCAGAGCGAAGGCATGAGCGACTCTACCAGCGTGATCAGTTTTGGAGGAGCCCAACCATGTTTCATGTGGGCGTTGAAGTCCCCCAAAACCACCACCTCGTCGTTTGGGAATCGCTCCTGCGCGACATCAGTCACTCGGCCGAGGTGGTCAAAAAGGCTGCTTTTTTTAGCATCTCCCGTGTGGGACCGATATAGGCACGCATAGACACGGCAACGGGAGCCGAACTCAATGCGCACCCAAAGGATAGGAAAGGAGGGGTCTTCCAAGCAGTGCAGACGACGACAACAAATGTCAGCCCTCACGTACAGACATACTCCAGCTTTTGCGCGGAATTGCTCCTCAAGCTGATAGCCGGGGTACTTTAAGTAGGACGTGTCAGCAGGGCGACGAATTTGAGTCTCCGTCAGAAAAAGCAATGCAGGCCGCGCCGTCTCGAGATGTTGATGGACGGCGTTGAGGTTAGAATGGAGCCCACGGATGTTAGTGAACTCCACTTCAAACAGCGAATTGGTGGTGGGAGAGGAGGAAGCCGCTGTATTTCCTGCATTCTTTTTAGGCACTGTCATTGGAAAAGGGGAGGAAGAACGTGAATAAGGAGCCACTACAGCCGCAAAGAAATGAACAAAGCGAGAGTCTTTCGCTTCAGCATTGGAAGAGCGTTACAACAACAGCCGACACGCCGGACGGAAGGGCCCCCATACCCTCCCGAAAGTGGTCGCCGGGTCCCACCATTTCCGGTCACCAACCGGCACGACGATCCACTCCGAGATTATGCGCGACCTGGTGAGGCAGCCTCCCGAGGTGGTTAGCCCCGGTCGGGCCCCTGTACTATGCCGGCCAGCGGCACCACCGTTTCTACGGGTCTCCCTGGCCGGCGTGTCGAGTCTCGTCTCCCGCTCAATGGTTCCACGGCAGTACTCTCTGGTCCACTGTTTGCAACATTAGCCGCTCCTCTGGCTCCGGTAGTGCAGCGCTGTTCCCGGAACGCGACCTGTGACGAGCACAGATCACTTGGCGAGCGTACACTGCTGCACGGTGGTCGATAACCGGGCGAGCTGGGCTCTACCACCAAATGCTCAATTAGCACCACTCAGGGGTCACATGTAGGGTTACGAGGGTACACACCTACGGATGCGAGCATTGTTAACCCCCAACAAATGGGTGGCGTATTGCCAAAGTGTATAACATTACAGACAACCATAGCCTGTACTGGACCACTTTGTGCACGTTAAAATAACCAATATGCTGGTGAGAAACACGTATGAGTACACAAACCAAACTGTATACGAGTATATAATAATACAGTTTGTTCGCATGTTTCTCAAGCAAACCGTAACTTTTTGATAAAGTATTTATTATCAATTTGGTAGAACTGCAAGTCAATAAATTGTATTATATTCGGTAATGAGGTAAAATAACAATAAAATATGCTCGTATAAAGGTAATAGAAAATGGTTACTACAAAATCTTAAAATCTTTGTATTTGAGTAATAGACTGAAGTTCGCAGACACTAGCTACATCGACAGATGGAACTGCGACAAACCTTTGCTTCGGCAGAATGGAACTACGAAAGGGACATTTGGATGCTGCTGGCGCTTCGCCGGCCACTGCCACGACACGCTCGCTTTGCTCGTTCGGCTCGCAGGCATGCACACCTATCACTTATCATATCACATACTTCTCAAAACCTCCCAAAAGACCTAGAACTTTAGACCAACAACTTAATGAAATCTTTGTTCAATGATTTGCTTTAGCCAATATGCGCAATTTTTTTAATGTCGTACTTCATATTTCGATGGCTTAGTTCACAATTGCACTAACTACAAATTTTTAAATTTTCGCTTTTTAAGTGCCAAATACACTAAATATCATGCTCTTTCGGTTGCGCGTATTGAAATACCGCTAGTCCATCTCTTTCTATGATAAACATAGGGTCACAGTTGTGATAAAAAAGTTTGATGAATGTCAATAAGTACTAATGACCTTTGGATTTGTAAATCGACAAATTGACAAATCTGTAGTTAGTGCAATTGTGAACTAAGCCATCGATTTATAAAATTTATAAAATACAATGAAAAAATTAAACGCCTACCCGACCCAGCCAGGAATCGAACCTGGGTCTTCCGCAATCCAAGCGGCTGCACTGACCGCTATGCTACGGGAAGGCTAAAGTAAGCGCTGAATTTTGTCACTGCTTTATAATGCTTTTTGAGTGCTAATAGTGGCACAGCGCGCCATCTATCCAAAGGTAATTGCAACCGATGGCTATGCAGATTCATATTTGCAGATGAAATACCACAACTTTGATAACACAACGCTATAGTAAATTGTTACTTTTTATTTTCAAGTGCTAATTGCTGCACTGAAGCTAAATTAAATATTTATAAAATTTATAAAATACAGTGAAAAAATTAAACCCAGCCAGGAATCGAACCTGGGTCTTCCGCAATCCGGGCAGGTTCGGTTCTTAAATTTAATATTAATTCCAAAAAGTAAAAAGTCGTACTTCATATCACAAGCAGCCTAGTTTTTATGTTTTTCGCTCTAAAACTATAAAGTAAAATGTATTTTAACTAAAACTCTCTGTAATAATAACACATGCGTATGCTCTTCAACTACAAGAGCAAATCGCGTTCGATTTCAGAGCAACACTGTCTGTAATAGTATACGTTTGGCAAAATGCGTAAGTGGTGACAAAGAGACGATACGTATCCGGGGCTAAACTGTACAAAGTTGAATGTTGAACGCGCCTGCACCCGCTGGGGGGTCGGCAGCCAGTCACCCTCCAACCTGCACACATACAGCCCTTGTCAATTTTCTTTACGTTCATCATCATCATCATCATCATCATCGCAGCCAAAAGACGTCCACTGCTGGACAAAGGCCTCCCCCAAATAATCATGGAGGGTATTTGCCGTAATCGCCACGCTTGGCAGGCGGGTTGGCGATCGCAGTAGGTTGAGGGTAACCTCAGAGAGATGCTGCTGCCCTGCCTCTGGAATGGTCCCTTAGTCGGCTTTTACGACACCCACGGGAAACGTTCAGTTTCTCTTAAATTCATACAAAAGCTTTGGTCCGTTTAATTCCATTACACTAGGCTTCACTTACAGTTTACTTACCACCGCAAGAATCATCACAAAACCTTGAGTAATGAAAGTATGACACTTAGTAGAATGTAGTCGCCCGTGCAGGTTTCGGTTAGTAAGTAGGTTATATTATCAACGGGTTAACGAGAGTCTTCCGTGCTCACTTTAGTTACTTTCATTAATTGAGAGGTAATATTAAAAATTCACAAAACGTCGCTGTTCTATAAAGCCTTTCTGTGATTATGGATCCTAAAAGGGTTCTAATCGCCAGGACAAAAAAATATAGGTAAATAACGCAAGTAAATTCGTAAAAGTGTTTCAATTCAATGTGTAGAATTCGCGGAAGCTTCATTTATTATTTGCATAATTAGATTCTCTGAGATTTATCTGTTTGTTAATTTGAGAAAAAAAGTGTACTTCTTCTATGACAGGCCTCCCGCTGATGAAGAAAAGGAGAAAGCCAACACACTTGCCGAGTGCCGTGCCGGTTCATCTTAGTACAAGATCTACTGATACGCAAACCGATGGCTTAGTGTATTTAATTAAAGCTCAATTGAAGTCCAATATGAGTAAATATTTTTTGAACAAAACAAAACAATTTATTATTACAATTACATAACACGTGAATATAAAAATTTATATGCGTAACCAAACGATTTACAACGACGAAGCGCTCTTTGCAAGTAACTAATTCAATAATACAAAAAGCAATAAACGCTCAACGTCAATAAAATACCATCAAAAAAGATCTTGCGCACGAGAGCGAATCTAATGCAATGTAGGTTAGGTGGGTAATTTTGACGACCGACACTATATTTTACTAAAGAGGATGCCAAACAAATTATTATATGTAATGGATTATAAATAATTAGCAATTAACTTAATACCTACTTTATTACAGCTGGGAAAAAGCCTCATATTATTGAAATATTAGTATTGTTTCCATCTATGAGACGGCTCCGCTAAATACCTCCTCAATGCACTTGATAGACTGCAAAGGCGAGCGGTGCACATTATTGGAGATGCTGAGGTTACAGCCTCTCTTGAGGCCCTCCAGCTGCGTAGAGACATGGCTTCTCTCAGTGTCACTACGGAGAGTGTTCTGAAGAGCTTTTTAATCTAATCCCGCCCTCTCCTTTCCTCTCCCGGACTACACGAGCTGGTCTTAGGAACCACCATCATACTGTACAGACAAACAGTACTCGTAACAAAAAATTTAGCAAGTCGTTCCTCTGTAAGACTATTCGGCTTTGGAATTCTTTGCCGGCGCATGTTTCCCAGTTCCTATAGTCCCGTCCCGGGTCTTTGAAGCGGGGCGTGAAACGGCATTTATGCAGGCCGTCATGAATGGGTGCGCTTGTTACCGTGCTTGTTCCACGGTGGGGAGCGCTCTCATTATTTCGGACTGCATCGGCTGCTTACCATCAGGCAGGATGTAGTCACTATGACGTGCAAATATAAAAAAAGAGAAAAATCAAATCAAATCATCAGGCGGTCGGCTAGCAACCTATGATGTTGTTTATTTCAACACGGAACCCTACTTTGATTATGCTAAATGAGGCTTGATGATGACATACGGGACTGAGACGTGGTCGCTCACTATGGGCCTCATAAAAAGGCTCAAAGTCACTCAAAGAGCAATGGAGAGGGCTATGCTCGGGGTTTCTCTGCGTGATCGAATCAGAAATGAGGAGATCCGCAGAAGAACAAAGGTAACCGACATAGCCCGAAGAGTTGCTAAGCTCAGGGCACATTGCTCGCAGGACTGATGGCCGCTGGGGCGGGATAGTCCTGGGCCCTGTTTAATAAAGCTTACAATCCGACAAGTCGACATATGTCAAAAAGTGACAATTTGACAATTTTTCTGTTTAATAAAACTGACAGGTGACATAATTGTCATGGTGGGAAATTCACAAATATGTCGAATTGTCGCGACAATCCGACATTTTTCTGTTTTATTAAACTTTTTAAGCGACAGGTGACAGGTGACAATTTGTCGTGAAAAACTTGTCAAATCTGCTTTATAAAACATAAAATTGTCGTGACATATTGACATATTTGTAGAATTGTACGACATTTCTGACAGGAGCGTTACCCTCTGTCGCAAAATCATATTTTGAAATTTGAAGGTGTAAAAAAGTGTTTATTACAAAAAAATGGTACTTACGTCGAGCAGTGAGAGTAGTGATGATAAATACTTAATTATACTTTATGCTATTAATTGTTCGGCTATTTCTTTCCATTTTTTTTTATATCATGGGTCAATTGGTCACTAAACTTCCCAAAGAGTATATCCCTGTTTTCATTAATAAGGCCCAAAATAGTGAGTTTTTTGTGCATTTCCATTTTACACGCACTCAAAACGAACAATCGAAGATGCACCAGTGATTGATTTATATTTTTTCTATTTTACCCTCATTTAGCTTCATAAAACAAAATAATTTGCAAATATGTCAAAAGTCGACATAATTGTCACGACAACCCGACAATTGTCACCGACAATTGTCAGAAATAATTTGACTGTGGTTTTTCGACATGTCAAGGTTTATTAAACGCTTTTTCAATGACAAATATGTCAAGATTTCACCTGTCGATTTTTGACATATTTGTAACTTTTATTAAACAGCCTAAGCGCGACAATTCTACAATTTTGTCGTTTTTTGACATGTCGAATTGTCGGCTTTATTAAACAGGGCCCTGGAGTGGCGACCGCGTACCGGAAAGCGCAGTGTGGGCAGGCCTCCAACAAGGTGGACCGACGATCTGGTGAAAGTCGCGGGAAGCCGCTGGATGCGAGCAGCACAAAACTGGTCGTTGTGGAGATCCTTGGGGGAGGCCTTTGTCCAGCAGTGGACGTCTTTTGGCTGAGATGATGATGATGATGAAATGTGGCTTCACTTCACTAACGGCGAGTTCACTCAAAATAGTATTTAATTATGGTAATCTTTTTCCTGAAAAAAATATATTTGAAGCTTACTTTTAACTGCTTGCTACTAAACTTTTTTTTAAATATTTTTTTAGAGAGATTACTGATTGTCACCGGGCTTTTTTGGGGGCGGCGAGGTACGTAAAGGGTACCTCAAGCTATGTGAAACGAATCACCTACGGAGGTTTTCTAGAGGGAACGGCATCACACATTTAAAAGTGCGTATCCCCGTGCTCCCTACTAGATTCTCCGAAGGTTCGAATCGGATCGGGTAGTAAACCTGTCCAGAAAGCTATCTTTAATGCTGTCCTCAAGTTGAGTAGACATTAAGTAATTATTACCATATCTTATGTTATTACGACCGACTTTTTGTCGGACTAATGACAAGGACAATGGGACCGATTTCTTCGCCGAGTTTTACTTATCGACTATTTTGTGACCGATTTTTAATTAATATATTAGAAAATAATAAAAATTTGTATATTATTTTTTATTTTATTAGTAACCTATTTATCTATATTAACATTTTAGTACTTTATAATTAAGATTAAGTATTCAACTATATAGTTGTAAATATTTGTAAATTATATAATTTAAACAAATTTTGTTGCTATCAAATTACAATTTGGAAAAGTTTTGAAAGAATCTGGTTTTGAAAGAATTCCCGCTCGTGGAATTTTTTCAAAATTTTTTCAAATTGTAGCTTTAGTACTTTGTCAAAGCAATTGAAAAAAACTATCAGGCGCTTGTCAATTTCTAGTAAAATCATCAGCATGGTGCTTAGGTGTACTGCTCATATATATTAGCTATAAGCTGTTGTTATCCCGAATAAAATAAATAAATAAATATATGCTCTCCTCTATATATTATATAGATGGCGCAGTTGTTAACGCGCCCGGTCTGCGATTGCTAAGATTAAGCTACTTTCGCAAAGGCCGGTCATCGGATGGGTGAACAGAAATGTATCATCTCGAGTTACTCCGTGGTTCGGAAAAAAACGGAAAGCCGTTGGTCTTGGCTGCATTAACAGCTTTAACACCCACCAATCCGCACCGGGGCCGCGGTATATGGCCTGTTCTCCTGTGTTCTGTGGTTCTCCCTATCCAATATAGGGAAGGCTCGTTCCCCAACAGTGGGGTGAGGACCCAAAATGAGCTGGTGATGTTGATGATGATGAAATATAACTATATACCTATACAGCTATAAATATATAGGTACCTAACCTACGAAAAGCGTTGAACTCTGACATCTCGAAGACAAAAGCGGAAACCTTGAAGCTTGTCTACGCTCTACATTCTAACTATTTCATTCTCAATGCTAACTGTAGTTCACACGGTACATAGTTCGCCCTATCGATAGCTACAATTAAACCTTAATAAGGGTACAATGTTCACTTCAAACAATACGTCTTACACAATTTAAAGGGGTATTATTTGATGAAAAAAAAACAATATCTGTCGTGCGAAAAGAGCAATATCTCATTAAAATAAAACGCTTAATTGTGGTGTACCTTTGCCTTTATTAGGTATTAAAGCTTGAACATTGGGTAACTTGCATAATTTCTATATAATGATTCGTGAAGAAAGCACATTGCGGGCACGGATGATTGTGAGATAGGACGTGCAAACTGTCAGATTTCTGACATTTGGTATCATGATGAAGAAGTAGAGACACACCTACCTACACATTTTATTCAATAATCGTAGTATTTGTATGATTTTTAAATCCCCTCGCTATAAAATTGAGTACGAAAGGGACTTTATCTATATATTAATATGTGAAGCAAAATCTTTGTACTACCCCTTTTTTACGAAAATTGCGCGGACGGAGGAGTATGAAATTTCACACACTTATAGTTCATATAGAGAAGGTTATCCGAATGTTATTTTTTTTTAATTATGCATAAAAATACATTAAATCAATAAAACAAACATTACACACACTACCATGTATTTGACACACACGCATATGTATTTGACACACACGTATATAATTATACTCTTTTCAAAAATTTCAAAAGTGGAAGAGGAGCGGCCGATTTCTGTCAATGCCAATCCAAACTGATCCAAACTCACATTCTATCTTATTAAATTTTTCATTGCATAAGATACAATCCGTGCAGCCTTAATAAAATAACGGTCGAATTTCGACCACTGGGCGGCAACTAGTTTAGATTAATTATGAAAATTCTCGGAGTAAAACACAAAATGCGGATGGTGAAGTTAAAACGTTAAACATGTCATATTTAGCCTGTTTCAAATAAAATTAAGGTCATTGGGTACAACCCCTTTCGCTGAAAAATGTATTTAATATTAAAATAAATAAATAAATAAATAAAAATTAATAATAAAATAGTTTTTTATTTCTCAATAACTGCGGGTCTTCATTGGAGCTGTATATCCTTATTTCGGTCGAATTTTGGTTATCTCTGCGAGCACATCGCTCGCAGAGGTAACCAAAATTCGACCGAACTAAACCCAAAGCCAAACTAAAGTTATGTCATAATCAACAACTGATAGAAATATAATGATATTTTTAATATATTCAGCACTAATTGTTTTTGGTGAGAAATAAGGTCAAAATGTGTAATTAATAACTTACATGTCAATAAAAATCAAAGCGAAATATAATAGTAAGTAATTCACTATTTTCACAGTGTTTTATTTCACAGTAGATAGAGAAGACTCTATACTCGCCCACCTCAAACCTCAAACCACTCCGGCAAAAAAGATGATCAAGTTGTATTACCATCTCCGCTTTGACCTGCCACGTCTCCGGTAACCATCTCATGAAACCCATTTGTGACGATCTCCGCGACCACCTCTCTGGGCCCATGCGGCTGACGTGCCCAGCCCAGTTCCACTTAAGTCTAGTGGTTGCTACTCCATCTAGGATATTGGTTTTGAAGCGCAGTGTAGTGTTCCGGACTATCGGCCCTCTTTATACCTAATACGTAGAGGGGAGGCCTTTGTCCAGCACTGGGGCACTATATATACTATAATAATAATATAAACTAACCGTTTGTATTAAAATCATGCACAGCAGGCACTAGACAAAGGCTTAAAGTATTTCATAAAGCTTATCATTTCAGTCCTTATAAATAAGTTTTTATATACACACGGTGTTACAAAATACCCCGTAAAAAATATAAAAATTATCAAAGCCAAAAATATTGTCAACCCTATTAAGCTGTCATGTCAGGGAACCGGAGTTAGCATAGATTATTTAACAGAGAGGCCTCCCTACCAATTTTAATAATTGTCAACTTTAATGGGTTTCTGTTTTTCATCCACAAAGGTTCAATACTATAATGTCATTATGCTTAAGTACTGGCTTGACGGGAAAAATATTATGTTGTCAATTCCAAATCTTCTTATCGATATTCTACAATTGTTTCGTGTTTTTTCCATTTCATTTCCAAAATGAAGATAGCAATTTAACCTTTTTACCGCCAACAACTTCTATAGAAGTTCGAGATTTTCGTGCCGTCCACGCCAGCACTTCTATAGAAGTTCTTCTTTGTACCTACTTTATTAAAATACATTTATACGTTGGCGTACAGCGGGACATCGCGTGCAGGATAGTTGGGCGGTGAAAAGGTTAAATCGTGATCGCGAAATGTATCGGCAACGATTTATCGATGGAAGACAACCTGCTGAACAGCGACGCTACCTTCGTACCAATGTTTTCTCAACATGTCAAGACGCCTACATTCCATAGGCTCCTTTCATCGGTCTTCTGAAAGTGGACGTCAAAGCACAGTCGATGCCAGGCAGGCTGAATTAGTGTTAGTAGGTAAGGTCTTTTAAAATCTTCCAAAACTCGACTTGTAATATCTATCTAATCGAATTCTGTACATTTTGTTAGTATGTCTCCTTATCGTTTCACGAATTAGGTAAAAATGTACACAAACATTCTGCGTAGTTTACTCTTTAATTTTACTGAAATAAGGTTTGCACATCAATGAAAAAAATAATGGTTTTATTTTTTTGGCGGTAAGTCATACAGTGATAGTACGGTTCTCAAATATTGTAAATGGACTTATTATAAGGCACCATTTAACCCTCTTTCGGCTTAACGGGTAATTTTGTAACATCCTGTATATACACGGTGTTAAAAAATACCCCGTAAATAATATAATAAATTATCAAAGCCAAAAATATTGTCAATCCTAGTAAGCTGTCATGTCAGGTAACCGGAGTCATCATAGATTATTTCTCTACTTTGTGACAGAGAGGCCTACCTACCAATTTTAATAAAATTGTCAACTTTAATAATTTTTCTGTTTTTCATCCACAAAGGTTCAATACCATAGTATAATGACATCCTAATGTCATTATGCTTAAGTACTGGCTTCAAAAACGTCAAGACGGAAAAAATCTTATGTTGTCAATTTCAAATCTTTTACAATTGGTCCGTGTTTTTTCCAAATTTTTTTTCCAAAATGACATGTTTTCTAACTCAGAATATTACGATATGATGTTATGCGTAGGCCATGAAGATAGCAATTTAAATAGTGCTCGCGAACTGTATCGATCGGCTACGATTTATCGATGGAAGACCAACCGCTGAACAGCGACGGCTACCTTCGTACTCGAGTGTTTTCTCAACATGCCAATCACGCTTACATTCCATAGGCTCCTTTCATCAGTCTACTGGAAGTGGACGTCCAAGCACAGTCGATGCCAGGCAGGCTGACTGAATTAGTGTTAGAGCATTTTGAAGAAGAGCCAACCACGAATACGAGACGAGCCGGAGCAAGATCGGTATGAACCATGTTGCAGTTTGGCGAATTCTTCGTGACGACAACCGTCACCCCTATCACTATCACCGTACACAGGAGCTGATACCCTCCGATCATGCGCCCAGGAGAAACTTCTGCGAATGGTACCTCAGGCAGTTAGAGGAGAACCCTAATTAAGTAAACTAAGTTATTTGGACGGATGAGGCAACATTCACGAGGTCAGGACTTTCAAATATGCATAACGAACGATCACGTTTAGGCTCGCGAGAATCCACACGCTTCATGGCAGGGCAGATTCCAACACCAGAGGCGGCTGAATGTGTGGGCTGGCATTTATGACGGGCATGTCATTGGTCCCGTCATTTTGCCATCACGTCTGAACGGTGGCAACTACCTAACGTTTATACAAACGGAATTCGAAGAGGCGATTGGCGACTTTTCTGTGGCCGATAGGGATTACTTTGACAACCAAAGGAACATGGTGTTTCAGCACGATGGAGCTCCGACTCATTTTGCTCGCGACGTGCGAGAGTATCTCAACGTTCGCTTTCCGCAAAGATAGATCGGCCGTGGGGGACCGGTGCTATGGCCCGCTCGTACTCTGGACCTCACACCCTTGGACTTCTTCTTATGGGGTTATGTTAAGGATAGAGTCTATTTCTCCGATTGCCCAACGGTTTTCGAGATGGAGCAGCGTGTAAGATCGGTGTGCGCGTCAATAACACCGACGATGGTGCGAAATGCTACACAAGCCATATCCCGACGAGCGAAGTTGTGTATTGAGCAAGGCGGAGCTCACTTTGAGCCGTTCCTGTAAAGAGGTTCATTACGAAAAAGTAAGTGTTGTTAGTTTAGGTTTCTTCGTTAGGTTAGGTCTTTTAAAATCTTCCAAAACTCGACTTGTAATATCTATCTAATCGAATTCTGTACATTTTGTTAGTATGTCTCTTTATCGTTTCACGAATTAGGTAAAAATTTACTAAACATTCTGCGTAGTTTACTCTTTAATTTTACTGAAATAGGGTTTGCACATCAATGAAGAAAATAATGGTTTATTTTTGGCGGTAAGTCATACAGTGATAGTACGGTTCTCAAATATTGTAAATGGACTTGTTGTAAGGCACCATTTAACTCTCTTTCGACTTAACGGGTTTTTTTGTAACACCCTGTATACTTATATTATATCGATCGAATTTTTCAAGTCCTTTTGACAGTGAAGCCAGCGACAGCGCATGCATGCAGCGTATGCTTTTCTCATAATACGAGTGAAAGGGATATGCCACGTACAGCCTTTAAAAATTAGGTTGGGGAAAAAGTCTTTTCGCTTATAGTATGTATGAACTTGTAATAAAATTTCTTTGGCTATGCTATTTGTATCTGGCTGGTTTTGGTATCATTAAAAGTTTAAATTTTTAAGAAGATAATTCCTAATTCAAATAAGGAAAATGTGTGATTTTCATTTGTTTTTCTTACTGTCAAGATGAGTGAATCTAATGAAGAAATTCGATACATTTTAAAAATTTACTACAAAAAAGGTAAAAATGCAACGCAAGCCTCGAAAAAAATTTGCGATGTTTATGGAACTAGTGCAGTATCTGTGAGAGTAGAAGCGTTTTCAATCCGGAAGTTTTGATGTCAAAGATGCACGTCGCTCTGGTCGCCCTATTTCAGATAAAAAGGATGCTATTTTTGAAAAAGTGGAGCAAGATCGGCATATCACTAGTCACGACGTAGCTGTAGAACTGGGAATTGGCCACAAAACAGTTTTGGCGCATTTGAAAAAACTGGGTACACAAAAAAGCTCGATATTTGGGTACCTCACGAGCTCACTGAAATAAACCTAATGAACCGTGTACTCATTTGTGATTCCTTATTACGACGCAATGAAACCGAACCATTTTTGAAGAAGCTGATAACTGGTGATGAAAAGTGGATCACGTATGACAAGAACGTGCGAAAAAGGTCGTGGTCAAAAGCCGGTCAGACTTCATAGACTGTGGCAAAACCCGGGCTAACTCGCAACAAGGTGATGCTGTGTGTGTGGTGGGATTGGAAGGGCATTATTCATTATGAGCTATTACCACCAGGCAGGATCATCGATTCTGAACTCTACTGCGAACAACTGATGAGATTAAAGCAAGAAGTTGAGAGAAAGCGGCCGGAATTTATCAACAGAAGGGGTGTGGTTTTTCATCATGATAACGCTAGACCTCACACATCTTTAGCCACTCAGCAAAAATTAAGAGAGTTTGGTTGGGAGGTATTAAAGCATCCGCCGTATAGTACTGACCTTGCACCTTCAGATTTCCACCTTTTTCGGTCTCTTAAGGATTCTTTAGGCAGTGTCAGGTTAACATCACGAGAGGACTGCCAAAACCACTTGTCGCGGTATTTTGATCAGAAGCCCCAAAATATCTATAGCAATGGGATCATGTCCCTACCTACAAGATGGTAAAAAGTTATCGAACAAAATGGCACCTACATACTTTAGTTAAATGTAAATAAACTATATTAAAAAATGTTTTGAATTTTCTTAAAAAATGCGAAAAAACTTTTTCCCCAACCTATTACCTATATACATATAACATAATTGAACTATAACTAACGTATAATATAATTGAACTGTTTTATATATCGTGTTTGTAATATTTTAGACAAATAAAGCATTATTTTGTATTTGTCATCAAATATATTCAATTGGTTCCAGCAGTTTTATTCAATTCAAATTCATTCATATATTATTGTGAATTAGAATTACTTCATGTTCTAATTTGGGTACGATGAGGCTATACTAGAACAGCGCGATATATTTTTTCATTTAACTTTTTTTACTAAACGGGAATGCAAAAGTAGACCGATGAGTCAAGCTCTGGGTCAACTCAGGTTGGGTCTAATGGCGACAGGTTATATAAACTATTGTGGAAGTGTCCGAAAGGGTTCCCATGACCTCGTCAGGCTCTACCATGCCGGCGTTCGATGCGTCCTCCTCAGATGAGGACGACGCGATGATCGCCGGTCTGCTGGTTCCAAGGTGACGAGAGGACATCGGAGTGGTTTTTACCGAGTCGGCCTCGACTCGCTTTCTCTAGGGCTTCGGCCCTGGAACAGAGTCTAGGCCATCCTCGGACAGCCAGCGGGACCCCTCATGCCCGCTGATGCGCCTGTTTGCAGGTTTTCCACTCCGTATCAAAAAAAAAAAGGTTATATAAACTATATGTGACCAACGGATAAAGAGCAAGCTTTAGCTTTGTACAAATCTGATAAAAATGCTGTTTTACTGGATTGCTGAGCCTTGAAAAAGACAGATGAACAATACTTAATATTGTGTTAGTCTAACAAAATTTTATTTCACTGGAAAGCACCGTAAGAATTTGGTCAATATGCTTTAAGTAGCTCTTATGAATGTCACTATGCCATCGGTTCGTAAGTCTACACAGGGCAGAACGTGCACAGAAAAAAACCAGCAAGAATCTATTTCTCTAGAATTTCTTTTCTCCCTTTCTTTCACAGCGTCACATATTGGAAATTTAAAACCAAAAAAGTGTTAATTTCACTACCAACTTTACGAAGCTCTTTGCAAACTCAGTCGACATTTATAATAACTAGGCAGACGACCATTTCCCATCCTACAGTCAGCCACCACGGCTTCATACTCAGAAATAAGAAAATCAGAATGCCGTGTTAAGTACGCATCCACCTTCAGCTTTATCGTCTCTTAACATAAGGTATGATGAAGGCCAAGTTATTGCGTACCCGTAACGGAATTAGAAAGCACTCAAGTCCATATGCGTTGATGGTAAAACAACCCTTTTTTATTCTGCGATAAGAACAATGCTTTTGCATTGTTTTGCATTTTGCGAGTTAAAATAGAATTTTTGATAAATCATTAAATTTTGCTTTTTGTGGGATTTTAACCCCCACTGAACGCAATAAAAGAACAACCTAGCAGATAAAACACTTGAAAATATATATTTCTTACAAGTCACAATAAGCCCAGCTTACCTAAACACAAATTGTGATTTGTATTTCACAATTGGAAAACAATGATTCGTTGCAAATTACCTAGAATTTAAAATATTTATATATAGTTACGAGCAATACGGAAATATTGCACTGTTCGATCCGTAACTATGAGGGCTGCATATTTGGGTAAGAATACTAATTATAGTAAAACTTGAGGAGTACTATTGCCGATTGTGTAGGTACCTCTTATATCGTACCACCGGATTTGTCTTGCCGACAAAAATATTCAATAGTCCTTCGAGCCTTCGCTTAGAAAGGTATTTGTTATTTTGCCAACTTTCATAAGCAAAATGTGGTCCAAATGGTTTAAGCTTGCCTTGCCTATTCACTCTAGGCCCAGAGCAAGGTCAAGTTCGGGAAACGCATGAGCAGGCAGCGAATTCCTCTTTACAGCTGCTCATAAGAAACAGACAATATAAATAACAACGCCTTAAGGTTTATAGGCCAGTCTTTCAGTCACTATAAAAAGTATTGTATAGAACACAGACGGACATACGGACGGGCATTCGCTTAGCTAAATGGTGTCATCAGAAATATCGAGAAATTCAGTACGAATTCACGAAAAAGAAATAAAGTAAGAATAAACTATAAATATGTAAAACTATTAACTATATTACTAAATTATTATGTTTATAATATTTGTTACAGGATTATTTGTAATCAGCGCAGTGCTTACCCCATGCTATAGCCATTGTAGGCATGCATGCCCACAACAACAAGAACCTGTGGTGGAACCAGCGACCGTCTGTGCAACTAATGGTATGACATACGACTCGTATAACCAATTTATATATGCCCTATCGATCTACGCTGGCATCCAAATTTTACATCTAGGGCCTTGTAAATCTGAAGATTTCGCAACACCTCCACCATGGTCCCCTGACGATCCGTCTAATAAGAAACCGTTAAAACCAACTAAATCGAGGGGTCACCGTAAAACGAAATCACCGTCACATGATGTCTATGACGACAACGATTCGAAGCCAGATTCCGAGTCTGAGAACAGCCAAGAGAGTGACAATAACCAGTCAAATGATAGCTGGGATTCGGAGGAAGAAACTAACAACCACAATACCAATAATAATAATAATAATAACAATAATAATAACAATAACAATAATAATAGGCCCCAGCACGGCAAATCCCCCAAGACAAAAAAGAATTTCCATAAAATTAGTAATGGTTCGAACAATAAAAACACGGTTGTAATTAAAAACCGAAACGGAGAAGAAAGAAGAAGCTATAAGTCACAAATATAAATAATACGCTGAAACGGTTCGATACACTTTGTAACCTATTTACAGACTTGATTTGGGAAAATATATATAAGAAGCTTCAATTATAACAAAAAATCCTTTTTTTAAATCCTAAGACACACGTTTAAATAAGAAAAAGTTTAAATTATAGTTTCCAGTACCACCAGATAAGGAGCTTATGCCGTTCGGCCACCAAGGTTTTAATATTAGAAACTGTTCAATAAAGAAGGTATTTTGTCCAGCAATGGGATGGGATGGGACAGTATAATAGGATTGTTTGTGATTGTTGTTGATTATTATTTTACTTTACGAAGAGTATTATATACGAGTGAATTTTGAAATTAAACATATTCAGTTGATGCAGTTAGTGAATTTTATTTTAATAGTATTTTTACAAGTCATTATAAAATATTGTATTATCAATCTTACTTACGTATTAATAAAACAAAATTTCAAATTATCAGAACGTCACTTTGTCCGCTTCAGTCAAAAGATATTATACATAATAATATATTCTAGGGCTGATGTTTTTCTTTTAATCAAGAGTTGTTTTTTGCCAATTTTATTGAGGTCTAAATTAAAAATAGAAAAAGTGTCAAAAACTTACCACAAGCGGGTTTCCCCGCATTCTGACATCCGTCGTGGTCTTCCATTCCGATAATCACAAAATTCAAAATTTAAAATTCACAATCATTTATTCAGTTTAGGCTCCAAATAGCTCTTATGAACGTCATTATGCCTTCGGTTCGTAAGTCTTTTGTAACCTTGTATTGAGAAGAACCGGCAAGAAACTCAGCAAGTGTCAAGCTCTTTGCTCCCTTCATCATCTCAGCCAAAAGACGTCCACTGCTGGACAAAGGCCTCCCCCAAGGATCTCCACAACGACCGGTTTTGTGCTGCTTGCATCCAACGGCTTCCCGCGACCTTCAATATGTCAAAAGTGGACTTGGACCTCCCATACTTTAGCGAACAGTCTTGATTAGCCTGATTTGTAGGTATGAAGTCTCAAAATTTTTGACATATTTCAACCCATGCCATGTTACTATGAGAAAGTTTACTTACCTACCGATTCTGAGTCGTTCCAGAAAATTTGCGCACTAATAAAAAAATGATCCTGCAGACTTATTAAAGTTCAAAGCCTAGTAGAAAGACATGTTGTGGTAGTCTCTCGTGCAAGAGTGTGAAGACACATCGCACTACCAATACAATACTGGTGCAAGTCAAAACATACTGACATTGGAAATTTTGTCGTATTGAAGAACAGTACAGTTCAATTTCAAATATCAGTATGTTTTGACTTGCACCAGTATTGTATTGGTAGTGCGACATTTCACTTCCATTAAGTGCCTTATTGGCGCGCAGACCACTGAATCTCCAAACGGACAGCTAGCGCTAGTGATGCGGTTAATCCAATTAAGAAAAATAGTGTTGTGCAAAGCTGTCAATGTCTTGTCGCTAACAGTATGTACGTACATATCGGAGAACGAGCGCAACGGAATGCGGTCCCGATTACTGAGGTGTCAGTGGCTGCGCCTGAGTCTTTACTAACATCCTGTCGCGCTCTGACTCATAATAACTCCTTTTTGCCTACCACTTATGGAGTATATACCTATTTATATCTATATAACTAATAGAATAGAATACCTATAGGCATAGGAATAGAATACCTATGGCCTCGCGGGAAGCCGCTGGATACGAGCAGCACAAAACCGGTCGTTGTGGAGATCCTGGGGGGAGGCCTTTGTCCAGCAGTGGACGTCTTTTGGCTGAGATGATGACCTATAGGCAACTATGGTCCATATAATATATACCTTAAATATTAACATACATATTATATTATTATAACACATTTTTTTTCGTAAATAATTTAAAAGCCATGTTATTATTTTAATTAATTGGGCACGTTTAGTATCGTATCGGTGGCAGGGGAAAGCAATTGTCCACGGAAACGCCTAGACACCACGCCCTTTGGCCAGAAGTCCTTGCTATTACTAATATATGCCCTATTTATTTATTTATTTAACAATACAAGTTAAGTGTCGTATCGGTGGCAGGGGAAAGCAATTGTCCACGGAAACGCCTATACACCACGCCTTTCGGCCGGAGTCCTTGCTATTACTAATATATGCTCTATTTATTTATTTATTTAACAATACAAGTTTAGTGTCGTATCGGTGGCAGGGGAAAGCAATTGTCCACGGAAACGCCTATACACCACGCCCTTCGGCCGGAGTCCTTGCTATTACTAATATATGCCCTATTACTACTACTTACGAGTAGAAGCCTCGGTAGCTGAGAGGCAACGCTCTCTGCTCGATATCCGAAGGTTCTGGCTTAGATTCCCAGGTCGGGCAAAGCCTATTTCGTATTATCCGATGCACAGCTCGGGTTTGTAATTATCAACCCGCGTTTGGCAAATACGTGGTGATGAACCTACGTACTGGTACTTCAGACAGTACAAACCATTGATTAGAATTCGAAACTAAAATCGCACCGAGTCGTCTCAAATTGAAAGTTTTTAGATATCCAAGGTGCCTAGAACGAGTTTTGTTTACCATTGGATAACGTTAACGAAAACGAGAATTCTATAACGCAATTTTTACTGTCACGTTTGTCACAAGTAGGCAAACGAGTTGGCGGCGCCTGATGGTGTATGCGGTCACCGCCGCCCATGGACATCAGCAGCATCAGTGTGGTTGCCGACGTTGACTTTAATATAACGTGATCGAATAAATACAGTTAGTAAAACTCGCTCTAGCTACTCTGGGGCCGTTAACATACGTGGTTTCACGGCAAGCGGGCGCTGCAAGGGTTGCCACAGATGCATGTTGCATGTTTCATTTAAAGAAAACTGCATAGTCCATGTGAAGGAATCCAATGCAAAATGCATGTTTCATTTGAATTTAACCATTACAAAATGCATGTTTCACTTGAAGAAAACCATAACAAAATGCACGTTTTATTTTAAAAAACCCATTACAAAATACCTACATGTTTTATTCGAAGAAACCCATTATACAGTGCTTGTTCGATTTAAAGATAACCTTAACAAAATGCATGTTTCATTTGAAGAAAACTATTACAAAATGCATGTTTCATTTGAAGAAATCCATTACAAATATTTTGGCTTGTGTTGTTTTGGAAAATGAGATTGACGACCGATAACTAGCAGCTGGATATGTATTGTCAGTTTGCAATTTACAAACAACTTTATATGTCAACCTTATGGTACTTTTTAGGCATGTCAGTAATCTGCCATGTTCGGGATTATACAGGTAGCATTTTTATGGGAGCATCATCTGTTTATGTAATATTATAAAGGTTTCTTACAAAAGATTCATTAAGAGCGTTTACGTCGCACACTAGCGCCACTAATGAAAAAAAAACATATCTAGTAATTAGAGATAGAAAATCAAATTATGCTCAACAAAATGAATGAAGTAATTTTGCATTTTTACGTCACCTAATGAACACCTCACATGTTATGGTTTAGTTAAATAAGACGTTACGGCCACTTTTAACTATAACGCCATATTTAACTATACCATAAATTAATGTAGTGTGGCAGCCCTGAGCGCGATTCGCTTCGGTGACAGAGCAGCGCAACCCTGGGTCTCACGAGATCGCACCAGACTCGAGTTACTCCTGTCCATAGGACCGGCAAGGTACCAACAGAACAATAGACACAATAGTTGGAGCAAGAATTTTTTTGCGATGCGATACATAAAACTTTTTAGAGGTCACACCTAGTGGATTCAGACAATGTGTAACTGGAGACGAAAGTTCGTTTTCATTAGCACGTAAATTAAGTCCTGTAAATTTTGAGCGTACTAACGGTCTAATCCACTAGTTTAAAGTCACTCAGCGAGCTATGGAAAGAGCTATGCTCGGATTGGAGTTTTTTAATGAATCGCAGTTAAGAGACTCGTCAGAAACACAATGATTCTCACTACGACTCAACGAACAACTCACAACGAACCCAGAATCTGTCGTAGAACCGATAAACGTTGGGGTAGGCGAGTTTCTATATATTTTATTGTGATTTAGTACTTGGTATTTCTAACACTCCTTCAGATAATGAGCTCATTATAAACACAAATGATGAAACTTTGTTTATTATCGCCTCTTTGGTCTAGTGGTTATGACCACCGGTTTAGACCCAGAGGTCCCGGGTTCGATTCCCAGCGGGGGGTAGAGATGTTTGTGTAGTCGGTTTGGTTGGCGGTAGGGCTTGCTGGCCCGCCTCGCTAGCTACCACCATCTTATCTAAATATGTCGCCATAAAATCAATGTTTGTAGCATTGTTGTGTTCCGGCAGCTAGAGATAAGATAGCCAGTGCCTCACTTGTTGAGGATCCGGGTGAAGTGCGCTTCCACCAATTGGGCTTATCATCACTTAACATCAGGTGAGATCAAGGCACTGTGCTTAAAAAAAAACATTATTTGCTTAGATTCTTAATTTAACCCCCTTACGTATATTGGACCTTTTAATGAAGATCATAACAATGCTGCAGCGACCTTACGTTTAAATTAATAACAATAGGAAGACAATAAGTTGACAGTTGACCGACGCTTTTTTAAAATGCAACATGATAGTTTCGTAAGGTCACGGTTGGTGGCTGGCAAGCCGTCCGTCATATCAATCACAATAGCTTTGATATAACTTACCGATAAACAAGTGATTAATGAAACCTACATACTGAGTCACACTAGTTTCATTATCTAAGTGTGTTGTTTAAATATTGTGATGAATGGTCATATCAATAGTGTTTATTTGTATTGATTAAAAAAATATAGTAAGCCAATTTGGGGACCAATTGCTAATGCCAAGCATCTTTACCAAAGGGCAGTTCCTAAATGGAAGACTAACGAAAGAAATTAATCTCCAATTTAACTTTTCTTGTTTTTGAAGTCACGTGTAATGTTTTTCCCAGTCATACCAATTTTTCCAATATATTGAATTTAACGACTTTTTTTTTTCCCTGTGTGGTGCCGGGGATAAAGAATTGTACCACCTCATCTCTTCCCGTGGGTGTCGTAAAAGCCGACTAAGGGACTATTCCAGAGGATGGGCAGCAGCATCTCTCTGAGGTTACCCTCAACCTACTGCGATCGCCAACCCGCCTGCCAAGCGTGGCGATTACGGCAAATACCCCTCATATCCTTGGGGGAGGCCTTTGTCCAGCAGTGGACGTCTTTTGGCTGAGATGATGAACGACTTTTTAGAAGAGATCCACTCAAACACACCCAAAAAAATCATCAAAATCGGTATAGCCCTTTACGAGGAGTTCAGTGATATACACACACACGTATTGGAGAAATATATAATATATTATAGTATATTAGTAGGGTCGCGGTCAGAAAATGTTTACCAGTTTTGAAATTAGATTCTATATCACACTTTTTCACTAAAGTCTAAAATGCTATATCAAGTTACTTATTACCTTACCTTTACCTTTGAAAAGTTATTATTCAATATGACGCATCGAGTATGACAAAGAGATTATTGATCAATTTTTGATGATGGATGACACACATTTCTTTATTTGTTGAATCTACTAGTTGTCGCCAGCGACTTCGTTCGCGAAGACTACACTATCCCACAGGAACCTGTTATCGGGATAGAAATATAGTCCGGGTAATGGTCTGTCTATGTGCAAACTTTCATCCTAATCCGTTCAGCCGTTCTCGAGTTTTGCGCTTAGCAACATTCATTTTTATTTATATACTGATGTTTCACTTTGTTTCATTGTTTGAACGTCGTCGTTTGGAAAAAAGCATAATTTTACGAAAGATATTTTTATAACGAAATAAAATGGCAAGTTTAACCCTGGAGCCATTTGGCTGAAATAATATTTCTCTTCGAAGATGGACATAGTAGGTGTTAGTGCTATATCACGAGAACTTAATATATCACGATTCACTGTGAGGTTTTGGATTCGGCGTCACGGCGAAGAAGGGCAAATAACAGATTCATCATAAAAATAATTCAGGACGACGACCGATACAAACCGCCGCCGCCGCCCGCGCAAATAACAGAAATGATTCGTCGCTACGAAGAGAACGGTTTCACACAAACTAGTTATTTTGCTGCTTTAAATGATGTGAGTGCTCGGACGATCCGACGAGTTTTGCACCGTGCTGGACTACACTATAGACACCATGCTTTAAAGTTGAGCTGAAACCTCACCACAAAACAGTCTAGCTTAACTTTGTGCGACAACATCTCGATTTTGATTGGTCGAATACTATATTTACCGATGAAAAAACTTTTAAATCAAGCCAAATCGAAAGATTAACTTTATGGCGTTATAATCGAACTCGGTATGATGAAGGTCATATCGTGCCTCAAAACGAGTCAGGTCGCATAACAGTAAACTTATGGGGGTGGATGAGCTTCGACGACGGCGCCGGAGAACTGGCGTCGTTAGAGAATAGGGCTACTGCGATTATTTATGTGTCGCTTTTGGAAGAAGTGATGCTGCTGAAGTGATACTGTGCGCATAGTGTTTCCTCCAACAGAATTCCCACACATTACTTACGTTCAAGATAATGCACGGATACACACGGCCCGTGCTACTAAGTATGGCGTGGTTCAACCTGCACCGCGATATTCGTCTCATTCAATGGCCCGCTCGGTCTGCTGATTTAAACCCTATTGAAAATTTATGGGGGCTTATGGTTCAACCCTGGGACGGGCAATATAAAGGAAACCCTCATGCTCTTAGATCACCCGATCACTGTGCGAGTATGGGATGATATCAGCGGGACTGATCTATGCGCGCGCCTTGTTGCAGATAGACTACGTGCCGTCATAGCTGCTGAGGGAGGTTATATAATAAATATTAAATAAAGGCTTTTGAAGTTTCTATTTTATTCTATTATATCTAATATTTCTTCATATTCTTAGTTAAAAAATTAAAATATTAGTTTTTTTCAAAGAAGGTTTTCTAATATCAAAACTTGATAGTAGTCAGTCCATCTCCTAGAGCGATTGATTCTCATATCATTAGAAAAAGGATTATAATCTATGGTCAGACTTCTTGGTGGGAAAGTGAAGTCATGCGTGCGGTTTTGTTTTATTTTCTAAAATTTGTGTTATGGCGAATATTAATGCGAAATAATGGTGGATTATTAACCGTTAAGTGTTCGTAAGTGCGCATGAGTGTTGGCAAATGAAACAAAACAGTGCAACTTCACTTTTCAAATTCTCTCAAAAGGTCCGCCCGATGACTTAGTAAAGCCCCACATCTTTACTGAAATACTCGAGGGGCTGGAGGGTACCTATATCATTTCTCACTTCTCATTTCTATTGTCATTCATTGTCATCTATACAAGAAGGAAACATTGTTTATTTATACTATATTACTTGTATGAAAAACTACTTTGACACTGGCTAAATGTGCTAATCGCACGAAGCCGTCAATTAAAGGAAAAAAAATCTATGGACAATCAAATTAATATGAAATAGACATTTAGAACTTGTGACCTAAATGTGTGCATGCAATTGTGATACTTAGATCCAGTTTCATCATACAATGTTAGTTAGTTAACACCCCTGTTAAATCATTTAACAGACTGTTAAGGTTATTGAGTGTCCCATCATGTTTTAACGAATGTCAAATATCCGTAATTCGATGTTAAACTTAATTGCTGCTACTTAGGTCCGTCAAATGGGTAACAGGCTGTTAGTTTACTGCCACACAGGAACAAGATGGCCATGGCGTACAATTTTATTTACGAAAACGAGAGGATCATTTGGAAGTAGACAATTTGGACTACATAATAATAATAATAAGTTGGGTCAAGGGTCAAAGGCAGTACTCCTTGACACGGCCCTTATTGTGAGGAGGTTCCTCACTCTGCAGCCCTGACCACCGGCACCGGTAGCTTGGGCCCTGCCCCGCTGCTGGCGGTACTCTAGGATTAGGTTTTTATAATGTTTTATTGTTTTTATATTAAAATATTGTAAAAATCTAGTTTTAAGAAAGAAAATAAATAAAGAGTATGTGCATGTCAACGTCACCATCCCACATGACGAGAACCTTGTAAAGGCCGAGAAGGACAAGGCCAGCAAGTACCTTGACTTGGCTCACGAGGTAACCGCCATGTGGGATATGACTCGACAATCATTGTGCCGATAGTCGTGTCTGCGAACGGTCTGGTAGCGAAGAGTCTCGACCAACACCTTAAGAATCTCTCGCTCAATGGTTGGATCAAGGGTCAGATAGAGAAGGCGGTACTCTTGGACACGGCGCGGATAATCCAAAGTTTCTGTCTCTGCAGCCCTAACCAACGGCAGCTTGAGCCCTGCCCCGTTGCCGGCGGCACCCTGGCTAGGTTTTTCATAATATTTTTATGTTTTATATGTGCTTTTGTATTTTACATTTATATTAATATTATAACAAACCTAGGCTAAGAAAAAAGAAAAATAAAGAGAATAACAATAATAAATCTTTATTTCAGACAACAAACAATGTAACAGATGGTAAAAATACAGAGCGGCCCATATAATAAATACCTTACAGACTAATATACTTACATTAAAAAAAAAAAAAAAAGAATAAGACGATGTTGATTTTCGCACAAGATTTCGACTATCGAAAGAATCTGTTTTGGATGCGCTGGAATCAAAAAAATCAAAACAACAATGCGAAACACAAGATAACCTCAAACTCAACAATAAAATATTTGACATTCATTCAACCAGCAAAATGAAATGCAACCCGATTTCTAATGAATTCTACGAAATACATGGTATTTAAATCAGTCGCCTTACATATAACAAAACTATTATACGACTAGAGAAAATAGTGCTCGTTTTCGAAGCAATGACATTACATACAATGACATTTTGTTTTGGTTGGTTCAAAATTCAAAAAATTCAAAATTCAAAATCATTTATTCAGTTTAGGCTACAAGTAGCTCTTGTGAATGTCATTATGCCATCGGTTCGTAAATCTACTCTGGGCGGGAGATCTTGTACTGAGAAGAACCGGCAAGAAACTCAGCAAGTGTCCAGCTCTTTTCTCCCTTACAGCGTCAAAAATATTGGAAAATGCCCTATCATAGCAGAACACTTTCCATTACAAATAAACACAAAAAAAATATATAAGACAATTACAACATGGTTTAGAATGTGAGTGAATGATTTGAGAGTCATTCACCTAATGGTTGATTTCGTAATGGTCTGTTAAATTCTTACCATGGGACATAAAAATTTAACAGTGCCGTTAGCATCCCTGTTAAATTTAATCATTGATTAACAATTTCGCTGTCCAAAAATTAAAACAATAAATTAATCAATTGTTATGTATCACATGTGACTCATTGGACAGGGAAGTTGTTAAGTAATGCCTCATTTAGAGAAAAACTAACAGAGTATTGTAAAACTGGGCCTTAAGGTGGTAAACATTTTCTGACCGCGACCGTATTAAGATAATCAATGTGCTTAACTGGTAGACCAACCATGGAAGATGCCAGTTAGTACTTAGAAGTTCAATAATGTCCTCTAGCTAAACCAACATCTGGGACTACTAAATAATATATTGTGTTGTTGGAAATAAACTAAAAACTTATTTAATTTGTTAAGAGGTTTCATGATGTATACATCAAGTTACTATAGAAAAACTCTCTCTAAAGTTAGGCATAACGAACATGAAAAGAGTTCCAGACGAATTGATAACCTTCTCTTTTTGAATTTGGTCTAAAGCACCACTGTCGTACCTTGTTGCCACAAAATAACTATTATGTGTTGTTGCGTTAAGGGTTGCCGTCGTATTATTTTATTTCACCAATTATAGCGACACTATTAAAGAAGCAGATTTACACGGACACCATGGGAAACAACTTAAAAATCTAAAGATCATATTTTCTATGATATCTACAAAGCTATTAAGAATACATAAAGCCGACGCAAAAACACTCATTAGACCGCACTTGTGTAAAGATTCCACATAAACCATTAACACAGGGAAATAAAAACAGTTTCTAAGCGGATATTTAACTTTTTTCTCGATGTATTTGTATCTACGTACCTAGTTGCTTGGCTATGCGTTTGGTCATCATTACATATTCTCTTTTCAGCTGGGTATAAGCTTCTTCTTCAAAATGACTCGTTCTAGGGCGCGGAACCCGCGATTGTTATCATAATAGGCGCTATTAAAACTTACTAACCCGCAATGAGCTAGCATGTTGGTTATTATTATACCAACAGTATTATAACACACACAACAACAGTTTTTATATTAACAACAGTAACTGGATGTATTTTTTTTGGTAATTTTCTAAAAATGGAACCTAATGGAGCTAGATCGATTTATCGCCCCCGAAACCTAAATAAAACCTAAATTTCATGAAAATCGTTGGAGCCGTTTCCGAGATTCAGATTATATATATATAGGTACATTTATTAGGTCCTTACCTATGAAATTGACATTTTTTTCTCAATTAAATTAAAATAACGTTAGTATGAAAAATAAAATTTTCTAAAAAATCTTCATACAAAACGTCAATTTCATAGGTAAGGACCTAATACTATACAGGAATTGCTCGTTCAAAAGTATTAGATAAGCTTGCTGTTGCCATCTTGCGACAAACACCGGAACGAACGACGGACGTAGGCATAACGGACATACGGATAACATAAATAGAATGATTATTGTAAGGGATTGACATAAGTCAACATACTTACGTAAAAATGACGTTTAAGTATATCAATCCCATAAAATAATCATTAGATTTATTTTCTATTCTATTAGCGATAATGCCACTTGTCTATATAGGGGGGCTGAGCATAAAACCTTTCGCAGCTATCTAAACCATACAATTATTGTTTTACAAATAAGCTTACGCTCAAACATAAATGTAAATAAAGTACCTAATGAATGCAGAGGTATTGTATGTCTAACGGGCCAGGAATTCGGGAACCTATAACGGTGAAAAGCTGTATCAATACCACACTTACTATTCCAGTGACACTTTGGCCTCTTTGAAACAGTTCTAACGCCACAATAAGACACTTTCACACTAGTAACTTTCCTGCTACGACTTACGGTTCAAAATGTAGTCTGTTAAGCAAGCAAAGCTAATAAAAACCGTAAAAGTCCGTAAAACATCACTTGGATGTGACAAAATAACGTTGCTATATTGTATTTGCCGGCCTTAATACCGTTTTAATATCATCACATCGTACGTTTGTGATTCAGCAAAACATATCAATCATATTAGCCTTGATACTTCGAGTTCGAACCTGCGTGACTTAACATACTATTTCGAAAACGTGAAGTTAAGGTTCGATTAACTAAAGATTTAATGATACTTTAATTTTGGATGTTCCACGATATACAATTTTGTTAGTATGTATAATTTGGTAAATAAATAGGAGGACCGAAACGAATCCACAATGAAGTAATACCGTGCAACCAGCCAGGGGTCAATGACAAGCAGCCATTCGAAAAGCCGTGAGAACATGCCGGGTACTGACCACTAGTATTAGGCATTTATATCATTTAACTAAGACAATGATATATGTAATTGGTGCGAAAGTGATGCAGCCTTACTTCATGTTAATTATACCTTGGAAGTAAAAATAAAAGTAAAGAAGAATCGCTTTCGGCAATTATTCCGCACAATGAGAATAAATCAAATCTGTCGGCGCCTCTGTGGTCTAGTAGTATCTCACCCGGAGTCACCGAGTTTTGTACTCTGTTGTAGCATTGTGGTTTACCTACAGTTGAAGATAAAATTGCCTGGATTCAACTACGTAGGCGTGCAAAATGTGTTTTAGATTTTTGATGCTCGGGATAGTCGATCACCGACCCGCATTTGGTAACTGTCGTTACTATGATAATACCCATCAATTTATCATAGCGATGACTTGATTTCAATGATGAAGGCCTTGGCCCAGCCGTGGGCCAAGCGTTTCCCTAAGATTTTTTTTATCAGCTAATAGAATCCCAGAGGAGCGTTAAGTTTCTGAAATTATGAGTAATTAAGGAGCGCAACCGATGGAGGCAACTAGTTGACTAAAGTCAGGTCAAGTCAAGTCAAGTCAGAGACAGTGTTTAAATAAACTGATATTTTGGTTTTAAGCAAACTTCCCTCCAATATTACAAATGTTGAGCTTAGAAATGTAAATTTTTGTCGTAACCGTGTTAAGACGTGGTTTACCAAAATGTTAAGTGTTTTGTTAATTCAGGATTTTTCCATCACGACGACGCTAACCGTATGAGGAAACCATAATAGTGATATGATAACAAGAAAACAAACATTGGTGACAAGTAATATCGTCTATGCATGTGACGCAAACCGGCATGTCTACCATTGTCTTGAAAAAATGCAACACACGCCTGCCCAAACACTACCACAAACTGACTAATGTCCTCAATAGACAATGTGGCATGTGTAGAATACCATAACTTCATAAAAAAACAGCTTAAGAGCGTTTACGCCGCACACTAGCGCCACTAATGAAAAAAAAAATATATCTAGTAGTTAGAGATAGAAAATCAAATTCTGCTCAATTTCAGGCCAATGATGGAAGCGCACTTCACCCGGGAACTTCAACTAGTGAGGCATTGGCTATCTTATATCTACTTAGTTGCCAGAACACAACAATGGCAATGCTACAAACATTGATGTTATGGCGACATATTTAGATAAGACGGTGGTAGCTAGCCAGGCGGACTAACAAGCCCTACCATCAACCAAACTGAGTACACAATCATGTACCCCCCGTTGGAAATCGAACCCGGGACCTCTGGGTCTAAATCGGTGGTCTTAGCCACTAGACCACAGAGGCGGTTAAACTACACTATACATACTTGATTATATACTTGATTAAGGAAATGATGAATAAATTAATTAAATTACGGTAGTCGATATCAATACAAATTTTCGAAATTCTACTTTGACGTTTTTTCGAATTTTGTTTTATAAATACGTATATGAAAACGTGTTTTTTTTAGAGTTTGGTGATTGCCTCCAACGGCATTTTCAGCTTTACCGAGCTTGCTTGGGGGCGGTGAGAAACTTAAAGGGTCCCTCAAGCCGTGTGAAACGAATCACCTTCGGAGGTTTTCTAGAGGGAACGGCATCACGCACTAGTGCGTGTCCCCCGTGCCTTACTAGATTCTCCGAAGGGTTCGGATCGGATCGGTGGAAGCCTGTGTGTGCTTATACATGGACAAACAAGCCCTACCACCAACTAAACGTGGGTTCTTCAAGCCGTGTGAAACGAAGCACTGTCAGAGTGCTACCTAATAAATGGCTGACGCACATCACATAATCTAACTAAACAAACATATTGATAAATGAAAAACCTGAACATCACTACTTATGAGAATAAGGTTTCTTTAAATCTAAACCTAAATATTAATAATATTAATAACAATGCAAATTGAATCCGTTAAGAACATTTCTTTAATGAATGTACCGTACCTACTTCAGTTGCTCTAACATTGTTCCGATTAAGATTGGTTATTTAAAGTATGAATACCCAAGTTTAGAAGTTATAAACACGAAAACCGACAGTTAAACGTCCAGTTACGATATTCTTATATTAATTGCTACCGTTATTATCGAGATCATCTATCGTGGTAACGCTTTTATCGGATCGTATCGATTCAAGTTCTCTTGTTGGTCTGTTACGATACAATATCAGTATTATATATTAAAATAATTAATCAATTTCCAAATCCTGATTAGTAAGATTGATTTCCGAATGACCAAAATGGATAATCAGAATTCAGTAACTTGTTAGGTATATCTTATTACATAGTGTGCCACTTTTATCAGTAACACGAGAATGATTGATAGTAACATACTTTCATTATTGCTTAATATCAGCATATAAGTATCGATATATGTATTTTAAGCTTCATCCAATGATAAAACACTGCATTTTCCAAAGTTAACCTTTACTAAAGATTTCGGCCAATATTTATAGCTGCATTTGATCATCCAAATGAGTGACCTCGTCTGCATTCATTTCACCTGTTCAATCATGAAGCAAGCCTGTGGCTATAGCTAAATCAACACGTAATACATGTAAAATAACTGCACATACGGAATCTTTGGTAATAGGAGTACGTGTATTTTTTTTAATTTTTTATATTAGAAGGAGGCAAACGAGCAGGCGGGTCACCTGATGGAAAGCAATCACCGCCGCCCATAGACGCCCGCAAAACCTGAGGAATCACAGATGCGTTGCCGGCCTTTAATGTATATTGAGGAGCTCGATGGCGCAGTGGTTAACTCGGTCGGCGAGTGCTGAGGTTAAGCTACTTTTGCAAAGGCCGGCCATCAGATGGGTGACCAAAAATGTATCATCTCGAGCACGTAAAGCCGTTGGTCCCGGCTTATCTAGCAGTCGTTAACAACCACCAACCCGCAGTGGGCCCGCGTGGTGGTTTGTGGCCCGTTCTCCCTATCCATCCATAGGGAAGGCTCATGCTCCAGCAGTGGGGACATAAAAAAATGAGCTGATGATGATGATAATGATGTATAATCCCGAAACATACCCATGCAACCAAGTATAGAAAACACCGTGATAGTATGCAAAATTATATTTACGAAGATTTACTTTTCCATGCAAAAATCTTAAAATTGTATTACATTTTTGTTCAATCCTGACATGTTTTGACTTCTGTTTGTTTTTGTGGTGATAATGAGGTGAGGTATACAAAAACTATGTACTGTGGTAATCAGGACTCCTTGCTCGTGCAAACCTAGGTACTGGCACGCGCCTTAGCCTGATTTCGTATTTGGAATTAGATGAAAAAGACATTCCAGAAGAAAACAAGCGAGGTTGGAGGGGAACGTCAGCCCGCCGGCGGGCGCCGCCACGATAGGGCACTGGACTTGCACTGCATGTAATATAATCGCTAAAGAAAATAGATATCTGAATTTTTTTCTGCTTTTCATTTTATAAGTATAGAGACTTTAAGTCTCTTTAGTAGGTACCTATCAGCTGGACCTAGGGTGTCATCTACCAATGTTCTTTTGTAACATACAACCTCAATATTTTGGACATGTGGTGCTTTTCAGGCAAGTTCAAAATTATCCAGGGTTACCACCACGGCACCACCCTTTATGCCATGTTCGGGATTATACCGGTATTACCAAACTCCCTGTATGAGGAACCCTACACATCAACAGTATTCAGGGCTAGAAAATTTTAGCTAAGACTGCATTAAAAATTGGTCAAATCATCTTCTATATTAATACGTGAAGCAAAAACTTTGTACCCCTTTTTACGAAAATTGCGCGGACGTAGGAGTATGAAATTTTGCACACTTACATACAGTTTAAATAGAGAAGGTTATCCGAATGTTAATTTTTTGTTTTAAATTATGTATAAAAATACATTAAATCAATAAAACAAACATTACACACACTACTATGTATTTGACACACACGTATAGGTATAATACTCTTTTCAAAAATTTCAAAAATGGAAGAGGAGCAACCGCAATCTGTCAATGCCAATCTAAACTTACATTCTATCTTTTTTAATTTTTCATTGCTTAGGATACAATACAATTTCGACCATTTGGCGACCACTAGTAACAGTTAAGTACTGATAAGATAATGTAAAAGTATAGATACCAATCATTTTGATTAATACATGCTGATGATGAATGTCGTGAGTGACTAATTGTTTGCTAGAAATATTAATCGTTTAATTGGTCAATTGAAGGTTCTTTTAAACACGATGAAATGCAGTCTACATAAATAAATAATTTAACTTTTTTGAAATAAAACAACTTTTACGGATCTACTCGCGTTTACTTTACATACTTTTTAATGTGTATCCTGACGTTTCGAACCCTTTGCAGGGTCCGTGGTCACTGAGGTGTTGGTCGTCTCATAATTAGTTGGTGGCTTCTATACCCTCATTTAAATTTAATCAGGTGCGTTCCGTTTTACGCAGAAAGTGCTTACAGTATCTTTTGGTCTGGCAGTAAGGTGTTGGGGCTGGGATTTAATATTTTGTATGATGGGATCCCAGGATGGTGGTAGATTCCAACCATCTTCTCTATTGAAATTAAGATGTTTTTTAATTTAAATAGCCTCGCGTATCATTCTAGGGATGAATTTATTTTATAGTCACAGTTTTAATATAATATAATGCACTATAAAAATATGTTGTTAGGAAACCAAATAGGAAAACTGTCCAATTTATAGGAGACAGATTATGAGGAAACTACGTAACATACATTTATTTATAACTGACCGATCCTGGTTTAAGATAAGGTTTAATAAACATAAACTTACCTAGTTAGGTACCTACCTAGGTATATAAAGTACATCGTTGTATGCTTTTAATCGTTTATAAAAAGTTAGTTTGTTTACACAAGGTACTTAACATATACGATTCGGTGATTTTGATATTAACAATGATAAAATCATATAATCCGTAATCAAAACTAATAAATAAAACCAATTTGTAAAATAAACGCGAGTAGATACGTAACAACCTTTCGTATTTCGTATTTTCGAATGTTCAGTTCGAAAATAAACACAAAAATGTATATCGGAACATATTTTTTGTACAGATTAAGTACGCGAATGTTTACGTATCTATTTAGTTTGAAAATTATCAATCCTACGACGACTAGGACTAATAGCAGGACTAGTTCTCATAAAAGATATCATAGAGTAAAAGTAAGTATAGGTATATCCTATCCCGTATTCAAACGCACGCATAGTCGGAAATAAAGTAGTATGGGGATAGAAAATAAGTTTTTTAAAGTATGGTTGACAACCCATGGTGATGATCACAAACCCGGGCTATGCATCGAAGAAATCCGAAACACACTGTCCGACCGGGGAATTGAACCCGAGACCTTCGGGTATCGGGACGAACGCTCTGCCACTATGTATCCGAGGCGTTATTTAATTAATAGTGTGTGTGAGATTTAAGGTCACAATATAGCCTGCTTTTCTTAAACGCTATAGATATTTAGCGATTTTTTTTCCTCATCATCATAGTAAACAACATAAATCATCAAATGCATTAAGATTTCATTGCGCAGAACAATCGTATTGGAATTTTAGATTCTTCTTGTTTATTGTCTGAACAGTTGTTACTACTAGGTACCCTATTTGTAAACGCGTAAGTATCTATGCTTCAAAACCGTAAATTATTGACATAACAATAAATCGTTATTTTCTTCGTAGAACTACCTACTGTTTGTGTTGTTTCGCAAACCTCCGATGTATATTGAAGCAGAATTTTAGAAAAACTTAACAAATTACAAGATTTAAGTAAAATTACAAGTTACAAGCAACAACTTCAAAATGCCTACGAATATATTACAAATTATATCGTAAAGTTGTACCAACTACGTTGCCAAAGCATAGTAAGAGCTTGCAACACGAAGCGCAACTTTACTGTTAAGTGTAAGAAACTAAGTAATTAAAGATAGCAAGTGTTTATGATGTCATATTTACATACTGTAGCGAGATTCCGTCAGAAACTCTTTGTAACATACACCTAGGTTCGACAAGAAATAAATCAATTTCCAGTTTCACGGAAGACGCACGCGGATCGAATATTCCACCTCTGCGGGTAGATCTAAAATAGAAAATTGTTTAACTATGTTTAGCGTCCATTAGCATCCTTTTTAAGATATGTGTAAACATTTTCGAAGGATTACGTAATTTATAAGAGGCTGAGAAGGACGTGCAAGGTCACTCACCTGACTCGGTCCAGCACTCGGTGCAGTCCTGGCACAGCGACGACCAGTCGAAGGCGAGATCATCGAAGCTCGCCATGGTAACACCCACTCAAAGGGCCAGTTCACTCCGCAGCATGCTATTACATGGGCATGCAAATTGCCGGCGGCGCCACAACACTAACACCGAACAATTCTCATTATTTTACCAGGTCAATAAGTATGGACACTTTTTGTACACTAGTTGAATGAAATGTGTAAGTATGAATGTTTTGTTTGGTTTGCCCGCGGCAGTTTCCCGCGTTGCGTTCGTTCGGTGGGCGCGCGCAGATGGGTGAGCGACCGGCGGAGCACTGCGCGCCGCGATCGCGCCCGTCGCGGGATGTCGCCGGCGCCGGCACCTCGGAACAGGTTCCTCGCCTATGTCAGTGAATCATGTAGGTAATGCAGTAAGTCCGTTAGATATCGACCAAGTTAGTTATATACCCGTAGCCGTAGGTATACCTAGAGGGACCTTTGCTTACCTATACCAATATTTAGACCTCGCTCGACGTCATCATGATTTATTACTATGCATTTAGTATTAATCAGAAGAACCAATTTTTCATATTTTGGTATCCCACACAGCTACCAGAGTAAACATTATTTATATTTGTTGTGTGTTAACATAAACCACAAGAAATAAATGTAAAATAATTAACTACACCTTAAAACTGTAAAATACGTAGTTGTAACACACTAAGAAGACTGTGGCCAGTAGCTTTTCGAATTTTACAGATATCTTCGAAGAGGAAACAAATCTATTTTCGTCTATAACGCTAATGGTTTTCTAACATCCTCTTGTCTGTTCAGACTACTCCAGCCAGACGGTGACATCCCCGCTACATCCGATTTTAAAGTTTATACTGACACCTCCCACCAACCGTTAGGTTATAAAGTTAGGTGTCAGATGCCAGTCCAGACGGTGACAATTAAGAGGATATGAAACACTATGATAAGTAGAAGCTGTCCTTCTGTTTAGATATTTAGCAGCCCGAGTGTCGAGCGCGTTCGCTCAGCGGGTTGACTCTTTCGATTTCAATGAACCGTTAACGTTATTTTCTTGCTGGGTATGGTGTCTTATCATCACACAACATCACGTAACGCATCTGCATTGATTTCGTACAATGGAACTCTTGTTGCGAATGTTACTCAAGCTTACGGACTAAAACATTGAGGTGTGGCAAATGTTTTAAGAGACGTAACTGCCCGTTTTGCCCTTTTCACTTGTTTTTGTCTTCACACGTTCCGACAGTTTGAGATAAGATAAAAAGATTCTCAGTGTTACAGAATTCCGGGTGAAGAGCGCTTCCATCTTCGGCATTTGGTTCACTTACCATCAGGTGATGTGAAACCCATAGACTTTTAGACCATAAGCTGGCTAAGTCGCATTTCTACTGAAGACAAACTTATTTTGATAACTACTCTTTACGAAAGTAATTGCCTAACTTAGGCAATTTGCCTAAGGTATTTGTTTGAGAGTATATATAAGGCGATAGTTCGATTTCCGCGAAATTCACAGAATGTATTTGCATTTGATTTAGGAATCATTAATGTATTTTTTATTATTTTGGTTTTTGTAATGTTTAGGTGATCGTAACTTCTTGTAAATCGAGAAAAAAAACATATTCATTTAAATAAGAACACATGTCCATACATAGGTACTTACTTCATTATTATTTTAGTTCTCAAGTTATGATTTAGAAAAACATGTTATTGAAGATGCCTAAGATGAGACTAGGAAACCCTATGTACACATACCCCCTTACAAATAAACACTATTTAAGCATTTATTTAGTTAATCATTGTTTTGTCTCTTTTTCTCAAATTGAGAACGACGTTTGTGTGACGTTGACAAAACAATGATTAACTAAGTAAATGCTTAAATAGTGTTTATTTGTAAGGGGGTTAAATGTAACATATTCATAGATATTTCTTAAATTGTAGACAAAATAGTAGGGTAAGTAAGTATTACTTCAATATTTTTTCGCTTGTAAATGCTATATTCCGGCAGTGTAGCCAGTCAAGTAAAACGCCTAACGACGCTTCAACTTAATGCTTTATAAATTATATCGATAATATTAATGCCAAGAATCGTGAAGCAAATATAATAGGTGCACTTAGCGCCGCCTAAGTATGTCACCTCCATGCTGCCGAAATGAAATTAACAAACCAAATAGAAACTTAATATATTATTAAATTAGAATGACGCCTCTATCTTGATGCTTACTTAATTCATTTCGCATAAAATTGGCATAATTGCGGAGAGGTTTCGTAGTTTTATAGTTATTGTAGCAGAAAGCGACCACCACAGTGCTAGTAATAGCTAGTTATTAATTAAAATTGCTATGGAAGGCTCAGCTCGCTCTAAAAAAGTACTTATTTTTTTGGTAAATAATATGGGTAGTATGAAAATTCTCTATTAGCGTAGTTTCTAACAGCTATGTCGAAAAATACCTAAACTATTCTGTTTCTTAAAAACTTCTTTAAAATAATTGGTACGTACGTACATGTTCACAGATGTCAGTTAATGCTTTTTAAAAAAATTTAAAAAAATGAGCTTTCCTTTAAAGATATTTTATTCATTAAACTACAAGTATATTAGTCAATTAAACTACTTAGAACCAAGTTAAAAAGACTATAAGTACATTTTCCCCAGATCATCCCTACCTATCAGGCAGTAAGAGTACCTAAGTTAACAGCCTTTTTTCAGCCTAGTTTTTCAATGAGGTTAAATAACGCGGCTTATTCTATGGCCCAAGAAGTTGCTAGATCTATGGTCCTGGGTAGATTCTGCTAGTTTAACAGATATATCTTTATAAAGTTTGTGAGCACCCGGGCTAATGTCTAATGACTCCAGTTGACGTTTACGGCAACGTTTGCATTTTGCCGAAATACTTTTCATTATGTATAATTACCTATAATTCGACATCGCCCGAAGAGTTGCTAAGCTCAAGTGGCAGTGGGCAGGTCACATTGCTCGCAGGACTGATGGCCGCTGGGGCGGGATAGTCCTGGAGTGGCGACCACGTACCGGAAAGCGCAGTGTGGGCAGGCCTCCAACAAGGTGGACCGACGATCTGGTGAAGGTCGCGGGAAGCCGCTGGATGCGAGCAGCACAAAACCGGTCGTTGTGGAGATCCTTGGGGGAGGCCTTTGTCCAGCAGTGGACGTCTTTTGGCTGAGATGATGATGATGATGATGATGATGTATAATTACTTACAAGATACTAATCTTAAATTAAAAGTGGGCCACGATCTTTTTGATCAACAATGGTATAACTAGGAAGTAATTCGGCATACTGCAGTGACATCAAACGTTGCGTTTGTTATTCACGCGTTCATTGGGCTGTTTTTCAATTGAGCAGAACTAGAAAACTTAAATAAAAGGTTCGTACCAAAGTATTGGAAGACATTATTATTCGAGGTCCATTTTAACACCCCGAATCATCGAAGAGCTATGACGACGACCGACGACGATGTGTTAATCACATATGTCATCGATAAGCTATCTTTGCGTAGTAAAAATGGGCTTCTCCAAATGTCTTTCGATTATGAGTATGAAACAATAAATATTGAATTGAAACAACTTTTACGGATCTACTCGCGTTTTTACACATTACTTATTTATTGTTTATATGACGTTTCGAACCCTTTGCAGGGTCCGTGGTCACCGGAAAACTGAGGTGTTGGTCGTCTCATAATTAGTTGGTAGCCTGTATATCATTTAAATTTAAAGGAGATGTTTAATTTTGTATGGAGAAAATGCCAACACCTTGTACATAATACCAAAATGTAGCTAATGCATGAAATAAGCTTATTCAAAATGATTTTCTTCAAATAAATGAATAGTTTTTACGTAAGAAGTATTATAGATAACCAATAATGGCAAGTTTCGTGATCGCAGGGGGTAATGGTGGTATTCTGTCAATGTCATGTCATGTCAAGTAGCTGTCATAACAAAAGTACTTACCGTATGCATGAAAATTGTTAATGTTAATAAATTAACTTACTTCTGGCTATTACTTTCATAACATGTAGGTAGAGTAGAGTTAAACTTAAGCTGTTACGTGCCTAATTAAAATACGAAAAACTCACCTAAAAACAACGAATGTAGTAGCAACAATGCAATGGTATCAACAGTAGCAGGGTCAAATGCAAATCGAAGTCCGGGATAGCAGGCAGAAGTCAACAAGTGAGGCAGCAAATGGAAGTCCAGGATAGCAGGCAGAAGTCAACAAGTGAGGCAGTAAACGGTTAGCAGGTAATCGGTCCAAATCAGAATTTAAAAACAGCACAGCACAAAACCACAACGACTCAGAATCCATGTAAAAACGGAATGAAAACAAAACACCGGTTTTTTTTTTTAAATCATGGTGACAGTTGCACTTTTAATTACGTTCTTTACAGCTTTGGACACTTGTGTTTAATCTCAGAAAGACATCTCAAGTTGCTAGGTTATTAAAAATTATGTTTCATTTTTTTATTCTTACGCAAAAATGGTAAAGCATATCGGAATATTAAATATATCAACTAAATACATGTATTTAATACTATTTTTTGAGTAGGTGTACATGGTCTTGGCAAAAAATTAAACATCTCCTTTCGGACCCTTTGCAGGGTCCGTGGTCACAGGGAGACTGCGGTGTTGGTCGTCTCATAATTACTTAGTTGGTAGCTTGTATACCCTCATATTTTAAATGAGGGTATACAAGCCAAAACAAAACGTCAAAATAAACATTATATAAGTATCTAATGTGTAAAATAAACGCGAGTAGATCCGTAAAAGTTGTTTCATTTCAATATGTAGTGTTCGCGTAAACTTTAGAAAATAAACAATAAATATATGGGACCCAACCCACAAAGTCAGATTGCCTAAACTGCTGTAAAGTCTACAGTTTTCAAAACAATTTATGCCTTAGTAACAAAATGCCTGGCCTGGAAGTTACATTACTTTGTTGTCTCGTACATGAAATGTTTTGCACTCATGATGTGCAAATATCCATTTTTGTTTAGTTTGTACATAGAAGTAGAATGAGATCAGTCTCTGTCTGTCTTAGTTTTCTAGAAAATATCGTCAGCTTCGTCTAGACTCGACTTTTAGGCAAAAAATAAAAGTAAAATTGTATGATACCAAGTCAATTGGTTTACCACTATAGCCCGGCCAAATTAGCCCAAAAAATAGGGGTACCCTTGCATTAATTCACAAGCTAAAAATTTACAGGCACGAGGGATACCACCCTAATGAAATTCTGAAAAGTCCCCATTGATCCCGTGTGTGTAAAAAATTTTATTCAAGGTTAAAGGTCGCAAAAATGTTTTATTTTCATTTTTAGCCAAACGATTAGTTTTACGATAAAAACAGCTCAGACTAAAATTGTAGATCAGATAATTATTTACAAAAATTGTCCGTATACTTTTTTCTCTAAGGTTGACCGTTTCTGAGAAAAAGCCATTCGAAAGTTAGCTGGAGATGTAATCTCCATTTATGCATGACTATGAACATCTCTGAACATGGGGACTTTTTAGGATTTCATTAGAGTGGTATACCTTACGTGCATGTAAATTTTGAGCTTGTTGTGAATTAATCCAAGGGTCAATGTCTATTTTGACCGGGCTACTAAGCCACTATTAATGTGTGCGAAAGTTGCTTTAAAAATAAACATTTTTCTCCCAGCACCTCCTTGGTCTGACCTTGGGGCGTTGCCCGTCTCTCGGATACCATTCAGTAATAGGTAGTCCTCGTCAGCTTGTCCTTCCCCCTTTCCCCCTCTAGGCCGTTTATATTTAGGTTACTTATTTAAATAAAATGCCTATGCAAATTCCCCCAAGCGGTTGCTACACCCGCGCCTCCGCCCTTGACGCTGCACAAACAAACTGTTACGTGCCCACGCGGAGTCGCATTATACCCACTTTGTCCGTTACGCAGCCATTAAAAAATCCAACGTAACATGTCGTCCTTGAACTGAAGTAACGCGGCACAAACGCTGCGGACTGGTTTGACGTTCAATTGCATGCATACATGTAGGTGTCGGTACCTCCTGGTAAGGAAAAATATGGTCTACTTAAATTATTGAGAACATCCAGTGAGGTCCGATGCGATTCTAGAATTAATTGATCGACAAAGCGTGGTTTTAAACGACACATGAAAATAATTTTCTTCCTTATCCCTATATTTTTCCTTGCTGGCAATAGCGTATTAAGCGATATTATATGTATGTATGCGATAGTATATGTATTAAGCGACACTGACTTGCTGTGACCTCATTCATTACCTACCGCAAACCAAGAGTTTGGTGACTCCTTTCTCAGCCGTGCATCCAAAATATGGAACTTTCTCCCTAAGGAACTTTTCACAAGGAAGAAAGGAATTTCTTTTACATGGGGTCTTTAAAGTAGGTGTGAAAAGGCATCATGTTGTTATGAGTACATAGATAAGATAGTGGTAGCTAGCCAGGCAGATTTAAACCAAGACTTACCACCAATCAAATCGAATACAAAGTTCCCACTGGGAATCGAACCTATCACAAATAATGTAAATTATGTCTTGGTATTATGTCAGGATGTAAGCATGTGCACTATGCTTACATCCTGACATAATACCAAGACATAATTTACATTATTTGTCATCATAACCGGTGAATGTGGAAATTCTTTACACTCTAACCACGACAATAGACTCTGTATTCATTAAATCATAGAAAGTTTAATGAAAATGCGACCTACATAACGCTATCTAGTCACTTACTTATTGAATGAAAATTGAAAACGGTACTTTATTAAAGCTCGCTCGCAGATCAATACAACATTTAATTGAATTTGTACTCGGAGCCAATGAGCTAATAAGCCAATGCAGATACCGGAACGGCCAGATACCGAGGTGGGTGCAAAATCATACTCCATTCTTGTATACAAACCGTTCGAGCGTGATTGAGCAAGAGATGTTATACTTCATAATTTATTACGTGCACAACTTATAATAGGCAATAATGTTAAATGTTATAAGCATTATGTTTAATATAAAAGAGCGGTGGAATGTTGCCACCTTAGCGTGTGCCAATGTGTTTAGTAACACCAAGCCGACGGTGCATCTCAATTTGCGCAATCCAGATTGAAATACAAGGAAATGCCAGAAGTGGAACGGTAAACAGCTTTTCTAATATTGGAATGTTAATCAAGCTGTACATACATGAACACAGTGTGACTTAGATATATGGACACAGGCGAGAATATATGGAATTGTGTAGCGCTTGAAAATAAATTTATTAAGCAGAGCCGGATTAAGCTATGTATAGGCCCCAAGGCACTGCAAGTTTCGGGGCCCTTATCTTCTAAGCTAAGTTGTTTTTCTAAACTGTTTTTTGTCTGATCGAGGGATCCTAAAACGAAGCGGGGTCTTTTTGTCTTTAGGTTAATCCGGTTCTGTGTGTGCTAGTCATAACCTAACTCATCTCTTGCTCGAAACAGACAGTATTTATTGATATCTTATTTTATTTTTTGATATAACATAAAGTTCTTCGATAGGTACCTGTGTAAATAGGGCTTCAAAGTCGGTGGGTTGGCCACCAACGTACACACGCCTGCACATCGGACTTCCACAACTGTCAAATTCCTCAATTCACTTTTAACCTTATGTATATGGTATGACAGTTTTGAATAGTCTGACGTGGAGGGGTCTGCACGTTTTAGTAAATCGTAAACTAAACCACAGACTAAACGTACTTATCACTAGCACTACTTCCAAAAGTACGGCTAGTTTTACGTCTGCGGCTTGCTTGCTACTCACTCTAGTTTCTTAGTATAGGTACCAATGACGATTTCAGGTGAGGTGTGCTTCCATCTTCAGTCTTATACTTTCTCCATAGTGGAGAGTTGACTGGAAGAGATATCATGTAGAAAGCAATCTATACCATTGTAAAAAGTGGTAAATAAAGAATACCTACGTGTAAGTTACTGTATTTATAAACCTCACCGCAAAATCTGGTTGTGATTGTTTATTATTTAAGATATCCTTCCTATATGTAAAATAAATATCTATATCTGTAAAAAAAAATCAGTTAAGTGTACGTACGTTCGTTGTTAGCTTCTAACTACTTAGCTCGAGGCGCATAGGAAATACGTGTTTTAGAACGGAATGTAGGGAAGGCAGAAACCTAGTAGAAAGGTTAGATGGTGGACCAAATCTATCAATGCCATGTCCCGCGAACATATTAGATTGTATTTGCCGAAGGCGTGGTTCGCTCCATTGACCCCTTGTATTCACTAGTGATGCTAGAATCCTGTCACAACACAAGTTTAGATACTTCAAATAAATATCTGTTAGATAACTTCAATAATTTGATTATTAAGACGCTGCGAAAGAGGTTGTAGCGTAAACGTTTTATTGGGGGATAATAATGGCCATTACTAACCTGTTCTACTTTTTATGACTCCGTGCTCGTGAAGGATCTAAAAAGTATTGCAATTTAAGACGATATAGTAAGGTTTTGAGGGTAGCTGCATTATTTGCAGATCTATATACCTACCTACTAGCCGTCACCCGCCCGCTTCGCTGTGTGCTAAAATAATGGATCAATGAATGCTAAATATAATAATTATTAGGTTTACCAACATCATAGGTATACAGCCTTTTATTTGCACAATCTCATGTTCTTACTACATACAAATTTTCATCAAGATCGGTCAAGCCGTTCTTGACTTATAACGCCCGTTCCCTATATTCTATCTGTCTGTTGTTTTGCTTACTGGAGTTAGAAATTGGACATAATTTGTATCGAGCTTATGTCAAATTTGTATCTATAGTAGGCAAAACAACTGATAGATAGGTTATTGGGAACGGGCGTTAGAGGACATACAGACAGACAGCAGACAGACAGACAAATTTCAAAAATCGCAGAATTGGTGTCATTGCGTCATAAAACGAATTTTTATCCCAAAATTTGTCTGAAAAATTGCATGTACAGAGTCTACAGATTTATAAAATAGTATAGATGTGTGGTAGTGGCATCAGTCTTCGGCACTTTTCACATTTAATCAGAAATAGGGGTCAGCAAAGGATTTGTGACTTTAGCGTCAGTTGAATACCTACAGGCCATCTTCAAAATTCAAAATTCAAAAATCATTTATTCAGTTTAGGCTACAAGTAGCTCTTGTGAATGTCGCTATGCCATCGGTTCGTAAGTCTACTCTGGGCGGGAGATCTTGTACTGAGAAGAACCGGCAAGAAACTCAGCAAGTGTCCAGCTCTTGGAAAAAAATTGGAAAATGCCCTATCATAGCAGGACACACACACAAATTTGCAAATATACATCAGTTACCACTTAAAATTTTCACAATGTCATACAGCACTAATAAAGGTCAAAAATTGTCTAAGAAAGAAAAAATAAATTAAACTATAGTCAATAATAATAAAAATAATAGTATGCAAGAGCAGACCAGCCTCCACAGGCGGCACAAGAATAATATAGTCTTGTAAATACATACATATAGCAAAGATTATAATAATATTCTATTATATTAATAAGCATCTCCTGCATAGTTATGGTAGCCTGGTACTTTATGTTCGAAATATTAAATCTAGTGCAACATGTATGTAAAAGATTGTTTCTGTCTTTGTGGTTTAAATACATTCAAATTATTCATCTTCAGCAATTATTTAATACACAACAGTACCTAAAACCGACTTCAAAAAAAACAGGAAACTTAAAAAGTAAAACAGCTCTAAAAAGCAATAAATAATATTGAAATCATAATATTAATTGCCTAGACACGCATGTCAGTTTTAAAAATTGTCTATTGAAGTCGGGGGGTTGGTGGTCGGCTGGAAGAAAAAAAATCTAAGTAACCTCTTTTAAAACATAGATTCACATTTTACAGGCTAACCAGACCGATTTAAGCATCTAAATTTTCTTAGTAGGTTAGTCTTAACACACACTTCAAAATTGTAGTTCATTTTTTTTTAAACAATTTGTAGTTTTAATTTGAAGGAAAAAAAACAGTTTTTCTTACGGGGCGCAAACGCTCGTATCAAAACGTATGACATTTATTGTTTAGCGGTGCGTCGCCTTAAAATCATTGTCGTGCGTCAATAGATATTATTTTTTGAATCATTGATTAGAATAGGATCTACAAATATTAAACATAGACCGCAGTTGTCTGTGACCGATTTGAAATTCCCTAAGCATTGATTCTGGTATTGGCCACTTAATGGCCTTGTTTTGACATTTGGACTATTGAGGAAAACGTCACAATCAGGCCACTGACACACGATTGTGAGAAATTAATAGACAATTTTATTTTACTGAATTGGACCTTTTATTGGGCACACCATCTTCGACCATTATTATTATTGTTTATAACGTATTAGAAGCGAGCTATAAAGCCAACTACTTCGACTCGGTCCATTACTGGAGGCGTGAGTAATTGTACGCGAGCCAGTCGTTCCACTTGTATGATGAACGGCTGGTAGTAACGTAAACGTCGTTTTGCAGACGTCTATTAACACCTGCGAGCGACGACCTTTCTCATCATCATCTTTTTGATACGTAAAGATTTATCAGACTACAATACAAGCTGTTCTATTTCCTCAATATACTTTGAATTTGTATTTATGTATTAGTTCGTACACAAATAAACATTTACAATAATTAACATTTTGGATCGCAATAGTACAGGTAAGCTTATCTCTAAAAAGAGATTTCTTCCAGCAGACTATGGTGGCAGGATAGTATGAAAGTAGCTAGTTAGATAGACAAACTGCGCACAGAATTATTAAGAAAATATGATATTTATATAACATAAACACAACCACACATTAAACTACATATATACACAAAAAATATGAATATACTACTAAATATAAAATATATTCTAAAAACATAACGTGATTCAATGCCACTCAAGTAACCGATAGTAGATAACTTTTTACTTACCTAGTTGTTTTTTAAAAGTACCCACAGTGCGACATTCTCGTAGTGCTATTGGTAACTTATTCCAAAGTTTTGCTGCTTCGACAATAAAAGAAATGTATATGGTAACTAGGTATATGGTTGAACATTGATTGAAGAGATTTGAGAGTTTTGGATTGGTTGATGTGCAGGCAGTGCGACAAAAAAAGCAAAACATATTTACAGAACACCTCTATTTGTATATGTGAAAAAGATGGTAGACAAATAATTATTTATGAGCATGTATGCGAAAGTAGTAATTAAGTACCTATTAAAGTCCCACTTTTGGGTTCAAGCTTTCCCATAACCCACCATGCTGTCTGAATAAAGCTTAAGCTTAAATACCGTACCTAAAAAAACTTTACTTACACAAAATCCTCAGAGTTAATACTCATTAGTTTCAAGCGTCTTTCACTTTGACAGCATATTGGCCAGTAGGTTCCATGTTTATATGGGTTATTCCCTGAGGATCTCATTCCCCGAGGATCCTGTCCCGGAGGATCTCGAATGCGATAAATGTGATACATTTACTTTTGTTATTTTTTTCTATTGTGTTTAACTTGTACCGTTAACAAAAAAAATATTAATTTATAAATAAGTATATATCTTTGTAATTAGTATTTAAAATAAATGTTAGATCATAGTTTTAAAACACAATTTACTTATGAAAAATTAAAAAAAACTACAATTTGACCAACTAATTCTTAACAAATTACATTTTATAATTTATGACATAATTTTAATACGTATTTTTTAATAATTTATATTTTTTATGTTTTGAAAGACTACTTAATTAAAAATGTTGATATTGTTTTTTTTACTAAAATTGATTATTTATAATAGATAAACCTAATTTATAGCAACATTTAAAATAAATATTATATGTTATAATTTACATTTGAAAATGACTGTGTGTCTTAATGCATAATTTAGACAAACTTTTTAAGTCAATTATCTCTGTAGTATTAAACGTCATTTTTTTAATAATGTTTATTTTACATGTTCTGAATAGACTGATTGAAAAGTTACAATTGTATTTTTTGTATCGCAAAAAGAAATATTGTGATACTAAATCAACCTGTGATTACTTTATCAGACTAGTTTTTTTCAGTATTACAACAAGTATTAAAATTTTATTGACTACTTTTTCTACTGACGGTTCTTTTGAGCTAAACGTAGTATTGATTAAGTTCATGAAGATAAAAACAAATCGAGATCCTCCGGGACAGAATCCTCGGGGAATGAGATCCTCAGGGAATAACCCGTTTATATTTATCGGTTCCTTTTTATATTAGAACAAAAATTGTAGGCCAAACTTGCTGTGACTACACTGCAGTCGGAGCATCACAACCAACAACAGCATTTTTAATACTTCAATTTACAAACTGGAGCACACCGCGACGACACATAAGCTAAGCGTAATCCATCTCGGACGAGTGAAATCGCACCATGTGTGGACACGCTCGCGTTTTTCTTGGCCAACTTACCGCTACACTGGCCATAAGCAGGCTTTATTAAAAATAAAAACAAAACTTTTATGCAATATTATTCTTTATTTGAAATTAGACTTTCCACACAGCGTTTATTAGCGCATTGTTTCAGGGTCGATTTTCCAATGCACTGATGATTATTTATTAATTAAGCACACATGAAACGTTACAAATACAAGAAAAGAAAGGAGATGACAGTTCGTTAACAAACAGGGTGCAGAGTGCTTTTTTTATTAACCGTTCGATCTCTTTAAGTAAATGAGTTTTAGGGCAAAGTTGTAACTTAACTCGTTTGCCAACAGGAGGCGCTGCTTCAGTACCATACAAAGGAGATGTTTCAATTTGGGCCGAGTCTATGTACAATACTTCAAAAAATAGCAAAATACAAGGATTCTCAGAAAAATAAAAATAAAATTATTTCTCTAGTAATTTTTTGGTTCATAAATGTTGTTGTGACGAATTTAGACCATATTTAAAACATAACACGTTCAAAAACAGAAATAAAGATTAACCTTTTAGATTCTAAGAGATCGAATCCGATCGCGTTCGCCACTCGAGATTAAATATCGTCTATTTAGAGCCTATTTTTGTATGAAGAAGTTTAGCCATAAACAAACTAAGATAGGAGTTTGAGTTATTGAGACAAAACATGAAAATAAGCCGTGATTGGACGTCAAACTCATATGGTCAAAATGACATTGATTGACGTTCGCCATTGTTTAATTTGAAATATCACAAAATATTTTAAAATGCTTTGAACCACAAAATAAAGCTAAATTAAGAAAAAATCATGTTTGTAATTGATTATTTATTTTATTTCTTTGATTTATTTTACCTTTACAAAAACTTAACCCAGTGTCAATACAAACTTGAAACATCTCCTTTACGTTTTCGTTAACGTTATCGAGTGGTGTATGAAACTCGTTCTCAACACCCTGGTCATTTATGTCATACAACTGATTGCTTAAGATTTATTCTTCTTTAACTTAAGAGCCACGCTTTTGTCTGTGTAGCTTAGCTAACTCTTTGCTTTTGAGATTTTGTTTGAGGATTAAAAACTAACAGTAGTTAGGTACATATGTCAAAGTATTGAAACGGATCATGACGTGATAAGCTAACAATAAATACACTCGTTCGGACTTTTATCTGCATAAGCTAGTACTTAGTAGACCGAACAATGTGATGAGAATACAAATTAATAATCGCGACAAGTCCTATTTATCTTTGCATCTGGACTGTTTCTGCATGACGTCATAAAGAGCGAAGTCATTAGCTTAGCATACTCTTCAATAAAACAAAAAAATACTTATTAATAGTCTATTAAAGTAATAATGTAACTCAAAAGTTTACAATTTTAATAATAAATGTCAAACAACTTATGGTTCATTGTCATATTGATAATTAGTTAAACAAATGATGATTACGTGGTCTTTTTTCCGACGGACAGGAATCCTGATGTATTGGAGAAGTATTTTGCGTTTGCTTCATTTACTCGCGTCTCGGCTGCTTGGGGGTTCACTATCTCCAAGCCCTGCAACAAAACATTTGGGTAAACTTATTTATTTAACTAGGCAAAATGCTGCCTTACACATACACCTCAGTCTTATTATTACTAAAGACTGAAAACTCTAATCTTCTTTTAGACTTGAGTTTTGTAAAATCAAGTCGAGCCGTTTTTAAGAGACTTGAAGGACTGATGCCCATTTTCACCTTGACCCCTAAGTTTTAGGTGACCCCTAAGCCATTTTAGGTGACGGTTTTGCTCCAACAACTGTCACCTAACATGGCTTAGGGGTCACTAAAATTTAGAGGTCAATGGTGGAATCAGGCATGAATCTCTCGCATCACTAATCATATAAATATCTACTATCAAAATTATTTACAAGTACTTAATTAACAAAGAGATGAATACGTCAGGATAAACATTAAATAAGTAATGTGTAAAATAAACGCGAGTAGATCCGTAAAAGTTGTTTCATTTCAATGTGTAGTGTTCGCGTAAACTTTAGAAAACAATAAAGAGATGTAGGCAAAGCAATTCATTATATTGGATCGCACAATGAGACAACGGCCACGGTACGAGAAAATGGCTGCATTTCTATTGGACAATCTAAATGTACCTAACCTTTAGGTTATTCAACGAGTAAATCAAACAAATCACTTCCCCTTTTCACTGCTCAAACGGTAAAAACGTTAACGTTTACAGTCAATACAAAAGTTCCCTTACGCAACCCTTATCAGTATCAGCTATTCAGTAAATCAAGTACCGCAATCTCGGTAAATACGAGAAAGTGTATTTAATAATGTGCCAAGTTGCTTAAGGGCGTGCATACATGCTTGATTCCGATGTCCAATAAAGACATTGAGGAAATAACAAGATCGCAAAAGAAAAAGAAATGCAACACTTCTAAAGAACACATAAATTTTCTGGCTAAAATTGACAGACGCATTTAGGTATCAAAGAAGCTCAGTCTTTTGATTTCAGACACATAGGTTCAAAGCGATAACTATCCCGATGCCTGTTTACTATCAAATTCGATGCAAAACCGTGCCACGTAAATATGTAAGCGAGTAAATAAATAACCTCTACACTGTCCCACTGTCGGGCAAAATCTTCCATCATTGAGGCTCGTGTACTTCCGCCCTAACGGGAAAAGGGTAATGGACATTGAGGAATTCTCGAGCATTTCCGCGGCGAGTGATAGCAGATAACACACCGGCTCGCGGGTGTCACTCTTGTCACTCCACGTGGTTGCTCTAGACGGGCTGTGATGACAAGACCGGCGCCATTACAGCTGGTACCAAACGCGTTGCATGCTGCTCGATGATGAACAGTCTAGGGTTCCGAGATGCCTAATGCAATTTAATTCTCCATTTGATCACGTTAACGATAATTTTAAATAAGTACTTTTGACACCATGAGATGTTCTCATTGCCTTACAAATACTTGTTTTCGATAACGTGATCGAATGTTGAATTAAACTTGCACTCCGCTTAGTGCTTTAAAAACATTTATTATCAGCCTTCACACATTAACCATATCAATGGCGAGACCCACCACGCTGACCCAATGCAGTGGTGAATAACGGCACAACGACCGGAACCAACGGCTGAATTAGCACTTTGAAACACGGCGAAGCTCAAGACTTTTTAATCTGGTCTTCCATCCTACGACCCGGCATTCCGATAGTTATTTAAGGCGACGCATTGGAAATTTACGTGGCGGGGATCTTGATTTTTCCCAACAATTACAAAACATATGAAAATAATATTTGATGTCATGATTTTTCATTTAACTGACTTCATTTTGCTAGTTGCAGAAACACGATTTGTCAACTTTTATTACAGAGAAAAAATATCAAAGTAACCTCTTTTAAAATATAGATTTGCATTTTACAGGCAAACCAGACCGATTTAAACATCTAAATTTTCTTAGTAGATTAGTCTTAACACACACTTCAATATTTCATTTTTATTTCTTTTTTTTTTAAATAATTTGTAGTTTTTATTTGAAGGGAAAAAAAACCGTTTTTCTTATGGTACGGGGTGCAAACGCTCCGTATTAGATTAAATGTTTAGCGGTGCGTCGCCTTAACTTGCTAAATCTTGGTCCGCCTGATATTCAGCGATCACCGCAGCTTAACGCTTGCAACCATAAGTATAACTTGCGCGCTTCCGACCCTGAGGCCTTAGTTGCAATGCAATGCCTATACGCCCAGTAATTTCACTGGACCGCATACCTTCGAACCGGAACACGGCTATGCACGACACACCCTACCAACGGATTCATTTACGATAATACTGAACCTTTTAATGCGCGATCTCTTTAGTGAAAGAGCGATAGTTTATTTATGAAATGCACAGAATCTCGTAATTAAAACAAAAAACATCTTAAGAGGCCTATTACATCTCAACTGTGATTTTTGCGTAAAATGCCCATTTTCGCATTTTGTAGTAATTTTCCAGTTGTATTTATCGTTTTATCGAAATAGGATAATAAATTCATGCTTAGTATTTCAAATTTCCACTCTGCGAGAAAAAGCTGAGTTCGGACGGCCGGCGGGCGCATCGCATTTTGTAGTAATTTTGCAGTTGTATTTATCGTTTTTATTGGAATAGGATAATAAATTAATTATAAAATATTTATTCCTCATAAAGTAACAATTATTCTGGTATAAATTTTGCTCAATAATATTATCGTAGATAAGAGAAATTCACAGCGATCTTAAAGCGATTTTCGAAGTTTTTTGGTTTAGAATAAGATTTTTTTTTCTATGTAAAATCAATGATATCTGAAAATTCACTATATAAGAGATAACATTCTATTTTTTTTATTTCATTTGTTTAGAACAGTAGTTCAATCTAGGAGCTCAAAAAAGTGCCTTCGCGCATTTCATGAAAATCTTTCTCTGCTATTTTGGGTTTCATTAAAAAGTTAAGCAAAATTTACAAAAAGCGAGGCCGCTACGAACTATGCCAATAGCTATTCTACACTATTCAATAAGTCAACATTGTTAATGTATTTTCGTTTCTGAGATCGAGAACGCCAAAAATGGCCATTTTACGCAAAAATCATAGTCAAAATGTAAGCGGGACTGGATTGGAAAGATTCCTATTATATGTAGGTGTTAGCAATGCAGCTTTGATTTTAAAGCATTAATTTTTTTTTTTTTCAAAAAAAACTAAGATCTGGTTTTGATTAAATAATGCATTAATAAGTTTTTTAAGTAATTTTCCTAGCCGGAAGACGAACCAGTTGATTTTGCAAGGAAAAAGACAACATGAACACACACTCATGATCTTATAAACCATTTCAGCACGACAAAAAGCAGTGTAGAAAGCCTACAGCACTCCTTTGCTAACAACCATGCGGTTAAATCAACCTTAATGCAGTGATACGTGTAGACCAAAGCGTCGCGTCATACTTTAGCAGCCAAGTAAGGCAACGGCAACAAATGACCAATCATTATTTACTTCTTTGCACGAATCGCGCCGCTCACAATGCTCATCATATCGCCGATTAATTACGTGTCATTATGAGAAACGAATGGAAATATGATACGTTCGAACTACAAAATAAGAAAGCCAGAAAGCAAGCTTCACAAACGCGCAACGTACACAAGTAAGCCGAAAAGCCCGGCCCTGCAAAAACTCAATTCCACAAAATAAGGAAATCGCACTGAATAACAATCACGTAATATTTTAAATGTACATTTTCCTTGTCAACATTAAAATTTTCAATTTTTACAAATCTTTAGCTAGAGATAGAAACAGTACGAGTCTTCGGGGCTTCGCAAGCTCTATACATGCGTCTCACTTAACGTCAACAAAAACATTAACTTTATGACCAAATCCAATAAACATTACACTGATGTACGTATCTATATTCTATGAAAAATTTTACTATATGAACGAAAGTCAGCTTGCCAATGAAGTTAGCAACAGTTGGCAACAAAAGAGATAGGTACCAGACATAAAAATTACAAAAACTTTTTGGTTAATTTCCTTTCCTTAAATTGTAAAACCTGCCATTCCCAGTAGTATTTAAGTGGTTTAAGAGAAACTAGTAACATTCTATTATATTATTGGTATTCCGCTTTTTATCTTCAAAAATTGCGTTTTTAAAGCACGTAGGTATATTAATTTTTCCGTCTGGTCTAACGTAGCCATTTTGGTTTTATTGTAACTAACTTAACTTCACTTTTGTTTAGGTACGTTTGAGTTTCATAGTTTTAGTTTTGGTGTTTTTCAAAAATTCGTGAAGTTGTGGTGATAAAAAATGAGTTACAGTGCAATTATACGCTTGTTATTGTTCCTTGTGAAGGACTTTAATTTGTACAAGTGTAGATCGGCGAGGGAAAGGTTAATGTTTTTACAAGCTTTTTTTTCACATTAAGAGCGTTTACGCCGCACACTAGCGCCACTAATGAAAAAAAAACATATCTAGTAATTAGAGATAGAAAATCAAATTATGCTCAACAAACTATTTGAATGTAAAATGCTAAATTACTTCATTCAGATAGTTTGTTGAGCATAATTTGATTTTCTATTTGTTTGATTTGTTTATTTCGCAAACTAGTAAAAGTCACTTAAGGCTTTTTTGATAGATATGTCTTTAAAACTCGTTGGATTATTGATTCCCATTCAAAAAGATTATATATATGTTGTGGTGTTGCATACTTTTTCGAACAACAAGATGCTTAGAATAACCTCTGATTATGACGATTTAAATAATTTCACTTTGTTTGAGCGATTGTTTTAGTTATCAGGTTTATTTTAAGTAAATTAGTGAGAGTATTTATATTTTCATCTTTTATTTTACATAATTAAAATACATAAAAGCGTATATTATATGTGATACAGCAAAATTTGATCACGTCACAATAGCAAACGACTTAACTTTAACAACGTTTAGTATTGTTAGCAAGATTTGGAGCTTCGGGGCTTGCCAATCTCAAGCCCTGGGCACGCCACTGACGTACACCACATAGACAATCTTTCACGGACAAGGAACCCGCTACAGCAGGGCTCGGAATGTCCCGAGCTGGTCTGACAATCAGTGTCCGTGAGAGGGTCTATGTGTGCGGTCTATATATAGTTGTAAAAAAACCCGTTAGCTACCGTTATTTAACCAAATTTATGGTTAGCTACCGATAAAATGCGGTTATTAACGGTTAATTATCTGTTTGTAAGAAAAAGGGTAAATAATCTGTCTTTTTATTGTTTAGTCTACTCCTAGGTGAAGTGAAAAATCGATATCTGAATGATAAAGATTCCATTTTAGATTTTATAAATCATATTTAAAGCGACATATATACATAATCCAGCCAAATATGAGTAATTTCACGTAAACGTAAATAATTTGACGTAATCCACTTTGAGCACCCGCCTAAATAGCACCTGAAGGAATACGTAACTAAAATATACAAACTAGGTACTTACAAAACATACCTACCTATCATAATTTCAACGAACGCGAGACGTTGCCGCTTCGATTGAAACGAAGTGGTAACGTCGCGTCGTTGGGCTAGCGGGTAGCGTCGCGCACAGCGGATCGAGCGCGGGTGCAATGCATTATTCTAACGCACGCAAAGTAGACATTTCGTCATCTCGTTTGCGCGTAATGACACGATGTGTGCGTTCCTTTGAGGGAGTTAGGTATCCAGTCTCGCGGTTACAGTGAACGTCAGGAGCGTAAGTACGTTTGTTTGTTGTAGTGCGAAGCTCTTATTGGCGAACTAAACATGCCGCGTAGTAGTAGGTAGTGTTTGGGAACAGCGCAACTCGCGATACACATTTCAAGCCGCCCTGCATCTAGCGGTGGTATTTAACCGTAACAAGCACAAAATGCGGTTAATTAACCGTTAATAACGAAAAATGCATTTTTAACCGCTTGGTAAAAATCGTTTAAAACCGGCTTCGCATCTATATGTATGCATCTTACCTTCGGCAGTCTCTTTATTTTGTGTTAAAATTAGTTTTGTGCATAGCGTGTTATAACGAGCGGGTTGTGCAAATAAATTGTGCTTAAAGTTTAATTCCCTCTTAATTATACCGATTCAGGAATTTGTACAAGTAATCTCATCCGGAGCCGGCGCATGGCAATAACTATGGTAGCGGTACCATATAGTACAGTTTGATTACTTAGAATTATAATCTATTGAATTACTCGTTGGTGTGCATACTCGTTTCAGTACCCAACTGAATAAAGATACTTATCTACATTAAATTAATAATTAGTTAAGTCATTTACTTATCCATAATATACTGTGTACTTACATTTACAAAACCTATGAGATAAAGAAAATGAAAAAATTTACAAGGTGCGTTTGCAAGTAAAATATCGCAGTAATAACTGTCATATAATTAATTACCAATGAATTTTGTTTATATATAGCACTAGTGGCCGCACGCGGTTTCACCCGCGTGGTTCCCGGTTTCACCCGCGTGGTTCCCGTTCCCGTGGGAATATTGGGATAAAAAGTATCCTATGTGCTATTCCCGGTTATAAACTATCTATACGCGCCCGTGGCTGGGAATAATCTCGCTGATTGCTATCTAGCAGCTAACGGTTCTGGATGGCAGCTTAACGCTATGCTAGGGCATGCACCTAATAACTCTTGTACCTCACTTTGTTAATACACAATATTAAACCCAAAGTACATACATCAAGCCGCCACAGATAAATTAGTAGATAACGAAGACATTAAGGTCGTTATAACGTTTTTAGGTTATATTTGTCTGTTTTATCTCAGTGCAATCGCGAACCAGCTGATGCCGAATGACTATCTAGATTCGTGACAAAAATTTAGAACAAATTTCTTATGCTTTTGAGAGCTGCAAATAATAATGACACTATCAATGAAATGTGACCTGAACTGCTGATCTGTGGATGGTGAGACTATTCAGAAAACAGAACTTTCGATGATCGACAGCTCTGCTGCTACCGTCAACATAATAAGACGACGCGGGCATATGTCTCAGAAGTTATGGCTTTTTTCAAATATTTTTTTAATTTATTTATTATCTGAGCTTTACATATTATGTTTTACAAAGAGGTACAGCATTAACTTAAGCTTCGACTCCTTAAGGGGAGTCATCATCATCTGGATAGATAGGGAGGACGGGCCATAAACCACCACGCGGGCCCAGTGCGGCTTGGCGGTAGTTAACGACTGCTATGCAGCCGGGACCAACGACGGCTTTACGTGCCTTCCGTGCTTCGGAACAAGCCACGTAAAAGTTAAGGGGAACATTATTACTCAATTTGGTTGGTAGTATTGCTTGTTTTTAGTCCTCCTAGCTAGCCACCATCGTCTTATCTAAGTCTGTTGCCATAACAACAATGTTAGGAGCATTGTCGTATTCGGGCAGAGATAAGATACCCGTTCCTTAACCTTTTTACCGCCAACAACTTCTATAGAAGTTCGAGATTTTCGTGCCGCCCACGTCAGCACTTCTATAGAAGTTCTTCTTTGTATAGTCGACAATGAAATTGCTTTACCACCTTAGAGGTGAATTTTGTTTGCATATAATAAAACAACAAGTTCTATTTTTGTTTAAAAGACCAAGTGACAGATACGTTGTCATTATTGACAATGAACCTTAGCGAAATTTGATTGTAATGGAAGTTTTTGTCAAAAGTGATAAAGCAATTTAATTGTCGACTATACCTACTTTATTAAAATACATTTATACGTTGGCGTACAGCGGGACATCGCGTGCAGGATAGTTGGGCGGTGAAAAGGTTAATAATTGGGGTTTCCTGGTGAAGAACACTTCCACTTCCATTTCCTTCATCAGATGTGAGGAAGGCTAAGCGCTTCCCAAATAAGAAATCTCACTAAATGGTATAATAATAACACTGCGCTCTGTATTGTACGAATGAAATCAAAGAACGACAATCGAAAGTTCGATATATGGAGTAGACCTTTAGAATAAAATCAAATCTCGTTATAAAAAGTATTGCTTCCCGATACGGAATCTGATATTGATATGATAATGCTACTAAAGGTTTCTATTCTCATAGCACGGATAGCGTCATATCTTAATAACAAAAAAGGTAAAAACAGACTGGCTGAAATGCCACCAAGTAATTTCTTACTAACCCGCCTACATGCAAAATTTTTAACGACTGTAGTACATTAAATGCCAACTAACAAACACAAGGAGGCTAAAATAAACGCGCTAAAGGGAAGATAGACTTAACGTTTCTACTTTCCCTAACCACTATGGCAGCTACATATTTTAGTGGAACGAAGCTTGGCTATTCAACATCTTATTAATGAGTCTGCTAGAAAGGGTTTGTTTGTTTGTATTTAGAGTAACGAGCGAAATGGACGCAAGAGTTGTATACTACGCCATTGATTGATTCTAAGTATTCTCTGAGTAGGAGAAACCTCTTACTAGGGTATTTATATGTGCATAATCACGGTAAAAGGCTATGGTTAGTCAAGCTGAGATGCGCAGTATCGTCCGCACGCACCTCCAAATACTCCGCCAGGTGTTGCTGGACTTATACAGTATGTTACAAAAACCCTGATGGATCGGTACAGGAAGTGTATGCTATGTGATAAAGATCTTCATTATATAGGTATTTATAAAAATACTTATCAAGAAACAATAAAGTAGTCGGCGGCGGGCGCTGCAAAAAGTAAGTTGTTTTTTTTTTTTTAAAGTATTATGTCGGCACTTTTGTCAGTTGCACAAACTTTTATAATCCAAATCTGACTGAAATTGAACAACGCCTTTGCAGGATTTTTGTTACCAAGGATATACATACTTACCTAAGGCAGTGCGGTTTTGAGGCAACCATAAAAGCCAACAAGAATATCCCTCAAAAAGTCTTTACTATCTGTGATAACAAATGACTGCCTTCAACGGTGGAGTTATGAAGCTATCACAACAGCCATCCGATAAGCGGTGCGGTGGTCACGATGAAATCATCAAGGTAACAGCGCACAGTTTAGGATGCTAAATCGCACCGGGCACTGGAGCGGCGTCTCGAATCGCTCAAGGGTGAGATCCGAGTGAGATACGGTAGTAATGATGCCTAGCGGCGCCGCATACTATGCGATGTTTGATAACGATTTTTACAGCAAATATCCGATAAAACAGACATTGAAGAACAATGATGGCCGTCTATTAGAAAGGTCAAAAAAGCTTTTGCTGGTTTAATCACTTCAATTTCTATCTTTGGATACCGTTTCATGACGAACTGTATAGAAACATAAGGTAATTTTGTATGTTATAAAATTCATAACTAAGCGTTGTCTAAAAGCCTATAAAAAACTTCTATATACCCATACAAACATAAAAGTTCTAATTTTTCAAACCATGAGGAAACCAAACTTTTTTATGCTCAAGAGTAGAACACATTATATAAAACATTTCCTATTAGTTTGAAAACATTAAAACTTTGAATTTTGTATAAATCTAAAGGTACATACAAACCCTATTAAAACAGTTTCTGAATTAAAACAATATGAGTGTTTTAAGATTAATAGGGGTAACTCATAAGTCGGTTATAATAGCACTATTAATATTTTATCTAAGCCTATAAAGCTAATCCGACAAGTATATTGCTAGTTGCGCCGCCATCGCCACCGGCGGGCCGGCCGTTGCACTGGTTGCTCAAGATTCCTTTGAAAGTGTCTTAGTATCATAAATCTTGCGAGTTGTCAGTTTGACAGTAATGGAATGTCAACAACAACTGTCACCGTCGCCACTCGCAAGCTGTTCAAGTCAAGGCCGCGATCAAATAACAAGACAATTAATTATAAACCTGCCTACATTCTACAGAATATTTTTATGAATGACGTTTCAAAACATGGGTGCTTAGAACTAATTTTTCAATCTCTATCTTCGATCTAGATAAAGGATCTGGAACAAAAAATATTTTTTAACAAAAAAAACCGACTTAAAGAAACATGAAACTTAAAAAAGTAAGAACAGCTCTAAAAAGTAAGAAACAATATTGAAATCATATTATTAATAACCTAGATACGCATGTCAGTTTTAAAAAATGTCTATTGAAGTGGTTGGTGGTCGGCTGGGGGACAATTTTGTTTCATTTAAACTTTTAGTTGTTTCATTATGTCCACTTTTTCATTGTAAAAGTCCCACCCGACTTCAGAAGACATTTTTTTAAACTGACATGCGTATCTAGGTTATTGATAATATGATTTCAATATTATTTCTTGCTTTTTAGAGCTGTTTTTACTTTTAAAAGTTTCCTGTTTTTTGAAGTCGGTTTTTTTTGTTAAAAATTATTTTATTTTACGATTTTTAGTGATGGATAGACGTAAACCTAACAAGGATGCTTCTCGGATGAGGAAACGACGGCCTAGTAGGTAGTGATATTCCTATGTAAAACTTCAATTTTAATTAGGTATTATTTTTGTACGAACTAAACATTTTGGCATATTGAACCGTATGAAGTAAGCCCAACAAAAGGTAACTGCTGTAAATCGTTGAGGAATTCCCTCGACTGTCTATGGTCTCCATCATCAGACCTGTAATGGCACTTATAACCCATATGGTTGCAAAGTTCTCATCAATACAAATTAATCAAACCCAAACACTATGTAATTGCTGTAAATCGTTAAGGAGTTCCCTCGACTGTCTTTCGGCTCCATCATTAGATCGACTCCAGACCTTCATTAAATTGTAATGCTTTAAAATACTTAATGAAAACATTAACAAACGCACTAGTCGCCACTACGATTTTCAAAGGTTCCCCTCGATTTCTCTGGGATGCCATCATCAGATCCTGGTTTCCTTATCATGGTACCACCCTTGGGATATCTCCTTTCCAACAAAAAGAGGAATCATCAAAATCGGCTCATAAACGACGAAGTTATTCGCGAACACACATAAATATATATATATATATATATATAATTAAGTATACGAGTCGAATTGAGTAACCTCCTCTTTTTTTGAAGGCGGTTAAAAATAGTTGCACCTACTTAATATTTACTGTCATCGCCACAAACGTCATTAACGTCGGCTCCGTGGCACCAAAGTCGCCTACCGTTTTTCAAGCGCTCATCGAGAATCTAGTAGATAATTGATCGATGACGCGAGCATATGTCTCAGAGGTTTTGGCTTACTCAATACTCAATATGTATATTTATTGCAAAACCATAATGTACACACACAGCAATTTCTAGCGCTTCGACTCCATAAGTGGAGTAATATTATTTTACTTAATTCGTTTGGTAGTATTGCTTGTTTTAAGTCTTTCTAGCTAGCCACCATCGTCTTATCTAAGTCTGTTGCCATAATAACAATGTTAGGAGCATTGTAGTATTGGGACAAAGATAAGATAGATACCCGTACCTCAATAATTGGGGTTTCCTGGTAAAGGACACTTCCACCTTCATTAACACAAGCCCAGGCTCGACCGCGAAATGAGCGAAGTCATTAATGAGCCCTCTTCAACGATAATTTCCATAGTTGAGGCTCGACCGCGAAAGAGGCTAGCGGAGAGCCTCAACTATGAAAATTATCGTTGCGAGTTAAAAGGGCTCATTAATGACTTCGCTCATTTCGCGGTCGAGCCCGGGCTTTAACATCAGATGTGATGAAGGCAAACGTCATTGTCGCTCCATGGCACCAAAGTCGCCAACCTTTTGTCAAGCCACAGTCTATCTAACCTCTTCCTTACAGTCGTCCAACGGTTACGTCTAGCAGAGCAATCGTGCGGGGGTTGCGGGGTGAGAGGGGGGCGGTAGCGATCCCAAGATGCCATACACCCATGTTGGGAAACACAATTTAGGGCTGATTCATTTTAGTTTTGATTGTTTCGTTTGAGCAGTGAAATTTAACAATAAAATATACCTACTATGTTAATGGTTCATACTAATCGTGCTGTGAGAGACTGCATGTCATCGTCTCGTACAAATATGAAGTTGAAATTTCACCAGTTTCCTCACACAGAAGAAAGGTAAGTATGTCTAATAATATTCTTTTAATTAGGTTGTAGAAATTTTAAAACGGCGGACGCGGGACTCAATTTTTGAATGAAGTAAAAAGAAAACAGATTTTTAATGAAATCAACACAAATAATTATGGGTATGGGTGCGGTGTGTTTATGGTTTATGGGTGCTGATCACGATTATGGCCACTATTACATGGCGGAGGCGATTTTTTAATATTGTTTTTAAGTGTGTAATAGATGTTATCATAATCAACACAACATTGATTATGATAACATTTGGGGGTTAAAGTTACTCGCGTCCGTAGGTTTACCCTTGAGACCCTACACGTGACCCCTGGGTGGTGCTAAATGAGTAACACTGTCTAAGTGGTAGAGCCAAGCTGCGTTGCAGCACGAAATGGGCCGGCTCGCCCGGCGTAATACCACCCTCTCACAGAATATCGGCGTGAAACAACGGCACTCGTTGCTGTTGTGTTTCGTCCGGTGAGTGAAAGTACCGGAGGCCCATATCTCACCCCTCCCCCCTCCCAACTCCTACTCAAGATCCAACACCTTTCCAAGGTTGGCAACGCATCTGGGATAACTTTGGTTTTGCGGGTGTCCATGGGCGGCGGTAATTACTTTCCATCAGGTGACCCACCTGCTCGTTTGCAGGTGGTCACCTGATTTTAACATTAAAAAAAAAAAAATCTATTTCAAAATCCAAGTTGGCGGACACGATTTAAAAAACACAATATGGGTAGTTTTTAGGGTTTTCGTGGATGCTGATTATGAATAAAAATAAAACAAACAACAAACAAAATAAACTGATATAAATCTTGGCCAACTAAATCCAAAAAACAACACTGGATGTCAACTGAAACGTGGGCACTTGTGGAAGAACGCAGAAAATTAAAGGCTAGTGGTGGCAGTGTACAGGAACTGAATAATTACGATTCCAAAATTCAAGCAGCTAGTAGAAAAGATCGCAATTCGGCGCTACAGTCGATCTGTAGAGAGGTAGAGCAGCATAGCCAAAAATTTGAGACCAGGGACCTGTACATGAAGATAAAAACCATCACCCGGCAGTTCAAACCAAAGACTTGGGCAATCGAAAACCCCGCCGGCGATACAGTGACAGAGATAAAAAGTATTGTAAAAGTCTGGCGCGAATACTGCCAATCTTTGTTTTCGAGAGATACTGTTCCAGCTGATCCCAAGTTCTCTGTTTTAGATTTCTGCAACCGCGAGCCTGCGATATTAAAAGATGAGATTCGAGCCGCTATTAAACATCTCAAATGCGGTAAAGCAGTGGGTACTGATGAGATTCCAGTAGAAATCATAAAAGCTATGGGGGATCTCAGAGTTGACATGATGCACTCGATATGCTCCAGGATCTGGGACTCAGGAGAATGGCTGACAGAATGGGCGGGATCTTTGTTTATACCTCTTCACAAAAAAGGGTCAACTCGAAAGTGCAACAATTACAGCCTGATTTCGCTAATATCACACAGCAGCAAAATTCTCCTGCACGTGATAAATACTAGACTCCAGGCTTACTTAAACAGCGAAATAGCTCCTGAACAGGCAGGTTTTGTTAAGGGCCGCGGGACTCGAGAACAAATACTCATCTTGAGACAAATCATTGAAAAAACACGTAAAGCCTTCGATACCGTGGTATGGGCTAAATTGTGGGACGTATTGCTGAAAATGGGTGTGCCTGGACATTTAGTTTATCTCATCAAAAAATTATATGAGGATGGCACAGCATGTGTACGGTTGGATGGAATCGACTCTAAAACATTTAAAACACAAGCTGGAGTTAGACAGGGATGCATTTTGTCTCCCTTGCTCTTTAACATTTATACCGAATACATGATGCGCATTGTTCTGGAGAACTGGGATAAAGGTGTGTCGGTGGGGGGTAGGATGATATCCAATTTACGATATGCTGATGACACAACTCTTCTCGCTTCATCTGAAGAGGTGTCAGCCGGTTTTTGAGTCTATTGGAAACAACTAGTCTCGAATTTGGACTCACCCTGAACCGTGATAAAACCAAAATGATGATAGTAGATAGGGCACACAATAACAATCCAGACATCACAACTATTGCAAACTGTGAAGTTGTCAACAGCTACATCTATCTGGGCTCTACTATTACCAACACTGGTGACTGTGATTCCGAAATAAGAAGACGTTGCGCAATCACTCGATCGGCTGCACAGAAGCTGGATAAGATCTGGAAAGACCGTCGCATAACAAGGAATACCAAAATACGCCTCATGAACAGCTTGGTTTTTCCAATCTTTCTGTATGGGGCAGAAACATGGACGCTGCGACTCCAAGACCGACGTAGGATCGATGCACTGGAAATGTGGTGCTGGAGACGCATGCTTAGAATAAGCTAGACCGCACATCGCACCAACGTGTCCATATTAAAGGAAATCAAAATAAAGCAGAGACTGTCATCGCTTGTGCAATTGCGGATTTTGAAATTCTTTGGACTCGTTACACGTAAAACCAACTCAATGGAGCGGCTTGTTATTCAGGGCAGAGTCGAGGGCAAAAGATCCCGCGGCCGATCGCCAACGAGATGGGCTGACACTATAAAGTCCGTCACTGGGTCTCTTATGACGGAGTGCGTTCGCCATGCGGCCAACAGAGACCGGTGGAGAAGGCTTGCAAGGGCAGCAACTGCTGCGAGCACTTAGGACGACCCTTCATTGACCACGACCACTCTGTCAAGAGTGACCGACTAAGAAGAGAGAAGAGATTATGAATAAGACATCTGTTTCGGAATCCAAGATAGCGGGTGGTTTTTTTAAAAGTAAATATGGGTGTAGCCTGAAGGCCATTAAAAAGCTCAGGAATCCACAGCAAATGTTTATTTACGTGAAATTATTAATTGAGCAGAGAAAACCTGTTTACAGATACAGTTTTTCACATATTATTTCAACATTAATAGTTGCACAATCGAAAAGAGTGTTATTGAACTGAAGAATTTAGAAAGACTGATCATATTACAATAAACTTCCATGACAATGACATGACATGAAATTCAAAGTGTTCTTTTTCAGAACAGTGCAAATAAATTTGACAGATAGTTTTTAAAACTACCAAGGAGGCTATAAGATGCATAGCAAAAATATAACGTGGAGTAAATTGCAACGACAACGTTACATGGGTATCGATTCCAAGGTTTTTGTGGTTGCCGATTACGAATATGACATTTGTTTCACGATCCAAGATGGTAAACGTGTTTTTTTTTTCAAAAGTCAATATGGGTACATTTATAAGGTTTCCGTGGGTGCCGATTCAATGGGAATCAAATTTGAGTCTGGATACGCTGATTACAAAGTGGAATCATATATTTGCAGGACTGTATTCTACCATAAAGGAAATTAGGTAGGTGCCAAATATAAAATTTGTATTAATATATTTTACTTGCAAGATTTGGATTGAAGCACGAATTGAGAATAGGGATCAGTGTGGTATCAAATGTGATGTACTGGATCCGCAGAATTTGCGGGACTGAATAAAAAACTAAATTCGAAGAAAAATGGATGTAAACTTCGTTCTAAATATTTATTCGTCCCGGTCTCAATCTCAATAACAGGTGAATAAACCACTTCAACCATGGAACTCATGATAAGGCCCCCTCTAACCAGGCAACTGAGCTGATGAATGAGAAAACATGCCGCAAAATAAAAGTATTTAAACAAGTTTGAAAATGAACTAGCATCATCTGTTAAAAGACCTAGGACATAAAGAACTCTAAAAAATATTTAAATTCGTTGATTGAATCATCTGCTTTATGTAACACAGAACTTTTAGTTTTATCGAATGATAAAAATCGTATATCACTTCACAAACTCATAAACGAATCTACTTGAAACAGAATTGATGCTTTCTTTTCAGTGCCGCAAATCCGGCAGATCCGCGGGATTGATAACTTCGATCCCACAGGCTTGAGGGATTGCGATTTTGATGCGGGATGTTGGAATCTTTAATTGGGAAAACTTGATGGCATGAACAACACTCATATTTGCAGTTTGCATTTTGAAGGACAGAAAGAAAACAAACAGTACTCTATTTACAATAAATAGATTTTTAAAAGGTGCTAAAATTTAAAATCATGTTCTTGGGTACTTACATACACGAAAATAAATAATAAACACATTGAAATACTGAGAGACTAAAAATATGACAACCCTGCGGAAATGACAAATGTCTAAATAAAAGCGGCATTTCCCGAGATTCCAAAGGCGTTGTCCTACTGTAAGTCTTTACGCTGTGGTCAAATACTCATCGGGAATCTAGTAAATAATTGATCGAAGATCTCTATGTATACATACTTTCGGACTTCTCATATCCACGGATAGATTATATGATATTGTATTGTCGATCCAATTAGATTGCTCGACCTATTAACGTATATTCCTATTAGGTTTATTATAATTTTTAAATGTTTACCCTTTTTCTTGTGTTCAATACGCCAATATTAATGAAACTTCCCAAGCTTAAGGAACATAACGGGGAAAGATTTCGATTTAGTAATTTCAGGACCTACTCTACACTACGAGAAGGCTACCATAGTGTTATCTCCTCATTGACGGTTATAAAAACAGATTTTGCATAAACGCATGCAATTACTATTGTTGCTGTTTCGGCCAGGAGATTACGTGCAGCTATTGTGTGTCGGTAATTACAAATAGATAAGGAGTGATGAAAAAAGTGGCCGGCTCCACAGTAACGACTTCGACCAATTAGCTAAAATTTGAATATCACCGGTGATCTTGAAATTAAAAACGACAAAAAATACAATATATAAATATAATTATTTATGCATTACTTAAAATTTTTCGTTGTTTGTTTTCTCAGTTTTAACGCCGTGCTTGCGTATTCGATTGACGCGAAAGTTTAATAATTAAAAAGCATATACTTAATTACAAATTAATATAAGGCATATTACTAGGCTATTAACATTTGCAATTTATATACATAATGAGGTACATGAGTTCATGTATAGTCGACAACGAAATTGCTTTACAGAAGGCTGTAAAGCATTTTCATTGAAGTAATTCACTTCTAAGGTGAAGTGAATTTTGTTTGCATTTAATAAAACAACTAAGTTCTATTTTTGTATAAAAGACCAAGTGACAGATACGTTGTCATTGTCATCATTGACAATGAGCCTTAGGCACGGGACACACAGAAACGTCGTAACACGCGGAAGGGGCGCGGAAGGGGCGCGGAAGGGGCGCGGACGGGGCGCAGACAGGGCGCCGCCCATCGCGACTTTTTAAAACATATAGAAAAGACGAGGCACGGACACAAAGTAGAGAACGGAACAGAGACAAAGCTTCATACAACCGCGCCGTCGTAGGTAAACTACTACAAGCATACGGCGCATGTGTGCGTGTCAACTAGCCGCTGCGTCGCGTACGCGCCGCCACTGGATAAAACCGGTTACGCTCGCTCGGCCAGTGGACAAACGGAAGGGCCTGCAGCAGCACGTCTTATTTGTTTTGTGCTCCCGTATATTTGTTACGAATTGTTTTAAGTGGAATAAACTGTAAATAGTTATAACGTGTAAGTGTAAATAATTAGTTCTGGACTTATAAAATGGTCGTTTACTGTACCGTTTGTATGAATAATACTAGAAAAAAAAGATATTTCATATTTCAATTATCCCAAGGATAGACTCCTTAGGTAAGTAAATTAAAACCAGATTATACCTATTTAAAATTTTAGATATGTTTAAGTAGGTCGCACATACCTTTATGTTATGTAGGTATGTAGGTATGTTACGTAGTTAATTGTTATTTTTACAACTTTACTTTTATTTAGTTTCACCTGTCCCGATGTTTGCTTGTGATCAAATCTTGCAAGTTAAATTTCTTCCACTTCCTGGTTACCGATTGATCTCGACATAAATATTTTAAATATTGGTAATGATATTCTGAAACGAGTACAAGATTGTACATTTAATATGCCATGTGATTGCTTACCAATTGATTACTTGAAAAGACTTTTTATCAGATTCAGAATTTACCATTCTATCAAAAGGCATAACAAATTATTAAAATCCAAAAATTATTAAAAAAAAATATTTAGATTAAGCAATTTGTAAATATACTAAATACCTTATCTTGTCTACATACCTAATAAAAAGCTCATAAAAGTTTGTTTATTTTATTTTATTGTCTTTTGCCAACCCTACTAAAATAGGTAAGAATTTCGTATGCTCCTTAGAAGCTTTGTCTCTGTTCCGTTTCTCTACCCTGTGGCACGGAAGTGACGCGTAGGGTTGCCACTTTTTTTTGAAAGGTAAAATATTATTTATTTAAAACATTGCTTAAACTATAGTACTATTGGGAAATTCAAGAAAAAAAATAGTACACATTTATTTTAGTAAGTAATTATTTATTTTTCCATGTGTATTTGTTATTAGTCTTAGCTTTGGTTAACAAAGTCTTATTATTTTAAAAATGATTAAGTATAGGAATTTCAGCAATTTAGATCCATATTAAAATAAATTAACAATTCGTTTTAATTTAATTAATAGAGGCCCTATTATTTTGTTATAGAGTACAATTACCCGAAATAACGTACAATGCTTTATAATAAAGTACGGGTGGCAACCCTAAGTGCGTGACAGCGACGCGCGAGTCCCGCTCGCTCCCCTCCCTCGTCCGCTCGCGCCCATGCCCTGTCCTTTCTGTATGTTTTACAATAGGGCGCAGACGAGTAAGCATCGTCGTGCCCCCGCCCTGTCTTTTCTATACATTTTGTATGAAAGGGACGCGGAATAGACATTAGTCTGCGCCCCGTCTGAGTCTTACGTCTTTTCTGTGAGTCCAGCGCTTTAGCAAAATTTTATTGTATTGAAAGTTTTAGTCAAAAGTGATAAAGCTATTTCATGGTCGACTATACTTTACATGCACCGCTAGTAGTAATTACACTCACTTTGTAGTGTATTGTTGTGAACGCTACAGAAACTATAGGACGTGGACCGGATAAAAAAAAAGTTATTTAAAACAAAATTATAATACATATTCTATTACATACTGCCTAGCTTTTCACAGTTTAAATGTAAAAAAGTAATATTCCATCCCCAAAAGTATCTATTGACTCTGTGAATATAAGAAATATCTGTCGAGTTATATTTTTAAAAACCCCTTGAGATACGCTTTTTTACGCAGACTAAATTGCGACTTCTGCTAGACTTTTTAAAAACGCATATTCATTCATACAATAATTAGATTTTATGATTTGATTAAGAGTAATGAATGGGTACAATAATTACTAAGCGAAAGAGGCATGAAATAAATCGTAGCGAGTGGCAGGAAATGGCAGACGGGCATGATTTTATGTAAGTGATGATGATGTTGATGATGAATGGTCCGACCGATTTCGGTCATGGCGGCCACTTCGACTCCTAGTCGGAACGGCGCTGGTGCGCCCGAAGATGGCTAGCATAGATAACCGATCTTCTTAGTAAACTGGCGTGCGCACTGAGCGCACGTAAGTTACCATCAACACAATCATAATGGATTGACGCGGGTTGTCAGGCCTGTATGTATGAGTATATATGCATTAAGAGTAAGAGAACAGTTCAGTAAACTCAAAACATCCGAATTTTGTTAGTAACAACATTTTATCAAACGAGACTAATGTAAGGGATTAAATTAAAAGCCATATACGTGGGATAGTCGGATTGTACAATAACAATGCGAGTCGCCAGTACAACGGCATATTTTTTTTACGACGCACCGCACAACCCGTGTGTTTATGCAATGTCATACAATTTAACATAGGTATATATGCATTATACATGATCACAACTGGTATTAAACCGCAAGCGGGACGTAATCAATGGACTAATAAAAGCCTGTCATGTACAATTAACTTTTAAAGTTTTATTATAGAGTAAAAAAATAAATAAAGAAATGGTATAGCTGTTGAGCACAAAATAAACTACAATTATAATGAAATTAAAAATATATACAAGCGACCTGTTGTGACGTCATTCGAGTGAACACCTGTATCCCATGACAGCGAGGAAAGAAATTTTAAAATCCTCTCTTAGCGGCTGTTTTCACTCAAGGAACATACTAGTAAAATTTTTAGATTTTATTGTATCTAAAATCGCGAGACTGCTGGTCAGTTAACAACACTTTTATGTATGTACACACCCAAAACTGTAATTTTGTCCAATGAATATTGATTCTTATTACCAAACGATAAAGTTCAAAATTGATTGTAGAAATTTGAGTTTTGGGTAGGTTGATCTGCCGCCGTGTGTACAGGATAAATTTTCCAAGTGTGCGGTGGATGGCCAAAATGGATTGCTAAAGTGAATGGACAAAGAACAGTTTTTTTTTTATCAAAATCGGCCCAGGGCCTCGTTATTAGCTATTTTTTATAGTTCCAGATTTGATCATCCACGTAAACTTGGAAAATTCACCCTGTATATTTGCACAGACTTTGGAGTAAAATATGTGGGCAAAGTACCCGCTTGCTTTACACCGCGTCACTTTGCCCACGTGATATATTAATTTAAATAACCAAAGGTACAAACCTGCAACGGTGTAAACGCCACGGAGGACGCAGTTCCCGACACCTGTCTCCTAATACTGGTAGCGCCGCCATATTGCTGATTTTGTTTCTGCAGATTCTTCTGCAGGGTCTTGCTGATGCGGACTTTTGTCTTCTCGTCGATCTGCGGCAGGCGGACCCTGCCAGTGCTCGACTTGCCGATCGTGCCGCGAGTGTACCCGAGGTCTTCTTGATAGGCGTCGTCTTCAATCTGCGGGAGATATAATCGTCATTACCAGCTCAGTTGTATGTCCTCTTTGCTGGGGCACGAGCCTTCCCCATAGATGGATATGGAAAACGGGCCATAAACCACCACGCGGGCCCAGTGCGGACTGGTAATTGGTAACGACTGCTAACGCAGCCGGGACCGACAGCTTTGCGTGGCTTTCGAAGCACGGAGATATGCTGTTAAAACTATATGCAAAGTACGAGCGCATTCAGTAGTTGTTGAAGTGAATCGCCCTGCTAATAATATCTACAAGCGATAATATACTCCAATGTTCAAGGAATAAGATTTATTTTAGTTTATTGGAAAGACACGAGTATGATACTTTCTTGGTTGTATGGGCTGTTGAATTTTAGTACTGACAATAAAAAGGTGTGCTGTTTACAGTTCTTATTTCTATGTACTTACCTATTGGTTGATTGAAGTATTGGTTCCTTTTTATAAACTGAATCGCGCTATTTATAAAGATTTTATTCAAAATGTATCGGCACGACAATAATTTGTTCATAAGCTATTAGCAAGAGGTTGTTAAATTATATACATACTATGAGAAAAACAAAAACTTTAACAGAAAAAAACCGACTCCAAAAAATTTGACTGAAAAAATTGCACTAAAAAGTAAAAAATAATTGCGTAGTATACTTTGTTCAATTTACTTGCAATTAACCTTTGATAAACTCAATCTTATATTCTTAAAAACAATGCGACTGCCACATATAACTTCACATTTAAAAGAACACATATAATGACAAACAAGCAAACACCAAATATTTACTTGCAATCCACTTAAAGAAACAAATTAAAAAAAAATTTTAGACTGCTTAAATAGACAATAATTTTATTAGGAAAATATCTATATATTTTCCTAATAAAATTATTGTCTATTATTATTGTCTATAATTGTAGGTACCTATGTACCTACAATTATTGTTATTTTTGGAGCCGGTGCCAGCCAACGAAGTTTTTGGAGCCAGTGCCAGTACGCGTTTGTAGTCAAAATTTCATGCATAAGATTGAATGTGCTATTATGATTAATTGATTATACATAGTATGCCGTTAAATGTTTATGTTAAAGTTACCTTGGCTGGCCACCGACTTCAAAAATAACAATAATAATTGTACCTATATATTTTTCTAATAAAATTATTGTCTATATAAGCAGTCTAAAAATATATTTTTTATTTGTTTCTTTAAGTGGATTGCATGTAAATATATGTCGCATAATTTTTAAGAATATAAGATTGAGTACGCAATTATTTTTTACTTTTTAGTGCAATTTTTTCAGTAAAATTTTTTGGAGTCAGTTTTTTTTGTTAAGTTTTTTGTTTATTTCTCGCTTTTTAGTGACTCGTTTCGATCTATTTATCAAAAGCGAATATGGGTAGACCTACTAAACGCGCTGCTCGTATGAGACCGCGCCGTTTAAATGAGACAAGCGAAGAAAACGAGAAACGCCTATCTCAAAGTATGAAATCAGAAACTGAGTTCCTGTGCCTGCCTTCTTTTGCTTCTTCATAGTCGCTTAACTATCTTAATCGAGATATCTTATCGCCACCCGTCAAATACATATCATAGAGGAGTTCCGGTGGCAATCTGTGGTCTTTTTCATCAGTTACACTTCATCAAATGATACTTTGTGAATGCTTGACTTATTGCTGAAAATACCAAAATCGCTATAGGTATGCCTACAACATTTGAGGAGTTCCCAGAATTCTTTAAGTAGTCCACCACCAGAACTGGATTTTGATAAAAATGGGACCAATCTGGATATCCTTTCAAATGAAAAAAGAATTTTCCAAATCGGTGTATAAATGACGGGAGTTCTAAGGTAACAAACATTTAAAAACAAACATACAACCGAATTCTTTCGTTTTTTGAAGTCGGTTAAAAAGCTGTACAAAATATAAAGCGTTTCTGCTTATGATTTAATTTAATTACGCCGCCACATTGGTTACGTTGGTAGAAAAAGTGAACTAGTTTTTCACATACGTAAAATATAATAGTATTCTACGGCTTTCCTAATAAGTATCACAATGTGGTTAGTAAGATTGTTTGCGGCAATTATGTGGCATTAACACACTTCGATTATCATTTCGCGAACATCATACGATTAGGCACGCGCTCGCCGTATTGCAGTTGATCTGCGGTTTTGTTTGAAGCGAGAGTGCGAGACTCATGGGCGAGAACTTCATCAAGTAGGTATAATATATAAAAAAAAACAAATGTCTACAATTAATTTACTTTTATACGAGTATTTGTGTGTACGTATGTGTACGTAACACTGCTGTAAAAATTTGTTCTTTCATAAAAAAATATATCGCCGCTTAAACTCTCGAGCGAGGCGGGATGAGACTGAACATCAACGCTTATCGTTGCCTTTCAAACTAAGACTATTTTCTGAAATCTTTAATGAAGTGAGCTCGCCTTGTCTCGTTCGGGACTGTACTACCGGCATGTGGGAACAAACAGCGAGTCATAAGTGACTATTCAACTCTATATTGAGTGTTGTTTAGGTTACAGCAATTTGTCTATAGTCAAACTAAGAAATGAGAGAAACTCTCAAGCGGTGTGATTTGTACAATTAAATTAGCAGCAATTGGAAAATAAAAACAAAAGAGACATTAGAAGAGACCTATGACCAACAGAAAGCTGATTATAATGATGATGTCGGAATTAATTAGAGCTACCGTCAAGAATCAAGATCCCTCTTTGTTTATTTCCAGCGCCGTATGTCAGCAGGGCGCACGCGCACAACGGGCGCCGCACGGACGTCCGCGCGCTCCACCTGGCCAGTTCCGGTCTATTTGAACCGCGCGAAAAAAACCTCTTTCTGGCGAACGATTTGAAATTCAACGACGCCGGCCGCGGCCCGCCGATCGTCACGTCACATTTGTAACAGGGATACCGAGAAGAACGGTACTTAATGCATACACTTTAACGCTACAAAATTAAAGTCGATATTGCAATAACAGATCATCTGTAGCGTAGACAGCAGCACATTAAAACATTTCGGTTCTTGTATACGTTACGATTACGACTGGGGCTTGTTAAAGTTGTTAGTGCCTCTCGGAATACTTATACGGCGAACGCAATTACAACCATTGCGAATTGCAAGCCATCACGAAACTTTCATTAAAGAGATTTCGTTTTAATTGATATAGCCAGTAATATTAGATACTCTTAAAGATGTTGAGATTTAATCAACACTACAACTTGTAATGAGTTAATAAACAAGCACTGTTTTTGACAATAACACTATTTTGATAAAACATAGAACCAAAGAGTTAAAGGATAATTTTCCATAAGCAAAAGTTGTGGTTCAACGATATTTATCTTAATCTTCGTTCAACACGCACGTGACAAAGTTTCTGATCCTTATAATGTTACGAACTCTTCCGTATCCAATTTTTCTTGATCCTGAGCGATTCTGCAGTGTCAAGAGGCAAAACAAATACCAACAGGCAAAATTATGAAATGGTAATGAATGTTGCTGTTTCATTATGTTGATTCAGATGTTATAGCTACTTTAACGTTACAATTATGATTTTTATTTTTAGGGTAGACGAAACCAGAGAACGACTCTTTTTTCTTTAATTATTAATAACCGGCCAAGTGCGTGTCGGGTCAGGCGCAGTGTAGGGTTCGGTAGCCCATCTCAATAATGCGGAATCTGAGAAGAGGGCTTTAATGAACATTTATTTAATGGAGACTACCGGTTTCATACACCTGACAAAGTTATTTAAGTAGTTCCCAATGAGGAATTTGTACTGCGCCAAGTACATTTTATAAGTTGGTCGACTGTTATCTACTCGTAAACTTGTAAAGCCTACTTAGCTGTGATAGTGTTCCTTTTAACTTCGTCATATATATATACAACTACCGTGATTTTTTTCACGTATCCAAAAACAACCATTTGGCTGGCAGGGGGGGGGGGGAACACACACTCAATGATACACCCCCCAACCCCTCGAGTATCTCAGTAAAGATGTGGGGCTTTACTATGTCCTCACGCGGACTTCTTGAGAGAATTTGAAAAGTGACACACACACACACACTTGACTCTAACTCTAACGCATAAAAGTTCACAAACGGATGCCTCAATCAAAAAACTGTTTTCACAAACCCGAAATATGTTTGAAATTGTTATCCAACGACACCCCACACTATGACGAAAACCCACAGACAAGAAAAAAGTTACATCCCCACTTCACGTGTAGGGGAGGTAACATAAAAAAAAATATTTTTCAAAATTTTACTTAACCACTGTCGGCGTGATTACTATGTCTATCCATGCCAAATTACAGTTTTCTAGTACTAAGAGTTTATGAGCTAGGCTGGGGACAGACAAACAGACAGACGGACATGGCGAAACTATAAGGGTTCCTTGTTGACTACGGAACCCTAAAAAAGGGGTCAGCAATCGATTTTAGTCTTTCGCAATAGTTGAATGCACCACCTGCTTCCTAGCTGTCATCCCGTAAAAGTTCAATAAAAAGAATATGTTATTTTTGGCGATGAAACCTGTGTCGAATACTAGGCTTAATGTTGAACACTGGTGCCTTTACCCAGAGGAACAGTTAAGCAATCGATGATAATTACAAAAAAATCATATACGGCAACGCCATCTACCGTAAGAGGAACCTCAAGTTACTAACTGGTTATCAATATAATGTCACTAGATGGCGGTAGTATAGATAGCATTTTAAGTTACGTTTAGTTATTTTCTAGTAACTTTCTTATAGCCGTAACTTTTGTCATCTCCACAAAGAGCTCGTTGGCCGAGTGTCTGCGACGATGCATCGCGCTATAGTAGTGATAGAGAAATCCTAGGTTCGATCCATCGGAAATAAGTTAACAACTTTTTGATTTTTATGTTCATTTTTTTTTTCTCCTGTTTTTATCTTGCGATCAGCCCTTAAGCTATGAGCAGATGTGTTGAGTGGCTTTTGGCAAGTAGAGTCAGTTCCCCAGCGGGAACCTCTCCATGGGCCTAAATTCATAGAATAGAGTCCAGGTCTATAATATTGCGTCTTTTTAGACGTCTTATTGTGTCCGGGATAAGAAGCTGCATTGCAAGCTGATTTGGATGGTTCTGAAGTCGAGATTTGTAGATTTTAGCATAGCTTCGTATTTCCTCCTTTACGGTGCTAATGTTCAGATGTTCGTGAACTTCCGAGTTTCTAATAAACCAGGGAGCATTCGATATGCTCTTTAAAATAGAGCCTTCAGCTCTTTGTATAATGTTCAAATTTGAGTCGCATGCGGAACCTCAAAGTTGTAAGCCATACGTCCATACTGGCTTGAGGACAGTCTTATATGTTAAGAGTTTATTGTCCAATGACAATATGCTGTTCCTTCCGAGTAACCAATAGAGTCCACGTAATCTGACATTAAGTTCATCTCTTTTGACCCGGATGTGATTTATCCACGTCAATCGTCACAATCACTCACAATCTCCTTTCTTTAAGGAGAATGTGATGTCGACTGATTTAGCTGTGCTAACTCGGATACGCCATTTTTGTAACCATTCCTGGATTTTGTTTAATCCTGTTTGTAGGGTCTTTGACGATTCCTCGGCATTTTTGCTAGACGCTAATAATGCTGCGTCGTCAGCAAAAGTGGCTACTGTTACCCCAGTCACTTGGGGAAGATCATGGGTGAACAGAGTATATAGTACTGGACCCAACACAGACCCTTGGGGAACTCCTGCTACTATGTTGTAGAATGGTGAAGTGCTTTCTCCTTCTTGGACCTGAAACTTTCTCTCCGAGAGGTATGATTCCAGGATCAAAATTCAAAAAAATTCAAAATTCAAAATCATTTATTCAGTTTAGGCTACAAATAGCTCTTATGAACGTCATTTATGCCATCGGTTCGTAAGTCTATCTACTCTGGGCGGGAGATCTTGTACTGAGAAGAACCGGCAAGAAACTCAGCAAGTGTCCAGCTCTTTTCTCCCTTACAGCGTCATAAATATTGGAAAATGCCCTATCATAAAAGGACACTTTCCATCACAAATAAAAACACAAAATTTAAAGGACAGTCACAACATGTAAAAAAAACACAAAAAAGAAAAATAATTAAAAATATTTAAGTTTGCAAAAACATCATTTATCAGTATAATTTTTTACAATGTCATACAGTACTAGTAAAAGTCAAAAACCTGTTTTAAGAAAAAAAAACAAAGTTAAACTATAGTTAAAAATAATAAAAATAAGTACGCTAGAGCAGACCAGCCTCCACAGGCGGCACCCGTTCACGAGTATGACATATGAATCAGCCATCGCTTCACTTAACCATATTTTAGGGAATGTAACGACCCGACGCACATGCCACCACCGCAGAGACAATAAAGAGAGCATGACACACCCAAGCTACTCTAAAATCAAAACTAATTGAAATGTTCAACGCAACGCTATTTCTTATCTGTAGGACACTGTTTATAGAGGTTATCATATCAGTATAATTTGTTATTATAAAAAGTAGTAAAGTATGCGTTTTTTATTATAGCCAGGCTGTTTTATCATCTAAATATTCTTTGACTGTATAATAACCTTTTTTAAGTAAAGAAGACTTTACATGTTTTTTAAACTTATCTAAAGGTAAATCTAGTACAGTATTTGGTATTTTATTGTAATAGTGTATACCTTGCCCCAAGAAAGAACCAAGCACCTTCTGTAACCTAAACAGTGGCATTACAAGTTTTGACTTACTTCTAGTATTAAAATTGTGTACGTCACCGTGTTTAGTAAATGAGTTGATATTGCAACGTACAAGAACTATACAATTATAAATAAATTGAGACGCCACTGTCAAGACACCAATTTCTTTAAAAAGATTTCTTAAAGAAGTTCGTGAACCTAGTCTATAGATTGTTCTTACTGCTCGTTTTTGTAAAATAAATATAGTTTCAATATCAGCTGCTGTTCCCCACAGTAAGAGGCCATACGACATAACACTATGGAAATAACTAAAGTAAACTGTTCTAGCAGTTTCAACGTCTGTTAACTGCCTTATTTTTCTAATGGCATAGGCAGCAGAACTGAGTTTGCCGGCCAATTTCGATATATGAGGATTCCATTGAAGTTTTGAGTCAAGGGTTATACCTAAGAAAACTGTTGAGTCTACCAAATCTAATCGATCGCCGTTTATTCTTATATCGGTTGGTTTATTCTTGACATTTGGTAGTCTAAAATTAATACATTTTGTTTTTTTAGCGTTAAGCTGCAAATTATTAACAGTTAACCAACTGAGTACATCTGAAAGAGCTTTGTTTACATCGTCGTAATTATTCTTACACCTAGTTACATTAAAAATGAGTGAAGTATCATCTGCAAATAATACGATTTCACAGAAGTTCTCTACAAAGAATGGCAAGTCATTAATATAAATCAAAAACAGAAAAGGACCAAGAATGGAACCTTGTGGAACTCCCATTTTTACATGAGAACCAGATGATTTAGTTCCATTAATATCGACAGTCTGTGTTCTAGAGCTGAGATACGACTTGATTAAATTTAGTGCGTAATCTTTGAGACCATAGTAATAGCTTCATCACCAGAGTCTTGTGCTCAACGCAATCAAAAGCCTTGGACAAGTCGCAAAAAACTCCAAGGGCGTTTTGAGACTTCTCCCAGGCATCAAATATATGTTTTATTAGAGCAACACCTGCATCAGTAGTAGAACGTCCCTTTGAAAATCCATATTGTTTACTATGTAAAAGATTGTTTATGTTAAAATACGATATCAATTGTTCCAATATAACTTTTTCATAAATTTTACTTAGAGCTGGTAGTATTGAAATAGGTCGATAGTTACTGGGGTCTTCTTTGTTTCCGGATTTGAACAAAGGTATGACCTTACTAAACTTCATAAGATCGGGAAAGATACCTTTATTCATACAGTTATTAAAAATTTCAGCAAGATATGGTGCAATAGAATATATAATATTCTTAATTACTTTTATAGAGATGCCCCACAAGTCACATGTGTTCTTCATTTTCAGTGATTTAAATGTTTTTATAGTATCCATTGAATCAATATATTTAAAATGAAAAGAAACATTACATTTTGGTACATATTTTTGGAGTTATGTTTGTGCAGCTTCAGGTGATGAATCTAAATTTGAGGTTGTTAGCACAGGTACATTTACAAAATAATCATCAAAAATATTAGCAATTTGCAAATCTGAATTCACAAGGTTGTCGTTTACTTTTATAGTGAAAGTATTATCCCGTGGTTTTAATTTACCTGTTTCACGGTTTATAATGTCCCAAGTGGCTTTAATTTTATTGTTAGACTTTTTTATTTTATCTTTAATGTAATTAGATTTAGCTAATATGCACACTTTTTTAAATGTTTTCGAATACTTTCTTACATATTCCGTAAAAATATCATTTTGGTTATATTGTCTCAAACTATATAACTCAGACAATTTATTTCTACTTTTATATACAGGTTGTAGATTTGCATTCCCGCCATAAATTTACAGCTGATCGTAATTGGTACACTTAATGACTAAAAAATACTTTTAACACGGAGAAAGTAATAAGGAACCGATTGATTAATAAAATGATCTCAGTGTAAATTAGAATAGCGACCGTCGACTGACGAGAATAGGGGTGCAGACCGTAGTAGGTACATAAGAGCGCAGCGGGCGGACATTAAGTCGATGAACTTACGTAAACTTGTAGGTACTATTATGTATTCTGTGGTAAAGTGGCTTACTCTTACGCATAAGTATACTTTGTTGCAATAAACTATTATTAGGTACTTACTGATCATGTTTAAGATACTCGCAGGTACTGCTCAAAGTGGGCACCTTCACGTTCTATGCACAAATGAGCACGGCGCCTTAAGTTTCTAGGTAACTTTTGCAGCACACTACCATTTGACCTTACACTCTCAAAAGCCATTAAAATATTTTGTTTTAACTGCACAACACTCGTGATTTCGTCTTTATAAACCATTCTTTTTATGTCTCCCCACAAATAAAAGTCACAAGGAGTCAAGTCTGGCGACCTCGGAGGCCAGGGCACTGGCCCACCTCGACCAATCCACTCGGTTCCGAACACTTCGTCCAAATAATCGCGCACTTGGCGTCCATAATGCGGAGGCGCCCCGTCCTGGTGGTAAAAGAGATTCCGGTGAAGAGCTAGTGGCACGTCGTCAAGCATTACGTCAACTACGTGCTGCAAAAGTTGCAAATACGAGTTGCTGTTGAGATAACCCTCGATGAAATAGGGCCCGAGTAAATGTCCACCAACAATGCCAGCCCACACATTGATGCTAAACCTATGCTGGAACGAATCTTTTTTGGTCTTATGCGGGTTCTGTTCGCGGTGAGCCCACCAATGTTCATTGTGGACGTTGTAAACACCGATGCGCGTAAACATACACTCGTCCGTCCATAGAATGCTGGCTTCTCGGTGTTCTAGTACCCAGTGACAAAAAGTGACCCCGACGGCATGATCTTGCTCGTTCAATTCTTGAACTCTTCTGAAGTGGAACGGGTGCTGTTGCTCCGACTTAAGAAGCCGCCAGACTGTTGTGTGGTGGACATTGAAGTGGCGGCCAGCATCACGAGTACTGGCACGTGGTTCCCTCTCGAAGTATTCGAGTATTTGCTCTTGCAAATCGACTGAGAGGCCCACACTGCCGCGACCCTGCGCATGTCGAGGAACGTTGAACTGGCCATGATCCCTCAGTCGTTGCGTGGCAGCAAGCATTACCTCGCGCGATGGAGTTGGTCTGTTTGGAAACATTTCCACAAACATGACCACGGCTCGACGTAGACTGTTCCCACTAATTGCGTATAATCGCACCATCTCCACAAGTTCTACGTTAGAATAATTTTCCGTCATTTTACTTTTTTTACACACACAAACAACACACCTAAGAACACGTTTCGCTCCAAATTCGCTAGGGCAAAGAAATGTGTCACTCGTTCGGGGTTGCGCGGCACACTGGCTTTGATGCGTGCGGCGTGCGCTCGCCGCCCGCCGGCCGCCGGCGCTCGCCGCGCCGACAAAGCTGCGGGCGCGCCGCGAAGCTCGAGCTTGTTGCTACCTACTCGTGGTCGGGTGAGCGGGCGGGCGTACGCGAACGAGCGTTTATTTTTTAGTGCTACGCAGACGTGCGATTCGTATTTACAGATTTTGAAAATATGATTATTATTTTTTCATATTCTTTTTATAATTTATTTGTAATAAGTATAAGCAATACGACTGCTGCTATGAATATGGCGTGAATGCAAATCAACAAGTTGTATACCAGTCGTGGCCCAGTCACAGAATTTAAGTTTATGGGTAATTTTTATTGTTTTTTGTGTAAACACTTGGTCGTACTCAGTCTTTATGAAGTTAAAAAGATTAGTATATAATACATCTGGATCATCTTGTACAAATGGCAATGCATTAATTTTACACGCTATATTATTTTTAAAACACTCCACTCGCTCCTTTGTAACTGGTTTACAGTTCACTATTTTTGGCTCATCCTTAATATTAAAATCATAGGTCACCATCAAACCGCAATGGTCAGACGTAAGCTTACTAATGACTGACTTAGAAACAGGGTCATAGTCTGTAAAAACATTATCAAGACAAGTGGCTGAATGTGAAGTTATTCTAGTGGGTTCGAGAAATAGATTAATGAGATTAAAACATTTAAACAAGGCAAGAAGACGAACACTCATTGAAGTGCTCTCTAGAATATTTATATTAAAATCGCCACATACAAAAACAAATTAATTTTTAATTTTAATTTTCTTAGTACGTCCTCCAATACAGATTCGAAAATACCGAAATTGACACACTATTACAAAGCTATCAAACTCCACACATGATAGCTCAATATTACGCTCCACTGATAGGTCTACAATATCATTGCGATCTTTATATTTTATATTACTTCTTACTAGTATTAAAGAACCACCGTGAATAGCTGAGCTTCGCACGTACGCGCTTGCTAGTTCGAAATTATTTACATGGAATGATGTGTCATGACTTCTTAGCCAATGCTCAGTTAAACAAAATATATGAATTGTCTGACTTTTTGCAAATAATTCTAACTCTAAGTCTTTGCCAGCTAAACCTTGAATATTTTGATGTATAATAGTAATTAATGAGGACTTGGCTTTTGTCTTAGACCTCAGTTTAAACTTGAGGTTGTTACCTTATTACTAGTTGTATATGTTGCATTAGTAGAACTACTAATGATTACGTTGTTAGGTCGTAAAGACTTATTTATAACACCTATAACTGTATCCTGTATATTATAAGCTAACAATTTAGCTATTAGGGTCCTACAATTCTTAGAAAGATACATAGTATCTGACGTCAAACTAAAGTTATTAATAAATTTATTAATATCGAAATATAAAATATTGTCACTATGACGACAAATCAAATTAAATAATAATAAATTTAAATCATAAATGCGCTTGTTTTGTTCCCAGGACAAATTTGTACAATAGGGAAAAGCGCTAATTATTAACTTACAATTTGTGTCCGATTGCAGTTTTGTTAAAATATTAAAATTATATATGATGTCACGTTTCTTAGTTTGTGAACTGTCACCACATAATACAATAACATTAGTGGAACTATTCAGTGAGTTCTGTGATATATTATTTACTATATCCCGTAGTATCTATGTGGTAGTGTAGTTCTGATTTTAAAGAGAAGACCCCTGTGCCATACCCTGTCAAACGCCTGCTGGATATCCAGGAAAGCTGCCGAGCAGTATTCTTTTTTCTCAAGGGATACCCTGATTGCCTGGCACACTCTATGAATTTGTTCTATGGTTGCGTGTTCGTGCCTGAAGCCAAATTGGTGGTTTGGTATTATTGATCTTTCCGAGACCTCTATTAGGAGTCTTTTCAAGAGATTTTTTTCGAATAGCTTGGACACAATAGGCAACAGGCTTATGGGTCTATATGATGTAACTTCATGAGTTGGTTTTCCTGGTTTATATACCATTATAATTAGCGAAACCTTCCATAGAGCTGGGAAGTATCCAGTCCTCAACATGCTGTTAAAGAGAAGGGTCAGGAATATAAAGGCTTTCCGTGGTAGTTCAGTAAGCACTACTTTTTATCTATAAGGTCAAAGCCCGGAGCCTTGTTGTTTTCCAAGTGGTTGTTGACAACAGTGTATATCTCTCGAGAAAATGTTGGATTGACTGGGTTATCAAATTGTAGGTCTTCATTCATAACCACATCTATGTCCGATTCATTGCATCCAGGGCTAGCCTCATTAGGCGCGAACACACCCGACAGGTGAGTTGCGAAAATGTTGGCTTTTTCGTCTGCTGTTCTAGCCCAGTTATTCGCTGTTGTCCTTAGAGGGGGCTTAGGAATGATGGGCCTGTTTGTATTTTTGCAAGCTTTCCACAAGGAATAGTTTGTAGCTCTTGTTGCTGTAAGCGACTCGATCTGAGCTGTTATAGTTGCGTTAGAAGCTTCAGCGCTCATTTCTTTTAACTCTTTTATTGCCTTATTTAGAGCTGTTTTGTCTGCCGGGTGCCGACTAGTGTGCCATTTTCTACGCAGCCTTCTCTTGTCCTTAATCTTTGCTAAATGCTAAATGCTTAATGTTCATTTATAAGTTTTTAATACGTTTATATCAATCTTACAATTAATATTATGCACAAAAAAAATGTTAACTAGTTTTTGTAAATATTATATATATTTTCAGCGCCATCTATCGGGAAGAAGCGTAAACGCGCACGCATACTTCTACTACCGCCATCTACACACACACACACACACACACACACACACACACAGGTACAGGGAACCTAGTTTCCCATCTTTTGTTCTATGAGAGGCACATCTATACCTAATATTATACATAGTATTTGTCTCTAATTTTCATTTTTAGGGTTCCGAAGTGTAAAACGGGAACCTTATTACTAAAACTCCGCTGTCCGTCCGTCCGTCCGTCCCGTCCGTGTGACAGTCTGTCACCAGGCTGTATCTCATGAACCGCGCTAGTTAGACAGTTGAAATTGTCACAGATGATGTATTTCTGTTGCCGCTATAACAACAAATACTAAAAAACAGAATAAAATAAGTATTTAAGGGGGCTCCCATACTACAGACATGATTTTTTTGCCGTTTTTATACGTACGGAACCCTTCGTGCGCGAGTCCGACTCGCACTTGTTCACTCTCTCTCTTATACGGCATATTTGGAAATACCTTTATAATTTTGGATATAGCATAAAACCCCTGAAAATTAAGAACATTCAAAGACAGACAAGTTTAAAAAACAGAAGTTACAAAATTTAATTACTTACAGTAGTTAAATTTTGTTGTGTTTTTTGTATAGAATAGTAAATCTATGTAAATATGATTTTACATAATTGTATTATTTTTACTGGTTTGCATGGCTATGATTCGGAATTATACGCCTATTATCAAACATTCTGTATACAATAATATGTAAAACGTATCGAACGTTACACTCACGTCGGCGAAGTTAAGCCGGTTTGCGTTCTTCCTGAACTCGGTCATCGCGTACCGCTCCTTCATCTTGCGCACGCGCTTCCCGCCGCGCTTCTTACGACTTTGCTCAATCGGTTTCGGCAGGGGCTTCACGAACTTCACCGGCGGCGGCTCCTGTTCAAACGTAACAATATATTTAGGCTAGTCGGCTGCCAGTATCCTTTTATATAGCGTAAACGGACAATTTGGTTTTATTAATCATTGCATTTTAATGAAGTGTGAAAATATAAAAGTGTACATGCAAGCTCACGTTTCAAGTCTTCCCATATGTATACTCAGCAACGAAAGAACTCGCTGAAGGCTTTGGTTCAGTATCGTAAGGACATCATTAAAGGTTGACAAGCGCTTTTCGATTCATTACTTGCTTGACAAAGTACTAAAGTGTTCTGCGACTTTGTTACTGACTGTACCATAACTCTTGGGGAATTAACATTAGACTACCACACTAGCCCAATGTAGGTAAGTGGGCTAAGTATTTACCTGCAATTTGTCCAGCTTCTTTTCGATTTCTTCGCGCAGCTGCCGACCTATGTGTCCGTCTGTGGCGTCATGGCAAGCGTCCACACGAGACGCCAAAGTCAGTTTTGTAGACACCAACTTAGCTGCTTTGTACCTCAGCTCCTAAAACAGATGTCATTTTAGAGAAAACATAATAAAAAAATATCTTAGCCCGAATTTCAAGAGAATGGACACTGGATAAAATATTATACACACTGCACTTCCTTTTAAAGCATATTCCAAACGTATAGTTTAAAAAAAATTGTGTGATAAATTACTCATATTTAAGTATTTACCACAGAATATATATTTTTTTAAATTATATATTATACTGTATTAAACTTACAGGCGTAGTGTCCTGAACGATTTGTGAGAAATAAATGTAACCGGTATGGGGTAGAGCAGCGGCTTGTGAAAACCCAGAGAGGGTTTTCTTCTGTTGACCAAGTGTCAAAACATTGCATGCTGGCATCTTTGACAACTTTGAGAGACCACCAGCAATACCTAATATTTTAGCAGCTGTTGATGCACCTACAAACAAAAGACAATCATTAAATTGTTACTAACAATCAACCTTATTTAATTTGTGAACTAAACAAAAAAAAAACGGTTAAAGGTTCTTAACACAGACCATATCTTAAAATGTCAATTAATTTACAAAATGACGATACACATTTGGAAAAATTAATCGCGTTATTCTAAAACAAAGACTGAAGTTAAATCAAAACTGGGTAAATCACTAGGTACTACTATCTACACAAGTAACAGAAAACAGTAAATTATGTAGTAGTATAACCAACTACGTTATTCACGGTGTAACAAATTACGATTATAAAAAAATATATCTACCAGCCGAAGAGGCTGAGTTTAACAAAACACTTAATTTTAAATTAAGATTTCTTCCCGCCACAACACACACAGACATGCACACACATACATAAAACCAACACTACACATTTATGTAGTGTGGATATGCATCTATATTGTGCATATGTACACACGCACGTATACATATCCATGCACAATGTATATGTATGCACATAAACAAATATATTAATACCTATTTAAGCTACAATAAGTATGCACAAAAACTTACCAACAATAGCTGTTATATTAGGTGCTATAAATGTCATTCTGCTCTCTACATATTCATAAATCTTTGCTTTGAAAGAAGTTAGTTCTCCTGCCATGTCACAAGCTTCATATATTTCAGCTAATTCATCTTCTGTTAATAATTTTCTGAAAAAGACATTATACTTTAAAATACATTTAATATTTTTTGTGTGCCTTATTGTAAATAAAGTAAAAAAGCTTACATATATAGCCTTTTTAAGAACCTCTTGAAACTATACATGTTCATAATATCTGTACATATAAATAAGTTTTTTTTTTAGCTAGTTGCCATTAATAAAAACAAAAATAAAACTTACCCTTGAGTGGTTGAAGCGGTGACTGACACAATCATTATAGTAGCCTGTGTCAAGAAACTTTGTAGAATTTCATTATTCTTGGCTCGATCTAGGTCATTGCCAAGCTCTTTCACTGAACGGATATACTCAAGTGGGGTGACTATTAAAGACTCCAACTCCGGAAACCGCTTCTGATATTTGTCTCGAACAAATCTGTGGATAATAGCTGGAAAGTGATAATTAGGGTACCTGTTTACTACTTACCTAGCATAACTATTAAATAAAATGTATGATACATATATGATGGATGATGTAGTATGACAGATAGTATTAGCAGGCATTATCAAAATTAAAAATGTATACCTATTATTGTTATTATTAAGATACCTACAGAACAGAGGTTTAGAATAAATAATTTTACTTAGAATGTTTCATACAGTTATGAAATGATATACAGAAGAAAACAATATTATAATTGAATTGTGAAATAACTACATTTTGATTTCAAATAGTTTACAATAGTTTAATGTTAAAATTAGAGATAAAACGAATAGAGATGAGATGTGTTTACTAGAACAGATCCACGCACTAGGTATTTTTCAATACTAGGCGGCACCTATTCTACTTTTATAAATATACGTGATCCACCTTGTATTTTTGTAAATTACACGATTTTCGACCTTACACTAAAACATCAGAGATAATATTCCCATGTACACGTATTTACGTATTGTGCACACAAAGTATTTCTTTCCATTTCACGGATTTCGACTTTAACACCACGGAATAAGATTCCATAGGTAGGTAAAGACCAGAAGTATTGCATGATTCTGTGGAGTGTGAAACCAATTTAATTTAGGTCCTATTTGTATAAACATAAGGTTCCGAATGACAAAATTATTATTAATATTTTTGTGTTTTGTCATCCTGCTCACTCCTTGTTTACTAACCAGTAAAAACTTTTTTACGTGATTTCCTGGCAATCTTTTTAAGCAAATAAGCAGCTTTAAAAAAAAGGTAAAAGCATAAGTGACTTTTTAACTTTAAGCAATAAGTCCCGCCTCTGCCCATAGGTGGTACTTACTACATGGATTAAGTCAGCACTAGTCGACGTCTAGTCTAACCAGTTACTATGTGAAACTAATAATACTAGGTGGACTAGGTAGAATAGGTATCTGGATCGAGTAGGTATTAGATAATACTAGGAACAGATGCACAACAAGCCCAAATATTATCGATCTTGTTAAACGCGACTATATTTAAATTAAGTTTGATTTACATCACATGACGTCATGTGATGTAACGCGATAAAGGGCCGAATATCCGGTAGCTGGATATCTGGCGCTCCGGCCTCGTAGCTTACCGAATATCCGGTATCCGGTATCCCGCTAAACTACTATCCAACACTAGTTAAAGTATAACATTTGGGATGTTGACCAATGATCTATAGAAAAGGGGTTAATAAATAACCTGGATTTTTGTACCCTATTCTCACTAACATTTTAACTTATTGTATAAAGTAAACACAAGTTGATCTGTAAAAGTTGTCTCATTTCAATCTCCAGAATTATAGTCAGATTAAGGCATGTTAGGATTGGAGGTGTTGTTTCTTAATGAATTTGCAACTTGCTCAACTATTTATATTAGGTGTGTTACTAAATGTTGGAATTGAGATTTGGGAGAAATTTATGTTTATGGTAGTTACTGGCTGGCATTTAGTTAAAAGTTAAAAGTAATAGATATCTGAATTGATGATAATGATATTATATAAAACAAGAAGCAGATATGTTATAAGCTTGCACGTTGTGAAGACTCAAAAACTACTACTACTAATTAGGACGACTTTTAAATTAGTCCTACGACTATAAATGTTACTCTATGAACAAGAAACATTTGAAGTGCTATCATTAAAATTATAGCTATCTCTTTCATTTGCGTGCTATCTCGTATCTTTTATTTTACTTATCAGTGAATCTTGTCAATGTGTGTAGTTTTTGACTGCTCGAAACAGATCTAAAACGCAAATTACTATGAACGTAACATATCTATAGTTTATAATATCATTGGATATCTGGAATATGTTTGAATATTTTCATGTAATTGTCAAAAAGGAAAAACTGTTGACTATTGCTTTTGTCACAGTATTGATCTGGTTGTATTTTATTAATTATGTAATTTTATGTGTTAATTTAAATGGAGTTTTTATAGAATAATGTTGTGAAGAAAAGAAATATATTAAATGATGGTACCGTTAATACAATAAATGGTTTTAATCATATAATAGATCCCAATCATTAGAAAACGGAGTTTATGAATAAGCAAGGGTAAGAGTATACATCATCTACAACACTAAAGACAAGTAGCTTCATTAAAAGTGCTTATTTCACTCATGTTAAATAAATTAATTTGAAGTTGTAAAGACTTTAGTACTAATGTATACTAACCAATTTCTCCATCCACTTCAGCAGCAATATTGTTAGCTTCTACAATAAGTTGGTATTCGGGATCAGACTCCATTAATCCCATTACTTCAATTTTTTTTCTATTATTTCCAACATTTTGCTCTATTTCTGTCATTACCTATAACAATCAGATTAAAAAGTACTTATTGAGTTATGACTAAAAAGATTTAGTAAAAAATCTAAGAAACTATTAAAAAATGAAGCCAATTTTTTAACATGTAAAGATAAAAAAGTTATTTACATGTTTAAGTTGATCGGAGTATCTCAGTTTTGCTAATTCCCTAATAGATACATTTTTTATTTCTTCTTCTTTTGGAATAACAGGATAAGGCACAGCAAATTCATGGGACGCTTCGTTAGATGTTTTACTTTCGATAACAGCTTCAAGTTCACCATCATCATTCTCTTCTAAATCTGCCAACAGTTCATCAGCAAGAGACATTCTTCACTTTAATTTTTTTCTTCTGAATTCGTATAAAAGAATACTTATAAAGGCAGTATTAATCTCTTATTTTGTTTAGCAAAATCAAAATTGTGAATTTGTGAATGAAATGAAACTGCAAAAATCAGTCACACACAGTGACAGTGACAGTGACATATTAGTAGGTAGGTAGGTAGGCAGATGCAGGTACTTTTTTTTTCTTTTTTTAGTTGATGGCTTCGTGCGACTAGCACATTTAGCCATTGTCAAAGTAATTTTTCTTACAAGTAATATATAAATAGACAATATTTCCTGTATGATGATAAGAATGATGATGAATGATAATAGAAATGAAAAGTGGGAAATGATATACCCCCAACCCCTCGGGTAGCTCAGTAAAGATGTGGGCTTTACTAAGTCCTCATGCGGCGGACTTCTTGAGAGAATTTAAAAAGTGCCGTTGCACTGTTTTGTTTCATTTGCCAACACTCACGAACACTTAACGGTTAATAATCTACCATTATTTCACATTAACATTCAACATAACACAAATTTTAGAAAATAAAACAAAACCGCAACATGACTCTTCACTTTCCCGCCAAGAAGTCCACATACATGAGTGATCAGTGAGAGACATTCGCTGTCATTTCCTCTTCAGCTTGATCACAGAATAAATAATAGTACCTTGATTGCTTCTTTATTGAGACCTTGATATTGAAAAAGTAAAGGGATCATCTAACTTACACAAGTGTTAAAAGTAATAGCGAAACAAGCTAAGGAAACAAGTGTTCAAAGTTTATCGTGATTAGTCGTGTATATGTAATATGATTATGAATGTTAAATAACTGATGGATGATTTAATAAAGAGTGGTCATTCCCCGAATCGGATTATGACCAAAACATAACAAAACATTTGGTACGCGCACCTCACACACAGTTTGCAACGCGACTGACTCGGGTACGCCGACTTCGGCGTAGTATCTTTTTCGCATTTCCGGCGATATCTAGTCGAGCGAGGCGAGACCGATCATTCATCTAAGAAAAAAAAAGAACTCAAAAGTTAAAAATAATTTGAAATCCTAAAACTTTACTCCTCTTGTATTAAATCTTACATTCAACATTGCTCAAATTGAATTCTGGGATCTTAGAGCCTGTTTTTTTCTTTTTAGTTTGTTCTTTTTGCAGTTATTTTTGATATAGTTTTTTTAGCAGTCGGGTTTTTTTGTTTATGTTGTTCCCACGAGTATAGGACAAAAACGGTCTATCCCACCAAAGGTCCATTGTAGGGTGATAAGGGCATCAGTACAACAGGGTTCGCTTTGGTACCCTGAGGCGCAACGTTAGCGATATGACATGTTTATACACTCTCATCATTCAGCCCTCGGAACGTGCTCACCTTAGCATTGGGTCATCCATCTTATCCATCTTATCAAAGACAGAATCCACATTCATAACAAACGGAACAAACGAACGAACGAACTTATTTTCCCGAGTTCCTATGGCCATCTTCCAGCTCCATCATCAGACCCTGGTGATCTAGCACCAAAGTACTCGTCAAGATAGATCAAACTAGTCCAAACTCGATGGGGTTGTGTCATTTAACTACCGAGTTCCTATGGTCACCTTCCGGTTCCATCATCAGACCTTGGTTACCATGTATCACTAAAGTACTCGTCAAGACGAATCATACGAGCCCAATCTCGATGGGGTTGTGTCGTTTAATTACCGAGTTCCTATGGCCACCTTCCAGCTTCATCATCAAACCCTGGTTAACATCTAGCACAAAAGTACTCGTCAAGAGGGATCAAACAAGTCCAAATTCAATGGGGTTGTGTCGTATACCGTATTACCGAGTTCCTATGGCCATCTTCCAGCTCCATCATCAGACCCTGGTTACCATCTAGCACCAAAGTAATCGTCAAGACGAATCATACGAGCCCAAACTCGATGGGGTTGTTTCGTTTAACTACCGAGTTCCTATGGCCGCCTTCCGGTTTCATCATCAGATCAGCTCCATGCATCGATTCTAAATCAATGGCTCCATGTCATAATAATTTTGCATTGCCATCCGATTTACACATGCATGCAAAATTTCACCTCAATCGGTAACCGGGAAGTGGAATAAAGTCAGTATCACATTACGGCGAGAAAATTACGACAGTATCCCGACAGATTCTTCGATTACTACAGAATGTCAGTAGCATCATTTGATGACTTACTGTTTGCTAGGGAATAAAATCCAAAAGAAAGACACAAACATGAGAAGAGCGATTTCCGTTGAAGAAAGACTTACAATAATAATTACAGATCTTTCTGCCTCTCTTACGTTTTCTGAGCGGGAAAGTGTAGTCTTCTAATTATTGTTGGGAAAATAAACCGCTTTGGTGAAGCAAGAGTTTTTATAGAGTTTTGTTTTATTTTAAGCAAATTTGTTTTGTATAAAGAAGAATGCGCAAGTTGGTCTACCTACTCAGCACCAACTAGCCATACGTCTATGAAAAGGGTATCTCTTATACTATTTTTTTTTGTATGACCGCAAATGTGTAGCTAATGTATATGTGTGTAAAGCTGTGTATGTGTGTAAAGGGGTTCTTTGTGAAAATGTCAAAAATAATTGCAGAGTGTAGTTTCTCCTGTGTTATATTTTTAGAGCAGACTTTAGATTTACTGTCCTAATATTACAACAGGGTTTTGCGAAAGAGAGGGCAAGGAGTGGTATAGGGACCAAATTTTTATTTGTTGTTTTCTCTTTTTCTAAATTCTGCCAGCCCCTAGTACTTTTACGCTAATCGTTATTAGTTTATTAATATGTAATCTTTTTATTGGCATAGACGGCGTTAGTGCTGAGTAGGTAGACCAAAGTTCATATATTTTGCCCATTCTCCTATGCTAAGCAAATTAATGGTAGTTAAATAATTAATCATCAAGTTTTCGTATGCATGAATATTGGCAAAAAAAACTCAACAAACTATCAAGAATACCGCGTGGTGTCTATTATCACAGTATAACTATTCTATTATGCTGGCCTCATACATCCGGAATGGCTCTCTGGGTTCATAATCTGAATTCATAATTATTATTAATTTCAGAAGGACCGGAACACCATACAATATCAGTATGCTCCACACACATTCAGATTTTTTCAGATTTTGAATTTCTCAGATCGATCTGTAAGAATGATACTGACGAGCATTCTGCATTCTGGATCAGAACATTTAAGATTATGTTTTCATAACGCGCGTATTCCTTAGAGCATTAATATTCCCATACATTTTAATAGAGCGACACACACATTAATAAGCTGAACACTAGGCTGTATTAGTTACATTCATATACCTTGCCTCAAGCAAAGCTTTAAAAAATACAATAGGGATGTAACCTCAGTCAAATAAAATAAAATCAAACATTACTGTCATTAGTAATTAATCGAACCTGGTAAGTATTGATGAAGCCCAAAAAGCCTATCAGCCTATTCAGTAATTCCCTTTACTTTCGACCTAAATTACAGTTAGATAAAAACAATTTTAAATAGGTAGCAATAATTTCAACAAATAACACTAACAAATGCCTCTCTCAAGCTAGAAATTAAGAAACGCTTTGGCTTCGTACGTTAAAATTGCTAACCTATTTTAAATCCAAGTTTTAGTACGAATTTCATTTTTCCAAAAACTTTTTACCACATTTTTGTATTCCATATTTTCATTTTACCGAAAACACGATTGACATAGTTATAATTGCTGATAATCCGATTTTCAAATATATTTTTTTAAATTCTATACGTTTTAAAATCTTACTCAACCTTTGATAAATATGTGATAATGTTAGATGTGTAATGTTTGATGATTTAGTTCCAAGAAAAACGTTCCTATATTATAAAATGACAAATATTATTAATCACAAATACTTACAATCCATCAAAGTTTATAAACACGCTAACGCTTAACAGATAAATAATAGCAATTTCATCTTTTGTCGCATTACTCCAAAAATCATATTAACAATTTCAAACGTCAGCTTTTGTAGGTATGTCTAAAAGGTAAGGTCATAAAGGTAAGGTCTTAAAAAAGGTATAGGTATGTAAAAAAACGTCGCACGTACAAAAACGTCGTTTCTGGCGCTAAAACGCGTGGCACGCTCGCTCCGCTCGCGCTTTTTTGGTCACCATACTAATCTAACCTACCTAACCTAATGAACTCTTTACTTTTCACGGCGAGTCCCCCCCTGCCTCCGCCTCGCTTTGGTTCATGTATAATATGTATAGCGCATAATGTATAATATGCTAGAAAAATAATAATTGACTTTCTTGTTCCTGATCCCTATTTTTAACAGATAAAGAAAAAAGCTGTCGGTCACTGGTTTCTGTGTCAAACAACACTGGCGCGTGGCGCCACTACTACCCTACTTCACCCCTATAAAGAATTAGCGATGGACAGACAACTAGGTACAAAACTTTATTAGTATTTCTACATGTCATCATTATCATCATCTTAGCCAAATCATCTCACCCAAAAGACGTCCACAGTTAGTCAAAAGTAATTTTATCAATTGGACATTCAACAGAAATTCAATTAACTTTAGTTTTTTTATGTCTCTTCACTATCACTGGATTGCCATTTTTTCGCTTTTGAGACTTTTGATTTTGAGTTAAACTCAAACTCAACGAAGGGTTTCCGAGGCCCATTTAAGGCCAAGTATTTCTAAGATTTAGTGTTTCTGGTCATTCTAGTGATATTTTGGACATTAAATTGTCTAAATGGCGCTCAATCTCAATCCCCAATACGATGCCATTGGAAAAGGTTTCGTTCAACAATATTACACATTGTTCGACGATCCGGCGTCGCGATCAACCCTAGCTAACATGTACAACGTGAGTGTATTTTGGAATTACAGAGCTTTTAGTTATAAATTACTATACAGTACATTGCCTTAAGTTTTGTAACTAGACATATAAACTTCGATTTGTAGGTTAACTTTCGCTTTCCTCTTCAAAAGCTCGACCTCCCACTTCTGTGTAAGTTCAGTTGTAGATTCGGTGTTATAACTATAATAAGTCTAACTACCTCTCTTTAAAACTTATACCCATAAACTTCACAGTTGTTTCTAAGATAAAAAATAATAATATTGCAACAACAACAAATAATAGCAATTAAACAACATAGTTTAATCTTGTAACAATCTGGTAGGATACACTGCCTGATTACTGTGCACACACGGCACATCCGTAAAGTGCACTCACTGTAAGTAAATGAGTACCTATTTACATTTTTATATAGGACTGTCTAGACATTTCATATGAAAGAATTTTAAGGAGTGGACAAATCTAAAAACATTATGGTTGGATGTGACTATGAAACAATTTAGTGAAAGTCAGTTCAAGTAGGAAATGTGACTTTAAGACCACTTTTTTTTCTGTACACTAAGTAGAGTATTAAAACAACTAAAATTACTGACCAGGGGATATGACTAAGGCCTACGAGTCAGCAACACTTGTGTTTTACATGCGCTAGTTTCCAAGCTACTTTGACAAATTCCCGTCAGGTAGGTATGATCTAATAGCTATCTATTAGATCATACCTACCTATCCTTATTATCTATCTATATAGATAAATACTTTTTGTTTTTTTTAGTTCAGTTAAATGTGAAACACTTTATCCTTATCATTCTATTTCAGGTTGAAACATCTTTTATGAGTTTTGAAGGAGTTCAGCTCCAAGGTGCTGTTAAAATTATGGAAAAATTAAATGTAAGTTTGAATTAATATTGTTAATATATTTTGTAAGGTTATTAGGGCAAAATAATAGTATCTTTTTACAAAATTTACAAGATTTAACATATTTAAAAAAAGTTAGAAGATGAAGTTAATAGTGTTCTAAATATTTTATTACTATTAGCTTTGTCACTTTTTATTATTTAGCAATAGTTGAAAATTACCAAATATATTTAATAAACTGTGCTAAGGGAATTGGAAATGGAATTCATAAATATAATATGGTTTGTTTGATTTCAGAGCTTGACGTTTCAAAAGATTGGTAGGCTAATAACATCCGTCGACTCACAACCTATGTTTGATGGAGGTGTTCTAATTAATGTCTTGGGAAGGCTTCAGGTACGTAAATTATTGGGTATATAGACATTGAATACTTCCGTAAAGTAAGAAATTAATTATATCTTGTTACATGTAACAGACGGATGATGATCAACCACATGGGTACTTTCAAACCTTTGTGTTAAAGCCAATAGGCAATTCCTTCTATGTAGAGCACGACATGTTCAGGCTAGCACTTCATGACCTTTAAGAATATTTTATACTACAAAGACAAAGTAAGAAAGTATAGAATAGTGTACTGCATTTATATACACTGTATAGATTCAATTATGCTATCACTGGCGTTTGCTGATTCCCTAATTTACACATGTTTGCATCCATATACTTATTTCCCTAACTTACATAAAAAAAAACAATAAACAAAGTTGTAACTTTTGTTACTAATATTTAATAGTAGTGTTATATTAGGTTGGGGAAAAAGCCTTTTTGCATATTAGTATGTATGAATTTGTAATATTGGGTCCTTACCTATGAAATTGATGTTTTTTACTCACTTACTAATAGGGTTATTACTTCTAAAAGTCAATACCGGTTATTAATATACACTTTTATACACTTTTAATTACGACTACTATGTTACTTAAGCTTCAGTAATAGCAATGATTATTAATTTTGAGGCTTTATCGCCCAAATTCTTTTTTAAATTGACTTCCTTTTTTTGTTTGCGGAATTGACCTTTTGTTTCATTGTAGCTTTGAAGGGTCTTGTTTTTTTCCTTTTAATGTCTGCTATATTTAACTAGTGAAACAAACACACTACTCTACAATTTTTAAAGTGTTAACATAAATAGATGCAAAGAAAATTAAAAAAACGTTAGTATGAAAAATATAACTTTATAAAAAATCTTTATACAAAACGTCAATTTCATAGGTAAGGACCTAATAAAATCTCTTTGGCTATACTATTTGTATCTGGCTGGTTTTGGTATCATTAAACGTTTGAATTTTAAAGAAGGTAATTCCAAATTCAAATTAGGAAATTGTGTGATTTTCATTTGTTTTTCTTACTGTCAAGATGAGTGAATCTATAGCAAGACCGGTTAACTGAGTCTTCGCCTACGGTAGGTACGCGGGGCGGGAAGGTACGTAGCGGCAGAGCCACGAACACGAGCGACTTGCGAAGCGGAGAACGGATTTCTAGTTCATTGCGCGCTATACAACGGCAGTCATAGTCAACGGTTATAGAAATAACGCAATGAACTACACATTGCTCGCCTCATCGCAAGACGTCAGTGGTTTTGGCGGGGCGGTAAAGTGGTACATACGTGATAATTTTAATAAGATTCATTCAGTAATTATAAATATAGGTGCTACTTTTAAACCGTCCGAACATTTTTTACCTACTACCCATTCAGAGCGTCTATATTTTAGCTGAGAAGAAAAATGTGGGTAAGAATAAAAATGTATATATATATATATATATGTATAAAAGTGTATATTAAGAAACTGCACAGCTATTATATAAGTAACGACATTTACAAAAAAAATTACCTATGTCATTTCATTATATTATATACATTTCATTTCATTACTCGCGCCCTTCGATCAAAGTCACTGAGTCCTCGCCTGCGGGGTACAAGGGTGCGGAAGTAGGATGAGTCGAAATATCTTCGGATATAAAATTAATAGTCAGTGCAAGCAAATGGCTTTTAACGTATATGAATATTTTAGAAAAAAGAAATTGGTTCCAAATTTTGTTGAATATCAACAAGATATTCTTTTAAACAAAACCGTAGAAAAAGTTACAGGACTATCGGAAAAGTCTGTATCTAATAATTTTATAATTGTACAACTAGGAAAATTATTTAAAGACAACGAAAAATTTCAATCACCAAGTAGACCAAAACAGGTTTGCAAAAAAAGAATGGGAATAGACGATTTCACAAAAGGCGTGGTGAGAAGATAAGTCACTCAGTTTTACACAATTGATAATTAATACAGGATATTGTTGATTTTATTATTAACGTGCAGGACGGTTCAGATGATTCTGATGATGGCTGCTTCGAAAGTAAAGAATCTGAGTAAAGAATCAGTTCCAGTGATATTGATATGGATACAAGTGATTGATTTATTGTTTTGATATTGCTTAATAAATAGTACACAAGTTCATTACTATTGTATTTATCAAATCTTCTACAATAAATAACGGCTGCAAAGTAAAAAACAGATATTTTTTTTAACATTTCTCAAAACAGTTGACTAACTAGGCAGGCAGGCCTCTATTTATAATTGCTTATCTTCAGATGAATCTTGTTAAAATTATCACGTGTGTACCACCTTACCGCTTGACCACTACTACTGACGTATTGCGACGCGGCAAACGGATTTCTAGTTCACTGCGTTTTTTCTATCACTGCTGACTATGTTTGCCGTATTATAACGCGCAATGAACTAGAAATCCGTTCGCCGCGTCGCATTACGCTCGTACTCGTGGCAGAGCTCTACGTACGTTAAGCGGTCTAGCTATAATGAAGAAATTCAATAATTTTCAAATTTTACTACAAACAAGGTAAAAATGCAACGCAAGCCGCGAAAAAAATTTACGATGTTTATGGACTTAGTGCAGTGTCTGTGAGAGTAACAACCGCCGTTTAGTCCTGACCTTGCACCTTCAGATTTTCACCTGTATCGGTCTCTTCAAAATTCTTTAGGCAGTGTCAGGTTAACATCACGAGAGGACGGCCAAAACCACTTTTTCGCGGTATTTTGATCAGAAGCCCCACAATTTATATAGCAATGGGATCATGTCCCTACCTACAAGATGGCAAAAAGTTATCGAACAAATGGCACCTACATATTTTAGTTAAATGTAAATAAACTATATTAAAAAATGTTTTGAATTATCTTAAAAAAAATCGAAGAAACTTTTTCCCCAACCTATTATTTATCTAACAAGTTCATTATAATAATATGCAAGTGCAAGGTATTTATTTAATTAATGTTACTTTTACATACATTGTATTTTAAATGTGGTTGATGATAAGAATATTATTGACTTTTAGAGATGATTTTTTGTGGAGTGTAAAGAGAAAGCATTTTTTAATTGCTGGTTTTCTTTATCTTATTATTGTTTCAATTTGGCTATTTAGAAGACTAAAAATGATGTTGTCACTTTCTTCAAGCTAAAATGCCTTTCGTACCGGACCACATTTAAGTAAAACATCCTATGAGCACAATGTCCTAAAAGCAAAAAGACCTGTGAGCAGCTTGTCCTATTAGCAACATGACCTAATGGCAAATGGTCCTAATAGGACATGATAGCAACATTTATATAGGTACCTATACAAACGCAAGTGAAGAGGAAAAGTTATTATTTAATTGCATGCATACCTACTTTAATCTCTTTAGGGTAGGTACTGCCAGTACCGTACTGGCCCTCTGGCCACTAAAGAAAATATTATGACACTGACAATTAAAATTTGACCGAATTTTCGATATCTATAAAGATCCCTTGGCTAAATGCTTGTGCAAAGCCATACAAAAAAATAAAATAAAGATCCCGTATTCTAATTCTAAGCTATATACATCACGCTGTGACTAATAGGAGTGGAGCAGCTATGAAAAATGTTGCAAAAACGGGAAAATATATTTTTTGAGAGCTTTCCTTGCGTGCGCTGCGTAAACGGTGAAAGTTTTGCAAAAATCATGTATTACGAAATTGTTCCCCTTTAAAAGTTCTAAAAAAAGTCCGCGACAGCATATGTCTAGCTTTTAAGGTTGACTCACTATAACCTTTTTATGGTAATCAAATTAGTTCTAAAATAATACATTATTTCCGAAGGTGTTTTAATAAACATGATATTAATCCTTATGCAAATAAATAAGTTATTTATCACATGCACTTAATTTTGAACAAAATTGCCCTTGACATAAATGTTGAAAAATGAGCCCTCAATCCAGAAGCACATCAGCATTTGACTTCAACGAATATGTAAGGAGTTATCATACGTCGGCTAAATAAGCTAAATTGCTAACTCCCAAACGTACTACTTATGAGAAATAATAAAAATATAATTTAAAATTAAAATTACTAAACGACTGCAATATCTAAACTCCAGTTGATAGATATTTTACCATTACCCAATATTACACCATTTTTTGTATAATTTTATTATTGAAAATACATTTTAGGTTCAAAAATTGGAGTTAGCATTTTTTATACCTACAATAATTTTTTTTACTGCAATAGGTTTTGGAGTTAGCAAATTTTATTATTTATGGAGTTCTATTAAAACAAAAATTACATAATAATTTCTTTTATTAATAAAAGAAATAATAAGACATAAAATCGCAACATTTAGTCATGCGGTAAATTATCGAAAAATTCACGAAAATCTGCTGGCAGGACTTGTTTAATTTGCTGTAGGTCATTGTATTTTTTAGCTTTTATTTTGAGTCTCCCTTCGAAAACTCCGGAGGCGTGGAGTAGGAGTGTCGTCGTGCTGTTTTTCAAAAAAGGAGACAAGACCCTATTGAAAAACTACCGACCCATTTCGCTCCTAAGCCATGTCTACAAGCTGTTTTCAAGAGTCATCACAAACCGTCTGGCGCGAAGACTCGACGAATTTCAACCCCCGGAGCAGGCCGGATTTCGAGGAGGATATGGCACCATAGACCACATCTTTACATTGAGGCAGATTATACAGAAGACCGAGGAGTATAATTGTGGACTATGTGAAGGCATTTGACTCTATCGAAACCTGGGCTGTTTTTGAATCTCTGCAACGATGCCAAGTCGACTGGCGATATATCCAAGTGTTGAGGTCTCTTTTCAATGCCGCTTCCATGTCCGTCCAAGTACAGAACCAGCAGACTAAGCATATCCCCTTGCATCGTGGTGTGAGACAAGGGGATGCTATATCCCCTAAATTGTTCACAAATGCTTTGGAACACATGTTTAAGACGCTGGACTGGAAAGGACGTGGGATTAACATCAACGGTGAATGCATCTCACATTTGCAATTTGCGGACGACATCGTCATCGTGGCCGAAACGTTGCAGGATTTACAATACATGCTGAACGGCCTAGCTGATTCTTTTCTATGCTTTGTTCTTCGGATGAACTTGGACAAAATAAAGATTATGTTTAACGAACATGCCATTCCGGGACCGATTGCAGTTCAAGACAGTACTCTCGAAGTTGTTAAGGAGTATGTCTACCTTGGGCAAACTCTGCAGTTGGGTAGAAACAACTTCGAGAAAGTGGCCAACAGAAGGATACAGCTAGGCTGGGCAGCATATGGGAAATTACGTCGGGTCTTTACGTCGCCTATTCCACAGTCTAAAGACGAAAGTCTTCAATCAGTGCATCTTACCCGTCATGACATACGCAGCCGAAACGTGGACTCACGGTAGGCCTGGCCAACAAATTTAAAGTCGCTCAGCGAGCTATGGAAAGGGCTATGCTTGGAGTTTCTCTGAGGGACCGGATCCGGAACGAGGTGATCCGACAGAGAACCAAAGTCGTTGACATAGCCCACAGGATTAGCAAGCTGAAGTGGTAGTGGGCCGGCCATATTAGCCGCAGAACCGATAACCAATGGGGTAAACGAGTTCTTGAGTGGAGACCGCGTATCGGCAAACATAGTGTAGGACGCCCTCAGACTAGGTGGAACGACGATCTTCGCAAGGTGGCTGGCAAGAGCTGGATGAGAGTAGCCGCGGATCGTGCTCAGTGGCGTGCACTTGGAGAGGCCTATGGCCAGCAGTGGACGTGTGTAGGCTGATGATGATGATGACCTGGATATCGCTACGTATTCTATTAACAATACCCGTGACTGTTGCAAGTGGCGAACGCAGTTTTTCCAAACTAAAATTGATAAAAACGTACTTGCCAAACTAGTTAGTCTTGTTTTGAGACATTGTAGACCAATGTCTCAAACAAAACTAACTAGTTTGGCCTCGCTGTCCATTGAAAATCAAATTTCGGAAAACTTAGATTTAGCCAGGCAACAAGACAAGTACAAAAAATGCTACAAAGCATGAATTTTGAATCGTAAAAAGTTAAACCATTGCATGCATATAGCAATACACTTTGTACTAACGAAGCGGGGGAAATTAAAATAAAATATTTATTTAAATATAAAAGTAGCAAATTCCCCAAACATTAACGTTAAGTATAAATGAAATTCTGCTAACTCCCAATAAGTGCATCAGCATATTTTGCATACATTTTTGAATCGATCAAACTTAGATACAGGTCTCAATACTACCAAAATATAATAGAGGAGTAGTTTACCTTTGTTAAAAACATCAGTCTGTACGCTAATCTCAAAAAACTTCAGTCAGAGAAATAAAACTCCGCAGATCACTCGCAATGAACCTTACGCTCGAACAAAATGGGGTCGAATGGCGGGAGTTGTCACAATTGCGCGCGTAGTTTGACAGGTGCGGAGTTAGCATAAAATATTGCGGCACGTTATCTGTAGTTTGAGGTTAGTTTGTGGCATTAGCATCTTTGACGATTAAGCGTGATTTTTTCCTTTTCATTTGATACCAAAAAGTCAGTTTAGGCAAAAATGGAGTTAGCAGCTTAGAATACTTAGCCGACGCATAGTTTTAAAATAAGTATGCAACAAAATAATGGTCAAATACCACGCGCGCATTTATGTGGGCGGGAGCGGTGAGGCGGAAAGGCGCTGGCCGACTGTGTCGATAGCTGTATCGTGTATACAGAAGTACTTTATATCCATATTTTATAAGACCGGGGGTCTTACTAATATTTTTTTCAAGCGTTCCTTTATTCTTCCGTTTTTTACTATTTACTCTTAGTGATCATAGCATGATGTTCTTAAAATATTTTTTTAATAGATTGTTCGCTAATTAACGCGAATGAAATCGCAAATAATTTTCAATAATATGTTTACTAGTGGACCCGGCGGACTTCGTATGCCGAACTGTTTAGTTCGGCATACGAAGTCCGCCGGGTCCCTACAGATAGTTTTATCTGTATGCCGAATTTTATCCAAATCCATTCAGTAGTTTTTTCGTGAAAGAGTAACAAACTATTCCCGTGGGAATATCGGGATAAAAACTATACTATGTGTTAATCCAGGTTATAAACTATCTGAATGCCGAATTTCATCTAAATCCATTCAGTAGTTTTTACGTGAAAGATTAACAAAGATCCATCCATCCATACTTAGGTACAAACTTTCGCGTTTATAATATTAGTAGGATATGTTAGTGACATATTATTTTCAATAAATGATTTATTTGTGTTATCGAGTGTACTTGCCTATTTAAGGACGTTTAGCTATCATGTCCTTATGATATTAGGACCATTTGCTATTAGGTCATGTTGCTAATAGGACGAGCTGCTCTCAGGTCTTTTTGCTTTTAGGACATTGTGCTCATAGGACGTTTTACTTAAATGTGCTCCGGTACGAAAGGCTAAAATGTATTGAAAATAAATTGATAAAGGTTTTATTACAAATTTTATAATATAAGGCCAATTTATCACATTTAAGTTGGATAATAAATCGTACTTTAACTAATTAATTAATATGGGGTACTTAGTTGAAAAAAAAAAAAAACTTTCATACTGATTAATTACTGACCCCAAACTATTAAAGATTTTACTAAACTTAACCCAAGTAAGATTTTATAGGATGTCATTTGCTGTGTGTAATCTGCTTGCCAATTATTATAAAATACACTCCAACCAAAAACACGCATATTTATTTTAAAATTCAGTGTCTTTTTGTGTTTTCAGTGTGACGACGACCCTCCACACCCATACATGCAGACTTTTGTCTTGAAGCCACTTGGGGACACTTTCTTTGTTCAGCACGATATATTCCGTCTAGGCATTCACGACTCTGCTTAATTTAACTACTAAGTAATCACCTTCCAACAATATTGAACAAGATCATCATAATAATAAATGGTCAACACATCATGTAACTCTTGTTTTGGTTAACTAGGTGTAAGTAATTGTACAATCTAATGTCTATTTTGTGAATTCAAAAGAAAACCAAAATGGTTCTAGCGCAATTGGTGGATCGAGAGATAAATTCATAGATTGCTAGCTTAATATCATGAATTTGCAATGTTTCCTTTTGAAATGTTATTATTTATAATTGTTTCTTTATTTTTATCTGTCGATCCCAAGTGCGTTGTGCTAGGATAATGATAAATATTGGCATTGATTTTGGCTTACCTAATATGAGACAGCATTAGTCAAAGTAATGGCGTACTTTTCAGTCACATGTATACATTTTATAAATAAATAACATATAATTTTTTATTTACGTGTTTCTCTCTTCCTTTAATTTATTTATATTATTAATTGTACTTGGTTTGGTTAGTAGCAGGGTTTGTTTTAAGTTCGCTTGGCTAGATACCACCAAAGCACCTTTTTTATTTATTTATATGGTCATAGAATATACCATATAAATAAATAGATGGTGCGCTACATCATTTATTATTCTTATTAAATAAACTGTTGTCAAAGTCAGAGCAATTAAATTATAATGTCGCAGGTCACATAGTTTTAATAATAGAAATAAAAGCTTGTAAAAAGGTACTTACCAAAACATACACTTTGATCTCTTTGCGACTTAAATCGCACAATGAAATGTGAACAACAGCGGTTCAGTAAATCCGATAGCAATAAAAGCTGGTGGCAGGCGGGTAGTCAGTCTTCTCTCTGCACTTGTAGCGTAAAGACGAATGTCAGAAATAATACACAAGAGTTTAGATGCTAAGACAATCATGTATTAAGTTATAAATAGTCAAAAATCAACAAAAGAACCACTGAAAACAGGTACATGTTTACCAATCTCGAAATTTAACGCCTCCCTTTAATCCTTAGACGCTACGAACACTTATCAAGTTTTTTTGCATGCACTACAATACGAAATACACACTGGGCTGGCCCAACTTGTCTAAGTGAATGACTAGGTTGCAATCAGAGGCTAGCGCGCCTTACAAACTCGCGTCTTCGTGCCTTCCCAACTGGGCTTTGCGTCCCTCCCTTAATTTAGCTGCGTTACAAATCAAGAACACTTATATTTTACAATTCGAGCTTTTGCTATAACTAGCTACAAACACGTAGGATTTTAAATCTCAACTTCGTAAAAGTAGGTAGGTACATTGTTTATCGTTTCCAATTAAAAATGGAAAGGTCTGAAATAATTAAGAAGGACCATATAAAGTTTATGTTTTTTTGTAAATATATTGGAATTTCTCACCAATTGTTATAAGATGTTTTACTATAATGAGGTGGAGAAGACTACAAAGCAGAGATCAAAATTAGACATGGCAAGACCGAATATGGTCAGTTGTTTCACAAGAACATTTTGTACATTATAGCCTCATAATAATGATACTGTTCCATTAAATTCAGGTTTTCTTTGAAATATCAGCACAACCAGACAATTAGGCGTTTCGTGTCGGACCGCTCACCTGCGTTTTCATATTAAACGCCAGCCGCACGTCTGTTTTAATATTAATATGGAACGTGTAGTGCAAACAAGGACAAGAAACGGTTAATTTGAAAGAGCCCTTGTCGAAGCATCTCGGGAGTTAGTTATAGTTTTCGAGCGACATTTAATAATGTTTTTGACATTACAGGCGATGCTATGAATAGAGCTTATTAATTTTATATTTTAAAATATACTTTATATTTAATAAAAAAATTAAGTACACAACAGATGCAAAAGGCAGGATTACTATGAAGTGTAATTACTTATTGTACGACTATAGAACGCTCTATAAAAAAATTAAGGAAAATTGATATCACCCGTTTACAGGATAAAACTATTAACTCTAGGCGATTTGAGATGTAAATTAAAAAGACAGCTTCATTGAGTGTTATCTATTTAAAAGCAAGTTAATGCAACAGTACTATAATTACCCATTTACTAGGTAAAAATGTTAACTCTTCTCAATTTGACTTGCCAATCTAAAGATACTGTGTTAGCTGGATTGCATGTAATAAAAATATTCTTTACAAAAGTTATAATGTAATGGAACAGTAACTTATCGTCTTCTACTCCCCGGCAGGCAATAGCATACATAATAATCGTTTAGATCTATTATTGACATCACGCGTAATTTGCATTTTTCAAGCGATAAAAGTTATTTCTTGTTCTTATAGTAAAGCCTGAGGTTAGAATCTTGCGAAGTCGTATTTTGTTTCATATAAAAAAAAATACAAACACTAAGTTTTCCTTAAAAAAATATAACTAAGGAACATATTTTCAAGTAACAATACAACCCAAGTCAACTTAGATAACAGTATAAAAATATTTTTAAATATCATCATGGGTAAGTTGAACACATTAAACCTCTTTATTACGAATATTGGTGTTAACAACATTCTCTGTTGTATATGGCGTTGTTGTGAACATGTCACTACAAAAGTAGCGGCATCGGTCGGAGTACCGCATATAGTAGACATCCATTTTCTTAGTAGGTCTTCAGTCTACGAGTATGTCGCCTAGTACTGAGCGCGTCAAAATATTAGTCAAAGCAATATGAACTCTATGCGCTATAGAAGATGAGCTATTTTAATTACTTATTAAGAATTAGTGGGTGCTTTCTATCTGATTTAAATATTTAGACACAATAATGCAATACGAAAGAACAATGTTTTGCAAGACAGTCTCATACCCAATGCGGTATAGTAATGTGTGGTTCTGCACTGTTCAGTTATTAGATGTTAGCCACGCGCCTACACGATTTAGAGATTTTAAAAATGTGTATAAAATATAAACTTATTGGTTAACTAATTTAACAAAACAAAAAAAACTTTGTATAAATATAAATTCCACTGTCAGAAAGTTTCAAAAGATCACACATACACATACCCATTGATATTCACAACCAAATCCTATTGCTCATTTACTTGAACATCTTCATTCATTATATAAACTCGGTCTACAATCTTAGTTGACGCATAGAATTCACATTGCAGCAAATATTTTTTTGAAGCGACACCGAATTCCGTGAAATATTATCTGTCAAGTATCTGTGAAAAATTTTGGAAAAAGAACAAAACAAAAAAGCAACGAAACAAAACAAATAAGATGTAAACGTGATGAAAAGTACTTGCAGAGATCGAACACTCAGGCGCAGGTTGGTTGGTAAGGCGTTCAGTTGGAGCCTTTCTTGCGTCCACGCGAGCCTGGAAGAGTCACGCCCCGTATCGAACGCATCGCCATTGCTCTGTTGAAGTGACGGTGCGTTTTGTGTTCCTCAGTGTCGTTGCAGCAGTCTAGTGACGACAGGATTACTAGGAGCACGCCCATCACCTGTCGTGTTAGACGTAAAAGGTTGTAAAATGTGTTTGTGATATCAATTTTAAATTGCTGGGCCTCGATTCTTTTATGGGCTAAGCGTATAATCGATGAAAACTATACGTGCGGTGTGCAGACGACGGGCTTTTGTACGCCTGCTTTGTTACTTTCAGTCCCTCGAACTCGAGAGCGTGTTGTTAGCGATATTGTAAGAGATCTATTTTGACGGACAAAAAAAGTCCGAAAGATAAAAAGCAAGTAAGTACTTTTTACTTAGAGAAGATGTTTTAAAGAAACTTCTTATAAATGCAATTAGTCGACATCGGTGCTTAATTGGAAAATGTTGAGCAATGAAAACTTGTGAGCCGTGTGATGGCGGCTCCTTTTAAGAATACTGTCACACCATTCCTTCTCTTGGATGTCGTAAAAGGCAACTAACGGACTGAGAACTGCACATACATACATCCAACTGCTTATAGCGGCGACAGGCTCACCACCTATCACGCGAACACAAGTGCAGTAGTAATTTGGTGAAACACAGACTGTGGCAGTAGTAGCTTTCGCGGTGCTAACTGCCTAGTCTCTGACTAACCCTCTAGAGACAATAGTCGTGAATATGTATGTAACTACTTGTACGAGCTAGTCTGTAGACCTTAGATAGGTATTTAAAGTTTATTACTTAAGACACTAGCATATTAATGTGTATACAGATTTATGTATGAAGGCGCGTGATCGGCGTGATAGTTGAATTATTGCTCATAATAACAATTTTTAGTTTTAGTATCATTGAAAACTTTTATGTTGTAGGATATTATTAAAGATTTAAGTTATAAGGAGTATCTATAATAATACCTTTCAATAATAGGTGAACCTCAACAATCACCACTTTTGAATGTATCTTTGAGGTTGATAGTTATTTTTTTTGACCTAATTAAAACCTTTCATAATCAATATCCGATCGTAGTTATTTAACAAATAAGAATTAGGTAGTTACATAATTATATATAGGTACTTCTAGTATATACTTATGTATTATATGTTTAGGTTCGTGTTTTATTAAAAGAAATAAGAAAAACCATGTTCACTAAACAGAAGAACAATTACAACAGAAGTTAAGAGTTATCCCTATTTTGTTAAACCTCTCGTAACGTTCTCAACTCTCCATGTAACTATCATAAACATTGGATTACCTATATTGTCGATTATAATGTTATGGACAGATTTTTCAACAGTTAACAAAACTTATCCAGCTGATAAAATGTTACCAAATCAAATTAAAATATCACCCTATAATACAAGAAACAACGAGATGACAACACATTTTAAAAATGGCTGTACAATCAATCTATCTATGTGCTATCTATTCGCTATAAATTAACGTCATGCATTGATTATGTGCATCCGATAAAGAGTCGGACATACCTACGTACACACATATCAAAGTTCCGATGTTCATTCACCATTTAATTTGTTCATTAGTTCACATTATCATTAAATGCTTATGAACGCGACTGTACATGTTGTTGTATGGGAAAAAAGAAGTTGATATAACTTTTCATAGAAGCACCGAAAATTCTGGCGTTTGTCGACAAGTTATCCACAAATTATTGGTGTAATCAGATCTTCGCTACGACCCGTAGTTTCAAAGATACAAGGTGGCCACGCCAGGATGAGCCTTCATCCTGGCGGGGCCACCTTGAACTCCTTATAACTTTGGAACGGTGGACCGACAAATTCTGAGATTTCACGACAAATTCCGACAAATTATCTATAAAGTCAGAATTCCAGTTGGTGATGGTGGCCACGCCAAGATGAGCCACATGGGACATTTTAAAATTGCACAATTGAGGTTTTGATCTAGTTATGCTCTGAACTTAATGGTAAACCATTAGAAATAATGCTTACATTACTACTATTGTTACTTATAACTACTTAAGAACAATAACATTTACCTTCCTTTATAATCTGTACCAAATTGATCAAAGCACAGTAAATCTTCAAAAGATCTTCATATTTAAGTAAAATAAGGTTAAAATAGTGTACGTGTGACGTATTTTATGTTCGCTTTCGATACACAGTATATTTGTATAGTATTTAAAGTTACTCACCAAACATACAATAATAAGTAATGTGTAGATGTGCAACGAGGTCTCCGGTATGTTCTCTATGTCTTTCAGGGCGGTCAACGCCGGTTCAAAGTCCGGTCTCAGATCGAGTGCGTGCCTTAAATGTACTGCCGCTTCCTGAAACATTAAACAGAGACATTCAGCAACTAACACGTTTAGTAATATGGATAAATTAATGTTACGCAAATTTTGTTGCAAACAAATTTAAAAAGTGTTGAAAATTTTTCCACAAGCTCGATTTGAACCCGCACCCTCTGACATACAGGCAAGGTGCACTTTCAATTATCCAATTATTTAACTCGACATGGCAAAGGAAGCGGATTCAAATACCATTTGTAGTTTATTCAACACTTTTTGATTGACAATATAACATTATTATATTATGCATAGTGAAAATAACTTTTTTTTTTTGAATGCATAGTGCAATTGATCTGAGAAAGACATTGTACATATTTATTTGATTATTATCTCAAGTGTGGAACCCTAAATTACATTATATTAGGTATTACAAAATGCAGTCAACATATTTAATTTAGATAAACGATTTTTGAGCAAACTTCGTTATTTAAGATAAATATATAATTACTAGCTGTGCCCCGCGGTTTTACCCGCGTTATCATAGCGTAAATAATATAGCATATTGCCTTCCTCAATAAATGGACTATTCAACGAAAAAATATTATTTCAATTTTAACCAGTAGTTCCTGAGATTAGCGCATTCAACCAAACAAACAAACAAAGTCTTCAGCTTTATAATTAGTATAGGTGAAATATATTACCCTATTTACTATCATTCGATACATAATATAAGTACTTCCTTGGTATGCGTAATATCTTGACCACATAGTAAATTAGGTACAACGATAATGATAATGTGGTTGTGGTTTATCGCAAAAACTAGCTGCTGGTATTTTATATGTTGAGTGTTTATTGTAATAGAAAGTATCCTCTTATCAAAAAAATAATAATAATAATCAAAAATTAAAAATATTTTTATTATTAACTTCAAGTAGTTTTTTACAAATGTGTGGGTCTCTTCTGTTAAGTTTGAAAAAACCTGTTTTAGAAGAGACCCTTCTCTTTACTGTACAATCAATCAATCTTATAGGACAGGCATTTACCAATATTTGACACTTAAATAAAGGGAGAGAAAAAAATTGCCCAATGCCGTATCTTGCCGGTTCTTCTCAATAAAAAAGAGATGTTGAGATGATAGATAATACAGAACAGAAACTTTTCGTAGTCTAAACTGAAAAAACAACACATGAGACCTCTTCTAGAGATAAGCTCACCCTTGTATATGTCTTGTGTAACCTGTGTTTCTATGTGAGTTTATATGTAAAACTGTCAAATTTTCTCAATAGATTTTGAACTTTATGTAGGTATATGGCTTAAGGTTGAATATTTATTGCAGAAATTTGACAGTTTTGAATAGATTGATGCGCAGGCGCCTATAAAATAGAGGATTAATGAAGCTTTTATTATTTCTCACCTGATAATGTCCATACGCTTTGAATATCTCGCCGAGTGTGAAGTACTGCTGCCAGGCGCTGCGGTCTGGCGGTTGGACCTCTAGTGAGCGCCGCGTCAAATAGATCGCGTCGTCGAGATATTGCAGGGTGAATAGTACCCTAGCGAGGTTCAGTAACACCTGAGAGCAAGAATACATTATGAGGTATGGCATGTTTAGAAGAAAACGGAGCCGATGCAGCACCTATTGTGGGACTGCAACGCTCCGGATAGAAAAATAATGGGACTTCTGGGATTGCCCTATCTGAAACCAGCAGACTTCAGGCTCTTCGCTCTCAAAGATGTTGTCACACTTATGGCAGTCATTTTACAGAGAAAAAAAGAGTGAAAGGATGAGGTTGCACAAAAGATCCTGATGGGTTAAAGTTCTACTGTGAGGGTAATCAGATTAAAATCAAGTCACCACCACCATAATGGCTATGGTCCATAAATTTTCAAATGTAAGTTAGTGATAACAAACCCAGAATATGCATCGAAATAATTCGAAACACACTTTGCCTGACTTGGGAATCAAACTCAGGACAGACTATCAGGCCCACAAGGTGTTATGATGTGATAGTTGTATCTTCTATCTTTTTAAGTATTCATTGATTAGGTAGGCCAATATGCTCCTGCCTGCTATTGCAGCAGCCTATGAAAGCTTGTATAGTTAAGGCTGTCACATACATGTTGGTGACCCTGAAGCTAATTAGCTATGCTTTTATGACACGTAATATTATTAATTCTAGTACCGGTTGTAACAGTATTGTTTGGCAGCAGAATCCTTCTACTAGGCTATTTTACCATAATTATCATGTGACATAATGGTTGTGAGCTATTTGATGTCTTCATTATGTTGTTGAAATTTTCATCATATTCAGCCCATATCAGTAACATTTAGTTATAGGCAGTTTAAGTGGGTTTAATATTACCTCTGCATTGTATGGCGAAACTGCAAGGGCTCTTCTAAAGCACTCAATAGACAATCGCGTGTCCCCTTTGATCCTCCAGAAGTTTCCTATCTGATTATATAATTGAACTGACTTTGGTTTCTCCCTTTTAGCTTTTTTCAGGCGTTTCTCCAAGGCATTTATGTCTAACTCTGTAACTCCATTCTTAAAAGATTTTTTCTTTGTAAATATAAGGGCAACCTGTAAAATACAAACAAATGGTTTTAATTAGAAGTTTTAATTTATTTATGGATGTAAATAAATTAAATTAAATTAAATTTATTACAAAATAAAATAGTAAGGATACAATGTCTTGTTCTATAATCCAAGACAATATTGCTTCTGCTTCTAAAAATTCATTTGAAATGATTTTACTAACAATACCTAGGCTGTAAATGGTCCTATTTTAAATTGGTTATGTAAAAAATATTAAAATAAAACAAAAAACCCGACTGCTAAAACAACTATATAAAAAATAACTGCTAAGAGAAAAAACTGAAAAGAAAAAAACAAGCTCTACAACTTCAGAATTTAATTTGAGCAATGTTGAATGCAACGTGAAATATTTCTAAATACATTAAATATAATATATTCAATTTAAGATAGTTGTCGCAGGCGGGGACAATCACCAACCAAAGAGAGTGCAGATTTAATTGAGCTAGGCACGGCCGCTTGGTTGATGATTGTCCCCGTCTGCGACAACTATCAATATTCAATGTATTTAGAAATATTTCACGATTTCGCATTCAACATTGCTCAATTATATTAGTCGGGTTTATTGCCTTATTTTAATAATTTTATTTATTTCAAACTTTTCAGTGTTGTAAAGTAACCAAGCATTTCAAACCTACATAAAATAATTATATTAAAACGCCTTACTCTTTTAAATAGCAAAGAAATAGCGCATACACCAATAGGCGTAAAAACGAAACTCTTGACGTCTATAACTTTTGACTGACAAGTTCTTTGAGTTTTTTTAAATATGTGAATAAAATCTGCTAATATTCCCGAAAACAATACATCATAAAGCATTGCTGTAACTAAATGAAAATAATTAACTACATCTACATCCATAGAACAATTGGCCATATCCTTTAAATTCCGTAGATGTTGTAGTTCGTTTTTAAGAATTTTGATTGTGTGGTTGATCTAGCAGTTTTTTTGGGGTCAGAACTACTAATAGTCAGAACTACATTTTGTGTTTTTATTTGTGATGGAAAGTGTCCTTTATGATAGGGCATTTTCCAATATTTATGACGCTGTAAGGGAGAAAAGAGCTGGACACTTGCTGAGTTTCTTGCCGGTTCTTCTCAGTACAAGATCTCCCGCCCAGAGTAGATAGACTTACGAACCGATGGCTTAAAATGACGTTCATAAGAGCTATTTGTAGCCTAAACTAAATAAATGATTTTGAATTTTGAATTTTTTTGAATTTAATAGCTAACCCGGCCAATGTTTTTACTTTTTTTTGGTTTTTATTTATTTATAAATTTTTTAAAGCCTATGTCACTTCCGCAGTCAAAAAAAAAATCTAACAACACTTCATATGTTAAAATCCACCATGCGGTTAGAGCTGTAGGGCGTGCCAAAGAAAAAGACACTCATACGTACATACATACACTCGAAAAATCTAACATCACCTCATATGTTAAAATCCACCATGCCGTTTGGGCTGTAGTGTGTGGCAGAGAAACAGACATACATACATACACTCGAAAAAAATAACCCTCCTTCTGACGCAGTCGGGTAAAAATGTATAATTACTTGTGGCTCAGGTACATTAGGGTGTCTGTGACGGCGTGCCACACCAACTAAGTTATCATAGTAGGTGAAATTAACAGCTTTGCCACAATCTAAATATTCATCATCTAGTTCTCCATTGGTTTCTGTTGTTGTTGTTGTTGTTGTTTCATCAATGTTTTCATTTCCAGCCCTGTTGAAAATCATAGACAATATTAGTATCTGTATTATTGTTATTTATTATTTTTTAACTTAATTTTTATTTCTAACTATACGTAAGATTGTTTTTTTATTTTTGATAGTTTCTAATTGAAAGTTTTATTCTTTAATGTAGAGGACATAATCAAATAATTTGTTGCTATTCATTAAATGGAGAACAAAAGCTTATTTGGGAAGATGACCAGAATTTTGTATTTAATTTTGTTTGTTTTAGTTTAAGTTTGATTACACACATGTAATCAAACTTAAATACGAAATTCTGGTATATTTTTTAGACCTTTACCTAGCAGTGTGACAAAAAAGGTTCATCACAAAAATTTTAAAATAAAATACTAAGTAATCACATGTTATCAATCAGTTGCAATATTATTGAAAAAGTTGGTTATAAAGTACCTATTCACTTTTAAAACATGTTGTAGCACATATACAAATAAAGTATTTTAAAATACATAAAATCTAAGTAAATTAAAATATACATATTCTTAAAGTAGGAAAGGTCAGTAACAAGTTAGATCTCACTGCATAGTTGAAACATTTGATACAAAACATATGACATGGGTCATTCCATTTTGTACGCGGAAATACCAGATTTTTAAAAGTAACGATTATCTACTTAATTAATGGCTCAAATTAATCAACAAACATCAAATAATCTGAATTAGATTAAAACCTTGCTTAAAAAACTTTATTTCATTGTTATTTCTAAAACTGAAGTTACATCAAAACGCATTACCTCAATGGTAATTTTTGCCGCTAAATTGGCAACACTGGAAACTGCCTAAAAATTTTGAAATTAAAGAGGTTAAAGTTGTTAGTTTGCAATCATAACCTTACTTCCCTAGAGTTATATTATAATCATCACTATAAATAAGGAGCAATGCAAACTTATTTGCCTTTTCTGTAACGGGTTTTACAGTGAAATGTCTCACAATCAATCTTAAAAACTAACAAGCTAAGGAAAGGAATAATCGAAAAAGAAGAGAAGAAATGAAGAATAAACAGGAATCGAATCCAAAACTGAAAGAGATATCACGCGAAAAGACAAGAAATCGAGTCAAACTATTAATAGTAATAAGGATTAAAAGATTTCTCTAATTTTTTAAGTAATTTCCCATAAATATTGCTTTCATTTCGTACTCGTAACGCCCGTTACAAATGCCTGTAAGACCCGTTACACGCTAAAATTAATGTTAAAATTTATATCTACTTTGAAACTTCCCAATCAATGGCGTAACAGATGATCCCATTCAACATTTATCCTATATTGTGGCTAAAAATATATTATTTTGGCTAAATTCGCAGAGTTTTGCATTTACGCAAACCTATCAATAAACTACAAGCAAAATTAGGTAACACCCGTTACACCCACTTAGGCTTGACTATTCCAAACTTATAATATATATATTACATTTCGGTTAAGTTTTTATGAAAATATATTTTAAAAGGTGGGTGTCGCAACATTAAAAAACGTATGTTCTCCTTCGAGATCAATGCTAAATTATCTCTTAAAAGTGTACGACCTGTAACACCCGTTACATGGAATGACCCACAATTCAGTGCATTGTACATTGATGATATGAAAATAAACAATAACAAAGTCTACAGAGAACTTCTTTTGGCCAAGATGGTGATACATGAGATGAGTAAAAAAAAGCATATTGCGCAAATGAAGAAGCGTTCTGTATGCAAGAAATTAATATTAAAACATTTAAAAAAAGATGAAAGTTATGCTATGGTTTTAACTGTTGAAACTACACAATAAATACATCTATTATTTTATAGAATATGATAATTAAAATTGATAAGCAGGATACTAAATTAATAAATATACCTCTGTTGTTCATATATTTGACAATCAGTGCAAAACATATCAAAACCATGTTTAGTCCATGTGTTTCCATAATATACGGTTGAAGTTATGATATTGAAGATCGAATCCTCTTCACTCATTTTAGATTTATCAGATTCATCCTAAAATAAATAACATGTAATAATTTTAAACGGTAATAATGGTAGTTAGCAGTTTTCACATAATTTTGTATATAAATATTAGTTGTAAGACTAAGAAGAATATTTCAAGGAGATAATGATAACGTCAGTAGAAAGGGTAAGCTTACACACCACAGCTGCAATACATGGATTATATAAATATTTCTGAACAAAAGTATCTAGAATTTACGAACCTGCGGTAGTGTATTTCCATCTACAATTGAGTCTCCTTCAACATTCAATTTCCAGATATTCGAAGTGCGAGAATTGGTGACGATAATTTGGAAAGAAAATATATACAGAATCAAACAAGTCAAGTACGGCGAGTCCCACATTTTTACAACTTATGCCGAGACAAAACATGAAAACTGGATTCTCACTTAATTATTAAAATTAGTTTTACACAAAATAAAATGAACAAATTATTGTATTCACAAGCATTAATTTACAATAATCGCAATGGATCTTTCTCTTCCTTCCTTCCCTTCCTTTTTTCGTGCTTCGTGATATTTTGACATAAAATAGGGCAGGGCAAAGATTCATCAGATATCACATGACATTTATAAAGTACATCAACTGTGATATAAGTGTGTTGGACATTTTACAAGGTTTCAGGAATCATTACTTTAGTTATACTTAGAAGTATTCCTGCAAACATCCAAAGTTTCGGTTTCCAGAATTTTTATTTTTAGTAAATCAACAACAGTGTTAAAAAAAAATCACTAAAGTTTTTGCAGTATGTGCTACATTGCTTTGCCGACCCTATTTACCAACGAATATTTAAAAACGATAAATAACAGAACTGGCATGACAGCATCAGACAGACAGAGATATAAAGTACTGTATGGGGATTGGGGACTTCTTGGCGGGAAAGTGAAGAGTTATGTCTGCGGTTTAGTTTTATTTTCTAAAATTTGTGTTATGTCGAATATTAATGTGAAATAATGGTGGATTATTAACCGTTAAGTGTTCGTGAGTGTGCATGAGTGTTGGCAAATAAAACAAAACAGTGCAACGGCACTTTTCAAATTCTCTGAAAATATCTGCGTGAGGACTTAGTAAAGCCCCACATCTTTACTAAGATACTTGTCGGCGCGCGAGTGGCGTTTGGCCGCTCTCAGCGACACGACGGCGTAGCGGCGGGCGGTGGCAACAGGTTCGGACCCCTGGCCCGCCGCACACCGCCGCACTTAGCTTTGCGACAGCTTAGGCACCGGCCGATTCTACTTTTGTACGGACACACGAATTGCTTGTACCTAGTAATATTATATCTATAGAAATACAGTCCGCTTTTTACTCTAAGAGAGATCAACATAATGGTCCTTCGAGCCGGATCATTATGTTGATCTCAAACGCCACTCGCGCGCTGACATACTCGAGGGGTTGGGGGGTATATCATTCTCATTTCTATAATCATTCATCATCATCATCCTATATAGTTTATTACAGATAGTACTAATGAATTTAAGAAACTAATGACATGGCAGCATGGTTTATGACCTTAGCCGGTTCGTCAGGGAACAAACTACACTTTAAAAAAAAGTACATAAGAAACAGAGATTGACAAGTTTCCGTAGTATTATTATACTTTATGGTGACAAGTGACAAGCATGTGACAAGTAAACGCTTGTGTAAAAACAATTTCGTATATTTTTATTTCCTAAATATGTTTAATTCATTGTTATACGAAACATTAGAATCAAAATGAAGAAAGAACGCACAGGGGACAATTGTCGCCCATTTAAATTATAAGTATCTAAACATTTGAACATAATTTTGTTTTGTTTTTACAAACGAATACTAAAAAAATATTTAAATTGTTTTGTTTACAGCTCATCAAATTCTGAGCTTAACGGGTATTAGCTTTGAAAGGAGAAGTATTATTGTAAGTTTGATCAAGCTTTCATGTATTAAACATTGATTTATCATAATTTATTTTACATTTAGTTGATGAATCTCATTGGCGACGTACTTACGATTGCAGGGGTTCGTGGAGCTTACAGTCGTACCACTAAAAGACAATTTGCGGTACATTCGGTTAAACGGCAAGCAATGTCGTATTTATCGTGTTTGCCTGAATGACCAATATGAAGCCAATTTTCAATACTGTGATCCATTCTTGGATATATGTCAATCTGAGCCGAATACGTAAGTAATACTACTGCAATGCTTTTACAAAGGTACAAGCAATATATAGTTCTGTTATATCTTGATTTCTTGTACAGGAGATCGCTGGAAGTTTTCTCCCAATACCATTTAGCAGCAGCACAAAAGATTGACCCAGATCACAATTCTGGAGAACTTCACATTCAAGTACCAGATGAAGCTGCTCATTTGGTGGGAGAGGGGAGGGGCCTCCGTATTGGAATTGAATTCTCATTGGAGTCCCCACAGGGAGGTATACACTTTGTTGTACCTGAAGGAGAGGGGTCATTAGTTGAGGTGAGAGAGATGTTTTTGACTACTAACCAGAAAATCAGTAACTAAATATTTATTTGATGTTTGACTTTTATTTTAAATGAAAATTTTTTTGAGTAGGTACCCTTTTTTTTGGTAGCTTTTTTATAGCTATTTAAGATAGTAAACTCAGTATCTTTAAATGTTAATTTCTATTGTCTTTTAACTTTTTAATTAATTATGTTTGCCATTATAATGTAGCAAAGTATATTATGCCACTGCAGTTAGCTTTTACTTCAATAGATTTTTTTTTTTTAGAAATCTGCTCACATGTTTACATATGGCCACTCAGCTCGCCTCTGGTTTCCCTGTGTGGATAGTTATGCGGAGCCTTGCACTTGGAAACTGGAATTCACTGTTGATGAGAGTTTGACAGCTGTATCTTGTGGTGAACTAGTTGATGTAGTGTACACACCGGATCACAGACGGAAGACATTCCACTACATTGTCAATACTCCAGCTTGTGCCCCCAACATTGCTTTAGCTATTGGGTAAGAAGTGGTTTCAAGCAATATAATAATATTGCTAGTATTGATAGTATATGTTTAAACAATAGTTTAAACATATACTATCTGTAGTCTTTAATTTCCTTGAAAAACTTAAAAGTTTTTATAATTAGCTTTCCACCCAAAACAACAACTCTTACCAAAATAAACAAAGTATATATTGTTTTCTAAAGTTTACGCGAACACTACACATTGAAATGAAACAACTTTTACGGATCTACTCACGTTTATTTTACACATTACTTATTTAATGTTTATCCTGACGTTTCGAACTCTTTGCAGGGTCTGTGGTCACAGGGAGACTGAGGTGTTGGTCATCTCATAACCATAGGATAAACATTAAATAAGAAATGTGTAAAATAAACGCGAGTAGATCCGTAAAAGTTGTTTCATTTCAACAAAGTAGGTACATGTTTGGAATAGTAATTCAGTGTATATCTAAACCATAAACCAAAAATCTGAGTGACTACTCCGAGCTATTTAACGATTAACCTTTCATATGCGGGAGGGAGCGCGAATTTGTATCCGTCATCTGCGGCATTATGGCGGTATTATAGAGCGCATTCGACGGTTCAGAATTTATTGAACATTTCCGATTATTTCTTTAAAAGTCATTCATTTTATGATTTATTTTAAAAGTTGAATAACTAATGTATTATGTCATGTAATATCTATTGCCAAAACATTTAATTGATTTTTTCAAACTGTGTCTAATTGACCACACTTGTAACTTACCACCAATTTGTAGAAATGACGAGATTTCACAGAAATTCTAAAGTTGAATTGTTGTTTTATTTATTATACCACCTAATATGGTAAACTGGCAATCTTTTAATATGAAAAACACAACGTCTCTTGTATGAATTTACGTGAAAATTCTTATCTGAAAATCACATAACACTGCAAAAAAATCGACAACTGGTACTGGTTCAAACCCAACCTTTTTTTTCCTCTGGACCCCTATTTAACGTAGTGTTTGATGTAACTAGTACTTATTTCTGATGAATATATATCTCTTTCAACGATGTAGCCTACCAACAAAACATTACAAGAAATATATGAAAATTTTGTAAAATAAAGAGGCTTCTCACAACCGTTAGGTACTGGGTCAAGATATTTGACGGAATATTATTCAAAATTATACGTTTTATATGTCTTTTCGTTCAGATTTTATTCCTAAATTGAATAAAGAACAATAAAATGTAATGATCACTTACCTAGAAGATGTATTTGCCAAAAAAATCCAATTTGTTTCCACTCGTAACTTTTTCACTTAGTTGCGATTCGAGACTGAATTTGAAATAGTCGTAATAACGGTTCTATGGGCTTCACTCAATGAGTGAACTTTTTAAAGGAAGGTTTGTTTATCAGGGGTATGAAATAAAGAAACTTAGACCTTATATAACATAGCATTTAATTTATAAAATCGTGTTAAATGTGTTGAAGGTGACCGGAGCGCAGATCTACGCTTAAGCACTTTACGGGATGCGCGTAGATCTACGCTTCCGCATATGAGAGGTTAAGAGGGTTGGAAAAGTAAACTCTCCAATACTTTCAAGTCCATCCAAGGTTTCAGGTGTTGACCACCTCACCCAACCTTACCTCAAACCAGGATTTGATGAGGTACATATTGTACTTGGTTTGATAGATGGTAGGGCTTGTTTTAAGTCTACTTAGCTGCAACCACCATCATCTTTATATATATAAATCTTCTGTACGTGTGTTTGCAATTGAACTCCTTCTAAATGTCTGGACGGATTTTGATGAAATTTTTTTGTGTGTGTTCTAGTGGATTCGAGAATGGTTTAGATTTACAATTGGTAGGCGGTAGGGGTCCATCATGGTATACGGGTGTTCTTAAGCGGACGAAGTCGCGAGCGGGCCACTAGTATTATACTCGTATAAGTCTGTCAACATAACGACTAAGTGTACTACCACCATTGGCTATAACACCATTTACTGTCCAGTGAAGAAACAGCCAAGTGCTCACAAATGTTAAATTAAAATAAATAAGGATTTCTTATGATTACAGGCCTTTTGAGACTTACATAGATCCACATATGAATGAAGTGACGCATTACTGCTTACCAAACCTAATGCAGATTTTGAAAAATACAGTTCGCTATTTGCATGAGGCTTTTGGATTCTATGAAGAGACACTCAACACTAGATATCCATATCCATGTTACAAACAAGTGTTTGTTGATGAAGTAAGTTTAACTTTTTGATACAATCCTATTTCAATAATCATTTATCTATTTATATTTTTATTACTCAAACATACTAAAAGAAAATAGAGTTCAGATGCTGGTCACAGTGCAATTTAGTCAATAACAATAATAAGCGATTTTGGTTACAAAAGTATTTGCTTAAACTATATTTTTTTAAATATTTTGGGTTTTAAAATAACATAGTTTTTATAGTTATAACTATGATCATTTTACACCACAAGCTATTATATGTGTATCCTTTGAAATTCAACTGTGACTACATTTTAACAACTAAAGTAACCAAGCCATCATCAGCTTCTGACAGAGGGCAATGGAGACAGTTGGAGGAGGCCTATGCCGAAAGGCATGCTGGGTTGTTGAGAGACATAGTTTAACACATAATATAACAAGAGACATAGTTTGTTAGTTAATTTTATTTGTAGAACTCAAAATAAAGGCTATTTTATTTTATTTTATAATCAAGCCAAAGCCTAAAAAAGCTTTATTCACTATGGATTGCATTTTCAGACTGAAGATGACGTAACAGCTTACACAACAATGTCGATTCTGAGCACACACTTGCTCCACTCCATAGCTATCATAGACCAGACCTACCTGAGCCGGAAAGCAATGGCCCAGGCTGTAGCGGAACAGTTCTTTGGCTGCTTCATCACAATGCAGAATTGGTCGGACTTGTGGCTGGCTAAAGGCATACCGGATTACATGTGTGGCTTATATGCCAAAAAATGTTTTGGAAATAATGAGTATAGGTATTGGATACACCAGGAGCTGACAGAGGTAATATTTGCTGCAGCATTCGTTTTTTCGTTACTCTGCACCACAGTTACTTGTTCTTGCTCCAGGAATAATAAACCGCTCTTTTGACTTTCATTTATGTGTACAAAATGTACAGTATTAGTTATATAAAAAAAAACGAGCGAGCCTTACATTAATCGCATATGATGTGTAACATTTGACATCTCACCTTAGTAATAAGCAATTTCAACATTATATTCTGAAAAAAATGGGTCAGGTATTACATCATTTTATAACTTTATAATAAATAATGATAAAGTCACTCGAAAGGGTTGAAATCAATATTACAATAGAAAATAGAATTAACAACAACGTAATTTTTTTACAAAATCATAAACTTACTCATTCGAAGACATTTGACATATCAAAATGACCTTTGATAGTCAAATGATACAATATGTCACATATAATAATATCTATGTTAAGTTTTTATCGATTACAGAATTTACAAAATGGCGCGCGCTTGCGCGCTTCCCTTAATTCCTGTTACACTGTGGGACACTTCCGTCCCATTTCACGAATCACTCCCACAAATTGCTAGTAAGCGAGAGGAAAGATGTTACACATCAAAAATATTATTTTAATTAGTTTATTTGTTCAATTGTTTTATTTACTTCTCTTTGTTTTGCCCTATAAACATTTATTCTTGAAATTAATGATTTGTGCCGAAAAATATAACTACATTTTGCTTTTGCTTGTAGGTGGTCAGTTATGAAGAGCAGTATGGTGGGATAGTCCTCGATCCTTGGCAGCCCCCCGCGAGTGGTGCTAGAGTCGAACTCAAAGACATGTTCTATTTTCCTGTCAGAAATGTGCACACTATGTCACCAAGATATATTGAGGTACCGACTATAATTAACTATATAATTATTATATTGTGTGTTATTAAAATTGAAATTATGTGCTCAACAGCACAGTCTTTTCTAAAGTTAGTAATGATGACATTGTTCTAAAGCACATTTATTAAATTTTACTTTTTTTTTTTTACTAATTTATAAAATACAGTGAAAAAATTAGCACTTGAAAATAAAAAGTAAAATTTACTATAGCGTTGTATTATCGAATTTGTGGTATTTCATCTGCAAAGATGAACTGCATAGCCATCGGTTGCAATAGCCGTTGGATAGATGGCGCACTGTGCGCTATAAGCACTCAAAAACTAAAAGCAGTGACAAAATTCAGCGCTTACGTCAGCCTTTCCGGTAGCATAGCGGTCAGTGCAGCCGCCCGGATTGCGGAAGACCCAGGTTCGATTCCTGGCTGGGTCGGGTAGGCGTTTAATTTTTTCACTGTATTTTAATAACTTTACAAATTCTGAGAGTATTGTATGATACTGACATTAAGTAAGATAAGATATTTTATTAATAAAATTTAATTAATAATACCACTATTTTGAACCTAGGTTATGAGGAAAAAGTCCCATCTAGTGTTGCGAATGTTGGAGCAACGCATCGGCCAAGAGTTGCTCTTGCAAGTGTTCAACAAGCAACTGTCCCTCGCCACCACCGCCGCCAACACCAAGATAGGCAGCGGCCTGTGGGCTCAACTATTGCTATCCACCAACTCGTTCGTGAAGGCGATATTCACAGTGACAGGGAAACATATGGCCGTGTTCGTAGACCAGTGGGTGCGCACTGGTGGTCATGCTAAGTTTCAATTGACGTCCGTGTTTAATAGAAAGAGGTTAGTAAATGTGTCAGTTAAGTGCTATTCGTACATGTATCTTATTCTACCTTATTTTGAATCGTTATTTGTATTAAAAGCATTAATCGAGTCAAGAAGCATATTACTCGTATTCATTTTCATAAACAACTGGGTCTGCTCTAGTAGGCATGCCAAGGTTCAGTTAACGTCCGTGTTTAGAATAATTGCATACCTAGTCAGTCTTTAGTTAGAGCAGTTATCCTTCGGTTATTGAAACTAAGCGTAATCGTAACTATTTATCTTTATATAATAATAGAGTCCCTCAAGAACATTTCAAGAAAGTCACATCTATGTATTTCTTGAAGAGATTTTGTGATCAAGGTGCTATCTCATCCCATCAAGATCTTACAACAGGCCAGCTAGAAAATAATAAAGTCATATCAATAACATCTTCATTTAAAATAATTTACCTTATTCCATACACAATACAGTCCAAACTTACCTACAGGAACACAGTGGAGCTAGAGATCCGCCAAGACTGCGTACACGACCGCGGCATTAGGAAGTACGTGGGCCCGTTGCTCGTGCAACTGCAGGAGTTGGACGGGCCGTTCAAGCACACGCTGCAGATCGAAAACACGGTCGTCAAGGCGGACATTACATGCCACAGCAAGAGCCGGCGAAACAAGAAGAAGAAAATTCCACTGTGCACGGGGGAAGAGGTCGACATGGATCTGTCTGCTATGGAGTGAGTACAGAAATTGTTAGGCGGACATCACGTGTCATGACAAAAGCCCGCGCAACAAGAAGAATATAATACCATAGAGCACGGGGGAAGGAGGTGGACATGGTTCTGTCTGCTATGGAGTGAGTACAGAAATTGTTTGGTTAAGACTTTCAAGCACACGGTCGTTAAGGCGGACATTACGTGCCACAGCAAGAGCCGGCGAAACAAGAAGAAGAAAATTCCACTGTGCACGGGGGAAGAGGTCGACATGGATCTGTCTGCTATGGAGTGAGTACAGAAATTGTTAGGCGGACATCACGTGTCATGACAAAAGCCCGCGCAACAAGAAGAATATAATACCATAGAGCACGGGGGAAGGAGCTGGACATGGTTCTGTCTGCTATGGAGTGAGTACAGAAATTGTTTGGTTAATTTATATGTGGACTTTTCGAGCACACGGTCGGTCGTCAAGGCGGATATCACGTGCCACAGCAAGAAGAAGAAGATATCGCTGTGCACAGGGAAGAGGTCGACATGGACCTGTCTGCTATGGGGTGAGTACATGAACTGTTTGATTAATTCATACATGGCCCGTTCAAGCACACGTTGCAAATCGAGAACACCGTCGTTAAGGCGACTATTACATGCCATAGCAAAAGTCGCCGCAACAAGAAGAAAAAGATACCCCTGTGCACGGGGAGGAGGTCGACATGGATCTGCTATGGAGTGAGTACAGAAAATGTGATTAACCTTTTTACCGCCAACAACTTCTATAGAAGTTCGAAATTTTCGTGCCGTCCACGCCAGCACTTCTATAGAAGTTCTTCTTTGTACCTACTTTATTAAAATACATTTATACGTTGGCGTACAGCGGGACATCGCGTGCAGGATAGTTGGGCGGTGAAAAGGTTAATTCATCTGCAGGAGCAGGACGGGCCGTTCAAGCACACGACCACGAGTGTGGAGTGAGTACAGATATGGTTGGCGATCAATACGCGATCTCTTAATGAGAACCGGACCAACAAGTGACGTTCCCTTCGAATGCCGTGAGAAACTTGTGATATTTTAATTTAGTCATCCGTCCGGTGGCCTGGTCTTTGCATTAGTTGCTGAACTGGCAAGATCGCAACCAGTGTGCGGTAAAGTAAATAAGAAGTAAGTAAGTAAAAGTAAATAGTGTTGAATAATTTCGGCGGGCTGGTTAGAGCACGATAGCTCAATTGGGAGAGCACCTGACCCGGTATGTCAGAAGGGTGAAGGTTCAAATCCTGCTCATGGAAATTTTTTCAACATTGTGTTTTTTTTTCAGTGTGCGTTAGTGTCTGCACCATGGAGCTTTTCTCCCACGACACTGTCAACAAGTCCTAGCCTTTATGGGTCCTCGGGTTGATCCGCTCTCCAAACCGATTCGAAAGTGTCGAAAAATCTAGAGGCGAGAACACGCTTGTGCGATGCCACTAGGAACCCCTCTGAATATGCTTATGCTTAAGGGTGCGCCGACAAAAAAATGCCAAAAATACGGTTAAGTAGATATAATTGAAAATACTATCGTATTAAATGAACAAAATATATATTTAGTATCATAAGGAACGTGTTTACAATTTGTCAGAACCATAAACGCTATAGTTTTTTCTACAATATCATTTAAAGTTGGGCAAAAATCATGAAAACGAGTGGCGGCGTTAAGTAGATTTCTTATAGTTTATCAAAATTATTGTACCTCTGATTTTGTCTAAACAATAATCAATGGATAAACTACAAATTGCTAGACTACATTTTCGATTCATCAAGTGGTTATTTAAATAATTATTTTTAAATAAGCACCTTAAATTCCCCATACAAAATTAGTATGGCCGCGCGGCATCAAATAAATATGGACGACGACATTTCAAATAAAACATACGACACTTGTCACTTATGGACGGCGCACCCTTAAGCCGTTATCGGGCCCTAAAATTCTTCTTTTTTAACTTTTTGGCGGGAAAGTAAAGAGTCATGACTGCGGATTTGTTTTATTTTCTAAAATTGGTGTTATGTCGAATATTAATGTGACTTAAGGGTGGATTGTTAACCGTTAAGTGTTCGTAACGTGTGAATGAGTGTTGGCAAATGAAACAAAACAGAGCAACGTCACTTTTCAAGTTCTCTCAAAAAGTCCGCGTGAGGACTTAGTAAAGCCCCACAACTTTACTGAGATACTTGAGGGGTTGTGGGGTATATAATTTCTCACTTCTCATTTCTATTATCATTCATCATCATCATACAGTAAGGAAATATTGTTTATATAAGTATTACTTGTAACAAAAGTTACTTTGACACTGGCTAAATATGCTAATCGCACAAAGCCATCAACTAGAGCAATATAAAAATATTTGCACCCTATTCCAGCGATTCACCCGTCCTATGGATCCGTCTCGACCCCGAAATGACGCTGTTGCGAGGCACCGTGATATCCCAGCCGGACTACCAGTGGCAGTACCAGTTGCGGCACGAGCGTGACGTCACCGCACAAAGTGAGGCCATAGACGCGCTCCACAACTACCCCGAGACCGCCACGAGGAAAGCTCTTACCGACACCATAGAGAATGAGCTGACCTTCTATAGGATACGGTGCAGGGCGGCGCATTGTTTAACCAAAGTAAGTAATGAGGATGATTCACATTTTTTAGTTGTTGTAACTATAAAAAAACCGCTCGTGGATTTTTTTCAAATCGTAAGTTATTTGTTCGCACCAGAATTTGCGTAAAATTAAATACAATAATAATTATATAAAATAAATATTGTGAAAAACTGTATACAATTGGCTATAAAATTAAGTAGATAGAGCGATTTCAGTATAGCTGTGTTGCTTGACCAACGTTTCTTTTGTTATCTATATCTCTCGTTTTTGTTTAAATGCAAAAAAAACCTAGTTAAATCGGTTCATATTGTACAAAAAACTACCTTTACTTCCTAAATATTATTTTGTTTACTAAAATTCAAACTTTATGTTATTATCAGGTAGCCAACTCAATGATCAGCTCGTGGGCCGGTCCTCCCGCCATGCTCACGATCTTCCGCAAGATGTTCGGCTCGTTTGCAGCGCCGCATATTATAAAACAGAACAACTTTGACAATCTGCAGCATTATTTCCTGCAGAAAACTATACCGGTTGCTATGGCAGGTAAGAACGATAAAGTATATAAGTATAATAAACAGTGATCGGAATAGGTAGGGCTAATTCACCTAAAGTTCGAAGAACATAGACAAAAATTAATGGAGACTTCTTTATGACAATTTTTTTTTTCGGATCAACTGTCCGGTTTCCCGGACATCACTTGAGAACAATAAAAATTAATATTATCAATACAATAATTGATTTTATTATTTATTTTGTACCCCGGAATTGCCGAAAATAAGTAGATACGTTTTTTATTGTTTTCCAAAATGAAAGACAATCTCGTTTATTATACTAATTTAATATACGAATATTCTTAAAAAGTAACTAGTTTTTAAAATAAAATAAACGAAGAGACAATAAAAGTAATTAATAAATTATAAAAGCAAGTGACATCAGATCAGCATTTTTATGGAAAAAAAGTTACTGAAAGTAAATAAATAATGGAATAAACTTACCTTGCACTCAAAGTCCAAGAGGAAAAAATCCGTATCACACGCTGGTGATATTAAGAGTCCGTAAAGTGCAGCTAAAAGTCGTCGTTCCGACTCTTTAAAAATGATGGTTAGCACAATTAATGTGAAAAAAATGAAAAAGCATTTATGCAGGCCGCCATAGTGTAAGCGTTCGGCATAGCGTGGTAGCGCTGTGATGAACGCTTTCACTTCTTGGGCTTCACTGGCTGCTTTTCATCAGGCAAAGTGAGGCCATTTTAGCGTGCCACAACAATAAAAAAAAAATTGTGGCTCCAAATTAGTCTTAATTGAATGTTATAAGCAGCTTTGCATCATTTATTACTGAATTAATAAATATAAAGACCCACCCAATTATATCACTAAAATAATAAATTAATAGTACAATGTACAAACGAAATCCACAGTGATATATCTCTAAAGATAGTCACTTTATGTCTTCTCTCACTTCATGTCCCTATTTACCTAATAAAGTCGTGGATGTATCAAATAAATAAATAAATACTGACAAGCAATTTTGTGTGTGAAGTAATAGTATATATTCCGAAATAGTTACGAGCCATAGCCATAGTTCTGATTATTTAAGGATTAAAAAAACCTTTTTATTGATCATTATATTTGTAATGACAAGTAATATATATTTTAGGTTTGAGGAATATACACGGTATCTGCCCCCCAGAAGTGGTCAGGTTCCTACTAGATCTGTTCAAGTACAATGACAATTCGAAGAATCATTTCTCCGACAACTATTATAAGGCTGCGTTGGTGGACGCACTAGCGGCAACCATCACGCCCGTCATATCGGTCTTACAACCGGTAAGTATTCCGCAAATAAGGTTACAAGTCTACTCAAAGACGTATGCTAAAGCAATGTGTGTCCTAGGTATCTAAAATAAGATTTTTTAAACGCGGTAAGTGTAATATGACTTAAAGCCCCTTAACATGGGCTCATTTCTCCAGCGAGCGTCATAAACGTATGTGCAACTGCAGACGCCGCGACAATGTCGCGCGCATATGTCGCGTGAACGTTTGTACGTTACGCCTAGTTACGCAACTTATAGCAACGTATAAACAGCGGTTTACGTGACGAATACCTACGTTTGAAAAACGTTAGTGTGAAGAGGCTCTTAGTTAACCTTCATGTAAAGATTATGAAAGGTGACGATAATTATCTTATGGTCGTTGTGTGCTTAGACTAAAAAAAACCGACTTCAAAAAATTTGACTGAAAAAATTGCACTAAAAGTAGAGAGTAAAGAGAGATATCTTATCGCCACCCGTGAAATACTTATCATTGAGGAGTTCCGGTGGCAATCTGTGGTCTTTTTCATCAGTTACACTTCATCAAATGACACTTTCTGAATGCAATTGCTTGACTTATTGCTGAAAATACTAAAATTGCTATAGGTATGCCTACAATATTTGAGGAGTTCCCTCAATTCTTTAAGGATTCATCAGAACTGAACCAAATTAAAATGGGACCACACGGGAGGCATTAAAATAAACGAAGAATAATCACAATCGGTTCACCCAGTCAGACAGTTCTGAAGTAACAAACATAAAAAAAATACAGTCGAATTGAGAACCTCCTCCTTTTTTTTGAAGTCTGTTAAAAATAAGCGACAAATGCTATAACAAAACCAAGTTTACGCAATTTATAATACCCTAAAACTTTTTAATTAATGAGTAACTCAGAGCATTTACTTGAAAAATACAGTATCCCGATTGTTATTACAGAACCTAACATTACTTAACACGTCGGTATTATTCCAGGGTGCCCCAATAACGGTGGACTCACTGTCAGCAGACACAAAATTAGTTCTCGAAGAGATAACAAGAGTACTGAACTTAGAAAAAGTATTGCCCTGTTACAAGAACACAGTGTCAGTGAGCTGTCTGCGCGCTATAAGGCGGCTGCAACAGTGTGGCCATCTCCCCAGCATCCCTGCGGTATTCAGGGCGTACGCGCAATATGGACAGTACATTGGTGAGTAGATTTCTTTTTGTATTTCATAGAGCTATACTACATTACTCAGTTATAGCCAAATTTCTAATTTGATTTGTTATGGCGCCAGGGAAAGTATTTTTTCACATGTTGCCGATGCGGCGTACTGCTCTTTTGATGGAAAGTGACCACCGCAGCCCATATACGTTTGCAACGTCAATGATTGCCGACCATGAAGCTTTAGTTATTATATTAAGAATCTAGAAAAATAGTAAGTAGTAGGTAGCATAGCATTGAGAAATTCTGTCATACATTTTAAAACAATGTGTCGTGTTTTTAACGACATCCACGGGAAAATATTTAGCGATACTATTCTTAATTATTTTCAAGACTTTTACCAACTGCATTTGTTTATTGATTTATTTTTTTAAATACAATTGGTAATGCTTTTATTGATTTCCCTTTCATTAACAGACGTAAGACTTGCCGCTTTCGAGTGTCTAGTGGACTTCGTCCGCGTGGATGGCAAGCCTGAAGACCTGTCGTCTTTACTGACGACTGTCGAAAGTGACCCGGACCCTTGTGTGAGGCACGGCCTGGCTAGACTACTGATCAACAATCCGCCCTTCGAGCGCGCGCAAAGACATCGACTGGACACAGAAGCTGTAGTGCATAGGTAAGCATAAATGCCAACGGTGTTGTTACGAATCGAGATAATACCGGCTAGTTAGTATAAATGGGTTATAAAAACACAAATCACAATACAAGGCTAGCAAAACTACACATACTTTAACACTGAAAACAAAAGACTGACAGACAGACTGACTGACAACTAGGTTGCCCATAGGTGTCTTATGAAAAAAATATTAAAAAAAATGAAATTACTTCAGGACACTTTTCATGCCTTGAAAAGTGCATGAATGGATGCCATTTCTGTCACTGTATGTATTTTTTTTTATTTCGACATAGCTCTAAGAATTAGCAAGTTGAAGTGGCAGTGGGCCGGCCATATCTGGCGAAGAACCGACAACCGCTGGGGTAAACGTGTTCTTGAGTGGAGACCACGACTCGGTAAACGTAGTGTAGGGCGCCCTCCGGCCAGGTGGGATGATGACCTGCGAAAGACTGCAGGCAGATGCTGGATGCGTCAAGCTGAGGACAGGGCGCTATGGCGCTTATTAGGGGAGGCCTATGTCCAGCAGTGGACTAAGATAGGCCGATGATGATGATGATGATGATGATGTATTTAAAATTCTAATTAAAATAATGACTTATATTTCAAAAGCATTAAGTCCATTAAATTCGTTCGATTTAAAGTATGTTCTGGTAAAATAGTTATTTTTTTACTAAAAGATGTAGAGAAAAAGCTGGCGTACTGATGCGTTATGTGTATACTCGTACTCTGTATAATGAAACTTTTGTATTATAAGTGTCTCCAGGTCAATAAGATTACATAAACACTTATTAAAATAACATAAAAACGTTAAGCAGTATCTCTCCATAGAAACAAAATTTCAGGTTATGGAACAACATGAACAGCCATCTATCAAACGACGCTCGCTTACGCTGCGACCTTGTAGATCTGTATTACACCCTATACGGACCAAAGAGGCCGATTTGCGTGCCATTGGCAGAAATTCAGGCTATGATGAAGCAGATGCACCACAAAGAACGAGACCGACTCGAGAGGGAGCGAGAAAGGGAGAAGGAGAAAGAGAGACTGAAGGAGTTGGAGTTGAAACCTGTGATCAAACAGGAGATAGAAGATGTGAGTGGCTTTGGTTTCAGAAGTCTTTTATTTTACTATGTCACAATAACTTTACTAGATAATGACAAGCGCCTATTAGATTTTTCAGTTGCTTTGATAAAACACTAAAGTGTTCAGCATTTTTTTTTATGGCTAACTTTATTCCCTCCTACCTAAAGTAGTATAGCACGTAGTAGGCACTGCATAAAATTTAACCTTTTTTTGAAAACTGATAAATTACAGCATGCTTCTTAAAATTTTAAAAGCAGCACTCTACTTTTTCTCCTTGGTCACATTTAAAACGAATCTTTAGAAAAATATTTAAAGTAAGATCAACGGTATTTGAAATATAAATAAAACTACTAGATCACTTTAAAAGATCGATAACTTAATACACATTTTTATTTTAAGTACTTTTTTGTTTGTCACCTATGTAGTATGTCTACTTAATCTATATATATAAAAATGAATCACTGAAATGTATGTACGCTCATAACTTCCGATCGACTGCACAAAATTGGATAATTCTTTTTTTTTTTGAGTTTGTTATTGTCAGGACAAGGTTTGTACAGAAGAAAATTAAAAGAAAAGAAGATATTTTTACTAAAATATGATTTTTTAAAATATCATGTTGTGAAAAGTGAGTGAGTGAATGTGACAGAATGACGTACAGAGCATTTGACAACTTCAAATGGACAATACGCCATTACCACTTTATTGCAAAAGATATCGGTGTTTCGTGTGTCAAAATCAAATGGAGTTCGATTAGTTTCTGCTAATCTTGAAGAAAATCAACATATTCTCAAAGGAAATATTATAATTAAAAATCAATTTAAATTTTGATAATTAACTAACTTAATCAAATTAAAATCTATAATTACAATAATTCTAGATATTAAAATTACAGCTTTTTTTTATATAAATGAAGGTTTTAAGTTAATTAAAACTAATAATCTTCAAAATTATTTATAAAGAAATATTCTTTAAGCCTTAATAATTTTAAGGTTTGTCGTAGTGTTATATAATGTTATTGATTTAAAGAAAATGCCACCTGTGAGGCGTCAAAATATCGGTCGGCGTACGCGTAATGCATATCGAGTTTACAACACGGTCCATGAATCATGTTCTTCTGCACTATTTCATACAATTCTAGATTTACTTCGGGATCTATTTACAATTATATCGCTCAAGGGTAATTCTATGAACAGGAGCAGGCTCTTCTGCTTGAACACTCGTGCTGTTATGTCATGACGATCGCTGGATGATTGACCGGATAATAACAGATTAGTGATTTCTATCCATTTTGGGTTGCACGTGAAAGTAATATATGGCGCACGTAGATCATAGCATCTTGCGCATTATTCGTGAATGTGTCTCAGGCTTTCCACATACGTATAAAAATATACATATATATAGATAGATAGATAAAGACAGAGTAATACGTATACATATTCTATCTTCTATCTAATAATATATAAAATATATAAAATTCTCGTTACACATGTAGGTTGCCATAGGTACTCCTCCGAAACGGGTCGATCGATTTTTATGAAATTTTATATGTATATTCGGTAGGTCTGACAATCGGTTGTAATTTATTTTTATACCCCTAAAATTCAAAATACAAAACCATCCAGTTTGTTTGTGTTAGCCAAAGATGGGCTAACAAAAAATATTGTACACACTGTAGCATTAATGGATTGATATTGTTTGCTAGTGTTATTGTCGTATTAATGATATATATAGGAATAAGTTATAATCATCATCAGCTCATTTTATGTCCCCACTGCTGGGGCACGAGCCTTCCCTGTGGATTGATAGGGAGAACGGGCTTTTAAACCACCACGCGGGCCCAGTACGGATTGGTGGTTGTTAACGACTGCTAATGCAACCGGGACCAACGGCTTTACGTGCCTTCCGAAGCAAGGAGAAGCTCGAGATGATACACTTTTGGTCACCCATCCGATGACCGGGCTTTGAGAAAGTTGCTTAACCTCAGCACTCGCAGACCGGGCGCGTTAACCACTGCGCCATCGAGCTCCTGAAATTATAATAAAGTAAAAAAATAAATGTTCAGTATTTTGTTATTTTTATATTCTGTCATCGTTCACAGCTTCACAGCGCTCCATGCCTCTTTAACTCATATACACATCCTCACACACTTAACTACAATAAGTTAGTTATTTTTTTTCTACCCTACAAATTCCCTAGAAATAATTGGCAAAAAACGATTGCCGGGTCAGCTAGTATGCAAATAAAGTTTGATGTGATTTACCGCAATAATGATCTTTATCAGATAAAAATGGAGCCAGAAGTGGGACCTATACAAGAGGTGGTGCCTTTACCGGTCGCTGGCGCGAGCGCGAGCGCGAGCGCAGACGACCTTCTGCCCGTGCCCATAGCAAACATCAAAGAAGAGGAGATCAAAATGGATGTCACCATCGTGCACAATGCGCCCACCGACTTCGGAGTAAGTAGTTTTTAACCTTTTCACCGGCCAACTATCCTGCACGCGATGTCCCGCTGTACGCCAACGTATAAATGTATTTTGATAAAGTAGGTACAAAGAAGAACTTCTATAGAAGTGCTGGCGTGGACGGCACGAAAATCTCGAACTTCTATAGAAGTTGTTGGCGGTAAAAAGGTTAAATAAACAAATCCTTTATTTGGTGCAATTCAAGTTTTTAGTTGTTTAGCCTCCGGATGCGAGCAGCAATCAACCGGTCGTTGTAAAGATCCTTGTCTTTGTCCAGTAGTGGACGTCTTTTTGGTAAGATGATGAAGTTTACAAATTCAATTATAGTGGTAATGACTGATGGTCGAGAGCTGTGTCGTAGTTATTATTTTATTTATTTATTTTATTTTCTATTTATTTAGGAAACAAACAATTATACAAAATCACATAAAATTATACATACAAAATAACACATAAACCAGTAAAGTTTCCACAATTACATTGAACAGACAATAATACATAACAATATATTAGCCTATTACATTAAAATAAATTAAATTACATGAAAGCCACTAATAAATCTTACATTATACACGTGTGCGTAAATGTTAACATTACATGTGCATTAACCATAATATAAGATTCTGTCAATAATTTTTCACTTTATTCCCATAACTTAAGGTCGAAAACTTATTTATAAATGTTGTATCCGTTTAAAGGTTAAATATACAAAATGCCGTTTTTTTTGAGAGAGACTGCTGATTGCCGAGGTGAATTTTCAGCTTCACCGGGCTTGTTTTAGGGGCGGCGAGGTACGTAAAGGGTACCTCAAGCCGTGTTGAAACGAATCACCTTCGGATGATTTCTAGAGGGGTACGGCATCGCACACTTAAAAGTGCGCGTCCCCGTGCCCTCCCAGAGTCTCCGAAGGGTTCGGATCGGATCGTACAAAATGACGTGTTGATTTGATTATTGGATGTTCACACCAAACAAATACAGTAACGTGCGTGATTGCGTACGTGTATCTCCTGTCCTGTAATCTCCTATTCCGCTTCCCAGCAAACAATTAGTGACAGTAAAATAATGTGTAGTTTTTTAAATTGATTAACGTTTACTTTATTCAGGATGATTCAAAGCGTGAATTCCTCACTGACAACGCAGCACCTCTCCCGGGCATCCCCGGCACGTCAGGGCCCGTCGGCTTCGAGCCCGGCATGTTCCGACATGACATCAAAGACGACATGGGTGCACCCAAGGTAGTTATACAATAAAGTTACTTTTGCCACAACAGCTTAGGTAGTATTTCGCGTAAAGGACGATATTTTACTTCCAACACTTTGGAGTGTTCGAAAAAAAAATTAAGTTATGCTTTCCGAAATTTTATTTTAAATATGGTCACACACAGGTGCTTGATTCTTAGCTTTCACAACCGCAAAGTCTATTGACGCTGCAAAGGCCAACAACAGTAAAAAAGAAAACATGAAACATAAATTAACCAACTCGCTTTTAACGCCTTGGTGGTGTGGGGCTAAGAAGTAGACCTAGGGTTGCCAACTATTTTTCAGGAAATTAAAGTAAATCTATCACTAACTAGTATAAAAAAAGGATTTGAAGAAAAAATAAAGTATTTTCCAAATTTATTTATTTAAGCGTTGCGTTGCGTTGCGTTGAGTATCATTCAGTAGTTCAGATTTTAAGTCAACAGGAATATTCCGTTCAAACGCACGCATTAGTCGGAAATAAAGTATTTTCTATACTTTATTTTTATTAAAAAGAATAAAGTATGGGGATGGAAAATAACGTAGGATACGTTATTTTAAAGTATGGTTGGCGACCCTAAGTAGACCAGATAACTGGAGGTCTCGGGTTCAATTCCCAGGTCGGGTAAAGCGTGTTTCGGATTGTCCGATGCATAGCCCGAGCTTGTGATCACCAACCCGCATTTGGCTATACGTAATTAAACCTATACGTTGCAAAGACTTTCAATGACAGAGGCCTTTTGCCCAGCAGTGGCTCAGTATATCGACTTTTTACTTTACTTACATACTCTTTGCAGGCTAAAAAGAAGAAGAAGGACAAGAAGAAGCACAAACACAAGCATAAGCACAAGCACAGCAGCAAAGAGAAGTCTAAAGAGAAGGAGCACAAAGACAGGTCGCTGCCGCCGCGGCCCTCTTCTAGCACGGAACACCTCAGGATCAAGGACGAGACCAGGGAGACCCTCAGCTCCTTCAGCTCCAGCCAGAGCCCTTCAGAAGATATCTCCACTATGCCTTCCAACATGAGCTTTTAACTTTTTGAGTGTACACACAATCGTCGGCTATAACCAAGAAACACTTAATTCAGAGTAAAAACTTGCAAAACGATTTCAATATTTAAAAATATCTGTTTTAGTGTTTTTTTAAATTCTATTCTATTGTCAACTTTTGCCGTCGTTGGCGTAAAGGGCATGCTATCGCTTGCCGGTTATAAGCGACTGTGGCGGACAAGTTTATCCAGACAAGTCAATCCAGCGAACGCCGAGCACCTCAAGATCAAGAACGAGACCAGGTTGACTATCAGCTCGATCCAAATCCTTTCCTTAACATAAGGTTTTAAGCTACCGCAATGGTTCGCATCCGTGCTACATTTGCAAGGTCTTTGGCCGCCTCACTTAGTTTTGTAAGAAAACCGGAATCGGAAAACCGTACTAAAGTCTATATAATTATGTAAGTGAAACGGACTCTTTGTATTGTTCATAAATACATCCAATGTCTTTCAAAACCTATATAACATTTCAATCTGCTTGGCTATTTGTTTTTAAACTAGATTATTAAAAGAATTTTTATAACTAAAAAGTTAATAAGACATTTCACGATTTCTTATAAATACTACCGAGACTATTGCTATCGGGTACATGTTAGGGTAACTTTTCTGACAGATATTTTTTTTTACTTATTCAGTACAGGGCGAAAGCGGCTTCTTTAAAATTACGAATTATTATGGCTAGTTTAATTTTATTTTTGTATAATAAACCTTCATACAGTAGATACTATTAAACTCGTTTAAAAAATCTTGAGCTTCTTGAAGACACAAATATAATTTTTTTGTCTGTCACTGTCTTAAAAGTTAAGCTAAAAACCGGTAGATCTTCATCCCTGATTGTATGTTGCTAGTTGTATAAGAGAAAGACTTAATCTATATGTGTATAATAAATAGAGAAATTATCTAAACAGTTTTGTTTTATTTATGACGTCATAAACAAATATTTTGCTCACGATGTTGACAACAGTTTAGAATTTATTTAATGCCATGTATGTGATAACATGACTTCATCGTTTTGAGATAACTCGCTCCGAGTTCACATTATCTTTATGTGTCGCAGATTGGCTAATGCTACAGATGATTTCATGGAGCTAAAGCTCGCGACATTGCACTAGATCTGGCTCTAAGCATTATGAGAATCGAATCATAAATTTTGTATTATTATTAAAATGTATTGTGTGCTAAAAGATTTACGCTCTTATCATCAGTTCTTCTGATAACGATGAGGCTTATTTAGCCACCAATATTTTATAATACCTATACTTGTGGGACGCAGCGTTTGTGAGGGAAACCAATTAATGTGACATTTCTAAGGGACTTTATTTTAACCTCGCCCAGTGTTAAATTACTCATGTAAATTTACGCCCTTTTGTCATCACATGATCACACTTATACATATATAATCGACTTAGTAGGTTCGTAGGAAAATGTCCAACAGCGCGAAACGTCTCATTAGACTATGGAGATGCTCCCAGCGCAATGAGTGTAGTGCATCTAAGATGTATTTTATTGATGCAACATTCAAAGCTACACCCAAGCCATTCTACCAGCTGTTATCAGTTCATGTTGATTTGAATGGCTGTGATGATTTAACTTGTATTATATGCGTTATTACCTGACAAGAGACAAGAAACCTACGAACGCTTCTTTGGCCTAATCAAGCAGCATTTTGAAATAGATATGACGGACATTGGTCATATCAAAAGGATATTAGGTGCATAAATTTTAGGGGAATTTGTGCGCCTATAACATCCTAATAACAATTATTTGAAAGCTAGTGCTTTTTAACTCATTTTTAAAACAAATAAATTTTAAGTACCTACTTTAAAAATGACTTATTTTCTATCATATGTGTACACATTTTAAAATAGTCGATTTGCGAAATAGACGTTCTGCTATACAGACCATCTGAGAGTTAGACGTTTTGCTACATGGACATTTTCCTAATTAGGCTTACTGCTCATTAGACGTTTCGCGCTGTTGGACGTTTTGTTGCTTAGACCTTCTGATCGTAAGGCGTTTTGCCTAGCCCTGAACCCTCTCAGCAACCTACTTAAGGATTCAGGGCTGGGCTACCGCCTTCGAGGTGATGGAGAAATCATTTCTCATCTGTTATACATGGATAACCTGGAATTATTTGCACCGAAACGCCCTGAAGGAGCACTTCTTCTGTCGTCTGACAAAAGTACTTAAAAGCCTTTTGTCGGGGGTCGCGCCTTCAACGCTTGAGTGATGCCCCTACTCACTTATTCCTTTGGCATACTAAGATAGACTAGACGCTCTGGATAGGAGAGTCCGTCAACAGCTCACAACGCATCGCATACTTCACCCACGCTCATCTGTTATGAGACTGTACATCCCGCGTAAGTGTGGAGGTCGTGGCTTTTTAAACGCCAAGACTCTCCATAACCGCGAGGTGTGCAGTCTTAGGGATTACTTCCTTAACAATGAGTGTGGGATGCACCGTAACGTTGTAGCAGTAGATAGGGAGCCTCACGCGGTCACGCTCTCTTTGGTAAACGAGAATTGGCGTAAACAAACGGTGCTGAGCACTGAAGACCGCAGGAACACATGGAAGAGTATGAAGCTCCACGAGCGGTACTACCGGGCCTTAACAGGGCCCGATGTGGATCTGCTCGCGTCGGTAAACTGGCTACGATTCGGAGACCTCTTTGGGAAAACAGAGGGGTTTGTCTGTGCAATTGCAGACGAAGTCATGATGACGAATAATTACCGGATATAATATCCTGAGGGATGGTACGGTCGACATATTCTGTCGGGCATGCTACCGCGCCGTCCCAGTGAGTCACTAAGGCATATTATTTCCGGTTGTTCTCATCTGGCTAACGGTGAGTACTTGCACAGACATAACCTTGTAGCCAGGATTATCCATCAGCAACTTTCTCTTCGATATGTAAAAATGGGAGTTCCACAAGGGTCCATTCTTGGTCCTTTTCTGTTTTTGATTTATATTAATGACTTGCCATTCTTTGTAGAGAACTTCTGTGAAATCGTATTATTTGCAGATGATACTTCACTCATTTTTAATGTAAGTAGGTGTAAGAATAATTACGACGATGTAAACAAAGCACTCTCTGATGTACTCAGTTGGTTTACTATTAATAATTTGCAGCTTAATGCTAAAAAAACAAAATGTATTAATTTTAAATTACCAAATGTCAAAAATGAACCAACCGATATAAGAATAAACGGTGATCGATTAGATTTGGTAGACTCAACAGTTTTCTTAGGTATAACCGTCAAGGGTTCAATGGAATCCTCACATTTCGAAATTGGCCGGCAAACTCAGTTCTGCTGCTTATGCCATTAGAAAAATAAGGCAGTTAACAGACGTTGAAACTGCTAGAACAGTTTACTTTAGTTATTTTCATAGTGTCATGTCGTATGGCCTCTTACTGTGGGGAACAGCGGCTGATATTGAAACTATATTCATTTTACAGAAACGAGCAGTAAGAGCAATCTATAGACTAGGTTCACGAACTTCTTTAAGAAATCTTTTTAAAGAAATTGATGTCTTGACAGTGGCGTCTCAATTTATTTATAATTGTATAGTTCTTGTACGTTGTAATATCAATTCATTTTCTAAACACAGTGATGTACACAATTTTAATACTAGAAATAAGTCAAAACTTGTAATGCCACTGTCAGGTTACAGAAGGTGCTTGGTTCCTTCTTGGGGCAAGGTATACACTATTACAATAAAATACCAAATACTGTACTAGATTTACCTTTAGATAAGTTTAAAAAACATGTAAAGTCTTTAAAAAAGGTTATTATACAGTCAAAGAATATTTAGAAGATAAAACAGCCTGGCTATAATAAAAAACATATACATAATACTACTTATAAATAGTGTCCTGCAGATAACAAAATAGCGTTGCATTGAACATTACAATTAGTTTTATTTTTATTATTATTAACTATAGTTTTTTTGACTTTTACTAGTACTGTATGATATTGTAAAAAATTAAACTGGTAAATTATGTTTTTGCAGGCTTAAATATTTTATTTAGTTATTTTTTATTTTTTGTGTTTTTTTACATGTTGTGATTGTCCTTTACATTTTGTGTTTTTATTTGTGATGGAAAGTGTCCTTTATGATAGGGCATTTTCCAATATTTATGACGCTGTAAGGGAGAAAAGAGCTGGACACTTGCTGAGTTTCTTGCCGGTTCTTCTCAGTACAAGATCTCCCGCCCAGAGTAGATAGACTTACGAACCGATGGCTTAAAATGACGTTCATAAGAGCTATTTGCCTAAACTGAATAAATTTTGAATTTTTTATGGTATTGTAGAATCTGAGGTGCCGTACTATAAGTACACGCCGGTGCCAGTTCTCGAAAATGGTTATGCAACGCTCTACTGGGATCGATCTGTTATCACGGACAGGACTTTTATTGCCAATAAGGCTGATATCATGTTGACAGATCGATATGGACGCGCCAGGCAATGCTCATCGATATCACCATTCCGCGTCACGAGGATCCTTGTGAAAGCCGAGAATGGCAAGCTCACTAAGTACCTTGACCTGGCTCACGAGGTGACCGCTATGTGGGATGTAGATTCGACGATCATTGTCCCCATTATTATTATTATTATTTCTCATGGGGACGTCGCCAGCCGAACGGACGATCCACCCGCGTTGTTGCGGGCCACTTCAACCTTTTCCCCGTATCATTGTCCCTATAGTCGAATCTGTAAACGGCCTTATAGCGAAGAGTCTCGACCAACATCTCAAGAGGCTTTCGCTAGATGGCTGGATCAAGGGTCAGATACAGAAGGCAACACTCCTGATGGACACGGCACGCTTGTCAGGAGATTTCTTTCTCTGCAGCCTTAATCGCCGGTAGCTTGAGTCCTGCTATACTTTGCTACTTTTAAATATAGACCACTTGTTTCCATTCCAATCCAAGCTGCCATCCCGTAAAATTTCAATGTACCTAATTGTACCAATGTTATTTTGTAGCGACGAAAATTATGTCTTACACTTGTGCCTCTTCCACACATACACAATTACAAAAAATAATGAAAAATATTTATCTTTTTATTTTCAAGTGCTAATTGCACTAAAGGTAAATTAAATATTTATAAAATTTATAAAAGACAGTGAAAAAATTTGTGCAGCCGCCCGGATTGCGGAAGACCCAGGTTCGATTCCTGGCTGGGTCGAGTGGGCGTTTAATTTTTTCACTGTATTTTATAAATTTTATAAAAAGTATTTAGCTAATAAAAAGTTAAGTTACCTAAGTTTAAATAATTAACATTGTATCCACTCCACTTCTCTTATCGATTGTACTATGATGCCGTCAACGGAAAGTCGAAACTGCGGCTTTGGTTCAAATGTCTTGAACGGATCAAATATCTTTTGTCCTTATTAATCGATACTGTCGGTGCTTTCACTGTAGACAGAAAACAGTTAATTTCAATATGAAATGAACCCTTTTTATATACGAAGTAGGTATATCACGTTAATTAAGATAGGTAAGTATTTAAGTAGATGCTGTTTTACGGTCAAAGCTATGTCGTTTTACATACAAAAAGCGAGCTAAACGTTCTAAAACAACAAAATTAAGTAGTGTTCTATCACGTTTTTTTTTACTAAATACTAAATCATATTAATAATTATTATTGGTAATAGGTACATCACATAATGCACAACTACACATTGCGATTGCGAATCATAATAATTTCTACTATTATAGCCTTACCTATCTATCGCAAATATAACCCAAGGATCCCTTCTTGGGGTAGGAGTACCTAGGACTATATTTCCCCTGTTCCACCTATCCCTACCAGGCTATCTCCACTGGTAGAGATAGGTGGTTGGTTCCAGTGGTTAGATGGTGGTCTTAGATTCAGAAGACGCGAGTTCGATTCGCAAAATTTGTTATTATTGTATAAGGTATGGTCTGTGGTAAGGCTGACCATCTTGCAAAAGGCTGTCGCAGCAGCGACAATGTTAAAATAATATTGATTGATATGTTGAGACAGTCAGGCATAAGATAACCAGTGCCTCAGTAATTGAATATCGGTTGTATTGCGCTTCCATCAATATTATTGTCACTTCCAATCAAGTGTGACAAGGCCAAACGCTTACCCGTTGCCGAAGTCTACTGTTTGTACCACGGTAACGAAAAAGTAACCGTAGTACCACTAGTGGTACTACTGGGTGTACCACGGTTCATAAACGGAAAAAGGGACATATACTTAATGCACTTCCACATAAAAATATCTTTAAAAAACATAAAAATATCTTTAAAAAATACAGTCTAACAAATAAAAGTTTTGGTTAAATTACTGGGTGTCAATTATCGTATGACAGTAAATATAACTATTCAATCTGGGTGACACACACTGAAGTGCCCACGTAGTGCGGATTGGTGGTTGTTAACGACCGCTCATGCAGCCGACACCAACGCTTTACGTTCCTTCCAAAGCACGGAGGATCTCAAGTTGATACATTTTTGGCCACCTATCCGATGACCGGCCTTTGCGAAAGTTGCTCAACTTCAGCAATCGCAAATTGAGCGTGTTTCTGCGCCATTTAGCTCCTCATGTAGGTAGGTTATTGTGTATAATGGGGTTGAATATAGGGTCTACGTCTGTTGCTGAATGGTGTATGGTTGTAGATACTAATATTATAAAGAGGAAACCTTTGTATGTTTGTATGTATGTATGTATGTTTGCAACGGATAAACTCAAAAACTACTGGACCGATTTAAAAAATTCTTTCACCATTAGAATGCTACATTAGCGCTGAGTAACATAAGCCATATTAAAAAAAAGTCTACCCGTGCGACGCAGAGACGGGTCGTTAGTATTGCATAAAAGGAAAGCTTTGTTAGCAAATGCTTTAGCTGACGCCCGAGTTCGCTGTTTTGTGTTTGCATAAACGTAAAATATATCTTCTGATGGACACTTGTGATTTGTTAATCCCTTTTCACTGAACCAAGCACTATTTTACATGATCTTTAAGACAATAATAGTAAGTAAGTATAGCCTATGATTGTCCTCACTACAACAGACGGGTAACTGCTTAAATGACGCACCAGTGTTATGTCAATATTCTAATATCGTCCGTAGCGATAATTAAATGTAATATAAGTAGGTAGCATTTTTAGTTCCGTATATTTTAGGGCGAAAACCTACTACGAGTACAAAATATTATTTCACGATAACTTGTTTTTTATCGTTTTAATTATTTAAATTGTAGATATCTAACAGATGTAGGATTTTCCCTTTGCTGAAAAATTGATTTTTTTACTAAAGTCCAAGCTCAAAGTATATAATTTATTTTTTCCTACCTATTACCTATTTCTATTTTTTTTTGCCTATCTTACTATAATTGTTGCAATAAGCACACTGAGATCCACATATATGGTAGGTACCTAATGAAATAGTACTACCTACATATAACAAAGTCTACGATAGTTCAGGAATTATTTTTTTATTAATTAACCGCCATCTTGTATTGTATAGGTATACATAACGACTTTCTTTATTAAAGAAACGTGGTTTGTGTGTACGACACGACGACACAAGAGGTTTTATTACTTTTTATTTTAGTAGGTACTGTAGGTATGTTTATTTACTATATTAGTAAATCTTAAACTGTCACCCTCAACCTCACACAACTTAAAATTTGCAAATTAGACATTTTAATATATAACATACTAAGTAGGGAATAGTCACACCACCCGCAAATGACACTTAAATATTTTTTTCTAAAAGCTATAGTACACTTCCTACATATCACTATAAAGCCAAAGCAATGTGATGCCATAGGAAGTCGGTCGATCTTAGTAATGTTCGCGACACCAACCGGCATGGCCGAATAAAGTTGAAATCATAATTTATTATTATAGTGGAGTGATATTAGGTATATATTCAAGGATTGTGGTTTTAGTCTATTTTAGGCGGTATCAGGATATTGAAAAAATTAGATATGGCGGCAATGCAGAATGGCAATTCTACAAAGCAATTGGATGTTGCGGTTGTTGGTGGTGGATTGGTAAGTTTTTGAGATTTTTTTGTATATTTTTTATTATGTTTCGATCGACATTAACGTCGTTGTCAAGAGGTTCAAGTTCATGACCCATACTATTATCGTAAACTTGATAATAGTATGTAGTAGTTGTATATATTACGACATAGTTAGGATTTTTAAGGAAAATATGCGATAACAGAACAGATGATTATATCTTTATAGCTGTCTTGAAGTTCATGAGTCTTTTGTTTTAAATAATTGTCAATTTGTGAGTTACGCATTTCAAGATTAGTTGAGAGCCTTTATTACATGTAGGTAAGGTTTCGTCATAGCTTGCGTCATAGCTTGTGTTAGCCCAGCCATCTCCCTTTGTGAAAAGCCTGGAGCCCTATGCCAACAGAGCTTACTTCACTATCGTCAAACTGTATCGTACTAATGTTTGAATGTTTCCCACACTCACACCAATTATCTAGCCCCAAGAAAAGCTTCCTTAAGAAACTTGTTAAAATGGTTAACTAGACAACGGATAAACATACTTAATATACTTACTTAAATACATACTTATTATACATAGGAAACACCCAGACCCGAAACAAATTAGAAAAACCGGTATTTCTAAATTGATCCGACCGGGGATCGAACCCGGGACCTCAGAGATGGCGACATCATGAAAACCGGTGTGCAAGCCACTCGACCAAGGAGGTCGTCAAAATAATGGTCTACTGACCAATTAATACTCAGTATCGTTATCGATGGAGTTAGGTAAATGAGACACATACTTAGAAGAAATGTAGGTACGAAAGATGGATCGGTTATAGGTGTAATATAGCCGAATATGTGAACCGACGATCTGGTGAAGGTTGCAGGTAGCTGCTGGATGCTGCAGGACAAAACCGGTCGTTGTGTAGATCCTTGGGGAAGGTCTATATCCAGCAGTGGGCGCTTTGGCTGTGATGATGATGATTATGATGGCCGAACCGTGGTCAAGAGACGCGTGGAGACCTGGATGTTGCGTGCGAGTTTATTCTTTATTCAAGCCTGTTATTTTCTTATTGGTAAACGAAATTTTTGTCACCTGTAGTATTGTTTGCATCTGGTATTATCTGTTTTGTTTTAATATAACTTTGTGGCTCTTCGCACTCAAAGACGTTGTCAAACTTATAGCAGAATGGCTTGCACAAAACACCCTGATGGGTCGAAATGCTTCTGGGAGCACTCATGAAGATAAGACTCACCCCATTAAGATAAGATAAGGTAAAATATAAATTCAAGTTGGCCCCATAGGTGTAATTAACTAAGTAATTAAAACTATGGAAATGTTATTTTATTTGCAGGTTGGGTCGCTAGAAGCTTTGTATCTCGCCAAAAGAGGTCATCGTGTACGTCTTTATGAATATCGTGAAGGTCAGCTGGATTTGGTTTTATTTGAAAATGCTGATTAGTTATTATAGTTTTATTACAATAATGTCAAGGGTTATTGTCATTATCTGCTTGTTATTATGCTACTACCTACTTAGCGATTACTCTAAATTTGTTAGACAGAAGATGTTTGTTATCATAAGGTAGGTAGTAAGGTATCGTAGGTATTTGGTTTTACGCACTTTTCAATACCCACTGTACTGTATAACAAAATCCAAGAAAGTACGCTACAGAAATCTTTCCTTTCGTTGGGAGGTGGAACGCGTGAATTGCGCGTAATTTTCCTAAAACAAAACACAATTAATTTAAACATGATTAAATCTAGGCATAACTGAGGTTCATGCGAAAAAGTTTCACAATCATAAAATGGAAAACATTAATAAAAAAATAACGTATGAATCGAATTCTATACGTATGTAGAGTATCATTAATACACAATTGTAATTGACAATTGATTAAACTCTGATCTCTATTGATTAAACCAAGGCCGTTTTTGTTAAAATAGTAGATAAAGACAATGAACTGGTAACATTATTTGTAAAAGTTCTTATAATTCGTTAGTTTATTTTGTCTATTCAAACCTACTTAATATTTTTCAACGTCATGATTAATCGATACTACAACCATTGGGTGTCAAGACATTTGCTGTGTTGACCACTCGATGCAGATGGTTCGACATCGAGATATTGGATGTCGCGACATTCGATGTGGCGTACCATCATTGGTTTCGTAAACGTGTTCGAATATTAAATGAAACTTACACTAGATACTTGGACGCCCAATGTCACCACAGTGCCATAGAACAATTGAATTTCTATTGTGTCTGGTTTAAGAACAACTAAGTCGCTAGGCACCCGCGCCGTCGTCATTTGATCACGAGTTTGAACTTACATTGTACTTAGTCACTGAAAAAGATCTTAAGTGAATAACTTACTTCTTATGTAAAATTAATGTTTACCTACAGAGTAAATAAGCCTACGTTTATAATAGTAAATCATAACAAACTATGACTTTGTGATAGGAGTTTCGACCATGTCATGTTAAATATTTGTTTATTCTTATCTTGTTTCATGACTAGCTGTGCCCGCGACTTCGTCCGCGTAGAATAGTGACTTTCGGCAGCATTTTTAATTTTTTAGGCAACAAAACACATAAGTACATACATTAAATTTGTATTTTACGTACAAAAAAATTGTACACAAAAATCTAATTCTAAACTAATCTTAAAAATCTAAAACTCTAAAATAATTCTAATCTAATCTATCACTAAACAAAAATTAAAGAAAAAAGTAACGTACCTGATTTTTTTTTAATTTAACGAAGAACATAATAAGTAAAACAAAAAATCGTGTAAACAACTTGAATTGTAATCAATTTGAAGGGGAAAAATTTTAATATTCGCATACGTCTCGCATAGTCGTCTGGCTTATTCCCTTAGGCATATACCCCACAGCTACGCCGCGCCGCGTCACGCCACGCCGCGCCGCCGGCGCCGCCGACCCCCGGCGCGGGCGCGCGGCGTTTGGCAAGTTTCTTACTTGCGGTCATTTCAGTTTTACATTTTGTAATGACTCCGCATGTAAAATATTCTTTATATTTTTTGTTTTTTTATTTTTATTTTCTGGGCAGTAAGTTCTTTTAAAGTAAAATTTTTACAAACTTTGAATATCGTATTTATTTATATCTAATGAAAAGCCTAAAAAATAAGTTTCAAGCTTCTAGCTTCAAAAATGACGTAATTTCCATACAAACTTTCATCCCCTATTTCAACCCCTTACAGCCCAGCCCTTCTTTCGCATTATTCTCAGGCTCTAGACTATCTCTGTACCTTTAATTGAAATCGGTTCAGTAGTTTAGTCTTGAGTGCGTAACACACAGACAGACAGAGATTATTGTTTGTAGAAATTACTGGCAACGTCTCTAGAGATGACGGTAGAGATAAATAACTAAGATAAGTCTAAAAAAAAGTAATGCACTTTTTTTAAGATTTACCTTAAGTTATGGTAGTACTCAAACATTTTAATTACTTAGGTATCATGTTTTTGTTTATTATGCAGTAACACCATTGATTTTCATTAATGGAGTGATTAAAATTCGTTCTATGGCGCTAATTTAATATATTATATGCAATTTTAATAATTTGTAATTGCAAAACTAATTTGTATAATGTTGAGTGGCCTTTTTGATCAGCTGTCAAGCGAGAGTCGTAATTGCGCTGCTGGAAAGAGTTATTTATTACACATCACTTTAATCAACAAAAATATTTGTTGTCTAATTTAAATTAACTATAATTCTATTTTTATTCTCATTTTAGTTAACATTACCGAAAAGTGAATACAACTCGCATTAGGCACTCTTAAGAGGTCTTTAAAGGCACTAAACACGTTATTGGGCTAATATGTATAACCGCGTAACCATTATTGTGGGGTCTGGGGGGTGGGGGAACCCCCCCTTAACCCTCCTTACCACCCTCCGGAGAAGCATAGTTTCGGAGATATGCAATGAAGAAATTTTGAGGTCTATTTTGAATCTGGGGTAGCATTTGAAATTCGCATCTCGATTTATGGGAATCTCTCAAATTGCGGGGTATGGGGGGGAGGGGGGGAGGGGGGAGCCCCCCCCCACTCCGATGTCCTCTCGTCACCTTGGAACCAGCAAACCGGCGACCATCGCATCGTCCTCATCTGAGGAGGATGCTTCGAACGCCGGCATGGTAGAGCCTGACGAGATCATGGGAACCACTCTGCACGGTCCTTTTTTTTTGATGCGGAGTGTAAAATCTGCTAACAGACGCATCAGCAAGCAAGAGGGGTCTCGCTGGCTGTCCGACGATGGCCAATACTCTGCTCCAGGGCCGAAGCCCTTCTCTAGAGAAAGCGAGTCAAGGCCGACTCGGTAAAAACCACTCCAATGTCCTCTCGTCACCTTAGAACCAGCAAACCGATGACCATCGCGTTATTCTCATCTGAGGAGGACGCATCGAACGCCGGCATGGTGGAGCCTGACGAGGTCATGGGAACCCTTTCGGACACTTCCACATCCCCTCTGTGACTGCTCGCCCTGTAGATGGGCGAGCCCCTGTTCCGCCCCTGATTGGGGCGGGTGACCGCCCTCGAAAACCTATCAACAGATTATCTTGATACCTATCAACAGTAATAGCCATTACATGCATTAAGAGAGGCCTATGACTAGCAGTGGACTGATGTGGGCTGATGATAATTATGATGACATATAATTTTACGCAATTATTGTTGTGAACAAATTACAATTTGAAAAAATACAAAGTGTTGATAAAATTCCACGAGCGGGTTTCGAACCCCCAGAATTCTGATTCTCCTCTGGCTTATAAAGTAAAAAGTAGATAGTGTTGATTAATTTCAGCGCGTTGGATTGAGCCACCACGATAGCATAGTTGGCAGTGCACCTGACCCGGCATGTCATAGGGTGCGGTTTCGAATCCCGCTCGTGGAATTTTTTCAACACTGTCTTTTTTCAAGACGGTGATGATGATGAAAATGGTGATGATGATGACGATGATGATGATGATTGTGATGATGATGGTGATGGTGATAGTGATGACGATGATAATGATGATGATGATGATGATGATGATGATGATATACTTTCAGATATTAGGAAAACTCCGCAAGCGCGCGGCAGGTCTATCAACTTGGCTCTGTCGATACGAGGTCGGAGAGCGCTGAAAGATGTGGGCCTGGAGAAGCATATGATCGAGGAGCACGGCATCCCAATGGTAGGGCGGATGATCCACAGGCGTGACGGTTCCACTTACGTGATACCTTACGACGCTAGAACCAACCAGGTAATGTTCATAATAGGAATGTTCACAATAATTAATTCCAGAATATTAATCGTATAAATGAAACACGTAACAGTTCTTTGAAATATAAAACAATTTTTATATTTGACCTATGCATGAATACGCATGAAATCTCACAAAACCTATTTATTTTTCTCTTTTCCAGTGCATCTATTCGGTTGGAAGAAATTACTTAAATGGATTACTATTGGAAGGTATGTGTTTTATAAGATATTTGTATTCGTTTTTGTAAATTATAAATGACCTCTTAAAGGTTCTTACGAGTTCCCTGAGTCTACAGCATACATTATTATGTTTTTGAAATAAACATATTAATAATCCTCAAAGTCCTCTAATGTTTGACTATCAAACATTTGGCCAAGAATTAAGTAGTTGAGGTATACGATACTTTTTTAAAGTTAGTTGCCTTTAGTGCTGTATGGTGCTGTGAAACATTTAACGGCATCAAACTCTAATCTCAAACGGGGTGCCTTGCCTCAGGCACCACAGGTCAGGCTACCATGACTTGAAACGTTCTCAACCTTTTTCTTCTACTTTCAGAATCAGAGAAATATGATAATGTTGAAAGACATTTCAACTACAAGCTGGTGGAAGCCAACTTAAGGAAGGGCTCCTTAACATTCACGAAGTAAGTAATAAGAGATCGTGAGCACGATCTACTTACGTTTATATTAAATTAAATTTAATTTAATATAAACTTAAATTTATTTCATAAGTGCTTTTAAACATTTTTTTTACCTATTTTTGTTACCCATTCAGTACGTTTTTCTACTGTGGAGAAAAATAGGCGCAAGCAACTGCACAGCTTTTGCAGAAGTAACGACATTAACAAAAAAAAATATACCGTACAAATCGACTCATCTCCGGATTTCATACACGTTTCCAGAACTGACACCAAGGAGAACGTTACCGTAAACGCTGATCTGATAATCGGTGCCGACGGAGCCTTCTCCGCGGTCCGCAAGGCGATGATGAAGCAGCCTCTGTTCGACTTCAGCCAGCAGTACATTGAACACGGCTACTTGGAGCTGTGCATACCGGCGGATGAGAGTGGTGGCGTAAGTAGCATTATGTATCTTATTTTCAAGAGTCAGAAGAATGGATATTAGATGCTCGGATTGAATGCGAGAATTCATGGTTGAAACCACGTTGAAACTCACAGCTCGGTTAGACTACTGACGTGAACCCATGCTTTACACATGCAAATTAGCTTTTTAGGTTGATTAACAGGACTTTTATTAACTTTTTTTAGTATTATTTTATAAATACTCCCCTTTTGAACGCCAAGCAATTTAGACCGCGATGTGCTCCCAGCGCCAAGCTACAAATCTATAACGAATAATACTAAAAAGTAGTGATGAGGGCAATTGTTCCATCAATAAATTATATTTACGTGTTTTTTTCCTTAAAAGGTTTCATATAAATTAAAATAATAAAATTCTTCGTTTTATTTCACAATCCCGGTAATAAGGAAATAAAAACAAAACAGATACATAACTAGGATCAGCCATAATAAATTGGGTAGATCCCTATCGTCATATGACGTCATCACTTTGTCTTCCTAACAAGACTGTGGCGCCCATCATCATCATCATCATCAGCCTACACACGTCCATTGCTGGACATAGGCCCTCTCCAAGTGCACGCCACTGAGCACGTAGCACGTTAAATTCTGTTTTTATTAGGGATGTCCATTAGGGTGGAGCGTCAAATGTATGAAGAAAAGTAAATCTTATCATAACAATCTCGAATACCTAAAAAAGGTTGCATATAAGTATTATATTGAAAAAATATTTTTATTAACTCTTTTGGATATATTTTTTAGCCCTCTACCTCAGCTTAAAGTTTAGAACATTTTATAGAAATTCGTAGTTTTTGACATTTGTTTACGGTGAAATAAAATAACAAAACGGTTTATTTCTTAAATTAACGTTGTAATAAAACACTTTTTTCATATAATATTAATATTAATCTAAAAAAAAATAAAGTTTTGTTCAAAAATATATATTTAAAATTTGTTCATATTAGTTAACTCACATCAACACATCGGCGCTGTAGTATCATATTATAGTTATGACATCAAATAATATTTTTATTTATCTACTTTGTATCTAGAGCAAAATAAGATGTTGCCTTTTTAAAATAATCAAAAGCCTCTATTAAAATAAAAATGTAAGTTTAGGGTTTTAGGTATTACGAACAAAGAAAAACAAACCAATTGTTTATGTGTATTTATTAATAAACGTTCTAATTGGACATTGTCTTCTATAAAAGACGTGGCGTGTGGAGCACGAAATCGTTTGTCTTCTATACATGTCCGTGGCGTTAAAAAGGTTAAGGCTTTTCTCCTTCCTTTTTCCAAAAGTTCTGAAACACGTCTATCTTAATTTACCCATAATCGAGTAACCAAAAACCGTTTTTCATGTCAGAAATCCTGAGCCCAACATTGGGTTGGGTTGGTATGATTATGATGATAAAATCATAATTGGGAGAACGTTTTACTGGAATTAGCATTTAAAACCCACGGTTGTTCTGCTTTTGAGTACCTATAGTGTAGTAAAAAAAATATAATAAAATACAATTCTCATTTAATAATGGCAGTAAGTTGTAATTTGAAACAATATTACCCTACGATTTTATATTCCCATGTTTTTTTGTTGTTTTCTTCTTAAATATAAATCTTTATACCCCCGGTAATTTCAGCAAACCTCGGTACCACTTAAAGACAACATAAAATATAATATAATACATGTTAATCATCCCGATATCACAATAAATACAAATATTTGTATTTGTATTACTCTAATTAGGGACCAGCACCAGTGGCACCAGCTATTAAGCTGGTGCCACTGGTGTGTTCGACAGGAACAGGCAGAACAGACAGGTGTTCCTTTAATCATTTAAAATCCCCTATTTTTTCAGCAACAGATTTTTGTCTTTAGCAACAGACAGACACACATACAGACTTCCTAGCTGCTTCCTAGCTCTTATCGCGTAAAATTTCAATGAAAATCTATTAAAATTCTCTTAGAATAATTACGTATAGAAAGTAAGTCCGCGCGACCATTTTGAAGCACCTTTTTTGGAGCCAGACATGGCTCCAAACGCCGAGTTTTCAATGTACACTACGGATTTAAAAGTGTATGTGTGCGTGCGTGTCGAGCGCAAGCAAGTAATCGACACGAAAGTGTGAATCGGTTTAGTGCTTTGCTTTTGACAGAGCGCTTGTATGAAGACTATCTTTCTATACGTAATTATTAATAGAAAATTCTATTAATCTAGTAAAATGTATCTTGAAAATGTATTTTATTTCTTAGCGACGAAAACTGTGCCGCACACAACGCTTCAAGTGTCGAACTCTGCTGCCACTTCAATATGTTAATTGTTTATAAATACAAAAAAAATCTAACTAAACTTTCCTAGACTTACACCAATTATCTAGCCCAAGAGAAGCTTCGTTATGAAACTCGTTAAATGGTTACTAGACAACGGATAAACATACTTAAAATACATAGTTATTATACGTAGAAAACACCCAGACCCGAGACAATTTAGAAAAACAATAATTTCTAAATTGACCCGACCGGGGATCGAACCCGAGACAACCAGTGTACAAACCACTCGACCAAGAAGGTCGTTATACTAATGAAACGAAAGTTAGTTAGGAAGTAGAAAGTTAATTTCTTTTTCTATTTAGTTCAAATTTTGATCCACACAGTTCTACGATGAAACAAAATAAAGATGCAGCCGTCCCAATAAATAGTATAACGTAGTGATTGTTTAAATCTCTCAAGCGAATTTTCTTGAAAACATTCGTTTTTTTTTGTACAATAGAAATGTTCTGAAAAAATTTTATATCAAGATAATTTGTTAATATCCCACTCTCAAATATGTGCAATGCATTTTTCCGGAATTTGTGCAACAATGGGAATCCACGGTGTAAATAAGACGTGAGAATATGGTCAGTAGAAAAACCCCAAGCTTCCAGTTTGTTATTTCCATCTTTATCCTTGTATTTATTCTGCCTTATGTTATAACTGTACGACATTTCGATTGCATAAAGATCTTTCCTAGACGCTACGACGTCCAACGAACTTTCAAGATATCTACATTGCGAAATATCGGCATTAGGAGGTAAGCTATGATTGTACGTGTACAAGAAAAAGGTGCGAACGGGGTCGCTTATACAAGCCTTCAAGGGTAAAGTGTTCAAATGTTCTGGGCTGATATGCTGAACTTGTTTAACGCGCGCTGTTATCAAGCTGTATAGGGCTGTGGTGAAAAATTGGCTTACAAAAAATGTTAACCAAATCCAACATGTCAGGACTGGACGCAATTTAATAAGCCGCAAAAGGCTCGTATTACCATTGCCTATGTAAAAGAAACCCCACAATTTGACAAACAGTTCCATGTGCCCGTGAAATAATTTGTAACTTTTTAATATAAATGTGCTAATTAGCATAGTAAAACCAAAAAATAATAGCAGTAAAATCCATGTGTCTTGATCAAACTCTTCATACAGATCCTTCCAAATGGGTTCGTCAAGAGCTGCGGTGTACAAATTGTAGCGTCCAAAACTATATCCTTCAATGAAGGCAAAAACATTAACGCGATTTTTTATTAAAATGAATCCACCACTTGCGATGTCAGCTTCGTTATTTTGTATATAGCCTAATAGACCCGTTACGGTGTGATTAGGTAGAACGACACCGAAAGTTTCATCTGGGCCAGGCATTATATATTGCAAAGAAACACCTTCTAGGTCAGCTAATATGTCTAAAAGATATTGCTCTACTCCACTTACTTGTACACCATTAGCGGATTTTTCATCAGGTTCAATTATTATATAGGGAAGATCTTCATATAGTATTACTCTCACTGAACAATTTTTGAATTGGTTTAGATCTTCTTTCGGAAAATAGTCTGCACTAGTTGTCTGATTGCAACTTGCAACTTTTTCCACTCTGTCGTACCGCTGGCCACAGTTACCGTTTTCAAACGGATAATAGGTAAATATATCAGCATCGTATGTATTTTCTTTTATGAAAACTACGTAATAAACTCTAAATTTCAAAAATATATCAAAAATATCTGTAATATCGTCATCAGTTACTTTACTGGAAAATACAAGAACAGGTGCTCGAGGGTTCCATAGATTCTTCTTTGCGCTTATAGTCATTAACTTTTCCAATTCCGCCACATTTTCAGCTATCATTACATGTCCTGTAGTGGGCATCAGCCAATCGCTATCTTGAAGCCCTCTTGTAATAACACTATAACAGCTATTGCTACTGATGGTTTTAATTACATCAATGTCACTATCCGAATACATTAACGATACAATTGCATTGCATGAAAAATGATTATTCATTATTTTTAATATACATTGACTTTCCGGATAATTTTCTAGATTTTTGTTTAACGTCTCTGATAATAATGTACAAGTCGACGAGCGACACAAAATAAAAAGCAATAATGATACCGCAGAGCCTTTGAAGTACATTGTGTCGTTGATGTCTTGTGTTAAACTGCCGATATACATTAACCTTTGAATAGCATTGAAAAAGCAATTTGTATGAGTATTTTTTTCGAAGCAAATTGATGTTTTGTAGATGACAGTAATGGTTGTAAAATTTATTTTAAAATGCAGCTGGGCGGGGTGTAACGGTGCGATTTGATTAATAGTTTCAGATGCCCCCTAATTACCTACACATTTGGCCAAGAGGTAATTTCATGATGATTGCCCTGCCGAATCAAGACTGTTCGTGGACAGTGACGCTGTTCATGCCATTTACTAACTTCAACCAATTGGACAGTAAAGAGAAGCTTTTAGAGTTCTTCGAGAAATACTTTCCGGATTCTATATCGTTAATCGGAAAGAAGAAGTTGATTGAGGACTTTTTCGGAGGTTCACCATCGCCTTTGGTGGCTGTGAAGGTAGTTATATGTTATCTCATTATAATGTAAAAAGAGTGAATGATATTTTTAAACTGTAGATTAGCCATATGTACTTTTAGTTCTTGTGTTGTCATGTACAAGTTTAGACATATACTTTTGATACTACTATATTATTATACATTTGGCTGAGATGATGATTTTCAGCCAGAATTCTAATGTTATTTTTTACTACCTACGGCTAAGCACTTGGCCTTCTTCTCAGCTGATGTTAAGTGACGATAAGACCGAAGATGGAAGCGCACTTCACCCGGAACCCTCAACTACTGAGGCACTAGCTATCTTATCTCTAGCTGCCGGAACACAACAATGCTACAAACAAAATTTAAACGGAAACTAATTAGTAAAAAGGTATCATACCTTCTTTATATCCGAAGTTTCGACCGAGTTACAACGGCCGTGGTATTAGTTTGCGTTAATCCCCGTTTAAATTTGTTTAAATATGGAACGCGAAAGTTTAAAGTGTATAATGATATAATGATGTTATGGCGACAAATTTAGATAAGACTGTAGTAGCTAGCCAAGCGGACAATCAAGCCCTACCACCAACCAAACCGAGTACACAAACATGTACATTCCCCCGGGACCACTGGGTCAGAGACTGCGGTGGTCTTAACCACTAGACAGAGGCGGTAAACATATATATGAAGGTTTTAAATATTAGGTCCTTACCTATGAAATTGGCGTTTTGTATGAAGATTTTTTATAAAATTTTATTTTTCATACTGACGTTTTTTTAATTTTCTTAGCATCTTTTTATTTTAACACTATAAAAATGTAAAGTAATGTATTTGTTTCACTAGCTAAATATAGCAGACATTAAAAAGAAAAAAATCAAGTCCCTTTAAAGCTACAATGAAACAAAAGGACAATTCCGCGAACAAAAAAGTTAGTCAATTAAAAAAAAAAATTGGGCGATAAAGACACAAAATTAATAATCATTGTTATTACTGAAGCCTAAGTAACATAGTCCTAATTAAAGGCGTATAATAATATTAACAACCCGTATTGACTTTTAGAAGTAATACACCTATTATTAAGTGAGGAAAAAACGTAAATTTCATAGGTAAGGACCCAATATTATGAATATGTTCCAGTGTCGTCCCTACAACGTAGATGATAAAGCGTTGATAATTGGGGATGCCGCTCACGCCGTGGTCCCATTTTACGGTCAGGGCATGAACGCTGGCTTCGAGGACTGCACTCTCCTGGATCAGCTATTCCAGAAACATCACGACGACCTGTCTCACATCCTTAAAGAGTTCTCGGGAATAAGATGGAAAGACACATATGCTATCAGCGACTTGGCGATGTACAATTACATAGAGGTAAGGATAATTCAAGTTATATATTTGTAATTGGTTATGTATAACCAATTGTTCTTTCTACCACCTTGGTGAATGTATTTCATTTTCAAAAATAAGAAAGACTGCCTTTTTTTGATTTTTGTCTGAGTTATGTGTGTGGGAGGCCTTTGTCCATCAGTGGACGTCCTTTGGCTGAGTTGATGATGATGATGATGCATGAAACTAATTAAAATAAAAAATAAAACCTATTTTCAAATAAAATTTAGTTTTAATATTTGAGGAAGTCTCGCCATAAGACGTTAATTCTCCTATACACACACAATGGATCAGTTTGGTCCTATGCATGCTAATGGAAGTCCATTAGCATGCATGGGACCAAACTGATCCCACTTACATTGATCGGTGTTACTAAAACCGTCCAAGTCATTACTTTCATCGTATCTATTCCAAAACTTTGCAATTACGTTTGAAGTAGCTTTGTGATAAAAATTGATACCCCTGATTATCAATTTTTATCACAAAGCTACTTCACTTACAATTCTACTCACATTTAAAGAATTAACTTTGGGTCAGATTAACGAGACGCTATTCCCAACGTCCACGGCAAGTTCTACCCTGCCATTGGCTTACTAAACACTAATTAAACGTAATTGCTTTTATTCAGAAGTTTTTATATTTATTAATTGCTACGAAATCAAGATTGAAGATCAAGGTTAAGCTCAGTTCTCATTATTTTTAATTACATTTTTTTTGTATACTTTTGTTTAATATTAACTCAGGCATATGCCTCTACTCCACTTGGCCCTCAAAAATGCTAATTCAAGAACGTCCCGATAGTGTGTCGGTAGTCTAATTTTGTAAATTTTCTTTCACAAATTTCAAAATGGTGAGGACAGCTAATAAAGCATAATGGGCAACATTAGCTTTTCCAAACATGCCCGCAAGTTGCTTTCACGTCTCGTTTGAAAGACTTTTAAGAGATAAAATGGTGTTACAAAAATGTTTTTACAAAGCTCACGCCATGACGACACTAAGTACTCCAAAGATGTTTGTACTCAGCCGTTGTCAAGTATAGTAACAGGAGCAAGGTATTTTAAGTATTGAGCTCCAGTCCTTACGAAGCTGGTTGTATGTCACATCTTCTCATAAAATATTATGCCGGTAACGGTAGTCAATGATTGAATCCAAGTGATTGCGAGTAGCACAAAACAAAAAATGATACTTGGGAGAGGCCTTCGTCCAGCAGTAAACGTGCTTTGGATGAGATGATTCTGCGAAGAATGAACTGAACCATCAGAAAAAATAAACCAATCTAATTATTTCATGTTTGTACCGTCTTCAGATGAGAGATTTAGTGACTCGCCCATCGTACAGGCTTCGCAAGGCGTTCGATGATCTGATGTTCTGGGCGTTCCCTAACTTCTGGGTCCCTCTTTACAACTCTGTGACCTTCACCACGATGCCATACAGTCAGTGTGTTGAGAACAGACGCTGGCAGAACAAGGTAAATCGTTAGTGTACCAAATTTATTGTGCTTGTAAAGTTACAAAATATATATTTTATAGTAACGATGGTAAAATGACTCCGTTCACTAGCAGTTCTCACCTTGCCGACCCGCAACTGGTTGATTACCAGAAATCACGGTTTAATCTTGGGGGACTACCATACTAACTTTAAACAACAGACGAGAAAAGCAAGAGAATTATTTAAATTAAAATATGAGAGACCTTCAAACAAACATAAGTAAAACGCTATATCTATAATATAGAATAATTGATACTCGTATTACTCTAGAATCTCCAGTGCTATCTCTTGACTTGGCTCACAACTATTTTTACAAGGTTGTTTTTACTGTCGACCATTAATTAAACGGCCAGCCCTAGCTTGACCAGCTTCGCAATTAACAAGTCTGCGTCCACATTGAAGTATTTGTTTTTCTATTCTAGAAGGTCTCATCAACTCTATACATATATTATTATAGACTTAATAAAATCATTTAACTTTCATACTCAATTTATATCAAGAAAGGAATCAAAATGTTAAACACGAAATTATTTTCTCACAATGTGTAGGTAAATTTTTGGTAGAAACTTACTGACTTGTATTAATATCAGCTTTATTATATTATTATTAGTCTTAATGTTTTATGCAAATCATTATGTTAAAATATTATTTGATTTTCCAATAAAAAAAAAAAATGTCCAAATTTTGTGTTTTAAACTTTTGTAGATTTCATTAAACCTATATTGATGTTATGACTGACTCAGCCATTCGAAATTATCTATTTAAAATAGAGTAACTACGAACCTAAAATTAATGAGTAATCATCATTATAAAATCTTGAAATAGTAGTGACAGTGACAACAACTTAGTGACAACTTATTCATATTTTAATATAGTTTTTCCTAAAAAAAATTAGATGATTTATAATTATTATTAGTAATGTGATTTTAATTACTGTTATTTCTGTTTTGGTTTCAGACGTTATTTACTGTGATTATGGCTTTTATGGTGTTTGCATCTATTGGACTGTTTTACCCCAGGAAATTAAATGCATTAGCTTACTATGCTTATCTATGATTGTAATGCATACACGCAAGAGCCCGTTATATTTTAAAGACATGCAATTTGTTTCTATGTTCTGTCTTATACGTTGTGATAATTTTTGTTTAGTTATTGAGTATTGTTCTTTTGTTAAAAGTATTTGATTTTATTTTTGTGTTTAAATTTTATTTATTCATTGTTTTTGTTATTACAATTAAATCAACTCAGTTTTCTAAACAATTCTAAAATAAAAGTAACAGATATAAATTTATGTTGTTCAAATTATTTATTTACCTTAAATTAAACACATACCTAATTACTTCAACAATGTTATAATAATGTGAAATTTCGAATTGTAAATAGTGTTTACACAATAGTAGTTACACACATATATTCATTGTAAATAAAGGTAGTGGTTAAATATTTTTTTGAGATCTAGGGCTTTCAAAGACTTGAGTATGAAACGGACATACTTTGGATGACACATGATAACTTCAAAGTTTATTTTCGTTTATCTTGTTTCACGTGTCACTATACTCGTATTACACCGCGCCGCCCCGTACAGACTAGGGGCTTATTAATAAACAAAGTTCAAGCTTGGAGTAGTTTTTCCGTGTTTTGTCTCTTTTATACTAATATGAAATTAAGTTTACATGACGGGAACAAAACACGAAGTTACTACTCCAAGCTTATACTTTGTTTATTAATACGGTGGTAGGAGTCGAAGTGGTCGCCAATCCCGAAATCAGACGGAATAATCATCATCACATTACTGTATAACTAAAACAACGACTACAACAACGCTGGATATGGCCCAAGACAAATAAAAAAAAACACAAATAACAAAAAAAAAACCAGTAAATAGTTTTCATTCTCAAGAAGTAATCATAGGTATGCGAAGCTTGTGCTTAAGATGTAAGCAAGATTTATATCGATAGTAATCAAGAATCCGTACACAAACACTTCAACTTCTTAAATTTTTTTATTTTGCATTTACCATGCAATTTTTATTTCGAATATTACATTACATTACACTTGAAAAATCGTTGGGATTTTAAAGGCAGTTAATAGTCATACAATTAGAAATAAATTCAACATGATTGACAAGTATATTTTTAGGTGCTAAATAACAAAAATTAATGTACTTACTTTCTAAACACAGACAATTATTTTTAATGATAGTTTTACTGCCATAGAGCTTGTAGATTATGGTACTTTTGACAAAACACGCACCAACATAATTGTGATATTCAAAATTCGTCGTCAATAAAAGTGATTGATTTAGAACTATGATTATATTTTGTGCTTTTACATGTCATATTTTTTTTCTTTTAAACGAATATCGTAACATTACTAGTCGTGGCAATCTCTACAGGAAAATGATCAACCCATCTTTGGGTTCCGTAGAGTTGTCGTCCAAAGCTAATGCGGTAACGCCTGGTTTTCCGTCTGTCAAAATGTTACATTACCATTATTACCACAATCTCAGAGGCAATGAGACGAGCCACTGTGCAAGCAAGTTCTGGAGGGGCTTATATCCACTTCGATTGATATGTCAGAACTCGTTCGTCTCACTGCCGTCTCCCAGAGAGATTCTGGCCCTGGCTCCAGGCATTACCATCTGCCAATGTCGATACCTTATTGGACGGGCCGCCTCTCACTCTAGCGGTCTATCTTAGTCTAGGCGCTTGGGTAGTCCACCTTCACCGCTGCGGTAGTGGAGAAGCTGTTGACGAGCTTGGCCACCACGGCCTACGATACGCTCGCAGTGCTGGACGTATGTTGTGTCACTTCTCTCTAAACAGCATTATCCGTAGTGCATTTGCCACCGTTGGTTTACCGGCTGTCTTAGAGCCAGCTGGTATTTCTCGCAGCGATGGCAAGAGACCTGACGGGATGACCATAGGGCCCTGGAAGCTTAGAAAGCCGTTAGTGTGGGACGCAACCTGTGGTGACACCGAGGCTCCGACACATGTAAGCGCCACCTCACTTCATGCTGCGGTAATCGCAAACGGCACAAATACGCAAACCTTGGTCGAAATTATTCATTTGCTCCGCTTGCGGCGGAGAAACTGGGTCCATGGGGGCCGGAGGCCAAGCAGCTTGTTAAAGAGTTGAGTGCTCGCCTTAATTAAGTTATGTTCCTTTTGTTTTATTTTTTTCTTTAATGTAGTAAGATAAGGTAGAAATATGTTTCTTTTATGTTATAAATAATAATAAATAATAAATATTTCCCACACTCACACCAATTATCTAGCCTCAAGAAAAGCTTCCTTAAGAATCTCGAGAAATGGTAAACTAGACAACGGATAAACATACTTAATATACTTAAATACTTACTTATTATACATAGGAAACACCCAGACCCGAAACAATTTAGAAAAACAGGTATTTCTAAAACGATCCGACCGGGGATCGAACCCGGGACCTCAGAGATGGCAACACCATGAAAACCGGTGTACAATCCACTTGACCAAGGAGGTCGACAACGGATCGTCAGATCTCGAAATTTAATTATCCATCAAACATTTCTGTATTTTCTGACTTTATAATTAACCACAACACTTTTCTTCAAAATAAAGGAAGTTGTATTTTATAGATTTAAAATTATACTTAAGTTAAAAAAAATATCAAATTTCCAATTTTTAAAAATGACCTTTTTGGGATACCTACTCAATAAGTTTATAGTTATGTAATTAGTAAAGAAGAACAACTACTTACTTATGGCGATATACTCGTATGTTAACCACATCCATGAAATTGTATAAAATTACTGAGAGTGAAAACTAATGAGAGTTATAAGCTCAACTTAGTTTGGCTACATAATGACCTATTTTATGAGGGTATTTCTTGCCAAAAAGTTCCACCACAAAAGCAGTAGTTGATATTATGGACCCCACAAAAAGAACAGCGAAATGTATTCGAAAGTCTCCCAATACGAACTGTTTGAAAGCCCTCTTTTTCTTATTGTCTTGAGATAGAGGAGGGCTATCCCAGTTCTTGAAAATATCCACTAAACCAGCCTCAAACATGTGATAAGCGTGAATCTGCAATTGATCTCTTAAAACAAATCCTTTATATAAATAAAAACTAAGCGCAATAGCGCTTGAAAATTCCCAAGAATCTAATTTGCGGTGACCATGCGCATCTAGAAATTCCTTTTCTCGCGAGGTATAGGATGATTTTATCTGCACAGTGTACAAATCATTCCTGGCAGATACGGTCTCCAAGGCGCCATCAATCGTGTTGCAAGCAGGTATATTAACACTTTCTGGCAAAACTTCGTTATAGGCAAAATAGAAGAATGTGCGTATGACCTCGCTCATGCAAGGCTTGTATGGAATGGTGGTCAATTTCTCGTGACTTATTTGCCGTTTGATTTTGGTGCGACTAGTTATCAGACCGTACATGTCGGAGTTGTAAAAATTGGTAAGAAGAAATGTAAACCAAATCCAAAAAATCATAACTGCTCTTATCCTTCTTTTCCTAGAAAAACGTTCAGCACCATTCCCTAAAAAGAAACCGTAGAGGTTAACAAACAGATGTACTCGATTATATGGTGTTTTTGGTGATATATTAAACAATTTAATACACACAACTACAATTAAACAGTAGTAGAGTAAAATCAGTAGCCATGTTTCCGTATCAAACTCTGCGTAAACCGTTTTCCACATTTCGTCTTCATCAGCTGCAGAATACAGATTAAAAGAAGCAAAGTTAAAGCCACATATAAAATCATATAAATTCACTCTGTTCTTTATCAAAACTGTCGATCCCATTGCCACATCAGCTTGATTTCTTTGTAAATAACCTAAGAGCCCTGTTGTTGTGCCATTTGGCAGGACAACTCCAAAATTCTTCTCATCTTCTATCTCTTCGTACGTCAACGTGAGATTAGATGAAGATGCAAAACTATCTAGAACAAATTGTTCTACAATGGGAGTTCCAGATTTTTCAACATACTTCACTACTTTAAAATTACAGTTGGAATAATTTGTAATCACTCTTTTTTGAAAATAATTTGTATTGTTGACAACGTTCTTACAAATTCCAACATTTAAGGGAAATGCGTCATTGGCGCATTTGCCGTCGTCGAAAGGAAAGTAGGTAAAAACGTACGTATCCTCTTTTAGTTTGACGAGAAACGTAACATCGTATACTTTGTAGGTCACTAGTAGCAGGAAAATGTCCTTGATATCGTCGTCTGTATATTTCTGCGTTGAAATTATAAAACGAGCTCTTGGGTTCCAAAATGTTTCTAGTTTTAATTCAGTAATTACTATTTTCACTTCACGCGCAGTTTCTGTTATAATAAGATAAACTCCATTGTAGATCCACCAATCATTCATGTGGTATGTCCTTACTGTACAACTATAGCATTGCTTTTCACTTATTATTTCGAAGAGGCCAGTTATTTCTGCTGTGTTGCGTACTATAATAGTCAACATATCGTTGCATGAATAATGTTTCTCTAAAATTTGCGTTACACATCCAGCAGTTGAATCCTCAACATTGACATAGTAAGTCAATGAATTAAATTCTACACTAAGCGTTAGCTTAAAACTGTATGTAATTAGAAAGAAAAATAAAAAAACTTTCTTTGGTGACCTCATGTTACTGAATGATTTTTATAGTGAAACAATTAGGTTTAAATACCGGTAACAAATAATAAGCTTAGCTGTAATTGACTAATTGTAGCGTATGTGTCGTGGTTGCGTGACTAACAGTGAGAAATGAGGACTAGCTTGTGCCGGCAGTTCCACCCAGTTTCAATAAAAGGACTTTTCAAAGAAATGACGTTTTAGTTGGACATTTTGCGAAAACTACATTTCGAGAACACAATGCTATGAGTCGTCTTGTCAAGATATAATTCTATATCACCCGTCCAATCTGAATTCTCAGTGTTACAAAAAGCTCCTGACATTATCATACTTAACAAAGCTTATGGACCAGTGCAAAATAGTCGAAATTCCTGTCTGTATGCCGTTATGCACCGGCTGCCTTAGCATATTCTAACATGCAGAATGGTCTGTACAGACTGACTTAGATGTAGTAGTGTTGTTAATTAGGAATTTGAAGCTAGCAGTCTGTCTAGAAATCAAGTTCCTAAACTTTTTGAGTGATTCACTCACTCAGTAGTTCCCTATATTAATTTTTGGAACATGGAATGAAGATAAAGGCACTGCAAATTAAATTAACACTAAAATATAAAGGATTTTCAGAACAATGCTGACTTTTCCACGGAACCCACTTTAGGAATCGCTGGTCTAGAGAAGATTATGAATGCATTTATATGTATGGTAATCCGCATCGTTGAAATTGTTAGTCTAACCCTACACAGTATAGAAGCGGTCAAGCATTCATACTATGCATTTGGCAGTGTGCATCAAATTGCTCTTTTTGTCCAGATTTTAAAGCAAAGCTAGCTAATCTTTTAATGCTAAAACCGGGGAAAGTTTCAGAGTGCTAGCTTTTTGTAGTTAGCAGTGAAACGTTGGAACTAAAAGGAGATAAGTAATTATAATGTAAAAACATTATAATTACTTATCTCCTTTTAGTTCGTAGTATTGTTTTCTAAAGTTTACGCGAACACTACACATTGACATAAAACAACTTTTACGGATCTTCTCGCGTTTATTTTACACATTACTTGTTTATCCTGGCTTTTCGAACCCTTTGCAGGGTCCGTGGTCACAGGGAGACTCTATAAGTAATAAAAATAAGTAATGTGTTTGTGTTAATTATGTAAAGTGTAAAATAAACGCGAGTAGATCCGTAAAAGTTGTTTCATTTCAATAATGTTTTTGATTTAAGTTATTGTGGAAAACAATGAGGGAGACGTATATAGGCTGATGATGGTGAACACTTCAGGGTGCCAATTGCGAGCTTCATTCGCCATTCGATCACGTTAACGAAAACGTGAATTTGTATGGCAAAATGTTAACTCCTCTCGTATGCCGCCAGGAGGCGCTGCTTCAATGCCATACTAATTTTCGTTTTCGTAAACGTAATCGAATGAACACGGATAGTCAACAAAACTCACACTCTAGGCCCCCTTTAATGTTTTGTTATTATATATGTATGATACCTAAATCTTTTTTTTTGCATTAAGATTTTTAATTTATCTTTTTGAGCTTTTACAAGGAGGAGGAGGTTAGGATAAAAAACCACAACATATCCACTTTTGTCAAAAAGACAGAAACCGAAAAAAACTTAATAATTCTATGTACTTATTTTTATATTTTTTTTAAGTATGCCATTTTTGAATATGAGAAATAGGTCACTGAAAACAATTTTTTGTTATGTCTGTCTACTTTAACAATGTTACAAAGTTTGTTTTCCCTTATTTGTTGAATTAAGTTGAAATCGTATCCAAACGCTATGCTTTACTGGTAATTGCAGTGGTATGAAATGTAGGTGCATCATGTTCATAGTACTAACAGAAAACAAACACAGTTTTTTGCGTTACATTAATTACATATTAAGCTAACTAAATTCAATTTATGTTGTTTTCAAAAAGCTTAAAGCGAGTTCATACTCGTAAGTATAATATACCGTATAAGTAAGTAGACTAAGATATTCTTATGCCGATATTTTTAAATCTGGCTATAGACTCATTCCATGATATTAATTAGAAAAAATTGGAAAAACGTTGATAAATAGTTTTGAACACCATCCCGAATAGATAAGATAGTTTAGTTTAGTTTTCGTTTGGATTTTAATACTCCAATAAAAAATGCTTTGGAGACAAAAATTTCTCGAAAGGAAGTAAATAATAAAAACATCTAACAAACAAAAGGCTTTCGTCAATAATTTTTAATCTGTCGCTCTCAGTTTGTAAAATAACCATTCCCACAGTCTAGTTAGAAGAACAAAAATAAAAATTGTGTCTATAGTTGGGCCGTTGGGCGTTCACATGTCCGAATCACAGCATTCCCTCGATTCGGCGACGAATCATGCGACCCGGCTGTATTAATTGGGTCCTTTGTCGGGGACGAACGGCAGAACTATGCCGGACCCATTATTTCACTGTTTGGTCGAACGGGCCTAATGAGAATTTATGAGGTTTGTGGGAGGATAGGACAGTGGCGGAAAAGTATGATGACGTGGGTTAGTTTAATTATATTTAGTAAAGGAATTACCAAGAAAATTGTGGACTTACCTAATTAGTGTATCTTTAAAGATTTTATATTCGCCAATGTTAATTTAAATTCATGTTCAATTGTAATTAGGTTATTTGGTTTACTGCGTTAATTTATATTAACCTAACCAAACATGTATACTGTACGATCAAATACTCCCAATCATAAAAAAATACCTTACAAATCCTACTAATATTATAAATGCGAAAGTTTGTGTGTATGTATGTTCGTATATTTGTTGCTTCTTCACGCTGCAACGGATGGATGGATTTGGATGAAACTCGTCATACAGATAGTTTATAACCTGGAATAAGACATGGAAAACTTTTATCCAGATATTTCCACGGGAACGTGAACCACGCGGGTGAAACCGCGAGCGGCCGCTAGTTATTAATAAACTAACTTGCTGCTTAATTGTAGGTGGGCCCATTTTGTTTTGAGTAGTTTAACGAACATCTTGGGAGATCGTCGCCATAATCCACCACGCTGGCTGCGCCGTCGCCGCGCTGCTCCGGGACCCAGCGATGCTCGGCACACTTACCTATTACCGAAAAAATAAACAGTTGTTAATTCGTACCTCGAGAAGAACAAAGGCATAAGTGGAAAAAGTACATTTTACAGGAAAGCGAAAAAACTACTAAAATCTAAATAAGTTTCTAAAAAGTCTGACAAGATCGCCTTATTTATGAAAAATTTGGTAAAAAAATTACCTTTTTATCAATACTACAAGCTAAAGTTAAAAGTTGATACTATTTTACTTATTTGCTTTTATTTAAATAACGTCACTTTTTATTATCCTGTTTGGTTAAACGAGAAATGTATAAAGACAAACGTCACTGTTCTTTAGAAAATTTATGTGTTTAGAAAAATTATTCGTGAATACGTCACAATGCAATGGAACCTGACGGAAATGTAATCGATATTATGCTTTTTTTCACTGGTATTTTTTGTTAAACATTAAAATTAAACACTCTTTACGCCTTTATTATTAATGAAAATATAAGAAATGAATGTGGTTAAAAACATAAACACCTTTTATCTCTACATTATTTTTTTTATATGACGAGAGTATGAATTGTTATGGGAGAATTCTTTGATAATTTAATGAAATAATAAAAAGCATATTATTTTTATAATAAAATAACTTTTATTGCAATAAAAAGCAGACAATGCCGCATTTTTTAAATGGCTACAGAGACATATTTTTTTTAATAGTAATAAAAAAAATATTCTGTTATTAAAAATCAAATTATAAAATTATAACTTTCACAGTAGATCAGAGTTTTGCGATATTTAATACTTATGCTCTATTATGATGATATGAAATTGTTTTTGGGACATACAAAAACTAGGAATCATTTGACATGCGTAACAAAATTAAAATCTTTGAAATTAATAAATAAACCCACTACCTATTATCTGCGGACATAAAAAAGGCCTTAAACAAAAATAAAAACACACATTATTTATAAATTTAGTTACTAAGGCCCACTTGCGCCAAGCTAGGTTAACATTTTACTTAGAGTTAGATTTATGCAAAAGTAGCATTAACTCTGAGTTAAATGTGTCAACCTAGCTGTCGTCCACGACGAAGACACGTGCGATGGGGAAAAGACTTTTTTTAGTAAGACTAGAAATTTCTTATAATAAAGTCTTTTCATGTCCGCAGATAATAGGTAGTGTGTTTATTTATTAATTTCATAGATTTTAATTTTGTTACGCATGTCAGATGATTCTTAGTTTTTGTGTGTCCCAAAAATAATTTCATATCGTTATAATAGAGCATAAGTATTAAATATCTCAAACTTTTAGCGGCTAATTCCCGAGTCGATGACTGCAATGCACAGCCACCTACAATTTCTCACTGTGGCCACACAATACCCGATTTTAAAATCAGGCAGCGTGACGTCCGTTTGGAGCTGCAGTCAATCGATGTCCGGAAAGCTAATAGCCCTGATGACATCCCTCCAATAGTCCTAAAAATGTGTGCAGCGGAGTTGTCCCCCGTGTTAACGCGCCTTTACCGTCTTTCGCTCTCTTCAGGTTGTGTGCCGGAATCTTGAAGAGAAGCTAATGTGCAACCGGTCCCCAAAAAAGGAGATCGATCAGATCCATCGTATTACTACCCCATAGCCGTAACTTCAGTTTTGTGCAAAGTAATGGAGCGCATTTTAAATAAACAACTTGTCCACTACCAAGAAGAACACTCCATAATCACGATCGCCAATACGGGTTTCGGCCGAAACGGTCAACGGGTGATCTTCTAGCGTACGTTGCACATCTTTGGGGTGAGGCTATTGACAAGCGTGGTGAGTCGGTGGCTGTTAGCCTTGACATAGCCAAGGCTTTTGATCGGGTCTGGCATAAAGTTCTTCTCTCCAAGCTCCCGGCACACGGTCTGCCTGCTCAGTTCTGCAACTGGGTCGCTGGCTTCCTGCATGAGCGCAGAATTCGTGTTATATCTGATGGATGCGCTTTGCGGCTCATGTCAGTGAACGCTGGTGTCCCTCAGGGGTCCGTTCTATCCCCCACGCTGTTCCTTGCTATGCAGATGATAGTACGGTCCATGGAGGATATAACGGTCACCCAGCGGCAGGGCGGGTCGAAACCGAAGTGAATGGAGTGAATCTTGTCATTGAACTCAATCGAGTATTGGACCTCATATCTAATTGGGGCACCAATAATCTGGTTGAGTTCAATGCCAAGAAAACACAGGTGTGCACGTAAAGCCGTTGGTCCCGGCTGCATTAGCAGTCAACCACCAATCCACACTGGGCCCGTGTGGTGGTTTATGGCCCGTTCTTCCTATCCATCCATAGGGAAGGCTCGTGCCCCAGCAGTGGGGACAAAAAATGAGCTGATGATGATGATGATGATATCAGTCAGTTAGTCTGTATGATGGGACCCCGGTATGGTGGTAAATTCTTACCATCTTCTCTATTGAAAATTGGATGTTTTTTAATTTACAGGGCGTAGTGGCTTAGGAATTAAAGCATCAGGGTCACCAACGTAAGCGAAAAAAAGGATATGACTCTTTTTATGCAGAGTTTTCTAATGGACTCAGACTGCCTATATCGCGTCACTGTACTTGTTTGGAGGCAATGATAAACTTAAAAGTTTCCTCATACCGTCTGATCGCAACACTAGTAAACAGCCTATAACTGTCCCACTGCTGGGCAAAGGCCTCCATCATTGAAATCAAGTCATCGCTACAATTGATGGGTAACTTAATCACCACGCTTGCCAAGTGCGAGTTGGTGATCACAAGCCCGGGCTATGCATCGAAAAATCCGAATATACATTTTGTCCGACCTTGGAATTGAACCCGGGACCTTCGGGTATCGGTCCGATCGCTCTGCCACTTGGCCACCGAGGCGTTAACACTGTCAGAGGGTTTCTAGAGGGAACTGCATCACGCAGTCGAGCTCCGTTCCCTACTAGATTGCCCGAGGGGTTCGGACCGGATCAGGGTGCCAAGTAGGCTTGCCAACTCCAAAAAAGGCATTCCTGGGATTACCCAGCTCGACATCCGGGACTTGGGCATATTACGCGGGACACAACACATCACGTATAAAATGGTTAGAAAAAAACTGCATGATATATTTTTTGAAATGTTTATCCATTTCGACGCATACAATTACTTGGGCCAACTGCCTAACCCGAGGGTAGTTGGTACGAGATAGATACTTATATCATATTATCACTGATTTCCGGGACAAAAAGCGTCCCACAGAGGGTCACGGCGGGTCGGCTCAAAATTGACCCAGAAGCGGGACGTCCCGGAAAATCCGGGACGGTTGGCAAGCCTAGTGCCAAGTGCGAGTTTCATTCGCCATTCGTTAACGTTTACGTAAACAAGAATTTGTATGGCAAAATGTTAACTCTTCTCGCATGCCGCCAGGAGGCGCTGCTTCAATGCCATACTAATTTTCGTTTTCGTAAAAGTATTCGAATGAATACGGATACTAATCAAAACTCACACTAGGCAGGTCATATCCTTGTGGTCGCAAGCGTCTGCGGGCTGTGGAAACTGCTTTCCACATTGCTCGTTTGTCAGTTAGAAAAATATAATACCTACATTTAGTAATGTTTGCACTTGTCATGCAATTTAATGATTTAAGTTTCGATATAATATACATATATAATTCTATGTAGCGCTTTTCCGATAGCCTGATTAACGTTTTAAATTAACTACGCAGCTCAATGAGGATTAGCGTCAAGAACAGCTGAGCTCAGTTCCCGGTACACAAAGATACTATTAATTAAATTACTTACTATACCTCAAGTGTCGTTTATATTTAATAGGAACTCCAAAACAATATAGGAAAGTAAGATAAACATATTTTTTATTTTTAACATCATCATAGATAGAGATAGATAGATAATACTTTTATCGCAACACTATATAACATAAACATGAACAAAAGAAAAAAAAATACAAAGTTACAACGCTTTCAAGCGATTTCTTCCAGACAACCAGTCGGATGGAGAGAGCTAATAAACTTTAAGATCAGAGGTGAAACTATACAATATATATAATATAAAAACAAAAAAAATAAAAATAAAAAAAAAACAAAAAAAAATAAAAATATACTAAAGTAATGTGTATTTTATAAATGAAGCAAAATAATAATGGTAATCATCATCTCAGCCAAAAGACGTCTCCTGCTGGACTAAGGCTACCTCAAGAACCCCACAAAGACCGGTTTTCGATAAGGTATTAGAGTAATTATTAACGGGATTCTTACCATGTTTATTCAAAATGTTTTTGTTTTGTTTATATAATTTTTAACGCAAATTTGTTTTTGTAATGTTTATTCAATGTGAGTATCCGATATTTCGGCACAGTTGCATGCGCTATGATCACTAATAATTATGATACTCGAATGCAAGTGACCATGATTGTGTAAATAGTATCTAATAATAAGGTATCCTAAAAATCGGTGCGTCTCACTTGATATACCAACATTTGATATAATTGAACTTTAATAACGTTCAATTTACATAATAATCATTTGTTATACCAACACTTAATATAATTTTATTTATCATAACGTTTACTTTACATAATGTTCATTTTATATAATACCTTTTAGTATAACGTTCATAACGAATAATGCCATTTGAAATAACTCGTCTAATATATCGTTCATTTCATATAATTTTGTTTGATATGCGTGTCATTTTATATAACTATAATTTAAGATCATAACGTTTCAAATAATGTTTGATTGATGTAATCTTCACTTGGTATAACAATAAATTGAAATAATAAACTGTTGGTATACAATGTCAGTGGTAGAAACGAATTGCTGCAAAACCGACTCCACGTTGTCTTGTCTGCCCTACCCCTAGAGTGTAATTTAAGCCTGCAGCGCCGTCATAGAAACTATGCTTGCTGCATGCTTGCTTGCATTATGCATGCTTGCTTGCATGCTGCATGCTGGCCTGCATGCATGCTTGTCTGCATGCTTGCTTGCTTGCATTCTGCATGCTTGCTTGCTTGCATTCTGCATGCTTGCTTGCTTGTAAATAATGTTAAGTATTTTTATATTAAATTACTTATTTTATGTTAATTGCTTTATATTAAATTATATTATTTGAATTGGATTTTATATGAAGTAATCATTATATGTTTTAAGTATTATACAAAAATAGTGTTATCGTAAATGAATGTTTAACTAAATGTTCCTATACTAGATAAATGTAATGTGTTTTAATTATTATATCATGTAAATGTTATATCAAACGGCTGTTATATTAAATGAGTTTAGCTCAATCTTTTGTTATACGTTTCAAAATTATGTATTTTAAAATTATATAATTCCATCATTATATAGTTTTATATAGTTTTGTTTAATATAATACTTATTTAGTATTATATTAAACAAAACTATATCATTTGATTGTATATGTTTTGATCATTATACGATATGTTGTTATATTATACATTACACACCTAAAAGTATACCTAATTAGGGTATGTAATGGATAAAAATCATGATGATTACGCAAGCCGTAATTATCAAAAGCCACACTGATTACTATGTACTACACGTCGTTGGTAATAATTATTTCCAGTGAAACTGAGTGAATAATGAGTAATCAGTTTAATATCGACCTTATGAGAGCACGCCATATTTGATATCTGTGCTGTATAAATTATTGAATATCCTTCCTAATTGGTATGCCGTAGTATGCTGCCAATTAAGATATGAGTGATAGTGTGGTCGACGATACAAAAAGGTAGAACTCTTTTTTTTAAACAAGTGAAGCCTGATTAAATTATTTACGATGAATTTTCAAATGCGCTAGGTTTTTTTCTTATATGTTTGTATGCCTTGACGGTTATTGTCAATTATTGTAACGGCACTATGTGTAAACTTATGTTTTCACAAGTAATATGCATTTAAGTATTTCAATGAAAACCCTGATCATCATTTCAGCCAAAAGACTTCCACTGCTGGACAAAGGCCTCCCTCAAGGATTTTCACAACGACCGGTTTTGTGCTGCTCGCATCCAGCAGCTACCTGCGATCTTCATCAGATCTTTGGTCTATCTTGTTGGAGGCCTGTCCACACTACTTATACATACATAGACCCCTGACCAAATATAGACTATTAAAAATGTCGTACCATAGTAATTTTGTGTCAACGTTGAACATTTTATGTTATTATAGAAGTTCTATAGCAGCAGCTTACTAATTAGGGAAGCGAATTGCGATCGTGTAAGTCAGTCTTAGTATTGTACCATATCCCTAATTGTAAATATAAAAATGGGATAAAGGGTTGAAAAAAGTTCCACGAGCGGGATTCAAACCCGCACCAAAGTAAGAGTAGCTTGTATTGATAAGTACTTTGGACGGATCGGACAAAGCCACGTTAAGCCACGTTAGTAGTGGACCTGATGGTTTACCTGATGCTCTCTGGCTTATCAGAGGGTTTTTTTGCGAATTGTTATTTATATACTCGTATATTGGCGTGAATTTTATAAAGTACGAATTTATCTTGAAGTCAATATTTAAACTATTTCTTACATTTTAACATTTTCATTCCTAAATAAAAATAAAAATTGTCTAATGCATAAAATGCCATTCACTCAATACTTCATTCTTCCAACTAGTCACCCCACATAAAATCTGTTCCCATAGAGAGACGTCAGTAGATACATAATTAAGCCATGTGTTACCCATGAACAAACAATCAGGGGACAGACGTCGTCACAGGCGTGAGGCCACTAAGTATTTGTGATGTTTACGAAATATAGTTTCAGTTATCTGAAAATGTTTCCATTCCTGAAATTGTGTTCTTATTACCCCAGTTAAAGTTTTAAAAAGGAAACGAATTTTTAATGGTTTAATATGACCTGCACATAAAGAGTAAATATCTGTTACAAATAAAATTATTAGTAAAAGTTTAATTATATATTAGTTAAATTATTAGTAAGTTTATATCTATTATGTATTAAAACAAAATTCCAAACAACAGTAATAATTAAGATTAATTCGTGGTTAACGGTGTTGGTTTTACTATTAATAATAGAGTTATTGTAAACCTTTAATCAAGAATCATTGTAAAACTGTTTGTTGTCCCCAATAAAAAAGAAAAAAATACAAAAAAGCTTTTGAAAGTCTAAAACATGAAAATGCAAGGTTTATAAAAGAACAACTTGATCCAGAGAACAAGTAAATTCTAGATTCTAGACACAATTATGCAGTAATGCGTCGCAAACAGGACCTAAAGTACTTTTGCTACAGCCTTGCAAGAAACTAGTATATGCTACCAGTTGGTTCCCATCGATATTTAAACTAGATCTTACTGTATTCAATATTTTTCTGACACTGCACTGTTAATAAAGATATTTCGAATATAGCTTCGGCTTCTTCGCAAGATGAGTACATGCCAGTACTTTTATCGGTTTGGTATTTTTATTTCTATTTTATCGATGGGTACTCGTATGCAAATTGCAAATGACGATCAAACAATGACGGGAAAAGTGGAGGGCAAGAGAGTCACATCCACATATCCATATCATATCCATATCATCACCAAGGCTACACAAAAGCGGCTTCTATCCACATCACGGGTGACAGAGCTTGATGGAGAGCGCTTGTCTCCTCTTCCAGACGTGATGGTAATCCTTAGCATTGAGAGAACGACTGATTCTGATGGATTGGATGCAAATCCACCTGGTGCTAAGTAGAATTCATCAGTTGTGCTAGAAGGGCATTCCACCGTTTGTAGTGTGACAAGAAGTAGGTTTTACGTAGGTAAATAAATATTCCTTAGCTATCTATCTCTAATATATATATATCTCTCTCCCCTGACCGATTTCGGCCGCAGCGACTGTATGCACTGGATAGGCATGTTTCGCTAGTATGGCCTTCGCTGTTCTGCCCTTAAATGTGTTTAAAGCATCCTGTCATTGTAAGAAGGAGGTAAGTATGCTGGGAGGGCATTCCACCGTTTGGTAGTGTGACAAAAAGTATAACGTAGTATGATAAACATTCTTTTGCTATCTATGTCTATATATTTCTCTTTCCTGACTGATTTCGGACACAGCGACTGTATGCACTGGATAGGCATATCTCCTTAGTATGGGTTTCGCTGTTCTGCCCTTAAATGTGCTCTTAAGTGGCTTATGTACCCAATTTTGTTGGAGAAAGTACAAGCGCATTTTAGGCGTGTCAATACCCCGTCGACGTAATGGTAGGTGATGGCCTTAGCTTAGGTAGGTACGTTATAACTGACGAGTTTTTGCCACAATGTTAATTCATGCTGTGAACGCTACCGATCCGCTAATGGTGGGAGTGGGAATGGGCATGGTACAATGTACACACGTCCAATTCACAGGTTTGCGAGGTATTGGTAATTTATGCGAGTCTAACGAGATCTGGTTCATTGAGATTTAAATTTAAATTTTAAAAAGAAGTTGAGTAAATAAAGTCTCACACACTTGAAATTTCGCAAGCGGGTTCCAAATACGGTGTTCAACTACTACGAATTATTTTATCAGTTTTATGCAAGTCTTGCGAATAAATTGAAGCACCTCTCTTTATTCTTGATTGCAGTTGTGATTAAACCATTGACAGATTTTCCTTTATTTTATGGTCCTTATCAGTTAGTTCTCGGACGCTTCGGTAACCAAATGGCAATGAGCTCGGCCCGATAACCGAAGGTCCCGGGTTCAATTCCCAGGTCGAGCAAGGTGTGATTTAGAATTTTTCGATGCATAGCCCGGGTTTGTGATTACCAACCCGCATTTGGCAAGCGTGGTAATTAAGCTATTAGCCATTACCCATCAATTGTAGTGATGACTTGATTGCAACGATGGAGGCCTTTGCCCAGCAGTGGGACAGTCATAGGCTACTTACTATATACTACTATGGCGAACCCTATACCTGATTGATCGATCTATCGATGCTCTGTCTACCCCTACCCCTAGAGAGAGAAAGACTCACGTCTTCTCTCACTCTCTCACGAGTATGAATGGACTGTTGAACTGTCGAATTTCTTCATAAGACATTGAACTTTTTATTTTATACGTTCACGGCAAATGACTCCATTTCACCTGATGTTAAGTGAATATGGAATCCAGATGCGACAGGTGGTGCAGCGTGAAAACAATAGCATCAGAGCACAAGGTGCCTCTTCACGCCTCGTTTGCACCCCATATCATAGGAAGAAGAGAAAACGTGTGCTGGCAAACTATTCCGTGTTTTGGAGGTGCAACAAAGAAATAAGCCACCAAATTTCTTAGTGCGCGATGGAATATTTGGTACAGTGGTGACTCCGGAGAGCAGCACGTGTATTCCTATGGAGGAAGGGAGAAGGTGGGATGAGGTCAAAGAGCTCTTTATAGCACTCGCCATGGTATAAGCGGTAAAACACGCTAGGTGACGCAATATCTATACGCAATTGCAGAGATTCAAGAGTATTTGCGACTTCTGCGCATGACCTGGTATAATATGGTATGATATGGTATGATATAGTATGCTATGATATGGTATGATATGGTATGATATGGTATGATATGATATGATATGGTATGATATGGTATGATATGGTATGGTATGGTATGATATGGTATGATATGGTATGATATGGTATGATATGGTATGATATGGTGTGATATGGTTAAAAACGTATTGAAAAAAATGACAGTTTTGGATAGGTTGATGCGCATGCGTCTGTACGCTAACACTAGTTGCGCTGAAGTAACCTTTTTATTAAGTAGTTAGTAAGAATAGCAGGAAAATAGTTCTCTTGTTGTTTGCAACTGTATAGTCTACGAAACAGATCTTGTAGAGAATGTTCTTGTCGGCCGGCGCAAGGCGTCCGTCGTCGTCGCGTGCGCAGATCGTCTACATGTAAGTATTTCGATAGCAACAACACTGTATATTAGTGCCTTGGTCAGCGGTAGCCAACCATGATCGAAGGGACACAATGCACCAAATTTTTGTTTTAGACTATTATGATATGACATACCTTTGTTTTTACCAACTTCAAGTTTGATAATATAATATCATTTCGTCTTTCACATCTAATCAATGAAAAGGTTGAAATGGAAGTAAACTTCACCCCGAATTCTTAATTACTGAATTAAAAAACCGGGTCGGTCGCCTTATGATGCGGTAAAACGTCTTACATTTCGCAGTTCAGAGAAGTTTTGGTCAGGAAAAAGTTGGATAACCCCCAAATTTTATTTTGTTTAACTCAAAACAAGGAAGTGCTTGTAAGTAACAATAAGATATGCGCATTTCACCCGGAATGCTCAACTACTGAAGAACTAGCTATCTTCTCTTAAGAGAGTTTACGCCGCACACTAGCGCCGCCAATGAAAAAAAAACATATCTAGTAATTAGAGATAGAAAATTAAATTATGCTCAACAAACTATTTGAATGAAGTAATTTATCATTTTTACGTCAACTAATGGACATCTGACATGTTATGGTTTAGTTAAATACGGCGTTATAGTTAAAAGTTGTCATTTTTAGCTGTAAAGTCTTATTTAACCAAACCATAACATGTCAGATGTTCATTAGGTGACGTAAAATGCTTAATTACTTCATTCAAATAGTTTGTTGAGCATAATTTGATTCACTATCTCTAATTACTAGATATGTTTTTTTTTCATTGGAGGCGCTAGTGTGCGGCGTAAACGCTCTTAAACTGTCGGAACACAACAACATGCTACTACTTAAATACACTTTTAAACTCTCGCGTTCCGTTTTGAACAGAATTTTATCTCGTGTAATGCTACTAAAATTGTTGTTATAATGCTAAGATAAGACGTTGGTCGCTAGGTTAGGTGGTAGATAGGTTAGGTAGCTAGTAAGTTGTCTCAAAACAGGCCCTACAACTATCTAAACTGAGTAAGTAGGTACGATAATTATTTACCCACAATTGGTTCGAACACTGGCCAACAAGGCCGGCAACGCATCTGCGATTACTTTAGTTTTGCGGGTGTCCATGGGCGGCGGTGATTACTTTCCATCAGGTGACCCGCGTGCTCGTTTGCCTCCTTTTAACATAAAAAAAACAGAGCCGGTAGATTTAATTTTATATAAATCGCTTCGCATGCCACAGGTTGGCTATACCTGGCGTTGTAGATGCTCTATCTCATTACACGTTCCTAACAGAGTTCCTCGGCGTTTTATACGGCAGCTAGTCATGCAATACAAACATGCGTTTGTTTTTATCTTCATCTAGCTGAGAGTACGGCCTTTGTCACCTACCACCCAATATGGCAGTGATAATCAAGAAATTTGTTTTATTGACAATTGCATCAGATTTAGATAATAAATAATAAATAAGTGTTTCCCACACACACTCACTTCAATTATCTAGCCCCAAGAAAAGCTTCCTTATGAAACTCGATAAATGGTTAACTAGATAACGGATAAACATACTTAATATACTTAAATACATACTTATTATACATAGGAAACATCCAGACCCGAAACAATATAGAAAAACAAGTATTTCTTAATTGATCCGAACGGGGATCGAACCCGGGACCTCAGAGATGGCGACACTATGAAAACCGGTGTGCCAGCTACTCGACCAAGGAGGTCGTCAATAAATAAATAATAATAAATGATAGTGACTACCAGATTAACTTGTCACCAACAGTAACCCGGAATTGGACACAGAAGCAGTTGGTCAGTCAATTGTTGTCATAGAAAAAAATCAGCTGCTGACCCCTATTTTTAATAATTAAAGAAAAAACGCTGGTGCCACTATCCTACCAGTGTATACACATCATCATCATCATCATCATCATCATCATCATCTCATCAGCCTATACTAGTCCACTGCTGGACATAGTCCTCTCCAAGTGCACGCCGAAGAGCACGATCCGCGGCTTCTCTCATCCAGCTCTTGCCCGTCAGCTTGCGAAGATCGTCGCTCCATCTAGTCTGAGGGCGTTTTACACTACGTTTGTCGTGCGCGGTCTCCACTCGAGAACTCCTTTAACCCTACGCTTACATTAAAACAAAAAAGGGCCCCAACGGTTGTCGGTTCTGCTGCTAATATGACTGGCTATATACTAACCTATATAGGTGACAAATAATTGTCACCAACAAACTAGGTTAATCAATAACCTCATTGCCGCTTTGTGGTGTAGTGGTTAAGACCACCGCGGTCTCAGACCAAGAGTTCCCGGGTTCGATTCCCAACACAAACATTTCACACATGTTCATGTACTTATTCGTTGTAAAATTTCAATGTCCCGTAAAATTTTGAACACAAAATATGCATTTAAAGTCGTGTACTATCTTGCACAGATTCCTATACTAAATAAAAAACGAACTGAATATTATTCTTCTATCTCTATAAAACAATAGGTATTTCCCCTGCCATTAGCATTTATTATTTAAATCAATATTCAAATCATCCGTAATTTGCAAACAAAGTGAACTTCACAAAAAGTATCGCCACAAAAAAAGGGACAAGTTTCTATTTAAAGCGTAAAAGGGAGCGGAATGAGAGCGGTTGAACGCTCCTACAATTCTGCTTGTAAATGGCGGATAAATGTAAATGAGCCAGTAAGGACTTATTGTCCTAGTTAATTGAGTGTTATGTTTTTTACAAAAGATAAGCTGAAACGGCAGCGTTTCATTACGTAGGTACTTACCTACAATAGACTTTACATGACAGCCTATACAACTCGTTTATTTTTTGAATCTCCCTTATGGAGTGTTGTTAGCATAGAAAACGTATTTACCCATCCTGTTTTGGATGTGGTTTATCACTGTAGATTTGTTTTGTGGTTTCACAAATAGTTGCAAAACTAACTTGAGTAACGAAGTGGTTCACACTTAGGTATAGTCGACCATGAAATTGCTTTATCACTTTTGACAAAAACTTCCATTACAATAAAATGTCGCTGAGGCTCATTGTCAATAATGACAACGTAGCTGTCACTTGGTCTTTTAAACAAAAATAGAACTTGCTGTTTTAATAAACGCAAACAAAATTCACTTCTAAGGTGGTAAAGCAATTTTATTGTCGACTATACATTTGTTTGGTAGTGATTATTTTTAGTCCGCCTTATTAGCTACCACCGCCTTTTTATCTCTATATAACAGCAATGTTAACAACAGTAAATAACGGTTTGAAGTAAATTGGCCAGTTCCTCAATATAAAGCCGATCGTCCACCGCCAACTAAGTTAGTTTAGCTTAGCTCGCATAGTTGAGCCAGCTTTCCATACATGTGCGTCCACTGCAAACTATGCCAGCTAAGCTACGTAAAATAGCGCAGCTGAGTCGAACTAACTTAGTTGTGTGCCGATGACTGACCATCACTAACGTAGTTTTAGCTTATTTTTCGGTGGACGTATTACTTATTTCCCAGTTTAGTTTAGCTTAAACTTCGAAATAAACTTCTAACGAAAACGCCAATTTTTCTATGGCATTAAGAAGAAACACTAAGGTCGACTGAATTGAAAAATATGTATGAAAAGTAAACAAAAATCAACGTTTAGTAGTCCCCTGATTTCTCCTCCAAAACTGGACCGATTTAATTAATTTTTTCATTAAAAATTAAAGAAAAGCTTTGGCTGTGTCTGGTTTAATGCTCTAAGGCTGTGTCCCTGTTTTGCTTTTTTTATATAATCTCGTCAAATTTGGAAACACAACGGAAAATCTGGCCAATTTTTAAGGTTTTTATAAGTTTCAAATCTTTTTAATAATTCATTTATGAAAAAAAAAGAAAACATAAAAAAGTAATTAAATCGGTCTAGTTTTGGAGGAAAAATCAGGGGACTACGAAACGTTGATTTAAAACGAAACTAAACTTCGGTTGGGGGCTTGTTTTCAACACAACCCGCTATGCACTACTTTAAAGTTTAAACTGACACCCCCTACCAACCTATCGGTTACAAAGTAGGTGTCAGAATAACCTTACGCAAGCGCAAGGGACCATCTACGTCAGGTCATAACGCCAGATCAGAACACGCTTGCTTCAACAGGCTTGTTTTCAACAGTCTGGACGCTTTCTGCTGCTGCCGGCTGTACACTATCGCGCGAGTCAGGACGCCTGCAGACATCGTTGCATCATTTGCCTTTAAGCCTACATTATTTTTTAAAGTTTAAAATGTACAGTCAGCTTGCTTTCTACAACTTGAAACACGTTCAATCTTTATAAAAGTATGACAGATAGTGGTCCTGTGCTATCGCCCCAAACCAAATTAATAGTGTGCCCATCGCGCCCGCCGCGACACCGACCTGCCAAGGACGTCGCACCACAAATAAGGACTCCCCCAGAAGGTTAGCCTAATACCTTAGATAAATGATTGGTCTCGTGCGCTCGACTAGATACCGCGCTACCTAGAAACAATAGCTCCGTGAATGCGGCAACTCAAAATTGTAGTGTGTGTAAGAACGGTGTCCTTCTTATTTCTTGTAGTATTATTATTACACAGTTTAATTACGCAAACTGGCATTTTACTTCGGTTTATGACCAACATTTAACAAAACATTCGGTACGCGCTCCTCACACACAGTTTGCAACGCGACCGACAGCAGGCGACTGACTCGGGTACGCCGACTTCGGCGTAGTATTTTTTGCCGCATTTAACAAGTACGCCGGCGGTATCTAGTCGAGCGCGCGAGACCAATCATTTATCTAAGTTTAATATATTACCGCGCTCTCTCGGACCATCTCGAACAAGTGCGAGCGCAGCAGCTTTTGCGAGATTCTGTGTCCGTGATGCTACGGCCACACTATCGCGATAACGCGAAGATTTGCGTTTTCGCGACACGTCTGGCCAAACGATTCGTCCTATCGCGAATCATCATCGCGGATACAAATGTCTGTCCGTAAATTGCCGCACATCAAAGGGTTTTATCGCGACAAAGTTCGTGCGGTTAACTACACTTCCGCGCGCTTAGTTGACTGCGAGGCGCGCGCCGAACGGTTTGAACGTGTTTGATAATTATTGCGATTTATTAAGCGATTTATTTGCGAGTTAATTAAGGATTGGAGTAATGTAAAAATATTAGAACTAATAGAAAATTATGAATCTGAACCTTTTATTTCTCTTTTCTACCCTTTTATTTTTTTTTGGTCAAATAATAAAGATGCAGTAAATAATTATTTGCTGGTGACATGGTAATATAGCGTCTTTTCCATTTTTTTCCGCGTAATGAATTATCGCGACGTTCTAGATTATCGCGATGTAGCAAAGTTTTTTTTGACGTGGCCAAGCCCTTGGTCGTAGATCGAACATGAAGTTTTATCGTGACAACGCGAATACGAATCTTCGCCTACAAGTGTGGCCGTAGCATGAGAGGTTGTTTATGTGTGCTTTGCTCGACCGCGTGAACGATCGTGTGAACTTAGTGGTATAAGTGAATAAAGTCTACTAAAGGTTAACAACGTTTTCCTACAGTAGACTTAATTCATCCAATTGCAAATGAATTAAGTATACTATTTGGTAGACTTAATGCACCCAGGTGATATCAGCCAGGTAAATTAAGACTACTAAACCGTTTGTATGAAGCTCTCTTCTGCAGTTTCCTTATTTTGTGGTCACTCTGTTTACCTTCAAGATCTTATTATAATAAGTATACTAATACGTGAAGCAAAAACTTTGTACCCCTTTTTACGAAAATTGCGCGGACGGAGGAGTATGAAATTTTGCACACTTATAGTTTATATAGAGAAGGAGTACAGAATATTAATATATTTTTTAAATTATGCATAAAATATACATTAAATCAATAAAACAAATATTACACACACTTTTGACTTTGACTTGACTCACTTCAAAAATGGAAGAGGAGCGGCTGAAAGAAAACTCTGTCAATGACAATCCAAACTCACATTGTCTTTTTTAATTTTTCATTGCTTAGGATACAATCCGTGCAGCCTTAATAAAATTACGGTCGAATTTGTACCACTGGGCGACCGCTAGTTAAAATAAGTATGTCTGGTGCTATGGAAACCGGGTACTATTTCACGGATAATTGACTTGTGACATAAATTTTAAGAAACGATTTGCATTTGTGCTAGTAATTAATAATAAAAAGTGTTTACATCGCTATTATACCCCCCGCTTGTCTATTTATAAATTTTTAGCTAATATCTCACGTTTACCAATTTATGTAGTGTGGTAGCCAACTGGTTAAATAGACGTTTAATTTCACAACTAGCACGTATTGTTGACGCCATCTTGTTAACAAAACGAAATTAAAGAGAAACATACTAAATCAATGTTAAGTCATCCCTGATGTTAAATGTTTTGAACGCCATAAGTAATGGTTAAACAATAAAATTAGATTTGTGGTAGAATGGCACTGTTCAAGCAAAGGCTAGCCGTGCAATGTAACGGCTTTATTAACCAGGTGGCTGCCTGTTACGACCTACCTGTACGATAAAAACAACTCCAAATAGTTCCATATCCGCTGCCGATGAAATATTGGAGTTTTCTGATTACGAGGAAGCGATGTGATGTGAAATGCATGCGTTCAACGGCCCATTTTCATGTCCATAATTTAATTTCATAAAGGCTTATATGTAGGGCATGTATAGTGATGAATATTATTCGAATTAAATTACTTTTTTGTCGGTTAAAAATGAGGAGGCATAAATATTAAGTGTAAGTAGATAATAATAGCATGTCAAGGTATTAAACTAGATATCGAATCCGCTAAAACTTAAAATGGCATATAGTCTTCGACACATAGATATGAGCAGGAATGCATCACAAAAGCACATACACATAATCATCTGAAATACACAGCATTACAAAACTGTAGGTAGAATAAGCACGCAAAGATAACTATAATTAAGCAGATACGCTACACATCATGCATCGAAAAAAGAAGAAAACTCAAATCCAGCACACTCATATGTAGATAACAACATAAGAGTTCAACAAAAAAACGAATATAATAGGGTGAAATACACAATGTCAAGAAACAATCTTTATTTCAACATCCACCCTCCGCTCGCTGATTTGACATTCAACCTCGTAACACAGTAACAATGGAGACGCGTGTCTTTTGTCCCCTGATTGGGAACGGGTAGTTCCCACAGGAAGCTTTCGACTGTGCGGAATAACCCTAAGTGATTCTGCAAAATGGCCCCCACTCGACAAAACCAATTTATTCGCATATTCGTGGGACGCTTAATTGGTTGAATCATGACGTTTGTGACTGCGAAGTTATTGAAAGCGCAATTTTAATAGTCAATATGTAATAAACATTTTTTCTAATTAAAAAATACAGAATACATTTTTAAGCTTTAATTAAAAAATACCTTTAATAGTAGGCAAGATAAAGAAAAGTTTTAATACTGAATAAAGTTGATTAGGGTTTCTTTATTAACAATTTTATCGCTTCTGTGGTTAGACAAACGCCTGTGTTTAAGACCCAGAGCTCCCGGTAGTAAAGTAAAGTAAACAGCCTATAATTGTCCCACTGCTGGGCAAAGGCCTCCATCATTGAAATCAAGTCATCACTACAATTGATGGGTAATGGCTTAATCACCACGCTTGCCAAATGCGGTATTGTGATTACAAACCCGGGCTATGCATCGAAAAATTCGAAATACCTTTTTGCCCAACCTGGGAATTGAACCCGGGACCTTCGGGTATCAAGCCGAGCACTCTGCCACTCGGCCACCGAGACGTAATATATTTATAAATAAATAAATAAACTTTCATACACTCACACGAATTATCTAGCCCAAGAGAAGCTTCGTGATCCTTCTTGAAGAGCACTTTGGTGCTAGATGGTAACCAGGGTCTGATGATGGAGCTGGAAGATAGCCATAGGAACTCGGTAATTAAACGACACAACCCCATCGAGTTCAGAAAACAAAAGTTACGTTTTACAAATAATTAATTTAGACCAAAATACAACATATATGTATATTTTTTAAACAATACAATATTGAAACTCGTTAAATGGTTACTAGACAACGGATAAGCATACTTAAAATAAGTAAATACATACTTATTATACATAGAAAACACCCAGACCCGAGCCAATTTAGAAAAACAATAATTTCTAAATTGACCCGACCGGGGATCGAACCCGGGACCTCAGAGATGGCAACATCATGAAAACCGGGGTACAAACCACTCTACCAAGGAGGTCGTCATAATACTTTGGTTGGTGGTAGGGTTGGTTCTAAGTCCGCCTGACAACGTCACTTAGTATTCCTGATCCTAGCCAAACCACTCGTAGAATCTACGAGTAGTAGGGTACGCTCGCATGACGCTATTCCCCCCAGAAACCCTCTTACGGTGTTCTGATCACACGGCTTAAGGAACCCTTTAAGATTCTCGCCACTCTTGAAACAAGGCCGGAAACAAGGCCGTCTGAGGACAACAGCTAACTAATACCTATTTCAATAAAACCACCAGTGTCAGCAGCATTGATGTGTTCCATTCCAATCCAACAGATAAGATTAAGATTTTTGAAATAGTTTTCTAGGAGGTAGTTGAGAATTCCGGAAGAAGTACGCTTCCATTGCCGGCGTTATGATTACATTGGAAATTTACGTGGCGGGGATCATGATTTTTCCCAACAATTACAAAACATATGAAATTGATATTTCATAACATGATTTTTCATTTAATTGACTCCATTTTGCTAGTTGTAGAAACACGATTTATCAACTTTTATAACAGAGAAAAATATATAAAAGTAACCTCTTTTAAAGCATAGATTTGCATTTTACAGGCAAACCAGACCGATTTAAGCATCTAAATTTTCTTAGTAGATTAGTCTTATCACACACATCAATAATGCTAGTTCATTTTTATAAAACTTATTTGTAGTTTTAATTGGAAAGAAAAAAAACAGTTGTTCTTATGGTACGGGGCGCAAACGCTCCGTACAGATGGTAAGATGAGAGCCAAGCGCTTCCCTGATGTAAAATAAAAAAAAAAATTTTTGCAAATTAAATAGGTACTTTCATAATGGATACAGTATCTTTTTTTTATAATATAGCTTTAGCTTTTATCTGGCTTATAAGGAAGTGGTCAAAGGTGGCCTTGATGAATTCTTTGCAACGATCGCTAAAGTTAAGTTAGCATGGCTGCGTTCACTGCGCTATGATATCCGGTCATAAAATAATCATTAGATAATCTTATTATCAATGACGTCATCTACGAAGGATTTACCTTCAAAAGTACGCTTTTGAAGGAACGCTAATCAGTTGGTCCCGGCTGGTAAGATATGGTCAGCGTTTGCAGAAGCTAGTCATGTCTGAGGCCTGAATCAGCTCTGTAGGAAGCTCGTGATCTATTTTAGCACTAAAACCAATTGCAACTACCATTTTGATTGTAACTTCGCGACCCATAACTATAGTGACTTAGGTGGTCTATGTCCTTAGCACAACTCGCATTGAATAACAAATGGGGTAAGTGTGAATCTACCGTCTATGCTACAAACAAGGCTCTACCTCAACCTTATGCCAATAGAAATAAGGGTCGAAATGTCCTCCTATCGGTGGCTATTGTATCTATTTATGCAAAGTTATTCTAAAGAGAGTTCCAATGGTTAGCAAAGCAACCTAATTTATGTACATTCTGATCTAAACTTAGTGTTCCCGGAATGTGTCGGTATACAAGATCAAAAATCTTCTAGCAATGTTTTGTGTGGAGCATGATTAGCTAAATTAGTAAGGTTATGTGAAAATCTCTGAGTGATGTTAACTTTCGCTCGATCAAGAAAAGTGTAAAAAAATAATAATCAAAATAATATAACACATTATTAAAACAAAAATATTAAACTGTTGTTATCGAAAAATCAAGCAGTTTCAGCATCTTATACTAACAATTTTTGTGGGACTTTAAAAATATCTAAATTGGGAATTATTACCTTTTAACGCTAGAGTTGCTGATGGTGCTATATATCTGATACATATTTAGGCCAAAGGATGGTGACTGATATGTCCTACGAGGTATTGAAAAGCTTTTTGAGAAGAAAAGAAAGAAGTGAATGTTGAGGAAAGAGGGAGACATTGCGCTGATAATGGCGTATAATGGTTTCAGGAAAAGCAATGGGCTTATAAGCTGATAGAAGTAAGTAGAGCCTTTATTCTGTTATTTTACAACACGGGTTTTTAAGGAGGACCTCAGTAGCCCGATTCAGACCTTTGTCATGGGTTAAACCCAGAGGGACTATGGAATCCCAACGATACTTTAATGAACACCTCACCTATAAGACGTGGTTCGTTGGATATGTAGCAAAGCTAAAATGCTATTTGTTTATTTAAATAAGTATCTATCAATATATTTATGTTAATGTTTGCTGTGAAGCAACTCGCCTGCACACAGATTGTCCCAGCGGGATTTTATGGTGGTACACCTAAGATGACAACTGTTTTTTTCTCTGTTTTGAAAAAATAAATGTTTCCATTAATCAAATTAAAATAAAACATGATTTTTGTTACACCACAGCACTGTTTTAAATAGGCAGATAAGTCGTAGTAACCTCAGAATAATAACTAAAGCTATAGAAACCGGACTAAAATAGCAAAGGTGTCACCAGATTTGTGACGTCATATTTGAGGTAATGTAGTGAGTGACTTTATAAAGGACTCAAGATTTTTTTTGATCACCGATTATCTGATGACCGTTTGACATAACAATACAAAAAATAAAAAATAAGTGTCAACCATTTGTTGCACTCCAACCTCCTTTTCTAGCCGTAAGATAGAACGGAACTAAACATAATTGCACGATTTTTATTTTAGCCATCCTTCTATAGCTTTTGTTATTGTTCTGAGGTAGTAACTATTATGTAATCTGTGGTTATGTCAAAGTGACGTGTAGAGGCCTATCACAAAATGCGCGCGCTCGCGCTTTCTCAGTACTATACGAGCAAGCGGCCGACGCATCGCAAAAGTAGCATTTTGTGCAGTTAAATTACATTTATTTGAAGTTTAATAATTTTTTATCGTTCAAAAAAAGTATATAATTTGAAATATTATTAACTAACGTTAATTCTGGTGTACATTTTACTTAATATTATTAATGGAGTAAGGAGATATTTACAGCTAATTCTGAACGTTTTATGGCTTTGAATAGGATTTTTTTTTGTAGAATTTCCATACATATTTTGAAATTCCAAGGCCGCTTCGAACTTAACCATTATTTAAGAGATCTTATTATATATTTTTCATTCCGTTTGCTTATTACAGTAGTTCAATCCATGAGCTTAAAAATTGCCGTCAGCGTATTTAATTGAAAACTAGCTTCGGAATTTTGGCTTTATTTAAATAGATAAGGGAAAATTATTATACTAATAACTATTCTCCACCATACAATAAGTGTAAATTGTCTAAGGGTTTCAGTTTCTCTGAACAAGAACGCCGAAGTTGGGCATTTTATGCAAAAATCACGGTCAAAATGTTATAGGCCTCTTAAGCTCTAACATAATTTCAATCATCAAGTTTTAAAGTTTTTTAAATCATAAGTTTATTATCTAAATCTTAGCGTTTTTGTTTCGCTTTCATATTTTGTTACTTTTAAATACTTACCTCCTTACTCATAAAAAGAGACAAAGCATTATTTAGTTAAATAATGTTTTGTCTCTTTTTCTCAATTACAAAATGACGTTTGTGTGACGTTGACAAAACAATATTTAACTAAAAAATACTTAAATAGTTTTTATGAATAAGGGGGTAATAGTTTATTTCAAAATATGTCGTAAATAAATCTATATATTAACACGTGAAGAGAGAACTTTGTTCCCTTTTTGGCATAGTTAAAGTTTATATGGAGAAGGAGTGACGAAAGGTACAATTTATGTATGTGTTACATTACATTGTTAAATCATTGTGTATATTGTGGTTCGTAAATTTCGAACACTGGGCGGCCACAAGTAAAAATAAAATCATGTGTAGCGAAATCATTCTCGAATCGAAGTTTGAACCCGTGACCGCTGCCTGGGTCTTTTATAAGACCGGTGGACTACGCACTACACTTACTACTAGGCAGTTACTACAAGTCATAGGTAATGATGCCAGCAGAACCAACGTACGTAGCAAGTCTCATTAGATTAATCGACAATAGACATTACTGGACTCAAGAAAAAATCGTTTTTATTTTTTACATTAACAATAACTATAAATTAATTCATTTAGTCTTTTCGAACTGATAAATTAGAGCGGGCGTCCCGAAACGAACAAAGAAAGCTCCTATTGTCCGAGCCCCATTGACTTCGCGGCCAGACTCTAGAGATGGGTCCATTATAACAATGTGTGAAATATATAGAATTGTTGTTCTACTTATAATTATTATTTTTCTACACATGCCCTTTGATAATGGGGTTTATTTTTATCTTTGCAGAGTGCCTGTTGTATAATGTTACTAATACGTGCCGCTAGATGGCGTTACTTTAAAAGCACTGAATCGCGGTATAGAGATTTTTGTGTTTATACATTTATGGTGTAGGTATGTAAATTGGTTTCGCAAATGGCGGATCGAAGTGAACCCCGAGAAAAGTGCCGCTGTGTACTTTTATCGGGGCCCCGACGATCCTTGCCGTCCGATTCGTTTATTTGACCGCCCTATCCCATGGGCTAGGCAGGTGAAATATCTCGGTGTCACCCTCGATAGGAGATTGTCGTTTGCACCGCATCTCAAGATCGTCCGTAACAGGGCCGCGTTCATATTAGGTCGGTTATTCCACCTTATAGGCAGGAAGAGTAAAATGTCTCTTAGAAGTAAGACGACAATTTACAAAGCCTGCATCCGCCCAGTCATGACCTACGCTAGCGTAGTTTTCGCGCACTCCGCGCCCTCTTATTTGTACCCCCTACAGACCCTCCAAAACCGATTCATGCGAGGCGCGACGGGTTGTCCGCATTACGTTCGTAATGTAGACCTCCATCGCGACCTCGATCTCCCAACTATCAAAGACTTTATCAAGGACGTCTCCCGACGTTACTTCGATAATGCCCCCCACCACCCCAACCCTCTTGTGGTGGCGGCTGCCAACTATAATGTTGAAGGCCTTCCACCATCAAGACGGTACACGTCTAGGCGTCCAAAACACGTCCTAACCGAGCCCGACGACGCAATTACAGTTGCGAATGCCCCCCCGCCCGTTCCTCCAAATGACAGCACACATTTACAGAATACACTAAACATGCACACTGTTTTAGGCCCAAGACACCGTACTCGTAGAACAAGGGTACGAAGAACCGGTTCACACGCGCTCTATGCCAGGCACAGTCATGTGCCTGGGAGCTCCTCCTCTCCTCCTCCACGGCCCGGTCTACCCGAGCCGAGGTCCGTGCCTTTAGAGGCGCCCTCGGGTGGTTCCGCTCCCCGATCCGATCCGAACCCTTCGGAGACTCTGGAAGGGCACGGGGACGCGCACTTTTAAGTGTGCGATGCCGTACCCCTCTAGAAATCCTCTGAAGGTGTTTCGTTTCAACACGGCTTGAGGTACCCTTTACGTACCTCGCCGCCCCTAAAACAAGCCCGGTGAAGCTGGAAATGCCCCTCGGCAACCAGCAGTCTCTCTCCAAAAAAAAAAAAAAAAGTATGTAAATTTATTTCTGTTGAGCAATATATTTGATATTTCCATTTAGTTAATGATTCATTGTTTGACCATAGTCCATACGATAGTTTAGTTTCTGAGGTTAGGAAGCACGGTTTCGTACACGTGTATTAATACATTATTTGAGGTTGTACCTTTTTTATAGCACTTGCACTTGGCCTACATCCATCTCACCTGATGTTAAGTGATTATAAGGCCGAAGGTGGCAGCGCACTTCACCCGGAATCCTCAACTACTGAGGCACTGGCTATCTTATCTCTAGCTGCCGAAACAACAATGCTACAAACATTGATGTTATGGCGACATATTTAGATAAGATGGTGGTAGCTAGCCAGGGGGGCAAACAAGCCCTACCACCAACCAAACCGAGTACACAAACATGTAACCCCCGGCGGGAATCGAACCTCGGACCTCTGGGTCTAAACCGGTGAACTTAACCACTAGACCACAAAGGCAACCTATATACTCATTAGTGAAGAAGAGGTTATTATTGAGGTATTATTGCATTATAAAAAGAGAGAGGTAAATATATTATTATATTATCTATACTAATATTATAAAGCTGAAGAATTTGTTTGTTTGTTTGGTTGAACGCGCTAATCTCAGGAACTGCTGGTTCGAATTAAAAAAATATTTTTGTATTGAATAGTCCATTAATTGAGGAAGGCTATAGGCTATATTACATCACGCTATGACTAATAGAACGCGGGTGAAACTGCGGGGCACAGCTAGTTGCATTTTTTGCTTATGTTCTTGAATGACTTCTCTACTTCACAAGGATATATGCTAAATGCTAATTAACTAATTTGGCGCAATATGTTTATTAGATTCGAATATGTAGCTATTTTTACTTCCTAATAAATTGTTTTATTCGAGTATCAAATAAAACATAAACTATTTTGTGAACTAAATAAAGAATTAAAACCATTATAATATTTAATAATATTGATGTTAATGCTTACTAATTTGACCATTAAAAGTCTCTTTAAATGGAAGAACGTGTTGATGTCTAAAACTTTTTTTTCCAAAGCGAATCTATTACAAGCTTGATATCCAATAAATCAAGATTACTCGTTCGTATATGATCCACAATTTGAGGCGTTCAACCGTCGTTTGACGAAAGGCACTTGGGGCAATAACGGCCTTTGAGGCTGGCAAATAGAAGTAGAAATTGAACCAATTTCACTGTGTATTTAGCCCTACATAACACCAATCCGGAGTCTGAGTCGCTGCAGGCGTCTATTATTGCGTTCCTGAATGACGGACACAGATAAAGTTGCCAGCGGTTTAAGTTTGTTTTAATAAGTTAGAATATAATAGTTTGTAGACCGAGATCTTTTAAATAACTAAACTGAAACATAAAAAAGGATTTTTTTAAAAAGGGCGAAAAAGTGTAATAAAAATCATATACTTCTTTCTTGTCTTTTTCAACTATTGTTCATATTGATGGCGTACTTACGGCTATTCATATTAGGGGTTCATATATTATACGTTTGTTTTTTCAAACAAGCTTAGAAAAGAGGTCATTATTTTGACAACCTTCTTCGAAAATCGAAATAATGCAGTACTGGCCAAATACACGCGAGCAGCGGCCATCAATGTAAGTATGAAAATCCATGTCTGGTGTGATGTTAAAAAATGAAACGAACTTTTTACTCCAAAACATGGCAACCGAGGAGGTTACCTACCAAGAATTTTGTTTAAACTTCGAACTGACTGGCTAATAGAACGCTTTTAATAGTAAAAAAATAAACAAATGAACATAATATTGGTGCGTACGTTCTTCTACTCCATTTACCAGTGTAGTTCATAATTTTATGTTCTACTCGTACATCGTTAGAACTAAACTCACGTATGTGTACCGTAGCTTTTCACGTTCACATTTTCACGTTCGTCCTGTCAATCAATCATCATCAATCAATGCCTGATTTTTATTTCATAATTCATCATTTCATTCATTCATCATTTCATTTTTATTGCATTGTAGGAGTGGTTTATTTTGCATAATTGATGATTCATTTCATTTCATGAAATTATATGACGAAATGAAATAACCAACTGAGTGTCGGCATGCTACAACTTTAATCAATGACAAATCATTACTCATTTAACCAAAGGAATATAAAATATTTAAAATATAAATAATTGTGAATGTCTCATGTCAAGCAGTCTGTGGCATTTTTAATTCGAGCAGACGTTGCGGTAGAGTTGGTCAAAGCAGTCTGCAATCTCAGGATATGAGCACCGGAACCAGCAAAGGATTTAATTTTATCAACTAAGTTAGTGAACAGACGGTTTGGCGCATTAATAAAGCGTTTCGTCGTCGTGTTGTGCTCGACGAAATGCATTGTGCGAGAAATTCTAATGTCAAAATGAAATGCATGTAAGCTGGGCATGTTAAATTCTCACTATAAACTTTTTTTCTGGATCTTAACGAGAAACTGGTACAAAACGTAGTTATTAAAAACTGTGTACGGAAAAGAACATTCGAAGGAAAGTAATATCTAATTTTTTTACTTTTTTTTTTAATTTCTTTTTTTAAGTGCTCATTGCTGCACTGAAGCTAAATTAAATATGGCTAGGCGTTTAATTTTTTCACTGTATTTTATAAATTTTATAAATATGAAAGTAATATCGTTTTTATTTAAGTAAGCACATTTTTGTCGTTAGTTTTTATTATTTGCACACAAAAATACAGATACTTACAGACAAATTGAAAAAGAAACAAAGTAAAAATTAGGCGGTCTTATTGCTAATAAGCAACCTTCTCAAGGCAAGCTTGGCTGAAAGAATAATAATAAAGTACATAAAATGGGTGTAAGTAAAAAGAAACTAAATTACAATAATAATATCAATAAGAAGAATAATGTTAATGCGTTGCCTCTGGTTTGCGGGTGGGTGTCCATGGGCGGCGGTGATTACTTCCCATCAGGTGACCCGCCTGCTCGTTTGCCACCTCCTAATATAAAAAAAAATTAATAGTGTCAAGAATAATGTTTTTAGGAACGATTTTGATGTTAACTTTGGCCTTTACAGGGAACCGAAGGAACAGAGTTTATGGATGGCGAGAACCATCATGGTTCCTTAAGCTGTAGAGACCGATCAAACCTCGAAGGTTTTCTTGGAACTGGTAGCAAATAATAATAATAATAATTATAATAAATCATTTATTTCAGGCAACACACAATGTATAAGATGGTAACAATACAAAGGGGCCCATATAATAAATACCTTACAGACTAACATACATACAATATAAAACAATTTTTGGTAGTAGATATGTAACTTATAACTATGTTAGTATATTAAGCACTAGCTTGTGCTGTTCCGGTGGTGTTGACGGGTAATCCTCCGCGGAAACGCCGGTACACCACTCCCTTCGGCCAGAAGTCTTCCCTCATAAAGGTATCGACCAGCTTGGTTGTCGGGACTCGCGCCACAAATGCCTTAAAGCTGACATTGTGTCGCGACTCCAGCATCGTGTCTGTACTTTATTTGCTACTAAACTCTCCGAGATGTATGAACCAGGTGTTAAATTAAAAAAAATCATTTAAGTACTTTTAAAGCTTGGGCTCCAAAATTAGCTCTTACAAATATCCCTATGGCACCATCTGTTAATAAGTGGAAAACCTTATAAACTCAGCTCTAAGGCTAGCCCTTGAGCCTAGGATCTAGACTTGAATAGACTGTGTAGTTTGTAAAAATAGTACTATGAACGGCATATATACCATTGACTTGCTTTTAAAAAGAAGTTAGACTTACTTGAATAATGATAGTCATCGTAACTGGTTTCGCATGCCAGCCATACATATCGGTCTATTCATTAGTTTGCAACTTGAAGATCCTCGGAGAACAGTAGACAGAGCATTTTAGTATTTTTACTCAAAGAGTGGCCAGCTTTGAAAGACCCTTCGGTATCGAGGACTCGCGCCTTTATCCATTACTTTACAGAGATACTGAGGGGGCGGGAGGGCTCTAGTAAAAGCGGTTCTGTTAAACTAATGATGCCTGTGAAAGATGAGTGCCATTTGTTAACGGTCGGTGGTATTACGGAGACAACGTCAACTGATGTTTGCATGAGGTCTACGTGCTTGCGTTTCCAACCTCTTTGTACAGATTATTTTTTAAGTAATTATTTTCTACGTCAAAGGTTTTAGTTAGAACTTATGTCTCTGTAAACAAGACTTGAAATCTTTTTTGCTTTGTACGAAATACTTCCGTATATCGCAAGGGTAAAATAATCTATCTGGCTGTTGTTTTTTTAGGCCCTGGACCGGTATATGTTATAAATAAATCAAGCGGTTGAGATAAATTATTTCAGACTCCTACTGACTAACACCTCCTAGGGAATGCCTATAGCCTTCATAAGGGCTGCATAGGCAGTGACGACAGATGGTTGACCGTAACTTTGATTTTGTCTTTCTGTCGTGATATTGTTACTTTTTTAGGGCGGCTTTAAAAGAGAAAAGAATATACCTCCCTAATTATCTGATATCTTTAGTTGGGTTGGTGTATAGCTTTTTGAAAGATTGTATGCTCAGTGCTATCTTAACAAGTTTGGTTTTCTGCTGTATACCTGCATGGCTACTCGTATTTCGTTATTGTTGATTCATCTAAGAAAATAAAATGAAAATTAACAGGGAACTCGTTAATTGCAGCTTACAGAAATATTATATAGCATTATTGTGTTCTAGATATAGGATAGTTCGTTCATCATCATCACCATCGTCACTCTCATTTTATGACCCCACTGCTGACTGGGGCACTAGCCTAGTTCTAGATGTAAGATAGTTCGTTAAAAGTTTAATTCCAGTTAAAAAGCGCTTCGAAGTCCAAGCCCTTCGATTAGAAAAAAGGTCATGACCTCGTCATGTTCAAAGAAAATGTTTACAAGGACAACTTTATCATTTACACTTGTCTCAATAAAGAATGAAATATTTGACATTATCACAGCGGGAACTTCTGAGGTGTCAAACTTTTATGGGCTCTGTTTTAAAATACAATCTAACTTTTACTCTACGAGTCTGTGCCGATGACGTATGCATTATTCAACAGCTAACAAAAATGTTTTCTCGTTTATTTTGTGTCCATCGAACGGTCGCTAATTCGTTCGCGTAAAGACCCTATGACCCCGATTAATACCTTTCGCAGTTCCTTCCTACGGAAGAAGGAACCTTACCTTCTGCAGAGTGAACGACCTTCTGTTAGAGCAGTGGAGTTTCTTGCGCCCATTTTTCTCCCCAGCTAAAAAATAGACGTTCTGAATGGGTAGCAGATAGAAAATGTATGGACGTTTCAAAAGCACTTTTTTTAAGTTTAGTTGAATAAAAAAATTTGACTTTTGACTTTGATTTTAGTTTGAGCTCTAGCCATAGGCAAGTGGTCTTTACACGTGTACTAAGTATTTTTAGTTTAAAAAATACCCCTTGTAAATAAAAAATATCAATTTGATATAGGTAATCCTTTATTAAATATTTACTTTAAACATATTTTGATATCTACGAATATTAAAAAACAAATCTGCCAAGTTTCAAGCTTTCACGCTTTTTAGTTCTTGAGTTATCGTAATTAGCCACTCAGTGATAATTTTGTCAGCCAGTAATATCGATATTGGTAGTCTTATAGTCTTTACCATTGACGTCCTCCGTAGCCGAGTGGCTTGCACGCCGGACTTTGGGCGGCGCTGACTCTGAGGTCCCGGGTTCGATTCCCGGTCGGGTCAATGTCGAAAACTAACTTTTCGATATTGTGTCGGGTCTGGGTGGTTGTGGTACCGTCGTTGTTTCTGATTTCCATAAAAACGAGTGCTTTAGCTACTTACCTTGGGATCAGAACAACGAAAGAAGAAGAATGAAACAACAAGAACAATGTATTTGATGTTGTCTAATATATTTTTTTCATTTAATGTTTTTGACCATAGATGTAGATTGCCCAAAACTGGTACTTAAGGTATTATGTTTAACATTACATTTTATAATTGAACTGCACAAAAACCAAATGGTTTGGTTATCTATATCTATGTACATTTTATCTAACGTGAATTTATTTTTCGAAAAATTTTTTGTACACCACACAATCATCTTGATTTACAGGCATGCATAATTATCATCGTTTAATGCATCAAAACAGGCGTACCAACTGTCACAGACGCTTAGAAGTTATTAAGCCTCAGGGACTAATTTTAGTTCAAGCTCGCGCAGCCAACATTGCCCACTAAATGTTGGCCCGGGGCAATGTCAGAACTAAGAAGGGTACCGATGCGTGTTTAATTTCGGTCAATTATATTCGATCCGCTTTGTGAGGTCACTCCAATAACATGCAGCATTTATCTGGTTTGGTGATATAAAAGAAGGGATCCGTTTATTGGAAGGTGTACAGCCGTTGGTCCCGAATGTAAGCCGGGTCCGTAACCCCTTGACTTAGTCCAGAAAAAAATAGGAATAAATGAAACCTCCTTACACATTCCCGTTAAAAAGTTCAGAGTATTACTTATAGGTACTACAAACTTTTTGATTCAGTGCCTACTTAAATTAATTTAAATACTTGTTTTCTATTTTACTTCTCGTTTGACCTTTATCTCGTTCGCCATACTATCTTCGCAATCCGCAGGGAATTCAACCTCACACACACCATAGAATCATTATGGTCCCGTACTGTGCGGTTTCCGAAGAGTTTCCACACGAGTAGACATAAGCTCACTTCCGTGGTATTTAAAAAAGCGTCCTACCACCAATCAAAACCAAACTTAGCACCATATTATACCTCCTTTGTAATCGAACGAATAAATCGAACTAATAACCTCAGGTTATGAGACCAGTAGGTTTACTACTAGACCACATAGGTCAAGCGGTTCAAACAAAAGAAAGAAAAGAAACAAAAGAGACATCAGAAACTGCTGTTCGACTATCGTTATTAAACGGTTAGTTGTACAAGAAACAAAGTAATTGCAATTTTATCAGATCTAAGCCATCATTGACGGGAAAGTGGAACCGTTTAAGCGATGTACTTTCACCGTGAGATATAGTGGTCAGTGCAGTTATCTACTTGCAAGCAATCAATAGTAGGCGGAAATCTAGCTTTCAAAGCATGTTCGATTCTAGTTAAAGTTAACACAGTTACGTTGTTTTGTTGGTCTTCACTAATACAATAAATAGGTACAACTTGTTCGTCGGTAAGTTAAGGGTAACCTTTTAAACTGATTGGAAAAATTCTTTCACAGATAGAACACTATCTCTAAATCGCATTGGCTACTTTACTAAAACGCAATTAAGGAGATCATTCGGGCTCCATACATTTTTGGGACTTTTCTGAAAGTGCCGGCCAACAAAAAAAAAAGTACGTATTGTTAGAACTAGCCATTTGGAGTAATAGTTAATATGGCACAAAAGTTGTAGGATCATTTTCATACATTTTTGGTTTTTCATTTTTTTTGTATCAACTTCAAAACGGTAGCTTGACGCTTCACAATGACAATTGCTTCGGATCATTAGTTCTAACAATATCTATAATTATTTTATGTTTTCCAGCACTTTCAGGAATCAATAAGTAATAAGAAAATGATGAATCTTCGAACTTGTATAACATGGCTCAGAGCAATCCTACAACTTTTGTGCCATATTAACTATTACTCCAAATGGCTAGTTCTAACAATACGTACTTTTTTTTTTGTTGGCCGGCACTTTCAGAAAAGGCCCAAAAAAATGATGTCCTTTAAAAATATAACAATCGGTAAAGGAAATAAAATAACGACCGACATATTCTTGCTAATATTTATTTCCACGTGCAAATTTCAATAAATATAATTGTACAAAATAAAATTACAAACTAACACAGATACAGAAGTGAATAGTAGACGTATATTACGCCATGACCGCGTAACTCGGCTCAGTGGCTACACCGCAGACGTTGTCCCGGGCCGAAATGTGCATGTACCCGTCAATGCCCCATTCCGAGCCCCAAGAGTTCTTCAGGATCCAGTAGGTGTCTCCTTCTGATTCACCGTAGCCGACCAAAGCGACCTCGTGGTTCAAAGAAGTTGGGTCGCTGCAACAACAAATTTTATTTTTGAGTTAACAAATGAGTCCGCTTTAACTGATGTTGAGCAGATGATGATTGCTAGTGAAGCGGAATTATGCCTCAAGCCAGTCTCACTTTGCTGAGTCGGCGAGTTGGCAATGCTGACCCGGTTAATACTTCTTCATACCTCTTAAGAAGAAGAAGAAGAAGAAAAGCATTTATTAAGAACACACACATACATAAAAAATAAATGAGGCAGACAGTATACACACAATAGAACAAATAAGATGAAACAAAAAGAGTAACAAAAAAAAAACAAAGAGTGTGAAGTTCATTAAATTTGCTTTCACTACTTTGCTTATTGCTACTTTGCTTTTGCTTTGCGGCTGGCCATGGCAGCGGCCATGGTAACGGCGGGGCAGGGGGTGCTAACAATCACCGGGCTACCTCAGGCTGCCATAAAACACTGACCCTGGCTACGTTCAACGGACGCACTCTGAGGCTTGACCACCTTCTAGCGCAGTTGGAAGTGGAGTTAGAGAACATAAAATGGCATGTTCTGGGGTTATGTGAAGTCCGTAGAGAGGGGGAGGACACCGTAACCCTAGACTCGGGCCATCTTCTCTACTTTCGCGAGAGTGATAAAACATCCCAGGGTGGCGTAGGCTTCCTCGTCAATAAGGTCCTCTCTAACAACGTTGAAGAAATCTCCAGTGTGTCGACCAGGGTAGCGTACCTGATCATTCGGCTGTCCAAGCGTTACAGCATGAAGGTCATTCAGGTTTGCGCACCGACCTCGACACACTCAGATGATGAAGTGGAAGATATGTACGGAGACATATCCAAAGCCTTGCATAACACCACTAAGGCTCATTTCAACGTTGTTATGGGGGACTTTAACGGCAAGGTGGGAACCCAGACTGACAACGAATCCCGGATAGGACCGCATGGTTATGGAGTTAGGAATCACAGGGGGCAAATGCTTGTCAACTTCCTCGAGAAAGAGGGGCTGTTCTTAATGAACTCCTTCTTTAAGAAACAGCCTCAAAGGAAGTGGACATGGCAAAGTCCCGACACTGTGACCAAAAATGAGATCGACTTCATCATGACGGATAGCAAGCACATATTCAGAGATGTCTCAGTGATCAACAGGTTCAATACCGGATCTGATCACCGACTCCTCCGAGGCTCTCTGAATATCAACTTGAAGCTTGAAAGACACCGTCTGATGAAGTCTACGCTCCGTCCTAACCCAATCCAAATCATGGCGGGCACCGAGAAATTCCAGCAGCTTCTCGGGGACAGATTTCTTGCCTTGGAACCCACTGATGACGCTAACGAGACCCTACACAATCTGGTCGAAACGTTGAGGGACGAAGGCATTAAGTTCTGCAAAAAACAGCGTACTGGCAAGAAATCCAAACTCTCGGCTGAGACTCTCGGGCTGATGACAAGAAGACGGGAAACCACCCAAGCGACTTCGTCGGAGAGGTCAGACCTGAACAAGCGAATTGCGAAGATGGTACGGCGCGACCTTCGGAGCTCCAACACACACCTCATTGAAGAGGCGATTGAGCGAAACCGAGGGTCCAAAGTATTCACTTAGCAGCTTGGCAGGAGCCACCTGACGAAGCTTAAAACGCACGACGGGAGGACCGTATTGTCGAAGCCGGAGATCACTGCCGAGATAGAGGATTTCTATGGCCGATTATACGCTGCACATGCCCTTCGTTTCCGACGAGACGACTACGATTCCAGAGCCACCCTGACACGCCACTGCACCGACGAACTGCCAGACATCAGTCAAGACGAGATCGTGTTAGCTCTGAGACAGCTTAGAAATGGAAAAGCCCCCGGTGAAGACGGAATTACATCTGAGCTTCTGAAAGCTGGAGGAGCCCCTGTTATACAGGAATTGCAGAAGCTCTTCAACGCCGTCCTTCACAGTGGGAGAACTCCAAAGGCGTGGAGCGGGAGCTTGGTGGTGCTCTTTTTTAAGAAGGGAGATAAAACTCTCCTTAAAAATTACAGACCCATCTCGCTCCTGAGCCATGTCTATAAGCTTTTCTCACGAGTGATCACGAATCGTCTCGCCAGGAGACTCGACGAGTTCCAGCCACCGGTACAGGCCGGGTTTCGCGGAGGATATGGTACCATAGACCACATTCACACAGTGAGGCAGATTATACGGAAGTCTGAGGAATATAATCAGCCCCTGTGTCTGGCTTTTGTGTACTATGAGAAGGCCTTTGACTCTGTCGAAACCTGGGCTGTTCTGGAATCCTTACAGCGATGTCAAGTGGACTGTCGTTATATCGAGGTGTTGAGATGTCTTTACGAATCCGCCACCATGAGTGTCCAAGTACAGGGCCAGCAGTCCAAACCCATCCAATTGCGCAGAGGAGTGAGACAGGGGGATGTCATGTCCCCGAAACTGTTCACAAGCGCATTGGAAGATATGTTTAAGACGCTGGACTGGAAAGGAAAGGGCATTAACATAAACGGTGACTACATCTCACACCTGCGATTCGCTGATGACATAGTCCTAATGGCGGAGTCGCTAGAGGAGCTGAACCAGATGCTGGACGGCCTAGCTTCAGCCTCGCGACGCATCGGTCTTGGCATGAATTTGGATAAAACCAAAGTCATGATCAATGGCCACATTGATCCAATACCGGTCGTCGTACATGGTCACCTTCTTGAAATCGTTTCCGAATACACTTACCTCGGGCAGATTTTGCAATTAGGTAGGAACAATTTTGAGAAGGAGGCCAAGAGGAGGATCCAGTTGGGCTGGGCAGCGTTTGGGAAACTACGTCGAGTCTTCTCGTCATCCATACCGCAATGCTTAAAAACGAAAGTTTTTAATCAGTGCGTCCTACCCGTCATGACCTACGGAGCTGAGACGTGGACACTCACGGTAGGGCTGGTCCACCAGTTTAAAGTCGCTCAGCGAGCTATGGAAAGAGCTATGCTCGGAGTTTCTTTAAAGGATAGGATTCGTAACGAATACATTCGACAGAGAACCAAAGTCATTGACAAAGCTCTAAGAATTAGCAAGTTGAAGTGGCAGTGGGCCGGCCATATCTGGCGAAGAACCGACAACCGCTGGGGTAAACGCGTTCTTGAGTGGAGACCACGACTCGGTAAACGTAGTGTAGGGCGCCCTCCGGCCAGATGGGATGATGACCTGCGAAAGACTGCAGGCAGATGCTGGATGCGTCAAGCCAAGGACAGGGCGCTATGGCGCTCATTAGGGGAGGCCTATGTCCAGCAGTGGACTAATATAGGCCGATGATGGATGATGATGATGGACTTTGCTTATAAATAAGCAACTTATTGGACCTTTGTACTTCTATCCTGGAAGTTTCGTTATAATTGGAAGTAAAAAGACACATTATGTTATGTTTGAAGTTGGTTTGGGGAATATCATCAAACATCACAGATTCTTGATAGTATTATGTGCTCCTGTGTTAAAAAAAATGAATATAAAACTTTCCTACACTCACACCAATTATCTAGCCCAAGAGAAGCTTCGTTATGAAACTCGTTAAATGGATACTAGACAACGGATAAACATAATCATAATACTTAAATACATACATATTGTACATGGAAAACACCCAGAACCGAGACAATTTAGAAAAACAATAATTTCTAAAATTTACTCGACCGGGGATCGAACCCGGGACCTCAGAGATGGCGACACCATGAAAACCGGTGTATAAACCACTCGACCAAGGAGGTCGTCAACGTGTTCAACATCTATCATCACTCATTATCGTCCATTAATATATGATATACAGTATTTTTCCCTAGTTTTGACAATTACTATGTGCGTACGTACCAAGATAATAAAAAAAGGAATTTAAAAAATAAAACAATATTTTTACTAACCAGCCCTTCTCATAATATATTCCGCCGGAGTAAGCCTGGAAAAGTTCGCCTACGTTGACAGAAACCGACAATGGACCATGGTTCACCAACGCCACCTGAAATAAATAACACATTGTTGTAGGATGATATCCGGTTACGGTACGACGAGTCGGAAGAAAAGCAGGGAATTTGGTGATCAAGAATCGTGTATTTACTACTAACGATACAAAAAAGGCGTAAAGCAGCTCGTGAACCAACCTGCCAAAGACTAGAGTCAGACCTATAGCATAAAAGCCTTACGATCAGAAGGTCTAAGCAGCTAAACGTCCAACAGCGTGAAACGTCTAATGAACAGTAAGCGTAATTAGGAAAACTTCTGAAGTCTCCTTATTACACGACTGCCAAAAAAAGGAGTGTTATGTTTCAGGGTTCATGTATGTATGTATCATGTGATGTTTCTTTCTTTATTCCACCATAGCTTCTAAACGCCGGAACCGATTTAGATATATGAGGTATCGTTACAATCCTTGCATCGTTCCGACTAACATAGGCTAGTAAAAATTTGGAAATTCCACCCCTATGTAAATAATAATTAAATAATTTTGTACTTCTAAACGTTTTTTGCCTTTTAGTACTTTTTTTTGCCGATTAGTTCTTTTTGTCATGGCAGTCGTGTTTTTTAATTTTTTAAATTATTTTATTCTTTATATAAACGCACTTGAGCATCGCAGACATAGACAACCTCTCACGGGCACGAAATCTCGTAATTGCAGTGCTCGGACCTCAGAATAATTCAAAAGTCCTGAGAAAAATATATGATTTCAATAAAAAAGTCCTGAGATTTTTTCGTAAACGTAATTCGCAACTCTGTGGAAAAAAGTATCTCATAATCTATAATGTTGTTACTGATATTCTGCAGTTACTAGGAAACAAAGTCAAAAATGGTAAGTAGGCTGATACTTTATTGTAAAATCGAAAAAGCCTGAGATGTCCAAAATCCGGCCGCAATCCTGTCAGGAGCCTAAAAATCCTGAGATCTCAGGTCAAATCCGAAGATATGGTAACCTTAGTCGAGCTGTTCCGTGTCCGTGCAATGGGTATATGTGTGTTGCCCGAGCTCGGTATGTATTAAGCTATCTTCTAGTTCCTTTTTTTTGTGCCGATACCCTGAGCTGGTCTAAGTTCACAGTAAAGTACTAAAGCTATTGTGAGTACGAATAAGCCGCGCAAAAACAAAAGTCAAGTCCGCTACGTATGGCATCGTAACAGACGTAGGAACTAGGAACTTTAAATGTGTACAATGTTTATTTTCTACGTTGATAGTGATTTAATTATTTATGGTGTGCTACAACATTTATTTATTTTTTATTTTATCCCAGAACTAGAATAACTGAAGAACTGGTCTTAATTTTACTTGTTGGTAAGTGTGACGATAAGGCCTGAGGCCAATAAGGTCAAAGATCTATCAGGTTCTGAATTTAGAAATATATAATATTTTTTATTGATAAGTAATTGCTGATGTTATATGGCTCTAGTACTATATGCTCTAATACATATCGTAATACTTATAAACTTTGCATTTGAAAGTTATTCAAGAACTTCAAACTAATTCACACAAGTGTCAGTGATTGAAAGAAAGATATTGTCAATTTAACATTTGTTTGGAATTGTCTATGCAAAATGACAAGCGCAAATACCTTTGATAGCTATCGTGATAGAGGTTTAAATTAGACAATAAGCCCCCAGAAGCGAAGTCAGCTATTATAGCAGGATAGTTAGTTTAGCCGAACAGCAGCGCTATTCTCTAAACAAAACAGCGTCGAACTCGACGTTGAACTCGCTCATAACTTGCAAACGAATTTCAACCTACTTTGAAATAGTAATAAAGTCTACATTCGTTTGCAAGTTATGAGCGAGTTCAATGTCGAGGTCGACGCTGTTTTGCTTAGAGAATAGCACTGCTGCCTCTTCATGCCTTCTTTGAAGAACTCCATGTTGTGGAAGGAGGATTGCTGGGAGAGCATTAAAATTTTTGGATTCCACATCTAAAGATGTGGAAGATATTTGATTAACTGACCTTTAGAGCATCCACACTATTTGGAGCGACGTCAACGAATCCTTTGATTTTAAAAAGCTTTTTCATTTTTTTGATGCGGCAGAAACCATCCTGTCAAATACAATTGGATGTTAGGATTTTAGATTTTATTGAAGAGTAGTCAAAGCTTAAAATGCAACATATTAACACATTCATAATAGTCTTGTTACCTTGAAAGCTACCGTTTCGATCAGGAGAAATGGGTTAACGTCAATTGTCGAAAATTGGATCGTGGTTTTTCGTCAGATTGGCTACTGACGACGCCACGACAGAACATGCTAAATATGATAACGTTTATTTTTACCTTATCAACATAGTCACCGTACTCAGCTTGTGTAGGTATACCATTGTTCATTAACCAATTATAGGCCGCAGTGTCAGAACCGCCATCGCAACCATTTCCACCGTAGCTACAAATTTAAAAAAAATCAAATTTAACTTCCCGTCTTATAATATAGTAATAATGTCTAATGTACTGGACGATCTTGATGGCAATGGGATTGCGATTTTGCAAGATATAAGCAACTTTCATAATGTCTGGAAATAAAATATTTCCAGCTCCTTCGGTGCTTTGTGTCACTAGCCGAGACAAACGGATAACGGAAGGCACTTTAATCCGTTTGTCTCGGTTGTTATCGTATCAGTAGTTGAAAACCCACCAACCCGCATTGGGCGAGGGTCGTGGGCTATGCCTCAATATCCCCTTGTATAATCTTTTATGTGAGAAGACTTGCGACCAGCAATGGTTCGGTTATATGGTGATGATAATGATGATGATGGAAACTGATTAGATAGACTTACGGCCAAGCGCAGTCCAGAATGGCCTGGTTACTGAGTGTCACGAACTTGCCGCCATTGGAACGCGCTACCGATCCTTCCAAAGACACCGTAGTGCCGAAGGTCCAACAAGAGCCACATGATTCTTGGTCTATTCAAAATAAAATCCATTAGTACACTAGCGAATTAGAGAGTTAGCTCAAGTTCTGTTCAGTTAAACGTGAAAAATAACAGGATAAAATGGTTGCCGATGTGGTAAGTCTACAATTATTTTTAAATTATGTTGCAACTAACTATCGCATTAAATTTAGTCTGTAAGGATAATTGTGTAATAAAAACAAATAAATTAATATTATCATTAATTATTCTAATAACTGTAAACTGACTAATTGCATGGCATTGGCATATTCTTTTTTTTTTTTTTATTGTGACACGCCGTAATTTGATTAATGATTCTTTTAGAATCTTCAACTCTTTATCATTATTTAGCGAAATATTAATCGTGAAAGAGTGATGACGAGAAACAGTCTTACTTAATCTACTCAAAGTTATGTAAGGACTGGTCAACAAATACAAGAACATACCTACAACAAATTACAAAATCGAAAATCGAATATTTCTTACGAAGAATAATAACTTACTCTTAACAGTTCCGACAAGGCCATAAAGCCTCGTGTCATACTCCGCTGGCAGCGTCTCTACAATTTCCTTCAACTTCTCTTCAGTGTAGGGAAACGGAATATTTCCCTTTTCGCCTGGTGAACGCCTCAGCAGACCGGTGAACTTCATCCTTTCAGCAGGAGTGCGGTCGGCAAATTGGTTGATGGCAAGCTTGTAGCCAAGATTCTGGCTATTGATCATTGTAACTAGTCTGAAAAATAAGATGACTAGTTATAAAATGGACTTGAGGTAGGATGTTGTTGAGTAGCAGAGATAATGTTCAATAAGGAAAACGAAATTGATTCTATATTATGGTATTACCTCATGTTATGTTGGAAGATAGTTCTACGCATGTTGTGTTCACCATCATCGCCATATTTCTTGTTGTACCTTTTCTTGAAACTAAAAATAATAAGAATATAAAGTTAATGTGTTATAAAATATTAAAGATCAGCTTGTATCATTAACTGTTATGTCCTTGTAATGTATGTGTTCATATAATTTGATATATCTAACATAATACCTTTTAAATACATGATCAACGTGTTTTTCGTTTTCTGGGTCCATAAACAACAGATCCTTTGTAACCAAATCATCTTTCATGGATACCACAGTCGCATTATTACATACTGGAAAAGTTTTAATCACGATATAGTGCCAAAATTGTAAGCATCATAAATACAAAAGGTCTTACAAATAAAAAGAGAATAAGCTTTAAATAGTTGTTCCGTGTTTTGTCTCTTTTATTCTAATTTGAAATGATGATGCGTTACAACGTGGTTTCGCGCAGAAAATGTGCAGGGCGTACAAAACAACATCGCTCAACTCTGCCCTGGTTCTGACAGGGACGCTCCCCCTGGACCTCCAGATTAAAGAGGCAGGTGCCCTTTATGAGGCCAGGAAAGGGGTGCCTCGGCACGAACTACTTGGCAGAGACATAAAAACACCACACCCTGCACTCACATGTCACACCCGGCTGAACACAAAACGATCGAGCTCACGCCTATTACGCAGGACATACAGCTACACACGCACACGCTCGACATCCGCATTTACACATACGGCTGCAAGATTGGCGGCAAGGTTGCGACGTTATCCTTGTGGAATAACGCCGGCGAAACTAAAGCCTTAAAGCTTGCACTGCCGTCCTACGTCACCCTATATCAGGCTGAGGTTCTTGCACTACATAAAGCCTTGGAAGTGCTGTTAACTAGGAAGGACAATACTTTGGCATTTATAGCGACTTCATGGCAGCTCTCCAGACCGTCACAAAAGTAACATCCCTTCACCCCTTTGCGTAGTAAACACGCGCAAAATTATTTTTTTGTTGGCAAAAAACCAGTGTGAAATTGTATTTCTAAACTGATTAAAGCGCACGCGGGGTCGGAGGTAAATAAAAGAGCCGACCAACTTGCCAAGGAGGCCGCTATAAACTTCAAAAGTAACCAGACTACGACATGTGCCCCATTTCATTTGTCAAGAGATGCATCTGAAATGAATCTCTTGAGAAATGGAACGAAAGGTATGTGTCCAGCAGCACCGCCGAGGTCACAAAGTTATTCTTCCCCAATGCCACAACAGCTTACCATACCACCCGGAAGCTAACGCATATACACCTCACCACACAGGCTCTCACGGGACACTGCGGGTTTTCCGCATACTTGAACAGGTTCAAGTGTAAGGATAGCCCGTCGTGTGTCTTTGATCCTGATACACATGAAACCCTCCCACACATCCTCTCCGAGTGACCTTTAGGCTGAGCGAGGCTTTTAGGCTGCGTTTCCTTTAGTGCTGAGCGAGGTAGCTAAGAGGCGAGCGAGGAAAAATCCACCAATAGGATTACTCCATTTTACACCGCAAGGCAGAGGAAGTAATATTGTTGGTGGATATTTTCCTCGCACACCGACTAGCTACCTCGCACAGCTCTAGTAGAAAAGCAGCCTAAGCCCAGCCAAGCCTTGGCCAACCTCATTGCGGACGAGCATCGAAAATTGTTCTTAAAATATTGTGAAAAAGTTGTAAACATTGTTAGAATAAGAAATATAGTGTAGTAATTAAATAGGGTAGTTTATTAAAATTGGAATAACATATATACTTGCATGTATGTATATTTATTCATAAAATAAAATAGTGTGTAAAAATAGAATTTTAAGTTTTGTATAACAATTTTAATAGATATAAGTTTAAAAAATTAACAAAGCCGCCCCTAAAATGGGAAATCTGAAATAATATAAGATAGATATAAGATTTTTTTGTAAAATAAGCAGTGTACCCCATTAAAAACTTGTGTTGAAAAACATGTTACCCTAAGAACATATATTATAAACATAATTATATAAAGGTAGCTAGTTAAAAAATAGTTAAATAAAAGCAAAATACCCACTGCTCGGAATGAAAGGTGATGAATGAATGAGTAGTATGTGGAATAAAAGTACGAGAGGAATAAATGATAGAACTAGAATGTAAGAGAATTTTAGTAAAAATAGGCTCCGATCATGTTGGAGAAAGTAGAAAAAAAAACTTAATAGGATCGGTAAATAAATAAAATAATTTATTTATAGAAAAAATCCATTCGAATTATTTCATCCAGTACCAATACGATTTTAGAACAATAACAGGACACCGCTTAGTCTTCTTCAGGCTGTAGATGAGCACACTTAAATTTTTGCATAGTTGCGTTGGTCAACTTATCTAAATTATTTTTATGTTCCTTTAGGATCATTAAAATTAAATAATGAAAAAAAAATGAGTTATCACAATTACCTTCGTCGACGTCGAAGTAATCATCTGTGACCTTAGTTTCGATGTTCCTGAACTCCCATATTTCATATTTGGTGGTAGTGCCAAACCAAACGTTGAATTCTTCGTCATGATACCTATGGATAAAATTTTCTTAATTTTCAATGTGCAGGGGCAACAAAAGTAGCATTAGATATGAATTTTTAATAATAACGCAATAATAGTAACATTTTGAATTGAATCAGAGGTACATGAATAATTAGAATTGTAAACTACGAACGGTCTCATCAACTCCTAAGATAATTTAATATTTTATTTTTGGGGATATTGTAAATTGTTATTTCTTTTGACAGTTATAAAAAAGTAACTTATTTGCTAATACTTCTTTGGCAGCCATGCTTTGGCATCAGAGTTGTATACAGCCCACAGTGTTTTCTTTGTTTGCACATTCTCCGTAGTTTCTTCATAGACGAATTTAGATGTTTCTACATCATCAATAATTTCTTTACCTAATGAAAAATTACAGAAAATTATTGTAACGAATTAAAAGAAATCGTCGTACATAAATTAATTGCCGTAAAAAAACATATTTTCCTTATTTAATAAAAACCTTATCGCAACAGGTTTATCAAGTTTTTCTATGACTTCTCCAACCAACCCGTTTTGGGCTAGCAGCGTGCTAGCGTAGCTATTGTTCATTTAAGAAAGATCTAAGCCCAGCTGTGGGACAAATAAGCTATAGATGATGTAAATGCATAAATCGTAAATTGGTACATTTTCTCATATTTTATCTAATTCATAACTAAAATAATCTTTTACATGGTACTTACCAACTTTTTCATAATCGTCGATATCAGGCAAGATAGTTTCAAGAGTGACTTTGCGAATGATTCTTCCCTTAATTATTTGACACACATATTCTGATTCACCGTCCTGGGTAGCTTCTGGATGAATCTAAAAAAAGTTGAACGTATCCAACGTTCTCAAGATGTTAAGAAAATTATGTATAAAGAATTTAATACAGAAAATTCAATAAAGTGTCATCTGTTCATATATTTAGGCAATGACAATAATGATACCTATATAAACATATCTGAATAATGGAACAATTGAACTTAATTTTTTTTTTATTTTTTTATTTTATTTTTTTATCTATAAAAGATATTAGGCCAAAATAAGAAGGTAAAACAATGTAGGTACCTTGTAATGCCTTCCGAATTTAGTCGTCCTGTCAACAATCGATTTCACTGCACCATCGTTGTAGTCAATTCTTGATTTTTTGGGAGTTCGCCTAAAATTTACCAAAGTTTTTATGGCAAATCTTCTGAAGATTAAGAATTTAACGCCAATTAGAGGTTACATGACGCACAATGCCGCTCTTCCTGGCACTTTTCCAAAGACATCGTCAACAACCCGAGGGTTTGTGATTCTCATAGTACTGACTACCTCGTAGTGTAGTGCTTTGTTGACGTTAAGCTGTTGGTCTTTGGTCGTTTTATTTATTTATAAATTTATTTAAGGACAACCAACATAACAAACGCTGTTCACATTTACTATAGATAGGTTACATTTTAAAACGCTGTCATACTTAAAGGTTGCCACGACATGCACAAATTTAAACTAACTTAGCAAACAAAAAACAAAGCAAACTAACTATTAAACTTTTAACAACATGTTGGTCTTGATGTGGTCTGGGTTGTTGTCGTTAGAGATGGACGTCCACCTTTTTCCTGCACTGAGCTAGTGTGGTTAGTAATGTGGAATTGTGTGTGTGAAAAAGCCCTGGGTATTTAGTACGCTTGACTCGTAATCTAAACTTTTGAACATTTCAGTTACTTAATGAAATAGATTCTCTGACACAAATAAGAAATGCTAAGTTAGGTAGGTATATTGTTTCCTAATGGACGATGTTAAAAAGATTTCTTACCACATTTGATAGTTTTCCGTGAAGCCAGCTAACAGATACATACGCAATGCATCGAAGCTGTAAGTTTCAGGCCACGCGAGGTCGGCTTCGTCGCTGTCATGTTTGACTAAACAGAACAAAAAAATATATTTAATAAAAAAAAAACGTCCGGTACTATCTAGCGGCATTGAAGATGATCGGCGACAAGTGCGGGTGACCTCAATGACAAAGAATCATCAAACACTGAATAAAATTATTAATTATTTAAGTCTCAAACTACAGACGCCAACACATTAACCTATCGAAACTGACAAGTTTCTTCTATACATTTTCAACCATATCATTAAGGCATAAAGTTCAAAGTCTATTGAGGTAATTTGACAGTTTGTGGTAGGTGGATGTGAAGGGGCTCTATTTTTGATTCCTTCGCCTCGAGTCGAGCGCTTGGTTTCTACTGATTTTCGTTCGCCATTTGACTTTCCATATTTTTGAATCGCTCGACCGCAACGAGTGCCCTCACCCACTCGTTGCAGTCGAGCGACACAAAGCGATTGATAGAATAACCGTCAAAAGTCAAATTCTATTATAAAGCAAAGGTTTTTTTTCAACAGCCAGAAACATCGAAGGGTTTCGAAAAGGCTACAGTACCGTGGACCACATACATACTTAGACGTTATGACTTCTTAGACATTCTGACACTTGTACATATTGACTAACGGTCTTTATAACATCCGGACATTATGTCACCTTGGACATTCTGACACTTGGCCCAACATACTCCGGAGTCGGCAAATTATACAGAAAACAGAGGAGACTGATGCGTGCGTTTGAACGGAACATTCCTGTTGACTTAATTTCTGAACTACTGAATGATACTCAGACTCAGGTGAAGTAAAACGAAACGCAACGCTTATATAAATTAATTTGGAAAATACTTTATTTTTTCTTCAAATTTTTTTTTATAGGTACTAGTTAGTGATAGATTTACTTTAATTTCTTGAAAAATAATTGGCAACACTACTCAAGACTAGCAGTGGAAACTGCGAGTTGTACTCTTAGTGCAATGAGAAGAGAACGAGCTCACAGCTCCGGTAACCTATCTGGATATTAGGTAGTGGACTATACGTGTCCACGGGGCAACTAACTCGAGACACTAGTCTTAAAAGTACCGGATGAAGAATGCGCTTCGGCGCGTCCTGATCTGGCGTTATGACCAGACGCAGATGGTCCCTTGTGCTTGCGCAAGGATGTCTGACATCTAACTGTATGACCTAACGGTTGATGGGGGGTGTCAGTATAAACTTTAAAGTCGTGTGTAGCGGGGCTGTGCGTTGCTCAAGACTTAAGCCAGTTGCTGACCCCTATTTCTAGTAACCGACAGGAGCCATCCTGTCGAACATAGGTGCATCTACTTACGAACTTTGTTTTTTTTTTTTACAATATTTCCTAATGTAGTGTGTTAGAGGTATAACGAATGAAAAAAATTTTTCAACACTTTGTATTTTTCCAAAAAGGTTTAAATAGAAGTCAATAAGTATTGAATACTCGATGGCGAGGAGCTCGATGGATGGCGCAGTGGTCAACGCGCCCGGTCTGCCAGTGCTGAGGTTAAGCAACTTTCGCAAAGGTCGGTCATCGGACGGGTGACCAAAAATGTATCTTCGCAGGCACCTCCGTGCTTCGGAAGGCACGTATAGCCGTTAGTCCTGGCTGCATTAGCAGTACGAACCACTAATCTGCACTGGGCCCGCGTGGTGGTTTATGGCCCGTTCTCCTTACCCATCCATAAGGAAGGCTCGTGCCCCAGTAGTGGGGACATAAAATGAGCTGATGATGATGATGATGATCAAATACTCATTTGCTAACTTACGTAAGTAATAACGTAAAACCTACGCCTTAGTGTTCCTTGGCCATAGGGACATTGCAAAGTTAACACACATACTAAAAGAACCGTAAAACCTATATCGCAAGGTGGAACAACAGAATATTGACGTGGTAATGCACTTTTTACGATATAATAAAACGTGGTCTACAGTCCACTGGGCATGAATTTCAAATATTGTATGCCATGAAGAATATTGGCAAACGAGTTCATTTGTATCGCTTTTTGGTTTGCTTTTTGTATGGATAAATTATAGTAACAGATAACCTTAATATATCTTATCTATATATTAATACGTGAAGCAAAAACTTTGTACTCCTTTTTACGAACAATTGCACGGACGGAGGAGTATGAAATTTCGCACACTTATAGTTTATATAGAGAAAGAGTACAGAATGTTAACATTTTTTTTAAAATTATACATGAAAAATACATTAAATCAATAAAACAAACATTACACACACGCAATGTATTTGACACATACGCATATAAACTCTTTTTCACACCTGCTCGACAATGCCTCATTATATATCATGCAAACCTTACTCAAAGTAAATCATTATAGCCCTTGTCTTTTGCCGGGGTGTAATGTTGTACTGAATTTCATTATAACCCGCCGGGCAGTAATGTGATTCTCACTTCTCTTAGTTCTTATTGTTATGCATTTAAAGTCTAATTTCGTCAAAATCGCGCAGCGCGCAGCTGCTGCAGCTGCTGGTGGCCGACGGCGAGGAGGTGGACGGCGGCGCGCGCCGCGCCTCATTTATTTGAAAATCGAACTTATTCGAAAATCGAGCTGGCCACGCCACGGCAAGCCGAACGAAAAAAAATCAATACTTAAAACAAAAGCCGCGAGTATTTCAATACGGTGCAATCAGTATCAGACAAAACTGCAAAAAAGATAGAATAAAACATTAAGAAAATGTCGAGTGACGAAAGTGATTTAACTCCGGAGTCCATTAAATTAGACGCCTTAGGTATTGTTAATAACCTACTACCAGAGAAGTCGAAGGAAAAATACTTGAAAGCTTACGACGATTTCCACAAATGGAAAACTGCAAAAGGCGCAAAGTCTGTGTCGGAGTCAGTGCTTCTTGTTTATTTCGAGTATTTATCGTGTACAAAGAAGTCCAGCAGCCTGTGGTGTATCTATTCGATGCTCAGGTTAACAATAAGCATCAAACACGACATTAAGATAAATACATATAGCTAGTTATTGGCATTTTTAAAGAGGAAATCAGATGGTCATCGAGCAAAGAAGTCAAAAGTATTGACAGCGCAAGATGTGGAAACTTTTCTGAATGAGGCTCCTGATCACAGCTTTCTGGCCATGAAAGTAAGTATGAGTACTGCCTACTTTTTAGTTACGTTTCTAGTACCTACCTATAATAGCTCTATAAAATAGTTAATGAATAAAAGGGTATTTAAATGGCACACATTTAAAAATACACATTCTAAGGTTTTGTCGCAAGCTTTTTTTATAATATAAAGGTCAAAAAATGTAGTAGTGTATCTATCTATTTACTCACAATCCTATTTTTTGTTACAGGTAGCCTTGATTTTTGGAGTGAATGGCGCATGTCGTGGAAATGAACTCGTAAACATAAAAGTCAATGATATCAAAAAACATGCAGATTTATTGCTGATTAACTTACCAGATACCAAAACAAATAGAGAACGTTCGTTCATGGTTCGTAAAGATTATGCAAGAATTGTTGAAAAGTACCAAGCTCTGCGCCCCTCTTATATAAACACCAACAGATTTTTTATCGGTTACAGTAATGGCAAATGCACCAGGCAAGTCATTGGCAAGAATAAAATCAGCGCCATGCCAAAAGAAATTGCAAAATACCTCAAATTGCAAAATCCCGAGCTCTATACGGGTCATTGTTTGAGGAGAACATCGGCAAGTCTGTTGGCAGATTCAGGAGCAGATATGGCCCAGATAAAACGTCATGGTGGCTGGAAATCCGATGCAGTAGCGGAGGGCTACATAGAGAATTCTATACAAAACGAAAACAAGATAAGCTGTCGTATTGGTGACAACATTCATCTGAAAACTACGTCCATTATTGATGATCCTTGGAAACCTTTGCCACTACAGCCATCTAGCTCAAAATATATCCCGTCAAGCCCACTGCCTCAAGCACCACCTTCCCCAACCTTTACTGTGCCAAACGACCCTCACACGCAAGGTTCTGATGTATTGGGTGCTGCTACACAAATAAATTCCACCTCAACTAACATAAGCGTACCAAAAAATATAACCATATCTTTACATAACTGGACTAATGTATCAAACATCAATTTTAATTTTTAATTTACTTTTTATTGTTATTTACTGTGCCAATTATATATAATTAGTAATGAAAATAGTATTTTAATAAATAAAATACTTTTTCTAGTAGCCTTGGTTTTTATTGTCTCGCAAAAGGTGAGAAAAGTAGAGTATACTCCTCAGGGATAAAACTGATTTTGCCTTGGGCGCGCTTAAATCCTTCACTGCTCTCAGGACTCCATTTTAATTCCCTCGCTTCGCTCGGGAATCAACTCAAAACCCCCTCGCTACGCTCGGGAGTTAAATCTGGAGTCCTTCGTTACGCTCAGGATTCAAATATCGCGCCCGTGACATAATACAGTGCTTTATCCCCTTGATGTACAATCTACTATTAAACATTTTCAAAAATGGAAGAAGAGCGGACGAAATCTGCCAATGCCAATCCAAACACATTCTATCTTTTTTAATTTTTCATTGCTTAGGATACAATGCGTGCAGCCTTAATAAAATTACGGTCGAATTTTGACCACTGGGCGACCACTAGTATGTTTAAGGGCCTCCGTAGCTCAGCGGTCAGAGCATTGGACTGGTTATCCAAAGGTCGTGGGTTCGATTCCCACTCGAGCTACCTGAGACTGGTTGATTTTTTCTAGTAAAATATTATCTTGTAACTGTATATAGCGTTGTGAGTGTTGAATATTGAATATTCAAAATAATAAAAAATAATCTTACCTGTTTTCCCCTGCACTACTAATATTACACTTAAAATAAAAACATTGAAGAGCCACATAGTAACCGACTGCCCCAGCTTTTCTAAAAACTATGGCTGTGAATCAAAGTCCGATGGGTTTTTATGTACATAATCTAATCTAAGTAATTAATTGTTTCAATTTTAACTGCCTAGTTAGGCATTAGTTAATGAGCTGTAGTAGGTATGTATGTGACCCTGCTTTTATGCTATTTACGCGAAAATATGGATGTTTGTCTGAAATTCGGTAAACAGGCGCGAATCCTGGAGTAGCGAATAGTTTTTTGTTACGCAAAACCATATTCTTAAGAATACCTTCTGGTATCATCTTCATCATCAGCTCATTTTAAGTCCCCATTGCTGGGGCATAGCCTTCCCTTTGGATGGATAGGGAGAACGGGTAATAAACCACCACGCGGGCCCAGTGCAGGTTGGTGGTTGGTAACGAGTGCTAATGCAGCCGGGACCAACGGCTTTACGTGCCTCCAAAACACGGAGGAGCTCGAGATGATAAATTGTTGGTCACTCATCCAATGACCGGCCTTGCGAACTGCTTAACCTCAGCACTCGCAGACCAGGCGCGTTAACCACTGCGCCATCGAGCACGCACTAGTGCGCGATGCCATTTCCTCTACAAATCTCTGACGGTGCACTTTTCATACGACTTGAGGAACTTTTAATTTCCAGCCGCACCCAAAAAAGTCCGGTGACGTTGAAAATACTGTCTGAGGCAATTAACAAACTCCCGAAAAAAAGCGTTTGAATCAATCTTACATTTTACAGTATCCTTATGTTGTGGTATTAGCATGAGATACAGTCAACAGCAAATGTAGATGATGTTTTAAAATTAAGTTTCGATACCGTAGAATGGGGTTACTTTTGATATATTTATATAAATCCTTAAGTAGCTGCAAATATGGGTATCCCTAGCGTTCTAGGCGTTTTTAGTGCGATTCCCTCCAGAGCATACCGTAGAAATACATGTGGAAGACAACTGTAGAGAACAGGAGCTGTGATCAATGTTACACTTGATTCGAAAGTAGCCCCGTTCTACCGTAGTGTAAGTCGGTATTTTCTATATCTACAGTCAAAGTCTGCAGGTACTAGTAGACACTCGAAGGTTTTTCGATATGCGTTTAAAAAGTTTTGATTTTCATACTGATTTCATATTTCATTGCTGAGACAGCTACCCGTTGGCCTTGCACATATCATAGTTATTTATAGTGTTCTTTCTCTTTTATTTTATTTCTATTTTTTTTTTTTGTGATTGTGTTAATTGTTTTAAGATGTTCTTCTGTTTTATTTTATTTTTATTTTTCTCATCTGTTTGTATTTGTTTTTGTGCAGGTCAATAAATGTTTCTTATTCTTATTATTCTTATTCTTATATTTGAAACTTGACCAATCATCAGTTACCTTTGCTGTAGACTGTACAAAAGATGTGATTAAAACGACTCCCGCCTTTTTTAGCCACCTTGAAAATGTATCATCTTGACCTCCTCTATGCTTCGGAAGATACGTAAAGCCGTTGGTCCCGGCTGCATTAGCAGTCGTTAACAACCACCAATCCACACTGGGCCCGCGTCGTCGTTTATGGCCCGTTCTCCCTGTAATGTTTCCATAGGAAGGCTTGTGCCCCAGCAGTGGGGACATACAATTTTTTTTTTAAATATTTTACGGGTAAGCACAGTGCCTTGATCTCACCTGATGTAAAATGATGATAAGGCCAATGATGGTAGCGCACTTCACCCGGGAACCTCAACTAGTGAGGCACTGGCTATCTTATCTCTAGCTGCCGGAACACAACAATGTTACAAACATTGATGTTATGGCGACATATTTAGATAAGATGGTGGTAGCTAGCCAGGCGGGCTAACAAGCCCTGCCACCAACCAAACCGAGTACACAAAAATGTACCCCCCGCTGGGAATCGAACCCGGAACCTCTGGGTCTAAGCCGGTGGTCTTAGCCAAGACCACAGAGGCGGTTAAATGAGTTGGTGATGATGATGAGATATTACTACTACTTCTATACTGGCGCTGCTGTGGCCTCAAGTAAGCTCTGGCTGGCCTCTGACGCTATGATAGAAACATAGTTAAGGTAGCCAGTGCCTCAGTAGTTGAGGATCCCGGGTGAAGTACGGTTCCACCATTGGTTTTTATCATCACTTATCATCAGGTGAGATCAAGGCACTGAGCTTACCCGTAAGATATGTTGGTAATAAAAATGCAACGCAAGCCGCGAAAAAAAATTGCTGGGCTGGGTTTGTTTGGCTGGGAGGTGTTAATGCATCCGCCGTATATTCCTGACCTTGCACCTTCAGATTTCCACCTGTTTCAGTCTCTTCAGAATTCTTTAGGCAGTGTCCCTACCTACAAGATGGCAAAAAGTTATTACTTATTACTTACTTTAGTTAAATGTAAATAAACTATTAAAAAATGTTTTGAGTTTTCTTAAAAAATGCTAAGAAACTTTTTCCCCAACCTTTATTTTAAGTATTTTATTTATGTAATACGAGTACAATGCAATTAGTATACGTATTGTAAAACTAGTGCCGCAGACTTCCTATCAATACCACAGCTAGGGTTGGCTGGAAGAGATCTCTTTTGAAGATCCTTTATACCTGTATTGTGTAAATTGTGTTTGAATGTTACTTATTTTTTGAAAGACTTTAATAAAATGCATGATTAAATACAAACATATCCAACATCGCCTGTCAGCTCAACATCCTTGTTCCATAGAAATGTTGAACACATAATTAATGAACGCGCGCGTAAACGGCTGCTCGTTTATTTTGATAAGATAAATTTTACGACGACGCCATTAGCATTGGCAGCTTTTATAAAATTTAATTAAATAACTTATAAAAGTTCGTGGAGCGAGTCGCTGGGGTCATCTATCTCTGGCAAATTCAAAATTTTGCATTTTAAACCGTCTCATATTAGTTTATACTTCTATATATTAAGTATAATATTAAATTAAATTATTATTTCTTTGTTTCTCTATTTTCTTAGCCTAGGTTTGTTATAATATTAATATAAAAGTAAAATACAAAAGCACATACAAAACATAAAAATATTATAAAAAACCTAGCCTAGGGTGCCGCCGGCAACGGGGCAGGGCTCAAGCTGCCGGTGGTTAGGGCTGCAGAGTCAGGAACCTTCGGACTATCCACGCCGTGTCCAAGAGTATCGCCTTCTGTATCTGACCCTTGATCCAACCATTGAGCGAGAGTTTCTTAAGGTGTTAAAAAAAATAAAAAAATTATTAATAATTTTTACCATCGCACCGCACTGGGCCAGCGTGGTTTATAGCCCGTTATGGATGGATAGGGATATCCATCCATATGGAAGGTTCATGCCCCAGCAGTGAGGACATAAAATGATCTGGAGATGCAATGATGGAGAACGGAAAAGATGTCCATCTGGCCTAGCGCCTGGTCGTTTGCCGAATTAACAATACAAATTAAAAAAAGTTTACTGCGGCAAAAGAAAGGTTTTTAAATTAAGTCTTTTATACTTTTTTTTATTATACCGAAATTAAGGAAGTTATACCGCATTATGATCTTATTAATAACTAGCGGCCGCTCGCGGTTTCACCCGCGTGGTTCCCGTTCCCGTGGGAATATCTGGATTAAAAGTATCCTATGTGTTATTCCAGGTTATAAACTATCTGTATGCCGAATTTCATACAAATCCATCCATCCGTTGCAGCGTGAAGAAGCAACAAATATACGAACATACATACACACAAACTTTCGCATTTATAATATTAGTAGGATTTTAATTACGCTCAGTCTATTGTCTTATACACTCCCGCTGTGCTTTCATGCTCATAAAGGAAAGCAATATAATTTACTTAGAAGGCGCGTTTTACTTAAATTGTCGTGAGAAGTTAAGGGTGCGATTTTAAACAGTTTATTTCTTGTTTGTATGTATTTTACAAAACCAGAGAGTATTAAAGATCGCACCCTAGGACCAAGAAGTTGCTGAGTACTATTTGCAGCTTGTGACTTTTATTGCAAGGGAATAAGGTGTACCAAAAACGAAATGTCAAAGCTTTATCGGTCTACATGTTTAAACTAGCAATTACTATTCCAACAAAACACAAGATACATTTATATTCATGAATCAAACAGAGCAGATGTGTGTCTCGCGCTGATATTATCTTTAACTTGAACTATATTCAAATGAATTGTCTTACGGAGATATTAATTTAAAAATAACCGACCAATTGCGAGTCGGACTCGCGCACGAAGGGTTCCGTACCATTATCTATAAAAACGGCAAAAAAATCATGTCTGTTGTATGGGAGCCCCCTTAAATATTTTTTTTATTCTGTTTTTAAGTATTTGTTGTTATAGCGGCAACAGAAATACATCAACAGTGAAAATTTCAACTGTCTAACTATCACGGTTCATGAGATACAGCCTGGTGACAGACGGACGGACAGACGGACAGACACGGACGGACGGACAGCGGAGTATTAGTAATAGGGTTCCCGTTTTCACGGAACCCTACAAAAATACCAGAAGGCCTTCGATAAAAACTAGTGCGCAGCCTTGTGCCGCCCCGGGCCTTTTGCTTAGTCTGGCCGGTATTAAATACATTCTTCCTTATAAATTATTCTTATATTATTCTTTTATTGTATACATACGCCTGCACCTTAGACTAACACACACTTTCCTCGTCTACTTCCTGAGTAGATTTTGAACTTTATGTCTATGTATTAAGGTTAAAGATTTATTGAAGGAATTTCACAGTTTTGGCACGTTACAAAAGACATATACAAAGGTTACTTGTCCGTTTTATGTACTGGCTGTACTACCACTGTTGAAATTTTGGGTACTTCATCTATAAATCAATACGTGAAGCAAAAACTTTGTACTGCGCGGACGGAGGAGTATGACATTTCGCACACTTATAGTTTATATAGAGAAAGTTATCCGAATATTAATTTATTAATTTATAAAAAAATTATGCATAAAAATACATTAAATCAATAAAACAAACATTACACACACTACCTATATTTGACACACACGCATTATGTATTTGACACACGTATAATTATACTCTTTTCAAAATTTTAAAAATGGAAGAAGAGCGGCCGATATCTGTCAATGCCAATCCTAACTCACTTTCTATCTTTTTTAATTTTTCATTGCTTAGGATACAATCCGTGCAGCCTTAACTAGTATAAATAACACATCGAATCGAGTAGCAAGCGCTTGCTCCGGTCCTGAGTTCAATTCCCAGGTCGGGCAAAGCGTGCTTAGGATATTTTCGACGCATAGCCGTGTTTGTAATCACAAACCCGCATTTGGCAAGCGTGGCGATTAATCACCAATTAGGCCAATACCCGTAAATTGTAGCGATGACCTGATTCCAATGATGGAGGTCTTTGACAGCAGTGGGACAGTTTTGGGGCAGTAGTGGCATAATAGTGGCCATGTTCCAATGTTCTGACGCGGTAAAAAATTGGAAGAAAAATATGAGTTTTGTGCCGGCTCTTCTAAGAATTATATCTCCAACTAGCTTTTTTGCTCGCGGCTTTGCTCACATGGGCAACATGACTTGTAATTCTTTTTATAAAAGTCAAACTTATTAAAGGTAAATTATCTGTAGGGATAATCTTGGAAAATCTTTATAAATTTTAACCAGGCAAAATTTAAACAGATTTTCATACAAACTTTCCACCCTTATTTCACCCCTCTAGGGGAGGTTTTTCGAAAAAATGCTAAAACACGTAACTCTTTATTTTTTTGAAAAATCTTTATAAATCGATTAGGTATATTATACATTTTTTTAGTTATTACATTAATAATAACAATTTCCCCAAAAAAACTTAAAGGAAAATAAACAAAATTCCTGAAAAACGTCACTCTTTATTTATTTTAAAAAAGGCAAATACCAATTTTCATGTATTTTACTTCAAGACTGACGGACTTTCATACAAAATTTCACTCCCTATTTGACCCCCTTAGGGTTTGATTTCCGTTAAATCCTTTCTTAGTGGCTTGTTACGTCACTCAATTAACTTACAGTCCAAATTTCACCTAATTAGCTTCAGCGGTTTTGGCTCGGCGATGATGAATCAGTCAGCAGGCCAAGTCATTATATGTATATAATTTATAGATGTATTTTTACGAAATATTTAATCACATTTTATTAATTAAATTAGTGCAGATGTACTTTTACATTAAAAGTAAGTTGTGCCATGACCTAAGAAGCCGTTAATCCATATTAAAATATGTAACTAATATATGTTACTGGTGTCTACAATTCTTACTACATACATACTCAAACTGTTGTAAATGGTTTTTTGGAAAATAATAATATGTATGTTTTGTACCTATTCATTATGTTATTTTATTGTTGTTTAAATCAATGTATAGTCGACCATAAAATTGCTTTATCACTTTTGACAAAAACTTCCATTACAATAAAATTTCGCTAAGGCTCATTGTCAATAATGACAACTTATATGTCACTTGGTCTTTTAAACAAAAATAGAACTTGTTGTTTTAATATATGCAAACAAAATTCACTTCTAAGGTGGTAAAGCAATTTCATTGTCGACTATACAGTAATGTAACGGCTACATAACAAACTAGCATGTGACCTTGTCAGGATAACGCACCTCAGCAAGTTACGCCCCAACAGAAAATAACAAAAAATATATCAAATACAATATCCTTTCTCATTAAGGAATGAAATGAGAACATTTTACTTTATTTTTGATATGAAGCTTACAGCTTGGAATCGGTTTCCGATGATTTATGTTGTCAGTTAATTAACTGAGTCCGAATGTCTCAAACAAGAGCCGAACTTAAGTCCGAATGACTCAAACAAGAGCCGAATGATCGTAGTGTAACAATCGTTTGGCAAATAACATATAGGCTGCTTCGCTGAAGGGCCATTGGAAAACTAAGTAGATTGTATAAACAGTACTAAGTTTTTTAGTACTACCTCTAATAATTATAAAATTCAATAAATTATACATTTAGTAAGTCAGTTCAAAATTATATTCTTCAATATAGCTTAATTTAATGTCATACTATGTAGTTCTGACTACAATAATTGGGTTTCGATTAGATTTCATTAGTTAGATGAATAAATTTACCGTTAAAAATTAAAGTGTCTTTTATTTATAAAACATTACAGATTAAAAACAAAACTAGTTCCAATTTTATTACAGCTTAAATTCCACCCGTAGTCACTTCTCTCGCTTCCTTACTCTACATTAACATCTAGGTGTCGCTGCTCTTGCCATAGAGATTTATACGTCTTTTCCGGCAATAAATTTATTTTTATGTGAATTTTACCAGTTCAATTGATAGTATTAATTCTATTGATGCGAATATTAGTATAATGCAGGATGGACATTAAAATTAATCTAAATGGGACACTAGTGTTGGCTTGTGATGAAGTTGTATTAATTATTAAAAACAGTACAAAACTTGTGAATTATTTCTGAATGCATTATGCCTTATTATAGCGAAGCGAGTGCAGTGAGCAGCCATAATAATACGATTTCCCCATATAGCTACGTCTTTGACACTTGTGGTTTGACATGGTATTCATCTTAGCTACGAAAATTAAGAAGAAGATGTGGTGGCCGAGGGGCAAAGCGCTCGACCCGATACCCGAAGGTCCCGGGTTCAATTCCCAGGTCGGGCAAAATGAGTAATAATGGTTTAAGAAAGCAATAAAGCCATTTTCACATTTGATGAAAACGCAACAATGATTCGGTGAGGGTATATATATTTTAATTTTATTATAGGGTAGATTTTCGGAGTTCAGTTCTCGGGTGTTGTTATGGCCGACGTATGTGCGCTGCACGAAGGCTTGTTGAATCGCTTATTTTCATTGTTTTCATCGGTTTTGTTTGATATTAGGCATCATGAAGGTCAGGGTTTATTATTATTATGGATTATTTGTATATTTGTTCTTACAATTTGTTCGTATCGTGGACAGAATAATCGTTAATTAAAGAATACATCACCATCATCTTTTCAGCCAAAAGACGTCCACGTCTAGACAAATGCCTCCTCCAAGAATCTTCACAATTTTGAACGTAAATCTATTATTTACCGTGTCAAGTATGTACTTGTAGGTACTCAAGTGCTTTGCGTTATTGACTGAACTATTGGGATTGCAAACATTGCCCTAAAGGTCTCCAGAATAGGCACACCTGAAGCGACGGTCTGCACATTAGTTATCGTTTAGATCTATTGTTTGGAGCGTGCTGTCCGAGGTTTTCTATTAGCATTAGAAAGGTGGTTGATAACGAGAGCTTGGGCAGCTGTTACACAGCGTGTGGTACACGCAGAAGCGATTGTACCGATTGAAGGTTTATAAGGTAAACGGCCCATTACTCGTCAGGTTTTGAAAAAAGTTGACTTTGCAGCCCTCCCACGTAAAAACCAGTTGACAGAAAAAAATTGATTGCATGGCGAGGTAAACAATTTAATCGTCTTTTTAGAAAATATTGCATTATTATCGGTGAACACACACAAAAAATTAGATATTTAATCAATTAAAAAATGTGCCATATGTACCAGTAGTCGACAGATTTGTCCCAATAATCGTCAAAATGACCTAAAACTCGTCAATTTTCATCACTAATTTAAACTCTTTGTCTTTGAACTTTAAGTTCATATTTTTTCCATTATAAAAAAAAATTTTTGCAATGTTTCTCTCACTTAAATACTTAATAGTTTGAACTAAAACACGTTTTTCTTTTAAAAAAGCTAAATAGTACAAATTAATGTCTTGTTGAGTTTCTTTGAGAATACATGCACCACGCTTCTCAACCTAGCAACTTACATTTTACTGTAAATATTACGAAACGCGGGATTTTTACCTTGTTTTGATTTGTTGTCGAGTCCCTGATATTTCGGCGCAGTTGCAGTAACCTATCATTACCGTACAGTCGTTATTTCTTCATCTCTCTCGAACACCATCACTTTCGTCTTAGATTTGGGGTGATTGGGAATTTACCTCTTAGCGGTCCACCTCGGGCAACGTCTCCACTGTCAAGTAGAGGCGGCTCTATAGCGGTGGTAGGGCTCGAAAGGGACCACCTGACTCGCTACCACCTTCCTATTTAAGTCTGACGTCAAGCAGCTTGCTGTGTTCTGTTGTAGCGTAGTAGGAATTACAGTGCCTTTGGGGGCTTGATCTTGATGAAAGCTCATCGTGGAGGGTAGCGGGATCCGTGGCACGGTTTTAGCTGTTGGCCGACCGCAGGCAGTAGGGGGCTCGCAAAAAATCCTGGAATGGCTCCACCATGTCAGTTGGCGACTGGAAGGGAGGACCCGGTGGCAACTCCCAGGGGAGCACGGGCGTCCCCGCGGTCTCCACATGAGTTTTTTCATTAGTACTGAGAGATTACGAGTACCGTTTTTGGTAACCAAATTGCGTCTCGCTGGCTTTTGAAACCCCAGCAAAACCACCTCACCTCAATATGAAGCAGAAAGTTTAAAAAAGTAAGTGTGTACAACGGCTGCACTTCCTCCCAATCAAAGTGCACCTCACTAACATCCGAGGACATCTCGAGTCCGAAAAGCCACGCTTACTCTTTCTTACTGAGACGAAGATAGCGAAACCGTTGGACGTAGCCTACCTTAAGTATCCCGGCTACTCGCTTGAGCATAAGTTCAAGAAGAAAGCCGGGGTCTGTGCGTATGTCCGCGATGACGTGTGCTGTCGACGTCTGCAGCCCACGTCACCACCACCACCAGCTACGAGGTTTTAAGTTTATTCGCACTATGGTTGCTGGTAGACACCGGCATAGAGAAAACTCTCTATGACGGTGTCTATCAGTCGCACAGCGGAGATCAGGAGACGACTCGGTTGTTTGACCACCTCACTGAGGCAGCTGATCTGGCCCAACGAAGGTATCCAACTGCGGAGCTTGTTTTTCTGGGAGACTTCAACGCCTACTATAGCGATTGGCTATTCCCGTTCCAGAAAACGGACCATGCTGGAAGAGAGGCTCGCAAGTTTGCGTTATCGGAAAATCTGTCCCAGCTGGTGAACCAAGCAATCCGCATACCTGATGTTGATGGCCACACACCCAATGGCCTAGACCTTCTGCTGACAACTGACCCAGACAGACTGAATATCCCATTCTTTGACGTCCCCATAGGCATTAGGGCCCGTCCATGGTTCAATGCTGACTGCACTCACACTGAAGCGTGGAAGGACGCAGCGTACCAAGCCTGGGCCCAGGCTCGCGGTTGCAAACGTAGGGACGGCAGTATCCACGCAAAGAAGAGAGCCTTTAACTCTGCCGCCAAGTTCTGCAAACGGGTGTAAAGGAAGGCACGTTTCGATCATGTTGGTCGTATTGGGACCAAGTTGGTGTCCTACCCACAAGGTAGCAAGCAGTTTTGGTCCCTGTCCAAATCGATCGAAACCAACTTCTGCCGTCCTTTACTTCCTCCCATGCTCAAACCAGATGGGACATTGGCCCACACCGCGTTAGAGAAGGCGAACTTGTTTGCATCCCTCTTCGCGAGTAACTAGCGTCTTGATTCGGGCTCTAAATCACCACATAGCATACCTCACCGTGAGTCTTACATGTCGGGGATCATTATTCAAAACAAAGAGGTTCGTAGAGTACTCCGAAATCTCGACGTCAATAAGGCCAGTAGTCCAGATGGAATACCAGGTAGAGTTTTGAGGAATTGTGCACCTGAGTTGTCTTCAAACGTTTAAAAGTTAACCCTTATCTTCCCGTGGGAACCGTAGAAGGCGACAAAGGGAAAGCCGCCTTCAGAAGACGGGCAGCAGCGCCTCCCACAAACAGTAGGCCATACTGCGATTGCCAACCCGTCCTGCCAAGCGTGGCGATTATGGAAAATCCAACCCACCCCCCCTCAACATGAACAACAAACCCACAAATAGGCCCCCAGTCCCCGGCGGCCCTGCCATTCCTAGCTACGGTAGCGGCTATGGTAACGGCAGGGCAAGGGGTGCTAAGGATCTCCGGGTAAGATCCGGCTACCAATACAAACGACTCAACCTGGCAACCTACAACACGCGCACATTGAGGACCGACGCGAGGCTCACAGAGCTGGAAGAGGCTATTTGTAAGTTGCACTAGGATGTCATTGGATTATCTGAAGTCCGAAGAGAGGGAGAGGACTCGATTATCCTACAATCTGGTAACTTACTATACCACCGGGAGGGCGACCAACTGTCCCTTGGTGGTGTCGGGTTACATACAAAACCCCGAGTGCTTTCAGCTTGAACACCAGAACCGGTTCGAAACCCTTGAAAACAGTATCGACGTGGCCGATGTGTACAACATGGTGGTGGATACTGTCTGTACGGTAGGGTCGAAGTTTTATAAAACCCGCCGTCCTAAATTAAAAACTCTCCAGCCACACACTGTTACTCATGGATCAGAGATATGAAATGAGGCTACATGGCTCAGCGGATGCCCTTCGTTATCGACGGCTAAATAGGCAGATTTCTAAGTCCTTGACGAGCGACCTCCGCCAATTTAATACCGAAAGTATTAAGGCGGCGATTTAGCGCAATAAAGGCTCCAAAGTAATCGCAAGAGATCTGTCTATTGGGCAAAGTCAAATGACGAGACTGAAAACTGAGGAAGGTAGCATCATTTCATCAAAACCTGAAATCCTGAGAGAGTTCGAGAGTTTTTATGGCCAGCTTTACTCCACAAGCTGCCAAGCTGACCCGACACTATACCGAAGACATCCCGGACGTCAGCCTGTATGAGATTAGAATGGCTCTCAAGCAGCTTAAGAACAACAAAGCGGCGGGTGATGACGGAATCACAACAAAGCTTTTGAGAGCGGGCGGTAAGCTGTACTTAAGGCCCTCCAGAAGCTATTCAATTCTGTTATCCTCGAGGGCAGGACGCCAAAGGCATGGGGCAGAGGCGGGGTGATGTTGTTCTTCAAGAAGGGTGATAAGACTCTCCTGAAGAACTACAGACCCATCTCGCTTCTGAACCATATCTACAAGCTGTTTTTGAGAGTCATAACGAATCGTCTCGAGCGTAGGTTCGACGACTTCCAACCTCCCGAACAAGCCGGGTTCCAAAAAGGCATATATAATACATCCATACGCTACGGCAAGCTATACAGAAGACCCTTCAGAGGAGCCAAGTAGACTACAGGCACATCGAGGTGCTGAGGTACTTATACCAAAATGCCACTAGATCGGTCCGATTACAGAACCAAAGCTCTTATCTTATCCAACTACAGCGAGGTGTGAAACAGAGAGACGTTATTTCTCCGAAACTGTTCACAGCTGCGTTGGAGGATATTTTCAAGCTTCTAGACTGGAAAGGATACGGCATCAACATTAATGGCGAGTATCTCACAAACCTTCGATTTGCCGATGATATAGTTCTCATGGCTGAGACCTTGGAAGACCTGAACACAATGCTCGAAGATCTCAGTAATGCTTCTCAAAGAGTGGGTCTTAAGATGAACCATGTTCACAAGACGAAAATCATGTCCAATGCCCATGTTGCACCCGCTCCAGTTAATGTTGGGAACGTTACACTCGATGTTGTTGACCATTACGTTTACCTGGGACAGACGATCCAGTTAGGTCTTCGAGAAACTTCGAGAAAGAGATCTCTCGACGAATCCAGCTCGGATGGCCTGCATTCGGGAAGCTACGAGATGTATTCGCATTCAAAATTCCTCAATGTCTCAAGACAAAAGTTATTGACCAGTGTGTGTTGCCAGTGATTACATACGGGAGTGAGACGTGCTTCTTTACTATGGGTCTCATAAGAAGGCTCAAGCCACCCAGCGAGCAATGGAGAGAGCGATGCTTGGTATTTCGCTGCGCGATCGAATCAGAAATGATGAAATCCGCGGGAGAACTAAAACAACTGACATCGCTCGAAAGATTGTTCAGCTGAAGTGGCAATGGGCGGGATACATAGCGCGGAGAACCGATAGCCGTTGGGGCGAAAACATTGGCGACCACGCACCGGACGACGTTCCGTGGGTAGGCCCCTACAAGATGGACCGACGATCTGGTCAAGGTTGTAGGAAACCACTGGATGCGGGCAGCGCAGGACCGATCGTTGTGGCGATCCTTGGGGGAGGCCTTGGGGGAGGTTTAATGTTCAATATAAAACATAATTAGTACGTAACAAAATGTTTTTTTAAAATATGAATTACGACAAAAGCTATACCTATTTAATTACGATAGTGATCAAATAATAAAAATACTGTGACGATATTAGGTGCAGTTTATCAAGCGTGTCCCAATTACCGTCAAATTAGTAGTAATTTTGTCGAGTACTGGGTCAAACAGGGTTTATGAAGAACCGGTAAATGTCACACACAAATAATAATATCTACTTAACATTACAAGACTTTTTATAGGTTTTAATCGTTAGAAAAATTACTTAACTATTTGACAAAACAATCACACTTACCAAACAGCTAATAGTTCCTTATAATAAGTGAAGTCAAACTGGCCAACCGGGTTACACTTTTAGGAGCTGAATTTAGATTATTTACGAATTTAGGTGTCCTCAACATTTCAAAAATTTTTTTGTCGGACGCCATTGCATTTATAACTAAGTGCTGTTATTTTAATTGTGCATTAGATTACTATAAATATGTTGCAATAAAAACCGTGTATTAATATGTTGTGAGAAAAATATTAAAAAACCTTTTTTAAAAACTGACGAGTGTTGGGACACTGTCGACATTACCAGCGTTTACCTTAAACTGTTCGGAACAGACCGTATGGCCGTGGTTCCTTTGCCTCCAAAAGATTTTTTTTGTATGTGCGGCTGACAGATGTCATGTCGTATATAAGTTTGGGTCGGGGGTTCTTGGCGGGAAAGTGAAGAGTAATGTCTGCAATTTTGTTTTATTTTCTAAAATTTGTGTTATGTCGAACATAAATGTGAAATAATGGTGGATTATTAACCGTTAAGTGTTCGTGAGTGTGCATGAGTGTTGGCAAATGAAACGCCATAGAAACAAAATAGTGCAACGGCACTTTTCAAATTCTCTCAAGAATTCCGCTTGAGGACTTAGTAAAGCCTCACATCTTTACTAAGATACTCGAGGGGTTGGGGTCTCTCACTTCTCATTTCTATTATCATTCATTTCATCATTCATTCATTTAATTTCATTCTTATATAGTTTATTACATATTATTATAGTACTAATGAATTAAGAAACTAATGACATGGCAGCATGGTCTATGACCTTAGCCGGTTCCTCAGGGAACAAACTACACTTAAAAAAAAAAAAAAGGTTTGGGTCGTGTAATTTGGCGCGATCAATCTTGCTGGGGAGTGAATTGTAATTAAAACAGAACTTTTGAATTTGAAATCAAGTCCTAGCGAGGACAAATATCGTGGAGTGTTAATTACTAATTAATTGTCCTCGCTAGGACTTTGAACTGTTACTAACATAGTTTATTTTCTAAGTGAAAACTTGAAACACTAGTGCTTTGGGTGTTTGGCTCACGAAGAGCAAGTGAACACGAGGTGTAAGCGCGCGGAAGCGTGAAGCACAATATAAGCGACATCAGCGCCCTAGTGAGGCCGACAGATCTTGCGTGCCCATTGGAGGCACCGATCGCCTTCCGGGAGCCGGATGGCAACGGATTAACATCAGGCGGACTAACCCTTTGCTTTCCCTGGCCTTCCTTGCCACCACCCCTTCTGTCCCTTTAGCCAGATTAGCACGGAGGTGTAGTCGACGGCGGCGAGGATGAGTGAACATATTTATATATTCATTTCTGTTAATAACAAGCTGTCCTTTTAGCCACTCGGAGGAGTGACCAGTTAAGGAACCGGCTAGTCAGAAAGGTCTATCTCGGTGTATCGCCTGAAAGACGAGTATTCCACCTTGTCAGCTGGCGTTTGCGCTTATGGGCCCCGCAAACCCAATAACAATGCTGGTGGTTTATTTTACATAACGTGTAGTCTATAACTTTCAGGAATAGAATGAATTGTGACTTTGGAAACAGCGGACATGCCTTTAGCACAATGTAAATATTGTAAATTTGGGGGTTTTAAGTGACATTTATTGCTCAAAATTTTACAGGCTTAATGAAAAGATTAATACAATAGGTATTATGACTGAGCATCAGCAAGAGAAACTTATATTAATATTTATTTTTTCGTAATTAATATACCTAAGATTTGCCATTTTGTCTTTACTTTTATTTGTATAACTTATCTAAGGATCTAAGTGATTCTTAGTGATTTTTAGTTGCGCTAAGGGGTGTCTCTCGCCTGTGGAGTCCTTTAGGCTGAAGCGATGGGCCTGATGACAGTTCGTAATAAGCAATGCAACGTTGTCTCCACTTGTAGCTTGCACCAGCACCCATCGAAGTCAGTGCGCCCTATTTAAATCAGCACCGGTCGGCGTCCGGGCACGCAAATGCAAATTTTATCTCGATTGGGAGTGAAACTGTCCCCGCAACATTTCCACCGCTCAGGAGGCCTCAGCGTTTATAAAGTCCTTTCTATTATGAAGACGCTACTTTCGAAACAATTTCTAAAACGTTTTACACGTTGTCTTTATTTGCATACTTTTGGTGGTTTGGTGCGGTTTGCACGGAGTCAATTTAAAAGTTTGGGATTAATAAGCATGGTTTTCAGTAAAATTTTGTTATCAGGATATAGACTGATGATTAATAAATGATAATTGGTAACTTGTTCTTCCAATATTCTTGAGTTACAGTAAAGTTGTGGGACTTAACACTTCATGCGGACTTCGAGGTAAAGCATGGTCATCAGTAAAATTTTGTCTGTTTTATAGTGATAGAGACTGATGATTAGTTAATGATAGCTGGATGATCTCCCTTTATCCAAGAATTTCAGTAAAGCTGTGGACTTTACACCCCAAGCGGACTTGGAATTATTTAACCTTCACTGTAGCCTTGCGCGATTTGATTCAAATACCAACTCTTATGCACCTCCACGACTACTTAACTGGTAATTATCTAAAGTCCTTATGCAACTGGCTCCTACTCTTCAAAACAAAAGCCAGTGCCACCAGTGTGTATACGAAACAATAAACGCGTAGCGTAACATCGTTGCTTTTACCAGCTAACCGCTTCTGTAAACCGCTAAATGTGGAATAAAAAGAATTGATCTTTAATTAGCTGATTAGGCGAGGTACTTATAAACTGTGCTGTATGTAGCTTTTACTCTCACAACAATTGCCCAACCGAATTGATCCCTTTGGCCGCGTGATCTGTACGTCCTACTTGTTCCGTCTTAACTAATAAAGCGTATCCAATTGAGCCCATCAGCTCAATTGCTACTAATACAGGGATTGCTCATGGTCGAAAATGGGCGCAAATATTTTTAATTGGTCGTCACTAATTCTGGGACGTGAAAACGTATCAGCTGCTTAACATCTCACGCATGTTGTAAGAGCCCACTAAGGGTTGTCCCTTTTCTTCAAGGGTTCCAAGATACTCGCACATAAGGCAATCGACTAGCAACCCGTCACTCATGTTATTTATTTCACCTTGCAATTCTTCTTTGTTTATGCTAAATGTTTCAGGTCATTGATGGCCGGTTATATTAGGTCCTTACCTATGAAATTGACGTTTTGTACGAAGATTTTTTATAAAATTTTATTTTTCATACTAACGTTTTTTAATTTTCTTAGCACCTATTTTTGTTAACACTAAAAAGATTGTAGAGTGGTGTGTTTGTTTCACTAGCTAAATAAAACAGGCATTAAAAAGAAAAAAAATCAAGTCCCTTCAAAGCTACAATGAAACAAAAGGACGATTCCGCGGACATAGAAATTAGTCAATTTAAAAAATAAAATTGGGCGATAAAGACACAAAATAATAATCATTGTTATTACTGAAGCCTAAGTAACATAGTCCTAATTAAAGGTGTATAATTATATTAACAACCGGTATTGACCTTTAGAACTTATAGACTATTTTAATAAGTGAGAAAAAAGACGTCAATTTCATAGGTAAGGACCTAATACTCTACATTTGTGATTTCGATGCTCTGTCTACCCCTTTTTATGGCCGTGAGAGTGTTGTATGTATGTACATTTCTTCAATACATTTTCAACCATATTATTGAGGCATAAAGTTCAAGAAGTTTCAATTGAGGAAATTTGACAGTTTGTGGTTCAACCTGCCGGTTGATGTGCAGGCGTGTATACAACAGTAGGAAACTAATAGCTCTCTACAAAAACAGATCGAAAATGAAGCACTCAAAACCAGATGGGTGAACTAGCGTAATCCTGTCAGTAACAAAACCTAGCAGACCCCCTATTCAGCTCCTCCAAGTCACGTCTGCACCTACAAATTGGTGAATTTCGTCTGAAATTACTTTTGCGATTGGCTCAAGGCCAAAGAGGCCAACATTCGAATCCTGTAACAAGCTAGCCTAGTGTCTTCCACTAATGCCTTTACAAACTGCATTAAATTGTGGTTTGTTTTTGTAGACAAGACCTGCCTGCAGACATTTTGAATAATGAGTCATTATGTAGTGATAGTGATTCTCATATCTCATATCTTGATTATTGCCGTAGATATAGAGGTTTGACACAACGTTGTAAGTGTGACGTGTTTTCAAATATCAAGGGTATAATAAAGATTAATTAGGATACTCTTTCCCCTGAAACATTACTCAATCAAGAAACAATGCGTAAGTTTAGCCTGTGTGGAGGCATAAATGTATTCGGTCTTTCAAGTTCAAGTCTATTAAAGCTAAAGGCAATATATTCTCATTAGTGTCAGAATATATCAGCGTTTTTATTTGTCTTATCAAAATCGCAAGCCATTAATTTAATTAAGGCATTCCTCAACGCTCCCATAGATTCCGATATCTACTGAAACATTTCAGAAATATTTGTTCGACTCCTTTTTGTTTGGTAACCACAGTGAATAAATAGAGCAGTAGGTATCCACAGTAAAGTTATTGCTAACGGATTTATTACCATGTGTTTTGTTGTCTAAATGTTCACGATATTCTTTCATAGCTTTCATTGAGCAACACGCTCATTAGATTCATTTGTTGCTACTGTTTGTTTTTTATAAGTTTTGATCTTTAAATGTTTACTCAGTTTAATGGATTTATTTAAGCACTAGCAGTCCTCACGGGAACTAAATTAGTGTAAGCGCTCGTAACCCCGTGAACCCAAAGAAATCTTAGCTAATGACTAGCTGATGACAGATTAGACAGCCTAGCTAGCTTAGCTGCCAAGAGTTTGTAGACTTTATCGTTCCTGGCTGGGGTATCTTGTTTAGTTAGTAATCTCTTCTTATTTAGCCAACACGCTGGTACATTGATGATTCAAATCGAATCACATCGAGCCTTCCCTATGGATTGATAAAGAGAACGGACCATGAACCACCACGCGGGACCAACGGCTTTACTTGCCTTCCGAAGCACGGAGGAGTTAAAAATGATAAATTTTTTGGTCACCCATCCGATGACCGACCTTTGCGAAAGTTGCTTAACCTCAGCACTCGCAGACCGGCGCGTTAACCACTGTGCCATCGAGCTCCTCAATTATAGTTAATATATCAATTTTGAGAGTGTAAAATTAAACTTTCTCTACTGCTCTATCGGCTATTGCATCCGATTTAGTCTCAGGACGGAATGTTAATTAATTCAAACTCTTATAAAGAATCTCAAGATAAGAATTCGTGTAGGTCTTTAATTGGGTGACCTAACTCGACCACTGGGTGACGTCATCGTTGTCAATAAAAAGATACACTTTTTTTTCTCCAGTAACTACAAACCGTTTGATTGTTTGAATCACACCGCTTCATCATCATCTAATGTTTCTAGAGACATACAGACACAAAATGTTGATTCTCAATCAAATCCAGAGCGAAACCGCTCCATAATAGTCAAAAGTTTCCTGAAACATACAAAATGGCGATTCTCAGTCAAACTCAGTGAAAAATTTGCTTCTTCACCATCATCACTAGCTCATTTTATTTTGAGCCCCACTGCTGGGGCATGAGAAAGCTCTAGATCAGGGATGGGCAAACTTTTTTATTCGCGTGACAATATTTATTAACAAAATCTATGGCGGGCTAGACTATTGAATTTTGTGCTGTCTTTTTTCAATTTATTTTTTTGTGAAATAAAAATGTTTATAGGTAAGTAATAAGTATGTATTTTTTGAAACACACACGCACTTGAATTGGTCGTGGTTGGTCGCGGGTCGGTCTTCGATAGTTTGCCATAGTTTGCCCATCCCTGCTCTAGATGATACATTTTTGGTCACAGAGATCGACCTTCGCGAAAGTTGCTTAGCTTCAGCAATCGAACCAATCGCAAATCTCCTTCAACATCATCTAAAGTTTTTAGAAACATTCATACGGACCGACACGAAATGGCGATTTCCAATCAAATCCACTGAGAAACCAGTACCACTGGTTGCAAGGTGCAACCGCTACAGGGGCGCCTTGAAAAAAGTCTCAAATCAATAACGTCCTACAGTCAGCAACAGAAATAAATTGCTGTGCATAAGTAATGCGGCGGCGTGCACGGAGGCAATATTGATTTCGTTTATTATTGTTCCATTTGCAGACTAACTAGTTTTCTAGCTAGCGTTCAGTAAATTTCCATTGGAATTGTCCCTGGTCATTAATTTGTTGGTATTTGTCTATCTATTAGCTTAGCATTTGACTACAAAGTGCTGTTGCGATTACGGTGGAACATTACTACATGTAAAGTCCGGTGACGCTTAAAATACTAAATGAGGAAAACTGTGAACTCTTGCCATAAAAATACTAGATCTTAAATCTTAACCTATAATGTTAATTCTCCGAATCGTAATTTGTTTGAATCAAAATCTGTGTAAAACTCTATCTGTAGGTACGTCGATTTAGAAAAAAAAACCACTCTTTTTATCTTTACTCAACACTATATAGGGTGGTGGTGGATATATAATTTATGAGATAAGATAACGTTTGAGGAATTCATCAGCAGATAGCAAGGATCAAGTCTTTCACATTATGAATAATCATTTCAATTTCAATAAAATATATTTTTGCTATTGTAAAACACTGTCAAAATTCATATTCTGATTATTTTTTCGGCTTAGTTTTATATATACAATCACCACTCTTTTTTATCGGTGACTGTGCCTCCGTGATTGAAATTTATCGAGTTCATAAATTCATGAGTGCCGAATTGGAAGGTGACGAAACGAAACTAACCCTTATTTATTTTCAGACTATCAAAAACTGCCGTTTGAGATAAAATATATTTTAAAAGGAGGTTATAATTTCACAAATATCATTACAGAAAATGTTTTAATAAAAGACTATTTACGGTTTTTACCACAGAATAATAACTGAAGCTATATGTAGTTATTGTTCTGAGGTTTTTACTTTGATTCGTCTTTTTTTGTCGTCGTATATGTAAGAAAATAGGTTTCTGAATTCACACGCGAGCAGTTCGAAGATTAATTTCCATTTTCTACAAAACAATATTTGTTTTATTTTTACAAAACGAAAAGTAAGTATAGTTTGCACGTACTAAAAGTATGAAATAAAACAAAGCACCGATACCTATTTCCACATCGGTGTAGGTACTTCGGAAGTACTTTTTTACGAGCGAAACTTCCACGATGCTTAAGAAAAAAAGAGTTAAAACCACTGGGAGTGTTGGCTTAATATAGCTACGGGTGTAACATCTGGTTCTGGACTTGTGGAGTATCAAGATAGTGGTGTGGATAGCTTCCCACGCTCATTGACGCAGTCTTTTTCTACAATGGCCCTTTTAGCTTTAATTAAAAAGTAATGAATAACAGACTACCCATTCTGTTCGCTTATCACTGTCAGTATTAATGCACTTAATTCCTGCAAGTTTGGTATAGCGAGGCTTCGGAAATTCGGCAGAACAATGACAGGTGAATATAAAATAACATATTTTTAAAAATGAAACGCTTTAACAGATTTACTCGCGTGTATTTCACTGGGCGACAATCTTTCTGTGATCACGGACCAAATGCAAAATTTCACCATTCGCTTACATTATAAAAAGTTAATAAAAAGTGGAATAAATGTGCTTTAATTTATTGAGCGTTTTTGTAATGCTTTTTAAGTGCCATTTGGAGTTTTTTGACGTTTCTTTTCAGTATAACGTCCCCCAACATAATTTTAGCATTTTACAACGTCATTACCTATTATAAAATATTTGAATGCCATGTTTGAGAGCCTACAACCTATATGATGATTGGTTTATAGGCATTATTTAACAAACTATTAGAATTTGAAAAAAACAATCATCGGCTATTCGGCGGGTGGGACAGAGCCACGATAGCATAGGTAGTGCATCTGACTCGGCATGTCATGGGGTGCGGGCTCGAATCCCGTTCGTAAATTTTTTTCAATACTTATTTTTGAAGTAGTAATTTGTTTGTATCAAAATTTGCGTCAACTTATAAATATATAGCACAAACTATTAGAAGATAACAGACTGAGTTAAATATCTGCATAGATTCAAGTGCAAAGAGAGCCCGCTATGCGAATGCAACACCAATGACGAGACCATACAACATTTGTTATTCGATTGCCCCATTAACGCTCAATTGAAATATGACTTGGAACATAAAATAGAGGGTCTCGTCAACGTAAACACTGTCAGCGCTTTGATTAAAAGTAAGAAATATAGCAAAGATTTGCTAGAGTTTATTATAAAAATGGTTAAAACGGCTAATTTAAGAAATAGAAATAAGTAGTGTAAGTTTATGCGAAAAATTGTAAAGTTGTGTAAAAAAAATAAAAATATTTCAGTTGTAAAAACGATCATTATAATTTAATGAGTAGATGGCGAATAAATATATAAAAAAACAGACTGAGTTTTTTATAAGTTAAGTCAACAGAGACATAGGTGACGTGATCATAATAATAGAACCCACACATTGAAGGCTTCCCATCAATAATAGCGGAAACAACTTATGTTTCATCCAATATGTTGTGTCACAACTAAAAGGCTTTGTTTGTTCTCCGAGTTTAGTGTGACCATGCGTCAGTAATAAGCGATACACACGATACACCCACACCAAAACCAGACCGTTTGAACAGCTAAGCCCAGTTTCATATTAGCACACACGTATGAGGCCCGATTTATCTCTCTATCTGTTATGACACGGCAAACGTAACTACGTCCGTCGCACCATTAATAAACCAAATTAAAAGTTCGAGGACCAGGGATCATATACCCCTGGCCAAGTCCAAATCGTTTTAAGACACGTGCATAGCATCAATGGCGTATCTAAGTGGATCTAAGCGGCTGATCCGAATGTTGTTTTGAGAGACATTCGATCTGTTACGACGTCTAATGGTGATGGTGAAAGGCTATTGTTTTCGATTCGCATCATGATATATGTATTTACGATTGATTGCTTTACCACTTGGTACAGTTAGTTCGTAATATATATCAGTTTCAACATGATAGTGCTATGTACAGTTGGTCGGCTTAAAATGACGTCTGCCATCTTACGAATTCAGTTGCAAGGTCTGTAATGATCTGTAATAGTTGGCAGCAAAGAATCTGTCTAATTATTGACAATATGACAATCTAAAGTATATGAAATGTCAATACTAATAGTACGATCCTTTCTTTTAATTACAAAAGTGCTAAGCACATTTGTAATTTGTTGCTAAAAAAGAAATAAATACTAGGTAGTAATATTGAGTTTATTCTACAAAACTTTGAACGTAGTAAGTAAACATTGATTAAACAATTTCGCAGCGTTGTACTACATACAGACCGATAGACGTTGTAAGGTTATTTTTCCTCAATCCATTCACACCGTTTCTTTAAGCCTTCACACTTCCTACACCACGTTTGAATAACGACCTAATCTCTTTAATGGCACAAATTCTCAGATTTCACGGCCAACTAATTCTTTACTATTCACGTCGGCAATTGTTCTGTACAACGACACACAATATGGCGACAGCAGAAGGTACGTTTGATATAAACGCGTTTGAGTAATGCACACATAGACAACCTTGCAAGGGCACGGAATCTCGCTACAGCTGCTCTCGGTCGCTGGTTTATGTTTCGAGATTCTATGTCCGTGAGGAGGTCTATGCGTGCGTTGCTCCAGCGCGGTATGTATTGTAGAGCTTTATAATAAAAACACAGTATATCTTGAATTATACAATTTGTGAAAAAAACCCTGTCCGATCGGAGAGGGTTACATAGATAGATAAACATATAACTATAATATTGTTTTCTAAAGTTTACGCGAACACTACACATTGAAATGAACGTCAGGATAAACATTAAATAGTAATGTGTAAAATAAACGCGAGTAGATCCGTAAAAGTTGTTTCATTTCAATATAACTAGGTTTAACAAAAAAAAATAATAAAAAAATATTATCCCTGTAAATAAAAGAGTGTTATCGTAATTTAAAACGCAAGTTTTTTGTACAGAAATTGCTTAAATTACCCCAAAATCATGCTAATTTTATAAATGTGACCACACTTTCCATCAATGGCGGCGGCGCCAAAGGTCCTACCTACCGAAATCCCGACAACCACGTAAGTTTTGTCATTTATAACAATTTTATAATCGGGGTAAAAAAAATTCACTTGATAATTTATTATTATTACTTAAGTAGAAATTAATACCTAATAACACCTTTACGGATCGAACAGGGTTTTTTTTTATATACAATATACTGTATACTGTATCTAAAGCAATAATCCTCCTCTCTTGTTTTCTTCTATTTCTTTCTTTACTTTTTCTAACGTTCTACTTTTAAAACTCAAGAGAAGAAAGGAGTTCCGATCACTACATGACCTTCCTAGATAAGCGTACCTTCTGACTGGGGTCTCATTATTTTGTTACAATGATGAGACAAATACCTCAGACAAAGCATACGCGGCCGCCGTGGCAAATGTACGGAACGAACGAGCTGGTTCCTGTCATTGTGTACTGCTAAAATACCGTGAATCAGTCGGGTTCGCTCGATCTTGATGTACAGTAAACACGGGCATTCCCACGGTATGCGTTTGCAAATTGGAAAGTGGACTTGATCAGAGGATTTTTCCGATAACGCAATCGGTTTAACAACAGTCTTCACTAGCTTTGAAAAATATTTCGACTCACTTCCGTTATGATTCAATGCGAATAATTATTATTATTTCAAAAGTTAAAAAAAAATAAATAGAAAAAAACATAAAGCAATACCACTGACAATTATCATGTTCTTGCTTCAAAGTCAACCCGTACAAGCTTAAGTTTTGTTGCAGATTTATCAATGTATTGTTGTTTTATAAACAAATAAATATCGTCAATGTTTATAATGTCTGTATTTTATTAATTAATACATATAAAATTATGTTTGTTTTGATAATAAATAGTTTTTGTACCAGGAAGATAAAACAGACATAGACAGTTTCTACATAAAAATTACTATACAATCGAACTAGATATTCTGTATGAGATCTTTTATGTCTGCAGTCACCCCAGGCACCCCAATTTCGTACTTCTTAAAGTACAGCCCCTTAATTATTATCTTGTAAGGAAATAAAAAAAAATAGAGCAGTGTATAAGAAATAATTCCGCAGGATGATTAACCGTAGCGTAATTCCAACAATCTTGAACATTTCTTCACTTCCAGTCATGAGCACATTTAAAACAATTGTTACTGTTTGTGACTTATGTCAGTGCATTAAGATAAACATACTATAACAGGTGTTCATATAATGTCTTGTGATTGTACACCTAAGTAGGGTAGTGTCACCAGTGTACGCATACTTTAAGGCCAGTTTTCGACACATTTTCGTCACCAAATAATAACAGATTATCCTGAGAATAATTATGTATAGAAAGTAAGTCCGCGCGCCCATTTTGAAGCACTTTTTTTGGACCGATCCGAACCCTTCGGAGAATCTAGACGGCACGGGGACACGCACTAGTGCGTGATGCCGTTCCCTCTAGAAAACCTCCGGAGGTGATTCGTTTCATACGGCTTGAGGAACCCTTTAAGTTTCTCGCCGCCCCCAAACAAGCCCGGTGAAGCTGAAAATGCCGTTTGAGGCAATCAGCAGACTTTCTCCAAAAAAAAAACTTTTTTGGAGCCAGATTATTCAATGTACACTATCTACGGAGTTACAAGTGTACGTGTAAATGAAAATGAAATGAAATAATAATTTATTGGCACACTGTTACATCTTTTACATATACCATATAGTATTTCACTATTTATTTACTTATTTATTGCACATGTAGCTACAAATATTAGACTTTGTAATGTAACAATATGTAAGCCAAAGGCTACCGGCTCAGCTTAATGCGACATAGGCATAATGCCTATGTAGCGCTGGTTTTCGGCCAGTACCATTTGCTTTCAAAGTTTTTCTCAAAGGGCAGAAAAACCTGCTTTAGCAATTCACAGAAAGAAAATAAATAATGTGTGTATGCGTGTCGCCGAGCACAAGCAATCGTCACGGGTGACTCGGGTGCTTCACTTTCGACACAGCGCTTGTGAAGACAGACAGACTATCTTTTTAAACCGTTAGAGATAACCCTAAAACTTTTAGAGGTAAAATGCTGGAATATATTAGATGTAAAATGTGATTAGCGCGTTAAATTAATTTATTAAACTTTAATAGTTTTTATTATTAATTTATTATAATGTAATAATTGAATTTCATTTTCATTAATTTCTTTCTGTTTGTGTAATGTAGTTTCTTGATAAAAATAATAATTGAGTTAAGTAATACTTAATTAACTTATTTCAATTGACATTGTTAACAGACAGATTTTACAAATAATTTGATAAGAAACTTAAGTAACTAAAACTATTACGAAATTAAAATATGGCGTCAAAATTCCTCCGCGTCGCTGTCGACTGTAATGTACCCAAGAGACTGGAGGCATTGCCTCGTTGTATGGCAAAGCTTAGCTGGCCAAGGTAAAAGCCAGCCTTTGGGTCATGGGAAGAGTAAGTAATTGATTTAATTTAATTTGTTTTTTTTTCAGTTTATTTTGTATTTTTAGACAATGTTGTGTATACCTGTTATTGGTTTTCATGTATGTCTTAAACTTGTAATCTATTACTTTCCTGCGAAAATTTGCATGTTAACTTGTTGGTGTACCTTGTAATAATAAATAAATAAAATAAATAAATATACTTACCGTAATTATTCTTAGAGATTTTCATTAACATTTTACGGCATGACAGTTAGGAAGCAGGTTGTCTTTATCCATATGTTGCTTAAGTCTAAAATCAGTTGCTGATGTCCATCACTGGTTCATGTCAAACTTGTACCACTACCCTACCTGCTCTTAAAGGCCCTATTACATTTTAACCGTGATTTTTGCACAAAATGCCCAATTTCGGCGTTCTCGTTCAGAGAAACTGAAACCTTTAGACAATTTTGACTTATTGTATGGTGGAGAATAGTTATTAGTATAATTCGTAGCGGCCTCGCTTTCTGCAATTTTCCCTTATCTATTTATATAAAGTCAAAATTTCGAAGCTATAGTTTTCAATTGAATACGCTGACGTTTTCAAGCTCATGGATTGAACTACTGTACTAAGCAAACGAAATGAAAAATATATAATAATATCTCTTAAATAGTGGTTAAGTTCGTAGCGGCCTCGGAATTTCGAAATATAAATGGAATTTCTATAAAAAAAAATCCCATTCAAAGTCATAAAACGTTCAGAATTAGCTGTAAATATCTCCTTACTCCATTAATATTATTAAGTTAAATGTACACCAGAATTAACGTTAGTTTATAAGATTTCAAATTATATACTTTTTTTGAACGATAAAAAATTATTAAACGTCAATTAAATGTAATTACAACTGCACAAAATGCCACTTTTGCGATGCGTCTCGTAGTTCTGAGAAAGCGCAAGCGCGCGCATTTTGTGATAGGCCTCTTAACGCTTTCTGTCACATGTTATTAAATCTTTTCTTCTTCTTCTTCTAAGCCATTATCAATCCTGTGGAAGTAGGTCTCCTTAAAATTTGGCCATTCTTCCCTGTTTGTGCTCTCTTTATCCACTTGAAGCCGGCCACCTACTTCAAGTCATCATACCAGCGCATCTAGCGAGCGCATCGAGGTCTGCCTGGAGGGCGTTTTTCTCTCCAGGGTCTTCACTCAATGAGCCACTTGCACCATGTAGCATGTTAGCGAATCTTTTACCAAGTAAAAATTATGGTTTTCATTGTGTCGCCATCTCTGAGGGGACCCGGGACGGGTTCGATACCCGGTCGGGTCAATTTAGAAATTATTGTTTTTCTAAATTGTCTCGGGTCTGGGTATTTTCTATGTATATAATAAGAAAGTATTTAAGTATTTTAAGTATGTTTATCCGTTGTCTAGTAACCATTTAACGAGTTTCATAAAGAAGCTTCTCTTAGGCTAAATAATTGGTGAGTGTAGGAAAGTTTATATTTATTTTATTTTATTTGTTTAATGTTTTCTTGATGTTGAAAACTGTATTAGTAACAATAATTTATTATTATATTTTTTAACAGGCAACTCACAAAGTGAAGATGGTAAGTTAAATAACCTATTTACATTTTACATAACACATATCTTTTTTAATATTGTTTAGCTAAATCAATAGAGTTACATGAAGGTTTGCATGTATTCATACATTAATTTTTCTGCACAATGTCATTTGTTGAGATCACAGGCAGAGTTGCCGCGATGCGTCTAATAAATCCTTCAGGTGAAGCGGATCGTTCATCTATTTTTTAATCAAGAGATTGCTATAGTCCGCAATGGTCCATAGCTCCTCTTTGTTTATGGTACAGTGGAACGTTTATTTTCATCACGTGCCCAACAACCCGTCACGTCACTGCCTTTTATCCGAAATAACGGAAAGGGGAAAACGCCCCGTACTCCCGTAAGCACAACGACAAATTTAGCCTTTTCATTGTGTCATTAAATTTAAATGCAGCAGGGCGCTGGGACGTTTTTCCCCAAAAAATAAAATCACCTGCTGTCGCAGAATTGCTCCAAACGAAAACGGATTTTGTAAAAACATTGTTACGGAGCCTTTTCGTGGAGCACCGTGAAGACGCAGCTTAAGTTCCGCTTAATAGAGAGATAATTTGAAGGTGCTCGTGTGGTTGGAATTCAGGTCGTGTCTCCTCGTTTATAAGGTTCAATTTAGACGTTAGTTAAAATAATTTTTGCCGGACAATAGCGTGAATAGTTGAATTAGGGCTAGGAGAAACACGGTGTCAGCGCCTACCGTTTTGTGTTGTATTGCCCGCCGTCGCCAGAAGGGGATGAAGCCTTGAAGCCACTTGATCTTTTTTTATGCAAGCCCCTTTGCTTCTTATTTGCTCAACCTGTGGGATTTCTCTTGGAAGCTCGAGATTGTGTTGGGAGTTAGGGATCTCTGTAATAGATTCTCCTGACGTGTACAGCTATGAATCCGTTCTATTTTGTTATGTTTCTGTTGCATTACATTATCCTATTCTAAATTAGTTCTGTGACTTATTTAAATGGATTTTGTGCCCGTTTAACCCTAATGTAGTAGCAGAGTCCGCCTTGTGTGGCGTAATGGGACTTCATCGCCTTCAAATCAGTCATGGTGATTATCACTGGTCACGAATTCAATAAAAACAGCCATTATGACGACAAATCAAATTGCATACGTGTAAGAAGTCAGATTTATCACGGAAGTGTGGGAGTCATAATCGACTCTAAGGCACCAAACTTAAAGTTTAATGTGTTGGGTGGTTACGGTGGATTTGGTGTTGATGAAGCGTTGATGGCGTACGGTAGCTTATATAACACAAAAAGAGCTATTCTATTACGTTTGTCCATTGCAAGTGTCCTTCTATAAAAGGAAAACAAAATATCTTGCAAAGTTTCTTTTAAATTCTTCTTTGTATAGTCGACAATGAAATTGCTTTACCACCTTAGAAGTGAATTTTGTTTGCATATAAGTTCTATTTTTGTTTAAAAGACCAAGTGACAGATACGTTGTCATTATTGACAATGAGCCTTAGCGAAATTTTATAATAATGGAACTTTTTGTCAAAAGTGATAAAACAATTTCATGGTCGACTATACAATAGCGTCATTCATTAAAGCTACTTGTCTTTACTTACAGGTGAAATGAATTTTGAAATTTGCATTAAATTACCTTAACAATACTTTTTATGTACCAATTATTTAGTTGCCATATAAAGGCTATTTAAAATCTGGCTGAAGTGTTACTAAAGCGAAATAACATTTCCAAAGATATTTTCAAACATCAACCCAACACCAAATAACTTGGCAATATAAACAAATATACCGACTTAACAATCTTTCATAATTACAATACCTTCTAAAAGAACCCACCATTGATTTCATTCAGCAAACAAACGCTTTTTTTCCTCCGCAAAGCTTTTAAGTTACTCTCAATTCCCAAATGACACCCATTAACTGGACGGAGTGATTATCTCCTCGTAATTATTGTTCATTTGTGATCGAACGCTCTTTCTAACGCAAAAACTCAATTGCTGATAATTATTCTTAATTGCAAGATGGAGCGAATCGGCGCATCCGCAATAAAGTCGTGTGAGAAAGCCGACCGCTTTTTATTGAACGCGTTTGTACTTGCGCTGTTCAAGCTCTCCCATATGGGACATACCTTTAAATAAGTACCACTGGTCTAGAACCGAGGCCTCGGGTTCGTTTCCCAGTTGGTGATAAGGCTTGTTTTAAGTCCGCATGGCCAGTTATCAAAGCTTATCTTAGTCTGTCTGTCTCTTAAGGTTTTTAACTCTAATCGTCACTATTTATAAAGTGAGATTATTCATCTGCCAAAAGATAAATTTGTTGGTATTACCTACATGAGCATCAGCCCTTTGAATTGCAAAGGTAGGGTCGAATTTCACTGTAGTAGCTTTTTTTATCATAGAATAGATTAGAATAATCATTTATCCGGCACACGCAAATGTAAAATAATAAAATTTTCGTTTTTCTCTTTGCTGCATACAAGACAGCGTGCATCTTTATTAGTATACTAGCGGCCGCTCGCGGTTTCACCCGCGTAGTTCCCGTTCCCGTGGAAATACCGGGATAAAAACTATCCTATGTGTTAATCCAGGTTATAAACTATCTTTATGCCGAATTTCATCCAAATCCATTCAGTAGTTTTTACGTGAAAGAGTAACAAACATCCATCCATACTTACAAACTTTCGCGTTTATAATATTAGTAGGATACATCTTCTTTGCGTGTGTATGTTACTGAACTCCTTCTAAACGGCTGGACCGATTTGGATGAAATTTTTTGTGTGTGTTCAAGTGGATTCAAGAATGGTTTAGTTATACATTTGGACCCGGTAGGTGGCGCTGCTTTAAGGGTCCATCATGGGATACGGGAGTTCTTATGAGGACGAATGATTTGTTTGTTTTGTTGTCATGGAAACTATCAAAGCGGTACGAAGTCCATCGGGTCAGCTAGTTATTTAATAAAAACTTCACCCATCCGCATATTTATATTAAGCGTAACATACACGAGTAATCTTTAAAAAAAAACCTGTGCGCTACCACTGCCTCACTTCACCTGCATTGTAAACAAGTTGGTAGACAAGATCGTTTATTTTCACCACTACCACAAAATAAGGTGACTACAGAAGATAAGTTTTGTGCGAACGCGCTCGAACGACGCACACATCACACAGACACAGAGAACCTCTCATCAACATAGAAAGAAAGGCGGGCCCAGTCGCCGGAACACTCGAATCTCGGAACAGAGGGCCTAGTATGAGTTATTTTTGACATTCGAAGAATGCTGCTTCAATGCCATACTAAATTTCGTTTTCGTAAACGTAATCGAATGAATTCGGATAGTAAACAAAACTCACACTAGGTATCCAGCTACGCTCGGACTGCAGCGCTATTCACTAAGCAAAACAGCGTCGAACTCGTTGAACTCGCTCATAACTTGCAAACGAATTTCTACATTCGTTTGCAAGTTATGAGCGAGTTCAATGTCGAGGTCGACGCTGTTTCGCTTAGAGAATAGCATTGTTGTTCCGAGCTGGGTGACAGGTGCGAGTTTCATTCGCCATTCGATCATGTTATAAGATTTTAGTATGTCCATCCTTATGCGTTGGGTACAGCATGTCTTATCTCTATGTACCTAATGTTTAATTTTACTTTAATTTATCATGATTTTAGTCGATTTTTTTTTTGATATTATGTCTGTTTGTTAAGTCTAATAGTTTAATTTATTATTAACAGACCCGTCTATTTGTAAGAATGTGCGTAATTTAAAGTTGTATATACTTATGTCAATTAAAATTTAATTTGTAAGGGTGCGCCGACCATTAAAAGCCAAAAGTGTAGTCACGGTTAAGTTGATACCTATATGATGGAAAAACTATCGTATTACATAAACAAAATATATATTTAGTATCAAAGGGAACGTGTTTACAATTAGTCCGACCCATAAATTCATAACACACTATAGTTTTTTCTACTATATCATTTAAAATTGGGCAAAAATCATGAAAACGAGTGGTGGCGTTTAGTTGTATTTATATAGTTTATCTAAATTATTGTACCTCTAATTATGTCTAAATAATCACCAATTAACTTAACTATAAATCGTCCGTCTCACATTTTCGATTTATCGAGCGGTTTTTTCAATTTAAATTTTTCAAATTAACACGTTAAATTCTCCATACAAAATTAGTATGGCCGCGAGGCACCAAATAAATATGGACGAAGACATTTCAAATAAAATATATGACACTGGTCACTTCCAGATGGTGCACCCTTAACGAAAACGAGAATTTGTATGGCAACATGTTAACTCATCTCGTATGTCGCCAGGAGCCGCAGCTGCAATGCCATACTGATTTTCGTTTTCGTATAAACGTCATCGAATGAATACGGATAGTAAACAAAAGTCACACTAGGCTAGGCATCCTGTTCCGGAATCCGTGTAGGAGGTTAATCTGTATTAATTTAATTAATTTAATAATTAAATTAATTAAATTAAATAATTAAATTAATTAAATTAAATAATTAATAATAATTTAAATAATTAATTTAATTAATTAATTTTGTTTTTGTTAATCCATTCAAGGAGTCTTTGCGTGAGTTGGTCGAGCGCGGTTGTAATAAGCTTACTTTCTGGGCCCTCCTTACTTTGTGCCACTAGTCAGACTCGCTCTTCAAAGGGTAACATGCATCGGTGGAGCTATTTATAAACGCTTCGTTTAGTAATCAGGGTTCCGTGACTGGAGGCTTGTCTCATTATACTGCCAACTATATAGTAACTATGTGCGTCTTTTGATGTTTTCGTTACTGATTTGATTCGGTGTTGACAGCCCTGGGTATGTATTTTCCGTGTAGCTTTTTGTCTTGAACATTTCCTTGTTGGCGCGAGGCAACTTATCCTAATGTTCGCGGAACAATAGACTTGAAAAATCAGATATGAAAAAGGATCTGCCAAAAAGCGTGGAGTAGCTGTTTATTAAAAAGGAAATCAATATGTACTCGAGTGGATGTTCGGATTGTGAACGGTTGTCGGTTCAAGTCCTTCGTAAGGCATTCGCTTTTTAGTGTATATTACATTAGTTATTCTGTGATAATACATAAAAATATTAATTGTGCTTACGCAGCTGTTTATGGTTGTCTTGAAGAGATTCAATCTTTATGTTTTATAGTGTTGCAATAAAGTAATTATCTGTCTTTTACGTAAAGTTCGTAAATCTAGGGCAATTGCATTGCGAAAATCTTTATCTAAGTTAATTAAAAAATACAATTAAAGTTAAACGTTTAATCACTTTTAGAGATAAAGAAACCAAATTATAACTTTCTTGATTGGTTTACGTAATCTTACTACATCAAGCTTACTTATTACATACCATTAAACTAAATTATTTTATTAAACGTATTACATACATTTACGTTTACATATTAAACGTTTGTCTTAGAAAAAAACAGCATTGACACAGTAATGTTATCTGTTACGATATTCAGTAAATGTACTTTGTCAACGACGTAAATGCGTCTTAAAAAGTAAAGTAAAGTAAACAGCCTATAATTGTCCCACTGCTGGGCAAAGGCCTCCATCATTGAAATCGCTACAATCCCCACGCTAGCCTAATGCGGGTTGGTGATCACAAACCCACGCTATGCATAGAAAAATCCTAAATACATTTTGCTCGACCTGGGCATTGAACCTGGTACCTTCGGGTATCGGGCCGAGCGCTCTGCCACAAGCCACTGAGGCGTTATACGCCTTAAAAATTTACGCGTTAATGCGTCTTAAAAATTAAATAAATAAAGAACCCTTGTTTCATTTCTCGAGGCGACCTCACATTTGCCCACGTTTTTTTGCCCTCGGCCCTGCTCTCGCGTCTCGCGGCGCTCCCGCGCACCTGCGCGCGCGCCGCCGCCGATTGGTCGGCCGGCGCGAGTCAACAACATCTAACTCCTCGGCCACCCTCCTGCCTGGCTTAGCCCTTATCTTGTCTGTTTCTAATTGAGTTGTGCGTGCACATCCTTTGTTAGAGACGCTGCATTGTAGTTGATAGCTTTTGCACGGAATATTTAGCCGAAGATTAAGAAGAGCTGATTGGTTTAGCTCTAATCTTGTATCTAATTGAGTTGTGAATGTCCTTCGTTAGAGACGCTGCATTGTAGTTATAGCTTTTGCACGGAATACTAAGTTTAAGATTAAGCAAGAGCTGATTGGTTTAGCTTCTATCTTCTCTGTCGTTGATTTGTTCTTGTATCTTTTGTTAGAGACGCTGCATTTGTAGTCAATAGATTTGGGCGGAATGCTTAGTTCAGTTTGTAATAAGTGGTCCCATACCAAGAAACAGAGTATAAGTTTTGAATAGGTAGGTAGTTTTTTTGTGTTAGTAATTATTTCTCAACCCTTAATAGGGCTCTGTCGATATATTGGACACCATAATTTTAATTTTATCACTTTAACATAAGGTCGAAAACCAATGACAAATTTTATCATGCTCTGCTCATTAAAGGGTTAACACATTAAAACAACCTATAAATAAAATATTGGATAAAATAAGTAATGTAGTGTTAGTAGTAGTAGTGATACTTAAAAAAAATACGGAACATTAAAACGAGGTATTCCACGAAGCACAACCAAACGAAGCACACCTAGACGAAGCACACCTAAAGTAGGTATTCCACGAAGCACACCCATAGGTGTGCTTCTAACAATGTCTCGTAAGATTCAAAGGTTTTATTTGTCTATTATAAGTCGGGGAAAGGTGACATTACCATCTATTCATTTATAGTCAAGAACAATTAATTACTGTTTCTCATTTTTATGTAAAAGCTACCAACGCCTCTTCAAAATGAAACTTATGCGTAGGAACTTGAAGCCAGCTTCTGATGCCGAGATATCATTACAATACGTGACAAAGAACCGGAGTATCAAAACATTTATTCTGGCCGACGCATTAGTCTCCAACAGCAATCACGCCAGTTGATCTCTTAGTTCGAATTCCGTGTGTACAAACTATGGCTATGGCGTGTCTTAAAAATACAGTAACTTTCCTAATACGAAGATAGGTGTGCCATAAGCTTGCGACAACAAGTCTTCAATTGAAATTTTAAATCGGAAGCGGACTTCTTAGCTGGAAAATGCAGTTCTGTTAACAGTTTTTTTCTTTTGTTATTCAGTACAAAAAAAATATCTGTGAATAGGATTTTAAGCGAAACATACAGGTTGGAGACATGGTTGTTATTAAAGAGGAGCACCTTTCACCGATGAAATGCATCCTAGGACGCATCAACAAATAACATTAATGTCTTAAAATGATGGATTATTAACGTTACATGTTCGTAAAAGAGCAAGTAATAGTTATTCTGTGTTTTGTCTGTTTTACTCTTATTTGAAATGATGTTTACATGACAGGAACATAACACGGAATAACTATTCGGAGCTTATTCTTTGTTTATTCGTAAGGCACCAAGAGTGCAACGTGAACGTGTATTCAACAACTATCATTGTGCATTAAACTAATACTTATGGCTTAGAATAATTACGGTATGTATAGAAAGTAAGTCCGCGCGCCCATTTTGAAGCACCTTATGGCTCCAAACGCCTAGTTTTCAATGTACACTACGAAGTTACAAGTGTACGCGTGCATGTCGCCGAGCGAAAGCAAGTAATCGTCACGAAAGTGTGAATCGGTTTAGTGCTTCGCTTTTGACAGAGCGCTTGTATGAAGACTATCTTTCTATACGTAATTATTCTAAGACTTATGGGTTTTTTGCTTAGTATTTATCTCATCATCACCTAATCGTTTTATGTTCCGACTGCTAGGACAAGAGCCTCCCATTTTCCCTTTGTTGTTACCATCCATATAGAAGAATGTGCCATACTACCACGCGGGCCCAGTGCGGATTGCTGGTTGTTAACGACTGCTAAAGCAGCCTGGACCAACGGCTTTACAAGCCTGTCGTAGCACTTAGTTAGTATTTATCTGTTTTACTTTTAAATGTTGTATGTGTAACATCAATCAGCAATCATTCCAAAAGTAGTTAATATTCCAAATTAACATTAATTCCGATTGCCGATTTAATTCGTCGTATCTCTGTGGCGATACAATTTCAGCTCACACTAGACGGCTGCTTTATAAACTCACAGATTGACAACTGCTGATAACATTTAGCTGCTATCCTGTCTATAGCGGACCATTAAACAAATGGACACTTTTATGAAGGCGAATTGATCACTGTGATAAGTTATTTTGATTTCGTAATAATTGAAATAATAAAAGCGGCAATGGTTATCTTAGATATATCTGATGATGTCATTGTTGTTTCGACTGATTGGTTATGTAGTAGTAAATTAAGATAGGCATGAATTGCATGCATGACAGTTGCTATAGAAATCGCCAATCTAGAAACTGATCACACCCCTGCTCGGTTAGGAAGGACACTCACCTTACGATATGCGCAAACCCTTTCCACAAAATGTAACTTTGGAAGTTAGTTAATTAAAGTAAGGTGTTTAGCCTTGTTCAGTCAAGAGCGCGAGTTTAAAAAAGACTGTTACTATACGATTTAGAAAAAAAACTTAAAACTTTTAATATTTCTTATCAGCTCATTGTATATCCCCACTGCTGGGGCACGAGCCTTCCCTTTGGATGGATAGGGAGAACGGGACTCGGAGAATAAACCACCACGCGAGCCCAGTGCAGATTGGTGGTTGTTGACGACTGAAGAAGTGTTTTTGATTGCATTATTATGTAAAATTTAAGAATTCTTGTGCTGCCATGCTAGTCTGCTTAAAAAATGGTTTAGAAATCTATCTAGACGTGTATCTTTCTACTCAGTTTCGGTAACATCTAATGTTTGGTATAAGCCTTCCCATGCGCAACCTAATCCATTATACAGGGTTACTGGAAACTTGACGTATTAGTGGGTTTTCGAATTTTTTTAATTTTGAGAAATTTTACAAAAATACCCAATTTCCTCAATTTTTACCGAAATTTTAAAACAATTGCTTATTGGATGGAATTTCGTTTTCCTTTTATTCAAAGCTGATAATTTAATAAAGCTACGAAAGTCATTAGTACTCGAAACTACTTAGCGTTGAGGAAATTGGGTATTTTCGTAAAAAATCTTAAAATTAAAAAATCTTGAAAACAATTAACTTTCGGTCATCCATATAGTTTTTGGATTTTGTTGTGATTTGGCTGCCCTATCACGTCCAGCCAGGAATATGTCGAGTTTCCAGTAACCTTGTATATTGGGTATTGGGTACTGCCTACCTTATAATGTCTCTATGAATTATTTAAAATATGTATGCATATCTAGATCCTATAAAATTCCAATCATTACATTGTGTTTAATTAACTACGTGTTACATCCAACCGACAGTGACAAACGTAAATTATAAAGGGTATTCTAATATTACCTTTGAAAAGTTCCGCGCGTTGGAATTCTCAATATTCGGTCGTCGTCGCAATCGAACCTATAAATATAAAAAGAAACTTGCGCACCAGTGTTGTCAACTTGACGGGTTCCCGTCAAATCTAGCGGATTGGGATGAGGAACACGAAACGAAAAACGGACAAATTGGTCGCCTTACAGCTAACGGATTAAATAATATTCTATTTTTCAGGTATCTTAGGATACCTATGTTGTCTGAAATTCGGGCAGTGCCTTCTAGTTAAATACTATGGAAAGTGTCACTGTGTTTAGTTATCGACCTAAGAGGGGGAAAAGATTGCGATATTTTCAATTTGTGTTAGTTTTACATCGTTATATTGTGGTGTGACGGAATTCTGTCAATTTTTTTGACTATATTTAGCGGTATTTTAAAATTATATCTGGCAACACTAGCGCAGGCATTCCTCGGCCCGCTGCCGAAGCCTCCTCGCCTGTCACGATACCATCAAGACTTTGGCATTCGAACGAGGCTTGACCAGTAGCAGTTCTGTCCGTGGTACATCGATATTAATGCTTGATAAGGAATACCTATAAATAAAAGGGTCTTGAACGCTTGAATACATTATTAGAAAGTATTTGGGCTGTTGAAGAAGTTAAAAGAACAAAGAAACCAATACTAAATCCGGGTGAAGTGCACTTCGATTTTATCTTTACTTTGGCACGGGTAAGACGAAGGTTGAAAAAAATAAAAAAAATGTTTAAGTGTGATATCGTAACTAAGTCGAAATTTCGGTCTTCGAGTTACTAGAATCTCGAAGTGTATTATGATGTCAACCTACCGGCGACGGACGGTGACCCGAACGTCGCACTTGCTACGCGCGTTGGTCATAAAAAAAATTGATATAAGTACATGTAAGCCAAGATAATATGGGAGAAAGACAGCACATGGATGGATAACAGTTTAATCTTTTTGATTCGATAAAAGTAACAGTTATGGTTAGCCTGTATTATCCCATTGTTGGGCAAAAGCCTCCCCCCATTCTCGTCACTCCTCACGATTTTTCGCCAGTTTTTTCAAAGGTATCCAGCTCGACAACCATCTCCGCGTGCGGATTCTACGACACAACGACATTAAGATGTATTGTTTTTGAATCTAGTATTGTATGTTTACTGTTATAATAAACTAGAAAGTTTAGTTTCTAACTATATACAAAGTGGTTTTTTATTTTACTTTATTATACTGCCATTTCTTACTGAATAAAAGAAAACTTTACAATAAGCCTTCGAAATGATTACATTCTCTTATCTTCTCGTTAACTTCTTACTTATTCTAATGCAATCACCCCTTACAGGACCATAAGATGTCCAAGACTAAATATGACAATACAACACAATATTTTAGCTATTGTGGATGTAAAGTAAGAGAATATCACCAGAAAAACATAGCAGGGTGTATAGGTTTCCTATAATTTCATGGGAAATATTTTTCCCTATGGACCATAAAAGTAAATAAACGATGAGTTAGGTTTATTATATCAGTATTTTATTTATTGCTTTGTAATACAAAACACATAATAAAAATTATCAGAAAAGTAAAATAAATAGTTAGTTATGATATTCTACGAAACGATTTGAAGCACAAGTGGACATTGCACATAACACATTTATTATGTGTCCTATTTTCTATACGCGTCGGTCGTTTTGCACTATTTACGCATCGCTTCAGTTTTTCTGCTTTTTCCATGTTGTGCGCTGGCAAATTGCGTCTATTTCCAATGCGGAGCTTTTCAGAGGAGACTAAAGTGGGTCTTGATCGCTGTCTACATGTAAAATTATTTATTAGACCTCGTGCTGCATATTGGCGATACTCGAGGCTGCTCAAAAGCGGACCTTCTACTCGGTGTTTTTCGTGTAGCTTTGTCGGTTCTTGAACAGAATCTTCAATTTCAACAACATCAGTTCCATTTTCTACATCTCGAGCTATGAACTGCTGGTCTTCTTCATCTAACTGTAAGTCATCTTCTCCGTCACTATTATCTGCCATAAGTAACTGCAATATTTTTTCATCTTGAATGAGAAGTTCTCTACACCCTCTTTTAGCCATTTATGTAAAAAAAAACATGAAGGTAAATTATATAAAAATACAAGAAAACCATACATTATCATAAAGCACTACATATAATAATACTACAACGAATACACCAGATATGGACCAGAGGGAAAAATATTTCCCTTTAGATGTTTTGCAATTTTTAGGTACTTGTGCTAATATTCTGCAGTTTACTGTATTATTATATAAAATTATACTTACCAAATAATATAAAACACGTGACAAAATACAGTTATTTTATTTTCTCAAGTTCAAAACACTTTCAAGATATTATTAGTTCAGCCCGCGAATGTTTTGGTTTTAGCGCAATAAAGTTTGACAGTTCTTTTTTTGTTTATTCATTCAGAAACATATTTGCCGCCTTGGACATACGTTTTATTTTTACATTCAGTAAAAAAAATATCGATTCAGCAATAATTGAACAATCGATAACGATTTTTGTAGAAGGGAAAAATATTTCCCTTGAGCGTGAAAGGGTTAAGTACACTCTTTATTTTTACTTCCTACATTGGCACTTTTTACCACCATCTTTATACAATTTCATATGTAATTTCTATACATTTTATTTTTGATTAAAGCACTAACTATGTTTTGGTTGACGAGACTATTCTCTATCTATTTTACATTCTAGCTCGTATCTGAGCTTAGCATATATCGTACAGTCAAATAATAAATGTTGTGTGGTCTCGTCATTTGCACATGTTGCTCTCTTTGTGTGTGTGATCTAGTGGTTGGACAGTGGTCTATCTATTACGCATTGTACTCGAACTGCCTGATTGGGCTTATCCTAAGTCTGCTAGGCTAGCGACCGTCTTATCTAACTCGTCATGACAACAAAGTTAGTTGCATTGTTGTATTGTTCAGAAGGCCTTTACATACCTTACACCATTTTGATTACAACGATGAGAGCCAAGTTGATTTCAAGGTGATCGAATGTTTAGCTTTTATCGGCTTGGCTAAGACGAACCATTATACATTCAATCATAGCCGTCTGCGCTCGATACGGGCTCATTGTTACATTAAGAATACAAAACATAATTTCATTTGCGATCCCGTTCTTAAGGATGAGACTGCAATGTTTTTGGGCAGTGTCGATATCGATATTTTATATATTTTTTTTAATGATTTTGTCTGTAAGTAAAATATTTGACTCAATTTTTTTGTAATAAAAGAATATACGAATATACTGATGATTGTTTAAAGATGCTGCTTTATCCGGTTACGATGTTGTTTTGATCTCTCTTGCAAAATAAACATGAGTGCGTAATCCGCGAGTGTCTTTGTTTCTTATGAATTCCGTGAGCCATGGGAAATGTACCTTTCACTGTACAACTCTGCTATTAGTATTACACAGCAGTATGTTTTCTTTAAATGATAGTGAGGTTGCACTTTTTAAAAGCTAAAATCAGTTCAAGTTATGTTTATTCTAATCAATATCTACAAAGTTATCGATAAATACTATATCGATTTTTATTTCATTGCCTCTTTAATGTGTTAGAGGAGAAAACATGTCATACCAACAACATACCGTAATGAACAACATATACATTGTTTATTGTCTCATTCGTCGTGTCCCATGGAGTTCTATTGTTCGGTTTGTTGACGAATACTGTTATTATGTCGACAGTGTTGTCAACATCAATAATGTAGTAAGTACTATGCAATGATTATTTCGTAGTCTATATTTGGGTAAAGACCATCTATGCATGCTCTGCATGAAATAATAATAATGTGGTGTCTGAGCAACGTAGCAAAGATCGATAGACTGGTAGTTTGAAAAGAAGTACAAATATCTCGAAAGGGGATCACTCAACACACAAATGTAAGTAACTTTTATTAAAGTGTCAAATTGAATTCACAAACTACATACGCGTATTATTCAAAGCTAGATTTGTTGTTTTTTTTTATTAAAAAAAAACATAAGATAATTATAAATACTATACATAGTATGTATTGAAGATCTGTCTAAAACACTAAAACAATTCTACCTTAGAGAACATAAAGTTCGTAACGAATGCAAAAAAAAAACAAAACACATTTAAATTCTATTATATTACGGGGTTAGATAGCATCACTGCGAACCTCCGCTCTCATATAAATTGCACATTTTAGTTGCCAACCGAAGCAGATAAGAACATTCGGGCTGTGTATTATTTTATAGGTCATAAATAACTTGCAAATTGCTTTCTTAATTAGGCCCGAACCGGTCCGCACCATTCCAATTTCGTTCTTTTAAAAATACGTTTAAACATAATAAGAATTTTAATGAACCTCATAACTTTAAGCCATACTCTGTTTGTTGCTCCGAAAACATTTAATAAAAATACTCTTTATTAAAAGTGATTGATTCAATTAAATCCTGGATATTTAATCGTTAGCTTTTAATTAATTATGTGGCGGTGTGACAGCGGAGATAATTTATCTGTGCCTGCCATATGAGCTTGATGTTTTTTATCAATGAAATGAGAAATTAGGTCCCCGATAAGGTCTGGTTAAAGTAAGATTCGCTGTTTATTAAGATAAAGCAACAATCAAGATATCGATGTATCTTCATTCGTTACCCTTAATTAGTGTGATGTTTATTTGTCATCGTCCTAAGTGCGTCCCACCGCTAGGATAAGGGGTTTGCGTATGTTTAGTATACTTTAAGAGACCGAGCCACAACCCCACTGCACAGGCGCATTGCGGGTTGGTGTGAATGTCGCTTTAAGATAACATTCTTATACGTAATAATAAATAAATAAATAAATAAACTTTCCTACACTCACCCCATTATCTAGCCCAAGAGAAGCTTCGTTATGAAACTCGGTAAATGGTTACTAGACAACGGATAAACATACTTAAAATACTTAAATACGTACTTATTATACATAGAAAACACCCAGACCGAAGACAATTTAGAAAAACAATAATTTCTAAATAGACTCGACCGGGGTCGAACCCGGGACCTCAGAGATGGCGACACCATGAAAACCGGTGTACAAAACACTCAACCAAGGAGGTCGTCAATTATGTACTAATTGACATACAATCTTTTCTTTTTTTTCTTCTTCCAGGCGATAAAATAATAATACAAAGAATATAAAATTGGGTAAAAAAAAGGGAACTACAATATAAAGAAACTATAAAATATAATAAACGCAGGTAGATGCACGACAACTACCATGTTCATAGTAGCCCACTTGACATGTCACTCAACCGTCAACATGTGGGAGGGTAATGCGTAGAAAATTGTATCAGGCCGAAATCTAGAGCCATTACCGAACTAATTCCGAACAAGCCGCAGACCGTGCTTTAACTCACGAGTGATTAGCGGCCATCACTGAAACAACCGAGCACCGAACCATGATCCGCCCACATGCTCCTTAACTATTTGAACGTGGGCGTTAATGAGATTAATCGTGAACTCGTGATATATTCAGGCTGTTAGAGAGATTGTTGTCTAAACCATATAAAATAATCTAATCTAGATAAGATAGGGCTAATCTAGATAATCTGATAGCTGGGGCAGAACAATTTTAGAGTGGCGACCGCGCATCGAGGACCGAAGGAGCTCGATGTCACATTGGTTATACGGTGGATCTACAAAAATAATGCGGTTGCTTTTTCGACGCTGTCCGCCTTACACGAATTTCATCATTACCAGCCGTACGTATAATGCAATCGAATATGAGAAATACTTGACTATACCTACTTCATTATTTCACATAACAATTTAAGCTTGTAAATGCAAACTATTTTGACGACTGTCGGTGATAAGGGTAATGGCGATTCGGAAACAAAATAGCAAAATATTTGTAGATTCACCCTATAACGCTTGGTCTGCGATGCTGAAGTTAAGCAACTTTCGCAAAGGCCGGTTATCGGATGGGTGAGTTTGAGCTATTATTGAGCTATTACAAACGGCTTAACGTACCTTCTAAAATATCTACATGCTTCAGAAGGCACTTTGAGCCGTTGGTCCCGGCTGTATCAGCTGTTGTTGACAACCTCCAATCCTTACTGTTTGTAATTTATAGCTCAGTAGCTTTTTTCATAGAAACCATAGTTAATTAATGATTTCCATGGGATAGCACGACCGTCCCGATTTCGAATTAAATAATATTGGTCAAGGTGCATAGTTTTAAGCTTTACAACTAAATTCAACAGTACTGAAACGTGCCAATCGAACCGCATCCGAAATACCTTAAACCAAAATTATTTATTAGAAGCTTTATTGCGCTGGAACAAAGCAGACATCTGTCCGATATAAAAGGCAAAAAAAAACAATACAAAACTGATGCAGCGATGGCGATGTCGATTGGGAAGATTTTGACAATCTTCATCATAATCGTCATCATCATCAGCCTATATTAGGCCATCACGGGTTTCACTAGCCACTCTAGTAGTAAGAAAAAACTCTATTAAATGTACCGTACTAAAAGCATGCAGCAAACTACATTTTTGATTTTAATAACTTTGTAAGCATTATTTTTTTTGAAATTATTGAAACTTCCGATAATATTACCGTTGGACGACCAAGCTTTTTCTCAGCCTCAATAAAAAGTTTGTAACTTCTGCAAGTTAATAGTACCTCAATATTGTGAAACCTTTCAGACAAGAATAAAGTAAAATTCAAAGTCAAATATTTTTATTCAAATAGACTTTAGAAAAGTGCTTTTGAATCGTCCAAAAATGTTTTACCTTCTACCCATTCAGTACTAATATATATGGTACAGGTAGGTATAATATGTTTAAAGCTTAAAATTAAATGTTACACTATAATACTCGCATATAGTAATCATTCGGCATTCGGCTAGCTAGTGCGTTCTGTTTGCGATTTTGCAAGTAAAACAACTTTCGTAATGCTGGTCATCGGCACGTTAGGCTCGTTAATCCGTTGGTCCCTGTTGTTGAGCTTACAGCTCCTGTAACCTATTTGGATATTAGGTAGTGGACTATACGTGTCCACGGGGCAACTCGCTCGAGACACTAGTCTTAAAAGTACCGGATGAAGGATGCGTACCGGCGCGTTCTGATCTGGCGTTATGACCTGACGCAGATGGTCCCTTGTGCTTGCATAAGGATGTCTGACTCCTAACTTTATAAACGTGAAGTTGGTGGGGGGTGTCAGTATAAACTTTAAAGTAGTGTGTAGCAGGGTCCCTGTTGTTGTCGTATAACAAATTCGTAAAAAAGCTCACTAACCCGTACTTGGTAATGGCTTGATCTCCCTACGTGCTATTCATGCTCATGTTGGAAGCCCTAAGCCCAGCTGTGGGGCCTTTAGAGATTACCTGTTAGTACGTAGTAATCGGTAACTTTCTTCAAAAGTTGTAAATGTAATCCAAAAAGTTCGAATACATAATAACACGCTTACTTTTAAGTTATTACATATTTCGACTTGAAATGGAGAACATCTCATACTTTTTACGTCTAAACTCATCTTTTTTTACCGCTGCTTCAGTTTTTGCCGGCGATCGACAATGCGCAGCGCGTGACAGCTCGCGGGTGCGCTTTGCGCCTATCTACAAGACCCCATGAACGTAAAAACAATCAAACGGCGACGCAAGCAAATACCGACGCTAAACATACGAGGCAAGCGGTCAATTCAGCTTGTTTCCTCCTAAAAGACACATCAAATAAATCGGCCGGAGCCCATAAAACTTTAACCCTTATTGTGCTCGATTTAGACGCTACTTTCGAACACGGCAAGTTTAAGGATTCGCTTTTGGCGTAACGAAACGCTCGGGCGCTTAGCTCTCAGCAATAAAACGACACAATGGAACGGTCAATGTGTCTCGTGCCACAATTTTCGTAGCCGAACCCGAAAGAATGTTTTTGTAGCGACAACACTTTTTTGAGTCCCCCAAATCACGTAGAAGGATGATTTACAATGACGGCATGATATTCGGATAGGTTTTCTGTTTTGCTTGCGTCCGCTTTAGATGTCAAAGTAACATTTTCATGCGTAATACAACCTTTTTTTATAGGTATGTCCTCGCCTCGCTTCAAACCACGGTGGCCAAGTGACAAAGCACTCGGCCCGATACTCCAAGGTCTCCGGGTTCAATTCCCAGGTCGGGCAAAGTTTTGTTTCGTTTTTTTTCGATGCATAGCCCGGGATTGATTTGTGATCACCAACCCGCATTTAGCAAGCGTGGTGATTAAGCCATTACGCCAATTATCCAATCCAATTATATTAAGCCATTATCAATTGTAGAGATGACTTGATTTCAATTATCGAGACCTTTGCCCAGCAGTGGTGTCCCACTATAGTCAAGTCAAGTCATCTACAATTGATGGGTAAATACTAAAAATGGTAAATACTCGTAGTCTAAAACGACAGTTTTAGGCTACGAGTAGGTATTTACATTCGAGGCAATCCCGGTCATGCTTATTTTTAGTGGGTTAAAAGTGTTGACGAATTTTGGAATAGCCAGTGGTGATATGATTGCGGTTGTATTAAAATTATATAATCATAGTCAAATTAGACCTGACCACACCAATCGCTATTGTCAAACGCATTCTTTACATAGCAGCTGTATTTTTTGTAACTAGTTTACTTACTCGTCCGCATGACTTTGCTGTCGAGCGTTGCCAAATTTCGGGCTTGAGAGCCAGTAAAGTAAGTAATTCATTAATTACAATAATTATAATAATTTTTCGATGAAATATTATTTTGTATTATGTCATCATCATCATCTCAGCCAAAAGACGTCCACTGCTGGACAAACGCCTCCTCCAAGGATCTCTCGTTGTGGAGATATTATGTCCTATGCATAAATTATTTTACAGATAAAACTTAATTTGACAGCAGACAAATGACACTCGTCCGCATGACTTTTCTGTCCAGCGTTGCTAAGTTTTGGACTTGAGAGCCAGTAAAGTAATTCATTAATTACATGCTACATAATTATTTTTCGATGAAATATTATTTTTTATTATGTGCTATGCATAATTAATTTTACAGATAATAACTTAATTTAACAGCAGAAAAATGACTCAGCTAAAATTTATTATGTAAAATAGCGGCCGTTCGCGGTTTCGTACTGTAGAGCCTAGGAGCTCTACTTACAAGGGAAGGCGTAGTCAAAGACAAATCACTTTTATAATATACTAGCGGCCGCTCGCGGTTTCACCCGCGTGGTTCCCGTTCCTGTGGGAATATCGGGATAAAAAATGTCCTATGTTTTGATCCAGGTTATAAACTATCTGTATGCTGAATTTCATCCAATCCATCCGTTGCAGCGTGAAGAAGCAACAAATATACACACATACTTACACACAAACTTTCGCATTTATAATATTAGTGTGATTAGATACACAAAAATTTTAATTATTTTATCAAAAAGTCTTTAACGGAAGGAGGTCTATAACGAAAAGAGAAGGCAAAGTAAAACTCATAATTAAAATAATACAATAAAATATATAAACATACAGCAACGACGGTAACAAGACAAGAAGAAGAGAACACTAAAGAAGGTTGACAATTAGAAAAGTAGAAAAATATAAAAAGTATAATATAACCGTGGACTGTATTTAAGAGGAAGAGGCTAAGTAAAACGTACAATTATAAATAAAAGAAATAAAATAAAACCTTTGATAATTACTCTCTAATCAAAGAATAAAGCATACCAAGTCAGCAGCCCACGATGACAATCAAAAGGAAAAAGCAAAACAAAAGAAAATTACACTTACAAAACAAGAAAGAGTATAAATTATAAAAAGATGTATTTACTCCGTAACAATAACAATATTTGTAACTTGGAATTCTTAAAGTACCATTGTGACCTTCCCAATTAGATTTTAAGATTTAATTCGAAGACAAAACACTGTTAACACATTGTTCTGACTATTTATTTTTTTCCTTTAGCTTGAACTAGATTCTATTTTATTAACCAGCAGCGGTATCTAACTAACAAACACAAATTCTTTCATAACTGTAATCATATTTCCGAGTTCCAATTCCTTAAAGAAACGAAATGCTGCAATCCAATTGAACGAAATCCAAAAATAGGGTTCAGCAGAATATCAGCGTTGCAGGTGATGTTCATGCTGCAACATGTGCTGAGTGGGGTTCTTTTCAGTTTCGCTTCTTTATTTTATACTAGCTGTGCTCGCGACTTCGTCCGCGTGGAATAGTGACTTTCGGCAGCATTTTTAATTTTTTAGGCTCTTTTCCCGTTTTTGCAACATTTTTCACTGATGCTTCGCTCCTATTGGTCGCAGCGTGATGTTATATAGCCTAAAGCCTTCCTCGATAAATGGACTATCCAACACAAAAAGAATTATTCAATTCGAACCAGTAGTTCCTGAGATTAGCGCGTTCAAACAAACAAACAAACAAACAAACTCTTCAGCTTTATAATATTAAGTATAGATTTTATTTTTGTTTTTTACTTTTGATTTGAAACTGAATAAATAATTTGATTTGGTTTGATTTGATTTGAAACAGCAATAACGAATTTTCAAATTGCCTGCAACTAAAATGTACTTACAACTAAAATTACGTAAAGGGTTTGAAACGACAAGATTAAAAAATGCGTAAATTGAATACAAATAAAGTACATAATTCGTATAATAATAATAATCATCAACATCATCATCTCAGCCAAAAGACGTCCACTGCTGGACAAAGGCCTCCCCTAAAGATCTCCACAACGACCGGTTTTGTGCTGCAAATAAAAAAACAAAATAAATAATCTTTATTAATTAGGTACTACAAGTAGCTTTTACAATGTCCTCTTTTTTAAGTTACAAAAAACCTGTTTTCTAAGATACGCCTTTCTTTGCTGTATTACGAGTATAATATAAAAACAATACTTGCTTGATAACTTAATTTCGAATTCTATGTACCTAACAACCTATCTGAATTGTAGAGAGTATAAATAATTGGAGGGTTAATCTGTTGGCTCCTTAATTAATAATTTATAACAAAGAACGGTGCGGCCATTGTTATTTAACGGTTTAGTTAAAATTTTGAACGCGTAGTTGGTTAATATAATGAGGGAAGGCGCACAGGAGGTTTTAATTGTTTGAGAATTGGGTGTTTATGTTTATTGCCGTAATATATTAAATGTACTGATAAATTGATGGTGTAAGCCGCAGTTTGTCCTGTTCTCATTGTTTCTACTAATATCGTAATTAATTAAACATTGAATGTTTTCTTAACATACACATATTTATTTATTAAAAACTTTTGCAACATAAATTGAATGGCGGACTTAATGGCTGAGGCATTCTTTACCAGTCAATAGTGGTGCAGAGATGACATGGTAGGTGAAAGACGTTATTAAAATAAAAACTTAGAACTTTTTAAAATACCTTAATTTTAGCCTCCTGTAATCACAGATGCCACAAAGGGTTCATAAAGTCATATAGAAAAAGGTTAAAACTTATGTAAGTTTTTTTCAATTGAAAAAATAAATGAGACGATCATTTTTGTGACTTCTATTTGTGAAAGGAAAAAGAAAACCTAGTATGACTTAGATAATTCCAATAGGAAACACACCCCGCTACACACGACTTTAAAGTTTATACTGACACCCCACACCAACCTTACGGTTATAAAGTTAGGTGTCAGACATCCTTGCGCAAGCACAACGTACGACCATCTACGTCAGGTCATAACGCCAGATCAGAACACGCCGATACGCATCCTTCATCCGGTACTTTTAAAACTAGTGTCTCGAGCTAGTTGCCCCGTGGACACGTATAGTCCACTACCTAAATCCAGATAGGTTACCGGAACTGTAAACTCACTCACTTCTACTGCACTAGAGTACAACTCGCAGATTCCACTGCTCGGGTCGTCAACTCTAAAGTCGACTACCAAATGTCCTCCAATAGGGAGCAGTACAACTATTTTAAGATAGGGATATTAAAGGAACTAGCATTTGTAGCATTTGTAGCATTGGATTTGTAGCATTGGATCTTGTACGCCTTTGTATTTGATTACACGGCCATGACTCTTCATTGAGTCTATCTATATCTTGACCATGGGACGATTTATTGCTCTATAGCGATCGAGTAATAGGTATTTAGTGAATAATGCTCTATTAAACAATGATATTGTATTTCTCCTGCATTAGATTTAGCTATTTATAAAAAGAGCAGTTTTAGTTTGAGATTATCTCGATTTAGAAATGCTATCTAACTAATAACAAAAAAAAGACTAAGTATCAAAAAAAGAAATTTGATAAAAAAATCATTAAATTTAAATTAAAAACTTATTAGGTAAGTACTACAACTTTTTATATTTGAGTGTGGTTACAATGAAATGTTTACTATACTTGTTGCTACTATAGGAGACAAAGTATCATCATCAGCCTATACTAGTCCACTGCTGGACATAGGCCTCTCCAAGTGCACGCCACCGAGCACGATCCGCGGCTACTCTCATCTCAGACAAAGTACCTATAATAAAGTGTAAATAAATTGTGGATAAATCTGTGGGCTACGATATTACTGTATATTGCTGCACATGTTAAAAAGTAGGTAGTAGTAGTAGTAATAATAGCTTTAGTTTTTATATTGTAACCATTCTTTGTCCCTAATAAAATAAAATAAAATAAAATAAAGGTAGAATTTGTTTCCTAATTTATTCTAATGGATTTTTTTTTATGTGTAACATCTTTCCGCTCGCTTTCTATATATACAATTTGTAGGAGTGATTTTGTGAAATGTGACGGAAGTAGGTGTAACAGTGTGACTGGAAGTCGGGGAAGCTCGCACGCGCGCGCCATTTTGTAAATCGATATTATGAACATGACATATTATTATTATATGTGAAATATTGTGTCATTTGACTATCAAAGGTCATTTTGATATGTCAAATGTTTTTTAATGAGTATTTATTGCATTTTTCATATTTATAAAATGATGTAAGTAATACCTGACCCATTTTTTTCAGAATATAATGTTAAAATTGCTTATTACTAAGGTGAGATGTCAAATGTTACACATCATATGCGACTACTGGAAGGTTCGCTCGTTTTATTTTACATTTTATTAAAATAAAACACAGATATTTTCTATTGTAATAGCAGCAACATATAGTTTATCAGTCAGTGACCACGGCCGGTGCGACTGCGAGTCGAAACGTCTCATGATAAAAAGCTAGTATACCCATCCTCATCTCTCTCATCCTCTCTTCTAAACCCTATTGCGTGCCCGCCAGGGTCCATGATGATCTTTTTTACTTATGTTCACCATATATTGTTTACATTGTGGAATGCAATAAATAATTGAATTGAATTGAATTGAATCATCCTATTTCAACAGTTGACTAGTTGACTAGTAGGGTAAAGCCACCAAAGAGCACGCACTACCGAAGAGTACCGCAGTACTAATAATTGAATGTTATTAAATCTGTTAGCAACTACTTGCCTGTGACATAACGTGTGCAGTGCATGGAGTCAATATGGTACATCGTTGATTCCATGAATGTGTGTTTGCCAATAGGAAAAATTGAATTTGGGAATTACATTTTTCGTATTGGCAAAATTGAAATTGACAATTGAATTGAAATTGGGAATACGTACTCTTTATTTATTTATTTATTTAAAATTCATCACATAAACTTACAGCCTGTTCAGCCAACGCGCTTATATGCTATATAAACTAATCTACTAGTGACAAAAACAAGTACTTAAATGTAAAATAATAATATAAAAACACATTGCAAAAAAAATACCCATAGAAAAAAATGTAGCCAAACATAAAAACAATAACAGCAACTTTGGTAGTGCATACTCTTTGGTGGTTTTACCCTACTAGTCAACTGCTGTACATAGGCCTCTCCTAGTTAGTAGACCTATACTAACCAGTAATCGTTAAGCCCCATTAAACATTTCATTACTTTTATCGCATCAAAAAATTGTAAGGACCTTAATTGAGACGTCTGATATCAGACGAGTTTTCACGTCAGCGCATCGAATTTGATGGATTGCGATGAATGGCGATAACGATTGTACCAAAAAGTTCCCATCGAATCGGCTTGTCTCATCATTTCTATTCGCTAATAGATTCTTTGATAGCAATTGGGTTCAGGCGTGTGTACGACTCTTTGTCAGTGAACCTGAAGAGGGCTTAAGGTATTCACGCCCTTTATTTGAACAGTCAACAATAAAACCGCTTTAGTGCTTTGTCATAAACTGATTTGAAAGCTCCTCTGTTTCTGTGTCAAGTTAATATTCAACATGGTAAGGGCACCAAAATGTACCTTTTGGCGTTACGACTCGTTGTTAAGTCTTTATGTACATCGATACGTCAACGATTGTAGAACTCGGTGAATATTAATTTTTAGTGGAATGGCATTATGACGTTATATTGCCTCAAGAGTTTTGTCTGAACTTGATTGCCTATTGTCAATGGTGTTGCTATTGTAATTTGCATTCACAATGCTAGATATCTATACAACGATTGGAATTTTTATTTCATGTTTTACATTTCCGAAACTTTAGATTTAATTTAAAAAAAAAATAGATGACAACTATCAGCAAATTTGAATTTGATAGAATCTTACATCAATGCACATAAAAATAAAATTTTAATTTCAAGGCTAAATCCTATAGATTTTTTTAAATTTAAGTTTAAATGCGGTATTTTGGGTTTTTTGGTTAAATAACTCAAAAAGTCAACATAAAAATAACCGTCGGGCATGAAACGTGTTATGGGGGCTAAAAGTATAGCAGATGACCCTTTCTGTCGACCAATTCATTTTGGCACACGATGCGCCAAACACCCTGTATTATTGTCTGTTGGATTCTCTCCGCAGTTCATGTAGGTACGCTTTCCACGCCGATCGAGTGTAGTACGTGTGATGCAAACTCTATCTTAGTGTATTTAAAAAGAAGGTTATGAGTGCAGATCAGTCTCTGAATTGGTTTTGGATATTCAGACGACACCTCGATTTGTGAACATTCAAAAAGGTTGATCCTTACTGGCGCTATCTTAAGGTCGAAAATACGTAGCGCCTGCGACAATGACCGCAAAATAACAGAATGTAAAAAATATTTAAAAAAAATATTGGTTTTAGTTATCAAAGTATGCAGCTACTTAATTACGAATATTGATGTTATCAATATATTTGAGTGGTTCCAAACATAAATTAAGTAATTTTGTTCTAATTTCAACAATAGTGATTTTTTGTGGTGTTTTCGAAAATAATTATCATCATCATCATCATCATCTCAGCCAAAAGACGTCCACTGCTGGACAAAGGCCTCCCCCAAGGATCTCCACAACGACCGGTTTAAATAATTATGATCGTGTCAAAATTACACAATCGTGTATTTGAGCTAGCAAATTCAAGATGAAGACATGAATTTACCTATATCAACATTTCAAATTCGTCAGTATTGTTATAGTCTTAAACTATTCGACGAAAGTTGGTTCATTTTTTCAGTGTGTCGCTTTAAAACGTGAGATTTTGTCGTAAGACTTCGTAAGACTATTCATATCCTGAGGTTTGCTCGACAATGATTGTTTTTTGATCAGTCAAGGTAAACAAACATATTATCAACTCTAAAAAAAGTGACTCTCTTAAGATATTCTTTTGGAATTGGTCGGGATTGAGAACTCCTAAATCCCGGAAGGCTGTCAGCGGGCGGATCTGTATGCGCGGCGCGTCCCTCAGCAACGACGCTTGAAACGATTTGTCCGTACGTCCTGCGCTTACGAAACTTCGCCTTAGTAGACGCATTAACAGTGTACTAACTTTTTGTTACACAGTAGGTATTGAAAATGCATTGCGCATATCACTACGGTTGCAGATACGTCAGGGGGAGAAGGAAAACATACCCACTTAAAAGTTTATGCTTTCTCTCACGAGTCGCCAGGTTGATACGGGAACACCAAAAGCAATCAGCTGTAGTAATAATTTACTATAAGCTGAGAAACTTATTTTTGAGAAGTGTAGGTACTGAAACTGTAAAGAATCTCATTTTAGGCTGTCGTTAGAATACCAGATGAAAAGCGATTATATCGGCCTAATCTTTACATTTGAGATGCTGGCTAATTATAAATATATAAGCGAATACATAAAATATGTAATTGTAACTAGTTAAAAGACGACATTATAATGACGAGGAGATCCTGTGGAATAGAATATTGTTACGTTACTAATGAAAGATAATATACTAAGTATATTCGTAATGATATATTAAACCAAAACTATATCAACTTACATACTCTCTACACCTGCACTGTGCCATTGCGCCTGAATCAATCTGATGGGATCCAATTCCAAACATCAATTTTCATTATTAAGAGATTTAAAGGAAATCGCTGCATTACGACTGTGCCGACGACGTGCTAACGTAAATGTTTTTGTTGCTATGTTGTTCTGCAACAACATGCAAAACGAGATCCTTATGTTTATTAATGATAATATTTTATTATTCCACTAATAGGAAGTGTTTGGCGTTAATCATTTTTGCATTAATTACGATTTTATTGTCAAGATAGGTACCTACTCATACCGTAGGAGAATTTTCGGTTTCAAAATAAGAGAACGATGAGCACTTGACTCGTTTCTTTGTCGCACTTCAAAAGATGGAATAGTCAGCATACGTTTTTCCCTCCTTCCTATGATATGGGTCCATCAAACGAGGCGTGCAGAGGCACCTTGTGGCATACTCCGCTTGACTACCAGCATTCCGTGCGCCCCAATTACACTTATTGAGTAAATTTGAAAGAAAAATGACAAAAGACTGTTACTAATAAAAAATGTAGACGATAGGTCAACGTCTTTCAAGATTTATTCCTTTAATATCTTTGTCATCGAACGGTGAATTAAGGCTCTTACACCTTTGTGAGGGGTAAAGGCGTCAACGAAGATTGCCATTGCACCTCAGTGACGTCATGTCCATATTTTCTCCATTAATAAGAGATTCCTCTAACTCCTGAACGACGGTAAGAAGGTGAAAGACATGATAAACGAATTTTGTTCCCAGCTAGTTATTTCATGGTAAGAATTCCGTTAATAGTGACTCTAATGCTGTAACCATGATAGTCTAAATAGTTATATATTTCATAAATAGTTTTGTAGAAATTATGAGTAAATAATTATAGCATTGGGAATCCATAATAGTAATTTAAATATAAATAAAAAATCTTTTGAAATAATTTCTTTGCATAAAATTAATGAACATAATGTCAAGTAGTTATTTTTTACTCTTCACAAATTGTTATTGTGAAAAAAGAAGTGTTAACATAATTATGTTATAAGCGGTCTAACACTCGTCGTATAGGAATGCGAGCCTTCCTTCATTATTCTAATCCCACCGATGATAGGATTATTAAATAGGTGTTATTCAGATATTAGCTAGATTTGAATGTAAATGGTAAGGTATCGAATCTCATCAACGACCATCTAGGAACTTAAGGTGTATTTATGAGCGATAAATAAGTTTGTATGGGCGGTTCTAACGAAACTTATTGATCTGTGAAAATGGTAAGAGTCTTGACACTCACTAGTCCATTTGGAAACGTGGTGTGGGCGATTCCACTTACACTTACTTTTGTGATAGTTAACAATCCAATATAGGTAATATATTATGTACTATTTTGTAAAGCCAATAGCTTTTAATCCTCGCAGCACGTATGAAGTTGAACACTGCTTTTACTAATACGAAAATTTAAACATCCCACATAGTGAAGCTATGCATACATTATTATCGGAATATATTGAAATGTTAAAGTTTGCTTTTGGGCCTTAATAGCTTGCTGAAATGTTTATGATGTGAGAAACTGTATAAATAATCAAACAGTTCACGTGTATTAATATACATATTACGGAATTGGATTTCATAGACTTTGTGGTTACATAATAACTACAAAGTTTCGGCTCATGAATATTGGAATATAATATTTGAATAGGTATTATTAAAATGTATATCGTCTTTAATCTTTGCTTTGGCGCTGTGGCAAGTGCGTTTGATCTGGCAAGTTAAGCAACTTTACCAATGCCTGGTCAGGGGATGGGTGACCAAATTTTAACTGCCTCAGTGGTCTAGTGGTTAAGACTATTTGTCCGCCTGGATAGCTACCACCATCCGACGATCTCCTTGGTCTCTTGGTCTTGGTTTGTACACAGGTCTTCATGGTGTCGCCATCTCTGAGGTCCCGGGTTCGATCCCTGGTCGGGTCAATTCAGAAATTATTGTTTTTCTAAATTGTCTCGGGTCTAGTGTTTTCTATGTATAATAAGTATGTATTTAATTATTTTAAGTATGTTTATCCGTAGTCTAGTAACAATTTAACGAGTTTCATAACGAAGCTTCTCTTCGGCTAGTTAATTGGTGTGAGTGTAGGAAAAGTTTATTTTATCTTATTTAAATATGTCGCCATAACATCAATGTTTAACAGCATTGTGGTTTTCCGACAGCTAGAGATAAGATAGCCAGTGCCTCAGGCAAATGAGGATACCAGGTGAAGTGCGCTTCCACCTTCGGTCTTATCATCACTCAACATCAGGTGAGATGAGGACCAAAGTGCTTACCTGTAAGGAATAAAGTCAAAAGTAATGTCAAGAAACCTTAGCATTGCTTGGTCAGCGGATGGGTGACCGAATGAGCCTTGTGCTTTTGTATAGTTCATGAGAGAAAGCTGATGCATGTACATAAGTTTATGATGATGGGTGATAAAGGTTTTATTTCGAAAGCTTGTTATAGAAGACAGATTCATCATCATCATCAGCCTATACTAGTCCACTGCTGGACATAGGCCTCTCCTAGTGCACGTCACCGAGCACGATCCGTATTTGCAGAACAAATTGATTTATTTTTGAAGAAAGATTAAAATGTTATAGATGATATGACGATAAAAACTCAAACTAAAAATAACTCAATTGAAAGAACAGCCAGGATTGCGTTTAAGCTTGTAGGATATGAACTATAAAGATACAAAGAAAGTACATTAGCGGTAAGTATATCATTGTAAACAGAATAAAAGGAAACAATAAATATAAAACATTTTTATTATTGTCTTTTATATACATTTTCACATTAGTTGGTCGTTTATTACTAAAAGATTGAACCGCTTCTTCATAGGCGGAATTTCATATTTACTTTCAGATCACGTATCAGTATAAAACCCAACCGCATTTTGATACTTCACAGAGCTCTAAATATAACGACCGACATTGTGATAACTCTATTTCAGTTTATGGAGTCGGCTTTTTAGGTCAGCCACTATGGTTTCTCGTATTGGCGTGCGATGTCATGTTTATTTAACTGATAATTGTTTTTGCCATCATAGGGAAAATACACACGATAAAAGTATTTGCAGAACAAATTGATTTGTTCACCTGTTAGATGAGCGAATTCAAGAAAGTGACATTACAGTTTCTGTGTTATGTTCCACGATGACGTAATAGTAGTTTATGCAACTGTCATATAATGAAGGGTATTAAAACACGAGTGTGAGTTTATGAAACGAGCGCAGCGAGTTTCATAATAGTAACGAGTGTTTTAATACCCGTGTTATATGCAGTTGCATACACTACTTTATCTTCACTAATGCAATTAGTCAAACAACAAGAGTAAAAGCTGACAATAGTTTATTTATAATAATTGTTCAAATTTTGGATGGTACAATTTTGAAAGTTAATGTTAATTATTGATCCAGCAGCTGTAGCGGTCGCGGGGCAAGCAGTAGAGCTCGTAGACGGAGTTGGAATATTTATAATTACTTCATTCGTCTTGTTTTCTATACTGTTCACGATCGTATTTGAGACTTGAATTTTATTCATTAAAGACTCATCAATGTAGCTTTCAGCCACAGTAGAAGACTTCCACCCCCCGTGTCGTTTCAGTGCGGTCAAATCACCACCGCTATCTATGAGAAGGGTCGCCGAGGTGCGCCGGAAGCAATGCCCCGTGTACAACGCTGGGTTAGGCAGATTCAAAAAACTTGCGATAGTTTTTCCCAGAGCACCAAATTTATTAATACTAGTTCTTTGATCGACGCACTTCCCCGATCTATAGCTCAAGAAAAAGGCAGGGTTTCGACAGGGGGTGGGTCGAAGTTCCATGTATTTTTTACGTACGGCATAGCAGTTGCCCGTCACAACGAAAGAACGATCTATTTTCGTTTTTGTTTTCGAAACTTTCACCATGATTGTACTGTCGTCTATGTTAGAGATTTCATCGAACTGGATGTTGTATAGCTCTTGCCTTCGGCATGCCCCCATTATGCCGAAGATTAGTGCAACCTGTAACAATAAACGATATAATAAGCTTGAGGTACATAGCCAAGGCAAAAACTATGATTTATGAAGTAGTAAAGTGTAGGTACCTACTACCTAATTTATACACAAAGCGCTTAAACGGAGTGTCTAGATAACTTGCGTGTGTAGTACGTAAGTACTAGGTAGATTAAATTACAGAACTAAAATACACTTACCTTTTCAAAAAGATACAAAATATCTGGTGAATCTTTCAGGAACATCTTTATTTGACCTGATGTAAACGTCAAGGACTTTTTTTCCTTGTGTCCTTCTGAACTGCGTTTCAGGAACGCTATGACTTTTGAATACTTCGTGATATCAATATTGTTGTAGATACTCAGTGTGGACTTGAGCATAGAATATTTAGCCCACATAGAAGATGGCTTGAATTTGTCGGAGAGGTCTTTGAGATACACAAGAATGACATTTTCAGAAAATGATGTAGTTTTCTTTTCGATCTTCCATGCCAAAAAGTTATTATATTCTTTTTCATATAATTTTCTAGATTTTTCTGGTAAAAGATTGTGAGTTACTTTTGTTGCCAATTCTAGAATATCCGGAGGCGTACAAATATCATCGTCGCTGTCCATTTTTAACTTTTAATTTGTATTTTAAAAACAAAACACATTGCGAAACATTAAATTCACGCGTACGTGTATTGTCACAGTGAACTTGCCGCCATTAAAATCTAACCAATGAGAGCGCAGCTGCGCGCGCAGGGCCAATCAGGAGCGAGCGCGCGCTGTTCGTTTTTTATTTAATTGGCACAAGATCTCACCAAAGAGTTTTGTGTATGTAAGTTTAGTAGTTTCGACGAAGTTTTCACGTATAACCCAACTGTTTTCAAAAGCCAGCCTAATATCAAAATTTTATACAACTTGTATGAGGATTTTGACATAAGGCTCGCCAGGTTAATTGGTCGCGTTTTATTGATGTTATAATGAGATTTTACGATATCGATGTGGATATTATACTATCATGTGAAATTGCTTAAATTGAGTGTTTTGTTGTCTGCGCTATAGCAGTAGTAATTATAAGAAACATAAGTAGAATGTTACAACATTAGTGTAGATAAAATAATATAATGTAACAGAATAGAATAATATAATGTAATAGTATAGAATAATATAACTTAATTTAGAATAAAATATAAATTTATAATAATATCAAATAATATAATATGATAAATAATTAAAGAAAACCTTTTCTGATAGTCAATGGAGTGTTTGTCAACACAGCGAACCATTTGATACCTAATAGCACACATTTACCTAAGTTTTATGTATAGTCAATAAATCTTTTGTAAAAAAAAATATGAAAGCTCCTCGGTATAAAGCTCCTGCAACACAAATTCTAGATTGTCGACTAGGGAAGGCTAAAAAACCTGCATTGATGTGTAACCTAAATTATTAACTGTTATGGCGAGATTACAAAAACCCACTGAAATAAAATATTTAGATTTTTTGTCAGCCTTACTGTCATTTGTACTGTCATTTGGAGGAGCTCGGCTTGCGATCTTGCCCGCTAAGCAACTTTCGCAATGGCGAGTCGCCTGATGGGTGACCAAACAAAAAACATCTCGAGCTCCTCCGTGCTTCGGAAGGCACGTTAAGCCGTTGGTCCCGGTTGTTGTCGTAAGATGGCAGTCGTTAAAACCCACCAACCCGGTATACCCGGTAATTGGGTATGGCCCAATATCCCCACGTGTTTTTGTTCACTTGGGAGGCCTGTGCCCAGCAGTGGGACGTTTATAGGCTAATGATGATGATGATGATGATGATGATGATGATGATGATGATGATGATGATTTTTTTTTTTTAATATTAGAAGGAGGCAAACGAGCAGGCGGGTCACCTGATGGAAAGCAATCACCGCCGCCCATGGACATCCACCCGCAAAACCAGAGGAATCACAGATGCGTTGCCGGAAAATGATTGTCATTTGACACACTGAAGTCCACGGCAATGATATGCATGCGGACGTGCTCCGACTCAGGTGAAGACAACGGGGATTTTTTTGGGCGGCGAGAAATTTAAAGAGTTCCTCAAGCCGTGTAAACCGAATCATGAGTGCGTGATGCCGTTCGCTCTAGAAAATCTCGGAAGGTGATTCGTTGTGACTCAAAAAGCCCGGTGCAGCTGAAAATGCCGTCTGAGGCAATCAGCAATCTCTCTAAAAAAAGGATCGGATCGGGTATGTAGTATAGTTACACCTTTGGAGCCAAAGAATGAAACCTAAAATTACTTACTGACGCTTATTTAGGCAATTTTATCAAAAGTACAGAAACTTGTTAAACTAGTAATGTAATGACTGACAAATACCTAGCCTGTTGCTACCATTTAAGAGGAACAGTGCTCATGAAGTTTGCATGTGCACACTAAGAGCAATCCAGACAGGATTCCCGATTTATTTTCGGGGCCTACAGCTCTGCAGTTTATTAGCTATGCGGGCGTAAACGGACGGCTGTGGCCCCGCCGCGCAATATCCGCACCCATATTTCAGACTACATTTGGGAAACAGACGAATCATTTCAGTTTTCAATAACGGAAAGTTATTGTCGGTCGTAATTACGGAATGGCAGAAAACAGATTTCGCTCGTTGTAAAAAGTTACCACCAATTCGAAGAGAAATTTATTACTTATCGAAAAGCAGAACTTGAAAAAGACGCCGTGCCTACGATGGGACTTTAACCTTGAATATATAAACATAGGGCGCATTCTTGAAATATTTTTTTAATAAAGATATTTCTAATTGTTTGGTATTTTATTGTATTTTATTACATATTAAGCTGACTTGTTTTATCTTATCCATTCTCAATAACTGACAAAGGAGCACCAAAAAACTATATATTTCGTGCTTGATCAGACGCAAAACGTTCAGTGACTTAAACACGTAATGAAGAATTCTATTTTAAGACCGTTATTTTTTATTGGTTTTGGACCCGCTGGTGGGTAGATCAGACCATGAAACTGATCAACTTTTCCCAAGAAACATAGCTCAAAAAACGAGATATTTTATTAACTTTTCTATACAAAGCCTCTATTGACCGAGTATTGTTTGTATGGGAAAGTTAAAAAAATATCTCGTTTTTTGACCTATATTTCTTGGGGACTGTTTCATGGTTTCGTGGTGGTATACTCACCTGCGGGTCCAAAACCAATAAAAAATAACGGTATACTCGTATATTATGTTACATGACAACACCTAGTTTTTACTTCATTGGTCTAAAGAAATCGTGACTTTTCGTGTTCATTCTATTTTGTTATTAAATATAATAAATAACGCCAATGATCTAGAACTATCCGTTGAAGACTATCTCAAAATCACAAAGGCATTAAATCAGGCATGCCATCATGACACAGCTATATATTGAGCAGACAATGATGTTATCACAAGCGAAGCTTTCGCCGGAACACCTGCGTATTCGCAATCGATATTGAATGTCTACCCGTAGGCACAAAATAAAGACGCTGAAGAAAGTAAGTTACGTACAAGCGCGCTAACGTGTTATTTAAATTACGCAAAACAAGAGGTTTTAGGAGGTGGTGACTCAGTCCATGAAACCGAACAACTTTTCTTCTAAGACGATAGATAGAAGATAATTTTTTTTTTTGCGATTTTCCATAAATCGTAGAACTAAAAAGTTGTTCAGTTTCATGGACTGAGTCAACACCTAAGAGGTTTTCATCTCAGCCAAAAGACCTCCCCCAAGGATATGAGGGGTATTTGCCGTAATCGCCACGCTTGGCAGGCGGGTTGGCGATCGCAGTAGGTTGAGGATAACCTTAGAGAGATGCTGCTGCCCATCCTTTGGAATGGGCCCTTAGTCGGCTTTTACGACACCCAAAGGAAGAGATGGGGATGGGGATGGAGATGGAATGGCTAAGAGGTTTTGTGTAATTTAAATAACACGTTGTATACAAACAGCTGCGCTCGAACCGTGTCCTTGAGAGTGTATACGTGAGCGTTACTCGAGCGCGGTATGTATGAAGCTTACATTCTCCGAACCGATCCGAACCCTTCGGAGAATCTAGTAGGGCACGGGGACACGCACTAGTGAGTGATACCGTTCCCTCTAGAAAACCTCTAACGTTGTTTCGTTTCACACGGCTTGAGGAACCCTTTAAGTTTCTTGCCGTCCCCAAAAAGCCCGGTGAAGATGAAAATGCCGTCTGAGGCATTCAGCAAACTCTCTTTAAAAAGCTATCCTTCTGGGGTTTTCTTATTTTATGTCGTAAGGCTGATAGCGCTGTCGATCTATGCTTGGTGATAAGGCGAACACGCGAGCTCGGCTTATCAGTCGATGACCTTATTGAGAAAACCGTTAGGATAGCAGCTAATATGACACAGCTGTGGAAGGCAGGTCGGCACCGCGACGACTGAACGCAACCGTTTAAGATAAGGCTTTTGGTTTGGCTTTTGGTTTGACGCTGCCTGCCTTAAGAATACAGTTTATTATATTGAATATGAAAATGAAATGAAATGAAAAAAATCAAAAATATTTATTAATTGAGGCAATGTTTGTTTATAACATTTTACTTAATAAGTGTAAATCAAATATAAAAGTTTTGCTAAAGTACCATTATTATTAAAATTAATTTATTAATTAGTTTAAATTAAAAAAAAATAGGGTTTAACGCAGACGCTTAGTGAATCCTCAGTTGAGATTACATTAGATTATTTGAAAAATAAATAAATAAAATTCATTTATGCTTCGGATCTGCATCCATAGGCTTAGATAAACTTAAAACTTGCTATTAACATAATATGAACCAATAATTGATTAGTAATTAAATTAATTTCAATTACAGTAATAGATATCTATTATCGTTGCGCGATTCAGCTTTCCAACACTGATAGTCGCCAAAGCACAATGGTTTAGAATTTCGATAGATGGGGGGACGACGAAACTATAAGGGTGCCCGATTTACGACGGAACACTAAAAAATACACATACACTTTATTGCTAGTACGTAGTAGTATGTAGTAGTACGTACGTAGTAGTATTGCTACTAGTACGCTACTAGTACTTAGTTTCGCTACAAAGCGTTCGTTCATATAAATACTAACGACCCGCCCGCCCCGGCTTCGCACGGGTGCAATGCTGATACACGCAACCGTTATGTCTCTGCATTTTAAATCTGTAATATCTTCGAAAATATTTATTTAAATTACATGCTGTAAAGGGCCATATTGATCTATATTAAATGCACAATGTATTTAAGGTTCTTAATTGAATAAGGATTAATGCTGTATTGCTTAAAATCGCTTCGTAAAAAAGTCATTATTTCTCGTAAAAAGTAAAGGATAAAAAATTATTATTTTGGGTTATCCCTAAGAGATAGACATATACTATCGCGTACTTTTTTGTAGACCTTTTTAAAGTGTACAATACTGTAGTAAATTATTTTGATCTATCTCGTAGGGTTCAGCCAACGTTTGCAATGTAAGCGCAAAAAAATGTGAAACCTCTAAAATTATCAGTGTTTCTCTACTATATTATGCATATATTTATACATAAATAAACCTTCCTCTTGAATCACTCTATCTATTAAAAAAAACCGCATCAAAATCCGTTGCGTAGTTTTAAAGATCTAAGCATACATACATACATACATACATACATAGGGACAGCGGGAAGCGACTTTGTTTTGTACTAAGTAGGTATGTAGTGATTGACGAAAAAGTTAAACCTTATTAAATAGGCTTGAGACAAACCACTCGTTTAGCTTTTGTTTCATAGTCCATACTTTTTTTCGACGCTGAATAACAAAACCTATTTGGCGCAAGTCAATCACCTGAAACATATTGGCATTCGTATAAAAAGTTCATAACACAGCCGAGCGGGATATGTTTTATCGTGGGAGTGCTAAACAGAAACAAATACTCGTATAACTATATTACTATTCCCTTCCAGTCTACTTTCTGACAATGCTTTGGACGAAATTGAAGGTGGTGATCCAGTTACAACACCAAACAATGAATTGGACTTACGATGTCAGTTAAAAGACTTAGATAGATAGATAGATAGATAGATAATACTTTTATTGCAACACTATAAAACATAATCATGAACAGAAAAAAAAATAAAAATTACAAAGTTACAATTTGGCGGTCTTATCGCTTTTAAGCGATTTCTTCCAGACAACCAGTCAGATGGAGAGAGCTAATAAACTGTAAGATCAGAGGTGAAACTATTAAAACATACTAGAATAATGTCTATTTTATAAATGAAGCAAAATAATAATAATAATAATGATGATAAATCTATAATCATAATGATGATAATAATAAATATGTATATAAATACCATAATAAATATAAAAATAAACCTACTTATACATAATAGTAGTCTCAGGTAGGAAAGTAGCGGATATGGCAGTAATGCAGCAGGACAGGGTTAATCGGAAAGGTAGAATTTTTTCACAAGCTCTTTAAATGTGTGAATGGATTTTGCACGCCTGATCGCAACTGGAAGCGAATTCCAGAGACGAACAGCTTGGACTGTAAAAGAACAATCATAAAAGGTGGTGCTGTGTGGGGGGGTTTTAAGGCTTAAGTTTTCTGATGACCGTAACGAGCGCGAATCTGAACAATAAAGAAAACTGAAACGTTCCTTAAGATAAGAAGGATAGGTGGGATTAAACAATATGTTATAAAGAAGGGAGAGTATATGAGTACTCCGGCGAAGACGAATAGGAAGCCACTTGAGTTTTAAGCGGTACTCAGAAACATGGTCATATTTGCGCAAGCCGAATATGAACCGAATACAAAAATTTTGAAGACGCTCAAGTTTATTTAGCTGGTCCTCTGTGAGATCAAGATAACAGGCGTCAGCATAATCCAGAACTGGAAGCAGCAAAGATTGCGCTAGCGCAACTTTAGTGGCAGTGGGTAAAAAGTTGCGCAGCCTCCTCAAGGATGCTGACGATGCGTAAAGCCTGCGACTAACAGCTTGCAGTTGCGGCCCCCAACTTAAGCAACTATCAATGACCACACCTAAATTTGTTACAGATTGACTAAAAGGAATGTCCACGCCATCAAAGTTAACTTTGGGGAGGGTTTCCCAGTTGACCCTAGAGAGCAATCTGGAACTGCCAACTACTATAGTCTGCGTTTTTCCTGGATTGACTCTAAGTCCGAAGGCTCGACTCCAATCAACGATAAGTCCCAGATTTGCATTGGTGGTTAATATAGCTTCGGAAAGATTGCCGAGTGGTGCCTGACAATATATTTGTAGATCGTCTGCATATAGGTGGTAAGAAGTAGAAAGCTTTTCTGAAATTGAGTTTATGAAGGTTGCAAACAGAAGAGGAGATAATACGCCACCTTGAGGGACACCAGCCGTCGAGTCACACCATGAAGAGAATTTCTCCTCAAGACGAACCCGCTGCCTTCGCCCGTTCAGATAACTTTGAAACCAATTAGTTGCCGTTGGAGATATATTAAGTAAACGAAGTAAAGCTAAAAGAATTTCACAGTCAACGGTGTTGAAGGCATTGCTGAAGTCCAGCAGAGTTAGCACAGTTAAGTGGCCGTTTTCCATTCCAAGGCGGATGTCGTCGGTGATCTTAACCAAAGTAGTGACGGTGCTGTGGCCTGGACGGAAGCCGGATTGGAGTGGGTTAAGGAGATTATGACGAGAAAGGAACTTACTGATTTGGTTGTGGACAAGACGCTCGAGGACTTTGGATAGGAAAGGAAGAATGGAAATGGGTCGGTATTCAGTAAATGATTTAGGGTTACTTTTTTTGGGCAGAGGAATTATTTGAGCGTCTTTCCAAGAGGATGGAAATACTGCATTAGAGATGGAGCTGTTAAAAAGGACTGTTAGGACTGGAAGGATGATGTCAAGGATCGGTACTAACATGTTGCGGCTAATACCGTCACTACCCACCGCATTGGAAGTTATTGATAACAAGCTCTTCTTAACGTCACAATCCGATAGTTGGTCAAATGCAAAGGGAGTAAAATTAAGAACTGGTAAGGTAGATAACTTGTGCAACGTAGTGGCTTTGTCGGCATCATTGATAAACGATGAAGAGGAGAAATGGAGATTTAGTGAATCAATATTTATATTATTTATAGCAGCATTATGTCTTGACTTACCAATTCCAAGCGACCTTAGAAATTTCCAAACTTTTGAAGTGTCGTTCGTATTTTCTACTGAGTTATGTATGTGGCGGCGTAATGCATCCCTACACGCCCTATTGCAGTGATTTCGAAACTTAGAATAGTTTTCTCTATTGTGGTCATTTGGACGAAGCTTAAATCTGCTTTTCGCAGTAGCCGTTAGTTAGCCATGGTGCAGGGAGGTGTTTAATCTTAACTGCTCGAAATGGTGCATGCTTGTCATACAGTTGGGTTACAAGTGAGTTAAAAATATTAACTTGTTCATCAACAGACTGAGCGTGTACAACAGGAGACCAATCGATATTACAAGCGTCATCACGGAACATTTGTTGATCCATACCACTAAAATTGCGCTGAAGAATGACTTGGGGTTTAGCTTTAGGACTTCGTCATGGGATCGGAGGATGTTTTGTGTACTGATCTCCAGACTTCAGTATGAAGATGGCACTAAATGATCATGATGATGATCAAAGCATAAGACAGTTAGGTATCATCTTATGGCAACAGCCATGGCTAGCGAGCGGCTTCACGCACTTTCTAAAGCATAGAAGACAACGCCGATATTGCCATCCAGATAGAGATGTATTTTTTAACTGTCTAAGTTCTAGTTTAGTCATTTCATTCATTCAGTCATTCATTCATGTCTAGTCTAAGTCATTTCAGTAGTTATCAGTTTTAATCATATGACATTGCCCAAATTATAAATACCTTTTAGCCCTTCATCTGTTTCGGTTTTTAGCGTAACTTTTTTCAATGTCTATCATGAAACTGTTAACTGTTGTATTTAAGCTTAGTTGTATCATTTCAGTATTTTGGATAGGTATAAATGTTTCGTATTTTTTATTATTATTTATTAGGACACCCAACAAGACAAACACAAATACGAGCAATTACTATGTAGTAATAGAGACTTAAAGCTAAGTTTAAATCAGAGGCTGCTACGGCATACAACGTGGATTGCCTTTTTTATACCTACATACAATAATAAAAGAAACGGTAGCGCTTTTTATTTGTCACGTAGTGATGGCAGCGACGTTTGGCGCAGTGTTGTGTCCGGTAGCCGACCTCGCAACATGACACTTTTCGGCAGAATCTTTTCCTTCATGAAGATCGACACACGAGCGTAGCGGTCGGTGCCAGCTGTCGGTGCTCTCATCAAAAATGAAATAAATATGACTCTTTAACTGCACTCCATTCGCTCAACTTCGGAGTATATTTTTTGTTGAACTCTTTAGCTGAACTCTTTTTCTCTTTTTTATTTATAAATATGGTAAGCTTCCTTTTAGTTAAATGAAACACAATTAAATTAAAAATAAATGAGGGAAGCAGGGTTATGTTACAAATGAAATACAAGAACATGACAACATGATAATAAATCATATGACCTATTACAGAACGTTACTTAGTTGTGTATTGTTTTGTTATTGTTGTCATGTTCTTGTATTTCATTTGTAACATAACCCTGTAGTATGAAATCATAAGACATTACCTTATGGTAATGTCTTATGATTTCATACTACTAAAGTAGAATCAAAACGCTCTCACTAAACCTCAGTCCTCAATAGCAGCATCTGTGGCCCATTTAAATCGTGTCAAGGAATATCTCCTGGTCATTTATTAAGATGTTCATGAATTGGGAACATCTGTTTTGAAGGTCGATTTAGGTTCGTATGCGGCATCGCAGCTTTATTCTTATAACTATTCGATCTAAAGTTGTTGTCTGTCTGCTGGCTATTATGAGATTCATCGTCATACTACAAAGCTCGGTTCAATTATATTTTATTTTTTTATTAGAAAACATACATGCGATTTTTTTTAAGTGTTGCCTACTTTTAAAGGCAAGTATCGAACGTCCATAAATTAAGGTAGTAAATCCAAATTCTTCATTTTCCATTTACTCGACAGCAATGTGAGTTTTGTTCCGAGGTAACAATAAATCGGAGATGAAACAATAAAAAGTTGGCAACGTTGAAACAAGATATTAGATGAGTACAACAACAACAAAAACGTTAAATTCACGAGCTTTCATATCCGAACAAGACAACCATTTACCACAATTTGGCAGTCCGCAATGTTTCCAGAACATATTCATGTTCAAAACAAAATTCAGAGCAAGCCACCACAGAACAAACAAAAAAGTTCGCATCATAATATTTTAATATCATACGAGTTCGGAATTCAAACTTCGCGTATGTACGACGGACGTGCTTAGTTGGTAGAGGTGGCGTTGCATTCTTTTTGTTTATGCACCATATGCAGTTCAAACGTTTCCAGCTAGAAATAAGGGAAATACCACAGATCTACTAATAATACATTTGGTCTGTGGAAGGAACTAAGTAAGTATTAGAGTATTAAGTATTAGAGTCAACAAACTTAATGTATACAGAGGCACCCACACAAGGCTCGCAGGCTGAAACGCGGTTACCGATGAGTGATTACAAATAGCATATGAAGCTCCGGTTATAAAAATTCGAAACATATTATATTATTAAAATGATGGTAAAATATTAACATAGGTAAATTTAAACTAGTTGCCTTTAGAGTGCGAATTTTCTTATAGGCATTCAACTACGTTAACAAAAACTATTAAATATGTTATTGAAACTGCGCTTTCTGGTGGCAAATTACGAAGAAGAAATTGTAAAAGTGTTTTATTTTGTGGAGTCTTTACTTTTTTTATAAACATAATATATTTTTTTCTAGAGTATTTGCTGATTGCCTCAGGCGTCTTCTTAGAGTTACCGGACTAGCATTCAATTACAACTGAAATCAGTAACACTGTTTTGAATTTTTATGATTGAAAATAAGGTCATAAGATCTGTAGTTAGACGATCAGGCTTCAACAGAGAAATTTCTTCATAAATAAAGAAAAAGGGAGTTTGATTTACAAAGCATGGCTATACAATATTATAGTGACTAGTGGTCGCCCAGTGGTCGAAATTCGACCGTAATTTTATTAAGGCTGCACGGAAGTGAATTTGGATTGGCATTGACAGATTTCGGCCGCTCCTTTTCCATTTTTGAAATTCTTAAAAAGAGTATTTAAACGTGTGTGTCAAATACATGGTAGAGGTAGTGTGTGTAATGTTTGTTTTATTGATATAATTTATTTTTATGCATAATTTAAAAAAAATAATAACATTCGGATAACCTTCTTCTTATAAACTATAAGTGTGCGAAATTTCATACTTCTCCGTCCGCGCAATTTTCGTAAAAAGGGGTACAATGTTTTTGCTTTAAACTAGTATATTCACAGTCCTCAGAGCAATGCTTCAGTTATTGTTCAGAGTAACAATCACCCCGGTTCTCAATTACCCTGGCTGACCCCAATTGATGAGATGGTATTAGACAACAACACATACAACAATAGTGATGTAACTTACAACTTTTCTAAGATCAATGATTGTGCTAAGCAAATGCATTGTTGTAGTTACATAATACCTATTGTGGTACAAAATGCAACAAATACAAGCTTGAGAATTGTTGGAAGAATGCAAAAAAAACTAGTTTGCCGCGCACCTAAGGATAAAGATTCCACAACGCAATATCGTATTCTGATAAGCACTGATTTTAAAATGTAACTTATTGATTTTGTATTGTTTTTTTTTGTATTTCCCAACAAGGTAATGTTTGGCCCTTATTTCAACTGACTATAAGGTCCAGTATGAAACTTTAAACACTGAGGGGCTTTTGAATAAACAAAGTGTAAGCTTGGAGTAGTTACTCCGTGTTTTGTCTCTTTTACTCTAATATGAAATGAAGTTTACATGACGGGAACAAAACATGGAGTAACTACTTCAAGCTTACACTTTGTTTATTAATACGGGGGTGAGAAACTAAGCCAGGCGGACATAAATAACCAAACCGATAACAATTGTACACTCCGCTGGCAATCGAACTGAGAAATCGGTTTGAGATTGGGTGGTTCAATCACTCGAAAGGACTACAGAAACGGTTATTAATTTATTACCAAATTTATTTTTTATTAATTTTATAATAAAACTAGCAGCCGCTCGCGGTTTCACCCGCGTGGTTCCCGTTCCCGTGGGAATATCTGGATAAAAAGTATCCTACGTGTTATTCCAGGTTATAAACTATCTGTACGCCGAATTTCATCCAAATCCATCCATCCGTTGCAGCGTGAAGAAGCAACAAATATACGAACATACACACAAACTTTCGCATTTATAATATTAGTAGGATGAAAATTTAAGTTTATACCTAACACTCGTGTTAATTAATTAATTATCTTAATTAATAGCTTTTAAGTGTTTTTCATTATTGTAAGGGTACAATTATACGGTAGATAGAAAAATGGAGTCTCACAACACGTGTTATTACTGGAAGAACTCGGGTGAAACTCCAACTCCTGTTACTATTGAAGTGTTCGAATGTGACAAACATTATGACGTACACCACATCATAATCTATACATGCTCAAACGATACAAGGTATCTAAAAATAATTCAGCAACGACAATACTGTTTAGTACTGCATAAGACGCTGATTTTTATGAACAATAAGAGTTCCGATACTTGCTGTAAATATTATCATACAACGTCCTGGATGGTGGAGAGCTGGATCTCGTGCCATTTATCTGCTGTTTATCGTAACGACCGTGCATTTGCTTCCAGGTAACGCGTGCCTGTGGCGCGAATTCTCTAAGTTTATCATCCATTTTGAAATATAGCGTTAGTTTGGTTGGAATAATTTGAACGACACAACACATTTATTTCTGTATAATATTGAAGTAAATTTATTTTATACGGTAGTTGCGTTTATTTTATGAATGAATGAATGAATAAATTAATAAACATAGAATGAATTAATGAATTAATTAATTAATGAATGGATGAATCAATGAATGAATGAAAGAAGAAATGAATAAATAAATAAATAAATGAACTATTGAAGAATGAATTAATGAATGTTTTTTTTTAAACAGTAACACACTTTAACACTAGGATCTTTTAACTCTCAGCAAGACGGACCGTGGACCCTGAATAAAGTTCTTTAGGGAAAAAAATAAAAAGTAAAATATACGCGAGTGGGTAGATCTATTATACGAGTGTACGTGCTTTATTTCAGTTCAACGAGTAGTGTTTGCCTAAAATTTAGATAATAATTATGTAAAAGAGTCAATAGTTAAAGTAATAATATTGCTTCTAAGTTAAGTTTTACTAAGTAAGTACAAATATTATAATTAAGAGAAGTTAAAAAATATATATATATATAGAAGTTTACACATAACTTTACACTTAAAAAAGGGACTCCAAATCGCTGCCAAGCGGGAGAGTGCCCAAGACGCTAGCGGCGTTGCCTCTTTGGATGACCAAACTTAGGCGTTGGCCAAAATACACGCCAGCTCGAGGGTCACCAGTGGTCTCTATAAGTCGAGCGGAAATAGTTAAATATCGTTAAAGCAAACACTTGAATTATTCGACAGGTAAACCACTGCAAACGGTAGCTATTGAGAGAGAAGTCAACCGGATAGCAGAGAGCGTGGGTTTGACTCCCACTTGAGGTAATCTCTCTTATAAGTGTTTAACGCAATATTACAATATTGTTTGTTTATATTTTGATAGTAATTTGAATATTAATTATTGTCATTTTCTACATTAAAAAAAATATTAAGTAGTTCAACTATTTGACATTAATAAAAAGTTCGCAAAAGTGTCGTATCGCATTTCATACCTAAAAATTAGAACTTAAGTAAAAAAACTTTTTTAAATATTTACGCTACAATCTCCCTAAACAACCGCAAACATTAACATGCATTAAACAGGGGTGAAGTTAGTGTCTAAACAAAAGCCCTGTCTTGCGCGGTGTTCACACGACGGACCGGCACACGTGTTTCCAGCTCCCAGTTCCCACCGATATTACGTGTGGCGTAGACTTATGCGGGAGCATTCTATGAATACGAGTTGCTGGTGAAGGGTGGGGCCCGTTGTGTTGCTTGTGGTAATCGATGACAGTCTTTTGTTTTTTGGGTTATCTTTAAACGGCTAAGCTTTTTGTCTTTGTGGTAATCGATGATAGTCTTTTGTTATTGTTTCTTTTTTAATGGTTAAGTTAGTGTTTGGTCTTCGTCTCAACTGTAAGGGACGATGAGGCTAAGTACACTAGGTACACTCCGAAAGTCATTGAGATATGGTCTTTCTAGTGAGTTGCAAATCAAATCTTTGTTTGTGTGAAAACTTACTTACTGAGACACTTGTTACAGTGACGGTTTTTAAATATATTTATTCAGTTCATGACCATACTACATTAAATTGCTTTTTTACAATAGCAGTTCCAAATCAGCAGCACCAGCAGTGGCTTTTTCGGATACTGACGTCAGTTGTTGGTTCTAGCCAGTTGAGCTAGCAGATGAGAATTACCTAAACATTAATATAGTTTTATATAGTTTTATTTTTCTACAAAAACAGCACTGGTGGCGGTAGCCAAAGTAACATTAAGAAAACGATAGCGAAGATTGACCACGCTTATGTCAATCCCATACATTTTATTCTTTTCGAACTTCGCTATCGTTTTCTTAATATTACTTTGGCTAAGCCTACTGAACTTCAAAGACGAACGACAAAGTGTTAAAACATTCCATTAAGGACGTACGAATGGACGGGTGCATCATGACAGAGCTAAGTTGTGTTATCAAATAAAAAAAGAGAGTATTTTAATAGCATTCTTTCTTGATACATTTTGCTTTAATTTGTAATAGCTTATCGTTACCTTATTTGAATTTTGTCATATTAAGTATATAGAAAATATTAGATTTGTCCTGCACCGACAGAGAAATCAAGCAATTATGATCCATTAATTAATTTGATCAACATTGATTAGTCGTAGTATGTTTAAATAACAAACACAAACTCTTTATTGTCGAGATGGTGCCTCATTATCTTAGTCGTTGATCTACCAAAATGTGTTATTTATTGAAATCGTTATCTCAAACTGGTAGAGTAACTTGTAGCGTCATTTGTGTGCGGTCTCAGTGCTATTAATTAATGGAACAATGCGTAGAATGAGCTTTGATGCTCAGAAACTTGTGCTCATTTAATACATTAATGGCTACACTTGAATTAATGAAACGTCTAGATTGTCTACGATTGTAGCTACATAGCTTTATAGTGATGTACACCAACGTGGCTTAATAGGGTAGTTCAGTATTCGCTAGATTCGATAGATAAAGGATCCGGAATAAAAATGTATTTTGGAAGTGGTACTGTTTGCTCATAAAATCTGAAAAACATTGGATAGCATCAACAACTTCAGCTTACTGTGAACCTTAAATCTTAAACATAAAGATCATAAAACCTATGAAATTGACGTTTTTTTCTCACTTATTTATAGGTGTATTATTTCTAAAAGTTAATACCGGTTGTTAATATTATCATACACCTTTAATTAGGACTATGTTACTAAGGCTTCAGTAATAACAATGATTATTAATTTTGTGTCTTTATCGCCCAATTTTTTTAATTGAGTAACTTTTTTGTTCGCGGAATTGTCCTTTTGTTTCATTGTAGCTTTGAAGGGACTTGATTTTTGAAAAATAAAATTTTATAAAAAATCTTCTTACAAAACGCCAATTTCATAGGTAAGGACCTAATATTTGTCGTTAATATCTACAATCATCGCCACAAACGTCATTGCGGCCCCGTGGCCCCAAAGCCGATTTCCGTTTTTCAAGCGTCCATCGGCAATCTAGTATATAATTGATTGAATAATGTAATCGCGTACATTCAGAAATCTATAAAAAAACCTTTTTAAATGTAACTTTCATATCTATTAAAATAAGGTTTTAAGTATTAGTGCTGCTGGCAACCTCCTTAGACAGCAAAAGAGACATTCATTTGTTTAAAAAAAGAAAAGAAAAAGAAAAAAGTATTGTTACGCAAACGCCGGGCGGCGGGCGCCGCGCCTACAAAACGCGGGTCACAGATAAAATATTACGTTACGACTTGTAAAATATCATCTGTTCTTTGAGCCTGCATGATGTATAGCGCGGTGCAGTTTTATTAAGTCCTACTCTTCCGCCGGCTTATATCCCACGAAACGGGATGACGTTAAGCAACTTAGTCATAACAGTTTGCTTTCAAGGTAATTAATCCTCGAAGTAGACGGCTTTAATCTAATAAATATTCCGTCTAATACGTCTTGCCAAGTGGAGTGCATATTATAAATGTACTAAATTAAACGTTGTGTGATATGGCGGTTCATTTATAAGTTTATGCAGAATGTTGTTGTTGGCGTCTGTTGGCCTTCATCTTACCTATGTTAAATGATGATGAAGTTAGAAACGCATTTTAGAATCCTTAACTGCTTTAAGGAAATCTTAACTGTAACTGTCGAAACAAAACAATACTAATAACAAAGCGACACATTTAGATAAGATGCAAGTCACTCAAGTTTTGTTGCCTAAGAAAATAATACAAATAAGAAAAAAAAGTAAATATAAATATATTTCACGATCGGATTTTGAACCTGCACACTGTGACATACTGAGACAGTTGCATTGCCATAAAAGCTATCTTGCTTCTGACTTTTTTTATATTAACTCATTCTTTACACGTTCGTACGCAACTATTAGTGTTTATAAAAAATGATTTTAGACTATACCTTAAGTATTTTCAAGTGTATAAAAACTTTTTTATAAAAAAAACCGAAGGGTTCCGATGAAATCCACCCCTAATGAGGTAAAACACGCCCACAGTATTGCCAATAAGGCGAATTCCAGTGACGTGTGGTATTACTGGGTTGTTATCACGAAAGAACCTTGTTATCTCATTCATTGAATAAGTTTTCGATTGTCAGCCATAAATCGAAACACGTCGTTAGGGGCTGCGCTAGCATTCGTATCTGCTAGCATAAAAATCCGTTTGTATTTGTATCAATAACGTGTCCGTGAAGGCATCAAGAAGGAAGAGGTTTAATGATCGTAGTGGCACCAGTTTTAAGATCACCAGTCTAGAAAGCCAGTGGTACCGGGTTTGAATCCCGACAGAAAACGACGACATGTTTCTCACTCAGTTTTGTCGATTAGGGCTTGTTTATCCGCCTGGCTACGTACCACCATCCTACTAATATTATAAACGCGAAAGCTTGTAAGTATGGATGGATGTTTGTTCCTCTTTCACGTAAAATCTACAGAATGGATTTGGATGAAATTCGGCATACGGATAGTTTATAACCTGGATTAATATAGGATATTTTTTATTCCAATATTCCCACGGGAACGGGAACCACGCGGGTGAAACTGCGAGCGGCCGCTAGTCTTTTATAAATCTGTCGCCATACCATCAATGTTTGTCGCAATAAGATAGCTAGCGCCTTAGTAGTTGAGGGTTCCGGTAACTTTACCGGAAATTACCTTTACCGAAAAAAGTGGAAGCGCACTTGCGCTTCCACTTTTTTCGGCCTTATCATCACTAAACATCAAGTGAGATGAATTTTTAAACTATCATGATCACTTACATTAGAATAAATATTATTAACGGGATTATTACCATGTTTATTGTCGTGTTTGAGTATCCGATATTTCGGCACAGTTGCATGCGCCATGATCACGGATGTACTGATTGATTACTTGATGTACGGATTTACATCCGTGATCATGGCGCATGCAACTGTGCCGAAATATCGGATACTCAAACACGACAATAAACATGGTAAGAATCCCGTTAATAATATTTATTCTAAAGTGTGATGAAGTTCAAGTGCTCACTCTTATGGAATAAAAAAAAACGAGCGAGCCTCACAGTCTCAGAACAGCTTACAGTAGTCGCAAATAGTTAGTTAGTTATTCTTAGTAAAGTTTCGTTTAATTAATTAAGTAGTTTTTAATGGCCATTTTTTTAAATTTTAAATGTTAATGTTTACTCTTCAACCTGTATAGGTACTATAGTCAAGAAATTGGTTTTTTTTTTGTTCGAGTTTAATGTTTTCGTAAAATAATATATTTTTGATATAGTCCCAATGTTTTATGTTAAGTACGTTTAGATACTCAGTTTGTTTTGCAGTAATTAATATCACTCTCAACGTCTAAAATGTAAATTTAAGTTGTGGTAATTGATGCTGGTGTTGAAATTAATACTACTATTATCTAATATTCTAAGCAACATTGTATTCAACATTGTTTTTTTTACCCAAATAAATAAAAAAAAAATAAAAAAAAATATGATGACATTTGACGACTCACCTTTTGACATCAATATTACAATAGAAAAAAGAATATAGAATTAACAATGTCGTATATTCTTTTACAAATCATATAAAGAATGCAGTAAATACTCATTAGAATCTCATTTGACATATCAAAACGATCTTTGGTAGTCAAATGACACAATTATATCACATATAATAATAATATTTCATGTTCATAATATCGATTACTGAATTAAATGGCGCGCGCTTGCGCGTTTTCCTAACTTCCTGTTACACTGTTACACATACTTCCGTCCCATTTCACGAAATCACTCCCACAAATTGCTATAGAAAGCGAGCGGAAAGATGTTACACATCAAAAAGCATGCTTGAGAAAAGAATATTTTGGTGAAAATAACCATTTTGTAAAATGTAGCTATACGTCTTTCACGTGGCTTCATCTGCCGACAAGAGCTTAAAACACGATCGCATCGGCCGCCGCCGCCGGTTCCTTTTTTACGAGCGCGAATGTAATTTTCATTCCGTATAAACGTAATAAAATCACCATAAAAATCATTGATTCAAAAAATGTGTTTTGTTTGGAAAGCCGCCTTTGAAATTAATTTTATGGCCGCCATATTTTTTAACAAGTATTGTGATTATTATGAGAGACCAGTTTGCGTCGCTGTTTTTATTAAAAATATTTGGTCGTTTGATGATCGTTGTTTAAAACGAAGGGTAATGTCCTGCTATTCATTTGATGAGAGTTTTAGTGTTGTCATGCTGCTTTTCATTTGTTCTCTTCACGTCTTTATTTTCTTTACGCAATATTTTACGATTTTATCCGTTATGTCATCATCATCATCTCAGCCAAAGACGTCCACTGCTGGACAAAGGCCTCCCCCAAGGATATGAGGGGTATTTGCCGTAATCGCCACGCTTGGCAGGCGGGTTGGCGATCGCAGTAAGTTGAGGGTAACATCAGAGAGATGCTGCTGCCCATCCTCTGGAATGGTCCCTTAGTCGGCTTTTACGACACCCACAGGAAGAGATGGGGTGGTGCAATTCTTTATCCCCGGCACCACACAGGGAATCCGTTATGTATCAAGGATAATTTCTAGTACTTTGTTATTTACGCTGCAAGCTAGCAATTTTTTCAAGTATTTTATTTAGTAATTACTTATTATAGTATTGTGAATGCAAAAATTAAAATAATAAAAAAGGATTTTATTGTTAGTAGTTGTTGAGATTCAATATACTCAATTTGTCTTACATACTAAGATGTCTTGAATTTTGCTTTTGACAGACACACACGATAGGTAGAAAACCTGGCCTGGTTTCCCAGGAGGTGCTAATCAATTCCCGCTTATCCCGCATAGCCCGGACATCTTAGTACACTGATATTTAATGAAATGATAATATAAATTAAGAGAATTAATTTACATTATCATTTCATTAAATATCAACAAAGTAAAGACCTTCAGGAACCGTCTAGTAGCTAAAAAAAATTAAGTAAGTAAGTAAGTTAATTAGTCATTATAAAAAACAACCCGTCAATCTTTAAGAATGCTGAATCTGACAGCTTACGGGCTCCGAGAGCTCATAATAAAAACAAATTTAAAATACCAAAGAGTCGTATGGCTATGTTTAATTCTAGTCCCTATTGTACAGCATTCAAAATACATAATAAATTACCTACCGAACTGAGATCAGATCCTAATCCAAAAACATTCCTAAGAAAATTAAAATCTATATTAATTAAAAATGCTACTATAATTTAAATGAATATTATAATGACAATGAATTCTATTTGATATAAATTATTTATTAATTGTTGTAATACTATAATTTAAATGAATATTATAATGACAATGAATTCTATTTGATATAAATTATTTATTAATTGTTGTAAAATAGTAATATGTTTTGTGTATTAAATAAATAATTTTATTTTCATTACAATTGAGAAATGTATTTTAAAAATAATTAATTCCGTTGCACGTCCATTCATTTAATTTGCTAAGCCCAAATGGGTATCATGTTGTACTGGAATACTATTGATGACTCTACCTTTGTATTACATTCATGAACAGCAATAAATACTTTGAACTTGAACTTGAACTTGAAGTTAGTTCTTAAGTTTATTTGAAAAAAAACTTTTGACTTTGACTTTAAATTTTGACTATGACTTTAACTTTTGATTCACTTGAATTTGAATTTGACTTTGACTTTGTCAGTTTAATATAGTTCAAACAAAATTGACCTTTAGTTTTTACAACTTATAAAATTGTGTATACTCAGGTATTATGAGTAGTTCAAACGTCAACGTCTGTTATTTGAATGCTTTTTCATGTGTAAAGAAAACGTTTCAAACGGTATGTTGCCGCTTGAACAGTCGTCAATATAACAGTAATCGATTGACGATCATGTATTTGAGATCCACATTAAACGTTTACGACTTAAGGAGGGTATGCTATTGAATAAGAGTGATACGTTACAAAATAAAATGCTCTGCAGCCCTACTACGAGTACAACAACTCGCAACTGAGTGTAATACGTAATTTCGAAACACACTATCTCGATGCACGTTAGCGCGACAAATTGCGACAAACCAAATCTTGATTTCGAGGTTATTTTTTTATTAGACAACAAAAAGCAAAAGTTACCAAAAAGAAAGTCTTTCTGTTGTCTAATAAAAAATATATTCTAACCTATCACGTGACCTACAGGAGTAGGGCAGCTAGTATCCTCAATCATTTTCTCAAACGGTTACAAACATAATTCCTATGTTTTGTCGCGATTTCGTGCGTCGATATCCCGTATTACACTCCTCGCAACTCGATAGTGACTACATAAGTGTTTTTAGTTAAACGAAGCGTGTGCTCTAGTGGCTATCAAAGAGAGCTCTTATTTTTTACGGAAATTTACGGAGTTCGGAAAAATCAAGAAAAGAGTGATATTCGATATCCAATACAGACTTCTAAGTTACAGTATTTTCAAGCCAGTTTCAGTTTTTTTTGCCAATAGGCAAATTTGAATCAAACTTATACGCATAAGCGAATTACCAAGATCTCTAAGGATTAGTAGAAACATTTAAAAAGGTTAAACTATTAAAGTTCTTAATAGAAAGTATTAAAACGTATAAATGTAGTTGAAAAGGTACCTACCTAACCGTTTTTAAAAATATATTCTGCTAACTATTTAGATCTCTGTATAAAACGTTTCATTATAAAATTGGCTAAACAGTTGGAACTTTGAAAATTAAATGACATCGCTTACGAGTTCAATCTGCCTAAACTCATGGTAGGGCTGATGGGCTGTAAATATTTAACAATTGTAACTTTTTAAGATATTTATATTATATTATGTTTCGAAGGTAATAAAAAAATGAAAAGACAAAACAATATCAAATTCAATGAAAATATTGATATAACGTTAAAGAATTTCTTGTTGGTGTTCGTAAATTGTTAAAGTTCGCCTAGTAACGCCTCGGTGGCCTAGTGGGCAAAGCGCTCGGCTCGATACCCGAAGGTCTCGGTTTCAATTCCTAGGTCGGGCGGTGTGTTTCGGATTTCTCCATGCATAGCCTGGGTTTGTGATGTTCTCCCGCCTTACGCATTTGGCAAGCGTGGTGATTAAGCCATTGCCCATCAATTGTAGTGACGACTTGATTTCAATTGGAGGATTTTGACTAGCAATGGGACATTTATAGGCTACAGCTGACCCGGCGGACTTCGTACCGCTTTGACAGTTTCTATGACAACAAAACAAACAAACCGTTAAATTACGCGTGAAAGCGTATCATTGTTTGATCAAACTCACTTTTTTAAATAAAAAGTATCCTATATCTTACCCAACACCTTTGAGAATATGTGTACAAAGTGGTGACACTTTAAAACGCATACTGTTTATTGTCATAATTTCGATTGCCATACATGATATGGTGTAAAAATCAAAAAGCATAATATAACGCAGAACTGTTGAAAGGCATAATGTAAAAAATCATAATCGTTAAAATCTACATTTTTGTTTGACATAATTTTATTAAGCATACTTTAAAACGCATAATTTTACTATGCATAACTGTTTTCATTAAAATTTTGTTTTTTTTTACAAAATAAAAATAAATGACATGACACACATGACAAAAAAGGCAAAAAAAAGAACTAAAAAGCAAAATGTCATGTATTTATTTATATAAAGTGAAATGTCACTCATTCACTCACTGACTACCTATTGATTTTTTATATGCACTTAGTCAGTGAGTGAATGAGTGACTTTTCACTATTATAAATACAGATAAAGAAATACATGACATCTTGTTTTTTGCCTTTTAGTTCTTTTTTTTGCCTTTTTTGTCATGGCAGTCGTGTTTTTTTTTTATCTCGATCCCTTTTTTAGATGATTTACCCCTCTATAGACTACCCGGCTTATATTATATCAATTGAAGGGTTTCAAGTTACTGGGCATAAAGGATTACTAGCTCATGCCTCAGAGGTGCAGGATATATTCAGGTTGCTACAAGTGCCAATAGACTGACCCCTTACCACCGGAAGGGTCGTACAGTCGTACTTAAAAGGCTATTTTTAATTTATTTATTAAAGGAGATTGCAACTTTTGTATGGGAAGTTGGGTCCCTGTGGAAATTTGTTGTGCCCTGAAGATTTTTGCTTTATATTATAGTCAAAACATAGTATATTCATAATTAAAAACAATTTTTCATATATTCACCCTGGTTCAAGAGATATCAATTTTTTTCTGTTAAAGAAATTAAGGTTATTAACTGACATTGACATTTCCTCCTAATTCTTTAAATGATAGATTCCACCTACAGCCCATCTATCTATTAAACATCACCATTTGGGGATTAAATTAAATATCTCTTATAGGTCCCACTTTATTTATTTATATTTACTTTATTTATAAATCATTTATTTAGGTTATTATTCAAATCAGGCACACGATACCACAAAAGGGACCTGCTCCGTGGCAATCTCCTTTATTACTTATTACAACGGTTGACAGCAATGACAGTAAATAGTACAAAGGATAATAAAAGAAATAACAAAAACAAAAAAGAGTAAGTAATAGATCACAAACTGGTAATCTCACACACATCTTTCTCGCAAAACAATATACACTTATTTAAGATCTTCCATCCATCCGCATACACATCACATTCAAACTGTGTCAGTATAACACAGGGAGAATGATCTGTAACTTATGAACATAGTCCTTTTTGATCTCTATCGGTTTGTGATGGCTTTTATAATTCTCATATAAGTGCTTGTATAATGTTACTGATATAGAGGTAAATAAATAAATTAAAGATTATAATTATTACAGTATTCTTGTTTGCCGACTCAGTCTCAACGTAAACGAACACTTTGTATGCCTCAATGATATGAAACACGATTAAAGTTTCTATGTAAAATATTAGTATGTAATTAAGACTCGACCGAGACACATCGAAATCGGAATTACCTAAAAATACTGCAGGCTCCGCTTACAGCGCATATCTCCAGAAAATGTTAGACAGAGCTAAGTCGACTACAGTGTAAACTATATTATCATTTGATACTACGAGTAGTACCTATGTATTTAAAAAATATTTTTTGTCACTTTTTATGTGACCGCGGACAGGGTTCATAAAATTACGCAACAGTTAAATCTAAAATAAGTAGCTCTATATCTGTTTCGTCACAGTCTTGTGTGTACGAGTAGAAATTATAGAACCTTCAAATATTGTACCTACCTATCTACACTTTTATAACTAAATACAAATTTTCGAGTTCGATATTTTAAAACCGGTCTAGTTTATATTTAACGATGTCGTAAAACGATTAAATTTCATATTGGTCGACGGAGCCGGCCCGCTCGGTGGAACCAAGTTGTTCCGAATACGGTAACCCTATACTGCAACAAGCTATAAACGTCGTCAAATTTGTTAACTATGCGTGAATCAGTCGTAAACACAAGCATCGATCGAGTTACATTAAGTATCATCAAACACTTTCAATAGTTAAATCTGATGATGAAAAAAACATTAAACCTAATCATTTATTTGGAGGAGCTCGATGGCGCAGGAAGAACTCGATGGCGCAGTGGTTAATGCGCCCGGTCTGCGATTGCTAAAGTTAAGCAACTTTCGCAAAGGCTGGTCATCGGATGGGTGACCAAAAATTTATTATATCGAGCATCTCGGCACGTAAAGGCGTTGGTACCGGCTGCATTAGCAGTCGTTAACAATTACCAATCCACATTCGGGCGGCGGACGTGGTGGTTTATGGCTCGTTCTTCCTATCCATCCATAGGGAAGGCTCGTGCGTGTCCCAGCAGTGGGGACATACAGTGAGCTGGTGATGTGATGATGTATCGTTGTTATTCGTGTCAGAATTTGTATTACTCTCGTATTTATAAGCAACGCCTTGGTGGGATAGGCAAAGCGCTCGGTCCGATATCCAGAGGTCCTGGGATCAATTCCCAAGTCGGGCAATGTGCATGTTTCGGATTTTTCGATGAATAGCCCGGTTACCCTTAGTACCATTTTTTTTCCTACTTCCTCCAACAGGAACGGAGCCTTTTTCATTACTTTAATTCTCTTTCATTCAATTTCTATCATTTGTGCCTCTCGTACTTTTACCTTGTACCATTAGGTAAGCGTGGTTGTTGAGCCAATACCATAAATTGTAGCGATGACTTGATTTCATTAATGGAGGCCTTTGCTCAGCAGTGGGCTATACTAATAGACTATTCTTGCTTACTTTGGCCAGCGTGCTGATTGTGTATGCACATATCGATGGTAAAAGGGAAAAACAACTGATGCCCTGTTAGAATACCAACGGCGTTGTGGTGGTGTTTGTTTCGCAGCACCGCAACGGCACAAGCTGAGGCAGGGTCCTAGTTGGCCTTCACACACATTCATTCTTCCTTTTGTTGTTTAGTTATTATTATTAGTAATAGTTTTATAATTTTTTTAAATGTTTCCTTATTCATTGTTTTTTTTCTGTTATGTCTGTGTTATCGTCAATAAATAATTTCTTATTCTTATTCTTAAATTCTTAATGCGTTATTTTACTAACTTTATAGCTGAGCTGCTCAAATTTAAAAAGATGAAAGTTAAGATTATTAATGCAGATTAGTCCTTTTTTATTTATTTATGTTTTGTTCTGATGTTTCGCATGAATATAATCTTGAATCGAATCTAAGAAAAAAAATCCTATCAAACTGTGTGTATTAAACTAATTTTCGTCAAAAAATGCCGTTTCAGTTGTTTTCCTTTCCATCATCGATATGCTTTTCACGTGGGAAGGCCCAGCAGTAGAATTTTATAGGCTGATGATTATAGCAATAACTGATTCGTATAATCCACCACAAAATCTGTATTTCGGATTGATGCCAACTACTGTAATAACAATGTACTATTATTGCCGCTGTATTCATGAGATGAATTCATGCCTACATTTGATAGATTAGATTGATATTCTATCTCATTCTGGATTATTACTCTCATTACTCACATTACTGAGACACAAAGGTTTGAGCAAATTGACATCATACTTAATCTTAGGTAGAACTAAATCACTAGTGATAATATTTTGTCAATAAAATCTGTCTATCCGTTATTCTTGCTATGACGGTCATCGATGATAATCAAGATGACAAGGTGATAAGGTGAAAACATAAACTTTCCTTGATACAGATAATAAGGTGAGTTCGATCAAACATTTGTATCCTATTGAATTAAATTTAAATTCACATCACACTTAATTCTTAGGGTTTCAATCAAAAATAGTATTAGATTCATAATAACCGCTTCAAAAGCAGTCCGAGAAATTAAACCACAAATACTCTTTTGTGTTCTTATTTCAAATTACTCGTTGTCAATTACAGTATCTTTAAACAACGTTAGTCGGAACGGGGGTACTAAGCTGAAAGCAGGGTAAAGTATACATGATAGTAAATAACTTTTTGTTTTTTTTACATGTTGGGATTGTTCTTTATATTTTGTATTTTTATTTGTGATGGAAAGTGTCCTTTCATGATAGGGCATTTTCCAATATTTCTCCGAGATCATAATTGCTTGGTCACCCATCCGGTGACCGGCCTTTGCGGAAGTTGCTTAACCTCAAGCACTCGCAGACCGGGCGCGTTAACTACTTCGCCATGGAGCTCCTCAAAATAGTCCAGTTACGCTGTAAAGGCCGTTTGAGACCAACACAATCTCTCTCAAAACAAAAATTCTCTTATTTTTTTATGACGGTCACCGATAAACAAGGTGAATTAAAACATAAACTTCCTTAAAGTAAGTAATAAACAACAAAGCTTCGCAGTTTGGTCGGATTACGGCACGACATCTAAGATGGGGTAGCCGCATTCGGGCATTCGGCTATTGCCGTACTATATACATTATTAACATTCTCCTTCCGTACGTAATCCTTTTCTTGAACTACACGCGGTAATGTATTTTTAATTTTATATTTACAGCGATAAGGTTGAATGTTATGCGTGTAGTGTGGTATAGCGATTCCTATGACGTGGTTAGCCTTTCAATTCCCCGCAATGTTCAGTATGCGAAAATTGTTGTCGACCTTTGAACGTGAATGACTCCGGCCGCTACAAATTGTTGTCTCAGATGTTCATAATTCACTTTTGTATCGTGCTATAACGTAATGGGATTAGGTTGATATAAGTAGGTATCTAATAAAAATCATATTGACGAGTGAAACTATTTTGGGAATACATTTGAAGTACAACCTGTAGGTCATGTTGGGTTAGAAGGTACTCGGAAGTTATATAACAAGAAGTATCTACGTAAAAATATTTATATAAATTTTAAGGAAAATTAAATTGGAATCTAATTATATACAGAGTGTCAAAACGTGCGGATCCCACAGGTGAAAATTCTTACCAACACCTTTTTTATTTTCCTGATGATGTATCAACAAATTAATTTATGCACAGTCTGATGACGACGTGTTATTTTTATGTACGCCATTAATAAAATGGTATACGCAACATTAAATTATCTGTAATTGTCATAGACCCTGCCAAAGTAATAAACGATATTCTTGTTATGACGTCATAAAAAGACTTTAGTAGACAATCACAGCACTGCAGGGCGCTCGCCGGATAGCTGGGAGTCTCCGAGACAAACTTTTATTTACGCCCCATTTGCTATCCCCTCGTTCGCAAACGGAGACAAATAATAACGTTATTGTCTTCTGTATTCATCAATCTTGCGGCCATTAAATGATTAGATAAAGCGCTTTTATTAAATAACAATTGAAAGTCGCCACCACCCACGCGACTCAAGATTATACGAGTATTGTCTTGGTTTTATAATTCTCTTATATTGTTATGTGTTCCCGTGGTGGTCCAGTGTCATAGTGCTTTGCCAGTATCCGGAGGAATTGGGTTGAATCTCAAGTCGGGTAAACTGTGTTTCAGATGTTTAGATGCTTACCCCGGTCTTGTAACCCGTAATTTGGCAAGCGACGTGATTAACTTTATACCCATCAGTTGTAGCTTTAGTTGACCAGCACTGGGGCAGTATTCAGTATGTGTAAGCTATTTGTTACTTATACAGTTATATTGTAGGCACTAAGAAATATGAATATATTGTACCTACTATACATCTATCACAAGGTTTTTAGGTACTACCTAGTCGAATACCACTAAAATAATACAACGGTTAAATATTACGCTTTTGTTAATTTGAAAGTACTTAGAGATAAGTTTTAGATGTTCGAAATACGTGTGTACCTTTATACAAAAATCGATGAACATACATATAATATACAATCAGTGGAACATAGAACCTCTTCCTTTTTTGAAGTTGGTTAAAAATAGCATTGATTAGTTTGTTTGATGAAAAACTTAAACGAGTAAAAAATAAACGACAATCAATTAAAAACAAACATGCTTAAAATACAGGACGAACTGACCAGTAGATACAATTAAGTCCGGGAGATTAGTCGCGCCAGCATCGATCATTACGGCAGGACCGCGCGTCCGAGTTTTGATTCTTGTATCGATATTAATTGGCGCAAACTGTGCTTTTGACTGATCATAAATCTGTTCGGAATAGAATGTGAGCGATTATAGTATCGATTAGCGAGTCAGTTCGACTTAACCCCGTAGCAGCGGGTGGCTATCCACGGCCGTTTGATGTCGCTGCTCGTTAATGATGTCGATCGCTTAAACGATATGAATGTCGGCTCTGGTTCTCTGTTAATAGTGATCGCTGATGTTTGGATTTCCTGACAACCATTTATTGATATGTCATTAACTTTCTTAAAGATATTTTCTTGTAAGTATAATGTCTCTATGTTGTTTTGAGAAATGCCGTTATAGCTAACCTGTTATGTTATTTGTATTTTTATTTTTTTTATTAGCATTTACGATGCTTTATTTTTTGTTTATTTATTTATTTATTTTAGGGATTACAAACAAATGTGTTACATAAATTGGCTTATTAATAGACTTACGTAATATAAATGGTAACACATCCCACCACGTAATCCACGTGTAGGTATAAAGACTATAATGAACTCAGATGCGAGGCAAAATACATACTTTTATACTTATAAGTTCATGATATAAATGTCATGATTAGCTTAACTTTAGAGGTGAAAATATTATTAACTTCGACGTTAGAAAACAAAATATAAAATAGGGATGTACTGAGCTATCTATTAGTAGAGTTTAAAATAAGCGCTTAATAAAAACCAATGTCTCGGTAGTTCAGATAAAAGAGCTGTCGCCCGGATAGCGAAGGTCAGAGTTCGAAACCCACCTAATTCAACTTTCAAGTGATATTTTTAGCTTCGATTTATAACGACTATAAGGTAGTTAAGAACATTGTTTAGTAGAAAATATACAGATAAGTTATAATCCTAAAAACTAGGATATACACGAGTATATCCTAGTACGAACTAGAAATACTGGGATGCTAATTAAATGAGGAAATGCCAAATGCCACTATTTAATTCAAGAAAGAAAAGCTAAAATATATAATAGTGTAAGTCGTCATAAGATAACAAATGCTTATCTACTAAACAGCTACAGTAAAAACGTAAGTCTGGTTACTACCACGTACTACGAGAAATACAAGAGAAACAAAGACATAATCTTTCCACTCGCATAGTTAACCATTTTTCCTCTCACAGATTTTTCTTTGCGAAGAAAATGGGAGCAGCTGGCGCATCGGCGCACTAACAAGATTATGTACCGTTTTCTGTCTTAGCCGCAGTAAGAATGGCAAGATGGACACTTCTTTAGGACCTTTTCCGTTTATTATGATAGCACTAGCACTTTACTCGTGTTGGCTTGGATTTGGGGTTCTAAAAAAGGAAAACTTTTTTTAAATATAAAATTACCGATGTTACCTCAATGTTAATGTTATGAGGAGCTCGAGGACGCAGTGGCTAACGCGGCCGGTCTGCGAGTGCTGAGGTTAAGCAACTTTCGCAAAGGTCGGGTCATCGGATGGGTGACAAAAAAATTATCATCTCGAGCTCCTCCGTGCTTCGGAAGGCACGTAAAGCAGTTGGTCCCGGCTGCATTAGCAGTCATTAACAACCACCAATGGGCCCGCATAGTGGTTTATGGCCCGTTCTCTCTTTCCATCCACAGGGAAGGCTCGTGCCCCAGCAGTGGGGACATAAAATGAGCTGATGATGATGATGATGAATGTTACCCCCAAGGAATGTAGCGTTCTATCAGTGATAACATTTTTGAAATTGAACCAGTAGTTCCAGAGATTGACTGCCTCAAACAAACATACAAAGTCACAAGCTTTACCTCCTTATTAATAGTATAGAGTATCGGAATGGAATAACTTATATTACTAGTGGTCGCCCAGTTGTCGAAATTCGACCGTAATTTTGCTGCACGGATAGCAATGAAAAATTAAAAAAGATAGAATGTGAGTTTGGATTAGCATTGACACATTTCGGCCGCTTCTCTTCCATTTTTGAAATTTTTAAAAAGAGTGTGTGTCAAATATATTTATGCGTGTGTGTCAAATACGTGGTAGTGTGTGTAATGTTTGTTTTATTGATTTAATGTATTTTTATGCATAATTTAAAAAATATATTAAGATTCGGATAACCTTCTCTATATCAACTAAGTATAGGTAAGTGTGCTTCACGTATTAATATATAGATAACATTGGATGACGCAGAAGTTTTCATTTAAATATTGGAGGTTATGATTATATTATTTTATTAAGTAAATGTCGTTGCTACGAGTACCTTTCATTACAAAAAATACTGATTTTATTGATCTGATCTGATGAAGGGTTTGTTGTACTTCGAAAAGATCGTATCGAGTATACCGACGGATTGTTCTATAAAGAAGGTTGTTTTCTGAGTCGGTAGTAGAGTCATGAATATTCAAAAATGCTGTCGATATTAGAATGAGCTTTCTGAAATAATAACTTTTTAAACTTTATTAGAAATAATGACAATTTAAACAAGGTTAGTTTTATCTTTGTTAATTTAAGCAAGATTAAAATAAATCAGTACTTGAGAATTTGCTAGTACAATGTAAAAAAATATATTAAAAAAAATGGCGCGGCGAGGCTTATTCGATTGAGCTGTGGTTGTTTTTATTTATTTTAGTTTTTTCTTATTATTATTATTATTATTATTATTATTATATATGTACTGATATAAATGTATTGTCTACATATCGTTATGATGAAAAAATATTAAGTGTTTATTATATCGCATTAAATGCTTTATCAAGTTGAAACGTAAGCATTAATAGAATTCCGTTATTAATAAGAAATTAACAGGCGTTGGTTGTAAAGTAAGCAGGCCTTAAACACTTGACTATCGGATATTCGCATCTACCAATGGCATTATAATAATTGTTATGAGTCAGTGGATCCGCGAGTCGCCGGCAGCCCAGAGGCAGGGTCGTATCGTGAGCGCCACGCCCGCGCGATCTAGGTAAATAAATATGCGCGCGCGCAGCCCGAAGGCGTGCAGCTGCGTTTCTCGCGTGATTTATAACGAATTGTGTTGTGTATCGTGTGCTGAAACAATGCCAGGTTGCCATTGAGATAGTGAAGTAGAACGTCGTGTAAGAAAGCCGTTCAAGCTTCAATTTTGCAGATCTCAGTCCATCTAACATTTAATGATATAAAAAAAATATATTGTAAAAAATATTTTTGAATTTATTGACGTAGGTACGTAAGTAGCTTTTAAAATACTTAACGAATTTATGGTTTTATAAAGTTTACGCGAACACTAAACATTGAAATGAAATTATGAAACTACTTTTATTTTTTATAAACTACTTATAGTTAGTAAAGTTGTTTCATTTCAACAAAAAAAGTATAATTATTCTATTTTAATTCGAATCTTAGGAGACGACTAATAGCAATACATATATCTACTATTATATACCTAGTCAGAGCTGCAAATACTTTTCGTAGTTCTGTATTACCCTATTTAAGTAATTTTCTTTTTATCAAGCTAAAACTTAATATTCAAAGTAAAACAGTGTTTAAGGAGACGTAATAAACTTTGTGGTTTAAAAACCTGTTTTGAAGTTACGCAGTCAAAGTTATAATTGCTGTCCGTCCACTCGTTATAGTTCGCGTGTCGGAGCTTCGCTTAGCTCAATTTGAAGCTGAGATTCACTTTACGTCATTAATGAGGATTTTGAACGGAAACAAATTCTGTTTTATTAATAATGCTAAATTGTGTGTAAATGTGCTTTTAACCCTGGAGATAAGTTTCTACGTAACGTTAACATTATGCAATTTTTACAAGATGTTTTTTACTAGAAAAAAAAGATATATCTTGTAACTAAAAATTCAAAATAATAATAATAAAAATACAATTTTGTATTGAAAAAGGCCAAAATAGCTTAGTCATTCTTACGTTAAAGTAACTTTAAATTCGTCATAAATATTATCAAGATAAAAATACAGAACCAGACATATAAGAATAGCTAGTTGAAAAGTTTTCGCTAGGGAATCCCAATAACTACCAAATGAAAACAAGAATATGATAGAATGCATCAAATTGAAATCTCAATGCCAAGCGTAGAGCGATATTGGATGGATCGCATAGAGGAATGCCTTTGCCTTTTGTCGTACCTAGATGAGAAAAAAGTAACAGCGGTGCTCTGTCAAAAACGCTATATGGCCTTTAATATGTCGATACAATGTGTACCAGTGTGTGTGTGTTAGCGATGGACTATTCCACCAGGACCAGTTGATGAAATTTAAACTCGACTTTTTATTAGAAATACCTAAAAACTGCTTTTTACACTATACTATTTAAAAAATATTATTGATGTTGAATTCCTGTGCTAAGAAAATAACATCCCATTCCGTCTCTCAATCCCGCAAATTCAGACAAGTTATCTATATATTAATACGTGAAGCAAAAACTTTGTACCCTTTCTTACGAAAATTGCGCGGACGTAGGAGTATGAAATTTTACACACTTATGGTTTATAGAGAAAAGGTTATCCGAATGTAAATATTTTAAAAAAAATATGCATAAAACTACATTAAATCAATAAAACAAACATTACACACACTACTATGTATTTGACACACACGTAAGTATACTCTTTTCATTAATTTCAAAAATGGAAGAGGAGCGGTCAAAATCTGTTAATGCCAATCCAAACTCACATTCTATCTGTTTTAATTGTTCATTGCTTAGGATACAATCCGTGCAGCCATAATAAAATTACAGTCGAATTTCGACCACTAGGCGACCACTAGTTAGAAATAGTTACGTACCTAAGCTAATATTAAATTTAAATCTTATTTTAGGATTTAAATAAAATTATAGTTATTTTAATATTTGAATACATTTTAAGTTTAGCTAAATTTATTACTATTGGTCCACATCGCATGCCATGACAGTCTTTATTTGAAAACTGTACTTAGATTTAGTTTGGCATTCACTATACGAACAGTGGCCGACAGGTACATCTCATCTATGTGGAGATATACATCTCACCATACGGTGCGCAGGGTGTTTGTGATGCGTGATAGTTCATGAATAATTTTACTAACACTAGTCTGTAAGCATTTTGATATTTTTAACCCTATATGATCTATGTAAAGTTGTTTGAAATAAATGCTTTTTATTTATTTATACCTACTGTTCGTTTGGTGGTAATGTTTTTGTTGAGTTGAGTTGAGTTAAGCTAAGTGATAACAAAATAAAAATGACATGGAATATTATAAATAGTGAAACTGGAAATGTCAAAAGTCGTAACAATGAGTACAAATTGAGCTACGAAAATCAAACCTTAACTTCTGATGCTGATGTTGCTGCGGCATTTGAGAAGTTTTTTTACTGATATTCCAGTTTCAACTACAAAGGCTTTGGACTCCTCTCCCACTGTAGCTGAAGCGGTTCTAAAGGAAAATGTCAAACCTAGTGAAAACTATATCAGTTTTCAAAAAATTGATTCTAGAGATATAATTAAAACTTTCAACACTCTTAATAAAAAGAAGACTGCTGATCTGTGGGGTAATTCCGTCGACATCACTAAACCCATTATTGAGACAATAGCTCCAGTTTTAGCTTGTATATTTAATGAATGCATTGACTGTGGTGTGTTTCCTGACCTAATGAAGCACAGTAAAGTAATTCCATTATTCAAATCAGGTAGCACATGTGACCCCACTATCTTTAGACTGATTTCTGTGCTACCCACATTTAGTAAAATATTTGAAAAGATAATTCTAGACTAAATTCAAGATCATTTTTATAGAATTAAACTTTTACATTCTAGACAATATGGTTTCACTAGGGGTCGCTCGACTACTGACGCTGGTGTTGAGCTTTTACTTCAAATATTTAATGCCTGGGAGGATTCAAACGATGCGCTAGGGGTTTTTTGTGATTTATCCAAGGCCTTTGATTTTGTTTTACATGAAACCCTGGTCAGAAAGCTCTACCACTATGGAATTAGAGATGCATCACTGAATTTTCTTATCTCATAATTAATTATTTGAGTGATAGGATTCAGAGGGTTGACGTTAACGGTAAAAGATCTCCGGGATCAGTGGTTACAATGGGAGTTCCACAGGGTTCAATTCTTGGTCCTCTCTTCTTTTTAATTTATATTAACGACTTGCCTTACTTTGTAAAAGGAAACCATGAGATAGTATTGTTTGTTGATGATATCTCACTTTTATTCAAAGTGAAACGACGACAGCCGATTGATGACGATGTAAACAATGCTGTCTCAAAGATAGTTCATTGGTTTAGTAATAACAATTTGCTATTAAATGAACGAAAAACTAAATTGTATTACCCAACGTTAAAGAGGTAAAAACCAGTGTAAAAATTAAAGATAAGAATGTGGGCCTAGTGGACACCACAGTGTTTCTAGGCATTACGTTGGATGCAAAGCTACAGTGAGGCCCACATATAGATAAATTGTCGAGTAGACTGAGCTCTGCGGCTTATGCAGTAATGAAAATTCGTCAGATCACTGAAATTGAAACAGCTAGACTTGTTTACTTTAGTTATATCCATAGCGTAATGTCGTACGGCATTTTACTGTGGGGCAATGTTGCCGATATTCAAACTATCTTTGTGCTGCAGAAGCGGGTTATTTGAGCAGTTTATAACCTAAAAGCTGGTAATTCTCTCAGGGAGAGATTTAAAGATATTAATATAATGGCAGTTGCATCACAATATATTTACGAGAATCTAATGTATGTTTATAAAAATATTGAAACTTTTTCCAAAAACAATATTCACAATGTAAACACTAGAAATAAAAACAAACTAGCAGTACCTTATACTCGTACTAGGCTCCACAAAGTAAATAATTCATTTAGAGGCTTGTGTACGTTTTTACAATAAAGTTCCAAGTAATATCCAAAAATTTGATATTAATAAATTTAAAATCGCCATTAAAGGAAAGCTAATCTAATAGAAAAGAGATAAAGCTAATCAGACACTTTATAATAAGCTTTTTTATAAAAAAAGCTTATTATAAAGTGTCTGATTATATACAGTGAAGACAAAATAGCTTGGATTTAAAATGCTCCAATCACACCAACAGATATTTCTAATTTAAAATATTGTTAGGGTTTTTAAACTGTATACTGTTTACTTGATAACGGCATATAATTTTGTAAATGTCGTTAAATATGTGCCTTGATTTCACCTGATGTTAAGTGATAATAAACGCCAATGATGGAAGCGTACTTCACCCGGGATCCTCAACTAGTGAGGCACTGGCTATCTTATCTCTAGCTGCTGGAACACAACAATGCCACCAACATTGATATTATGGCGACATATTTAGATAAGATGGTGGTAGCCAGCCAGGCGGACAAACAAGCCCTACCACCAACCAAACCGAGTACACAAACATGTACCCCCCGCTTGGGGCCGAGTTACACTGGCCGGCCGTGGTCAAGGCCTGAACGGGAAATTAGTTTGCGTTATTCCCCATTTAAATTATATGTGCCTTTCAAATAAAGAAAGAATAAACTCCGAATAGCTATTTCGTGTTTTGTTTCTGTCATGTAAACGTCATTTCAAATTAGAGTAACTGGCAAAACACGGAATAACTATTCGAAGTTTAGCCTTTGCTCAATTGTAGACCCTTTGATTACTATGGAACGCGTAAGTTTAAATGTGTACGATGGCATAGTGACATTCTTATGAGCTGGTTTGTAGCCTCATCATCTCAGCCAAAAGACGTCCACTGCTGGACAAAGGTCTCCCCCAAGGATCTCCACAACGACCGGTTTTGTGCTGCTCGCATCCAGCGGCTTCCCTCGACCTCCACCAGATCGTCGGTCCACCTTGTTGGAAGCCTGCCCACACTGCGTTTTCCGGTACGCGGTCGCCACTCAAAGACTATTCTGCCCCAGCGGCCATCAGTCCTGCGAGCAATGTGCCCTGCCCACTGCCACTTGAACTTAGCAACTCGCTATGTCGGTTACCTTTGTTCTTCTGCGGATCTCCTCATTTCTGATTTGATCACGCAGAGAAATTCCGAGCATAGCCCTCTCCATTGCTCTTTGAGTGACCTTGAGCCTTTTTATGAGGCCCATAGTGAGCGATCACGTCTCAGTCTCGTATGTCATCAATGGCATCACACACTGGTTAAAGACTTTCGTCTTGAGACACTGCGGTATATCGGACGAAAAGATATTTCGTAGCTTACCTAACGCTGCCCAGCCTATTGGATTCGACAATCGACCTCTTTGTTGAAGTTGGACCTACCTAGCTGGACCGTTTGTCCCAGGTAAACATATTCGTCCACAACTTTAAAGACAGAGTCTCCAACCTTCAGAGGAGTGGGTACGACACAGAGTGGAGTAGCTTTGTAGCCTAAACTGGATAAATGATTTTGAATTTTGGATTTGATTTTTTTTATTGGTCTTATGTGGAACGTTACCTGCTCAATGATGCTGATATGTATGATGATGATGTATCGCTATCTATTATAGTTGGTGTTTCTCGGTTAGCTCCAATTAAAATATCATACTAAATTACAGCTTTACATGCAAATGAAGCTACTGATTATATATTGTTACGTGCAAGCTCACCGTGGCGACTTTTGCCCATAAATTTGGTAAATTACATGCTTTGAGACCGCTCGAATAGATTGTGCCTTCTGGCGACATGGTTAATACCAACGCGCTGATAGTTGAATCTGTTCATTATAGTTTTGTGATAATCAAATTTGTTGTGGAATGTCTGATACATTTCATACATCTTTTTTACTACCTACAATAGTTTTAGTAATCGAGGAAAGCTTAATCATACGAAAATATGTTAAGTACTTAAATTATGTAATACTTTTTGTTAACAACACTTAATTAATATTTTAAACGGGTTTGATTCCTAGCTTATTTAAGTTAGTAATTAACTAGACTGACTACCAGACCACCACCATATCTGTGTTTGTCGTTGTAACTTTTATTCGGAGATTAATAGAGATGAGATAACCAGTTCCTCAGTGGTTGTTAAGAGTGAGCTTTAATATGAGTATGTGGTGAATGACGATACGACTGAGGTCTTATCTATCCCGCCCCAGTCATCAGTCTTGCGAGCAATGTGCAAATTGTATGTATGCTTAGATCTTTAAAACTACGCAACGGATTTTGATGCGGTTTTTTTAATAGATACAGTGATTCAAGAGGAAGGTTTATATGTATAAAACTTGCATATAATTGGACCCGGTAGGTGGCGCTGCGCTGCCATAAGGTTCTATAGGATACGGGTGTTCACTCAAGCGGACGAAGCCGTGAGCGGGCCGCTAGTTGTGATCTAAAACTAAGAAAGAGGCGGTTTAAAAACGTATTTCTTGCTCTGCGGGTGGGTGTACGAACAGGTGCATGCAACAAAACCCGCTCAGCCCGTTCTCGATTAGATATCCGAGGCCGGAGCTTACGCTGCACGGAACTATAGAATAAGGAGACTGCAGAATGCAAGTTTCTTAGATAAATGATTGGTCTCGCGCGCTCGGCTAGATACCGCGCTACCTAAAAACAATAGCTCCGTGAATGCGGCAACTCAATATTGTTGCGTGTGTAAGAACGGTGTCCTTCTTATTTCTTGTAGTATTATTTATACACAGTTTAACTACGCAAACTGGCATTTCACTTCAGTTCTTTATTTGGTATGAAAACGAAACAATCCCTTTTGGCCACATAACACAAATGTACATTACATTTGGTGCAACGAGTAGATGGAGGAGTCCTGGTAGCTGTTTACTTCGTTTTCATCGCTTGAGCCATTACTAACTTCAGAATCAGCGTTAGGTTCAGGCTTAGATAAATGATTGATCTCGCGCGCTCGACTAGATACCGCCCTACCTAAAAACAATAGCTCTGTGAATGCGGCAACTCAATATTGTAGTGTGTGTAAGAACGGTGTCCTTCTTATTTCTTGTAGTAAGTATTATTTTTACACAGTTTAATTACGCAAACTGACATTTTACTTCGGTTTATGACCAAAATTTAACAAAACATTCAGTACGCGCACCTGACACACAGTTTGCAACGCGACTGACAGCAGGCGACTGACTCGGGTACGCTGACTTCGGCGTAGTATTTTTTGCCGCGTTTAACAAGTACGCCGGCGGTATCTAGTCGAGCGCGCGAGACCAATCATTTATCTAAGGTAAGTTTCATATAGACTTCTTGGCGGGAAAGTAAAGAGTCATGTCTGCGGTTTTGTTTTATTTTCTAAAATTTGTGTTATGTCGAATATTTATGAGAAATAATGGTGGATTATTAACCGTTAAGTATTCGTGAGTGTGCATGAGTGTTGGCAAATGAAACAAAACAGTGCAACGTCACTTTTCAAATTCTCTCAAAAAGTCTGCGTGAGGACTTAGTAAAGCCCCACATTTTTACTGAGATACTCGAGGGGTTGGGGGCTATATCATTTCTCACTTCTCATTTCTATTATCATTCATCATCATCATACAGGAGGGAGGTATTGTTTATTTATGTATTACTTGTAAGAAAAATTACTTTGACACTGGCTAAATGTGCTAATTGCACGAAATCATCAACAAAAAAAAAAGTTTCATAAAACGCGCTTGTAACGTGTGTGCGTTGCTATACATCCACGGACACGGAATCTCACAACAGCTGTGCAAGGACTGGTCTGAGATGGTCCAGGCTTCCGTGTCTTTGAGAGGGTCTATCTCGAGCTCGGTATTCCCCACGCCCTCAAAATATGCGTCTGAAGAGCAGACTGGCTCTTCCAACAACTAAATCTTAATTTTGTACATGCTAGCCCTTTTGCAATGTGTGTAAAAATATATAATAAATTGCCTTTGTTAATGAAAGAAGAAAAGTGTCTAGCCAAATTCAAGAACCGATTGAAAGCAATCCTTATTTCCAAATGTTATTACACTTTGCAGGATTTTTTTAATGATAAATTTTTAATTTAATTAAAATTATGCTGTAAATAATTTTATTAGTATATTTTATGTTTTTATTGTAATACTTAAAAGGTTTATGTTGCTATGCCCTAACCGGGTTCGTGTAAGGAACAAAATTTTATTTAAAACACCTATTTATCTACCTACATGAAAGTGCAATAAATATTTATGATTTATGATTTATTAAGACCTTCGGGATCTCCTTATTTGTGACGGAACTTAACTAACTTGGACTGCCTCTGTAGTCTAGTGGTTAAGACGGCCGATCTCAGTACCAAAGGTCCCAGTTGATAACGGCGATTAACGCAAACTAAATGTTTAAAAGTGTGCAAGTGTTTCACGACCTCCTTGGTCGAGTGGCTTGCACACCGGTTTTCACGGTGTCGCCATCTCTGAGGTTCCGGGTTCGATCCCCGGTCGGATCAATTTAGAAATACCTGTTTTTATATTGTTTCGGGTCTGGGTGTTTCCTATGTATAATGAGTATGTATTTTAAGTATATTAAGTATGTTTATCCGTTGTCTAGTTAACCATTTCTCGAGTTTCTTAAGGAAGCTTTTCTTGGGGCTAGATAATTGGTGTGAGTGTGGGAAACATTTATTTATTTATTTATTTAAATGTCCCGGGTTTGATTGCCAGTGAGCTACAAGTTTGTACTCGGTTTGGTAAGTAGTAGGGCTTGTTAAAGCTGCCACCATCTTACTAAATATTTCGAAATAACATCAATGTTGGTAGCACTGTCGTGTTCAGACAGATAGAGATAAGATAGCCAGTTCCTTAGTGATTGAGGAATTTTGTTGCACATCGTGTAACATCAGGTGAGATGATGGCCTAGTGCTAACCAGTCAGGAATTAAAAAATGTTGTCAATCATCATGTTTTTGTCGTAACAACAACCAAATAGAAAATGGGTAGGAAAACAGAGGAAGATAAGCCCGATGGCGCTGTGGTTAACGCGCCCGGTCTGCGATTGCTGAGGTAAAGCAACTTTTGCAAAGGCTGGTCATCGGATGGGTGGGTAGCTCGAGCTCCTCCGTGCTTCATTCACAGTCGTTTACGTCCCAATCCGCACTGGGCCCGCTTGGTGGTTGTGAGGACTCGTGCCCCAGCAGTGGGGACCTAAAATGAGCTGGCGGTGATAGCGAACTGAGACATTTTTTTTACAAGGCAGTTAATTTCTTTTTTTTTTTAATTTTAATAATCTTTACTTAATGCTTTTAACAATTAAAATTGTTTGTTGTTTTCTCCATGATATAATTAATCAATAGAAATCCCTATCCATTATATTTCATTCATAGTGGACACAAGCCTATTGATGGGTAATGGCTTAATCACCACGCTTGCCAAATGCGGGTTGGTGATCACAAACCGGGGCTATGTGTGCATCGAAATATCCGAAATACATTTTGCCCGACTTGGGAATTGAACCCGGGACCTTCGGGTATCGGGCCGGGCCCTCTGCCACTCGGCCCTTCTGCGATACCTTGTAGCATGTTTTAACTGACGATAACTAAGTCCAGTCCGTCCACTAAATTTTATTGCTCTGTGGTCCACTATATGGCTATGGGAGCGGAATATTGGCAACCCTTTTCAACTGCCAGCTAGGTCTAGGCCGAATATTCGAATGTATTTCACGGACATCAGTGCTACTTAAACTAAGAGTTTGGCTTTTACTTATTTTCTGGGTTACCTCAGCCCTTATCTGAGTAGGATTCAGGTGTTAAGTCGTTAGATTACCGATAGGGTCAACGCCTATCGCAATCAGGCTTACCATTTTCAGTCAAAATCAACCTAATGATAATATTTATATGACCGTTCGCGTTCGTGTCAAACTGCTCTGCACTGGACTCTGCTCCTACTCAAATAAACAATATAATAAAACCTCTTTCTATATTATTTTTACTTAATATTAAAACTTTTTTTGAGAAAGTTTAGTACCGTAAAGCTTTTAAGTTCCCAAATGAATAGGTGTCAATAGTGAAATACTTAAAGCTACCTCTAAACATGGTAATTTGGGACGAAGGCGTGACATTCGAGTGGACGAGTGGGCGGGCCCCGTTCGCCATTATGGCTTTTATGACAACCTCTCAAATCCACTATACGACCAGCTATTTCCATATTAATGACTCAAAACGCTAATACTTTTCAATAAAAGCCGTAACTATTATGTACTAGTGGTCGCCCAGTGATGGTCGAAATTCGACCGTAATTTTTATAAAAAGCTGTTTACTAAACAATTATTTTATTATGGCTGCACGGATTGTATCATAAGCAATGAAAATTTAAAAAAGATAGGACGTGTTTGGGTTGGCATTGACAGATTTCGGCCGCTTCTCTTCCAATTTTGAAATTTTTGAAAGATGTATGAAACAATATTTATTAAATTCAACTCCTTCTCTGTATCCTACTAATATTATAAACGCGAAAGTTTGTAAGGATGTTTGTTACTCTTCCACGTAAAACAACTACTAAGGTAGCCCGCGACTTTAACTCTTTAAGGGTCCTCTGTCAATGTATGGGACACCATAATTTTATATTTATTACCTTAACATAAGGTCGAAAAACAATGATAAATTTCAACACGCTGTGCTCAGTTAAAACCCGTATCACGTTATTACGAGGGATTATTAAAAACGCTTTTTTAACGGTTATTGACATCCAATGAAAGACAGGTCAAATCCATTTCTGCAAAAATTGAATTTAGATTTTTAACTCAATGAGATTTCGTGTCTAGTCGGTCAGTCAAAACGTGAGTGATAATTCGGTTTCATAAATACATTTTTTATTCTGCAAAGGGGAAACGCTAATGGACGAATCTAAAAATATATCTACATAGGTATACTTAGCGGCTAATGGACTTTTATTTTAATTTGTATAACAAGTCTTTTAACTTATGTCTTGATATAGACATGTGATGAGAAGGGATGAGACGCATGTTACTAATAGAGTGATGAAAATAAGTGTTGATGGATAGATAAAAAAAAATATTTATTTCAGTATTTCAATCAATAAAGCCAAGTTTCAGTAAAGCCGTTGGTCCCGGCTGCATTAGCAGTCGTTAACACTCACCAATCCGCACACTGCCCGCGTGGTGGTTTATAGCCCGTTCTGCCTATCCATCCATAGGGAAGGCTCGTGAATGAATGATGATAGAAATGAGAAGTGGGAAATTATATACCCCCCCAACCCCTCGAGTATCTCAGTAAAGATTTAGGCTTTACTAGGTCCTCACGCGGACTTCTTGAGAGAATTTGAAAAGTGCCGTTGCACTGTTTTGTTGCATTTGCCAACTCTCTCTCATTAACACTTAACGGTTAATAGTCCACCATTATTTCACATTAATATTCGACATAACACAAATTTTAGAAAATAAAACAAAACCGCAAATATGACTCTTAACTTTCCCGCCAAGAAGTCCAATTGTTGTTAAGAACTAAAATCAGTTGTTAACCCCTATTTCAATGGTTAAAGGAAAACATTGTCTATCACCGGTTCCTGTCGGTGTCACTATCCTACTCTATAGTGTTACATAATGCCTTTTTATAATGAAAGCAAAAACGACCATTTGGAAAACTATTAAAGAATCATTATACCCCGCATTTTGTTACTAAAAGAAATTCTATACACCACATTCCGGGTTTTCTAAGAATACCGCGTCTCATTTGCTTTACAGCTCAGTAAACTAACTTAAAATACATGCAAAGTAAAAACAAGTTGAAGAGCCTTCCGATGGCTTAATGGTTTTTGGAGTGTTGAGTTAATATTTTCTCTACTTCGCTGCTGTTTGACGTGACATGGAGGTTTTTTGGCAATAGGGTAAGTCCAGGATAGATGCCCCAGTGGGACAGATGCCGCGACTTTAAGTACACTATGTTACAAGCATCTTAGCCTAAAGTTATAGTACGTATAATAGGAAGCGATCCCCCCGCACCGCTCAGTGCCTTGCAAATCGTCCAAGAGTGGCCGCGTTTCGCCAGTGAGTGCAAAAATCTTCCGCGGCGAGACCTTGCCGAGCGTCGAATTAATATTGGTAAGTATCTTTCAACGGATATTTTTTTTGTCAGCTGTAAAATGAAGTCGATTTTTATATAATTTGATAGACTATCTTATAAATTATACGGGATAGCTATGTTTAATTCAACTTTTAGTTTTATTATTTTTTTTATTAAAAAAGGCACCTATCCTATGCTAAAAGGATAGTTGCCTATTTTTTTTTGGGTATAGATGCCCCTAGGGGTATCTATCCTCTCCTGTACTTTTATGTCACAGGTGGCAAGATACCTCGCAAATATAAAAGAGTACTAGGTGTTGTTCCGCGTAACGGGTGGGCCGAAGATAGCTTGCGTTTGGCCTTTCAAGAATTGGAGAAAATGAAGAAGGTGTCAACGAAATAGCTAGAACTTACAGAATACCTCCTAGAACTTTAAGAAGGCGGTTTGAAAAAAATAATAATAATAATAAAAAGAAAAAGAATAAAAAATAATTAAGATTGTTAGAAATGAAAAGTTCCTAAAATTTCATTGATTTTTTAAAGATTTATTAAAAAGTTATGCTATTTTGTTAAGATGTTAATTTGATTTTTGTTACTTTTATTCTGAAAAAAATACAAATTAATAAAGAATGATTATATAATACTTGGTTTGTTTGATTTAAAAATGCATTTGATCCTCAGAATTCAAAAAATGTATTATCGAGTCCTCTATCCCTGCATCAGGCATCTATCCTTTGAAGCAATCATACAATGAGTCTTTTATCCCCCACATTAGGCATCTATCCTGCTTTTAAGAGGTAAAGTAAATTAGTATTTACTCAGAATCAGTATAACTTAAACTAAAATAATTATGGTAATATCATAGACTAAAGACCAAAGTTTTTAGATACTAAGGTCAAAGTGTTGATAAAAATTTACTGACTGAGTTGCAGAGCTGTTTTAAAAAGTGGGGCATCTATCCTGGACTTACCCTAGATATGTACTCATTGAAGTTTCTGTTTGTGTTGAACAAGCCTTATTTGTCAGGAGACAAGCCTTTTTTACTTATTTATGTGGACAATAAACGGCTCGGTGGCCAAGTAGCAAGAGGGACTCGGTCAGAAATCCGTACACGAGTTATTCAAAAGTTATTCAAAATAGCGGGCGTTACCTTTTGGTCGGCTGTTGCGGGGTTGGAACTTGGTGCTTGCTGCAATTATTCCTAGTCGTCACCGTGGCAGAAAAGTGTTATTAATGGTTTTAGTGGGAAAGTTTCTCCTCCCCCATCGAGCTTTTCTCAGTTAGGAAGAGCATAGTAAGAGTATCTCAAAGTGTTGAGGTTGGTTGCCCCTGGCTATAGTGTACGCGTACGACAGCATTTTACCTAATTAAAAAAAAGGTATCTAGACAAAAACATAAAAATTTCAAGATAGCCTTTAACAACTGCGCAGTTCTTTATTCTCTTGTGACTTCTAATTAATATTAGCTTCTGCGATGGTACATCGAGATGGTCACGCTCGCGTAGCGTGAGAAAGACTTCTTTTGTTTCAATATGGAAATTTGTACTCGTACAACCAGAATAATGTTTCAAAATGCAGATTCTTGATAATAATAGTGCCTAACTAACGTAACTGTAACAAAGCAAGTGGTTTGAAAACAACTTGGGAACGTTTTGGTGAAAGTTTGAATGATTCTTAGGTTATGTGGTGATTGTTTTTTTTTATTGGCTGTTGGCTGCTTAAGTTTTTACAGTATGCCCGAATGTGCAAGAAACTCGAGGGATCCATGATCAGTTGTATTTAACCAAACCATTATTTTTAAAATTATATTCCACCTGTATGTTACACTAAGTTAAAATAAATAAATATTTTTACTTTGATTTGATTTAAATTTCGGAAAAAAAATGTAATTTAAATAATATGTAGTGTTAATTCCGCTAACTCACTCGTTTATACAGCTTGGATACAGTACCATTTCTATACGCCATCCAGATAAATCACATTTCGCAAAACATCTAATTGATACCGGCCATTCTTTGTGCGACAATAACAGCTATAATATTTTGCATGTTTGTAATAAAAGTTTTCGGTTGTGTGTGTTGGAGCAATTAGAAATAATGAAACATAATAATGACAGTCATGCGCTGTTGAATGACCAAACAAATTTAGTTCCATCCCCATTATTACGTATTGTCGCGGGTAGTACGTCACAAATGTCAAACGATGGCGCTTTATAAAAGCGGCCGGGAGCTGCGTAGCCGTAACTTTTTTTTCTTTCGATCATACCAGATTTCGCTCGCGCGCCGGACGCACGTCTCGCTCGAGCTCCCTCCGCGCCCGGTTCAAGATCCCGTTTGCTGTTTCGGTCCCTATTATCGTGTACCGGTAAGGCTCCGGTGCACGGTACGCCGCGTCTCAAGCGCTTTCGTCGTGGTTCTCATCGCGGAGCGCTTGTCGCCGTTTCACACGACAGGGTGTCATTTTCGAGTCTGCGCTTAGCAGCCAACTGGTGGATACGTAACCGTGACAACTAAGCCAGTTGGGGCACTGACCCGGCTGCCCTCCTGACCCTCCTGGGGGGAAAACACTCCGGAAGAGTTCTGGCAAAGTTGGCCTTGGGGGATCTCCTAGTCAACTCAGAACTTTAGCCACACTAGAGTCTAGTTTTAGTAACACACCCTACGGTGAATTGATTTTCACCGGAGGATACACTATTAGGGCCTACAAGCTAGGTCCCTTTTCAACTCACGCCTCCCTGTCTACAGACAGGGAGGGTCTGACATCACTCACGCATCTCGGTGTATGGCCTTAGGCCACACACTGAGATGGAGATCGAGGCGATCGAGTCCCTTATAGGACAAAGTCACCCCGATGTCTACAGTGTCCTTAAGACAGCCCACAACAACAAGTTGTCGTCCTCTGCGCCCTCTGCGCGTCCCTCGCCTTATGCGAAACCGGCAGTGACACTACCGGCCCCTCTAACCGCCCTTCTTAGCCCCGCGCTCGGCACTCCGCCGACCGACGCTAGGTCTATCGTTCGGCTGCCTCAGCCAGCCTCCCCGTCTCCTCTTAACGAGCCCCTAATCGCTCATATCGAGCCCCAGCCCGAGCGCCCATCGCTCATGCCCAACTTCGCTCCCGTAGCGCCGTCGCCCGCTCCCGAGTTAGAGATGGAGGTTTGCCCCTCCGCCTCTAACGCGGAAGAGGATAGCCCGTACGTCACGGGCTCCGAGTCCGAGGAGAGCTCATCGCAATCCGATGAGAACTCATCCGACTCGGAGTACGAGACGGTCGGGAAAAACGGTAAGCGCGTCCGCAAGACCGCCCCTCCCTCCGTCCCTCCGCCTAAGGCCGCGAAAGTGAGTAGCGCGCCTAACTCCCGTCCTAGCTCCCCGAGGCCCGAGCCGGCCCAGCCGCGCAAGGACAAAAAGCCCCCGCCGATCTTTATACAAGATACGAAGTGCTGGCCCGATCTTTCGCGATCTATTAAGGCGCGATTCAACGCGATCCCTCTCAGGACTCGCCTAGTTCACGGCGATCCTCAGATGATCAAGGCTGAGTTTTCTAACTCAACCGAATTCCGTTCGGTTACCGCGTTTTTACGCTCCAATAACGTGCCCTTTCACACGTACTCGCTTCCCGAGGAACGTGTTCTGTCCGTTGTAATCCGAGGCCTCCCCTCGGATTGGGACCCCAAGATAGTCCTCGATGACATTAAGTCTCAAGGCTACCCGGTCCAAGAAGTGTCCCGGATGATCGGCCGGAACAAAAAGCCCCTAGGCCTCTTCAAGGCGATATTAGATAATACCCCGGAGGGTAAAGCTATATTCAATATAAAATCGATAGAGAGCTTCACTCGACTATCGATCGAGGTCCCCCACAAGCGTGGCATTGTAGGTCAATGCCACAAATGTCAACGTTACGGGCACGCCGCCCGTAACTGCTTTGCGCGCCCCCGGTGCGTTAAGTGCCTGGGCGACCATGGCACTGAAGCGTGCCAGAGGCCCAAAGCGCCGGCACCGGTCTCCGACGACCCGCCCGGTTGCATAAACTGCGTTGAATTGGGTCATACCGCGAATTATCGCGGTTGCCCTAAGGCTCCGCGCAGTAGCGCAACCCGCGGGTCGGGACCGCGCCGTAACCCCGCGTCCCGCGCCCCTCCGCCTTCGCAGATCGCGAAAGTTTCGCTCCGCCCCGCGGCCCCCTTACCACCGCCCCGCAACGCTTGGACTACACCGCTAGCTCCTAAGCTCGCGGCGCAGGCCCCCGCGCTAAACTCGCTCGCCGAGTTTCCCGCGGCTGGTCCGGCTCGTGACCCACCTCCGCCTCCGGCCCCTACTCCTATGGAGCAAAGCCCTCCCGAGGCCCCTCAGGCCGCAGTCCCTGTGGCCAAGGCCCCTCAGGCCAAGGCTAACAAGCCCAAGGCCCCTAAGGCCAAGCCCCAACCGGCTAACAAGCCGGCCCCCGCCCCTAAGGCCCCTAAGGCCCAACCCAAGGCCCAACCCAAAGCCCGCCCGCAGCACCCGTTTGCCGCGACCGTAGGTGCCTGCCCGGTTAGCTTCACCGCCATGTCTACGGCAGTCGAAATTGTAAGGTTATACCGTTACAAGGACGAAATCGTAGAGATGGTGGAGAAGCTGCGCTTAGCCGCGTCCGACCCGTCCGCTTGCCCCGCCACTATCATGGCGGCGATCTTTAACGATCACGGTCCACTTTTGGACATGATCACGTCCCTTTTCGACTCCCTAAAGTCCCATAATGAATAATACGCCCAATTCGAGAATTAAACCCCGATCCCTAACGGTTGCGTTTTTCAACGCGAACGGTTTCTTGAAACAACGCGACGAGGTGTCCGAGTTTTTAACCGAACACTCCGTCGACGTTTTACTCATACAGGAAACTTTCCTGAAACCCTCTTACCGAGACCCTCGCTTGTCAAACTACAACCTCGTCCGTAATGATAGAGATGGCCGCGGAGGCGGCACTCTTATCTATTACAAGCGGTCACTTCACTGTGTCCCGCTCGATCCCCCTCAACTTTCCGATCTAGAGGTCTCGGTCTGTCGGCTAGGCATGACAGGCCACGCGTCTATCACAATCGCTTCCGCTTATTTGTCCCCAAATAAGCTTTTGAAACAACCCGATCTCGAAGCGCTGTTCGCTATGGACACCGCCGTCATTATTGCCGGCGATTTCAATAGTAAACACGCTCAGTGGAGTTGCAATACAACCAACCGTAACGGTCGGGTGTTGAGCCAACTCGCTGAGACAATGCTCTTCGATATCGTCGTGCCTATGGAGCCCACCCACTATCCGTTAATAGATAATTTCACCCCTAACCCGCTAGATATGGCACTTCTACGGAACGTAACCTTGCGGTTGCGTTCTATAGAAGTGATCCACGCGCTCTCCTCCGACCATAGGCCGGTTGTCTTACATTTAGGCCCCCCCACCGACCCCACCCCCGTCATTAAGGTGGTGACTGACTGGGATAAGCTCGAGAAGCTTCTCGAACCTACCGCCAGTGAGTCATTAAACCAGATTCCCGACGTCATTGACTCGCCTCACGAGACAGTGGCCGCGATCGACGCCCTCGGCAGTCACCTCACTAACGCTATAAGCGAATCGTCCCGGCGGGTTGTAGCGACGGTTGACCATCGCTTCAAACTGCCGGACGATATGAGGCGACTGTTGCGGGCGAAGAACGCCGCCACTCGCGCTTTCGACTCCTATCCCACTTCGGACAACCGGGCTCGTATGCGCTCACTGCAGCGCGCTGCTAGAGAGCGCATACAAGAGCTCCGCGAGTCGAAGTGGCATGGCCTTCTTAAAGACATCACGCCTTCTCACCAAGCGTATTGGCGGTTGGCGAGAGCCTTTAAGTCGGATACGGTCACATCCATGCCCCCTCTTAAGAAACCCGACAATTCGGTCGTCTTTGACGACGACGAAAAAGCCGAGTGCCTTGCCGACAGCCTCGAGGCCCAATGTTCGCCTAGCACCCTCCCAGTCCCTTCGAACCATATCGAAATGGTAGACAGCGAAGTCGAAAGACTCTCGTCCCTCCCTCCCACCGCGACCCTCCCGCCCGTTACGGAAGATGAGGTGCAAACGCTCATTAAGCGTCTTAAACCCCGTAGTGCCCCCGGGGCAGACGGCATTTCAAACAAGATCCTTAAGATCTTACCCGCTCAGCTCATCCTTTTAATAGTAGCTATCTTCAATAGCGCCATGACTAACGCCATCTTTCCCGCTGCGTGGAAAGATGCGGTGGTCATAGGTATTCATAAGCCCGGAAAACCGCGTACCGCCCCCTCTAGTTATCGCCCCATCAGTCTTCTCAAATCGTTGGGAAAACTGTACGAACGCGTATTAGTCTCCCGATTAAAGGACTACGTCCTATCCAATAACCTCCTTATCAACGAGCAGTTTGGGTTCCGGCCCAAACACTCGTGTACTCACCAATTGCACCGCCTCACGGAGCATATCCTTTCCGGTTTCAATAGACACCGTCACACGGGCACCGGAGCTCTTTTCTTCGACGTCGCGAAGGCGTTCGACAAAGTCTGGCACAACGGCTTAATTTATAAGCTGTACAAACTCGGCGTGCCAGACAGACTCGTGCACATCATACGAGACTACTTGTCGGGTCGCTCCTTTCGCTTCCGCGTCGAAGGAACGCTCTCCGCCCCGCACCCTATTCGAGCCGGCGTTCCGCAGGGATCCGTGCTCTCGCCTATCCTCTTTGCGCTTTACGCAAACGATATCCCCAAGTCCCCCGGTGTAGAGCTAGCTCTATTCGCGGATGACACCGCGCTATTTTCGTCTGGTAGAGACAAAACCGCGGTTTACAACCGACTCCAAAAGGCCGTTAACACCCTCGGCGTTTGGTTTCGCAAATGGCGGATCGAAGTGAACCCCGAGAAAAGTGCCGCTGTGTACTTTTATCGGGGCCCCGACGATCCTTGCCGTCCGATTCGTCTATTTGACCGCCCTATCCCATGGGCTAGGCAGGTGAAATATCTCGGTGTCACCCTCGATAGGAGATTGTCGTTTGCACCGCATCTCAAGATCGTCCGTAACAGGGCCGCGTTCATACTAGGTCGGTTATTCCACCTTATAGGCAGGAAGAGTAAAATGTCTCTTAGAAGTAAGACGACAATTTACAAAGCCTGCATCCGCCCAGTCATGACCTACGCTAGCGTAGTTTTCGCGCACTCCGCGCCCTCTTATTTGTACCCTCTACAGACCCTCCAAAACCGATTCATGCGAGGCGCGACGGGTTGTCCGTATTACGTTTGTAATGTAGACCTCCATCGCGACCTCGATCTCCCAACTATCAAAGACTTTATCAAGGACGTCTCCCGACGTTACTTTGATAATGCCCCCCACCACCCCAACCCTCTTGTGGTGGCGGCTGCCAACTATAATGTTGAAGGCCTTCCACCATCAAGACGGTACACGTCTAGGCGTCCAAAACACGTCCTAACCGAGCCCGACGACGCAATTACAGTTGCGAATGCCCCCCCGCCCGTTCCTCCAAATGAAAGCACACATTTACAGAATACACTAAACATGCACACTGTTTTAGGCCCAAGACACCGTACTCGTAGAACAAGGGTACGAAGAACCGGTTCACACGCGCTCTATGCCAGGCACAGTCATGTGCCTGGGAGCTCCTCCTCTCCTCCTCCACGGCCCGGTCTACCCGAGCCGAGGTCCGTGCCTTTAGAGGCGCCCTCGGGTGGTTCCGCTCCCCGATCCGATCCGAACCCTTCGGAGACTCTGGAAGGGCACGGGGACGCGCACTTTTAAGTGTGCGATGCCGTACCCCTCTAGAAATCCTCTGAAGGTGTTTCGTTTCAACACGGCTTGAGGTACCCTTTACGTACCTCGCCGCCCCCAAAACAAGCCCGGTGAAGCTGGAAATGCCCCTCGGCAACCAGCAGTCTCTCTCCAAAAAAAAAAAAAAAAAAGTAGCCGTAACAGTCGGTGCGCAGCTCTCGACCAGTCAACAGCTCCTGAGGATGCCCCGTGGAGGGGCGAAACACGTGTCGGGTATCGGTGTTGGTGTGCATTTTCGCTTGCACGCATTGTTTCTCCTGCATGTGCATACTTTTTGCGGGCGGGAGGGCGGTGCATGCGTACTGCATCCAAGCTGTATAAACGAGTGAGTTAGCGGAATTAACACTACATATTATTTAAATTACATTTTTTTGTACTATGGATTTCCGCAAAATAACGCCTGATTCCATTAATTAAATTTCGGAAGTCAAGCATCACCCCTTAACTTATTAGTATTCGTTGCCTTGCCGTCATACAGTCTTGACGGAAGGGTAAATAGCGTCACTAAAACTTTATTGAGATGTTTGCTCAAAATAAGTGTATTTGTAAGTTTTATTTAATAAATGTATTATTATTATTATTTAAAGTAAAAGTTATAAAGTGTATTGTTTGTTCTTACAGGAAATATTTAGTGTTTACTATTTTTTAAGAAAAAGTGTATGACACTTTTCCTTAAAAAATAGTACTTTTAAAACATTCATTTTATGACAACGAATAAAATTTGGTGGATGGTCAATGCATACATTTTATTCTATTCAACATTTATGGTTCCAATTACAGCGACGATTATTATTAATGAGTTCTTTAAATGGTGATACCTATGCCGACGACAGATATTCGCAAGTCACCGCCTTGATTAAACCTGAATCGAAGGTATGTAGACACAAGAGGCTTGATAGCATTAATACAATTTGCGCGCTCTGTCTTACAACAGACAGTGGTGATAATTAGAATTCTAATGAGTTCCATGATGAGCCATTGTGAGAATCGTTGTGTGGTATTGAAGGAATTCCACTCTTGAAGTTTTGGAGTATTGTCGGCTAAGAAACGTATTTCCGGCCGCTGAACGTAAGACAAGTTTGAGCAAGTCAAAATTTGCGCAAGTCCGATTTTTGTTATCATGATCGTATGGCAAATTAAACTCGCACTAGGTTTTTAGGCAGTGCAGCTTTTATGCCAAACCAATTCTCGTTTTTGTTACGAAGCCCACCTAATATATCTATTAACTACTTATCATTCGTATCTTATCTTATCATTCTATAAATAATTAAATAAACTCGTAAATTCAAACCTGGTAATAATTAAGATTTTATTTGCCAAAGGTAGAAAATAAATTATTGATAAAAAATCTAAAAACATCAAGTAACGCGCATGGTGACAAGTAGGCTTGCCAACTCCAAAAAAGGCATTCCCGGGATTTCCGAGCTCGACATCCGGGACTTGGGCATATTACGCGGGACAAAACACACCACGTATACAAAGCTAGAAAAAAAACTGCATATTTTTTTATCATTTCATAAAAAAATCAATACAAATGTATGACAACATTTTAAATTATTTAATTTAATTTCTTTTTAAATTTTAGAACTGTACTTATTTTGCGATTTTGCGCATTTTAACAAGTTTTATTTTGCAACAATACAACACACAATACATGTTATAAAATTCGCTGTATTTTTGGTCAAAATTAATTTTAATTTGTGGTGGTGTGTGCCTTGACGTGGCCGACAGACAACTTCTACTGTCTGTCCATGCATTTCCACAAAGAGAAAACGCTCTCTCTGTTGATGCATTTGAAGGTGGTATCGAAGCTACCGTCTGAAAACCTAAACCCGAGGGCCTAACCCGAGGGTAGTTGGTATGAGATAGATACTTATATATATCATATCATCACTGATTTACGGGACAAAAAGCGTACCGCAGGGGGTCATGGCGGGACGGCCCAAAATTGACCCAGAAGCGGGACGTCCCGGAAAATCCGGGACGGTTGGCAAGCCTAGTGACAAGTGCCTATGAAGCTGTAGATCGGCTTCATACGAGTGCCTCTCACCAGTGACGAGTCACATGGCAAGCAAGGCACATGGGCGTCACGTCAAAATAAATAATAACGTAAAAATGATTAACAGGATGATATTATTATAATTATTTTTAAAAAAAAACTTTTTATTTTCAAGTGTTAATTGCTGCTAAAACTAAATTAAATATTTATAAAATTTATAAAATACATTTGTAGTATTTCATCTGCAAAAATGAATCTGCATAGCCATCGGTTGCAACAACCGTTGGATAGATGGCGCATGGATCGGGTAGGCGTTTAATTTTTTCACTGTATTATATAAATATTTAAAAAAAAACTACCAAAAGGTAATTTGTAACCACAGGTTTGTGTTTGTAACTGATACATAAAGTGGATTTCGGCTTTCCCCCGTATATAAGAATTTCTCAAGATGATTAAGACATCTTAACAATACTTATAGCACGAAAGGATTGTAGTGCCTACACAAAGCAAACGGTATTTCTTGCGTTTCAAAGTTTATAGGAAATGACCGAGCAAAAATCACCAATGAAGATCCATTTACAGTCGCCGATAAACAGTACGATTGTAGACCTTAATCCCCTAATATAAGGGTGTGGCAAAGCATTGTTGACCCTTAACGAACTTAACGCCTCACTAGACGATACAGCGATAACCATTGACGCGGAAAAGATTAATCTATCAACGATCTATTAGTATTAATGGCTTCGTTTGTGTTCAACCCCAGTGATGGTGTATTTTTTTAGGAAACAGACACGTTTCTATAAAAAGATAGTGTGTCTAAGTGGTTAATGTGGCGCTGAAGCCATCTGCTTAAATAGTGCTGTCCGCCCTAATCAGGAAGTGGCTAAAACACTATTTTTTATTAATACTAGAGGCCTGCTCGCGACTTCGTCCGCTTGAAAACCCCCGTATCCCATGATAAACTATTGCAGCGCCACCTACCGGGTGCAATTGTAAATCTAAACCATTCTCGAATCCACTTGAACACACACAAAAAAAATCATCAAAATCGGTCCAGCCGTTTAGAAGGAATTCAATTACAAACACACGCACAGAAGATTTATAAAGATTTATGCTAATGTGATTTTTATAGGAGTTGAACTAAATAGCCTATGACTGTCCCACAGCTGGGCAAAGGCCTCCAACACTACAATTGATGGGTAATGGCACGAAGGTAAGCTTCATACAAATTTTTCTTTAGTGCCAGATACATTAGAATCCATCATCATCATCATCATCTCAACCAAAGGACGTCCACTGCTGGACAAAGGCCTCCCCATGGATCTCCACAACGACCGGTTTTGTGCTGCTCGCATCCAGCGGCTTCCCGCGACCTTCACCAGATCGTCCGTCCAACTTGTTGGAGGCCTGCCCACACTGCGCTTTTCGGTACGCGGTCGCCACTCCAGGACTATCCCGCCCCAGCGCCCATCAGTCCTGCGAGCAATGTGCCCTGCCTGCTGCCACTTGAGCTTAGCAACTCTTCGGGCTATGTCAGTTACCTTTGTTCTTCTGTGGATCTCCTCATTTCTGATTCGATCACGCAGAGATACCCCGAGCATAGCCCTCTCCATTGCTCTTTGAGTGACCTTGAGCCTTTTTATGAGGTTCATTAGAATCGGTTTCATTTAAAAGATATTGACGTTTGTATGTGTTGTATGAGAATGACACACTGAAGGCGTAGTTAAACCTAATCCATAATAAAATTACTAACAACATAATATAAATTTGGTAAACCCTTATCGTAACTGTTTTTATAAACGGCTATTGTAGTCGAGGATGTTGTAAACGAGGAGCTCGATGGCGCAGTGGTTAACGCGCCCGGTCTGCGAGTGCTGAGGTTAAGGGTGCGCCAACCAAAAAATGCCAAAAATGCAGTTACGGTTAAGTAGATATAATTGAAAATACTATAGTATTGAATGAACAAAATCTATATTTAGTATCAAAGGGAACGTGTTTACAATTTGTCAGAACCATAAATTCATAACACGCTATAGTTTTTTCTACAATATCATTTAAAGGCTATCGGATGGGTGACCAAAAATTGATCATCTCGAGCTCCTCCGGGCTTCGGAAGGAACGTTAAGCCGTACGTTGGTCCCGGCTGCATTAGCAGTCGTTAACAACCACCAATCCGCACTGGGCCCGCGTGGTGGCTTATGGCCCGTTCTCCCTATCCATCCCTAGGGAAGGCTCGTGCCCTAGCAGTGGGGACACAAAATGAGCTGACGATGATGATGATGTTGTAGTAATACGAGTATTACTAAACGACTGCAATAACTTCACAGCGCTGTAGATTATGATTGTCCATTTGTGTAATGTTTCCAAATGTTCTCATTATGGTGAGTGGTTTGTTTAGACTGTATCAAAAATGTAATGGGTTACTATCTGTTGTTTGGCGTTGTTGGTGATCACACTACCGGTTTAAGAGAACATTCTATGTTGTTAAAATAATTGATTTGTGTAACAAACATAGACTGAATTAAAGGTTGTGACGTAAAGATCTTACAATTTTCAGGTACCTACTTTAAGTTACTTGCTGTTGCTTTTGTTACTTGTCGTTAATGTTAAATTGTGTGTTGTTATGTGGTACCAATAAATCTTTCTTTCTCCTTTAACACCCTCGTTTTTCTTATATAAGGCACCGCAAGTTTTTGTGAGAGAATGCCGTAGTCCCAATGATATTATAAACTAATATCATTGCGTAATCCTGACAGTATAATTCTGGAGGTAATCACACTGAAGACGCCTAGAACGCTAGGGATATCCATATTATCAGCTTCTTAAGGATCTATAGCTGTGATCAATGTTACACTTGATTCAAAAGTAACCCCATTCTACGGTAGCTAATATAAAACTGGAAACCGTGTACCGGTAAACTTAGTGTAGGACGCCCTCAGACTAGGTGGAGCGACGACGACGATCTTCGCAGGGTGGGTGGCGTGAGCTGGATTAGAGTAGCCGCACTTGGAGAGGCCTATGTCCAGCAGTGGACTAGTATAGGGTGATAATAATGATGAAGATGTAAAATTTCAACTGTCAAAAAGTTCAAAAATTACCGGACAATGAAACAAATGAAACACAACTTTATATGAGTACCACCGTGAGCCCAAATCAAATCAAATCAAAATCAAATCAAAATGGTTTATTTGCAGAGAATGAGGTTACAATTTTTTACAATAGTTCTTATAAGTAGGTAAGTATAGTGCTCCATTCTGTCAATAAAATTAACATGCAAAATCTGAGTTTAAAAAGTCATTTATGCTGTAAAAACACCTTTCAATTAGGCATTTCCGAAGTTTTTTTATCATTAGGTTTAGGGCAACAACAACCAACCAACAGCCGAATTTCGCGTCGTAACCTTCCCAACGATTATATTATTGCCACGAAGAGACACGCGTTCAGTTCGCAACGAACGTGAGTGGAATAAGCTACTTCACAACATTATTTCTATCCACTATAAACGAGTCAGCCCTTTCGCAGTCGGCAATAAATAAGTGTTGAAGGACGACACACCTTCCTATCAGGTGAAACAAAACATTGCCCACATCTCCATTGTTAGTGAAGTAACTAGAAAGCTATAGGAAGCTAGAACAGATTGTAAATATACCTTTGTAGGTTGTAACAATATTATATTGCAGACAAACTGTATTAACGCTTCTTATTTTTGATTGACCCTTGATGATTACCTGATGATCAGTGACTATAAGATGAAAGTGGCATCACTAGTTATCTTTTATCTCTTAATATCGGACGGAACACAAAAATACTGATAACAATGTTGTTATGGATAAGATTTAGATGAGGTGGTGAGGTTGTAAAGGTGGTGGGTGAATCCGGCACAAATAAACAGCAAAATTATATTTTGTTATACAAAATATGTGGAATGTGGAATGCGCTTCCCGCACACGTGTTTCCCTCCTCTTTCTCTCCCGGGTTATTTAAGCGGGGCATGAAAAAGCATTTATGCAGGCCGCCATAGTGTGAGCGTTCGGCATAGCGTGGTAGCGCTGTGATGAACGCTTTCACTTCTTGGGCTTCACTGGCTGCTTTTCATCAGGCAGGGTGAGACCATTTTGGCGTGCCACAATAAAAAAAAAGAAAAAAAGTTCTGTATCTCTAAAAGCTTTTTTCTATTGATATTCAGATCAGTAGAAAAACTATATATAGATAAAAACTATCCTATGTGTTAATCCAGGTTATAAAATATCTGTATGCCGAATTCCATCCAAATCCATTAAGTAGTTTTTACGCGAAAGAGTAACAAACATCCATCCATACTTACAAACTTTCGCGTAAATAATATTAGTAGGATCATAGCTTAAGATCTACAACGTTTAACAGAAAAGTGAGGTAATAATGAAAAGATCCAAAATGTATCCTATCTAGATCTTGTATTACTAATACATAATTATAAACTTTAATTTGTCATGCAATTAAAATAAAAAGTAAATTAAATATTAATATTAGTGAAGTCATGCGCGTCATGCGCGCATAAGCACGCAGCAGTGATCATAAATGTAAGTACACAGAGGTTACAAACCACTAGGGCTATGACTTGTTTAATTTGATGGGAAGTCACAATAGAAATATTTAATTAAAAACTGCATAACAAATTTAAGTTAATAACTTTGTCTTAGTAACTCTGCATACAATATCTAGATCGGATACACAATGGACTGATCCGATCCGAACCCTTCGGAGAATCTAGTACGGGGACGCGCACTTTTAAGTGTACGATGCCGTTCCCACTAGAAAACCTCCGAAGGTGATTCGTGTCACACGGCTTGAGGTAAGTACCCTTTACGTACCTCGCCGCCCCCAAAAAAGCCCGGTGACGCTGAAAATGCCGTTTGAGGCAAGGATCCTGGTGGACGAAACGCAATCAGCAAAAAAATATACTTTCAATGCAAGCGTAGACTCATCACGCAATTATCATAACACTCAATGAATTTTATATTGCGCAAGAGATCAATGCTCATCACTATGCCGGCCGCATTGGCAGAGGTCGTTGTTTCGATCCACCCTCGATTTATGCTGCGTCATTGCTACTTGTCGAGCTGCGGTCGCGCGCCGCAAGTGTACCCTATGCTAGGAAACCGGGACTTTCATAGATTGTCTGTTACTCGACCTTATCGACTCGACATAAAAATGTAGTAAGTTGCAACAAAGCCGGTACTATTGGATAGCAAAATTGTAACTATGCTGTAAAGAATGCTCTATACATACCATTAGAGGCTTTATTTAAGATGTTTCGACTGTTTGTTTGTTTGTTTTAGGAACGATTAGGCTGTCCCAATACAAGTGTCTTTCTTCTGTGTCAATACTCAAATACTTCAAAGATGTCACTTAGAAATATAAAATAGGTACTCGAGCGAAACAAAATCATGCGATCATAACACTCAATGAATTGCATATTGCGCAGGAGATCAATGCTCATCACTATGCCAGCCGCATTGGCAGAGGTCGTTGTTTCGATCCACCCTCGATTTATGCCGCGTAATTGCTACTTGTTGGCGGGCTGCGGTCGCGCGCCGCCACGTTTTCATTAAAACCGCTTTCCTACGTCAAATTGTTAAGCCATACGTGCTGTTGTGTAGTGAGTGATGTTGTTATGATAGTCGTGTTTTGTTTATCTTTTTGAAGTTTTTTTCTTAATTTATGATTGTTGCGTTTTGCAAATTTGGACAGTGGGCCAATGTGTCATTTATTGTGTCATGCTAGGGAGATATTGGAAAATAGTTTTTTTGTTATTTGATATAGTAATCAGTAACTTAAATTTAGCCGGTGTCAAAGTTAGGAATATTGCAATATATTATATTTGTTCAACTGTTATTGTAGATGAGTATTATCAGAAAAGTTTTATGAATGAATTTAGAAAATATAAAATAACTCCTAATTTGGGTAAGTATTTATCAAAAAAGACTTGACACTTTGACATATTTCCTGTACCACAATTTTAAAATAATGTTATTAATGTTCCTAGTTTATTGTGCAAATGATTTGATATTGTTAATACTAATTTTAGAAAATACTAGCGGGCGCTCGCGATTTTACCCGCGTGGTTCCCGTTCCCGTGGGAATATCGGGATAAAAAGTATTCTATGTATTATTACCGGTAATAAACTATCTGTATGCCGAATTTCATCCACATCCATTCAGTAGTTTTTACGTGAAAGAGTAACAAACATCCATCCATACTTACAAATTTATGTGTTTATAATATTAGTAGGATAATATTTGCATGCCTACATTTATAAGGTTTATTACTGTTGATTCCATCAGCTTTACTGAGATCTTACATGAATTTGAAAATTGATGTTGCACTGATTTGTTTTATTTGCCAACACTCATGCAAGTTAAATAAAGTTAATATTTGCCAAAAAAGACTCTTTATATTCTCGCGAAGAAGTTCGTCCCCACGACATCATTAAATCCTCTTTCGAACACGTCAAAATTTTTAAATCCATACGTGATGTTATGTAGTGATATGCGAGAGTCGTCTTTTGTTTACCTTTATGACGTTAACGGGTCGGCTAATCATTATTTTCTCTAAACAAATGAACAGTGAACAAATAGTCTCAAATTTCCATTGACACTCCTCAATGCGGACCGGTGTTGTATTTACCTATTATTATTTAACTAAAATAAGCCAGTACCAATATAGGAGTTCGATGACTGTCGGGTGAACTGATCTTGCAATTTTAGCAACATCCGCAATGGGCCACCGGATGGGCGACCGAATAAAAATAGCTAAGTACCTATATCTTGTTCCTCCGATTCTCGGTAAGCACACACACTGATGCCATTGTTGGTCCCGGCTGTTATTGTACGCTATCAGGCGACAAAACCCACCAACCCGCATTGGGTCACCAGATCTCCCCATATAATAACAATAAAGTTTTTTTGGCAAGACTTGATCCCAGCAGTGGAAAACTTAAGACTAATATAATAATGATAGTGATGATTAGAGACCAGAACTTTGATATTGATAAAGAAGCATGATTGATATAAAAATAAAAATTAAATTCGCCTGTTTGGTTTATGTTAACTTTAAGACCGTCTAGTTATAATAGTAGGTCTGTAATAAAATTTATTTGTCTATAAACATTATTAAATTTTTTATGAAATAGAGTACCTAATGTGTCTAAATATACAATGCTAATTTCTGTGAACCCAATTGTCTCCATTCATTCGAATAACGATGTGATTTCTTAGTTCGTGGGCCAACAGACGTCTGAATAGGTCTAAGCGCCCACGCACCGACGATTATTTCACAGTGTTTGACGTGACCGCACTAAATCGTGTGAAGGAGAACTTAATTGCCTATTAGACTTAAAACTGAGCGTCGTTTAAGAAAATATAAAATGGTGTTTATTCCATTTCCAAGCTCATTACGTTGTCATAATTTATAGTGATACATGGAAAGGCAATTAGGTATAAATTAGTAATTGGAAACCGTCCGGCGACGGTTGTCAGCGTGGCCAGCCTTAAATAACTGAAACATATATTTTATGGTTATGTTAATTGGATAAATGGCACCCGAAGCTATTTGGGACGGTCGCCACGACCGACTGTTGGGATGAGATATAAGGTTGTAGATGCCAATCAATCGGTGCTTATAACACCAGAACTGTCAATGGTAAATTGGTATAGTTTTTTTTTCTAATTATTTCGTTTGAGCGTTCGAAAGTTTTTTTCTGAATAAGGAATTTACTCTTTGTTACTAATGCGTTCGTGATTTGAATAAGTTATTTACGTATTTCTACGGTTTGGTCTTTGTTTTAAAAATTTTGGTTGGATGCGAGCAGCACAAAACCGGTCGTTGTGGAGATTCTTGGGAGGCCTTTGTCCAGCAGTGGACGTCTTTTGACTGAGATGACGACAATGATGATGATGAAGCGAAAATGGTACCGGTTGTTGTCATAAGACAGCGTCGTTAGCACCTACCATCCCACACTAGGCTAATGTGGTTAGGCCCGATCTCCACTTGTATTTCCCATATCAATTTAGGCGTAAGCGTGATGGCTATGGGAGTTCTCGAAACTGCAAATGTGGACCATAACTTATTCAAAAAGTACTTGTGACGAGGTAATGTTTATCTTGAGCCCTTAATTAGAACTAATCAGAACATCTAGGTAAATTATCATATTTGTGAAGTCATTTAACTATTTAATTTACCCCTTTAATCAGTGTTAAGTGTCTAGATCTCAATAAAAAAAAAAATGACAACATCACATACATTGTTCTGATCCCAAGGTAATTAGCTAAAGCACTCGTTTTATGGAAATCAGAAACAACGACGGTACCACAACCACCAAGACCCGACACAATATCGAAAAGTTTGTTTTCGACGTTGACCCGACCGGGAATCGAAACCGCGACCTCAGAGTTCGCGCCGCCCAAAGTCCAGCGTCCAGGCTACGGAGGTTGTCAAAAAATAGAGATACGGTGTATAAGCTGGACTTATCAAAATATAGGGTAAAGACACCGAAGCACACCCTAAATAGATTAGTTCCTTCATTAAGAGGAATCACTAAGGTCGACTGAATTGAAAAATATTTATGAAAAGTAGACAAAATCATCGTTTCGTATTCCCCTGATTCCTCCTCCAAAACTGGACCGATTTAATTGCTTATTTCATTAAAAAATAAAGAAAGGCTTTGACTGTGTCCCTATGTTTTCCTTTTTTTCATAAATTAATTATTAAAAAAGATATAAACCTTTAAAAACCTTAAAAATTGTCCAGATTTTTCGCTGTGTTTCCCAAATTTAACGAGATTATATATATAAAAAAAAAGCAAAACACAGGGACACAGTCAAAGCCTTTCTTTAATTTTTAATGAAAGAAGCAATTAAATCGGTCCAGTTTTGGAGGAGGAATCAGGGGACTACGAAACGTTGATTTTGTCTACTTTTCATATATATTTTTCAATTCAGTCGACCTGAGTGTTTCTAATAATCTGCATATAAATTCACTCATATTATAGAATTGTTTAGATCTTTTGAATTATATAATGAAAATAATTTACTGATTCACTGTACAATTACGTCATCAGTTGGAGCACGGGACCTTATAAGTCCCCGAGCTTCACCCAGGTGGAGAACCTAGGTGAAGCACGGATCCGGACCCCTCTTAACGAACAAGACAACAAAATAGCAGGTATAACGCAGGAACGCCACTGCACCGCGGGATTCAACATTATCCAGCATGTTCTAATCATTGTCGACCATTATTAATTTTTAACCATTGCGGCATCTCACGTCACACGCAAAATAACGAGACTGCAGGAGGTTCGCTTCACACAATCTCGTTCGAGCAACGGACACATTTTGACGACCTCCTTGGTCGAGTGGTTTGTACACCGGTTTTCATGGTGTCGCCATCTCTGAGGTCCCGGGTTCGATCCCCGGTCGGGTCAATTTAGAAATTATTGTTTTCTAAATTGTTTCGGGTCTGGGTGTTTTCTATGTATAATAAGTATGTATTTAAGTATTTTAAGTATGTTTATCCGTTGTGTAGTACCATTTAACGAGTTACATAACGAAGCTTCTCTTGGGCTAGATAATTGATGTGAGTATAAGATTTTTTTTATTTTTTTTTATTTACATAGACAAACTATCACTGACACGGAATGTCGCAACAGCTGCGTACGGACTGTATGTTGACTGTTTTATTTTATTTTAATTTTAGGGATAACAACAGATTCAGTGTCACATGATTTGTACAATAGTTTAAATAAAAATAAAAATATAATAAAGCTATCCACGTCATAATAATATAATGGAGACTAACAAAATTTTATATTGTTTTCTAAAGTTTACGCGGGGCTGGGATTTAATATTTTGTATGATGGGATCCCAGGCTGGTGGTAGATTCCAACCATCTTCTCTGAAATTAGGATGTATTTAATTTCAATAGCCTCGCGTATCATCCTAGGGATGAATCGTTGTTCTTTAGCGAATATTTGTGGTTTATCAAATCTGATGTAATGGTTGGGCCCCTCTAGGGCATGTTCGCATACTGCAGACTTATTTTTAAGCCTATGCTTGACGTCGGCTATAATGCTCTTTAAAGCAAAAGACCCCATACTGCCAGACCAAAAAATACTGTAAGCTCTTTCAACGGAACGCATCTGATTTTTAAATGAGGGTATACAAGTTACTAACTAATTTATGAGACGACCAATACCTCAGTCTTCCTGTGACCACGGACCCTGCAAAGGGTTTCGAAACGTCAGGATAAACTTTAAACGTAATGTGTAAAATAAACGCGAGTGGATCCGTAAAAGTTGTTTCATTTCAACAAAATTGTGAGATTCAGTGTCCGAGAGTGGGCCTATGTGTGCATTACTCGAGACCCCAATCCGATCCGAACCCCTCGGAGAATCTAGTAGGGCACGGGGACACGCACTTTTAAGACGTGTGTGATGCCGTTCCCTCTAGAAAACCTCCGAAGGTGATTCGTTTCACACGGCTCGAGGTACCCTTTAAGTATCTCGCCACCCCTAAAAAAGCCCGGTGACGCTGAAAATGTTTGAGGCAATCAGCAATCTCTCTCAAAAAAATATTGTGAGTAAATATCTATTTACTTCAGGCTATTGCCCATAATATTGTTAGTATACAAATGACAGCTAAGCTATAAGCTGACCTCCTGCAGTCTTCTTATTTAGTGCATCAGCATTAAAGACTATAACGATGAAAACGTACTAATTCGTTGCTTTCATCATTCGTTATCATTACGAAGCAGCGTGATATCGGCAGATTAATTGAGCGCATTCAATTTGAAATTAATTATTTATCAACTCACAATCATTATTGTTTATAGACAATAGGAGTTGTTAGAAATTGAGTTGAACGCTCTCAGTCGCGTCTCGTGTGGTAACTTGAATTGTTTTTGGAATCAATCACTTGGTCCGAGATTTAACTTGATGTTGAAAACTTGGACCAAGTGAATTGCCATTAATAAAAGTTAAGGCGACGTGCGTCAATCTTGTATGAGAGCTTTATAATTATTGGTATTAATTTATTTGGTATGCGTAAGTAAATTAAAACTAATGAAGATTATTTATGAATGTAACTTCAATTAAGAATAGTGGAATATTATGACAGGAATTTATATAGTATTGGAAATTAATATATCAGTTATTGAATGGGTTAAGTTTTATAATATTGTTATATTCCGACTGTGGCTTTGCCCCCCAAAAGTCTTAATTGCTTATCTCCGAAAAATATTGTAACTGAATGGATAAATGCTTTTAGTTCTCTCAAGTCCTTCAACGTTTCTCCGTTTTTTCAAAAAGATGCTACAATATAAACTCTAGAATAGTAAAAATGTTAACATGGATAACGACGATGGGCTGTCATTGAATAAGGCTCGCTTTTTGCTTTTACTAGATTTTTTTACCTTATTAGAAAGTCAGTCAGTGTGGACAAATTTTTTCGGATTGTATAGTGTCACGATGGCCTAATTGGTAGGGCTTCTAACCCGTCAGAAGGAGCGGGTTTTAGATTAACATAACATTAACTTTATCAGAATTATAATTATTTTCGTATTTTCAAGTAAAATATTTTTAATAAAATATTTTCAATTCAACACCATTTCGGTATCCAGCCATATCTGACTATGCTAATCGTAGCTTTTACTTAACGTCTGATATAAAGCTTTATTACAGCGTTGTGCAGGGATCGTGGACCATTTCTAAATGTATGGGCGATCTGTAAGGCACGGCCCCACACGTTGCGCTGATATTTTATTATTCATGCTCTACGCTTTGTCGTCAAGAATGCCGTCCAGTTGCTTTATAGTTTGATAAAGTATCCACCTTATAACCGGAACAAGCGAAGTGTGAGTGCCACTCGAGTTGTAAGCTTTGTAGGTAATATAAACGTTACTATAGCAATAAGAATCTCTAATCGTTATCAAATTCGTCGTGTGTCTATATTGTGCTCTCTTTGATTGGTGGTAGGACTTGTTCTAAGATTTCCATATATTTTTATGTTAGGGGAAGTTTTCGGATTACAGTGGGCCAAGGAAGCTCGCCGACAATGTTACGACACTGTTCACGACCCCGTCCGCCCTATTCAGCTGCTTCGGAATTAAGCAGAGCAGGAAGGAAGGAGGCTCCCTTATATACCCTATGGTACCATTCAACGAGATTCTCAAAAGAGGAGACACCCGGGATACTCTCCCGACTCTCCCGGAGTTTTTGAAATGCTGCTTCAGGGTGCCCCACGCTGTCACGCAAGCTGTTTTGGTTGGTTCTAGGTTTCCTGCATAACTACCACCAACTTATCTATTTATGCAGCCGTAAAGACAAGCGTGGTAGCGTTATTGAGTAACGACAGTTAGAGGTAAGGTTGGTCCTTCCGGTCGTCAGTAGTTAAGAATTCCGAGCGCTTCCACGATAAGCCTTTTTTTCAGATTTCGTCAAGGAATTACTTAATATTGGCATTATTGTTTTACCCTTGGTATATATCCAAAAATAATGTACCCGGCGGCAGTGGATTTTATAGGTTGATGGCAAACCAGGCATTACTCGTAACACTGGATTGTTACTGGTGTATATTACAGTGTTTCATTTCATCGTTAGTGGCCAAGATTATTCATTCAATCGAAGATGGCGTCCACTGAGGGCTTACAAGTTTCATGGAAAATAATCTCGTCAAAGTGTATTTTTTTACAGTATCACCACCGCGAAGGAAACACAACATCAACGAAATTGCCTTGGCATTACTCAGTGGAATAGCGAAGTTTTCGAAACCGCATCGCCTATTAGTGGTTTTTATAGGGGAACTTTCAAAGATGCGGTTGGAGATAAAAAGTTTTAAATGAAAGAGGTTCGGACGGAACAAGTTTTGTGGTTTTCGAATGTCGCACCGCTGCGAGGCGTAACGATAATGAAATAGCCATTTCTCGATTGATGTTACTCCGTCTTTGTTACCCGTTAGGTGTTAGAGAAAGAAAAGGATACCGCAGACTTATGCGTGGTGGTAGCATTCTTACCTATTTCTGCCACCAAACAAAATTGTTTTGTATTGTTGTGTTGGTATGGTATGTAGTACGTATGATACTAAACTCAGTGAAATTACAGGGTGTAGAGGCATTTGAAGCTACAGGGTATGAAATTCTCGTGATACCCTTGGTGTTAAAAGCGTCCATGGTTTACGGTACCGCTTTTCATCAGACGAGCACGTCTGTTCAAAGCATAAAAAAATCATTTCTTAATAGAAGGCAGAACAAGCGGTGACCACAGATCTAAATGTTGAGGGGTTATTGTGTAGCGTTTTAAAGCTTTGAGGTTTTACTTTTTGTTCAGCGAACAACGTTGAGTGGTAAAACTTTTCATTGAGTACTTAAGCGACGTTCATCGATTTCGCGGTATCATTGTCGGTTTCCAAATCTGTTTTGCTTTGTGAATTTGGTTTGTTACACTTTTTTAAGGTAATATATACAAAGACCTTGTTAAATAAAACTTGTTGTTATCTGTGATAAAGGTTAGGGTAGGTTATGTTAGTATCGTTTGTTTTGACAGATATCCATATTGTGTGTGATATGTCTTTAACTACGAAAACTACAGTCTACAGCTTTTAATCAGTTCGGTCGGATCAAATAATTATAAATACTTTAACGAATTTTAATATAGTAACAAGTTTGAGTACTGCATAATTATGATCTATTAATTGTTGCGAAAAAAGTACTGCATATGATCTAATAAATGTCGTGAAAAATCTATATAGGTACGTCATTTTATATAAAAACCTTCCCTCTACCACAAGTCACAATATGTGATACATATCTATACTAATATATAAAGCTGAAGAGTTTGTTTGTTTGTTTGTTTGTTTGAACGCGCTAATCTCAGGAACTACTGGTTCGAATTGAATAATTGTTTTTGTGTTGGATAGTCCATTTATCGAGGAAGGCTTTAGGCTATATAACATCACGCTGCGACCAATAGGAGCGAAGCATCAGTGAAAAATGTTGCAAAAACGGGAAAAGAGCCTAAAAAATTAAAAATGCTGCCGAAAGTCACTATTCCACGCGGACGAAGTCGCGAGCACAGCTAGTAACAATTATTTTTACTTCTCATGCTCGTGAAGTTGTTCTTTATGTCGAGAGATGGCTGCATAAAATGGGCCACATACACAATACACCTTCATTTAATTGGTATATTTTATGAGATTTAGGTTATATCTTAATTTAATTACGACATATGTATTACTATCTAAATATAAATTTACGATGAATACGGGCGTGCGTAAATGCACGCCCGTATTCATCGTAAATAAAAAAAAAATCGCAATTTTTTATAATAACTTGGCATTACGGTTCAGACCATAGTCGAACGTCACATAGTTGTAAATTAAAGAAAAATAAAAAATATTATGTGGCGGGAAGCCAATTATTCGTCATTTAATTACACTATAAAAATTAATTAAATTTTCTTGTATATTTTATATTTAATCCTTATTTTATTTCCTTGCAATCGAAGTGAAAAGCAGAGTGTAACCCTCGAGTGTAAAACCCATTTTACCCGAGCCGGTACGGCGAGGGTGGATAGTCACGTCGAGGGCTCGTCGCTCGTTTTATGCTCTTGTTGTACAATCTACTGTTAGAAAGAGTTCTTGCTAATGAATCTTCTTCGTCTTTAATTTAAGATACTCCACGCTCTTGTCAGTCTAGCATTCTCCATTCAAGTCTTTTACTTCTGCATAAGACATCACGTTCGCTCTCTCTTTAATTTGTCACATAAGCTCTTCTTCGTCTTCCCCTTAATGTTAGTGAATCTAATAGGCATAAATAACCAAATGCAGTTCTTGTACAGTGTCAAAAGCATTAGTGCGAACTATATTTAATACCACTACTGTTACCGATAGCAAGCCATTAAAAATCACTGAACTTATCTTGTGTGCAATTCCCCGGCGTTGGGAGCACAACGTCGGTCGTGTCGCGTTAAAACTAACGCGTTTAATAATTTCCGCGGCTCGTACGCCATTACCATATCGACGGATAGTGTTACTTAGCCCCGGATAAAGCCCTAAGTGGTTTAAAACTGCGAAAGACGGTGGGGCTTTGGGGCGGAACACACAGGTATCCTTCTTGTCGGAGTTATGGTCCTTTTACAGGCTTTTAAGGACATCTGGCGTAGCAATAAAGTAATAGCAAAGACTAAGCTAAGACTAGCCTATTCTCACCGACAACCCCTAAGTTTTAGGTATTTAACCCCCAAAGCCATGTTAGGTTACGGTGTCGATGGAAAAAAGGCCACTAGATTTGTACTGGAAAAGTCCCTAAACTTTTATACGTTCTTGAATAAAGGTTTGTCATAATAATTATTCATAATTTATTCATTGTAAGTACGTTACGGTTGAATCAATTTTTGTTATACGGACCATACGACCAGGGGCTCTATTTTTGATTCCTTCGCCTTGAGTCGAGCGCTTGGTTTCTACTGATTTTCGTTCGACATTTGACTTTTCATATTTTTGAATCGCTCCACCGCAACTAGAGCCCACTCGTTGCAGTCGAGCGACACAAAACGATTGATAGAATAACCGTCAAAGTCAAATGCTATTAAAAAGCAAAGGTTTTTTTTAACAGCCAATAGAAACATGGATGTTACGTTCCGTTTTCATTGCGTCTACAAAATTGACTAAAGAGATGGTATAGTCTACCAGCACACGTTTTCTCTCCTTTCTATGACATGGAGTCTTTCAAACAAGGCGTGAAGAGGCACCTTGTGGGCCGGCAGGGTAGAAGATTGATGCTGTGTCGTTTTCATGCTGCACCAGTTGTCTTCGAGTCTGTACTCAATTTCTGCTAAACATCAGGTGGAATGGAGTGAACTGCCGGGTCAGATATAAAAAAAATATTGAAATATGATGAAATAATCTCCTGTGTGTTTCGGCTCTTAGTGATGTCTAGTTACGTATCACAGACCCGATACTTGTGAGTTTGCCCTTAATTGTAAAGTGACTTTAACCTGCCGACTGACAATACACACACTTTGATATGATTAAACTACGGGTTTGCTTCGAGTTTAAAGTTTTTTTGATAAAAGTGACTTATATTTAATTTTGGATTATTTTTTATTGTTGCTAACGTAAAATGGCTGATTTTTATGTACAGTTCTAGTACAAGTTTAATTAATAACGAAGTTTTTGTAGAATAATACTATTATTGATCGAAGTAAAACCACCGCCACCGCCACCGCCTAATTAAACCGCCTCTGTGGTGACGAAAGAGGCGACGACCACTGGTATAGACCCAGAGGTCCTTGGTTCGATTCATAGCGGGGGGTCCATGTTTGTGTACTCGGTTTGGTTGGTGGTAGGGCTTGTTTGTCCGCCATAACATCAATGTTTGTAGCATTATTATCTTCCGGCAGCTAGAGATCCCCCGTGTGGTGCCGGGGATAAAGAATTACACCACCCCATCTCTTCCCGTGGGTGTCGTAGAAGGCGACTATGGGACCATTCCAGAAGATGGGCTGCAGCGTCTCTCTGTGATTATTCTCACCTTACTGCGATCGCCAACCCGCTTGCCAAGCGTGGCGATTATGGCAATTTCCCCTCAAAATGATTATCCTTGAGGGAGGCCTTTGTCCAGCAGTGGACGTCTTTTTGGCTGAGATGAGATGAGCTAGAGATAAGATAGCCAGTGCCTTACAAGTTGAGGTTCCCGGATGAAGTGCGCTTTCATCATTGGCTAAGGCAACAACAACACTTAACATCAGGTGAGATCAAGGCACTGTGATTACTCGTTACTCTAAAAAAACATAGTTTTGATGTTAAGGAAAATTGCGTTTTGACTCTATAGTAGCTACTATTAGCGATGTTTTACTAAGTTATCATACCTAGAAAATCCTTCACTCATATTGTTGTGGTAGAACCATGGATCAGAAAACTTCTGTATCTTTCTCGGGCAATGACACGAATTGGGGGGCTCCCTACCAGAGGTCGATTTTCGGTACCAATACACCCAGTATCTTGGGTGACAATGTGTTAGATTCAGATATAACTGTGAAAATGTATGAATGTCAAATCCTATTTATTATTTATCTTCATGCATACCTACTGGTTTGGTTTAATGCTCTAAGCCTACTGGTCATAAATAACCAAAGCTGTGCGAAACTCTTTGTTATGTTTGAATAGTTCTAAACGATACACCTATTTAGTTTTCTAAATTCGCAAATGTAGAGTTAACAATTTGCTGACAGCATCTAAATAAATTAGGATTATATAATTATGCTAATCCAAGTATTTTATTTACATAATGATTTGTCACAGTCAATTTATATATTTTAATAACAGCAGTTAAACCTGATTTGGCATAGCAGTTCTCATGAGAACAAGAACAAGAACAATAATAGAATGAATTTATTTTTATTTATTAAATTATCTAATTGACTCTTTTAGTTGAGTTTTATGTAAATTATACAAGAATTTTATTATTCCAAATTTGCAAACAACTTTAGCCATCTAATAGTAAAACCGTTTTAATATATCACTACTACAGTTTTTAACTAAGTATTATGTTAATACTAATTTAGCAATTTCAAAAGACATCATTTGAATTTATGATTAGTTTCTCAAAAGTTATTTTAATCAATTAAATCTGTTGTTTTAGGATATAATGGCGGAACTATTGGGACATATATACATTTATATTCCCGCCTACTGTTTGATAAACTAAAAATTGGTAGTTAAAAATTATAACTACCGAGGTATATTATAACTTCTAATATACCTCGGGTCACGTGCTACACTTCTGATATATTTATAAAAATAAAAATGACAAGATTGATGTAGGTAAAAACAGGGTTTGCTTATTTAGGTACAGTGGCCCAAGAAAGTGGTGTACCAGTTCTGATTTAGTTTTCTAGTCATCGAAAATTACAACATCGTTCATACTAGATAACACTGAACCTAATTGATAAATATCCATACGTCGTAGGTCACTTATAAGTGCATGACATTTTAACCTTTATTACTAATTAATAAGACATTATTTACTGTAAAGAAAATTACATTTTTTCTAAACAAAAGTAATAAAAACTACTTCTATAGACAACCAAATTCTATTTGATAAAAAGAAAACTTACAATTGACATTTGTCAAATATATTTTAGTAAATGTTTATATAATTTTTAACGCAAATTTTGTTGCGAACAAATTACAAAAACACAAATGTTGAAAAAATTTCCACGAGCAGGGTTTGAACCTGCACCCTTCTGACATACCGGGTCAGGTGCTCTTCCAATTGAGCTATCGTGGTTCTAACCAGCCCGCCGAAATTATTCAATTTACTTTTTACTTTGAAAGCCAAAGGCGCCCATTCAATGTTAACAACTACCGTCATTAACATCCGATCATATTATTTATCCGATCATATATTTTTTTCAACATTTGTGTTTTTGTAATTTGTTCGCAACAAAATTTGCGTTAAAAATTATATAAACATTTATAAATAGCTTGCCTACTTCTTAACTGATCTTTAGTATTTGTAAAAATATTATGATCGGAAGTTAATGACGGTAGTTGTTAACATTGAATGGGCGCCTTTGGCTTTCAAAGTAAAAAGTAAATAGTGTTGAATAATTTCGGCGGGCTGGTTAGAACCACGATAGCTCAATTGGAAGAGCACCTGACCCGGTATATCAGAAGAGTGCAGGTTCAAACCCTGCTCGTGGAAATTTTTTCAACATTTGTGTTTTTTATATTTTAGTAATTTAATTTCTATTATTTTCCTCAGAAAATCGATTTATTTTCCGTATTATTTTTTTACTCAATTGCATATAAATAACATCTTCAATGCTTGCCAACTTTACTATTGCTGAAAGGGCGCAAATAATTGCTCAATTTAATGTAGGTTTCAACATTAGTGCGATATCGGGGAATTTAAATATATCGAGACAATGATTATAATATCATTGTATCGAGACGTCAAATAAAGATGGCAATAGAAGTTGTCAGATCGATCTGCAAGCGAAACTAATCATTATCGCCTATGAATCTGCCATGCGACATTCAACCTTAGGGTGGTATACCAATTTTTTGGGCGACCGTACTAGCAAATCAAGAATTTTAGGTTTCGAAATAGTCACAAAAATCTATAAAGAAAATACTGATCACGCGCTGACACAGAAAGATAATATATGAACATTAAGTTATAAAAACTTGTTGATTCAAATGTAATTGTAGCATGAATATTCTATTTTATTATTAACAGAATATATTATAATAAATTAATTACTTGCAATTACGTTTCATCTAAAACGCTATGCTTTCTATAATATATTTCATATTTTGTTTGTAATTGTAGTATCAATAACATATTATATTTTTTAAATAAATACGTTTTATTAAAATTATATTCAATACAATTCATAAATAAAAAACCTCAACTAACTCGCCTGTCCGAGGCAAGGTGCCCAAAATGCTGGCGGCATTGCCCCTTTGAATGGCCAAGCTAATGCGCTGTGCGAAAAAATTACCTGATTTCGGGTCACCCGTCGCCTCGTACAGGCGAGCAGTTAAGTCTTTTAAATAAAAGTAAATGTTACTTTTTGGCCCCGTTTCTGTAGTTAAACAACTTTGGTAAGTTGTTTCGTAAAATTATGAACCTTCAAGAAACTTTACTAGTGCTGTGTAATGATCCAAATTGAAAAAAAAAAAAAATTACAATACAATAGAATAATACAGTATAATTTATAATAAACCTGATAATGTTAATTAATACAATGTAATAATTATTCTGATTAAGGCGACGACGCATTGGAAATTTACGTGGCGGGGATCTTGATTTTTCCCAACAATTACAAAACATATGAAAGTGATATTTGATGACATGATTTTTCATTTAATTGACTTCATTTTGCTAGTTGCAGAAACACGTTTTGTCAACTTTTATAACAGAGAAAAAAATATCAAAGTAACCTCTTTTAAAACATAGATTTGCATTTTATAGGCAAACCAGACCGATTTAAACATCTAAAGTTTTTAGTAGATTAGTCTTAACACACACTTCAATATTGTAGTTCATTTTTTTTAAATAATTTAGAGTTTTAATTTGAAGGAAAAAAAACAGTTTTTCTTATGGTATGCCCCATACCATAAGAAAAACGCTCCGTATGAGATTTATTGTTTAGCCTTAACAACACTATTGTATTAGGAAAATATCTGTAATGAAAGCTAGCTGTTTTTGAGATTAAATAAATGTTGTTTTACACCAATATGGGTATTCAGGCTGAGAAATCTCGCAATGGCCGCTGGTTTCTTTTAATTGTCAGATACAGTAGCTACTATTAATATTTGAAATCTGTGCAACTGCACACAGTCTTTATTTTAATGTTATATTGAAAACGTAAAAGATATTTAAAAACTTTTTCTATGTTTCACTGATTTAGTTTTAGTAATTTTTATATATTATTGCTCAAATATAGTAAACAATCTTAAGATTTACAGAAGATCTTTAACCTTTGATATGCGGGAGCGCTGATCAGTGCCGCCAAACAATTAAAATTCTATTGTCTGTATTTACAGCAGATGCCAAATTAATTTAATTGTTGAAGAATCGTGAGTTAAATCATTCTTCATAAGTAACAATAATCTTAAGTAGTTACGTATCTAACGTACATTTAAAAAAAAAAGACTTCTTGCCAATTAAAAATTTTGTGACACGGGTCTGGTTAAATGTTGATATCACTTTCACTGGCGCGTACCAATTAAACAAAATTCAACGTCGTCTTAAAATAGCCATTACGTGACCATCACCAATTATTACGGTACAGACACAGAATAACTTATTTATACAGACGGCAACGAAGGTCGCTGAACACTTTGTCAAAGCAACTCCACAATCTGACAGTTAATTGTCAACTTCTTGTTACATTATTATTAAACAATATGACACGGTGCTAAAGTGCTCAGCGATTGTTGTCATTACTTACCAATAAGACTGTTTTCTCAAGCTTTTATTACAAGTTAAAAGCTTTTATTTAGCTTGCCTAGTAACAAAATTATTTGGGTCAAATCTAGTAATTGAAATTTGACCCCTTTCTTGTTGACGGATTGAGCTGAAATTTTGCATGCATTTGTAAATCGGATGATTAAAATTGCTTATTACTAAGGTGAGATATCAAATGTTACACATCATATGCGATTACTGTAAGGCTCGCTCGTTTTTTTATTATTTATTATTATTATTATTCCTTCTAGAAACCCACTGACGGTGTTTCGATCATACAGCTTGAGGAACCCTTAAGTTTTATAAATAGACATTTTGTATAGAAAGTTAGGCAAATGGCTTAAGTTTCTGGACGCTGTAAAGGCAGTCTGTAGCCAACAACTACCTATCTTAAAAACAAACGTATACAGCTCTGGTGGAAAAGCGGGCTAAACGACGCTCTTGTTAGCCTTAATTGGACTTAAGCTACACAAGTTTGTGACGGGAATTTTGATAGTGCTTTTAATTGAACAAGTGTTACGGGCCGCTAATGGCCGCCACACCTAAGTCGGTCTGCACTAGAATTGCCATTTGCATGCTTATAGCTAGTAGACCAGCTAGGAGGCCAAGTAGTTTAGAAAGCGATATTAATGGTTGTGTAACGTCACAAAATGAACTAGTTATTGGTAGAATAAAACGGATATTTCGTATTCATAAACAAGTTTTATTTTGACCAATCAATCAGTGAAATAAGTTTTTGAGTTGATGTTATCGTAACACCTATGTTGCGGTGGCAATTGAAAGGAGCATGCTTTGAATACATCAAGTAGAGGAATGAAAGTGGATGGAATCGTGTTTTATATAAGACTATGATTATTATCTATATAAATAAAAATTAATCACTGAAATGTATGTACGCGATCGACTGCACAAAATTGGATAATTCTTTTTTTTTTGAGTTTGTTATTGTCAGGACAAGGTTTGTATAGAAGAAAATTAAAAGAAAAAAACATATTTTTAATAAAATATATTTTTTTAAATATCTGTATGTGAAAAGTGAGTGAGTGAATTTGACAGAATGACGTACAGTTCTTCAGTCAGCATTTGACAACTTCAAACGGACAATACGTCATATGACATGGTACGTCCATGGGTACCTACGTCATATCATAATATCAATCAAATAGAATTACCGCTTCTTTTGCAAAAGTAATATCGGTGTTTCGCGCGTTTGAAGGTTTATCGTAGTCTATACCTACTACGAGTAATATTAAAAAGAGGAACACTTTTTTAAATATTATTTAGTGTTTTCTTGTATTTTTGTTTGTAACGAATAAACTCAAAAACTACTGGACCTATTTAAAAAAATCTTTCACCATTAGAATGCTACATGAGCGCTGAGCAACATAAGCTATATTTATTACTAGAAAAAAAATTTGCTTAATGATAAATACATAGAAATACGATTTGTTTGTTTTGTTGTCATAGAAACTGTCAAAGCGGTACGAAGTCCGCCGGGTCAGCTAGTTCATTTATAATTAAGTGTTTGATATTGCAACACAATTCGTTTATACACTGTATTCTATAGTTATGTGCTAGGCCTTTTTAAAAGCAGCAACATTAAGTTTCTTCTTCGTTATATAAAACACTGCATTTCGAATCGGTGCCAGTGGTAGAATAACTGTTGTTTGAAAGTGCTTCCGATATTGAGCTTGTTTGCAAACTTTTTTGCTATAGGTACTTTAATGACTGAGGAAGTTGTACAAAGCAAACCTGTGTTGAAGTACAAACAAAGATCGGCCCCGAGATCCCTGAGACCGTGTGGGACTACAATCACAGAAGTAATCTACAATGATAACTTATGTTTTATATGATGCCTGTTTCAGAGACATTTAGGTGAGTGGGTAGTGGTGATAGATTTTCATCTGCTACGACCCACACATACATCTCGCACTTTGTTCCAATCTATTATTACATTTTCTGTTTTGAGTAGGTACCACCAGTGATAACCAAGAATAGTAAATAAAAATTTGAATTTAAATCTGAAAGCCTTTTATGAAATAGAGTTACATAGTTTATAAAAATATTTAAGTGCGTTATTCAGTTTGTTTTGTCACTTTCGAACGCCTGTCACACGCGCTGCTGTTGATACTTTCAGTATTGTTTTTTTTTTTTAATTTTTTTTTTATTACATAATAATTGGCTTGAGCTTGCAATGCAAGAAAATAATTAGGTTAAGAATACGACATAACATTTCGTTAGGTCTGCAATACCGGCGTATTAAGTAGTAATATCTTTGGATCTTATTTAATAAAGTAGCGAATGACCCAAGAGATATTATTTCATAGTAACGAATGATTACAAGGGTACCTACATAATATTAACGGAATATAATCTTATAGAAATGGTGTATGTTATTTGATGTTATTTGTGTTAGGTATTTATGAATGAAAAATCAGCAGAATTATAATAGCCCTAGAGATATGATTTCTTAGAAACAAATGATTAAAATGTCAAAAAGTGTCATTTTGTTTGATATTATTATTATTTATATTTTTGATTTAAAAAAATCTTGAAAAATAACATATTTTTAATTATTTTAACCCTGCAGAGAATGACCCAACAGATTTGGTCACCTATTATGCTTATAAAAATATAACCTAACGGAATATTACATTATTTTTGTCTGGTCGGCACTTTCATATTTAGCACAATCAGAATGATGTCCTTTGTATCTCTCAAAGTTCTCAATTTACCCTCGCACTTACCTTACCTTCCGTGAGAGTTAGTGCTTCGACTGTACTAGATACTAGAACAAGTCAAGAAGTATACAATCATGTTCAAATTATTTTAAGAGTTGATTATGATTGAAGAATATATTTATTTGAAAAAAGACAAAATGTCGAAAAAAAATCCACGAGCGTGATTCGAAAACTATATGTAAATAATCATAAATATACCTTGCCTAACTATTAACTGATCTTTCAATATTTGTAAAAATATTAAGATCAGATCTATGTTGATTTCGACATTGAATAGGGCTCCTTTGGCTTTTAAGTAATAATAATAATAATAATAAATTTTCCTACACTCACACCAATTATCTAGCCCAAGAGAAGCTTCGTTATGAAACTCGTTATATGGTTACTAGACAACGGATAAACATACTTAAAATACTTAAATACATACTTATTATACATAGAAAACACCCAGACCCGAGACAATTTAGAAAAACAATAATTTCTAAATTGACCCGACCGGGGATCGCACCTGGGACCTCAGAGATGGCGACACCATGAAAACCGGTGTACAAACCACTCGAACAAGGAGGTCGTCAAAGTAAAAGTAGATAGTGTTGATTAATTTCGGCAAATTGGATTGAGCCACGATAGCATATTCGGCAGTGCACCTGACCCGGCATGTCATGGGGTGCGGGTTCGAATCCCGCTCATGGATTTTTTCAACACTTTGTCTTTTTCAAATTGTAATTTGTTCGCAACAATATTTGCGTAAAATTATAACCATCAAAAACAAACTTGTAAAAAAACCAAGTCTCGCAACTCAGTTCTTCTACCGTAAAAAGTTGTAAGATCCATATAATACCAAGTGGGTTAATTTATTCAGTCCCTACATATAGTGACCATATCAATATTATAAATTGGTCACTACATGATGTTGTTAGGTTAGCTAATTACGTAATAACTTGAGGCAGAAGATCCCTTAAGTAGGGACTGAATAAATTAACCGACTTGGTATTATATGTATATGGATCTCACAACTTTTTACGGTAGAAGAACTGAGTTGCGAGACTTGGTTTTTTTACAAGTTTGTTTTTGATGTCTGATTCTGTCTGATTTCTTTTTGTAGATAGTCTTCCTTTTTTTCCTTCCGGTACTATCTAGTTACCTATCTACACCTATTATTTCATTATATTATACATAATACAGGTACACTGATTCATTAACTGCAAATGTAACTTTGTAATGCAGTTGGTGTATCTAGAAAACTGGACCGAAATATCAAAATATTTTAGTTTTTCCACGATTTATACACTAAACACTAATTGACAGACATAGAAGCTTTAATTCTAAAATTAAAGCTTCTATGTTTGTCAGTCAGTCAGTCAGTGAGTGAGTGACAAAGTTAAGAAACTTTGACTAGTTATAATTCTTAAACTACTGGTTCAAATTGAATGAAATTTAAAATATATCGTGTTTATATAATGCCTGTTTGGTTACTGAAAATTCAGTCTTCTAGTTTTATCCACAACGAAGTTATAGTGGGTCGAAACGGGCCTGAGCTGTTTCGACAAAAGGATGGTACGGCCGTGCCGCTTTATTACTCTTCTTGGCGGGGGCACTGCCGTGCCCCCAGATGTAAATAATTATGACTATATTTATTTTGATATTTTTGTCAACTTACGACATTCTTGACAGCCAACCCAATTTTTATTTTTTATTTTTAATGAGTAACTACCATTTCATACTGAAACCAGCTTTTCATTTGATTCATTATCTTTTAAAGTACGCAGTATGCTTCAAAACTTAAAACTTAAAGGTAATCTGTGGATACCGTTGTTGGTTACACAATTAGTAATAAGTTAGTTTATAAAACACTTTGTATATACTTATATATCTATACTAATATATAAAGCTGAAGAGTTTGTTTGTTTGTTTGAACGCGCTAATCTCAGGAACTACTGGTTCGAATTGAATAATTATTTTTGTGTTGGATAGTCCATTTATCGAGGAAGGCTTTAGGCTATATAACATCACGCTGCGACCAATAGGAGCGAAGCATCAGTGAAAAATGTTGCAAAAACGGGAAAAGAGCCTAAAAAATTAAAAATGCTGCCGAAAGTCACTATTCCACGCGGACGAAGTCGCGAGCACAGCTAGTATTGTATAACTGTTTGTTATCCCAAACAAAATAAAATAAAATAAAATCATAAATACGTTAGGCCAACACACATGTTTGTTCCTCAATCCGATCTGAACCCTTCCGAGAATCTAGTAGGGCGCGGGGAGACGCACTAGTGTGTGATACCGTTCCCTCTAGAAAACCGCTGACGGCGCTTCGTTTCACACGGCTTGAGGAACCCTTTAACCGATTACCCTTTCTCGACGCCCCCAAAAAGCCAAAGTGGTGTAGCTAAAAAAAATGCTCAGTGTCAATCAGCAAACATTATAATAAAAAAGGTTTGTTACCTAAATAGTAATCTCTATATTAATACGTGTAGCAAAAACTTTGTACCCCTTTTTACGGAAATTGCGCGGACGGAGGAGTATGAAATTTCGCACACTTATAGTTTATATAGAGAAGGAGTACAGAATGTTATTTTTTTTAAAATTATGCATAAAAATACATTAACCCTCTTATTCATAAAAACTATTTGAGCATTATTTAGTTAAATATTGTTTTCTCAACGTCACACAAACGTCATTTTGAATTTGAGAAAAAGAGACAAAACAATGATTAACTAAATAATGCTTAAATAGTTTTTATGAATAAGGGGGTAAATCAATAAAACAAACATTACACACACTACCATGTATTTGACACACACGCATATAATACTCTTTTCAAAAATTTCAAAAATGGAAGAGGAGCGGCCGAAATCTGTCAATACCAATCTAAACTCACATTCTATCTTTTTTATTTTTTATTGCTTAGGATACAATCCGTGCAGCCTTAATAAAATTACGGTCGAATTTCGGCCACTGAGCGACCACTAATTAAAATAATTATAGTAAAGTGAATAATATAGTCTTCATTTAAATATTTCGTAAAACTGACTGTTACGCATATCAAGTGTTCACTTACCATTTCGGAATTGATTGCTCTACTGAAATGTCGTAGATATAGTTATATTAGCAGTTTCCATCTTTCATAATAGCAATGGTTAAGTGCTGACCCCATCCGTAGTGCTATATTGTTCGTGAGTGAGCACAACTTTACGGCGTAGTTGGATTTAAGTGTTTTGGGATATTAATTGTATGAATTACGACTACTCACACAACACTAACTCATATGCAGCTTGAAAGCGGCAGAGAAGTTTCATTTCATAAGTTAGATTAAACACAAAGGAAATAGCATAAATTGCTAGTTATAAAACCGCTTCTAATTAACCCATAAAACGAGTATCGGAAAGTGAAATGACCAAAAGTGAACTTGTTCTGTCACATTTACTCTCGACACACACCCACAGTTGTGAAAAGTAAGTTATAATTGAAATTTTGGTTTAAAATTATACATAAACTGCTCAGGCTTTCAGATTAGGCAACCATAGGTGATGCAGCACCAGTGTAGAGCTGTGGTTAGTATTGTACGAGTAGTGTGATACAGAAAAGTACATTTGTATTTTACTGACATACCTCACTTACGTTTCTTACAAATTCACCTTTACACACACAACAAATAAAGCATCATCATCATCATCTCAGCCAAAAGACGTCCACTGCTGGACAAAGGCCTCCCCCAAGATGGGGGGTATTTGCCATAATCGCCACGCTTGGCAGGCGGGTTGGCGATCGCAGCAGGTTGAAAGTAACCTCAGAGAGATGCTGCCGCCCATCCTCCGGAACGGTCCCTTAGCCGCCTTTTACGACACCCACGGGTTGAGATGGGGTGGTGCAATTCTTTATCCCCGGCACCACACAGGGAATAGGAAATAAAGCATACAATTCTACAACTCTGAATCTGCTAGCTGCCTGTACTTGCTCGGTGCGTTCGGTTAGCGATCTATTAAAGTCGGTAACAACACAACATAGGGAGACTGCAGAAAATAAGCTTCATAATATATCGATAGTGATATCGATTTATTTAACACAAATTGTTTGTCTGCGTGGCGTCATTTGAGCCAGTTGTTTTTTAATGGTTAAAGTGCTGTGCTGCTATTGTGTTGTTCTGTTTTTATTGAGTTAATAATAAATAATAATAAATCATTTATTTCGGAATAAGTTGGTACATCTTCCATATTAGCTGTTAGTAACAATGATGACTTAGTTAGTTAGTTAGTTATACTGGGCTGTATCCGCACTTAGCCATTCGATTTGGCCATTGTACGTATTGTACCTTCTGCCTACTCCAACCAACCCAGATTATCCCAGAAGGCTTGCAGCCTTTTCAGGCTGCTGCAGGCTTCCGCAAGCGTTCTGGGTGTTTGGAGAAACCGTGCCCGTTCGTCTGCCACACTCCTGCACTCCATGAGCACGTGTTGTGGCGTTTCTTCCGCCTCCATGCATCCATGCAACAATGATAACTATATGCAACAATGATGACTTATAACTATGTTAATTTGGTACAAGAAAATACTTTATTTATTTATTTTGCAGCCAGGTTCGAGGGCTTGACCTGGATTGAAGTCCAGTGTCTTAAAATCGCCCCCTCGAACCTATTTGCAACAGTTTGCAGGATGCTGTTGGGGCTGGCGCGTACCCGCCGCCATAAAGATGCAACACGTTTGCGCATTACACCATAAAAATCGTCCGTGCGCGCTTCCGCAAACATACACGTGTAACAGAAAGGTGTGGCCTCTTCTTAGCCCTAGGGATTAGAATGAGGCCAAGAGCAAGCCCATCTCTCAATAAAAAAAAAATAAAAAATAAAAAATTAAAAGATCTAAAGTGTATCCGATCTAGATCTTGGATGCAGAGTTACTAAGGCATAATTATTAATTTTAACTTGTTATGCAATTTTTAATTAAATAGTTTTATTGTGACGTTACATGAAAATAAACAAGTTACAGCACTAGTGGTCTAGTAACCTCTGTGTTCTTAAATTTATGATCACTGCTGCTTGCTTAAGCGCGCTTGACGCGCATGACTTCAATAATATAAGTATTTTATTTAAAATTGCATGACAAATTAGAGTTAATAATTATGTCTCAGTAACAAGACATACAAGGATACACGGATACACTTTGGATCTTTTCATTTTGACCACACTTTTCTGTTACACTTTGTATAACCCTACTTTAATTTGTTGCTTTATGTGAGGACCTGTAATTGGCTTTATGTTGCTATTTTTAAGTTTCTACTTTGTTTATTAGCTGTTGGTTTTCCAAATGAATAAATAAATAAATAAATATAAACGCGGAATCGCGTAACAGCTCGCTACAGTCCGAGCGCATCAGCTGTAGCGAGGCTCCGTGTCCATGAGAGGTTTTATAGGTATATGTTTTTTTTTGGAGAGATTGCTGATTGCCTCATACGGCATTTTCAGCTTCACCGGGCTTGTTTGGGGGCGGCGAGAAACTAAAAGGGTACCTCAAGCCATGTGAAACGAATCACCTTCGGAGGTTTTCTAGAGGAAACGGCATCACGCACTAGTGCGTGTCCCCGTGCCCTACTAGATTCTCCGAAGGGTTCGGATCGGATCGGTATCGATCAAACATCATGTATCAAACTTACCTTCTATACTCCTTATTCAGTGGTAACACTATAATGACGTTTCGATAATTCGCCCGCTCTACCCATAACATTGCCCACCTGCCCACGTTGCCAACGTAAATTATCGTTTTGCAGGAGATCGTAATATCACATCGAGTCCAGCTGCCTGATTACGTATCGGTAATCACAAATATGACCGGTTGCTCAACCGGTCCAACCATTCTGCTTATTATAATAACCTATAGGTTGTAAAATATAAAATGTGAACGGGATGCAGGCAAGAGTGCAAATATAAAGCGTACCTAAGAAATAGCTGGAATTTATTGTTTGATGCGTAGAGAAGTTATTTATTGTAACAGTTATATAAATTAGTGTCGGATACCTGTATACCTAAGGTATCTAAAGGTGTAGAGTTTACATTTTTAAATGCCCTAAATAGATATATCCTCTTCCTCAATGTAGAGAATGGTAAAAATAAGGCTTGTCGTTTTTATATTTCTAAATTAACGGTTTTAATTTCCTTTGTTTTAGAATATCAACGTACATCAAAATACTTATTATAAACAGCAAAAATGAAAAATAAATACCAAAACGTTGGTTGAGGATGAGGATAACAGGTGCTATCTTTCTTAGCACTGAATAAATGATTACTTACTTACTTACTTACTTTCTAGCCTAAACAATATTCAAAGAAATTTTTAAATTATAGGGAATAATAATTTATTTAGGTAGTACGGTATGTATACTTGCATACCGTTCGAGAATATAATTAACCAGTAATTACGGATACGAGTTGTAGAGAGTAGGTACTCGTAATTTATATCATAGTACATTGATATTGTCATCGATTTAATATATGCGCTTTTGGACAAAATTTATGTAATTTGTAGCTTAAAAAAAAGGTGATTTATTTTGTCATATTTTATTTCCCAATAATTTAATCATCATATGATGCTCATTGAGTGAGCAATGAATTATTGTGTGTTTATTATTTATTTTTTTTATATTTTTTTTTATTTCCGTCATATTATTGGGAAATAAAATATGACAAAATAAATCATTATATTCAAAAATGATATAAAACCGTTTAAGCTTTCCAGACATGTTACGAAATCTCAGAGGGCAATATGAATGTCAGCGTTTCTCGAACGTTTCGTTAGTATTCAGAACTGTTGCGGGCCAATGCACGGTTGTGGGTTATCTATCAGTGACACAATGGCACCTTTGACATAAAAGATGGCCCGTGTCATCATCAGGATTATTAATAAAAATCGAAGTAGAAAAGCTTATATTAATACCATCATAGACAAAAAAAGGTAATACTTATTTTAAAATTCAGCAGTTTAAATACTCAATCAAGATACTGTCAACCAATAATTCAACAAACAAAACTGTCATGGCAGCTTACAAAAGCCAAAACAGACAATTTGCATCCGACTGCGCAAAGCCAATTACCAGTAGATAAATTAGAACGCGTTCTAAACGCATAAATAAGCTTATAATCTAAATCATTTGTTTCCTTTCACCGTGCCAACCGGACAACGAGGCGTGCGCCTGCTCAAGGGTGCAACTAAAGTGTTGCCAACTGAAAAACAAATTAATTTTTAAATTAAATTCTTGCTCAACTTTGGAATATGATATTTTTAAGGTTTTGATAACGACGTCAGCATGTTGTATCCCTTTACTAGTTAAACATTCATAATTATTGTTTCTGTTTTTTCATTTTTTTATTAAACCTGTTCCGTTATTCTACCGGGCAAATATTCGATTTTTGGTGCTAACCAATCTTTTCAGAAATCGAGATCTTCTATTCTCGATTTTATAAAAATAATGCTTCATTGAAAAGTCTGTAGATAAGAGTAGGTATGTTTTATAGTTTATAATATTATCTAGTATTATTACGTAGTCTTTGAAGTTGTTAGAGCATTTTGTTTGTCTAGTGTCTTCTATGTGTTTTCTACTCGTTTTCTATTTTTTATTTTCCCTATTAGCTTTGCGCGATATAACAAAGGACTCGAGATTTGCTACAAATAATATAAAATTCATTTTATAAGGAGATAAGCGAAACTAGAGTCTGAAAACACCTCGTAATGTAATCGTCGAAACTTAAAGTTCCAAAGTTGGCAACACTTCGCGCAGGCACCACGTAACGTCGTGACCCACCACACCCGTTCCAATGAACTACCGGCATAGATCGCCATCTCGGCCGGCGCCATATTGCCTTTGATATGATAATACGAGGCAGGATTTCAAAACAATAGACAGTAGACACGCCTGTAATTGTGATCGTATCGCGCGGCGACAAAAGACAATCGAATTGGAACGTAATTTTTGGGGTTTTGGGTTGATGGTGACTTTTATAGCGCCGCCCGTTGGACAATGGTTTTGAAAAATGCGTTACGCTTTTGTTTTACGTTAATTTAATAACAGAATGGTCTTGTAAATCAGTAATGGTAATTAGATATTTAAACTGTTGTATGCTTTTATTACAGGAACTCGAGACGAGAATTACCTCGTCATCGAATGACACAAACACAATTAATTTAATGTTGTAATTGATTAACAACTCTTTAGAAAGTTGTTTTTTTTTGCAATATGAGTTGTAATACCTTATGTGTTGCGTTATTAAAACCTTAATATGTGTGTTGCAAATCGGCTCTTAGTAACGCGTTAAAACTTAATGTAAGGTCTATACAACGTATCTACTACTTATCGTCCGCCTTTTTTGATTATGTTGCATCAGCCGTCGCCATGATAGGATCCTCCTTGCTTGGAGCAGATTCAATATGCTGTAAGTATGTGTGTAAAGACCATCGACTTCGATTAAAGGTTAAATGCAAATAAATGCCGAGTTTCAGACTTCCCGCAGAAGTAATAAACAGCTCTATATTTCACAACACGGTGGTGGATGTCAAAACAATACTGGAACATATAATTTCTGTGGCTTTTTTTAATTTTTAAAACAGTTTCCTTTTTCTGTTGAGGTTTTGACGTAATATGTTTGGTCAATAAAATAGACATCTCACCATCGCTTCGTTCGTATGTGAAAGATAGATGTTAATCACTTCTTACGCGGTTTGTATGCGTTGATTTTGCAATGGTTTTAATGGAAATATTCTTTAAAATAATTGTAGGAAAGAAACAGAGAGAGAAACTTCTTGATCACAAGGTCTATTAAAAAAAAATCTGGTTATAGATTTCTAAACTGTGAACGGAAAACAGATGTCAATACAAATTACGTGCAGAATGAATGTACTTACCTCTCGGTAACTGCATTTATAATGGACGTCGGCTCTTGCTGGAGCGGTTAGAAAGAGCGCTATGTTATCGGTGAATCACTATTCACCACCTTGACGTTACGATATTAAACATGGCTCATTCAATGTAGCCAATATATATATCTAGTCATCAGATATACAAAAAAAACAGTTTATCATGACATACTTTGTCACTGACCAACTATGCTCTTTCGTTGACGTATTACATTTTTCTGCTGTCAAAAATACAAATATTTTGCCAACCCTTAAAACGCATTATTATCATGTTGGTAAGCGTTTTCCAATAATGCAACGAAACAATAAAACACGGTAAACCTAGTTCTTTTCTCCGGAAACCTTTACTTGAATGTAAGTAAATAAACTTTTACTGAAGTAAAATGATTGTAACATTAACTCTGTTGAAAGAATTATAATTTGACACTGAGCTTAAAAGTTTAATAGTTGCACCTATCTACCTTTTCAAGTCTGATTGATTTCGATGTAAATGGAAAACTTGGAATGAAAAAGGAAATGCTATGGAAAACTTTTATGTCAACACAATGAGTCGACCAATTAGCAAGATGACTGGCGTCCATGTCCGTTTGTCATAGCAATCAGATTAGTCGGGCAACAACTTTTTTGATCAAACAATGTAGGACAATTTTGTTGATGTCCTTTGACAGAACAAAGCGTACTAGTATCAGTGGACAGTGCTTGTGCCCTGCCCTATTTGAATTCTAAAATATGTTCACGATAATAATAATAAATAATAAATAGATTTATTTGCTTAAACCACGGTATTATAAGGTTTTTACAAAATTGGTAAAGTGCACATGTTTCGCCATTAATAAAAATAGCATGCAAATATAAATTGAGTTTAAACAATTTAACAAAGTTAATATGTCAATTCATTGATACATTTAAAAAAATTTAAATTAAAACATTAAAAATAAAATTATCAAATTAAAACATTAAAAATCATAATATAAAAACAAAAATAGATATGTATTCGTAATTCGCTTCTGTAAATAAATTATTTTATGCTATAATAATAGAATGTTCAACTATACATACTAACGATATTTCCGAAAATATATTTTGCAGACAAACTTCACACCTTCTTGGTCGAGTGGTTTGTACACCGGATTTCATGGTGCCGCCATCTCCATCCTCTCATAAGGTCCCGGGTTCGATCCCCGATCGGGTCAATTTAGAAATTATTGTTTTTCTAAATTGTCTCGGGTCCAGACCTGATTATACATAGAAAACACACAGGTGTTTTCTATGTATAATAAGTATGTATTTAAATATTTTAAGTATGTTTATCCGTTGTCTAGTAACCATTTAACGAGTTTCATAACGAAACTTCTCTTGGGCTAGATAAGTGTTTATTATTATTTTATTTTTCTCATTGCAATTTATTAAATTATTATTATTTTGATACAATTTTGAATATGATTAAATTAAGCATATAAATTTATTCAATTCAATTTACTGCATAATATCATAACATATGATACATTTCTATTTAATTTTAAAATTGTATGTTTTGTTTCGAATGTTTTCGCACCTGCATGATTAGCTGTGTGTACACGTTTCTGGATGTCGGTCTTGCACTGTTCTGTTGTAAATGATATTTTATGCTAATGTTGACTTCATCTGTTGTGTACTCCATAAATAAATAAATAAATAAATAAATAAATTGGTGTGAGTGTAGGAAAGGTTTTTTTTACCTATTTACCTGTGTATAAATATTGTAATTTGGTTGACAAATAAGCAAAGTTCCTTAGTATTCTTAGTTCATTGCCAGCTCTTCTTGGTTAATGGTTCTCCTTACCTCCAAATTGGGAGAAGATTCAGTATTTTACTTTAAACTAAATTTAGGTTCATCATTTTTTGATGTCAATCAGTGCCTCAAAAATTCAAATTGAATAAACATTTTGACTATGAAAATAATTTGAGGAGTTTTTATAAAAACATTTCGAATTGTGCGCAGTTCCAATAAAGAATGTAAGATAAAGATGCTAACGAACTCGTATATTAAAATTACAGAACCAGCTAAAACGTATCTCGGTTTCTAAGAAACACATTCAATGTGTAGAATGGCGCTCGACCTGTCAACATATGGTAATTAATTAACTTCTGCAAGCAACATATCTGACGCCATTTAAACGATTTAAATCATTTAATTAAAATTCAACTAAAACCAGTTAATTATTTATTTAAGACTTAGAGGTGTCTAGTTGTTTTTCCTTGTGTTAGCGATGCAGAGTCGTATTTAGTAAATCACAATCAAATTTAAATACCCTATTTCACTTATCCCAGCATATTTTTAAATCTCTAAAATGAATCATTATACCTAGATGCAAAATATCTTGGTTTAAATATTAAAACAAAGGAATGACTGCTCGAAACAAAAGCGATTAGAATTCATTACAAAAAATGGAACTGCTCAATGCGTTATCGAATGGCACCCACTCAAGGCTTAGCCACACACACCTCATACAAGACTAAGCCCACGTCTGTTACTTGGATGTGACTGAGGAGCAACTGCTGAAACTAGAACGTCTGCAAAATCTGGCCATACGTTTTATCTTTGGCTTACGAAAGTATGACCATGTTTCTCACTTTCGTACTGAACTAAATGGATACCGATCAGACACCGCCGTAATGTGCACATCTTTTCCAATCTCTATAACATCCTTAACGACCCTAATTCTCCTTCTTACCTTCGCTCCCGTTTCCAACTCCTGCCCCCACCTTGCCGCTCAAGACGTGCTTGTAAAACAAAGACGATTGAGCTTCATAAAGTCTATATCAACTTCCTCCTAAATTAATTTACAGTCAAAGCAGCGCAGCTATGGAACAGGCTTCCTACGGACATCCAGGATAGTTCTTCCATTATATCCTTTAAATAAATAAATAAATAAAAAGAAAGTCAAGGATCAATTTCTGTCACTTATGTCATCGCAATCATAGGCACTATATTATAACCATGTGTATTATTATCATTATTATATGTATATGTTCATATTTATGTAGTATTATTATGTAGTTTTTATGTCCGAGACCCCAGCGGGATAACCCCTTCAGATTGGCTTCAAATTTCGCCATGATTTAGTTGATATTATGTTTAAATTTGTTAGCAAATATCAAAATTTGTTGACCAATAGTTATCGAGATATCCCATGTTAAAGGGTATCCCGCTGGGGTCACGCTCGTCCAAACTATTTGACCTTAAACGAGCAGGAACGAGACACGCTACTGATATAGTTTTTGTGCTAAGATTTTGTTGATTCAATTATGAATCCATCAGTGAAAATTCCAGGATTCTACCTTCTGTAGTTACCGAGTAATCAAATACCTACTTTTCGTCAAAATTCCTCCGAAAAGTAAGTTCTAGTTGAGGTGTAAGACAAATGGCTACATTCATGAAATCCAGGGAAGATTTTGTTGACTCTGAGAGAAAATTTGTTAGACAAAACCGAGAACTCTAGCTACAGTACATCCTGAGATATAACGCTAATATGGTTATCCCGCTGTGGTCACGGTGTTGATACCTAAACATGGTTTTTCCACAGGAATGCAGCAAGTAGCGAGTTTATGACTATAGCCAAGATTTTGTGGGTGTTAAAATCTAACCAGTTCCTACTTTTCAGTTTCCTAGGTACAGTATTTTAGGAGAAATTAAAATTTATAACTTTTTCATACTAAAAGTACGCGTATAAGCCGACAAAATTAAGTTGGTTCCTTAAAAGGCCAAGATGGCGGCCAATTATTTGTTTAAGGGCCGATTTCGATGAAACTAAAATTGACCACCATTTTGGTCTTTTTAAAGAACCAACTTAATTTTGTCGGCTTATACGCGTACTTTTAGTATGAAAAAGTTATAAATTTTAATTTCTCCTGCTTGCTTGTTGTTAGCTTGTTTTAGGTCAAATAGTTTTGACGAGCGTGACCCCAGCGGGATACCCTTTAACATGGGATATCTCGATAACTATTGGTCAACAAATTTTGATATTTGCTAACAAATTTAAACATAATATCAACTAAATCATGGCCAAATTTGAAGCCGATCTGAAGGGGTTATCCCGCTGGAGTCACGGACATGTAGTTTTTAATAATATTGTAGTACCTACATGTATTAAATATGTATTGTACCTAATATTGTAATTCTTATTTGAGATATTTTTGTTTGCACTTTTGTCGCTTCCTTTTAAACATGATGCTCCCATTCCACCTTATGTTGGCTGGAAGAGATCTCTTTTAGAGATAAGTCCACATTTGCTCACCATTTTTTGTAAACTGTTCTCTGTATGTGTGTTTTTTTGTGCATTATAGAATATATGTTTAAGTATAAAAAGAACAAATAAACTACACATTGACTTTAAAACAAATGACCTCCGAATTTAATTGAGTGTCATTTTCAAACTAATGGGGCGAAGATCAATCGGCTTTCTTTGAAAGCTTAATTATGTTTATTCGAAACCATTAATTCGTGGACCAGTTAGGTTAATCGTTCCGCTTCGAGCTAGTTAAGCCAATTTGAAAGTTTTTTGTGAGATAAGAAGCGTTTACGACTATGGCAAGTGCTACTGGCTCTTTGGAAATAATGACGTGTCCCATGATAGGTAGTAAAGTCTTGCATATTAAGAGACCCTCCAAGTGAACAAAGATAAAAGAGACACATGTGGAAATAATGAAGAACTTAAAGCCACTAGAAACAAGGTAGGGTATCACAGCTGATTAAAAATATGAATATTCAAGAATCATCGAAGAGACGTCGTTAGCTATATAAAAGGCTTAATCAGTTGAAATTCCGTTCCAAGCTGCAGAAGAGTCTTCCTTATTGCGCCAGAACAAATTTGGGCGGAACCCAATTACGAGAAGTGACTGTGCAGTAATAATCGATCAAAAAGAAGACCAGCCTAAAGCCAGGTGCTTCCGAATGAAAACTGCCGAGACCCACCGCCGCGGAGCGAATGGAGCATATCAATCACTTTAATTAATCATTTGAACTGTTTCAAAGGAAACTTAATTCTGTAAAAATCGGCTAAAACGTTCTCACGGACTGATATCTGGTCACACCTCGTCATTCGAGCCGGTCACAATGGTACTTTCTCAACCCGTCATTCTGATCTTTGACCCACGAATTCGTTACCTGATCTCGTATAGCGTTTGTTACGCTAAACGATATTTGAAGTTTCTGAATCTCAGTTTGTTTACAATCTTTAAGTTGTGTGTTATAGACCTTTTACAGCCATATTGAGTATTCAGTTCAGGGACCTAGCGGTTTAAATCGTGCAACGTGAACCTTTAGCACCGTTTTAGGTAAGCATTGCTCTAGTAGCTCGCGCTTGGACACTAATTCGTTTACAGGTGTTAAATGTCTACCTGTTTTAATGCTCCATTCATATGTCTTTAACCACAAAGTATTTTGCTTGTCAACAAAGTGTAAATTTATTGTTGACATTTGTGAATGAATTGGGACCTTAAATGTTTCAAACTAGACTAGCTATCAAATACCTGGACATGTAACATAACGTGTGAGGCTTGAGGGTTTAAAATAGACTTAAAGCGGTTTGATACATGATTGAAATTGGATCGGGTGGTTGGCAGGACGTTAACCCTGCATTCCTTGGATGTAGTGTAAGCGGTTACCTTGTAAGGTGACGCCCAGGCAAGCGGTGACGATTCGCGACACCCACTGCTTAGGTGGCATTCGTAATGTATTTGTTGACATGAATGTTTGACTCGGATTACATTGTCGACACAATTGGCATTTCGGATAGTAAGGTGAATTGATGTTTTGTATCAAGACCTTTTTAATAAGTTTCACAAAATTCGATGAAAATAAATGGTTCATCGAATTGCGAATTTGTTTTTTTTTATAGGCTTGATTTATTCAAGTCTGAAGAGTTTTTAAAGTTATTTTAGTAGCTTCCTGAAGAATTTAAAATAACTTTTCATAATATATATACTTATACATAGTTTGTTGAAATATAAATATTAAAATTATTATTATTAAATCTCTCACATAAAAGAATTTCTGGAGTTTTACTAGGATGCAAGCTACTCCTTGTCATGGCTAAGATTTTAAAGTTCAAAAGATACTTTGAAGAAAGTTCAAATTGAATGGAAAGATTTATGATAGATTTTATAAAAAGGAAAGATATTATCTAAGCAGTACTTACCAAAAAAATGTACAACTCCACCAATATTTCAAAGCGTGCACATTATTAAAAGTAATATCGTTGTTTATAAGTAATGCCTTCTTATTCACGAATAGTTAGGATTATAAAAACTAATAACACCAATAAAAAGTTTATTAAAACCAAAAAAGATGTGGGCAGTGACCAATTTGACGCGGATATGGGCGATATAATAAATAACCAATTAAAAAATTGTAATTGTTTATTTCATAAACAACTTAATTTATAAACAACGTCATAACATTTCTGACTTGGAGACCATTTAAATACATCGCTTTATAGCACACCGTCCATTCGTTATTACTATCCTAATATCACAGAATAATTGATTGTAATAATTAAATAAAACTTAAAGTAAACATAATGAAACTCTATCTGTTATAATTACAATTGCCTGTTTTTTATAATATTATTTATACTCTGACAATATTTGTCTCAAAACAAATAGGCAACGTAAACAATGGAAAGGCTATGCTCTCAAATATCTTTATATATTTTACATAGTTATAAATAGAAGACATTTTTATTTACAAAAGCATTTGTTTAAAGAAATGCAATATAATCATCATCATCATCATCTCAGCCAAAAGACGTCCACTGCTGGACAAAGGCCTCCCCCAAGGATCTCCACAACGACCGGTTTTGTGCTGCTTGCAATATAATATAATATCACAACCTAAATAAAACTTTCTTTGTATATAAACTTCTACAAAATTTGGTCTTGAATACACGCAGCGTGTATGTAAGTATTTCTAAAGTCGAATGAACTCATAAAAAATCAATAAACCAGATTATTTTTCTGACACGAAAGTCATTACACCAATTTTGATTGTTTTTACCATAATTGTATTCGGATAAACGGAGTCGTAAAAGTTTAATGTTGGTTATTAAAACGACTAAATTGATCCCGAGAAGTAATTCTCGGATAAATTGAAAGAAAACTGAGAGATAATATAGCTTAGGGTTCGACTCCATCACCTATTAACATATTTGAAAGTACTGCAATATTTTAAAATAAATAATCTGTATCTGCTCTTAAATTTTGCTAAACAAAAGAAACGTGATAATTAAATGTACTGTAGCTGCGTTGTGATTTATTAATAGCGATTGGATCTTTTTTGCGGTAAACAATTATGTGGAGTCCATCAACATTGAAAATGTTACAAATCGGAGAGCTTAATTAGTTTCATCGCAGTCTCGATCCTTCGCTATCTCGGACAGAACTTAAATTGTGGGAAGAGGAAACAATGTAGCGATAGGAACCTGCAACAAAAACAATTCGTTGTAAACTTTTAGCGGTTTGTTCCGTAACTATGTCTGATCATAAAGATGGCCACGAAGAGTTTAAAGGAACAGCCTTGCAATTATATTTATACCAAAGATTACTTTTTTAAACTAAAAGAAATCTAAATTAATAACAGAATGTGATCAAAAGGTGAGGTCAAGTAAAAATTTATTATCATTGTCAGCCTACTAACGTCCCATTTCTGAGCTCAGACCTTCCAAGGGCGGGTCATAGTCCACAAAGCTGGCCTAAAATATGTTGGTGGTTAAATAAAAGAATGACAAGATAATGCCTTCAGGTAGCTAAATAACTGATTATAGAAAGTCATAGAGAAGAAAACTGTACCTGTAGCTACCTGTGTAGCTAATACTAAATATTTAGCAGCATTTAGCAGTGGTTATAGAAAATCAGAGGAGAAAAGAGGCAAGTTAGAGGAAATTATCCCAATAGAATATGATCTAAGTTTCTTACCGACTAGGATCGTATCTAGTGTCGAAGCCAGGCACGTTGACGACGTTCCACTCATCGTTGGATTTGGCGTAGCTGAACGAGATCTGTTCTCTAAACGTCTCCGACGGTAGCAGCTTCATTTGCTCCAAATGGGAATGGAACTCAGGCACTAGCGTCAAATTCTTTTTCATCAGGTGCTCTGGACAGAAAACGGTGGAAGTTATTGATGAACGACAACATATACGGTCACTATCATTAGGATGTAAACATGGTTACTCTTAATACAACGGAATAAGACTGAAAACTGGTTAAAAGTGTATACGTGACAGTTACATGACAATTCTTGAACATCGACTTCCTGTTTTATCGGAGATGAAGAATTGGCACGTATAATTGTTATTTTTAATGATACAGTAATTTTAAAATGTTGTAACTTATATGGTGGTGCTATCAACAATCCCAGTCTGATAAATTGGCGGAACCAACTTTATAATTACGAAGTGAATTTTTGTTTTCGATTTATCCGGACAAAGTGTACGGTTCGTCTGATGGAAAGTGGTTACTGCAGCTGATGACGCTTGTACATATTACTTACAGTATGTTGCATTGTCAACTTCTATGTCTTAGCTATAATGCTATAATTGGCGTTTTGTATGAAGATTTTTTATAAAATTTTATTTTTCATACTAACGTTTTTTTAAAATTTTCTTATCATCTATTTATTTTAACACTATAAAACTGCAGAGTAGTGTGTTTGTTTCACTAGCTAAATATAGCAGAAAGAAAAAAAGAAGTCCCTTCAAAGCTACAATGAAACAAAAGGACAATGCCGCGAACAAAAAAGTTAGTCAATTTAAAAAAAAATGGGCGATAAAGACATAAAATTAATAATCATTGTTATTACTGAATCATAAGTAACATAGTCCTAATTAAAGGTGTATAATAAAATTAACAACCGGTATTGACTTTTAGAAGTAATACACCTATTAATAAGTGAAAAAAAAATCGTCAATTTCATAGGTTAGGACCCAATAGTAAGTAAGTAAATAGTATATATATTGTCACACTGCGGGGCAAAGGCTTCCATCATTGAAATTAAGTCATCGCTACCATTGATGGGTCTTATACCCATAAGGAAAGCATCGAAAAATCCAAAACACACTTTACCCGACCTGGGAATTGAACCCAGGCCTTCGGGTATCGGGCCGAGCGCTATGCCACCGTGGCGTTATATGTATATGCTTACAGATTTGCATATGCTGTTTGGCGACATTAATAGATAGAGATAGCCAATTAGATACGTTGAAGTATAAGCTTGAAGGTGGTAATTCTCACCAATTATGAAGCCCATGGACACATCGTCAGGCAGCCGTATCGTTTCACAGATACTGATGAATCTACCACCGCTGCAACAAAACGGGTTGGTTAACCTTTGTACGTGCAAATGATTTCAATGGAAGGTGATTATAAAATTATGTTAAAAGCTACGCCGTACCTGGCAACAGATAACATTTTCAACGCCAAACTTCTGCTTATGCAAAACCCCGCACCGCCGGTAGCGAACCAGAACGAGAACATTAACTGAAACAAATCGGGATGGTTAGTTAAGTTGTAATATACAGTTAAACAATGAAATGTTCGTAGTAGAAGACTTAGTTTGGCTCATGTGTATGGTTACTCCTGTCTGCCTAGACAAGTGGCATAACATGAAAAAAAAAAAAATGGAATATAATTATTATTGTATGGGATTTCCATAAGTCCACGATACGTATAAATGACGTTGGATTGACTTTATGACAATCTCATACGTTCATTCTATTCAATTTCTATTCTACTAGCGTTATGCCACTTGACTAGGCCATGTGGTCTCAGAGATTCGAATTTAACGCAAGCAGAATTTACTTATTCGTCCAGTAGAGCAAGTAAAGGCAAACTTCTGATAGTAGATGCTAGATTCTGATGTCATCATACCTTATTCATAGGCTTCTTATAAATCTTGACCGGCTCATAAATCGACGTTCGACCAAGATACCAATCATCTTGATGATTATACTTCTGCAGCACACTCACGAGACGGGGTACGTTCACGTAGTTGTCGTCATCGAAGTGGCAAAACCACCTGGTGGACAAAAAAAACAATTATTAAACCACCGCAAATTTTATGGGCATCGAAAAAGTTTATTACCACGGAGGACGAAATTATAAGGAAAGAGTATCGAACGCAAAATTAACGCAAACCGTCCACTGACCGGCGCGGCGTCAAGCAACCATTAATTTCAACTGTCTACCGCAAAACGAGCATATAAAAACCTGAAAACTTATCAGCTGCCTTCTACTACTCGTATATGAGTAATAAAGAAAATAATTGCAACTTTGTACGGTGCAGTTATAAAGACGTCGCTGTGCGGCCGCATCGGCGCTGGTAATTAGCGTCGTTGTATAATTTAGTGGCATTACTCTCGGCGCAAATAACAGGAGCTGCGCCGGCGCAATCCGTAACTGCGTTCGCGACGCAGTGCGCTGCTCTACCGTGCTATTAGATGAGTTATATTTTATCGACTGCCATTGGATATTGACAATGTTATCTTGTGTTTACTGAAGACGAAAAAAGTGGTAGGCTCATGCCATAATTGCTGTTGGTTTAAAAGGAATTTATTGTGAATATTAATGAACGTACAGAATAAATATAAAATAGATAACCACAGACTACTGACAACTATATCATAGGGTAATTAATTACAAATAGTATGAGAAGGAGACTAGGTTACCTTCAATAATTCCTTTTTTTGTGAGTTATGAAAGTTTGTTGCAAACAAAGCATAACTTAAAGTAGTAGTAGTAAACAGTCTATAATTGTCTATCATTGAAATCAAGTCATCGCTACAATTGATGGGTAATGGCTTAATCACCACGCTTGCCAAATGCGGGTTAGTGATCACAAACCCGGGATATGCATCGAAAAATCCGAAATACACTTTGCCCGACCTGGGAATTGAACCCGGGACCTTCGGGTATCGGGCCGAGCGCTCTGCCACTCGGCCACCGAGGCGTCAACTTGGAAAAGTGCTACAGATATTTCCCCTAGCAGGGTTCAAACCCGCACCCTTCAGACACTGGATCAGGTTCGCTTCCAATTTTGTTATCGTGGCTCTGCTCAACACGCCGAAATTTATCAACACTTTCTAGTCTTACTTTGAGTCAGTCAAAGGAGCCTTATTTAACGTAAACAAATACCTACGCCATCAACATCAGATCTTCAAATATTCATACTAATATGTGATGAATACTAGTATTTTTACAAAAAAATAACTGATTTTTTTGTAAGAATTAGGCAAGCTATATTTTAAATTATAGATATTATTTTATATTATGCTGCACTGTGTCAAAAAATAAGGAGCCTGCTGTGTGTTGTTCTAAGTATGTTTTGTGGCAGGAGCGCGAACAAACCTCGCGACCACATACTGCAATATGGCGTACGGTACGACAAATGGCTCTGCCGCGCCGATACTGGATCGGGTTTCTGCATATCGAGTTTATGTTTGCGTAATTTTAACGGCAACCTAATGGGCTCTATAGGCAGCTGTTGAATTAAAACAGTCTCGCAGCTTGATTTTATGGTTTTCATTCAGAAAACAGTTTCGGAGCTTATTATTATGTTAGTTTAATGTTATAATTTTGTTTTCTTGAGCAACAATTCGAATAACCAGGAATGTAAAGAAAATAAACGTAGGTAGGTACAATATAAACCCATAGGGGCTTATTAATAAGCAAAGTGTAAGCTTGGAGTAGTTACTCCGTGTTTTGCCTCTTTTACTCTAATATAAAATGAAGTTTACATGACGGGAACAAAACACGGAGTAACTACTCCAAGCTTACACTTTGTTGATTAATATGGGGGCTAGAGTTAATGTTTAAGACAGTATGTGAGATGATTTAGACAATAGCCATCAATTGTAGCAATGACGGATACGGAACCATAGACCACATCTTCACAGTGCGGCAGATTATACAGAACACCTTGGTCGTCCAAACAGAACCAGCAGACTAAGCATATCCCCTTGCATCGAGGTGTCAGACAAGGGGATGTGATATCCCCCAAATTGTTCACAAATGCATTGGAGGATGTGTTTAAAACGCTGAACTGGAAAGGACGTGGCACTAACATCAACGGCGAACGCATCTCACACTTGCGATTCGCGGATGACGTCGTCATCATGGCCGAAACGTGGCAGGATTTACGGTAGGTATATGCTGAATGGCCTAGCTGATTCTTCCCAACGCATCGGTCTCCGGATAAAGACAAAACCAAGGTTATGTTCAACGAACATACCATTCCGGGACCGATTGCAGTACAAGGCGGTGCTCTCGAAGTTGTTAAGGAATTTGTCTACCTCGGGCAGATTTTGCAATTGGGCAGAAACAACTTTGAGAAAGAGGCTAACAGAAGGATACAACTAGGGCAGCATATGGGAAATTACGTCGGGTCTTTACGTCGCCTATTCCACAAAGTCTAAAGACGAAAGTCTTTAATCAGTGCGTCCTACCCGTCAAGACATAAGGAGCCGAAACGTGGACGTCACGGTAGGGCTGGCTCACAAACTTAAATATGTCATACTCGTGAACGGGTGCCGCCTGTGGAGGCTGGTCTGCTCTTGCATACTTATCTTATTTTTAGTATTATTTACTATAGTTTGACTTTGTTTTTCTTAAACAATTTTTTACTTTTACTAGAGCCATCATCATCATCATCATCATCAGCCTACAAACGTCCACGTTTACTAGAGTACTGTAGTGGTACTGTATGACATTGTGGAAATTTAAACTTTTACCTGATGTAAATTTGTTATCTTTGATTTTTTTTTTACATTGTTGTGGTTGTCTTCTATATTTTTTGTGTTTATTTGTAATGGAAAGTGTCCTGCATTTTCCAATATTTTTGACGCTGTAAGGGAGAAAAGAGCTAGACACTTGCTGAGTTTCTTGCCGGCTCTTCTCAGTACAAGATCTCCCGCCCAGAGTAGACTTACAAACCGATGGCATAGTGACGTTCACAGGAGCTATTTGTAGTCTAAACTGAATAAATTAGTTTGAATTTAGAATTTTGAACTTTTTTGAATATTAAAGTCGCTCAGCGAGTTATGGAAAGGGCTATGTTCGGAGTTTCTCTGAAGGATCGACTTCAAAATGAGGTGATCCGAAAGAGAACGAAAGTAATGGACATAGCCCATCGGATCAGCAAGCTGAAGTTGCAGTGGGCCAGTCATATTAGCCGCAGAACCTACAATCGTTAATAATAATAATATATTGCATGTGGAGAGGCCTATATCCAGCAGTGGACTAGTAAAGGACTAGTATAGTATACCTTATTAATTTTATATATATTAATGTTTGGGATGTAACTGAAACACATTTAAGTTTCAACGCAAATAATACCGCCTTCTTTAATCACATGAAAGGGTTTTCGGTAAACTATTTATATTATGTTCTAAATCTTATTAATATTAATATAAATAGAGAAGAAGTTCCTAAGCTCTTTGAATGTGTTGCTGAAATTCAAAAGCCAAAATCGGTAGATAAAAAATAGGTCTTTTTTTATCTATGTATCTTATTTTAAAAAAACAGAAGAATACTATTAGGTGTTAACAAATTTATTAACAAACATATAAGATATAACATTTTCTTACAAAAATAATTAATCAATGAAACCCTCTTATTAACTATACCAAAAGATGTTGAACATCGGTTTAAAATCGGTTGCGTCATTTTCGGTAGAAATACTGAAAAATCAGTAGGCACGGCAACACTGGACACACATCACGTATTTGTGACAACGAACAATAGTAACGGTAAAGCTTTTTACAAAATTAAAGCATAATTACCCACGGATGAGCACAGTGGGACCATTTTAACGTACCTACGAGACATTTAGATAAGTAGTTGGTGGCACCGGGCGGTTGTAAATCGTAGGTGAGGCTTAACTTTCGCCGTGTTATCCCTAGGCGAGCGGCTGCTGCTGCCCGAGCCCGTACTTCAGACGACCCGAGCAAAGTGTCCTACACATAAACCCTACACGGATATAGAATTGAAGTAGTGGTCAACGTATTATTATTTTTTCTTTATTTATTAATTAAAGTCTAAGTTTCTTGCAAATAAACTAGGAATAAGCTCCAAATAGTTATACCGTGTTTTCATCCTATCATTGTAAAGGTCATTTGAAATTAGAGTAAAAGAGACAAAACACGGAATAACTATTCGAAGCTTATTCTTTCTTTATTTGTCTTAGACCCTAACCCTTGTACTACAAAACAGTGTTTAAAGTTACACAATAGCCCCCTTATTCATAAAAACTATTTAAGCATTTTTGATTTTATAAATATTGTTTTGTCAACGTTACACAAACGTCATTTTGTATTTGAGAAAAAGAGACAAAACAATAATTAACTAAATAATGCTTAAATAGTTTTTATGAATAAGGGGGTAGGTAGCTAAATATGAGTTTAATATATTGTGTCTCTGTCTCATTATATTAGCTAAAAAGTGACAGCATCTGTTTTAAGCATTGTCTAACTTTAGCCATCGTGGTGTAGTAACGGTCAGTTACGGACTTATATTTAGACCAGGGGCCCGACCGCATAACCGATCGCTTTGACTTCGTGTGTGGTTTATGACGTCATCTGGTCGTTTCGTGCCGCCTATGAAAGCAATATCGAAAGCTATAGCCTTTAGCTTTTGATATTGCTTTCATAGGCGGTGCGAGGTAGCAAGATGACGTCATAAACTATACGCGTAGTCAAAGCGATCGTTTAGGCCGATCGGGGGGCAGTTTAGCTTCAGCTCTTAGGGACCGTGTACGTATTGCAACGGGGATACATTATTTCAGACAGTCCAGGGCTTGTTATTAGTTTTACTGGGTTGTACAATCACTTTTTCGAGGGGTATATATTTTTAAATTTCTTGTTGATTTTCTGTCTTTTTAAGTTTCATATTTGCATAACAAGGTGTCTTTACTATAACAGGTCCTAGCCTTGTCTGTTTCGGGAATGTAGAAAAGAAGAGCTTGTCCTAAGTCTTCCTGTCTAGCTAGCACTATATTGTCTCAACAACAATGGCAGTAGCATTGTTGTGTTCTGTCAGTCTGAGTTTGAGATAAGATAGCTAGGTCGTGAGTAGCTGCAGATTTCGAGTGAAGTGTGCCGTACCGTACAACTGTACGGTAATAGTAGTAATAGTAATTTTGTATTTTTAAGCTTATACGTGTCTAACAAAAGCAATAAGCGAACGTTAAAGGGCGGTATCTATACATCATTCTGAATACAATGACAAAAAATGGGCTCAAGTTTTATAGTGATTTTTCAAAGTTATGTTTTCAAGCAAACTAAATCAGTTAAAATAATGCACATCATAAAACATGCTGTATCTTTACTAACACGCACGCAAGCGTCAATAAAAAGATAGTGTACAGATACAAGTACACAATTGAAAACCATTGTATGACATTCATACACACACGGCTATCTTTGTGTGCGTGTAGTACAGCTGCATTTTTTGGTGAATTATGAACATGTTTTGTTGATTATCTCGGTAACGAGCCTGTAGTTTTAGACCAAATTTGGTGAGCTTGCTCAGTGTGATGAATGGATGCTCCCCTTAAACGTTCGCTTATTGATATTGTTAGACCCTATATAGTATTCTGTAATGCAAATTTAGTAAGAACATTAAACAAGTATATATAATTTAAATTAAAATACTTTTACGAATACATATTGATTAATAACACCAATGTGTAAAATGAACGTGAGTAGATTCGTTAAAATTGCTAAATTCAATGTGCAGTCTCCGCGTAAACTTTAGAAAACAAATATATACAAGAAAGTACAGGGCCACATCCAGATGAATTTTATGTCTTCAGCAAGGGTTTACTCAAGGTAGCGTCACTGGGGACCGATATAAAAAAACTGTTTAAGCCTAAGCGACCAGAATCTTGGACGCTTTGATCTCATTCTCGTTCAATCTAGGTCATTTGAACAAGTTGATAATATTGGTTTAGTATACAAAATAGTCAAGTTTTTGTCGCCAGTTTGGTTTGATTTCACCTAGAATTATGTAAAATATAATAATAAAACGGTATGTAAGTATGGTAGGATGGGTTACAATACTACTTTTGAATGTAGCGTAAAATTAATCATAGAAAGTTGTAAAACATGTAAACCTACCTACGTACGGTATGATTCTGGAGGTGGTCACACTAGAGACGCCTAGAATTCTAGGGACATCCATTTTATCAGATATTGAAAGATCTATATATATCAGATATCTATCTATAAGAGGCACGAGCCTTCCCTAGAGAGAACGGGCCATAAACCACCACGCATGCCCAGTGCGGATTGTTAACGACTGCTAATGCAGCCGGAACCAACGGCTTTACGTGCCTTCCGAAGCACGGAAGTGCTCAAAATGACACATTTTTGGTCGCCCATCCGATGACCGGCCTCTGCGAAAGTTGCTTAACCTCAGCACTCGCAGACCGGGCGCGTTAACCATTGCGCCATCGAGCTCCTCGCGGTAACCATTGTCACCTCAAAAGTAAGCAAAGACATCCCAGATATGCAGATCAATAAATAGATAATACACACGCCTGCACCGGCTACCACAAACTGTCTCAGTAGACTTTGAACTTTATACATATGGCTAAAGGTTGAACATTTATTGAAGAAACTAACTGTGCTCGCGACTTCAACCGCGTGGAATAGTGACTTTCGGCAGCATTTTTAATTTTTTAGGCTCTTGTTCCCGTTTCGGCAACATTTTTCACTGATGCTTCGCTCCTATTGGTCGCAGCGTGATGTTATATAGCCTAAAGCCTTTTTCGATAAATGGACAGTCCAACACAAAAATAATTTTTCAATTCGAACTAGTAGTTCTTGAGATTAGCGCGTTCATACAAACAAACTCTTCAGCTTTATAATATTAAAATAGATATAGATTTGACAGATAAGGGTAGGTTGATGTTTAGACGCCTGCATACATGAAACAGTGCTACCTGAGGTTAAGACGTCTTCCTTCAAAAAGGTATTTTCTGTTGATTTCAAATAAAAAACAAAAGAGTAACACTTTTAATTTTATTTTTTTACGGTTTTTCTTTTTCTTTTTAAACATAAACACCTACCTCTTTTATACTACAAAGCACCTGCAACCAATGTTTGATTATCTCAGCAATACAACCCCCAGTGTGGAAGTGAGTCATAACATAATTTCTCAGGGGAAAAAAACAAGAAAGGTCCAACAAAAACATTCGTCGGGTGGAACGACTGTGCAAACGCGTGAAAATCATTGTTGGCCCAACATAATATTGGAGTTGCTCTCCAGAAACCATTACGGCTGTTGTGCCGTTGTGTTCGGCCGGTGTCCACAGATTAAAAAGGCTTTGACTCGACGAAATCTCGGTAGGTGTGGTATGTTTGCGTTTTAACAGGTTTCGAGAATTGGTATCGCTAAATGTGTAACAGAATGAATTTTTATTTTAATCAGAAAACTAAATAATTTTGCGTTCCATTTTAATCAAAGGTTTATAACCTGGATTAATGCAAAGTACTTTGTATAGGTATCATATGTAGGTACCTTTATACCCAAGTTTCGACCGAGTGGCACCGGTCGTGGTCACGGGCTGTCTGTCAGCCGTTATAAATCTTTGATCCAATAACTTTAATCAATACTATACGGGAATGAGCTCGTTATAGCCTAATTTGGTTTGGTACGAAAGCACGTAAAGCTGTTAGTCCTGACTGTTGTCGTACGATGCAGTGAAAACCCACTAACCAGCATAGGTATGACCCACTGTCCCTAGCGGAACCACTCACTGTCCCACTGGATTCCAGTGGATAACCCAACACGCCGACGCGACGTATTTAATTGTTGTTGTTTTAGTGTGTGCCAACAAATGTATTTCTTTCTTTCTTTTACATGTGCTATTGTTTGTGAGGAAAAATTTGACGCTAGCAGAAAGACGCGTTTAAACTTATAGGTTGATGATGTTGATGATGAAGATGATTCAGTGCTGTTAACATTAATATCGTAATCAGCTTTAAAACAATGAGCAACGTAAATTTAAAAAAAAATGGTCTAACGAAATTTTTTTCGCTTGCACGTACTCATATTGTATTTAAAACACGTCCTAAATATAGAATATCATGAAAATGGTAATATGAGAACGTTGCTGCAAAGCTGTACAAACATATTCTGTGTTCACACAATTCCGTGCGACCCATAATATCATTAAAACGGTAAAACAAAACCTCGCGACCAATATTTATACAGACGACCTTTTAAAAACAGGAGTTAAGAGCATCTTGTTTTTAATAATAACATATCTCTTAGCGTATGCTAACTTTGAACTAAAATACTGGTTAAAGAAAGATAATATTTGTAAGTTATACATGTGTGTGTACGCACTCATCTTTCTCATTATTAAAGCCACCATGTTGCATTAGGAATCATAAAACATTAAACTGCAATCAGTCTGTTATTACGTTGCGCAGAACCTTATTATAGTAGTTTATGCAACTGTCATATAATGAAGGGTATTAAAACACGAGTGTGAGTTTATGAAACGAGCGCAGCGAGTTTCATAATAGTAACGAGTGTTTTAATACCCGTGTTATATGCAGTTGCATACACTACTTTATCTTCACTAATGCAATTAGTCAAACAACAAGAGTAAAAGCTGACAATAGTTTATTTATAATAATTGTTTAAATTTTGGATGGTACAATTTTGAAAGTTAATGTTAATTATTGATCCAGCAGCTGTAGCGGTCGCGGGGCAAGCAGTAGAGCTCGTAGACGGAGTTGAAATATTTATAATTACTTCATTCGTCTTGTTTTCTATACTGTTCAAGATCGTATTTGAGACTTGAATTTTATTCATTAAAGACTCATCAATGTAGCTTTCAGCCACAGTAGAAGACTTCCACCCCCCGTGTCGTTTCAGTGCGGTCAAATCACCACCGCTATCTATGAGAAGGGTCGCCGAGGTGCGCCGGAAGCAATGCCCCGTGTACAACGCTGGGTTAGGCAGATTCAAAAAACTTGCGATAGTTTTTCCCAAAACACCAAATTTATTAATACCAGTTCTATGATCGACGCACTTCCCCGATCTATAGCTCAAGAAAAAGGCAGGGTTTCGACAGGGGGTGCTTGAGCTTGAGATACATAGCCAAGGCAAAAACTATGATTTATGAAGTAGTAAAGTGTAGGTACCTACTACCTAATATATACACAAAGCGCTTAAACGGAGTGTCTAGATAACTTGCGTGTGTAGTACGTAAGTACTAGGTAGATTAAATAACAGAACTAAAATACACTTACCTTTTCAAAAAGATACAAAATATCTGGTGAATCTTTCAGGAACATCTTTATTTGACCTGATGTAAACGTCAACTTTTTTTCCTTGTGTCCTTCTGAACTGCGTTTCTGGAACGCTATGACTTTTGAATACTTCGTGATATTAATATTGTTGTAGATACTCAGTGTGGACTTGAGCATAGAATATTTAGCCCACATAGAAGATGGCTTGAATTTGTCGGAGAGGTCTTTGAGATACACAAGAATGACATTTTCAGAAAATGATGTAGTTTTCTTTTCGATCTTCCATGCCAAAAAGTTATTATATTCTTTTTCATATAATTTTCTAGATTTTTCTGGCAAAAGATTGTGAGTTACTTTTGTTGCCAATTCTAGAATATCCGGAGGCGTACAAATATCATCGTCGCTGTCCATTTTTAACGTTTAATTTGTATTTTAAAAACAAAACACATTGCGAAACATTAAATTCACGCGTACGTGTATTGTCACAGTGAACTTGCCGCCATTAAAATCTAACCAATGAGAGCGCAGCTGCGCGCGCAGGGCCAATCAGGAGCGAGCGCGCGCTGTTCTTTTTTTATTTAATTGGCACAAGATCTTACCAAAGAGTTTTGTGTATGTAAGTTTAGTAGTTTCGACGAAGTTTTCACGTATAACCCAACTGTTTTCAAAAGCCAGCCTAATATCAAAATATTATACAACTTGTATGAGGATTTTGACATAAGGCTCGCCAGGTTAATTGGTCGCGTTTTATTGATGTTATAATGAGATTTTACGATATCGATGTGGATATTATACCATCATGTGAAATTGCTTAAATTGAGTGTTTTGTTGTCTGCGCTATAACAGTAGTAATTATAAGTCAAGTATTGGAAACATAAGTAGAATGTTACAACATTAGTGTAGATAAAAACCTTTATTGTACTTGATAAACATATAAACGAAACAAAAAAGATACTCAACGGTGGAACCTGGAATGAATGAAATAAGAAAACAAAGATTGTATGTATTCTTTCTAAGCGAGCTGAAGAGAGCTTCCTACAACGAGTGCAAGATAACGTAATGACAACGTGATATCAGCTTGCGCATTTTAAAGTAGGAACATGAGAGTATGATTTTGATAACAGTTGACTCTCAAGTTCTTAGGATAAAAGTAAGCGACCTTTGGCGATCTTTAAACTTGCACCGGAGTTTTAAATCTAAATAATGTGTCATTAAGCCTGTTTAACGCGCTGTATTACGAAATAGGTTTTATTATAGCATTAAAATTATTGCTCTATAAATTTACGCAAAGAACTACACACTTCACGCGAATCGACTCGCGTTTGTTGTAAATATTATTTTATACTGTCGACGACGTTTCAAATCCTTTGGATCAGGTCTCGGTGAGAACCTTTGATTATCATGTATTTGATGTATTTTGTATTTTGTTACACACACTATTTCAAAAGATCGCCAAACGTAAATACTATTATTAAAATGCATAAAATAATAAACATTACAATTTTATTAATTAGCACCAGCAGTTCTTTGAATCCGGTGTGTAAAAAATCGTGGATCAAAAATCAAGCCAAGTTAAATAAATAGATGAATAATTTGTTCACACTATAGGCACTTGAATAAGTTGCATAATGACTAATGAGAGATTGGAATGCAAACGTCCATTTAATTAGCATGTACGTAGACAAGCATAAGCAAAATAATAAAAAAATGCAAATAATTTTAATAGAGGCATTGATAGACGTTTTAAAGTTTACCTACCTATAATGTTACATTTCCTGTAGCATAATTGTAGCGTACGGATCCAAGCCAGTCATAATAACAGGGCAGATTAATAAACATCCATCATTTCATATGTAACAAACTTGCTTTGATTGCCTTATAATTGCTGAGATCTGTCATTTTGATGGGCTAGGTAACACGATAGAGTTAATAATTATGCAGCATCAGAATTTCGCTCTGGCTGATTCATCAATATGATGTGTCTGTTGTTCATATCGCATTGGTGGGTACAGACCTTTCCATATGGACGTACTTGAAATCAGGCTATAAGCCACCACGTTTTTTAAGGGTAGGTGATAATGAATCGATGGAGGAGCTCGATGGTGCAGTGGTTAACGCGCCCGGTTTGTGAGTGCTGAGGTTAAGTAACTTTCACAAAGGCCGGCCATCGGATGGGTGACCAAAAATTTATCGACTCGAGCTCCTCCGTGCTTCGGAAGGCACGTAAAGCCGTTGGTCCCGGGTGCATTAGCAGTCGTTAACAACCACCAATCCGCACTGGGCCCGCGTGGTGGTTTATGGCCCGTTCTCCCTATCCATCCATAGGAAAGGCTCGTGCCCCAGCAGTGGGGACCTAAATTAAGCTGATGATGACGATGATGATAATAACTGCAGAAAGTGTGTGAAGACCAGAGTCGTGATGTTAATCCTGTACCACGATATTATGCTGAGTGGGAGCCATTTCAGGGCCACTAGTTTTAAGTGTTTCTATGTTATGCATCAACTTATTGTTTTCTTTGTGTGGCAATGAATAAATGCTTTTATTATTATTATTATAGAAAGTGGCACCAAATGAACGGGCGATGATTAAATTTGTTTATAATATACTGGCGGCCGCTCGCGATTTCACCCGCGTGGTTCCTGTTCCCGTGGGAATATCGGAATAAAAACTATCATATGTGTTAATCCAGGTTATAAGCTATCTGTGTGCCGAATTTCATGCAAACCCATTCAGTAGTTTTTACGTGAAATATAAAAATAAATCATAATTTCCGAATTAACAAATTTGTAATAGCGTATGAGAGTGTGAGTGGGTAAATAAAATATTTATCCTCCTTGTGCTTGTATTCCGACAGTTAGAGATAAGATAGCCAGTTGCTCAGTAATTGAGGATTTCGGGCCCTTCCCTTCAGCCTTATCGTCATTCCATCAGGTGAGGTTTTTGGCCAAACGCTATCCCGTAATAAAATATGATCTGTTCACTGGCCGTGAGATAATTTATTGAAGATAAGATAAAATAAGATATTTATTTATTTGCACTTCGACATGGGCTAAAAATATATTACAACAGAAATAGCTAGATCACATATAAAACTTGTATTAAAAAAAACAAATATAGTTTTTGTGTTATGCAGAGTTATTTGTTAAACATTAAGAAAACCCTTTATCACTTATTCTTTAAACCTTCCTGAACTAATTTTTTTGTACAACTTTAGGATATTCACCAAAAAAAAACCTATCATACAAACGTACGTGACATAACGTGACATAACGCGTGGTGTAAAACGGTGACTGCACAGCTGGTACTCGTTTTGTCAACAATATATATTTTTAATTTACGAAAGTTGTAGAACAATTCTGTTTTTCTGTTTCAGGATGGTGAATAAAATATATGTTTTAGGCGACGCACCGCTAAACAATTAATCTAAAACAAAGCGTTTGCGCCCCGTACCATAAGAAAAACTGTTTTTTCCTTCAAATTAAAACTACAACTTATTTTTAAATAATGAACTAGCATAAGTGTGTGTTAAGACTAATCTACTAAGAAAATTTCGATGCTGAAATCGGTCTGGTTTGCCTGTTAAATGCAAATCTATGTTTTAAAAGAGGTTACTTTGATATTTTTTTCTCTGTTATAAAAGTTGACAAATCGTGTTTTTGCAACTAGCAAAATGAAGTCAATTAAATGAAAAATCATGTCATCAAATATCACTTTCATATGTTTTGTAATTGTTGAGAAAAATCAAGATCCCTGCAACGTAAATTTTCAATGCGTCGCCTTAATTGGTTATTAATGTTTTACAAAAAACCCTGTTTAAATTAACATAAGAAGGTGTAAGTTAGACGAGCTCGATGGCACAGTGGTTAACACTCCCGGTCTGCGATTGCTGCTGTTAAGCAACTTTCGCAAAGGCCGGTCATCAGATAAGGACCAAAACATTATCATCACGTGCTCCTCTGTGCTTCGGAAGGCACATTAAACGTCCCGTCTGCATTAGAAGTCGCTACCAACCACCAATCTGCACTGGGCCCGCGTGGTGGTCTGTGGCCCGTTCTCCCTATCCATCCATAAGGCAGGCTCGTGCCCCAGCAGTGGGGACATAAAAATGAGCTGGTGATGAAGAAGGTGTACTCACTTCTTTCCGCTGTCCAAGAAGTGGTCGTATTCCACAGACATTTTGCAGCAAAGATGTTTGCGTTCATGCGACGCCGAACAGTTCGTGTTCACCATGTGGCCATCTAAAAAGAACAAAACATATCTATTAATAAATAATAAACATTTATTCACAGTACAGTACATGATGGAGGTAGTCCACTTAGAGCACAAGACCGAAGCGCACATGCGCGAACAACAAAAGGCCTAGTCCACGAACAGCACATATAAATATTTTAGGCATGTGCTGTTCGTGGATTCAAATTTATTTTACATTTTTGTCCATACAACTGCTGAGTTGTAGATACTGTTTAAGCCTAGTGCTGGCTGCTAATGTATTTCTTATACAGGACGTTATTAAATGAAAGGTGCTAAGATACAGTAGTTAGGATGAATATAAGGCCGAGTCCCATTTCCCGGCTATCATTACCAGGATTTTATTGCTGCAAATCGTCTACACGCACAATGTAATAAACCAATTACAACATTTTAGTTAGGGTAACTTCTCCGTGAATTGGGTGGCACTGATTGGTGCTTGAGATGGCAGTCGTTAGAATCCCACTGACTCGCCATTTGGCCAGTGTGGTAGGTTATGGTCCGATCTCCCTATGTCTATTCACTGTAGCCTTGCAGAGGCCCAAGTTATAGCTATCAGGGAACACATCAGCAACAAGATCTTCGCACTGCTGCTGAGCTGTTCGCATCTATACAGGGTCTAACAAAATCAATAAGCGAACGTTAAAGGGCGATATCTATACATCATTCTGAATACAATGACAAAAAATGGGCTCCAGTTTTATAGTGATTTTTCAAAGTTATGTTTTCTAACAAACTAAATCAATTAAAAAAATGCACATCATAAAACATGCTGTATCTTTACTGACACGCTCGCAGACGTCGATAAAAAGATAGTGTACATACACGACACAACGGCTATTTTTGTGTGCGTGTAGTACCGCTGTACGGGTTTAGAAAGGGTGTATCTTTTGGTAAATTATGATAATGTTTTGTTGATTATCTCGGTGACAAGCCAGTGCTCAATGCTCAGTGTGATGTATGGATGCTCCGCTTAAACGTTCGCTTGTTGATATTGTTAGACCCTATATATAAAAATCAATAGCTGTTCGTTTGTCTCGCTAAAACTCGAGAATGGCTGGAACGACTTGGTTAATTTTGATTTTGAAATAATAGTAGAAGTTCAGGGAAGGTTTAAAGGGTGAGAAACATAAATAAGTAACGGAAAATACGAAAAACGATAATTTAATTTTCCAATACAAAATAATTTGTTTGTTTTGTTGTTATGGAAACTGTCAAAGCGGTACGAAGTCCGCCGGCTCAGCTAGTTAATAAATAATTAGGAATACGCTGATAATTCTGATGATTTTTGAAATACCATTAATATTCTTATCCTTGTATTTACTAAAACCATTTTGGCGCAATGGCATTCAGAATGTATTACAATTTAACTTTCAAAGAGAAATTGCATTGTAGTACAATGGAGTAAAAGCAAAATCGCTATGGCAAATTGCGACAACAACGGAGCGACGCGACGCAGTTTAAAGTTTCTGCATGGAACGATATCAAAATATTTGTGAACATTGTCAGGTGGAATGGGTGTTGAACATTGAGAGTTGCACAAACTTACTCGTCTGGTTTTGGTGCTGACGGTTCTCGATGTCTGTGAAGAACCAGATCTGAAACAAAAAAAAAACAACGTGAAATATTGATTTCAATGGAAAGCTTGATAAGGTGACATGCGACTTTAGATAACTAAGGGCTGATTTTTCAATCGTCAGTTAAATTTATTCATTGAATAACTTTGATATGATGACAGATTCTCCTTAGAAAATATGTCACAATGACAATATTATTCGTTGGATACAACTTATCTGAGGATTGAAAAATCGGGACTAATCCCTGCAGGTGTAGTATGTGTCTACTGTATGGCAAAATATGGTGACACAAGACCAAATATCTGTATAACATCTTCCGTCACATTAGGATGCTTTGGTAGCTGTATAGTAAATAGCCTAGATGCTATCATAGTAAATAGCCTACTATCCCAGTGTTGGGCGAACGCCTCCATCATCTAAATCAATCATATATATTTTTAAGTGCTTTTTTTTTAAAAGTGCTAATCGCACTAAAGCTGAATTAAATTTTTATAAAATACAGTAAAAAAATTAAATGCCTACCCGACCCATATATATCTACATGGTCATCGGTTGCAATAACCGTTGGATAGATGGCACTCTGCTGCTAAGAAAGCATTCAAAAAATTCAAAAGCAGTGACAAAATTCAGCGCTTACGTCCCTTTCGGTAGCATAGCGGTCAGTGCAGCCGCCCGGATTGCGGAAGACCCAGGTTCGATTCCTGGCTGGGTCGGGTAGGCGTTAAATTTTTTCACTGTATTTTATAAGCATTTAATGACTACGCTTGCCAAATGTGGAGTTGATCACTAACTCGAGCTATGCAGTGGCGTCTATAGCTGTATATTGGTATGCTAATATTATTTATTTATTTATTTGTCTTCGGAAGACCAACAGCACGCGAAACATACATACATTCAGATTTAGGTAACAGATGGCCAATAACAGGTCTCCACGTTTAAAAACAGATTAATTAACAAGGTTTTTGTGGACAATAGAATATCAAATAATTAAAGAATATTAAAAAACAAAATAAAAACTAATAAGTGGGATATAAAGTTCATTTAATTAATTATTTACTAAAGAAATCTTGACTTAATAGTCGCCTTGCTGTTGCTATGCTAGTATATATCAAAATTGTTTGTTTTAGAAAACTCATTTAGACTTTTGTTTATCCGTTGTCTAGTTAACCACTTCTCGAGTTTCTTAAGGAAGCTGTTCTTGGGGCTAGATAATTGGTGTGAGTGTGGCAAACATTTATTTATTTACATTTATTTTTTTATTATACGATTATAATATATTTTATTTTATTTTGTTTAGGAACTCCCAACTAAATAAATACTTTATTGCAACCTGCAACGCTGTTATCTGAGTAATACAAATGATAGTTATTAAACGCTAGAGGATGGATAAGATACCTACATCTATTTTTTTATATTTATATAGTTTGGTTTGATCGTTATGTATCAATGTTGTATTGTTCAGGTTCAACAAAGTCGCCAAAGAAATTCGTTCTGACAGTAATTTGATGAAACTAACGAACGAAGATGAATTGGAAAGTAATATCTTGTTGATCTTGATGGAATATTAAGGTAAATTTTTCACCATACTAGACAAGATATACTTAAAGGGCAATCGTTTTTTAGCTAAAATGCTTTTTACAAACAAAACAAAGGAACACTAAGAACGTTTACACAAAACGAATGAAAAGCCTTAACTTGCGTCACGCAACGCACAATAAGGAAGATTTTAACCTTTCATTTTCGGGCGAATGGCGAGGTATTGTGCTATCTCTCCTTGCATTTGCGTGTCTGGATATTAAAGACGACCCCACTTGATATTTCATAGAGGTGGCAATACGCAGGCCTCTGTTGAGGAAAAGTAAGAGATTTCTACCGGGGAAACGCCAATTTGATGAGATACTAAAAAAAAATATTTTAGCAAGTTGCGTACCTAAGTAAAAGCGTACGTCAAGTCAAACCATGTTTTTTTTTTAGTTGATAGCTTCGTGCGATTAGCACATTTAGCCAGTGTCAAAGTAATTTTCTTACAAATAATACTTATATAAACAATATTTCCTTATATGATGATAATGAATGATATTAGAAATGGGAAGTGAGAAATGATATACCCCCCAACCCCTCGAGTATCTCAGTAAAGATGTGGGGCTTTACTAAGTCCTCACGCGAGCTTCTTGAGAGAATTTGAAAAGTGACGTTGCACTGTTTTGTTTCATTTGCCAACACTTATGCACACTCGAACACTTAACTGTTAATAATCCACCATTATTTCACATAAATATTCGACATAACACAAATTTTGGAAAATAAGACAAAACCGCAGACATGACATGACGCTTCACTTTCCCGCCAAGAACCTAAACCATGTTTTTTTTTTTTAGTTGATGGCTTCGTGCGATTAGTACAATTAGCCAGTGTCAAAGTAATTTTTCGTACAAGTAATACATAAATAAACAATATTTCCTTAAATGATGATGAATGATATTAGAAATGGGAAGTGAGAAATGATATACCCCCCAAACCCTCGAGTATCTCAGTAAAGATGAGGGGCTTTACTAAGTCCTCACGCGAGCTTCTTGAGAGAATTTGAAAAGTGACGTTGCACTGTTTTTTTTCATTTGCCAACACTTATGCACACTCACGAACACTTAACGGTTAATAATCCACCATTATTTCACATTGATATTCAACATAACACAAATTTTGGAAAATAAGACAAAACCGCAGACATGACGCTTCACTTTCCCGCCAAGAACCTAAACCATGTTTATTAGCAGCTTGAGCAATTTTATTTTTTATTTTGTTTTAGTTGATGTCAAAGTAATTTTCTTACAAGTTATTTAAATACATAAGTAATATATATTTTGTTAATATATGATTATGATGAATGATAATGAATGAATAAGAAGTGAGAAATGATATACCCCCAGCCCCTTAAGTATGTAAAGATGTAGGGCTAAGACCTCACGCGGACTTCTTGAGAGAATTTGAAAAGTGACGTTGGACATTTTTGTTTTGTTTGCCAACACTCATGCACGTCCACGAGCACTTAACGGTTAATAATCCACCATTATTTCCTGACAAGAAGTCCGCAATTGTCTTTTATAGTATCTAAACTAAGTAGGTGTAGTAGTTAAACTCTTTCCCCCTACAAATAAACAACGAATAAGGTTCGAATAGTTATTCCTTGTTTCGTCTCTTTTACTCTTATTTGAAATGACGTTTACATGACAGGAACAAAACACAGAATAACTATTCGGACCATATTCTTTGTTTATTTGTAAGGCGGTTTATCTATTTAGCTACCATTGCGAAAAAACCTAAACGCAATTTCAATATTATAAACAACACACGAAGGAAGTAGTAGTTATTTATCTCTGAAGTAAAAAGTAGTAATCTATAGTATTATTAGGTGAAGTAAAAATTTTGTACCACTTTTTTATGAAAATTGCGCGGACGGAGGAGTATGAGATTTCGCTATAGTTTTTATAGAGAAGGATATGTTTAAATAGACAAGGAGTACAGAATAATTTTTTTTTTATTATGAAGCTGTAGATATAACTGGAGAGGCCTGTTAGTTGAAGCAGCTTTGTCCTCCTTGTTTGGTGGGAGGTATTCATCACACTAATATTAGAAATGCGAAAGTTTCTGTGTAATGTGTGTATATTTGTTGCTTCTTCACGCTGCAACGGATGGATGGATTTAGATGAAATTCGGCATACAGATAGTTTATAACCTGGATTAAAAGATAGAATACTTTTTATCCCGATATTCCCACGGGAACGGGAACCACGCGGGTGAAACCGCGAGCGGCCGCTAGTTGTCAATAAATCAAATCTGCCGATAAATGGGTAAACCAAAATAAAGTTACCACTAATAGGTAAACTAAAATAAAATCGCACACGCAATTTGAACTAATAAAATTAATATAATATTAGACGAAAATTTAAAAAACTTTTAAATTTTTAAAAACGTATTTTCATAACATTACCCTGTTCCGAGAACTGTATGTAATCTACATTATATACCGACTTCTAGGGACCTAGTCATGTGGCAATACTGGCCGCTATTAAATATTTAAATGTCATATTGATGCAGGGTGTCATGTTTAGTTGTCGGCTCAAGTTTTTATATTAACTAGTGGTCACCCAGTGATCGAAATTCAACAATTCGAAATGTGTCAATGCCGCACACATTCTATCTTTTTTAATGTTTCATTGCTAAGGATACAATCCGTGCAGCCTTAATAAAATTACGGTCGAACTTCGACCACTGGGCGATTGCAAGTAATTAAATAAACTCACATTGTTAAAACTTTTATACTTCTTACTGTACTTAAAATGGATGTAATAGCCAGTATATTTTGATCGTCTTGAGAAAACTTGTATTATTGGAAAACGAACGAAATTCATAAACTAATCAATGTATTCTAAAGTTTACGCAAATACTACACATCAAAATAAACAAAATATATTCGCGTTTATATTACAGGTAGACTCTGCAAAAGTTTAAAACATCATCAGGCTGAGAAAAAAAACGAACGAGCCTTACAGTAGTCGCATATGATGTGTAACATTTAACATCTCAACTTTTGAACTCATATTACAATAGAAAATAGAATATTTAATTAACAATGACGGATATTTTTCTCTCTTTTTTTAATATTGTTTAAAAGTCTTACACACGAAATGAATTAACGAATATAGATTTACAAATCATAAAGAGAATGCAGTAAATACTCATTAGAAGACATGTCCCACATTGTTATCCTGTTACACTGTTACGATCACATTTCTACGAAATTACTCCCACAGATATTACGACCTACAACGGACATTGGGCTTAAAGTGTCGATCACTGGTGGCTTCCCCGACTAACACGTAACAGTTACAGGATCACACTGTTACGACCCTACTTCTGTCCCTTTTTTACGAAATCACTCCCACAAACTGAACATATAGAAGGCGAGCGGAAAGATGTTTACACATTAATAAAATGTTATTTAGAAGCAGGTTGTACCTGCTTATATAGATAATCTTATTTAAATATATGGGATGTAAAAAGTCATCAAAGTAAAATTTATGTGTAATAAAAAGTATTGTCATGTAACCAATTTCGTATCATTTTAGAGAAACATAATAATAATAATGATTAATTATGTAACTTTATTTGTCTCTAACAAAAACACGGTATACAGAAGGGGTAACATCCAAGCAGATTACATATTAGAGTCAAAAGGGTCTATAGCTTAGTGATTGCAGGAGACCCACAAACCCTGTTATTCTGCCATAGCCTTACATTTATGCATGGTTCGACTGCAACTTAAAGTTAAAAATAAACAAACTAATTGTGTGTCAAAAGAATTGTGGTTATGGGTTAATAAATCGAATCATTGCCTTTTTAAGATTTTGACTGATTGCTTGTAGTAAGTGGTGTTAAACTGGTACTTATTTAGAGAAAACGCTTCTATTACCGATTTATATTATGTATACCGAGATATTTATTGCAAACAATTTTAGTTTTGTGAGTCAAATGTAGCTTAAGAGATGAACAAGATCAATTTGATATCGAATATGAAACGAACCTTTTATATCGGAAATCAAACAACCTTTTTTTCACATAAACAAACAGAATTCATGGATACAGTATTTGCTTTATTTTTATTATCACACTTTCATAACAGCAAACATTTTGTGGAATGCACAATTGTTGAACACATGATTCATACTGTCTGGCACTGACTGACTGACTGTAACATAACTTTCTTTTGAGTTTTTGTATACTAAGGGTCGCATAACTCATTGTAAAATGCACTGCACTTAATAAAAAAAGTATACAACATACAACGCCAAAAAATAATGTTATAAATTATAAGACAATATTTGCACAAAATACAGAATTATGAAATTTCCCAGATACAAAAATGTTCCAATGACTTTTAAATAGTGTATCTTTTTACAAGATGATCTTTTTGATTTACTCAAGTGCGTCGATGAAATTAAGTATACTTATATAAAACTAAATTAGATTTACTTTTTTACATATATTCAGTTTCATTAATTAAATATGCTCGATAGCGCAGAGGTTTGTATGTCCGGATTAAGATATATCGAAATGCCTTGTAAAGGATGGATAATCATACTAAAATGTCTTCTCATGATCTTCTATGCCTCGAAAGATATGTTAAACCGTTGGTCTCGTTTGTTGGCGTAAATTTAGACTTATTAAAGCCACTAATTAGTATTAGGCATACTTGGTGGGTTAAGACCCGATCTCCCTATGCGATATTGTTCATGTAAAAAGAACAAAGCCCAAGATCTGTGGTTTAAAGGTTGATAACGGTGCCGGTGATAAATTAAAAATGATTAATCCTTTTGAAATAAAAAAAATATAGGTTGTCTTTTGGTTCATGTCATGTAGGTAGTACCTATATTTTTAGATGTAACTATAAGAAATATTTTATAAAGTAGGTATTGTGTAGTAAGTAATTTGAAGAACTGCAATGGGAATAAAGCCGCGTATAATTAAGACATTATAATTATGTCCACCTTGCAAAAAAATCTCATTATGTCAAGACAGTCCTCTCGGTCATTCATTACACTACGGCGGTACTTGTAACAAGTAAGCTCGAGAGAGTCCTCCACGAAGAATAAAATGTCTTTTCAGCGATTTCCCCTTAAAAGAAAATTAATTTAATTTAATATTTTTTTCCCTATAAAAAATATTAATTGGCGCCAAAAGGGTAAAAAAATCATCAATTTCTTTTATTTTTTTCTATAAGTTATTTAGGGTCTATATAATATTATTTTATATTTTCCGATCTCGTAACGCATTAAGAACTTTTCATTTGAAATTATCAAGTTGAAAAAAAAATTGATTCATGAAGTATTGTTTTTTAGTCTATTTGATATTTTTCGGATGGACGTAATTAAACCTGTCATTCTAATATTTTATATGCTTTTTATTTTATTTCTTAATTTTTATGGGTACGAATTATATTCATTTTTATTTCGTGCTTGAAACACTTTAAGCCATTGTCCCTGTTTAATGTATCATCCATCACTTACCATGGACTTATGTATTATTAGTCCATGCCATTACCTACTTACATTTGGTTGAAATTATGTGTCAAAATCTCTCTCTCATTGTCTTGAGCTCTTCTACTTTGACATACAAAAGTGACTGAAAATGCACCTAACATTAACTAGCAAATGGAACATTAGGAACTTCAAGGGTGAAACTAAATGTGCGAGTAATAATTAATGTACCGTTTGTGACATTGTTGACGTTAAAGCGCGGCAACCACAATCATGACGCCCGTCGGCACAACACACCTTACAACTAATACCTGCGCGGTGAACAAACGTACAGAGAGACGTAGAACTTGGAAAGGACCGTTACTTTTAATTGGAAAATATACTAAACGTATTTTTTTTTATATTAGAAGGAGGCAAACGAGCAGGTGGGTCACCTGATGGGAAGCAATCACCGCCGCCCATGGACACCCGCAAAACGAAAGGAATCGCAGATGCGTTACCGGCCTTAATTAATTAAGGCCGGGTATTTATTATAAAGTCAAAAATTGGATGCTGTGCGTTTACGTTGGCAAAATTGTAAGTGTGCAACGCCTGTGTAAGTGTGTGAAGTTAGGATGAATTTTTCCTCAAAAAGTTAACAATGTATGGAATAAATGTCTAGGATTTTTTAAATGGGAATATCTCACACAGGGATTTGGTTTTTCCTACATTATTGTTCTTACTACCTTTTGCTTTCTTTTTATGTGCCTTAATTATAATAATATAGGTACAAAACACATAATTGACATTAATAAACTAGAAGTGAAAGAAGGTAAAGAAAATCCGATCCCTTCTAGGCAATACTAGATCTTCAGCAAATAGCATTAGACACACCCTGGTTTGTTCATGACATGTTTTGTTACTGTAATGTTTGATGAGATACTAAAATAACTAGCTGGTTTATGACCTTTTAAAACTAAGTGTTCTGACCCTAACTTATATTTTATTATAAAAATTCGCAAGCGCGTTGTTTTGCCCTTTCATAACGACCAATTTTATTGAGTAACGACTTGCCGTGGTCTATCAAGCGTGCTGTATGTTACTATTTATCCCGGTCAAAACATTGTTTTCAAGAGTAGATACTCAAAATAATATTTTTGTAACAAACCGAACCTTAAGCAGGCAAAGCCGCGAGTGAAAGCTAGTAATTAATTATATCCAAAGAACACAAAATAGGTTATTTTTAGATAAAAAAATAGAATAGAACTACATTTTTTTTAAACCTTAGAATTTTTATTTATCAACGGCGAAGGAACGTAAAAGTTTACTATTTAGTTTCCCTTATCGAAGATATAACAACAAGAGGTGACCGATTTCGGCGAAAAGCCGTTGGCTTCTAAGAATCCAATACAAGTTATGACAATATTTAAAATAGCGGAGATAAGCCCCAAAATATACCAGGAAAAAAAACGAGTATACCTGTACAAAAGTCATGGGTATATTATAAATATCATGACAATCATGTGTATATCTACAATACAATAATGTAACTTGAGGAAATCATCCTAAAACGAGGGACAGCAAAAAATCTGGTGCCGATGGTAGGCGGGTAGGGTATACCGTATAATGCAACAAATTAACTAAAAAAGTTTAGTCTCATCAATGTTTACGTGCAAAAATCATGTACCTACTTAATTCATATAGACAAGAAAACAACTGTGCAAAAGCAAAAAAAACATCTAGCCCACGGGAAAAATATTGACCACAAATCAAAGTCGAGCGAACAGTTTCAAGCACAAAAGGGCTAAGCTCGCCACGTGACCGGCGCGCGCCTATAGCCGGGCCGCGCGTGCGCACAGCCCGCGTACAATAGTTATTTATGCTGGTCCTTCGAGCCGGATTAACGGTTGATTATGCACGCTCCAGATTCAGGAAACGCTTAAACGGGCAGTACGGGCACGGCCTCGGCTCGCCATTGTTTGCTTTTGTACGATTTATGTTTGTTGCAGTCAGATAATGCTCGTGGCATAGCCGCGCTGAATTTATTCACGAATCAATTAATAACTCTCTTTACGTTGCCGTTGTTAGTAAATTAACTTGCCAGTTTTGAAACTGATATTGATGCTTCAATGAACAAAATTAAAACGAGGTAGGTACACACAAATTTTTATTATCCTTCATGTGAAGAAGAAATTTTCATTTAGTAATAAATAATGACTTAGTTATCGTCAGTTAAAACAAGCTATATGGGAGGTTTTGTATACTGATCCTCCATACTGTTTCTTTTTAAATAAAAATTATTTACATTTACTAAATGGAAATGTCCTACTTTAATGAACACAGGCTTTTCTAGTTTGTAATAGATTATACATTTTGAGTTGTTTCGTATACTGCGGTCTGCCAAGCTAGTTATTATTAGTTACGTAGACAACCAAATACAGTTTACCTCAGAGTTTGCTCTCGTATTTTAACATTTCCAGTGCGAATTTAATCGAGAACTACGAGTTTGGTATTTATTTAAATGGGCAAGATAAGCGGATTCGTAGAATTTTTCGCACGGTTATATTAGAAACGGCTTTCTACGATTCTGTATATTTCTAAAATGTTGTGTAATAAGTTTCATTTTGTAGTACCCATTTTTGGAATAGAATAGTATTAAACAGACCCTATTTAATTTGATTAATTACAATATTAATGTTTATATAATTTTTAACGCAAATTTTGTTGCGAACAAATTACAAAAATACAAATGTTAAAAAAATTTCCACGAGCAGGGTTTGAACCTGCACCCTTCTGACATACCGGGTCAGGTGCTCTTCCAATTGAGCTATCGTGGTTTTAACCAGCCCGCCGTTATATTATGATCGGATGTTAATGACGGTAGTTATTAATATTATTGACAATCACAATTGTAAGTACTACTGATAGATCTTTATCCTAAGCTTCTTTGAAACCCTTTCACTAACGATTTATGTGGATTATGGTTCAATGAAAACCTAACGGTAATTTAACAGGCAAGTCAACAATTTCAATTAGCACAAACAACTGAAAAATCATTTCCTAAAGAGTCTTAAGACTTGCCAAAGTTTTATCGAATAAAATTTAAGAAACAATATCCAAGCTTATGGCTACCTAGTAATCTGCTAAGAGTGTTGGTAACCTTAGAGATTGTCTAGGGGTTTTTTTTAGATTGCTGATTGCCTCAAACGGCATTTTCAGCGTCACCGGGCTTTTTTGGGGGCGGCGAGGTACGTAAAGGGTACCTCAAGCCGTGTGAAACGAATCACCTTCGGAGGTTTCGGGGAGCGGAACACCCGAGGGCGCCTCTAAAGGCTCGGACCTCGGCTCGGGTAGACCGGGCCGTGGAGGAGGAGAGAAGCGCCCAGGTACATGTCTGTACCTAGTATAGAGCGCGTGTGAACCGGTTCTACGTACCCTTGTTCTACGAGTACGGTGTCTTGGGCCTAAACTAGTGTGCATGTTTAGTGTATTTTGTAAATGTGTAGTGGCGTTTAGAGGATCGGGTTTTCTAGGGTAGGTATTTTAGCCTCGGTAGCCGAGTGGTTAAACGATCGGTCTGATACGCGGAGGTGCTGAGTTTCTTTCCTAGGTCGGGCAAAGCGTGTTTTGGATAGATCAGTTGCATAGCCCGGGTTTATGATCACCAACCCGCATTTGGCAAACGTGGTAATTAAGCGAATGCCCATTCGTTGTAGCGATGTCTTTTTAATAATAGATAACTTTACTCAGCAGTGAGACAGTAAGGCTATTTACTACCTTTATAATTAACAATCGTGATCAAAAATGAAAATCATTCAAAATCATTTATTTCTGTACCAAAAACCGTTTTATCTTTAACCGTTTAACCGTTTTATTTGGCAGTGATTGACTCCTCTTATTACTCGTAGGTGCATAGTGCCCCTGTACCGAAAAGGAGTCGCTCTTCTTTAAATACATTTTTAATTGCGGTACATATAAACGAAGTAATAAGTAAGTATACTTAAACTAAACTAATTATTGAATTGAGTGTGTATGAGTGTGTGTGTGAGGGTGTGTATGTGTATTTGGGGGTGTGTGTGCATGAGGGTGAGGGTGTGTGTGTGTGTGTGTGTGTGTGTGTAGAGGGTGTGAGGGTGTGTTGATTAATGTTAAAATTAAGTTTTGTTATACAAAATGTTAGAGAGTTAAAATCTAATTATTGCTTGATTCTTATATCTATCGTCTTGGTTAACAGTTGTATTCGCAGAAGTTTCGGCTTGAATTTACTAGGTCTGTCTATTATACTGTGAGGGGACAAAATACTTGGTGTAAAGACAACGCCCTCTCATCATACCTATTCATGGAAAATAAAGGAGTGGTTAATTATTTGGAGGCTGTAGCGCTTTCTTATCAATAATCCTCATAAAGCAAACGTGTATTATTATGGGCCCCTCAAGATACAGCTAAATCCTTTATATTATATAATCTCTGTCAATTTCAAATTGCAAACCATGGACAGAGTACAATTATATTTTAAGTTTATATTGCTTGTGCGTATTATGTATTAGTTGATACAAGTAGTCCTAGTTACTAGCTTAACAAAACCTACTAGGTACCTAAATCTTTGTCATCAAAATATTATGGCTAGATAATAACAATAACAAAATATATTTGTTTTCTTCACAAGTGAAGGTGGTGTACATGAGAAACATTACATTGCATTACTTTGCTATTTACTTGTTGTGACAGACAGGCTAATTCTGGAAAGCAATTATTCTGGGCTAGCCAAATGTTGGCAAAATAATTGAATATAGACGTATCTAAATATATTATAGTTAAACACGTGACATTGAAACGTTATTTTTGTACAATTCAGACGTAGCTCTATTGACCTTATAAAGATATATGAATCCCGCTGTGAGAATTTACTAAGGCGTTTATCACTGAGTTATTAAAACAGAGCTCTGCGGGTATCCCGTTTATGGCAGCATGCTTTATTGTTATAGCATCAGAAAAAAAACTCACAAGACACAATTAGAATATAAAAGAGGTGAATCGTTAAAGTTACACACAAACAACCGTGAAGTTGAATTTATTTCTGCAAGTGTTATAAGCCCTAGTACCATTTTAAATGTTATTTATGATATGACTGATGCTGTTATAAATTGAAACAACGAGAAAGCGCCAACATTTATATCAGAATACATTTACGAACATTAATCACCTCATTATCATTAGAACGCAAACAAATTTAGGATACAATGAGAAAAACATTTATTCAAATGTGAAGAATAAACTTCGAGTTACCGGTTACAATAAGCGTTTACGATTCTACCTACTTTATGGAAGAATTCTCTTTGGTCTTCATAATCATCAACGGAAACTTGTTTATCTTCATCGCGTGTAAAGATAACGTAAGTCAACATTCTTACAGCTTTTTTGACACAAGCACCTCCAACAACGACACATTGTTATTCAAATAGAGAATTAATGATCCCAATATATTACCTGTTCCTTCGCTAGTTGGAACCATGTCTTCAGAATTATCGGCAGCCTCGTGTATTGATAATGCTTTGTTGTCTTAACACTTATGAAAACATCATCGAGAGTCACATTTTTACTTTGCACACTGTCGTATATGTTCGTTTTAGTCACGGGCTCGATTGTTAGATCTGACACTTGCACTGTTCCTGGGCGAGTCTCTTGCGAGTTGAAAGTCACTCCGCCTTGGTATACCAACAAACTGCAGTAGCCTAAAGCAATCAGCGCAGCTGCTGCTTTAAGCATTCTGCGCCCTCCCATGCCGAAGCCGGGTGGCGCCGAAGCACCGACAAGCTTGCAATAGTCCCAGCGCTTTCTCACTCATCTGTTGAACTTTTATAATCAAAACACTACTGATAAACGTACGGGAAACGACCGAGCGGGCGCAGCGTACCTACACGCGCTAAAGAACAGTTACAAACTAAGTAAAAATGTAGCACGGTCGGCGGACACACGCCCGCGCGGCCCTCAGCCGCCCCCACCACGTGGTGCGAGAGAGAGGCTCGATAGTTCCCTCCTCGTCCCACAGCAGGTCCTACCTGCGCGTGCGACGATCTGCCGATGCCGCCTGCACTATTGCCGGCAGCGATACTCATGTCAAGGGCTCACGTAATTGTTCCCTACAACCTAGGAGATGCAAAAGGTACCTCTCAAGCAGTTACAATATGTTTAAATAAAAAAGGGAATAATGGGAAATTAACTTGCCATGACAGTCAGTCCAGGAAGACACTTTATGCTGATTGCGGTACCCGGTACCTAAATTAGTTTACAAAAAGGTTAATTATTAAATAAAATAAAATCCTGCTTTAATAGAAACGTTCGCTAACTAAGATTTTTGTTTTCTTTCGTGAAAACTGCATTGAAATGGAACACTTAAAATGAATAATTCTCATTTGTTTTATATAGTTATTATTTTAGGTTGAATTACTCGTACTTTGGCTGAACCAATTTTAAGCAATTAATTAAAAGAAAACTTTTTGTATTGTTTTCTAAAGTTTACGCGAACACTACACAATAAAATGAAACATAACATGCACAATGAATTGAACAACGTTGTCTTTTGTATAAGACTCAGGTGCGCTCCTGCGTGGAGTATTGCTCTCATCTTTGGGATGGATCCGCCAAGTACTTGCTCGAAGCTCTGGACAGGTTGCAGAGACGTGCTGTCCTTATTATCGGTAACGATGACGTTACGACCAGTCTGGAGCCGTTACAGCTACGTAGGGATATTGCTTCCCTTAGTGCTTTCTACCGCCTTTACCACGGTGAATGCTCTGAGGAACTCTTTGACCTCATTCCTCCCTCTCCATTCCTTTCCAGATCGACGCGTTCAGGTCTGAAAAGCCACCCTCATACCGTGCTGACCATCAAGACACGTACCAAAAAGTTTGGACAATCGTTCCTTTGCCGAACTGCCCGTATGTGGAATGCGCTTTCCGCACACGTGTTTCCTTCCTCTTTCTGTCCCGGGTTATTTAAGCGGGGCGTGAAAAAGCATTTATGCAGGCCGCCATAGTGTGAGCGTTCGACATAGCGTGGTAGCTCTGTGATGAACGCTTTCACTTCCTGGGCTTCATTGGCTGCTTTCCATCAGGCAGGGTGAGGCCATTTTGGCGTGCCACAATAAAAAAAATAAAAAAACAACTTTTACGGATCTACTCGCGTTTATTTTACACATTACTTATTTAATGTTTATCCTGACGTTTCGTCTCCCTGTGACCACGGACCCTGCAAAGGGTTCGAAACGTCAGGATAAACATTAAATAAGTAATGCGTAAAATAAACGCGAATAGATCCGTAAAAGTTGTTTCATTTCAAAACGTTTTGTTTTTGCTCTCAACTCCCGTAAATTTGTAACTAACCAATTAAACCGAAACATTTTTCCTCATTAACCGAGAAGGCGGTGATACCTACTTCCGTCAATTCACCGTCAGATTTTACTTAGTCATCGTCTTAATTTGTTTCCATTGCTGGACAATACACTTTTGTTGCCGGACCAACGACGTCGGCTCCATAGTTACGGGCCTTAACAGCAGTGGGTGGTAATGAAATTAAGAGCCAGTCATTGTTGCATTAAATTCCACTCAAATTAGATAATAAGAGATGAAATTGCTTGCCCGACCGAAATTAATAGCGCTGTTCTAAAGTTACACCGAAAGAGTAGTTGCTTGTGATAAATGTAGTTCCTGGTAACGGTGTTGAAAGTTTTTCAATGTAAAAGTTGTTATGGGGTTATTATTTCAATGTGTTACTGGAGGGCCAGAACCTATTTCGGCCATAAATATTTATTAAATGGTCTTTATGATGAATTAGAACGTTTGGGTCTGACTAAATTTTTTATATGTATATCATATTTTTGGGATGGTATTTACTTTTTAAACAAACATGTGATATTAAGCTTGATAATATCTTTTCATTTTGCGTCTTACTTAGTAGGAAAGTTTTCTTATTACATAGAAACATGCACGTTTTAATTCCCTTCTATGTGATTAGCAAATTTGCAATACTTGTGAAATGTCACTAAGTTTATAAGATGCCAAAACTATGTTCCAATTGTATCAGGTACTTAGTTTTGTAAATTATTTTAGTTTTAATTAGAATAGCTACAAGGTAAACAATTATAATGTCATTTGCTTCTCATAAATTTTACATTACTTTAATACCTACCTACCTACCTACTACCTACCTACCTACTACCTACCTACCTAATACCTACTTTAAAATTTTTGGACTCCTGTCATTACATCATCGTTGCTTTAATACTTTCAATCATTAATTTTAACGCTCCCCATCATAGCCTCAACATTCGGTAGTAAAATTGGTCATGTCTAATCATCTCGAACTGGATCACGCACAGTTTGTGCCGCGTTGTTTTTAATTAGAATTTTTATATTCTTATTAGCCGAAGCAATCTCGGATCCAACATCAAACGGTTGGGCTAAATATTAATTGATATGTTATATTGTTTTTAATGGGTCGAGCCTCGGAGAAAACAAGTTTCGGTAGTCTGAGTTCGATCAATGAAATATTGACCAGAGCTTGATTTCAATTGTTGCTTGTTGTTGGTAAAGGCAGATGAACTTCGTACTTACATAATTATGAAAACTACATTTGTAAACAAATAAGGTTTTAATTATCATTGTAAACGTAAACATCTACCTAACTTTAAGGTTGTCAACTTACCACCATATTACAGGCAATATAGATTTGAATTTGAAACCTTTAATAATCATCATAAGGGGAATTTTCAAAAGGCGAGGTAGGACCAATGTTATACATAGGAAGTTACTAATTTCTTTGAAAGCATTATGTAAACTTTAAGATAGGAATTACTAATAGGTCAATTTGAACAAAAACTTAAACGATTGCGACATTAAACAGTTCATTAAAGTTAATACAATTGAATAGCAATTTCACTTTAAAACAAAACAATAATGGAATACACGTCCATACTGGGTGACCTTAAATGACATAAAAAAAAGTATCAGATTGAAGATAGTTTCTTTAATCCTATCAAATATAATATTTCCAATCGATAAACAACATCGTAACAGCAAATTTCACGCAAGCGAAGTCTCTAGCGGTAGTGTGGCGGTTGATAGAAAGACTACCTATACAGAGACAATATCTGGTAGTACCGCTTGTATGGTAGCTAATAATCGAGCGTTAGTAGCGTGAAAGCCAAACCGTATCGTCTAATTGCGGAAGCATGAAGTAATGGGGATCGCACACGCCAATACGCAGACCGTGGGAACAATCGTGAGCATAGGGTCGAGAGCTTGTTTGTCTAAACTTGATGCTCCCAAAACACGTTCGACTTTCTCAATAACACTCATTGTTGTACGTATTGCTTATTGATTCGATACATCAAAGTGGTGTTGTTTGCGTAAAGTTTATAAGCGTTATTAAAGAGCTCTTGTTTGCGAGAGTTTCTTTTTGAGTTTCCTTTGAGAATGTACTTGGCTGAGCCGCCAATGAAATAATGATATTAACTACGAATGTAACTAAGAACTCGATGGAAAAATAAAGTTATTGCTAGCAGTTTATAATTCATGCTGCTTTTCTAAAATTACAAAATACTTAATACATGGATAATTGAAATTCGTTGCATCTTCATGGTTTTCAGTTTTAAACATATTTATAAGCAGCTTACCTAAAAATAGCAGTTGGCATTCATAATGTCCATAAAAAGTTGTTATATTACACTCTTAAACGGAGTTTGTCTAGAATAGCGATGTCTGCTGGGCGCCCGCCTTTAGTCCTTATTGGGATGAATAATTATTGTAACTTGTTTTTCAACCTACATTCTGGGTCCCTCAACTTTAACAAATTTCAATTCCAACTGTTTTATTTTATATAGTTGAGTTATTTTTATATCTTAGATCTTATTTAAAGTAAGTAACTTTAATAAATAATTAATAATTAGTAACTTTAAGTCTAAAGGTTTGTCCACTAGTCTCAGACTTAGACGTTTCGGATTCGATTACCAGCGATGGTATTTATAGTAATTAGCTTGTTGTCAACTATATGAAATGAAATGAAATGAAATTGATCACTTTTTTTACACACGTATGCACACACCAATCAAACAGTGTTCAATAAAAAAATAAGTAAACAATATATATACCTAAAGTAAAAAGGCAGTTGTAACCAAGTCAATTTTACAAACTAAATATTAACCTAACTTACGAGTAGGTACTTACACTTAAGGCGACGCATCGCTAAACAAAAAATCTCATACGTTTTGATACGAGCGTTTGCGCCCCGTACCATAAGAAAAACTGTTTTTTTTTCCTTCAAATTAAAACTACGAATTATTTAAAAAAAATGAACTACAATTTTAAAGTGTGTGCTAAGACTAATCTACTAAGAAAAAATTGATGCTTAAATCGGTCTGGTTAGCCTGTAAAATGTGAATCTATGTTTTAAAAGAGGTTACTTTGATATTTTTTTCTCTGTTATAAAAGTTGAAAAATCGTGTTTCTGCAACTAACAAAATGAAGTCAATTAAATGAAAAATCATGTCATCAAATATCACTTTAATATGTTTTGTAATTGTTGAGAAAAATCAAGATCCCCGCCACGTAAATTACCAATGCGTCGTCTTAATGTCCGCGCCTTACAAAAAAAACCTAGTAGAGCTCATTTAAAGTCTATCTGTCTTACTACCACCATTTTATTTAAGCATGCCGCCATGTTAGAATTATTGTTGTACCCTCTAAACACAACATAATGTAGACTGTTCCTGAAAATTTTGGGTGAATTCTGCTTCCACTTTCGACATAATTTTCACTTACCATCTCGCGAAATAAACGCCAAATCAATTCCCAGATGCGTTACAATACAAAACAAACACTACCTAAATGAAATAGATGAAGTTTTATTAGTCGTGTAGCTTCATGTCAACTTTAGTTAACGTATCATTAAAATGCTTAAGACACGAGTCAAAACCACTTCATTATGAACCAGTGGCGCGTGAGACGAAACCAATCGGTCACTTGTTATCCGATGCCACAACATCACTTTTAATTTTATCACAATGCAACTACGCTATTCGGAATTATTAATAAGCTTCATAACTGTTTTCTTTAGAACCGTTTACGGTTAAATGAATAATATAAATTGTGCCCTGTTTGTTTCTAACTTTTCTGTACTTGTTATCAAGAGTAGAGGAATCAGAACATTGAGTGATGTGATGAACAAATAAATATTTATTCTGCGTACTGTTTTATAACGTGGTAACGGTGCCGGTATCATGGAAACCTTTGAGCTGGTTGGTTTGGTGGTTGAGCCCCTAGCTACGTTAGACTGCGACGTAAAAAAACAAGCGTATGAGGTTTTATGGATGGGTTCACAGGACTATTTCTAATATATTAGTTGCGCATTCATAATAATCTTTATACAAAAAGAAAGACTGAATAATCCGTGTCAGAAATTCAGAAAGTTTTTATTTTGTGCATTGTGATGAGTTGATCCGGTATTGGTCTTAATTTATTAAGCTGTTATATTTACAAAATAATTGTTAGTGAAATTATTTATTGTGAACTAGCTCCTCATGCCACCACTGCTAAATGGATATGACTTGACATGGCATGAACAACCCTGTGAATTTTGCTAGATAATGCCTTTTTGATAGAAATCAACTAATTAACAATTAATTAAAATATTTTGGTAAAACGTGTCACATTTTTATTTCCAACTAGGTCTAGTTGTATTAACCCTTTAATAAACTCCCACTTGATTGTAACATCTTTTTAACTATGGACGTTTGACTTTAACTGTATGAATTCATTAAAATAAATTGTCATATATTATAACTATGTTTACTAATTACAATAAAATTACTATTTCCGAGAGAAACAAGAAGGGGCAATGGGCTTTTTTATTTCCGAATTTTCTTAAAAAATAAATTTGCGACATCTGGAAGCAGTTTCAGGCCGCGATTTGAAACCCCCTCTTACCAATAACGCATGGGGCTCGTGCATATGGGAAATTTTAGCTTGTACCAAACAAACGTAAGACGGGCAAAGTGTAAAATTTTATTTCTGCGAGAAACAAATAGGCTTTTCTATTTCCGAATTTTCTTAAAAAAGAAATTTGCGTCATCTGGAACCTTATTTAGTTACAACCATAATGTGCAATCATGTTATAAAGTACAATCAAGTTGAATTTAGCCAAGAATTAAACCAAAAGCCGAAATGTGGCAATCGTTTTTTCTGTTTGGTTGTGCTAATTAACTTCTTACATTGTAACGTGATAAAGGTCTTTCCTTTTCGTTCTTTCGTTTCGAGATGTATTGTAGACTTTTTTTAGGAAACCTCTTCCCACTCGGAAACGCTCCATTAGCCGGTTAAGACGAACATTACACCCGATAGTTATCGCCACTTGTGACCGCTCAGATTGGCCATGTCCGGCGCAGGCGCAGGCGTCGGTGTCGCGTGCTATTATCCAATTGATGCGGTGAGGGTGACTGACTGCGTGTGACGTCACTCGATTTGTGTAAGGTTCATCATCACTTATATAGATGGAGGTTAGCAATACAGATTTAGAACAAGCCTTACAGATAGGAGGCTAGCCAAGCGTAATCCCTACAAGCCCTACCACCAACCGAACCGTGCGATTAAATAATAGTACTTAGATAGATTCATAGATAGACAGATAATACTTTTATTGCAACACTATAAAAAATGAACATGAACAAACTAAAAAAAATATAAATTTACAATTTAGCGGTCTTATCGCTTTCAAGCGATTTCTTCCAGATAACCAGTCGGATGGAGAGAGCTTACAAACTTTAAGATCAGAGGTGAAACTATGAAAACATACTAGAATAGTGTGTATTTTATAAATTAAGCTAAATAATGATAATAAAGTAATCATAATAATGATAAACGTATATACATAATATTTAAACACCTTCCCCCTTATTCATAAAAACTATTTAAGCATTATTTAGTTAATCATTGTTTTGTCTCTTTTTCTCAAATTCAAAATGACATTTGTTTGACGTTGACAAAACAATATTTAACTAATTAATGCTCAAATAGTTTTATGAATAAGGGGGCTTATATATAAATAAACCTACTTAAACCCTATTTAGCCCGCGTTGGAAATCGAAGTTCATGGTAGCCGTTGGTCTTACTGCTAGACCACACAAGTTGTTGATATTTGCCATCTTAGGACCACCCTTGCCTTGTATAGTGTATAACAGCCTAGTATGACTTGAGCTCGACCTGAACAATTGAGTTCTTAAAGGTTTTTGCGATGAGAAAAGTAAAAGAAAAGAAATTGCATCGAGTGAAACTAAAGCTGATAAAAGATATAATTATGCAATAAAAAATTATCTGCACGGTAAATGCTTTGGCATTTCGCGCTTTAATCAACAATTCTAATATCAATATTCAATATTATTTTTGCAATCTATAGTGTGTTTATCGGAATTCCATGAATTATTGAGAATTATAAACCATATACATACATAACATACGTGTCTAACCCTGTGAGGAAAAAGGATAGAAAAGAAATCATGTAAATAGATACTGTTTAGAAATGACTTTGGTTTTTTTTATCGTTAGATTTAAGTACTATTTTGTTTTTATACGGAACAAGTAGGTAATGAGTTTCTTACTGCGCTTTTCTCTGTAGAATAGAATACTGCTTTCCGAACCAAAGTAAATAGCTTATATTTACATATATAAATCTTCTGTGCGTGTGTATGTTATTAAACTCCTTCTAAACGGCTGGACAGATTTAGATGTTTCTGTGTGTGTTCAAGTGGATTCGAGAATAGTTTAGATTTACAATTGGACCCGGTATGTGGCGCTGCTATAGGGGTCCATCATAAGATACGGATGTTCTTAAGTGGACGAATGATTTGTTTGTTTTGTTGTCATGGAAACTGTCAAAGCGGTACGAAGACCACCGGTCAGCTAGTATAAATATAAAGTTCTTTAATTTTTCGTTCTTTAATTCTTTAATGGTAAAAAGAAAATGTTTATTACATGCCAGTGTAACAAGCGGATCTAATACAGCCAGATAGGTACTACACCACAGCTTCGCCTATCCACTATATTGACAAGTATTATTTTAATCGTATTAAATTAAATCCTGTTTGGTGTCGATAAGAAATTGAGCTCGGTGCTTTGGGCTTTGCGGTGAGCTTAATGCGACGTTTGTTTGACAGCTGATGTGACTGCAGCTTTGAAACGAAATTAGGTGGACTTAATACGGTTATTTCGATATGCATGGCATGCTCCATTAAAAGATCTGAAGAGACAGCTGTAATGAAGAAAAAAAGGAATGTGACGCGCGGTACGCTAAGAAGTATTTACACTAAAGGAAAATATGTTAGTCGATAACTTTTTAATAAAACTACTGAGTAAAATGTTATTTTTGTTATATTTATTTTTAAGTTAATTATACCAATAAAAAAATGTGAAAATGTTTTAATGTGAAAGCTACTTTAATACTACGATCAAAATGTGGCTCTTCGAATTATAGTTCAAACTTTTAATATTTAAAAAAAACTTCAGTTAGAACTAAACTACTAAGACGGCTAAGACGGTTATTTTTCAAGCGGTAGCTTGCTCAGTTTATCATTAGAAATATGAAGTAATAGTAATTAGGTATGGAAATAGGTAAGTAAATAATTTTTATAAATTTTATTAGTTATGTTTACCAGCTCAGCATAGAGATTGGAATACCTGAAGTTAGATATCGAAATCGATTAGTTTTATTTTTGGATTAAGTTAAACACCAAGCATCTAAACGTCCCACAGCTGGGAAATTACCCACTACGCTTATCCAATGGTGGATTTGAACGAATGCCATCTTACAACAGCAAGTAAAACCAACGGCTTAACGTGCCTTCCGAAACACGAAGGAGCCCGAGACCCGCCATTCAAAAACTTGCTAGATCGAATCCAACGTACTAGTCGTTGCGATATTGATCTCGTATTATACTTTTTGGACATACATACATATACAGAGAGATTCGGAAATTATTATGTAATAATTTACATACTCTAATTAAACGCTCTAAAAACTCTCTATGTTAATGAATAACAATAGAAAAGATCGTGTTTCGCGTGATGCCAGCTTACAAAGCTCCATTATGCATTTCAATTTGTAACTGTGCCCGGTCCGGCGCGATAGCTGACCTCAAAACTCATTCGTGCCTACAACCGAATCAAAACAATAGCCGTTAATAACAATATATAATCGAAAACAAAACATTTTCCGCCATATATTAATTGGGATCGCAGTGAAAGGTGACTTAAACTCGATGCCCCACTGAGTTCCTTGAGGCGAATCAATTAGACATGTGCGCAGCGGGACGCTCCTGTGGCTTTAGTATGTAATCACTTCCATAAATAAGAGTTACCTGATTTGTGAATCACCGGAGAGTCATTTACGTGGGATTTTTATAGTATTCTCTAAGTTTTGTAACTTGTTAAAGCGATGATAGGGAACAACGTAAACAAAAGACTGGTTGTCATTGGTGTCTAGTTTAGAAAATGTATTGGTACTTTGGCATAGTTTAAAGCTAAAAATGTGCTTTGGAAGATACCTTATGCCGGTTGCCAGTTAGCACTCTCCAACCCACATTGTGTGACATGGCCTAATCTATCCGCGGACCCAGAGAAGCAAGAATGACTTTTGATCCAAAATTTAAACTTTAGACGCTTGAGGAGTTCCCTTGTGAGAGACGATCCTGGCACTGCCACAACTCGAACTCGAACTAGAACTCGAACTCGAACTCGAACTCGAACTCGAACTCGAAAACGAACTCGAACTCGAACTCGAACTCGAACTCGAACTCGAACTCGAACTCGAAAACGAACTCGAACTCGAACTCGAACTCGAACTCGAACTCGAACTCGAACTCGAACTCGAACTCGAACTCGAACTCGAACTCGAACTCGAACTCGAACTAGAACTCGAACTCGAACTCGAACTAGAACTCGAACTCGAACTCGAACTCGAACTCGAACTCGAACTCGAAAACGAACTCGAACTCGAACTCGAACTCGAACTCGAACTCGAACTCGAACTCGAACTCGAACTCGAACTCGAACCCGAACTCGAACTCGAACTCGAACTCGAACTCGAACTCGAACTCGAACTCGAACTCGAACTCGAACCCGAACCCGAACTCGAACTCGAACTCGAACTCGAACTCGAACTCGAACTCGAACTCGAACTCGAACTCGAACTCGAACTCGAACTCGAACTCGAACTCGAACTCGAACTCGAACTCGAACTCGAACTCGAACTCGGACTCGGACTCGGACTCGGACTCGAACTCGAACTCGAAAACGAACTCGAACTCGAAAACGAACTCGAACTCGAACTCGAACTCGAACTCGAACTCGAACTCGAACTCGAACTCGAACTCGAACTCGAACTCGAACTCGAACTCGAACTCGAACTCGAACTCGAACTCGAACTCGAACTCGAACTCGAACTCGAACTCGAACTCGAACTCGAACTCGAACTCGAACTCGAACTCGAACTCGAACTCGAACTCGAACTCGAACTCGAACTCGAACTCGAACTCGAACTCGAACTCGAACTCGAACTCGAACTCGAGGTCTAGCTAGAGGTCAACCGTCGAATCCAATTGGGCTGGGCAGCGTTCGGTAAACTACGAAATATCTTCTTGTCCGATATACCGCAGTGTCTCAAGACGAAAGTCTTTGACCAGTGTGTGTTGCCAGTGATGACATACGGGACTGAGACGTGGTCGCTCACTATGGGCCTTCTAAAAAGGCTCAAGGTCACTCAAAGAGCAATGGAGAGGGCTATGTTCGGGGTTTCTCTGCGTGACCGACTCAGAAATGAGGAGATCCGCAGAAGAACAAAGGTAACCGACATAGCCCGAAGAGTTGCTAAGCTCAAGTGGCAGTGGGCAAGGCACATTGCTCGCAGGACTGATGGCGGCTGGGGCGGGATAGTCCTGAAGTGGCGACCGCGTACCGGAAAGCGCAGTGTGGGCAGGCCTCCAACAAGGTGGACCGACGATCTGGTGAAGGTCGCGGGAAGCCGCTGGATGCGAGCAGCACAAAACCGGTCTTTGTAGAGATCCTTGGGGGAGGCCTTTTTCCAGCAGTAGACGTATTTTGGCTGAGATGATGATGATGATGATGATATATATATACACACGACACGAGGATTTTATATATTTATATAAATAATATTTATATATATTATTTAATTATTCGATAATATTTATATATATTATAATAATATTAATAATATATATTATATATATTTTATATATTTATATTATATATTTTATATATACAACCTGCATATTTTCAATTCCCATAACTCTAAGGTTATATTCTAACACTAAAAATAATTAAAAAAGTCCAAAGAACATGGGTTCCAAAACGCATATCTTCGAAGATAACATTAATTTTAGTTAAAATAGTTCATAAAATGTCTCCAGTAAGTCGATTCCTTATTTTTGCGACGTTGCCAAACTTCTACACGCACTACGTACGACGACAGCAAAGTTGTAAAAAACCTACGCGTGGGACTTCCCCGTATCAATCAACTAGTGAAGTGAAAGCCAACTAGTCGCTATCGATAAAATCATACCTACCTGTTACACCGGAATTACGTAATGCAATTAGAACGAAAATAATTTATGCTTTGATTAGTTCTTATTCCTTAGTAAACTCTTGTGAGCAATTACGCATTAGTTGCTTATTTTGCAACTCTTTAAATTTTAAAAGTTAGACTATGAATGGTATTTGTCGAAACATAAATTGTTTCAACATAATTTCAATCGATAATGGTTATGATTATGAAAATTTTAAAGAACTCTTACCATGAATATCCGGCGGCTGAAAGAAAAAAATCTATGGGATTGACATAAGCCGCGCTAAATCACGTGGTCAATCTTATGTCAATCCCATACATTTTATTCTTTTCGAACTTCGCTATCGTTTTCTTAATGTTACTTTGGCTACCGCCACAGAGCTGCGTTCGAGATGTCCGAGCCTTTGTATGACTAGGATTTTGAGCCCGGAACCCCGAGATCACAGACCAATGTTTAATAGTTCCATAATAAAACATTAAGTTAATTTAGAATTATTTATAAGAACTTAAAACAAAATAATAATTCCGGGAGATATCGATTATCGATATCATCACAAAATTGCTTACACCATACCCCAGCGGCGCACGAGTGTAATTTGATCATCAATGTACGACCTTTAAGTAGTTCTTCGAAGTCGGATCTTTCATCTTTACATATGTGCATCTCTTAGTGTAAGCGAGAAAGAATGCTTGTGTTGTGTGACGGGTGGCCACGCTGCGTGATGTAGTGTAATAATAATGAGTTCCATGTATGCGTAGGGTTGTTTACTCGAAATATCAGGGATGTACATCACCTACACAAAATAATGTTTAAAGTAACAGGGTGCCTAGTGTGAGTTTTGTTATTACTATCCGTATTCATTAGATTGCGTTTACGGAAACGAAAATTAGTATGGCGACTTAAGAGAAGAGTTAACATTTTGCCATACAAATTCTCGATTTCGTTAACGTAATCGAATGAATACGGATAGTAAACAAAACTCACACTAGGCACTCAGAATGTGGATTTTGAAGTCTTCTTTGTTTGTTAATTTTATAAGTAATCATAAAATCTGTAATACGTTTATTTTTTATAACCCAAATTACTCATAAACAATTAGGGTAGGTGATTGTACCTAACTAAACGAAACCAAAGACAATTTACATAATCTTACGTTTTAAAAAATCAGACACTCACAATGATTTGATCACGAATAGGGTAAAAACTACTAATAAACACGAAACTTGACTTGATGAAGAAAGCCCACCAACAGCTTTTGAGACTCGTCTTAGTTTTGACAACCCTATTATTATGCCGGCGATGACGATGAGTGACAAAAGAACGCACACATGGAACTGAGTCGCTCCGCGCCGACATGAAGCCGGCAGACCTATAGCCAAATACCGTTAGCAAAAAAAGTAAAATTAATAGTAAACGCTTTGGAAATACGGTTGATTTCACAATGACTCAAATAACTAGCCGCCAATGACTACATGTATCTACCTTTATTGACTTACTTGTTTCCTGACCTTCGTCTTGCTTACAAGTATTGGTGCCCGTGATTAGAATTGTTATTAAACCGTTGTGCTGTTAAGTTTTGTTATTAATTTGTTATTGATGAACTATTGGTTTTTATTTTTGTTATTGTTAAAGTGTTGGTTGTTATTTTTATTTGTTGAACTGTAAGTTATTAACTTGGTTAAAATGCCGAGGCGCAACTATCCGCCACAACATCAAGCGGATATTCATTTTGTGTATGGATATTGCAATGGAAATTCCGCGGAAGCTGTGAGAGAATACCGGCGTCGATATCCAAATCGCACCGTTCCTGACAATCATACTTTCGTCAACGTAAGTTTACATTACTTATTTCTTTAGTAATAGGCAGTGAACGAAATGAATCGGGCTAACTTGCCTGAGATGGCCGACGAGACAAGGCTTGTGAGTGGTTGACGCCACCGAAGTTTTGTTAATTGATTTTTATCGAGTACTGGGTCTGGCACTTAAGGCCTAACCTTAAGTGATTTTACTTCTTGTTGGTCATAGTGCACATGAAATTACTCGTTTACACTTTTTTTCTGAATGTTGAGGGTGTCGCAGTTCGCCAATCATTACACCAATCCTATAATTTGACATACCGAAAAAACCGAATAGGCAGTAGTAAAAAAATTCACGAGATAGTAAGAGAACTAGCATATTAGGTGATTTAGGTGTAATGAGTGGTGACTTGTGAAAAAAACTATTGGAGTTGCTTATAAAATACGAGTTAATTTCATGTATGCTTTCTGGGACTGAGGAGCTCGATGGCGCAGTGGTTAACGCGCCCGATCTACGAGTGCTGATGTTAAGCACCTTTCGCAAAGGCCAATCATCGGATGGGTGACCAAAAATTTATCACCTCTAGCTCTTTTGTGATTCGGAAGGCACGTAAAGCTGTTGGTCCCGGCTGCATTAGCAGTCGTTAATAACCACCAATCCGCACTGGGCCCGCGTGGTGGTTTATGGCCCGTTCTCCCTATCCATCCGTAGCAAAGGCTCGTGCCCCAGCAATGGGGACATAAAAATGAGCTGATGATGATGATGGCTGGGACTACTCAGGGGTAAAGCTGTTTCTGGGATCCGATATTCGATAGAGATAAATTGTCAACGTTTTGGTGGTCAGAGTGTAAGGCTTATAATAATAACAGTAATAATGCAATAACCAAGCATTTGTTAACGTTGCATTATGTGTACTTTATCACTTAAAGCAGGGTGAGTTCCCGGTAGCGGGGGTAGAATACTACTATGGAGAAAAAACTATTAACTGTATGTCAAATGTAAAGCTTATTTTTATTTGAAATAGAACCACTTTCACGGATCTACTCTCTCTACTGTACACATTGATTTATTATTATTTTTATTTTATCGTGTAAATCCGTATAAGTAGTATTAATTCAATGTGTAGTGTTCGCGTAAGCTTCAGTTAACAATTATTTTTATTTGTTACAGATACATAGACGATTTCGTGAGCAAGGCTTAAGAATAGCTTCTCATGAGCGAGTCATGAACCTCTCATTGGACCAAGAAATGAGGATAATGAATTTAATTATCGAAGATCCTACTTTATCTACACGACGTGTCGGACGCATAGTTGGCGTCTCTCATACTATGGTGTGGAGATTATGGAAGAGATATGGACTTCATCCTTATCATTATCGGAAAGTGCAAGGCCTTTTACCCGGTGATAATTTCTCACGAATCGCGTTTTGTCAGCGGATAAGTGAGTTTCTCATTCAAGATCCACTATTAATTAAAAAAATTCTGTGGATGGACGAGGCACAATTTACACGAGCAGGCGTATTCAATAGTAAAAATCAGCATCAATGGCAAGAAGCAAACCCGAAAGCAAGCAAAGAAAGCAAAGTGGGAAACATCGCACCAAAGAGAGTTTTCTGTAAACATGTGGGCGGGTATTTTAAATAATAAACTTGTAGGTCCCATAGAAATACCGCACCGTTTAAATTCTAACAACTACCTTGAATTTCTACAAAACCTTTTAAATTTAGATTTTTTTGAAGATGTGGATCTGGAAAGTATCCGGTCATTATGGATACAGCACGATGGAGCACCTGCGCATTACGGAACACACGTACGAGAGTACCTAAATGAGCAGTATCCACAACGTTGGATCGGCCGCGGAAGCCCGATCTTAGCGTGGCCGGCTCGATCACCCGATCTGACCCCTCTTGATTTTTATGTATGGGGTACCTTAAAAAGTAAGGTGTATTCTAAAAAAATTCTTTCCCGGGATCATTTGTTGCAGCGGATTCAACAAGAAGCAAATGAAATGCGTGCCAATGAAGTTAATTTAAATAGGCAAATTCGTACAAGAATAACTGTATGCTTAGAATGTAATGGAGGACATTTTGAAAACCAATTAAATTGATATTTTTTATCAAAAAATGTTTTATTTACCACGCCTTCTAACTTTTGTATCCCAAATGTAAGTTTGGTTCTCTGTCAAGAATTTGAAATCAGTCGTTCATTACTAACTTTTTATTTTTTTTACGTCATCAAATAAAATAGTTGTTGTACATTTTTAAAGACACTCCCATAACCATTATGATTATTAGTTACGGCGTGCTGTAGTAAGTTCACTGCGAAATCATGGCTACGATTGTAAGTGCATTTTTTACTAGTTAATTAGTAAAATACAGGCATGCAGGTACTCGCATGTAGGTCAATTTCAATGCGAACTAAATGTAACTACGAAAAAATATCAAAATTAATCTTAGTTTATTTACAAAAACAATGTTTTAGTAAAAGCTTAAGATAAAATAATTTGTAAAATTAAAATTACTGCTTAGCAAATTAAACACGTATGAATAAAAGGTCACTTCATTTTTATTTTTTTGCAAGCCGTACAATAACTGCATTCTGACTCGTAGTGCCTAACTTTCATTCATAAGTAAGTCCTATCATTCATAACTTTAGGTAAGAGTATGCGATGTTGTCATATTTCACATAAAGGGGTTTTAGATAGATAATCATGCTTTATTTGAATTATTTTGTATGAAATAAGAAAATAAAAATAAATATTGAATTCAGAAAATATGAATTTGCTATTTGATTCTTATACGCAGTCTCGTTGAAACCCTAGAGTTATGGGAATTCAAAATGAACACGTTGTATATAAAATCCTCGTGTCACATCTCACATGTGAGTTGCCATACTCTTCTGAAATGGCTCGAAATGAATGAAATGAATCGGTCGTAATCTATTTTTTATACCTCTAAGTGATAAGGGTGGTCCACCCCAAACATTTTTTTTCCAATACAAAATGTTCCACGACTTGTGTGTTTTGTTGTCATAGAAACGATTTGACTGTATTGTTGATATAGAAACTGTCAAAGCGATACAAAGTCCGCTGGGTTAGCTGGTGGAAATATAAAATAACCTCAATCAACAGTTATAAAAAGTAAAATTATGTTTACATAATCCTCTACCAAAGTTACATGGAGAAACACATAAAGACACAAGACATATACAGGTAGTAACTAAATATGTTCCAGGATTTCCCCGTAAATAATTTAGAAGGCATTTGTTTGGCCTGGTCATCCCGACCGTGGAGGAATCTCTCAGATTCTAGGCTCGGCACGCCCACTTGCTTTCCGCAATTCGGTGCTTTGGAATCTGGCCCCAGAAACTATGCCGATTAGGTTGAATTTTTGGCTAACGTTTTTGCTCCTAACTAAGTGGTACCGATTTAGTCAGCAGATGTAATCTAAAGGTATAAAGCAAATTTCCGTCATTGAGGGTTCAATGTAGTACATGCAACATGCCTAGCTTTAGTTTGTTTCGATTTTAAATTCTCCAATCAAATAATACATTTATATTTTGTAAATCAACTGTGTCATACACTACACTTTGAATTTCGTTTTTAATTTTTTCTGGCAGTTGGATTAATAAATAAATTAAATAATTGTCATATAATACTCATATAAACGACGAATTCATGGTGCCAAGATAATAATTAATTTGAAGAACATCAAAGTAGATGGGTTAAATCGTAACGCCCGCCGACACGAAATTCCTAACTATTGGGAAATCAATTATGGGCGCAATGAATTCCCGAGATGCTTTGTTAATTGTTGAAACTATTAGCTCACTGTCAATGGGACATATTACAATGAATATTTAAGCACCTCTAGTTTGAACAGCTAATCGCTGTACGCAACTGATACTGTAATAAAATTAAATCCAAAAAATTGCATTTCTTGGTACATTTCTTTATGATTCTTTACAGTCCCTGTAAGTGCCACTACTGTGTTCAGACCGGGAAGGTCTATTAACAATAACACATGGGGAGATAAAGCTAGTACCCAAATTTCATAAAGTTCTTTAATTTTTATAATTGTTTACTTCTTAACTTTGGTAACAAATGAAAAAATCTAATCTGAATCATTTTAATTAAATGACGTTTACGTTGAATGTGGAGCATTTTTAATAAAACACGAATTAGTACATTTGTTTAGAGGAAGATTCTAAATATAATCTCCGTACTTAAAATATACTATTTGCTTTGGGTTCTATTTTAATATTGGTTCTCCATCGAACTAATACATCGCACAGACTTGGAATTTCTTATAATAAGCTCTTATAAACTTTTCCTCTAACATATCCTCGCATGAATTAGTGTAATCTTGCTTGTTTTCTTCGACGTAACTTCTCTCACGCACTTTTTCTCCAATAAGTCGGTGGTAGCATAGCCGCATCCAACACGACTTTCTTTTCAATCCTTACCTTATTTATTAGGAACTGTTGTTCCTAAATCTGAGCACTATGTTCCATTTAAAAAAGTCCCAATTTTTAGCGTTCTAAGAATCTTTACAGACTGTTGCCTTATTAGTAGGTATCATAGTAATCGCTTGGCGACGTTGAACGTCTGTTCGTTGTTTGTATATAAAGCGTTTGTCAAAATAATCTTATGAATGAATCAGTTTGCACGGTAAGCAATAGCGAGTTTCGCCCGACTGAGCGTTTTGTTTTTGGAGTTCATTCAGATAAAACGTTGTTTTGTTTCTGAACAAGACTCCATTGTTGACGGGAGCCGAAAGAGATTGACTCAGCTTTCGCGGCGGGCGATGACAACGCTCTGAACGAAAATATTGTGACTGAGCGAAGTATCAAGTTCGTGTAATTGAGTTTGTTATTGTTTGTACATGCCAATGGAGAAATATAATTGAATGAAATAAATGGGTAAGTATTTAAGTTTAAAAACGTGGTGTACCACTAACTGCCTGCCGGTTTTATTGTGTTACGTCAGCCGTGGCCGCCATTCGCCACGGAGGCCGAGTGGTACTCGGTCCCGGGTACAATTCCCTGGTCAGGCAAATTGTATCTCGGATTTTTTCGATGCATAACCTGGGGGGTGTGATTACCAACCCTCCATTATCTATGGAGCTCGATGACGCAGTGGTTAACGCGCCCGGTCTGCGAGTGCTGAGGATAAGCAACTTTCGCAAAGGCCGGTCATCGGATGGGTGACCAAAAATGTATTATCTCGAGTTCCTCCGTGCTTCGGAAGGCACGTAAAGCCGTTGGTCCCGGCTGCATTAGCAGTCGTTAACAACCACCAATCTGCACTGGGCCCGCGTGGTGGTTTATGGCCTGCTCTCCCTATCTGTGTGGGTAAGGTTCCACTGGCAAGTAGCTATGGAACGCTTCCTTAGGTTATAAAATAAAGCCTAAGGGGTGGATCACTTATTGAGCTGTAGTTTAACTAATTATTTTTACTAGATGAAATATGATATATGAGTGGACTGTATTTTTTGAGAGGTTTGGTTCAGCTCGGATCCACAACTAAGGTAATTAAGCCTCGTTCAGTAAAACCTGAGATTAATTAGAAAACACAAAAAAAACATCATGGGCAAGGCACTTGTACCAAGATTTAAGGGAAGGTTATATGGGAAAAAACACTCACTGTTGATGCAGATGAGATCCAGTTCACCACTCTTCACAATTACCACAATCACAAGCAGGCCTGCTGTATTTAGTGTATCGATATATTCAAGTATAAGAATAAAGTGTTTTTGGAAGAAGATTAGCTTGATTTACTTAGATTTTTAAAACACTGTCGCGTAGGCGAGGTCGGCCATTGCAATCTGTTGCACACGGAGCGACGGACCGAGACGTTCTTTTTTTCAGGAGAGGGTAGGAAGAACCTCATACAAGTGCGTAGTATCAAAATATAATTAAAAATGACGGTATGCTAAGTAATTTATGAACGAGACTCAACATCCCCCTCGCCTTGAAGGAACCCCTTCAAATTAAAGCAAGTTACTATCAAAAATATGAAACTAATAACTAAAACTACGACTAAGCTAATAAATAATAACGACTAAGTATGCTGATTATACTATTGCGAAGGTAATGGACATAATTTTACGATAGGTCGTTTGAGCATACCGCTCTTAGTTCTAACGTCTGCAACGCGTACGACTCCGTCTCTACCAGGGTGCAGCCCTGTTACAATGCCGAGAGGCCATTGTAGAGGAGGCGCGTTATTACACATAATTATAACAACCGTACCTATAGTTATAGGGTTGGAAGGCGTATTCCATTTCTCTCGCAACTGCAGATTATGGAGATACTCCGTCCTAAATCGTGTCCAAAAGGATTGGACTAAAGAGTCTAATAAAGAATAACGAGTGAGAAGATTAGTCCGTTCACTACTAAGATTAGTCGCGGGAAGAAACGCTAACGATGCGCTAGATAAAAAGTGTGAAGGAGTTAACGCGGTAGGATCTGAAGGATCAGAACTTAATAAGTAGAGAGGGCGACTGTTTAAAATCGCCTCTATCTGAGTCAATACTGTAAGAAACTCTTCATACGTTAATAATTGAGTACCTATTACTCTAGACAAGTGTGACTTTACACATTTAATATTAGCCTCCCATATAAAGTGAGGTGCACTGGGCGGATTGAGTTTCCACTCGATACGAAGGTTAGAAAGCTCATTAGAAAAAATTACAAAATAATCGTCAGATTTTAAAAAGGAGTGAAGCTCACTGAGATAAGATTTAGAAGCTATAAAATTAGTACCGTTGTCGCTGTAGAAACATTGACAAGGACCACGGCGAGATATGAATCTCTTAAAAGCGTCCAGAAAAGAAGCAGAACTAAGATCTGAAGCAAGTTCTAGATGAACTGCTTTAGTAACTAAGCAAATAAATAGGCACAAGTATGCCTTCTGACTGCGAACTCCGCGTTTACGTGTCAAAGTAATAAAAAAATGGACCGGCGTAGTCTACACCCGTTTGTGAGAATGCTTTACTTTGCTCCACACGACACTCGGGAAGGTCGGCCATATTTGGAAAAGTAGGTTTTGGATTAAGCCTGAAACAAGTGTTACAGCGGTGAATACGCATACGTACAATACGCCTAGCAGATATGATCCAAAACCTTTGTCTTAATAAAGACAATAAAAGCTGAGGGCTAACATGACAATTCCGTTTATGATAATTATCAATAATTAATTCTACAATATGTCCATTGCGCGGTAACAAAGCGGGATGCTTGTTTGTAAAGTTTAGAGACGAATGAGAGAGACGTCCCCCGACACGTAGAATATCGTTATGTAAAAACGGAGAGAGCTTTCTTAACACAGGTGAACAAGTTTTATTATGCTTAAGTTTATCTAAATCTTCTTTAAAATATGATTGTTGGACAGCTTGTATCACTGCTAACTCAGCAATATCTAAATCTGACGCGGTAATTACGTTATTACGAGGAAGCCTTTTTATAAATCTTAAAAAATATACAACAGAGCGTAGGTATTTATCCCAGTTAGAAAAAGCTAAACTTAAAGTTATAAGTGGATGTTCCGTTTCTGGAGAGCTAGTAGCTACGTGCGTAGTTGTCTTCTCCTCAGGGAGCGCTGAGGGAGAAGGCGCGAAATTGGAAACCGGCCAGTCACTTAAAGGAAGAGACATCCACGACGGTCCAGTAAACCAAAGTTCGTGGTGTATCAACTGCGAAGGCAAAAGCCCACGCGACACACTGTCCGCGGGGTTTTGGCTCCCAGAAACAAAACGGAAAGTTTCTTTAGGAAAAAGAGACTGAATTTGTGCAATTCGATTTGCGATAAATGTACTAAATCTATGTGGGGACGAGTGCACCCAACATAGCGCTACTTCCGAATCGGAAAAAGCGTATACGTCCGATATAGGGAATCGCTTAGACATAAGGTCATAAACAACGCCTAAAAGCTTCGACATCAAAAGGATCGCGCAAAGCTCTAGACGAGCGAGTGTTATGGTTTTGATAGGTGCAACCTTTGATTTTGAGCACAATAAACGTATAGTGTGCTGATTATCATTAATAACATATGCGTATATTACGCAACCGTACACTTTTTCAGAAGCGTCCGAGAAAGCTACAAGATAAAATTTAGAATTATCATGAATGCCTAGATGGCGCGGAAATCTCAAAGTAGATATTAAAGGAAGTTCCTTTATAAAAGTAAGCCATAAATTTAAAATAAACTGCGGCGGCTGATCATCCCAATCTAGTTTAAGAAGCCAAAGTTCTTTAATTAATAATTTAGAATAGAGTATAACGGGGCCAACGAGACTTAGAACGTCATACAAGCGAGCAGTAGCTGATAGGATGGCGCGCTTCGTACCTTTGGTGTCCGGTGGTGTTACTGTAAATTTAAAACAGTCCGAAGAAGGCAGCCACTGTAAACCGAGAAGTTTTATAGTGGTGTCGTCGTCGAAAGAGACAGACTCCTGCTGGCGATGTGATGCAGGAATGGCACACAACAACTCAGGAGAGTTGCTGGTCCACTTAACCAATTCAAATCCACCAGATTTGAACAGCTGGAGCAACTGTGATGCTGTCTCTACTGCTCTGCCTAGCGACAGAGCAGAGGAAGCTAAGTCGTCCATGTAGACGTCTCTTTCTAAGACTTCAGCAGCCAAAGGGAAGTTTTCTCGCTCATCATTAGCAAGTTGCCGTAATGTTCGAATAGCGAGAAATGGAGAACTACGGAGACCAAAGGTAACGCGATTAAATTGATAAGTTTCGATGGGATCATCTGTTGAAAATCTATATAAAAACCGTTGATAATTACGGTGCGCGGGATGTACTTCTATACATAAGTACATTTGCCGAACGTCGGCGAAAAAGGCTACTTTAAAAATACGTACATTAGTAAGTATATTAAATATATCGTTCTGTAAATTGCACCCGGTGTGCAAAACGTCATTAAGTGAAAGCCCGGAGTCGGTTCTAGCACTGGCGTCCAGAACGATGCGAAGTTTAGTAGTGTCCTTGTCATCACTTATGACAGGATGATGCGGCAGGTAGAAGCCCTGCGACGAAGTATCGTCATTAACTAAAGAAATGATATTTTTATTTAAATAATCGGCAACAACATTATTATAATTTGTAAGTAGGTCGGGTGATCTTAAAAACTTATTTTCGAGTGATAAAAAACGTCTATGAGCATTAAGAAAAGAATTACCAAGTTGGTCTAAATTATGTTTAAATGGCAAACTAACAGAGTAGGTACCGTCAGCCTTGCGAGTAGTGGTAGCCACATAATTATCCTCACAAGCTTGTTCATCAGGCGATAAAAAAGTCTTAGAAGGCACCTCTTCTAATTTCCAAAATTTTTCTAATATTTCATAGACCGGTTCGCGGGAAAATGCACAAAAGGAATGTGTGGAAAGATAATTATAAGTTGGGATATTTTACCCATTAAAATATAGCCTAAACTAGTTTCCAAAGCGGTAGGTAAGTTGTCTCCAGGTATAATTTTGTTAAACATTAAAATTTCACAATATAAATTAACACCAATTAACATTTCTATAGGTCCCGGCAAGTTAAAATCATCATCCGCGATAGGTAAGTTATCAAAATAATTTAACATAAAAGTATCGACGCGGGAGTCAGGTAGCTGTGACGTAATCTCCTCGACAACAAGCGGTCATCAAAGCGCGATGTAAACTTAACTGTAGTTATACCTATAATACGCTGAGATGTACCACCTATACCTTGTACCTTAGAATATTTATTTTGAGTGTAGATAGGAAGAGATAAGCGTTTACAACAAGATGTTGTTATATAATCGCTCTGCGAACCCGGGTCAATTAAACACCTAACATAAAGAGCGCGGTTATCAGTATCTATAATTTTAATTTTCGCGGTCCCTAATAGTGTAGTGAACGAGCGACGATCACCATGATCACGTGAAATGTTACAAACAGATGCATTAACTGAACCATTAGAAGGTTGAGCATTAGAAACTTCGACCTTATTGCAAGAGTACGATGGTTCATTATCGACCGTACAACGGTTATTACTTGAAGTGAAGTTGTTGCGATTTACCACTAACTGCGAAGTCGCAGTGGGCACATGACTAACGTCACGTTGTTTATATAAATGCAAGTTATCAAAATGCAACATGGAGTGATGATATTTAGAAGAACAAAAACGACAAGTACTATTAGAAGTGCATGTATTTAGCGTATGTTTATTACTTAAACAATTGTTACAAAACGCGTTGGACTTAACAACATTAAAACGTTCGCGTGGAGTCATTTTTATAAAAAGCGGGCAAAAATATAGTTGATTATTGTCATTATTATTTTATATTATTAAGAAAAGTTTTTTTTTTTTTTTTTGGTTTTTCATCGGTAATATCTTGTATACATAAGTCATATATAGATTGCATACGAGTAAAATATGCATTGCGTTTAGACTCCAACAATGCCAACTGCGTTTTATCATCAATCTCCGACATGTTTGATAACAAAGGAACAAGATGTATATAGAATATGATGTAAAAATATTAAATGTAAATATATAACGCCGATGTGTCTTGTCTATTGTAAGTATTTACTATAAAATGCCTAAGTAGGCTCGAAAAGGTTTCTAAGTAAGTACCAGAAATAATATATAAAAATAACTAAATAATATACACGTATAGCACGGTATGTTATATCTCCTAACACAGTGTGTAGGGGCGGTGCGGTGAGTATTAACTCTAATAAGTACAAATTACACAACGAGTATATAAACTCTAATGTAAATAAGCGGTGCGTAAAAAACCTAATACAATCGTAGCCGATGTATATTAGGCCTCCTAATATTAACTATATAAAGTTATAAGTATATTAGGGGCGGTGCGGTGAGTATTAACTCTAATAAGTACAAATTACACAACGAGTATATAAACTCTAATGTAAATAAGCGGTGCGTAAAAAACCTAATACAATCGTAGCCGATGTATATTAGGCCTCCTAATATTAACTATATAAAGTTATAAGTATATTAGGGGCGGGAGTTCGCAATAAATAATATTAGATATAAGTACCTAACTAGATAAAATTGTAGTTTTTAGTATATTTATAGTGTGATTCCCGTGGGAATATCGAGATATAATAGTAGTTTATGCAACTGTCATATAATGAAGGGTATTAAAACACGAGTGTGAGTTTATGAAACGAGCGCAGCGAGTTTCATAATAGTAACGAGTGTTTTAATACCCGTGTTATATGCAGTTGCATACACTACTTTATCTTCACTAATGCAATTAGTCAAACAACAAGAGTAAAAGCTGACAATAGTTTATTTATAATAATTGTTCAAATTTTGGATGGTACAATTTTGAAAGTTAATGTTAATTATTGATCCAGCAGCTGTAGCGGTCGCGGGGCAAGCAGTAGAGCTCGTAGACGGAGTTGGAATATTTATAATTACTTCATACGTCTTGTTTTCTATACTGTTCAAGATCGTATTTGAGACTTGAATTTTATTCATTAAAGACTCATCAATGTAGCTTTCAGCCACAGTAGAAGACTTCCACCCCCCGTGTCGTTTCAGTGCGGTCAAATCACCACCGCTATCTATGAGAAGGGTCGCCGAGGTGCGCCGGAAGCAATGCCCCGTGTACAACGCTGGGTTAGGCAGATTCAAAAAACTTGCGATAGTTTTTCCCAGAGCACCAAATTTATTAATACCAGTTCTTTGATCGACGCACTTCCCCGATCTATAGCTCAAGAAAAAGGCAGGGTTTCGACAGGGGGTGGGTCGAAGTTCCATGTATTTTTTACATACGGCATAGCAGTTGCCCGTCACAACGAAAGAATCATCTATTTTCGTTTTTGTTTTCGAAACTTTCACCATGATTGTACTGTCGTCTATGTTAGAGACTTCATCGAACTGGATGTTGTATAGCTCTTGCCTTCGGCATGCCCCCATTATGCCGAAGATTAGTGCAACCTGTAACAATAAACGACATAATAAGCTTGAGGTACATAGCCAAGGCAAAAACTATGATTTATGAAGTAGTAAAGTGTAGGTACCTACTACCTAATTTATACACAAAGCGCTTAAACGGAGTGTCTAGATAACTTGCGTGTGTAGTACGTAAGTACTAGGTAGATTAAATAACAGAACTAAAATACACTTACCTTTTCAAAAAGATACAAAATATCTGGTGAATCTTTCAGGAACATCTTTATTTGACCTGATGTAAACGTCAAGGACTTTTTTTCCTTGTGTCCTTCTGAACTGCGTTTCAGGAACGCTATGACTTTTGAATACTTCGTGATATCAATATTGTTGTAGATATTCAGTGTGGACTTGAGCATAGAATATTTAGCCCACATAGAAGATGGCTTGAATTTGTCGGAGAGGTCTTTGAGATACACAAGAATGACATTTTCAGAAAATGATGTAGTTTTCTTTTCGATCTTCCATGCCAAAAAGTTATTATATTCTTTTTCATATAATTTTCTAGATTTTTCTGGCAAAAGATTGTGAGTTACTTTTGTTGCCAATTCTAGAATATCCGGAGGCGTACAAATATCATCATCGCTGTCCATTTTTAACTTTTAATTTGTATTTTAAAAACAAAACACATTGCGAAACATTAAATTCACGCGTACGTGTATTGTCACAGTGAACTTGCCGCCATTAAAATCTAACCAATGAGAGCGCAGCTGCGCGCGTAGGGCCAATCAGGAGCGAGCGCGCGCTGTTCTTTTTTTATTTAATTGGCACAAGATCTTACCAAAGAGTTTTGTGTATGTAAGTTTAGTAGTTTCGACGAAGTTTTCACGTATAACCCAACTGTTTTCAAAAGCCAGCCTAATATCAAAATTTTATACAACTTGTATGAGGATTTTGACATAAGGCTCGCCAGGTTAATTGGTCGCGTTTTATTGATGTTATAATGAGATTTTACGATATCGATGTGGATATTATACCATCATGTGAAATTTCTTAAATTGAGTGTTTTGTTGTCTGCGCTATAACAGTAGTAATTATAAGTCAAGTATTGGAAACATAAGTAGAATGTTACAACATTAGTGTAGATAAACTATCTTATGTGTTAATCCTGGTTATAAACTATCTGTTTGAGAACTTCATCCAAATCCATCCATCCGTTGCAGCGTGAAGAAGGCACAAATATACAGACATACACACAAATATAATCGTTTATTAATTTAAAAGATTGTTGAAAGAAAATAATATAGAAAGCCTGAAATATATAGATATGTGTTTAACAATTCAGCCTACACAAGGTAATCATCAAGAATGTTTACAGAGGAAATTTGTGAACGAACGTGAATTACTTAGTTTAATTAATTGGCATGTACCTGAGTGTTATTAGCGTCTTTGATGTTTATTTAGATTAATTAATACCGAAACGTGTATAGTATATTTATAGGAAATCTGTTTACCTAATGATTAATATAAACTTGACTTCTTCTTCTTCAGCCTATAGTCAGTCACCTACCTCAGAGTGGAGGCCTCTTCATATGCACTTGAACTTGACTATGTATAAATTAAACTTCATTTTGATTACTTCGCCCAGATGTCTTTGTATTTGAATTATAAATTCATCGGTTACTAGATTCACAGACGAAACAAAATTTAATCGTAAATGTATTCAATTAATATTGTATGTGGTAACGACAAAATCTTTTTTTTTTTTGTAAATGTCGTTACTTTTAAAGCTGTGGAGTTTCTTGCGCCCATTCTTCTCCACAGCTAAAAAATAGACGTCCTGAATGGGTAGTTGGTAAAAAAATGTTAGGGCGATTCAAAAGCACTTTTCTTAAGTTTATTTGAATAAAAAACGACGGGTTGCACTCCGGGAGTGCCGGCAGAAGTGAAAACTTGAATATTAACGTTGTGCATTTTTGATATATATATTTTTTTTTTTATATTAGAAGGAGGCAAACGAGCAGGCGGGTCACCTGATGGAAAGCAATCACCGCCGCCCATGGACACCCGCAAAACCAGAGGAATCACAGATGCGTTGCCGGCCTTTAAGGAAGGAATAGGCTCGTTTCTTGAAGATTCCTAAGTCATATTGGTCCGGAAATACCGCCGCTGAGAGCTGGTTCCACAGCACTGTAGTTCGTGGTAAAAAATTACGTGAGAAACGCACAGTAGTAGATCGCCATCCATCAAGATGGTGTGGATGGAAAGACAGTCGATTGCGTGTAGTGCGGTGAAGGAAATCAGCGGCAGGGATCAAACCGAACAATTCCTCAGAGCACTCCCCATGATAAAGGCGATAAAATATACAGAGAGATGCAACGTCTCTCCGAAGGGCCAGTGGATCGAGCCGACCAGAGGTTACCACGTCGCCAACAACTCGAGCAGCTCTGCGTTGAATGCGGTCAAATGGGAGGAGTTGGTACTGGGGCGCTCCAGCCCAAAGATGGGAACAGTATTCCATATGAGGCCTGACCTGTGCTTTGTAAAGCTGTAAGCGATGGGTCGGCGTGAAATACTGTCCCGCTCTATTGAGCACACCCAGCTTTTTCGAAGCTAATTTAGCTTTACCTTCCAAATGACCGCGAAATTGAACGTCACTCGAAATATCGACGCCAAGGATTCCAATGGTCGGTTTGGTATCAAGGGGAGCTCCTTCAAAGTTTAGAGATACGACGAAGGGATGTTTTTTAGCGGTAAACACGCAAACGTGTGTTTTGGAAGGGTTAAAATGGACTAGATTAAGTCGGCCCCAATTCGAGACATGACTTAACATGTTCTCAGTGTCAGTCACAAGTTTATTCCGGTTCTCGATGACGCTTTCCAGAGAAATATTAGTACGTCCGGTGTAAAGCGTATCCCCAGTACTGTCGTCTGCATAGCAATGAATGCTGTTGTTATGCAACATGTCATTGATATGCAGAAGAAACAGTGTAGGCGACAGCACACACCCCTGCGGGACTCCAGCATTCACGGGCTTCAGGTCAGAGCATGATCCGTCAACTACGACTTTGATGCTACGCCCAGAAAGAAAGCTGGCGACCCACGCACACAATTTCTCAGGGAGCCCGTATGATGGAAGTTTCGAGAGAAGAGCCCTGTGCCATACCCTGTCGAAGGCTTTCGCTATGTCCAAGCTAACTGCCAGTGCCTCCCCTTTCCTCTCGACTGCCTTCGCCCATCGGTGAGTGAGGTACACTAAAAGATCACCAGCCGAACGACCGCGGCGAAAACCGTACTGGCGATCGCTTAGTAGCTGATTCTCTTCTAGGTACCTCAAGAGCTGGTAGTTTGGAATGGACTCCATTACTTTGGAGAGCAAAGAGGTGATGGCTATAGGCCTGTAGTTGGACGGATCTGAGCGATCACCTTTTTTGGGAATCGGGTGGACAAGGGCTGTCTTCCAAGAACTCGGGACAACGCCAGTCGTGTAAGAGAGCCGGAAGAGGCGCGTTAGAACCGGCGCCAACTCAGGAGCACACGTCCGAAGCACAATAGGAGGGACTGCATCAGGCCCACTCGACTTATGAATGTCAAGGGAAAAAAGAGCCTTACGAACTGACCTTTGCAGGAACCGAACGTTTGGCATAGAACAAGCGCAATGCGGTATTGTTGGTGGCGAGTTTTCCCCATCGTCCAAGGTCGAGTTTGATGCGAAAAGAGTACCCAAGAGATCGGCTTTCTCTTTTGCAGTATGGGCAAGGCAATCATCGGTCTTGTGCAGTGGTGGAAGTGACGGTCGACAGAAATTCCCCAAGACAGCCTTGGCGAGAGACCAGAATGCACGCGTACCCGAAGGAAGACGCACTAGCCTCTCCCCAATTCTACCTATAAATGATGACTTCGCCTTGGCAATGTCCTTCTTAAAAGACCTGGCAGCAAAGTTGTACTTCTTTTTGAGCACACTGGTACTTGGATTCTTTGATGACACCGCATTAGCCCAGGCTTGGTAATGCTCGCGCTTCTGGCGAGATGTTATTTTCCAACATCGACCAAACCATGGTTGGGATCTGCCGCCAACGGGAACCATAGAGTTTGGAATAAAGAGTTCCATTCCCTGCAGTATCACATCAACGACAGAATCGGCGGCGACATCAGGATCATCCAGCGAGAAGCAAACTCGCCACCATGGGTACGACGCAAAGAAACTTCGCATCCCATCCCAGTCCTCTGACCTATAATGCCAGACCCGACGGCTGACCGCACGTTGCGATTTTAAAGTTTCCGTGAGAGGCACTGTGCTCCGAATCAGGCAATGATCTGATGAGCCTAGTGGTGCATCAACGGACACTTGATAGCCGTCTGGGTGCGAGGTCAACAAGAGGTCCAGTAAGGAAGGTGAATGGCCCTCCACGTCTGGTACCCGCGTAGGCTCGGCAACCAGTTGGGACAGACTGTAGGCCAAAGCGAAGTCATGAACGGCTCTACCCGCATGGTCAGTAGTGCGTGAACCAAGCCATTCGACGTGGTGGGCATTAAAGTCTCCCAGCACCACGATCTCGGCAGAGGGGATCCGTTGGAGAAGGGAATCTGTGGCCGTTTGGACGCTCTCGACAAGTTGGTCAGTCTCAATGTTACCGCTGTGGGACCTATACAGGCACGCGTAGACGCGAGGGTGGTGTCCGCAGTCGACGTGCAGCCATAAGATGGAGAGGTCCCTAACTTCAAGATTGCCGAGGCGACGAACGCACATATCCTCCCTGACGTAAGCACAAACACCGGCGCGTGGCACAAACGAATGCTCCAGATTGTATCCCGGGTAGCGCAAGTAGGAGACGTCAGGAGGGGGGGATATCTGCGTTTCAGTCAGGAAAAGCAAGGCCGGCTTCTCCGTCTCAAGGTGGTAATGGACGGCGCTTAAGTTGGAGTGAATTCCCCTGATGTTGCAGAAGTCCACGCGAAGCGTAGGAGGGGGTGCCGAATGTCTTGCCTTACTCCTGCCTCCAGCATGTGCTGATACGAGCGGACTTTTGCCCTCCCCAGAATACGTAGGGCAGCCTGAGCGTGGACGCTCAGGGGGGGATTCTCCTACACAGGAGGTGTAGGTACCCCCCTGGGGTAAATCTAAATTTAAGTTCGCTGCCATATCAATTGTGTGTGTGGGGGGGGGGGGGGTTAGGGCCTCCGGAACTATCACTAACCGGACGAAACACAACAGCAACGAGTGCCATTATTTCACGCCGGTATTAAGTGAGAGGGTGGTATTACACCGGGCGAGCCGGCCCAATGCGTGCTACAACGCAGCATGGCTCTACCACTCAGTCAGTGTCACTCATTTAGCACCACCCAGGGGTCACGTGTAGGGTCTCGAGGGTAAACCTACGGACGCGAGTACAAAATTATTCCCTAACGATTTTAGAATGGTTAGGGAATAATTTTGTACGAATTGCAATTATCAGTATAAAAGTACTATCATTTATGTGGTAGAATACAATATTTATTTATTGCGCTATCGTACACAAACATGACAATTTATTCGCGCAAGCGCCCTGCGCCACCTAAACGAAACAGCAGGCATACATTTTCGCCGCGCCGTAGAAAGAGAGGGGGATACATCCTCTCCTACGCCGCGCCGGCTGTCTACTCTCCATCCGTCTTACGAATTTTCGATCAGGCTACGTGTCCTGACGCGATTTTAACATTTTTTACCAATTACAAAAAAAGTGTACAACGCCGCTAAAGAAGTTTTCACTTCAAAAATTTTGACTTTGACTTAGAAAGAAATTCTCTCCGATCCGATCCGAACCCCTCGAAGAATCTAGTGGGGAACAGTTTTATTGTGCGTAATGCCATTCCCATTAGAAAACTTCTAACGGTGTTTCGATCACACTGGTTGAGGAACAAAAAAAAACAAAGAAATTCTAATAAATTAAGGACTTACAAGAGCACACCTTCCCCGAAACATATTTCTTCATAGAGCCACGGTACAATAGTAAATTCAATGATTAATAATTAAAAAGGGTGATCCGAAGACGTATGAAGCCATTGCTTCTGCTTACGAGTAATAAAATTTAATTACAGAATTGAATCCCATATCAGTGTCGGCTAATCCGTAATTTATAGGTGTCAGGGAGACGCGTGGGCAGACTTTAACCCAACTATTAAAATATGGGCTCGTTTAGCTCGATCGGCGACTGCACGGTTCCTTTATCTGATTATTTGACAGTATTATTAATTTCACAGTAATACATACGTTAATTTGGTTTTTGACTATTATAATAATGATATCAGAATAATCATACCGTGAACCTTCAAGCTTTCGAGTCGCTTTTTACCTTTAATTTTTAGTTGATGGCTTCGTGCGATTAGCACATTTAGCCAGTGTCAAGTATTTTTTCTTAAAAGTAATACATAAATAGACAATATTTCCTTTAAGATGATGATGAATGATATTAGAAATGAAAAGTGAGAAATGATATACCCCCCAACCCCTCGAGTAGCTCAGTAAAGATTTGGGGCTTTACTAAGTCCTCACGCGGCGGACTTCTCGAGAGAATTTGAAAAGTGCCGTTGCACTGTTTTGTTTCATTTGCCAACACTCATGCACACTCACGAACACCTAACGGTTAATAATCCACCATTATTTCACATTAATATTCGACATAACACAAATTTTAGAAAATAAAACAAAACCGTAGACATGACTCTTCACTTTCCCGCCAAGAAGTCCGTGCCTTACCTTACTGATAATGGTGACCACGTATACAGGGTGACTTTTTTATCACCATCCAAACCTTCTGAGATGACTCCCATGATACAAACGAAGAACTCTTACTATTGGCCCAACTCCCTAACTCGAAAATAAAATTCAGCTGTTCCATACAAAACATCAATATTCATTTAACCAAAATGTACCCTGTATAACTATGACTTTAGCCAGATACTTTCAAGTTTCCATCGAACAGAATTCTGATTCGTTAACATCACCACGCATTGGGCCATTATGCATGGTTATGGACCGATCTCCCTATATGCCATTGTCTATGTGAATAGGCGTGAGCCCACTAAACAGATGAAAATAGTTTGATCATGATGGCCATGATTAAACATACGATAGATAGTTATGACATAAAATAGAGTATCTATTACAAAAACACAAATGTTGAAAAAAAAATCCACGAGCAGGATTTGAACCTGCACCCTGGGTTCTATAGGGTTCTATAGGTAGAACCCTATGGCAGCGCAGCGCCACCTACCGGGTCCAATTATATGCATGTTTTATACATATAAACTTTTCTCTTGAATCACTCTATCTATTAAAAAAAACCGCATCAAAATCCGTTGCGTAGTTTTAAAGATCTAAGATATGGACAGACATACAGAGGGAAGCGACTTTGTTTTATACTATGTAGTGATACTCAATATATATAATTATTAATTGCAAAACTATAATGAGCATAACAATGGCACACAATTTAAAAGAAGAAAGGAGAGAGAAAGCGTCTTTTTATTCACAGTAAATATATCTACAAATTCAAATTCAATTCAAATTCAAATTCAAATTCAAATTCAAATTCAAATTCAAAATTCAAATTCAAAAATCATTTATTCAGTTTTGGCTACAAATAGCTCTTATGAATGTCGCTATGCCATCGGTTCGTAAATCTACTCTGGGCGGGAGATCTTGCACTGAGAAGAACCGGCAAGAAACTCAGCAAGTGTCCAGCTCTTTTCTCTCTTACAGCGTCAAAAAAAATAAAAATTGGAAAATGCTCTATCATAGCAGGACACTATCCATTACAAATAAACACAAAAAATATAGAAGACAACCACAAATTGTAAAAAAACAAAAAAAATAAACAAATCTAATATATCAAATTTACATCCGGTATAAATTTCAATTTCCACAATGTCATACAGTACCACTACAGTACTCTAATAAAAGTCAAAAATTGTTTAAGAAAAACAAAGTCAAACTATAGTAATTAATACTAACAATAAGATAAGTATGCAAGAGCAGACCAGCCTCCATAGGCGGCACCCGTTCACGAGTATGACATATGAATCAGCCATCGCTTCGCTTAACCATATTTTAGGGAACGTAACGACCCGACGCACACGCCACCACCGCAGAGACAATAAAGAGAGCATGACACACTCAAGATACTTTAAATAAAAACTTAATGGTCAATTTAACGCAACGCTGTTTGTTATCTGTAGGACACTGTTCAAAACTATCATATCAGTATAAAAATTATATAAATTCATTTTTCACACCACCTGCTCGACAATGCCTCATTATATATCATGCAAACCTTACTCAAAGTAAATCATTATAGCCCTTGTCTTTTGCCGGGGTGTAATGTTGTACTGAATTTCATTATAACCCGCCGGGCAGTAATGTGATTCTCACTTCTCTTAGTTCTTATTGTTATGCATTTAAAGTCTAATTTCGTCAAAATCGCGCGGCGCGCGGCTGCTGCAGCTGCTGGTGGCCGACGGCGAGGAGGTGGACGGCGGCGCGCGCCGCGCCTCATTTATTTGAAAGTCGAACTTATTCGAAAATCGAGCTGGCCACGCCACGGCAAGCCAAACGAAAAAAAATCAATACTTAAAACAAAAGCCGCGAGTATTTCAATACGGTGCAATCAGTATCAGACAAAACTGCAAAAGAAGATCGTCGAGTGACGAAAGCGATTTAACTCCGGAGTCCATTAAATTAGACGCCTTAGGTATTGTTAATAACCTACTACCAGAGAAGTCGAAGGAAAAATACTTGAAAGCTTACGACGATTTCCACAAATGGAAAACTGCAAAAGGCGCAAAGTCTGTGTCGGAGTCAGTGCTTCTTGTTTATTTCGAGTATTTATCGTGTACAAAGATGTCGTTGTGGTGTATCTATTCGATGCTCAGGTTAACAATAAGCATCAAACACGACATTAAGATAAATACATATAGCAAGTTATTGGCATTTTTAAAGAGGAAATCAGATGGTCATCGAGCAAAGAAGTCAAAAGTATTGACAGCGCAAGATGTGGAAACTTTTCTGAATGAGGCTCCTGATCACAGCTTTCTGGCCATGAAAGTAAATATGAGTACTGCCTACTTTTTAGTTACGTTTCTAGTACCTACCTATAATAGCTCTATAAAATAGTTAATAAATAAAAGGGTATTTAAATGGCACACATTTAAAAAATACACATTCTAAGGTTTTGTCGCAAGCTTTTTTTATAATATAAAGGTCAAAAAATGTAGTAGTGTATCTATCTATTTACTCACAATCCTATTTTTTGTTACAGGTAGCCTTGATTTTTGGAGTGAATGGCGCATGTCGTGGAAATGAACTCGTAAACAAAAACATGCAGATTTATTTCTGATTAACTTACCAGATACCAAAACAAATAGAGAACGTTCGTTCATAGTTCGTAAAGATTATGCAAGAATTGTTGAAAAGTACCAAGCTCTGCGCCCCTCTAATATAAACACCAACAGGTTTTTTATCGGTTACAGTAATGGCAAATGCACCAGACAAGTCATTGGCAAGAATAAAATCAGCGCCATGCCAAAAGAAATTGCAAAATACCTCAAATTGCAAAATCCCGAGCTCTATACGGGTCATTGTTTGAGGAGAACATCGGCAAGTCTGTTGGCAGATTCAGGAGCAGATATGGCCCAGATAAAACGTCATGGTGGCTGGAAATCCGATGCAGTAGCGGAGGGCTACATAGAGAATTCCATACAAAACAAAAACAAGATAAGCTGTCGTATTGGTGACAACATTCATCTGAAAACTACGTCCATTATTGATGATCCTTGGAAACCTTTGCCACCACAGCCATCTAGCTCAAAATATATCCCGTCAAGCCCACTGCCTCAAGCACCACCTTCCCCAACCTTTACTGTGCCAAACGACCCTCACACGCAAGGTTCTGATGTATTGGGTGCTGCTACTCAAATAAATTCCACCTCAACTAACATAAGCGTACCAAAAAATATAACCATATCTTTACATAACTGGACTAATGTATCAAACATCAATTTTAATTTTTAATTTACTTTTTATTGTTATTTACTGTGCCAATTATATATAATTAGTAATGAAAATAGTATTTTAATAAATAAAATACTTTTTCTAGTAGCCTTGGTTTTTATTGTCTCGCAAAAGGTGAGAAAAGTAGAGTATACTCCTCAGGGATAAAACTGATTTTGCCTTGGGCGCGCTTAAATCCTTCACTGCTCTCAGGACTCCATTTTAATTCCCTCGCTTCGCTCGGGAATCAACACAAAACCCCCTCGCTACGCTCGGGAGTTAAATCTGGAGTCCTTCGTTACGCTCAGGATTCAAATATCGCGCCCGTGACATAATACAGTGCTTTATCCCCTTGGTGTACAATCTACTATTATTATGTATATTGATACAAATAGAACAACGTACGAACTACGTACTAACAATAACGTCAAATCTAAAATTAAGAAGGTGGAAGAGGTACGTATTTGAATGTCTAAAATTAAAAAACCTAACATAAAATATCCTACGTTTAAAATCACTAAAATCTAAATACCTAATGGTTGTTTGACTTATATTTAAAATACCAAAACCTTTAAATGTCAAATGGATATACGAGTATTACTAAAGTTCATAACGATAAAACTTGAAATACTTATGTACAAAGTCCTTAAAATTGATTTACCTCACAGTTAATTGACCAAAATGACAAATACGTAAAGCTTAAAATCTAAATAAAAACGGTTTGTGTTTAAACGCCTACCAAAAATTTATCAATTTTACTACCCATAAAATTCGAAACGCCTACCAAAACGGATAATTAATGATCACCAAATTGTGTTTCCTAAAATATATAGGATACAATTTATATTTTTATTAAATGCCTTAAAAATATATGAATACCTTTTAACTGCATTTTAGACCAAATATGTTGCATTTTCACCAAACAGATAATACCAATATTTTATGGCTCGAGTTTCAATTTGGAAATTTTTGCTTTCTGTTGTCCAATAAAAAAAAAATAACCTCGAAATTCAAGACAATCGCTACGCTGCGCTTCGCGCATGACCTACAGGAGTAGGGCGGCTAGTATCCTCAATCATTTGAATAATAGTGTAGACATTTGGTGATCGTTTATAGAAATAGCTCGCAAGTGGAGCATTAGTTTAGGTATTTTTAACATTTTGTATTTAAATTGTTCAGAAGCGTCACATGAAAAGATGTAACATAGAGCCCTCTCAATGGGAAGGTTTGGCAGCACAACGTCCTGAATGGCGCGGGATTGTGAAGAGGCGAGTCCGCGAGTTTGAGGAGCAGCGTAAAGCTGACCTCGACGCTAGGCGCGACGAGCTAAAGGCCCGTCCACCCGCAGTCATTAACTATAACTATGTAAGCGGTGTGCTCACGTGCCCTCATTGTGCACGAGAGTTTACTGCCAAGATTGGTTACATAAGCCATCTTCGGGCGCACCAGCGCCACCAAACCGACTAGGAGTCGAAGTGGTCGCCATGGCCGAAAACGGTCGGAATGATCATCATCATCATCATTTAAATTGTTGGTATATCAAACTTTGGTGTTATAACTATAAACATTTTAAACATTAGGTAATTAGCCCTTTCGGTATTTTAATCTTAGATATTTCGTTGGTAGGTATTAGTTGCTTAATGCCCATTTTCACCATTGACTCCTAAGTTTTAGGTGACCCCTAAGTCATTTTAGGTGACGGTTTTGCTCCAACAACTGTCACTTAATATTGCTTAGGGGTCACCTAAAACTTAGGGGTCAATGATGAAATCAGGCATAAGTATCTTAAAACATTGGGTATTTAGATTTTAGTGATTCTAAACTTAGGTTATTATAAGTTAGGTTTTTTAATTTTAGACATTAAAATACGTACCCAGCGGAAGCAATATATGAAAGTTGTCATGAAGACGTGTACCCACGTTTAAGAAAACCAAAGTCTTGGTTTATGTTTGAGACATAATGGGCTAAAGGTTTACTCTATAGAAAATGTTCCACAATATTTATTCATAAAAAGACAATTTATGCTAATATGTTTACAAGGGTCTTGTAAAGAGTTGTGTGAATCTTGTTACATAACAAAGGGTAGGTAATATCTATCTTTCTTCAAAGGAACCCGACAAATCATAATATGGATATCCCGCATACTGGTGACGGCCATTTTCGAGTTTAAGATAAATAAAATAGCCTGATAAACTAACTTATTATTTGTATGTTGCTTTATCTATGTAAAATGTATGCCGTAAAGAGTAGACATTGATTTACACACAAAATAGTCTTCTAAAGTATTTTAGAAGAAACGTCAATCTTTCACCTTTTTCTCTGACTCCTATACTTCCATTTAAAAGCTTTAGCTTCTACACTTAGATTACTATAGAACTTTTGCAAGAAGTACCTACCTACTGATTAATGGTTCTGTGTCTTGACTATTTATCAAAGGAGTGGCGCAAACAGATCCACACGGTCGATACGCCGATATCCGGAGATTACTGAAGACTAATAGCCACCTAAGACCAGTCGCTAGGTTGACACCCATTGATAACTCTGAACTTGGACGCTGCTAAAGTAATTGAAACTATTTGTAATTGACAGCGAAACAGGTGGAGCAAATTTTTGAAGTGAAAACTTCTTTAGCGGCGTTGTACACTTTTTTTGTAATGGGTAAAAAATGTTAAATTCGCGTCAGGACACGTGACCGTCAGGACACGTGGCCTGATCGAAAATTCGTAAGACGGATGACAGCCGGCGCGGCGTAGGAGAGGAAGTATCCCCCTCTCTTTTTACGGCGCGGCGAAAATGTATGCCTGCTGTTTCGTTTAGGCGGCGCAGGGTGCTTGCGCGAATGTTCGAGTGCTTTTTAATGTAATATAAATTGTCATGTTTGTGTACGATAGCGCAATAAATAAATATTGTATTCTACCACATAAATGATAGTACTTTTATACTGATAATTGAAGCAATTCGAGCAAAATTATTCCATAACCATTCCAAAATATCAAAAATGCACAACGTTAATATTCAAGTTTTCACTTCTGCCGGCACTCCCGGAGTGCAACCCGTCGTTTTTTTTTTAAATAACTGTCATTGTTTTTCTAAATGATAATTTTAGTATAATTTTAGGTCATTACAATGATAAAAGAAGACAACGTCAGGTTGAATTGAAATAAAGTAACTATGTATTTGAAGTTGGTAGTGGAACGATTTACTTAAATATACATTACTAGACGTCACCCGCCCGCTTCGCTGTGCGAATATAATGGATCAATGAATGCTAATCAAAATAATTATTAGGTTTACCAACATCATATACATAAAGCCTATCATTTGCACAATCGCATGTTCTTCCTACATACAAATTTTCATTAACTTATAAGAGGACATACAGACAGACAGACTGACAGACAAAAAATTCAAAAATCATAGAATTGGTGTCAGTGTGTCATAAAATGAATCATCATCATCATCGGCCCATTTTAGTCCACTGCTGGATATAGGCCTCCCCTAATGAGCGCCGTAGCGCCCTGTCAAATGAATATTTATCCCAAAGTCAGAAAAATTGCATGTACAGACAGAGCCTACAGATTTATATAGGTAGTAGTATAGATAGATATCGATAGATAGGTAGATTGTCAGAAAAATTGCATGTACAGATACAGCCCACAGATTTATATAGTAGTATAGATCGCGCATGGGCAAGTTTTGACCATTTTTTTCTCAAATCGGCCATATACACGAACGTATGGAATGAAACAAATGACTATTTTACTTACGCAATTCAAAAATATTATAAGGTTTACTAACATCTTAATAGCCTATCATTTGCGCAATCTCATGTTCTTACTAATACAAATACAAATTTTAAGCGTAAAATTTTTTTTGCTTTTTTTTCTTTTTTTTTAAACCTATCATTTGCATAATCTCATGTTCTTACTACATACAAATTTTAAGCGTAAACTTTTTTCGCTTTTTTTTTTTTTTTTAATTTTTTTATAGTCTATTATTCGCACAATCGCATGTTCTTACTACATACAAATTTTCTTCAAGATCGGGCAAGCCGTTTTTGAGTTAAAAGTGGGCATACAGACAGACAGTATTTAGTAGTGTAGTAGTATAGATATAGATAAACATTGTGTTTTGGTTAAGGAAGGGCAAAATATAGTTTTAAGTGCACTAACCGCTCGATTGTCCATTCTGTATAAAGTGGCATATATTCTATTCAGATCTTTAGTACTCGTACATACGTTTACATTCACCGTATAGATGCACAGTACTCTATTCTTGATATTTTTACACTTCTTAGAAAGTACTGCAATCACAGATCTTATTTATATTTATTATTTGAGTGCAACCGTTACTTCATTCATTACTTACTAATTTATTGACTGGCTTAAATAAAATATATTTAAACAAATCTTAATAAAATATACTTGTGTTGCAAATGCCTGTGTAAAATGACGAGCAAAAGCACTATTACACTGACCGTGTTGGTGCTACACAGATTTTATAGGTGCTCTTGAAATCTAATTATGTATGTATGTGGGTTGTAATTTGGTGTCATCAGATTAGATAGTGCCAACTGACGACGCTGAAAACCGATGACGGCAGAACTGTCACGACCAGGTCCGATGTTATGGGAGAGGTCGAGAAGTTCTATGGACAGCTTTACACATCCACACGGCCACCTGTACAAAGCTTAGCTAAAGACCCTAGAGCTAAGTTAACCCGGCACTATACTGAAGACATCCCGGACATCAGCCTATACGAGATTAGTATGGCTCTCAAACAGCTCAAAAACGGCAGGGCACCAGGTGCTGACGGAATTACAGCCGAGCTTCTGAAAGCAGGCGGAAGACCGGTACTCGTAGCTCTTCAGAAGCTATTTAATTCCGTCGTACTAGAAGGCAGAACGCCAGAGACGTGGCACGAAGGTATGGTGGTACTGTTCTTCAAAAAGGGCGACAAAACCCTGCTGAAGAACTACAGGCCCATCTCACTTTTAAGCCACGTCTACAAGCTGTTTTCGAGAGTTATAACGAATCGTCTCGCACGCAGGTTTGATGACTTCCAGCCTATCGAACAAGCCGGTTTCCGAAAAGGCTTCAGCACCATAGACCACATACATACGCTGCGGCAGGTTATACAGAAGACCGAGGAGTATAACCAGCCTCTATGCTTAGCGTTTGTGGACTATGAAAAAGCCTTCGATTCGATTGAGACATGGGCCGTGCTACAGTCTCTCCAGCGGTGCCAAATTGACTACCGGTACATCAAAGTGTTGAAGTGTTTGTATGAAAGCGCCACTATGTCAGTCCGTCTTCAGGACCAGAATTCGAAACCTATCCAGTTGCAGCGAGGAGTGAGACAGGGAGATGTGATTTCTCCGAAACTGTTCACTGCTGCACTGGAAGATGTATTCAAGCTTCTGGACTGGAAAAGACTCGGCATCAACGTTAACGGCGTATACATCACCCACCTTCGATTTGCTGACGATATAGTGGTCATGGCTGAGACCCTGGAAGACCTCGGCACAATGCTCGGTGACCTCAACAGAGTCTCTCAACAAGTGGGTCTTAAAATGAACATGGAGAAGACGAAAGTTATGTCGAACTCACGTGTCGTACCCACTCCTCTGAAGGTTGGGGACTCTGCCCTTGAAGTTGTGGACGATTATATTTACCTGGGACAAACGGTCCAGCTAGGTAGGTCCAACTTCAGCAAAGAGGTCAATCGTCGAATCCAATTAGGCTGGGCAGCGTTCGGTAAGCTACGAAATATCTTCTCGTCCGATATACCGCAGTGTCTCAAGACAAAAGTCTTTGACCAGTGTGTGTTGCCAGTGATGACATACGGGACTGAGACGTGGTCGCTCACTATGGGCCTCATAAAAAGGCTCAAGGTCACTCAAAGAGCAATGGAGAGGGCTATGCTCGGGGTTTCTCTGCGTGATCGAATCAGAAATGAGGAGATCCGCAGAAGAACAAAGGTAACCAACATAGCCTGAAGAGTTGCTAAGCTCAAGTGGCAGTGGGCAGGGCACATTACTCGCAGGACTGATGGCCGCTGGGGCGGGATAGTCCTGGAGTGGCGACCGCGTACCGAAAAGGTGGACACCTTTTTGGAGGCTTGCCCACACTGCGCTTTCCGGTACGCGGTCGCCACTCCAGGACTATCTGGTGAAGGTCGCGGGAAGCCGCTGGATGCGAGCAGCACAAAACCGGTCGTTGTGGAGATCCTTGGGGGAGGCCTTTGTCCAGCAGTGGACGTCCTTTGGTTGAGATGATGATGATGATGAGATTAGATAGATAGATAACATGTTTATTTGGACACTATAGACACACACAATATATAATCGTAAATAAAATAAGTTAAAAAAGTTCCCTGTGTGGTGCCGGGGATAAAGAATTGCACCACCCCATCTCTTCCCGTGGGTGTCGTAAAAGCCGACTAAGGGACCATTCCAGAGGATGGGCAGCAGCATCTCTCTGAGGTTACCCTCAACCTACTGCGATCGCCAACCCGCCTGCCAAGCGTGGCGATTACGGCAAAACCCCTCATATCCTTGGGGGAGGCCTTTGTCCAGCAGTGGACGTCTTTTGGCTGAGATGATGATGATGATGATGAAATAAAAAAAACAACAATAAACTAAAAACTAACATAATTTCATAACACAACTATTAAAAAATACAAAAATGTGTGTGTGCCGCAGCATCTCAAAAGGGTCGTTGCTCAGCGTGGTATTCACTCGCATAGCAAGTGAATCGCTGATTTTCAGCAACAACCAGGAGTGACCACAAGGACGGTGCCCGTAACAATTATCAGTAAGGTGCCCATGAGCGTAGCCTTGACCGTGTAGTAAAAAAATATAAAAAAATTATAAATAAAGATTTTTTAATGTATAAGCTGTGCAGTGTATATTATGTTTATAATCAGACAATCAAGACATTAAATTAGATAAGGATATAATAATATATAAGTAAAATGCATTGTAAAATAAAATAAAAAAATATATAATATATATAATAAGTGTGCTATCTAGTTCGCTTTTGTTACCACGCTACCTACAAAAATCGCTTAGGAATACCTAACTTCTGTTCGGCGAGCAGATGAGACTTAAGTTGTTTTTTAAAAGAGAACTTAGAATGCAACCGCCTTATTGGGGGAGGGATGTTGTTCCAACACTTAGTTGCATGATATCGAAAACTTCCAGTGAAGGCAACAGGAACCCTAAGTGGCGGACGTGTAGACCTAGGTGCATGATCGAAATATTTTACAGAGCTGTTAAAATTCAATTTTGAAAATAAATATTCTGGACTTTTAAAGTGAGTAATATCAAACAATAGAGATGCTAAATGTAGGTTCCTGCGCGCTTCCATGTTCAGTATTGACTCGTTATTAAGAAAGGGAGAAACGACGGACGGATTAGAAATATATCGTCCATAATTTTAGGTATTAAGGGGAAAATGTCCTAACCATTCAAATGAAACTAACTACTATTACTTTACTACTACTTTAGTTACTAATGTGAAATCTCTTTAAACATGTTTCAGCTGCACACTCAGAAAAATAACTTCAACGCCTTGAGACTTTGGCTGTGCAACTGCAATTACGTAACTTTATTTCCAGACTGAATAGAAACTAAATTCTCTTGAATAAAAGTGCCGGGAAAAACTAAAGTAAGAAGAGAAAAACGACTTGCTGCAGTTGTGCATGCTAGAGAGTTAGCTGTGTGTGCGACATCAGGCAAGACTTGCAACAACAAGAAACAGTGATGTATTTTAAATATTTTGGTTGGATTTTCGCAGTAATTATGTAATTCCCACTCTAACAAAAGACATCATTCGAGCTGATATTTTTTAATAGTAGGCACTTTAAAATTAACACATTGTTAGATGTCTCCATCCGGCTGTCTGGGAGAGATTGCTTTATAGCGATAAGACGGCCAAATTGTATTTTGTGTTCAATGTGCTTTTGTAAGGTTGCAATAAAAGTAATTTTTATCTATCTAAACATCAAAACGTACTAAGCTACTGCCAGGCTCAGCCCTTCCCACACGGACAGGATTTGGGGAGATTGGGTTATAACTCTTCTCTGCTGCGTTTTAAGATGATCTAATGGTTGTGGGTTCTAACGACTGCCTTTTTACGATAGCAACAGGGTCAAAGTCTTATCGTTTCGAGCTCGAGGTTCTCTTAACATTGAAATTTGGTCACTTAACTGTCTATCCGGTATTGCGAAAGTGGCCTAACCGTTCGAGCTCTTCATCTTAAACACCCTTTTACATATTCTGAACCATAACGCCGACTTTTACTACTATTCCTTTTCTGTATACGCCGTCAGACTGTGGAATTCGCAACCGCCCGTCATACGTGACTGACGACCAATTTATCTTTTACTAAAACACCTCAAGGACTCCCTTTTCTCTGTCTTTTGATTTGGTTGTCACAATAGACTCAGTTTTTGTTTATAAAATTATTTCTAGTTTTAGTAATACCTTCGCGTATTTAAAGTATTTTTTTATACAACCTTATTTTTCGTTAATACGAAAATCGAAACACCAGTCAAATATTTTCATTTAAATAATCAGTACGAAAAAAATTAAGTAATATCTTGAAAACTTACAAAGTTTCAAGCTTTTTGTGCTGTCCCGTTGTGTGTTTTAGTAGGGTATACTTTATTTGAGATTTTGTAAATATTATTTGGTCAAAATGTAACATGGTGTAAAAATATTGAAATCGATTCTATTACTGATTCTAAACAAACAGTTTTCAGGTTTCGTATATACTAAAAATGACATTGAATAAGCGTATGTATTTAGTGGAATATGAATTACCAGCAAAGATTAATAAATTTATTACACTTTGCTCAGTTTTCTGTCGACAATCTGTTGGTGTTTTTTTTTAATTATACAAGCAATTCTTTTCGCATACTAATTGTATTTAAAAACAAATTAAATGCCCACAGCAGATCATGGCTAGGATAGAACATAACTAGCACAGAACATGACCAACGCAGAACATGACTACGATAAAACATTACTAGGACAGAACATGACCAACGCAGAACATGACTAGGATAGAAAATGACTAGGGTAGAACATGACCAAAGCGGAACGTGACTATTGAGGAACATGACTAAATAAGATTATGACTAAAGCCGAACATGACCTGATGGTTCCTGATGGTTGTAAAAATTAGGACTGACAGTTCTATACTAAGGCATTGGGCCCAAGTGCCTTAATTTTAATGAATTACGTGAATCCAAAAAATACTTCAAGGATTTTTGGAGCGCCCTCTCTACTAGCATAGTCTGAAAATACAGATTATATGATTATTATTGTTATATTGAAATCAGTGGACGCTTGGGTTTAGTTTCGGTGATAACAAACGAGGATAAGGCCAAATGTGTTAGCGCTTATGGAGTCCTCATCCACTAAGGAACTGGCTATTTAAGCTTGTGTTAGGTATGGGTTCACAACAGTATTCTAACGGAACTATGGGAATTGAACCACGATTTCTCGTACTCAAACCAAGCATCTGTCCGTTCGACTGACCGACATTTGAAAAATTGATAATATGTTTTTTTTATTTTATAGTAAACGCCTCTGTGGTTTTACGTTGGCGGTGCCACTACACTTTAACACGTTAACACTTTAAAACGTACAGCTCAGCTACAGACAATCGTTAGGTCATAAAGTTAGGTGTCAGACATCCTTGCGCAAGCACAAGGGACCATCTACGTTAGATCATAACGCCAGATCACGACGTGCAAAAGCGCATTCTTCATCCGGTACTTGTAAGACTAGTGTCTCGAGCGAGTTGCTCCGTGGACACGTATAGTCCACTACTTACCTAATCCAGATAGGTTACCGGGGCTGTAAGCTCGCTCACTTCTCGTAGCACTAAGAGTACTTACAACTCGCAGTTTCCACTGCTCGGGTAGTCAACTCTAAAGTCGACTATCAAATGTCCTCATTGGTGGCGGAGTTGTAAGCCCACTCACTTCTCAGTACCTATCCAGGTAACTCGCCAGTTCCACAATCCTACGGGGCTGATTCGACCGGAGACATTGCATCTAGCGGGCGCCTCCACTGGTTCTCCAGACTAGTGCCGGAGATGTTGGAAGCCTACTCAATGAAAACCAACGAGCAGAACAACCAACTATGGACTCTCACGTGCCCCGCAGATCCTTTCGCATCGAGGCTTCCACCAAGACCGCTACTCGGACCCACTCGCTGCGTACGAGATGGAAGCCTGGCCAGACCTCAACCAGACAAACGAACATTCCCACCTCTACAGCTAACCACATAGCCACCACGAGTCCAACCCATGTACGGGCCCTGCCAGAGACGCCCGCGAAGGCATAACCGGTAGGGGGTCTAGGATCCGAACTCCCGTGGTACCCTAGAAAAGACAGTCGGATCCGTAGTTCCAACTGCCATACCCTACCTATGAGGGTCAGTAGATAGGTAACTTTAAAACGTACAGTCGTTAATCATTTAAAGCACGGTGGTTTACTACATTCAAAAACTCGACACTGAATCAGTGTACGTTTCAACGCCGCCGCCTTAACCATAATATTTACCCATCCCCAGGGACCTATTTGTACGAAACAAAAGAACGCCAGTGAAATTCCGCGTGAAAGAAAACGAAAATTCAAACTGGTGAGACTACACCGGACAAATATTCAAAACAATATCCCGCCCGCCTCCGACGGGATTAAGAAAGGAGATTTGTATTTTTTCCTTGCAAGAATAATGGAAGCAGCTAAAGGGAAGGTAAGAATGCGCAGATAGGGAGGAACAGCTATAATTTACCTTTTCAGTGCCAGCACTAAATGCTTTGAGCGGCTATTCTAATACCTTTAGGTTGGCACTTAGATAAGAAACCTCTCTGCGAGCCACCGAATAGTGTCATTAAGCTCGGATGTTTTTGTATCGCTCGCGCTCGGTTAACCCATACATTTGTGTACAAGCTTGACGTCACGTTACGTCGTCGATTTTTCTATCAAGCGGGGCGTCGGGTCAGATCGAGTCCCGCCGGATTGCGAATGCCCCGCGCATGCGTTGAAATTGCGCCAATTTTGTGAGCGGCGGCCTCTGCCGGCAGTTCCAGTCGATTGGAGCTCGGAGGTGGGATGTTGCATCGCGCTCAACCGTCACCTCGCGAACGGGACGTCAAAAAAAATTGAAAATGGAATAGTTCGAAAGTGCTTGACGATAGTGAGCGCGTCGCTCGTGCCGCCGACGTGGCTGCGTTTGACGTTCGCGTGCATAGGTAGTGTTGTGAATAGGTTAGGTTTTAGCTCGATTCAAAACACGCATTGAATCTAGGGTTAGAGACACAAAATAGGATGTATTTGAATTTACTATTAGGGGAGTTATTGCGGCTTGATTGCAGTGTTCGACGCGCTTTCATTCAAGTGCCAGCTTAGGTGGCCTTGGCACAGTTTCCCGCGCTAGCGTTTCCACCTTATTTTTCATTGCACTCTCACTTGACATTTACCGCAAAGGAGTGCTCTTTTACTAATTAGCGGTGGCTTTGAAATTAGTGAGCGAGCTTAGTGAGAAACTTTTTAATATATATGAGTGTGAAATTCTTGTTAAACTCAAACGTTGCAATCGCTGAAATGGAATGCTTCTGCTGCTTCGTAAGTTGTATCGGGGAGGCATGATGCGCATATTAAGGAATCGGCTATTCTCTGCAATATTTGAATAATCATTTTGCTATTACAAATTTTAAAAATTGTGAAAATGATGCCGTTGTTGTGACCACATATCCGAGGACATCGCGGAAGCTGCAAAAATGAAAATTTTGAAAGGTAATATTTTTTATTATAAGTTCAATTTGACCTTGCTTCTTTATATGATTTAGATTCAACTGTTTATGAGATCATTAAATTAATTGATGAATATATTTTATTTTTAATTGCTATTATGTGAAATTATTTTATACAAACACATTTTATTCTTTAATAAGTAGTTGATAGTTTTAGAACTATGATTTATGGCTATACGAATGTTTAAAGTTTTCCTTAAGTATATCCTAATCCTAAGTAGTAAGTAAACAGCCTATAATTGTCCCACAGCTGGGCAAAGGCCTCCATCATTAAAATCAAGTCATCGCTACAGTTTATGGGTAATGGCTTAATCACCACGCTTACCAAGTGCGGGTTGGTGATCACAAACCCGGGCTATGCATCGAAAAATCCGAAAATACATTTTGCCCGACCTGGGAATTGAACCCGGGACCTTCGGGTATCGGGCCGAGCGCACTGCCACTCGGCCACCGAGTTCTAAGTAGTATTAAATATGAATAGAAATCCTTCGTTTACGTCAAAATAGAAAGAAGCAACGGATCGACTTGCGTTTTTGCACTGACTAAATGTGTAAATGTAAATGTGAAACACTGTAAATGCCTAAAGGAGGATTTCATTTCAACGGAGTTTTTTTTTATAAGCAAGTAAGAAAACGCGATGAAAAATCTGACGAAATATAATGTGAAAAATCGCATTACTAATAGCATGGACTAATATTATTAGCCATGGTAATAGTCATCTCTTTTGACTTTTGTAGCACACTGTAGTTTAGGTGGGTAAGTTTTCATTGTGCCTAATCTGTATAAACATTTTTCATTTAATTTAATTTATTATGTTAACTAGATACTTCAATCTCCTATCTACATTTCTAGGTATCCTTACAACATATATTTAACAGTCTACCCATCCACACTAAACATAAACTTCGAAATAGTTAAAATCCCTCGACCAAGCCAGATATATAAAGGGAAGCCCAATAACATAGCCCTGGCAAGTTAAATCATAGCCCCTCTGCCGCAATACCGTTGTCATTATCACCCGCAGTGGAGAGAATTTACGGTTGAACGTCTTTCTAATCGTACAAACCTTAAGTCCCTTCTGTACTAAAAAGGAAATTACTAAGTGAAAGCAGTGAAAGTGGATGAAAGTGAATTTAGGGTAGTGGCATTCAATCTTCGACAGGAACCAGCGATTGATATGTTGTCCCTTAATCATTAAAATTAGGGTACTTTCTTTAAGGCTTCGGCAAACCAAACGCTGGTCAGTAGCAGTGCAGTTTGAATGCGGGCCCGCGCAAGTTGTAATACAAGAAACTCTTTGAACTGCGTCACACCAAATTTTAACGCGGGCCTGCGTTGTAACAACTTTGAAACTGTCGCTGCGTTCAGTGTGCCGACTCCCGCGCTGCTACTGACCTGCTCTGCTACTGACCTGCGTTTAGTTTGCCGTAGCCTTAATTCTTTCTTTATTATTCTTAACCGAATTTTTGCCTCAAATCTAGTTTCAGTCTAAAGGAGCCAACACCTTGTACACAATACCGAAAGATAGCTAATGTATGAAATAAGCTTATTCAAAATGATTTTCTTCAAATAAATGAATACCTAGTTTTCATGTCAGAATTGTCTGAAACACTAAAATAAATCAACTTTCGTGATAGCAGCGCCAGCGGTATTCTGCCAATGACAAGTAGCTGTCAAAACAACGTAATGTCTTTCGGTTTCTTTTTACATTTTAACATAAAAACGATAAAGCGTATTGAAGTATTACTTATTTTAACTAAATACATGTATTTATTACATTTTTTTAGTAAATGTAGAGGGTCTTGGCATAAAATTAAACATCTCCTTTACAAAAAAAAACTTTTATAAATTTTTTAATACAAATTCATCTTTGATTAAAACGAAAACATACCTACTTAGTTTAAATAGGTATTGTAAAATAATAATAATTCCAAAATCTTTAAATTATAGGCCGCATCTAGTAAACGCAGTGAGCGTAGTTTCATCTGTGGTATCGCTAATCACTGCACCTGATACCGTGTTTGACATCTTAATAAAATTGTGTAGCGGTGATTTGTAACAGAATTACCGTCTTTATGTACGTATTTCTCTAAAAATGTAACAATTGTGTTTTTCTCATGTACCTACTTATGTGAATTTATTTGTAATTCTTAATGAAAATAAATATCTTAAATCATATAAAATTATGATCAGCAACTGATTTTAGTCTTTAACAACAACTAAATACAGCTGCTTTCTTGCTGTCATCTCGTAAAACAATGACAATCTATGTTATTTTTTGGCGACGAAAATTGTATTGAACTGTGGTGCCTCTACCCTATAAACAATGTTTCTGAAATGTTGGCGAAATAGAGAAATCAGAATTACAACATAAAAACCTAAAAACAAGAGACCAATATCGAATAAATTAAAAAGGTTGGCAAAGAGTGTACGCAACATCTCAAATACTTTCAGTCACACACTCACTGTCAGATGAGTACCTATAAAAAATACTTCATCATCATCATCTCAGCCAAAAAGACGTTCACTGCTGGACAAAGGCCTCCCTCAAGGATAAATCATTTTGAGGCGAATTGGCCATAATCGCCACGCTTGGCAGGCGGGTTGGCGATCGCAGTAAGGTGAGAATAATCACAGAGAGACGCTGCTGCCCATCCTCTTGAATGGTCCCATAGTCGCCTTCTACGACACCCACGGGAAGAGATGGGGTGGTGCAATTCTTTATCCCCAGCACCACACGGGGGAAAAAAATTAAATAATTATAATAAATTATAAAAAATACTTAATAGAATAAAATAAACTTTCCTACACTCACACCAATTATCTAGCCCAAGAGAAGCTTCGTTATGTTACTCGTTAAATGGTTACTAGGCAACGGATAAAATAATTATAATACTTAAATACATACATGTTTTAAATAGAAAACACCCAGACCCGAGACAATTTAGAAAAACAATAACTTCTAAAATTGACCCGACCGGGGATCGAACCCGGGACCTCAGAGACAGGGACACCATGAAAACCGGTGTACAGACCACTCGACCAAAGAGGTCGTCAAAACAATAAAATTAAATGTTGTTGCTTAAATGTTGGCGAATTATTGAAATCAGAATTACTACCTACTTACATAAAAACCTAAAAACAAGAGACCAAAATGGATTAAATTAAAAAGGTTGGCAAAGAGTATACGCAACATCTCGAATACTTTCAGTCACACTTACTGTCTGCTGCAGCTGGGGCACGAGCCTTCCCTATAGGGATAGGGAGAACGGGCCTTAAACTACCACGCGGGCCCAGTGCAGATTGCTGGTTGGGGTACCTTTAAATACGTTTAATTGCTGTCAATGTTACGTAAGCACCTACTACTAAGTCTTATCATAAACTTTATCCTATTTAAACAATCCGCTTTGACCAAATTAAGTCTAAAACTATAAAAGTAGGAAAATTTATGATAAATCTACATTTATATCTATACGAAAAAAGTGTATAAGGGGAGTGTGAATGGAAGTGTTGGAAGGGGTAGACCTAGGCAGACATTTCGAGACCAAATCGGGGACGTCTTGGAAAAAGGCCAGGTCAAGAGTACCCTAAACCGAAGAGCATGTATGAAGAAAATAATGAAAGTGGACGAAGCGAAACAAGTATGTATGGATCGCAGCAAGTGGAAAAAAGTGGTCTCTGCCTACCCCTACGGGAAAGAGGCGTGATTATATGTATGTATGTATGTATATCTATATGGCAATATACCAAAATGTAGCCGACATTGATGATTTATATTGCCTAAATCACAAACTACTAGAAAAATTCAACGAGTTTTCTGGGGCCCCGGTAGCTCAGCGGTCAGAGCATTGGACCGGCTACGGCTATTTAAAGGTCGGGGGTTCGATTCCCACTCAAGTTTCCTGTGGCTGGTTGATTTTTTCTAGTAAAATTTTATCTTGTAATTTACTTATATTATCTATATGTTGCCAAAAAAAATATCAATGGCGAGTCATTGTTAATTTTATTTATACTTGGGATATTGTCATATTGAAATTTTAAATTACCTATACCTAATAAATTACCGATTTACCTACCAAAACATCGATTACCTTGTCGTAATTAAAAGTGATGAAAAACATAGGTAAAACAATGCTGGAATTTATAAAAAAGCATTTTAAGAATTCCACAGAGAAGTCCCACCCCACGGTAGATAAGCAGCCTTTTTTCAAGTGTTATTCAATTATACATATACAGTGTGCCAATAAATTATTATTTCATTTTTTTCATTTCATTTCATTTTTTCATTTTAATTTCATTTCAGCATTGTAAAAATAAATATTTATTTGGAAAAATAATATATGTACCTTTTACATTAATCGAATTATTTTAATTATTACTAAATACCTAACATTAATATTAGTTTATAGGCACACAGTGTAGGAATAAACAAAAAAAAATTTAAACTACAACTTAATCTAGAAACCCACCTCGATCCATACCCTGCTCAAAGGTCCCTTCCAATTTTATTTAAAATAATCAACCTTTAATAATTTATTTATTTGAACGCCTTATAAATACAAAAACATATTTTCTTTCACATAATAAGGACTCAAAAGCAATAATGAAACTTAATTGAATATAAGAAAACCACTTTTTGCGGGCTTCACAAACAGCTTCGTCAAAGACAGCTCAGCGTCAAAGCTTTCGACAAAGGGTCGTGTGACGTGTGCATGTCTGGGTTCTCGACCCCGCAGCATCACCTTGGTGTAACCTTTTACGTGCCCTTACAAGCTGTTTTCGTCGGGTGTAAGCTACAGACATAATGGTCTCGTCTAGTCAGCATTTGGGTATTTTTTGTGCAATTATGCATACTAGTGGTCGTCCAGTGGTCGAAATTCGACCGTAATTTTTATAAAAATCTGTTTACTAAACAATATTTTATTAAGGCTGCATGGATTGTATCCTAAGCAATACAAAATTAAAAAAGATAGAATGTGAGTTTGGACTTTGGATTGGCATTGACAGATTTCGACCGCTGCGCTCCTCTTCCATTTTTGAAATTGTAAACAATATTTTATTAAGGCTGCACGGGATTATACGAGGTTTATGCCATTATTGTTTCTTCCTATTCGCGATTCTGCACAAAATAAATTCCACACAGCTGAATTTGATCACATGATTGTATCCTAAGCAATGAAAAGTTAAAAAAGATAGAATGTGAGTTTGGATTGGCATTGACAGATTTTGGCCGCTCCCCTTCCATTTTTGAAATTTTTGAAAATGTATGAAACATTGTTTATTTATTTTAATGTATTTTTTATGCATAAATTTAAAAAAAATATATGCATTCTGCACTCCTATTCTATATAAACTATAAGTGTGCGAAATTTCATACTCCTCCGTCCGCGCAATTTTCGTAAAAAAAGGTACAAAGTTTTTGCTTCACGTATCAATAAATAGATTATAAGTAGCTTACCTATTTCTTTTGGTAACTTCAACGATGGTATAACATACATAAATTATGAAAAATAAAAAAATAAAAAATATGTAATTATAAAATATCACCATCATCGTCATCAACGATCAATGTCCCTTCCCTGGATCACCAGAGGCAGAACGAGCCATAAACCACCACGCGGGCCCAGTGTGGATTGGCAGTTGTTAACGACTGCTAATGCAGCCGGGACCAACGGCTTTACGCGTCTTCTGAAGCACGTAGGTGCTCGATATGATAAATTTTTGGTCACTTATATCCGAAGAGCTTCCTTTGCAAAAGTTGGTTAACTTCAGCAATCGCAGACTGAGCCATCGAGCTTCTTAAAGGGTTCGAAACGTCAAAATGAAAATAAAGAATACCTAAGTAAAATAACCGCCTCTGTGGTCTAGTGGCTAAGATCACCGGTTTAGACCCAGAGGTCCCGGGTTCGATTCCTAGCGGGGGTACATGTGTGTGTACTCGGTTTGGTTGGTGGTAGGGCCTGTTTGTCCGCCTGGCTAGCTACCACCATCTTATCTAAATATGTCGCCTTAACATCAATGTTAAGGCATTGCATTGTTGTGTTCCGGCAGCTAGAGATAAGATAGCCAGTGCCTCACTAGTTGAGGATCCCGGGTGAAGTGCGCTTCCATCATTGGCCTTATCATCACTTAACATCAGGTGAGATCAAGGCACTGTGCTTACCAGTTAATATATAAAAATAAAAAAAACGTAAGAAGATTTGTAGAATTTGTACCATTAAATGCTCATTTGTAGGTGACGTAAGATGGCACTTGTTAAAATCAATTGGTATGGAATGCAGTGAGATGTTTTGATGATCCTTTATGACTAAAAGGCAATATTCTTACATGACAGCATTCAGCTACAAACCGTCTTTAACTTCCATTATAAATATAAAAGCTTGTAATAAAAAACGAGACACTAAAAAGTTAAATACTATTCTCATCAATCTCGGCAAACATGCATTTTTTTAAAACGTTTTATAAAATATCTACTAAATATCTACTACGTTTTATAAAATATCTATAAATATCTACTGATATTTTCCAATCTTTTGTATTCGGAGTCCTTTAAGTTATTGACTACATCTCTAAAAATGTTAAATATAATTAGTTATAAGCTATTAGCTCAAATTGACCACTGTATAGACATTATCTTTCCAGAATTCTCAAACATACGCTAGTACCTAAATAGTGCAAATCGGCTGATGATTTACGATTTCCGTATTTTAATGCAGCAAAGATATAACGCCATGATTTTATTTATTAAACACTCTACTTCTATTTAATGTTAGTAGTACATACACGTGTAGATAATTAACAAAGTACTTACAATTCTCAAAGTGAACTTGTCCGAATAGCTTATGAATTCATAACGTTTCAGGTTACGTTAGTTAAAGCCTTTGCGGGTCAGTTGCTCCATATACTGCGGCACATTGTACGAACCACAGAACAATCTATTAAAGAATGCAACATCGTTGGGACTTTAGAAACAACTCTTTGTTGAAAATTATTTGAGACGTTGACGCATGTGTTTAGTTCTATGTAATAGTTAGAAGTAGTATCCTTCTCTGCAGCTCTAACAATTGATTGGTCTTCATCATCATCATCATCATCATCTCAGCCAAAAGACGTCCACTGCTGGACAAAGGCCTCCCCCAAGGATATGAGGGGTATTTGCCGTAATCGCCACGCTTGGCAGTCGGGTTGGCCATCGCAGTAGGTTGAAGGTAACCCTAGAGAGATGCTGCTGCCCATCCTCTGGAATGGTCCCTTAGTTGGCTTTTAGGACACCCAAGGGAAGAGCTGGGGTGGTGCAATTCTTTATCCCCGGCACCACACAGGGATTGGTGATATACAGAAATCTATAAAATACAGAAACACAATGAATAGATTATTGGCTTGACATTAAACGTACCTCATTTGTGAGCCTACCAATTTTAAAGTTTGGAACTTTGGGAATTAGAAATTCAATAACAGAACACTTTCAACACTCGACGTCGGAAAGTGACGTCTAGCTTGTTGTAATATTAGCTAACAGCCTTACCAGGCCTTACTATGTTTCGGTTTAAAGAAATGGATCCAGTAAAATAATTGGGCATAGAGAAGCTTTAGGGCCGACAACGTGATAACCTTGGTGTTGCAAAGATATAAAGGCTACGGTGACAGTATTTCATAGAGGTCTCGATTTTAAAGCGTTCAATTTTTACCATTATTTAAGCTGTGTCCCGCGGTTTCACCCGCGTTAATTGATTACCATAAAAGGTTATAGTGAGTTAACATTAAAAGCTAGACATATGCTGTCGCGGACTTTTTTTTAGAACTTTTAAAGGGGAACAATTTTGTAATACATCTTTATTGCGTAACTTTCACCGTTTACGCAGCGCACGCAAGGAAAGCTCTCAAAAAAATATTTTCTCATTTTTGCAATATTTTTCATTGGTGCTTCACTCCTATTAGTCATAGCGTGATGTAATATAGCCTATAGCCTTGTTCAATCAATGGACTATTCAACACAAACATAATTTTCCCTGTCCTTCTCTCCTTCTACGACGATATCCTTAGTTGAGTGGCTTGTACACCGGTTTTCATGGTGTCGCCATCTCTGAGGTTCCGGGTTCGATCCCCGGTCGGGTCAATTTAGAAATTATTGTTTTTCTAAATTGTCTCGGGTCTGGGTGTTTTTTATGTATAATAAGTATGTATTTAAGTATTTTAAATATGTTTATCCGTTGCCTAGTAACCATTTTAACGAGTTTCTTATCGAAGCTTCTCTTGGGCTAGATAATTGGTGTGTAGGAATTAAAAAAATAAAAAATCAATTCGAACCAGTAGTTCCTGAGATTAGCGCGTTCAACCAAACAAACCAACAAACTCTTCAACTTTATAATATTAAAGTATAGATATATTTTTATTCCTTACCGGTGAACACCTCGCCTTCAACTCACCTGATCCTTAGCGATGATAAAGCTGAAGGTAGAAGCGCACTTCACCCGGTTTCCTTAGGCCCAGGCCACACATAAATGGCGTCGGGCGCGGACATGGCACGGGCGGCTTCCTCTTCCATTCAAATTTCATACTAAACGCATGGAAATAAAGCGCAATTTAGGACACACGGTATGTCGTAGCTCTGACGCGCCATTTCGGCGCCCGCGACTCGCTTTATTTCTATGCACTTAGTATGAAATTTGAATGAAAGAGGAAGCCGCCCCGCCCGTGCCATATCCGCGCCCGGCGCCATTTATATATGGCCTGCGCCTTAGCTACTAAGGCACTGGCTAACTTATCTCTAGCTGCCGGATCAATGCTACTATCATTGATGTATTGACGACCTCCGTAGCCGAGTGCTTTGCACGCCGGACTTTGGGCGGCGGTAACTCTGAGGTCGCGGGTTCGATTCCCGGATTCATTTATTCTGGTTTCCATAATACAAGTGCTACTTACTTGGGATCAGAACAAATAACATAAGTGATGTTGTCTATATTTTTTTAGATAAGATGGTGGTAGCTATAGCTAACCAGGCGGACAAACAGGCCCTACGACCAGACAAACCGAGTGTACATGTTTGTGTACGCTGTACCCCTCGCTGGGAATCGAACCCGGGACCTCTGGGACCCGGGACCCAGAGAGACCGGTGGTTTTAACCACAAGACCATAGAGGCGGTTAACTTTCAAAATCAAGCCACGCAAATATAAATGAACGTTAAAAAATAGCGTAATCAAGGCTTTGGTGAGCTGCATGCTTTGGCTTCAGGCCTGTTTTCACTTTGATTAGTGCGAGTGCAAGTGATTAGAAATTGCGAGTATTTAGTGCAGGTGTGTAGTGCAGAGAGTGTCCAATTTTGTCAAGTGGCTGTGTTTAGTAAATTCAGTTGTTAATTCACAAGCGAGCGTCCGACGCCAATCGCTAAACACTAAACACTGCTGTCCAGACGTATGTAGTGCAGCAGTGCAGGCAGGCTGCGAGTGAGGAGAAAGGGACGCGGGACGTGGCTACTCGCAGGCCACTCGCAACAAAATAGAACCGCGTCTAATCACTTTACTACGCAGGTTACTAATTACTCGCACTAATCAATCGCTGTCCACACGAGTTTACTCCTAATCACTAAGCACCTGCACTCATCACCTGCACTAATCACTAATCAAAGTGAAAACAGGCCTTTAGCCGGCAATTAGTATTACAAAAAACGGACTCAGTTTTTTCTCTTTACACAAAGCTGGTTGTTGCCAGTTTCATTTAGTGGATCATTTGTTTTTTGTCAAAGTTCCAATGAGTTGCAATGGTAAGTTTTATTCTGTTTAGGCTACAATAATTGATCTCTTATGTCACTGCGCCATCGGTTCGTAAGTCTACGGGGCGGAATACATTGTACTAAGAAGAAGCTTCAAGACACTCAGCAAGGACATACAAGCTTGTGAGGTGAGACCGCCCGCGTCACTTGTCAGCCGAGTGTTGAGGGAAGCGGACGTGATCACACCACACGCCTAACAAGCAAGCTATCGGTATTTTATTATAACCCTCTAAATAGAGGACACAACATATGTAATTACTCCCTTACTTTTACAACGTCCAGTTTTGGTAAATCATTGAATCCTGATTCCAACTCTCCCCGCATGTGAGTCTCACCTCCTCTTGTAGTCTTTATCATCATCATCATCATCATCATCATCAGCTCATTTTATGTCTCCACTGCTGGGGCACGAGCCTTCCCTATGGATGGATAGGAAGCACGAACAACGCACGTGCTTCGGAAAGCACGATAGGAGCTCCGTGCCTTCCGAAGCACGGAGGAGCTCGAGATGATACATTTTTGGTGACCCATACGATGACCTGCCTTTGCGAAAGTTGCTTAACCTCAGCACTTTCGCAAAGGCAGGACCGGCACAGACCGGGCGCGTTAACCACTGCGCCATCAAGCTCCTCAATCTTGTAGTCTTATCTCATTTAAATCTTGTTGTCTGGTAGTCACATTTTGTGTGTGTCTCGTTCAGATACGAAAGTACATATATACGGTTTCTTGGTAGAGCCAACTGTACCTTTAACGTGAAAGGTGTCTAAAGGATATTAATGTGCAAACAACAACACAAAGTTGGTAAGAGCCCTTCTATCTGTTACGCAAGGTACATAGAGAAACAAAGAGCAAATTGTGAACTAAATCTTGAAAGCATTCTCATGATAGGATAATGAGGTTCATAATGCATTGCATAAACATGTAAAAAAATAACAAAAATACGAATATTGTTATTCAAAATTCAAAAAATTCAAAATTCAAAATCATTTATTTAGTTTAGGCTACAAATAGCTCTTATGAACGTCATCATGCCATCGGTTCGTAAGTCTACTCTGGGCGGGAGATCTTGTACTGAGAAGAACCGGCAAGAAACTCAGCAAGTGTCCAGCTCTTTTCTCCCTTACAGCGTCAAAAATATTGGAAAATGCCCTATCATAAAAGGACACTTTCCATCACAAATAAAAACACAAAATATAAAGGACAATCACACATATTAAAAAAAAACAAAAGAGAAAATATAATAATATCTACATTTGCAAAACATCAGTGACCAGTTAAAATTTTCACAATGTCATACAGCACTAATAAAGGTCAAAAATTGTCTAAGAAAAAAAAAAGAAAAAAACAAAATTAAACTATAAAAATAATAGTATGCAAGAGCAGACCAGCCTCCACAGGCGGCACCCGCCTATTAAATAAAACAACTTAACTGACTTAATACTTTATAGATAACCCATTAAAGTAGGTGGTACCTATATTTTATTTTTGTTTTTTTATTTTTTTATTCGATATTTATCACATATTATAAACCAGTGACATCATAGCTGCAGACACCTATTGAAACTATGTATAAAATTATTTTTATACATAGTTGTTTTTATACACAGTTTAATATTGTTATATGTATTATTTATGTTTACAAAAAAGTCATCAGGTGTGTCACTATAAAAATATGCTTAATTTAGAACAAAACTTAAAAAGCGAATATTGTTATTCCACTTTGGTACTCAATAAAAATTATGACAAAACAGTAGTTATGACATATACTTACCTACTTATGTCATTTACACTATTAATGAACTCAAGTCGCTATGAACTGCTAAATGAGTAGGTACCACATAATAATTACTATAGTCAACAGAATCTAACAAACATCAAACTCTCGAAAACAAAAGAGGAAGTGTAATTCAACCTGAAATATCATGAATTTATGAAACGAATTTACACTCGGCACATTCCATATTCATGACTGACGTCACGTGGAAAACTTTAATGTTTTCACGTTTAATGAAACGTCATGGGTGGAGAGCGTATTGTTCTCATACCGCTTAAAATATTATTCGGTTTTGTTACTTATAACAATAAAAAGTAAAGTAAACAGCCTATAACTGTCCCACTGCTGGGCAAAGGCCTCTATCATTGGAATCAAGTTATCACTATATTTGTTGGGTAAAAGGTTAATCACATAAAACCGAACCCGATTTTATATGATTAAGCTTTTACCCAACAAATGTAGTGATGAGGTATGCATCGACAAATCCGATTTTTCAACTTAATTAAAACTGTTTTTCTTTGAGTAAGTACTTTGATTGTCTAAAGTCTTTATGTGGTTTTTACTAGACAATACTTTCTTTAAGCAGTTCAATGGCAATGGTTACTCCTATGAAAAATAGAAATATATTATTTAATTTATTTTTTAATATGATATGAAACATGATAACAAATTTTATACCTATGCTTGGTCTATTTGTAATTACTTGTCTATTTTACGATTGTCTATAACTGATGTAGTATAATCCCAGTAGTTTCAGCAAATGATGCCTTAGAATATGAAGGAGTTTTGACACCCGGCCACTAGGCTTCGTTTTACAAGTAAAGTTGGGGTTCAACAAGAAAATATTTAAATATTATATATTAATAGCGTGCTTTGGAAAGCAGTCGTTAACAACCACCAATTCGCACTGGGCCCGCGTGGTGGTTTATGGCCCGCTCTCCCTATCCATCCATAGGGAAGGCTCGTGCCCAGCAGTGGGGACATAAATGAGCTGATGTTGATTGATATTTATAGCGTAAGCCGATTTTTGTCCCAGTGATTATGGGACGATAGCTGCACATATAAAATCGGTTATGGTCTCATTTTGAAGAGCTCCAGCCGTAGATGTGCAGAAAAATAAAGAAACCTGTCATAGGTTTCGAAATTCCTAGAAAATCTGTTGAATAAACGCGAAGTTTTGTGGGCGACCCACTAGTGTTAATTAAATAACAATAAACAAATAACCCTAAAACTCGAAGTATAAGTTATTGTCGTATGAGCCGACTAAGGAACAAGGGTTGCAAGATGTTCACACATCAGGCATCGGCTAGCAATCTATCGCTGATGTTTTCTATTCTACCTTGGAGATCTTGATTACGCTAAACGCGTCTGTCTGCCCCTTTTGTTGAAGCATCACCTTATTTAATTACATTATATTGTATATAAGAACTTAAACTGAAAGCTACTGATAAGATACATGGCCGACCGTGTTATTTCAGTTATATTTCTGCAGATAAGACTTTCTGCCTCCAGTTTTATTGCAAATAGCGAGGGTCGGGTAGGGAAGCATTAAATGCGTGCTATTGTTACCTATCTTTGTTTGTACAACTGAGCCGGCTACAAACTTGAGCCATGTAAATGTAGATTGGCACACGCAAATGTACAAAGCTTTATTTTTACAGCCTTAAATACTTTTTATTATTTTACATTCTCACTGTGTATATTAATATCTCTCAAAGTAAAGACCATTAGAGTTTCTAATACAGTCAAGTTTCAAAATATGAAATTAATATGAAAATCAAAACTTTTTAAACGCATAATTATCGACAAACCTTCGAGTGTCTACTAGTATCCTGTAGACTTTGACTGTAGTTATATAGAAAATACCGACTTACACTATCGAAACTTAATTTTGAAACCTAGTAAACATCATTTACTTTTGCTGTTGACTGTGTGTTGGTTGTATTCACTATTAAGACGTTACGGCCACTTTTAACTATAACGCCATATTTAACTAAACCATAACATGTCAGGTGTTCATTAGGTGACGTAAAAATGCTAAATTACTTCATTCAGATAGTTTGTTGAGCATAATTTGATTTTCTATCTCTAATTACTAGATATGTTTTTTTTTTCATTGGCGGCGCTAGTGTGCGGCGTAAACGCTCTTAACTGATTTCCAAAATTCATTATGAAGATGGCATGATGAATTATGAAGATGATGATTAAATCAAATTAAATGAGCTACGTCAGACAAACGAGGTGACTAAAATTTTGCCATACAAATTCTGGTTTTCATTAATGTGATCGCATGGCAGATAAAAGTCGCTATTGGCACCCTGTACGCGTAGTCATTGAGTGGGTAATATATTATCGATAACAAGAATCGATTTTTGTTGATAAAACAATTAACAACAGTAAATTTGCATAGTAAAAGTGTGTATTGATTACAATTAATATTCCAGCCTTATATAATATATAGCCTATTTATACTCAAGTTATAAATTACATTTTGTATTCAGATTATAGGTACTCAGCCGGCAGCCGCTTGAGTTATTTGAGTTTCTTGATTCAGCGACTGAACTAAAACGGGATTGTACTTGTAATTGGAACTGAATATATTGGCACATTATTGTAAAATAGTTTTTTAAATTGTTTATAGTAAAACAGGGACAGTGTTGGACGCCCTCAGACTAAGTGGAGCGACGATTTTCGCAAGGTGGCTGGCAAGAGCTGGATGAGAGTAGCCGCGGATCGTGCTGGTGTGCACTTGGAGAGATCTATGTCCAGCAGTGGACTAATATTGGCTGATGATGATGACGATGATGTTGATGATAATTATGAAAACTGGGACGCGTTTGGCTTTCAACTTGTTTAATGGAAAGTTGTGGTAAGATAAATAAGAGAGAAAGCGTATCGGTAAAAATACCGATAATCATCTAGGACTGTCAGTGCAAGTTCTCTTCTATATTTTTTATACAGCGTGTCTTATTTAAATCGGTCAGTATGGGAAGTCTGAAACTATAAGACATACGAACAGGGCCGGCCTTAACCATCTAGGCGCCCCGGGCGAATCATTAATTTAGCGCCCTTTTATATTAAAATAAAAAAAAACTTGAATTAGATATCATATTTTTTAAATATTTATAAAATACAGTGAATAAATTAAACGCCCACCCGACCCAGCCAGGAATCGAACCTGGGTCTTCCGCAGTCCGGGCAGCTTTCTGGTAGCATAATGGTCAGTGCAGCCGCCCGGATTGCGAAAGACCCAGGTTCGATTCCTGGATGGGTCGGGTGGGCGTTTAATTTTTTCACTGTATTTTATAAATATTTAATTTAGCTTCAGTGCAGCAATTAGCACTTAAAAAATAAAAAAAGTAAAATCATATTTTTTATAATTCGAATATAATAGAAAACAAGAAACATGTATTTATTTTTATTTTAGCGATTCATTCTCTAAAAACAATATACATATTATATTGTCATTATGTTGTGTGGTATTGTTCATTCACGAAACATTTAATGAAAAACAAAAAATTAAACATTTACTTACTTATATAAAACCTTATTCTTTTTCTGTCAGCAAACTCTTTGATAAGACTGGCAAAATCTAAGTTTTCCGAAATTTGATTTTCAATGGACAGCGAGGCCAAACTAGTTAGTCTTGTTTTTTTTTTTTTATTGTGACACGCCATAATGGCTTCACCCTGCCTGATGAAAAGCAGCCAGTGAAGCCCAAAAAGACATTGACATTGTAGACCGCAAAAAGTACGTTTTTATCAATTTTAGTTTGGAAAAACTGCGTTCGCCACTTTCAACAGTCACGGGTATTGTTAACCTTTTCACCGCCCAACTATCCTGCACGCGATGTCCCGCTGTACATCATCATCATCATCATCTCAGCCAAAAGACGTCCACTGCTGGACAAAGGCCTCCCCCAAGGATCATATTTATTGGGTATTTGCCATAATCGCCACGCTTGGCAGGCGGGTTGGCGATCGCAGTAGGTTGAAGGTAACCTCAGAGAGATGCTGCTGCCCATCCTCTGGAATGGTCCCTTAGTCGCCTTTTACGACACCCACGGGTTGAGATGGGGTGGTGCAATTCTTTATCCCTGGCACCACACAGGGAACCCGCTGTACGCCAACGTATAAATGTATTTTAACCTTTTTACCGCCAACAACTATAGAAGTTCGAGATTTTCGTGCCGTCCACGCCAGCACTTCTATAGAAGTTCTTCTTTGTACCTACTTTATTAAAATACATTTATACGTTGGCGTACAGCGGGACATCGCGTGCAAGATAGTTGGGCGGTGAAAAGGTTAATAAAGTAGGTACAAAGAAGAACTTCTATAGAAGTGCTGGCGTGGACGGCACGAAAATCTCGAACTTCTATAGAAGTTGTTGGCGGTAAAAAGGTTAATAGAATACGTAGCGATATCCAGGTCATCATCATCATCAGCCTACACACGTCCAATGCTGGACATAGGCCTCTGCAAGTGTACGCCACTAAGTACGATCCGCGGCTACTCTCATCCAGCTCTTGCCAGCCATCTTGCGAAGATCGTCATTCCACCTAGTCTGAGGGCGTCCTACTCTACGTTTGCCGATACGCGGTCTCCACTCAAGACTCGTTTACCCCATCGTCGGTTATCGGTTCAGTGGTTAATATGGCCGGCCCACTGCCACTTCAGCTTGCTAATCCTGTAGGCTATGTCGACGTCTTTGGTTCTCTGTCGGATCACCTCGCTCCGGATCCGGTCCCTCAGAGAAACTCCAAACATAGCCCTTTCCATAGCTCGCTGAGCGACTTTATATTTGTGGACCAGGCCTACCGTGAGTGTCCACGTTTCGACTCCGTATGTCATGGCGGGTAGGATGCACTGATTGAAGACTTTCGTCTTTAGACTCTGTGGAATAGGCGATGTAAAGACCCGACGTAATTTCCCATATGCTGCCCAGCCTAGCTGTATCCTTCTGTTGGCCTCTTTCTCGAAGTTGTTTCTACCCAACTGCAGAGTTTGCCCGAGGTAGACAACCTTAACAACTTCGAGAATATACTGCCTTGAACTGGGTCCCGGAATGGCATGTTCGTTAAACATATCTAATCTTGATTTTGTTCAAATTCATCCGGAGACCGATGCATAGAGAAGAATCAGCTAGGCCATCCAGCATGTGTTGTAAATCCTGCAATGACCGGACAAACACTTTCGACCCCCAATTTTGCTAAATCGCTCGTTCAATCAAGCGTGTATTGGAGCGTCGGAGGTCGCAGCATACCAGTTTGCTAATCTTCTGTTTGATAGCCCGTTGTTCGGACGAATTGATAGGGGTCTTTACGTCGTTTCTTCATGAGCCTAAGGGTTTCTTCCGAAAACTTTGACTTTTTGCCTGTACGATATCCAGGTGTTAGGATATATATAACTCTTGAAGATTGTGCTAATATCAATAGGTGTTACCTGACTGTCTTCGAAATAGTGTTGCAGACTTAAAAAAATTTAATCGCACAACAAATCTCTTTATCAATATCTGATTTAAAGTTGACCGTTAACTTTCTTGCAATACAGAACAATGTTTATTTATGAATTTAGCTTTTCTTTAGATTGATAAATATCAAATTAAGTGGTAAAGTAAGGGCCACGCGCTGGCGCACGCGGCGCCCTCTGGACCCCGGCGCCCCGGGCGGCCGCCCGGGTCGCCCCACCCTAAAGCCGGCGCTGCATACGAAGATCTGTTCTTAGGAATCATGTCATTTATTTTAATAAGAAGAAAAACTGCATTCATACATTTAAAAAAACCTGTACTCAGCTCGGGAATCGAACCCGGTTGTTTTGAAAAAAATAAACTTACACTATTTCTATTTAGATATCGATTGTGTAGGTCTTAAGCAGTAAATGGCTCTATGAAACATGATGTCTAAAATGAACAAAATGCATTGTTTTCACATACTTTAATTTATTTTAGTAGGCGTTCGAAGAGACCACCGTTACATTCAAGTTCAGGCATGTAAAATTGTCTCTATGGTTGTTTGTACCTCTTTGCTGGTTTTGTAATTGTAAGATCGTTACCTAAACGTGTTGAATATTGTATTGAAAAAAACGGAATGTAAGAAAGTAGCGGAAGAGAGGCACTATCGAGAACGGGCAAATGGCTTCTGACAAGGCTTGTTTTACCATTACAAAGGCGGATTCCATTTCAGTCGTCCAGTCATATTGATTTCAAACCGTATCACTTTGAAGACAAGAAAAAATGTACATAATACACATTTGACGAAATAGATCCGAAGCACCTCAAGGGACCTGATTTAAAACGTCTACCTTGCAGGGCACTGATTTATGGAGGCAAAGGACCCACGTAAATCCTCGAAACTCGACAAAATTTCATCTTGTAATGTCAGCATAACGTTGGGCACAATCCAGATGGAATATGAAACGGGAATTTTTAATGATATCCCACCGTTTTTGCGGATAAATCCTTTTTGATTTGGTGTAATATATTCATAAATAAATATATACCCAGGTAGTTATAGCAATTAACTAACTAATTAATCAACTATGCTTTTTCTATACCAACTTATAATCATTAAGGCAGCATTTAAAGTTTTTTTTTTTTTAAAGTGTTTCTTGTTGGTTGCCCTAATAAATATGTGGGTAGTCTTTTGTGTTTTATAACTTGTCTGTAACTATTTATTGTATGAATCGATAGTCTTCCTAATAAATAAATAAACATAATTATTGTAGATGTACAGCGACGTACTTTGTCAATAAATTATTCTTTTGCTTTACCCACATTACGATAAATCTAAAGATGTTATCCACGTTCACAATTTTCCTGGATAATAAATTAGGCTTTTTCTTTTGTTATGGGAGCAATACTTTACCCAGTCAGATTTATATAGAGGATGCTACGTGGTAATATGCACCTCTGAAAAGGGTGATCCCACAATTCATAACCCACTTGTTTTATATTAGCGACTAGCGTCTTGGGCAAGCTGTGGCTATATAATATATTATTTTATCTGAAGCAGTATCCGATAGAAAGAGAAGTTTTTTCCTGTACAATGTCAAGAATTCACAATCGTCCCCTCAGGTTCACGTAAAGTACAATGATAATGTTGATACTTCTATCGTAATTGGACTATAAAAGTCCCACAGCTGGGTTCCCTACTAAGTAATAACCCTACCTCGTTGGCTCAATGTTTCTACACTCGGCGTCAAAAAAATCGCACCTCTTAGAAAATCACTTTCAAATGTCATTTACTCTTGATATGCACATGCAGTCGCATTAATTATGATTTTATTTACAAGGTTACTTAATTAACTTAATAAAAAACATTACTTTTCATTATCAAATAAAACCTAATGCAACAAATAAAGTGTCACAAAAATTCGATGCAAATTTTGCTACCCGTGAGAGTTGCTAGTTGCGCTTCCTTTGTGGGTATAAAACGGTCAACACGGGTTCAATGTGGGTCATTCGCTATTCAACCGTTGAAGACAACACACGCACAGATTTTGATGGATACCACAGCTGATAAAGCCGCTCAAGTGGTTGCACTACTGCAATCAGGGGTGCGGCAGTGTGATGTCGCCCGGCAACTGAACCTGAGCCGTTATTCCGTTCGAAGAGTGTACCAGCGCTTCATAGAGATCGGTGGCTATATCCGCAGACACGGTTCGGGTAGACGTCGCTGCACTTCGGAAAGAGACGACCGGTTCGTTGTGTCGAACTCTTTGAGAAATCGTTTCTCCAACGCTGTTGAGTTGCAACAGCAGCTCCAGGCAGTTCGCAGACGCACCGTAAGCGTATCTACGGTTAGAAGAAGATTGAAGGAGAAGAAGATAGCGGCCCACAGAGCTGCTACGGGTCCAAAATTGACTGCAGCGCATCGGCGAGCCCGCTTGCAGTTTGCTCGTGACCACGTCGATTGGACCCTTGAGCAGTGGAGAGCTGTTCTCTTCTCAGACGAGACGCGAGTGTGTCTTTTCTGCAACGACCGACGGAGAAGAGTATACCGGAGGCAGGGTGAACGTTTCGCCCAAGCCTGCATCCAGGAGACGGTGGAATATGGTGGCGGATCCTGCATGTTCTGGGGCGGTATGTCTGCTGCCGGCAAAACCGACCTTGTCTGCGTCTCCCGGACTGGAGGTGCTCGCGGACAAGGGTCGCTGACTGCTCGCCGCTATGTCACTGAGGTCCTGGAAGTGCATGTGGTCCCCTTTGCCGAATCTTTTGGCGAGGGGTTCACATTAATGCACGACAACGCTCGCGCTCACACTGCAGGCATCGTGAGCGACTTCTTGCAGAGGTCCCAAATCTCTGTGATGCAGTGGCCAGCGCGAAGTCCGGATCTGAATCCAATAGAGCACCTCTGGGACCATCTTAAACGTAAGGTTCGATCTCGGGATCCAGCTCCTTCGACTCTACAGGAGCTCCAAGACGCGGTGATTGAAGAATGGGGGCTTATCCCTCAAGAAGAGCTCCTGAAGTTGGTGAGGTCCATGAGGGACCGTATGGAAGCCGTGATCAGGGCAAGGGGGGGTAACACTAGATTTTAAGTTAATTTTAAGACACTTTTTGTACATTTTTCTTTGTAAATTATCTGTTGTTAATTAGGACTTAATTAAGGATTTTTATTATTTTATTAATTTTAATGTTGTTTGTATAATTATAATTAAACAGAAAGTTAAATTTAATTGTTTTTTGATACTCCTTTTTGTTACCTTTCTAATGATACCCAACACTATCCTCTACATAAGGTTTAAGAATTTTTAAAGATGATTTTTAAAAGGTGCGATTTTTTTGACGCCGAGTGTATATAGCCTGATAAAAAATATATCCTCGCAACGACTATGATCCTTTTTACGAGTATTAGTGTTATTTAAACGACGGTGTTCGGGCCCAATATTGACACCTTCGTAAACTCCCCAATATGCTTTACATAATATGATTCATTATATTTTGATCCCATATAAATACCTTATTTGAATACTTTTTTGGCTATAGGTACACAAAATCATTCCTTTTCGGTATGAAATGTTTGCTGTAAGATATAAGTAATATAAAGAATCGTCCATGACTTACGAACCGATGGCATATGACATTCATAAGAGCCGAAGTTTTAGCTTAGACGATGTTAAATTATGAATTTATATTGTATGTCAAAATCAACTTCAAAATGTGACACTGAATGCCTACAAAACCTTTATCTAAAAATATATATCTTAGGGCCTAACGAGGATATAATAAATAGCAAAAGGGAAAGTTGTTATATGCAGATATCAAACTATGCAGAAAGATGATAACTCAATATCAGATTTGCTTGCATTGTAGATCGTCCATAGCCACGCGCAGGAGTAACGATGGATGCCGTCATGAATATAGAGAGTAGACTAATAAGACTAATCTAAATAAAGTGGACCGGTCTAAAGGTAATACCTATTTTGAGTTGTTCACGAGGGTGTGACCGTATTGCCGTGGATAGACGTGACTCGGATATTGCGAGGACTTCCAGTAATATCCTCTTGCTGCTTGTTGTTGCTTTCATCTGAAACGGAAAACCTTGTAATCCCTGTAAGTGGATGTGTTTAAATACCGGTATAAGAATAAGTTTAAGAATAAGATTAAGCTAAGAATGTAAACTTTTCCACTCCACGCTTGAAGTCAAGATAATGCTTTAAAAAAATAAATATTTAGGGCATATTCAGAGTAGTAGATCTAGTTTACCTAAACAACTCCATGCCGACAGCAGTTCTATATTACTCGTTTAATCGAAGTAAAGCTTATAGTCTAGTATTTTCATATAATACGTTATTAGCCTAGGCAAATGTCTTCATTAATGAATTCAAGTCCTATCTACAATTGAAAGATATTGCCATAATCACGCTGGCCAAATGGGGTGATGACTTGATCTTGATCTTGGTCATACATTGAAATACGAAACACACTTTGCCCGACTTGGGATCGAACCCAGAACATCCGTCAATGGGGCCGAGCGCTTTGCCACTTGGCCACACAGATGGATTGGCGCTGTAATAAAAAAACGTGGTGATAAAAAATAAAAATTCAAGACGTTTCAAAAAACGTCTCAGTAAAAATTAATGTTTAAGCGTTGTCCGAATCTTCGCGGTTTCTACACCGAAACATTCCGTGGGTTCCGATGAATAAACTCGTCCCCAACTTTAAGTTCGACCTAATTTCTTGCCACTTTCGCTAAGCTTCTAAAGTGCTCTTCTGATCGCCTAAGTTCTAGTTCAACCTATGAGTATCTCATACTGAGTAGAGGAGCTTGCATCTGATGGACATTACCAAAATGTGATGCTATGTAAAAGTCTTCAGAGATTTCGCTATTGTTTCTTTTTGCTTTGATCAATTATAATTGTAAATTGTCTCGATTTATCCATGATTAATAAGGCATAACAAGGCAGTTAACTGTAAGTTGACAAATTATGTTTTCTCGGTAAGTGAATGTATAAACTCTTCTGCAAAAATAAATTCCCCGTAATTAACAGAAGATTTTGTATGAATAAAATTAAAACCTATTAATTATCAATATAAATCAATTCACCAATAATGAAAACATTCTCATTATTCATTAATTATATTTACAAACGTTCGATGGTGCTTTTTGTAATACAGCCTCCATTGAAACGATAACAAGAAGCACTTGAAGAAAAATGTTTAATCAAAATCAAATGCGAAGTCAATGTTCAAGAGGACACTTAAAATTATTTCCTTGTGGTTACCGAAATTTAAAGGCATTTCGAACGCTCTTTTTCGTTACGACCTTGCTGTTAGCAACCCTCTGGGGCGTCATCGAATTAAGGTTGCCTGGGTAGGATTCTACTTTAATTTCTTGCCACTTTCATTGGAACTCCCTGAATGGTTCCAGTCTACGGCTCACCTTACACTTGTTCTACCTACCTTTCGATTTTCCTTGTAGCTTCAACAGTTTTCATTAAAGAATTTGAGTCTTGTGTTTTAATAAGACAGTTAGAATTGCAATAAATGTGTAGAGCAGAGCATTATAAAGAACAATGGATTTTAATTTCAAATCAAGTGGAACTATCACGTCATACAATTGATTAACTTTTATATGTAAAGTTCTGTGGGAACCTTTCTAAAAACATGTTCTCTAAAAGAGATTTTTTTTAACACGAGCAGCGTTTCCCTTCACAGCACATGAGTGGTGATCTAACAACACAACCAGACCACAGAGGCATTTCGACCGCTCTTTTCCGCTACGTACGACCTTGTCGAAGCAATCCTCTGGGGCATTATCGAATTAAATTCACCTGGGTAGGATTCTACCCTAATTTTTTGTCAATTTCATTGGAACTCCCAGGATGGTCCAAGTCTATAGCTCACCTTACACTTGTTCTGCCTGCCTTTTGATTTTCGTTGTAGCTTCAACAGTTTTAATTAACACGTTGACTGCCGCAAAACAGGACACAAGAGAGAAATTATTGTTTGTCACTGGAGACCACCACGGCGATTAAATAAAAAAAAATGTAGTCTTGTGTTTTATAATTTCGTTTAATTTTAATAAGACAATTAGATATGCAATAAATGTGTAGGTAAAGTATTCATAAAAACCGCAGATCTTAATTTCAAACCAAGGATTACCATGTCATACTATTTACTTAATAATATAATATAATGTAAAGTTCTGTGGGAACCTTATTAAAACGTGTTCTCTATGAGAGATTTTTCACAACATGAGCAGCCTTTCCCTCTACCTGATGGTAGTGGTGAACTTACAAACCAGACCACAGAGGCGGTTAATTGTGGTATGATGAATACAAATAATCTACTAATAATAATTGTTCGTCCCAAAATCAACAGTACAGTTAACTTCATATCACTCATGCCAATATAAGCTACAGTCAGCGATAACTTTTTTTTTCCGGTAAAGATTTGTGATCGGTCGTTAGACCATAAGCAAATTTTCTAGTGGGGTAGCCAACGCCGCCTCTACCAATCAAATAATGTGGTCCCATTTAAGTCTCTTGACCACCACAGACGGGTCCAGCAAATATGCTACAAGCGGATTTTAGTGCAGGTACAAAATTGCATCACAAGAATTGGTTCACAAGAAATGCTGAAATTCATGAATATCTCAACGTGCAACGTTTGCATCTGAAATCGAGCGGTACAGAAATCCATACATAGAGCGGTTATCCCTACACCAAAAAGCGATAACTTTGAAGTGAACTTCTTTACAAAGCTCCGCATGTACTGGACCTGTTACATCTGCCGTGTGGTTGACTGTACATCAATAGGTCAGTTTCTAACGCAGTTGCAGTTAACTAACCATAACGGGGGCAGCTACTACGTCAATATACGCCCTATTAAACATCTCGACCATTGTAAAGGTGTTTACGATAGCCAACACCAACCGTATCGCGTTACATACCCACCAGTAAACTTTATTAACACTAGTTGAAGGAATATTTGCAACGAAATGACTCCAGCCTTGCCTGGAAGTACGAAATAATCCCATACAAAATGATTCGGTTTAATCCTCTCTGTTGCCTTCAAAGTACTTATCACGATCGGGGATCCTTCCTTAGATCATGACGGGTGATTCTCTGGAACCAGCTAACAGCAGTGATATTCCCGGACCGTTACGACTTAAGAATCTTAAAAAAACGAGCTAAGACTTTCCTCAAAAGCAGGCAACGCAGCTGCAACTTCCGTGGTGTCCATTAGTGATTGGCGGTGATTGCTTTCTACCAGGTGACCCATATGCTCTAGCTGATGGTAAGTAACCGAAGGCAAAATTCACCTGGAATCCATAGATAAATATTTAGATATAGCGTTTTATTCGTGACTAGATTATTGGCTAGCTTATGTAGGGCATGTGGAGAGGAAACGGAGTCAATGCAGCACCTACTGTGTGACTGCGACTCTCTGGCTAGGAAAAGAATGGGACTCCTGGGGTCGGCCTATCTGAAACCGGAGGACTTCAGGCTCTTTGCTCTTAAGGACGTTGCCAAACTTATGGCATCTATCTTTACAGACGAGGAAGAGTGAAAGGATGGTGTTGCACAAAAGATCCCGATGGGTCGAAGTGTTACTGACAGAGACAGACAGAGGGAAACCTCAGCAGGCCCCACTAATATAAGATAAGATAACTGAAGGCAAAATTCACCTGGAATCCATAGATAAATATTTAGATATAGCGCTTTATTCATGACTAGATTATTGGCAATCTAGTCACGAATAAAGCGCTATACTTTGCGCCAACGAGCTCCTCAAGTAAAATCACCAAGGCTTAATGACTCTAGAATAGTTTTAGGAAACTGAAAACCATGGATTACTCAGCAATTTCTTAGAGGCATATAGTGCGCAAACTTGAAGCTCTCTCGGCAGGATTTAAGGATCAAGTAATCCTATTTTGCCTGTCATTGAATAGCAATTTCGTCGGCTAACCGATCTCGTTGATGGAACCTTTTTGAACCCTTATCCACAACTAGCACTGCCCGCGACTCCGTATGCGTAGACTTTAGGCTTTGTGTTATCTTCATAGTTTAACATCATCAATTGTTTATCTTTAACATAATGTGTGTAAAAAGGTATTTCGAATGGTACGACTGTCTAGGAACTTATATTAAAATCTTCCCTTTTCTGGACTGCAGTCTTATAATTTTTAATGATTTACGGCAATATTCAGTACCTGTTTTTCTGTTGTGTTTGAGTATACGATTTATCGATACATTTCTATCAAGAAACAAATGAAGCGCTATATCAATAGCGCTTTAACTGTGTAATAAAACAAAAAAACCCGTTTATAAAAAATATTGATTTTATAATTTTAGAGTGAGTTAGAAATCGATTATTAATGTTGTTTAAAACTTTTGGAAATGTGGCATTTTTTTTTCTATCTTGTTAATGAATGCGGAATGTACATGATAGAATATGTTTTTTAGTAGGTACAATTGGTTTTATTTAATTTTGATGTTGTAAAGATATCTTTATATAAAATGAAATTAAATAAAATGAATGTGTGTAGGTACTAATTGTGCTTTGTATTGTTACTAATGCCAAATTATGATCTGATGTTCAACATTAAATTTAATGAATGACATTTACCGTACCGTTAATTTACCGATTTAATTGAATCACATGAAATTAAATTAAATTCATGCGGTAGGATGTCGCAATCGCAACTTGTTACAGTGGCGTCATCATCACTATCTCAAATCCTTCTCGTAACATCAGTTAACTGTCCATAACAGGAACGGTTAGTGCATAACGTAACGGCCTATTAAGCGGCGCCCTCGTTATGAGGGTAGTTCCGAAGTACTCACGACCAATGTGTAGAACAATTTATGGTTCGAATGAGGAAATCTTAAGTGTCAAACAAATCACTAGCGTTAAAGTAATTGTTATAGACACGAATTGAATTTCTTGGAATAGCTTTGGGCTTTAAAACATATGTGCGAAATTCAAAGTTCAATATTTTTCTGAGCAATAGGCCAATTCGATTTAACTCTCTGATTTTAAGTAAAATATAGACAACTAAAATCGTTTATGCAGCTGAGACTTTAAGAATGTTGAACTTTAAAGAAGGTTTATAATTAGACGGTTACTTGCTAGTCCTACAACAAACTGGTATCGTAAACCCTTACAAGAACATCGGAGTCCCTTTTGAGACAATGCTCCGATCATAACTTTATCTCAAAAACAAACGACGAAAGTTCGATACGCAAGAATGTTTCCCACAAACAATCGGGCGATCGAAGTTTGTTTACAACGGCCATAACGAACGTTCCCAGTCCAATTTCTAAAATAATTTTGTACTGAATCTCCGGGCGGGACTGATTCACACCTCGAAATTGACAAAGTTTGTATTTTTATAGAGCTTTCCGATTACCAGTGGGGAACAACAAAATTTGTCTGTCGGGACTACATGCCGCTCGCGTGCTTTATGATAGCAATATTGTACTGCAGCGATATTTCTTTTTTGCATTAGACTAGTGACCCGGCCCGTCTTTGCTTGTTGTTGCTTTGTGTAGGTACGTAAACCACACTCGAAAGACGCTTTATCTATTTGAAAACACCGAATGATCATAAAAGCAACATCTATACTTCAACCTTAAGTTTTGTACTTCGTAAGAGGATTCTTTAGTAGTCTGGTTCTGGTTGTTACGATCAGTAGGTATCGAAATGATTGAAACAATTTTTTTTTATAGATGTTGTTGTCCTTTATAATATGTGGGTTTATTCGTAATGGAAAGTGTCCATCTATGTTAAAGCATATTCCAATATTTTGACGCTGTAATAAAGGGAGATAAGAAAGGACCTTGCTGAGTTTCTTGCCGGTTCTTCTCAGCGTAGGTCTCCCCGCCTGGTAGACTTACGACCCTTGGCATAGTGACACTTAAGAACTAAATTTTGTAAACTAAATGAATTATTTATAATCTTAAAGGCAAAGATTTCTAAGCATTTAAGCGCTACCTAGAAACAATAGCTTACTACAGCAGCTACTCAATATTGTAGTGTGTGTAACAACAGTGTCCTTCTTATTTCTTGTAGTGTTTAACTACGCAAACTGGCATTTTACTTAGGTTTATGACCAAAATTTAACAAAATATTCGGTACGCGTACCTCACATACAGTTTACAACGCGACTGATAGCAGGCGACTGACTCGGGTACGCCGACTTCGGCGTAGTATTTTTTGCCGCATTTAACAAGTACGCGCCGGCGCGGTATCTGGTCGAGCGCAGCGAGACCAATCGTTCATCTAAGCATTTAAGTAACATACACTCGTGATTGACAAACAATTAACACAACTCCTATAAAAAATATTTTTTATTTTTAAAAGTATGTGATGTTGTTTCAATTATTTTATGCCGACAGACGTGTCCCATAATTGGTTTACTGGACAATCACATCTTATTTTATGTCAGGTTATATTAATACCAATAAATGTATTTTTTCTTTCTTTCTTTCTATGGAACCGTCCCTTAAAACAATGTAGGTATAATTGTATCAATATTTTCAACAATTGATTTTCATGCTGTCCTCGTGCGAATGTGTTCAATCATTTCAGGCGACCCTTTTCATTTGTCTCCTTCATCCAATCCATCCATCTTGTTCTCTCCGGCACCAGCGTTTACCCATAGCTACAACAATCACCACTCAATGTTTTTACATCATCCATTTTTTTGGTTACGAAAACTAAGACTATTTACAGTTCAAAAACCTTTGGGACAATCCTGTTCGTTGAAAACTCAGTAAAAAATCCAAAATAGAAAAAAATAAATTTTTGTTTTTTTAATTTTTCTATGTTGGAACTATTTTGCAAGTATTTTTAAACGTCATTCAAAGCCATGACTCCAAAAACCTTACGGTGGAGACAGAGTACCGATAAGAAGCCGCAAGAAACTCGGCAAAGGCTATGCTATAAGTACTAGATTATTATTACCATCCCTAAAAACAGTTCTTCTTTGCTAATAGGACCCTTATTAGCTAAGCGGTTCATAAGAGAAAAATCTGCCAATAGGATCGCTTCATACTCCTTGCCTCGATCAGGGCGGTTTGAAATTAAGTAATCGTATTGGCTGATTTTCTCTTGCATACCGCTTAGCTCTAAAACACAAGTTAAGCACAAGTAAAAGCGCTGCCTTAATCGCTAGCAGAAAAAAGTTTGTGTTGGCTATCTGAAGCATAATAAAAAATGGTGAAACTTGTCCTTGAATTTCTAACATATAAACCTATAAAGGCAAAAGTAACCTATTCGAATCCCACATTCGAGCAAATTCTATCGGTCGAACATTGCCGTTAGGGGAACGATCCCTTCCATTAAAAGGAACATCCTTAACTTCAGGAAGCAAACGCTAAAGGTTCTATGTGAACGTCCAGTGGGACCTTTTGCTTGATTAGGGTGCCCAAGAGAGTTGATTCTGTAAGACAAACTAATGAGAATATTTTTTTGTTGCCATAAAACATTTTATGTTGAGATTTGTATTTATTAAATGTGTTGTACTAAATACTATTTAAATGCTCCGCTTGCGAGGAGTTTCGCTGCTGTATTTGTGTTGTATTTGTACAATGTACATTGGCTTACAAATAAGAAGAAAATACTAAAAATTAAAATGTTTTTGTTTTGTTTATATAATTTTTAACGCAAATTTTGTTGCCAACAAATTACAAAAACCCGGTATGTCAGAAGGGTGCAGGTTCAAATCCTGCTCGTGGAAATTTTTTTCAACATTTGTGTTTTTGTACTAAGAATTAAATCAAATGAAATCAAAAATATTAATAATATTTATATAAATTTGATATAAATTAAAATACCAAGAATTCAATAAATAAAAAATAAATTTATGAAGTGAAACCGAAAAGGACTCCACTCAGCACTGTTGAAGTATGAACATCACCTGCAACACTGATATCCCGCGGAGCCCTATTGTGTTACTGCATGTACCAGCTAGTTACAAGTTGAAAAAGTTACTCAAAAAGTTACTCTGGCCATTAGATCATATCATACCATGGCCGTGCTAGGAACGCATCAGGCACGGAAAGTAACGAAACGGACTACTATGTCCACTACAACATATCAACCGTGTGTCATACCCGTGCATAACTGGTTTGATGACAACCGTCAACAAATTGTTGGAGAATATTTCGGTTTTATGAGTCGGTGACGGAACGGTGTAGTCACCAGACCGTGAGAGGTACGAGACTATTATCTACTAGACTCTAGTGGACATAGTCTCAAACCTCTCAATACAAAGAATATTTTTTTGCCTGACAACCTCCTAGCAAGGTCATGGTATGATATGGTTTTATGGGCAGATACGTTAAAGCTTGAAAGGCAGGGTAATGTAATGAAAGTGATAGAAAGTATTTCTAAAATTTACCATCGTCAGCTTGTAAGCGCGCCCCTGTATGGCTCAGAGCCACAATCCACCATGTTGAATATTGCAGACCCAATGCGAACCATTTCGACACAAATAAGAAAACTTGGCTTTCGAACCTCGGAAGAACTCGACCTTTGATTAGATACATGCAAAGAGCTCGTCATAGAAACTCCTTTAAGTTACGGACGCTCTTACTTTCAAACACAACTAATAAAGGTGACTTAACTTTGCTTTTAAAATGTTTCAAAGATAAGAAAGTTTGCGCACCCTATTTGTAGCTGACATGTTAGATTACACCCGGATGAAATGAACTGGATATATGGAGGTCCTCGCACACTGATAGCTAATCTTGCTGGGTCCTAATAAGAGGTATTTTTCTCTGTAAACAACCTACCGTTCCTTAATTAAAAGGGATCTTTATGAACCTAACAGTAACTTGGAATATTTATTTAACACTGGTCTACACAGATCACACGATCTGTGTTTGTAAGCGTGAATAAATAATGAAGAAAAAAGTTCTCGTATTTTGTTGCTATGTTAGTAATTAATATATACTTTTGGGTCGCCCGCAAAACTTCGCGTTTATTCAACAGATTTTTTAGGAATTTCGAAACCTATGACAAGTTTCTTTATTTTTCTGCACATCTACGGCCGGAGCTCTGCAAAATGAGACCATAACCGATTTTTTATGTGCTGCTATCGTCCCATAATCAGTGGGACAAAAATCGGCTTCCGCTATTATTATATATTAATTTTTTTTTCTTTTTAGAATAGAATATTCCAATTGCGATACCCGACAGGGCGCATACTTTGTACTTTTTATATATAGGGTAAAGGTACTATTGTGCACCACTTTAAGCCCAGTTTTCGGCAGAGGTTTCATCGTCAAAAAATGACATAGATTTTCATTGAAATATTACGGGATGACAGCAAGGAAGCCGGTGGTTGGTATTAAATTGTTGCTGAAGACTAAAATCAGTTGATGACATCTTTTTTTAATGATTAATATCAAATTATATTACCAAGCGACCCTATTAGTGATTTGAAAAAATAATGTATATCTTATTCGGTGTTTACGACATTCTTATTCCGCGCAGAACGCTCGCACGCTGTCGCACTCGCACCTGACCCGAGGTAACAGGCATGTTTTGTTTCATTGAACGCCGTGGTTAATCTTCTAGTGTTAAAGTCAAATCTACGATTGTCGATTTACCTCTTAAGTGTTAAAATATTGGCTCAGTAATATGCATCAAATTAAAAATAAATGGATAATAGTTGAAAAGTAGACGTAAGTTTGTGATTTTTTCATCGATAATATTTAATTATATTATGCTTTCACTTAGTCCAGTCCCTTTCAAGTATGCTGTAGTATCTATGGTATTTTTTTCGGGTAAATTGTGGTTTATCTTCTAGTGTTGAAATCAAATCTACGATTGGCGATTTACCTTTATACCCCCCTCTTAAAGGACAAAAGTCGACCACTGTTTCCTGTTGAGCACTGGCGCCACTACCCTATGTAAAAACCTGCAAATTTGTAATAAATATTGAGTATTGTAAAGGATCTGTAAAAACTTATAACCTAGTTGTACTTTTGTTTGTCACCAGAAACTGAATTCCATGGTTCTTTTGAAATGTCAGTGTATTAATGAAATAAATAAAATAAATTTATTAATTTGAAATGTAATGAATAATAAAATAATAAACTTTCCTACACTCACACCAATTATTTAGCCCAAGAGAAGCTTCATTATGAAACTCGTTAAAAAATGGTTACTAGACAACGGATAAACATACTTAAAATACTTAAATACATACTTATTATACATAGAAAACACCCAGACCCGAGACAATTTAGAAAAACAATAATTTCTAAATTGACCCGACCGGGGATCGAACCTTCCCAGGTTCGAGTGGTTTGTCTGAGGTCCCCGTCAGAGATGGCGACACCATGAAAACCGGTGTACAAACCACTCGACCAAGGAGGTCGTCAATTTTAAATGTAAATGTTATAAATGCCCACATTTTGTATATTGTTTCCGTGTTACATATTGTAGTATCTGTGGGCACGCTGCAGGTATATATTATACACTTCTTGCCGAAACTAGAAGACGAAGAGCTCCTGACTCACCTGAGAAGATTTTACGTAGAGGTTTGTAGTCCTGGACCAAGGGGATGGACATAATTCCTTCCACTTGATCTTGGATTCCAAGCCTGAGCACGCCGCAAAAACGAAGCACGAAAACAAGAATTCCTCGGATAGGTTTGTGGTCCCCAATGATGTTAATTCACGCGCTTATTTTCACATCATTTGGGATTCCAAGCCTGGACTCGCCGCACATCGGAAGGCACATAAAGTGCTTACCTATCGAAGCACTTCCCCGGTCCCGCACGATCTCGGCTACAACTTTAGCAGTTGTTAGCAGTCTTATTGGTTTATGGCCCGTTCTCCCAATCCATCTATAGGGAAGGCTCGTGCCCCAGCAGTGGGACCATAAAAATGACCTGATGATGTGTTATTTATTTATTTATTGATTTATGTAAATAATAACACAACATTACAGTATGACACCAATACGCTATGCTATTCAAAAATCAAGAAATTTTGTTATTACATGTAAGTTGTAACTATTACAATAAAAACAACAGCAAAAATAAAAAGTAAAAAAAAGAGATTTAGAAGTTAAAGTTAAAAAAAAAACAAAATAATAATAATAATATAAAAAATGTAATAATTAACATATAGTACTATTTCTTACACTAACAATCATCTTACAATACCTCAGACATTATCTGCACACTTCCCTCCATCTGTCAGCAAACAGATCACACATTGGTGATGATACCAGGAGCTCATTTAATAATTTTAATGCTCGAATGAGAGGAGAGTTAGTGTGCGCCACAGTGTTGTCTTTATTAATCAAAAACCGTTTGCTTTCGCATCGTGACTGTCCAAGATCACTTTGATGATCGGAGTACCCGACAGAGAAGCGGGAGAATGAATTTTAAGTTTTTTTATAGATTGTTCTCATGTCAATCTGTAGGTACCCACAAATTTCACCTACAATTTGGAATACAATAGAATAATTATATATTTTTTAGTCGCTGTACACAAATTATACATTATAATAGGCAACAACCATTACAATTTGTTAAACTATCACGGCTGTTTTTATGGGATTATTACCATTTTTTTTCTTATTCTTAAATATCTGGTATTTCGGCACAGTTGCATGGTGTCCTGATTCATATAAATAATTAGTCTAATTAGTTTTTAGTGTTTAATTGTCTTTCTAAGCATGCTGTGTTTACCTGTAATTAGTTGTTACATTTAGCTTAAATAATTACAAGTTATTCTGTCTGTGTGTAACAGAGTCTGTAATAGTATTAATGTAAACAACTGTTGGGAAACCTATTAAAAAATTAAAATTAAAATTAAAAATAACGAAAACCGTGACGATGTCGTAGCGACTGCGACTTAGTTGTTGAATCCATTTTCATACATCCAATTTTTTTAAATATCTCGTTTGAACAAAGTTCCAACCAACTGTGTACGATAGATCTGAAAACGGTTGGTTGGAGCTTCGTTCAAAATGGTTTCGACGGCTACGACGCTACGATATCGTTACGGTTTTTGTTAAGATAATTCATGGCTGGTCATGCATGTACTGAAGTTACTACGGGTGGATATTAGATATAATAGAATCTTTATAGGTTTTATAGGGTTTTATAGGGTCTTACAAAAAAACAAAGAATAAGCTTCGAATACATAGTTATTCCGTGTTTTGTTTCTTTTACTCTAATTTTAAATGACGTTTTATTCTTTGTTTATTTGTAAGGCACATAAAATATATTTATACTACACCTGCTTGGAAAGTACCTTGATACTTTATCAAATTTACGGTAGAAAGTACGTCATTGCATATCGAACAAATATGCGGGGAGAAAACGCATCTGAGCGGGAGAGAAAAGTGTATGAAAATCCATTTCTTACGTGGTTTTTCTTTTTTAATTTTGGGTAAGACTATGCGCCGGTAACCTAAATATCAAAAGCCAAAAAGTTTTTAAATTGAGTTTTTATCTCCAAGTTCGCAAAATGACACTGGCCACTAGCTGTGTGTTGGATGGTGTCGGGCTGGCAGTGCGACCCTGCGGCGGCAGGATAAGCAATTTGAAAAAAGAACATGTGAAAATTGCAGACGCCATTGGCGCCATTTCCAATTTGTGTGTTGTTTGAGGATTCAGTTTTCGTAGAAAGTAAAATAAAACTATCAAAATGATAAGTAGTGATAGTGATGATGAAGATTTTTTTACTCCGCCGCAGTTGAAGGAAACAGCAAAAATACTGATTGATAACCTTTTACCACAGAAATCAATTAAAAAATATAATAAAACTTATGACGATTTTTTGCAATGGAAAAGTGAAAAAAATGCGGCATCTTTTTCTGAAACTGTTTTGCTAGCGTATTTCAGTGAAAAAGCGCAAAAATACAAACCAAGTACGTTATGGTCTATATACTCAATGTTGAAAAGTACTATATTGACAAGAAACGACATAAATATTCAAGAATACAAAAAACTTACAGCATTTCTGAAAAGAAAGTCGGAGGGATTCCGTAGTAAGAAATCAAAAGTGCTTACTACAAAGGATGTTTATTCCTTTTTGCAGAATGCTCCAGATGACAAATATTTGTTGATGAAGGTAAGTTTATGAACAAAATGCACTGGTTTATGATTTATTACGTACCTATTTATGAGTAGAAATCTACTAGGTTTTCATGTTTGATATTTTTGTTTACAGGTTATTTTGATTTTAGGAGTAAATGGAACCTGTCGTTCGCAAGAACTTGTGGATATGACAACAGACGATATCGAAATCCTCGAAAATCGAATAATTGTCAATATTCCTAACACAAAAACCAAAATTCAGCGATCATTTGTTATATCGGGCTTATTTTATGAGATAATAAAGAAATATAACAAAATTCGCCCCAGTGACCCCAAAACCAATCGGTTTTTACTACAATATAAAAACAAAAAAAGTACGAAACAAGTAATTGGGAAAAACAAAATAAGTACTGTGCCAAGAGAAATAGCTTCCTACCTTAATTTACTCAATCCACTAGAATACACTGGCCACTGCTTTCGCAGAACTTCAGCGACTATTCTTGCCGATACTGGTGCTGATTTAACCACAATAAAACGCCACGGTGGTTGGAAATCGTCCGCTGTTGCAGAAGGTTACATAGAGAATTCCGTAGAAAACAAAACACGAATAAATAACCAAATATCGGGATCGATTAATGTGCATCAAGACTCATCTCCTCAACCATCAACGAGCGCGGCGATGCCAAATGCCCCTCAGCAGCCAGTTGCCCCTCTGGCACCACAGCCTTCTACGAGCGCAGTGCCAACAGCACAGCCAGTTATTCCTCTTACATTGTCGCAAACATCTCAAACAAACATTAATGGAAAAAGTGTTACATTAAGCTTCACTAACTGCAACAATTTCAATATAAATTTCAATTAGTAAAGATTTCGTTTTTTATTTTCCTTGTAGGTGTAGTATAAAGCACTATATATCACTCGAGAGAAACTGCGATTCCCGATCTCAGGTGTTTTAAAGCCCTCGCCTACGGCTCGGGCTTCAAACGACACCCTCGACTGTAATCGGTCACTTTCTCCTCTCGGTGTACAACAATGTACTATTATTTATTTCAGACAACAAATAAATCTATTCTATCATATCTGACATCCACGCACATGTATAAATAACAAAAACATGGTAATCATTCAGGTATTAATTTGTCCAAAACAACAGTATTATTTCATTATGTACTCATGCAACACGTTCAAATATTGTTAAGGCAACATAGCATTTATTAAATACTAGCGGCCGGTCGCAGTTTCACCCGCATGGTTCCCGTTCCCGTGGGTATATCGGGATAAAAAGTATCCTATGTTTTAATCCAGGTTATAAACTATATGTGTGCCGAATTTCATCCAAATCTATTCATCCGTTGCAGCGTGAAGAAGCAACAAACACACATACACACAAACTTTCGCATTTATAATATTAGTGTGATTTTTTATAACGAAGTACATTGTTCATTGAAAGTTTTTAGAACTTTTTTTATATCTTACAGATAAGCACTTTAAATTCATCTCACCTGAAGTTATGTGATGATAAGGCCAAAGGCAAAAGCGCATTTCACCCGTAATCCTCAACTATTGAGACACTCGCTATCTAATCTCCAGCTGCTGGAACACAACAATGCTATAAACATTGATGTTATGGCGACATATTTAGACAAGATGGTGGTAGCTAGCCAGGCGGGCAAACAAGCCACCAACTAAACCGAGTACACAAACATGTACCCCCCGCTGGGAGTCGAACCCAGGACCTCTGGTTCTAAACCGGTGGTTTTAACCACAGAAGCGGTTCAAATGATTGAATTACAATTATTATTATTAACATGATTAAAATATTGCCATAATATACAACACGTAAAATGTTAAGTATGCATCGTATAATTTTGTAAATGCAATGTATTTTGTTATTCCGCTATTGCCGTAGCGTGGGGATTATTTAAATGTCATGCTATTTGGTCGGTGTAGCTTAATACCCCTGCTACGTTATATTAGCCCGTGTTGTTTCTATGCTCCGTATTACTCAGGAGTTGATACTAACATGGTGTTATTTTATTTGTATGTAAATGTGGGAGAGGGCAAGTCAAGAAAATAATCAACAAGCCACAACAACGATCTTCGCAAGGTGGCTGGCAAGAGCTGGATGAGAGTAGCCGCGGATCGTGCTCATAACGTGCACTTGGAGAGGCCTAAGTCCAGCAGTGGACGTGTATAGGCTAATGACGATGATGACGATGATGATGATTCGATGACTGGCGAATTCTTAATACATATAGTGTGATGCCAATTAACCGCAGTGCGTTGAGCGTTTCGACCGCCGTCGCGCAATAAAGATAGAACTCTAAAGTCGCGTTGCCGCCGATTCGATCGCCCAGACTTGTGGCCGAGCGGAAAAGGATAAAATAAAAATAAAATTATAAATATTGTATTTACTTTAGGCTACAATAATTGAGCTCTTATAAATTTTACAAAGCCATCGATTGGAGGCACCCCTACCATGCATGCATTGACGTGTCAAAATAACGAAACCACGGCATTTAAGTACCTGTAAGTCTGCCAAATGGTGTCATAATATTGTATCACGGTCACAATAATCGTTCGACCGTTACTCTTCTATTCGTCTTTGCCGAATAAATACAAATAGTCCTAAATAAATTGAATAAGGGGAACCATTTGGTATATTTTTTCTACAAAAAAATGTAATTTAAATAATATGTAGTGTTAATTCCGCTAACTCACTCGTTTATACAGCTTGGGCTGTTGAATGACCAAACAAATTTAGTTCCATCCCCATTATTCCCTTGATACCAAACCGACCATTGGAATCCTTGGCGTCGATATTTCGAGTGACGTTCAATTTCGCGGTCATTTGGAAGGTAAAGCTAAATTAGCTTCGAAAAAGCTGGGTGTGCTCAATAGAGCGGGACAGTATTTCACGCCGACCCATCGCTTACAGCTTTACAAAGCACAGGTCAGGCCTCATATGGAATACTGTTCCCATCTTTGGGCTGGAGCGCCCCAGTACCAACTCCTCCCATTTGACCGCATTCAACGCAGAGCTGCTCGAGTTGTCGGCGACGTGGTAACCTCTGGTCGGCTCGATCCACTGGCCCTTCGGAGAGACGTTGCATCTCTCTGTATATTTTATCGCCTTTATCATGGGGAGTGCTCTGAGGAATTGTTCGGTTTGATCCCTGCCGCTGATTTCCTTCACCGCACTACACGCAATCGACTGTCTTTCCATCCACACCATCTTGATGGATGGCGATCTACTACTGTGCGTTTCTCACGTAATTTTTTACCACGAACTACAGTGCTGTGGAACCAGCTCTCAGCGGCGGTATTTCCGGACCAATATGACTTAGGAATCTTCAAGAAACGAGCCTATTCCTTCCTTAAAGGCCGGCAACGCATCTGTGATTCCTCTGGTTTTGCGGGTGTCCATGGGCGGCGGTGATTGCTTTCCATCAGGTGACCCGCCTGCTCGTTTGCCTCCTTAAAAAAAAAAAAAAAAAAAAAAAATATTACGTATTGTCGCGGGTAGTACGTCACAAATGTCAAACGATGGCGCTTTATAAAAGGGGCCGGGAGCTGCGTAGCCGTAACAGTCGGTGCGCAGCTCTCGACCAGTCAACAGCTCCGTGGAGGGGCGAAACACGTGTCATTTTATCGAAGCTGTATAAACGAGTGAGTTAGCGGAATTAACACTACATAATATTTAAATTACATTTTTTTGTACTATGGATTTCCGCAAAATAACGCCTGATTCCATTAATTATATTTTTTCTAGTTTTATTTTGCCTTTAAGTTGTCTAGACAGAAATTGTTGAATAGATGCAGATTATTATTAATTTGTTTTATGAATTTAACATTGATTATTAATGCTTAGAACAGCATAGAAGGGAAAAAAACATTAACCCAAACTAACATTTAACAATCCATCTAACAATTTTATCTCACACTAAATTATTTATAACTTATACAAAGAAATCTCTGCATGTAATCCGTAATACACAGCCTTAGATTATCAAAGTCAGCATGACGTCACATTTATGACGTCATCATAAAGTTCCCGTCAGCGGTCGAGCTCAAACCAGAAACGTATTTTTAACTATATTCTCGAACATTTCGGACTATAGTTAAGATGTGACAGGTGACAACCAATAAATTTGGCCTAGTCTATGGCCAGCTTGGCGGGAAAGTGAAGAGTAATGTCTGCAATTTTGTTTTATTTTCTAAAATTTGTGTTATGTCGAATATTAATGTGAAATAATGGTGGATTATTAACCGTTAAGTGTTCGTGAGTGTGCATGAGTATTGGCAAATGAAACAAAACAGTGCAACGTCACTTTTCAAATTCTCTCAAGAAGTTTCCGCGTGAGGACTTAGTAAAGCCCCACATCTTTACTGAGATACTCAAGGGATTGGGGGGTATATCATTTCTCACTTTACCTTTTTATTATCATTCATCATCATTACTGGAAGGAAATATTGTTAATTATGTATTACTTGTCAGAAAAATTACTTTGACACTGGCTAAATGTGCTAATCGCACGAAGCCATCAAGTATAGGAAAAAAAAAGTCTATGGCCAGGGCCGAAAACTCAGAACAATAACTAAAGCAAGCCGAAGACCTATCAAAACCCGACACAAAATATAATATTGTGAATCCTCACTAAAAGCGATAAGTCTTTTGTTTTTCATTTTTATTTATACAATGAGCTTTAGAAGTGAGTGTGTGACAACATGACTACAACATTGTTTGTGTCGGATAGCTAATTCTGTTAAAAGCCATAGAAGTGCAATATTCTGTGAAAAGTACATTCGTGCTATAGTCTATTGAGATGTATTTACAATGACTATAAGTACTATGGTGGGAGCATCGAACAAGCGATGTCTTTTGTTTTTCATTTTTATTTATACAATGGGCTTTAGAAGTGAGTGTGTGACAACATGACTACAACATTGTTTGTGTCGGATAGCTAATTCTGTTAAAGGCCATGGAGTTACAATATTCTGTGAAAAGTACATTAGTGCTATTATAGTCTATTGAGATGTATTTACAATGACTATAAGTACTATGGTGGGAGCATCGAACATACGAGTACATCTCACAAGTATTACTTCTTTAGTACAAAATGATTGTCATATATAATAATCAATTAAGTCTATGTATATTTACAAAAATGTTGGAAGCGTATATCCTGCAAATATCAACCAATATATCATTCTGTTTTTTTTTATAAACCTTCCATTTATTCCCTCGAGTGTTTGTACACCTTTCTTTATAATGTGTATTATCTGAACAGTTACTTGGTACAGTCACGAGCATTAACATGTAAACAATGTTACTCTTATCACAATGGGATAAGAGTCAAAACTAGTAAAAGTGTTATTATGTGTGTGTGGGTGTTGTTATGTTAATGATCGTGACTGTACAAAGTCATTTCGTCCAAGATTGCCTCTGCAACCAAGGGATGGTGCTGTCTTACTTCAGAATTAAGTGCCTGGGTCACTTTTAAAAGTCTTTGTTTATTTGTAAGGCACTAAGTGTCTTACAAATAAACAAAGAATAAGGTCCGCATAGTTATTCCGTGTTTTGTCTCTTTTACTCTAATTTAAAATGACGTTTACATTACAGGAACAAAACACGGAATAACTATTCGGACCTTATTCTTTGTTTATTTGTAAGGAGCATAAAGTATTATATCTCCAACTAATGATCAACAGATGGCACTGCCTCCTTTCGCGTCAGGAAGCGCCTTTAAACACACCTTCTTATTTAATTTCACAATAATTAATTGAATCAAAATCTTTTATGCCACAGCAACGCGTTACGCGTGGCTTTAAGCTAGATTTTATATACAGGGTCCCAGAATGTCCCAGAATGGGTAAATCAAACTGCTATGGGAGGTAACTTGACCTCTGACCTACCCCTAAAAAATATGAAAAAAATATAACGCTCATAACTATCAATTTTTTAGTACAGAAAAAATATTAAGGTAAAGTGCTCTGAACTCAAAATCTAGTTATTATTTTAAAAAGTTTGTTTATAGTCAGACCAAACAATTACTTACAATTATTATTGGTAAGAAAAAAGTAGTAAGTAAAGATTGCATACAATTTCAATAAATAATTTAAAAAAATATATTATAGCCATGTGCGTTATTTTTTATTCATATTTTTTAGGGGTAGGTCAGAGGTCAAGTTACCTCTCATAACACTTTCATTCACCCATTCTGGGACACCCTGTAGGTATATAATTTAACTTTTTAAACTATCATGGTCACTTACATTAGAATTAATATTATTAACGGGATTATTACCATGTTTATTGTAGTGTTTGAGTATCCGATCTGGAATCCAGTGATTATTAGCCTATGTAAAGACCGCAAAAAGAACAAAAGTGCTGTTTCGCAATCTGATACGGTCAGTGTAGTGTGTCAAAAACAAATTCGAGTAAATAGTGACTTAGGAGCCAGTGGTACGAGTATTGAGCGCAAAAAACGACTAAGGAAGAGGGTAGATCGTTTTGTCTGCTCATAATAACATGCGGTAATAACCCGCAATAACTTCAGTACATCCGTGATCATGGCGCATGCAACTGTGCCGAAATATCGGATACTCAAATACTACAATAAACATGGTAATAATCCCGTTAAAAATATTTATTCTAGGGTATATAATTCTTCAATACGTGTGTATGTCATTGACCTCCTCCTAAACGGCTGGACCGATAACCCATTTAGTCCGACCAACTGTTTGTGTGTTGTTGTAAATAAAACTCTAAAAGTATTACATTAGGATACATCTATATAATATTTTTAGGGGTGTTATAACACGCTGTCGGAGCAAGTGGGAAGAAAATGTTTGTATGTGTTTGATTTTTTGAAGAGTTTAATTCACAATTGGACCCGGTAGGTGGCACTGTAATAGGGGCTCTAGGATTTTTTTAAACCAGTGGTACGGGTGTTCTCAAGCGGACGAATTCGAGAACGGTCTACTAGTACTTTTATATATTTAGAAGCTATAACCGTAAAGCACCAAGAGTTAAGTTAATTCATGTTTATATAATTTTTAACGCAAATTTTATTGCGAACAAATTACAAAAACACAAATGTTGAAAAAATTTCCACGAGCAGGGTTTGAACCTGCACCCTTCTGACATACCGGGTCAGGTGCTCTTCCAATTGAGCTATCGTGGTTCTAACCAGCCCGCCGAAATTATTCAACACTATTTACTTTTTACTTTGAAAGCCAAAGGCGCCCATTCAATGTTAACAACTACCGTCATTAACATCCGATCATAATATTTTTACAAATACTAAAGATCAGTTAAGAAGTAGGCAAGCTGTTTATAAATGTTTATATAATTTTTAACGCAAATTTTATTGCGAACAAATTACAAAAACACAAATGTTGAAAAAATTTCCACGAGCAGGGTTTGAACCTGCACCCTTCTGACATACCGGGTCAGGTGCTCTTCCAATTGAGCTATCGTGGTTCTAACCAGCCCGCCGAAATTATTCAACACTATTTACTTTTTACTTTGAAAGCCAAAGGCGCCCATTCAATGTTAACAACTACCGTCATTAACATCCGATCATAATATTTTTACAAATATTAAAGATCAGTTAAGAAGTAGGCAAGCTGTTTATAAATGTTTATATAATTTTTAACGCAAATTTTATTGCTAAAAATATTATTAAACCCTGCTCGTGGAAATTAATAAACATTTATCATTGTTGTATTAAAATTAGTTAAAGTTGAGATGTACAGTTTTATTTCATTGAGAAAGCGGAATATACAATATATATAATATATATTAATCTATATCCAGCCAGCACTTTAAGCAGAGTCAACTCACACGAAAATATTAATTCCTTATCATTATCATATTCGTATTAAGGTTTTTTACTTAAGTATTAAATTATTAAATTTTATTCATATTTGATATTTATACATATTTATTATCTAAACTCATAAATGTATGTATTAAATTCTATATAACAATTAATTTTACAAATGTGTTTTTTATAAAAGCTGTATTTATTAAATATAAATAGTCTAATGGGCACCACAAAACAAATATATATTGTAACCATGAAATATAACAGCCAATAAATTGTAGATTGTAATAGTACATACCTTTATTTGTGTCACAATATGTTCCTATAAGACACATAAATCCATTGGAAAACAAAACGACAAAAAATATTAAATAAAAAGATATTTAATATTTTATAGTTTCTGAAAAGTTTACACTCCTGGACAAGGTGCTCTTTTTGCAATTAGTGATTCAACAACCTCTCACGGACACGCACTAGTGCGTGATGCCGTTCCCTCTAGAAAACCTCCGAAGGTGATTCGTTTCACACGGCTTGAGGTACCCTTTAAGTACCTCGCCGCCCCCAAAAAGCCCGGTGAAGCTGAAAATGCCGTTTGAGGCAATCAGCAATCTTTCTCCAAAAAAAAAATAAGTGCACAGTGCTCGATGCGGTACCTATTATGTATTATGCTTACCCTCTTTTTCTTTATCAATATAGCGATTATTGAACTTTTTTTACTTTTTATTATTTAAGTGCTAATTGCTGCACTGAAGCCGAACTAAATATTTATAAAATACAGTGAAAAAATTTAATGCCTACCCGACCCAGCCAGGAATCGAACCTGGGTCTTCTGCAATCCGGGCGGCTGCACTGACCATTAGGCTTCCGGGAAGTCTGACGTGACGTAAGCACTGAACTTTTACATTGCTTTTTAATTTTTGAGTGCTTTTAGATATAACAACTTTATGGCTTTTAGCGGCACAGTGCCATCTATACAACGGTTATTGCAACCGATGGCTATGCAGATTCATCTTTTACAGATGAAATACTACAAATTTGATAACATAACGCTATAGCAAATTTTACTTTTTATTTTTTAAGTGCGAATTGCTACACTGGAGCTGAATTAAATATTTATAAAATACAATGAAAAAAATAAGTGCCTACCCGACCCAACCAGGAATCGAACCTGGGTCTGGACCATTATGCTACCGGGAAGGGTAGGCATTTAAATTTTTCACTGTATTTTATAAATATTTTATTAGTGAACTGGTAGTTTTCAACACGACCTTTGTGCGACCGTGATAAATCACAAGACATATAATTAGTTAGCCATTTTGGACCGTTTTCTGGTTTATCTTTAAGCCTTATTACACCTTTAATCAGGCTTTGCTGAAGGTCGTCAGCTAATATTAGTTCCCTTTGATGTAATGAATGAAAATGTCATAAGGATATTAAGCCTTAACATTTTGCCTTCAGTTTATTTAAATCTCCCCTTGCCAAATTAGACTTAATTATTGACTTTAAAGTCGTCAGGCAGACTTATTTATTAATGTGTAGATGCTAGATGCTACTCATAGTATAATAAAACCAGGTAAGCCATTCCCAGTGACAAGTGACACAAGCCTACGTCATCACCGCTATCGATTGCTTGAATTTGCTTGTACTGGCTGTACCGGTGATGCCGTAGGTTTGTGTCACTTACTGGGAATGCCATACCTGGCGTAGTATTTTATTATACCACGATGCTAATGATCTTGGAGTTCGGTGCTTGCCATTCGTAATCACGAGCCATTCACATGGCAGAGAATCTCAGCCAAAAGACGTCCACTGCTGGACAAAGGCCTCCCCCAAGGATCTTCACAACAACCAGTTTTGTGCTGCTCGCATCCAGCGGCTTCCCGCGACCTTCACCAGATCGTCGGTCCACCTTGTTGGAGGCCTGCCCACACTGCGCTTTCCGGTACGCTGTCGCCACTCCAGGACTATCCTGCCCCAGCGGCCATCAGTCCTGCGAGCAATGTGCCCTGCCCACTGCCACTTGAGCTTAGCAACTCTTCGGGCTATGTCGGTTACCTTTGTTCTTCTGCGGATCTCCTCATTTCTGATTCAATCACGCACAGAAACCCCGAGCATAGCCCTCTCCATTGCTCTTTGAGTGACCTTGAGCCTTTTTATGAGGCCCATAGTGAGCGACCACGTCTCAGTCTCAGGGCCACTTTTCTATGTTATGCACCAACTTATTGTTTTCTTTGTGTGGTAATGAATAAATGCTCTTATTATTATTATTATACTCTTTATTTATTTTCTTTCTTAAAACTAGATTTTTACAATATTTTAATATAAAAAGAATAAAACATTATAAAAAGTACCGCCAGCAGCGGGGCAGGGCCCAAGCTACCGGTGGTCAGGGCTGCAGAGTGAGGAACCTCCTGACAATACGTGCCGTGTCAAGGAGTACTGCCTTTTGCATCTGACCCTTGACCCAACCTTTCAGCGAGCCTCTCTAGGTGTTGATCGAGGCTCTTGGCTAAAAGACCGTTTGCCGTTTGCCGATACGACTATCGGTACAATAATGGTTGAATCCCATATGGCGGTAACCTCGTGAGCCAAGTTAAGGTACTTACTGAGCTTATCTTTCTCGGCTTTCACGATGTTCTCATCATGAGGTATGGTGATATCGACCAGTATTGCCCGGCGCTGGGATCGGTCGACCACCACGATATCAGGCTTATTGGCGACAATAGTCCTATCCGTAATGATAGAGCGATCCCAGTAGAGAGTTGCATGACCATTTTCGAATATACGAATACGCCAGGTATTATTATATGAATGCTCATTGCGTAATGCGTAATAACAATATGAGAAATTGGAAATTTACCTGACCCGATACATTAGAGTGTGCGGGTTCAAATCTCGCTTGTGGATTGTTTTCAATACATTTCCGCATTGAGAATTTCTATGTTAAACAATATTTCATTGCTTATTAAGAGCAATTTGATACTAGAAGAGTTACTAATGAAATGCATATTTTACTAAACCCTTGGGAAATCAAATATAGAAAAAAGAAAAACTTTTTTGGGTAGCATAAAAGTCTTAGAAACTTCTGTAGCCAGTGGCTTTTAGTACGAGATCGCGTGCCAGCCTTTAATAACGATTTGCTTTATTCCTTTCAATCATCTAGTTCGTCATTAACCACTTTTGATTCCATCAAACTTTTAAGTGTTTCCGTGAAATAACAGTAATCTAGAACTTTATGTAACAACATTATTATTTTCACGAAGCGATGAAAGTAATGATCATAATTTCAATTATTTTTATTATAAGGTAGCCTGAAGGCGTCCCACACTACATTTGCTGAGTTGGTATCTCCAGAACACACATCTACTCTACTTATCGGCTATATAGCTACAATAATCTATTTGATAATAAAAATAACAGAAAAATACACTTTTTTTTTAATAAATTTACTGTCGTTTTCTAACGTACCGGAAAGCGCAGTGTGGGCAGGCCTCCAACAAGGTGGACCGACGATCTGGTGAAGGTCGCGGGAAGCCGCTGGATGCGAGCAGCACAAAACCGGTCGTTGTAGAGATCCTTGGGGGAGGTCTTTGTCCAGCAGTGGACGTCTTTTGGCTGAGATGATGACTGTCATTTTATTACATTTCCATGTTATTATCCTGACGTTTGAAACATAGTCCGTGGTCACTGGGACAGTAGACTGCCTAAAATTATGATCAAAACTTTCGAGTTATTCGAATCAGGAAAGCGATTATCATCTTCAAATTCGTATGCAATGTATGCTGTTTAATCAAATTAATGCAGAACTTTAGTTTACAATACAACTTTTTAGTTAGTTTACAAAGCGCAGACCAACACGTGTAGGTGAGTATACGAGTATAATGTTGTACGTTGCGAGTGAAGCGCGGCAACTTCGCGTAATTCACTGAATGGACTTAAATTAGCATCCAATTTGGTTAATGGGCGGTAATGCGAGCCAACCTGTTAAATTCAACTCGTTAAACGGGAGCTACACTTTTTAAAGCACCCTTTGATCTGCATTTTCGCACATTTTGTTTTTACTATTACATAGGTAAGGTTACTAGTATGGTACGACCAATTTATTTGCACTGCTATGCTATTAGTGACCTCAGCTTCGATTCTTAGTAGAAGTACCTACATCTCGGTTTGGTCAAGTGAAGGACTTGTTACTAGTATGGTACTAGTGACCTCAGCTTTGATTCCTAATAGAAGTACATCTCGGTTGGGTCAAGTAAAGGACATGTTATTAGTATGGTATTAGTGACCTCAGCTTCGATTCTTAGTAGAAGTACATCTCGGTTGGGTGAAGTGAAGGATTTGTTATTAGTATGGTACTGGTGACCTCAGCTTTGATTCCTAATAGAAGTACATCTCGGTTGGGTCAAGTAAAGGACATGTTATTAGTATGGTATTAGTGACCTCAGCTTCGATTCTTAGTAGAAGTACATCTCAGTTGGGTCCTGTGAAGGACTTATTATTAGTATGGTACTAGTGACCTCAGCTTCGATTCTTAGTAGAAGTAGATCTCGGTTGGGTCCAGTGAAGGACTTGTTATTTGTATGGATTAGTACGGAAAAATAACATCTATGGCGAAGGCTAATATAACAAATCTAGGTTTTGGTATTTTTATGTTTCTTAATTTTTTTGTTTATGTTTTCTTCATTGATACTGAATTTGTATGAATACTGTATGGTATCTACGCAATTTAATTAACACGCTGTTTATATAAAAAAACCAATTTACCTATAACTATGATCATGTAGGTAGGAGAGCGCTTTATTGTTTTTTGAATTGGCTCAAGAGCTAAAGTTTTGCAAACATTTCGAATACATTGAAGGGGAACGTAGCATACTTTGCAGGAAGTTAAGTTCAAAGTTCTTATCTTAGTGGGCCCTAAATATACTATTTGATTCTTAGTAGAAGTACATCTCGGTTAGGTCATATAATTAGGTTATATTATATACGGTTAGGTTATATAATATATATAAAAATTAAAAAAACAATAGGTCAATCAGGACCCCGCCTCAGTTTGTGTTGTTGCGAACGAAGCGTGTCGCAACAACGGTGGAGCCTGCCTTTTACTTGCATTGTACATGAAATTTGTGTGTCTAAATAGTTTCTCCCAGTTTTACAATTAGGAAAAACCATATACAGACACAAATTCAAACATTCGAAACACATACATTACAAATACATTCGAAACATACATTCATATACATACTATTACTATTATTATTACTATTACAATAGAAAAAAGAAGAAGAAGAAAGACCAAAACTCCTTCGCCCTATATAATAATATACAGATTGACTTTTGTATCACCGTATATCTATCTATCGGCTTAATGCGAGATATCGTGACTACTGACGTGAACTCATACTTATCTAACACAAATTAGCATCCAATTTGCTTAATGAGCGGTAATGCGAGTTAACCTTTTAAAGTCAACGTGGTACAGAGGGGCTACGTTTTTTTAAAGCGCCCTTTAATCTGCTAGTTGAGGCATTTTCACACATTTTGTTTGCACTACTAAAAGGGGTATGTAAGTGGTTTTTATTATACGCAGGAGTCGGGATGTCCCTTGTTGTCTCTGTAGTATAAGTACCTGGATGACCGAGCTTAGCACCGTTTTTTTTGGTAATTTTCTAAAAATTATAGTAAATTTCTTTTTTTTATAAAAAAAAAAAACAAAAAGTAAAATTGGCTTTGTTATATCAAACCAAACCAGACCAAAAACACTTGAAGTAGGTGTACTTGCGTGATCTATGTTAATATAGGTCTGTGTCTCAAACTCTCCTTAAAATCATTGTTACATACTGTACTGTACTTACACAGCTTTTACGTAGCACAATTAAACATTTCATGAATTCGCAACTTTCGCGTCACATTGTTTGTATGCGCAAACCGTTTGCGGGAGGCATGCGGGTCGGCGGTCCTAACCTGCACCCACATTGTGCGACATTCAGAAGAATGCAACATTGGTAGGACGCCCAACGTTTAGCTTGTGATTTCAACAAAGGGAAATGTACACTGAATTTTATTATCATTTCGCGTCACTACTGTGTTGAAATGATACTTTTTGACTCCTATTCCATTGTATTAAAGCTACATTGTATACATGGTATGTAATGCTCGTCATTGTAACATACTCGAGTTTTATTTCTAACATACTCTACTTTATTTTATTTTATTTATGTAATGGAATTATAATGTAATTTTAATAATATAATGTAATTTATAATTTATAATTTTTAATTTTATTGTGAATATGGACCATTTGGTCTGAAATAAAAGTATTTTATTTTTATTTATTTTTTTTATTTTATTTTTTATTGTACAGTAAAACTAAAAAAAAAGCTAGGTTTTGTCTGTTAACACTAACACTATTATAAAGTAATTGAATACGACTGTCATTGTAACAAATAAGTGCTAATAATTTATTTATAAAGTAATAAAGCCACAATAACAGACTAAACAGAAAACTTACACTAATAATAGTAGTTTATGCAACTGTCATATAATGAAGGGTATTAAAACACGAGTGTGAGTTTATGAAACGAGCGCAGCGAGTTTCATAATAGTAACGAGTGTTTTAATACCCGTGTTATATGCAGTTGCATACACTACTTTATCTTCACTAATGCAATTAGTCAAACAACAAGGTAAGGTAAGCTTCGAAATATCTTCTCGTCCGATATACCGCAGTGTCTCAAGACGAAAGTCTTTGACCAGTGTGTGTTGCCAGTGATGACATACGGGACTGAAACGTGGTCGCTCACTATGGGCCTCGTAAAAAGGCTCAAGGTCACTCAAAGAGCAATGGAGAGGGCTATGCTCGGGGTTTCTCTGCGTGATCGAATCAGAAATGAGGAGATCCGCAGAAGAACAAAGGTAACCGACATCGCCCGAAGAGTTGCTAAGCTCAAGTGGCAGTGGGCAGGTCACATTGCTCGCAGGACTGATGGCCGCTGGGGCGGGATAGTCCTGGAGTGGCGACCACGTACCGGAAAGCGCAGTGTGGGCAGGCCTCCAACAAGGTGGACCGACGATCTGGTGAAGGTCGCGGGAAGCCGCTGGATGCGAGCAGCACAAAACCGGTCGTTGTGGAGATCCTTGGGGGATCCTATAGCGGTGGCGGGGCAAGCAGTAGAGCTCGTAGACGGAGTTGGAATATTTATAATTACTTCATTCGTCTTGTTTTCTATACTGTTCAAGATCGTATTTGAGACTTGAATTTTATTCATTAAAGACTCATCAATGTAGCTTTCAGCCACAGTAGAAGACTTCCACCCCCCGTGTCGTTTCAGTGCGGTCAAATCACCACCGCTATCTATGAGAAGGGTCGCCGAGGTGCGCCGGAAGCAATGCCCCGTGTACAACGCTGGGTTAGGCAGATTCAAAAAACTTGCGATAGTTTTTCCCAGAGCACCAAATTTATTAATACCAGTTCTTTGATCGACGCACTTCCCCGATCTATAGCTCAAGAAAAAGGCAGGGTTTCGACAGGGGGTGGGTCAAAGTTCCATGTATTTTTTACATACGGCATAGCAGTTGCCCGTCACAACGAAAGAACGATCTATTTTCGTTTTTGTTTTCGAAACTTTAACCATGATTGTACTGTCGTCTATGTTAGAGACTTCATCGAACTGGATGTTGTATAGCTCTTGCCTTCGGCATGCCCCCATTATGCCGAAGATTAGTGCAACCTGTAACAATAAACGATATAATAAGCTTGAGGTACATAGCCAAGGCAAAAACTATGATTTATGAAGTAGTAAAGTGTAGGTACTGTGACGATCTCAAGTTTTGATCAATTAAAGGATAATTAGACCAATAATAATTAACTCATCCTGGTAACGGCACCATTGTGACGATCTCAAGTCGGGACCACAAGGATATTTGAGTTTAGGAAAACAAAGATAGTCTTTGTTATTGGCATGTGAAGTCTAGGGTAGGACCATTCTACGTTGTGTAATTTTTTATAAATAAGTAACTCAAGATCTTTATTAGGCAGACAAACTCTAGTTTATATTGTTCATTTACTAAATAATTAATTACAGGGGTAATGCCGGAATTTGGCAATTTATTTGAGTCCTCGGGTGTGAGCACAACTCAGTTTCTAATAGGAGAGTAATGAATTTAAACTAAGCGCCCCCTCCTGACCTCCCTTGGACGCACCTATCCTGCTGCCTCTAGGTCAAACACCCGACCAGGCCCACAGGACCCAAACAAACCTGGCCCTAATCTAATTCTATCTCTCAAACCATCATCATGAAGTTAGACATTTAACGCGAAAGGAAAGAACGATAACAAAAGACTTTGAATATCTTTTACTTAGTAACCTCATTTATACAGAGTGGTGCCAGCGTGACCCTGTAGAGTCCCGCCCCGTCTGCCCCGAAAGACGACAACACAGCATCCAGAAATATAGTGGCTGATGCGATGAAAGGTCCACATATATAATTCTGGAGCTCTCCTGGAGATGAACTAACAAAGCAAAAGATAAACAAATAAAATAATATAAAGGGACATTACAAACATTCATCTTTTCATACTTTTCCTATTTCTAATCCTATGAAAGAACGCGAGAGGCTTTTGAGGAATGAAATGAACACTGTATGGTTGGTTCGAACAGCGGGTAATCTACCAGCATGTGTCGGGGCTCTACCATTGAGCTATTGCCTTGCTTGAAGCAAGCCAAAGGGGAATCGAACCACCTATCACCGCGCACTACCCAGTAGACCCCACTGACGTGCATTTGTGCCTACACGGATTCAACCATACCTGAGCCCATAGGTCTCTAAGCCTCGGAAGTTGTCAGTATAAATTGTTAAATGGAATTGTGATTATGAAAACTTATACTGTTTACATACTTCCTTTCGAAAATAATTACTCTTTGAATTATTAAGTTGTAAATATTCTCAATCAAGATAAATCCCTAAATTTGTATTAATAAGATTTCTAATTTCTGTTGGATTTACGCGAGCTGTTTGGTGATTACGTTTATTAGATAGATTTGGGTTTGTAGATTGTAACCTAATCACCAAAAGCATTATTTCATCATTAAATGGTAAACGGAAGTGAAGAAGATAGCGTCAGATTTATGAAATGAATTCGACTGACTAATTATGTAATTAAAAGATTTCTTTAAGAAAAGTATAATATAATATATTAATCTAGTTAGAATTTAAATTAAAAGAATAATCAGAGTAAAGGTAAAAGGTTCAACATGATTGAATAGTTAGGTTTCTAAACTACGTTATTTGAATTTCAAGAGATTAAAAGGAAAGAATAAATCTTAGAATAATATTAAAGAAAGATTTCAAATTAAAAGTATTACCTTTGTTTAGTAAGAAAAGAATTTAAACTACTGTTTGAATTTACATAATTAAAATAATTTATTTATTATTTGTAAGATTTGAATTTGAAATAGTTATAATATCAATTATAATTGTTTAACTCACAGTTGTTCAATTCCAAAATTTTAGAACTCCTCACTCTTCAGCTACCACCACTTGAGTGATCAAAACCTATCAATTTTGTTTTGTTTATTTATTTTTTATTCTAATGTCAAATAATATTCAAAAGAAACATTATGACTTTATTTTTAAATAGTTGAAAGTTGACATTAAACTTCAAATCTCCCCTTTTTTATATTCAAGAAATGTCATAATTTTTATAATAAAATGTTTATATCTTTATTAGTAATAATTGAGATAAATGAGAAATGACCGTCCTTTAAATAGAGCGATAATCATTACACTTACCTAGATTGATGTTTGAAAGTTAACAAATATTGAGAAATCCTCCCAATAAATGTAACTCCAAAGTCACCTTGGTTATAAATAATAAAATTGTACCGATTAATCCTGACTCATGTTTACACCAGTCTCCAGACGTCAGCAACCCCGAAGTCTCCTGCTCGTAGAGTCGTTGATGAATAGCAGACCTTGTCACTCAGCAAACCCGTAGCACACATAAAGTTCCATGTAGACTCGAAGAGTGTGTCCCGTACAAAATAAAGTGATTAAGATTTGTTCAAGGTTCGGGTATTAAAGTTGTTAAAGGAATAGGTCAACCCGAATAGAAAGTATTTATTATTTAGTTTATTATTTGTAAATCAAATGAATACTATTGTTCTTACCATGTAATCCTTTATTATTTATTGTTCCTTGGAATTAGATTTTATTTAAATTGGTCTCCAATCATTTCATTTGATCAACTGAACCAAACATTCAGAATTTGTATTAGTTTGTTCTCCTCCACTTATCTATCATTGACATTAGCAAAGGGTCATTAAACTCAACCTGAAATACTTAATAAACTCTAAAATTAACTACTAAATAATAAATAATAAATAAAAAAGGCTTTAGGACCCTTCAGTGGTCCATTAATCCATAAAAAGGCACTTATAGAGCCTTAACAGGGCCTACAATCCTCCATCCAACAAACATGTTCTATTTCTATTCACGTGTTGCTTTAAGATGGCTGTTATAACTCTTATCCAGTTCTCACGTAATTTTATCACTTTCTTCTTCCATAATTTATCTCTGACTACGTCAAAATCATATTTTTCTGACAGACTTTCAAAATTCATTTTCTCTATTTCTTTTAAATATCTCATTTAATGTAAAGAGGTTTAACTAATAGAATTCCAAAATATAATGAGATTTTTACCAAGCAGTATTAAACTCTTTTCTATATTAACAATTAAGTAAATATAATTTATTAGAGAATACGAATTAAATTAATAATGTGTTTTCATACAATTTAGTATAAATAATAGAAAGGCTATCAAACTTCAGTTCGTTACAATCGCCCCTGTATAATTGAAAACCGTAGATGAGTCTGAAACGGTGATTATGAACCTAACATGACGAAGTGAAGGTTAGAGATTATACACCTTTAAAATAAACAAATTTGTCCAAACATCTTTAATTAGAATTAAATATTTAAGTTAAATAATCTCCTCCCTAAGAATGACTAATAATCTAATTAATAAGTTACAATTAAATTATAAAATTCAATTCTACTAATTCGCTCAAATTATGAATAAGTAATTAAATTAACAAACAGTTAACCTGTACACTAATTTAGACATTCCTTAATTTTGAAAATATATTAATTAATTAAATATTAAGCATAAAATTACGCCCCAATAGACCAACAATCTTCCCCTTCTCCTTAGGTAGATAACTAAAACATAAAATTATCCAACTCTTGGATCTCTAGCACTGAAGAGAAGTTCAAAATGTCTGTACAGTCTCTCTCCCCTTTCGTGTAATGTTATGAGAATTCTCCAAAGCTTAAAGTTCTCTCTATCTAAAACTTCATTAATATATTGAGCTATTTTGACCATCCCTGGTCCCACATCATCCCAACCTTTAATCAGCTGTTCTCTTGTTAAATTTAGAGGGTATGAATTTTTTTCCATAAATCTTATTTTGAAATCAAGAACAACCCATTCCTTTCTTATTTGTTGTTCTAAATCCCATCCTTGTTGTTCCTTTAATTTTCTTAAAACTGCCATACTCTTTGACAATACCCTGATAACAATGAATAAAATTCTTTCTTAATTTTCAGTCAAAATACTTAGCTAAATTTACAGTATTGAATAATCCACGAACTAATGTGGTATTAGGTCTTGTCAATAAATATACATTTTTAAAAGGACTTCCCGCAACGATAAATGGTCCCTCAAAAGTACGTTCAAATTTTCTACATCTTGTTGAATCTGTTCCCACTTTATTCAACCTCCGTACCTTAACCTGTTCTCCTATCTGAAACTCAGTTAGCTTATGGGAACGATTGAATTTACTTTGACGTATATTCGCAAATCTTCTAAGATTTTCTCGCGCTTGATCCCTTAGTAAACCTAAACCTCTCCGACATAGTTTTGGTATTGAATTATCAAATGTGGTTTTTGGCCCTTTTCCAAACATCAACTCCATAGGTGTAAAACCTGTACTTAAATGTATTGAATTATTATAAAGTTCTTCTATTTTAGGTAATAAAGAATCCCAATCTTGGTGATTTAATCCGCAGTACAATCGAAAATATTTTCCCAACTCTCGATTTACTCGTTCTACTGTATTAGGCCTAGGATTTCGAATAGTTGTGTATAAAGGTTTAACCCCTAATTTACCTAGCTCCTCTTTCCATAATTTAGAAATAAATTGTTTACCGTTATCTGTCATTATTGTTTTCGGTTTTAAAATATTAACAAACTCCATAAATTTTTCTAAGACTGCCTGTGAAGTAATTGAATTTAAAGCAAATAATTTTAGAAATTTTGTAAACGTGTCTTGTATAATAAATATATGGTCAGCTCCTGACCTTCCTTTAATAATAGGGCCATATAGATCAGCCATTACCATATCCCCTGGATCTTGTGTAACAATAGATTGACATTCTCCCACAAATTTAACATTATCTGATTTTGATAATTGACATTCTGGACATCTTTTGATTATTGATTTTACAATGACCCTCATTTTTACCCAGAAAAACCTTTTCTTTAAATACAAAACAGTTTTATAGACCCCCGAATGACCCATTTCTAAGTGTAACTGTTTCACTACTTCCTCACATAAACTTTTAGGTAAAAAGATTTCCCAACTTGATTCTAGTGGATTGCTTCGATTAAATTTTACTATTCCTTGTTCAATTTTACATCTTTGAACTAATCTTCCCATTCTTCCCACTAAATTTGTTATGCCAAGTAATGCACCTTTAATTTCTCTAATAACTTGATCCTCATTTTGTAAATTCTCTAAACACCCCAATCTAGCCAATAGATTTGAATTAGGTTTAATTCCCATATATAAGATCTCTGGTAATCGCACCTTATTTTCTTGAATACATCCATCACTTGGATATCGCGATAAAATATCAACCCCTTGATTGTCAACCCCTCTAACATGTTCTACTTTATATTTAAAATGTTGTAAATAAACAATCCAACGAGCAACTCGATTATTAACTAACTTTAACTTGTCAACAAATACTAAAGGTTTATGATCAGTTCTAATAATAACCTCAGCTCCTCTAAGATAAGTCTCAAATTTCCTAAGAGCATAAATAACAGCAAAAAATTCTTGCTCAGTTACTGTCCATCTTAACTCTGGTCCACGTAACCCTTTACTACAAAAAGCCAAAAGCCTAACTTCTCCCTCATCATCATATTGATAAAGAGCTCCAGCTATACCCACCCCTGAACTATCTGTTTGAACATAATAAGGTTTTAAGAAATCAGGATGAGATAACTCAACTGTCTCTATAAAATTTTCTTTAATTTCTCTAAAAGCTTTTTGCATCTCTAAATCCCAAAGCCAAGTAACTCCCTTTTGTAATAGTTTAGTTAATGGAGCAATTAATTCACTATAACGTGGAATGAATTTCCTATAATAATTGCACAAGCCAAGAAAAGCCCTTAACTGTTTAATCTTTGTGGGCGCAGGAAAATCTCTAATAGAATCCAATTTTGCTGGATTAGTCCTAATCCCTTTTGTAGAAACAATATGACCTAACATCTTTACTGAATCACAAATGAATTTACATTTAGCAATATTACATATCAAACCTGTCTTTTCTAATCTATCTAAAACCTTATTTATGTGCTCCAAATGGAGTTCCCATGACCCAACTGTCAATATGGCTAAATCGTCCAGATTTGATTATTCCAAAAATTACCTTCGCCCCCATTTAACTTAAATTCGTTTTGCTCAACTGATTTTACCTCAGTGTAGTCATCTTTAAATCCTATTCCGAAAAATCTACCAGCTTTAGTTCGTCTAGCCAAGGAGACAGGGAAGAGTCTACCGTGCGCATCTTTCCCTAATCCTTTTCCTGGTATCCAACCCATCTTGATCATCATTCGCACGCCTGGTATAAAACGTAGCCCTCTATATTCTTCAACTAAAGTAGGGGCATCTTCTTTAGTTGCCTCTAGTTTAAATTTTGTACTTCTCCTTCTTCTCCAAATGTCAGTGATTTAGGTTCTGTCTCCAAACAATTCACCTCCTTTCCAATCTTACGACGTTTTGCTGAGATTGCATATTCTCTTCCATGAGACTTAGATTTCCCCTCTTTAGATGACATATACGAACCAGTTTCGGACATGGTAGCGCCAATCTGATCTTCTATTGAGTCAAATTTCCTTAAAAGTTCAGCTGCCTCAATAATGGTATTTCCTTTTCGTAAAACCCACATATATTGGATATTTTTAGGGAAATGTCGCATTAAATCATTGACTAGTTGTCCTTCTGGAGGTGGATTGGTCAACATCTTTGCTTGTCCCATAAAAACAAGGAAATGATCTAACATGGATTTTGTAATAGACGAATCCCAGTGTTCCGAAATTATCCTTCTTCGTAACACACTCTGCTCTGTCTCACTCCAATATGTCTGAAGAAAATCTTGTTTAAAATCCGAGAGTGTATTCCAACGTTGACGAAAAACACGAGCCCAATTTCTGACTTCTCCTTCTAAACAAGCCACAACATGATCTATGACATGTTCTTTAGATGAAAGTCTCCTTAAATAAACTTCTAGATCTTCAAGGAATGTAACAGGATGCATGCCTGTCTTTCCAGGGTACTTGGGACGATCTGTTTTATAATCCATAACAGCATATTGAATAGAAGCTGGAACAATGCTTTGCCCAGGAATTTCATCTATCCTAGTTGAAGAGCTAGACTCTATTAATTTAGTCTCTAAATTCCCTATCTTCCGATTTAAAATTCCAATTGTACGTCTCAATTGTCTAAATCTGACTGATTCCACATTTGAAGCAATAGTTCTAGTTTGATTCCCTTCTACTGTTTTTTTCTCAGTTGATGCAGGAATAGGTGATGTTCTTTTAGGAGGCATTTTTAAGTTTATTTAGTCTGAAACAACATTTAGTCCAGAAGTAAGTTTACTATACTCTCTTTAATTTGTTCAAATTTTGGTTTTAATTCTATTTCCGAAAGATTTGCATCAATAGTGAGGATCCTAGCCCCTGAGTCCAAACATTTATCTTTCTTTAACCAGATCTCATGCAGATTGTGCAATTTTCTCAAATAGGTTAATTCAATGTTTGCCTCTTCCTTTCGACCTCTAGTAAGAATTCGTTGATAGGCTATCTCCGGATCTACTCGTAAATAAATTAGCAGGTCTAGACCCACTGCAAAATTTTCCTGAATAAATTTATGCCAATTTTCCAACAAGGCAATATGAACTGGGTGTAGAATCCCTTCTTCAAATAGGGGTTTAATAAAACAATGTCGAGTACTAAATATAGATCTTTCCATCACTCGGACGGGAGTAGAAATTTTAGCCAAATGATTCTCAAGAAGTGTCTGTTGAACCAAACTTTGGAAAGGGTAAGCCCACTTCAATGGTTCTTTTTTAGATAAATCGAATAAATTTGTTCCATGGAAATCTGTCCACCTCTCTACCGGTTCCGGAAAGACAGTCATCGAGACCTCTCCGCGAAAATAATTTAGAAACGTGCTCTTCCCAGCTCCAATATTGCCTTCGAGTGAAACTGCAATGCTCCTTTTAAAATTAGACATTTTAACGTCTGTAACAAAGTACATCTTGTGTCGATTGGTGTCAAATTAAAAGATCCATAGATCTCTACCCCCCACTTTAAATGTTTGGACAAAATTTTATTTTTTTATTATAAAATTAATTTAAAAATAAAACATCTTATAAAATTGTAATATAAAAGAAAAATAAACTAAATAAAAAAAAACTCAAGTGAGTGGCATTGGCTTACTTTTTGTTTTAACCAAATCTGGAAGTGGAAAGAAAAGTCTTTGAATAAAATGGACTTAAGATTAACATAAATAAAACAAATAAGAAATTCTTTATTAAATTAACATAGTTTTATAGTGTTTATATACATGATAATTTGTATAACTTAGTTATGTATAATTTAGTATTGCTCGAAACCAAGAGTCATTTGCAAATACAACCTCTGCTCACGAATAAGTATCTTTAATAAAACTTTATAGTTTTTTTTTTATATAGTACTTGAAATAATAGTATTCAAAACTAAAACCCTTATTTCAGTACTAAAAGTTTTGTTTTCAAAATCTAAATAAGAATTTTAATCAAACAAAACTCTTATTTAAAATTTTCTTTAGAATAGAATAATTACCAATTTATTAAAATATTGAGAAAGAAATAAACCAAATTTATTTATTTAACATCGGTTCACACTAAACTAACAGAATACTAACAAGCGTAAGGAAGTAAGGAGGGCGCGTAAAACTAGATCAAACTAAATTAGAAAAGTAATAGAACAAAATAATCAGAGTCTGTCATTTTTTCATTGGCCTAAATATCCTGGTCACGGCACCATTGTGACGATCTCAACTTTTGATCAATTAAAGGATAATTAGACCAATAATAATTAACTCATCCTGGTAACGGCACCATTGTGACGATCTCAAGTCGGGACCACAAGGATATTTGAGTTTAGGAAAACAAAGATAGTCTTTGTTATTGGCATGTGAAGTCTAGGGTAGGACCATTCTACGTTGTGTAATTTTTTATAAATAAGTAACTCAAGATCTTTATTAGGCAGACAAACTCTAGTTTATATTGTTCATTTACTAAATAATTAATTACAGGGGTAATGCCGGAATTTGGCAATTTATTTGAGTCCTCGGGTGTGAGCACAACTCAGTTTCTAATAGGAGAGTAATGAATTTAAACTAAGCGCCCCCTCCTGACCTCCCTTGGACGCACCTATCCTGCTGCCTCTAGGTCAAACACCCGACCAGGCCCACAGGACCCAAACAAACCTGGCCCTAATCTAATTCTATCTCTCAAACCATCATCATGAAGTTAGACATTTAACGCGAAAGGAAAGAACGATAACAAAAGACTTTGAATATCTTTTACTTAGTAACCTCATTTATACAGAGTGGTGCCAGCGTGACCCTGTAGAGTCCCGCCCCGTCTGCCCCGAAAGACGACAACACAGCATCCAGAAATATAGTGGCTGATGCGATGAAAGGTCCACATATATAATTCTGGAGCTCTCCTGGAGATGAACTAACAAAGCAAAAGATAAACAAATAAAATAATATAAAGGGACATTACAAACATTCATCTTTTCATACTTTTCCTATTTCTAATCCTATGAAAGAACGCGAGAGGCTTTTGAGGAATGAAATGAACACTGTATGGTTGGTTCGAACAGCGGGTAATCTACCAGCATGTGTCGGGGCTCTACCATTGAGCTATTGCCTTGCTTGAAGCAAGCCAAAGGGGAATCGAACCACCTATCACCGCGCACTACCCAGTAGACCCCACTGACGTGCATTTGTGCCTACACGGATTCAACCATACCTGAGCCCATAGGTCTCTAAGCCTCGGAAGTTGTCAGTATAAATTGTTAAATGGAATTGTGATTATGAAAACTTATACTGTTTACATACTTCCTTTCGAAAATAATTACTCTTTGAATTATTAAGTTGTAAATATTCTCAATCAAGATAAATCCCTAAATTTGTATTAATAAGATTTCTAATTTCTGTTGGATTTACGCGAGCTGTTTGGTGATTACGTTTATTAGATAGATTTGGGTTTGTAGATTGTAACCTAATCACCAAAAGCATTATTTCATCATTAAATGGTAAACGGAAGTGAAGAAGATAGCGTCAGATTTATGAAATGAATTCGACTGACTAATTATGTAATTAAAAGATTTCTTTAAGAAAAGTATAATATAATATATTAATCTAGTTAGAATTTAAATTAAAAGAATAATCAGAGTAAAGGTAAAAGGTTCAACATGATTGAATAGTTAGGTTTCTAAACTACGTTATTTGAATTTCAAGAGATTAAAAGGAAAGAATAAATCTTAGAATAATATTAAAGAAAGATTTCAAATTAAAAGTATTACCTTTGTTTAGTAAGAAAAGAATTTAAACTACTGTTTGAATTTACATAATTAAAATAATTTATTTATTATTTGTAAGATTTGAATTTGAAATAGTTATAATATCAATTATAATTGTTTAACTCACAGTTGTTCAATTCCAAAATTTTAGAACTCCTCACTCTTCAGCTACCACCACTTGAGTGATCAAAACCTATCAATTTTGTTTTGTTTATTTATTTTTTATTCTAATGTCAAATAATATTCAAAAGAAACATTATGACTTTATTTTTAAATAGTTGAAAGTTGACATTAAACTTCAAATCTCCCCTTTTTTATATTCAAGAAATGTCATAATTTTTATAATAAAATGTTTATATCTTTATTAGTAATAATTGAGATAAATGAGAAATGACCGTCCTTTAAATAGAGCGATAATCATTACACTTACCTAGATTGATGTTTGAAAGTTAACAAATATTGAGAAATCCTCCCAATAAATGTAACTCCAAAGTCACCTTGGTTATAAATAATAAAATTGTACCGATTAATCCTGACTCATGTTTACACCAGTCTCCAGACGTCAGCAACCCCGAAGTCTCCTGCTCGTAGAGTCGTTGATGAATAGCAGACCTTGTCACTCAGCAAACCCGTAGCACACATAAAGTTCCATGTAGACTCGAAGAGTGTGTCCCGTACAAAATAAAGTGATTAAGATTTGTTCAAGGTTCGGGTATTAAAGTTGTTAAAGGAATAGGTCAACCCGAATAGAAAGTATTTATTATTTAGTTTATTATTTGTAAATCAAATGAATACTATTGTTCTTACCATGTAATCCTTTATTATTTATTGTTCCTTGGAATTAGATTTTATTTAAATTGGTCTCCAATCATTTCATTTGATCAACTGAACCAAACATTCAGAATTTGTATTAGTTTGTTCTCCTCCACTTATCTATCATTGACATTAGCAAAGGGTCATTAAACTCAACCTGAAATACTTAATAAACTCTAAAATTAACTACTAAATAATAAATAATAAATAAAAAAGGCTTTAGGACCCTTCAGTGGTCCATTAATCCATAAAAAGGCACTTATAGAGCCTTAACAGGGCCTACAATCCTCCATCCAACAAACATGTTCTATTTCTATTCACGTGTTGCTTTAAGATGGCTGTTATAACTCTTATCCAGTTCTCACGTAATTTTATCACTTTCTTCTTCCATAATTTATCTCTGACTACGTCAAAATCATATTTTTCTGACAGACTTTCAAAATTCATTTTCTCTATTTCTTTTAAATATCTCATTTAATGTAAAGAGGTTTAACTAATAGAATTCCAAAATATAATGAGATTTTTACCAAGCAGTATTAAACTCTTTTCTATATTAACAATTAAGTAAATATAATTTATTAGAGAATACGAATTAAATTAATAATGTGTTTTCATACAATTTAGTATAAATAATAGAAAGGCTATCAAACTTCAGTTCGTTACAGTACCTACTACCTAATTTATACACAAAGCGCTTAAACGGAGTGTCTAGATAACTTGCGTGTGTAGTACGTAAGTACTAGGTAGATTAAATAACAGAACTAAAATACACTTACCTTTTCAAAAAGATACAAAATATCTGGTGAATCTTTCAGGAACATCTTTATTTGACCTGATGTAAACGTCAAGGACTTTTTTTCCTTGTGTCCTTCTGAACTGCGTTTCAGGAACGCTATGACTTTTGAATACTTCGTGATATCAATATTGTTGTAGATACTCAGTGTGGACTTGAGCATAGAATATTTAGCCCACATAGAAGATGGCTTGAATTTGTCGGAGAGGTCTTTGAGATACACAAGAATGACATTTTCAGAAAATGATGTAGTTTTCTTTTCGATCTTCCATGCCAAAAAGTTATTGTATTCTTTTTCATAAAATTTTCTAGATTTATCTGGCAAAAGATTGTGAGTTACTTTTGTTGCCAATTCTAGAATATCCGGAGGCGTACAAATATCATCGTCGCTGTCCATTTTTAACTTTTAATTTGTATTTTAAAAACAAAACACATTGCGAAACATTAAATTCACGCGTACCTACGTGTATTGTCACAGTGAACTTGCCGCCATTAAAATCTAACTAATGAGAGCGCAGCTGCGCGCGCAGGGCCAATCAGGAGCGAGCGCGCGCTGTTCTTTTTTTATTTAATTGGCACAAGATCTTACCAAAGAGTTTTGTGAATGTAAGTTTAGTAGTTTCGACGAGGTTTTCACGTATAACCCAACTGTTTTCAAAAGCCAGCCTAATATGAAAATTTTATACAACTTGTATGAGGATTTTGACATAAGGCTCGCCAGGTTAATTGGTCGCGTTTTATTGATGTTATAATGAGATTTTACGATATCGATGTGGATATTATACCATCATGTGAAATTGCTTAAATTGAGTGTTTTGTTGTCTGCGCTATAACAGTAGTAATTATATGTCAAGTATTGGAAACATAAGTAGAATGTTACAACATTAGTGTAGATAAAATTTTTAAAATGATTGCAATGTGTGAATAATTACAACATGAAACTCACCACAATTGTTCCTCTGTATACTATTGCATGATTACAAAGGTTTTAATTAAAATTGGGCTATATATGTTTTGGCAACAAGAGGTATTAACTAGCCAAACGGACTTCAATATGTACCTTCGCTGGTAACTGAATCCTTGATCTGCAGGTTTTAGTCCAGTGCTATACACTACACTACACTTTAGAGTCGATGAAAAGTTTTTCTAACAAGCAAGTACTATTAATGTCTGCAATATGAGAAGTAAAACGTGAAACTTACCACAATGCTCCTCTGTGTCTAATTGCATAATTACAAAGTGTGCCATATTGGAACCGCAAATGTAGGTTAGCGCTGTACCTAAAGCGTTTATAATTATTTCGAACACGCAAACAGCTCTGGAGTTGCTCGCAATTTCTGTTGTTGGAACGGAAAAAAATCAACTGCTGTTCAACTTTGTATCCAGCAAAATTGTTACGACGAAGTGATTAAACTTTTATTGGGATAAACGTTGTTATTGATGTTTGTGTTACAGAAAAGTATATAATTATGACGTTTGGAGAAGGCTTCTGAAACTTCGTTAAAATTAATTTTAGACTATAATGTGAATACTTGCGATTTATCGGCCTTCCTAACTTGTGCAGAAAAGACGGGCAAGAAACTCTAAAAAAGGTGTTTTTTTCTGTTTTTTGTCTTGTACATTACAGCATTAGAGTGCTTTCTCTATCATGGAAGGGCATTTTCTTCAATTTGAACAACTTAATAAAAAAAACCTCATCATCAGTTACAATAGTCCACTGCTGGACATAGGCCTCTCCAAGTGCACGCCACTGAGCATGATCCATGCCTACTCCCATCCAGCTTTTGCCAGCCACCTTGCGCAGATCATCGCTCCACCAAGTCTGAGGGTGACCTAAACAAATTTTTCATACATATAAATAAATAAATAAACTTTCCTACACTCACTCGAATTATCTAGCCCAAGAGAAGCTTCGTTATGAAACTCGTTAAAATGGCTACTAGACAGCGGTTAAACATACTTAAAATACATAAATACATACTTATTATACATAGAAAACACCCAGACCCGAGACAATTTAGAAAAACAATAATTTCTAAATTGACCCGACCGGGGATCGAACCCGGGACCTCAGAGATGGCGACACCATGAAAACCGGTGTACAAACCACTAGACCAAGGAGGTCGTCAAATGTGGAATATATCATACTAATATTATATAGAGGAAAGCTTTGTATTTTTGTATGTTTGCAACGAACTAACTCAAAAACTACTGAATCGATTTAAAAAGTTCTTTCACCATTAAAATGCTACATTAGCGCTGAGTAACATAGGCTATATTAAAAAAAAAATGTCCAACCGTGCGAAGCCGCGACGGGCCGCTAGTATTAAGTAAAATAGTAACGAGGTCATAGTACTGAAAAAGAGCCATTTAATAACACTGGCGATTGATATAGAAAAAAGGGGATAAAGTAAAGCGATTAATCATAAAAGTAAGTAGGCAGGAGCGGACTCGCCTCCGCTCGCTCGCGGCATCCGTTCACGGGCATGACATATGAACGTAACGACCCGGCCGAAAAATAAGAGACTGCAGAACGTAAGGATTGTAGAAACGGAACAGTCCGAGCGCTGCCGTTGCGAGATTTACACCCATATTCATAAACGAGTAAAAGTTTTTGCTTATTTGAAAAAAGGCAAAGTTTTGAAAAAAATCCACGAGCGGGATTTGAACCCGCACCCCATGACATGCCGGGTCAGGTGCACTGCCAACTATGCTATCGTGGCTCAATCCAACTCGCCGAAATTAATCAAGACTATCTACTTTTAGCAAAAGGTAACAACTTTTATTCTATAGTTGAGAAAACTAAAAAGCTAGAATTCTTAGCTAAGCAATAGTACGAATATGTTTGATGTGTAACATTTTTTCTCTCGCTTTCTTGCAATTTATGGGAGTGATTTCGTGAAATGGGACGGAAGTGTGTAACAGGACGTCGGGGAAGCGCGCAAGCGCGCGCTATTTGATTTGACAAATGAACGCGTGGTGGTAGAGTTGGCTGTCGGAAGGTACCAACCAATCGGGGAAGCACGCGCCATTTGATTTGACGAATGAGCGTGCGGTATTGCATTACTCTTAGTGTCAATAAAATAAAATAAAATTTTCAGTAAAATAATTATTCTTTGTTATGAAAAATCGTTTCAAATAATACTTAAACCAATTTTTTTCAGAATATAATGTTAAAATTGCTTATTACTACGGTAAGATGTCAAATGTTACACACACACATATGCGACTACTGTAAGGCTCGCTCGTTTTTTACTCAAGCAATCTAGATTTCTCTATGAATTAAAAGTGAAGAGCTAGTATTGAGTAATGTACGTTACTTGTTAAGGGTGGGCCGACCAAAAAATGCCAAAAATGCAGTTACGGTTAAGTAAATATAATTAAAAATACTATCGTATTAAATGATCAAAATATATATTTAGTATCATAGGGAACGTGTTTACAATTTGTCAGAACCATAAATTTATAACACGCTATAGTTTTTTCTACAATATTATTTAAAGTTGGGCAAAGATCATGAAAACGAGTGGCGGAGTTTAGTAGATTTCTTATAGTTTATCTAAATTATTGTACCTCTGATATTGTCTAAACTATCATCAATGGATAAACTACAAATTGCTAGACTACATTTTTGATTCATCAAGTGGTTATTTAAATAATATTTTTTTATTAAGCACCTTAAATTCCCCATACAAAATTAGTATGGCCGCGCGACATCATATAAATATGGATGACGACATTTCAAATAAAACATATGACACTTGTCACTTACGGTCGGCGCACCCTTAAAGAATGAAATTTTCTTAGTGTCGTTTCTTAGAACAATTAATGACATAACAAAATAATTGATAAGTAACTAGTAATGCTTTGTTTATAAATACGGGTGTCAGTGTCAGTGAGAGGTTGTCTTTGTGTTCGTTGCTTGACCGCGGAATGTATTGCCCTCGGCCGATCCTCTAAATGCCTACACATTTACAGAATACACTAAACATGCACACTAGCACACTAGTTTAGGCCAAAGTACTGGGCACTGTACACGTAGAACAAGGTCACGACGAACCTGTTTAAACGCGCTCTATACCAGGTACAAACATGTACCTGAGCGCTTCTCCCGACCACCACGGCCCCGTCAATCCGAGCCGAGGTCCGAGCCTTTAGAGGCGCCCTTGGGTTGTTTCGCTCCCCGATCGGACCCGAACCCTTCGGAGAATCTAGTAGGGCACGGGGACACGTAGGTACTAGTGCGTGATGACGTTCCCTCTAGAAAACCTCCAAAGGTGATTCGTTTCACACTGCTCGAGGAACACTTTAAGTTTCTCACCGCCCCCAAACAAGCCCGGTGAAGCTGAAAATGCCGTTTTAGGCAATCAGCAAACGGTCTCCAAAAAAAAAAAATAGCGGTGTGGATTAAGCTCACTTTCTGTGTTCTCCTTATTTTGCAACCCGGCGCACACACACCAGACGACGCTTAATCTGTTGCTTGCTCTACTAAATTGTTTTTAGCCATTTAGTCATCATTCTAATAAAATGACTGCTTAAAATTTCACAGCGCCGCGCCGTCTAATCTATTTTATCTAAGTATACTAATAATAATATAAAGAGGAAAGCTTTGTATTTTTGTAAGTAAACTCAAAAACTACTGGACCGATTTAAAAATCTTTCACCATTAGAATGCTACATTAGCGCTGAATATCATAGGCTATATTTATTACTAGAAAAATAATGCTTAATGATAAATAAATAGAAATACGATTTGTTTGTTTTGTTGTCATAGAAACTGTCAGCTAACTCCGATTGAAACAACAAACGATCGATTCTTTATTCAATCACTAACCGAAGTGAGAAAAGCTACATTCATGTTCATTTTATAGACAACGAATAAGCAATACAGTGAAAGGATACCGTGGTAGTGCCTGCCAAACCAAATTTATCTAGATTTTATCCGGTATTGTCGATCAAAAGGTAAACTCACCTGCCTCTCGCCACAACACACTCGACGGAATGAAAACGTGCCTATTCACCTCGGGCCGGAGCACACAATCAACACTCCAACTCAATAGGGAGCTGTGTTTTCTTTCGCTTTGATTGACTTTGAAACTGATGAACACACTGAGAGTAATGGTTATTTCAAGCAAAAGCTATTAGCGTTAGTCTCGTCTGATGGTAAATGGTGATAAAGGTTTTAAAATTACCAATGACTTCTTAGCTACGTCAAATATTATAATAAGAATAGTGGCGTGCACTTGGAGAGGCCTATGTCGAGCAGTGGACGTGTGTAGGCAGATGATGATGATGATATGTACAGTTAATTAATTATTGATATTTCTACACAGGTTTTTTTTAAATTTTATATACGTAGTTAAGCTTTATCTTATTATTTAATTTTTTACCGGAAATTGGAAAAGTTTTTAAATTTGATTGCTGTTACGCAAATGTTGCTGTACATGTCGTTGTAGATCTCTTCAGTTGGATTGGAGGTAAAATTCAGCTTAGTTCTTATCATATTAATTCAAGATGATTTTTAAATCAAATAATTGCCTTTGCTGCCTATTAGGTACATTCGGTCCAGCCCTGCAACCTTCAATTGAACTCAGCAAGTAATAGAAAACTATTTACTTCTGAGTAAAGCAAAGATAAATAACAAATTCTTAATACCTTACGCAAACCAAACTGTGTCTACTCCTGAATTAGAAAGTTATTAATAGCATCACCATACATAACCACGATAACCGATCATTCCGATAAACAGACATTGACCTAGTGGGCCCAACTCAAACTTCTTAGAAATGTAGTTCGAATAACAGTTGTGTAGTCGCGTTTCCTTTAGTTTGATAAGCAGCTGTCTCCACGTGAATAGATTTCCCTCCGGGCGTGAAGAGTGGGCTGGGGTGACTTATCGGCCGAGATCAAGGTCCGCTGACGAGGGTTCGTAAACAAGGCCTTATTTGACAAGTCCTATCTGCGTGCTATTGTTCGGCAGGTGTCGCTAGATGAATGGACTAGTCGTGTTAGACGGCTGTAACTTATACCGTTTGAGGTTTAGGAGAATACTAAGTAGTGGTTGGACTACCTACTTAAGTCGATAATAAGTACGACAGAGGGTGCGCGTTTGAATTCCTCTTGAGGGATTTTTATTAACAGTTTTCCGCAATCATAAATACGCAATCAAAAATTAAAAAATATAATTCAAAAAATTTTTACAATAATATAAATAAAACCGGTAGGTTTGAAATGGATATGGTACCTACTTTCCTGCGTCGTCGAGCTTTAGAAAATGCTTTATTAAAACTTAAAAAAAACATTATTTCTGTTTAATATTTTGTATTTTAAAACAAAACAAATGAAGAGCGGCTCCATCCCAAACGGAATAAGTAAAGGAAACGTACTTAAATATAAGTATTGATGTTCCTATGTTGCTCTTTACAAATTTCCCGTTATAAATTGAATATTAGCTGCTCTCTCTCTCCTTTCAAAGGAAAGATGGAAAGCATGAAAAGTGTCATTGAGACAGGGCCAAGCAAGATTGATGACAGTTTCACCTCGTCTCCATTCAGTTAAAAGATGAGGGGAGTAAAAAGTTTGCTAGTTCTTGCGAGTCGAGATGAAAGCTGCCGCTGAATATAGAATAATATATGGTCGATTTTACATCATGAATGTCTTGTTGTTTTCAACTTTAAATAGTTTTCTGAAACAGATACTTACGTAATGACAAAAGTATATGTAGCTAAATGATAGGTTAATGATAGTGCTAACTTCAGTAATTATACTATATTTATATAGTATAATTACTGAAGTTATATAAGTTATATACATATTATTTAAAAAAAGTAATAAAATCTTTGTTGAAAAAAATAGGCGAAACTGAGAGTTATCACATTGTATTTGAATTACATAACTTCTTAAATATAAATAAAAGTAACATAGTGCAAAAATAGTACTTTTATTTAAAATTATGTTCTTTAAAAAATACACTTGAAATTACATACATACAAAAATTTTACATTATTATTAAAAGCAATTATTATGTAAATATTCTTATTTTTCTTTTTATATAAGCTTTTTATATTTGCTACTTTCTAATCAAAAGAAGTCATTACATTAGCGGTCGGAAATAGCATTGCATAAAAAAGAAAATAATAAGGAAAATATAAAAATAAATAGGAATCCAACAGCAAAGAAAATACGGAACAATCAAACAGTGGCGCTAAACAAAAATAAATTAAAATAAACAAGATCGTATGTTGTTTGCTTTATTTTCTAATCAATTTCTTTATCGTATCCACCGCAGATATTTGCCGTGGCTTCCATTACGTTCCAAGTAAACATACAATAGAAATACACTATCTTATAATACGTATCCATTGAACGTTTGATAAATTGCAGATAGTCGTTAGAACTTTCTATTCGACTTAAACTGTTAAAGCTATTAATAATTAACTAATATCTAACTTTCATAGTAATATACAAGATAACTCTATGTTATTTAATCAAAAATCTGTATTTAGTAAGTTAAAAAAATTGTTGTGATTGGGATTTTTTTTATGGATGAATATACTACCCGTGTAAGGAGATCCCGCTCCTTCATAATAACGTTAGTCAAAGGAGTTTACACAGTTCACAATGTCTCACTTTTACTGAAATACTTACACACTTTTTCATAGCAAAAATAAGAAGTGAAAAATGCGTACGTGTTGCCTTTTTAGCTGCATTGCTCGTCAATTAATTATGTTTTGTTTTTTAATATTTAATTAGATCCAAATTAGGCACAAACTCTGCCCAGCCAATACACATTACTCCTAACTTCAGTTTAATCTTAACAAGCTCTTTCTTTCACAGATTACGGCAATGTCTTCGCTGACATCTGTCTCGTCGTCGCCGCATTTCTCCATCTGACTGATTGTGACGTAGTCACCGATGCTCCGAAAAGAAAAACAGTTGAAATCTATCAGAGGGATGGCTTATCTAACGCTATACCCGAACCAGAGCTACTACCAGTCATGCACGGGAACGACACGAGATGCCGAATCTCCGAATACATGTGTGCTAGTAAAAAATGCATACCGATAAACAGATTCTGCGATGGCAGCAACGACTGTGGGGACTCCTCCGATGAACCGAGACATTGTACACGTGAGTGCAATTTAATGTTTAATTTATTGATTTTAGCCTTAGGTGCAGTGTATAAGTCATGAACAAAATCTCAATACTCTAAAACTTTACAAATTTCTTAACTAGATAAAATTTTACTAGAAGAAATTAATCAGCTTCAGGAAGCTCTAGTGGGAATCGAACTCACGATCTTTGGATAACCAGTCCAATGCTGTGGCCGCTGAGCTACCAAGGCCCCACAAGACTCGTTGAACGACTTGTTAAATTTTTCTAGTAGTTTGTGGTTTACGCTGCAAGACAGCGGTATTACGTCACTGTGAAGTTACTACCCTCGCACACACAATTTAATCTAGTAACTATTAATAAATTGTGAAAGCAAAATTCAAAAATAATAAAAATTTCTTAACTTTAACTTTACCTTGAAAATTAAATCAAATCAAATCAAATCAAATATTTTTTTTGCATATTGTTACACAGAGAAGGGTTTCAAAAATAAAAAGAAGCATAAAAATATTATGGTGAGCGGTGAAACAGTGGCAAAAAAGTCTCCGGCTCAGCATTTGTCACAGCATTAGCAAAGCCATCGCCATGACGCTGATTTTCAGACGGAGGCCGAGTTGCATTCGTAGGTACTAAAGTTGTTCCTTGTATCAATTAATTATTGTTATTCGTGTTGATCTATAATTTAATTTTATAAATTAATAATATGTTAAATATGATTAGTGAAAATAAATAATAAGTAATTTGATTGGTCGAATGATTTAAAATGCAAAATGTCAAATAAACAATAATAAAAAATACGGTAAATTGAATCTATTTAAAAAATAATGCTATTTATTATTTATTTTTTACTATATTATACTAATTTAAAATAGATGAATTGTATTATCAACATTGATGAACGAAATCTTCCTAAGATTTAGCAACTTCATGGAGTGATTTTTTGCACCTTAAGCAGGTGTTTCTTAAGTCTACTTTTGAAGGTAAACTTGAATTCAAATTAATTACAAATTATAATATAAAACTATAACTATATCAAGAATTTTATAACGATACCTCCCAAGAAAAATAAATTAATATGTAAGTATTCTACTATGTTCAATAACATCTTCAAGTTCTTTAAGATTACTCGTAGGTATATCATGAATAATTTGTTTAAGATCATACCACATTTATTTGCCCAATCTAACAAAAGCTGAAAAGCTTGTTGTGAGCCCTACTGTGCCGAGATTAATGGATCGGAGTGAATGGAATAATGTTTATTTGGATTCTTTCCATTCCAGAGCTATTGTGATACAATCTCATTGTACCTGTATTTCTCACGCGAATAACCTTATCTGATTTGTTATTTATAGGGCATTCTAAAAATAACTTCTATTTTAACAATGAAAACATAGAAATCACTTATTTTAGTATACCATACTAAATATAGGTCAAGGACAGAAGGTTACAATATTCAAAATTCAAAATTATTTTTTTAGTATATGCTACAAATAGCTCTTATAAACGTCATTATGCCATCGGTTCGTAAGTCTACTCTGGGCTGAGACCTTGTACTGACAAGAACCGGCGGCAAGAAACTCAGCAAGTATCAAGCTCTTTTCTCTCTTACAGCGTCAAAAATATTGGAAAATGCCCTATCTTAAAAGGACACTTTCCATCACAAATAAAAACACAAGTACAATCACAACATGTTAAAAAGAACAAAAGAGAAAAAATAATAATATCTAAGTCTGCAAGTTTACATCAGTTACCAGTTAAAATATATTACTTACATTACATAACATTACATTACTCATATAGTCTATTTCTACTGATATAAATACCTGCCGCGGCCCAATCACAGAACTTAAGTTTTTGAGAATTTTTTATTGTTTTTGAAACACTCCATTCGTTTCTTTGTTACTGGTTTACATTTTACTATTTTTGGCTCATCCTTAATATCCAAATCATAGGTCACCTTTAAACCACAAAGGTCAGACGTAAGATTATCAAAAACTGACTTAGAAACAGGGTCATAGTCTGTAAAAACATTATCAAGATAAGTGGCCGAATGTGAAGTTATTCTAGTAGGTTCGAGAAGTGGATTTTAAATAACGCAACAAGACAAACACTCATTGAGGTAATTACTAGAATATTTATATTAAAATCTCCACATACTAAAACAAATTTATTTTTTAATTTTAATTTTCTAAGTCCGTCCTCCATTACTGATTCGAAAATACCGAAATTGCCCGATGGGGGTCGGTATACACACACTATTACAAAACTATTGAACTCCACACACGATAGCTCCAATGAAATGTTTACAATATCTTTGCGATTTTTGTATTTAATATTACTTCTTACCTTAAGGAACCGCCGGATGGCGCCGTTTATGGCTGTGCTTCGTACGTACGCGCTTGCTCTTTGAAACTTGTTAACATGGAATGACGTGTCATGATTTCTTAGCCAATGCAGTTATATAATATATATGAATAGTCTCACTTTTTGCAAACAGTTCTAATCGACTTATTTCCTAAATAAACATTTTAATTAAATAATAGACGAATAAACATTATTATTTACCACCAAGTCATTACGGAACGGCTAAAAGCTTTATCCTACAATCCGTTCATTTTATTACATCGACATCGTACTTATAGGCTTCGTAACTATTACAGCTGACCGATCCGATCTGACCTCCATTCGATACGAAGCGAATTGCCCCAGGAGAAATAGCCCCTTGGCCTTTTATTGAAAATGCTCACAGATGGCGGGTGCTATTTCAATGATTTATCTGGTGTCTTTATGCTTCGGGATATTGTCAGTTTAAAATCTGAAATTCTAGACTGCTGTTATAAACGAGGTCTTTTAGCAGATTACTTATTTTATAATGGATTACAATTAAGTTAGGACATTATTATCAGTGCCAGCGACGATATTCTGTTTTCTGTCGGTAACTTAGACGGCGTTCTAGGAATAAATTGTAATTTAAATAAAGCACATAGCGTATCAGACTGAAATATACATACGAAAACATTACCTCCCCTAATTTACGTAAGATAAGCCTTAGCGTCGACTAGTGCGGAAAAAGATCTGGTGCCAAAATAGGAAAAGGGGTTAGGTTAAATCAGGGCATGTATTTAAATCTTATCTACCTAACATTTTTAGTAGAATATTCTCAGTGTTATTCAAAGAATAAGATTTTGGCTATTCTCATTTTTATTTTTTACATGATGATGATGACAGTACAGAAAGATAGTTAGCCTTTTTCTTGGTCCAATAAATTTAGTCCGGCTGGAAGTTTAATTTAAGCTGGCACAACACATTCACAGCGGCAGGTCAACAGAATAATACAAAGCTAATTCCTAAAAACCCATTCGCGATCTTTGCTTTGGCCCCAGGGGTCCCAAATAAATGTCGTTCGCGGCACGACGCGGCGGGAATAGCGGCGGGTAATTGTGTTTGGAGATGCGACGACACGAACTTTGCCCCAATTCGATTCTGCACCCATTTCGGGTCTACATTTGCTACAAGATCGTCGTGATCCGTTCTTCATGACTATTGTGCTTAAATTAACATGCATAATATTATTGTGAAGGAAAGAGAGTACTATATGGTACTAAAGGCGATGCCTATGTCCAGCAGTGGACTATACACTGATGATGATGATGAAGCTAATTGAATTAATAAATCGACATATTTTTCATTTCGTTAGTGTCATTTTTGTGCAATATATTTATCACTTGATGATGATAAAACTTTTAATGTAGAACTGTAATAGGTCTAAAAGGTGTCATGCCTAGGGAGAAATTAAACAGTTAAATGTGCTTGAGTAGGCGACAACACGAGTTTTGCAAACTTAAAATTGTTGTGTCTAGTTCAACTGGCAAATGTCTAAAATAGTCAAGTTTCAAAAAATGGGCAATGGCCAGTATCATTAAGACAACGACAAGTATTTGTGAACTTATAAGTTTTAAATATAACGAATCTACGTTAACGAATAACGAATCGTTACGACCAGTCTGGAGCCGTTACAGCTACATAGGGATATTGCTTCCCTTAGTGCTTTCTACCGCCTTTATCACGGTGAATGCTCTGAGGAGCTCTTTGACCTCATTCCTCCCTCTCCATTCCTTTCCAGATTGACGCGTGCAGGTCTGAGAAGCCACCCTCATACCGTGCTGACCATCAAGACACGTACCAAAAAGTTTGGACAATCGTTCCTTTGCCGAACTGCCCGTATGTGGAATGCGCTTCCCGCACACGTGTTTCCCCCCTCTTTCTCTCCCGGGTTATTTAAGCGGGGCGTGAAAAAGCATTTATGCAGGCCGCCATAGTGTGAGCGTTCGGCATAGCGTGGTAGCGCTGTGATGAACGCTTTCACTTCTTGGGCTTCACTGGCTGCTTTTCATCAGGCAGAGTGAGGCCATTTTGGCATGCCACAATAAAATTTAAAAATAAATAAATCTGGTTTTACAAATATACTTGATCTAATTAGCATAAACAAAGTTGTAGGGTACCAAAAAGTATTATACAAAGAAGCTGCAAATATATATCAGCTACATGAAGTGTATAAACAAGAACTATCGTCAATGAAGCTGCTCTACTTTACTGAAATTGCACTGATGTCAATAGGGGTAGAGTACAAACTAATTTTAACTTCTCCCATCAGTTACGTGCTTGCTCACAAACCTGGGCAAGTTTCTTTCAATTTTAATATATCCCTGTTTTCAAAACTTTGTTTTTATAAATATCTATTTACAGCTGCATTTTATATACTCGCAATCGAAACGGTCATCTCGTGTATTGTTAACAGCAACACCCAATGCAATTCAATTCGTATTGTCAATATTTTCGTTGTTTGTTTCAATTAGTTTTTCGATGCCGGGGTTATTTGATTATCTCTGTACTGCCACATTTGCTGTTGATGGAATCAAGCTTTTGTATTTCTATATTCTATCAATAATTTATTACAGTTCCCAAAAATGGATTCAATCTACCCTAAACCCATTACTGATAATGATGTCATTAATCTGATTTGGTTTTCATTTGTGCTAATCATGTTTTGTTTATATTGTACAACACGTGAATTGTAACTTACTGTAAGAGTATAAAACAAGACTCCATGGCAATATATTAGTTAAAAACCTTTTATATAACAAAAATAATTGTTATTAATAAAACGGCAGCTTCTTACAGAAAAAAGACATTTCTTATTTCGTTTATTATAAAAATATTTTATATTTAGTTTTCTTACAAAACAAGAATAATAAATAAATAAATAAAAGTTTTATAGTGAATTAGAGTTATAATCATTTTTCAGCTTTCTCAATAATCATGCAAAGCCAATAAGACAATATGCATTTTTGGAACAAATATTTCTTGGAGCAATGGGTAGGTAGGTATATAAACTAAAATATTGTATACTAGTGGCCACTCGCGGTTTCACCCGCGTGGATCTCGTTCCCGTGGGAATATCGGGATAAAAAGTATCTTATGTGTTATTCCCGGTTATAAACTATCTGTATGCCGGATTTAATCCAAATCCATTCAGTAGTTTTTACGTGAAAGAGTAACAAACATCCAAACAAACTTTCGCGTTTATAATATTAATAGGATGTGTAGAAAATAGTGTATTGATAATGAATATGACATCGAAGCATATTCAAACGTATGCCTTTACTAGCTCTCATGTAACTGTTTCACATCTAAGCTTTCCAACAGTAATATGAATCGTATTTTGAGCCCAAAAGATTTTATGGGCCTCCCTGTTTTCCCCAACGAGATTGCACGGTCTAAAAATGTCGCATCTGGTGCAGTGCGGCAAACGGTTAAAACCCTGAACGGGATCAACTCCGAGCCAGCTGGATAAACGTAGAAACGGTAAAATCTATAACATATTTTTCAAATCACATATTTTCGCTACCATCGCTTTATCTGAACGATCGCTCTGCCTCTATCGATTGAACAGTAACGTCACTTCACTAGACACTAGCATCTAGCTAGCGGCTTTCCTTATAATCTACCATCTCACATTGGACCAGAACCTGGTGAGTTCCGGCACGATATCTTCCTACGTTATATAAGGTTACATTTTATCAACTGCAAATATTTTATAAAAAAACCTTATTTTTATTTTTAAATTTAAAAATTTTCATGAAAAACACCAAAAGACATTTCGATTAAAAAGTAAAAGAAAGCACTTTCGGTAGTTTCATTTCAAAGGAGCTGACAGAGAGGCCGCTCTTTAAAACATTTAAATTTTTTTGTCAGGAAAATAAAAAACTAAAACTAGCCTTATTTCTCTGATATAATTAGATGTTTTGTCAAAATATTTGCAGTTAAAAAAATGTGACCATATATATTTTTTGTTGGAAGGTTTGAGCTCAGCATTAGGACGTTTACAGGCTGATCATGATGAGTTGGTCCCTGTACCCACGACTTGACGTGTCTGCCGAAGCTGTAGATTTGGTCACACATTCGTTGTTTTTTTATGTCTTTAGCTGCCATTAAAACCTTGTTTGTATTGCGGTTCATTCTTTTTACATCCGCTACTTTATAAGATGTATCAGTGATTTAATTAACTTTATTTTACTGTTAATTATCTACCTACATAAAAACAGAACCGTATAGATTTTCTATATTTCCCAATTAATCACAGTTAAAGAATCAACTCATCATGTCCTCAATATAACAATGTCTCTTCGACATTCCATCATCTTCTTCAATTCGTTTCGACTTCATTCATATTTAATCCCACCGCCCGAGATTACATTCCAGCTGAACGCCAGATTGCTGGCGCAGTTATTTATCTTATTACGAGCTACGTAGCGTCCATTATCCTTTGTTTATCGCCCCCAGGTTTGAGGCTGTGGTGGTCGTCATTAAAACTTAATAATGGTGGATTCAATCCGCCGTGGGCTTCGCTGGCAAGCCGTGTGTTTATTGTGGAAATGGGGGAAACTCTTTGTATTATCTGCGTTGTTTAGCCTTATTTTTCGCTTACGCAGCTGTGTACGGACGGACAGTCAGGTAATTGAGTTTAATGTCTCCACACTTTATTGGATACCCCATGTTTTTAATGACTTCGATTTGTTGTAGCTATGAGCAAACGGGTTTTTTATTTGCCTCGTAGATTGGGTATGACTGTAAAATGGTCTATGGCATTCAATGGACGTTGGACCTCGCTTTTTTATTGTAGCACGTAACTAATATACTAAGGATTTACTCGATAATACCATGACTTTATTTAGAGCTAGTATAGAGGCTTGAGAACGATATATGTAATAGATATACATATGTATTAATAATAATTAGTATTAGGAGGAGCTCAATAGCGCAGTGGTTTCACAAAGGCCGATCATCGGATGGGTGACTAAAAATTTATTATCTCGAACTCCCCCGTGCTTCAGAAGGCACGTAAAGCCGTTGGTCCCGGCTGCATTAGCAGTCTTTAACAACCACCAATCCACACTGGGCCCGCGTGGTGGTTTATGGCCCGTTCTCCCTATCCATCCACAGGGACGGCTCGTGCCCCAGCAGTGGGGACATAAAAAAAGGTTACTACTGTTTGGGAACATTAGTAACCCTGTTATTGCAGCTGGTATGCGAAGGGTATGAAATCACGAAAGGGCTTGAAAGTTTATTATTTCATTTAAAGTTGAGCTCACCTTTTGGTAAATTAGTATGGCAAGCGGGGCAAAATTAACGAACTACGTGATCTTATTAGCCCCCTCACTCAAGCCATTAGGCGTTTCTCGCGCCGAGCCACATTGCGCTTTAGCCGTTCAAATTTAATAACACCCTGCAAGAGAATAAGGGTTAATGGCACGTTTGGAGACGAGCTATCAAATTCTGCCGTTGTAACACAATAGAGCTGTAATTCGAGGTTCAAAATTCAATAAGGCAATGGATGTTGTCTATTCTCAACGTAGCTAGTTGCTGAAGTAGCTGTAGGTACAACTGGTGTAGATTTTCTACTTTCTTATTAGGACATTTTCTACCTTGCTTTTGAAGCGTAAATAATAGAAAGAATAGGTTTATTTCAATAGCATTGTACACAGAGGTTGACAGTTTCCCGACCATCATTCGTAAAAAAGCAGGCTCAGCTTTGAAGCGAGTTCGCGGCAGCAGTCACAACGTCCTGCTAGCAATCGCCGATAGTGGGGACTGTCCATTTATTGACCACATGTAAAAATTATTCATTAAGTACTAACATAGGTGGTCTCTTTGTTACTAACATTAAATGGACTTTATGTTGTCTGATAAATAAGCATTTTTATTTTATTTATTTTTAATTATGCCATATTTGTAAAACATATATTTTTTTATAACACTTAATTAAATTTGTAAAAAAACTTCGAAAGACCAAGACGAAGAAGATTTGGAGGATACCGTTATCCAATAGAGTTAGATAAAGGTTAGAAATAATTCAAAAGAAATCGCTTAAATACACTGATATTTTTACTGAGATAGGTATATCGGACAATATACTAATCAGTTTGAAGTATTCAAAAGGTATAACTACCTATACAGATATACAATTGGACCTTCGAGACGGATAACTTAATGGAACATTGTTCCGCTACAACATAGCCGCTTGTTCGTTAGTCTCAGAATATTCACAAGTAAGGACGCGATTCAATTAATTGCCGAAATGGAGCATCTACCCAAGTCAGTCGACAAAGTTAAATTGCACAGCAGCTAAATAGATACATTGTTGAAGTTTCAAACTTATATGGAACAACCGTAAATACAGCACTAAATACCATGAAAACACAGCTCACGGCAACCCTAGGTTTCGCTGCGAAATTTATCTTTACTAAAGATACGTGGTGGTGCAGATGCTAGTTAGTTTGAGTGAATTGAATTTACAGGATGAGTCAGGGTTCGGAACACGTGTTGCTCATGGCACTATGATTACCAGTGGTCGCCCAGTGGTCGAAATTCGACCGTAATTTTATTAAAGCTGCACGGATTGTATTTTAAGATGAAAAAATAAAAAAGATAGAATGTGAGTTTGGATTGACATTGACAGATTACGGCCGCTCCTCTTCCATTTTTGAAATTTTTGAAAAGAGTATTTAAGCGTGTGTGTCAAATACATGGTAGTGTGTGTAATGTTTGTTTTATTGATTTAATGTATTTTTTATGCATAATTTTAAAAAAAAAATTAACATTCTGTACTCCTTTTCTATATAAACTATAAGTGTGCGAAATATGAATAGAATAGAATAGAATAGAATAGAATAGAATTTTTATTTGCCTAATACCATGTACATAGATTGTAGATAATAAATCAATTAAATGGAATCAATAGTATTATACCTTATAAATGTAGGCATGCAAATATTATATTTTATAAAATTAGTATTAACAATAACAAATCATTAGCACAATAAACTAGATACATTAATAACATCATTTTAAAATTGTGGTACAGTAAATATGTCAATGTGTCAATTTGAATTAATTCATTATTTATGTAATTAAAAAAAATATATATATATCAATTTATTCTATACAAATATTCAATTCTGCAATGTCAAGATTCCTTAAAGTCTAAGTATTCTTTAACTGAATAAAAATTTCTTTCATTAAGCCAACGTAATAAATTGTTTTTAAATTTATTATTAGCCATTGGAAGATCTCTTAGCCCTGGTGGCAATTTATTAAATAGTGTGATTGCCATATAATATGCATTTTTCATAAACAATGTCAGATTACTTTTGGGTATTGCAAATTTGTTTTTCCTCGAATCTCGAACATTTGATTTTATTTGCTTGTTTTTATTGAAGTATTCACGATGTTTTTTTACAAATAAGAACAATTCAGCTATGTACAAACAGGGTAGATTAAGTATCTTATGTTGCTGAAATAGTGGTTTGCATGAATCTCTTCGATTAATATTACATAATGCCCTGATGCAGCATTTTTGAGCTTTAAATACCCTATCAAAATCTACACTATTACCCCATATTATTATACAGTAACGTAACAGAGACTCAACATAGCCATAGTAAGCTTGTAAAGCTACTTGAAGAGATGAAACCTTCCTGATTCTGCGCAAAGCAAACACAAATTTATTTACTTTTTTACATAAAGTGTCAGTGTGTTTTTTCCAGCTGCAATGTCCGTCTAATGTAATACCTAAAAACACTGTGGATTCTATTAAATCTAAGCTGTTGTTATTATGTGATAAATTTATGTCAAGTTTGTTTGACTTGTATGTGCGAAAGTGTATTGCCTTAGTTTTATCCAAATTGATTGTTAAATTATTTTATGAATTTTACGCATTTTTCGTAAAAAGGGGTACAAAGTTACGTATTAATTTATAGATTATAATTTAAGGAAATTTGCATAAAATAATGGTAGAGGTTGGTAATAAAAATGGGTTGTTACCATATTTAGAAATTTATGCCGGGACTTTCAGTTCACATTTTTAGAAATTTTATATAACGACGGAGTAGGTAAATTTTGTAAAAAACTATGTTTTGTTTGTGCGAGAGAGTACTCTCGCATATGGCCAGCGTGGTGATTAACCCATAACTATGAATTGTAGTGATGACTTGATTTCAATGATGGAGGCTTTTTCCCAGCGGTGGTACATTATATAAGCTGTTTACTTAATTTACTTACTTACTTTCTCTGGAAATTGATTCCGGGGCCTTCGGGTCAAGAAAATTGCTGAAGCGGTTATTTCGGATGGCTTTATCTATAATATTAACACGTGAAGCAAAAACTTTGTACCCCTTCTGTACGAAAATTGCGACGACGGAGGAGTATAAAATTCGGATAACCTTATTTAAATAAATTTTTATTTAAATAAGGTTATTCAAATGTTTTTTTTTAATTATGCATAAAAATACATTAAATCAATAAAACAAACATTACACTATTTGACACACACGCATTTTCATTGCCTAAGATACAATCCGTGCAGCCTTAATAAAATTACGTTCGAATTTCGACCACTGGGCGACCACTAGTGCCTAATTAAAACGCAATCATTTACAATGCTTTAATTGCGTGCAATCCAAATCGTGGTTATTGGTCGTGATAATTATACTTGCAACGCATTTATTACGTTGTGGTTTTTAGTTTGTACTCTATATAGTACTTCAGGTATTAGGTTAGTTTTTCTTTATAAATTTGTTGTCCTACTACGAGATACCCATACAAAAATAACATGTAATAGGAAATGTGCGTGGCATTTTGGTTTGATAATTAAATCTTCATTTAACTTGCTTCATTTTAACTGATTTTCAAATATTTCATTTAGATGTTTAAATACATACTGATTAAAACCATAGCACTTAAAACATCGACACAGAAATCTATGCCTTGGTCACTTGGATGAACTGACTACCACATAGCGAATGGTCATTCTACAATGTTCAAGTCAATATGGCTTGGTATTTTCTTATTAAAGTTGATAACTAATGATCCGGACATTATGTCACCTTGGACATTCTGACACTTGGCCCAACATACCCCGGAGTCATTATCACGTAAAGCATTCGTCAAAGTTATAGACACGGATATTTATTGTATCACACGTCGTACATAGATCTTACACAACAGAATTAAGTCACAAACATGGCCCTGCAAGGGCATGCAACAATAAAATAAAAATAATTATGAAATTAATTTAAACTTATCGGAAATAATTGAGATCTGCTTTTTAACTTATACATACCTTACTTAACTAACTTAACTTGAATACTTATAAAATTAGCTCCTAAAATAAAAAAGTTTTTTTTTTAACTTAACTTGATTTATTAGTGCCTACATTGTTAGCGTTAAAAATATGGATTGTTACAACTGTACAAGAAAATCTTATTGCACGAATCGTAATCGCCGTTAAAGAAATCCATAAAAAAGTATGGGACCAATTAAGCGCTCCTGCGACTTCAGCTTGAAATGAAATCTAATTATTAGTTTCTTAGTTGCCCGCTCAACTCTGAGCGGAAGGAACGCTCAAGTAATTCGTTGCTCGTATTGCGAAAAGAAAATTTTTACTTACTTAAACGGTTGCTTATTTCGTAATGTCCATTTTACACACAGTATTTAAAACTAAAGTAGAAAAAATAAAAAAAAAATAATATCACCGTGTCATCGTCTTATGTGGAGCTAAGAACCACATTGTGTAAAGTATTCGGTTCAATATTTCAACAAAAACTAATCGATGATGACGTTTATTATTTACTAGCTGTGCCCCGCGGTTTCAGAAGCGTTAATTAGCTCTAGAAAAAAATATTTTCCCGCTTTTGCAACATTTTTTATTACTGCTCCACTCGTATTAGTCATCATCATCATCATCATCATCGGCCTATCTTAGTCCACTGCTGGACATAGGCCTCCCCTAATGAGCGCCATAGCGCCCTGTCCTCAGCTTGACGCATCCAGCATCTGCCTGCAGTCTTTCGCAGGTCATCATCCCACCTGGCCGGAGGGCGCCCTACACTACGTTTACCGAGTCGTGGTCATAGTCATAGCGTCATGTAATATATCCTTCCTCAATAAATGGACTATTTAACACAAAAATATTTTTTCAATTCGAACCAGTAGTTCCTGAGATTAGCGCTATCAGCCGAACAAACAAACAAACTCTTCAGCTTTATAATATTATATAGATATATAGATAAGTAAATAAGTAATAAGTATAGATAAGTCTCCAACAACTATCAACTCCAACAGTCTATCGTATTCAATATCAGAAAAGTTTTACTTCCAAATTATATGAATTTCTAAATTATATAAAGTGCCAGTTCAGGGCCAAGGACTCTCACAATTTTTTACATAGGAGCCCAGACTAACGCAACAGTATAAGACGACACCTCGATTTGTGAACATTCAAAAAGGCTGATCCTTACTGACGCTGGGTTAAGACGACGCATTGGTAATTTACGTGGCGGGGATCTTGATTTTTCTCAACAATTACAAAACATATGAAAGTGATATTTGATGACATGATTTTTCATTTAATTGACTTCATTTTGTTAGTTGCAAAAAACACGATTTTTCAACTTTTATAACAGAGAAAAAAATCTCAAAGGAAGCTCTTTTAAAACATAGATTCACATTTTACAGGCTAACCAGACCGATTTAAGCATCAAAATTTTCTTAGTAGATTAGTCTTAACACACACTTCAAAACTGTAGTTCATTTTTTTTAAATAATTTGTAGTTTTAATTTGAAGGAAAAAAAATCAGTTTTTCTTATGATACGGGGCGCAAACGCTCGTATCAAAACGTATAAGATTTATTGTTTAGCGATGCGTCGCCTTAAGGTCGATAATACGTAGCGCCTGCGACAATATAGACCACAAATTAACAAAAAAATATTAAAAAAAAAATCATTTTAGCCATCAAAATAGGCATCAACTAAATTACGAATATTAATGTTATCAATGTATTTGAGTGGTTTCCAAGCATATAAATTAACTAATTTTGTTGTAATTTCAACAATAGTGATTTTTAGTGGTGTTTTCGAAAATAGTTATGATCGAGTCAAAATTATACAATCGTGTATCTGAGCAAGCAAATTCAAGTTATAAAGACATGAATTTACCTATATCAACATAACAGATTCGTAAGTCATATTATAGTCTTAAACTATTCGACTTAAGTTGATGCATTTTTTTAGTGTGTCGTCTTAAAGGGCCTATCACTATTTTTTTTTATTTTTTTGGAGAGAGATTGATGATTGCCTCCAACGGCATTTTCAGCTTCACCGGGGTTTTTTGGGGGCGGCGAGGTACGTAAAGGGTACCTTAAGCCGTGTTGAAACGAATCACCTTCGGAGGATTTCTAGAGGGAACGGCATCGCACACTTAAAAGTGCGCGTCCCCGTGCCTTACCAGAGTATCCGAAGGATTCGGATCAGATCGAACCTATTACACTTGCGCTTTCTCAGTACTACGAGCGGCCGACGACGCGACGCATCGCAAAAGTAGCATTTTGCGCAGTTGTAATTACATTTATTTGAAGTTTAATAATCTTTTATCGTTCAAAAAATAAAGTATATAATTTGAAATCTTATAAACTAACGTTTATTTCAGGTGTACATTTTAATTAATAATATGAATGGAGTAAGGAGATATTTACAGCTAATTCTGAACGTTTTATGGCTTTGAATGGGATTTTTTTTGTAGAAATTCCATTCATATTACGAAATTCCGATTAAGAGATATTATTAAATATTTTTCATTTCGTCTGCTTAGTAAAGTAGTTCAATCCATGAGCTTGAAAATTGCCGTCAGCGTATTTAATTAAAAACTAGCTTCGGAATTTTGGCTTTATATAAATAGTTAAGGGAAGCGGAAGAAAGCGAGCAGATAGCGAGGCCGCTACGAATTATACTAATAACTATTTTTCACCAATACAATAAGTCAAAATTGTCTAGGGTTTCAGTTTCTCTGAACAAGATCGCCGAAGTTTGGCATTTTATGCAAAAATCACGATCAAAATGTAATAGGCCTCTATTTCCAACATAAAGTACCAGGCTACCATAACTATGCAGGAGCTTACTTATTAATATAAAAGAATAATATAGTCTTGTAAATACACTAATAAATATATCTTACATAGCTTATGATGATAGCAAAGATTATTAAATATTCTTTTATATTAATAAGCAATCTCCTACATAGTTATGGTAACCTGGTACTTTATTTTGGAAATATTAAATCTTAGTACACACGGCGGCAGATCAACCTACCCAAAACTGTCAAATTTCTACAATCAATTTTGAACTTTATTGTTTGGATATAAGGATCAATATTTATTGGAGAAATTTGACAGATTTGGGTAGGCTGATCTGCCGCCGACTGCGCCAATGACATTTATTTGGCGAGCAAACCTTGGACATTTGAATATGTATTTTCTTAAAGGTACTAGCGATATACTAGTAGAAGTGTGTCACTATCCAATGGTACTACAGCAATAAAGCGCTCTTAACTCCAGGGTCTAGTATTGGGAGGATACACGTTTGTACTCGATTTGGTTGGTGGTATGGCTTGTTTTAAGCCCAATTAGCCAATCGGGCTTAAAACATAAAAATAAAGGATGATGGTAGCTAGCCAGCTACCATCATCTTTTCTAAGTATGTAGCTTTAACGTCATTGTTAGTAGCATTGTTGTATTCTGACAGTTGACATTCGACATGCTAAAAGCCAGAAGTGCGCTTCCACCGAAATGAAAGTTAAGCGCTTTTGCAGTTTTGATTTAAATAATTAAAGAAAAACAATAAAAGTGTACAAAAGTATCAATCACAAGTTAATACTACGAGTATTAACTTGTGATTGAATGAATTAGTTTTATTTTTATACAAAATTATAGAACTATTCGTTACATTAATTTGTTTTCCATTACAAAGGCAATTTCCACTCGACAGCACCGGTACCAACTTTTCTTCATTAGCCATCGTACGTGATTGTGTAACCAAAAAGATTTCCGCGAAAGAAAGCGGTATTTCCTGAAAATGTGAACAAATCTGGACTGAAATTGGGCACCCAATTCTAAGAAAAAAAATCATAGATTTTCCATTATAAAAGTATTTTCTTTCAATATCTTATTATCATACTAAAGGAGCTTAATGTTATGAATATCATTTCATCTACTTCCTAAATAATCCTTCTACCTACGAAAGCAGCGTTCCAATATACGCTGTTATTATATTAATTTAAACCACCCACTATCTCGTATTAATATCATTCAGCTAACATGTTAGTTCAGCATTTATCGGATCTGCAGCCCTACTATCGGTTTACTCGCTACACACCGTCTCTAGCGAGTAGCGTAAATTAATGTTAATATTATGCGTAACAAAATGAAATGCGCTATAGGAAATTAATGTACCAATTTTACTTACCAACGAATATCAAATGACTGCCGACACACATAATTGCCATGCGAAATAATTCCTATCATGATCATTATATAGAGCGGCCATATTGCTATAGCTGCTCCCATGATATTAGTGGAAATTGTGCACCCCCAGAAAAGCTACGAGTATTACCCATAAAGTTAATATACCAACGGAATAGAGCAACAAAGGGCTGAGCGAGCGAGATGTCACCAGCAGCAACACTGTGTGATAAAAAGAGATGCGTGTTACGACCTAACAGAACTGTTTTTGGCAACTGTATGATAGTTCGTCAGCACTCATCCGCACGCTGAGAATTTGAGCTCTGTGATTTTTTTATGATTTTACGTGAAATTGTGGATATTTTTGAGAAATAGTGCTTCAAAAACATGGTGACTTGTTCAGTGATTGATTGTTGAACAACACAGCGAAATAACTCTGAAAAATGTTCATTTCACAGGTAAATTATTCCAAATCGACACCGCCTGACCTAGGATTTATATTTGCCAATGCGCTTCGAATTTTAAGCACTATGTGTGACAATTCTCTTATATAAACATTTATTTATGTAAGAAGAAAAGATCGAATTACACATAATGCAGAATTTACGAATATTTTGTGTAAAGAAATAATTTTCGTTTTACACTAGGGCTGCATCAAGTTATCGATATTTCGTGTCCACTGTCTATCACGCGGTAAACGAATATGTATTACTGTTGTTAAAGTAAGTACCTATATGACGTTTAGATATGAATCACATGGGAATGTAATCCCATTTAAGATACTTAGCCGATCCATAGGTATCAATCAGTTTTTGACTGTTAGAATAGGTACTATCAGTAGTAATTAAAGAAATTTGATAGGACGGTTCTAGATTATCATTGTCATAATGATTTGGGAAATCATTTTATTTCTTTGGTTGTCCATTCATTATATCAAGATCCACTTAATAGTCACAGATATCTTAGTATCATTGAAACATATTTGCCTGTAAGATTGAAGTACGAAACGAAATTAAAAATCAAAGCTAACTTTGAGAAATTCTAAACAAAATAATACTTTTCCGAGGGAAATGAGAAATGTTAAATAAATTATTTAAAATATTATCTTCTGATTTTTTCTTAAAGATTCGTAGTTTCAGTCATGCAAAATCCCATCCCATCCTATTTTAGTTCTAATAATAATGTTACTAATTAATATTATCGATATCGATATTAATGTAAAAAGCGACATGACAAATACATCGTTGACTGATTCATTAACAATTTTACACACATAAATGTCATCCTATTTCAGTTTCGTTTGACAGCTCGTGTATGTTGCTCTATTCCGTTGGTAGGTATATTAACTTTATGGTATTACCTAAGTTTGTACTATGGAAACTCAATTAAGTTAATTCATTCATTTTATTTCAGACCAGCTGACCCGTCGTACCGCTTTGACAGTTTCTATGACAACAAAACAAACAAATCGTATTTCTATTTATTTATCATTAAAAAAAAATTTTTTAGTAATAAATATAGCCTATGTTACTCAGCGCTAATGTAGCATTCTAATAGTGAAAGAATTTTTTAAATCGGTCCAGTAGTTTTTGAGTTTATTTGTTACAAAAAAAATTACAAAAATACAAAGCTCTCCTCTTTATAATATTAGTATAGACATAGTCCATTCGTGTTATTAACAATTCGACTCAATACTACTACAGTACTCAGTCAATTTCTACATAAATTAAAACCAAAATGTAATATGAATAAAATTAAAACGAAGATTTATCGAATTCAAATCTCCTTGTTCGGTTGCCGATGCGTTGACCATTACATGTAATAATGATATGATTTAGAAAAGAGTATAAAACGCTGTCGCTAATGATGTGTCGCTGTTAAGTATTCTTCGTGAAACCATGGTAGGGCTCCAGTGCGACTTACCGATCGCTATTTTCGCCAGATTGGCTTCGTTCGAAACTAGCTTCGCGTGAGCTCGATAACGTCTAACTTTGTTCAGCCGACCTGCGAGCGATATCTGGAGGCGTTGAACGGTGCTTGTCGTCACGCCCTACTTTGGTACTTTGGATTAATAAAACATCAGCTAAATGTAGTAGGTATGTATTGAAATTAAAAAGGTGACTAGGTAGACCAAGACGAAAATGGCGGGACGACCTTGATGCCTATGCCCAGGACCTATGCCCAGGACTGGTACAGCTAAGGCTGATATAATAATAATTATAAATATTATTATTATATAAATTGGAGACGCCTCTGTGGCCGAGAGGCAAAGCGCTAGGCCTCATATTTAATTATTCTAATCTGTATCAAAATCAAAACCTGCTAATATGTATTTGAAACAAAAGAGAGAGCATAAACACTAAGCTTTGATAGCTATAATTCTTTCATTTATATTTTTGTTATACATCGCAAAATAGTATGTAACAAACAGTAATGCATCAATGGTTTAATTAGTATTGGTATTATAATTTTGATCATCGACATTTAACTGTACCTAATTATTTTTGTCTTAAACTGTACATTTAGAAGGCTCTCAGCTAAATGTTTGATTAACTCAAATATAACAGAACAACGTTGAAAATCTCTTACGTAGGATCTAAAACCCCCAAGTCCAAATTACAAACGCCTCGCAAACTTCTTCATTACCAAGTTTGCCAAAACAAACACAATGTTTGTTGTGCTAATCGCCAGGCATGCCTGATTGGGTCAGCCAACTGGCCTAGATAACGTCACAAACTTAGCCCGACCCGCGAAAACTCACGCCTCGCTTAATCGCTTCAGTAAAACGTTGCTGATCGAGGCTCTTCGGTCGCCAATCGAGTTTGTATTGCTTAATTTCATTGTGTATTAGATTGTTTTGAGAGGATGTTGCTGCAGCTTTGAGTTTTAGGCTAGTTATGCATTTATTTTTAATTCATTCTTAATATAAAAGGTAGTGAAGTTTACCAGCTAAAATACAATTTTGAAATTAACTAATTCTAGTCTTAAGGTGCATAAAGATTTGGTTTGAGTGCCCACTGCGAGTTTTATTCGATATTTGATGACAATAACGAAAACGGGAATTCAAATCTGAAAATCAGCAACAAACACATGTTAGTTGTGTTAATCGCCAGGCATGCTTGATTGGGTCAGCCAACTAGCCTAGATAACGTCACGAAATGAGCCCGTCCCGCAAAAACTCACGCCTCGCTTAATCGCTTCAGTAAAACATTGCTGATCGAGGCTCTTCGGCAATCGAGTTTGTATTGCTTAATTAATGTATATTAATGTATATGTATAATATATTAATGTATATTAGATTGTTTTGTGAGGATGTTGCTGCAGACTCTTATAGATAGTTGAACCTTGAAATCGAATAAAAAGCCATTTCACATTTCAGTATCTGATACAAATTGTAAAGCTCTATTTCTTTCAAACCATTATACCGATTTTAATGAAACTTTATATGCTTAAGAGAGATACAAAGAATACGATATGTGTCAGTAAAGGACATCCTAAAACTCCGAAACTATATAAGAGACAGGGAATCATGTTAAAGTGCACCACAAAGTACAGCAAGTTTTAAGCTTAAAAAAGCTGAAACTTATACTTTTTGTATTGTGATATTACTCCTCTTTAAACTGTCCACATTTTTCTGTTTTTTCTTCGCGTCCTTTGCTGTTTGAGTTGGTATGTTTTCTTGAATTTATTTATTCAAACAGTAGGTACTTCATTTTTCTGTTTCCTTTTAAATATTAGTCCACTTGTATTGGTTTAACATCTACGTTACAAGCGATAAGCATAAATAAAACCTTACATCATAAAAATATTTTTAAAACACTAGTATCTTGATGACATTGCTGTTCTAAAGAATTCTTCTACGCCACTTCCCTGACACGGTTCACTATCGCTTGCACTGAAGGCCATAAAACTCAGTTCAACTGTAGAAGGTCGGGTCGTTTCACGTATTAAGTTTGACGATAAAGGTATTAAAGAATAATAGCTCTTAGTTGCAGCGTTGGCTCTCAGCCAGGCCGTTGTGCGAGCGAGCGATTACTCTCATTTTGACTTACGCTCAGGGCTTGGTAATGATTTAATATTTCTTCTTAATGTGCAAAATGGATTATCGGCAAAAATCTGCTAAATACGGGGTTTCTAAAATCACTGTTCGTTATTGTTTATGCTTTGGCTGGTTATAATGTAGCTGTTCCGTATACAAAACCTTTTTAAAACCTTAAAACCTTTTAAATTTAAAAACTTTATTATTTAAAATTATTTCAAGTATTTTTACTTCTCTGTGGGTATTTGTAAAGAAAATATACCTTCTTTGTTTTATTTGGATATTCAGGTTTTTGCTATTACAACTCAATTGCACGGAGCAAGCGTCTCTGGCTTTAAGAAATCAATAATTAAATATTTAAAAATACAGTAAAAAAATTAAATGCCTACCCGACTCAGCCAGGAATCGAACCTGGGTCTTCCGCAATCCGGGCGGCTGCACTGACCATTATTTTCCGGGAAGACTGACGAAGCACTGATTTTTATCACTGCTTTTTGATTTTATTTATTACTGCTTTTTAGCGGCAGAATGCTATCTATCCAACGGTTATTGCAACCGATGGCTATCCAGATTCATCTTTACAGATGAAATACAGCAAATTTGATAACACAACGCTATAGTAAATTTTCCTTTTTATTTTTAAGTGCTAATTACTGCACTGAAGCTGAATTAAATATTTATAAAATACAGTGCAAAGCAAAATCAATAATTATTTCACTATACAGAAACCCTGTTACTAAAAGACTAATAAAAGACATCACTAAATAATGTGCCTTTATATTATTATGTTATCTACCTGAATATTAATACCTTTAATTAATGGAAAGTTTCATTAGTTCATTGTAAAGCTTGTCAACTCACAGTAAATTACTAATACTTACGAATCTCTTCTAAATGTTCTACGTTTAAATTGTGTGTTCTTATTCTAAAAGCATTATCTCTGTGCAATGTATAGTACTTTCAGGCAGACCTACTCGCATTTATTTGACATATTATCATTACAGCGCGACGTTTCACTTAACATTTAGAATACATGTAAAATAAACGTGTTCCTGTAGATCTGTTTAAAATGTTTCATTCCCCACGATTGTGTTATGAGCACTTTACGAGCAGCCACGGCAGCGTGAGTCGGAAAACAGGAACACTGCCAGCAGCTTTACACTTTACGACCCGACGCGGCCTATTAAAGAGCCCCAGGGAAGTGTTTTTTTACGATTCAAGGTCTATTTTTGTTGCTCTATTATTTTCTGAGGCACAATCCATGAAAGCTTTGGAAAAAATCACTTGACGATGGCGATGGTGGAAACGAAATGTTCAAAGTAATTGAATTCATTGAATTAGGGCGGGCATTTTATGGTGCTTTGAAGAATGGTAGAGCTTGATTTTTAGTTGGTGATTACTATTTTTTTGTGATACGTGTCATATCATGTCATGATAATAAATAACATAATCATCAGCCTTCAAATGACTCATTGGTTGGTTCATGACTTGATAAGTCTCACTTTTCCATGTGGTTTTAAGATTAAAAATTTTACAACTACGTATATGAGATATAAACATTTATTGCTTACACTATACATAGTATACAAAAAACAAACAACAAGTCATAGTTAGTTAAATCATTTCTCTACTATTTTCTTAAGCTTTTATATTAAAACTAATAAAATCTTGAATATATGTTGAAAACAACAAAATCAACTATTATAAATTCGATTATGTTTTTTGTAACCAGAGTTTGTGACCAGAGTGTGAAATAGACTCTCAATGGATACATTCGCTGTTTCCATACAATTTCTATGTGATCAAAAATTTGTAGTACAAGTATCTATACATATTTTCATCAAGTCTGAATAATATACTTTACAAGGTACCTACACGTATTACATTTTATTGCTTCCAAAACAATAATTAACCTTTTCACCGCCCAACTATCTTGCACGCGATGTCTCGCTGTACGCCAACGTATAAATGTATTTTAATAAAGTAGGTACAAAGAAGAACTTCTATAGAAGTGCTGGCGTGGACGGCACGAAAATCTCGAACTTCTATAGAAGTTGTTGGCGGTAAAAAGGTTAAATAAAGTATTTCAATTGAAGAACGGAAAGAACATATCCGCCATTACTTAAGCTAGTTCAAAACATTTTGTTTCATTACTATTCCGGACACTGTTCATAACATAGTCTGCAAACACCGTCAAACCACCAATATCATAAGGACGTGCCCCGTAAAAGATATGAAAAGGAAAACTTGCATACTAGGCAGTTACGTGACCTGGACAACAACGTTTCCTATTCCAAAGGCCGGGCAGTACGCCAATATAGTAACATTGAACATGATATTATATCCAGTTTTGACTTATATGTTTACTATTCTTGACGTCCCTTTTAAATAAACAATGAAATATACCAACTTCTCATGAAGATATTTCGAGCACGTTTCGATATTTCTGACGTTTTAAAGAAAGAATTAAAAGAAATCCCTTGCATAGTTTATAGTCAGTTCTTTATAGTATAATCGCCGTGGAATAGTGGCCACCGATAGTGATTTCCAGAAGATTTTAGAAGTCAGTTGAAGCCCAAAAATAATGAAGGTATAGCCCCTTACAAATAAACAAAGAATAAGGTCCGAATAGTTATTCCGTGTTTTGTCTCCTTTACTCTAATTTGAAATGACGTTTAACATGACAGGAACAAAACTTATTCTTTGTTTATTTGTAAGGGGCATAGAATTTTTAAGTCAGTCCAAAAAGTGTCCTTCTACTATAAGGAGGGCTTTACACAAAAAAAAAATCTCAAATCACTAACCATCGGCATGCTGTGGTAATTAGACCACCTCTCCTATCTCACACTCATAGGATTCGGGTTCAAATCAGGCGGGGAATGTGGCCAGCTAACTTGCTGTTAGGTCTTGCACTAAGTCCGCCTGGTAGGCAATGATATAACTATAATTTTCTATTCTATTCTAATTTATTTTTTCTATTCTATTCCGTTACATTATTTTTTTGGCATGAGGTTACTGTTTGCTGCCTATGGCTTTTAAAGCGAAGGTACTTTTACCATCATCTATAAATCTGTCGAATAGTTATTAGCATTATTGTATTCTGTCAAGATAGTGGTGGTTATAGATTCTGGCAAGCTTATTACCGAAAATGGCAACCAGTTGTTAATTATACAATTGCAACGCTCAGCCAAATTCGATAAAGAATGTTTACCAACAAAGCGTTGCCAAGCAACCAGTGACAGGCATGTATTGACAACCTTTTCCAGTTGGTCAACAGGAAAGATTTTACGTAAAAGATTTATTTATATGAAATATTTATTGTAAAAAAAAAAAACCATTGTACAATCATAGCTTAGTTTTAACCTAAGTGAGTGAATAAATTAGCTACCTTAAAATAAATAAAAAACTGCACTTGAAGATTCAATAATTTATTTATTACATATATTAACCAACTGCTGTTACAATGCAATTTTCTTTAACGTCAATTCAATTTGTTCATGAATGTTTGTTTTGCATTGCAAATGCACTGTTTACGCTGCAGATTTCAGAGGTAGTTAAGATAATCGACCTCATATGGATACTAGTGTCATCTTCATTTGGAATGCTAGTTTCTAATAGCGGAATTGCTTAGAACACCTAAATTTTACCAATGACGTTAAAATAGGAAACGTTTTTTTACGTTCTTCGTATTATAACGTTTTTACCAACGTTGAGCGACTGATATAAGTGAGATGTGTAGTGAGAATAACAAGTCTTACAATATCTTTTATATAAAATGCAGTAATCAAGTCAATACGAAAAACAAAAAACATTTTTGCCCAGATTTGTGATAACCCTAATTTGGTTTGTTTACATTTATTCTTTGTCGAGTTTGGCTAGAGTATAGTTGCGTTTGATATATTTGTATTACGGACACAAATCTGGACGATAGCTTAGTGCATTTGCGATAAAAAAAATAGTTTACATACAGTGTTCGGGTTGCGGGTGAAGCGCGCTTTCATCATCACCACTTACCATCAGCGATGTCAAAACTTTCAACATACTCTGTTATAGATAAAAAAAATAACTCTATTGATTTGTATCTAAACTTTCATACAAAAATCTATCTTTACAGCTAAGAAACAATCAATAAGCCGTTGACCGTTTAACTGCGCTCAAAGCATTTCACACTTTACGTACACGCCGTAGGTGACCCATTAGGTCATCGTTGGCTATCGTAATCGAATTAGCGTCGGACACGCGACGGGCTGGCTACAAAGCGTCCTTCAGATCCTTCACAATCGGATTACTCTCGCGGATTTGAACCTGTGACCTGGATTGGCCGGTACGGGCACCTATTAAAAGTAAATTCTAATACTGTCAACTGGTAGAAGTTTATAGGAAACAAGAGGCCCGCCGGGTTTTTTGACACTTTTTACGAGGACACGGAAACGGACAATTGCAACGCAGATAAAGTACAAGTCAGAAATAGACTGCTGTGCGGAATTCAGGTGGACAATTGCAAAAAGTGTCAAGTGGTTGAAGTAATTATGAGACAGAGGAATCGCCCACCGTGCCCTTTGACACTTTTTCACAAGGACATGGAAAGGGACAATTGCAATGCAGATAAAGTACAAGTCAGATATAGACTGCTGTGCGGAATTCAGGTGGACCATTGCAAAAAGTGTCAAATGGTTGAAGTAATTATGAGACAGGAATCGCCCACCGTGCCCTTTGACACTTTTTCACAAGGACATGGAAAGGGACAATTGCAATGCAGATAAAGTATAAGTTAAAAAAGCATATACTCAAAGACATTGCTTTGCCGATATCGGATGATGCAATTCGAATAATGTCAAATGGTATTGACCTTTGACAAATGGACCTTTTAGCCCCGATCAGATCCGAACCCCTGCGTGATGCCATTCCCTCTAGAAAATCCCTGATGATGAGGAACCCTTTAGGGTCTCGCCCCCCCAAAAAACCCCCCAAGAAACAATCAGCAAACTCTCTCCAAAAACCTTTTAGCTCTTTCATACTTTTCACAAGGACTTGGAAACGGACTATTGCAATGCAGATAAAGTACAAGTCAGAAAAAGCATCTATTAAAAGGACTTTACTACGCAGAAATCAGGTGGAGCATTTCGAATAGTGTAAAGTGGCAGAAGTTAATATTATAAAACAGAGGAATCACCTACTGTGCCCTTTGACACTTTTACAAGGAAATAAAAAGATAATTACATCGCAGATAAAGTACAAGTCAGAAAAAGCATCTATTAAAAGGACTTGGCTACGACGAAATCGGGTGGAGCATTTCGAATAGTGTAAATTGGCAGTAGTTTATATTGTAAAACAGAGGAATAACCTACTGTGCCCTTTGACACTTCTACAAGGACATTGAATAAGATAATTGCATCGCAGATAAAGCACAAATCAGAAAAAGCATCTACTAACCTTTTCACCATCCAACTATCCTGCACGCGATGTCCCGCTGTACGCCAACGTATAAATGTATTTTAATAAAGTAGGCACAAAGAAGAACTTCTATAGAAGTGCTGGCGTGGACGGCACGAAAATCTCGAACTTCTATAGAAGTTGTTAGCGGTTAAAAGGTTAAAAGGACTTGGCTACACAGAAATCCGGTGGAGCATTTCAATAGTGTAAAGTGGCAGAAGTTAATAATATAAATCAGAAGAATCACCTACTGTGGCTTTTGACACTTCTACAAGGACAATGAAACAGATACTTGCATCACAAATAAAGTACAAGTCAGAAAAAGCATCAATTAAAAGGACTTGGCTACGCAGAAATCGGGTGGAGCATTTCGAATAGTGTAGAGTGGCAGAAGTTAATATGAAACCCATCGGGCCTTTTGACACTTTTCACAAGCACATGGAAAAGGACCATAATTGTCATTTTCCATGTATAGTATAGTAACAACAAAGACATGTAAGTAATAAATGGCCCAGTTGGCGATGCTTCGTGTTTCATATTAACTTCTACTACTAGACACTATTCGCACCCGATATCCGCACAGCAAAGTCTATTTGTAGATGCTTTTTTTGAATGGTATTTTACCTGCGTTGCAAAACACGAAGCATCGCCCACTGGGCCCTTTGTAACTTTACACAAGGGCATGAAAACGGAAAATTAGAAGAAAAAAGCTTACTATTCTATACTATCCCTAGAAAATCTCCAAGGTTTCCAGTACTCTTAACAGATAACTAGTTAGAACTGGGCTACTGCGTCTCCCCGGACGCAGAGGTACGCGCAAAGCGTTTTCTCCAGTAAAAAGAAAGGTAGACCTAGCCTTGAGAATCTTTTAAGATTCCCAGGCGTCCTAATTCACTTACGTTGTAATTAATGACTTTCGTGGGCTGGCACCACGCAAAAAAAAGCTGCCTTGAAACCGGTTTTTGCAATTGTTCTATCATGTGCAGCGTATTTAAGCAATATAAAAACTTTTTCGATTTATTATAGTGATCTACTTCGTTGTTAAAATGAAACTACTAAACCAAATCATCTTCACAACATCATCAACAACTCATTTTATGTCCCCAATGTTCTGGCTCTTCTTTATAGATGGATAGGGAGAACGGGCTATTAACCACCACGCGGACCCAGTGCGGATTGGTGATTGTTAACAATTGCAAATTTAGCCAACACCAACGGCAACGTCCGAAGCACGAAAGAGATGCTACATTTTTGGTCACCCATCCGATGATCAGCCTTTGCGAACTTCAGCAATCGCAGACCGCGTTAACCACTGCGTCATAAAATTAAATAATTCACGAATAATATTCAATCCAATTACCACGTTTTAATTATTTCCGTCGGTTGATAAATAACAAACCAATTGAACTAAATGTTCCATAATTGCAATTTCCTCATAAAATTTTGTACATTCATATTAAAATAGATTCGTTAAATTTAATCATTGAACGCCATGTTTACATTAATTTCTTGGTTGGATTTTAAACGTGTGCGATGTAAAAGTTACTATTGATTTGAAAAAAGACAAAGTGTTGAAAAAAATCCACGAGCGGGATTCGAACCCGCACCCGATGGCATGCCACATTTTTGATATTTCATTTCAAAATAAAAAATACTGTTTGCTGTATTTCAATCAGCAAAGTGCTGTGCTTTCACAACATATTTTGAAACGTGAACTTTGTTAATTTTACAAATATCAGAGTGGTAATATATTGGACCAAATACGTATTGGACAAATAGATGTTAGACGAAATGCGTGTTGGACTATATACGAGTCAGACAAAATGAGCGTTAAAATACAATTTGGACGAACGGCGTATTGGACCTACGGCTAACAAATCGTTACCAGCATTATACCCACTTGTTATGAGAAAAAAAGTTTAACAGATCAATAACAATTTTAAGTATTGTATTCGTGTACAAATAAGAAGGGTAGAAAAAATTCAAAAAAAATTAATCTTGCGTCGGAAAAGCGGAAAATGGGTGGTCCTTTATAGACCCGCTAGTAATATGGACTGCTATGATTGATAAAGACTAAGAATATTTTGCTTTTAAACGGTTTTTAACTAAAATGAAATAAAAACACTTCCAGTATAATGATTTTTTTTTTTTTTTTTTATTTGCATCATTCTTAATAATATTAAAATAATAAATGGATACAATCAAATAGTTATAATAATTAAATAATCCAATTTAAAACCTTAATCTAAAAGACCACCGCGGGCCAACCCCGGCTCAAAGGTTCCCATGATACCGGCAGCGTTACCACGTTGTATTGCCAGGGAGAGTCTCTGAACCAGGTACGACCCGCAGCGGCGATCGTACCCACGATCCGCTAAACGGTGCCCTAATTTGGCAATAAAAGATTTCGCTTCCGTGCCCCACACCCCAGAGGTCTCTACAGCGAAAGGGAGAAAGTGGTACTGTGACTTCAAGGCAGCATACTTCAAATGTTTCTGCCTCGCGGCACTCTCAGCAGCAGAACCAGCAGTCCGCATTGTGCCTTGAATGTGCGACGACGCGAAGGTGCTAACGCATGTCGCATCCCACAACAAGCAACGACCCTTCTCCCAGGGAACCAAGGTCAAACCATCCGGCCTCTTGCCGTCTGTTCGGCTCAAGCCCGGGGGCTCCAGAAGGCACGGAATATTGGCGGTTACCAATGCCCGCCGGATGATGTCGTTCAGAGCGTGATGTCTCGGGAACCTGCCAGCGCATCTACAGCAGCTCAACCCGTGGTGCCCATTGGCCTCAACCCGAGCTCCGCATATACAACGATGTGGTTCACAAATGTTGCAACCAAGCCTCAATGCTACCGCCACTCGCAAGGAATCATCGTCCATGAAGGTACCCAATTGTGGAGAAGGCAACGCATGCAGCCAGGCGCCTGCTTCTCGTTGCGATACCGCTCTGAGCCTTGCTAAATCCAATGCGCTGGCGCCGTCCTTTAGCTCAGCGAGGGTCAAAATGGATCGAACATCGTCCCAGTTTCGTTGAACTTCGGGGTGATCGGGGGGATCATGATCGGGACAAAAGATCGACCAAGCAGCCAAAGCCTCACTTGCAAAAGGCACTTGAAATCCGTTACCATTTACGTTGAGTATGTGAGTAACGAGACTTAGTGCCCCATGCATAGAAGCCATGAAAGCTGGTAACGCCGTGTCCTGTACCCGACGAATGCCAATTCCACCGTGCCTTATTGGCAGGGACGCCTGATGCCACTGTCTATCATTTAGATCCACGTTAAGGATGCTTTCTAGGGTTTCTTTAAGGCTGTGGTCAATAACCGATATTTCCGCTTGGCAAAGCCACACCGTAGCCGTCCTCACAGAATAATTTAATTTAGGTATCGACAAACAAGATCGTAGAAGGGTTAAGGCAATATGTGGAGGCAACCGCTCCAAATGACTACGACTTGACAATAGTTCCTGATTCTTGGCGGACAGGACATCAGGTATTGCCTCCAAAAAGACTGGAGCACCCAAAATTTTAAAACTTGCTTTGTCCAGAGTTTTTACGCCTGGTAGAATATTTTGTATAGTGGCCGACGGATTGGCGTTACAACTAAAATATTCACACTTCTTTATATTTAAATTGAGACCAATATCTCGAAGCCTGGGAATGAGTGTCTGAATGTCCTTGGCCACAACATCCGGACTGCCCCCTATCGTGCCATCATCCAGGTACCAAATGTTTAATGGCGACTGCAATGTAGAAATAACTTTATGAATAGCCAATCCAAAAATCAAAGGGCCCAAAGGGTCGCCCTGCTGAGTCCCCGTCTGTGACAGAATAAGGGAATTACCAAAATATAGGTTGCTAGACGCTGAGTAGCACTGATGAAGAAAAGGATAAATTGAGGGCACGCGTTCTCTGACTTCTGTCAAGATCGTGTCCCTCTCTATGCTGTTGAAAGCATTTTGAATATCCAACTTTACTATTATATTATTGGTGTTACAGTTCATGTGTGCAAACGCGCGTGTTGCATGAACAGCAGCCTCGCAACCAAGGGACGTGCCGAAACCGAGCTGATGTGGCTGCAAATATGATGACGTCTCAGATTTTAAGGCATGACAAGCAAGTTTAGCAACCAAACGGCGAACTATGCTACCAACCGCAATAGGTCTTATACCACCGTCTTTTTTGTTTAAGGCGACTAGGGAAGCACCATATAAAAAAGGGCACACTTCTCTGTTAAGTACACCTTTCAACAAAAAGTTTGAAAGTCGCGTCAGAGACTCCAAAAGCAGTCGCCCGTTGTCACCTGCAGAAGGAGAAATAAGCTCCTTAAAGTGTTCAGGCCGAAGACTATCCAATCCAGCAGCTGAACCACTCTGAAAAGACCCAATGGCCTCCGACACTCTTGACACTGTAACGGTAAGGAAAGGACACGAAGAGTCTGGTTCTGGAGGTAACGAGAGTGGTCGTGATGGCGAAGGGTGTTGACCCCTCAAAACATCAAGCGTCTCATTGGTCCGGGGAGCAAGGGAGCAATTGGAAATCAAAAGTCGCGCGGCACCTCTTAAATCGCCGTCGTGAACCTTAGTCGTTATAGATTTATATAAAGACAAAGGTTTTGTCGCTGAAACCGACCCGTCAGCCAAATAGCAAATGTTACTATCTATATTTTCCTTGACCTTGGTGGTGAGCGAACGCTTATCATCGCAATCGTGCACTCTCAATACAGTGTAAGCGAAAGTGAGGAAAGCCCACCAATCCTCAACGCTATTCAAATCTATACATGCATTCACAAGCTGCGAAAGTTTACCTGCAGCTGAACATCGCGCTCCTTTTGGAATATGCTTAAGAACGCGAACGGATTTTTTCAAGATACTTAACTTGTTAAGGTCTATGGGGCCGATTTGAGTGGCAGACTGCACAGACACCGGGTCCGACCGCTGAGATTGGCTATCTTTATGCTTACGACCTATATGTATATTCAACCCATGAGGTGTCGCGAAGTGTCGAAAGGACCCGGGGCAGTGTGGGCAAGTAGCTCTAAGGTCAGTCATAATTGAAATTATTGCACTAAAACATAAAATTACATTTTACATATGTATAAGGTCATCTATTAAAATTTTAAATCATACAATTAAAACACAATTATAAGAAAGAAAAGATAAAACTGTTAATTGATTGAACAAAACAAAATTTTAATTTCAAAAATGTATACGATAAAAACATACTGTGATTGTCAAAAATTAAAAAAAGGGGAAAAAATTAAAAACTAAAAAAAATAAAATAAAATAATAAAACATAAATAAAAATAATTAAAAAAAAAAAAAAAATATAAAAAAAACCAAGCCCCTCGCTAACTTGGGTTTGATCTGCGGTCTTCACGAAATGTTTCGACGGTCGGTCACACCAGACGGCGGAGCCAGCATGCATGCATAATCTACTTGCGAATTTTGTGACTCCTTATTCCGCTTGTCTTGATATTGCGATTATGTCTGGCAGATTATAAAAATGAGGGTGTTTCTTCACACTTTCAAACACAGGCTGCCCACTTCAATGAAATAAAATGCAAATAAATGCCTGCTTAATTTCTAAATTATCCTCAATATTCCAGGATCCATCAAATAGTTAGGATCATAATACAATTCCGATTCACTTATCTGCGCTTTAAATATTGCACTTCCCGTTGCTTGCTCGTCACTTGCCGTCCAAATTCTTCTGTTGCAATTTTATAGACAATCCTTTGTAGATAAGGTGGCGAACAATTATACTCCTTATTTAGGATATTAACTTGGATAATAACACCACTAAAGTTGCATAATGCACTTAAGAGCGTTTACGCCGAGCGCGAGACCTTAAGTTTTTTGATTTATGATTTATTGGACTATAAAAGTATAAAGTGACAAATAAACTCTTGATAGATGACATTATTCCTTGGTGTGGTATTTCTCAAAGCAAACTTTAGGGTGTAGAGCCACTTTACATTTGATGCATGTGAAGTTTGCTTTTGTGTGACAAATGCTGCATCTTTATCGTTCTGGCATGTGTCTCATCATATCGTGATTCTTCATGGAGGCTTTTTGAGGACCTGCAACCTTTCTAGTTCCGGATTTCTTATGTGTTTCCAAAAAAGTGATCGCAATATTTCTTCAAAAATGGAGATGATCCTTGTCTCCACCATCTTTTTTCTAAAACTGCCATGCGTTATGCTAAACCAAGCGTTATGCTGTCCAGGCAGTGGCAGATTATGGAAAAATACCACTTTTTACCACGGATCGATGTTCGGTACAGGCTGATGTTTTGGTCCGAACGATCTACTCCGCCCATATTCTCATTGTATGTAATGTTTGTAGCTGGTTGGTCAACTTGGATGTACTTTTTCTGCTGTTGAGAAAATCTTTTTATCTTATTAGTTGGCAAAACCTTCACTTCGTTTGATGCAACAGTTACGACACTATTATCATGCCACTTGCAAATTACAATCGCGTCAGCTCTGGTGGACCGGTATTTGTAAGTACTTGGCAAGATTGATGCTCAGGCCCTATTTCATCTTTTCTTCGACAACTTCTTCACATCGGTACCTTTAGTTGATGAAGTAGGTGAAAGAGGCTTCAAAGCAACTGGTACAGTACGAGAAAACAAATTGTCGAAGTGTCCTTCGGAGTCGAACAAGGACCTTCAGAAGTCTGAACGAGAGATACCTCGTTAAGACTTCCTGAAGCTCCTTGTTGATACTCGCACCCACGCCAACCTTTTTGTATTTAGCTGGAACTTCTGTGGGCTGTCCTTGATAAGGCTCAAACCATACTATGTAACCAAGTCGAGTACATCCCAAAACTTGTATCTCCATCTAATTGGTTTGCCTCTGATAAATTGTTTACACGGATGGCCTCCATGATAAGAGACCATTGCCTCGTCGATGCTGTAAATTTCTTCAAATGGCGCAAAATTTACAAAATTGGCATTCAACTTTCCCAGTAACGGGCGAAGTTTAGTAAACTTATCAGTTTCAGACAAGTTTGTGTTGTCGCAACAATGGAGATGCGTCATAATGGAAGTGAATCTATCTCTCTCTATATCTATCTCTTGTCATAGCATTGTAAATTATCAAAATGCTACAGTCGGATAAGTTTTCCCAGTACATATATTTTCTCGGTACATGTATGTAACCGCTCAACAGAAGGATGCCCAAAAAACATTTCATTTCACTAACTGTTATATTGCCAATTTTGTTCTTTTGGGTTCAATATAAATTTGTATACTTCAAGAGTAAATTTATGACACCATCATCAAATAAGCAATCGAAATAATATAGCGAACTATTCTGCATGGGCGGTCCTTGCTTTTCGGTCCAGGGGTATGTGCTGGACGTATATCGCGATTGATCCAAGAGTAGCTTTTATTCTTTGAAACAAGTGTTTTTCAGGATCTTGTGGAGCCGGAGATCCGGGCTGATAGGCAGACGTACTAGGAATGCATATAATATCCTCATCTACAGCCGTCTTCATTTCGCTAGTTGAGCTAACGACAAGCAATCTTCCTCTTCGTCTGAACACTCACCCTCACTGTGATGAACAACCGCTTGCACCTTTAGTTGCGATCCTGGCAAGTTTTGTAAACAGACTTGATTTTCGTCCCCAGAATCCTCATCTGTGACGTCGGCGTTGAAGTTTTTTGGTGGCAAAATAGTACTGAAGTCTAGCAATGACGCATCCTCATTAAATTCTAACTCTTCCAGAATTTGATTCGAATTCAAGTTTCTTTTTCGGGGTCTGAAGACAAATTAAAAACAATAATATATAAATGTACTATATATATACTAAGGTTTTAAGCGTTAGACAATTATATATTCTTTCCACGATCTTAAGGCAACATAGTTTAGAGGAGTATACATGCAACCATCCCAATGTAAATAAAAGACGAGGTTATATTGTTTGTCAAAAAACAGCTGCTCGGACTACTTTTATGCATCGATTTTTTGGATTCCAAGGAAGCAGGATATACAATCTGGTGAACAAAATTTTGACTTTATTTCCGATGCCTTATCGTCAGTGTAAAATGGCTGTTACTGACTGGCTCTTGTCGCTTGACTATAAGGATACTGAAGATTTATTAATAATCATGAGGTAGTTATTCTTACAGTAATCACCATTTAAACTTACACACACACACACACCCTCACGACCCTCACACACACGCACATTCTCACACACACACACACTCACACACCCTCACTAAAGCGCAGACACCCTCTCACACGCACACATAACTCACGCACACGCATTGTTTTAATTTTGTTATATTTTTCTAGTTTAATTTTAAATTCTTTTATATTTCAACTTTTATATGTATATCACAGTGTTATTTTGATATGTAATTTGATCCTTGTATTAAGAGAAAGGGGAGACCTGGTGCTCAAAGTACAGGGTAATCTAGTTTGAGCGCCAGTCTTCCACTATATATGTGCCTACTTATACAACCATTGTCTTTTTGTGTCTACTGTGGAAGAAAAAAAATAAAACATTTTGTATTGTATTGTATTGTATTGTATTGTATTGTAATAAAACCATTATAGTAGTGGATATTACTAGCGGGCCTTTAAAAACCCGAAAACTAAATGACAAAATATAACCTCTAAACTAATTATTTTTACAACAAAGCTGACAGTTATGAGTATGACACTCAGTTTATAAGTAGAAAATATATCCCTATCTTGTAAATCCAGTTGTTACTTACCTCTGTTAAACCATGGTGAAGAATATGTAACTTTTCCGGCGTCGCACAGTAATAGAAATGTACACGAGATCACAAAACAGTCTAGAAATGATTTACGACAGTTATTGGCTACAATAACTGGACAAAGAAAAATATTTATTTAACTACCCACATTCAAGATTTTTTTTTCTGCTGTGGGTCGTTAAAGTAGCGTTCGTAACAAGTGGGTACGCATGACACTAGCGTTAGTATCGCCAAAGTGACATCTATAATGCAACGCTAAACCAACGCTAAAGTGACCGTTACAATTGAAGTGGATTACATCATTTATTTTTATCTATTTAATTTTATGATTATTTACATAAAATTCCAGCGCTTCGGTGGCCGAGTGGCAGAGCGCTCGGCCTGATACCTGAAGGTCCCGGGTTCAATTCCCAGGTCCGGCAAAATGTATTTCGGATTTTTCGATGCATAGCCCGGGTTTGTGATCACCAACCCGCACTTGGCAAGCGTGGTGATTAAGCCATTACCCATCAATTGTAGCGATGACTTGATTTCAATGATGGAGGCTTTTGCCCAGCAGTGGGACAATTATAGGCTGTTTACTTTTACATAAAATTTTACGCAAATATTGTTGCGAACAAATCACAATTTGAAAAAAGACAAAGTGCTGAAAAAATTCCACGAGCGGGATTCGAACCCGCACCGCATATTTAATTTTAATTTGTTAATTATTTCAATTTGTCTAAGTAAAGATATTTTTCTTTTTTATATACATAACCTACATGTAAATAATGTTTCATAATGATTTTGTAGGTTATTATTTAAGCATTTATTTCAAAGTAAAATACACTCCCCGTAATAATTATCACAGTAGAAGAAATTGCTAACTAAATTCGCGCATTCCGCATAAATAATTCAACTGCAGCATTTGTTCCAGCAAAAATACCGAAACGTAATACCAAAGAGACTGCGATGTCCCGCGTCGGCAAACGTAAAGATTTTCATAAAATAAAAATGAGATTACGAGCACATTTTAACGCACAAAAAGTTTGGTCTCTCCATATTGTTACTCGCGCGTAGGCCTGACAGATCCCATAAAACATTACTTTTCCAATTACGTCAGACGAGCTGATACGAAATTGAATGAAGGATTCTAACTTATTTAAAGGATTAACTTTGCTACTTCGCAACAAAACATGCGCCGAGTGTCTAAGTAAGTTCATTGTTTCGTTGGTGAAATAATAATTTTACAAAGCGGCTTATCATTTAATTAAGGAAGTCAAGAAAAAATAACATTACAAAAAATATTCACAACAGAACATATAAAATAACAAAATTATAAAAAAAATAAACAATTGAATTTTGACAGTATCTACCTCGATAGTACATTTATAATACGTCAATCTTAGATGAATGATTGGTCTCGCTGCGCTCGACCGCAGCGAGACCAACCATTCATCTAAAACGTCAATGCTACTACTACGTCTATGCGTCACGTACGTCTACGCTTGATTTTCGTAATACGATATGGCTACCTACCTATCCAGTATTGCGATAAAGTCAAACTCAAAGTCAAAGTAGCTTTTTTAATTTAGTTAATAAGCAATTTGATATGGATACCCGTCTAGGGAACGCCCTAACAAACAAAATTCTTTGACATGCCCTTATCTTCATCATCCACTGCTGTTAATCAGTACACTGCATGACATAGCGCTCTCCTAATACATGCCACTATGACAGATCATTGGCATTTCTCACTCAACCGCTACCAGACAAATACCAGAAATTTGGTTACTCGTTTCTTTGTGGCACTTCCAAAAGATGGAATAGTCTACCAGCACACGTTTTTCCTCCTTCCTATGATATGGGGTCCTTCAAAGAGGCGTGAAGAAGCACCTTGTGGGCCGGCAGAGTGAGGTTAACTGATGCTACGTTTGTTTCCACGCTGCACCAGTTATCTTCGCGTCTGGACTTCATTGCCGATTAACATCAGGTGGGATGGAGAAAAAAATAAAAAATACCAGCCACTTTGCGTATACCTACCGTCGTTCCTTTTGGCCAAAGTATATTATTAGTATATGGCCAAATGCACGATATGTACTAAGAATAAATATTCTTGACAGCTAACAAAAAACCAGATCCAATTACGTGCCAATTGTTTCTTACAACTTTTATTCTCGTTTGTTCCTCGAGTGGACAGCAGTGCTGCAATAAAGATACGGTCAGAAAACAAATAGAACGAACTGTTCGAAACTGGTGCATTGCTGTAGAGAACTTTCTTCCAAAGTAAACATTTTCCCTGCTTTGAATCATCGCTTAATTGTTAGTCAGTTGGAGACAGTTTGTTGGGGAACCTACAGAGGTTCCCCCTAGACCCTGTGGTTATACAGTCTCAACCCAAAGGTCGCGGGTTCGATTTCTAGTAAAGGGTACTTTTATATGAAACTACATAATTATACATGTGTTTTACTACGGGTATATAATTTTGTTTTTTGGTGGTGAACTGGTTGTACTTGTAGGTAGAATAGATTTGAATTTAAATAAATATATTCTATATATTAATACGTGAAGCAAAAAATTTGTAACACTTTTTGACGAAAAATGCGCGGACGGAGGAGTATGAAATTTCGCACACTTATAGTTTATACATAGAGAAGGTTATCCGAATGTTTATATTTTTTAAATTATGCATAAAAATACATTAAATCAATAAAACAAACATTACACACACTACCATGTATTTGACACACACGCTTAAAATCAAAAATTTTCAAAAATGGAAGAGGAGCGGCCGAAATCTGTCAATGCCAATCCAAACTCACATTCTATCTTTTTAAATTTCTCATTGCATAAGATACAATCCGTGCAGCTTTAACAAAATTACGGTCGAATTTCGACCACTGGGCGACCACTAGTAATAATTTATTGCTTCAAAATTTCAGGTGCTTCGTTATATAATTTCGCCTGGTTAGCAACCACCAACTTGTTTAAGCCAGTTGACATTGTAGAGGCTTGTACCAGGTAGGGAAGATGAGTCAACAATGTTAATAGCATTGCTGTTTTGATAGTAAGAGGACTGGTTAAGGATTACGAGGGAAGTTCGCTTCCCTTCCACCTTCGGGTTGATCTTACTTACTATCAGGTGAGAATGAAATGAAGCGTTATTCCGTTGCTAAAAAACAGGTTTCTGCTCTTCCTTTTTTACAATAATTATTTATTATTTACTTTACTTTACTTTACTTACTTTACATAGTAGTAGTATAGTAGTAGTAGTATACATTAACGTGTATACAAACATGTACCTAGCGCATTTTACACTACTGGGAAACCGTCGCGTGTTGCCGTTTCTGTGTTACGGAGAAGTAAAATTTTACAAATTCATTTTTAATATTACTTGTTTACGACGAGAAAAGCCTCTTCGTCTAACTACAAGAGTTTACTGCACTTAGCACTTTGGTAATGAAATCAAATAGTAATAACGGTAACAGTATTTACAGTGACCATGTTTAGGTACTTATGTGACGGAATGTCAAAATTTTTACTCACAACAAAAAACCAAAGGTACCTACTTCTGTTTTGCTATATCTGTCGGAGCAATCGTGAGAAATGAGCTAAAATAACTTCAACCGATCTATACCAATCCAAAATAAAATCGAAGAAAAATTTAATATGGCTAATTCCTTTTTTTTTCGTGAATCTCGTGAATCTCGCTTCGTGCAGCTATCACATTTAGCCAGTGTCAATTTTAAATTCATCATCATCATCATCATCTCAGCCAAAAGACGTCCACTGCTGGACAAAGGCCTCCCCCAAGGATCTCCACAACGACCGGTTTTGTGCTGCTTGCATCCAGCGGCTTCCCGCGACCTTCACCAGATCGTCCGTCCACCTTGTTGGAGGCCTGCCCACACTGCGCTTTCCGGTACGCGGTCGCCACTCCAGGACTATCCCGCCCCAGCGGCCATCAGTCCTGCGAGCAATGTGACCTGCCCACTGCCACTTGAGCTTAGCAACTCTTCGGGCTATGTCGGTTACCTTTGTTCTTCTGCGGATCTCCTCATTTCTGATTCGATCACGCAGAGAAACCCCGAGCATAGCCCTCTCCATTTTAATTTTAATTTTAAATTGCATGTTATCAATTTTCTTTATTGGTAATATGTGTAATGATGCGGCTTTACTGAGATCTCACGCGGACTTTTAGAGGGAATTTAAAACGCGACGTTGCACTGTTTTGTTTCTTTTGTCAACACATTCACGTTCACGATTACTTAACGGTTAATAATCCAATGTTATTTCACATTAATAATAGACATAATAAAAGTTAAAGAAAACAAAACACAACTGCAGACTGCCTACCAAAGAACCATGCCTCTTTTATTCAATCCACCATCGCACTTGTATCCAAAAAGCGGATAATAATGCCTTCCGTAGCATAACTTCGTACCAAGTACGTATTTTTCATTGTGAATTTTTTGATACTTCTACTTCCTATCTGTTCAGATGTTCATGGCTCGCGGCTCTTGCGGCGCCTATCGAGGATTAAGTAAATTTGCACAGAGAAAAGGATTCGAAGATTATAAAAAGATTCCGCTTTATGTGCTCCAATTCTTACTTTCATCTTGGTAGAAAATATGCAAAGAAAAATGTATTTCGGGTGTTATATGAATTTGATGTAGGTATTATCGTGTTATGCCAGCTAAACGGTGTTATTAAATTTGATTTTTTTATTTCACGGCTTATAGTGAAGAAATGCGAAGAACTTTTTTTACAACTTCTAATTTGTAACAAAATTACAGTTCGAAAAAATGAGGCTCTTAGTGATATATAAATTTATTTTGATATCATTGGACTTTATTTAACCAAAATAGGGTACCTACATATTTTTTTTTTTTATTAGACCACATCTCATTAATTGTTCTGATCTTAAGTTAAGTAGCTAAAGGACTCCTTTTTATGGAAATCAGAAACAACGACGGTACCACAACCGCCAAGACCCGACATAATATCGAAAAGTTCGTCGACATTGACCCGACCGGGAATCGAAACCGGGACCTCAGAGTTAGCGCCGCCCAAAGTCAGGCGTGCAAGCCACTCGGCTACGGAGTACGTATGGATATACAGATAAGATAAGACATACATAATAGCTGAGATAAGATAAGATTAATGTAAAAAAAACACTTGACGGAAAAAACTACATAATAGTACATGTACGAAAACGGTCTTATCACTAAGAGTGATCTTTTCCAAACAACCTTATGATGGACAAATGAGATTTATGTTTAAAGTCAGCTTGTCGTGGCGTTTATGTACCATGAATGATTATAGAATAACTTACAGCACAGCACGATATAATTATAAATAATAATAAAAATATATACATAACACACTGTTGATAATAACTTAAGAGTATAGATGTATATAGATGTAATTTTACACCCGCTTTTTCGGTATATTATGTAGATTAGTGAGGTAATAAAAATTAATATTAAAACAACAATGTCATATTTTACTTCTTCATAATATTAATGTAGTTCCATGAAGACATCCTCGCGAAACCAAAGTTAATTCCCAACTCTGCACATCCAACCCAAGTGTAAGTGTAATTATAAGTGAAGCGTATCGAAGTGCGAAGTATTGTGAAGTTCCCGAACCGAATGGTGTGCCGAGGGCGAAGTTTGATTCGAGTTCATCTGTTTATTGTGGGAACTTGTTCTGTTGTCTGGACTCCTCCGTAGATAAATATTGTATGTACATTTTTACGAAGGGTAGTATATTATTTTTTCGAGACAAACCAGTGATCGACGCTTTTTTTTCTTTAATCATTAATAAGTAAGTAAGTAAATACTTTATTGTGTAAAGAAAAAGGTACAGTAACAGTATGTCACAAAAAGTATCTCTTTAACCTACTTTTTCAAGTGTATACACAAATATCTAGTTATTTCAGTCAAGACAGTCTTGACTGAAATAACAAATAAAAAAAAACATATATTTAAAATCTTTGTATTATCTATACTAATATTGTAAAGCTGAAGAGTTTGTTTGTTTGTTTGTTTGTTTGTTTGTTTGTTTGTTTGAACGCGCTAATCTCAGGAACTACTGGTTCGAATTGAATAATTCTTTTTGTGTTGGATAGTCCATTTATCGAGGAAGGCTTTAGGCTATATAACATCACGCTGCGACCAATAGGAGCGAAGCATCAGTGAAAAATGTTGCAAAAACGGGAAAAGAGCCTAAAAAATTAAAAATGCTGCCGAAAGTCACTATTCCACGCGGACGAAGTCGCGAGCACAGCTAGTCTACTTATAATGTAGGTATTCTTGGATACTATACTATAAAAACATTTTTCTTTTAGCCATTCTTTAAGGGTGCGCCGTCCGTAAGTGACAAGGTGTCATATATTTTATTTGAAACTGACAAACTGGACGTTTGGGGAATTGAACCTGGGTGAGCGGACCCATGTCTTTGTCCATATTTAATTGATGCCGCGCTGCCATATTAATTTTGTATGGGGAATTAAATCGAAAATGTGAGACGGACAATTTGTAGTTTAGCCATTGGTGATTGTTTAGACAAAATTAGATGTATACAATAATTTAGATTAACTATAAGAAATCAACTAAACGCAGCCACTCGTTTTCATGATTGTTGCTCAATTTTAAATGATATTGTAGAAAAAACTATAGTGTGTTATGATTTTATGGATCGAACTAATTGTAAACACGTTCCCTTTGTTATTAAATACACAGGGTGTTTGGAAGGTCGATGCAAAGCCTTAAGGGGATGTTAGTATGGACCATCTAGAACATTTTGAGCCACACTTGTCTTAGACCAAGTCTGTTATTATTATTATTTTTTGTTGAACTGCAATTTTAGTGCCAAAAATCCAAAATTTGCTAATTAATTGCTAACAACATTCAATTTAAGTTAAAATGTATATTTTTTACAATTTATTTAATTATTGTAATGTGTCTCTAATCGTATCGAAGCATTTTTGAAGCACCATTGTTACCAAAAAATAAAGTTACAGGCCATTCAAAAGTGATAGAAAGTTTGAAAAAATAAATTTTCGACTTTAAATGTCAATTTAACAAAAATAAAGAAAATAGCTGCAGATGTTCAAACACATTTAAAAACATGCTAGGTTAATGCCCTTTCTTTTGAGATATCACTTACGCAGATATCTTACCATTTCTTGAAATTATGGTGCTTAAACCAGTTAAGAGTGATAATATCGATTTTTAAGAAGATTAAAAAAACATAATTTTTGGTGATCTAACTTTAATTTTTATGTTCAAAATGTCGTCCACCATTACGAATACATGCTCGAGCACGTTTTCTGACTTCAGTCATGCTGATTTTCAGCATAATTTCTTGTTCCAACCGTTCAAACGCAGAATGGATTCTCTCCAATAAGTCCTCCTTTGTAGAAATTTCCGTCGTGTAGACAAGTTCCTTTGCCCGTCCCCATACAAAAAAATCTACCGGGGTTAAGACGCGTTAAGGGGGGCCTTAACTGTACGAGAATACCTCAATAATTGTTTTTCGGAGAGCTGGATCGGCAGAGACGGGCCAATTCCTTGGCCCGCAAGATCGCCTGACTTAACCCCGGTAGATTATTTTGTATGGGGACGGGCAAAGGAACTTTTCTACACGACAGAAATTTCTACGAAGGAGGACTTATTGGAGAGAATCCATTCTGCGTTTGAACGGTTGAAACAATAAATGATGCTAAAAATCAGCATGACTGAAGAAAACGTGCTCGAGCATGTATTCGTAATGGTGGACGACATTTTGAATATGAAAATTAAAGTTAGATTACAAAAAAAATATGTTTTTTTAATCTTAAAAATTGATAATTATTATCACTCTAACTGGTTTAAGCAAGAAATGTAAAATGTGAATTTAATTTCAAGAAATGGTTAGATATTTACGTAAGTGATATCTCAAAAGAAAGGGCATTAACCTAGCATGTTTTTAAATGTGTTTGAACATCTGCAGCTATTTTCTTTATTTTTTAAATTGACATTTAAAGTCGAAAGTTTATTTTTCCAAACTTTCTATCACTTTTGAATGGCCTGTAACTTTATTTTTTGGTAACAATGGTGCTTCAAAAATGCTTCGATACGATTAGAGACACATTACAATAATAAAATAAATTGTAAAAAATAGACATTTCAACTTAAACTGAATGTTGTTAGCAATTAATTAGCAAATTTTGGATTTTTGGCACTAAAATTGCAGTTCAACAAAAAATAATAATAATAACAGACTTGGTCTAAGACAAGTGTGGCTCAAAATGTTCTAGATGGTCCATACTAACATCCCCTTAAGGCCTTGCACCCACCTTCCAAACACCCTGTATATTTAGTTTATGAAATACAATAGTATTTTCAATTATTATCAACTTGACCTGATCTGATCACCGTGACTGCACTTTTGGCATTTATTTGCACTGCGCACCCTTAACTAAAAACCTAAATTTTGGCAACTTGGGAGTTTGTTCGTGAGTTAGTACCGTACAGCAACTGACTGACTTTTGGCTTTGCAAAAAATTATTACAGACCAGTCTGCTTCCTAGCCTCTAGTAAAATATTAATTCATCATCAGCTCATTTTATGTCCCCACTGCTGGGGCACGAGCCTTCCCTATGGATGGATAGGGAGAACGGGCCATAAACCACCACGCGGGCCCAGTGCGGATTGGTGGTTGTTAACGATTGCTAATGCAGCCGGGACCAACGGCTTTACGTGCCTTCCGAAGCACGGAGGAACTGGAGATGATAAAGTTTTGGTCACCCATCCGATGGCCGGCCTTTGCGAAAGTTGCTTAACCTCAGCACTCGCAGACCGGGCGCGTTAACCACTGCGCCATTGAGCTCCTAAAATGAATATTAAATAATTCTATAATCTTGAATACAAAATAGTAGTATTTTCATTCAGGGTTGTGAGTAGTGAAGCTATTTATTTATTGATTTATTCATACATTTAAAAATAATCTTAAATATTACATGCATTGTGTATTAAAACCCTTAAGGGTTTGTTTGTTTGCTGACTGAGTTAAGTTGAAATCTGCCTAGTCCCCGTTCTCAACCTTGTCCCACTGGGCTGTGGTAGTCCCTCAGAAGCACCTGGAAATATTGAACTGAAATGAAATGAATTGAAATATATTTATTAGAACACAGTACAAACTTATGTACTTAAAACAGAACAAACAAATCATAATTAAAAGAGTGTTCTAAAAGGACTCCACTCAGCAATTGTTGCAGTAGTGGACAAAAACTACAACGCTGATATTCTGTGGAGGCCCCAGTTTTGTGTGAATGTGCGCAGCGTCGCGCTGTATATAACATTATTTAAAAGTACAGTGACATAAACATCAATATGAGCACATAGTTAACTAGTTATAATACTCGTTACTGTTATTGGAGATATCCCAACAAATTCAGTTGAATACAACTAAGGTAAGATTAAATTAAATCCTAATCCGACATCTTACACATTATCAGTTGAGCCATAACCCACAAAGCTGACTTATTGCGGGATAGTGAGTTTTAATGGGTAGCACACACACACACAAAGACAGCAATTCAAGTACTTCACCTATACAGAGCCAACGTCCGTTTCATTTTGCATCTACTCGTTCCTCGAAATACATTTTCTGCTGACAAACAAAATTCTAATTTGAACAGCAATAAAACCTTAATATGAAATGCAGTCGGAGTTGGGGAATCCGTGCAAAGCAGTTGCTGGAGTTAAATTTATTTGGACGAACAGCGTCATATTACCGTTCGCGCTTGTGCCAGCTCAAACGGACACAAAATTAAATACGATTACAATTCTCAAAAAAATGTAGTTCTGATTTTAAATAGAAAATATGAAAAATTTAAATGTAAAGAGATTTTAAATATAGAGCACGCGTTTTTATGGATTATAAAAAATATTTAGTAATAAAAATACAATAGCTTCCACAAAAGAACTTTTCCATAATAATTGCTTTCACTAAAGTTATGAGGAAGACTATACTTATAGGTACTACTACCACCTTCTTATTGACATGGCATGTAAGTGGTGTTACCCCAGTGTAGGTAGATGGTATTTAGTTATTTTATTACTATAGAGTTTTTAGTTAGCCCTAAAAATATCTACATTTGGTTAAATTACCTTTATATGTATAGAGATTATAATTTGGTATAATTATGTAATTATATCAACAAAACCAAGACAGAGCATAATTAGCAACAGGACCAATGGAAATCCAAAGATTTCATAGTTAAAACAATACTACATCAGAACGTGTAAATGTTGCTACAATTCACAAATCTCTACGAAGCAGTTGTTAAACTAAATTAAATTTTGGACATCACGGGACAGCGCCAAGCGGCAACACATTTCGCTAAAGCTTGCGTCGGCTCTTACAATACGAACGAGACGCCCTAATAGAAATTATACCTACGAGAATTGAAATAGTAAAAACTTAAATGTCTTAGTAATATTACTAAATTACCTTGAATCCTACATTAATCACTAAAAAGGTAATACAGAACAAAACACAACATTCAGAAGTCCTATTGGATATATGTGTCCTACAGTTTACAAACAATATTTATGTTGCGTTAAACAATTCAGTTCTTATTTATAGTACCTAGCTTGAGTGTGGCATGCTCTCTTTATTATCTCTGCGGTGGTGGCATGTGCGTCGGGTCGTTACGTTCCCTAGGATATGGTTGAGTGAAGTGATGGCTGATTCATGTCATACTCGTGAACGGATGCCGCCTGTGGAGGCCGATCTGCTCTTGCTTACTTATATTTTTTAAAATTATTATTATACTCGTATACTTTAACTTTGTTTTTCTCAGACAATTTTTGACGTAAATTAGTACTGTATGATATTGTGAAAATTGAAATTGGTAGATACCTACCCGATGCAATTTTTTTAAACTTAGATATATAATATTTTTTAATTTTTTTGTAAGGTTTTTTGTGTTTTTATTTTTTTTGTGTTTGTTATATTAAAAGTGTCCTTTATGATAGAGCATTTTCATTAGAAATTCAGCGTCAAAAATATTGATTTTTGTTGTTTTGTTTGTTTCTTGTAAAAACGAGGTCGGTATAGCGATGAAACTGTAAAATTGTAACTTAGTAATGGATCTAAGTTATTATTCTCATGTTATCTTTTTACGGCGTTGCAATATCTATCTATCTAAGCTAACTAAACTAAACAAATCACACAAGCTTTTGTTATTTTAATACAATCTTAATTATTTAAGTGTTATTTAATGAGTCTTAAAAGACTCGTAATAATGAAGTGGTGAATATTCAAAAGTTTCAGTACAGATTATTAATTCATAAGCATCTCGAAGGTTTCTAAGAAATGTATGCTTTTAATAATAAAGTACAAAGATCTACCACGACACCTAGTAATATAATATTATGATAATTAATTATATACGATAATTACTAGTAATACAAAGTAATCGATCTTCTTGAAAGAAGAGATAGTGAGGTAGTAGTTCAAAGATTTTAGGTACAGTCGGCGGCAGATCAACCTACCCAAATCTGTTAAATTTCTCCAATGAATATTGATCCTTATAACCAAACAATAAAGTTCAAAATTGATTGTAGAAATTTGACAGTTTTGGGTAGGTTGATCTGCCGCCGTGTGTACATAGTATAAGATACAGTTGTTAATGTTGTTTTATGATACTGTCGAACTGTTTGCCTTTGTTATCTTTAGATATATAAATCTTCTGTGCGTGTGTATGTCATTGAACTCCTTCTAAACGGCTGGACTGATTTGGATGAAATTTTCTGTGTGTGTGTTCAAGTGGATTCGAGAATAGATTAGATTTACAATTGGACCCGGTAGGTGGCGCTGCTATAGGGGTCCATCATGGGATACGGGTGGTGTTCTTAAGCGGACGAATGATTGGTTTGTTTTGTTGTCATAGAAACTGTCAACGTTTTGTTTGTTTTGTTGTCATGGAAACTCTCAAAACGGTACGAAGTCCGCCGGTCAGCTAGTATTTATATAAATGTATCAATTTCTGATCATCCATTACTGATTCAAGCTTTAAGTATTTATTTGAAACTTTTAAGGATAATCATACAAAAAATACATATAAAAAGAAGAGTCCTGACCTACTCACTGACTGTCTCATCAATGTCCAGTCATTAGGTCTTTCTACTTTCTACTTTCTAGGTCCAAGAGATTACTCTTGGACCTAGAAAGTTGAAATTTTACACAGAGGTTCTCCGTAAGATGTAGACATGTGAAAAACGGGATCTTCCGAAATTATCACGGATTACGTAATACGTTTAGCCTACATAACTAGGAAGATTTGATAGAATTATTATTAATAGTTATATACAGTACTACAGTGGCCAAATAAAGCAGGTATCAAGTGTAGTCTTCAATTGGTAGTTTCAGATATTTTAGTTTTATGGATGCGTGCTTCGCGTTTGTTCGTTCCTTAGAAAATAGAAGAAGAAGAGAAGTAGAAGTGTAAAACGTGAAATAAACTCTCTTCAAAGGAGCCACCGTACCACCGTACGCTCAACACGAGGTTATTTTATAAGCATTACATCAGAATTGTCAAGTCGGCATTGCATAGGCAGTTTTCTAGAAGCCACGGGCAGCGATGACCACTTCCTAATAGAAGGCGTGTCTGCACGTTTACAAGTAAGAAAGAAAAAAACACCACCGTTTGCCGCCTGTCTAACATAAAAGTAACCACATTTTAATTGACTATTTTAACTCTCCAACTATATAAAAAATGAGCTACACTTTTTAAGTATCAGGTTGAAATACGTTAAAAAATTTCAACCCTCCATGAAAAATAGCGCAATCAGCTGACTGTTGGTTAGGTCTACAATTTTCATTGTGTTTTGACCCACGTCCCTCGAATAAAGTTGCTCAGTTTCATGAATGAAAAAAGCGACGTATAAAACTTCACAAAATTGCCGAGCAGAATAACGATCACCATAAAAATCCATTTTGACGAGGGGAATTTCAGCCAAGAGTTAATTTCGACAAGTTGCTGGAACTTTTGTTGTTTGCTCAACAAGTTAAATTGAAATTTTGGAAGACTAGCGCCTGTCCTGCTTGGTTGGCCATTTGGGAAGAAAAAACTTGATATTAACAAACTGCGAATGAGAGTTCTACCCAAACTCAGCAAACTTTTACAACATTTTATTTGAAAGTAAAAATAGAAGGAGAGTTGGTTAGGACGGTTAGTGGGTTGCTTTCGTTACCGTTACTGGGATGTTATGGAGGCTAACCTTAATCAGCTAACCTGCTCAGCCAAGACCTCTGATCATTGCTTAACTAGAAATTCGCATCACCAGACCATCGTGCTTGTGATCGATAATAATGCAGGTGACTGGTCCGAAACCGCGCAGGATCTAGTTAGGTGGACAGCTCTCGCATCGGAGACTAAAACACACTTCGCGTCGCTGAGCTATTGGAGTAAGTTAATAAATAATAATAATAAATAAATTATTTATTCATTCAGGTAACTTACGCCCATACAATAAAATAAAATACAATAAAATATCACATAAACAAAATAAAATAAAAATCAGAATACAATCAAAATTTTAAATTTAAATTAAATCAAAATTTAAAAACAAAATAAAAAAAAATTAAAATTAAAATAAAAAATTGGCCAATCTAAATTCAATAAAATAATTAATAAAATATCACAGAGATTAAAAATATGAATGCTTAAAATAACTAAGTTAAGAACTTGTTAAATTGCTCTGCTTCTGCTTAACACTAGGTAAAGCGGAGTCATTTGCCTACTTTTCGAATTAAAAAAAAATAATGATTACATATTCTTCTATAATAACAGCGGTACCAGAAAACCTTTTCGGTTTTGGTTTTTGTATGGTTTCGGTTTTTTATATAACGGAAATGATGCATGTGTGCTTACATATTCACGTATTACTTACATATATACTTTTCTAGAAATATACTTGCGGCCGTAATAACACGAAAAGGGCGTTAAGAGCTGGTGAGTGGGAATTTAAATGGAAAATTCCAAAATGGAGCAGCAGCGAAACAAAGGGCGGGTGTACGGACTGACACAGTTTTATACAAATGGACAGAGATGCGAACAAAACCCGACCTAAATTTAAACACACATGGGGGTTAGCCCCTTTCGGTCCGAAATTTGATTGCAGAAAATGAGTTTTGCTTTTAGAGAATTAATTTGAAGCTTGCAGAATGATGCAGCTAGCGCCCGTTAGCGAATACGTTGCGTCCGCGAGTAGTTTCATTTCACGTTGACGTAAATGTACCGACTTTTTATTTGACAAGGCTGTCTAAGTTTTCTTAGTTTAAATAAAATAAATATGATAGTTTATCAAAATTTTTGAGATACTGTGTTAAGATTGTCTGAGTTTTCTTAGTATAACTAAAACAAGCAAGCAAGCAAACAACCTATAATTGTCCCACTGCTGGGCAAAGGCCTCCATCATTGAAATCAAGTCATCGCTACAAATTGATGTGTAATGGCTTAATCACCACGCTTGCCAAGTGCGGGTTGGTGATCACAAACCTGGGCTATGCATCGAAATATCCGAAATACATTTTGCCCGACCTGGGAATTGAACCCGGGACCTTCGGGTATCAGGCCGAGCGCTCTGCTACTCGGCCATCGAGGCGTTAACTAAAACAATTTTTTTTTTTTTTTATATTAGAAGGAGGCAAACGAGCAGGTGGGTCACCTGATGGAAAGCAATCACCGCCGCACATGGACACCCGCAAAACCAGAGGAATAATAATAATATGATAATTTATCATAATTTACGATTTCATTTTATACGTCAGATAATAATGCCACGGTGTGACGGAGTGGTTAGAGCGCTCTGCCTCTGCTCATATCTCTAGTAGTCCTGGGTTTAATTCCCAAGTCAGGCTAAGTGTCTTTCGGATTTTTTTGTAGCATACCCCAGGTTTGTGATTACTAACCTGCATTGGGCAAATGTGATGATTAAGCCAATATATGTATAACTTGATTTAACCTCTGCAATAACGCTAGAGAATATTTTGACAGTGAAGAGCCTGATTTTAGTTTAGTTTCTGATAGGTCAATCCCAGGACTCCCATTATTTTCCGAGACAGAAAGTCACAGACACATAGCAAACGTTGTCTATTTCCAATTTACACGTCATACGTCTACGTACTTATTCCAACGTTATAAGTATTGTTTAGTGAAGTGGCGTGGGTGGAAGTCGCCACGTGAGTCCTCAAGCGCAGGCTCCTGTTTGCGTCACAAAACAGAAACTGGCAGCTAAACACTGATCATGTTTACATAAACAAATAAAGACTAATAAATTTTTTTTATGTATTATTTATAGACAAACTTCTAGGTCCAGTGGCTTGAGCAGTGCGCTGCTGACTGTTCTTCCGTCGCGTCGTTCAGTTATTCAATTCATTCAATAAATGATTTGTATTTGTACATCAAGTAAGTAAAAAGTAAAATAAATAGCCTGCAACTGTCCTACTACTAGGCTAAGGCCTCCATCATTAAAATTAAGTCATCGCTACAATTGATGGGTAATGGCTTAATCAGCACGCTTGCTTAAATGCGGGTTAGTGAATGGTGAACACAAACCCGGGCTGTGCATCTAAAAATAAAAAATATGATAAATATAGGTATCTACCTATATCTACATTAAAGTTACATAGTTATAGATACTAGTGGTCGCCCAGTGGTCGAAATTAGACCGTAATTTTATTAAGGCTGCACGGATTTCCTAAGCAATGAAAAATTAAAAAGATAGAATGTGAGTTTGGATTGGCATTGACAGATTTCGGCCGCTCCTCTTCCATTTTTGAAAAGAGTGTTTATGCGTGTTAAATACATGGTAGTGTGTGTGATGTTTGTTTTATTGATTTAATGTATCTTTATGCATAATTTATAAAAAAATATTGACATTGGGATAACCTTCTCTATATAAACTATAAGTGTGCGTAAAATTTCATACTACTCCGTCCGCGCAATTTTCGTAAAAAGGGGTACAAAATTTTGCTTCACGTATTCATAATATAGATTTAAATTTGATACAGATCTTTTTTCGATTTACGCTTTCGAAAGTATCACAGACGTGTACACAGATACGTGTATATAGGTACTTAGATACGTTTACGATTATAACCAGAAAAGGGTAGCTGGACCACAAAATACGGACACCGTAGAAGGCAAGCTTCAGCTTCACAAACGCGTTCAAGCAACTCATACAGCTTATCTCTCCTAGCCGATTCCGACTACAGCGACCGCTTTTATGGGCTGCCGTCTCGGAGGTTCTGTTTGCCCTTTGGTGCGTTCGCAAGTGACTAATATAGCCATTTTTTGCGAGAAGAGTGCGGTTGCACTTAGGACAGGTCAAGATTCTAACGCAATAATTGTATGAAATAGCCGCAGGTGGTCGGGCTTTGAGTTCATTTCGTTAAAAGTCTAGCTCTTCTACTCGTTTACCCTCAAAAGCGTATATAGATCTTCTGCTTAAGGCAACGCACCGCTAAACAATAAATCTCATACGGAGCGTTTGCGCCCCGTACCATAAGAAAAACTGTTTTTTTTCTTTCAAATTAAAACTACAAATTATTTTAAAAAAATGTACTACGATATTGCAGTGTGTGTTAAGACTAATCTACTAAGAAAATTTAGATGCTTAAATCGGTCTGGTTAGCTTGTAAAATGCAAATCTATGTTATAAAAGAGGTTACTTTGATATTTTTTTCTCTGTTATAAAAGTTAACAAATCGTGTTTCTGCAACTAGCAAAATGAAGTCAATTAAATGAAAAATCATGTCATCAAATATCACTTTCATATGTTTTGTAATTGTTGGGAAAAATCAAGATCCCCGCCACGTAAATTTCCAATGCGTCGCCTTGTCCGGTGCAAGGGGTCTGTGTGTGTTTTGCTCGAGCGCGGAATATATTAAGAGGAAACACTTAGGTCGTTTTTCCATACAAACGTAGTCCCCTGTTTCCGAGCCTGCTCCTGTTTACTACCCTTGAGCGATATAATAGCTATAGAATTACCCTTGAGCGATATAATTGTAAATAGAAATCACTGTTCGCCGTTCATCGGTACAAAGAGAATATTTTCAGCCGGTACTTTTTCCTCCCTGGATAATACTACTAGAGCAATATTTTTTTTCCAAAAAATCTATGGCCGCTATTGCCATGTCCCTATGGTTTCCTTTTTTCATAAATTAATTATTAAAAAAGATATGAACCTTTAAAAACCTTAAAAATTGGCCAGTTTTCCGCTGTGTTCAGACATCCAGTAAACAAATTTGACGAGATTATATAAAAAAACAAAACATAGGGACACAGCCAAAGCCTTTCTTTAATTTTTAATGAAAAAAGTAATTAAATCGGTCCAGTTTTGGAGGAGGAATCAGGGGACTACGAAACGTTGATTTTGTCTACTTTTCATATATAGTTTTCAATTCAGTCGACCTTAGTATTTCCTCTTAAGCTGACTTTCTGGATCTCTTCATTTTGTGGCCGGAGTCTGAGCAGGTATTCATTTATTTATTTTTTACTGGCGGCCCGCCCGCAACACCCTTATCCCCTGATCCCTGGGGAATTTTTAAAATCCACCCTTAACGGATATTCACACCTACATTTTATATGTAGACACGCACACACAAGTATGCTACGCTAGCGGTCCATCCCTGCTTCGCACGGGTGGACATTTTTTTGAATATAGCCTATGTTACTCAGCTCTAATGTAGCATTCTAAAGGTGAAAGAATTTTTTAAATCGTTCTAGTAGTTTTTGAGTTTATTCGTTACAAACATACATACAAAAAACACAAAGCTGTCCTCCTTATTATATTATAGTATAGTATAGTATATTATAATATTATAGTATAGAAAAGTGAAATACCATTAATAGATTTCTACTTTTTATTTTCAAGTGCTAATTGCTGCACTGAAGCTAAATTAAATATTTATAAAATTTACAAAATACAGTGAAAAAATTAAACTGACCGCTATGCTACCGGGAAGGCTGACGTAGACGCTTAAATTACAAAAGCAGTGACAAAATTCAGCGTCTACGTCAGCCTTCCCGGTAGCATAGCGGTCAGTGCAGCCGCCCGGATTGCGGAAGACCCAGGTTCGATTCCTGGCTGGGTCGGGTAGGCGTTTAATTTTTTCACTGTATTTTGTAAATTTTATAACCATTACTAGACTTATCTACAGGATGCCAAGTGCGAGTTTCATTCGGTATTCGATCACGTTAACGTAAACGAGAATTTGTATGGCAAAATGTTAACTCCTCTCGTATGCCGCCAGGAGGCGCTGCTTCAATGCCATACTAATTTTCGTTTTCGTAAACGTAATTGAATGAATACGGATAGTAAACAAAACTCACACTAGGCACCCTGACTGCAAAATCTCAGGAACTTTGGAACAACAAATTCTCAAATTTGCTGTTCCAAAGTTCCTGAGATTTTGCAGTTAATTATTTGGCTGATTCTAGAGGGTGTAAATAATAATACCTATGTGGCGGCTCCACCTACCCCATACGCCGCACATTATTTGACACGAAGCAAATACCTTCTCAAACCGTGTCAACAGATGGCGCCACAAACGCAAACCAACGACGTCGCCATACTACGACGATAAATAGTATGGGAAGCCTGCATCGCTGTAGCGAAGTTTCACCATCCCCTTCGCTATATACAGCACTTTCAACTAACATCCGTTGGACCTCGGTCCCCGAGCTATACCACCCAGCTCGGAGGAAGATCTTCCCTTTGCCTTCCTCAGTGTGGCATCAACTCTGCCATCGGCTTCCTACACCTATGTAAAGATTAGGAAGATTAGGAGATAGGCCACACAAAAGCTACATCTATAATTCTGATTAAAATGAGTCCCGAGACTGCTTTGAGTCATCGTCATCATCATCCTCATTTTATGTCCCCACTGCTGGGGCACGAGCCTTCCCTGTACCACAAGGCGAAATAGTTGTTAACGACTGTTAATGCAGCCGGGACCAACGGCTTTACGTGTCTCCCGAAGAATGGAGTAGTAGATCGAGATGATATACATTTTTGGTCACCGATCCGATGACTGGCCTCCGCGGAGATTGCTTAACCTTAGCAATCGCAGACTGCACTGCCTTGAGCGCCTCCTCCTTTGTGTATTTTTCGCTATTTCATATAGTTTTACCTAGATTTGGCCCTTTCACGCGCACTTAGAATATTCACTCTACCTTTTGTGTAAGCGGTTCAACAAAACAAACTACAAAAATCAAGCCATCATGAAAACTGGATTGCATTTGTTTGACTTGACTTTTCGAAAACAAATACTTTCGTACTTGGCGTGCTGCAGCCGGCGCTTTTAAAGTTATTAAAAATATGTCGCACTTTTTTTTCATGCGGCGATTCAACTTTTTAACAGAACTGAATACATACGGATTTGAGATTTCTATGAAAAATAAAATTCCTCTTGTTTTCCCACATAACTTTATCGGGTCTGGATGATTGCGTCTCGTATAGATTAAGCCCCTTACAAATAAACAAAGAATAAAGTCCGAATAGTTATTCCATATTTTGTTCCTGTCATGTAAACGTCAATATAGAGACAAAACACGGGATAACTATTCGGACGGGACTTCTTGGCGAGAAAGTGAAGCGTCATGTCTGCGGTTTTGTCTTATTTTCCAAAATTTGTGTTAAGTCGAATATTAATGTGAAATAATGGTGGATTATTAACCGTTAAGTGTTCGTGAGAGTGCATAAGTGTTGGCAAATGAAACAAAACAGTGCAACGTCACTTTTCAAATTCTCTCAAGAAGCTCGCGTGAGGACTTAGTAAAGCCCCACATCTTTACTGAGATACTGGAGGGGTTGGGGGGTATATCATTTCTCACTTCCCATTTCTAATATCATTCATCATCATTTATGGAAATATTGTTTATTTATGTATTACTTGTACGAAAAATTACTTTGACACTGGCTAAATGTGCTAATCGCACAAAGCCATCAACTAAAAAAAAATTGTTTTGTTTATTTGTAAGGCACTAAAGGTATATGTAAAGAAGAGTCCTAGGAACGCATTTATTTGCCTTTATGTATTATGTTTCAGTTCATTCATTCAGTATTTTATTATTATTTACCAGTAAGTATTACTATTTATTATTATTTATTCGTCCGTACTTCGGAAGGCTCGTAAAGAAGTTGATACCGGCTGCATTAGCAGTCGTTAACAACCGCCAATCCGCACTGGGCCCGCGTGGTGGTTAATGGCTCGTTCTCGCTGCAGTGTTTCCATCTATAAATACGGACCACGGACCCTGCAAAGGGTTCGAACGTCAGGATAAACATTAATTAAAAGTAATGTGTTAAATAAACGCGAGTAGATCAGTAAAAGTTGTTTCATTTCAATCATTAAAAATAGGTATTTAAGCAACTGATTTTTGACTTAAGCAACGTTTAAATGTAAACCACCTCATTCTCATCACCTCATTTTTATGTCCCCACTGCTGGGGCACGAGCCTTCCCTATGGATGGATAGGGAGAACGGGCCATAAACCACCACGCGGGCCCAGTGCGGATTGGTGGTTGTTAACGACTGCTAATGCAGTCGGGACCAACGGCGTTACGTGCCTTCCGAAGCACGGACGAGCTCGAGATGATAAATTTTTGGTCACCCATCCGATGACCGGCCTTTGCAAAAGTTGCTTAACCTCAGCACTCGCAGACCGGGCGTATTAACCGCTGTGCCAACGGGCTCCTATATCACCTACTATACCTTTTTCATAAATTTCGGGATCCCATTCAAACATAAGACAGTGTGCAATAACTTTCATACCAATAAGCTAATTCTAATGAAACCACCTACTTCCTAGTTGTCATTCATTAAAAAATTTATGACATTCCATGTTATTTTTTAGCGACGATAACTAATGTCAAACACCGGGTTACGGTGTCGGTCACTGGCGCCATTACGATATAAAGGCTATAATTACTTTAGTATTAATAATAAATAATAAATGTTTTCCACACTCACACCAATTATCTAGCCCCAAGAAAAGCTTCTCGATAAATGGTTAACGGACAATGGATAAACATACTTAATATACATAGGAAACACCCAGACCCGAAACAATATAGACAAACAGGTATTTCTAAATTGACCCGACCGGGGATCGAACCTGGGACCTCAGAGACAGCAACGCCATGAAAACCGGTGTGCAAGCCACTCAACCAAGGAGGTCGTCAAAAATACGTAGACGAGTTTCTGTCAATCCCTATAGAACTGTAGACGCCGTTATTGATCCTAGCTACATTGGGTCTGTATTATTAGGCCAAGGGCATATAACGCTGTGTGCATCGTGTTGCGAAGTCGGGTTTTCTATTTATGGAAATAAAATGGCAATCGAGTATTTTTTTTCCATTATAGACAGCTCGTCAAACGACTACATCCCACCTGATGTTAAGGAAATGGAGTCCAGACGCGAAGATAACTGGTGCAGCGTGAAAACAAACGTATCATCAGTTAAGGGGACGCATTGGAAATTTACGTGGCGGGGCTCTTGATTTTTCCCAACAATTACAAAACATATGAAAGTGATATTTGATGACACGATTTGTCAACTTTTATAACAGAGAAAAAAATATCAAAGTAACCTCTTTTAAAACATAGATTTGCATTTTACAGGCTAACCAGACCGATTTAAGCATCTAAATTTTCTTAGTAGATTAGCCTTAACACACATTTCAATACTGTAGTTAATTTTTTTAAATAATTTGTAGTTTTAATTTGAAGGAAAAAAAACAGTTTTTCTTATGGTACGGGGCGCAAACGCTCCGTACGAGATTTATTGTTTAGCGGTGCGTCGCCTTAACCTCACTCTGCTGGCCCACAAGGTGTAGGGATCCTGGTTTTCTTATCATGGTACCACCCTTGAGATATTTCCTTTCCAACAAAAAAAGAATCATCAAAATCGGTTCATAAAAGACGAAGTTATCCGCAAACACACATAAAAAATATATAATATACCCTACTCGTATATTAAATTATAAGAAGCTAAGTACGAAATAATAGATTATATAGTAGTCTACAATTTTCCAAAATAAAACAGCAATCTGAGAAGTAAAGCAGCTAACTAAATTAATACAAACAATTGAATTTCTATTTAATTGTGTCTCCACGGCGCCGGCAGCGCGGCGCCGTATATTGGGCAGTGAATGTGTTAACTGTATTATATATTTTTTATATCATAGAAATCCAGTCATCGCTACAATTAATGGGTAATGGCTTAAGCACCACGCTTGCCAAATGCGGGTTGGTGATCACAAACCCGGGCTATGTATCAAAAAATCCAAAATACATTTTGCCTGACCTGGGAATTCAACCCGGGACCTTCGGGTATCGGGCCGAGCGCTCTGCCAGACGGCCACCGAGGCGTTACAGTAGTTATATTGTTTACTAAAGTTTACGCGAACACTACACATTTAAATAAAACAGTATTAAATGAGGAGCTCGATGGCGCAGTGGTTAATGCGCCCGGTCTGCGAGTGCTGAGGTTAAGCAACCTTCGCAAAGGCCGGTCATCGGATGGGTGACCAAAAATTTATCATTTCGACCTTCTCCGTGCTTCGGAAGGCACGTAAATATCTACGTTGGTCCCGGTTGCACTAGCAGTCGTTAACAACCACCAATCCACACTGGGCCTGTTCTCCCTATCCATCCATAGGGAAGGCTCGTGCTCCAGCAGTGGGGACATAAAACTGAGCTGATGATGATGATGATGACTATTAAATAGAGCAGATCTGTAACAGTTGTTTTATTTAAATAAATATCCAGTCGCAGTAACGTGAGCACAATCTGGGTGACATGGCGCATACAACTTATGCCTAAATATCGGATACATACTACAAAAGAGTACTGTAGTCACAGTATTACCATTTCATACAGTAGGGCATCGCCTTTGATGTGGGGCGATGCCGCCGCCCGCGTAGGTATCTACGCAATCGTTCGCCGATATGCAATGGTTGTCACAAAATTCGAAATCAAATAATCGTTAATATTTTTATAAAATAATCATTTATTATCAAGAATAAACTATATACATATTTTCAAATGTTGCACTGCTAAATTAACGTGAAGGTTTATTTTTAGATTTCAATTTTCTATTATCAAAACGATATATAGAATTCGCATTCGGATTGCTTAAAAAATGAAAAAAAAAGAAACAAGTCAAATTAAGCTAAATCTTAAATATAAACCCTAAAAAATAGGTGAACATAGAACCTCCTCTTTAACTGTTGGTTTAAATAAATCATATAACAGTTGGATATTAGACCAATACCTACTCCTTCTGTGTCCGACGTCCCAACTACTCCAATAAGTTGTAAACATAATGATTACACTTTGCGCAAGAGCTTGCGCCGTAAAGAATACATATACTTACCTACACTAGAAAAACCCGCTAGGTTGAAGTTAGAGTTACGAAGTAACTATTTAGTAAGGAGAGCCCGTTGTGCAACTGTGATACAGATGCTAACGATACCATCTTACATCTAAGGCAAAACAAAAACTAGAGCAAAAGATAGATAGTCTCGTTAACAAAAATTCGATTCAATTGATAATTGAGAATAAAAACACAGAAATAGCCTAATAAAATATATGGAGGCTGTTGTAGATATACGAAATAAAAACAAGTGAAAATTGTAGTGTTTGTGATGAATTCGAATTTGATATTTGTAATTGTATTAGTTAATAGTTATGGTTGTAAAAACGTTCATTATTAATCAATGAGAAGTTGGCAAAATAAATAAAAGAAAAAGAAAAAAGAAACTATTTAGTCATCTAAGTCTATGAAATTTTAAATTCTTGTTGTGTTTCGACGTCGACTTACAACAGTATACAGAACAACGTGTATGCCATTCTAATCAATAGGAATCACTGAACGTAAATTCAAAAAACGTTTAAAATACGCAGTACGCGCACGTGGCTGCACTTCACGGTAGCTACCACAAACTGCGCTTGTTTGTGGTACACTCGCCGCAGCGCCCGCTTCCCCTCGGGTTCCCCTCCCTTGCTCTGCGAAAGTACCTTCGATGCGCAACTGTATGCTTGCTAAACTGTGCTGTAGTGGTACTGTGGAAATTGAAACTTTTACCTGATGTAAATTTGTTAACTTAGATTTTTTATTTTGTTTTTTTACATGTTGTTTATTTGTGTTTATTTGTAATGGAAAGTGTCCTGTTATGATAGGGCATTTTCCAATATTTTTGACGCTGTAAGGGAGAAAAGAGCATGACACTTGCTGAGTTTCTTGCCGGTTCTTCTTAGTACAAGATCTCCCGCCTAAAGTAGACTTCGAACCGATGGCATATTGACATTCACAAGAGCTACTTGACTAAACTGAATAAATTATTTTGAATTTTGAAAAAATATAGTAACAACACGTAACAACGTTCATAATTATTCTATGTACAATCACGAAAACTAACATGTACACACTTTTGACTATTTTGACTCTTATCCCATTTTATTAAGAACTGTGTACATGTTAATGCCACTCGTGACTGTGCCTAATATTAAACAAAGCACTTTTCATCCATTCACAGCACAGGCTCGTTAACATTGCCTGCGGTTCGTTAGTTCCCATTAATTATTCTACGATACATTCACCCACGATCGGCAAACAGTAGCGTACTCATCAATAGCCTTGAGCAAACATGTAAAATTAACCTCTTCAACGTTAGCCCTACTCGTATTATTAGTATTATGTTCAAAACGTCAACGTAAGCACCACATATTTTAATGAACATGCTGTGATGATCTGTTGTCGTAAAGATTCTAAACTCATGAAATAATGAAAAAATTAAAGAACAAACTGAGTAGATATCTACAAATTGTTACATTTTCATATTTTTGATCATATTGAATTTAATTTTTTAGGAAAAAGGTATAAAGGGGTAATTAGGCCACAGAGCAAAAAAAAAAATTTACTGGTTTAAATGCTTTACGCATACACCTGGGCGACCCCAGGTTATGTGGGACACTCCTCTTCAGACTAACCTGACACAAATAGTTTGAGTTTTGCTACCTTACGACGACAGCCATAACCAATAGTTTAGTGTCCTTCCCAAAGCACGGAGGACCAGGCGATATTTAATTTATTTACCCATAAGAAGACCCGGCGTTGTGCAAACTTGTTTATTTTTTTTGGTGAAACGAACGCGCTAGCCACTGCGCCATTAACTAATATGATGAATATGAAATAAGCTAAGATTATAATGTATTGTATGCGGATCGTGCTTAGTGGCGTGCACTTGGAGAGGCCTATGTCCAACAGTGGACGTGTGTAGGCTGATGACGATGATGATAATGTATTATTAATATTAATTTAATAATTTGACCTATATTAACAAACATCGGTTAAGTTACAATCGTTTAGCGATAATATAGCAAGTCACATGCACAAAGCACAGTTGCCTTAATTAAGAGCAAATGACATCCCAAACCTAAACTATAAAGTAAACCGTTAAATAAAATTATTTAAAAACTTATGCCAGGTTAATATGCCAAAAATTATTAAATGCCAGGTTAAAATTACATAATTTATGCCAGGTTAAAACGCCTATGAAACATTGCACGTACGCTACGCCGTAGTCCCAGCAGTCACGGAGCGAGTCGTGTTGACTTGTTAAAGTCGCGTGCTGAGACAGCGCACTAAACAAAGCGTTGTTGGTGTGTGCGCACATCGCGTTTCTGTCAGTTTGCATAGGCAAACGCGAGCGGATCCGATGCTGATGTACATTAAATTGTGTTGTAATGTACACCAGCCACGGTACGGAATAGTTGTATATTAGATTAAAGGTTTATTAGCAAGTAGCCGTTGGATGCGAGCAGCACAAAACCGGTCGGTGCGGAGATCTTTGGGGCATGCCTTTGTCTAACAAATTACGTTCTTATCTGAGACGATGATGATTATTATAAAAATTTTGGCCCAATTGCCACATATCATTGGATGTTTTGATAACTGGACATTATGGCAATTAGACGTTTTAGCAATTTGTTGTTTTGACACCAGGATATTATGACAACTGGTCATTTTACCAATTGGGCGTTATTGTCTTGTCATTGACACACTGGACATTCTGACACTTGGCCCAATATACCCCGGAGGCCTAGTAGTATCTATCACGTATGTGTGTACAGATCACTTGTTGCGGTCCAAGAAAAAAAACCAGTTACTACTAGATATTGTATATTGCATATCACTTAGATAAATACTTAAACTAGCTGACCCAGCAGACTTCGTATCGCTTTGACAGTTTCTGTGTCAACAATACAATCAAATCGTTTCTATGACAAAACAAAGAAATCGTGGATTATTTTGTATTAAAAAAAATGTTTGGGGTGGACCACCCTTATCACTTAGGGGTATAAAAAATAGATTACGACCGATTGTCAGACCTACCGAATATACATATAAAATTTCATAAAAATCGATCAAGCCGTTTGGAGGAGTATGGCAACTCACATGTGACACGAGAATTTTTTAAATAGAAGAAGATTACTTGTAGGGATACGAATGGTGACTGCGGCTACGATATATGCTACGCTGCTACGACTACGGACTAAATTGCTAACTCAACGCCATGTCGCTACAATAATGATGGTAATGACGATGATCACAATTAAGATGAAATAAAATGTTTAATGGCGATTAGGCCGAGTTGCACTGGCCGTGGCCAAGGGCTTATTGTTTTTGGAGTCAGTTGGCGTTTGCGTTAAGCCCCGGTTATTAACATTTTGTTTATAATAGGAAACTAGGCAGGTCTTAAGGAACCTTTCAATATAGACAGATGATGACAACTGTGGAGAAGGGCTTATTGTACTAATCTGTATAGGGTTTACAGTTCACAATCGGATTACCTAGAGAGTAAGATATCAAAGAGACAGGAAGAAAGAAACGCCATTTATTGACACAGCACATAAAGTACGGTCAATACATACATAAATCACCGTAACGATGACTCGGCATTCCAAAAACTACTACAGATGATTATAAAAAAACTAAGAGTCACCTCTCACGTTCTCTCGCCACATCAGTCCTTTTAAATAAAACCATTTATTGTACAAACAGAATTGAAAAATATTTTCCCATTTATTAGATATACCCGAATTCGATTTGGTACTCCACAATAGATTGATTGGAACCGTTTCCCACGAACGAACCGACAAACGCCACACTCGCATCGTTCAAAAGCTTCAACCAAAATATATTCAAGTCGGGTCAGCCAATGTTGTATCACACAGCGTATCAATCATAGCGTTTAACAAATCCAACATAATTCTCTGAAAGGGGAGTGAGCGCGCCAAAATAGACCTTTATTTCTGTTATAAGAATAAAACTGTCATAGCCACAGGACAGAATAAACAGTGGGGGGATGGGAAATGAAGATACTTTACAAATAAATAAATAAAAAGGAATACTCGTCTCCCGAGGCCTGGGTAACGGCCCTCGTTTGGTAAACACCATTACAGGTCCCTATAAACCCGCCAAGATAAGATGAATAGGGATCGTGACCGTAAAAATGGATATCGGGTGTTTTCTTTACGTTCTGGTGTAAACCCGTGCGAGCGCGATATAGCGTCCCACCAAGGTGGAACCTTTTCCCTTTAATATAAAAGTGGGATCAGCAATTGCGTGATTTAATTTGTTTTCTGTATTCCAGTAAGGGAGATTGTTTAGATAAAGGCGCACCCGAAATCACTTAAGTTCTGATGAATGGACTATCTAAATTTATCCATATCTTCATTCGTAGAAAAATCTTTCATTCAATAATTTGATTTATTCAGTTGGCATATATCACTATTCATCATTTAAAATCATTTCAATTCAAATCATCAGTTTGTAAGCGTCCCACCGCTGGACTTTAGTCTTCCTATTGCCTTGACCTGTCGATCCAGACCACGGAATAGATAAATAAGGTGGTCCAGACAGAGTTCACGAGAAAATTATTTTTTGATAGTAATTATATTAATACACACAAGAGATTTTGTAGATTTTTAGATACAGCAAGTGTCACACAACAAGTTTTAGTTGTATAACTTATCTGTTAGGGACCAAACTGTGAACAGGCATGTTAATAAGCGCCTTTTGTCCAGCTCTGGAATGGGTAGATTCAAAATAGTAAAAACTTGAACATGGCTCTATGAAAACTGATAAATAAGTAACAAACAGGAAAGAGAGCGTTTCATTCAGCGTGTTGCAGAGAAAGATCCGATAAGTTTGTTATTGAGACACGAATATCTTTTGAAAAATTCTCTTTTGTAACATCCTTTAAGCACACGCCAAAGCGAGCTTGCAGCAGAAATATTCAATAAAATGCTCAGAGAATGCTACACTAGGTAACAATGTCTCAAAATGCTTCGCCCGCTCTAAAGGTGCCTGTCATACACATTGCGCTGAGGTATTGTGTTTCAGTCGAAATCTGTTGACTGGTAAACACAGCATTTCGACTCGATACACACTCACGGTACGAAACTTTCCGGCCAAAATGCGAGCTGAGTGGCTATTCGCGGAATGTATTGCACGGTTCTGTTTGTACATATGAAATCTAGCGTTTCTGTGTTTCGAGTAAACTTCCGTCTGTGTATGTAACTGAACGATGGTTATTAAGACATTTAGTATAGTAGGTATATATAAGTCAGACTGTTGAACGTTATGATTGTCGTATCATTGTAATCATTATATTTTGCTTTGTTAGAATCCCAACAATTCCACAATAACTAAAAACTACATAATTCACAAATGACATTAGAAATGTTGTTGCCTTTATTATTATCAAATGGTCACTCTTTGTCTTTCATTCTCAGCAAAGTGATTTTTTTTAGCAAAAATACGTATTTTGTACTGCTTGAATAACAAAAAGGCCATTACTTATGCAAACTACTGCCGAGCGAACAGCGACGACAAAAAAGAGACGAAATTTCCACTACAAAACTACTGGATGTAAATCACGAAAAACGAAGGAATTCCGGAACGCCACTAGAGGGCCCAAATGCATCAGCCGCAAGTCCATTCCGCTGCCAAGTGGCGCATCCTGATGTACAAACACTGCTACGGCACGTAGCTCACGCTACGCCGTAGCAGTGTGATATCAAAGCGATATCACTGCTCCAACACTACGAAGTATCATACCGCGGCAATCAAACTGAGAGCTTTTAGAACGATATGTGTTCTGAAAATTTCCACGTCTTTGTTCCAAGGAGCCACAATGGGGATACCGATGTTTATCCACTTCAATCTATTTTACGGGTGTACCGAATTGAGCGTTTGGGTAGGGACTATAATTAATCTGTTCATGTCACTTCGATTACGATTCAACTGGAAAACAATTTATTTATCATCCGCAAGTATTGGCGGTTGACTGTTGAAAAAAAATGAGTGATGGTTATTAATACACTGAGTAGTTATGTACGCGACGTTTAGTAAATTCGGTTATTGTTAATAGAAAATTCGTTAAATATTAGTCATTATAATATGCAAATAATACGGTTTACGGCGGTCATTCATGAAAATCTGCGGCCAACATTTCCAGTATTCAACTCATTCCGACATTCTCTGTTGCACTAGTTGTCTGTAGGATTCCAACAGCCAGTGTAGTGCTTTGGTTGAATGATAAATTGGCACGGGGAGGCGATAGATGCGGAATTCATTGTTTGTTTAAAGATGTTGGGAAAATAAAACTAAATGTTGGGAAAGCTACTTTCAAGGACGAAGAACTAATACAATAATTGGAAAAAATACTTTCAAATAATGAGGACAATTTTTTTTATGGGCTTCCAACTGATTAATGAAACATGCTTTAAAAACATAAATTGCAGCTTACAAATAAATTGTAGCCTTACATAATATATTAAAACACAATTGTTTTACCCAATTCTATTTTAAATGACAGACATGCCTTTTAACTTAAGGAGCAGGCTCAAATCTTGCTCGTGGAAGCAATGGTAAAAAAAAACAATATTTTAAATATAAGAAATAATTTCAAATTTTATTGTACACACGGCGGCAGATCAACCTACCCAAAACTGTCAAATTTCTACAATAAATTTTGAACTTTAATGTTTGGTAATAAGGATCAATATTCATTGGAGAAATTTGACAGGTTTATAGGAATATTGATGTAAATTCTCTAATTCAGATTTTAATACGAATTACTAACACGTTACTATTCGGTTTCAAAAATATAAACTTACAGTCAACAATAAAAGAATTACATATAAATCTTTCCACCTAATTAGTTCGACGATTCATTAAAAAAATAAAAAAAAAATAGCTTTATTTCTCAATTACATTTTACATAGTATTGAGACACCCCAGTAAGTAATGTAATACTCGTATTGGGGATGACTCGCTCTTTCCCAGGACAACAGATAACATTGAGAAATATAAAAAGCAAAAAATATAAAGAAAAGGAACGTGCATGTGTGTGTGTGAGGGTGTGAGGGTGAGTGTGAGTATGTGTGTGTATGTGTGTGTGTGTGTGTGTGTGTGTGTGTGTGTGTGTGTGTGTGTGTGTGTGTGTGTGTGTGTGTGTGTGTGTGTGTGTGTGTGTGTGTGTGTGAGAGAGTGTGGGTGTGTTGGTATGTATTTACTTAAGATCTTATTAGGTTTATTTGTTTAATATTATATTATAGGAAATCAGAAGTGAAAACGCTTAAAAAAATAACAATTTTTATTAACCTAAAGATTACAATCGAAACAAAATATAACGAAATTAACACAATTCAAAATCAAACATGACACTCAATAATAATAGCAAGTAAACTAGGGAATATCACCGCGTGGAATTTGCAATATGTCCGACCGGTCCGATGTTCAGCAGCAAAGTGGGCGCAAGCAGCCACGGGTCTTGTTTTTATACAGGACGTGCGGGTATTACCCACTCCTATTTTCTCTGACTCCTAACACGGCTTCTCCTGACACCCTGACGTCCTCGTCAGGTATCAGCTTACAGGTCACTATCGGAGTCGCTTAGTTCCAGCTCAGGAAGGTCATGCTGTGTTGAAGGTCCAGGTTGAGGTGACTCTGGTATATCCAAAGTAGGCATGTCCAATGCGGCAGCTGGGCCCGGCTCATCGTGTATGGGAAGTTCTTGCCCTGGTGCTTCGGGAGTTTCATCAGCTCGTTCGCTTGCTATGGAAGCAAAGTACAAGGGCAATAGTTAGCAATGGTAACGTCTCCCAATATTATACAAGTTAGATGTTAGTTATTGTTAGATCAGTTAACCCATAATCACCATGTTGCGACCAAAGAGTAAGTTTAGTAACAGGCTCTTAAGTCACAAATAAAAATAAAAAATAAAAAAACACACTCTTAGTCATAGTCATGCGAGGGACACGAGGCGATGGAAAACTGATTTCTTTAGAATCAAAAGCATCCATCCCCCGTGGCCAGAGAGGGTCACAGGTGGTTGCCGTGAGACAACCCACCCTTCAGTGACCAGAACAGAGGTACCGTGGTGCAAACTGACTCAAGGAGACCAATCCCACCACAGCACAAAGAGGACTGAGGCAACCCGCAGGCTTGCGCACTCAATCAGAAACCAGAAAGTGATACAGATCACTAAAATGAGGGCTATAGCATAGCCAGACGCAGCGCCACAAGCTTACCCTCAAAGAAAGCAAAGCAAGCCTCGGGGGTCCATTCGCCCCTCCATGGCACCATAAACTGGGCAGCAGCATACGTTGTCTTCCCATACGCGCCAGCCACTAATCGCAGCTCATACCGTCCATTAGGCATGGCCCGAGCGACGCGATACGGGCCGCGCATGCCGGGGTCCAGCTTCCCACGTGACTGAGCATACTTGATAACATACACCAATTCACCTTCCTGAAACACACGAGGAGGACTCCTGCCCTCGTTAACATAAGCGTCTTGGTCAGATTGACTTTTTGACAGCCGCTCGGCCGTCCTTTGCCTTACCATCTCTCTACGACCTTCACGGTTAGCACCCGTAGGGTGCATTGCGACATCTCGCACTAGTACCCGAATAGCTGGAGTGGCACTCTCGTGACCAACAAGTAAGTTCAAAGCCGAAGTCTGAGTAGTTCGCTGCTTCGCAAGATTAAGAATCAGCTGTAACTGCCACAACTCGTCAGCCCACTCGCGCTTTCTGTGGTTCGTCTCAATTCGGAGCATATTGAGAACAGTGCGAATATAACGTTCCACCTGCCCATTAGCGTGATGCATTTCTGGCGTTATATGGTGAACTTCGATCCCTAAGACTTGCATCCATGAAGTGAAACCGATCGACTCAAACATTCGACCTCTATCAGAAACAATCATACGAGGGGTACCAAACAAAGAAAAAACATTTTGGAAAACGCGTTTCAACTCTTCCAGATCTTGTCGAGCGATAGGTGTTAACAAACAGAACTTAGTATATGCATCTACTACTACCATGACGTACTTATAGCTCTTGGACTCCGGAAGAGGACCCAGTACATCAGTATGTAAAGTGTCAAAAGGTACATCTAGTTTAGGCCAAGAAGTTATAGGCTGGAGCGGCGCACGAGGCACCCTTTTATGAGCAACACAAGTTAAACAATGAGCAATGTATTTCTTAACAAAAGCTCTAAGGCCAGGGAACCAAAAATGCCTTAAAATTAAATCGACTGTCTTATCGGTACAGATATGTCCATGCTCATCATGGAAAATTCTAAGAAGGCTCAAACGATAGCCCTTCGGTATATAACAGAGGAGCTTAGGTTCCTTACCCGTACAATTGTGCCGATAATACAGGATGTCGTTACGCTTAACATAACGCGATGCGTCCAGCTCGCCCTGGTCAAGAGCCCTTAGCAAATTACGGGTCTCTTCGTCTCCGGACTGAGCGATCTGGGCCCAATTACGCGGCCTTTCGATAGTATTTACCGTGTTACATGGGTTTCGGCTTAGGTAGTCCGCGTGCGGCAACATAGCGCCCTTTCGATACAGAATGTTGAAATTAAAATCTTGAAGGTAGACCCACCATCTCGCCACACGCGGTAATAAATCTCGCTTATTTTGTGTTGCTTTAAGAGCATTACAATCAGTTATTACAGTAAAGGGGTTACCGATGAAATAATGTCTAAAATGTCTAAGTGCTTTTACTACAGCCAAGGTCTCTAGTTCGTAAGAATGATATTTTGCCTCGGCTCCTTTAGTCACTTGGCTGTAGTAGGCCACCACATGTTTCCTATCGTCTTTGTGAACCTGCAGCAGGACTGCGCCATAGCCGATACTACTTGCGTCCGTGTGGACTTCAGTAGGTAGTTCGGGATTAAATATTGCCAATACCGGCTCTGTAGTTAAATACGTAATGACTTCCTGGCGCACGCGTTCCTGCTCAGGTCCCCAACAGAAAGGCACATCCTTACGGGTAAGACGCGCGATACAAGCAGTCTTGGCAGAATAATTGGCAATGTACTTCCGAAAGTACCCTGCCAAGCCCAAAAACTGCCTTACTTGTTTCGCATTATGAGGAGGAGAAGCATTAGCAAGTGCTTGAATTTTAGTTTTAGAGGGCCGGACTTTACCATTCGATATCACTCGACCTAAGTACTCGATTTTAGTGCACATGAACGAACATTTCCTTAAATTAATAGAAAAGCCGGCTGTGGTTAGAGTAGCTAAAACTTCATCCAACGTCTGCAATCCTTCCTCAACTGAATGATGAATGATTAAGCAGTCATCGATGTACACTAAAATCTTTCCTTTATCAATAAGTTTCCGCAGAGTTTGGCTTATAAGTCGCTGGTAAACTATGGGAGCATTAGCCAAACCGTACGGCATTTAACATACTCAAAATGGCCCTCAGGCGTAACGAAGCCAGTGAGTGGAACAGACTCCTCATCCAACCTTATCTGGTGGAAGCCTGTGGCCATATCTTGTGTGGTAAAGAACCTACCGTTGCCCAAACGATCAATATGGTCATCGATAAGCGGCAACGGGTATCTATCTTTGACCGTAATCTTATTTAGAGCCCGAAAATCTACACACATGCGATCGGAGCCGTCCTTCTTCTTCACTAAAAGCACCGGGCTAGAATAAGGAGACTCCGATTCGCGCACGACCCCCTTTGACATAAGGTCATTTACTATTTCACGGACCTTCAACTTCTCGTCATGTGACATCCTATAAGGTCGATAATAAATAGGGGCATCGCTGCTGAGTCGAATGTGCATACTGCCAGTAGTAACAGTAGTGGTGGCAGTACCCGAAATCATGTACTGTGAGTACTTATCGAGAATGGATTTTAGCTTCGACAGATCATCACTAACTAATTCTGTGTTAATAACTCGACACTCATTCGACTCCACAGCAGATACCACCTTGGGTGTCGAAACGCGCACGATACGTTGCAAATTCTTTGTACGTATAAAGGTAATACCGTCCCTATTTAGTACATCTGTCCCAATGATAACAGGTGCATTCATGCATTCACTCGGTACTATTAAAAAATCTACTTCAAGGGACACGCCATCTAACTCAATGTCTAAAGTGACATAAGAATTAATTTTAATAATCGACTCGCCTACACCCTTGATTTGTGATTCAGTTGGTTTATATTTACAAGAAAAATGTTTTACTACTTCTGAAGATATAAGTGAGACACCAATAGCACCAGTATCTATCAGTATATCTACCGGGATACCCTGAACAACCCCAACTACGACGTCATTGCGCCCTTGGGTGGCAGCTGTACAAAAGTTAATGTTATTTTTATTTTTTTGTTGATCGACTCGCTGCTTCGCAAAACAAGAAGAAATATCATGCCCAAGTTTCTTACAATACGCGCAAGAGGTCGTGCCTTTGTCGTTCTTAGTTTCCTTTTTGAGACTATTATCGGTATGTTCAGGTTTGGATTTCTTAGGACATTCATTTTGCTTATGGTTAAGGTCACCACAAATAAAACACCTCGGGCCGGTAGGCCGTGCATGTCTTTTAAAACTAGAAAACCGGTCGATATTTTTACTGGCCCCTAATGGCCGGCTAGGGCGAGAATCATTGTTAGAGGACTTAACTGGTTTTGTAAATGTAGACAAGAAATTAACTAAATCGTTAGGTTTTAAATTAGCGTTTGTGGCAGTTGCTTTAACATGCGGGTCGTTAATACCTCTCAACACAATTTCAGTTATTAAATCATCACTAAGTCCTCTAACAATGCGCAAACGTAATAAGGACTTTCTAGCATAATCAGCATAAGTATTGAATTTATCAGAATTTGTACACAAAACCTCGTACAAAATACCCGCCGAGTCAATACGTCTGATACACAATGGCTTAAAATCATTCTTAAAATTAGACCAAGATCGGTCATCGGTCACCCATTCGTTCAGCCAAGACTTTGCGTCTCCCTTAAGGCAATTACCGATGCGTGACAAACACTCGGAATTATCCCATCGATTCAAAACTTTGGCCCTATCAACCTCGGCACACCAGACATCAACGTCGTGTATGCTGGGGTCAAAATTAGAGACATAATAATGCTGAGAACTCACGGTTTTCAACGACTGGATTGCCTCAACGATTTGTTCTGTACCTCGGCTAACGGGTGACACAGGATCACGAGAGCGCCCCTCCAATGCCTCCAGACGCGATAAGATGGCTTCAAGTGGCTCGAAGTTACGGGAGCGCGCCGGTGTCCGGCGATCTGCACTGGAGTCCTGGCGTTCCCATACACAGCTGCGACTGCGGCTCCGTCGTCTCCTTGGCGTCGCCGGTGTCCGTGAATGACTGCGGGAACGGCGGCCACGAGAACGCCGGTTGCACGAACGCTGGTCACGAGAACACCGGTCGCGAGAGCGCCGATCGCGAGAGCGCCGATCGCGAGAGCGCCGATCGCGAGAGCGCCGATCGCGAGAGCGCCGATCGCGAGAGCGCCGATCGCGAGAGCGCCGATCGCGAGAGCGCCGATCGCGAGAGCACCGATCGTGAGAGCGCCGATCGCGAGAACGCCCGTCACGAGGACGCCGGCTACGCGAGCCGCGTATTTCAGAGCAACTGGACCTGTCCATTAGCACACAAACAACAAAAACAAAAACAACAAAGACGCAAAGGTTATAAAAACACCGTTTTAATGAGAATTCTAAACGCAGGTAGTTTAATATTTTCTCAGTAAACCAAACTAATAAAAGTTTTACTTGAAAAACCGAATTTGAAAATTAAAAGTGTATGGGAGTGAATTTACTAATCCCACTTCTGATATAGGAAATCAGAAGTGAAAACGCTTAAAAAAATAACAATTTTTATTAACCTAAAGATTACAATCGAAACAAAATATAACGAAATTAACACAATTCAAAATCAAACATGACACTCAATAATAATAGCAAGTAAACTAGGGAATATCACCGCGTGGAGTTTGCAATATGTCCGACCGGTCCGATGTTCAGCAGCAAAGTGGGCGCAAGCAGCCACGCGTCTTGTTTTTATACAGGACGTGCGGGTATTACCCACTCCTATTTTCTCTGACTCCTAACAATATAATATTATGTATTTATGTCACTTTTTTTAAAAGGTTTTCAATTTCTTCGTAGGTTTGTTCTTTTAGCCACTCTGTTATTATTTTTTTGCATTCTGATGTTTGTTTAGGGTATATGTTTAATTTCTTATTTACAGCTTTATAGATAACTGACGATCGGGTAGTGTATTGACGTTCAGCAAAAACCGTACGAATGGGTCGATAAGGTGCTACATTGTATTTACGTCTTTTCTTTTGTTTTCCTGGATCAAATGGAAAATTTTTGTGTAAGTCAAGTATGAGTAGAAGAATATACAGTTTTCTCACCGATAACAGCCCACAAAGCTTATACAAATCATTGGTCGAGTACCGGTAAGGCTTAAAGTACATTACTTTTATAAGTGATCTTTGAGTCCTCTCAAGATAAAGAAATTTAGTCTTTGTAGCACCACCCCAAACAGGAATGCAGTATGTTATGACTGATTGCGCCAACGTAATATAGATTTTATTAAGTAAATTACTTGGCATTACATAACGCAGTTTTTTAAAAATCCAAATGAGTTTTCTAATTCTGATCGAAATAAGTTCTAAATGTGAATGCCAAGATAATCTATAATCCATCATTACTCCCAAATATTTTGTATAGTCAACTTTTTGAATAAGAGGACATACGCATTCCCGTTCTGGTCGACCATAACACCCATGAATCCTAAGACAAAAACCTTCATCTGGTTGTGACCTCTGATCAGGGGTGAAACATATAAAGTTAGTTTTTTCTATATTTAGTGTCAGGAGATTTGTGTTCAGCCAATCAGCAATTTTAGCCAAGCCAGTTTCAGCCATGGCCCGTACACCCTGCCAAGATTGACCAGAAAACACCACCGCTGTGTCATCCGCATAACAAAATATCTTCCCCCCACTGTTCTGAAGTTTACACAGTTGGTTTATGTAGACTAAAAACAGCGTCAGGCCCAACACAGATCCCTGCGGAACACCATAACTAACAATTTGTTCGTCGCTGATTACGTTATTAATTTTCACTAATTGTTTCCTTTCATGAAGGTAGTTTTCAAAAATGGCAAGTGAAGTGCCTCTTATTTCTATACTCTCAAGCCTGCGCACAAGCACGGGGACAGAAACGGTGTCAAAAGCTTTCTTAAGGTCGAGGAATACAGTAAGACATTTTTCCCCTTTATCCACTTGGTCTACAATAAACTCTGTTAAATCCTTTATGGCATTTTGAGTTGATATACCTTTCCGAAAGCCATATTGTGTATCGGACAATATTTTATATTTTGTCAAGAAACTTATTAATCTATTATTTAAGAGCTTTTCTAAAATTTTGGATATACATGGTAATACCGATATGGGCCGATAATGATTGACCTTACTTACATTACATTACATTACATTACATTACATTACATTACATTACCAGACAACAATACGATAATTCCGCCCTCGTGTTCGGTCGATTCGTGACGGGCAACCGACGACGCGACGGGGCATGCCGTATTCGGTAATGAGAGCGCGTTGCAAATAATGGCAACGGAAGAGCTGCGCTGACAAATAAATTGAGTTTGCATAGTAAATAAAAGGACCAGTTTCGGCGCACACTCATTACGTTTGCTAATTTAAAGCTGCAGCTTAGAGATTTGCTTTGATAGTCGTTGCCGGGTTTATTTAGCATACATGTATTTGAAATTATTATGTATTTATTGCAGTTGATCACAAACACGGTTACCATTCGACTTCAAAAAATTGTACTGACAACCAACGTAAAAAAAATACATAAAAATCTTTCCGCCTAATTAGTTTGACGATTCATTACCAGACTTCAGTTTAGAACAATACGATAATTCCGCCCTCGTGTTCGGTCGACTCGTAACCGACCAACCGACGCGACGGGGCATGCGGTATTCGGTAATGAGAGCACGTTGCAAATAATGGCAATGGGAGGGCTGCGCTGACGAATAAATTGAGCTTGCATAGTAAATAAATGGACCAGTTTCGGCGCACACTCATTACGTGTGCTAATTTAAAGCTGCAGCTTAGAGATTTGCTTTCATAGCCGTTACCAGTTTTATTTAGCATACATGTATTTAAATATATTAGCTACATATTTGCAGAAAATCATGTACCCACAATGGTAGATTTATTTCTTTATGAGTTTTATTGCAGGCAACAATGCTTTACGGACAATTACTTTTGTGGTTTTGTGTTAATGAGTCATTACCCTCCTACAAAATAATGACACATTGATAAAATATTTATGGTGTTAGTGAGATACATATCGATGCTAAATATTGCTTGTAAGGTTATAATTATATATTATATTTATAATTACTTTAAATGTCGTTAATAAGTGACTTAAATTCGGTAAACGGTTAGAAAACATTGATAAAGATCTGTAATTGGATGGAATTTATGTTATTATTAATTTTAAATTATTTAAAATTAAACTTGTTTCTGTCTGCATATCGTGATCCATTCAAGATGCGCTGTTTAGGTCTGAGACCAGTATTTATCGTTTGGGCAATCAAGTTGAAAGCCTTAGTCGCTGGAACTTTCCGAGCAACGTTCCCCGTTCCGTTGAAGTTACACCGCTTTCGAGTACAACTTCGCTTCTTCTAAATAACACATGCCGTTTGGAACCGTAACAAATATTTCAGGGAATGGTTACTGATATTCAGAAAGATTTGTACGCTAAGTTTTTGGCAGGTATGTTTTTCGTAGCTGTTGTATTCGGTGCTTGCTTTATTCTGATTCTTGGAGTTTATTTTCACCTTATTATATTTAGGAGAGACCTTTGGAAGTTTTATGCATTGATAACTCGAAATTGTATTGTGTTTTGAGACTGTTGAACTAGTAGTAAGACAAAACTTTCATCATCCTGAATAATACTGGGTAGGTACTGGCTATCTTATCCCTTTTAATCGAAACATGACTAACATTATTATCATTTTTTATTCCGACAGGCTAAGATAAGATGAAGATAACAAATCTGAGGGCATAGCCAAAGTAACATTAAGAAAACGATAGCTAGATAAGCCGCGCTAAATCACGTGGTCAATCTTATGTCAATCCTATACATTTTATTCTTTTCGAACTTCGCAATCGTTTTCTTAAGGTTACTTTGGCTACCGCCACTGGAGGACTAAGCAAAATTTAACATAAACCGAGTACAATATCGATGATAGATGATTAGATCCAAATCAATAAGTACAACCAACAACCCTTGCTGGCGATCCAACCCCGGACATCAGTGTTTGAGATCGATAGCACGCAAACAAAAAATCTAAATAAAGAAACCCACAGCTTAATACATACCACAGAGTCTCGCAACAGGCTGCGCACGGACTGTTCCGAGCTGTTCTGAGATTCGTGAGTCCGTGAGAGGGTCTACGTGTGCGTTGATTCAGCGCGTTTCTATGAAGCTTGCCGTCTTTATAGCTCCTTATTTAGTGCTGATACTCTAACCAACAACTAAGCAACTTTCGCAAAGGCCGGTCATCGGATGGGTGACCAAAAATGTATTATCTCGAGCTCCTCCGTGCTTCGGAAGGCACGTAAAGCCGTTGGTCCCGGCTGCGTTAGCAGTCGTTAACAACCACCAATCCGCACTGGGCCCGCGTGGTGGTTTATGGCCTGTTCTCCCTATCCATCCCTAGGGAAGGCTCGAAGGCCCCAGCAGTGGGGACATAAAATGAGCCGATGATGATTATAATTTATTCCTATATATCATTAATTACGACAATAACACTAACAAACAATATCAATTCATTAATGCTACAAAGTTAAGTGTGTACAATATTTTTTGATAGCCCATCTTTAGCTAACACAAACAAACTGGATGGTTTGCCCACTCGAGAGCATGCCGCGTATAATTTTCCGTTTGAAAAACATGGTGTGCTCAAATCTAAGCCACAAACAGACATCGTTTGGCCTTGGGACTTATTGATAGTCATTCCTATATACTCCGAGCTGTTTACTGGGTGAGAAGTGACACCGGTAGACGCCTGGCGGAGACAACTGATCAAGTTATTAATATGCCTATAAAAAATAGGGGTTGGTGATAGAGGAGTGAAAATTTAGGATTGAATGTATTTTTTGATGCCACATATTTTAAGCCAAAAAAATATAAAAAAAATCCAAAAAATAAAAAATAAATGTTTGGGGTGGACCACCACTTAGGGGTATGAAAAATAGATTACGACCGATTTTCAGACCTACCAAACATATAAAATTTCATAAAAATCGTTCGAGCAGTTTCGGAGGAGTATGGCAACCCACATGTGACACGAGAATACATAGATTATTTTATTATTTATTTTATTAGTATGTTTATGAGTAAGTACATGTATGAATGTGATGAAATACTGTTGTGTGGAATTCGGATTGTGCAGAATTGCGAATAGGAAGAATCGCTACTGTACACAAATAATTACTGTGCACAGTAGCGAATGTGGTGAATTACTATTGTGTGGAATTCAGATTGTGCAGAATTGCGAATAGGAAGACTCGATATTGGCATGAACATCGAATAATTCATATGTATTGTACCTAATGTTGTTATTTTTATTTGAGATTTTGCACTTTTGTCGCTTCCTTTTAACTATAATGCTCTCATTACACCTTAGGTTGGCTGGAAGAAATCTCTTTTAGAGATAAGTCCACCTTTGCTCACCGTTGTTTGTAAACTGTTCTCTGTATGTGTGTTTTTTTGTGCAATAAAGAATATATAATTGTTTTTGTCAACAGGTTGCAACAGAACTTATTACGGCGACATCGGGCGGACCTACGAGTTGGAGCTGCACCGGCCTCGGGAAGACTTGGTGCCCTACGTCTGTCTCATTACCATCACAGCCGCTGGCGGTATGCACGGAGACTTAGTGCAGGTCAGTACAAACAAACACCCTACTTCAAACTACTTTAAAGTTTACACTGACACCCCCCACCAACTTTACGGTTATAAAGTTAGGTGTCAGACATCCTTACGCAAGCACAAGGGACCATCTACATCAGGTCATAACGCCAGATCAGAACACGCCCGTACGCATCCTTCATCCGGTACTTTTAAGGCTAGTGTCTCGAGCTAGTTGCCCCGTAGACACGTATAGTCCACTACCTAATATCCAGATAGGTTACCGGACAACAAACAAACAGAAGTATTTCTTTTCACAGAGATTTATTGTATTAGTTGTTGGACATTAATAGTTACGATAACCGAATGCGGTTACCAAATCCGGTGCTGTGAGTGTAACGTGATGAGTTGAGATGAAACCGCGGAATTGATAAGTCGTGACAACATCATCAATCTCCGGTATCATTATCATCATTAGCTCAGCCAAAAGACGTCCACTGCTGGACAAAGGCCTCCCCCAAGGATCTCCTCAACGACCGGTTTTGTGCTGCTCGCATCAAGCGGCTTTCTGCGACCTTTACCAGATCTCCAGTATATAATAGAAATTTTATATTGTCATCGATATCACTTTATTATTACGTGTTCCAATAAGTTGAACTAATGATACAAAAGGTAAATGCCGAGGTATTGTTGCAGGGTCTAATAATTTAATGGACTTTAGTGTAAATAATCTGTTTTCAAGATGCGTAAATTGATTTGATGATGATTTTGTAAATGCTTGCCAAACAAAAAAAAGGAAACGACTAGTCATGTTTTCAACTATATCCTATGTTACTAAGGAACTGGCTATGTTATCTCTAGTAGTTGGTTTACAACGACGCTCCTTATGTGGTTACAGTAGACATCACTCACTCACTGACTTGACTAGCTATCACCAACTGGTGATAGCTAGCCAAGCGGGCTTAAAATAAGCCATATCACCAATCAAACCGAGTAATATAAAATAAATTTCCTATATAATTATTTTAACTAATGGCTTCGCGTTTAGCATTTAGCCAATTTCAAGTATTTTTTATAATTAGTGGTAAAGTACAAGTACGGTAGTTATAAATTAAAATGGAGTCTCACGACACGCGTTATTACGGGAAGAACGCGGGTGAAACTCCAAATATTTTCCTAATCTGAGATAATGATCTAACCACTTGACAGAGCCGGTTATGTTTTTGCTAACTGGAAAACAGAAACCAACAAATAATGTAAAGTACACGTAACATACATTATCTAATTCTCATTCATTCAAATGTATGTTCTTCCGAGATGGGCGGTGTATGTCCACCCCCTACAACCCCCTGAAACCCCCTACATCCGTAAGCATATGAAATTTGCTTCATTGCGGGGGCTCAACGCTGAAAGACTTAAGTAGCGCAAAAGTTGGCACATCCTTATCAGAGAGTGTATGCACCCAAAATTAAAGTGTACGTACACCAAGTTAGATTACATTTATTTTATTTTATTTTATTTTTATTGGAAAACTTACAGTTAATACATAAAATAAAAGTGTTTATAAATTAAATACGGTCAATTACAAGTATATAGTCCGCTTATAACTTATTACAGATTAAATTACTTAAATCTCTTCGATTTTCAATGGAAAACGGCAAATGTTGATAAGACTTTTTTTTTGTGGAATTCTACGTGAGTATACAGTGTGTCTGGTTTCGAGCTCTGATTCTTTTATATATACTGTGGTCGCCCAGTGGTCGAAATACGACCGTAATTTTATTAAGGCTGCACATCCTACCTAATCCTAAGCAATGAAAAATTAAAAAAAGATAGAATGTGAGTTTGTATTGGCATTGACAGATTACGGCCGCTCCTCTTCCATTTTTGAAAATTTTGAAAAGTGTGTAGATACCGTGTGTGTCAAATACATGATAATGTGTGTAATGTTTGTTTTATTGATTTAATGTATTTTTATGCATAATTTAAAAAAAAATATTAACACTGGGATAACCTATAAGTTAACTATAAGTGTGCGAAATTTCATACTCCACCGTCCGCGCAATTTTCGTAAAAAAGGGGTACAAAGTTTTTGCTTCACGTAGGTATTAATATATAGATTTGTTGGACATATTTTACTATCTTATTTTAGGTAAGTTCGTAATTTAATACTATTCTCAAAAAATCGTGAAGAATGTTTTCTCAAGCTATTTAGAAACCAAACACGGTGTATATTGTGTATGAAGCTTGGTCAGATTTTAATTTATTAAAGTGGTGGTACACTACGTTAGGACTAGTTTTAAGTTCACACAGCTTTTTTAAAAAAAGCTTTCTTAAAAAAAATGTTTAGTGATGTCAACATTGTTGCGTACCTTTAAACAATACAGAGATACAGTTCTCAGCGATTGAAGATCTCGGGTGAAGTGCTCTTCCGTCTTCGTCCTTATTGTCACTTAACATTATGTGAGATGAAAGTAAAGTGTTTCTTTGTAGTGGAATAGAATAAAACGCGTCTTAGTTCTTGTACAGTAGGTACACAAAAGTAGTATGTAAATAAAGTGTCGTAATATAAAATCAGTATGAAAATGTCACAACTTTAAAACGCAACTCGACTGGCTTTTGACTGCAGTTACTAAACATAATACCAACTAACACTCTCGAAACTTCACTTTGAAATCTGGAAAACATTACTCAATTTTGCTGTATACTGTGCCATTAACCATCTATTGCCAGACCTGTCCCACTTTGTACTTTAGGTAAAACACTACAGTACAGAAACATCAGCGGGCCTGTTTAAACTAGCCTACAGGAGATAAGAGACGGTTCGTCGCTGTCGCAACCGTCTCTTAACTTACGATCTACGATTTGAATTGAACCTTATTTTGTCGCTGATAGTATCGACATTTAGTTAAATGTTTTTGCGGATTGACCTCTCTGATCCTACTCTATGTTATTGCGTAGGATTGTTAGCCGGCTTAAATGCGAAGTAATCCATCGGTTTCGTAATACGGCCACTTAGAAATCGGAAAATGTAACCTTATACAGAAAATATACCCCATCTCACTTCTAAGTCTACGTAATGTGATTAAACAAAGGAAGTAGGGTGCACGGCTCGTTAGTTTTTATGTCAGGTTTTTATCTACGGTAGGTACTTTATACTAAAATGTAAGACTGGGACAATCCTGCGTCCATTGAATATACCTACCTCTTTTACTCTAATTTAAATGAACAAAACACGGAATAACTATTCGGAGCTTATTCTTTGTGTATTTGTAAGGCACCTATTGTTTAAGCTAAAGTAATAAATTGTTAAGAGCGTTTACGCCACACACTAGCGCCGCCAATGAAAACAAAAACATATCAAGTAATAAGAGATAGAAAATCAAATTATGTTCAACAAACTATCTGAATGAAGTAATTTAGCATTTTTACGTCACCTAATGAACACTTGACATGTTATGGTTTAGTTAAATACGGCGTTATAGTTAAAAGTGGCCGTAACGTCTTATTTAACTAAACCATAACATGTGAGGTGTTCATTAGGTGACGTAAAAATGCTTAATTACTTCATTCAAATAGTTTGTTGAGCATAATTTGATTTTCTATCTCTAATTACTAGATATGTTTTTTTTTTTCATTAGTGGCGCTAGTGTGCGGCGTAAACGCTCTTAAGATTAGAGATTATATCAGACTTATTGGCGGGAAGTGAAGAGTAATGTTTAGTTTTTTTGTCGCACCTCCAAAAGATGGAATAGTCTACCAGCACACGTTTTCCCTCCTTCCTATGATATGGGATCCTTCAAGAGAGGCGTGAAGAAGCACCTTGTGGGCCGGCAGAGTGAAGTTAACTCATGCTACGTTTGTTTCCATGCTGCACCAGTTATCTTCGCGTCTGGACTCCATTTCCACTTAACATCAGGTGGGATGGAGTCATTTGCACAGCTAACTATAAAAAAAAAGTTTGCAGTTTTTTTTGCTTTCTAAAGTTTGTGTTTTGTCGAATATTAATGTGAAATAATGGTGGATTAACTATCAACCGTTAAGTGTTCGTGAGTGTGCATAAGTGTTGGCCTATGAAACAAAACAGTGCAACGTCACTTTTCTAATTCTCTCAAGAAGACCGCGCGAGGACTCTGTAAAGTCCCAAATCATTACTGAGACTTGAGGGGTTTCGGGGGGAAATATAATTTATTTAACTTTTTTACTATTTGTGTTGCATTATGTAAAAATGCTTATTTGTTCCGGATTTTAATCTGAACTATTATTGACTAGCGGCCGCTCGCGGTTTCACCCGCGTGGTTCCCGTTCCCGTGGGAATATCGGGATAAAAAGTATTCTATGTATTAATCCAGGTTATAAACTATCTATATGCCGAATTTCATCCAAGTCCATCCATCCGTTGTAGCGTGAAGAAACAACAAATATACACACATACATACACAGAAACTTTCGCATTTATAATTTTAGTGTGATGGAAGCTCCTAGATCAGTAATTGTAGCAGTGTTATTGCAAAACTGCAACAAAATTGCAATAATACTCTAAGGGCTTATTGCAAAGCCCCAGAATAATTCATAGTTCACCAATGGTTCTTTTTCCGGTGTTTAAAAAAAAAGTATCATTGGTGAATTCTGCCATAAACATTTAAGTAAGTACATAGAAATTAACTGTAGGATCTTTTATACATTACTTTGTGATCACTACGACAGCTCAGTATAAGGTGCAAATTAGCTTGTTGGGTTAATGAAACGAACTTGATGTATTATTCCTTCGGCTTTGTATTTGCTACTAATGTATGTACGATGCGTACACACAGACTTAATTAATATAGTAATTTAAACTCAATACTTTGTCTAAACAAAATAATTTGGAAAATAAACGTACGAGTATAATTAGTAGAATATGGAATGCGAAAGATTACAAGTGTGTATTCATTTGTCTATCCAAAATTTCTAGAAGCCAAACAAAATTCAAACGAAAGATACCTTACATTTACACGAGCAATTATTTCACGGTTGACCCAATGTCCAAATTAAATTTACTGTACTCGCAGCCAACGAAACGGCAACTTAACCTTACCTAATGAAAAGGAATCTATTTTTACACACATCATCCGAAACAAAGACGCAACGAAAATGGATTCTAACAAAGTTTCCTTCAGATTTACTGTTCTCTTTTCAAAATTATTCCACGCTGGCAATGGCGAGTGCCAAAGGAGGGGAAATAAAGTTGGGCCTACTCTGCTACGGAATGGTCGGAATATGAAAAATGCTCTGTCAGAGAGTGGTTTTATATCCACCTTTGAGCTGTAGGTAGTATGACCCTTATAGAATAGCTGGCAAAGGCTGTTACGTAATGGAGCCGTCGGATGAAGGTGGGAGAAGTATTATTTTTAAAGAAGTTCTATGACGATTATTAAAATTTTATAAACGCTGATTTCTTTTAGAGACTATTAGCAATGTCAGGGAGTTTGGCGATACAGACTTTGTTAATGTTTACTCTAGAAAAAGTTAGTTACCCTGCTCGCGAGCTCGTACGCATAAACACCTATAGGTAACGCATTGTCCAGATGAAGGTTTTAAAAGATCTGTTTTGTTTGTCACGAGCACTTCACTAGCGAATTCGTCCGCGTGAATTTGGAATTTTAAAAAGAAATTCTTTTTAAAAATAAAATATAGCCTGTGTTAATGTAGCATTCTATCAGTGAAAGAATTTTTGGAATTGGATCAGTAGTTCCGGAGATTACCTTCAGCAAACAATTAAACAAAGTCACAAATTTAATCTTCTTCTTCTTCTGTCTTCTCAATATATAAAATTCTCGTATCACGGTGTTTGTAATTAAACTCATCCGAAATGACTCGACCGATTTTCGTGAAATTTTGTGTGCATATCGGTTAGGTCTGCGAATCGGACAACATCTATTTTTCATCCCCTAAATGTTAAGGGTGATCCACCCCTAAATTTTTTTTTACTTTAATTTTCCAATACAAAATGTTCCACGATTTCATAGTATTGTTGACATAGAAACTGTCAAAGCGATACGAAGTCCGCTGGGTCAGCTAGTCTCTTTTGAAACAGAAGGGCGAACAAATAATAAAGCAGATGGTAATGATTATAAGTTGTATTTTTAATCTTCAATCTGAATGATGAATTGGACAGAGTTTCCTCTTGACAAGTGGTCAGCAGACAAAAAGACCCAGATGAGGCCGGCAGAGACGTTTATAGCTTCCTCCCCACGGCATGGCGGGCTCGCTGGCTTGGCGCGGTAGAGGGGGGAAGTGACGTGGCAGCTTGGCATTGGCGGGCAATGGCGGGCTTTCATGGCGAGCGCTGATTGGTCCATCATGGCGTTACATTCGGTCATCCTGTAACAATTGCTCCCGCAATGGGAACAAACAAACATTGCAATTAACTTTCAAGGAGATCAATTAGGTCTTCGGTCTCCAACTGTTCATCAGAACTGCTAGCACTGTCAGAAATAGGCACTATACTACGATAAGGGCGTAAAGAGTCTGCAGAAACTAACCCGATAAAGCTTTTGTAACCTCGTACACCTTTGATACTCCTTATCTTATACCTGTCATTACCTACAACTTTAATTACAACATAAGGGCCAGAATATAAATCATCTAGTTTAGTATTAACACGAGCTGCACTACTTGTAGGCGCTTGTTTCCAGAGAACCAATTCACCTTTCTTATATACCTGACAAGGCTTACGACGTTTATCAAAATTATGTTTCATTCGTAAACTTGCTTTCTTAATCTTCTCAGAAGCTTTGTTGCGTCTAGATTGGACGGGTTCAGGGTCACAATTAGGAATGTTAACATCACAGATTGAACGACCAACGCGAACAAACATTAAGTCATATGGCTTAGAACCAGTAGTGTCATTAAGGGTGTTATTGATACCCCAAACAACAACGGGCAAACAATTAGCCCAATTATTTGCTGCTTCACTAGGATCGGATGTTCGCAATGCATTTAATATTGTACGATTTGTACGCTCTACCTGTCCATTAGCTCGCGGACATGCTATGGCATTCAAAGTGTGCTTAAATTGTCTATCAGTTGCAAATTTTTTAAAGTACCTACTAGTAAATGCCTTCCCGTGGTCTGTTACCACACGATCTGGGTAACCAAATAGACTGCATATTCTTTTTAGTGTACGAATTGTTTCAATTGAATTGACTGTTCGAGTTGGTTCAGCAATCACAAATTTAGAAAAAGAATCAGTTAACACTAACATATACTGGTGTCCTTTCTTTGTTTTACAAAATGGACCTAAATGGTCAATGTGTATCATGCGCATGGGCTCTGAAGGCTTGGGGATAGGATGCAGCTTACCCCGTAGCTTACCATGTTCTCCTTTTCCATATGCACAAGGAAGGCAAGATGACACATATTTTTTTATAAATCGCGACATTTTGGGAAACCAAAAATCATTCTTAATAAGATCCGTACAACGTTTAAGACCTACATGACCAATTTCATCGTGGTGCATTTGAACAATTTTCCACCTAGCTGAACTCGGGACTACAAGGCGATTACCATTTAATGTTTTCTTATACAATCTTTCATTAATCAACACAAAATCATTGGTAATGTCAGGTGGGGCTGATCCACCCTTTAGCTGAGTAATGATTTTATTTAACTTTTCATCCTGTGACTGCACTGTATAAAACCAATCAGTTACTTCAAGTCTATTAACGTTAACAGAATCAACAGGGTTCCTACTTAACGCGTCTACATGTTTCATTCGCTCACCTGGCCTATATTCGACACTTATATCGTATTCCTGAATTCGAAGCCACCGACGTGCAATTCGCGGAATCAAATCGCGCTTAGTTAAAGTTGAACGAACGGCCGTACAATCTGTCACTACCTTCACATTTTTTCCAACCACATACACACGAAACCTACGTAAAGTTTCAACTACTGCAAGGGTTTCAAGTTCATAGCTATGGTACATGCTTTCCTCTCTACTGGTGACTCGACTGTAGTACATAACAGGGCGCAAACTACCATCATTCTGCTTTTGTAATAATATACCCGCGACGCCTAACTTACATGCATCTGTATGCACTTCTGTCAATAGCAACGGATCATATCACGCTAATACCGGTTTCGAATACAACAAACGCTTTAGTTCATCAAAACTCTTACTTTGTTCACACTCCCAAGTCCACTTTACGTTTTTCTTGGTTAAGTTTGTTATAGGGCGAGCTATTACTGCAAAATTATGAATGAATTTACGAAAATAACTACACAAGCCAACAAACTGACGTACTTCATGGACAGTGCTAGGGATGGGAAATTTAGACACAGCCGACAATTTCGATTCACCTGGCTGTATGCCGTCAGGTGAAATTTCATGGCCTAGATAAGTAATTTTATTTTGTAAAAATGAACATTTATTTAAATTTAATTTTAAATTCTCATGATTTAATTTTTTTAATATTATTTCTAACATTTCTAAACCGGATTCTACGTTTTCAGAAGGCAGAAGCAAATCATCTAGGAAAGCTAATATTTCGCAAGGTTGGCCACACTGATTGCCGCCATCACTACTGCTGTGAAGTTGGTTATTATTACGTACCGACTCGACTACTTTATTTATCAAACGCATAAAAACAGATGGTGCATTGGCTAATCCAAACGGAATTCTGGTATACTCAAAATGTCCTTGCGGTGTGACAAAGGCAGTTTTATGTGTATCTTCAGGTGAAATTAAAAGTTGATGGTAACTTTGTGCCATGTCAAGACAAGTAAAGTACTTTTTGCCTGCTAATTTAGAAACTTGATCGTCTATATTTGGCAATGGATACCTATCTTTAATAGTGATAGCGTTAAGCGCTCTATAGTCAACACATAATCTATAGTCACCGTTCTTTTTCTTAACTAATCAAATTCAAATTCAAATTCAAAAATCATTTATTCAGTTTAGGCTACAAGTAGCTCTTATGAATGTCGCTATGCCATCGGTTCGTAAGTCTACTCTGGGCGGAAGATCTTGCACTGAGAAGAACCAGCAAGAAACTCAGCAAGTGTCGAGCTCTTTTCTCCCTTACAGCGTCAAAAAAAATTAAAATTGAAAAATGCCCTATCATAGCAGGACACTTTCCATTACAAATAAACACAAAAAAATATAGAAGACAACCACAACATGTAAAAAAAAAAACAAAAAAAATTAACAAATCTAATATATCAAATTTACATCTGGTATAAGTTTCAATTTCCACAATGTCATACAGTACCACTACAGTACTCTAATAAAAGTCAAAAATTGTTTAAGAAAAACAAAGTCAAACTATAGTAATTAATACTAACAATAAGATAAGTATGCAAGAGCAGACCAGCCTCCACAGGCGGCACCCGTTCACGAGTATGACATATGAATCAGCCATCGCTTCGCTCAACCATATTTTAGGGAACGTAACGACCCGACGCACACGCCACCACCGCAGAGACAATAAAGAGAGCATGACACACTCAAGATACTTTAAATAAAAACTTAATGATCTATTTAACGCAACGCTGTTTGTTATCTGTAGGACACTGTTCAAAACTATCATATCAGTATAAAAATTATATAAATTAATTTTATTATGTATATTGATACAAATAGAGTATAATGTGTTTTTTATTACAACCAGGCTGTTTTATCATCTAATTATTCTTTGACTTTAATAATAACCTTTTATAAAAAAGTGTAACTACTTACAATGTGAAATAACATGTGCAGGCGAGCAGACTAAGATGACCACACATTCTTATCATTAAAATAATCATCAATTTTATAGTAACCTTTTTTCATTAGACCTTGTTTTATTTCTGTCTTAAACTTGTGTAGTGGCAATTCTGTTAGAGTGAAAGGCACTTTATTGTATATTTTTATACATTTCCCAACAAATGAATTACCAACTTTATTGAGTCTAAGTTTTGGAACAGCAAGTTTGTTTTTATTTCTTGTGTTAAAATTATGGGTATTACTTTTTTTTTCGAATTTATCTAAGTTTTTATAAACATAAATGATATTTTCATAAATATACTGTGAAGCTACAGTTAAAATATTAATCTGCTTAAATAACTCTCTCAGCGTATCACGGGGCTTAAGGCTATAAATAGCTCGAATGGCTCTTTTCTGTAAAACAAAAATGGTTTCAATGTCAGCCGCTGAGCCCCACAATAAAATACCATACGACATGACGCTGTGAAAGTAACTAAAGTAAACCAATCTTGCCGTTTCTACATCAGTAAGTGACCTCATTTTTCTAACCGCATAGGCAGCTGAGCTAAGTCTTCCTGCCAGGGCAGCAATATGAGAACCCCATTGTAATTTATGATCTAAGGTAATACCCAGAAAAACTGTCGAGTTAACTATTTCAACTATTTCATCGTTCATAGTGATACTGGTATTAACCTGCTTCACATTGGGCATCGTGAATTTCACACATTTAGTTTTTTTTGCATTAAGCAGCAGGTTATTAGTGGTAAACCAATGTAATATTTGAGAGAGAGTATTATAATAAGACGGGAGACGCGTAATCTGACTCGGATTCTTTGATTATGCCTGCATTTAACAGTTCTTTTGTTTTGGACCTTACTATTTCCTGCTCAGCGTGAGATAACCTATACGGCTGTCTGTGAATAGGCTGATCCGTAGTAGTTTTGATTTTCATTTGAACTAAATCTGTACATCCTAAATCATGTGTACCTTTTGAAAAACAGCTATTGTAACGATTCAATAAAATAATTAAGCGTTTATGATCTGTTTTATTTATCGACCCTATTTTTAACTGATCCACATCTATTCCCTCAAGAGTTTCATTATGATCAGTACTACTAGATGAAAGGCAATTTATAGGCACTGGCATTTTAATGGCTAAGTTAATATTGGTATGGCTAACCTGGCTTTGCAATGGCTGCTCCTCACAGCTCTCCGCCCGTGTCAGCACCTCGCCTGGCGGCCACACGATGTTCCCGTTGCCGGTGTTGATGATTTTCATGTAGCCCTCACTGCCTCGTAGCAAGGTTGCCGGGATGGAGTAGGACTGCTCCTGAAGCTCGAAGTGCCGCGGCGCGGTTGCCACATCGTTGTTAGCGTTGTTGCCTAGAATTTGAACCTTTATTATAGAAACTCCTGGTGGCAAGCGCTCTTTTGAAGAAGTTACCACTTTGAACCGGTTGCATTCTTCTACGACATCCATGTTGTTCGGAAACGATGATTGTTCTTGCTTGAATGTGACAGTTCCATTACTGACAACCAAGGACATGCCTTCGCTGTTGATCACTGGCTGTCCTATTAGTAAGCTGATGGTTTGCATGTCGACATCTACCAAATTGTGCGGTGCAGCGTAGCTGTGCGTCGTCGATTTCGAGATGGAACTCCACTTCTCCGCGGCTAGTGACCAGCCCACCAGAAAAACCTTTTAGAGTTATATTTGTAGGCTTAACTTGTAGTTCTAGCAGATCCGCGACCTTAGTAGTTAAAATGTTAACTTGGCTTCCAGTGTCTATATAAGATTTCACAAAAATGCCATCTACCTTCGCAGTTTTCTTATAAACATCGTTGTAACTTTGCAACATCTTTATCTCCTTTATGTTATCGTTACGACCCGCAGATGTGTTTGCCATATTTGATTGACATCGAGTAGCAATGTGACCCTGTTTTCCACATTTGAAGCAACTGCGCAAATCGGGAAGAGTGCAGTTACGTAACATGTGGCCTGTTTTTTTGCAGCGGGGACAGGGGTCAGTATCAGGATTGACAGTACTTATCTTCTTATCGAGCGGCGATCTATTGAAATCTTTGTTGTGCGTACGTGCATCTGAAATAGGTGCACGATAATCATCAAGTGCGGATAGGAAACCTTCGTACAGCTCATCGGGGCGCTCGCATTGAAATGCTCTTGCATTAGGTTGTATCGGTTGAGGCAGGCCGCGAATAACGCAGGATACGCTCGCAGCATCGGACAACTTGCAGCAAAAGCACATGGCTATCTTGTCGTGGTAGTACTTGGTCATGGTTTCACTACGTAGTTTCCGTCTCTGCATCATTTATTCAAGCATGTTAGAATAGTCACGATGTCTTGGGAATGCGCGCAGTAGCATAGTCTTCCAGTCGCTCCAAGTGTAATCGTAGGACTCGAGCCTGTTGTACCATTTCCTAGCTTGACCTCTAAGTTTGTCTTGAAGGTGAAACGATTTAGTCTTCTGGTCCCAATCGTAGATTTCACCAAGATGATCAATTTTTCGGAGCCACGCTGTTACCGTGCAGTCTTCATTATCAGGGTCAAATTCGGGAATGAGAGACGCCGCTCGGTGTTCCTTGACTCTTGTGAACGTTGGGGTTGCGCTTAGATCTCGTATTGCTCTGCCAATCTCGTTTTCTAGTAAATCTCTGAGCATTTTTTTTGCGGGTGGTGGTGACAATGAAGCTTCGCGTTCATATTGCTCGTTCATGGTGTCGAGATTGCTTGTGGGTTCAGATGGGTGTACCCAACCTGGCGGTCGTACAAAATCACCCTCTTGGTTGCGCTTCATCTTTTATTATGTATCCCACTTCTGATTGAAACAGAAGGGCGAACAAATAATAAAGCAGATGGTAATGATTATAAGTTGTATTTTTAATCTTCAATCTGAATGATGAATTGGACAGAGTTTCCTCTTGACAAGTGGTCAGCAGACGAAAAAGACCCAGATGAGGCCGGCAGAGACGTTTATAGCTTCCTCCCCACGGCATGGCGGGCTCGCTGGCTTGGCGCGGTAGAGGGGGGAAGTGACGTGGCAGCTTGGCATTGGCGGGCAATGGCGGGCTTTCATGGCGAGCGCTGATTGGTCCATCATGGCGTTACACTTTATAAATACGAGTAGTATAGATTCAGTTGATGTACTTGTTGACATAGAAACTGTCAAAGCGATACGAAGTCCGCTGGGTCAGCTAGTCTCTTTATAAATACGAATAGTATAGATTCAGTTGATGTACATGAGCGAATTTATCGTATGTAATTTTGTATAACTTATTTCACTTGTAACAGAACGTTATGATTTCAATCACGTATAAATACAGCTTTGGAAGATCCTTAATATATAGTTATTGACGCTGCTAAGGAGGGGAGGAAAAATCCCTTGCTGAGTTCTTGCCCAATTTTCTTAGTAGATACTTGGTCGACAGTCTCCCGAGACATTGTACAAGTTCTTGTGAGAGATTCTACTGTCGAACTGTAGATTTACGAACCGATGCGATGGTCTAGCGACATTTACAACAGCAATATTAGTAAAAATTAATAATAAGTAAGTAATTTTTTCAACATTTGTGTTTTTGTGATTTGTTTCGCAACAAAATTTGCGTTCAAATTATATAAACAAAACAAAAACATTTTAATATTAGTAGGTAACAATTGAAATTTAACTTTTGATTAAGGTTTGTTTAGACAGGCAAGAGGCGAACCTCGATTGGGTTACGGACCGGTTCTATGAAGCCTTGAATTATAAACTGAGAGCTCTTTTTATGGACATATTTTGTTTGGACTAAAACAATAACAATAGCCGTCACACACATTTTTTTTTACGTGGTAAGTATATAATTTTTTACGTTTTTTATTTTTAATTGCTAATTTTTGCACTGAAGACTGAAGCTGAAAAAGCAGTGGAAAAATTCAGGGCTTACGTCAACCTTCCCGGTAGCATAATGGTCAGTGCAGCCGCCCGGATTTTGGAAGACCCTGGTTTGATTCCTGGCTGGGTCGGGTAGGCATTTAATTTTTTCACTGTAAATATATATAACTTTTATATAAAAGTTTCACATAAAGAATATTACATAACTAGCCGGCCGCTCGCGGTTTCACCCGTGTGGTTCCCGTTCCCGTGGGAATATCGGGATAAAAAGTATCCTATGTTTTAATCCAGGTTATAAACTATCTATATGCCGAATTTCATCCAAATCCATCCATCCGTTGCAGCGTGAAGAAGCAACAAATATACCTACACACATATATACGCACAAACTTCCGCATTTATAATATTAGTGTGATTATGTGTTGCGGAAACCCACAACACACACTATGCTACTGTTTAAAATTAGGTTACACCTTAAAATCTACAAAATCCACTCACAGTTCCATGCCGCTCCCGCCGTCCAGAACGGGATCCATATGGTCTGATGGGGCTTGAATCCGAGTCCGGGTCTTCTCGGGTTCCCTAATCACACCCAACGGCTACCCCAAGTGCACTTTCCCCCGAGGAAATACCTGTTTCTCCAGCAGCAAAGACGCCGACATCCAGATGAATTGTACTCCCGATGCGATTCGCTTACGACGTACACACACACAAAACAGAGGTTGCACAATACACTTAATTAGAGTAATACGGCTCCAAATGCCCTTATTACTGCTTAAAATCTATTTAATTATCAACACACGATAACCTATATACCAGCCATTGTTGCCTTCCCGAGACAAGTGTACCAACAAAAAAAAAGAACAATTAGTGATGGGGCCATTATGCCACCAAACAAATTGAATCTCGATAATCGATTCGTCCATAATACAAATCAAAGTTTTTATTTCCAACAAAAATAAATGCCTGTTTATTTGCAACATCCCGCCACCCAAAGCGGACGTACCGCTTTCTAGCCTGAAATCTTAAACTAGTCAACCGGTAATCGAGCTAAGGTCGCGACTGCGCGATTTAGCACCGATCCATCAACCAACACTTGCGCCACACGCGGAGTCCCGTCCGCGCCCCAGATTAACTTTAAAATGCGACCTCGTCTCCAAAATAACGATGGCAAATTAGCCTCTTTTAATAAAACCAGATCCCCCTCCGAAGGGGGCGACGTCCGGTCTGTCCACTTTACACGCTGCTGCAATAAATGCAGATACTCTAGTGACCAACGACGCCACAAGTCCTGACTCATTTGTTGTATCATTTGAAAACGAGACATCCGGTGTCTGCGTTCATCCTTCCAGGGATACTCAGGCAGGGCAGTGAGTGGCTGACCGACCAAAAAATTACCAGGGGTCAGGACTTTCATATCATTTGCGTCAGAGGAGAGTGGACAAAGCGGACGCGAGTTGAGAACCGCCTCAACCTTACAAAACACAGTTGTAAGTTCCTCATACGTGAGGGTAGTTTCCCCGACTACCCGGCGCAAGTGGGTTTTTGCCGATTTTACCGCGGCTTCAAATATCCCGCCCCAGTGGGGACAGGCTGGCACACTAAATCGCCATGTGATTCCCCGCTGTGCGAGAGCCTGACCCATGCCATCACAATTTTTATCCAGAAAATCGTTCACATCTTTTAAGTAGTTGGCAGTGCCTCTGTAGTTGGTACCGTTGTCGGACCGAATGAGAGAAGATAAACCCCGTCGCGAAACAAAACGATCCAGCGTGGCGACAAAGGCTTCCGTAGACAGAGCCGAAACCACTTCCAGGTGGACGGCCTTAGTGGCCAGGCAGACAAAAACGCACAGGTATGCTTTCGTGACCCTAGTGTTACGATAGGCTGTGGTTTTCACCAGAAACGGTCCAGCAAAATCCGTACCGACCCCGTCGAACGGCCTAGTTGTCTGACAGACCCGGTCAGAAGGGAGATCCCCCATCTGTGGCTGCATAGTGGAGGCCCTCACCCGATAACAAGCCACACACCTAAATAACACGCTGCGAACCACTCTCCGAGAGGACAAAATCCAGAACTCCCTCTGTAATATCGCCAGTAACGCATTACACCCCGCGTGAGCGCCTTTCAGGTGTATATCCGAGACCACCAGTTCTACCAAAGGTCCTCCTTTGGGGAGTAGCAGAGGATGACGGCTACCGAAGGGCAGGTCGGCATTTTTGAGGCGACCTCCAACGCGTAACAGTCCATCCGTCAAAAACAGTCCGTAGTTTTCCAGATGAGGCCTTCAACACCGCGTGGTGAGGCAAGAAAAAATGATCTGTCGTTGTCCAGTCGACAGTCACCCGCGACATATGCCCCAAGGCCTCGTATTCTCGCATGAACTCGATATATTTTTCCCGAAGCACCGGATCGCGAGACATACGACGCTCCATGGACAAGAGTCGTTTCTCTGCCAACGCCCTCGATTTTCCCAAGAGAGGGGGACAGTCGATAAAGGGCAGTCGAGTTTCGATCCTACCCGACGCCATCCGGCGTGTGTGATTCTTATAAAAGGTTTCGCACTCCACATGCTCCGGATCCAGACGGGAGACCATGGGAGGCTCTTCCAGTTCCCAGAATTTTTGCATCGTCCTAGCGATGGAGGTAGTAGCGACGACAGGTGAGACATCCCGCGTCTCCTGGTCGAAAACCGGTCCCATTAAAACGTGTCCAAAGATGGTAGGTATAGCTACCAACGAAGAGCGGCCCAGAATCCGCTGAGGCCCTAAAAGGATCCAGCCTAGTACATCCGCTCCCAATATGAGGTCCACCGGAGCCGGCTCCTCGAAATGAGGGTCTGCCAACATGAGACCTGATGTGTCAGACATTGCGTCCCGCGGAATGTCTGTCGGTGGATGCCAACCCAGCAGATTGTCGAGTACGATCGCGGCCGCCGCAATCCGTATCGAAGCGGAATGCACAGGAGAGAAGGAAATGTGGGTCTGACCGGACAGACCCCCCACTTCTGTATCTCCGACTCCCCGAATCGGAACTGAGGGAGGCGCGCACTCCAGACGTAGGCGCCTCGCTACCCTCGTAGTAATTAAGCAGCCCTGTGCCCCAGTGTCTAGGAGGGCTCGTATCCGGACGAAGTCCCCCCTAGGTCCCCAAACGCGTACCTGCGCGATGGGCAAAAGAACCGTCCTCGGTTCCGACGTAGCCCGACCACAGGCTAGTCACGCGTCAGAGCCAGCAGCCGACCCTGTCGAACCGTGATGACTCGGCCAGTAAGTCGGACGCGTGCAAGCCACCATCCGGGGTGGTGCGTATCCAGCTGCCCTACCATACCGGTGATAGGGTGGGTGGTATTCCAACCTCGGGTACTCGTGCAGTACCGGTGAGAACTGTTGACGGTTCTCATGTCGTTGTTGTTCCGGCAACGGCGGCGGAGGATACGCGTACGAGTATCCGGGTGTTGGGTCCGGAGGTGGGGCTCCCTGTACCCAGTGGCCCTTAGAGGCACCAACTCCAGGTGTTGGTCGCGCCGGGTGCCGGGTTGTAGCCAGAACCTGGCTCCGTTCCGGCGGACCCCAACTCACCTGAGCCGGGGTGTACGAGGGGTTGTAGTGTGGCGGCCGTGGCGGACTCCGTCTTTCCGGAGGCGGAGTTGACCCCGGCCCCAAACCGCCACCCGTGAGAGATCCCCTCTCCCGAACCGGTGCTGAGCCCTCAGCACTACGGGTGCACAGTAAGCGATGGTGCGGTCCGCCGCACACATCGCAAGGCCTCGCCTGGGGACACTCATTATACCTATGTCCTCCCAGGCAGGCATAACACAATCCTCGTGTCCGAACGAGGTTTCGGCGCTCTTTTGTGGGCAGCCCGAGAATTGCTGGACATAGCTGTTCCAAGTGCTGCTGTCCGCAAACCCGGCATCCAGAACCGGGGTTGATGGCGGCCGCAGCCACCAGCCTGCCGCGACCCTTCCCTGGGTTGCGTGGCGGCTGGGCGCCGTCGACTCCGGAAGTGCGGGCCGGCGCACTTGTCGGAGCCTCCTGGGAGGCTAGCTGGTTTTCCAGCAGGCCAGCCTCCTCTTCCAGGAACTCCAGAAGTTCCCCTATCGAGGGCAGAACGCTGCCGAGATCCTTGTGGACCAGTCGATTCCGCTCGAACTTGTCCCTCATCTCCTGCGACAACTTGGCCAGAACGATGTGCAGAAGAAGGAAGGACCACTGGTCGACGGGCAGTCCGAGCGTCCTTAACCCGTTTAAGGACACGGTGAGCGGGGTGATCAGCTGCGCCCTCAGCTGAGCCCTATGGTTGACCCTCGGCAATCCCAGCAGATGGGTCACGTGCGCGTCCGCCTGAAGACGCGGCTTCTCGTACCGCTTCTCCAGCAGCTGCATGGCGGTGTCGTAGCTCGCATCCTGCAGCTCCAGATGCTGTACGAGCTGTCTGGGTTCTCCGTCTAGGAAGGAACGGAGATATGCCAGCTTTTCGGCCTTGGTGAAATCCTTCCGAGTATCCACCAAGGCCAAAAACATGTTCCGGAATCCAGCCCAGTCCCGCATACATCCGGTGAAATGCGGGACCTCCAGGGCACCCAATCTTCCCATGGCGCTGGGTCCAGGGGTGTGGAGCGAAGCGGGGCGCGCAACAGGCTTCCCCTCCCGCAATCGCTCGATGTCCTTCACCCGCTGAAGGACCTCGTCGTAGATGTCTTGGATGTGCTCCAGATCCTTGACATATTGGGCGTGGAGGGCCAGCTCCTTCTCCCCGACCGGGTCGGTTGACAATAGAGCGGTTACCGACCGCTCGGCCAACAAGAAACGAGCCTGCATTTCTTTCGAACGCGTTTCCAAGGCGTCCTCCCGGTTAGGCCGATCTATTAATGCAAGCAGCCCGGTGAACCACCGGAGCTGCTGAGCCAACTCCTGCCGTGACGCTGTCATTATAAATAATTTAAACTAAATAAACCTAAACACAAAATTAAAACGAGTCAACGAAAACACGGAATCGATTATCCCGAATCGACTCGATGCTTTCAATTGAACGAAATTAAATAACAATTAACGTTCCGAGAAATGTCCCAGCCCAAATACAACGAAAACAACGGTACTACCAACCTTACAATTCAACCGCACCTGTCCCGGAAGTGCGATTTTACACGAAATGAGCTTAACCTATTACGAACTAAAAAAATACACAAAATTACACCAATTAACCTAGAGGTCCGGTATTAACCACGCTCTGCTACCAAAATGTTGCGGAAACCCACAACACACACTATGCTACTGTTTAAAATTAGGTTACACCTTAAAATCTACAAAATCCACTCACAGTTCCATGCCGCTCCCGCCGTCCAGGACGGGATCCATATGGTCTGATGGGGCCTGAATCCGAGTCCGGGTCTTCTCGGGTTCCCTAATCACACCCAACGGCTACCCCAAGTGCACTTTCCCCCGAGGAAATACCTGTTTCTCCAGCAGCAAAGACGCCGACATCCAGATGAATTCTACTCCCGATGCGATTCGCTTACGACGTACACACACACAAAACACAGGTTGCACAATACACTTAATTAGAGTAATACGGCTCCAAATGCCCTTATTACTGCTTAAAATCTATTTAATTATCAACACACGATAACCTATATACCAGCCATTGTTGCCTTCCCGAGACAAGTGTACCAACAAAAAAAAAGAAAAATTAGTGATGGGGCTATTATGCCACCAAACAAATTGAATCTCGATAATCGATTCGTCCATAATACAAATCAAAGTTTTTATTTCCAACAAAAATAAATGCCTGTTTATTTGCAACAGCGCATACAAACAAAACAAACAGAGTAAAACTAAATGTTACTTACTTCTTCTTACCTTTGTATGCATACAAGCTATTTATTATTATTTATTTATTTATTGTTACACTTAAAAATAATCTTAAATATTACATAATAAACATTGTGTATTAAAACCTCTAAGGGTTTATTTATTAGAGTCACCGACGGCGACCAATAGGTATAGACATTTTTTTATTTTTTTTTATTTACATAACCTTCAGCGCTACGCACTACGCACCGATATGATCAGAAGAGAACGATATTGCTGAACGGATAAACGTTATATGCTTGTTATATGCCTTATTTTTCATCACATCCACACGCCTGGGTGGCCGCGTGGCAAAGCACCCGGTGTCAGGAAATCCTGGATTCAATTACCCGGTAGAGCAAAGGGTTAATCGGACCTTTTGATGTAAATTCGACTACTTGTGATCACCATCTATAAATTGTAGCGATGACTTGATTTCAATGATCTACAGTGTCTAGGCTTTTTAATTTATTTAAAGAAAGAAAGAAAGAAAAACATTTATTGGCTACATTCACAAAAAAATAAAATTAAAAAACACATATTTAAATACATAAACAAAGTACTTTCACAATAAAAAATAAAAACAGGATACAAAGTGTGGTCAACTAGGCCCAACCTCAGCACATGCTACAACGACATGACGCCGCTGCAGCGCTGGTATTCTGGAGGGGCCTAATCAGTGACGTCACAACAAAAAACAAAAAAAGAAAAAAAAAACAGAAACCAACAAGTATAAATTTTGTGATTTTCTAAGCCCAAAAGTAAATCGTGAAAGTATACCTCCGTATATTTTCGAAAAGCAGTCTCCTAAGCCTTAGCTTTAGATATTTCATAACACAGGAGCGTCTTTTTTTTAATGATAAAAAAGAGGCTAACGAGCGGGCGGGTCACCTGATGGAAAGTAATCACTGCCGCCCATGGACACCTGCAAATCCGACGTAATCGCAGATGCGTTGCCAGCTGGAGTTGGATCTTGAGGAGTAGGAATTGGGAGGGGAGAGATGGGCCTCTCACCGGACGAAACACAACAGCAACGAGTGCCATTGTTTCACGCCTTTATTCTGTGAGAGGGTGGTTGCCGGGTCATCATCGGCCTATCTTAGTCCACTGCTGGACATAGGCCTCCCCTAATGAGCGCCATAGCGCCCTGTCCTCAGCTTGACGCATCCAGCATCTGCCTGCAGTCTTTCGCAGGTCATCATCCCACCTGGCCGGAGGGCGTCCTACACTACGTTTACCGAGTCGTGGTCTCCACTCAAGAACACGTTTACCCCAGCGGTTGTCGGTTCTTCGCCAGATATGGCCGGCCCACTGCCACTTCAACTTGCTAATTCTTAGAGCTATGTCGATGACTTTGGTTCTCTGTCGGATGTATTCGTTACGAATCCTATCCTTCAGAGAAACTCCGAGCATAGCTCTTTCCATAGCTCGCTGAGCGACTTTAACTGGTGGACCAGCCCTACCGTGAGTGTCCACGTCTCAGCTCCGTAGGTCATGACGGGTAGGACGCACTGATTGAAAACTTTCGTTTTCAAGCATTGCGGTATGGATGACGAAAAAACTCGACGTAGTTTCCCAAACGCTGCCCAGCCCAGCTGGATCCTCCTCTTGGCCTCCTTCTCAAAATTGTTTTTACCTAATTGCAGAATCTGCCCGAGGTAAGTATATTCAGAAACGATTTCAAGAAGGTGCCCATGTACGACGACCGGTATCGGATCAATGTGGCCATTGATCATGGCTTTGGTTTTGTCCAAATTCATGCCAAGACTCATACGTCGCGAGGCTGAAGCTAGGTCGTCCAGCATCTGGTTCAGCTCCTCTAGCGACTCCGCCATTAGGACTATGTCATCAACGAATCGCAGGTGTGAGATGTAGTCACCGTTTATGTTAATGCCCTTCCCTTTCCAGTCCAGCGTCTTAAACATATCTTCCAACGCGCTTGTGAACAGTTTCGGGGATATGACATCCCCCTGTCTCACTCCTCTGCGCAATTGGATGGGTTTGGACTGCTGGCCCTGTACTTGGACATTCATGGTGGCGCATTCGTAAAGACATCTCAACACCTCGATATAACGACAGTCCACTTGGCATCGCTGTAAGGATTCCAGAACAGCCCAGGTTTCGACAGAGTCAAAGGCCTTCTCATAGTCCACAAAAGCCAGACACAGGGGCTGATTATACTCTTCAGACTTCTGTTGCCGGGTGAGCCGGCACATTTCGTGCTGCAACGCAGCGTGGCTCTACCACTCAGACAATGTCACTCATTTAACACCACCCAGGGGTCACGTGTCTCAAGTGTCTCAAGGGTAAACCTACGGACGCAAGTAATTTTAACCCCCTAGCGTCTAACCGAATACAGCGCACATATTCTTGGCTACAAAAGGAGGCTGCAGTAAGGAAGCCGCTCAGGAGCATACGCACACAAAGACCCTCTCACGGACACGAAACATCGGACCGTTTCAAACCAGTTCGTGCGAGATTACGTGTTCGTAAGGGATTCTCTATAAGTGCGTTGCTCGAGCGCACAAAATAAGCAGACTTCATCATCATTATCATCATTTCAGCCAACAGATGTCCACTGATGGACAAAGGCCTTCCCGCGACCTTCACCAGATCGTCGGTCCACCTCGTTGGAGGCTTACCCACACTGCGCTTTCCGGTACGCGGTCACCACTCAAGGACTATTCTCCGTCCCAGCGGCCATCAGTCCTGCGAGCAATGTGCCCTGCCCACTGCCACTTGAGCTTAGCAACTCTTCGGGCTGTGTAAGCAGAAGCAAATCGATCAACTTCATCAGCTTAAACATATTTAAGCTTCCCTTATGTGGGTGTCCTTTTTTTCTGTCTAGCGCTTTTGTATGAAGCTTACTTTCTGGGGTCTCCATATTTTGTGTCCTGGGGCTACAATCTCCCAGCTCTTTTAAGGGTGCCGGTTGAACGCTTTTACGCGTCGCGCCAGCTGTCGTCTCCTCATCGTCGCGTTTTTGTGAAATGGAATGTCTGGCTGCCTTGCTCTCTTGAAGCTTATATTCAGATATTCAGTTGTTTTTTTTTATATTAAAGAATGTAAAACTTTTTTGTATAACTGCCAGTACGGCACAATCCTTTTTTTGGTTGTTTATTACCGGAGCGTTGACGAAATCTCTGGGTCCTAAAAATCTCTAGTAAGTAATAACTAGACCACAAAAGCGGTATAAACAATTAATTTACTAATGCTAATCTATGAACCCTTATGTCATACGAAGTTTATAACCGATTGACGATGGAACCACATAAACTACTACTTAGTTAACATAAAATGCAAATGTGGCGTGACTCACGGAAACGTGAGTGCTTTTACAATCTTATGTGGAACTAGCGGCCTGCCTGTGGCTTTACTCGCGTAAACACTTAACTAGTTTACTAGCTTACCAGCTTACTGTGATGAGGCGGTATTCCCGGACGGTTATAACTTAGGGTGACACTCCCTTGAAGCTAAGCTAAGCTGAGCTGAGCCAGAGTGTGGAAATCAACCAATTAGGGCTATCGCGTATGAATTCGCCGCTAGGGGCGCTTGTGTAGCGTGATGTCTCCGAAATGTCAAAACCAGTGTAAAATTGTATTACATCAGGCTTTTCTTTAAGATTTAATGTTAAAATGTTTGTTTTCAAACACGTAATGTTTTGAAGGGACATGTTGACCCGGCAAATCGCTACTAACCACTGCTTTGAGACAAAAACTTATGTCCGCCTTTTTTTCCGAGCAAAACGGGACTGCGCAACACTGTGACATGGCCAATACGTTCAGTCTACGGTTCTATTGTATTAAATATCATTTAAATGTAAATTTTTATTTTGGCGCCCGTAATAACAAACATCGACAGCCGTACTTTAGGACCTCACTCTACAGTGGCGCCATCTGGTGAGACAAAAAACGATAGCCCTCATTAAGTCTCTTTATTTTATCGACTCTCTCAGCGCTCTTCCAGTATTGGTTCATTTCCACACAGCTCGGCTCCGCTCAGCCACAAAATAAGAAGACTATAGAAGATAAGCTTCATACAAACATCAGCTCGGAACAGCCTGAGTGAGCGCCAGCTGTTGCAAGACTCCGTGCCCGTGACGGATTGTCTACGTGTGCGTCGCTCGAGCGCTTTTGTATAGTCGACCATGAAATTGCTTATCACTTTTGACAAAAGCTTCCATTACAATAAAATTTCGCTAAGGCTCATTATCAATATTGACAACGTATCTGTCACTTGGTCCTTTAAACAAAAATAGAACTTGATGTTTTATTATATGCAAACAAAATTCACTTCTAAGGTGGTAAAGCAATTTCATTGTCGACTATACAAAGCTTACTTTCTGGGTCTTCTTATTTTATGGCTCAGCACAGCCCAGCTTCAATGGAGTGTTACCCTTAAGGCGAGGAATTCCAAAAAATTGAGTTTTTAAATGAGTTTTATTCGAAATGTATAAGGATTTTAAATCCAAAAAAATATTATGATATTCATTGGCCTTTTTTCTAGTAATTTCGGCTGGTAATTTTACGTTTTCCTGCATCGAATATAATATAAAACATACGTCTTATTATTAACAACTGCAATTTCACGTCACTCTGCACATCATTCTCAAGTTATTTAAATTAGACAACAATGGCCCACAGAAACATGAATATCTTACAGACTAACATACATTCACAATATATAATCTTAAAACTATGTTACACTTAAGGACAAATGGGAATGCGCCCTTAGGCACTTTCAAGAAACAAGCTTACTCTTTTCTCAAAGTCCGACAACGCATCTGCGAATCCTCTGATGCTGCAAGTGTACATCAGCCCCCTGACTATGAGCTCTTATAGCAGTATTATTGCAGTTGTGGAAAAGAGACGCAAGTATATTCGCCGCTACACGCGTCTCGTTTTCACAACTGCAATAATACTGCTATGAGAGCACGTGGTTACCCCCCCAGGTAACTTTTCTGGCTAGTTTGTTACCTTGTACATTAAAACACAGCTGCCCAGCGTCATCCCGATAGGGCTTAGGATCTTATGGATCTTAAGATCCCTATGTATGTATCCTATGTGGATTGGACAAACATTAAACATATTTTTAATGGATGTCCAATATCCACAATATTCATATTTTGAATAGGTATGTAGACTTTTGTTCCTCGGAGAAATTATTAAATGTTAATCTTGAAATTGAAATTACGAAGAACACATACTTAAAATGATTCATATTTCACATCTTTTGCATTATTTAAAATGTGTTTATTTGTAGGTACGAGTGTTATTCATGAATTTTCAGTTTCAATATACGTAAACTGTGACCGAAACAAGTGACAGATATTCCTACGTGTCATAATTACTTACAGTGTGAAAATGCTTACTTATAATTTTAACATAGTTTACACTTAGGAACGATAGGTCAGAACGAAACATTGTAGCATTATAATTAAGTTTTACTTTGTAAGCATTGGATAATATAAATTTAGTAGGGCAAGCCTATTTATTGTAGGTATTATGAATTTAAAATACAACGTCAATTAGAAGATTACCTTCTAAACTAGGGACTTTTGAAGTTAGCTTAATACCTATTGTTCAACTTCCCAATGAAATGATGGATGGAAGGGAAATGTCATTACTTTGAAAAAGTTTCGACATCTCAATCGATGGCTGAGAAATTTGAATGGGAAAGTTGGTTTATTACAAACAATATTTGTTATGATGTAGGCAACTTAATATTCGATCATATTAAAAAAGCGCTAAAAAGTTTTTACTTTTTAGTCAACACCAACCAAGTATTTATTATCAAAGTTATGGAAGAATGTTTGCTGTTGCCGCGCTAGCCTTAGGAGAGCAGTTTGTTTTCTTACGATGCCAAAAATATATTTTATCTGATGAATGAAGGGAGGTGTGTAATGAGGAAAAGTTTCAGAGTAGTTCGTCTTGTTTATTTTGTTTCAAATTATCCCTCTCCTTCATCATCATCATTAGCTCATTTTGTCCCCACTGCTGGGGCACGACCCTTCCCTACGGATGGTAACACCTCTGGGAAAACGGGCCATAAACCACCACGCGGGCCAAGTGGGGATTGGTGGTTGTTGACGACTGTTACCAGACGGTGCAGATGGGACCAACGGCTTTACGTGCCTTCCAAAGCGAGAAGGTGCTTGAGATGATAAACTGTTGCGCAGAGATATAGCGTCACTCAGCGTCTTCTACCGCTTATACCACGGCGAGTGCTTTGAAGAACTCATTGTCCTTATCACACTTTCTCACTTCCTCCATAGGAGTACGCGTGCTGCAGTGTGTCACCGCTGTACTGCCTCGAACATTCCATCGCACACAATGAAATTTGGTGACTCGTTTCTTTGTCGCACACTTTGTCTACCAGCACACGTTTTCCCTCCTTCCTATGACATGGGGTCCTTCAAACGAGACGTGAAGAACGCGCCTTGTGGGCCGGCAGGGTGAGGGTGACTGATGCTGCGTTGTTTTCACGCTGCACCAGTTGTCCTTGCGTCTGGACTCCGATTCCACTTAACATTAGGTGGAGTGGTGCCATTTGACGAGCTATGAATTTAAAAAAAAACCTATCGGATGACCAGCCTTCGCGAAAGTTACTTAACTTCAATAATCGCAGACCGAGCGCGTTAGCCAGTGCGCCATAGAGCTTCTCTTGTCTCATATTGTTGTCTTATATATTTTGTTTTAAATAATCCCTCTCCTTCGTCCCCATTAAAGTACGTTCATAAATCTCTTATAAAAGTCTAAAAGTTTTCATGGTACTCCGACAATTGCATTAACATGTGCGTACCGAAACATTCGACGAAGTGGTAAGAATCTGACATGGACGTAATATGGCGAGGGCGCGGCGAGGAAAAACGAGGGGGTGGCGAGGGGGTTAATGTTAAAGTAAAATAATTAATTCAATATAAACCTTTACAGGCACTTATTGACGTCAAAACTAAGCATAAAAATTAAAATAATAAAAAGCTAAAATTTTACACTACTAAATTTACCACCAGTACGGATTTACTGAGAGCCTTTTCGGTTCGGATTTAAAGATGGCGAAGGGGTAGTTAGGGAGTTAAGAGGGGGTGACGAGTGCGTGACGATAACGTGGCGAAGACGTTGCGTGAACGTGAACATACATTTCCTCCGTTTTCTCAATTACATGTCGTTAATATGACACTTATCTCATTACCGACTACGTAATCTTGCATTTGTCTCTCTTTTATTACCCCCTGCCTTAACCCGGTCGTTTATTTAGAAACACCCTTTAATTTGCATGTAATTACAAGACTTTAACTTGATCAGGCGTGCCCGTCTTTGTAGGCATCTTGACTTCTAATTTGGATCGATTTGTAATACAAGCGTCAAAATTTCGTAAATCTTCTATCGAATTTATTGAAATCAGTAATTTTCTTATACCATCGTAGGTTCAAACTTTGTCAAGTTTATCTTTGTCAAATTGTTTTATCTTACATTACATTTTACGGTTTACTCGAACATAAGGTGTTGATTAAAAAGGCAACTACGAGTTCTCTGCTTTGCTATTTTGACTCCTACGCCTCTGAGATTATAAGTAGGTAAGTGGGAGTTATACCTACCTTTTGTAAATAAACCTACCTAAGATTTATATAGTGATGCCGAACTATCAATATTACTGTTAGATCGATAGTTGTCCTTAAAATCCGTTAGTATATTAATAGTATTATCGATATATTCAAAGCTCACAATGCGATAGCATAATTGCGGGATTATCAATGGACTATCGATAGCCGGCCTATCGCAATAGGACCTAGCGGCAACACTAGATTTACTTATGCGATTTTAATGTGGTCTATGTGATTACAATGAAAAGGGCTGATGTGTTTCCACTTCGACGCATTGTAATCTTTTTTTAGTTTATCGTCCCTTAATATGTATGTCATCAGGTTTACGATATTTTTTGGAGCGAAAATTCGGGTCTCTGGGTACGTCAGGTGCCTCATTATAAATATAATATCTCCCCATGTTCACCTGGGAATATGTGAGCCCTGCATTGATATGTTTGTAGGCTAAAAATGATGCTGTTTATTTATTACTATATATAGGGTCTAAGCTTAACATTATCGTCGATCAAATAAATCAATAAAATGAAATAAATGTATAAAATAATTGAATGAAATAAATAAACGAAATTAACAAAATTAACAACATTAACGTAATGCCGTAATGAACGAAATGACCGAATGAAATGTATTTCTATTTCCTACCAATATTCTAATATTTTTTTATATTATACAAAAGCTCACAAAATAAGAGTTTTCGTTTAACACACCGTAAAAGCTTTAAGAAGCGAAAGAACTATTTTTCAATAAGGACATGAGCTTAGGAGCTCATATAATATTCTTTTTACTGCAAATTATTTTACCCTTTTTACGGATCTCTATACACGAATGAGGGTTTATTCAATAAAATATTTTGTTGGTTGTCAAAGTAAGGAGAATTATAAATTTTACTTTGACAAAGTTTATTTACTAAAATACAATGATATACCTACATATTATAATGCAATAAGAGCGACTGCTTTAAGGTTTGAGTCTCATCTGAGGCTGTTTCGTGTTAGTTCATTAAATTATAGCAATAACAAATTCTTATCTGTATTAGGTGCCATTCAAGAGTACAAAGTTAAATATAGGAAGGTTGTGTAGAAAAATTAAAGCATATACTCGTAGTAAGTAAATTTAGATTATATACTGACCCACAGCTGGGCTAAGCCTTCCATTATCACTGCAATTGATGGGTAATGGCTTGCCAAACGCGGATTGGTGATCACAATCTCAGGCTACGAAATATCCAATACATACAGAGAATTGAAGCCAGTACCTCCAGATATCAAACCATGTGCTTTGTCACTCGGCCTCGAGGATTTTACAAAATATTACATCATCATCAACAGGTCATTTCAAGTGCCCACTGGGCTCGTTTTATGTCCCCACTGGGCCTAACCTATACAGAGTCTAACAAAATCAATAAGCGAATGTTTAAGGGCGGTATCTATACATCATTCTGAATACAATGACAAAAAATGGGCTCCAGTTTTATAGTGATTTTTCAAAGTTATGTTTTCTAACAAACTAAATCAATTTAAATAATGCACATCATGAAACATGCTGTATCTTTACTAACACGCACGCAAGCGTCAATAATGAAATAGTGTACTGATACACGCACACAATTGAAAAACCATTGTATGACATTCATACAAACACCGCTATCTTTGTGTGCATGTAGTACAGCTTTACGGGTTTGGAAAGGGTGTATTCTTTTGGTGTTAATTACCTACATTGGTAAATTATGATAATGTTTTGTTGATTATCTCGGTAACGAGCCTGTAGTTTCGGACCAAATTTGGTGAGCATGCTCAGTGTGATGTATAGATGCTCCCCTTAAACGTTCGCTTATTGATATTGTTAGACCCTATATATGGATGGATAGGAAAGAACGGGACGTAAACCACCACGCGGGCCGTGTGCGGAGTGGTGGTTGTTATCTACTACTAATATATACGGGACCAACGGCTTTACGTGCCTTCCGAAGCACTGAGGAGCTCGATAAATAAAGATACATTTTTTGTCACCCATCTGATGACTGGCTTTTGTGAAAGTTGCTTAACCTTAGCAATTGCAGGGTGCGGTAACCACTGCGTCATCGACCTCGAGAAATATTACATATAAATAAATATTTTTATTAAAATAGTTAAGAGTTGGGCGTTGTATCATTAGCCATTGTAAACAAAAACAAAAGTTCAATCTACCAAAATAACGAGTTTGCGCGAGTTTCCCAAGAAAACTCCATAAACAAATGAAATATTGAAAATTTATGAGCCTAATTTTTCATCTGCGAAACACTCTGGAAACATAGGGACCCAATTTACGGTTCTCATGAAGTAATTTGATGTAATTTTCGAGCTGGCCGCTTCCCCAATTGGACCGGGCCGCGATGTAATCTAGTACCTACATATTTTACCGGGTTTATGTTCTTGTTTTTGACATCCTACCCACTAGTGAAAGATGCTCTTCCAATAACGAAAATTTGTTTACTTACCGTCGACGTCGAGTTTGTTTTGCTAAAGATAAGTTTAGCAAACAAATAGGTGCTTTATGTATACTTAACAAGCTGTGCCCCGCGGTTTCACCCGCATTAATAGCTCTAAAAAAACATTTTTCCGTTTTTGCAACATTTTTCATTGCTGCTCCACTCCTATTAGTCATAGCGTGATGTAATATAGCCTATAGCTTTCCTCAAAAAATGGACTATTCAACACAAAAATAATTTTTCAATTCGAACCAGTAGTTCCTGAGATTAGTGCGTTCAACCAACAAACAAACTTTTCAGCTTTATAATATTATAGTATAGATTTAATGTTACTTTCACAATCCAAAACACATTTTTGACTGAAGCAGTTATGAAAATATTCAAATTTAATTTTAAAACTAAAATTGTACAATATTTTATAACTAAAATAAAAATGTTTGACCGGGATACACATCGGTTACACACAAAAAAGTTAGATACAGACTAATTGATGAAGCGATATAGTACAAAATAGGCGGCCTTATTGCTAACAAGCAATCACGTCCTGGCAACCTTGGGTGAAAGAAAAATAATAAAATAAAGAAAATTAAAATGAGTGGAAGTAAAAAGACTAAATTATATTATTAATATCAAATAAAGTAAATACATAAGAGAAATAAATAAAATAAACATAGTTTATACAATGTAAATCGGAAAATAAATAAATATAGCTAGGGGGAATTTGGAAAATGACTCCGAACCTGGACCCTTGAACGACTCCAACGTGCGAGCACTTCTGATGCGCTCAGGCAAAGAATTCCATAACCGGACAGCATGCACAGAAAAAGAGTAGGAAAGGAAATCAATAGAATGAAGAGGAGTCACAAGAGCTGGTTTATGATGCCAAATATGCTTAGATGCAAAACGTTAGGTCGAACTGCCTTAGAGCATTGAACCAACGAACTGCCCATGTATTATAATCAGTAAAGATCGATTAGCTGTGAATACGATTTGCTTTGTGTTTAAAATGCAACATGTAACACCTCCAAAGAACTCGTCTTTGAACTTCGGTGCGATCCAACTTGACTTAACTCGCAAACTCAAAACCTGCCCGGTTTAAGTAAATCGCACATTATTTATGTATTAAAAGCTAGCAAAGACTTCTCAACTTTTCAGCGTTTGCACTTAAATCTCCAGTTTACTCCGAATCAGTGCTCTAATTTGGATTCGGTGGAACATGGCGGTGAATACTTAAACAGTGAAGGTCGGATTTGGCAAATGTTCGGCTGCCGACAGTGCCGTATCTAGGGCAGGGAGAAAGGGCGCTTCATATCCACCTGATAAGTAAGAGAGATGTGTCGTAAACAGTAAAGGAACCATTGAATTCACTTCATCGCTATAATTAATGGATGTTGACTCGATCAACAAGTTTAACAAATGCGGGTTTGCGCGCGGTGCGTATTTTCGTTTTTATTTGATTAAGTTGGCAAACTAGCATACGGTTCACCTGATGGTAAGCGATGGGTGTAACTCGTCGTCCTTATACTGATTCTATGTCCATTAATTTATATCCCTAGAACACGAAAATATCAATGCAGGACGGTGCGGCTTGACGGGAGAAATATAAATTAGCGTAGTAGCCGTCCAGGCAAGTCCTGTATTCCCGCTCATATATTTTGTTGCGAATAATAAATTACATTTGGAAAAGGGTTGAAAAAATTCCACGAGCGGAATTTAAACCCTCCCGGACTTTTTGCACCCAGGACGTCGCGGGTTCGAATCCATAAAATAACTTTACACACTTTTTCCAAAATGTTATTGAAGTAAATATTTTTTGTTAATATAAAATCAGAATCCTTCCCTGGCTACAGTCCTGGTTGTTGTGCATCAGATGTGCGCCAGCTTAGCGGTGGTGAATTATTAATTAGGGACCTCGCTGTTCCGAGGACTTGATGGTAATTTAGTGACCACTGCCTGTGTTACGCAAAAATGTTTGCCAAACAAACGTTTTGTGGGAAGCAACCCGATTTACGGACGGACTTTTAACGAGTGTGTTCTGCATTGCGAGCTTAGAGTTAAATGTTGAGATTTAGGATTACAATTCGAAAGCGCAGCACGTTAGCGTTGCAATGCTTTTATTAGTTAACGTTAAACCTCTGCCTTCATCTCATCTAATGTAAGCTGATGATGAGACCAAGGTGGAAGCACACTTTACTCGGAATCCTGAACTACTGATGAACTGATTATCTTATATCTAACTGTCAAAACACAAAAATGCTATTAGCACTGTTATAATGACTAGTGGTCGCCCAGTGGTCGAAATTCGACCGTAATTTTTTTAAGACTGCACGGATTGTATTCTAAGCAATGAAAAATTTAAAAAGATAGAATGTGAGTTTGGATTGGCATTGACAGATTTCGGCCGCTCCTTTTCCATTTTTGAAATTTTTGAAAAGAGTGTAGATACGTGTGTGTCAAATACATGGTAATCTGTGTAATATTTGTTTTGTTGATTGAATGTATTTTTATGCATAATTTAAAAATATATTAACATTGGGATAACCTTCTCAATATAAACTATAAGTGTGCGAAATTTCATATTCCTCCGTCCGCGCAATTTTCGTAAAAAAGGGGTACAAAGTTTTTGCTTCACGTATTAATATAATTATACATATGTTTAAATATTAAGATGGTTGTAGCTGGTCAGGTGTAATTAAAACTAGTCCTACCGCTAACCAAACTGACTACCATCTTGTCAGGGGATCGAACCCGAGGTCATTAGGTCTAAGACTGGCAGTTTTAACCATTAGACCATGGAGGCGGTTATAATAATATCTTACCTAAAAGTAAAAGCTCTCAAGGGTCGACTGGGAAACCCTCCCTAAAGTTAACTTTGATGGAGTGGACATTCCTTTCAGTCAATCTGTCACAAATTTGGGTGTGGTCATTGATATTTGCTTGGGTTGGAGGCCGCAACTACAAGCTGATAGCCGCAAACTTTACGCATCGTCAGCATCCTTGAGGAGGCTGCGCAACTTTTTACCCACTGCCACTAAAATTGCGCTAGCACAATCTCTGCTGCTTTCAGTTCTGGATTATGCTGATGCCTGCTATCTTGATCTCACAGAGGATCAGCTAAATTAACTTCAGCGTCTTATGTTTGTATTTGGTTCATATTCGGCTTGCGCAAATATGACCATGTTTCTGAGTATCGCTTAAAACTCAAATGTCTTCCTATTGGTCTTCGCCGAATGCTCATATACTGTGTTTTTTTTTCTTTTGTTCATGTTTATGTTTTATAGTGTTGCAATAAAAGTATTATCTATCAATCTATTTAAAATTCAAAACCATTGTAGTCGTTGTAAAAAATATCTCGACTTCTTCCGTATTTTGTACTGTGCTAAAGTGGGATTCTGGTTTTGATCACTCTACTTTAAGAGATTAGCTTCTAACGGCCAAGGCTTTTTGAACGGTTTTATTTAGCTTGCCCTGTATTAAGTATTAATTAAGTATTTATTTGTTTATTTGTTTGGGTCAAATCTAGTAATTGGAATTTGACCCTCTTCCTGTTGACGGATTGATCTGAAATTTAGTACACACCTTTAGTTCTGATGACAATATAATTCAATGATAACTTCATTGTAAATCCAAGATGGCTGCCGCTACATAATAGCGGGTTACATGTTTTATCACTACTACCTCAATATGGGTATCAAATGAAAGGGCTTGATTAGTAGAATAGTTCTTTATGAAAATAAAATAAATATATTTAAAAAAAAAACTAAAAACTTAAAAATTAAAAAATTCATAATTTTTTTTTTAAGTTAAACGATTTTATTGAAAATTGTACTAAAAGCTAAAATATAATTCAGTAGGTCGTAGGTGCAGGTACAGGTAAAAAATAAAATCGTTGGGCGTGTGAAATTTTTATCAAGTCAACCGCTATTAAATCATAATAAAAAATGCTATTTAGGTACCTACATATTTACGCAGGTTACGTGCGCCCAACGATTTTATTTTTTACCTGTACCTGTACCTAGGACCTACCGAATTATTTTTTAGCTTTTAGTACAATTTTCATAAAACCGTTTAACTTAAAAAAAAATTAAGTACACATTTTTTTTCACAGTGACACTGCTGTTTTCATAGCGTTTAAATTGCATCATACATCTGCAATCTTATGTGATAAGACTACTCAAATATTTGAATCCACTTAAATCGTTGACTATGAGTGTTATCTATTTCTATTGTAAGCCGTATAATCTATTTATTATGTTATATGCAAACAAACTATTGGGTAGTTAATCCTTTCGAAGAGTTTATAAATCATAGAAGTTCTTGTTGCTATGTCGTTGCACTGTACTTTTAATTTATATACCTATTATGTATGTTAGTATGATAAGGGCCTCTTTGTATTTACCTTATTGAACATGGTTTGTTGCCTGAAATAAATGAATCTTTTCTATCTATTCTATTCTATTGTAAGTCTCATCTTCAAAATACCCAAGGTGTAACAAACGTTAAGAAAGAACGCTGGCTATTTTATGAAAAATGCACCTGAAAATTCGACAGGGCAACCAAAGACTTCGGAAAGTTGGAATTGCGTTTTTTCCTTACATCAAACAGGTCAGCACTTGGACCTCATCTTACCGGATGTTAAGTGATGATAAGGCCGAAGGTGGAAGCGCACTTCACCCGGGATCCTCAACTACTGATGCACTGGCTATCTATCAGTTATCTTTAACTCTAGCTGCCGGAACAAAATTCAAAATTCAAAATAATTTAGGCTAACAGTTTAGGCTACAAAAAGCTCTTGAACGTCATTTTATGCCATCGATTCGTAAGTCTATCTACTCTGGGCAGGAGATCTTGTACTGAGAAGAACCGGCAAGAACTCAGCAAGTGTCCAGCTCTTTTCTCCCTTACAGCGTCTTAAATATTGGAAAATGCCCTATCATAAAAGGACACTTTCCATCACAAATAAAAACACAAAATGTAAAGGACAATCACAACATGTAAAAAAGGTAAAAAAAAAAAAAATTAAGTTTGCAAAAACATAATTTACCAGTTTAATTTTTTACAATGTCATACAGTACTAGTAAAAGTCAAACAATGTTACAAACTGTTAAGGCGACATATATTTCGAATTATTTTTACTAGGGAAAATACATACACATGAGCACATGACGACCCCTGGTGACAACATATATTTACCCATATATTGTGTTTACAGTAACATAACATACGTGAGACCACTCTTCGGAACCTTTTATACCTTTATTTGTCCACTGCTAGACTTATGCCTTCTACAACAAACTATTACTAACTAACTAACGATCCATATCCTTTAATACCCATCCTTTCAATATGGTGATACAAGAATAATTTACGCGTGCACATGCCTTGTGCACTAAGCTACCAACTTCTTCTATCATCATCATCATCATCCTGTACTTGCCCTTCATCACCAGCTCATTTCACGTCCCCACTGCTGGGGCACCAGCCTTCCCTATGGATGGATACTGCTAATGCTTCCGGGTCCAACGGTTTCACGTGCATTCCGAAGTACGCAGAATGACAAATTTTTGATTACCGATCCGATGACCGGCTTTTGCGAAAGTTGCTTAAGGCGACGCATCGCTAAACAATTAATCTAATACGGAGCGTTTGCGCCCCGTACCTGAAAAACTGTTTCTTTTTCTTTCCAATTAAAACTACAAAGAAGTTTAAAAAAATGAACTAGCATATTTAAGTGTGTGTTGAGACTAATCTACTAAGAAAATTTAGATGCTTAAATCGGTCTGGTTTGCCTGTAAAATTCAAATCTATGTTTTAAAAGAGGTTACTTTGATATTTTTTTATCTGTTATAAAAGTTAACAAATCGTGTTTCTGCAACAAGTAAAATGAAGTCAATTAAATGAAAAATCATGTCATCAAATATCACTTTCATATGTTATGTAATTGTTGAGAAAAATCACGATCCCCGCCACGTAAATTTCCAATGCGTCGCCTTAGTTAGCGTTAACTACAGCGCTGCGCCATCGAGATCTTCTTGTACTTGTCCTTATGTGTTACCTATATAGATATTCTCTTTTAATAACAGTATTGGTAGGTACCTTGAACTTTCAACATGGCAATACAACAACACTTTACGAGCGTAACACTCCGTGTACCGCACTCGTATTCAGATCGCGCTCGCTTGCGGTGTGGAGATTAAATTTATATACTGCAGTGCGGTTGCCACCTCCTCTCCGCACTTCTGGCAGGAACCTCAGTATCTTAACATTTATGTACAATCTGGTGGTTGCAAATAAGGCTTGAATAAAATAATAATAATAAGAAGCCGAAAAGAAAGAAAGAAATAAAAAAAAGCCGCTTTACTGAATATCTGCCTAATTGTGAGGAAGTTCATAAAACTGGAAGATTCTGAAATAACCTTATACCATATACAGACATCACACCACATCCTGTTATTGCTCGGTTTTTACCATAATGTTAATATAATATAATATTAACTTTATGGCTTTTACCCGTAATTACAGGGAAAACCGTAACTTCCAATAAAAATAATAAATGCATTTATTTGTCTCTTTAACAGTTACATTATGCATACACCTAAATGAAAATGATAATAAAAAATAGAGACAAAAAGACTATGTCTCAGAGATTACAGAATACAGTAGAGTCCGTTTATAGTGACATCGAAAGGAATTGACAAACACGTCATAATAAGCGGACGTCATATAAAGCGTTATGTGAAATGAAAAACTTTTTTTATGTAAATATGTATGTATTTAAGTATGTATTTTAATACAGAAACATAGTACATATGTAATTACATATGTATGTATACATACATATTAAATCAAAATCAAAATTGCACGTAATCAGCACATTATTATAATAACACATACAAATGTATTTTTTACTGTAAGTAATCTGTAATTTTTGTCTGCTTTTGTTTTTTCATTTTATTGTAAAAACAGTCTCTAATACTATTGTGTATAGAAGTCATAGCTATGGTCAAATTATCATTTTCAATATTGCTGTGAACGAGCCACGTGCCGAACGTCGTCGGGAACCAACGAACAATACCGAAAGTGTAAAGAATCATGTCGGTCATTATAACCGGACATAATTTATTAAAAATGGGTCATAATAAGCGACATGTCACTGTAAGGGAAGTCATTATATCCGACTTTTTTATAAAGAATTTTGTATGAAAACCAAACTTCGTAGTGCAATTACGTCATAATAACCGGCTGGTCAATATAGGCGGAGTCATAATAAACGGATTCTACTGTATTTCTATTCTTAACCTCTGCTATTTAACATAGCCTTTTTCCAAATTACTGAAAGAGCAAAATAAAATAATGACGCGGTATAATAATACAAAAAAAAATAATAATAAAATAATAATAAATAAATAAATAAATAAATAAATAAATAAATAGTTGATCAATTTAGAAGTCTGCCTTTGCCACATTATTTTTTAACACAAAGACACATTGACATTTTAATATGCACAATGGAAGATTATTTTAGCTTAAGGTCAAGCCACCATAGATCAAGTACCTTCTACCAAAGGGCACGAATAGGATTGGCAGAAACCCATTTATGTAATTAATAAGTACTACGTGCAATAATTTTTATAATTAATTAATTCAAAGGCCACTTACAGGCAGGTTTTAGAAGCTAGGCGCACTTTAATAGTGTTCGATGGTTTAACCCTAATTATTTTTTACTTAATAATAATGTTCATTTCTGTGAAATAAAAACAACGAAAAGTACGAGTTATTTCATCATCTCAGCCAAAAGACGTCCACTGCTGGTCAAAGGCCTCCCCCAAGGATCTCCACAACGACCGATTTTGTGCTGCTCGCATCCAGTGACTTCCCGCGACCTTCAGATCGTCCATCCACCTTGTTGAAGGCCTGCCCAGATTGCGTTTTCCGGTAGTTACGAGTTATTTAAAATTAAAGTATTTTAGTCAGTCCTACTCGCATTGAGCCAGCGTGGTGGGTTATGTTCTGAACTTTTAATATAATTAATTCATGTAAAAAGGGTAAAGACCCATAGTGGCACGTGACTATAATAATTCATAACTATGACTAAACAATACGATGTTTTCTCCCAATACTTTATCAAATAATAATCTTTACTTGTTATTGAACTAGTATAAAATGCTAATAATTAAACATTTATAATCACGCTAATATTATAAATGCGTTAGTGTGTATGTATGTGTGTATATTTATTGCTTCTTCATGCTGCAACGGATGGATGGATTTGGATGAAATTCGGCATACAGATAGTTTATAACCTGGATTAAAACATAGGATACTTTTTATCCTAATATTCCGACGGAAACGGGAACCACGCGGGTGAAACCGCGAGATAAAAGATAAGATAAGATAAGATAATTTATTGCTGTATAAAACTTTAAAAAAAGATTGCCTGTGTCTTAGGTACCTATCCAAAACAGTCAGGTTAGCGCTTACTTCACAATAAAACATTTACACAAAAACAACGACTTATAGTAATAGTAAATAGACAATAGAAATTATAATAACATTTTGTTGCTCTACATATTTAACATTATTTCTAACAAGGTCTTAAAATAATGTAATGACTAAAAGTAGATTTTCAATGTCATCGTATGATTTCCCCGTTAGCCACTGTTGTAAGTATTGTTTTTTTACACATTACTTTATTCATAGAATAAATACATAGAGACATTATTTATCTTGTTGTAAAAATAAATAAATTAAATTTTCATATACTCTCACACCAATTACATAATTATCTAGACCAAGAAAAGCTTCGTTATGAAACTCGTTAAATGGTTACTAGACAACGGATAAACATACTTTTAATACTTAAATACATACTTATTATACATAGAAAACACCCAGACCCGAGACAATGTAGAAAAACAATAATTTCTAAATTGACCCGACCGGGGATCGAACCCGGGACCATGAAAACCGGTGTACAAACCACTCGACCAAGGAGGTCGTCAATAAAGATAACTTCCCAGATGACAAAAAATCTTTGAGAGTGTGGATCTTTTGAATATTTCATTGGGACAGACAATATCTGCCCGTCTTTTGCTGGTTTGGAGTGCAGGGTAATAGGGCTAGGTATATCATTCATTACTAGCTAGCTAAACTAGGTATATCATAAGTTAATGAATCAATGAAAATCTCGTTATTCTTTCAATCAAAATATTTAATACGAGTACCGCAACTCAGAGTCTCGAAACCATCGCAAATATTTTGGCTTATGTCCACGGGCTCCTTGTCGTCTGCTATCATCCAAGTAGACGCGCTGTAACCGCTGTTTATTACTTGCACTATTCCCTTGGCCGCTGAATACACTCTGAAAGAATAAGCAATAAGTTACACCTTCATTACATTACATTCTATACTCCTATACCGATCATGAATGTTAACCTTTCAGCTCACAGAACAAAACAAATGAAAGCAACTGAGCCGATGACGTAATTCGCAAAATGGCGAATACCTAACGTCGATGTTCACAAAAATAAAGATTATGTTGCATGCAACCAAATCATATTTTATCATTCTGTTAACGACAATTTACTAATTGATATTTCCTTTCCGGCAGGTATTAAAATAAATGTGATTACCGATATAGTTTATTGGTTCTTCATGATGAAACTACTTAACGTAATTTGTTTATAGCTAAACTTCTTCATACAAAAGTAGACTCTAATTTGACGATATAGAGTCGATCGAATTCGATCGCTCAATTGTCAAAATTTTACACTCAAATATAAAATAGAAAACGCACAGAGAATAAAGTTGTTGGGTGTTTATAGTGTAGCAAATTTATTCTAGTTTGTTTATGGCTAAACTTCTTCATACAAAAGAAGGCTCTATATAGACGATATTTAAGTTTTAATGTCGGAATCTCGCCGCGATCACCTACGATCGCTTGAGATCAAGCCACTTTTAAAATGGCTAATCATTGATGGCTGAGAAAATTTGTTTTAAGGAATAGGGGACACCGGGGATATAACCAAGACCGTGGGTTTGAGCAGTGGATTGGGAGGATGATGATGATATGAGGATGACCATATGGGTTCGAAACGTCAGGAAACCTGTTTAAATAGTTTATTTATCATTATAACGATCTGAGTGGTTGATAGTATTTTACAAAATATACAAATGTGATAAACTCGTATTAGTGAAAAGGAACCATTGACTGACAATAGGTACACAAAAAAATATAAGCCGCTTAATATAATCGGTGGCAAAGTGGCAAAGCTAGTAATTAGCCCACATACTGTCCCATTGCTGGGCAATGGCCTCCATCACTGAAATCAAGTTGCTTAAAAGCAAAATAAACAATTGTTTATTTCTCAACGAATTTATTAAAAAAATCACTTACTACTCATCTTATAACGCAGCTAATATATTATTTTAAGAACAATCCACTACTCTTAAAACGAACCTCTTGCTATTATAACATTGAAGAATTCAATGACACAAACTCAGAAAAATCACTCCATTAACCTTTGAGCTATTAATAATTGCCATTCAAGCTTCATAAAAAAAAATCGCGAGCAGAAACGAATCGAACTGAATATGTTAACATTTCTGCCTAACAATTGTACCTAAATCTGTGTTTAACTGCTGCTTTGCTCTGTGATGTTTCAATCGCCTCTGTGGTCTAGTGGTTAAGACCACCGGTTTAGACCCAACGGACCCGGGTTCGATTTCCAGTAGAGGGTAAATGATTTTATACTCAATTTGGTTGGTGGTAGGGCTTGTTTGCCCGCCTGGCTAGCTACCACCATCTCATCTAAATATGTCGCCACACATCAACTTTTTGTAGCATTGTGTTCGGGCAGCTAGAGATAAGATAGCCAGTGCCTTAGTAGTTGAGGATCCCGGGTGAAGTGCGCTTCCACCTTCAACCTTATCATAACCTCATCACTTAACATCAGCAGTGCTATTCTCTAAGCAAAACAGCGTCGACTTCGACATTGAACTCGCTCATAACATGCAAACGAATGTAAACTTTACTACTATTTCAAAGTAGGTTGAAATTCGTTTGCTAGTAATGAGCGAGTTCAACGTCGAGTTCGACTAGAGAATAGCGCTGCAGGTAAGATGAAAGTCAAGTGCTTCCCTGCATGATACAAAAACAAAATAAGAAGCCTACATTTTTCTGAATATTGCTTTTCACGCTTCAAAATTAATTCTTTCATCTTTTATTCATGTCGGTATATTGCCATTTTATAAACCAAATGCCTTCATATGTAAACATGCACGCCTCCGTCAAATTCAATTCCGTTTCCTAATTTCGGTACCGGTGGTCCCTAATGTATGTTTAGTACTTCTTGTAACATAATACCGGTATTGTGTTAAACTAAGTGGTATAACATTTGTATGTCATTTGTATATTTATATGCATCCAACAAAGTATACACCGAGCAAATCAAAGCTTTGTTACGTCATGTATGTATGTATCACACTAATATTATAAATGCGAAAGTTTGTGTGTATGTCTGTATATTTGTTCCTTCTTCACACTGCAACGGATGGATGGATTTAGATGAAATTCGGCATACAGATAGTTTATAACCTGGATTAACACATAGGATAGTTTTTATCCTGATATTCCCACGGGAATCACACTATAAATATACTAAAAACGACAATTTAATTTTCCAATACAAAATGATTTGTTTGTTTTGTTGAAATGGAAACCAAAGAGAATTAAATCACTTGATGGAAACTGTCAAAGCGGTACGAAGTCCGCCGGGTCCACTAGTTTATTAGATATTTTTAAGGGCTTTAAGCAAGAACAAACACCAAAAACTCGACGATGAAGCATGATGATGGAGCTCGATGATGCAATGGTTAATGCGGTTGGTCTGCGATTGATGAAGTTTCGCAAGGCTGGTGTTCGGATGTGTGAGCAAAAATGTATGACCTCGAGCTCTTCCGTGCTTCGTGCACGTAAAGCCGTTGGTCCCGGCTGCATTAGCAGTCGTTAATAACCACCAACCCGCACTGGGCCCGCGTGGTGGTTTATAGTCCGTTCTCCCTTTGGTGTTTCCAGCCATAGGAAAGGCTCACAAGGCCCAATAGTAGGGACATAAAAAGAATGGTTTAAGACTTGATTTCTCAAAAGAATTATACATTCACTTAAAAATGAGAAACTTAACTAGTTCAACATAATTATAGAAATTATATAAACATTTATTGTCAAACAAATAGCGCCATATGCTTTCGGAAGGAATACAGTACAAAACATATTTACAATTTATATTCGTAAACACAGTTTTTAACATGACAAAGTAGGTAGATTTATAATTTAAAAGAAGATGATCATAAAACCAAAAACAACGCAGTGATAAACTTCGAGATTATACAAGCTACAATGTTTGTCACTTGTCTTATTTTAAGCTGCCATGAAATGTAAAATAAGAAATGGCTGCTGAATCATAGTTTCTATTCTCTCTTCTGCCATAGCTTTCGTAATTTATTCACTCCACCAATTGTTTATGAGTAATGGCTTAGTAGAGTTATCTTTAGGACACACATTTTCTTTATTTGTACAATTCTGTATGTATGTATGTATGTATGTATGTATGTATGCATGTATGCATGTATGTATGTATGTATGTATATATATATGTATGTATATGTATGTATGCATGTGTTTTCTAAATAAGTCTTATTAGTTTTTATTTAGCTTTTTAATATTTTTTAATTATTTTATGTTCTATAGTCCACAAAAACCTTGTTAATTAATCTGTTTTTAAACGTGGAGACCTGTTATTGGCCATCTGTTACCTATATCTGAATGTATGTATGTTTCGCGTGCTGTTGGTCTCCGAAGACAAATAAATAAATAAATAAATATTCAAATCGTAACGCGAACGCGCAAACCAATGACATCATCAAAAATCAACACTCAATCACATATTGTATGTTTTTTTTTCAATTTTTTGTTATCAGACACACTTCAAACATTGACGTTACGTAATAATTTTTCTACATATACCTTTAATTTGTTATCATTCTAAGCAAAGTCCAACAGCAAGTGTAAATTATAGGTAAGTTAAACAAATAAAGTCACAGCTACCTACCTAACTATAAAAAAATCAGATGAGCCCTCGAAGGCGGTTCAGTTTCGAACTTAATCTCTAATAATTTGTGGGCAAAAAAATTGTGACAAAAGTTTGTGTGTCCAAGATCAAAAAGTCGTGGCATATGGCACTTTCGTCACATTTTATAATTACCTCTGCCGCACGTCGACGCTGGATGTTGGGTTTTGTTCAAAATCCTTGTCAAAGCCCGAAATACTGCGTTTTTGTAGAAGCGCAGTGTCTGTGGGTCCCAGGCACACCGTGACGACTCTTACTTGGGTCTTCAAGAAGTTTGTTTCGTCCTGTTCGTTCAACAGAAATGATTAGTCATTATTCATTACAAACTTTATTGACTTACGACGCAAATTTATATATATTTATTTATTTATACAGAAATTAAATTCTGAACCTACAAGCCCCGTTCCTTATAGTGACAAGACTCAAATGACAAGTTAGGCTAAAACAATACTAGGTAGTTAGGTACCCATATTATAACATCATCATCATCATCATCATCTCAGCCAAAAAACGTCCACTGCTGGACAAAGGCCTCCCTCAAAAATATGAGGGGTATTTGCCGTAATCGCCACGCTTGGCAGGCGGGTTAGCGATCGCAGTAGGTTGAGGGTAACCTCAAAGAAATGCTACTGCCCACCCCCTGGAATGGTCCTTTAGTAGCTGAATGACCGGTCACCATGGCCTATATGATTTTAGGATATTTGTTTGAAGAAGTTACGTTGTACCCGTTAGTAATCGGCTTTTACGACACCCACGGGAAGAGAGAGGGTAGTGCAATTCTTTATCCCCGGCACCACACGGGGAACATACCTAGAACATACCTACTTATACATATTATAACATACCTAGTACCTATAAGGTTAGGTGGTTGGCGATTGGGTCAAACCACGTCATAACCCACTATGGTTTGGGGTGGTTCAGGGTGCCTACCTTAGAAAATGGTGAATTGCAACGACTGCGATCTCACTACCTCAACAGGGACCGACGGCTCCTAAGCACGAAGAAGCTCGGGAGATTTAAATTTGGTTTTAAATCTAGTGACTTTGCATTTATTCTCAGAGGGGACAACGATTGGTCTTGGACTTTTGAACTTGACTTTATTTACGTCTTAAACAGAATCTGTTCTAAACCGAACAACTCGACTAAACTATCGTTAGGATTGAAACGAAACCACTTTTACGGATCTAATTGCGTTCATTCTACACAATAATTTATTATAATGTTTATCCTGACCTTTGCAGGGTCCGTGGTCACAGTGGTTTCAATTCAATGTGTAGTGTTTGCCTAAGCATTAGAAAACAATATGTATCGTTAGGACTGATCCTCAATGCCTAAGCAACAATAGCGTGAATATCACTTATGTACTGTCACGTGCATTCATTAAAGGTAAACATTGTCACTCTTAATACAATAGAATTAGAGTCAAAACTAATCAAAACTGTATACATGTTAATGTTCGTGACTGTACGCGCATGGAGCGTAAGTGATCTACACGTTATTGATGCTAAATCAGTCATCCTAACGATAGTTTAATCAATCTGTTATCGCCTCTTTGAGTCTTAGTCTTAGACTAATATGGAAAATTGCTCTACTTGCAAAATCGCAACCCGAACCCACTAACTGCTGCGTCTTCGAGCTCTTCGTGTCATACATTATCTTATTACTAAATAACATTTCCAATATTTTCATTGCTCTATCTTTATTTGGATGAAATTTCCTGTGTGTGTTCAAGTGGATTCGAGAATGGTTTAGATTTACAATTAGACCCGGTAGGTAGGGCTGCTATATGGGTCCATGTCCATCATGGGATACGGGTGTTCTTAAGCGGACGAATGATTTGTTTGTTTTGTTGTCATGGAAACTGTCAAAGCGGTACGAAGTCCGCCGGCCGGTCAGCTAGTTTATTATAATATTTAATCTGTTCTCTAGACGTTATTTTTCTACTTAGTTACAAAATTCTGGCTACTTTCACCGTCAGCTCGATGAAGCCCTGAGCATTCAATCTACGCGAAATGGAATAAAGTAAAAGGAGTCTTCAAGAAAAATGGTGCATTTGAAAGTTTGCCTTTTTATGAAATTGCGGCTGGTGCGCCCGCTTAATTTTACTCAGACTTGGTTTAAAAATATTCTTTCTTTTAAATTTACTTTGCAGCAAATTGCTCCATCTGTCTTCATGAAAGCTAAATAAAATTTTTGTAAACCCTAATCGAAATATTACTTGAAATTTGATTTAATTATTCAGTACAAAATACTTTATATCAAAAGTTTTCCTAATTTGTTAGCAAATTTTTATATTTCTCTGTTAGTTTTTAAGTCAGCATATTGAGGCTTTAAACTAGTATGTTCCTAATTAAACCCTAAGAATTTTATTAGATTGTATTGATAGATATTTGTATTGTTAATTTCTTCTGTTGTTATTTATTATAGAAAAAGATAGGTATATATATTTTGTGTTGAATCTAAATCGTTTTATTAGTTAGTTTTATAATTTGTTTTTTCTAAAGTTAATAGTAATTAATAACTATTGTAAGTGCGAACGTAAGTATACAAATTTCTCGTTCTTTCACATCAAATCGGAGTTACGGGGTTTTTTTACACAAAAAACGTTAGAGAGCCCAATAGCCTTGTAACCCGGTTAAATACAATGTTCCTAGAGCATAATTCTAAAATAAAAATATAATATAATAGTCTTTAAAGTTAGCTTACCCGACTGCGTCAGAAGGGGGTTATGTTTTTTTGTGATAATGATATAAGTCGCATAAGGCAGCTAGACAATAGGTATAAGTATCTTTACTTACTCCAATAGAGTTGCTGAACTGCAATACAGCAATTTTGGTCGCATTGTAGACAGGCAAGTACGGTTTAGGTTTAAGAGCATCAAGGGTCGACACATTCACTACAGCTCCCCCAGACCCTCCTTTATCTACCCCCATTAATTCTAATGCCTTCAATGTACTGCTGATGGTTGCTGTCTGAAATGTACAGAAATATTTTAATAACATCTTAGAGAATTGTCATGGAGTTTTATAGCAACTGTTTAGAAGGGTTTGAGGAAAACAGAGCTTAGTAAACTTAGAAATAACCCAAACTTTGATATTACTTAAACAATTGACGACCTCCTTGGTCGAGTGGTTTGTACACCGGTCTTCATGGTGTCGCCATCTCTGAGGTCCCGGGTTCGATCCCCGGTCGGGTCAATTTAGAAATTATTGTTTTTCTAAATTGTCTCGGGTCTGGGTGTTTTCTATGTATAATAAGTGTGTATTTAAGTATTTTAAGTATGTTTATCCGTTGTCTAGTAACCATTTTAACGAGTTTCATAACGAATAAGAAATACAATTAAATAGATTCGAAAGTACACTGATATCATTGACAAGTTTTAATTGAAATCGGAGGACTTGACCATTTTAATATCATAATATTTAATAATGATTAAAGCTAGAGAATGTACGAGAATATTCTCTTTGACATACTAAACCCAATTCGTGTCATAGCTCGTGGGTGTAAAACACTACCGAGTAATGCCTACGTGAAGTTTAATCAAATAGAAATCCAATAACAGCCTAACTTTATGAAGTTAACTTATCGTTAAACGCAAAACTTGATCAGATTGGAAACTTGATGTCTAAACTTTGTAGTTCTAAAGCAAGCTAGGATAGTCACGATGTGCTTATTAAAACCGAATTCATGTTGGGTTTGAACGTTGTTTATCTATATTTTTCAAGAGTTACTAGTAACAATCACAAATGTTGTGCAGTTTATCTTTAAAGATTTAGTAACGTTAGAATGACTCAATAAGGCGAATTGCTGTGAGAATTTGTAGATGACGTCAATAAGTTGTGGCTTTGCTTTAACTGGGCTGACAAACAGAGAACATCTTGAAAGTTACAACTATAAGTTTAGGGTTAGAACAGTGCTCGATGTGTACGTCGGTGTGTACGTCGGTACCGTTACGTGCCACCGACGATCAGCGTCGTACTGTTATATTTCATAAGCGACTATGTATATAAGTATACGTGACAGACGTAAGCAGTGATGACGGTCGGTTCAGCACTGTTTTTAGCTCTTAAGTATATGTGTCATATATACCTAAGGACTAAAAACAGTGCTAAAACCAGAAATGGCTTACCATATTAACATCAACAATTCTTTTATAGTCACTATCTTGGGCACTTATCACCGCTGCGTTATTCACAACGACGTCCAGTCTGCGGTATTTGTCAAACACTTGCTTGAACGCGGCAGAAAGTTGGGCCTCGTCTGTGATGTCGCATTTTATGAACTTAGCTCTTAGTGCGCCAAACTTGCCAAGGAGTTCAGACTCGAGAACTGAACCTTCACGTTCAGCTATGTCGAGGAAAACCACATACTGTAATAGAAGATTTGCAAGGTTAAACATGAAGAGTAAAGAAGGAGGTTCTCATAAAATATAGGGGCATGAAAGATATAGGCGACTCGTGGTTGATTAGTAGTAAATAAAATTCGGAAAGAATAATTCGTTTACTGTTATGTTTGGTTATCGTGACAAAACTGATTTACAATATGACATCACTATAAAAACTTATCTTGTATATTGCTTATAAGAAATTCAATATTTGCACGTTATCTAGCTGTTTTGATTTCATACTCACTCGAGCATTTTCGTTGAGGAGTCTCCTCACAACTCCTGCGCCAACACCGGCAGCACCCCCCGTCACTAGAAACACTTTATTCTCCACATTTTCTAATTTCACTGCACCCAACGGCATTTTGACGACTTCACTTGCAACTTGTATGCTTATTTATCTTATATCTTTATTAATTTCGATTGTCAATTAAGCCTTTAACTTTAATGTTACTCAGAAATGCCTATCAAGTCCACGACGTGAAGCACTGGCTACGACCAATCCGGTCAAACAACAATCGATCGACATAATATACCGATAAACTAAAATAATAATGTTCCGATATCCGTTATCAGTTGATAGAACTAAAATGAGTTATGTATATCCACCGACAGGTCTGTACGAATGTCAGTGAAAGAATATTTTATGCTCTGTTTACGCTTAAGCCGTTTTGATTTGTGTAGGGTTTTTCAGTGATGTCAGTACTTACTCATTATCAGGATAGTAAAATACGTTGTGATTAATTATGTTAGACTAATATATATAACCGCATTTGTGTACTAGGGCTTTACCTAATTTTGCTTACAGATATGATCTGTTTTTCACTACCACATTTTATTGCCCTTATTATGTTTATTTTGACAATTAACACTTATTTTACATGTTACATAATAAATGTATACATATTTTTTTCTTATTACAGTCGCTTCTTCGTTGAGTACAGTAATTATTTTACATTTAATACCTATTTTGTTTATAAACATATTTTATTTACTGGTATTACATATTTGATTCATTTAAAATTTAAAATTAGTTGTCATTATTATGTTTTTTTTTTCAATTTATACTAAGTAAAGTAAATTAGTAAGTAGCCAATATACTGTAATTTTATCTTGATTTTTTTAAACTTTTGATATGTAATTAATTTGTATTATTTCCAATAAATAATGAATGTTAAGTTAAAAAAAACATTTCATTTGTAATTCTTAACTGCTCAATAACATGACTGTGTTATTACAACATTATACATGCCACCGACTACACATACTATAAATTGACTTGACACTTTACCTTCTCCGTGAGTAATTAATACTTTCCTGTTTGTCACTGCGGCGTTCCTCACACGTATTTGCTCGTGTTAAACATTAACACAACCACAAATTGTTATTTGGCAATACAAACTTTACTTGAAAATGGCCGCCTATACAACCCCTCTCTCTACAAATATTATTAATTCTCTTGTGGCAGTGGATTGAACTTATATCATGTTTAATTTGGCAAACCCTGCCGGCAAACTCGAGATTACATAATTAGCCCGGAGCTCTATTTATAATGTCAGTTAATTTGTTAGGCAAAAGGTAAAGAATTAAATGATGTTTAATTATCCGAGATATAAATAAAAGGGACTCCAGTTTCGTTTTGTGAGGAAGATACGTCTCTTTTAGCGAACTAATGAATAGCTATACTATACCTAATTTCCTCTTAATAAATTACGTCTCATTAAGTTTAATAATATCCGTCATTATTCTTAGTAACGCACGAACACCATATATCGTTACAATTTCATACAAATAATGGAGTCTATTTCAAGCAAGCTCTTGCTAAAAAAATGACACGAATTTTTTCACTGAGAAAATGCGTGAATTTCTTTGAAAGATTCTCCGGTGAACGTTGGTATCTCTCAGGTATAGATAAGTGAAGAGCAAGCCTCACACATTTAGTTCAAATTGAACTGTATGGGCATGCAATAAGAACTCTAATTGTCTAGCTTGATTCTCACTTCACTGTACGTGATAATCTTCGCGAGGGTTCATTTTTGTTGTGGGCTGAAAAGGGACAGGGCAGTCAAAAGGCAACAGCTATTGACTACGCTACAATGACGGCAAATAGAATATGTTACATATAATTTTTAAATATATTAACCTGATTATTTAAATAGCTGTATTCTGTCTTCTATAAAATGGACTTGCCTTGTACGAGTATTGTTATGGCGTTATGTTATATGGTAAACCAGCTTGTGCTCGCGGCTTTGCTAACGTGGGCTACACAACTTGTGATTGTTTTTAATAAAACCCAAACTTATTAAAGGTAAAGTATCTGTATCTTTACACGTGCAAGAATCAGTAAACGCTTGATGTTCACGTACACTGCAGCAATACCATCCTTAATATTAGGTCCTTACCTTCTTGTATTACTTCTAAAAGTCAATACCGGTTGTTAATATGATTATACACCTTTAATTAGGACTATGTTACTTAGGCTAATTTTGTGTCTTTATCGCCCAATTTTATTTTTAATAGACTACTTTATTTTTTCGCGGAATTGTCCTTTTGTTTCACTGTAGCTTTGAAGGGACTTGATTTTTTTCTTTTTAATGTCTGCTATATTTAGCTAGTGAAACAAACACACTACACTACATTTTTGATAGTGTTTACATAAATAGATGCTCAGAAAACAAAAAAACTTTAGTACTTTTGCAAAATAAAATTTTATAAAAAATCTTTATACAAAACGTCAATTTCATAGGTAAGGACCTAATATCTCAGCTATCTTATCATACATAGCATAGTATTCCTCATTCCAAACAAAGCACTCCTCCAGAAATTAGAAACTTAAAGAAGTAAGTGGTAATAGTGACCGTGTCTGTGATCTAGTGGTTAGATTAATTATTCTATTATATTCTTTTCTAATTTCATAAAAAATCTAAGTTGTGACTCAGTCACTGACTGACTTATTTATTAATTTTATACACACAATAATTATATCTTTATATACATGTCGCTACGATAAAGTGGCAAACATTATATCGCTCAGGACGACTTTGTCATTTTCTTAAACTTGACACTTTCCTAACTTGTCTCTTTTTTAACTCGGCTCTTTCTTAGTTGGTCTCTTTCTTAAACTTGAATTTTATAACATTAAACGTGTAAAATCAGTCTTGTGAATTCACTCACAGTCTAAGAGATTGACCAAGACCGAGGCTCATGCAAAATTGGGGATCAAACCCAGTCAAACAACTGTAGAGTTATCTTTTTAACGCGGACTCAGGATTTTTACGTAGTATTTTCTTTTTAATGACAACCACCAATCCGCGCTGCGTGCGCGTGGCGGTTTATGGCCCGTTCTCCCTATACGTCCATAGGGAAGGCTCGTGCTCATGCCCCAGCAGTGGAGATATAAAATTGAGCTGATGATGATAATGAACATGATGATGAAATTCTTTATTAGATGATGTAGGTACGTTACACAATCAACTAATTGCCTCCTCTATGGTTTAACCGCCTCTATGGTCTAGTGGCTAAGACCACCGGTTTAAACCCAGAGGTCCCGGGTTCGATTTCCAGCGGGGGTACATGTTTGTGTACTCGGTTTGGTTGGTGCTAGGGCTTGTTTGTCCGCCTGGCTAACTGCCACCATCTTATCTAAATATGTCGCCATAACATCAATGTTTGTAGCATTGTTGTGTTCCGGCAGCTAGAGATAAGATAACCAGTGCCTCACTAGTTGAGGATCCCGGGTGAAGTGCGCTTCCATCATTGGCCTTATCATCACTTAACATCAGGTGAGATCAAGGCACTGTGCTTACCAGTTAATATATTTAAAAAAAATGTACATAGCAATTAAGGATTATTTAAAAAAAATTTGACCGGATTCTATTCCCAAGAATGTAAAGAAGTATAAAGAATTTTAAATTTAGTTGCACATTGGCAACTATTCCGTCGCGAACGAAGAAATTATGTTTAAATTATTTCTTTTACGCTTCGCCAAATGATGGAAAACTTTTCCAGCAAACATATTCCTTCCTTCCTACAAAATAGAGTCTATTATTTCCCAACTGAGCACTGAGATTGCTTACCCTGTTATACTAGATTAAGTTATAATCGACAGCAACAATATTGCATAGCGCGTGGCAAAGTCGCCGTATCAACCTTTGACTGAAATTATCCCTTAGAGAGTGTCCCAGTGTAAGGGCTTAGATACATCATCCCTTCAAGGGTCACTGCCATAATGTGTCAAAGGGATTCGCACTCAAGGTCGAGACTTTGGACATGACAAAGCAAAAAGTTATTATTTCATTTATTAGGATCCTTAGGAGGAAGTTGTGTTATTGGGACATGAAAAATACATAGTTTTTATTTCAGTAAAAAAACTTGGTCTGTGTTACCTGGTGGTGGTGGCTAAGTGACGATAAGATTGAAGGTTGAAGAGAACTTTACTCGGAATCCTCAAGTACTGGGGTACTGACTATCTTCTCTCTAAAGCTGACGGACCACGAGTATAGTACCTACTAACATAAATATTGTAGTAGAATATTTTTATTGTGTCTCGTCATTTAGTTACTAAAACATAATACTATATCATTTAGTTAAAATTTTATCATGGACTCTGCCCGAAAAGTCTTTCGTTCTATTGTGTTTATTTTTGTTTCTCCTTCATCCCCCATACATTCTTCTCATATGAGTCACATAGACGACTTCTATATGCTTCAGAGCCTTCTTAAGTGAGCTAAATAGTGTGAGACCCCGAGACTACCCGTTTCAGGACCACAACATTACTGGTAAAAAATTGTCATTTCAAAATACTGAGGTATTTTAAGAGGAGAACAAATTTGCGAAGCTTCCTAAACGCGCTAAGACTGCTACTGTAAAATGTAGGAGTAAAATTTCACTTTTACTTTAATTATGTTGTGCATGTTCGCACATTCCTCCTTTGTTAACATTAGTAAAATAATAACGGTCACAAAGGGTGCTTCACGGTCGGAATGCAGCGGCGCACTGAAAAGATTGAAGCACCTACCTACCACGAGAGGAATAGTCGACACAGTCACACAATCAACACTGAGTCCTATATTATAGGACTCAGTGTTGATTGTTAGGTGAATAAAAGAGTATTTGTTATTTTTTACGTGACGGTTGGTAAAGCCAGTACAAATAAAATTAGTGAAAGAAAAAGGGGTGTACCTCTGATATTTTCAAACGTGGATTAAAATTACATCATGTATAACACTAAACTTTTTTATTTTTTTCCAAAAGGCAGATATAAACGTTTTGTTAACAACAAGAACTAAATTTAATAATGTAGACAGGTCTTTTTTAGCGACAAAAGTTAATTCCAAACATGTATTTTAAAACTTATTGTTGATAAATAACTATCATAACTAGCCACAATTTACACACAATGCTCTGCAATCCTGAATTTGCAATAGCTTAGCTTTATAAATGTATGTTAGCTATTAACAATAGTATTATATTTAATTTCGAGATCACCGCCAGGTCATGTATGTGATATAAAAATCGCAACACAGATCATAACATAAAAATCGCAGTTCGAATGCCAACTCAATCAAGTTTTTTTTGAATTCATCTAAACTATTATCCGAACCATCCTTTTATACAGTGTAGTACCGACTTTTTGTTCAAAGCGAAAAACACAGACTTTTCTCGTATCATTCACACCTGGTGGTTCGCTAACAAATCTAACAGTTACACAGTCAGCTCTTTTGTTTTTGCAGCAAGATACTTCTACATGTCTACATGTGGAAAAGGTTTTCAGTCCACTCTCGCGTAAAGGAACAAAACACGTTAAGGTGTGGACAAAAATATTTGATGCGGACAAAGCAATATATTTTTTAGGAAGTTAAGGTTTTAACGTTGATTAACAATATATATGGAAGGTTCTTAGCGGGAAAATGAAGAGTCATGTCTGCGGTTTTGCTTTATTTTCTAAAATTTGTGTTATGTCGAATATTAATGTGAAATAATGGTGGATTATTAACCGTTAAGTGTTCGTGAGTGTGCATGAGTGTTGGCAAATGAAACAAAACAGTGCAACGTCACTTTTCAATTTCTCAAGAACTCCGCGTAAGGACTTAGTAAAGCCCCACATCTTTACTGAGATACTGGGGGTATATCATTTCTCACTTCTCATTTTTATTATCATTCATCATCATTACTGGAGGAAGAAGGAAATATTGTTTATTTATGTATTACTTGTAAGAAAAATTACTTTGACACTGGCTAAATGTGCTAATCGCACGAAGCCATCAACTAAAAAAAAAACAATATATATCAGGAAGTTAAGGTATTTGGTTGCTGTATCCATTTTTTAGATTGACTAGAAGTTATATGTTTGTTTATTTAATTAATATTACTTATTAAATCCTTTCTTTGTTGCACAAAGAAATTATATTAAATACACGTTACACAATAGTTCACAAGACTAACACAAAGGTGAGCTAATCTTTAGAATAAATATTTCCAGCCGACCCAAGCTATATAGTGTTAAAGTCCTATTCTAAATGTATTTCAAATACACATAGTTTTATATGTTAAAACCAAATAGCACGGTCGTTAGTTAGTGATTAGTAGTAAATTAGTATTCCGGTTTGCGGAAAGAGGTTCATTTCCCATCCGAAGCGGTAAAATATTTCCATTATTTCATTCTATCTCTTTTTGTTCTGGATTTCATAATAATCTTTTAGACAGATCTCATCCATTTATGTGCTTTGTAAATCCACATTATGCAGCATAAAAATGCTCATACATATATCTGTAGGTACGAAGCCAGCGAATGCCCAAAAGATTTTAGCATAAGTTCCGTGAAATATATGTAGGCCAATCGCGGAATGCCGACATTACTCTTCTGCACATGACACGGCCGTGCTTCCTGCGAGTATCGTTCGCTGTAGGTAGCGGAAAGCCAAAATCGTAAATGTGTGGTCAAATGTTTTAATACACGGTCACATTATCCCTGCACCTTGATAGAATAACAAAATATACATACAAACGAACATACATCTAATAAGAAAACTTTACCTAATTAAATCTACATACAATAAAGAAGCTGTTGTAGTAATTAATAATATTTCTAGAGATGCATGTTTTTTTCACGCTTTTTCAGCGCAGATAAAACGGCGCAAAATGCCAGTTTTTTTTTGAGAGAGAGATTGCTGATTGCCTCAAACGGCATTTTCAGCGTCACGAGCTTTTCTGGGGGCGGCGAGGTACGTAAAGGGTACCTCAAGCCGTGTGAAATGAATCACCTTCGGAGGTTTTCTCGAGGGAACGGCATCACACACTTAAAAGTGCGTGTCCCCGTGCCCTTTAGATTCTCCGAAGGGTTCGGAACGGATCGGAAAATGCCAGGTGCAGAGATAATGAAGCTGGGTAGTATTGCATAGCTTACCTATATACGTTTAACTAAAGAGTAGTGAAGCCCACACTAAGAAAAAAGTTATCATTGACACTCAGAAGTTAAATATGACTATCCAAGGCATACAGTCGCTGTAGCCAAAATCGGTTACGAGAGAAAGATACCTACTAGATATATGCTTTTAACTATCCTGCTCATCATCCTGGTACCTATTTGCAGGGTATAAGTACCTTTATAGTTATAATTATATCTAGCACTATAATTATACTATACAGCTAGCTAATACTTCAACCACAAAGTTCATTGATTGGGAAACCGTCTCTTAGCCACACGCTTGGCAAACGTAGAAGCTAAACAATTTAAAATCCAAGTCCCAAAAATTTAATCAGCGTACCACGCTCGAAGTGCTAACAAGCTTGTGCAAATAGCTCGGCTGGCGAGCTCTTCAACAAATGAGCTCTGTGCTAACTGCACCCGAAGCTTATATCAACCCTAATTTAACTAAAGATATGCGGACACTGCACTGCCGCTGGCGAGCGATTTGCATCTGATTATATTCTATAGATAGTTAACCTCTACGTTCAATAAAGGAAAAGTTTGACTCACACTCGTGCCATGTCTGCGGTTTTATTTCATTTTCAAAAATTTGTATTATATTGAATATTAATGTGAAATAATGGTGGATTATTTACAGATAAGTGTTCGTGAACGTACATGAGTGTTGGCAAATGAAACAAAACAGTGCAACGTCACTTCTTAAGTTCTCTCAAGAAGTCTGCGTGAGGTTTCAGTAAAGCCCCCACATCTTTACTGTTATTCAAAGTTATTATTACTATTATTCAATGTTATTCCCTATCTACTGACCCTGATAGGTAGGGTATGGCAGCTGGAACTACGGGTCCGGCTGTCTTTTCAAGGGTACCACGGGAGTTCCGGATCCTAGGCCCCCTGCCGGTTATGCCTTCGCGGGCGTCTCCGGCAGGCCCCGGACATGGGTTGGACTCGTGGTGGCATGTGGTTAGCTATAGAAGTGGGAATGTTCGTCTGCATGGTTGGTCTGGCCAGGCTTCCATTTCGTGCACAGCGAGCGGGTCCGAATAGCGGTCCTGAGGAGGCCTGAAGCGAAAGGATCTGCAGGGCACGTGCGTTGTCCATAGTTGGTTGTTCTGCTCGGTGGTTTTCATTGAGTAGGCTTCCAACATCTCCGGCACTAGTCTGGGGAACTAGTAGAGGCGCCCGCTAGATGCAATGTGTACGGTTGAATCAGCCGCATAGGATTTTGGAACTGATGAGGTGCCTGGATCGGTACTAAGAAGTGAGTGGGCTTACAACTCCGGTAACCTATCTGGATATTAGGTAGTGGACTATATACGTGTCCACGGGGCAACTAGCTCGAGACACTAGTCTTACAAGTACCGGATGAATTCTTCATCCGGTACTTTTAAGACTAGTGTCTCGTTTCGGCGCGTCCTAATCTGGCGTTATGACCTGGCGTAGATGGTCCCTTGTGCTTGCGCAAAGACGTAACCTTACGGTTAGTTAGGTGTCAGACTTCTACTGGTATGAGCGCGTGTGAACCGGTTCTTCAAACCCTTGTTCTACGAATACGGTGTCTTGGGCCTAAACTAGTGTGCATGTCTATTGTATTCTGTAAATGTGTAGTGGCATTTAGAAAATCAGGCGGGGAGAATACATCAAGCTAGTTCAATACGACACTGAACACATATTATTATTGACAATTTATTTTCAACATATTACCCAGCAGGCTGAAATGATGATGACGATACTGATGTTACCTAAGGTTTTCAATACTGTCATTTATTCGCAAAGAAATTTAGGGTAACATTATACTATACTTACATCCATAATTTTAATTTTATAATGATACAATTATACAATTGTTTAAATGATGAACGTGGCGTTTTAATGTTGGGGAAAACGCTGCTTCAAGTCAGAATAAAGAAATCGAGTCTCATTGCTGGAAAAGGAAATGCTACTTAGAATAATTAGGAAGGAGGCGAGAATGATGCAACATTAGCATAGTTAATTACGTACGGAACGCTTCTACACTGTTAAGAAGTAGTTGGTACAGTTTCCTAACCATCACGTATTTGCACTTTACCACACTCACTATAAAGTTCAATGTTCAGCAACGTAGTGGAAATTTTCAAGAACAAGGGGCGTTAACAGCACCTACCAGAAACTGCTACGGAATAAGACAACGTCTTGATGACGTGTCATATACCTAATTAAATTATTAATTTATTTTATTTTATATGATTTTTTAATGTTTACGCGAACACTACACATTGAAATGAAACAACTTTATTTCAATGTGACTAGAATGAGAGTCTCTTTGTGACCACGGACCCTGCAAAGGGTTCGAAACGTCAGAATAAACATTAATTATAACGAATGTATAAAAATAACGCAAGTAGATCCTTAAAAGTTGTTTCATTTCAATTTTATTAAAGTAACAATTTGGATTTTTTTTTTCATTTATGAATATCATTGGTCAGCCCAACCTGTTATTGTTAGTTATTAAAGTTGAATCTGTCAAAGACAATTATTAATCACAACATGAGATATATTCTGATAGATATACTTATTTCGTGACCAAGAATTCATGAACGAATGTGAATTTACCTACTTCTAACTACGTTACAACTATACCTGTTCAATTATTAACACGACACGTGTTTCTCTGAAATTGTATAAAACGCCAGACAAAGCGGACGACGCGAGTGACGACTCGCACCTAGGGCTTGCAAACAAATCTCGCGGTCGCCGTTGAGGGTCCTTTGTCCTTTTCTAAGTGAGACGGGGCAACACATGAAACAACCCTAGCGTACATTTATATTGCCTTGTTTATAACTGTTGGTAGAGAAACGACTAAGCATTTTGCTACGCTGTAAATAGTTTGTTTTTATATAAACAGTTAACACGCAGACTTCTTATGAGTATGAGGATTTCGATGGCGCAGTGGTTGACGCGCCCGGTCTGGGAGTGCTGATGTTAAGCAACTTTGTGACCAACATTTATCATCTCGAGCTTCTCCGTGCTTCCAAAGGCACGTAAGCCGTTGGTCCCGGCTGCATTAGCAGTCGTTAACAACCACCAATCCGCAGTGGACCCGCGTGGTGGTTTGTGGCCCTTTCTTCCTATCCATCCATAGGGAAGGCTCGCTTACATTAAGCCGTTGATCCTGGCTATTGTCGCAAGATAGCAGACATTAAAACCCACTGTCCCGCACTTATCAGTTAGTTTTGTTATAGCCCAATCTTCCTATTGTTCACGTGGGAAGGCCTTTTTTTACTAAAAAAAATAGGCTGTATTACGTACCAGGGCCAAGGGCGACCCGGGTGATGAGGGACTCTCCGCCATTTCCTACACCCTACAAAAAGGGGGGAGGGAAGACTCACATAATTTTGATCTCATCTTTTATCCCTTTTCTGCGACGGGGATGCCTCGGGGCCACGAAAGGTAAACACTAACTTATGGGGGAAAGCAGCCCAGCATTGAGACCCTTATTGATGATGATGATGATGATGAATTAGAAGACTATTTGAATCCGGAGCCGGCGGTCTTTAATGTTTTGTCCGTGCAGAGTTCTGTGAAGAGAGTTACTTCCACGCTTAGATAGTAACAAGTATTTTTATTCACAACATTACGTTTTGAACATTTACACGCCTACTGTGCAAATATTTCCCCCGCCAAGTGGGGCTTAAACAAACGAGAGCTCTCCACTTTGCAAACACTGCACCGCAGATTTTATTCTAGCTAATTTTAGTAAAGCAACATGAAAGAAAGCTTAACTATCTAAGTTTTACTCGGATCATGTCTTAACTTAACTCAATCAAGAAAAATCGATAAACTCAGATAAGACAAATAACTAAAGCCTTAAATACTTGTTTTTTTTGTTTTGTGCACACTTTTTCTACTTTTCTTTGTATCTTCGCCTTCTACGGGCCTGCTGGAAGAAATTTCAATGTGAAATAAGCAGCGCCCTTGTACTTGTCTATTCTTACTATGTTCTCCCTTCTATTTGTTCGTGTGTACTTAAATTATAAATAAATAAATAAATAAAGCTAGCTAAAGCAAAGACATGAATGACATTAGATGTCAATGCACTTAATGTCATTTAAAGATGCCAATGCAGGTATTAACATATTTTGAAAGTCAGATTTTAGAATCAAAACACAAAAGTCACAAACCACAAAAATCTATCAAAATCTGAACACTTCCAAAGAAAAATGTGTCTTACTACGACACCTCATTCCACACGAAAATATTCTTATGCTGTGTGAGATACATTTCCGTAGAATAATTGAAATGCCACAACATGTGCCGGCAAAAGCGTCACATTTAAATTTCATCACGAACCCGCGCGGGACAACCCTTGCTTGGCGACTGAATTGTATTTTCTACGCGAGCTTACTCGGCACGGCAGAGGGAATGTGTCCCGCGATTTTTGTATTATTTTATACATGCAGTATGGTATTTTAATTAAATTAAAACGGAATTATGCTTTTGCATTCCCATGTCGACGCAGAAATGACATGTTTTGAAAATGTTTTCCAGTCTCGATATATTTTGTTGCTGTCCCAGATAAAACGTTAGTGTGATCTGAGTTTGTAGTGACGGGAAAGATTAATTATTTTAATTTAAAAAACAACAATTTTTGTACTTTTTAAAATCATAATATCATCTAAAGGTAACGTGTAAATATATAAATGTGCTCGTATAAACCTACATCATCACTTTTAAACTTTCTCGTTCCATAATAAATAAATTAATGTTTATCGGGGTACTCAAACTGCTTTACATAAGATATTATAATAATACTAGCCGTCACCCGCCCGCTTCGCTGTGCGAAAATAATGGATGAATGCTAATCAAAATAATTATTACGTTTATCAACATCATATTATAGCCTATCATTTGCACAATCTTATGTTCTTGACACTCGACTGGTCAACGATCCCAAGCTCACAGAACGGTTGGAACCCTTAGCCTTGAGACGTGATATCGGCTCGTTGTGTGTGTTCTACCGCCTGTATAATGGAAAATGCTCTGAGGAACTTTTTAATTTGGTGCCCACTTCCTCCTTCTACTATCGCACCGCTCGCCATCGGAACAGGGCACACGCACACTTCCTGGAGCCGCTGTTCGCTCGAACGGTTCGCTTCCAGAGAAACTTCATTCCACGTACCATCAAACTGTGGAATGAGCTGCCATCCGAGGTTTTCCCATTAAGCTACGACCGACATGGGCTCTTTTAAAAGGGGTGTAAAGAGGTTTTTTTCAGGTCGGCAACGCAAAAGCAACATCTCTGATGTTGCTGATGTCCATGGGTGGCGGTGACCGCTCACCATCAGGCGGCCCGCCTGCTCGTTTGCAGACAGTTAATATAAAAAAAAAAAAATCTTACTACATACAAATTTTCATCAAGAGCCGTCACCCGCCCGCTTCGATGAGCGTATACTTGTTGGTCAAAATTTAAAAAAAATTTATAGACTATAATTTGCACAATCTCATGTTCTTACTAGGTACACACGGCGGCAGATCAACCTACCCAAAACTGTCAAATTTCTACAATCAATTTAGAACTTAATGGTTTGGTTATAAGGATCAATATTCGTTGGAGAAATTTGACAGATTTGGGTAGGTTGATCTGCCGCCGACTGTACCTACCTACATACAAATTTAAAGCGTAAACTTTTTTTTTTTTTTTCTTTTTTGTAGCCTATCATTTGCACAGTCGCATGTCTTTTGGCTGAGATGATGATGATGATGATGATGAAATCCTTCTATATGTGTCTGAATACTCAAGAACTTACCCATTATTTGTATGAAAATACAACATCATCGCAACTTTTCTTCATTCTTATTTTTAAAAAAATCTCATACATCCACTCGTATCGTATCACATCACAAATGACCACTCTACCGTCACTAACACAACCAAACAGATAATTTTCTGTACGGAATAATACCATTACTATTCCATTTCTACCCCCGGAACACGTCTGTTCCACAAGAGACATAATAATTCCATGAGTGGAATATCTTTTCGGTCAGTTGGTTTGTGAGATATCAGGATGCAATTCAGTGACCTCATGTCATCACGTTAATATTATTAATGCGAAGGTTTGTGTGTATGTATGTATATTTGTTGCTTCTTCACGCTGCAACGGATGGATGGATTTAGATGAAATTCGGCATACAGATAGTTTTTAACCTGGATTAAAACATATAATACTTTTTATCCCGATATTCCTACGGGAACGGGAACCACGCGGGTGAAACCGCGAGCGGCCACTAGTTAAAAAGATCGAGTCTGGAATTGATACCCAATGTCAACAAACATTTATGATCAAAACAAATAATATTAACGGGATTATTACCATGTTTATTGTCGTGTTTGAGTATCCGATATTTCGGCACAGTTGCATGCGCCATGATCACGGATGTACGACAATAAACATGGTAATAATCCCGTTAATAATATTTGTTCTAATGTAAGTGACCATGATAGTTTAAAAAGTTATATTTATGATCAACGTTTAAATAATCAAAACTGCATGCCCGACTAGGGTAAATTGTTTGTTCCCAATTATAATATGCTTAACACCTGCTATGTATTTACACAATTTTATGGCAATAAAAGTTATCTTATCTTATCTTATCTTATCTTATCTTATCAACGCCCTAATAGCAGCAACTTGAAAGACCATCGACAGATCAAAATATCAACAGTTTAAAATCAGTTCAAAAGATCGACAGTTCATTTGATAACAATTTAGGTATACCTAATATAAAAATTGTTTTGATCAACACATTTTTTAGGTGTGGTTGTATTAAGAATCTAAGTTCTAATCTAGCAGCACTATTTGACATTGAACAATAATGGATATGTGATGTATTAACACATGAGCAAATGCTCGGTATTACTATTAGACCTATTTGTATATCTATTGTGTGTGATGAAAAGTGTCCTTGTATGACAGGGAGGGTATTTTCCAATATTCTGACGTTTACCGTTTTTGTTTTTTTCCGCCATAGTCATACGAACGGACCGATGCGTTGGCGTAATGACTTTCATATAAGCTCAAATTGTTTTTCGATCCAACAAAAGCAACTTTGTTCATGTTAAAAACAAAATAAAATCATATTTTTTCAATTGTTTCCAGGTGCTGTTCGATAGTTTTACACTAGGCCGGTTTACATCCTTCACTGAAGATGGCTGTCCAGACGGCTACATGCAGATACAGGAAGCGAGCAGACCACAAGTGGGAGGCTCCTGGTGTGGCACTTCATGGGGACCTTCAATATATTACAGCGAAACAAAGTCCATAACCCTTATAATAAGACTGTTACACCTATCGAAAGAGCAGAACAACTATAACTTCGACTTTAGAATGGCGTACAAAGTTTTGAGAAGAGAATTTGCAACAGTTCGATACGGAGGCACGCCGCCTTCGGGTATGTAAATTTGATAAAATGTAGCGAATGATTCCCTATTGGATTTCTCCATCGCATACTTTATGCGCCGTGGGCCGTGTGTCGACGCTTCTGATACGGTGTCTGGATTTTTTATTCCGATCCTAAATCGAAATCTTTATTTCCCTTTGAAGATTCATTGAGACGTTGCTATTGGCGCGACATTAGATTTACAACTCATTCCTCTAAGAAATAGCTAGTAGTAGATAGTAAAATTAAAAATGATTTTAGATTTCGAGTTGTTAAAAATCTGTCTGAAATGGCAAGAGCTGGATTAGAGTAGCCGCAGATCGTGCTCAGTGGCGTTCACTTGGAGACGCCTATGTCTAGCAGTGGACTAGTATAGGCTGATGATGATGATGATGATGATGTCTGAAATAATTACTTTTTATATACATAGAGATCACGTTAAAAATTACTAAAAATGTAATGGCAATCTTTAATAATTATGCAATTTCATAAGTGGTTTCTAGAATTTAGCACCATACAATGTTTCATAAGAAGAAACACGTACGTCTAGTTATAAGTTATCTAAAAACTTCCTTGTATTTCAGAACGCCCTTTTTTCAAGATGAGGCCACCTCTGTTTCCCGTAAACATGTCACGCAGCGAAGATACGAACATAGTGAGGACGGCGAAAACTGCCGAGTCTTACCTCGGGGATTTGATATCTGGGACATACTGCTCTCGTATCTTCAGCGACTGCGATCGTAAAAACTGCAGGTTACAATCTCCAAATTTCCCCGGCGTTTATCCGAGAAATTTGACGTGCTACTACGCCGTAAGGCAGCATGAAGTGCCTCCAGGGAAACACGCTTTAATCGTAGTGAAACAACCGAACGGACAACTAGTTTCTATAAGAAGTCAGAAGGCGTTGTATGCCGCACAGCAAGATAGAGCCAGCAACGGTAGGGAACTAAAATTCTGGCAGCAATGTGACGAGGTGCAAGACTATGTCACGGTATATGACGGGTACACGACTAGAGATCCGGTTGTCCTAAGATTCTGTGGAGGCGGTGTGTCCGTTCCAGAGGCCATCTCGAGCGGTCCCGAGTTATTAGTAGAATTCACAACTTCGCCCTTTGGGACGTTCTTACAGCCGGCGACTTCGCAATCACTGCACGGATTCCAACTAGAAGTTGAGGTGAGATTGCTGAACGCTCTTTAATTACTTTCCACTTCTGCATAATGAAACCCGTTTGATACAGCTTATTAATGCAGTTTAAACTTTGTACGGAGCGTCTAAAAAGTTGGTCAGGTATACCTATAATAATCTCTTTTACCTACTGGTCGACGTTCATTAGCATTAAAAAATCGTATTTGAAAAACCAGATATACTTATGATTTATACAGCCGGTTGTACCAAAACTTTCATTTTACGAATTCGTAAAAAGTAACGTAAAAAGTAAACGTATAATGTAAAACGTTGTTGTACCACGCTTTGCGATACGTTTTACGGTTACATTATACGGTTACTTTTTACGGAGCTCAAACCTTGCTCATAACGTAAAAGTATAAGATTATGACAGTTCGTTAGTGTTTGCAATTCGTGTTGGAGGTTAGAAAGCGCTCTATTTATTTAAAGAAACGTGCTATGAGAGAATAAATCACTATAATATCTTCTACAAGTTCTGACCACCAACCACCCGACTTCAAAGACATTTTTTAAAACTGATATGCGTATCTAGGTAATTAATAATATGATTTCAATATTATTTCTTGCTTTTTAGAGCTGTTTTTACTTTTTTAAGTTTTCTGTTTTTGAAGTCGGTTTTTTTTTGTTAAAAATTATTTTATTTTACGATTTTTAGTGATGGGTAGAGGTAGACCTAACAAGGATGCTTCTCGGATGAGGAAACGACCGCATACTAGTCGTTTCCGTGGTCGTCGGTAGTGGTATTCCTATGAAAAACTTTAATCTTAATTAGGTATTATTTTTGTACGAACTAAACATTTTGGCATATTGAACCGTATAAAGTAAGCCCAACAAAAGGTAACTGCTGTAAATCGTTGAGGAATTTCCTCGACAGTCTATGGTCTCCATCATCAGGCCTGTAATGGCACTTATAACCCATATGGAGGTGCAAAGTTCTTATCAATAGAAATGAATTAAGACCAAACACAAGGCAGCTACTGTAAAACGTTGAGAAGTTCCCTTGACTGACCTTCGTCTTCATCATCAGACCCCTAATGACAGTCACAACCCATCTAGGTGTAAAGTTCTCATCAATACAAATTAATCAAGCTTAAACACCATGTAATTGCTGTAAATCGTTGAGGAGTTCCCTCGACTGTCTTTCGGCTCCATCATTAGATCGACTCCAGACCTTCATTAAATAGTAGTGCTTTAAAATACTTAATGAAAACATTAATAATCGCACTAGTCACTACTACGATTTTCGAAGGTTCCCCTCGATTTCTCTGGGATGCCATCATCAGATCCTGGTTTCCTTATTATGGTACCATCCTTGAGATATCACCTTTCCAACCAAAAAAATCATCAAAATCGGTTCATAAACGACCAAGTTATCCGCGAACACATAAAAAAAATATATGTATACGAGTCGTATTGAGAAACCTCCTCCTTTTTTGAAGTCGGTTAAAAAACTACCATGGTAGTAAAAAACTACTGAGGTAAACTGGTAAAATTAACGCTCTATTTGTGTAGCAAGTAATGTTACTGATACTTTTACTCGTATTTTGTTGGTGCAACGTACATTTACGAATTCGTGAAAGTAACGGAATAGTATAAGTAAAACGTAAAAATGAATTAGTAAATGTATATCAATTTTGGTGCAACCGGCTGATAGTGTAGGTAATATAATTATTAAAAACATAACAAAGATCCATGTGTTACAAATAACTTATATTCTATGTTGGTAATTAATATTAAAAAGAGGCTTAATAATTCTAAAAACTAATTGGCTAATCAGTGGACAGTCCTCAAAATTAGCTATACGCTGCATACCAATAATATAAACTTTACATTTTAAGAGATTTTTACGACGGGCATTGTGATTTTTGAAGTAAAAGGTCAGGAGTGATATTTTATCTATGTAAGTAAGCTACAAAACGAGAATACAGTCCGCCTGAACTAAAATCGGTCACTGCAGCATATTGTAGATGTTGCAAGTTATGCCAGGCGATGCCGACCCTGAAGATTCGATTTTTATACTGGCTCTGTTCTTTTACAGAATCAAGTATCATACAAACTAGAATTCAATAAGGTACTTGACGATAGAAATAGGTATTAGGATGGTTGCCATCAAGTCAGAATAAAGGCAAAATCCTAACACCAGGCTTTTAGGCAAAATACTGTAAATAAGTTTTCACCCTGACTCCTACTCTCCGAGGTGTCTCTGTTCCCATTTGCGACCATCTCGAGCTTCTTGGTATGAAACTGTTATCTATCTTAAATTTTAACTCATACATGGAATCGAAGTCACAACTTGCCGCAAAAAAGCTGAGTATCCTCTCAAAGGTGAGAAGGTACTTCACACCGGGACAGCTGCTTACTCTGTATCAAGCACATGTCCGGTCGTGTATGGAGTTTTGTTATCACCTTTGCGATGGTTCTGCCAAAGAGCACTGGAATCGATTGACAGGAGAGCCAGAAGGCTCATTGACGATGACGAACTGTTTCACGCCAAGCTGCAGAGCTTAGAACATCGGCGCTAGGTTGCAAGTCTTTAAATTTTTTATCGGATTCACTTCGGAGAGTGTGCAATGGAACTGTTCAGTTTGATTCCTCCATCACCTTTTTATCACAGGACAACCAGACAAACTGCGCGACGCCATAGCTATACAATAGAGATTCCACCCATGCGTACGAAGCGTTTTGCGGCCACGTTTTTCTTACGTACCGCAAAGCTGTGGAGCTCCTTGCCTCAGTCTGTGTTTCCTATCAAATATAATATTGGCGTCTTCAAATCACGAGTGAATCGGTACCTTCTAGGCAAGCATCGTAGGCTACATCTTCACTTATCATCAGACGAGACAGTAGTCAAATGCAAGCCTATCGAATTATAAAAAAAATAAAATAAGTAAATGCTCTTTACAAAATTGAGCAGCCAAAAATGATTGTAAAATATGGTCTTGTTATTTTGTAAGCCTGCATTCTGCACATGGTAGTCGTTTATATTCTTCACGATGTCTCAATTTCTTCCTTAGTTTTGCTGAGAAGATTTATTATCATTAAGGCAGGGGACGTGCGAGGCGCCGTTTACTGCCGCGCTTTATATTGCTGATGTGGCAATTTTGTCGTAAAATCCTTTAGAAATACCATATTGTGTACACCACGCCAAAATTATGGATACCTGCCACCCACGCATGTTTTTATGAAGCTATTGCTATATTGCAAGTTTTGGAGGTTTGACTTTAATTTGTGAATTGAAATCCAAGCAGAATTTCGGACATGTCTAAGAATCAGTAAAATAACTTCCTTTTGAAACCTTATTCACCAATGTGAGTCGTTTTAAGTTTTTAAGTAACTTAGTGCTTTACTCAAGATTTCAGCAATCCGCTAAGATTATGTGATTTAAGAAACTTTCCAACTGAAAGTCCACTTCAATTAACTAAACTTAAGTGATCAGGTTCTTTTGGCGTATTGTTCTGAAATTCAGTTAGCTTGAATTTCATCAGCTTAAATTCTTAATTGTATCTAGGAAGAATGAAACGCGATTAAAGTAATACTTTAAGAGAGCTCGCCAATTTCTACAGCTCCACACATCTTTAACAAAATCATTATACTTGATCCTGAATTTGGGTTAATGGAGTCATATATCATCGTGAAGTGTTATTTAAAGTGTTTCGTTCTCAGTGAACAACAATAAATCAAGTAGTGCCCCAGAGGCTTCGCTTGGGCCCCTGCCAAAGTATAATTAGTACCGTAGGCTCGCACGGTCACAATAATGGAGCAACCAAACTGAAGCGCCCACATTGTTTCAACTTCAGAAATTAGGGCGTGACCCTTTTTATCCTAACAACCTTTTTTTACTTTACTTGCTTTTCAAATAACTCATAATACATTGACTTCTTAGCGGTTCCAACATTAATTAATTAAATTACTGCCAAGTAAGCTCACATTCAATATCTTGATTTGATCCTTAGACTTACGAAAACAAAGAGATAATATCACTCCTCCTTCTCTCATTAGCTTTGATTAACGATCAAGATTCCACTAGGATTCCATATAATTAATCAATTTCAGGTTAGGTTTGTGGATCAACAGTCTCCAACATATGCCAAGAACAAAAGGGCCTGCGAATTTTGGATAAGGGGGACCGGTAAAGGCATTTTAGAGCACCCGCAACATTCACTCCCGCCTAATATAACATGCCTATACCACATGCAAGGAATCGATACTTCCGGGCCATCGGGAAGGAACATTATATACAGACGACCTTCATTTTCGGCCCCAAGATTTAGAGTGTGGTTCTCTGTATTGAAATTTTATGTAACCAATGCTCTTAATCCCAATTTGCCCGAGGATGAATACTGTGGAAGCCATTTGAATATATGGGATGGTCCAATGAGGATATCGCCCGGCTGCAGCGATATATTTTGGTAAGCTGAGTACCATTTTACTGTTGGTAAGCCACCCTTTCAATTCTTACGTTGATTGTAAACAACGTTATATACTGAGTACATTTGTTTAATATTTACAAACGATGGTAGTGTGTTGAGATAAAGAAACATTAGTAAATAAATTGTGTTTGATGATCATGCTAATGATAGTGTAATTGTAAAGATATATTGACGTCCCAAAAGTAATATCTAAGTAACCGGGGATAATACGTAATTTATGCTACAAAACAATTAAACAACAATTAACAATACTTTTTACAATTAAATATCAAGTGGTGTACTATGTATGCCTAATAATGGCACATTAATTGTATTAACTAATTCTGTAATTGTGATCATCTAATATACTGCATCAGCAAAAGAGGTTCAGTCGCCGTTCAAATTCTCAACTTTCTTTTAATGCGGTAGTACTTATTTTTCAAGCACATTATAGTATTAATTTATTTTAATTTTAATTAATTTATTTATTTATTTATTTATTCAACAATGTTTAATATTTTTTTTTCAGTGACAAAGAAAGATCAGTACAAATGTCAAGAGCAACTTCACCCCAATCAGTTATCGTCGGTCGTCCACCGACAAATGCGACTCTAGTAGCCAGGTTTTGTCGAGAACGAGCTCCCAGGACTTGTGAGCATGCGTTGCTAAGGAAGTCAAGAGCCTGCGCTAGAACAGAAAGCTTTTTGTCCAAAGGAGACTCTTTGACTTTGGAGCTAAAGCTAACACAAGGAACTGCACTCAAGTAAGACAATTTGTCTGTTTCGTACTTTACAATTATTATAACTTGTCCTCCGTATTTTGCGTTAGAAACTAATTCTTGATTCATATTGTGTATTTCAGACCTGTTTTTTTCAAAGCTCTATATGAGTTCGTCGATCTTCATCAAGACGGTGAACCGTGGGGTGGCGGTTTATGCTCCAGAAAGTTTTCTTCTCGATCCTTTCCTGAAGCCCCATCAGATCCTCCTATTACCTTCTCATCTCCAAGAGACGTATTTTTATATGGCCGTGGTGGATCCAGAAATATTAGGTACGTATAACGTAAGGTACCTTGATTTGTTTATTTATATAAAAATAAGTTCACCAAATAAAAAAGTTAATACAACATTAACAAATAAAAACTAGAAGTGAATGATATTATAGTTAGTCTTTTAATGATAGCTTGAAGAAATAACATTTCTTCTTATCTTCTTCCAGCTGCACATATCGCTTTGAAGCAAACCCTGGGGAAGTAGTCCGTGTTCGGGTGTGGGGAGTTCGCAACGGCGGCCGCGTCTGCAGATCTGTTCATTCAGCGCATTCGCCTTTTTTTCGATGCGCTGGTGATATAACTGCCGCTGTTAGGGTCTTGGATAGACCTTGGAAAAACGTGGGACCAAGCATCCCTAGGGATTGTTTGTGCAGGTAAATTATATACCGTTTTATTTTTTTTGATTTATCTTATTTTTGATTCTTAATTTAACTAACGGCTTCTGAGTTCAACAACTTAGTGTTTACAGCTTAAAGGGAAAGTTAAATTAAAAGAAATAGTTTTAACCGCCTGTATCCGCCAGCTCCAGACCTAAAAAGTCAAGCTTTTAGCCTTATCGTCACGTCTTCCCGTTTTTGAGAAAATTTGCAACTTATTGTCATTAAATTTCAAAAATGGGTTTTATAGTGACATCGGAGACTACGAGTTCACTTCAACCTCAACCGTCGCCGAGCTCAAGTTCGACGTCGTCAATATGTCAGCGACCGACGACTTCAGGTCTTTCGGCTTCGAGGCTTCTGTAGAGTTCGTCAGACTGGATACCACATGCGACAGCTCCCATCGTGTGTACGGCGCGAGCGGGGAGCTAAGATTGGCAACGGCGGAGCCTGTGTCACCAGAAGCTGTAAGTATTTGTACTTTATTTTTTGAAGGCTGAAAAAAATAATTAGACGGTTCTTAAAAACTTACCTACAAACACTATTGTTCAACCTACTCATCTTTATCAGCCTATAAACGTCTTACAGCTAGGCTAAAGCATTACCACACTTGGATAGATTGGGCTATAATCTTTATCATAATAACATCCCGATATTTTTTACTTAATAAGCATAAAAAATTGTGATGGTATCATCATGTGTCTCATGACAAAGTTTTTTGTAACTCTAATAAACAGGTTGTAATTCGATTTGTGTTTGATTGATATTTTTTTAACAAACTTTACAGGATCGATGCGAGCGCAGGCCATGGCTGATCGATCCTTCACCTGGCCATTATCTTTATCTCCAAATCCGCGGCAGTATCATCAGGGAACCAGAGCTCGATAACTTCACACTCCTCAACAACATCACCGTCGCTCCCGACTTGAGGCACCTCTGCAGAACACAGAATAGAATAGCGGTTTATACGGGGGGACTGTCTCCAGTTTTCATTTGTCCAGACCCACCCGACGAACAGGTAAAATTCATCAAGCATTATAATCTCTTTTCTAAAATCAACGAAAAAGACGTGTGACAAGAGCGCTCAACCCAAATCTGGAGGTCCTTTGTTCAAATTCTGGGTCGGGTAAAGAGTGATTCGTATTTTCTGATGGGCTTGTGATCGATACTAACCCGCATTTGTCAAGCGCAGTAATTAATTTAACCAATATCTCTCAGATGTAGCGTTGATTTCATTTCAATAATCGAGACCTTTGTCCAGTAGTGTAAGAGTAAAGAAAGTAATAACTAATAGAAGACTCGCCTCAAGAGAGCGAGACCGCCTTGGTGGCCGAGTGGCAGAGCGCTCGGTCCGATACCCGAAGGTCCCGGGTTCAATTCCCAGGTCGGGTGAAATGTATTTCGGATTTTTCGATGTATAGCCCGGGTTTGTGATCACCAATCCGCATTTGGCAAGCGTGGTGATTAAGCCATTACCCATCAATTGTAGCGATGACTTGATTTCAATGATGGAGGCCTTTGCCCAGCAGTGGGACAATTATAGGCTGTTTACTAATAGACAACTGTTCCTTAATTATTTATCAGTTCATTACTTACAAAAAGTGCTACTAATTATCACGGGTCCACGAAATACCTAATTTACTCTAATTTGGTTTGTATCTGGTTGCTTGCAGAATGACGACGTCGTAGAAGTATTCTCCGATGGATGGTTGAAAGAAGCAGACCCTCTAGCCAAGCACGTGATGGCTCCGCCACCTTCTCCAGATCGTTTTGACCTCGACCTGCCGAGGTCATTGACTGTAGAACTCATACCCGTTGATAGTGGCTCTTACTATGTTACATGGTTAGAGCTTTCTAGAAGGTATGATTAATTTTGATTACTTTTACTGAATTTATTAACAACTGTTTACTCGCGTGAAATTTGGTACGTTTTCTGTGAATTCTCGAAGGTTTAATGGTGTTTTTTCGGTACAAAGGTATCAAATGTATTAATTATAAATATAATACACGGCTGTCGGATTTAGGATCCAAATCCATTCAGCCGTTTCGACTTAATTAACGATCAAATAAAGCATCTAGTCTTTCTTAATAGAGATAAGATAGTTCTTTTGGTGATCGTCAGTTTCCATTAGGTGAGACAAGACCAGTAAAATCTTATAGCGCAAAAGCGACGGTCGCTTATATTTTTTTGTAAGCAACTTTTTTTGCTACTGAAACTTAACTGAATCATTTCAGGCACCCAAACCCTCGCGGCGGCGTATTTGCCCTATCAGGGGAGTGCGAGTACCGCTGCCCGTCTCTGGACGCGTGCATATCCTCAGAGCTGTGGTGCGACGGAGTGGCGCAGTGCCCGCACGGTGAAGACGAGCGCTTGGCGCAGTGCTCAGCGCTGCTGCGGCTGCCGGCGCACTACGCGGCTGCCATGCTCGGCTTCTCGATCCTCACTGCTTTCGCGGTGGTATGTAACCTCTTTCGCCTTACCTACTTTTGCACGATGACATGATGCTAATTTTTGTAAATGCCATTTCTTTTTTATAGCTGTGCATTTCGGTGCACCTAATTCTTCTCCTACTCTTTCCTAAGACGTCGTGACTTTGAACTTGCGTAATGAAACTTTTGCTTGGACTACACAGACTTTCGACGTTTCAATCATGTAATTTGATAGATTCGTTTTATACCTATTTTGACGCGACTTGATTAACTCAATGGTAGCGTAATGGCTTACTCTTTCGTATTCTCTTTTTGCGATGTATTCTTCTAACGATCTTACAAGATAAGCGGCTATGCTGTGATTAGTCACTTGAGTCATTAGATCAGCGTTAAAATTAAAATAAAGCTGGAGCTCCTTCGTATTTCGGATGGCACGTTAAGTCTTTGTTTCCAATTGTTATCCAAAAATCGTAAAATGGCAGTCGTTAACCTCCACTTATCTATTTTGAGCCAACGTAATACGTTATGGCCCATTACGTTCAGATGTGTTTTTTCCATGTATGAACTCATCAGGTCTCAGGTCACTCATCCAGGAACTGTTCGTTCCAGATTGCGGTAGCGCGCTCCTGTCGCAGGAGACGCTCCGCTCTGCAGCAGCGTCTCAAGAGCCTGTCCTCAGACACCGCCATCTTCGACGAAAAGGAGGTGATTTGCTGACCCAGCGAGGACTCCGTGCGATACGTGGAGATTGACCGAGTCACCACCGTGTGACCGGCCCGCGCGGGGTCCCTATACCTACATTGTTGGAGTTCGGTTATTATAGTGTTGAACTGAGGATTTTTCTAGAAAATGATCAAATCAAAGTTCGACTGTTCCAGATGTTCATGTTGAATTTGGTGTAGGAATTGATAATGTTGAACGTAACGATGTTAAACAACACATGGTAAGGAGTGATTGTCGATGTTGAAATCGTAACTATGTATGAGTGAATAAAACAACTTGATAATTGAAATAACTAATAATGATAATAAAATTCACCAGCATTATAATGATTCAACGATTTGTCAAGGTTATTTAGTATGAGTAAAAGTTAATTGGCTTCAAGTGATCTTGAAATGCATAGTAAAAACCGTGGACAATCCTCATATTCGATATTCAATTAGTTGTAATTAAAAATAAGACGAGCCGTTCAAGTTGTCTTCAATACTGTAAATACGATTAAAATTGCGATTGTAGTAGAATATTAGCGAGAAAGAATATTTTACGGACCAAGTGCAGTCGATCGGTGTGGCCAAACCTTGTGACATCTTTGAAAATATTGTGGATAAGTTAATGTAACTTTATTATTTTTAGCAAAACATTATAAAAATAAATAAAATTGTCTACATCGTTTTTTAGCAAAATTGATAAACCGCGAAAATAATGTCATTCCAATCTATGTTATCCATATTTTTATATGTGATAATGACAGGCTATATCACTATAGTATATATCTTTATATACTTTTATTTGCTTTAACAAAAAGCGTAATATTTAATAAAATTTAAAAGAAACATACCTAGTCATATGCAATGGAATACAAAATAGTAAATAATAACTTTTTATATATATTATACCGATTAAAATAAAAAATAAAATTATGCAGTCAGAAGAACAAGAAAGAGAGGAGATAGTACCTACTTATAATTATAAAATGCAATCAAAGTTAAAACTTAACTTATTAAATATTAACCGTGTTTTAATTTGTAAAAAGGGTTTTAACCAGCCATGTCATATTTCAAAGAGTGTTCATTGATATACTGCACAGACCTATATTTGTCTGCGATATACTGTAAGTAACTTCGATTATTTATGTACTAGATTCCTAATGAAAGCTTGAAAAACAGTAGGCGCCACGGAGCTCCAATCGCGTTTAAGACGATGACAGCAGGGATCGGAAAACCCATTCATAACGGTAACCTTTTATAAACGGTTACCGAATCATTCTGATGATAATTCGGTTAACAGATTAAACATGTTATTTCAGTAACCCATACAATAAGGGTTGTTAACCCATATGAAAAGGTTAACCCAGGTTTTCGGTTCTATGTAAGCATTTGTAACAGAAAAGAGATAGATGCGCGGCGAATGCGACGCCCGGCCTATTGGTTGAGCCGCGCACCGCACGCGCTGATAGGATAGTCTCGTCACTCAGTCGCGGGTAGGTACCTATACCTACCCGCGACTGAGTGACGAGAAATGAAACACGAACTAGCATGCAAAAACCTATTAACGATTCGGTTAAGGTTAACCGCGATAATGTAAAATAAATATATGTTAAGCCATTTCCAATTGGGTTAATAACAGATTATTTCGGTTAGGTTAACCCTAACCGGAATATCCCTGGTAACAGTAAATATTAAGTAAAAATATTTTGCAACCTTAATTTAATCTTTATGTTTAAGATTTAAGGTTCACAGTAAGCTGAAGTTGTTGATGCTATCTAATGTTTTTCTTGATTTTGTATTGTTATGAGCACAATGACCACTTTCGACCGAGATGCTTTTTTGTTCCGGATTCTATATCTAGTACACACAGCGGCAAATCTACCCTCCCAAACCTGTCAAATTTCTCCAATGAGTATTGATCCTTATTACCAAACAATAAAGTTTAAAATTGATTGTAGAAATTTGACAGTTTTGGGTAGGTTGATCTGCCGCCGTATGTACATAATTAATCGAAGGTAATTAGTATTAAAAATGATTAAACGCACAATGTTGACACCCAGTAGGTTCAACCGATCGACCTGAGGCACAAATTGAATTACACTTGTGATCGGACATGATGTAAATAAATTAAGATTTTTGTAGTGTCTCCTACTCAAGGTTCGTTACCAGAAATTAAATTAAATGATAATTATAGGTGTTAGTGATTATTTATGACACGGCAATAAATTTGTTTAAATTAATCGAAGTGTTGACATGTGTTGTTGCTCTAAATTCGTATACGTGATATGAAACTGCCATTTTAGTAAGATCGCAATTACTTGTTACATGCAATTATTAAAGTATGATCGTTAGAATTTTTTTTTACATCTAATTTTTATATTTATTTATTTAAATGTAAATTATATATCTGTTTTGATGTTGACACTTTTTCCTGTTATTTTACGATGAAGAGATAATTATATGAATTATTTTTAAAATATTCCTATAAAGAAATACTAATTTTCATATTGTAGAGATATTAGAAATTGGGGTATTCTTACCGAATAAAAGCATTGTATATAGAACTTAAACTATTCATATCTTAGAGGTGTATTAAAGTGATAATATATATATTATATTATTTTGTTTCCCGAGGAAATTTATTAAAGTTTATAATATCGCGTTAACTATTAGAGAAATGTAGAGTTTTGATCTTAAATGAGAGCGACTTGGACACTGTTGACGGTGTTGCTGATATTCTGCGTTAAAGTGAAAGGTCAATGTCAAATTGAAGTTTCTTATTAAAGAATCACACTGCCATTTCGATCAACCACTTAATCACTAAAGACATGATCAAAATAAGAGATCAGCATAAATTCTTAACTATGCTAGAACTGAAACAAGATATGTTGTGAATACAAAGATAACTGCATCAATAGTTCAAGTTGAATCTCATTTAACTCAAAATAGAAACTAGAGATCGGGTACCTATTTGAATTTTTAGATAGACAATGTGAAGAAATATTAACTTAGGTATAAAATGAAAACTGAAAGTGTTCTTTTATATGTATTTTTTTATGTTTTGACATTTTGTTGGTTCTGATAGGTTGGTATAATATGGCAGTACTATGGATGTTTTTATAATTTTAAAGTGCGTTATTAGGTGCAATTTGATTATTTTTTTAGTAAAATATAGTAAGAGTTGTAAGTAATTTAGTCTCACTGGGTAGTTAAAGTTTGTATCGTCTTCCATTATGTACGATAATTACAGGTTTTCGTTTACTCAGATGTTATGCCATATCAAAATATACGAAAATGAAAAATTGGAAATATATAATTAAACAAAACACGATTTAGTCTGGAAGACAATAATGACGAATAATAGCTGTATAAGCAGAGATAACCTAATTTGAAGTTTGAAACAATGATTAAGAAGAGTTACAATGATATAAGAAGTTTTTAAAATAAAATTATTTAATGCATGAATGTCGTGTTTCATTTTCGACTGACCTACAATTATAGAAGATGGCATTGAATTATGTGCGGCTATGTTGCGTACTCAGCAAAATTAAGTAAGATAGCGCTCAATTGATTTTTTTTCTGATCCTTATTTCTTATGACATAAGAGTCAATAGCTGTCAAAAGTTGTGTCTCTACATTTGATGCTGATTGTACAAGAAATTTACGCCTGAACAAAAATATAAAATTACGACTAGGTACCGTAAGTTACAACATGTGGCATAATACTAGGTACTATGACGACTGTGTATATTTTCTTTTGCAATAAAATCGCGTGTGAGAGTTAGATTTGCATAATTTACAATATGCATAAAATAATATTTAATGACATTAATGAATTCAACTGCCTCTGTGGTCTAGTGGTTAAGACCACCGGTTTAGACCCCGAAGTCCCGGGTTCGATTCCCAATAGGGAGTACATGTCTATGTACTCGGTTTGGTTGGTGCTAGGGCTTGTTTGCGCGCCTGGCTAGCTACCACCATTTTAAATAAATATATCGCCATTACATCAATGTTTGTAGTATTGTTCCGGCAGCTATAGCCAGTGCCTCAGTAGTTGGGGGATTCCGAGTGAAGTACGCTTCCACCTTCGGCCTTATTTTCACTTAACACCAGGTAGGATGAAGGCCAAATGCTTAACCGCAAGACATTAAAAATAAAATTTAGATTTAGACTTTTTCAGACGTTTAGTGACGTCACGGCTGAATATAACCGCACTGCACCCCAAATCTTGTACTAGCTATCTTAACTCAAACTGACGGATCCAGCAACAATATCTAGTCAGGTGGAGTTCAAACAAGCTCTACCACCAACTGTACCTACCGAGTATTTTAAACGAGTAGGTAGGTACAGTCGGCGGCAGATCAACCTACCCAAACCTGTCAAATTTCTCCAATGAATACTGATCCTTATAGCCAAACAATAAAGTTCAAAATTGATTGTAGAAATTTGACAGTTTTGGGTAGGTTGATCTGCCGCCGTGTGTACTTCGAAATTAATAATAATAATAATTTATTTATTGACTTAAAAGTTATAAACAAATTCCTATGAAGACTCTGGCACCCAAACTAGGCTAAAATGCCAGTATCTCAGGTGTCAGCGGCTTCTCCCAATTTTTGCAACAAGAGTGTCAAGAAAGCTTAATAAAAATTAACAATGTATGATATAAAATTATGGTGGTATTAAATTAATTCATATGTATATATAGTGTATCAATAAATAAATAAATATTCAATTTAAAATAGATACATAATAATATAAAAATATATAAATATAAGTAATGTAAATATATACTTCATTCTAACTATTTCAAATTACTAATTAAAAACTCTGTTATATCATTTCTATTCTATGTATCCCGTTAGTTAAAAAGATCTTCTGTTTCATCATAATTTAACCAAGCCAAGTCTTTATAATTGATTTGCATTCTAGGAACCATAAACACTTTTAACTTAACTAAACCTTAAACTTTCGCGTTCCATGGTTAGTTAACCAAGAATTTAAACGGGGATTAACGCAAACTAATCGGTAAAAGGTTTTTTAAATTTTCTTTAGACCGAATTACAACGGCCGTGGTCACGGGCTGACTGCTGTCGTGATGTTGCGCCTCCGTTTGCGCGGTAGTCTACATCCACCGTCACATTATTTTCCCAACTACCCACTCAGTTGTTCTTAACCTTTTCACCGCCCAACTATCCTGCACGCGATGTCCCGCTGTACGCTAACGTATAAATGTATTTTAATAAAGTAGGTACAAAGAAGAACTTCTATAGAAGTGCTGGCGTGGACGGCACGAAAATCTCGAACTTATATAGAAGTTGTTGGCGGTAAAAAGGTTAAACCAGACACAATAGAAATTCAATTGTTCTATGGCACTGTGATTACCTTGGGCGTCCAAATATCTACAACCCAACTACTACCCCAACTACAACAATTCTAGGAATCGTTGGCACAGATTCCGGTGGTCTAGCCACTGCAGCTTAGAAGCGGTAAATTTTTGAGGTGTAACATCTTTCCTCTCTCTTTCTTGCAATTTGTGGGAGTGATTTCGTGAAATGGGACGGAAGTGCGAAACAGGAAGCCGGGGAAGCCACGCCATTTTGTAAATTCTGTAATCGATATTATGCACATGACTTAATTATTATTATATGTGACATATTGAGACGTTTGACTATCCAAGATTATTTTGTTATGTCAAATGTCTTTTATAGGGGAAGTGCGAGGAAAAAATCTCAAACGGTGGCAAAAAACGTGAGGGGTGGCGAGAATGGGGGAGGCCTGTGCCCAACAATGGGATCATTATCTCAGCCAAAAGACGTCCGCTGCTGGATGGGATAAAACAGGCTAAAAAATTTCATAGATAAAGATCTGTTATTACATTAACAGATCTTTACCTATGAAATTTTTTCTCACTCATTAATAAGTTTCTTATAAAGTTCTATCTAAAGTTAATTGCAAAGGTAGTCATGTTGATAGTAAGAGTACAATAACTACTAATTCACTCAATGTTGTCAAGTAAATACCTACGGTTAAAGAAGAAAATAACTTAAAAAACTATTTATTGGCCAGACAATAAAACAAAATATAACAAAAACAAGTTTATCAATAACAGAATAAAGGGCCTTTGTTTGATAATAATTTATTCTTACAAAGGTTATAAAATGATAAGATAACTAAAGGCGAATATACTTACTATCTTATCTTTGCAAACAGTGATGTTAAGGTTAGAGTTAAAAGATAAGATACTTTCTATATGACACTAGGTGAGTTTCTCGAACATCAGCTGGCGAAAATATCCGGAAAAAATTAGCTAATAACGTCTAAGTACACAACTGTTTCCAGAATTGCCACACGAAATGCTCTTCATCATCATCAGCCCACATCAGTCCACTGCTGGACATAGGCCTCTCCCAATGCTTAACATTGAGCCCGATCATCGGCTATTCTCATCCAACCGCTGCCAGCCACTTTGCGTATATCGTCCCTCCACCGCGCCAGAGGGCATTCTACACTACGTCTACATCTGCCGAGTCGCGATCTCCACTCTAGAACACGTCGGCCCCAACAGTTATCGGTCCTGCGGCTTATATGACCAGCCCATTGCCACTTCAGCTTGCTAATACTTTAAGCTATGTCAGTTATTCCGGTTCTTAGGTGAATTACTTCGTTCGGGATTCCATCCCTTAGAGTTACACCTAGCATAGCTCTCTCCGTAGCTCGCTGAGTGACTATAAATTTGTGAACTAGTCGTACCGTGAGTGTCCACGTCTCGGCTCCGTATGTCATGGAGGACTAGCACAACTCTTCACCGCTCACTATTGAGAAAACCAGAAACGATGACTTTCCGGCAAATTCTATCAAATGAATTAAATCAAATTATTTATTCACTGATAATAGAAAACAATGGTGTTAGGTTATACATAGTTAGTTCGTCTATTTTGCCAACGCAAAGCATGTAAGTGAATGATAAAAAAACAAATAAATTATTAATTTATTATCTTACATCATTAATACAATTTATAATTTTTTTTTATAATAATTACAATAATTACATGTCAATTATTTTAATAGAATTCAAAATGTAATAAAATTAAACTCACGCTCAGTTAATGAGTGTGGCAGCATATTATATATTTTGACACAATTGGGAAAACAATTTCTCTTATAGAGATCCGTGTGCATTTTTGAATAAAGTACCGAATGTAGAATAAACACGTACAAGATGCTTTAAAAACTAACAACTAATATTTCTAAAGAAATGGGAAAATTATCCACAAGCAAAACTAATTCTTAAATGTAATTCCGAAATATTTTATAGTTACATAATTTTTTCTAAAAGTTATGACTGACTTGAAAAAAAGGGTGCTTTAATACTTCATTCAATACCACCAATTTTAACATTGTATCCTCAAGCTCCAGTTTTGGCGTTTGCCGCGATAAGACCTTGGCTCATGATCCTGTAGGCTTCAGCAACGTGTTCAGTGATGTCCAGCGCGGGTTGGTCGGCTGCCACCAACCATGTGGATGCGCTGGCTCCTCTTTTGTAAGCTTCCACTAATCCGTTCACTGCCGACTGTGTTCTGAAAGAGTTAGCGGTTTACGTTACTAAGCAGAGTCAATAATTGATGATTTATCAGATATTAACAAAATGTTTTTGTTTTGTTTATAATTTTAACGCAAATTTTGTTGCAAACAAATTACAAAAACAAAAACACAAATATTGAAAAAACCACGATAGCTCAATTTGGGGAGCACCTGACCCGGTGTGTCAGAAAGGTGCAGGTTCAAATCCTGCTCGTGGATTTTTTTTTCAACATTTGTGTTTTTGTAAGATATTAACAAATTGAAGGGACTTCTTGGCGGGAAAGTGAAGAGTCATGCCTGCGGTTTTGTTTTATTTTCTAAAATTTGTGTTATGTCGAATATTAATGTGAAATAACGGTGGATTATTAACCGTTAAGTGTTCGTGAGTGTGCATGAGTGTTGGTAAATGAAACAAAACAGTGCAACGTCACTTTTCAAATTCTCTCAAGAAGTCCGCGTGAGGACTTAGTAAAGCCCCACATCTTTACTGAAATACTGGAGGGGTTGGGGGGTATATCATTTCTCACTTCTCACTTCTATTATCATTCATCATCATCATCATCAAGAAGGAAATATTGTATATTTATGTATTACTTGTAAGAAAAATTACTTTGACACTGGCTAAATGTGCTAATCGCACGAAGCCATCAACTAAAGAAAAAAAAACAAATTAAAGAACGGCAGTTTTAACCAAAACTGTGAACAGTCCCGGTGTGCTGAAGAAAGACAGCATTTCATTTTCCAGCGTTGCAATCAGGATGCCTAGTACGAGTTTCATTTCATTCGTTCACGTTAACGAAAACGAGAATTTGTATGTCAAAATGTAAACTCCTCTCGTATGTCGCCAGGAGGCGCTGCTTCAATGCCATACTAATTTTCGTTTTCGTAAACGTAATCTAATGTATACGGATAGTAAACAAAACTCACACTTGGCACCCTGGTATATATACCAGGGTGCCAAGTGTGGGTTTTGTTTACTATATGTCCCATATCACAAAAGATACTATAGTATCTTTTGTGATATGGGACATAGGTACCTAAATTGGGGTGTGTAATGTATAATACAACAACATATCGTATAATGATCAAAACATATACAATCAAATGATATAGTTTTGTTTAATATAAAACTTATTTAATATAATGATGGAATGATATAATTTTAAAATACATAATTTTGAAACGTATAACAAACAAAAAAAAAAAGATTACAAACGATTGAGCTTTTATTTATTATTATAATTATTATGTGTTATTAAATTAGTTTTTTATAGTTTTTATGTAATAGTTTGATAGATAGATAAATATCACAATTAACACGTATTTATTTACACAACAACAAACGCGTAGTAACTGAATTCATGAATTGAACTGCACTGTACAATCGGCGGCAGATCAACCTACCCAAATCTATCAAATTTATCCAATGAATATTGATCCTTCTAACCAAACAATAAAGTTCAAAATTGGTTGTAGAAATTTGACAGTTTTGGGTAGGTTGATCTGCCGCCGTGTGTACATGCATAGCCACGCAAAGTTAAGTAAACAACGAGCGCGCGTCCGTCCCTATGATGTCACGCATATCCGCGGCACGCTGACTTTCGCGGCCGGAGCGGCCCATGTTTAAATTCTAATAACTTTATAATGAAATTATTGACTACATTATAAAAAAGTGTCTAAAGAATATGAGTTATTAATTATAAAGCTACTTACTAAGCATGTCATGAAACTCGATGGCGCAGTGGTTAACGTTGACGTTAAGCAACTTTTGCAAAGGCCAGTCATCGGACGGGTAACCAAAAATGTATAATCTTGAGCTCCTCCGTGCTTCGAAAGGCACATAAAGCCGTTGGTCCCGGCTGCATTAGAAGTCGTTAACAACCACCAATCCGCACTGGGCCCGCGTGGTGTTTATGGCCCGTAATCCTATCTATCCATAGGGAAGGCTCGTGCCCCAGCTGTGGGGACATAAAATGAGCTGATGATGATGAAGTGTTCATACTTCTGAAACGGAGTCGCGTCCAGCGCTGTGAACATTGTATCCTTCATGTCAGGATCGAAGACGTCAGCTTTGCTGCTGCTTAGCAGTGCTGTGTCCGTGCATCCGAAACACAGGGTTATCAGTCGGACACCCGTCCTCGAATATGTTGGTTCCATCTGTAAATAAAATTGTACGCTGGTGATCTCAAATTTTAATTTTTAGATGTAGGTGATGATGATGATGATGATGATCATGATCATGTTTTTACCTATTGATTTTACAGAGTGACGTGTTACGTATTTATTTATAAAAGGCGAAAAAAAAACCGTTGCATAAAATAAATATTATGACATCAGTTAGAATTAATATCGTTGCACATGTAAAATGATGCAACCTGTGCTGACCCGTGGCTCCCTCGCATGTTCACTTGTTCGCGCCACTTCTGTTCATGTGGGGGCTGCTGCGGTAAGCGCTGAAAATCGCAAACGGCACAAATACGCAAACCTAGGTCGAAATTATTTATTTGTTCCGTTTGCGGTGGAAACAATGGGTCCATGGGGGTTGGAGGCAAAGCAGCTTGTTAGAGAGTTAAGTGCTCGCCTTATCGAGGCCTCCGGTGACAAGAAGGCTGGCAGCTACCTCTGCCAGCGTATTAGTTTGGCAATTCAAAGGGACAATGTTGCCAGCATTCTTGGGACCGTTCTCATGAGCCCACAGTTGGAGGACATCTTTTATTTATAGGTCTTTAGTTTTTCATTTTCTAATTATTTTTCTGTTTTTTTTTTTCAAGTTAAGTTAAGTAATGTCTCTTTTTGTTGTGTATTTAAATACTCGTATGTAAAATGCATTCTATAATCACCGTTATAATAAAGGTTGAATAAAGCTACACAAATTACATTTAATTAGTAGATTGTTAGGTAGTAAACCGAATTGATATGGAATAGACATCGATGGATAGAAGAATAGAATTGGATTAATTTGGTCCCATTTTTATTTCATTGTATGAAGAATTTCACTAATGCAAATTATTATTTATTATATTGTAGATACATTATAATATTACCTATTGTTACTTCTCCAAAGTCGTTTTAAGGTGATAACATGAAGATGTTGATAAGAGTAACCACGAACCACATAATATTTAAACAGTCAAATCCCTCTTGTCATTTGGTCAAACAATAAGCGCCGTAGTCTAAACTCTATAATAAATAACCTACAATTTCTTAATAACTGCACATATCATAGTGTTACCAATGTTCGACACTCTAAGCCCTTTGTCCGACACAGTTTTATCGTCGCATTAAATAATAGGTATAGAATTTATTTATTTTATTTTGAAGTGCTAATTGCTGCACTGAAGCTGAATTAAATATTTATAAAATATAGTGAACAAAATCATTAAATGCCTACCCGACCCAGCCAGGAATCGAACATGGGTCTTCCGCTAATTTTTGAGTGCTTTTTAGCGGCACAGTGTCTTTATCCAACGGTTCAAATCAAATCAAATCAAATCAAATATCTTTATTTGCGAGAATACAGGTCACAGGTTCAGTTGTTGGGTTATTTTACTTCGAGCCAATGCATTCTACCAGTTTACTGGTGTGCAAATATTAATTAAAATTTTATTCATGACAATACTTATTATTATTTCAAATCATCCCTCAGAAACATATACAAGGCAAAACTCATAAAAACACAATAAATAGCACATAAATATGAAAAAATAATAAAATAAGAAATCTATTGTTTTCTAAAGTTTACGCGAACACTACACATTGAAATGAAACAACTTTTACGGATCTACTCGCGTTTATTTTACACATTACTTATTTAATGTTTATCCTGACGTTTCGAACCCTTTGCAGGGTCCGTGGTCCCAGGGAGACTGAGGTGTTGGTCATCTCATAATTAGTTGGTAGCTTGTATACCCTCATTTAAATTTAATCAGGTGCGTTCCGTTTTACGCAGAAAGAGCTTACAGTATCTTTTAGTCTGGCAGTATGGTGTCGGGGCTGGGATTTAATATTTTGTATGATGGGATCCCAGGCTGGTGGTAGATTCCAACCATCTTCTCTTTTAAAATTAGGATGTTTTTTAATTTCAATAGCCTCGCGTATCATCCTAGGGATGAATCGTTGTTCTTTAACGAGCTCCGCTACGCCCTATTGTAAGCCAGATTGATTCACCAACTTACCGACTGGCCCGGCATATAGCTAAGATTCTTTCATCACTTAGAGGTAACACAACAGCTTATGTGAAGGATTCCTACCAATTTGTCAACGATATCAAAGACCTACATCTCGCTGACAATGAAACTATGGTTAGTTTTGATGTGCAGTTCTTATTTACATGCCTACCAGTTCAGGATTGCATTGAAATTACCAAAACACGTCTAGCGGAACAAGATATGCCTGATGAATATGCAGTACTATTAGAGCATTGTCTAACATCTGGCTACCTTTTGTGGAATGACATTTACTACCTGCAAGTAGAGGGTGTTGCCATGGGTTCCCCTGTTTCGCCCGTCGTCGCCGATATCTTTATGGAAGACTTCGAGGAGAGGGCCCTGAGCATAGCACCGGTAACCCCTAGGTTCTACAAGCGGTATGTAGATGACACTTTCACTATCCTACCAACTGATAAAGTATCTGCTTTTCTAGATCATCTTAACTCCATACATCCAAAAATACAATTTACAATGGAGTTAGAGGTAGATAGTAAGCTAGCTTTCTTGGATATTTTAATTATCAGGAATCCGGATCATAGTTTGAGTCACACTGTGTATCGTAAAGTAACCCATACAGATAGGTATCTCAATGGTGATTCTCACCACCATCCTAGACAATTGGCTACTGTAGGGAAATCTTTGTTTCAGAGAGCACGCGGCATCTGTGACACCCAACACCTGGCTGCTGAGCTTCAGCATGTCAAGCACGTACTACAGGATAATAAACTGAAAGTACCACGGCTTTGTCACAGAAAACGCAATAAACCAACCACAGTCGAGCGCCAACCTGCTGTACTTCCATATATGAAAGGTGTCACTGACAAGATTGGACATATCTTAAAGCGAGCTTCAATCAACACTTACTTCAAGCCGCCGAAGAAGATCAACCAATTTTTACGACCTGTCAAGTGCAACATACCCCTTCAAGATGCAGGCGTGTACAAACTGGACTGCGACTGTGGGCTCTCTTACATCGGGCAAACAAAGAGAAGTATAGGAACCCGTGTTAAAGAACATATAGCCGACGTCAAGCATAGGCGCGAAAATAAGTCTGCAGTATGCGAACATTCCCTAGAGGGGCCCAACCATTACATCAGATTTGATAAACCACAAATACTCGTTAAAGAACAACGATTCATCCCTAGGATGATACGCGAGGCTATTGAAATTAAAAACATCCTAATTTTAATAGAGAAGATGGTTGGAATCTACCACCAGCCTGGGATCCCATCATACAAAATATTAAATCCCAGCCCCGACACCATACTGCCAGACCAAAAGATACTGTAAGCTCTTTCTGCGTAAAACGGAACGCACCTGATTAAATTTAAATGAGGGTATACAAGCTACCAACTAATTATGAGATGACCAACACCTCAGTCTCCCTGTGACCACGGACCCTGCAAAGGGTTCGAAACGTCAGGATAAACACTAAATAAGTAATGTGTAAAATAAACGCGAGTAGGTCCGTAAAAGTTGTTTCATTTCAATAAGAAATCTATGTCACAATCTCAATAATATTTAAATAGTTATCAATTACACAATGATTTATTAATGTCTATTTAACCAATGTTATGTTTATAATTATTAAATTCATTCATGGTATAAAAACCGTTTTCTAGGAGCCAATTGGATAATTTATTTTTAAAAGTGACAAGGGGTAAGTTTTTAAAAGTATTTGGTATCTTATTATAAACATGAATAGCCATTAAGTAAGCATTTCTTTTATAAACCTCAGATTTACATACAGGTAAATAAAGTTTATCTACATGTCTTGTGTTCCTAGAAACGGCATCGGACTGTTTTCCAAAGTAATTTGGATGTAGCTTTACAAAAGTACACAATTCCTTTACATACATGCAGGTCAATGGCAGTATCCTAAGTCTCTTAAATAATGGCCTACAGCTATCCATGAACCATGCACCACATATGGCTCTAACGCATTTTTTTTGAACCTTGAAAACTCTATCTGCTTCGACTGAATTACCCCATAACAATAATCCATACGCAAGCACAGATGAGACATATCCATGATATGCGCTGAGCGCCACTTCCTTAGAAACTGTTATTGCAACCGATGGCTATGCGGATTCATCTTTACAGATGAAATACCACTTTGATAACACAACGCTCACAACGGAAGACCCAGGTTCGATTCCTGGCTGGGTCGGGTAGGCATTTAATTTTTTCACTGTACTATTTCTTAGTGTTTTCTATCTCATCCATATTGATGGACGACCGACCATTAGGTCACCATTATTATTTTACAGTTGATGACCTCCTTGGTCGAGTGGTTTGTATCTATGAGGTCCCGGGTTCGATCCCCGGTCGGGTTAATTTCGAAATTATTGTTTTTCTAAACTGTCTCGGGTCTGGGTGTTTTCTATGTATAATAAGTATGTATTTAAGTATTTTAAGTATGTTTATCCGTTGTCTAGTAACCATTAACGAGTTTCATAACGAAGCTTCTCTTGGGCTAGATAATTGGTGTGAATGTAGTATTTTTTATTATATTTTTATACATATCACTCCAACCGTCCAAAATCTTTTCTTTATGTACCTAATAGTGGTAAAAGTTTGCACAGTGACACTATTCTGTATGCCTTTAATTTTAGAGAATTGCTTTTTCTCTTCAGACTCTCACAATAGTGATAATAGCATTCGCTTGGTAATATTTGTGGGAAAACGTACCTTAAACGTCCAGGGGAGTAACCACGAGGAAAAGAGACGCGAGTGTATTTGCCGCTACATGCGTCTCGTGTTCACAACTGCAATAATACTGATATAGGAGCTCATAGTCAGGGGGCAGGTCTAGCCTTTCGAGGCGCCCGCCCGCAGGTTGTCCTGCTCCTGTGTCGATCCGAACCTCGTGAATCTAGTTGGGATCGGGGATACGTTTGCGTGATGCTATTCCCTCTAAAAACCCTCTGAGGGTGTTTCTATCACATGACTTAGATTTTATTTTTTTTAAATGAGACAACATCACATACATTGTTCTGATCCCAAGGTAAGTAGCTATAAAGCACTCGTTTCATAGAAATCAGAAACAACGACGGTACCACAACCAAGACCCGACACAATATCGAAAAGTTCGTTTTCGACGTTGACCCGACCGGGAATCGAACCCGGGACCTCAGAGTTAGCGCCGCCCAAAGTCCGGCGTGCAAGCCACTCGGCTACGGAGGTCGTCGAATGACTTGAGGAACCTTAATGAAAATTAAGTTTTTCGCTGCCCCCAAAAAATTCTGGTGATGCAGCAAAGGCCATCTGAGGTAAAAGCAGCCTCAATAATAAAGTTTCTGCTAAAAGTCTTACCCCAAGAGAATGACTAAACTGGAGCACAGCACTCTTGGTGGCGTTGTATACTGGAAGGTGCGCGGACTGCATCACCGCTACGATGGATGCTATGTTGATAATGGTGCCTCCCTTACCACCCCGGTCTTTGCGCATCAACTCGTAAGCTTTCAGTGAGCTGGTGATTAAGGCTGTCTGAAAATAAAGTAAGTTCGTTTATACTATTGTACCTTAACTAATTTTATATCAGTATATTTTTTATTTATTTTTTATCTGGTGAAGGTCGCGGGAAGCCGCTGGATGTGAGCAGCACAAAACCGGTCGTTGTGGAGATCCTTGGGGGAGGCCTTTGTCCAGCAGTGGACGTCTTTTGGCTGAGATGATGATGATGATGATATTTACAAGCGTTCGATGCATCGATCCCCCAAAAAATAGATGTTCGGATTGAATGCGAGAAATCATGGTTCAGCCCGTTACTCTACTGACGTGAAACCATTCCTAAATAAAGCGTATCAGCTTTTATGTGTGGTATATTTAATAATAGTAATTTCTTTTTTCTTTTTTGTGTTTTTACATAGTTTCCATAATTTTTTTTTTTTATATTTTCTTATAAACATCCATAAGAAATAACAAATGTTGTGTATACCTATTATAGGCATTCATGTAAGAACTGTACATTTAGTTAGCATTTTAATATTAGAAAGTAAGTACATGTTATGCTGTTGGTGTACCTTAATAAATAAATAAATAAATAATAAAACTTTTATTTAAGTTTGGTAGCGCAATTACAAAAATCTTTATTGAAACGAATTCCACAATAAGGTTATAGTGTGCTTAGAATTAGGGACCTATCGTTACCACTTTAAACAGCTGCTTCATCTACTTCAATACGCAGTCCATGTCAGTGTAGTTGTTATTTGCATATCATTCAGCTATTAGCGGCACATTGCGCCATCTATCCAACGATTATTGCAATCCTTAAAACTTTGTAGTATTTACACGTGGCGTCGAAGAAGTAACATAAATTGCTATAACAACCATGTGTAACTAATCAGGATTTTGTTTCAGCAGGGAAAATATAGTCTATCCTTTAGGATGAAGAAAATAAAATACAATTATCCTTATCTTATCAGATTGTTACTATTTTTCTATATTTCTTTCTGTTGTTCAAAGTACAATTAAACCTACGAAACAAGCACTCGAAATATTCGACACGAACGCTTTTTCAAGTGTTCTATCGACACACCAAACTTATTACAACGAAAGATAAACATGTGAGTTCGATAATACCATTTATTGTTGATAGATAACTCAACATATAAGAGATTGTCTAGAAGCATTTAGCTAACAACAAAGAACTGTTATCATGTATTTAAACAAACGAATGCTCATAGTCATCGTATTAATTAATCGATCAACGAAAACGGGAATTTGTGTCAATGTGATGGAATGGTTAAAATTAACTTGTCCTTCTTGACATGATAACCAAGCATTTTCCCGTCATAGGTTGAGGAAATCTCAATGAAATGAAGAGTCTTGCTCCTGCTGTCACACTGACCTACTTGACATGATAGCCAAGCATTTCCATTAACCGACTTCAAAAAAGGAAGAGGTTCTATGTACGTATTTTTTTTAGATTAAGGTAATCTTAATCAAATGAAGAGTCATGCTTCTGACTGTCAAAAAAATACTGCTGAGCTTATTGTTGCGCCAGACTTAAAAGATTGGTGGTAGCTAAGAGCTCCACATCGCTTAAGTTGTGTGGGAGACCAGTCAATGCCAAACCTAAAGCCCGCTACTAGACTTTCGATCTTATAACACTTCCAGCCGTGTGATACACTGTGTGTGTTTAGAATTACGCGCGCACTTAAATGAGATTATCAGGAAAAAGAGAATTCAAGTTGCCGGATCTTCAAAACCACAAAGACTAACTACAGTTTATTACAGTTACAGTTTAACTACAGTTTAGATAAATGATTGGGTCGCGCGCTCGGCGCGAAACCAATCGTTTATCTAAGATCTACAGGTTCATGATCACATCCGAAATTTTAAAGGACCCCGAACTTCACTTTGACATCCCTGTTAGACGTTTCGATTTAAGAGTAGTATTGGTTTTCATTACTTACCACATTCACCTCTATCGACTTGACATAGACTTTGGGACTGTCGTTCATAATGCCGGCGCCGTTCACCACGACGTCGATGGATCCAAGATGGCCGACCACGCTGTCGAACGCGTCGGTCAGCTCGTTCGTTGTGACGTCACACTTGTAGAACTTCACCCTGTTTTTGCCGTGCTTCGCCGCCAGCTCTGATGCTAACGAGGCTCCTTCTTTCGCGTCTAAGTCCAGTATTGCTACATGCTGAAAAATTACCGAAACTTTTCTTAAATTCTGTTCTATTTAAAAAGCGACCGTTATTTAAATAGTTGACAATTGTAAAACGCGCTCACTTATGCATGGTTTATATAAAAAGGATACAGCATACAACGCCAAGAAAAATATAACAATTTTATTGTTTCCAAAATGCAGAATAGCGGAAATACCTCGGCAGAAAAAAATCCTACGTCACTTCTAAAGCAGTATCTTTTTACATGATTATTTTTTCATGTTGATGTACTTTAAGTACATCAATGAAATTAAGTATACTTACAGTATTCGTAATAATTCCCCACTACTAGGACACGAGCCTTCCATAAAGATGGATAGGGAGAACGGGCCATAAACCACCACGCGGGTCCAGTGCGGATTGGTGGTTGTTAACGACTGCTAATGCAGCCGGGACCAACGGCTTTACGTGCCTTCCGAAGCACGGAGAAGCTCCAGATGATAGACTTTTGGTCACCCATTCGATGACCGGCCTTTGCGAAAGTGGCTTAACCTCAGCACTCGCAGACCGGGCACGTTAACCACTACGCCATCGAGCTCCTCATATCAGAAAAACAATTATTATTAGAAAATTGCTATTTAATATTATTTTAATAAAACATCTAGATTTTAAATAAATTGCATTTTTCGAATTTCTTGACTTGAATCCAGTGAATCACGCACTTTGTTCATCCTTTTTACTTGTATGCAGATCGACATAGAGCGCTGTTTCACGGTTATCAGCGCCTTTAAGAGGAAACACTAAGGTCGATTCAGTCGACCTTAGTGCTTCCTGATGAACCTGATGAACCTTTAAAAACCTTAAAAATTGGCCAGATTTTAAGGGTTTTAAAGGTTTATATCTTTTTTAATAATAAATTTATGAAAAAAAGGAAAACATAGGGACACAGCTAAAGCCTTTCATTAACTTTAAATGGAAAAAGTAAATAAATCGGTCTAGCTTTGAGGGAGGAACAGGGGACTACGAAACGTTGATTTTGTCTACCTTTCATACATTTAGTCGACCTCAGTGTTTCCTCTTAAGATGCTGTTGATTTCGACCAAGTAAAATCAAAAGACCAAGACCAATTGAACATAGCAGACGGTTTGGTTGGCGATAGGCTTGGTTTTGAGTCCGCCTAGATTATCAACATCTTTCGTCATAACAACTATGTTAGTTACGGCGTGGACTATTTAGGCCATGGTTACGAAAATGTTAACATCAGCTGAGATGAAGGCTATGAGCTCCCACGTTGTTAAATAACAAAAATAAAAGTTAGTTTTAATAAAAAAATCGCTTTTGACTCACATAGACTCTAAAATATGTGAGAAAGGTTTAAAATAAAAATGAGGATCCTTTTCCCAGTATATAGACTAATTACAGTGCACTAACTATGTGTTTCGGCTGTCGTCGGATTTTTATTTTACAGCTTATTTATTTGAGTCCACAGTCAAACTTTTTATACAATTCTGTAGCAATGAATGTGGTTTAAGAAATATATTTAATTCGTTCATTAATTCTACCAATTATGGAGTATAAGGAGTTGCTACTTTTTTTTAAACTTATTATTAATTTATATTAGAATGAGTGGAAATACTATCGTATTTTACGTAATTGATTTACGATTTATAGCTTTGCAACTCTATATATCAAACTTTTTATACAATTCTGTAGCAATGATAATAGTTAAAAAATATATTTAATTCGTTCATTAATTCTACTAATTACAGAGTCTAAGGAGTTTCTACTACTCTTTTTACTTATTATTCATTGATAATTAGAATGAGTGGAAATACTATTGTATTTTACGTAATTGATTTACGATTTATGGTTTTGTAGCTCTATATACAGGGTTACTGGAAACTCGACATATTCCTGGCAGCCAAATTACAACAAATTTAACCTACCATATGAATGGCCGAAAGTTAATAATTTTCGAGATTTTTTAATTTTAAGATTTATTTACGAAAATGCCTACTTTCCTCAATGTTAAGTAATTTCGGGTACTAATGACTTTCGTAGCTTTTACTTTACTATACACTAGCTGTCTTCGCATCTGGACTCCGTTCTGCATAACATCCGGTAGAACGGAGTTCATATTCAAGTCTAAAATATAAAATAAAACTTTTTTTTCACTATCTACCAAAAAGGAGTAGGTACATACTTTTGCACCTTCATCCAGGAACGCCCTGACCACCCCCGCACCGATGCCAGCTGCCCCACCGGTGACTAAAACCACTTTGTCTTTCACTTCATACATTTTCTCTGAACACTCAACACTTGCGGTTGCCTAGAACTCGTAACGCAAAATGGCCACTAAATCTTCTCGCACTGTTTAAGTACAGTGACTTTGCACGTCTGCTGTCTAAAGAGCGAAAAGCAAACGTTTTTATCGTGTTTATGATTGTCTTGGCAGTTTAAGCTATAAAACAATAAACTGGATATTTTTGTTATTCCCATTTTTACATTCGTAATGGTGATGTAGAAATACAAGATAAAATGTTACTAGCCTAAAGTATTTCTCAAAATATAACTTACGGACCTATTTGCCTATTTAACAACCGGTATTGACTTTTAGAAGTAACCTATATAAGTGAGAAAAAACTCCAATTTCATACCCCCGACTTTTTGACCTAGTCACACCGGCCGTAGTCTCGGGCTGACTGCCGTCGCGATTTTATTCGTGTTACAATGTTTTACGGCACAGTTAGTGAAAAAATTTACAAAAAATTTGCCTACATATAAAATGAGCGCTCATCGTAGTTTTTTTTAAATTTAATTTTCGCCATTTGCTTTTTAAAAAAAGGAAAATTATTTTATTTTCCAAGGAAATTACCTACAAAATTTTACACAACTCAAAATTACTAAAATCTCTTAAACACTTCTGTCCGTTTTATTTCTGTTCCAGGTTATGTTTACAATTTCGATTATATATTTGGTACATACCAGAGGTTAGTCCCTGGATGGGTGACCAATGATTGTCTTGATACCTAAGGTACTTTATAATTATACGAGTAATAGTGTGCGTGCCAGTGCCACAATTATTCCTACACTCTGAGGGAAACCTTCAAGGACGTATATAATGACTTGGTTTCGTTTCCTTTTGTTACAATCACTTATTTAAATTTCAGAACCAATAAGGGAAGTGCGAATAATGAAATCTGAATTGTTTGCACGAATACTTTGTAACGCCTTTGAATTTTTATCTTATTGGTCGTCTAACTGCCCATCCCTGCTATACGCGGACGACTAAAAAATATTTAATAAAATTGCTAACGAAAATGACTGTCAAATTCTTCAACATGATTTAAACTTGCTATCAGCCTGGTGTCTGCGTAATCACATGCACTTGAACCCTAAAAAATGTCAGTCAATATCTTTTACTAAGAAAAAGAAACATACAATTTATTTCAATTATAAGCTGAGCGGTCAGACTCTTGAACGAACCACAGCTGTCAGGGATCTGGGAGTCACATTTGATGAACAATTATCTTTTAGAGAGCAATAAGAGAATATCACAATGAAAAGTTTAAATACCTTGGGCTTTATAGCTAGATCATCTGTGCACTTTAGGAATCCTGATAGTTTAATTTACCTATTTAATAGTCAGGTTAGAAGCCGCCTCGAGTATAGCAGTGTTATATGGTTTCCTAATTATACAATTCACTTCGACAATATCGAAAACATTCAGAATAAATGTCTCAAAATACCTCAGAGAGGCGTAGTCATTTCAAAGTTACTTCTCTAGAAACACACCGCAAGCAGCAAGAGCTCCATCACTTGCACAAAATTGTTCATTCTGAATTTGATTCCCCCAACCTTCTTAAAATGTTTAATTTCAACACTAGATCTTTTTTGCGAAATAGACAAAAGCTTTTTAAACTGCAAACATATAGAAACAATACCTCATATTATAACCCCTTAGTTCGGGTGTGTCGCTTGTACAATGAACTGTCACAGGAACACGACGAGCTGGATATTTGCACAGTGTTAAAAACTTACAGTGGTCCAACGCCTTTGAAGTTGCGCGAAATGCCGCCATCGTCTAGACCTTCGTCATTGTCGCAGGGTTGTCACAGTAATTTTTTAGTCTATTTCATATTTTGGTTATGGGTAGGTACGATTATGTGTATCAGGATCCTTAAGTAAAAGAAATACAAGATTACAAAACGATTTATTTAAAAAAAAAACATTTTACTTACATACCCTTTTCAAATTTTTATTTACGTGAAAAGATGACATACAGTCTCTCACAGCACATGGTATGAACCATTTTTAATGTTATACTCGTAAAAATAAATTAAAATTGACTACACGCGTTTTAATACAATGTGGCCACTCCTGATGCGTGTGTCCCGAATGGAGTGTATGGCGAGCCCGAATCGCGCCGCGCCCCGCTTGCCCCGCACACCCCGCACGATTGCTCTGTCTAGACGTGCCCGTTGGACGACTGTAAGAATTATATAGACTGTGATATTTGTATAAGTAAACACATCGCGTTTAGATATAAGGTAACAGTCATGCCTGTCACCTGTTTCAATTGTAATACAATTTATTTACGTGCTAATGCTTAGTCATGCTGTGTAAACACGCTTTTGGGTTTCGATCTAGATTAGATAATTGTATAGGCTACTATTTAGCATAAGCTACGATTGTTACCTGTTGTGTATGCCATAAATTAAATAAATAAATTATAATAGAATATTCTTCAATTGGAACAAAATGCAGTATGGCGACGTTAGGTAAATATTATCTTAAAGACATAATAATGTTTAATTCCACAGAACAGTTTATCTATTCCGTGTTTAATTCTCACTAGAAATTATCCTTATTTTATGATTTATTTATTTAATAGGTTGGGAAAAAAGTTTCTTCGCATTTTTTAAGAAAATGCAAAACATTTTTTAAAGTTTATTTATATTTAACTAAAGTATGTAGTTGCCATTTTGTTCGATAACTTTTTGCCATCTTGTAGATAGGGACATGATCCCATTGCTATAGAAATTTTGGGGCTTCTAATCTATATACCGCGACAAGTGGTTTTGGCAGTCCTCTCGTAATGTTAACCTGACACTGCTTCTGAAGAGACCGAAACAGGTAGAAATCTGAAGGTACTAGGTCATGACTATACGGCGGATGTATTAACACCTCCCAGCCAAACTCTCTTAATTTTTGCTGAGTGGCTAAAAATGTGTGAGGTCTAGCGTTATCATGATGAATAATTCTACCCTTCTGTTGATTAATTCCGGCCGGTTTCTCTCAACTTCTTCCTTTAATCTCATCAGTTGTTCGCAGTAGAGTTCAGAATCGATGGTCCTATCTGGTGGTAATAGCCATAATGAATAATGCCCTTCCAATCCCACCACACACACAGCATCACCTTGTTACGCAATTATGCAATTTTCTTAAGTTTAAATGCTCTTTACAAAACTTTCGGTATCTAATGTTTTTGCCACACGGTCTGCCGTAAACCAATGCCGTACATGTTTGACGTTTGGTAAAAAACTTCATGGTGGGTAGTTGAATAGCTTTACATCTCATTACATAATTTTCTAGTCAAAGTTGGTTTTACGAAACATTTAATTACATAATTAAGTTTGTTTATATTACTGCATTTCATGATAGTCTCACATTATCTAGTGAAGCAGTCTGCTTCCCTTCCGGATAGGGTATGGAGACGGAGATGCACCCTCATCACCAGACGGAAAGTAATATTGTTTGTATGTGTTTTCTTCGTAGTCAATGGTGGTGTTGTCACCAAAGCAAGATGTGTGTGTGATAAATCAGCATCATGTAACACACTAGAGGTCGATAGTTACAAACAATTCACAAAATAAGGAATAATAATAATTGGTTGGTCGTCTTGAGCTGTAGTCTTCGTCTTCGGTGACAGTGGATAATACTTAGTTGGGAAATGCACAGACGCGAACGTTATTATACTAGTAGAGATCATTAGAATGGATGTGTTTGGCAATCACCAAAAAAATGCAATAGCTACGAGCAGATAACCAGTTCAAAGTTAATGAACAAAAGTTATTAAAATTGCAGAAACAAATACCACTGTTCTAACGAATAATGTTTGTCATGATAATGTACAGAAAATAGCGAATATATCGCGTTGCTCGAGACAATTTTTATGTTTAAACTTATTTGGGTCATTAGATAATAAGGTGTCACCAGGAAAGGTCATTAAGACTGAGGTGTCGTTAACGAGGAACATTAGCTCTATCTATCGCCAGCATGAGGAATATTATCTATCGTCTTTAGCATCAACTAGGAGGCAATGTAAGAAGATTTTATATCGGAAACGGTTTAAGATATGAACCTAGGACCCAGCGCAATCGATTCAAATGGGGGGTTTCCTTTTTGTATTTTTTGATTGGTGGACCACAAAATCATTCTGTTCGTATAGCAGAGATGAATTGCCACTGTCGTTTTGCCGATATTCGAGAGTTCTGGCGCACTACTCCCAGTTCTTCAGCTACGTCATAATTGATAAGCCGATCTTGCTCCACTTTTTCAAAAATGTCATCCATTTTATCCGTAATAGGGCGTACATCTTTGACATCTAAATTTCCGGATTGAAAACGCTTGAACCAAATTTGTGCTACTCTCACAGACACTGCACTAGGTCCATAAACATTGCAAATTTTTTGGCTGCTAGCGTTGCATTTTTACTTTTTTTGTAGTAAACTTTTAAAATATATCGAATTTCTTCATTAGAATTAACTCATCTTGACAATCAATTTAATTTTATTTTATTTTATTTTATTTTATTAAGGAGCAGCAAACAGTCACATTACATCTTATAACATAAAGATAAAGCTAAATCTTGGGATATATTTACACAACAAAAAGAAACAATACATAACTTAACTTGAAAAACAAATTAAAATCACACATTTTCCTAATTTAAATTTGGAATTATCTTCTTTAAAATTTAAACTTTTAATGATACCAAAACCAGCCAGATACGAATAGTATAGCCAAAGAGATTTTATTACAAGTCCATAATTACATCTCGTCCCCAACCTAAATAAATAAACAATATTTCCTTCTTGTATAGATGGTGATGAATGATAATAGAAATGAGAAGTGAGAAATGATATACCCTCCAACCCCTCGAGTATCTCAGTAAAGATGTGGAGCTTTACTAAGTCCTAGGGCGGACTTCTTGAGAGAATTTGAAAAATGAAGTTGCACTGTTGTTTCGTTTGCCAACACTCATGCGCACTTACGAACACTTAACGGTTAATCATCCAATATTATTTCATATTAATATTTGATATAATTTTTCCCAACAATTACAAAACATATGAAAGTGATATTTGATGACATGAATTTCATTTAATTGACTTCATTTTGTTAGTTGTTAAAAATATCAAAGTAACCTCTTTTAAAACATAGATTCGCATTTCACAGGCAAACCAGACCGATTTAAACATCTAAATTTTCTTAGTAGTGATAGTGATTAAAAAAATGAACTACAATATTGAAGTGTGTTTTAAGACACACACTTCAATATTGTAGTTCATTATTTTTTAATAACTTGCAGTTTTAATTTGAAGGAAAAAAAACAGTTTTTCTTATGATACGGGGTGCAAACGCTCCGTATGAGATTTATTGTTTAGCGATGCGTCACCTTAATAGCTGTACCAGTAATTGACTAGCGCCTGTTAGATTATTTAGTTGGTTTGACAAATTGCTAAACTTTAGCTCCTGACTGAACGTTGTATGATTCTTATTTATGATGTTTTAAAGACTTCCGTGCTTCGGAAGGCACGTAAAGCCGTTGGTCCTGGCTGCATTAGCAGTCGTTAACAACCACCAATCCGCACTGGCCCCGCGTGGTGGTTTATGGCCCGTTCTCCCTATCCATTCATAGGGAATGCTCGTGCCCCAGCAGTGGGGACACAAAATGAGCTGATGATGATAAAAGACTTCTAAGCGACTTCCATTAAGACAGTTTCCAAATTGAAGCACCACACTCTTCGTTTAATACATTTATGTGAAAAAATAAAGTTGTTTAAATTAGATATCTTACACGGTCAGACCTACATCATTTTACAAAGCTGCATTTTTTTTCTACGTAAGTACACTACATTATGCAACAACATATTTTGTTGCCGACAAGGCAACTGGTGAAGCGTGAAACATAGCAGCACCAGTCACCTCACCCATCCCTTACCTCACCCTGCCGGCTCACAAGCTGCCTCTTCACGCCTCGTTTAAAGGACTCCATATCATAGGAAGGAGGGAAAATGTGTGCGGGTAGACTATTCCATCTTTCGGAGGTGGTAAACCTATCTTACCTACTTTCGAAACTTTTTTGTTCGAATTTCAAATTGAATCCCAGATATTTTTTTACGTAATAATACTTATTGTAACTAATAAATTTTACATAAATTATGTTCCATTTTCTAGAAAAATTTTTAGCCGATCATCAAAACCATTTTTTTTCTTTTTACAGTTGTTTTGCTTACAATACTTTTCTTTTCTAGATGTATTAAATATCAAAGTAACCTTACAAACCCTACCCTAACCCTAGTCTTACAAACGCACTTATTTATTAGTCAACATTATTCATCGCAAAAAAAACAAGTAGGGTTGGATTTAGAAACGAGCACCCTCGTTCTGGAGAAACTGATACTGTGGTCTCAGGCAGTCTTACTAAAACCCCTGATATCGATTTTGGTTGCCGGAGAGGTACCTACGTATTTTATTTAGTTTTTCAATCATTTTAGTTTTGAGTGAAACGAAACTAAATACAACACGCAAAAAGTAAAGAATAACGTGAAATGAAACGTTTCCTGTCAAAAATGGCGTGTAATGTCATTAGAGAAACGTCATTTATGTAGTAATTAAAGTTATACCTAATCTATGATCACGCCGCCATACAGAACAGAACCGAAGTAGTGACAGAACCGCTGCGGAGCGGGAAAGCGGGGACGGGGGGGCGCAGCCCTTCCCTTATGAAAAAAGTTAAAAGAGTTCATTAGGTTAGGTTAGTATGGTGACCTACATATCCTAAAACCTTACCTTTGTGACCTTACTACCTTTTGAAATTGTTGATATTATTGTTGGAGTAGTGCGACAAAAGATGAAATTGCTATTATTTTTCTATTAGGCGTTAGCGTGTTTATAAACTTGATGGATTGTATTTGTTATTTATAATATTTGTCTTTTTATAAATATAGGAAACGCTTTTCTGGAAACTAAATTGTCTACACATTAATATATTTATCAAAGGTTGAGTAAGATTTCAAAACTTATAGAATTAAAAAAATATATATTTGAAAATCGGATTATCAGCAATTAATAATAAAATACATTTGATAATACGATTGACATATTATGTCAATCGTATTTTCAGTAAAATAAAAATATGGAAAACAAAAATGTGGAAAAACGTTTTCAGGATAATGAAATTCGTACTAAAAAAATCGGATTTAAAATAGGTAACCTTCGGAGGTGCGGCTAAGAATCGAGTCCCAATCAAAAGGGTCCACAAATGTCTTGGTCGATGGGACCATTTCGACGCAAAACGCCATATATCGGAGTTTTCGTGTATTTTTAAATAAAACAGAGTTAACAATGTATTTTATGTTATTTTATTTGACTTAGTTTTTCATAGTACATTTATACATTTAACATTAAACAACTTACATTAAGACTTATTTATAGGAGAAAAGTTGATTTCGACATATCCAGTATTATATTGTACACATATTGACTATCCATAGTCTGAGACATCTCACCGAAATTTTGATTGTAGAACGCTTGTAAAATCGGCCCATGCCATAGAGGCAAGTGTTATTTAAACAGTATATAAATACAAAAAAGATACCTGACCCACCACTCATGAGGTTTGGGAGGACTAACATTTATTATTCAACATTTCTATCATCACCTAACTATCATCTAAAACAAAGAAAATTTAATTTTCAATTTCTTTTCCTAAATTCGATTTTGACTAAATGAGCAAGCCGTACGAAGCCATTAAAAATATACATAAAACAAACATAAGTATTGTCACCTACTTCTGTAAACATTAATTTCCGTACATAGAGACAGAGTATAAGCTCCGAATAGTTATTCCGTGTTTTGGCTCTTTTACTTTAATTTGAAATGAAGTTTACATGATGGGATCGGTCGGATCTATATCCCAAGCTTATTACTCAGCCTTTAGTACCTAACGCCCTAATTCTTAATCTATTCAAATACAAGTTTGGTAAGCATTCCATACGCCTCCTTCACAACGCCAGTGATATCCCTGACCGGCTTCCCTGACGTTGAAAGCCAGATGGACCCGTTTTCCCCAACCTTGAAAGCTTCAACAAGAGCTTTAGCTGCTGTCTCCACCCTGAAAAAACATGGAGTTATTGTTATTGGAGTACAAGCTTTCTTTGTTTGTATAATGTACGGGTACCTAAGCACTTGGCCTTCATATAATCATTCATCCAAAAGCTATGAAACTTTGGCAAGTCGTTTAATCAAAAAAATCTTACCTTACAAAGTAAAGTACTTGAAGCAAAAATACATTTGTTGTTAGATTCATGTTGTTGCTACCAATTACTCACTTTTGTCCTGGATATCCCTTGAAGTATACCGGTATCTTTGCTTCTATTCGCTTATCGAAGGTATGCATATTGTCGTATAAAGCTGTGTCAGTCACTCCGAAGCACATCGTCAGGATGCGCACATCCGTGTGTTTGTAGTAGTCATCAGACTGTAAAATAATAATTAATATATTGTTAGTTTTATGTTTCTATTCAAGCAAATCGAGACTCAAAAACGTACGCTTTAAAACCGATTTTACTTAAGTGTGAAAATCTTTTTGATCAATTAGTATCTATGCGTCGATAAACTTTATGACGACTGGCACGATCGTCGTATTAGGACTTAACATTTTGTGGGCCATCGTTAATAAACAAACGTTTTCTTACATAAAAACGTTAGCTATACGAATAGCAACCTTAAAGAGACGAAACTACGTTCTATGACAGCTCAAATTCAAAATCATACATTTTGATTGAAAATATTTGAAGAAATGTTTGTTTGTTTGTCGGGGCTAATCTCAGGAACTACTGATCCGATTTCAAAAACTTGTAGATACAGTTTATGCGGGAAATAGGCTATATTTTATTTTGATAAGAAAAGTATTAGTTTTTTGCGGAAAAATACGAAACCAACGCAAACGAAGTCGTAGGCAACTAGTTAATGGGCTTTCAAACAAGTAAATTAAAATAACTTACACTTAGGCAGTGGCTGAATTGAAGTACCGCGCTCTTCGTGGAGAAATAAACTGGAAATACAGGTGACGGATGCAACGCGGCTATAGACGAAATATTGAATATGGCACCTCCTTTACCTCCTTCGTCTTTGCGCATCAGTTCCATTGCCTTGTAAGTACTGGTCACAAGAGCGGTCTGAAAAAAACATCGTCATCATCATTTTTTAAACATCTCACCACTAGGCTCAGAATTTTCCACTACGTAGACAAGATTATTATTTTCAGAGACAGTTTGCTACTGGCCTCAGGCCCGTCACTAGATTTTTGGGGGCTGGTAGAAACTTAATGGGTTCCGTGTGATCGAAATACCTATTTTTGGGTAAGCTCGTTCCATCGTCTGTTGGCCTCTTAGCCCTAGGGATTCGAATGAGGAAAGAGAAAACCCATCCTTTGATTTAAAAAAAAAGCAATGTTAAAGCGTTTCTGGAGAGAATAGCCATCACAAAAGCGTCTCTTTTCCCTACTTCATACTGAGAAGTTCGGATCAGATCGGGGAGAACGAGATAAGTAGTTGATAGTACAGTCGGCGGCAGATCAACCTACCCAAATCTGTCAAATTTCTCCAATGAATATTGATCCTTATAACCAAACCATAAAGTTCAAAATTGATTATAGAAATTTCGCAGTTTTGGGTAGGTTGATCTGCGGCCGTGTGTACATGGTGAGATTAGGCTGTAGCCTACGACGCTAACCCTGATGAGTCAAACAGCAATGTCGCAGATCGAATGAATATTTATTACAAACACGCACGGCACAATTAAATAAATATAACGTATTTCCAAGTGATCACGTTATTTATGTCTCAACTAAATCTTTAAACTTTTAAAACTTTCCGTGTGCAATAAGGAACATACGAAAAAAAAAAATTTTGCCGAATTGGTCGAGCCGTTCTCGATTTTTATTCAATTGTTATTGTAAATAGATATAATATTACAAGGTCACTCAAGTACCCTGTGTGGTGCCGGGGATAAAGAATTGCACCACCCCATCTCAACCCGTGGGTGTCGTAAAAGGCGACTAAGGGACCATTCCAGAGGATGGGCAGCAGCATCTCTCTGAGGTTACTTTCAACCTACTGCGATCGACAACCCGCCTGCCAAGCGTGGCGATTATGGCAAATACCCCCCATCTTGGGGGAGGCCTTTGTCCAGCAGTGGACGTCTTTTGGCTGAGATGAGACTCAAGTTAGTTAATGTCGTACAAGACTAATCACTTGGGTACTCACAAAGTTGATCTGAATTTCCTTTTTGTAAGTCGACATGCCATCATTCATGATGCCAGCATTGTTGAAAACCGCATCTATATGTCCTTGCTCTTTTGTAACTGCTGTGTAAGCGCCGATTAGTTCCTCCTCATTGGTGACGTCACACTTGTAGAATTTAGCCTTGTTGGCACCGAACTTTGAATTCAGCTCATCTTGGAAATTGACACCTCTATCTTCGGAGACATCTAATATGGCTACATGCTGTAAATAATAACTATTTATAAGTATTGTTATTGTAATATTATTTTTTTCCTCTGTAAGAACATTTAAGCGCAGTCTGGTATACTTCTACAATTACTATGATTATGATTACATTTTAATAAAAAAAATTAATGCTTTACAGGGCAAATGACTCCACTCTACCTGATGTTAAGTGGATGGAGTCCAGACGCGATGATAACTGATGCAGCGTGAAAACATCGCGGCATCAGTCACCCTCACCCTGCCGGCCCGCAAGGTGCCTTCACGCCTCGTTTGAAGGACCCCATGTCATAAGAAGGAGGGAAAACGTGTGCTGGTAGACTAAGCCATCTATTAGCACCTTGCCTTAATTAACGCTAGCTAGCTTGATGCGACTTCAAGAGTATCACTCGCTTGATGCTGATCCTAAAGCTTTAGTTCTAATGCTTCTATGCCTTGGTCACTAAATCTAGTTAACTTCAAACGGAGCATAGCGCTGCGAAACAATGCTATTTGACGACAGAAAAAGAAATAGGGATTGCTATCTAATCGATTTCTGGACAGAACCGCCTTCTTATAATCTTTATAATGAATTAATGTACTTGATTTGGTATTGTATTATCTTTGATTAGCCTACTGTTAAGACTACTCTTAATCACCTCAGTGGTCTTGTGTTTAGACCACCAAAGACCCTGGATCGATCCCCAGCAGGGGGCACTTATTATTGTCAGTTAAGATGCCATCGTCTTGTCATACTCGGTTTTGATACCACTATCTTTTATCTAAATTGATGTCTATCTGATTTCTTTAAATAACCACTTTGAAGTCGCGTTGTTTTGTCCCACAAATTAGAGATAAGATAGCCAGTTTGGATAGCCAGAAGATATCTGGTGATGTGTGCTTATCGTTATTTTTAGGTAAGATGAAGGTTAAGCGCTTCCCTAAAAAATCATTTTCTATCAAAGGTTAAATTATTTTTTTACCCAAACGAAATGCTTCGTAAGGCATAACGCCTGTCGTCAGCTACCTCATTTGAGATTCGAACCCATTTTATTAGGTTATCGGATTCTTAAAATTTTATTACTATAATTATAAAATAAGACACAATAAATTCATGGATTCTTAAATATTTACAATTCGTTTATTTATGTTCGAGATATTCCCCAATATCCTAATAAAAAAATATGAAAGTACCTACCTACAAATGACAAAAGTAGGTAGGTACACGTACACAAAGCCCTACTTATAGAATAGAATATAATAGAATATTTTATTTCAAGTAATAATTACAACTCATTTTTGTTAGTAACAATGGTACTTAGAACTATGTTAGTATTGATACATTTATTTATATTTGAATGCTATGCCACTTGATATTAGGTACTTTTAAAAATAAAAAACAATAGAATCATAAAGTTATTATAGTCTGTTGGTATATCAACTTAATGAATAGAATTCAATATTTCTAGGATAATGAAAACAATAGAACTCTGGTGTAAAGGTTTTATACCCTTGCACACCAGAATTATTCTTACTAAGTGTAGCAGTATTTTCCCCAGTGTAAGTAAGTATAAATAAAATAATAAAGTACTTAGTGACCCGCCTACAACTAACACAAGAACGCAAAGTACTACGAGTAGTAACTACTTCTTATTATCTATTTTAAAAAATAAAAAGAAAAAACAAAAGAATTCATAATTTATAGGAAATAAAACCTTACCTTTGCGCCCTCTGCCACCAGAATTCTTACGGTAGCAGCGCCAATACCGTTCGCGGCACCAGTCACAAAAAATACTTTATCTTTAACCTCGTACGCCATCGTGACTGTAGCAACAACTAATGACTATTTAAACTTTGTTATTGTGTCGAAATCGCGAGTTTGTTATCGCAGAAATGACCAGAGATCTGCTAAAATACACTGACATTGTACAGTGCGCGGTTCGTGTTTAAGTACAGCGAGATAATGGTAATCTTTAGAATAAATAAAAAAGTTCGCTTGCTTATTTTTACATCGCTATGTAGCGGGTTCACTACAAAGAATACTTGATATTCAATACAGAGTATATCATCAACAGCTCATTTTTATGTCTCCACTGCTGGGGCACGAGCTTACCCTATGGATGGATAGGGAGAACGGGCCATAAACCACCACGCGGCCACGGGCCCAGTGCGGATTAAGGGGTTGTTAACAACTGCTAATGCAGCCGGGACCAACTGCTTGACGTGCCTTCCGAAGCACGGAAGAGTTAGAGATGATAAACTTTTGGCCACCCATCCGATGACCGGCCTTTGCGAAAGTTGTTTAACCTCAGCACTCGCAGACCGGGCGCGTTAACCACTGCGCTATCGAGCTCCTCAATACAGAAGAGTAAACATACCTATTTTCAAATATCTGTGGGGTTAAAGTTGCAAAAAACAATTGAAAGCCAGCAGCAATTTTCACAGATGACGTAGGTATTTCTGTTGCCGCTATAACAACAAATACTAAAAAACAGAATATAATAAATATTTAAGTGGGCTCCCATACAACAAACGTGATTTTTTGCCGTTTTTATAGATAATGGTACGGAACCCTTCGTACGCGAGTCCGACTCGCGTATGGCCAGTTTTGTATAATTAGGTACCAGATAAATAGGGTAGACGAATACGTAGGTAGTTAACCTTATTTAGCATCTGTAAAATCGATATTCTTTTAAACAACTAACAACTGCCCCTGATGATTTCGTTCGCGCTAACACTTCCCAACGGAAAATCCCGTCTTTACTTTTGTCTACTTCATAAAGGTAAGTGCAGAAACAGAAATCTCAGTGCAGAAATTGTAATCCCTAGCTTTGGTTTGGGCTAGGAGTAGATTCAGTTAAAATAAGCCAATAGAGACATTTAGGGTTAAGTAGATACAGAAATTAAAGCAAGTCCAAATTTTATTTAATGTTTTGAATAACTGTCATAGTGTTATGATAAAATTTACTATTTAATAATATTACTTACGATGTTTTACCAAAATGAATATGGATAAATTGAATTTAAAATTATTGTTTTCTAAAGTTTACGCGAACTCTACACATTGAAATGAAACAACTTTTACGGATCTACTCGCGTTTATTTTACACATTAATTATTTAATGTTTATCCTGACGTTTGACGGAGTCTCCCTGTGACCACGGACCCTGCAAAGGGTTCGAAACGTCAGGATAAACATTAAATAATTAATGTGTAAAATAAACGCGAGTAGATCCGTAAAAGTAGTTTCATATCAATAGTTTAACATTAAATTATTTTCTATCGATATTAGTACCCTGAAATATTCGCTATCGATGAGTCTATCGACATTGAAACTCTTCTTCTATCAATATCGATAATCTTAGATAATTCAACGCTAATCTGAGTCTGTGCGATACCAAATAGTATGAAATTACGTTAGTATGTAAATTCGCCTGCACTGGCTTGAGTATTATTATTAATGTGTAAGTACAAAATTGTATAAAGGAGAACCGGCACTTTCCTTAGAAAAAATGCTGAACTTGTATACAAAAGAATTTGGTCTTATAGTAAAGCTAATATTATTTGCTACCTAAACCAATTTTTGACTTATTTTTATCAAATCGCGGATAAGAGTTATTTAATTATTAATATTTTTTATTGAGTCTAAGTCTTCAAATGGCAGACATGTTACTTTAAAAACGTTTAATGTGGTTGCTAATACCATAATTCTTTTGCTTTTAAAAAAGTGAAATATCAACAACGCCGTCACGTCAGTCAATCAGTCAACCGTCATTCGCATTTTAACTGTCGTTTGTTGACAGATATTGTCAGATATTATTGAATTACATATTAAAAAATTTAAAAAGTATACAACTTAAGCATAAAACGCCGGGTCTCCTATGTATATGATTTTAATTTGGTTGAAAAGATGAAGAAAAAGAAATAAGCCTCCTGAGTTTGTTGCCAGCTCTTCTCGGTCGAGGGCTCTCCCAAAACCCGAACTGGTGGTAGATTCAGTAGTATAGTTTAAACTTGATTTATAGTTTTGACGTCAATAAATGCCTGTGAAGGCTTAAGTTAAATAAAATGATTTGACTTTGACTTAAGTTAAATGCAAAAAATCTTAATCGTACAAGAATACAAGTGTTCATAAATATATACTGCATCAAAAAGAGATCACGCCATATAAAAATATAGTACCTACCTGGATGACCGAGCTTTGCTCGGCATTTTTTTTGGTAATTTTCTAAAGATGAAACCTAGCTAGATCGGTTTATCGCCCCAATTTTACCAAATTTCATGAAAATCAATCAATTTTTTTTTTTTTCATGAAAATCGTTAGAGCCGTTTCCGAGATTCAGATTAAATATATATTATACATTATACAAGAATTGCTCGTTTAAAGGTAGATACTAGTTGTCACCCAGCGGATTACTTATTCTGTGCCAGAACGGTCGAAATTCGACCGTAATTTTATTAAGGCTGCACGGATTGTATCTTAAGCTATGAAAAATTAAAAAAGATAAAATGTGAGTTTGGATTGGCATTGACAGATTTTGGCCGCTCCTCTTCCATTTTTAAATTTATTAAAAAGAGTATGCGTGTGTTTCAAATACATACATACCTAATATGCGTGTGTGTCAAATACACGGTAGTGTGTGTTATGTTTGTTTTATTGATTTAATGTATTTTTTATGCATAGTTTAAAAAAAATATTAACATTCTGTACTCCTTCTCTATAGTATAAACTATAAGTGTGCGAAATTTCATACTCCTCCGTTCGCGCAATTTTCGTAACTAGGTACAAAGTTTTTGCTTCACGTATTAATATATAGATTAGATAGATAGATATATCTACATAACAGGTAATGATGATGACATAATGTTTTTTTTTAATTGTACACACGCCTGCACGCCTTCAACAAACTACCCCTCAATAAACTTTGATCTTTATATCTAAGTTATATGGTTGAGAATATATTGAAGAAATTTGACAGTTTTGGATAGGTAGATTTGCAGGCGTCTGTACAATTCCGATTTTTATTCTCCGGAAAATGATTTAACTATTTTTTATACACCCACTTTGGCCGACAGGGTGTTATAACCCCCCTTAGATGTACCCTATATATTATATATACTTTTAAAGTTTCATTTACAACAACACACAAACGCTTGGTCGATTTAAATGGGTCGTTTGCCAGAAATTTAATTCCCGTCTTGATAATTCAGTCGTCCATTTTTCTACGAGTCTTTTTATTCCCTTACAGCCTCGGCAAATGTGATTGATGTAGGTATATTACCAGTATATTCAAATTTTTTGGCAAAAGTTAGTTTTCCAAATCTTTGAACAAAACTTACCTACTGCTTTCAGAATAAAACCCTGCTGATGATCTGGCAATAGTGTTTCGAATAAATTACATTTCTGTTCAATGTTAGTGCGATATTATCAAAATACGAGTAAGTAATAATCTGTAATCTGTAACTTTAATCTTCCAAACGCTTTCGGTATTTTCGAATTCTGGCTATTCAAATTGGGAAGTACGATAAGTTACCGAACTTTGCCAAATAATCTGTTATGTTAGTTAATAAACCAAAATAATGAAAATGATTACACATACCAGCAACAAGATAACAATGAAGATAACATCAATATAACGAAGAGTATAATTATAGCCTTGTACTTTGTACTTGGATTTACTTTAAACAGTACAAAGGTCGGTCGGATAATATAATGTTTGCTGTTTTGATTATTTTTTTATTAGTTTTGTTCAGTGCACTGTTCAATTTGGAGAAGCATTAACAATAGAAAATTCATTAGCTAATTCGTATAAAAGAAATGATTTAATAATTGTACTTAGTGATTCTCATATTTCACCATGATTAATTCCAGAGATTCAAAATTCAAAATTCAAAATCATTTATTCAGTTTAGGCTACAAGTAGCTCTTGTGAATGTCATTATGCCATCGGTTCGTAAATCTACTCTGGGCGGGAGATCTTGTACTGAGAAGAACCGGCAAGAAACTCAGCAAGTGTCCAGCTCTTTTCTCCCTTACAGCGTCAAAAATATTGGAAAATGCCCTATCATAGCAGAACACTTTCCATTACAAATAAACACAAAAAATATATATAAGACAATTACAACATGTAAAAAAACAAAATAAAAAATGTAAGTTAACAAATTTACATCAGATAATTATGTAAAGGTTTCAATTTCCACAATGTCATACAGCACCACTACAGTACTCTAGTAAAAGTCAAAAATTGTTTAGGTAAAACAAAGTCAAACTATAATTAATAATACTAAAAATAAGATAAGTATGCAAGAGCAGACCAGCCTCCACAGGCGGCACCCGTTCACGAGCATGACATATGAATCAGCCATCGCTTCGCTCAACCATATTTTAGGGAACGTAACGACCCGACGCACATGCCACCACCGCAGAGACAGTAAAGAGAGCATGACACACTCAAGATACTCTAAATAAAAACTTAATGATGTATTTAACGCAACGCTGTTTGTTATCTGTAGGACAATGCTGTTAAAATAAAAAATGTAAGTTAACAAATTTACATCAGATAATTATGTAAAGGTTTCAATTTCCACAATGTCATACAGCACCACTACAGTACTCTAGTAAAAGTCAAAAATTGTTTAGGTAAAACAAAGTCAAACTATAATTAATAATACTAAAAATAAGATAAGTATGCAAGAGCAGACCAGCCTCCACAGGCGGCACCCGTTCACGAGCATGACGTATGAATCAGCCATCGCTTCGCTCAACCATATTTTAGGGAACGTAACGACCCGACGCACACGCCACCACCGCAGAGACAGTAAAGAGAGCATGACACGCTCAAGATACTCTAAATAAAAACTTAATGATCTATTTAACGCAACGCTGTTTGTTATCTGTAGGACAATGCTGATAAAGGCTGTCATATCAGTATAAAAAGTATAAAAAATAATTTTAATAAATTGATTCAAATATAATATGTGATTTTTATTATAACCAGGCTGTTTTATCATCTAAATATTCTTTGACTGTATAATAACCTTTTATAAGTAATAAAGACTTCACATGTTTTTTAAACTTATCTAAAGGTAAATCTAGTACAGAATTTGGTATTTTATTGTAATAGTGTATACCTTGCCCCAAGAAAGAACCAAGTACCTTCTGTAATCTGAACAGTGGCATTACAAGTTTTGTCTTATTTCTAGTATTGAAATTGTGTACGTCACCGTGTTTAGTAAAGGAGTTGATGTTGCAACGTACAAAAACTATACAATTATAAATATATTGAGATGCAACTGTCAGGACATCAATCTCCTTAAAAAGATTTCTTAGGGAAGTTCGTGATCCTAGTTTATAGATTGCTCTTATTGCTCGTTTCTGTAAAATGAATATAGTTTCAATATCAGCCGCTGTTCCCCACAGTAGGACGCCATACGACATGACACTATGAAAATAACTAAAATAAACTGTTCTAGCAGTTTCAACGTCTGTTAACTGCCTAATTTTTCTAATGGCATAAGCAGCAGAACTGAGTTTACCGGCCAATTTCGATATATGAGGATTCCATTGAAGTTTTGAGTCAAGGGTAATGCCTAAAAAGACTGTAGAATCTACCAAATCTAATTGATCACCGTTTATTCTAATATTGGTTGGTTCATTTCTGACATTTGGTAATATAAATTTAATACATTTTGTTTTCTTAGCGTTAAGCTGTAAATTATTAATAGTAAACCAATGGAGTACCTCTGAAAGAGCTTTATTTACATTTTCATAATTAGTCCTACACCTAGTCACATTAAAAATGAGTGAAGTATCATCTGCAAATAATACAATTTCACAGAAATTCTCTACAAAGAATGGTAAGTCATTAATATAAATCAAGAACAGAAAAGGACCAAGAATCGACCCTTGTGGAACTCCCATTTTTACATGAGAACCAGATGATTTAGTACCATTTATATCGACAGTTTGAGTTCTAGAGCTGAGATATGACTGTATTAAATTTAGTGCAAAATCTTCGAGACCGTAATAATGTAGCTTCAACACCAGAGTCCGGTGCTCAACGCAATCAAAAGCCTTGGACAAGTCGCAAAAAACTCCAAGAGCATTTTGAGACTTCTCCCAGGCATCACATATATGTTTTATTAGAGCAACGCCTGCATCAGTAGTAGAACGACCCTTAGTAAAACCATATTGCTTACTATGTAAAAGGTTGTTTGTGTTAAAATATGACATCAACTGTTCGAGTATAATTTTTTCATAAATTTTACCTAGCGCTGGTAATATTGAAATGGGCCGATAGTTACTGGGGTCTTCTTTGTTTCCTGATTTGAATAAAGGTATAACTTTACTAAACTTCATAAGATCAGGAAAGATTCCCTTATCGACACAGTTATTAAAAATTTCAGCAAGATACGGTGCAATAGAATAAATAATATTCTTAATTACTTTAATAGATATACCCCACAAATCACTCGTGTTTTTCATTTTAAGTGATTTGAATGTTTTAATAATATTCATTGAATCAATGTATTTAAAATGAAAGGAAAGATTACATTTTGGTACATATTTTTGGAGTAAAGTTTGTGCAGCTTCCGGTGATGAATCTAAATTTGATGTTGTTATTACAGGTATATTTACAAAAAAATCATCAAAAATATTAGCAATTTGTGAATCTGAATTGACCAAGTTGTCGTTTACTTTTAAAGTGAAAGTATTATCCCGTGGTTTAAATTTACCTGTTTCACGGTTTATGATGTCCCAAGTGGCTTTGATTTTATTGTTAGACTTTTTAATTTTTTCTTTAATGTAATTAGATTTTGCTACTATGCACACTTTCTTAAACATTTTCGAATAATTCTTTACATATTCCGTAAAATTAACATTTTGGTTATATTGTTTTAAACTATATAAATCATACAATTTATTTCTACTTTTATATATACCAGTCGTGGCCCAGTCACAGAACTTAAGTTTATGAGTAATTTTTATTGTTTTTGGTGTAAACACCTGGTTGTATTCGGTCTTGATTAAGTTAAAAAGATTACTATAAAGCACATCTGGATCATCTTGTACAAAAGGCAATGCATCTATTTTACAAGCTATACTATTTTTGAAACACTCCACTCGCTCTTTTGTAACTGGTTTACAGTTCACTATTTTTGGTTCATCCCTAATATCAAAATCATAGGTCACCTTCAAACCGCAATGGTCAGACGTAAGATTATTAATGAGTGACTTAGAAACAGGGTCATAGTCTGTAAAAATATTATCGAGACAAGTGGCCGAATGTGAAGTTATTCTAGTGGGTTCGAGAAATAGATTCAAAAGATTAAAACATTTAAATAAGGCAAGAAGACGAACACTCGTTGGAGTGTTTTCTAAAATATTTATATTAAAATCTCCACATACTAAAACAAATTTCTTTTTTAGTTTTAATTTTCTAAGTACGTCTTCCATTACTGTTTCAAAAATATTGAAATTGCCCGAGGGGGGTCGGTATACACACACTATTACAAAACTATTGAACTCCACACACGATAGTTCAATGTTACGCTCCACTGATAGGTCTACAATATCGTTGCGATTTTTGTATTTAATATTGCTTCTTACTAATATTAGAGAACCGCCGTGAATAGCTGAGCTTCGCACGTACGCGCTTGCTAGTTGGAAGTTATTTCAAGTTTTATTCTCTCGAATCGCCGGATCTTAAAATATCGCAAGCTTCTTCGCGAGTTAGGCTATTGGTCTAGCTTGTTATAGAAGAGAATGGTAGTCGGTAAACCCCACCAACCCGCATCGGGCCAACGTGATGGGATATGGCTTAAGGGCTATGAGCTTTACAATAATAGGCCAAAGCCAAGCAATGGGAAGGTTCATGACGATGTTTCTAGCTGCTGCGTAAGTATTCGCTTCCAGCATTACACATCAGCATTTAGTGTATAGCTTCGTAACTCGCGAGTTCATAAAACGTTGCCTTAATAAGACGACGCATTGGTAATTTACGTGGCGGGGATCTTGATTTTTCTTAACAATTACAAAACATATGAAAGTGATATTTGATGACATGATTTTTCATTTAGTTGACTTCATTTTGTTAGTTGCAGAAACACGATTTTTCAACTTTTATAACAGAGAAAAAAATATCAAAGTAACCTCTTTTAAAACATAGATTCACATTTTACAGGCTAACCAGACCGATTTAAGCATCAAAATTTTTTTTAGTAGATTAGCCTTAACACACACTTTAAAATTGTAGTTCATTTTTTTTAAATAATTTGTACCTAGTTTTAATTTGAAGGAAAAAAAAACAGTTTTTCTTATGGTACGGGGCGCAAACGCTCGTATCAAAACGTATGAGATTTATTGTTTAGCGATGCGTCGCCTTACAACCGCTAACCCACAATGGGCTTGCGTGGTGGTTTATGGCCCGATCTCACTATCCATCCATGTGAGGCTCGTGTAGTCATGTCTCAGCAGTGGAGACATAAAAATAGCTGGTCATCTCCAAATCAAACAATAAAATCATGCTCTGCCTGCTTAAGCGTCGTCTGCCGTGAATACAGACACAATAGCATTGTAATTGTTTGGCGGCGCTCCGATTAGCGCTTGCGCATATCAGAGGGTTATAAATTAATCTATTTATCTGCAATTTCGGACTAAAGTCCACCAACAACTTTAATCTCCATGAATTGATTGATGTCCATAAAGATAGCTTCGTCATTGTAACTTTTTATTATTGTAAGTAGGTAGGTAGGTAAAAAGTTTCGTCTTTGTGTGACAAAGGGCATAATAAAAATAATCGGTCTTCTTACTGCACAATTGCATGTTCCAAGCATAAATTGTAATCTAAATAGTTTTTGATATACATATTTTTTTTTATTTAGCAATGCCTGAACTCGATTTATCTACCCATTTATTTCTGGTTTTACAAAGTAAATACTGTGATGGAAGTTCATCTTCCATAAAATATTTAATTTAAGCATTTGAGATAAATCTAATTATAAGTTATTTATACTTAAGTGATATAATTTATATTTATTGGATTGCAATTTATTGCCTTGCAATTTAAAGAATTGCAAGGCAATAAATTGCAATTCATACTATCGCCATTCTTCTCTAGCAACTGCCTAGTGCCAACTGGATTGCAAGACAATATATTGCAATTTACCTTTAATAGGTGTACTTATTCGTATCATTAACCGCCTTAGTAGTCTTGTTACACATTTACGTTACTACACCACATTTCAGACCTAGAGGTCATCATCATCATCATCATGAACTCATTTTTATGTCCCCACTGCTGGGGCACGAGCCTTCCCTATGGATGGATAAGGAGAAGGGACCACAAACCGCCACGCGGGCCCAGTGCGGATCGGTGGTTGTTAACGACTGCTAATGCAGCCGGGACCAACGGCTTTACGTGCCTTCCGAAGCACGGAGGAGCTCGAGATGATACATTTTTGGTCACCCATCCGATGACCGGCCTTTGCGAAAGTTGCTTTACCTCAGCACTTGCAGACCGGGCGCGTTAACCACTGCGCCATCGAGCTCCTCCTAGATCTTGGGTTCGAATCATAACAAAGAATACTTCATACGAGTAATGAGTACACAATTTGAAAAAGACCAAGAGTGTTGAAAAAAATCCACGAGCGGGATTCGAACCCGCACCTCATGACATCCCGGGTCAGGTGCACTGCCAACTATGCTATCGTGGTGTAGGAGCCAATTTTTTTTCAAATTGTAATTTTTCGCAAAAAAAAAATGCGTAAAATTATAATAATATATACTTACATAAAACCGTAATCCTAAGAATACACAAGTTTAGTTAGTGGTATTGGTACCTAGTGCTTGTTTTAAGTCAGCCTATGGTTAGCACTTTCAAGCCTATTTTCGCCTAAGCACAATGTTATTTTCCGAAAGAAAGAGATAAAATATTTAAATAAAGTTGGTAACTAAGCCTCGATTATAATAATATTTTGTATCTGTTGTCTTAATTTGACTATGGGTACGTTTTACAGTGAGAATTTCGGCTGAAGTATACCTCCAACTGCAGTAACCTCACTTTAAGGATAAATAGCCCGTTGCGAGTGAAGTTTCAAGATTCAACGAGTTTCATTCAAGTTCATTCAACGTAGGTAGTTGAGTGGTTTAAGCTGAGTGTTTAAGGTTTCAACTTCCCGCTAAAAATATGTTTTATCTTTACGGGTTGCCTAAGGAAGTAAAACTATACTGCCTTAAATGTAACAATATTGTTTTAAGAATGTATTAACATACATGCATATTATAACCCTCAGAGCAATAAATTATAGCCGCTTCAAAGTAAAAGTTCAGAAATACCATCAACATATTTAGGCATAATGCAATAGTAGATTGTACACCAAGGGGATAAAGCACTGTATTATGTCACGGGCGCGATATTTGAATCCTGAGCGTAACGAAGGACTCCAGATTTAACTCCCGAGCGTAGCGAGGGGGTTTTGAGTTGATTCCCGAGCGAAGCGAGGGAATTAAAATGGAGTCCTGAGAGCAGTGAAGGATTTAAGCGCGCCCAAGGCAAAATCAGTTTTATCCCTGAGGAGTATACTCTACTTTTCTCACCTTTTGCGAGACAATAAAAACCAAGGCTACTAGAAAAAGTATTTTATTTATTAAAATACTATTTTCATTACTAATTATATATAATTGGTACAGTAAATAACAATAAAAAGTAAATTAAAAATTAAAATTGATGTTTGATACATTAGTCCAGTTATGTAAAGATATGGTTATATTTTTTGGTACGCTTATGTTAGTTGAGGTGGAATTTATTTGAGTAGCAGCACCCAATACATCAGAACCTTGCGTGTGAGGGTCGTTTGGCACAGTAAAGGTTGGGGAAGGTGGTGCTTGAGGCAGTGGGCTTGACGGGATATATTTTGAGCTAGATGGCTGTGGTGGCAAAGGTTTCCAAGGATCATCAATAATGGACGTAGTTTTCAGATGAATGTTGTCACCAATACGACAGCTTATCTTGTTTTTGTTTTGTATGGAATTCTCTATGTAGCCCTCCGCTACTGCATCGGATTTCCAGCCACCATGAAGTTTTATCTGAGCCATATCTGCTCCTGAATCTGCCAACAGACTTGCCGATGTTCTCCTCAAACAATGACCCGTATAGAGCTCGGGATTTTGCAATTTGAGGTATTTTGCAATTTCTTTTGGCATGGCGCTGATTTTATTCTTGCCAATGACTTGCCTGGTGCATTTGCCATTACTGTAACCGATAAAAAACCTGTTGGTGTTTATATTAGAGGGGCGCAGAGCTTGGTACTTTTCAACAATTCTTGCATAATCTTTACGAACTATGAACGAACGTTCTCTATTTGTTTTGGTATCTGGTAAGTTAATCAGCAATAAATCTGCATGTTTTTTGATATCATTGACTTTTATGTTTACGAGTTCATTTCCACGACATGCGCCATTCACTCCAAAAATCAAGGCTACCTGTAACAAAAAATAGGATTGTGAGTAAATAGATTAGACACTACTACATTTTTTGACCTTTATATTATAAAAAAAGCTTGCGACAAAACCTTAGAATGTGTATTTTTTAAATGTGTGCCATTTAAATACCCTTTTATTCATTAACTATTTTTTAGAGCTATTATAGGTAGGTACTAGAAACGTAACTAAAAAGTAGGCAGTACTCATACTTACTTTCATGGCCAGAAAGCTGTAATCAGGAGCCTCATTCAGAAAAGTTTCCACATCTTGCGCTGTCAATACTTTTGACTTCTTTGCTCGATGACCATCTGATTTCCTGTTTAAAAATGCCAATAACTTGCTATATGTATTTATCTTAATGTCGTGTTTGATGCTTATTGTTAACCTGAGCATCGAATAGATACACCACAGGCTGCTGGACTTCTTTGTACACGATAAATACTCGAAATAAACAAGAAGCACTGACTCCGACACAGACTTTGCGCCTTTTGCAGTTTTCCATTTGTGGAAATCGTCGTAAGCTTTCAAGTATTTTTCCTTCGACTTCTCTGGTAGTAGGTTATTAACAATACCTAAGGCGTCTAATTTAATGGACTCCGGAGTTAAATCGCTTTCGTCACTCGACGATCTTCTTTTGCAGTTTTGTCTGATACTGATTGCACCGTATTGAAATACTCGCGGCTTTTGTTTTAAGTATTGATTTTTTTTCGTTTGGCTTGCCGTGGCGTGGCCAGCTCGATTTTCGAATAAGTTCGATTTTCAAATAAATGAGGCGCGGCGCGCGCCGCCGTCCACCTCCTCGCCGTCGGCCACCAGCAGCTGCAGCAGCCGCGCGCCGCGCGATTTTGACGAAATTAGACTTTAAATGCATAACAATAAGAACTAAGAGAAGTGAGAATCACATTACTGCCCGGCGGGTTATAATGAAATTCAGTACAACATTACACCCCGGCAAAAGACAAGGGCTATAATGATTTACTTTGAGTAAGGTTTGCATGATATATAATGAGGCATTGTCGAGCAGGTGGTGTGAAAATAAAATTAATGAGCTTGTTACGTTGCAAGCGATTCCTTTGACGATCGTGACAAGTACTTAACTCTAAAACTTCTTACATTACACTTACATTTTAAGTCATAATCCTCAACTAGTGCACGTATACCTTGCCCCGTATTTATGGTACACGTGGTGGTTCAAGTTACGTTTAAGTGTGGACATTTTGTATACATAGCTCGGCAAATGACTCCACTCTACCTAATGTTAGGTGGAAACGGAGTCCAGATGCAAGGACAACTGGTGCGGCGTGAAAGTAACACAGCATCAGTCACCCTCACCCTGCCGGCCCAAAAGGTGCCTCTTCACGCCTCATTTGAAGGACCCCATGTCATAGGAAGCAGGGAAAACGTGTGCTGGTAGACTATTCCATTTTTTGGAAGTGCAACAAAGAAACGAGTCACCAATCTTTGTGCGCGATGGAATGTTCGAGACAGTACAGCGGTGACTCCGGAGAGCAGCCACGCGTATTTCTATGGAGGAAGGGAGAAGGTGGGATAAGGTCAAAGAGTTCTTCAAGGCACTCGCCGAGGTATAAGCGGTAGAAAACGCTATATCTCTACGCAATGGCAGGGGCTCGAAAGCATTAGTGACCTCTCATTGCCGATAATGCGTATAGCGCGCCGCTGCAATCTCTCCAAGGCATCGAGAAGGTACTTTGCGGAACCGACCCCGAGGTGCGAGCAATACTCCACGCAAGACCGCACCTATGTATTATATAAAAGGCACAACTGATCTGGCGTGAAGAAGTTTACCGAGTTTACGTGACGCTGTTTTTATCACGGCTTCGATAAAGTCCCTCTGAATCAGATCGCACCGAATCTCCATACCGAGCATGTTAATACTGCTCTGCAGGCCGAGTATGTGCCTTGAGGAGAGGGAAGAGGTAAGAATGGCGACTTTTAGATATGAGATCCAATACCCGATTGAGCTCAATGACAAATTTTACTCGTTTCTCTTCAGTCTCGACCTGCACAGCCGCTGGGTAACCGTTATACCCACCGTGCACTGTACTATCATCTGCATAGCAATGAATATTTCCAACTGGAAGCATAATCATTGTTATGCAGAAGGAACAGCGTGGGGGATAAAACGGACTCATGAGGGCCGGCGGCCACCGGCGTTCACTGACATGAACCGCGAAGCGCATCCATCTGAGAGTACTCGGATTCTACGCTCATTTAGGAAGCCAGCGACCCAGTTGCAGAACTGAGCAGGCAGACTGTATGCCGGGAGCTTGGAGAGAAGGGCTTTGTGCCAGACCCGATCAAAAGCCTTGGCTATTTCAAGGTTAACAGACACTGACTCGCAACGTTTAAAACCTCTAACACCCCAAGCGCTCATATATGAGCCGTGGCAAAAATAGCCTCACCCCAGAGATGTGTAACGAACGCTAGAAGATCACCCGTTGACCGTTTCGGTTGAAACCCGTATTGGCGATCGTGAATTAAGGGGTGTTCTTCTTGGTAGCGGATAAGGTGTTTGTTTAGAATCCGTTCCATGACTTTACACAAAACTGAAGTAACGGTTATTGGGTGGTAGTTAGTCGGATCTTACCGATCTCCTTTTTTCAGAACCGGTTGCACATTAGCATCTCTCCAAGATTTTGGCACATAACCTGAAGAAAGTGAGAGACGGTAACGACGAGTTAACACGGGGGACAACTCCGCTGCACACATTATTTTAAAACTATTGCTGGGATGCCATCAGGGCCATTAGCTTTCCGAACATCGATTGACTGTAGCTCCGCACGTACATCTCACTGCCTGATTTCAATATCAGGCATTGAGCTTCCACAGTGAGAATTTGTAGGTGGCTGTGCATTGCAGTCATCGATTCGGGAGTTAGCCGCAAAGAGTCCGGCCAGGAGATCAGCCTTCTCCTGCGGCTTGTGAGCTAAAGATCTGTCAGGACATCTCAGAGGTGGCAGCGAGGGTTGGCAGAAGGTTAGATTGACCGGCCTTGGCAAGACGCCAGTAGCTGCGGCTGCCCGTAGGATTCGTCAATAATTCTTGGCCAACCCGTGCATCGCGCTAGGCATCCACTCTAATGTAAGCCTTCTTGCAGGAATTGGTGATATTGACTATTTAATTCTCGCTATGTTATCGTAAAATAAGCGTACACCTATGAAATTACCTCAGAACAATAACTGTATTATTCTGAAGAATAATCTATTAAAAGAAGAATATCTTTATGACCCCAATATAAATAAAAATGCGGCAAAAATATTACCATACTACCTTAGTACCATAGTACTTTACTAAGAAAAAAAAGAAAAAAATTATTTTCTGTGATAAAAGGTTGTCACTTATAACTTTTATACACGAAGACCTTTTATCGGTGATCAGGACCTACTGATTTCGACTAAGTAAATGATGGCCATTGCAAGAAAAGGTAATAGTTTTCTTTTTATAAATTTAATTTTGTATTTTTAATTATGTAACCATAATTAATTAGAATGTATGTATGTCTTCCAACATTTTTATATGTCTGCGTTTTAACAGTAAACTTATTATCATGAAAAACTACTACCCCTTACAAATAAACAGAGAATAAGGTCCGAATAGTTATTCCGTGTTTTGTTCCTGTCATGTAAACGTCATTTCAAATTAGAGTAAAAGAGACAAAACACGGAATAACTATTCGGACCTTATTCTTTGTTTATTTGTAAGGCCCTAAATCTTCAATGAGGTTTCTTATCAATGTTACATCGTGAAGAGGTTTTATTTGTAACAAGGAGGAGCAGGATGACTATATTGACCATGATTTTAATATTCATAGTTATTATCTATACTTCCCAGACAAAACAATAAAAAATGGACCGCTGACATGTAAGTTTTATTATTATTTCAATGACCATCATTTACTTAGTCGGAATGGTAGGTCCTGATCACTGATAAAAAGTCTTCGTGTATAATAATTACGCAACACCATTTTGTATGTAGGATTACTTTTGCTTAATCTACTTACGCTGCCACCATAATTGGATGGGTTGACAATTTGACACGGTTATATTAATTAATAAGAACTGGAGTTTCTTGTTTTCCTGTACAAGCTGCTCTTTTCACCCGATAAATTATACCAATTGTACATCTTAATCACATAGAATGCTTTTTCCAAGTTACCTCGAAGATTTTGTTATATTTTATCTTGCCGTTATATAATTTGCTTGAATCTGAGACCACAAGTTAGCGTTTATGAACGTGACCACGGTTAAAAATAAAATAATATTATTCTGACAATTTAAACTTTAAATAAAAAATAGGCTGTATTGGCCAGATCCCATTGCTGTCCCAATGGTTAGGAAACAAAACAAAATATGACAGTGACAGTATGTGTCAAGTTTGCCCGGGATGTCATGTCACAAGTGTCATTAATGTTGTCATTTGTCAGACAACTACTCGAGAATCAGTTTTCGTCATCACCATCAAAAAGCCGTTGTTGTAACCGCAAACGATTGAAGTAGTTTATAAAAACCCGACTGAGTCATTGGCTTGCATTGTTCAATTCGTCATTGCTAGTACTTTCATTAGACAGTAATATTCTGCCATCCAGTGGTTGCTAACAGTTGTTTAATTTTTTGTACCGTGTGAAACCGCTCAAGCCGTTTACAAGATGAATCCTTACCAGCAAGTAAGTCCGTTATTCTATACTAGCTGTAGGTTATACCAAATCAAACTCATTGTTTTGTTTATCACATTGACGAATTTAAATCATCATTGCAGTCGTTTTCGTTTCGTAGGGCCAAGGTTACCCACAGCAGCAGTATCTACACAATGTTGGATTCGCCAACTCGGCTCCGCAGTCATTTGGGAACCCGATGCCGATGCCAGGGCTTCCAAATATGGGTTATCCACAAGCTCAGCCTGGCTATCCTAGTGCTTATCCTCAAGCGCACGCGGGCTATTCCGCTCCACCTAGTTCGGGGTATCCTACTCAAGCATACCCAACCAATCAGGGTTATCCAACTTCAGCTCAAAGCTATCCGTCCCAAAGTTACCCGACAGCTCAAAGTTATCCTCAAGCGGGTGCTGGATATCCGCAGCCTAGTCAGGGCTACCCCCAAGCTAGCCAGGGTTATGCCCAGCCTAGCCAGGACTATCAGCAACAGAACCAACACCAATACCAAGGGTACCCACCAAGCCAACCCCATGCTCAAAGTCAGGCATACAGTGTGTCGAGAGATCCTGTGCCTTCGACACCTAAGGTATGTTGACATTTACTATTGTATCCTATTCTATTATTATTATTCTCTAGCTTGACATTGTGGTAACATGTTGGCGGTATTTTCTATATTTATCAGTTTCTTGTTACTCAATAACCCTGAGGGTAAGTCTGCATTCATTATGTTGAATACTACAGCATTTTTAATATTTAAAATGTATGTTGCTTTAATTAGAGGTTTTACTATCTCTTCTAACTTACAAGGAAAAGGATGAAGTGGCCCGCAACAACACGGGTGGACTGTCCGTTCAGCTGGCGATGTCCCCATAAGAAAATAATAATCTCTTCTAACTTCAACAAATGAATAAGAAAGAGGAAAGGTGGCTTGCCCTGCAGTGGGAAAGTAATAACTCATATGTTAGTGTACTGTAGTAGGTATAATGTAGTAGGTATTTGAAAGTTATTCTGGCTTAGCTGAATTTACATTTTCCAAGTTATGTTAACATTTACTTGCTTCACTCTTTATTTAAGTATTATATATTGTGTTCTAATTTACTGGGTTTGTAATTGTGATAAGCAAAGCATTGAGCTTTTATATGAATATTGTTGTCTTAAGATAATATAATTTACTGCTTATTAGAAATTAAACGTTTAAAATTGATTTACTCACATTTATCTAACTAACTGTCACACTCAGACACGTCAATTAAGTTTTAATGACAATTAAATATCTGTCACTCTTATGTATAGTGCTAAATAGGGAAGGAAATACATTTAATTGTCATTAAAATTAATTGACGTCTCTGAGTATGGCAGTTAGGTACCTATAATTCAAAGGCAGTGACAGATAAGTTAAAAAAAATGATTTTGTACATAAATGAAATAAATATTATGTAGTAGATGGTTATGGAACGAAGTTTAAAGACTTGATGGATGGATTTTGTAAGAAATGATATATTTCATGTCTGTGAATTGGAAAGTATTCTACACCATCCATCATGTAGATTGGAACTAATTTGAACTAAAGAAAGAGGATGATGAAATTTAGAATATCTTTAATGTTATTCCACCTTCAAAGGGTTTCCTGAACCTTTAGTCTGCCTTAATTAATATTAAACAAATGAAGGTTAATCCAAATGCTTTATTCCAATGTTACACTAAAACAAACTTAAGAAAACAATATTGAGCTTCTGTTTTTTCTATGTTGTTGTGGTTTGTGGTACAGTTATATGTTGTCTGCTGTAATTTTTAAGTTTATATTAATATGTTATGTTTATAGCTAAATGGAGTCATAATGCTGCTGAAAGTATTCCATCCAGACAGACATATATATATTTTTGCTACATACTAACTTTGTCCTTGAAATATATATCTAGTCTAATTGTATACATCAAAAAGTATTAATAAGTAACTAGTTACAGGTGCCTTCATTATCCTTTCTCATTATTTTATACACATCACAATTTTTATTATGGATATGTAATTCAACTTAAACACTAAAAACATGTTATATGATAGATAGAATACAACTGTATTTCAAATATAATTTCCTTAACCTGTTTTTGTTAAAGCAAAAAGTTTGACTGTGCAATAAGATTAGTAGGCAGACTTAGATCAATCCAAACAAAATAAACAAAAAAAAAAAAATTTTTTAACAAAATTTATGAATCCAAACAAAAAGCTAAAGCTTGCTCATATAAACTCAATACCCATGCTATCTAACTTAGTAGCTAAGCTAAGACGACTGCCCTGCGCAAGTTATTATACATAGCTATTTTATATCAATAGTAAAATTCCGCTGCCGCGCCGCCATACTCGAACGCTTCGGAGAATCTAGCCGGGAGCTAAGACACTTGCGCGATACCTTACCCTCTAGTAAACTTCTGAGGATTGGTCGCTGCCTTTATTTTCTGGGCGCCTTTAATATACGCTTACGCTGAAAAGACCGTAAACAGTAAAAACTTGCCAAAACAAAGACAAGTGCTTATTTGGAATATATTCAAAGTATAGGTCACAGTCACTTATTGACGTCAAAAAGTATTAAAAATGGTAATGATAAACTAGACGCATTTTCGGAGAGCCAAGTTTGCCGAGAAGAGCTGGCAAAAAAACTCAACAGACTGCCTTAACCATAATCACGCCCAAATTACAACGTAATTTAAACAACTTGAGTATACTCTTACATTCAGACATGACCTTGACATTAGAATGAGACTGATGATCTGTCGGAAGCTGTAACCAACTTTTATATTGGTGACCGTCCAATATGTCTGTCGCCGCTGCCCGGCTAGGTAAGTAATACACAGAGCCCGCACTGGCATAGGAGGTTGACTCGGTCTCGGTACCTAAATGCACAGCGACTCTATTCAAGGAACAGTTTGAAGCAATTATACTGTTATGGTCACTTCTCGTACATCTGCCGCAGTAATTCAGTCTTGGCATTGGTCCCCAGTAAAATGGATGTGGTGTGTTCAGTATATACCACAGTTTTCACCACCGTGTCGCCTTGAGTGGCCCCATGTTATGTTAAACCTCAGTAAAGTGATGTGACTGTGTGTATTACGAAATATATCGCGTCGCCCGTGGTTTTTCGTTTGAGTATAATTAATATGTCCTCTGTAACGTCGAATTCAAGTATGCGCAGTGCCTACAGAGCGACGATTGGTCTACGGCGTGGATTCAAATCGTTTCGTTATACGGTATTATTGTTTGAACATTCTTTTGTCAGTATGTGGATTGCAGTCAACATTTCAAAAGCTTGTTGACAATATAGGGAGAACTGGATTTGATCATCAATACATATGAAAAGAAAGTCCTGAAACCCTCACTCGCTGATTCATCAATGCCAAGTACCTACAAACGCTTGGAAGTAGAAAACTGAAGTTTTGCATAAAGGTTTCCTTTTTGACGTAGTCAATTGAAGGTCCGGTATCCACCAAAGCTGAGATGAATGGAGATGAGAGATGACTAAATTGGTTGTTGTAAGACACATCTCTCCTCACCGCCCATCCCCGCTCTGGTGGATACATGGAACCGTCGAATGTCTGAATAAGTCGTAGCAATGCACGTTGGCAGATGTGACTGTTACCAACGGTGTTAGACCTAGAGGTCTCGATTAAAATGAAGAGTTTTTATGTATGTTTGTATGGCGATAAGGCTTATTAGCTTATATCTGTCACCATCATACCATAATGTTAATAAGTAGCTTTGTTGTGTTCCATCAGTTAAAGATAAAATAGCCGGTTCCCCAGTTGTGAGGATTCTGCTACCACCACGGGTCTTTAGTCACTTACCTTACCTTTCAGGTGAAATGCAAGCTAAGCTAAGCGCTGTACGTAATAATAATCCTATTAGGTATAGGTAGTATTTTTTATATATTTTTTTTTATATTTGCACGTCATAGTGACTACATCCTGCCTGATGGTAAGCAGCCGATGCAGTCCAAAATAATGAGAGCGCTCCCCACCGTGGAACAAGCACGGTAACAAGCGCACCCATTCATGCATAAATGCCGTTTCACGCCTTGCTTAAAAGACCCGGAACTATAGGAACTGGGAAACATGCGCCGGCAAAGAATTCCAAAGCCGAAGAATAGTCTTACGGAGGAACGGTTTGCCAAATTTTTTGGTACGAGTACTGATTGTCTGCTTTTTTTTTTAAATATTAACGGGTAAGCACAGTGCCTTGATCTCACATGATGTTAAGTGATGATAAGGCCAAAGATGAAAGCGCACTTCACCCGGCCTCAACTAGTGAGGCACTGGCTATCTTATCTCTAGCTGCCGGAACACAACAATGCTACAAACATTGATGTTATGGCGACATATTTAGATAAGATGGTGCTATCTAGCCAGGCGGGCAAACAAGCCCTACCACCAACCAAACCGAGTACACAAACATGTACCCCCCGCTTGGAATCAGTATGTACAGTATGATGGTGGTTCCTAAGACCAGCACGTGTAGTCCGGGAGAGGAGAAGGAGAGGGCGGGATTAGATCAAAAAACTCTTCAGAACACTCCGTAGTGATTCCGGTAGAAGACACTGAGAGACGCCATTTCTCTACGCAGCTGGAGCTCAAGAGAGGCTGTAACCTCAGCATCTCCAATAATTCAATTCAATTCAATCAAGTGCATCGCGGAGGTATTTAGCGGAGCCGTCTCATAGATGGGAACAATACTCCATACTCGATCGCACCTGAGTCTTGTAGGACAGCAACAGCGCTGCTCGGGAGTGAAAAATCGCCTCACCTTATTGAGGATACCCAACTTACGGGAGGCAGTTATACCTAAAATTAAATAATAACAATCACTAGATAGTAGAATAAAAGCTATTTTTAATGCGGTAGTAAACAATTCGGTTAACCAATTATCCACATAGTTTAACATGAATCATATTATTAATCCCAAACTATTCGCTTAGAGTAAAACAACATCTCAATTAATAATACCGGCCGGATGTAGACTTGTGTCTGTCGCACATATTGTTATGCTAATCTTTGTTACCGTTTCACTGCAAAATACCCGTATTGTATGAATGAGGGATTCATTAGAATGAATAAATAAACCTATTTCGCGTTACATAACGTTTCGAATTAGTTTTTGTTTTGTTCTTTCAATTGTTTTCCATTGGTATGAGGTTGAACTTTCCACGCGCTAAATTCCGATGGTACGCTACGTGAAAAGAGGCCAATGCGCCTGCGCAGCTGTTTGGTTTACCATGTTTGTAGAAGATTCAATAGGCTCCATAGATTCCAATGTTAATGAATTGTTAAAATTAAATTAGTAACTGGAATATGATGGTGTTAAACTTCAAGCAATGAAACGTAAATGCTAAATATTTTTTATTGTGACACACACAGCCAGTACTCTTGCCTTCTGCACATTTTATTGTACACACGGCGGCAGATCAACCTACCCAAAACTGTCAAATTTCTACAATCAATTTTGAACTTTATTGTTTGGTTATAAAGATCAATATTCATTGGAGAAATTTGACAGATTTGGGTAGGTTGATCTGCCGCCGTGTGTACGTTTAGTCGATGTTTGACAGATTCTACTTTTTTAATATGACTTACTAAATTCTAATTACTTAATTGTTGTCAATTGTAAAATCTGTCGAATGTAGAATCTGTCAAAAACAGACTGTTAAAAGTAGAACAACGACTAAACGTTAATAATCCAAAATAAGATTACAAATACTTATCTTGATATTTGACGTTTGCTTTTAAAACCCGCGGTTTCTTTTCAAAATTCTTTTGTTTATGTATTTTGATGAACACAACTCTTGCTGGCCAGTGTTGTTGACTTGTCCATAACAAACCTTATTGTTGCAGTCCAGGCCGACCGTAGTGCCAGCGAGTCCGTTCGACCCTCGCGACGATGCCGCGATCCTCCGAAAGGCGATGAAGGGCTTCGGCACCGACGAGAAGGCGATCATTCAAGTCCTCACCAGGCGTAGTAATGAACAGCGTCTCAGGATCGCGTTTGAGTTCAAAACTCTATATGGAAAGGTAAGCAATTCTTTATACTAGAATACTATAGATATACGAATTGGTATGTTTTCAAGAGCCATTGTACATTTTGGTATTTTCAAGTGTTTCATTAAAATTGGTTTTCACCTCACTTGCTCGAAAAGGCTTACTTCCTCCTTCAAAATCTGTGTGGGAAAGCGCTTTTTCCCCGTTTGGATGGAATAGGTTTTTGAATTTAGAACGTGACTATGAACACTACGGTGTGCATGCGGACTATTCATTAACTGCGAAATAAGAAATTCGAACTTCGTATTGTGTCGTCCCGCTAACACTAATAGGTGTGTAAAAGAGACAGTATAATACGAATTTAGAACTTGTTAGTGGACCCCTAACTTTTCTTTCTTAGAAAATTATATGAATTCTTAATAAAACTGTTTTTCTTCCATTTACCATTTTCTCGCAGTAGTGAGGTGAAAAGTTGTGTGTTTTGCTTGGCAGTAAAGTTGTTTTGCGTCTCGTGCCTTGAAACCCTCGCTACGCTCAGGATTCTTCTTTTGAACCACTCGCGCGAAACAACTTTCCAGCCTTGCATAACAAATAACTATTAAGTAAGAATTAGAACTAAGAAGTTTGTATCATCATCATCATCATCATCAGCCTATACTAGTCTACTGCTGGACATGGCTCTTAACAACATTATTCGTGGTATATATAAATTATATATCCATACTCAAAAATCGGCTATAGGGACTGTATACTTTGTCTGAATATAAATGTGGAAAAAACTTATATTGCTCTCTTCATCGTGTCTAGCTGAGTGTGATTGGTAAGACAACAGGAAAAAAAATATTTCGGTATAATTATACCTTTATCTACAGAAAAATACAGTAGGAAAATATACATGAAAATTGTTGTCATTGTATAACTCGTAGCCTTTTTTCAAAAATATTTATGCGGCGTAGCCTTCAATAACAGAGACAGTTTATTACTTTTGCCTTCACTTAGGCATGTATACATACTGTAAATGACATTTTACTGTCAGAAAATCAGAAACAAGACCTGGAGACGCCAGCTAGCCACAACAAAACAGAATTTACTTTCTCTTTACTTTAATAGTGGATGCTAGTTAGCTAGCTGCAACAAAACAGAAATTATTATCTCTTTATTTTCTTGGCATATACTTAAGACTCTCTGTTCTTAGGGCAGTGTTTACAATTATCATTGAATATCGGTTAGCTCTTAGTAAAAGAAAGCTATTGACCAAAGATAAAAGTTAATTACGAGCAGCTGGCTTGCATTGATTCTGCATCAGACTTGTGAAAGTGAGTTACCGAATAGTGGCATATTGCCAGTGGAAATGAAAACTCGATGTTTCAGTGTACAGTGTACTCTAAAAATAAAAGTAAAGTAATAAGATTATTTCTTAGAAACTTTCTTGCACACCGTGTACGTTTAAAGAAGGTGATCTACTTTCTGTGAAACGTCAGTTATTCAAGTTTATTTTAATATCACTTAGTAACTTATGATTGCTATGTAACCACGACCTAGGTAGGGCATGATTTTTTATTTCCACCGTTAACTTCTAAAATTCGCATTCGAAACTTTTCGCACGTGCATTTAATTTCGAATTTTCCTGTTTTTTTACCACTTTAAACTGGATTTCTTACAGAGTCAAATGTTTATTAATCGCACGCAGATGCGTTTGTTTGAAACGCGAATACACTGACCAAACGATAATAATTTACCGCAGCATGAAACCAAAATCGAATGAATCTGTCACTTCTTTTTCTCAATGCGTGCGTTTATCACTTTTAGACAGTGTCAAAGTTATTTTTTTAGAAGTCATGTAAATGTTAAGTGACATTTTTTTTAATTTTTTTTACCTGGCCCGGCAAATGACTCCTCTCCACCTGATGTTTAGTGGAAACGGAGTCCAGACGCAATGACAACTGGTGCAGCACGAAAACAACGCAGCATCAGTCATCCTCACCCTGCCGGCCCACAAGGTGCTTCTTTACGCCTCGTTTGAACGACCCCATGTCATAGGAAGCAGGGAAAACGTGTGCTGGTAGACTATTCCATCTTTTGGAAGTGCGTCAAAGAAACGAGTCACCAAATTTCTTTTTGCGCTATGGAATGTTCGAGACAGTACGGCGGTGACTCCGGAGGGCAGCACGCGTACTCCTATGGAGGAAGGGAGAAGGTGGGATAAGGTCAAAGAGTTCTTCAGAGTACTTGCCGTGGTATAAGTGGCAGAAGACACTGAAGGGCACTATGTATCTACGCAATTGCAGGGGTTCAAGAGTATTAGTGACCTCTGCATTGCCGATAATGCGTATATCGCGTCGCTGCAATCTGTCCAAGGCATCGAGAAGATACTTTACGGAACCGTCCCAGAGGTGCGAACAATACTCCATGCAAGACCGCACCTGCGTCTTATACAAAAGACACAACTGATCTGGCGTGAAGAATCGCCGCACCCTGTTCAGGACACCCGAGTTTACGTGACGCTGTTTTTATCACGGCTTCGATATAGTCCCTCTGGTTCAGATCGCAACGAATCTCCATATTGAAGCATGTGAAGAGCACACAACCCGAAGAGAGCGAGAGACGGTAAAGACGAGTTAACACGGGGACAACTCCGCTGCACACATTTTTAAAACTATTGCTGGGATGCCATCAGAACCATTAGCTTTCCGAACATCAATTGACTGCAGCTCCGCACGTACATCACACTGCCTGATTTTAATATCGGGTATTGTGTGGCCACAATGAGGAATAAAATTCCAGTGGCCTCAACTCGTGGTAAGCATTAAAGTCCCCCAAAAAGACCAATTCTGCCGATGGAAACCGCTCCTGCTCTTCATCTACTACCCGACTAAGATGTTCCATAAGTCGAGTTGTGTCCATGTCGCCATTATGGATTCGGTAGACGCAGGCGTAGACACGGCTAAGAGAGCCCAAGACGACGTGTACCACAAGGAGGGAAAAGGAAGGGTCCTCCAGACAGCGCAGACGGCGACAGCAAACATTCGTCCGAACGAATAAGCAAACTCCGGCTTTGGCTTTGAAGGATTCTTCAAGCTCAAAGCCCGGATAGTGTAGGGACGTTCTGTCAACCGGACAGATTGTTTGCGTATCCATCAAGAATAACAAGATGGTGGTGGACGGCATTGAGGTTTCCATGGAGTCCGCGGATGTTAGCGAACTCGACCTCAAACGGTAAGGTTGTGGTGGGAGTGTGCACCGCTGAAGTACCAGTTCTAATGTTATGCGCTGTCATGGTGTAAGAAATTAGGGAGACGTGAATCGAGGAAATGCTGCTGCGATGCGAATGGTCAAAGTGTGGCGACATGTTTCACCAGGGAACTGCCTACAAAAGAGTTTCACTAACCCCCCGAACGGAAAGGCCTCGGGAATGGCTGCCGGGACCCCACCTTCCGGTCACCAACTGGCAGGACAGACCACCTCGAGATTATGCGTGGCATGGTGATGGTAATAGGCAGCCTCACGAGCTGGTTAGGCTCGCTTGGGCCCCTGTATTGTGCCACGGGCGGCCAGCGGAACAGCCGTTGTAGACGGGCAAGCTTAGTGCATACATTTTTCTTCTTTTTGGGACGGCAACTTATGGTTACTCACTCGCTAACTCGCTACTGTACTTATTGAAGTGTAAATCGGTCTTAAGTACTGTACTTGTTTATTACCTACTCAAGCTTTTTAGTGCAACGCTCCTTTATCGTTGTAAGATGACACGGGTAGATAACATATTATCTAGTTTCCATTGTTTACAGTCTGATAGGCTCGTTGGTAAATTAAATTTCTTTATCAACAAAAGGTATTTATCACTTGTATTAAGTGGCTGCTTATAAATAACGACAGCTTAAGGAGACTGAAGGCGTAACCCAGTGCGTTTGAAAATGATTTATTAGAGTGCTAGGTGCTTGGCGCGAGTTTTATTTTTTTATTCGATCACGTTATCTAAGTCGAGAATTTATTTGTCGCAAGGAGCCACTGCTTCAATGCCCACTGCAATCACCACTCTGAAAAAGTTTAGGAATCGCTTTTTTAATATCACAATTTTGAGCTACAGGATTATTTTTTTATCAGTGCGCAAATTTTCTAGAGCGACTTGGAATCAGTAAGAAAACAACTTTCTCATAGTAACATGGGATGAATATGACTCAAACATTTTTAGACTTCCCATACTTTAGCGAACACTTGATTAGCCTGATTTGTATGAAGAGTCTCAAAATTTTTGACATATTTCAACCCATGTTATTATGAGAATGTGTTTACTTACCGATTCTGAGTCGCTCCAGTAAATTTTGCGCACTGGTAAAAATATTATCCTGTATAGTGCTCTCATTGCATGACAAAGGCTTATATATATATACTGTGACAAAGGCGACAATTCTTTGTTTTTAAGGCACTGAGCGAGGCTTGCAAAATGTATATGAATGCATGTTCTGGCAACGAAAGTTTTGAAAGCTATAACAATGTAACATAACACAAACGTATACCTTGAAAGTTAGTTTGTTACAAAACGGCTTCTGAATGAATTTCAGCCATTATTAAAAAGTTCCTCCTTTTTTTCACTCTTTTGTTGAACAGGCGAAACAAATGAAATTAAAAGGTATGTATGTATGTATGTATGTATTAGGCTTATTACTTTCCTTATATTTTTCGTTTCTACCTTTTATGAAACCTTTCAGGGTGTGATTTTATTAAATTACATGTTGTATATGCATTGGCAGTGTGTGTTAATAAACGATACTATTTCCTTTATAAAAAAACTGCTTCCTGCTTGCTTTGCGAACTGCAAAGTTTCATAGCATCTTCATAGAATCTTTTTAGATTATATGTACACGTTCCTACAATCTAAGGGCGTATGCTTAGAGAGCAATGTAGTTTGAAATACATGTCGTGTTACTGATCGTATGTTGTTATTGTTGATCGCGTGCGGTTGTTTGTCCCTGGATACTCGCGGCGCGGGTCAAACAATCAGGTTAATTCATGTGGAATTAATTAATTATACCTAGATGAAATTGACTACTGGTCAAACGTTAAGCAAAGAGGTTTATGTTGTGTTATTTTATTTTTTCTTTTAAGTTGCTACCGAATTTAAAAGCTTCTCAAAAGCTCGAGGCAACATAAAAATCTACACTTATCTTATCCTATCTTATCTTAGTGGGGCCTGCCGAGGTTTCCCTCTCGCAGTAACACCTCCACCCATCGGGATCTTTTGTGCAACCCCATCCTTTCACTCTTCTTCCTCTGTAAAGATATATGCCATAAGCTTGGCAACGTCCTTAAGCCTGAAGTCCTCCGGTTTCGGATAGGCCGACCCCAGGAGTCCCATTCTTTTCCTAGCCAGAGAATGGCAGTCACACAGTAGGTGATGCATTGACTCAGTTTCCTCTCCACTTGCCCTACACAAGCTATTTGTGTCTATCAACAAATATAATGCATCTATATGCATTCTGTCTAAAAATCTACACTTATACAAGCTTTGAAAAAAATCGTCCGTTAATGGAAAACTAATATATTTATTTATATTTATATTCAATTAAGTAACTGTTTTCTTTTGTTCCACTTTACAATTATAATTTAAAAATGAATTAAGAAGCACTTTAGAAAGGCTTCCGTATTTTTTATAATATAAAATTTCTAACAAATTTATAAATTAACAGGATCTCGTATCTGACCTGAAGAGCGAGACGAGCGGCAAATTCGAGGATCTCTTAGTGGCGCTGATGACGCCACTTCCACAGTTCTACGCTAAGGAGTTGCACGACGCCACCGCTGGCATCGGCACCGACGAGGACGTCCTCATCGAGGTCATGTGCACCATGTCCAACCACGAGATACAGGTCATCAAGCAGGCTTACACTGCCAGTGAGTATTTTTCATACAAATTTGAGGATCTCCTAGTGGCCTGATGACGCCGCCGCTCCCACAGTTCTACGCTATGGAGTTGCATTACGATAGTATTGGCGCTGACAAAGACGTCCTCATCGAGGCAGTCCAACCAGGAGATACAGGTCAGCAAGCAGGCGTACACTGCCAGTGAGTATTTTACACAACTTTTGTTATTATACAAGTTTGAAGATTATTATACAAGAGGTGGTGGCGCTGATGAGGCCGCTCCCACAGTTCTACACTAAGCATTTGCATTACCCCGCCGATAGTATTGTTGCTGACGAAGATGTTCCATCGAAGTCATGTGCACCATACCCAACCACGAGATACAGGTCATCAAGCAGGCATACATGGCAATTGAGTACCTATTTATACAGCTTTTGATTTTATATTTGATTTCACTATGGGGAAGCGCTCTACACATATCAACTAGCGAGGAACTGGTTATATCAAAAATAACTAAATATTTATTCAATTTAGACTTCAATATTTGAGCTCTTATGAAAGACACTAGGTAATCTTGTATTGGGATAAGAATAACCGCCAAGAAACTTAGCAAGTGCATTTCTTTTCTTCCTTCATCTATTCCTAGCTGACCGAACACAATAATGCTACAAACTTTGTTAGGTCTTAATAGTATCATTAAAATTATGTACTGAAATGAGCCCTGTGGGGCGAACAATATATTGCAATAAAATAGACGGTTGATTGTACTGTGGTTATAAAAATAAAACGCTGATAAAATAACTGTGGTCAAGCGAACCGATATAATGCCAACTTGTCATGAACTTTATGACAACCTTAATATGATTGAATTATACTGCGCTGGCACATTCGAAAATAAACATGTAATCAAATGACCTAGGCCAACCAATTACCTTATTCAATGCGGGACGCCATTAATATCAGAATTGCTGTGAAACACAAGATTCTCGTTATGCGTCCTTGAAGGTATGATCATGTGAATGACTAACGAATTATTTCCGACTGTACCTAGCTGTTTATTCCCATTATCCCTGACACTTTTCTACTTATGCGTTTTACTGCATTTCCAACGTAGATATTATTTTTGTAGTCAATTCACTAAGGGCTCAAATCGAATTATTTATTTGCATAATTTCCTTGATTCTGCAGAAGGTGTACCGTATTTCAAAATGATGCGTTAACATATAATAAAAAGTTTATAATAATATACAGATCGAATAAAATTTTGACAGCTTAGTAACTTTTTGCAAGTATTACAAATCTAGATATAAAAAAAAAACATTTTCGGTTTAAAACATAAAGCCACTTAAGAAATCCGAATAAATATAAAATAGTATTATTTATGTTCCTCATTCCAAAAAGTAGAACCCTTATTACGTTAAAAGACTACTACGTTTAAAGACTGTTTGCACAAAATTAAAATCAAAATCTTGTTAGATGAAATGATACCTTTCTGGATCGAAACATTGAGCTATATTTCCATTTACGAAAGAATAAATATTTCCTATTAATATTATCATATCAGTGGTGTTTTCGTCGTACATGTGTAGTATTTTGCACCTTGTTAGACCAAATCTCGATAGAATACAACATAGCTTTGGTTCCAACTAAGATTTGGAACGAAGCCAATTCTTTTCGCTTAGTAAGCAATGACGTCAGAGGACGCTCGTTATCTATTGATTTTGTAATATCGTCGATGTCAAACCATAATGGGCACCTTTGTTGACTGTTGTTGTTGACTACTAATTTCCCTATTCAATAACTTGATTCGATTTGCATATATTAGCCAGTTTCAAAGTTAGGGAAAGATGCGTATAATAATGTTTTCTTGATATTGCGCCAACCCCCGCATGTTTCAAGTAAAGATATGGAACTTTTAAAGACAAATACAAATACAAATACAAATATACTTTATTACCAAAGCTGTGTTACAAGGGGTCTCAAAACACATAGGTGTGCAACTAATAAAGCTAGGTTATTCGAGAACATCGTAACAACACAAGATGCATTGACTATGGGTCCCACACTAGGAAAAACTGTTTCGTGGGCACCCATTTCGGTAAACAGGATAATGACAGATCAAACTGATATTGGCACATTTAGTACAGCTAAGTGGAAGTAAATTATTAATAACAAAAGAAAAAAAAAGAAAAAAAAAAAGACTTCACGCCATATTCTTGATGGTATGTAAAATATAATGTCATTTGTTTAGAAAGTTCGCTACAACTATATGCTAGTGATAGTTTGAAAACTATCAGCTGAAAAACACTTGTTCCGACCAATTACCAAATATAGGACAGTTAGTTAATGTTATTATTGTTATTTTTATTATGTTCCTGTAATTTAAAATTATAATGTGTGATGTATTGTATATATAAAATAAACTAGTGGCCGCTCGCGGTTTCACCCGCGTGGTTCCCGTTACCGTGGGAATATCTGGATAAAAAGTATCCTATGTGTTATTCCCGGTTATAAACTATCTGTATGCCGAATTTCATCCAAATCCAGTCAGTAGTTTTTACGTGAAAGAGTAACAAACATCCATACAAACTTTCGCGTTTATAATATTAGTAGGATATTTAATAGACATTGTACTCGTTTCGTACGTCGTACTAGTATAAACATCATAATATTGTGAATTACGCTAAACTTTCGACCACTACTTTTAGTTTGCTAATTATTTAACCACATTTTAAAGGCCTAATACGATTATCCTAAATTGATACATGTCTAATGGTTATTGCTACACATTACCATAATGAAAGTCTCGTATTTCACCTAAGTGTTACAGTTGGTCGTAATTATATCATCTATTTAATTATTCTTTATAGGCTAACAGTAATTATGACAAATTACATTGTTGTTTTATCGTGTTTGTTATCGTTTCGGAAGCGCATTTCACCTGAATCATCAAAAACGATGTACTAGCTATCTTATCTCTATCTGTCTGAACACAACAATGCTACTAACGTTTGCTGTTATAGCGACACTAACGCAGGATCCAGTGTTTCCGCAGTTCAGCCACACTTCTGCGTTCAGCTGTTTCCGGTCCCAAACCCATTGGTCTAGGACCGGATGGTTGATATACCATGTCACAGAGGTCGTTTTTTGTTTTATGAGTTAAATTTGTAGGTAAAAAACCCTCTTCAAAAAATAAAGATTAAAAAAGTAATAACAAACTACTTGACCAAGTTGCACCGACCGGCCGGCCGTGGCCATGGCTGGTGCAACTCAGTGGAAACGTCGGGTTTGCCTATAAATAAATAAATAAATAAACTTTCCTACACTCATACCAATTATCTAGCCCAAGAGAAGCTTCGTTATGAAACTCGTTAAATGGTTACTAGACAACGGATAAACATACTTAAAATACTTAAATACATACTTATTATACATAGAAAACACCCAGACCCGAGACAATATAGAAAAACAATAATTTCTAAAATTAACTCGACCGGGGATTGAACCCGGGACCTCAGAGATGGCGACACCATGAAAACCGGTGTACAAACCACTCGACCAAGGAGGTCGTCGTCGCCTTTGATACCTCTAAGTAGTTTGGGTAAAACTCCATTACATAAACAACTTTTTTTCTAATGCCACTTTAAAGTTCAGATTACGTTGAAATACTAAAAGAGTACGCATGTGTTGCTTACAGTGTATGGTACCTTCTTGGAGGACGACCTTCGCGGCGACACGTCAGGGAACTTCAAGAGGCTGATGACGTCACTGTGCGTGGTAAGTGTTTTCCTGTTGACTGTATCGATCGAGCGAGCGGGCCGCACCGCGCTTTAATACGGAAAACTAGTTTTGTAAACAAGACATCTCTGCGTGGCATACTACTCCGGTGTAGTTACTATGCAAAATGTTTGGTATTGTTACTTAAGATTTTGCTTTGTGAAATTTTTCATATTATAATCGTCGTACCGCTAGGTGAATTATTACTTACAGCCAGTTGTATCTTGCATTTGTTAGAATAGTTTCTTTGTTTTAAGAAAAGGCCTAGATATTTTTTCGCAGTTACTTTTTATCTCTAAGAGACATCTCTTTTATTGTGACAGACCGAACTTCACTCGGACAAAGCCGAAGTGGGTGGCTACTTTTATATTGTTTATTATGATGAAATTAACTGCTCTACACATTTTTAATTTTTAAACAATATTATTTACTAACGTTATTATTATTATATCTTTATTGCTTTCCCATATGTATTACAAGGATCTTAAAATAATGTCAAGAACAGTATGAACCCTGTCGGGCACAGCAAAAAATTAGGGTAGAGGAGGACGTTTCATGTGCTTTTTCATTTTATTTTAATTTATTATTTTGTAGATCGTCTTTAAAATACTCTTGTAATGTATAGTAACCCTTTTCTGTAAGTAATATGGTTTTAATTCCCCTAAAAAATCTTTTTCTAATAGGATGTTTTTAATTGTGTTTTAGTGTAATTACTAACTATATATGTATTACTAATAACGGGTAATTATTACCTACCACTTTTTTATTGTCTTTGAGTACGTAACGTAACAAAACCAATAAAACAGGGTAAAAATACCGTTAATAATTACTCTAATGATCTGAATAAGGTTTTAATCGGTTTTAATTGTAAGCAGGTAGGTTTATAGTGTTTACATTGAAAATAAAAATGTATGGGTACAAACGGGTTGTAAAAAGTCATAGTGAAATCGTTGAATAAAGGACATAAGACCGTATGGTATCATACCTGATAGACGCCAAGCTGCAAAATCTAGAACATCGGCGTAGGGTGGCTCGTCTGTCGGTCTTCTACAGGATTCATTTCTGGGAGTGCGCGAAGGAGTTGCACGACCTAATCCCACCATCCACTTTCCGCTATCGGAGCGCGAGGCGCGAGTTCCATCCCTATGTTGTAGATATGCCACCTTGTCGCACGAGCCGATTCGGTTCAACTTTCTTATTGCGTACAGCTAGGGAATGGAACGCGCTGCCTGCGAATGTGTTCCCTGAAAGGTATAATCTGGACCTCTTCAAAGCTAGAGTGAATAGGCTATTTCTAGGCAGGCATGTTCCATCCTCGACCGCACCGTCACTTAACATCAGGTGAGGTGTAGTCAAGTGCCTGCTTATAACCAATAAAAAAAAAAAAAATACCATGACCGTGCTAGGAACGTATTCGGCACGTAAGTAACAGAAAACGGACTACTATATGCCCACTACAACTTATCAACAGCGTATCATACATACCCGTGATAACGGCAGGCTTAAAAGGAAACACTAAGGTCGACTGAATTGAAAAATATGTATGAAAAGTAGACAAAATCAACGTTTCGTAGTCTCCTGATTCCTCCTCCAAAACTGGACTATTTAATTACTTTTTTCATTAAAAATTAAAGAAAGGCTTTGGCTTTGGCTGTGTTGCTATGTTTTCGTTTTTTTCATAAATTATTTATTAAAAAAGATATAAATTTTTAAAAACCTTTAAAATCGGCCTGATTCTCCGCTGTGCTTCCCAAATTTGACGAGATTATATAAAAAAAGCAAAATATAGGGACACAGCCAAAGCCTTTCTTTGATTTTTAAAACCTTTAAAATCGGCCTGATTCTCCGCTGTGCTTCCCAAATTTGACGAGATTATATAAAAAAAGCAAAATATAGGGACACAGCCAAAGCCTTTCTTTAATTTTTAAAACCTTTAAAATCGGCCTGATTCTCCGCTGTGCTTCCCAAATTTGACGAGATTATATAAAAAAAGCAAAATATAGGGACACAGCCAAAGCCTTTCTTTAATTTTTAAGAGCATTTACGCCGCACTCTAGCGATAGCGCCGCCAATGAAAAAAAAACATATCTAGTAATTAGAAATAGAAAATCAAATTATGCTCAACAAACTATTTGAATGAAGTAATTAAGTATTTTTACGTCACCTTATGAACATCTGACATGTTATGGTTTAGTTAAATAAGACGTTACAGCTAAAAAACGGCCAGTTTTGGAGGAGAAATCAGGGGACTACGAAACGCTGATCTTGTCTACTTTTCATATACAACTTGTTGATTTGCATTCACGCCATATTCATAGCAGCGGTCGTAATGCTTATACTTATTACAAATAAATTATAAAAAAAATATGAAAAAATAATAATCATATTTTCAAAATCTGTAAATACGAATCGCACGTCTGCGTAGCACTAAAAAATAAACGCTCGTTCGCGTAAGCCCGCTCACCCGACCACGAGTAGGTAGCAACAAGCTCGAGCTTCGCGGCGCGCCCGCAGCTTTGTCGGCGCGGCGAGCGCCGGCGGGTGGCGGGCGGCGGGCGCACGCCGCACGCATCAAAGCCAGTGTGCCGCGCAACCCCGAACGAGTGACACATTTCTTAGCCCTAGCGAATTTGGAGCGAAACGTGTTCTTAGGTGTGTTGTTTGTGTGTGTAAAAAAAGTAAAATGACAGAAAATTATTCTAACGTAAAACTTGTGGAGATGGTGCGATTATACGCAATTAGTGGGAACAGTCTACGTCGAGCCGTGGTCATGTTTGTGGAAATGTTTCCAAACAGACCAACTCCATCGCGCGAGGTAATGCTTGCTGCCACGCAACGACTGAGGGATCATGGCCAGTTCAACGTTCCTCGACATGCGCAGGGTCGCGGCAGTGTGGGCCTCTCAGTCGATTTGCAAGAGCAAATACTCGAATACTTCGAGAGGGAACCACGTGCCAGTACTCGTGATGCTGGCCGCCACTTCAATGTCCACCACACAACAGTCTGGCGGCTTCTTAAGTCGGAGCACCAGCACCCGTTCCACTTCAGAAGAGTTCAAGAATTGAACGAGCAAGATCATGCCGCCCGCGTTACTTTTTGTCACTGGGTACTAGAACACCGAGAAGCCAGCATTCTATGGACGGACGAGTGTATGTTTACGCGCATCGGTGTTTACAACGTCCACAATGAACATTGGTGGGCTCACCGCGAACAGAACCCGCATAAGACCAAAAAAGATTCGTTCCAGCATAGGTTTAGCATCAATGTGTGGGCTGGCATTGTTGGTGGACATTTACTCGGGCCCTATTTCATCGACAGCTCTCAAATCAAGTGTGCTGCAAAAGTTACCTAGAAACTTAAGGCGCCGTGCTCATTTGTGCATAGAACGTGAAGGTGCCCACTTTGAGCAGTACCTGCGAGTATCTTAAACATGATCAGTAAGTACCTAATAATAGTTTATTGCAACAAAGTATACTTATGCGTAAGAGTAAGCCACTTTACCACAGAATACATAATAGTACCTACAAGTTTACGTAAGTTCATCGACTTAATGTCCGCCCGCTGCGCTCTTATGTACCTACTACGGTCTGCACCCCTATTCTCGTCAGTCGACGGTCGCTATTCTAATTTACACTGAGATCATTTTATTAATCAATCGGTTCCTTATTACTTTCTCCGTGTTAAAAGTATTTTTTAGTCATTAAGTGTACCAATTACGATCAGCTGTAAAATTATGGCGGGAATGCAAATCTACAACCTGTATATTTTTCAATTCAGTCGACCTTAGTATTTCCTCTTAATACCAAACAAAGCAACCAGTTGTTAATATTGTACAATTGCACAGCGACTCTTCCAGTTGCGCTTGATAAATTGGTATTACGCTCAATGTATGTAAACTATTAGGTCCTTACCTATGAAATTGACGATTTGAATTGAATTGAATTGATTTTTTTCTCACTTATCAAAAGGTCTGCAAGTTCTAAAAGTCAATACCGGTTGTTATTATTATTATACACCTTTAATTAAGACTAAGTTACTTAGGCTTCAGTAATAACAATGATTATTCATTTTGTGTCTATATCGCCCAATATTTTTTTTTAATTTTATGTTCGCGGAATTGCCTTTTTGTTTCATTGTAGCTTTGAAGGGACTTGATTTTTTTTCTTTTTAATGTCTGCTATATTTAGCTAGTGAAACAAACACAACTACTCTACAATTTTTATAGTGTTAACATAAATAGATGCTAAGAAAATTAAAAAAACGTAAGTATGAAAAAAAACATTTTATAAAAAATCTTCATACAAAACGTCAATTTCATAGGTACACCTAATATTACATACATTTTAATCGCAAATGCATTAAGCGAGCGATTATTGAGCGATTTGTGTCCGTAATATCAATTCATCAACCGCAACTTCCGTGCATGGCACGCGACGGTGTTGGTCGGTGACGAAACGGTTTAATGGGCATGACTATGCCCGAGACTTCGAGGCGAGACTTCGTACCTTTCAATGCAAAGAGTATTTTTTTGACTGACACGTTCCTAGCAAGGCCATGGTAAGGTCTAATGGGCAGAGACCTTAAGCCTTCACAGGTTCTTAGATTTCTTTGTCTGTTTTTTTCTTTCTCTCTAAGTGTGTGTGTGTGTGTGTGCAATAAAGAGTGTTATCTATCTATCTACTTATTGACGTCTATACATTTATTTTTTATACATAACAGCCATACATTTTTAAATAAACTAAACAACAAAATTTGCCATCAGTTTGAATTTTGGGAAAGCATTCAACCGAGAGCTGGCAATAAACTCGAACTGTAAACATGCTTTGTTTTGTAGTTTGTTTGTTTTTATAAGTAGTTAAAATAGTATTAAAAGGCATTCAAGGTGCATAGCAGTGCGTCATATGACGTGCGATGAACACTTAGATAATATTTACGTTAGTTTGTGAAACGTAGGCGATGATTCATGGGGCCGCACATGGTAGATTGTGCGGATGACAAGGCTTAACGATGACATTGATCTGTGACGTTCTAACGTGACGTTAACGGACGTCAATATTAACCGACATATTTTTGACGCTAGAATTACTTGTCATGTATGGTAGATGAGTTTCTTGACGGACTGTACCTCAGTATTTTTTTTTATTTTTTCATGACCATGGATACTAGTCCTTCAGTTGAAAACTTAATTTATACGTTTCTCAAAATTAAACTCTTTATAGGATGATGATGAATGATAATATAAATGAGAAGTGAGAAATGATATACCCCCCAACCCCTTGAGTATCTCAGTAAAGATGTGGGGCTTTACTAAGTCCTCACGCGTTTCTTGAGAGAATTTAAAAAGTGCCGTTGCACTGTTTTGTTTCATTTGCCAACACTCATGCACACTCACGAGCACTTAACGGTTAATAATCCACCATTATTTCACATTAATATTCGACATAACACAAATTTTAGAAAATAAAACAAAACCACATACATGACTCTTCACTTTCCCGCCAAGAAAAAAAAACGGCGCTGAAGTTACTAATGATGAGTTACTCAAAATTGGTGATTTTAGTGGTACCTACCCTACCCTTTCTTTTTCTTGGAAGAAGGACCTGAGAGTTTGTATGTGTGTTTATGTCAAAGCTAGATAATGGATATGCCGTAGAACCGACAAACGTCCTGTCTTGCCACAAAACGATACCTTTACGTATTATTCCAAAACGTGGGCTAAAGTTAAGCCTGATTTAGAACTGATACTATCTCGTTTTCGTTAAAAAACTTCTTTTGTTCTTTTTTACGTCATGTAGGTAGAGTTACTTTCGATTCAACTCTATTTATGCTGATAATATTTCCTTTTAACTTTTTAGGGTAACAGAGCTGAAGATTTCCATGTCGACCAGGAGAAAGCGAGGGAAGACGCCAGGAGCCTGCTTCAAGCTGGTAATTATAAGTTTTTATTCCATATTCAGTTATTTAGACTGGTAATAGCTTTACTTGCACTGGTAGTAAGACAATAAGGTTGAAAATGGAAACACATTTCACCCGGTATCCTAAATCTCTGAGGTTATGGCTATCTTACCTCTTTAATAGGTGTAAACAAACAAACTTAAAGAAAGTGGTGGCTAGCCAAGCGGATATTAGAACTTCCCTTACCGCCAACCAAACTAAACATGACGTGTTGCTTTTATGTGCCGGGAATTGGATCTGACACCCACGGAGTATTCACCAATACCTACCTAACATTAAGTATTAATTGTTGAATAATAACTAAAGGAGGAGTACGATGGCGCAGTAGTTAACGCGCCCGGTCTGCGAGTGCTGAGGTTAGGTTGCCTTCGCAAAGGCCGGTCATCGGATGGGTGACCAAAAATTTATCATCTGGAGCTCCTCCGTGCTTCGGAAGGCACGTATAGCCGTTGGTCCCGGCTCCATTAGCAGTCGTTAACTACCACTAATCCGCACTGGACCAGTTTGGTGGTTTATGGCCCGTTCTCCCTATCCATCCATAGGGAAGCCTCGTGCCCCAGCAGTGGGGACATAAAATGAGCTGATGATGGTGATGATGATGAATAACTAAAGTGTGTCCTTTGAATACTCCAAAAAACTTTTTATCTTTTTTAAAAGCAACATTACAATAATAAGGTCAGTCACCCACTTCCTTAATTCAAGATCCGTGGTGACGTTATCTCGTTAAACTGACGTAGCCGTGACTCAGCTACGAATCGCTTTGGCTAATAGGGAATGACCGCTACTGTATAGTGATACTGTATTGTATGATTCAGATCCATCTGGATCCATCTTTGTTTTGTTAACGCGTCATCGTTTAACGAGATTATGTAAATGCAATCGTTAAATAAATTTATTTGATTCTTCTGTCTTGTAAACAAATATTAAATTGTTACTGCAGTTTGTTTTATGAATGTTTGATATTCAAATTTTGCCCTAATTTTGTTTTGTTTAATACGTAGCATGGTCTGAGTCTAAGTCGCTCCACAGACGGAGCAACTTTGATCTCCGTGTTGCGGCAACAGGGAACCAGCTATTTCAATGTAACCTAAAGAAACCTACCTATAAAACCTATGCCCTGCAGTGGGCCGGAGTGGGCTGATAATGATGACAAAGAAACTGCGCAGACATAGCAACTAAAGCTTCTAGTTTCGATGATCGACAATAGGTTTTTACAGTTTTAGTTACAAATTGCCGCTTCTAGCAACTATACAATTGTGTAAAGTAGCTGGTTTCCCCAAATGGCAAAGACTGTTGACTATGGATTTGAAAAGTTTATTTAGCATCGTGACAACCGTAAACTGAGCCTTTTTGTTGCTACTTTAACCTTTTTACCGCCAACAACTTCTATAGAAATTCGAGATTTTCGTACCGCCCACGCCAGCACTTCTATAGAAGTTCTTCTTTGTACTGTAACGACCAGCTTGGCCGTTATTTATATTTTGGGGGCGTAAGACGTAATAACGACAACTGGATAAGTTAATATTATATTGATATTTTAAATAATTAATGAAGATAACAATTAAAAGTATGATGTCGCTTCGGCGTCTCAAGATGAAGTCCTCTTCTCAATTGTTTTTCTCTCTCGTGACGTCTTATTTGAAAGGTATTCAGAACGCGACGGCTGCCAGTAGGTTCGCGCCTCCAAGCAGTCCCGATCACTACAGTACCTACTTTATTAAAATACATTTATACAGTACAGCGTACAGCGGGACATCGCGTGCAGGATAGTTGGGCGATGAAAAGGTTAAAAAGCTTTGAAAAGTTAAAAAGTTGATAGTTTTTTCAACTAAGTTGATAGTTTCTGCCTGCGCAGCGTCTAGCTGAACAAAGAAGCACCACCCGCTTGAGACTTAGTCTTAATCGGACACACGATTTGCCCGACCTGGGAAATAAGTCCAAATTTAAGAAAAAACATCATCACTATTGCCTACTGCTGGGACACGAGCCTTCCCTACGGGCTATAAACCACCACGCAGGCCCAGTGCGGTGCATTGGTTGATTACGTGCCTTCCGAAGCACGGAGGAGCTCGAATGGATGGCTGACTGACCAAAAAATTATAATTTCAATTTTAAATTTTCAATTTAAACTTAATATTGTATAGTTGTTTCTAACATAGTATTTAAGTTTCAATTGTCACTAACCCATGGATCCAAAGGTCTGAAATAAATGATTATATTATTATTATTCTATTCTTTTTATTCTATTCCAGGTGAGCTGCGCCTAGGCACCGACGAGTCGGTGTTCAACGCGATCCTGTGCTCGCGCTCGTTCCCGCAGCTGGCGGCCATCTTCCAGGAGTACCATTACCTTACCGGGCATGACATCGACGACTCGATCAAAGCGGAGTTCTCGGGCGACATCGAGAAAGCTCTTCGCGCTATCGGTGAGATACTGTTTCTGAGTGAAGTTATAGCGTAAGCAAGCGATGCCGATGCCTGATAGATTGACTGAATTATTTTTATCACTTTTGAAGAACCTATATTACCATCATATTTTCAATTTTATGTAATTGATTTCAATTGAATGAAATTGAAATTTTAACCCTTTTGTAAGACCTATACTCCCATCATATTTTAAACTTTATGTAATAGAAATAAGATTTAAAAATTATAAAGTATTTAAACATTTTCTGCCTTGTGAAGGGTTACAGTTTGTTCAAATTAAAACTTTACGAAAATTATATTATATTTCTATTGTTTGAAGTTTGCTCCAAATCGGTAACGATGACGCACGCAAGCTTTGAAACAAGTTAAGGGCTCTTTCAAATTAGACGTTTTCATGTAAAGAGCGTTTACGCCGCACACTAGCGCCACCAATGAAAAAAAAAACATATCTAGTAATTAGAGATAGAAAATCAAATTATGCTCAACAAACTATTTGATTTAAGTAATTTAGCATTTTTACGTCACCTAATGAACACCTGACATGTTATGGTTTAGTTAAATACGGCGTTATAGTTAAAAGTGGCCGTAACGTCTTCCGTCCGCTTAACGAAGTCCGCCGGGTCAGCTAGTGTTAACTATTTTAATTGCAAATCGCAGTGAAAGTGGTCCGCAACAAGCCGCTGTTCTTCGCGGAGCGGCTGCACAAGTCCATGAAGGGCCTGGGCACCAACGACCGCCAGCTGATCCGCGTGATGGTGACGCGCTGCGAGCTGGACCTGGCCGACATCGCGGACATGTTCCAGAGCAAGTACGGCGAGACGCTGCAGTCTTGGATCGAGGTACGAAAGGGCTTCTTATGTTGTATTGTTATTGTGCCGAGGTCTTCCAGGGTCTCAGCCATTACCACTGCATCGTCAGCAAATCGAAGGTGAGTGATGTATACGCCGCTGACGTGTCGTTTTCGTGAGAAATCAGTTATTGGAAAGTGACATATCGTCGATAATTATCAAGCTGCGTTATTATTTTGATAATTTCGAATCCTGATGTTAACTAAAATACGGTAACACGCTGCAGTCTTGGATTTTTATTTCTTATTATCTAAATATTTATAAAATACAGTGAAGAAATTAAATACCTACCCGACCCAGCCAGGAATCTGGCTTCTTCCGCAATCCGGGCGGCTGCACTGACCGTTATGCTGACGGGACGGCTGACGTAAGCACTGAATTTTTTCACTGCTAAAATTATTAATAAATGTTTAATTCAGCTTCAGTGCAGCAATTACCACTTAAAAATGAAAAGTATTTTTTTTTTATTATCTAGTTTCACGTCTATGTCAGCTAGCTTAGGAACTGTAACAAAGGAGGTTTTTATATTGCTCTAATTTCCGGCTATCTGACTCGAAGGACAATATGTACGAATACACGTACATTGAATGATGTGCTGGAAGAAATGATACGAGAATGTTGTATTGTATGTTACTTTTATCCATAGTATTTTATAATATTATTATAAATGTCATCGAAAATGACCATGACAATAATCGGTCAGAATAATCATCATCACTATGTGTAATACATAAGTAAATCCTTTTCAGTTTTTCATAGATTTTTTTTTTCGATATTTTTATTTAATTTGTAGTCGGTATCATAACTCCTAAATGTTACACATAATAATATAATCTAGCAATGTTAAATCGTTTACTCATATCGATGTGTTTCATGTTTGCAGGGCGATTGTTCCGGCCACTACAAGAAATGTTTGCTGAGTCTCCTAGGCGTAAGTTCGTCGTAAGAAAACTGTTTCACAAAACTACAACCTGCTTGATTATAACTACAACCCGTTATATGTATGTCTTTTTATAGTTTTCAAACAATTTTATGTATGTATATTCGTCTCTTTAAAATAACACTCGTAGTGTTTTAAAGAGCTTAATTCGATGTTTATAATTTTTAATTAATTCAATAATGTTTAATTAATCAAATGTAAGTGTTTAAGAAAAAGAAACATGTTGCGAGATGTATTATAAAAGTTGGTCAACTTGTGTTGGTTTACAAAGCTACGTCTGTGTGGTTTATTTTTAAAATTATTCGCATGGAGATAAATTAACATAAACATCGTTTTTTTTTTAATAAGTAGGTATGCAATATCAAGTTCGTATTTAAAAAAAGTACATTAGATTTACTATTATTAAGAAAAATATCGATGCATAACTAATAATTGAACAATTAACAACGTTCTCGATACATCAATGTACTCGTATGTTGAAAATTACCTCTCGTTTCAATTTCACACACTGGCTTTTTAACTTTCTCTTTACTACCATATCTCGTTACATGTTTCCAATTTTATAATTGTACTAACAATATATTTGTCGATTCCTGAAGTACAGTCATGTGCTTATGCTCTTTACAAAGCCGTCCGTACGATCTGTTGTCGCATAAAATCTCAATAGATTTAGGAGAGTTTTCTTATAATACAAACATGTGTTTAGATTGAATATTTATTTATTCGAAGTCAAACTTCGACTGTCTGATAACTAAATTAGATTATACAAAATTGTCTATAACCAAAAGCAATTTCAATTTGGCGTGGCAAAATGACTAATTTCTCATTAATAAATTTATAAATATTTACACGGAAGTTGAAAAGTTATAAGTAAAAAACATGTATCAAAAGTTATATTATAATGTTTTTGATCAACTAAACCGATATTGGCAGATTAGTGGAAAATCATTAGCAAGCCATAGAACAGAAAACAATTTAACATCTATACGTGGACAGTAAACTCATAACATTCTGAGAACTTCTGTGCAAAGACCTTAAGTCATTACGACTATTGTATGTATAAGAAAAAGAACATTCATACATTCATTCATTCATTCAAACTAAAGCATACTTCATTTAAAAATCGCTGGTACCAGTTATTTAAGTACAAGTGCTTTGATACTTTTAATTATAAGTTCACATTTTATTTCATTAGAATGATAAAAAAAATGCAATATAATTGAATCGTAATGAATACTAATGAAATGAATCTCAACATCCCACTTAAATAAATATTGATATTATATAATTATTCTTGAAATTATAAACACTATTTTTCGAGTTTTGACTTTTTCGTTTCGACTTCAATTGAAGCTCATTTCCTTTTTTATTAGATGGAACAATCCAACTAATATAATTTTTTATCTGAAATTTCTAAGATCTTTTTTTAGTATTTTGTAATTTTTCTAATTTATTTCTGATAAATATATTCTCTCATTTTTATCGGTATTACTTACAAATTTATTAATTTAACGTTTCGGGATATTCACACTAAAAACAGTTTGCATTTACAGATGTCAGTGTGTTGTTTTTAAGTTTTTACAAAACACTATTCCAGAAACCCAAAAAAATTAAAATTCGTGCCTTAATTGCAATTAATGTAATTCCTAAAAAAAATACGATATAATAATTAACAAAGCAGAGCATATTGTAATTATACGTTGATTTTCAACCCTAAAAGAAGTGAATAAGGTTCAATTTGTTTTGTGTTTCGCCGTTGCCTTGGCTATCGGTTAAAATACAAAGTTGTAGCTTCGTCATCGGCATTTTTGTCAATTAATTAAGAATCTAAATTGAAATTATTGTCATAATATTACTATTATCTCCATTACGAGAACCCACCTTATAGCCTCAAAATAAACAAATGTGTCTTACATGGCCTTAAATATGCTAATACAATGTTGTTACGAAAAAAATATAATAACCTAAAATAGTTAACGGGTTTTAATGCAAACTGTTCAATAGAGCCCTACTAGGACCTTTCAAAGTTTCGACGTTTCGACCGAGTTGCGCCAGTCGTGGCTACGGGCCGAAACGTCGGATACTTAAAAAGGTATCTAGGATACCTTATACTAAGCAGTTTGCATTAATCTTCGTTAAGTATTTTGTTTAAAATGGAACGCGAAAGATTAAAAGTGTATAATATTGAAACTTGGATAAAACAACTTATTTATGAAAAAGAATGTTGAAGTAAAAAGTACTTATGAAATTGTTAATGCTGTTTATCTATGGATTTTGTTTGTATTATTAAAAATGCTTTTGGTGTTCTGCAAGCTACAATTGCTTCAACATTCTTGCACCTATTAATGCGACTTGCATCAAAATGTTTAGATTTAGCTATTCTATTCCTCCTTAAAATATCGATAAACAGTCATCTAAATTATTATGTGATAAATGGTCACAAATATATTGGCATTTAAGAAGAACAAACCTTACTTCTATGTTTTTAGAGTATGTTTTTCACTAACGCTAATCGTGTTTTTGTTTATTAAAGCAAATATAGAGATTTTTTTTACTTTAATGCGAAGATCTTTTTGGCCATTTAGGATGCTTAGATCTGGTTACGCAGACAATAGTCTGTCAGCTGGTTGAATCTGATAGACAAAATAAGGTTCAAGTAGGATTTAGTTTAATCTAGATATGACATTCTGATGTAAGTGGCTCTTAGCGTGGAGCAAAACTGATCTGATCCTAACGTAGTCACAAAGAAACTAACGTAATTGCATTTGTTATTTGTTACATAGGTATGTTTTTGAATGAAACCAAAACCTCTTTACAGTGGTTCCCAAAAAAGTACTTTAAATCCATAGAAATAAAGGCTTTTCGTTAATGCCAAGGTTTCTCGAATCCAGGATTCAGATCATTTTGACTTCAACTACAAAGATTATAGTTACGAATTATAATGCTTCGAAAATGCCAAGAAATTGATACGAATAATGTAAGTACATTAAAATATAAGTTTAACTTTAAAGGAAAATTCTCGACTTATGCTTATTGTGGCTTTATTATACAAGCAAATGTAAATGTTAATATAATATTGAGAAGCTAGATTTGTTATATTTTTTTCACTATTATTCTGTAGTTTATACAAGTTTGAAAGTATCGTCTGTGGCCAATATAAGCTATTGTTGAATGATTGTTACATTTATACTTCAGCGCTCTTTATCTGTTCTATTGATGTTCTTACTGGGCGTAATAAATGGTTTAAATAATACTTTAATGTTGTTTTCTTTTTACCCGACTGCGTCACGCCAGAAGGAGGGTCATTAAGGGTTGAAGTGCTGTAAGCCGGCTGTTTTATGGTAACTTTAAATAACTATGCTACCGTGAAAAGCAAAATTATAAACAAAGAATTTAATAAATGCCTCAGTAGTCTAGTAGTTAAGACCACCGGTCAGATCCAGAGGTCCCGGGTTCGATTCCCAGTGGGGGGTACATGTTTGTGTACTCGGTAAATCAGCCGGTACGCCGGGCAATGCCAGCAAGAAGAGATCGAAAAACGTAGCCAACATAAAGAAATAAACTTGTGAAACGGTTGCCTAGGTTTATTCGCATAAGGACAGATTCTCAAAAAGACAGAAATGGTACAGATCAACACACAATTCTTTAACCTTTTTACCGCCAACAACTTCTATAGAAGTTCGAGATTTTCGTACCGTCCACGCCAGCACTTCTATAGAAGTTCTTCTTTGTACCTACTTTATTAAAATACATTTATACGTTGACGTACAGCGGGACATCGCGTGCAGGATAGTTGGGCGGTGAAAAACTCATCTGTTTATTTCTTGCTCATTCCCCTTTTGTTTGTTTTGAAAAAAAAAACACCATTATTTTTATTCATCAAGCTTTAAAAGAAAGGAAGCAAAACTAGCTGACATTTAAATGTCACAATAATATAAACTACGCTGTATTTTCCTGTAGTATTAGTATATTCCTGTTCCAGCGCCCCACGCTTTTACAATCAAATGTTATAATTAAAAGCACATAGTTTACACTTCAGCCCAGAAATAGAGGCAACTTGAACGATCCATAATTTATTTTTTGTTTTACGTGCATTTATAAAAGCGTGTTTTTATAGTGTTTTTTATACTGTTAATTTCACTGACGTTTAGCTTATGGATTTTGAATTTGTCAGATTATGATTTGGACGTTTGGTTTTTTGGTGAATTGGATTAAAATTATAAAGAATTGTTTTTTTTTTATTCGCAATGTCGAATTTCAAGGCTAATTTCTAATGTACCAAACATATAACATTCTACACTTGGAACTACGCTTGGAATACATTTGGTGTGCAGTGAAGTGATGCTCATGTTCCACGGGCTAGAGCTAGCGTTCGCTATTCTCTTCATCTTGACAGTGTGTAAAAACCAAAAGTTTGATTTGATTTAGTTCAAAAGTATTTCATTTCCAAAGAGATACTGATGCCAAATTACGTGAACTAAAATTTATTTATTTATTTCTTGGTAGGTACAGTGGCCCAAGAAAGTGGTGTACCAGTTTTGATTTAGTTTTCTAGTCATCGAAAATTACAACAACGTTCATACTAGATATCACTGAGAGAGATGCATAATAATGACGTAAACCTAATTGATAAGTATTCATACGTCGTAGGTCACTTATAACTGCATGACATTTTAACCTTTATAACAAATGGATAAGACATTAATTACTGTAAAGAAAATATAAATTTTCTAAACAAAAGCAATAAAAACTATTTTAGTCAACCAAATTCTATTTGATAAAAAGAAAATTGACAATTGACATTTTGTCAAATATATTTTCAGAATGATAAGTAGTTATTGTTCTGAGGTAATTTCTATTATTTTATTACACACACAATATTATTGGCAATTCAATTCCATATATTATTTATCATTACCCCGGCCATTGATTTTACGACGCCATTGTTTCCATCAAGTTCAAACTTCAAACTAAGAACAGCTGTCACGTAACAAACAGTAATCATATTCATCTATGGCAATAGAAGTTGTCAGATCGATCTGCAAGCGAAACTAATCTTTATCGAATATGAATCTGCCAAGCGGCATTCAACCTTAGGGTGGTAAACCAATTTTTTGGGCGACTGTACACACACAGAGATACAACAACAACACAGAAAGCAAACGACAAAAAACAAACACGATATGTTGCAGCTCCAAAACAATTGTGTACTCACACATGCTGAACAGAACAGTGATTTAAAAAAAAGAAATAAGGATATAAAATTACGATTGATTGCTTCATTACATTCACAGAGCTACATTACAAATTAAATTATCATTTGCACTGAAATTACAAATAATTTATATAAGAATAACAATATAAATATACCTACTCGATGATAATAATAATAATAATAATCATAATAAAACAAGAAAAGTAAATTAAATTAAATTAAATTAATTATGTTACAAGAATAGAATTAAAATTAATATTACGCTGGCAGAAGTTTGCTGACATTCTTTTTAAATTTTGATAGTGACAAGTTGTAGACGTCAGGCACTTCGCTAATATCAGAAGACAAGTTGTCAAGGCACGACAGATGCGATGTATGGGGTTATAGAAAGCTAAATTTTTGGAGCACAGTGGCACCACAAAGGTTACCTGCTGCCTAACTGATCTTGTCGGAACCTTTAGCTGAGGTCTACTAAGCATTGAGGTTGACACAAGTCCGTTCAGTATCTTGTGGAGATAGGAGATACCATTTACTTTGCGACGCCTCTGCAAGCTCAACAGCCCAAAGTGTTCTAAACGGTCTGCATACGTAAGGAGGTCTCGTTTACGACCGAGCCGATACGTTAGCACGCCAAGAAAACGTCTCTGTACCGCTTCCAATCGGTCAATATGCGTCTGGTAATGGGGCGACCAGATTACGGAAGCGTATTCAAGTCTGCTAAGTAAAAGGGAACGGTACAAATGAAGCGCACTCTTATAGGACTTGAATTCCCTAGAAGACCGGCATATAATCCCCCACAACTGTTGACATTTTTTAGCTAAGTAGTCGTAGTGGTCGTTAAAGCTCAGTTTGCTGTCGAGTACAACGCCAAGGTCTCTAAGACACTGCTTCCGACCAAGCGTCTCTCCACCGACTTTATAGTGATGAACCAACGGGTTCTTCTTTCGAGTAAAGGTCACTACAGCGCATTTGCTGACACTTAGTGTCATGTTGTTGTGTGAACACTACACGTGCAGAGTGTCAATGTCGGATTGGAGTGACAGACAGTCCTGCAAAGAGTTAATCTGCGCGTACATTTTTAAATCGTCAGCGTACAGCCTTAAGTTATTGAGTTTAGGAACCAAGTTGTTGATGTAAAGATTAAACAGTAACAGGCCTAAGTGTGAACCCTGAGGGACTACGGACGTGATGGGGACCGGCTACGCGTAGTAACCCTTTAAGGCTACAAGCTGACTACGGTTTCACAAGTAGGATGTCAACCACCGAAGAAGACAACCGTGCACGCCTATGACACCTAACTTGTGTAATAATATATTATGACTCACTCTGTCCAACGCCTTCTGGAAGTCAGTATATATTGCGTCCACCTGGCCACGATCATTTAAGATCCCTCACTCACTCACTGTGGATTTACCTCTGACAAAACCATGTTGTTGCTGGTATATATGCGGGCTCAGGTAGTGATACAACTGATCTAAATCAGTGATTCAAGGACCTTAGCGAGAGACGAGAGCAAGCTAATTGGTCTGTAATTTACACAATCACTGGGGTCGCCAGACTTATAGATAGGAATGATATGGACGAGTTTCCATTTATCCGGAAAGTAACTCGATCTCAGTGATTGCTGAAACAGGATATGCAAAGGTTTGGAGAGCGCACCGGCACAAGACTTGATAAAACTAGGAGGTATGCCGTTGGGGCCTGCGCCCTTGCTAATATCCAGTTTCAAGAGGTTTCTGCGGATGTTGTCCTTGTTATGACAATGTCTGTAATAGAGTAAGCTACAGCATGCTCAGAGCTACCGGAATAGCATCCAGAGTCAGGCGCAAAAACAGTTGAGAAGTATTCGGAAAATAATTCAGTCACTTACTATTATACATTCAAGCCTTTTAGACTATTTGATTATATCTAGTGTTGTTCAATGTTGTAGACTATTTTCTATTTTACTTGGAGTGTAGATGAAACTTTTGTGAATATTATTAAGTGGTAAATAATAAGTTTTATATTATTACTAGTTTGTTTGTATTTCTCGCAAGTTTTAATGAGGCCTGCGTACGTTTATGTTAATTTTGCTGCTTCTAATTAAAGACTGCTAAAAAAATTTATATTGTAAAGAATTTAGCTTATCCCTTCCGCCCGGATCTCTGAGGTGTTCAGACGTGTTTTTGGCAATATCTGTGTTTAAAACAATCATAAAATAAACAATTTCTACAAATAAAACAGTGAAATAAATCTGTCAAGTACCAGGCGCCCAGTAAACGGAGGAGACAACGTGAAGCGCTTAGTGAGTGAGAACCTAATCAAATGAAAGAGATAACAACCTAACTCTAAGCTAACTAATCATCTGTCACTCCCACCGCTCTGTTTTAACACACTCGCGCTTAAACGCCACGCCCCACTCATAGTTGCATGCGTGTGCGCTGCTGCACCGCCACCCCACCTCCGCGCCGCCTCCGCTCCGCCTCTCAACATTACCTGCCGCCGGCCGCTTATCAAATAGGCCTACGCTCGCATAACTTTAAATAATGTCGACACAGCGATCTCCTCCTGGCAATTTATCTTCAAAATTGCATGTTACTAATCCACTACCCGAGTTCTACAGCTCAGACTCAGCTATAAACACAAGTGTTAACGAGTCTAATAATCAGCTATTGAATATCACAAAACGATTTAAGCGCAAAGTAGATGAACTTCCGGGTGGCTCCGAGAGTCCTATGTCTGAAATTAGAGCGATGTTTTCGGAGATCAAGAAACAACAGGATACACTGATTACAAAAAATGAAGAAATTCAAAGAGCTATTGACTTTATGTCAAGTCAATACGACGGTTTGCTAAGCAAAATAAATTCATTGGAAACGGAAAACAAAGTCTATAAAAAGCATATTGACATGCTAGAAAACAAGTTAGATCTGATGGAAAAAAGCTCCCGTTCTACGACCATAGAAGTACGTAACCTTCCCAAACAACAGGGCGAAAATAAACAGACATTTACAGCCTATCTAAATAAAATCGCTAAAACGGTAGGGGCTGTTGCAACAATCGCTGACTGCCAGATTCGTGATATCTATAGAAATAAATCTGAGGCGCTAATAGTGGACTTCACGTCAACAAGTACTAAGGAAATATTAATTACTAACATAAATAGGTTTAATAAAGAAAAAAGGGAGAAGAAGGAGCCCCAACTAAACACCCACCACATTGGTATGCCGGGACCAAGTAAACCTCTATTTATATCGGAATCTCTCACGAGTAAAAATAAAAAACTCAACTTTTTGGCAAGAAATTTAGTAAAGGAAAAGAAAATTTTTGCTACTTGGACTTCTTACGGCCGTGTCTTCGTAAAAAAACAAGATGGACAACATCCGATTAAAATTAACTCTGAAGAGGATCTCAAAAAACTTGTCCTGTGACTAAATCAAATGATTTCTTTTTTAATTATATTTTTATTGTTCTTGTTGTTTGCATTATACAAACAAAATATTGTAACGCATGCAAAAGTCATTTATAAACACATTTTAACTTCAACAAATTATAATAATAACAATTACAATTCCTATTTATATTACATTTTAAATAATACGCGCATTTTTACACTCATTTATTATATATTTATTAAAACAACACAAAACAAAACAACTACAATAAAACAAATTTACACTTACAACTATAAATACATATTGTTAATCCATGATTATATATTAAAATCAAACGCGAATAAATTACTTAATCTCTATTTCGCACTTTTAGTTCAAGCAAATAATTCTATTGGAAATAAAATACGATTCTTCAAATAATAATAACATTAATATTAATTCTCCACTAGATTCACTATCAATTGCCGAGAGCGCGCTGTGCGGTGTTGATGATGTCAGTAAATGCATACCCAATAATAATTATAATTTAAAAATTATTACCCAGAATATTAGAAGTATAACTTGTAATTTACCTGATTTCTCAACGCTTCTGGCGCGCTCGGGAATTGGCTGGGATATTATTATACTAACAGAATGTTTCCTTCAAATAACCCCGATAATTCCTACCCTACCATGCTACGATTATATTTTAACTAATAACAATAAAAATAGAAATGAAGGAGTTGTCATATACTTTAAACAAGGTTTAAGAGTAAGAACTGAGCAACTACCACTTGAAGACTGTAACGGATTGATTATTTACCTCAGCTTAGATACCTGTATTATAGGGTTATATCGCTCCCCCAGTCATCGTAACATTACAAACTTTATTAACACACTAAATACAGTACTATGTAAATTAACTAACTATAAAAATATTATAATCATGGGTGACATTAATATAAACATTTGTCCAGAACAAATAGACAGTAGTGGAAATGATTATCTCAATCTGTTGGCTAGTCACTCTATTCTTCTAGGGCACGTTTTACCAACTCGTGAGCGTTCCTGCCTTGACCACATAATGATAAAAACTCAACTAAAGGCTTATTGCTACGTAACGGATACTACATTAACTGACCATGCATCGGTGATGCTCAACCTGGATTTAAGTACTAAAACCTCAGTCAGTCCCCCTAAGATTAAAACAATAATAAACTTTAAGGGCGTCGATGCTGCGATCAAGGTTATCGATTTCTCGCCTCTTTACCTAATGACCGACGTAAATGTTGCGACCAACTATTTTATCTCTTCACTACAGAGGGCAATCAATGACAACACATTGGCCAAAAGAATACCTTGCAGGAAACGTTTAATTAAACCGTGGATTACTGTAGGTCTTCTGCGTTGTATGAAAAATAGAGATCGTTTACACAAAAAATCAAAAAGTGATCCGGAAAATGAAGTTTTAAAATGTACTTACAAACGCTATAGGAACTTTTGTAATAATATACTTAAAAAAGTTAAAAATAATTATGAAAAACAGTTAATACGTAATGCAGGTGCCTCAAAAAGGAAATTATGGGAAGTAATTCGCAATATTACGTATCCTAAAAGTAGAGTAGACAGTTCCAATAACCTCATATCTGAGCACTCGCCACAAGATAGTATAAATAGTGTCAATAAATTCTTTGTTGACTTAGGCAGTAGACTTGCTGGTGATATTAGTAAAGGTACTAAGTCAAGCCGATATGTGTCAACTTGCTCTAGGGGAAGTTCTCTCGTCATCTTGCCTACTGATGAAACTGAGGTTGTGGATACTATAATGGGGCTTCGGGACGATTGTGCCACAGGCTTTGATGGAATTTCTGGGAGGCTTCTCAAAATACATTGTGCTATCTTGGCTAGACCCGTCACGTATATCTGCAATCTGGCGATTAACACTGGCTGCTTTCCTCGAGCACTAAAAATATCAGTGATTAAGCCAATACATAAATCTGGTGACAGTAACAGTGTCGACAATTATAGACCAATATCTATACTTCCAGCTATGTCTAAAATACTTGAGCGCTTACTTAATAAAAGACTGGTCCGCTACTTAGAAGATAATGACATCCTTTCTCCCTCTCAGTATGGTTTTCGTAGGGGCCGATCTACTGATGATGCTGTTCACGAGCTTACTGATCTGATAGTGCGTAAACTGGACTCAGGACACAAGTGCTTAGCGATATTTTTGGACTTAGCAAAAGCCTTCGACACTGTTTCGGTGCCCCTTCTTCTGCATAAGCTGGAAGACATTGGTGTAAGAGGCGTGCCACTCTCTCTTTTTGCTGATTATCTCACAGATAGAGTACAAAGAGTTAAGATAGGAGATTGGCTTAGTGATGAGCTACCAATTACCTTTGGCGTACCTCAGGGTAGCATACTGGGACCATTGCTATTCTTGGTATACATTAATAGTCTCTGCCAACTCCAGCTCAATCGGGGCAGTATCTTTGCCTTTGCAGACGATACTGCCTTGGTCTTCTGTGGTGAATCATGGAGCGAGGTCACTTGTCGCGCACAAGAGGGTTTTAATACGGTATCTGATTGGTTAAGGGATAACATACTCACTCTCAATGTCGCAAAAACCAAATATCTTACGTTTGCTCTAACCAACTCACTGCAACCAACTAATGTTACCTTAATTGCCCATAAACATTGCGACAGAAAAATAGCATGTGTTTGTCCACCGCTGCAGCGATGCAACAGCATAAAATACCTTGGCATTATCTTGGACAATACACTCACCTTCAGGGCTCATATACAGACGCTAGTTGGCAGGCTCCGAAGACTTATCTATGTGTTCAGGAATCTAAGGCACATAGCTGACCGTAACCTAATAAGAACAGTTTTTCTAGCACTATGCCAATCAATCATCGGATACTGCATATCCACATGGGGTGGTTCTGCTAAAACACATATGTTAGAACTTGAGAGAGCGCAGAGAGCTATCCTTAAAGTAAGTGCTTGTCCTTTCGTCACCCTACGTTCTGTTATATATATGTATAGTATATAATAATGCCACCATCATCACCTCCCGGTGTATTTCCCTTCATCAGCATTATATCGTAATAGCAGGCTCATTGCTAGGCGCCAGCCAGTTCGATTCCATCATCCGCCGGTGACACTTGCCCTTTCGTTAAATCGTGAAAATTATATTAACTCATTTTATTATTAAATACAGTATTTACAGATAAAGTAAAAAGTGTTTTTTTTAAAAAGGGGTTTTGATTAATCCCCATAACAATTTGGTGGCAGCGTTAAAGGGATATTTTAAATGTCCTCGGTTCGTCTCCAGTGAAAAAGTGAAAGTAAAAAAAAAAAAAAAAAAATAATAATAAAATAAATAAATAATAAGAACAATTTCATAAAATCCGCAAGTGCGCCGTGCTTTATAAACTTTGTTATTAATCCAAAATCGAACTCCATCCGTTAGTAATTTAATCTCGTTCCTGAAATATAGTCTCGTTCCTGAAGAAGTAGTCTCGTTCCTGAAATATCGTCTTGTTCCTGAAATATCGTCTCGTTCCTGAAATAAAACAATTTCTCTCTGGACTGAGAAATTCAACGTCTGGTGTGGCTGAGCTCATCTTCTCGTCATCTTCTGCGAAGTGCTGCGTGACTGGTATATCACAGTATACCTGCCTGCCGCTATGTTCGTGTATTTATACTTCGGCGTGATCCTGTAAGTGATATCATTTCATTTATCCAAACTTTTGTGAAAGTGTAAAGTCTTTATTTAATAAATAACCAAGTGTGTTACAAGTGTGTTATAAAAAGTACATTTTAACATCGTTTAAAAACTCTAAACATATTCAGTGTGATCAAAATTAATTATAATTATTATGTTTTGACTAAGTCGATTCTAAGAAGTAGCCCGTCGTCGCGCCGCTCGTCCTGTCCGAGCTTATCAGTGCCACACATATCACACAGTATAAGGTGTATATAGAAAGTCTGAAGCTATTCGTACTTGTTTGGCCGCCTATTACACCGTATCAATTTTAATTCATATTATAATTTTATTTTCCGTGTCATTTTGTGTATTGTTTCTTAACGATGGCAACCAAAGATGTAACAATAAAAGGTGAAAAAGGAGAGTCTATCCAAATTGGTACTTTATTTAAATTTATTAAATCTTTTGATGGTTCTCGGGAAAAATTAAATTCTTTTATAACAAATTGCGATAACGCTATAAACCTAGCCTCAGATGCTCAAAAGCATATTTTATTTAAATTTATATTATCTCAATTAGAAGGAAAAGCTGAATCAGCTTGTGCAATCAAAGAATTCGAATCATGGGACCAACTTTGCGACTTTTTGAAAACACAATTCGGAGAAAGAAAACATTATGCTCATTTATTAGCTGAATTACAAGAATGCCACCAGTTACCCAGTGAAGCTGTAAATCAGTTCGCATTAAGGGTTGAAACTTCTCTATCTAAGTTATTAACCGAAATCACATTGTCAAATAGAAAGAAATCCGAGTTAGTAGGCCGAACCGCAGCTATGGAGGACCTTGCTCTTCACACATTCTTATTGGGTCTTAAACCAAATATTTCAAATTTAGTCCGTGGGAAAAATCCTTCAAACTTAAATGAAGCCGTTAATTTAGCAATATCAGAAGAAAAAATTCAAAAGCTGCTGTATAAACATAACTTGCCAACATCCAATCAGGCCCCAATGGCACCACGTCCTATTCAAAAGCCAAATTATTCATTTAGACCTGTTGTTCATAATGTAAATTCAAGACCACAAGTATTTAATCAAAATACATCAAATATTCCATTCTGTCGCTACTGCAAGTCTCAAGGTCACACTCTAGAAACCTGTAAAAGACGTGAATATAATAACAACCGATTTAAAGAGACACAATCCGCTCCGCAAAACTCATATCGTCCTATCAATAATCAACATAACAATTTTAATCAAAGGTTTTCAAAACCGCAACCGTCTCGTATCCATTGCGTTGATAACAACAACTATTATTATCCTGATACTCAACCTGGTGACACTACCCAACAATATGATGATATTATTCAGCAACCTCGTGATCTGAGTAACAACGATGATCATTTAAACGAATAATGGGTTCACAACGGTGTCTCGTGAAACCCAAGTCTCTGCTCAAAGCGCAACCGTTGCATTTTAATGGCACCAGTTCTAAATCCATGCAGGCTACACAACAGGGTAACCAGCCCCAAACAGGAAGTCGTGCTATTTCTAAATCCATGCAGGCTACACAGCAGGGTAACCAGCCCCAAACAGGAAGTCGTGCTATTTCTAAATCCATGCAGGCTACACAGCAGGGTAACCAGCCCCAAACAGGAAGTCATGCTATTTCTAAATCCTCACAGACCACACAACAGGGTAGCCAGCCCCAAATCGGAGGTCTTGATAATTCAAAATCCAATGACCATAACAGTTCTTCTTTATTAAAAAAAAAGAAACATAAAAATAAAACTTACCACAAAGATGCTTGTAATGACTCCATACCTAAAGATAATGCTGTATTAGAAATATTATGTGATCCTACAAAGAAATCCTTACCTCATATCCTAGTTGCAACATCCATTTCTGATAAACCACTTACCTTACTCGTCGATACTGGCTCTTCTATCTGCCTCATAAAAAAATCTGCTATCCAGTCGTATCCAAATCTGAAACTTAATAAGAATACATTAAAATTAAAAGGTATAGATAAAAACAAAGATGCTGTACCTACCCTTGGTAATTTTGATTTGAACCTTATATTTGGAAAAGAATCTATTCCTTTCAACTTCCATGTTGTAGATAAAATAAACTTAACCTATGATGGTATAATCGGAAATAATTTACTTACCCATTACCAATGTCATATTGATTATAATCGCAACATACTTGGCCTTAGTAAAAATAATATAAAACTTAACTTCATTGAACCAGTTTATAAAGTACCTCCTCGTTCTGAGATTACTATTGAATGCTCAGTTAAAAATCCTAAAATTAAAGAAGGTCTCATTATTGATCAACATATTAACGATACTCTATTAATAGCCAATTGTTTAGTCAGAGTTAAAGATAATAGAAGAATAAATATTACAGTGTTAAATACGTCTGAAAATCCTGTTACCTTAAATTCTAACCTCAACCTTACCTTATATCCGCTCGATTATGAACCTTTCCCTGTGTCTCATTCCAATCAGTCATGTTTAAATAGAACTGAAGAAGTTCTTAAGCTCCTTCGCGTATCACACTTAAATCCTGAAGAATCTGAAGCATTATTTGATACCTGTTCTAAATACTCTGACATATTCCACTTACCTCATGATCAATTATCTTCCACTGATGCTATCCAACATGAGATCCGAACTACTTCTGATCAGATCGTTAATGTAAAATCCTATCGTTTTCCTGAAGTTCATAAGCAAGAAGTGCAATCTCAAGTACAAAAGATGTTAGAACAAAACATCATACAACTTTCTCTGTCTCCCTGGTCTTCTCCTATATGGATAGTCCCGAAGAAAATCGACGCATCAGGCCAAAGGAAATGGCGCATCGTCATTGATTATAGAAAATTGAATGATATAACCATTGGCGAAACTTACCCGATTCCTAATATCACCGAAATACTTGACCAATTAGGAAACTCAAAGTATTTCTCTACTTTAGACCTTGCTTCTGGTTTTCATCAAATTAAAATGTCTCCTCGCGATTCCTGCAAAACTGCCTTCAGTGTTCCTCAAGGGCACTTTGAATTTACAAGGATGCCATTCGGTTTGAAGAATGCACCTTCAACCTTTCAACGTTTGATGAATAATATCCTTACCGGTCTTCAAGGAGAGAGATGTTTCGTATATCTTGATGACGTAGTCATTTACTCTTATGATCTCCAATCACATATTGAAAATTTAACTTCAGTTTTCCAAAAACTTCGATTTTTTAACCTTAAACTTCAACCCGACAAGTGTGAGTTTTTAAGGAAGGAAGTCGGTTACTTAGGTCATGTCATAACCGAAAACGGGGTGAAACCTGACCCTAACAAAATAAAGTCTGTAAAAGAATTTCCTATACCTAAATGTCCTAAAGACATAAAATCCTTTTTAGGGCTCATATCGTATTATAGACGATTCATTCCTGATTTTTCTAAATTATCAAAACCTCTTACGTCTTTACTCAAAAAAGACATTACTTTTAATTGGTCTAACGAACAGCAACTCTCATTTGAAACCTTAAAAAGTAAGCTTATTACCGCTCCTGTCCTTATATACCCAGATTTCACAAAACCATTTACACTTACCTGTGATGCATCCAATTTCGCCATATCAGCCATTCTTTCCCAAGGTCCAGTTGGTAAAGATCATCCTATAGCCTACGCGTCTAGAACCCTAAATAAAGCAGAAATCAATTACAGCGTTACTGAAAAGGAATTGCTAGCTATCATATATGGCTGTAAAACTTTTAGACCTTATCTTTTTGGTCGTAAATTCGTAATAGTTACAGACCACCGTCCTTTAAAATGGCTTTTCAACCATACCGATCCTAGTAGTAAAATGCAACGTTGGCGACTTCAGCTCGAAGAATATGAATATGACATAGTATATCAAAAAGGAAAATTAAATTCAGCAGCTGATGCTCTCTCGCGATATCCTGTCCATCCTATTATACCTGAAAATCCAAACAGTGATTTAAATGCAGAAAATCAACCTATTCAAAATCCTATACAAGAAAACCTTTTACCTTCTCCTATTGGTAATGAGAACAACGTTTTATCACCTCAATTTAGTCCATTAACTGTAGACGATTTAGATATTGCAATGCCTACTACTCCTGATTATGACAGTAATGATCTACCATGTATAGATCTTCTAGAAAATGATATAGCTGTTTCTTATAGTCCATCAAATAACACATCAAACCCTATTCAACCTACTGTCACTACTGACCAAAATTCTTATGAGCCCATTGAACCTCAACCTTCCACAAGTCAAAACCCTCCACCTTCGCCTAGTTCAAACGCTGAACTAAGAAGCGAACAACCACTAGCACCAGATCCAAATGACTCTTATACCAAATACTTGAAATCTTCTACAACAACATCCTATACAACGCCTATTGTTGAACACAGTGATAGCCTACTGAAAAGCCCACATAAAATCCTTATAATTCCGGTATCCCTTGACTTCGATGAATCTATTCCTTATGTTGAAGAAATCCTTTCAAATTACTCAGAATCTCAATCATTTCTGCAGTCTGATAGAACTGTACATTCATTTAAATCCTTAACCTATAATGACAAAACATATTACTTTCTATTCACCAAAGTACATCACTTTGATGATTGTAGCTATAGCGATATATTCGAGTCTATCAAAAATCTCAGAAACCATTTAATATCTAGTACTGAACCCTTAAAAAAAATAGGTATAACTGATTTTAGAAACCCTTTTGACCGCCATTCATACGTAAAGATATACAACATTTTGACCCACTTATTTAATAACACTGGAATAGAAGTTCACATCTATCTTAACAAAATTTATTATCCTAGTCTTAGCGAAACCCAAAAAATCCTAAAAGAGAACCACGACATCCCTATTGCAGGACATCTTGGTTCTAACCGAATGTTCAATAAAATTAGAGAACAATATTATTGGAAAAATATGCGAAGTGACATCGAAAAATATGTAAAAGAATGTTCATCTTGCCAGACAAACAAAGCCCTTCGCAAAATAAACCGAGCACCAATGCAAATAACCAGTACTTCCACTATTCCTTTTGAAAGACTATCTCTGGACATTGTTGGTCCTCTTCCTGAATCCGGCCCAGCTAAATTAAAGTACATCCTCACACTACAGGATGACTTAACTAAGTTTTCGATAGCTTATCCTATAAGAAATACTACAGCTGAAGAAACTAGTGAGTGCCTCATACATTTCATTTCACTATTTGGCATACCCAAAAAGATACTCACTGATCAAGGCACCAATTTTACAGCTGAATTATTCAAAAAGACATGTACCTTCCTAAAAATTAAGCAGTTGTGGTCTTCTCCATATCATCCTCAGACTCAAGGCGCATTAGAACGCAGCCACTCCACATTAAAAGAATATTTAAAATCATATATATGCGAAAATCAAGATAACTGGCCTAGATATGTATATACAGCAATGTTAGCCTATAATACAGCAACACATTCAACTACAAATTATTCACCCTTTGAATTGATATTTGGTCATAAGCCTTACATTCCTAATTCTGTATTCGAAACCGCACTAGATGTTACTTACCCCGATTATGTTAAAATGCTTCAGCATCGCCTAAAGTATACAAGAGGCAAAGCTTTTGAAAACATACAAAAATCTAAAGAATCTTCTAAAGTTTATTACGACTCACATAGTCGTCCCGTTAAATATCAAGTAGGTGACTTTGTTTTTCTTAAGAACCATCTTAGACTACGTAAAGCCTTATCACCAATTTGGAAAGGTCCCTATAAAGTAATTAAAATAAATGGTAGAAATAGCCTTACCTTGTTAATTAACAGGCGTCATGTAGTTCATCATTACGATGAAATAAAACTCGCACGACGTTGCGATCAATAGTAATGTAATTTACTTTTTATAAAAAATGTATCACGTAATAGTTAAGTCCAAGTATAACTTTAATTAAAAAAATAAAGTAATAGTTATAGATAATGTACTAGAGTAAAGTTTTGTATTAAATATTTAGCTTATTAAGTATTAAGTTTAATAATGTATATTTTATTTTTATTTTATATTTTATTACAGTGGCTTGTCCTTGGCACAGGACAACTTCATCCAGCCTACATTACATAGTCCTGGTATTTACTTTGATCCTATTGGATCCTTAAAAATAGTAGACGGACATCTCAGTGTCGTAATTCCACTCGAAACATCATTTATTAAACCGCATATTGATAATCTTAATAGTATTATAGGAACAGCCAAGTACTTTTGTAAACAAAGTAACGCTTTTATTGACACCGAGTGTCATAATATGATACAGCCTCTATCAATCAGGTATTATGACATTATTAGTAATTTTGAATCTATTTCTCATCTTATAGAAAATCGCTCTAAAAGATCAGCTTGGTTTGGCGGAGTTGGCACTGTCTTTAAACATTTATTTGGCACTATGAATGAAGACGATGCTATAAGATACAGTGCAGCTATTGAAACTGTTGAAACTGATCAAACTCAATTGTCTAAATTATTTAAAGATAATATTTTAGTAACAACCACAACATTAAATTCTTTTAAAAATGTAATTAATAAAATCAATATAAATGAACAACAATTAAATATAGCAATAGACAATTTGGCCTCAAGTTTAAAAAATCTAACGGTGTTATCAGAAAGCTTATTACTAAAATCTAAAATGATTGAAATGTTAAATATATTAGAAAGTAGTTTATTAACATGATCTTTTAAATTAGAAGACATTGTCAACGGAATTATGTTTAGTAAATCAAATATTTTGTATCCAACTGTTATTACACCAAAACAACTGTTTAATGAACTAGTAGAAAACTATCGGTTTTTAGCTGATTTTCACCAATTTCCTGTAAGCCTATCTTTAAGAAATATTTATTTGTTACTAAATATATCTGAAATTGCAAGTTATTATCATAACAATAAAATTGTTTTTGTCATAAAAATGCCATTAGTTACTTCTAAAGAATATAGTTTATATCATTCTGTTCCATTTCCGGTTATTGTTCAAGAAAATAGTACATATTCCGCTATTATACCTTCTGCTAAGTACATAGGTTTAACTAGAGATAAGTCATTTTATTGTAAGTTAGAAGATTTAAATAACTGTAAAACTTTATACAACTTTTATTTTATTTGTGAAATGTTAGATATATATTCAAGTACTGCAGCTCCTATTTGTGAATCAGAAATAGTTTCAAAAGCACTAACTTCTGTTCCAAATCAATGTGAAATTAAATATTTTCAAGGTCATCTTGAAATTTGGCATAGATTATGTAATAATAAGTGGATATACGTAATTACTGAAAAAACAAAATTATCTGTAGATTGTAACAAAATTGGAAATTCCGAACTAAACGTTATTGGCACGGGCATACTTAGTTTACCCATTGATTGTATAGCTTATTATAAAGACTCAAGGTTAATACCTAAGTACATAAAAAACATTGAAGTACAACCTATTAATTTTAATTATGATTTAATAAATATTACAGACAATAAATTAAAACAAAACATTCAACATCTTCCTTTTCTTAAATTAAAAAATAATAACCTTGACTCTATTATGAATGAACATAACAAAGCCATAAATAATATTGTCAATAGTCTCGATAGCGTCCTAGATAAGCCACATATAGTATTGTATGGAGAATATTATTCATATGCTACTATAATTATATCTATTTTAGTTTTAATTTTTATATGTTTCATTATTTACAAATATTGTAAATTGGGCACTTGTCACGGCTTATTAATAAAATCCTTTAAAGATAAAATTCAAATTGAAAAAATAGAAGAACTTTCAAATTCAGACATAGAATCCCATCCGGTATCTGCACCTAAAACTAGTGTATCTTTTACGTAAACTTCACCATTTTGGTGTAAGTTTAGTCTTAACCCAGAGGGCTGTTATATATATGTATAGTATATAATAATGCCACCATCATCACCTCCCGGTGTATTTCCCTTCATCAGCATTATATCGTAATAGCAGGCTCATTGCTAGGCGCCAGCCAGTTCGATTCCATCATCCGCCGGTGACACTTGCCCTTTCGTTAAATCGTGAAAATTATATTAACTCATTTTATTATTAAATACAGTATTTACAGATAAAGTAAAAAGTGTTTTTTTTTAAAAGGGGTTTTGATTAATCCCCATAACAGTTCGATACCTATCAATCCTGGAATGTGCTCACAGTCAGGCAATCGTTTATCTTAGCCACTATTTTAAAAAAGCACTCCAGTACCAAATACGATCCCAGTCGTCTCAAGAACAAGCGACGTAAAGGAAAAGTCTGTCCTGTGACGAGATTTAAAACGAGCTTCGCCCATAGGTTTCATTGCTATCTTGGAGGTCACCTATATAATAAAACTAATTCCTTTCTGTGGCACTACGCAATGCCTAGACTCACTTGTAAGAAAACTGTAGTTGACTGGCTTAAAACATTGAATTATGAAGCTACTGAGAATATTTTAACAACAATTAAATGACAGGTTACTCTAATAGTTGTGACAGGTATGAAATATCATAGTTACCAATTTTATTTCTAATACTATATTTATTCGACAACAAATCTCACACATATGAAAATAAATATATTTATATAACTTATGTAAGTATATAATATTTGAATATATGTATATATATATATATATATATATAGCCTAGCATATATATGCTATAATGATGATGCGCTAATTTCCACAACATACTTTGTCTCCTCTTTTACATTTAGTATACACACTTAAAATACTTTTGCATGCGATTGTTTTAGCTTAAGTTGAATCTCCCAATTCATCTGAATTTGAACACCAGTTCAAAAACATTGTTCTTTTAGCTTGTAAAAAAACACGGGCGGGGTGAGCCTGGTGACCCGTTTAACAGGGGGATCTAATCCTACCTAGCTCGGGCACCAGTTCTCTCCAACTTTAGTTTTGTAGACATAAGATACACTAATTAAACAATGTAACAAACAATTGGAGAGAAAAATAAATGTTTTTATTATTATTATTATTATTATTATTATTATGACGCTCTTTATGAATATGTAAAGTAATAAAAAAAAATTATACAAAAGAATTTAAATGTAGCACGTCATAGTTGGCGCCCGAACAGGGACTATAATAAAGCGCATGCAGTCCCTCCAGTAATCACTTTCATTTATATTGAACAAGTAGGTACAATACCGGTTGGTACTGTAAAACTCATACGGAGTTTTACTTAAAATATCAAGGCGGCTATGAAATAAATATTTTTTTATTGCTTTAGCGAATCAATTACAGAAATTGCCCTGCACATCTCGGCGGGCTGACACCGAATCCCGTTCTTCCGTTGTTTCGTTCCACAAGCTTCTTTTGGTTCCTAATTTGAACTCAGGCCACGGCGTTGGCCATAGAGCTGCCCGTGCAAGTAGTCCCAATCACTACAGTACCGTCCGACGACCAACTCTATCACCGCACGCTCATTCGTCAAATCAAATGGCGCACGCTTGCTCGCTTCCCCGACTTCCTGTTACACACTTCCGTCAGTTCCGTCCCATTTCACGAAATCACTCTCACAAATTGCAAGAAAGCGAGAGTAAAGTAGTTACACATCAAAAAACCAATCACTCAATCAGTAGTTACTGTCGAACACCCGTGCCATGTCTTATGCGTAAAACAAAAAGATAGAAGGCTACGTTCTAAACACATTGTGTTACACACACCTGCACGTCAGACTACCACAAACTGTCAAATTCCCTGAATAGACTTTGAATTTTGTATGTATGTCTTATGGTTGAATATTTATTGTAAAAGTTTGACAGTTTTGGATAAGTTGATGGTGCAAGCGTCTGTACCACGGGATTATTTAATCTGTTCCACGGGCTACATCTACAAGTCCTGTTCACAACCTATTAAGGGTGTGCCGACAAAAAAATGCCAAAAATGCAGTTACGGTTAAGTAGATATAATTGAAAATACTATCGTATTAAATGAACAAAATATATATTTAGTATCATAGGGAACGTGTTTACAATTTGTCAGAACCATAAATTCATAACATGCTATAGTTTTTTCTACAATATCATTTAAAGTTGGGCAAAAATCATGAAAACGAGTGGCGGCGTTTAGTAGATTTCTTATAGTTTATCTAAATTATTGTACCTCTGATTTTGTCTAAACAATCATCAATGGATAAACTACAAATTGCTAGACTACATTTTCGATTCACCAAGTGGTTATTTAAAATTGTGGTTATTTTTTATTAAGCACCTTAAATTCCCCATACAAAATTAGTATGGCCGCTCGGCATCAAATAAATATGGACGACGACATTTCAAATAAAACATATGACACTTGTCACTTATGGACGGCGCACCCTTAAACATAAAGTTGGTAGCCCTCACAACTTAGATTCACAATTACGATACATCGGGGCCAGGGCGACCGACCACGGGTTAAGAAAAACTCTCCTTCCGTTCCCCCGTCCAGTTATGAAAGCTCGTCATGGAGAAGGGAAGCACTACATCCTATACCATCCCCTATCTGCAACGGGGGGAAGAGATGTCTAAAGAGCCCGGCCTGGATTGTGATACTCGTTGGCCGTATACGATGATAAGTTCGAATCGCAAGGGTAAAAATGCAAGAGAAGACGTCTTTTTTCATAAGCTTTTTTAATTTCGATGTAAAGAAAGATGCCTCGAAACATAAGGAAAGTCATCTTTCAAAACATACAGAAACCTTAATTTTCTATTTCTCAATCTGCATCGGTCTTAAAGATCCCATTTTGTGGCGGCCCTAACAAAAATTTAATACGAGTGTGAAACTCGAGCGCAACACTCGGAAACAGCCCTTAATTATTTCCTTATATTTCCGCACCATTAATCATTCCGCCTGGTGGAGTAATTAAAACCGCTTGCATTAATTTTTGTTTGCATTACAATGTTCGTTCTTATTGTGTATAATTTTGTTAAATAGTAATTATTTAAATTATTCACTACATAATATAAAACAAAGTCGCTTCCCGCTGTCTCTATGTATGTATGTATGTATGCTTAGATCTTTAAAACTACGCAACGGATTTTGATGCTGTTTTTAATGGATAGACTGATTCAAGGGGAAGGTTTATATGTATAAATACATGCATAATATAGTAGAGAAACACTGATAATTTTAGAGGTTTCACATTTTTTTGCGCTTACATTGCAAACGCTGGCTGAACCTTACGAGATAGATAAAAATAATGTACTACAGTATTGTACACCTTAAAAAGGTCTACAAAAAGTCCGTGATGGTATGTCTATCTCTTAGGGATAACCCACAATAATCACTTTTTATCCTTTACTTTTTACGAGAAATAATGGCTTATTTACGAAGCGATTTTAAGCAATACAGCATTAATCCTTATCCTATTAAGTACCTTAAATACATGGTGAATTTAATATAGATCAATATGGCCCTTTACAGCGTGTAATTTAAATTAATATTTTCGAAGATATGCACTGGCTATCTTATCTCTAGCTGCCCGAACACAATAATGCTACAAACATTGATGTTATGGCGACATATTTAAATAAGCCAGGTGGACAATCAAGCCCTACCACCAACCAAACCAATTTCACAAACGTACTCCCCATGTGAATCGAATCCGGGACTCTGGGTCTCAACCGGTGGTCTTAACCACTAGACCACAGTGGCGGTTAAATGTATGTATTAGTACTCGAATTGGTTTCCAACAGTTATATTTGATGTAGCTGAAGTATGTATCGTATGATGCACTCTTCAATATTCAGCCATATCGTTATTTACAATTTACCTACAGGTAGGCTATAATTGGTCGCCCAGTGGTCGAAACTCAACCGTAGTTTACAAAATATTGTTTAATGTTTATTCAATGTTATGTAACAAATATTATTCATAAATGTAATATTTTGGGACTCCTTTTCTATGCCAAATCTCACACACCTGCGTACGTGAAATGTGCGTAAAAAGGGGCACGAAGTTTTCTCTTCACGTATATACTATATACTATATATACTTATAGGATACCTGCATTCTGTATTTTATATTTCGGGATTCCTTCTCAATAATATAAACTTTAAAATTCAAAATTCAAAAAAACTGTGGTACACAAGGCTGCTGCTTACTTCTTAAAAAGGGGCTCAAGCAAGTTCTCACTTCACATATTAACATAGAAGATACCTACTTCCTATATCTATTTTAAATAATATAATCTTGAAGCTTATTCGTCTAAAGTCAGGCGATAAGAACGTATGATGAATTAAGGCGGAGGCGGTGAATATGCCAGCGGGTGATGGATAAAGCAGGAAAATAATCAAAATTGTGATATAAACAAGCGCCGAAAGAAAGACGTGATGAATCGCGCATCAAATATGGTAATAAAGTGCAGACAATCTGTTATTTTAATGGGCAGTTGGAATTGGAGATGTTTACGAAAATTTATAGTTATTTTGAAGAGGGGACGGTAGGGTTGTCTACTCTATATCGATCATAATAATTACATTGTGTCTTTTTGCTGTCACGTCTAGAATTCTAGGATATTTAGGCATAGGTACTTATAATGGAATGGCAACCCTTATGCATAAGCATCGTTTTGATCTCAGAACAATAAATAAAGCTGTTTTTTTAGACATTCTATCAAGTGCACTATGGTTTTAGAAATAGAATAGGTATCGTAGGTACTTAATAAGATAAAAATGAGTCCACCACCTAAGAAGTGAGCACCTTTTTAACGGTCAGGTACCAAAAATAGATTTAAGAAATATTTAAGTACTTCTTCTAAATTACAAAAACATAAATGTTGAAAAAATTTCCATGAGCAGGATTTGAACCTGCACCCTTCTGACATACCGGGTCAGGTGCTCTCCCAATTGAGCTATCGTGGTTCTAACCTGAGAACACCTGGCCCGGTACGTCAGAAGGGTGCAGGTTCAAATCCTGCTCGTGGAAATTTTTTAAACATTTGTGTTTTTGTAATTTGTTCGCAACAAAATTTGCGTTAAAAAATATATCATCATCATCATCATCATCATCAGCTTACACGCGTCCACTGCTGGACATAGGCCTCTCCAAGTGCACGCCACTGAGCACGATCCGCGGCTACTCTCATCCAGCTCTTGCCAGCCACCTTGTGAAGATCGTCGTAAAAAATATATAAACAAAACAAAAACATTTTACTTCTTCCAAAATTAAGTCATTGAATTCGTTCACATGTTTCTGTACCTACCTATACAGTTCCGATTTGCCGTCCTATAATCCAAACAGACTCGATGTTTGGAACCCACATTTAGTAATTAAGCTATTTCATTTGTTTGTTTGTTTACGCAAAGAGCAAACAGCAGTAGGAAATTATATTTGCCAACATTGGGACATTTTGTATGGATAAAAAATGTGTTTTGTTATTATCATGTTATTTTCTCTTTTTTATGACATGTTTTGACATCTGTTTTTGTTGGACCATGAGGTTGATGACCAAGACAAATATATTAGCCCATGCTGTCACTTTACAATTTTAACTTAGTAACAAAAAACCTACTTAAATATCGGCCGGGTGCTTTCAGTTCATAATATTATTTTCATGTGTTCATAATTTTCCTTGGCTCTATGCACCCCTATCTTCATATTCAGGATTATACAGGTATTTCTATTTTAGATTATGTTGTAACACTTCCATAGAGGATTCGCTTATAATGCAATGCGATCCATCAGAGCACGACATAAACTCTTAAAAAAAATATTATTACATCGTGTTTCATAAAAGGTTTAACTTCTTATTGAATCAGTACCTTGCGGTTGTGTTTTGTCTCTTTCTTACATTAGACTTGAGAATAATGAAAAGAACAAAATACTAACCCCCGTCAGTAGGTACAGTCGGCAGCAGATCAACCTACCCAAATCTGTCAAATTTCTCCAATGAATATTGATTCTTATAACCAAACGATAAAGTTCAAAATTGATTGTAGAAATTTGACAGTTTTGGGTAGGTTGATCTGCCGCCGTGTGTACTAATAACAAGAGTATAAGTACAAAATAAGGAGGTATGTGTGGTTGTGATGATGGAGGGTTCCATGGCGATGTTAAATAACGTTTAGATGTTGGAGGGAGGATGCCGTGTCTTATCTTTATCATATCTACACGCGATTCGAAATGCGTTTACAAATTCTTTAACCATACGTGAGGATAAGAAATTATGTGGCGACCACAGGCCGAGGAGTTTCAGAGTTGAGGAGTTCCCTCGACTGTCTTTCGGCTCCATCATCAGATCGACTCTAGACCTTCATTAAATAGTAGTGCTTTAAAATACTTAATGAAAACACTCGCCACTATGATTTTCGAAGGTTCCCTTCGATTTATCTGGGATGCCATTATCAGATCCTGGTTTCCTTATCATGGTACCACTCTTGGGATATCTCCTTTCCAACAAAAAAATAATCATCAAAATCGGTTCATAAACGACGAAATTATCCGCGAACACACAAAAAAATATATGCGCCAATAAGTATAACGAATATAATGTATGGTAAGTCGTTTACAATTGTTGTCCAGAGCTATCCTAAGAGAATGCGCGCACCGCCGCCGCGCCGCTGGTCGACAATTGTAAACGACTTACCATACGTTATATTCGTTATATTTGTATATAGTACGAGTCAAATTAGGAAACCTCCTTCTTTTTTAAAGTCGGTTAAAAAGGCATTTTGAGTTTCCGCGTACGTGAGCCATGTGAGCGTTGCTCAAGTTCGGTATGTGTTAGGCTTATCTAATGGTGTTATCTTATTTTGTGGTCCATCTTATCTTATCTAAGTGGGGCCTGCTGAGGTTTCCCTCTGTCAGTAACACTTCGACCCATTGTGCAACCCCATCCTTCCACTCTTCCTCCTCTGTAAAGATAGATGCCATATGTTTGGCAACGTCCTTAATAGCAAAGAGCCTGAAGTCCTCCGGTTTCGGATAGGCCGACCCCAGAAGTCCCATTCTTTTCCTAGCCAGAGAGTCGCAGTCACACAGTAGGTGCTGCATTGACTCCGTTTCCTCTCCACATGCCTTATATAAGCTATCTTTTGAGATGTGCATTCTGTAAAGCATTTGCTTTGTGGCATAGTGCCCTGTCAAGGCCCCGATGGTTAATTGGGGCCTTGACAGGTTGTGGTCCATAGAAGGTGGCGATCGGAAGATCCACGAACCCGACGAGGAAGTGATCGATAGCCTTTCTTTTACTAGCATTCGTTCGTTGTATAAGTATATGTCATACGCAAAATAAATAACAACTAGTGGTCGCCCAGTGGTCGAAATTCGATAGATCCTTAAAAAAGATAGAATGTGAGTTTGGATTGGCATTGACAGATTTCGGCCGCTCTTCTTCCATTTTTCAAATTTTTGAAAAGAGTATTTATGCGTGTGTGTCAAATACCACACACTATACCTTAGATATAAGAAACCTATTGTAATGTTTATGTATTGGAAGCACTGAATAAATGATTACTTGATTACTTACTTACTTACTTGAAATATATAGTAGTGTGTGTAATGTTTGTTTTATTGATTTAATGTATTTTTTATGCATAATTAAAAACAAAAATAACATTATGTACTCCTTCTTTAAATAAACTATAAGTGTGCAAAATTTTATACTCCTCCGTCCGCGCAATTTTTGTAAAAAGGGATACAAAGTTTTTGCTTCACGTATTAATATATAGATAAGTAACTTAAAACAGCACAGCGCTATTAGAGGTGCTCGATGGCGCAGTGGTTAATGCGCCCTGCCTGCGAGTGCTGAGGTTAAGCAACTTTCGCAAAGGCCGGTCATCGGATGGCCAAAATTTATCATCTTGAGCTCCTCCGTGCTTCGGAAGGCACGTAAAGCCGTTGGTCCCGGCTGCATTAGCAGTCGTTAACAACCACCAATCTGCACTGTACCCGCGTGGTGGCTTATGACCCGTTCTCCCAATCCATCCATAGGGAAGGCTCGTGCCCCAGCAGTGGGGACATAAAATGAGCTGATGATGATGATGATGATGAGCAGCGCCTCTTGGCATACGAGGTGAGTTACAATATTCCATACAAATGTTCGTTTTTGTTAACGTCGTCGAATGGTGAATTAAACTTGCATCCGGCACTTAGCACACTGCCACTTCAGTTTGATAGTTCTCAGGAATAATAATTGAACAAAATTAATGAAATTTTATTTATTATAAATTGGTTTTAAAATGAAAATATTAGAAACCAAACCTGATAAGTAATGTTGGTACTTAAATAAGTTAAAATAATTAAATTACTTTGAAACAATGATCATCAGATGAGAAATAATATTAAGGAACAATTTTATCTTCAGTAGCATTAAAGTAAAGTAGACATAGACAGACACATGTAAATATGTACCTAGATCCATTTTTTAGAACATAGGACTGAGTAGCTTTAGTAGACATTTTTTATAACTTCCAGAGCAGTCGTCCTGTGAACAAAAAGTAGTGTTGAGTAAAGTGTGTTTAATCTTAGGCTTACAGTGAGCGCTGAATGCAAAAAGTAAGTTGGTAGGTAATAGCTAACTTAAAAATGGGTCAACATCTATATAAATAAAAATGAATCGCTAAATGTGTTGCTAATCGCAAAACTCGAGAACGGCTGAACCGATTTAGCTGATTTCTTTTTTGTTGTGTTTGATGAAGTCTGAGGAAGGTCCTTATGGAGAGAAAAAACGTAAAAAATACGAGGAAAATAGTAAAAACAACCTTTCTATTTTCCCATACAAACCACTCTCTACTGGACCTATTTAAAAAATATTTCTCCATTAGAATGCTACATTAGCGCTGAGTAACATAGGCTATATCAAAAAATAAAAAAATGTCCACTCGTGTGAAGCAGGGACGGGCCGCTAGTCATTTATAAATTAAATTGGGTACACTCTACTGTACTAACTACCCAGCCTCATCATGCCACTATTATCTCAGCCTAAAGACGTCCACTGCTGCACAAAGGCCTCCCCTAATGAGCACGAGCAGCACAAAACCAATTGTTGTGTCTCCACAACTCGCTCCAGCGGATACCCGCAACCTTCACCAGATCGCTGGTACATCTTGTTGAAGGCCTGCCTACTTATGCCTACACTGCGTTTTCCGGTGCGCGGTCGCCATTCAATAACTTTTCCGCCTCAGCGGCCATCAGTCCTACTAGCGATGTGATGCCACTTGAGCTTAGGAACTGTTCGGGTATGTTGGTAACCTTTGATCTTCTACGGGTTTCCCCATTTCGAATTCGATCTCGTAGAGAAACACCAAGCGTAGCTCTCTCCATTGTTCTCTGATATACTGTCTACTACCTATCTGGATAATAAGTAGTGGACTATACGTGTCCACGGGGCAACTCGCTCGAGACAATAGTCTTAAAAGCACCGGATGTAGAATGCGCCTAACTTTATAACGTAACGGTTGGTGGGGGATATCAGTATAAACTTTAAAGTCGTGTGTAGCGGGGCTGTTCTTTGTTATAATACATACTACCCAACCTATTTACATCAATAATATCATTTTCAATTCCAAAACTATTCTCAATCTTACGAACATCTCCCTCAGTCGTCCAATGGAATAGACTACCCGGTCTCCGACCCTCAGCGGATATTAGTTTATGTCTTCGTACTTGGTTAGGTCGGTATTATGGTTATCTAATTCTGCCGCTTTAAAGAAGATGTTAGTAAGTAGCATTGTTGTGTTATGATAGTAAGAGATAAGCTAGATTTTCCGATTTTGACGATTTCGGCAAAGCGCACTTTTAACTCTGACTTCATCGTTGCTAAGTACCAGATCAGATTCAGGTCAACCTGGCCAACCGCTATCACGTTATAAAATGGAGAAATAAACAGAAAATACTATTGGTGTTATCATCACGCGTTGCCTCAATTCAAAATAAATTGGGCATTAGTTTGGCGTAGCAGCTCGCATGCACATGACATCAGAGCAACATAAGAACCCCCGGCGAAGCATGCAGCCTGCAGCGTCTCGCTCACACTACTTTTATCACGTCAGTTTACATAGACATGGAATCAGGAACGCCTTTGGTCCTTTGAGCCGGATAGCCGGATATCAGAGCAATACAAGAACGCCTTTCCTACCACGATCCAAGACTGCAGCGTCTCGCTGTAATTACTCTGGAACATCTCCGCGATGTCGGCCAGGTCCAGCTCGCAGCGCGTCACCATTACGCGGATCAGCTGGCGGTCGTTGGTGCCAAGGCCCTTCATGGATCTGTGCAGCCGCTCCGCGAAGAACAGCGGCTTGTTGTTGACGATTTGCACTGAAATCAGAGACACACTTTATCCGCCTCTGTGGTCTAGTGGCTAAGACCACCGATTTAGACCAAGGGGTCGCGGGTTCGATCCCCAGCGGGGGATACATATTTGTGTACTCGGTTTGGTTGGTAGTAGGGCTTCTTTGCCCAAATGGCTAGCTACCACCATCTTATCTAAATATGTCGCCATAACATCAATGTTTGTAGCATTGTTGTGTTCCGGAAGTTAGAGATGACATAGCCTGTTCCCCAGTATTTGAGGATACCGGTGAACCGTGCGCTTCAATCTTCGGCCTTATCATTACTTAACATCCGGTGAGAGGAAGTATTAACCCCTAAGTATCTTTGTTTTGTTGAACAGTCGCGACAAATAAAAATAATACGTTAAGTGTATTTAAAATACTGGTTTTTTTAGAGAGATTGCTGATTGCCTCAATCGCCATTTTCAGACACTTTTTAGAAACCCCGCCCGGACGCTCCCCGGACGCCCTCGAACTAGGACAAATCCGGGGAAACCCGGACGGATAGCAGCCCTAGCCCAGATACATGTCTGTACCTGGTATAGAGCGCGTGTGAACCGGTTCTACGTACCCTTGTTCTACGAGTACGGTGTCTTGGGCCTAAACTAGTGTGCATGTTTAGTGTATTCTGTAAATGTGTAGTGGCATTTAGAGGATCGGGCGGGGTACTCGTATTTACTAAAAGGATATCAATATTAAAACTTCTCACCATCAATCTAAAAATAATCGCTGGCGAAATGCGCATTAGTAGTAGCTCGATAGCGCAGTGATTAACGTGCTTGGTGTGCGATAGATGAAGTGAAGCAACTTTCGCAAAGGCTGCATCGGATGAGTGAACAAAATTTTATCATCTCTTTTTCCGTGCTTTCGAAGGCACGTGTTTGCTTTCGAAAACCGTTGGTCCCGGTTCCTAGCTGTCGTTAACAACCACTAATCCGCAGGGCCCTCGTGGTGGTTTAGGGCCCGTTTCCCCCTGCAGTAGTAAGTAGTTGTAATGTAGTTCCACTTTTGTATACAACTCTTAGATTAAAAGAGTAGCTGCTGAGTTTCTTGCTGGAGTCTTCTTAGCAGAATCAACCTTCCGAACCAGCAGTAGAATCGCATTACATATAGGGTCTAACAATATCAATAAGCGAACGTTTAAGGGGGGCATCTATACATCACACTGAGCATGCTCACCAAATTTGGTTCAAAACTACAGGCTCGTTACCAAGTTAATCAACAAAACTAATGTTTTGTAATTAAATTATGATAATTCATAATTTACCAAAAAATACACCCTTTCCAAACCCGTACAGCGGTACTACACGCACACAAAGATAGCCGTTGTGTCGTATCCGTACACTATCTTTTTATCGACGCCTGCGTGCTGCGTGTTAGTAAAGATACAGCATGTTTCATGATGTGCATTTTTTTAATTGATTTAGTTTGTTAGAAAACATAACTTTGAAAAATCACTATAAAACTGGAGCCCATTTTTTGTCATTGTATTCAGAATGATGTATAGATACCGCCCTTAAACGTTCGCTTATTGATTTTGTTAGACATATACAGGATATATATTGTTTATTAAATTATATATTTCAAGTATTATTATGTGTACTTGTACTTACATTATTTTTTAATATATTTGACGTTCATAAGTGCAATTTATATGCCTAAATTGAATAAAGATTTTTCATTTCATTTCAGTGGGGACATAAAATGAGCTGACGATGATAGTGATGATGCTGATATCACCACCGGAACCAATGGCTTTTAACTTGTTTCCCGAATTCAGAGGTAAAGATTGTTTACTTAAGGGTGCGCCGTACGTAAGTGACAAGTGTCATATAATGTTTTAATTGAAATGTCTTCGTCTATATATTTATTTGATGCCGCGCGGCCATACATACTAATTTTGTATGAGGAATTTAACGTGTTAATTTAAAAAATAATAATTTAAAAATCCGCTCGATAAATCGAAAATGTGAGACGGACGATTTGTAGTTTAGACCATTGGTGATTGCTTAGAGAAAATCAGAGGTAAAATAATTTAGATAAACAATAAGATATCAACAAAACGCCGTCACTCGTTTTCATGATTTTTGGCCAACTTTAAATGATATTGTGTGTTATGAATTTATGGATCGGACTAAACACGTTCCCTTTGACATTCAATATATATTTTGTTTAATTAATACGATAGTATTTTTAATTATATCAATTTAACTGTGACTGCAGTTTGGCGTTTTTTGGTCGGCGCCGGCGCACCCTTAAGTACCTAGATTATTTTCAATTATATGACTGCATTTTTGGCATGGTCGGCGCACCCTTATGTACCTAGATTGCAACAAGAACTAAATGAAGATGATGATGATGAAGATGATGACGATGTTGAAATACTCACCGATATCCAGCAGTCCCTTTTTAATATCACAAGTATAGTGGCCCATACCGGTGATATTATTAATCATGTCATCGATTTCATTGTCCGGATCTGTACAGTTTAAGTTGAAATTCAAAATTAAGTTAAGTATTTATTATTATTACACTCAAAATTATTGCGAGTAGGTTACCCATTTAAAAATTAACCCGGCAAGGGCATTGCAATTATTGTACCAGGTACCTATTTATTTATAATTTATTAATAATTATAATATTGCATTTGAGATTAACTTATTTTTTCTGTTTACATTGATTTGTGTTACTAACGTACGTATATAATTTAATACATTATAAACATACATGTAACGTAAACATTAAATTCTACCTGTAACAGCAACGATAAAAACAGTTGACTCTCCGCAATAGAAGGTATTTAGAGATGGGGCAACGTAATGCCACAGAATAAGTTAGTATATAGTTATTACGTCTTCATATAAAATTAAACCACGTGACAGGTTCGAAACGACAGGATAAAATATATTATTACAATACTCAATAATAAGTCAAGGCAAGTAAGTCAATTCGTAAAATGTGGTTCACTTCTATGTGTAATTACGAGTATAACGTTGGCGTATAAGTACATACTTAGAAAATAATTAAAAATTATTATTTGATTAAACAAAACGCGAACAAAATCGCAAAAACTCTTCCATTTCAATCCAATAAAATGTATAGTGTCCGCGTAAACTTTAGAAAACAGTTAGTGAAACTCACATTCATTCAGTGCGCCTTCTAGCACGCCAGTGAACTTGTCTGTTATCGTATCCGTGATGCAACTTCCTGAGAGGTTATGGTACTCCCTGAAGGTGGCTGCTAGTTGCGAGAACGAGCGGGAGCACAGTATATTTATGAACGTCGACTTGTCTACACCGGAGCACCCTTCAACTAAAAATATATCATTTTCATATAGCAAATGTAAGTAGGTACCTATTGGTTTTTTATATTTTTATTAAAGAGTCGGCATATGACTTCTCAGTACAAGGTATCCCGCCCTATGTAGACTTATGAACCGATGGCATAGTGACATAAGAGCAACAGTAGCCTAAACTGAATAAATGATAAATGAAAAAAAAGCAGTGACAAAATTCAGCGCTCACGTCAGCCTTCCCGGTAGCATAACGGTCAGTGCAGCTGCCCGGATTGCTAAAGACCCAGGTTCGATTCCTGGCCGGGTCAGGGGGTGGGCGTTTAATTTTTAATTTAATTTTATAAATATTTAAATAGCTTCAGTGCAGCAATTAGCACTTGAAAAAAAAAAGAAAATTGATTTGAATAAATGATCATGAATTTTAAATTTTATATTTTTACCGAGCTAAAACTTAATAGAATGCACGTTCAACTTCGCGAGTGAGTTATGGCCTCACGTACTCTTATTCACAGAAAGCATGATCCCAATGTGGGATGTTTATAGGCTGATGACAATGGTGACGGGATAATTACCAGCTTCAAGAAGGCTCTCGGCATCTTTCTTCGCCATCTCTTCGTCAACACCGGTATCTTCAGCCCTCATATCCTAAAAAACAAAAAGTTAAAATATAAACTAGCGGCCGCTCACGGTTTCACCCGCGTGGTTCTCGTTCCCGTACGAATATCGGGATAAAAAATATCCTATGTGTTAATCCAGGTTATAAACTATTTGTATGCTGAATTTCATCCAAATCCATTCAGTAGTTTTTACATGAAAGAGTGACAAACATCCATCCATACTTACAAACTTTCGCGTTTATAATATTAGTAGGATTTATCAAAAATAAATTGTGCTTTTTATTTTTATATCATAAGGTATTTATGATTGATTTATTCGGTTTGCGATGATAGGTACATGTGAAACAACTTGGGGTATACCAGGTTCAGGACTTATCCTGAACCAAATCAAATGATCCCGGTTGCAATCGTTGTACTCTCAGTTGTTCTTAAACCAGACACAATAGAATATCAATTGTCCTGTGGCACTGTGGTTACCTTGGGCGTCCAAGTATCTACATTGTTTATAAGTATTCGTAAAACGGATCGGGCATCTGATACTGTGTTAAGTGAGTACGTCGGCGCGAGTCCGCTGGCAGCTCGTCGATGGATCTTAGCGTGCACGCAGCTTTAATGTACCTTGTGTGGCTAGGAACTAGGTGGAACAGACTAGGTGGAGCAACGATCTCCACAAGGTGGCTTGCAAGAGTTGGATGAGTGTAGCCACGGATAGCGCTTGGTACTTAGCGTGCACTTGGAGAGGCCTATGACCAGCAGTGGACCAGTAGAGGCTGATGATGATGATGATGATGATAATGATGATGATGATGATGATGATGATGACGATGACGATGACGACGATGATGTTGATGATGATGGTGGTGATGGTGATGGTGATGGTGATAATGATGATGATGATGATGACGATGATGATGACGACGACGATGATGATGATGATTATGATGATGATTATGATGATTATGGTGATGACAGTGATGATGATGATGATGGCGATGACGATGATGATGATGACGATGGTGATGATGATGTTTGATGATGATGATGGTGATGATGATGATGATGATGACGATGATGATGATGATGATGATGATGATGATATGGCAAGGAATAAGAAGAAGAATAAGAAATAAGAAGAACAATTATTACCGAACACAGTGCAGTCATTAATTTTTTGAAGCTTCCCGATGTGTCACCGCGAATGTCTTTTTCCAAAGAAGTAGAGTACACTGAAAGAACATGAAATTATGCAATATTGAAGAGGAGGAGCTCAATGAAGCAGCTACTTGCGAGTTTGGGTGTTCCTGAAAGTCAAGCAACTTTCGCATAGACATGTCACCGATTAAATAACTAAATTAAGGTAATATTGAGCTCTTCCGTGCTGCGAGAGCCCAGTCCCGGTAGTTGTGATAAGTTGTCAGATTGTGAATCGTTAAAACCTGACAACCCACGTTGTGCCAGCATGGCGGGACGTAGCCCAATCTAGGATGTAGGCGCAGTGTATAACGCGCCCGGTCTGGTCATTGGATGGGTGACCAAAAATGTTTCATCTCGAGCTCCTCCGTGCTTCGGAAGGCACGTTAAACCGTTAGTCCCGACTGCATTAGCAGTCATTAAACCACCACCGTCCATCCGCACTGGGTCCGCGTGGTGGTTTATGGTCCGTTCTCCCTATCCATCCATAGGGAAGACTTGTGCCCTAGCAGTGGGGACATAAAAATGAGCTGATGATGATGATGAAACGTATAAAAGTAATCACGAATTAGTTCTTTAAAACATTAATTATTCTTTTATTTGTCCTAAGCATGAATTTCTGTAACCTAACAAGTTATTAAACACTCAATTGAAGGAACAAAATAGCGACGCCATAATTATAGTTCTCATTCTCATACAATTTCTATCAAAAATATTCGTTTTTTGACAGTTCCTAAAACAGCTCCGCCAGAATACCAGCGTTGTTGCGACACGCTTCGTTCGCAGGGGTCAGGCAGGCGGGGTCCTGATTGACCTATTGTTTGTTTTATTTTTATGTATATTAGTGTGTGTGGTCAATAAATGTTTCTCTCTCTCTCTTTCTAAAAAGTTTATCTATTGAGAAACCAAACAACTAGGTATCCAATTGAAAAAAACCTACTATCATTGTACGCATCTTTAATGGCCTGTAATTGGCTATTGGGCGTGGTGCAAAGGATCTCGATGAGCGCATCCTCATCAGTGCCGATGCCTGCGATGGCGCGGTGCAACTCCATAGCCAGAAACTTGGGTAAGGGAGTCATCAGCGCCACTAGAATGTCTTGGAACTTTCCGCTCGTCTCACTCTTCAAATCAGTTTTGAGGTCCTGGTATACAACAAGTGTTTTAAAAATAAAAACATACCACGTCATACCACTAAAAAAAAACAAAAGAAAGTACAGCCTTATAATATTACCTATTCTTTTTTTTGTATTCTCATAACTGTCCCACTACTGTTAGGCAAAAACAACTGACATTTGACATCTGTATAGCTTGTAGGATAACCCTTACTTGTTTTTTATCTAGCATTTCATGACATTTACTCAACCAACACTAGTGGTCACCGCACTTAAGCTTTGCCTAAATAGTAAATACTGTTGTTTTTTAACTTAATTTCTTAGTGCTAATCTGTACTAAATATTAAGACATCTGTGTTATTTCGAGTTACACATACAGTCGGCAGCAGATCAACCTACCCAAATCTGTCAAATTTCTCCAATGAATATTGATCCTTATAACCAAACAATAAAGTTCAAAATTGATTGTAGAAATTTGACAGTTTTCGGTAGGTTGATCTGCCGCTGTGTGTACATTTAGTTATGATATTAGACTAAGCTATTTCTTAGGAGAAGCTCGATGGCGCGCCCGGGTTACCAAAAATGTATCTTCTCTAGCTCCTCCGCGCTTCATAAGGCACGTAAAGCCGTTAGACCCGGCTGCATTAGCAATCGTTTACTACCACCAATACGCACTGGGCCCGCATGGTGGTTTATTATATGGCCCGTTCTCCATCCAAATCCATTCATTACAGGGAAGACTCGTACCCCTGCAGTGGGGACGCAAAATGAGCTGGTGTGATGTGATGTGGCGTGACTTCGTAGGTCATGCTCTAATAGTTAGTGTTACATATTTTTTGATGTGTAACATCTTTCCTTTCGCTTTCTTGCAATTTGTGGGAGTGATTTCGTGAAATGGGACGGAAGTGTGTAACAGGAAGAGGGGGAAGCGCGCCAGCGCGCGCCATTTGATTTGATGAATGAGCGCGCGGTGGTAGAGTTAGCCGTCGGATGGTACCAACCTATCGGGGAAACGCGCGCCATTTGATTTGACGAATGAGCGCGCGGTATTGCATTACTCTTAGTGTCATTTGAATTAAATACAATTTATTTTATTTAATTTATAAAAAATCATTTCAAATAATACCTGACCCATTTTGCTTGTGAGATGTAAAATGTAAAAGGTGAGAGATGTAAAATGTTACACATCAATACGACTACTGTAAGGCTGGCTCGTTTTTTTTAAACTGCCATAACGTACATTTTTGTCTTTGTAGATAGCCTTTTGTTATTTGCAGCCGATATTTACCTTACAATACTTTTTCGTGAATTCTTCCGCGATCCTGAGACGCTGTTCATTGCTGCGTCTGGTGAGGACCTGGATGATCGCGTGCTCGTCGGTGCCGAAGCCCTTCATCGCCTTGCGGAGAACTGCGGCATCACCGCAAGGATCGAAGGGATCCGCAGGGACTACGGTCGGGTTGGACTGTAAGTAAATAAAGGAGTAAGTAAATAGCCCTTGCTGTCCCAAACAAGCTGTATGGGATCGCAGAAAATGTTGTATACTGATCTCCAAACTTCAGTATGAAGATGGCACTAAATGATTATGATGATGTCCCAATGCTGGGCAAAGGCCTCCATCATTAAAATCAAGTCATCACAACAATTGATAGGCGATGGCTTAATAACCACGGTTGCAAATGCGGGTTGGTGATCACAAACCCGGGCTATGCATCGAAAAATCTGAAATATACCTTGCCCGACCAGGGAATTGAACCCGGGACCTTCGGGTATCGGGCCGAGTGCTCTGCCACTCGGCCACCGAGCCGTTACTTACTTACTTACTTACTAAAAATAAGATTCAGCGACTGATTTAAGTCTATAGCGACCATTAAATACAGACCATTTGCTTTTTTTAGCTGTCATTATCCCATAAAATCTCAATTAAAATCGATGTTATCTTTTGGCGACGAAAGCTGTGTCGAACACTGGACTTAAACTGTACATAAAACTAGGTGCTATTACTATGAGTATTATTCAATAAATATTGAATAAATCTTTTTTTTTTCATATTTTACGGGTAAGCACAGTGTCTTGATCTCACCTGTTGTAAAGTGATGATAAGGCCAATGATGGAAGCGCACTTCACCCGGGAACCTCAACTAGTGAGGCACTGGCTATCTTATCTCTAGCTGCCGGAACACAACAATGCTACAAACATTGATGTCATGGCGACATATTTAGATAAGATGGTGGTAGCTACCCAGGCGGACTAACGAGCCCTACTACCAACCAAACCGAGTACACAAACATGTGTACTCGGGCTCGCTGCCGCTGGGGATCGAACCCGCGACCCCTGGGTAGACACCGGTGGTGTTAGCCACTAGACCACAGAGGCGGTTAGAGGAGCTATGACTGTGACGGTAATGATAGCGAATGATATCATTACATTTAATTTATTTTTATTTGAACTTAAACTTGTGTTTAAATACAATAAAAAATAAACATATCTTGGAAGTATTTATTTATTCATTTAAAGTAATTTGTTAATGTTTTAAAAAAATAAGTACACTACACTTGTTTTGTTGACTTTACTTTTGACTATCTACTTGTAATTTGGGACGAAGCACAAATTCAATAGTGATTATGGGACGAACTAAGAATTTTTGGAATGTGGGACAAAACTTCGGGACGAACGAAGCATAAATCAACTTAGCGTGTAACACTGAGGCCACCTTAATTTAAATTACATTTTAGATCTTCAAATATACTTACGTAATTTTTTTTTATGAATACTGGAAAGAAGAAAGGTTATTAATACCAAAAACAAACTCGTATTTTGTTTCGTTTGATTTAATGGAGGTTGTGTTGTTATTTGAGAAGTTGAGATAATGTTACTTTTCCTTCATAAAAAAATTCCTATGACACAAAAGTATTGCGATAAAAAAAAATTAAAACAAGGTAGCTACTAAGATGTCTTAATGTCATAAAGTCCTATATTTTTGTTTTTAGTACATAGAGCTTTTTTGTTTCTAGTATTCATTGCCACAAAGTAATATTATAATAATAATCAACTTACTTTTTTGTTAGTACTCATTATGAAGACACTAAGAATATCCAGACTTAACACAAAGAGAGAGAGAGCGTGCCCAGTGACTTGTGCAAAATGTACATCGATAGTAATAGAAAGGGCTTATATAGGAGACTTTCATTGCTAAGTAAATAAATATGAAATGTAACATTAATTAATTATAATATTAGTTTTTATTAAAAACCCATAATAATTGGTGCACTACACGAACTGATAAGCTTTATTATCGTATAATCACATCACTTATTTTCGATAATTGTTTAACTAACCTTTTAAAGTTAATAAGGAAATATATAAATAAATTAATGTTTTACTTGACACCTAAATAAAAGGTCATTATTAATTACAGCTAAATATTTTTGATTATGAAATCGTTTTCAATACTTAGCCTAAATAATTGACACAACCTAGATGCTTCATATCTTTGTTTTTCTCATTGTTATAGCTAATTTAGTTTGAATGTATCCTATTGTCTATGCTTCAAAAGTAAATTAACTCTGAATTTATTTATTTATTACAATTTAACTATTTATGGTCACTTACAATAATAAACAATACGTGAATATAATTATCAAACACAACAAAAAACATGGTAATAATCCCGTTAATAATATTTATTCAAATTAAAATTGTTACAAAAACAAAAATCATGGTACCACGATAGCTCAATTTGGAAAGCACTGACCCGGTATGTCAGAAGGTTGCAGGTTCAAATCCTGCTTATGGAATTTTTTTCAAAATTTGTGTTTTTGTAATTTGTGCGCAACAAAATTTGCGTTAAAAATTATATAAACAAAACAAAAACATTTAAATTGTTACAAAGTTATACAATAAAACTATCTAGATCGTAATTCAAAAATATGTGTACACATATAAAAGTTATTTATTACAAATTATAGGTTTAATAATAATGTATGGAGCAATTTGCTCACTTAGTTAATTACAGCGTACATTTATTGTCATTTCCGCCGTCAAACAGACTGGTACCATCGAATAAAAAATGTACACAGTTCCATGCATCAACGAAGCAATTATCGCGTGTCAATATTTTTGAGGCCGCATTTAAATTATCGCATTCTGTTTGAAACGCATAAAGGCCGTTTCATTGTGGAACGCAGTGGGCAAACGGCGAATTGGGAAAATGTTTACGAGATCGTCTGTATTTGTAGTAGCCGGTTTTAACCGCCTTTTGGTTGGTGGTAAGGCAGGGCTTGTTGGTCCGCCTCTGGCTAGCTACCACTATCTTATCTATATATATAGCCGTAACATCAATATCAAAATCATTAGCTAAAAAAATAAAGCAAATAGTTCTTATGAACGTCATTATGCAATCGGTTCATAAGTCTATCTACTCTGGGCTGGAGAATCTTGTACTGAGAAGTACCGGCAAGAAACTCAGCAAGTGTCCAGCTCTTTTCTCCCCTACATCGTCATAAATATTGGAAAATGTCCTATCATAAAATGACACTTTCCATCACAAATAAAAACACAAAATATAAAGGACAATCGCAACATGTAAAAAACACAAAAATAGGAAAAAATAATACAATATTTAAGTTTGTAAAAACATCGTTTACCAATGTTTATATAATTTTTAACGCAAATTTTGTTGCGAACAATTTACAAAAACACAAATGTTGAAAAAAGTAAAAAGTAAATAGTGTTGAATAATTTCGGCGGGCTGGTTACTTTACTTTACTTTAATAATAATAAAAATAAGACATTTACGCACAAGAGCAGGCCAGCCTCCAGAGGCGGCACCCGTTCACGAGTATGACATTGAATCAGCCATCGCTTCACTTAACCATATTTTAGGGAATGTAACGACCCGACGCACATTCCACCACCATCGCAGAGACAATAAAGAGAGCATGCCACACATCAATGTTTGTAGCATTGTTGTGTTCCGGCAGCTAGGGATAAGATAGCCAGTGCCTCAGTAGTTGAGGTTGGTTTTGTCATCACTTATGAATTTACATATTATTATGTCCAGCTCGTTTTTATGTCCCCACTGCTAGGCCAACTAGCCTATGGATGGATAGGGAGAACAGGCCATAAACCACCACGTGGGCCCAGTGCAGATTGTTTGACTTTACGTGCCTTCCGAAGCACGGAGGAGCTCGAGATGATAAAGTTTTGGTCACCCATTCGATGACTGGCCTTTGCGAAAGTTGCTTAACGTCAGCAATCGCAGAACAGAGCCAAGTGATTACTAGTAAGGTACATACGAGATTATGGGGTTAAGCGACTGCGATCTCACGACAATTGACGTGATTGGCAATTTCTAAAAAATACTAAGAAGAAAGAAGAAGAGCCGTAGCAAACGTTTTCGTAGTTGGATTGGATCGTAGCGTTGTAGCAGTCTGTACCGGTTGATTATCTCGTCTATAGTCGTACTCGTAGCGCATAGGTTGAGACGTGGAAAGACAATACTATATTTCTTTTCAAGCCAGAATGTAGCTATCAATATTATTGTTTTAATTAAATTTATTGAAACAATTTTTTTTCCCTTCTCTAAATATATAGTGAAACAAAAATCTCTAAAAGGTTAAAAGATTAATTAAGTGGTAATTTTATCATAATTATTATAAAATTTGAAATTTTAATTTAATTAAGTCTATTCAATAAACGCCGTTGGTCAAGTGGTATAGCGCTCGGCCTGATACCCGAAGGTCCCGGGTTCAACTCCCAGGTCGGGCAAAGTGTGTTTCCGATTTATTCGATGCAAAGCCCGGGTTTGTGATCACCAACCCGCATTTGGCAAGCGTGGTGATGAAGCCAATACCAATCAATTGCAGTGATGACTTTATTTCAATGATGGAGGTCTTTGCCCAGCATTGAGACAGTTATACATTATTTACTTTACTACAGTAAAAACAAAAGCAAAAAAAAAATTGTAAACGCAACAGCTTCGATTAATCAATCGGTGAAGTATTCATATTAGTGACGTCGCGGAAACAATTACGCACGAAACGAGCGCATTTCCGAAATGGATCCGGGATAGAAACGCTAAACACAATGTTCCAGCCATTTGATGGATTAGCGGAATTCGTGTTAGCCTTTGTAATACCAATGCAATGATTGGTCAGGATTATTGAATGTAATTTGTTAGATTCATATTAGGTACTCGTAATATCTGAAAATTGTACGCGGTTTGGTTATTGGTAGGGAACGGTGTTTAGATGCCTAACTAGACGTGCTACTAGGCATCTTATCTAAGTGTAAGGCTGACATGTCTATGAATAGACAAAGCCTCCAAAGAAATAAGATAATAAAAAAACGACGGGTTTCACTCCGGGAGTGCCGGCAGAAGTGAAAACTTGAATATTAACGTTGTGCATTTTTGATATTTTGGAATGGTTAGGGAATAATTTTGCACGAATTGCTTCAATTATCAGTATAAAAGTACTATCATTTATGTGGTAGAATACAATATTTATTTATTGCGCTATCGTACACAAACATGACAATTTATTCGCGCAAGCGCCCTGCGCCGCCTAAACGAAACAGCAGGCATACATTTTCGCCGCGCCGTAGAACGAGAGGAGGATACTTCCTCTCCTACGCCGCGCCGGCTGTCTACTCTCCATCCGTCTTACGAATTTTTGATCAGGTCACGTGTCCTGACGCGAATTTAACATTTTTACCCATTACAAAAAAAGTGTACAACGCCGCTAAAGAAGTTTTCACTTCAAAAATAAAAAAATCTAAGTGTATCGCTATGACAACTATAATATTAGCATTGTTGTGTTTTGTAAGGAATTGTCCGGTTTTTCAGTAGTTAAGAATTCCGAGTGAAATGCGCTTGTATCATACATAAATAATCATGATATTTTATTTTTTTAATTTTTACTTTTTATTTCCAAGTGCTAATTGCTGCACTGAAGCTAAATTAAAAATTTATAAAATACAGTGAAAAAATTAAACGCCTACCCGACCCAGCCAGGAATCGAACCTGGGTCTTCCGCAATCCGGGCGGCTGCACTGACCGCTATGCTACCGGGAAGGGTAACGTAAGCGCTGAATTTGGTCACTTTTTTATATTAGAAGGAGGTAAACGAGCAGGCGGGTCACCTGATGGAAAGCAATCACCGCCGCCCATGGACACCCGCAAAACCAGAGGAATCACAGATGCGTTGCCGGCCTTTTAATCACTGCTTTATAATGCTTTTTAAGTGCTAATAGCAGCACAGCGCGCCATCTATCCAACGGCAGTTGCAACCGATGGCTATGCATTTTTTAATTGTTTTATTTGACGATGTAGTTAGAGTATAAAGTGACGATAAGGCGAGTGAAATGCGCTTGTATCATCGGTCTTATCGTCACTTTATACTCTAATCTACATCGTCAAATAAAACAATTAAAAAAAATTAAATATCGTGATTATTTATGTTTTATCTGTGCATGTTTAATATCAGATTAAAGATTCCTTTAATTTTGTATGTAACAACATGAATACCTACCCAATTATTTTTAGTAGATAAATAAGCATTTGAGTCCTATAGTGGATGTGTTAGTTTATTTCAGATTCTGCAAAGTTCTCCTTTCTAATGTAACATAATAAATAAACCATTAAAACGGTTCAGTTGTTGTAACAAATGTTCCGTGTGTAACAAGAAGCACCCAATTTTACGCTACGTGTGAGAAGCTAAAATAATTCAGGAGCCACCATTTCAGATTCTCGCGAAAAGGGAATGCTTCGAAGAAATTTCTCGCTTTGCCGTAATTGATATCAGAAACCGAAATAGTAAAATAGATTATTAGTAATTCTAAAAATAGCATTTGGATAACGTGTCTATTCCGAACCAGTACGCAAAAGGTCTAGGTTCAAAAATCCATAAAAAACTCAAGCTGTTTAGCAACAAAATCTATGGTGTGACTACTAAAATCCACTGAAAGGCGACAATATTCTATTTAAATTAATGAAATTTTAATTTTTATAAATATATAGTATTAAAACTTATTTATAAATTAAAGGCAAGTCTCTTTTTAGTGTTTTTTTTTATTTTGATATAAATAAAGCGTTATTATAGAAAGATAATAAATAAATATAGTTTAAAAATAAAATTTAATATGATGTGATTACATCTCCCTGTTTTACGCCTCGACGCAGTTGGATTGGCCTTGTGCTCTTTTCTTGTACTTGGACGGTCATCGTTGCGGCTTGGTATAGACATCTCAACACCTCGATGTATCGACAGTCGATAAAACATCTCTGCATGGATTTCAGGACAGCCCAGGTCTCGATGGTGTCGAAGGCTTTCTCGTAGTCCACATACGCAAGGCATAGAGGCTCGTTATACTTCTCAGTTTTCTGTATAATTTCCTTAAGTGTGTGTATGTGGTCCACGGTACTGTAGCCTTTTCGAAACCCAGCCTGCTTCCGTGGTTGGAACTCATCGAACTTTTGGGCAAGACGATTCGAAATAACCCTCGAGAACAGTTTGTAAACATGGCTTAGGGGGGAAATAGGACGATAGTTCTTCAATAAGCCATAACTTATCGAACATTAGTTAAAGCATTTTTTTATTAATTTAGATTGCTGTTTAAAGTTAAGTATACAAACGAATATAAGGCATTTCTCTTGTAAATGAAATGTCTCAATCTCAGAACAATAACTTAAGCTATTACTAATCAAATCAAATCAAATCAAAGTATATATTCAGTTTCAAATAAAAACGTTAAACAAAAATAAAAAATAAAATTAAGAAGCTAAACCGAAAAGGACCCCACACAGCTCAGCACATATTGCAGCATGAACATCACCTGCAACGCGAAGCCCTAATATGTATTTATGTGTGTGTGTGGATCAGCAGAAGCAGAAGCGGCACGAAGCGCCTTGCTTTACCCTTTTATATTATTACTAGCAGCCGCTTGCGGTTCCCGTGGGAATATCTGGATAAAAAGTATCCTATGTGTTATTCCTGGCTATAAACTATCTGTATGCCGAATTTCATCCAAATCCATCCATCCGTTGCAGCGTAAAGAAGCAACAAATATACGAACATACACACAAACTTTCGCATTTATAATATTAGTAGGATTTGTTACATTCTAAACCTCTGATCTTAAAGTTAATTAGCTCTCTCCATCCGACTGGTTGTCTGGAAGAAATTGCTTGTAAGCGATAAGACCGCCGAATATATATGAATAAAATCGGATTTAGTTTTCAAACATGTGTCATGCAATCATTCAGGACAAAGCATTTTATATGTATAGATTGAGGTTATACTTTTTAAAGTTACTTTTAAATGAACAAACTGTTTGTGTATTATTTTGAGGCCTCAATGTAATGTTGGTTTTTAATTGTTATTTTTTCGAAAATAGTTTTTTTGTTTAAATCGGAAACGGAAAAAGAAGCCATTTAAATACAAAACACGTTTCACCGCTCACCAGTCATAAACACTCAGCGAAGAATTAAAAGATCTTGTTAATATTTAAATTTAATTGGATTGGCAGTGGAATCACGTCCGCAGTGAGATGTGGCGACGCTGTCTGGAAAATAACATTTTTAGCTCTATGGTAAAGCAAGCAAATGGTCTTGCAAGTTGAGTATAAATAAAAAAATAAATTAATAAATAAATTTTCCTACACTCACACCAATTATCTAGCCCAAGAGAAGCTTCGTTATGAAACTCGTTATATGGTTACTAGACAACGGATAAACATACTTAAAATACTTAAAAACATACTTATTATACGTAGAAAACACCCAGACGCGAGACGATTTAGAAAAACAATAATTTCTAAATTGACCCGACCGGGGATTGAACCCGGGACCTCAGAGATGGCGACACCATGAAAACCGGTGTACAAACCACTCGACCAAGGAGGTCGTCAAAAAATAAAATCAATACAAATTCTTTATTGCACTCGTGTAGTGAAAAGATCTGTTAAAGGTCTTGCAATTTTCTCGTTTAAAAGAGGTAAGTAAAAAATAAAAATAACTAAACATCCATCTCAGGTCTTTTTATATAATTAAAAACAGAGGTGCCCGTTTTTCTATTTATGTATATTTTCGTACCTACACAGAATCTATACTAATATTATAAAGCTGAAAAGTTTGTTTGTTTGTTTGTTTGTTTGTTTGTTTGAACGCGCTAATCTCAGGAACTACTGGTTCGAATTGAATAATTCTTTTTGTGTTGGATAGTCCATTTATCGAGGAAGGCTTTAGGCTATATAACATCACGCTGCGACCAATAGGAGCGAAGCATCAGTGAAAAATGTTGCAAAAACGGGAAAAGAGCCTAAAAAATTAAAAATGCTGCCGAAAGTCACTATTCCACGCGGACGAAGTCGCGAGCACAGCTAGTAAATAATAAATTAGTTACAATTATGAAGTACAAAGCGATTTCTTCTTATTAAAAAAAAGTATTTGTTGAGTATTGTATTGTATAAATACAAATATCCCTCATATCCTTGGGGGAGGCCTTTGTCCAGCAGTGGACGTCTTTTGGCTGAGATGATGATGATGATGATGATTGTATTGTATTGAGTGGTAATATTGAACTTTGAAGTTATTTTGGGACCGAAATGTGTAATACAAAATTAAACTTTAAGTATGACTGGTACGAAATCTGAGATAACATGAAAAAAAATGAGAAAATAGTCTTCAGGACTATGTTTAAATTGGTAGATGCTTTGCTCAGTTTCTATCTTGAGATAGTAGGCAATGTTACAGGAAAGTATTATTGATAAAAATAAATTCATTTCCGCAGTTATTAAGAAATACTCTCCTTTGTTAGGCCGAGGAGGAAAATCTTGTTCTCAAATATTTGAGGAACAATTGAATGGCTGGGCTCTCTATTTAAAAAGCGATTGAGCAGAAAAAGTTTTGGTATTGAATTAATTTTGTAATAAGCTTCAATGACTTGGCTGAGAACTTTACTGAGTATTATTATTATTAATAATAATAATTCTAATGTTAAATATTTTTTTTTTTTTTTTTTAATACATAGCTCAGCAAATGACTCCACTCCACCTGATGTTAAGTGGAAATGGAGTCCAGACGTAAGGACAACTAGTGCAGCGAGAAAACAACGCAGCATCAGTCATCCTCACCCTGCCGGCCCACAAGGTGCCTCTTCACGCCTCGTTTGAAGGACCCCATGTCATAGGAAGGAGGGAAAACGTGCGCTGGTAGACTATTCCATCTTTTAGAAGTGCGACAGAAAAACGAGTCACCAAATTTCTTTGTGCGCGATGGAATGTTCGAGACAGTACAGCGGTGACTCCGGAGAGCAGCACGCGTACTCCTATGGAGAAAGGGAGAAGGTGGGATGAGGTCAAAAAGCTCTTCAGAGCACTCGCCGTGGTATAAGCGGTAGAAGACGCTGAGTGACGCTATATCTCTACGCAATTGCAGGGGCTCGAGAGCATTACTGACCTTTGCACTGCCGATAATGCGTATAGCGCGCCGCTGCAATCTGTCCAAGGCATCGAGAAGGTACTTTGCGGAACCGTCCCAGAGGTGCGAGCAATATTCCACGCAAGATCGCACCTGTGTCTTGTACAAAAGGCACAACTGATCCGGCGTGAAGAATCGCCGCACCCTGTTCAGGACACCGAGTTTACGTGACGCAGTTTTTATCACGGTTTCAATATAGTCCCTCTGGTTCAGATCGCAGCGAATCTATGTTTAAATTGGTAGATGCTTTGCTCAGTTTCTATCTTGAGATAGTAGATATATAATATATAAATACCTCTAAATAACATTAGAATTATTAATATTTTATTTGGATGAAATACTTTCGGGCAGAAAGTGAAAACTCATAGTAGTGCCATCAATTTTACATCATGTTGACATTACATATCATAAAATTTGTTTTCATCACCATCATCATCATCATCGTCATAATCATCAGACTATAAATGTCACACTGCTAGGCTCAGGCCTTCCTACAAAACAATAGCATTTCTTCCATCACCATCGAACATTCCAACGCACACAATCTATATAAATAAAATTGAATCGCTAAATGTGTTGCTAATCGCAAAACTCGAGAACGGCTGAACCGATTTAGCTGATTTCTTTTTTGTTGTGTTTGATGAAGTCTGAGGAAGGTTCTTATGAAGAGAAAAAATGTAAAAAATACGAGGAAAATAGTAAAAACAACAATATTCTTTTCCCATACAAACCACTCTGTCCCCAGCTGTCAAACATTTGACGTCAATCAAAACAAAACAAAGGCGCGTTAGGATTATATTTGGTATGCCCTCAAGTTGATTAGAGGTCAGATTTATTTATTAACGCGCCAAGTAATCAAACAAAAAATATCTTGTACCCTAGGGCATTACAATAAAAATATCATCACATTAGATATTACTAAAGTCTTTCAATGTTATTTTATTTCTATTAGAATGCGACAGGCCAATAACTTTTGACAGAACGAAATCGGTCGGGGCAGTTATTAACATAAGAAAATCAATGTAACTTTGTTTTAGAGAAATAGGGCAGAACAAGATCTGCCAGGACAGCTAGCTATTAATAAATTTGATGACTCGATTCTTTGTCGCACTTCCAAAAGATGAAGTAGTCTGCCAACACACGTTTTCCCTCCTTCTTATTACATGGGGTCTTTCAAACAAGTCTTTCGTGGTCTTTCGTGAAGAAGCACCTTGTGGGTGAGGGTGTCTGATGCTGCGTTGTTTTCACACTGCACCAGTGTTTTCGTGTCTGAACTCCATTTCGTCATATTTGGTAGAATAGACTCATTTATTGCGTAAATTACAAAAAAGAATATGTAAGTATATAGAGATCGTCCCACAACCCAATACGCTGACCCAAATGGGTTGGTGGGTTTATACTTCGGGGGTTCACGTGTTATATTAAGCACGGAAGAGTTCGAAGTGGTCATCAATCCGGTGCCTCAGCATTGCAAACGTTGCGTAACTTGCAAGATCGCGACTCGAAAGCGCTACCCGCTGCGCCAACTAAATCCAATTATCTTAAATGTTCCAAAAAAAGCCAGTGTTTCTCAACAATTTTTGCTTATTTTACAGGGTACGTTTTTATGTAAAACAGTTTGTAAAAATCAATATACAATTGTAACGCAATCTGAAAAAACCATAACAATATCGCATTATTGTTTTCATATTCAGCTATTTAGTAAAAATAACAATCCACTACAATCTTTTTGCTTTTAACACAGCTAAAACACCATTCTCTCACAACACCTCCACCCCCCAAATCTTCGCATTCAAAATAAAGCTTTGTGTTCCCAGAAATAGGTTTCAAAACCGTCTACCTACATGTTTAATTACTCTATATCTTGTAGGAATTCTGGTCAAACAATACGTATTTAAGGTTATCTGAGAGTGGGTGCTCCGAATTATTTATTTGGTAGAACAATACCTTTTCAAAGGAGTACTTAACTCGTAACGGAAGAAAGAAGGTGATGGATATTTTACGCTACGATTAATCTAAAGGGCGGATTTACAGAATCAAAATTAAAATTGACTCGGAAAAGTACGGGATGTAGGAATAGGATGATGTGATTGAGCTGGCATAGAATATTTTCCTTTAAAAGTCAAGCAGCTTTTAATATAAGTTCCCACGAAAATAGTGACCGTATGTTATTTATCTTGCCTTAGTGTTGTTTTTTTTTTCTACTTCCTCCAACAGGATCGGAGCGTTTTTTATTACTTTATTTCTCTTTCATTCAATTTCTATCATTTATGCCTCTCGTACTTTTATTCCTCATTCCACACATTCATCCATCACCTTTCATTCCAAGCAGTGGTTGTTTTGCTTTATTTAATTTATTTAATACTTATTTTTCTATGTTATTTCTGTCTGGGGTAATAATTTCTTCAGTACACACGTTTATTTCATATAAGTAGGGACACAGCTTATTATACTATTTTTCTTATTTCAATTTTCTTACAGTAATGTTTCTCATTTTAGGGCAGCTTATTTTTATACATTTCTTATTTTAACTTATGCTATCAAAATTGTTGCAAACTTAATTTATATTGTTAATTTCATGTTTTTCTTTACTAAATATGCACGCATACACACATGTATGCGTACTATTTTTAATTTGCAATCTATTTTCATTAATTTCTTACACTTTATTTCCTAATCTAACAATATCGACTATCTTAATACAATATTTTAAAAACAATTTTCTATGCTCGCCCGCTATGAGGTCTGCAAAATTCCCTTAGTGTTGTTACCCAACACCAGCATCGAGCTTGGCAGCTTGGTGGTGGGATATGAGTGATATTACCCAATTGCCATCACACTGAGCTCAGGCCCAGCAATCACTAATAGGTTGATGATGTGGAGGACACCCGTTCACAGGAATAACATATTTTGCAGGTATCCCTAAACCTAAACCTATCGGTGGCCGAGAGACTAGCGCTCTGTTCGATAACCTGAGTCCAGAGTATATTCCAAGCATTTGTATAGCAATGGAACAGTACATAAGCTACATTTTCTATTACGGAAATCTTTGAATTTGAACTGTAAGATTGATTTGCTTAAGCTTGTGACTTCGCTGATTACTTCATTTTACTTTATTTTACTCATTATTAATAAACTGGACTCTGATCATTGTGGCCAAATGGTCAGCCTTCCACATCAGTGTAAGCAAGTGAAGAAACAGAATATCACTGTTGTACCAAAAACTGCAGGTCGTCTAGAACGGTTTAAAAACAATCTTTATGATAATATATGTTTTTTAAAGTATAATGATAACCCAAATGAATTTTATAATGATTTCTTTCATAAATATTGTACAGAATTTAATAAAACTTTTATTCCAAAAAGGATCTCGGTTAGTGGTACTGTTACTTTTAGTGAATGGGCTACAATTGGTATCCACAAAAGTAGAAAGCGACTTTATGAGCTATATGATGAACGCAACTATAACACCAGTAAAGATTTTAAATTGTATGTCAAAAACACAAATGTTGAAAAAATTTCCACGAGCAGGGTTTGAACCTGCACCCTTCTGACATACCGGGTCAGGTGCTCTTCCAATTGAGCTATCGTGGTTCTAACCAGCCCGCCGAAATTATTCAACACTATTTACTTTTTACTTTGAAAGCCAAAGGCGCCCATTCAATGTTAACAACTAACGTCATTAACATCCGATCATAATATTTTTACAAATACTAAAGATCAGTTAAGAAGTAGGCAAGCTATTTATAAATGTTTACATAATTTTTAACGCAAAATTTGTTGCGAACAAATTACAAAAACACAAATGTTGAAAAAATTTCCACGAGCAGGGTTTGAACCTGCACCCTTCTGACATACCGGGTCAGGTGCTCTTCCAATTGAACCACGATAGCTCAACAAAAACAAAAGCTGGTAATTCTCTTAGGGAGAGATTTAAAGATATTAATATAATGACAGTTGCATCACAATATATTTACGAGAACCTAATGTATGTATATAAAAATATTGAAACTTTTTCTAAAAACAGTGATATTCACAATGTAAACACTAGAAATAAAAACAAACTAGCAGTACCTAATACTAGGCTCCACAAAGTAAATAATTCATTTAGAGGCCTGTGTGTACGTTTTGACAATAAAGTTCCAAGTAATATCCAAAAACTAGATATTAATAAATTTTAAAATCGCTATTAAAGAAAAGCTTTATAAAAAAGCTTATTATAAAGTGTCTGATTACATTAAAGACAACAGCATGGGTTTAAAATGCTCCAATCTATTTCTAATCCAAAATATTGTTAAGATATTTTTTTTTTAAACTTGTATAACTTGGTAACGTAACGGCATATAATTTTGTAAATGTCGTTACATATTGAATTAAAGCTGTGGAGTTTCTTGCGCCCATTCTTCTCCACAGCTAAAATATAGACGTCCTGAATGGGTAGTAGGTAAAAAAATTATGGACGATTCAAAAGCACTTTTCTAAAGTTTATTTGAATAAAAAATATTTGACTTTGACTTGACTTTGACTTTTTTTTGCCACTGTCTACGATCACATTAAAATTAATACTAACAATTAGTTTAAGGTTAACCTATTATTAGCCTTACCACTAGTTATTACAATAAGAACTATTTTTAAGATTACGCTAATGGTTTACTATAAATAAATAAACTTGGTAGCTTTTACGTCGCCAATGCGCGCCGCTGCAATCTAGCATCAATAGTTAAAGCTTATTAAGACACCAAATACAGGATGTCTCAAAACCTATCAGATAAAAATAACATGACTAGTAAAAGTCTCATAGTTTTGGAGAAAATTACACTTTTTATGTTCTAAAAACTCCACTTTTAGTTCGTTTTAAACCTATTAGATAAAAATAATATGACTCTAGTAAAAGTCTCATAGTTTAGGAGAAAATGACACTTTTTTATGTTCTAAAAACTCCACTTTTAGTTCGTTTTAATTTTTTTTGTTTATTTTTTTATCTGATAGGCTTATAGCAAAGCTATCTCCAGTGTCAGCCTGGCGTGCCATTTTTGGGACACCCTGTATATAAATATGGTAGCCAAACATATGCTCAAAACAACTACCTACTACAAACCTTGTTTCTAAATAATACTTCCGTTTTGAAAAAAAAACAAAGTGTTGAAAGAATTCCACGAGCGGGATATACGAACCCGCACCCCGTGACATGCTGGGTCAGGTGCACTATCAACTATGCTATCAGGGGGGGGGGGGGCGGGTGCGGGTTCGAATTCCTCTCGTGGCATTTTTTCAACAATTTGTCTTTCTTCAGATTGTAATTTGTTCGCAACAAAATTGGCGTAAAATTATATTTCCTTAACTATAATCATAATAAATGTTTATATAATATAATTATGTTTATATATGTTTATATATAATATAATTATGTTTATATATTATAATTAATATTATTATGATCAGATGTTAATGACGGTAGTTGTTGACATTGAATGGGCGCCTTTGGCTTTCAAAGTAAAAAGTAAATAGTGTTGAATAATTTCGGCGGGCTGGTTAAAACCACGATAGCTCAATTGGAAGAGCACCTGACCCGGTATGTCAGAAGGGTGCGGGTTCAAATCCTGCTCGTGGAAATTTTTTCAACATTTGTGTTTTTATAATCATAATATTTCCTTCCTTTTATTAAACTTATTGTGTACGAGTAGATGCCCCGTCGAGACTAAACCCAATATTAGTGGCTGCATGTTCCGAATCCTTTATTTTTATAAAGGGAGGTTTTCACGCATCCCAATTTACGGCCATGTTTACGGCGGACAAGGTGCCGGCAAGAAAAATGACGCCTACGTAAATAATGAGAACCTTACTTTATCGCCGTTTAAAAAGAGACTGCCTACTTTAATTTTTATCTGAAATTGTAGGTAGGTAGATATTGGAACGCCTCTAATTTAGACAGTTTAGGAGAAAATCCATGAAGAGTTAGAAAATAATGACGACTAACTAATTGGTCACAAACATATTAATGATTTTTCAATAGTTACGCAAAAACAATATATAAATTATTCGTCACCATCACCCGCTCATTTTTATGTTCCCACTGCTGTGGTACGATACGAGCCTTTCTGGATGGATACGGAGATCGGGACATAAACCACCACACGCGGGCTCAGTGCGGATTGGTGGTTGTTAACGACTAATGCAGCCGGGGCCAACGGCTATACGTTCCATCCGAAACACGGAGTGGCTCTAAGTGATACATTTTTGGTCACCCATCCGATGACCGGCCTTTTCGAAAGATGCATAACTTTAGCAATCGCAGACCGGGTGCCTTAACCACTGCGCCATCCAGCTCCTCACGCAATTACGGCACTAAATATTTAAAAAAAAGGTTAAAAAAAACTTATTTGTTTATTTATTTATTTATAATTTTTGTACACACAAACAAACAAAAGGGAGAACTTAGTAAGAATAGACAAGTACAAGGGCGCTGTTTATTTCAGATCGATTTTTTTTCCAGCAGGCCCGTAGAAGGAGAAGACAACGAAAAGTAGAAAAAGTGTGCACAAAACAAAAAAAGAGTATTTAAGGCTAAACATACAGTAAAATAGTTACGACACCAATTAAACAAACATAAAATAACGATGACACACTCAAGTGGAAAGATAGTACTCCTTTACGCGCATCTTAACAAGTAAATCGACGTGGACTCCTGAATACTGGGTGGTAGGTCAATCCACAGTCTGACTGCATGAATGAACGGATACTTGTACTTTGGTCCATGTTATGTCTATACCTGACAGGCACACACGTAGTCATCGCCCATATAATACAATTACATGCAATCCACTAGCAAATCCATCAATGTTCACGTATTTTAACCAAATAACTGCTGCCGACGCAAACACCGCCGATGAAGCCGAGTATTAGCCAGTTAATTAGCGTCCAATGATTGCGAACGACTGTGGATGTAGATACAATTTGACGGTGACAAATTAATATGGAGTAATTTTGTAAAGCGCTCTAAGTAATAACTCTATGGATCAATATAGGTAGGTAATATAATTTGAATTTATATTTCTTACAAAATTTCGTAAAAAGTACCTATTTAGGTATTTATTAGCCTTGCTTAGTTTTTAGCCCGCTAAGTTAAATTAGCGGAGAATTAAGTGGATATTACATATGCACCTAGTTAATTTTAGGCAGCGTAGACAAACATATGCATATATCTTTTTTGAGAATGCTTTTTACTATATCAATGTGAACAGATGATGCACCAAGATAAAATAACCAGTATTTATTTCTTTTCTGAAATTCAGACCACTCAACCCCAACTATTGAATAGCGATTCCGTTGTAATACCAGTGTTTTCGTGTTCGATTCTCAGTTGTATCGTATCTTATTACGTCCCTGTTCAAAGGTCGAGCAATGTAGAGTGTCAAGCGAGCCGCTCATAAAACGACAGATAGACGACCCAAATCTATGTTGAAGGGATTTTTCCTATTATGCCCCGGCCCTTTGACTCTTTGTGAGCGTCTTAAGCTTTTGTACAAACTGAAAAACATTTATTACATTTACGCATTGTGAATGGGGGAATTTGATTGCTTCTACAAAAATGTTATATCCAACGATCTTGTTAGTGAAGGGGACTGGAGCTTCAAATGTTCGATGTTGCTCAACAATAACTATTTTGATAGGATGTATTTTTGGGTGGTTTCCATGTATTTTTAGTGCGGTCTGTAGAGTGCTATTTTTAAGTAGTTCAACTTAAAATTGCATTCTTCCGAAAATGTTATTAATCTGCCCCGTCTACGTCTATTCAAAGAGTTTGGACCTTTTTTTACACTTTATCCGAATCAAATAGTAAAGATATTTATAACTAGCAGTTTACCCGCGACATCGTCTACGTTGATTTCTTCTAAAAACTAATATTTTTTATCAAAATAAAATATAGCCCATATTACTCGCAACGAATGTATCATAAAGTAGAAAAAAATTTTTGGAATAAAACCAGTACTTTCAGATTACCCCCTTCAAACAAGCAAACAAATTCACAAGTTTTAGGTACCTGCTGATGTATAAAAATATTTATCAAGACTTTTCACTATCCGGGCGATTATGTTCCAACTGATGCATCTTTAAACGATAATTTGCTAACTATACTTTAGGGTGAGGAGCTCGATGGCGCAGTGGTTAACGCACCCGGTTTAAGAGTGCTGAGGTTAAGCAACTTTCGCAAAGGCCGGTCATCGGATGGGTGACCAAAAATTTATTATCTCGAGCTTCTCCGTGCGTCGGAAGGCACGTAAAGCCGTTGGTCCCGGCTGCATTAGTCGTTAACAACCACCAATCCGCACTGGGCCCGCGTGGTGGCTTATGGCCCGTTCTCCCTATCCATCCATAGAGAAGGCTCGTGCCCCAGCAGTGGGGACATAAAAAAAAAATATATGAAAAAATATTTAGACAACATCACATACATTGTTCTGATCCCAAGGTAACGATCTAAAGCACTCGTTTTCATGGAAATCAGAAACAACGACGGTACCACAACCACCCAGATCCGACACAATATCGAAAAGTTCGTTTTCGACATTGACCCGACCGGGAATCGAACCCGGGACCTCAGACATAAAATGAACTGGTGATACTTTAGGGTCATATCTATCTACTGCAAATATTTTGAGGATAAATTCAACACCATATAATATAAACTATTTTTTATGAAAAAACCTCAATTTTTATACGCTACTTTTCAAGAAAAACGCCAAAAGACATTTCGTTTAAAAAGTAAAATAAAGCACTTTCGGTAGTTTCAATTCAAATGAGCTTAAAACTATTACAACTTTTGTGTCAGGAAAAGTAAAAAAAAAACTAGCATGATTTTTTTTTAAATGCTAGAAGGCTCTAAAAACAAAACAACTAATTATATCAGAGAAATAAGGCTATTTCTCTGATATAATTAGATGTTTTGTCAAAAAAATAGCAGTTGATAAAAAGTGACCTTACTAACTATAGACCACTAATAGAGTGCATGACAAAAGAGTTATAAGTAGTAAAAATAGTCCCATGTCATGACGTACAAAAGCCTCAAGAGTTTCCCTCACAAGACCATCGTTTTCTGCGAACCTCTCAATTTATACGGGGTATGTAATCATTACAAAATCTTTCGGGACGCGAATCTGGGGCAAATTAAAAGCAAATTAGGTGTCGTTCTTGAGTAAATCGACTTCTGACGATCTTTCCTTTGCATTCTCGGATTCTACGTTAAGACGAATACAAAATTAACTATTGTGTTAGTTTTATAAAGCTAAATTATTAAGATATCTTTGGATTTTAGGATCCGTTGGGCTATGCGATTACATATTGTGAAATAATGTTATTACACACCTTTAAAGCCCTTTCCAACCTTTTTATTCTATTTTATTCTATAACTGACTGTCAAAATTTAAAATTTTATTTTACTGCAAAAGTATCTCTTAATACAATGGAATAAGAGTCAACCCTGTATACATGTTAATGCTTGTGACTTTATCAAAAAAAAATTTCTCATCAATGTACATTTTTTTTCTCATTCTTTGTGTTTACTTTTTCACGCATCATGGCGCTGAAACTGCGCCATGAGGCAATCAGCAAACTCTCCGCAAAAAAACGCATCATAATCCAACACGTGGTGCGCGACTTTCCATCCCTCCTATGTGCCCAACTGTGGGTCATTCCAAAACCATATTCAAGACAGATCATCACTACAAAATAAAGTTCAGTTAACTAGCAAATGACGCCTCGGTGGCCGAGTGGCAGAGCGCTCGGCCCGATACCAGAAGGTCCCGGGTTCAATTCCCAGGTCGGGCAAAATGTATTTCGGATTTTTTGATGCATAGCCCGGGTTTGTGATCACCAACCCGCATTTGGCAAGCGTGGTGATTAAGCCATAACCCATCAATTGTAGCGATGACTTGATTTCAATGATGGAGGCCTTTGCCCAGCAGTAGGACAATTCTGCCGTCATAATTAAAAAAGGCACATCTAACATTTTTCAAACCAGGAGAAAAACGGGTTTGAAAAGATAGGCCTTTTTCTCCTGATTCCAAATATGTATCTAACTCAAATTTAAAAAAACGTTAGTTGTGCCCTTTTTCCTTATGACGGCAAAATTATAGGCTGCTTACTATCTAACTAGCAAATATTCTCCTTACTCTAATATATGCTAGTTAAAGCTGATGGTAATTCCAACACTATTAACGCTTCTACAATTGTCGCAAGTCCCGATTGAGGCGACAGCGGAATTGTGGAGACAGCTGCTGTCACTAGTGACTCTCCGAATTAGAGCGCTGTTTGCTGCAGACTCTGACATAAAATATGGAGATCGCAGAAGATAAGCTTGACAAACGCGCTCTTGCAACTCGCACATAGGCAACTTCTCGAACAGAATCCCGCAACAACTAATACCACCGGCAATACCACTGGTGGTATGGTGGGTCTAAAACTATACATACATACATACATATAATCACGCCTCTTTCCCGTAGGGGTAGGCAGAGACCACTTTTAACTTTTCTAACTTCTAAAACTATACCACTGAGAAAATAGTGTTGTGGACTACAATGAGCATAAATTATTCAGGAGGAGCTACTATACGCTACCTATACGGGCCTATACTCTATTTATGTATTTATTACTAAGTATTACTAGGTATCTATTAGAATTGTTCCCCTGAGATACACTTTTCCCGTAGAGAAAAAAAAATCCCGTCAAACAATCGTTGTTGCACTAGATTTAATATTTCCAACATAAAGTACCAGGCTACCATAACTATGCAGGAGATTGCATAAAAGAATAATATAGTCTTGTAAATACATATATAGCAAAGATAATAATAATATTCTTTTATATTAATAAGCAACCTCCTGCATAGTTATGGTAGCCTGGTACTTTATGTTGGAAATATTAAATCTAGTGCACTAAAAATACAAATATAAAAAAAATACATACATACCTACTCAAAGCAGTTAAGTAATCAACTACAGTAGAATCCGTTTATTTATGACTCCGCCTATATTGACCAGCCGGTTATTATGACGTAATTGGGACAAATGCAAAAAAATTGTACATATAACAAATAGGAAACAAAGATGAAAATAACTTGATGTTACAAAAAAATAACAAAGATGAACTATAAAGACTAGTTCATGTTGTGCATTCTATTTGAAAGGTAAATTTGTTAATGAGTAAAAAGCAGTATCTTGATTGATTATTTCAATAAAGAATGTCAGCAAGTCTAGTTTGTATTACTTTCGACTTACTTAACATTTTTTTTGCAAATCAACTTTAAAATTAACTGTGATCATAATATTTTACCTTTAGTAATCCAAGTCAACTATTACAATGTGAGTGCGACTTTACTTCATATTTGTTATTTCATATTTGTTACGTCACAAAGAAATGTAACAAATTCGTAACAAAAAGGAACAAAACACTCGTGTGTACAACCTAAAATGTGTGAAAAATACTAAGAGATGTCTTTGAATCAAACTGTTTATATGTTTCTAAATATATCATAAAGTATCCTTGAAATAAACTATATAGAAAGCTAAACATACACTAACCAATTAGTTTAATGGAATGGTTATCAAGATGAAACTAATTTGTGTATTTTTCCCGCACAATTTAGTACAATTTTTGTAGACCGTCTAACCAGAACTCCAGCAAAATGGCCGTCGTGCAGAACTAGCGCCACCTACAGACGTTATTTATGATTTTAGTTTTGCCAGGTAAAAACTTATTTTTCTACTAAATAACAATAAACAAAGCTGAATAACAAATATGAAAGAAGTTACGGACGGCTTTAAAAATGATATTTAAAACAGTTTTTAATAGAGAGGCCTGATTTATTGTTTAAAGTATTAAAATGTATGTAGTATTCTATAAATAACTAAAAATATTTAACAGTATATAATCACTCAACTGTATTTTTTTCCCCATACACAAAGCTGAACACGGACGAGAAGGACACGCGTACTTGTATGAAGAAAACTAAACGTATCCTGATGATTTGATTTTTATTTAATTGATTTATCGGAAAAATATTATTTATTTCTTTTAGTTTTTGTTATAATGTAATTTTGTAAACGTATTTAAAAAAATATATGTTAAGAAGTTATGTATTGAACGTTTATTCTAATAGGACGTTCGCGCATTCAGAAATGTATAATTTTTTTGCATTTGTCCCAATTGCACTACGAAGTTTGGTTTTCATATAAAATTCTTTATAAAAAAGTCGGTTATAATGACTTCCCTTACAGTGACATGTCGCTTATTATGACCCATTTTTAATAAATTATGTCCGGTTATAATGACCGACATGATTCTTTACACCTTCGGTATTGTTTGTTGATTCCCGACGACGTTCGGCACGTGGCTCGTTTTTGTTTTGAATCTCAGTGAGTAATTGACGGTTGAAGGTCACGCATTGTTTTTCGTTTGTTACTGTGAAAAAAATGTCATCTCAATGACGTAAAGCATTTACAATTGAGGAGAAAGGTGCAATAATATGCAGATTAGAAAATGGAGAATCTAACTCATGTCTCGCAAAGGAATTTGGCGTGGGTCATTCGACAATCTCAATGATTTTTAAAAACAAGAACCGCATTAAGGAATCGTTCAATTCAAATGTTTTGAAACCGAAGAGGCTTCGAAAATCACGACAAGAAAATGTTGATCAAGCATTAATTCAGTGGTTTAAAAACATGAGAAACAAAAGAATACCTATCAGCGGTCCTATGCTACAGGAAAAGGCAAATGGTTTTGCCGCGCGTTTTGGTATTCTCGACTTCAATTGTTCTGCAAGCTGGATCAGTCGTTTAATTACATATGTACTATGTTTCTGTATTAAAATACTTAAATACATACATATTTACATAAAAAAAGTTTTTTTTCACATAACGCTTTATATGACGTCCGCTGATTATGACGTGTTTGTCAATTCCTTTCGATGTCATTATAAACGGACTCTACTGTACTTAATAGGTACAGTCGGCGGCAGATCAACCTACCCAAATCTGTCAAATTTCTCCAATGAATATTGATCTTTATAACCAAACATTAAAGTTCAAAATTGATTGTAGAAATTTGACAGTTTTGGGTAGGTTGATCTGCCGCCGTGTGTACAGTTTTTGTGCCATGGGTCTGGAACATTTAGTTTTGTTTATAATGATTATAGTTTTTTTTCATCTAAAACACATTTCTATTTAAGTGTCCAAGCCGAAAGTGTATCTTACAGGAATAAAAGCGCAGTTTTATTAAAAGTGTTGGGTTGACTGGTTCGAGATGGTATGTCTTAAGCTTCGGGGTCTGCTTATTTTGTGACGCAGATTAGAAGAAAGCGGTGGCAGAGTAGCTTGCTTAATTTGCTTAAAATCTCGTCACTCATAACGAATGAGTGACGAGATTAGAATGCAACAGAATACTTTGTTCTACACAAAATACAAACACGTTATAATAATAAAACAACAGTCTTAGAAGTCGTACAAAGGGCGGTATAATCACTAAAAATGACGGAGTTCTGAGGTAACAAATATTTAAAAAAAAATAGAGAACCTTCTTCTTTTTTTGAATTCGGTTAAAAAGGACATCTTAGAGGCAAACGATTTAAAAGATCAATGATTAGCTACAGCCTTGGGGTGTTTAAGAACAGTTTTACGCATTTAATAATCAACGTGCTCCATCTTTGGCCTCATATTCACTTACTAGCAGGTGTGTATGAGGCAGGCAAACACAGGCTAATACAGAATATTTGTTTGTTATTATTATCTTCAGCCATTACTTTCCCACTGCAGGGCAAAGGCCTATCTCTATCCTGAGCGAATAATAAGATTAACTAAAAAATACAACCAAAGAGTTCAGTAGCTCAAAACAGTTTTTGTTTAAAAGACCAAGTGACAGCTACGTTGTCATTATTGACAATGAGCCTTAACGAAATTTTATTGTAATGGAAGTTTTTGTCAAAAGTGATAAAGTGATTTCGTTGTCGACTATACCTATGTCAATTATTGTATTATCGATGTAGATAAAACGGTATAAACACAAACCTCAGTGGTTTTAAATGCTGTACTAATTTTAAGGTTTAATCATGTTATTGAGCAATAATAAATAAAAAAATAAAAAAAGTTTAATATCGTGACAGCCACCTTCAACCTTTTTCGTCACCTCGCACTCGACAAGTAGGTTGGTCTCCTAGTAACCGCACTAAACAGTTCTATATGACTCGAGGTTGCAATAAGTTAGTGGCTTTCCGCTGAGTCGGCCGAGCACTAAACTACTCGCACCGTACATCCATCCCGGACTGTGGAAAGGTAAATCGGATCGGTTTTGGGTCCATTTATTTTGTGGCGTCTGGGATATTTGCGTGTTTTGCGCCGCGGGAGACGTTTCGAGTGAATTCGGGTCGACGTGTTTTACAAGAGAAATCTTCTGTTTTCTATTTCGCAAAGTTTTTATCATGAATTACCTGGTTTCGCAATGACATTAGGGAAATTTTATTATAAGGAAAATTAATCAATAAACCTTTTACAAAATGTATGTACGACTATAGTTGAATATAGTAGTTGTATAGTCGTATTTAGCTAACTTATTATTACATTGTATCAATTCACCGTAATAGCAATGTTCATAGCACTGTTGTGTAACGACAGTTAGAAATAAGTTTCCGGATAATGCTTTTCCACATTCATCCTGACTTCCAATGCGAAAGAAGAAGTCTAGAACACAATACCACTAAAATGCTAAACAAGTCGACAAATAGCTCTTAACCAAGCGAACTGCAATCGGCATGCAACCGCAGTACTCGTCACACATCCCGCTAATGAAAGAGTCGATGATTGCTGATCGGCCGGCGCTGCAACATGTTCGCACACAATTAGCTGCTCTAACTAGCTTTTAACGGATTAGTTGCTGAATAAATCTTTTTTAGCATTTATTGAATAAAGACTGTAACAAATAGTATAGAGTGGTATATGAACTCGCGTACTTTTCGAGATGGATGCGCAACTATTATTGTATAATTCACTTTTTAGCTTTTAACAAGCTAGTTGCTGAATAAAGGTTTTTTAGTGTTTTCTGTAACAAATGTCTAATAATATTATGTTATTGCTATTGCGCACGAACCCGCTTAGTTGTCAGGATTGGACTATAGTTCTCGTTTCTTTCTCCGATTATGACAATGTTATAAATCCTATTTATAAAGTGTTCATATTTTAATGTTTATGTGACTTCCATCAATATGGGCGTACAAATCTGTATGTAGTGGACCTTGAAGTGGCCTGTATTATGCGGGCTGACGTGGTGGTGGAGTGAAAGAAGAATACATCACAGTTTAACTTTGTTAATTAATAATATAAAATGTACATACAAAATCAACCGGGGTGGCTGGCGATATGAACAAAAAACAGGAAAAAAGCTGCCAACATATAAAAATTTAAATTATTTAAGTTTTGTTGGTGTTGCCAGCAATGGGTATATAAAATGTTTAACGAGATAAAAGTATGTTTATAAAAACTATATTTATGTTTCGAAGCACGGAGGAGTCCTATATTTAAAATCATAATGAGGCATTGCGAAAGTAGTTGTGTTGTTGTTGTGTTCGGACAGCTAGAAATAAGAGAGGCACTGCCTTTGTACTTGAGGGTTCCGGGTGCAGTGCGCTTCTACGTTTGACCTTATAATCACTAAACATCAGGTTATAAAAACGCCAAGTGCTTACCGTAACAAATAAAAAACTGTTTTTTTGTATACACTTTTAAACTTCCGCGTTCCTTAATTAACAAAGAATTTAAACGGGTATTAAACCGGGGGGCAACGGGAGACGTTTCGAGTGAATTCGGGTCGACGTGTTTTACAAGAGAAATCTTTTGTTTTCTGTTTCGCAAAGTTTTTATCATGAATTACCTGGTTTCGCAATGACATTAGGGAAATTTTATTATAAGGAAAATTTATCAATAAACCTTTTACAAAATGTATATACGACTATAGTTGAAATAGTAGTTGTATTAATTAACAAAGAATTTAAACGGGGATTAAACCGGGGGGCAACGTCAGGTATATGGAACCTTTTAACCTTTTTGACCTTGAAGTCGTTAGATAAAACAATATTCTTAAACATGTTTAGGACACGGCGATGAAAGGTAGTTCTGGGACAAATGAATTTTTATTAACCATTCGTTGTATTGTTTAAATATTTAAATAAATGTACCTATTCCGTTGATCCCCGTTTGAGGAACTCGATGGCGCAGTGGTTAACGCGCTTGGTATGCGAGTGCTGAGATTAAGCAACTTTCGCAAAGGCCGGTCATCGGATGGGTGGCCAAAAATCTATCATCTCGAGCTTCTCTGTGCTTCCGAAGGCACGTAAAGCCGTTGGTCCCGGCTGCGTTAGCAGTCATAACAACCACCAATCCGCACTGGGCCCTCGTGGTGGTTAAGGCCCGTTCTCCCTATCCATCCAAAGGGAAGGCTCGTGCTCCAGCAGTGGGGACATAAAATGGGCTGATGATGATGAATCCCCGTTTAAATTCTTTGTTTTTTTTTGTGTTAGCACAATCGAATAAAATCGTTAAGTTGCTATTCCCCACACAACTGTATGTCGATGATTGCCGACCGGCAACATTGTAATTGAGTTTCCAAACGAGTACACTAGCTTTCATCGAGCTAATTTCCGATAGCGAGTGGAATTTGAATGCGCGAATCGGTTAGCTTTTTATAGTTACCTAGGCAAATAGGGTCTGCTTAAGTAAAAAACTTAGTAATTACTATGCATTCGGGAGGTCCTGGATTCGATTCCCAGCGTGGGGTACATGTGTGTACTCGGTTAGGTTGGTGCTAGGGTTTGTTTTAAGCTGCCCTAGCTACCGTATAAAGGTTTTTTTATTCTGTGCTTTGATCTCGCCTGAAAGGGAGAAAGGGCGAATATACCACATAGAAAAGTAGCAAAACCATTGAAGATTATGATCTAAATAATAAGATGTTGTTATTACAAAAACACCAATGTTGAAAAAAATCCACGAGCAGGATTTAAACCTGCACCCTTCTGACATACCGGGTCAGGTGCTCCCCCAATTGAGCTATCGTGGTTCTAACCAGCCCACCGAAATTATTCACCACTGTTTACTTTTTACTTTGAAAGCCAAAGGCGCCTATTCAATGTCAACAACTACCGTCATTATGTTGTTATTATTATTGTGTTCTGACAGTTAGACATAGAGATAGTCAGATTCTGAGAAGTTGAGGATTCCGGCTGAAGTGTGCTTCCACTTTGGGCCTGATCATCAAGTGGGATGACAGCAAAGTGTACACCATTCAGTGTCCGACTGCTTTCAAAGGGAGGCACGGGAGGGTTGCAAAGTGTTTTATTTTAATGTTTAATGTTCGCAAAAACTTTAGAAGAAGAAAATTACTACCTCGACTCTTTATTTCGACTAGTGGTCGCCCAGTGGTCGAAATTCGACCGTAATTTTATTAAGGCTGCACGGATTATATCCTAAGCAATGAAAAATTAAAAAATAGAATGTTAGTTTGGGTTTGGACTGAGGGTTTGGATTGGCATTAACAGATTTCGGCCGATTGTCTTCCATTTTTAAATTTTTTTAAAAGAGTATTTTTACGTGTGTGTCAAATACTTGGTAGTGTAATGTTTGTTTTATTGATTTAATGTATTATTATGCATAATTTTAAAAAAAATAACATTCGGATGACCATCTCTATATAAACTATAAGTGTTCGAAAGAACAATGGCAAATATCCATACTAAAAATTGTCTGATACAAAATATGAGCGCACATAAACAAAAAAAATGTCTTAAGATTCAGCGTTATTTGTAGATTCTGTATGTAAAGTTATTTTCATCTGAGAAAGCCGGAAAAAAAAGATATTGTGGTTTGATTTTTGGTTAGGCTAGGTTAGTTTTTTTTTCTTTATGATGACATTCAACAAGACACACTGATACGAATTTGTCAGTTTCAGTTCAGTGTCAAAAGTAACTTAGTCTAAAGTAACTAAGTCTTAAAGAAACTTGTGTATACGGAAAGGTGTATATCTAGGTGCTGTCTACATTTTAAGATGCCACGGCATGCAATTGTGGACTTGTTGTAAAAATTAAAACGGTTTATATTATGTGTCACATAGCGGTAAAGAATAATATTAACAAAACCGAAAAAACACAAAACCAACTGAGAAAGAGTGCGGAGCAATCTGTCCGTTTGTTATCTGTCAAAGTGATAGGTAGATAGAACAGGAATTCACTACAACTTGATTCGATACTTAGGTATAGTATCGATACATCACAGTAATGTAATTGGTTATTTTAACTCAATACAAATACGGTAGATGTTTGAATGGCATTAAAGCGGCTTCTATAGACACCAATCCCCATTAATATGTTGGGAACAAGAAACTTACTTACTGTTTCAAGGGTGGAAATCGATTTTCGATTGATCAATAACGTTCAATTGAATATTAAAGTCGATAAAAAATAATTGTATTCACATCCCGATTTTCAACATGGCTGATGGATTAAGAAAAAACACATCTTTGATATTCTTTTAAAAAACTCGATTTAACGCCGGCTTTCAAGGGAATATCTAGATATTTGTAAAAACGTTCGAAAAACAATAAATTCGTTTGGTGTAAATAACATCAATGGGCGCTTTTAAAAAGTCAGACAATTTTTTGCCATTGTTCTTTCATACTCCTCCGTTCGCGCAATTTTTGTAATAAACGGGTACAAAGTTTTTGCTTCAAGTATTAATATATAGATTATATTTTTCTTATTACTATGTTTTGAAAATAGGTTAGGTTATAATGAAACTGTCATAATCAATTCAATCAACAAAGCCTCTTTATAAACAAAAGAAAATACAATTCGAACGTTCAACAATAATACAACTTAATTGTATGCAAAAAATTAAACATCAAAATTATTATATTTTAATGTTCTACCTACTCATCTATTAAACAACATTATCATAAAATATGCTGATAAATTCAGACAATAAAGTACCGGCTTCCCCAAATTCCGGGACAGAAAGGGAAATAATAGTCAGTTAATTCAGTTCCTGCCGTTGTTGATAGCTTTTAGATTTGAATGATATTGTTGAAGTCGTCTTGTCGCCGTTTCAGCGTTCCACGAAGTTAGCAAATTGAGTAGCGTTGTTGCCACTGTGAGCCTTTTAAAGCTGATTTTTCAATGGTCGTATAAAAATTTTACTATCACGTCTGACAAGTAATAACTTAATTCAATGAAAATGTCAACTGTTATACCAGAAACAATTGTAACTAGAAGTAGCAAACTATCTGCTATCTAAAGATATCAGTTTATTTTCTTTAGTTAACAGCTTAATTTCCTTAGTTAAGGCGAAAAAAAACGGGTGTTTTTAAATGAGTTTTATTCGAAATGTATAAAGATTTTAAATCCAAAAAAAAAATGTTATTTATTAGCCTTTTATCTAGTAATTTCGGCTGGTATTTTCACGATATTTTACAATATCCTGCATCGAATATAATATCAAACATACGTCTTATTATTAGACTAAATATCATTTTAGGCTATACACCGTTTCAAACAAAGAAAAATATACCAAACCAATTGTCTCTGAATATGTAATAGTTGTCGGTCATTATAATTTTATTATTAAGTAAACGTTCAATAAAATCCACATTATTGCATAATTCGACGCTCGCGCCATCATTCAGTCCCGTGCGGAACGCCTAGGAAATCTCACAGTCGGAAACGCTCGCCTTAATGGCTTTGTGCTGTTAGCACATTCAGCGAGTGTCGAAGTAATTTTTCATACAAGTTATAACACAAGCAGTATCTATTCTATTTTATATTTACAGATTAGTTAACAGTTACAACTAATAACTATAACTATGTAATTATAAAGCAGTAGACGATAATAATATACAGAATCACACATATAGATATATGGTCATTATGTTACAGATTCGATATATAAGCACAATCGGTGAACTTTTGATCGTAAAGTGCCTAATGAAGTAAACTAATACAGAGCACACAAGAAGTGGAAGTAACATTTAGTATACCTTCTTAGTACAATTAAAAATTATAATCAAATATGCACCTAGACACGTCATAATATTATTATCTCTATGTCTATATTTCACTAAATATAGGAAAGATACATTTCTTATTTTCATAAGTTTATTTTTTACTGAGGTTATAGAGTAAGTTCATGTTGTGTTTGTTTATGATAGATTGTACAATGAGATCATAATTAATGTGTTTTAGAAAGTAAAGAATTAATTGTAAAAATTGTTGACAATTGAAATGAAACAACTTTTACGGATCTACTCGCGTTTATTTTACACATTACTTTTAATAAATCTTATCCTGAATGACGTTTCGAACCCTTTGCAGTGTTCGCGTAAACTTTAGAAAACAATTGTTGACGAACCATTAAAAAAAAAACACGTAACACTTGCCCGATTCAAAACTCGGAGAGTAATGCTGTAACGATGTAGCGTTGCTAGTTATATCATCCATCCTATGACCGGCCTTTGCGAAAGTTGCTTAACCTCAGCACTCGTATGCCGGGCGCGGTAACCACTGTGCCGTCGAGCTTCTCAACAACAGCTAATAATCCACCATAAATATTCGATAAAATACATTTTTTTTAAAAATCTCCTGCGAGAAGCGAAGCGTCAGGCTATACGCTTCTCGCCAAAAAGTTGAGAGAGCAGTTCAAAAGTGATAATATACAAGTATGAAAACGGATATAAACCAATAGACGACGAAGAAGTGTTGTCGCAGTAGAAAAATAATATTTTTAAGCGCTCTTTAGTGAGACCTTGAACAGTTATCATAGTAATTAATACTATTTCCATAAATATTATTATTTTTTAAATAAATAAACGAATTAAATTTCTTTTTTACAATGACAAGTACATGCTTAAGTTGATTACACACGAAACTATTAATTTATTAAATACGAAGTTCACATTGAGTTTATTTAAATTTTAAGACGACAATCCACTTTATGCTACGCCGTTCAAAGCTATATACTCGCATAGCTTTAAGTAATATATTTATTTTTAAATAACTGTATGACTTTTAAATATTTTTTAAATTAGGAATACTTATAATAGTAATAGTATAGGTTAACATATTATATAATGCAATAATATTCATCATCATCATCATTAGCGAAGCCCATTCAATGCACTGCTAAACGTAGCCTTTTCCTAATGCATGCCACTGAGCCCGATCTTCAGCTCGGCTCTTCTATCTATATATTAATAAATAAAAATAAATAAAATAAAAATCATTTATTTCGGGCATTGCCCATAAAGTGTTAGTAACAATGATCTTACAAACTATGTTAGTAAATTAAAATATAATTCTGACACATTTAAAATAAACAATATGATAGTTTTGTGTCCTTGGTTAGTTGGACGCGCGTCCAATGCTGCACAATAGCACTGTCCACGTCCAACCTCGCCGCAACACTCATCAGGAGGCTGTTGGAGCTGCCCCGCACACGACGAATCAGGGACGCTATGCGTTTCCTAACAATGGCTGCAAAGCTATCTACTCCAGCTTCGGCCAGCATCCCTGAAGCACTAAAATACGTGAAGCAAAAACTTTGTACCCCTTTTTACGAAAATTGCGCGGACGGAGGAGTATGAAATTTCGCATACTTATAGTTTATATAGAGAAAGAGTGCTTCTGCACTCTTGCTCTAAAGCTAATATTTTTTTTTAATTATGCAGAGATGCAGAAGAGGAGCGGCCGAAATCTGTCAATGCCAATCCAAACTCACATTCTACCTTTTTTATTTTTTCATTGCTTAGGACACAATCCGTCCAGCCATAATAAAATTATGGTCGAGTTTCGACCACTGGCGACCACTAGTTACCTGACTGCGTCAGAAGGAGGGTTGTTTTTGAGTGTATATATGTATGTATGTATGTATGTATGTATGTATGTATGTATGTATGTATGTATGTATGTATGTATGTATGTATGTATGTATGTATGTATGTATGTATGTATGTATGTATGTATGTATGTATGTATGTATGTATGTATGTATGTATGTATGTATGTATGTATGTATGTATGTATGTATATATGTATGTATGTATGTATGTATATATGTATGTATGTATGTGTGTGTATGTCTATTTCTTTGGCTTTTTATAAAAATTACGGTCGAATTTCGACTACTAGTACAATTAAATAGCGTCAATAACGCCTCGGTGGACGAGTTGCAACGCGCTCGCGTGGTGATTATGCCAATTCCCATCAACTGTAGTGATGACTTGATTTCCATGTTGGAAGCCTTGCCTTGCAGGACAGTCATATACTATTTATTTTACTTTCCTTTATAATAATCATGCTTTTTCTTAATAAAACCATGGCAGAATCATCTCAATAACGACCGATTTTAAATTATTAATAAATTATGTATTTATGTAAGTATATTTATATATTTTTTTTTATTTAAGTATTTTATGTAATTGTAATTTATAGAATATTTATTTATGTAGTTTGCATCTTTTTGTTACACTGTTTTCTACTTTTGTTGTCTCTCTAAATTTGCACCTCCCTTGTCATTTCTGCACCACCCTATGGTTGACTGGTAGAGAATGCCTTAGGCATTAAGTCCGCCATGTAATATTTTGTTGCAAAAGTTTAAAATAAATAAATAAATAATAAAGCATAATTTTATAAAGATAGCTCACGATATCACAAGTCCCAGTGTACTCCAGTGTTTACCTTAGCACGCTCGGAGTGGATTCGCTATCCGCAACTTTGGTTTTAATCAACGCAAACAATATTACTTCCCATCCCCTCCGCTTCATTGTGAATGTAACGACGATTTTGGCCGGGCAAACATTTCATAGCCGCTACAAACGTGCATTTGATTGAAGACATTTTCAGGATAAAGCAGTGTTCCCACTTGGAGGGATATCAGGGTTCGATAATAATCATGATAACATTTAAATAATTGACAAATTAATAAATCAAATAAATAATAAATAAATAAACTTTCCTACACTCACACCAATTATCTAGCCCAAGAGAAGCTTTGTTATGAAACTCGTTAAAATGGTTACTAGACAACGGATAAACATACTTAAAATACTTAAAAATACATACTTAATAAACATCAGACCCAAAACAATTTAGTAAAAACAATAAATTTCTAAATTAACCCGACCGGGGATCGAACCCGGGACCTCAGAGATGGCGACACCATGAAAACCGGTGTACAAACCACTCGACCAAGGAGGTCGTCGTTGTTAACTGAGTTTGCTGATAGCTCAGTCTACATTTTCCGCTTCACCGGGCTTTTTTGGGGGCGGAGAGAAACTTAAAGGGTTCCTCAAGCCGTGTGAAACGAATCACCTTCGGAGGTTTTCTAGAGGGAACGGCATCACGCACTAGTGCGTGTCCCCGTGCCCTACTAAATTCTCTGAGGGGTTGGGATCGGATCGTGAAGCGGAACAACCCGAGGGCGCCTCTAAGGACTCGGACTTCTGCTCGGGTTGACCGGGCGGAGGTGGTGGGGAGAAGCGCCCAGGTACATCTCTGTACCTGGTATTAAGCGCGTGTGAACCGGCTCGTCGTACCCTTGTTGTATGAGTACGGTGTCTTGGGCCTTGACTAGTGTGCATGTTTAGTATATTCTTTAAATGTGTAGTGGAGTGGATGTGGAGTGTTAGAGGATCGGGCTGGGGGGATGTAAACTGTACTCGAACGACGAACGTGTACTAACCATACTCTTAAATACGCATGTAGGTATGTTATGCTTGTCTCCGCGCTTCTGGCTGAAGATTTAGAGAAAACTGTAGTTACTGTATCGATTGATAAAGTATTAAATACTATATATAAGCCTTTTCCTAGAAGCGGCGTAACGTAAGCTTTTACGTTTGTATGTACCTAGTCTCAGAATAATAACTGAAGCTAGTTATTATTCTGAGTACCAAGTATTATTCCAAATATTTAATAATCAGACTTATTATATCAATCAATTCAATTCAATTATTTATTGCATTCCACAATGTAAACAATAGATGGTGAACATAAATAGAAGATCATCATGGACCCTGGCGGGCACGCAATAGGGTTTAGAAGAGAGGAGGCGCTATAATTATAGCAAGTTTTTACTTTCAAGAAAAGAAAAATAAATATTAGAAAGACACAATGCGAACTGAGCTGTGAAACCTAAACTTTGCCCAAAGAGGTTACTTATATTCGACAGGATTAAAAAGTTTCTAGTGAACTGGTCGTCCACATTTGTAAGCAGTTCAACAAACTATTCGAGTAAGTGTGCATTAAGGGGCCAACTTTATGCTGATGCGCTCGTTTCGTTTGTAAACGATCAATTTACTTAGCTAAAAATGATGGGAACTGATAGAAAAGATTAAGATTAAGAGGTATTTAAAGAGTATTTAATAAAGTATTGTAATATTGAGATGTGTTTACGTATATATAGGTATATTAATACGTGAAGCAAAAACTTTGTACCCCTTTTTGCGAAAATTGCGCGAACGGAGGAGTATGAAATTTCGCACACTTATAGTTTATATAGAGAAGGTGATCCAAATGTTATTTTTTTTTTAAATTATGCATAAAAATACATTAAATCAATAAAACAAACATTACACACACAACCATGTATTTGACACACACGTATTTGATACTTTTTTCAAGAATTTCAAAAATAGAAAAGGAGCGGCCGAAATCTGTCAATGCCAATCCAAACTCACATTCTATCTTTTTTAATGTTTCATTACTTAGGATAGAATCCGTGCAGCCTTAATAAAATTAAAGTCGAGTTTCGACCACTGGCGACCACTAGTTACCCGACTGCGTCAGAAGGAGGAATCAATAATTGGGAGAGCACCTGACCCGGTATGTCAGAAGGGTGCGGGTTCAAATCCTGCTCGTAGATTTTTTTTCAACATTTGTGTTTTTGTAATTTGTTCGCAACAAAATTTGCGTTAAAAATTATATAAACATTTTTCTTTTCAGTTTTTTTTGCAGTTATTTTTTATATTAGTCCGGTTTTTACAAGTATATAATTGTTCTTTTATAATTGTTGTTTTATTTTAACTGTTGTGTCTTATTTAACGAATGATCTGCTGTCTCATTAAGTTCAAAGAGAACGATTGTTTTGTTCCACAGGTGCAAATTATAAGGCGTTTTTTAAAAATTTCGCAACATTAAAGCTGATGCTGAGACTTTTATCTTTTCATACATTTATTATACACATAACTACATACTCTCACGCCCTTGTGTCAAAAAAAGGTAGACAGAGCATTGAAATCAACATTTTTGAGTATTCTCGCCCTAAGTCACCAATTAGCAAGAAAGAAAGAGAGGTTTCGAGGTGGAAGAAATAACATTTTTTATTTATATATTTGTTTACACACAAACTTACAACTATCATTACAGGTTTTTTTTACCCCAATGCGATAGATAGAGCGATTGAATTTATCTGTAACAAATTGTCTAACTATATACCTAATTTTGTGAATTGGCTCTATGAACACATGAATAAATCCGTCTCTTTATCGACGAGGTTGATTGTGCAATAGGCATCAAGTGATGGGTTCCTAGCCGATCGCTTATGTACGAGTATCTTTGAACCCTTGTCCCTTAGTCGGCTCTTATCTTATCTTAGTGGGGGCCTGCTGAGGTTTCCCTCTCGCAGTAACACTTCGACCCATCAGGATCTTTGTGTAACCCCCCTTTTACTCTTCTTCCTCTGTAAAGATAGATGTCATAAGTTTGGCAACGTCTTTAAGAGGAAATAATATGGTCGACTGATTTAAAAATATGTATGAAAAGTAGACAAAATCAACGTTTCGTAGTCCCCTGATTCTCATCCAAAACTGGACCGATTTAATTACTTTTTTCATTAAAAATTAAAGAAAGGCTTTGGCTGTGTCCCTATGTTTTGCTTTTTTTTATATAATCTCGTCAAACTTGGGAAACAGCGGAAAATCTGGCCAACTTTAAAGGTTTTTAAAGGTTCATATCTTTTTTAATAATTATTTTATGAAGAAACTATGACTCTTATGAACGAAACTGTTACAATAAAATAAAAAAACAATGTTTCGCCTTGACATCTATTAACGCATTTACGATAAATTTCTAAATGTTTCAAGTCGGAAAGTTTGTTATTTTTATAGTCTCTTGAAACGTGAGAGAAGGCGAGGAAACCGCTCTTAAAAGTTAAGGTATTCGGCGTATTTTTTTTATAAAGTTCTTATTGTTCTTGCATATTTTTGCACTCTGTAAGGGAACTATGCTACGCTCGCTCAGTTCCACGTTTCCTGATGAATTTATGAACCGCCATCTCATACTTTAACTGTTTAAAAACTTTTAAGGAGTCGGGAAGTCTTGCATCTGTTGGAAATTTAAAAATGGTTTATTTTTAAATCCTCTGTTAAAATGTATGTGATATATACACGTCCCCGGTATAATAAGTCATAGGATGTTGTTCTCAACAAAACCATACAGCATTCATCATCTCAGCCAAAAGACGTCCACTGCTGGACAAAGTCCCCCAAGGATCTCCACAACGACCGGTTTTGTACTGCTCGCATCCAGCGGCTTCCTGCGACCTTCACCAGATCGTCGGTCCACCTTGTTGGAGTCCTGCCCACACTGCGCTTTCCGGTACGCAGTCGCCACTCAAGGACTATTCCGCCCCAGCGGCCATCAGTCCTGCGATCAATGAGCCCTGCCTACTACCACTTGAGCTTAGCAACTCTTCGGGCTATGTCGGTTACCTTTGTTCTTCTGCGGATACAGCATTACGAGTGTAATGACATAGCATTGTGTTCTGTGCACATAGCATACCGCCTTTATGGTCTAGTGGTTATTTCCAGCGGGGGGTACATGTTTGTGTACTCAATTTGGTTGGTGCTTTGTTTGTCCGCCTGGCAAGTTACCATCATCTATCTAAATATGTCACCATAACATCAATGTTTGCAGCATTGTTGTGTTCCGGCAGCTAGAGATAAGAAAGTCAGGCCTCAGTAGTTGAGGATTAAGGATGAAGTGCTTTTCCAGCTTCGGTCTTATCATCACTTATCATCAGATGAGATGAAAGCGAAGTGTTTATCCGTAAAATATAAAGAAAAAGGTGACCTGTCTCAAACTACTATTATTTACAATGTTATAAAAGGCCTATATTCATTGCGGAGACTTTATACCTAGCGCTAAACAGGCCAGACAGGAGACAGCTGTGCGATGCCCTTACCATGTGATTAAATTCTACGTAGGACGTAAAGGATAATCTTTTTACGCAACCCCTTTTTTGGCATTATAAATTTACCCCCTTATTCATAAAAACTATTTAAGCATTACCTATTTAGTAAATCATTGTTTGTCTCTTTTTCTCAAATTCAAAATGACGTTTGTGTGACGTTGAAAAAACAATATTTAACTAAATAATGGTCAAATAGTTTTTATGAATAAGGGGGTTAGTATTCAAAAGACATCGTTAAAGGATATAAGTAGCTAATTATAAAGGATATTAAACTATTGTTTATCATCAGCCTATAGGTGTCCCACTGCTGGGCTCAAGTCTTTCTAAATCGTACATGGTAATATCCACAATCAGGTGATCAACAACGTTTGAAGTATTAATTGTTGTGTTCCGACTATAGATGTAAAGCCGGTCTAAAACGAATACAACCGGTCGGTTTAAAACATTTTTTTTCGTTTAACGGTTGAATTGAGGTTTTAAACCGTTGATTATTGTTTTAAATCATTTTAAACGGTTGTTTTACAACTATAGTTCTGACATTTAAAAAACACCGTCCGCATTATCATCGATAGCAAAGTTCGAAAAGAATAAAATGTATGGGATTGACATAAGATTGACCACGTGATTTAGCGCGGTTTATGTCAATCCCATACATTTTATTCTTTTCGAACTTTGCTATCGTTTTCTTAGATTTATGCTTCGTTTGTCCCACTGAGATTCGTCTCACATAAAAAAATCCTGGTTCGTCCCAATCAATATGCCTCATTCGTCCCAAAATATGAATATAATTATTTTATTCTCGCTTTGTCCTATTTTATATTCCTTTTACGGCCCATATTTTTTTATATGCTAAACTTACTTTAATGTTATTGTATGTACAATCAGCTATACAGGGTTTAGTATTACTTAATATTTAACATCAATCAACCATTTAAAATTACTTTGGCTAAGCTTACTGATTCTCGTAACAAAAACCGTAACGATATCGTAGCAACTTAGTCTTTGAAACCATTTTTGTATTCCCATAATATGGGACATATTATGTCAATCGAGCTGATTTTAAAATAATTTAAACGAAGTTCCAACCCACCGTTTACCGATATTCAGATCTACCGTATATCTACGGTTAGTTGGAACTTCGTTCGAACGAGTTTAAAATCGGATGTCAGTATGAAAATGGCTTCGACGACTAAGCCGCTACGATATATCGTTACGAGAATCGGGGGGCAGGTGCGTGAAGGATATAACTGCTTACCCGTAATTAATAAAAACCAATACAAGAAGGCTACTTAAGATCCATCTCTGCACATTCGAGTTACATCGCAACGTGGTACTACCCCAAATATCGGCCACGGCGAGCGCACTCCGCGTTGTCGGTAGGCCGTTTTAATAACACGCTTCTACTTTATTATATGGTATGGGTATAAGCCCAGATTATGCCGAACAATCTATTTAAACTAACAAACGACATCTTTCGAGTCTTGGATCGAAATAATGTAGTACATTTTGCTATTAATAAAAAAATATAATAAAAAATTACCCGAAATAGCTAAGGCACAACTTTGTACATTCGAGTTACATCGTAACATGGTATGGCCCAAATATTGGCCGCGGCGAGCGCACTCCGTGCCGCAATCACCGACTATTGTCACCAGCCAGTTTTAATAACACGCTCTATAGGCTGCGGGCCTCTTCAACTTCAAGACACTGCTTTTATAGGAGAGATACGCTGTTATTCTATCCTTCTATTTGAACCGACTTCAAAAAAGGAGGAGGTTTCTCAATTCGATTCGTTTATATATTTTTTTTTATGTGTATTCGCAGATAGCTTCGTCGTTTATGAACCGATTTTTATGATTTTTTTTTTGTTGGAAAGGAGATATCCCAATGCTGGTACCATGATAAGGAAACCAGGATCTGATTTATTTTATTTATTTATTTATTTATTTTACTTTAATTAAAACGGTATAAAAAAAAACCAATTACAATAATAAAAGATAACACATTCTACAACTAACATTACAACAAGAATAGTTAAGCAAAATTACAAAAATAATTAAATAAAATTTAATCAATTACATAAATATTCGCATAAAATAACAGTAAAAGACACAAGTTACAAAATGATGATGGCATCCCAGAGAAACCGAGGGGAACCTTCGAAAATCGTGTAGGCGACTAGTGCGTTTGTTAATGTTTTCATTAAGTATTTTAAAGCACTACTACTTAACGAAGGTCTGGAGTCGATCTGATGATGGAGCCGAAAGACAGTCGTAGGAACTCCTCAACGATTTACAGCAATTACATGGTGTTTGGGCTTGATTAATTTGTATTGATGAGAACTTTACACCTAGATGGGTTGTGTCTATCAATAGGGGTCTGATGATGAAGACGAAGGACAGTCAAGGGAACTCCTCAACGTTTTACAGTAGCTACCTTGTGTTTGGTCTAAATTCATTTCTATTGATAAGAACTTTGCACCCATATGGGTTATAAATGCCATTACAGGTCTGATAATGGAAACCATACACAGTCGAGGGAATTCTTCAACGATTTACAGCATTTACCTTTTGTTGGGTTTACTTCATACGGTTCAATATGCCAAAATTTTCAGTTCGTAAAAATATAATACCTAATTAAGATTGAAGTTTTACATATAGGAATACCACTACCTACTAGGCGGTCGTTTCCTCATCCGAGAAGCATCCTTGTTAGGTCTACATCTACCTATCACTAAAAATACTTCTTCATCCTTCATCTTATAATTTCCTGCTTTTGAAGTCGTTTTTTTTTTAAATTATTTCTTTTATATTTTTTAAATTCTTTCAGATTGATATTCTGTCACATTTTTTGCAGCACACACCAAGGCACTGCATAAAGGGTAGATAAGGAACAGGAGTTGTTGTGTAACTGTGTACGGGAAAGGGTTTTATCTGATTCATTATTGGCAACTTGTCAGGAGAGTATAACAGTGTCTCAGGAAAGTCTTCTTTCGTGTCTAATTTTTTAATATTTTGTGCCAGAACATTTTAACTAACAAAATGTTCTGCACATTGAGATCAAACACTTTTACGCATTTAACCCGCTTTTTTTTACGTATTATTCATTTTTATATAAAATTTTACATTTTCTATTAGTTTTAAACCCTTTGCATGTATAGGGTCCAATAGACACTGAGAAGTTGATCGTCTAATAATTTGTGCGTCTTAAAAGTCTTTCATTTGCATATTTCTTGTGCAGTATAATTTTACTCTGTATTTACAAACAAAGACAATACAAGATAATAATTAAACTAGTTAAATTTAAACTTACAAAAACTATAAACTATAACTATTACTAACTATATGTGCATGTTTCATGAGCAGTATTTTTACTCTTTATTTACAAACAAAGACAATAACAAGATAATAATTAAACTACTTAAACTTAAGCTTATAATAAACTATAACTATTACTAACTATAAATAAAAAAAATGCCCCAAGTCATCTCCATCGAGCAGAGTGCCGAGTAAGCTATCAGCATTGCCATCATTGTGCAGTATTCGTGTAAACTGTAAATATCAATATTTACTTCGTACTTCTTTTCTTTAAAAATCTCTTTTAAACACAAATTTGAATCAGTGCATAAATGTCGGAGTCATGCGCGAACGTAAAATTAGGTAAATATATTTTGATTATGAACACGAATTGAAAAACTCTCCCTTTTTTGAAGTTACCCAAAAACGGTCAATATAAAGTAAGTAAATAATTAGGTACCTACATTAATATCTAATTATACTTTATAATTTCAGTTCAGAAGTACTTTAGACGGGTTAAGTGCCGCATTGTCGTGTCCCCTGGTGTTCCATTCTAACCCTGCAAAATATAAAAGTACCGGGAGTCTTTGTTTTATATGACAAAGGTTCCTTTCGACCGAGTGTGACAAAAAAGGCAAACACGCCTGGGCACACGTCTTGTTTGCGTGTTTGCGTTACGGGGGAAAACAATTCGACGCCAAACAACTTGTAACGAAGCGAGAAATAGTTGACACTTGTTAGCTTTGATGGAGCGACCGTAATATGGTGTTTAAACATGTTTACATTAAAAGATAATTGTAGAGAAAACTTTTGGCTTATAGTGTTTTTTTTAAGATGAGTAAATAACAACTGTTACTTTAGATTCACTTTTCATTAATTCGTGCATTCATTCATCCGTTTATTCGTTCATTAATAAATCATGCATTTTATTGTCTATTCATTTTTACATTCATATTTTTCACATTTATTGAAATATTCCTTCATTCATTCATTAATTTAACGAAATAATAAAGAGTTCAACCGAAAAGTGTAAGTATACTCCACTCAAGCACATGTAGAATGAACATCATTTGCAATGTTGATATCCGGCGGCGCCCTAATGGGTTAAAAGTGTCTCTGTGTGTAAGTAAAATCACTTCTGCTTTTAATTTCATTTAAACTTCTATAAACAGCTATAAAACGTACGAGAACATGTAAGTGGGATCGTAAAGAACGAACGCAAGCTTTGTGATAAATTAACACTGTTCAAACTGCGAGTAGGTAAGTTACGTCGCTGCAACTTTAAATTAGTGAGAGCAACTTAATGTGCTCATCAAGTTAGTACCCGACAATGTATGATGCTCGTTCAACATTGTCAATTTGCGCTGTTTGTGATTTAATTGAAGTTTCGTGAGTGTTTTAGGACTACTAGTGTAATACAATGTCATTTATTTTTATTAATTAATCTGTATTAATAAAAATAAATTGCCATATGTCTGTCACAGCATCGCTTAAGAATGGCTCGACAGATTAGGCTGGTTTTAGAGTACAGGTACTTAGACATCACTATAATTAATTCAGTCAAGTGCGATCCTTTGCAATGTAGTGTGACCACGAGTAAAATAAATTCCTATTAGTCACACCAGTGTGACAATCTGGTGTGACCACGAGTCCGTCACGGTTTATTCTTTGTTGTAATCGTAATTTTCAAGACAAGGTTGTATATTTAAAAAAAAATGGTTTTCGAGCTGGTTTAACTATTATAGGATACGGCTGTTTACTGAAAAAACTTTCACAATGCAGTTGGTATTTACCTGTACTTACAGCAAATGTAATACCTACCTAATAGTTAGGTTTTCTCCTTCGATCAAACCTTTCTCAAGCCGCACACAGACGGATTATACTTCACAACCAACTTGCAAATATCATACAATATAAAATACTTATAGAAAACCCTAACACGCTTCATACTAGAATACCATAAATAGTTCTGAAAATACCACCTGACTGCTATCTTAATGACAACTTACTAACAAAACAATCTACCTTAATACAAATAGACCCGACAACATAACCTTTCAAGAAAAAAAACAATAAAACTACTTATTAAAAACAACAGATATTACAGTTCCAAATACTTCATTAAGAAATCATTTACAGAGAAGATTTGTAAATATTAAGAACTAAAAAAAAAGAAATTGTTAAAATCTGGAAGCAAGAAAAGCATACATACACAGTCCGCATAATCAACTTAACTACGGGAGTCATTCAAAACCACATCTGAAATGAACCAAAGCTATTAGCTTTCAATGGAAACAAGTAGGTAGTTATATTAGCTTACAAAAAAATGCGATGATGAATCTCTGCGTAATAGTTACAAAGTTCCTGCAGTTTGAACAAAATAACTTCAAGCCACGCTGTTAACTACTTGACCAAAAGCCCGTAATTACAGTTTTCACAAGCTTTTCCTATTTTTAATTTGGCTCAGAAAAGTTTGATACGAAAACCTACTATACAACATGTAACAGAAAGTCGTGGTCGAAATGAAAAGATCCAAAGTGTACCCCATCTAGATCTTGTATGCAGAGTCACTAAGTCATGATTATTTAATTTAATGTGTTATGCAATTTTTTATTTAATATTTTTATTGTGACATCACATCAAAATAAACTAGTCACAGACCTATTTATTTAGTAACCTCAGTGTACTAACATTTATGATCACTGCCGCTTGCTTATGCGCGCCTGACGCGCATCACTTCACAAATGTAAATATTTCATTAACAATTGCATGACAAATTTAAGGCGACGCACCGCTAAACAATAAATCTCATACGTTTTAATACGAGCGTTTGCGCCCCGTACCATAAGAAAAACTGTTTTTTTTTCTTCAAATTAAAACTACAAATTATTAAAAAAAATGAACTACAGTATTAAAGTGTGTGTTAAGACTAGTCTACTAAGAAAATTAGGATGCTTAAATCGGTCTGGTTAGCCTGTAAAATGCAAATCTATGTTTTAAAAGAGGTTACTTTGATATTTTTTTCTCTGTTATAAAAGTTAACAAATCGTGTTTCTGCAACTAGCAAAATGAAGTCAAATAAATGAAAAATGATGTCATCAAATATCACTTTCATATGTTTTTTAATTGTTGGGAATAATCAAGATCCCCGCCACGTAAATTTCCAATGCGTCGCCTTAATAACTACACATACAAGTTCTAGATGCACATAAAACTTTGGATCTTTTCATTTTGACCACACCTTTTTGTTACACATTGTATAATTATGCCTTTGCTTCAAGTCAATCTAAATCGTAAACCATATATTTAATACGAGTATAAGTTTGATATCTTATTAACCTTTATCTAATCAATCAATTAGAAGCTTTTAAAGATGTGCTAGAGCCACGCTAAAGTAGAAAGTACTCGCAAAAGTTCTGCTGTTGAGTTAGCAGGTCATAGAAAGATAGTTTTAGTTTAGTTCACCTACACGGATCACAGTGTAAAACTGCAACATATAATATGTATTATGTCAATAAATTGCAACGATAGCCTGCTTTGTTACATGGCGATATAGTCTTAGATGAAATTGTAATAGATGAGAAAGGATAAAGAAAAAACTATCAAAATAATGAGGTTTATCTCGATAAGGTTTATGCGAATAAGTAGTCCAGACATAACCTAGCCTTCAGAACTTCAAACTAGAATATCGTTTCGGCAGTCTTCCATAAGTCCTACTAATATTATAAACGCGAAAGTTTGTAAGTATGGATGGATGTTTGTTACTCTTTCACGTAAAAACTACTAAATGGATTTGGATTAAATTCAGCATACAGATAGTTTATAACCTGGATTAACACATAGGGTACTTTTTATCCAGATATTCCCACGGGAACGGGAACCACACGGGTGAAACCGCGAGCGGCCGCTAGTAACTACTAAAAATCAATGACTTGGTTGTTGAGCAATTATCCATACAAATTAAAAAGAGCTAAAGTCACAAGACTGTTTGTTTGTTTGAGGAGTCATAGTATCGTAGTGTCGTAAGGAACTCTGGAACTACTGGTCCAATTTCAAAAACTTTTTCTCTATTAGAATGCTACATTCCCTGTAAGTAAAATGGGCTATATCTTATGTAAATAAAAATAGAGTTTCTTTTTAAAATCTTAAATTCACATCAATGAAGTTGCGGGTAAAGGATTCTAGTACTTAACCCTCTGCGACTGACGTGGTAGTCCAACAGACACTGCCAAATAGAAAATCTAGTTTATTAGGTACCGTTAATTTTTAATTTTGAGTGACCTCGCGCGTCGGTCAGTGTGCTGTGGTTGTTCGAAACCAATTTGTCCACTATGTTAAAATTGTCAAACAAAGCTGTGATTTTGAAGCTGTCTAATTTTTAAGTCAACCAATGAATATATCTCACGTTTTCTAGACTGGTTATTATAATTGTTAATTTTTTTTAATTCTAAACTTAAATTTAAAAAAAGTTGATGTTGATAATTTTTCTGTCGTTTTAAGATAAGGTACTCATAGGACTGATTTGTGTGAAGTCAATAAACAGTGTTTAACATTAAAAACACGAATTGTTTTTTATTTAATGTTAATTTTAATTAAAAAGGATATGCTAAGAATTTAATAAATGCAGAGGGTTTATATTTAACCTGTAGACGCTAAATGTATACAGCAGTTCCCCGTTGTAGTATTATTTAGCTACAAGATAAAGGTTTTGACTGTGAGGGTAGTAACTTCAGTGACGTAATACCGCTAGCTTACAGCGTAAATCACAAACTACTAGAAAAATCAACGAGTCTTCTAGGGCGTCGGTAGCTCAGCGTTCAGAGCATTGGACCGGTTATCCAAAGGTCGTGGGTTCTATTCCCACTCGATCTTTCTGAGGCTGGCTGATATTTTCTAGTAAAATTTTACTTTTTTACTATAAGATAATTTTACAAAATTTATGGGCAAATAAAAAAAACAAAATAACAATAGCTTGCAGTGTAGAAGACTTGTTGGAAAAAAATGGGGTCAAAAATCACACTTTGGTTATACACATCAGTTATCAGACCTTCCTTAACCTACGGATCAGTTGTCTGGTGGCCCAGAACCCAACTGGTCACGGTAAAAGCAAAACTCCAGAGTCTGCAACGCCTAGCAAGCGTAGCAGCCACGGGATGCATGAGAACAACTTCATCAGCCGCTCTGGAGTATATATTGAACTTAAGACCTCTAGATCTGGTCATTCAAGAGGAAGCCAAGGGCGCAGCCTTAAGACTAAGATCTAACGGGTTATGGAAACAAAGCATAACTACACACTCAAAAACTCTGCAGGCAAGCTTGAAAGAAATACCGTTTCTTGAAGCGCCCATGGACAGAATACCATGTCACCACGTCTTCGATAGAAGATACAATATCCAACTTACTGCAGAACCAGTTGATAGCTCTGGCATCAATGAAGTTAGGATATACACAGACGGATCCAAAACCGCACACGGCACTGGAGCAGGTGTCTTCTCGAATGACTTAAACATAAAAATATCAACAACTTTAGACAAGTTAAATACAATCTTTCAAGCAGAATGTATTGGTATCACCAAGGCGGCACAGGCGGTTGCAGCCAGAGCTGTCAGAGACCTAAATACAAAAATTGTCTCAGATAGTGCATCCGTACTTCAAGCTTTAAAAAACAACACCATTACCTCTGTCCTTGTACTGTAACTTTGCAAGGGATTAAAGGACACAGCAACTCACAGGGTAATGCCGCCGCTGACGAACTGGCCAAAAGAGGATCGATGGCAGCAGTTTATGGACCGGAAACATTGCTGCCCATACTTCAGGCCCAGATAAAAACATGGCTGCGCAAATTAACCGAAGAAAAACATCTAACAGAATGGAGAAACAGTGTAGGTAGCAGGCAAACCAAGAATGCAGTTCCGGTGGCATCAAAAAAGCTTGCCCGCAACTTCCTTAGATTAAACAGGGACAGGATCCGTAAAATCATCGGCATTATTACTGGCCATTGTCCCCTAAACAAGCACCTATTTACGATAGGTGTGACTGACAGCCCTCTATGCAGAGGATGCATGGAGGCGGAAGAAACGCCACAACACGTGCTTATGGAATGCAGGAGTGTGGCAGACAAACGGGCACGGTTTCTCCAAACACCCAGGACGCTCGCGGAAGCCTGCAGCAGCCTGAAAAGGCTGCAAGCCTTCTGGAATAATCTGGATTGGTTGGAGTAGGTAGAAGGTACAATACGTTCAATGGCCAAATCGAATGTCTAAGTTCGGACACAGCCCAGTATAACTAAACTAAACTAAACTAAGCTTGCAGTCATAAATTTAAGTGATACTTTGTGAATGCAATATTCAAAATAATATAATTATTTAGCTTTTAATTATATTACTGGACGGGACTTTAACTAATCCGTTTGTGTAAGGTTTGTGGTCACAAACCGACATTCCGCAAGCGTGGTCATTAATCCAATCAATTATAGTAATAACTTGATTTGCCCAGCAGTGCGGTTTATGTGCTAATTGAGTACTTTAAACACTTTTAAACTTTCGCATAATTATCAAAGAATTTAAACGGGAATTAACGCAAACTAATTAGTAAAAGGTATCATATCATATCATTATTACATCATACATAAATAAGGTATGATACCTTTTTACTAATTAATTTGTGAACATTAAAAAAGGCTGACCCTTATTGACGCTTACATAAGGTCGAAAATACGTAGCGCCTGCGACAAATGAGACCGCAAATTAGCTGAGTTTAAAAAATATTTAAAAACAAATATTGGTTTTAGTTAGTTATCAAAAATGCAGCTACTAAATTACGAATATTTATGTTCAATGTATTTGAGTAGTTTTCAAGCATATACTTAAATTAAGTAATTTTGTTGTAATTTCAACAATAGTGATTTTTTAGTAATGTTTTCGAAAATAATTTTATGATAGAGTCAAAATTATACAATCGTGTAATTGAGCTAGCAAATTCAAGTTAAAGACATAACCTAAGTATATCAACATTTAAGAATCGTTAGTCAAGTTAAATTATAGTCTTAAGCTATTCGACGAAAGTTGGTGCTTTTTTTCAGTGTGTCGCTTTAATCCACGTTTAGTTCTTTGATTATACACTACTACTATTATAATCCCAAACTACATAAAAAAACGCTCTGTGACTTACGTGACTTTTGCCGAGCTAAAGTAGAAGATAGTACCCCCAACTAACTCGTAACTTTGGCAACCAACTGTAAACTAGTTTTCGATGACTTAGTTATTCAAAATCTTTCGAGTCCTCATAGTAATATATTGCGGGTACGTGGATTGGAAAGCTTGCAGTGTACAAAAATAGTTGGCGAGAAAATTTTGTAAAACTAACTTGTTATTGATAACTGAATATGTTTTTGTTGGTTGCGAAATAAAACTAAGAATAAGTGCTAAAAAAAAGTCTCAATCAGGTATTAGCAGATGAATTCTTTAAAAATATACTTATAAGCATTACCTCGAACGTAAAGAAAATATACCACCTCAAGGTACCGTGCCTCAGGTAGACTAAAAAGGCCTCATTGGCACTACCATTTATATTATACTAGCTGTGCTCGCGACTTCGTCCGCGTGGAATAGTGACTTTCGGCAGCATTTTTAATTTTTTAGGCTCTTTTCCCGTTTTTGCAACATTTTTCACTGATGCTTCGCTCCTATTAGTCGCAGCGTGATGTTATATAGCCTAAAGCCTTCCTCGATAAATGGACTATCCAACACAAAAATAATTTGTCAATTCGAACCAGTAGTTCCTGAGATTAGCGCGTTCAAACAAACAAACAAACAAACAAACTCTTCAGCTTTATAATATTAGTATAGACTAGCGGGCGCTCGCGGTTTCACCTGTGGTTTCCGTTCCCGTGAGAATGTCAGGATAAAAGTATCCTATGTTTTAATCCAGGTTATAAACTATCTGTATGCCGAATTTCATCCAAATCCATCCATCCGTTGCAGCGTGAAGAAGCAACAAATATACACACATAGGTACATACACACAAAGTTTCGCATTTATAATATTAGTGTGATACTTACTAACATTTATATTATTTTGAAATTTTGCATTTACAATGCTAGTTATATATAGATTATACTGTCCCACTGCTGGGCAAAGGCCTTCATCATTGAAATCAAGTCATCGCTACAATTGATCACCACGCATGCCAAATGAGGGTTGGTGATCACAAACCCGGGCTATGCATCAAAAAATACGAAACACATTTTGCCCGACCTGGGAATTGAACCCGGGACCTTAGGGTATCGAACCGAGCGCTCTGCCACTCGGTTAAAATTAACTTATAATTTTTTTTTCTTGTATTATTTGACCCGGAGTACTTTGTACCACTTTGACAGTTTCTATGACAACAAAACAAACATATCGTGGAACATTTTGTATTGGAAAATTAAATTGTCGTTTTCAATATTTTCCGTTACTTATTTATTTATGTTTCTCACCGTTTAAACCTTCCCTGTACTTCCACAAATATTTCAAAATCAAAATTAGCCAAATCGGTCCAGCTATTCTCGAGTTCTAGCGAGACAAACGAACAGCAATCGATTTATATAGGTATATGTTAATATATCTATATATAGGGTCTAACAATATCAATAAGCGAACGTTTAATGGGAGTATCTATACATCACACTGAGCATGCTCACCAAATTTGGTCCAAAACTACAGACTCGTTACTCGAGATAATCAACAAAACATTATCATAATTCACCAAAAAATACACCCTTTCCAAACCCGTACAGCTGTATTACACGCACACAAAGATAGCCGTGTGTGTATGAATGTCATACAATGGTTTTTCAATTGTATGTGTACACTATCTTTTTATTGACGCTTGCGCGCGTGTTAGTAAAGATACAGCATGTTTCATGATGTGCATTATTTTAATTAATTTTGTTTGTTAGAAAACATAACTTTGAAAAATCACTATAAAACTGGAGCCCATTCTTTGTCATTGTATTCAGAATGATGTATAGATACCGCCCTTAAACGTTCGCTTATTGATTTTGTTAGACCCTGTATATAAAAATCGATTGTCATTTTGTTTTTTGAATAACTGTGTATTGTATTCAAATTGATTCGTAATTAATATTCTTCTTCTTCTTCAGCCTATAACCACCCACTGCTGAGTGTAGGCCTCCTCATATGCACGCCATTCTATTCGGTTTTGGGCTTTCTGTATCCAGTTTTTTTCTGTGACCTTCGTGATGTCATCTGCCCATCTAACCTTCTGGCGGCCCACGCTTCTGGTGCCGGTCCGTGGTCTCCACTCTAGCACCTTCTCGCTCCACCGGCCATCAGTTCTACGGCTTACGTGACCCGCCCATCGCCACTTTCTCTGCGCAATGATACGCCCCACGTCGGTTAATTTAGTGCGACTCCGTATGGCTGTTTCTTATTTTGTCGCTTAGTTTAATACCCAGCATGGCGCGTTCCATTTTTCTTTGGGCTATTTGAAGCGTTTGGACGTGTTGTTGTGTAAGGGTCCAAGTTTCTGGGTCCAAGTTGTGTAAGGGTGTTTTCTATGTATAATAAGTATTTATTTAAGTATTTTAAGTATGTTTATCCATTGTCTTGTAACCATATAACGAGTTTCATAACGAAGCTTCTCTTGGGCTAGATAATTTGTTGTGAGTGTAGGAAAATTTATTTATTTATTATTTATTTAAGTTTCTGCCCCGTAGACCATGACCGGCTGAATGCACTGCTCATATGCCCTTCATTTTAGAGAGAGGGGCACTTTCTTACACTTGAAAATTTCGGGCAGCTTACCGAACGCCCCCCAACTGTGTCTTATGCGGCGTTGTATTTCTTTCGCCTGTCCGTCCTTCCCAAGCGTAATTAGTTGCCTCAAGTAGACATATTCGTCAACCCGCTTTATCTCTTTAATTAATATTGTCATGACAATATTTTACAATAACTTTCTAAAACTAATGAGTATTGACTAAATCACCACGCTCTAGTACGGAACAAACGCTAGCACAAGAAAAAATTAAGACAAACGAAATCTTTCAACTTATAGTAATATCGTAAGCGTATACAAATAAACATAAAAATATCTACTTTTGCGAACGTGACTCTTCACGTTCGCAAAAGTATAAGCATGCATATGCATATATGCATAATGCTTATATATTTCACAATGCTTCATAGGACTGCGTAGATATTACAATATTTATTTTATTTTATTGGTACAGGCATAATAGCATAGCATTTATAGCATCCTGAGGACTATAGCTGAGAGGTTCTCTTCTCATTTATGGGAGAGTATTATAAAGAAAGTTTTCAGTTAATTAGTTTACTAACAATCTTTATGTATTGTACTACTAACTGATATGGATTAAGTTATCTGAAATAAATGGTTTTATTATTTATTTATTTATTATAATAACAATTAATTGACTGTTGTTTTGCATTATAAAATGATTAACATAGTAGGTTTTGCTAGCCAATTAATCTAAAAAAAATATGCACAACATTAAAATGTACTAAAAATAGATTTAAGAAAAGAGAACAAACAGTTAGTAGTTTAGTATTATCTAAAAAAACATACGTTATTCAACCTGGAAAAATGACACCCAATACTTGAGTCTTAAATAAATATTATTTGTAATACATTCGTTTGGCAATCATAGTGTCCTTTGGACTGGGAAAAAGGAAATTGAGCGATGCAAATAAATTGTCGTAAGTAGGTGAAAGTGAGTAGCCGGATGGCGCAGTGGTTATTAAGGGCCCTATTACATTTTGACCGTAATTTTTGCATAAAATGCCCAATTTCGGCGTTCTTGTTCAGAGAAACTGAAACCCCTAGGCAATTTTGACTTATTGTATGGTGGAGAATAGTTTTTAGTATAATTCGTAGCGGCCTCGCTTATTCCAATTTTCCCTTATCTATTTATACTATAAAGCCAATTCCGAAGCTAGTTCTCAATTAAATACGCTGACGGCAATTTTGAAGCTCGTAGATTTAACTACTGTACTATAATGAAAAATATATAATAAATAATATCTCTTAAATAGTGGTTAAGTTCGTAGCGGCCTCGGAATTTCAAAATATGAATGGAATTTCTACAAAAAAAATCCCATTGAAAGCCATAAAACGTTCAGATTTAGCTGTAAATATATCCTTACTCCATAAATATTATTAAGTTAAATGTACACCAGAATTAATGTTAGTTTATAAGATTTCAAATTATATACTTTTTTTAAAGATAAAAAATTATTAAACATCAAATAAATGTAATTACAACTGCACAAAATGCCACTTTTGCGATGCGTCCGTCGGCCGCTCGTAGTACTGAGAAAGCGCGAGTGCGCGCATTTTGTGATAGGCCTCTTAACGTGCTCTGCGATTGCTGATGTTAATCAATCTTCGCAAAGGCCGGTTGTCGGATGTGTGACCAATATACAGTTTTGAAGGTGCTCGAGATAATACTGTCTCGAGCACCATCGTGCTTCGGAATGCACTTAGACTCGCTTTTTCCCAGGATAACAGATAACATTGAGAAATATAAAAAAGCAAAAATATAAAGAAAAGGAACGTGCATGTGTGTGTATGAGGGTGTGAGTGTGAGTGTTAGTGTGTGTGTGTGTGTGTGTTAGAGAGAGTGTGTGTGTGTTTATGTATTTACTCAAGATCTTATTAGGTTAATTTGTTTAATATTATATAATATTAGGTCCTTACCTATGAAATTGACGTTTTGTATGAAGATTTTTTATAAAATTTTATTTTTCATACTAACGTGTGGGATGCAACCTGTGCTGACACCGTGGCTCCCTCGCATGTTCGCGCCACTTCACTTCATGTGGGGGCTGCTGCGGTAAGCGCTGAAAATCGCAAACGGCACAAATACGCAAACCTAGGTCCAAATTATTTATTTGTTCCGTTTGCGGTGGAAACAATGGGTCCATGGGGGCCGGAGGCAAAGCATCTAGTTAAAGAGTTAAGTGCTCGCCTTATCGAGGCCTCCGGTGACAAGAAGGCTGGCAGCTACCTCTGCCAGCGTATTAGTTTGGCAATCCAAAGGGGCAATGTTGCCAGCATTCTTGGGACCGTTCCCATGAGCCCACAGTTGGAGGACATCTTTTATTTATAGGTCTTTATTTTTTAATTTTCTAATTATTTTTCAGGTTTTTTTTTCAAGTTAAATTAAGTAATGTTATAATTTATTCTTACAATAGTAAATGACCTCTACACTGACCCTGATAATTAGATGGCTCCAAGACAACAACCTTAACGTTTTTTTAATTTCCTTAGCATCTATTTATTTTAACATTTTAACACTATAAAAAATGTAGAGTAGTGTTTTTGTTTTACTAGCTAAATATAGCAGACATTAAAAAGAAAAAAAGTCAAGTTCCTTCAAAGCTTCAATGAAACAAAAAGACAATTCCGCGAACATAAAAAGTAGTCAATAAAAAAAAAATGGGCGATAAAGACACAAAAATAATAATCATTGTTATTACTGAAGCCTAAGTAACATAGTCCTAATTAAAGGTGTATAATTATATTAACAACCGGTATTAACTTTTAGAACTTTTAGACCTTTTAATAAGTGAGAAAAAAACGTCAATTTCATAGGTTAAGGACCTAATATTATGTATTTGTGTCACTTTTTTTAAAAGGTTTTCAATTTCCCTTTTGCCCTTTTTGACTGATTTTAAAAAGAACAACTATGGGAGCAATTCCCCTCTTATTGCAATGTTTAGGTGTTACAATGAGCTATCTAAATGTCATGACCATGAGGAAATAGATATATTAAGCAACAAACTGGTTTATTTTAAGAAGTGTGTTAAATTGTACTTCAGTTCTCGTAAATAGACCTTAAAATTAAAATTTTACTTTTTAGAAAAAATATTTTTTTTTAAATGTTTTGTTGTTTTGTTTTTTTTTTAATTTCTGCTTTTTATTTTTTGGTATATGTTGTGCGTACCTATAATTTAAATATGTATATACACGTTTTAATGATTATATAAGTTAAGATAAATGTTCTGTATGTATTTAGTTGGTAAGCCTATTCTAATAAATAAATAAATAAATAAATTTCTTCGTAGGTTTGTTCCTTTAGCCATTCTGTTATTATTTTTTTGCATTCTGACGTTTGTTTAAGGTATATGTTTAATTTCTTATTTACAGCGTTATAGATAACTGACGATCGGGTAGTGTATTGACGTTCAGCAAAAACCGTACGAATGGGTCGATAAGGTGCTACATTGTATTTACGTCTTTTCTTTTGTTTTGTTTAAATTTTTTGTATGTGATTCTATGTTGTTTGTTGCCAAATTTTCCTACCATAAATTACGCTTGTCCATACACCACTAATTTCAAAGTTATAAATAAACGGTAAGGAGCTTGATTGTGCAGTGGTTAACGCGCCCGGTCTGCGAATGCTGAGGTTAAGCAACTTTCACAAAAACCGGTCGTCGGATGGGTGACCAAAAATTTATAATCTCGAGCTCCTCCGTGCTTCGGAAGTCACGTAAAGCCGTTGGTCCCGGCTGCTTTAGCAGTCGTTAACAACCACCAATCCGCACTGGGCCCGCGTGGTGGTTTATGGCCCGTTCTCCCTATCCATCCATAAGGAAGGCTCGTGCCCCAGCAGAGGGGATATAAAATGAGCTAATGATGATGATGACGATGAAAAAACAGCAAATTGACTTTAAATAACTATTCGGACCTTATTCTTTGTTTATTTGTAAGGGTTCTAAAGTTTTTCCGAGATCACTCTTGATTAACACGTCAAGGTTACCGACCTACATTAGTTAAAGTCAATTTGCGTATTCAAGAGAAATAAGTATTTGATTCTCAAACATATAAGCGTAGACAAAATAACCTTTAAAGCAAAGCTGTAAGTAAAAAAAGGAACCTTATAACGACGAACGGTCAAACTGTCAATGAACACAAATTAAATTGAGTGCCTTAATTAAGCCTTAATACAGTACAGACTCAATACAGTATTAATCAGCTTAACGAAATTTACATAATTTTAATACAATATTGTCCAAACTGAATTAACTAATTGTTTATTACGTTAAATTATGTATACGTTGAAGTTTAAATAATTGCGGGACTGCTAATTATGTAAAAAATCGAAGGAGTAATGATAGAGTTTTTTTTTTTAATTGATGGCTTCGTGCTATTAGCACATTTAGCCAGTGTCAAAGTAATTTATCAACAAGTAATACATAAATAAACAATATTTCCATATGATGATGATGAATGATAATAGAAATGGGAAGTGAGAAATGATATACCCCTCAACCCCTCGAGTATCTCAGTAAAGATGTGGGGCTTTACTAAGTCCTCACGCGAGCTTCTTGAGAGGATTTGAAAAGTGACGTTGCACTGTTTTGTTTCATTTGCCAGCATTTATGCACACTCACGAACACTTAACGGGTAATGATAGAGTAGCGGGTTATTAATTATAACTAGTGGTCGCTCAGTGGTCGAAATTCGACCGTAATTTTATTAAGGCTGCACGGATTGATTGTATCCTAAGCAATGAAAAATTAAAAAAGACAATGTGAGTATGGATTGGCATTGACAAATTTCGGTCACTCCTCTTCCATTTTTGAATTTTTTGAAAAGAGTATTTATGCCTGTGTATGTTTCATATACATGGTAGAGTGTCTAATGTTTGTTTTATTAATTTAATGTATTTTTTATGCATAATTTAAAAAAAAAACCATTAATATTCTGTACTCTTTCTCTATATACAACCTTATTTTTAGTTTATACGAAAATCGAAACATGGGTCAAATATTTTCATTTAAAGAATCAGTACAAAAAAATATATCTTGAAAACTCACGAAGTTACAAGCTTTTTGTGCTGTCCCGTTGTGAGTTTTTAGTATGGTATACTTTATTTGAGATTTTGTAAATATTATTTGGTCAAAATGTAACATGGTATAAAAATATTAAAATCGATTCTATTACTGATTCTGAATAAACAGTTTTCAGGTTTCGTTTAAACTGAAAATAACACACACAATAACACAGGTGCGAAATATCATACTCCTCCGTCCGCGCAATTTTCGTAAAAAGGGGTACAAAGTTTTTACTTTACGTATTAATATATAGATAAACAAAATAACAATAAAAGATCAGCTTGCGTTTTTTTCAAAGTATAACTTTTTTTTTTATATCTTATGGTAAGCACTGGACCTTCACCTTACGAAGTGATGATAATGATGGAAGCGCATTACACCCGGACTCCTCAAATACTGAGGCACTGTCTATCTTATCTCAAGCTGCCGGAACACAGCAATGATATAAACATTGATGTCATGGCGACATATTTAGATAAGATGGTGGTAGCTAGCCAGGCGGACAAGCCCTACCACCAACCAAAACCGAGTACATATACATGTACAGTCAACAGCAAAAGTAGATGATGTTTACTAGATTTCAAAATTAAGTTTCGATAGTGTAAGTCGGTATTTTCTATATAACTACAGTCAAAGTCTGCAGGCACTAGTAGACACTTGAAGGCTTTCGATATGCGTTTAAAAAGTTTTGATTTTCATACTGATTTCATATTTTGAAATGTGACCAATCATCAGTTACCTTTGCTGTTGATTGTACCCCCCTCTGAGAATCGAACCCGGGACCTCTGGGTCTAAACCGGTGGCCTTAACTACTAGACCACAGAGGCGATTAAAAACTAAAACTAACCATAAAGTTATTTTACCATTAGGTTTTACCTGGACGTTAAAATAATAACTTTTTAGAAATCACTGTTTGATGATCAGTATCAATTGGCAAGTTACTCTATTGGAAATAAATTATTCTACTAATAAGTACAAGAGCGAATTATCACTCACGCGCCTACTGATAGTTTTACTTATAGTCCATACTTAAGCAGTGTTATCTGCGAGTTGTGCTCTTAGTGCAACGAGAAGTGAGCGAGCTTACAGCTCCGGTAACCTATCTGGATATGTCCACGGGGCAACTAGCTCGAGACACTAGTCTTAAAAGTACCGGATGAAGGATGCGTACCGGCGTGTTCTGATCTGGCGTTATAACCTGTCGTAGATGGTCCCTTGTGCTTGCGTAAGGAAGTCTGACACCTAACTTTATAACCGTAAAGTTGAGTTGAGTGTCAGTATAAACTTTAAAGTAGTGTGTAGCAGAGTCCATGCTTATGGCAAAACCTTAGGTAGGTAAGTAATATAATCTAAAAAGCTTGCAAATTGGAAATTTGACTTGAAGTTTATTTAATGGGTGTAACCGTCCAATGAGTTTAAAAAAATCTTTAATTCATGACATCTGGACCTAAAATTTACAAATTCAATTACATCACAACAGTTTGGCGGTAGGCTGACTATCACATAAAGAGCCTTATTAAAGAGTATAGTAACCGCTTCTATGGTCTACTGGTTAAGACTATCGGTCTTAGACCCAGAGGTCCCGGGTTCGATTCCCAGCAGGGATACTTTGTGTACTCGGTTCGGGTAATAGTAAGACTGGTTTGTCTGCCTGGCTTTCTTCCACCATCTTATCTAAATATATCGCCAGAGAATCATTGTTTATAGCATTGTTGTGTACCGGCAGCTATAGATAAGATAGCCGGTGTCTCAGTAGTTATGGATTTCGGGTCAAGTACGATTCCACCTTTGGCCTTATCATCACTTACCGTTAGTTGAGATGAAGGCTAAGTACTTACCCGTAACTTATAAAAAATGGTTGGAATGTATTCCATTTTTTGTTCCCGTCAGGTAAACTTAATTTCAAATAAGACTAAAAGTTTATATGAATCCTTTATCCTTTATTGTACATTAAAATTACAGTCCAAATTACATTATAAAAACATATACAAGGGTGAGCTTATCTCTAAAAGAGACCAATTGTCGACCATAACATAAATAAATACCTTACATATAAATTTAACGTTTTATGTAAGGACCTTGATATATTTCATCAAAAATTATATTCATTCTTAAATAGTATCAAATGTTCAGAAAGCGTTGGCTTGCTTCTTACTATGAAATAAGACTGAATTAAGAATGGTACCTACTTTTATATCTTTTTTTCTCTCTTTATTTTAATATATTTAAATTGAATGTTGTGCTCGGTTGTTACTGAAATGCAAATTTAGAAATATCATTGTACCTATGTAAAAAATTGTATGTTTTGATTTGTATTTTGTTACCGTACCAAAAATAAATAAATAAATGAATAAATACCTATATTTATTATATTTGTTTATAAGTGCTTCAAAGTAGGACTACGGACTAAATTTTAGTCCATAGCGTGCGTGTTGCTTTCGTGGACGAAGTCGTGGGCGGACTGTTTGTTTCTGTATATCATCATCATCATCATCAGCTCATTTTATGTCCCCACTGTTGGGCCTTCCCTTATTGGATAGGGAATACAGGCCATAAACCAGCACGCGGGCCCATGTTAAACTTACATGTAAAATTAATAAGGCACAGTTCCACCGTGAACGGGGCCGAAGAGTGTCTGTGGTGAACGGATATTTGCATGTAAAAGAAAATTGATTTTACATAAAGTGAGGCTCGTATAGCGAGGAGTGCGTGCCTATACCTATTATTTTTTGTTTCATTTGCCTATGTATGTCTATTAGGTATTTAACTTTTAAAAGTTATAAACTTTGAAATGATGTTACTTATTGTAAACATATTTTTACTGTGTATTAGTTAATAAGTAGGTATAATAGAAAGCAATATAAATTTATATGAAGAAAAAAACTTGAAATTAATAGCAAATACATATATAAATATATATTTAATTATGAACAATTTCATTGCTTTTCTTTCATGTTTAATTTTTTTATCTATATCGTAGTTGTATCTGTCTCGTGCTCTAATTAACACTAACTACTCTCTTTGTAAGCGAAAATGAGTCTTATTTAATAACGATCACTCTGCCATTAATACCCAAACTATTTTTTTTTTAAATATTAATGATCGATTAGAATAGCTAAATTTTTAAATAAGTAGTTATAAGCAGTTTTCTATTTTGTTATAAAATCACCGTCTACTTATGCTAGCAATGATCCGTCAATGTCATTAAATTGCTAACATACAAAATAAGTATTCTCTCTAGCTCTACCAGCTTCGAACAATTCATGAACTTCCACACGAGTGGTAGGTACGTTTAGAGGAGTGAGGCTTCAATAAAGTCGTGTTGGTAGTCAAGTGAAACGTGCTGCGAAATCGAGGTTCAAGTGGCCTTCGACAAATTGCTCGCAAGACCTACAGTACTGATTTATATTCTACAGGTTTCACGATGTCAAATTTGAAAATCAGAGCTACCGAAGTTCAGTGACTTTGTCTGGCAAATTAGGAGCTAAATTATAAGCATTAATTTGGAATCAGTACAGCGTTTATTTAAATTAACATAATTGCTGAAAAAGTCAAAATAATTCGGTCAACTCAACCGTTATAAATGCTTGCTGGTTTAATCTGGAATCTTTTGGCTAATGTTTTTAATTTTCCGCGCCATGATTATTTATAATTAATTAATCAAAATATTTTTATAGAAACTTTTTTGAAATTGGGTATTTTTTGCTTGTTAAATCAGTTTGACTAACGAAATCAACAGCATACCTACCTATAGATAGACTAACCAGGGGTAACTAATTAAATAAATATACTTTGTGAAGTTTAAACTTTTCTTTGTGAGAGAAGAAAAGATTATCAAATTGCCCTACCCATATGATAGTTGAAGAAGAGAACTGATTTTAAATACTTTCCATTACGACTATTTTGTGTGACTATATATACAACCAAACCGTACAAAATACCGTAGTTAAAGGGTGACACTAAGCAGAGTTGTGTGGACATCAACCAATAATAGAGTCCCTTTATTTTAATGGCTCTTCTCCGCTCCGCAGAGCAGTCATGAGCGGCGTCGTATTTCTAAGGAAAACCGTAAAGTACACATGTAGCTGTGTTGGTTGATTTTCACACAGCTCAGTTCCGGACCGCTCTGTCCCGCTACACAGCTCAGCTCCGCACCGCTCTGTCCCGCTACAAAGCCCAGCTCCGCACCGCTCTGTCCCGCTACACAGCTCAGCTCCGCACCGCTCTGTCCCGCTACACAGCTCAGCTCCGCACCGCTCTGTCCCGATACCCCTCTCTGCACCACCACAGCGATTATCTCCGCAAAGCTCCGATTCAGCTCAGCTGCGATTCTGCGCTCCACCTCAATGGGGTTTAGATGTGGATAAAGCTGCACCGCCCAGCTCTGCCCAGCTCAGCTTCGCATCAATGGAGTGTCACCCTTAAATCAGAGCTAAAATGTTGCAGCTCAATATTGATACTCGCAGAAAACAAATGAAGAATTAAAAACTCTTTTGTATCCTTCTCTATCTATCTATATTGACCTCCGTTCAAGGTTAGGTAAAACAGAAAAAATCATTAGGTACCTACCTACCTACCTAGATTATAATCGTATTCTGATTTTTAAATAAAATATATTTGTACAAGAAGGTCGCATACAGAAATCAAAACAATTTCTATTAACCGTTAACCTCTACCTCCAATTCCCAACGCTACCAAGGAAGGTGCACTCATATGAGTCGCGCCCTTACCTTAAATTTATTTCCCTATTTCGCGTGTAATTTTGATCCAATGTTGACTAAATTTTCATTTGCCGAGTGTGCTTAAAGGGGCGACGCGACATTTTCCTTGTAGCAATTTGTAAATAGCTTTGGCTTTACACTGAGGACAGATGAGGTAACGATTCGTGGAATTAAATCTTTAACTTTGCCGCTAGTGGCGGTTTTTAAACTTAGATACTTACTTTCTTACAAACTGAAGATTTTATAGAATTAAATACTGTATAGTTGTTGTTGTTGTTGTCATAAGCGTCAGTCTTATAAATTACTATAGATTGTATGATGTGGATTAGATGAATTTTAATAAGAAACTTTTTTTTATGAACGTAAAATATTATATTTAACCTATATTTTTGTACCATTATACGACGTTGTATAAAGTAGTCGCATAAACGTCTACCTAACCTATACACGGGCACCACTATACGACGTTTTTAATACAGTCGTAAAAACGTTTACTTAAACTATATTTTTGTACCATTATACGACATTGTGTAAAGTAGTCTATGTTACCGATGATGTAACCCGCAAGAAATGTAGCATTCTATTAGTGAAAGATGTTTTTAGAATTAGACCAGCAGTTCCAGAGGTTATCCCCCTCAAACAAACAAACAAAGTCACAAACTTTAGCTGTTTATTAATAGTAAAGATATAGATTGACTGTAATTTAAACAAAACATTAACAAATGGTTGGTGGGTTTTAAAGTAAACAGCCTATATAATTGTCCCACTGCTGGGCAAAGGCCTCCACATCATTGAAATCAAGTCATCGCTACAATGTACATATTATTTGCCCGACCTGGGAATTGAACCCGGGACCTTCAGGTATCGGGCCGAGCGCTCTGCCACTCAGCCACCGAGGCGTTGGAGGTGGCGGGTTTTAACGACTACTATTTAACGACAACGACCGGGACCAGCGGGTTAACCTACCTCCACGGAAGAGCTCGAGATATTTTAATTTGATCACGCATCGGTGATTTCTTTTGCATTAGTTGCTTATCTTATAAGATCGCAAGCGGAAGCTAGAGCAATCGAGCTCCTTAGGCAATATTTAATTATTAAAATAATGTTCAAGTTGCCACAGTATGCGGTGTTTTTGTTTTTTATTAGATAAATATAATTGCTGGTGTTAAGTAACTTTCGCTAAGGCCGATCGTCGGATGGGTAACTAAAAATGTATCACCTCGAGCTCCTCTGTGCTTCGGAAAGCACGTCCAGCCATTGGTCCCGGCTGCATTTGCAGTCGCTAACATCCACCAATCCGCACTGGGCCCGCGTGGTGGTTCATCCCCGATCCGATCCGAACCCCTCGGAGAATCTAGTAGGGCACGGGGACACGCACTATAGTAAGTGATGCCGTTCCCTCTAGAAAACCTCTGACGTTGCTTCGTTTCACACGGCTTGAGGAACCCTTTAAGGTTCTCGCCGCCCCCAAAAAAGCCCGATGAAGCTGAAAATGCCCAGTCACAATCAGCAAACTCTCTTAAAAAAAGGGGTGGTTCATGTCCCGTTCTCTCCATCCATCCTTAGGGAAGGCTTGTGCCGTACAGTGAGGACATAAAAAATTGCTAGTGATGTAATAAAAAAAAGAGGAGCTCGATGGCGCAGTGGTTAACGCGCCCGGTCTGCAAGTGTTGAGGTTAAGTAACTTTCGCAAAGACCGGTCATCGGATGGGTGACCAAAAATTTATCATATCGAGCTTCTCCGTGCTTCGGAAGGCACGTAAAGCCGTTGGTCCCGGCTGCATTAGCAGTCGTTAACACCAATCCGCACTGGGTCCGCGTGGTGGTTTATGGCCCGTTCTCCCTATCCGTCCATAGGGAAGGCTCGTGCCCCAGCAGTGGGGACATAAATGAGCTGATGATGATGATGATGTAAAAAAGTAAGTATTCAGAACATACTGAAGAATAATCTAATACATGAAGAACGTAGCTTTAATCCGAACCTCGTACCTAATTGTAGACGTGATGCTCCCCTCTGTCACGCGCTAATGTTCACTTAATTACTTTTCTTGTTAGTTGATTGTGTGCAATGGCCCTTATGGCCCTTTCCATTGTTTGTAAAGGTGTTTCCAAACGTGTATCTTACGGCACGGCGTTCCAGCGAAAAATTTTTTGGGACATCGTAATTAATCAGTAACATTGCAAGACAACAACTTGTGTGAACTATTTATTGACCTACAATTAGTTTATGGAATGTTATTGCGAATTACGAATATTACTATTTATTTACTTTGTGAGCGAAATTAACTCTGGACGGGTTCTGGTATGGGATGCAACTTGTGTCGATACGCTTGCACCGTCCCACATTCCAAGCACTTCTGTTAGCGCTGGCGCGGCTGCAAATCATGCAGAGAACCTCAAACGGCGAAAGTATGAGAATCTGACTGGGGATCTCATATTTGAGCCGTTTGGGGTAGAGACTTTAGGTCCATGGGGCCCGGGTGCTCACAAACTCTTTAAAGATATTTCTATTAAACTAGTAGAAGCCACCCGGGACCCCAAAGCTAGCAGCTACTTGGGCCAGCGTATAAGCATAGCTATCCAACGTGGCAATGCTGCTAGCTTACTGGGCACTCTGCCTGATGGGGATGATTTGGGGCAAATTTTTTATTTATAGTTAATAGTAGATATAGTTTATAGTTGTTTGTAAGTTTAATTTTAAGTAGTTTTATTATTATCTTATTTCTTCTATGTACCAACTACTCGTAAATTATATTGTATTTGTTGTAAGTAAATTATATAATGTCTACTCAAAAGAAAGACAACTTTTGTACCCACACCAAAAAAAAAATTACATCTCTATGGGATCCGCAATTTTAGTATGTACTCGATAAGTTTATCACTTCCTGAGAAAGTTGGACTTGATAGACGGACACATAAACCGGGGGAGAATAAAATCTATAATATATGAGTAATACATTGAATATTGATAGTTGTCGCAGACGGGGACAATCATCAACCAAGCGACCGTGGCTAGCTCAATTAAATCCGCACTCTCTTTGGTTGGTGATTGTCCCCGCCTGCGACAACTATCAATATTCAATGTATTTATAAATACTTATTTACTATAGATTTTATTATTTATGTATAGGTATCGGACAAGGAAATATTTCACGTTGCATTCAACATTGCTCAAATTGAATTCTGGGATCTTAGAGCTTGTTTTTTTTCTTTTCAATTTTTTCTCTTAGCAGTTGTTTTTTATGTTAGTCCGGTTTTTAACGAGTATTATAATTGTTTTTATATAGTTGTTTTAGCAGTCGGGTTTTTTATAGACTAGTGGTCGCCCAGTGGTCGAAATTCGATCGTAATTTTTATAAAAACTTTACTAAACAAAATTTTATTAAGGCTGCACGGATTGTACCTTAAGCAATAAAAAAAATAAAAAGATAAAATGTGAGTTTGGATCATGTTTAGAATGGCATAGACAGATTTCGGCCGCTCTTCTTCCATTTTTGAATTTTTTGAAAATGTATGAAACAATGTTTATTCAATTTAATGTATTTTTTATGCATAATTTAAAAAAAATATTAACATTCTGTACTCCATCTCTATATAAACTACAACTTGTTGATTTGCATTCACGCCATATTCATAGCAGCAGTCGTATTGCTTATACTTATTACAAATAAATTATAAAAAGAATATGAAAAAATAATAATCATATTTTCAAAATCTGTAAATACGAATCGCACGTCTGCGTAGCACTAAAAAATAAACGCTCGTTCGCGTACGCCCGCTCACCCGACCACGAGTAGGTAGCAACAAGCTCGAGCTTCGCGGCGCGCCCGCAGCTTTGTCGGCGCGGCGAGCGCCGGCGGCCGGCGGGCGGCGGGCGCACGCCGCACGCATCAAAGCCAGTGTGCCGCGCAACCCCGAACGAGTGACACATTTCTTAGCCCTAGCGAATTTGGAGCGAAACGTGTTCTTAGGTGTGTTGTTTGTGTGTGTAAAAAAAGTAAAATGACGGAAAATTATTCTAACGTAGAACTTGTGGAGATGGTGCGATTATACGCAATTAGTGGGAACAGTCTACGTCGAGCCGTGGTCATGTTTGTGGAAATGTTTCCAAACAGACCAACTCCATCGCGCGAGGTAATGCTTGCTGCCACGCAACGACTGAGGGATCATGGCCAGTTCAACGTTCCTCGACATGCGCATGGTCGCGGCAGTGTGGGCCTCTCAGTCGATTTGCAAGAGCAAATACTCGAATACTTCGAAAGGGAACCACGTGCCAGTACTCGTGATGCTGGCCGCCACTTCAATGTCCACCACACAACAGTCTGGCGGCTTTTCTTAAGTCGGAGCAACAGCACCCGTTCCACTTCAGAAGAGTTCAAGAATTGAACGAGCAAGATCATGCCGCCCGGGTCACTTTTTGTCACTGGGTACTAGAACACCGAGAAGCCAGCATTCTATGGACGGACGAGTGTATGTTTACGCGCATCGGTGTTTACAACGTCCACAATGAACATTGGTGGGCTCACCGCGAACAGAACCCGCATAAGACCAAAAAAGATTCGTTCCAGCATAGGTTTAGCATCAACGTGTGGGCTGGCATTGTTGGTGGACATTTACTCGGGCCCTATTTCATCGAGGGTTATCTCAACAGCAACTCGTATTTGCAACTTTTGCAGCACGTAGTTGACGTAATGCTTGACGACGTGCCACTAGCTCTTCACCGGAATCTCTTTTACCACCAGGACGGGGCGCCTCTGCATTATGGACGCCAAGTGCGCGATTATTTGGACGAAGTGTTCGGAACCGAGTGGATTGGTCGAGGTGGGCCAGTGCCCTGGCCTCCGAGGTCGCCAGACTTGACTCCTTGTGACTTTTATTTGTGGGGAGACATAAAAAGAATTGTTTATAAAGACGAAATCACGAGTGTTGTGCAGTTAAAACAAAATATTTTAATGGCTTTTGAGAGTGTAAGGTCAAATCGTAGTGTGCTGCAAAAGTTACCTAGAAACTTAAGGCGCCGTGCTCATTTGTGCATAGAACGTGAAGGTGCCCACTTTGAGCAGTACCTGCGAGTATCTTAAACATGATCAGTAAGTACCTAATAATAGTTTATTGCAACAAAGTATACTTATGCGTAAGAGTAAGCCACTTTACCACAGAATACATAATAGTACCTACAAGTTTACGTAAGTTCATCGACTTAATGTCCGCCCGCTGCGCTCTTATGTACCTACTACGGTCTGCACCCCTATTCTCGTCAGTCGACGGTAGCTATTCTAATTTACACTGAGATCATTTTATTAATCAATCGGTTCCTTATTACTTTCTCCGTGTTAAAAGTATTTTTTAGTCATTAAGTGTACCAATTACGATCAGCTGTAAATTTATGGCGGGAATGCAAATCTACAACCTGTATAAGTGTGCGAAATTTCATACTCCTCCGTCCGCGCAATTTTCGTAAAAAGGGGTACAAAGTTTTTGCTTCACGTATTAATATATCGATTGCTCGGCAAATGCCTCCACTCCACCTGATGTTAAGTGGAAATGAAGTGCAGACTCGAGGACAACTGGTGCAGCGTGAAACTACACAGCATCAATCACCCTCACCCTGCTGGCCCACAAGGTGCCTCTTCACGCCTCGTTTGAAGGACCCCATGTCATAGGAAGGAAGGAAAACGTCTAAGTAGCTTTTAAGGAATTTATTGTAAGAAATCCAATGCACACAGTCAATAAATTGCATGGTACAATGCAATTACCCTACATTAATGTGCATTTGCATAAAATGCCAATATTTTGTCTCGATCTGGTATTTTATAGCTTAAACAAGAAACAAAGTTTACCCATAAGATTTTCCTCAAGAATATTATGTAGGTAGATATTTAATTCAATCAACAGTGGCATCTGGGCTTGTCCTCATAAACAAAAGCATTTAGTGGCCTATTGCGAGTTGATAACGACACCATCTGAGCAGTAAGTGACATAATATTGTATCGATTTTATATGAATTGTTAATGTATTATTATTGTTTTTTAGGGTTCCGTACACAAAGGGTAAAACGGGAACCCTATTACTAAGACTCCGCTGTCCGTCCGTCCATCCGTCCGTCCACCTGTCCGTCTGTCATCAGGCTGTATCTCATGAACCGTTATAGTTAGACAGTTGAAATTCTCACAGATGATGTATTTATGTTGCCGCTATATTAACAAAACAGAATGAAATAAATATTTAAGGGGGCTCCCATACAACAGACATGATTTTTTTGCCGTTTTTATAGATAATAGTACGAAAAAATATGGTTTTTCAGATCACAGAGGTGTACTGTTTTCAGCACCCCTCTTAATAAATAATCTAAAAGAATTCTCTACTTGTAAAAGATTGTTCAATGATTCCAATATAAATAAATTAAAAATTGAGCTCTCAACTGTCGATTGGGATAAAATACTGAATTCTAACAGAAACATAAATGATAACTATAATATATTTAGTGATACTTTACAAAAGGCTTTAAATAAATGTATACCAAAAAAGCTTATAAAAATAAAATTAAAACCTAAGAATCAATACCTAACAGTAGGACTAAAAACTTCATGCCGTAATAAAAGATTCCTAAAGTCATAATGTTATCTAAAACAAAAAAACAAATCTTTGAAAATTTATTTTAAAACCTATTGTAAAATACTTAAAAAAGCTGTAAATAAATCTAAGAAATTAAATAACAAATTAAAGTTCGAAAACTCCCAAAACAAAACTCAATCAATGTGGCAAATCATAAATAACGAAACAAATAAAAACCCTAGGAAATATAAAAATATATTACTTAAAACATCAGAAAAAAAAACTATTAGTGACCCGAAAGAAGTGGCTAATACCTTTAATGACTTTTTTGCATCAATTGGAAATTCACCTTTATGCCCTACTAATACATTGGAAACTTCTGCCATAAGCAACGTTGAAAATACTTTTTTCCTTAGTCCTGTAGAACCTAAAGAAATTAATATTATATTAAATCATCTTAAAAATAAAGTATCGTTTGGGAATGACGAGGTCCCACTTATTTTAATTAAAAGATGCGCTAACTTATTAACCCATCCTTATACATTACTGACCAACCAATCTTTCTCAGAGGGTAGGGTCCCGGACGCCCTAAAAATATCTAAAATTAAGCCAGTCCATAAAAAGGGCGAAACAGCTGACATCAATAATTACCGACCAATTGCATTGCTTCCAACGTCATCAAAAATATTGGAAACGGTCATGATAGGTTGATTGTACTCATTCTATGAAAAATTTAACATCTTACATGAACATCAAATGGGTTTTCGGAAAAACCGCTCCACCACGTTGGCGATATACAAATATATGCAAAAGGTTTTAGACGAAATAAATAATAAAAAAGTTGCAGTAGGCCTCTTGCTTGATATGAGCAAAGCCTATGACCGAGTTAATTTTAAAATCTTATTGGATAAACTATATCAAACAGGAGTCAGAGGAGTAGCCCACGATTGGTTCAAATCCTATCTCAGTAACCGCTGCCAATATGTAGAGATCGAAAACATAAACTTTGAGACAGGTAAAATATCATACATTATACGTCTTTTCAATTTTATTGTTTACACTAAAAAATATTATATTTAAAAATATTACGAATTGAGGGTTTGTGGGTACCTAGAAGACGAACCGAATAGTAAAATAAATAAAGCATTTTTGCGTGTACGCCTCTATTGTATGAGACCCACGAATATATTTATAACTCAATATCACCAGGGTGATTGTGCTAGTTTCATTCGCCATTCAATCATGTTAGCGAAAAAGAGAATTAGTATGTCACAATCCTCGTAGTATGCTACCAGAAACCTCAAATGCCATAGAAATTGAGTCGAATGGCTTATGAAACTCACAAAAGGTACCCTGGTATCTGTGTAGTTTATTAAAAAAAAGCCTTCTCGATTATATATAAGTAAAATAAAAAATAGTATAACAACTATAAATAAATGAATAGCTTAATGCTCTAAGATGAATAGGCTCTGTAATAACTATGCGAAATAAACCTTAGTACGAAAACCTATTTGCATAAAGACTTTTATAATCTAAGTACATTGACATGTACCGTCATCCGTCAAACTTGGCTTTGGCATTCCGTCATGATCACCACAACCAATAAATCGTACAAAATCTTCTAAATTTACATATCTTCTATTTTAAGGACTGTTTTTTTATATATATTTTTTGCAATCATGGCGATGGCAGAGAAGAAGAATGAATACCCGCCGAGCGTGGAGGCGGACCGCCGGCTTTTACCCTTCGAGACTTGGGAAGACTACTTGGATTCCCTCATTGAGATAGCTGATCTGAGGAACTTGCGGAGTATCACTTCCTCTCGAACTATAGCAGCTCTTGGCTACAGGTAAAATAAAATAAAGTAAAACGTTTTTACAAAAACATAAAATTGTTGAAAAAGTTTCCACAAGCAGGATTTGAACCTTTTGACATACCGACATACTCCCAATTGAGCTATCGTGGTTCTAACCAGCCCACAAAATTTGCGTTAAAATTATATTTAAACAAAATAAAAACATTTTATAAAAGGTCTTTATTTAAGAAAGCTCACTACTTAGAAAGTATTTTGAAATACTTAGAAGCTTTTCTAGTACCACCGGTTCGGAATGCAAGAATACTCAATAGTTTTTCCCTTAAGATGTCTATTGTTGATATATGTGTAAATCGAATATATCCTTACCCTTGTGCGTGGTGTATAATGTATTATCAAAACTTCTCTGCTTGGGATCCTTCTTAATAAACCTTTACTTTTTATAATAGTACCATCATTTATTTACTTATTACCTTTCTTCTAAACATTTCTAATAAACAATTCTCCAAGACTATATATAAAACATTATGTAAACAAACCAATTTCAATCAAAAGACAATAGCAACTAACATTTTCCACAAGACGACAACTTCAAACTATTTCAAAATGTTCCATACATATATTTATTTTAACTCAAATAACTTCCAGCCAGTGAATTACCATAGACATAAAATTCTATAAAACCTATATTCCAACATCCCCTCTGAATTTTATGTTTAATACAACTAAAATAATAACTCTTATAACTCCCATAACTTATTTAAAACCCAATTTAACTAAACCACCCAATACTAATCCAACTTTACAATTCGAATAGATACTAACCTCAAATCTCTACTAATTTAACCAATTCAACACACAATTAACTACCAACTCCATCATTAATAACTCCATCTCCAATTCCATCATCAATAACTTCCAACGATTCCATCATCAATAATTCTTCCAACAACTCCATCATCAATAATTCTTCCTATTCCTTTATCCGAAAAACTCCGTCACCAATGACCAATAATTATCTTCATCAATTTCCAACTAGCTTCATTACTATAAAATCACCATCATCATCAATACTTATCATCAATACTCATCATCATTACTCATCATCATTACTCATCATCATTACTCATCATCAGTATCTTCAACACAAATCATCAACGTCAGCAATGCTGTCTTCAAAATTCTCAGCATTGTCAACACCTTTAAAAATTATTTCATCACCAGCTCCAATCTCCGACATCATCAGCTCCAATCTCCAGCATCATCAGCTCCAATCTCCAACATTATACGTTCTCATCCTTTATTTTTTTAAATTTCGATACACATCACTATCATAGGATTTCCCCTCTTGATGTGTATCAATTCAAATTCCCCTTCTCAACATATTATGACGATATTATATATTAAATGACGCCATTTTTCCTTCTCAAAATAATATTTTCCGTCATTTTTAAATTCTCTTTTAAAATTTTCGATCTCGTTTTTCTTTTTCTCAATGATTATTACGCAATTTACTAATAAATTTTAGCACCATAAACATTTTTATTGTAAGACATTTAATATTATAAATCTAAAACAATGTAAAAATGTGATCAAAAAAAATAGAAATCAAAACGGTTTGTAGAAAAGACAGAGAGCAACTGCTAGTATCAAAATATAATAGCAACTAACATTTTCCACAAGACGACAACTTCAAACTATTTCAAAATGTTCCATACATATATTTATTTTAACTCAAATAACTTCCAGCCAGTAAATTACCATAGACATAAAATTCTATAAAACCTATATTCCAACAATGTCCTGCCCGGATGAACCGGGTAGCCAAAATTTTGATGGTTCAAGTCCCGCTCGCGGAAATATTTAACTTACTTTTCCTCAAATTTTAAAATTTTACATGTTTACTAAAACATTTTTAGGTCACAGCTCCACTTCCTCACCTTTCCCTGTCTTATGAATTACATGTTTTACATATCAATAATCAATCATACTAATATTATAAAGAGGAAAGCTTTTATTTTTGTATGTATGTTTGTAACGAAGAAACACAGGCTATATTAAAAAAAAATGTCCACCCGTGCGAAGCCGGGACGGGCCGCCAGTAATAAATAAATCGGTCGTTGTAGAGATCTTTGGAGAAGACCTTTGTCCAGCAGTGGACGTTTTTCGGCTGAGATGATAATGGTGATGATGATGAACCTATTAATAATGATTTAGTTAATTTAGAGCCAATGGGGACACACTATCTGAGAAGGAGTTCTACAAGCGTCGCGCCGTGATTCACGAGGTGGTTTTCCCTACTGTGAGATCATACGTGCTGGTCAGCGAGGGTGCTTCGGTGGAAGACCCCTTCAATAGGGAGCTGGCGGTGCGCGAGAGAGCCAACAGAGTCGGCATTTTACAGGTACTTATATGAGCCTGTACGCCAAGAACTCGAAAGCAAAAAGAATCGAGGTTCAGGAGAATAGGGACCTTATCGCTGAAAAGTTTCGGTAGGCAAGACATGACCCCAGCAGTGGCCCGTACTTCATTTACCAGGACCAAATTGATATTTTCGCTTTAAAAGGATAGATTTGTATTTATCTACCTAAAATAAAATACATAACATTTTATAATGAACTGGTTTCTTACTTCTTCTATCTGCTATTCTGTGGGTCAAGAGATGTTTCTTAACGATACTTGCTCTTCCGCAGTCCATAATCTTCGTGAGACACTTCACAAAAGGCGGCTTCGAGATATCAGGCTATATTGACTACGCGCACCGGCTGATCTCGGAGAACTGGGCGCCTTTCTTCAAGTCCAACAAGATGCTGTGGCCCAGGGACACCGACCTCGGCTACTACCATTGGCGACATGGCACTGTTAGGAGCAACATGAGCAGGAACTACAAGGTAACTGTTTTAGTTGACCAGGTTACAATCCTAAAAGCGGCAGCAACAGATCTTTTTTTGGAGTGTGTTTGCTGTTGACCTTAGACGGCCTTTAAAATGTCGCCGGACTTTTTTGGGAAGGCGAGAAACTTAGAGGGTTCCTCAAGCCATGTGATCGAAATACCGGCGGGGTTTCTAGCTATCTACGTTCCCAACTAGATTCTCCAAGGGGTTCGGACCGGATTTGAGCAGCGGCAGAGCGGCGATTGTGGCACATTCTTCAAGACGCTGTTGCCGCTATTATCAAGTTCCATAAACTGGATGACAAAGGAAGCTAAAAAAAGCTAGTTAGCTACAGACTCCTAACTTACTTATATTCAACGGACCAAAGGATTGATGACTTGAGTCAACACATTTCGATAACCAAACTGAAGTCTCCGAAAAAATGATAAAAATATTGAACATAATATAAAAATGCAAGATAATCACATCACACTACAGACTACAGGCCATCTTGAGGCATGAAATTATTCGAAACAATTCTGATATCGACTGGGACGCGTGTTTCTAAATCCGCATAGTTGTATATTCCTTGACTCAGTGTTAGGTTAGTTTGTAAATACTTCGTGCTGTGAGTGAACTAACCTTCTTAATATTATGCGGCTGAGAAGCTATTTCACGTGACACTTGATACTGCGCTTAGCTCAGTTGAAACTCCAACGGTAACGACGCTTAGGGCTCTTTTAATTTCGACGTTTGTTAACAACAAACGTCGAAATTGAAAGAGAGCCCTTAACTTACAATCTATACTCGTAGAACTTGGTTCGGCGGTTGCGATCTCGCAAGTGAAGCAACTTTTGCAATGTCTCGTCACTGGATGGGTAACCAAATTTTAATATCACGAGCAACTCCAAGCTTTGTATGTCACATAAAGCCGTAGGTACCGGTTGTCTTAGATGACTGTCGCCAGCCAGAATTGAACCAGTAGCTAGATTGTGACTCGAGTACCCGTCCTCCTCATGTGCTCTTCCATTAATTCATCCAGTCCATTGTACACGTGTGAAGGCCTGAGCTCATCACTAAGCTTTGCTGATGGTAATAATAAGTTAGAGTAGATCATGTTTTTTGCATGGCTTTGTTTGATGTTCCTTTCGTTTAAACAGCCCATCATGGATCCTGATAAGGGGTTATTGTACCAAAATCGCCACGATCACAAAATTATCTGCCCCGACCCACAGCAAGACCCAGGACAGAACACCACCAAGCAGAGAGTGTACTCACCCAGGTACACCCAGATAGAGATTTATGACCACGTTGTGAGGCGCAAGAGCTGATAGTCGGTTTTTTGTACCATCGTCGAGTGTAACATTGATCACAACTCCCTGTTGTTTGATGTTGTCTTTTATTTGTAAGACTTACGGTATGATCCTGGAGGTAGTAACATTAGAGTCGCCTAGAATACTAGGGACACCTATCAGCAGCTGCTTAAAGCCTCGCCCAAAACAGAGGCTGTCTGAGGTCGCCGGCAATTAACTCACACTAGCGCGGTGGGATAGGCAGAGACGGTGACGGTATGGTCGCAGTCTGCCCACGCGGGCACTACTGGTTAATGCTGTCAAATGATCAAGGTCAGCTTCATGTTTACTTCTTTAGTATAATGTCAAGACAATTGAACTGTCAATTTTGAAGTACCTGCGTTCTGTTGCGGGCGCCTGTAGGTTACGGCCTGCCCGCTCTTATTTGATATACTTCAAATTATAAGACTATCACATCCGACCGCGACCGTGCCCGCGACCGCAGACAGTCTCTGTTTGAGCGAGACTTTAGGAGCTATAGCTGTGATCAATGATACACTTTATTCAAAGAAACCACACATTGTCTCGATTTCCAAACAAGTAAAAGATGACTTTACGAAGCATGAATCAGAAAATAGCACGAGATAAAAATTGCTGGAGACAAAATGTCTGTTTATTATTTCGCAGTGGTTGTGTAGTGCAGATAGCTTTGTTATTTCATAAGAATATATGCCTCAATGAATAATTTTTTAGTTTTTTATATTGATTCAAAATATATAGCTTTATAAACTTATTTAACATGCAAGGAAAATAAGTAAACAAAATGAAATTAAAAATAAATGTCTTTTACTTCTTAAGTTTCTAGATCTATAGTAGTCTATAGTAGATAGTGCTATATACAGAGATATATTTATTTTTTATGTATTGATTGGCGACTCCGACATTAAACTCCATATTCATTTTCAATTTGCTTTACATCACGATTATATCAAATTATAAAAATTACACAAAAGTTACAAATACTTACTCAGGAAAATAAAGACAACTATAAAGTAACTTAAACAAATTGTGTACTGAATTATCTACTAAATGCAAAATAGTTAAGATTAGGTAGGATTTTAATTATGTACTGTACATAACTGATCGTGATCACACTTATTCTTCTTCATAGAAAATATCTAATATTCAATGTTAAATTAAATTAACAATATGCAATGATCACTGTTCTCTTTCGATGGGCGATTTAGTTGTATTTCTTCTTCAAGATTGAGATTGTCCAGACGCCAGTCGTGTTTTTTTCGCAAATTCTCTTGACGCACTTTGAACTTCTGCCGTGCGAAGAGTAATACCAAATATATCTTCGTGGTATCTGTTCTCGTCCTGTGAAACAAATCAAAAAGTATATTAAATATCTTTGCTTAATAGCTTTAAGCCTAATTATTCTAATGAAAGAGGGATGGTACCATTAATTCCAGTATAAAGTCTTCAACTTCCTGATCTGACATTCTTGCGTGTTTCTTTAAAATTGACTTTAGTTTTTGCTGCACTTCTTCTGCCATTTTACAGTCACCACACACGTAAAAATGTCCACCTTGATCTAACAGTATTCGAGTTACTTCTGCACCCTCATCTTCTAAAAGAGTTTGCACATGTTTCTGCAAAAAAAGTAGTTCTATAATTAAATCTTTTATTATGTATCAAGTAGTATGTTGACAATGTTTCTACCTACCTTATCTATACCTTCTTCTCTTGACAATGCCAATAAAGCTTTGCTCAGAACTCCGTCTCGTAAAGCTTCTTCTTTCTCTTGCTTGTATAAATCCATTTCTCTATTTCTGCACCCGAAGAATAACCAGACAGTTCCGGGTTGGTTGTTCTCAGAATTAAGATTCTTCATTTGCTGTCTTCTGTGATGCCAGAATCCTCTAAACGGTGCGATACCTGAACCAGGTCCCACCAGAATTAGTGGTGCTGCTAAGTCTTTAGGTAAGTGGAAGCTTGGTGCTCTGTAATTAAAAATAATAATTACAGTAAGGATCCTAATATTTGTTATTCCGTGTACAGTGAGCCCGGTCGTGAGCTAGTAGTGGTATTTGAGGGGATCTTGTATAGACGCCTGCACATTAGGCTATCCCCTTATAGTGCTATTTGCATAATATGAAACTGAACGTATTAGATTGGCAGCCATATTTCCTATGGACCAGTAACCACAAATAATAATATTGTTAAAGAATTAAGTAGCGCAGAAATCAAACCAAATGGTTACGTCACAAACTAGAGGTTCTTTGAATATGGCTAGTCTATGCCCGGACGTATATTTTGTATAAAAATATGACGTTTCCTTACCGCCTTACGAATATAAGTATTTCATCTCCCGGTTTTGACTCTTTTAGGTACGTTGAACTGACTCCATAATGTATGTTTCCTTTGCCACCTGCAACAAAATCAGCATAAGTCGTAATTTTCAACTTTTTATTATTGTGTCGTGTTATTTTGTTTTTAAAAACTTTATAGTTCTTACCTTGTGTTTTGTATGTAACTATTGCGACAGTAACATGTATTCTATTACGATGTGCTAAAGGTGATGATGAGATAGAATAAAATCTAGGTTGCAATGGTGGTAACAAAGCTGCCAGTAATGATGCTTGAGGTTGGCACGACGGAAATTGTTCCAACACTTCTGCTAAATGAGGGTAATGGAAATGTCTCCAATCGTCATATTTATTAGAATCCTGGAATACATTTAAAATAAACTTTTAATAAAAAATAACATCTAGTTTTATATTGTTTGTTAGAATTGATAATTTGATGTTTTTACCGTGGCTAACTCTCGTATTTCATTTGCTTCCTTTTTATCAGTGCACTTATGGGCCAGATATTTTAATACTGTTGTTGATGGCGGCGTTGTAATATCCAAGAACCTCGTAAACAAATCTCTTATAGTGGCTGGCGGTAAACGTTCATGTCTTTCCCAAGATTTGCTAGCACCTATAGAAAATATTGGTTAGAAAAACAAATAACCGCCTAAATCTTTTAGTTAAAATATCGTGTTATTCAAAAATTCTCACCATTAAGCGAAAGGGTCTCCTTCATAACTTGTAGTTGTACTGGATCATCATACTTGTCTACATTTAGTCTGTTTAATACAGCGTCAACTATTTTTTTTCTATTACATGCCATAACGCCCACGTGATCGCCTGGATCATATTTAATTTCATGCTGTAATCAATTAGTATTTATTTATTATTGGTATTTAGTATTTAGTATTGTTATAAAACAAAATAACATTAAAAATGTCTTGTTTTCTTACTTCTGGTTCCATATCGATAAAAATAGTTGCTCTGTCTGCAGTGAAGTCACCCAAAATCTTATTTTCTTTCACGGTACAAGGAACTAGTTGTTTCCTGAAGCCAGCTTCAAGAGCACCCTTTAATTTCAAACAACCTTGAGGTTTGCCAAACTTGACTGTGTCTTCTGATAGTGGCATTGTACCTAAGGCTTTTTTTGCATCTTTAACCATATCATTTTCATCTAAACAGAACGTTTCACATGCCACCTTAAATGAAAAGTTGTCTTTTTATTTATAAACATTAAAGCAATTATATATTTAACTGCACAAATTTTATTAAGTTTGTTATATTTAAAAAAAAATGTTTATTATAAAACTTACATGAAAAATATTAGAAGACCAACAGCGGAATTGTTGCTCTTGCCCATACATTTCGTCGCCACATGCTACCTCTAATAGTCTTTCGCCACCCAAATCTCCTAATATTTTGTCCACCGTTTTACCGAAATGGCAAAACTTGGGATATGCACTAGACCCTAGGGCGAAAACCGCGTAACATACGTTGCTTAGAGGACCGATTTGTTCAACTGTCGATGAACCTCCTATACTGCCTATAAAACAAACAATTATAGTTAGTAACATTGAAAAAATGTTTAAGGATTCTAGTCGCTTTCATTTACACTTACTCTTGTTTGATTCCAATCTAGTGAGCTGTCTCTTGTATTCAATACTTGGTGTCATAACGCTGTTTGTTCTCATCAATGATTTTGGTGTTGGAACTTTGATGTTTCTGCAAAATGTTTCATCATTTAGTCTGATTAGTTGGTGACGGCATGTTCTAAAACTAACTATTACCATTTTAAATATTTATAAAATACAGTAAAAAAAATTAAATGCCTACCCGACCCAGCCAGGAATTGTACCTGGGTTTTCCACAATCCGGGGGACAGGACATCCTCTTTGTAGAGCAAAAAATTAACAAACTATTATAAAAGATATAATTTACGGAATCATACCCAGAGTTGACATCTCCCGTTTGATCGCCACGATTCTTCGCTTCGCTATAAAACATTTTGAAGAGGTGTTCAGCAAAATCCTAAAATTCAGAAAAAAGTTTAGCAAATTTTCCTTTTCCAACAAAATATTTTTATAGTTTTGTTAAAACAAATATTTATTTTTATCTTACCATTCCATTGGCAGGAGGTTCTCCATTTCCAAATGTAGACGTGATAATAAGCAATAAAGTCTCATGTTCTATTGAAAACATATCGTAATCCGCCATACAGTGGACCTGTGAAAAACAAGAAAAAAATATCAATAGTATCTTGACGCATAAAATCTTACATAAAGCGCAATTATTATTGTAAGAGATAAAATAAAAAATATTAAATATCATCTAAACTGACAAGAGATCAAATCCGGGCTGCGTCAAAAAAGCGAACATCTGGCAACAAGCCCGATTCGGGCCTCCCGCCGATCAAGTTAGGGATGTCTAAGTATAAACATAACGATAGTTCTATTCTCCAATTTATTCGATATAGTCACATAGTTATCTAGGATTGTTGAAGCTTTGCAGTGGTAAACCTGAACAACTAGCGTTAACGACTTGTGTTTTCCACTATACAGTTTAATGGTTTCATGCTTGTCAAGAGCTTGTCATTGAATTTGCTAACTTTACCTGCGCATTGAAGGCGTGCCCAAAAATGGTTCCTAACTCCTTGGCGTACTGTTCAGATTTGCCTGTCTCTGTGGCATAGAGGATGGTGGCTTTTATACGCTTCGAGAGAGCTCTGCCGAACAGCTTGGAGGTGAACTTGACAGCGCGGGCTATCTGCTTGAAGTGAAACTTTCTGTGTCCAACCTTGTTCTCTGTAGCGTTGGACCACTGATGCGTTTTCCATGCAGGTTCCTGTTTTAATAATTTTTTTTGTAAATTAAAGTGAAATGGCCAGTTGGGTTTTTGATATTTTTTAAATATTGACTTTTGATTATAACATCGGTTTGTTTGGTTATTTACGACCTCCTTGGTCGAGTGGTTTGTACACCGGTTTTCATGGTGTCGCCATCTCTGAGGTCCCGGGTTCGATCCCCAGTCGGGTCAATTTAGAAATTATTGTTTTTTAAATTGTCTCGGGTCTGGGTGTTTTCTATGTATACTAAGTATGTATTTAAATATTTTAAGTATGTTTATCCGTTGTCTAGTAACCATTTAACGAGTTTCATAACGAAGCTTCTCTTGGGCTAGATAATTGGTGTGAGTGTAGGAAAGTTTATTTATTTATTTATCAAACCAAAGTTATGTCTAAACAGATTAATAATATGAAAAATAGAACCGATTGTTAAATATCTCGGAAGTTCTGGGTATAATATCTTTTGAACCAACACTGGCTAATAGCGACCGACAAGAAAAATATCTTGGTAGCTCAGTTGGAGAAGCTATTGTCCGGACTTTGAAAATCGTAGGTTCGAGTCTCATCTAAGGCGAGTCGTATTTTTTCTAGTGCTATTTTAATATTCTAATTTCGATAATTATGATTACAGCATGCTAAATGCAAAAACAAAATATTATGGATATTTAAAAAAAAACCTTTTAGTAATTTAATTATCTATTTACGAAGCTTAGCTCAAAACTTACTTGATAGTCATACGAAGGCCTAATGTAGTATAACGCCATCTCTTGGTGGAACACCGAGGTCAGTGACCCCGACATAGGAGGCACAATCCAGATCCAATCAGCTGGGCACCCTCCTCTGCAACAAGGTTATTTTAAACTCGAATATTGATTTTCATGAACCTTTAAAACTCCAGTCTGATAAGGTCACTCTTTATGCATTCCACAAAGAATAAATATGTATTAGAATTACAAGCTTCGATCATGTGATTTATCTACTCTTCACTAGTAGGTTTCTAGTTAACTTAAAACAAAAAACGTGCTAAATACTACCTATAAACCTATAAGAAAGCTACATAATCATCAAATCAAATATATATATTTTCCGTTTCTTTTTCTATTTCTAATCTTTTTCGAATCTAACGTGATGTTAATTCATAAGGTAGGTACGATATGCCACTTTATAAAACTATTTTGTATGTTGAATTAAGTGAGCTTTTGCCAGTTTTCAGTTTAAATTAAATTGTTGCAATGGTGTATTCTAATAATAAGCTTTTGTGGTTTTCGAGAAATAAATATATATGCATGTAATCTGCCAGTCTTAAATTGTAAAGTTATTGCTCAACGGTTTGTTTTAAAAGCGTTTATTTAAAATTTTGATTATTGTTTTATTATCATTGCGCTGTTCTGCGAAATTCCATCAAAAAAATAACTTTTGCCAGAGTCAGCATGTAGAAGTCAAGGTGAACGTTATAAAATATCTGTAAATCTTTGCGGTGATTAAATCTGTGGTTTTCTAGTGTTCATAAATTCACTGAAGTGGCTCTACAACTTCCTCCCAAGATATAAACGTCACACTCAAAAGGATACGTTAGCTATTTCTCAGACAATTTCTTAGTCGTAAATTGAAAGTCACCCCTCATATCCTTGGGGAAGGCATTTATCCAGCAGTGGACGTCTTTTGGCTGAGATGATGAAATTGAAAGTCTGAACACCTACAAGTATTTCATTATTTAATGTTCTGATACTTAATATTATAAAGCTGAAGAGTTTGTTTGTTTGGTTGAACGCGTTAATCTCAGGAACTACTGGTTCGAATTGAAAAAATATTTTTGCGTTGAATAGTCCATTTATTGAGGAAAGCTATAGGCTATATTCCATCACGCTATAACTAATAGGAGTGGAGCAGCAATGAAAAATGTTGCAAAAACGAGAAAATACGCGTGTGAAACCGCGGGGCACAGCTAGAAAACTAATATGCTTGTTAAGGTTACGTTAATAGTCAAACGTAGCTATAGAGATTGAACCACGATTTTTAGCATTCAATCTGAGCATGTATCCGTTCGGCTACGCTTCAAATTCTTTTTAAGATAATAATAAAATAAGCTGACATATGCAGTCACGATCTATAATGAATGTACAGACTGCTCTTGTTTTCATTGTCCAGGTGCTTGATGAACTGCTCAGACGTAGATTGTTGGTCGACGATGGACGCGTTGTCTCTGTGAAAACTGTGCAGCACCGCCACGTTCACTTCTACTAGTGCTTTGTCTCGCCACAAGGATGCTAACGAACTCGTGTATGTGTAGTTACCTAAACTACATAAATGCACAAGCTTAGTCAAGTACCTCTTTTACAGTCCACTTGTTTGATGAACTGTTAAGACGTGGAGTGTTGATCGACGATGGACGCGTTGTCTCTGTGGAAACTGTGCAGCACCGCCACGTTCACTTCTACTACTGCTTTGTCTCGCCACAGGGATGCTAACGAACTCGTGTATATGCAGTTACCTAAACTACAATGAATGCACAAGCCAAGTACCTGCTCTTTGTCTCATTGTCCAAGTGCTTGATGAACTGCTCCGACGCGGAGTGGTGGTCAACAATGGACGCGTTGTCTCTGTGGAAACTGTGCAGCACTGCCACGTTCACTTCTACTAGCGCTTTGTCTCGCCACAGTGAAGCGAACGAACTCGTGTCCAGCCCCATTTTTGTTGCTACACTCTGCGAAAGTGAAAAGTTTTCAGTGTTTAGTACGAATGCCAGAATAAGCCCTCGTTTCTGTTTCAAACTATTTGATTGTTGAACAGAAAAGTGTTTTGTTTTCTTGTTGAAATATAACTGGCGGCTCACGTTTATTTTACTTTTTATTATTATTGTTTTCTAAAGTTTAAGTGAACACTACACATTGAATTGAAACAACTTATACGGATCTACTCGCGTTTATTTTATATATTAGTTTTATTTAATGTTTATCCTGATGTTTCGAACCCTTTGCAGCGTCTGCGGTTAGAGGTGTTGGTCGTCCCATAATTAGTTGGTAGCTTGTATACCCTCATTTTAATTTAATCACGTGCGTTCCGTTTTACGCAGAAAGAGCGTAAGTGTCTTTTGGTCTGGCAGTATAGTGTCGGGGCTGGGATTTAATATTTTGTATGATGGGATCCCAGGCTGGTGGTAAATCCCTATTATTATTTTACTGTGACGTTTTCTTGAAGACTTTAGTTGCTTTGTGATAAAATCGAGTAGATATAGTGTTTAATTTGAATGTGTAGTTTTCGCGTCAGCTGTAAACAACAATACTAACCCAGCTTAACTTTGAAAACGTCTAGGTATATTTTTTTAGAAATACATAAAGTTATAAGTACAGGTCAGTTAAATAACTATTATTTAAAGGTAGGTAGTTAAAACTGTGTGCTAAAACTGCACTGTGCCGCTATTAGTACTCAAAAATTAAAAAAGCAGTGACAAAATTCAGCGCTTACGTCAGCCTTCCCGGTAGCATAGCGGTCAGTGCAGCCGCCCGGATTGCGGAAGATCCAGGTTCGATTCCTAGTTGGGTCGGGTGGGCGTTTAATTTTTTTACTGAATTTCATAAATTTTGTAAATATTTAATTTAGCGTCAGTGCAGCACTTGAAATATAAAAAAAGTAAAATTTAGGTAGTTAAAACTTTAAGTCACTCGCTGATAGTGACTAGGTATTAGGGTTTGTATTAATAGCTCAAAGTTACTTGACATAAAAATAGCTATAAATATGAGTTAAGGGAAACGTAATTTTCTTGTAAAAAGCCTTCAAGGTCACGACAATAGCCTTTTGTCTGGCGTCGGTTTATAGAACAATTAAGTTAGGCATGGCATCGTCTCGCGCTCGCAGTTACACAGGCGCTCTGCAGACAGAGCAATTTTAGTTGCAGAAACTATCAACTTAGTTAAAGAAACTATCAACTTTTAAAACTTTGATTAAATTAATCGAATTAATTTTAATTCAGATCAGATTATCTAATCTTAAGATAAGGCCGAAGGTGGTAGCGCTCGTCATCCGGAGTCCTCGTCCACTGACGCTATTGGTAACTCTAGAAGAAATAATTCACTCACTTCAACAATATTGAGCCGATAAGCGTCGCCGAAGTTGCGACACCCGATCTCGGTGCCCATGTACCACCCGTTGAAGGCTGTCCCAGTGAACTCCAACCCACCACAGTCCATGCTCATGTTCGACACTGCTGGTAAGGCGTACCACCGCAGACCCAACTCCTTGAACCACTCGTAGCTGTGGGAAATTCAACCTTAGATACTTTGACGCCCAAGGTAACAACTACAGTGTCTTAGAACAATTGAATTTCTATTTTATCTGGTTTAGGAACAACTGAGTGGTTATTAATAAGAGGTATTATTTTGACACAGCAAATGACTGGTGGCACAAAAAAGGCGACCCACAAACGGTAAGCTTCATACAAACGCACACAGATAATCTCTCATGCCATGTAACAATAAATAATTAACTACACAATTATGAACACAAAAATTTATGAACTATCATTTGAGTGGTCTGAGTAGCGGTGTTTCATGTTTTATTTTATATAACATTGAACGTTTATATCTCTTCGCCCACATTCTCTATACCTACATCACCCTGAACAACTTGCCGTCATAATTAAAAAAGGCACATCTAACATTTTTCAAATCAGGAGAAAAACGGGATTGAAAAGATAGGCCTTTTTCTCCTGATTCCAAATATGTATCTAACTCAAATTTAAAAAAAAATTTAGTTGTGCCCTTTTTCTTTATGACGGCATTATGTTGGACGACTTTCCCAATATACATAAAATTTCATGATAGGTAGATTCTAGGGACGTACTAAATATATTTTTCAAATGTAATCTATATATCTGTATATTAATACGTGAAGCAAAAACATTGTACCCCTTTTTGCGAAAATTGCGCGGACGCGTATAAAATTTCGCATACTTATAGTTTACATAGAGAAGGTTATCTGAATGTTACATTTTTTTTTAATTATGCTTATAACTACAATAAATCAATAAAACAAACATTACACACACTACCATGTATTTGACACAAATGATGACAAATGATTTTTTAAACTCTTTTCAAAAATTTCAATCAAGGAAGAGGAGCGGCCGAAATCTGTCAATGCCTCATCAGAATAATATGTAAGGCTATATTATTCTAAGGTCAATGCCAATCCAAACACCTATTCTATCTTTTTTAATTTTTCATTGCTTATACAATCCGTGCAGCCTTAATAAAATTACGGTCGAATTTGACCGCTCGGCGACCACTAGTAAATTTAAAAAGCTTGAGGTACTGATGTACGCTATCCGTTATACACTCACAATAATATCAGTGCCGACAGCGTTTAAAATTTATATATAGATTATTATTACTATTCTTAGTTTTAGTTTAGTTTAGTTCTAGTCTGAGCATCTTCGGAAGACCAGCGTCGTAGCATTACTAAAGTGCTATGACACATGCTGAGAAGATGCCTTTTAAGTATCATATACCATGTACCTATCTTAAATTATGAATGCTTTACTTGTTTGAATGTTGTTTTACGATACTGAATAAATGCTTTTTCTTTCTTTCTTTCTCTCTCTTTCTCTCATGGACACGGAATCACGCAACAGCTGCGCAGCACGCAGCAACGCGCAGCAACGCACGCAGCAACGCACGCACGCAGCAACGCACGCACGCAGCTACGCACACATACACCGTCATTTTTTATTGGTTTTGGACCCGCAGGTGGGTAGATCAGACCATGAAACTGAACTACTTTCCCCAAGGAACATAGGTCAAAAAACAAGATATTTTTTTTTACTTTCCCATTACAAACCATGCTCGGTGAGGCTTTGTGTAGAATTTTTTTTTAAGTTCCCCTTAAAAACCATGTTCGGTCAATAGAGGCTTTGTGTAGAAAAGTTAAAAAAAAATCTCGTTTTTTAATTAATTTTTTTATCCTTAGCACGGCAAATGACTCCATACCACCTGATGTTAAGTGGAAATAGAGTCCAGACGCGAAGACAACTGGTGCAGCGTGAAAAGAACGCAGCATCAGTCAACCTCACTCTGCCGGCCCACAAGGTGCTTCTTTACGCCTCGTTTGAAGGATCCCATATCATAGGAAGGAGGGAAAACGTGTGCTGGTAGACTATTCCATCTTTTGGAGGTGCGACAAAGAAACGACATTTATATATCTTGGGGAAAGTTCAGTTTCATGGTCTGATCTACTCACCTACGGGTCCAAAACCTTACCTTTTGTGGGTCTCCTGTCTCCTGTTTTATGCTGGTAAGTAGTGTGTACAAATTAACAGTGTAACTATAAGCTTGGAATAGATAATCCCTGTTTTATCTCTTTTTCTCTAATTTGAAGAAAGTTTACATGACGACAGCAAATCACGGAATATATATACTAAGCTTTTACTTTGTTTATTTGTAAGGCAAATACAAAGTAAAAGCTTAGAATAAACCCCCAAGTGGCCTATTGGCAAAGGGGTCGGCCCAATACCCGAAGCGGGCCAAGTGTGGTTCCGATTTTTTCGATACATAACCCGGGATTGTTATCACCAACCCGCATTTAGTAAGCGTGGTGATTAAGGCATTAATCTTCAATGGTAGTGATGACTTGCTTCAAATTATGGAGGCCTTGCCCAACAGTGGGACAGCCATAGGCTATTTACTTTACGTTGTAATTTTATTTGTAAAGCATTTACCTTGGATGCTCCATGTGGACTTCCATGATGATTTCGCGGGGGATCTCGAAAAACTCCGGGTCTTTGCCGTCGGCTGACAGGACCAGCGGCAGTATGTCCCATGCGGTGTTTTGTGGTTTCCAGCCCAGCTTCACGCAAATCTGTAAATTAATGAATATGTTAATGTCGTATACTTGTATATGAAACCGTTGTAAGGCAGGTCTGTTTGCGTTCATTTTACATACTACTATTTTTATCTTTTTTTTTGGCAGTGGAAAACTCGTCGCCCGAGTACCACCGAGCACCCGGGGAGACGCGGACGGTTATGTGGGGTTCAGCCCAGATCCCGCCTCCCTGCCCAGACTCAAGGGTCTCGACAGGGATTGGGGAGGAGGAGGGGCCTATCCACTAAAAACCACAGCACATCCTCTTCACGTGCCGCTAGGATGACTGGGATCACCGGTTTGGCAGTCACCAGCTGTTACTATTTTACCCTGACGTTTTATACCCTTTAACCACAAAGGGTTGAAAACACTAGGTCGTAGTCACAGGAGGGGATCATTATAATGTGTGTAATTTCAATATGTAAATACAATGTGTATAGTTTGCAAAACACATAACAATGTCGTGTTTATGAAATACTTTATACCACAGATCTCTTTACGGATCTATTTGTGTCTATTTTACATATTGTTTTATTTTTTCTATTTTTATGGGGTCCATAATTACAGGAGAAGATTTTTATAAAGTGCGTACGTAAATGAAACACTTTATACCACTAAAAAATATAGTTTCTTTATAGTGTTATTCGTAATTGTTACTTTACCGTATAGCATGCTATATTTTTTATTTAAAATGATGTTACACCTGAGGAAAGCAACTGCTATAGAACTCCTGATACCCGCGATCAATGTAGAGAGTTCGAGTCTTAACTAAGGCAGCGAATACCTTTCAGGTGATGTATTTTTTTATATAATTTTTTTTTTATTTTTTTTTATTTTGTTTTTTTTTGATCACATTTTAAAAATGTAAATTAAACGTTGCGTGTATCAATTCCATTCGGATCATTTTTGCGGGATGATCAACATACACATACTATATGTATAAAAACACATATAAGGGATTTTCTATCTTTTATACGCTAGGTTTTGCATGTAATATGCAGTACCAACCTACGTAAAGTTGTGTTCAATGAAGACTCATGCATTATTTATTGGATGGAGGGAAGGCGCGAGCTTGATACGTGCAACCAAGGTTACCTTGATAGAGCTATCAGTGCAACTATTGTATCTTAGCTCGGCTGTTATCCCACAAACTTCGACACATTTTACTAACATCAATTTCAATAGTCGTAAAAACTGTTCATTACACCACCAGCTCATCTTATGTCCCCACTGTTGGGGCACGAGCCTTCCCTATGGATGAATAGGGAGAACGGGCCATAGACCACCACGCGGGCCAGTGCGGATTTGTAGTTGTTAACGACTGTTAATGCAGCCGGGACCAACGGCTTTACGTGCCTTCCGAAGCACGGAGGAGCTCGAGATGATAAACTTTTGGTCACCCATCCAATGACTAGCCTTCGCGAAAGTTGCTTAACCTTAGCAATCATCTTTTTTGGAGAGAGTTAGATGATTTCTTCAGTTGGCATTGTCAGCGTCAACGGACTTTTTTGGGGGCGGCGAGAAACCTAAAGGGTTCTCAAGCCAACTCAAGCCGTGTGATACGAAGAACCGTCTGAGGTTTTCTAGTTTCTAGTGCGTGTCCCCGTGCCCTACTAGATTCTCCGAGGGGTTCGCAGACCGGGCGCGTTAACCACTGCGCCATCGAGCTCCATCAATTACTTACCTTCGTGAATTCGACCCTCGCAGGGTCTCCCAGCACGCTCCCATCAGGCTGCTTGTACCCTGCGTAGCTGATTAGCTGTGGGTTCCATATCCTGTAGTCATGTTTGCCATCTGTGCGTTGTGGGAACACCGTTATTGCAGACCTGACAATAAAAAATATCTAATATAAGCTCTGATTATGAAGTAAGAGTACTTACCTATATTTTTGGTTTTGAATACATGCTAACAAACAAATTGTTAAATAAATTGAAACTACTTTTGGATTTGTATCTGTATCTGTCTGTGGGTTTTCCCACCGACTTTGAATGTCAACTCTATAAAGTTACCTACTAATAAAACAGGGTGTGCATTCAATGTCGCCAATAAAATAAAATAATGTATCTTCTTCTTTATTAAAAAAAGGTTATTATACAGTCAAAGAATATTTAGAAGATAAAACAGCCTGGCTATAATAAAAAACATATACATAATACTACTTATAAATAGTGTCCTGCAGATAACAAAATAGCGTTGCATTGAACATTACAATTAGTTTTATTTTTATTATTATTAACTATAGTTTTTTTTGACTTTTACTAGTACTGTATGATATTGTAAAAAATTAAACTGGTAAATTATGTTTTTGCTGACTTAAATATTTTATTTAGTTATTTTTTATTTTTTGTGTTTTTTTACATGTTGTGATTGTCCTTTACATTTTGTGTTTTTATTTGTGATGGAAAGTGTCCTTTATGATAGGGCTTTTTCCAATATTTATGACGCTGTAAGGGAGAAAAGAGCTGGACACTTGCTGAGTTTCTTGCCGGTTCTTCTCAGTACAAGATCTCCCGCCCAGAGTAGATAGACTTACGAACCGATGGCTTAAAATGACGTTCATAAGAGCTATTTGTAGCCTAAACTGAATAAATGATTTTGAATTTTGAATTTTGAATTTTGAATATCCGAAACAAAATAGTTTTCGTCTGTTTCATACAGATTATTAACATGCAGCTTATGCCGGGCTCAAATACTTATAAAATTAAAAAGTAGTAAGTCTATTAGCATTATTAACAGATGGTTTTGGCGCAATCATCCGCAAAAATACAGCATCCCTCATTCGCAGAATTAGGGATAGTCCGAACGCCATCCTGAATACTATTGCTGATAGGCGGGACTCGCCAATGTGAAAAAGTTTTGTGCGGAGAGTTAATTAATAAACCAAAATAATTTAATACTTACACCTAGTTTTTATAAGATTGTATACTAACACTATGATTGTACACTAACATAGTTTCGTATATTAACAGTTTTATATGGATCTCGGTCTGAATTAAACATTTTTATTTTTAATTTATTTTATTTTATTTATTTTATTAACAATATGTCCCACTGTTAAGCTAAAACTTTCCCACAAAAATAAAACAAAAACCAACTACGCTAGCACAATGCAGGTCGATGTATTTTTACTAAAGCCGGAACTATTGACTAAACGTACCTCCCAGAGCAAAAAAAACCTTAGTATTTATTTCGTCACCCGTCACTGTGAAAGTTGGGTAACTTGCAAGGTTACCCGAACGCGGAAACTGCATGCTCTATCTTAAGTCTATAGAAGTTAAGAAATTATAGCTGATATACTGTCTCATTGCTGGGTAAGGCCTCCGTCTTTGAAATCAAGTCATCGCAACAATTGATGGGTACTGGCCTAATCACCACGCTTGCCAAATGCGGGTTGGTGATCACAAACCCGAGTTCTGCATTAAAGAATACGTTACACATTTGGCCCGACTTGGGAATTGAACCCGGACTTTACAGATATCGGGTCGAGCGCGTTGCCACTCGGCTTTCAAAGCGACAAAGTCTATATGCCTTTATAGGCAGAAAGTGTCAAAGTAATTAAGACGACACCTCGATTTGTAAACATTCAAAAAGGCTGATCCTTACTGACGCGCTGGCTTATGGACGATAATACGTAGCGCCTGCGACAATATAGACCGCAAATTAACAGTTAACCTAAAAAATATTTTCAAAAAAAAATATTGGTTTTAGCTATCAAAATATTCAGCAACTAAATTACGAATATTGATGTTATCAATATATTTGAGTGGTTTCCAAGTTGTTGTAATTTCAACAATAGTGATTTTTTAGTGGAGTTTTCGAAAATAATTAGGATCGAGTCAAAATTATACAATCGTGTATAATTTTAAAAATTAAAATAAAAACTAAATTAAATAATTAAATTAATTATTTAATTTTAAGCAAATTCAAGGTAAAGACATGAATTTTCCCATATCAACATTTCAGATTCGTAAGTCATATTATAGTCTTAAACTATTCGACGTAAGTTGGTGCATTTTTTAGTAAGTTTTATATTACTAACAAAAATGTTTATATACAATACAATACAATTTGACGACCTCCTTGGTCGAGTGGTTTGTACACCGGTTTTCATAGTGTCGCCATCTCTGAGGTCCCGGGGAAGATCCCCGGTCGGGTCATTTTTAGAAATTATTGTTTTTCTAAATTATTTCGGGTCTGGGTGTTTTCTATCTATACTAATATATAAAGCTGAAGAGTTTGTTTGTTTGTTTGTTTGTTTGAACGCGCTAATCTCAGGAACTACTGGTTCGAATTGAATAATTCTTTTTGTGTTAGATAGTCCATTTATCGAGGAAGGCTTTAGGCTATATAACATCACGCTGCGACCAATAGGAGCGAAGCATCAGTGAAAAATGTTGCAAAAACGGGAAAAGAGCCTAAAAAATTAAAAATGCTGCCGAAAGTCACTATTCCACGCGGACGAAGTCGCGAGTGTATAATAAGTATGTATTTAAGTATTTTAAGTATGTTTATCCGTTGTCTAGTAACCATTTCACGAGTTTCATAACAAAGCTTCCCTTGGGCTAGATAATTGATGTGAGTGTAGAGGAAAGTTTATTTATTTATTATTAGTTTATTTATTTTAAATGGAAAAATTCGAAAACAACGCGGGCGAAACTGCGAACAAAGTGCTAGTATTAAATATTTATGTTTGACTTTAAGGTATTTGTATATGGGCGTTTATTCTATTGTATTAAGATATAATTGTAGTTACCTGATGTTTCCCTTATTGGTGGCGTATTTGATGTGGTTGCAAAGTGCTTCGTACATCCCTCTTGCAGTGGTCACTTCTCTGCAGTCGAATACCTTAAAGAAACATTAGGTTTAGCGGCATGATTCCTAAGGGAGGTCTTAAAGCTCTGATTTCATCTATACTAATATAAAGAGAAAACCTTTGTATGTATGTATGTATGTATGTATGTATGTTTGCACGAATAAATTCAAAAACTACTGGACCGATTTTTATTAATAAACTAGCTGTCCCAGCGGACTTCGTGCCACTTTGACAGTTTCTATGACAACATCATCAGCCTACACACGTCCACTGCTGGACATAGGCCTCTCCAAGTGCACGCCACTGAGCACGATCCGCGGCTACTCTCATCCAGCTCTTGCCAGCCACCTTGCGAAGATCGTCGTTCCACCTAGTCAGAGGGCGTCCCACACTACGTTTGCCGATACGCGGTCTCCACTCAAGAACTCGTTTATCCCATCGGTTATCGGTTCTGCGGCTAATATGGCCGGCCCACTGCCACTTCAGCTTGCTAATCCTGTGGGCTATGTCGACGACTTTGGAGCTATGGAGAGCGAGCGAACGAGCTATGGAGAGGGCTATGCTTGGAGTTTCTCTGAGGGACCGGATCCGAAACGAGGTGATCCGACAGAGAACCAAAGTCGTCTATGACAACAAAACAAAAAAATCGTGGAACATTTTGTGTTAAAAAATTAAATAGTCGTTTTTAGTATTGTCCGTTACTTATTATTTATGTTTTTTACCGTAAACCTTCCCGGAACTTCTACTAATATTTCAAAATCAAAATTAGCCAAATCGGTCCAGCCATTTTCGAGTTTTAGCGAGACAAACGAACAGCAATTGATTTTTATATATATAGATAAACAAATGAAAAAACTCACATGCAAAATAATAAATAACCTAATTATTCAAATTAAGGCGCAACTTTAGAGCCATCGCCCACGTCCTAATAATCGGTGTCCGATTTTTTCGTCGGTAAAAGTGAAACGTATGGAATTCTATGTTGCAACGCACACGTCCTACAAAAATTTGGTCACAAAATCAGCAATAAAACCTCGGCAAAAAAATCGATCCGATTACTTATCGGTCTTACAAAAAGTCGGTTGGGGCGGGAGCCGTAATCTATATAAGACATTTCTTAATTTAAACTTTGATGGCTACGCACGAGAGAAGTTATACTCGTAGTATCTACACAAACTAAGAAGACAGCATTAAATATTAGTAGGATTAAGAGCAATGCACCTTGCATTGCTCTTAATCCTACTAATATTTTAAATGTGAAAGTTTGTGTGTATGTATGTTCGTATATTTGTTACTTCTTCACGCTGCAACGGATCGATGGATTTGGATGAAATTCGGCGTATAGATAGTTTATGACCTGGAATAACACATAGGATACTTTTTATCCAGATTTTCTCCGCACTATAAATATATTAAAATCGACAATTAAATTTTCCAATAAAAAAAATATTTGTTTGTTTCGTTGTCATGGAAACCAAAGAGAATTTAATTACTCGATAGAAACTGTCAAAGCGATACGAAGTCCACCGGGTCCACTAGTTGTTTTAATAAAGAACTGACACTGTATGTATGAGCCTATGCTGATGTCTACAACAGGGAAACGAATTCAAGGCCTTATCACACTTTTTTGTAAGTGATGACGTTAAGGCCAACAGGCCGAATGTAAAAGCGCACTTTACCCGGAAACCTCATAGCTAGGAACTGAGGAACCGGCTATCTTGTATCTGACTGACGAAAAACGGTAACACAACTTACATTGTTGGTGGTGATAGTTTTTTTTTTAAATAGTGGTATCTAGCCTAGCTTACTTAGGACGAACCCTACCACCGAACAAACCGAGTATGAAACTGGTCATCTAGTTACCAGGCTATTAGTTCAATAAAGGGCAATCACACTAATATTGTAAATGCGAAACTTTGTGTGTATGTATGTGTGGATATTTGTTGCTTCTTTACGCTGCAACGGATGGATGGATTTGGGTGAAATTCGGCATACAGATAGTTTATAACTTGATTAAAACATAGGATACTTTTTATTCCGATATTCCCACGGGAATGGGAGCCACGCGGGTGAAACCGTGAGCGGCCGCTAGTTCTGTATAAAGTCATAAATCTCACATAAATTTTACAGTAGAAAAAGATAAATCGGATGTTGATGACGTATTTGTCGACATTTAACAGGACTCGTTTGGCTTATATAGTAAAATTAGATAGTGTTGATTAATTTCGGCGAGTTGGGATTGAGCCACGATAGCATAGTTGGCAGTGCACCTGACCCGGCAAGTCATGGGGTGCGGGTTCGAATCCCGCTCGCGGGATCGAACCCGATGGGCTTCGATCGGGCTCCGTTTTTTCAACACTGTCTTTTTTCAAATTAGAAAAAGATTAGTTAAAGTTTTTTTTTTCATAACTTGCGCTAATGCTATATTGATGGTGGCGCTCTTTTACGCATCCGAACCCATCGGAGAATCTAGTAAGGTATGGAGACACGTATGAAAACCTCTAACGTTGCTTCGTTTCACCCGGCTTGAGGAACCCTTCAAGTTTCTCGCCGCCAAAAGAGCCCGTTGAAGCTAAAAATGCCGTCAGAGGCAATCGGAACTCTCTAAAAAACAGTAATTAATTATTTTTTAAAGACCTTTTCGCGATCGATCATCATCATCATCATCATCAGCCATATGACGCCCACTGCTGGGCATAGGCCTCCCCTGGGGGGGGGGGGGGGCGCTTAGCAGGCGGGTTGGCGATCGCAGTATGGCCTACTGATTGAGGGAGGCGCTGCTGCCCGTCTCCTGAAGCTGGGTTTCCCTTTGTCGCGTTCTACGACTTCCCGCGGGAAGATAAGCCGGCATCACGCGATCGATGCATTGATATAAAAAAAGTTCTGCCATTGTTTTGTTGTTTTTAACATTTATGACCTTTACTAGATGTACGATATAACATTACCTAGAAGAAACTTAAACTGCAGATGTAAACACGTGTTCGCATCGTTTAAATTACAGCCACATTACTTATCGCTCTTTAAACCAAGGAAAGTGCCTAACGACATCACATTTGGATCTCGTTATAAAGTTGACAACGCTTAAGGCGCTAATTAAAACTTCAGAAGCGGCTCTCGCGGTTGAAAGAAACACAAACAAGTTATGAACGCGAATGTGCGATACTCTTTGCTGTAACCGCTTGGACGCTTTTACATATTTCCTCCTGTTTCAAGCTATTTCTATTCATACATTAGGTTAGGTTTAAAGATCTTTATTCTCATACGAAATAACATTTCACTTATAATGAGATATAAACAATATATAAATTACAGTAAACAATTGTCACTATGTGGTACTCGTTGCGATATGCAGTTTAAGTTTATTTTTAAACATGTATATAGTCTCACAAGTTTTCACTTCAAATTCAAATTCAAATTCAAAATCATTTATTCAGTTTAGGCTACAAATAGCTCTTATGAACGTCATTATGCCATCGGTTCGTAAGTCTATCTGCTCTGAGAGATCTTGTACTGAGAAGAACCGGCAAGAAACTCAGCAAGTGTCCAGCTCTTTTTTCCCTTACAGCGTCATAAATATTGGACAATGCCCTATCATAAAAGGACACTTCATCTGGTAACCTGTTAAACAGCTGTTTTTGTCCTAGGTGTTAATTTGAGTTTGTTTTTGTGTCGGAGATTATGCGTCTATTTTTTTATATCTAATTGTATATTAGAATTTGCTTGTTGTTTTCGAATTATGTGGTGTAGTTCCTCAAGCCACGAAACAGCGTCAAAGGTTTTCTAGAAGGGCTGGCATCACGCACTAGTGCGTGTCCCCGTTCTTTACTAGATTCTCCGAGGGGTTCGTATCAACCCGAGGGCGCCTCTAAAGGCTCGGACCTCGGCTCGGGTTGACCGGGTCGTGGGGTTTAGGAAAAGCGCCCAAGTCTGTACCTGGTATAGAGCGCGTGTGAACCGGCTCGTCGTACCCTTGTTCTACGAGTACGGTGTCTTGGGCCTAAGCGAGTGTGCATATTTAGTGTATTCTGTAAATGAGAATGCTCTGAAGAACTGTTAGACCTTATCCCACTTTCTCCCTTTCTCCATAGGAGTACACGTGCTGCTCTCCGGAGTCATCGCTTCACTGTCACACATATCCCATCGCGCACAAAGAAATTTGGTGACTCGTTTCTTTGTCGCACCTCCAAAAGGTGGAATAGTCTACCAGCACACGTTTTCCCTCCTTCCTATAATATAGGGTCCTTCAAACGAGGCGTGAAGAAGCACCTTGTGGGCCGGCAGAGTGAGATTGACTGATGCTGCGTTGTTTTCACGCTGCACCAGTTGTCTTCGCGTCTGGACTCTATTTCCACTTAACATCAGGTGGTATGGAATCATTTGCCTAGCTAGGTATAAAAAAAATGTGTAGTGGCATTTAGAGGATCAGGCGCGGTAGTTAGTGATGAATGAAACATGATTATACGATCTCTTGTATAGCAATAAAACCTTATTACAATTTATATTCAATAGTACATGTACAATCCACGGATTACATTTGCACGCAAATCGCTTGACTACTATTGTAAGTAGATAAAGCTATTTAAAATTCAAAATCATTTATTGAGTTTAGGCTACAAGTAGCTCTTGTGAATGTCACTGTGCCATCGGTTCGTAAGTCTACATGGATTGCATTTGCACGCAAATCGCTTGACTTCTATTGTAAGTACATAAAGCTATTTAAAATTCAAAATCATTTATTCAGTTTAGGCTACAAGTAGCTCTTGTGAATGTCACTGTGCCATCGGTTCGTAAGTCTACATGGATTGCATTTACACGCAAATCGCTTGACTACTATTGTAAGTACATAAAGCTATTTAAAATTCAAAATCATTTATTCAGTTTAGGCTACAAGTAGCTCTTGTGAATGTCACTGTGCCACCGGTTCGTAAGTCTACATGGATTGCATTTGCACGCAAATCGCTTGACTACTATTGTAAGTACATAAAGCTATTTAAAATTCAAAATCATTTATTCAGTTTAGGCTACAAGTAGCTCTTGTGAATGTCACTGTGCTATCGGTTCGTAAGTCTACATGGATTGCATTTGCACGCAAATCGATTGACTACTATTGTAAGTAGGTAAATAAAGCTATTCAAAATCATTTATTCAGTTTAGGCTACAAGTAGCTCTTGTTAATGTCACTGTGCCATCGGTCAAGTCTATTCTGAGCGGGAAATCTTGTACTGAGAAGAACCGGCTATAGAGTGAACTCCTCCAATTTCCATCATTTACACCTTTAAAATAAGGCTTCTTTGGCTTACAAAATAAGAGCAGATAGTGTTGATAACCTTGCGTTCTGCGTATAACCTAGCTCTTGTGACTCCTCTTCATTCAACTAATTTCCTTTCCTACTCTTTTTCTATGCATGCTGTCCGGTTATGGAATTCTTTGCCTGAGCGCATCAGAAGTGCTCGCACGTTAGAGTCGTTCAAGGGTCTGGTTCCGAGTCATTTTCTAAATTCACCATAGCTATGTTTATTTATTTTATGATTTATATTGCATAAACTCTGTTTATTTTATTTTTCTTTTGTATGTACTTTATTTGATATTATTATTATAATTTAGTTTATTTTTACTTGCACCCATTTTTATTTTCTCAATTTTATTATTTTTCGCCCAAGATTGCCTGGAGAGATTGCTTGTTAGCAATAAGGCCGCCTATATTGTACATTTTTTTTCATCAATTTGTCTTTATCTGTATTTTTTGTGTGCAAATAAAGTTTATTATTATTATTATCTCTCTATTTATTTTTTTACATATTAATTTACATTTTTAAATATTTTCTAAAAAACAAAACAAACATTTAAAAATATAAAAAATAGGGGTCCACCGGCATCGGGACCAGGGTCCAAACTACCGGTGATTAGGGCTCCAGAGACAGGAACCTCCTCACAATGCGTGCCGTATCGAGGAGAGCTGCCTTCTGAATCAGGCCCTTGATCCAGCCGCCTAACGAGAGCCTCATGAGATGTTGATCGAGGCTCTTGGCCATCAGGCCGTTGGCCGTAACAACAATCGGCACGATGACAGCCGAGTCCACATTCCACATGTCGACAACCTCATGTGCTAAGTCGAGATATTTGATTTGTTTCTCTTTCTCAGCTTTCACGAGGTTCTCGTCATGGGGAATGGTGATATCGACAATCATCGTGCGGCGCGCTAATCGATCTATCACCACAATGTCTGGCTTATTAGCTTATTATTATTATTATTATTATTAAATTTCGGAGGGTTGGACCGAGCCACGATAGCTTAGTTTGTAGTGCACCTATTTGGTTCTGATTAGAACCAATAAAAATAAAAATAAAAACACGTTATTTTTGGCACTTTTCAAAATGTAATTTGTTCGCTTTAAAAATTAGCGTAAAATTATATATAATCATAACTTACTCCGTAAATCGAAAAGTACTTTAAGCCGTTGGTGCTGACGTAATATGGCAGTCTTTGAAACTCACAAATTTTGACTAGTGTGAGTGGTAATGACCCGATCAGTCAGTTAGCCCATCATCAGCCAAACATTTAAGCGGTGTGAGATGATAAAGCTTAAGTAAAAGGGACCACCAGCCCATGATTAGTATCACTCATCGATCACACAAAACCAATTTGCAGATAATGAAGTAACAATTCCGACATGATTAAATTCTACATTCCAAATGGAAATTTAACAAGATTTCTCCGTAGGAAACCCAATTTTGTTCTCTAGAGTATCCAGCGGTAATGAGCCGACATCTTTTAGCGTCCTTTTTTGCTGGTCATAGGATTGAGTAAGCTGGCCCGAACACGCAAGTCATTTGGATGTGGGCAGAGTCTTGTTAGATCCGTCTAAATTTATCTCCTCGATTAGTTTGACTTGGGTGTATGTAGATTTTTCAGGATCCCTTATTTGTGTTCTGTTCTTACTACGACTGTGTTCATAAAGGGGTTAAGGGGCTAAAATAGTATACAAATTAAAGGTACAATTTTCAACATTAATTCAGCTTCAGCACATCCAACCGATCTACTTACTACTTTGATCAAATATGTATTGGTATATTTCTTGTATTTCCTATTGTCTTGTATCTGTGTTAAAATAAATTTATTTTATTTTGTTGTTTTTTGTGTGTTGTGATTGTTCTTTATTTTATTTTTTTTGTGTTTATTTGTGATGGAAAGTGTTCTTTTATGATGGGGCACTTTCCAATATTTTTGACGCTGTACGTGTGTAGACTGATGATGATGATGATGAAAGGAGAAAGAGCTGGACACTTGCTTAGTCTCTTGCCGGTTCTTCTCAGTAGAAGATCTCCCGCTCAGAGTAGACTTACGAACCGATGGCATAATGACGTTCATAAGAGCTATTTGTAGCCTAAACTGAATAAATGATTTTTCTTTCTTTCTTTCTTCCATACACGTTTTCGCTTTTAGAACCATGATCAAGCTCGAGATCAATTTTGGTTCCTAGACCCATCCAAGGCCAACCTTTTTAAAACTGCTCAGCCGTTACGATCGCAACTCGAAAGTGTTAGCCACTATGCCACCATCCATCGCACAGTTTACTTACTTGCAATTTCTTCCATTGTATCCTTCCTATGCACCTAGATGCATTGCGCCAAGCCAGCTTCGCCCCAAAGACTAACTCCGATGTTTTCAGCTGATATGTTCCCGTGTCTTTTAGCTCTACCTTTATATGTTTAAGCCTTGCTGTGTGAGCCTCTGAGTTTTCTCTGGAAGTAAATAATTATTAAACTAAACTCAATCTAAAAAATACACACGGCGGCGGCAGATCAACCTCCCCAATACTGACAAATTTCAACAATGAATTTTAAACTTTATTTTTCGGTTATAAGGATCAATATTCATTGGAGAAGTTTGACACGTTTGGGTAGGTTGATCTGCCGCTGTGTGTACTATGTTTGTAGTAAGATATAACTGAACATTGGGTTTCTTGGCGGGAAAGTGAAGAGTCATGTCTGCGGTTTTGTTTTATTTTCTAAAACTTGTGTTATGTCGAATATTAATGTGAAATAATGGTGGATTATTAACCGTTAAGTGTTCGTGAGTGTGCATGAGTGTTGGCAAATGAAACAAAATAGTGCAACGGCACTTTTCAAATTCTCTCAAGAAGTCCGCCGCGTGAGGACTTAGTAAAGCCCCACATCTTTACTGAGCTACTCGAGGGATTGGGGTGTATATCATTTAGATAAGATAAGATAAGATAACTTTTATTGCCATAAAATTGTGTAAATACATAGCAGGTGTTAAGCATATTATAATTTCTCACTTTTCATTTCTAATATCATTCATCATCATCATAAAGGAAATATTGTCTATTTATGTATTACTTGTAAGAAAAAATACTTGACACTGGCTAAATGTGCTAATCGCACGAAGCCATCAATCAACATTTATTCAAATTGTAATTTCTTCGCAACAAAAATTTCCGTAAAATTGTTTATAATCTTAATCTTATGTACCTGTCAATAGAAGCGTAGTATTGTCGCAAGAAGGACTCAGCGTCCTTATAGACTTCGTCTGTCGTTCGCAGTGTGTCTCCCCGGTTGGGTAAGTCCATAATACTGGATTGGCATAGCTTTTCCGTGCATTTTGTATTCTGTAACAATGCAACTAAAATAAAATAGAAGTCAAACTATTACTAAAGAAAGAAGAAGAAAGAAAGAAAGAAATACATTTTATTAGCGCACAACAAAAACTAATTACATTCACAAAAAAAAAAAAAAAAAATATATATATACATATTGAAAAACAAAGTACTTTCACAATAAAACAGAGGAGACAAAGTGTGGCCAACTAGGCCCAACCTCAGCACATGCTACAACGACATGAGGCCGCTGCAGCGCTGGTATTCTGGAAGGGCCTAATCGGTGACGTCACAACAAAAAAACAAAACAGAAAACCAACAAGTATAAATGAATAATAAAAATTAAAAAAAAAAAAAGAAATAACTTATAAAAATAACTTACGCCGCACTATCTTGGCTGTTTGCCTTTTCAGTCCAAAAAAAATAAATACAAAAAAAAAAAGAAATAGGGACTTGACGGCGGCATCTAACACTCAGATTGGTTGGCAAGATGGCAGCGATTGCTTACAGTAATTACGTAATAATATAAAAAATGTCACCTCTAACCCACACACAATATTCCACGTCATCACAGCACGTGGCAGCACATGGACAACACAGACTACATAAAACAGTTAACAAGTTTGTGACTTATTGGAACATAGAACTAACGGTAGCAACAGGACAGCAAAACGAATAATATTCGTTCTAAGGGTGCCGGAACGCTATTCCCGACATGTAATGCCTATCGTGACAAAACCGAAAGTAAGTCTAGATTGCTGTTTTCTGCATGTCAATAATGTATTTCTTGAGGTGTTTTTTAAAAGTATTTACTGTTTTTAGGTCACGTACCGGCGGCGGGAGATCGTTCCAGCACCTCGAAGCAGCGAATCTAAAAGAACCACGGAAAGCCACCGTCCTATGCTGCGCAGTCACAAAGATGTTAGCGGTCATTCTTCTGGGGTATTTACTGTTGTCACTAGCCCATGCCAGCTTATCATACAGATAACACGGCCTTTTGGCCTTTAGTACGCCAAAAAGAAGAGCGGCAAGGTGAAGTCTTCTACGCGCTTCCATTTTCATCATGTTTGCCGTATTCAGAAAAGGAGTTACATGTGATCGAGGTGGTACATGAAAACAGAAACGCGCACAAGCATTCTGCACACGCTGGATAAGCTTACTCGTCTTAGACATCAGACACGGCCCGTAAACTGTGTCGCAATAGTTCAACCGTGACAATATCAGTGCTTCGCACAATGTGACCCTCAGTTCCTCGCTCAGATAAGGCCTAATCCTGTATAAAAGCTTTAGTCTATAAAAACAATTGCGTGAGCACTCGGCGACATGAGTCTCAAAGGTTAGGTGTTCATCCAATGTCAAACCCAGATTCCTAAAACTGTCTACTCTTTCTATTTTCTCTCCATTTAAGCAAACATTCAGAGAAGTATTGCTAAAGCGACCAATATTCTTTCTTGTGCCAATTAACATTAACTTAGACTTTTTTGGATTGAGGACTAGGCAGTTTGACCTGCACCAAGTAGAAATTCGTGTTAAGTCTTCATTTACCTTTGTTACAGCAACAGCATGATCTGCGTATTTAAGGGGAAGATGCAATTGCAGATCATCTGCATATAAGTGATATTGGCAGTGACGGATGACTTTCGTGATATCAGCGCTGTACAGGATGTAGAGGATTGGCCCTAAAATGGACCCCTGAGGCACCCCACGAGTTACAGGAAGTTTGGCTGAACACAGTATTGAGCCATCTGCTTTGTCCAACTCAACATACTGTTGCCTATTTTCCAGGTAACTATGAAACCATTTTATTGCATTGGTATCGACTCCATAATAAGCTAGTTTTGACAATAAGAGGTCCACATTTATAGAGTCAAATGCCCGCGAGAAGTCAAGCAGCAATAAAATATTTAGGTTCCCCTGGTCTTGAGCAGCTAATAACTGATCCACAACATCTGCGAGGGCAGTTACTACTATTATTTTAGATTCTGGACTAAGATTTCTGTATTAAGTAGATACATTAATATTGGGACTAAAAACTGTATAATATGTTAAGAGCGTTTACGCCGCACACTAGCGCCACTAATGAAAAAAAAAATATATCTTGTAATTAGACATAGAAAATCAAATTATGCTCAACAAACTATCTGAATGAAGTAATTTAGCATTTTTACGTCACCTAATGAACACCTGACATGTTATGGTTTAGTTATAGATTTTCTATCTCTAATTACTAGATATGTTTTTTTTTTCATTGGCGGCGCTAGTGAGCGGCGTAAACGCTCTTAATGTTCTTTATAAGATTTTTTGTATATTCTTATTAGAATCGAATAAGAGCATTACATCACATCAGCACATCAGGCTCTAAAAGATGATGAATCATGATGTCTCGAATCTAAAAAAGTAATAAGTGCATTGGATACTTCTGTCAAGATCCGGGTATCGTTCCTAAGATTCAATTTAGTTCCACTTTGATAGTCGTGCATTTAAATTATTCCATTAATTTTTTTTTACTTTGTAGTTAGAAAATCGTTTACCATTGTCAGAACCGACATAGATGTAAATTATTTTTCAGTAGCCACACACTTAGAGTTATCGTAAGCAAAATATAAAATGTGCTTAAATATTGATAATATTTATTGTTTACTAAAGTTTACGCGAACACTACACATTTAAATAAAATAACTTTTAGGGGTCCACTCGCGTTTATTTTAATTTTTTGTTTAAATAAAAAAAAAGTTTAATAATAACAATAAGTTTACATAATAATGAATGGTGGGAATGAATGATGGGAATGAATGATTGCTATGAATGAATTTCTATCTGTTTGGTTTGGGTGTGCTCTTGGGTGTGATAAACACCTACACACTGTGTCAATAGATAAGTACATATAATTAGTTTATTAATAAGTTAATATTATGACTCATGCCTCTTTATTCGCTGCCGACAAACTGTACTACAGTTTGGCAGAATGTAAGATCAAATATTTTTTGTATAATTTCTAACAAATAAATTTAAAAAAAAAACATTGATTTCGATTATTTTATTCTGACGTTTCGAACCCTTTGCAGGGTCTGTGGTTACGTGGTGGATTAGATTAGAGAACCTACATCCGTAAAATATGTTTTATTTAAAAAGCTAATATTTCAAATCGTATGGCGATCAACACTTTAAAAATCCTACCTGTAAAAACATGTTAGACAATGAAGTTACTTTCGTAAGAAAACAATCAACTATAGATCCTGCTGCTTGGTAACAATGGCCTATTACTTGCATTATTTACTGCGAATTTCATACCAATGACTTCGATGTATTCTGTTTACGCAATACTAATTACTCGGTGCTACCGTCATTGTGTGCTGTTTACTGGAATCATGATCTCTACACCGTCTGCTGTTTTAATGTATCGAACAACAGACAATCGCAATAGTGGTTACGGTCGGTTGTGTGGTTACAGTTGTATGTTTCCCGAGGTCAGACGTCTACGTTATTTTCCATAGAGCTTTTGCGAAAGTTTATAGATACTTTTTATGTTTTTAATTGGGTTAACTAAAGTTTCTCTAAAACCATTGTTGAAGTAGTATTTCCTGAAAAAAGACTACATCGAAAACAGGCACGGCATCGAATGGAAAGAGCAGCCGGGTATGAAACACTCCATATCCTTCCTAGGCGAAAACGCCTTAGGACGGAGTAAGTTCATATGCGGAGGCAGCAGAAGGCAGGCCCGATAACCATCGGTGCTTTGACAGGGCAGATGCTACAAAGTAAATGCTTCACAGAATGCACCTCTCAACAAATAATTTATATGGCATGTGGAGAGGAAACGGAGTCAATGTAATCACCTACTGTGTGACTGCGACTCTCTGGCTAGGAAAAGAATGGGACTCCTGGGGCCGGCCTATCCGAAACCGGAGGACTTCAGGCTCTTTGCTCTTAAGGACGTTGCCAAACTTATGGCATCTATCTTTACAGAGGAGGAAGAGTGAAAGGATGGGGTTGCACAAAAGATCCCGATGGGTCGAAGTGTTACTGATAGAGGGAAACCTCAGCAGGCCCTACTAAAATAAGATAAGATAAGTATATTTCCTGAGGTCAGACAGATATCTACGTTAGTTTCCATAGAGCTTTTGACGAAAGTTTATAGAAATATTTTGTGTCTTTAATTGGGTTAACTAAAGTTACTCTTAGAAACCATTGTGTGTATGAAATCGTAAGACTGACACTTCGTCTGAAATGCCATTTATGAAAGTTTGGTCGAAGAAACTATATCTGGGGACTTCTTGGGGGGATAGTTAAGAGTCATTTCTGCGATTTTGTTTTATGTGTAAAATTTGTGTTATGTCAAATATTTATGTGAAATAATGGTGGATAATTTACTGTTAAATGTTCGAGAGCGTGCATGAGTGTAGGCAAATGAAACAAAACAGTGCAACGTCACTTTACAAATTCTCTTAAAAAGTCCGCGTGAGATCTCAGTAAAGCCCCACATCAAAGGCAAAGTCAAAGTCAAATATTCTTTATTCAAATAACCTTTATTAAAGTGCTTTTGAATCGTCCAAAACGTTTTTTACCTGCTACCCATTCAGGACGTCTATTTTTTAGCTGTGGAGAAGAATGGGCGCAAGAAACTACACAGCTTTAATTTAATATGTAACGACATTTACAAAATTATATGCCGTTATTAAGCTATACAAGGTTAAAAAAAACCTTAACAATATTTTGAATTAGAAATACCGGTTGGAGTGATTGGAGCATTTTAAACCCATGCTGTTTTGTCTTCAATGTAATCAGACACTTTATAATAAGCTTTTTTATAAAGCTTTTCTTTAATAGCGATTTTAAATTTATTAATATCAAGTTTTTGGATATTACTTGGAACTTTATTGTAAAAACGTACACACATTCCTCTAAATCTTTACTGAGATGCTCAAGGGGTTGGGGGTATATCACTTATCACTACTCATTACTATTATCGTTCATTATCATCATGTATTAACAAAAGAAATATTGATTATTTATTTAACTTGTAAAAAAAGTTACTTTGACTCTGGCTAAAAGTAATAGCTGCACAAATCCGTCAACAAAGAATAAAAATGATATCTGTGTTAACCAACTTATAAAACTTTATTACAGTAGGTGGCCCTATTAAAACTTTAGTTAGATCATATGGCTTAAATATTATCTCCACTCGCACTGTCACAGACAAAATTAATACGATCAGTAACATTTCAAACAGACTTTGTTTGTGATCCGACAATTTGCTATCCCAATTCCGTAGAATTCGGGGTTAATAGCGTGGTCGGACTCAATTTAACACATTTATTAAGCTATGATACAGCATCCGATGGGCCTAGTTAGTGCTGGTAGTAATTACGGCTCTCTCGCTTGCTGTTGATTGTTGTCATTGTCAGGAGCGACAATTTGGAATTCGTAATGTGTTACGGACAATCCATTCAATGCCGCCACTTGATTTTGCATATTGTCATTAAACGTAGTATATCGGTACTTAGCTATAATTGTGTGTAATAAACAGGTGCCTGATTCAAAACAAGGTATGAAAAATAGAAAGACTTAATAATACTAGTGGTCGCCCAGTGGTCGAAATTCGACTGTAATTTTATTAAGGCTGCACGGATTGTATCCCAAGCAATGAAAAACTAAAAAAAGAAAGAATGTGAGTTTGGATTGGCATTGACAAACTTCGGCCGCTCCTCTTCCTTTTTTGAATTTTTTTAAAAGAGTTTATTGCGTGTGTTTCAAATGTGTCAACTACATAATAGTGTGTGTAATGTTTGTTTTATTGATTTAATACTTGGCAAGGGCTTATTTTTTCTCCTGTTTTAACGTGTTAGAATACTAGTATAATTTTATTCGTTCACTACTGTTTAATGTAAAGCTATGCCAATACAATTTTGTCTTTAACCCTTCACTCATGAGAGTTTTTATCTCTCATTATGGTCTTCAATCATTAAAAAATAAGGGTAAAAGATGTAACAACTTGTAATAGAACAAAGTTTGGAACTCATATATCAGAAAAGGGTTTTTCCTTTTAGTTGATGGCTTCGTGCGGTTGGCACATATGGCCTGTATTAAAGAAATTTTCTTACAAGTAATATAATATAGATATTTTTTTTGTTAATATATGATGATGATGATGATGGTTGATAATCGTAATGAGAAGTGAGAAATCATATACCCCCCAACCCTTTGAGTATCACAGTTAAGATGTGGGGCTTTACTAAGACCTCACGCGGAATACTTGAGATAATTTGAAAGGTGATGTTGCAGTGTTTTGTTTTATATGCCAACATTCATGTACGTTCACGAACACTTAACGGTTAATAATCCACTATTATTTCACATAATATTAATAATATAAATATCAATATCAATATAAAATAAATTAATAATATAATAATATATGTTAATAAACATAATACAAATTTTAGAAAATAAAACAAAACCGCTATCACGACTCTTTACTTTCCCGCCAAGAAGTCCAACAGAGTTACTCTTACCAATTATTAAAATTTTAATATTTCCATACGAGAGCAGATAGAGATAAGTTTAGGAATGAGATAATTAAGTAAATACCATAATATTTTTGTCGCTGAATCATGCTGAAAATAGATAAATTTAATGATACTTTAAGTGTAAAAACCAATATGTTTGTGAACGCTACCTATGGTTTTGCCATGTTAATGCTAATTTCAGTATATTATATTTGTCTACGAGTTAAATAAGTTTTTGCCGTTTGTATATATTAATCAAACAAATTAAATCTCAGCCACTACCTACATAGCAAAGCTAACAATAATTATGTCATCGGTATGCAGGAAGTTCTTTAAAACCAATATGTACTAATATGTATCTGATTTTTTCTAAATAAATAAAATTTATTTTAACTTATTTATTTGTAACGATTTGTTAATTCTAATCTAATTGGTCTTACTAATAAAAATACCTACTGGTGACGATAAACGTTTTTGTTACAAAGTTAAACAAAAAAATTGAGAAAAGCTAATCTTTCTCCAATTTTGACAAGTGTTAACTTACACCAATTTGCTAACACGACTCTCATTTTACAGTAGCAAACTCAATATTCAGCATAACATCTTCTAAAGAGACTAAGGAACTCATTATAGTTTTTGCGATCGTTACCGGGACACACTGGGCGTACACCGTCAAGCACGGTTATAAATCAATTTACTTTTTTAAAGTTATTAAAATATTTGCTACTTCGATGGACAAACGAACACACTACTTTAAAGTTTATACTGCCACCCCCCACCAACCTCACAGTTATAAAGTTAGGTGTCAGACATCCTTACGCAAGCACAAGGGACCATCTACGTCTGTCATAACGCCAGATCAGAACACGCCGGTATGCATCCTTCATCCGGTACTTTTAAGACTAGTGTCTCGAGCTAGTTGCCCCGTGGACACGTATAGTCCACTACCTAATATCCAGATAGGTTACCGGAGCTGTAAGCTCGCTCACTTCTCGTTGCACTAAGAGCACAACTCGCAGTGTACCACTGCTCGGGTCGTCAACTCTAAAGTCGACTCATCATCATCATCATCTCAGCCAAAAGACGTCCACTGCTGGACAAAGGCCTCCCCCAAATAATCATGGGGGGTATTTGCCATAATCGCCACGCTTGGCAGGCGGGTTGGCGATCGCAGTAGGTTGAGGGTAACCTCAGAGAAATGCTGCTGCCCATCCTCTGGAATGGTCCCTTAGTCGGCTTTTACGACACCCACGGGAAGAGATGGGATGGTGCAATTCTTTATCCCCGGCACCACACAGGGAAAGTCGACTACCAAATGGATAAATGCTCAGGCTGAAGGTAAGAAATCGTGGTTCCATTCATGAAAATACAAAGCTTTGCCTGACGGTAGGAACCCTACGCTAAGCTACATAAGGACCGATTTTTTAATTGACCGATAAAACTTATTACCATTTTAAATATGGTTAAACACTTTATTATATAGTATTGTCATAACATGACTATTCTTTTTAAACAGGTGACATTTTAGCTTGATTGCGTAATACTTTATTAGAATGATAAGATTTATCCGATGAATGAAAAATCAGCCCTAAAAGGACTGGTGTGTTAAAAGCGAGTAAATAATAATATAAATAATAATATAATATAATATTTTGCAAAATATAATTAGGTATATTGATCATATTATTTTCTTAATTATCGTGTTCCTGTTCGGTTTCATCTCAACAATTAAAAACTATTTGTTCTAGTCCAGTCGAAGCATTCGTCTTAAATATGGCGGTAAATAGACAATATCCATATTTACAATATAGACAATATTATAAAAAGAATCTACATTAGCCATGATTGGTCCTCAATAAAAGTAAGAACAATAATTTATTGTCTTGTTATATTACTAACAATTCAAAATGTCTTACTTACTAGCAAAACTTGTTAATGTTACTTTTTACCCTTTTTTTACCGCTTTGCGGAATACTTTCATAGATAAAAGGTCCCCCGACTGCCATTGACATGACATTTTGTTTTTTGCCTTTTAGTTCTTTCTTTTTTGTCATAGCAGTCGTGTTTTTTTTTTTTTTTGTACCTATTAGTGATCAGTTTAATTTTAATAAAATATGTCATGCTAGGTAATTTAATTTGCATTTTTAAGATTTTTATACAAGAAGACACAAAAATTAACCTTACTAATTTTCATCATACAAAATTTCATCCCCTATTTTACCCAGATAGGGGTTGAATTTCCAAACTTTTACTAGCCTATGTTAGTCGGAACGATGCAAGGATTGTAACGATGCCTCATATATTATCTAAATCGGTTCAGGCGTTTAGAAGTTATGGTGGAATAATAAAGAAACATCACATACATACATGAACCCTGAAAACATAACACTCCTTTTTTTGGCAGTCGTGTAATAAATAAATTATGAAGTACCGTATTCACTTTTGTTTGAACAAGGAACTCTTCAAAAAGTGCAACTACAAAGTTAAGTATTCTTCAAAGCACACTCCGCGCGTAAGCACACAAGCGTTTTTGTTTAGAAAATTTGATTGTATCAAAATGAACACAATAAAATAATCACTAAACTATGACACAAAATTCACTAGGTACTATAAAGATTTAAGCAACACCAGTTCATTTTATGTCCCCACTGCTGGGGCACGAACCTTCCCTATGGATGGATAGGGAGAACGGGCCATAAACCACCGCTAATCCAGCCGGGACCAACGGCTTTACGTGCCTCCCGAAGCACGGAGGAGCTAGAGATGATATACTTTTGGTCACCAATCCTATTGCCAGCATTTGCGAAAGTTGCTTAACCTTAACAATCGCAGACCGGGCGCGTTAACCACTGCGGCATCGTGTTCTAAATTCAATAAATCAATAAGAAATGAGCTCATGAATATCAATCACAACGCCATCGGTTCGCGAGTAGGTGTTGGTAATCAAACTAGTAATATAATATAAGATGAATATATTATACAAACACATTTTGATTACCGTAAAGAATTTAAGTAGGTGTAAGCTAATAATGTTTCTTGGTTTGATTACATTAGTTATTAGTCACTTATATAGTCTATGTACTTCTGGTTAGTTGCAAGACGCAAAAACAAGATCAACAATGGCGGTTTAAACTTTGTCGACGTTGAAAAAAAATGCGACACGAAACAAAATACTGTATCGGGGTGCCTAGTGTAAGTTTCATTCGATATTCTTTCACGTTAACAAAAATGAAAATGAAAAATGCAAATAGTATGGCATTGATTGGCTGAGTGGTAGAGCCACGCTGCGTTGCAGCACGAAATGGGCCGGCTCGCCCGGCGAAATACCACCCTCTCACAGAATATCGGCGTGAAACAATGGCACTCGTTGCTGTTGTGTTTCATCCGGTGAGTGAAAGTACCGGAGGCCCACCTCTCACCCCTCCCCCCTCCCAATTCCTACTCCCTCCTCAAGATCCAACTCTTTCCTCAGGGTTAGTTAGTTTAGTTTAGTTATACTGGGCTGTAATTCGCACTTAGCCATTCGATTTGGCCATTGTACGTATTGTACCTTCTGCCTACTCCAACCAACCCAGATTATCCCAGAAAGCTTGCAGCCTTTTCAGGCTGCTGCAGGCTTCCGCAAGCGTTCTGGGTGTTTGGAGAAACCGTGCCCGTTCGTCTGCCACACTCCTGCACTCCATGAGCACGTTTTTTTTCCTCAGGGTTGGCAACGCATCTGCGATAACTTTGGTTTTGCGGGTGTTCATGGGCGGCGGTGATTGCTTTCCATCAGGTGACCCGCCTGCTCGTTTGCCTCCTTTTACCATAAAAAAAAAAAATTGAAGCAGCGCCTCCTGGCGACATGAGAGAAGAGTAAATTTTTTGCCATGCAAATTTTCGTTTTCGTAAACGTAATCGATTGAATACGGATAGTAAACAAAACTCACACTCACGATATCCAGATTATAACATAATAGCGCGCATATGTACTGTAAGGAGTTAATATGCAACTCATAGCAAAAGTAAGTTTAATTTATTTGTATGTAAACCTGTTTAGTCTAGATGATTATTTGAATCATCGATAAGTAATTAAAAAGGTTTGCAATGGTTTGACACAGTCGGAGACAGGGGGAGTCAGAAGCTAGACAGCCCGGCGAAGAGCCGAGGTGCTCGGAGATCATTATAACATTATGTAATAGTTAAAGATAATACAAGCAGTTAAAGTGCAACTGGTGTTTTATTCACCCACATCTTACAGTACCTATGTTAATTAAATAAATTCTGTAATAATAATAACTAGTGGTCGCCCGGTGGTCGAAATTCGACCGTAATTTTATTAAGCCTGCACGGATTGTATCCTAAGCATAAAAATTAAAAAGGTAGAATGTGAGTTTGGTACGCCAATTCCATTTTTGAAATTTTTGAAAAGATTTTAAATACGCGTGTGTCAAATACATTATATGCGTGTGTGTCAATTACATGGTAGTGTGTGTAATGTTTGTTTTATTGTTATAATGTATTTTTATGCATAATTAAAAAAAAATATTAACATTCGGATCACTTTCTCTATATGTATAAACTATAAGTGTGCGAAATTTCATACTCCTCCGTCCGCCCAATTTTCGTAAAAAGGGGTACAAAGTTTTTGCTTCACGTATTAATATATAGATAATTAATTGTAAATTGTTATGTGACATCAATAAATGTTTTTTGTTTCTTTCTTTAGAATGTCGGCTAAAACGATAAATTTTTCAGAACGATTATGATTACGAGTATAACAAAACTTCCACATACATTAAATACTTCTAACAACAAAATTCAAAAATTCAAAATTCAAAATCATTTATTCAGTTTAGGCTACAAATAGCTCTTATGAACGTCATTTTATGCCATCGGTTCGTAAGTCTATCTACTCTGGGCGGGAGATCTTGTACTGAGAAGAACCGGCAAGAAACTCAGCAAGTGTCCAGCTCTTTTCTCCCTTACAGCGTCATAAATATTGGAAAATGCCCTATGATAAAAGGACACTTTGACCAATTTGACCTTAACCCTCGCTAGAACAATCCATGTAACATCCAATTTGTGGATCGACACTACGGAAGTAAGTAGGTAAGTACAGTCATAAGCATTAAAATGTAAACAGTTACTCTTAACACAATGGAATAAGAGTCGAAACTAGTCAAACGTGTACACATGTTATGAGGAAATACTAAGGTCGACTGAATTGAAAAATATGCATGAAAGTAGACAAAATCAACGTTTCGTCGTCCACTGATTTCCTCCAAAACTGGACCAAATTAATTACTTTTATCATTAAAAATTCAATACAGGCTTTGGTTTTCCTTTTTGTCATAAATTAATTATTAAACAAGATATGAACCTTTAAAAACCTTAAAAATTTGCCAGATTTTCCGCTGTGTTCAGACATCTAGCAAACAAATTTGATGAGATTATATAAAAAAAAAAAACAAAACATAGAGACACAGCCAAAGCCTTTCTTTAATTTTTGATGAAAAAAGTAATTTCATCGATCCAGTTTTGGAGGAAGCATCAGGGGACTACGAAACGTTGATTTTGTCTACTACTTGTCTACTACTACCTTAGTCGACTGAATTGAAAAATATGTATGAATATGAATGAAAAATAATAATAAAATATGTATGAATATGAATAGAAATATGAATATGAATGAAAAATATTTCCTCTTAATGATCGTGACTGTACATGAGTTCTCTATGAAAAAGGGGATTGGATAGGAGCAGTGCAGCAATCAGCTTCTATTATGCGCCTTCGTCCTGCGAGTCTGCGACTGAAATGAACACCTCTTTGCTGTCGTGTGACTTTTTTATAGGTCGCTTACTAACCTATGAGCTTGTTATACATGAGTTTACCACGGGATGGCGAAATTCATTTCGAAGTCGAAAAACACTGTCTAAAGTGTATACACATACAAGTGTATATACATAATGTAGTTTAACCAGGTTCGATACCAGTTTTCATCGACAAAAACCTGTTTTTGATCAAACAAAAAAAATTGATCACTGATTCCTGTCGATTAGAAGAAGCAGAAGAACCTAACGACCTAACTTTCCTACCAAACGTTCATTCGACCAAACGTTAACTCGAACGATGATATATATTATGTCAATGGTTATATTATTATCGACAAAATATATATTGGTCAGTTGTTTGTTCGATCAGTACCTAATAGAAAGGCCAAATGTTTAGTCGACCTTATGTTGAACGGTGAAATGAATTTCGATGTCCGGTGGTGAACTTGTTTTACATTGCTTTGCATAGTTATAGTATAAACAATTTGTTTTTTCATGTTATGTTACTTACTAACTTACGTAGTTTTTAAATAATGAATACACATACGTGTACGAACAAATGGACAACTATTGTCATATCACACTGGTGTATCGGAAAATGTTGTAGGTATTATTGGTAATTTTACTTTTTATTTTTAAGTGCTAATTGCTGCACTAAAGCTGAATTATATATTTATAAAATACAGTTAAAAAATGAAATGCCTACCCGACCCATCCAGGAATCGAACCTGGGTCTTCCGCAATCCGGGCGGGTGCACTGACCATCCCGGCCTCCCCGGCATTCCCAGTAGCATAATGGTCAGTGACTGGATTGCGGAAGACCCAGGTTCGATTCCTGGCTGGGTCGGGTAGGCATTGTATTATTGGCCTTTACTGTGTTAGATGTAGAAAATTAGTCCTGTGTTTTTATTTTTTTGGTTGTACTGTCTGAACACTAACGTACCTTCCTACTCGTCAGTACCACTGAACCTCAAGGAAGAATGATTCTAAGAATTCCTACTACTCGGATCACCTATTTTTTTGTCAATATCTTTTACATGCAGCCAAAATAAACATAAAGTAAGTACGCGATTTTTTTCCAATGATTCCATATTAAGGCGATGCACCGCTAAACAATTAATCTCATACGGAGTGTTTGCGCCCCGTACCATAAGAAAAACTGTTATTTTTCCTTTCAATTAAAACTACAAATTATTTAAAAAAAGAACTAGCATATTGAAGTGTTTGTTAAGACTAATCTACTAAGAAAATTTTGATGCTTAAATCGGTCTGGTTTGCCTGTAAAATGCAAACCTATGTTTTAAAAGAGATTACTTTGATATTTTTTTCTCTGTTATAGAAGTTGACAAATCGTGTTTCTGCAACTAGCAAAATGAAGTCAGTTAAATGAAAAATCATGCCATCAAATATAACTTTCATATGTTTTGTAATTGTTGGGAAAAATCAAGATCCCCGCCACGTAAATTTTCAATGCGTCGCCTTAAGATAGATTAGAATCATATACGAGTAATACCTACGTATTTACTTATAACGGTTAAAGCTTCTATAGATATTGTAAATTTTATATTTCACCGACAATTTTTCAATTTTTAACGCAAATTTTGTTGCGAACAAATTACAAAAACACAAATGTTGAAAAAATTTCCACGAGCAGGGTTTGAACCTGCACCCTTCTGACATACCGGGTCAGGTGCTCTTCCAATTGAGCTATCGTGGTTCTAACCAGCCCGCCGAAATTTTTCAACACTATTTACTTTTTTACTTACTACAAATACTAAAGATAAAAGTTTAAAGAGTTATTTTAAATAACCGTTGTTGCTTCTCATCGGTTTCATAAAAGACCATAAATCACAGGTAATTCAGGTACCTCCTATCGTGTACAAACAAACAGATCTATCTGATACCGTTGGTGATAAGAATAACAACATTACACTATATGTAGCAAAGCGATCAATATATGGTATTGTTATGTCGGTATCAGGGACGTTGCAGTTCTATTTTTCGATGTGAAATCACATCGACGCTTGAAAGGAAATATTGACTAAGCGACATCATGTTAACTTTACAAGAGAGTAGTTTAAAGTCGTATTTTTAGAAATGAAATCAAGCGTGATTGTCAAACAATTTCGAATGTAACCACTTGATTTCTATGATTAATACATACATACAGGGGTATAGTCGTAAGTATACAGGGTGGAATTTTGTAATGCCACCTGAAGGGAAAGTACACTTAATACTGTAGATAGAAAGTTTTACTCAAAGAAAACATTTCCTTATTTTTGAAAAGACAGAAAACTGCATTAAAAGATTTTGTAATCTTCGCTTGCCACACCCGGGAATCAAACCGACTAAAATCTGTAAAAATGACACCTTGTACTTTTTATTGCATCGATCGTTAGGGTCAATTAAATTTAAGGAAACCATGAAATGTTAAATTATTTTAATTATTTACGAAAAATGGTACTTATACTAAGTTAGTTAGTGAAAGTTATTTTTCGGCGGCGGAAACTTATAGCCCGGTCAAAATAGACATTGACCCTTTCATTAATTCACAACAAGCTGAAAATTTACGGACACGTAAGGGACACTCTAATGAAATCCTGAAAAGGACAAAGGACAGATTCTTTCCAACTCAAATTCTCAGAATTACTCATTATAAATGTCTCGCAAACTTAAAATTTTACTTATATTACGCGTCCAATAATGTTCAGAGACAGCATAGTCATGCATAATATGGAGAATACAGCTCCAGCTAACTTTCGAATGGTTTTTTCTCAGAAATGGTAAATCTTAGAGAAAAAAGTATAAGAACAATTTTTGTAGATAATTTTGTAGACCCAAAGGTCTAAACCTTGAATAACATTTTTGTATACAGTGGGATTTTGTATCAATGGGGACTTTTCAGGATTTCATTTCATAATTTGACCGTGCTATTACTTAACATTAAACCAATGCTCTAACCCCGTATTTATAAACGAGTAAAAGGTAATACTGAAGCAAAGTAATTGCTTAAGTAAAATTTTATATTCTTTAGTAAACCGATGAAGTTATAAACGTCAAAAGACTAGAATTCTTAGCCAAATATCTTTACTCAAGCAATCTAGTTAGATTTCTCAAAGAATTCATAGTGATAAAAAAACACAAATGTTGAAAAAATTTCCACGAGCAGGGTTTGAACCTGCACCCTTCTTACATACCGGGTCAGGTGCTCTTCCAATTGAGCTATCGTGGTTCTAACCAGCCCGCCGAAATTATTCAACACTATTTACTTTTTTACTTTGAAAGCCAAAGGCGCCCATTCAATGTTAACAACTACCGTCATTAACATCCGATCATAATATTTTTACAAATACTAAAGATCAGTTAAGAAGTAGGCAAGCTATTTATAAATGTTTATATAATTTTTAACGCAAATTTTGTTGCGAACAAATTACAAAAACACAAATGTTGAAAAAATTTCCACGAGCAGGGTTTGAACCTGCACCCTTCTGACATACCGGGTCAGGTGCTCTTCCAATTGAGCTATCGTGGTTCTAACCAGCCCGCCGAAATTTTTCAACACTATTTACTTTTTTACTTACTACAAATACTAAAGATCAGTTAAGAAGTAGTACTTCTTAACTGATCTTTAGTATTTGTAAAAATATTATGATCGGATGTTAATGACGGTAGTTGTTAACATTGAATGGGCGCCTTTGGCTTTCAAAGTAAAAAAGTAAATAGTGTTGAATAATTTCGGCGGGCTGGTTAGAACCACGATAGCTTCAATTAAAAAAACGCTCGATAAATTGAACATGTGAGACGGACGAGTTATAGTTTAGACCATTGGTGATTGTTTAGACAAAATCAGTGGTACAATAATTTAGATAAACTATAAGATATCAACTAAACGCCGCCACTCGTTTTCATGATTTTTGCCCAACTTTAAATGATATTTTAGAAAAAACTAAGAATACTTATTGTGTCATGAATTTATGGATCGGACTAATTGTAAACTTAAGATACTAAATATATACTTTATTTAATTAATACGATAGTATTTTCAGTTATATCAACTTAACCGTGACTGCTGTTGTAATTTTTTGGTCGGCTCACCCTTAAATGTCGAGCACTGGTAGGTAACGCTTTAATAGCTAGAATCTCAGTTCAATTGTCTTGCCGATCTCTTATCGTCCTCGAGTTAATGATATTCGCATACTTACGAACCGATCGATCGATCAGGAATACAATGGCGACCTAAACTTTTTTACTCGTATAACTGACGCGATTGACGCGTGTAATTATAGACTTTTTACTCATGGCAACACTCAATGAAACGGATGTGGGAAATACGCGTCTGAAAGGCTTTACTGCGGGAGGACCTCGCTGCAAACAATACCGGCTCGAACAAGATGATGCGATAAAAATATGCTTTGTCTGAATCGAATTTTAAAGTTTTATATCCAAAAAGAGTAAAATACCTAACCGCCACTGTGGTCTAGTGGTTAAGACAACCGGTCTTAGACCCAGAGGTCCCGGGTTCGATTCCCAGCGGGGGGGGTACATGTTTGAATAGGTACTCCGATTTGGTTGGTGGTATGGCTTGTTAATCCACCTGGCTAGCTGGCACCATCTTATCTAAATATATCGCCTCATTGTTTGTAACATTGTTGTGTTCTGGCAGCTAAGATAAGATAGCCAGTGCCTCAGTAGTTGAGGATCCCGGGTGAAGTGCGCTTCCACCATTGGCCTAATCATCACTAACATCAGGTGAGATGAAAGCACTGTGCTTACCCCTAAGATATTACAAAAAAAAATGATAGTCAGTGATCTGGTTGTTACTGTAAAATAGAATAGAATAGAAAAGAATAAAATACTTTATTACTATAACCACATACATGACAAAGAAATTAAAATTAAAATTGGAGTCGTACAAAGGGCGGCCTTATCACTAAAAGTGATATCTTCCAGGCAACCTAAGGATGGAGAGGATTGATAATAAATAAAATGGAGGCGTTGAAAAAAGAAGAAAAAAGTGTGCAGTAATACCTTATAGTTCATTAATTAAACACATTATAGCCAATTACTGAGAGTGAGAACCATGTTTTATTCGGTCGCATATATTAAGGTATTTTTTAAATAACAGTAGTGCATTCGTCAAGTTGTCGTCACGTTTTGTCGAGACCGGGAATGTGTCGCCTATGGTAGCGTGGTACAGTCACGCGAGCATTAACATGTAAACAACGTAACTCCTAATACGATGGAATAAGAGTCAAACTAGTCAAAAGTGTAGACATGTTAATGCTCCTGACGGTACAGACGCCTGCACATCAATCTATCCGAAACTGTCAGATTTCTTCAATAAATGTCATAACCTAATGTCATATACCTAATAACAAAGACTTGTCCTGACTGACTGACTCATCATCGCCGAGCCTAAACCGCTAAAGCTAATTAGATAAAATTTGGACTGTAGGTTAATTGAGTGACGTAACCAGCCACTAAGAAAGGATTTTACGCAAATCACACCCTAGGGGGTCAAATAGGGGGTGAAAGTTTGTATGAAAGTCCGTCAGTTTTGAAGTAAAATACATGAAAATTGGTATTTGGGTTCTTGAAAAGAAATAAACATTGACATGTCTCAGGAATTTTGTTTATTTTTTTTTAAATTAGTAAAAAGGGAATGTTTTTCTTTGGAGACATAACTATCAAAATGATTATTTTAATCAACAAAATAAAGAATGACGTGTTTTAGCATTTTTCTAAAAATCTCCCCTAGAGAGGTGAAATAGAGGTGGAAAGTTTGTATGGAAATCGCCCGCAAAACATCACGCGTTCACTGATTCCTACACGTGTGAAGAAACAGAACAAACATAATTTGCCCACGTGAGTAAAGCTGCGAACAAAAGCTAGTAGCATTAAAATTTAATGTCTATTGAGGAAGTTTGACAGTTATTGGTAGTGGTAAGGTGCAGGCGTGTGCACCTTATACTCAGAATAACCAAACGGCATTCGTTGAAGATCATATGTTTATACTCCAACTACGACACACCCTGACCCTGATCATCATCATCAGCTCATTTATGTCCCCACTGCTGGGGCACCAGCCTTCCCTATGGATGGATAGGGAGAACGGGCCATAAACCACCACGCGGGTCCAGTGCGGATTGGTGGTTGTTAACGACTGCTAATGCAGCCGGGACCAACGGCTTAACGTGCCTTCCGAAGCACGGAGGAGCTCAAGATGATACATTTTTGGTCACCCATCCTATGACCGGCCTTTGCGAAAGTTGCTAAACCTCAGCACTCGCAGACCGGGCGCGTTAACCACTGCGCCATCGAGCTCCTCATGTTGATAATTAAATACTACGTACTATATTGACTCCATGCACACGTCATGTCACATGCAAGTTAGTTTCTAACAGATTTAATAACATTCAATTAGTAGCACTGCGGTACTCTTCGGTAGTGCGTGCTCTTTGGTGGTCCCACGCTTTGTCCAGCAGCGGACGTTTTTTGGCTGAGATGACTGTCTGACATGGTGTCAAGGTCACGGGTTTATTAAAACACAGCAAAAACCATCATTGTAATCCCGTTAGTTACCCACTTATGTAACTTATTCAAATTATGGGGTTATACTGACCACTTTCCGAGTTTCTCGCGTAATGTGATGAATTCCCAAAAAAATATAAATGAGTTAACATAGTTATGTTGTTATGTTATTAAAAGCTTAACTGGTTTCTAATGATGACACAGATCGCAGTGTTTATGTTTTGAAATCCCAATGTCTCCGATTATGTTGAGTTAAACTGGTAAGTATTTTAATTCTGAGCTGTGTGAGATTTTTTATTAAGTCTCAACAGCATATGGCGAGACGTTATTTAAATATTGACCGATATTATCTATGTTTCCTTTACATTACGATTACTATAATGATCATAAAACCCGGTTTGATGGGTATATTTTAATATTCTTGGGCGATCTTCGAAGCTATCGTGTGAACTATCATAAAAAACCGGTATCCCTTATTACCTTGTACCCTGCAAAGGGTTCGAAACATCAAGATAAAATTAAATGCAAAATAACCGCAAATGCATGTTTTTTAAGTGTTTCATTTCCATGTTAGAATATTTTAGTAGGTACACATAAAGTATTTTTTTTAACACAGCAGATAAACTAATATTACGAATGTAATGTTTATTTTGATTACGATTTATCTCATATATTAAAAAGATAACCATTTGGTTGCTATTTACCTACCTTCCTCTTCAATTGTAACTGATAATTTCAGCACTATTTACACAGCCGAAATAGCTCAGTTGGGAGAGCGTTAGACTGAAGATCTAAAGGTCCCTGGTTCGATCCCGGGTTTCGGCAGCTCTCTTTTGCGTTATTTGTATATTGTGTACCTACTATATTCTGTGATTTTGGCATAGTTTGAATATTTATTTTTTATTTTAATCGTGAATAATATTATAAAAACACTTGTAATAAATTAAAAATTTGTAATTTCTATAAAGTAATATATCTTTAATGAAATTAATACTAGTTTAATTTGAATTTGAATCTTTATTTTTTATTTTAATCGTGTCAAATGTTTTAAACACACTAATAAACAATAATTATATCTTTATTGAAATTAAGACTAGTTCGGTATTTGACCTTTATCACCTTAATACAATATTATATTGTAACATAATATCGTTATTTAATCTACATAATTTAATAATTACTTAATTAACACTAAATAACTAACAGTTATTTCTAGCACTAAATTAAAAAGATTCTAATAACTTCATTTATGCATTTTATTATTATTTATGATATTAATTTATTTTCATTTGTATCGAAAAAAAACTACCTTTGCAAAACAATGCCTTTTAAATAAAGCCACCAAAAAAACTAATTTATAACTAAAATTCACTTTTCTTAAAATATAATGCATGGTTTCATAATTAAGTTGTCCGACAATTTCATGCAAGACCTTGTGCTGACAGGTGACCGAGACGTTGTTGACATGTAATGACGATGCGTTTATGACGTCATACAATTACGGCTTACACGTAGAGGTGAGTGCCCGACGACGTATCTCAAGATAAGTCTTGTCAACCGGTAGACAAGCCAAGCACACGGCAATCGCTTCAAGCAACGTATTTGGCTAGTTGACTGGTTAGTTGGTCAATTGAGGAACGTTTCAGCAACTGTCAAAACGATTTTATTTAATAGAAATTGTATGGAAATGGCCAACCATGACGTCATCATTTTGTTCCGTCGATTCAGTGTTTATTAATCACACTAATATTATAACTGCGAAATTTGTGTGTATGTTCGTATATTTGTTGTGTCTTCACGCTGCAACGGATGGATGGATTTGGATGAAATTCGGCATACAGATAGTTTGTAACCTAGATTAACACATAGGGTAATTTTTATCCCGATATTCACACGGGAATCACACTATAAATATACTAAACACGACAATTTAATTTTCCAATACATAATGATTTGTTTGTTTTGTTGTCATGGAAACCAAAGAGAATTTAATCAGTTGATGGAAACTGTCAAAGCGGTACGAAGTCCACCGGGTCCACGAGGAACATCATAAGTTACATAAATTCATACTTAGGTCAAATATGAAATAGGCCAGTGTTAAGAAAAAAATTTCGTGATTTATACGTATAATATTCTGGAATTTATTAATTTACTAGCGGCCGCTCGCGTTTTCACCCGCGTGGTTCCCATTCCCGTGGAAATATCTGTGTATTATGTATATCTGTGTGTATCTGTATCCTATGTGTTATTCCAGGTTATAAACAATCTGTATGTCGAATTTCATCCAAATCCATCCATCCGTTGCAGCGTGAAGACACAACAAATATACGAACATACACACAAATTTCGCAGTTATAATATTAGTGTGATTATTGTTGCCAACATTCCTAGTAATAATGTTGTGCCCCAAGTGCCTAGCGCGAGTTTTATTTGATGTCCGATTACGTTAACAATTTCGTGATTTAGGTGGCAAAAGCTCTTCTCTTTTTTCACCCTATGATGCTGCGTCAGCGGCTTACAATTTTTCGTTTTTGTTACCGTGATCGGATGGTGAATAAAACAACTAAACTTTTTGAACCGGTGACATTATTCTCACGCTATGAAGTCAATTACGAGAGCACTTTTTACGCTTATTTAAAGACGCTGGTAACTCATTTTTGACACCGAATCTTCTCGAACTGTATGTATCTTGATAATCGAATTGTAAATCATGCGAAAAATATTAAATTTTGTAGTATATATCTTGCACACGAGATCACAGGTGAGTGCCAAAAATCACCACTCATGAACAAAAGGATTCAACGACCTTAACGCAAATACAGACGCCTGCAAGCCCTCAGAATAATAACTAAAGCTATAGAAACCGGACTAAAATAGCAAAGGTGTCACCAGTTTGTGACGTCATATTTGAGGTAATGTAGGTGAGTGACTTTATAAAGGACTCAAAGATTTTTTTTGATCACCGATTATCTGATGACCGTTTGACATAACAATACAAAAAATAAAAACTAAGTGTCAACCATTTGTCGCACTCCAACCTCTTTTTCTAGCCATAAGATAGAACGGAACTAAACATAGTTGCACGATTTTTATTTTAGCCATCCTTCTATAGCTTTAGTTATTGTTCTGAGTGCAAGCCTATCCAAAACTGTCAAATATTTTCAATAAATTTTCAACCAAACAAAACCACAGACATGATGCTTCACTTTCCCGCCAAGAAGTCCCTAACATAATTTATATAGCTAAACATTTTTTTTTTTTTAGTAGTCAATATTGCTAGTTATGTAGGTTTTTAATCTTTTCTTGAATATTGCTAAGCTGACTGTGTCCTTAATATCTTATGGCAAACAATTGTAAATATGTGCCCCTTCAAAGCTTATGTTTTTCTTGCCATAGTTGGTGCGGGGTATCGGCAACTGTAAGTTTTCAGCTCGGCGAAGCAATCGTTTTCCTTTAGCTCTATTAGTTTGAAATGACAATTGGGTGTGTTTGACTTTTAATAAAATCTTTTTAATCAAAATGCAAGTGTTAAAATGGTAAAGTTGGTTAAGGGTCATAAGGTTCGTTTCAGAATAAACTATGTTTGTCGCCGTAAGAAAATCGTATTTAAACAGTACTTTAATTATTTTATTTTGGATTACTTAAAGTTCTTTTAAATTTGATTTTGCTGCACGGCCATATGTTCATATATATAAAGTTCAAAGACTACTGAGGACATTTGACAGATTCTGGGTGTGTGTACCATCATTTATGTAATGCGTGACAATCGTATCATTAAAGAATGAGATCGATAAAAGCTCTGGTTTAACTGGTTCTACGAGACTTAGGGTTAAGTTACTTGTAGGTAGAGCTTCAGCACGAACGTTCTTTCCAAATTCACGAATGATCTCTACCTTTTTTTCAAATTCATTAATCAACCGTTGACTACGGAGAGACGCTTGCAAAAACCTTTCAACATATAATTTATTGACTGAGAGCAAATAATAGAAATCAAAAGATCAGCTTTCAACGGCTAACACAAAGCTTACTTTTACGGAGCCCTGTCGATTGCAATGTAAGTACCTATCAGAGGGCCTAGAGCAAGTTATTGTTTAACCGACTTCAAAAAAGGAGGTTACTCAATTCGACTCGTTCTTAAATATATTTTTTTTTATGTGTGTTCGCGGATAACTTTGTCGTTTATGAACCGATTTTGATGATTCTTTTTTTGTTGGAAAGAAGATATCCCAAGGGTGGTACCATGATAAGGAAACCAGGATCTGATGGTGGCATCCCAGAGAAATCGAGGGGAACCTTCGAAAATCGTAGTTGCGACTCGTGCATTTGTTAATGTTTTCATTAAGTATTTTAAAGCACTACTACTTAATGAAGGTCTGGAGTCGATCTGATGATGGAGCCGAAAGACAGTCGAAAGAACTCCTTTACAATTTACAGCAACACAACATGGTGTTTGGGCTTGATTAATTTGTATCGATAAGAACTTTACACCTAGATGGATTGTGACTGTCATTAGGGGTCTGATAATGAAGACGAAGGACAGTCAAGGGAACTCCTTAACGTTTTACAGCAGCTACCTTGTGTTTGGTCTTAATTCATTTCTACAATACAGTATTTTATTACAATCGGTCACATTAACGAAAACGAAAATTTGTATAGCATAATTTTAACTAGACACTCTGGGTGCCTAGTTGGACTTTTGTTTACTATCCGTGTTCATTCGATTACGTTTCATCATCATCATCATCTCAGCCAAAAGACGTCCACTGCTGGACAAAGGCCTCCCCCAAGGATCTCCACAACGACCGGTTTTGTGCTGCTCGCATCTAGCACAAAACCGATCACCATTTTTTTTTTCATCATCGATTACGTTTATGAAAACTAAAATTGGTATGGCATTGAAGCAGCGCCTCCTGGCGGCATACGAGAAGAGTTAGAGTTTTTAACCATCTTAATCGTCTAGTGACTTAGACCACCGGTTTAGACCCAGAGGGCCCGGGTTCGATTACCCGGGGGTACATGTTTGTGTACTCGGTTCGGTTGGTTAGCCGCCTGGCTAGCTTCCACCATCTTATCTAAATATGTCGCCATAACATCAATGTTTGCAGCATTGTTGTGTTCCGGCAGATAGAGATAAGATAGTCAGTGCCTCAGTAGTTGAGGATCCCGGGAAAGGTGCGCTTCCATCATTGGCCTTAACATCACTTAACATGATGATCATGAGATCAAGGCACTGTGCTTACACGTAAAAAATTTATTTTAAAAAAAAGTTGATATTTGCCATTATCGTTAACGTTATCAAATAATTATTTTACTTTTTTTAATTCAATTACTTATTATTATATTGAGAACTTAGTATCTAGACAAACCTAACATAGGCTTTAAGATACTACTAACCGATATTTGTAATTATATTTTTGTTGATAAATAAATAAATAAATAAATAAAATAGCTTATGAAACTCGCACTTGGCACCCAGATAGATAGATAGTGATATTTATCAGCCGGATATTAGGTACAGTAGATCATACCTTTATGTCCGCCGAAAATGACATGCAGAATAACTACCTGCTCACTGTTCGATTCCATTTCAACGTTTGAGCACGATAACATCTGATTTTTGTTTTTTATTTACATGTTATTATACGACGACGACGACGCGTGACGACGCGTCTATTTTGAGAGAATCAAGCTTTGACGTAACGATGGATTTTATGGTGACGGACAGCCATATTGTTGATGGAGATTTATCGAAGGAAATTTTGATGACATACGGTTGGGGAATTAGACGTAACGCCCCGAATAAGAAATACAATGTAGAGAGACACGCTTTACGTCAAATTAAGTAGTCTTTTAAAGATTATTAAATATGTTGATTTTAATCTCATTATGAACTCTCAAACGAATTCTAAGACTTACTATGACCATATTACCAATTTTTTTTCTAAAATATTGCTTAAATAATATATCAGTTGCCAGCATGTCAGCTATTAAGAACAATAAAAACTATTATAATACAATTATAATGTAAATCAGAACGTAATTTTTAATTCCAGCCAAGTCGACTTTTACAAAAATCAAGAAAAAATTAGCACTTATTTGTTAGAATTTGTATAAACCGATAATTTTGTATTTGACCATTTTTCAAAGTTACCTACCTTTACCGGTACCTACGTACAATTACAAAGCTTGCGATTCTCTATTACCTTTAAAATATTACGCTTAGCCGAATTTTAATGGTAATTCTAGTATGGTTTTAGTTTTTTTTTTTTTGATGGACGTTTCAATCACTCCCTCGAGGGGCCCAATTGCATATTATTCGATTACTAGATATACCTGTAGGCTTAGCCAAAGTAACATTAAGAAAACGATAGCGAAGTTCGATAAGAATAGGTTGAAAAAAGGATTTAAAAATTAGTGGGTTGAAAAAGGAATAGATTTTGAGTTGAAAGCGGAATTATATTGAAGTGGGACGAAAAAGTGGGATGAAAACGGAAACACTCGAATTATGGGTTGAAAAAAGGATTAAAAATTAGTGGGTGGAAAAAGGAATAGATTTTGGGTTGAAAGCGGAATTATATTGAAGTGGGATGAAAAAGTGGGATGAAAACGGAAACATCAATAAAATGTATGGAATTGACAAAAGCCGCGCTAAATCACGTGGTCAATCTTATGTCAATCCCATACATTTTATTCTTTTCGAACTTCGCTATCGTTTTCTTAATGTTACTTTGGCTACCGCCACTGGGCATTGAACTTAGTTATATAGGGATCCCGGGTAGCGGTCCAAGCTCTTTGTCACTCGGTTACTGAGGCGACGATTACTCAAGTTTAAGTAACCTTCAGTTTCTAAACATTTTTTTATTTACGAGTGGTATAGGTATACAAATATGTATTTAAAGTATTTTCATTTTAATATCAGGTTACTTACTTTAAACTGTAATGTTACGAACCGATGGTGCAGAAACATAATTTTATTATGATTGGTTGACTATAATATCTATTGCTATGCTACATAAATATTGCTTTGCAAGGTTGCAAACGCTCTGAAAGAAAATCTTGGTATTTCCTTAAAAATGCTAAAGGAGACAGACCCGTCAATAACTGGGCCACACAAGCGGCGAGTCTAATTCAATAATTCAGTATCATTTACAATTTCAACAAGCCCATATTATCATAATTGTATCATTGCCAAGAAACTGGTTCTTAATACTACTCAATGATGTAGGTTGTACGATTCCTTACAAATGAACTTGGTTAGTTGAAACTGTTTCATTCAACGAAATTATATTTACAGAAAGTAGCTCGCAATCCTTTGCTGGATCTGTATCCCGAATACAAATCGTATTCCCATGAGTAAATTGGTTTCTACCGCTTTTGTTTGAATGATAATTACTGCTTTTGATACAGAGGATAGCTTTACATAATTGATTTTGATAGTTCACAAAGTTCATTAATTGATATTTGCATAGACCTTCTGATTTAGCCAGGACAGCCTCTTTAGAAGTTTGGGAGTCAATTAACTTGAGGTCACGGAATGTGAAGGGAAACTGCTCTTAACAATATACGGATACAATAAAAGTTTTCGTTAAAAGGTCGCCCAATTCACAAAGTAGGAACGCAACAATGAACTATGGGAAAATCCATAAAAATGGTACTTTACGGGAAAGATTGAGCATCGAATCACAGAGAAACAGATGAAGGACGCAATTGTGCTACCCATAATAGCACATTAATAAACAACACAACAGTTACAGTTAGATATCAGTAGAAAAACTTGTTTGCTTACGAAACCGTCAATTATATTACTACAGACAAAAAGCTTGTGCATTTAAAACACGACCGGCCAACACCACATCATTCCAAGGTTGATTGTCTCGCGGTTTCACGCTAACTAATATGCCTCAAATGTGTAATGTAAACAAAAATTATTTGAACAGTACCAATTAAAGGTAAAGCGGTGGCACCGCCGCGAATTCTAAGCAATAAATTAATAATGGCCCACTAATTTAACAGGAACTCGAAGTCGTTCATTATTTCGAGTACGCCTGAGCCGACAAGCTGGCTTTGTTATAGAATTAACACGTCATTCGTTCGCGTACCGTTCGCGTTCTCACGATCGCAAAATCGTGAGACTCCTGACATCGGAGCAGGGCTAGAAGCTTGATCAAGGTAGGGCTTTGCTGGTAGCTAAACCATGTAAAGGTAGCTAAATGAACTTGGATGCATGATTCCTTTCTTTAAGATCCTCATGCAACTGTAGTTATTTATAAATATTTATTTTTTATCCTTTGCAAAGGCACTTAACGTTAGTAATTTTGAAACAGTGTGACAAAAACTGGTGATTGTTTTTACAGGTACCAATGCATTTTTAAATTCATCATCATCATCATCATCCGCCCATAAATGGTATTAAGATTGTAATGAACGATATTAGCGCATGGCATAGGGCAATATCCCCGCGCTGGCCAAATGCAGGTTTGTAGTAAGTAATATCAATTTATATTCGTCTCATATTTTTATATTTTTCCTCAAATATTTGTCTTAAAATTTCACGTTTTTCCGTAGCTATATCTTTTAGATCTTAAAATTGGTTGTATTATTTAGAAGGTGAGCTGGTTCTTGCCGTATTGCGTTGTCACCAACATTTCCTCTCAAATACACGACCGTATATTCTACTGTTTAACTTACTACATAACCTAATTGTGGTTATTGTGGTATTAAATCCCGCAAAAGGCAAAATGAGATTACACTAGCATTTGTGCTCAAGACATGGGTGTTTTATACGCATTTCACGTTTCTCTATCATGTCAAGTTATGCTTCGTTTGAAGTTAAACAACAGGTTTTAGTGTAAGCAGTCGATATTAAATTATGTAAGCGTTGTAATCGCAAATTAACAGTAGTATTAGAGCCCAATTTGTCAATGAAATCCCGCTGTTCCATATTAATGCGGCACTGTCTCCCGAAGCCTAGTAAACCCTTTTATAAATGAGAGTAACAGCTTCTTAATTACCCTGCTAGTCTTTGATCTTTTTCCTTATTGGACTCCTTTTATATTTTAGATTTAGCAGATCTGAAGAATTTGACAGTTTCTTGAATTGTAATTTGTCATTGTTTAAACAGTGGAGTTCTTTTGTTACGTTTGTTTTTGTTTGACAGCTGTTAGCTGACAAAATATAGCGTACGGTTCATTTTGTGGTTAGCGAGTAAACTTGCGCGTTGGTGACTCAGGCCTTAATCACATAATGCGTGTCTCAGTAGCCAATTCTATGTAGCTGAGGATTCCTGGTGAAAAACGTTTCCGTCTTCGGCCTTATCGTCACTTATCATCAAGTGGTATTAAGATCAAGAGCATCTCCGTTGGGTAACAAAATAAAGTTAATGTTTCAATGTCCCGTATTTTTCTGAAAACCAACATACTCTTCAAAGAGCATCACAGCAATTAACGCAGGATAATGATGCTTGGCGCCAGAAATATGCACAAAACTGCTATTCAAAACTAGTAGTACCCTAACAGATCGGTAATCCTTCTTACAGTGCCGAACATTTGTTAAAACGTCCATTACTTACCATGGTCATGTCATGGTCATGTTACAATTTCAAATGGTATGATTCTGATCCAAATTAAAAAGGATCTCCTTTTACATTGATTCTTGTTCAACTGAAAGCAGGTTTTACAAGAAAATCCTTCTTAATACCACCCCTTCTCTGCCACGGGGCTTCAGGCGTGGGACCATGATTCAAGCACCGAGTTCCACTCCCGTTACCCTAACCTGAAAGGTCTAAAATGGTTGCTATCTCTGTGGCGCTCTTTAACCGCCTCTGCGGTATAGAGGTTAAGACCACCGGTTTAGACCCATTCTTATTCTATTGTCTTACTCGGTTTGGTTGGTTTTAGAGCTTGTTTGGCCGCCTGGCTAGCTACCACCATTTTATCTAAATATGTCGCCTACAGCTAGAGATAAGATAGCCAGTGCCTCACTAGTTGAGGGACCCGATTGAAGTGCGCTTCCATCATTGGCCTTATATCATCACTTAAAATCAGGTGAGATGAAGGGACTATGCTTACCCGTAAAATATAAAAAAAAACTCTAAAGAGGTCACATATTGTTTTCTAAAGTTTACGCGAACACTACACATTGAAATGAAACAACTTTTACGGATCTCTAAAGAGGTCGTTCCAACATCACCAATGATGCGTACAATTTGTCAGGAATTAAGAATCCTTGTCAGAGTGATAACTACACTGTGAATGTTTAGAGGTCGCTAGATATGCATGCAGAATAGCCATAACATTATTTAGACATGGTTCGTTCTCCGCAATAGAGTTTTACCGGGATGTAAACGTTGTCTAATCACAGTTTGGTAAGCTATGACGTAATCTGAGTAAGGAAAATTGTCGGTGAGCCTAACACGTATATCTAGCGAATTTGTGTCGTCAGAGTCGTTAACGTTTTTCGTAATTTTGTTTATGGACATTAGGCACATTTTATATGGAAATAGGAAATTGGTACATCGCTACTAAGTCGGAAAATAGATTTTATAATTATTGAGGAAACCTCGCTGGATCATAAAGTGATTTTTGTATGTGATAAATGACTGTTGGATAATAGAAACAGTAGAATGTATAGATAGTTTTTTTTTTTTTTTAAATAGCTGTAGACTTGCCTGTTTAGACTACGAGAACCACATATATATTCTGTGCACTGTGACTGTGTAAAAATCTCTTTGCCTTTTCTTAAATAAAATGAAAGATGCTAAAAGCAGATCGGTCGGAATAAGTATCCTAAAATAAAATCAATGATTGGGTGACGTCACGCCATTAGAACTCATTATGCTATCACGACTTTACACACCCACATCATACGTCACGTCACATTCACATAAAACTAAACCACTGTTATTTTAATATTAGGTTATTCTGTTTTCTTTTTTTTTTACTCATTACTTTGAGTTATTGAGTTTGACTTATTGATTTAATCAACATAATCTTTTTATTTTGATTTAATTAAAAATGATGTACGATAATGTCCATTTATAAAGGCGACAGTATATATTAAAGCAAGTACTTAACACTTTTAATTAAATGTGAGGTCACTAGTTACTTTTGGTTTACGAAATATCTGCAAAATTTTGTTAGAATTAATAATAATAATAATAATACTACTACGGTACTCTAGGATTAGGTTTTTAAAATGTTTTATTGTTTTTATATTAAAATATTGCAAAAATCTAGTTATAAGAAAGAAAATAAATAAAGAGTATAATAATAATAATAAACTTTATTTGCACACAAAAAATACAGATACAGACAAATTGATGAAAAAAAAATAGTACAAAATAGGCGGCCTTATTGCTAACAAGCAATCTCTTCCAGACAACCTTGTATGGCAATTAATATTATGACAGTATTATTTTTATTCACGTTATATACGGGGATGGAGATCACATATTTAATTTGCTTTGTCGTGTATTAGGGGGAGCTAGAAAATAATAGCATTGACTAAACAAGTTTGTGTTGTCATTTCTCAAAATAACGTATTACAGTATCCGATGGACCAGAGTTTTTTGCTTTCAACATTCGTTGGAGCTACAGTACCACGTCCATGTGCAGATAATAATAGATTTATCCAGCGGTTAGTCGTCCCTTTGTGCCACAAAGCGTCCATTATCTAGTATCGGCACGATGAGTCCCTGTGTGATACACAAAGTCTGCATTATCTGATGACGGAATAGTGGAACGCAAGGTGATTTCGGTAACATTCATTTTTTAATTGACAACTTTCGTAGTTGAGTAGTTGGCACACACATTTTTCTTTCTTTTCTTTATTACTGAGCTGATGAGATAGCATAAGGAACACATGCAGAAACACCTCAGCTTTAAATCTAATAAACCATTTTTTGGCTATATTGAAAACTGCAGGATCTTTAACCTGCTCACTCTGGTTGAGCGTCGTCAAATGCTGGACCTGTGTCTTCTATTTGATGTGCTGCGCGGTCGTTTTGATTGTCCCGAAATCATTAGTCATGTATCCCTCCGCGTCCCTGCGCGCCGTACTAGACACACCGCTCTCTTTAACATACCTTCTCACTCCACTAACTACGGCAAGAACGCTGTTTTCACCCGGATTGCTAGAACGTACAATACTTTGTTTTCTGACATAGATCCATTTATTGGATCTAAACAGTCCTTCAAAAAAGAAATGCAGGGCTATTTAATGTCAGACAATAGTTAGAGAAGCAATCCGTCCCTGCTATTTAATTGACCGTAAAATAACCATATAACTAGTGCTTGCCTAGTGTTTACTCCTTAGAGTACTATAAACGATCCCAAGACTCAGTCGCAGGGCTAGGTAAGCACTTACTTAACATGCGACTGCCACTCCCGCTCAAACTTATACTTAATTTTGATACGGGTACCGAACCGGTACAATTTATGCCTTGCCACCTAAAGCAAGTATTTTTGGGTCAGGTTTTTCTGGTTGCTAAACCATAGTCATAGTGATTGGTGTTACTATTTGTTTAGTTTTCCTGTTGTTTTTAAATTTATTTATTTTTTTCGCTACGCTATCAGCTAATTTATCCATTTTAGCATTTGGTATTAATGTAATGCGTGTGAGGCATGCATGTATGGTGCAGTTGTAATCATAAGTCAACATTTGTTACTGCATGCTAGGTGTACTTATAGGTGTCATTAATAGGTTGGTGCTAATTAAGACTTGTTACAACTAGAAATATATAGGTAAGACGAGTTAAATATAATATAAGTAAAGTATTTTTAGAGATTTAAAGATTTTGATTTCTTTACCATAAACCATCACACTCCTTTAAAGAACATTATCAAATATTGTAACAAATAATAAATATTGTAGTAAATAACAAATATTGTATATTTAAATATATGTACATAATGTATTATAATAACATAGATGCTGTTACTGATTTTATTTTGCAAGTAAGTTTTTGTATTAGCATAAAATTATAATTAGATGGTTGTGTTCTTGATGCATGCTATAATTTTTTCTTTTTATAAAGACACATAAATCTGTTTTTCCAAAAAAAATATGTGGATAACTGTTATTGGCTTCCTTATGATTAGACATATGTGTAAAACATTTAGTATATAAGCTGTTGTTATCCCGAATAAAATAAATTAAAAAAAAATTAAAAAAATAAAAGCAGTCATCGCTGTTCATGAATACTTTTTTAAATGTATGAGTAGGCAAATGACTTTCCACCTGATCATGGATCATTTTACGGTTACGGTTATGGTTTAGTTAAATACGGCGTTACAGCTAAAACGGCGACTTTTTAGCTGTAACGTCTTATTTAACTAAACCATAACATCTCAGATGTTCATTAAGTGACGTAAAAATGCTAAATTACTTCATTCAAATAGTTTGTTGAGCATAATTTGATTTTCTATCTCTAATTACAAGATATGTTTTTTTTTCATTGGCGGCGCTAGTTTGCGGCGTAAACGCTCATAACATAGATAAGATTGTCATATTCACTTGATGTTAAGCAGAATCTACACCCGTATTTATAGACAAGCCATTAAAGCCAAGTCTCTTTGTCCAATTGTCTCAATTTCACTGGATCTAGACCCTTCAAATCTGAACATAGTAACGAAAAATGTACGTTGGCGCTAGAAATAGGTAGTAGTGGTCGCTATTAAGTCAGATTCTAGGTTTACTACAGAATCTTACCACCAGTTTAGCGCTTCTCGCTGAGGTAGCGGATTTGATTCTCAGTCCGGATAAGTCTTAAGAGCGTTTACGCCGCACGCTAGCGCCGCCAATGAAAAAAAAACATATCTAGTAATTAGAGATAGAAAATCAACTTATGGTCAACAAACTAGTAAACTAAAAGTAAACTTTAGTTAAATAAGACGTTACATTTTGCCGTATTTAACTAAACCATAACATGTCAGATGTTCATTAGGTGGCGTAAAAATGCTAAATTACTTCATTCAAATAGTTTGTTGAGCATAATTTTCATTTTCTCTAATTACTAGATATGGTTGTTTTTCATTCGCGGCGCTAGTGTGCGGCGTAAACGCTCTTAACAATAAACTTTTCCAAATTGTTGGGGTGATGTTCCTTGTTCTATATTAAAACTGTTTAATTGTTTCTATTGTTACTTTTATTACTGTAAATTTGTTTCTTTTCATCATTTTTAAAAAGTTGCTGCCTCAGGTGCGATTATTGTCCGGATTGATGAGAAAAATAATCTTGATTATCCAATGACGGCTTAAGGTAAAAACCTAAATGGAAAGTTCGAGAAGCTCCAAACCCAGGTTAACCTTTCGGTTGATACCTCGATACGAAAAGGGTTACGTATTATCTTTTATTATTTTAAACCTTATTTCTTAAATAGCTTTTTTATGTAGGGAGCTACAAAACTGGTTATTAAAAGGTCTTATCTTTATTGTGTACCTACCTTAAATCTCTTAAGTCTACCTGTGACCACGGACCCTGCTAAGGGTTTGATACGGCTGGATATCTAAAACAAACGCGAGAATAAAGTATTGCAAATCAATTTTGTGTTTGTGTATGTGTCTACTACCGACCACAAGTGTTTGTCGCGCGCTTCAGCTACATTTGTAGCCGGGTCATTCTTATTCTTACACAAAAAAACGTTCATGCAGATAAAAAACTTAACTTCTAATTAACTACTAAAACTAATGATGTGAGTATAAAAATATTACTCTATTGTTTAATAAACAAACAATTATAAACACCGCATAACTTAAATAAATATTAATTAATTAAAACATTAAAAAAAGTCACGCGCCGTGGTATGAGATGTATGTCATTTTATCGTAAAATATTTTCTGTACCGAAAATATCTCTTAGATCTTTTTGATTACAGACTTTTTAAATATTTAGAGTATCAACGAAGACTTTTTTATTTATTCTTAAAATTCTGTGTGAATTTTTTTTAGAAAGGATATTCTATAAAAGTTGTGATCATTTTTTTGTCACGACCGTGACTCGCTATTTAAATGCGTACCAAATACGTAGGTTTTAAGATTTAGCTCTTGCAACACTGCCTTTTATTTTATATCTAGTAACACTATCTAACGTCAAACAGTTTAACCAAGATGGTTGCCTAGAGTTTTTGTGAGGAAGATTTACATGTGAATTTATTGGGTTTAGTCAAGCATAGCACGTCAAAACCGTGCCTACAATATTCAAAGTAATTATTTATGTTTATTTTTACTTTTTGCATGTATTGATTAGGCAGGATTTGACGTATATTCTGTAATTTATCCACAAGTATAGACCAAACCGATTTGAGGCTATGTGAGCCACGGTTTGAAATTGTCACAACCATAGGAGTCACGACCGTGGAATCGTTGTTGCCATGGTCGTGACTATTATACATGGTTGTGACAATATTAATATAAATTAGTATCGTTACCTAACAATACAAAGTTAAACGCGTTAAAAACATCGGAATTCATGTTTTTATAATAATTAACTAGCTGTGCTCGCGACTTCGTCCGCGTGGAATAGTGACTTTCGGCAGCATTTTTAATTTTTTAGGCTCTTTTCCCGTTTTTGCAACATTTTTCACTGATGCTTCGCTCCTATTGGTCGCAGCGTGATGTTATATAGCCTAAAGCCTTCCTCGATAAATGGACTATCCAACACAAAAAGAATTATTCAATTCGAACCAGTAGTTCCTGAGATTAGCGCGTTCAAACAAACAAACAAACAAACAAACTCTTCAGCTTTATAATATTAGTATAGATTAAGTGTGTGTTCAGTTGTAGTAATAAATAGTTACTTGCATTAAATTTCTGTAACCAATTAGCAACCAATCACCTTTGGCCTTCCTCTAGGTAAAGTAGGTAATTGTAATTAATATGATATTATTTTTTCCAGATGCCTCCTCGTAAAAAGGCGGTTTCTTTGGAAGAAAAATGAAGAATAAAGAAAGAAGCCGAAAAAAGAAGACGAGAACGCATCAAAGCTCACAACCATGGCGTAGTCGTCACAACCGTGGGCAAGAGAAAATAATATAATATATATATATATATATTTCGGGTTATACACCAATTTAAGCTTAACAGGGATTATAAACAAATTGCTAGACATATTTGCTAACGATTAAGAGTGAAACTGAAACTATTAAAATAAATCACGTATTTTATTTTTTCACATCACCAAAAATAAGAATGACCCGCTTCCAGCTTCAGGTGGCGGCGTTTGTGGTTGTCGCGTGTGGCCCGTGTGCGCCGATGCTTAGTATTGTCTCATCATATATCCTTAATATATATCCTAATACTTAAATTGAATGTAAAAAGAAACTAAAGCTTTGGCTCCTACACCTAATGATACACCTATGAAGACACAGAAAAATTTATCAAATAATAATAATTTAACTTATAATTTAGTTTTGGATGTTATACTTTAACGATATTTCAGTAGCGACATGTATACTTTAAACAGGCTTTTAGTAATAATGTCTGAGGTCGGGGGACCTGTAGGCTTAGCCAAAGTAACATTAAAAAAACGATAGCGAAGTTCGAAAAGAATAAAATGTATGGAATTGACATAAGATTGACCACGTGATTTAGCGCGGCTTATGTCAATCCCATACATTTTATTCTTTTCGAACTTCGCTATCGTTTTCTTAATGTTACTTTGGCTACCTATCGCCACTGGTACTCTAAATGAAAGGCAATCTATTGCCTATTTTAGACACCAGTCTTCTACAAAATAATCCGTGTAATTGTACTTTAAGCTAGCCTAATTAACCCACTTAGCCTGACAAGGTGTTACACCTCTAAAAGTATTATATATATGCACCCTAATATGATACTTTTAAAGTTTAATTTACAATAACACACAAACGCCTGGTCGGTCTAAATGGGTTAAACCTTTGTTAACATTATTTTGTGGTGAGAAAGTAAACGTATTTATTATTATTATGCCTTTATTTATTTTTTCTCGTATAAATTTACATTTTTAAATATTTTCTAAAAACAAAATAAATAAAACATTTAAAAATATAAAAAAATAGGGGTCCGCCGGCATCGGGACCAGGGTCCAAGCTACCGGTGGTTAGGGCTCTAGAGACAGGAACCTCCTCACAATGCGAGCCGTATCAAGGAGAACTGCCTTCTGAATCAGGATCCTGTCGCCTAACGAAAGCATCATTAGATGATGATCGAGGCTGTTGGCCGCAATAACAATCGGTACGACGACAGCCGAATCCACATTCCACATGTCGACACCTCGTGTGCTAAGGCGAGATATTTGATTTGTTTCTCTTTCTCAGCTTTCACGAGGTATTATTATTATTATCATGGTTTACTTTACTTACTACGTAATAGCACAAAATTAGGAGACTGCAGATGGCAAGCTTCATACAAATGCGCTTGAGCAACATGCACACATATACAACCTCTCACGGACACGGAATTTCGCGACAGCTGCGCACGGACTGTTGCGATGAGGGTTGCCAACATTTTTTAGACAAAATATAGTATTTTTGGATTCAGTACCTACCCATATTTTTTTATATATTTTTTTATATTACAAGGAGGCAAACGAGCAGGCTTGTCACCTGATGGGAAGCAATCACCGCCGCCCATGGACACCCGCAAAACCGAGGAATCGCAGATGCGTTGCCGGCCTTTAAAAATATAGTAGATCGGGAATTTCTTTAAAAAAATATAGTATATAAAAAAAAAAATTTCTTAAATTAATATTTTGTGTTTCGCTTTATATAATAGAGACTGATTTTAGCGAATTTGCTGATGAAATCTAGTAGTTTCGCCTACTATAATTTTTTTTTGAGTAGCTCGATGGCGCTGTGGTTAACGCGCTCGGTTTGCGATTGCTGAAGTTAAGTAACTTTCGCAAAGGCCGGTCATCGGATGGGTGACTAAAAATTTATCATCTCGAGCTCCTCCGTGCTTCAGAAGGCACGTAAAGCCGTTGTTCCCAACTGCATTAGCAGTCGTTAACAACCACCAATCCGCACTGGGCCCGCGTAGTGGTTTATGGCCCGTTCTATCCATCCAAACGGAAGGCTCGGGCCCCAGCAGTGGAAACATAAAATGAGCTGATGATGATGATGCATATGTTTTTGAATTAATAGTTAGTTAAACACCTAAAATAGGTAGATACTATTGTTGCAGACTCATTTTGAGCCGCCCTTTTTATGATATTTTGTATAGTTTTAAATATTATTCTTTTTAATTTGTCACATTTGACTTTGATGTTTTATATGAATTATTGTTTTGCTTGTCTTTTGAGGTGGTAGAATTAATGTTGTAAGTTATGATAATAAACCCACATTCCGTTTTATAAGAGCATTTTTCATTATTATAGGATTCATCTTTTCCATTGCTATTTTCTCCGTTTCAACTATATTATATAGTAGGGTTGGCAACCCTAGTAGTGAGATACCATGTCCGTAAGTGGGACTATGTGTGTGCTGCTCGAGCGCGTCACCTATGTATGTTTTTTTAAATTATTTTATTGTATTTGAATTTGGTAATTGCGAATATGGACCGTGGTTTGGAATAAAGGTATTATATTTTATGAAGCTTACCTTTTGGCATTCTCTTATATTTTGGTAATAGTGATTGCTCGCCAAATGTGATCAATCTTTGTTATGCCACGATATTGGTGGGCGCGTCAAGGTCTAACTATACAAACATGATGTGGCTGTGTGTTCCATGTGTATTGTCTAATATTAACGCTCGTCTAATTACGTGCTAGGTATACGTTATTTTCAAAGGCTGCCCACGGATTCTCTTAATCATCTGCTTATTTTACGAGATGTCTCATTATTTGGTAAAGTGTCGAAAAATTTCAATAACAGTATTTTAATCTGCGCCCTCTGACGTATCAGGCCTGGTGCACAATCAATTATGATATCGTGACTCTACCCATGTAAATTTTGGCAACAGTATACAGAATTTTAACCTTTTTCTATATAAAAAAAAAGATTAAAAAGAACTCATGAAAAGCAAAAAAAAATTTTTAAATTTTAGTTCCGATGCATAATAATTTATATAGTAGAGTCACAATATAATACCTACGTCTTTTTTATGTTAGTTTAGATGGATGTTTGCAATTTGTTGGTGTTGTTCCAATATAAATATAACTTAATATTTTCTTAAGTTTATCGCGAGTAAATGATTTTCATTATTAATTCAAAAGTTTTCATTTGAATCACTATTACTCTCAATTCACTCACTAAAACACGAGAAGGTGTATATCTTAATGGTTGTCTTTGAGAAACTTTGATCTATTAAAAGTTTTATTAACAATTTTAAAATCCCATGCATCAAAGAGCATTATTAAAAAAAAGTTAAAACAATTTTCTCCTTTATCTCTACCCACGAACGCATTCATCCAGCTTTTTGATGTTGGATTTTTGTAAGTTGATTATGTTTACAAGAACTTTTTACTTTGCAATTACGATAATGTAATTGCCTGAAAAACAAAAAAAAAACATCTGATTGATCTATTTATGCGTTTATTAGCCACTCGCTTGTCGCGCTGCCGCCGATTTATTTATTTTATGGGCAAAAGCAACATTCAATATTGGCAACTATTAGAACCTCATTTGATTTATGTATAAATCTGTTTATTAATTAGTTCATTTGTTTTAATCAAGTCGGTAACTGGACAAACCTGTATTAGGTAGTCACCGACGCGACGCGCGATTTACGTTTCTGACTTGATCTAAATACATTTTATTCTTCTAGTGTGTGTGTTAGGGTGTGTGTGTGTGTGTGTGCGTGTGTGTGTGTCTACACACACACACACACACGTGTGAAACAAAGACGTGTTTTGACAAAGTAATTTAAAAAAAATCATACCGTTTACCTCTTCATATCTTTCTGAGTTCTACTTGCTGAGTTTCTTGCTGGTTCTTCTCAGTACAAGGTCTCCCGCCCAGAGTAGACTTACGAACCCGATGGCATAGTGACATTCGTAAGAGCTATTTGTAGCATAAACTGAATAAATGATTTTGAAATTGAATTTTTTGAAATTTTATTTTATTTTATTTTAATATATTTCAAAACTCACAGCTCTTAATCTAAATTAACAAACTTATATATTTAAACATACAGCCAATAACGAATTTTCTATATATTTATAAAATCTGTAAATAAGAGGAGACACAATTTCCAACCTGATGGGTTATTAAGCTCACTAGTATGCAATACATAAATATGAATATACACAAATATAAAAAAAAAATATATAAATAAATAAATAAATAACTGATTTATATATATATATATATATATATTATATAATGATTAAATACACAATTTAATATAACTAACATATACTACTAATCATTATTAACATGGTTACCAATGCATGGCTATTTTTCTCTCAGCAAAGACAGTTAGTTCCCTTTCAGTGTCCTTCGAGTTGGCTTCGGTTCTGTTCTGCTAGTTGTGTATATATTTATATAACATGCAACGCTGAGAGCCATTTCTTTTTATTTATAATAAAATTGTGGATTATAGACTCTTTATCGCCTGCCGTATGTGTATGCCGCCTGCTGTATATGTAATGTGTAGTGACATAAAATATAGAAACATAAACAGACATAACATACTTTAGACTGTTCTTAAATCAGCTGATAGCTGAAATTAAGCCTGGAACAATTTACAACTTAGTATTTCCCACAGGTTATCTGCATAAAACCCTAAACATTTCATTGAACTATGAACAGAACCTGGAATGCTCTACCTCGGCCCCACATTATATACCCCAAAAATCTAATCATAAAAATCTTTCATCCATGAGTAAACCGAAGAAATTTGGGCAAACACTCGTCTGCCGCCAGAGTTGGAAGTAATTATAACCACATTAAATGCCAGATCTCAACGTGATCTCTATATCTCTCAAATATTTTAAGATTAACACAAGGGGTAACGTTAGTTTGTTTTCTGTTATGTTTCATTTGTTTTTCCATTCTTGTTCTCTGTAATTAATACTGTGTTTATCTATATAAAAGGCATATGTATATATACGAGTATACTATACATACTATACTATGACTATGATTATGTGTATACATATTCTATATCACATGTACATGTGATAGCGAGAGTTGGGGCATATCAGGCTCGAACCACTGCTGCTCCGTACATCGAACTTTCGACAACCAATAGCTGCCATCAATAAACACGACGACAATAATTGATTATCAAAAGTTTTTGATAGTATTAAGTAAGCTAAAGATACACCTGATGATAAGTGACAGTTGAGACCAGGGACGAAAACAGCTGATGAAACAGAATATGCCACAGGAGACGTTCTCACTCTGTCGACCCGTAAGTTACTCCACACGTAGATATTATTTAAAGGACCATATTGTAGGAAAGGGAGTGGGTAGACGCACTAGTTTTCGACAAGCCCCATTGAGCGATTTTTTTCTTTTTTTTGTTTTAAAAAGGGGCCAGCAACTGGTTTTAGGGTCCGGGTGTAGAAAAGGGGGCCCCAAAAAATAACACAATTTTTTTTTCACGCAATGCCAAAAAACATTGCTAAGGAAAAGATATTTAGATTTTTTGTTTTTTTTTTTTGTATTGAGCTAGATTTCTGTTGTCAAATAAAAAAAATAACCACGGAATTCAAGACAATCGCTACGCTGCGCTTCGCGATTATCTTAAATTTCTAACCTATCACGTGACCTACAAATCCTAGCTCCATACAAAACATGATCGAACAATCGGCTATGTCTCGGATCTCCTTTGCTACACCCTAAGCGAGTCTTGCAATTGAATACCAACCAGCTGCTTCCTTGTTATCATTCCGTAAAGTTTTAATTACAACCAATGTTATTTTTTGGCGACGTAATATGTGTCGAACATTGGTGCCACTACCCTGCGCGTGAGCTGCGGGAGTATTTCGATTCATAGAGTTATACGTCATATTGTGTCCAAATCATACAGATTTTAATGGAGTTTTTGAAATGCGCAATTGGTTTGAGATAATCGCTTCTATCTCCAATAGTTTCATGTTTTGATTTGAGAAGAAAGACGCCGACTGATTATTTTATGGTAACAGTAGAGATAAGATTATATTTTAAAATCGACATTGCAACACCTTCGGTTTAACTTCTCTTTGTTGATAGAATGTGTATTTGATTTTGTTAAATACTTTATTAAGAAATAAACAGCTGTCGTTTATCTTGTCTCGTTACAACTATACGAAGACAAATTACTTATTGTTGCAAAATTATCATCACGACGACGAAAAAAAAACGTTTTTGTTGCATAGACAATGTCATTAATGAAAAATTTCCAAAAATAATTGTCTACAATGAGTTTTGGTAGTCTTGAGACTCAAAGCGAATTTAAAAGTCCAACTTAATATGTAAATCCTAGCTAAACGGGTTTAAAATAAATGGATCCACTTACAGACGTAGGTACCTAGTGTCGTTATGACATTGAACTTTAAAAATGTGCTGCAAATAATATAACTAACGAACCAAATTTAAAGATTTTTAACTTTTCAACTTTGAAGAAGAATTCTTACCTAATAATTACTTTAGATAACGAAGTTTTAAACGATGACACTTAACTCTATTTTAATCATATTTAATCACAGTTAAATAGTTTTGAGTACCTTATGAGTAATAATCATAGTTTATCTATTATGATTACAAATCTCTGTCACATACCTATTTCTACTATATTTTGATTTGAGTAGTTTCAGAATAGTTTCAAGTAGGTACTCACACAGCTAGTGACTTCGTTGATTCTCGAATGTAATGTGTCGAAGTTCTCATCCTGCAACTGATGGTTCTTCAGCTTTATCGGCTGCGGAACCTTGATTCGAAGGTTCGGCTTCACTTGTTTCTGATTCTGCTCTTTCACGTCACTGTCACCATTTAAAGGGCACGAAGCGGGAACATAATGCCCGTTCATTTGATCCATTTTCCTCAAACTCCCTTTCACGTTTTCTTGATCTAGACCGCAGCAGAAATTAAAAATATTTGACATTACAATTTTAACAAATTATTATTTTTACGAATTTCGAACGTCTCCGTCCGTCCCGCGGCACTTGTTTACTACACAGACAAAAACAAATGCGGATCTATGGTACGCGCGCGAGCCGGTTTGACTGAGCGCTGTGTTTCTACGGCTTGGTTTATAAGTATACTGACTGGTGGGAAGCCGTTTGGATACTGAATCGACGCGTGATTGTATCGAGCTTGCAACGTTTCTAAGGAATCGCGTGGGATTCGCGAGTTCATTGGCGTGTATTGGACACTGTTTGTTTACGTCCCATTTTCAGAGAGAAGACCAAAAATTTTATGAATGAATTGAAAAATCACTTAAATAGTAGAAAATTTAACGTTTTTTTTTCTAACAAAAACAGAATTTGAGAGACTAATTATTAGACTTTACCTTAAAATCACTAAGGACAGGTATTATCACAAATTATGTCAACAAACGGCGCACACCTACGTCAGCTAAGCACGTTAGCTGAGTGGACACAGACTAACGCGGACGTATCACGACAAGGTGGCAGGCCAAACACAATCATTAGCTTGTTATAAGATTAGAGCACGGATAAGCGCGGCGACGCGAGCTTTATTGTGAAGTGGGTTTTTTGTTAAACCAACTGGTTTACTTATTTTGTATTTTTTTGTTATTAACCTGGCAAAGGAGCGTATTGACTGCCTGTACGAAAGTGGCAACAATAGCCCACGGATGCTTGTAACATCACGGGTATCACGCGCGTTTTGCTGACCCGAAAGCTTTAGTTCCTTCGTCTCAATCGTTTACTCTGGACGTAAGTCGTAGTCATACGTCATGTCTCCCGGTAGTGTGTCACCACCGCTCGCCATCCGTCTCTTGCCGAAGCTTGTCTTGCGCGTTCGTTTCGTGGTTTTTGGGTAAGCCATTGGTCTGTCCATCGCAAAGGAGATCGTTCACGCGATCTGCAGCCATCAACTTAGCCCTGCACCACAAGGCGCTTTACGGAATCTTTTCCTTTTCGTGTCAAATGTTTAAAGAACTGAAGTATACTTACTTTCCGTTTATTTTAGTTCCTATGCTTCTGAAGTTTACTGTTCCTAGTACCTACATTTAAAACCGGATCAAAATAATGTAAGACAATGCGGCTTGGCTGCTAAAATAGGTATAATGGTCGTCGCTATCCAGTCTGGCACGTAGTACCTATACGTATACTCTTGAGCGATAAGAATTTATATATTACTACGGCGGACTTCGTACCGCTTTAACAGTTTCCATGACAACAAAACAAACAAATCATTCGTCCGCTTAAGAACACCCATGGACCCCTATAGCAGTGCCACCTACCGGGTCCAATTGTAAATCTAAATCATTCTCGAATCCACTTGAACACACACAGAAAATTTCATCCAAATCGGTCCAGCCGTTTAGGAGTTCAGTAACATACACACGCACAGAAGATTTATATATATAAAGATTGATATAAAAAAAGGTTTTGGTGTAAAATGCCGTTCGGTAGCACTCGATGAATGGTAATGGCTAATTAATTAATCAAATGTTAATAGCTTGTTCAGTGAATAAAATGACTATATTATCTACTTTATATTTGCTTTTGCATACATTTTGTCCTTATATGAAAAGTTAGTATGAGCACAGAGCAAATACTTTAAAAAGATCGATCGATATATCGGAAACGTAAATACATTAACAGTTTTCGGTATTACCCTTGTAAAATAAAAATACAAAATCTTTGTTAGCAGTCGTTCTCAAGATTCGATTAATCATTTGATAAATTGTTACCAAATGCTTACGTTGAGAAGGTTATAAAGGAAAAAAGTATCAAGTAACAAAATTTTAGCGCTATTTGGAAAAACTCAACTTAATAACTTAAAGGCGTCTTTCTGGTTTTTGTCTTTTTTTCTTCATTTACATTTATTAAAGTTATAAACAGCTTTGGAAGCGTCAACATTATTACGAATGAATCAAGTGACATAATTGGCTCTAGTTGGAATCATCAAATATAAAGGGAACAGTTTTTTTTTATATCAATAAATATTGTATATAGTACGTATTGTATGAAGCGAAAACTGCGTGCTACTTTTTAAACACATTGCACGCACGAAGGAGTGACTTGGTGCATCTATTTTTTTAATATAATGTAAAAAAATAATATAGTTTCCCACTTTTTAAGCACATTGCACACACGAAGGAGTGACTTGGTGCATCTATTTTCTTAATGTAATGTAAAAAAATAATATAGTTTCCCACTTTTTAAGCACATTGAACGCACGAAGGAGTGACTTATTGCATCTATTTTCTTAATGTAATGTAAGAAATAATATAGTTTCCTTCATTCTTAAATAAATTAATAATGAATAAAAGGAGTAGTATCAACTCTATATAGATACTCTATAACTGATAGAAATACGACGACAGCCGAAACTCTTTTTCGAGTTTCAGCTGTCATCGTATTTCTATCGGAATGAAGAAAATTATATTATTTTTTATTTGAGGAGCTCGATGGCGCAGTGGTTAACGCGCCAGGTCTGCGAGTGCTGAGGTTAAGCAACTTTCGCAAAGGCCGGTCATCGGATGGGTGACCAAAACTTTATGATCTCGAGCTCCTCCGTGCTTCGGAAGGCATGTAAAGCCGTTGGTGTCAGCTGCATTAGCAGTACTTGACAACCACCAATCCGCACTGGGCCCGCGTGGTGGTTTACGGCCCGTTCTCCCTATCCATCCATAAGGAACGCTCGTGCCCCAGCAGTGGGGACATAAATGAGCTGATGATGATGATGATGATGATATTAATTTTGTGTCATACGTAATATATTTACGATTTATACGAGTATCTTAGAGCTCTTTATAGTTCACACGAAAAATCAAAACATAACAACAACAAACTACGTTGTTCTGAGTCCAAATTATTATACATGATAAATCTAATAACAAATGGACATGGAAATTAATATTCGATTGCATTCGGAAATGCGATGATTACCAAGAGACATCTAATTTTAAGTTCTACTTCTTATGTCTCTAAAATTAAATTTGAGAGACACTTATGAATATAAAAGCACTTTAATATGGAGAAGAAGTTCCGAAATGGTATAAGTATAATAGTTTGTTTTTATGTGACAATAAAGATTATCTTATCTTATCTATATTATAACCTATTACCAATTATTGTAACCTATCTGGATATTAGGTAGTGGACTATACGTGTCCACGGGGCAACTCGCTCGAGACACTAGTCTTAAGAGTTCCGGATGAAGAATGCGCTTCGGCGCGTGATCTGGCGTTATGACCTGACGCAGATGGTCCCTTGTGCTTGCGCGAGGTTGTCTGACACCTACTTTATGACCTAACAGTTGGTGGGGGGTGTCTCAGTATAAACTTTAAATAATTTTGCCAATACATTGTTCTAGCCATCGAACGCTGCACAGCTTGGGGCACGAAAGCTTTCGTCCATTCGTTAAAAGTTATCGGCACAATGACGATTCTGTAGCCCCTACCACAAGTCTTAAACACTTTCCGTTATTTAAATTATTTATAATTTATTTATTTTTTACTGGTGTGAATCTGTCATTAGTTTTCTGATGTATAACTGCATAGCTACTCCTGTTTTGTTACTGTTGAATCACCTAAGAAAAAAAAAAGTACGAGTGTACATGGATAATTTGGATAATATATCGTCATTGGCAGGTTTAACCGGTTTAACTAACATTGAAGTGATGGTTCCCTGTGTGGTGCCGGGGATAAAGAATTGCACCACCCCATCTCTTCCCGTGGGTGTCGTAAAAGCCGACTAAGGGACCATTCCAGAGGATGGGCAGCAGCATCTCTCTGAGGTTACCCTCAACCTACTGCGATCGCCAACCCGCCTGCCAAGCGTGGCGATTACGGCAAATACCCTCCATGATTATTTGGGGGAGGTCTTTGTCCAGCAGTGGACGTCTTTTGGCTGAGATGATGATGATGATGATGAAGTGATGGTGATTTTGAGCCATATTCTTATCTCATCCTACTAATATTATAAATGCGAAAGTTTGTGTGTATGTTCTTATAGACGTTTTTTTATTAGGTCTTTGGTATAGACAGGTATATAATCAAAGGTTCGTATATTTGTTCCTTCTTCACGCTGCAACGGATGGATGGATTTGGATGAAATTCGGCATACAGATAGTTTATTACCTGGAATAACACATAGGATACTTTTTATCCTGATATTCCCACGGGAATCACATCACACTATAAATATACTAAAAATGACAGTTTCATTTTCCAATACAAAATGCAGTTTGTTTCTTTTGTTGTCATGGAAACCAAAAAGAATTTAATCACTTGATGGAACTGTCAAAGCGGTACGAAGTCTGCCGGGTCCACTAGTTAAGAATATAAACCACAGTATAAGGAGCATACCTCCTTATACGATGCTGTAACTCAGAATCAACTAAATGTCAGTTAAACCAATTGAACCTGCAAGTGACGATTCCATGACATAATCTCATTAGCAAACCCCTCGAGGGTTTATATGCCGCTGAGAGAGTTCGATCATAACATAAATTAACAGGCAGTTAGTATAATGCAATGCATGCTACGTCTGGATTGTAGGTTCTAATACGTATATCTTGTAGGCATTTAATCTTGTTATGTATCACTACGCGACGGTAATAACCAATGTTACATACTGCAGATATACTCCCACAGTACACACTTTGATTTTATAGTTTTAAGTCGCCTTCACTTTCAATATAAATTGATTTATTCTTAAAAGAATCCTACTAATATTATAAACGCGAAAGTTTGTAAGTATGAATGGATGTTTCTTACTCTTTCACGTAAAAACTACTGAATGGATTTGGATGAAATTCGGCATACAGATAGTTTAAAATCTGGATAAACGCAAAGGATAGTTTTTATCCCGATATTCCCATGGGAACGGGAACCACGCGGGTGAAACCGCGAACGGCCGCTTTTAAATAAATAAATTTTAAAATAAATATTAGACAACATCACATAGGTACATTGTTCTGATCCCAAGGTAAGTAGCAAAAGCACTCGTTTTATAGAAATCAGAAACAACGACGGTACGACAACCACCAAAACCCGACCCAATATCGAAAAGATACCGGGACCTCAGAGTTTGCGCCGCCCAAAGTCCGGCATGCAAGCCACTCGGCTACGGAGGTTTTAAACTTTAGATTATTTCAATAAATTCAACCGCCTCTGTGGTCTAGTGGTTAGGACCACCGGTTTAGACCCAGAGGTCCCGAGTTCGATTCCCATCAGCGGGGGATACATGTTTGTGTACTCGATTTGGTTGGTAGTAGGTCTTGTTTGCCCGTCTGGATAGCTACTACCATCTTATCTAAATATGTCGCCGTAACATCAATATTTGTAGCATTATTGTGTTCCGGCTAGGGTAGGGTAGGCTTGGAGATATTGTGTACTGTAGTGATCGGGACTGCTTGGTTGGGCGAGCCTACTGGCAGCCGTCGCGTTCTGCATTTAATAGAAATCAATTAGGAAGATTAGGAAAACACGGATGATGGAAGCAAAAAGAAGACGATCGCGGTTCTTCTACGTCAGCCCATCGCCGCGATAGAGTATTGAATGTATTGTTTGTTTGATTATATAAATAATATATTATTATGATTCTTGCTGCGTTTCCTTTAATAAATAGTGATTGAATCACACTATAGTACCCACAATCACTGAGCCTCGATTTTGCCAATTTAAAACGTCCGCTATCATGGTCTTGGTGGCCTGATTTTGACAATTGTCCCATAACAAAATTAGGCTACCGACACACTATTGACACGTTATTTTATTAGCGGACTTGAGAACGAGAGCTCGTGGTAAGACTACCGAGAAAAGTTTCAACGTACGAGTATTTTTTTAAATACGAGTATTTATAGAAATGTTGTTCGCTTGTTTATTCTAGTTGTCTCAGCTCCAAAAAGAATGCATGGCCAATGCCACAAACTAAAGAGACCACAGTAGGTAAGCTTAAAGGTCGATTCACACATATCAGTGAAGTCACAACCCGCTATACACTACGCGATTATGCGAAGGCATAACCGGCAGGGGGCCTAGGATCCGGAACTCCCGTGGTACCCTTGAAAAGACAGCCGGACCCGTAGTTCCAGCTGCCATACCCTACCTATCAGGGTCAGTAGATAGGGACATCAGTGAAGTCACAGTATAAGTATAAGTATAATTTATTTTATTTGCTTTTGATTGGGGTACATTAAAGTTCTTATTATAATAGGGGCTCCTCCCATTCAGCCAACAATGGTGACATGCAAATTATAATTAAATTTAACAAAATAAAAAAGTAAATTTCACATAAAGTTATTAGAATAACAAAATAATAATAATAATGTAAAACTCTGGATGCAAGTCATAATCCTCAGAATAATAATCATAATCAATCACAAACAATAAAAAAAAATGTCAAATAGGCAATGTCAATAAAAAGGCGCAAAAGTTTTAGGAACTTAAATAAAACTAAGACGTCAAACATTAAAACAGTGACGTCACAGTACCGGCACAGTGCGCAATAGTCTTTCATACATTCTCTATGAACGCATCCCCACTTGTCATTGCCAGTGACGACACAGTGCTCTCAGTGTCAGTGCCGCCACCGGCAATCACGGACGTAAGTATTCGATGACATACAACGATATTTTTGTCGGATCACGGAAGCCGCGGAGTATGGCTTACCTTAGACATATTGCTTGTTTCTCTCTTGGAGATATAGCCTTCCTCAAACGAGTCTCTTTCTTCAATAACTTACTTCCTAGTTTCTGCAGAAGAATATTAAAACAGCTCTCTGACATTTGACAATATTCAAAATATTTTCTTTTATCTTTAACAATTTTTTTGTATAATGTCATGAATTCTCCTTCTATCTCTCTTAATTGCCATGTTTCATGCACCTATTTTCTCTTTTTTCCTTGATACTGCTCTTTTTCTTCATCTAAAGCAATAGCTATCATTGCTAGCTCCGTATATTGAACAGAGCCATAGCAACATTCACGACACTTGACGACGGACACGTTTTCACTGAAGCTCCGAACTGAGTACTGACATGTGTGAATTGAACTACTGACGCAACACTGTAGCACTGGATACTGAACTGAGCGAACACGTTGTCGGAACTGTGACTTCACTGATATATGTGAATCGACCTTAATACATAGCGCTCGAGCCACGCACACATAGACCCTCTCACACACACGGAATCTCGGACTATCTCAGACCAGTCCGCACGCAGATGTTGCGAGATACATGTCCGTGAGAGGTTGCCTATAATCGCGTTTGTTAGCTTACCTTTTCTGCCGTACAAGGTATGAACGCAGTAAGTAGAGATGTAAAGAACTCGAGTCCTTTACTCTTAATTCGATAGACTCGGCTCAATTTCACAAGACTTTACTCGACTCAAAACTAAACTCGAAGTCTTAAGTCGAACCGAGCTTCAGTCCTTTCACGAAGACTCGAGCGCCAAAATATAACTCGAGCCCAAAAAAGAGCCCGAGTCTTAATTAGAGCTCGAGTTTTAAAAAGAGCTTGAGTCTTACAATGAGCTCGAGTCTCAAAAGAGCTGGAGTTCAAACTTAAATAATAAAATAGAATAGAATAGAATATTTATTTATTTCAAGTAATAATTACAACTCATTTTTGTTAGTAACAATGGTACTTAGAACTATGTTAGTATTGATACATTTATATATATTTGAATGCTATGCCACTTGATATGGCACTGCAACGCTTGTCAAACGAGCAGTCTAGTCTGCTCGCAATTATGTCCAGGATGCTGTTGGTACTCCCTCGCACCCTGCGCACCAGGGACGCGCATCTTTTGCGCATAGTTGCATAAAAGCAATCAACGCAGGCCTCTGCGAACATTCCTGATGCACTGCAGTAGCGAGGCAATCCCAAGAGCACCCTGAAGGCATTATTGTATTGAACTAGGAGGGCAAAAAAAAAATAAAAAAAAAAAAATCACTTCAATCAAAAATATTTTTTCATGACGAATAAAATGTTTATTTCTGTTAATAAACGCTTTTATTTTTCAAAATACTATTTTGGTTACAAATATATCTCACAAATGTAACATTTTATGGCCTGCTTTTAAAAGGAAGACTCCAAACGGAAAAGAACTTGAGCGCGACTCGCCGCGTTCTTAATAAATTTAAAATTTTAAAAGGTTACTAGAAGTCAACCAGTCAACCATATCTTTTTTGTTATAAATGCATAAATAAATCCGGCTCGATTTGGAACACAAAATAAAGCAGCGAGGTGGACTACAAAATGATGGCGCGGGTTTATAGTGGACTGTATTTTTTTACTGGCGTTATACTAGGCAATGGGATGTTTCGAACTGCGAGGGATGGCGACAAGAGTAAGCAGTTCGAGAATGAATAATAGGAAATACCTTGATCTGCAAGCGGCTGTGGGCATCAAGTGTGCGGCGGGCGGGCGAGCAGTCTGAACCGGCACGAGGTTGGTGGCCGGTGGATGCATTTGGCTGGAACACGGACAGTAGCCGAAAGGATAGATGGTCGGGTTGAATGCCAGAAATCATGGTTCAATCCCCCAAATCTCCTTTAGACCATTGATGTGAGATTGTGCATCCAAACCTAAAAAACCAGCGTATTAGGACTATTATTTATGTGTTAATAGCGCATTAACGCGCATACCGGAACACAATGCTACCAACATTGATGTTATAGAGACATATTTAGATAAGATAGCTGTAGCAGCTAGTTAGACGGATAAACAAGCCTTACCACCAACCAAACCGAGTACACAAACATGTACAACCAGTCGATATCGAATCGAACCGGTGATATTAGCCACTAGATCACAGAAACAGTTAAACTATTTGTGCATAGAAACATAAAACGCTGCTACATAAAAAAAACTCATTAGAAATATTAATTACACCATTATTTCCCATGTAATCAACTGATTGCACTAACGCGAAGTCCATTACGCGATTATAAAGAAACACAAATCAGTTTTTACTGAAGCAATAGACAATAGGTTTTATTAGTGGTAGAGGCGCCAGTTTATCCCCCCACTTGATTGTATACCTAACCACTTCAGCTGATTGATAGATCTATCGGGGCCCCGTTTCACAACACCTCGTTAAACAGAGCAATGGGTGTTTATTTATTTATTTATTTTATGCTAGTGGCATGGCAATGGCATTCAATTAAATTTGCTCTTTTTGGATTGATTGTAGTTCTATTATTGTTGGCATTAACAATAATAATAGATGAATTATTATATATTAGTGGGTCGCCCGCAAAACTTCGCGATTATTCAACAGATTTTTTAGGAATTTCGAAACTTATGACAGGTTTTTATATTTTTCTGCATATCTACGGCAAGAGCTCTTCAAAATGAGACCATAACCGATTTTTTATGTGCAGCTATCGTCCCATGATCACTGGGACAAAAATCGGCTTACGCTATTAATAATATTTGACATTGTTATGTTTAATTAAATAATATGATTTTTCCGTTTTATTATAAAACTAGCGACCCGCCCCGGCTTCGCACGGGTGCAATGCTAATATACATATAAACCTTCCTCTTGAATCACTCTATCTATTAAAAAAAACCGCATCAAAATCCGTTGCGTAGTTTTAAAGATCTAAGCATACATACATAGGGACAGACAGACAGCGGGAAGCGACTTTGTTTTATACTTTGTAGTGATTTACTAAATTTGCGGACCGTGCCTAGTGGCGTGCACTCAAAGGGGCCTATGTCCAGCAGAGGACTAACAACATAGACTGATGATGATAATTAATTAAATTAAAGGTATATAGCTCAGCATTTAGATCTTTGTCATAGCAACTGCTCTAAGTATAGTAGGCGCTGAACATTACACAACACCTTATTTTGACAAAGCACGATAGTGTAGCAACAAACATGTAATTAGGTGTACCTATGTAATAGTATCTGCTAATTAAAATTGTATGTCGGTCTGTTGCTGCACGCGCGTCGGTGTTTTCCCATAATTATGACGAGCGAGTCAACCGGAACTCAGAGCGTGTACATGTTACTGACCTAACATAATGTATCATTGCCAATTCCATTACCTATAAATAGAAATTATCATCATCATGATCATCAGCCTATATTAGCCCACTGCTGGGTGCCTAGTGTGTTTTGTTTACTATCCGTATTCATTCGATTACGTTTACGAAAACGAAAATTAGTATGGCATTGAAGCAGCGCCTCCTGGCGGCATACGAAAGGAGTTTTTGTTAACGTGATCAAATGGTGAAACTCGCACTTGGCACCCTGGACCTAGGCCTCCAAGAACACGCCACTGCGGCTACTCTCATCCAGCTCTACATCGAAATACGAAAGTTTGTTGTTTTATTTGTTACTAGTGAACCCGGCGGACTTCGTACCGCTTTGACAGTTTCCATCAAGTATTAAATTCTCTTTGGTTTCCATGACAACAAAACAGACAAATCATTTTTTGTTTGAAAATGAAATTGTCGTTTTTAGTATATTTATGGTGAGATTCCCGTGGGAATATCGGGATAAAAACTATCATAAGTGTTATTCCAGGTTATAAACTACCTGTGAGCTGAATTTCATCCAAATCCATCCATCCGTTGCAGTGTGAAGAAGCAACAAATATACGAACATACATACACACAAACTTTCGCATTCATAATATTAGTGTGATTTGGATTTCACTATCACTACATAGTATAAAACAAAGTCGCTTCCCGCTGTCCTTAAGTATGTATGCTTAGATCTTTAAAACTTCGCAACGGATTTTGATGAGGTTTTTTAATAGATAGAGTGGTTCAAGAGGAAGGTTTATACTATATTTTGCATGTATAAATACATGCATAATATAGTAGAGAAACATTGATATAATTTTAGAGGTTTCGCATTTTTTTGCGATTACATTGCTAACGTTGGCTGAACCCTACAAGATAGATCAAAATAATATACTACAGTATTGTACACCGTAAAAAGGTCTACAAAAAAGTCCGCGATGGTATATGTCTATCTCTTAGGGATAACCCACAATAATAATTTTTTATCCTTTACGAGAAATAATGGCTTATATACGAAGCGCTTTTCAGCAATACAGCATTAATCCTTATTCAATTAAGTACCTAAAAGACGTTGTGCATTTAATATAGATCAATATGACCCTTAACAGCATGTGATTATCCCCGCCTGCGACAACTATCAATATTCAATGTATTTATAAATACTCATTTATTATAGACTAGCTGACCCGGCGGACTTCGTACCGCTTTGACAGTTTCCATGACAACAAAACAAACATTTTTTTATTGGAAATTATTATTTTTTTTCACTAATTTCCGTTACTTATTATTTATGTTTCTCACCGTTTAAACCGTCCCTAAACTTCCACAAATATTTCAAAATCAAAATTAGCCAAATCGGTCCAGCCATTCTCGAGTTTTAGCCACTCAAACGAACAGCAATTGATTTTTATATATATAGATGATACTAACACTTATTCTAAATAGCTGTTGCCCGCGACTTCGTCCGCGTGAGCTAAAGGCTGTAGTCTGTACAGTTTAATTTTTATGTAGGTATCTATTTAAGCTTAATAGGGTATAATAAAATTATATGCATCGGAAATTTAGAAAATTGACATTGTATTTACCGACATACGTACATCTACTCACTCTTAATATCCTTTCAGCTGGGAATGCTGAGATAGACAAAGACAATCGATCTCCATTTAGTGTGGTTCTGGTATACTTCCTGTACCTCCTTTACGTTCATCATTATTTTCATACATTATCTCTTATTCTTTCGACTATCATCTCTGCCATGTACACACGCCTGCACATCAACCTACCACAAACTGTCAAATTTCCTCAATAGACTTTGATGAATTTCCTTATGACTAAGACATATGGTTGAAAATGTATTGAAGAAAGACAGTTTTGGATAGGTTGATGTGCAGGCGTCTGTACATACATATATTCAGTTTGAAGCACATAATCGTCCCGTTCATACAGATTCTCACTCAGTTTCCTGTTTCAATTATCCCTCCACATACATTCATTATACAACACCGTTTCTCGGTGGGTTGCGCGTATTTGCTACGTCATACAAACCTGAAATGGGTTTACTGACGCTCAATTATAAGTAATAAAATTGGTATTTTACAGCTCAGGTACTCGTCTGGAGTCGTCCTAGGCACTGGTGTATCTTAGCTAAAATGTGTCTACTGTTATATTGTCCAACCACGGACTTCAAAATATTTTTTGCCTTGTCCACCGAAGCTGGATATCGAGTAGCAGGTAGCGGTCCAGGATTATTGGTTGTCGGCCAGAAGGCACAAAAAACTCTTTACCAACTATGTTCTTATTCGTAGATACAAAATATCAATAAATTGAGAACTGTAATAAATTATATTATTGTCTATTAGGTAATACAGTATAGTATTTTATGTTACATACTTGCGATAAATTTTAACTTCTTCGTGGCATCTTGTTAGGTAGGTAGCTTTTTAGAGGTAGATCACAGGACACAAAAAGAAGTTACCTCTAATAAAAAAAAAATCTGAAGTCCGTGCCTCTAATACAGTTGTACCCTGCAAACTTAAACATTTTTGCAACTCTGATACCAGAGGTAGCCATCGTCTTATGCGATAGAAGAATGGAAAAACCATTTTTCTGTAATCTAGAAGTATGTACAAAATTCATTCTTTATAGGTTTTATGATATTAAAATTGTTATGATACTTACTTACTTAAATTGTATCATTGAACACAGATTTATCCTATAAACATGTTAGGAAACCAAAGTAAGAAACCGCTTACATGTAAAATAAGTACTGAAATAAGTGTTTAACTTACCTGCATCAAATGTTTCATAAAACTTTTACACATTGAATAAATCATATTTGAAAATTAATAAGAACTGAATAAGTACTGAAATATTTAACGTACCTGCATAAAATGTTTTAAAAAACTTTTACACAATGAATAATTAATATAATTTGAAAATTATTAACAAAATAAAAATAGGTACTTAATGCATTGCAAAATATCAAAATTTCCTTCTGTTCGTTTCAAAATTTGAGCGCCAATTTTTTTTTAAATTTTCCTGTTCTCGCGTTTTTTCACCAAATAGATTTAAAAAAATAATATTAAGTATTTTGGGCAACGACCCAAAGGTTTATACAGCCAAGCTATGTAATTCAAGATATCTTTTATGTGCAATATTTAAAAAAATATAGACATGATTTTGGGCAATGATACAAAGTTTTATACAGCCAAATTTAATGAGTACCTAGGTAACATTTCTATGCATAACTAAAAAAGAGACATTATGTTGGGCAACGACACAGAGGTTTATACCGCCAAATATAGGTAATGTTTTAACTTTTAACATTTCTGTGTATTAGAAAACTGCAATAAGCGCCGCGCGCAGGCGCGACTAAATAGCCATATTATTATTGGTTATTTTGGAAAATGAAACAAAAGGTGTACCTATGTACAGCCAAGTTTAATGATGTGCGTGATTTCGAGCTTGTTTTTATTTTCCGTCGCTTTACTATTGCGGTGCTAATGTTCGCTTAGGTGCCTCACAGATTTATAAAGGGTAGGTAACCTTAGAGAGTAACAAAACTTTTCTGAAATAATAACTCAACGAACGTATCTAACAGTTAGTCGCGTAAATAGGTATATCAAAATTTGTTTAACATTTTTCGATTTGTATGTTATTCTCCGAAATTTTCTAAGCATTTTGGTGATAACCGCATAAAAATCGGTATTCTCATGGCAACAACTATCAATGACAGGCTCAAAAGGGCAAAGAACCCAAAGCCGTAAAACACGATAGCAATAGAGAGCCAGAGCCTCAAATGCAAGAGCCGTAAAACTCATTAAAAAAAAATCCCCTATGTTACATAATAAACAACAGTTGCCAAGCAACCAAGGATTAAATCCCGGTTTAGACCAAATCAAAATTTAACAATTTTCGAGTATTTATGTAGCCTATGTTATTCTCCGGAATTTTCTTAGCATTTCGGTAAAACCGGATCAAAATCCGTTCAGTAGTTCTCGAGTTTATCGTGTTCAAACAAACAAATAAATAAACAAACAAACAAACAATTTCTTTTTAAACTATTCTATCGTGTTCCGTAAGTGATTTTAAAGTATTTTTTTATATCTTGCAATTACAGATTTTTTTATCCCTACGTCCTTATTATACAGGGTGTCTCATTTAAATCGGTCAGTATGGGAAAGTCTGAAACTATAAGACATACGAAGATCTGTTCTTAGGAACCATGTCATCAATTTTAATAAGAAGAAAAACTGCATTCATACATTTAAAAAAAACCTGTACTCAGCTCGGGAATTGAACCCGGTTGTTTTGAAAAAAATTAACTTACACTATTTGTATTTAGATATCGATTGTGTAGGTCTTAAGCAGTAAATGACTCTTTGAAACATGATGTCTAAAATGAATAAAATGCATTGTTTTCACATACTTTTATTTATTTTAGAAGGCGTTCGAAGTGACCACCGTTTTTTTCAATACAATATTCAACACGTTTAGGTAACGATCTTACAATTACAAAACCAGCAAAGAGGTACAAACAACCATAGAGACAATTTTACATGCCTGAACTTGTTGAATGTAACGGTGGTCAATTCGAACACCTACTAAAATAAATTAAAGTACGTGAAAACAATGCATTTTATTCATTTTAGACATCATGTTTCAAAGAGCTATTTACTGCTTAAGACCTACACAATCGATATCTAAATAGAAATATTATATGTTTATTTTTTTCAAAACAACCGGGTTCCATTCCCGAGCTGAGTACAGGTTTTCTTTAACTGTATGAATGCAGTTTTTCTTCTTATTAAAATCGATGACATGGTTCTTAAGGACAGATCTTCGTATGTCTTATAGTTTCAGACTTTCCCATACTGACCGATTTAAATGAGACACCCTGTATTTTCGAGTATTTATGTAGCCTATATTTTTCTCCGGATTTTTCTTAGCATTTTGGTGAAAACCGGATCAAAATTCGTTCAGTAGTTCTCGAGTTTATCGACTTCAAACAAACAAACAAACAAACAAACAAACAAACAATTTTTTTTAAACTATTCTATCCTGTTCCGTAAGTGATTTTAAGGCAACCTGTGTAATTTTTTTTTTAATTCCGAATTCCGAAACTACAAGGGAAAATGACAATGAGAACTCTTTTTAAAAAATTATAAAATTTTTACCTAACTTTAAAGCTGACGACATGGTTTCTTAGAACTTAATTCCCTATTTCTTGTTGTTTCGGTCTTCATCAAAAACCACGCTATGCCTCCCACGATCTTCCCCAAGCCCTTCCTCAAGCCATGTGAAACGAAGCACCGTCAGAGTTTTTTTTTAGAGGGAATGGCATCATGATTTTCTAGCGTACGTTGCACAACTATGGGGTGAGGCTATTGACAAGCTTGGTGAGTCGGTGGCTGTTAGCCTGGACATAGCCAAGGCTTTTGATCGGGTCTGACACAAAGCTCTTTCCTCCAAGCTCCGGTATACAGTCTGCCTGCTCAGTTCTGCAACTGGGTCGCTGGCTTCCTGCATGAGCACAGAATCCGTATTATATCTGATGGATGCGCTTCGCGGCTCATGTTAGTGAACGCTGGGGTCCCTCAAGGCTCCGTTCTGTCCTTCACGCTGTTCCTTCTGCATATCAATGATATGCTTCCACTTGGAATATTCATTGCTATGCAGATGATAGCACGGTGCATGGGGGATATAATGGTCATCCAGCGGCAGAGCGGGTGGAAACCGAAGTGAATCGAGTGAATCTTGTCATTGAGCTCAATCAGGTGTTGGACCTCATATCTAATTGGGGCACCAATAATCTGGTTGAGTTCAATGCCAAGAAAACACAGGTATGTGCGTTCACGGCAAAAACCTTCAGCTTTATCATCACTTAACATCAGGTGAGAAGAAGATGAACCGCAGGGAACCCGTAAGGAATAAAAAAAACGTCTAGATACATTTGGAAAATCTTTCTAAACTAAACGGAAATCCCTTATCAAGAGATATGTACGAGCACAATAGTCATTAATTAACACTGTAAAACACGCTAACAGAGTTTTTCCAAACACTCATAAGTTTATGGAATCTGTATTCTTGTACTATACGTCACACGCAATCTGAGTGTTGAGACGAAAATAAAAATTTGTACGTCATAAATAAACAACTCATCTACGAGTAGTTTGTTGTCCCAGTGCGAGTTTCGAACACACTTTTTTTAGGTAAACAAACAATAACACAATACAAAATTAATCATTTAAGATTTGATCACGTTATCGTTATCGAGTATTTGTTTGTATGGCAAATTTTCAAATCTTCTCAACTGTCTCCTTTGGAGGGTACTTCAATGCCATTAAAATGATCGTTTTCGTTAACGTGATTGAGTGGTAAATAAAACTCGCACTATGCACTCTCGCATACAAGTCCTAGAACATGGGGCTCATATAGGGCTGCCATCCGTCCGGGTTTCCCCGGATTTATCCTAGTTTGGAGGGCGTCCGGGGAGCGTCCGGGCAGGGTTCTTTTTATGTCAGGGGAAATCCGATTAACTTGATAGAATGGAATGATTAGCAATAAATTACAGCAGTTCATAGTTATTCCGTGCGGCAAATACGGCTCGTGACGTGACGTGACCCCCCTAGTCGATTAAGTTGATGTTCTATAAATAAATAAAAATATGATAGATAACTTTATTTTATTTTATTGTAATTTTTTTCTTGATGGAGTCCGGGGTAATATCTTTATTTCACCCAAATGTCCTGGGGTTTTTGAAGTTTTTGTCCTGGGTCCGTAATTTAGCTGATGGCAGCTCTAGGCTCTTAAAACTTCGTGCATAAAATTAAAATGAATTTTAAGAAAAAAACACAAATGTCGAAAAAATTTCCACGAGCAGGATTTGAACCTGCACCCTTCTGACATACCGGGTCAGGTGCTCTCCCAATTGAGCTATCGTGGTTCTAACCAGTTTTTTATTGTTATATTTATCAAATTTTAAGTGAATATTTGTCAAGTTCCTAAGAGAATAACTGTCTTTAAACCTTTTAAATAAGTTTACTGATAATGCAGCACAATCCTTTTGTTTGCTTAGAGTTTGGTGTTGGCTTCAGACGGCCTTTTCAACGTCACCGCACTTTTTTGGGGGCGGCATGAAACTTAAAGGGTTTCTCTAGCTATGTGGTCGAAACACCGTAACAGTTTCTAGAGCAATCACAGAAGCGTGTCCCTTTTCCCTATTTGATTCTCCGAGGGTTTCAGATCAAATCGGAGATGACCCTGCTTCACCAGCTATTTGCCTACTTTCACATAAAAAAGAGCTGGATGAGAGTAGCCGCGGATCGTGCTCAGTGGCGTGCACTTGGAGAGGCCTATGTCCAGCAGTGGACGTGTGTAGGCTGACGATGATGATGATGATGATGACATAAACAAAATTGCGCTTATGTAACTATTTAATTTCTACCGGTTTTTGAAGTTGGTTTTTTTATTATGAGTTGTTTTATCTTTTTTTGTGATAATACGTGAAAGAAAATGTACGCACATGTCTATAAAGTGTTCAATGCTAAACAAACAATGTACCTTTTTTGAGCAACAAACATTGCCTACCAAATATACAGGAGTTCCTATAAATATATTTTAAGGCACAATGTAAAGCCCGTCACAGACGCAGCTATAATATATATTATAGCGAGACATATACGATATATATCCATAGTAATCTTCGAGCAACCACAGACGGAGCTATAATATATATTTCTATTACGTCAGGACAGATATAGCAAGAATTATTAATATTATATTATGGTATATACGACCGCGGACTTGATGAGGGCAAAAATATATATTATAGTATAGCTACCGCGTGTTGTGGATTGCTATAATATAATATATAGCACATCATATTAATATATATTATAGCTAAGTCTGTGACGGGCTTAACACGCAGGTAGAATGCGTGAAAATACGAGTAAAAAAGATATTGAGTTTACAGTCGGTACGATACCATTTTACGACACCTATAGTACCTACTATATGGGACAAATGCAAAAAAATTGTACATATAACAAATAGGAAACAAAGATGAAAATAACTTGATGTTACAAAAAAATAACAAAGATGAACTATAAGGACTAGTTCATGTTGTGCATTCTTTTTGAAAGGTAAATTTGTTAATGAGTAAAAAGCAGTATCTTGATTGATTATTTCAATAAAGAATGGCAGCAAGTCGATTCGACTTACTTAACATTTTTTTTTTCAAATCAACTTTAAAATTAACTATGATCATAATATTTTAACTTTAGTTATCCAAGTCAACTATTACAATGTGAGTGCGACTTTACTTCATATTTGTTATTTCATATTTGTTACGTCACAAAGAAATGTAACAAATTCGTAACAAAAAGGAACAAAACACTCATGTGTACAACCTAAAATGTGTAAAAAATACTAAGAGATGTCTTTGAATCAAACTGTTTATATGTTTCTAAATATATCATAAAGTATCCTTGAAATAAACTATATAGAAAGCTAAACATACACTGACCAATTAGTTTAATGGAATGGTTATCAAGATGAAACTAATTTGTGTATTTTTCCCGCACAATTTAGTAAAATTTTTGTAGACCGTCTAACCAGAACTCCAGCAAAATGGCCGTCGTGCAGAACTAGCGCCACCTACAGACGTTATTTATGATTTTAGTTTTGCCAGGTAAAAACTTATTTTTCTACTAAATAACAATAAACAAAGCTGAATAACAAATATGAAAGAAGTTACGGACGGCTTTAAAAATGATATTTAAAACAGTTTTTAATATAGAGGCCTGATTTATTGTTTAAAGTATTAAAATGTATGTAGTATTCTATAAATTACTAAAAATATTTAACAGTATAAAATCACTCAACTGTATTTTTTTCCCCATACACAAAGCTGAACACGGACGAGAAGGACACGCGTACTTGTATGAAGAAAACTAAACGTATCCTGATGATTTGATTTTTATTTAATTGATTTATCGGAAGAATATTATTTATTTCTTTTAGTTTTTGTTATAATGTAATTTTGTAAACGTATTTAAAAAAATATATGAAAAGAAGTTATGTATTGAACGTTTATTCTAATAGGACGTTCACGCATTCAGAAATGTACAATTTTTTTGCATTTGTCCCATATGTGCTATATATTCTCCGCATGTTTGAGATACATCAACGCAACACATGACAGATACGCTGAACGAGTCCCGATGGGAGTGATTGCTCGTTTGTGCTACGTCATCACTTTGTCGCTGAATCGTTGGATGTAGGTACAGTCAGCGTCAAATTGATTGGATCAAACTAATAATAATAATAATGGACTATTTCAGACTTATTATTAGTCAGGTTTTTTATTTATCATTATTATTAGCCAGGTTAGAAACAAAAGGCCATAAAATATTACTCACATCTCACAAAATATTTTATATAATTACTTACGCAAGTAGCCGCTACTAGGTCTAGCGGGTTCTTATTTTATACATACAGTTTTATTATATAGGTGACCTCCAAGATAGCAATTTAACCTATGGGCGAAGCTTGTTTTAAATCTCGTCACTCATTCTCGTCACGTCTATCATTATATTGAACTAGCTGTGCTCGCGACTTCGTCCGCGTGGAATAGTGAAATTGAGTTATGCGCGCCAACTCAATGAGAGAGGGAACACATTCATTTGAAGTTACCTACTCATAGCGGCAAAGTAGCATGATTCGTTTTTTGGAAAATATTTATCAAAATTACTTTGACTGGGTCTAGCGCGTCCTTGAGTGTTGAATGAGTAGCAAAAAAAAGTTAAATGATCGAAAAAATCTTTAAATTGAGTTTACAATATGGAAAAATATGGAATCAATTTTTAATTTTTTTAAAGAAATAAAAAAATATGTCAGTTTCAGTATCTAAATACAAATAATCATACTGGTTTTATTTAAATGACAATTTTTGTAACCTCTAATGTTGTATCTATTAATTAATTGGATGTTGACTGTACTTAACACACTTTCTTAGACTTATATTACCAATGTAATTATCCTGTCACCCTTATATCATTATTGAGGTAAATTGAGAAGACTGATGGTAAACGAAGAAAAGTATATATTTCGTGGTTTAATTAAAACCAGTAATAGAATATTTGGTATAGGCAAGAAAAGTAAGATGTTTTTTATTAAGAGAGAGAGATCGGTCTATAACGATAAGACCTCCAAATTGCAACCTTTTTTTATTGCATTTTTTGTTATTTGTTAATTCTATGGTGTTGCATTTTTTTAAATTCATTAATTCGTATTTCTCAGGATCGATGATGGCATGGTGCAAATAAATTCCACACAGAAAGCATAAATTCAGTGCAGAAAAATTATAAGTCAAATAGTCTCAAGTGCAAGCTTGTTTAAACATTTAAGCATGTTTAAACTTTTTGAGGCATCTACCATGATATTTTATAGACTTTCCCATTTACGAATACTCATTCACCAAAAAATATAAAGTCGCGGTTTATCACAAGAAAGGAATTAGGAAAAAATACTACGATAATAAAAATAACTTTAAATAAAGAAATCTTAACCAGTACGCTCTCAGTAGGTAATAAAATTAAGCTCTTAGATTACTATAAAAATATTTTTAAACTAACTTTTATGCTGTTTTAAGAGTTAGCTAACTTCTTATCTATATATTAATTCGTGAAGCAAAAACTTTGTACCCCTTTTACATTATTCTATGATAATACATGAAGCAAAAACTTGGTAGGTACCCCTTTTTTACGAAAATTGCGCGGACGAAGGAGTATGAAATTACGCACACTTATAGTTTATATAGAGAGTTTATCCGAATATTAATATTTTTTTGAAATTACCTATGCATTAAAATACTTTAAATCAATAAAACAAACATTACACACACTACCATGTATTTAACACACACGCATATGTATTTGACACACGCATATATTACTCATACTCATACTCATACTCATAATCATAATCATACTCATACTCATACTCATACTCATACTCATAACTCAAAATAAGAGTCAAAGTCAAAATTTTAAAAATGGAAGAGGAGTGGCCGAAATCTGTCAATTCCAATCCAAACTCACATTCTATCTTTTTTAATTTTTCATTGCTTAAGATACAATCCGTGCAGCCTTAATAAAATTACGGTCGAATTTCGACCTCTGGGTGACCACTAGTTTTCACAAAATGGTGAATCTTGGGTGTGTTGGGTGAAATAAAAGAGCACTTGTAATTTTCGCATATGAAGGAACTTTATTTGATCAACAACAGACAAAATGCAGTTATCCAATTTTATAGATTTGTTCCATAAATATTGCAAACAGATTGCCGTATTTAATTAAATAGTGCATACTTAGTAATAACCGTGTGATATGAATGCAATTATAACATTTTAATTATAAAGTGTGCATTTATTTTTAGAATATCAGGAAATCCGTAATTTGTAAATATTCGGTAAAGACAGATATTAAAGTATGATAATATTAATATAATAATAGAAATATGATATATCAGAAAAGATTTTTGTATATTAAATTCTTGCAACATGAATCATAGAAAATATGAATACATTTCTTAGAACTAGTCAGATATAGAATCACAAATTCCACATTCACTCTAATAGTACATACTTATTTTGAAATATAAATCAATTGAAGTTAATAAAAGCGAAACAATAAAAAATCCTAAACGCGAAGCAAACAAAAAAATGGCTAAACATTTTTATCATAAAAAAGTAATTTTACATAATTTAATATGTATATAAAATGTTATAGAAAATAATTGTATCATTTTTAATAAACCAAAGAGACTCACTTTAAATCGCTCGTAAGATATAAGTAACTTAGAATTATATATTTACATTAGCACAACATAACCTAACTATACCACGTACTGTACAATATTTGGCAATAATAAATATTTCACATAAACACCATCGTTGTATTTACCGATCTAATAAAAATAAAGTTATTTCTTACAATTTATCAATTATAAATGGCGACTGTGCTAAATATGTTTTCATTCGCAATGCTATATTTAAATGGAAAATGATATAACACCTCCATCATAAAAATGACCTATGCAGTCATTTTTATTCTGTGTTTTGAATCAATGTAAATTCTGCAAAATAATAACATTTCTTAGACAAATTAAAATATTCTTATTTCGTTAACATTAAATGGACAATATTTGATAATAAATATGACATAGATGAAATTTTTATTATGTTTTTTTTGTTATTTCTTATTTAAATGGAATTAAATTACATCTAAGTTTATATAGTGTAAGCGGCATATCGTAATTTATTAGAGTTTAATACAATCTTTTATAGTGTCAGAAGCTGATTGAAATGATACCAATGCGTTAATGCATTTTGTGCGTTATTATTATAATTCACCCTGCTTTTAATCCATTTAAATAAATCTCTACATATCAGAATATATTATAGCTGCTCTCGAAGTTTCAATTCTAAAATTATAATATTCTAAAGTAAAGTAATTTTATGTATAGTAACTGTATTGAGGTTGCCAGTTCCAGTATTATGTACGAAAGGACCCACATTATGCACAACCTCTGTATTACTTAGCCCTTGAACGAAGTTGAAACGAACCCTTTGGCCAGTTTGGTAACCAATTTACGAAACTAGTTTCAGAAACAGAAATGTTTCCTATCTGGCGTCAATCGCTTTCGGACTAAGAATATTTATCATTTACTCCAAACTAGATTTCGTCTTAGATTCCAAAGTGGTTGAAGGAGAAATAAAATATAATTGACTTACATCTTTATATTCCCCCGACATAATTTAGAGATTTAAAATTTTCTTCGCCAAGTACCATATCTTTAAAATATAGAATGCTGTCATTACTTATTTTATATGTTTCCATTTTTGAAACGCTTTATAACTTTATTTTATAATGAAAAACATTATTTCACAGTATCGATAATTTGAAAGTACTATAGAATACTGTAATAATATTTTTTGAGATCACCAAGATTGTTTAATACATTTATAACACATGTACTTGGTTAAATAACTACCTATTTATTGTATAATACTGTTTAAACGAGTATAGAGAATATTTCTTTACCAAAAATTTGGATAAGTGATAAAACATTTCATTATATGCCCAATTACAATAGTTTTATAGCACATGATCGGCGTAGTATATGAAAAATAGTCATATGTATGTATGTATATGGTTGCGTGACCTGGTCGGGGCGCAGCGGTGGCGGGCGCTGGTAGTAAGTAAATAAAATAAAATCGTTACATCAGCTGTATGATTTAAAAGAGAATCTGTATTTGAAACATCGGCACCCTTGCACTGCTACTTATTGCTGTAGCTTACAGTAATACTGCATTAGTAATGTCGGTGAAATCATGTAAGAAAAGCATTTTATAAAATATACAATTGTACTGTCATGATGCCAAAGCTTTTGATTTCAATGCCGTTAAGGATATCTATAAAAATACCAATAATATTGACAAGCAAACACAATGATGAAGCTCTAAAGATTGTTCTCGAACATCACCTGCTTACAAGTGCACCTACTGATTTCGGGGCAGTTGATACAATTGTGAGGCTAGGTGAATGTGTTGGGACGGAAGCGTGAGGACCGGCGTCAGGGTTGGGCTGCGACGCGGTTGCGGCGAGCTGACTCGCGGGACGCGCTGTGGACTTCAGCTGTTCGCAGGGTGATGCCGAATATGTCCTCGTGGTAGCGGTTCTCTTCCTGGTTTTGGACAATTAAAATGATATGTAGAAAACCTCCAACCGTTCTTAACAAAGTCAGGTAAGTAGCGATATCACACTGAGACTTCTCTTGGGTTAGATTACCAGAACACACATTAAACTCGGCTTGGTTGTCGCCAGGGTTTGTTATAAATCTGCCTGGCTTGCTACTTAAAGTGCCATTATAACAATGTTACCAGCATAATTGTGTACCGGCGGGTAGAAATAAAAAGCTAGATCTTCCTCAACATCAAGGGTTCCGGATAAAGTACGTTTCTTTGTTACTTTATCTCTTCAACTTTTAATTTATCGGAGTATAGCGCAAATACTGACATATTTACTATACTGACACACAAGGTGAATTTGTTGGCACCAAAACTAAAACTTTTACTAACCTTTAGCATATACATGAAGCTTTGAACTTGTTCATCGTTCATATTGCCATGCTTCTTGATAATGCCCTTCAGCTTCTGGTGAACATCTTCCGCCATCTTACAATCACCACAAACGTAGAAGTGAGCTCCTCGGTTTACCAACAGCTCATGAATTTCTTTTCCTTCTTTCTCTGCAACCTCTTGGACATACATCTGTAAAAATATAACTTACTATAGATTTGCATGAATCGATAATATACTAGCAACTTATTGATTCTGACCAATATTTTTTTTTTCTTTTTTTTTTATTTATTTACCTTCGGAATATTTTTCTCCCTCGATAAAGCCAGAAATACTTTTGATAGTACGCCTTCTTTTATTGCTTGTTCCTTCTCCTCTCGGTACAAGTCCATAGTTTTTGTACGGCAGCCGAAGAATAACCAAACAGTTCCAGCAGTGGAAGGAGTGCGAGAGTTGAGCAGCGCCCGTCGGTGGTGCCAGAAACCTCGGAATGGTGCAATGCCTGTCCCTGGGCCTATCAGTATTAAGGGCACTGACAGATCTTGAGGCAGATGGAAATTGAGTGCACTGAAAAGTGTTGACTCGAATTTAAATTCTTAATGTTATGATTAGTGTTGAAATCTTTTTATTATAAAAAAACTGATATATACAGCTGTTAGAAAAAAGTTAGGTTAACCTTTATAATAAAGCAATCATCAGCTTATCAAAACGTTTGCAAGCAAAGTAACACGCAAAAGCCACATACAAGATTACATTAACATACTTTATGATGTGTTTAGTATACCTTCTAATAAACAAATAAACCTCGTCGCCCGGTTTACGATCCATCAGATAATTTGAGCAAACACCGTAGTGGACAGGACCTTCGCCATCTGTTTTAACATGACATCATTTTACTCATGTAACCCAGTTGTAAAAATATTACATTATTCATGCATGGGATATGTAGAATTGGTTGTACATCTTCTGATTAATCACATTGTCAATGTCGGTCTTAAAATAGACAAATTCGCTTTTAAGTGTATTCTTTAAACACAATTTGTTTGTGTGAGTTAACACTCATAAACCATTGAACATTATCTATTGAAAAAAACAAAACAATGGATCATAATTTAATATGCAATCACCATAGAAACAAAAATTCAAAAGAACAAATTGCGATGACAATTTAAGGCTATTATTGTTATTGAAATATTTTTATTGAGCTATTAATTAACAAGTTTCCAATAAATATATAAAGAGTAATAATATTAAAACTACTATTCTAGATGGGTTAAAATCATGAAGTAGTGTTATTTTGTAGTGTTTGAAAATATAAAATGTTGTGACTCACCTTGAGTTCTATAAGTAACCACAGCTACCGTCAAGTGCAGTCGCTTTGGATGGGCAATTGGTGAAGAGGATATAGAGTAGAATCTTGGCTGCAGAGGCGATAGTAATGCAGCGAGCAGAGACGCACTTGGCCTAGCTGATGCGAACTGTTCTAGAACCTCCGGTAAGGTTGGGAAATGGAAGTGACGCCAATCCTCGTACGCCCCGGGATCCTAATGAGAAAGGAGTTGTTTAGTCAAAAAATATTCGTGTTACCACATCACCGAAGTAGTCCAATTCGTTAGTCCTTATTATTTCTATGCTATCATCTTCATCTTAAAGAATGCATAATCATTATTGCATGCAGAAATATGACCATATTGATGTTGGGTTTTCGTTATAACCCAAATTGTTTTTTTTACTTTGAATGTCTTTAGATATCATGTTAAATCCATATTCACTTACAGTTGCTAAAGTAGTAAGTTGCTTCTTCTCTTCTTCATTTTCACAGGTATTTGCTAAGTACTGCAGTAAAATGGTGGTTGGCGGTGTCGTGATATCTAAGAACCTTGTGAATAGGTCCCTCACACTCAGTACAGGCAACCTCTCATGTGGTTCCCAGGACTTTACAGGACCTAATTAAATAAAAATAGCATGGATTACATTTGAAGGCATTATTCTCGAATGTTTGTTGGACATCTTAAAACATTAATGTATTGCCTGAATGTTATAAGTGTTTAATTATTATTTTTTTACTTAAAACTTAAAATGGGCATCTTAAATGTGAGAAACTGAGAAGTAATTTTAGAAGAGTTACGATATACTGATAAAATAAAGACTGTGGCACAAGTATCTCATATCTGAAAAATATTTATCACACTAACTTAAACTATTTATAACTACGTTAACATCTATAACTCAAGCAATAAAGTTTTTTACGGGAGTATCTTATCCACGGTTACACAAAGCAGTTAAAACATTTATCAAAATCATTTTGTCGTCATTTTTATTACTAGCGTTAGAAGATCTCGCTTTACGTTTATAATTTTCTCAGTTCAATTTTACATAATTTGTAACCCAACTGTATTGAAAATAGTGTCGTAGTATGCCCGCAAATATATTTTCCAACTTACCACTAGAGGTGTGAGTTTCCTTCATGAGTTGCAACTGTAGGGCTTCATCATAATCATCAACATCTTTAAGGCGAGCAAGCAAGGTCTCCACTAGATCCTTGCGGTTGCAAGCGATAATTCCTACATGGTCTCCTGGATCGTACTTAATTTCGTCCTACAAAAATAACACGTAAAAGCTGTGATACAATAAAGAATAGCAAAAAGACTTAGAAAGGAGTAGAAAAACTTTAATATGTTTGTTACTTAATGCTTGAAATTGTTAAATCAATGATCAAAATATAAGTAAGATCAACTAATTACCTTGGGTTCCAAGTCAATGAAGATCGTGGACCTCTCAGCGGAAGCATCGCCCAAGTCTTTGTTGGCCCTGACAGTGCAAGTAACGAACTGTTTGTTGAAAGCGGACTGCAGGGCTGTTGGTAGGGCGGGGGCGCGTCCAGCCGCTCTGGTGAACCTCACTGTCTCCTCGCTGAGGGCTACTGTTCCCAACGCCCTCTTAGCCTCTTGAAGAGTCTCGTCATCGTCCAAGCAGAAGGTTTCACATGCCACCTAAATAAGATATATTTCATCATGTTTTTAATGAGCACAATATTTTAATTATTTTTTTCATTAATTATTTTTCACAGAGTATTTATATATATATATATATATATATATATATATATATATATATATATACAAATCGTGTTAGTAGCAGAAATAGAGTGAAAGAAATCTCTCAAAATAGATGTAGATACTAATTTATATAATTCATTTTCCATGTTAATATTCGATACACCTAATCAAATAAATATTAAATTAAGGCTCTATTCGGATTGTCATTGATTGACGTAAGCTCTATGGTTGCGTTGATAAAAGCTATCATCATGATTAGGCTTTCAAATACAGTTAGGGAGTTTCTAATACACTCTAACTCTCATTTACCATAATAATAGGACATTATCTATCGTATTGTTTTCGTTAATACCTATTGTACTAACCAAACTAAAACTACAAAATATTATTTGTCACTGAATAAAAATTTTCAATGAAAGAAAGAATCCTAAATCTCTACAGACAGCGATTATTTGCGCAACAATCACAATAACTTTGATTAAAGGCAGTCAAGCTTAAGTCCTGAGGTTCGGTCAATTTACGTTGTATTATGAATTTCGGCTAAATCTTAACTAAAAAAACGAATATTTTATATAACTTTTGAAATTTAATGTTTTACAGTTGCTGAAATGGTTCTTTGTATCATAGTATTAGAAACTGTTATGTTATACAACTATTTGCCTTTATATAGAATCCATCGCATCTTTAACTTACATTGAAAACGCCTGAAGCCCACTTCCTGAAAGCCTGATCTTGACCACACATCTCGTCACCAGTGGCAAAATCGTGAATCCTCTCACCGCCAAGGTCTTGAAGTAGCTTGTCCACATATTTGCCGAAATTACAGAAATTCGGATACGCACTGGACCCCAATGCAAACACAGCAAATCTTACGTTGCTAAGTGGTCCAAAACTGTCAATGGACGTTGCGTCTGTTGTACTTCCTAAAATACAGTATTATTTATTAACGCGTGACAATTCAATATTTCTAAGAAACTATAGTGAAATGGTTCATAGCCATTTGTAACAAAAAGGTCAATATTCATCAAGTTTAATTCATTCAAGCTTTGCAGATAGAATTAAATCACATAAAGTTCTGCTGTCCTCTCAAGTTTAAAAACTTTACCTTTCAGTGACTCCAACCGGCTCAACTTCTTCGGATTGTTTGAGGCATATCGCTGCAGTTCCATTTGGCTGTTCGCATTTATAAACGACTTCGGGGTCAGCATTTGATTTCTACAAATTTCATTGATATCTTAGAATTGTTATTTTATCGATTTTCATCAGAAACAACTCTTTTTTTTATATTTTTATTAATCTAGATTATATATATTTATGTAATAACTCTTATTTAAAATCTATAGAATGCTACCTTTTACAAAATTACTTTATTATTTTCTTACCCAGCCACATCATCTCCGACTTGATCAGTGTACAAAATTTCGCAGAGATTTTCACCGAATGCCTAAAACCGAATTAAAAACATTATAATCTTATGACAAAACCCAATGGGTTTTATTAACAGAAGCATACATGTAGAATTTATACTCACAACACCATTTTCTGGCGGGTCACCATTTCCGAAAGTCGAAGTCACAACCAATAAAAGAGCCTCGTGCTCTATTGAAGTAATATCATAATCAGCCATACAGTGAACCTAAGAAATGGATACACCTTAATTAATAACAGTTCCTACCACAGTGTTTTGTTTGAATACACAAAACTACCGTGTTTTGTTTAAATACAAAAAAATCTATCCTCAATTGTTTGCTTTGAAAATGTCTAAAAGTACCTGAGCATTAAAAGCATGTCCAAATATGACCCCAAGTTCTTTGGCATATTGTTCCGATTTTCCAGTCTCGGTGGCATACAAGACGGTGGCCTTGATTCTTTTGGACAGCGCTCGGCCAAAAAGCTTGGAGGTGAATTTGACGGCGCGGGCAATTTGCTTGAAATGGAACTTTCTATTGATGGGCCTTTTCCCAGTGATCGGCTTTAATTTCTGCCACTGATGAGTTTTCCAAGCCGGTTCCTACAAAAAATATGTATTTAAAGACTAATGCTACACTACACTGTCACGTAATACGTGATACGTAAACCTTTTACAACACTTCAAACAAAGTATAGTTTCTTATGATCGTGCAATAAAATAAAGAAAGATTAGACCAATAACCATTTTCAATACTTGATTGAATACACAAGAGTATTCAATCAAGTATATATTCTTACGTAACGTTACGTATTCCTTAAAAATGGAACAGAATATTTTGTTCATAAGTAATTACAATGAGTCCTCGGCAAACTTTTGGGTAAAAACGTCTTTCTACATTTTTAATTAATAAACTGACAAGGGACTGGGCTCTTTATTAAAATGTATAAGGGTAATTATAGCTTCGTAAAGATACCAACCTGATACTCGTAAGCCGGTCTCAAGTAGTACAGCGCCATCTCTTGGTGAAAAACTGGAGTTATTGAAGAGGACATTGGCGGTACAATCCATATCCAATCAGCTGGACATCCTGACCTGTTGGATTTTATATATTTTTTATAACAAATATGGTGACAGTCATAGTATTTTTGCAGTAATAGCGTGCTTAATATGTGAGCGTTTCATTGTTTGTTTCATTAATGTATTATGTAGCAAAAGATTTAATATATTTTAATTATTATTTTTAGAGCTAATTGCTGCACTGAAGCTAAATTAAATATTTATAAAATACAGTGAAAAAATTAAATGCCTACCCGACCCAGCCAGGAATCGAACCTGGGTCTTCCGCAATCCGGGCGGTTGCACTGACAATTATCCTTTCCTTCATTGCCTTCCCGCTAGCATAAGAATCCTGGTTGGGTCGGGTAGGCATTTAATTTTTTCACTGTATTTTATAAATATTAGATAATAATATAATATTTTTTTATTAATAAAAAAATATGAATACCAAGTAAACTTCATACATTTAAAGGAAGTTAAAAAATATGTAAAGTGAACGAAAACTCAGCAAAGTTCCTTGTTAATTTTTGACCATTGCCTTATGACTTCTACGATATTCTTGACTCAGTTTTCCTACCAAACAACTTTATAATTTATGACTGATGGCTACCATAAAATTAAAAAACACCAAGTGAAGCATCAGACCAAAACAATCACACGCGGCCACTACAACGCGTGTGCAGTGTGTGTATTGACCTAGACGGCTGTCCAAACAAACCGCCATACAGTGTCGACAATTTAATAGCCTGTCATAGTGCCTGCTTGCAATTAACTTCAGAATTCTCATCTATGTTTACATCAAGTACAGTCGATGCGAGCATCGACCTATCCAAAACTGTCAAACTCCTTCAATACATTTTCAACTATATGCCTGAGATATTAAAGTCTATTGAGGAAAGACAGTTTGTGATAGTCTCATAGGCAGACGTGTGTACATTATATTTTATAACTACAGACTTTTCAATACGTCTCAGATTTATTTTAAACAAATATTGTGGTTGAATGGAGGATGTGCAATGCATTATAGGTGCGCAGACCTACGACTATTTGTGCTACTCGTGATTATCATACAACAAGCTGTGAAATTCTCGGTAAATAACGGCAATACAAGCGTACAAAGCTGCTGGCGATTGAATCTAAATTGGCGAGGAGTGTCGCCTCTTTACGTGGTAATAATAAGTATTATTTTTATCATTTTCCATTTAATTGACTACAGTGCGGTGTGACGCAACTCAAACATGAACATTTCTGTTTATCAACAAAGTATTTTTTTTAAGTAATAAAATGCAGTTGAAAATTTTCCATTAATATTTTATTCAATTTTCGTAGTCATGTAAATATTTTCTTTGAATTTTTGACCTAGTTGTTAATCTACTGATCTGATTGTATTGGATCTGTAGCCGCAAATAATTACTCAAACTATATCTTCATATTTTTTTATTCGGGTACTAATGTTTATGTGAAACTAACCTTAGCCTGTTCTCGTTGTCAAGATGCTTGATGAAGCTCTCCGAGGCGGTGTGGTGGTCTACTATGGTGGCGTTCTGTTGCTGGAAACTGTGGAGCACGGCCACATTCACTTCCACTAGAGCTTTGTCCTTCCAGAGGTTCACTGGGGTTCTCGTATCAAGACCCATCTTCTTAGCTACTTTCTATTGGACATCAACATTTTATTAACATGCCTGTGTGCATATTGCAATAGTAAAGCTACATGTGTTTGATATAATCTTAATTATGAAGCGCTATAGTGAATCTACCTACAGTTAAACAGATTAACCGTCTAAGCAATTTCACAATTATAATAAATAATAATTCAAAGTTATTTTCTCATCCAAAAGTTTCGTCCTTCCACGTATCACCACTGACTTATTCAATATCTTATCTTTCGATGTAGCATGTTCATTCCAAACAATCCGAAGCTCAAAGGGACATTTTAAAGGCTGTAAACTATTTCTTACCTCCATCACATTCAATCTGTTCGTATCACAAAAGTTGCGGCATCCAATTTCGGTGCTCATGTACCAGCCGTTAAAGGCGTTGCCAGTAAATTCTATTCCGCCACAATCGAACCGCATGCTAGACACGGCCGGCAATGCGTACCAGCGGAGTTCCAGCTCCTCGAACCAGTCATGCCTGTTGGTACCGACAAATGAGTTAGTAACAAATAAAGCGGATTAATGACAGCTACAATGGATCCTTTCGGGGTTGCGTTACGAGGCCGTATATTTGAGCGAACCGCATACTTTGTTACGCAACTTAGTTCCTTCCAAAACGTACAGCCATCGAAAGCGAGTCCCATCTTAAAAGTTGACCCAGACTCCCCATTCACTTTTACAACTTCGACCGAAACGAGTATCGCTATTAGGCCTTCGTTATTGCCGCGTCTGAACACTCAATTACTAGTTATCGTGCAGTTTTATATCGCGTTAACGCCTGTTAACATTATCAATCGCGAGTGGCGACATATTATTGAATAGCTAAGATTTATGGGCAGTAAACTCAGATTGGAGATCACTGGACCACATTTTTACGATAAGCAATTTAGACGGCATGTGCGGACATTCGCCTATTCGTGGGCTCTTACCTCTCGCAATATGCATTCTCTTGCTTTTTATGTCGCATAAATCTGTGATGGGAAAGAAACGTTATATGTAAGCCCGAAGGCGCATAGCTCTGTAAAGGTTTTCGCGAGACCTTTCTACCTTGAAGGTAGAAAGCTGGGGAACGCAATAGTTGCAAACTATTTCCAGGTTTATGTGTTCCTGCATGGTTTTGGGAGTTTCTTTCAATTTCAGTATATGGAGTTGGGCTATACAACACGCAGGAACTTTGAGTTTTACTATTCATAACGCTTATATGTACTTATCTAAATTTTGCGTAGTCCCTAATTGCTGATAAGTCATTCAGTTCAACATAAAATTCTCGGGTGACCACCCGTCAACAAACGGTAGGCCTAACATTACCAGTAAAAGCGATATTACGAGTATAGTCAATTTCAACAAAGTTTTTAACGAACAAGTAAAGGAAAACTTAACAGACAAAAACATTTATTGTAGATCTGTGGAAAATTTACAAAAAAAAACGTCATGATCCGTATAAGTGTTTTGTTTCTTGTTTACTTTATTAGCAATCCATTCTTGCGAGCCTGAAATCGTTTGCTTGTATTGACGAAACTGACTATAGATGTTTCATTCATCTGATATAAGATGTCATTGTAAGGGTATTTTCCCTGTTCATACAATTACTTACGTGGGATGTGTCATGTGTATCTCCATGACAAGTTCCCTGGGGATATCGAAATAGTCCGGGTCCTTTCCGTTGGCAGACAACACGAGGGGCAGAATGTCCCAGGCTGTGCGCGGCGGTTTCCATCCCAGTTTTATGCACAACTAAAAAAAATATTCTTTTTAACTATTTAGGTAGGTATGTACAATTAATTTTATTACACCGAAAAAAATTATAAACCTATATTTTTTGGAATTTCGCTCAAGTTACACGAGAATTATTTTACGACAACGACCGAGACCAACGACTTAACGTGCCAAAGCACTAATACTTTAATTTGGTCACCCATCCGACGACCCGTTTTGCGAAAGCTGCTTAACTTGAACGATCGCAACCCGAACGCACAAGCCTCTATACTGTCGAATGCCTCCGTCCACATAGGTATAATTTATTCAGAACTTACTAGGTACCAAGTTTAAAAAATAATAATCTAGGTGCGAGTCACGGACGTCAGTTGCGGAGTGATTTATTTGTGGAGCGGCCATAAATCCAATATTGTTTGTGTTCGCTCCATTCATTATGACTCTGAACGGTGTCAAAAATAATAAAAACTTTGTTCACAGTGTACTATGAAAAGCTATTACATGCCAAGAGGGCAGTATCCATCATTTAGTACAGGAAACAAAGTTTTTGTGCCGTGTAGTCTAATGCATCTTTTCAAAAAATTTGATTAATAAATCAGAGTGATTTTTCTGCTTTTCTTTTCGTGCTTCGGAAGGCATGTGCAAGCCTGATATATCCTTAAGCATATATATAGCGTTCATGTAATATGGCTTGAACCCAAAAGTTATTTTTCTATATGTGAGCAAGCAAATGACTAATTTCTACAAATCGGAAGTGGAGACCAAATACGAAAACAGCTAGTGGAGAAGAATTGAATTGCCTCACTACTAGCCATCACCATGTCGACACTCAATTTGCTCTTCACCGTTAAAATTATTATAAACGAGGTTTTTAATCTAAATTATAGTTATATTTTACTAATTTTTTTTTTATACATAACCATATAACGCAAAGAAATCAGTACAGGTACAGGTATTATAATACCTGCACCTGCACCTGCACCGCAGCTGCACCTGATACCTGCACTTGCACCTGATACCTGCACCTGCACCTGATACCTGCACCTGCATCAGTGGAAACGACGACTGGTATAAATTACCTATGGCTTAAATACTAACCAGTAACTAATCAGTGATTAGTTTGCGTTAATCTGTTTAAAATTGCGTACTGATAATTTCCACGTGCATGGTGCATTATTACTAGCATTCTGTTGGTGTTCTCACCTCCGTAAACTCGCTATGCATGGGGTCCCCGAGGAAAGTGCCATCGGGCTGTTTGTACCCGGCGTAGCTGATCAGCTGGCTGTTCCATATCCTGTAGTCATGTTTGCCGTCCGTACGCTGCGGGAACACAGTTATCGCTGACCTGTTTAGAGAAAAATATTCATCAGGATCATCATCGTCAGATGCCTATAAACCTCTTACTGCTGGATTTTTAGGATTCCGTAGTCAATAAGGAACCCTTATAGTTTCGCCATGTCCGTCTGTCCCCAGTCTAGCTCATAGACTCTTAGTACTAGAAAGCTGTTATTTGGCATGGATATACATATTAATCATGCCGACAAAATGGTAAGTAGAATTTTGAAAAATATTTTTTTAGGTTACCTCTCCTACGCGTGGAGTGGGGATGTAATTTTTTTCCTTGTCTACCCCATAGCGGAATGTCGTTGGATAACAATTTAAAACATATTGCGGGTTTGTGGAAACAGTTTTTAGATTGTGGTATCTTTTTGTGAACTATTAAGCTTTAAAGTGCAAAATTTTGTTAGAGTCAAGTGTCCCCCCCCCCTGCCAGCCAAATGGTTGTTATTGGGTACGTGTAAAAATTCACGGTAGTTGTCTAAATGACGAAGTAAAAAGGAAAACTGTCACAGCTAAGTAGGCTTTACAAGTTTACGAGTAATAGTCGACCAACTTATAAAATGTACTTGGCGCAGTACAAATTCCTCATTGGGAACTAGGTACATAAATAACTTTGTCAGGTGTGTGAAACCGGTAGTATCTACATTAAATAAATGTTCATAAAAGCCCTCTTCTCAGAGTCCGCATTATTGAGATAGGCTACGGAAACACCAAGCCAAGCCAAGCCAGGCCATCCAGGCCAAGTGCATGTCAGGCCACACTGCGCGTGGCCCGACACGCACTTGGCCGGTTTTTATATCACACTAGCTGTGCTCGCGACTTCGTCCGCGGAATAGTGACTTTCGGCAACATTTTTAATTTTTAAAGCTCCTGTTCCCGTTTTTGCAACATTTTTCACTGATGCTTCGCTCCTATTGGTTGCAGCGTAATGTTATGTAGCCTAAAGCCTTTCTCGATAAATAGACTATCCAACACAAAAATAATTTGTCAATTCGAACCAGTAGTTCCTGAGATTAGCGCGTTCAAACAAACAAACTCCTCAGCTTTATAATATTATAATATAGTGGAAAGATTATTTTTTTTTTTATTCGAGATCGGGATGTACACCACCACTCTGATCTAATTTGCGATCGGATAGCGTAGGACCGTGGCGAGTAGCGGAGTGGTGGAGAGTGGCGTGCGAGGGAAGAGGCCTATGTCCTGCAGTGGGTGGAAGTGGGCTAATGATGATAATGATATTACATTGCGCGATGTTATGTGTGCACAGCTCAGTATACGCAGATAGCGAGGGCTGCATTGATATTTTTCTGGGATATGGAATATGGATTGACTTGTATTAACAAGCTTTAACGTAGTTAGAAGGATTCTTGTTTAAGTACTACAGTGACCATCATCTATGAACAATACTACCTCGTTGGGGCCCTGTCAGAATAACAGCGCTCTCACTGCACTCGGCTCATCTTTGTGTGTAGGGGATTATGCTGAGACAGGGTCCTTGATGGCCTCACACACTGCTTCTTTTTTTTGTTTACATTTTTTAATTTTTCTGTTATATTCTTTTTCTTGTATTCGCTGTACAGTGTTTTTTTTTATTGTGAATCGTGTGCACGTGTGAATTTCAATAAATGTTTTGCTGTCTTCTTCTTTCTTTCTTTCACAATGCTGTGTTACGCATACATCTGGACCAGGGGAAAGATTACACCAAAAGTGAACCAACCTGATGTTTCCCTTGTTGGTGCTGTACTTGATGTGGTTGCATAGCGCCTCGAACATTCCACTTGTGGTGGTGACTTGTCTGCAGTCGAAAACCTGGATGACAATACATTATTATTATTATTAAAAAGTATTGTATTATTAGTAGTATTTTAGTATTTATAGTATTAGGTAATTGCTGCAATAGATAGGTATTGGCCTAAGCCGAGATTGCCAAGGCTATATATGCACGAAAAATGTTAAATACACTTGGCCCAATCGAATCGAATTCAGGAATTGAATTCAGGACCTCCGAATATCAAGCCGAGCGTATAAAGTTAAAATAAAATTTTCGTAAGCCAACCTTTTTAAATCTTACGGTGAAACACGGACTGTGTTTAACCATAAGATTTAACCTTTTTACCGCCAACAACTTCTATAGAAGTTCGAGATTTTCGTGCCGTCCACTCCAGCACTTCTATAGAAGTTCTTCTTTGTACCTACTTTATTAAAATACATTTATACGTTGGCGTACAGCGGGACATCGCGTGCAGGATAGTTGGGCGGTGAAAAGATTAACCTTTTTACCGCCAACAACTTCTATAGAAGTTCGAGATTTTCGTGCCGTCCACGCCAACACTTCTATAGAAGTTCTTCTTTGTACCTACTTTATTAAAATACATTTATACGTTGGCGTACAGCGGGACATCGCGTGCAGGATAGTTGGGCGGTGAAAAGATTAACCTTTTTACCGCCAACAACTTCTATAGAAGTTCGAGATTTTCGTGCCGTCCACGCCAACACTTCTATAGAAGTTCTGCTTTGTACCTACTTTATTAAAATACATTTATACATTGGCGTACAGCGGGACATCGCGTGCATGATAGTTGGGCGGTGAAAAGGTTAAAAAAGATTGGCTTTATCCCACTTGATACGTTGGTTGGTGCACCTCACCCTAAGTGGCTCGTCAAGTGATGATAAGGCCAATGGCGAAAGCGCCCTTTACCCGGGATCTTCAATTACTGAAGGACTGGCTATCTTATCTCTAGCTGCCGGAACACAACAATGCTTCAAACATTGATGTTATGGTGACATATTTAGATAAGATGATGGTAGCTAGCCAGGCGGTCAAACAAGCCCTACCACCAACCAAACCGAGTACACAAACATGGACCCCCCGCTGGGAATTGAACCCGGAAACCCTGACCGGTGGTCTAAACCACAGAGACAATTAAGTTCTCCAGCAAAGAGTACCTAAGGACCTTGATACAATAAAAAAATAACTGTATGCACATTGCCCGTACTTTAATAGAAATTGAGGCAACTTTTATTTAGACGAACGATCGCCGCACCGAAGTGATTTACACGAACAGCAACAACGTGGAGGAACTAATACACTATCGAACAACAGTCTCTATTCAGTTTTGACATTGTTTATTATTAGAAAGCAGTGAACCGAGATTTTAGCTCATCGCGAAATATGTTGCTTGTACAAGCACAACACTAGTAGTAGCAACACTATAAGCTATCTTGTACAGTCAATCGCACATCGAGTGTAACAGTACATTGCAAACCGGGGCTTTAAACGTTAAAAATAAGGTAACGTTACATATAACATACGAAGATAACATTAATACCAAAGGTAACGTTAAGCTTGCTAATGTTACCTGGGTGATTTTTTTACTAATCTAACTAACCGTTACACGCAGATTAAGCGCTATAGGTAACGAAAAAAGTAACAGTACTTGTACTAGGTAACGTTACCCCATAACCGCTACCAGTTTTACTTTATAGAAAAAACGTTATATAATAATAATAATTCGTTTATTTCCAAGAATATGGTGTACATTAGGGTGTCATAATATTAAAAAGAACTGCATATTCTGCCATCGTCGGCGTGGAAATCTTACACTTAAATTAGAATGTTCTTAATATCTTAATTAATTGACAATACAGTACCTACTACAGAATAATAAAAATATAATGTCAAATAAATAAAATAATAGTATTAAAATTGAATGCAATGTCAACATTATTGAATTGAGATACAATTATAACATTACATTTTATTTTCTAAATATTCTTTTGTTGTATAATAACATTCGGGACATTATAAATAGGGCGAATAATTAAAAAAATTGCGACTCTTAATTGGGTACTATAAAACTAAGCCGAGCAGCGAGAATATGCATTTGCAAAAATATAACTTAATTGGCGATATTCATCAATCACAAAAAAAAGGAAAAATGAGCTACTGAAAATGAGATATAATTAATCTAAGCTAGCATACAAAATTTCAACTGATCGAATTAAATACATATACGGGCGAAAAAAATACTGAGTGGGCGAAAATTATACCATGTAACTAACTATCGGGGCGAAGCCCCCCGCCACGAAGAAAGGCTAACGAGTTGGTTAGGTTAGGTTAGGTTAGTATGGTGACCAAAAACGCGCGAGCCGAGCGAGCGGAGCGAGCGTGCCGCGGCAGCGGCCGGCGAAGCGCCAGAAACGACGTTTTTGTACGTGCGAAGTTTTTTTTTTCACCACTTTTGAAGTTAAGTATATGCAACATTTTGAATATAATATGAGTTGTCAAATTGTTACTAAAATAGTAAATTGTTCGCTTACGATTTATTATACTGATCGTTTTGAATAACTAGCTACTAAAATTTGAATTTTCAAGTCGGCGATTTTAATATTTGTTATCGCCCACAGTTTTTCGCCCACTTTGTTATTCAGTAAATCATATGCGATTTTTTAAACCCTATTTATTGGATTTTATGGTCACCCGATTTAATACTACCCATAACATTCATTCAGTAAAAGATTAAATAATTTTTGTTTAAATTTATTCATTCATTATTATTAGTTATATTATATATAGTTATGAAGCTTTGTTGCAAACACTGTCTATATTACATACGGAATAACGACGGCGACGACGACGCCTCGGTGGTGGCAATTCGCATGGCCCGATACCCGAAGGTGCTGGGTTCAATTCCCAGGTCGGGCAAAGTGTATTTCGGATAATTAATGGACTTAAATTACATTTTCTTTTATTTCAGATTTTTTTGATGCATACCCGGGGGTTGTGGTTAAGCCATTACCCATTAATTGTAGTGATGATTGAATTCATTGGAGGCCTGTGCCCAGAAGTGGGACAGTCATAGTTTACTAAAGGCGGCTTCGGATGGAACTTTTTTGGTTTTGCTACTGACAGAGATAGAATAGAATAGAATAGAATAAATTTTTATTATTATTTTTTTTTTTTTTAGATAGGGGAGTTCGTTAATGAAAGGTTCGTCAATAAAGGCCTCGTGATGAACCAATACCGTACCGTATATATGTTGCCTAGTCACAATTAATTTAGACAAAAATTGATTTTGGCGTAAACATTACAGATAAAAATATACATTGTTGTGTAGCAAGCAATATCGGTGGATAACAAAGGCTTTCATTTAAACCAAAAATAACTTCGATTCAATGTGAGCCCTGCTTCTGATACGTCAAAGCTTTATTCACAAAAAGGAATTCTGTTGTTGTAGGAATTTCATTCAAACCGTACTACGTTCGGTTGCAAATATGTAGTTGAACGTTTGTGTACGTAGTCATATATACAGAATGTTTGGTAGTACGTGTATAATCCCCAAACATAACGCTAACAAAACCTCAAATTTATTTCATCTCATTGTTTTTGTTCAACCCTGACATGTTTTGACTTCTGCTTTTTAGGACCATAACCTCTAAGAACCAGTATTAACTGGACTTAGGGTTTTCACTTCGCAATTTCCCTTTGACACAAACAACCTCAATATCGCGACCATGTGGTGCTTTTCAGGTATGTTAACAAACACAAACTCAGATGAATAAACAGTTTTTTTTTGTTAGTATTTCTAACTGTTTAAATCTCTATATTTCCCTTAAGCATAGAAAGTCTCGTATAGCACTTTTAACTATCTACACAAGTCTTATATTTATTGAATGACAGTGGAATCGTATGGGAGCAACTTTTGAATGCCGGGTCACCGAATTGGTGACAAAATTAAAATATTACAAGCCCACCGAGCTACGAAAGACACGTTGTTTGAGGGATACAAGTAAAATCCAGCCAAAATTATGCGTTACTAGCTGTGCTCGCGACTTCGTCCGCGTGGAATAGTGACTTTCGGCAGCATTTTTAATTTTTTAGGCTCTTTTCCCGTTTTTGCAACATTTTTCACTGATTATTCGCTCCTATTGGTCGCAGCGTGATGTTATATAGCCTAAAGCCTTCCTCGATAAATGGACTATCCAACACAAAAAGAATTATTCAATTCGAACCAGTAGTTCCTGAGATTAGCGCGTTCAAACAAACAAACAAACAAACAAACAAACAAACTCTTCAGCTTTATAATATTAGTATAGATTATTATTACAGTATGTGTAAGCTCAATCTTATTTATAAAATTGGTTATATTCATTCTGTTAGAAACAGTGAGAAAATCTAAATTTTTGGAGGCCATGTAGCTATAAAATTTGGTGTACACCCGGATATATTCATATCGGTAAAACGGTTTCCTTTAACAATTTTAGTAATAAATAGGACCGGTCAAATGCAGGACTCGCTTCGTTTAGAGTTCCGCATGTAAAACCAATTTTTATTATAACAATTTAAAGTTCCTGACCCGTAGGCTTAGCCAAAGTAACATTAAGAAAACGATAGCGAAGTTCGAAAAGAATAAAATGTATGGGATTGACATAAGCCGCGCTAAATCACGTGGTCAATCTTATGTCAATCCCATACGTTTTATTCTTTTCGAACTTCGCTATCGTTTTCGTAATGTTACTTTGGCTACCGCCACTGATCTATTACCTAGGTACCGAAAATTTTGTCTGGTTTTATTGTATTCTTATTTCTCCATAACCTGTAATTTCACTGTGCCTAGCCTAGTGTGTATCTTCCATACAGATACACTGTAATGCAAAATAACGCATAACGCTGCTTGGCGGCAGAAATAGATAGTCGCTTGTTTTAAATCCAGTCAGATTAATTTCAGAATCCTTCAACCTGGCATGTATAGATTTAGCTGTTTCTATAGATTTCTATCACTGATAGTTTTCGTGTAGAATGACTGCGATATACAGACGGATATGACAAAGCTATGAGGCTGCTTATTAAACTGCGGAACCCTAAAATCCTTCCTATCCTTTGCCTACACGGGCGCTGGGTTCCACAACAACAAGGAAAATTAGAGTACTCTTGTACCGTTAGGATTTCCATAACACGAGCGTGAGTGGTGTCCTTAAGCCGGCGATCGCTTGACCTTTGCCTTAAAAATGTCGGCTCACTGAAGTAGGGTAAACTCCGCAATCGTACGCGCTGCGGCTGGCACATGCGACATTACTAGGGTTTAATTTAATTTATAAGAATAAGAATAAGAATAAGAATAAGAAACATTTATTGACCTGCACAAAAACAAATACAAACAGATGAGAAAAATAAAAATAAAATAAAACAGAAGAACATCTTAAAACAATTAACACAATCACAAAAAAAAAAAAAAAATAGAAATAAAATAAAAGAGAAAGAACACTATAAATAACTATGATATGTGCAAGGCCAACGGGTAGCTGTCTCAGCAATGCTTTTGTGGCAATACACATAGTGCCACAGAAGCGCTGGTTTTCAGACAGCTCCCTGAAAGTGAAGTGGCGACGACTTGTGGTGTGACAAAAATAATATACTACATAAATACTAATAGGAAAATTATATACTTAAAAACACTTACACATACATTAAGAAAAAAATAAATAAAAATAAAATATATATATATATATATATATAGAATGGCTGCATGTTCACTATGCCCTTGCCTTTGCCTTCACCGAACAAAAGAAACAAGAAAAGAGAAAGAAAAAATATATAAACCTACTTTAAAATCAACCAACAAAGAGAAGAAGAATATAACTCTACTCTTTGAAGAAGAAGAAAAATTAAAATTAATAATTTAACCATGCATGTCAAAGTCAAATCAAAAAGAAAGTTATCTATTGGTTTAATTAACCCTATGTCTTTGCCACGTGTGTTGGTCGTCGACGTGGCAATGGAAAAATCACTTATATTATGAAATGCACAATGTTCACTCATGCGCAAATTCCACAACATGGCGAGAGACAAAAGAAATAAACCTTCCCTACAGCCGCATCAACTCTTGCCGTGAAGAAACCGTAAGTAATAAGCATTCCATATCCCTTATCTGGAACCACGAACGGTAGGCACCGAGTTGTCATCTAGAAAAACCTAGGCGAAAATTCAGGTGACGTCATCAGTTTTCATATATTTCAGCATTCATGTCGCTGCCAGTGAGTAGGGCCGCCGAAACAGGTGTTCGCTATTTCCATTTTGTGACGGTAAATGAAAATGTGTTTAATTAGTACACTGTGCTGTGTAACACGTGATTGTTAATTATGCGCACGGCAAACTGGAATGCCGAAAGTTTTATGTGAAACAATTTGTGAATACAGAGGTACAAAAATACCGGCTAAGTTCAAGTTAATAGTGAACGATAAGGCTCTAAGCATCCTATAGTAATAATGTTTGCTTTATTCAAAGTCACTGGTAGCTTATTTTTGACATCGAAAACTGTTGAACGATTTGTATCTTATTAATTCATTAATAAATTAGATGCAGTTTATATACAGGGTATGAAAAAACCCTTACCGAAGCCGTAATATACGCATAGTGTACATCAAACTAAGAAACATTAACCCACTTGTTACTGAAACTATTTTTTGTCTCATATTTCCGTAATTTTTGGATATAGTAACCTTGATGTATAATATAGTAACAACGAAAAAATAATAAAAAAATCTGAGTTTTCTGGAAAGTTCGGAAAATGTGGATCGTTATAACGATCAGTAGGAGTAGGCGGGTAGGTCAACGCTCATACAAGAACCAGTTTACCGTTTACCGATTAGGACTCAAATAGGATTATTTGAATGAAATAAAATAGAACTGTTTTCATGAAAAAGGCTTTATTGTGTTTTCAAAATCTGAAATCTGTATCCGATGATTTCTTCCAGTACAAATGTACTGGAAGAAATCATCGGATACAGATTTCAGATCTCAGATCAGATTTCAGATCAGAGTTCCTCGAAGACAAATGTCTTCGAGGAACTACGATGTATCCGCTGTACAGAAGTATGCCGAGGAAACATTTCATCTCACTCATTGTTACATTGCCAATTTTATTTTTTTGAATTGTGTGTGTAAACATTTGTGTACTTGACCAACAATTCGATAACGCCGTCATCAAACATACACTCGAAGTAATATGAAGGTGTTTTGGACCACGGGTTTCTTCCCATTGTTGTTGGTCGCGCGGGTTATGACGATTTCGCCAAGTATATGACTGGGTATTTAATACAGTTGGCTCAATATAAGGAATGGCTAATAACGTGCTGCTAATTACTTGTTCTGCACTAGATGTCGATGGCTCAGGTTCTGGTTCTTCGATAGGAGGTTCCTCTGTGGTCCGACGCCTTTTGGCCAAAGAAGACAGAGGTTCGACGACTTCATCACTGTCAGCAGACCCGTAATCAATTTCTGCAGGTGCTCTTAGCTGAGAACCTAGAAAAATGTTAATTGATATGTAACAAAAAGTCAATGCACGAGAAAAACGTTACCAATCATAATAAAAGATCTCATACCTGGGAGATTGTTCAAAGAAACATAATCTTCATCACCCGAATCTTCGTCTGTGACATCAGAATTTGCGGTTTCTGGTGGTAAAATAGTATTTTTTTTGGAAATGGGGCATCATCAACTAATTGCTCTAATTTTTCGATGATTTCATTGAGCGACAACATCTTAGTATATCTTGGCCTGAAAGTTAAAAATAACACCCCCATATTACTACCGATCGTTATAACGATCATAAAATCTATCATCAATTTTTATACTTAAATATTGTACAAAAAACAAATTTTATTTAATGTATATGTAAGACAGGTTGTAAATTAAAAAAAGAACATCAATAAAATTAATTGCAATCACAATTTTTTTTTTAAACTTACCGTTTTGAACACATTGTGGAAGTTAAATCCGCCAATACAACTTAAAACACAAATTTAATTAGAAAATATAAACAAATGATATTTACGTAAGCGCACAAACAATGTTGAACGATCACCGCGACGATTAATATAAAACAAACCGTAAAATTCCACTTGTAACTATGTTTGAATTGAGGGTACTTTTTATATATTTTTTTGATCTTTATAACGATCGGTCGCTGTAAATGGGTTAAGTAAAAATAAATTTTGGGTATCAATAACAGGTGTTATATAGGACACGCAATGGAACGCGTGCAACTTATTGTGCATGTAGCGTACGATACGAGGCGGCCGGCCGCGAGCGCCGCGAGCCGCCCGCCGCATCATTGTGTGCCTTCGACATTCAAAATTCAATTCAAAATTCAAAATCATTTATTCAGTTTAGGCTACAAATAGCTCTTATGAACGTCATTTTAAGCCATCGGTTCGTAAGTCTATCTACTCTGGGCGGGAGATCTTGTACTGAGAAGAACCGGCAAGAAACTCAGCAAGTGTCCAGCTCTTTTCTCCCTTACAGCGTCATAAATATTGGAAAAAACCCTATCATAAAGGACACTTTCCATCACAAATAAAAACACAAAATGTAAAGGACAATCACAACATGTAAAATAACACAAAAAATAAAAAATAACTAAATAAAATATTTAAGTCAGCAAAAACATAATTTAATTGCGGTTTAATTAATTGCGGTTTGTAACTTAAAACGTCTCTTTTTAATGAAAATGGAAGAAAAATACTAATGCTCCTATAGAAGAAAATTTACTAATAACCTTTTTAAACAGATTCCGCAAAAACCGTAAAAAAAAGTTATGACTTTGTTCCTCAATAACTTCTTAACTATCAGGTTCCCAGGTATGGCTCCATACAAGAAAGTTATAGTAATGATGGGAACAATCTGTATTTTTTGTTTTCGTCAAGCTTCTTTTCATACCCAAAGCTTCTTTTCGGTAGGTACCGAAAAAAAATTTTAGTGTAACGTTCAACGCCATTTCGGATACATAACACAGAGGATATAACGGATATATTAAATTGTAAAACCTGAAATCAAGTGATTCAAAATAATATATCTTTTATCATATACAATATATGTATTTATTTAATAATGTAACCGAGCTATGAGACAATTAGATATAAGTATAAGCATCATCCTCACTGATGTGACTCAAAATTACGTAACTACTTTTTAGGAGTATTAAAAATGTTAAAGTCGTAAAATAAAATGTTTGTACGTGAGTGAGACTTTAAATTGTATCCTTGAGTTAGCGTACTTCGCACCAGAGTTTCAAATGATCGAGACAAGGTCGACTTTGGTAATGGCGAGTGAAAAAGTGTGATACATTTAAAAGGCCAGTGACTCTGAAAATTCATCTGAAGTAATCAGAAAACTGTCTCCAAAAGAGTGATACAAGTGAACTTTCGTAAGGCCTCGATAGCTCAGCGGTCACAGCTTTGGAAGGTCGTGGGTTCGATTCCTACTCGAGCTTCCTGAGGCTGGTTGACTTTTTCTAGTAAAATTTTAAATTAAAAAAAAAATATCTTGGACATTCGTCCTTTGCATCAGCGTTTTTTTTTGTACGAACTTGTAAGGTGGGCTAATAATAGTATACTTATAAAAATAGACTAATTACAAAAACACAAATGCTGAAAAATCTTTTGACATACCGGGTCAGGTGCTCTTCCAATTGAGCTATCGTGGTTCTAACCAGCCCGCCGAAATTATTCAACACTATTTACTTTTTACTTTGATAGCCAAAGGCGCCCATTCAATGTCTACAACTACTAACTAATGTTACAATAAAGACTTTTTTATGATTAAATGAATATTTGAAAATTATTTTATATAATTTTTAACGCAAATTTTGTTGCGAAACAAATTATAAAAACACAAATGTTAAAAAAAATCCACGAGTACGTTTTTTTTTATAATTATATATTAAAAAGGTAACTCATTCCTCGGGCGTTCCAAATTGTGTTGCAGATCTTTTCCTAAAAGTTATAGGTTCTTGTTTTATATTTTATCTTTCAAGATTTTTACTTAGGAACCTGTTTATTTTATTTTATAGAATTAGATAGGTACACACAACATTAAGCCCAGAATATATCTGGTATCTAAACTACATAAAACTACGAGCCGTATATATAAATCATTGATGCAGTCTTAGCGATAGAACGCAAAACTATTAATCACCAAAAACTTAATTGCACACTTAACATGCGGCGAAACTGAGCAAAATGTCTACGGTAAGGAACCGCAATTCATTATTGAGTTGTCGGTACCGATAACGATCCCACCGAGCAGTCGTCACCCAGTGACGTCACATCATTCACTGTCGAATTAGCAAATTGGGCTGTTACCGAAACGCAGCTTGCAGCCCCTACCACGGTCCCACTACGAGTTGAAGGGAAATTAATTGACGATTAAATTAAGCAACGATTTGTCTATTCGTTTCTTTGACTGTTTTTTGTTACTTTATTAATGTATCCCCTCGATCAGATAGAACGACGATCTACGCAGGGCGGCTGGCAGAAATTGAATGCGGAGAACCGAAGATCGGGCGCGTATTGGCAGAGGCCTATTTCCAGCGTTGGACTGCTATAGGTTGATGATGATTAATATAGCATTTCATTTATCTGATCTAACTATGAGGTCTTGGATCTAAATTCAGGAAAAACCGTTTGCTACTGAAAATCTTCATGTACCTACGCATGTTAATTTTGGTTATTCATTTTAACGACCATCTTTTATTGCTACGAGTATCTGTAGGTAGTTTTCCACTGGAGAAGCTTGAATGCAATACGCTATTTCAAATTCAACAATTTATGCAATGTCAATATAAATGTGTGATCAAATTGAAGTGTCTAAAGTTTCACATTTCATTCCCTTTCGATTAACTCAGGTAATCGACTAAAGTCGCGTAATTACAAAATGTATTTGCGAGCATCAACTAGAGTCGACATTGAAAACCGGTAATGCCGCTATAAGTCGTTCCGCGAACCGCAAGGAAACTGAATGAATGGGAACGAATGAATGAATTAATGTCGTTACAGCCGCGACGAGCGCCTCCCCAATTCGATTTGACGCCATAATTAGAAAAATATTGAGATTGAAGGATCTTTCGATCGAACCAGAGCTTTTGGGGGTTAGAATTATCTTCGACATTAGGTTAGTTTTCGATAAAGCCAATCCTAAAAAGAAAAGGTAGCTCGACGCTGATCGAAAAGGGTCTCGAAAACGTTTGGTAAATAGTTAAATTATGTTCTTAGATTTTTTATTTATAAAATTGAAATAGCTTTATTAGTGACTTATAATAATAAATTTAGGTGACATTTATAAGTAGTACAGTGGCACAAGAAAGTGGTGTACCAGTTTTGATTTAGTTTTCTAGTCATCGAAAATTACAACAACGTTCATACTAGATATCACTGAGAGAGATGCATAATAATGACGTAAACCTAATTGATAAGTATTCATACGTCGTAGGTCACTTATAAGTGCATGACGTTTTAACCTTTAATGGATAAGACATTAATTACTGTAAAGAAAATATAAATTTTCTAAACGAAAGTAACAAAAACTATTTATATTAGACAACCAAATTCTATTTGATAAAAAGAAAACTGACAATTGAAATTTTGTCAAAACAAACAGTAATCAAATCAAATAAAGATGGCAACAGAAGTTGTCAGATCGATCTGCAAGCGAAACTAATCTTTATTGCTTATGAATCTGCCATGCGACATTCAACCTTAGGGTGGTAAACCAATTTTTTGGGCGACCGTACATTATAGGGAATAAACATACTTTAATTTTTTATGATATCATCATCCTCATCATGATCATCAGCCTATATTAGTCCATTGCATGCTGGACATAGGCCTCTCTAAGAAAAAGTCTACATTTAGAGATATCTACTATGATTTAATGCCATAAAAAATAAACTTGATTTTGTGTATTTATGACAAAAAGATTCTACGAAAAAATAGATACTAAATATAATCACTCCTAAAGGTCAACGTGTTTTTAATAAATAAATGTTATTGCTGAACACACAAGTTGTGAGTAAATATTAGTGGTTCGGAGTTGTTATGGGCACGTTGAAGTCAAACAAATTAAGTGTCACATGAAATATATAAAAGTGACGTCGTTTATTCCTATTTGTTTGTGTTATGCGTCAAAAAGAGGCCAAGGTACGGTCATGCTTGTTGTCATAATCTATATTGAACCTTCTTGAATGAATGAATTTAATTTTTATTTTTAAATGCTGTTGTGCTGTGTGTGCACTAAAGCTGAATTAAATAACTATAAAATATGGTGAAAAAATTAAATGCCTGCCTGACCCAGCCAGGAATCGAACCTGGGTCTTCCGCAATCCAGACGGCTGCACTGACCATTTTGCTACTGGGAAGGCTTCCCAGTAACATAATGGTCAGGTCAGGTCCCATATTTTATAATTATTGAATGAATGAGTTAACAGAAATGTAATGAATTGAATGAGTCTGATAACCGGTACGTGTAAAACAATAATCATGCTGTATATTTAGAACTATATTTTTCAATAAATTTGGCCTCTTTGTATAGAAAGAATATACCGGTACTCTGGCAAATTTAGAAATACCAAAACATCTGCAAAAAATATGTAAATAAATAAAATAGCTATCTCTTACAATAGTCACTGCGATGACTACGTCGAAAATTCCTTTTCTATGGAAAATTTGATTATCCGATACAAAGCACTTCGAGTACAAAGAATTTGGAAAGAATACCACCCTCGATTATTCAGTAGGTTCTATCTAACATTGTAAAGACTAGGCGTATATTGGTATAAACATGGTTAAAGTGCGAAATTCTAAGTGTTTTCTTCAAAGCCCTTTGTTATCTTGCTCCTTCACAAAATTTTTGTCACTGCAAAAAAATAGGATGTTCCATAAATTGGACTTATGGAGCTATGGCTGAGGTTAGCCTATTATAAAAAAGCTTGTTCATTCTGAATCAATCTTACGATTTATATAATCTATAAGAGGCTTTTTATAACGAAGACAACGTAATCTAATCAGACTTAAAATCAAGTCGTAGTTACTCAAAGAACTGAAAAGCTAGACATTTTTATGCATTACATACTTTGGCATATTCTTTGTACGCTCAAATAGTAATAATAATAATATTAAAGTACCTTACATAATAGTTTAAAAACACTAAACATTCATCCACACACATACATCGTCATGCAGAAGGCGGCAATTCTTAATACATGCAGGATTGTCCGAAAGTTCTTGTCTTCTGAATCCCAGTAGATAAATTAAGTTCACATTCACTAATAAACATTCAGCTATCACACTCATTTTCGCACACACGACAGTACTAACACACTTAACTTCCTATACTTGGCAAAAGCCCGTAGAGGAAGATAATATACCTCTTTCTTAGACAGAAAGAGAGAAAAAAATCTAAAAATAATAATAATGATAATAACATTTATTGTTTCATAAGTGTACAAAGGTGGTGATCTTAAACTAATAATCTCAACTTATGACCCTGCAAGGGTATTGCAAATCATATTGTACATTAATTACTAAGTATCTTACTTACACTTACACTAATAATTAGTTGTACATGTTAATAATATTATGTTAAATTATAAAGGGAATTGATCAGTTTGTTAGGGTGCTTTGGCCTGGCGTGGACATTAACTATAATAATAAATGAATTCCTATATAAATATTTCATACCTAAAAGAAATTAAATAACATAACAAAGTTGCAGCAAGTTGTAAAAACTTGCCATATCTAGCATGCGTAATATTGTGATATTGTTACTAAAAATGATTAACTCGTTCTAAAATAAGTTAAGTATTGTTCCTTTTTTTAAAGATATTTACTTATGTATGCGTTATGGTACCTATAGAATATTATGAGTAGGTTTAGCGGATAAAATAAAACAACATTAATTCGTATAATGGTTTTATTCAGAATCGAGCCTGTTTCAACTGGTATGTTCCACAACCAAATAAAATAAGGTCACTATAAGTTATACTATATACAAACGACGTCGGAATAATAAACCAAGACACACAAGACAGCATTCACGATACAAGGAAGCAAAGCGAATAGATAACTTCCAGTTGTTTGGCGTTGACAGCTGATTCTGTCAGTGTTGCCAGGTAATAAAAATATTTTTATATCAATCGATTTATATTTTTGATTATCAAATCGATAATCAGTTTAAAATGGTTTAAATAGAAATAAATCAATGTTTTTGTTTGTTTAAACTAATTAAAGTGCAATTATTATAAAACCTGTACCAAACCATTTGATCAGTGAACGTTCTTAACAAAAAAAACATTTTCTAATTAAAGTACTAGATTAAAGTACTAGAAATCGATTATTCATTTATAAAACTAATGTTATCGTATTAGCGTTCATGTGGTAACCCAAAATTGAGCCTGCAAGGCTGCAACAAAAAAATGGCGGTGCATTGTGCGTGCAATCGGCGAGAATACTTATTATTTCAACTTTTTTTACAAAACACTTTCCTGCGATGAGTGTTGCGTCAATAATTATTAACGAATTTATTATATTTATTCGTAACAATACTTTTTACTGAGCAACTTGTTCAAACCAGGCCGAAATTGGCGATTCCCTTTAAATAGTTATTTCATAAAATTAAGATACAATAAGTAATGTTTTTTCTTTTTAGTATTTACTGTATCTTACTTAAATTATAGAACTCCTGGATACTATAAAGACACCTTGAAATAAGAAATTCTTTTAGTTTGGCCCTAGCCAATTATTCCTAAATAATGAGTCTTTTTCAATGGTTTTTGAATAGGTAGGCAGTTTATTATAGACTACTATGGACATGTGGTAGACTCCTGATCTTATCAGGTGAAGCTTAGTGTTGGGTAATGCTAATCTATCTTTGTATCTCAAGTTACGGGGGGGTGCTGAATATTGTTCTTTTGCTTGGGAGTAAATCATTTTATTCTCTCCAACAAGTTTACATAGACCTAGAATATAAATTGAAGTTAATATCAGAATTTTTAGTGATGTGAAGTGCTTTCTACAACTTTCAGCTTCAGTTATATTTACCAAGATTCTGACACATTTTTTCTGAAGTATGAACAGGTGATTGGCATCAGTGCTGTTCCCCCACAATATCACTCCATAACTGAGCCAAGCATGCGCATAGGCGTAATATGCAGATGTTTTTTGATCAGTGCATTTTTTTAATTCATGAAGTGCATAAATAAATCTGGATAGCTTAGTCGAGATTTTATTTACATGTGATTTCCAATTGAAATAGGTGTCAACTTCTTCGCCCAGTAGATTGCATAAATTAAACACTACACTACACATTTGCCATTAAATTTACATTTTATTATTAAAGGTTTTTCCTGATGAGGATGATATTAAATCACTTTTGTTTTTGAGATATTTAATTTAAGATTGTGTTCATTTAACCAGTTCTCAATATTTTGTAAATTAATATCTATTTTTCGTACAAATTCTTCGCTGCTACTAGTTGGTATAATAATATTAATATCATCAGCATACAAAATACACTTCTCATCTGTGATTTGGGGCAAGTCATTTATGTAAATTAAAAATAAAATACATCCCAAAACGCTTCCTTGGGGTATACCCCAATAGCAATTAGTTTTTAGTTTCTGTGAATAAAATCTAGTCAATGTTTTTTTATTAGTTTCAAAATATTCGATAATTACTACTTGTTCTCTATTTTCTAGGTAGCTAGATAGCCACTCATGAGCTTTACCCCGTATTCCAACACCAAATAGTTTCTTGAGCAATATCCCATGGTTAACGATATCATAAACTTTGCTAAGATCAAGCAACAACGAGACTGCACATATTTTATTGTTCAAGATATTGAGAATCTCCTGTATGTAAGCAATAAGTGCAGTTGTAGTTGGTCTTTTTTTTCTAAAGCCATTTTGGCTATTATGAAAAATTGAGAATTTTTCACAATAGGAGTTTAGTTATTTGGCCATTGCTGATTCTAAAATTTTTGAAAAATTTGATAATAAAGCTACTGGACGATATTGGCTCGGATCTGTTTGCATTTTTGTTTTTGGTATGGGTTTTATTACAGTAGTTTTAAGTAAATTGAGGAAAGTTGCTTCTAGAAATGATTGATTAATAAATCAGTTACCTAATGGTAATATTAGTTCGTTTTTACAATATTGTATTAGTTTAGGAGGGAACTCATCATATCCAAAGCTAGATTTATTTTTTAAGCGTTTAATAAGATGTTCTACTTGGAGTGGGCTCACTGGGTTTAAATACATAGTGCTATCATTTGATGTTATAACTGGTCTACCTTTTGGCTCTTTGTAGGTGGTTTGGTTGGAACCAATTCAGGCAAAATAGTTATTTAGAATGTTTGCGACCTCGTTAGGTTCATCTGTCATATTTTTACTATTGTTCTTTTCCAATTTTATATTTTGATATTTTGATATTTTTGTTTACTTGTTTATTTGTTTTTTCCTTTATTACTTGCCACATAGTTTTAGAAACATTCTTTGTATTTCTCATGATTTTTATGTAATGGTTTCTTTGTGGTATTTGGACTACTTTCTTTAATAACTTATCATATTAAGCGTAGGATTATTTGCTTTAAATGAAAATATTTTTAATAGGCAATAATGTAGGTATGTAAACACATATTCTCGTCAAACTTCAGAACACTTCTTTTTAGACGAAAAACACTGCACATGGTTACGATAGCAAATCCTGATTCAGTGATATCAGGGTTCAGAGTATGAATGTACCTACTGGTCTGCTCGCTTGCCGATAGAATATGATTTCTTAGAATAATAGAATATTTTTTTTTATTAGAATATTAATTTATTTCTCACCACAAACAGGTACAAAAGATAAAAAAGACAAAACTATTACAAACACTATTAATAAAACCTAGTTTGTGTGGACTGGTGCCCAAAAAGGGTAAAAAATACCTGTTCTACAGGTACGATGATGGATCTAGTAGATATCGTGTTATAAAAGCGCTTTAAGTTACGAAAAAATTACCATAGTTTTGTTACAATAAGCGCGGTCCCTATGTGTAAAACGATGAGATACGTGGGTTGGTTCTGTATTGTCGTATACCAGCAACTCCTACTAAATTATTTCAAGCAATGTATTCTAATGATTATGTTTTGTTTTCGCTTTTTGAAATTGTTGATATTCATGTCACGGTACCTAGTAGTACCTTAATTTACAGAGATTTAGGGCATTTCTTATAAACAGACTATAAGCTTGGAATATATATCTCGTGTTTTGTTCACGTCATGTACTCTGTCTCTTTTTCTTTGATTTGAAATGAAGTTTTTCCAAAGTAAAAGATACAAAGCACGAAAGATTATAAGCTTCGAATAGTTATATTCGAAGCTTATAATCTGTTTATTAGTATGAAGGTGAATGTTTAACATAGGCATGCATCTACTGTGACAAGTATTGTGACTATCAACGATACATTTTATTGTCGTGATGATGAGTCTTTTAGGATTACTATTTTCGCCTTTATGAATTACAGTGAAATTATACTAAATTAAAAGGATTTAAAAAGTGTTTACCCGCACCGCATGATATCGTGGCTTTTTCCAATCCGCCGAAATTAATGAACACTATCTACTATTACACTGTACACCAAAGGAGCCTTATTCAATGGCGACAACTACGTTATAAGGATGCTCTATTAGCACACCAATAATCATTCTATGACAATGCTATGCTATCATGCTATATGCTATCATCTCCAACTATGCGAATGTGCTTGTGAGGGGTTCTGCGTGGCTCTAGGGATTGAACCGCAGAATATCGCGTTTAAAAAGCCCGAGCATCTCCCTAATCGGATCCCGACGCCTTTTAATCAGTCAAATTAAGAGCGTTTACGCCGCACACTAGCGCTGCCAATGAAAAATGCTAATAACGGCCAATTTTAACTATAACGCCGTATTTAACTAAACCATAACCATAACATGTCAGATGTTCATTAGGTGACGTCAAAATGCTGAATTACTTCATTCAAATAGTTTGTTGAGCATATTTTGATTTTCTATCTATGATATATATCGATTTACTAGATATGATTTTTTCATTGGCGGCGCTAGTGTGCGGCGTAAACGCTCTTAAGGCGACACACTGAAAAAATGCACCCACTTTCGGATCGTTTTTTCGCCGAGGTTTTAGTACCGATTTTATAACCGACCTTTTGTAGGACGTGTGTATTGCAACATAGAATTACCTTATTTATATGCGTGGAAACCACTCAAATATATTGGTAACATCAATATTCGTAATTTAGTTGCTGCATATTTTATTTATTTATTTATTTATAAAAATTCGGGCCCTGCTCGAGGAAATTTTTTCAACATTTGTGTTTTTGTAATTTGTTCGCAACAAAATTTGCGTTAAAAATTATATAAACATTTATTTATTTATTTTATTTTATTAATTAAAACGGTAACAAAAACCAATTACATTAATTATCAAAAAAATATTTTGATAACTAAAACCAATATTTTTTTAAATATTTTTTTAGGTTAACTGTTAATTTGCGGTCTATATTGTCGCCGGCGCTACGTATTATCGACCTTATGACAGGGTCAATAAGGATCAGCCTTTTTGAATGTTTACAAATCGAGGGGTCGTCATAAGCTCGTAACTTCACGCGGGTGCGCAGTCGAATTTAACGGATTCTGCTTATACTTGCACGTTCATAGATGTTAGTTATTTTTATGTTATATGTGAAAAAGAAAACGAAGAAGGTAATGGTCTAACTGGAGGAGGCCTTTGCTTTGTTTGCAAAGATGTTTGCAAAGATGTCCTCCCTTATCCCGTATCTACATACGGGATGAAAACAATGATGACGATGAATGATGAGCCAGCGGGTCACCTGGTGGGAAATCACCACCACCCATGGACGCCAGTAGGCTTAGCCAAAGTAACATTAAGTAAACGATAGCGAAGTTCGAAAAGAAAAAAATGTATGGGATTGACATAAGCCGCGCTAAATCACGTGGTCAATTTTATGTCAATCACATACATTTTATTCTTTTCGAACTTCGCTATCGTTTTCTTAATGTTACTTTGGCTACCAAAAAAAAATTCAAAATCATTTATTCAGTTTAGGCTACAAGTAGCTCTTGTTAATGTCACTATGCCATCGGTTCATAAGTCTACTCTGGGCGGGAGATCTTGTACTGAGAAGAACCAGCAAGAAACTCAGCAAATGTTCAGCTCTTTTCTCCCTTACATCGTCAAAAATATTGGAAAATGCCATATCATAGAAGGACACTTTCCATTACAAATAAACACAAAAAATATAGAAGACAACTACAACATGCCACCGCCACTGCAACACCAGAGGAATAGTAGTTTCGTTTCCGATTTGAGGAAAGGTCCCTATGTTGTAACGGTCCAGGTATACCGCAGCTGTAAGCTGGTCCATGGAACCAATCGTAGTGATAAGTTTTGCAGCAAACGCACAGAGTCACGTCATTGTAGTTTTTTTTTAAAGGAAAGAAGGCAAACGACTTGGTTCTACCTGATGTTAAAAGCAAAAGCGGACTCTAGATACAAAGACAATGCAGCAGGATTATGCCTCACTAAGTGTCCTCCTCTGTCTCTCCTAAGGAAAAAGAAGAGCTCGATGGCGCAGTGGTTAACGCCCCCGGTCTGCGAGTGCTGAGGTTAAGGCGACGCACCGCTAAACCATAAGAAAAACTGTTTTTTTTCTTCCTTCAAATTAAAACTACAAATTATTTTTAAAAAGTGAACTAGCATATTGAAGCGTGTGTTAAGACTAATCTACTAAGAAAATTTTGATGATTAAATCGGTCTGGTTTGCCTGTAAAATGCAAATCTATGTTTTAAAAGACCCTCTTTTAAAACAAGATTTGCATTTTACACTTTGATATTTTTTTCTCTGTTATAAAAGTTAACAAATCGTGTTTCTGCAACTAGCAAAAAGAAGTCAATTAAATGAAAAATCATGTCATCAAATATCACTTTCATATGTTTTGTGATTGTTGGGAAAAATCAAGATCCCCGCCACGTAAATTTCCAATGCGTCGCCTTAAGCAACTTTCGCAAAGGCCGTTCATCGGATGGGTGACCAAAAATGTATCATCTCGAGCTCCTCCGTGCTTCGGAAGACACGTAAAACCGTTGATCCCGGCTGCATTAACAGTCGTTAACAACCACCAACCCACACTGGGCCTGCGTGGTGGTTTATGGCCATTCTCCCTATCCATCCATAGGGAAGGCTCGTGCCCCAGCAGTGGGGACATAAAATGAGCTGATGATGATGATGATGATGATGAACTGTCCTCACCATGCCAATCGTTATATATTATGTTACCTGCAGCTTAGACCATTGTATTCTGCCTATGCAGCGGCTGGCGTTCCTCCAGGCTAGCTTGGCTCCGAACACCAGTTCCGTGGTAGTCAGCTGGTAGGTGCCAGTCTTCGCCACCTCCTCCTGCACCAGCTTCCAGCGGGCTTCATGAGCTGGAGTGTTCGCTCTGAATAGACAAAAACAATACTCTTTGTTATTACACTGATCTGGTGAACTTAGTCCTATTATAGTGACAATGTGTTTATAAGTAAATCCTTTGCCCGTATTACTAAACAAAAAGTGCTTTTCTTTGTTTTAAAAAATATTATCTTAATTATTGTATTATGTAATTATATTTATATTGATAATCTTAAATAAATAAATATGCCTTTAAGCACAGCAGAGGGTATACGATAATCGATGTTTAAAATTCGTTCACTATTCTATCTACTCTAAAAGATTGGGTCATTAACATACACAAACACATTATTTGTAGGGCATGAGAGTTATTTTATAAACATGGACCAAAACCAAACCAAATGACATGACCACAAACTAGGTAGAGATACTAACGTATGACATGACCAACTGACAAACCAAATGCGATGGCTGTTTTCGTCATTTAGTTGTAATGATAAATATACAAGTGCGTTTTTCTTAAAAGACGCCGACACTGCAAATCTGCCAAAATCTCCTCTACAATGAAAGCTTGAGCGGAGGCAACGGGTATGACTCCGCAAATTTTAAAAGTTCCAGTATTTTAATTGTCTTGCTATTTTCATAAGCTTCGTCTCAATATCTGGGATCGACTTTTAAGGGTAAGAAAAGCCTGTGCAGCTTGGGCGAGTGCTGACCCCTCTGCCGACTTTCCCAGTTTGTCAACTTTACTGAAATATCATACATCGATTACCCTTATGCCGAATTTTCAAGTTTCTTTGAGTTTGGTTTCTTTATGCCGACTTTTATAATTAAATCTATACTATACATTTTCGGAAAACAGCACCAAACTATTCATATCTCAAAACTTTTTGCCTTGTTCAGATTCAGAGTAAGGTCATCAGGGGTCGTTAGACTGGCCTAATGCTCCTTTAAGACGGGGGCGATACGAACAATAAAAAAAAATTACTTAACAGTCATGCACAAAAGTGCTTATAAGAATTTATTTTGATTTATTTTTCTATTACTAGGCTATCGCTTGGGAATTCAGTCAGCTAGGTTGTGGGACGTCTTCTATTAAGTATAGAATGGTGCAAAAATATTCACAATGAAAGAGTGGGCGAGACCGCATGTTATGAATGAAACGAGCAACACTTCGCCACCGCGCCTTTGCCGCAACAACGCCGACCCGCGCCCGCCCGTGCTTTCATTGTGTAAAAGATATTGCAGTACAATCCCGTAGGTTATAGATTCAAGTTTGCTTTCATCTTTTATTTACCGCCAGTATGAATGCGAAAATATTACAGTTGTGTGGGGGGTTAGACTATCATAAAGGCTTTATGCATTTTTCTTGATGGTGTTACTTTTTTATTTTTATTTTATTTATTATCTTAGGAAGACTATCGTTAAGCAAAGGACTAATACTCGCACCAAAGCACAGTCGTACAAAATGGCTTAAAGTTAAAGCTAACTACAATCACATGAGTGAATTTCGGGTATTTACTCATGTGGTCTATAATTAATTATATTTTTATATTTAATCTTGTACAAAAAAAAGAAGCATCGATTTTTTATTATCCTTATTTACATACTAAATAAGGATAAAAAAATACTCTTTCACTTTTCATGCTCGTAAAGTTGTTCTTTATGTCGAGAGAAGGCTTCATAAAATGGGTTTTTATGCTCTTGTGCATATAGTAATTTCTTCCTTTAAGACTAAGGCAATTAGGCCTTGCAGCCACATACACAATACACCTTCATTTAATTTATATATTTTTATGAGATTTAGGTTATATCTTAATTTAATTACGACATAATTATGTATTACTATCTAAATACAAATTTACGATTAGGCAACTAGAGATAAGATAGCCAGTGCCTCACTAGTGAGGATCCCGGATGAAGTGCGCTTCCATCATTGGCCTTATCATCACTTTACATCATGTGAGATCAAGGCACTATGTGCTTACTCGTAAAATATATATATTTTACAAACTTACCTCCTGATAGAAGCGAAGTATTGTCCAAAAAAGTCCTTAGCATCGCTGAGAACTTCCTCCGGGTCCCTGGGCACGTCGCCACGGCCTGGAATGGCCATGACACTTCCCAAGCATGACTTTTCTGTGCATTGTGTTGGCTGTGGACAAATAAAAAGCATTTCTTAGAGATTTGTTTTTAATGACGTCACAAATCGTCGGCATTAAACAGCTTTTCAGATCTTCAATGATATTCGAGAAACAATTATATCTTTGAACTTTTATGTTGCGTCTTACTACTACGTTACTACTTTAAGATCTTTTGCACTATTAGGAAACGCTTGCCCTTCATCTCACCAGATAGTGATAATAAGATAAGATAGTAAAGAAGATGGAAGCGCATTTTACCCGGAATTCTCGGCAACTAAGGAACTGGCTATCTTATCTTTAACTAAAATGTTTTTGTTTTGTTTATATAATTTTTAACGGAAATTTTGTTGCGAACAAATTACTAAAACACAAGTGCTGAAAGTGGCTGAAAGCTGGTAGATGTTGACATTGAAAGGGTGCCTTTGGCTTTCAAAGTAAAAAGTAAATAGTGTTCAATAATTTTGGCGGGCTGGTTAGAACCACGATAGCTCAATTGGGAGAGCACCTGACCCGGTATGTCAGAAGGGTGCAGGATCAAATCCTGCTCGTGGAATTTTTTTCAGCATTTGTGTTTTTTTTTTATCTTTAACTATTGGACTCAACAATTCTATTTTGTTATTACTTACGACAGCTTGAGACAGCTTGATCTAGCTAGGTGGACCAATAGCAAGCCAAACCAAACTGAGTACAATGTATACCGCCGCCGTACTTTCTTGTAAACCAACATAATTACCGATGAAAATGTGCTTAAAAAAATATAATCTTCAATATGCATTGACATGCTTCAGACATAACACGTCCAACTAACCAATACAATAATAGGCACGTCCAAATATTATGGCAGGGAAAAGAAACATGACGATGCCGTCTGCCCACTTGTTGAACGAAATGTTAACATAAACAATGTCGTTCGTGTTCAAAAATGTTAAGCGTCTATATTTCAAAGTCAAAGTCAAAGTCAAATATTCTTTATTCAAATAAACTTTAGAAAAGTGCTTTTGAATCGTCCATAATTTTTTTACCTACTACCCATTCAGGACGTCTATATTTTAGCTGTGGAGAAGAATACACACGACACAGAAGAATACATCCGGTACGCGGCGTTAACGATTTAGAAAAATCATATATTTTTTTTGTGTGTGAAGTTAAAATCACAAGAACTGTTATTACTTGCTGAATCTCAACGTTTAAACATTTAAGCGATGCACCTTTCAAAGTTTCAAATGCGTATAGAGCTACTATACATATTAAACCAAATGTGAATCAACCAACCAACCAATTGGAATATAACACTTTATACGGATGTATCCACATTCATCTATATATTAATACGTGAAGCAATAACTTTATGAATACCCCTTTTTTACGAAAATTGCGCGGACGGAGGAGTATGAAAATTTGCACACTTATAGTTTATATAGAGAAGGTTATCCGAATGTTAGTTTTTTTTTTAAATTATGCATAAAAATACATTAAATCAGTAAAACAAACATTACACCCACTACCACGTATTAGACACACACGAATATATACTCTTTTCAAAAATTTCAAAATGGAAGAGGAGCGGCCGAAATTTGTCAATGCCAATCCAAACTCACTTTCTATCTTTTTAATTTTTCATTGCTTAGGATACAATCCGTGCAGCCTTAATAAAATTACGGTCGAATTTCGACCACTGGGCGACCACTAGTATTATTAAAACGTCATGCTTAATAAAAAGTAAATCCGTATAAGCTGTGCACTATATACGCCTTAAAAAAATACTTTTCTTAAAACATATTATTTTCGTAACTATATTAAAGATGTTGATAGCAACTTCTTATCATTCCATAACAATAAATAATTAACGCGTTAGTTTAAAAGTGTATTGTATAGTTACGAAAATAATATGTTTTAAGAAAAGTATTTTTTTGTTTTCGAAAGTGTAGTGTTTAATAAATAAACTCGTAAACAAAAAAAAAGCGTTTTTGCGCTAATCCTCGTTCAAAATCATGTCTTTCTTTCTTCATAGTCCAAAAAACGACATTACGTCAAACTTCTTTAAAACACTAGGTACGCTATTATTTTGCTAAACTTTGTTTTGTACCTACATTTCGAGTAGGGAAGAGAAATACGTGTGAAAATAGTTGTCTCTAGTTTCTGCCGCCAGCTTAAACGAACTGGATACATATTCTTTGTACTACGCCTTGTCTTCACGCCCTGTTTTGCATGTAGGTCCAAACTAATCTCCATACACATCGCGATTGAAACGCGCCATTGTCATTGTCACATATTCAAGCTATAAAGCGCGGTTACGTTATGCGGTACTCGCTGCGTTTGACGCATCAAGATACTTCATACAAAAGTTTTGCGTAATACAAACAGTCTGAATGCAATAACCAATGCGTCGTCTTAACTTTTTACTTATCAAGAACCGCGTCGGGATATTTAATAGTAATGCGTCTCAGGGAAGGTTTCGATCCAATCATTGTTTTAAGTCTAATATTAAATGTATTTTCTTGCTGGTCCATAGAGTATTATTATTATTATTAATTATCAATAGGTACCTACGTAGTCATAAGTATGTATTTTTTAAATCATAAGTCAATCGCAATGCGGTTACCGCAGCGAATGCCGCAGCAAGGAACCGAGTGCTTAATACGACTTGGCCACTTATTCGGGTAATCGCTGCGTTGAACGCATCGCGTTAAGGTGACGCATCGCATAAGTTTGCGCCTCGTACCATAAGAAAAACTGTTACTAGGTGTTAGGTAACTAACAACGGTTAAGTTTTCACTTAAGGCGATGCATCGCTAAACAATTAATCTAATACGGAGCGTTTGCGCCCCGTACCATAAGAAAAACTGTTTTTTCCTTTCCAATTAAAACTACAAAAAATAAACTAGCATATTGAAGTGTGTGTTAAGACTAATCTACTAAGAAAATTTAGATGCTTAAATCGGTCTGGTTTGCCTGTAAAATGCAAATCTTTGTTTTAAAAGAGGTTACTTTGGTTTTTTTTTTCTCTGTTATAAAAGTTAACAAATCGTGTTTCTGCAACTAGCAAAATGAAGTCAATTAAATGAAAAATCATGTCATCAAATATTTATTTCATATGTTTAGTAATTGTTGGGAAAAATCAAGATCCCCGCCACGTAAATTTCCAATGCGTCGGCTTAACCCCGTCAAGATACGTCATACAAATGTATTGCATACTATAGTCAAAATAAATCAAACACCGCCTGACCGCCTCTGGTTTTCTAGTGGTTAAACTACCGATCTCACCGAGAGACCCAGGTTCGATTCCCAATAAGGTTTCGTATTGTAATCTGTGAAACCAACCCTGCGAAGTGTTGGAAATGTGTTTCGAATAAATAAATGTGTAGTGGTATTTAAAACTTAAGAAAGCAAAATGTTTTGTCATGAAATACATCCCGCAAGTCTCACACATCCGGTTCCTGTTAGCTTAGCAGCGTAATATTTTTAAAAGCTTCATCTTATCGGTTTGTTGAAAGAAAATTAAGAAAACATGAACAGATTTAAATACCTTTACTCACATCGAGCATTATGCTCTAAGTCTACTCATATTGCAGTCTCAAGAATTAAAAATTACAACCCGAGAATGAACCTTCCTTCCTTTTTTCTTTAGCATTTTCTTTTCATCTCAGCTGCGTTTAGCGGGGACAATCACCAACCAACCAAAGAGAGTGCGGATTTAATTGAGCTAGCCACGGCCGCTTGGTTGATGATTGTCCCCGTCTGCGTCAAATATCAATATTCAATGTATTTATAAATACTCATTTATTATAGATTTTAATATTTAAGTATAGGTATCGGACAAGGAAATATTTTACGTTGTACAACATTGCTCAAATTGAATTCTGGGATCGTAGCTAGTAGTCGTATTTTTTTTCTTTGCAGTTATTTTTTATGTTAGTCCGGTATAATTGTTTTTTATGTAGTTGTTTTAGCAGTCGGGTTTTTCGTTTTATTTTAATAATTTGGTTTTTAACACTAAACAAAAGAACTACGAATAGTTTTGCTTTTGTTATAAAAGGGAACACAAACAAAAGAACCCCGAATTTTATTATTGTTTTTAGGTACGTGTTACATAGGGATAGGTACGCGTAACCGTTGAAATGTTTTGGGTTTAAACCCAACTTTTAAAAGTGCATTATCGATATCCCCTCGTGCAACGAAGTTTTATTTTGCATCGACGACGCGGCGTATCCTAAGGCTATCGCTCTTCAAGTTCGGAGAAAAATTGAACAAGTATAATGTGAAATAAATATTGAAGTGGTTCGCGAATAGATTGTTGCTTAGCTGTGAGTAATATCAGTGAACTCTTGATTCTGGACCGAACATCTCGGAGAATTAAAAAAAAAAAGAATCTAGTAGGGAGCGGGAGAGGTTTGGGTGATGTCATCCCTTGAACCCTCTGAGGATGTTTCATCACCACGACTTGAGGAACCTTTAGTTTCTCGTTGCCTCGCCTTTTTTAATTAATATACACAGAAACAGCACTTTACGATTTTAGTTATTACATTGTTGGGCTTATCCTAATCATCATCATCATCAACTTCATCTCAGCCAAAAGACGTCCACTGCTGGACAAAGGCCTCCCCCAAGGATACATGAGGGGATTTGCCATAATCGCCACGCTTGGCAGGCGGGTTGGCGATCGCAGTAAGTTGAAACTTAACCTCAGAGAGATGCTGCTGCCCATCTTCTGGAATGGTCCCTTAGTCGGCTTTTACGACACCCACGGGAAGAGATGGGGTGGTGCAATTCTTTATCCCCGGCACCACACAGGGAGACACATAACCTAATGCCAATAACATATTTCTACTCTTTAAAACAGTACTTTTTTATAAGTCGCTAAACGAAGATTGGTTGGTGGTAGGGCTTGTTTGCCCGACTGGCTAGCTACCACCATCTTGTCATCTTGTCATAATATCAATGTTTGCGGCATTGTTGTGTTCCGGCAGCTAGAGATAAGATAGCCAGTGACTCACTAGTTGAGGAGACCGGGTGAAGTGCGCTTCCACCTTCGGTCTTATCATCACTTAATAATAAACAAATAATAAATAAACTTTCCTACACTCACACCAATTATCTAGCCCAAGAGAAGCTTCGTTATGAAACTCGTTAAAATGGTTACTAGACAACGGATAAACATACTTAAAATACTTAAATACATACATATTATACATAGAAAACACCCAGACCCGAGACAATTTAGAAAAACAATAATTTCTTAATTGACCCGACCGGGGATCGAACCCGGAACTTAATATCAGATGAGATGAAAGCCCTCTTGGCTTCCCTGTTCCTTCATGGCGGCAAACGAGCATACGACCTGCGTAACGTACCGACCTCGAGACGAGACGACCGCGACCGGCAGGCCACGCGACTACCATTTTTTTCTCCATTGCGCGGTCGAAACGCTCATCGCACTTCGGTGATTTGGCATCACACGCCATGTATTAGGAATTCGCTAGTCACGCTGCTGATTGCTTCGTCTCGTAACGAAAAGCGACAATCGCAGGGCGCATGCACGCTTACGACGACATAATTACGCGCGTTGACTTTGAAACTTCAGTTCTAATGCGTGTATGCCCTGTAATTTCACTGGAAACGGAACACAGCAAAACAAAACAACGTTGCTTGGCAGCAGAAATAGGTACTAGGTTTGCCAACTTGTAGATTTTTGGCAGCACCCTATCCCTAGAATAAACTTAGTTGGTTTTGGTGAGAAATGCTGATGACCATCTAGGTCAAAGAAGATCGCAGATTCTGTAAGTGTGACTCGAGAAGATCTTTTGCTATAACTAACGTAAACTTATCAAGACCAAGCATCAAAAACTTGATAGCATAATATAATATTTATGCTTTCGTTAATAAGTTTCAGATGTCGACACAACTAATTGGTCATACCTACGTATAAGGATCTGTACAAAAGAACTTAAAAACATTTTCTAAGCTTCCCAACTATTGAGCGTTACAAGTAAACGAATCGTAGTAGCTAAGTAAAACAACAGATATTGTTAATCTGCCGTGAAGAATGCGATTGAAACTAATACACCCATTGTTTTTCCGCGGCATTTTCCTTACGGCCCTATGTAAACAGCGGTAATGGTCGGAACATACTTATCGCACGGCAATAAAAATCAGAGACGCCCAAACGGAATGATATCAGTGTCGTGCAAACATCACCCACGTTGTTATACTGAAAATGAGCAAATATCACCGAGATCTGGTTCGCAAGCTAAGTCTGCTAATTCAGTAACGTCTCAATTGTGTGTCGATAGCGTTTTGACATTTTTCCCATAATCTGAATGACAAAATCAGGTCATCGAAACAAAATTGTGGACTTTCTAAAACAACAAATTTGTAGTTCTGTTTTCTTGAATTACAGAAAACCTTATATTCAACAAACGCTTCGGTGGCCGAGTATTTGATAATAAGACCGCTGTCTTTTTGGCGATTTCGAAGATGTAGTCATAATGAAATCCATTGTTGGTAAATACTGGAAGAGGCTTGCGATGGGCAACACTTAATTCTACGTAAAAGACGTCGCGTTACCAAGCCACTTAGAACAAACAAGCGGTTTGCTTACCAATCAAACTTTGTTTATCAGTTACATTATTACATTAACGTCCTATCCAGTCATATCTTTATCTTGTGAACTCTATGTACTCAGCGGTCGCGTGCTCGCAAGACAAATAGTAATCACAAAGAGGACTACAAGAAACAAAGATAATCTACCTATTTGCTCGCGTCTCTTTTGTGCCACTCATTAAACAAGGATCTGCCAAATAATCTGTCTCACACGTAATTAAAAACGCATAAACTTAGAAATGACTTCCAAGCAAAGTTATAAAACGCTTGAAGTCAAACTTGAGTGAACCTTTGGTAGAAGTTACTAGTTTCGATATAACTTATGAACGCAATAGTTTTGTTCGAAGGTTTTTACGCAGGATACAAAATAACGGGAAGTCTAAAAAAATTTGAACATAAAAATGTGACAGTTGGAAAGGCTAAACGAAAAATCGTGGTTCTTTGGTTTGATTTTGAATATTAGATTAGTATGAAATTAATATGCGCAAATCAAAATCACAGGATAGACAAACTTGTGCAACAAATAATGTGCATACTGTAAATCACACAATTTTTACAATAAAAGTTTAATTTAATTTAATTTAATTTTTTTTTTGTCTACAAAAGTTAAATTACGAGTAACAGTGACTATTAAAATAGCATAATAATTCCCAATAATGAACACCTTAAAACCGAAGGAAAACCACACAATAACTGAAATGAATTTTTAGTAAATATTGTCCTCGTAAAATTTACTTGATACTGTAAAAAGTTTATAAGGACAAACTAAAATATTAAGTCAGTAAACTTAACGCAAATAGATTCAGGAATAAGAAACAACTTCAATGGATAAGTAACAAGTTAGGTTTTTAATGACGATACTCCTTGTCGAGATACGATGTCAATATTTTGCATAGAGAAATACATTGCAAAAATAATGGTTTCATACAGTAAAGGAACTGTGTCAACTGTGTTTTCAAGTTAGCTTTGCCAATCAACTTATTATTTGGCTCCGATCTACAAAATAAATGTTTCATTTTTATACTTAGTCAAAACCGTATTCAAAACACAACCACGATTTTACACTTTAACATAAAGTACTCACCACCCTTGGGCATTCCGAGTCATAGAGGCGGTCGTACAAATAATACACGGACTCGAGATTCTTCAACACTTTCGGCCTGATCACCTTCCGGGTCGCTTTCTTAGCTTCCACTTTCTTCTCACCAGTAACCGCTTCAGAAGTTTGATTGACCGAATCGTTTGGTTCATCTTCGTAATTAAAGTGTTCAATAGGGCACGTTTTGTTTATAGGATCATGTGTCAATAATTCAGTAATGAGACTGTCATTGTTGGTAGCAATAACATCGAGTGTGTTATTAATGATTGTCTCATTATTTTGGATCACTCCTGGAGCCATTTTGGCTTTTATTTATTGTAACAGTTGTGTGAAATTGCAGAAATATTAAATTAACTTTAGATGTTTTAATTTTAATTAATTTAGATAGTTAATTAAAAGGCTTTGGAGAGTATTGGTGTAAATCATGCGGACGCGAATTGGCGAGCGCACTAATCACGATTTAGTGCGACAGTTGTATTTATAACAGTTTTATCATGAGACGAACTCACCTGTGCTGTATGTCTCCGTAGGCCAAGAGCCTTTGTCCTAACTCTCAATATTTTTAACAGTGGTAGTATAAAATGTTTTTATGAAGTGGTTGTATATTTATATTTATAGTTACTAATGTTGGGTATATTTCGTTTTAAAAATAAATAGTAATGAGTAACTTAACTGGAAAAAGTAGTTTAAAAACTTTCAATTAAAATGCCAACGCTTTGAAATGATTTTTTAATGACTTCTAGACGATCAGTGTAAATCAGTGTGTGTCTGATAAAAATCGAGAAGTTGGCAATAAGTTAAAGCTTATTTAGGATTTGATAAAACAAAACCAACAGGCACGTTGGCGACCCTGAAGCTTCAGTTCTTATGCTTCTATGCCCTATAAGTTGACTGGATTCCTTCAAACCACAACATAGCAACGCAAAACAATGCTGCTTGGCAGCAGAAATAATTATAAGGGTGGTCGCTATCCATACGAATTCTACGCAAAACACTACCACCAGGCACTAAACCACTTCGGAGGAGACGGCAGCACGGGTAACGACATTCGTCCTAGCCGTGTCACGGGAGTGCGGAACACCATCCTACACACACTTCCCGCGAACCTCTCAAGGTGCAGAGTCACCCCCTATCTTCCTCCCCCTTAGCGCCTCATAGAGTGATGGTGTCTGAGGGGACCACCACGGCGTGCCGCGAATTTCCAGTGTTCAGGGCCCCGCCTGAGCGGTAAACGGTGTACTGAGGTTTTAGTTTTTCGGCCAGAACATCGGCTAACCCCACATTCCTCGCGGAGTTGGAGCCCCGCGAGATTATTTCCTCAGTCTTAAAAAAAAGGCACCATACCACTGCTAGGTACAAACCTCCTCTTTAACATACCATCTAAGTCGAGTCACGTTTAAGCCATTTTCTTTAGAATAAAGAAAAATCGAATAAAATACTTTATTGTACACAAAAGAAATACATACATGTTATCAAAAAAAAACAAAACAATAAATAAATAGGAGTCGTACAAAGGGCGGGCTATATTACTAATAAATTTATTAAAAATAGCTTAACTTGACCCAATATTCTTACAATGTTCACATTTTGATGCCTATCCCCCAGACTTGCTCAACTTAAAATCACAAGCCCAATGACAGCAGGACTGTCACTGGGTTTGTGATTGTATTAAGTATTATTAACTGATGTTATGCGTGATGGAGATCATTACTTGTTTTCGTGTTTATATATTTTTACGCTTTAGAATAACCGTACGTGCCGCACGCGCAACTTAAATAATTCGTGGCCGGCCCGTTCTACAACGATATTGAAACGAGTCAACTACAGAACAGTTAATAAGGTGTCAACAAATTGTTGTTCTTCGTATCTGCGATACAAATAGCACAAACCCTCTTGTATCGTTTTTGTTGATTGTACTTCGGATAAGTCTCGTGGACCCCTTGGGAATTCATATAAAAAAGTTTTAAAATATATTAAAATTTCATGGACCCAGTGGGAATAGAAGAACAATAGAGTCGTGGACCTTTGGGAATAAGTCCGTGTTTGTTGATGTCAGTGATGAAACAATAATCTTTTTTTTTGTCAATTAACAAAGCATACCATACTTGATGGCGATAAAGGTATGGTAAGCAATATGTAATTTTATTATTATCATCATCATCATAATAAAAGCCAAAAGAAAGAAAGAAAGCCAAAAGACGCCCACAGCTGGACAAAGGCCTACCCCAAGAATCTCCACAACGACCGGTTATGTGCTGCTCGCATCCAGCGGCTTCCCACGACCTTCACCAGGTCGTCGGTCCACCTTGTTGGAGGCCTGCCCACACTGCGTTTTTCGGTACGCGGTCACCACTCAAGGACTATTCCGCCCCAGCGGCCATCAGTCCTGCGAGCAATGTGCCCTGCCCACTGCCACTTGAGCTTAGCAACTCTTTGGGCTATGTCGGTTACCTTTGTTCTTCTGCGGATCTCCTCATTTCTGATACGATCACGCAGAGAAATCCCGAGCATAACCCTCTCCAATGCTTTTTGAGTGACCTTGAGCCTTCTGATAAGGCCTAAAGTGAGCGACCATGTCTCAGTCCCGTATGTCATCACTGGCAACACACACTGGTCAAAGACTTTCGTCTTGAGACACTGCGGTATATCAGACGAAAAGATATTTCGTAGCTTACCGAACGCTGCCCAGCCTAATTCGATTTGACGATTGACCTCGTTGCTGAAGTTGGACCTACCTAGCTGAACCGTTTGTCCCAGGTAAACATAATCATGCACAACTTCAAGGGCAGAGTCCCCAGCCTTCAAAGGAGCGGGTACGACACGTGTGTTCGACATAACTTTCGTCTTCTCCATATTCATTTTAAGACCCACTTGTTAAGTGACCCTGTTGAGGTCACCGAGCATTGTGCCGAGCACTTCAAGGGTCTCTGCCATGACCACTATACCGTCAGCAAATCAATGGTGAGTGATGTATACGCCGTTGACGTTGATGCTGAGTCCTTTCCAGTCCATAAGCTTGAAATCATCTTCCAGTGCAGCAGTGAACAGTTTCGGAGATATCACATCTCCCTGTCTCACTCCTCGCTGCAGCTGTATAGATTTCGAGCTCCAGTCTTGAAGGCGGATTGACATAGTGGCGCTTTTGTACAAACACTTCAACACTTCGATGTACCGGTAGTCGATTTGGCACCGCTGGAGAGACTGTAGCACGGCCCATGTTTTAATCGAATCGAAGGCTTTTTCATAGTCCACAAACGCTAAGCAAAGAGACTGGTTATACTCTTCGGTCTTCTGTATAACCTGCCGCAGCGTATGTATGTGGTATATGGTGCTGAAGCCTTTTCGGAAACCGACTTGTTCGATAGGCTGGAAGTCATTAAACCTGCGTGCGAGACGATTCGTTATGACTCTCGAAAACAGCTTGTAGACGTGGCTTAGAAGTGAGATGAGCATGTAGTTCTTCAGCAGGGCTACAAACGCCCTTTTAAAAGAACAGTACCACCACACCTTCGTGCAACGTCTCTGGCGTTCTGCCCCCTAGTACGACGGAAATAAATAGCTTCTGAAAAGCTACGAGTAATGGTCTTCCGCCTGCTTTCAGAAGCTCGGCCTTAATTCCATCAGCACCTAGTGCCCTACCGTTCTTGAGCTGTTTGAGAGACATACTAATCTCGCACAGGTTAATGTCCGGGATGTCTTCGGTATAGTGCCGGGTTAACTTAGCTTTAGGGTCTTTAGCTAAGCTTTGTACAGGTGGCCGTGTTGGGTAAAGCTGTCCATAGAACTTCTCGACCTCTCCCATAACATCGGACCTGGTCGTGACAGTCATGCTGTCATCGGTTTTCAGAGTCATCAGTTGGCACTGCCTAATACCCAGATCTCTTGCGAACACTTTTGAGCCTTAGTTCCGCTCAATGGCCTCTTTAATTCGGTTAGTATTAAATCGTCGCGTGTCGCGAGTCATAGACTTCGAGATCTGCCTATTTAGCCGCCAAAACTGAGACGCATCACCTGAGGAAAGCAGAACCAATGCGCGCCGCTCTTTCATTAGTTTTAGGGTATGGTCTGAGAACTTTTTGGTTCCTTTTGCACGGTGGGTTTTAAAAAACTTGGACCCAACCATTTGGACAGTTTCCACAAACCTGTTGCTGTATTCGTCCACATTTTCGCAATCATTTAGGCACTAGAATCGATTCTGCAAATCGAGCTGAAAGCTTTCGGGGTTTTGGATTTGGATGGGTGCAGGACGGGGCGTAGACCTTATTAATCGACGTCTTTCCAATTGTTTAACGTTGATATTCAATGTGCCGCTACAATTTTATTATACATTTTGCTAATTAAGGTCAATTATATTTTGCTAGATTTTTAATTTATTTATTTTATAAATTAATATATCTTCGTTGAATAGTATTAACGTTGTGTTAGAAAATAAATAAAAATATTCATTCTGTAAACTGCAGTAAAATCAAACACGTTAATCGTTTAATGGGTGTTGGGCTAAAGCAATGATGTGTCAATAAAAATAACTGCGTCTGTTGAAGTAACTTATTAAATAAAGCATACATATACATAGTTAATAATCAATAACCGTAGTATTAGAAAATTAATTAAAATCAAATGTATTACAAATGCAGTTGCAGCGCTTCTGACTCTGAAACCAGCTGTAACAACACTCTCCAGATCTCTATTCTTCCACTGAAGTAATTTAAGTTATGCAAGGCGACGCATTGGAAATTTACGTTTTTTTTTTTTTGTTTTTTCCCAAGAACTACCAAACATATGAAAGTGATATTTGATGACATGATTTTTCATATAATTGACTTCATTTTGCTAGTTGCAGAAACACGCTTTGTTAACTTTTATAACAGAGAAAAAAATATCAAAGTAACCTCTTTTAAAACATAGATTTGCATTTTACAGGCAACCAAATTTTCTTAGTAGATTAGTCTTAACACCCACTTCAATATGCTAGTTAATTTTTTTAAACTTATTTGTAGTTTTAATTGGAAAGGAAAAAAACAGTTTTTTTTTATGGTACGGGGCGCAAACGCTCCGTATTAGATTAATTGTTTAGCGATGCGTCGCCTTAAGTGAAAACTTAACCGTTGTTAGTTACCACAATAATGTTAATAAGATGTATTTAATTTCAATGTTAACAACGCAATAAGATTACGTTTAGTTAAAAATATTTTATGTGTACCGCTTAATTACTAATGTTAATACAGGTTTAACATAATATTTAACATGAAATGTCAAAAAATAGAATTGGTACCTACTAATGTTTAAGAAATTCAGTCCATCAATTTTAATATTTGTTATTTCAATTTAAGTAGTGTTATGCTGGTTAGTAGCATAAACCTTAATGTTAATATGTCCCTTAATTAACCCTTTAAAGGGTACAGTATCTCAAAAGTTTTCATCGGTTTTCGATTTTGTGTCAATGAAATAAGACTTATTATTCGGGACAGTCCTATTAACGGTTAATGACAATAACCCAAAAATATTTTATCCCAAAGCTTCAAACATACGTGTGGTTAACCAAATAAATATAAAACTGGCATTGCGTTTGATGCAAAGGGCACTCGAGCGTTGCCGTGAAGAAAACGAGACTCAAACATAACATTATTACATTACCATTTGACAGTACAATGGCGGAATCTCATTTCGAACTTTAAAATTGTTTTCTTTGACAGTCAGCGGCGACGGAATACAATAATGTCATCTGATTCTGAACTTTAATGTTAAAAATCTAGAAAAGTTTGCGGACTTCGTTGCACCTTTTGCTTTATATAATAAGAAAATATGCCTTCAGCAATGTTACCTCAACCGAACTATCGGAAAGTGTGGTTTTAAATCAATTTCGCCAAAAATATTATTCGACATCTTTTTTTCAAAATATGAATATTGTTAACTGCTTACACGGCCTTAACATTATTCATTACTTTTATGATGTCAAATGTACAATTAATGTATAATTTGCCAAAATTTTATATCGGTTATAAGCATATTTTTCGTACTCAGAAAACAACTGGGCTTAGTGTAAATATTAAAACAACCTGTGATTATTTAATGGAATACGAAGCATCTTGTAATCTTGAATCTAGACTTAGAGATAAGCCTGCTTTAAACAGAGTAATATTTTCTTTAATAAACAGACTAAAAAAAGAAGGTACAAATTATTTACAATGCCAAATAGGTTGCATTCGTTACAAACCTTAAAGGTTTTTGATACGTAGGTATATTGATTTCAGGAGTTTATTGAGAAACAATTATAATTAACCGAAAGTTCAAAAAAAATTCAAATAATATCCACGAACGGGGCAACACAACACCTTCCGGTGTCAATGTACTTCAATAGCCAATCATAAAACATTTTCTAAGTTTCATCATTTTAAAATATTTTTTGGCAGAATTCGCGCCAAATATGGGAATAAAAGGTATGTGTTGAATTCACCCTTTATGGAATATTAAACTTTTGCCGAGTTTCTTGCCGGTTCTTCTCAGTACAAGGTCTTCTGGCCTGTAGACTTATGAACAAATAGCGAAGATTATTGTAGACTGAACTATTAAAATAAAACATTTAAATGGCCCTAATTGTATTTAAACAACGAATAAGCTTCGAATAGATATTCCGTGTTTTGTTCTGTTTTGTTCCCGTCATGTAGACTTCATTTCTAATTAGAGTAAAAGAGACAAAACACGGAAAATCTATTCGAAGCTTATTCGTAGGTAATTTGATTATTTTGAATTTCAAATTCGGTCAGAGGTTATTTCAATTTCAATACTTCAGAGTGAAGTAGAACAAATATTTTGCGTTAGTCACCCAGTCACACATTACTATCGCCTGCGCCAACAGAACCACGAGGGATCCGGTCATGTGCTTTGTCGTGCAATGTTTGCGGAGGAACACACGCGTCTCGTATCATTATGCTGGTTGATGTTGCGACTGTTTCGGTATTGTTTAAATAACGTTGTCAACTCATTAAAGTGTTAAACTTAGTACTTGACATCACATACATTGTTATGATCCCAAGTAGTTAAACCACTCGTTTTGTGGAAATCAGGTACAACGACGATACCACAATCACCCAGACCTAACACTATATCAAGAAGTTCTTTTTCGACATTGACCCGACTGGGAATTCAACCCGGGACAGAGTCAGCGCCGCCCAAAGCTACGGAGGTCGTCAAAATGATATAAAAGTTAGATTTTCTTTAACTGGTGATATCGTTGCTAGTTTCGAGTTTCGGTATTATTTACACAACGTTGTGATGCGTTTTTTTGCGTTAAATTATTTATAATTTACATTACTTGGCGTGCTTTTTTTACGCTAAAGTGAAAAACTTTAAAACGATAATAAAGTTCGACTTTCTAACCGGTTGTTGCTGGTTGATGTTTATCAATGCTACTGTTTCGGTATTGTTTACACAACTCATTATTTTGACGTGCTTTTTAATCTAAAGTGGAAAAACAAATTGCTTGGTTAAGTGAAAGAAGGCAAGCCGAATTTCGTTTTCACATTAATTGCTAGCTCACACTACATTCATATTATTGTGATAGATCTTTAGTTTGAAATAATTTAGAACTTCAGTTAGAAAATCCATCATTTACCACCACTATCATCCACTATTTACTTTAAATTAGTCGAGAAAAAACATATATTTTAATAAAAACTCTTTAATTTTCCCCATATTCATATTCATAATTCATAATACTTTATTTGCGTAAGTACACACGGCGGCAGATCAACCTACCCAAAACTGTCAAATTACTACAATCAATTTTGAATCGGACAAAACAACATGTCACATTTATACATTACTATCTCTTATTTGCCAAACAATGCATCGAAGTAATCCTTAAGACATTAACTTAAATTCAAATTCAAATTCAAGTTCAAAAATCATTTATTCAGTTTAAGGCTACGACGATATTTTTAACAATAACTTTCGATACGAAATGATGCTTCGATACGTAACATTTTACAAAATATTATTACATCAATGACAATCAACTGACGAATGAAGAAAAAAATATAAATATCGGGAACAGTTTCCCAGCATTTTATGAATGCAGAATGCGCAAAATGGAATCTCAAACAACGTACTTTTAAAGCGTCATTTAAATGCAACGATATTTAAAATAATTCCATTGAATATTTCCATTTGCTACGAATCACACTAATATTATAAATGCGAAAGTTTGTGTGTATGTGTGTATGTGTGTATTTGTTGCTTCTTCACGCTGCAACGGATGGATGGATTTGGATGAAATTCGGCATACAGAGATTTTATAACCTGGATTAAAACATAGGATACTTTTTATCTCGATATTCCCACGGTAACGGGAACCACGCGGGTGAAACCGCGAGCGGCCACTAGTAAATTAATAAAAGTAGGAGGAGGCGTATGTGCTTGAGAATTAAAATTTTGTATTATACAAAAATGGTGAAACTTAAAATTTATCACAATTGCCAGCTTTGATATCGCCTATGGATGAATACACCACATATAGCACAGGCCATAAGCCACCACGCCACCACTAGGCCACATCCCAGTACGGATTGGTGTTGATAACGACTGCTAATGCAGCCAGGTAATCCTTTTCAGTTCACGCTGTCCGTCTGTGGAATGCATGGCCTCAAAAAGTCAAGTGTGCAAAATCCTGAGCACTATCTATCTTTGTCACTATAATGTTATTATAATTAAATACTTTGTCCATGTCATATATGGCGACCTCCTTGGTCGAGTGGCTTGCACACCGGTTTTCATGGTGTCGCTATCTCTGAGGTCCCGGGTTCGATCCCCGGCGGATCAATTTAGAAATACCTACCTGTTTTTCTAAATTGTTTCGGGTCTGGGTGTTTCCTATGTATAATAAGTACATATTTAAGTATATTAAATATGTTTATCCGTTGTCTAGTTAACCATTTATCGAGTTTCTTAAGGAAGCTTTTCTTGGGGCTAGATAATTGGTGTGCGTGTGGGAAACATTTATTTATTTATATTATATATTTAGTTTATATTATTATGTATGTATTCAATTTATATAATAATATATGTATGTAGATATATTCATTGTATGTATGATAATTAAGTATATTTATATTGTCTGTAAATAAACTCATAATTTTGAAAACACCATAAACCACCCATTTCTTAGCTTTTTTTGTCCAGTTCAACACATGGTTGCCTGGAAAAAATTTGCGTTTTAGCGATAAGGCCGCCATTTGTACTTCTTCTTGCATTGTCCTCTTTTTGTATTTTGTATGGTGTACAATAAAGTGTATTTTCATTTCATTTTCATTTTCCAGGCCTTACGGGACGAGAATGCTTTAGGTGCCTTCAGAAGAACTCGAGATAATACATGTTCGATCACCCATCCGTTGACCGGCCTTTGCGAAAGAGCAATAGCAAAGCAAGCGCCTTTAAACTGAAAATGCTATCAAAATCTCAGTTCATGTTCAAAAAGTAATATATAGGTATATACCTATATATTACTTTTTGAATTTAATTTCCAATTCGAGCTCTCACGAAAGGCACTACACTACGCACATAGATATATGATGGATATGAGACGAAACGGCAAGAAACTTAAGGCGACGCATTGGAAATTTACGTGGCGCGGATCTTGATTTTTCCTAACAATTACAAAACATATAAAAGTGATATTTGATATCATGGTTTTTCATTTAATTGACTTCATTTTGCTAGTTGCAGAAACACGATTTGTCAACTTTTATAACAGAGAAAAAAATATCAAAGTAACCTCTTTTAAAACATATATTTGCATTTTACAGGCAAACCAGACCGATTTAAGCATTTAAATTTTCTTAGTAGATTAGTCTTAACACACACTTCAATATGCTAGTTCATTTTTTTTTAATTATTTGTAGTTTTAATTTGAAGGAAAAAAAACAGTTTTTCTTATGGTACGGGACGCGAACGCTCCGTATTAGATTAATTTAGCGGTGCGTCGCCTTAAACAGAACGTTCGTTTCCTTATTACAGACAGACGCTGTATTGGAGAGATACTTTAGTTTTGTACACAACATACTTTCTTAGTTATCAAGCTAACTCTTAGCTAACCTAATGCCATAGACTAATAATATATTAGTCCATGCTAAGAGCCCTCGCCCACGTCCGATAATCGGTGACCGATATTTTAGTCGGTGAAAATTGAAACGTATGGAATTCTATGTTGCAACGCATACGTCCTACAAAATATAGTCAGTCACAAAATTGGTACTACAAAAAGTCGTTCGTGGGCTGGTGCTGTATCGATGGTAGGTAGTGAACGAAAGCCTACGAGTAGGTAAAGCGTGCCTTTGACCTACTAAGCTATAGGTCTTTAAAGGAGGTCTAGGATTTTAAAGGGTCAGTCAAGAATAATTTTCAAAATTTTCACACATGAATAAACGATAGTGGAGACATTGAATCGAGTGAATAGGGGAAAGAAATTATGTTCCACTAGTGGCCGTTCGCGGTTTCACCAACGTGGTTCCCGGTTTCACTCGCGTGGTTCCCGTTCCCGTGGGAATATCTGGATAAAAAGTATCCTATGTGTTATTCCCGGTTATAAACTATCTGTATGCCGAATTACATCCAAATCCATTCAGTAGTTTTTACGTGAAAGAGTAACAAACATCCATACTTACTAACTTTCGCGTTTATAATATTAGTAGGATATCTAGAGAGATGAACTAAATAAGAAAGGTAAATAAGGTTTAATAGGTCTGCTCTGTGGGTCTGCTAGATTCATTAGTCACACTGATTAATTATTATAACATTATTATTTTGTTTCTAAAGGGTTCATATTTAATACGTTTTTTCTGAAAGTTACGTCAAAAAGTTTATGACGTTGCAGGTCGTCAACTACACAAAAACAATTAGGAATCATCCAAGAAGCCAAACTGTTGTTTCCCGTTAGAAAATATTTTAAGTGACACACAAATTCCATTTAAACACATGTTAAAACATATCCGACTAACTATTTGTTTTTAGATGTCGATGCGAGTAACATTGTATGTTCGGACGTGCACACACAACTTTTGTAAACACAAAAAATCTGTTTGTCCTCTTTGTATTTGCAACGGTACGGTAGCCTAAACTTCATGTTCGTATATTGGGAACTCGCAAAAACAGCACGAAACGGAGCAAAACAATGAACTCATTCGCAATTTTACCACCCTTCTACAACAGTGTTAACAAAAAGACTGGAATTAAAACCAGAGCGAGACAAATTGTTGAAAACTATGTTTTCAAACGTGTAGGTTTTGTTCCAGATAGTTTATTGGGTCATGTTATTTTAATCAGTGATATTATAACATAACCCTTAACATTAATTTTATTGCAGAACATTTAACGTTTATTAGACATTAAGTAACAGCTCTTTAAAACAACAACCTATTTTCTAAAAAGTTTTTAACCCTTAATCGGCTATGGCTTCAAACAAGTTCATTTTAATATATCAGTACGGGGTTATATTGAGATCAAAGACTTGAATAATAAATAATAAATAATAAACTTATTTTGATAAAAAAGTTTTGCGTTACAGTAGTTAGTAGCCGGAGTCTCCTTTTAAGCAAAAGATTACCTGTTTCAGGGGACTCCGCTCTTCTATTAGTTACATTATTTTGCTTATAATTAAAGTTAGGTAACTAATAATTTATGATTAACAACTTATATGTATTTAAAATAATTTGTTACAAACTAGTAAAGAGATTTTTATAGTAATTTGTGTGTGTGAGTGGGTGTGCGTGAGTGTGTGCGTGTGTGAGGGTGTGTATGTGTGTGTATGTGTTTGTGTATATATACATATCAAGAAAAGAATATATGGTATTTATTAGGAAAAATATATATTATTATAAGGAATTATTTTATTTGTTGTAAAAACAGCTCGGTCATATCATAATCAAGCGATTGTAACCATGCAAGTACCAGCTTTTTACATTCTTTATAATGTTTGGAATAAATGTCTTGAATACTAAAAAAGAAATTAGTAGATGGCAAGTATATTTTATTGCAGTAGGAAATTATTTCCCTATATCCATGAACATACATGTGGGTCCCACTTAACTAGCTTTTGTCTGCGTCTTTACTCGTCGATTTTTATATAAGGACAAAAAATTAAAAAAAATTAAGAATTCCGGGTTATAGGGAAACAATTTCCCACTTTAATATTTTATACACGGCTATAGGTTAATAATTTCCCACTATTTTTGAATGAGAGAAAAATACCAACGTTACAGCTTTCGTACGTTATTTTGTTAGCAATGGATAAAATACATATTCTACTTTACGAAAAAAAAACAGTTGCATAAATACAGAAACGTTTCTGGGCGTAGTTTCAAAAACTATTTAAAATTTCGGGAAAAAATGGACGTTAAACTGAACTTTTCACTTTGAATGACCATTGACATTGACAGATGACGTTTAGGAATAAGTGTTGCCAGAAGAAAATTAAAAAAACTATCGATCTTAGGATGCGTTCAAATTATTTTATAGTATCTGTAAAAGCAAAAAAATAAAAATAGATTTGTGGGCAACTCTGAGGTGGGAAATAATAGCCCTATGGCTTATTAAAAGTAAACACTAAATTGACGGAACACAGTTGTGACGTCATAGTTTGCCATTTCTATACAATTTCTATTTAGGAAAATCGTTTTGACAGTTGCTAAAAAGTCAACTGCCCAATAAGAGCTTAATGCCTTGAACGGTATTATTTCGTTTGAAAGTAAATCTAAAGTATAAGCAACGTGTAACAAAAAGGTGTGGTCAAAATGAAAAGATCCAAAGTGTATCCCATCTAGAACTTGTATGTGTTTTTATTAAGACATAATTATTAACTTTAATTTGTCATGCAATGGTAAATGAAATTTTTATATTAGTGAAGTAATGCGCGTCAGGCGCGCATAAGCAAGCAGCAATGATCATAAATATTAGTACACAGAGATTACTAAACCATTAGGGCTGAGACATGTTCCCGGTCTGCAATTGCTTGAGCAACTTTTGCTAAGGCTGGTCATCTCGGGCTCCTTCGTGCTTCAGAAGGCACGTGAAGCCGTTGGTCCCGACTGTATTAGTAATTTAACAACCACCAATCCGCACTATGCCCGCGTTGAGGTTTATGGCCCGTTCACCCTATCCCTGGCTCGTGCCCTGGGGCACGTCATCATCATCATGGGGCATCATCAGCTCATTTTACGTCCCCACTGCTGGCAGTGGGGACTTAAAATGAGCTGATGATGATGTAATGATGAACGCCAAGTGTGATTTGTTTTCTTGCAATTTACCGCTTACATAAGTTACATATACATACATTACAGAAATCTAACAAACGTATCACTTACATTCTCAAACTTATCACGTAAATATTATAACTGTAGCTGTTTTAGTATGTAGGTACATAAATTGTTTTTATTATTGTTATTTTTCAATGGCAATGTGCTTTAGTGACATTCATCTGCGCGCTTTACGTATAAATTCCATAAAGCGTATTCCATTTCTTTTCATTTAACCTTGCCTTAGATGTACACTAGATAATGTCTAGCCAGTCATAACAAATGCTTAAATTAATGAATGTCGTTTTTTACGATTACTTGACTTTGTTTTGTCTGGTAAGTTCAGGACATACTGTCGTAGTTTTTCGTTAAGTGACGCATAACGAAAAGTCATCTTGTTAAATAAATAATAGTATTTACATAACAATGCTAGCAGGAACGGGTAAGATATGAAGTAAAGGCAAGTTTTTATAGAGATTTGTAATACGACAATGACACATAGCTTGGGTTGCTATGTTACCTGAACAACTCTGTCACTCTTCGATGCTAGAATAAATAGGCTCTTTCCAGATAAGTATGTAGGCAGTCACCACCCCATTAGCCTCCTCAAGGCGATGGGGAAGCTTTTCGAAAAGGTTATACTCCTTCGTATGAGAGAGCACCTTTTCGGAAACGATACTATTATCAATGAACAGTTCGGTTTTAGGCGAGAGCACTCATGTCCCCAACAGGTTCACCACATAATCGAGTTTATCTTGAGCGGTATCCACACCCGTCATAAAAGGAAGACCGTAGCGGTCTTCTTCGATGTAGCAAAGGCGTTCGATAAAGTCTGGCATGACGGGCTCGTTTACAAACTCTATTAGTTAGATATGCCCGATAGACTAATTAGAACTTATCTCTCCAAACGTACCTTTCGTTTCCGACATGAAGGAAATCTCTCCTCCCCGCGCATCCGATTAGGTCTGGTGTCCCGCAAGGCAGCGCCCTGTCCCCTTTGCTATACACGGCGTACACTAACGACATTCCTATCCCCTCCCACGGCATACGGCTCTCTCGCTCTTTGCTGACGACACAGCTCTACCGTAGCGGACTTAACCCGAGTGCAATCATATCAAAATTACAAATCGCGTGTAACAAATTAGACGCATGGTTTCGAAAGTGGCGCATCGAAGTGAACCCAGACAAAAGTGTCGCAGTTTCAGCCTTATCATCACATAATATCATGATAGTCAGGGATGGGCAAACTACGGCCCGCGGGCCATCTCCGGCCCGTGAATGATCGAAGTCCAGCCCGCGACCATCAAATAAAAATTCAAGTGCGTGTGTGTTTCAAAAAATGCATCATCATCATCATCATCTCAGCCAAAAGACGTCAACTGCTGGACAAAGGCCTCCCCCAAGGATCTCCACAACGACCGGTTTTGTGCTGCTCGCATCCAGCGGCTAAAAAATGCATACCTATCAATATTTTTATATCACAAAAAAAAAAAATTGAAAAAATACAGCAGAAAATTCAATAGTCTGGCCCGCCATAGACTTTGTTAGTAAATATTGTCACGCGAATGAAAAAGTTTGCGCATCCCTGGGTCAGATGAAGGCGTAGCGCTAAAAAAAAATCTCTTAGATTTCGGGTATTACTGTACTGACCGTTTGGATTGCTAAAAATATGCGCTAAACATATAAACCTCCTCCTTTTTTTTAAACGGTAAAACATACTTAAATAACCAATTGGACTTTAGCCATTGCCACCGCATAGTAAAACATACAAGTAGTTAAAGTTACTATTACAATATGTAGCTACATTATTTTTCAAAAATTTAGAATACAGGTACCTATAGCTGAATCATAAATTGCGATTTACGCTTTCGACATGAAAAGTCTCGAGTTAACACTTTCAGCTACTCATCTCAACTTCATCGTTCTAAAAACTATTTGCTGCATATTTCATAATTTTAGAGAGCTCTCTACAAACTTCCGCGCCGAAGCAAAATGTTTCATTTCGAAAGAGTGTATTACAATCGTTATTCTTAAGTTCGTTGCAGTAAAGTGCTGCGCAGTAAATATTTGCAAAATTTTAAAGTCATTTACGAAACTAAAAGTTTCTTGAACTAGTTCAAGGAAGTAGTAGTAAAATTAAAATTAAATTAAATTATATGAGTATGGGATTGAAGCAGCGCCTCCTGGCGACATACATCATCTCAGCCAAAGACGTCCACTGCTGGACAAAGGCCTCCCCCAAGGATATGAGGGTTATTTGCCGTAATCGCCACGCTTGGCAGGCGGGTTGGCGATCGCAGTAGGTTGAGGGTAACCTCAGAGAGATGCTGCTGCCCATCCTCTGGAATGGTCCCTGTTGCGGAAACCCACAACACACACTATGCTACTGTTTAAAATTAGGTTACACCTTAAAATCTACAAAGTCCACTCACAGTTCCATGCCGCTCCCGCCGTCCAGAACGGGATCCATATGGTCTGATGGGGCCGGAATCCGAGTCCGGGTCTTCTCGGGTTCCCTAATCACACCCAACGACTATCCCAAGTGCACTTTTCCCCCGAGGAAATACCTGCTTTCTCCAGCAGCGGTGACGCTGACATCCAAACACGGATGGCGAATTGTACTCCCGATGCGATTCGCTTACGACGTACACACACACAAAACACAGGTTGCACAATACACTTAATTAGAGTAATACGGCTCCAAATGCCCTTATTACTGCTTAAAATCTATTTAATTATCAACACACGATAACCTATAAACCAGCCATTGTTGCCTTCCCGAGACAAGTGTACCAACAAAAAAAACGAAGAACAATTAGTGATGGGGCCATTATGCCACTAAATAAATTGAATCTCGATAATCGATTCCCAAATCGATCCGTCCATAATACAAATCAAAGTTTTATTTCCAACAAAAATAAATGCCTGTTTATTTGCAACATCCCGCCACCCAAAGCGGACGTACCGCTTTCTAGCCTGAAATCTTAAACTAGTCAACCGGTAATCGAGCTAAGGTCGCGACTGCGCGATTTAGCACCGATCCATCAACCAACACTTGCGCCACACGCGGAGTCCCGTCCGCGCCCCAGATTAACTTTAAAATGCGACCTCGTCTCCAAAATAACGATGGCAAATTAGCCTCTTTTAATAAAACCAGATCCCCCTCCGAAGGGGGCGACGTCCGGTCTGTCCACTTTACACGCTGCTGCAATAAATGCAGATACTCCAGTGACCAACGACGCCACAAGTCCTGACTCATTTGTTGTATCATTTGAAAACGAGACATCCGGTGTCTGCGTTCATCCTTCCAGGGATACTCAGGCAGGGCAGTGAGTGGCTGACCGACCAAAAAATGACCAGGGGTCAGGACTTCCATGTCATTTGCGTCAGAGGAGAGTGGACAAAGCGGACGCGAGTTGAGAACCGCCTCAACCTTACAAAACACAGTTGTAAGTTCCTCATACGTGAGGGTAGTTTCCCCGACTACCCAGCGCAAGTGGGTTTTTGCCGATTTTACCGCGGCTTCAAATATCCCGCCCCAGTGGGGACAGGCTGGCACACTAAATCGCCATGTGATTCCCCGCTGTGCGAGAGCTTGACTTATGCTATTACAATTTTTATCCAGAAAATCGTTTACATCTTTTAAGTAGTTGGCAGTGCCTCTGTAGTTGGTACCGTTGTCGGACCGAATGAGAGAAGGTAAACCCCGTCGCGAAACAAAACGATCCAGCGTGGCGACAAAGGCTTCCGTAGACAGAGCCGAAACCACTTCCAGGTGGACGGCCTTAGTGGCCAGGCAGACAAAAACGCACAGGTATGCTTTCGTGACCCTAGTGTTACGATAGGCTGTGGTTCTCACCAGAAACGGTCCAGCAAAATCCGTACCGACCCCGTCGAACGGCCTAGTAGTCTGACAAACCCGGTCAGAAGGGAGATCCCCATCTGTGGCTGCATAGTGGAGGCCTTCACCCGATAACAAGCCACACACTTAAATAACACGCTGCGAACCACTCTCCGAGAGGACAAAATCCAGAACTCCCTCTGTAATATCGCCAGTAACGCATTACACCCCGCGTGAGCGTTTTTCAGGTGTCTATCCGAGACCACCAGTTCTACCAAAGGTCCTCCTTTGGGGAGTAGCAGAGGATGACGGCTACCGAAGGGCAGGTCGGCATTTTTGAGGCGACCTCCAACGCGTAACAGTCCATCCGCATCCAGAAATGGGTTGAGCCGAGAGATGGCTCCCTTGAGCTTTGCGCGACCGACGCGCAAAATCTTCAGCTCGTCCTCGAACCGGTCAGCTTGAACCAGCCGTATCAGGGCCAACAGTGAACTCCTGCGTTCCTCAGCACCCGCCACGGGTGATAACTGCCTCTTGTCTGGATGGCGGCAGTTATGTAGAAATCTCCGGATCCAGCAAGTTACACCTAGCAATTTGTCCAGTTTGCTGTATCGAGCCGTCAACCAATTCGGATCTGGCCTTGACTCGTTTGTTGTCACCAAAACTTTTATTCCAGGGAGCATCCCTAGAGAGCCATCGATCATGGTGACCGGCCATGATGACTCACCCTCCTTTAACAACTCTGGACCCCACCAGAGGGCATGCTGCACCAATTCCGGCGCGGTGCAGCCCCGAGAGGCACAATCGGCAGGATTCCAGGGGCCGGGAACGTGCCTCCAACAAATTTCGATGCCCGAGTTCTGTACCTGAGATACCCGATTGGCCACAAACGTTTCCAATACGTGGGGTGCCCCGCGTAGCCATGCCAGAGCTACCTGACTGTCAGACCAGGCGTAGACATTCCGGATGTCCACCGTAGACGTCAGTTCCTTGTGCACGTGGCACAACAGTTTGGCCAATAGATGCGCCCCGCAAAGCTCCAGCTTCGGGATTGTCGGCCTAGTTTTGAGGGGAGCCACCTTGCTTTTAGCCAGAAGCAAGGAGACGGCGACTCGACCCTTCGAGTCCACCGTTCGCAGATACACCACTGCGGCATACCCTCGTTCTGACGCATCGCAGAAGCCATGTAGGCTTGCCCTGTATTTGCCCCGCGGCAAGATCCGCCGCGGCAACGCCACCTGATTGATCGCCTTGATCGTAGAGATCAGAGCGAGCCAAGTGTCGAGTGAGAGCCCTACCAGTGGCTCATCCCACGAGACTCCGAGTGTCCACAGTTTTTGCAATAAACACTTCGCCATAAAAATGCACGGGCTGATCCATCCATTTGGATCAAACATCCGAGCGATGGTGGAAAGGATCGTCCTTTTCGACCAAACTCTTGTAGTTTCCAGTTCTACCCGGAATGTGAAAATATCGTGAACCGGCTGATATTTAATTCGAGAGAAGAAAATGTGGGTCTGACCGGACAGACCCCCCACTTCTGTATCTCCGACTCCCCGAATCGGAACTGAGGGAGGCGCGCACTCCAGACGTAGGCGCCTCGCTACCCTCGTAGTAATTAAGCAGCCCTGCGCCCCAGTGTCTAGGAGGGCTCGTATCCGGACGAAGTCCCCCCTTGGTCCCCAAACGCGTACCTGCGCGATGGGCAAAAGAACCGTCCTCGGTTCCGACGTAGCCCGACCACAGGCTAGTCACGCGTCAGAGCCAGCAGCCGACCCTGTCGAACCGTGATGACTCGGCCAGTAAGTCGGACGCGTGCAGGCCACCATCCGGGGTGGTGCGTATCCAGCTGCCCTACCATACCGGTGATAGGGTGGGTGGTATTCCAACCTCGGGTACTCGTGCAGTACCGGTGAGAACTGTTGACGGTTTTCATGTCGTTGTTGTTCCGGTAACGGCGGCGGAGGATACGCGTACGAGTATCCGGGTGTTGAGTCCGGAGGTGGGGCTCCCTGTACCCAGTGGCCCTTAGAGGCACCAACTCCTGGTGTTGGTCGCGCCGGGTGCCGGGTTGTAGCCAGAACCTGGCTCCGTTCCGGCGGTCCCCAACTCACCTGAGCCGGGGTGTACGAGGGGTTGTAGTGTGGCGGCCGTGGCGGACTCCGTCTTTCCGGAGGCGGAGTTGACCCCGGCCCCAAACCGCCACCCGTGGGAGATCCCCTCTCCCGAACATGTGCTGAGCCCTCAGCACTACGGGTGCACAGTAAGCGATGGTGCGGTCCGCCGCACACATCGCAAGGCCTCGCCTGGGGACACTCATTATACCTATGTCCTCCCAGGCAGGCATAACACAATCCTCGTGTCCGAACGAGGTTTCAGCGCTCTTTTGTGGGCAGCCCGAGAATTGCTGGACATAGCTGTTCCAAGTGCTGCTGTCCGGCAACACGGACAACCGAAAACCCGGCATCCAGAACCGGGGTTGATGGCGGCCGCAGCCACCAGCCTGCCGCGACCCTTCCCTGGGTTGCGTGGCGGCTGGGCGCCGTAGACTCCGGAAGTGCGGGCCGGCGCACTTGTCGGAGCCTCCTGGGAGGCTAGCTGGTTTTCCAGCAGGCCAGCCTCCTCTTCCAGGAACTCCAGAAGTTCCCCTATCGAGGGCAGAACGCTGCCGAGATCCTTGTGGACCAGTCGATTCCGCTCGAACTTGTCCCTCATCTCCTGCGACAACTTGGCCAGAACGATGTGCAGAAGAAGGAAGGACCACTGGTCGACGGGCAGTCCGAGCGTCCTTAACCCGTTTAAGGACACGGTGAGCGGGGTGATCAGCTGCGCCCTCAGCTGAGCCCTATGGTTGACCCTCGGCAATCCCAGCAGATGGGTCACGTGCGCGTCCGCCTGAAGACGCGGCTTCTCGTACCGCTTCTCCAGCAGCTGCATGGCGGTGTCGTAGCTCGCATCCTGCAGCTCCAGATGCTGTACGAGCTGTCTGGGTTCTCCGTCTAGGAAGGAACGGAGATATGCCAGCTTTTCGGCCTTGGTGAAATCCTTCCGAGTATCCACCAAGGCCAAAAACATGTTCCGGAATCCAGCCCAGTCCCGCATACATCCGGTGAATGACCTCCAGGGCACCCAATCTTCCCATGGCGCTGGGTCCAGGGGTGTGGAGCGAAGCGGGGCGCGCAACAGGCTTCCCCTCCCGCAGTCGCTCGATGTCCTTCACCCGCTGAAGGACCTCATCGTAGATGTCTTGGATGTGCTCCAGATCCTTGACATATTGGGCGTGGAGGGCCAGCTCCTTCTCCCCGACCAGGTCGGTTGACAATAGAGCGGTTACCGACCGCTCGGCCAACAAGAAACGACCCTGCATTTCTTTCGAACGCGTCTCCAAGGCGTCCTCCCGGTTAGGCCGATCTTAATGCAAGCAGCCCGGTGAACCACCGGAGCTGCTGAGCCAACTCCTGCCGTGACGCTGTCATTATAAATAACTTAAACTAAATAAACCTAAACACAAAATTAAAACGAGTCAACGAAAACACGGAATCGATTATCCCGAATCGACTCGATGCTTTCAATTGAAAGAAATTAAATAACAATTAACGTTCCGAGAAATGTCCCAGCCCAAATACAACGGTACTACCAACCTTACAATTCAACCGCAACTGTCCCGGAAGTGCGATTTTACACGAAATGAGCTTAACCTATTACGAACTAACAAAATACACAAAATTACACCGATTAACCTAGAGGTCCGGTAGTAACTACGCTCTGCTACCAAAATGTTGCGGAAACCCACAACACACACTATGCTACTGTTTAAAATTAGGTTACACCTTAAAATCTACAAAATCCACTCACAGTTCCATGCCGCTCCCGCCGTCCAGAACGGGATCCATATGGTCTGATGGGGCCGGAATCCGAGTCCGGGTCTTCTCGGGTTCCCTAATCACACCCAACGACTATCCCAAGTGCACTTTTCCCCCGAGGAAATACCTGCTTTCTCCAGCAGCGGTGACGCTGACATCCAAACACGGATGGCGAATTGTACTCCCGATGCGATTCGCTTACGACGTACACACACACAAAACACAGGTTGCACAATACACTTAATTAGAGTAATACGGCTCCAAATGCCCTTATTACTGCTTAAAATCTATTCAATTATCAACACACGATAACCTATAAACCAGCCATTGTTGCCTTCCCGAGACAAGTGTACCAACAAAAAAAACGAAGAACAATTAGTGATGGGGCCATTATGCCACTAAATAAATTGAATCTCGATAATCGATTCCCAAATCGATCCGTCCATAATACAAATCAAAGTTTTATTTCCAACAAAAATAAATGCCTGTTTATTTGCAACAGTCCCTTAGTCGGCTTTTACGACACCCACAGGAAGAGATGGGGTGGTGCAATTCTTTATCCCCGGCACCAACAGGGAACATACGAGCGAGGCGACATACGAGAAGAGTTAATATTTTGCCATACAAATTCTCGTTTTCATTAACGTGATCGAATGGCTAATTAAACTCGCACTAGGCACCCAGATGGTTCTTAAGAAACTTTCTTATCTTAACGGGCCTGCTGAGGTTTTGCTCTACCATTAGCACTTCAACTCATTGGAGTCTTATGTGCAAAACGAAAATAAACGAAACGAAATATTTTTTGAAAACGGGACGTTTTACAAACGTTTGTCCTAAGACGTAGCGTCATAATAAGCTTAGTAACTCTGTAACTATACATACATCCTGTATAATCAGGCAATCTCAATGTTAGTTAAACTATAATTAGTTAATCAACTCGCAACTTTTCCATCCGTAAACTTCAAAGCGTTTTCCCGTCAACACCAGTTTGCTGGAGTAAAAATAGTTAAACAGTATCAGTTTAGGATTAACCGCGATCATCTCTTTGGCGGCACGGGCCAGTACTAGCCGATAGGTATTAATAAAAAAGTTAATCGGCCGTGCAAAAGCCGACGCCGACGCACGCCGACCACAGAGTAACTAACGGAGATCGAGAGGGCAATTGGTTTTCCTTTAATTATTAAGAAAACTGATAATTGAAGAAGCTACTCGGTTAACTGTGTTTTTTTTCATAACTTCATTTCATTTGGCGCGAAGGTAACTACAAAGTAACTAATGGAGAACGATAAGGCAATTGGTTTTTCTTTAGCTATTACCAAGAGTGACAAATATTGGATAACCGTCTTTTTTCTTAAATTACTTAGTTCATTCCATCAAACCAGGGCCAGAAACAGTTGAAGATCGGAAAAGTTGGAAAGAAATGGAGAGACCTGTGCTCAGCAGTGAAAGAACACGATGTGAAAATTCGCTACTATAAAAAAATTCTTTTGTGAAATTTGTCGAACAAATCAGTGGGACGCTATAAGTTATTTAAAACTATTAAAATTTTACGCTTTTTAAATCGGAATAAAATAGATTCATAATTACTGTTTTCATCTAATTCAATTCTGATACAGATAGTGTATTTTGCAGCAGTGTTGAGGCGAAGATTTATAAAAAAAATCACATTAAAATAATGTGTAAGGTAAACGCTACCTACTAGATCCGTATATAAACTGTTTAATTCAATGTGTTGCGTTCGCGTATACTTTAGAAAACAATACGAGTATAAGAAGGGTTAGCCACTTGTCCTGCTGTAGAAGTGACAGATAGGAAAAGCGATCGTGCATGGAACCCTAAAAGTAAATCGGCCGTGCAAAGCCCCACGTCGCCGTCGCCATAGAGCTACAAACGGGCCGAAGTGATATTGCTACTGATTTTGAAGTGGATACGCGTCGTCTAGCGAGTTAATGTGACGTCACAGAATAAGGATACCCAGAAGGCAGGAATAATACATAGGTACCACGCTCGGGCACATACATAGACCTTCTCACGGACATGATAGCTCGGACCATCTTTCTTTTTAACCGACTTCAAAAAAAAGAGGAGGTTCTCAATTCGACTATATTTTTTTTAATGTTTGTTACCTCAGAACTTTCGACTGGGTAAATCGATTTTGATGATTCTTTTTTTATTTGAAGCTGGTGCTTTCCGTGTGGTCCCATTTTAATTTGGTCCAGTTCTGATGATGAAATCCTTAAGGAATTGAGGGAACTCCTCAAATATTGTAGGCATACCAATAAAGATTCTGGTATTTTCATTTGATGAAGTGTAACTGATGAAAAAGTCCACAGATTGCCACCGGAACTCCTCAATGCTAACTACTAAACAAGTTAATTAGAATTTTGTCTATTTTTCGGTTAAGTTGGTGGGCGGGGCTTGTCACATGACACGTTTGGAGAGGCACAATATTAGTTAAATGCATAAGTGTAGTGACGCGCTTCTATTTATCCAATTTCTCACTCACAGTCTTTTGGGTATGGTTATTTTCCTAATTATATCATCTTTGACTTCGTCTAAAACCTCAATAATAACAAATTTAAGCACAGAATTTACGATTTCATTACGTGGTTGATCGTCCATCTTAAGTGAACTAATAAGCTTAACTACTTAAATACGTTTGAACATGTACTTAAATATAAGTCACTTAAAGTTTCCTTCTGCAGCCACCTTATTTTGTGGTAACGTGTAGTCGGCTCTGGAGCTCGGAGAATTTGTTGAACTCTTAGGGCTCTTTCAAATGAGGCGTTTCGTGCCGGACCGCTGTCGTGAGTTTTCATATGAAACGCCAGCCGCACGACTGTTTAATATGGAACGCAGTGCAAACGCATGACAGTGGTCCGACACGAAACGCTTAATTTGAAAGAGCAAAACATAAAACGTTAAGTTAAGGTTAAGTAAAAGTGTGCAAAATCCGAAACATACTTTACCTAACCTGGGAATCAAACCCAGGACCTTTGGCTCGCCACTCGGCTACTGTTGACCCTTTGTCAGACAATTACTCAAGTTTGTAAAACCTTCAGTTTCTAAATTTCTTTTATTTACTAGTGGTATGTATATATAAGGTCACATTTTATCAACTGCAAATATTTTGAGGATAAATTCAACAACATAATTATATTAACTATTTTTATGAAAAAACCTTAAATTTTTATACGCTAGTTTTTAAGAAAAACGCCAAAAGACATTTCGATTAAAAAGTAAAATAAAGCACTTTCGGTAGTTTCAATTCATAGGAGCCGAAACAGAGAGGCCGCAATGCCTTCACCGCTTACACGTGCCCGTAGCTTGACTCAATGGAGCCAACAGAGAGGCCGCTCTTAAAAATATTACAATTTTTGTGTCAGGAAAAGTAAAAAAAAACTAGCCCGATTTTTTTTAAATGCTAGGGCCTTATTTCACTGATATAATTAGATGTCTTGTCAAAATATTTGCAGTTGAAAAAAAAATACTTTAGGTATATATACCTATGTATTTCAAGTATTTTTCTTTTAATACCAAGTTACTTTAAACTGTAATGTTACGAACCGATACAGTCACTTATTTATAATTGGTTGTCTATAATATGTAGTGTATTTTGTAACCTCTAAGTGCCTTATAAATAAACAAAGAATAAGGTCCGAGTTTAATGTAAATTAAATTAAATTCCGTGTTTTGTTCCTGTCATGTAAACCTCATTTCAAATTAGAGAAAAAGAGACAAAACAGGAATATGTGTAAGGCAGTAAAAGTATAAGTAACGTTAATATTTTCGTGCATTAAAGAAAATTAAATAAGAACCGGTAAATACGATGTGAATTTAGATTTGCTTCTAGCTTTAATCAGCGCGCTGAGGACGGGTTCAGCCCGCCTCTCGCCTTCGAGACATCGAGTTAATTATCTGAAGTTATTTTGTTAGTTTTATCAATTTACGTGCTAATATTTTGATATTGGTAAGTGAAATGATTGCGAAGATGACTTTCATAAAATGCTGAAATGAATCTTAATTACTCATTTCCGTTTCAGTTTCAAAAGCAAGCTTTAAAGTGTGGGGAGGGGAGACTGATTATTTTTCAAATAATTGTTAATAATTTATGTTAGTGGATGAGGGAAAAATTTAAAGAAAAATCTTTATTACGCAGTTTGCATATTTTACCTAAAAATGCTCTAAATTACAATGGTACTCTTTATGAAATATGCGGAAAAACGAAAATAACCTTACCATATACCTTACCTAAGGACTATATGTTTTTGGAAAAATTAAACATCATTACTTATTTAGACATTTTTAACGCTATTTACGAGAAGTAACTGTGTACGTTGCCACATACTTAATAACATTGCACTGTTTTAAATTGAAAAGATCATTAATCGAGTCTTGACCATTCTATCCATACATATCAATAATGAAGGTCAGCTAAAATATTGACCTGGAGATTTTCAAGGCAAGGGTTAACAGCCATTTTCTAGGCAAGTATGCCACATCCTAGGCCGCATCACACTTACCATCAGTGATGAGATCGCGGTCAAATGCTTGCCTATAATATTTTTTTTTAAAACTGTCATTATTTGCCAATGCCATGTCTAAACATTGCAACACTGTGGCCGCATCACATCGTAATTAATATCTCAGCGAGCGATACTCAAAGGTTGTCGATATAAATATTCATCGATCTGCCTCCTCAGATACGATCTCCATTAACCAGCTAGTTAGCGATGTACATTCGTTATTCGTTACCCTACATTCCTGAAACATTAATTTAACACTTGGCGCCGGAGTTTCTTAGCTTTGCCTGTCCTTCAGGAAATGTGTTTCAATTTGGGTATTTAGATTTTAAGGTAAGCTTTCAGTGAAGTAATCACTGCTTCGCTTTTCATTTGTTTACGCGGATTCTGAGCCTTTGATTTGGATTAGTAGAAAGCAATGTATCTTAGTAGCTATATCATCGTCCTGTTAATGTTCACATAGGACTTAGATGTACGGCACACATAGCCAGTAGGGCAGTAATAAGGACAATATTGCCCACGCCTATCAGTCGCATTGTCCACAGTCTTTGTTAGTAAAACTTCGTCATCAGCTCATAAAGTCCCACTGCTGGGGCACGAGCCTTCCCCATGGACGGATAGGGAGAACGGGCCATAAACCACCACGCGGGCCCAGTACGGATTGGTGGTTGTTAACGACTACTAATGCAGCCGAGATCAACGGCTTAACGTGCCTTCCGAAGCACGGAGGAGCTCGAGATGATAAATTTTTGGTCACCCATCCGATGACCGGCCTTTGCGAAAGTTGCTTAACCTCAACAATCGCAGACCGGGCATGTTAACCATCGAGCTCCTAGTAAAACTTAAGTAAAGCATTTTGCATTAATTTTAGGAATTTGAATCAGTATCAATCGTGATAAACGTATAGTAAGGTCATTTTATCGAATATCATAAACCAGAGTAGCGAACTTGTAACAATAATCCTAACACTATAATATGTATTACGATTGATCCCTTCCACTCGTATCCAAATTTAATCGATGACTATTTGTCGGTGGAAATTATCGAACGGTGTCTTCTAAATAAATAAATTGTAAATAATGCAAAAACAATATTACGTTTCAACGTATAGTAAGGTTATTTTACCGAATATCATAAACCAGAATAGCGAACTTGTAACAATAATAATATGTATTACGATTGATCCCTCCCACACGTATCCGAATTAATCGATGACTATTAAGTTGTCGCTGGACATTATGTTTCATATAAATTATTTGAAATTTAAAAATCGCACCTTGATTCATATCAATAAGTTATAGAATTGGACCACCTGCAATCGAAAGACAGACAGGCAAACCAGGGTACTGTGCAGTAACGTGCATAAAAACGTGATATTTAAAGTTAAACCTCTTTGGAGACCTTTCAAAGCATAATATTTGAGTAATCGGCTGCTATAACAGAGATGAGCATTTAACTAAGATTCAAGGAAATTGAAATTTTATAAAATAAGTTTTATAAGTTATTTCGTTCAATACGCAGGTTTCATGGTCACAAAAAGACTGAGGTATTTTCTAGACTTGACTGTAGCTCGTCACATAATACATTTTCGACAAATACTGTAAGTCTCTGCGCTCTTAGAATAATAATATAGGTATATTTTAAATCCTAGCAGATCTTTTACATATGTGTTGTGTTGTGATTGTATTTTATTTCAAACTGTAGTTTTCGCATAAACTTTCGCAAACAATGTCAAATATAGAGGTTAAAACTAAGCATGTGACCTGTTTCCTGGGTATCTTAACAAACAGAAACCTAAATATCAACAAATACGTCGTATTAGTAGCTCACGTGATGGCACATTGCACACTAATGTAAAAACAACCTAATCAGAGCCGCATAAGTCCAATGTTCATAAAGCCAAATTTGGTTAATCATCAAATATTTGCGAATTGTAAACATGTGAAAGTTTACACAAATCACATGACATACTGTTTCGTCGCCTGAATATTACGAGAACAAATATTGTAACTGCCACCTGCTTGACAGTGCATTTATCGTTAGTTACATCAGATAAATAAACTTGTACAAGTTTGCTGTGATGTTGCGTGTAATTGTATTGCTTTTAGTGAAAACATATCAACATTGGCTGCCCGCGAATTCAGTCTTTCTCAACTGTCTTTTCATGCCTCCAGGAATATTGTTTCAAAGCACTGGAATAAAAGGTAGAAAATATAACTTTAAGAATGTTGTAGTTTACAAAATATTTTTTATCCTGCACCCATCCAAATCCGAAACCCCGAAAGCTTTCAGCTCGAATTGCAGATTCGCTTCGAGTGCCCAAATTATTGCGAAAATATGGACGAATACAGCAACAGGTTTGTGGAAACTGTGCAAACGGTTGGGTCCAAACTCTTTACAACCCACCGTGCAAAAGAACCAAAAAGTTCTCAGACCATACCCTAAAACTAATGGAAGAGCGGCGCGCAATGGTTCTGCTTTCCTCAGGTGATGCGTCTCAGTTTCGGCGGCTAAATAGGCAGATCTAGAAGTCTTTGACTCGCGACACGCGACGATTTAATACTAACCGTAATGAAGAGGCCATTGAGCGGAACAAAGGCTCAAAAGGGTTCGCAAGAGATCTGGGTATTGGACAGTGCCAACTGACGACGCTGAAAACCGATGACGGCATAACATTCACGGCCAGGTCCGATGTTATGGGAGAGGTCGAGAAGTTCTATGGACAGCTTACACATCCACTCGGCCACCTGTACAAAGCTTAGCTAAAGACCCTAGAGCTAAGTTAACCCGGCACTATACCGAAGACATCCCGGACTTTAGCCTGCACGAGATTAGTATGGTTCTCAAACAGCTCAAGAACGCCAGGGCACCAGGTGCTGCTCCCTATCCATCCATAGGGAAGACTCGTCCAGCTTTGGGGACATAAAATGTGCTGATAATTGAACAACCACAAATCCGCACTGGGCCTGCGTGGTAGTGAATGTACCGTTCGCCCTGTGCTGTTCCATATAAAGCTTGTGCCCCAGGAGGAAGGGGACATAATATTAGCTAGTGATGATTAAGGTGTGCTTCTTCGTTACGGGTAAGCACTTCGACCTCATCTGATATTAAGTGATGGCCGAAGATGAAAGCGCACTTCTACCGAAATCCTGGCTATCTTATCTCTAACTTTTGGAACACAACAATACTACTAACATAAAAAAAAAATTCTACACTCACACCAATTATCTAGCCCAAGAGCAGCTTCGTTATGAAACTCATTATATGGTTACTAAACAACGGATAAACATACTTAAAATACTTAAATACATATTTATTAAACATAGAAAACACCCAGACCCGAGACAATAATTTCTAAATTGACCCGACCGGGGATCGAACCCGGGACCTCAGAGATGGCGACTCAATGAAAACCGGTGTACAAACCACTCGACCAAGGAGGTCCTCAACATTGATCTTATGGCGACAACGTGTTCAGTACCAACCCTCATTGGGCAAGCCAGATGGCTCGATCTTCCCACATATGGGAAGATTACAGTGGATTATTATGTTTATAGTATGGAGATGATGATCTTGCTACAGCAACCGGTAGGAAATTGTTTGCGAATGACAAGCTACTCAGTCATAACAAATATGTAGACAGTCTTATCGATACCGAAAACTATGTTGATCGCACGTGATTTTGTTGTGTACTAAGATACAAGCAGATATAATATCTCAACAAATAATCACACAACATTGTATTCAATTGACAATTGATTGATTGACGACCTCCTTGGTCGTGTGGCTTGCACACCGGTTTTCATGGTGTCGCCATTTCTGAGGTCCCGGGTTCGATCCCCGGTCGGATCAATTTAGAAATACCTGTTTTTCTAAATTGTCTCGGGTCTGGGTGTTTCCTATGTATAATAAGTATGTATTTAAGTATATTAAGTATGTTTATCCGTTGTCTAGTTAACCATTTCTCGAGTTTCTTAAGAAGCTTTTCTTGGGGCTAGATAATTGGTGTGTGGGGAAAAAAAAAAAAAAAAATTGCCAAGTATCAAACTAATGTTAGTAGAGAGGAATGTCTGTGTGAGTGTAAAGATGAACGCACACCTGGCGTTGGTGACGTCATCAGCTGCGGCTTGGGGAGTTCGGCCGCTTCAGGTACTGCGGCGACTGCGGCGCGGGTAGGTGTGCGAGGTTGCACAGAACTTCATTAAAGAATTCGAATGCGGCGACTGCGGCGGGCGCCTGCGGTGCGGCCAGGTGTGCGTTCACCTTAAGACTTATCACCAGTGATCGGAACCAAGGTACGGAGTCGCCAAGACAGGACTAAGAGTGGTTAATGCCACCAACTGTTGTTAAAATATTTTTAATGACTTTCTATTGACAAACTATCAATTTTTAAAACAATTTTCTTGTAAAAAATCTTGTTAATGCCGACGTTGAAATTGCTATAAAACATAACTATACGTAATTTCGATTCGACACAAATAAATAAACAAGATTTTGGTGGTTTTGACCACACTAGTCTTTGTCTTGTCGGCAATACTAGGTAAATTAGCCCCCTTCATTCCGATATAAACACTGATTATCATCATAATCAACCTTTAAAAACCCAATACTGTTCAGTTTCCTCACATGAAGAACAGCACACAGGGAGATCAGATCATAATCAATAACACTTGTACAGTTAGCAGCAAACGTCGCTTAGCACTTGAGGATGCTAAAATCAAAGGTGACATTTACAAAAAAAGAAGTATAAATATAACATTTGAAAAAAATACTTTGTCACTGGCTAAATGTGCTGAGAGGAGCAAAAAGCTTCATCTGTCACTCCATTAGTGGCGGGGTGACAGATGAAAATCTTTTTTGCATCTGTCACCCTGGTGGGCAAAACGGGGTGACAGATGGGAATATTTCCTTGATAGCATAGTAGTAAACGAGCTCCGTCTGCAGTTGTTGAAACTAAGCAACTTTCGCAAAAGCAGTCGTTAACAACTAGCAATCGGCACTAGGTCGTCGTGGTGGTTTATGGCTCATTCATCATCATCATCATCAGCCTACACACGTCCACTGCTGGACATATGCCCCTCAAAGTGCACGCCACTGAGCACGATCCGCGGCTACTCTCATCCAGCTCTTGCAAGCCACCTTGCGAAGATCGTCGTTCCACCTAGTCTGAAGGCGTCCTACACTACGTTTGCCGATACGCGGTCTCCACTCAAGAACTCGTTTACCCCAACGGTTATCGGTTCTGCGGCTAATATGGCTGGCCCACTGCCACTTCAGCTTGCTAATCCTGTGGGCTATGTCGACGACTTTGGTTTTCTCTCGGATCACCTCGTTCCGGAGCCGATCCCTCAGAGAAACTTCAAGCATAGCCCTTTCCATAGCTCGCTGAGCGACTTTAAATTTGTGGACCAGGCCTACCGTGAGTGTCCACGTTTCGGCTCCGTATGTCATGACGTGTAGGACGCACTGATTGAAGACTTTCGTCTTTAGACTCTGTGGTATAGGTGACGTAAAGACCCGACGTAATTTCTTATATGCAGCACAGCCTAACTGTATCCTTCTGTTGGCCTCTTTCTCGAAGTTGTTTCTACCCAACTGCAGAGTTTACCCGAGGTAACATACTCTTCGAGAATACTGCCTTGAATTGCATTCGGTCCTGGAATGGCATGTTCGTTTAACATTATCTTGGTTTTGTCTAAGTCCATCCAGAAACGGATGCATAGAGAAGAATCAGCTAGGCCGTTCAGCATGTATTGTAGATTTGCAGGATTCTGTAACGTTTTGGCCGATAACGATGACGATGTCGTCCGCAAATCGCAAGGTGAGATGCATTCACCGTTGATGTTTAATCCCACGTCCTTTCCAGTCCAGTGTCATAAACATCTTCCAAAGCATTTGTGAACAATTTAGGGGATATAACATCCCCTTGTCTCACACCACTATGGCCCATTCTCCTGTGGTATTTCCATCCATTAGTTGGGACATAAAATTACCTGATAATGAATTAATGTTCTAACCATACGAAGCCACTATTAAAAATATAAGAGTGTTACACTCTGAGTCTATTTTAGTGTTTATTGTGAAAGACAATCTATTAATGTGCTGTGACCTCAGTAATGACCGAACATTGTTTTGGATAATGTTGTGTACAATTTAAGGCTTTCAGACTCATCAATATTTCTTGTTGTAGCTGTATTTTTTTGCCAGTAAGCTGTTTTTGTTCCTATTGAAATAAAAAAAATAAAAATAAAAAAGGGGAAAAAAACTATAAAATGAAGATCTATGGGTGTGGCATTAGTCGTCGTTCTCGAGCGCTTGCGATCGGTCGCCATGCCGTTAGCTTTGCGGAAGTAGATTATTGTAATTTACAATGTCTGCCGTTGTGAAATGTAATACGTGTAATATAGTCATTAATGAAGTGTTAGCATTCATATGCAATAAAATTGATGTTATGGACGAACAAAGTATTTCGCAAATATGTGAAACTGCTTTTTCGGAAGGTGATATTGTTAATGCAAAAACGTTGCTGTTTGAATCAATCCCTGCGAGTAAAAAGAAGACGCGGAAGAGGAAGGGGAAAACTGTCCGTGACATTGACGACATCATCTGTCTCCTGAAGGAAACTGATCCTGAAATTATACCTATTTTTGTGGCGCGTGAGCTGCCGAAACTTCCACCTGTGCTATTTGATCATCTTGACGCAACCCGTATTTTAAAGGTTTTAGTGAAATTGAGACAGGATGTAGACCGTATTACTAAGGAGTATGCGACTGTGGAAGATATGAAAGCTTTGAAATCAGACATCCAACAGCAGCAGTCGTTTCAAAACCAAACAAACCGTATCAATACAAAACGAGGTGCCTGTCTAATTAACAGCTTTGAATATGATAGTGGCCCTGCGGGGTTGTTCCCGCTTAGTAATGAAAAGCAGTTATTAATTAATAACTCAAATCGCGAATTAGTTTTTGAAAATTTAACCGCTGAGGGTACCGCTGCAATTGCAACGCCACAATTGGAGGGAAGCGCGGCAGGCGGCCAGCTGTGCGCGGTGACCCAGTTATCGTCGTTGCTTCCGCCGACGTCATGCGCACCATCCCCCTCGCCCCTGCAGCCGTCTCCGCCGGCGAACGAACCGTTAACTACGTTTGTCGCTACGACGAATTTAACAGAAAAGCGGAGTGTACACACACCACCTAGATCTTTTGCGAATGTAGCCAGCGCAGAGGGAAAATGGAAGCAGGATAAGGTTTCGGAAGAATGGATACAGGGACAGAGGAAACGGTTAAGAAACCGGTTTACAGGAAATAAGGGAAAAGCTGTTGTGAATGCGGATACCAACTTTAGAGCAGCTGATATTAAATTACCTATTTATGTTTATAATGTATCGAAGGAGTGTACTGAATGTGATATTATGAACTACATTATGAGTAAAACAAGTTTAAATGTAACTCTAATAAAATGGAACACGAAACAGGCTAAAAATTACAACGCTTTTAAGATTTTCGTGCCTGAAAATAAGCTTAACACTTTCTTGAGTGATGACTTTTGGCCAGAGGGAGTATCCTTTCGTCGCTTTATTACCTTTCGACGTAAAAAGGAGCGCGAGGAAACTAATAAACAACTTTAATGAATAATACAACTTTGAAGCTTGTTACATTTAATTGTAAGAATGTTGTAAGATCGACGCAGTGTGTGAGAACCCTGTGCCAGACAGCAGACGTAATCGCGTTACAGGAAACCTGGCTGTTGCCGCACGACGTGCCATACCTAGGTACCATCGACGACGGGTTCGCGTTCACTGGCAACTCTGCCGTGGACACGTCGGCACTACGTACTACGGGGCAGACCTTACGGTGGTGTGGCGCTCCTCTGGAGGAAGGCGGTGTTCCCTTGTGTCTCTGTTATACCGTGTATCAGTGTGCGTCTTGCGGCTATTAAAATAGTACACAGTGATCGATCGATTGTAGTTATATCAGTCTATATGCCTACCGCGATGCAGATAACTTGATTGAATTTACGGAGTGTCTTAGTGAAATACATGCATTGATTGAAAGTAGCGGCGTCGAATCGGTTTTCGTACTCGGAGACTTTAATGCCCACCCAGGTGAGTTATTTTCAAATGAACTATTGAATTTCTGTGGTGAGCAATCATGGACTTGCGTAGATATGGAACTGTTACCGCTGGACACTTTTACGTTTGAAAGTGACGCTCACGGCAGCCTGCGCTGGCTTGATCACTGCGTAACTACTAGTGCGGCACGTCACTCCGTCTGTAGTGCGACCGTTTTGTACGGTACTTACTGGTCTGATCACAGTCCTTTATTAGTAGAATGTGACATGCATCTGATAAGGCCGAAGTCAAATGCTCCTAATACTAAATGCAATAAAATTATTTGGGGCGACAGGGACTCTGAACAGACCAGGCAGTATTCAGAACTTTGTAATTCAGAATTAAGGAAGATAGATTTTTCTGTAGAGTTCACAAACTGTGCAGACAAATGTTGCTTTGATGAGGGTCACAGGAGAGTTTTGGATCAAATTTATAATAATATAGTGCGTATACTTGGTGAGGCTGCTGTATATAGCTGTAGGGGTCCTAGGGTGTGGAGGTATAAATCTGTGCCAGGCTGGAATAGACACGTGAGTGATGCACACAGGGCGGCTCGGCTGTCTTACCAAAACTGGTTATTGTTTGGGAAGCCTAAGAATGGTTATATTTATAGCAACATGTGTGAAACGAGACGGTCTTTTAAATCCAGACTAAAGTTTTGCCAAGATAACGAAAAACAGATAAAGTTGGATATAATAGCGCGGCATCATGCTAATAACCATTTTAGTAAATTTTGGAAAAACACAAACAAGTTAAGTCCGAAACCGAGTCTGCCTGTGAGTGTGGCGAGCGTGCATGAGCCTCGAGATATAGCCAACCTGTTCCAAAGACAATTTGACGTAGAACCATCTCTCACAACCATGGCTGATCACATGCTCGATGCTGAAAAAGTTTCTGAAGGCGCTATTAGTGTTCGATTTTTTGCTAAGGATGTAGCTTCCGTCATACAAAAAATGTGCCGCGGTAAGTCGCCAGGGCATGATGGCCTCAGCATCGAGCATTTTAAATATGCTGGATTTCATCTAGCAAGGGTGCTTGCTATGTTTTTTAGTTTGTGTATTGGTCACTCTTATTTGCCTAAAGATCTTATGTACACAGTTGTGGTCCCTATTGTAAAGAATAAGACGGGGGACGTTTCGGACGTAGGAAACTACAGACCGATATCGCTGGCTACTGTAATAGCCAAGGTTCTGGACGGTCTGCTTGATAAACACCTGGCTAGACACATTGACCTTCACGACTCGCAATTTGGTTTTAGATCAGGCCTTTCTACCGAAACTGCCATTTTGTGTCTCAAGCAGACGGTTCAATATTATACAGCTAGAAATACGCCTGTCTACGCTTGTTATTTGGATCTGTCTAAAGCTTTTGACCTAGTGTCGTATGAAATTTTATTCAAAAAGCTGAAACAGGAGACTTCTGTACCGCTTGATGTCGTGGCAATCTTGAGGTATTGGTACAATAACCAAGAAAATGTTGTTAGATGGGCGGGCTCGCACTCGGATGTGTACAGGTTGGGCTGTGGCGTAAGGCAGGGGGGCTTGACTTCGCCACGGCTTTTTAATTTGACATAAACCGGCTGATCGGTGAGCTCAGCAGCACCAGCATTGGATGTCACATAGATTGGGTATGCGTAAACAATATCAGTTACGCGGATGATATGGTGTTGCTGACCCCATCGATCAGTGCCATGCGCAGACTGCTTCATATTTGTGAACAATATGTGACAGCTCAGGGACTCAGATACAATGCGAAAAAGAGTGAAATAATGATCTTTAAGGCCGGAAGAAAATCCTATTCCATTGTACCACCATTGTATCTGTGCGGCACCCCTCTGAATAAAGTGGATCGGTTTAAGTATCTGGGTCACTGGGTTTCTGATGACATGTCTGACAATCTGGACATAGATCGTGAGCGCCGAGCGCTGTCCGTGCGCTGTAACATGCTGGCCTGCAGGTTTGCGCAGTGTACTGATCAGGTCAAGATCACCCTGTTTAAGGCCTATTGCCAAACCTTTTATACCTCCAGCCTGTGGGTGAAGTACACGCAGCGCGCGTACAGTGTCTTGAGAGTACAGTACAACAACGCGTTTAGGATGCTGTTTGGGCTGCCTCGCTATTGCAGCGCTTCAGCAATGTTTGCTGAGTGGCAGGTTGATGGTTTCCACGCCATCATTAGGAAGCGTTGCGCCTCACTCATGGGGCGACTGCGGGGCAGCCCGAACCATATCCTGAATGCGTTGTCTGACCGCTGGGACTCACCGATGCTGAAACATTGGGTGCGACTACACACCGTCCTCTAACGCTGGGTGGTCGTATCCAGTGCGCCAAGCTCATTTAAAGTGCATTTTAATTTTTGTCATGTAACTAACATTAGTGTATAAGGTCTATTGTAATTACTAACAATCTATGGAATTATTCTGAAATAAATACTTATTATTATTATTATTATTAATGTGCTAACCGTACGAAGCCACTAATTTTTTTCTTTTTTTTTCTTTTAGTTGTTGGCTTTGTGCGATTAGCACATTTAGCCAGTGTCAAAGTAATTTTTCTTACAAGTAATACCTAAATAAACAATGTTTCCTTATATGATGATGATGAATGATATTAGAAATGGGAAGTGAGAAATGATATACCCCCAACCCCTCGAGTATCTCAGTAAAGATGTGGGGCTTTACTAAGTCCTCACGCTAGCTTCTTGAGAGAATTTGAAAAGTAACGTTGCACTGTTTTGTTTCATTTGCCAACACTTATGCACACTCACGAACACTTAACGGTTAATAATACACAATTATTTCACATTAATATTCCACATAACATAACACAAATTTTAGAAAATAAAACAAAACCGCAGACATGACGCTTCATTTTCCCGCCAAGAAGTCTCGAAGCCACTAATTAAGTAAGGGAAAGAACCATAAAATGAAGAAGGGTGTTGCAACAGAAACAAGTGAGAAGAGAACCGTTAAGAAATTAGCTTGGTTCGGTACACAGGCAATTCATCATTTAGGATCCGTCGCGCGGAATATCAGGCGCACAAATGAAGCGCCGCGCCGCGGACTCGGGCGGAGCTAATCTCAGCAATAAATATGGCTCCTTTAACATGTACCGAATCTTCAGCGGCGTAAAGGAGTGTTCACAATCGCTTTCTCGTTAGCGGTAACATGGTTTGCATAATTCATTTTATGCCTTCCTTCACCAGTCTGTGGAAGTTTAAGGACGTAAAATAATGGTGAGTTGATTGGTTACAAATTCAATACCTATGAATTTCTAGTTCTTGTTAAAATTCTTGTTAATCTTTTCACCGCCCAACTATCCTACACGCGATGTCCCGCTGTACGCCAACGTATAAATGTATTTTAATAAAGTAGGTACAAAGAAGAACTTCTTTAGAAGTGCTAGCGTGGACGGCACGAAAATCTCGAACTTCTATAGAAGTTGTTGGTGGTAAAAAGGTTAATATTTTGTTTTATTAACTTTTACTGTGTGAAGGTTATTCTCTAATAAATAATCGTAATAGAAACCCATATTTCGGTCTTAACCCGTGCTATGTGAATACTAAAATATGGGTTTCTTTAAATCAAAGGTGAAGAAGCTAGTTGCGAGTCGGCAAGTCGAGGACGGTACAGTCAACAGCAAAGCTAACTGATGATTGGTCAAGTTTCAAAATATGAAATCAGTATGAAAATCAAAACTTTTTAAACGCATATCGAAAACCTTCGAGTGTCTACTAGTACCTGCAGACTTTGACTGTAGTTATATAGAAAGAACCGACTTACACTATCGAAACTTAATTTTGAAATATAGTAAACAAGATCTACTTTTGCTGTTGACTGTACGATCCTGCTTCATTAGCTGTCTTTGTATCTACGAGTGTATGCCGCTTCCACTTGACATCTCAGTCGTATGCCTACTAATCCTTATAGAAATAAGTTGAAACTAATCAGTATAATCAAAAACAACTCAATCGCAATCTGCACGCTTTCCTACATTTAATCTCTACATCTATGGGACTCACACATTAATAAGCAATTTCAGGAAACGCAAGCACAGATCTTAGATACGACACGCCCTGTCGTCGCGGCCAGGGTGAAATCGCGGCTTTACAATACTTGGTGATAACGACCGCCAGTCTCAAGGAGGCCGATTTCAGGAATAAAAACTTTTCTAAAATGGCTACAGGTAACCGCTTAACAGTAATCTCTTGCGTAAATCTTTGAAGGAGGGCGCATACTGTTTATTTCTTTTTTTTTCCGTTATAGGTATATAGCCTCGTTGGTCTTGAAACTCGTCTCGTATTTCAACTTCTACCACACTACACTAAGGTGGTAACGAACTGTCTCTCAAAAAAGGTTGGTGCTTTATATACAACTTAATCTTAGGGCACCAACTTTAACGAGCACATTTACATACCCCCCTGCAGAGAATCAAACTCAGGACCTCCGGTTCTAAGACCACTAAAAGCAGTCAAAAACTATATTTTTACTGAATTCTATTTACTGAATATTTATATAAAAAATCTTAAAAATGTTGCAAGGAAGTAAGTTTAAAAACTCATTGAGAATGGCTGTTCAAATATTATATTTTTCTTACTAAACATTTTCAAATGTAGGTAGATGTGCCCGTATGCTCGCAGACTGATTACATATCCGACTCCAATATTTAATGTAAGATGACACAGATGCACTACACAATATTTAATCTAGCAAATAAATTTTAATTGATAATAGATAAAAAAAGTTCAACGATCTTGCAATTCTGTGCATGTCTTATAATTATATCAGATACACAATCAGCGTGTTATCGGGGAACAATAACTTTATGTAAAATTTTAATCCTCTAGCAAACTTGGTGCAATTGGGTCGGCCATATAAATATATGCTTGCCCTGCAGTATTCAGACTGAGATTAGCAAATCAAACATTGAACAAACAGCAACAATTATTTTTAGCAACGTATTGCTTGTTAATACTACTTTCACGTCGAAACGTTGCAACGATACGATGTATTTTCTTGCAAAGAAATAAATTTGAACGCTTGAGAATTTTATTAGAGCTTATTGTTTTTTAAAGTTTACACGAACACTACACATTGAAATGAATGTCCGTGGTTACAGGGACCACGGACCCTGCAAAGGGTTCGAAACGTCAGGATAAACATTAATTAAACCTAATGCATAAAATAAACGCGAGTAGATCCATAAATGTAGTTTTATTTCAATTTATTAAACCTACTATTTATAATCAGAAAAACGAAATGTTTATTTAATTTAATCTATTAATATAAATAAATATAAATATTAAAAATCAATTCTTCTCTCAGCTTAATGCCACAGCCTAGCCAAAAAGTCAAAATCAGCCAATCAACTATCCTATTCAATCGAATACTAGTTACCCCGCTTTTTATCGTCACTAAAACGTTTTGATAAAAACGTATGCAGTCGGTACAACTGGCTGGTAATTATCTACCATGATAAATAGCGTCAATATTACAAAAAAAAAATTTTTTTTGTGTAAAAGGAGGTTGATGTTACAAAGTACCTAAATATGACCTAAATACTACTTTTCTATTTTTGTTTTAACTGTCACCGCTCATTTGTTTTCTTTTTGTTCTTATCGTGCTTGAACTGCTATTTAAATTGGTACGCTACGTTTTCCTCATTATATTTCACTCGCAATAACTTAATAATTACTTTACATGTATCTTTCCTTAAATACAATGCTACTTTCTTTACGCCTCCTTTACAGTCCTGATTAAATTAAAAAAAATACTAAACAACGTAAATAAATCTACTGTGTTCTTGTTTGAATAGCTTACGTGATATTTTAATACCAAAATGATATTCCTAAAAGATGCCTTGTGATGTTATAGTTCGGGACGGGAACCTTGCCCATCTTATTTGCTGATCCGAGACATGAATAATGCACAAAGGGAATAAACCAAACTCCGGATTATAATTTGGTATTGGAATAGTGTTTTTATACCAGCATTAGCGGTCGGCGATACATAATGCTAGCAATGATAAGTAAATAAATAAAGGTCATTTAAAACTAGAACAAATATAAATATAACTATTTGAACTATCATCGTCACTTTCATTAGAGAAAATTAACGGGATTCTTACCATGTTTATTAACTAGTGGTTGCCCAGTGGTCGAAATTCGACCGTAATTTTATTAAGGCTGCACGGATTGTATCCTAAGCAATGAAAAATTAAAAAAAATAGATTGTGAGTTTAGATTGGCATCGACAGATTTCGGCCGCTGCTCTTCCATTTTTGAAAATTTTGAAAGAATACATATTATGCGTGTGTGTCAAATACATATTAGGGTAAGTCCGGGAGAGATGGCCGTAGTTTTTATGAGACGCTATAAAATTTAAACTATTGGTAATTTTTCCCAAATATTTATTTTAAATCAGTCTTTAATCATTTAACCATTCTAAAACACAACATAATCAACAAATTCTAATCAAATAAAATTATTATAAAAACATAACTATAAGTCTCCATTGGCCATCTCTCCCGAGATGTTCGGGAGTGATGGCCATAGTAGTAGGGGGATGATGGCCAGTACTTTATTTTACTCTTTTTTTATTTTTCTGCTTCTCTAATTTTTTTTTCTTTTGGCCACATTTTGAGCACATACTGTCAAACTCGGTACAGTTTTCATGAACCCAAAATGAACAAATGACACATTGCAACCAGTCCTCAATAAGTTGGGTATTGTAATAATTCTCCCCACATCCAGCACAGTTGTCTTGTTCATTTTCAGTATCAACATCTGAGTCGCAATATATTGGTTCTTCTTCGTCCTCACTACTTTCTGAGATCATGCGAACAGCCTTTCGCTTTCTAAATACCATAGTTTTATCAGTCTTATTCTCTTTTTTTATTATTATTTATTCTTTTTTAATTTTTGACTTCTCTTCTTTAGCATATTTTTGTTGATCTTTGGCTTTTCTTACCTCTATGTGAGATTGAGAAGTTAAAAGAGTACCTACTTGCTTTGACCGTTTTCTTGCTTCAACAGGTTTCTGTGGTATTGGGGAAAGTTCTTTCAGGATTAGAGATGGTATAAATCCTTTATCAGGGTTTTCCACGTCAACCTCGTTATAGAAGCACCTAAAGTTATTTCTTTTGATTTTCAGGGTGTCGTAAATCCAATTACGGCGCGTTGTAACTGCTTTTCGCTTGTAGAGATTCGGCAACTGCAATAAAATAGTGAAATATTAAATTAAACATCATAAACAAAATTAATAATAAGGCCATCTTTACCGGAACACATTAGGCCATCTCTCCTTAATTGACCGGTAGAGATGGCCATATCGATATAAAAATTAACGACTAGGCATAGACAAAAATTTTGAGGTTAGAACACAGTACATTGATCATACTAAACATGATAAAACATAATAAGCATAAGTTTCCATTGACATTTTTTCACCACGAGGTAAGATGTAAGCCCTTTAAAAAATAAATTCACTTTTGAAAACAAATAAACTGCTTTTTACTTACTTTTTGATTTAATTTTACTATAACTTTGCATGTGCTGCTAATGGCCTCCGCTGACCGAAGCGAACTAAGCGTAAACTAGCGCCATGTAGCTATTAGTTTCGAAAATAATTGAACTGGCCATCTCTCCCGTACGGCCATCTCCCCCGGACTTACCCTATACATAGGTAGTGTGTGTAATGTTTGTATTATTGATTTAATGTATTTTTATGCATAATTTAAAAAAAAAATCTGTACTCCTTCTCTATATAAACTATAAGTGTGCGAAATTTCATACTCCTCCGTCCGCGCAATTTTCGTAAAAAGGGGTACAAAGTTTTTGCTTCACGTACTAAATTATATAGATGAGTATCCGAACAACCCTCAGATAATTTCGACAGAATGCCACTACGTAGGTACTCTAGATTGGTGAGAGAAGCGATTGAAATTACGAAAATCAAAAATTTCAATCCATTTCATTTCAAAAATGAAGATGGGTTAAAATTTTCGCGTGTCTGGAATCCAGTGATAAATCTGGTTAAAAAACGCAAAAACAACAATAAAGCCGTATCGCGTTCTGATACCTTGGTGAGTGTAGTGTGTCGTGAGCAATATCCAGTGAATAGTGACTTAGAAACCAGTGGTACGGGCATCGAGCGTAAAAAACGACTATGGAAGAGGGCTCGTTTTTCGATCGATCGTTTTATCTGCTCATAAAAACCCACCCGCATTAACTTCAGTCATTCCGTGATCATGTGGCGCATGCATCTGTGCCGAAATATCGGATACTTACATATAATAAACACGGTAAGAATCCTGTTACTCTAATATATAAACATATCCCTATCCTATCCTATCCCACTGCCGAGCAAAGGCCTCTATCATAGAAATCAAGTCATCGCAAGAACGCCTCGGTGGCTGAGTAGAAAAGAGCTACGCTACGATACACTAAAATACGTTCCTAGCACGGTCACGTTATGATACGGTCAAGTGGGTGGAGTCTTAATTGATAAAACCGTTCCCCCAAAACCCCACGAGGGGATGATTATATTTATATAGCGAAGTAGTTCAAAAATTTCAATTTTTTATTCATGCTGAGTTCTTAAGAGAATTAAAAAAGTGATATTGCGGTTTTTTTTTGCAAACTCCTTTGCACCTCTGAACACTTAACGCTAAACAAGTAATCGTTAAATAGAATACAACTATAATTTTAAAAATAAAACAAAGTTGCAAGTATGACTCTGTATTTTTCCGCAATGAATCTTTACATTTCGATTTTTTTTTTTACATTTACTAATCTGACGCAGACGACACAATTGTCAATGTCTATTTGTCGTCTTTGATTTACTACATAAAAAGATAGCACCTTTCTTTTTAAATACGGCAAGGCTGCATCATCGCAACATCAATGTAATACTGTCGCTTTAACTTAATTACTGATGTAGACCTGAGGTGAGATAATCAATTAAACTCTATCAAGCATCAAAATTGATTGCCGCTGACGTGTAGAGTATCCAAGATAGGTAACGTTAATACAGGCAGCATCATATTGAACGATGCATTAATCATGGTCGAAAATATCATGGCCTTTGAAAAATATGTCTTGTTGCTGTTGTGTTAGAGCATGTTTTTGGCTAACACTTTATCGTTTATGATGTAGCAAAAAAAACTTATATTTGCTAATGTAAAGATTGATTTGACGAAAGTAGATACATACATACGAGTAGGACATACAATCACGCCTGTCTCCCATAGGGAATGCAGACACCACTTCCTGCCACTAGCTACGGTTCTTACTAAAGTATGTTGTGATGATTGTAAATAATTCATATGATGTGCGAGACGTCATTAGGTTATATAAACGTTTACTTCTATATACTTAAAACATTCATTTTCATGCAAGACATACTACGACATACTACGCCGTATGATTGTAAACAGGCACCTAAGCAATTGTTTTAAAAACTAATTATACTTACTGCCGTACTCACAGACGTCAATTAAGTTCTAATGACAATTACATGTCTTTCCTTCTCTATTTAGCACTATACATAAGAAAGTGACAGCAAGACTTAATTGTCATTAAAACTTAATTGACGTCTCTGAGTACGGCAGTAAGTGCGTTAAAAATCTAATGATAAAAACTTTCCTTTTTTTGCAGTTGTATTTACAGCCTACTTACGATGTTAACTATTTTACAACATGATGATTTCACATACCTATTTAAGTAAATAGATTATAACTGCAGCAGCCGGCTCAAAGGAAATTCAAAGTAAGTAGTAGGTACCGTATTCTCGTATGTACAGGTAGAACTTCCATTAACGACACCATTCGATGTAGCTGCAGTTGAACATTTTGCACGCACAAGAATTATGTTCATTTATTTATTTTTGAACTTTAAACAGCTTTCTATTTGCAAACCAGTTCAAAATTTCATTAAATTCCTTAGTAGGTTACCTCCTTGGCAGCAATGGTTTCGGAGTAAAAAATTTCGTTCCATTTTTAAATACCTAGCACAATAGTTTTCATAAGGTATTCAGAATATTATTATCATTCGGCCGCTTAGAACGACAGCTGTATGAATTTTCAAACAAATTTTTCCGCTCGCTTTTCGCATGTATTTGACCAGTACAGTAATTTATTATTTCGAAGAAGGTTGTCAAAATAATGATTCCATTTTCAAGCATGTTTGAGTAAATCTTTTTACTGAAGTCAACAAGGCTACGTCCAACTGCTGGCTAGCGGTGGCTAGCCACAACCGCAGGCCACATCTGTGCCGTCAGACGAGTCGCACGGGTGGACGCAGCCTTAGTATTGCTTTGTAATTAACTAGTACACACAGATTAACATAGCTACTTTACGAGGTAGCTTATGCCACTGTTTGCTGTAAAGGGGTTTGCTGAAACATTTAGGCTTTAATCACAGACCTTTATAACCATTTGGTCTGTGGCTTTAATAAAAAGTGAATGTCTGGTATTTCTTGTAATTCTTGTACAGTTATATCTGCTACTAAACTTTCAGCTTTCTTCATTGTATTTCAGCTTAGATGAAATAATAAAGTTACTGTAATTCGAGGCATGATTTACCTTACCATGGCCTCGGTTGATATAAATGATTTTAAAAAGACGCCGTAAATAGTTGCCAGACAGTTGATGCCTTAAAAAAAATATATATAAAATAATTAATTGCATAAAAAAAATCATCAGCAGTAATAACAAAATCATATTATTTTAGCTTTCCTAAAAATTAGTTAATAGTAAACAGCTTCCGAAAAATATAAGTCTTCCTGTCAAATTTATCAAGTACTTCAATTGTGCTTCAATAAATTGTTATTTATTTTATTTTTTCTTTTCAGTTTTGATATAAATGTAGCATTGCGAATACAAATATTTTTTTTATAGCTCCTATTCAAATTATTTTGATTTGATTTTACTGTTTTATCTTATCATGTTACTATCGGATCATCAAAACATAACGTTGTTATTATGTTAACTAACATAGATAACACGGTGGTACATAGACAAAACCTTATACAAATTGTGCCCCAATCCGGTCTGATGCCGCTAAACTATAAAACAATTAAAACAAATGTTAATTTAATAAATATCTCCTTTGAAATCACTACTAATCATCTATCTAATACATGCCGGGATACAGGATTGTACATGACCCTATACAGCTCTTATACGATAATAACTTTTATGCAACCTGTTGGCTCCCTGCACCTATATGACTAAAGTACTCAAAGTACTCAAAATAAAGTCCTTATTGAAGCGAAGTATAAAAAAACCTTATCATCCAAGTAAAAGTGCTAAAATTGGGTAAAATGTACCTCGTTCAGGAATGTGCATTTAAGCTCTCGTATTCTAAAGGAAACATCTGCGTCTCTGAACCAAGAACAAAACAAACGGCAATAAAGTTAATAAGGTTGTATTGTATTGCTGTTGGAACTCCTTACTGCCTTCATAGCGGACGGTGCTACCCTTTTGTTAGATGGAGGGCGTACGCCTCATGGCGACTCATACAAAGTTTGAAGTATTTATTTTATTATTTCCCAGTTGTGGAAGGCATGTTGTTGTCTTTGATAGCAGTAATTATTACCTACATTCTCCTTTGGCCAGTCGGGTAACTTTAAGCTCAATGTCCCCATGTGTTAGAAGAGAAATTACAAGTAGCAATACCAATACAATACTGTTATAACTTAAAACTAATATTTGAGATTAAACCCTACTGTTATCACAATACGGTAAAATCTCAAATATCAGTATATTTACACAGAGCATGTCCGTCTATAACCGTTCAACTGCTGGGCTTAAGCCTTCCTAAAAGTAGCTGAAGATAATTTGGAAACCAATCCGCTGACTTACATGGCATAGTTACATTCATAACAGCTACCTGTAGCCTAAACTGAATAAATTATTTTAAATTTTGAATTTTGCCTAACTTGCAAGATCGCAACCCAAACGAACAAGTCACTTAGCTATTAAACATTATTCATTCAGCTTAGTTCAATCGATATTAAGTCTACAGTGTCAAGTTGTAATTAACCTTTACCTTCATACAATACGTTTGACGACAAGGCCCCTATTCATAGGACAGTTTTCTAAATTGGCTTATGACGTTGCTGACGCCGCTGGACGTCAGCGTTCGGTAATGAGCGCGAGTAATCACGTCACGGTAACTCAGCGTTACCGTCACCGACACAACGTCGGAATATAAGCGCTCTATTAATTTCGTATGTCGCATTACAGATACGTTGGTATGGCTGTACGTTAACAGCTGACATGCTTGCTGACTTCAGCTTACTGTGAACCTTAAATCACCATAAAGATTAATTAAGGTTTTCAAAGTATTTGTACTTATTATTTACTGTCATCGCCACAAACGTCATTGTGGCTCCGTGTTCCCAAAATCGCCTACCATTTTTCAAGCGCTCATCGGGAATTTAGTACATTATTGATCGAAGACATCAAGTCTACAGTGTCAACTTGTAAATAACCATCATACAATACATATTGTTTTCTAAAGTTTACGCGAACACTACACATTGAAATGAAACAACTTTTACGGATCTACTCGCGTTTATTTTACATATTACTTATTTAATGTTTATCCTGACGTTTCGAGCCCATTGCAGGGTCCGTGGTCACAAGGAGACTGAGGTGTTGGTCGTCTCATAATTAGTTGGTAGCTTGTATACCCTCATTTAAATTTAATTAGGTGCGTTCCGTTTTACGCAGAAAGAGCTTACAGTATCTTTTGGTCTGGCAGTATGGTGTTGGGGCTGGGATTTAATATTTTGTATGATGGGATCCAGGCTGGTGGTAGATTCCAACCATCTTCTGTATTGAAATTAGGATGTTTTTTAATTTCAATAGCCTCGCGTATCATCCTAGGGATGAATCGTTGTTCTCTAGCAAGTATTTGTGGTTTATCAAATCTGATGTAATGGTTGGGCCCCTCTAGGGAATGTTCGCGTACTGCAGACTTATTTTCGCGCCTATGCTTGACGTTGGCTATATGTTCTTTAACGCGGGTTTCTACACTTCTTTTTGTTTGCCCGATGTAAGAGAACCCACAGTCGCAGTCCAGTTTGTACACGCCTGCATCTTGAAGGGGTATGTTGCACTTGACAGGTCGTAAAAGTTGGTTGATCTTCTTCGGCGGCTTGAAGTAAGTGTTGGTTGAAGCTCGCTTTAAGATATGTCCAATCTTGTCAGTGACACCTTTCATATATGGAAATAAAGCAGGTTGGCGCTCGACTGTGGCTTGTTTATTGCGTTTTCTGTGACAAAGCTGTGGTACTTTCAATTTATTATCCTGTAATACGTTCTTGACATGCTGAAGCTCAGCAGCCAGGTGTTGGGTGTCACAGATGCCGCGTGCTCTCTTAAACAAAGATTTCCCTACAGTAGCCAACTTTCTAGGATGGTGGTGAGAATCACCATTAAGGTACCTATCTGTAAGGGTTACTTTACGATACACAGTGTGACTCAAATTATGGTCCGGATTCCTGATGATAAAAGTATCCAAGAAAGCTAGCTTACTATCTGCCTCTAACTCCATTGTGAATTGTATTTTTGGATGTATGGAGTTAAGATAATCTAGAACCCTGCAACTCTACGGACCCTGCAAAGGGTTCGAAACGTCAGGATAAACATTAAATAAGTAATATGTAAAATAAACGCGAGTAGATCCGTAAAAGTTGTTTCATTTCAACATCATACAATACGTTTAACAATAATGCCCCTATTCATAGGACAGTTTTCTGAAACGCCTGAAGGTAATTTTTTTTTTTTTATACTTAGCTCGGCAAATGACTCCAATCCCACCTGATGTTAAGTGGAAATGAAGTCCAGACGCGAAGACAACTGGTGCCGCGTGGAAACAAACGTAGCATCAGTCAACTTCACTCTGCCGGCCTACAAGGTGCTTCTTACGCCTCTCTTGAAGGACCCCATATCATAGGAAGGAGGGAAAACGTGTGCTGGTAGACTATTCCATCTTTTGGAGGTGCGACAAAGAAACGAGTCACCAAATTTTTTTGTGCGCGATGGGATATTTGAGACAGTGAATCGGTGACTCCGAAGAGAAGCACGTGTACTCCTATGAAGAAAGTGTATATATATGTGTAATTATTGTAACTAACCCAAATGAGCCATGATGCTTAAATAAATAATTTATTATTATTATTATTAATGACGTTGCTGACGCCGGCGCCGCGCCGCTGGACGTCAGCGCTCGATAATGAGCGCGAGTAATCACCTCACGGTGACTCAGCGTTACCGTCACCGTCACGGTAACTCTGCGTTACCGTCACCGTCACAGCGTCGGAGTATTAGCGCTCAATTCATTTCGTATGTCGGATTACAGATACGTTGGTATGGCTGTACGTTTACAGCTGACATGCTTGCTGACTTCAGCTTACTGTGAACCTTAAATCACCATAAACATTAATTAAGATTTTCTTAATATTTGTACTTATTATTTACTGTCATCGCCACAATCGTCATTGTGGCTCCCAAAATCGCCTACCATTTTTTAAGCGCTCATCGGGAAATTAGTACATTATTGATCGAAGATATCAAGTCTACAGTGTCAAGTTGTAACTAACCTTCATACAATACGTTTAACAATAATGCCCCTATTCATAGGACAGTTTTCTGAATCGCCTAATGACGTTGCTGACGCCGCTGGACGTCAGCGCTCGGTAATGAGCGCGAGTAATCACGTCACGGTAAATGAGCGTTACCGTCACCGTTGCAGCGTCGGAATATTAGCGCTCAATTAATTTCGTATGTCGGCTTAATGATACCTGGGTATGTATATACGTTTATAGGTGACATGCTTCCGCTTGTGTATTCGCTCACGTGAAGCGCTCAATTAAGGACCTACCTCGAAAATAACGAGTTGTGAAAAGACAGTATAGCTTGTTAGTCTTGTTACTGCCTCTAGGCAAAACAAAGAGACAAGTTACAAGTTACAATAAAAGTAGAGGCTATTTTGTTTTTTTTCTATCGAGAAAATTATGTCGTAATCGTGTTTAGGATTCAATCAGACTTTCTATTACATGCTCAATTAATACATATCCGAATTTAAAATAACCGAAGAATTGTCAATATACGGTAAGAGCTTATACAAATTAACTTATACATAGTTCTACGCTGTGGATAAATATTAGAAATCCGTATAATGCTACTTCTTAGAAAGGATGTCGGATATTTTTTTCATTAGAAGAAAACAATTCTCGATATTTTCTAACAAATTTAATCCCAACCAAACGACAGTAACATATTGCACCATTCATTGACAATGATAGCATGAGTGAAGTGACACATTGAGTTACATGACATACACATGTCAATGCCAAACAAGGTTAGTGTGTGATAAGTTAAAAAATTGCAGCTTCATAGAATCAAACATGGAACAAATTGTTATGTGCATTTAAGGTAGGTGTCCCACCGCCGGCGATGAGCGAGTAGCGAGTAGAGCTAGAAACTAGAATCGAGAAGAGAAGATAAACGTACGTCTCGTTATTATTTTATGTTGTCTTGTCATTCTTAAATATGTACGAAAATCTTCATTTGACAACTCGTTGAATATTTTAAACTCACTGTAGTTTCTTCTGAAATAATTAATATTTTGCATCCAAATTCTTCTTTTCAAAATATTCCTTTTTTTTCCGTTTTTTCAGAACTGCCGCTGCAACTACACAAATGTAATTATAACATACATCATCGTCGTCGTCTGAACTAGACATAAATGATAGTTCAAATAATTGTTCTGAATTCATTATGTATGTTTTCTTTACTCTATGTAGAAATGACCACTTGTTGGTCGCACGGCGAGTGATCTGACTGCCAAGCGAGTATCGCTCAGTGGCAAACTAGTAAAGCGAGTACTCGCCGGCAGTGTGAACAGTCAGCGATCAACTATTAATATATGCATCTCTTTTAATGACACCGGATCTATAAGATATTGTACGTTTCTTGAGCGAGAAAATAGTCGATAGTTTGTCGGTTACTCGCCGCGGGGCGGTGGGACAGCTGCCTAATGGTGCATGGTAGGTACATAAAGGCTGCTCCAAAGCGATTGTTTGAAAAACATTGATTTTTCGGTTATTATACTAGACCGATTGTTATAATACTTCTCATATTGGTCAGCAATACCTTAATGAACGTGTAATTTTTAATATTTGTCCAAAGGCTTTATACAAAGCAAATACTTGCGTTTTATACAAATATTAAAAATTACTTGCTTGACGATATACTGTCACTCGCATGCATATATTCATGATGACTGTATAGTCATCATGAATATATGCATGCGAGTGACAGTATATCGTCAAGCGATGAGAGTCAAAATGCATGCGTTCGCAGAATGGTCAGCTTAAGCCTAGAGTGCACTAGGCATTAAACCCACGCCTGCGGGCTTAGGCAAAACGTTTTAACAAATACCTCCGTAGTACCAGCCTGTTGGTAACTATATGGTATAAGCCATTTCACATTTCAAGCCTAAATTCTCACTTTAAATCACTATAAGAAGTTTCAAATCGCATAAAATCAGTTGAGCAATTTCTCTTTAAATGTTTTCTATTAACTGTCAACATCTCTGTATTTCTCTTAATCATGTAAAGTTTCATGAAAATCGGTTTATTAATTTGAAAGAATTAGAGCTTTGAATTATGTATAGTATGAGATATTGAAATATAACAAAAGTAAATTAATTACCGTAAACTAAATATAATTGCAATTGCTTATTTCTGTGTATTCATAATTGGTTTCACTTCTCTGTCTAGTAATCCTACCAATCCTAATAATATTATAAATGCGAAAGTGTGTGTGTATGTTCGTATATTTGTTGCTTCTTCACGTTGCAACAGATTGATGGATTTGGATGAAATTCGGCATACAGATAGTTTATAACCTGGAATAACACATAGGATACTTTTGACTTTTAGACTTTGGGGCCACAGAGCCACAATGACGTATAAGGCAGTGACAGTAAATCTTAAGTACAAATATCATCATCATCATCATCATCATCATCTCAGCCAAAGACGTCCACTGCTGGACAAAGGCCTCCCCCAAGGATATGAGGAGTATTTGCCGTAATAGCCACGCTTGGTAGGCGGGTTGGCGATCGCAGTAGGTTGAGGGTAACCTCAGAGAGATGCTGCTGCCCATCCTCTGGAATGGTCCCTTAATCGGCTTTTACGACACCCATAGGAAGAGATGGGGTGGTGCAATTCTTTATCCCCGGCACCACACAAGGAAGTACAAATATGTTAAAACCTTAATTTAATCTTTTAATTTAAGATTTAAGGTTCACAGCAACCTAAAGTTGTAGATGGTATCCAATGTTTTTTCAGAATTTGTTATTCGAAATTTAAATGTAAGTACAGGTATGAGCAAACAGTGGCGGTAGCCAAAGTAACATTATGAAAACGATAGCGAAGTTCGAAAAGAATAATATGTATGGGATTGACATAAGATTGACCACGGGATTTAGCGCGGCTTATGTCAATCCCATACGTTTTTATTATTTTCGAACTTCGCTATTTTTTTCTTAATGTTACTTTGGCTAAGCCTACAGGACCACTAACGAGATACATTTTTGTTCCAGATCCTATAAGCAGTACATTATTGATCGATATTTTGATATTTAGCCCCTACGGCATGACTGTTTTTTTCCTTATTACCGATAGCCACGGTAACGAACTCCTAATCCCATTCCTATTTATATCTCGAGTTCGGAACAACTTGTCTTGTACCCCACAAAAGAGTTTCGCATCCCGTTCATAACACCTCGAGATAGTTAGCGAGTGTACATACAACAAACTTATTATGATGAGAAAACTCTGGTCGGTTGGTATATAGATGAAAAAGATCGGCACACAGCCACACAATAAAGAGAATCCAGAATGTAAGCTTTCAAAGCGAACAACGCACACATACACCTTCTCACGGACATGAGACATGATAGCTCGGACCATCTTTCTTTTTTCCCAACTGCGTCAGAAGGATGGTTAAGTTTTTCGAGTGTATTTTTTATATATATATATTAACGGGCAAGCACAGTGCCTTGATCTCATCTAGTGTTAAGTGATGATAACATCGATTTAGAATACCTAGATACACCGTCATCTACAAATTCACGTCGAAAAAGTGTCCCGACTCGCTTAGTTGTAAGTATACGTGTATATAGTAGACAATTTAAAAACGTATAATGTGCTAAGACCATATTTATAAAAATTAAATACAACTTTATTCCCCACAGATAAGGTTATATTTGTATTGCACGCGTTAGGCGGTTGTGACATTACAAAATGCGATCATCGCGAAAGTCGTAAAATTTAATGACCGCCGCCTCTTGTAGGAACAGAGTAAGTGGAGTCGTGTTCAACAAAATTATTTAAATGTACGTATTGTACAAATTGTAAAATTGGTGTAATGCTAGTTGCACAATTTTTTTTATAAATTGTAGTAAAAATAAAACAAATAACATATTATTAAAACATATATGTTTATGTACCCTGAAACAAAATTTAATATATTGTTAACTTGTCGTTTCGAAGTAATTATTTTAAAGTTTTCTTTTTTACAAATATAATGCAGACGCACATCCACATATTTCTGAACTGCTGGTTTTGTCAGTTTATAAATATGGTGAAATTGATTACTTGTATGAGCATTTGTGTTTTTAAATAGCTTCATGTGCATTAGACATCGCAGTATTTGCATCGTTAAAAAAATTACCATTATACTGCCTTAACAGTGTACTTCCGCCACTTATTTTAATAAAGTGCCTGATGATCATTTCAGATTCATTGCAAATTAGGTATAAATCATAAGACGCATAACACAAACCGCCAACATGGCCAAAATGGCAATTACATTATTTCGTTCACCTAATGCGGTCACCGAACTTGTTTACTTATGTAGTAGTACATAAGCCAACGATCGTTGTTTTCACAATAATCTGTCCGTCTACGTCATTACCTATGGTCACCTTCTGTCTCCATCATCAGACCAGCTAGATGGTACCATCATATTACATTTTCAACGGACTTTATATGTTTGCAAAAAAGCTCAATCGGTTGAGGAGGATAACTGCTTTAAAATTCATTTGCAAGATTTGACCCGAACAAACATACATTCATACATACAAACATACTTACATACATCCTTACATACATACATGCATTGCAATTTAATACAAAGCGTGTAAAAAATAATGTTTGACAAATATCAGTAGAAGTACATTAGGTACAGTACTTATCGGTCATAAATAATTATTATTTTCGCTTTGATCTGAGTATTTATTATAGTAGCTGAAAAACATTTATTAATTTTAATTCCAAAGAAATTTACCAACATACCGCCAAAAGATGTGGACTACAAAACTAACTTTTAAAAAAACAAAACAGGCGGCTCTATATATTTGGTTTTTAACTATGTTCTACTTTTATGAATCTTTCGTCCCTTTTAACACGTGAATAGCGTCACACGAGGGAAAGGGACAACTGCGTAAGCGATTTATTCAAACTATTTTAGAAAAATAATGTTTTTACTTAGGTAGAAGGTAAATTTAGCCACAAATTTATTAGATTATGTAACCTTAAATGAATACTTAGCAAAAATACGAAACCCCATACTTTTTTAAGCTACTTGAAGTATTATTTTTGCACTTTTTCACGGAGCATTTAGGCATGTTGACTTGACGGTGATCGGCGCGCGACTACGAGTGCAATTGTGCTAGAACGCGTTTTTAGCACAATTGATTGAAGCCGCGTGTGAGGCGTTGTTGGTGTATCTAGGTATTCTTAATCGATGGATGATAAGGCCAATGATGGAAGCGCACTTCACCCGGAATCCTCAACTACTGAGGCACTGGCTATCTTATCTCTAGCTGCCGGAACACAATGCTGAAAACATTCATGTTATAGCGACATATTTAGATAAGATGGTGGTAGCTAGCCAGGCGGACAAACAAGCCCTACCACCAACCAAACCGAAACACAAACATGTACCCCCCGCTCTGGGAATCAAACCCGGGACCTCTGGGTCTTAACCACTAGACCACAGACATGGTTAAAAAATTGCTAATTTCCGTGTACGTGAGAGTTTGTATTATGTATGCTTTACTCGAGCGCATCTTACCTAGGTACTGCCGTCGCCTTATTGTGTGACAGCTGTCAGTTCTCACAACAACAGCGCGTTTGCAAACTACCCAACGTTCTTTTGCGAGTGTTCCGTTATTAAAACAAACATTTATTCTGTTTATCTTATTAATAAGGGACGATAAGAAAATTGCCAATACCCACTAATTGTTTCTACCGCGACGAAAACGCCAATTATGTAAGGCAAACATTAGTTTAGCTAATTCAATTTTGGTAGAACCATTTTAAAAGTTCGACGAAATGGACGAAATCGCGATCAATGTTACTACTGGCGTTATGCCAGGAGATATGATCAGACTGTTATGTACACGAACAAGTATGGGCTATAAAGTTTTCTGTTATGTATTATCTAATTCATCTGCGAACATTAACCTTTTCACCGCCAACAACTTCTATAGAAGTTCGAGATTTTCGTGCCGTCCACGCCAGCACTTCTATAGAAGTTCTTCTTTGTACCTACTTTATTAAAATACATTTATACGTTGGCGTACAGCGGGACATCGTGTGCAGGATTGTCGGGCGGTGAAAAGGTTAAGCAACGGAAATTATTTTTATGAAATAATTTTGAACGCGATGAATTAATTTTAAGCAACAGAATTTGGTTTTGATGAAGTAATGTTGAACACGATCTTTGATAGATTAATGATTCCGGATTGCAGATTGATGAGTTCAGAAAACTTATTTCCGCTCTTGGAATATTAATTATTTGAAATTTCTGCGGACAACAAACTTTAAAAAAAGGTTTAAGTAAACTTTTTTCTTTTCGTCGCCTTATAACAATTCTATAGGTACCTACTCTGAAAGCATTAATTAATGCTCTCAGAGTAGATACTTATAAAATATTCACACACAACATAAACATTAAAAATAGTTTCTGATGAATGTTAAATTTTTGCTATATAAATATCTTATAATAAGTACTTAATGTTAATTTCGGTAAATTATTTATTCATCAAGCTTGGATGTATACGCAAGCACCGCCCACCCATCCATTAATCATATTTTTATGAAGCTACACATTATATTATAATACCGCTAAAAGTTATTCAAAGCTAACAAACAAAAAACTTTGGGTGCTATTGATGTGGTACAAATTATTTATATTCGAATAGAAAAGAAATCGGAAAAGAAATAGCCAACGTATAAATCTGTCTTTCACCTGTCATGTTATCGCAAAATATGACCCATGGAGTATCGTATCTTATTTATAGTGCAATTCCGTCTCGCATCCACTGAATTTGAAAGTATTCTTAGCTTAGGGAAACTGATATTGAATTTTGAATAGTTATTGATTTCGAATGCTACGAATTTTTTTTTTATCTAAAAATCGGTGAATCACCTAGCTACAATGATGTGGGCAAGTACTTAAAGTATATACAGCCGCCATACATGAGAAATATTCAGCGACCAAATACGTTGTCTCCTATGGTGTATCCACAACGCAGTTACTTTTTGTGGAGCAAAGTTTCCAAGAGTTAGTGGGCAACATCCGGTAACAAAAAGGAGTTTGTTGTTAGTAATTATGTCGCCGTATTAATTAATTTTATATCGGAACAAAATGCTTTTCCATGTAAAGTATCTATAAAGAAAAATTGCTATAAAATTAAAACAAGAAGACGTTTTTGTTAATTTTTAGGTTAACAGTTAAATTAAGTTTCCAACTTTGCAAGTTTTGACCCTTACAACCAAGTTTGTGCTTAAGCACAGATACAGGCTGCTCTTATTTCTGCATTATCAAAAAGATGCTTAGGCACATACAAATAGGACCTAAATTAAATATTGTAAGATATATTTACACAACAAAAAGAAAAAATACATAACTTAACTTGAAAAAAAAAATGAAACAGAAAAATAATTAGAAAATTAAAAACTAAAGACCTATAAATAAAAAATGTCCTCCAACTGTGGGCTCATGGGAACGGTCCCAAGAATGCTGGCAACATTGCCACTTTGGATTGCCAAACTAATGCGCTGGCAGAGGTAGCTGCCAGCCTTCTTGTCACCGGAGGCCTCGATAAGGCGAGCACTTAACTCTTTAACTAGATGCTTTGCCTCCAGCCCCCATGGACCCATTGTTTCCACCGCAAACGGAACAAATAAATAATTTGGACCTAGGTTTGTGTATTTGTGCCGTTTGCGATTTTCAGCACTTACCGCAGCAGCCCCCACATGAAGTGAAGTGGCGCGAACATGCGAGGGAGCCACGGTGTCAGCACAGGTTGCATCCCACACCAACGGCCTGCCAAGCTTCCAGGGCCCAATGGTCATTCCGTCAGGTCTCTTGCCATCACTGCGAGAAATACCAGCTGGTTCTAAGACAGCCGGTAAACCAATGGTGGCAAAAGCACTGAGGATGATGCTGTTTAGCGTCGAGTGACGCATCATACGGCCAGCACTACGAGCGCAAGAGAGGCCGTGGTGGCCAAGCTCGTCAACAGCCTCCCCACACACACAGCGGTGAGGGTGGACTATTTTGGCGCCTAAACGGAGGCAGACCGCTAGAGTAAGAGACGGCCCGTCCAACAAGGTACCGACATTGGCAGATGGCAATGCCTGGAGCCAGTGGCCTGACTCTCTCTCGGAAACGGCAGTGAGACGAGCGAGTTCGATCGTGTCAGCCGATGTGGATATAAGATCAAAAAGATCAGTTACTAGAAAAGTAAGATTTTTTTTTAAATTGTAATCTACTGTTTGTTTTTTTATTAATTAAGCACTTTGACTGTTATGTAATTTGTTAGTTTTTATAGTTTTAATTTGGCATAATATGGCGTTATATGAACACTAGAGAGACACCCTCTCTCTGTAAAACAAACAACTGAGCTATGTATTTTTTCAGCATTAGACAGAGAAATTTAAATTATGAACTACAGCAATGGAACTAACCACTGTTATCATTGTAGCTAAAATTTCAATTTATATCTCTCTAAAAATGTCCGGGGATTTCCAGTTAACATCGAGGTTTTACATTCTAACACAAATTCAATCCTTAAATCTTTGCTCAAATTTTCTTAATAAAACCTATTAGTCGGAGTAGGTATGACGTTTGATAACTTTCTGAATGAGTGCTAATGACATATATAGCATAAAATTGATACATGGATAAACACAATGTGATATTAAGGTATTATAAAGGAAAATCAGTTATATAATAATAATCTTCACGTTAGTCTAGGGATTGAAATTTAACCGCTCAAATCGTTTTTTTTTCTGACACCATTTGTTTTGTAATTTCAATAAGAAGATAGCAGATATTAGACGAAGTGCTAAAATTACTAATGATTTATATTATCCATACATATTTTTATAAAACATACCCACATTTTAAATAAATACTTCCGTACGACGTTGTAGACGGGCCAATAAAACTTTTGAAACGCCACTAGTATGTCATCGACATACAAAGGAACAAATCGAAACTTCGCATTTAGCCGATGAATCGCAAACTTTAAGGTCCTTGGAGTAGTATACAATACATACAGATTCCCGATACATTAATTAAGCATTCAGCCCTTTTGGACGATGTAACAATACCGCAGTTAATGTAAAATAGCTAAACGAAACCGCAGCATGGCCCAATCAAGGAAATGAAACTGGGCACGGGCCGATTGGAGCGACCAATTGCAGTCGGTCGTGAGTACTGTGACAACGAGTTTAATTTTACAAGGACATTTTATATGGTTTGTACACCGATTGTCATGGTGTCGCCATCTCTGAGGTCCCGGGTTCGATCCCCGGTCGGGTCAATATAGAAATTGTTGTTTTTCTAAATTGTCTCTGGTCTGGGTGTTTTCTATTTATATAAGTATGTATTTAAGTATTTTAAGTATGTTTATCCGTTGTCTAGTAACCATTTAACAAGTTTCATAACGGAGCTTCTCTTGGGCTAGATAATTGGTGTGAGTGTGGGAAAGTTTATTTATTTATTTAAAGTAAGTGAGTAAGTAAAGTAATTAGCCTATAACTGTCCCACTGCTGGGCAAAGGCCTCCATCATTGAAACCAAGTCATAACTAGGAACAATTGATGGGTAAATGGCTTAATCACCACGCTTGCCAAATGCGAGTTGCTGATCGCAAACCCAGGCTATGATGCATCGAAAAATCCGAAACACTTTGCCCGACCTGGGAATTGAACCCGGGGCCTTCGGAAGCGCTTTGCCACTCGGCCAATGAGGCGTTAAAATTATACAAAAAATATTATACCAACTGGATCAAAATAAGCGCTCACCCTATAAAGCACCTTGTTAAAAATTGGGTACTACATAGTTTTGTTTTTTATACCAGAGATCTCGGGTGCATTGGTGATTTATGGTTACTTTGTTTTAATTTTTTTTCGTATGTTAACTCTATACATCAATAATTTTAGAATAAAATAACTACCTTTCATTTCGAGCGCTCAAAACGAACTTTCCTTGCTACCGGTACTTTATGCAAAAATTATGTACTATGAAGACTTGTGGCGAATTTACTTTCAATGTATGGAGTTACAAAAACGTGGCAAACTAACTTTGTGGCGAATGTACAGTACAACAACCCATTCCAGCAGGGGAAACATATTTTATTTGTGTTCGCTTTTGTACTATGTCAAAATCATTTTTTACAAACTTAAATATACTTAACAATAGTAGCTTTGTTGTGTTCTAACAGTGAGAAAGATAGCCAATTCCTCGGTAGTTGAATGTTGAAGTCCTGGTGACGTATGCTTTCTTATTTGGGCTTCTCGTCACCTACCATAAGTTGAGATGAAAGTCATCGATCCGCCATTGAGAAATAATGAAAAATATGGGTTCTTTTTTATTTATCTCAACACAGCAATCTGTTTCAATATTTAGCTGTTTCCTTGTCTGACCAATGTCTGTGTTTGTCATTATAGCTGTGAGGGAATGTCCATTGACATAACTAGTGAGTTATACATAAATATGGGATTGTCATCAAAATTATTGGCATAGAAATAAATAAGAACATTTTTAATACCTTTTCTTTATTTTTAAGTAACAAAACCTTTTCCTGAAAATATAACACTGAAGAATGCAAATTTATAATTGTTCTTAATTAGTGAAAGAAATCATATCTTTCAAGCCTGCTAAGAAAAATGCTATGGATAAGTTTCCAGACTAATTTATTACCCCAATGCGTAAGTAGTCCCTGAAGCTATAATGGGGACAATTTCTTTTCATTCTTAATTTCTTAGACAAACTTTTTGTTTGAAATTCTTAGAAATGTATTCTCTTGAAGCGCAGTTTTTTTAACTTTTAGGGCGGCTTGCACAACGCCTCACTAAATACGTTTAGCGCTAAACACGTTTAAAATGTCATTCCATTACTGTTATTTTTTGGAAGTTGAAAGAGACATAATGACACTTTAAACATGTTTAGCGCTAAACGTATTTAGTGAGGCGTTGTGCAAGCCGCCCTTAGAGTCAAGTTACTTGAATTGATGCCGCTTATCAATTGTTTTATTAGACACACAATTTAGATACTCTTAGATACTGCACAACAATTTTGATGCTTACTTCCATAAGTATTGTTACAATTTTTTATTTTAATTTAATATGATGGAAATTGTTATGGTATTGTAAATAGGCCTTACTATCGCATTTGGATTTACCAGTAATGATGTTGTTATATGAGGAAATAAATAAATAAATATGATAGACATATATGATTGTCGTAGGTATAACCTTATTTTTTGTTGGCAATCTGACATACGGCCCCCTGATAGTTAATAGCCAGTGGACGTTTGCAACACCAAAGGTATTTCTTACGTGTTGCCGGCTTTGTTGAGAACTGGATGCGTTTTGATAATTATATTTATTATATATTTTTGCCAACCCGTCTGCCAAGCGTGGCGATTACGGTAAATACCCCTCATATCCTTGGGGGAGGCCTTTGTCCAGCAGTGGACGTCTTTGGCTGAGATGATGATGATGATATATTTTTATTTTTGTCGCTAACAACCACCGCACCGCATCGGGCCTGCGTGGAGGTTTATGGCCCGTTCTCCCTATCCATCCATAGGGAAAGCTCGTGCCCCAGCAGTGGGAACATATAAATGAGCTGATGATGATGATGATGATGATATATTTTTCCCAACAGTATGAAATTGATGTCGAATAATCTACGATCTACTATATAATATTATGGTAAGTTAGTAGGTACGCGCTGTCTATTGTAAAGCATAAGGTGTGTGAAATTCCGTACATAAGTAACAAACTTAATTTCATAAATTTATGTTGAAGAGCCGTCTCAGCCATTTTCTCTTCGTTATTCAAAATTATTTTATACTTTTTTCGGGGCGAGATGGCACCGATTGCTATAACTGTTTAAAAACAGAGTACCTTTCTGTTTATCTTCTGTTTTCTTTTTCTTATTCTTCTTCTTCTTCACATGATGCGATTTAGAGTAAGTGAGCAAAGAAGAAGTGTGATGGTGGTGAGCTTGTAGCCTGAAGGCCATTAAAAGGCTGAGGAATCCACAGTAAATATTTATTTACATAAAATTGTTAAATATGCAAAGAAAACCTTAAAAGAGAAAAACAATAAATCAGTATACAAAAATCTAAGCCAAAACGTTACTTACAAATATTTCTTATAGGAATCAAATTACCTGTTTACAGATAAAGGTTTTCACTTATTATAATTTAAACATAAATTGCACAATCAATGTGACTATAAAATAATGTTGATGAACTGAAGAATTTAGAAAGACTGATCCTAGTACAATGAAATTCCATGACAATGACATGACATGACATTCAAATTATTCTTTTTCAGAACCGTGCAAATAAGTTTGACAGATAGTTTTTACAACTACCAAGGAGTCTATAAGATGCATAGCAAAAATATAACGTGGAGTAAATTGCAACGACAACGTTACAAGCTTATCCCGTCCCAGTTCAAATGTATCCACACACTACTCGTTATGTCTCATGCCAGAAACACAGTCTAATACTAAGCTTACCGATCTCTTTGCTCAAGTCGATTTTAAAACTGTGTATCCTAGAAAGTTTAACCTTTGTAATGCTTACACAAGATACACAAATTAAATTAATATCTAAATAGGTTAGGTTAGGTAAATAGGAGTTAGGCGACTAATGCCTATATTGAAAAATGACGAGGTATACAAATGTCGACATCTTATATATTGTCGAAAAATAACAAAGACTAGAATTATTTTTGCCGATGTATAAAAATGTCGACATCAAGGTTACATTTATTTAGCACACCCACGAACAAACCACTCATAAAAGTTAAAAACAAACTATAAAAGACTATGATCATGGCTAAATATATATTACATAAGTTATGAAAAGTTATTCTCGATAAAGTACGATTTTATCTTAGGTCTTATCTTTTATTTGCAATCAGATGAGATGAGGCTAAGCGTTTCACAGGTATTGAAAAATTAACAAAATCACGGACAACTAAAATCTCGTAATTTCTAACGTCAGACTTAACTAATATGTAAAGTTAAATGCAAGCAGATCTGTAAAAAGTTTCATTTAAAGTATAGTGTTCGCGTAAATAAATATAGAAATAAATTATCTTTCCCAAAACTTTTAAAACTAAATTCATGCAACATTCGCATGCCCTGCGTCGGCAAGATAGAGAGAAAATAATATTTATCCGTCTTAATATTTCTCATAACTCAGTGAAAATTAATATCTCATTTAATTCCCATCCAGTACATATTATAAAAACTGTATTCAATCTATGTAAACAAACACGTGATCCATCAAAGGCGATTCAATATAACCACAGTTCGGCTGTGCAATATGCCAGAAATCGAGGTATTACCGTGTTCTTTGATGAAGGATAAAACTGAGAGATCTCGCATCACTGGAGATATATAATATAAATAAGCAAGTAACATCGAGGCTCCCGCGGGGCGCCTAGACCTCTCACTGCCTATCGTAATAGCAAATAACGTCAAAGGAACCTTCCATAAATCAGGTAGCAAGTTTAACACACCTTCAATAGTTGACTGAAACATTTTTCGTATGCATTACTTAGATATCAAAGAGTGTGAATACGTATTAGTGAGTAGGAGCCTTTTGACGTGTTTTATTTTATACGATGTACAAATGCTGAATCTATGTTTATTAAGACTTAGATGATGTTGATACAGGATAATACCAGTAATATTAGGCAATATCACATTGTTCTGATCCCAAGGTAAGTAGCTAACGCACTCGTTTTTTTTATGGACATCAGAAATATTTTTATTTATTTTTTTGCTTTATTCTTTTACTAGCTGACCCGGCGGACTTCGTACCGCTTTGACAGTTTCCATGACAACAAAAGAAACATTTTTTATTGGAAATTAATTTTTTTTTTTCACTAATTTCCGTTACTTATTATTTATATTTCTCACCGTTTAAACCTTCCCTAAACTTCCACAAATATTTCAAAATCAAAATTAGCCAAATCGGTCCAGCCATTCTCGAGTTTTAGCCACTCAAACGAACAGCAATTGATTTTGATATATATAGATGATACTAACACTTATTCTAAATAGCTGTTGCCCGCGACTTCGTCCGCGTGAGCTAAAGGCTGTAGTCTGTACAGTTTAATTTTTATGTAGGTATCTATTTAAGCTTAATAGGGTATAATAAAATTATATGCATCGGAAATTTAGAAAATTGACATTGTATTTACCGACATACGTACATCTACTCACTCTTAATATCCTTTCAGCTGGGAATGCTGAGATAGACAAAGACAATCGATCTCCATTTAGTTTGGTTCTGGCATACTTCCTGTGCCTCCTTTACGTTCAACATTATTTTCATACATTATCTCTTATTTTTTCGACTATCATCTCTGCCATGTACATACATATATTCAGTTTGAAGCACAGAATATATGTACATACATATATTCAGTTTGAAGCACAGAATCGTCCCGTTCATACAGATTCTCACTCAGTTTCCCGTTTTAATTATCCCTCCACATACATTCAGTATACAACACCGTTTCTCGGTGGGTTGCGCGTATTTGCTACGTCATACAAACCTGAAATGGGTTTACTAACGCTCAATTATATGTAATAAAACTGGTATTTTACAGCTCAGGTACTCGTCCGGAGTCGTCCTAGGCACTGGTGTATCTTAGCTAAAATGTGTCTACTGTTATACTGTCCAACCACGGACTTCAAAATATTTTTTGCCTTGTCCACCGAAGCTGGATATCGAGTAGCAGGTAGCGGTCCAGGATTATTGGTTGTCGGCCAGAAGGCACAAAAAACTATTTACCAACTATGTTCTTATTCGTAGATACAAAATATCAATAAATTAAGAACTGTAATAAATTATATTATTGTCTATTAGGTAATATACATTATAGTATTTTATGTTACATACATACTTGCGATAAATTTGAACTTCTTCGTGGCATCTTGTTAGGTAGGTAGCTTTTTAGAGGTAGATCACAGGACATAGAAAGAAGTTACCTCTAATAAAAAAAAATCTGAAGTCCGTGCCTCTAATACAGTTGTACCCTGCAAACTTAAACATTTTTGCAACTCTGATACCAGAGGTAGCCATCGTCTTATGCGATAGAAGAATGGAAAAACCATTTTTCTGTAATCTAGAAGTATGTACAAAATTCATTATTTAAAGGTTTTATGATATTAAAATTGTTATGATACTTACTTGCTTATATTGTATCATTGAACACCGATTTATCCTATAAACATGTTAAGAAACCAAAGTAAGAAACCGCTTACATGTAAAATAAGTACTGAAATATGTGTTTAACTTACCTGCATCAAATGTTTCATAAAACTTTTACACAATGAATAAATCTTATTTGAAAATTAATAAGATCTGAATAAGTACTGAAATATTTCACGTACCTGCCTAAAATGTTTTAAAAAACTTTTACACAATGAATAATTAATATAATTTGAAAATTATTAACAAAATAAAAATAGGTACTTAGTGCATTGCAAAACATCAAAATTTCCTTCTGTTCGTTTCAAAATTTGAGCGCCAATTTTTTTTTAAATTCTCCTGTTCTCGCGTTTTTTCACCAAATAGATTTAAAAAAATAACATTAAGTATTTTGGGCAACGACCCAAAGGTTTATACAGCCATGCTATGTAATTCAAGATATCATCTATGTGCAATATTTTAAAAAATAGAGACATGATTTTGGGCAATGATACAAAGTTTTATACAGCCAAAATTAATGAGTAGGTAACATTTTTATGCATAACTAAAAAAAGAGACATTATGTTGGGCAACGACACAGAGGTTTATACCGCCAAATATAGGAAATGTTTTAACTTTTAACATTTCTGTGTATTAGTAAACTGCAATAAGCGCCGCGCGCAGGCGCGACTAAATAGCCATATTATTATTGGTTATTTTGGAAAAATGAAACAAAAGGTGTACCTATGTACAGCCAAGTTTAATGATGTGCGTGATTTCGAGCTTGTTTTTATTTTCGGTTGCTTTACTACTGCGGTGCTAATGTTCGCTTAGGTGCCTCACAGATTTATAAAGGGTAGGTTTTACCTTAGAAAGTAACAAAACTTTTCTAAAATAATAACTCAACGAACGTATCTAACAGTTGGTCGCGTAAATACGTATATCAAAATTTGTTTAACATTTTTCGATTTGTATGTTATTCTCCGAAATTTTCTAAGCATTTTGGTGTTAACCGCATCAAAATCGGTATTCTCATGACAACAACTATCAATGACAGGCTCAAAAGGGCAAAGAACCCAGAGCCGTAAAACACGATAGCAATAGAGAGCCAGAGCCTCAAATGCCAGAGCCGTAAAACTCATTAAAAAAAATCCCCTATGTTACATAATAAACAACAGTTGCCAAGCAACCAAGGATTAAATCCCGGTTTAGACCAAATCAAAATTTAACAATTTTCGAGTATTTATGTAGCCTATGTTAATCTCCGGAATTTCCTTAGCATTTCGGTAAAACCGGATCAAAATCCGTTAGGTAGTTCTCGAGTTTATCGTGTTCAAACAAACAAATAAACAAACAAACAAACAAACAATTTCTTTTTAAACTATTCTATCGTGTTCCGTAAGTGATTTTAAAGTATTTTTTTATATCTTGCAATTACAGATTTTTTATCCTTACGTTCTTATTATACAGGGTGTCTCATTTAAATCGGTCAGTATGGGAAAGTCTGAAACTATAAGACATACGAAGATCTGTTCTTAGGAACCATGTCATCGATTTTAATAAGAAGAAAAACTGCATTCATACATTTAAAAAAAACCTGTACTCAGCTCGGAAATCGAACCCGGTTGTTTTGAAAAAATAAACTTATACTATTTCTATTTAGATATCGATTGTGTAGGTCAATACAATATTCAACACGTTTAGGTAACGATCTTACAATTACAAAACCAGCAAAGAGGTACAAACAACCATAGAGACAATTTTACATGCCTGAACTTGTTGAATGTAACGGTGGTCACTTCGAACACCTACTAAAATAAATTAAAGTACGTGAAAACAATGCATTTTATTCATTTTAGACATCATGTTTCAAAGAGCCATTTACTGCTTAAGACCTACACAATCGATATCTAAATAGAAATAGTATAAGTTTATTTTTTTCAAAACAACCGGGTTCGATTTCCGAGCTGAGTACAGGTTTTAAATGTATGAATGCAGTTTTTCTTCTTATTAAAATCGATGACATGGTTCCTAAGGACAGATCTTCGTATGTCTTATAGTTTCAGACTTTCCCATACTGACAGATTTAAATGAGACACCCTGTATTTTTCGAGTATTTATGTAGCCTATATTATTCTCCGGATTTTTTTTAGCATTTTGGTAAAAACCGGATCAAAATCCGTTCAGTAGTTCTCGAGTTTATCCACTTCAAACAAACAAACAATTTTTTTTAAAACTATTCTATCGTGTTCCGTAAGTGATTTTAAGGCAACCTGTGTAATTTTTTTTTTATATCTTGCAATTACAGATTTTTTTATCCCTACGTTCTTATTATATGTATAGATATATTATTTTTTATGAAGCCCCATGTTTGTGTGTACTATATATTATGGTTATTATTGTATACAGCTGTCACTGTGTAATTTTTTAAATTCATGTCTGGAGCTGCGTCTCCCTCTCTTACTGGTACCACGGAATATCAGCGCCTTGGCATGTCAATGTCATGGCATAAGCTGAGTGGTGACCATTTCGGTTGCATAATTATAAATTTAAAATGTCCATTATGTTAAGTTGTCATAGATGAGATAAATCGTTTTCGACATTGAACCGACCGGGAATCGAACCCGGAAACTCGGAGTTAGCGCCGCCCAAAGTCCGGCGTGTAAGCCACTCGACTACGGAGGTCGTCAATCTAAGATGAATATAGAAACCACTACGCGATATAAGAATTGAAACCGTCACGTTTTGACGTTTAGACCTTCCCCATATAGCTACTGATCGGTGCTGATGAGGAGCTTTATAGCAGCGAGTATTTCCCAAGAGGCAGCATGAGAGCCTTTAGAAAAGGCATAAAAAGATTTTTATAGATGTTGCACGCGTCTATAGGCAGCATTGACACTTTTTTTGTTCTCCCCTAAGTGATACACAAACAAAATAGCCATTACATAAATATACTTTTGAATTATAATACGAAAATACGTTGAAAGATAAAATTACAATTGAATTATATTAAGAAATTTCCCGTGGGTGTCGTAGAAGAAGACTCAGGGACTATTTCAGAGGATGGGCAGCAGCGTCTCATTGTGATAATTCTAACTATACTGCGATCGCCAACCCGCCTGCCAAACGTGGCGATTATGGCAAATTCCCAATCTTGAGAGAGGCCTTTGTCCAGCCGTGGACGTCTTTTAACTGAGATGATGATGATGGTGAAATTTATTTTCCTTTCTTATTCAGTGGTGGCAAAAAAATAGAGAGACAGATATACATGTTTCTTTCTTTTTTTATGGCTCGGTTTGCATGTTAGCCAATATCAAAGTTGGAGAAAGATAAGGTTATTTTACTATATTGAATTAATTATGATTATGTGATATGACAGAAGTTTTTAATGATAAATGATAATAATATTCACCCCGAACTTGCGTTTCAGGGAAAACTGTCAGTTAACTATATCGGTCGTGTGTGTCGTCAACATCTCAAATAACTAAAGCTTAGTAATTATTCTGAGGTCGACATCATGATAGCCACGACGACGCGACGCCGACGTCGAAAAGTCGTAATCTTTCTTTTTCTTTTTTTGTCAAAAGTTTTTGGTTTTTCGTAGGTGTATTGCCAGCCAGTCATCTACAGCTACAAGTCGAAAGAGTTTGTATAATTCGGAATTCGAAACTTTGCTTGAATGCAGTCAGCCCACGAGAACGTTTCCAATCTCGGACGGTGACAAATAGCTGGGAAATCCCACGTCGCCTTAGGTAGCCTAGCCTAGGTAGAGGCCACAATTAGTTCTAATCCGGTCCCGAACCGTGACTAATTGGTCAAGCTGACCTCCGTACTTTACAACTGCTGTCTGGTTACGCTTTTAAAGTCTACATTGTCAAAGCAAATAGCGAAAGCTCTTGCAAGTCAGTGGATCTCAAGTTACGAGACGTTCCCGCTTAAATTAAAGTAACTTTTATATTTCCTAATTTAATGGCTTTGAGCGGTTAGCAAATTTAGCCAAGTAATATTTCCTTCAAGTTATATGTATAAACTTTATTTTTTGTTAAAAGATGATAAGTTATAAATGTTAATAGAAATGAATAGAGTTAAATGATATTCCCCCCAACCTCTTTAGAGAATTTTAAAAGAGACGTTGCACTGTTTTGTTTAATTTTCTAACATAACATCGAGAGCCGGAATAAACTTGTTACTGACACCGAGAATATGTTAAGTCATGTCTCGAATTGGGGCCGACGTAACCTAGTCCACTTTAACTTCTCCAGCACACAAGTTTGCGCATTTACCGCGAAAAAACATGCTTTCGTCGTACCTCTGAACTTTGAGGGAGCTCTCCTTGATACCACCCGACTATTGGGATCCTTGGCGTCGATATTTCGAGTAACGTTCAGTTTCGGGGTCTTTTGGAAGGTAAAGCTAAATTAGCTTCGAATAAGCTGAGAAGGCCAGTATTTCATGCCGGCCCACCGCTTACAACTGTACAAAGCACAGGTCAGGCCGCATATGGAATACTGCTCCCATCTTTGGGCTGGAGCGCCCCAGTACCAACTCCTTTCATTTCACCGCATTCAACGCAGAGCTGCTCGAATTGTCGATGACATGGTTATTTCGGGTCGGCTCGATCCCTGGCTCTTCGGAGAGACGTTGGGTATCTCTGTATATTGTACCGCATATATCATGGGGAGTGTTCTGAGGAATTGTTCGGTTTGATCCCTACCGCTGATTTCCTTCACCGCACTACACGCAATCGACTGTCATTCTATCCACATCACCTTGATGGATGGCGGACTACTACTGTGCGTTTTTCACGAAATTTCTTGCCTCGAATTACAGTATTGTGGAACCAGCTCTCGGCGGTGGTATTTCCGGACCGTTATGATCTTGGGATCTACAAAGGCCTGCAACGCGTCTGCGATGCCTCTGGTTTTGCGGGTGTCTATGAGCGGCGGTGATTACTCTCCATCAGGTGACCCGCCAGTTCGTTTACCTCCTTCTTTTATAAAATAAAAAACTCATGCACGTCCACGATCACTTAACGGTTAATAATGCTCCATTTTTTCACTTGAATATTGGACATTACACAATTAACAGAAAAAAAAACAGCAAAAAGCAGAATTTTACTTTTACTTTTACTTTCCCGCCAAGAAGTCCTAAAGTAACTTATCACAAAAAATATTACTGCTTTATTCATAAACAAATCAGCTGCTACCTACTCGTAGACCCATACGGAGTAAAAAGTTTTCATCTGTCCTTTAAGTCACTGTCACTTGTAGAGACAAAGCATTGACATCAGGGCTCAGGAGACAGGAGTGCTACAGATGGATAAAAGGCTTTTAGAAAGACTATACTAAAACATTATCGTTTTTAAAATAACAATAAATCAAATAAGAATAGTAGTATATTGTTTTAGAGTAGAATAGAATACCTCTTTATTGCTGTAAATATTGTAGGAACAAGTTCTTACATACATTTAGCATCTCATATATAACTAAAAAATTGGTATGCAATTACAGAGAGAGAAGTCTAGCTGTTATACAATTAAAAATTACTATCAATTAAATGAAGTAAAATAACAAAATAATATAAAACAATAATCAAATAAAAGAAATCTAAATTAGCAAAAACAAGAAAATAATTAAAATAGTTATAATTAAAAATAGTATTAAAATTTTGCACACAATAAATTCATTAATACTATAAAAACATTTCTTACTCAGTAACTCATATAGGGAAGATTTGAAATTCTCGATGGGCATGTCTTTCATGTCATTAGGTATTTGTACAATGTAATAGACATAACAAAACAATTTCTTTGACAAAACAATTTCTTTGGTAGTGGCGCACGATGGCAGCACCAACCGATTTGGATACCTAGTTGAAAATGTACACACCTCATGCTTTTGCTTAAATAAATGTAAGTTATTTTTGGTAAACACACATACTTCAAAAATATATAAAGACGGCAATGTCAAGAAATTTAGGTTTTTAAATAGCGGCCTACAAGAGTCCATGGGTCCAGCACCACACATTGCCCTAAGACACTTTTTCTGAATTAAATAGGCTCGGTTAATATCGACCGAGTTTCCCCATAAAACAAGGCCGTATCTTAAAGTAGCGCATACGTGGCCACGATAAGCTGTAAGCGCTGTCTTTTGATTACTAAGTTTTGAAAGGCGATACTAAGCGTAAGTAAATCTATTTAAGGAGCTCGATGGCGCAGTGTTTAACGCGCCTGGTCCACGATTGCTGACGTTAAGCAACTTTCGAAAAGGCATCATCATCAAAAATTTATCATCTCCAGCTCCACCGCGTTTCGGCACGTAAACCCGTTGGTCCCGGCTGCAGTAGCAGTCGTTAATAACCACCAATTCGCACTGGGCCCGTTCTCCCTATCCATCCATAGAGAAGGCTCGTGCTCCAGCAGTGGGGACATAAAAATAAACAACTACTGATATTGTTTCCTAAAGTTTACACGTAATGAATTGAAAAAACTTTAACGGATCAGCTTGCGTTCATTTTTACATTTTATTTTATCCTTCTTCCGTTCGCGGTTCTCGCGGTCACCACAGCTTGTATAAAGGGTTCGAAACGTCATCGTCAGGATAAAATCAGATAAAGTCTTAAAGCAATAACAACGCTACTCAGTACCCAACGCTAAAATTAAACTTTCAAGTGCTAAATAAGCAAATATCACGAGTACCCAGTGTCTCGCGGTTCACTCTGAAACGTTAGGTATATTCGTTACTTTGCATTGACAAAGTTTACTCATATTACGACTTAAGGCTCACAGTGGATTAGCAAACAGAATATAAGACAAGGCTTAACAAACAAGTGTTTATTAATAACTCAATTCAAAATAGAACCTGTTGCTTGAACTCGTTGATGCCCGATCCGATCCGAACCCTTCGGAGAATCTAGTAGGGCACGTGGACGCGCACTTTTAAGTGTGCGATGCCGTTCCCTCTAGAATACCTCCGAAGGTGATTCCTTTCAACACGGCTCGCTACAAACGTGCATTGAGCCAGTGTGGTGATCTATCCAGTCTCTCCGTTTTCTATTGTGTAGCTGACTCGACAGACGTTGTCCTGTCTGTTTTAATAAATATGTGCCACAAACGACGCCATCTAGTAAGTTGGCCTAATAAAGACCACGTTTTTGTTAATTCTTATAAATCTGAACTTCTATAGAGGACAGCTCCTAATTATATGACCTCATATTTGATACTAAAACGACGACCTCCTTGCTCGAGTGGTTTGTACACCGGTTTTCCCCGGTCGGGTCAATATAGAAATTATTGTTTTTCTAAATTGTCTCGGGTCTGGGTGTTTTCTATGTATAATAAATATATATTGAAGTATTTTAAGTATGTTTATCCGTTGTCTAGTAACCATTTAACGAGTTTCATTACGAAGCTTCCCTTGGGCTAGATAATTGGTATGAGTGTAAGAAAGTTTATTTATTTATTTATTTAAAAAGTCGAATAATAATCACGTACCTATCAAATTTAATTTTGTAAATATAATCGTTTTCTTAAAAGCTTGTCAATGAGCCTTATTAAGAATAGTGATCTTAATAAAGGTCATTTCTATTTCATAGATACTTCCGAAAACATAATTTCATTATTTAATTTCGATGTGGCAGTTTAAAGTTGCAATTGCTTGAGTCATTCCAGAAAGAATAACCTATAAATTAATAAAACTCGAAGTGATGGACTTTATTAAGACTATAGAGACATTAATGCAGTACAATACACTTTATTTATGTTTTTCAATAAAACACGTATTGGTTTTGTAATGCTATTTAATAACTGAAATAATATTTAGCATAAAAGTAACCTAATTCGAACATTTTTAGTCGAAGTCCTTGGGCCTTATTAAGTCTATAGGAATAACATTTTTAGCAGTGGATCTTATTTGGTGACATGGAGGAGGTCTTTATTAGGCACGTCGCCAACCTTGACTAACAGATCAAAATCGAGTAAATAAACAGCAGTTTCTTATAACTTACATTGACAATCCACGCCCTAATGTTCCTTATTCCTTCTTATTTGTATTTTGTTTGTGAAAACCAAAGATAAACACTTAAATTAGTCAAAATAACAAGAAGAAAATTTATAAACCGGCCGACTTGTAGTGACTTGTACTGCGTTGACAGGCACACTGAGAAAATGGCGGCGGCGTAAAAGTAATTCACTGTCGACGCGCTTCAATAAATAAATAAATAAATAAATAAATAAACTTTCCTACACTCACACCAATTATCTAGCCCAAGAGAAGCTTCGTTAATGATTGGTTAAAGAGGAGTGTCAGCGCAAGATTTGAAGTTTGAGTATCGGGAGCAGTATTTTTGAAATGGTGGCCCTTTTTAGGAACCCGTCCTTATTTGGCGAAAAGTAATCCAAAGGCGATTCACATACAAAACTACCAATTTTAAAAAAAAAAAAATTTGATATTTCAGCTGTTTTTTGAGGTTTCTGTTTTTTTAAAACCATCCTTGTATTAAAGTGAACAAAGCAAAATAAAAATGATTGAAATCGGTCAAGCCGTTTTTGAGTTTTAGCGAGACTAACAAACAGCAATTGATTTTTATATAAATAGATAGATACGGGAAGTTCTGGTCCCAGAGTTGAGACTGCTGCAGCAAGCTGGCTTGACAGTATCGACATGGATAGTTTGGGATTCAGCAGACTGCCTACGACAGGATGGTTGGTTATATCTTTTAAAAATGTTTAGTCAAATACTGAAAAATGATAAAATGATAAAAGTATGATATACTTACTGAAAAATATGTAGTAAAATAGCAAATTTACTTTTTAAGTACTCGACGTTTGGGACGAGTTGCAAAAACTCGGACTAAGCAGTGAGCGTTAAACTCCGTCAAATATTTTTATTTTTAATGGAACGCGAAAGATTGAAAAATCTTTAAATCTTTAGTTTCCCAATAATTCAAAAGTATTCATAAATCAATGAAAAGTTCGGTTTCAAAACTCCGTGAAAACGTCGTCGACTCTGAAAAACGACCTTTTAAAGAAATGTACCTCAATAGTAAACATAGTTCAACTATGTTTCCCATCTAGAGTCAAGAAAGGAGTTCTTTAAAATGCTTGAGTAATCGCTTTAAGTCATTAGTATGAAATTCTTACAATTCCGAATCCCACAAGAAACAAGACGTATTTTACAAATTTGCTGATTGCCACAAACGGCATTTTCAGCTTCATCGGGCTTATCACCGGACTGATATACGAAGAACTATTGTCAATTTATACATATATTATAATTATCATCATCATCATCAGCTCGTTTTATGTCTCCACTGTTGGGGCACGAACCTTCCCTATGAATAGGGTGGACGGACCATAAACCCCTAAGCGGGTCCAGTGCGGATTGGTGGTTGTTAACGACTACTTATGCAGCCGTGACCAACGGCTTTACGTGCCTTCCGAAGCACGGAGGAGTTCGAGATGATTAATTTTTAGTCACCCATTCCATCCTATGACCGACCTTTGCGAAAGTTGCTTAACCTTAGCACTCGCAGACCGGGCGCGTTAACCACTGCGCCATCGAGCTCCTCATTATATTATTGCAACTAGTGGCCGCTCGCGGTTTCACCGGCGTGGTTCCCGTTCCCGTGAGAATATCTGGATAAAAAGTATCCTATGTGTTAATCCAGGTTATAAACTATCTGTATGCCGAATTTCATCCAAATCCATTCAGTAGTTTTTACGTGAAAGAGTAACAAACATCCAAACAAACTTTCGCGTTTGTAATATTAGTAGGATATATTATTGTAAAACATATAAATATCATTTATTGCTACTAACAGGAATGACACCAATTGTCAAATTGATTTGTCTTTGAAACAGAAAACAAAACTGTCATTTCACAAATACAGCACCCCAAGCATCCTTAACCCCAAATTGGTTTGATCAAATACAAAGTGGTTAACAAACGGCAGTCAGTTGACACAAAACGAAACAATTACGGAGGAGTTGAAAGAATAATTGACATCAATTTCGGTAGAAAAACCTCAAACATCGTTTGCCTTTCGTTAGCTACATTTACAAGTCGCGCGAAAGAGGGCCCTTGGATGGCGCGCACAGGGTTACGAAGTCAGTGGGCTCACCCCTATTTAATTATTGTTATGTTTATAAGATTATTTTTTTAAATTTTAATAATTCATCGCTAGTTTTACTCGTAAACATAAAATAACAATTAAAAAGACAATGCCAGAGTGAGATGATATCTTACTTTCAAACCAAAACACCAGCGTTGAACAGTGCTACTTTTTTTAACCAACTTCAAAAAAAGAGGAGGTTACTCAATTCGATTCGTATATTTTTTTTTATATGTGTTCGCGGATAACTTCGTCGTTTAAAAACCGATTTTGATGATTCTTTTTTTTTTTGAAAGAAGATATCCCAAGGGTGGTACCATTATAAAGGAAACCAGGATATGATGATGGCATCTCAGAGAAATCGAGGGGAACCATCGAAAATTGTAATGGCGATTAGTGCGTTTGTTAATTTTTAAATTAACAATACATTTTATAGGTACAATATTGGTAAATAGTATCTTAAAGCCTAAATTAGGTTTGACTTGATACTAGGTTCTCAGTACGTAAAACAAATAGTGTGTTGGCCATAGAGACGACTTTTGTGCGGCTAAAGTAATTAAGTTAAGTTCTAATGTCAAAAAATAAACAAACGCACTGTTATTTCTTACACTGTACACATTAAGCAATAAGGTGGCGAAGCAATCGAAGTGTGAAAGAGTACTGCTAACGAAATTAGAAATCAGTCTGGGAAATCAAGATTCGCCCCGTAGGGTCGGGTATTTCTTTGATGTCAATTCAAAGGCCCTTCTGACCACTTACTAGGGCCTCCCACACCCCCACCGCATCGAGATAATAGTGGTTAGTTAAGGGCGTTTAGTGTGTTCTCTGAGGTCTTTGTACGGTGGTCGTTCAGTTGTCGCAAATGAATGCGATAGTAACGTGTCGCACCATCTCCGAATAGCTGATCGTTGACAATAACACGCCGCGCCGCTTGTAATGAGTTCGTTATGCGTGTTTTCCGGGGATGTGTTTGATACTACAACGATTTACTACTTTTGCCTGCTAACGCGATTATGGTTTGTTCTGATAAAAAAAAGAAAACAATACGGTCAGCAATAAAAGGAGATACGGGGCTTCTTGGCAGGAAAGTAAAGAGCCAAGTCTGCGGATTTGTTTTATTTTCTAAAATTAGTGTTATGTCAAATATTAATTTGAAATAATGGAGGATTATTAACCGTTTTACAGATTGCTATTTGTCTTTAGGCATCTCTTTTATATTAAAATCGGGCTAATCTTATACATTTGACACGTAGGGAGAGGTGGAACGGACATGCATTTTTTTCTTTGCATTACTATAACGTGCAGTCTTTATAGTATATCACAGTATCCAAATTTTTAATTTACTGTACATCGTTTTATCATTTTAATTAATAATTATTTCAATAATAAAATTTTTTTTGCAAACAAATTATTATTTGATAAGGTGTGGAAAAAATACCCCACTCGTTGAAATGCATAATCATCATCATCATCATCAGCTCATTTTTATGTCCCCACTGCTGGGGGCACGAGCCTTCCCTATGGATGGATAGGGAGAACGGGCTACAAACCACCACGCGGGCCCAGAGCGGGTTGGTGGTTGTTAACGACTGCTAGTGCAGCCGGGATCAACGGCTTTACGTGCCTTCTGAAGCACGGAGGAGCTCGAGATAATACATTTTTGGTCACCCATCCGATGACCGGCCTTTGCGAAAGATGCTTAACCTCAGCACTCGCCGACCGGGCGCGTTAACCACTGCGCCATCGAGTTCCTCCTATTATGCTCGAAATGCATAGTATTAAGATTAATTATCACACACTCATAAAATAAAGGAAGTTATAACATTAATTTTATTTCTTAAATAGCAATCAGCAGTTGAGTAGATAGACTAACGGCGCAGCACCAAGATTGCCTCAAGAAAATCACAAATCAAACATTGGCTTATGAAACTCGAACCGGTTCGGATGGGGTTACCGCAACGTTTTCCGACGAACCGGAAAATAAAACGGTTTATTACCTACGAGTGCTGCGCTCACCGCCCCGCCCCCTCTCCAAACACGTGGACCCTTCACAATGATTATTGTTTGTATTCGGACGGACCACTAATTCTGGACAAACGAATTCGCAATTTAATTCGACACCAGCGGGTCACGTTTGCAATTAGAAGATTAATCTCGAATGTGGCTCATCCCACCGACCTCAGACGGCTACCGTTTTATTCCCGAGTTATTACAGATAAAATTAGATATTTCACTGTTCTGCCACTATTGGTTTTTAATAGCAATTATTGGGTTAGATAGCAGGTTATTATTGGAGCTCGATGGAACAGTGGTTAACGCGCGGTCTGCAATTGCTTTTCGCAAAGGCTGATCACCGGATGGGAGACCAAAAGTTTATCATTTCGAGCTTCTCCGTGCTTCGGAAGGCACGTAAAGCCATTGGTCCCGGCTGCATTAGCAGTCGTTAACCACCACCACCCGCACTGGGCCCGCGTGGTGGCCCGTTCATCCTATCCATCCATAGGGAAGGCTCGTGCTCCAACAGTGGAGACATAAAAATGAGATGAATATGATAACCAAAGTTACTGTAGACGATCGCATGGATAGTGATCACTGAGTGGTAGCTGAGGTATGAGGATATGAGGATGTTACTCAGCGCTAATGTAGCATTCTAACGGTGAAAGAATTTTTTAAATCGGTCCAGTAGAAATGAAACAACTTTTACGGATCTACTCGCGTTTATTTTACACATTACTTATTTAATGTTTATCCTGACGTTTCACTGGTGACCACGTGGTCACCACGTGGTCACCAGTCTCCCTGTGACCACGGGCCCTGCAAAGGGTTCGAAACGTAGACAAACATAAACAACATAGACTTCAGGATAAACATTAAATAAGTAATGTGTAAAATAAACGCGAGTAGATCCGTAAAAGTTGTTTCATTTAAATGTGTAGTGTTCGCGTATACTTTAGAAAACAATATCGGTCCAGTAGTTTTGAGTTTATTCGTTGCAAACATACAAACATAAAAAGCTTTCCTCTTTATAATATTAGTATGATAATCATAAGAACTGAAGCTTATAGTAGGCGGCGCATGCGTGATGCCCTTGGTATCGCAAGCATCCATGGGCTGCAATGGCTGCTTTCCTCAGGTTTCCGTACGCACGTTCACTGGCTTAGTATCATAAATAGTAGTCACTCTAACCTCGGTAACCTAATCCGGTATCTAACGGTACACTTTTGGATACCCTAACTTCACTTTTTAAAAAACACAAATGTTGAAAAAATTTCCACGAGCAGGGTTTGAACCTGCACCCTTCTAAAATAAAAAAGTAAATAGTGTTGAATAATTTCGGCGGGCTGGTTAGAACCACGATAGCTCAATTGGAAGAGCACCTGACCCGGTATGTCAGAAGGGTGCAGGTTCAAACCCTGCTCGTGGAAATTTTTTAAACATTTGTGTTTTTGTAATTTGTTCGCAACAAAATTTGCGTTAAAAATTATATAAACATTCACTTTTTAATGTAAGTATCTGCTTATAACCTTAACTTAACTACCCGAGACACATGTTGATGTGACATTTTTCAGATGACAAGGAAAATTCATTAATCAAGACCCATTTGGCTTCGCGCGGAAACACAGAATCACGTCAGAATAGTTTAAAAAAAAACATAAGCAAAGCAGTATTTGTCTTTAAGATTTTTTCATTATAAAATCATTGTCTTTTCTATAATAATATTGATAATAAAAATATTTATTTCATTTACCAAAACATTTAAATTATAATTATTAATTTATTTTATTATTAATTTAGAAATTTCTATTTATTAATAAAAAACATTAGCCACATGTATGTCAGAGCATTACTTGAGAACGGCTCGACCGATTTGGCTGATTAATTTTTTGTTGTGTTCCTAATTGTCAGGACAAGGTTACGGTAGGTTACGGGATACGGGTGATCACTTTAGTCTGCCTTATTGTCACTTACCATCAGAAGACATGAAGGCATCATATAAAGTCAACCCAAATAGTTCGGCCAGGCGTTTGTGTGTTGTTGTAAATGAAACTCTAAAAGTATTATATTAGGGTATATATATTTTTCGGGCCTTTTAAAAGCCCCGTCGCAGTATATGGGAACAAATTAAATATAAATGAATTTGAAAAAAAAACGAAGTTGTCGACATTGAACTAGGCTTCTTCGGCTTACAATTAGGGTTGTCAACCATACTTTAAGATAACGTATCCTACGTTATTTTCCATCCCCATACTTTATTCTTTTTAATAGAAATAAAATATGGAAAATACTTTATTTCCGACTAATGCGTGCGTTTGAACGGAATATTCCTGATGACTTAATGACTCAGGTGAAGTGAAACGAAACGCAACGCTTAAAAATACTTTATTTTTTCTTTAAATCCTTTTTTTTATACTGGTTAGTGATAAATTTACTTTAATTTCCTGAAAAATAGTTGGCAACCCTACTTACAATAGAAGTAGATAGTGTTGATTAATTTTGGCGGGTAGGACAGAGCCACGATAGAATAGTTGGTAGTGTACCTGACCCGGCATCTCATAGGGTGTGAGTTCGAATCCTGCTCGAGGATTTTTTTTCAACACTTGCTTTTCTAATTGTGATTTGTTCGCAACAAACGTATATTATAACATAAATTAATCAATGAAATATAGGTAGATTAATATTTTTTTTACATTAATAAAGTTATTTCCAATATAATAAAGTCATATTACACAACTCTAGAGCACGAAAACTCAAATGAGAATCGCAGAAAGCACTCCACATTTCCAATTTCTGTTAATATTGCACAATAAGTAGGAAAAATTAAGGGTACAACCGTTTAAGGAAGTCGCGAATCGTCTTTATTGGGGTTTTAATACTCATGAATAATAAAGTCCGAGTGGTCCACATTAAGCCCCGACGGTTCTGGCGGATTTCTATGGGCGATGTTTTCTTTTTCATATCCGCACTGGTATGCAGGTAAAACGGCCGTAACATTACTCTGATTTATGGCGATGATGTTCTTTTGTTGTTCTGTGGTTGCGGTTTTGAATTTGGAATCCTTTGTTGTTAATGTTGTTTTTTTATTCCACATCGGGTAAACGTAACCTTCGTCTCACTTGATGGTCGACGGTGATAGGGTGATAATGGAAGGGGAGCATTTCCTGGATTGGTCAGCGACTGATGAACTATATTATCTATCGGAACGCAACTGGGAATCGGAAGGTTATATTCCCAGCGGGGAGTACATTTTTTACCCGGTTTGGTTTTAAGTCTTTCTGGCTAGGTACCGCCGTGGAACTAACAATAGACAGATGATGGTCAGATGTTATTTCATAGATTTTATGAAGCATGTCTCAAACTTTGCGTAATGTTTGGATGGAAGTTCGTGCTAGCTATGAGATAAAGGTTCAAGCTTAAAATGATAAAAAAGGAAAGCCTCACGAGATCAGCATGAAGTTTGAAAATAAGTAAGCCTCATGTGATCCCTTGTACTTACTGTGGCACTAACGCACGCCGCCGCCGGCAGCGAGGCGAGGTGTTAATGGTAGTATCACTCAACCGTTTCTCTCCAATCCTTTAAGGTTGATCCCAGGCTATTTGGTAAAAAAGATGTTCCTACACGAGAAAACCCTAAATTGGTTACAATTTTTCAAAAGCTTATTAGAGAACTCCACCCGTCGTGGAACAAGACATATTAAGAATGATATCTTACCAAATCACATAAGATGTGCTTAATTAAGGTTCAGTTTTTTATTATGTTCTTTAGTACCAGTGATTTTTAAGCTATTTTTTAATGAAACACTATTTTGCATGTTGTGTTCACGGTTATAAGGCCATTCAGCCGACTTGTGTCATGTATGTTAAATATTCCTAAGATTTTGTGCTAACCAGTTTGTGAACCTATAAATGAAACGATAAAATATAAAATATATTTTTTTTCTAAATTGAAGAAGACATAGTTCAGATAGACAAGTATCGCTTGAGCCCAGGTCATGGAAATAAGTGTACAAAATTGCTATAAAAAAATGTCTTTAGTACAAATTGCCCACTTCAATAAGGGGCATTAGGCCGTTCATACTGTGGTAAGAACTGTTCGTGGTACGAACCTAACGACCCATAAAATCGAAATAAGAATAATACAAGCAATAAAGTTAAAATAAAACTTAATACAAAAACCTTGACTCGAGCCGTGCCAAGGAGAATGGACTTTTAAAATTTATTCGGTAAGTATGCACAATATCCGGGATTACCTTAACGCAAAGTTTTGGGACTTTCAGAAAAATTCATTGTCATGAATAATAAAAAATATTTCGAAGTAGGCAACGAAGAATTCTGAAACGGCGAATTGAACATTCGAATTATATTTTTTAACGTACAATATGATGATATTATATTAGTTTCTATTTGAATAACGGCTCACGGTATTGACGTAATTCGGTTTGTCTAAGGGTCACCACAGTTTAGTTTGGTACACCATGGGTAGACCGCTCTCAAATCAGAACCTCTCATCTCAGATCCTAGGCCGAGATCTGCATATTGTTTAAGGATATATAATTTAATACCGGATAATGCGGTAAGCACCTTAAATCGGAACTTCCTGCGAAAGAATACCTAAGGGAAAATTTTTATATCATTCTTTCTTACATAATATGTGAGAGGTAGTAACCCCTTTTTGTATAGAACAGCATCACAGATAGTCATGAAAGACTATCCCCAAAGCCCCTCAAAGGAAATGAAGGCATACTCTCTAAAAACTCCTATACATCCCCTCCAGGCAGCCAGGGTGATTTGGGAGGTGGTAACCGCTAAGATTTTTTATAACCCAAGACATGCTACACTCTGGCTGTCTTGATGTCACAACTTACACCAAGGAGTTTACCATACCATTCAAGGTAGTTTAAGGTCGATAGTGTTGTCTGTGTTTTGTAGCCAGAAAGTGCGGAAAAGCCTACGCCTATCTGGACCTAGAAAATATATAAAGCGAATGACACGAAATGGAGAGAAAGAAGCTTAGGATACTTTACTTGCCGTCTGCGTCTCCCCGTACGCAGTGTAAGTATACCTAATGCATTTTCTCCGGTATAAAAAAATAAGGCTATCCAATTCGAAATAGGTACTATAAATGGTATGTTAACTCCTTGGTACTAGCTACAACACCCGACCTGGGGTAGAACGTAGCATTTCTTAGGTAAAATAAAATTCTCATGTAGACAAGTTTAATTGGAAAATGCGAGGAGCTCGGAGCGTCCGCTCCCCAGGAACGCCGTCCGGCAACTATTTGAAAAGCGCAAATTGTTTCAACTGCAGACTTTTCTTAATTGAAATCTTAGTTTCCGATTCTTTGATTTTTCCTACGCTCTCCTGTCCTGATGCTGACTTTTATGTGTGTAGTAAATTGAACTTGATACCTCTTTTAACTATATCCGACTTGCCATTGAGAATTTTTATTAATTTTACTATTTATCCTGTAACTTTTGTATTTTTATGCAGTAAGAGAGTGAGTCTTAGAAATTGACCTTTAAAACATTTTTGTACTTCCGTTAAAATTATAGGTATAAGTTTGTTAATACAGTGTTAAATTTTTTTCCTTGCTAACGAATTAGAACGTGAGCAGGTTTTCTGTGTTAATATATTGTTAAGCACGTTATACTCCGTACTATTTTTTTTATTTCCTTACAAGATAATATTAACCTTTTCACCGCCCAACTATCCTGCACGCGATGTCTGAATGTATTTTAATAAAGTAGGTACAAAGAAGAACTTCTATAGAAGTGCTGGCGTGGGCGGCACGAAAATCTCGAACTTCTATAGAAGTTGTTGGCGGTAAAAAAGTTAAGGACTGTACTTTAAGAAGTACGAAATTGGGGTGCCGAAATGGGAAGGTGCCGAAACGAAACTAAGCCAAATTTTAAAGGTATTTAGTGGCATGCTATGCTGACAAGATATTCAGCAAACGCTATTCGATAGAACCCGCATCTTTGGGTCATCCGCGTCAATTGTTTAGGATTTAATTTTATGATAAAAAAAAAACTGTTATCTGCCATCATTTTCCCGGTTCATCTTGGCAAGCGTGTCGGTTTTAATGCTATTCTAATATAGAGCTTTGATAAAGTTAAAGTAATTATGCCCACCTTAACCACGAGGAAGTTTAGGATACGTATTAAGACCTGCTCCCTAACACCTGTTCGTCAATATCGGGGCTGCTTTAATTTGACGACACGCCGCCATGACAGTTCGGGTCCAATTCATTTACATTTACGAAAGGTCTTGGGTTGGTTTCCATGCATATGCTTTCTATGTACCTATGTCTGTACGAACAGGATTAGCTTTTAATAGGAAAATTGCAAATTGTAAGCGTTTCAGTCAAATTACCTTATAATATAGAAGCTGGTTGGCTGTTTTGCTTGTTGTATGACTTGTTGAGCTTATGTTGTTACCTTACTTTATTGTTAGCATAATAAAAGATATAGAAATATAAGAATTAACTCTCCGACATGATTTTCTTCTGTCCATCAGACATCAAGTTCATGCAATATAAACATAGGAAGCGAAGTTGTTGTAGCCGTTCAAGCGAACAGGCTGATGACAGCTGTCCTAATAATAAAACAATAGCTGGAAAAGTGAACGCGATGCTAGTACGAATTAACCCATCCAAAGTGATCGTCTTTTGTCCATCAAGGCTAGGAACGTTAACGCGATTGTGAAACAAAATGACAATTCAATTATGGTCTTCTTTTGTCCGTCAAACATAAAGTTCGTACAAAATAAACAAAGGAACTGTAGTAGCCGTTCGAGCGACAAGCCGATGACAGCTGTTCTTATAAAAAAAAACAAAAGCCGGAAAAGTTAACACGATCGAGGTACGAATTAACCCCTTGTTGGTGCGTGGCCGTGACGTATTTCATGCGAACATTTGAGATAACAACTGTCACCCGGCTGATGCCCGTAACGTACGGCCGGGTGCCGCCGTACACGCCGGATTAAACAGCCTGGGTCAAATAACAATGTTTGTACACTAGCGCGTTTAGAATTATGTTGCTGTTTAGTAGTATTTTGTATGGCTATGATGTGTTTAATTTATCTTTAGACAAACTTTAGCTTAAATATATAGGAGATATTAGAACAAATTAAGGCGATACGTTACTTTTAAACCATTAAAAGCATTAAAGCCAGATAACTCAGACAGGGGTTGATTGATAAATCGAGAAACTACAAACTATTTTTAAAAAAAATCTATGCCCAATCAAAAATAAATAAATCCAGCAGTGGACATCTTTTGGCTGAGATGATGAAGTCTAAAGTTACAGTTGAAAGAGATGTGAGAGGACGAGATAATTTACTTGTAATTTTATTTTTCTTTAAACTATCACGACGATCAACTACGAGTTTTATTTCAAGTCTTTGTATTAGTTATATTATTATTACTAATTATTAAAATACAAACAAGTCTTGAAAGAAACTCAGCTAAAACCTACACTGTGGTTTTCCCTTGAAATGAAACCCTACCCTTGCCAAATATATTTACAAAGGCTTATGCAAAAAACAACTGCCTGTTACTTCCAAGCCGTTGAGATTGATGTTCCCTTTAACACAGAAATCGAAAACAACAGATCACTGGGTCGTTTACGTTCCCTTTATTTGCGTTTAATAAAGTTTTCATTTCGTCGCTGTATCCCTGAACGGCGGGTCGCTAACTCGAAAAATCGGTTTATCTCTTTAGGAGGTGACCCTTTTTATCCAGTTATCCGAATCCCCTATTAATAAATACCTACGTTCCACAATCATAGTAGGAGATGGAAACAGTAGGGCAAATAATGCTTGTATAACATTTTTACCTGATAGAGTTTACCTAATAAATATAATTCATACAAAAATATTTAAAAATTGTTGTATTGTAGTCTGTGCGAAATCTCATGTGAAATATTTATAAGTATCTTTATTTTTTTATTGGACTGTCTCTAGCTATTCAAGCTATATAAAACCTAAAAAGTACTTATTTATGTACAATTTTATGGAAGTATTGTGGTTGTCAATGTACCCATTTTGTCATGTCACCCATCTTTTTGGATTCTTCTTTATTGGAGCTTTAGCTTGAGTTTTGACAACACCAACACTTTCGTACTATTGTACACGTCAGTACTCAAGCGTTTTAGAATACGACTAGCGGTCACCCGCCCGCTTCGCTGTGCGAATATAATGGATGAATAAATGCTCATCAAAATAATTATTAGATTTACCAACATCATTTAAAGACTATCATTTGCATAATCGCATGTTCTTACTACATACAAATTTTCATCAAGATCGGTAAAGCCGTTCTTGAGTTAAAAGTCGACATACAGACAGACAGACAAACATTTCAAAAATCGTAGAATTGGTGTAGTGAGTCATAAAATGAATATTTATCCTAAAATTTGTCAGAAAAGTTGCAAGTACACACAGAACCTACAGATTTACATAGTAGTATAGATTATAATCATCATAATCAATAAAAAGGTTTTAGTGCTAGCTGTACTCTCAAACAAATCTATGAAACGGACTTTTCTTCCAAAATGCAAATCATATTATTTACTTCGACCTCTTCTACTTCAATTTCAATATACTCGTAGTATTAAATTAGGCGCAATGTGGGCAAGCATCCAACAAGGTGATCTGGTAAAGGTCACGGGAAGCCGCTGGATGCCAGCAGCAGCACGAAACCGGTCATTTTGTTGATCCTTGGGGGAGGCCTTTGTCCAGCAGTGTACGTCTTTTTGGCTGAGATGCCAAAAATGATGAAAAACTGCAAAAAGTATTTATTAAGGATGCCAAAACCTTTTGGCATCCTTAAAAAATCGAAAAAAGTTCATTCAAGGAGGTTCTTCACTGCCTTTCACTTTAGCCCGATACTTAGGTACGATGCTTTAAAAGAGTTTTGTTTTAACACCTGTAATATCGTGACCGGAGTGTTTTATTAACTCGCCTCGTTCTAGCTCGTTTAGGACGACCCCTATGGGATGTGAACCACAATTTACTTTGTTGCCGACATCATTTGATGCGTACAATAATACATCTAGGTACACATTGTTTAGAAAATCGTATACACCCCTGAATTTACACGTTCCATTGTACATAAAATGTTTACGGGGGTTTATCGCATACTGCTCAATAGGTATCCAATTCATAGGTACCTAAAGTAATCGATGTTACGGCCGAGTTTTACCGACCGCAGTCATGGGCTGATTTACAATCATATCAACAGTCAGTCTCAAAAGGGGATGATACAACCCATCGATATATTATATGCTTTTTTGATGTCTTTGAGTAGATACTTTATAAAATGTTTTTGTTTTGTTTATATAATTTTTAACGCAAATTTTGTTGCGAACAAATTACAAAAACACAAATGTTGAAAAAATTTCCACTAGCAGGATTTGAACCTGCACCCTTCTGACAACCGGGTCAGGTGCTCTCCCAATTGAGCTATCGTGGTTATAACCAGCCCGCCGAAATTGGGAGAGCACCTGACCCGGTATATCAGAAGGGTGCAGGTTCAGGATTTTTTTTTAACATTAATTGTGTTTTTAGGTACTTTATATTTCAGCACAGTTATTACTGTAGAGATCTGTCATTGGGTTTCTGATGTGTTAATTGCAAAGCTACTCGTTTTCTTAGAACTGTAGACTCACTTATAAAATTTAAATCAAATTTAAAACAGCCCAATTTTAAAAACGGTATTGTTACAAAACATTTAAACAAAACGGCATGCGACGTCTTACAAGTAGACAAGCCAGCGTAGGCCGCGGCGACACCTTTGATATACTGTTTTCATTTCAGCAATAGACATCCGTTTTACGACGTCATCGTCACAGTCGCTACTACAGCACTCGCTGTACCCACATGAATCACACTCACTGTATTACGTACCTACACTGGTTACCCCCCAAAATATAAGGCAGTAAACTCGCTCGTAACTTGTTGTTATAGACCAACTTAGTGTCTTATTAAAATAATAAAATATTAACAATCTTGCTACTTTATATAGAACAAATTTTACCTTTAAAACAACACGTAGGTAACAGATATCTATCTACGTTGCCATTAAAATTAAACTGAAATATTGTGTAATCTTTTTTTCGGTTGTCTCTTGTTTCTACTATTTGTGTAACCCAAAGTTACTTGAAACAAATGGTTTGTTAACATTATGCCTTTATGTCTTAAGTGTATAAAAAAGTAAACATTTTAAGTTATATTTATAACAATATGTATAGTATTTCATATCCATACGTATAAATTATTATCAAGGGCAGCTTTGTACCTACAGTTACCATAAAAATTGACAAAGTGATTATCAACTTAGTATGTATCAAGAGGTTGGTGACAGGCCAAGCTAAATATAGCGACTGATATCCTAGTTTAGCTTATATAATAGTGGTCTGGCATGTAAAATTTAGATGTACAGTTTCAAGTAAGTATGAGTAACTGATAAATTTTCACAATATGTTTTTCTAAGATAATTAAATATAATAAAAGTTATTTAAGATAGGACGGAGCTTTAAGAATTTTCGTCGTAAGTTGTGTTTGGATGGTTGATTGGTTGACTATTGTCAACCAGTAGTATTGCAATACCTTTATTATGAATAAATTATAACTTTTTTTACCACACTTGCACAACCTGAATAGTCCCAAACCACTTATAATTATTGTTAACGATCAACATCAAAACGGTTGTACTTTCGCGCTCAGTGACAACGACTGTGGAATAATTATATATTTAATAATAACAAAACAAGACACAAACGGCAAACACCAACACGGTTTTGAAGTCTCATGTAACGGAAACTTCTCTTTTCATTAAGGCTCTTAAAAACTCAAAACCACACACGTTCCCTGCTCATTAAGAGGGTGACGTAAAAGCCATTTCACACGTAACGTACCTGCGCATTACATAAATAGTATTAAAAAACGAACTTAAACAATTCAACCGCTTTAAACATTTTAAAATCCAGTGAAACTGTAAACTTACGTACAGTCATGAGCATTAACATGTAAACAATGTATCTCTTAATACAATGGAATAATAGTCAAACTAGTTTGACTCAAAATAATAAAAATGTATACACTTATAACTAAAATACATTTTAAAAAATGTATACTTTTTTATTATTTTGAGTTTTGCATTCACAATGCTATAAATAGTTACAGTTACAATTACAATTTACAATATTACTAGAAAATAATTAATTAGCATCAGGAAGGTCGAGTGGGAATCGAGCCCACAACCTTTGGATAACCAGTCCTTTCGGTTTCTGGTTTCGGTCGGTTTGGTATAAAATAATATTCAAAATTCAAAAAAATTCAAAATTCAAAATTCGAAATCATTTATTCAGTTGAGGCTACAAATATCTCTTTTGAACGTCATTATGCCATCGATTCGTAAGTCTACTCTGGGCGGGAGACCTTGTAGTGTACCTTGTACTATTTATAAGGAATTACGTCTTTATCGATTGTTAAATACTAGCAAAAGTGTTCTTACGACTGTGAGGGTAGTAACTTCACAGTGACGATGACGTAATACCGCTGCTTGCAGCGTAAATCACAAAGTACTAGAAAAACTCAACGAGCCTTCTGGGGTCTCGGTAGCTCAGCGATTAGAGCATTGGACCGGTCGGTTATCCAAAAGTCGTAGGCTCGATTCTCACTCGAACTACCTGAGACTGGTTAATTTTTTCCTGGAAAATTGTAAAATGTTCGCGACTGTACATGAAGATCTCATTCGGCAAAGGAAACTAAAACTTTATTTTTTCAAATAGTTCTAATTTAATTGTTAGTGTTTGTTTAACCTCATTATGAATTAAGATTATGATTATCATAATCATAAAAATTATGGTCAGGTATTACCGACATCATTTTACGAGTATAACTATAAAATAAATGCAGTAAATACTCATTAGAAGACATTTGACATAACAAACTGACCTTTGATAGTCAAATGACACAATTTGTCACATATAATAATATGTCATGTTCATAATATCGATTACTGAATTTATAAAATGGCCCGCGCTTGCGCGCTTCCCCGACTTCCTGTTACACTGTTACATCTACTTCCGTCACATTTCACGAAATCACTCCCACAAATTGTATATAAAGATGGCGAGCGGAAAGATGTTAATCAAAAAAAAGACGTCACTCCACACTGCGGTTTCCGGAACGCGGTCACCACTCGAGGACAGTTCCGCCCCAGCAACCATCAGTCTTGCGAGCGATGTGCCCTCTCCACTGCCACTTAAGCTTAGCAATTCTTCGAGCTATGTCGGTAACCTTTGTTCTTCTGCGGATCTCCTCATTTCTGATTCGATCACGCAGAGAAATCCCGAGCATAGCCCTCTCCATTGCTCTTTGAGCGACCTTGAGCCTTTTTATGAGGCCCGTAGTGAGCGACCACGTTATTATGAAAAATCACATATTCTAATTATAGTTCCTCTATAGTTATATATTCTACTCTTATCACCTAGTTTCCATACAGATAAGTAATACCAGGTAAGCAATAATTTACTCAAAACATTGTTTAGGGCTCGACACGGCCCCAACATGTCTCTGTTGAGTGCAGCCCCGTATTCCCCCTTACAACCCGGGACAATGGACTCGTTGAATGCTAATCAGCTTAATTTGATGTTTATGACGCGTGCCGTCATGGAAATAGCTAAATTGTATCTTTTTGTTAGGTTATAAGATGTTTATTCTCATACGAAATTACGTTTCGCTATGTATTAATTGCAGTACAATTTGTTACTCTATGGTACTTGTTGTGATATGCAGTTTAAGTTTAATTTACCTATACAGTCTCACTAGTTTTATCTGGTATTTTTTGTTTCGGAAATTGTATATGTGATTTAATATTACCAATTAAGTACTACGTCAAAGTATACTTTAAAAAAATTAAACTGCAATTCTTTTTTTCTTCTACATCGGAGGAGGGCTTGGCTTTCATCTTACTGAATGGTAAATGCTGATAAAGCAGAAGATGGAAGCAAACTTCACCAGAATTCCTGAACCTATGAGAAACTGGTTCTTATCTTAAGAGCGTTTACGCCGCACACTAGCGCCACTAATGAAAAAAAAACATATCTAGTAATTAGAGATAGAAAATCAAATGGCGTTATAGTTAAAAGTGGCCGTAACGTCTTATTTAACTAAACCATAACATGTGAGGTGTTCATTAGGTGACGTAAAAATGCTAAATTACTTCATTCAGATAGTTTGTTGGGCATAATTTGATTTTCTATCTCTAATTACTAGATATGTTTTTTTTTCATTGGCGGCGCTAGTGTGCGGCGTAAACGCTCTTAACCTGACGCGATTACCTTAGATAAAATAGTGGTATTTAGCTAGATAAACAAGTCCTGCCATCAGCCAAACCTAACCCCGCTGGGATCAAAACGAACCCGGGACTTTTAGGTTCGAGACCTGTGGCACCCAGTGGTCTAATCAATAGGCCACAGCGGCGGTTAGATTAATGTTAAGCACCACTTCTTCGGTGCAGAATAGGACAGCTTCCGTTTCATTTTTCCTCACCATGCCACGGGACCTCGGACTCGGAATAGGATCGTATTTTGAACGAGATCCGTCAAAGTAACCAACATAGCTTACCGGATCAGCAAGCTGAAGTGCCGGCCATATTAGTCGGAGAAGCGATAACCGTTGGGGTAAACGAGTTCTCGAGTGGAGACCGCGTATCGGCAAACGTAGTGTAGGACGCCCTCAGACTAGGTGGAGCGACAATCTTCGCAAGGTGGCTGGCAAGAGCTGAATGAGAGTAGCCGCGGATCATGCTAAGTTGCGAGCACTTGAAGAAACCTATGGCCAGCAGTGGACGTGTGTGCTGATGATGACGATGATGGGCCTCGGACCCTCACTTAAAGTGCTGAGCGCGAGATTTATTCTCGATTCGATCACGTCAACGATAGCCAGAATGTGAAAGCGGCGCTTCAACTGACAACTGAGTAACAATTTAACATAAAAATTCTCGTTTTTTGTTAACGTAACCAAAAAGACGTTACTCAATTAACCTCTAGCAGCTTTACGTTTCACGTGCCATAAAGCAAAATAACAAAATAATAATAGCGAAATATTAAGTGCAGAAAGTTCTGAAGCGAAAAGACTAGCGGAAGGATTTGGAACAACCCGAGAAATCTCATAATCCGGTAATTTCATCGCGCAAAACATTCAGCAGAAGTTGGGAGTAAACACCTAACTTCAAAGAAGAGCAACACAACGCCCCGATGGAGTCATTTGTTCACGAATAGTTTTAACGAGATACATTAAACTTTTCTCTTATCTTAGTGTTACATATTTCACGTTAGTTAACAGATACAACATTTTAAAAGTCAATTTAGTATATTTTTTATTAATTTTCCATATCGACCATATTATTTCAATACGTGAATACTCTATCCAACATTATGTCTTACTTACGAAAATATTGATGCAATTGTTTATACTAGTGGTCGCCCAGTGGTCGAAATTCGACAGTAAATTTTATTAAGGCTGCACGGATTGTATCTTAAGCAATGAAAAATTTAAAAAGATAGAATGTGAGTTTGGATTGGTATGGACTGATTTTGGCCGCTCCTCTTCCATTTTTGAAATTTTTGAAATTTTTGAAAAGAGTATATATACGTGTGTGTCAAATATATATGCGTGTGTAATACATGGTAGTGTGAGTAATGTTTGTTTTATTGATTTAATGTATGTATAAGCATAATTTTTTTTAAATATTAACATTCGGTTAACCTTCTCTACATAAACTATACTTAACTGTGCGAAATTTCATACTCCTCCGTCCGCGTAATTTTCGTAAAAAAGGGGTACAAAGTTTTTGCTTCACGAACTAATATATAGATTTATATGATTCACCATTATCATAATGTTTTGACACGATAAATCGATAAGAAATAAACGTAAATAGAAAATCATGGTTTACATATTACTACAACCAAGCTGAATGGGAAATCAACAAATATTGAATCAACTTGTTATATTACTCGTATGTGTAGCTCGCAATAAATATTTATTATCAATAAACAACAGCGCTCTTAAGAGCATTTACGCCGCACACTAGCGCCGCCAATGAAAAAAAAAACATATCTAGTAATTAGAGATAGAAAATCAAATTATGCTCAACAAACTATCTGAATGAAGTAATTTAGCATTTTTACGTCACCTAATGAACACTTAATTTTAGTTAAATATGGCGTTATAGTTAAAAGTGGCCGTAACGTCTTATTTAACTAAACGATAACATGTGAGGTGTTCATTAGGTGACGTAAAAATGCTAAATTACTTCATTCAAATAGTTTGTTGAGCACAATTTGATTTTCTATCTCTAATTACTAGATATGTTTTTTTTTTCATTAGTGGCGCTAGTGTACGGCGTAAACGCTCTTAAGCGGTTTGCCTCTTTTAAATCCAAATAGACCTCCTTTCCATTCGTTAGAGCGAATAAAGAGTTTAATTTCCTTAAACACAACAAACGGATGCAGAATATCTTGGGCCTGCCGCAGCTCTCGGCTGCATACTTTTTCTGCAAAACAATTCCATCAGCGTCGAAGTTGAGAACGCAAAAACTACAAAGAGCGCAACGCGCCGCCGCCGCCGCCCCCGTAGCCATTTTGTGCGAATTGTTTTAAATAAGAGCGGGTATTAGCTGTTAGAACAACTCGCGAGCTGCGCTGTGTTTGCGGAATAACGCGGGCGCCGGGTGCCACCATTAAACAAGCGATTTGCTAAAGCGTATGAATTAAACGCCTGGGTGGCCTTGACAACGATCCCTGTGGAAGCACAAAATTTGCCTACAATGTAAACGTTAATATATATTTGGTGTCGGTAATTAATAAGTCCCAAAGCACGAAACAACAGTTTATTGCGTTTAGCACAAAGCACACACAAATAACAAATAGAAGGTGAAGAGAAGAATAAGCGATAGTTCATTTACACAGCACAATAAGTAGGTGAAGAAACAGTTCAATAGGCATACAGGCGAAGCTATGAAAACATACAAAAAACTGATAGGTAATAGCGTAGCAATAATGATCCGTCAACAGCAGAGATTCCAGTGCGACTGTCGTGCGGGGGTAGACGCGCGACGGAGGGGCACTGGGGCACGGCCGGCCGAATACCAAAACCGGTTTGGCCGCTCGGCGCCGATGGTGCATCGCACAATAGACGCACCTACTTAGCCGGTCATTAGTGAAAATATTATAACAATATAAAAATATGATCGTACTGTCGGAATGTTTGTTGAACGCCAAGTTACATTTATTACTTACTAGTCTATATTATTTATTCTTTACTTATTGTTTACTTATTATTATATACTACTAAATGTGTGCATACTATCTATATAATATATTATGTATACATATATATATATTTATAAATCTAACATTGCTATATATTTAAGTATATATCTATTCTATTTAAAGTTAAGCTACATCAAAGAAAGAAATACAAACAATAACCATACAAACTAGTTTAAGCTATACAATACATAGTCTATGCTAAAATACTAGATACGCCACATATATACAACATTCCTCTTTTACGCAACGACACGATGTTTGTTATTAGATTCGTGCAAGTCCCACTGTGGGATTTGAAACGTCAGGATTATACAACATTTTAATACTTACGCGAATTGATAGAGTATGAAGTGTTGTTTCTTATTCGAGAAATAATATTTTTATATGCTGCGAAAGAAAAAAAAACAAGAGAAGATTTCTGTAATGATCACGTGTGTTAGTCCACTCACGACCATCATAATGTAATTAATTTTCTTTCTTAATAAACCACGTTACGCGACTGACACTTGTCCAAAAATTATTTTCTCTTGTATAACTAATTGTGTTCTTTCATATATGTACGAGTTGAGTTGAGTTATGTATGTCAAAGACAGAAATAAAGTAATCATGTAGTTAAGAAGATATAATAGAGTGATCTCTATTATAATATCTTCTTAAGAGCGTTTACGCCGCACACTAGCGCCGCCAATGAAACAAAAAACATATCTAGTAATTAGAGATAGAAAATCAAATTATGCTTAACAAACTAGTGTGCGGCGTAAACGCTCTTAACACAAACGCTAACACATTGATATCAATGTGTTAGCGTTTGTGTTAAGAGCGTTTAATGACAACTAGTCCGCGTTAGCCTACATGATTCCGCGTAACACTAAAATTACCTATAAAGCATTAATAATTTAGGTTCCTTATTAATTTCAATAAAATTTAAAGACTAATGTTCGGTTACTGACCGTACAATATATTGGACACGCTAATTTAGCGGCCCGACACCCAACAGCTTTGCAAGCAGTTCCACAGTTCCACGCTCTGATATTATTAAAACCCGTCGCATCATAATGCGTGCGTTTTCATAAACGGCGCTTTGAAAAATTAAAGCTGCCCGTACGCAACGACGATGTATAAATACATAAGCATCCGCTTAAATGAAGCTTTCACATAATATTTAGTTTTTAAGGTGGAACTATAGAGTTAAATGCCGGGTTTTTCGGATTATATCGTAAAAACCTAAAATGAATTCTGAACTTAGGTTCAGAGTGAAATTGAACTAAGATGCAAACTATCTTGTAACTGTGTATGTATGTAACTGTGTACGAATGCGTCCTAATTATAACAGAATTGCAATTTTGGAATCACCAAATTGTGAGGCATTAGGTACGCATAATAAAACCAAAAGTTATTATTTGTTTTCTTGCAAATATGCCGGATGCTTGGTAATAGGTGTATATTCCCGAAACATAGCCATGCAACCAAGTTTATAGAACACTGTGATAACATGCTAAGTCTTAATTACGTAGATATACTTTTCCAAACAAAAACTAATTATTTTTACGTAGTTTTTTTTTTTGTTTATGTCTGCAATGTTCCGACTTCTGTTTATGTTTGACCATGAGGTTGACGACCAAGAACAACATATCAGCTTGACCTAGGGTTGTCACTCAGCTAGACCTAGGGTTGTCACTTTTCAGTTTTACTTAGTAACAGAGAACCTCAATATCTCGTTCATGTAGTGCTTTTCAGTTATGTTTATTATTTTCCAGGGTTCCCTTTTTATCCACTGATGTTAAGTGGAAACGGAGTCCAGACGCAAGGACAACTGGTGCAGCGTGAAAACAATGCAGCATCAGTCACCCTCATCTATCTATCTAGCTATCTGCCATATTCGGGATTATACAGGTAATAGGAACCTGTATGACACCCTGTATGTATTATATAAAATAATAGTGGGTCTCCGCTCAGCATTATATCGCAGAGTATTATGTAAGAGCCAACACAATACAACAAAGTAAAAAGAAAGTCGAATAATTCAATTAGTTATCCAGCCATTGTCCCACTCAACACAAAGTGTATCACCTCATCCAGTTACAATATTTAAACAGGCCCGTTGTGAGCACAGATAGATTAAATTAATCTGTAGATCAAATTAAATTAATCTCAACATAATCTGACTTAATGAAATTGATTGAGACGTTGTAATGAAATTTATAGTAACTAATCCTCCGCGCATTAACTGGATTACTTCGGCAAGTTACTTAAAGCAGGTGTGGAAATCTCTATTGAGGTTTGCACCACAGAATATTGGAGGCTTTTATTCTGCCTTTGCTGTATTTATGTATTTATACTTCAAATGTTTTTGTTTTGTTTATATAATTTTTAACGCAAATTTTGTTGCGAACAAATTACAAAAACACAAATGTTGAAAAAATTTCCACGAGCAAGATTTGAACCTGGTGCAGGTTCAAATCCTGCTCGTGGCAATTTTTATATAAACAGATAATTTTATATAAACAAAACAAAAACATTTTATAAATAGCTTGCCTACTTCTTAACTGATCTATAGTATTTGTAAAAATATTATGATTGGATGTTAATGACGGTAGTAGTTGACATTGAATGGGCGCCTTTAGCTTTCAAAGTAAAAAGTAAATAGTAATAATAATAATAATAATAAATCATTTATTTCAGGCAACACACAATGTAAAAGATGGTAACAACACAAAGGGGCCCATATAATAAATACCTTACAGACTAACATACATACAATATAAAACAATTTTTGTTAGTAGATATATAACTTATAACTATGTTAGTATATTAAGCACTAGCTTGTGCTGTTCCGGTGGTGTTGACGGGTAATCTTCCGCGGAAACGTCGGTCATAAAGGTATCGAGCAGCTTGGTTGTTGGGACTCGCGCCACAAATGCCTTAAAGCTGACATTGTGTCGCGACTCCAGCGCCTCTACCCTCACAAGGAAATTAGTCTTTGTTTTGATGTACTCTATCACATCCCGTTCTGTGATGGTGTGGTGCAGGCGTGACAGGTACATCGGCGTAGTCGGCGTCGCACGCAGCAGGAACTGGGGCCCGGCCAGTGCGGTACCGCAACGGTTTTGATTCGGCCGGTGACGGCGTGCCCTCTTCTTTTGGACCTTGACAAAACCATCGTCGTCGTCTCGATCCATGGTGGCACGCTCTGACACTCTGTGTGTATCCAAGTTGGATGCAGCAACAGAAGCGTAGTCACGACGGCTGGGCTTTGTTTGTTTGGTGACAGGCTCAGGCACAGCTGTCACGTGCGTGACGTGCGGCACCGCGGGCGAAGGCGCGGGACGGGTAGGCGGCGGAGGCAGCGTGACGACGGCAGCGGGCTGCGGGGCACGGAGCGCCGGCGCCTGCGGGGTGCGGGGGGCCGGCGGCTGCGAGGTGCGGGGGGCCGGTGCCGGCGACTGCGGGGCGCACTGAGTCGGCGTTTTCGCGGGGGCAACGGATGCGTCAGCGCTACACAGAGACGAGGTCGGTGTCGAAAAAGCTGACTCGTAACTTAACCGCGGCGCGAATGCACCGCGCCGCTTGTTGACGTTTGAGTCATCAACGAGTACGACCGACCTAGTTACTGCGAGTGATGCACGCAATCTATCTACGTCCTTGCGCAACTCACTCACAGTATTCTGTGATGCTTCATATTTCAGCATCACGTCCGCCAAGCCCGCCTTCAGGGTCACAATGTCCTTCAGCAAGCAGGTTACGTCGACGTGGTCGAACGTGACGGGGGGGAGCTTGTTTAGGTCCCTCGCCACAAACGTCGGCACGTCGTCAGGGTCGGTCTCTTTCAGAAGCGTTATTATCTCCTGCAGGCTCATCGGTGTTCCGTCGCGTCGATGAGACACCATCCGGTCGCTTTTGTTTAGCGACACAAACAAAAGTTTCTTGGCAGCAGATATTTCGTCCTCGCTGAAGCTGGACTTGCAGATCTGCACCGCACTCACTTCATCCATCACGTCCAGCTTCTGCTGAAGGAAGGCGAGGAGCTCGTTGACCACGAGTTTGTCACTCATGGTGACTGTTCGAGCGGTGACTCGCGCCGCGATACGTGTCCGATATACACTTTTAAAATTGCAATCGGCGCGTCTGCACTGAATGGCGCATACAGCGAGACTCAATAATAGTGTTGAATAATTTCGGCGGGCTGGTTAGAATCACAATAGCTCAATTGGGAGAGCACCTGACCCGTTATATCAGAAGGGTGCAGGTTCAAATCCTGCTCGTGGAAATTTTTCAACATTTGTGTTTTTGTGTTTATACTCACTCAAAATAAAATATATTTTAAAATTATTATTAATTATTTATCATCGGCCTTATACCCGAAGGTCCCAGGTTCTGTTCCCAGGCCGGGCAAAGTGTGCTTTGGATTTTTCGATGCATAGCCCGGCTATGTGATCACCAACCCGCAATTGACAAGCGTAGTCATTAGGCCACCCATAAATTTTAACGATGACTTAGGTAATTACAATGATGTACCCAACAGTGGGACAGTCATAGGTAATTTACTTTTTACTTACTACATTTATTAATTACTAGCGGCCGCCCAGTGGTCGAAATTGTATTAAAGCTGCACGGATTGTATCCTAAGCAATGAAAAATTTAAAAAGATAGAATGTGAGTTTAGATTGGCATTGACAGATTTCGGCCGTTCCTCTTCCATTTTTGAAATTTTTGAAAAGAGTATATACGTGTGTGTCAAATACATGGTAGTGTATGTAATGTTTGTTTTATTGATTTAATGTATTTTTATGCATAATTTTTTTTAAATGTTAACATTCGGTTAACCTTCTCTATATAAACTCTAAGTGTGCGAAATTTCATACTCCTCCATCCGCGCAATTTTCGTAAAAAAGGGGTACAAAGTTATTGCTTCACGTATAATATATAGATTTACAACAGAAATAACATTTAGGCACGTTAACGTATTCGTTTGATAGAAGGGAGTGAATAAAACGATGTAATTGCATTATAATTAACCACAACACTACTACAAACTACCGTTACAAGGCATCTTACAAGACATCATAGAGTAGTGACTACGATATGTGGCTCTGCTACGGATTTAAGATCTACGAGGGGCTTAGGCACGAATCAATGTGGTGGTGGCTGTAACGTGCAGTAAAATTGTACACATACTGTTGTATCGACACTTTTATTGTAAAACCCAAAGTTTTTAGATTACAAATAAATATTAAAACTATCATAGTCACTTGCAATACAGTAATTATTATACCGATACCGATACTTTGAGTGTAGTGTATCGTGAGCAATTTAGAGTAAATAGTGACTTAGAAACCGGTGGTACGGGCATTGAGCGCAAAAAACGACTAAAGAAGAGTGTAGATCGTTTTGTCTGCTCATAAAAAACTCACCCACATTAACTTCAGTAATTCCGTGATCATGGCGCATGCAACTGTGCCGAAATATCGGATACTCACAAATAATAAACATGGTAAGAATCCCGTTTATAATTACTCTATTACAAATAAATATTGTATAGACCTACTTCGAAAGCGCGTCAATAGAGAACAAGGTAAAGCGGCGACAAAAAATCCGCTACATACTATTTAGGTCTTTACCTATGAAATTGACGTTTTTTTCTCACTTATTAAAAGGTCTAAAAGTTCTAAAAGTCGATACCGGTAGTTAATACTATTATACACCTTTAATTAGGACTATGTTACTTAGGCTTCAGTAATAACTATGATTATTAATTTTGTGTCGTTATCACCCAATTTTTTTTTTATTGACTACTTTTTATGTTCGCGGAATTGTCTTTTTGTTTCATTATAGCTTTGAAGGGACTTTTTTTTTTAATGTCTGCTATATTTAGCTAGTGAAACAAACACACTACTCTACAATTTTTATAGTGTTAACATAAAAAGATGCTAAGAAAATTAAAAAACGTTAGTATGAAAAATAAAATTTTATAAAAAATCTTTATACAAAACGTCCATTTCATAGGTAAGGACCTAATATATAAAGCGGAGGGGCGATTTTTTCAATCTTGCCGGAGAATTCGAAATTAAAAGTAACATGAATATACACTATAAAATATATATTTTTTGCATTATTTTCAATTTGATTATTTAGACACTTACATACCATTCGAGAATTTTCGGTGTCATAAATAAGTTACAAGCAAGTGACTTTGAATAAGAGAAAAAATGAGCCCTAATAAATCGATATCATAGCTTGAGAGTCGTCACCGGTTCAAAAGTCAAACACTTTTTTATACTTCGTATAGCATAGCTCAAAAGTATACCCGCAAAAACATAGAAAGCAGTTTATTCGAATACTAAAGTACAATTTTAACGCGGTTGAAAAGCGCGCAAATTTCGTACAGTTATACAATGGAAATACGACGGCTCCCAAAGTTTCACGGTACCGGGCATAAAGGTGGTGCTCATTTAAAAACACACGGACAAAGGTCCGGACGGCAGGTGGTCTGTTATTCCCAACATTCGGCCTCACCCGGACTTTGGCGATGCCAGAATAGCAAGAATTCGTGTGACATATATCAAATATCAGTATATGGAAATGTTCAAGCGACGCAGTTTCTCTATACGCTAAGTTATTTCCCTGGAATCCCCGATAAACATCACTGAGACTGTCTACCAAGTAATTGCTCTTTAAATGGAAAGGTAATAGTTGTATGTGTATGTGAATAGAATTTAAACACCTTAGCCACCAAAGAGTACCTATAGAATTGACAAACACGCATTCCTGGAATTAATAATAAGTTCTACATACAACCTCATTATATACCGCACATTAAGTCACAGCCAACTGATAAGCAAGTGTTGCTAAGCCGATATTATGTTATCAACTAACCCATTGCCTAAGTTTTGATAGTGCCTACTGCATAGGTTACCCTACGAGTATACACGCGTTTGTTTTATTTATATTTTACTAGTGTACCCGGCGCAGTTTCCATCAAGTGATTAAATTCTCTTTGGTTTCCATGACAACAAAACAAACAAATAATTTTGTATAGGAAAATTTAATTGTTGTTTTTAGTATTTTTATAGTGTGATTCCCGTAGGACTATCAGGATAAAAACTATCCTATGTGTTAATCCAGGTTATAAACTATCTGTATGCCGAATTTCATCCAAATCCATCCATCCGTTGCAGCGTGGTACTTTGTACGTATGTGCGAGATGACGACACAAATAAAAGGTAAAATCAAAAGGTGCCATCTCGCACATCTGTGCGAGTTTAAAGTGTGCGAGTTGACGAATAACTCAGATTAAAGTAAAATTAAATAAAAATAAAATATATTTTGCTTGTTGGTCGTCATCTCATCTGATGATAAGTGATGATAAGGCCAAAGGTGGAAGTGCATTTCGCCTGGAATCCTCAACTTCTGACGCACTGGCCATTTTATCTCTAGCTGCAGGAACATAGCAATACTATCAGCATTGATGTTATGGCGTCATATTTAAATAAGACGGTGGTAGCTAGCCAGGCGGGCTTCAAACAAGCCCTACTACCAACCAAACCATGTACGCAAACATGTACAGCGCGCTGGGAATCGAATCCAAAACCTCTGGGTCTGCGACCGGTGATCTTCACCACTAAACCATAGCGGCTTAAAGAGAAATATGCAAAAAAACGGTACTAGAGTTATAAAAGGTTATTTCTCGTTTGTTTTTACAACCAAAAACAATAATTCACGCTGAAATTAACACTGAACAAAAGCTATGCTGTCGACAATTCAAACGCATACATCAATTAATCTTCGGTTTCATTACTGCCGCGAAGGGCTAAGCCCTTTCGTCATTGGCAGATTGAGCCCTACAAAGCAGGCCATAAAACAAACAATAAAACCCAAACAGCCGAACGATACTATCGTTAAATTGTACTTTATGGACTTAGAAGTGACCGTGGAAAGACTTCGATACGGTTAATTTTCCTTCCTGTGAGCAAATCAAAAGTTTACGGCCTCAAACTTGCAAAACTTAATATTAACCGGTAGCAAACTGGTAAGGAACTTGATGGCGCAGTGGTTATCGCTTCCGGTCTGCAATTGCTAAGGTTAAGCAACTTTCGCAGAGGCCGGTCATGGGATGGGTGACCAAAAATTTATCATCTCGAGCTTCTCCGGGCGTCGGAAGGCACATAAAGTCGTTGGATCCGGCTGCTTTAGCAGTCGTTAACAACCACCAATCCGCACTGGGCCGCGTGGTGGTTAATGGCCCGTTCTACCTACTATAGGGAAGACTCGTGCCCCAGCAGTGGGGACATAAAATGAGCTGACGACGATGATGATGAAACTAGTAAGGTAGCTGCTATTTCTGCCGCCAAGGAGTTTATCAGAGGACACTTGCTATGTTCCAGTTTGAAGGTTAAAAGTCTAACTAAGAGAACATGCAAAGAGGCAAAAATTAGGCCTTTATGGTTGGCAAAGCGCAAATTATACGTCGGTAGTTACAAACGGGATGGCTCAGTTAATTAATAACTGTTTTAAAATAAAGGTTTTCATTATTATTATTATAATCATTAAGAATTTAAAAAAATATTTAGATAAGAATACCCCAAAAAAAACTTTTTTTCTGTGGTATTCTAAATCTACTTCGCAATTTACAATCTGAATACTGCAGAAAATACTAAAATAATTTTCAAACGTTGCTAAACGGGCTATAACTTAACAAATACTACAGCAATAAGATGAAACGTGTTTACTGCCTACAGGCAATGCAGCGAGAAGGGTTTTGGTTTATAATTTCAGTGGCTTTGCCTTCTGTTATTAAATCGCCGTATAATTTCTACAAAACTTAAAAAGCTTATTACTTTTTATTTGAAAAGAAACAAAACGACTTCTTGTTATCATCAAATTACTTACAACAAGAAAAAAACATAGTTTCAAATTAAACGGCACTATGCCAAATTAATACATCCAATCAATATGGACCGCAAAAAGGTAGAACGGCTGTATTTACTGGCAACACAGGTGTACAAATACAGGGTGCTTCATAAATAGTCAAAGAGTATTCGTGTGGACGTAATACCAACGGTTTATTTAGGACATCGCAAACACTGGCCCTCGACCAATTGTGGCATTGTACGGCAAAAATCAACTAATAGTCATAATATGTATAGGTACGTCATTTTCTGAATAAAATACTTGTATATTTTACCCTTTTACCGTTTTATGTACAAAGGAAATAAAAGGAATTTGTAACGATTGTAGCTAACGTTACGATGTAAATTATTTTTAAAGCATTAAAAAATTGATTGTTGTTAATTAACTAAATAGAAAGTAATTGCTTTTTGTAATTAAACTTATTTCATTTCAAAAATATAACATTTTAGTTGTGTTTTAGTAAAACAAAAAACAAAAAGAATAAGCACTTCCTTTGAGAATAAAGTATGACCAGCATACTTACTTCTTAATTAGTAGACTTTTCATGGCACTAAGTTTTGACGTCAATTAATGCCAGTATATTAAATACCTTACTTAAAATTCAGGGAATAATAGATATTCATATCCTTTCTTTCGATACATATAAGCATTTTAAGAAACAAAAAATTAACCACATACCGAACCTAAGCTTTCTGACTATAATATCGCCATGAACAAAAGGATTAGGTACTAACTATCGTTTGTTCCCTCTTTACCAGATTCCCAAAATACCAGATGACCAGCATACCAGATTCCTAATTTATCAGATTCCCACAACACCAGAATGTGTACATTCAAATACAAGATACAACAAAAATAGGACAACTAACGCCATAGAAGGTTGGCATCGGCGATTAAATACAAAAATACCTGCCAAACCTAATTTATAATCTATATAATTATATATTATATAATTTATAATTTGCCTGTAATTTATTGATACAGTTTTCTTCACGATATACAGAGTGCCTAGTCTGAGATAGATAAATAGATAAACACTTTATTGCTTACACAATTATACACAAAACAAATAACAGGAAATTTTAAAATAATAGTAGGCAAAGGCGATCTTATCGCTTAAAGCGATCTCTTCCAGACAACTTTTGTGGCATAGGACAGATTAGGAAACAATGAGAGGTAGTGCACCGGCAACTAGCAAAAATACAAAAAAGGATTTTTTTAAATAAAATAGGTAATATAAGATATATAGGTACATAATACCTACTAATATATATTGTTATAATAATCTACATGTACCTACATACGATTCAGTTGTTGCAAACTAAGACCTAGCTAAAAGAAAAGAATGAAGTTTAATCTTAAATGTAGCAAGTGACTTGGAGTGACGAACATCAGGTGGGAGGTTATTCCAAAGGCTGGTAGCCTTAACTCTAAAAGAATCTCTAAAGTACTCTGAACGAATCAAGGGATGTCTCAGCAGGTTATCAGCCCCGGACCTAAGCACGCGATTGTGATCCATACCTAGGAATTGGAAACGCTCCTTAAGATCCGTATTCATTCGAGTACGTTAAGGGTGCGCCGTCCGTAAGTGACAAGTTTTATTTGAAATGTCGTCGTCCATATTTATTTGATGCCACGCGGCCATACTAATTTTGTATGGAGAATTTAGGTAAAAAATAATTATTTAAATAACCACTTGATGAATCGAAAATGTAGTCTAGCAATTTGTAGTTTATCCATTGATGATTGTTTAGACAAAATCAGAGGTACAATAATTTAGATAAACTATAAGAAATCTACTAAACGCCGCCACTCGTTTTCATGATTTTTGCCCAACTTTAAATGATATTGTAGAAAAAACTATAGCGTGTTATGAATTTATGGTTCTGACAAATTGTAAACACGTTCCCTATGATACTAAATATATATTTTGTTCATTTAATACGATAGTATTTTCAATTATATCTACTTAACCGTAACTGCATTTTTGGCATTTTTTGGTCGGCGCACCCTTAACGAACGCTATAATGGCATTGAAGCAGCGCCTCCTCGCGACGTACGAGAAGATAACTCTTCTCGTATGTCGCACACATTTTGCAATACAATTTTTTTTTCGTTTTCGTAATTGACTGAAAACGGATAGTAAACAAATCTCACACTATGCACTCAGCCGTACACCCGCTAGGCCCAACATTACCGCGAACTCGAAAATGCATTACTGCGACATGTTTCGCATCTGCAATGCATGACGTTTATTGTACAGAGGACAGTAGCCCGGGAGCCTGTTCCTGGGATTTCGACGCGAATGGGGGAATGGGATTGAGATGAGGCGCGCCATGAATTCTGAAACGTCCGCAGTTATCATCACGTACTACGCGACGGGGTATACGGACATTTATTAGGTCTCCGGCGATGTTGTTTTTAAGTTTTATTTCAAAGCTTGGTGAGCTTCCATAATGCCTTTTAAATAAGCTTATGATTTTATGCTGTTAGAGATGGTTGGTGAAACAAATTGTGATCATATACAACTCTGACAAAATTTAATATAGCATACCTATTTATTATTACTTAATAATACTTTAAAATCATATTTTCTTTTAAATTAATATAACAAAATGATATCTTAATTTGTGCAACAAAATACCACCCCTTCTTTTATCACCTAAGTTTGACAGGCACAACTAAAATCTCAGGCTCAGTATATTTTACAGCAAAATTAAAACGAAGCTTTAAATACTTTTCTTGTCTTCATCTCACTCGACACAAATTTTGTGAGAAAAGAGCCAGGCAGGCAAGGCATTACGGCTCAGGGACTACAACTTCCGCCATTAATAATTAATAGCTTCCACATTTTTCTTCGCTTACCTAAGAGTAAGTATGCAAATTCGTCTGTGCTGATCAACATCCAGAACAGATGCCAAAACTCCCAGGTGCATTCCTGTTCTAGATTGAATTTATCAATAATGTGAAGCAAAATTATCCATGAATATAAATTGGTTTTAAATTAGGGAATTAACTCCCGGTCTAGTTCCGGCGAAGTATGAGGCGAGCGCCTCAGAGTTTTCCGTAAGAAAAGTGTGGAGTTGAAAATAAACAATAGATGAAATTGGTTCCCTCTATTGCTTTGAGTTATTCACAAACTGGAAAGTTTTCGAACAACGTCAAACCGGCTCTACATTTAAAACACCTTGACTGTTATCTAATAACGTTCGAGCTTTGTTTCGACGTTACTGCTTTCAAAATTTACGTTTCACGACAAAGATACCATACAGTAGCAAGATCATAGGTTGATGATAATTTTAATAATTATAAACAGGTAATATTGGATGTTATGGTTACAGAGTTTCTGAGAGAGAGAGAGAGAGGTTACAGAGAGCTTTTTCAGAGTGATTACTCTGAAAAAGCTAAGCGGAACTTTAGCATTTCTGTGGTAAATATGTAGAATAATTTTAGTAGGATACCTAGGAGAACAGATGGTTTACCATGAGCTAGCTCGCGTGTATGTAAGTACGCCGCTTCACGCGTCTCGTTTTCACAACTGCAATAATACTATTGTTTTATAAAGTTTACGCGATTTTAATGTGTACATTGAAATGGAACCACTTTTACGGAACTACTCGCGTTTATTTGATACATAAATTTGATTTAATGTTTAACCTGACGATGACGTTACGAACCCTTTGCAGGGTCCGTGGTCACGGGGAGACTAAGGTGTCGGTCGTCTCATAATTTATTGGTAACTTACATACCCTCATTTTTTGCAATAATACTGCAATAAGAGTTCACGATAAGGCCTCAATCTTAGATGAATGATTGGCCTCGCTGCGCTCGACTAGATACCGCCGGCATACTTGTAAATGCGGCAAAAAATACTACGCCGAAGTCGGCGTACCCGAGTCAGTCGCCTGCTGGCAGTCGCGTTGCGAACTGTGTGTGAGGTGCGCGTACCGAATGTTTTGTTAAATTTTGGTCAACCGAAGTAAAATGCCAGTTTGCGTAGTTAAACTGTGTAAAAATAATACTACAAAAAATAAGAAGGACACCGTTCTTACACACACTACAATATTGAGTTGCCGCATTCACGGAGCTATTGTTTCTAGGTAGCGCGGTATCTAGTCGAGCGCAGCGAGACTAATCATTCATCTATATTTTTTCCTAAATTTAAAGTAAGTTTAAACATTAGACAGAAACTAATGAAATATTTATAAAATTTATAAAATACAGTGAAAAAATTAAACGCCTCCCCGACCCAGCCAAGAATCGAACCTGGGTTTTTTTTTATTTTATTTTTTATACTTAGCTCAGCAAATGACTCCATCCCACCTGATGTTAAGTGGAAATTAAGTCCAGACGCGAAGACAACTGGTGCAGCGTGGAAACAAACGTAGCATCAGTCAACTTCACTCTGCCGGCCCACAAGGTGCTTCTTCACGCCTCTCTTGAAGGACCCCATATCATAGGAAGGAGGGAAAACGTGTGCTGGTAGACTATTCCATCTTTTGGAGGTGCGACAAAGAAACGAGTCACCAAATTTCTTTGTGCGCGATGGGATATTTGAGACAGTGAATCGGTGACTCCGAAGAGCAGCACGTGTACTGTTCAGAATTCCGAGTTTTCGTGACGCTGTTTCGATCACGGCTTCGATGTAGTCCCTTTGGTTCAGATCGCAGCGTATCGTCATACCGAGCATGTTGATACTGCTCTGCAGGCGTAGAGATGTACCCTGAAGAGTTGGAAGGGGAAGGAATGGTGACTTTTTTGCCGTGAACGCGCACACCTGTGTTTTCTTGGCATTGAACTCAACCAGATTATTGGTGCCCCAATTAGATATGAGGTCCAATACCCGATTGAGCTCAATGACAAGATTCACTCGATTCACTTCGGTTTCGACCCGCCCTGCCGCTGGGTGACCGTTATATCCTCCATGGACCGTACTATCATCTTCATAGCAATGAATATTTCCAAGTGGAAGCATATCATTGATATGCAGAAGAAGATGGTGAAGATGGTCTTCCGCAATCCGGGCGGCAGAACTGACCGCTATGCTACCGGGAAGGCTAACGTAAGCGCTGAATTTTGTCACTGCTTTATAATGCTTTTTGAGTGCTAATAGCGGCACAGCGCGCCATCTATCCAAAGGTAATTACAACCGATGGCTATGCAGATTCATCTTTGCAGATGAAATACCACAAATTTGATAACACAACGCTTTAGTAAATTTTTTTTCTTTTTATTTTCAAGTGCTAATTGCTGCACTGAAGCTAAATTTAATATTTATAAAATACTGTGAATATTTTTTTTAAGAAAATTCACTGCACTCCTTTCATAATACGCTCACACATTGCCGTACTGTTTGACGAACCAACCAACAACAAGGCTCGTCTCAGACGGAATTACTTAAACAATTAACGCAGCTGGAGCGGCTCGAATAAGCAATTACTTGTAAATTGTGCCATGTTTGCGATACTAATGCGTTTACATAACAACCGGTGGCACTACATTCAACTGCTGCTTTCATTTGTTCGAACTTCGAAGACTTAGAAGAGCTGGTTAATAGCTTTACAATTCTGTTGTTTATCCGAGCTAAGCCTGGTCCAAAACGCCAGTATATATGTACATATATATGTTAGACACTGTTTTCGAAAACCGCATATTAGTTCGAACTGAAAAAATTATACAACGTATTCAAAATGCATGTACTCGATTTTGTTTTACAGTACCCTGCCGTGGCCACATTACCCCCTTTTTAAATAAAAACAGCTTATTGAATATGCGTGCGAGAAGAAATTTACATTTTGCATCCTTGCTGTTCGGTGTCATCAATATGAATCAACCGTCATACCTTTACCAAAAATTAAACTTCTCACAACGAGGCAACCGGATTGCTCCTCGTTTGCTCTGCCCGCCGCACAGAACAGGTGCTTTTCGTGGCAGCTATCGTTATGCTGCCACGAAGTGTTGAAACAACTTACCCCCGCCGATAATGCTCTATAAATCGTTGACCTCTTTTAAAAATCATCTTAAAGAGTATTTAATTAATTTACAAAGAGATTAACAATATAGCACCTAACTTTATATCATTGTTATTTTAATATATGTATTATGTATATATGTTATGTAGGATATATGTTTTTGTAGGGAAGCATATTCGTTTTGTTTTCTTTTCTGCCAGATTGTACTAAAACTGGACGCAATTAAAATTGAAATCAGACGTAAGTGAATTTTATGTATAAAGTAGTTAAGTTAATTTAAGTAGCATCTCTCTCACTGGTTTCCACTGAAAACCAGCATCATGGATTGCCATGACACATGCTGAGTGGCGACCATTTTGGCTGCATTACTTGTTAGTTTTTAAATATTTAATTTTAATACCTATTTTTGATGTAAGGAATTTGATATTATTGTTCTCAATGTGTTGTTTGTGCACCAAATAAATTTTTTCTTATTCTTATTCTTATATAACACTTTTTTACACATAATTATAAAGTTATCAATAAAAGCTTAATATTAATATTTGTGATGAACATTATTTATTATAAATTAAATACCAGAAGCAATTATTAAAACCCATTAACCTTCTAACTAGAAGAAGTAATAACGTAAAAAATATTTACAAAATCTCTTCAGTATTTTTTAAGGACCTAAAAGGCGATTTTTTTATCTCACCGGTGATCTCAAAATTAAAAGTGACATGAAATTTACTATGAAATGTAATTATTTTTGTGTTAAATAAAATTTGATTATTAAGATTCATACCGTTGGAGAATTTTCGGTGTAAAATAAGTTACCAGTGACTTGGAATTAAAAAGGAGCACTCTTAATTTTTAAATTAATACGTGAAGCAAAAACTTTGTACCCCTTTTTACGAAAATTACGCGGACGGAGGAGCATAAAATTTCGCACACTTATAGTTTATATAGAGAAGGAGTACAGAATGTTAATATTTTTTTTTAAATTATGCAAAAAACTACATTTAATCAATAATACAAACATTACACACACTACCATGTATTTGACACACACGCATATATACTCTTTTCAAAAATTTCAAAAATGGAAAAGGAGTGGCCGAAATCTGTCAATGCCAATCCAAACTCACATTCTATCTTTTTAATTTTTCAACGCTTAGGGATACAATCCGTGCAGCCTTAATAAAATTACGGTTCGCGCTCTGCCACTCGGCCACGGCGTTTTTTATTTTTAACTTTCGTGCTTTGAATTATTTTGTCGATATTTGTATCGACAAAATAATTCAAAATAAGAGACCAAACAAAGTCAGGGCCTACGTGACTGCTTTATTAATATTCATAGCAAATTCAAACGGGTCTGCTCGTTTAACCAGTGGACCCTTAACTTCGGACATAGTTAAAAAGGGTTTGATAATGCGGCCTTTAAATGGACACCGCTAATCGGGGTTAGTTAGCCACAGATTGGCTCTTTGACCAGTATTAAACAAACATGAAAGCTTGTCATTGTAAAAGTGAATAATAAATGCGTGATAAAGTACTTGGATCAAACTATTCATCGTAAATAATTAGTTAGAAGATACATAACTGTGGATAGATATAGGTACCTACACAAGTTTACGCAAATTTTGTGGCGAACAAATCACAATTTGGAATAGTATTGAAAAAAATCATGAGCAGGATTCGAACCTTCTGACATACCAGGTTCAGAGAGTGCGAGTTTAAATTCCACTGAAAATTATCGTATTTTTTTTTCTATTTACTATTAATTTGGGAAACAAACAATTACATAAAATCGATCAGACAAAGTAATAAATAAATATAGATTGCCTAATAATTATTACTAGTAGTCCCCAATGGTCGAAATTCGACCGTAATTTTATTAAGGCTGCACGGATTGTATTATATCCTAAGCAATGAAAAATTAAAAAAGATAGAATGTGAGTTTGGATTGGCATTGACAGATTTCGGCCGCTCCTCTTCCATTTTTGATAAGAGTATATATGCGTGTGTGCCAAATACATAAGCGCGTGTGTCAAATACACGGTAGTGTGTGTAATGTGTATATTTTATGCATAATTTTAAAAAAATATTAACATTCTGTACTCCTTCTCTGTATAAACTTTATGTGTGCGAAATTTAATACTCCTCCGTCCGTACAATTTTCGTAAAAAAGGATAAAAGAAATGAATAGCTAACTGATCTTTGACATGTAGTTGTTGAAAGCTCCATTGGCTTACAAAGTAAGAATTAGACCTGTGTCGATCGCGATTGATCGAATCGTTTTGATTCGATCGCAACCTGTGAACGATTGATCGATTCACGGATCTCTAAAAGATTCGATTATAATTGACCCGGTAATTCCTATATTATAACCGTAACTAATTGCTTGCTTCACTTGCTTGAACAAATGATCAAATCAAATTATTCGACCAATCGCGATCGACACGGGTCTACCAAGACCAGTACACGGCGGCAGATCAACTTACCCAAAACTGTCAAATTTCTACAATCAATTTTGAACTTTATAGTTTGGTTATAAGGATCAATATTAATTGGAGAAATTTGACAGATTTGGGTAGGTTGATCTGCCGCCGTGGTACACAAACAAAACAAACGAACTGTGACCCAAACGTTCGAGAAGATCGAATCATTTCAACCCGATCACCAAACGAGTGGGTCATGATCGACCCGGGTTACGACAAATGATCGATTGACAAAGGTCTACTAAGAATATATAGTTTTAATAAAGCTTGCGTTGGATATGTTAGACCCGGTATGTTAGAGGGTGCATGTTTAAATCCCGCTCGTGGATTTTTTTAGCCATACACTTTTTAAAAGACACACATGCAAATGTCATTCATGGCTATTCATGATTTATTCTAAAAAAACAACAATGCCAACTTTTAAGTAATCTTACACGTCGAAAAATGTTGATCTCACCAACAACCGACCCCGGTTCATTTTACATTATGTAGGTAAATAACGGCAAGTTCTATATTGTACACATATTTTAGATTAATAAACAATCAGATCCTTATAAGGAACCCACATAACTTAATATCAACCATTTAAAACAAATTACTCATTTCTGATTTCATGAGCAGATTAAGACTGAAATCCGGTTGAAATGATTTCCTCGTTGCGTAGTTATAGGGTTTTGTTGAAATTTCTGTGAGCTCTAAATTAAAGTATTGAAACCTATAAACTTTTCCAATATTTTTCCTACCTATTAAAGTTTTTTTTCCCTATTAATCCATCAAAACAACTGTATACCTACGAAGCTCACCCAATGAAAACGCAAAGAGAAAAATGATTTCCGCATTCACTTAAACATTTTCCAATAGCATTGCTCGCATCTCTCATCAAGTCCTTTTTGTATGCGGTCAAGTTTCCGCAAGTTCTAAATTATTGATATAGTGTTCCGGCATTCCGTACGTGCACCCGTAAATTCCAAAGCTGACTGCCTCAGGCTCTATGATAAATTATGAAGTAACCTATCCGCCTGATTGTACCGGGACTTCTTACGTTTAAGCAAAACTGAGAAAGTTTTCAATCGGACCATTTGCTTTCGTAAGTTTACAATATCTTGGTTTACTAGGTTTGGTTTATATATATATATATATATATATAACTTATAACTTAACGAGTCTTCTGGGGTCTCAATAGCTTGGGATTCCTACTTGAGCTTCCAGACTAGTGGATTTTTTATTGTAAAATTTTATCTTGTTACTATATAAGGTCACATTTTATCAGCTGCAAATATTTTGACAAAATATCTAATTATATCAGAGAAATAAGGCCCTAGCATTTAAAAAAAATTAAGTCTAGTTGTATTTTTTACTTTTCCTGACACAAAAATTGTATTATTTTTAAGAGCGGCCTCTCTGTCGGCTCCTTTGAATGAAACTACGGTCACCTGTAAGCGGTGAAGGCATAATATCTACTCTGTGGCATCACATGAGTAAATATCGTGAATACATAATATCTACTCTGTGAAGGCATTGCGGCTTCTCTGTTTCGGCTCCTTAGAATTGAAACTACCGAAAGTGCTTTATTTTACTTTTTAATCGAAATGTCTTTTGGCGTTTTTCTTGAAAACTAGCGTATAAAAATTTAAGGTATTTTCATAAAAATATACATGTTGTTGAATATATCCTTAAAATATTTGCAGTTGATAAAATGTGACCTTATATATAGCATTGTGAACGCAAACTTCAAAATAATAACAATAACTTTATTATTCTGAGTGTGTGATCACGTCCTCTCACCTCAACGATCGGCGGACAAGTGACGCGGGCGGGTTCACCCCACACCTACAAAAGCCTATGCGTTTATTAAACGTTAGAACAAGTAACATTCAAAAGCTATTTAATAAATTAAACAATGCAATGTGGATTTTCCACAAAACTAGTTAAAAAGCTAACTAACTATACTTAGATAGAAATGGCATAGTAATTACAAGAATATATCTGTCAAATAAAAACAGCTTATTTAATTACAAACATTAACACCCAATACTAATAACAGCACTCTAGACCAAAACGTTTGGCATTTGTTGAACCTAAACACGTAACGAACTAACCTAAAATGTGCTCAATAAATACTCATTTGATGGAGCATTAAAGTGACGTCATAGCTCGCTATTCACATACAATTTCTATGAAATAACTTCGTTTTGGCAGGTGCTATTAACGCTCTCTATTGGCTTACCTACCATCTGCCCTATTTACTTTTATTTTAAGATTATGCTACATGTTAGAGCTTGAGCTCAATGGTTAACGTGCTCGGCCGGTCATCGGATGGGTGACCAAAAATGTATCATCTCGAGCTCCTCCGTGCTTCGGAAGGCACGTAAAGCCGTTGGTCCCGGCTGCATTAGCAGTCGTTAACAACCACTAATCCGCACTGGGCCCGCGTGGTGGTTTATGGCCCGTTCTCCCTATCAATCCATAGGAAACGCTCGTGCTCCAGCAGTGGGGACATAAAATGAACTGGTGTAACGTTTGCGATGTGTGATGCTAGTTAGAACTATGAAGCGAGATGCTATGGAGAGGTTGCAGGTTAGAAGTTTGACACTTTAGCTGGTTGGTTTGGACGACTTTTAGACCTCTTCCTCACGTGCGTTTTCATTTTGGTACCGCCTCTACACTGAAACTGTACAGATTTTCCGTGAAAAACATTTCCCGACAGGCTCTGGATGTTTTCGGTACGGTATTGTTCATTCGATATTGTACAATCGCCGAGTGTGGTGTGACTGGTGTGAGTGAGGCGCGCGATGGAGCTGGCGGGGGTGAGACGGGGGAGGCCGGCCGCTCTGTACAGATTCTATGCAGAGGCGCGCGTATGCGCTCGGTAAAAAATCTGTACTGAAACGACTCGGTCTGAAAACTCTCATTTGATTACATGCGCTCTGTAAACAATCTGTACAGATTCGGTGCAGAGACGGTACTTACCGAAACGACGAAAAACCGATTCGATGAGAAAGAGGCCTTATTCACCGTTCAACCGCATTGACGAAAATGTAAATTTATATTGCATTGAAGCAAAGAACGACGTATCGTGGTGAAAAACGAGGTGAGTCAATATTGCCATACAAAATACAAATTCTCGTTTAGGTTAACGTGATCGAATGGTAAATAAACTTGCATACAGCGCTATGTCCTGTACTGGATAGAGTAACAAAAACCTGTTTACTGTGTTCCCCGATTCAATGTTTCACTAAATACACTAGGGTGCAAAAAATCGTCCCACCCCGCAGATGTCGATTCAGATCACAATTACGTAAAAATTGAGATAAGAGAACATTAACTCTTAATGTAATTTGGAGGTATGTTGTAAACCTGACCTGTCACGTCACATACAGTATTAAAAGTTATTATTACTTAATTCATATTAGATTTTTATTTACAGTGTTCTGAACCAAAGCGTGATGCGGGTTGTGTCGATTTTCTTGCACGTAAGTGTATATCGTAGTTGCATGCACCAGAGTACAACACTTCAAGCACAATGTTCGACAAAGTTTTCGTCGCCAAAAAATAACATAGATTTCCATTGAAATTCTACGGGGTGACAGCTAGAAAGCAGGTCTGTGTCCAATCGTTGCTAATAAATAAGGTCTGTTACTGATCACTATTAATGAAGCGGTGCCCCTCGGTTTCTCCCGCGTTAAAAAGCTGTCAAAAAATTTTTTTTTCCGTTTTTGCAACATTTTTCATTGCTGCTCCACTCCTATTATATCCTAGCATATCCTCCGTATCCTAGCCTATAGCCTCCCTCAATAAATGTACTATTTAATACAAAAATAATTATCCAATTCGAACTAGTAGTTCCTGAAATTAGCGCGTTCAACCAAACAAACAAACAAACTCTTCAGCTTTATAATATTAGTATAGGTTTAAGGAAAAAAAATTACGATAACTGGTTCCTGTCAAATAAATTGTCCCCGAATAGTAAAGTTTTTACATAAAACTAAGTCGACTCTACGCGGACACATATTAATAACAATGCACTTAATGGAGGATTCTATATTTTTTTTTTATTTAAAACGACTAGTTTTTAAGTTTAATTTATACTAAAATTTAATTTCTCATGTAAGTAAACCTAAATAATCGTGGACGAATATAGTATAGTTTGAAAATTATTTTTAATTTAAAGACTTGGTGTGCATTATAACAATCTTTAACATTGAAATGAAACAACTTTTACGAATCTACACGCGTGTATTTTACACATTACTTTTAAATAATGTTTATCCTGACGTTTCGAACCCTTTGCAGGGTCCGTGGTCACAGGGAGACTGAGGTGTTGGTCATCTCATAATTAGTCAGTAGCTTGTACCCTCATTTAAATTTAATCAGGTGCGTTCCGTTTTACGCAGAAAGAGCTTACAGTATCTTTTGGTCAGGCTGTATGGTGTTGGGATTGGGATTTAATATTTTGTATAATGGGATCCCAGGCTGGTGGTAGATTCCAACCATCTTCTCTATTGAAATTAAGATGTTTTTTAATTATGAAAGTAATGTGTAAAATAAACGCGAGTAGATCCGTAAAATTTGTTTCATTTCAATGTGTAGTGTTCGCGTAATCTCTAGAAACCAATCTTCAAAATGTTACAGTTTTTGTAATAAAATACTACAATATTTCGGGTTTCATTAATATTATTAGCTGCTGCATATTAAGACTTCGTTATAATCTTAGAAAAAATACTACTGGAATGATAGAATTTATTATTTTTGTTGATGTAATATTCTCGCCCCGCTGATGTAATGCGCACTCCAGACTCGAGACTATAAAGAGATCGTAAGCGGCTAATTGGCGTTTAAAGCTTTTAAAACATGATCTCACAGTTTATAACTTATCGATAACAGTCTAAGTATGTTAAAGATTGAGATGATTGATATGAGAAATAATTTGAATAATAAACGACAGCAGTTCTGTATAAAGTGTTGATACTTTAATACTTCAAAATAGTTAATATTTTTTACATTTCTAATCAAAGACGTAGCACAACCAATTCAAAAAATATAGAAATATTGATGTTGAAAATGTCATAAAGTAATATATGACAATTAGATATAAAAACTTATAGATGGCTAACCAACACAAATGTTGTAAAGTGTCGAAACTATCTAGTAATCAGCCTATAATTGTCCCACTGCTGGGCAAAGGCCTCCATCATTGAAATCAAGTTATCGCTACAATTGATGGGTAATGGTTTAATCACCACCCTTGCCAAATGCGGGTTGGTGATCACAAACCCGGGCTATGCATCGAAAAATCCGAAATACATTTTGCCCGACCTAGGAATTGAACCCGGGACCTTCGGGTATCGGACCGAGCACTCTGCCACTCGGCCACCGAAGCGTTAAACTATCGTGATCATCATCATCATCATCATCTCAGCCAAAAGACGTCCACTGCTGGACAAAGGCCTCCCCCAAGGATCTCCACAACGACCGGTTTTGTGCTGCTCGCATCCAGCGGCTTCCCGCGACCTTCACCAGATCGTCGGTCCACCTTGTTGGAGGCCTGCCCACACTGCGCTTGCTTTTTTTTTTTCCGCTTTTCTTTTTTTTACTATCGTGATAATAGCGTGAAACTATCTATCTGTAGTAAAAAAGTATACCACATTACAATATTGATAATAAAATGCCGGCCCATCATGCCATATCGTAACAATTTATTGAAGAAGAGTGTATTGAAACATAATAACTCCATTACTACATTTTTGTACAGCCAATCTCTCTGTAAAATCAACAGAATAATATTCAATGGATTCTTACAAAATACTGAAGGTTTTTTTGTTCACGTACTCCAGATATTTCAACAAATACTAGGTACTTACGCGCAATAAAATATAGAGAGCGTCGAAAATGTTTCTGCTTTTGTGGCACGAAAACGCAACTCGGGATATTTATTAGAGTTTTGCCTGTCTGAATATTTACGGCGTATTTGGTCGGAGTAAATAAAAAAAAATAGTCATTACCTTTACTTTTAATCGATGGCCAGTTGGTAACGCGCTTGGTCTCCGATTGCTGAAGTTAAGCTACTTTCGCAATGGCCAGATAAAAGATGGATGATCAAAAATGTATCATCTCGAGCTCCTCCGTGCTTGGGGCGGTACGTAGAGCAGTTGGGTCCGGCTGCATTAGTAGTTGTTAACAACCACAAATCCGCACTGGGCCCGCGTGGTGGTTCATGACCCGTACTTCCTATGGTGTTTTCGCTCGTGCCCAAGCAGTCAGATGAAGTAAGGTCATCATCACCAACCTTTTAATGATTATGAAAATCCCAAATATATTGTCTTAATCACATAGTGTTGACTAAATATGGTTTTATATCAGCCCCCTCAGATACATCTTTATAATATACACGCTAAGTACATATACACCTCCCACACACACTCACACATACTTACCCCCAGACACACACACACACACACGCACACACACACACACACAAACTTACCCCCAGACACACACACACACACACACGCACACACACACACACACAAACACACACACACACACACACGCACACACACACACACACAAACTTACCCCCAGACACACACACACACACACACAAACACACACACACACACACACACACACACACACACACACACACACACACACACACACACACACACACACACACACACACACACACACACACACACACACACACACACACACACACACACACACACACACACACACACACACACACACACACACACACACACACACACACAATCCCGCAAAGAAATTTTGAAATCTTGTATCACGCATGTAAATCGAAACTGTTATGTTTACGTAGGAAGAGCGAGGCTTACCCCACACAAGTGTCTTCTGACTACTTTTTGGGGTAGCCCCGGTAACTGAACTGTAATTGATTTACCTGAAATAAATACATTTTTATTTATTTATTTATTATTTTAAATTATACAGTTGATGGAATGGATGGATGGAATGATACCGCTGCAAAAGCCTAATTGGTAGTGTGGCTAAGACTGCCTATAGGGTTGCCTTCAACCCATTAGTGGAAATTTTGGCAAGTTCTCTTAAATATAATTTGTTCGTAATATTTATAACGTTTTCACAATACAAAGGGAAAGGCTGAAACTTCTGCCCCATTATCATCACAAAGTCAGTTTCTTCGTATTTTGTAACTTAATGTAATGTTAAGCAGTATGCTGCTGAGAAAGAGCTTTAATATTGGATCCTTACCTATGAAATTGACGTTTTTTTCTCACTTATTAATATTACTTCTAAAAGTCAATACCGGTTGTTAATATTATTATACACCTTTAATTAGGACTATGTTATTTAAGCTTCAGTAATAACAATGATTATTAATTTTGTCTTTATCGTCCAATTTTTTTTTAAATTGACTACTTTTTTTGTTTGCAGAATTGTCCTTTTGTTTCATTGTAGCTTTGAAGGGACTTGATGTTTTTTTTTTAAATGTCTGTTATATTTAGCTAGTAAAACAAACACACTACTCTACAATTTTTATAGTGTTAACATAAATAGATGCTAAGAAAATAAAAAAACACGTTAGTATACATAATAAAATTTTATAAAACTCCTTCATACAAAACGTCAATTTCATAGGTAAGGACCTAATATGATGAATGACTATGAAAATGCATAGCCCAATCTCCTCATGCGCTATATTCATGAGGGAAAGCCTGAAGCTGAGATGATGATGAAGACGATGATGATGATAGCTTTGAAAGAGCTTAGAGAAATTTTCTCATTTTTATTATTTTTCGCCCAAGGTTGCCTGGAAGAGATTGCTTGTTAGCAATAAGGCCGCCTATTTTGTACATTTTTCTTTTCATCAATTTGTCTGTATCTGTATTTTTTTTGTGTGCAAATAAAGTTTAGTATCAAAGAGAAATTGGTTCAAAGTCAAAGTCAAATATTCTTTATTCAAATAAACTTTAGAAAAGTGCTTTTGAATCGTCCATAATTTTTTTACCTACTACCCATTCAGGACGTCTATTTTTTAGCTGTGGAGAAGAATGGGCGCAAGAAACTCCACAGCTTTAATTCATTATGTAACGACATTTACAAAATTATATGCCGTTACGTTACCAAGTTATACAAGTTTAAAAAACCTTAACAATATATTGGATTAGAAATAGATTGGAGCATTTTAAACCCATGCTGTTTTGTCTTCAATGTAATCAGACACTTTATAATAAGCTTTTTTATAAAGCTTTTCTTTAATAGCGATTTTAAATTTATTAATATCTATTTTTTGGATATTACTTGGAACTTTATTGTAAAAACGTACACACAGGCCTCTAAATGAATTATTTACTTTGTGGAGCCTAGTATTAGGTACTGCTAGTTTGTTTTTATTTCTAGTGTTTATATTGTGAGTATCACTGTTTTTAGAAAAAGTTTCAATATTTTTATATACATACATTAGGTTCTCGTAAATATATTGTGATGCAACTGTCATTATAATAATATCTTTAAATCTCTCCCTAAGAGAATTACCAGCTTTTAGATTATAAATTGCTCGAATAGCCCGCTTCTGCAGCACAAAGATAGTTTGAATATCGGCAGCATTGCCCCACAGTAAAATGCCGTACGACATTACGCTATGGAAATAACTAAAGTAAACAAGTCTAGCTGTTTCAATGTCAGTTATCTGACGAATTTTCATTACTGCATAAGCCGCAGAGCTCAGTCTACTCGACAATTTATCTATATGTGGGCCCCACTGTAGCTTTGCATCCAACGTAATGCCTAGAAACACTGTGGTGTCCACAAGGTCCACATTCTTATCTTTAATTTTTACACTGGTTTTTACCTCCTTAACGTTGGGTAATACAAATCTTATACATTTGGTTTTTTGTTCATTTAATAGCAAATTGTTAACACTAAACCAATGAACTATCTTTGTGACAGCATTGTTCACATCGTCATCAATCGGCTGTCGTCGTTTCACTTTGAATAAAAGTGAGGTATCATCTGCAAACAATACTATCTCATGTTTGTCTTTTACAAAGTAAGGCAAGTCGTTAATATAAATTAAAAATAAGAAAGGACCAAGAATTGAACCCTGTGGAACACCCATTGTAACCACCGATCCCGGAGATCTTTTACCGTTAACATCAACCCTCTGAACCCTATCACTCAAATATGAGATAAGAAGATTCAGTGATGCATCTCTAATTCCATAGTGGTAGAGCTTCCTGACCAGGGTTTCATGTAAAACACAATCAAAGGCCTTGGATAAATCACAAAAAACCCCTACGGCATCGTGAGAATCCTCCCAGGCATTAAATATTTGAAGAATAAGCTCAACACCAGCGTCAGTAGTCGAGCGACCCCTAGTGAAACCATATTGTCTAGAATGTAAAAGTTTATTTCTATAAAAATGAACTTGAATTTGGTCTAGAATTATCTTTTCAAATATTTTACTAAATGTGGGTAACACAGAAATTGGTCTAAAGTTAGAGGGGTCACATGGTTTTATAGCTTACTAGTGGCCGCTCGCGGTTTCACCCGCGTGGTTCCCGGTTTCACCCGCGTGGTTTCCGTTCCCGTGGGAATATCGAGATAAAAAGTGTTCTATGTGTTATTCCCGGTTATAAACTATCTGTATGCCGAATTTCATCCAAATCCATTCAGTAGTTTTTACGTGAAATAGTAACAAACAAACTTTCGCGTTCATAATATTAATAGGATTATAGTATATACAGTTTCAATACTAATTGAATCAAAATAGAAATAACCCTCCTTCTGACGCAATCGGGTAACAAAAGCTATTAAGAAAACTAATACGAAAACTTTAATGTTTAAACACTAGAATAGCTCCAATACAGCACAGCTTATCCAAGAACAAAATAGAGCTTATTCGAGAAAGACACAGCTCATCCTAAACGAGAGCCAATAGATTGACCTGCCGTAATCCCCTTGATTAAACCAATATAGCCCGCTAAAATTATTATTTTGCACCGAACTGTTTACCCGTAGTTTGGGGAAATTGTTACCAAAGTTACTAATCCGTTAAATAGGTCTGGCAAAGTCATTATTAAGTTGCCTTTGCTTGATCGTATCGCTGCTTGAGCATCTATAAGCATGCCTTGGATATCTGATATCATTTAAAATTCATTATCTAGCTAAAGATTAACCTCTTAGCCAAATTTAAGATAATTTTCTGAAAGTGGACTTAGCCAATTAAGTCTAGTTATGTACCTACTTGATGATAATTTTAAGCTAGTTCTACTTTTAAGAGGCTTTAAATATCTTTAATATCCTTAATTATATACCTTTTCTATCTATATATATATGTCTAGAGCGTTCGATTATTGCTTACATGACACCCTACTAAAAAGTTGGAAAACAACGGCATTAGGGGGCCGGCACTAAATTGGCTAAAAACTTATTTGAGCAATAGGATGCAAGCCGTTGAAGTAGCTAAACTCGATAAAAATAATATAACCCAAAAATATCTATCTGAGTTTAAAGAAATCAAGTTTGGGGTGCCCCAGGGGAGTGTCTTGGGCCCATTTTTGTTCCTCACTTATATAAATAACTTACCAAAACTGACAAAGCACCGCTGCATCTTATTTGCGGATGATGTCTCAATCATAGTGACTACAAGTAAGAAATTGACATTAAATGACCATAGTAATGAAATTAACAATACAATCAACTTAATAATAATTTGGCTTAAAGATAATAACCTTTTCATTAATATTGACAAAACTTATTTCATGAATTTTAATAATACACCTTATCAAACGTTAAATGTACACTATCAAGGACTAGGACTACATGGCACAAATATAACTAAGTTTCTGGGTATACAAATTGATCATAAGTTGGACTGGAAGCAACAGATCACAAACATATGTTGTAAAATAAATAGATTTACTTTTGCACTATATAAACTCACTAAAGTAGCCTCTCAAAGTGCAGCACTCACAGCATACTTTGCATATATTGAGTCCATCCTCCGTTATGGTTTAATCATATGGGGAAACAGCACAGACACAAATAAAGCATTTATCGCTCAAAAAAAATGTATTAGGGCAATCTGTGGCACTGCACCAGATGAGCCATGTGCACCCTTATTCAAAAGGTTAAAAGTCTTACCCCTGCCATGTCTATACATTTTTGAAATAGCCAAATTTGTCAAACTTAACATCATTATTTTGAAACAGCACAAGATATGTATCCCCGAAACACTAGAAATGGAAAAAGGTTGATGTCGGCCTTTGTTCCAAAAAGCACTCGTATGCAAAAGAATTGTTTCTGGATGTGCATAAGTATTTTTAATAAATTGCCTGAAACAATTAGAAAACTTATTGTAAAACAATTTCTAGCAGAGTTACATAAATGGCTTATGGCACACCTATTTTATTCAGTGAAAGATTTTCTTGCACATACACTTAATAAATGTAAGATGTGTACCTAGATGTGTGCAAGCAAATATTTTAGTTTAATTTTTCTTATAAGTTAACGACATATTAATTTCTTTTGATGTCTGTAAAATACTATTCACCTTGACCAAACTTGATAAATCATTTGACTTTTATTATTATTTTATTTCTGTATATTATTTTATTTGAATTGCAAATATTTTAGTAACTTTTGACAACTGCGTAACTTTTCACAAACTTTTCTTTTTTCCTCTATGGCATGGACTACCATAGAGATGTGAAGTTTACAAGCTCCACAGATTATAAGTTTGGCCGCTGCGCTGTGGTTATAATACATAGATTTAATGTTATAATATTGATTTGACATATTTTTGACATTATAATATTGATTTGACATATTTTTGAATAGGGACAATTTCTAGTAATTAATTTTGTATTTTTATTATAATGTTATTTAATTGGTTTTTGACAATTTGGAGTGTTGATTTTGTATTTTTATATGTATGTAATTGTTTAGAATATTTAGTAATTGTTGTTTAAAGTTGTTTGCATGCTACATTGTCAGCTGAGAAAGAGAGGAAAGCTAGAATAAGACCAAAAATGTACCTTTCTCAAGCGCAAATTAAATATATTTCATTTCATTTCATTTCATTTCATTTCATTTCATATAGTTTTTGCGCTTTAAATATATATGTACAAAACCGAACTAAAGGCAACACAGACATAAATATATAAGATCGATAAACATAAACAATATGGGGTAACTATGTTTTCTATTGTTGCAAATATTTATTTGCTTTATAGCATTGTCTATATAATTATACAAAATACAGCTTAAAACAATTAAGATTAAATTAATTAAAATAATGTTTTAATTAATTAACCAAACATTATTTTAATTAATTAAAATAATGTTTGGTTAATTAATTTGGTTTGGTAGATTGAATTGATTAAAGTGAAGTGAAGTGAATTGACGTTTAAATGAAAAAAAAATGTTAACAGACAATATTGATTAGTTGTTCCCCCTAATTTAGTTTTGTTTGGTAAATCACTTTATTAAAATTGTTGTAATTATTACACATTACAATATGTAAAATAAAATATATAAAAAATATATAAAATATATGTATATATTATATCAGGCAACACACAATGTACAGAATTGTAAATGATAAATGGTAAATGAAAATAGGCTCTATCTATATCTATACTAATATTATAAAGAGCATACCTTTGTAGTTTTGTATGTATGTATGTATGTTTGTAACGAATAAACTCAAAAACTACGGGACCGATTTAAAAAAATCCTTCATCATTAGAATGCTACATTATCGTTGAGTAACATAGGCTATATTTAAAAACCGCCGCCGCTAATGCCTATATAATTAGATGCTTTCCGATTTCCCGCATAACATAGTTATTGGGCATGAGCTCGTTTTAATAAGTTTTCTTCCAGAATTCGTCATTTCTGTTTCTGACGTAAATCTTTGGCATTAAGCTGGCATCGTACAAAGAAATAAGCAATAACAACTTCGATTGATCTGAGTAATATCACATTTTGTTACTTTGATTTTTTCGTCATTGGCATTTATATTAGGTATTTCACTAAACTGTGTCTTAGATATATTATGCGGAATTACGTGGAAAAACTATATTTAGAATAAGACGGTTTGGATATCATGTATTTTCAGTAATAATATTCCAAAGTCGATGGGCAGCATCAAATACTTTTAAATATTTTTATTGTGTTGTTCCCACTTTAAAATATTGAACCTCTCAAGTTATGCTATCGTCTCTGCAGTCTACAGTATATATTTTTTTTTATTTGATACTATTTGTCGATATAACTCTACAGACCTTATTAACTAATAGAATGCACAAGGCACACCTCACCAGTAGTCAATTAACCGAAATATCGTCAGAAGCATGAGCGTAATAAACTCTCATAAAATGTGCCGGGCGCATCAATCAATGCGTTAAATTGCAGCGAAGATCCAATCGAGCCGACTCCATCCGCTGTCGCCTGACATACCCATTTTACACTCGCTTGAACTTTAGTCGCTCTGATTCCAAGATTTATATTTGAGAACTCGTGAAGAATTACACGGGTTTAAATATGAATAGAAGCTAGTTATTGGGTGCGATGAAGTGTTTCTTATCACTCGATTACGCTTTAAATTCAAATTTGATTTTTAGTACTAGCTTTCGAAACCTATCCAGTTGCAGCGAGGAGTGAGACAGGGAGATGTGATATCTCCGAAACTGTTCACTGCTGCACTGGAAGATGTTTTCAAGCTTCTGGACTGGAAAGGACTCGGCATCAACGTTAACGGCGTATACATCACCCACCTTCGATTTGCTGACGATATAGTGGTCATGGCTGAGACCCTGGAAGACCTCGGCACAATGCTCGGTGACCTCAACAGAGTCTCTCAACAAGTGGGTCTTAAAATGAACATGGAGAAGACTAAAGTTATGTCGAACTCACGTGTCGTACCCACTCCTCTGAAGGTTGGGGACTCTGCCCTTGAAGTTGTGGACGATTATATTTACCTGGGACAAACGGTCCAGCTAGGTAGGTCCAACTTCAGCAAAGAGGTCAATCGTCGAATCCAATTAGGCTGGGCAGCGTTCGGTAAGCTACGAAATATCTTCTTGTCCGATATACTGCAGTGTCTCAAGACAAAAGTCTTTGACCAGTGTGTGTTGCCAGTGATGACATACGGGACTGAAACGTGGTCGCTCACTATGGGCCTCATAAAAAGGCTCAAGGTCACTCAAAGAGCAATGGAGAGGGCTATGCTCGGGGTTTCTCTGCGTGATCGAATCAGAAATGAGGAGATCCGCAGAAGAACAAAGGTAACCGACATCGCCCGAAGAGTTGCTAAGCTCAAGTGGCAGTGGGCAGGGCACATTGCTCGCAGGACTGATGGCCGCTGGGGCGGGATAGTCCTGGAGTGGCGACCGCGTACCGGAAAGCGCAGTGTGGGCAGGCCTCCAACAAGGTGGACCGACGATCTGGTGAAGGTCGCGGGAAGCCGCTGGATGCGAGCAGCACAAAACCGGTCGTTGTGGAGATCCTTGGGGGAGGCTTTTGGCTGAGATGATGATGATGATGATGATGACTAGCTTGCGATCAAAACACTATGTATATATAATTTTACAAAGTGTTGAAAAAATTCCACGAGCGGGATTCGAACCCGGGTCAGGTGAACTAACAACTATGCTATCGTGGCTTAATATAGCATATTGTGCCACGACTCAATATATTATATTGGTAGTGCACCTCGTGGAACATTTTCATTTTATCAAATTATCACACCAGTGTGCTATATTGCATTTTAGTAACTAAAGGTTCAAAATTCAAAAATTCAAAATTCAAAATCATTTATTCAGTTTAGGCTACAAGTAGCTCTTGTGAATGTCACTATGCCATCGGTTCGTAAGTCTACTCTGGGCGGGAGATCCTTACGATTAGTTCTTAAGATATTAAAGTTTTTAATAAGAAATTTTGTTTAATGTGCTGATGACACCTTGGTCCTCCTAACATCTTCAAGTAAGCTTTTTTGATTGCGATAGGTGCTGGTAGTAGTATGGGGTGTTGTACCACGAAATCTTGAGAGTTGTACGACGACAACAACAGGGTACCGCAGAAATATATTTTTTAAACTAACATGAGAAGATCCGTTTAATTGTTTATTTCTTGAATATTCAATAACAATACACGAAATCTTGGCTTGGTTTCATATCTGGAATAACTTTTAAGTACTACGAATACTTATTTATTTGCAAGGCATCACAGTACAAAGACACACACAGACAGACACAGACAGTACACATATAATGCTACTAGCACGCATGTACAAAAGATTTGACTTTTAAAAGTAAATATTTAATCTAAATACAGTTTCAATAAAAACCGTCTGCTTGTAATGACACTGAAAGAAGGTTGCATCTGTGAAGAGCTTCGATTTGCTCAATCGGGAAGCTATTTGTCGACGACGTCGGCAGCGGGGTTGTTTGCCCCGTCGACGGCCGGCGGTGCTTAGCGGAGAGAGCGCTACTTACGAACAGAATTATTTACAAGGCAAATGCAAGGCCGACGAGGCCGCGTTTGCTCGTCTTTTTACACGATCTTCATTTTTTGCCTATGCAAATATGTGTGGCATTTAGAGGATCGGGGCGTTGCAAAGACTATTCTTTTCAACGCCCCGATCCTCTAAATGCCACACACATTTATACAACGTGTAACAAAAAGGTGTGGTCAAAATGAAAAGATCCAAAGTGTATCCAATCTAGAACTTGGTGTTGTTATTAAGACATAATTATTAACTTTAATTTGTCGTGCAGTGGTTAATGAAATATTTATATTTGTGAAATGATACGCATCAGGCGCGCATAAGCAAGCAGCAGCAAGTGATCATAAATGTTCCAACACAGATGTTACTAAACCACTAGGGCTGAGACTTGTTTATTTTGATGTGACGTTACAATAGAAATATTAAATAAAAAATTGCAATAGCACATTAAAGTTAATAATGATGACTTAGTAACTCTGCATACAAGATCTATATCGGATACACTTTGGATCTTTTCATTTTGACCACACCTTTCTGCTTGACCGCGGTTCGTTAATCAAATAAGCCGATGTATAGAGCAGCCACCTTAAGGAGGCATGTGTGCGTGCCGGCCCATGTAGGTATACAGTTTTTTCCACTACCCGCATAAACCGTCGTAATTTGCAGTTGTCCCTTTCGTTTTGGATCTCTCTTTCTTACATGTATTTTTATCTACCCTACGGTATCTCTCGTAATCGAGATAATACAGGAAACATGTACACTCGCTTAGGCCTAAGACACCGTGCTCGTAGAAAAAGGGTACGACGAGCCGGTTCACACGCGCTCTATACCAGACACAGACATGTACCTGGGCGCTTCTCCCCACCCCCACGACCCAGTCAACTCGAGCCAAGGTCCTAGCTTTTAGAGGCGCCCTCGAGGTTGTTCCGCTCCCGATCCGATCCCAACCCCTCGGAGAATCTAGTAGGAAACGGGAACACTAGTGAGTGATGCCGTTCCTTCTAGAACACCTCTGAGAGTGCTTCGTTTCACATGGCTTGAGGAACCTTTAAATTTTGTTGCCGCCTCCAAAAATGCCGCTGAGAATGCCGTTAAAGGCAGTCAGCAAATTCTTTCCAAAAATAGTCTTAACGTTTAGCCATGATCTAGTGATCAGGCTATATGGTATATATATGGTATAGTGAGCTGAACATAGGTTTTGTACCTATTACTCCCTATTACTTCATGTGGGGGCTGCTGCGGTAAGTGCTGAAAATCTCAAACGGCCCAAATACGCAAACCTGGGTCCAAATTATTTATTTGTTCCGTATGAGGTGGAGACATTGGGTCCATGGAAGCCGGAGGCCAAGCAGCTTGTTAAAGAGTTGAGTGCTGGCCTTGTTGATGCCTCCGGTGACAAGAAGGCTGGCAGCTACATCTGGCAACGTATTAGCTTGGCAATCCAAAGAGGTAATGTTGACAGCTTAACCTTCAGACTGTAGCTATCTTCAGTTTCTCATTTGTAAGGATACAGGGTGAGGTGCGCCTTGTCGTCATTTGTCATCAGTTTGGCCTAGCGCTTCACCATATTAAAAAATATAAAATGTCGTATAACAGAGAAAATATTATTAGTAAAACATAGCCTCCCAATCATGTATTGGATTGGATATGGATTCTACAAACCATCCTGAATAAAATTACTCTACATCTGTCGGAAATTGAATAAATCTGTTGCTAATTTTTGTATAAAATATGAATTCATTTTTTTTTTTTATTTAAAAAAATCGTAGAATAAAAGTACTTCAGGATTTTATGTTCAATTCGTGGTAAAGAGGTTATTCATCATCATCATCATCTCAGCCAAAGACGTCCACTGCTGGACAAAGGCCTCCCCCAAGGATATGAGGGGTATTTGCCGTAATCGCCACGCTTGGCAGGCGGGTTGGCGATCGCAGTAGGTTGAGGGTAACATCAGAGAGATGCTGCTGCCCATCCTCTGGAATGGTCCCTTAGTCGGCTTTTACGACACCCACAGGAAGAGATGGGGTGGTGCAATTCTTTATCCCCGGCACCACACAGGGATAAGAGGTTATTAGTTTTGTATAAATAATCCTGTATAGTACGTAGCAAGTGACACAGTTCTGGCCAAAGTACTCCAGAATAAACATAATTTCGACAACTGTATACATTTCACGTTCATTTTAAAAAGATACTCGAGTTTTTGACTCTGCAATATGCATTTTCCAAGGCATTCCTTTTTTTCAACGGATTATTCAGCAGCAGTAGTCTTACTTTGAAAGCAAATTGGAATCATGTCGGAACGCGGAGAAGGCAACGTTATGTTTTAATAAGGATTTCATTACCATTTGCACGTTGAGCAGAGATATTTCAAGAATTGCGTAGGTGGCTGGTTAGTCAATATAGCAAGTTTTAGCAACTGTAAAACTGGTTTTTTTTTTTAAATAGAAAATGTATGGTAATGGCAAACTATGACGTCACCATTTTGTACCGTCATTTGAGTGTTTTAATAACATTTAATGTTACTAAAAGTCATAAGGTCAAATAAAAATAGGTCAATGTATATACTTAGTGTAACAGAAAGCTGTGGTCAAAATGAAAAGATCCAAAGTGTATCCGATTTAGATCTTGTATGCAGAGTTACCAAGTCATGATTATTAACTTTAATGTGTTATTGCAATTTTTAGTTTAATATTTCTATTGTGACGTCACATCAAAACAAACAAGTCTCAGCCCTAGTGGTTTAGTAACCCCTGTATACTAACATTTATGATCACTGCTGGTAGCTTATACGCACCTGACGCGCATCACTTCACAAATATAAATATTTTATTAACCACTGCATGACAAATTAAAGTAATTAATTATGTCTTAATAACAACACATACAAGTTCTAGATGGGAAACACTTTGGATCTTTTAATTTTGACCACATCTTTTTTTACACGTTGTATACATATAATGTGTAGGAACCTGTTACGTGATTTCATTTAAGTATACGTTTAAGAGCTTTTACGCCGCACACTAGCGCCACCAATGAAAAAAAATACATATCTAGTAATTAGAGATAGAAAATCAAATTATGCTCAACAAACTATTTGAATGAAGTAATTTAGCATTTTTACTTCACCTAATGAACATCTGACATGTTATGGTTTAGTTATATACGGCGTTATAGTTAAAAGTGGCAGTAACGTCTTATTTAACTAAACCATAACATGTCAGGTGTTCAATAGGTGACGAAAAAATGCTAAATTACTTCATTCAAATAGTTTGTTGAGCATAATTTGATTTTCTATTTCTAATTACTAGATATGTTTTTTTTTTCATTGACGGCGCTAGTGAGCGGCGTAAACGCTCTTATGTTCTAGAATTAACTAATGTTTTTGTCATCAATCACAACATGCATAAGATAACCTGGCCTCAACATAAGATAATCGGGCCAATAACCAGAGGTCCTACGTTCAATTCCCAAGTCGTGGAAGGCAAAGCGTATTTCGGATTATCCGATGCATAGCCCGGATTTGTGATCACCAACCCACATTTGGCAAGCGTGTGTGAATAGATTTGTATGCCTGATTATAGGATAACAACATATAAGGTGGTGCTGTGTGGACAGTGTAATGTTGTTTTTACGAGATAACAGTAATAATAAATGGTGACAAGTGACAGGTGTCATGTGTTTACCGGTTACCGGTTATCTCTGATCGGGTATATTGATAGTACCGTAAAACATTAAAGGTGGCAACCGGGGCGTTACTCTTTGAACTTAAAAATTTAAAGCGTAGTTTATACATTGAGGCAGAGCTTTGTAGCATATTTTACATAATTAATATTTCGATTAGGATTTTCTTTTGATGACGGCGATATCGTCAGGTTAAAAATTTATATATTTCTTTTCCCTTCGTAAAGGCTGTATGGGGTATATTCCTTGGTTCTTTGTGCATTGTGAAAGAAGCAAACACGCGCTATCACTGTCAAAAAAACTTAGAAAATTGGACTCCTTGGCGGGAAAGTAAAGAGTCACGTCTGCGGTTTTGTTTTATTTTCTAAAATTTGTGTTATATCGAATATTAATGTGAAATAATGGTGGATTATTAACCGTTAAGTTTTCATGAGTGTGCATGAGTGTTGGCAAATGAAACAAAACAGTGCAACGTCACTTTTCAAATTCTCTCAAGAAGTCGGCCCGAGGACTTAGTAAAGCCCCACATCTTCACTGAGATACTCGAGGGATTGGAGGGTCTATCATTTCTCACTTCTCATTCATCATCATCATCATCATCATACATGAAGGGAAAAATACTAATGAAATTAGAAACTAGACAGACAAGAAGTGTCTAGAACGAACGAATAGGCTTGATGGATTTCATCCGGAGCCGTAAAACAATACACAAAAAAAAACTTAGGAAATTTAATCGATCTGGGAGACTAGAGATCGCCGCCTGGGTCGAATTACGCCGTATTTTCTCAAAAAGCAGTTTAATCTATTTGAAGTTATCCAAAGCAATAAAAAGAGAAAATCCCTTTTACCGGGTGAATCGAAAGTCTGCACCCGGATACGTGTTTCAAAAATATTGGCGTTCGGCATAAGTGACGTTTAATTCCCTGAAAAGGGCACTTGGACGGAGCCACAGCCTCCGCCAAGAAACTGAAGCTGGAGCTGGTGAGAAAGGGCCAGGCTAGTTGCATTAAAGAATAAACTAGGCTGACAAAGTATCGCAGTCCTGACTTTTCAGCGACAGAGACACATTTCGTACCTTTCTGCCTCCAGACCCGTTAGAGGTATTCTGTACCAGCTAACAAGGAACCCTAACATTACAGCCATCATTTACTAACCAACCCTTTTTATTTACCCCTCATTTTATTATCGTTTTTTATCAAGTAGTTACATTTGTCGACCAGACTGACCTCAGGACTCCTGGTACGAGTCCGGTGAGTGAAAGGAGGTCCATCTCTCACCCCTCCCAATTCCTACTCCCTCCTCAAGATTCAACTCCTTCCTCGAGGCCGGCAACGCATCTGCGATTACTTTGGTTTTGCGGGTGTCCATGGGCGTCGGTGATTGCTTTCCATCAGGTGACCCGCCTGCTCGTTTGCCGCCTTTTAACATAAAAAAAACCTTAGGAAGTGTTTCCCAGTCCTAATACTCGTAAGAAAGCTAAAATAAAAGGCTACAATACTCGGCAGTATTGGTTTTTCCTCGATTCGAACGAATTAACAAATTGGAAAGTTAGCAAAAAAAATTCAGCTCAAGCTGCATCAAGAAGTTAGTTGCGCAAATTCTTTAAGATATGCGAGCTCAGGCCCACATGAATATTCACATTGTCTCATGATGAACAGGAAAAGAAGATGAAAAAAGATTTTGTTAACGAAATAAACAATGACATAATTATTAGCTTTTGTAGCTCATCAAATTTCTAATAATAAAATAATGTCAAGTCAAAGTAAAAAAAAAAAATTTTTTTTCCTGATAATAATTCAAATAAACTTAAAAAATATTTAATATATAAATAATCAAAAGTAAGTAAAGTAAGTTAACCTACTTTTGAATCGTCCAAACATTTTACCAACTACTCGTTCAGGAGATCTATGTTTAGCTGTGTAGAAGAATGGGCAATGGGCGCAAGACACAGCTTCTATAATCTCCTAAATATTATATACAAAAAAGTAGCAATACATAACAGGAACATGAACTTATCTAGTAGAATCCGCCTAACTTACTACCATTTTCGTTTTTATTTGCTCGTAAAACAAAATTCTGGTTTGAAGTTTCTTAAATATTGTAAATTTCTGATTTCTGAAAAGGCTTTGGGGTCAGCGCATGAATTGCATCTATTGGTATCGCAAACGTCAACAAACTGCATAAATAAAATAACAATTATTTTAACACTACATTCAGTGTGTCTGCTACAGGAACAATACCGAAATCATTTATCTACAACATTATGCATTCAAAAGAATATTTTACCATAAAACAAAAGCGGTTGAAGCGTCATAAAAACAAAGTTACTTTTGGAAAAACTTCCGTTGTCGCCTCTCACAAGTCCGCATTCAAAGTATTTATGTGGAGCTTTACCTTGCTTCCGAGCCATAATCAAACATTTCTTATTCAAATGGAGAAAATTAAAACGAAATAAATGCTTTAAATTAACGAGTTAGGCGCAAACAAAGTTGTGTATAAAATTATGCAGTGAAGAACTTCGTACACATAGCTATTTGTATATCTACTGGCACAATCAGTCAATAAATATATTTTATCATGCTCACAATTATGAGTATACAAGATTGTAACCAAACGGCTGGCTTCATCATAACAATGTTTGTAGTATTGTTGTGTTCCGACATTTTAGGGTTTAGATGGCTAGTTTGTCCATAGTTGAGGAATCCGGGTGAAGTGCGCTTCTGAATTAGCATGAAGTGAACCGAAAGCCAAACACTTCGTGGTTAAAAATTTAAAAAAAATATATTATTTTTGAATTTTTGCAATGCTATATGTATAGTTACAAGATAAAATCTTTACTAGAAAAAAATATCAACCAGTCTCAGGGAAGCTCGATTCCCACTCAAGCTTCCCGAGATGGTTGATTTTATCTTGTAATATTCAAAACTGTAAAAAGTTATAAAAGCAACTTATTTTTCACTTGATTGAACTACTTCACCCCGTTATTTTTACTCTGTTAATTTACTCTGTTAAGTTTTATTTAGACTATGAAGAGTATAATATTCTCACGGGAAGTTTAAAAGACTCACCCATGAGCTTGATTAAGAGGGCCCGTATGGGATAAAAGCCTGAAAAATATCCCTATTACTCATGTCGCGTCACTGGGCGGCTATACGGTTTCAAAGCGATCGATGCTCAGGTGTTTTCATAGATGCTTGTCATTGGGGATTGCATCGAGAGGATGTGTTTTATGGAAAACAAATGGCTTATGATGTGACCTTCAATCCGAAGGTTGCTATGGAAGCAATCGGAAAGCTGTTAAACGGAGTGATTGTAACTGTTCAATGTTCTTTTATTTAATTATCAAAGACGGAGATAGATCAGAAATTAAGTGATTTGAAAACCTGTTTGTTTGAACTTGAAAAAAAAAATTTTTTTTGTCTGAGATGATGGTGACGATTTTTTTTTGGAAAATATTTACCATATACCTCGAATAAACGTTTGCTTCAATTTTGTTTTTTGTTTATTTACAAAATTAAGCAGCAAATCCTTTACTTACATTATGTAATTTTCAAAATTGTTAAGAGTTATAAAAGCAATATATTTTTCATTTGATTAAACCATTTTACCCCGTTATTTTACACGGCAAATCCTTGTACTTACTATATTTAAAAAAAAAGTTGATTAGCATTTGACGCCCAACAGCAGTCAACACCTAACAAAAAACTATACGACTATAGGTTTATTAATTATTTCCTATATGTTCGTGTCTTGACAATGCTGTGCATGTCTGTAATTGATGTAACCACCGGGTCATTATTGTACAATTATTTGGAAATTTTTCGAGTGTACAGTGTTAATGTGCCCAACAAATTATAATAAAGCAAATAAATAAAACGAATACTATATTTATTTGTATGTATACTTTAACTATTTTAATGAAAATAGGACTTCGCTGAGATCTAGCAAGAACTATTGTTTCATTTTTCATCATTCAAATAATACCTATATTCAAGAACACTTTTTAAAACATTAACTAATCTTATTCAAAATTTTATTAAAAAGTTTCAGTACAATAAAAATATATATACCTACAACCATATTGAAAAACTTAATTCTTTTGAAGTCGGTTATCAATTATGCACCGCTGCAAACATAACTCCTTTCTTTCCCGCCAAGGAGACCTTAGCTACTGAAACTGTCACTGCAAGATAAGTTATAATAAACCACAGAAAATAAAATTGAGTAGAAACAATACACGAACCTCAAAACAAAACACAAACGCTAAAGTTCCTACGTAACACAACACAACGACATCAACAGTGTAAGGTTGTGCAGTGTGTTGACACATTATCTTGGGACCTCTGTCGACGCGGACTTACTCTTTGTCCTGTGGCTTACAGTTATCTCCCAGCAGTGGCTTTATTATAGCCGCGCTAATCCGGTTAGAGGCAATTGTATCGAGTGTTCTAGTTGCCTTAGCTGGTAGTTCACAATAGAATAAAGAACTCTTTTCTAATTACGGGATGTCTGCTAGAGACACTACCGACGCAAGACAAAAAGCAATCGCATATTATGAGAGCACAGAGAAAACTTTGTGATAGCTTGGAATTCTCGGTGGGATAATGAAAAGTTATGTTTGCAGTTTTGCTTTATTTTCTAAAATATATGTTTTTCCCATTATAATGTGAATTAATGGTGACTTATTAACCATTTAATGTTCCCGAACGTGCATTACGTGCATGTACTACTCCCCGTTTCCTACTAGATTCTTCGAAGCGTTTGGATTGGATCGGATTTGTGTAATCGGTCAACTGAACGAACACCAAATTGATAATATAATACCAATTTGGCGTTCGTTCGTTAAATTGAAAAAGTAAACAATTAACTTAGGCAAACTAGTAGGTTAACGAAAACGATAACTCAACCTTTAAATCTACTATTTGTCGCTATTGCATGGAACAGAAAGTGTATTGTTTTGATCAAAGAGCTCGCATTTAAATTGCTATTCGAACCTTTTTTGTTATTATTAAATAGGTGTTCGTAAAAAACATCCGTCTCGTCTGGTTTGCGAGCACAACGGGTTTACAGTAACATGTCCAAAGCAAACGACGCCATTCTGCGCAGTCACGTGAGTGTACTACGTGAGAGAACAGTACTTTTATTTATCTCCTAATATTTGCCAACCTTTTTTCTGTTCACTCCCACGTAGTAGGTTGTAGTTCTTTTACGATTGTGAGGCGTGCGAGATATATCACCTCCTTTGCCGAGCGAATGACGAAAATTTTATGGTAGAACCCACTGTTCAAAATAACACGAAGGAGCTCGACGGCGCAGTGGTTAACGCGCCCGATCTGCGATTGCAAAGGTTAAGCAACTTTCGCAAATGCCGGTCAACGGATAGGGGACCAAAAATGTATCTGATTTAGCTTTGCTTCGGAAGGCACGTTAAGCCGTTGGTCCCGACTGTATGAGCAGTAGTTAACAATTATCAATCCGCACTGGGTACGCGTGGTGGTTTATGGCCCGTTTTCCCTATCCATTCATAGACAAGCCTCGTGCTCCAGCAGTGGGGACAAAAATGAGCTGATGAAAGTAACGCGTAATCGGATGTATGTTTTAAAAAAAGTTTGTCCATAAAAATACTAAACGCCTAAGTACTCGATAAAATTAAAGTTATAATGCCAGTTTATCAGTATAACGTGGAGTGAGTTAAGTTGTAACCAATGTTATTTTATCGCACCTATAGATAAATTATTAAGTTGTTATCGAAACGTACCATAGTAATATTCGAGGAAAAATACCCATAGACTTATTTTCCGTCAAGAAAATATGTATGTAATAAAAACTGTTAGTTTTCCTCATTAGGCCTTACAGCATAAAAATGTAGGCATATATATCGAAAGCTTTATATTGATTTTCATAAATTATTTGAAAATGCAAATACTTAGCAACATTAGGTAGATATGTCATTACGAGTTCATACGATAGAAGATATATTTTTATAGAAAATGGTTGGAGGTAGTTTCAAACGCTACAAATGCCATCGCAAGCAGATTTTGTATCTTTTTTACACATTGTACGGCAATTGACTCCACTCTACACATGATGTTCAAAGGAGTTCAGACTCGAAGGCAGCTGGTGCAGCGTGAAAACAATGCAGCATCAGTTACCCTCACTCTGCCGACCCACTAGGTGCATCACGCCTCATTTGAAGGACTCTATAAACGGTGAATTCATCTCGTAACCTTTAAAAAAACAATCTAGACTTACCAGAGTGCTATTGCCGTACATCGTGTCGTAGGACTCCGCCTTTGAAGCGACATTTCTCAGCTTGCACGGCTTCTTCAGCGGCGGCGGTGGCTGCTTGTGCGGCGACGGCTGGTTCACGTGATTCGAGCTCTTCTCCTTCACCAACTTGCTGTTCTGCGTCAAGTTGTTCTTCGTGAAGTTGCCCAGTTGCTCGAACATACTCGTAAGGTGCTGCGACATCATTTTGACGCGGCTTTTTATGACACTTTAGGGAAATATCAGCCAAAGCCGTAAAGGTGTTGCATGTTTTATATACTGGTTTATTTTTTAGATTTTTGTTCGTTACATGGTTTTCTAGCTGAATATTGGGAGTCGTCTCTTATTATAAGTACGAGTATATATAAGTAATATAAAGTAATCAACAATAAAAAAAAATAAAAAAAATGAACATGTCCTTTTGTTTAAATGTATGTTTTCGGCTATAGTTTGTGTTTTTTTAATAATAATTTATTTTAAATAATTTCTTAATTCCATGGCTTCATTTGATCGAACCCGAACGAATTCCGAACTAATTGCAAAATGTATTCATGTTTCACTGCCACTACTTACCTATATTGAAAAGCCTACTGTTTTCTCTGCACATTTTGATAATAATCGGCCAAAAACAATGGAGTCCGTAATAGCTATTGTCGTTGCCAATTTACGTCTAAAACAGAAATGTTATTCTGGTTAAAATGCACTCTCTAGCTTTGATAACATTTCATACATTATCGTATGAACATTCAACAAATAGGCTAATGTTTTCCGGCATAGACAACTTATATTAAATTTCATAAATGTAATAAAGTTACTGTTTTTCCAAAAGCCTTCATATTCTCGAGTTTTGAAAGATCTGAAACAGATTGATCGCACCAACCCGTATTGGGCCAGCAGCATATTCGAGTTCTAATGTGCTATTGGTCATGTGGGAAGGCCTAAGCCCAGCTGTGGGACGTTTATAGGTTATTGTTGATAATAATTATAGTAGATAGAGTAGATGAGATACATAACTCTTTAGACACCATGGATGCTCAAAATGGCGTCTAAAGACAAGCATAACACGGATAATAGATAATACCATAATAAATTGGCAATCCCATATAACTAGCGTAACAATAATCTAAGGGGCACGTACCTAGGCACGACAGACACGAGCTCTTACAACTAGTCATGATAGGAAAAATTGCTAAAAAGAAGAGACCTGGTAGCAGAAAGTCGTGGTTGCGGAACAATCGTGAGTGGATGGGAATAGCAAGTGCCACTAAACTCTATCGCCTTGCCAAAAAGCAAGACCAAATATGCAATGCTGACTGCCAACGTGCCAACATTCACTAGTTGGACAGGCTCGCTAGAAAGAAAAGGAACGATATTGAAAAACAAAAGACGTATGATGTTTAATCCTGCATTAGCCGCTGTGTAGAAATGTGTGCCGTTTAGTTAACTCTGAGTGTAACTGATGGAACAACACTCATTTCTCTCAACATCGTTTTAACAAACATAAATAACATACGCTCTAATAAAGGCTCGTTACCAAAAACGTGTACAAGTTTAGTGTTCGAAGCGTGTTTCCTAAATACTGTCGGTAGGAACGGGTCGAATGGGGCCGCGTCGCGCGAAACAATGACGCCGCGGCGTCGTCGTGCCGATAGTGTCACCCGGATCCGGCGCTCCCGCTGCCGGCGAACTTGGCTGTAGGGCTGCCATCGCCCAGATAAAGCCATATATACAAATAAAATATCTAATCCATAAAAACTGCTTCGACTCCAAGTTGCTTGGTGGTAACAGAATCTGTGAGAGGAGAAAAAGACATGCTTTAGAGTCGGCCACGCGCTTGTAATTTACTTACTATTGGAATGTTACTTAATGTTCATACTGTTCTGCTTACCGACCATAGGTAAAAACTGGATGTACTGGCACAATAAAAATTAGCATTTCAAAAATTTACCTAACGTTGAGGATTTATCTAATAAAATATTGAAATAGAAATATAAATTACTAGCGGCCGCTCGCGGTTTCACCCGCGTGGTTCCCGTTCCCGTAAAAATATCTGAATAAAAAGTATCCTATGTTTTATTCCAGGTTATAAACTATCTGTATGCCGAATTTCATCCAAATCCATCCATCCGTTGCAGAGTGAAGAAGCAACAAATATACGAACATACATACACACATTCTTTCGCATTTATAATATTAGTAGGATTTAATATAGTTTATTTAGATAAGAATCCGCCGTTATACCTACATACACTGACAAAACTGAATACCTTTGTTCATGGGTTAAAATAATGATAAAAATATTTAATATTATTTCAGCATGAATTTTGTCTATTAAACTAGAATAATACCTTGGCGCTCTTTGACAGCCCTGCGCGAAGCTCATGAATGAACTTCCCAAGCCATTAGAATAAATAAACAAATAGAAGATTGTTAACAAGATGTAAAGTATTGTAGAAGTTATTTAGCTCGCGTCTTATTGAAGATAGATATCGTATGACGTTGTGAGAGATATTTCTATTATCTTTTACGATACCTGTATATGACGCCACACATGAGAAATTTCAATCAATTTATATATTTAATAGAAATCGTGAAATGTATTTTATAATGTATCGTGATATACAATATATGTATTAGACTTTCAATGAGTTTTCTATTTCGCAAAAACCGCAAAGTTATCCTTCCTCAAGGCCGGCAACGCATCTGCGATTACTTTGGTTTTGCGGGTGGGTGTCCATGGGCGGCAGTGATTACTTTCCATCAGGTGACCCGCCTGCTCGTTTGCCTCGTTTCATTGAAAAAAAATAATAATAATAAGTGCAATTGTGTTTAAATAAATTCTTTTTCCGAACATCTAAGCCAATCAGATCCCCAGAAGAAAAATTGTGGGTCAACAGGGGCTGATGATGATGGATGATATTTTCAAATCAATTGGTAACCAATCACACACGCATTGGTAATCATTAAGTCGTTATTTTTATTTCTTGAAGGATTTAAAAGTATATTAAATTTACGCAAATTTCATTTTCAGATACGCATTTGCAGTGCAAAAAGCAACGAAGCTTTTCTGGCAAATACTAACCAAAAACACTCCAGTCTTGTGAGTTGGTAAAATACCCGAAAAAAAATTTCTGTAGCTAAAAAACATCTTCTTCTTCAGCCCGTCGCCCCATGCTGAGTGTAGGCCTCTCCCTTTGCACGTCATCTCTCTGTTGGTAGCCATCCCAACCCAGTTTTATTCAGCGACTCTATCTATATCGTCACATTGTACGGCAATTGACTCCACTCTACACATGATGTTCAAAGGAGTTCAGACTCGAAGGCAGCTGGTGCAGCGTGAAAACAATGCAGCATCAGTTACCCTCACTCTGCCGACCCACTAGGTGCATCACGCCTCATTTGAAGGACTCTATAAACGGTGAATTCATCTCGTAACCTTTAAAAAAACAATCTAGACTTACCAGAGTGCTATTGCCGTACATCGTGTCGTAGGACTCCGCCTTTGAAGCGACATTTCTCAGCTTGCACGGCTTCTTCAGCGGCGGCGGTGGCTGCTTGTGCGGCGACGGCTGGTTCACGTGATTCGAGCTCTTCTCTTTCACCAACTTGCTGTTCTGCGTCAAGTTGTTCTTCGTGAAGTTGCCCAGTTGCTCGAACATACTCGTAAGGTGCTGCGACATCATTTTGACGCGGCTTTTTATGACACTTTAGGGAAATATTAGCCAAAGCCGTAAAGGTGTTGCATGTTTTATATACTGGTTTATTTTTTAGATTTATGTTCGTTACATGGTTTTCTAGCTGAATATTGGGAGTCGTCTCTTATTATAAGTACGAGTATATATAAGTAATATAAAGTAATCAACAATAAAAAAAAATAAAAAAAATGAACATGTCCTTTTGTTTAAATGTATGTTTTCGGCTATAGTTTGTGTTTTTTTAATAATAATTTATTTTAAATAATTTCTTAATTCCATGGCTTCATTTGATCGAACCCGAACGAATTCCGAACTAATTGCAAAATGTATTCATGTTTCACTGCCACTACTTACCTATATTGAAAAGCCTACTGTTTTCTCTGCACATTTTGATAATAATCGGCCAAAAACAATGGAGTCCGTAATAGCTATTGTCGTTGCCAATTTACGTCTAAAACAGAAATGTTATTCTGGTTAAAATGCACTCTCTAGCTTTGATAACATTTCATACATTATCGTATGAACATTCAACTAATAGGCTAATGTTTTCCGGCATAGACAACTTATATTAAATTTCATAAATGTAATAAAGTTACTGTTTTTCCAAAAGCCTTCATATTCTCGAGTTTTGAAAGATCTGAAACAGATTGATCGCACCAACCCGTATTGGGCCAGCAGCATATTCGAGTTCTAATGTGCTATTGGTCATGTGGGAAGGCCTAAGCCCAGCTGTAGGACGTTTATAGGTTATTGTTGATAATAATTATAGTAGATAGAGTAGATGAGATACATAACTCTTTAGACACCATGGATGCTCAAAATGGCGTCTAAAGACAAGCATAACACGGATAATAGATAATACCATAATAAATTGGCAATCCCATATAACTAGCGTAACAATAATCTAAGGGGCACGTACCTAGGCACGACAGACACGAGCTCTTACAACTAGTCATGATAGGAAAAATTGCTAAAAAGAAGAGACCTGGTAGCAGAAAGTCGTGGTTGCGGAACAATCGTGAGTGGATGGGAATAGCAAGTGCCACTAAACTCTATCGCCTTGCCAAAAAGCAAGACCAAATATGCAATGCTGACTGCCAACGTGCCAACATTCACTAGTTGGACAGGCTCGCTAGAAAGAATAAGAACGATATTGAAAAACAAAAGACGTATGATGTTTAATCCTGCATTAGCCGCTGTGTAGAAATGTGCGCCGTTTAGTTAACTCTGAGTGTAACTGATGGAACAACACTCATTTCTCTCAACATCGTTTTAACGAACATAAATAACATACGCTCTAATAAAGGCTCGTTACCAAAAACGTGTACAAGTTTAGTGTTCGAAGCGTGTTTCCTAAATACTGTCGGTAGGAACGGGTCGAATGGGGCCGCGTCGCGCGAAACAATGACGCCGCGGCGTCGTCGTGCCGATAGTGTCACCCGGATCCGGCGCTCCCGCTGCCGGCGAACTTGGCTGTAGGGCTGCCATCGCCCAGATAAAGCCATATATACAAATAAAATATCTAATCCATAAAAACTGCTTCGACTCCAAGTTGCTTGGTGGTAACAGAATCTGTGAGAGGAGAAAAAGACATGCTTTAGAGTCGGCCACGCGCTTGTAATTCACTTACTATTGGAATGTTACTTAATGTTCATACTGTTCTGCTTACCGACCATAGGTAAAAACTGGATGTACTGGCACAATAAAAATTAGCATTTCAAAAATTTACCTAACGTTGAGGATTTATCTAATAAAATATTGAAATAGAAATATAAATTACTAACGGCCGCTCGCGGTTTCACCCGCGTGGTTCCCGTTCCCGTAAAAATATCTGAATAAAAAGTATCCTATGTTTTATTCCAGGTTATAAACTATCTGTATGCCGAATATCCAAATCCATCCATCCGTTGCAGAGTGAAGAAGCAACAAATATACGAACATACATACACACATTCTTTCGCATTTATAATATTAGTAGGATTTAATATAGTTTATTTAGATAAGAATCCGCCGTTATACCTACATACACTGACAAAACTGAATACCTTTGTTCATGGGTTAAAATAATGATAAAAATTTTTAATATTATTTCAGCATGAATTTTGTCTATTAAACTAGAATAATACCTTGGCGCTCTTTGACAGCCCTGCGCGAAGCTCATGAATGAACTTCCCAAGCCATTAGAATAAATAAACAAATAGAAGATTGTTAACAAGATGTAAAGTATTGTAGAAGTTATTTAGCTCGCGTCTTATTGAAGATAGATATCGTATGACGTTGTGAGAGATATTTCTATTATCTTTTACGATACCTGTATATGACGCCACACATGAGAAATTTCAATCAATTTATATATTTAATAGAAATCGTGAAATGTATTTTATAATGTATCGTGATATACAATATATGTATTAGACTTTCAATGAGTTTTCTATTTCGCAAAAACCGCAAAGTTATCCTTCCTCAAGGCCGGCAACGCATCTGCGATTACTTTGGTTTTGCGGGTGGGTGTCCATGGGCGGCAGTGATTACTTTCCATCAGGTGACCCGCCTGCTCGTTTGCCTCGTTTCATTGAAAAAAAATAATAATAATAAGTGCAATTGTGTTTAAATAAATTCTTTTTCCGAACATCTAAGCCAATCAGATCCCCAGAAGAAAAATTGTGGGTCAACAGGGGCTGATGATGATGGATGATATTTTCAAATCAATTGGTAACCAATCACACACGCATTGGTAATCATTAAGTCGTTATTTTTATTTCTTGAAGGATTTAAAAGTATATTAAATTTACGCAAATTTCATTTTCAGATACGCATTTGCAGTGCAAAAAGCAACGAAGCTTTTCTGGCAAATACTAACCAAAAACACTCCAGTCTTGTGAGTTGGTAAAATACCCGAAAAAAAATTTCTGTAGCTAAAAAACATCTTCTTCTTCAGCCCGTCGCCCCATGCTGAGTGTAGGCCTCTCCCTTTGCACGTCATCTCTCTGTTGGTAGCCATCCCAACCCAGTTTTATTCAGCGACTCTATCTATATCGTCTCTCCATTGCAAAAAACATATACTTATGTCAAAAACTCGTTAAGGGAAAAAAATACGCATGCAGTTTCACCACAACGTTGATCGAGTTAACTTATTCTGTTTTCCACCGCAGCCTCTATGCAGGCAGTTGGGAGTTGTTAACGTGAATCAACAAGTCGCCAGCTCTAACAGTTTGTGATATGTTACTCCGGCTGTTTCACTTTAGCCAATGTGTACGTACATACTATATTCGTAGGTGGATTGATGTGTGACCCATTGGTGACCTACAAGTGATCAGTCGTCATTATTATTTCCGTCTGAAACAGATCAAAGGAGTTTCATATTCATATTCATAATTTATTGCAGGTCACAACATGTTGCATAATTTTAATTTAACAATAAGTATTGTAGGTACATGTAAGTGACACCCTGTAAGGGCGTAGCAATTTATAATTCTACATATATATATAACTTTAATTTCTTACTTCTATTATCTATCACTATAATAATTTTATAATTTATTTAACATTAACATTAGAATATTTTTTGTCTAGTTTCTACTTATAAAAATATTTATGTATTATTTATTATTTATTATAATTTTAATGTTTTACATAGACCGGTCGTAAGCTACTTCGCTTCCAGCGGCTTTTTTGTTATATTTTACGGGTAAGCACAGTGCTTTGATCTCACCTGATGTAAAGTGATGATAAGGCCAATGATGGAAGCGCATTTCACCCGAGAACCTCAACTAGTGAGGCACTGGCTATCTTATCTCTAGCTGCCGGAACACAACAATGCTACAAACATTGATGTTATGGCGACATATTTAGATAAGATGGCTTCCGATGCTATTGACTATTTCTTCGTTCATTGCCAAGGAGTGTTTCTTCTTAAAAGTCAAAGTCAAAAGTACTTTTGAATCGACCAAACAATTTTTTACCTACTACCCATTCAGGACGTCTGTTTTTTAGTTGTGGAGAAGAATGGGCGCAGGAAACTCCACAGCTTTAATATAATGTAACGACATCTACAGAATTATATGCCGTGACCAAGTTGTACAAATTTAAAATTACTTAAAAATATTTTAAATTAGAAATACCTGTTGGAGTGATTGGAGCATCCTGTGTAATCAGATACTTTAATATTGTTTTCTAAAGTTTACGCGAACACTGAAATGAAACAACTTTTACGGATCTACTCGCGTTTATTTTACACATTTACGTAAAAGTTGTTTCATTTCAGATATTTTAAATTAGGTTTTTATATGAAATTTTCCTTTAATGGTAGTTTTAAATTAATTTATATCAAGTCTTTAAATATGACTTGGAACTTTATTGTAAAAACGTACACACAGGCCTCTAAACGAATTATTTACTTTGTGGAGCCTATAAGATACTGCTGTTCGTTTTTATTTCTAGTGCTTTACACATAAACAAAGAATAAGGTCTGAATAGTTATTCCGTGTTTTGTTTTTTTACTCTAATTTAAAATGACGTTTATATGACAGGTACAAAACACGGAGCTTTTAGAAAAAGTTCCATATTTTTATATTCATTCTCCTACCATTCGTATTGAGTGTATACTTATGTTTTTTATCACAGTAAACATGAGAGACTCAGCTATATGCTCGTTGGCGCAGTGGTTAACGCGTCCGGTCTACCATTGCTAAGGTTAAGCAATTTTCGCAAAGGCTGGTCATCGGATGGGTGACAAAAAATTTATCATCTCGAGCTTCTCCGTGCTTCGGAAGGCACGTAAAGCCGTTGGTCCCGGCTGTATTGGCAGTCGTTAACAACCACCAATCCGCGCTGGGCCCGCGTGGTGGTTAATGGCCCGTTCTCCCTATCCATAGGGAAAGCTCGTGCCCAGCAGTGGGGACGTATATGATGACTCAGCTATATCTGTGTACTACTCGTAAATATTATAATACTAATTGTTTTCTAAGGCATATGAATACATTTCACATTTACAAGAACTAGCATAAAGTTCGAAATGTCATAATAAATATGTATACTAAACGCGAGTAGATCCGTATAAAGTGTTATAGCTACGGACTGTGTGTACTAGTTAAAATAGATATTTATTAATAATGCCTCATTTATATCAAAGATTAAACACTATAACAAATTTTTTTTTATTAAATATAATAAAAAAATACTTTTGTGACAGAGGGTTTGATCACACTTCATTAGTGTTTAAAATATGTTTCCTCTTTTTCTTAACGGATTTAATGAATCTATTTCTTCTATATACCTAGGTAGGTATATAGAAGAAATAGATTCATTATAAAAATTTAACTTGGCAGGTGCCAAGTAGGAAAAAATCTACAACGTTAAATTTTGCAACGGAAAAACCTTAAATAAATTTAAAAGTAAATTCCACAAGAAAAAGAACATAAGGAAATTATTTAATGAAACAATGTTTTGAAGGGAAATATCTGGAGCTAAACAAAGCGTCCAGAAAATAGGGGGCGAAGTTCTTACAAAGGGACAGATCTTCGGCAAAGTTGGCGTTATCGGGACAAAGTTGGACGACACTTATCTACTTTCAGTTGGCTCATTGATAGCTGGCTGCGTTCACTTTCCATTTGTCGAACGAATAATCTAAACTGTGGTACAAGGTTATTGATGATTTTTATCTTAGAAATATAGAAAATAATGTTTGTCTTCGTTTATGTTTATACCTAATGTGTGGGTACGGTACTGTGGTGTCGATGTGAATAATAACACCACTTTCACTTTACTTAGTGTATTGTATTAAAAACTGTTACCTAGATTTCAACTGATCTCCGAGCACCTCGGCTTTTAGCCGGGCTGTCTAGCTCCTGACTGCTCCTGTATGCGACTGTGTCAAACTGTTGCAAACCTTTTTAATTACTTATTCGGTGATTCAAATACTCATCCAGACTAAAGAGGTTTACACACGAATAAATTAAACTAACTTTTACTATGAGGTGCATATAAACTCCTAACAGTACCTAGGTATGTGTAAAACAACTACACTAATGTGTTATGGACGAAGAAAAGTTAGAGGATGGAGAGCACAAAAAGATCCCAATGGGTCTCAGTAAGCTGAGAAAGAAAAACCTCTGCAGGCCCCACTAAGTCAAGATAAGTAAGACAACATTTATAAATATGACTAAGTATCAAATGGTGTTGCTCTAATTAATACTAAGTCAAAAGTTTGTGTACGACTTAACCATAGTAAGTTGTATGAACAAGTAATTTGTAAAATGCAATGTACAACATTCATCTATGTACTGAAACATGGAAATCAATGATTTGATTTGATTAGTCTTTTATAGAACAAAATAGAAAAAATCTTTATTTGGTATAATTACACATACACCTTTCAGAACACAGGAACATCACTTTTCTTTGTTAAAGAAAAAAAAAAACAAAAGCACCTATAGTTTTTTTTCTTAAATTAATTATGAGTAGGTACTTTAGTTGACATAACTACACACCAAAAGTGTTTAGTATGTAGTTACAAACGAAGTTATTGTATGAGCGGTGAGCACACACGTCGGATCGCAACGTAAAACACAAACCTCATGAATATCTTATTATAATGAAACGTGTTTGGCTTACCTAAACAAGAGTGGCTAGCTGTTGTAAACCCACTTTTGGGTAAACTTTATCATTTGAACTATGCTATTTGTTTCTAAAGCTCTAAGGGCTCCCACACATAAACACAATACGACGTCGCGTCGTAGCACGATGGTGCACCTGTCTAGTATTTCACAGGCAATAAGGTATAAACTAGCCTGGCGCAACGCTTATTTTTGCGGTGCGACGTCGTATCGTATTTGTGTTTCGGCCCTAAGATACACTTATGTGAAGAAAACTTTACAGAAATTATGCTTGTCTTCATTTACAAAGCTTTACGAGATTCATCATCATCATCTCCCTGAGCACGGTCCGCGGCTACTCTCATCCAGCTCTTGCCAGCCACCTTGCGAAGATCGTCGCTCTAGTCTGACTAGTTACTAGTCTGAAGGCGTCCTACACTACGTTTGCCGATACGCGGTCTCCATTTAAGAACTCGTTTACCCCATCGGTTGTCTCCGATGATCTCTTGCGATTCTCTCGAGTCGATCGCGATTATCTGTTGCAAATTATTTAAAAATAAATCATATAGAAAACCTCAAAAAAGAATAGCGAAGAGTTAGGGTTGAGGTTTATAAACCTTAACCCACCTGCATAATAGCATAGGCATACATTTTAGAACTAATCGTCTTGTATGTGCTTGTTTATGGGTATTTGAAAAAAGATAAGTTAAAAACAAATCTATGTTTATTCATGAACCATTTTGAACCTTATTGAAATGTCGATACCAGTAGATATAACGTTTTTCTTTTTACAATAATTGAGTGATGAGTTAAGTAGTTGTTTTTCGTTATTATTTTCTTATTTTGCAGAGTATGAGAATGTGTATCAAATAAATTCTGTCAAATTAATTGATTTATTGAAAATCTATTTTAAAAGTATCGCCATCTTTGATACTTACGGAATACCCAAGGTGCATTATTTTATATAAGCACGACACAACGCATTATCTGATTTTCAATATCTAAATGATTTCAATTTATATAAATATAAATCATGGTTTTTTTTAAACGCATACCTACTAAAGTTTTTAATATCAACTTTTTACACAAACCAGGGAAAAACAAACAAAATCACAAACCACTTTTGAAAAAGGAACATGAAACAGACACGCATCGCCTATTTGTCAAATGCCAAAAAAGAGAAATAACTTTTAAATATGGCGCGGCGTTCGAAACAGTATTCACGTAGAGTGATAATTTATTGCAAGGGACTTTGCGCGTAGAGAAGGCGAGGCGAGGAGTTGATCCCCCGGGTGCAGCAGTTGACAGAATCAACGGCGTTCTAAATTCAGATCAAGAGTATATTGCCGCCGCGGCGATACAGTACTGTATTGCGCGAAAGGTAACATCGAAAAGTATTTGTTTCGGATGTTTTTGGGAGATTTATGGAGAATAGTGTGTTTGATGAGAATCTATACATTAACATGTGCAGAAAAAGCACCACTTTTTAAGCAGATTCGGTCGAAATCTATTTTTCATACCCCTAAGTGATAAGAGTGGTCCACCCCAAAATTTTTTTTAGTTTTTGGAAATGTTTCCAACACAAAATTATTTGTTTGTTTTGTTGCGGTACGAAGTCCGCCGGGTCAGCTAGTATATATAAAATATCTTAATTACTAATAATCTACTGTTATGCATGTATTTATACATATAAAACTTTCTCTTGAATCACTATATCTATTAAAAAACCGCATCAAAATCCGTTGCATAGTTTTAAAGATCTAAGCATACATACATACATACATACATACATACATACATACATACATACATACATACATACATACATACATACATACATACATACATACATACATACATACATACATACATACATACATACATACATACATACATACATACATACATACATACATACATACATACATACATACATACATACATACATACATACATACATACATACATACATACATACATACATACATACATACATACATAGGGACAGCGGGAAGCGACTATACTATGTAGTGATAATTATGTTTTGGGTAAGAAAACTACTGTCGACCACTGGTGCCCCACTACGACATCCCCAAAATCGAACCCTCTCGTGAGATCCGTCATCAAAACTATTATGCCGGTCGTTAGTAAAAAAACCGCAAAGGCATAATAATATTTGAGTACGTGCTCAAAGCTAATGGCGGCTGAGCAGCTTCACAAACGGCGGGATCATCGGGATTTGCCCGTCACCTACGTGATACGGTGAATGTGTACCACGGTGCAGACACAATATAAGGAGACTGCAGACGGTAAGCTTTTTTTAAACAAACGCATTTTCTTTTCAGAGAGCTTGATGATTGCCACTGAGCATTTTCAGCTTCACCGGGCTTTTTGACGGCGGCGAGCAACTTATATAAGCTCCTGTCATGTAAACGTCATTTCGTTTATTTGTAAGGGGGTTATAGTTCCTCAAGCCGTGTAAAATGAAGCACCGTCAGAGGTTGTCTAGAGGGAACGGCATCACGCACTTGTGCGTGTCCCCATGCCTTACTAGATTCTCCGAGGGGTTCGGATCGGATGGGAGATGAACAACCCGAGGGCGCCTGTAAAGGGTCGGACCTCGGCTCGGGTTGACTGGGTCGTGGGGGCGGGGAGAAGCGCCCAGGTACATCTGTACCTAGGGCCCGACCGCCTAACGGATCGCTTTGACCTCGTGTGTGGTTTATGACGCCATCTTTTCGTTTCGTGCCGCCTATGAAAGCACTATCGAAAGCTAAAGGCACCTTTAGCTTTTGATATTGCTTTCATAGGCGGTGCGAGGTGGCAAGATGACGTCATAAACTATACGCGTAGTCAAAGCGATCGGTTAGGCGGTCGGGCCCTAGGTACAGATGTACCTGGGCGGTTATGTCTGCCACCTAACTTTATCACCGTAAGGTTGGTGGAGGTTGTCAGTATAAATTTTAAAGTAGTGTGTAACAGGGTATTCCGAGATCCGTGTCCTTGCAAGGGGCTTATGTGTGAGTTGCTCGAGCGCGGTGTGTATTAAGCTTACTTTCTGACTCCTCATTATTTTGTGATGCACAGTTGGAGTCGTGACGTCATTGTAACATTGTCCTGTTACATGGAGATGGTAATTCCCTTTGTATACGACCCTTACTCGACTAGTTACAATAACATGTATTAAGTGTAAGGTTAATGTATAAGTTATTTAATTATAATTTAAATGCAACAGATAACAATAGAAGCTGTTGTCTACATATTCGATGTCTATGAAAGTTATGATCTGATACATAACCCTTTATCTTTTTATATAATACTAGCAGCCTGTCCCGGCTTCGCACGGATGGACATTTCTTTTTTAATATATCCTATGTTACTCAGCGCTAATGTAGCATTCTAATGGTGAAAGATTTTTTTAAATCGGTCCAGTAGTTTTTGAGTTTATACGTTACAAACATACAAAAATACAAAGCTTTCTTTTGTTATTATAAAAATATAATATTAGTATGACATAAATAATAACATTATCACTATCAGAAAAGCTTTAGAAGTGTGTAACCGAAATTTCTTCACAGAAACTTTGGATCTCAGAATCCAAATAGAGATATGTGACTTCCTAACGGTGATATAATTGAAGTTACGCGATCACTACTTAGACGCAAGTAGGGTTTGAATAAATATTTAACTGGGTCTTATAAAAGCATTGAGACAAATAAAAGCAGAATATCACTTACTTACCGTCTGATTGGCTGAAATGCTCATCACGAAATCACAGGAACTATAAAACCTGCGTACTTAATATTTGATAGGTAGTTTCCATATGCTGTAGACATTCGCTAAAAATGGTTATTTTTCAAATAGATTTGATTTTTTTAATTGAATTAAGGGGTGCGAGTGTGAGATCATGGGTAGGCCGCTATTGCAATAAGGTAATAAGTAAAATGTGCTATATGGTAGCAAGCAACATTTTAATTATTTTTTGTTCATAAATAATATATTAATGAATAATATTCAACCATCACGCGTAAATATAGAACGGATATTGATGAAACTTGGCAAAAAGTTAGCTATTCTATCAGGGCAAGGCTCTCAAAGTTTCATCGCGATATTAGAAATGTGAGTGAAAGTATGTTTAAAAGATTTGTTTATTAGATATCTACGAGAAAATTTGTTATATGAATGTTTGAAAAATAATGCTTATTTTTACTTAATTAAAATAAAAAGCTACTGCCAAAAAAAAAATACTCTAGCTGTTTTTTCTTAGTTTAGATAAGTTTAAATTATTTTTTTTGTGAGTTTAATTTATTTCGCATTATTTTTTACATGAATCATGAAATAAACCTTTGTAGTTAACAAAATTTCTTCAGCGTCAATGAATGCTTCGATCAATTATTTTTAATTCAAACTGTTATTATGTAAAAAACTGAAATAACTTACGGGAAACTTAAACTGGGTTTCTCTAACTGGGTTTCTCAAGCCGTGTAAAATAGATAGATAGGTAGATAGATAATACTTTTATTGCAACACTATAAAACATAATCATGAACAAAAAAAAATTTACAAAGTTACAATTTGGCGGTCTTATCGCTTTTTAAGCGTTTTCTACCAGACAACCAGTCGGATGGAGAGAGCTATAGATACACTGTCAGAGGTTTTATAGAGGGAATAGCATCACCACGCACTCGTAAGTGTACCCGTTCTCTACTAGATTCTCCGAGGGGTCCGGATCGTGTCGGGTTGCTACTGATATTAGTTTCTAACCATCATCAGCCTATATTAGTCCCATTGCTTCCCACAAGCACTATAGCACATGAGCCGTATAGATTAATATTGGTCCTTACCTATAAAATTGGAGTTTTGTATGAAGATTTTTTATAAAATTTTATTTTTCATACAAACGTTTTTTTAATGTTCTTAGCATCTATTTGTTTTAACACTATAAAATGGTAGAGTTAGTGTGTTTGTTTCACTATTTAAATATAGCAGACATTAAAAGAAAAAAAATCAAGTCCTTTCAAAGCAACAATGACACAAAAGGACAATTCCGCAAACTAAAAAGTTAGTCAATTTAAAAAAAAATTGGGCGAGACACAAAATTAATCATCATTGATATTACTGAACCCTAAGTAACATAGTCCTAATTAAAGGTGTATAATAATATTAACAACCGGTATTGACTTTTAGAAGTAATACACCTATTAATAAGTGAGAAAAAACTCCAATTTCATAGGTAAGGACCTATTACAATGACGAAAAGCCATTTACAGATATTCACTAGTAAAATTAATAATGAATCATTAGTTATTATTAGAATACGTTACTTTCCGATATATTCCTTCGCATATTTCTGTACGTTATTTTTAGTTAATCATTAGCGTCGGACGGCTACATCGGCTACAATTTGGGGTCCAGCGACCACGTAATTGCGGTCGGTTACACAGACCGCAAACGGCACCGATAATAATTAAGCATCCGTTACAACGTTGTAAGCAAGCATTTTATTCGACGACCTTCGGGGAACATACTAAGCAGTTTCCTCTAATGAGTTTTGAATCGCCCTAATGTGTTATTACGGCTATTTTTATATACTTTCGCAATTATTGCTTTTGAACGTTCGTAATTTGTATTTGTTTATAGACTGACGATCTGGTAAAGGTCGCGGGAAGCCGCTGGATGCGAGCAGCACAAAACCGGTCGTTGTGGAGATCCTTGGGGGAGGCCTTTGTCCAGCAGTGGACGTCTTTTGGCTGAGATGATGATAGATAGTGTATTAGCGAATAAGTACTTACTTTATGGTAAACTAAGTGTTTAAACGTGTACTTGCTGTAAGGTTTTGGTGATTTTGGATTAGCTTATTATTGTGCAATGTAATCTAAACATGGTACGTTGAGTTTATAACAATATAAAGCGCTATAGAAAATATTTGAAACTTCATATTGCAGAAAAGAGAACCGAATATTTATTTTCTGCAGTAAATAAGTTAATTAAATAAATGTATTCGCTTGGCATGTACTTATTTAATATAAATACATTTTTAAGCAAAAATTTAAAAAAAAAATTGTTAAGGACTTCTCAACATTATGACAGAGTGACCGATATATTATTTTGATGAATGTAAATTATTTAAGTTTTATTGCTGTTATGTAGAAACCCTTAAGTGGCCTTCCCTTTCATTTATCTTTTGTAAATGTTCAAAGTTATTGGATGTCCCTTGTTAATTTATCGGCTCAAATCATCACGGATCATAAACTGCAAATGCAAATTATATGTAAAATACCACCCATCAAAGAACCGCATCAAAGTGGAGGACGCACCTTGAATTCTAGTAAATTGCATAATTAATAAAATTATTATCGAAAATAAACTTTAAAAAAAAGTTTTCAGCTATATAGAATGTAATAAAAAATGTGTAGGTGTAGAATTAAAAAATATGCTTAAATTATGAAATATGGTGAATTATGGTATTGAAAACTTTAATTACCTACTCAAAATAAGAGACGACCTTTAAGCGACGACGTAAAAACTTTTTTATAACTTCGCAAAACTTTTTAGAGGCGTAGCAGAAGTTCGCTAAAAGTTGGTGTTAAGTTTTATTTTCAGTTGTACTGTTCTGATTATATTTATCGCGATACGATTATGCGGCGTATGCAGTTTTGCATCTCGAATGCGTCCGCCAGACACGGAGGCTCCGCGACGACTGCCGTGCTTGTCCATCACCAGTGGACGTTGAAGAAGCATTTCTTCAGCGCGCGCACTGCGCATGCGTCGGCAAGCCCCGCCTCCCAAAACTTTTTCTTCGCACGAAACATGATCCCGTATCAAGTTTTATCCCTACATTGTTTCTTATATAAAGCGGTATTATAAAGTTATAATAAGTTTAGTTGGATACCGCTTAATTTGTGCCCACTTTGCATAGGAATTATGCTGCGATCGTTCCTCATGTTGATTGGTCTGTTGGGTTTTTATTATCAGCTCATCTGTTTTTATGTTTTTAATTCAAGAAATGGAACAACTTAAACTCGTTTGAAACGTAAAGTACAATAAAGGTGTGAATTGAATATTTCATTTAATTTCATGCAACTGCACTCTAAAAGTATCTGAGTTATGTCAATTGTACAAACAGTTCGTATCGGGTCACGCCCTTCAAGGGGTTTTAGCAATGAAACTGTTCGTTCGATTGATCGGTCTCTGATCGTGCTGTTACACTGTTCTTTCATTCGTTCGTTCATGCGTTCGTTCGTTACATATGTTTTAATGGGTAATACAATACGTAAGTATAAGTCATTGCAGCGCCATATCTTCTTTCTAAATAAAATTTTACAGAGACGATAATGACTAAAAATTAAACGACGATATGACTAAAAGTTTATTCGTCCCGGCCTCATTAACAGGTGATAAACCAACTTTCTTTAAAGAAATCTTAATGGAGCCGATAAAATTATTGACTTTGTATGGAAATTAGTTTTAATTTTTAGCATGACAATTTTTTTCAGAACTTTGTTGTATTTGAGCAACAGAATCACAGAGAACTTGTTAAAAGAAACGGGACTTAGAGAAATGCCAGAAAGATTAGATTTACACAAAGTTTATTTCCAAATATATATCGATGACTATTTCAAAGCAAACAGCAATTTTAGTTTTTCGAATGATGAAAATCTTATTTTTAACACTACAAAATAAATATATTTTCAATCCCGACTGTTTCAGTTTGGACTGAAAAGAAGTTGATGCCCGCGAGATTGATGACTTCTTCGATCTCGCAGGCATGCGGGATTGAGACTATGACGCGGGATTGGATTCCCTAGTCTATTCATTATTCTTTTTCGTTATGCTCATGGGCCAACAAAAACAGATATCAAAACAAGCCAGGGTTGAAAACAAATAACGATAATTTTGTATGGAAAGTTAAATCCTTAAACAACACATATGTACACTCAAGACAAAAAAATTCAAGAAAAAAAACTAAAACCTTTGGTGTTTGGTTTTTGAACCACGTGCAGTTTCCGAACGTTCATTTAGCGAAAGAAAAAACATCAGAACTATAATAGCTTTAGTTATTATTCTGAGGAAAAAACAAAATCAAGTTTGACAGTATGTGTCAAGTTCGTAACATCATCATCAGCTCATTTCATGTCCCCACTGCTGGGGCACGAGCCTTCCCTAATGGATGGATAGGGAGAAGTTCGTAACGATGCGGCGGAATCTTGCGCTGATGCGCTCGTAAGGGTAAGATAATTATTATAGTGATAAGCGCTGAAATGTTTTATGAATTCAAAATACTTATGAATGTATTGAGCTTTTACTAACGTTTAGAGTTCCTTCTAATATGGCTATTTTTAGGCATTTCTCGCACTCCGCTTTGAGTGTATAGCATACTTACCTACTATACATTGCGATTGCGAATGATCGCTTAAATAACGTATAGTCATAAAGGTATGGTATTCTATACAATGCCACTTAACCTATAATTTTTGTGTCTGTCTTTTTTACAAGTGTTTAATTTCAGTGTATTATTATTTTGCAATTTTGAGATTTCTTTCTTACTCTTTTTATGTTTGCATGGTGCAGGTTTTGTTTTCATGCTTGTTTCTCTGCATTTTGTTTTAGCATGGGCAACGTGATAGGTGTAGGCGCATGTTAGCACTTATACCTGAACTTAGGCTGATTCGGAATTAGTAATGGCTCAAGCGATGAAAACGAAGTAAACAGCTACACAGGGAGGAGGGGAAGATCTTCCCCTCCTCCATCTACTCGTAGCACCAAATGTAACGTACATTTGTGCCAAAAAGGATGGTTTCGCCGCATACCTTAAAAAGCACTTTTTTTTTAATTTCACTCATTAAAAAAAATTGTTTTTTTTTCATATATATACGTTTTACCATAAAGCCAATAACAACGCTAATTAAACATGATGTTTTTACTATTGAACCCAATAAAAAAGTAACAAGAAACGGTAGTAAAAGTACGACCATCTATGTACCACTTAGTTTGCAAATAAAAGTTTGAGTTTGAGTTTGAGTTTGACTTTGTATAATAAATGTATACCTACATCCTTAAAACTACACTTTTGTTTATGTCGGTAGCAATGTATATTAGTAGGATATACTTACATCAAATATCACAGGATCTAAAATACAACGATTTTTTATTAATTTTTACTATTCTTTTCACAGAACTGATAACCACTTTAAATCGTTTTATCCAAGTTTTATAATATTTAAAAGTCATGCGACCGTAAGGATTAATATGATTTTGCATGTTATGTTTTGCACGGTGTTCTTTATATTTGGTTGCATGTCTATGTGCCAGGATTATACACCTTTTTCCAAACAACCTGTATAAGCTGCCCCATCATCATCAGCTCATTTTATGTCCCCACCTTCTGGGGCACTAGGCTTCCCTATGGATGGTTAGGGAGAACGGGCCATAAACCACTACGCGGGCCCAGTGCAGATAAGTGGTTGTTAATGACTGCTAATGCAGCCGGGACCAAGAACTTTAGGTACGTGCTTCCGAAGCACGGAGGAGTTCGAGATGATATTTTCGGTCACCCATCTCATGACCGGCCTTTGCAAAGTTGTTTAACCTTAATAATCGCAGACCGGGCGCGTTAACCACTGCGCCATCGAGCTCCTCATAAGCTGCTATTTAGGTAATGGATATTTAAAACTTAAGTCGTAGTTTATTTACTCGACGCAATGCTAGCTCAGCTGCAGTCATTTAAATTAACTCACATCTTAATGTTCTGAGAAATTTGTGTCTGTAAAGACGTTGTTACCTAATTAGAAATGTTTCAAAGTAAAATAATCTCATTTAGCTCGAGACAACTTTGCTGCGGTACTGTAAGGAGTTTATTAGCTCATAGCAAAAGTAGGTTTTATCTATTTGTATGTAAACCTTTTTAGTCTAGATGATTATTTGAATCATCGATAAGTAATTAAAAAGGTTTACAACGATTTGACACAGTCGCAGACAGGGAGAGTCAGAAGCTAGACAGCCCGGCTTAGAGCCGAGGTGCTCGGAGATCGGTAGAACATTATGTAATTTATCAGTTGGAAGAATACACGCAGTTAAAACGAAAAGCGTGTTATCATTAAACCCCCACTCCCCACAGTACCTACAGGTTAGCAATAGGAGATTGCTTTCACCTAAATACTGGTATAGCATAATAAATGTATTAAATTCAGGAATGTTTTTGAATAGTGATGTAAATTAGCACATGACTATTCTAAATGCAAGTTTACTATCAATACTAGAGTCAGTAGTTTAGTCCCAAGAATATTTTCTTGTCATTATATTATTATTTTGTTTTTATAGTTTTGACGTCAATAAGCGCCTGTGAAAGCTAATGTGGAATATATGATTTAACTTTGACTTTGAATTGATCTGTGACTTTGAATATAATGACAAATTACAAGTATGTTGTTCCTCTTTTTAGATAGGTAGTCTATTGATTATGTGGTCTAGTGATTAAACCACACCGGTCTCAAAACTCAAAGGGGTTCAATACCGAACGTGGGTGCATATTACTGAACACTTTTTGTCGGTGGTACGCTTCGATCAATGTATATAGTCGACCATGAAATTGCTTTATCACTTTTGACAAAAACTTCCATTACAATAAAATTGTCAATAATGACAACGTATCTGTCACTTGGTATTTTAAACAAAAATAGAACTTGTTGTTTTAATTATAAGCAAACAAAATTCACTTCTAAGGTGGTAAAGCAATTTCATTGTCGACTATGTACAGATTCCAGTTAAGCGCTTTAAAAATGGTTTGTTTATACCTTGTTTTAGGTCCATCGTTTACTATCTACCCATTCGTTTTACCCCACCATCTTATATTATCTATAGCCATCACAATAAATTACTTACATTGGATTAGTCTAATAGCTCTTAACAGCCTCTGCGGTCTGTGGCTAACCACAGAGTTTTACACCACAACAAAAAGGTGTCTATTGATGGTCAATAAATAAATAAATAAAAGGTGCTTATAAATAAGGGACTTAAGTCAAAAGAGGGCCTAGACAAGTGACAAAAATATAGTAGAAGTATATAGTAAAATGAAATAAACATAATGATAAAAGTATAGGGTTAAGGCGAGGGTTTCCAAAAAAACGGTGTATATAAATGAGTTTTATTCGAAATGTATAAGGAGTTTAAATCCAAAAAAGATATATGTTATTCATTGGCCTTTTATCTACTAATTTCGGCTAGTATTTTTACGATATTTTACAATTTCCTGCATCGAATATAATATCAAACATACGTCTTATTAATAAACTAAATATCATTTTATTCAGGCTGTACACCGTTTCAGACAAAGAAAAATATAACAAACCAATTGTCTTTGAATATGTAATAGTTGTCGGCCATTATAATTTAAATAATAAGTAAACGTTCAATAAAATCCACGGTATTGCCTAATTCGACGCTCGCACCATCATTCCGTCCCGAGCGGAACGCCTAGGAAATCACACAGTCGGAAACGCTCGCCTTAACATAAACCAAACAAACTTCTTGTATACGTATCGTTGGCTTAAGTCAATCCCTTACGATAACCATTCTATTCAATTTATTTTCTATTACCATTATGCCACTTGTCAGGGCCCTCGGAAAACTCCAAAGAAGCCGTCATTAAATTACAAAGTATTAGTTCTTTATACATCAATGAAGCGGCAATGTGCCGTGTAACATCTTTTCTCTACGATTGCGGAAACGAGTACCAATAGAAGTCACCGAAACGGAAACACAATTATGTGCACAAAAATGTGGAACTCGACTCGTTAAGCCGTAGCTTCCATGGAATGGTTCACAGAATATTTATTAAAATCCTTAACGCTTTTAAGTCTGCCGATAGAGACTTTAAAAACGTTTAGTATAGAATTTCTTATCGAAAAGGCTTAGGTACCACTCAGTGCAGGTATTGTTTTGGTATACCAATCAAATAATTGTGTTACTTTTAGTAAACATGTTTCGTATAATTTTTTTTTGACGACTTCCTCGGTCGAGTGGTTTGTACACCGGTTTTCATGGTGTCGCCATCTTTGAGGTCCCGGGTTCGATCCCCGGTCGGGTCAATTTAGAAATTATTGTTTTATTAAATTGTCTCGGGTCTGGGTGTTTTCTATGTATAATAAGTGTGTATTTAAGTATTTTAAGTATGTTTATCCGTTGTCTAGTAACCATTTAACGAGTTTCAAAACGAAGCTTAATTCTCTTGGGCTAGATAATTGGTGTGAGTGTAGGAAAGTTTATTTATTTATTTATTATATTTATTATCTATTCTATTTATTATTTTACACACACCTGTCCATCAACCTATCACAAACTGTCAAATTTCTTCAATAGGCTTTGAACTTTATACCATAAGGGCCCTATTACATTTTGCCTATGATTTTTGCGTAAAATGGTCATTTTTGGCGTTCTCGATCTCAGAAACGAAAATACATTAACAATTTTGACTTATTGAATAGTGTAGAATAGCTATTGGCATAGTTCGTAGCGGCCTCGCTTTTTGTAAATTTTGCTTAACTTTTTAATGAAACCCAAAATAGCAGGAAAGATTTTCATAAAATGCGCGAAGGCACTTTTTTGAGCTCCTAGATTGAACTACTGTTCTAAACAAATGAAATTTAAAAAAAGAAATGTTATCTCTTATTAGTCGAATAGTTCGTAGCGGCCTCGGAATTTTTAGATATCATTGATTTTACATAGAAAAAAAATCTTATTCTAAACCAAAAAACTTCGAAAATCGCTTTAAGATCGCTGTGAATTTCTCCTATCTACGATAATATTATTGAGCAAAATTTATACCAGAATAATTGTTACTTCATGAGGAATAAATATTTTATAATTAATTTATTATCCTATTTCGATAAAAACGATATATACAACTCTAAAACTACTACAAAATGCGATGCGCCGGCCGTTCTAACTCAGCTTTTTCTCGCAGAGTGGAAATTTGAAATACCAAGCATGAATTTATTATCCTATTTCGATAAAAACGATAAATACAACTGGAAAATTACTACAAAATGCAAAAACGGGCATTTTACACAAAAATCATAGTTGAGATGTAATAGGCCTCTTAAGCATATGGTTGAAAATGTATTGAAGAAGTTTGTCAGTATTGGATTTTGCGTCTGTACATTGTAAAAATACATTAGAACAATACAACGTAGAACAAACAGTAACAAGACAATATGATTTATTTACTCACCTACTACTTGAGGAGCTCGACGGCGCAGTGGTTAACGCACCCGGACTACGATTGTTAAGGTTAAGCAACTTTCGCAAAGACCGGTTATCGGATGGGTGACCAAAAATGTATTATCTCCAGCTCCTCCGTGCTTCGGAAGACACGTATAGTCATTGGTCCCCGTTATGGCAGTCGTTAAAACCACCAACCCGCACTGGACCCGCCTGGTGGTTTATGGCCCGTTCTCCCTATAACTATGGGTATAGGTTTGTTTGGGTAAAGCTTGTGAACTAGCGGTAGGGACATAAAATGAGCTATATATGACTCAACTACTATTTAGGTTTACATTAAGATAGTTTATTATTATTTATTATTATTTATTTTCTTATCAAACAACCAAAACATTTATTTCAGACCAAGTCCATACACAACATTACAGCAAAATAAAACAAAACAAAAGAAACGCAAGCTATACTCTGAGGGGTTTATTAATAAACAAAGTGTAAGCTTTGAGTACTTAGTTACTCCGTGTTTTGTCTTTTTTACTCTAATATGAAATGAAGTTTACATGACGGAAACAAAACACGGAGTAACTACTCCAAGCTTACATTTTGTTTATTAATACGGGGGTGAGAGATTATGCAGCCGAACACAGCGCTTGGTAATTGGACAGTCTATTCATCCATAGTTATGCTTTTCGTCATCCTCTGCGATCTGAGATACTAAAGTGTTTACATTTCAAGATGTATATTACTACTTAAACCCACAAAAAAAACTTTACCTAACTTAGAACAATTACTTAACTTACACTTAATCTTTATTTAAACCTACATCTCACAATCGTACATCGGATCTCTAAGCAGCTAGAAAGCTTAACGCTACATAAAAGAAGCTAATCTCCCGTTTCTTTGTAGCCGAAAACAATTCAGAATTAAAGTCAGCTGAGACTGTACGACATTCATGGCTGAAAGCGTGTTGGAGCGTAAAGCGCCGTATCGCTGGATATAAACGGTTTACAGAAGGACATAAAGGCGCGACGACCCCGCTCGAAATATTTACAATTTTATCATCAGGTAGATACGTGTGAGGTCCACATATATTTTTGTGACAAGGAGACTTTCTTTTCGTTGCATTTGATAGTAATTCATCCTTTACTTATAAAACACATATTAAAACGAGGTGTTCCTCGAAGCGCAACCAGTTTCAAGCGCACCTATTGAAGCGCAACTAAACTGTTCCTCGAAGCGCACCTTTTAGTTGCGCTAACGAAATAAATTTAAAATATTATAATTTTATTCCTCGAAGCGCACCAATGGTAAAAAATAGGGAAGAGCATAAAGGAAACGTAATATATGATATCGACAGAACTTTTCAAACTCATTTGTAAAATTGTAATATAAGCACATCTTAAACCTTGGCACGCACTGTTCATTGAAATAAAAAGGCGTAACACAAGACAAACACAACTGTGAGCTATTGATCAATCTTTTAAAATAGTGAGGAAGAATTTTTGTCACAAAAGATTTCGATTCAGTTTGATTGGGTTTCTCATAAGTCCGCATAGCTAACTACTTCAATCTTATTTATATGTCGCCATAGTAACAATATTAGAACATTGTTAAACTTTACAGTTAAGAGATAAGATAGCCAGGCTTATGTCCAGCAGTGGACTAGTATAGGCTGATGGATGATGATGATGATGATGATAGCCAGTTCCATAGTGGTTGAAGTTTCTGCGTGTAGTGCTCGTACACCTTCGTCCTTATCGTTAGTTATAACCATCTGGGGGGTAACCACGACCTCATATAGCAGTAATAATGCAGTTGTGAAAACGAGACGCGTGTAGCGGCGAATATACTCGCGTCTCTTTTCCACAACTGCAATAATACTGCTACAAGAGCTCATAGTCAGGGGGCTGGTCGAAAGCAAGCGCTTCCCTTCATCGTGGTGAAATTAAAGACACAATACATAAATATATGAAATTATGGAAGCTCTACACGTGTAAAAAGTTATGCGTGCTACACAGAAGCATGACGGAGTTTATAATGAGTGGAGCCTTTTACTGCGCTTGTTTGACGACTGCGGGATTAGGGATGTTATCAAACGTTTAACAATATCCGTTTGAGTGCTTACACAAAGTTCCAACGACACGGTAAAGTTTAGAACGATCTCTGTAAACACGATTGCTGTTTATAATGGAGCGGGGAGATCGATGGCGCAGCGGCTTGCACAACGGCTTGCCCAATGAGAATTTCAGCCGCTCCATGCTTCGAAGGCACGTTAAGCCGTTGGTCAAGTAAGCCGTTGTTGGAAGACGGCAGTCATTATAATTAAAGAAACACGTCAGGTCAGCGTCTTGGGAGGTCCCGTATTTAATTCAGCTTAAGTGAGCAATTAGCACTCAACAATTAAAATTAAAATTTACTACAGCATTGTGTTATTTCATCTGTAAATTTGAATCTGCATAGCCAATCGGTTGAAATAACCGTTGGATAGGTGGCCGCTAAAAAGCAGTCAAGATCAAAGCAGTGAAAAAATTCAGTGCTTACGTCAGCTTTCCCGGTAGCATAACGGTCAGTGCAGCCGCCCGGATTGCGGTAGACCCAGGTACAATACCTGACTGGGTCGGGTAGGTATGCATTTATTTTTCACTACATTTTATAATTATTTAGCCCCTTTATGTGCTTTTGTTTTATTGAAGATTTATCAACGTCATTATCATCAATGTTTAGCTGATATTTTTATTGATTAATAAATTACAATTCACTAATTTGACGCACAAGACGGTACGATTATTTGTAACGGGTTGCCAACTACTTTAATAAGCATGGTTGCATAATCGTGATATTTATTAATTAAAGTAGTATAGTAGGTACATTTTGTTTCTCTTGTTTGTTGTTTTCTGGTACGTATCCTCTTTTCTAGGTTTCCACGGAAGATCAGCGTCGCGACACCTTTGGTGTTCTGACAAATGCTGAGTGTATACCTTTTTTGTGACACTTTGTATTTTTACATTCTATTTTATTTATTTTTATATTTCATGTATTGAGTGTATTGTGTGTGACGCTAAATAAATAATTTTTCATTTAATTTCAAGTATAATTCGATTATTTTCGATAATCGAATTATACTTGTTAAACTTGTTAATGTGGGAATTTCTGGGGCTAGCAGTGGGATGATGACCCGCTGATGATGATGATTTGTTTTTTAACACTACCACTACCACAAAACCCAGACGCAATAGAATTTCAATTATTTGTTGCGGACACAGCACTTACTTACTTAGTGTGGGCAGGCCTCCAACAAGGTGGACCGACGATCTGGTGAAGGTCGCGGGAAGCCGCTGGATGCGAGTAGCACAAAACCGGTCGTTGTGGAGATCCTTTATCCAGCAGTGAACCTCTTTTGGCTGAGATGATGATGATGACAGCACTTACGGCGGTGTTAACGTTGCAAGTTTTTTTTTTATTGTCCGTTTTATTTTTAACTTGGAGTATCAATTTGTATCGATACTCGAAGTTGTGTGTAAAGATAGTCGTAAAGAGTTTTCATTGTCATTGAAAAAGCTATGGCCCACGTAAAATTGTAACTACTTAGCAAGCTATAAAATAGTAACATTCGAACGAAATCTGCAACCAAAGTTATAGGACACGTAAAACACAGATAGTGGAGGTGACATTCCTTATATATTACTTGCTGTAACTATCAACCTACAACGGCATTCCGTGCCGCAGAAGGTATGTTAACAATTTTATTAACTAAAGTTAAACTAAATTATTTAAGAGCGATTATACCATATACAAATTTAGTCATATACAACCTCATTTTTAGTTTATAGAGAGAGATTTCAGATTGTGTTGTATTTGCATGCATCTTTGATTTGGCTAAACATGTTTGTACTACACAACTTATTTTGTACTAACTTTTTATACCGTGTTTTAGTGCAAATAAATGAATTATGAATTATACGAAAATCGAAACAAGGGTCAAATATTTTCATTTAAAGAATCAGTACAAAAAAATGAAAATATCTTGAAAACTCACGAAGTTACAAGCTTTTTGTGCTGTCCCGTTGTGTTTTTAGTAGGGTATACTTTATTTGAGATTTTGTAAATATTATTTGGTCAAAATAAAATAAATAAAATAAATAAACTTTCCTACACTCACACCAATTATCTAGCCCAAGAGAAGCTTCGTTATGAAACTCGTTAAATGGTTACTAGACAACGGAAATGTAACATGGTATAAAAAATATTGAAATCGATTCTATTACTGATTCTGAACAAACAGTTTTCAGGTTTCGTATAAACTAAAAATAACATTGTATACAATTTGATATCCCCATACCCCTATCTCTCACTATAGAAAGTTTCAAATCGCATACTTAGATTCACATAAAGTTGACTTAATGTTTTTCCATAATGGTTTATGATAACTAAAACAGGCCTTTTTATACAAGGAGAAATCCAGCTCCTGCCTTCCTGTCCAGGTCCGAATAGGGATTCGGGAGTAGAAGAGGCATACACATTAAAACTCCACCATCCTATCATAACACACCTCGTTCGCAACAACACAAGCTGAGACGGGGTCCTGATTGACAATAATTGTCTTTTATGTGTTATGTTTGTTATAAAAAATAATTTGTGTGTATTTTCATTCGTGTGTCAGTAAATTTCTCTAGCTCCTCTCTCTCTTTCTATCACATGTCGCGAGAGTGATTCGGAACCACGAACAGCACACTGCAACCGACGCGACGGCCCGCCAATGGGAAGGACGTCCAGTATAGTTTGGGCGTCCTCTAGTATCCTCTGAGGTTCATGCAATGCGGCTACGAGGTGACACTAAAATTGGCCTGACTAACTACGTAGTGGTAGGTTCACTAAGCCTGTCGCCACAAAAACAATGTGGCACTTTCGTGTTCTGACAGTAGACTTAAAATAACCAGTTCTTCCCTAGTCGAGGATTCCGGGTACAGTGCGCTTCAACCTTTTGCCGTAACTTCTATCAAGTGGGATGAAGTTGCAAGCGCTTCACAACAATGAAATAAAAAAGTATCGAAAAATCCAACATGTAAAATGAGATCTGTAAAAACAAAAGAAAATCTTGAAACATATTACGAAAATCGAACATGCAGAGACGTTCTCGAGGTGCCTCTGCAAATCCTACATGCAGAAAACCGCTCCCGCGCAGGCGACGACGACGCCGCTGTAAAATAAGGGAGATCACAGCAATTCTTGTGATTGCTGTCGTCAGCGTATATAAGTACTAGCTTTAAAACAAAAGGGTCACGAACAACCACGCTGTCAGAGTTCAAGCGCTTAAAGCTATCAGGTAAAATTAAGGATGAGATGTGTAAAAACAAAAGAAACTCATGGAAAATATTACGAAAATCAACAGTCAAAGATGCAGAAACGATCTCGAGGTAAGTACCTCCGCAAATCCCACATGCCGGGTCTCGCGCGGGCGACCCGCGCCGCTGGCTGTCAAATAAGGGAGATCACGGGAACTCGTGCGATTGCAGTTGTCAGCGGATCGGCACAGAATAAATAATAGTAACAGAAGGAAATAAATAGCGACTCTTGCTAAGACACAATAAAGTGCAATTCAGGTCGCACACTGCTCCCTTACCTACAGTTATATTCACCTAGAAGTTGCCTCTCTTTCTATCGCGTAGCTCTTATCTTTTCTAACGACTTCAGGGTTGTCTTCTTTTAAATAATAATTAATCTGAGTACTTAATTTTTTACAAGTTATTGTGTTTAGAATGTGTACTGTACTTAAATGTGAACAAATTACGTTTCAAATAAACCTAGGCTAGGTACCTATGTAAGTACAGTCAACGCCACATCAGACTACCTATATGTTGACTTTGAGGCTGTCTTTATGCCGCCGTACCGTTGCGTTGCCGTTAAAAAATATATTTTCGTGGGTAGTTCAACTGTTGTTGTCAAGGTCAATATATACAACGTGTATCAGACAGGTTCAGCCATAATCCTGGGTACGTACTAATTACGTAAATATGCGGGAGGCATAAAGATAACAAAGTCAACTTTTGGTTTTGGTAGTTACGTAGGAACTAGCAGGAAGGTACGGTAAGGGTAAGGTAGGTATCCTAAAGTAAAGATACTAGATAGGTAGGATAGGTGTCCTATTTAGTAATTTAGTAAACAGTTTAGTAAGTAGGTACCTACCAAATTATTATTTCAATAAGTAAATAGTTAGTTGGGTGAAGATTGTTTAGCAAATAAGACAAGTACCTAAAAATAAACGGACCACTAAATACTTACCTACCTATAAGCACAGAATAAATAACTTCGAATCTTTCTGTTTATTTCGACAGCCTTCCACACAACAATTATTACTGTTGCGTTTCACCATTATTACGGAGCTTGCAGATTTACTGATATCAAAGAGGTAGTTATTTTTAAACAAATCGAAATTGCAATCCACTTCAAATTATGCCTGTGCGTGTGTTCCAAAGCGCGCTGGGGCCCTGACTGATTTACAACTTCAAGTTGCTCGCGCGCTGTAGGTGCTTATCGCGGTAGGTATGACGGAGTGCAAGATGCCTGGTATCGGTACTTTTGGCTTTAAAACAAAAGAGCGCACGAATATCCACGTTGTCAATTCCTTTTTTAAATTGTTATATTGAATTCACAACGCTATTATTTTAACGAGTTTAAGTAGGTACGTATTGAATAGGGAAGTCATTGTGCAGCGTTCATTCGTCATTTAGGCTATTGTAGAATATCAGTGCTCCAGTGCATCCATAACTACGCTCAACCTTTATTTTGTGACTCAACCGATGTTCTTCCAGCACACGTAAGTATTCAATCCATCCTACAACATTTATTATTTATTTATTTTGATAAAAACGACACACATCAATAACATTTATCACATGAATATAATTCAAAATAGTCATTGTTATATAATTAAACAATACAATAAATACCGTCATGAGTCCTTTAAACGAGATGTAAAAAAACAACTTTCGTGACGGCCGGCGGCGCGGCGGCATGGTGGGGACGGCTATAAAATCTTTCTCCATTAGCTATTTTCGCATCTGGTCTCTGCTTCTGCAAAACACCATTTGCTACTTTTCTATAAAAAAAACAATTTAATAAAGCGGCGATGAAAAGTTCAAAAGGAAATATAAAAACTGTTTATACAATTTTAAGCAAACGGTAAAAGGAATTCAACATAAACAAAAGTGATTATTTGCAATTGATTTGAGAGACCCAGAATGGTATTAATACCCTATTGAAAACTTTGAAAATTGATTGACTCCTTAGAGTCCTTCCAATGGTATAATTATAAACAAAAGTCTATTGTTTCTAAATCAAGAGGGCTGGAAAGGTCTACGAGTCAATCTATAGACTTTTTCCTTTTTACTTCTTCACTAGTGACATAACCAATCCTATGAAGAGATATTTACTCCCTTTGGTCGTCTTACTTGCGGCACACCGTGCTCGCGACAAGATATTTGGAAAGGGTGCGGGTTCGAATCCGTGTCATTGTGATTTGTATTATTATTTACAAGTGAGACATAAGACATTATGATAAAATTAAATTAATACAGCGACGACGTTAAGTATAAAAATATAACTAGAAAAGAAAATCTGGTAAGGGTCGCGGGAAGCCGCTGGATGCGAGCAGCACGAAACCGGTCGTTGTGGAGATCCTTGGGGGAGGCCTTTATCCAGCAGTGGACGTCTTTTGGCTGAGATGATAATGATGACGAAAGAAAATATTTTGGCATTTGATCGCAATCATACCTTCAACTTTGTAAACTTATGGTTACAACTAAAGCTTAAGATTATAATTTGAAAGTCTTTAAACAGATCCGGTTACCCGACCTTACAAAAGTAGCTCTACTTGCAACTCCTGCATAATAACAATCGAGATCTTTAAAACAACTATCGTAGTGGCGCCAGTGTCGACTCAGTAACCCAGAAGTCGACACTTGTTTTCGCCACCTAAAATTTTAAAAAACCGGCCAGGTGCGAGTGGGACTCGCGCACGAAGGGTTCCGTACTATTATCTATAAAAACGTCAAAAAATCATGTCTGTTTTATGGGAGCCCCCTTAAATATTTATTTTATTGTTTTTTAGTATCTGTTGTTATAGCGGCAACAGAAATACATCATCTGTGAAACTTTCAACTGTCTAACTATCACGGTTCATGAGATGTTCAGCCTATGGTGACAGACGGACGGACAGCGGAGTCTTAGTAATAGGGTCCCGTTTTACCCTTTGGGTACGGAACCCTAAAAGGTTTTTATTAACATTTTACTGGATGACAGCTAGGAAGGTGGTCTGTATTCAAAGGATACTTAATTTAAAAATCACGTCCGTTTTTTAATTATGAAAATAAATTACCCCACTTAAGTACTAATTGCATGCATAAAATACCTTTCATTGCTTGTTGAAGAACAAAATGCCTAATCGATGTCGATATTTGTATACAATGAAGCTAAAAACACATAATCACCAATTAATTTTAAATACAATACCGATGAATGAACGTCGCGAACTGAGAACCATTATAAATTGCCAAGATTGATTGGGCAGCACCAGTCTATCGGTATTTCTTGTAGCCGTTGTGTCACCATGCAACTTTATGTAAGGGTATTTTAAAATCAATATATTTCTAGTATAGTACCTACAGTTTCTAGTATCCCATGTTGTTCTGTCACGTTAAAATAATGTGTCAAATTAGTCCTTTTGAGTATTAGGCCTTTCGCGAATAAGTCCTTTTGAGACATGGTAGGCATTTTGTGAATTAGGCATTGTGCGACTAAACGGTGTCAGCTGCCTAACTTCCCGTGCATGTCCTAAGAGCCGACTAAGGGACAAGGCTTCCAAGATACTCGCACATCAGGCAATCGGCATCCCATCGCTGATGTTATCACCTCGGAACCTTTGTTTATGCAAAATTTTGAGTATACTCGCTATTCACTAATAGCGAGTATACTCAAAATTTCGATGCTCTTTCTACCCCTTATTGGGATAATGTTTTGTAGGTAAATTGTATGTATGTATGTATGTATGTATGTATGTGTGTATGTATGTGTGTATGTATGTATGTATGTATGTATGTATGTATGTATGTATGCGAGATCTTGATTTTTCCCAACAATTTACAAAACATATGAAAGTGATATTTGATGACATGATATTTCATTAATTGAATTAATTTTGCTAGTTACAGAAACACGATTTGTTAACTTTTATAACAAAGAAAAAAATATCAAAGTAATCTCTTTTAAAACATAGATTTGCATTTTACAGGCAAACCAGACCGATTTAAGTATCTAAATTTTCTAAGTAGATTAGTTTTAACACACCCCTCAATATGCTAGTTCATTTTTTTTGAATAATTTTGTAGTTTTAATTGGAAGGGGAAAAAACAGTTTTTTCTTATGGTACGGGGCGCAAACGCTCCTTAATGGATTAATTGTTTAGCGGTGCGTCGCCTTAAGCAATTTTCGCAAAGGCCGGTCATCGGATGGGTGACCAAATATGTACCATCTCGAGCTCCTCCGTGCTTCGAAAGGCACGTAAAGCCGTTGGTCCCGGCTGCATTAGCAGTCGTTAACAACCACCAATCCGCGCTGGGCCGGCGTGGTGATTTATGGCCCGTTCTCCCTATCCATCCATAGGGAAGGCTCGTGACCCAGCATGACCTGGGGACATAAAAATGAGCTGATGATTATGGCCTAGTGGCTTAGACTACCGGTCTCAGACAGAGGCCCCGGGTTCGATTCCCAGTATGTATACTCGTAGATGTTTGTAGTCAGTTCAGTTGATGGTAGGACTTGTTTTAATCCGCCTTTCCAGCTACTACTACTAGAGCTAATATGAGCTCCCCCGAGTTGCCGGGAATAAAGAATTGCACCATCCCATCTCTTCCCGTGGGTGTCGTAGAAGGCGACTATGGGACCATTCCAGAGGATGGGCAGCAGCGTCTCTCTGTGATTATTCTCACCCTACTGCGATCGCCAACCCGCCTGCCAAGCGTGGCGATTATGGAAATTCCCCTCAAAGTGATTTATCCTTGAGGGAGGCCTTTGTCCAGCAGTGGACGTCTTTTTGGCTGAGATGATGAGAGATGATGATGATGAATATTAGCTAGTTGCATTGGTATGTTCCGTTCCGACAGTTAGAGATACGATAGCCAGTTCCTTAGTTGAGGTTTCCGGTTGAAGTGCGCTTCTACCGCACCTTCGGGCCGTTTCTTTTTTCTCCAAACTTTGATAGGAAGATAACACAAAATGATAATAACTGACATATCACTTACTAACCTTTTGCAGAAAGTCGCCTTCATAATGTTCCTGATTTCCGTTGGCACATGCCTTGCATACGAGAAGGAGATCAAAGTGGACCCGTACCAGCCCGTGCCTCCCCCGAACCCCGACCAGAGGATCGTCCTAGCTCTGCTGAATACGATCAGTGACCCTAGCAGTCGGAACCCGCTGCTGGCTAGCCTATCTGCTGGGAGAAAGTAGGGACAAGTTCTATGCGGGTATTTGTTTTGTTTTAGTGATTACGAAAGTTTTTAATACAATGAATTAAGTCCATGTTAACTTTTACTTTAAAACTCCTCAAAACCTTTTCTCCTTTTTACTTAATCATAACTCCTGATCTAGATGGAATATCGGAAAATTTCATATTTTCCGATATTCCATCTAGATCATCTTCATTTTCACATTTTCTCTGTTCATTGCGTTCTTTCTATTACAGTTGACTAACACTACCTTAGTATATCGCGCAATGAACTTAAAGAAGTCCTTTTTGTCCCCTTTTTTCTTAGTGAGATTAATTCAACAATTTTTTTTAAATTGCTAATTAATATATTTATTTATTAGTTTATAACCTTATTTTATTATTGGTTGCAACCCAATTTTTGAAGGCTCTATACGCTTGTAAAGGCATGCATTGAAATAATATATTATATACCTACCACCTACGTTTTATGTCAGTACGTTTTTCTATTGATTGTATAGTGGACCATGAAATTGCTTTAACACTTTTGACTACAACTTCCATTACAATAAAACTTCGGTAAGGCTCATTATTATTACTTTCTGAGCAGAAACTACTTATAAAATACTAATATCTTTAATAAAAATAATTGTGCTCGACTTTTGAACTTGACTGTATTTACGTCTTAAACAGAATCTGTCTTAAACAGAATCTGTCGTAAACAGAAACTGACCTAAACAGAATCTGTCCTAAACCGAACAAGCGATTAAAACTAGTCCCTAAGTACTTACATTTATTACTGGGTAAAATTATATTGTCGATGGTGTATCTTATTAAATAAATAAATAAACAGTGAATCCGCCTGCCGCGTTGCAAGACGCCAGTGCTCGTCGCTATTTTCGATTACTCAATTCATTGCTATACAAGGAAAGCGAGGTACGTTTACAATTCATCATTACTCACGTCGCTCAGCTGCTATTCAAGAAAACGTTGTAAAGGAGACGCTGCAAGTCCGCGTTAGTGTTGTAACAAAGGGGAATTTATTGGTTGTTTTCGCGCAGTCATCCCATTTGATCGGCGTCTGCTCTCGGCCGTCCGTCGGGACGAATTCTACAACGTGTTGCGTCCCGAGGGGTAAAATCGCGACCAGTTCTACCAGATAACGTTAATGTGTTAATAAAATGTTAATTCAACAGTCTTTATAGTTTCTTTCGCGACGAAGTACCAAAATTGGCTTTACATTTCGAAGTAACCATGTGGAGAAATACTTTTAGTTTTAAGTATTTTTTAACAATTTGAATTTCATTTTCGATACTGGCAAATTGATGTAGAATTGATAACGCAAAACTAATATTGTCTCTACTACATTTATAAAGAAATTTTTATTACAACCTCAAAATCTCGGATTTTAATTCTATAGTATGTTTTATAATCTGATGAACGTCTGAGTATCTGTACATACCTACTTGAGTCTTAAATGTTTGCAATCGCATGTTACCATGTTACATGTTACAATCGAACACATTACAAAGATTACTACGTATAAAACGTAGTAATCTTTGTAATGTGTTCGATTGTTGAAAATGTTAGTTTATTGCTTCCCACGAATGAATGGTGCTGCCTTGAACGGAGTTGGCGAAGCGGCAAAATGTTTACCTTTTAATTACTAGTGTAATAGTCATTCAAAAGGAGTCTTAAAAAAAAAATTGCGCAGCCAGTGCCCACAACAACAGCAACGTAAGCGATAAGTTGTAGTAAAAAATAATTATAAACTAAGAGTATTCACACAAGTTTTTATGTTCCTTACTTTTTTCAAACCGTTACGACCTCACCTTCCCTTAAAAGATTTTTTAAAGCGTTTAACTAAGACATTTTATGATTCAAGAATATAACCTAACAGTATTCCTGAATAAAACTATATTGCTGATATTGCTCGTATACATTTTCGAAATTTACGCTCTACAATAGTGATACAACCAATGTTCTTTATGAATATAGAAAAATGTAGTACATTTTCTTTGTGGTAGCGTCCCCCCAGAGAACCTATCTAGATGTCTACTATCTTCATTGTTTAGCTTAACATCGTGCTTACTTACTGAAACGTGAAGTCAGCATAGCATTAGCGCATTATGCAACACTTATAAATACTTTGACAAAAGAAGAAACAAAAGAAAGTCGATTCAACAGGATACTCAACTGCAAATAAAGGCTGGTTGAATGATGTGTGTGCATGGCCGGACACCATCTGTTAATAAAGATACATATCCGCAGAAAATCGGCGACGTAGCACACGGGGACCTTTGGCTTTGTTTTTTAAGTGCTTCATGTTGTATGTTATTGTATATCTGTGTCGAACAAACTTTTATTAATTAATCCAATTAACTAACAGGCATCTACGGTGAAACAAAAGGTCTTAAACGATTGGCCAGCCACTGTTAACTTTATGAAAGAAAGTCATTTGCATTTCACACGCTGCCCATCATAGTCGGCGATTGATACAAGAGCGGCTAACTGGCATGCTGGCTAGCTCGCCGAAAATTGAATGGGTGAGGCGCGTTTTTAGAACACTTTCATTTAACAGAGAAATTGATGTTTTACTTAGCTTGGCTCGGAAATTGAAAGGCTTATAGCGACTTGCAAATTTTTCTGTCGTCACGCCCGTTTGTTTCCAAGTAAGCTTTTTTAGGTATTTAGTCTCCTAGTCTCCTAGTCTCCTAGTCTACTAGTCTACTAGTCTCCTAGTTGCTTTCCTGTATAATTAATAATTTGGTGACTCGTTTCTTTGTCGCACCTCCAAAAGATGGAATAGTCTACCAGCACACGTTTTCCCTCCTTCCTATGATATGGGGTCCTTCAAACGAGGCGTGAAGAAGCACCTTGTAGGCCGGCAGAGTGAAATTGACTGATGCTGCGTTGTTTTCACGCTGCACCAGTTGTCTTCGCGCCTGGACTCCATTTCCACTTAACATCAGGTGGTATGGAGTCATTTGCCGTGCTAAGTATAAAAAAAAAAAATTAGAGAGGAAGACGAGAATCTTGATCTTCTAACCTTGGTGACCGAACAACACCGAAGAACCCCTCTGTGGAATCCGAGATAGCATCTAAGAGCTAGAACCTGAGTTAAGGTATACTAACCCTGCCTGTACCTTCCAGGTACAATTCAGAATACGATGTTAGTTTACGAAGTACGATTTAGATGTAAACTTTTTACTTAAACGCACGCTTAAGCACGTATAAAAGAGATGAAAAGCGCCAGGGCACATGTCTGTACCTTTCTTAGTCCTATAGGATGCATGAGTATTTTACCTGGGTTTAATGTGGTATTGTAATGGGGGAAAGATTAGTAGAAGTAGTCAGTAAGGCATGTACCACAATGAAGATGGAGCATCGCCTTGCTATTATAATAGAAAGTTAAGTGTTATCGATAATGTAATCGAATCAGAAACTCGTAATTAAACATCGATTCACTTGTGTGAGTTTGTTTACTGTCCGTATTCATTCGATTACGTTTACGAAAACGAACATTTGTATGGCAAAATTTTAACTCTTCTCGTATGTCGCCAATAGACGGTGCTTCAGTGCAATTTTAGTTTTCGTTAACAAAATCCAAAATTCGAAATTCAAAATCATTTATTCAGTTTAGGCTTCAAATAGCTCTTGTGAACGTCACTTTGCCATCGGTTCGTAAGTCTACTCTGGGCGGGAGATCTTGTACTGAGAAGAACCGGCAAGAAACTCAGCAAGTGTCCAGCACTTTCTCCCTTACAGCATATTATTATAGCAGGACACTTTCCATTACAAATAAACACAAAAAACATAGAAGACAACCACAACATGTAAAAAAAAAAACAAAATAAAAAAATCTAAGTTGTCAAATTTACATCAGGTAAAAGTTTCAATTTCCACAATGTTTTCCAAATGTGCCACTACAGTACCTACTCTAGTAAAAGTCAAAAATGTTTAAGAAAAACAAATTCAAACTATAGTGAATAATACTAAAAATTAGATAATTATGCAGACCAGCCTCCACAGGCGGCACCCGTTCTCGAGTATAACATATGAATCTGCCATCGCTTCGCTCAATCATATTTTCATTTATTCATTAATTATTTATTTCATTCATTTTCAACATAACGACCCGACGACAGACACACCACCACCGCAGTGACAATAAAGAGAGCACGACATACTCAAGATACTCTAAATAAAAACTTAATGATCTAACTTAGTTAACTAAGTTAAGCTAACTAAGTTATTAACGTAATCGAAAGTAAATTGAAACTCACACTAGACATCTTGATCTCCTGTTCTTGATGTATAAGTTTTAGGAATGTTTGACATATTTTCTCTGTGGAATCGAAATACGGCGACTGCGACGACGATTTCTATTTGTGATTGACATTAAGTAGACAAATGCCAAACAAAAATATGACTCGAACAAGAACATCATTTGTGTCTTTTGCTTGTAAATTCTCGTGTCCAAAAATCAATATCAGCGTCTGCTGTAAATATTCCCCAACTTACCGAGAAAAGGGTCACCGCCAGATTGTCATCATGAAATCTTACACAATTTATCATAAGCTGTTACGTCTGTCGAAAAACTACGTGCCATAAAAGTTCTACAGCTTAAAGCATAATAACAAATGACGAGCTGAAGCTGAAATAACAAATAAGAAAAAGAAACCGGCCAAGTGTGAGTAGGACTCGCGCACGAAGGGTTCCGTACCATTTATCTCTAAAAACGCCAAAAAATCTTGTCTGTTGTATGGGAGCCCCCTTAAATAATTATTTTATTTCGTTTTATAGTATTTGCTGTTATAGCGGCAACAGAAATACATCATCTGTGAAAGGGTGCAAGTGCTTATTAAGCTGTCTCTCAAGCAAGCCGTCAAGCACCTTCGATATGACTGTAGTTAGAGAGATCGGTCGGTAGTTGCCCTTGTCAGAAGCATCACCCGTTTTATAATTTATTATTATTATTATTTTATATTTGTTATTTATTGTGTCTATGTTAATTGTTATCTTTTGTATAGTTAAATTGTATGTGAGTGCCAATAAATGTTACTATTTCTATAATATGAAAATGATATGGGATATATTATGAGTCGGCTGTGCCTAAGATCCGTGATATTCGCCGGTGACTGGTGACGAGTTACGGCGGGAACGAGTGTGACGAGTGTGACAAGGCTCCACGGGAATTTTTATTTGATTGACATTAACGAGACGCGCCCCGAGCGGTGACTGTGAGCTTTATTGTGTTTTCCTTGTACACACACTTGCGCATCCGACTACCACAACCTGTCACATTCCCTGAATAGATTTTAAACTCTATGTATATGGCATATGGTTGAACATTTATTAAAGAAATATGGCAGTTTTGGATAGGTTTATGTGCTGGCGTCTGTACCTACGCGAATGCGAATGTGACTTGGGTCAGTAATTCTTACTGATACAAGTACCTATGCGGCTTTTCATGCTCGCATTAACTCAACGATTCTTAGACATGATTTTAGTAAGTTTGGCTAAACAAAATGTTTGTTCACTTTTTCACCTGTGAGGGAACTGTCTGAAAACCAGCGCTTCTGTGGCTTTCTGTGTATTGTCACTGCTGAGATGCTACCCGTTGGGCTTGCACATCCTACTAATATTATAAACGCAAAGGTTTGTAAATATGGATGTTTGTTACTTTTTCACGTAAAAACTACTAAACGGATTTGAATCAAATTCGGCATATAAATAGTTTATAACCGGGAATAACACATAAGATACTTTTTATGCCGATATTCCCGCGGGAACGGGAACCACGCGGGTGAAACCGCGAGCGGCAACTAGTCACAGTTATTTTTATTATTTTCTCTCTCTTTTATTTTTTATTATTTTGTGATTGTGTTAGTTGTTTTATGTTGTTCTTTTTTTGTTATTTTTATTTTATTTTTTTCTCATCTGTTTGTATTTTTGTTTGTGTTTCTTATTCTTATTCACCTTTGAAACTTTTGTATTTTATTGGTTCTAACTAAGAATATAGAGTAGTGACACCAGTATTCGACATTTTGAGCTCAATGTTCGACCTAATTTTCATCGCCAAAAATTTACATAGATTTTCATTGAAATTTTATGCGATGACAGCTGAAGATCAGGTGATCTGTATTTAATTGTTACTAAGGACTATAATCAGTTGCTGATGACCACTATTTTTAACGATTATAGGAAAAACCTGTCGATCAATGGATGTCATGATCAGTCGAATAGTGATGCAACTACCCTATGTTATTTACGCAAGTTTTTTTTTTTTGAGAGAGATTGCTGTTTTCTCAGACGGCAATTTTAGCGTCACCGGGTTTTTTTGGGCGCGGCGAGGTACGTAATGGGTACCTCAAGCCATGTTGAAACGAATCACCTTCAGAGGTTTTCTAGAGGGAACGGCATCGCACACTTAAAAGTGCGCGTCCCCGTGCCCTACTAGATTCTCCAAAGGGTTCGGATCGGATTGGGGAGCGGAACCACCCGAGAGCGCCTCTAAAGGCACGGACTTCGGCTCGGGTAGACCGGGCCGTGGAGGAGGAGAGAAGCGCCCAGGTACATGTCTGTACCTGGTATAGAGCGCGTGTGAACCGGTTCTACGTACCCTTGTTCTACGAGTACGAGTACGAGTGTTGCGAACAACTAACAATTGGAAAAATTGTTGAAAACGTTTTCCGCGCGATTTGAAATCTCTTTCTGACATACTCGTATATACCGGGTCGGTGCACTTCTAATTAAACTTTTGTGGCTCTGTCTGACCGGTATAGGTTCTGACATTATTTTTCAAAATTTCGCACAAAACCACCTCAAGTATTAATTATGGTCCTATCATTTAACAAAAGGTGACTTTAATTAATAAATTATCCCTCCAGAAATCCCAGTCTTCACTCTTCCGAACAAATCTCAACTCGTGCCTACAATGTTTTCGCAATCATCCTGGTTTTTCATGGAAGGAACCTTTAACCTGAACTCTTCCGGCCGATGTATCGCCTCCAATTTGATGGGGCAAGGCAAACACATCGCCCGCAGGAACGCCTTATTGTTTCATAGCGGGGTTCCCAATTCCCCCGACCCCGTCCAACTTCTGTCACTTGTTTTATCTCCGTCGACAAAGACGCGCTGGCCGCGCCGAAAAAATGTTTCCGCGCGACTGTGCTGACCTCGATGCGCTGTACCTGGCTGAACACAATCTTTTGTTTATTGCGTGTTCAATGATAGAAGATAACCGCCTCTGTAGTCTAGTGGTTAAGACCACCGGTTTAGACCCAGGAGCCCGGGTTCGATTCCCAGCAAGGGGTACATGTTTGTGTACACGGTTTGGTTGGTGGTAGGGCTTGTTCGTCCGCCTGGCTAGCTACCACCAACTTATCTAAATATGTCGCCATAACATCAATGTTTGTAGCATTGTTGTGCTCCGGCAGCTAGAGATAAGATAGCCAGTGCCTCACTAGTTGAGGATTCCGGGTGAAATACGCTTCCACCAATTGGCCTTATCATCACTTAACATTCAAGTCAGATCAAGACACTGTGCTTACCCGTAAAATATAAAAAAATAAAAAAAGAAGGAGGCAAACTATACCCGTCTTTAATTCAGAGATAATGCATTAGACATTCCAGTGCACTCGTGGAGACGCAGAAGGTTATGTGGGACTCTTCACCGACCGATTGTTCAAGAGGAAGAAGGACATAAACACCACCCACTAAAAAACACCTGCATTTCCTCTCGGATTCGTCAAGATGTTCCAGAACAATTACCAGAGTGGAAACTGTGCGTGCGTAAGAATAAGAAACGAGAGAGAAGATGGAGAAAATGTCGTGTGGTATGTGGTAAAGAGTTGTAAGTTAGCGCCGTGTTAAACGTTCGGGTTGCGCTCGTGAACGTAAGGCAAATTTCGAAAACCGGGTCGCTGGATGGGTGATATACCTAGTTGAATTATTTCGAGCTTCTCCGTGCTTCGGTACACATGCAAAGCAGTTGATCCCGATTAAAATGGCAGTTAGCACCCAAAAACCTTAATTAGGCTTAGTACCTATATAGTTCAACATACATATACGTTCAACAAACATTAAATCGTATCCTGATCTATCTTATCTAACTAAGTATCATATTTCCCGAATTCATAAACCAGAATATGTTTGCACAAAAACTTCTGTATCGTTGCACTTTCATATCACTCCATAGTTGACTGTTCGCTCCACACGTCCCATCTCCCATCATTACCTTTAAACTGTTACAAATTCGCAGCACATTTCAGACCCATTAACCCGCTGCACTGCATCAGATCGGCTAAGCAGCTACCAGCTTGCCGCATGTTTGAGACAAATGGCCCATTCTAAGGTACGTAGTGGAAAATTGTCTCCTTGCAACAAGCTGTTGTTCTTTATAAATAAACCTTTTTGATGAATGGGCCATTAATGGCCGTATGTAGCATGCCCCGAGCAAAGAAATGGAAAACTTTTGATGTATGGCGTACCTATCAACTGCTGATTCTAAACTGCTTAGAAAGTCGTAAAAACTCTTTGTCGTCACGTGCTCGTTCAGCTTTTATCAAATATAATATTAATTCTTTGATGAAAAGATTTAGCTGACGTTATGCCGTCTCAGTGAGTGACCAATATCTAGATTTGAGAAGTGTGTTTAGAATTGATACACAGTCCGGTCTGAGATCACCACCCGCATTTAATATGTACCACTTAATATGCAATAAATATATTTCTATTTCTATTGATGACTTGTTTTCAATGATGGAGACCTTAGCCCAGTGGGACAGTATAGATCTCGTACATTCTGTCCGGACATAAACTAGCGATATTTTAAATACTTGTTCAAAATTCAAAATTCAAAATTCAAAATCATTTATTCAGTTTAGGCTACAAGTAGCTCTTGTGAATGTCACTATGCCATCGGTTCGTAAGTCTACTTTGGGCGGGAGATCTTGTACTGAGAAGAACCGGCAAGAAACTCAGCAAGTGTCCAGCTCTTTTCTCCCTTACAGCGTCAAAAATATTGGAAAATGCCCTATCATAGCAGAACACTTTCCATTACAAATAAACACAAAAAATATATATAAGACAACCACAACATGTAAAAAAACCAAAATAAAAAATGTAAGTTAACAAATTTACATCAGATAATTATGTAAAGGTTTCAATTTCCACAATGTCATACAGCACTACTACAGTACTCTAGTAAAAGTCAAAAATTGTGTATGTAATACAAAGTCAAACTATAATTAATAATACTAAAAATAAGATAAGTATGCAAGAGCAGACCAGCCTCCACAGGCGGCACCCCGTTCACGAGCATGACATATGAATCAGCCATCGCTTTGCTCAACCATATTTTAGGGAACGTAACGACCCGACGCACACGCCACCACCGCAGAGACAATTAATAGAGCATGACACACTCAAGATACTCTAAATAAAAACTTAATGATCTATTTAACGCAACGCTGTTTGTTATCTGTAGGACAATGCTGTTAAAATAAAAAATGTAAGTTAACAAATTTACATCAGATAATTATGTAAAAGTTTCAATTTCCACAATGTCATACAGCACAACTACAGTAATACACCACACCATACCACTACAGTTGTTATAATATATAACAACTATTTTAAAACACAAATACATTATTCGGCTCTGGAATTCTTTGCCGGCGCATGAGTTTCCCAGTTTCTATAGTCCCGGGTCTTTTAAGCGGGGCGTAAAACGACATTTATGCAGGCCGTCATGAATGGGTGCGCTTGTTACCGTGCTTGTTCCACGGTGGGGGGCGCTCTTATTATTTGGACTGCATCGGCTGCTTACCATCAGGCAGGATGTAGTCACTATAAAAAAAAACTCTAGAATTGGATCCAACCCACTTCCCAATAGTTTACTAATTTGCATAGTTATTTATGTATTTTTTTGACTTACACATTTTTTTTTTATGTTATGGAAATGTGAACACCATACATTCTAATGCAGATAGTAGCTATTATTGTTGCCCTCCGAATAAGCCTATTTTTATCTCTGTAAGGCTAATTGTGCACACAGAGAATATTTTAACAAAAAAACAAAATGTCTGCCATTTAAGGGGGAAGTGGGTGGGAACCAATTCTAGGGTGTATTTGTGTTTTAAAATAGTTGTCATTTAAGTATTTAAAATATCGCTAGTTCATGTTCGGACAGACTGTATACACTAAAGCTTCAGTTATGTTTTATACTTCATCATCATCATCATCATCTCAGCCAAAGACGTCCACTGCTGGACAAAGGCCTCCCCCAAGGATATGAGGGGCATTTGCCGTAATCGCCACGCTTGGCAGGCGGGTTGGCGATCGCAGTAGGTTGAAGGTAACCTCAGAGAGATGCTGCTGCCCATCCTCTGGAATGGTCCCTTAGTCGGCTTTTACGACACCCACGGGAAGAGATGGGGTGGTGCAATTCTTTATCCCCGGCACCACACGGGGGATTTTATACTTATGTTTATATTATGCTTTGTAATTTCACTGGAACTGTACCAACCAAGACTTCGGTTTGATCCTACAGAAATAGGTATTATGTCGATCGCCATCCAACCACAACCGGATTCTGGTCGTAATCCCACTGCCAGACCTTTTTATATTAGATATAAATATAGCATACAATATGTTTGCAATTAATGTGAAACAAACTTTCTTTCAATTATCACACCGATTTACATTGAAACTTCAACAAAGCGGAATGAAGCCCAAATTTAATCTGTATCATTGCTAAACTCGAATATTGTAAACGCATCCAATCGAATTATTACATAATTATTGGAAACTATTGTTGTATCATTCAATGCGGTTTATAATAAAATCGTTGTCTGTACCTGCAGTGCGGTGCAGATTAAATTAAACCAATTAACTACAATGTATGTATGTATACTGGGTTTGGATATAAATATGATTGTTCATACTTTTTAGACCCAAACATCGGATTTTGATGACGTAGTTATCGATACTAGTGGTCACCCAGTGGTCGAAATTCGACCGTTATTTTATTAAGGCTGCACGGATTGTATCCAAACTCACATTCTGTCTTTTTAATTTTTCATTGCTTAGGAAATTAAAAAGATAGAATGTGAGTTTGGATTGGCCATGGAATTAATAAGTACTTCGTACAACGTACTTATTAATTCCACGGGATTGGCATTAACAGATTTCGGCCGCTCCTCTTCCATTTTTGAAATTTTTGAAAAGAGTGTATTATGATGCGTGTGTGTCAAATACATGATAGTGTGTATAATGTTTGTTTTATTTATTTAACGTATTTTTATGCATAGTTTAAAAAAAATAACATTCGGATAACCTTCTCTATCTAAACTATAAGTGTGCGAAATTTCATACTTCTCCGTCTGCGCAATTTTCGTAAAAAAGGGGTACAAAGTTTTTGCTTCACGTATTAATATATAGATAAAGATATTATACTTATAGTTCTTTTTTACCTTTTCTCTACCTTTTCGACAGAACGGAGCAACGAGTTGACGTGATTTTAACAAATGAAGTTAAAAAACCTAAGTATATGAAAGTTTTACCCAATCAAAATAAGGTTTTTTTTTCTTAGTTGGTAACTCAGAACAATAACTAAAGCTATAGAAGGATGGCTAAAATAAAAATCGTGCAACTATGTTTAGTTCCGTTCTATCCTATGGCTAGAAAAGGAGGTTGGAGTGCGACAAATGGTTGACACTTAGTTTTTATTTTTTGTCTTGTTATGTCAAATGGTCATCAGATAATCGGTGATCAAAAAAAACCTTTGAGTCCTTTTTAAAGGCACTCACTACATTACCTCAAATATGACGTCACAAATCTGGTGACACCTTTGCTATTTTAGTCCGGTTTCTATAGCTTTAGTTATTATTCTGAGGTTGGTAATTAAGCAAAACTTTTTATAGTTCGTGATTCGCGTTACAATGCTTGACGGCGGCTAGTCACTCAGTCTGCGAAAATATTGACGCCTATTACCCTCGGAGGATCAAAGGGCATGTTTTCTGGCACCGTGAAAACAAATTCATTTATATATCATTACGGCCCAAAATACCATTCACGAAAAACACATTTTTTTTAACTCCGAACAGACGTCAGTGAAACAACGAGGGAAGGAAATTTAAAGGCCTTTACTTTTTTCTAGTCACTGTCCGTGATAAAAGAGACCCTCGTTCCCTTCGGACGTATAAGAAATTATATTTTTTTTGCATTTTCACAAGTCCACCGACGCAAATAGATGTTTCCACGTTGAAAAGGTAAACTTGTATTTTGTTTGACATTTTTATGCTGATAAAAACAACTTTACCAATTAATACTTTTTTTTAAATTATCACAAAAATCAACTTTGACTGTGAAATATGAAGTGTGAAGTGCCGATAAAGTCGAAGTTGGAAACTCACATCAGCCGTAATCCTCACCCCTGATTAGCTAGTCATATCCTATTTCATCAAACAGTCGTAACACAACAATGCTACTAAAATTATATTAGTTATGACGACCTGTTCTTATAAACCTTATTAAGCTTCATAATAGACATTAAAATAAATATTTGTTATTTCAGTTTTCACATTTTATTTTTGTAGCTTTGTATTAACACGCTACGATTCAACAAAACGAAGATAAAAGTATTTATTCCTATTTTTACTGTTATCAAAATTCATAACATCACACAACAGAATCAAACTGCAATGTGGCACTCGTGTGATGTTTGCTTACAAGTTTTACAAAGGATCTTAGGACTGACTGAACCCATTAACTACAGAGAATAAATTCTTCTTAATCAAGGTGATTTTTCCCTGTGTGGTGCCGGGGATAGGGAATCCCGTGGGTGTCGTATAAGCCGACTAAGGGACCATTCCAGAGGATGGGCAGCAGCATCTCTCTGAGGTTACCCTCAACCTACTGCAATCGCCAACCCGCCTGCCAAGCGTGGCGATTACGGCAAATACCCCTCATATCCTTGGGGGAGGCCCGTGTCCAGCAGTGGACGTCTTTTGGCTGAGATGATGAGATGAAGGTGATTTTGTCTTCTTAGGCATTATAATATCCTCTGTAGTCTAGTGGTTAAGCCACCAGTCATATAGCCAAAGGTCTCAGGTTCCATTTCCAGAGTGGAGTAAATATTAATGTTCTGGGTTGGGTTAGTAGAAGCTATCGCCATTTTATCTTATTCTGACGCAATAATAACAATATTAGTAGCATTTTTGAGTTCTGTCAGAGAAATATGATAACATTTAGCCACACTAAAACTGGGATTATTAGCTACGAGAATAAATATACAAACACATTTATTGACGTACACACAAACATTACAAAGTTGGAAATGCTTTTGTTTTAACATGTTTGGTTCAAACATTTTCATATAGGGTTCAACGTTAGTAATAAAAAAATTAAAAGATCTTTAAAAGTATAAAAATAAATAAGATTTAGTTATTATTTTCTCGTTGATGAAATTGAGTCTAGTTTCATATATTTTCGTAGTATTATATGCACACTAGCTGTGATCGCGACTTCGTCCGCGTGGAATAGTGACTTTCGGCAGCATTTTTAATTTTTTAGGCTCTTTTCCCGTTTTTGCAACATTTTTCACTGATGCTTCGCTCCTATTGGTCGCAGCGTGATGTTATATAGCCTAAAGCCTTCCTCGATAAATGGACTATCCAACACAAAAAGAATTATTCAATTCGAACCAGTAGTTCCTGAGATTAGCGCGTTCAAACAAACAAACAAACAAACAAACAAACTCTTCAGCTTTATATATTAGTATAGATAATGAAGACTCACACTTATTTATTTTTACGCTTTCCAACTTTTCCAAGACGTTATGTCAGTGTGTAAGAAAATAAGCAAGCAATTTCTATCAAACCGTACGTTCACAATATATTATAAAAGTCATAACATGTCATGCGAGGTAGCTACAAAGATTCGAGTTCAAAGCAAATCAATAAACTCACATTCTTCACTGCAATATCTTATAGCCACAGCATTTGTCAGAAAAATGGTAACTAACATCATTATGGGTATGTACCTAGTAGTTTCATAGTATTGAATCTGATACACATAGATGTAGGTTATAAGGTTACAATTACCAGCTTTAATAAATAGTTATGTTTTATCGAAAGCTTTAAGGTATCGTACATATTGTTTATTAAAAACCATTAACTTACTTATGTTCCTATTTAATTTTTTATAAGTATAATCATTAATCTACTTTCACCTTTGCTATGGTTTATGAACTATCGACGACGAATTTTATTTGTATGACTGTCTTTTATTTAACAGTTTTCTTTAGATTCATCTGTTAATATATTAGCTATCTTGCTAGTATAAATTTTTTTTTTTTTCATCATTAAAAATTACAGATTCTGTACTAGAAGGAAAAGAAATAGAAAAGTAGTATGCATTGAAATACATAAAACAGCTATTCTGAGATTCCACCTTTTTGCTTCGAGAAAATTATAAGTGCCTTACAAATAAACAAAGAATAAGGTCAGAATAGTTATTCCGTCTTTTGTTCCTGTCACGTAAACGTCATTTCAAATTAGAGTAAAGAGACAAAACACTGAATAACTATTCGGAGCTTATTTTTTGTTCATTTGTAAGGAGGTAAGTGTTATGATGTGCAATGTGCATGCAAAAATAACTATTGCAAACCAGAGTGCCTAGTGCGAGTTTTGTTTGCCGTTCGATCACGCTAACAAAAACAATAATATTATTCTGTGCCAGAAGGCGCTATTTCAATGCCATACAAATTCTCGATTCTGATAACATAATTCTTCGATTAGAAGCTGTAAGATACACTTTCGGCTTGGACACTTAAAAAGAAATGTGTTTTAGATGAAAAGGAAAAATAAATAAATCATAATTAACCAAAATTAAAGCATTTATTCCCCAGAGATACACTTTCGGCTTGAACACCTAAATAGAAATGTTTTAGATGAAAAAAAAACTAAATAATAATATTTTTAGTGCACTAGATTTACGATTTCCAACATAAAGTACCAGGCTACCATAACTATGCAGGAGATTGCTTATTAATATAAAAGAATAATATAGTCTTGTAAATACTTATACATATAGTGAACAAAACACGCACTCAACGCAACGCTCTGGTGAAAAAGTTAGAGGAGAGGGGAGAGAAGGGATTATAAAAGAGGGGGGGAAAAGAGAGGAAAGGGAAGAAAGGAGAGTTGACAAGAGTAAATATGTTGCTTGCTAAGAGAATTAAACAATATTTTAGACCTGCCGGATAGTAATATTAAACAAACATAATTATAATCCCAACAAAAATAGTACTAACAACATTTTAGTTCTTGTTTGGACTGTGTATATTTCCGATCCCAATAGGAATTTCAATCGGTTTCGAAAGCCCCATATCGCACGGCCTACACAATGTGGGGCAACCTGCCGGCACTATGCGCCTGCGCTGCGCCGCTGCCGCCGACATTCACCACTGATTTACTATTTATCTGGTTAGACATTGCGATCGTTACTTCGTACGCACTCCGATACGGGATCGCGATCACTCTATGCTGTCGAAAATAATTTATAGCTATGCGAATTAGTTCATAATTAACTGAGTTACTGAGGTGTAAGACTTAAGTAAGTAAGTTCGTTCTAGATCTTATACACTCCATCTTTAATATAATTTATTTGAAGTCAGTCAAAGTTGAAGTATTATTATTAATTTATTAAACTTAAAAGTAAGTACACTTTGAATAATCCGAACATTGGTTTACCTACAGCTACACTAGTAGTCCTATTAGCTAAAGAAAGTCCATTAAATCAAAGGATTCTCTGATTTACAAAACCATAAGTTGAAGATCTTCACGTTTATCATATTATATGATAACAAAAAATGTAACAATAATATACAAAAAAAGAATTGTAAAAATAATAAGGAAGAGCGGGGTCTCCTAGAACAGGTAAGTATATTTATACTTAACAGACGATCTCTGCCATTGTAATAGTTTTGTAATCCCTATGTTACTGAATAAACATTTTTTTATTTTAAAAATAAACAAAAAAAATTAAAATTGCTTGTTTTTTAAATTTTTTTATTCAATTTCAGTAATCACAAGTTCCCAGTGAATGCTACTTCCAATGTTATTCTCGTAGACGGCAAAGTATACAGTACCACAGACAGTATTTTATCCAATAATGACACAGTTCTGTATTTACCGGCTCTTACGAGAGAATCATTCAAAGATCAGGGGGTGCAGTGATCGACCCGGCACACCTTGATTGATGACGTCGAAAACCATTCTACTAAACAACCTCGCTGCCTATAATATATCATATGGAGTTGTTAACGGTATATCCAATTAATTGAAAATATATTATTATTATATCTAGGAAATTGACGTTTTTTTCTCTCTCATTATTAAGTGTAAACTTCTAAAACTCAATACCAGATGTTAATATTTTTGTACACATTTAATTAAGATAATGTGACTTAGGCTTCATGGACCATTTTTTTTTAATTGACTTATTTTTTTATTAGCGGAATTGACGGTGTTGATGTTGTGACGGTGTGATGTTAATGACGATAGTTGTTGACATTGAATGGCCGCCTTTGGCTTTCAAAGTAAAAAAGTAAAAATAGTGTTGAATAATTTAAGCGAGCTGGTTAGAACCACGATAGCTCAATTGGGAGAGCACCTGACCCAGTATGTCAGAAGGGTGCAGGTTCAAATCCTGCTCGTGGATTTTTTTTCAAATTAATCAAAAGAATAAAGTGATTAATAAGATTAGAATTCAACATACATAATTAAAATTAAGTGGATATGTCAGCATTATATAAGTATTATTAGATTACATTTATAAAATAATTGTAGTTGTTGTGTTAAGCTTTGAAGGGACTTGTTTTTTTTACTTTTTAAGGTCTGCTATATTTAACACACTGCCCTACAATTTTTATAGTGTTAACATACCTAAATAGATGCTAAGAAAATTGATAAAAACGTTAAGTCGAAAAATATAATTTTATAAAACATCTTCATACAAAAAGTCAATTGCATAGGTGAGGACCTATTAACAACACCAGCTTGACCAGATCACAGAAAAACCTTTAGACTATCGAGCGCGAAGATATTTGTAGCGTACTAAAATGCGAATTTAACGCCTCGTGGCCGAGTGGCAAAGCGAAACTCGATACCCGAAGGTCTCGAGTTCAATTCCAGAGTCGGGCAAAGTGTGTTTCAGAGTTTTTTCGATGCATAGCCCGGGTTAGTGATCACCAACCCGCTTGGCTGGCAAGCGTGGTGATTAAGCCATTGGCCATCAATTGTAATTATAACTTGATATCAAAGATGGAGACCTTTGCCCAGCAGTGGGACAGTCATAGGCTATTTACTTTTCTGTAATCCAACAACTCTCTCTTTCTGTTTAGTTTACAGGTCATGAAGGCACAACAACTTAAGGCGACGCATCGCTAAACAATTAATCTAATACGTTTGCGCCCCGTACCATAAGAAAAACTGTTTTTTTTTTCTTTCCAATTAAAACTACAAATAAGTTTAAAAAAATAAACTAGCATATTGAAGTGTATGTTAAGACTATTCTACTAAGAAATGTTAGATGCTTAAATCTTTCTGGTTTGCCTGTAAAATGTAAATCTATGTTTTAAAAGAGGTTACTTTGATATATTTTTTTCTGTTATAAATGTTAACAAATCGTGTTTCTGCAACTAGCAAAATTAAGTCAATTAAATGAAAAATCATCTCATAAAATATCACTTTCATATGTTTTGTAATTGTTGGGAAAAATCAAGATCCCCGCCACGTAAATTTCCAATGCGTCGCTTTAACCTTGAGATTGCCTCAGACGGCATTTTCAGCTTCACCGGGCTTTTTTGGGGGCGGGCGGCGAGAAACTTAAAGGGTTCCTCAAGCCGTGATAACGAATCACCTTCGGAGGTTTTTAGAAGGAACGGCATTCGCGCACTACTAGATTCTCCAAGGGGTTCGGTCGGATCTGCGTCCACGAACGGCAGCACAGAACCGGTCGTTGTGGAGATTCTTGGGGGAGGCCCTTGTCCAGCAGTGGACGTCTTTTTGTTGAGATGACGATGAACGGCAGTGGCCGGTTTCCATCAGGCAAGCCGTATGCTTTTCATGTCGGCTCAGTTACATAGAAAATACATAATAACGTTAGTCATTCCTTAGCAAACTGTTTTGTCGATGAGCAGGACTCATAAGGTACATAATAGTAGGTAACAAATAGCTTCATATAGTATAGCAAGTTTAGTAGCCGTGAACAAAATCACTTATAACAATACATGTGATTTAAAAAATATTAGGTTGGGTAAAAAGTCTTTTCGCATATAGTATGTATGAAATTGTAATAAAAATCTCTTTCGCTATAATATTTGTATCTGGCTGGTTTTGGTATCATTAAAAGTTTAAATTTTAAAGAAGATAGTTTCAAATTCAAATTAGGAAAATGTGTGATTTTCATTTGTTTTTCTTACTGTCAAGATGAGTGAATCTAATGAAGAAATTCGATACATTTAAAAAAAAAATATTAGACCTAGTGCAGTGTCTGTGAGAGTGCACAAATTTTGTTTAGCGTTTTCAATCCGGAAATTTTGATGTCAAAGATGCACGTCGCTCTAGTCGCCCTATTACGGACAAAATGGATGCCATTTTTGAAAATGTGGAGCAAGATCAACAGTAGTTACGACGTAGCTGAAGAACTGGGAATTGACCACAAAACAGTTTTGGCGCATTTGAAAAAAACTGGGTACACAGAAAAGAAGTTCGATGTTTGAGTACCTCACGAGCTCACTGAAAGAAACCTAATGAACCGTGTACTCATTTGTGATTCTTTATTATGACGTAATAAAACCGAACCATTTTTGAAGAAGCTGATATTTGGTAATGAAAAGTGGATCACGTACGACAAGAACGTGCGAAAAAGGTCGTGGTCAAAGGCCGGTCAGGCTTCACAGACTGTGGCGAAACCCGGGTTAACTCGCAACAAGGTGATGCTGTGTGTGTGGTGGGATTGGAAAGGCATTATTCATTATGAGCTGTTACCACCAGGCAGGACCAACGATTCTGAACTCTACTGCAAACAACTGATGATATTAAAGCAAGAAGTTGAGAGAAAGTGGCCGGAATTAATCAACAGAAGACAACGCTAGACCTCACACATTTTTAGCCACTCAGCAAAAATTAAGAGAGTTTGGCTGGTAGGTGTTAATGCATCCGCCGTATAGTCCTGACCTTGCACCTTCAGATTTCCACCTGTTTCGAACTCTTCAGAATTCTTTAGGCAGTGTCAGGTTAACATCACGAGAGGACTGCCAAAACCACTTGTCGCGGTATTTTATTCAGAAGCCCCAAAACTTCTATAGCAATGGGATCATGTCCTTACCTACAAGATGGCAAAAAGTTATCGAACAAAATGGCACCTATATACTTTAGTTAAATTTAAATAAACTATTTTTTTTTTTTAATTTCTTAAAAAATGCGAAGAAACTTTTTCCATAACCTATTATTATTACGCGTCATAAAAACAAAACACAAAAGCAACTCTCAAGAGTAGGATAAGTACCAAATGTACCCAAAATAAACTAGACCCGATTGTTAAGAACAACCCTAAGGTTTTAATCCACTTTATGCTCGACGAGCTTTATCAAAGCTTAACTTTACAGACACCAAGGCGTTAAGCAGCTTTTGTACAAAAACAACCACTAGACAGTATATTACAAATATCCACAGCAACTTAGTTATATACTGTCTTGTCTTCAACAGCCTTTCTTTATAACAGCTCTATAAATATATAATCCAGTTTATAGGAGTAGAGTTGTTTAAATCAGAGTGTAAACAACAAACTATTACTGACACTTTGCAAGTTGTACTTCTGTTGTTGTATGTAACGTTATTATTCTGAATATTTAGATGTTACAAGGTAACGTCAGCGTGATAAACAAGTCGTTTAAATTAATAGGTATTTAAAGATATTGTAAAAAAAACGAACGAACTTTACAGTAGTCGCATATGATGTGTAACATTTAACATCTCACCTTTTGAAAACAATATTACAATATAAAATAGAATATAGACTAATTAACAATGACGTATATTTTTTCTCTTTTTTTCTTTCCTTTTTTTTCTCTTTTTTTTTATTAAGTCTATTTATTACACACGAAATGGCTGAAATCAATATTACAATAGAAAATAGAATAAAGATTTACAAATCATAAATATAATGCAGTAAATACTCATCAGAAGACATGTTACGATCACATTTCTACGAAATCACTTCCACAAATTGTATATATAGAAGGCGAGCGAAAAGATGTTACACATCATTAATACAACAATACCTGGGTATTTAAAGTGCCGTTTATATATGATATAATAGAATAAATAGCCGAAGTCAGTATAATTTAATTTCAAACCATCATACTGTAGGTACCAACTGATTGCTTGATCATTTAAATTCAATTTAAATTTATTCATTGCGTTTATATGTGTACAAAAAGATCTTAGACTAGATATAGCTAAAAACTTAATTACACTTTTATTTAACTACTTACTTACTTTTATTTAAATAGCCTCACAAAGGAGAATGCATTAAAATTAAATTACAAATAACGTTTTGTTTTGTCATGTTGACGACTATTTACCACATATCTTATAGTAGGTATTGTGACTCACTTTTTCTTTATTACAATAACAAGTTTAATAAACGTTATTCCTGGACAAGGTACTTCACCGGGCATTTACATGAGACATCAAAAAATAAGCTAAAGACCCAGTAATAAGCATTCTGATCAGGTTCCGTATCAATATTTATAAGCGTCGAATAATAGGACAACTCGTGCGCACTTTGGAACGTGAATATAATTTAGTCCTTCAGAATAACACTTTAAGTTACTAATTGAGACACCACACGCGTAAATTCATATATTTACGTCAAAAATATAAATACTATTGTACAATGTTTCTTAATGTTATGTAATAATCTATAATATATAAAATTCGATCGATTTTTATGAAATTTTATATGTATATTCGATAGGTCTGACAATCAGTCGTAATCTATTTTTCATACCCCTAAGTGATAAGGGTCATCATCATCATCATCATCATCAGCTCATTTTATGTCCCCACTGCTGAGGCACGAGCCTTCCCTATGGATGGATAGGGAGAACGGGCCATTAACCACCACGCAGGCCCAGTACGGATTGGTGGTTGTTAACGACTGCTAATGCGGCCAGGACCAACGGCTTTACGTGCCTTCCGAAGCACGGAGAAGCTCGAGATGATACATTTTTGGTCACTTATCCGATGACCGGCCTTTGCGAAAGTTGCTTAACCTCAGCACTCGGATACCGGGTGCGTTAACCACTGCGCCATCGAGCTCCTCTGATAAAGGTGGTTCACCCCAAACAATTTTTTTTACAATTTAATTTTCCAATACAAAATGTTCCACGATTTGTTTGTTTTGTTGTCATAGAAACTGTCAAAGTGGTATTTGTACCACCACCACCGGGTCACCTAGTAGTTATATATAATTACACAAATGTTGCGAACAAATTACAATTCGAAAATTCCGCTCTTGGAATTTTTTCCACACTTTGTCTCATTTCAAATACGTGTTTTCAAAGTTAAACACTGTTTATAATTAACTAATAATGAACCTATTACTAAAAAACCTTAAAAAAATATATATATAATATATTTCAAATTATGTATTAATGTTTTTATTTAGTTTCTATGATCTGTTGTTACTTAGGTAATATAAGTAATATTAACTATTGTCGAGCAGTTTTAAGTATGTACAACTGTTTGTCCCTCAATCAAATGAATACTATTAGTGTCTATTGAATGCTACAATGAGATAGCCCATTTTCTTAATATGTATTTATTTATTTATTGTCTGTATCTTTTTTCTTTCCGCGCGCTGCAATCGGAATCCTCAAATCACTTAGAAACTGGTTGTTTAAACGTTTAACTTTTGAAATTGTGGCGACAGATAACATGGTATCAGCCATATTTATTATTTCAGACGGACTTGGAACATGCCATAACACTAACTTAACCAAACACAATATCTCAGCTGGAAATCGAACTTAGAACTACACCAAAATCGCCGTTAAAAAGTGTTACATAATTTTCCTTATTTAGGTAAATTACTTCACCACATACAATATCTACGCCGGGAATCAAACTCGGAACCTCTTGTTAGCGACCTACTAACCACTAGACCAAAGAGGTTGTTAAAGGTGTTACGTAATTTCCTTATTTGAGTGAATTACTTCACCACAGCAGCGGATCTATTTCAGTGTGTTTCATAAGTGATAGCACATTTATAACCGAAGTTGCAACCAAGAAGATGTATCACACTATAAAACGTTTATAGTGTTTGTAGCCAATTGCCAAGCGTCTCTTCAATACACAAAGATACTACCTGCTTCCTAAAGTCAGTATCCTGAAAAGTAGACTCTGTTGTTACTTAGAAATAAGTTTGTAATCGCATGGCACATCCTGAGACCATGATCTATCGTATATGACGAGTTCAAGATTCATCATCAATATTTTGTTTACTCAATAGTTAACTATTTACATAAATAATTTCCTACAACCACTCAAACTAGGTAAAATAAAATAAAAAACAATACATTTTGTTGTCCTAGAGACTTGTCTTTAAATAGGTAAGTAGGTATATAATCGGCATTCAATGTAAAACTTTTATCTACGCTAATGTTATTATATTATACGCTAGTGGCAAAAGTGTTTAACATGTTTTCATAAAATCATTAAAAATAGATAGATATACTTTTATTGCAACACTATAAAACGTAAACATGACCAAAAAAAACAATAATTTTCAAAGTTACAATTTGGTGGTCTTATCGCTTTTAAGCGATTTCTTCCAGACCACCAGTCGGATGAAGAGAGCTAATTACTGTAAGATCAAAATTTTTAACAAAAAATAAAACAGACTTTAAAAAGGAAAATAAAAAAGTAAAAAATAAATTTACTTAGCACAAAGTAATTCGTATTTTGTTTTAGTATACAGCCTATAAATTGTCCCACTGCTGGGCAAAGGCCTCCACATCATTGAAATCAAGTCATCGCTACAATGGATGGGTAAAGGCTTAAAATCACCACGCAAATGCGGGTTGGTGATTCAAACCCGGGCTATGTATCGGAAACAATCCGAGATAATACATATTATTTTTGCCCGACCTGAAAATTGAACCCGAGATCTTGGTATTGGACCGAGCGCTATGCCACTCGGCCACCGAGGCGTTATTTTGTTTTAGTTAATCAGAAATGATTAAATAAGTATACAGAAAACAGCTCTAAAAAGCAAGAATTGAAATCATATTAATAATTACCTAGATACGCATATCGGTTTTAAAGAATGACTATTGTAGTCGGGTGGTTGGTGGTCGGCTGGGGGACAATTTTGTTTCATTTAAACTTTTATAGTTGTTCCATTTTCTCCACTTTTTTATTGTAAAAGCCCCACCAAGATATGCGTATCTAGGTAATTAATAATATGATTTCAATTCTTGCTTTTTAGAGCTGTTTTTTGTATACCTACTTATTTAATCTTTTCTGATTAACTAAATCAAAAAAAGTAAAAAGTAAATTTACTTAGCACAAAGTATGTGCTAAGTAAATTCATTTTTTACTTTTGTATTTTCCTTTTTTTTAAGTCAGTTTTATTTTTTGTTAAAAATTATTTTATTTTACGATTTTAAGTGATGGGTTATTATCTTATAGTTTTAGATTTAGACCTGACAAGGATGCTTCTCGGATGAGGAAACGACGGCCTAGTAGATAGAGGTATCCCTATGTAAAACTTCAATTTTAATTAGGTATTATTTTTGTACGAACTGAACATTTTGGTATATTGAATCGTATGAAGTAAGCCCAACAAAAGGTAACTGCTGTAAATCGTCATCATCAGACCTGTAATGGCACTTATAGCCCATATGGGTGCAAAGTTCTCATCAATACAAATGAATTAAGTCCAAACACAAGGTTGCTACTGTAAAACGTTGAGGAGTTCCCTTGACGTCCTTTGTCTTCATCATCAGACCCCATGACATGACAGTCCTCATGACAATCACAACCCATCTAGGTGTAAAGTTCTCACCAATACAAATTAATCAAACCCAAACACCAGGTAATTGCTGTAAATCGTTGAGGAGTTCCCTCGACTGTCTTTCGGCTCTATCATCAGATCGACCCAGACCTTCATTAAATAGTAGTGCTTTAAAATACTTAATGAAAAAAATAACAAACGCACTAGTCGCCACTACGATTTTCAAAGGCTCCCCTCGATTTCTTCAGGGTTCCATCATCGGATCCTGACCTGATGACCATTGGACCACCTGGGAAGTATTCCCTTTCGAACAAAACAAGAATTTTCAAAATCGGTTTACAACTTACGGAGATATCGCGTAACAAGCATACAAAAAAAACATTCAGTCGAATTGAGATCCTTTTTTTGAAGTCGGCCAAAAATAGGGGTCAGCCAACGGATTTTAGTCTTTAAGAAATAGCTACCATCCCCTAAAGTCGTGGACGGGCGTTTGTATATAAATCTCATAATAATTAAGATTTTATGAATTGACGGATGACCTTCGTTGCTTCGTAGTATTCAGTTATGACCTAAAAGGTTAAAGAGATAAAGAGCATAGATAACTTTACCCATCTGGTGACAAACATTGCAAAAGTTGCATAACTTGCAAGATCAAACCCGAACGCTAACCACTACGTCGACGAGCTCGTCTAACCTATTAACCTTAACAATATTAATTCTATTAATTTACCCTTAGTTTAATCTCGCATTCAATAATTAAAATTAGTTGAAATCTGCTATTCAAGCTGCAACTGTTTATGTAGGTCTTCCATACATCTAAATCACTAACACAGGCACCTAGGCATTTCATTGAGTAGATTAATGAATTTACTTGATTGCGAGCAATTGTGATTAATTAGTTTGATATTGGATAAACTTGACTTGACTCGACAAAAAGCAATTACAATACAATTAATATAACATGGATAACCTCAAAGTTCAATTACAATGAAAATCACAACAAATAGGTCGAGATGACGAACTTTATTTATTTATAACCTTACATTATCTTACAAACAACGTTCGGAACAGGATACAACCGACACTATTAAATTTAATTGTAACTGTAAACAGAGCAACTTTGGCTGAAAATGTATTCAAATATATCAAAGATCAGAGCCGAATTGTTGTTTTTTTTTCTAAGTACAAAAAGCCAATTACGATAATTTCAATCATATCGTTCACAATTATTAAGTCGATATCGCGTGTTCTAGGCAGTATTCATCCGGCGATAAATTAAAAGAAACTATTATTAACTTATTTACATACGAAATAACTATCACAAGGTCATCACCCGAAGATAATCTCTTCACACTTTGAATATAAACTCTAAGGTAACACGACAAGCTCCACTTACAACAATAATCTAAAAATGACATAGACGAAATCTACTGAAAACGTTATTACAAAACTATATTCACTGTCTTAGGTACCGTGATATTCAAAACTAAGAGATCTTCGTTTGCAGTAATAGATAATATTCTTCTGTTATAAAATATGGGCTCGATGCGATGTTCACTCGGAAAAGACTAGATGAATCACCAGAATATCTTAAAGGGTTTAAGTTTATCTGCAATGACGTAGCACGAATGGTAGGTTAGCCCATCCTCATGATGTTACGGCGTCGGAGCAAGCGCTCCATGGCGTAGAACACGCGATCCGACCCTCAGTACGGGCAGACGATACCGCCCGCGCCCGGGAACGCCACGGCATCAGGGAAGTGCACTCGGCATATTTCCTTGTACGACTTCCCCGGTCGCGGCGCACGCTCCACACTCTTGTGTCTTCCGTATCCGCCGTTGTATCCACTGTAGTCGTAGTTCCCGTAGCCGGAGTAGCCGTACGACCTCCTGCCGTTCCCGTTGATGGCGTCGTAAATGGCGTCGAAGAACGGCGCGGCCTCGCAAGCCAGCGATGAGAGCAGAAGCACGGCGAGCATCAAACGTAAACAAGCCATCGCGGAAGGGTTGCGAGCAATTGGCCCAATCAGTTGGCGGTCAGCGCGGCCTCGTGCTCAGGAAGCCCGTGGCGGTGGTTTAATAGCGAATGGTGCCGGGTGTTCGCGCCGATCGCCTTATATACCGGCCTCGGATCATCCGCGGCGTGTATAAACATGCGCGCGGGCAGGGTTCACGGTCCGTACCCTGGAATCGCATTGGAGTACTGATTACTGCGAATATTGGAAGGGTACGTTTCATAACGCACTCGTGTCGACATAAACAGGAAGCGTTCGATATTGTGGGATAACCTAGATACCACCATTCTGTTAGCAGTTAGCTGCGAATCGAAATGAGGTTTACACCACAGACGGCTAAGTGTGCTAAACAGTAACATAAATATTGTCGGGTAGGTGTTAGATAATATTGTAGAATAGTGGTTTCGTTGGATATCGCTGCCGCTATGGTTTCGCAAGGCGAACAAAGCCGAGGTAAAACGGAGTCAAGTTCAATCGGCGAATGTCGAGCGTTCACCTCTGCCCGCGAACGCATTCCTTGGCACTCGAAACGACTCGTTTACAGGTGGAAAAGGACTACGAGGAATTGAAAACTATACAAAAAAAATCATTTATCTGATAACAAACAAAGGACGAAACGTTTTGAAACAATGACGTCGTACGATGATTGCCAAACACTTCTTACGACTCATACATATTTTAGATTAGACAGGACGGCTCAGCCTTAATAATCATCATTACGATCCTCTAACTTCAAGCTGCGAGCTATGTCGACATTAAATCTTACGGATACCTAAACGTATTGATTAATACCATGTTTTATGAACGCCGTAAACCTATTAAACGTTTATATATCCACTACATCGAACGAACATTTAGTGCCCACCTGCGTAGTCAACATTACGTGAGAATTTTTGCGACAGTAAACTTCAAATGTGATCTCAATCGGCGCGCTCTAAGTACGGTGTCGATAAAAAGACTGCTATCTAAAAATAGTTCTATATTAAACCAAAACTGTATGATAATCGGACATTCACTGGGCCGGTCTCGCCACGGACCCGTTGACAGGATATACGTGTCCTTTGTCTGTACCTAGCCAGCAACATGCCTGTGACACATGCAATGTTTCGATATAATAGCTTGTAACTCAAATGTCATTACCTAGCTGTTATGGTTAATGGCATGTTATTATTTGTCAACTAAATGATCTTTACGAGAGTCTCTAAGTACAAATACTAGACTAATAGACTTTATTTACTGATGATATGTCCCAATAAAGTCCGGATCATTGATCATTTTCAGAATATAAAGTTAAAATTGGTTCTTACTAAGGTGAGATGTCAAATGTTACACATCATATTAAGCGACTACTGTAAGTAAGGTTCGTTCATTTTTTTAAATATTTTTTCGGATAACCACAGTGTCTTGATGTGATGATCTCACCTGATGTTAGTAATGATAAGACCAATGATGGAAGCGCACTTTACCCGGGATCCTCAATTACAAAAAATTATGTTATGGCGATATATTTAGATGAGATGGTGGTAGCTAGCCAGGCGGACAAACAAGACCTACTACCAACCAAACCAAGTACACAAACATGTACCCCGCTGGGAATCGACCCCGGGACCTCTGGGTCTAAACCGGTGGTCTTAACCACTAGACCACAAAGGCGGTTAAAAGATCACCTGCTTCCTTGCTGTCATCCTGTAATATTTCAATGAAAATCTTTGCTATTTTTTGGCGACGAAAACTGTACCACTACCGTACTTCATCATCATCATCATCATCATCTCAGCCAAAAGACGTCCACTGCTGGACAAAGGCCTCCCCCAAGGATCTCCACAACGACCGGTTGTTACTACCGTACTTATTAGTTTCAAATTCTTTTTTATAATTTAAGAAAAAAAGTTCTTCTGATAATAAAACCTTTTATTATTCTCCATTAATTTCATTTTTCATTGAAATAGAAGTAACTTTAGAAACCAATACGTATCTAACTCGAAAATTAACCTAACCGCAGAAACCAATTCGCTCAGCTAAGTACTTGCAGTAATTACTGTAAGTCCCAATGTTTTCTAAAGCAGCCGTTAGCCCGCAGTCCGACACCGCAAATTCATTACAAGCCCTTTAATTACTGAGGTGGTCACAAATTTTAATCATATTTCTAGTGGTTTCAATCAAATCGGACTAATTTATAACGTTTGCGCCAAGCGTCTTACTAAATTGGACCTTTTGAATTATAATAAAATCTGTTAACATTTAATAGTTCTACATTTTTGAATTTTAACACATTATAAGTTATTTCGGAACACAAATTAATCGCTAATCAAACTTTAAAAGTAAATTACTGCGAATGTTTAAATTTTAAGTCAATTTGAAAAGTATGCCACTGATAATCGTGTACCGTAAACCGGGGCTACTTAGATATGTTTTTGGAAGTTTTACTACATTACACGAAAAAATATGCTCGCAATTCAAGCTTTTTGTACCTCATCAGAACAATTGAAGTCTTGGCTTTGAGATGTGTGCTATACAGCAGTCTAAGACCCCCAATCCTTTTTTTTTTAAAGGTGTAAAAGTAACCTCTAGTGTCGTACTTTTACACCTCATTGGATTTGCCTGAAAGTTAATGATAATTGTAGTGCAGGTTTCTTTGACACCTTTAAAACAAATAATATATAAATTTTACATAGTTTTTTATATATTATAGACTTATTTAAAGAATAAAACGAATGTAAAGTTGAAAACAATCAGTAATTTATTTGTAATATTATTCTTTTAATATTAATAGGAACTGTTGTACTGTGTACTTAAAATCAGTCAGAACATTAACAATTTAACATTCTTACAAAACAAATCAACATAATTATGATTAAAAAATTTAAAAATGCTCAAAAATATCAGTCTGTATCTTCACATATCGTTGGCATTATCACTTATTTTTTGGTCCCTACATTGCAATGATCCCTCCCCTCCAGGCCCCGCGACCCGCCACGCGCCGGCCGCAGCTGAACGAAATGACCAAGATCGCGTCGTGTCAAAGTAGTCCCAAAAACTGTTATAGTAATCCGCAAAGTCAAAGTAGCCCGGGTAGTAGCCCAGTACTAGTAGTAGGTTTACGGTATCTTCGGGTGCAATTTGTATCATACTATGAGCCTATCTCTTAAAGTATTGTATAATTTAAGGGTCAACCAAAGCTATGTAACTGCTAAACTATAATGTTACCTTATATTATTATTACTATTATCTCTTTATTTCTTTTTTTTTCTTAGCCTAGGTTTGTTATAATATTAATATAAAAGTAAAATACAAAAGCACATACAAAACATAAAAATATTATAAAAAACCTAGCCTAGGGTACCGCCGGCAACAGGGCAGGGCTCATGCTGCCGGTGGTTAGGGCTGCAGAGACAGGAACCTTCGGACTATCCGCGCCGTGTCCAAGAGTACCGCCTTCTGTATCTGAGCCTTGATCCAACCATTGAGCGAGAGTTTCTTAAGGTGTTGGTCGTTATTATTACTATTATTTTAATTTTATTTTTTTTATTATTCTCTAGTAAATCTTTCCCAATACATTGTTTATTTTATTTAATACGTATAATTTGTCAAACAATTTAATCGTAGCGATTACTATAACCTGATCAGAAGCTGGTCAACGTCAACGGTCAGCTAGATATTTTTTCCTATTTTTAAATTTATAATTCTCATAAATTATTAATATACGTTATTTTTGTTTCAAGACTTATACGTAAACCTCCAGATGTTATTAGAAAGCAAGACACATCATCATTATTTTCTGCCTATAAAAATGCCACTTCATCCCACTGCTGATGTGACTAAGATAGGCCAAGGGCCACCTCTTGGGCTGAATGCGGGGATTGCCGACAACCGGGGACCAACGGCTTAAAGTGCCTTTTTCGATGCTGAAAGGAGATCAAAATAATTGAACACCCATCCGCTGACAGGCATTTACAAAGTGGCTTTACTCGCAAGAACATGAAAGCGGTCATCATTATATCCCCTTTAAAGCATGACACACTTAAGCTAACTTGTTGCTTCTATATAACTTCCTTACCTATTTCATTTAAGTATATCGACAAATCCAGCTATCTTCCAAAGAAAAACGTACAATCCCAACATCAATCACTGGCAACATTGTTATTAAAACATAACATTTTAATTAAGTTTATTTGCGTCTAGAGAAGCCATTAATCTTGACTGAAACGAACTATCATTAGCAAAATCGCTTATAAAGCGCCGGCTTTAAATGTCGAGTGGATGGTTGCATCACGGCGGGCTTAGGGCTACCATTAGTAACCACGGAATGGACGAATTCAGTAGTGGTGGCGCGTCCGATTCGTGGAAGCTACTCGTACACAACTCTTTTGTCACCATAACATCTGGCGTTGTACACTCGTCCTTCCATATTCAGTCCATTCTCCTGTGGAATTCGCTACCTCTTGAAATCAGAATGGCTACGAGTCGTGACGCTTTTGAAAAGAAAGTCCGTATGCTCTTTTTTGATAAAACCTTGGCAGAATCATCTCAGTAACGTCCTATTTATATGTCATCATCATCATCATCGGCCTATCTTAGTCTTATAAGTTATGTATTATACGTTTATTTTTGTTCTATATTTGTGAAAGTAGTTTATGTAATATATACATTATATTTGTTTATATAAGTATATTTATATAAATTGTATATATGTGTTTTTTATATTATTTTTATTTCTAAATGGTTGTCTTCACCCAAATTGCACCTACCTTGTTATTTTTGCACCTACCTTGTTATTTCTGCACCACCCTATGGTTGACTGGTAGAGAATGCCTCAGGCATTAAGTCCGCCATGTAATATAAGTTGCAAAAGTTTTAAAATAAAATAAATAAATACATGTTAGTATTGTTATGTTCCAGCAGTTAGAGTTAGAGGTGACATAGCCAATTCCTCATTGGATGAGGAGTGTGTTTCCATCTTTGGCCTTACCCACTTACTATCTGATGAGACAAAAATTAAGGCTATTATGTTGTGGTACAAAAATATGCATAATCGTTTAACTAAATGTGGCAATATACTCTCTTGAGATCCTCCTTCCCTTTTATAATGATTAAAAAGGGTTTATGAATCGTCCAAAAAAGGTCAGGGTCCAACTGTCCAACAACATCAGGGTTCAACTTTAAGCCCACTTTTGTTTAATACGGTCATCATGAATTACGTCACTGAAGATCTGGAACGCCCTGCTCCATGGACACCATTATATGCCGACGATATAGTGCTAGTGTCGGAATCTGCTGAAGACCAACAAAACGAACTATCCCTGTGGAGCAACCGTTTGGAAAGCCAAGGACTCAGAGTAAGCCGAACGAAAACGGAATGCACTACAATTTCTCTGGCGTGAATGCGATCATATTTCCGCCACTAATAGATAATATTCCCCTTAATAAAGTCTCCAAATTCAAGTTCCTTGGATCCCTAATAACAAGTGAAGCGAGTACTACCAAAGAAGACATACAAAACAGGATTCAAGCTTGATGGCAAAAGTGGAGAGTACTGACTGAGGTACTTTGTGAATCGCAAACGCCTGTTCATGTAAAGGGGAATATCTAGGTCTACAAGAGAGCAGTTCGACCTGCCCTTCTGTATGGTGCGGAATGATGGCCGATGCGCGAGCAAGAGGAGCATAAGATGCATTGTACAGAAATGTGAATGCTTAGGTGGGCTGGGGGCGTAACGCTAATAGACAAGTTTCGGAATGAATATATCCGTGGCAATACAAGAGCAGATGTGCGAGAGTCGATTGCGATGGTTCGGCCATGGTGATGCACAGAAATGTCGACCACATGACTAAGAGTGCGCCAAACAACATTGCGGAGGGTAAGAGAGGCCGAGGTCGCCCCCCTACGACTTGGACAAACACAATAAATAAAGATATGAAGACAATGGGCAAATGGCATGCCTTGATATGACGCAAAATAGAGAGGAATCGCGCAGAAAAAATGATACGGAGAGCCGACCCCAAATGACATGGAAAAAAGGCTAGGATGATGATGATGATGATGAATCGTCAAAAAAAGATGTTAAAAATGAACCTACACAGAACGGCTCCCGCCCACGACCGACTTTTTGTAGGACCGATAATCGGACCGATTTTTTCTCCGAGGTTTTAGTACCGGTTTTTGACCGATTTTGTGTAGACAGGACGTGTGCGTTGCAACATAGAATTCCATACGTTTCGTTTTCACCGACTAAAAATTCGGTCACCGATTATCAGACGTGGGCGAGGGCTCTAAGAGTATCGACTTCTAGACCAAAATGAAGAAACACATTATGTGACCCCGGACGTCGTCAGGAAAGAGTAAACAAAATGAAAAACATACGCGAGTGGATCCGTTTAAAGCGTTTAAATCCAAAAACCAAACTTCTTTTGCAGTTTTGTTAGAGCCAGCCCTGATAACGTTGACCGCCTTTAAATCACAAGACCTAGGGTCCCCGGGTTACATCACCTCAAGCAAGACCTATTGTATTTCTAGATAAGGCTATAGCAAACTGCATAATAATCCGTATATAGGAAAATAGAAAGGAAATTTACATACCTTGAAGACGTACTATGACGATGACGACCCCATGCATTATATTTCTTCAGTAAACTCTGACCCACATTAGGGCAACCATAATCTTTTGCTCTTCTTTTTGCAAACCTGTAGACTTCCTGCTCCGGATATGCAAATACTTAAGGTCGGTTATACCAGCTCTGTGATCTAGAGGTTGGGCAGATTAAATGCGGCTATGGTCAAAAAATCCTCGTTTCCATTTCCAGCGGGCCTACAAATCGTACTACTTTTTTTTGAAGAAAGAAGAGATTTTTTGACTTAATATTACATTATATTTTATTATTGCTTATATGAAATTTGCCTAGTTGATTATTAAATTGTAGACTAATCCTTAGCCTAATGCTATTTTTTATTTATCAACATTAAACAAACCTCCTTATTCATAAAAAAACTATTTAAGCATTATTTAGTTAATCATTGTTTTGTGTCTTTTTGTCAAATTCAAAATGACGTTTGTATTACGTTGACAAAACAATATTTAACTATATTTAGTACAAATAGTTTTTTTGAATAAGGGGGTAACTCATAAGTTTTACTGAATATTAAAGAGCGTGGATAGTACCTAATTTAGATGAATACTTAGTTAAATTAGTAGTTTTATGTGTTTTTTAATGCAGTTGCTTTTCAATTTTATATCAACTACATGATTTATTAATACCACAATTTTTCTCTCTTTTTACCGACTTCAAAAAAAAAAAATACAGTCGAATTGATAACCTCCTCCTTTTTTTGAAATCGGTTAAAAAGGAGGAGGTTCTCAATTCGACTGTATTTTGTTTTATGTTTGTTACCTCAGAACTTTCGACTGGGTGAACCGATTTTGATCACTCTTTCTTTATTTGAAAGCTGGTGCTTCCCGTGTAGTCCCATTTTAATTTGGTCAGTTTTGATGATGGAATCCTTAAGGAATTGAGGGAACTCCTTAAATATTATAGGCTATAGCGATTTTGATATTTTCAGCAATAAGTCAAGCATTTGCGTTCAGAATGTATTATTTGATGAAGTGTAACTGATGAAAAAGACCACAGATTGCCACTGGAACTCCTCAATGATTTGTATTTCACGGGTGGGCGACTATGACAAAGCAAAAGAATCCAGGCACCGGAACTCAGTTTTTGATTTCCTACTTTGAGATAGGCGTTTCTCGTTTTCTTCGCTTGTCTCATTTAAACGGCGCTGGCGCTGTCTCATACAAGCAACGCGTTTAGTAGGTCTGCCCATATTCGCTTTTGATAAATAGATCGAAACGAATCACTAAAAAGCAAGAAATAAACAAAAGCAAACGCAAAAGCAAACAAAAAAAAAACCGACTTCAAAAAATTTGACTGATGAAATTGCACTTAAAAGTAAAAAATAATTGCGTAGTTTAGTTTGTTCAATTTACTTGCAATTAACCTTTATTATACTCAATCTTATATTCTTAAAATACTTTCGACTGCCATATAGGTACTTCACATCTAACAGAACACAAATTATGACAAACAAGCAAATACCAAACATTTAGATGCAATCCACTTAAAGAAACAAATAAAAAAATATTTTTAGACTGCTTTAGACAATCATTTTATTAGGAAAATATATACCTTCTTAGGTACAATTATTGTTATTTTTGGAGTCGGTGCCAGCCAAGGTAACTTTAACATAAACATTTAACGATACGACTAAGTATATATAATCATAATAGTACATTCAATCCTAACCATGAAATTTTGACTACAAACGCGGACTGGCACCGGCTCCAAAAACTTCGTTGGCTGGCACCAGCTCCAAAAATAACAATAATTGTACCTATATATTTTCCTAATTGAATGATTGTCTATAGTAGTTAGTATAGTATAGTTCAGTCAAATATTTTTAAGTCGGTTTTTTTTTGTTAAATTTTTTCTCTCTTTTATTTCGGCATCCTACATACTAACCCTAAAAGCAATTAAGAGCGTTTACGCCGCACACTAGCGCCACTAATGAAAAAAAAAACATATCTAGTAATTAGAGATAGAAAATCAACACCTCACATGTTATGGTTTAGTTAAATATGGCGTTATAGTTAAAAGTGGCCGTAACATCTTATTTAACTAAACCATAACATGTGAGGTGTTCATTAGGTGACGTAAAACTGCTAAATTACTTCATTCAGATAATTTGTTGAGCATATTTTGATTTTCTATCTCTAATAACTAGATATGTTTTTTTTTTCATTAGTGGCGCTAGTGTGCGGCGTCAACGCTCTTAAGACATATGACCGCTATATCCTACCTTACTAACGTTTTCGGATTTGCAACATTCATACACTACACATGATATATTGTCGGCGGCAAACAAGTGATTAGATCTTTGAGTTCAACCTATAGTTATTCTGTGGTTCAACCACAGGCTTCGGCCAAAGCGGCCCGTCAAACGTTCAATTCGCAATCCAGTAGATTGCAACAACTAGATTACAATTGAATGGGCATACACAAGCCTAGCTTACAAAGGTTGATATTGTCTGACTACGTACCTAGTTAACAGCTAGTAGATTTCCTAGTCATTTAATTGTTATTTCTCAAACAAGCTTAGAAAAAAATATTTTAAACTTAACAACTTGTTTTTTTTTTAAAAGAGTGCTGTTTGCCTCAGACGGCAGTTTCAGCTTCACCGGGCTTTTTTGGAGGCGGCGAGAAACTTAGAGGGTTCCTCAAGCCGTGTGAAACGAATCACCTTCGGAGGTTGTCTAAAGGGAACGGCATCACGCACTAGTGCGTGTCCCCGTGCCCTACTAGATTCTCCGAGGGGTTCGGATCGGATCGGGGTCCACTAAACAACTAAATCTACAACCAGTTCGGATTTTTGGAGATCCTTCGACCAAGAAAAGTAGGCAAAAATCTCACAAACCAATCGAACGTTCTACGTACGCGAACGTCAACTAGACATAGGTATTTGGCCGGATTCTGGGCAAAACCCTACCACCATATAAATATACGAATACAAATACAAATGTATTTATGGCATATTAAGTGTACATAAAGATCTTATACTAGGTAAAATGTAGGTGGCTTATAAACTTAATTACCCTATTCAGGTGTTGCAATTTACTTAAATTAACATTAACAATTCAAATTATAAAAAGTCTAAACATTACGTGAAATATGGGTCAAAATATTCTGTTAAATTATAGAAGGCTTTTCCCATCAACCAGTAGGTTTTTAATTTGATTTTAAACAATTTGGAGTTTAATCCTTTCAGTTAAGGGTGCTTAGATGTTTAAAAACTTTTATTCCTGTAACAAATGCACTTTTGTTATACATATTGTTATTGATCATTGAAATACATAAGTTAACTATGACATATCGTAGTTTTTTTCGCCAAAACAATAGAATTATAGAATTACTGGATAACATCTAGGATGCAGGTGATCTGTCTGTATTCAATCGTTGCTAAAGTCAAAAAAATTGTTGCTGACCCCTATTTTTAATGATCCTATTAATATTATAAACGCGAAAGTTTGTAAGTATGGATGGATGTTTGTTACTCTTTCACTTAAAAACTAATGAATGGATTTGGATGAAATTCGGTATACAGATAGTTTATAACCTGGATTAACACATAGGATAGTTTTTATCTCGATATTCCCACGGGATAAAAATGTCGATCACTGGTTCCTGTCTGTCGGAGACTGGAGCCGCTACCCTACCTACTCACAAAAACAACAAAGCCAAGATTTCAATACACGAGTACAAACAAAGTAACGGATGTGCGAGTGCAGCGCATGAAATCGAATCACATCCCCGTAAAATACAGTTTGGACTGCCACTATTTTGTCTCGCGGGTCGACTCTTTATGTTCTGTATTTTCAAAACCACTCCCTCGAGTGCGCTAAACTGCTTATATAGGGCAAGCTTACTTCGTAAAAACAGGAGTAAGTATCCTGTTGTTTCCGAAACGTATTTTATCAGTACTGACGTAAATACTAAAATAAAACGTCTTTTCTGTTGCGTCATTATTGATTTTTGCTAAAGTAAGTAAATAGCTTATAATATACTGTCCCACTGCTGGGCAAAAGCCTCCATCATTGAAATCAAGTCATCACTACAACTGATGGGTGTTAGCTTAATCACCACGCTTGCCAAATGCCAAATCCGAAACACACTTTGCCCGATTGGGAATTGAACCCGGGACCTTCGGGTATCGGGCTGACGGCTTTACCACTCACCCACCGAAGCATTGTTAGATTATTTCTAAAGACGAAATATGTATAATACCTGTCCTTGGTCGTCAGAAACATTATACAGGGTGTTCGGCAGATCGTTGAACATACGAAATGGGGGGTAGGTGGGGTCATCACCTTAGCATTCTTTTTTCATTATTGGAATCTTAGGGGATGGTAGGTCCTAAAAAATTGGTATTTGTTACAGGTTATTGCTAAAAACAAAGTTGTGGTCTCCCAAACCTAAAAAAAGTTGAAATAAAATTTAACGCTCAACTTTGCGTTGCATTTTTAAAAAAGTAAAGGTGATGGAAGGCTCCAGATTTTTTTAAAACCTCTCTTAAGTGTTAGGCTTTTTTAATAGTATGTTATTTGTTTTGATATCATTTTCGTAACCGGAGTTATAGTTTTTTATAAAGTAATTGGACGATTTCGATGAAATTTTACTTACGCGGAAAGTTACATGTTTTGTAAAATTTTTCAATGCAAAAGTAAAAATAATGAAACAATCATTTCAAAACTGGTATTTTATTAAAATAATCAATGAAATAACAAAAACATTAATTATTTTTATGAACATTTAATTTAAATTTTGTTCAAATTGCCGTCATTTGTGATGCAAGCTCTGCATCGATTGAAAAGAAAACTGAAAGAGAAAAAAGATACGATATGAGCGTGCTAGAGCGAAACACTATAGCTTAATTATTAGGTGCTTTAACGTTCCACAGAGAGTAAGCAAGAAAAAAGATGGCTATTTTAACTGAGCAAGAATAAAAAAAATACCTACCTGCTCTGTGTAACCATCCTAAAAGTAAGTCGTTACATTATTTTCATAATTGCATTGATAAATTTCGCAACCAATATAACTTTCCGCATAAGTAGAATTTCATCATTTTTCATTCTTCTCCACAGCTAAAATATAGACGTCCTGAATGGGTAGTAGGTAAAAAAATTATGGACGATTCAAAAGCACTTTTCTAAAGTTTATTTGAATAAAGAATATTTGACTTTGACTTTGACTTTGACTTTGACATCGAAATCGTCCAATTACTTTAAAAAAATTAATAACTCTGGTTACCAAAATGATATCAAAACAAATAACCATTAGAAAGCCTACACTTTAGAGATGTTTTAAAAAAATCTGAAGCCTTCCATCATCTTTACTTTTTTTTTAAATGCAATGCAAAGTTGAGCGTTAAATTTTATTTCAACTTTTTTAGGTTTAGGAGACTACAACTTTGTTTTTAGCAATAACCTGTAACAAATACCAATTTCCAATATCAAAATCCTATATAAAGATTTTTATGACCAGGATTTTTTTTAAATGCCTGAATGGTTAGGAGTTGACCCCACCTACCTATTTTCGTATGTTCAACGATCTGCCGAACACCCTGTATAACAACAATACCTAACCCTTTAACGGGTTAAGTATTGTTATTATAACTTTTCAATATTTTTCCAAGTGCAATTTGAATGCAAAGTGGTTTTAGGTGTAACTATTAATTCATTTGTGATGAGGCAGCATCATAGCTGCCAATGCCTTTGAAAGGTGTAAGCAGACAGAGGTTTTATAAAACTTGCGGATTTAGTTAATAGTTTATCGATATAACTACAAATTAATAAACTTGAAAACATCCACAGCCGAATCGTAGCATTCTATTCTTTGTACGAATTGTTTCCTTTTTGGATCAAGTTAAAGTTAACTACAATTGAGATAGGTTTGAAGCTCACAGTAAATGACTTGTGAAACTGACTTGCCAATTTGTTTTTCAATCTCCTTCAACCTCAGAACTCAACACCGCTTACAATACAAGTAGCAAGCAGTTTTGCCATTTTATTATTTAGTGCGGTCGGTGCGGTGTTAAGAAAATACTTATTTTGCTCGTGAGCTCTAAGCTGTCGGCTTTGTTTGAAATGTTACTCGCATTGTTATGTTGAACGTCGTGTTTCTGCGACTCGGCTAATAATTCGTAGTCGATAGTCGTCACTTTATTTTAGAACATGGCTGGTGAGAGGGTTACATCTTCTAGCAGTGTTTTTCAATCTGTGGGTCGCGACCCTTAGGGGGGTCGCGAAGCCTTACTCGGGGGGTCGCCGGCAAAAGGAAAAAGGCAAGGTTCTACACTACACTACAATAAAAACACAATTTCAGTGAGAAGGATGGGCTTGTTTATTTAAAAAACAATGCAAAATTGTGGTGCTATTTTTGATAATATGTCTGGTGCTAAAATACTATCATATACGTAGTCTTTCAAATTACAAATTTTTCGTCTGTCTATGCCCAAGGGGACCCCCTTGGGCATAGGCCCGACTTTTTAAACCTGTAAAGGGGTCGCGTACTCAAAAAGATTGAAACACTGTCCTAAAGCGTCTGATATGGACTAAATATTTAAAGAGCTAGCAACGCTTGTAGGTTTAGTAGCTTCGGAAGTCAAGTTATGAATGCCGAACAACTTAAGCACACAAGTGCACCAACGTAGATAACATGGCTTAAAGCTCGTAAGAAGCAAGGGTAATTTTTTAAGAGATGAACCTTGAACCAGGTCAATAAATAATAGCGTAGTGTAGTATCGGTGTTCGACAGGAAAAAAAGACAATCACTGGATCGACATTTTTACCGTAAGGGCCGTTTTTTTTTATTTTTTTTTATACATAGCTCGGCAAATGACTCCACTCCACCTGATGTTAAGTGGAAACGTGAAAACAACGCAGAATCAGTCACCCTCACCCTGCCGGCCTACAAGGTGCCTCTTCACGCCTCATTTGAAGGACCCCATGTCATAGGAAGGAGGGAAAACGTGTGCTGGTAGACTATTCCATCTTTTGGAAGTACGACAAACGAGTCACTGAACTTCTTTGTGCGCGATGGAATGTTCGAGACAGTACAGCGGTGACTCCGGAGAGCAGCACGCGTACTCCTATGGAGGAAGGGAGAAGGTGGAATGAGGTCAAAGAGCTCTTCAAAGCACTCGCCGTGGTTTAAGCGGTAGAAGACGCTGAGTGATTGTTCAATTGACGGACAAAACTTATTCGTTTGATAAAGTATTAGATAACCATTTTAAAAATCTATTGTCATAACATCATGACTTTTCTTTTATACAGGTGACATTTTAGCTTGATTGCGTAATACTTTATCAGAAGGATAAGTTTTATCCGATTATTGAAAAATCAGCCCTTAGTCATTAAAAATAGGGTCGGCTACTGATTTTACTTTTTTGCAACAATTGAATAATACCACTTGCATTAGCTGTCAGTTATTCAGTAATTCTATAGAATTAATCACCAGCACCAGTTCACCAGTTTTGGCGATAAAAACTGGTGTTAAACACAACTTTGGTGGTTTGACTTGTTGAACATTGGTGGTCCCCACCATATAATTTACTTCCATTAATTATTAATACTGTTAACAAATCAACATTGTTCTGCAAAAATAGGGAAATATAATAAAGAAATAAAGTTTAAGACGTTACAGCTAAAAACGGCCACTTTTAACTATAACGCCGTATTTAACTAAACCATAACATATCAGATGTTCATTAGGTGACGTAAAAATGCTAAATTACTTCATTAAAATAGTTTGTTGAGCATAATTTGATTTTCTATCTCTAATTACTTACTAGATATGTTTTTTTTTTCACTGGCGGCGCTAGTGTGCGGCGTAAACGCTCTTAGATCTTAAGCTAATAATAATAAGTAATCTTAAGTATCCTTTTAGACTATGTATATTCTTTCCTATAGCAGCAATAGCAGGGTAAAGGCATCCATCATCATCATCATCGTAAACGTTTTTTTTCTTTCATCATTTAAATCAAGGTATCGCTACACCTAAAGGGTATTATCAATCACCATGCTTCATGCAACATTTATACGTAAACAATAAAATATACATATTTAACAAAGGCATATTAAATTCAAAATTCAAAATCATTTATTTAGTTTAGGCTACAAATAGCTCTTATGAACGTCATTATGCCATCGGTTCGTAAGTCTATCTACTCTGGGCGGGAGATCTTGTACTGAGAAGAACCGGCAAGAAACTCAGCAAGTGTCCAGCCCTTACAGTGTCATAAATATTGGAAAATGCCCTATCATAAAAGAACACTTTCCATCACAAATAAAAACACAAAATATAAAGGACAGTCACAACATGTAAAAAAACACAAAAAAAGAAAAAATAAAGAAACTAACTATTTAAGTTTGCAAAAACATCATTTACTTACCAGTTTAATTTTTTACAAATTCATACAGTACTAGTAAAAGTCAAAACCTGTCTAAGAAAAAACAAAGTTAAACTACAGTTAATAATAATAAATTATATTTCATTCATTTTAAATTAACACAAATCTCATAATACTGAAGTTGTTTGCTTAAGCTAAATTTCCTGTTCAAACATACCAACATGCCTACCGCGAACATCTTTGTCCCGCCAAGCTATTGAAATTCATAAAAGAGCCATCATTACGCACAATCGAGTTATAAAATGATATCAGATGCAACCATAAGTGACTCGTTTTATGTAAATAAATATGTGCTATCATTTCATCTATGACACCAAAACGTGTGATCTGTATACGTGTTTAGCACTGACGTCAATATAACTGCTTACTAGATAATAATTAGAATATTCCAAAAGTTTTTTTTATTATTTTTGCTTGTTAAACTAAGTAGGTAACTTTGGGATATTATTTTCTCGTTATAGCCTTTTTTTATTAAAATACTGACGTAGTTTATAATGCAGATGACTTATTAAATAACTTGGCTTTGATTGTTGATATAACAATACTGTGTACACTGTAACGCAAAAAAAATATTTAAAAACTAACCAAACCCTGCACGCTAGAATTTCGTTTAAAGAATAAACAGTGTTTATTTCATTGCTATGTAAGGAAATGTGTCTAATAAGAGTATGTTCGAGTATAATGTTTCATTTCAATAAGTATTGCGCTCGCAAAGTTTTTTCAAAGTGTCCATTTTGTTTTATTTGACTTCACTATGACATTGTCATCATTTCAAAGCTAAAACAACATGCCGAAGTTATAAAAGGGACGTTTATTGAAAAGTGGGCTGTTGATGGGTTGCACTGATGGGCTATAAACACCCAGGGTAGTGCCAGCGTAATGCAACACCTGCGGCTCTACCATGAGTTCACACACTGTCCTCGACCGCTGACCTGACAATCCTTTAAGGCGAGGAAGAGGTGAGTGAAGCGTAGCTGTGTGAAATTAACCAATAGATTAGCTTAGCGGAGAAGAGACATTGGTTCATTTTCATATAACTCCGCTCCGCTCAGGGACCCGACCGCCTAACCGATCGCTTTGACTTCGTGTCTGGTTTATGACGTCATGTTGTCGTTTCGTGCCGCCTATAAAGCAATAGCGAAAGCTATATAGCCTTCAGCTTTTGATATTGCTTTCATAGGTGGCGCGAGGTGGCAAGATGACGTCATAAACTATACGCGTAGTCAAAGCGATCGGTTAGGCGGTCGGGGGGCAGTTCCTTTTCACCTTAATGGAGAGTCACCCTAAGCCCCGAACTTCACCAAAGTGGAGACGCGTGGAGATAAAAATAAGATTTTCCGTAATCAACCAATAAAAAGGAATAAAGGGGGTTAAAACAAATTCTTATTGGTTGTTCACGACACAGTCATCTCCTCTGTCTTGACTTCGCTTTGGTGGAGGACGAAAAGCGGAAACTCGAAAAAAAAAGTACTTGGTTCAGACACATGAAGCAACCCTTTGTATCAGTCTTCTGTGTCTTGGTTCTTATCTAAAGTCAAGTGCATGTAGTCTAATCTGTTTGTGTAATAAGCCTTACAGAATCGGGAACGAGAAAGAGGGTACGAAGTATACACGCTGTTCGCTAGCAAGCCTCTGAAGTAAACCAGTGGTTGGGTACAGATACAGCACGTTGGTAACTAGTGGAAAGATGGTCGGCTTTTAGCTTCATGGCCCTCTGAGTACTCATAAATGGAATCTGGGAGTAAAAAGCTAAGTGTATCCTATAACGAGTTATTGTACGCTTCCTATAAAGACACAAGCACTTATTATAAAAATGTTATTACGTACACGAGTTATAAAATTATGTGGATTATCTTTAAATCAATAAATGTTGTTAAGTAATTTTCCTCTAGATAAATCAAATACAAAAATAGGGATAAATTATTAGTAAAAGCAAATTTTTATAACGACTTACTGAAATCACCGATATCTTTTCTGATATATCAGTCAATATGTACCTATTAGTTACTATGTGTAAATCGAAGATAACGATTAAAATCTTTTGAAAAAGTATTGAAAAGTACGGACTTGCGAGATTTAAACATGAGATCTTGAAATGAAAAATGGCAAAAAGTATATTATGTAATTGAATAATATTTGTTGTATTATCTATGGGTATAGCTGTTTATTTAGGTACTTACCTAGAAATATGGGTAGAGATATATACATTTTACGCAAATGTTTTACGACTTGAACTCGAATATCTGTGGTTCTTATTACTTACTATCGAGAATTTTCAGTGTCAAAATAATATGCAAAATTCAAAATTCAAAATTCAAAATAATTTATTCAGTTTAGGCTACAAGTAGCATTTGTGAATGTCACTATGCCATCGGTTCGTAAGTATACTCTGGGCGGGAGATCTTGTATTGAGAAGAACCGGCAAGAAACTCAGCAAGTGTCCAGCTCTTTTCTCCCTTACAGCGTCAAAAATATTGGAAAAGGCCCTATCATAGCAGGACAATTTCCATTACAAATAAACACAAAAAATATATTGCAAATAATATCATCATCATAATTCAACAACATTTTCATATTGTACGTCAAACTATAACGCAGCACACTTATGTAGTCACATAATACCATTTCAAAGTTTCAAACTCGCACAGTCAAACAAAAGGACACGTGTACTCATAACCTTAATAAACACAGAACAAACGTTATCTACAAGAGAAAATTCCGCTTTTAAAAGCCTTAACATGAGGCGTCCTTAACTCATCTCCTCTGTTCTCCTCGCGATATTGTTGGCACGAATTTGCATTACAATAGTAACGCCGCGAATTCAATTATCTAGAAGCAGCCAAGTTTGAGGGAAACCGAGCCAAATGTGTGTATTGCGTATGTAAATAAGTTGCCACTGACAAAAAACTAATTACCTGCACACAAAGCCTTGGTAGGTGCTCCAATTTCAGCTGTGAGCTAACTAGCGAGATGCTCCATATTTTGTTGACAAAATTATTTATTGCATTAATGCAAGTAAAGCTCCTGGAAGATAGGGTACGGGGTGCGTTCGTGCAAGCTAAGAGGTGAGGTGGCAAGGTGCAAGCGGATAGTGAAAAAATATGTAGGGCTCAATGTTTTAGCATGTACCTTACCTACCTACCTAACGTCTTGGTTTAATATATTGGTGTCGCCGTAAAGCACTCATTCACAAGTCCAACCTCCTTTGCATGCTAGAACGATCGCGATCTCATCTGTCTTTTTTTAATTCATAATTATGTGGAAAGCCATAGCGCTTGGCTAAACGTAAATTTTGCCGTTACTATATTTAAAACTTTTTTGTAAAATTCTATCTCATGCATATTTATCATATGAGTTCTTTAGGTATTGTCATTTATCTGTTTTCGTTTTCACTAAAATAAAATATAATGTTGTCTAAAATTAAATTTAATTAATTAATTTGTCTGTCTGTAGCTTGAAGCTAATTAGTTTCAGCTAACAAGGACCCAACAGACATCAGGATAAAACAATACAAGTTAACATAATTATGTAAATAGCTCTGTTAAAATATAAAGTGTTTCATTCTAATAAAACTAAACGAGTTAAATTAAACACTTTTATAACTTTGTCAACTGTAAAAACACCTTAATTGTACATGTGTCTCATTTACCATAAATTACATACCCACACACGCTCAAACACAAAGCAGAACGTTCATCGCCATCATCATCATCATCAGCTCATTTTTATGTGCCCACTGCAGAGGCACGAGCTTTCCCTATGGATGGGTAGGGAGAACGGGCCGTAAACCACGCGGGCCCAGTGCGGATTGGTAGTTGTTAACGACTGCTAATGCAGCCGGGACCAACGGCTTTACGTGCCTTCCGAAGCACGGAGGAGCAAGATGATACAATTTTGGTCACACATCCGATGACCGGCCTTTACGAAAGTTGTGACCCCAGCACTCGCAGACCGGACGCGTTACCCACTGCGCCATCGAGCTCCTCGCAAAACCGAACGTTCGCGAGTCTGAAACTCAGAACCTGTGAAGTGCCGCGGCTCACTAAACATCAATCTACCTCGAGCAGCGAACACGGTGACTGTTACAATTTGTTTACCTGAGCACTTACTCACACGTTTCATTAGGAAGTAGGATAATTACTAACCGATACGGAGAAGTCGAGCTTGCGAAATAAGTAAGTTCTTACATGAACAGTGCCGTCATCCTAGCAACACGCATGAACTTGGTAAAATGGTACATTAATCAATGTAGGTAAGGCTAATCACTTATGCCTGCATCCGATACCTAAGTACTACCTTGATCTTAATACTTTACGAAGAATATTGTTAAAGATAGAATGAAAATGGCTTCGATCGCCAATTCAGAGGTGACATCGATTAATAATAAAATCTCTAAAACTAGGTCTAGGTAGACTATGCGTATAATAAGAGTTTATATGTTGTTGTATACTTTGATGTGGACTTGAATAAGTATTACGGATGCGGATATTTCAGTACAAGTCATTTATGCCTGAATAAAACTAAATGCCAAAGTCTGAGTACAAATACAGTAGTTGCCGTCTTTTCGTATATTATAATAATAAATAAATAACGCCTATTGTAAAACCCCGGTAATCACTCGCCCATATATTCGGAAGTAAGTAAGTAAGCAAGTAAACAGCCTAGAATTGTCCCACTACTGGGCAAAGGCCTCCATCCATTGAAATCAAGTCATCGCTACAATTGATGGGTAATGGCTTAATCACCACGCTTGCCAAATGCGGGTTGTTATCACAAACCCGGGCTATGCATCGAAAAATCCGAAATAGGTTTTGCCCGACCTGGGAATTGAACCCGGGACCTTCGGGTATCGGGCCGAGCGCTCTGCCACTCGGCCACAGAGGCGTTATATTCGGAAGACCTGGGTTTAATTCTCGGGTGGGGCAAAGTGTTTCATATTTCGCTGGCGAGCAAACCCAACTGCATCTGCAGTGATGATAGAGATAAGTAGGTACCTACTTTTCCTCAGCAGTAGGACAGTAGGTATTTACAAAGTGTATATAATATTATACGAAATCATATAATTATTTAAAACTATTATAACTACCTCTAGATTTCCTCAATAAAAGCTGGAATTGCAAGCAACACAATTAGGTAAGTACAGTGGCAGACCAAACAAATCTTTTATAAATATCTTATTAAAGCGTTTCACGTAGGTACCATATAATTACATATTTTCAATCAATGCCCGTAGCAACTCTTGCGTGATGTGAGCACTAACTCGGGAATTATTTTATTAGCTACTGTTACCATTATTTTCCAGAAAACAAACACCAATTATTTAAAAAATAAATAGTTAACCGTTTTACGCTTACTTTAATTGTTGTATTTAAAACAAACCAACATAAGTATGAGTAGGTATATTCACAGAAATATGATTTGGTTTTTTTTTATTTTCACTGATAGCGACCTTTTTTTAGTATTAAATTACAATGGAAAACATTGTTATGTTAATTTTTGTACAAGTTCCATATATTTTACCCGCCAAACTGCAATAGTTAATACTTATATACCTATTTCTTATTTAAATGTTTATTAAGCTCAGTTACATTTACTCGCTGTTGCTTAGGTTGCTCAAAAAACTCAATTATTAATATTATTTCAATAAAAGAACAACTTAAAGGAAATTCGTTTAGTTTTGTTTATATTTTGTACACTCCATCTCGAATGTAATGGAGCACACGGCGTAAATTACATAATGCGAACGCGAGGCGCATGGACAATAATGCGCGCACGCATTAAACACTGACCTCGTGCAAGTTCATTGTCGGCGCGGCGGCGCAATACCGACGATGCTTCCGCGAATGGGACCCGTTCCCGCGCCTGCAAGATACTCATCATCATTCATAACCCATATTATACATATTATAATACATTCATATTATACAACAAACGGGAAGCGCTTCGACCTTCAACTCATAATCTGATGTGAGTGACGCTGATGCAGTAGTTGGAGGAGCCACTACACGGAATCGTCCACTTGGGTACCTCTCATAAATATATACGAAAGGTCATCATCGTCATCACCATCAGCTCGTTTTAAGTCCCCACTGCTAGGGCACGTGCCTTCCCTATGGATGGATAGGGAGAACGGGCCTTATACCATCACGCGGGCCCATAGGGGATTGGTGGTAATGCATCCAACTGCTTTACGTGCCTTCCCAAGCACGAAAGATCTCGTAATGATAAATTCTTGGTCACCCATCCGATGACCGACCTCGCGAAAGTTACTTAACCTCAGCACTCGCAGACTAGGCGCGTTAGCCACTACACCATCAAGCTTCCCTAATTTTGTATTTAAGCATACAAATTAGGTAATTATGCATTTGCTTACAATTTCTATTTTACGAGAGATAGGTAATTACCACTGCTGTCGGAGTAGGTATACAAGAATGCTTATATTGTTGTTACGGCAATAGACTTTGAAGGGATGATGGTAGTTGTCTAGTGGCCAATATAGAGCAAATCTCATCAGCAACCAAACCGAGTGCAATAAATACCTCTCGGAATTGAAAAGGGTAAGATTTACCCACCAACCCACTTCAGCCCAGCGACACTACGCGCTAAAACGCTGAGTTATGGCCTTATCGCCCCTTGTGTTGCTATCTGCTCATTTTCATATGGGAAGACAGAATGACAGAACCCAGCTGTGGGATTTATATAAGCAGATCACATTGATAATAATAACGATCATAATACTTAAGTACCTACCTACGTGTTCTACTACAACTCTATAAGAAACATTTATTTGCGCATTACTTAAATGTAGTCTAAATAATAAATGCTTCATACAAATGGTATTTTATTTATAGAAAGAAAAAGCTAGGAAGCACTCGACCAAACGGGGACATATTAAGATATCATTGCCAAACAGATCATCCAATCAGTATTATCTGCCGATGCGGCCTTAGAACTGTTGTGCCGAAATCAATCCTAATAGCGGGGCGGCCGCGGCCGTGCGGCGACAAACGAATCGTGGTTAATGTGGCTCAATGTGCCTCAATGCCGGTGCCGGGGGTTAAGGCCGCCGACAAACTGCTGCTCAACAAACAGGCTGACTCATCTCAGATGTCATCTCATTACTGGACGCAGGAACGATGTATCCTTGACGCAAATATTGCCCCACCAATCATCGCATTTGTTGTTGATCAAAGGTTTATGTCTTATCTGTAAGTTGATGGACTGTGTACTATAATTGGAACAATCTTATTTATTTATTTATAATTTATGTACACACGAACGAATAGAAGGGACAACATAGTCAGAATAGACAAGTACATGGCGCTGCTTATTTCACATTGAAATTTCTTTCAGCAGGCCCGTAGAAGGAGAAGATACAAAGAAAAGTAGAAAAAGTGTGCACAAAACAAACAAAACAAGTATTCAAGGCTAAACATACAGTAAAATAGTTACGATACAAATTAAACATACATACAATAACGATGACATACTCAAGTGGAAAGATAGTACTCCTTTACGCGCTTCTTAAACGAGTAAATCGACGTGGACTCCCGAATACTGGGTGGTAGGTCATTCCACAGTCTGACTGCATGAACGGAAAAAGAATAGGAAAAGAAGTCGGTTTTATGGGAAGGCATATTGAGATTGAAGAGGAGGTGTGAGCGACAGGGAAACGTCTTACGTCGTCGCTAAATCATATTTATTTATTGACACACACTTATAAAATCAAAACATCATTTTAATACTGATAATCGTTACACCAATATTTAGGTACAGCCGCGAGCATTAATTAACATATATCCACTTTTGACCAGTTTCGACTTTCAACCATTTCTACAATAGAATTGTAAAAGTGTTAAATTGTTTAAAAGTTAATGCTCGTGACTGTACCTAAAACCTAACCTACCTCTACGAAGTCTACGAGAACTCTAAAACCGATTCCCATTGCCTCCAAAACAAACTTATATTAGCTAGTGTTACATGAATACAAGAATTAATATAGTTACCAAACTATTGTTCGAAAGTTTTAAAAACATTTGCTTTCTCTTCAAACTGAAAAGAAGATGGTACCTAGCCCCAGAGAGTTATAAAAAGTCTCAACTCCGTATACATTTATCTCAATGAGCGGTAGTCCAGGTTATAACCGTACTAGAAATGGTCATAAAAATAAAGAACCGTCTGTAAGCCCTAAACGGCACCCAGGTCAGCAGTAAGGAGCTGCGACGCTACCTTAGGTCTTTGCACTGAATATGTTGTAGTAACCCGAACTGTAAAAGGGATTCTGTGAATTGAATACAGGCCACCCCGTAATTGGCAAGTGTCATATATTTTATTTGAAATGCCTGTGTCCATATTAGCCCATTTGGCCCGCGCGGCCATACTAATTTTGTATGGGGAATTTAACAAGTTAATTTGAAAAATAATAATTTAAATAACCGCTTGATAAATCGAAAGGCTTCTATGTGGCACCTACCTACCTGTTTTTACATTGTTGTGCCTCGGTGGCTCGAATGGTAACTCAGTCCGATATCAGGGCGTCTAGGGTTCAATTCTTGTCGGGCAAAGTATTTGGATTTTTGATGCATAGCTCCGAGTTTGTGATCACCAACCCACATTTAGCAAGAACAGCTATACCATATTATGAATAAAATTTGGGACAGGATAAAGGCTAAAATCTTTACTATTAATAAAGAGGCAAAATTTGTTTGTTTGCGAAGGGTAATCTCTGGAACTACTTACATGGTCCAATTCCAAAAAATATTTCACTAATATAATACTAAGTACCTACACACGGCGGAAGATCAACCTACCCAAAACTGTCAAATTTCTACAATCAATTTTGAACTTTATTGTTTAGATATAAGGATCAATATTCATTGGAGAAATTTGACAGGTTTGGGTAGGTTGATCTGCCGCCATGTGTACATTCCTTGCAGGTAACTTAAGCTTTATTTTATTAATTTATGTATTATTTACAAGTTTATGTCACACATAAAAAGGTAACAAAATAAGGTCTACGGGTAAATGTAGTACAAGGGCGCTGCTTATTTCAGTTCTGAAATATCTTCCAGAAGGCCCGCAAAAGGAAACATTTTATAAGAGGTAGAAATAATGTGTACCTCCTGCAAATTTAAAATAAACTTACTTACTTAAATATTTATAATACACATACATACTAATAATTGCCTAAACAAAGGAAATTTAATATACAAAACAAAAATAAAAGGTTAAAAAAAAGAAAAAAAAAAGAAATCAATATACATAGGACGACAAAATCAACCGGACATGTGTCTCAGAATAATAACTAAGTTAGTTATTGTTCTGAGGGTAGTGTTCCTTCAAACGCTTTTTAAAAAGGCTGATGTTAATAGGAGGTTTTATTTAAAATAGTTTGCTTTTAAAATCTATATCTCCAATCCATATCTCAATCTAATCATCAAACTAAGCGGACGTGTTTCAGTGATCGTGCAATATATTAATTATATTATTCTAGTTTTAAATTAGCATTAGTGTGTTGTGTGAGAAAAACATTTGTGCGCGGACATCAAAACATCAAAGGAGGTCAAACATGTATTGTAACGAGTGCAGAGTTAAAATCAATGAAACTAGTTCACTAAAATGCAATAATTGCAACTCGCATTATTGCTATATCTGTATTGGAATAACACCCGAGCGCTCATCGAAGCTAAATGAGAAGGATTTGTCTTCCCTAAGATGCCCTTTTTGTGCAAATGTAAACATCCGACGACGTGCTGCTGCTTACGATGACACTCCGGTCGGCTGCAAGACCAAGTCGACTTTGACGCCGACCAACTCATCAAGCCCCTCAAAAGCTACTTCCGGGGGGGTTACACTGGAGGAGATAAGCGCGTTGTTAGATCAAAAACTGGCTCCAAACTCAGCTTGTATGACTAACCTGCGAACTGCGCTGAAAACTGAGTTGAAAGAACTAATAGTGGCTGAAATTAAGTCGGCTACTGACGAATTAAAGGTGGAGTTTACTAACACAACCGACTTTATCATCAGCGAACAAAAATACCTTAAATCGGTGATTCATGAGCAGGATAAAACTGTAAAAATGTTAGAGGCCGACAGAAACGCTATGCAAGCAGAAATAAACACATTGCGTGGCAGGCTGTCGATTTTGGAAAAAATATCACGTGAACATAACGTTGAAATACAGACGGTACCGGAAAATAGAAATGAAAACGTATTATCTCTGGTAAAAACATTGTGTGCAGTTGTCGATTATCCTATCCAGGACTCTAACATACAAGCTTGCCGTCGTGTAGCGAAGATGAACAGCTCGTCCAGCCGCCCTCGAAACATCCTTCTCAGCCTAACATCGTTGCGTCAACGGGATGAATTTATCTCGGCAGTCCATCGCTTCAACAAGGCTCACCCCAGCGATATGTTGAATACAACGCATTTAGGTATAGCGGGAAATAATCAAAGAATCTTTGTGTCCGAGCATTTATCGATCGACTGCAAGAAACTTCACGCTGAAACGAGAGCATTCGCCAAAACAAATAATTATAAATATGTGTGGGTGCGCTATGGTCGTGTGTACTTACGTAAAGATGACAACGCGAATGCAGTCCATATCAAAAACATTGACTGTCTAAGCAAACTACGTTAATATTTAGAAATTGTAGCGTAATTTATTTAAAGTAAGTTAATATCATAATATGGATACTTGGTTTCAGTTATTAACCAACAATGATTACGATTTATTATCAAAATGTTAACAGATTTCGTTCTAAATTAAATGACTTTTTTCTTAATGCCTTAAACTGTAACTTTGATATATTATGCCTAGCCGAAACAAATATAAATTCTAGTGTATATGACAGAGAGTTTTTAGATGTACGTTACAATATGTTTCGTAGGGATCGTTATAGTAGTTGTAGTAATAAGTCCGATGGTGGTGGTGTATAGCTAGGCTATTAGTAAAAAAATTAACACAGTTCGCCAAATTTATTGGGAGAGCCGATTTGAGGACGTTTGGGTAAGCATATTGCCAGTCAACAACAGCATGCCTATAATAAACATATGCGTTTGTTATTTACCGCCAGATATGTCTGTAGCGGAACTTGAAGAATTTTATATTAACTACCAAAAAACATTTTGAACAGTAAAGATAAAAATGAGTTTACACTCATAGGTGATTTTAATACTCCACACATGTCATGGTCAGCTGTTCATGGTTCAAACATGCTTACCCCGAGCGATTTGTCTAATCGGAAGTCATTTCTCTTGCAAGAAACTATGTCGATGTGTTATCTAAACCAATATAATAATATAATCAATAGTAACAATCGTTTACTAGACTTAGTACTTTCCACTTTTGGCCGTCTATACAATGAACTGGTTGCACTTAATAACAACATCGACATATTTTCAATGAAAATACATGAATTTAAAAAAATGTCCGGGAAATTCTTGGCTCGGCATCTCCCACTCATTAAGAAAACTTCATAAAGTTTATCTTCGTAAAATTTAAAAGTCAACATTAACCTAGAATAAGTTTTCAATTTGTTATATTTTTATTTTTTTAAATTTTTTTTTTTTTTTTCACCATTCCTATGTATTGTATATAATTAGTTTTTAATTGGATATAGTTGTAGATTAGGTAAACTTTAACATGGACGCTTATTATTAATCGTGTTGTGTACACATGTTTTGGATAGGAATTTAGCTCTTATACAATATATCATGCATTTTTGTTATTTTTTAATTTCTATCTGTTTTGTGTACCTAATAAATAAATAAATAAATAAATAAATAAATAAATAAATAAATAAATAAATAAATCTCAAATCCTCGCGGGAGAAGTCGCGAGTAAAGTTCTGGTTACTTATATTATACCTATATCTGATTTTATTTGTTCAAAGTGGAACCATACGCAAATTTTGTTTCGAACAAATTACAATTTAAAAAAGCATCGTGTGGGTTTCGAACCCCTCTGACAAACCGGGTCAGGTGCGCTTCTAATTAAGCTGATTGATTGTCAGCTAGAGGGTGCGGGTTCGAATCCCGCTCTTGAAAATTTCAACACTGATACTTAGGTACTTTATGGTTTATAATGAAAATCCATAATTATATAGTCAGTAATCCTTTGTTATCAGTTTTTATTCATCTTACCACAAATGTATTAAGTGAAACACCATTGGAGAGTGTGTTCGTCCCGGTGCGAGGCGTCAGGGTCGGCAATCAAGCGGCCTTCCCGAGCAGGCGGGTGCCACAATTACGCGGCATGCATTCCGGTCGTTACCCAACTCCTGACGCAGCACGCAGACGCTGATTAGTACAAAGACTTTGACCAGCCCTTTTCGACAAACACTCGAACAAAATATGTAAGTAGGTATCTACAAGAGCGTTTACGCCGCACACTAGCGCCGCCAATGAAAAAAAAAACATATCTAGTAATTAGAGATAGAAAATCAAATTATGCTCAACAAACTATCTGAATGAAGTAATTTAGCATTTTTACGTCACCTAATGAACACCTGACATGTTATGGTTTAGTTAAATATGGCGATAAAGTTAAAAGTGGCCGTAACATCTTATTTAACTAAACCATAACATGTGAGGTGTTCATTAGTTGACGTAAAAATGCTAAATTACTTCATTCAAATAGTTTGTTGAGCATAATTAGATTTTCTATCTCTAATTACTAGATATGTTTTTAAAAAAAAAAAAAAATCGATCGGCTACATAAGCCATCTTTGGGCGCACCAGCGCCACCAACCGACTAGGAGTCGAAGTGGTCGCCATGGCCGAAAACGGTCGGAATGATCGTCATCATCATCATCATCATCATCATCATCATCATCATCATCATCATCACCATGGTTTTTTTTCATTAGTGGCGCTAGTGTGCGGCGTAAACGCTCTTAAACCATTGAGTTTTACGTTGAGAATTTTCTATAGCAAAATAAATAGGGGCTGCGGCATTTCTACATGATATAAATTAACTTGTTTTAAGTAAAACATGAAGGGCGGTTTATCATCTTTGTTTAATATAAAATAACTGCGTTAATCGTATGTATCATCTTGCTTCTTTTCGGAGAGAGATTACTGATTGCCTCAAACTGCATTTTCAGTTTCACCGGGCTTTTTTGGGCTTATTCCACTCCGCTCCACGAAATCCTTCCACCCAGGCTCCAACGGTAATTTTATTATGTGTCAAAATTATTCCACCGGACTCCAAAGTTACTTTTAGGTAATTAGTGTTAAATATCATAATCGTCATAATTTCCGCATTGGATCTTTTATTTTAAACCTCATGAACCTACAATTTCGGTATGACGGTACCAAAATTGATTTGCACCCAGGTGGAATAAAAGTACCTAAGTAAATATTTATAGGTTTCATTTAGTAACCAAAATAATTTTGGAGCCCCAGTGGAACCAATGTATGGAGTAGTTTTGGAGCTATGTGTAGTAAAATAAAATTATTTTGGAGCCCCAGTGGAACCAATGTATGGAGTAATTTTGGAGCTCAGGGAATAAATTAAAATAATTTTGGAGCCCGGTGGAACCAATGTATGGATTGTCGCAGTTATGAGAACAATGGTTTTGGAGCGCAGTGGAATAAGCCCTTTTTTGGGGGCGGCGAGGTACTTAAAGGGTACCCAAGCCGTGTGACACGTATCACCTTCGGAGGTTTTCTAGAGGGAGCGGCATCACACACTTAAAAGTGCGTGTCCTCGTGCCCTACTAGATTCTCCGAAGGGTTCTATACTTATAGCACTACCACTGTTACGATAAATTTGAAAAGATATGTACAACGACTAAAGTTAACAGCTATGGTCCAAATAGATAGTAGGGATATAGTTATTGGCAAAGTTTAACAAAATGTCAGAATTTATTTATATAAGAAAACGAAAATTGGTCTTAAAAATATATTCTATAAAGTACCTATTTACAACATACCAATTACAATAACTACTGTTTCTTCTCCTTTTTTCTACAAATCAATTTATTACATAGCCTATTCAAAATATGTTTTAATAATTTATAAATTGCACAGATCAACCATACAAGCAGTATTATTGTTAAAAGAACGACACTAGCGACATCTAGGAGCAGCGCCTCGAACCACGTGCTACGCTTGGACGGCAGCGGGGGCGGCGCGTTGCCGTAACGCGCCACGTACTCCGTCCAATAGATGGCGCTCTCCATCACTGGCTGAGGACGATCGTGCCACAATTTAGACACCTTTTGAGCGGTCTGCTGCATTCTGCGAATCAAGACAGGAGAAATGTTTTAAGGTTTTCGTCGAATAGTTTAAGACTATAATATGACTAACGAATCTGAAATGTTGATATAGGTAAATTCATGTCTATATCTTGAATTTGCTAGCTCAAATACACGGTTGTATAATTTTGACTCGATCATCATTTATTTTCGAAAACACCACTAAAAAATCACTATTGTTGAAATTCATCATCATCATCATCTCAGCCAAAAGACGTCCACTGCTGGACAAAGGCCTCCCCCAAGATGGGGGGTATTTGCCATAATCGCCACGCTTGGCAGGCGGGTTGGCGATCGCAGTAGGTTGAAAGTAACCTCAGAGAGATGCTGCTGCCCATCCTCTGGAATGGTCCCTAAGTCGCCTTTTACGACACCCACGGGTTGAGATGGGGTGGTGCAATTCTTGAAATTGAATTGTTGAAATTACAACAAATTTACTTAATTTATATGCTTGGAAACCACTCTAATACATTGATAACATCAATATTCGTAATTTTGTAGCTGCATATTTTGATAACTAAAACCAATAAGTAGGTATTTTTTAATAGTAGTTTATGCAACTGTCATATAATGAAGGGTATTAAAATACGAGTGTGAGTTTATGAAACGAGCGCAGCGAGTTTCATAATAGTAACGAGTGTTTTAATACCCGTGTTATATGCAGTTGCATACACTACTTTATCTTCACTAATGCAATTAGTCAAACAACAAGAGTAAAAGCTGACAATAGTTTATTTATCATAATTGTTAAAATTTTGGATGGTACAATTTTGAAAGTTAATGTTAATTATTGATCCAGCAGCTGGAGCGGTCGCGGGGCAAGCAGTAGAGCTCGTAGACGGAGTTGGAATATTTATAATTACTTCATTCGTCTTGTTTTCTATACTGTTCAAGATCGTATTTGAGACTTGAATTTTATTCATTAAAGACTCATCAATGTAGCTTTCAGCCACAGTAGAAGACTTCCACCCCCCGTGTCGTTTCAGTGCGGTCAAATCACCACCGCTATCTATGAGAAGGGTCGCCGAGGTGCGCCGGAAGCAATGCCCCGTGTACAACGCTGGGTTAGGCAGATTCAAAAAACTTGCGATAGTTTTTCCCAGAGCACCAAATTTATTAATACCAGTTCTTTGAGCGACGCACTTCCCCGATCTATAGCTCAAGAAAAAGGCAGGGTTTCGACAGGGGGTGGGTCGAAGTTCCATGTATTTTTTACATACGGCATAGCAGTTGCCCGTCACAACGAAAGAACGATCTATTTTCGTTTTTGTTTTCGAAACTTTCACCATGATTGTACTGTCGTCTATGTTAGAGACTTCATCGAACTGGATGTTGTATAGCTCTTGCCTTCGGCATGCCCCCATTATGCCGAAGATTAGTGCAACCTGTAACAATAAACGATATAATAAGCTTGAGGTACATAGCCAAGGCAAAAACTATGATTTATGAAGTAGTAAAGTGTAGGTACCTACTACCTAATTTATACACAAAGCGCTTAAACGGAGTGTCTAGATAACTTGCGTGTGTAGTACGTAAGTACTAGGTAGATTAAATAACAGAACTAAAATACACTTACCTTTTCAAAAAGATACAAAATATCTGGTGAATCTTTCAGGAACATCTTTATTTGACCTGATGTAAACGTCAAGGACTTTTTTCCTTATGTCCTTCTGAACTGCGATTCAGGAACGCTATGACTTTTGAATACTTCGTGATATCAATATTGTTGTAGATACTCAGTGTGGACTTGAGCATAGAATATTTAGCCCACATAGAAGATGGCTTGAATTTGTCGGAGAGGTCTTTGAGATACACAAGAATGACATTTTCAGAAAATGATGTAGTTTTCTTTTCGATCTTCCATGCCAAAAAGTTATTATATTCTTTTTCATATAATTTTCTAGATTTTTCTGGCAAAAGATTGTGAGTTACTTTTGTTGCCAATTCTAGAATATCCGGAGGCGTACAAATATCATCGTCGCTGTCCATTTTTAACTTTTAATTTGTATTTTAAAAACAAAACACATTGCGAAACATTAAATTCACGCGTACGTGTATTGTCACAGTGAACTTGCCGCCATTAAAATCTAACCAATGAGAGCGCAGCTGCGCGCGCAGGGCCAATCAGGAGCGAGCGCGCGCTGTTCTTTTTTTATTTAATTGGCACAAGATCTTACCAAAGAGTTTTGTGTATGTAAGTTTAGTAGTTTCGACGAAGTTTTCACGTATAACCCAACTGTTTTCAAAAGCCAGCCTAATATCAAAATTTTATACAACTTGTATGAGGATTTTGACATAAGGCTCGCCAGGTTAATTGGTCGCGTTTTATTGATGTTATAATGAGATTTTACGATATCGATGTGGATATTATACCATCATGTGAAATTGCTTAAATTGAGTGTTTTGTTGTCTGCGCTATAACAGTAAAAATTATAAGTCAAGTATTGGAAACATAAGTAGAATGTTACAACATTAGTGTAGATAAATATTTAAATATTTACAGATAATTAGATTAGAAATTGCTTTGCTAATCTAATTATCTGTAAGAGTAGGTACTTTTTCATACTGCAACGCAGATAGTTTATGTGAAATGTGAAACATGACATGATAGATAATATTTTTTTGTAAATGCAATGTGGATGCACGGTAAACACGCAAGACTCCTATAAAAACAAATTATTAATAAAAAACACAAACAGGAAAGTTCAGTGCTAAAATGTAATGTGTGATTAAATGTAATTAATGTAATGTGTGTATAAATGTAATTACCCGACTGCGTCAGAAGGAGGGTAAATAAATAAATATGGACCATCGAATTGAAGGGTTTTGGGGGGGGAGGATAGCCCCCCTAAAAGGGGGAGTTGCGATAATCAATAGTTACGAAGAAAATTCAAAGTGAAGTTTTAAGTTAGGATAGCAAATTTAGTCGGAAGGGCTATTGATTAAGGACCCACGATGAGAGTGGAGAGGAAGGAAACCCGCACACCAAACACAACAACAGCGAGCACGAGTGCATGACACAATGAAATAGAGCGATTCCGCAGACGCAGTGTTCCTGTAAACCTGGAACGAGTAGCATTCCACTACGACTCGGAAATAGATTATTGTGCCGTAACAATTGGGGAAATAACAACCATTTGTCAATATTTTAAAGCATTAAAATACAGCGGTGAATCTACTAGATTATGTTGTGTTGGTGGTAAAGTAAAATTGCCACAATTAATAATTTATCAAAAACAATAATTATGGTATATACTAAACCTTGAAAGTGGGCATGAAATTTTCCTGTACAATATGCGTTGCGCCAAACGACGTCATTTGAAAGCATTTGTTATATTTTTGGATGTTGGCCAAGAAATGTTTAGAGTAATTTCCCACCCCAGCCGATAATGTTTAAGTTTTGACCATATTTTTCACCAATACATGTAGGTGATACGAAGTTCACCGGGTCATCTAGTTTAATATAAAAAAAGTACTGATTATCACAATCTGAGATTTTTCATAAAGACTCTTTAGGCTAAAGCCTTTAATCATAAAAATTGCCGTTAACCAATTCGATGGTCCATATTCGTTTTTTCTACAATATCATTTAAAGTTGGACCAAAAATCATGAAAACGAGTGGCGGACGGCATTTAGTTGATATCTTATAGTTTATCTAAATTATAGTAGGTACCTCTGATTTTGTCTAAACAATCACCAATGTCTAAACTACAAACCGTCCGTTTCACATTTTTTTTTTTTATAGAGACTGCTGATTGCTACAGGAGAGAGACTGCTGATTGCCATTTTCAGCTTCACCGGAGTTTTTTGGGGCGGCGAGGTACGTAAAGGGTATCTCAAGCCGTGTTGAAACGAATCACCTTCAGAGGATTTCCGGAGGGTAAGGCATCGCACACTTAAAAGTGCGCGTCCCCGTGCCCTCCCAGAGTCTCCGAAAGGTTCGGATCAGATCGGTTCACATTTTCGATTTATCAATCGGTTTCAAATTAACGTTAATTAAAATTAATCACGATACGACTTTTTACAAAAGTCAGAAAAACCGCTAAGCGAATAAAAAGTAGGTACACACGGCGGCAGATCAACCTACCCAAACCTGTCAAATTTCTCCAATGAATATTGATCCTTATAACTAAACTTTAAGGTCAAAATTGATTGTAGAAATTTGACAGTTTTGGGTAGGTTGATCTGCCGCCGTGTGTACTAGCGCTTTCGGGCGACGCGACGCGACACGGTCGAAATGGCGCGTTTCATTTTTATATTTGCACATGTATTACTGTGTAAATATATAAATGAAACGAAAAACTTACTCTGGTGACGTGAGATCCTTTATAGTTTCAACTAAGTTAGCCGAGGTAACACTAGCGAAGAACAGTGTCTTGGCGAAGCCGGCAGCCGTGGCCGCCGCCGCGTTTGCGTACTGGTCACCGAAGAAGGGCATCGTCACCATAGGCTTGCCGCAGTGGACGGCCTCGGAGATGCTCAGCATGCCGCCGTGGGACACGAACGCCAACACCTTCGGATGACCTGCGGATTGCATATAACGGGAGTAAACGCTAAAGCCTTTGTGATGTACAAAGGCGTTTGCGAAAGCTCAACTATAGGCATATATCACACATACATTTTTTAGGGCGACGCATCGCTAAACAATTAATCTAATACGGAGCGTTTGCGCCCCGTACCATAAGAAAAACTGTTTTTTTTTCCTTCCAATTAAAACTACAAATAAGTTTTTAAAATGAACTAACATATTGAAGTGTGTGTTAAGACTAATCTACTAAGAAAATTTAGATGCTTAAATCGGTCTGCCGGTAAAATGCAAATCTATGTTTTAAAAGATATTTTTTTCTCTGTTATAAAAGTTACCAAATCGTGTTTCCGCAACTAGCAAAATTAAGTCAATTAAATGAAAAATCATGTCATCAAATATCACTTTCATATGTTTTGTAATTGTTGGGAAAAATCATGATCCCCACGTAAATTTCCAATGCGTCGCCTTAAGCACCTGTGTGATGCACCAGCCAGCCGTGGCCGTGGTCACAGACTGATTTTTATGACGAAACGCCAAAATTTCAAAATATCTAATGAGGATTTTATTGTCAAACTGCAAATAATAACATAGCTTGGGCTTGTTTCAGATTTTATTCAATTTTTTTAAATATTTGCGAAACAAATTGAACCGTAACAACGAAATTTTATAATCATCAGGGTGCCAACTGCGAGTTTCATTCGCCATTCGATCACGTTAACGAAAACGAGAATGTGTATGGCAAAATGTTAACTCCTCTCGTGTGCCGCCAGGAGGCGCTGCTTCAATGGCATACTAATTTACGTTTTCGTAAACGTAATCGAATTAATACGGATAGTAAATAAAACTCACCCTGCTGCTCTTTATACAAGTCGTGCCGTCTACAATAATACGTAAACGTGCTCTCACGTTATTTATTAGTAATTATTGTAAAAAAATAATATTATTAATAACACTTTAAAAATTCTAAAAATTTTAATGAAGATATTTTTATTTATTTATTTAAAGGAGGGCTCCTTTAAATAAATACACTTATCTATATATAACTTTTTTTGACATAGCTTTTAACTTGTTAATAAACCGAACGTAGCGCTCGGTCATCATCAATAACAAACCAAATACCTAGGTACATAAAGCGACGCATTGGAAATTTACGTGGCGGGGATCTTGATTTTTCCCAACAATTACAAAACATATGAAAGTGATATTTGATGGCATGATTTTTCATTTAATTGACTTCATTTTGCTATTATATAGTTACAGAAACACGATTTGTCAACTTTTATATAACAGAGAAAAAATATCAAAGTAACCTCTTTTAAAACAGATTTGCATTTTACAGGCAAACCAGACTGATTTGAGCATCAAAATTTTCTTAGTAGTAGTAGTATTACGTTTACGCCGCACACTAGCGCCGCCAATAAAAAAAGAAACATATCTAGTAATTAGAGATAGAAAATCAAATTATGCTCAACAAACTATCTGAATGAAGTAATTTAGCATTTTTACGTCACCTAATGAACACCTGACATGTTATGGTTTAGTTAAATATGGCGTTATAGTTAAAAGTGGCCGTAACGTCTTATTATATAAATAATAAATAAATAATAAATAAAATATAAAAAAAAAACATCTAGTTTTTTTTTTCATTAGTGGCGCTAGTGTGCGGCGTAAACGCTCTTAACACACACTTCAATATGCTAGTTCATTTTTTTAAATAATTTGTAGTTTTAATTTGAAGGGAATAAAACCGTTTTTCTTATGGTACGGGGCGCAAACGCTCCGTATTAGATTAATTGTTTAGCGGTGCGTCGCCTTAATTAGAATTCGAACTTCAAACTGTTTCAAAACAGTCATAGGTATAATAGAGTCTTACTTCAAGCGCAACTCACATAAAACATCCAGTTGCGGGAACCACTTCTTCGTGAGGACATTGTCGTGATTAGGGAAAGTGTCATTCTCCCACTTGAAGAGGACCTTCTGCGGGATCTGGTGGAACGCGTCCAGGAACTGCCTCAACATGCGCTGGGACATGCCGCTGCTGAGCAGGTTCGAGCCGAAGCTCACGTAAACTGCCCCGTGCTCTGCGGTAGACAGAAACGCTTCCACGTCCTGCAAATTATCATTTAAACGGGTCGTTAGGCCGTTCGTACCAGGAGGTGTTTGTACCACGATATGAACGGCCTATTCCCCATTTATATAAGGCCATTCATACCGTGGTACGAATGGCCTAATGACCTATTTAAACAGTCATTGTTGACATGGGGAAACAGACGCATGTCTAAAGCGGGGCAAATGGACACAGGGCACAGAATAACTAATAGTAAATAGGTACTACCGCACCGCACAAGGTACCTTTGCGGAATAATAAGCAACGTCTTTGAAACAAAGTTTTAAAGTAGATATTATGTATTTGTTCATAAGATCAGCATAGCCACTAACACTAACTAACACTCAGTATGCAAATAGTTTGATATCGGCTATGACGACCTCCTTGGTCGAGTGGCTTGCACACCGGTTTTCATGGTGTCGCCATCTCTGAGGTCCCGGGTTCGATCCCCGGTCGGATCAATTTAGAAATACCTGTTTTTCTAAATTGTTTCGGGTCTGGGTGTTACCTATGTATTTAAGTATATTAAGTATGTTTATCCGTTGTCTAGTTAACCATTTTAACAAGTTTCTTAAGGAAGCTTTTCTTGGGGCTAGATAATTGGTGTGAGTGTGGGAAACATTTATTTATTTTATTTATTTATTTTTATGCTAGCCATCTTCGGGCACACCAGCGTTCCGACAGGCGTCCGCCACGACCGAAATTGGTCGGACCAATCACCATCATCATCATTGTACTCAAAGTTTGACAAGAGGTAATAGAGGTAGTTTTTAAATGAGTTGAAAGAAATTCAAAAATTTATCATATTACCTTCGGCACTGATTTCGGTTGAGGAACGTGAAGACCACCTATTTCCAGCAGTTGCGGCGCTAGCAGCCGCGCCCCCGTAATGGAATGGTGCTGGTAAGCGAAAACCATCTTCATCCGATCCTTCGCAATGCAATCCACGTTCAGCGGAACATTAGGTAAGTGCTCCGAGAACACCTCATACATATTCCTATCAAAAAAGCTTCTCTTCACGGCTTTATAACTAAAGTCCATAACAGCTGCCTCCAACTTCGATAGCAGAGACGGATTCGGTCCTCCGTTTGTAAAGAAGCTAGAGTCTGCCGCGAAATCGAACGGGATCCCCAACGCCGGGTATGTGGACGGCAGCAAGACGTGCGAAGTTATACCAATGATAGGAGCGTCGTAATGAGCCGCGGCGTACAACAGCGCGCAGTCGCTCACGAACTGCTCCACAAACACAACGTCGTAAATATTCCCCTCATCTAGATGTGCCTTCACGTCGACGTTCGTTAATAAACTTTCACAGTCCAGTCGCACAAAGTGCGGAGTCTTCGTCATGAAGTGTTCAAAATTCCTCCAATGTGAGAAATGGGGGCTTCTATCTTCATACATTTCTAACGCGGTAAAGTTCAGACGCACGTCTCGTTTCAAATCGACAAACCTCAAATTAGGTATATGCCGACTGTCAGGAAAATTGTTGATAACTGTAACGGAGTGTCCACGAATCGCCAACTCTTGGAAGAACCTTTGGAAGGCCATATAGTGGCTTCGCAGCGGCAAAGAGATGATAGCAAGTATACTAAATGTGGTCGCATAGTGCGATATTATTAAAACATTAAGTATTATCAGAGTCGCACGCATTTTGAGGTTAACGACCGCGCAATTTTATTACAAGGAAACAAGGCAGACTGTTCGCAGTCGACCGCGCGCCACGGTCTGTCATTGACTGACGACCGACCTTGTCTGTCCGATGATGCCGGCGCCGCCGCATTAGCCGCATCACCTCGGCCTTACCACAAACAAAGAGACCCCAGAAGGTAACGTAAGCTTAATAATACCGTGCTCGAGCAACGCACACAGACAACCTCTCACGCACACGCAATCTCGAACCATCTCAAAGCGATCAGCAGTGCTTTTCTCTATGCTAAGCAAAACAGCGTCGACCTCGACATTGAACTCGCTCATAACTTGCAAACGAATGTAGACTGTATTACTATTTCAAAGTAGGTTGAAATTCGTTTGCAAGTTATGAGCGAGTTCAACGTCGAGTTCGACGCTGTTTTGCTTAGATAATAGCGCTGCAGAGCGCAGCTGTTGCGAGTAGGGTTGCCAACCCTACTATATATAATATAGTATCCAATTTTAGGTGTCTAACTATTAGAATAAATATTATTAAAGGGATTATTACCATGTTTATTGTAGTGTTTGAGCTTCCGATATTTATTCTAATGTAAGTGACCATGATAGTTTAAAAAATTATATTAACTACCTACTATTATTTTAAAAATATATTATAGTAGGCGAAACTACTATATTTTTACTATAGTTTTCTGTGATGAACACAAAGTGGAAAAATGAGCGCAACAGAGCCAGTATCGGTCTGATAAAAGCAGAGTTAATGGTGTCTATTATCACAATCTAATTTAAAGTTACAATTAAAATTAGATTGTGCTAATAGTTACGAAGCGTTCCTTAAAAATAAAATTCTATTAATAAAAGCTCAAAGCAGCCAAATATATTCATTTAAGAAATAAAATAAATATTTTTTAATAAACTAAATACTTATATTTTTTATAAAGTTGGCAACCCCAGTTGCGAGATTACGTGTCCATGAGAGGTTGTCTGTGTGCGTCCCTCGAGCCCGTTTGTATGAAGCTTACTTACTTAATGCAGCCTCCTTATGTTGTGGCCCTACCATGTTCTCTCTCATCATAGGTCTAACACAACCGGTTCTAATATCGGCATTTCATTCACGATTATATTTACCGCAACCTCGACAGAGATGTAAACGTAACTGTTTAGTGTGAATTGTGTGAGTTCGAATGAATCACAATTCGTAATACAAGATCATGGTAAGGCCTTTATCTCGTTCAACTTCTCGTAAACAACAAACTTCAACGAACAGCTAATTAATTTAATTGATAAAAGCAATTCGTTATTTGAACAAATTGTTAACATAATATTATCAGTCTTTTTAAATATTACCAACAAAGCACTATCATTTGAAATTATCTAATCGCAGGACTTGTTTATTTTGTTTATTTCTGTAAAACAAGAAACATCTTTTTTTTTAATTTTTAGAGCGTTTACGGCGTTAATATGGCGTTATAGTTAAAAGAGGCCGTAACGTCTTATTTAACTAAACCATAACATGTGAGGTGTTCATTAGGTGACGTAAAAATGCTAAATTACTTCATTCAAATAATTTGTTGCGCATAATTTGATTTTCTATCTCTAATTACTAGAAATGGTTTTTTTTTCATTAGTGGCGCTAGTGTGCGGCGTAAACGCTCTTAAAAATAAATGAGGTAACTAACTAATATTTAAAATAAACAAACACTTGAGTCAAAGACTGAAAGGTTGATTGGTGTAATTATAATAATAGATGGGTTGTGCTGATTGTAGATATTTACCATACACAATTTATACTAGCAATCAATAACAATGCGTTTTTCACAGATCCTTCATATTAATTATTTCTGTTGAAACACTTAAATGCTTTTTACATTTTTTTATTGTAACAGATTTAGATAAGATGATGGTAGCTGCCACATAGGCGGACTAAAGAACAAGCTCTACCAACAACTAAACTGAATCATAAAAGTTGCTGGGAATCGAACCTAGGACCTCTGGGTCTAAGGTCGATGATCTTATCACTGGCCCATAGAGGCGGTTCTAACTAAATCTGAAACACGCCAAAACAAGTTCTTGGCTGAAATAGCTAAGCCAAGTACTATAAAATTGAATTAATGATGTTAGTTGATTATTAAAAAGTAAGAGTGAAATAGACATATAGCATAAATTTATTCATATTTTTATTGGATAATAAATATTATCTTATAATTTAAATTACAATAATAGTAATAATTACCACTTATATACAATGGCTAATTAGAACAGTCTCTTCTGCACAATATACAAGCAGACAGCTAAGAAAAACAGGAATGCAAAGAACATGATTACTTTATCAGTGAACTCTCGACGGCCATACTTCGTCAGCAACTTACTGGACTGGGATATTGTGCTCGCTGTGTTTTGTAATTCTGATGTAGTACCCTAAAAAATATTTAACATTAATACATTACATACATACATACACAACATTCTTGCGTCCTTCTCCCAGAAAGGGACAGACGGACCATCAAAATCACCAATTTTGAGTACAGTCAACAGCAAAAGTAGATGATGTCTACTAGATTTCAAAATGAAGTTTCGATACCTAGTGTAAGTCGGTATTTTCTATATAACTACAGTCAATGTCTGCAGGTACTAGTAGACACTCGAAGGTTTTTCGATATGCGTTTAAAAAGTTTTGATTTTCATACTGATTTCATATTTTGGAACTTGACCAACCCTTGAGTTACCTTTGCTGTTGACTGTACATTCGCCGCTAGTGACCTTGACGCCACATTTAGGATACTTAATCAAAATAGGAATCGAAGTTGGATTAGACAACATCAGTAATAGTTTGCCAGTCGAACACTTTCTAGGAACTTTTGTGGGGTCTTACGACATGCACGGCAAGTTAGGCAGCTAATACATTATTTTGACATCCCAGATCAGTATTATTACACTAAGCATGCATAATTTTAAGCATCATCGTATTCATCAGTCCATTTATGTGTCCCATGCTAGGCTTAGGCCTTCTCACATGAACAATAACATATGGGGACATCGGGTTAAGTTAGAAGTGCTGAACCACAGGCAAAAAATATATGTGTAAGTTTTTTAATAAACCTTGTCAAAGATCATGTCAAGATCAAGATCTAAAAAACTTACATGCACTGCCGAACTAGAAGAGACCAGACTGTCAAGTGTATCCTGACTTCTTTGCGTAGTGTCTGCCAGTTGCCTACTGATAGACAAAAGTTGTTCTGTGACACCTAAAAACAATTTAAATATAAATAATTAAAATATTTGTCTCTACTCTTGTCTCATGACAAGGGGACAATTTTATAAAAACCCATCTAAAGACTACCAAGAATTAACATCATTGTAAGAGTTAAATAAGTAGTAGTAAATAGCCAATGACTGCACCACTGAGCTGGGCAAAGTTCTCTATTACGTATTGAAATCAAGTCATCACTACAATTAATGGGAAAAGGCTTCCATGCTTGCCAAATGTGGGTTTGTGATCACACACTTTGCCACACAGGACCTTCGGGTTTCAGGGGTAGATTACTATTATGGTTTCTGTGGTAGAGTTAAATAAAAAAAGTCAATTATGCAAAATACATAAAGTGTTTGAATGGTAATCTTTAATCACCAGTGATTGGAGTGGGTAATGCTATTCCTCTCAGTCAAATCTTTATCCTAATAAACATAGACTTGCATTCATTATTATAAATGAACATTTTGAAAACTTTCTTTCAGATGTTTATATAATTTTTAACGCAAATTTTGTTGCGAACAAATTACAAAAACACAAATGTTGAAAAAATTTCTACGAGCAGGGTTTGAACCTGCACCCTTCTGACATACCGGGTCAGGTGCTCTTCCAATTGAGCTATCGTGGTTCTAACCAGCCCGCCGAAATTATTCAACACTATTTACTTTTTACTTTGAAAGCCAAAGGCGCCCATTCAATGTTAACAACTACCGTCATTAACATCCGATCATAATATTTTTACAAATACTAAAGATCAGTTAAGAAGTAGGCAAGCTATTTATAAATGTTTATATAATTTTTAACGCAAATTTTGTTGCGAACAAATTACAAAAACACAAATGTTGAAAAAATTTCCACGAGCAGGGTTTGAACCTGCACCCTTCTGACATACCGGGTCAGGTGCTCTTCCAATTGAGCTATCGTGGTTCTAACCAGCCCGCCGAAATTATTCAACACTATTTACTTTTTACTTTGAAAGCCAAAGGCGCCCATTCAATGTTAACAACTACCGTCATTAACATCCGATCATAATATTTTTACAAATACTAAAGATCAGTTAAGAAGTAGGCAAGCTATTTATAAATGTTTATATAATTTTTAACGCAAATTTTGTTGCGAACAAATTACAAAAATTACAAAGCCTTTGGCTTTAAAAGTAAATAGTGTTGAATAATTTCGGCGGGCTGGTTAGAACCACGATAGCTCAATTGGAAGAGCACCTGACCCGGTATGTCAGAAGGGTGCAGGTTCAAACCCTGCTCGTGGAAATTTTTTCAACATTTGTGTTTTTGTAACTTTCTTTCAGATTATGATGAAAATACCTTAAGTGCACGTTTTTTTTTATGAGAAGTTACAATGAATACTTCTTAATAACAGTTTTTTTATGAACAATCCAACAGCTTTAGATTATTTTGAAAGATATCTTAAATTTAATGATTTTAGCTATCTCTGATCACCTATCAGCTTTTTCAGAATTGTAAGTGTATTTATTTCATGAAGATAATGTTATAGTGCTAAAAACATTACTCACCTGTGGACATTTTGAGCAGTCCATCTCGGTCTGATTTCTTTTTCCTTTGTTTCACTCCAGACTCGTCATTTTCTGTAGGTTTTAAAAGCTCCTCTCTTTGGGCCTTCTCTATAGCAAACATGGTAACTATATTGGCTTCTTTGAATTCTTTTAACAAACTGTAAATAACATTTAGGTTTTAACAAAATTAAGGTGGATTTAGGAACTGTTCTGAAGGTACTGTATAATTTTCTGTGTGATACTGCATGATTTTTAATTCAAATCAAATCATTACTTCTTTCGTTATCTCAGGTAAGTCAGTACGTATTAATATATTTTACCCTGCCAGCATATGTCTCTGAGACTCCAACTCTATAACGTATTTTTCATCACCACTGTCTTTTCCATACAGCTCGAGGCTCTCTAGCTCATCCCGCAACAAATTAATCATTGCTCTTCCTTTTTCATTTAGTTCATTAAGAGTTTCCATGGAATCCCTACATTCCAAAATGTCCTGTTGAAAATATTTTGCTCAGTAACATTAAACAAAGAGAATAACTACAAAATATATTAACGGGAATTCTAAAAGAACTTAGTATGTCTTTTTAATCCAATCTCTAGATATACATTATTCATAAAAGAAAGCAACATATAAGTATTCATATTTATAGAATAATAGATTTACCTGAATGATAGCCTTTACTTGAAAATGATATTTTGCCAACTTCTTGACATAATTTTGGTATACAACATCAGGATCTTCTAGTTTTGTAAACAATTTTTGGTAAATTTCCGTACTGTTAATGTCCTTTTTAGTATTTATTCTAATCATTGTGCTTGTATCTGATTTTAAAGTGGTTTAGTAAAATTTTCAGCTGTTCGTAGATTTTTTCTGTGAAATAAAACCTGATCTGATGTCAATTCAATTCAATTTCTTGAAAGATGGCTCTCGCTACGATTTAGCCAGTGTCTAGTTTTAGGGCAGGTTATTAGTGTCTTGACATTGTCCGTAACTCTGCATAAAACTTTATTAAGCGTTGTGCTTGTACAAGAAATAAAATGTATAACACTGAGACCCAATTTTAATATGATCGATCTAATGTCTGACAGCCAGACATAAACAACCATAGACAGCTGATGAGCTGACAGTAGACAGAATAAAATGAGAACACTTTTCACTTAAAAGAAAAAGGGATCTTAACTTATACAGCCTACTCTTTAGCTAGTTTCGGATTATTAACGATTTAAGTTTAAATAACACCTTTGGCTTTAATGAGACTTTGCTCAAACAACTTTTTCAGTTTACTTATATTTAAATTTTCTTATTCAGTCAATTTATGATGATGATGATAAACCACGTATTTAGAAATCAAACAATTTACACATATTTGATTTCGACTGCTCAAGCAAGAGTGACTGATAAATATAATTTTGGATTATTAAAAAATATTAGAGTAGGCATCCACTGCACCTGGTGTTAGACAAAAGCAAATCCAGTTGCGAAGACAGCTAGTGGAGCAGAATTGTGCCTCACTAGCCGACCTCACTTTGCTGACTCACAAGTTTCTGTAACAAGGGTTTATCATCACAATTAGAAAGTCCACTGCTAGATATAGGGCAATCCTAATGCATGCCACTGACCCCGATCTTCTACTTTCTTTATCCTATTTTTCGGTTATAGTCCTGCGGCTGACCCTGTTATGGTTAAAACAAATTCATTAAGCAATCCATAACTTATGGACCAAATGATATTTAGGCAATAATTTAAAGAAGCTAGTTATATAATACTAATATTCTTATTAATCGCTATGTTCACACCAAAAACATTTCTTTGGATTTTAATTAGGTAGGCATATTTATTTTTAAGTTGTTGTATGCCTATGAATGTCGATACTCACTTACCTCATGAACTATCAACATCAAACTCTTCTTCGTAAATGTTATCATTGAGATACAAGGCGTGGTACCCCGTGGTTTTCCTCAGGGGCTTTCTACACGTCGGACATATAGGGCTCATGAACAAAGCTTTCTGCAAGCATCGTGTGCAAAAGACATGTCCACATTGCGTAGAAGATACGGCTTCATTATTTATCTTGTTGAAGCAAATGGGACATCTTATTTTCAAATACTTGTGGCACGTCTTTGTTTGCTATATACAAAGAAAACCTTATAAATACTGACTACAATTTATATGTTTATTAAAGAGGATGTTTATGTAGGTGGAAAAAGTTGTCATACTTTTGGCATCTTTGCTTTTTTAGTATTTTTCTTCCCTTTAGCTTTTTTTCCTTTAGCAACCGCATTCTCAGTCTTCATTAGAATTTATATAGTAAAATCTGATACAACAACAACAATAACAAAATCACAAATAATTTCACAAAGTAAAAAACATTTTGAAAACAACTTCAAAGAATTGACAGACGTTTTGCAAGCTCAGCAAAGCGTTAAAGTTTCTATTCAAGAAAATAATTATCTGTTGAGCTTGTGGTATAATTTGTCTCTAGGAATCTCCAAATCATACATACAGCGTAATGCTCAGACAGCATAGGCTTAAGAAATTAAAACTAATGACATGGATTTTAAACAACATGAAAAAGAACTAAATTCTTTGTTGGCATTTCAGTTAGTAAAAAAAATGGTTTCACGTACTGCCTTTGATTCCCGATTGCGGCAACAGGCAACTCGCAACTAGCTGTTTCCATAGATAACCTAAATAAAATGCGCAGACATAGCAACTCTTTTTGCTAGTTTCGACGATCATCAGTTTTCAACAGTTTTCAGTTGATGATTTATAATAAAATAAATAAACCTTTTCGAAACTTTCGCGTTTAATGTTCACGGCTGACTGATCAGCCTGTGACCACGGCCGTTGTAGCTCGGTCGAAACGTCGGGTATAAAGAAGGTATGAAATCTTTTACTAATTAGTTTGCGTTAATCCCCTTTTAAATTAATCTTTATTCAAGTAAACTTATTAGATAAGCGCTTTTATAGTATTCTAGTACCTATCTCAAAATGTATACATGTAACTAACTAGAATTTTGAAAAAGGACAAAGTGTTGAAAAATTCCACGAGCGGGATTCGAACCCGCACCCCATGACATGCCGGGTCATGTGCACTACAACTATGCTATCATGGCTCAATCCAACTCGCCGAAATTAATCAAAACTATCTACTTTTACAGTATTTTATAAGCCAAAGGAGCCCTATTCAATGTCTAAACTACGTCATCAACATCCGATCTTAATATTTTTACAAACTTAAGTAAAGATCAGTTAAGAATTAGGCAAGCTGTATTTATGATTATTTACATATAATTTTGCGCAAATATTGTTGCGAACAAAGACATCAGGTCAAGTGCACCTGACCCGGCATGTCATGGGTGCGGGCTCGTATCCCGCTCGTGGAAGTTTTTCAACACTTTATCTTTATTCAAATTGTAATTACGAACAGCAACAATATTTGCGTAAAATTATATGTTAAATTTGTACTAATTGTGTCAACTTCTACTGCATAAAGAAATCAAGGAAATGATGAAAGTAACAAAGCAATATCGCGATCGTAAATGCATTTTATTCAATACAAAATAAGTAATTATGAGAATCCCTCGTGAACAAATGTAAATTTGGTTTTTGTAGTTCTGGAAGTATGTTCACACTTGGTTCTCAACAATTTCACTAGTTTCTTTGGTCCACAGCAATATAACTTCAAATGATCGCTGTAACAAACAAAATATAGTCTTCAATTACCTTTTACGAGGTAACAAATGACACAGAGTAACTAAGTACCTACAAAGTACTATAAAATTAATCGTTGGCTCGTTTACGTAGTAAGTCTCACCGTTCGACATCAATTAAACTAAGAAGTAAGTTTATTCGTATAATAAGTTATGTCTGCTTCAAAAGGACAGACTGCATTAAAGACAGCAAAAGCACCACCGCCATTCGTGCTTATTGATATTTTAAGGCTATTGCAGGATTCATCAAACAGTATGCTTGTGAGTGAAAAAGTTAAATGTAATTTTATCAAAATGGTGTACAAAACAATTAAAATAAAATAAAAGGTTTAAATAAACATTTTGTTTTTGTTTTCATTTCGTTTTGTTTGTATTATTTTTATTACAGGTAGGTACCTACCCGAAACAAAAAACTTACTTTGAAGTACTTTTTAATGTACTCCGTGAACAATTTAAGCAAACACTTACTTTGGGTAGGTATAAAGTGACCCAGTAAGATAAATTAAACAAGAACTTACTTAGGGTACAAATGCACCCAGTATCGAAACATTCTGTCCCAATGCGGCTTTCCCTTCTTCACCCTGCACGCCAACACTGGGTATTCCTTGGCAATGCTATACTTTTCCGCTCCATTCGCCTTATTGTCAAATCTCTCAACAACCCTCCTTTTATTGGGCGTCAGAAGAGTGGCCTTTTCATCCTCAGTGTATTTCTTGGTAATATTTTCAGTAAAACCTCTTCCGTTTAAAACAACTAAAACTTCTTTCTCCTCATTTTCAATTGTTAAGCTCCGCTTAGAGTTGGTGACGTATAGTTCTATGTGAAGTCTATCAGGTCGGTTGGCATCGCGAAGCACGGCCATAGTTTTGGTGGCTAGTTCCGCTAGCCAAGTTATTTCCTCCTCGTGTCTGACTATCCAGAAAAGGTGAATCCGACCTGGTGTATGACTTCTGGGGTACCTGGAAATGTATTGAAAATACTCAAGTTAAACCATATAGATCTAATTTAGAGACGATTAATATACATTATTATAACACGTTATTAAAAAGCAGTGAAACCAAGCGATATTAACCACACGTCTTAATAGAAAAAGATGGTCCTTCGAGCCGGACTTGCTATCTGCTATCATAGTATATCGATAGTCACGGCGACCAACAGTTTAACGTGCCTTCCGATGCACGGAAGAGCTCATAGGTAGCAGTTTATCCTACTACCTACTATTATAAACACGAAAGTTTGTAAGTATGGATGGATGTTTGTTGCTCTTTCACGTAAAAACTACTGAATGGATTTGGATGAAATTCGGCATACAGATAGTTTATAACCTGGATTAACACATAGGATACTTTTTATCTCGATATTTCCACGGGAACGGGAACCACGCGGGTGAAACCGCGTGCGGTCGCTAGTATTTGTATATTTGAACTTTTACACTGAAAGATACTGTATGTGCTAATTTTGCGTAAAACGGAACGCTCGATTAAAACGGTTGACCAGTATTCTCTTGAAACATCAAGCATTTTAGAATGCCCAATCATTATTTACTTTTATAGTTAAGAACTGAAAACAGTAAGGTGGCTCACATGACTTCTTTTTGGAGAGTTTGCTATTGTCTCAAACGGCTTTTAAAGCGTCACCGGACTTTTTTCACATGCGCGTTTTTCGTCAAAATAGCCGGGACGCTGAAGGGGCAAGGGTTCCTCAAGCCGTATGATCGAATCACCCTCAGAGAGTTTTTAACTCATTCAGGGTCAGTAGTAAACAACGCTTACCTCATATTTCATTTGGTTTTCAATCTTATCTCAATCATATAAAGTTCGAAATGTGGTGGGAATATACATCCCACTGACCCTGAAAGAGTTAAAGGGTGGCAAAATGGCAAACGCAAGCGTGTCCCCGTTCCCTACTAGATCCTCCGAGGGTTACGGATCGGAGCACTCACGTGAACATGTGGTGGAGCAGGGACACGAACGGTGTGACGCCGACGCCGGCCGCCACGCACAGCGCCACGTCGCTGCCACTGACGCCCTCCATAGGGCTGGAGAACGGGCCGTCCACGAACACGCTGCAAGCAACTATGACATTTAATACCAAAGTCAACATAACCATTTTACAAAAAAGTATATTTTTGAACGTCAAAATCTAAGCCATGATATGGTAGAAACACCACAGTCTTTGCATCAAATGTGTCCGTGACACGTGATGGGTGGGTATAGATGCCTCATTATTATACTCGTAGTACATTGGGTCGGTATGGGGAAGTTCAAAACTGTAAAAGAGAAGGAAATGTGTTCAAGAGAACCATGTTACCAATTTAAAGTTAAGTAAAATTGCATTCAATAAACTTCGTGAACGCAAGAAAACGTAAATACTATATATTTTTTTTTATATTTGTCGATGAGAGTTATTTAAAACTTTTGAATACAATTTTACTAAGCTTTAAATCGATGACATGGTAACTTAAAACAAATTTCCGTAATTCCTAAGCTTCCCTTTGCTACTGACCCTATTAGATGTTCATCCAATATATATTTTATAAACAGTGACATTCTTCAAACTAAACTGTGAAATTTTCTGAGAAATTTAATTGTAGCGTAGTAAAAATAAATAATAGCTACGCCTGTGGGCTGGCTGTGTAGGTGGAAGCTATTATTCCGTTTGAAATTAGAAATAGTAAAACGATTGCTTTTAAGAATGCATATAAAAACATAGGTCATAATGACATACTTTTGGTATATTATCTACTATCTTAAGCCATTCGTAAGTTATCCTACATGATAAACTTTTCTTAAAAGTTACCTGAGCATCTCCGGTCCTCTTTGCAACAGTAATCTCTCTAAGTTTTCAGTCCAATCTCCCTTCACTCTGATCCATAAAACGAAATTATTTTGACTAGATATTGGCACCTGAAAAGTATACAAAACGTACATGAGTAATAACATTTTCTGTTTATTGATTACATAACAAACCAACCCAATAACTTAAAAAAAATAACAAACTAGGTTTATGCATTCCGTAAACTTAAATATTGCTCATCATTTATTAATTGCAAGTTTATTTATGTAGACGTTAGTAATCCATCGTATACTCCCAAAATATGTCACAAAGATAGTTCCATTTTTGTAATCTAATTGCAACGGCAATAAAGTTGTGGTCTAGCATATTTTAGACTTGTCTGTACACAAATCGCTCACGCGGACAGCTCCTGTTCAAGTTTATCACCAGCCGGGAATGTCGTCAACTAGGACCAAGTTTGTCGCCTTGGGGTACCCTTTACATTTTTTAGTTAGCTAAGTGTATAAAACTACGGACGCTTTAAAATACTTCCTTTCGGAGATTCGAATTTAGATATAATTTTAATGTTTAAATATCAACGATAATTAATAACACATGCATTTGCATTGTACTGTCCTCAGGCTGCGGGATAGGTATATTTGAAAGGATTAAACTGAACTATTATAATTATGTAACTGATAATTATTTATTCTATGATAATAATAATAATATCATATTATTATATAATGCTTCATTTGATACACTAGTTTGCCTAGTTTATTAAAAAAAAATATGTGTAAGAACTTGAATGTTCGTTTTACATGTCACCACCAGGCCAGACTCACAATTAATGTTTTTATAATGCGTAGTTTTTTTATAATTACATAATTATAATGTAAGTAATTTTTTAATTATTATACAAAACCAAGAAGCCGTCTCACAACACAACCAAACAGAAATGTAATAATAATATAATTCGCCAATCACATGGTACACACCAAGCCATAATTCTCACCTTAACTACAGTGAATGGATGCCATTCCAACAGCGATATGTCGAGGCACTGCAACAGCACGTACTGCCCCATGCGGCACACAAACCGCTCGTGCGGACCGCGCACCGTCAGGCTTATCACCCGGCCCGGCATGTGGCTCACCTGGGACCAAGTTTGTTGCATTGAGCTAATCTAATCCGTACAGTGATCTGTTATTTAGGTCTACTCACTGTTCACCTCGGTTAACGCCTTGACACCCGAAGGTCCCGGGTTCAATTCCCAGGTGGGACGGTGTGTTTCGGATTTAATCAGTGCATAGCCCAGGTTTGTTATCACCAATCCGCATTTGGCAAGCGTGGTGAGTAAGCCATTCCCATCAATATTAGTGATGACTTGATTACAATAATTTATTTATTTTATTAATTTATTTACTTTGCCCAGCAGTGGGACAGTTATAGGCGATATACTTACTTTACTTACTATTCAACGACAGTTATATTAGGTCTTTGCCTATGAAATTGGAGATTTGTATGAAGATTTTTTATAAAAAAATATTTTTCATACTAACATTTTTAAAATTTTCTAAGCATCTATTTATTATAACACTATAAAAATTGTAGAGTAGTGTGTTTGTTTCACTAGCTAAATATAGCAGACATTAAAAAGAAAAAAATCAAGTCCCTTCAAAGCTACAATGAAACAAAAGGACAATTCCGCGAACAAAAAAGTTAGTCAATTTAAAAAAAAATTGGGCGATAAAGACACAAAATTAATAATCATTTTTATTACTGAAGCCTAAGTAAGATAGTCCTAATTAAAGGTGTATAATAATATTAACAACCGGTATTGACTTTTAGAAGTAATACACCTATTAATAAACTTGAAAAACTTTGCAAGATGATGCTTCGTGATCTTTTGAAAGACCTTCAGGGGTCACTATTTTTGACACTGAAAGTTATCGAACGGTAAATCAAATTGTAAATAATGCAAGTTGTAGTAAATAGTCTATATACTTATATGTTATAGAACAAGTAATAAATTGGGGCATTTGGCATTTTTCATAATGCCCGGGCATTATGAATAATGACAAGCTACATAAGGCGAAGTAAATAATTCTAATTTGAACTTCCTTATTTATCACAATGCCTAATAGACATTATTAATATTGCCATGTGGTTTTCGAGCCATCTGATAATACCCTGAGTATTTTACAGTGCACGGGGTGCGGGGAGGAGAACAAGGGGTTCTATAATGTTTTACACACAATTAATTAGCCAATAATCTTCAAAAGTTTGTTACTGGCGATGGCGTTTCGCCAGACCTAACCTAACCTAACCACTCCAGGCCTTATATACCAACCCCTAAGCTTTCTGTTCTTTGTGACAGGGGGATTTGCCCCCCGAGCCCCCCTAGTGGGGGGTAACTTTTGAATGGTAACCGAAAATGGACGTAAAGTCCAGTTAATTTAAGTTTTTATTATCATAGGTCAGCAGAGTACCTATGTACCTATAAAAGTAATAAAAACTGATTTTAAATACTCTGCCCCATAGGTGATAAGGATTATAAATAATGCCCGGACGATTTGATTATTTCAATAGTTGTAGGTAATAATCACACTGCCCTCTCATATTGGGCATTTTTCAAACTGCGCAGGCATTTTTTATAATGCCCTATATTAATCACTTGGTCCATAACATATAAAACATATAAAGTGATCCTATAATAGTTCCTTTTTTTTCTTTTGAGGTACGGAACCCTAAAAATGGGCATTATGTTATACTAGCGGCCCTAGTGCTATGGAATTATGCATGTGTTACCATACATACGAATACGAGTATAAACCTTCCTCTTGAATCAATATCATTTGCTGAAAACTGCATTAAAATCCGTTGCGTAGTTTAAAAGATCTAAGCGTACAGACAGCAGGAGCGACTTTGTTTTATACTATTTATTCTTTTATTTAATCTTTATTGCACAATAAAAAAATAAAGTATAAAAGGCGGACTTAATGCCATCTACCAGTCGACCTAAGGGCTAGGCAGAAAAATTGGTAAGCGGTGCGATAAAGAATATAAATGAAACATATGTACTATATAAATTTATAAGAACTGAAATATACATTTTAAGTTTATTATTATTTTTACTGTGTAAAGATTATATCTATTGTGTTTCGTTGGATACCTAGTTAGTATTCCAAGCTCGTGAGTAATAACCATTTTTATTTGACGAAACAATGATTCCCTGTTTTCTGAATCCACTATGATAGGTAATACATAGAACGAGCAATATTCATGTCTGACAACCATAAAAAAATGATGATAATGCACTAAGGCTGCTATGAAAAATCGCTGCAATTTTTACATGACAAACAAACCGTAATGGTTACTGGATTATAGTCTCATTATACGCCGCCATTTAGGTCATCATATTTGTAGAACTAAATCATATAATGACGTTACATTTACTACGTAATTTAGCAAATAAACTACTTATTCTACAAAATAATACTTCCTTTTATACTATCATAATTAAGTAGGGGTAAGATAATTAAGTAAGGGGAGATAGTAGGGGTTTCCCTTGGTGTACGCAGTACCCCCTATTATCTCTTAAAATAAGTAACAAGATATTTATAACTCAAAAAAACTAAATTATCATTAAATTATAAGGTAAATATTTCCGATTTTCTGCTCATTATCAATTAGTCAATCAAAAAATCTTGGTTCTTACAACACGCGACAAATAGGAAGTAGGTACGGTCATTACGAAAATTAATTCATACGAGGGCGACACTGAAAGTTCTTAGATAATCAAAAAACTGAACAAACTAGCAAGTTATTAGTTTTATTACATCTTTTCAAAATAGTGTCCATTCACATCAATACATCGCTGCATCCGATGATGGAACCACTAAGAAAAGCACTTTGCCCACTCGTCTTTTAGGGGTCTCTTCGATGGCCTTTAGAAATGCAGCCACTGCTTTCTCGGCGTTCATAAAACGTTTCCCTCGGAGTTTTTCTTTTATTTTCGGGAATAAATGTTCCTATGAACATAACGTCCTACTCTCGCCTAACTTTTGCAGTGCCCGACAGGCTCCGTATTGTTACAAATTTTATAATTTAAGACCTTTGTACATATGAGAAAGCAATAAAGAAATTGAATTGAATTGAATTAAATAAAAATCGCAAGGTGCGAGGTTAGGGCTATACGGCGACGGCGGGTGACCCAGTAATTCCACGTCTGACGTCGCCAAATAGTCGATCGTTTGCTTGGCGGTGTGCGACGAGGCGTTTTCGTGGTGAAGGAGGATCCTACTGCGAGGTCATTTCTCCCGAACTTTATCCAAGACAAGTGGCAAACAATTGTTAGTGTACCACTCTGCAGTAACTGTTTTTCGATCCTCTAAAACAATTGTTGTGTGACCATGACCTGTCCTTCCGAAGAACGATGCCACCATCTTTTGTCCCACGCTTTGACCTCTCTTCACTTTAGTTGGCAACTCCTCGTAAGGAAACACCCACTCAGCAGACTGTCTTTTAGTTTCAGGATCATAACATTAAATCCAGTTTTCGTCACCCGTAACTATGTCAAACGTCTCGGTGGCCAAGTGGCAGAACGTTCGGCCCGATACCCGAAGGTCCCGGGTTCAATTCCCAGGTCGGGCAAAATGTATTTCGGATTTTTCGATGCATAGCCCGGGTTTGTGATCACCAACCCGCATTTGGCAAACGTGATTAAGCCATTACCCATCAATTGTAGCGATGACTTGATTTCAATGATGGAGGCCTTTGCCCAGCAGTGGGATGACCATAGGCTGTTTACTTACAAGTATGTGGAACCTGTGTTCCACATACTTGGTCAAAGATTTAACGGCACCAATCAACACGACGGAGTTTTTGGGTCTCTGTCAAATTATTAGATACCCACCGGGCACAAAGCTTCCTGACCGCTAAATGTTCATGGAGGATTTTGTGCACTTGACTCATACCGATGCTTAAGCTTGTCCGAATCTGCTGATAGGTCACTCTATTGTCAGTCTCTATAATACGCCGCACAACACTGGTGTTATCTTCAGTCGTCGCCGTAGAAGGCCGTCTCTCACGCAGATCATCGGTGAGATTAGTGCGACCACGTTCAAACTCATTAAACTAGTTGTAAACAGTGACACGTGATGGGGCTTCATCGTAAATGGCCAATCGAAGTCTATTATAACTTTTTTGTTGACTTAAATGACATCGAAAGTAATATAAAATCATTGCAATATTAGAGTAGGCATCCACTGCACCTGGTGTTAGACAAAAGCAAATCCAGTTGCGAAGACAGCTAGTGGAGCAGAATTGTGCCTCACTAGCCGACCTCACTTTGCTGACTCACAAGTTTCTGTAACAAGGGTTTATCATCACAATTAGAAAGTCCACTGCTAGATATAGGGCAATCCTAATGCATGCCACTGACCCCGATCTTCTACTTTCTTTATCCTATTTTTCGGTTATAGTCCTGCGGCTGACCCTGTTATGGTTAAAACAAATTCATTAAGCAATCCATAACTTATGGACCAAATGATATTTAGGCAATAATTTAAAGAAGCTAGTTATATAATACTAATATTCTTATTAATCGCTATGTTCACACCAAAAACATTTCTTTGGATTTTAATTAGGTAGGCATATTTATTTTTAAGTTGTTGTATGCCTATGAATGTCGATACTCACTTACCTCATGAACTATCAACATCAAACTCTTCTTCGTAAATGTTATCATTGAGATACAAGGCGTGGTACCCCGTGGTTTTCCTCAGGGGCTTTCTACACGTCGGACATATAGGGCTCATGAACAAAGCTTTCTGCAAGCATCGTGTGCAAAAGACATGTCCACATTGCGTAGAAGATACGGCTTCATTATTTATCTTGTTGAAGCAAATGGGACATCTTATTTTCAAATACTTGTGGCACGTCTTTGTTTGCTATATACAAAGAAAACCTTATAAATACTGACTACAATTTATATGTTTATTAAAGAGGATGTTTATGTAGGTGGAAAAAGTTGTCATACTTTTGGCATCTTTGCTTTTTTAGTATTTTTCTTCCCTTTAGCTTTTTTTCCTTTAGCAACCGCATTCTCAGTCTTCATTAGAATTTATATAGTAAAATCTGATACAACAACAACAATAACAAAATCACAAATAATTTCACAAAGTAAAAAACATTTTGAAAACAACTTCAAAGAATTGACAGACGTTTTGCAAGCTCAGCAAAGCGTTAAAGTTTCTATTCAAGAAAATAATTATCTGTTGAGCTTGTGGTATAATTTGTCTCTAGGAATCTCCAAATCATACATACAGCGTAATGCTCAGACAGCATAGGCTTAAGAAATTAAAACTAATGACATGGATTTTAAACAACATGAAAAAGAACTAAATTCTTTGTTGGCATTTCAGTTAGTAAAAAAAATGGTTTCACGTACTGCCTTTGATTCCCGATTGCGGCAACAGGCAACTCGCAACTAGCTGTTTCCATAGATAACCTAAATAAAATGCGCAGACATAGCAACTCTTTTTGCTAGTTTCGACGATCATCAGTTTTCAACAGTTTTCAGTTGATGATTTATAATAAAATAAATAAACCTTTTCGAAACTTTCGCGTTTAATGTTCACGGCTGACTGATCAGCCTGTGACCACGGCCGTTGTAGCTCGGTCGAAACGTCGGGTATAAAGAAGGTATGAAATCTTTTACTAATTAGTTTGCGTTAATCCCCTTTTAAATTAATCTTTATTCAAGTAAACTTATTAGATAAGCGCTTTTATAGTATTCTAGTACCTATCTCAAAATGTATACATGTAACTAACTAGAATTTTGAAAAAGGACAAAGTGTTGAAAAATTCCACGAGCGGGATTCGAACCCGCACCCCATGACATGCCGGGTCATGTGCACTACAACTATGCTATCATGGCTCAATCCAACTCGCCGAAATTAATCAAAACTATCTACTTTTACAGTATTTTATAAGCCAAAGGAGCCCTATTCAATGTCTAAACTACGTCATCAACATCCGATCTTAATATTTTTACAAACTTAAGTAAAGATCAGTTAAGAATTAGGCAAGCTGTATTTATGATTATTTACATATAATTTTGCGCAAATATTGTTGCGAACAAAGACATCAGGTCAAGTGCACCTGACCCGGCATGTCATGGGTGCGGGCTCGTATCCCGCTCGTGGAAGTTTTTCAACACTTTATCTTTATTCAAATTGTAATTACGAACAGCAACAATATTTGCGTAAAATTATATGTTAAATTTGTACTAATTGTGTCAACTTCTACTGCATAAAGAAATCAAGGAAATGATGAAAGTAACAAAGCAATATCGCGATCGTAAATGCATTTTATTCAATACAAAATAAGTAATTATGAGAATCCCTCGTGAACAAATGTAAATTTGGTTTTTGTAGTTCTGGAAGTATGTTCACACTTGGTTCTCAACAATTTCACTAGTTTCTTTGGTCCACAGCAATATAACTTCAAATGATCGCTGTAACAAACAAAATATAGTCTTCAATTACCTTTTACGAGGTAACAAATGACACAGAGTAACTAAGTACCTACAAAGTACTATAAAATTAATCGTTGGCTCGTTTACGTAGTAAGTCTCACCGTTCGACATCAATTAAACTAAGAAGTAAGTTTATTCGTATAATAAGTTATGTCTGCTTCAAAAGGACAGACTGCATTAAAGACAGCAAAAGCACCACCGCCATTCGTGCTTATTGATATTTTAAGGCTATTGCAGGATTCATCAAACAGTATGCTTGTGAGTGAAAAAGTTAAATGTAATTTTATCAAAATGGTGTACAAAACAATTAAAATAAAATAAAAGGTTTAAATAAACATTTTGTTTTTGTTTTCATTTCGTTTTGTTTGTATTATTTTTATTACAGGTAGGTACCTACCCGAAACAAAAAACTTACTTTGAAGTACTTTTTAATGTACTCCGTGAACAATTTAAGCAAACACTTACTTTGGGTAGGTATAAAGTGACCCAGTAAGATAAATTAAACAAGAACTTACTTAGGGTACAAATGCACCCAGTATCGAAACATTCTGTCCCAATGCGGCTTTCCCTTCTTCACCCTGCACGCCAACACTGGGTATTCCTTGGCAATGCTATACTTTTCCGCTCCATTCGCCTTATTGTCAAATCTCTCAACAACCCTCCTTTTATTGGGCGTCAGAAGAGTGGCCTTTTCATCCTCAGTGTATTTCTTGGTAATATTTTCAGTAAAACCTCTTCCGTTTAAAACAACTAAAACTTCTTTCTCCTCATTTTCAATTGTTAAGCTCCGCTTAGAGTTGGTGACGTATAGTTCTATGTGAAGTCTATCAGGTCGGTTGGCATCGCGAAGCACGGCCATAGTTTTGGTGGCTAGTTCCGCTAGCCAAGTTATTTCCTCCTCGTGTCTGACTATCCAGAAAAGGTGAATCCGACCTGGTGTATGACTTCTGGGGTACCTGGAAATGTATTGAAAATACTCAAGTTAAACCATATAGATCTAATTTAGAGACGATTAATATACATTATTATAACACGTTATTAAAAAGCAGTGAAACCAAGCGATATTAACCACACGTCTTAATAGAAAAAGATGGTCCTTCGAGCCGGACTTGCTATCTGCTATCATAGTATATCGATAGTCACGGCGACCAACAGTTTAACGTGCCTTCCGATGCACGGAAGAGCTCATAGGTAGCAGTTTATCCTACTACCTACTATTATAAACACGAAAGTTTGTAAGTATGGATGGATGTTTGTTGCTCTTTCACGTAAAAACTACTGAATGGATTTGGATGAAATTCGGCATACAGATAGTTTATAACCTGGATTAACACATAGGATACTTTTTATCTCGATATTTCCACGGGAACGGGAACCACGCGGGTGAAACCGCGTGCGGTCGCTAGTATTTGTATATTTGAACTTTTACACTGAAAGATACTGTATGTGCTAATTTTGCGTAAAACGGAACGCTCGATTAAAACGGTTGACCAGTATTCTCTTGAAACATCAAGCATTTTAGAATGCCCAATCATTATTTACTTTTATAGTTAAGAACTGAAAACAGTAAGGTGGCTCACATGACTTCTTTTTGGAGAGTTTGCTATTGTCTCAAACGGCTTTTAAAGCGTCACCGGACTTTTTTCACATGCGCGTTTTTCGTCAAAATAGCCGGGACGCTGAAGGGGCAAGGGTTCCTCAAGCCGTATGATCGAATCACCCTCAGAGAGTTTTTAACTCATTCAGGGTCAGTAGTAAACAACGCTTACCTCATATTTCATTTGGTTTTCAATCTTATCTCAATCATATAAAGTTCGAAATGTGGTGGGAATATACATCCCACTGACCCTGAAAGAGTTAAAGGGTGGCAAAATGGCAAACGCAAGCGTGTCCCCGTTCCCTACTAGATCCTCCGAGGGTTACGGATCGGAGCACTCACGTGAACATGTGGTGGAGCAGGGACACGAACGGTGTGACGCCGACGCCGGCCGCCACGCACAGCGCCACGTCGCTGCCACTGACGCCCTCCATAGGGCTGGAGAACGGGCCGTCCACGAACACGCTGCAAGCAACTATGACATTTAATACCAAAGTCAACATAACCATTTTACAAAAAAGTATATTTTTGAACGTCAAAATCTAAGCCATGATATGGTAGAAACACCACAGTCTTTGCATCAAATGTGTCCGTGACACGTGATGGGTGGGTATAGATGCCTCATTATTATACTCGTAGTACATTGGGTCGGTATGGGGAAGTTCAAAACTGTAAAAGAGAAGGAAATGTGTTCAAGAGAACCATGTTACCAATTTAAAGTTAAGTAAAATTGCATTCAATAAACTTCGTGAACGCAAGAAAACGTAAATACTATATATTTTTTTTTATATTTGTCGATGAGAGTTATTTAAAACTTTTGAATACAATTTTACTAAGCTTTAAATCGATGACATGGTAACTTAAAACAAATTTCCGTAATTCCTAAGCTTCCCTTTGCTACTGACCCTATTAGATGTTCATCCAATATATATTTTATAAACAGTGACATTCTTCAAACTAAACTGTGAAATTTTCTGAGAAATTTAATTGTAGCGTAGTAAAAATAAATAATAGCTACGCCTGTGGGCTGGCTGTGTAGGTGGAAGCTATTATTCCGTTTGAAATTAGAAATAGTAAAACGATTGCTTTTAAGAATGCATATAAAAACATAGGTCATAATGACATACTTTTGGTATATTATCTACTATCTTAAGCCATTCGTAAGTTATCCTACATGATAAACTTTTCTTAAAAGTTACCTGAGCATCTCCGGTCCTCTTTGCAACAGTAATCTCTCTAAGTTTTCAGTCCAATCTCCCTTCACTCTGATCCATAAAACGAAATTATTTTGACTAGATATTGGCACCTGAAAAGTATACAAAACGTACATGAGTAATAACATTTTCTGTTTATTGATTACATAACAAACCAACCCAATAACTTAAAAAAAATAACAAACTAGGTTTATGCATTCCGTAAACTTAAATATTGCTCATCATTTATTAATTGCAAGTTTATTTATGTAGACGTTAGTAATCCATCGTATACTCCCAAAATATGTCACAAAGATAGTTCCATTTTTGTAATCTAATTGCAACGGCAATAAAGTTGTGGTCTAGCATATTTTAGACTTGTCTGTACACAAATCGCTCACGCGGACAGCTCCTGTTCAAGTTTATCACCAGCCGGGAATGTCGTCAACTAGGACCAAGTTTGTCGCCTTGGGGTACCCTTTACATTTTTTAGTTAGCTAAGTGTATAAAACTACGGACGCTTTAAAATACTTCCTTTCGGAGATTCGAATTTAGATATAATTTTAATGTTTAAATATCAACGATAATTAATAACACATGCATTTGCATTGTACTGTCCTCAGGCTGCGGGATAGGTATATTTGAAAGGATTAAACTGAACTATTATAATTATGTAACTGATAATTATTTATTCTATGATAATAATAATAATATCATATTATTATATAATGCTTCATTTGATACACTAGTTTGCCTAGTTTATTAAAAAAAAATATGTGTAAGAACTTGAATGTTCGTTTTACATGTCACCACCAGGCCAGACTCACAATTAATGTTTTTATAATGCGTAGTTTTTTTATAATTACATAATTATAATGTAAGTAATTTTTTAATTATTATACAAAACCAAGAAGCCGTCTCACAACACAACCAAACAGAAATGTAATAATAATATAATTCGCCAATCACATGGTACACACCAAGCCATAATTCTCACCTTAACTACAGTGAATGGATGCCATTCCAACAGCGATATGTCGAGGCACTGCAACAGCACGTACTGCCCCATGCGGCACACAAACCGCTCGTGCGGACCGCGCACCGTCAGGCTTATCACCCGGCCCGGCATGTGGCTCACCTGGGACCAAGTTTGTTGCATTGAGCTAATCTAATCCGTACAGTGATCTGTTATTTAGGTCTACTCACTGTTCACCTCGGTTAACGCCTTGACACCCGAAGGTCCCGGGTTCAATTCCCAGGTGGGACGGTGTGTTTCGGATTTAATCAGTGCATAGCCCAGGTTTGTTATCACCAATCCGCATTTGGCAAGCGTGGTGAGTAAGCCATTCCCATCAATATTAGTGATGACTTGATTACAATAATTTATTTATTTTATTAATTTATTTACTTTGCCCAGCAGTGGGACAGTTATAGGCGATATACTTACTTTACTTACTATTCAACGACAGTTATATTAGGTCTTTGCCTATGAAATTGGAGATTTGTATGAAGATTTTTTATAAAAAAATATTTTTCATACTAACATTTTTAAAATTTTCTAAGCATCTATTTATTATAACACTATAAAAATTGTAGAGTAGTGTGTTTGTTTCACTAGCTAAATATAGCAGACATTAAAAAGAAAAAAATCAAGTCCCTTCAAAGCTACAATGAAACAAAAGGACAATTCCGCGAACAAAAAAGTTAGTCAATTTAAAAAAAAATTGGGCGATAAAGACACAAAATTAATAATCATTTTTATTACTGAAGCCTAAGTAAGATAGTCCTAATTAAAGGTGTATAATAATATTAACAACCGGTATTGACTTTTAGAAGTAATACACCTATTAATAAACTTGAAAAACTTTGCAAGATGATGCTTCGTGATCTTTTGAAAGACCTTCAGGGGTCACTATTTTTGACACTGAAAGTTATCGAACGGTAAATCAAATTGTAAATAATGCAAGTTGTAGTAAATAGTCTATATACTTATATGTTATAGAACAAGTAATAAATTGGGGCATTTGGCATTTTTCATAATGCCCGGGCATTATGAATAATGACAAGCTACATAAGGCGAAGTAAATAATTCTAATTTGAACTTCCTTATTTATCACAATGCCTAATAGACATTATTAATATTGCCATGTGGTTTTCGAGCCATCTGATAATACCCTGAGTATTTTACAGTGCACGGGGTGCGGGGAGGAGAACAAGGGGTTCTATAATGTTTTACACACAATTAATTAGCCAATAATCTTCAAAAGTTTGTTACTGGCGATGGCGTTTCGCCAGACCTAACCTAACCTAACCACTCCAGGCCTTATATACCAACCCCTAAGCTTTCTGTTCTTTGTGACAGGGGGATTTGCCCCCCGAGCCCCCCTAGTGGGGGGTAACTTTTGAATGGTAACCGAAAATGGACGTAAAGTCCAGTTAATTTAAGTTTTTATTATCATAGGTCAGCAGAGTACCTATGTACCTATAAAAGTAATAAAAACTGATTTTAAATACTCTGCCCCATAGGTGATAAGGATTATAAATAATGCCCGGACGATTTGATTATTTCAATAGTTGTAGGTAATAATCACACTGCCCTCTCATATTGGGCATTTTTCAAACTGCGCAGGCATTTTTTATAATGCCCTATATTAATCACTTGGTCCATAACATATAAAACATATAAAGTGATCCTATAATAGTTCCTTTTTTTTCTTTTGAGGTACGGAACCCTAAAAATGGGCATTATGTTATACTAGCGGCCCTAGTGCTATGGAATTATGCATGTGTTACCATACATACGAATACGAGTATAAACCTTCCTCTTGAATCAATATCATTTGCTGAAAACTGCATTAAAATCCGTTGCGTAGTTTAAAAGATCTAAGCGTACAGACAGCAGGAGCGACTTTGTTTTATACTATTTATTCTTTTATTTAATCTTTATTGCACAATAAAAAAATAAAGTATAAAAGGCGGACTTAATGCCATCTACCAGTCGACCTAAGGGCTAGGCAGAAAAATTGGTAAGCGGTGCGATAAAGAATATAAATGAAACATATGTACTATATAAATTTATAAGAACTGAAATATACATTTTAAGTTTATTATTATTTTTACTGTGTAAAGATTATATCTATTGTGTTTCGTTGGATACCTAGTTAGTATTCCAAGCTCGTGAGTAATAACCATTTTTATTTGACGAAACAATGATTCCCTGTTTTCTGAATCCACTATGATAGGTAATACATAGAACGAGCAATATTCATGTCTGACAACCATAAAAAAATGATGATAATGCACTAAGGCTGCTATGAAAAATCGCTGCAATTTTTACATGACAAACAAACCGTAATGGTTACTGGATTATAGTCTCATTATACGCCGCCATTTAGGTCATCATATTTGTAGAACTAAATCATATAATGACGTTACATTTACTACGTAATTTAGCAAATAAACTACTTATTCTACAAAATAATACTTCCTTTTATACTATCATAATTAAGTAGGGGTAAGATAATTAAGTAAGGGGAGATAGTAGGGGTTTCCCTTGGTGTACGCAGTACCCCCTATTATCTCTTAAAATAAGTAACAAGATATTTATAACTCAAAAAAACTAAATTATCATTAAATTATAAGGTAAATATTTCCGATTTTCTGCTCATTATCAATTAGTCAATCAAAAAATCTTGGTTCTTACAACACGCGACAAATAGGAAGTAGGTACGGTCATTACGAAAATTAATTCATACGAGGGCGACACTGAAAGTTCTTAGATAATCAAAAAACTGAACAAACTAGCAAGTTATTAGTTTTATTACATCTTTTCAAAATAGTGTCCATTCACATCAATACATCGCTGCATCCGATGATGGAACCACTAAGAAAAGCACTTTGCCCACTCGTCTTTTAGGGGTCTCTTCGATGGCCTTTAGAAATGCAGCCACTGCTTTCTCGGCGTTCATAAAACGTTTCCCTCGGAGTTTTTCTTTTATTTTCGGGAATAAATGTTCCTATGAACATAACGTCCTACTCTCGCCTAACTTTTGCAGTGCCCGACAGGCTCCGTATTGTTACAAATTTTATAATTTAAGACCTTTGTACATATGAGAAAGCAATAAAGAAATTGAATTGAATTGAATTAAATAAAAATCGCAAGGTGCGAGGTTAGGGCTATACGGCGACGGCGGGTGACCCAGTAATTCCACGTCTGACGTCGCCAAATAGTCGATCGTTTGCTTGGCGGTGTGCGACGAGGCGTTTTCGTGGTGAAGGAGGATCCTACTGCGAGGTCATTTCTCCCGAACTTTATCCAAGACAAGTGGCAAACAATTGTTAGTGTACCACTCTGCAGTAACTGTTTTTCGATCCTCTAAAACAATTGTTGTGTGACCATGACCTGTCCTTCCGAAGAACGATGCCACCATCTTTTGTCCCACGCTTTGACCTCTCTTCACTTTAGTTGGCAACTCCTCGTAAGGAAACACCCACTCAGCAGACTGTCTTTTAGTTTCAGGATCATAACATTAAATCCAGTTTTCGTCACCCGTAACTATGTCAAACGTCTCGGTGGCCAAGTGGCAGAACGTTCGGCCCGATACCCGAAGGTCCCGGGTTCAATTCCCAGGTCGGGCAAAATGTATTTCGGATTTTTCGATGCATAGCCCGGGTTTGTGATCACCAACCCGCATTTGGCAAACGTGATTAAGCCATTACCCATCAATTGTAGCGATGACTTGATTTCAATGATGGAGGCCTTTGCCCAGCAGTGGGATGACCATAGGCTGTTTACTTACAAGTATGTGGAACCTGTGTTCCACATACTTGGTCAAAGATTTAACGGCACCAATCAACACGACGGAGTTTTTGGGTCTCTGTCAAATTATTAGATACCCACCGGGCACAAAGCTTCCTGACCGCTAAATGTTCATGGAGGATTTTGTGCACTTGACTCATACCGATGCTTAAGCTTGTCCGAATCTGCTGATAGGTCACTCTATTGTCAGTCTCTATAATACGCCGCACAACACTGGTGTTATCTTCAGTCGTCGCCGTAGAAGGCCGTCTCTCACGCAGATCATCGGTGAGATTAGTGCGACCACGTTCAAACTCATTAAACTAGTTGTAAACAGTGACACGTGATGGGGCTTCATCGTAAATGGCCAATCGAAGTCTATTATAACTTTTTTGTTGACTTAAATGACATCGAAAGTAATATAAAATCATTGCACGACAGCATGAATTTAACACAGACAATTTTCAATTTGCCGCCGAGTCGTAAAACAAATGACAAATGAATGAAATACATACACAATAATAATGGCAAAGAGCCCATTTTCAAAATTTGAACTTATTTTTTTATTTTATCGTTTACAAGTGACCAGTTCTAAAAACTTTCAGTATCGCCCTCGTATTATGCTGTTCGAATAGGGATGTTAGAGCTTGATATATCTGTAGGGTAGATGCTAATAAGGTAGTAGGGTATCCCACAAATCCAATAATACATGTGTACTTAAGGCGTTGTAAGTATTCCGGTTTTAGGATAGCCAATGCTATCATTTATATCCTAATGCAATTCCACGAACTTTCGCACTTTTGTCTTCTCAGAACTACCGCGGCACTAGTTTCCCTGTCGATTTTTTTAAATTCTTGTTTCTTAGACTATTTAGCTTACATACTAAAAATAACCAAATTTTAAATAGATAGTAGTGAGTACTGAAACTTACATCTAATATATTGACACTGGCGCGGTTTCTTGAAAATATTCTCCACAAGAGATCTAACAGGAAACAGAACAGGGGGAACGCCATCCACAACCAAGTCTGCAAAAGATCAGAATATATATTAGGTTTCTTGAAAGAAAAATGTTTACTTTTCTAAAACCAATCTGTATGCGAGCATTTTCTGTTTATGTCTCAATGACTGAGTTACCTACATTTCAATTAGCGGGATCCCGTGGGTTTGGCGGGTTATACCTCGAATTTTTAGTTTTATTCTGACTCCCTTAAATACCGAGATTGAATGTAGGCTGCGGGATTGTAAGTCCTAGTCTTGACATATAAACATAAGACAATACACGTACACAGTTCTGGTATTCACGCTCTAGCTAAACACAATGTAGATAGCATATAGTATATATATCCCCACGCTGAAAATCCTTCAACGAAGAGATCGAAGGTCGAACCGGGAGCATAATGAGAGGCGCGACCAACCATAATAGTCGTTAAATCTACAACTATTTAAGTACATTAGACGTACGCGTACCGCTAGATTAAAAGGGCCATAAAATCAATTCTCATTTTGATGGCCAAAATTAAATAATAAACGTATGATTGTCTTGGCCCACTGAATGCGTGTGTCATTTAAATGCTTTCATTAATCATTATAAGGAGTGGGATAGAATAAATTATATTTTTGTAGTTACTTAGAACTACGAGCATATTTGCAGACGTCACTTAGGATACAGTTTCTACGTTCCTACTATGTACGTGACAATTTTATCAATAATGATTTTAAAAACGGACTAATGAATGAATTCTTATTTTTGTACTCCAAAGGTAGTGTCAGAGCCGGCAACAAATAACAGGGGGATCAGGCGTCCATTAAACACAGATAACCACTCCAATACCCAGAGGGGTAGTCATTGAGGTGTTCGAAATGCTAGATTAATAGCCCTGTGCAATCCAGTTATTTAACTGTTACTTAACTTAACTACATGTTGAAAAGCGGCTTTTAAATCCGAACCATTGGATAGCCATCGTAATACTATGTATATTTTTGATGACCTGGAAACTTAATCAAATTATCATATTTAATAAGTAAGTAGAATAAGATTGAAGAGAGAGTTTCTCATTTAAGACTATACTACTAACCTAACACACACTATCACTAGGCTCAGATTCAGAGGGTCTGGGTACATAATTAATTGTCCTTTAGCACGGTTGTTCAATATCGCACATGTTCCCGCCTAATAACCCGCGTAGAGAGACTCATTTGGTCTAATATATTCAATTACCTAAAGTGCAGGGCACAGAGTAGCAATGTGCCCTGGAAAGTTCAAAGGCTGACACAATTAGGTGCCTACATTGTAATTAGTATGACTTAATTAAAAGCCTGTTCACTGTGACTGAAATGATTTCACTAACTACATACCTAGTGCCAACTACATGTTACTTTCTTGACACATTTTGAAATGCAATTTTTATCGTGCATTTGTTTTTTGTAATTTTGTTATTAGTAGGTACCTACATAAGTACATAAGTCGCTTTATGTCCTTTCCGAACATCCTGTCTTTAAGATTCATTATTTTCGAAACAATCCTTTATGTTGTAAGCTTGTCTTTTACAAATCACTTAATTCTTAGTAGCTCTAGCTATACATCACAAGATAATACATAAAATTACAGTAGTACCATCATAGCGTACCTTAGACTTGATAGAAACGAACCTCTCTCCAACAGTAATTGTAGAGTCGTTCAAAATTTTTTCTACGTGTGCATGCGGATTAAATTCATATTCGTCCAAAGTCTCCTCCTTTAACACTCCGCTAGAAGAAAAAGAAGGCTTACATTGAGGGGTTTATGATAGCCAGAATTTACCACTACAAAATAAAAATAAAATGTTTTAAGCTTAAATATGAATAATATAAGGAAATCAAAAGTTTGAATATTCAAATGTGTGCACTAGCTGCCACTTATTTCATACTAGCGGCCCGCTCCGGCTTCGCAAGTGTGTACTTTTCTTATTTTTATATAACCTATGTTACTCAGCGCTAATGTAGCATTCTAATGGTGAAATAATTTTTTAAATCGGTCCAGTAGTTTTTGAGTTCATTCGTTGCAAACATACATACATATATACAAAGCTTTCCTCTTTATAATATTAGTAAAGAAGACCTTATGTCTATGATTCTGCTATTTTAAAATGTTCACCATGATGGTGCCTGTGTCCTAATTCTTACATTTCTCACAAATAAAATAATGTAATCATCAATGTAAGATATATCAAAATATTGAAATAATATTATAAATATTACTAATGAAATATTCTATGGCATTCCCTTTAAGTTTCGTGATCAATAAATCTTATTGCGAACCTTGACTTGTCTCCTCTTATGGTCCCTATCATTACTTTCTGGTCTTGCTTTCGGTCAAATAATGACTGAACTTATGACTCACTGCTCTGACTCACGTTCTTGGTATGATCAACTATTTGTATGTCGTAAAATAATAAATCATTTTACAGCTTTTGACCGAATTTAACACTATTCATATGTAAAGGGGCATGTTTCAGCAAAATAGTCATATCTTCTTTTGTCTTTATGAAATAATACAAATATCTTCCGAAAAAGTGTTAAAAGAATGACTCAAACCTACACCTTCTTGTGTTTATTTTGTACCTTTAAACTTGTTACATAATGTATCTATATAGGTAAGCATTATGTAACCGTTTTAATTAATAAATATTTATATATATATATATAAATCTTGTGTGTGTGTATGTTATTGAACACCTTCTAAACGGCTAGACCGATTTAGATAAATTTTTCTGTGTGTGTTCAAATGGATTCGAGAATGGTTTAAATGTACAATTGGACCGGCAGGTGGCGCTGCTTTAGGGGCCCATCATGGTATACGGGTGTTCTTAAGCGGACGAATGATTTGTGTGTTTTGTTGTCATGGAATCTGTCAACGTTTTGTTTGTTTTGTTGTCATGGAAACTGTCAAAGCGGTACGAAGTCCGCGGGTCAGTTAGTAAATATATAAATAGGGTGAAATGAAACAACTTTAACGGATCTGCTCGCGTTTATTTTATACATTAGTTTTAAATCATGTTTATCCTGACGTTTCGAACCCTTTGCAGGGTCCGTGATCACTGGGGTGTCCGACACGTGATTAAATTTAAATGAGGGTATACAAGCTACTAACTAATTATGAGACGACCATCACTTCAGTCTCCCTGTGATCACGGGCCCTGCAAAGGATTCGAAACGTCAGGATAAACATTATTTAAAACTAATGTATAAAATAAAGGCGAGTAGATCCGTAAAAGTTGTTTCATTTCAATGTGTAGTGTTCTCGTAAACTTTAGAAAACATTATACAAATAGGTTTTTGAAGCTTTACTTGAAATTATACTCGTAATGGGTACAGTCACGACCACAGTAATGTAAACAATTGTAACTTAAACTAACTTTTTTACTTTTCAAATACGTGCACGCAAATTGCGCCAAATAATTTTATAATATGTAAGGTAGGTATCGGAAATTTTTCAGTAAGTGGATGCTGGGTAATTCTTATGAAAAATAAAGTTTATTTCACTATAACTCAATAAAATAAAAGCCACAATTGTTAACATAAATCAGTGTTAACAAATGAACAAGGACTGTAATTTATTGTATTCTTTAAATGGCACTTTTATTTTAGCATTAGTATTATCTTGTATATTTAACTACGAAATCTATCTTACCTCAACGGATGCACAATAATTAGCGCCAAAAACATAATGTACATTTGATGGGTATACCAAAACGCGTTGTAAAACTTCCTTCTAACAACTCTGATAGATGTGAGCCCCATACTCAAAGTAATTAGTAGCATGGAAACACCAGTTAAGCCGGCCTGGCTGAGCAACAGAGCGAAGGGGTTCTGAAAGCAAATAAACTTAGGTGTTTAAAAAAGATCTTTTTTTTAATAAAAAATATTTCTAGCTGCTAGGTAAATACCTCATTTCGGTGGGTCGCAAAGTTTATCGCAGGTCGTTCTTCATCGTAGCCCCTGGAGAAATTCCATAAGTTTGCGAAGTGAGAAATTGAATGTATCACTGCAAGAATAAATACGTGTGAGTATTTGTTAGAAAGGAGGTATGTTTCCTTATATTTAATATTTCGTTCAATAAAGCGTAGCATACATAACTCTTTACTCCTTGACGTATAAACGTATGTGTAAAAAGTCGTAACAGAATCTTCAGATATAAGTATAAGATTCAGTTGTTTAACCAACTGATAGTTTGAGCTGTTTGACCAGTTAAGTGACCTACGGTGTAGCGTGTAAAGTACGAGCTGTTTTGTCATAATACTATACCTATGCTTGAATCGCCTGAAACGCTCTATCTCAGAAAGTGCCTGAACCATTCTAGTTAATTTATACACCGCCAAATTAACAATAAGATCAAAACACATCCAAGTGCATTATTATTCCAGATAAACCTGTACCTTTTGTTTTAGTTATGGGCAGGCACTTTCCCCGGGCAAACAAAGTGTAATATCCCCTTACTCCAAAGACACTGGGCACAAAAGCAAGTTCTAAACGCAGTGTGCCATTAGCTTTCGTCTCAAGGACTTAATGGTGCACGGAAACAAGGGCCTTTTAGGCTTAACGGAGATTGTTCGAGCAGCCCAAGGCCTCACCTAGAACTCGTATTGCGCTCTCTTTATTATTTAAAGCGATGCGCTTAGCTTTTATCTCACCAAAAGTGAAAACGCACTTCTCCTGGAATCCTGACTAATGGGAAGCTGGCTTCTTTACTTTGGCCCATCAGTTCGGAACACAACAATGCAGCAATGTTGATATCTTAGCGGCAGAGTTAGAAATAAAGAGATATGATAGAGCCTCGCCGGTGGGCCTATACCACTACCTATCGCTAACCAAACCCGAAACCATCTATAGACCCAGTAGTATTCGAATCCCCTTATTTTATTTGGAGAAAGTTGAATCGCCGATTATACTTGTCTATCAAAAATATTAATATTAATATTGGGTCCTTACCTATGAAATTGACGTTTTTATTTCACTTATTAATAGGTGTATTCCTACTTCTAAAAGTCAATACCGGTTATTAATATTATTATACACATTGTTACATAGGTTTCAGTAATAACAATGATTATTCATTTTGTGTCTTTATCACCCAATTTTTTTTTAAATTGACTTCTTTTTTTGTTCGTGGAATTGACCTTTTGTTTCATTGTAGCTTTGAAGGGTCTTGATTTTTTTTCTTTTTAATGTCTGCTATATTTAGCTAGTGAAACAAACACACCCTAGTGTGCAATACTCCTACTTACTCTACAATTTTTAGTGTTAACATAAATAGATGCTAAGAAAATTTAAAAAAACGTTAGTATGAAAAATTTAATTTTATAAAAAATCTTCATACAAAACGTCAACTTCATAGGTAAGGACCTAATAGCATTGATGTTTTCTTTTATTACACTTTAAAATCAAGGAAAGCCTACAGAGGTGCTCAACCTCTGATCCTACACACTGGAATGTGTTACTTTCATAATAAGTAGAAGCTTGCGTACTTACAGCCTATGAACCTCACGCTACCAAAATATACAAATAAACCAATGCTGATCATGTAGGTAGTAGCTATCTACAGTAACTAGGCAGAATAATTTCAATATCCACTTCACTTTATAGCTAGTTGAATGCTTTATTACCGCCGAATAATTCCAGATCTATACAAAGATGTTTATTTGTGTGGTAACATATATTATAGGTCCACACCTACGAGTGATGCTACTGAATAAGCTGAGATAAGCTGCAACTGTGATTTACAGCACACATTGGTCACGTTTGCACCGTTGCTGCTATACAGCAGATAATACTAAACAGATTATCTGATGTTGATAAATTTATTGTTAACGTTTTGGTCGCAATTTCAACATGATATAGATCATGTTGAAATTGCGATTATTAGCATAATGATTACGTTTTCATTGTGATTCAGAATGGTCTTTAAGATTGTGAACAGTGAATCAAGAATTTGTTTAGACGTGTTTTTGTTAGACCAACATAGGAATCATTAAAATAGTATTTTTAAATGGTCTTAGAAGACTTGAATTGCTTGCTAGTATGCTAGAAGAGCATTTACATAAGTCTAATGTGGCCGGCGTGGCTATGAAAGATAAAACACGTACCTATTTCCACCTAAACCAACGAGAGACTATTAAGATATATTTTTTGTTAATAATACATAGTGATTCGACAAAACCTTTAAATATCCATTGCATTTTCATTTGCAGCTTGTTCTGCTCTTTACTAATATGAAGTGCACTTATTTTTATTTATTTGATTTTATTCAGTATAGCTTAATTAAATACGTTAAAATTTTCATATACCTACCAGCAAATAATACTAGCGTAATAGCTACAGTCATATGAAAGCTCTTGGCCTTCTCCAGCCAGTAGAAGAATACAGCGGGGCATGTCCGAGAGAGCACACGGTACAGTATCTGATTGAGCTTCTTGCAGAGAGGCAGGAGCACCAAAGAGGCGCACAGATTCAATACTGTTGCGGTTCCTCGGGAGACGCATAAGCCTAACTGCAAAAGAAAGTTTAATTAATGATCAGCAGACTAACTGCCGTTAGAAACATAGTTTTCAAGGTAATGGTACGGTTTAGCAGTTACTGCAAAACAAACGACACATTTTTTTATGAAAATCTTACCCCTAGAATTCTTCTTAAATGGTAAAACTGACGTCCATTCATGTAATAAATAAAAGTACTATAAAACAGGTAGAAAACTAATGAGATCCATAATATCTGAAACAAAGAAAACATCTAAATAATAGATGACATTTAACTAATACTTTGGAATTAGTTTACAAATCTATTTCTTGAGATTCCTTAATCTTAAGAAATAGATTTGTAAACTAAAACCGCCTTCAAACCGCATATCGAGCTTTGAATAATATTGCTGAAAACCTCCTAGTTTTTTTAGCAAAAATAATGCAAAAGAGCGTTGAAACGCTATAAAGTTTTATGTTGAAACTCAACGAACATCGTAGATGTATTACTACCTCATACAATAACGTATAAGAAGTTAAAGCAATAACATTTCAACGTCACTGCTAAACCTCGAATGTAAATTTTAAACTAAAGACTCAAAGATTCTCGAGTGTAAACAATGGTTCGATATACATAGATTATCTTCTTCAACTACCTAAATTTAAATCAAACTCATGGGCATACACAAGTATTTTGAGCAAAGAATAAAGAACATTGAGTAACATTAAATCACTATCCTACTAATATTATAAATGCGAAAGTTTGTGTGTATGTATGTTCGTATATTTGTTACTTCTTCACGCTGCAACGGATGGATGGATTTGGATGAACGCCGGCATACAGATAGTTTATAACCTGGAATAACACATAGGATACTTTTTATCCAGATATTCCCACGGGAACGGGAACCACGCGGGTGAAACCGCGAGCGGCCGCTAGTACAATAATAATACCAACATTAAATAGTCGTATGTATGTGAACGTAGTTTTTTTCTAAATTTGTCTAAATTTCAGTGATACTTCATATTTTTCAGTGTTCACAAATCTGCGTAATTTACAGTCATCATCACTTCATCACCATCATCACCGCTACATCAATCATGTCTACTGCTGAAAATAGGCTGATATATATTACAATGACAATGGGAAATTAGAAAATTTATAACGGTTTTTCGTTTCAGTAAATAATTTCCGTATTTAATTTTTTGATGATCATAAATCATGTGGTATGTAGTTTAGTTTTATTAAGATACACGTAGAGTATTGTGAGCCGGAGCCAAGAGTAGGGTTGCCACCACAGAACACAAGACCACCCATACTCTAAAATAGAGTATTGTCCTCTTTTTCATGTAGGCGTACTTTATAATCTACGACACCAATAAAGTACGCTAAAATACTCTATTTACGTAAAATTGATTGTTACTGGCTCGTTACTGGTTATGAGTACCTATGAGACTAAATAAACTGGTATCTACAGCCACAAAATATTTGTGAAATATTGCAAAGAGCAACAAAAAACACGTTTTGAGGACAAATAAAGAAATACTCTTTTTTATGTTGTGTAGGTACTTTATTTTAGTTCTAACAAAATGAAAAAAATACTTTATTCATTCTAAATAAAGGTGGCAACCCTAGCCAAGAGCAATGAGTGTTAAGATCATATTCGTTCCAAATATTTACAGTTTTGTTAGTGACATTGAGATATCACGGCTTTAACATTTTCTCTGTTCTAGTTAAAGCATAATATATTTTCCGTTGTGTAACCTTCCGATTTGAAATAAAACATGCACTTAGAAAACGTTTATAATACGTTATTAAAGAGATAAAAGACGTTTGGATTTGAAGTAGGTGCCTACGCCGCGCTGGAAAATATTATTGGCGACAAATAGTACAACAAAATAAATCAAATTTTGTGACGTAGAGTCGCTTTGTAACACCATGGATGGGTAACACTAATATTTTTATAAGTCAACTTTAACCATTAAATAACACACGTTCTACAACTCTACATTCCACGCTACATTCAGTTTCATTGAAAGGAGTGTTGTCACAGTGCTAGATGTTGCAACAGCGGCAGTGTGAGTCGGAAGCGTACCTACGCTTCCGACTCACACTGTGTATAGTGGGTGTATAGTATAGCCATCATAGGCATCCACTCCAGACTCTATTCACGGTGCGTATCTACGGCCGTTCTGCGGAGCTTTGACAGGCCGGAGCCGTATTGTGCACGTGAATGGGCCGATGAGGCCGCCGACAGCTGGCTGTGCGCCCGCATTAATTACCAGCCGGCTGATATTCTAATCTTATGTACATGTGAGAGAATAGTTCGATTTTCATTGAATAGAGCATGGTGTGTCTTTGATAGATAACATTTGTTTGAATGTAACTTTATGTATATTTTCTTTGGATGCTTTGTCGAATACAAGTAGGTTTACAATTTTCTTAGCTCTACGACAATTCCGAAGTGATTTTTAATTTGTAAATCTAATTAATGATATTTACGTAAATATATTATATCAGGTATTGATTTCCTATTATGCCAAGCTTGATCGTTAAGTTACGTTATTTTAATATTTCTTTTAAGAGCGTTTACGCCGCACACTAGCGCCACTAATGAAAAAAAAAACATATCTAGTAATTTGAGATAGAAAATCAAATTATGGTTTAGTTAAATATGGCGTTATAGTTAAAAGTGGCCGTAACGTCTTATTTAACTAAACCATAACATGTGAGGTGTTCATTAGGTGACGTAAAAATGCTAAATTACTTCATTCAAATAGTTTGTTGAGCATAATTTGATTTTCTATCTCTAATTACTAGATATGTTTTTTTTTCATTAGTGGCGCTAGTGTGCGGCGTAAACGCTCTTAAATTGCGGGCCCGACATCCATGATTTGATCCTATTATTTTGTTCCATCCTTGTACATTATGGTTTTACAATAAAATAATGAGCATTGAATATCGTCATTTACAGCTAGTGTAGATACTATACCTCAAGCTTCAGTTACAGTCAGAATATAGGTACGACGTATTAACTAAGCATCATAAACTCGTAGCAGGATGACATCACATTAGCCTAGAAACTATAATACAACACACACATAGAAGCAGCCTTTGAAAGATTATGAACAAAGTGACTGGGTCGTTTGCCTGCGCTATGCATATTGCAACGGGTTGCATTATCATTGCCTTATGCTTGAGCTTAAGGCAACATCACAGTCGCTATGTTTTAATAGGCAGGACTGCTTCACTAACCATCTCAATAAGTAATTATACAAGATCGAAAGCTACTTCAAGGGGGCGATTTTTGAACCGGTAACTAATTCTAACGCTATTATATCAATTAAAAGCGTTGATCAATGTGGTACGTATCTAATAATCAAATTGTAAATGATGCAAACATTATTATATTTCATAGAGTATTTCAATTTATAAATAGCACGGAAATGGTTGACGCTCAATTAATTTAAAGTCTACAAGCCATCATCAGCGTTCTCACATGATAACCAAAGACTATATACATACCCCGGTAGAGGCTGTAACTGTAACTGGTATGTAATAATGCTGGGAATCGAACTTCTTGGTCTGAGAATATAGTGCGGAGTGCGAATTTTATTCACAATTATATCACCTTAACGAGAACGTTAATTTATATGGCGTTGAAACAACTGTATAAATTCTCGTTTTCGTAATTTTGTAAAGATAGTTTTATAGTAACCCTAGACCACAGCGCCGCGCGGTACAACCTCAAATATAAAATTCGGCCTTAATGAACCTGTGTGGGTCTCCAAATGTCTCCAAATGTCTCCAAATCGAGGTATATAAAAAAAAACAATTAATTTTTACTTTTTATTTTCAAGTGATAATTGCTGCAATGAAGCTAAATTAAATATTCATAAAATTTATAAAATACAGTGCATTCCCGGTAGCATAGCGGCCAGTGCAGCCGCCCGGATTGCGGAAGACCCAGGTTCGATTCCTGGCTGGGTCGGGTAGGCGTTTAATTTTTTCATTGTATTTTATAAATTTTATAAAAAACAATTACTTAAATTTAATTATTCACCTGAACGATGATACATCATCGTGAGCAAATATTCATATCGCTATTATGGCAGGCAACAAATTTACTAGACCTTTAGGAAATTTTACCCTTGCGTAAACATACGCTATTTATATTAATCAACACTGATATGATAACATGAGACAGGTACCTCATAGGTAGGTACGTTGGAAACACTACAGATAGATCTACATTAAAAAAATTAAAGAAGTTAAAATATTTCTCAAAATGTAAAAGTACTTATTTAAAAATATACATTTAAAACTTAATTGTCTTTCCAATAATAGCTTGAGCTTAAGCAAAAGAAGTGGTAAAAGTAGGTACACAAGCATTTACTTTACTTTAATTTTAAAGTAAAACTATAAAAGTGTTGGAAGCAATAATGTTGTTCTTTAGGTGCGATATTATGCTCGTCTTTAATATAAGGCACAAAATATTTAATATTAATTATAGTGACCCTTTCGATTGTCGGTAGATGACAAGCAATTAGGAAACTAAAGTTTATAAAATGTTCATTTGTACGTTCCCTGATTGTGGCCAGTCAAAAGTATTCGAATGCAATAATACTTTAATAAAATAAACATGTAAACGATTTTTTGTCTGGAAAATATGTGTTTACTAACGGCCGCTCGCGGTTTCACCCGCGTGGTTCCCGTTCCCGTCGGAATATCGGAATAAAAAGTATCCTGTGTGTTAATCTAGGTTATAAACTATCTCTATGACGAATTTCATCCAAATCCATTCAGTAGTTTTTACATGAAAGAGTAACAAACATCCATTCATACTTACAAACTTTCGCGTTTATAATATTAGTAGGATAATATGTACAAAACTTTCCCGTCAAGCTTCGCTTTATGTGTTCCATGCTGCTTATTAGAGTTCAAAAGAAAAGAAAAAAAATAGTTGTTTTATTTTTTTCTTCATGGAACTACACTTAGGTACGCGGAGTCTTTACTCCGCAACTAAAATTCAAGGCTGAAAAAGTTCAAAGTCAGCTAGACGCTCTTGAGAAGATCGTTCATTAAAACGAAAGCAAGCCGAGTTGGCAACGAAAGTAAAAATAAATGCAATAAGTTTTTTTACTTTTGTTTATTAGAAGTTTTGCTAATTATATCTTCATAATTCAATCTAAATCAATGCACTACGTACATCCGCGACATATTTTATTTGTTTTGGTCGTTATAGTCAAGAACAGATTGGTATAGGTAACCTTATTTATCTATTCCGTGGGTATAAGTACTCATGATTTTATATTATAACCTATTGCCATATGCGAGGATCGTAACTCCTGACCGCGACCGCGACTCAAACACAGCTTAACATTTTTATTTTATATAAAATTACAATACACATAATAAGAGTTAAATCGTTTTGTTTGTTAACGGGATATCTTAATTTTAATTTGCAACCGTGTTGGAATAGTCGGCGTTCCTGACTGCAGAACCGCTGCACAGTGGCGTGTTCGATCCCCGCAATAGGCAATCGGTTGTATCAATGAATATAATTTGTTTGTAACAACAAATGCAGTTACCTGTATTTTGTTTAGTTTAGGATTGAGTAACTTAAATTAGGTAAGTATGCATTTATATAAAAATGATAGCTTACAATAATTGTAGCATACAGAATAATTATTATTCTGTATGCTTAGCTATTAGTAAAACTATGATTGTAATGTTTAACATCTTTTATCTTAAACAAGATATCCCACGTGGTTAACGCGTAATCGTAAATTTTATATATTTTTAGTACATTGATGGTCGGTCGAGAAAGAGACAAGTTTAAAATTAAACCAATAAAGTATTGCATTCTGTGAACCGACACGTAGACTGACATCATCGCATGGTTCTCGGAATATCACTCCGTCACTCTCGCGACTCTTTTTGAAATCCGTGAAGAAAATCGTCTAACTAAGGAACGATTTTAGGTAAACTTTTCCTCGCTATGTTCGTCATACTTATAATATTATTAACATTTGTCATAATAATATTCATCATTGATTTGTTTGTAGAGCCGACCAATTATTACAGCATCTACGTCTCCAATAAAAAGATAACAGTCATCCATCAAAGAAAAGGAAGGAAAATAACTTACCAAAAAAACGCGCCTCCTTATCCATTGAATACAATCACTGATGATTTTCATTGTTTACTTTAATACATCAAATGCTTTGCGACAATTCATGATCACATAGAGATAAAAAAAAATTAACCGATATTTTAAGCATTTTATTAATTTTCCCGCTATTTTACTTTTTTAATAGCACGTCCATTTCCTGTGTGCAGGTGCAGGCTAAGGAATTCAGCGTGCGACTGCGACTGGTGGTCTGTCCGTCCGGCCTTACCTCCTCCGGTTCGGTCGGCCGCGTGCGTGCTACGAGCGAGCGAGTGGACTGCGGGGGCTGCTCGGCAAGACATCTATGTACAGATTTAAGTAGGTATGTGGGCAGGTTATAATAATACATGTAGCGGTAGACTTTAGCCGCCGGCCGGTGACTCCATAGAATTTTGTGTGTACTGTAACGTAGTATTCGTAGTAGTACATACCGTATGCGAATGTACTCAAAGTAGCACTTACGTTGAAGAATAAATAAGCTATAGGCACTAAGAATATTAATTAGAACTGTATAAAATAATTTTATGGCTTGGAATTTGTTCTTTACCATTACTTTGATAGAAAAATACGTCATTTTCATTTTAACGTTTTTTTCGTAGTTAACGAGCTTAAAGAAAAATGGTAAAGTCACCGAAGAAAGACACTAGGTAAAGTAAATAAAACTTTATGGCGGGAAAGTAAAAAGTCTAAAGTATAAGTATAGGTAATTACATAAATTATACAATTTGTGTTTTTTTAATATTAATGTGTAGATATTCATGAGTACTATTTGATAAACGCTAAGTATTATGTAACCTGAAGAAAACCAGCAAACCCAATGATATCATACAGTAAAAAACGGCGAAACCTCACTGTCTAAATTTTATCCAGATGCCTCGGCATGAGGAAGTTCGCAGAAAACTTAAATAAGATCGGGAGGAACATATCTGTGGGTGGAACACACGGAATACATATATGTGTTGTGGTACATAATTAACCATCATCGATAAATTCACATTCAACATAATAAACGATCATCAATATCAACAAAGAATTTAAACGGGGAAAAGTAAAAAGTTATCATACCTTCCTGACCACGGCCGTTGTAATACGGCCGAAACGTCTCGGAACTATTAAACGCGAAAGCTTAAATGTGTATATCATTCATTACCTATTCTAAGTGTATTTCAATATCATCATTCACAAAGAAAGAAAAGGTCCATCTATCACTTTATCATATAATATCATCAAACAAAACCACTTAGGTACTACCTACCTTAAATACGCCTTTCTACGAATTAAAAAAATAGACTCCGAAATGGTAAAATCAAACTAAAAATATGAGTTTTTGGCATGTTTGATGATGGTGGTATGGTATTACTCGTATAATATGTGGAATTTTATAACCACGAATAACTATGTAGGTACTTATGTAGTGTTGGTTGTTTAGGTAGATGAATCAAATCAGCGGAACATCATCATCATCACCTTTCACATTCTTTATTTCAAGAAGGACTCTTAACGTTTCATCAATAAATTCTGACCTTTTAATAAAATTCAAAGGGGTTGAGTGTATATAAATGATCATACATTACATCAATACCATGAGTCCATGAACCATCAATATCACCAAACATATTTATTATCATATAGAAAATATCCTCAATGTTAGGCTGTATAGACGTATTCTCTTTGTCAGCAGCCGGGACCAACGTCTTTACGTGCCTTCCGAAGTACGGAGTAGCTCGAGATGATAAATTTTTGGTCACCCATTCGTTGACCGGCCTTTGCGAAAGTTGCTTAACCTTAATAACCTTAACCTTGCAATAGTTCATTGTTAAAATATCTATTTATTAATAAAGAAAAAATCTATAGATCAGGCTGTATGTGCAAGGTCATTAAGAAGGAAGTAGGACATTCGTGAATGATTAAAAATTATATACTACTAGCTGTGCTCGCGACTTCGTCCGCGTGGAATAGTGACTTTCGGCAGCATTTTTAATTTTTTAGGCTCTTTTCCCGTTTTTGCAACATTTTTCACTGATGCTTCGCTCCTATTGGTCGCAGCGTGATGTTATATAGCCTAAAGCCTTCCTCGATAAATGGACTATCCAACACAAAAAGAATTATTCAATTCGAACCAGTAGTTCCTGAGATTAGCGCGTTCAAACAAACAAACAAACAAACAAACTCTTCAGCTTTATAATATTAGTATAGATAAAGTCTCAAACAGATTATTAGGTAGAGTATGAGTTGGATCTATTTGCCTTTTGACATCTAAGTAAAAGAAAACGACAACCATTATGACGACATTGACGACAAATAATAGAAAAACAGTGTCGGACTTCTTGGCGGGAAAGTGAAGAGTCATGTCTGCGGTTTTGTTTTACTTTCTAAAATTTGTATATGTCGAATATTAATGTGAAATAATGGTGGATTATTAACTGATAAGTGTTCGTGAGTGTGCATGAGTGTTGGCAAATGAAAAAAAACAGTGCAACGGCACTTTTCAAATTCTCTCAAGAAGTCCGTGTGTGTAGTAAAGCCCCTCATCTTTACTGAGATACTCGAGGGGTTGGGGGGTATAACATTTCTCACTTCTCATCTCTATTATCATTCATGATGATGAATGATAATAGAGATGAGAAGTGAGAAATGTTATAGGATGATGATCCTATAAGTCAGATATCACGCTAAAACCGACAAAATATGACAGATGTTGATTCAGAACGCTCGTTACCGAGCTTACGTTATTCATAACCTCGAACTTTGTTTGTTTTTTTTCTTTTTCTTCTTCCCTTCAATAAGGCTGACAAAATCCATGTTTAAAAATTTAAAAGTTAAAACCGGCGCCGGCGCCGGCGGGCGGCGGCTACTTTTGACATTGACAGCTAACTGAAAGGACGCTCACAGTGATTTCGCTCCGAGGCATGATCGCTGTGATCCAATTCACTGTGCTTGTTCCGAATTAATTGCCTCAGGAGACGAACACTCGCGTTTGTTAGAATTCTTCGGGAAAACGCGATATCTTTACTTACTTTGTTGTAATACGTACACACGTTGGTAATAAGTCCCGACTCCCGATCGCGACACTGCACTAAAAATGTCAACGATGTTACCAAACGCGCCTGCTTTTTCCTTAGAAATTCTAGGTGACGCACTTGTTTTGCACTCTAATCATTTCAATCGGGAAGACGGCCATGACGTCACGCTAGATTTCGTGAACGCGCTCACGGCGGCGATTCGGAACGACTGTTATCGCGCTAATATCGATATAATCGCGACTCGGAACGCACCCCTACACTTAAAAAAATAAATAGAAAACTGTGATCTGTCATACTTACTTGTGCACACATAACCTATAAAAATAACTCTAAATTCATTTTAATTAATAATAATATACAGGTGACAAACGCAAACTCACAAAATAATCTAACATGAATTTATTAAAAATCCACAGAACATTTTCTAAGCTTAAAACAACGTTATCTAGAAATCATTCTCAAGCTGTATTATTAGATCAAAATGAATATACTGAAACACCTGAATATCCTCCAATATTGGATAATTCGTTAAAAGGGAAAAAGTTAAGAAAAAGGGAAGCCTTATTTGAGAAAATTAGAAATGTAAATACTGTGGAAGAAAAACAAATAGCACTTAATATGCCGCGTTACTATGGCTGGCAATGCGTATTGTTGCACGAAGATAAAATACCTTACAATTCAATGCCTTTAGTTCAATGTTACACCAGAAGTCATTTTATCCCAGTGGAGAAGCTCCCAGACTCATATACTGAAACTGCTACAGCTGCCGAAGAAATCAGCGTGGAAGTGAAGTCGTATATTGAAGATGCTTTATGTATAGAGCTAGATGGTGTTGAGTAAGTATTTCTATACCCTAAAAACAGGTCAGAGTGTTAGGAAAGTTTATTTAACTTGTAAATAAATAGATATATATGTATATACATATGTAGGTAAGACAATCGAAAATTTAGTTTGATAAACTTTTAAAGTGTTTTATTTTCAGTACATAGTCAAAATGTTTTGGAACAGTTCCAAGGTGCTTATTATATCTAATAAGTTAACTTGAATAAAGAGTCATTTCAGACGAAACTTCGACTTGTCAAATGAGAAACCATTAGATTCTCAAAAAGAAGATCAAATTGCCAAAGGTGTTGTGAAGCAAATAAACAGAATAATTACTAATAATGTAACAGAAAAAGTTCCACACATTTTATCTGCACAGGTAAATATAGACAGTACCTACACTAAGAGATTTGCAATTTGTATGTTATTGAATGTAGTCTTATATACTTACCTACTAGCTAAAGGTTATGGATATTTTTCCTCTTATTGTATCTCCTAACAGCAATAAAGGATCTTGCCTGTCTTTTTGTATTTAATTTGATGACTACTTTAAAAATGAGATAATTATCATATTGAGAGTGAGATAGAGAATATAATAAAATTATCATACATAGAAAGATGCATTTTCATATGTTATTATAACATTTTTATAATATACATATAATTCATTTAATAGCATTACGCATTGTGAACACAAAAGTTATCATTTAAAATGATAAATGAAACTAGTTCTGCTGCTTATGCCATCAGAAAAATATGAGAAATAACAGATGTTGAAAAGGCTAGAACAGTTTATTTTAGCTATGTTATAATATTTTTTATAGTATATAATTAAACTAGCGGACCCGATAGACATTGTCCTGTCTGAACCAAATATAGAGAAAAGGTATATGACTTTCATTCCTGTGGGAATATTAGGATAAAAACTTTAGAATTTAGAAGCTACTATTAAATCTTTAATTTGAGATATTTAAAACTACTACCCAAGCAGCCCAAGGTATAAACCATGTATAGACTTTCCTTCTAATAAAGTACACTATAGCCTTAATCAGTAATGATGTCATGTAAATGTTTGTTTTCTGTTACAGGTGGATTATGACCCTCGTCATGAAGCATTCTGGTTTGTGGGCGGTATTGATTTACCAGCAAGTGTGTCCAATTGGCGTAAGCAGTACTCATGGTATGAAAATAGACTCAACGAAAATCTTGACAGACCTGTTCAATACTTAGGTAATTTAAGTTTATTGTCAAATTATCAATTTACAAACTTATAAGAAAACAAGAGTGAAATTGAGCCGGAAATAAAAGATAGACAAATAATTGTTATATTTCACACTTTCAGGTTCCCCATTTGTAGCCTTAAGAAGTCGCCTACCACTGAAACCTATTATTCCATATGAGGAAGCTGAAAATCCTGATTTCAAAGTACCAAAATTTTCATATGCTCCACAGAATGTTGGATACTTTTCAGATTTTAGACATGGTACAAATATACCAGGTTTGTATGCAATAGTAGTTTCAATAATTTGATAAACTTTGGCCACCAAATATCATTTATCATTATTGATGCAACTTTGGGTAATATGATCTTTTCAATTTTAGGTTTCTGGCCAGGTGATTCTGATGAATTTGGCTTATTATCTTACCATGGAAGAGGGCATATACTAGCAAGAAAAGAATCATATGGACCTGACGATAACTTAGAAGCACTGCATTGCCAAGCAATGAAAGCCAGTTTTGGTTGGTTACTAGCACAAGCTAATTATCAAGGATTTACAACTTATAATGACATAACATACCCTTTAGTAACACAAACTATTATTACAAATGGCCAGCTTTATTCATTTTATACTTACCAGCTAAATACAGTAGTAATGCATAATGAAAACATAGATGTGAATCCTAAATACAATGTCTGTTTTGGCACAAAACCAATGAAATTATTTGATACCATTGAAGATGGTAAAGTCAAAGGCCTAAATGAAAATGTTCTCAAAATGTTGATACAGTTTTACTTAAACTCACCAGAAGAGAGAGACTATGAATTGAAGCCTTATTTAGGAAATGATGAACAATTGATTGCAGACATTGAAGATGACAACAAACGTTGTTGGCTAGAAAATACATATAAACATTTAGTATCCAACAGGCCAAAACACTTGCTGGGGCCTGAGACATATCTTTGGGAGAGGATATACAAGATTCAGCACAATACTAGATTCCATGAAGCAAAACGAAGGCCATTTGAACTTGACATCAATCCTTTCAACAGGCGATTGAATGAACATCTGCCACCTTATATTCCCAAAGTTCTCAGAGCATATCCAAGAAGCAGAAAGAAGTTTGAGACTACTTACTACCCAGATGTGTAAACACTATTAAGATATTTGTTAGCATCGATGGTGTTTGATTACCATTAAAGCTAATGTCATTAGTATGTATGTTTAGGTTTATTTTTAATCCAATAGCATGTCACAATTGTGCTAAAAATATATTTATTTTAAAAACCAGCAAAAATAATCGAAATAGTTTCTTAAATATTAAAATTAAATGACTTTAAAATTAGAGCATTATAGAAGATTACAGGGCGCCAATGACGTCTTTATGCGTCACGTAGTGTTGTTTGTAACTAAATAACCCACTAAATAATAAAATTAACAAATAATAAGGAAGGTACATTGAAAAAGAATATCTAGAAACAGAAACTATAATAAAATAATAAAAATTCTTTATTTCCTCTTTACAATAAGGATAAGTTTTAGTTAAAGTTTTTTTATTCTTCACAAGAAGAATAAAAAACTTTAACGGGCACAGTACGTCACCAGCATTCGGTAAGACTTAACGGTGTTTTATTAATTTTATAATAGTTCATTGAATCCAATATGGACAAAAGTAGAGGTATGTTTTCAATCGTTATTGTGTGTTATCTATTTTCTTTATAATATAAATAGAAGAGATTCGAATCGATAACATAATTGAGCTTCACTATTTACGACATATTTTTATTGACGACATTGACCACTTAAAGCGTCCGCTTAAGACGTCATAAACGCTTGCACCGTTATTGATAGTGTTGGGATTTGAAGGTGAGAAAGAAATATTTTTTTTATAAATTTACCCTACAAAATGATACTATAGCAGAAGATGACTGTTTAGAAAGTTACTATCGAGTTAGGGGTATAACAGATATAATGGTACTCTTCCAGTTACCGTGCGAGGTATAGACAACCCGATGCGAATACTCGGAAACGGAGCCCGACACATGCCGGATTTGCCAAATTAGAAAAAGTGTGTAGTCATCTGTATCGCAATAGGCGTGAAACACGATTTTGGTGTGAAATTTATAAAGTGCCTCTTTGTATTACATGTTTTCGAGCCTACCATGAGAAAAAGGATCTGAAATTGCGAGTAATTAACAATCTGTAAAAATAAAAGTAAAATAAAAATAGAACTTTATATCGTTAATTAATACTTACCTCTTCGCTAAACTAGAAATACGTATACCTTTATGATATTATTACATCGATAAATTTGCTAACATCACTACGAACGAAGCGAAATATCTGTTTAAATACATGTTCAGATCGCCAGTGACGCTTTAAAGCGTCAACTAGTTACGCCAAATTCTTGATTCTTAGTTTACAGTCAAAAAGCAAATTTAAAGATTATTTTTTATTGGCAGGTGTAATAACTTTTCTGTTAATGTATTTTTGCTTATTACATGATTAGTTTTTTTTTGTTAATCTTAGTATTTATGGAAACTTCGCCAAACTTAAGTTTTACTCAAGTTTAATTTAAAGTTTTGCACAGTGTGGCACATCACTATAGAATAGAGCGATAGTTCGAGTAAAAAATACGCGTGGCGTTGGGGGATTGGGGGAAAGAATGTTTATATTAAGCCTAGAAGTCAATGAGTTAAAAGTCTAGGCAAGCGAGGACTGCTCCTTACTTGCCTAAATAATTAATAATTTATTCCTATGGGCTAACATCCTTATAAAAAGTAAAGCATTATTGTTTTGTTGCAGCATAAATAGCTGTTTATCATTTAAAACCGATTAATATCGTGTCTCCTAGTCCTATGTCAAGATCAGGCTACCGATACCTACACTATTGAGATGTTATTAATACAAAAGACTTAAGGTTAAGATCCCGGGTTCGATTCCCATAGGGGGGGGGGGGGGATTTACAATTGTTTGTGTACCTACCTACTCTGTTTGGTTTGTGCCAATGATATTATAAAGTATTGTGGTATGATTATGGCATTAACATTTTCACCGCCCAACTATCCTGCACGCGATGTCCCGCTGTACGCCAACGTATAAATGTATTTTAATAAAGTAGGTACAAAGAAGAACTTCTATAGAAGTGCTGGCGTGGACGGCACGAAAACCTCGAACGAAAAAAGGTTAAACCAACCGGAGACGCCACTGACAGGCGTTCCCCTCTGCCAAAAGCAGTGTTGCCAACTCTACATGTCAAAAAGTCGTTAACGTACGCTTGAAAAGTCACTAGATGTCGCTAGATATGGACAAAAATCAAAAGTCGCTAGAAGTCGCTAAATGATCCCAGTGGACTGAGCGCTAGGGATGGAAACAGCGCAATTCTTTCACGTACCTCTAATTCTATATTCTATTATACGCGCGGTAGAATGGGGCACAGTTTTTTGGTCTGTTGGAATAAAAGAAAAAATAATTTGATTTACTTACACCGAATAATATGATTTTTGTTTCACTTTTTACCATTTCCAAAAGCTTTCGCCCTGCCTACTTCATTAATTCCACGAGCGGGATTCGAACCCGGGATTTATGCTATCGTGGCTCACAATAGCATAGTTGGCAGTGCAGCTGGACCCGACATGTCATGGGGTGCGGGTTCGAATCATAAATATATTATATTTACATCCCGTCACTTATCCCGAAAATAGGAAATTTTAATTTAATTACGTTGAGCACACTGCAATTTGTTGCAGTTAGAGCTGCGACAGTACAAAAACAAGATATTGATATCAACTATTCTGGCTATTAATTTATCAGAATTAAAGATACAATTATTTGAGATGTTACCCGGATAAGTTTCCAAATAAGCCTGATTTTAAAAGCAGCAGACTTAAATTAAAACAAACATGTCAATTACAAACTGGGCCCGCGTGATGGTTTATGGCCCGTTCTCCCTATCAATCCATAGAGAGAAGGCTCGTGCCCCAGCAGTGGGGACATAAAAATAAGCTGATGATTTTGACGTCAATTACAGGTACCGAACTCCAGAGCGATATCATACAAACGAACAGTGAAATATAATGCTGTAATGTAATAAACTGCCCTCTGAGGTTAAATCTTTGAATGATGCAAAGTTCTTTAATGCATTAAGCTACTGCTAATTGAAAAGTGTCTATAGTTTAAAAGAGTTTTTGGAATAAAAGACATAATTTTGTTATAGTTTGAAGTAAATTCTATGTTGTTGTTATTTCTGTCAGAAATTAACTGTTATTTTGCTGTTCGTAATGTTGTATTAATTTAATACGTATTTTATTTTGAATTTGTGTAAGTATCTAAATTGTTTATTTTAATTTAATTAAATTTAAAGTTTTTATGTACCTAATTTTTTAATTTTAGATTTATTTTAATAATGTACTCTGTAATACTTACTGTTGCTATTACTTGCTACACCTTAGGGTAAAATTACATTGAAACATTACTTTTATTTTGTCAACTGTTTAATTTACTTACATGTTAAAGCAATGAATACCTAAATAAATAAAAAATAAATGTGGGAGACCAAATGATAAAATTTAACATACTTACCAAGAAAGTCGTGGTGGCCTAATATATGCATCGAAAGAAGTTATTGATTTATGTCGCCTTTGTGAATTAGAGATCCGCAAACACTTAACTGATGACAAAATAGTTAAACGATCTTGTTCACCGCATTTTCTTACAAATAAAGTCTTAAAACATTATGTTGGCAGTTAATTGTTTCCAAACATCGAGAGTCATTCATTATTTTGATAATGATTTTGTTGTGCACAATATTGAACTTGCGAAAACTGTGACACAAAAGTATAAGTACCTACCAATATTAGAATAAACTTTTTGTCCAAGAAGACTGACCCCAAGAAATGCATAAGGAATATATACACGAAACTAATAAACTTTAAAAATCAATACAATCTCATTGTGAATACCATGATGGCGGGACCCATCTCGGATATCGAGTTTTCATTATTTAGTGCCAATTTTGTGTTCAGAATTTGTAATTTTTATTATAATAAAGTACTAATAGTTCGGAATGTATTAGAGAATTATGGCTTTTTTTATCCAACCTATTTCTGGAAATAAAATTCTGTGGTCATTGACTCTCGATGTTTGAAAACAATTGTCTGGCAACATAATGTTTTAACACTTTATTTGTAACAAAATGCGGTGAACAAGAGAGTTTAACTTTTTTGTCATCAGTTAAGTGTTTGCGGATCTCTAATTCACAAAGGCGACATAAATCAATAACTTCTTTTAATGCATACACTAGGCCACCACGACTTTTTGGTATGTTGAACTTATGGAACCATGAAAGTACATGTTGTTCAGTATTTCGGTTCCTCCTGTTTGAGTCTCGGTTGGACAGCAAACTATTTTTTCATAATGACAGATTATGGTTGCAGCTTTTCTGAAAAAAAAAACAATTCTAAGAATGGAATAAAATTATATAGATCTATTTTGCAGATTCTTATCCTAAAACTCGGTCGATTTTAACGATAACGAAAAGTAAAGTGTCTATAATTAACCATACTAAAGAGCCTGAATTAAAAAGATATTTTCTCAATATTAATGGCATCGATAAAATTAATCGATATAGTGTCAAGCACTATCGCAATTGTCAGGCCGAAATGAGATATGGCTTTAGTTAGATATTATTCTGAGGAGTTAAGATATTCAAAGGACTTTTTGGCGAGAAAGTGAAGAGTCATGTCTGCGGTTTTGTTTTATTTTCTAAAATTTGTGTTATGCCGAATATTAATGTGAAATAATGGTGGATTATTAACCGTTAAGTGTTCGTGAGTGTGCATGAGTGTTGGCAAATGAAAAAAAAACAGTGCAACGTCACTTTTCAAATTCTCTCAAGAAGTATGCCCGAAGACTAGTAAAGCCCCACACTCTCAAGGCTCACACCTCTTTACTGAGATACTCGAGGGGTTGGGGGTATATCATTTCTCACTTCTCATTTCTATTATCATTCATCATCATGATACCTACAGGAAGGAAATATTGTTTATTTACTTGTAAGAAAAATTACTTTGACACTGGCTAAATGTGCTAATTGCACGAAGCCATCAACTAAAAGATTTTAAAAAAGTGCGATTATATTCACTTTGATTGTAAAGAAAATTCAAATTGTAAACAAAGTGCCAGCTATCATCAAAGTGAGACTAACATCGTAATAAATATTGTTTTTGTGAATTATATTGGCAGTTTCTTTATATTTTCAATATAATATGGAGCCACCTTCACCATGGAAAAGGCCAAATGAAGTGATGCAACTACATAAACTAAAGAAACGAAAAAAAGCTTTACAGGTACATTTGATTTGTAAAAAATATTATAAATAATGCTTGTATTGAATTACATGTACCTACTACAACTTTGTGTAGATTTCTTTATATTTTATAAATATCATTATAATTGAACACTGGCGTTATCACATCAATCATTAGAGTAACTTCATTGCTTGCATTGAATTGAATTCATTCCTATTGAAGTTTGTTTTTTTTATAGTTTTTTGTCGTCCTATATTTACTTGTCATACCAATCAGTTCCTTTAGTTCAATTACTACACATGTTCAATACCTTGGATATTAGAATATATACATTCTAAACCATCAGCTTAATTAGTACATAGTGCTTCTTTTAATTATTACACATCTTAGGAGCGTATGAAACAACCTACACCAAAGACTAGTGCAGAAACGCCGGCACCAAACCAAAACACTGTAGATTTAGATTTCTCTAGAATTCTCAGTGGCGAGTATGGAGATAAAAGAAAGAATCCTTTTTCCAAGTAAGTAGTTAGCTACTCATTATAATAGTAACATAAATAAAGCTTGGTGGTGGCTTATCTTATTGATGAGTAACACTTATCTCTTCTATTCTTTATAAAAATACTAACATAATAAAGAAGGATTTATTTTAATGAATTACATAAACTTTTTGCCTATCTTTTATGGATAAAGCGGATACTTTCTACAGTGTAACAACATCTGCTTTTTACTTAATGTTATCATCTTACTCCAGAAAAGCCAGTAGTTGAGTCGAGTGTAGCTTTCACATACATTTTCGAAAATAATAAACTGGTCTTATCTGTAAACTGAGTTCCTAATAGCTTTACATATTTCTTTGTCACAATATCTTTTGTAAAAATTATTTCAGAAACAATACTCAACAAAATAAACGGGTGAAAGTTGACGCACAATCCCCACTGGATGAGTCAAGTGACAAGACCCTGTTTACCCTTCTGAACCTGCCAGCAAAAGTGCCACAGAAGCCTCCACAGGAGCTTGATACTGAGAAGCTCTCCACATTTTCAAATTTATTACAGAAGTTCACTGCTGACCATTCTGTTGAACCAGTGAGTATTAACCACCAATTACTGAGTGTGTTGAACTCAGTATGACTGTATTTTGAATACCTACACAAGAATAATAATAATAATTAATAATCTTAATTTGCTCTGCCTTCAACTACTATATTTAAGAAACTATATTGTATATAATTTTTATTTCAGCATATTATAGAAAAGAAATCTAAATATTTGCCTATTGATTGGGCATTAAAAACTAGACTAAGGTTAATGTCACCAAAGCCATTCGCTTGGACATCAAAATTGAAAGCCAGTGAGGAAGCTTCTGGTATCACAGGGTAAGTTAATTGACTTACTTAATGTAAACTGTTTCTTTCATAGAATTTGTTTGATTACTTGAACACTGATTAAGATCATCAACATTTAATATGATTGATGAGAAAATATGATTAAACTAACACATTGATTGTTGAGAATATCATTACAACTCATGTCAATGGTCATACATAGTAGACAGAAAATAACTTGTTGGTAAAGCGTTGAATTATATATACACTATGTATTATTATTGTAGTGTGTGAAGATTTTATTTAGGTACCTCTTTGTACCCTTATATACATCTTTTGTACTCAATCCTGTTTATAAAATGTGTGCCTTTTCAAAATTACAAACTATGGATTAAATTGATTGGATTGAATTGTAAACCTGGCTAGTTACAGTGACTAGCCAGGTTTGCAATACAATCATCATCATCATCTCACCCAAGGATCTCCACAACAACCTCTCTCAACAAATTCTTCTCCACAGCTAAAAATAGACGTCCTGAATGGGTAGTAGGTAAAAAAATGTTTGGACGATTCAAAAGCACTTTTCTAAAGTTTATTTGTATAAAAATAATTGACTTTGACTAAACGATTTTGTGCAAGCTGCTGCATCCAGCGGCTTCCCTCGACAATAAAACAATAATTTATAAACACATAGTTAAAACTATTTATAAATGTAGATTTGTCCGTTGCCTGGACACGACGTCGGCCTCCTCGCTGGACACGTCGCCACGCGCGCTGTTCCACCAGGCCTGCTTATACTGGCAGCACCCGCACCTGCCCTGGCTGCAGCTATACCCTCGCTCATCAGGCAAGGTAGCGGCTACCAGCTTCATGGCCACAAACGAGGAGGTCAAGACCGCACTGCATAGGGAGTGGACAGAAAGCTTCAGGTCATTGTTTCAGGTGAGGATAGTTCAATATTATATTTTAAAAAACTTTTTATGTTGGGAACAAATCACAACTCTGAAAAAAATTTTGACTTTTGCTTGAGTTGGATACAACCATAGTAACCTAATGATCCTGGTTGTGCTCCTGATAGGCGGAGTGTGAGGGTTTGAGACCCTCTCATAGAAAATGTATGCTAGGTCACACCCTACTAAAATGCCCCAGAGTTGGACACTCTTAGGCAACACACTGCCATGCACCACGCAGCTTAGCGCGTGAATGCGTATTTTAACGGTAATAATAATAATGTCTCTGGAGCCCTAACCACAAAAATGTAAAGTAATATGTGAAAAATAATAATAATAATAAAGCCCTTTTATTCCAAATCGCTACAATTTTGACAATACATGTTTTAAGTTTTATTTTTATAGTATGTCTAGCAATTCGACGTGCCTCCTGGCATAGGCCTCCTCCAGCTCTCTCCACTGAGCTCTATCTTCTGCTACTCTGGTCCAGTAAGGCACCAAGATTAAGCGGATATCGTCTTTCCATCCTGTTTTTGGACGCCCCTTTCTTCTAATGTCCTCTCTTGGGTACCATAACGTTACTTGTTTGTTCCATTTGTTTGTTTGGCAATGTAGCATAATATGCTACATTGCATATTATTATGTCCTGTCCAACCCCATTTTAAATGCTCTATGCGAGTTACTATATCTGCAACTGTAGTTTTTCTTCTTATTTCAGCGTTTCTGATTACATCACTAAGTTTGATTCCCAACATACTTCTTTCCATTGCCCTTTGTGTGCTAGCTAGTCTTTTTCCTTGCTTGTCTGTTAACGCCCATGATCCTCAAACATATGTCAAGCACGGGAGGATACAAGTGTTGAAGGTCTTTCTCTTAATGCTAAGATCTTTGTTCTTCGTTACTTCTTTCGTTGCTCTAACGTTGCTTGTAAGTATCTACATTTGTATAGAAAACACGCACAGTCCAACACACAGAAAATGCATCCACTCGCGTCGCGCGTCGCGCGTAAGTGCGTCGACACGCAACATGCAGCGTGGTGCGTGGCAGTGTGTTAATCGCCTTATAGACGATGAATATAGATTGGCAAAACCTAGAAACATTTAGAGTGGTTTAGTTACCATGGTCGATGAGGATCCGCCATATTCTCAACGTGTGGTGGTGTAAAGGTCATATTCGGCCAAATAGTAAGTTCTGTCTTTTAGAATATATAATCTGCGCGGATTATGGAGTACACATTTGCATTGACACATTCATTTTCATCCGTTCGGAAGGCGTTCGTAGGATAGCATATTATTATAGTGTCGTGAAAATCTACTAACTTACATTGAGCCAGCAATTTTAATGGGTTATATCTCCTCATATTCTTTTGTTCATGTGGAAAGGCTTGAGCCCAGTAATGAGAAGTTTATTGGCTGAAGACGTCAAATTTTCGTTGTGTAATGTGAGTTCTTAAAATATAAATGTCATATAGTTGGTCCGCGCGCTGCACTGCCCGTACTTCTACGTGTGTGCGAACACGTTCACGGTGTTGTTCCGCGCGGCTGGCGTCTGCGGTCTGGCGGAGCACTGCGCGCTCATAGCGCCCACGTCGCGGGGCTTCCGGCAGACGCTGCGGCAGGAAGGTACGGACTACTCGACACAACTATAAAACTTTTAAATGTAACATTACGTGGTAGTTTTTTTTATGCGATTGAGTCTGCGATGAAAGTTTACGCGAACACATTGAAATGAAACAACTTTAACGAATTTACTCGCATTTCATTTCTACATTTGATTATATCCTGTTGTTTCCAATACTTTACATTACAGGGTCGATGGTCAGAGGGAGTCTTTCTGTATAAAATCAAACATAGCAATTAAACACGAGTAGATAACTTTTACGAATCTACTCGCGATTAATTACCTATATTCGGGCGAAATATTATTTCAATATAATAAGTAACTTGCGACATTGTGTTTGGTTAATCAAATGCCTCGTGCGAGTTTTATTCCATACAAGCGGCCGCTCGCGGTTTCACCCGCGTGGTTCCTATTCCCGTGGGAATATCGGGATAAAAAGTATCCTATGTTTTAACTATCTGTATGCCGAATTTCATCCAAATCCATCCATCCGTTGCAGCGTGAAATAGCATCAAATATACACACATACACACAAACTTTCGCATTTATAATATTAGTGTGATTCAACACAGTCAACGTAAACTATAATTTTGAATGGCATCGAAGCAGAACGTTCATCAGCAAGGTGGCGCGGCGCTGTCTAATCTGTGGCTATTGGATCCCATACTAATTTTAGTATATAATTTAAATGTGTATATCTGCTATACCCCCTGTGTGGTGCCGGGGATAAAGAATTACACCACCCCCTCTCTTCCCGTGGGTGTCGTAAAAGCCGACTAAGGGACTATTCCAGAGGATGGGCAGCAGCATCTCTCTGAGGTTACCCTCAACCTACTGCGATCGCCAACGCGCCTGCCAAGCGTGGCGATTACGGCAAATACCCCTCATATCCTTGGGGGAGCCTTTGTCCAGCAGTGGACGTCTTTTGGCTGAGATGATGATGATTGTTGCAAATAAACAGGCATTTATTTTTGTTGGAAATAAAACTTTGATTTGTATTATGGACGGATCGATTTGGGAATCGATTATCGAGATTCAATTTATTTAGTGGCATAATGGCCCCATCACTAATTGTTCTTCTTTTTTTTTGTTGGTACACTTGTCTCGGGAAGGCAACAATGGCTGGTTTATAGGTTATCGTGTGTTGATAATTAAATAGATTTTAAGCAGTAATAAGGGCATTTGGAGCCGTATTACTCTAATTAAGTGTATTGTGCAACCTGTGTTTTGTGTGTTTGTACGTCGTAAGCGAATCGCATCGGGAGTACAATTCGCCATCCGTGTTTGGATGTCGGCGTCTCTGGAGAAAGCAGGTATTTCCTCGGGGGAAAAGTGCACTTGGGATAGTCGTTGGGTGTGATTAGGGAACCCGAGAAGACCCGGACTTGGATTCCGGCCCCATCAGACCATATGGATCCCGTTCTGGACGGCGGGAGCGGCAGGGAACTGTGAGTGGATTTTGTAGATTTTAAGGTGTAACCTAATTTTAAACAGTAGCATAGTGTGTGTTGTGGGTTTCCGCAACATTTTGGTAGCAGAGCGTGGTTACTACCGGACCTCTAGGTTAATCGGTGTAATTTTGTGTATTTTGTTAGTTCGTAATAGGTTAAGCTCATTTCGTGTAAAATCGCACTTCCGGGACAGGTGCGGTTGAATTGTAAGGTTGGTAGTACCGTTGTATTTGGGCTGGGACATTTCTCGGAACGTTAATTGTTACTCAATTTCTTTCAATTGAAAGCATCGAGTCGATTCGGGATAATCGATTCCGTGTTTTCGTTGACTCGTTTTAATTTTGTGTTTAGGTTTATTTAGTTTAAATTATTTATAATGACAGCGTCACGGCAGGAGTTGGCTCAGCAGCTCCGGTGGTTCACCGGGCTGCTTGCATTAATAGATCGGCCTAACCGGGAGGACGCCTTGGAGACGCGTTCGAAAGAAATGCAGGGTCGTTTCTTGTTGGCCGAGCGGTCGGTAACCGCTCTATTGTCAACCGACCCGGTCGGGGAGAAGGAGCTGGCCCTCCACGCCCAATATGTCAAGGATCTGGAACACATCCAAGACATCTACGATGAGGTCCTTCAGCGGGTGAAGGACATCGAGCGACTGCGGGAGGGGAAGCCTGTTGCGCGCCCCGCTTCGCTCCACACCCCTGGACCCAGCGCCATGGGAAGATTGGGTGCCCTGGAGGTCCCGCATTTCACCGGATGTATGCGGGACTGGGCTGGATTCCGGAACATGTTTTTGGCCTTGGTGGATACTCGGAAGGATTTCACCAAGGCCGAAAAGCTGGCATATCTCCGTTCCTTCCTAGACGGAGAACCCAGACAGCTCGTACAGCATCTGGAGCTGCAGGATGAGAGCTACGACACCGCCATGCAGCTGCTGGAGAAGCGGTACGAGAAGCCGCGTCTTCAGGCGGACGCGCACGTGACCCATCTGCTGGGATTGCCGAGGGTCAACCATAGGGCTCAGCTGAGGGCGCAGCTGATCACCCCGCTCACCGTGTCCTTAAACGGGTTAAGGACGCTCGGACTGCCCGTCGACCAGTGGTCCTTCCTTCTTCTGCACATCGTTCTGGCCAAGTTGTCGCAGGAGATGAGGGACAAGTTCGAGCGGAATCGACTGGTCCACAAGGATCTCGGCAGAGTTCTGCCCTCGATAGGGGAACTTCTGGAGTTCCTGGAAGAGGAGGCTGGCCTGCTGGAAAACCAGCTAGCCTCCCAGGAGGCTCCGACAAGTGCGCCGGCCCGCACTTCCGGAGTCTACGGCGCCCAGCCGCCACGCAACCCAGGGAAGGGTCGCGGCAGGCTGGTGGCTGCGGCCGCCATCAACCCCGGTTCTGGATGCCGGGTTTGCGGACAGCAGCACTTGGAACAGCTATGTCCAGCAATTCTCGGGCTGCCCACAAAAGAGCGCCGAAACCTCGTTCGGACACGAGGATTGTGTTATGCCTGCCTGGGAGGACATAGGTATAATGAGTGTCCCCAGGCGAAGCCTTGCGATGTGTGCGGCGGACCGCACCATCGCTTACTGTGCACCCGTAGTGCTGAGGGCTCAGCACCGGTTCGGGAGAGGGGATCTCCCACGGGTGGCGGTTTGGGGCCGGGGTCAACTCCGCCTCCGGAAAGACGGAGTCCGCCACGGCCGCCACACTACAACCCCTCGTACACCCCGGCTCAGGTGAGTTGGGGACCGCCGGAACGGAGCCAGGTTCTGGCTACAACCCGGCACCCGGCGCGACCAACACCAGGAGTTGGTGCCTCTAAGGGCCACTGGGTACAGGGAGCCCCACCTCCGGACCCAACACCCGGATACTCGTACGCGTATCCTCCGCCGCCGTTACCGGAACAACAACGACATGAGAACCGTCAACAGTTCTCACCGGTACTGCACGAGTACCCGAGGTTGGAATACCACCCACCCTATCACCGGTATGGTAGGGCAGCTGGATACGCACCACCCCGGATGGTGGCCTGCACGCGTCCGACTTACTGGCCGAGTCATCACGGTTCGACAAGGTTGGCTGCTGGCTCTGACGCGTGACTAGCCTGTGGTTGGGCTACGTCGGAACCGAGGACGGTTCTTTTGCCCATCGCGCAGGTACGCGTTTGGGGACCTAGGGGGGACTTCGTCCGGATACGAGCCCTCCTAGACACTGGGGCACAGGGCTGCTTAATTACTACGAGGGTAGCGAGGTGCCTACGTCTGGAGTGCGCGCCTCCCTCAGTTCCGATTCGGGGAGTCGGAGATACAGAAGTGGGGGGTCTGTCCGGTCAGACCCACATTCTCTTCTCTCCTGTGCATTCCGCTTCGATACGGATTGCGGCGGTCGCGATCGTACTCGACAATCTGCTGGGTTGGCATCCACCGACAGACATTCCGCGGGACGCAATGTCTGACACATCAGGTCTCATGCTGGCAGACCCTCATTTCGAGGAGCCGGCTCCGGTGGACCTCATATTGGGAGCGGATGTACTGGGCTGGATCCTCTTAGGGCCTCAGCGGATTCTGGGCCGCTCTTCGTTGGTAGCTATACCTACCATCTTTGGACACGTTTTAATGGGACCGGTTTTCGACCAGGAGACGCGGGATGTCTCACCTGTCGTCGCTACTACCTCCATTGCTAGGACGATGCAAAAATTCTGGGAACTGGAAGAGCCTCCCATGGCCTCCCGTCTGGATCCGGAGCATGTGGAGTGCGAAACCTTTTATAAGGATCACACACGCCGGATGGCGTCGGGTAGGATCGAAACTCGACTGCCCTTTATCGACTGTCCCCCTCTCTTGGGAAAATCGAGGGCGTTGGCAGAGAAACGACTCTTGTCCATGGAGCGTCGTATGTCTCGCGATCCGGTACTTCGGGAAAAGTATATCGAGTTCATGCGAGAATACGAGGCCTTGGGGCATATGTCGCGGGCGACTGTCGACTGGACAACGACAGATCATTTTTTCTTGCCTCACCACGCGGTGTTGAAGGCCTCATCTGGAAAACTACGGACTGTTTTTGACGGATCGGCACAGTCGTCGACTGGAGTTTCATTGAACCAATGTCTCCATTCTGGTCCGAAGTTACATCGGGACATTGTCGACATCATTTTAAATTTCCGAAGACACCAGGTGGTGATCGGTGCGGACATCCGGATGATGTTCCGCCAAACAGTAATACATCCTGCGGACAGGAGGTTTCAGTTAATACTCTGGAGGGAACATTCGGAGGATCCCATAACCGTCTACGAGCTCAACACCAACACGTACGGCCTGAAGTCGAGTCCCTTCATTGCCATCCGGTCACTGCTGGAACTGGCGGAGCAGGAACGGGCTCGCTTTCCCCGGGCAGCCGCTGTACTGACACGTGACGTGTTCGTAGATGATATCTGCACAGGGGCAGCCTCTCTGGAGGAGGCGCTCATCATCAGGAATGAGCTGATCGGACTCCTCGCGGCTGGTGGTTATGAGTTGAGAAAATGGTTATCCAACGAGCCACAGCTTCTGGTTGGGATTCCGGAAGATCACCAACAGAATCCTCAGCTATTCGAGGACGCAGGGGACCCGAACTCTATCGCCGTTTTGGGAATTAAATATCAGCCGGTTCACGATATTTTAACATTCCGGGTAGAACTGGAAACTACAAGAGTTTGGTCGAAAAGGACGATCCTTTCCACCATCGCTCGGATGTTTGATCCAAATGGATGGATCAGCCCGTGCATTTTTATGGCGAAGTGTTTATTGCAAACACTGTGGACACTCGGAGTCTCGTGGGATGAGCCACTGGTAGGGCTCTCACTCGACACTTGGCTCGCTCTGATCTCTACGATCGAGGCGATCAATCAGGTGGCGTTGCCGCGGCGGATCTTGCCGCGGGGCAAATACAGGGCAAGCCTACATGGCTTCTGCGATGCGTCAGAACGAGGGTATGCCGCAGTGGTGTATCTGCGAACGGTGGACTCGAAGGGTCGAGTCGCCGTCTCCTTGCTTCTGGCTAAAAGCAAGGTGGCTCCCCTCAAAACTAGACTGACAATCCCGAAGCTGGAGCTTTGCGGGGCGCATCTATTGGCCAAACTGTTGTGCCACGTGCACAAGGAACTGACGTCTACGGTGGACATCCGGAATGTCTACGCCTGGTCTGACAGTCAGGTAGCTCTGGCATGGCTACGCGGGGCACCCCACGTATTGGAAACGTTTGTGGCCAATCGGGTATCTCAGGTACAGAACTCGGGCATCGAAATTTGTTGGAGGCACGTTCCCGGCCCCTGGAATCCTGCCGATTGTGCCTCTTGGGGCTGCACCGCGCCGGAATTGGTGCAGCATGCTCTCTGGTGGGGTCCAGAGTGGTTAAAGGAGGGTGAGCCATCATGGCCGGTCACCATGATCGATGGCTCTCTAGGGATGCTCCCTGGAATAAAAGTTTTGGTGACAACAAACGAGTCAAGGCCAGATCCGAATTGGTTGACGGCTCGATAAAGCAAACTGGACAAATTGCTAGGTGTAACTTGCTGGATCCGGAGATTTCTACATAACTGCCGCCATCCAGACAAGAGGCAGTTATCACCCGTGGCGGGTGCTGAGGAACGCAGGAGTTCACTGTTGGCCCTGATACGGCTGGTTCAAGCTGACCGGTTCGAGGACAAACTGAAGATTTTGCGCGTCGGTCGCGCAAAGCTCAAGGGAGCGATCTCTCGGCTCAACCCATTTCTGGATGCGGATGGACTGTTACGCGTTGGAGGTCGCCTCAAAAATGCCGACCTGCCCTTCGGTAGCCGTCATCCTCTGCTACTCCCCAAAGGAGAACCTTTGGTAGAACTGGTGGTCTCGGATAGACACCTGAAAAACGCTCACGCGGGGTGTAATGCGTTACTGGCGATATTACAGAGGGAGTTCTGGATTTTGTCCTCTCGGAGAGTGGTTCGCAGCGTGTTATTTAAGTGTGTGGCTTGTTATCGGGTGAAGGCCTCCACTATGCAGCCACAGATGGGGGATCTCCCTTCTGACCGGGTTTGTCAGACTACTAGGCCGTTCGACGGGGTCGGTACGGATTTTGCTGGACCGTTTCTGGTGAAAACCACAGCCTATCGTAACACTAGGGTCACGAAAGCATACCTGTGCGTTTTTGTCTGCCTGGCCACTAAGGCCGTCCACCTGGAAGTGGTTTCGGCTCTGTCTACGGAAGCCTTTGTCGCCACGCTGGATCGTTTTGTTTCGCGACGGGGTTTACCTTCTCTCATTCGGTCCGACAGCGGTACCAACTACAGAGGCACTGCCAACTACTTAAAAGATGTAAACGATTTTCTGGATAAAAATTGTAATAGCATAAGTCAAGCTCTCGCACAGCGGGGAATCACATGGCGATTTAGTGTGCCAGCCTGTCCCCACTGGGGCGGGATATTTGAAGCCGCGGTAAAATCGGCAAAAACCCACTTGCGCCGGGTAGTCGGGGAAACTACCCTCACGTATGAGGAACTTACAACTGTGTTTTGTAAGGTTGAGGCGGTTCTCAACTCGCGTCCGCTTTGTCCACTCTCCTCTGACGCAAATGACATGGAAGTCCTGACCCCTGGTCATTTTTTGGTCGGTCAGCCACTCACTGCCCTGCCTGAGTATCCCTGGAAGGATGAACGCAGACACCGGATGTCTCGTTTTCAAATGATACAACAAATGAGTCAGGACTTGTGGCGTCGTTGGTCACTGGAGTATCTGCATTTATTGCAGCAGCGTGTAAAGTGGACAGACCGGACGTCGCCCCCTTCGGAGGGGGATCTGGTTTTATTAAAAGAGGCTAATTTGCCATCGTTATTTTGGAGACGAGGTCGCATTTTAAAGTTAATCTGGGGCGCGGACGGGACTCCGCGTGTGGCGCAAGTGTTGGTTGATGGATCGGTGCTAAATCGCGCAGTCGCGACCTTAGCTCGATTACCGGTTGACTAGTTTAAGATTTCAGGCTAGAAAGCGGTACGTCCGCTTTGGGTGGCGGGATGTTGCAAATAAACAGGCATTTATTTTTGTTGGAAATAAAACTTTGATTTGTATTATGGACGGATCGATTTGGGAATCGATTATCGAGATTCAATTTATTTAGTGGCATAATGGCCCCATCACTAATTGTTCTTCTTTTTTTTTGTTGGTACACTTGTCTCGGGAAGGCAACAATGGCTGGTTTATAGGTTATCGTGTGTTGATAATTAAATAGATTTTAAGCAGTAATAAGGGCATTTGGAGCCGTATTACTCTAATTAAGTGTATTGTGCAACCTGTGTTTTGTGTGTTTGTACGTCGTAAGCGAATCGCATCGGGAGTACAATTCGCCATCCGTGTTTGGATGTCGGCGTCTCTGGAGAAAGCAGGTATTTCCTCGGGGGAAAAGTGCACTTGGGATAGTCGTTGGGTGTGATTAGGGAACCCGAGAAGACCCGGACTTGGATTCCGGCCCCATCAGACCATATGGATCCCGTTCTGGACGGCGGGAGCGGCAGGGAACTGTGAGTGGATTTTGTAGATTTTAAGGTGTAACCTAATTTTAAACAGTAGCATAGTGTGTGTTGTGGGTTTCCGCAACAATGATGATGATGATATCTGCTACACAGATGTAGAGTTTACAATGCCGCTCCGCTCCGACGCCAAGAAAAAGCTAAATACGTCTGAAGAGAAGCCCAAGAACTCGTCGTTCGACAGCTGTTACGACACTATGGACGAGGGCAAAGAAGCCGAGAAGGAAGACTCGGGCGACGAAGACCCCGACCAGTTCCTATCCCAGCTGGGGCTCGAGTCAGAGGTCATGAAGAAGATCAATCATAACCAGGTGGGTTGTTTACTCTGATAAATGCAATAGTACCTGGATGGTAATTTTCTAAAATTAAACCTAGCTAGATCAATTTATCGCCCCCGAAACCCCCTGCATACAAAATTTCATGAAAATCGTTGGAGCCGCTTCCGAGATTCAGATTATATATATACACTAGTGGCCCCTCGCGGTTTCACCCGCGTGGTTCCCGGTTTCACCCGCGTGGTTCTCGTTCCCGTGGGAATATCGGGATGAAAAGTATCCTATGTGTTATTCCCGGTTATAAACTATCTGTATGCCGAATTTCATCCAAGTCCATTCAGTAGTTTTTACGTGAAAGAGTAACAAACATCCAAACAAACTTTCACATTTATAATATTAATAGGATATACACGAAGACTTTTTATCGGTGATCAGGACCTACTGATTCCAACTAAGTAAATGATGGCCATTGCAATAATAATAAAACTTATATGTTAGCATTCCATTTTTTATTTTTTTGTCTCGGAAGTAATATGAATATTAAAAGCATGATCATCCTACTTCTCCTTGTTACAAATAAAACCTCTTCATAAGTACAGGTACAACCACAGACCTATATTTGGTCTGTGGGTACAACGATGATAACAAGCCTCATTGAACATTAAAAAGCTTTTCATGTTATTAGTAGTAAACTGTCAAATGGCAGACAACGTAAAAAAACACTTATTCTTCACTTCATAAAAATATAGGAAGGAAGACCATACATTCTATTCTAATTAATTTTGGTTACCTAATTAAAAATACAAAATTAAATTTATAAAAAGAAAACATGTAACTACTATTATTATTGCATTTACTTAGTCGGAATCAGTAGGTCCTGATCATCGATAAAAAGTCTTCGTGTATACAAGAATTGCTTGTTTAAAGGTATTAGATTAGATCATAAAAGGTTTAGTTTAAATTTAAAATTACTAGAATAGATTAAGATTTAATTAACTACATTTTCAAATTCCTTCAAAAAATATTACAAGCCAAGTTTAAGACTATTGAGGAATTTTGACAGTTGCACTTCAGACTACCACATAGTCTGTTAATGCAGGTAGCCGTGTGTACATTTAATGTAATTTAAGAGCATCTGTAGTAACAGATACAACCACAGACGGGAAATAGCTATAGTGGAGGAGTACCTCCACTATAGCTATTTCCCGCTCTTCATCTCGGAGACTAGGGGAACGGCTGACAACCAGTGCTGAAAAATGTTCAGTGAAAGCTAAGCCATTCCCTTTGCCTCAGAACCTCTTTACTCTTTTTTTTTTAATCTTAAATTGTAAGTGTCCTGTGGTCCTTTTTTCCATTTAATCTCAGCGACTGATTTTAGTCTTTAATAACAACTGATTACAGATCACCTTCTTCCTAGCTGTCATTCAATAAAATAAAAAAAAAAACGAGCGAGCCTCACAGTAGTCGCATATGATGTGTAATATTTGACATCTCACCTTAGTAATAAGCAATTTTAACATTATATTCTGAAAAAAATGGGTCAGCTATTATTTGAAAATGATCTTTCATAACAAAGAATAATTATTTTTAATGAAAATTGTATTTTATTAAATTGACACTAAGAGTAATGCAATACCGCGAGCTCATTCGTCAAATCAAATGGCGCGCGCTTCCCCGATTGGTTGGTACCATCCGACGGCCAACTACCACCGCGCGCTCATTCGTCAAATCAAATGGCGCTTCCCCGACTTCCTGTTATACGCTTCCGTCCCAGAGGAAAGATGTTACACATCACACACTTCCGTCCCATTTCACGAAATCACTCCCACAAATTGCAAGAAAGCGAGAGAGAGCGAAAGATGTTACATATAAAAAATTGTGTCGAAGATTGGGCTTAAAATGTTGAAAACTGGTGCCACTACCCTACTTTAATATTGGGTCTTTACCTATGAAATTGACGTTTTTTTCGTTTTATTTTTTTCACTTACTAATAGGTGTATTACTTCTAAAAGTCAATACCGGTTGTTAATATTATTATACACCTTTAATTAGGACTATGTAACTTAGGCTTCAGTACAATGATTATTAATTTTGTGTCTTTATCGCCCAATTTTTTTTTTTAATTGACTACTTTTTTGTTCGCAGAATTGTCCTTTTGTTTTATTGTAGCTTTGAAGGTACTTGATTTTTTTTTCTTTTTAATGTCTGCTATATTTAGCTAGTAAAACAAACACACTACTGTACAATTTTTATAGTGTTAACATAAATAGATGGCAAGAAAATTTTAAAAAACGTTAGTATGAATAATAAAATTTTATAAAAAAATCTTCATACAAAACGTCAATTTCATAGGTAAAGGACCTAATATTATTAAATCGTAAAACTTTGTTTGCACAGACTCGCATGGCACAATCGGCGGAAAGCAGCGTGGACACCGCGGCCGAGTCGCTGGTGCTCGTGCGTGGCGCGGACGCTCAGGCGCTCTTCAACTTCCTCCTCAACTGCAAGTCGGTGGTCAGCCCCAACGGACCCTTCGCGGGGGTCCCGCCCACGCTGCTCGCGCCTACTGCCTTCCATGGTGGGACATTGCATTCTTTGAAGGTTAGCGAATCTTTCTAGCTCCTAGAGTACTTTCAGTCCAAAGAGTCTAATAGCCCTTCAACTAGTTATTAGAGTGCTAGTTGGTAGCCGCGTCTGTAGTCTGGTACTTTCAACAACGGTTTCAGGACGAGGCGCTGGTTTGATTTCCACAATATGTATATCATCTGTTTAGCTACCACCATTTTATCAAGTACTGTGCCCTTTGTAATTTATGTAATTACAAAGGGTACAGTACTTGGTAACATTCTAATCGCAACAGAACTTCATTCAGACTATCTTAATTTCCTTAATTAAATTCCTCCAATTGTTATTTTACAAGCCTTCTTTCACTTTTTTTTACTGGCACTCACTACTAACCGTTAGGTTACACGAAAAGGTGCCATTCGACCCAGCACCAGCACTAGTAAAAACTCGCATATGGGACTAAGATTAGATCCCGCTGATTAGAGCGCATTCTTTATCCAGTACTCATAAGACTAGTCTAGTAGACTATTTTCAAGAGAATCGCCTTATAAACACAATTTAATATTTTAATATCAATTGTTTTCATTGTAGGTCAGCGAGAAAACAGTACTTGCTGACGGCAAGAAGTACCACTCGATCGAGTTGCGCGGGCCCATCCTGCCGACGACCGTGCACACGCTGTTCAACGTGCTGAAGAAAAGCTCTTCCGCGCAATTCAGCGCCACTTTTGCGCACCAGCAATCCACGCTCGCGTTCACTTACGCAGCTAGCAGCATCGCGGAAAGTGGGTTCAGTTGTTTACTTGAGTTATTTATATATTAAGGACAAACCAACAAATCTTAGATTTTAATATTCTTAACAATTACTTTATAGCTAGTTTAATAGCTTAGTCTTATTTCGAGTGCATTTTACTGGTTTAGTTAATATTTATTTTTACTAGTACTTACTTACTTCGCTGGCTCAGCGACCGGAAGTGGATCATAGCCTCCGGCGTTTAAAGTACGCCATTACAGTAAGCGAAAAAATTTTATGCAACATAATTATAGCCTTTAAAAAAAATTCTGTAATGTTATTAGAATATGTTTTTGACTAACACTATCAATAATTTTTGTTCCAGCTAAAATAGACAAACTTCCTCTTTGTCATGTTTTTTTTATTTGTTTTTTACTTTAACCTCTTATTTGTGCAGATGAAAGCGCCAAAGAAAACGAACCAAATCACTTTAGCAAGGCATTCAATAAGGAGAACCTATCAGACTGCGGTATGAACGAGAGTATGCTGCAACACTTCTGCTCCCCAGACCCCAATGTTGTAAAACCTCTTGATAGCGTTAAATACAATACGGAAGATGACACGTATTCTTGGTGATATGTATGTGTAGAATGTGTTTTGTATTCAATTTATTACAATCATGATATTAATAAATTATTTTTTGTATATCAATGAGTTTTTATTTTTATACTTACAACCAATTTGGTCTGTGCTTACAACCATACTATATACTTGAGTTTAAGTTTTATCTTCACGAACAAATAGAATATCAAATAGGTATATCATTTGAATTTGAAATCTAGGTGCATAACGGCTCCCGCCCAAGGTTTTTACACCAAAAACAATAAAAATTACTCATTTCATTCATTAAAAATCACTTAAGTTCTGTGACTGGGCTACGACTGGTATATATAAAAGTAGATGTATGATTTATATAGTTTAAAACAATATAACCAAAATGTTAATTTTACGGAATATGTAGACTATTCGAAAATGTGTGCATAGTAGCAAAATCTAATTACATTAAAGAAAAAATGAAGTCTAACATTAAAATTAAAGCCACTTAGGACATTACAAACCGCGAAACAGGTAAATTTAAACCACGATAATACTTTCACTTTAAAAGTAAAAGACAACTTAGTCAATTCAGATTTACAAATTGCTAATATTTTTGATCCGATCATGTTGAGTAGAAGTGGAAGTAATAAAAGCTTGTTTTTAAAAAGTTTTTATCTTTTGATTTTATTTTTAAGTTTTTAGTATTTTTGTAGGGTGATAAGGGCTCCAGTACAACAGGGTTCACCCTGGTACCCTGAGGCGCAACGTTAACGATATGACATGTTTATACACTCATACCATTCAGCCCTCGGCACGAGCTTACATTGGCATTGAGTCTTCCATCTAATCCATCTACTCATAGACAGAATCCACATCCAAATCATCAGCTCCATCATCAGACCCTGGTTACCATCTAGCATTAACCTTTTCACCGCCCAACTATCCTGCACGCGATGTCCCGCTGTACGCCAGCGTATAAATGTATTTTAATAAAGTAGGTACAAAGAAGAACTTCTATAGAAGTGCTGGCGTGGACGGCACGAAAATCTCGAACTTCTATAGAAGTTGTTGGCAACAACAACAACAACAACCCGCTATACACTACTTTAAAGTTTATACTGACACCCCCTACCAACCTTCCGGTTACAAAGTAGGTGTCAGAATAACCTTGCGCAAGCACAAGGGACCATTTGGCAGTAAAAAGGTTAAAGTACTCGTCAAGACGGATCAAACGAGTCCAAACTTGATGGGGTTGTGTCGTTTAACTGCAGAGTTCCTATGGCCACCTTCAGACTTCATCATCAGACCAGCTCCATGGTACCATATTAATGCATTGTCATCCAAGTTACATAGATGTACCATATTTCAGCTCAATTGAACACCGGGAAGTGAGTCAAATTAGGCTTGCAAGATTTGTACGCCACATACAAACATGTGAAGTTAAATAAAATAAAAAAAACTTGTAAAAACATGTGAAGTCTTTATTACTTATAAAAGGTTATTAAATTGTCAAAAAGTATTTAGATGATAAATCAGCCTGGTTATAATATAAAACACATTATACTCAATTTGAATCAATATAATAAAAATTAATTTATATACATAATTTATATACTGATATGATAGCCTATAACAGCATTGTCCTACAGATAACAAACAGCGTTGAGTAAGTTTTTACGAAAAAAAAGAAAAATAAATAATATGTAGTGTTAACTTTTGTACCATGGATTTCCGCTATATAACGCCTGAACCCATTATCGTTAAGTTTTTATTTTAGAGTATCTTGACTGTGTCATGCTCTCTTTATTGTCTCTGCGGTGGTGGCGCGTCCGTACGTTCCCTAAAATATGGTTGAGCGAAGTAGCGAACGGGTGCCGCCTGTGGAGGCTGGTCTGCTCTTGCATACTTAACTTATTTTTAATATTATTCACTATGGTTTGACTTTGTTTTTCTTAAACAATTTTTGACTTTTACTAGAGTAGTGTAGTGGTACCTCAGAATAATAACTAAAGCTATTAAGTATTGTTCTGAGAGTGGTACTGTATGACATTGTGGAAATTGAAACTTTTTCCTGATGTTGCTAACTTAGATTTTTTATTTTGTTTTTTTTTTACATGTTGTGGTTGTATTCTTCTATATTTTTTGTGTTTACTTGTAATGGAACTTGTAATGTCCTGCTATGATAGAGCATTTTCCAATATTTTTGACGCTGTAAGGGAGAAAAGAGCTGAACACTTGCTGGGTTTCTTGCCGGTTCTTCTCAGTACAAGATCTCTCGCCCAGAGTAGACTTACAAACCGATGGCATAGTAACATTCACAAGAGCTACTTGTAGCCTAAACTGAATAAATGATTTTGAATTTTTGACCGCCTATTTGTAGAAACGATAATCGGATCGATTTTTTCGCCGAGGTTTTAGTACAGATTTTGTGACAGACTTTTTGTAGAACGTGTGCGTTGTATCATAGAATTCCATATGTTTCATTTTCTCCGACAATAAAATCGGTCACCGATTATCGGATGTGGGAGAGGGCTTTAGAGCCTTTTTATAGTTCATCTTTAGAGAACTATTGAAAAGTTTGTATAAACGTTTTAGACAAATTAGACTTTACTTTATCTTTAGATACGATATTAATTTTATTATTTTATTAATTATATTATTACCTAAATTGTCTGGAAGAGATCGCTTGTAGCGATAAGACCGCCTTTGCCCATATACTAGCTTTAAGTTTTTGTTTAACTGTTGTTTTCCTTATGTTTCCATTTGTGTGTGAGCAATAAAGAATTTATCTATCTATCTATCTATCTAAGTGTTAATTTAATAGGATTAGTTAGATAAGGTTTTGCGTAACACAAAGAAAACACAAAAGTATCACTTAATTGTATGATTTATTCAATTTTCATTTTTGGTAAATTAAAAATAAAGATTTCATAAGTCCACAATTCACTTACACAATAAACAAGATTCATACAGATCAGGATGAAATAAATAGTATTGTGAGAGTTCTGTTTCAAAATGACGTAATATTATGTTACCTAACATAACTGCACTAATCACTATCATTATCACTTCAAACCCAAGGTGGAACAAGAATCTTGGAAAGCTTACATCTAGAAAATTTATCTATGTGACCATTTATCCTCACTGCAACAAATACGTTTTGATATTAGATAGTTTTGCTTAAGTTATGATACATTAAAAATAAATTACAGTTCGCTACCGAAGTCAAAATAAGTTACCTGTAGGTGTCAACTTGTAATTAATACGGTGTATAAGTTACCAGGCTTACGATTTCTGTAAAAGAAACATAGAATTATTTTACTTATAAAATACATATCATCACATTAAATAGTGAATTTAAACTTCTAAAACCATCATTAACATTGCTCATATTTTTTTACAATGACTCGTTTACGAGCCTTCTCGATGTTATTAAGGTTTATCCGATAATAAGCTCTGGTATTGACATGCGCATACATTCGGGTTTTGGTAACATAACATCGCTTACAAGACATTTATGTAAAACGCAAACACAATGACAAGAGATGAATATATGAATTTATATATACTCGTATATATGAATCTATTCATATATAATATATCTATTAAGATATAATACAATCGAGAACTTGTAAGTCAAAATAGCGACGGGTGATTTCGAATACAAGGTGCCTCGTGTGAGTTTAATTTGACATTTGATCACGTTAACGAAAACAAAAATTAGTATGGCATTGAAGCAGCGGCAGCGCTTTCTGGCGACATACGAGAAGAATTAACAATCTGAACCATCCAAGTTTTCGTTTTCGAAAACGTAATCAAATGAATACGGATAAAACAAAACTCACATTAGGCACCCTGATTACAGTGTGGCGTGGTGGGACTCACATTAGAAGACGGGGTGGCTGCCGGCTGCCCCGGCACGGAGTACTGCGGGCGGAAGTTGGAGAAGTTGGCGGCGGCGGCGGCGGCGGGCGCGAAGCCGGGGAGAGCGCCGCCCGCGTTGAATCCGCCCGGGAACGCGGCCATTTGCGCTGAGGACACGTTTCAACGTTACAGTCAAAAACCTTAGGCGGAATCATCACTTAGCGTAGGTTTTAAAAAAAACATGTTAACTTGTGAGTGTAGAGAGAAATTTTGAAAAATTCATTCTTACAATACAATCTCAGTTTTCGAATGACTAAGAAATATATTTACGTATTTTAAATTTCGTTGCGATTAAACTATTCTACTATCTTTATTCGATTTTAATTATTTTCAGACTATTTTTCATGGTGGAAGAAATAGTTTAGTCTTTTAGTTTATATTTCTTCACCGACCAACCCGCACTGGGCTTGCATGGTGCTTATATATAGGCTGACGAAAATATTATGATGACAGATAGGGTCATATTTATCATAATTTTATCGACAGCCTATTTAACGTCCTACTGGTCGGATGAGGCCTTGCCATTATGATTTATAATGGTAATGTCTTGGGCCTATACGAGTGTGCACGTTTAGTGTGTCGTGAATGTGTGTCATTTCGAGGATCGGGCGTTGTTACCTGCGGGCACTGGGTTGCCGGCGGTGGCGGCGAGGCGGGACAGTATGGACCGCTCGGACATCTGCAGCCGCTGCGCGACGGGCGGGATGCGGGCAAGGGTCGCCGGCAGGCGGGACACGTCCGACTTCATGTCGGAGAGCAGCTCCTCCAGCTGGTTCAACACCTGCGTACAACACAAATACTGGTCATAAATTTTATCTCGATATTAATGCAGCTAAATAATATTTTGACACTTTGGCTTTGGTTTTTCAGTCATTTCTTTTGTATGCTGCAGCGCTTTGTTGATCACATTTACACGGTACACCATAAAGTTATGATGAGGTACTGTGGTTTCAGGTTTTATTGCAAGTCGCAAGTTAAAAATATGTTACTCTATCCTGTATCAGATAAAGGATAGATAAGAGTATCAGTGACGTCTCTCAAGGGTATAGGCATCCATGAAGGACAATTATTGGCGTTTTACTCAAAAGAAAAAAAAACCTAAGAAGACTTAGTAGTAATAGTTAGTCGAAGTGTCTTAAAAAATAGTTAGTAATAAAGGTAACTAATGATTGGTCAAGTAGTTAGTAGGTGATGACTACTTAATGACTGACCAAGTCAAACCAAATATTAAAATATCTTTACTATTCACTACAAGTAGATTTTAAAACATGTTAGTCTTTTCTTTTAAGTTTGGAGAAATCTGTTTTATGAAACACCTCTCTCTTACTGTGCAGCAATAATAAATGGTTAGTAATTACTGACCAGGGGCCCGACCGCCTAACCGATCGCTTTGACTTCGTGTGTGGTTTATGACGTCATCTTGTCGTTTCGTGCCGCCTATGAAAGCAATATCGAAAGCTTATAGCCTTTAGCTTTTGATATTGCTTTCATAGGCGGTGCGAGGTGGCAAGATGACATCACAAACTATACGCGTAGTCAAAGCGATCGGTTAGGCGGTCGGAGGGCAGGTTGTTGAAATTTTAACAATTTTTGTTATTGCTTCAAATAAAGCGTTCTAAAAAGTATTTCTCTACTAGAACCCATAGAGCTAAGCGACTGACCTTGTGCAGCACGGCGTTGGCGGGCTTGTTGCCGGCCAGCGACTCCTTGCTGAGGTGCTGGTGCGACTCGGCCAGGCACTCCACCTCGGCGAAGCGCGCGTTCAGCGACATGGCCGGGTGGTTGGGGTCCTGCGTCAGGTTCAGGTACGCGGCGCGCCTTAACTGCTCTTCGATCACCAGCGCTTGCTCCAGCAGCTGCCAGGTAAATGTTTTAATTAAAATCATAATATTCTATGCTAATAATAAAGCGGAAAAGTTTGCAACTTTGTTTGTTTGTCCAATTCCAAAAATTCTTTCACTGATTGAATGCTACATTCGTTGCGGGTAACGTAGGCTATAGTTAATTTTTAAGATCCCAAATCCACGCGGATAATGTCGCGTATAAAGTGTTAGTAGTGTATAAAGTGAACTTTTTACGAAGTGTTTTTTAAAAGTCAAAAGTAAGCCTATGCTTCGTAAATTCTAAGGAGACCTTGTACCGGCAAAGGCTACTCTTTATTTCTTCGGTTCAGTGTTACAGTAGTAACAATACAAGTTTCTTAAAATGTCTATGTATTTTATTTGTATTAAATAGTTGATAAAAAAAACATGACGACCGAATAAGAACTTAATCTTTGGTTTTTGCTACATAGCGCACAACATTTATTTTCTTAAATAATTAATAGATTACCAATCTAAGTCGACCACACTACATTATATCTAGCTCACCTTGAACCGTCGCGCTAGGAACTTTTTCTTGATCTCCATAAAATTACCTTTCCCTACGTTCATTTTGAAGGGTTCATTGATGATGGCGAACCCGAGATCATATCTGCATATCCTGCCAACGGCGGTAGCCGTGCATGACGATTCCAGCCAGCAGCCAGTAGTTATACAACCTTGTTTAGCTACAGGGATTACACACTTTATAACAGCCAAATCACCTTGAATCGTCGCGCGAGGAACTTGTTCTTGATCTCCAAGAAGTTGCCTTTCCCCACATCCATTTTGAAGGGCTCGTTGATGATGGCGAACCGGAGATCGTTCTGTATATCCTGCCAACGGCCATAACCGTGCGTGACGATTCCAGCTAGCAGCCAGTAATCGTGCCGGCGGTGCCAGATCTCGTACTCGCGGCCGGGCGCGGCGGCTCGCTCCTCGTTCAGCCATAGCGTATGTAGTTCCGTGAACCCGCCATCCGCGATGTTGAACATGAACTTGCGACGTTCCACTTTCACGTCGTCCTTTTCTTTTACTAATACTACGTCATCGTCTTCTTCGTCCTGTTAAGAAAGTTTAAGGTCAAATAATTTATAACGTATTTTTTACGTTAGCGCGGTAAATGTGAATATGAATAAAAAGCAAAGCAATAGCATACGGCTAACGCTTGTAAGTATAACTTTAGCAGTAGTGCTATTTGAATGGCTTTGATATACAAATAAACAGACTGACAAAGAAATAAAGTGCAACACACAAGGCACCAAAAGAACAACAAATGCTTACCTTCTTGTCATCCTTTGGCTTTTCTGATCCTTCAGATTCAGTCTTCTCGCTCTTGACGTCTTCCTTCCTGTCCACGTCATCCTTAACTTCCTCCTTCACTTTGACAACCTCCACTTTTTTTTTTTCTATCTCTTTCTCTTTTTCCTTTTCCTTTTCTTTTTCCTCCTCTTTCTTCTCCTCAACTTTCTCTTCCTCTTTAGGCGGCTCTTCGTCTACCGACATGCGTCGCTCGGGCTCCTTCACTTCCTCCTTAATCTCTTTAGGATCTTCTTTCTCCTCCGGCTTGTCTTCATTCACCTCGCTCGTGTCCATCGGTTCATCTTTAGGTTCTTTGATTTCAGGTTTCTCTTCTTTAATGTCTTCCTTTTCATCTTTATCAGAGTCGGCGGGTGTGGCCGCTTGGCCTGATGTCTGTGTGACCTGGGTCGGGGCAGGGGAAGGCGCCGCGGAAGTAATAGGAGTGGCATTAGAAGGTGCAGGGCTAGGCGCGGCGCTTTCTCCCGTCGCGGATTTCACTGGCTCCACCGGCTTCCTCACCAACTCTGGCATACTGTAATACCCGTTGATGTGCTCAAACTCCTGCACCTTCTTCCTGATGAGACTCATAACGCCGATCCTCGTTAACACGTGCTGCCGAGACAGGCCTTCCCTCGGCACACCGTCAGCGAAGGTCTCGGCGTTATCGGCTCCCGGTTCGCACAGATGCCGCATAAACAACGACACGTAAGCTTTGAAATTCCGCTCAGACTTTCCTCTCAAATCTCGGACTAACCATTGCGAGTTGAATGCGTCCTGCGGCGGCATGCCGTACCGCATGATGGCGTTGAGGAACGACTTCCTCTGCCTGGCGTTGAATCCGAGCACTTCCATGTTGCCGCCGACTCTCGCCAGTAGTGGTGGCAGGGGCCTGTCGCGTTCCTCGCGCCTCTCCAAGCGTCTCTTGCTGCGGCGACTGAGAAGGTCACCGTTGTCATTCTTCTCATCGAAGTCATCATCTTCCTTGTCGTCTTCGCTTCCCTGCGAGAAGTCCGAGTTGTAGTCGGAGCCGTTCTCCTGCCAAGTCGTGTCTTCTCTGTTTTCCGTCTGAGCGACGCTGCCGTCGTTGTAGTTGACCTGCTTGCGCACACGCTTGCCTTTCCCGAGGGTCCTGGCCTGATCCTCTTGGTGCTGCTCGTAATGATGCCTGAGCAGTTTGATCCAGTAGGCGGGATCTGTGTTTTCGGCTTCCTGTTTGATAATCTCCGTGTCAACCTCCTCCTCGCCGTCTCCTTCTTTTGTAGAGTAGTTTGCTACTTTGAAGGAACTGAGATATTCATTAGCCCATGATTCCTTCGACTCGATACCTTCCTTGGAACGGTCGAGTAGATCGGATACGGCTCTATCGTCATAGTGGATAGCCTCTTCTTTACCCTCATCTTCCTTGAACAACTCTTCAGTGCCGAACCTCAGGATATCATCTAACTCTTGTTTCGTGAAATTTGCGCCTTTGCCGCCCATACCCGGCCGTACGACCAAATGAGTCAACATCATCTTCCTCTTGGCTACCTGGGTGACTCTCTCCTCCACGCTGTTGCGGGTGACAAACCGATAGATCATCACTTTGTTGGCCTGACCGATACGATGCGCTCTGGAGAAAGCCTGGATGTCGTTGTGGGGATTCCAATCGGAGTCGTAGATGATGACCGTGTCGGCCGTGGCCAAGTTGATACCTAAGCCGCCGGCCCTCGTCGACAGGAGGAACACGAACTGTTGCGCTCCGGGGGCGTTAAACCTATCAATCGCCTCTTGGCGAATAGTTCCCGTGATTCCACCGTCGATCCTCTCATACTTGTAACCTTCACCTTCCAAGAAATCTTCTAGAATGTCCAACATCTTTGTCATCTGTGAGAAAATTAGAACTCGGTGGCCCTGTTCCTTTAACAGCTTCAACATTTTAGCTAGCAGAACCAGTTTTCCCGCGGCCTTGATCAAAGCTTGCGTGTCATAGTTCCCGTGGGGGCCTAGAGGGGCTTCCTCGGCCGCCACCGGGAACAGATATGGATGATTGCAGCATTTCTTCAAGTCCATCATCACGTTGAGGAGCGACACGGTCTGTCCGCCGCTCTTCGGATTCAGGGCCTCGTAATTCCTCGTCAATATATATTTGTAGTATTTCTTTTGCATGGGCGAAAGCTCCACTCGCACGATGAATTCCGACTTAGTGGGCATGTTTTTAAGCACGTCGGCCTTGAGCCGCCGCAGCATATGCGGTCCGAGCATTTCGTGGAGTCTCTTCACCTGCTCTTCCTTCGACACGTCGGCGAATTCATTCTGGAAAGCGGCGAGATCGTTGAACTTGTCTTTGTTCAAGAAGTTCAGAAGATGGAACAACTCTTCGAGGTTATTCTGCAGAGGGGTGCCGGTCAGCAGGAGTTTGTAGTTGATATGGTAACCTGCTAAAAGCCTGAAGAACTTGGACTGGTTGCTCTTTAGCCTGTGAGCTTCGTCCACCACGAGAACGGCCCAATCGATAGAGCCGAGACACGTCGAGTCTATTGAGACTAACTCGTATGACGTGAGCAATACGTTGAATTTGACTTGTGATTTTATCTTCGACGGTCTTCCACCTCTATTGGCGTTGTCGTCGAAGGTTAACTCGTTTTCTCTTATAACAGCCCTGGAGTCTTTGTCACCAACGTAAGTAATGCAATACAGATCGGGTGCCCACAGTTCGAACTCCCTCTCCCAATTGATGATAGTGGAGAGTGGTACGGAGACCAAGAAAGGTCCCTTGCAATGTCCTTCCTTGAACAGCGAGTAGAGGAACGTGACGGTTTGTATGGTTTTGCCGAGACCCATCTCATCGGCGAGGATGGTGTCGATGCCCTGGCCCCAAGAGTACCGCAGCCAGTTGAGGCCTTCGAGCTGGTAGGGATGTAGCTGCATTCCCGTCTCGTACACGAAGGGCGGCTGGTCCTCGTACTTCTTATTAAGGTTACTGGTTGGTCGCTCAGGGGGAGGATTGTACTTCCTGGGCTTCATCTGCAGGCCACTGCTGCTCTCGTCGTCGTCGATAACGTCTTTGTTCTTGCTCTTGCGGCCGGGTTTTTTACCTTTGCTTCCTTTTGTTTTACCTTCGGAGGTGATATGAGAGCGCATATCCTTTGAACAAAAAAACATTATTTAATGGTGTGAATGCTAAGAAAAGTTTTCACACAAAATATAAAAAACACATCTGGGGAAAATTTTGTATATTTAACAGCGTTTTATTTCTTGTCAATAATAATGTTTAAGTTTTATAAATTGCTGTGATAATGCAAGTCCGCTGACTTAAATATGATGGTAAAATTACACGTGTCACGTAAAAGCTAACGCTAATCCGACGCTGAACAGACATATAACAAAGGTGAGCTAATCTCCAGAAGAGATATCCTCCAGTTAACCCGAAAGGAAGTCTGCGAGAATGATTGTACAACACTAATAAACTGATTCTAGTAGTATGTACAGGCAGCAAATCAAACTATCCAAAACTGACAAATTTCTTCAATAAATGTATGTATAAATGTAACCATATGCCTTTTTTGGAGAGAGATTTTAATCATATGTCATAAACATTTATGTCAATCATTTATCTATCATTTATGTCTATGTTAGTTCAATGTCTTTGAGAGTATTTTACAGTTTATGGTAGTTATATGTGCAGGAGTGTTCATTATAAATGAATTTGTAAATTTTAAACGAAAATAAATAAATTTTAAGATGACAGCTAATCAAGGATTATGGAAGAAGAAAACATATTGTACCATCTCTAAATATGATTGGGAACAGGGCAGGCAAATGTTGAAGTCGATATGAGTAGTTTTAATTAACAGTTACCTGGTAGTACTCCATGGCATACTTTAGGCCGGCGATGTCGGCGTGCTCGGCCTCCCAGGTGGCCTGGTCGTAGGAGAGGTCGCGCCACTTCACCAGGAAGTAGGTGGTGCCGTCGCGGCTCGTGCGGTGGTTGATCACGCGGTGCACCACCAGCCACTCGGGCTTCACGCCGTATCTGACGCAAGGAATCAACTTGATAATATGAAATATATCATACTAATATATACATAGCTTTCCTCTTTATAAAGAAGAAAGCTTTGTATTTTTGTATGTTTACTGCACCGATTTAAAAAATTCTTTCACCATTAGAATGCTACATTAGCGCTGAGGAACATAGGCTATATTTAAAAAATAGTCCACCCGTGTGAAGCCGTACGGGCTGCTATTAATATATATTTTATGTTGTTTGTTGTTCTGTTACTTAATTATAACCTAGGGGACTGTAGGCATGGTAAGGTCTTCATTAAAACGAATTTTAAGTATGTATTTTTTTGTTTTTTCTCCTTCAATAAAAAATAAAAAAACAATATAAGTAATAGAATTTTATGAGACTGATATAAATAAAACTAAGTTTGCTTGCGCGAAGACTCGACTGCCCAGTGTAATAATGTAACCGTAATATGTAGTAGATACCACCGATACCATTAGATGTCACCAATACAAACGGTGCGGTGCAGGTGAAAAAATCGCCATCGTGTATGTGAATTATACAATTTTAAACGACCGTATGACATAATTTTATAGCGTACGGCCTACGCACGCACGGTACTAAATTGTTCAGTGACTTCTCTGACCGACCGTTAATGGTGTATACCAGTAGAACCCACCTGTAATACTTCTCCTCGAGCATCTTCTCGTCCTGGTCCTGGTCGATGGTCTTGTCCCGCAGCCGCTTGACGCGTCCGTCGCGCTCGTCCAGCGGCTCCTCCAGCTTGGGCGGCTCCTCGGGGTCCGACTTGCGCATGTAGTAGCGGTACATCAGCGGGTGGAACACGTCCAACTGGAAACGAACAACACCTTAAATGGAATGCAGTCAGCCGGAGATTAGAAGTCCAGAAAGACCACACTCGACAATGTAACTTATTAAGATTTAAATTTAAATCGTTAAATGGCACTTGTTGATCTTTCATAAATTATGCTTTGATAAAATTATATTTTACAGCTGATATATAAAAACAATCTTGAATGTGGCCTTATTAGACTTGGTTTTCGATCGACAAACGGAAACCCTTAAAAGCATTACTAATAAACAAAGTATAAGCTTTGAATAAATATTTCGTGTTTTATGACCATCTTGACCAACTTCATTTCAAATTGAAGTAAAAGGGACTGTCCCTTTTACTTCAGTTCCATGGAATAACTATTCGAAGCTTATACTGTTTAGTAGTACGGGTGTAAAATTGCATCTTGCTAAGTATCGGTACTTGTGGCTCACATACCTGTATTTCAGAGATCCAACTGCAGTGCCAGTAGGAGCGCTCGTGCCACTTGACGAAGAATTCCCTGGAGCGCGGCGCTTTCGACTTGGCGGAATGCTCCTTCCACCGCCAAGTCAGGATCTTAGCCACCTTGCCTTCCAGTTGGGGACACTGCACAGAATATTTAAGCAATCGGTATATGATATATTATTTTCCTAAATTTACTATAATACTACAATTTTTTTGAAATTTAAATACTTTTCATGGGTCAAGGACTTTTCGAACTTTTTGCAAGGTGATTACTTACAGGGAGACTCCAATACTAGAAGAGACTGCTCCAATATTGTCTACGATAAGTCTTACAAATTTAATAAACTTTACAAATATATAACACATTAAAATGGAACAGATATACTTGAGTTTATTTCACAATATTATTTTAGCTGGATCAATATGGCTAAAAATAATTGTTAATTGTATGGTTTTAGAATTGTAGTTGTAGTTTGTACTAACGCTACATCGTGGACATTTCCAATCCCCGTCCGGCACTTCTTCTAATGGCGGGTTAAGGCAGAAGCGATGGTAGGCTGACGGGCAGGAGTCGCAGCACAGGAGTTCGCCACCGTCCTTGCAAATTCTGGTGAAAACAACGACACAATCTATAACTTAAATAATACTTCAGGTGTATAAGGCGTCAATGAAGAGGGCCAAGTCATTACTAACACAGCCCGAACGTCGTCAAACTCAATTCTGTCTTACAATCGAAATGTGTATGCTTTCATTTTTAGTTATATTTTTTAAATATTATATATATAACACGAAACTTTCAAAGTTTACATAGCTTTTGCTATGTAAAAACACAGAATATATTTTACTATGGCAAATCTGTGCCTTCCTTTCTTGGGCTATAGCCACAAATATTATTATTGTTATTTTTGTCAATATTCGTTTAAAGCTAATAAAGTAACAGCGATTGTACCTACTGTAAAAAAGTAAAACAAAGAATAGGCTTCGAGTAGTTATTCCGTGTTTTGTCTCTTTTACTCTAATTTGAAATGATGTTTACATGACAGGAACAAAACTCGGAATAACTATTCGGACCTTATTCTTTGTTTATTTGTAAGACACTTAAAAGAAGAGTTTTGTTTTTAAAATTCAAATACATATAAATTTTTTTTTAGCAAATCCAATTTTTTAAAGTTTTAAGTAAAATACAAGAGCGGTTACCTGCAAAACTCCTGGTGCTCGTCGTCGTCTTCCTGGTCCTGGTTGCCCTCGGCCTCGCAGTGCGGGCACGACCAGCGGCCCTCGGGCGTCTCCTCGAGCTCGGGCTCCAGGCACACGAGGTGGTACGCGCGCGGGCACGTGTCGCACAGGATGATCTCGCCGCCTTGCTGGCACACCTGCCAAGGAGTCACAAAGTATTAGCTATGATCTTTTTAATTCCCTATGGCTTGGCTTTCATCCCACCTGATGTTAAGTGATGATAAAACCGAAGGTAGAAGCTCAAATCACCCGGAATCCTCAACTACTGAGGCACTGGCTATCTTATATCTTGTAGTATATGCATTTATCAACACTTGCACTGTGACTACACGTTACGCGCTGCGACATAGTGAGGCACATTGGTTGACCCGTATTTACTTATAATAAAATATATTGTATTAGCATAGAGCGAGGCATTCATTATTTAGCACTTAAGGTGTGACATTAAACTTGTAAAACCAAGATGACTTTTATCTAACTCTCCACAACAACATCTCTCAAGACTACATAATACAATCTAGTTGCCAGAACACAACAATGCTACAAACATTGATGTTGTGGCGAAATATGTAGATAAAATGGTGGTAGATAGCTAGGCGGAAAACAAGGCATACCCAAACATATAGCTCCTCATGGGAATCGAAACCGGAACCTCGGGTCTGAGACGTAGTCTTAACCACAAACAACAGAGGCGGTAAAATGTCCCGCATATGTTTCGCAAGCGCCCGTAATTTTCGGTCAAATGCGCTTTCTCCTTCAATCTTATCGCCGCTTACCACAAGTTATCATAAAGGCCAAGCGCTCTGATTTATCTTTACTTTATTACCCAACGAAAAATACAACTTAATATCTATTATATCAAGACTGGGAATCGAACCCTGGAACTGTGAGTCTGACACCACCGAACTTAACACTAGACCACAGAAGCAGTAATCAGGATCTAACTCGGCGTTTTAATCACCCAACAACGGTAAGTGAAGATGAACACCAAAGTAAACTAAAACTAACTAAATAAATAACTTTCCTACACTCACACCAATTATCTAGCCCAAAAGAAGCTTCGTTATGAAACTCGTTAAATGGTTACTAGACAACGGTTAAACATACTTAAAATACTTAAATTGACGAAGATGGCGACACCATGAAAACCGGTGTACAAACCACTCGACCAAGGAGGTCGTCAAAGTGGAAGTACACCAGAGGTTTCAGATTCCACTTAGGACTTGGCTATATAACTTACAATGTCCGAACACAACAATGTTGCAATAATTTTAGATATGGCGGCTGACTACAATATGGCAGCTAGCGAGGCAGACCTCGTAGTAAGTCTATTGTATATTTTTAACACTTGGAATGGAAATATTGTAACTGTGTTGTGTGAATGCACTATTACACAACATGTTTTTAAGAACAGGGGGGAGATTTTGTACCGGGGTGACTAATTATCTCGCTATAATATCAGTTATGACTTATGAGTGCCCCTTTTTCTCTTATTCAAAGTCACTCAAAGTAACTTATTATTGACACCAAAACGACGATATTTATCTTAATAATCGAGCATCAAAATGATTATATTTCCTAGTATATTTTATGTCACTTTTAATTTAGAGAATAGGTGTGAGGTTAAAAAGTCATCCCCCTGAAACTTTAGACCAACCGACTCACCTCACAATAATCCTGGTGCTCCTGCTCGCCCTCCGCGCCGTCCGGGAACTTGCTGGTGGTCTTCAGTTTCTTCTTCTTCTTGCTCTTATTCCCGATCTTGGTCTTGGCCTTCTTCTTCGGCTGCACCAGCGCCGGGTCTTCGTCCTTCGGGGGCGTGGCCTCCTCGGAAGCGGCGGCGACCGGCTTCGGGTCCTCGGCTTCGGCAAGCATTTGTTCAAACTCAGCATCGGAATCGGAGTTAGCTCCGGCGCTACCTTCTGGATCTTCCTCCTGATTTATGATAAAAAGTCGTTAATTTTTTTTTTATAATTATCTGTCAGGAACTAAATTTAAAATTTCATCAATGTGCAATATTATAACAGTTAGCTACATAACTTTTCTATTAAAAATCTGACAAGACAGTACATAATTAATGGAATCAGGCGTTATTTTTCGGAAATCCATAGTACAAAAAAATGTAATTTAAATAATATGTAGTGTTAATTCCGCTAACTCACTCGTTTATACAGCTTGGATGCAGTACGCATGCACCGCCCTCCCGCCCGCAACTACTTTACTACTTTTAGAACAGACCAAAATGTACGTCACCTTTGTAACGGTAAAGATCGTTTAGAAAACTCAAAAAAATCCGGTGTTTATAAATTAATTTGTAACGACTGTGATGGGGTCTATGTAGGTCAGACAGGCCGAAATTTTGACATTAGATATAAGGAACATATTGCCGCGTATAGGAATGGCCATCCAGATAAATCACATTTCGCAAAACATCTAATTGATACCGGCCATTCTTTGTGCGACAATAACAGCTATAATATTTTGCATGTTTGTAATAAAAGTTTTCGGTTGTGTGTGTTGGAGCAATTAGAAATAATGAAACATAATAATGACAGTCATGCGCTGTTGAATGACCAAACAAATTTAGTTCCATCCCCATTATTACGTATTGTCGCGGGTAGTACGTCACAAATGTCAAACGATGGCGCTTTATAAAAAGGGGCCGGGAGCTGCGTAGCCGTAACAGTCGGTGCGCAGCTCTCGACCAGTCAACAGCTCCTGAGGATGCCCCGTGGAGGGGCGAAACACGTGTCGGGTATCGGTGTTGGTGTGCATTTTCGCTTGCACGCATTGTATCTCCTGCATGTGCATACTTTTTGCGGGCGGGAGGGCGGTGCATGCGTACTGCATCCAAGCTGTATAAACGAGTGAGTTAGCGGAATTAACACTACATATTATTTAAATTACATTTTTTTAAGACAGTACATGTTAATTAAATAGTAGATTGTACAACAAGAGCATAAAACGAGCCATTTTACCCGAGACGTGCGTATAGCTACCCGAGCCGGTAAGGCGAGGGTGGATGTCACGTCGAGGGTGGATAGTTACTCGAGTTTTACACTCTGCTTTTCACTTCGATTGCAAGGAAATAAAACAGGGATTAAGCATATACAAGAAAATTTAATTAATTTAGCTATTTTCTAGTTTTGTTTGATGAATAATTAGCTTCCCGCCACACAATTTTTCTTAATTTTCAACTATGTGACGTTCGACTATGGTCTGAGCCGTAATGCCAGGTTAAATATTTGCGTTATATTTTTTTTTACGTTAGTTTGTTAAGATAGTCGTAATTAAATTAAGATATAACCTAAATCTTATAAAAATATATCAATTAAATGAAGGTGTATTGTGTATGTGGCTGTAAGGCCTAATTGCCTTAGTCTTAAAAGAAGAAATTAGTTTATGCACAAGAGCATAAAAAACCCGTTTTATGCAGCCATCTCTCGACATAAAGAACAACTTTACGAGCATGAGAAGTGAAAACATTATTTTCATTTTAACAGCGTTTCAGGTGAAACCAGAAACATAGGTGTAGACAGAGGAGATGAGAGGACAACCTAAAAATTACTCTAGGCCCGTTCTGGACAAGAGTGGCATATGCCAGACAGCAATTGGATTGATGAGCTCGATGGCGCAGTGGTTAACGGGCCCGGTCTGCGAGTGCTGAGGTTAAGCAACTTTCGCAAAGGCCGGTCATCGGATGGGTGACCAAAAATGTATCTCGAGCTCCTTCGTGCTTCGGAAGGCACGTAAAACCGTTGGTCCCGGCTGCATTACCAATTTACCAGTCGTTAACAACCACCGCACCGCACTGGGTCCGCGTGGTGGTTTATGGCCTACTCCTTATCCATCCATAGGGAAGGCTCGTGCCCTAGCAGTGGGGACATAAAAATGAGCTGTTGATGAAGTTGATTTTTTTTTTTATACTTAGCTCGGCAAATGACTCCATCCCACCTGATGTTAAGTGGAAATGAAGTCCACACGCGAAGACAACTGGTGTAGCGTGGAGACAAACGTAGCATCAGTCAACTTCACTCTGCCGGCCCACAAGGTGCTTCTTCACGCCTCTCTTGAAGGACCATATCATAGGATGGAGGGAAAACGTGTCTGGACTATTCCATTTTTTGGAGGTGCGACAAAGAAACGAGTCACCAAATTTCTTTGTGCGCGATGGGATATTTGAGACAGTGATGTTGATTTGATTGTTCCCTGTGTGGTGCCGGGGATAAAGAATTGCACCACCCCATCTCTTCTCGTGGGTATCGTAAAAGCCGACTAAGGGACCATTCCAGAGGATGGGCAGCAGCATCTCTCTGAGGTTACCCTCAACCTACTGCGATCGCCAACCCGCCTGCCAAGCGTGGCGATTACGGCAAATACCCCCCCTTATTATTCGGGGGAGACCTTTGTCCAGCAGTGGACGTCTTTTGGCTGAGATGATGTCGATTTGAGATGAGACTTTGACTCACGCTGCTGGTGCGCTTCCGCTTGCTGAACTTGATCTTGAGCGTGGGCACCTTGGGCTTGCGGCCGGGCTTGCCGCGCGGCGTGGCGCCCGCCGCGTGCTTGGGCTTGCGGCCGCGCTTGCGGGGCGCCGGCGTGCCCTCGTCGCTCAACTCCTCTTCCTCTTCCTCTTCCGGCTCGTCTAGCACCTCGTCACTCTAAAATTAGTAAGTAGTAAATTAGTTATTTTAAAGACGATCTACAAAATACTAAATTAAAATAAAATGAAAAAGCACATGAAACGTCCTCCTCTACCCTAATTTTTTGCTGTGCCCGACAGGGTCCATACTGTTCTTGACATTATTTTAAGATCCTTGTAATACATATAGGAAAGCAATAAAGATATAATAATAATAATAGTTAGTAGTAGCAGAGGCGGATTATACGTTGAGAGCGCCGTAGGCAAACATCTCATCGGCGCCCCTATATTAAAAATAACTATTACTATAGTTTGACCGTAACCGATGTACCGCCCCTTAGGGAAACGCGGTGAGATGGGGGTAAAGGAAAAAAGAGCATGAGTTTACATTAGATCGATATTGTCGAACAGATCTTACGAAATGTCAATATAATTTTTAACGCAAATTTTGTTGCGAACAAATTACAAAAACACAAAATGTTGTAAAAATTTCCACGAGCAGGATTTGAACCCGTACCCTTCTGACATACTGGGTCAGGTGCTTTTCCAATTGAGCTATCGTGGTTCTAACCAGCCCGCCGAAATTATTCAACACTATTTACTTTTTACTTTGAAAGCCAAAGGCGCCCATTCAATGTCAACAACTACCGTCATTAACATCTGATCATAATATTTTTACAAATACTAAAGACCAGTTATGAAGTAGGCAAGCTATTTATAAAATGTTAATATAATTTTTAACGCAAAATTATTTTTTTCTTTATTTTACAATCCGTACGCGCGCCCCTTTGTATCCTCGCGCCCCTAGGCACATGCCTAGTTTGCCTTAAGGATGAGTAGTAGTAGTTTTACTCTGACCAACCCATATTTCAATTCTTTTTAGAATAGAATAGATTTTTTTACGACCTCCTTGGTAGAGTGGCTTGCACACCGTTTTTCATGGTGTCGCCATCTCTAAGGTCCCGGGTTCGATCCCCGGTCGGATCAATTTAGAAATACCTGCTTTTCTAAATTGTTTCTGGTCTGGATGTTTCCTATGTATAATAAGTATGTATTTAAGTATATGAAGTATGTTTATCCGTTGTCTAGTTAACCATTTATCGAGTTTCTTAAGGAAGCTTTTCTTGGGGCTAAATAATTGGTGTGAGTGTGGGAAACATTTATTTATTTATTTTATTTTATTATTTATTTTAGGCAACAATGTACAAGGTGGTAAAATACGTGGCCCATAGAATAGAGAGCTTTTTGCACTGGCACTCACTACCAACCGTTATGTTATACGAAAAGGTGCAAGATGTCTCACTCTGTTCAAGTAAAACTGACACAGTCAACCATCTACGTCCGGTTATAATGCCATAGAGAACCCTCCGAAGCGCATTCTTCAGCTAGTACTCATAAGACTAGTGTCTCAAGAGACTCGCCTTATAGTCACATATAATGCACTTCTTATTTTCAAGATAAGTAACTGGAGCTGTCAGGTACAAACCAAATTGGAAAATGAAACTTGATGGCGCAGCGGCTAGCGCATTCGGGTTGCAATCTCTATAGTTATGCAACTTTCGCAAATGCGAAAGTCACGGGATGGGTGAAATATCTCGATCATTTTCTCGGCTCAAGAAGCTCGTGATGAAGGCTTGATGTTGATGATGATGAAATTGAAATTAAGATTTTGTTGTTTTTTTTCAAACTTCTGCAATTTTTTTTTATTAGTTTTTTATTCCTTTTCGTCCCACTTATGGGTAAGGACCTCCCCAAATATCTCTATACGCCTCGTTCTTTGATGGTCTAGCACTAATCCCTTATACTATAGTAGTCCAAATCGTCCCTCCAATGCTAATCCTATTTTATAAAAAACATATTTTTATAGTGTGATAATATTATCTTACCTTCGACTCTTTAGGCGGCCGTCCGACTCTGGACTTGGGGGCGTAGTCCGACGCCGTGGATGTGTTTGTGTTCTCTTCAGAGCCCAAGTTCTGCGTACCGCCACCGAGGTGAGGGTTGATTTCGCAGAACAGGCGCCACTTTGCCGCCACCAACATCATTAGTTTCGACACTGGGACCTGGGGTGTAAAAAAACAACATAGTCAAAGTTATGCGACATCTAGTACAGGTGTCTTAAGGATGAGTAGTTGTAGTTTTACTCTGACCAACCCATATTTCAATTCTTTTTAGAATAGAATAGATTTTTTTACGACCTCCTTGGTTCTTGGTTCATATTTCGTGTTCGTTATACTTAGAAAGAAGACCCTGAAACATCGAGCAGCAAGAAGTCATTAAACTTGCGGAAACTATTTTGTGTAGTTAAAGTTACACAGTTCCATCTACTTTGTACTGGTTGTGCGACAAAATTATAACATGCTGTTTAAAACATGTTAAGAATTCCCTTAATAATTACTCTAATGCGATATAGTATATAGTGAGTGTATAGTTTGAAAAGAATATCTTTGTTATGTTTCTAAAACTAACTTTAGGGTTCTCTTTGACAAGTAGCGGGCGAACATGTTGCTGGAACAGTTTGTAGGACGTCAGGTTTTCTAGATCCGCGTCCGAGTACTGGATGTCCACATCTGCGAGGCCGAAGGACGAGCACACTTCTTCTACTGTGGGCATACCTGATAAAAACGACAATTTCAAATTACATTCACACATGTGAAGTTAGTGGGTCGATCTGGATTCGTTCTACCCAGGCTGGTAGGAGATAGTTGGAGATCGAGAGAGATGGAAAGAAATGGGGGAGACTTTGGCCCCAGCAGTGGAACTCAACAGCTATCAAGTTCGGCTGCGGTCGCGATCTTGCAAGCTAGGCTTATCGCAAAGCCGGGTCCTAAGTTTCGAAAGGAATATTAAGCTATTTGTCCAGGTTGTTTTATCATGGCAATCATTTAAATTCTTCATCCTCCTTGGGGATGCGTGGTTCATACTACGTTTTTACACATAAACTTCCACTTTACTATTTTTTATTTATGTAGTAAATTGTTTTGCAATAATTAGTATACATGTGTATTATATATATTTAAGTAAGTTTATTTTAAATTTGCAGGAGGTACACATTAATTCTACCATTATTTATAATGTTTCCTTTTGCGGGCCTGCTGGAAGATATTTCAGAACTGATATAAGCCGCGCCCTTGTACTACATTTACCCGTAGAGCTTATTTTTTTACCTTTTTGTCCATAAACAGTCTCTGCACACGCTTAACGTGGTCGCAGATCATATTGATATATTTACCTGTTCGATGAGCGAATTTAAGAAAGTCACTTTACAAGTGCTGTGTTATGGTCCAAATTGGAACAAAATTATATAATGGTTAAAAAAAAATGTTATAAGTAATAGAATAATATGTAATAAAATAGAATAATACAATATAATTTATAATAAATATGATATATGATGATATATGATATATGTTATAAGAAATAGAATAATATGTAATAAAATAGAATAATACAATATAATTTATAATAAATATGATAACGTTAAGTAATAAATGTAATTGTAATTCTAGTTAACTGCACTATTGTATTAAGGAAATCCTGTAATGATAGCTGTATTTGATGATGAATAAATAAATAAATAAATAAATAAATAAATAAATAAACTTGTAAATAAATAAATAAATTTTGCGACGTCTCTAGGTTAATAATAATACTACAATAGAGACAGGCTATAATAATGATAAGTACATACATGTACTCTGAAGAAGGGATAACATTAAACAATACATTATGTAATTGTTTGTTTCCATAACATTTTTAGCCATGTTGCTCGCGGGTTCGAATGAACCAGGGAAAAATGTTTATGTATTGATCATGATCATGAGTCATGCATGACACATTACTCATTCATTACTCACATTATATAACAACAATATTCATCTTAAAAAAAAAGTAATTGGTTTAGTTATATCATAGCTTTAGTATGCAATAATATTTTTACTGCTCTTAATTTATATTTATTTTGGAAATCACGGTTTTTGTTATTGTAGTAAGAAAATCAATGGGACAATATATAAATTATAAAAAAAAAACAATTAAAGTTAGTTTAAAGAGCTTAGATAACATTTTTTTTATAGAACAGATTCAGATTTATTTATTAAAATTATAATTCAATTTACTATCAATCAAAATTAAGATTTGAAAGTTCTTTTTTGCAGAACACAAGAGTAAAACTAAAACTATCCTAATCAAATCTAACTTATTATAATTAAGGTCAACAATAATAACTATGATCTTCTTAGGTAAGCATAATTGTTGTTTATGAATAAACTGGCGATGATCTGAAAAGATGCCATCATCATAATGGCGCGTTGTGAAAGTGCACCAGAGAAAGGTCAATGCACTACAGTTGACCTCAGTAGGCAATCATGGCTCAGTGCTTGCACTTCATATTTTACATGCACACTAATAATGATTTTCAGCTTAAAAGTGTTAATGCAATAATACTTTTTTTTTGCAAATTGATTGTTCATAAGTTGGAACTAGACATGTCATACTTACTAAAATTGTGCAAACAAGACGCCAAAGCGAGCTAACAATTCACCACCAATCAAGCTAGGTAAATTGAGATATAAAAAATTGCTTTGGCATGAAATGAGAGAGTTTTTACACAATTTTATTGGGGGCTATATTAGCGTATATTATGTATAAAAATAATGGGGTAGTTTTCTAATTAGACAAAGAAAGAACTTAAGAGCGTTTACGCCGTTTTGCTCAAAAACTGTACTTTTCAAACCTCTTAATATCTATGAATATTTACTTTACAAATATGTTAATTACTTATATCATTAGGCGATCTTGTCATCAAAATAGTTTGTTGAAAACATTTTTAGATTTGTGGATATTTTGGAATTTATAACAAGATAATTGAACAGAGGTTTTCATAATTTGACTTTCCGCGTCAACTTCGAAGCTTAAAAATGTGTTTAAATTACTGACAAACCTAAGAACAAAAATTTTATTTCAATTTGAAAGATCTTCAACAAAATAGTTTGTTGAAAACATTTTTAGATTTTGGTTACTAACAAAAACTATAAAAATCCGAACATTTTGAATTTTTAAAGAAATTATAGGTGATAAAATAATTGTTTTCTCTATTAAACTTACTATATAAATATAAGATAAAAGCTTTTTACTATGGAAAAAAGTGTTGTTTAAATTATGCGCAAAATTCTTTTTACTAAATTAGCTCTATAATTTTTCTATAAATATTTTAAAACTGCTCTAAAACTACTACAAAACTCTGCGTTCTATTAGTATCAAATCAGTCCGCCGCGAGGCCTCTGAGAGAGTGGTCACGTCGCTCGACGCTCTACCCGACGATTTTCGAACAATTGCCGTAATTTCGAAGATAGTTCAAATTAATAGCGCGATAAGCAAATCTTAGTACTTTAGTGAATAAATTATTTTATGTTACTTTTGATGAATTGCAACATTTTTAAATTGGACGACCTCCGTGGTCGAGTGGTAAGCGCGCCGGGTCGGGCGTCGCGCCGTCTCCGAAGCCCCGGGTTCAATTCCCGGTCGGGTTAATTTAGAAAAGGACTGTTTTTCTAAATTTATTTCGGGTCTAGGTGTTTTTTCTATGTTTATGCATGCATGCATGTCCATGTCTATGCATTTATCCATATTATCTTACTATAGTAACGAGTTTCTTAAGAATACTTATCTTGAGCTAGATAATTGGTGAGAGCATAAACAAATTAAATTTTTAAACTGACAACGTATATTATGTTGCAGAGATAATGGGTAACAAATTCAACGAAACCCCCCTCCCCCCCCCCTCCGAATCGGGCGTGGTGTAAGTATGTAGGTAAAAAGCTTCCAGTAACTTTGCAGTGAGCTTTAAGTAACTTTTGCAATGCTGGCCCACGGGATGGGTGGGAAATACCATCTATGTGTGTTTCTCTCGGAGGAGGAAAGGAGGGAAAAGGAGGGGATCCTTTGCAAGACACGTAAAACCGGTGGTCCCAGTTTTTGTCACGACTGCTCCGCACCCGTGCCAGTGTGCGCTATGGGCTATGGCCCAATCTCCTCGCCATATCCTAGCAGTGCGACTTTTGTAGACTAATTATTTATTTTGTTAATAAGTGTATTCCTTTTTTAATTTTTTTAAGTATTCTTAGCTATTATTATGTTTTTAGAATCCTACTTATTTAAGTTTTTCTTCCAATGTATTACAAAGAAATGATTAATTGTATGGGCAGTCAAATAACTTGACCGAGTTTTGACAGCACCTATTTTACTGCTGCATGATGCGCTTTGTGCTTATGTGGCTCATATTTTCCAAGTAGTTTTTATACAAAATTTATTTTAAAAGGAGATTAGCAAAATTGGGCTTGGTAATAGACAACATATTAATATTGATATATTCTAAAAAATCGGTCAATTTATTTGACTGCCCATACAATTAATCATTTCTTTGTAAAATATTGGAAGAAAAACTTAAATAAGAAGGATTTTTAAATGTTTCGTATCTCAAACCATCAACAAACTGTCAACTGTCAACGTCATGCAGGGAACAACAGGGACTCCATTTCCACTTAACATCAAGTGGAGTGGAGACATTTGCCGAGCTATGAATAAAATAAAATAAAACGTGTCGTCGTCAAATCAATTCGTCCAAAATAAATCGTTGAGGAACAGATAGGTATTGATTATAATTTTGTGATATAAGATTAATTACAACATTAATAAAAATACATACAATATAATATTATAGGTACTTATTTCATGTATCTGTAGTTTAGCCATCTGCTTACGCCCATAGTTAAAAATAAAAAAACGACGGGTTGCACCCCAGGAGTGCCGGCAGAAGTGAAAACTTGAATATTAACGTTGTGCATTTTTGATATTTTGGAATGGTTAGGGAATAATTTTGCACGAATTGCTTCAATTATCAGTATAAAAGTACTATCATTTATGTGGTAGAATACAATATTTATTTATCGTGCTATCATACACAAACATGACAATTTATTCGCGCAAGCGCCCTGCGCCGCCTAAACGAAACAACAGGCATACATTTTCGCCGCGCCGTAGAAAGAGAGGGGGATACTTCCTCTCCTACGCCACGCCGGCTGTCTACTCTCCATCCGTCTTACGATTTTACGTCTTACATTTTCGATCAGGTCACGTGTCCTGACGCGAATTTAACATTTTTTACCCATTACAAAAAAAATTTACAACGCCGCTAAAGAAGTTTTCACTTCAATAATTTCTAAGTATACCGAAAAACTAAATTCGAACGGATCAAAGTAGTGAGTTTGACTATAGTGAGCAGAACTATATAGCCTACTCTACGCACACACTCGCGCGCGCTCACAGCCCGCTTCTGTGTGCGTGATATTTGGACTTAAAAACCTAAACTTAAGGTCTCGCGCTCGGCGTAAACGCTCTTAAAAGGACCTGTCAAAACGATATTCTTTCATAGAAATTGAATAGATATATCGAACTATGACATTACTATGTCCTAAATGTATGTATTAATTAATAATAAACCTATCTTATAAATATGTTTAAGTTACAGAAATTCGATTATAGATGAAATCAGTAAATGGTAAATGTTTTAAGAACTGTTGTCACATGACGTCAATGTTTTGAAATTAGCAGTTGTTTTTGTCAACATTCCCATTGTAACTTACCGGATCCCGAATCTGAGGCTACCGGCGTGCTTGGTGTGTTGTGCTTGCTGCCACGTCCCTTGCGGGATTTCTTGCTTGACACTGCACTCAATGCATAGTCACTGTCGCCTTCTGCTTCGATGGATTCTATACCGAACTCGTCGTCCTACAGACATTATAATGTTGTTATAAAAACAATAGCAACAGGCTGCATTTTACAGTACTTTTAATTGACATAGCTCATCATCATGTTATAAAATTTTAAGATTGCAATGTTAGCATTGCATTGCTGTGTACATAACAGGAGCTAACCAAAATTAGTTCCTATTTTTAGACTACCTAAATTGGTCTGCACAATCAATCATAACGTGCGAGTGCGAAAATTCCCGTTTTCGTTAACTTGACCGAATAGCGAATGAAACTCGCGCTAGGCACCCAGCTCTGAAGATAAACAGACAGACACTTCTTCAAGGCAACAACTGCTTTTAAGATGAAGCTGAGTTTGTGAAGATAAAATAAAAGTGGGCACCAAGGTATTTTCTAATCAAGTGAAGGTCAAGCCAAGTCAATCTTGAATAACTAAAGAACTAACTAAAGTACTTTTAAATCTAATATGTTGTAAAAACAGAACTTATATCTTTTATAGTCTGCAAGTAGATCAGATCACAATGATAGGATAGCTTTGATCTTGAATGAACAGAAGGTCGAAATGAAACAACTTTTACGGATCTACTCGCGTTTACTTATTTAATGTTTATCCTGACGTTTCGAACCCTTTGCAGGGTCCGTGGTCACAGGGAGACTGACCTCCCTGTGACCACGGACCCTGCAAAACATTAAATAAGTAATGTGTAAAATAAACGCGAGTACATCCGTAAAAGTTGTTTCATTTCAATGAACAGAAGGTGTTTTATAATAATTTTTGATTAAAGGGACAATATATAAAAAAAGTATGTTGAATTGGTTTTAGATGTGTTGCATGCGTAACTGTAACTTTTAGCTACATAATGTATTTCAGTTGCATCAAAACAAATATTAAAAACAACATTCAATTTATCAAAAAGTAATCAAAAATTAAATTAGGCGCTATGGCGCTCACTAGGGGAGGCCTATGTCCAGCAGTGGACTAATATAGGCCGATGATGATGAATCACAAAATAAAAAAATAAAAACAGAATTTTTAAAGTAATAATCCACTTTAAACTTTGTGATTGTGTCTGGATGTAGGTATAACATTTTTAAAATGACTGCTAAATTAATTTATGATTATGATTTTGTTAAGAAATTTTATAATTAAGTACTTAGTTTGTTTCATGCAGAAACAATGCATTATTTTTATTATGAATACTAACTATGAGGAAATAGGGACTCAAGCCCACAAGCTATCACAATCTGGGTTCTGCTTTTCTAAATGAAAATCACAACTGAAACATGTGTTTCAGCGTAGCCAATTGTAAAAGTCCCAAAGGACTATTTACGAGAATCTAATGTATGTTTATAAAAATATTGAATCTTTTTCTAAAAACAGCTATATTCACAATGTAAACATCAGAAATAAAAACAAATTAGGTAGTAGTACCTTATACTAGGCTCCACAAAGTAAATAATTTATTTAGAGAAGACAAACGGTATATGTTTTTACAATAAAGTTCCAAGTCATATTCAAAAACTTGATATTAATAAACTACCACCACCATTAGAGAAAAGCTTTATAAAAAAGCTTATTATAAAGTGTCTGATTACACAAAATACATAACAGCATGGGTTTGAAATACTCCAATCACTCCCAACAGGTATTTCTAATTAATTTTTTTTTAAGTTTTTGAAAAATTGTATATTTTATATTTTATCTTTTTGTAAATGTCGTTACTTCTCCACAACTAAAAACTAGATGGGTAGTAGGTCCTAAATGGGTAGTAAGTGAAAATGTGTGAATGATTCAAAAGCACTTCAAGTGCTGGTGTGGACGGCACGAAAATCTCGAACTTCTATAGTAGTTGTTGGCGGTAAAAAGGTTAAATAAAAGAAATTTGAATTTGATTTTGACATTGAATGATATTGAAAATACAATAATTCTCCTAGATATCAGTTGTATAAACACACTTATGATTCTGAGCAGTAAAACAGATTTAATCCCCAATATTAACTAGATGTCGCAAATAGTTTATTAATATTTATAAAAATACTCACTTCTTCGCTTTCATTCTTCTTCTTCTTCTTTTTCTTTCTTCCTTTTTTCTCTTCTCCACGCGCCTTTCTTTTCTTTCCCTTTTTCTTTTTTCTGCCATCTTCAGGGGAATAGTCTTCATCCTCCTGCAAATTACAATTTTTTTACTTTCTTCTTTACATTTAACAGAAACATCATCATCATCAGCTCATTCCCTATGGATGAATAGGGAGAACTGGCTTTTAACCTTTTCACCGCCCAACTATCCTGCATGCGACGTCCCGCTGTACGCCAATGTATAAATGTATACGTATAATGTATGTTTTCAACATTTGTGTTTTTGTATAAATGTATTTTAATAAAGTAGGTACAAAGAAGAACTTCTATAGAAGTGCTGGCGTGGACGGCACGAAAATCTCGAACTTCTATAGAAGTTGTTGGCGGTAAAAAGGTTAAACCACCACACAAGATCAGTGTGGATTGGTTGTTAACCACTCACGACCCGATGACTCGATATCAAGTTCATTAGCATTTTTTTCCATTGTGTCTAGGTTTCTTGGTACGGTAGGTGTTAATGGCTGCTAACTAAATGGCTGTAACCAGGACCAACGGCTTTACGGAGGAGCTCGAAATGATACACTTTTGGTAACCCATCCGGTGACTGGCCTTTGCTAAAGTTGCTTAACCTCAGCACTCGCAGACCGGGCGCGTTAACCACTGCACCACTGAGCTCCTCAAAAACCGAACCGAACAGAAACATAAATACACTGGTAAGTAATCAAAAAAGCCATGAAAAAAATAAGCATAAACATAACCACAAAATGTTTTGTTAAAAGATTTTGTAATAATTTTAAAAGTTAATCTTTATTATTACCTTTGGTGGTGCTTCATCACTTTCACCAGAATTCTCATTTTGACCCTCACCTTCCTCCACGTCCTCATCACCTGCAAGTTCACATTTAACTGGTCAGACCACTTGCACTATGCTCTGCACTGCACCTGACCCTGGAAGCCTTTCGAGACCTCATTTCGCAAAACACGCGTACTCCTTGCTGAAAGGTCACTAATCCCTTTGTTTGGCGGCGTCCATTTTGTTAAGTAGTAATGAGGGGATATTGAATGTTCTTTTCTGTCACAAGGTGCCACATAAAAATATTTACAACCAACCGACAACAAACACGCCATTAATAAGCTAGTACACGCTATGCTGCCGTAAGATCGGTTCTGGTAATTTTCAATCCACAACTCCATGGAAACATACAAATATTCTAAATTTTTAATTGCTTACCGCAAGTAAACACATGATACCGCTATTCGCGGCTTACCTATGACATGCTAGCTTAATAGTTCATTTACCTGCAAAGGAACCGTCTACCTCATCGTCAGACGCCATTTGGAGCACTTTTTAACACAATAAATAATAAGATGAAAGATTTTTGGATCAGAAAAGATAAAGGACGCGCAGTTTTAGCGACAAATGGTAATTAATTCTGAAATTGATGCCGCCCGCCGTCACTGAGAACTAGAGAATGATTTGCCATCTCTTTCTTTCAGACATCAGAGACATAAAAAAAACAAAAAGGAGTGATAGTGTGGCTATGCAAAAAAACGTTGGCTGTTCTACCACAGAATACATAAATTAATGATACAAGTTCTATTCTAACCACAGACGTATAATAAGAAGTTTTTCTTATTATACGTACGTACGTACGTAAGCTAGACCGTGGTCTAGCTAGACTTAAAAACCTAGACGTAGCCGTTGGATGACTGTAAGGAAGAGGTTAAAGATAGACTGTGGTATTAATACAATTAACTGAAGGGCAGGTAGGATGTATTGGCTAGATACCTTTGCCTTCTATAATGTAAAATGAAAACTAAAAAATCTATAGATTAAAATAAAAATTAAGTTTATTGATTTGATTTCTTCTAATAATTTCTTTTAGATTTATTAGTTTTATTGAAATAGTAATTTAATAGTTAATTGCCGTGTTGATTGTTAAATATGAATGCCTTATTAGATTATGGGTCTTCATCTTCCAGTGATTCAGAACAGGAAGTGGAAGAAAATGATACGTTAGTCAACTTTGTAAAAACTACACCCTATTTTAATAGCAGAGAAATATTTTCTAGTCCGTGTATTAATGAGATGTTTTTTAGGTTGAATAGCTCAAAACCCAAGTTACCGAAGCCTGCTCTGGGTGAAGCTGCTCTACAAACATCAGTGTTCTCCAACCCATTTGCAGAAGCAGAGCTAGCAAAAGCTGCTATTTTAGAAAAACACGTGAAAATGGTACATGTTGACTTTCTACCCAACACTTTTAGCAAGAAACAGTTTGTATTATTAAATTCTCTATTCTCATCTTTTATGTAAGTAATCTCCTGAAACTACGAAATCCAGTTTAGCATGCAATCGTCAAGTACATAGGCAATTACTGTAAGGTTCCAGGTAAAGATGACACTCTTGTGATCAACGGAAAGAAGATATGCTGGAATTACAGAAAAGGAAGGTGTCGGTTTGGCCACAACTGCAAATATGCACATGACTCAGACATACAAAAGACGAGTGAAGAATTGGAGGCTGAAAAGCAGGTAATTACTAATAAATATTAAAACTTTCATACTGGGAATAATCTCAGCAACTTGGTAAGTTTCTAAAAAAACTTAAATATTGGATAAGCCACCAATTACATACAAATAAATATTTAAAATCTTTTCTTTAACTGCCTACCTCTTGATTGTACATTGTAAATACAAAACTAAGCAAATTTAAATATACAAAATTCTATTTTTCAGAGTTTCAAATCTGTTATATGCGAGGGATCAGGCACCATGTCTGCGCTACCACCGCCACTAGTGGAGTCAGTGCTACCAACGGACGATGCGTTATGGGAAGGAGGAGCTGATAAAAAGAAATTAAAAAGACCTGGATTGAGTCAAGGCATAGTACCAGGGAAAAAAGTGTTGAAAATATACAAAGAACAAAAGTTAAGAGATACTAAAAAATAACTATTGTGTTTTATTTGTATAAAAAAGTATTTATAGATGAGTTGATTAAGTTGGCTAAATTGAAATTTAGCGCCCTGCAAAGAAAAACATTGTAACTCAGTTCTAAATCAAAATCACCTTAATTTAAGTTACAATGATTGCATGAATGATAAGCCTTGCAGGGATCTGTGTTGCGGCAACAGGCAACTATCAACTATTTGATAAAACTGCGCAGACAAACTCTTAGTTGCGAGTTTCGATGTTCGACAACAGATTTTAGTTGCTCTATACATAGTCTATCTATGCAAACACCGAAATGGTAAACTTACAGCAACCAGTTTACCACTTTAGTGTCACTGGCAACTTCTAACAAAACTTAAATAATTAATAGTCCCTTCAACTAGTTTTTTTTTATATCTTACGAATGAGCTCTGCCTTCATCTCACCTAGGTGCCTAGTGTGAGTTTAGTTTACTATCCGTATTCATTCGGTTACGTTAACGAAAACGATAGTATGGCATTGAAGCAGCGCCTCCTGGCGACATACGAGTTGACCTAGAAAATTTTGCCATACAAATTCTCGTTTTCGTAAACGTGATCGTATGGCGAATGAAACTCGTACTAGGCACTCGATGTTAAGTGATGGTAAGGCTAAAAGGTGGAAGCGCACTTCACCCAGTCCTCAACTACTGAGGCACTGGCTATCTTATCTCTAGCTGCCGGAACAACAATGATGTTACGCCTCCGTAGCAAGTGGACACAGATTCGCAACTAGACAGATTCTCAGCTGGACGGATCCAAACATTGATATGATGATGGTAGCTAGCCAGGCGGACAGACAAGCCCTACCTACCACCAACCAAACAGAATACACAAACACGTACCCCTCGCTGGGAATCGCCCGGGACCTCTGGGTCACCGGTGGTCTTAATCACTTGACCGTAGAGGCGGTTGCTTTGTTTGACTCGTCTTGTGGCATGGCCACCTATGAACCCCTTATAACTTTTGAACGGTAGACCGACAAAAACTGGTATTAGGCGGCGACATTATTTCGACGATATCTAAAAAGTTGGTTGGCCCTTCGAGCATTAATGCTCTCTAAGTGGTGGCCATGCCAAGATACGGTTGCTTTGTCTGCGGATAACGTCATGCATCATCATCATATCATGTTAAGGTTTACAATCTAGTTTTAAGCCAGTAAAATAAGTGAGATGTATCTCTGTAGGTAGAAAAAAAAAAGATAGCCGTGAGTAAAAACAATACCATTGCTTGATTTATTTTGAAACTATTTGTTCTTAGATAACGTGAAGGTAGTGTTTGACAAATAAAATAGCTCATAATGTTGCATTTCTTCTTTATTAAGAAACAATGCATAATGTATAGACATGCAATTTTGAGATTTTTACATCCAAAAGCTTTTACTGCGGTAACAATACTTAGGAAATTTGTCACAGTGTAAATAACATTAAATAGTATCACAAAGCAATTTGTACCTAATTAAGTACAAAATTATATTATAAAATCTTGTAACATACGTTACATTGCACCTAACAGTACATAATTAAATTTGTACCAAATTAAGTTAATTAAGTACATACGCAGTGACGCAGTATAAAAACGTTGTAACAAATTAATCCAGTATACCAGTACCGGCAGCAAATACAACATAATACTCTCTGGTGCTATAAGCCTATACATTCATAGCTGGAACACTTGCTTCCATAGCTGAAACAGAGACAGTGCTCTCAACATCTCAATCCTAGCACAGCCATTAAACGATGGTGACGTGGACAATTGCCAAAAACATTTAATAGCCTCTATGCTATTACCGGTTAAAGGGTGTACCTCCTTAAGAGGATTTTATTATTACACCAATGATGACATAAATACTTTTGTATATTACATTTATAACATTGTAATTTCATGCATATAAGTCTCACTTCATTAACACGAAACTTACTTTCAGACAGAATCAACTTTATGTATGTAGGTATGTTCATAAAAATATATCATTTAGCACATAAGTGAATTGTGAAAGGCCACTACAATACTAATACGTCTAGGGGAACATTCCATTCATTTATTTTAGTAGTTGTTATTGGACCCCTACTTCAAAGTATGACAACATCAAGATTTCAAAAATTGATTTTAATTCTATAAAATTATAGATATCTGCAATATTTCATCTACATACAATGAGAGTCAAAATCCTTACATTTGCAAAGCATCCAAATGCTTCTGAATCATAAGAACAAGGATGTCAATAGGTTTTTATTAAACCGAAAAACGTTAAAAAATAAAATGCTAACATGTAATTACAGTAAAAGTAGTACACTTACTAAGACAATCTAATTAAACTGGAACAATACTAAAATTTATTGCAATTCATTAAGTACTTATTACAGACACTAGAGATAATGGATGTCATTTAATGTCAAATATTTCACAAATATATAGGTTCTCTAACAATTAAATGTGTGAAGGCACAAACAATATATTAAATTATTTTCAAAGTGTCCTATTTTATTACGAGTGCAACGATTTCATGGCATAGTCGTTATCGAATATACGTTATGCTCAAGGTATACTACAAAAATAGATTTTATTTGGCATTTTGTACAATAATATGAATAAATACAGTATAATATGTCACAGCAGTACACGATATACATCCAGGATATTGGCGGTACAAGTCGGAACAGTTTTAATGATAAGGTGTACCTAAATCACACTTATTCATAATTTACAATTTGGTGTATATTGAAACGTTACAAAGTGGAATTTTATAAAATTTACATCTAGAAGTTAAGACATAAATTATCTTTAAATCTTAAGTGCAACCTTGGGAATCTTTGGTGAACCGAGATCCATTTTGTGGGCGGTATGCAGGTCTCCGAGCACGGCGCCGCGTACCGGGCCGAGCGCCGGCGCAGCGCCGCCGGCGTCCAGCGCGTGGTGTCCATTCACCTTTACGCCCTCGTCGTCGACGCCGTTATACCCATTCATCTTCTCATGCCCGTGATCATTTATTTTATCAACTCTGTGGCTATTTTTGTTACCGTGGCCATTGAGTTTGCATTCACTATGACCGTTCATCGGCCATTTAGCATGCCCTGACAAACCAAAAAAAGAAAACTTTAAACCCTCGTCTTTCACACCGCTATACTATAACACTGGCGCTATTGTGTAAATCACGTAAAAACTAAATGTCCACTAACAAATAATTCTTGAACCACAATGTTATTCCGTACTAGAGGAATCGTCAGAAGACAGCTTAATATCAGAGCAGTTATGTCCCAGCTTAACAGCTTTTGAATCTGCAAAATTATGGGTTGACTTTAATATCTACGGTTTCCCAGTGTCTGAAAGCTATAAACTTCCACTACCTATATCACACTACAGTGCGGCACGTTCGCAAAGTGGCACTAAACACACCAATAACTATGCAGTAAGGGAAGAACTAAGAGAATAGCCGAACAATCTAGCTAACACATCTAATGAGGTGTCTAACTATTTCTAATACACAATTACGCCAGTGTTCACATGAATACATTACATGCAAAAATTGACACATCACTTGTGTCGAAATAAAATTAATGTTGTATAGAGATCAAAACATTGACACATAAAGAGGTATAATACTTCAACTAACCAAGCGGTTAAGTATCGTGTCGCGAGAAAACTTACCATTGCAGTCATTTCCCTTGTAATACTTTTTTGACGTTTTCCAATCTTCTTTTAGGGACAAGTTGTACATAGAGTACGCGGGGTCACCGGTCACTTCTTTCTCTATCGTCAGGAACTTTGGTAACGATGCAAGCAGCGAGTCTTGATCGTATGCAGCACTATATGTCTCAAGTAAGACAAGGCCCCTACACCTGAAAATACAATACACAATTACACAAATACTTCAAGTATGACAGTTATATTTATAATTATATTGACAACACCATACATTTCTTGCTACATCTACGAAAACCATGTGCATAGCTTGTTAAAATTACCTTATTCAGATGTGCTGCACGCTCAACACAAAATATAAGGATTACAAATAACAAAATATGAAGATTACAATAGTTTATTATATATATATATATATATATATATATATATATATATATATATATATAAACATACATAATACTTTATAATATTAAGTTAAAGAAGCGGTTGACTAGAAACGTTATCAATCACCTTGGGTGCGTGGGTTGCCTATAAATGTCCAACTGGTAGTACTGATTGTTGTAGATGAAGCAGCGGCGTTTCTTGAATATCGTGAAGTGGGCATCGTCTCTTTGCGGGAGCATGTTCAAGTAGTCCCGGTGGGTCAGCTGCGTCCGCACTTCTACCGACTGCCCGTTAGTTGGATGGAATTTCCTTATAGTATGGATGTACGACCAGTGGCCCTTCTGCCCGCGCTTGCGCAGCCGGACTTGCGCTTTGCGTGTATCGCTCTGCAGGTAATTGTGTACCACATCGAAGTCTTGGAAGGGGGGGAACTCCGCGTCGGCGGCGAGCGGCGCTTTGACGAGGAACTTGCGTTTCTTCGAGTTGACGTTGAGTCGGTCGCCGGTGTCGATGCCGATTTTCTGGCACACGCACGCTATGAGCCTGTTCATCTTCTTGTCGAAGTCTGTGGAGTTGTCGATGACGTCGAAGTAAGGGTGGCCAATCCACGCCGCCGCTGCGTTGTAGTCCAGCTCGCGGGCCAGCTCGACGCCCTCTGACCGGCACGCGTGGTCCTGTGAATGAAATATATTATACGGTTAATAATAATTAAAAACTATTTTCCTAATACTAAATGTACCCAACTCAGTTAAACCTATTTGTGAAAAAGCAAGAAAAAAAAAAGTCTTCTTATGTAGTATGGAATAAGGAAGTAAGCAGTTTGCAGCAAAATGTATACTGTTTCACTTTATACTACTGACTGTTATCTAAATTTAGGTAATGGCAATGGAACGTTTAAATTGATGTTTTATTGCAAAATAAATGAGAAAACTTTTGATTCTTCTTTAATAAAAATTTGCTAGTAATCTGTCTGTTCCTAATAGTAGTATTTCAAGGTAATAGCCAGAAATAAATAAGTGGTACGGTTACGGGTACGTCACTACATACCATAGGTTGTCGCTACACAATGCTTTAATGTGACGCCTATAAAAATTACTTCATGTTTTAATAAATTATTATCAACCAGATCCATTGAATAGCTGGCTGGTAGTTTGTATTCCGCCAAGTCAAAACAGATACATATTTCCTATCAGACAGAATAGAGCATTGAATAAAAGATAAATTGTTTTTAATATTTAGTCTAATATTGATATTAAATATTCCACACGTACTTAAGTAAAAGTAATGAATGACGTAGATGTTAGATCTATCTAAAGCAAAATAAACACAAGATAGATCTATCTCGTGCTAAATATATATTTTATCTTGTTTCAAGCACGTGCTTAAATAGTAGCGTGGTAAAAAACGTGATTGATATTATGAATACATATTGTCTACTCATGCTATCTATTGTATAACCATGATAGGAAATGTAATGTCCCCTATGGTGACGAGCAAATAGCAATGTGGTTTTGTATTTACTGGTCTGTTACGTCACGCGTTCGGAAATAGAATAGATAGGATGAAAAAGTACACTGACGCCGAGTGGAATAGTGAATCTTAAAATTAATTAATAATTAAATAATAAATTTTCTTTTACCTATATCTTTTATTTTATCAGAAGCGGAATACCAGTATAAGTGAAGAATTGTATAGTAGATATTGTGATGACAAACCAAAACACGCATTTACATATTAATCTGTTCAGAGTCTGTATTTTTCCGCCGCTTTTAAGCTGATGAGTCATGTCTATTCATTCAAGCTTATTATTGAAATGTAAACACATTTATTTCTTTAATAATCAAAATTATTAATTAGTTAAGTAATTCCATGCATTTTTGTATTACTGTTTGCTTACGCAAATAGATTGTTTCAATGCACCTTTTAAGAGCCAAAGCATTTATGAGCTGTGTTAATCGCCAGACAACTTCATGTGCAATAGAATATAAACTGGTGTAATTTTATAGATGACACATTCATATGGGGGACTTGAAGCGTTACAAATTAGCGTAGTAAGTAGCACCTAAATACAGGTAGAGGCACTTATCCAGGTAAGTACAAACGCCTGCACATGACTATCCAAATTACTGTGAAATTTCTTCAATAAATATTTAAGAGGCCTATCACAAAAAGCGCGCTCTCGCGCTTTCTCAGTACTACGAGAGGCCGACGCATCGCAAAAGTAGCATTTTGTGCAGTTGTAATAAATATTATATTTATTTGAAGTTTAACAATTTTTTATCGTTCAAAAAAGTGCCTAGGTATATAATTTGAAATCTTATAAACTAACGTTAACGTTAGAGTAAGGTGATATTTATAGCTAATTCTGAACGTTTTATGGCTTTGAATGGGGTTTTTTTTGTAGAAATTCCATTCATATTTCAAAATTCCGAGGCCGCTACGAACTTAACCACTATTTAAGATATTATTATATATTTTTCATTCCATCAACCCATGAGCTTGAAAATTGGCTTTAAAATAAATAGATAATGGAAAATTGCAGAAAGCGAGGGCGCTACGAATTATACTAATAACTATTCTCCACCATACAAAAAGACAAAATTGTCTAAGGGTTTCAGGTTCTCTGAACGAGAACGCCGAAGTTGGGCATTTTATGCAAAAATCACGGTCAAAATGTAATAGGCCTCTTAATCGTATGCCATAGCGCTAAAGTTCAAAATGTATTGAGGTTTGACAGTTTGTGGCAGCCTAATGTGCATTGAGAGTGCAAAAGTAGATATTTAATGTACTTGCGTGCAAACCTCAAGGACATGTGATGATGATGTAGGTAGGTACAATGCGTCATATAATTTATGAATCATTAATTAGCATTGCCAACATGGATGAGAGGGAACGTTCCGTAATGACGTATGTGATTATTTTGCCAAAATTCGCGGGAACGGGTGTTGCAAATGGACACAACAATATTAGTACTTTTGCTAATGCAACACAAATATATTCAGGGCCAGTTTTATCGCTTCTTAACGTGTCAGAGACGCTAACCGCTAGTTTTGCAGTCATCCCAATCTCGACTAATGAATTATGCGAAAGAGTGTTAGTATAGATCCCTCCTTCACGTTAAAAAGGAGCAACGTATAACTTTTTGCACAGATACACTTCAGGTCTAATAGTTAGGGTACTTTTTACTATCCCTGCCTAATGCAATATTCCCGGTATATTTAACTTCACTTTTGTGAAGACCGAAATTCACGCGGACTTAACCCTGCGAGAAAATGTGAGTTCTTATTAGTTTACGCAAAATTGTTTTATTAAAACAATAAACTCTAAAACTGTTACGCATTTTGTAATAAATTACTAAAAACAAGCAGTGCTGCGTTGTTTTTTAACATGTAAAAGATAAAGATTAATGAGGCGTATGCATTTGACGATGAGGGTATGGGAAGGTTATTCAAAAATAAACATAAAAAGCCTCAATTCTTCGAATAAAATTGTAGTCTAAAGACAAAAAAAAAAGCAAATTTGGTTAGTGCGTGAAATATTTGGGAGTTTTGCGTGACAACTTCTTATAGAATAGGGCCCAATCGGCGACGGACTCTTAATCCAAAGTACCTAGGTACTTAGTATCATCCAGCAAACAACTTTTGTAATGCTTTTATGTTAACTGAATGCTAGCAAAAGTGTCGACATCTGGATATACTATCTGTGCGTGCGTGCCTAAGCGTTATTTATCATTTGTAGCTAATAAAAGAATTTGTCATTAAAATTCTAAAAAGTGTTCGTATTACGCTCAACGCTTTAATCTAAATTAATTGCAGGCAACTGGTTTGCATCGACCTTGAACTCTAAAGCTAAGCAAATAGATTTCAAGTTAACCGGTTCGTTTTCTTCACCCAAGACTGCTGACTCACCTCTGTGGAATAGAAGTCTTCAGCGCCGTTAGCAGCAGAGACCATGTGAACGATATGGTTATACCGGGTGTCGCGTAGCTCTACGCTGTTCCAATTGTTCGTAGACAACATCACCTCCCACTTCTCTTTTGATATAACTGAAATCAAATTTTTAAATTATATAGTGGCTTACCAAAAAAATCATCAACTTATATGTAATATACCGGTATGTGGGATATCATCATCATCATCATCTCAGCCAAAAGACGTCCACTGCTGGACAAAGGCCTCCCCCAAGGATCTCCACAACGACCGGTTTTGTGCTGCTCGCATCCAGCGGCTTCCCGCGACCTTCACCAGATCGTCGGTCCACCTTGTTGGAGGGTATGTGGGATATGTAATATTTAAATAAAACATTATAGAAAAAGCCGCCGTTTTGTTAGAAAAGCTCGCTACCGCTTTTTAGGTACTTACATAATTTTACCAAAACAAAATTTCAAAATAATAAAAAATATATGAATATTTATATCATCGGTAGGGTAGCCGAAAACGAGATCGACTGAATATTCGGGTTGAAAGCTAGAAATTGTGGTTCAATCCCCATCTACGTTATACTATACAATGGCGTGAACCCATACAGATACTTAACAGGACTAAAAGGGATTAATAGCGAATTAATAATACACTTAATTTAAACAAACATTAAAAAAAAAAAAAATACAGTCGAATTGATAACCTCCTCCTTTTTTTGAAGTCGGTTAAAAATACATCCAAATTGAAATCCATAGTTCTATGTAATGTAATATATAATCATATGTACCTATATATAAAAATATACATAAACGGGTAATTTGTGTTGATAGTCGAAGGAGTGTGGTAAGGGGGAATACCTAGCTTGATTGGTTTAAGGACATTAATCGTCGCTTGCTTTTGTGACAACAGAGATAAAGGAACTGTAAAGTGCTATAAAAAATATAAGTGCTATAAAGAATAGATAAATAATGTTCTGTAATTAAAAAAAATTGTAATTTTTACTATTTAATCTTTATAGAGTAGAACAGAATCATGATTGGCCACTCAAAACTTTTTAGTGTTGATATAATATATGATATGAACAATAGCATATCAAATTAAAATTTCAACAATCACTTAACTTATAAAGATTGATTGCTTTAAAAATATATTAAATAATAACATTGAACGTCGATCAATCATTTCTCAAAAATAATTATCTGCTTTCTCAATTGCACTGTATTTTAAAGCTTCGCATTTCAATTGATAATGCTATCTTCATGGGTAAGTCTCGATTTATCGTTCTGTTGATTATGTTTATGTAAAACGTACTCTGTTTAGGATATTCCTAGTTAACCCAACGATTAATATTGTTAAACAGATAGATAGCAGTTCTGTACGTCTGGTTTTGTTTAGTAAGCGTTCGTCTACAGTCTGTCCACAAATTCGTTAGGTGTTAGTTAAGTTAGTTTGTTAGTAATTGATTTGAAACTAGTTTCGTTAATAAGCCACACAACAAAAGAGAGTAGTTTATAAAAAAACTGAAAGTAGAAGTTTAATGGCTTATGGGTTTGCAGCAAACAAGCCAACTTTGCTTATTTTTCATTAGATGAAAGGTGAGAGAGGCTCGTATAACACTTTGAATGTTTCTTTCAATTGAGACTTCTACTACAAACACAGTTGAGTTAGCTCGATGTCTTCAATATAACAAGTTTTATATTAAACCGATCTTCTGTGGACAGAATTTAATTGCATATTGTTACCGCTTTACACGAACACTGCACATTCAGTCAAGAAGTAAAAAAGTTTTCACAACTCGCGTTTAGTTAATACACTTTTTATCCGAACGTTTAGGAACCCGTTGCAGGGCCCGTGGTTACATAATGTCTCGTTGTACTGTACAAAATTGTTGTAAATAGTTGTAACGCCATACTGTATAAATTACTGATGATGATTTCTAAAAACGGTTTAATACGGAGAACTTTATTGCTTAGCGTTTTTTCAGAAAAAGTTGGTGTGTAAAAAAGGTCTTACATGCACTAGCGTCCATGGCGCCACGATCACAGATGATGAGGCAATTCCTCTGGCAAGACCGGCCGAGCTCGAAGAAAGTATTCTCAATCTGAATCATTGTCTTCAGAAGATTCTCCTGGAATTTCACAGCTGAAACAAAAAATGTATAAAGTATACAAAACGTAAAGGTAAGTTATAATGGGGGCTTAGGACAAGTTTTAAGAAAAGCTGTGATATGTAATAATTAATGTTTCGAAAATAATTTAATCTATTTACAAATACATCTATCCTCTTTAAACATCTTGGCTTAGGTGGCAAGAAAAGTTTATTTTATTGCGGTATAAATATATACAAAGATAACTTGGCACAAGGTTTGTCTGAATCTGAAGTAATTAAAGCTTTATAAAAATAAGGTAATGATAGATAAAGATTTATCGCTTAATCATTTTATGAAAGATATAAGTATCCAATCGAGGATTTTAAAAAAAATACATAATATTATCGGTAGAAGAGTATCATAAAATACAAGACATAGATGATTATTGTCTGTAGCAGTTGGGATCGTCAGAATAAACATAAATAGCTTTTTAAATTGTGTCCGAGCGTCGTTACTTCGAATATTATATCGACTTCCGTACAATATACCAGTCAAAATGTGCAAACGAAAACTACGATGTGTGTAAGATACCTACGTAACGTAAAGCTTCATTAAATAGCAAATACTAATGAAAAGGACGTTTAGGTCATATAAAAACAGAATTTCTCAAACAATAACCTACAGTTCGTAATTTGGGGTGATGCCAAAAACACACGTGGCTCTAGAAACGAGGAATATTGTTGTTCAGTGTCGGATATAAGGGATTCCATAATTGCGCAATCAATATATTAATTAATATATTAAAACGTTTAAAGTCATTCATCACTTTAATAAATGTTACTGTAATTTGATTATGTTTTATAATTGTTTTGAAGATCAGTTTTCAAATAAATGATGATTCTTAAAAGCCAATTAAAATAAATGAAAACACGGTATCTGTGACAACGGTTTCCATTTTTGCTGAACAATACGTACCTAGTAAGTAATCTGTGATACTGGTATAAGTAGATACTAGGTATGAACAGGAAGTATGTTTTATAAGAAATATCATGTAATTATTATTCAGCGAAAAAGAAGTACTTACATCTACTAGTATATACATAATACAAGGTTTACTTCACATATTATTCCAGCAATGATGTTTAAAAAAACACAGTACGAACGACTTTGTCTATAATATATATTTCTAGTGGGCACTCGCGGTTTCACCCGCGTGGTTCCCGGTTTCACCCGCGTGGTTCCCGTTCCCGTGGGAATATCGGGATAAAAAGTATCCTATGTGTTATTCCCGGTTATAAACTATCTGTATGCCGAATTTCATCCAAATCCATTCAGTAGTTTTTACGTGAAAGAGTAACAAACATCCAAACAAACTTTCGCGTTTATAATATTAATAGGATATTAACGTATATGTTTATGTTTAAACGTCGTATCTAACTAGGTATCATCATCATCATCGTCTCAGCCAAAAGACGTCCACTGATGGACAAAGGCCTCCCCCAAATAATCATGGGGGGGGGGGGTATTTGCCGTAATCGCCACGCTTTGCAGGCGGGTTGGCGATCGCAGTAGGTTGAGGGTAACCTCAGAGAGATGCTGCTGCCCATCCTCTGGAATGGTCCCTTAGTCGGCTTTTACGACACCCACGGGAAGATTGGGTGGTGGGATTGGGGTGGTGCAATTCTTTATCCCCGGCACCACACAGGGACCAACTAGGTATATGGTAAAAAAAAATATTTCTGATTTGCCGCATTAGACCTAGTAGGGCCTGACATCCTACTAATATTATAAATGCGAAAGTTTGTGTGTATGTATGTTCGTATATTTGTTACTTCTTCACGCTGCAACGGATGGATGGATTTGGATGAACGCCGGCATACAGATAGTTTATAACCTGGAATAACACATAGGATACTTTTTATCCAGATATTCCAACGGGAACGGGAACCACGCGGGCGGGTGAAACCGCGAGCGGCCGCTAGTTTGTGGTAAATCTTTATACATCTAATCAAATTTGAAATAAGTTTCAATAGTAAGTTATATAAACAATCCCTTGAAAAACTTTTTTTAGTTAAGGTAAAGTAAGCAAGCATAAATCACAGATCGGAAGATGCAGTTGTTGTGTATACTATAATACAGCCTGATATTACAGGTCAACATACAGGTAATCTCTTCATAGGTATACATATAATTAATAATAAACAATCCATCGATACAATTATCTCTTTTCGCGTCTACTTCAATTAACAGAAGAGCCGGTCCGAGGGAAGCGAACCCCATTCTACGTAACAAGTTAAAGTGGACAGAGCACTTTAGAAATTTTCACTTTCATGTAAAAAAAAAACAAATTCAAAGAAAAGTCTGTTTGGCAAACGTTTATATACCTATCACGTGTTTGAAATTACCGAGAGACGTCAGCGGCAGCGGTGTCAGAAGCGCGTGACGGACCACGGTCCACGACAATGGGGCGGGCCGCGGGAAATCATTACCACATACAATACAAATCATTGTTAATGGATCCATATAATACCATAAATAAACGTGTCGTGATGCCAACTGTTGGACGACTTGACGATAAAGGTTTACGCACAGAATTATATTCACCATCATCATCACCAGCTCACGCTTAAACAAATTCTTAGTTCCCAAATCACGCAGTGGGGGACGTTCCAACACTTAGTAGCACTATATTTGAAACTGCCACGGAAAGCAGCAGTTTTATGTTCCAGTATTGAGAGAGGGTTGGTGCACAGCCTTACTCTTCGATTAGTAGAACGCCAGGTTAACTTGTCAAACAGGTACTTAGGTACTTTTAATTTTCTTTAGTACACAAACCTTGTCCTGACAATAACAAACAAAAAAAGGAATTACTTATCCAATTTTGTGCAGTCGATCGGAAGTTATGCGCGTACATACATTTCAGTGATTCATTTTTATTTATATAGATTAATAATATTAAACTTAACATATTACATGTACGAGTATATATAAAGTCTATCATTATCACTTTTTTTGCTGGGCCCATGATTTTCCACGTAAGCAAATGGGCAGATTTGGTCATTACCCTGCTGGCTGCATTGGCCTAACTCAGGTTGGTTTTTGAAGTAAAAGGTATTTGAACTATAGTACCTATGTAAGGTAGGAAGGTAGATAAACAATCCTATGACCTAGTGCAATATCTAAAATACTAAAAGAGGTCTGTGAGTGCAAAGTATATAAAAAACGTTAGAAGAATGAGATAAGTTTTTATTTATTATTGCCTTGGCTCTAAACTAGATACTGTGGTTTCCAATAATTGAAGCTCAACGGTCGTATGGAAAAAAATTATGAAAACCTGTCTGATCTGATTGACATTGTTTTAAATAAGGGTCCTTGGCTGAGAACTGATGAGAAAATAATAATGAACAGCCCAACGTATTTCCAACGTTGGCTTGGGAGCTAGCGGTTGGCGGCCATGATGGGCGCGTTTTATTTTCAGCCGCAAACTTGCCAACGAACTCGTCTTAGGCCGATTGTTGCATGTTTTACTCGTACTTACATGACAATTTATATTGTAAAAATGAAGTGGAAAGATTAAATTAGTTATCAAACGGATGTCACTGATAACAAAAAAAAAACAGTTCAGATCAGATTTCAGTTAAGTCACAACTACAATTCTTATCAACAGAATATTCAAATACGAAAGGAAAGATACGTGGATTTTTTTTAACACTGTCTTTTTTCAAATTGCAATTTGTTCGCCACAATATTTGCGTAAAATTATATGTAAATAATCATAATTATAGCTTGCCATAACTGATCTTTCAATATTTGTAAAAATATTATGATCGGATGTTGATGATGACGTATTGTCGACATTGAATAGGGCTCCTTTGGCTTATAAAGTACATAGTGTTGATTAATTTCGGCAAATTGGATTGAGCCACGATAGCATGGTTGACAGTGCACCTGACCCAGCATATCATGGGATGCGGGTTCGAATCCCGCTCGTGGAATTTTTTCAACACTGTCTTTTTTCAAATACGAAAGATTGTGGAGCAACGAATGGATGTGATTATTTTACATAGCGAAACTTGAGAAGGTCCAAAAGTGTCAGAAACAACCTTTATCCCGGTCATGTACAATGTTCCCGGATAAAGTCTTGTGACTCTTGTGACAGACGTAGATATTTAAATAAAAATCAATTAAGACAAATACAATTATTTTACCACTTAAGGGCTCGTTATAAGAGACGAACGCCACCCCGGGAAATCTAGTAATGGTATTAAATGGAGAGGTAAAAAACGCGACCCCTAGAAAACCTTCATGCCATCTGTACTCTCTCGGGGAAACGGGACGAGGCCGCAGCGCAGTACAACGATGCTTATCGCTTGCTTACATCTTATTCCTTTTTCCCGATCCGATCCGAGCCCCTCAGAGAATCTAGTAGGGACCGGGGACACGCTTGCTTGATGACATACCCTCTAGAAACAATCTGACGGTGTTTCAATCATACGGCTTGAGGAACCCTTTAAGTTGTTCGCTACCCCCAAAGGAGTCCTGTGACGCTGTAAAGTTCGTTTAAGGCAAACAGTTTGTTTAAGTCCCCTTATAAAATCGCACGACAGTACAGAGTTGTATAGCATTCGACGTAACCCACCCCTGGGGAATAAATTGATTGTACCATTGATATGAAACAACTTTTACGGATCTACTCGCGTTTATTTTACACATTACTTATTTAATGTTTATCCTGACGTTTCGAACCCTTTGCAGGGTCCGTGGTCACAGGGAGACTGACCTCAGTCTCCCTGTATACAAGCTAGGTATACAAGCTACCTGTATCTTGTATACCTACCCTCATTTAAATTTAATCAGGTGCGTTCTGTTTTACGCAGAAAGAGCTTACAGTATCTTTTGGTCTGGCAGTATGGTGTTGGGGCTTGGATTTCATATTTTGTATGATGGGATCCCAGGCTGGTGGTAGATTCCAACCATCTTCTCTATTGAAATTAGGATGTTTTTTAATTTCAATAGCCTCGCGTATCATCCTAGGGATGAATCGTTGTTCTCTAGCAAATATTTGTGTTTTATCAAATCTGATGTAATGGTTGGGCCCCTCTAGGGAATGTTCGCATACTGCAGACTTATTTTCGCGCCGTAAAAGTTGTTTCATTTTAATGTGTAGTGTTCGCGTAAACTTTAGAAAACAATATTGATTGTACCAGTTTACATCTTTAATTTCTATATCTCTTCTGAACCTGGTGGTGCCTACACCCTATCGCTTCAGCGGCAGCTTGTAGTTTGCTACAAAAAATCTAATTCTTTTTGAAATCGAGCAGGCATCAGGGTTTGTTGGTCGATCATTATCGCAACCATAATGGCCTGAGCTCAGGAAACGTAGGTTTTTCGGCGCACTAAAACCAATTTATGCCGAAAAAGCCATACAAAAGCACACAAAAGCTTAAAAAAAAAACCAAATAACTACCTAAATCCAGCTAAAACTTAATAGAATTCAATATTGGCTGTACTGAACTGAGCGCATTGTAAAGTTTTTGCTCACAACTGATGGCAAAATAAGACAAATTGAAATCGCGACGCAGTTGCTCAAAATCCAACCGGAAAATGGTGTCAGTACAATAGAGGCGTAAACAGGGAAATCGAAATTCTTCTCTTTTTTGCATGAGTAAATATTTTCCTCGTCCTTCTTCCGCTGTTGTCTAATACATTTGTGTCGTAATGATTGTCTGGCGGTACGGTACCACAGCGATACGATCGAATAAGCTTTGAAATATGTAATTGAATTTGTAAAGGTCGAGGTTGCTTTCATACCAAGGGCATGGAATAATGACAAGTTTGTTATTTTTTACAGGCTGGTAGTTATGTGTAACAACCGTTATTACCTATAGAATTGGTTATACTGTCTGATGAATAGTTACTACGTACGTACGTACATACGTACTTACTTTTAATTACCTATTTATAATTTTATTTTCTTTGGAAAACTTTCAGTTACACTATAACATTTTATTAAAAATATCTAAAAGTCATTTAAGAACAAGCAAACACATTATGATGATATACAATCAATATTATCTAAAGTTAGTCGGGACTAGGTAAACTAGTGTAAATTTTATGCCTCTGACATGCCTAATTTTACGACTACAATCTTCTGATAGCAGCCGGGAAAATGGCTTAACGTTACTTGCAAAGCATGTAGGAAAATTTAAGGCAAATCACCTATCCGGGAGCCTATCTGCCGACCTGTGCTAACCGATAAGTGACATTCATAAGAGCTATTTGTAGCCTAACTGAACTAAATAAATGATTTCGAATTTTTATTTTTATCGCGCTAGATAGCTTGACTTTTGCGATCTGATCATCGTCGTTGCAAAGTAAATTATGAGCGCTGCTCGGTGGAGCAATGGTGGCGACAGCCCTAGACTAACTATGAATATGCGCCTCTCCGACCTATCCTGCCTAGCCCATGAATATACTCACTTATTTTTATATTTTACTAGCTTTCCGCGCCGCGGTTTTGCCCAAACTTCCCCGTGAGAATTATGTATTTTCCCCCAGAAAAACGTCTTTACTCAGGATGCAGACACACTGAGGAGATGGACTGCAGCAGTCTATCGCTTTTGATGGTGTAAAATATCTCGAGCGTTAGCGTTATGGGATTGGTAACGACTGGCGTTAACGTAAGACAGCAGTCGATAAAACCCAACTCGTATTGGACCTGAGCCGTTAGCCATAAGCCCATCACTTAACCAACAAAACCCACTGGGTTATATGGCCCGATCTCGAAGTGTTCTTGTTCGTGTGGGCAGGCCAGAGACCAGACGCGAGACGGTTGGAGGCTGATAATGATTAATGTTTACATAATAAATTGGCAACAAGTCGTTACTTTATCATAAAATATTGTAAACCAACAACCAGAATATACCAGTTCAATCTAGTTCAATGTTTTGATAATTTCATACATGAAATCGTTTACTATCTGTAAGCGGTAATCTCAATACTTTTCTAAGAATATGTATTCAAAAGTCGATACCGTTATTACTTAATGGTAATGTTATGCAATGCATAGGTACATGTAATGTAAATCGATGCCATGCTGGGTTTGAGCATTTAGATTCATTACAATTTAAATTTCCTGCGCATAAAATGAATGGTTCAGAAATGAAGCTCCATTTTGACGTTGCGTGTTTTATGCCGGCATCAAGTTTGTTATTCTTTCGTGCTCTGTACAAATTTACATTATACTGCCTTGATGACAAATTGACGAATAAACTCGGCTATTAAAATGAAATTATTACGTTGTATCTACTTTGTGATATTCGACATGAAAATGTCGATTCATTTAAAATTATGGTAGGGTAGGTAATATTATGGAGTAATCTAATAGTAAGCATTTATGTGTTCTACATACCTACACGCTACGTTTCGTGTGTTTATTATTAACATTAGACAACATCGCGGTCATTCACAATGTTTTTTTTTGCTGACAGATTTTGGCAGCGTAAACAACTCGCAACACGGCACACCTCCAATGACGTAAATACATCATGCATGCATGGCTTTAGTTGAAACCTACGAAAGACCAATATTGAAGACCAACATTTTTGAATGGTGCCGTTTGCTACGTTCGGCGGCGTCGTCGTCAACTTTTTGACAGCCAAAACGGACGTTAAAAAGTTACACATTACTCAGAAAATTTATTTATAGACTTGTATAAAACGCACGCTTATCTCTAAAAAAATAAAGAACACAATCATATTTATATTAAATCTTCCAACGCATTAAACAAAATCATAGACAAAACTAGTTTCTTAATTGAGAAAACAACGACGTGACTGATACGACTCCGTATTATGGTACCTGGGATCTAGGTACGTCTCATGGAAACGCTGCGAGCTAATGGTATACGAAGACAAAGCGAAGCATTATGAATGACGGTGAATTCGACACAGGTGTGCAAATGAGCGAGCAATCTGATAACGAGCCTCATTGAATATGATACGGTCAGCTGACATTGCGGTGTTCAGATAGCGTTAGGTCCAGTTTCCACCATAGCGACCGAGATATGACCGAGATATGTGTCGCATATCACCAATAGGACTTCCTTAATGCCGTGCACATTGGCTTCGGTCATATTTTCCTGGCAAATAATCTTTCGACATTATCGTTCATGCACGTGCAATACTGCACAGCACTACTCTCTTTAGCGATAGAAATAAGTATGAATGTTTTAGACATATGTGTCATTGCCACTGGCAAAGATTTAAATCGTTAGATGTGACCCGACATCCAAAAAGTGTGGCATTATTTTTGCATGTGTGCCGAAAATTTATGATTATGATTTGTGTTCTTAACTCTTTCTCTCCTATTATTGCTCACTATCACGAAATACTATCAGTTATTCTATATCTTTCGTTCGTCAAGATGTATGAGCTAACTTATCTCACGTTGTAAGACTGTAAGCATTTCGACCATGTGATTTAAGTAGATACATACTATGGCGCAGGCGCATCTGACGATTTAAATCTTTGACCACTGGTAGATTGTTATATTGGTCATTTACCACACATCGCTAGAGACCTAGGGCACAAAAATCACACGTAGCTTGATGTCATTACGATGGAGTTCCGCATGTGGGATGATGGCCAGCACTCACCACGGTTACCATCGCTTGCCTGAGCTATTGCTGCCGCGACACATCGTTTGCAATCCGTAGGGCACATCTCTCCTGAAACACTTGTAGGTGATTCAGCTACAATATTCAAATATTACTATTATACAACATCACCTGCTGTATTATCCATTTTAAAGAAAGCAGATTCTATGAAATTAATAAAATAAGAAGGCGTTTGGTTAATAATTTCATATAATTTGTCTCGTGGGTGACGAATAAGTTGACATTATAGTCTTCTGAAAGTCAATTATCTGAATAGATTATTCATAATGCAATTGTGGTTCAATGAAACCATTTCAACCGTGGTAAGGTTACATTAAACGGGTGCGAGGTCACGACCCCATAAAGTTTAAATGTTTCCCAATACAATGTCTATAAGGTACGAGTTCTTTTATGATAAAAAAACATTGACATATTTTTTTTGTTAATTTTCGTAACACTGTTTTATAAGTGTACAATACCGAAGTTAACAATCTATTATTGGCGACTGCTACCGACCAACCTTTAGATAAATATTTTATTTAGCTTTCAATGAAGTTGTATCAATGTCAGTTGAAAGACGAAGCTTTTATTGTTTGGGAAAATATCGATATGAATTTGTTGGTTTCTTTTTAGCTGCTTTATCTTACTATGGAATGGTGGAACTCTTGTTACGATCTGTTACGTAGGTAAATAAACATTAATCAACAGTAACTATTATGACTAGCGTTTATGGTGGCGGTCGCAGATAACATAAAGCAGATGCAAACAATACGGATCCTACGTAAAACGTCTACTATCAAACCGGGATTGACGTCACGATCAAAATCTGATAATATCAAACGCGACGATGGGAAATGCGAAGCAGCTACCTTTTAGACAATGAAAGATCCATCAGGATGTCAGTATGTAAACCGCTACTGTCGACTTCGTGAAATTCAATTGTCAAGTTAGGAAACGTAAGAAGACACGAGCTAATTCTCAATAATAGTACTGAGAGAATTGACCTTTTGGCGACAGCCATTTTGTGACTACATAAGCTCAGAGAGCGTTGACCTGATTAAGATCTTAAAGAGATGGAATTGGCTTAAGAACAGGTATCACGTAACAATTCCAGAATTAAACTCGTGGACCGGATAAGACTCGCGAAATTAATAATATCTAGGTAAAGCTTGACAGGAAACGCACTATCTTCAAATGTCTATTTTTGCAATTATCTTGATATTGGGGGCAAAAAGAAAAACAAGAAAATCCAAGAAAATTCAAATGATGGAATTGAAAATTTGAACTAAGAACAAAACTGTAAACGATATCACACCACAAATAAAGGATCTGATAAGACAATGTACAAGTATATCCTCGTAACGTAAAAACAATAAATATGTCAAATGATTCATAAATATCTTCTGATGATTACAAAAATCATTATATTTCTTTGTGAATATTATAACGGTAAGGTGGTCAAGTGCAAAAGCCAAGTGGTGTATGCTGTGGTTGAATGGAAAACGATCCGCGTTATATTTAGCTGGACAATACGGTTAAAATCAGGTCTTACGCAACACTGCAGAGATACTGTGTTGCTATAGCTAAGGGACAATAAATACAATCGCCCCAGACAATTAAACACACGTAATTGACACGTCACGTTATATCAATTACTACAAAGACATGCCAGAATATTTATAAACAACAATAACGTTTCTCGTAAAGTAAACGTACAATAAAATTTACGTCTACCTTTAATAATACGAATTTGTGAATTAAGCCGCTGATATAAATAAGTTGATACAATTGTTGATAGGTATTCCGTTAAGCCATCGCTCGAGAAATTTACATAAGCATTGTTTAAATAGGTGGAGACTTGAAATATCTAGATAATACCGGTATTAATCTATTACCAATGACCATAAACCAACTAATAACTATAGATATATAACAAATAACAACAAGAGCAATAATAAACTAGTAACTAAAGAGAGGACAGGGGAAGAGGTTCAATAATATTATATAATATAGTTCGCTCAAGTGGAACCGAACTTTGAAGTAACTAAATAAACCGATAAATTGTCCCCAATTCTGTATCAGATCAAAGGTATACTTAAACTGAGTTCAGATAAGAGTATTAATACCGAACGAACATGTAAGTAATTAAATTTGATTAGGCTACAGGTACATTGAGGTGCTTCATAGTAGAAAGGAGTAAGTATGTTCGCAACATTTATTTGTAGCCGCCACGCCATGAACATGACCGTGAAAAGTCTAACACGTCACAAGTCGCGGGGCATATACACGCGTCACGTGGCCGGCACCCGCCGAGACGGAGGCCGAAGCCATACACGCCTCCACAGCTCCACAACAATTCTACTTCTAGATACCTCATACAGTACTATTTTTAAAAAGAGCTTACTTGGAAATACCCTATTTATTTATGGGCTGCTAAGACCTAATGCCTTAACCAGCTTTACCTGCGTTACTTCCTCCTTTTTTATTAGAAAAATATTTGCTGTTTTGCCATTTATGATTTTTACAGAGTAACCGGGTCTATAGGCGAGAAACTTATGGTTCTTCCAGCCTTACTGATCGAACAATTCACAAAGGTTTTCTTTGGGACTGGCATTATGCGATATCCCGAATTTCCGAACCTTACTAGATTCTTCGAGACATTGTATCATCCATCTCAGACGGCCGAAAGGAAACTATTTAACTCATTGTCTCTTATATCTTAGAATAGTTTCAGATTAGTCATAGTGAATTTCAAAATCTTAAGATAATAGTATACATTGTGTCATCCATCTCGGACGGCCGAAAGGAAACTAACTATATAACTTAAGTAAGTAATAATTATGACAAAAAAGATATAAAATACAGTTTCAGATTAGTCATAGTGAATTTCAAAATCTTAAGATAATAGTCCCTAAATTGTTATTTTTGCATTTATTACATTGCCGAAACTAAATTAGAATAACAAGGAAATGATTTAAAGCCAATTGTCTATTTTTCGTCTGTGGAGACTTCCTTCTTTTCTTTTCGTTTCGTTCGTTCGTTCGTTCGGACTATCCTATAAACCTTTATTTTACGTTGAAGACATCTGACCCTGAATCTATATAAATTATACGAATATCACCTATCACTATCACTGACTGACTCAGAATCATCATAAAATCACAGAATCTATAAGGGCCAACAAAATTTTCATTCAGCAGGTACCTACAGACATCAGCTAAAGAAAGGATTTTTTTAAATGAACTCGGGATCATGGGACACGCGTTCTTACGCCGCCGATGATGTCGCGGGAGTTTCCACTTGCTGCGTAAATATATGTATGCAAACAATGTATATGACTGGTTACAAGCTGCAATACAATCTCGTTTCGCCAGTCGCAGACACACCGTCCGCAATGAAAGCTTCTAATAGCGAAAATAAACACGGCTGGACGTGACAGCGGGACGGGCAGCAGAAAACAAAAATAAAACCCGCTAGCTAACCTAGAACAAAATTAAAGTCTTTGTTACGCAATCAAATTATATGGGTCTCGCTTTTATTGCTAATCTACGTAGACGATTTATATCGGACTTTAATCCTCTTGGTGTCTTGGCAATGAGCGTCACAATATTTCGGGCCAACTTCTTCAACACAAATTACAACAAGCGTAGTTATTTGTATTTGCATGCTTGTATTTTGCTCTTAAACATATTGTAAGCTATAAATCTATACATTTTCGTGACTTTTCCATTATTATCACCCAATTAATCATTTTAACTAGGTAGGTACTTGCCTTCTTGGAAAATCTGTTCGACTTCGAGGCAAGTCGTCTTTTGTTTTGTCAATTGCTATTTTTTAGTTTTGTTAATTAATTTAATGGTTTCCTTTGCAATAAAACTGTTGGTTGGTGCCTTGGTGTTTAATTATTTACAAATATGTTATCGGAACTGAATTGAATAGCGCGTGCTAAGGCTATCGTAGCTGATATGTTACGATAAAATAAATATAAACATAATGGTTTATTGCTTTGTGTTACTTAATAAAAGTACAATAACATCGACTGATTACAAAAGGTACTTATAGATTAAGTAAGACGTGACTTCACGTAACGAATTATTTTTAGGGGTAAAAAAACCAGAAAATCTTCGACTTCCTTTGCGCCTACAGATTTGAGGCTCATATGGTATTCTATCTATTATAGGTGCATATAGGTCCTTTCTCCATCTAACGTCTATTTTCACGTTAGGTTACGCAGGCTAAGTTGTCCGCGATTACGTATTAGGAAAGGCCCGGGAAATTGGGCCAATGATTTGGTTGGCATAGTGAATTAGCAACGCCAACTCCGGTTGAGGACGGCACATTCATCCGGTGACTATTTTAAAAGACTGGTACAGTACAGTACAGACAGTACAAAATTTATGCAGCGGTGCAGTTAATGTCAAATTAAGATAAATTAAAGAACTCAACACCTAATAGTGTGTTTTAAACAGTTCCGTTTCGATAATAAAAACAAATCAAAACCTCTTAAAGATTAAAAAATATCTTTTTTAATTATTTTTGCAAGACAGTGCCAGTATCATAATAACAAGATACCTTCCAACAAAAAAGTTGAAGAAGGTTTATTGACATCTCACTAAAGAAAATCGGGTACAGCTGTTAGTGTATTATTTATATTATTTATTTATTATCTATTGCACAAGGTCGCCAAGGTCTTGGTAAATTATGATATCAAAACATTTTAAGTAGGCACTAGTAAAATTCGGTCGATTTCTCGTCTTATCACGACAAGATTTTTTTTAATTCGACTGATTTATCTGTCATACTAGTAGGTATACGCCTCCTGGTCAAAGTCCATAGGCGACGACCACACCATATTGACTTTTGTAACACCATGGGTATTAAATTATATAATTACTAGCTGACCCAGCGGACTTCGTATCGCTTTGAAAGTTTCTATATCAACAATACAATCAAATAAAAAAAATAGATTACGACTTGATCGTAGAAGGGTGAAAATTGAGGATTGTATGTATTTTTGTATGTTGTATCATAAAAAAATAGAAATTAAAAATTTTGTCTAAAAAATAAAAAAAAAATTTAGGGGTGGACTACCCCTAACATTTAGGGGGATGAAAAATAGATGTTGGCCGATTTTCATAGATACCGGATAAGCACAAAAAATTTCATCAAAATCGGTCAAGCCGTTTCGGAGGAGTATGGCAACGAAAACTGTGACACGAGAATTTTATATATTAGACAGATATACCTCCAATCTAAAACATAGCAATGCAGAAAATATTGCTTGGCGGTAGAAATAGACTACCTGAAATGGTAGACTTTCTGCATACAAACCTGACTAGGTTGGTATGCAGGAAGTCTACCATTAGCTAAGTTATTAAGAAATCTAAGGGAACAGTAGTTCCCCAAGACACTACTAGTAGTGCCGCACAACTGTGTCGCACAACTGTGCCTGGGGTGCGCCACGGATTTCTATTCCATTTACATTGACAGAAAACTATCTTATTCCAATTTAAGAGAATCTGAGCAAGAGGGAGGAGCGACATGATCCAGCAGTAGAGCATGGACTATCGGATATTTTTTTCAATACCAGTATTATTTCGATATTAGTTTTAAAAATACCGGAAAACCGGTATTTCGATATTTTTTCGGTATTTTTCCATAAGTATGTTTTTTTAATAAAAGAATAAATTAATAATTAAATAAGGCCTTATTTATAAACTTTACCATTTTAAATAAGATCACAACATGCAAAATCAAATTGCCACAAAATCGCAGCACTCTGGCAGCATATAAATCTGCTTTTATAATACTGCATATAAATTTTAAGCTTTGCTTTAGTAAACACATAAAATCTACTACAAGTGAACTGAATTAGAGAATTACTTAGGCTAATTTCGCAACCCGAATGCATTGCGCCATTGAGTTCCTCATCATCTCAGCTAAAAGACATCCACTGCTGGACAAAGGCCCCATCCCCCAAGGATCTCCACAACGACCGGTTTTGTGCTGCTCGCATCCAGCGGCTTCCCGCGACCTTCACCAGATCGTCGGTCCACCTTGTTGGAGGCCTGCCCACACCGCGCTTTCCGGTACGCGGCCGCCACTCAAGGACTATTCCGCCCCAGCGACCATCAGTCCTGCGAGCAATGTGCCCTGCCCACTGCCATTTGAGCTTAGCAACTCTTCGGGCCATGTCGGTTACCTTTGTTCTTCTGCGGATCTCCTCATTTCTGATTCGATCACGCAGAGAAACCCCGAGCATAGCTCTCTTCATTGCTCTTTGAGTGACCTTGAGCCTTCTGATAAGGCCCATAGTGAGCGACCACGTCTCAGTCCCGTGTGTTATCACTGGCATGGCAACACACACTGGTCAGAGACTTTCGTCTTGAGACACTGCGGTATATCGGACGAAAAGATATTTCGTAGCTTCCCGAACGCTGCCCAGCCTAATTGGATTCGACGATTGACCTCTTTGCTGAAGTTGGACTTACCTAGCTGGACCGTTTGTCCCAGGTAAACATAATCGTCCGCAACTTCAAATAAAGTCCCTAACCTTCAGAGGAGTGGGTACGTGGGGACTCGTGAGTTCGACATAACTTTCGTCTACTCTATGTTCATTTTAAGACCCACTTGTCAAAAGGCTCTGTTGAGGTCACCGAGGATTGTGTTGAGGTCTTCCAGGGTCTCAGCCATGACCACTATATCGTCAGTAAATTGAAGGTGAGTGATGTATACGCCGTTGACGTTGATGCCGAGTCCTTTCCAATCCAGAAGCTTGAAAACATCTTCCAGTGCAGCAGTGAACAGTTTCGGAGATATCACATCTCCCTGTCTCACTCCTCGCTGCAACTGGATAGGTTTCGAGCTCCGGTCCTGAAAACGGACTGACATAGTGGCGCTTTCATACAAACACTTCAACACTTCAATGTACGGGTAGTCAATTTGGCACCGCTGGAGAGACTGTAGCACGGCCCATGTTTCAATCGAATCGAAGGCTTTTTCAAAGTCCACAAACGCTAAGCAAAGAGGCTGGTTATACTCTTCGGTCTTCTCTGTATAACCTGCTATGTATGTTGTCTATGGTGCTGAAGCCTTTTCGGAAACCGGCTTGTTCGATAGGCTGGAAGTTATCAAACCTGCGTGCGAGACGATTCGTTATGACTCTCGAAAACAGCTTGTAGACATGGCTTAGAAGTGAGATGGGCCTGTAGTTCTTCAGCAGGGTGTCACCCTTTTTAAAGAACAGTACCACCATACCTTTGTGCCACGTCTCTGGCGTTCTGCCCCCTAGTACGACGGAATTAAATAGCTTCTGAAGAGCTACGAGTACCGGTCTTCCACCTGCTTTCAGAAGCTAGGCCGTAATTCCGTCAGCACCTGGTGCCTTGCCGTTCTTGAGCTGTTTGAGAGCCATACTAATATCGTACAGGCTGATGTCCGGGATGTCTTCGGTGTAGTGCCGGGTTAACTTAGCTTTAGGGTCTTTGGCTAAGCTTTGTACAGGTGGCTGTGTGGATGTGTAAAACTGTCCATAGAACTTCTCGACCTCTCCCATAACATCGAACCTGGTCGTGACAGTTCTGCCGTCATCGGTATTAAAATATTGTTTTAATAAATTTATCAACTCTAATTGTAAAACTATAATATCGAAAAACCGGTATTATGTAATTTAAATATCGGTTTTTCAAAATCGGAAATTTGCTCCGATATTCCGGTTTTTCGATATTACCAAAAACCGGTATCCATGCTCTATCCAGCAGTATAGGTTGACAGTAAAGGATGATTAATATTATTATTATTATTATTATAGGTAGATCAGGCTGGCAGCTGGAACAAATGATAGTTGCCAGTCTCCAATGTAAACGCACTACATTTTTTTGAAAATAAAAGAAAAACAGACATGATATAATATGATATCGTGCAGAAAATAAAAAAATATGAAGGTATGGAAAATTTGGAAATATACTTAAATCATTTTCATAAATTATGCAACAGATAAAAATTTTATAAGTGACGTTGGCTGTCAACAAAATAGGAGAAATTATATGATAAGTTAAGCTTTCATTGTATTTATATTTATTACCTATTATATACATCTTAATATAAATAAGTATATGTTTTCAACTCACCTTCTTCTGGGGTGAGATCTGCAAACTTTACACCACCACTGTAAAAGAAACAATCAAATTGCATTGGGTTTTTTAAAGGTTATCTTATAAAAATCATTTTGATATTAAAACCATTTTTTACAAATCAAGTGGTTTTGAAATGAACATTTTGGGATATGTCTTTGATAAATATTTCAAAGTTATTCTTTGATTACATTTAAAAGTATTATATTGATGGAACTATTTGAAATCTAAAGTTTTTTATCAGTTTTATGAGAGATTATAATTAGCTATTAGCGATGCTGATAGCTTTTTGTAGCTTTAAATTCTAAATAGTGGGCTTTCCAATAATTTTAGAACCAAATTCACTGTAATGAGTATTTATTTAAAAAAAACTGAATTATTTCAACATGCACTGTCTCACTTGGAGAAGGTAACACTTCGTACCTTAGGAGGACGGTAGCCGTTTCCGGCACCCGGAACACCTGGAAATAAACACATTGTGGAACGATGTCTTTTTGGATCTCCAGATGGAGAAACCACAGGGAAGCCTAACCAGTATTGTCCATACATAACAGAAATATTTAGTAAAGCAATATATATTTTAAATAAATAAGAACTAAAAGTTATTAGTTTTAATTAAGCTGCTTTGTAACTTTAGATGGTCAATAAAATAAAGAAAAACGAATGGTCATGTTCTTGCAGTATTACAATAACAAAAATGCAAGACATTTTTAATTATGTGGCAAAAGGTTTGATTTATCCTAACTATATACTAGAATGTTAGACAATAATAAACGTAAGTAGATAAGATTGGTAGGTATTAATTTTATATTTACAAGATAAAAATTGTTAAATGATCTTACCTTCCATCCCAAGTTTTCGAAGAAAGTGCTGAGACGGGATTGTCCAGTCGTTTTGCCGCCACAGGGTCCTATTCAAAGAAAAAGTATAAATACAGTTAGAAATGCATTGAAACACGTTTTAGAACCACGTGCGGTTGAGCAATGTTAAATTTATGGATATTTTAACTAGCCGTAAGCAGCTCGTGGGATTTATTGCTCGTTTTCGTAAGTTTTAATAACTTTGTATATAACTTTATTTTTTTGCAGAGAGTACTTTTTTACGGTCTCGTCATAACACTAAAATAGAAAATAATTGAGCAGCACTGAAATTTATGAAACGACTTGACACTTACCTCCTGTAAGAACCAGCTTGTAAACCATTTTCTGTGTTTGGTTTGCCATTTTTGTGAAACGCTAAATAAAATAATTTAATTTAAATTACACTACCAAGGTTACGAAGCGGAAAAATATCATAAAAATGTTGAATTAACAAAAGTGTGAAATAGAGCCATCACAGAACCACGCGCATCGCCTATCAGGCGTGCGATCAAATGAATGGAAGGAAAATTGTGTTGTTCTCTGTGGGACAAAAAGCAGTGACTGACAGAGAACAAGAATAGAATTAGATTATAGTGGTGGTGTACTTATCGTCTCGGCCAATAACACGTAGCACCTTTTCGCTGTACTAATATCAGCCAATGGATGGTATTTGTTTTGATGATCAATCTAGAAACGACCAACCAGATTATTTTGAATGTTACCAGCCGTAAAAAAAATAAGCTCTTTAGTTTTTTCTTTAACTTATTTACTGTACTTTAAATCGTAAAAGTTTGGTCTAATTTTGTTTTTTTTGTTCCTTGCGAAGTGACTGCGTTTTCATATTTTTTGATATCCTCTATTCGCGGTTATTTTACTTAATATTTAATTCAAACGATTTTAACCCTTAGGAGGATTGTGAAAATAATGCGTGTGGTATTCTTATATATACAGTTTCATGTTGGTATATTGGCATGGGTATATTAGTCGACGTGCTATTTAGTATTTTCGGTTTGTCTTTAGTCTAAGTAGACATTTTTAATCTTAGAGCATTAAAAAGTTTTTAACCGACGTTTTGACAGAGTGGGACCCAGTAGGCCAGTGGGCCGCCTTGCCTCCTCTCACTCATCCTCTGACACGAGATACTGTGATGACCATTGAACATATATATTGATGATGATGAAATGATGATGACCCAGTTAATTTACTTACCAAACTAGTAGTTCGTTAGTTTTGATGCGCAAACGGAGAAGAGCTCAAATTTTTTAGTAGATGGTCTAAATATTTTAGAGTTAAAGCATGTATGGTATATAGTGCATGGTATAGTTGATAAAGCTAGCACTAGGCCACAGACCCTTCCGGACCCATGGCACAACTACTATGCTCAATTGGTTGTGCCGTGGGCACTTTTAATTCCCTTCTACACAACTATTGGTCCATTGGGAAAAAAAATATACTTATGGCCCAACTGACGAAAACTCGAATCTTTGGTTGTGCTGTGGGTGCTTTTGAGACACAACCAGAACACAGGTTTAAAAGCATACAGTTGGGCAACGAAGGTACTTTCGCAGAGCAAGGCAGGGGAACCCGCGGGGAAGCGGGCGCTGCGGCCAGTGTCCCACAAACAAGCGCAGTTTGTGGGAACTACTGTGAAAGGCCTAAGTAAGTGACGTCCGTTCGCGTACTGCGTGTTTTAAATGTTTTTTTGAATTTACGTTCAGTGATTTCTATTAAATTTAATGGTGCATACACATTGTTTTGTATACGGTTGTAAGTCAACGTCGAAACACAACAAGAATTAAAAATTTGATATATAATTTCCCCGTGACGCTTGCGTTAACTTACCTTGGTAAGTTTTCCTCTAATTTCGTAATAACTTGTACTTTGTCTTTGTAGGAATGTATGTAGCTACATGGAAGGTAAAATATATATTGTTGGTGAAGTGCAGGGTACTCCAACTACAAGAATAAATAACCGAATTCTTGTGCTCCACTCCAACAACAGATGACTAAATAGTTTTTTTTATTTTTTTTGCCAAATTACCATTAATTAATAATGAACGTTTTTACAACACCATTAACAACTATCAACTAATACAATTACAAATGTTCCAATTATCACAAACACTACAATTTTCAATTGTTTTTATTTCGTATATCTGACAACAGCTTAGAGCATGACAACAGCCTCCATATATTTTATTAGGCTATTTCTGTGTTCTTTATTCCCAATTGCTTGAATCACGAGACCATCTATCTTTTGCTCTAGTTCTTGTTTCGCATTGGCAAAATTTATTTTCTTTTCTTTTCTTTCTAATAGGTTCAGTTTTTCGCCTGACGGATCAATCAGTTGTATCTCAAAAGCACCCATGGCAAAGAGAATTTAACGCTACATAATATATAAATCGTGAACATGTGAACTGAGGGCCCACCTCACAGAACGCTGATTTGCCTACCTGGAGCTATTATGACGGAGACTTAGATTAATAACGCCGGAGATATGAAACCTTATTTTAGCCTTTAAATTCATTGTACCGGATTCCTGGAAGAAGGATGGATCAATTTCGGTGGGCCCTCAGTCTACATGGATTTTGAGGTTAAAATGTCAAAAATCGTCTTTTCTGCGTAAGTGCATGAATGTACCGAAAAGATGACCATTCAAAACCAATGTGACAACTTATGTGACAGCTACAAATACATAAAACAACTAAAAAAGATAATTGGGACGAAGATATAAGCAATTATTTATTTGACAATGGGTGAACTGAGGGACCACAAACTAAACTTCTAAAATCATCAACAACATAACATCAACAGGTACAATGAACTTAAAGGTTAAAATAAGGTTTCATATCTCCGTCACAATAGCTCCGTAGGCAAATCAGCATTCTGTGAGGTGGGCCCTCAGTTCACATATTCACTATAATTCTACTCTTTGCACTAACCCACGGCACAACCAGGGCTTGGAATACCGGTATTTTCAGATACCGGTAATACAGACCTTGATATAGTACCGGTACTTTAGTTGGTACCGGTATTAATGTACCGGTACTTTACAGATACCGGTTCTAATTAACTTGATACAGTACCGATTCTCGAGTTGGTACCGGTATCAATTATACAGTATTGATCATTTGTTATCGGTATAATGTGGGTGTTCTAATACCGAGAGCAAATAGGCGTTTACATAAGTGCGAGCGAAAGAACATAGTAATCGAGTCCGGGGTGGTGTCAAGGCTTGATACCGGTACCAACTAAAGTACCGGTACTATATCAAGGTCTGTATTTACGGTATCTGAAAATACCGGTATTCCAAGCCCTGGTTGTGCCGTGGGTTAGTGCAAAGGTAGGTATCGGTAAGATTGGTATACCGAGGTATCGTAATGAAAAATACCGGTATTTACCGGTATTTTTGGTACCGGAATCAAGCCCTGTCTGGGCACTACCAAGGATTCGAGTTTTCGTCAGTTGGGCCATAGGCATATTTTTTGGATGGGCAATGGACCAATCAGTTGTAGAAGGGAATCAAAAGTGCCCACGGCACAACCAGTTGAGCATAATAGTTATGACATGGTTCCGGAAGGGCCACAGACATAGTACAGATTACATCAGACGGGTCACTTCCTTACACCAAAACTTGCTGAATAGAAGCTCACTTCAAGAGGAATTAAACTTTATGGCCTTGGACCACAGCATTTTAAATAATAAAAAAGCTTTGCACCTTATTCTAATTTAAATTCAAAATTATTTTACGTTTAATGATAAATGAAACACAGATAATTATCACGATTCTTTTAATTTCTTGTTTGCCTAGTACTTAATAAATAAGTAAAAAAATAATATTATTTGTGCTTTAAGGTACCTATCAGTTGGTAGCAGACTCCACGCAGCAGCAGCAGCAGACGACGTGTCGTTGCGATACTTCAGAAGATCTGTTCTCAGGAAACATGTCATCGATTTTAGTAACAAGAAACTGCTTCATGCATTATTTCTGCATTCATACATTAAAAAAAATTGTACCCAGCGCGGGAATCGAACCCGGATGTTTTGAAAAATAAAACTAATACTATTTCTATTTAGATATCGATTGTGTAGTTTTTAAGCAGGTTTCTATGTATTTCAATGAAATTCGTGAATGACGGGACGACACGTCGTCGTCTGTTGCTGCTGCGTGGAGTCGGCAACACAGAACACAATTACTCCAAGTCGGCAACTAACTGGTACCTTTAAGCAGAAATCGATAACATTTCGGACTTTGCTAAATTGTACAAAAGGAATTCGCTACAACATCCGTATTTTAAGCGGGTATTAAACAATTTTAGGATGCGGCTGATAGATGCAGATGAAATAATTTTCGTACCTGAAATAAAAAATAACATTATTAAAATTTTCAGCAGCGTAATTTATAGTATTCTTTCATTTTATGGCGCTCGCTAATATCTACATATTTATCAAACTGTAAAGGTTCCACCAAATAAAATATCTGGCCATGTATGTATAATGTCTGTCTGTAAAAACAGTTTATAATATAAACGGGGATTAACGCAAACTAATTAGTAAAAAGGTATCATACCTTCTTTATCCCGACATTTCATGAGCGGGTCAAAGAACATATCACAGCTGTCTGTCAACGTCACCTTTTAAATTCTCTCAAGATGTACGCCCGAGGACTAAGTAAAGCCCCACATCCACATCTTTACGCTGAGATACTCGAGGGTTTGGGGGTATATCATTTCTCACTTCTCATTTCTATTATCATTCATCATTCGAAGGAAATATTGTTTATTTATGTATTAGGTACTTGTAAGAAAAACTACTTTGACACTGGCTAAATGTGCAAATCGCAAGAAGCCATCAACTAAAATAAAAAAAGTGCTACTGTTTTGCAAAAATAAAAGTTTTTTTTTAGAATTGGGTTCTTGGCGGGAAAGTGAAGCGTCATGTCTGCGGTTTTGTTTTATTTTCTAAAATTTGTGTTAACCCTTCGAACGACAAAACCCCCAGTACTAATAGTCATAGCACGATATAGTTTTATTCAATTTAAAAATATTTTACGCCTTCACTAGGAAATTGTCGAAATTTGTCCAATTCCGTAAATAAAAAGAGACAGTGTCATATATCGTTAGATTGGCAAAAGAATAAGCTTTGCGACAAAAACATCATTTATACATAATTATTTATATAAAATATTACAATAATTTACAAAGTTTTAATGTTGTTATTTTTTTTTATGCCTACACTCACCCAAGGTTCGAAGAGAAGAAACTACGCACATTTCACATCGCCACTATCACTAAAAATCACTATTGTCACTTCATCTTTCATTTACATAACTCACATCATCACAAAACACTCTAATTACTTCACAATCACAATTTTACTGCGAAACAAATGCAGACCGCCATTTCTCGAGCCCGCTTGCGCGCGAACTTCATAGCCGGAGTTCAGAGTACTGTTCACTGCAAAAGTCATTCACACGTTCTGTTCAAATTTGGTAGTAAATATCAATGTGTTTTTTTTAGTTAACTTTTTATATTGTTTTCATTATTTTACGATTGTAGTTGCAAAAACAAATTATTACAAGCAATGTAGTAATATTCGATTTCATAGATTTTTTTTATAAAATGGATAACGGTCGATAAATTACTTACTAATTTGAACGTATGGATATTTGATATTCTGTTATGAAGGGACAGATGAAAGAGTATTGGCAATACGCTATTGGCATTCAATGTAGTACACAAGTTTTTATAAAATAATGTACTTACATGTGGGGTCACACTACGTTTTCCATATTAGTGATTCTTATGAAACTTTGGTTTTATATTTTTTGTTTTTAGCATAAGATTACACAATGTACTTACAGGGGGCGAACGCCTAGTACGTGCTTAGTAGCGATATTCGAACCCACACTACGTCAAGATTAGTAGATTTTTACGAAACAAATTTGGTTATACCTAGTAGTAATAAATTTTCATAGCAAAAGTTTACACAATGTACTTACGGGGGGGTCGAACGCCCAGTACGTGTCTAAGATTGGTACGTGCTTAGTAGCGGGATTCGAATCCACATAACGTTTTCAAGATTAAAAGATAAATACTTACGAGATACTTACGAAACAGTCAGTAGAAGCATTAGAACATATTTCTGCCGCTGTCTGCTACATATTATAAAGAAAGAAAAGGTACTCGTGTAAGAAAAACGACAAAAAAAGGGTAAAATATTAATATAATAAAAAAAACAAACAACACAAACAATCTGATATACAGCTTCATACGTACAGACAAACTTTATAACTAGAGGTGATCATAACATAATACATGTTTTCAAGTAGGTACTTTATGACATTATTATCCTGCAGTTTTGTACATACTGCAATACGGCAAACAATGGTATGAAAAATAAGAAACAATCTAATATACAGCTTCATATGTACAGACAAACTTTATAACTAGAGGTGATCATAACATAATACATGTTTTCAAGTAGGTACTTTATGACATTATTATCCTGCAGTTTTGTACATACTGCAATACGGCAAACAATGGTATGAAAAATAAGAAACAATCTAATATACAGCTTCATATGTACAGACAAACTTTATAACTAGAACTTTAAAATTAGCTGCCGCCGAGCTGCCAGGATCGGCCGGGGAGCCTCAATGGCCCCCGGGGTAACTGACCTCGACCGTGATCTAAAAAATACATAATAAAAAATTAATAATTTTAATTATTAATTAATTAATAAAAAGAATTACGTAAATAGAAAAAAAAACATTGTGCACAAATTGTTTTTTACTTTTTACAAACACAAACTGACTTTATTTTATACCAAATAACTATCAAATAAATTTTTATCATAACACTTTAGTAACACTTTTTCGTCCAATAGTACCGTATTGTAATGAATTTTGGGACCGTGTTGAATTGAAAACACAATTGTGTTACATTCATATTATATATCACAAAACTGATTCTACTTTCTGATTCCTGGATAAATTTACAACAAACTTATCTATATCTGAACACACAATGTGTAAAATAAATATTTTTTTCAAAGACATGACGCAATTCCTAACGACATTGCAAAACCGCAACCAAAAAGTTGCAGACATTTTTACTGGACTAAAATCTAGAAACGACTCAAACTAATAACTAAAACACATTCTACGTTAAATTTCCAATAGATTGATATACAATTCACTTACCGTTTACGAAGGGAACTCATAATTTACACCAAAACACAACACGTCAAGCAGCGAAATTAGTAATGGCGCGTAGGCCTTCACAGCAAATTTTTGTTTTATTTTCTTCCGGTAATTTTATTTGGCAAAGCATTATGATTATTATACTATTCGACAGAGGATAACTTTTACAATACTCATGACCGGATACAGATACAAAATAAATTCACAACACGCCATAAATAAACAAATGCCGTTAGGCACCACGGTGGTGCTTAATCGCGTCCGGTGTAAAAAAGTTAGGCACCACCGCGGTGCCTTATCGCGCGAGGGGTTAAGTCGAATATTAATGTAAAATAATGGTGGATTATTAACCGTTAAGTGTTCGTGAGTGTACATAAGTGTTGGCAAATGAAACAAAACAGTGCAACGTTACTTTTCAAATTCTCTCAAGAAGCTCGCGTGAGGACTTAGTAAAGCCCCACATCTTTACTGAGATACTCGAGGGGTTGGGGGTATATCATTTCTCACTTCCCATTTCTAATGTCATTCATCATCATATAAGGAAATATTGTTTAATTATGTATACTTGTAAGAAAAATTACTTTGACACTGGCTAAATGTGCTAGTCGCACGAAGACATCGATAAAAATAAAAATAAAGTTTTTTTTTCCCTTTAGTTGATGGCTTCGTGCGATTAGCACATTTAGCCAGTGTCAAAGTAATTTTTCTTACAAGTAATATATAAATAAACAATATTTCCTTCTTGTATAGATGATGTTGAATGTTAATAGAAATGAGAAGTGAGAAATGATATTATACCCTCCAACCCCTCGAGTATCTTAGTAAAGATGTGGGGCTTTACTAAGTCCTCGGGCAGACTTGAGAGAATTTGAAAAGTGAAGCTGCACTATTTTGTTTCATTTGCCAACACTCATGCACACTTACGAATTCTTAACGATTAATAGTCCACCATTATTTCACAATAATGGCCGCGGTGTGATCACACCGCTTAGTCGTTGAGGTACTCACTGCACTGCGCTATCGAGCTCCTAGCTTCGTTCACCGTCACACTATTTATCCAACTACCGCCATACACAACAGTAGCGGTAACCGTAGGAAAACCATTAATTTATATTTGAGGAAAACGGTTTTCGTTAAAACCCGTTTAAATAAATACTTACTATGTTTTTAATGGAAAACAAAAGTTTTATGTATAAATTATTTAATCCCAGAATTCACACCCAAGGAGTTTAATCTTACAAAACATTGTCCATGTATTTTACTGTTAGATCTTAAAATAGTTATGCTTATTTCAGAAGCACCATCTTCATGTTCTTTTGAATCAAATAACTGAGTGTTTTCTACTGATAAAACTAAGGCTGGTATTTGCTGCCAATATTTTCCGAGACAACGGTTTAGTTTTTCTGCATAAGTTGGTAATCTATATGCTGAGGCAGGCTGCACTTTTTCTTCTAAAACGAAAGAAATAATTAACTTGCATTTGCACTTATCACACACAACACTGACTTATAGACATAATACGCTAGTATATTAATGTCTATGCTCTGACCCATCTTTCAAAATTCAAAATCATTTATTCAGTTTAGGCCTAAGGCTTAGGCTACAAGTAGCTCTTGTGAATGCCATCGGTTCGTCGTAAGTCTACTCTGGGCGGGTCTGGACTTTCACATCAGGAATCAGCAGCGCTATTCTATAAGCAAAACAGCGTCGAACTCGCTCATAACTTGCAAACGAATTTCAACCTACTTTCAAAAAATAGTAATAAAGTCTACATTCGTTTGCAAGTTATGAGCAAGTTCAATGTCGAGGTCGACGCTGTTTTGCTTAGAGAATAGCACTGCAGCATGAAAATATATATTTTAGAACTCCATTACTAATTTATACTTGGTAGATATAAAGAAACAGCAACAACATCCACGCGCAGTACAACAAAATATAAAGTGAAATCTTTCATTCAATGTCCTTCTTCTAACTTCACAGGCTCTTTTTGATGTCAAAACTATATAAATGCAAATAAAAAGTTTAAACTAAACTACTGAATCTACCACCAGTTGTAAGTTAGAACTAGTCGTAGATTCAGGTATTTTAAAATTTTGATTAGGATAGGGTTTAAGCAGCTATCAATGTAAATTAGGTTATAAATATAGTGGGACCAAATGAGTTTGAATATAACATTTAATTGTTTAGATGTGTCATCAAAATTGTTTACATCATAATTTTTATATTTTATCATATTTTTTATATTTTAATTATTTTATGTCCCCACTGCTAGGACACGAGTCTACCCTATAGATGGATAGGGAGAACTTGCAAATGTACTTGTCACTAATAAATTAACTTGTAAAGAAACCTTTACCACAAAAAAGATAATTCACCTTCCAATTCCGATACATCTTGGTCAACCCATCTTGTCTGAATATTGACACAGACAACACATAATTCCAATTTGTTGCATACAAACCTACAGTAATTGACAAATGTATTTAAAAGTGCCAGTCCTGGAAAGAATAAATGCTTGAGTTTTGTAGAACTTGATTGTTAAATGCATGTCACTTTAAAAACATTCATCTAATTATACCAATTTTGTTTTCATCACCAAGATGTTGAAACATTAGACAAGGTAGTGAGTCTAGAATAATTAAGGACAATTTGTCAAAAGCATGAGTGCCATTTTTTACTTTCTGCAGCAGTTCTACTAGTTCTTCCATGACCCAGACACGAACTACTTTTATCTTAAACATTATTTCTGCCATTTCCTGTAAAGAAACAGACAAAAGATATACAAATATGACTAATCTTCTTAGACAAATACAGCTTAACAATCTTAATGGGGTTTTGTATGATTTAGATTTGTTTTTATAAAAATATCTTACCTTATAAGAACTTCCATTGGAATCTAAAATTTTTTGTACTTTTATAGCTGAAAAGTCTCCTTTTGTATCAATGTAAAGGACTGTATTTTCAGTATTTTTCACACAATTTATAGCCAGTTGATAACAGAGTTGAGTTTTCCCCGAGTTTGCAAGACCACACAGTTCTGTAATATATCCTCTATGTAGACCACCTTGAAGAATTACATCTAAGCTGTAATTATATTTGATGTCAAGAGATTATTAATTCTTGCACTGACATAATATATTTAGTATTTACTGATATATTATTTTTCAGTTTTATCACTCAGAGCGATAAACAAATAGACAGTCCAGTATAGTAGGTTGACAATTTACAAGTTTTATATATTATGGCCATGCCTATGGATATGTAGTGTTCTCTACATTTTATAATATTATAAACCTTTAGGCCTTGAAATATTATTACATCAATTTTTTAATAATGGTGTAAGGATGACCTTGGTATTATAATGTGGTAAGTAATAATATTGTACATATATTAATAATGGAACTTTTCTTGTTACCTCTCTATTCCAGTGCTCAGTCTTTTAGTAGTTGTGTTACATTTCTCAAATAATGTGACGCCATTGATTATAGGTGCTGCATATTTCTCAAAAATATAATTCCGTACCACCAGTACTTGCGGTAAGCTTAATTTAGTAACAGTACATATCTTCTCTACATCCTCCTTCACAAAATCTAGAATAGTTGTAATACGACTTTGGCTAAGAACTTTTAGGACATTTTCAGTCAGGAAGGAATGTTCCAACAACTTTAGCTTTAGCATTTCATTTAAGTGACTTATGACTAAATATGTAAGAAAAAACTACACATAAACTTAGGTTCCTGTGTTCAATTAATTTATTAGAATTTATTTATTTTCAAAAACAACAGCAGACAAACTTTGAGAATTTGACAGACAACTCAACAACTACACCGCTATATTAATTTCCTCTTTGACAACTACACTACCTACCCTACTATTTTACCGCTTGAAGACAGAAAATAACCTTTAAATGTTACCGATGCCGATGATAAAACCAATTATAACCATTAACTTACGTATGTTTTATCTGTCTACAATATTTGTGTATCCGAATACAAACACCATACCATAGACAAGCTAAAATTTTCCGACGCCCGCCATTCTTGTTTGCTGTCTGTCAGAAGCACTAATGTCGTGAAATTGTGAATAATTTAGTTTCTTGAGGCGTAATTATCTAGAATATTTGTAGTAGTTAGGTTTATTTTACACAATGTCTAATATATCTCTTGATAAAGATACGTTTTATAGGCGTATGAAAAAGCTGTATGCAGCGTGGAAGGTTGGCATTTGTTGAAGTTTTTCCACCGTTTTTTTTTCATTTTGTTGTGTGGTTGTTGTACGCAATTTATAACTATTACAGGCAGCTGCAGCGGATCCCAAAAGCGATGATGCACTGGCTAAAGTTGATTGCCTGGTTTCCTGCGTCGGTGTCGATGAGGACACGTTATACAGCAAATCAACAGCACTACAGGTTCCCGTCTTTAATATTCCTTTTAACTACTGCCATGTGCTCTAAATAGTATAGCCGACCACCTTCATACGTAGCTCGTTAAATCGTATTCAAAACGAAGTACCTACCACTATCGTGACTCACTTAAGTCCCTAGTTTGGTTTTTCTAAAACTTTACATTTCACAATTTGGAATTTCGGTCAGCGTGCAACCGGGGCTTATAATTGAAGTAGGCAAGTTGTAACTCGTTGTTAGACGAAACTAAGATGTAAATATAATATAAACATAAAAGCATGTTGGCTAACTTGATGGTGCAGTCGCAAGCGCGCTTAGGTTGCAAGCTTGCGAGTCAAGCAACTTTCCGTCAGCGGATGGGTCACCACTAATAAAAACATCCGACTTCTACAATGCTTCTTTGCAAGGCCTGTCAAGTCATTGCTTATGGTTGATGTTGTAAGATTGTTACAAATGTTAAACCCAACTACTGCATTTGGCAAGGGTTACAACTTACAGCCCAATTTCCAGGAGCTGTTGTTCAAGCAGTAGAGCCTGAGCCCACCTGTGGGACATTTATGGGTTGATAATATTCATCATCCATAATATGATCCATCATCATGTTAACAAATGAATTGGCACAAAATGTTATTGCAAAATATGATGTAATTACAAAAAACTACACTTAGTTGTTTATAATAAAGTATTTATATAATAAGGTAGTAAATACAATTTATGGCAAGCTGTTTATAACTGTAATCGGCAAACAATCGAACTAACACCTTTGTGATAAGTTTTGCAATTGTTTCATTTAATGTGTACTTGCTGTTGGTATAGCATTAACCCACTTAGTCCGACCAGACGTTTGTGTGTTGTAAATAAATTTCTAACTGCCTTACAAATAAACAAAGAATAAGCTATGAATAGCTATTCCGTGTTTCGTTCATGTCATGTAAACATCATTTCAAATATGAGTAAAAGAGACAAAACGCGGAATAACTATTCGGACCTTATTCTTTGTTTATTTGTAAGGCACTAAAGTATTACATTAGGGTATATCTATATAATACTTTTAAGGGTGTTATGACACCCAGTCGGACCAAGTGGGTTAATAACTAACAAATAAACTAAAAAACAAAAAACTAATCAATTTAGGAATAAAAGATTTTAGCTTTACTAATGATTTAATTTGGCTTCTTTTAGACATGGTTATTTGGATACGAGCTACCAGACACAATAACAGTCCTCACAGAAAATAGTATGTCCTTTCTGGCAAGCAAAAAGAAAATTGAATTCCTTAGACAGATAGAAAATGGCAAGGATGAAACTGAGCTTCCTCCTGTAAAATTACTTATAAGAGACAGAGTAAGTTTTAACAGATAACTTTTATACTTTTTGTGTTTTTTTCCTTGGACCAAGTGGTCCAATTAATTATAGTTATTAATTTGATATGATTATTCAGAATGATAAAGACAAAGAAAACTTTAGTAAACTCATCCAAGAAATGAAAAAATCAAAAGCTGGCAAAAACCTTGGTGTGTTTGCTAAAGATAATTATCCTGGAGAGTTCTGTGAAAGCTGGAAGGCTGCTATGAAAGCAGAAAAGTTTGAGAATGTAGATATCAGCTCTTCAATTGCTTTCCTCATGGCACCTAAGGAGGACCCTGAAGTGATAACAGTTAAAAAGGCTTGTCTTGTCACAGTTGATGTATTTACAAAATATTTAAAAGATCAGATAATGGAAATTATTGATTCAGATAAGGCAAGTATTGTTTTTTTTACTTTCTCTATTGATTTAGGTTAAAACTAAGAAGATAAGGATTTTTTTATTGATAAACTTTAAAGTGTTCAGTGATATATTTTTTTAACACCTTAAACGCCATTTGACCGACAAACAATTGAATTTCTATTGTGTCTGGGCCCAACGGCGTTCAATCTTTTAAAAATTAAAGTCAAATCAAAGTTTCTTATTCTTATTTCCACATTTTTTTATAGAACTTTGATGTTAGTTAGTATAGTTGTTGACACTGAATTATACTCATTAACAAAGGTTTAGATTTGCAAAGAAGATAGTGTTGAGGAAATTTACATGTTGGATACACTCATATTTGGCCTGGTTCTGTATTTGTAGAGGTAATCTCTTTATATTATTTCTTACAGAAAGTAAAACATTCTAAATTAGCTGAGGGTGTAGAAGCCGCGATATCAGACAAGAAATATGTGACTGGTGTTGATACAAGCCAAGTAGATATGTGCTACCCTCCTATCATACAGTCCGGAGGAAACTACAGTCTCAAATTTAGTGCAGTCTCAGACAAAAATCATTTGCACTTTGGAGCGATTGTTTGTTCTTTAGGAGCTCGATACAAATCATACTGTTCGAACATAGTTCGTACGTTGCTGGTCAATCCCACAGATGAAATTCAGAGCAATTATAATTTTCTGTTAAATGTGGAGGAAGAGGTAATGAAGCATCTAGTAGCTGGCGCGAAGCTGTCTTCAGTTTACGAAGCTGGTTTGGAATTAGCGAAAAAAGAAAAACCTAATTTGGTAGATAATCTTACAAAAAGTTTTGGGTTAGTATTCAATTGCTACTTAGATTGCTATTGCAACCTAATCGATTTATTAATATAACTCTTAACTTAACAATAATGTTTTAAATTTTTTAACAGTTATACTATCTTTGTTATAAGTAATTGTTAAATTTTTTTGCGAAACACTTGTTGAATATAAGTATTGAATATGTTGGTTTTTGTAGCTTTGCAATGGGCATAGAGTTTCGAGAGAGCTCTATAGTAATTGGTCCGAAAACGACTGTGACAGCCAAAAAAGGGATGGTGTTCAACATAAACATTGGCTTGTCAAATTTGACCAATAGTGCTGCAACTGAAAAGGAAGGCAAGGTAAACAATATACTTTTGAGGTGTTTTAAAATGAGGATATGTGACACAAAATATTTAAGTTACCAGTGTTTATCCTGTTATATATAGTTATATATTCACTAGACTACCTTTTGTACACGTCCAGCTGTTCGACCACGATCACTGGTGTCTTGCAACACGGCAAGCTGATTTCTAGTTCATTGCATTCTTCCTATCACCATTGACTATAACGACCGTAGTATAACGCGCAATGAACTAGAAATCCGTTTTCTGCATCGCAAGACGCTCATGATCGTGCATAGGCCTAAGTATTAGTAGCCTTGTGATGACCACTGTATCCCGAGTTCAAAAAACCAAACTCGTTTTAACTCAAACTCAAACTTTTATTTGTAAACTAGGTGGTAAGTACATAGATCGTGCCTACAATTATTATAGTGTCCATAAGAATTGTACAGGTATAACAAATATTATATTAAAACAATAAAACATGTTCAAATGTAAATCACAAATCAACATTTCGCATATTCGTGTTTGTATACAGTGTAAAAACATTAATTAATCAAAAACATTTTAGTTTTGTATTAAAACTTGATATTTTTGTTCCATTCGCAATTCTATCGGTAATTTATAATATATTTTTACAGCCATGTGATTTGAGCTATGGTTTAGCATTTTTATACTTGAGGGTGGCAAATATAGTTAATTGCCACCCCTCACATATAAAAATGGATCTGTATGGTACTGGATAAAGTTAAAAATAACAATTATAGAACCTAAAAAGATGTTTCCCTTTCAGACATATGCTCTATTCATTGGCGACACAGTGCTTGTGAACGAAGAGCAGCCAGCTTCCCTCCTCACACAGTCTAAGAAGAAAATCAAAAACATTGGCATCTTCTTAAAAGATGATGATGAGGAGGAAGAGGAAGAGAAGGAGAATAAGACTGAAATACTTGGTAAGTGGCGCGGTGGCTTGACCATTTGAATTTGGAGCTACGCTATTTGCTTCAAGAAATAAAGATTAACATACATGCTCCAAAATAAACTTTCAATACTATGTGTGCTACTTTATGTGAAAAGTGTAGGCAGTTGCTTTTTTTGATTTTTTTTAACATGTATGATACATTTATTAACGCCGCTGCTAATAAATGACATTTGAGGAAATAATATAATGTTCTAAAAAGAGCAACTTCTTCATGTGGAATTTGAACCGCTCTTCTAATAGACAAACTTAGACTTCCCTGTCGTCGTTTTTAATTTGTTTGTCTATGCTATTAACCAGCATTGTTTCAGCAATGTTAAAATATCAATATAGCAGATATAGCATTTGAAAAGCTAATTTTAAAGAAAACTTTCAGTATTAGACATCTTATTTATTAGCAGAATTTACAACAAAGAGTTTGAAAGTTTTTATAGGCTAATTCTTTCAAATTATAGAAAGCTGTTAATTTATTTTTGTACATACATAATTTATAATTTCTATTTACTTACATGAAATGGAGGACGGACAGAAAATGGAGGTGAGTTGCACTGTTTTCAACTGAAACATTTACTAATTGCATGTTTAATGTGCCACTTCTCCAGTTATTTAGTGTTTGAAACTCAATTTTTTTTGTACTCATTACTACAAAGTACAAAGTAGAATATGTACATAGTTATTATCTGAAAAATAGTTTTATTTTTAAGATTTATAACTTTAAATACAAAGCCTTCCTTATCAACTTTAAAGCATAATTATCTGGAGATGATGTCATACACGCATGTTGTAATTCATAAATTCCTAATTATTATTATATGATAATTAAACTTAAATATTTATAAAATACAGTGAAAAATTAAAATAATTTTAAAGTTTATAAATATTAAAGTATAATAAAATTACAGGCAGAGGCAAAAGAACGGCCGTCATAGAATCAAAGCTACGTACCGAGCATTCGTCTGAGGAGAAACGCAAAGAACATCAGAGAGAGTTGGCTATAGCACTCAATGAGAAAGCGAAAGAGCGCCTGGCCAAACAATCTAGTGGCAAAGACAGTGAAAAGGTCCGCAAAAGCACCGTGTCTTATAAGAGCGTCAGTCAGATGCCAAGGGAAAACGAAGTGAAGGAATTAAAGCTGTATGTTGGTAAGTGGAACTAGACAATAGCAAATTTTATGTGCAAAGAAATTAAGTATTTTTTCGCATGGCTCATAATTTTCTAATGCATCGGTAGCCGAACGGATAGATGGTCGGGTTGAATACGAGAAACCATAGTTCAATAATCCACACAGCTCCATTTGACTACTGACGTGATCTCTGGTTTTTTGGATGGCTCAATAGGTCTACCATTAGTGTGTTAATAATGCATTAACGAAATCATTATCTTTGGTAAAACGTTAGATTGTAGCTTGTTTAAAGTTTTATAAAGTACGCACGCCTGCAAATCCGACTACCTCTTAAAGTTAATTTGCAAGAATCTGTACCTATACGGTCATAAATTTACTACCAAAGAGCATCTAACCTCTTTGGCATACCTACATGTCCGCCATTTTGAAAAATACGTGTTTTGGCGGCCAGTGATGAAACGCATGTCAATCGACAGAGTAAGTGATTACAAACAAAAAGTGTTCCGTGATGAAATCTCTTAAGTGATACGGTTTCTGAGATATTAGACTCCAAAACAAATATTTTATTTTAATTTATTTGTTTTCCTTGAAAGACAAAATAAGTATATGTCGGCGGCGAGGTTGTTTGTAGGTAGAACAGTCGAGCAAACTCGGATTCGTTGATAACACAGTTAATCTTGGATAGTCAAAATAAAGACGCAGTCGTATTCCTTACAGTCAATTTAATGTTATTTTAACATCACAATTAAATTATTTAAAAATAGTCCCCCGATGCAAATGGATTTTAGAAACGAAGTGAGTTCTGCGCGTGCGTACTCTCCGGCCGCTACCGTTCAAATGTGTCCAGTCCGTTGTTGCGCCAACTGACGTTGACGTTCCGCGTACCATAGGGCATAGGCTGCGCAGACCACACTCAAGTATAGACTAAACTTGTCGTTTCTAAGCGATGCTAGTGCCATGTCTCCGACATATATAATACGAAACATACATATATACATATCAGTCAGCTCATAGCTTCTTAGCTGCGGCCTAGGACGGCGTCCCTCTATACGGGTGGCTGTACTGAACTGAGTCCACAAAACAAACACCGTGATCCCGGTGGACAGGTGGACATGATAATGCAAATAACAATAACAATAAAAACAACGTAACAAAAAACTGCTCGTGAGGAAAATAACAATTCGTGCACTCACACCAGAGGTTAGAAGCCGAATGAAACGATTCACTAAATAAAAAATGGTTTTTTTTGCTTAACTTTCTGTTTTTGGAGTCAAATATCTCAGAAACCTTATCACTTAGAGGTTTCATCACAGAACACTTTTAGTTTGTAATCACATACTCTGTCGATTGACATGCATTTCATCACTGGCCGCCAAAACACGTTTTTTTCAAAATGGCGGACATGTAGGTATGCCAGGTTCCATACAAAAATGATCGAACCTCTTTGCCTTAATTCATCAAGTCTGTCTCAAAACCCCCCAAAAAACAGATAGATAAATAAATTGTTTATGGTTCCTTTTATTCAGCTCAAAATTGGAAAAGTACCATTTTTCTACTACTACTAACTAATTTTAAAACAAGCTAGACAGATGTCGGTTGTAGGAGCACTGTACTGCGGAACGGGGCCCCGGTTAAACCGAGTTCTCTGGGGGACAGATAAATAGGGAAATAACTTGTTTGGAGTTATAGACCATTTATTCAGCTCAAAATTTAAAAGTGATGTTAACACAATAATGGGAAGCTTAATGGCGCAATGGTAACGCTAGGACTGCTACTGCAGAAGTTAAGAAACATACGCAAAGGCCAGTCATCCGATGGGTGAACGGAAGTTGCAACTTTACGCGCGTACACGCATGACTAATTTGCACCTAGTGTCAGAGGAATGAATCTTCCATACATTGAATAATTAGAAAAATTCATATACGGCAGCGCCATCTTTCGTAAGAGAAACCTCAAGTTACTTACTGGTTATCCATATAATGTCACTAGATGGCGGTAGTATAGATAGCATTTTTAATTAATAAGTTACGTTTAGTTATTTTCTAGTAACTTTCGTCATCTCCTCAAAGAGCTCGTCGGCCGAGCGGCTGCGACGACGCATCGTGCTATGGTAGTGATAGAGAAATCCTAGGTTCGATCCTTCGGAAATAAGTTAACAACTTTTTGATTTTTATGTTCATTTATAAGTTTTTAATAAGTTTAATCAATCTTACAATTAATATTATACACAAAAAAATGTTAACTAGTTTTTTGTAAATCTATATTAATATTATAAAGCTGAAGAGTTTGTTTGTTTGAACGCGCTAATCTCAGGAACTACTGGTTCGAATTGAAAAAATATTTTTGTGTTGGATAGTCCATTTATCGAGGAAGGCTTTAGGCTATATAACATCACGCTGCGACCAATAAGAGCGAAGTATCAGTGACAAGTGTTGCAAAAACGAGAACAAGAGCCTAAAAAATTAAAAATGCTGCCGAAAGTCACTATTCCACGCGGCCGAAGTCGCGAGCACAGCTAGTATTATATATATTTTCAGCGCCATCTATCGGGAAGAAGCGTAAACGCGCACGCATACTTCTACCGCCATCCATTGTACAGTGAACCTAGTTTCCCATCTTTTTTTCTATGAGAAGCACATCTATACCCAATGTTATATATAGTCTATGCCTAGTGTGCGAGGTACACACGCCAGCACATCTGACTACCACATACTGTCAAACCTCAATAGCCTTTGAACTCTATGCACATGGCATATGGTTGAACGTTTATTGGAGAAATGTGACAGTTTTGGATAGGTGAATGTGCATGCGTCTCTACCTATACAGTCATAAATTTACTACCAAACTTTACCTCAATTCATCAAGTCTGTCTCAAAACCCCCAGATCGTAAATACGAGACGGTAATCCTGCCAATCTTCGGTGTGCCCGTACCATTCCACATCTCTACCATAAAGAACATCTCGCAGTCAGTGGAGGGCGACTACACCTACCTCAGGATAAACTTCTTCCATCCCGGAGCCACTATGGGCAGGAACGAGGGAGGGAACTACTCGCAACCGGATGCCACTTTCGTTAAAGAGGTGTAAGTAAACATTTAAATGAATTACTTCAAAATTTCTAAATCATTTATTCAGTTTAGGCTACAAGTAGCTCTTATGAATGTCACTATAACACTACTCACAGACTTTGACTCTGACGCAAAAGTCAATTCAAAATCCAAAATCAATTATTCAGTTCAGGCTACAAGTAGCTCTTGTGAATGTCACTATGCCATCGGTTCGTAAGTCTACTCTGGGCGGGAGACCTTGTACTGAGAAGAACCGGCAAGAAACTCGGCAAGGTCAAGCTCTTTTCTCCCTTACAAATGTAGTAACTATTAAGTAATCGGTGCATACAGCGTCAAAAATATTGTAAAATGCCCGTTCATAGCAGGACACTTTCCATTCCAGTCATCTTTACATCACCATCGAATAATCTTGCCGCCTCTTTAGTCCAAGTTTCAGACCCTGACGTCCCGGGTTCGATTCCCCAGCTGGAAATAGTACGTGTCTGTACACGGTTTGGGTGGTGATAGGGCTTATTTTAAGCTCGCTTATCTTATCTTAGTGGGGCCTGCCGAGGTTTCCCTCTCACAGTAACACTTCGACCCATCGGGATCTTTTGTGCAAGCTCGCTTAGGTAGCTGCCACCAACTTATTTAAATATGTCGACGACGATGAACTCAACAAACATCAATGTTAGTAGCATTGTTGTGTTCCGACAGTTATTCTTCTCGTGACAGCGAAATCGACTTCATCATATTAGTCTTGACCAGAAAGCCCTCAGCCCTCTAGTAAGCCTTGATTAAATTGTTCATAGTGAAAGACAAGGCTTAAGAAACAGGTGACCAGGTGTTGCATCGAAAGTTAGAGATAAGATAGCCAATGCTTCGGTAGTTAGGGATTCCGGGTGAAGTGCGCTTCGGCCGTATCATTACTGAAGATCACGTATAGCAGGGTTCCTTACAGTGCAGTGGGGTCCGTAGCATGTGTATCAGGGGTCCGCAGTAGCTCAGTAAATTCTTAACACATTAAATTGTGCAGTGAACTCAGCATTTCTCGGCTAAGCCACGCACTCGCAGTGGCGATGACGTATCATCGTCGTCACGCATGTCACAATCAGCATCCTTCACAATAACTTAGTAGTAAGTGAAAGAAACAATAAAAGAGTTTTCTTTTCCTGAAATATTTTTTGACTGAGGTCTGTGGAGTTGTTTAAATTGTGAAAGTGGTCTGTGACTGCAAAAAGTTTAAGAAACCCTGACGTATACGGATGTTCTATAAGTGCGAACAAAAAAACTATGTGTCTAGCCAACTGTACGGTATAGATATCTTGCAAACAAAACTAACTAGACAGTAAATTAACTTTTGCAATATTTCAGCACATATCGAAGTACGAACACAAAGGAGCCGGGCGAAATATCGCCGCCCTCTTCTAATTTAAACACTGGCTTCCGACTCATTAAGGAGGTCCAGAAGAAATTCAAAACGCGAGAGGCGGAAGAGAGGGAGAAAGAAGATTTGGTCAAACAAGACACTTTAGTTCTCTCACAGAGCAAAGGCAATCCCAAACTTAAAGACTTGTACATAAGACCCAATATTGTAACGAAACGAATGAGCGGCTCCTTGGAGTCTCACAGCAACGGCTTCCGGTTCACATCGGTGCGAGGCGACAAAGTAGACATTCTGTACAATAACATCAAGAATGCGTTCTTCCAACCGTGTGACGGAGAAATGATTATACTGCTGCATTTCCATCTGAAACACGCTATAATGTTTGGTAAGTAGAAATATAAAGCTAGATTGATAATTTTCCCTACTGTCCCCTATGTAGCCCTTTTTATCCTCCTATCTATAACCAGCGACTCATACTTGACAAAACTAAGGCCAGTTTTATTAAACCTTACGTTTATCAGTTTAGTGAAAGTGACAACATAACGAAGGTTCCAGAGGATGGGCAGCAGCATCTCTCTGAGGTTACCTTCAACCTACTGCGATCGCCAACCCGCCTGCCAAGCGTGGCATTTACCCCTCATATCCTTGGGGGAGGCCATTGTCCAGCAGTGGACGTCTTTTGGCTGAGATGATGATGATGAACGAAGGTGTAATTCCCATACACTTTGTTGATTATAGTTTTTTTGCATACACAAATTACAACTGTGTTAACTTATTAAGAACGAGAGAGAGCAACGTAGCTATATAGCATATTCGCCGTTTAAACATGTCATAATAATCCACCATTATGAAACATTAATATTTGATATACATACATAACACACGAGATGGAGAAAAAAATCCTCTCGAGTTTCTTGCTAGCTCTTCCGAACTGATATTTATTAGATAAACGATTTGTCTTTAACAAATTCTCGAAAATAAAACGAACCATGCTAACTTTACTCTTCACTTCTTCGTGAAGAACTCTTTCGCAACACGGTGTTATTATTTCTCTTGGGGACGCCGCCAGCCGGACGGACGATCCACCCGCACTGTTGCAGGCCACTTCATCCTTTTCCCCGTTTTCCCTATATGAGGGAGTTAAGGTTCATCCAGCTTTCACGGCGCCCCGTTAAATCTTTTGGTCTCTCTGGCAAATCTTGCTATCTGCTCCACCTTCAGATCCTTTAGGTCCTCTATGTGTATTGTGTCCGACCCCCAGAGCTCCCATCTAATCTGTGAGTACATGGGGCATTTAGCTAGTAGGTGGAGGCTGGTCTCCTCGCTTTCCAAGCACTCCGGGCATAAGGGGTCGGTTTTCACTCGTATCACTGTCAGATGTCTATTCAGCCGACAGTGTCCTGTTATGATTTCTATGACTAGCCTCGTGTTCTCTCTAGAGAGTCCCATTAGTTTGCTAGTCTTTTTCTTATCCATTCCTTTGATGAAGATCTTCGACTGTCTCATGCCTTTCGAGGACCTCCATCTTCGGTTGGTTTCTGATGTTATTCTGTGGCCGATTACCCCCTTGGTGATGTTGTGCGCTATTGGCAGCTGGGGTTCCGGTCCCACCAGGTTTTCCTCTGCTCCCTTCCTGGCTAGTTCGTCGGCCTGTTCGTTTCCCGTGTTTCCCTCGTGACCCGTGTCAGGTCCGTCCTCTCAGCTAGTCTTTTTAATGATACCTTGCATTCTTTGACAATTGCTGATGTTGTTTCTTCCCTGCCTAGTGCCATCAGCGCCGCCTGGCTGTCACTGTAGATAGCCATCTTTCCTGTAATATTAAGGTTTTCGGCCATCTCAGCGCATGCCATTATTGCGTTTATTTCCGCCTGGAAGACACTGGCGAATCTACCTAACGGTATCGACTTGTTTATTTCCGTCCCGTCTGCACATTTAATGTGCACGCCGGCCCCGGAGAGCTTTGTCGACTCTTTTCTGGAGCCGTCTGTATAGCAGGTGGTGTTACCAGTTTCCATTCTCCAATTTTCTCTTGAACCTATGTGTATTCTATATTTCTTCTCAAAAATCCTTTCCTTCCGTATTAAGTCGTTGTTGGAGAGGATCATTGACAGCCTATCTTCGTATTGTTCGCCTACACTGGCGTGCCCCTTGTCTGTGAAATTCCCAGTCCAAGAGCCAGTACTTCTTAACTTGAACCATTGTTCCATGGCTCTTTTCTTAATTTCAGGTCCAGAGGATTCAGCCCCAGCAGGATCTCAAGCGCGGCTGTAGGTGTTGTCCTCATCGCGCCCGTAGTCACTAGGGCTGCTAGCCTTTGGACCTTATCTAACTCTGCTTTGTTTTTCCCTACTGCGGCTCTGTGCCACCATACGATGGCCCCATGTAGGATTCTTGGCACGATTATTGCCCTATATATCCATAGTGCCATCGCTGGTTTCATGCCCCAGGTTCTGCCGATTACACTTTTACACTGCATCATTGCCATCTTTGCCTTCGAGCAGGTGTTACTAATATGGGTTCCAAAATTAAGCTTTCTATCCAGTGTCACTCCTAGATATTTGACTTCCTTAACTGTTTCCAGCTCTTGGCCGTCCAGTGTCACTGCTGCAGCGCGCCCTATCTTTCTTTTCTTCGTAAAAAGAACTAGTTTGGTTTTTTCAGGGTTAAGGTTTGACCCAGACCTTTGCTCCTACACCACCCTAGGGCTTCCTTTAGGCCCCTGTTCATGGTTTGACTCATGACGCTGAGGACTTTGCCTGAAACCAGGAGCACGCCATCATCAGAGTACACCTGTGTGTATATGTGCATCCTGTTTATCTTGTTAACTAGTTCGTCTATAAGCAGGCACCACAACAATGGCGACAGGCACCCCCCCTGGGGGAATCCTCTCTTCGCCACCACCGTGCGTGTTGTTCCTGCTATCTCTGTGCGTATCAGTCGGTGTCTCAGCATGTTTTTTACCCATTTTGATACGTCACTGTCTATTCCTTCGCGGCTGAGGGTAGCCTCTATTGAGTCCGGGGTCGCTCTGTCAAATGCGCCCTCCACGTCAAAGAAGCAGCCCATTGCGTATTCTGCGTTACTAACTGATCTTTGTACTAATAACAGATATCACCAGATTGTGGAGGGCCGTTTCGGTGGATTTGCCCTCCATGTATGCATGTTGATTCTGGTGTAGTGGAGATCCGCTTTTCTCAATTTGTTCTCTGATTATTCTGTCTAGAATTTTCTCCAGTGTCTTTAGTAGGAATGAGGAGAGGCTGATGCATCGGAAGGCTTTAGCTTCCTGGTAGGATGCCCTGCCAGGTTTTGGAATGAATACTGCCTTCACCTCCCTCCATTTGCTCGGTATATGCTTAGTACTGATGCTGCCGTTGTACAAGGCCAGCAGGTCCTTACTTATATACTTAATAGCTGTTTGTAGCATTTTCGGGAAGATTTCATCTGGTCCCCCTGCCTAGTATGGCTGAAAGGATCGAATGCTCCACAGTAAAAGCTCCTCAGTGATAATCATCTTTGGTTCCCGGTCCACTGTGGGACCGGGGGGGATTAGTATATCATCATCTTTGTATTCTTCACTATCTGGGAAGTGTGTTTTTGTCATAACTTCCAATATCTTTTCCGGATCCGTTATTAGTTCTTCTCCGTTCTTAATACTTTCTAGCCTACGCGTATTGGCCTTGGAGAACGTTTTTACCAGTCGCGCCGCTTCAGGGTATCTTTCAACTCCTGCGCAGAACGCCTTCCAGTTATTCTTGTTCTCCCTTCTACATTCTTTCTTATATAGGTTTCTTTCTTCTCTGTATATTTGCCAGCTCCCATCGTCGTCCTTCTTTAAGGCCTTGTTGAGAGCCCGCCTTGTCTTTTTCCTCTGTTTCCCCAGTGCTTTTGTCCACCAGGGTTGTCCTCTATCTGGTCTTATCTCTCTTAGGGGACATGCCTTGTGATAGGCATCCCTTAGAGCTTCGTCCAGTCTGTTGGCTTCCTTTTCTATTTCCAAAGCGTCTACTAGTGGAGTGTCTCCTCCTGGGAACCACTTCTCCAGATGGTGTTGGTACGTGGCCCAGTTTGTTTTCCTCGCATTTCTTATTAGAATCTTTTCAGTCTTGGCCTCCAGACTGAAGGTGATACGTCTATGGTCTGACATAGAGTCACTTTCGTCCGTTTTCCAGGCTCTAATATGTCGGCTTATCTTATCTGTAGCGATAGTGATGTCCAACACTTCTCGTCTTGACCTGGTGACGAATGTGGGCGTGTTACCCACGTTCAATATCTCCAGGCCTGTTTCGCTTATGAATTCTAAAAGTAAGTCACCCTTTTTATTAAAGTTAGTGCTACCCCACACCACATGATGTGCGTTGGCATCGCACCCTAAAATAATAGGAATATTCTTACCTTGGTATTTCCTTACAGTTTCTTCCATTTCTCGGGATGGCGGCTCAAAGTCCCCCTCGCTGGGCAGGTATGCGGAGACTAGGAGCACCCTTTCTTCTTTCCCTGCACCTGTCTGTATTGTTACTACCACACTTGCGAGGTCGCTGTAACAATCTGCTTTTATTAGTCCTAGTGTTCTTGCTCTGCTGCTGGCATATAATACATGCTCTTGGGGTTAACTCACCATCCTCATGGTATATGATGTCCCTCCCTATAGAGCCGAGCCCTGCCACACGTCCGTTTAAGACGTATGGCTCTTGCAGCAGGGCTATGTCTATTGTCTCTTCCACCACGTATCTACGAAGCTCTGTCATGGCTTCGACACAGTGGTGAAGATTCACTTGAACTATCTTTATTTTTTGTGTGTGTATTTGTGATGTGTTACTGTTTGTGTTCATATGTCAGTGTATGAGTGTGTGTTTGTTTGTGTGTTAGTGTCTCTGTCCCCTCCCTATTTGGGCTCCGCCTCCGGTATCGACCCCCCGCACCAGTGCGGCTGCAACTGTGCAACGCTCGGTGGGGGTGTCCGGTCCTTCGGCTTCGTCGTTACAGGGGGAGGGTGTGTCGTGTGATGCTGTGGGGGCGGGCCCAAAAGGCAAGGCCTCCGAGTCTCAGTGGTGCCCTCCTTCGGGGTGCCTAACTGATTGTCGCCCCCCCCGCCTATGGGCCGCTCCTTCTTTGTGTAGTGCGCCTGTTGTGTGCTGTTCAGGTGTGAGCCTCCCTGCACCGTCTTGCTCCCTTCCGCCTGGCTTCCCATAGTGGCTCCAGGCTGGTTGGTCGACCGGTTCACGGCAGGCTCCCCACCCCGCGTCTTTGAATCGTGTACTGGGCATCCTTTGCAGGTGCACACAACACGGTGTTACTTTAACACTTAAACTGTACACTTTTTTCAACGCCTACATCTTATGTAATATCTGTCCTCTCCATCCATAGGTTGCCTAGACTATATTGCTTCTAGTGATAAGGCTGCTTTGTACGACTCCTGTTTATTTTAACGTGTCTGTTTTTTTTTTAATTGGTTTGTATAATAAAGTATTCCATTCTATTCTGAAACAGGTAAAAAGAAACACGTGGACGTCCAATTCTACACGGAGGTGGGGGAGATCACCACTGACCTGGGCAAGCACCAGCACATGCACGACCGCGACGACCTAGCCGCGGAGCAGAGCGAGCGCGAGCTGCGGCACAAGCTCAAGGTCGCCTTCAAGAGCTTTTGCGAGCGCGTCGAGAACATGACCAAGCAGGAGGTCGAGTTCGACACGCCCTTCAGGTAGCTCGATAATACATTACGTACATTTCATTATTAAACATACTTACATATTATCACATGGCGCTGTACCATGCAAAACTAGTCTTTATAGACTTGCCATATAAATTAGTGTATAAAGATAAGTAAATTTTTGCATGTTGATTGGAACACTACATTGGTCTATGGTCTTTTCATCACATCACCTACTTATTTAATGTCCCCACTGCTGGAGCAGGAGCCTTCCCTGTGTATGAAAACACCACAAGGTGAACGTTCTATCACGCGGGCCCAGTGCGGTGCAGTGGTTGTTAACGACTGCTAATTCAGCCGGGACCAACGTCTTTACGTACCCTCCGAACCACAGAGGAGCTCGAGATGATAAATGTTTGGTCACCCATCCGATGACCGGCCTTTGCGAAAATTTTTAACCTCAGCATTCGCAGACCAGGCGCGTTAACAAATGCGCCCTCGAGCTCCTCTGTTTGTGTTAACACCACTTAAATTGCAAGCTGTATATTAGAGTCTGTAAACTATAAACAGTTATTTATTTATCTATCTCTCTGTCCCCCAGAGAACTCGGCTTCCCCGGAGCCCCGTTCCGCAGTACAGTGCTCCTCCAACCTACATCAGGCGCGCTGGTGAACCTCACCGAGTGGCCGCCCTTCGTCATAGCCCTCGAAGATGTGGAATTGGTGCACTTCGAGCGAGTCCAGTTCCACCTGAAGAACTTCGACATGGTATTCGTGTTTAAGGACTACGCGAAGAAGGTGGCTATGGTGAACGCGGTGCCTATGAACATGTTGGATCATGTCAAGGAGTGGCTCAAGTAAGTGTGATTAGATAAACTTGGTTTGGTGTGGATTTAGCAAGTAAAACGAGTAACTTGGGAATATTACATGTATTCACATAGGGTACATTAAGCAGAGAGTTTGACACATTTAGGGTGTCATAACATATCCATATTTTAAATTAAGAACGCTGTGGCCAGGTGTTCTCATTGTCAAAACCAAGTAGTTTTAACACCCTCCCGCAATGAGAACACCCTGTATATATGCTCCAAAAAGCGGTTAAAACATACCAATAAAAACTTAACACTATCACAAAAAACACATTATTAAAAAAAAAACATAATAAAAACACTCACCTAACACTAACTATACACACCTAACTACCTAAACAAAAAATAAACACAACTTGATAAAAAAGGAACTGTACACACAAAAAACCTAACCTAAACCTAAAGAGCTGCAACATTTGTTGTGCTTTGGCTTCGGCAAAGGTTTGGTGAGTATATCCGCGATCATGTTTTGTGTGGGTATGTAATGTAGTTTTATGTTGTGGTGTGTAAGTGTGTCCCGAATGAAGTGGTGTCTGATGTCTATATGTTTCGTGCGTGCATGGTATGTGTTGTTGTGTGCAAGTTTTAATGAACTTTGATTGTCGGTATGTATGTCGATGGGGTGTGTGATGGTGAAGACCTCTGTGATGAGCGACTGGAGGTATAAGGCCTCCTTGCAAGCATCTGACAGAGCCATGTACTCTGCTTCCGTGGTGGAAAGCGCGACAGTACGCTGCTTACGTGCTTCCCAAGAGATAGGGGAGCCACTCATCATGAAGGCAAATCCTGTGTATGATTTTCGGTCCACAAGATTGTTACCATAGTCCGCATCGACGTATCCGGTTGGGCAGAACTGGGAGGTACGGAGAAAATTCAGACGGAGTTCTTTGCTCCCTTTGAGGTATCGAAGGACCCGTTTAGCGGCCCTCCAGTGCACCCCCTCGTAATGTGAATGAGATAAGTACGTGCATTGAATTGAGATAAGTACGAGACCGCATGAGCAATGTCGGGTCTCGTACATATCGCAATGTACATTAGTGAGCCGATAAGCTCCTGGTACGGAAGCTCTAAATTTTCTTCCTCCTTGGTGGGAACCGTCAGTTTAAGGCCTGGTTCTAATGGGGTTGTGACTGAAATGGCATCTGCCATCCCATATTTAACAACCAGTTTCTCAATATAATTGGTCTGATCAAGAGAAATTTTCTGAGAGCTTTGCTCAACTCTCATTCCAAGGCAGTCCTTGCAAGAGCCAAGGTCTTTAATAGTAGAAACCTTTTTGTATACACTGTAAAAAATCAGGGCACCTAGTAAAAGACTGTAGAAGCAAAAAGAAGTTAGATTCGGCAAAGGTTTATTCCAATAATACATCTGAATTTACACTTTCATTTTGTTTGGTGTGGATTTAGCAAGTAAAACGAGTAACTTGGGAATATTACATGTATTCACATAGGGTACATTAAGCAGAGAGTTTGACACATTTAGGGTGTCATAACATATCCATATTTTAAATTAAGAACGCTGTGGCCAGGTGTTCTCATTGTCAAAACCAAGTAGTTTTAACAGATAATATGAGATAAATACACTTTATTGTACACCAAAATACATTTCGACATAAAATAACGTAAAAAGTACATGTACAAAAGGTGGGCTTATCACTAAGAGTGATCTCTTCCAGACAACCTCTGGATGGACAATAATGATTTAAGGTTTATTTAAATTATTGTGTATAACAAACACGAGTAGATCTGTAAAAGTAGTAACATTTCAACATGTAGTGTTTGCATAAACTTTAGAAAACATATTCCTTTTATTTTATTTTGGTTATAGGTATAATTATAATAATATAATAATATAATATAATAATATGTTGCAAACAAATTACAATTGGAAAAATACTAGAGCCACGATACCATAGTTGGTAGTGCACCTGGCCCGGCATATCATGAAGTGCGGGTTCGAATCCCGTTCGTAGAATTTTTTCAACACTTTGTCTTCCTTTTTCAAATTATATTTATGTTATTGCGGAGTTACCGCTCTGGTAATATCTATTCTGTGGTAAATTAATATAATTTATCCCATTCATTCTCGTGGACTTTAATTAGTTATTTTTAATCATTATTTATTGACCAGCTCGTGCGACATCCGCTATTCCGAGGGCATCCAGTCGCTGAACTGGACGAAGGTGATGAAGACCATCACCGACGACATCGAGGGCTTCTTCGACAACGGCGGCTGGTCCTTCCTGGACCCAGAGTCGGAGGAGGAGAACGCGGCACAGGTTTGTCGATAATTGGTACTTATCATTTACCAGCATATTTGATGTCCCCACTACTGGGGCACGAGACTTTTCTATGGATGGAAACACAACTTCTTATCTTCATTGAAAAAAACTATCTTCATTGTATTCCAATATTTGGGAAGCGTTAGGCCTTCATCTTATCTGATGGTGATGGTACTGTCTATATCTCAAACTATTACAACAATGCAGCTCATGTCAATGTTATGACGACATACTTTTTTTTTTTTTAAATGTTTTTCTATTAGAGCTGTGGAGTTTCTTGTGCCCATTCTTCTCCACAGCTAACAATAGACGTCCTGAATGGGTAAATTCATTCAAAAGCACATTTTTTAAGTTTATTTGAATAATAAAATTTGACTTTAACATACTTATGCAGAAAGGATATAGATAGCCATGCGGACTGGAAACAAATATTGCCACTAAGTAAACCAAGTACTTGTTATGTACCCATTGCTGAAACTGGTGGCTATACCTAAGTTGCAGGACTTTTGGTAAAACCACCAGTCAGATCTAGCGGGCTCAGGTTAGATTATCAGGTTCTGTAGTCATTAAAATACTATGCACATAAGTAGCTATGTTGCCACCTATATGGTGGCAACTCTTGAACTCTATGCTCCTGTAAAGATTGGTAGAAATAAATAATAACAAACTGTCCGTTATAAGGTTAAAAACCTTATTTTTCCCATTCGAGCTTCTTGCGACTGGTTTATTTAAAAAAAAAAAATATCTTGCTATTAATAATTTAATATCTCCAGGATGAAGAGTCTGAGGAGGAAGACGACGCGTACGAGCCCACGGACGCGGAGTCCGAGGAGGAGTCGGAAGATGACTCTGAGTACGACTCTGAGGCTTCTGACGAGTCTGACGTGTCCGGCGACAGCGAAGGTAAGTCGATATTGTCATCGGAAACATACAAATATCCATAATACATTATTTTTTGAAGAATCGGTACCTATTTAATAAGAAAAAATCATTTTAACTTTAAAAACTTGCCAAACTATTTTTATTTTATTATCTGTTCATTTCAAAGCAAGATAATTTTGTTTTAAGTTTAATGTTGGTTTTAAGTTAATGTCAGCTGTCCCACTCCTGGTCAAAGGCCTCCGCACACTTTTTCCACAACTTCTGGTCTCCTGCAACATCACGCCCGCCGTTGCTTCATGAACCCATCATGGTCGTCCCGCCATCTTCGTCTTGGTCTACCTGGTCGCATTTTGTGGGGTCCACTCTGTTGTGATTCGAGCTCACCTCATCCCAACCACATGGTTTTAAGTTGTATTTTATAAATTACATATAGGATAGATACATCTCATGATGATACAAGATGGAGACGAGATCTTGTATCATAAGTACAAGTAATAGTGAATTTGAGGTTTGTAGAAATGTTTTTATACATAACAATCTGATTATTTATAAAAACATCTTTAATTTAAACATCTTAAATTCGCGTCCACACTGAACCCGGTGACTTAACCATTTTGTTTGGTTAATATAATACCTATATTATCAAATTTTATATTTTTTCGTTTATTTCTCCATCTAGAAGCGGAAGACGAAGAGTCCGGCAAAGACTGGTCCGACCTTGAACGCGAAGCAGCCGAAGAGGATAAAAAGGAACGCAACTTCGATCCGCGCCAGGAGTTCGACCACAAGCGCAAGGGCGGCCGCGACCGCCCGCGCTTCGACGACGACTCGAGACCCAAGAAGGGCAAACACGACAAGAGGGACAAGAGCTCACACCATAAAAGCTCGAGTTCTAAGAGCTCACACAAAAGCCCCCACAAGAGCCCCCATAAGAGCCCGCATAAGAGCCCCTCGAAACACAGCAATAGCAGGTTTGTTAAATTACTGTTTGTTTTTGTTGTTAAAAACATGTTTTTATAATGTTTTACAAGTTCTCTAGTGTCTATTTAAATAGCGATTATTTATTGCTCGTAAAAACTTCAACGTTCCAAAATGTCGTATAACTTCTCTAATATATTTATAAAGTGATTACCCCCCGGAGTTAATTAATTCAGCGTTAATTCCTTACAGTTTTTTTTAAGTTTTAAGGTAGAAAAAGATATAAGTAATATTATTTGTTTAATTATTTTTATTATAATAATATATTATTGTATGGTTTCATGATATGATTTAGAATCAGTTTATGAGTGATCATTATCATAAACTTATTGGTATCTTATGTGTACCTTTAAACTGGCTGTAGGATATAATAATATATTCCCACCTTATTTTGAACTTTATGTGATTGGACTAAGATTGAATTATCAATAAAATATTCAAATGTCTTCAAAAGGGTTAATTTTAAAACTGATTGTATTGTTCCAGTCCGTCTAAGAACCGCGATAAGCACAAGTCGATGGGCGACCGTCACAGCAAGTCCAACGGCGACCACAAGAAGCATTCCGCCGACCACCGCTCGCAGAAGCGGTCGCGGGACCACTCGCGCGACCGCGACCGCCCGCACAAGAAGCAGAAGTCAGTAAACGCACAAACTATTTAGGCCGCGACCGCATTTTGGATGAGTTTTCGTAGGGATTTCACTCATACGAATACGTACAAATACGAGTGATACATCCAAATTCATCGATTACTGTATAGTATCCATATAAATCATCCATACTAACCGTATGGTTACACTCACGATTACCTCGCATCAAGTGCGCAAAGTACCATAGTGTGTATCGTGCGTAAGAATAAAATTCGTACAAAAACGCATCCAAAGTGTGGCCGGCCTTACTCATTTCTGCTCATCAGTCTGGTCTGGTGGGCTTAGCACGAACTTACGTAACGTAATTCAACAAGCCATAGATTCTATGATAGTCTGTCAAATGTTAGTTCCACTTACGGACGTAAAAATACGTAAACTTTCTATAAAACATCCTCTTTTATATTTGTTCGTGCTACACTAACATTGTTTATTATTACTAATTTATTAGTTCCTAACTTATTTGTACTTCTGTTGTTTCAGGAAATAAGCTACTGGTAATTCGGAAGCGTTTGGATAAAAACTGGTTATATTGGCCACACTGGTCCGAGAATCAATCACACAAGTTTGTTTACCCAGTGTCCGTCTGCATAATGTTCAAAATCTCGTCTGAATGTGTATGTATGTAGATTTTTTTTGTAATTCCAGCGATAATTGTAATTTAAATTATAGCAAATAAAATAAATGTAAGATTTTATTATTTTGGAAATTTCATTTATTCCTTTTTATATTAGAGAAACTACTCGTTCAAAAAGACCGTCAAGCAATATAACAACTGATTAAAACACAGACCAAAGAAAAATTAAATATTTACTAATTCGTAAATTAAATTTTTGGTAATATTGAGGAATGCAAACTTATTTCGTGTCATGTTATTTTAGAAAGCTAATAAACTAAAGAAAATATTTTGCAGCATTACATCTCTACTCTGTGATTATAACTAAATCTCAAAGTTATCTGATTGACTTTAATCAAAAGCTAATTGAATCACATAATTACATTGTACATTATTTACAACAAAAATACTATAATGATCTACATCCTTGTAGACTTCGTAGCGTTCAACGTTCTATATCCGTTTCCGACTCTTGCGCAGCTACGTATGGTCCTCTCGGCAATACTGTTATTCTCTTTGCTTCAGGCAGCTTGCCCACATCTTGGACTTTAGACAAATCTTTCTGATCCTGTGTGTCACTGGAACTCCAATACTTTTTATTCACTAACATAAGTAACATCAACGCAGGCAAGTGTATCAGAGAGAATCTGAATAGTTTTCTAGAACTGGCGCTATCGGACTTCTTATAAAATTCCCATGCTGAAAATAAAAACAATTTTAGATAAGTAATTAAATATATTATTTAAAAAAAATATTTGCCTATAACACAGTAATATGATGTTACATTTAAGTACTTCCCTCATGTTTAACTAATTTATAATGCCACTACTATATAAATAATTTGTCAATTTGTGAATTTAGACTTTGATTACATAGTTTTGAAACAACGATTTGTATGTAAATGTTCAGTTCAGCATCTGACTTGACAGCAGTAAAAGTAGCTGACAACTTTAGTACCAAGTCATAATAGCTTTACTAAATTAGTTGGTTTGACAAAGTAAGTACTAAAGCGTTCAGCTACTTTTGCTACTGACTGTACTGTAACTGTATACATACCTAAGTACATAAAATAAATATTTAACGGCAGCGATTCTAGAGCGAACCACATATTGGTAACTTCGAGGTAGGACGACCCGAGGCACACCCCTGTGATGGTTCCCGTGTGTCTCAGCGCCACTCTTCTGCACAGGCCTGAAATAAAAATAGTTTTATAATCTCGGTAACTAGAACAAATCGAATCAACTCAAACTATTTATTAATTCATGTCAGAACAATAGAGAAGAACTTTTTATTTAATCTAAAGAGTATGTCGAAATAAGTTGCACCGAAAATTGTTCGCATCACCTTCTCGGCCTTATCGTCACTCACCACCATAACATCAATTTTGACATGAGATATTATTAAACTAAGACTATCGTGTATCGGTGACTGAATTTGATAATTATCACATAGCTATAAGTAAAGCAGTGCGACTTTATACTTGTGGCTTTGGTAAGATGAAGTCAAAATGCGTCTATCTAAAAGGAGTTATTTGTTTCCATTGTCGAAATTAGTTGCACAGTTTTATCGCACTTATCATCAGGTTCAAATAATAATAATAATCATCTGTATTTTGAGACCAATGATCCAATTTGTTAGAAAGCTATGCTAGTAGAGGGCACATTAAAAAAACAAATTTAACTAGTTTTTGGATCCACGCAAATGCATTTGCAAATGCTTGCTACAAAATTGTATCTCTTGCTACTTTTATTGACACTCGCCATCAGGGTGCTTAAGCCTTTGAGCCCCGAGCGTACCAGACAATAGAATTTTATTGTTAGATAGCTTGCCGGCAAGCGCTCGGGGCTCAAAGGGTTAAGAGCGTTTACGCCGCACAATAGCGCCGCCAATAAAAAAAAAAACATCTAGTAATTAGAGATAAAAATCAAATTATGCTCAACAAACTATCTGAATGAAGTAATTTAGCATTTTTACGTCACCTAATCAACACCTGAAATGTTATGGTTTAGTTAAATATGGCGTTATAGTTAAAAGTGGCCGTAACGTCTTATTTAACTAAACCATAACGTGAGGTGCTCTTAAGCACTGCTTGCGTGCGAGTTTCATTCACCATTCGATCACGTTAACGAAAACGAGAATTTGTATGGCAAAATACTAACTCTTCTCGTATGTCGCCATGTAGCGCTGCTTCAACATTTCATTTCATTACAAATAAACATTTCATTTCAATTTAATGCCATACTAATTTTCGTTTTCGTAAACGTAATCGAATGAATACGGATAGTAAACAAAACTCACACTAGGCATCCAGATGATATGAAAACCAAATACTTCCCTGTTATGAAATAAACAAAAGAAAAATGTATGATTCAATCTCACCCGGATCCGTGACAGCCATCATTCTGTACCCGGCGCGCGAGTAGTCCGGCCTGAGGTTCCAGGACAGCGCGTTGAAGTGCGGGAACTGCCACGAGTACAGCACCAGGGCCAGCACTAGCGCGCCCGAGTCCAGCCCCCCCGCGCACCCCGCCCACCCCATTAAGGGGGGGATCGCGCCCACTAATGCAATAAAACAATATTATGTATAGTTGCAGTTTGATTTAACCCATATGTCCATATCCACTGGGTCTATATTTTTTTGAAACCAATAAACCTTAATTAGTTAAATAAGCTTAATTTAAATAATCGGAGGCCAAAACCCATCTTGGGTACCTGCGCCACCCCAGTTAGTTAGTTAGTTTAAAAAAAAAATATGCAGAAAAATCTAGAGATCTAATTTGTTAGAACAACGAAGTAGGTACTGTGTAGTAGCGATTTTTTATTTTATTGGGAAAAGTATACTTATAGTTTTAGTAGTAGTTAATTTTCTCAAAACTAGTATTACTTGTTAAAAATTAACATTGGCACAGTACCGTGAGACCTAACTTCACAAATTGAATTCAGATCTTCAGTTTGCTCAAAAATCGGTCTGAAGCACAGCGGCAAAACTAACTATAAATAAAAAATAGGGATGCAAACTCACCAACCGATCCCAGCCACGTGTTGAGTATCGACATTCTCTTCATCGGAGTATACACCGAGGTGTATAGGAACAGGTTGCCCGCGCCCAGTGCGGCGGTGAGCGGGTTCACGCCGAAGTAAAGTAGGCTGAGCCCGGTCGCACTCGTGGCAGCTGCAAATCCTATAGCGTGGGTGGGTCTGAAACACAATGATTTGGTAAGTTAATTGAATAGCACTTATTTTCGACACAGTATTAACAACAAAAAATATATAATTTTTAAATTATTTTATTGAGAATAAAAAAAAAATTAAAATCAACAAAATGGTTCCTTAAGACTAATTTCCCTATATTTTATAGTTTCCATGTACTGACCTACATTCAGTACATTCAGATTGCTCACCCTGTACAGGATAATTTTTTTACCAGTGCGCAAATTTTCGGAATCGGTAAGTAGCCAACTTTCTCATAGTAACATGGGTTGAAATATGTCATATATTGTCAATACTTCCCATACTTTAGCAAACACTTGATTAGCCTGATTTGTATGAAGAGTCAACATTTTTGACATATTTCAACCCATGTTACTATGAGAATGTTGTTTACTTACCGATTCTGAGTCGCTTCAGAAAATTAGCGCACTAATAAAAAAATTATCCTGTATGTTGCAAATAAACAGGCATTTATTTTTGTTGAAAATAAACTTTGATTTGTATTATGGACGAATCGATTATCGAGATTCAATTTTGTTTGGTGGCATAATGGCCCCATCACTAGTTGTTCTTTTTTTATACTCTTGTCTCTGGAAAGGCAATATGGCTGGTTGATAGTTATCGTGTGTTGATAATTAAATAGATTTTATGTAGTAATAAGGGCATTTGGAGCCGTATTATTCTAATTAAGTGGATTGTGCAACCTGTGTTTGTGAGTGTGCGTCGTAAGCGAATTGTTTCGGGAAAACAATTAGCCGGGATGTCGGCCACACCGCTGCTGGAGTAACAGGTATTTCAGGGGGAAAGTGCACTTTGGGGTAGTTTGGGTGTGTTTAGGGAACCCTAGAAGACCCGGAGCCGGATTCGGGCCCCATCGGACCATATGGATCCCGTTCAGGACGGCGGGAGCGGCATGGAACTGTGAGTGGATTTTGGAGAATTTTAATGTGTAATTTTAAACCTAATTTTAAGCAATAGCATAGTGAGTGTTGTGGGTTTCCGCAACATTTTGGTAGCAGAGCGTGGTTTGTTCCGGACCTCTAGGTTAATCGGTGTAATTCTGTGTATTTTTTTTAGTTCGTAATAGGTTAAGCTCATTTCGTGTAAAATCGCACTTCCGGGACAGGTGCGGTTGAATTGTAAGGTTGGTAGTACCGTTGTTTTTGTTCGTTCATTCATTTGGGCTGGGACATTTCTCGGAACGTTAATTGTTATTTAATTTCGTTCAATTGAAAGCATCGAGTCGATTCGGGATAATCGATTCCGTGTTTTCATTGACTCGTTTTAATTTTGTGTTTAGGTTTATTTAGTTTAAATTATTTATAATGACAGCGTCACGGCAGGAGCTGGCTCAGCAGCTCCGGTGGTTCACCGGGCTGCTTGCATTAGTAGATCGGCCTAACCGGGAGGACGCCTTGGAGACGCGTTCGAAAGAAATGCAGGCTCGTTTCTTGTTGGCCGAGCGGTCGGTAACCGCTCTATTGTCAACCGACCCGGTCGGGGAGAAGGAGCTGACCCTCCACGCCCAATATGTCAAGGATCTGGAGCACATCCAAGACATCTACGACGAGGTCCTTCAGCGGGTGAAGGACATCGAGCGACTGCGGGAGGGGAAGCCTGTTGCGCGCCCCGCTTCGCTCCACACCCCTGGACCCAGCGCCATGGGAAGATTGGGTGCCCTGGAGGTCCCGCATTTCACCGGATGTATGCGGGACTGGGCTGGATTCCGGAACATGTTTTTGGCCTTGGTGGATACTCGGAAGGATTTCACCAAGGCCGAAAAGCTGGCATATCTCCGTTCCTTCCTAGACGGAGAACCCAGACAGCTCGTACAGCATCTGGAGCTGCAGGATGCGAGCTACGACACCGCCATGCAGCTGCTGGAGAAGCGGTACGAGAAGCCACGTCTTCAGGCGGACGCGCACGTGACCCATCTGTTGGGATTGCCGAGGGTCAACCATAGGGCTCAGCTGAGGGCGCAGCTGATCACCCCGCTCCTTAAACGGGTTAAGGACGCTCGGACTGCCCGTCGACCAGTGGTCCTTCCTTCTTCTGCACATCGTTCTGGCCAAGTTGTCGCAGGAGATGAGGGACAAGTTTGAGCGGAATCGACTGGTCCACAAGGATCTCGGCAGCGTTCTGCCCTCGATAGGGGAACTTCTGGAGTTCCTGGAAGAGGAGGCTGGCCTGCTGGAAAACCAGCTAGCCTCCCAGGAGGCTCCGACAAGTGCGCCGGCCCGCACTTCCGGAGTCTACGGCGCCCAGCCGCCACGCAACCCAGGGAAGGGTCGCGGCAGGCTGGTGGCTGCGGCCGCCATCAACCCCGGCTCTGGATGCCGGATTTGCGGACAGCAGCACTTGGAGCAGCTATGTCCAGCAATTCTCGGGCTGCCCACAAAAGAGCGCCGAAACCTCGTTCGGACACGAGGATTGTGTTATGCCTGCCTGGGAGGACATAGGTATAATGAGTGTCCCCAGGCGAGGCCTTGCGATGTGTGCGGCGGACCGCACCATCGCTTACTGTGCACCCGTAGTGCTGAGGGCTCAGCACCGGTTCGGGAGAGGGGATCTCCCACGGGTGGCGGTTTGGGGCCGGGGTCAACTCCGCCTCCGGAAAGACGGAGTCCGCCACGGCCGCCACACTACAACCCCTCGTACACCCCGGCTCAGGTGAGTTGGGGACCGCCGGAACGGAGCCAGGTTCTGGCTACAACCCGGCACCCGGCGCGACCAACATCAGGAGTTGGTGCCTCTAAGGGCCACTGGGTACAGGGAGCCCCACCTCCGGACCCAACACTCGGATACTCGTACGCGTATCCTCCGCCGCCGTTGCCGGAACAACAACGACATGAGAACCGTCAACAGTTCTCACCGGTACTGCACGAGTACCCGAGGTTGGAATACCACCCACCCTATCACCGGTACGGTAGGGCACCTGGATACGCACCACCCCGGATGGTGGCCTGCACGCGTCCGACTTACTGGCCGAGTCATCACGGTTCGACAGGGTCGGCTGCTGGCTCTGACGCGTGACTAGCCTGTGGTCGGGCTACGTCGGAACCGAGGACGGTTCTTTTGCCCATAGCGCAGGTACGCGTTTGGGGACCTAGGGGGGACTTCGTCCGGATACGAGCCCTCCTAGACACTAGGGCACAGGGCTGCTTAATTACTACGAGGGTAGCGAGGCGCCTACGTCTGGAGTGCGCGCCTCCCTCAGTTCCGATTCGGGGAGTCGGAGATACAGAAGTGGGGGGTCTGTCCGGTCAGACCCACATTTCCTTCTCTCCTGTGCATTCCGCTTCGATACGGATTGCGGCGGCCGCGATCGTACTCGACAATCTGCTGGGTTGGCATCCACCGACAGACATTCCGCGGGACGCAATGCCTGACACATCAGGTCTCATGCTGGCAGACCCTCATTTCGAGGAGCCGGCTCCGGTGGACCTCATATTGGGAGCGGATGTACTGGGCTGGATACTTTTAGGGCCTCAGCGGATTCTGGGCCGCTCTTCGTTGGTAGCTATACCTACCATCTTTGGACACGTTTTAATGGGACCGGTTTTCGACCAGAAGACGCGGGATGTCTCACCTGTCGTCGCTACTACCTCCATCGCTAGGACGATGCAAAATTCTGGGAACTGGAAGAGCCTCCCATGGTCTCCCGTCTGGATCCGGAGCATGTGGAGTGCGAAACCTTTTATAAGGATCACACACGCCGGATGGCGTCGGGTAGGATCGAAACTCGACTGCCCTTTATCGACTGTCCACCTCTCTTGGGAAAATCGAGGGCGTTGGCAGAGAAATGACTCTTGTCCATGGAGCGTCGTATGTCTCGCGATCCGGTGCTTCGGGAAAAGTATATCGAGTTCATGCGAGAATACGAGGCCTTGGGGCATATGTCGCGGGTGACTGTCGACTGGACAACGACAGATCATTTTTTCTTGCCTCACCACGCGGTGTTGAAGGCCTCATCTGGAAAACTACGGACTGTTTTTGACGGATGGACTGTTACGCGTTGGAGGTTGCCTCAAAAATGCCGACCTGCCCTTCGGTAGCCGTCATCCTCTGCTACTCCCCAAAGGAGGACCTTTGGTAGAACTGGTGGTCTCGGATAGACACCTGAAAAACGCTCACGCGGGGTGTAATGCGTTACTGGCGATATTACAGAGGGAGTTCTGGATTTTGTCCTCTCGGAGAGTGGTTCGCAGCGTGTTATTTAAGTGTGTGGCTTGTTATCGGGTGAAGGCCTCCACTATGCAGCCACAGATGGGGGATCTCCCTTCTGACCGGGTTTGTCAGACTACTGGGCCGTTCGACGGGGTCGGTACAGATTTTGCTGGACCGTTTCTGGTGAAAACCACAGCCTATCGTAACACTAGGGTCACGAAAGCATACCTGTGCGTTTTTGTCTGCCTGGCCACTAAGGCCGTCCACCTGGAAGTGGTTTCGGCTCTGTCTACGGAAGCCTTTGTCGCCACGCTGGATCGTTTTGTTTCGCGACGGGGTTTACCTTCTCTCATTCGGTCCGACAACGGTACCAACTACAGAGGCACTGCCAACTACTTAAAAGATGTGAACGATTTTCTGGATAAAAATTGTAATAGCATAAGTCAAGCTCTCGCACAGCGGGGAATCACATGGCGATTTAGTGTGCCAGCCTGTCCCCACTGGGGCGGGATATTTGAAGCCGCGGTAAAATCGGCAAAACCCACTTGCGCCGGGTAGTCGGGGAAACTACCCTCACGTATGAGGAACTTACAACTGTGTTTTGTAAGGTTGAGGCGGTTCTCAACTCGCGTCCGCTTTGTCCACCCTCCTCTGACGCAAATGACATGGAAGTCCTGACCCCTGGTCATTTTTTGGTCGGTCAGCCACTCACTGCCCTGCCTGAGTATCCCTGGAAGGATGAACGCAGACACCGGATGTCTCGTTTTCAAATGATACAACAAATGAGTCAGGACTTGTGGCGTCGTTGGTCACTGGAGTATCTGCATTTATTGCAGCAGCGTGTAAAGTGGACAGACCGGACGTCGCCCCCTTCGGAGGGGGATCTGGTTTTATTAAAAGAGGCTAATTTGCCATCGTTATTTTGGAGACGAGGTCGCATTTTAAAGTTAATCTGGGGCGCGGACGGGACTCCGCGTGTGGCGCAAGTGTTGGTTGATGGATCGGTGCTAAATCGCGCAGTCGCGACCTTAGCTCGATTACCGGTTGACTAGTTTAAGATTTCAGGCTAGAAAGCGGTACGTCCGCTTTGGGTGGCGGGATGTTGCAAATAAACAGGCATTTATTTTTGTTGAAAATAAACTTTGATTTGTATTATGGACGAATCGATTATCGAGATTCAATTTTGTTTGGTGGCATAATGGCCCCATCACTAGTTGTTCTTTTTTTATACTTTTGTCTCTGGAAAGGCAATATGGCTGGTTGATAGTTATCGTGTGTTGATAATTAAATAGATTTTATGTAGTAATAAGGGCATTTGGAGCCGTATTATTCTAATTAAGTGGATTGTGCAACCTGTGTTTGTGAGTGTGCGTCGTAAGCGAATTGTTTCGGGAAAACAATTAGCCGGGATGTCGGCCACACCGCTGCTGGAGTAACAGGTATTTCAGGGGGAAAGTGCACTTTGGGGTAGTTTGGGTGTGTTTAGGGAACCCTAGAAGACCCGGAGCCGGATTCGGGCCCCATCGGACCATATGGATCCCGTTCAGGACGGCGGGAGCGGCATGGAACTGTGAGTGGATTTTGGAGAATTTTAATGTGTAATTTTAAACCTAATTTTAAGCAATAGCATAGTGAGTGTTGTGGGTTTCCGCAACACTGTATAATTTTTAAACTGATTGGCTTGAACTATCCATCACAAAATTTCAGGAACAATAAAGCCTACAAACTCGAAACATGAAAAGAAAGGGCTAAAAAATGCCTTTTTGCTGAAATTTTTTTTTTTAAATAATAGACTATATTTACTCAATCAATCAATCAAAAATTTATTTGCATAAATATGGTACAAAAATGTTCTTAAAATAGTGTTAACCAGCATATTCTATCGTATACGATCGATGTGCAAATATTTAAAATTACATTACTTAATTACTAACAAATTATAGTAAAATCATAGTTAACAATTATACAATTAAAATATAGCATGTCAAATATTATCATTTAAATAGTCGTTAATTGTATAGTACATTTTGTTCATTAAAAAATTAAATAATTTTGATTTAAATTTATAGAATGTCAGTATTTTTATATCACTAGGCAATTTATTAAAAATTCGAATTGACATGCAATGAACGTTCCTTGAATATAACATTAATCTTTGGTCAGGTATACATAGATTTTCTCTTTTTCTGCCTTTATATTCACATCAATTCTTAGTTTGAAATAGATTGCTATATTTTTTAACAAATATTCCTATTTCAAAAATGTAAAGACAGGGAAGGGGTAAAACATTTAATGCCTTAAACAATGGCTTACAGCTATCTAGGAAGTCTGCTCCACAGATTGACCTAATACATTTCTTTTGTACCCTAAACGCTCTGATGATGTCAACAGAGTTTCCCCATAGAATAAGCCCATACCTCAGCAATGACGAAACGTAGCCGTGATATGCCATTAGAGCTGCTTCTTTAGATGCAACATTCGTGATTCTATTAAGAACATAAATATATCTTTCCAATTTAGTAACTAATGTGTCAATGTGAGCTTTCCAATTACACATTTTATCGATAGTTATGCCTTGAAATTTTGTTTCATTTATAATGTCTATTTTATTATTGTTATATTTAATGTTGATATTAATATTTGTCCTGTTATGAGTTTTAAAATGAATGCACTTAGTCTTATTTATATTTATTTTGAGGTTATTAATTTTAAGCCATGTAGCAATTTTACTAAAGCTATCATTAGCAATAGTTTCTAATTCTCTTTCACTTTTACTTTTGACTATTAGTGTTGTATCATCCGCAAGCAGTATGCATTTTTGGTCTGTAACATTTGGCAGATCATTAATAAAGAGCAAAAACAATAAAGGTCCCAGGACACTCCCTTGTGGAACACCGCATCGGTTATAATCATATGTAGATGAAAACAACTTTCTGGTGTTACCAGAAGTTCTACAAATTTCAACACATTGTTGTCTATCAGACAAGTAGCTGTCTATCCAAGATAAAGCCGTTCCTCTAATTCCATATTTTTCTAGCTTGGCTAATAATAATTTATGAGGCACAAAATCGAACGCTTTGCTCATATCCAAGAATATAGCTATAATACTCATTCCACTGTTTATGTTTTGTGTCACTTCTTTAATTAAGTGGTAGCACGCTAGAGTGGTCGAGCAACATTTTCTGAAACCAAACTGATCACTTTTTAAGAGATTCTGCGAGGACACAAAAGAATATATTTTCTCGTTAGTATTTGTTAGCTTATAATTTACAGGATACAGTTATAGCGGCTATAACTATGTCTATATATAATAACATAACCATTAGTAGTTCTACTAATGAAACTTTTAAAACTAGTAGTAAGGTAACAACCTCTGGTTTAAACTAAGGTCTAAGACAAAAGCCAAGTCCACATTCATTAATATTGTCCATCAGAACATTCAGGGTTTGGCTGGCAAGGACTTAGAATTAGAACTATTTGCAAAAAGTCAGACTATCCATATATATTGTATAACTGAGCATTGGCTAAAAAGTCATGACACGTCATTCCATGTTAACAATTTTCAAAGAGCAAGCGCGTACGTGCGAAGCACAGCCATACACGGCGGTTCCCTAATACTAGTAAGAAGTAATATTGAATACAAAAATCGCAACGATATTGTAAACCTTTCAGTGGAGCGTAACATTGAACTATCGTGTGTGGAGTTCAATAGTTTCGTAATAGTGTGTGTATACCGACCCCCATCGGGCAACTTCGGTATTTTCGAATCAGTTATGGAGAACGTAATTAGAAAATTAAAATTAAAAAAGAAATTTGTTTTAGTATGTGGAGATTTTAATATAAATATTCTAGAAATTACCTCAATGAGTATTCGTCTTGTTGCGTTATTTAAATGCTTTAATCTAACGAATCTATTTCTCGAACCTACTAGAATTACTTCACATTCTGCCACTTGTCTTGATAATGTTTTTTCAGACTATGACCCTGTTTCTAAGTCAGTTTTTAATAATCTTACGTCTGACCATTGTGGTTTAAAAGTCACCTATGATTTTGATATTAAGGATGAGCCAAAAATAGTAAAATGTAAACCAGTAACAAAGAAACGAATGGAGTGTTTCAAAAATAATGTAGTTTGTAAAATTGATGCGTTACCATTTGTACATGATGATCCAGATGTATTATATAGTAATCTTTTTGATTTTATAAAAACAGAATACAACGAAGTTTTTACTACTAGAACAATAAAAAAATCCCAAAAACTTAAGTTCTGTGATTGGGTTACAGCAGGTATTTATATCAGTAGAAAAAGACTGTATGAGTTATATAATTTAAGGCAATATAACCATACTCTTAGTTTTACAGAATATGTAAAAAATTATTCTAAAATGTTTAAGAAAGTGTGCATATTAGCAAAATCAAATTTCATTAAAGACAAAATTAAAAACTCTAACAATAAAATTAAAGCCACTTGGGACATTATAAACCGTGAAACAGGTAAATTTAAACCACGGGACAATACTTTCACTCTGAAAGTTAATAACGCCCTTGTCAATTCGGATTTAAATATTGCTAATATTTTTGATGATTATTTTGTAAATATACCAGTGGAAACAACTTTAAATTTAGATTCATCACCAGAAGCTGCACAATCTTTACTCAAAAAACATGTACCAAAATCTAATCTATCTTTTCAGTTTGAATACATTGATTCTATGAATATTAAAAAACATTCAAATCACTTAAAATGAAAAACACTAGTGATTTGTGGGGCATAAGTATTAAGGTAATTAAGAATATTATATTTTCTATTGCGCCCTAACTTGCAGACATTTTTAATTACTGTATCAATAAAGGTATCTTTCCAGAACTTATGAAATTCAGTAGGGTTATACCTTTATTTAAATCAGAAAACAAAGAAGACCCTAGTAACTATAGGCCAATTTCGATATTACCAGTACTTAGTAAAATTTATGAAAAACTTATACTCGAACAATTAATGGCATACTTTAACTCAAACAAGCTTTTACATAAGAAACAATATGGTTTTACAAAGGGTCGTTCCACTACTGATGCAGGTGTTGCTTTAATAAAACATATATTCGATGCCTGGGAGAAGTCTCAGAACGCTCTTGGAGTTTTTTGCGACCTATCCAAAGCTTTCGATTGCATTGAGCACCGGACTCTGGTGATGAAGTTACACTACTATGGTCTTAATGATTTTGCACTTAAATTGATAGAGTCTTATCTCAGTTCTAGAACACAAACTGTCGATATCAATGGAACTAAATCATCTGGATCTCTTGTAAAAATGGGAGTTCCACAAGGGTCAATTCTCGGGCCCTTCCTATTTTTAATTTATATTAACGACTTGCCATTCTTTGTGGAGAACTTCTGTGAAATTGTTTTATTTGCAGATGATACTTCACTTATTTTTAATGTTACTAGGTGTAAGAATAATTATGATGATGTAAACAATGCTCTAGCAAAAGTACTCAGTTGGTTTACTGTTAATAATTTACAGCTTAATGCAAAAAAAACAAAATGTATTAAATTTACACTACCTAATGTTAAAACTGAACCAACTGATATTAGAATAAACGGTGATAAATTAGATTTGGTAGACTCAACAGTCTTCTTAGGTATAACACTTGACTCAAAACTTCAATGGAATCCTCACATATCGAAGTTGTCCGGTAAACTCAGTTCTGCTGCTTATGCTATCAGAAAAATTAGACAATTAACAGACGTTGAAACTGCTAGAACAGTTTACTTTAGCTATTTTCATAGTGTCATGTCGTATGGTGTCTTACTGTGGGCTACAGCAGCTGATGTTGAATCTATATTTATTTTGCAGAAACGAGCAATAAGAACCATTTATAAACTAGGTTCCCGAACTACTTTAAGAAATATTTTTAAAGAAATTGGTGTTCTTACAGTTGCATCTCAGTTTATTTATAATTGCATAGTTTTTGTGCGTTGCAACATTAACTCTTTTACTAAACACGGTGATGTACACAATTTCAATACTAGAAATAAGAAAAAACTTGTAATGCCACTGTTCAGGTTGCAGAAGGTTCTTGGCTCTTTCTTGGGGCAAGGTATACGCTACTATAATAAAATACCAAGTACTGTACAAGATTTACCTTTAGATAAGTTTAAAAAACATGTAAAATCTTCTTTACTTAAGAAAGGTTATTATACAGTCAAAGAATATTTAGATGACAAAACAGCCTGGTTATAAAAAAAAACCACTCTTTATTTTATTTTTATTGGGATCAATCATTACTTTAAAAATATCTTAGTGCTGATATGATAGCCTTTATCAGCAGTGTCCTACAGTTTACAAATAATATTTATGTTACGTTAAACATTTCATTAGTTTTTATTTAGAGTAGCTTGAGTGTGACATGCTCTCTTTACTGTCTCTGCGGTGGTGGCATGTGCGTCGGGTCGTTACATTCCCTAAGATATGGTTGAGTGAAGCGATGGCTGATTCATATGTGATACTCGTGAACGGGTGCCGCCAGTGGAGGCTGGTCTGCTCTTGCATACTATTATTTTTATTATTATTAACTATAGTTTAATCTTGTTTTTTTTTTTTTTCCTTTCTTAGACAATTTTTGACCTTTATGCTGTATGACATTGTGAAAATTTTAACTGGTAACTGATGTAAATATGCAATTTTAGATATTATTATATTTTCTCTTTTGTTTTTTAACATGTGTGATTGTCCTTTATATTTTGTGTTTTTATTTGTGATGGAAAGTGTCCTTTTATGATAGGGCATTTTCCAATATTCTTGACGCTGTAAGGGAGAAAAGAGCTGGACACTTGCTGAGTTTCTTGCCGGTTCTTCTCAGTACAAGATCTCCCGCCCAGAGTAGACTTACGAACCGATGGCATAATGACGTTCATAAGAGCTATTTGTAGCCTAAACTGAATAAATGATTTTGAATTTTGAATTTTTTTTTTTCGTGCATTACCTTTTCAAATATTTTTGAAAATATAGATATAAGGGTAATAGGTCTATGATTTGAAATTTCTAATCGTGAGCCACTCTTATATATTGGTTTCACTATAGACCATTTAAGTTTAGAAGGAAAGTGTCCTTTAGATAATGAAAGATTAATTATATGAGTCAAAGGTAAAATAATAAAAGAAGCAATTTTTTTAATTAAATCAGTAGTAATATTGTCGTAGCCAGTGGAATAAGAATTCTTAAGCCCCATAATTATTTTGTAAATGTCATCTTCATTCATAGGCGTTAGGTATATACTATTTATATGTTGTTTTATGTCATTTAATGTATTTCGTAGATCTACTTTATTATCCAAATTATTTATATTCGTTAAGTTAATAATAGTAGTTTATGCAACTGTCATATAATGAAGGGTATTAAAACACGAGTGTGAGTTTATGAAACGAGCGCAGCGAGTTTCATAATAGTAACGAGTGTTTTAATACCCGTGTTATATGCAGTTGCATACACTACTTTATCTTCACTAATGCAATTAGTCAAACAACAAGAGTAAAAGCTGACAATAGTTTATTTATAATAATTGTTCAAATTTTGGATGGTACAATTTTGACAATCAGGAGCGAGCGCGCGCTGTTCTTTTTTTATTTAATTGGCACAAGATCTTACCAAAGAGTTTTGTGTATGTAAGTTTAGTAGTTTCGACGAAGTTTTCACGTATAACCCAACTGTTTTCAAAAGCCAGCCTAATATCAAAATTTTATACAACTTGTATGAGGATTTTGACATAAGGCTCGCCAGGTTAATTGGTCGCGTTTTATTGATGTTATAATGAGATTTTACGATATCGATGTGGATATTATACCATCATGTGAAATTGCTTAAATTGAGTGTTTTGTTGTCTGCGCTATAACAGTAGTAATTATAAGTCAAGTATTGGAAACATAAGTAGAATGTTACAACATTAGTGTAGATAAAATATTTATTAAACTCATTACATATTTCAGTGGGATTATTAATAAGTTTATTATTTAATTTTATTTCATTTATGTCATTTTTTGTTTCAGCACTTTGCACATATTTTTTTACTATATCCCACGATGATTTACATACATTTTTTGATTTCGCAATGTAATGGGTGTTAGCTACCTTTTGCCCTTGTAAAATACATTTTTTTAATATTTTATTATAATGTTGATAACGTCTTTTAATAATTACTTTGTTAGATGTCGCCAACCTATATTTGAGATAGAGCTGTCGTTTATGAACAAAACATCGTTTGATACCTTTGCATAGCCACATATTTTTTAATGGTTTGCTAGTTTTTTTTACTCTTATAACTGGAAAGCATAAACTAAAGAATAGGGTTATATGATCGTGAAAACAATTGAATGATTTCTCTACATCTTGTTCTTCTAATACATCATTAAAAGTAAGAGAAGAGATGCAGAGTAGAAACTTTTGTACGTTAAGTTTACACATGTCACGCTTAAACTCAAACCATTGCTTTAGTTTTTTTGAATACTTTTGGTCACCGTGTAATTCAAATGTTAAACTTTGACCCTTTTCATGGTCTGATAAACATAAACAGTGTATACCTGGATTAATTGAGCTATCTATGTTACTAGCAATCAGATCCAAACACGCTCCTTTACGCGTAGGTTGATTTATGTGGTTAACTATGTTGTAATTACTCAACAGACTGAATAGTTCACTGCTATTTTTACTTTTTTTTGTCAAGTCAATGTTCCAGTCTCCGCATAATATAATTTTTTTATTACGTCTTCGTGATAAATTCTGTAAAAGTGAATTTAATTTCTCAAAGAATAATGTTGTTTTTGAAGATGGTGTTCTGTAGACACAAATAATTATTAAATTAAACTGAGTTATTTCAACCCCACAACACTCAAATACATAAAGCCATGATTGGGGAGTATCTAGCATTTTGTAATCTAAATGGCGTTTTAACAAGATGCAGGTGCCACCTCTTCGTTCATTCCTACAATATGAAGCAACTAAATTGTAATTACTAATATTAAGATTTTTTTCGGAACCCTTCTTAATAAAAGTTTCCGACAAGCATATTATATCGATTTCACCTAGTTCCCGGTTTAATTCATTTAACGTCACTTCAAGTAAATCCTGTTTACTGAGAGCACTAGCTATGTTTTGGTGAAACAGAACCAGTTTAGAGCTTTCAGTTGTTACGAAAAAGCGTATTTTTATCGTTAGTTTGCTGTAATATAGAAGATTGATTGAGATTAATTGGTCTTACTTTAGTAAAGTAATTTAGTATAGTTTTTTGTTTTAATGTTTGAGTTTTTATGTTATTTTGGACGCGGTATTTTTTGTAAGAAATGATTTGATTTTCTGTGGTGCTAGATATTCGTTTTTATAAAGTATGTAATCTATTTCAACATTAATTCTGAAGCACAATTCTTGTAAATTAGTGTTAAAGCTATTATCTAATTTTATAAATTTACAATTCTTATAATTTTTAATTAATGTCTGTATATTATAATTTAATAAATTAATATTCAAAAAAGAGTTATACAAGACATTAACAATGAAAACTTTAAAGTTTCTTAATTTATATAAAGCAGTGCCAAGTTCTGAAAATAATAGGTAAGGGTTTTTATCATTTTTACCAAAAGCCAAAATAACAATGTCATCTTTCTTCATGTTTTCTTATAGGTCGTCACAGCTGCTAAGAATGCGAGAACATGTTGCGTTTTGTTTTACCATAGTTGTAATTGTATATGGATCGTCTTTAATGTAGCTACGAGTTTTTTGGAGTTTTTTTTCGATAATCTATTTATTTGTTCATCGCCGAGGATGAATATTTGTGACTTGTTCAGCTTCGAATTTGCAACAGTCGCTCCCTCTATCTTTGCTGCTTTTTCTTATAACGTGATCTGTTGCACCTCAGTGGTATCCGGTAGCACGATGGGTATCGATAATGCATTACCCAATTCCTAGTTTGTGCTTGTGCCGGCAGATGGCGTTGATTGAGGTTCTTGGTCTGTTTGGTGTTCGTTAGACAAGAGGCGTTCTCGTCGCAATTTTGCTGATGGTGATGGTGAAGTATCTAGATTTTGTTTTTCCTTCTTCATGGGTGATGAGTAGTTATCTAGTATTAAATTTTTGTAAAAGTTTATATCTTTTTGACATTTTTGTAGTTCTAATTTAATTCCTTTCTTTTCCATATTTAAATTTTCTATCTCTTTATTGGCTGATGCTAGTTGCAGTTTCATTTCTTCTAATTGTTGTTTCAGTTCAGTCATAGTACCATTGTCTAGAAATGATGTGTTGGATAAACTTTTCATGGTTGAGTCAAAAATATAAGATTCATCTAGGCTATCCGAGCCTGAATTATTGAATCTTGATCTGTCTATGGATTTAGACCTCTGAAAACGGCGTCTCTGAGTAATGTTATCTAGATCTCGTGATGGATTCATTTTTATTTATATTTCTTTTATATTTCTTTTATTTTTTTTGCAATGCAGTTTACTGTGTTATTATAAGTCGCTGTTCGGTTCTCTATTGCAAATAAATAGTGAAACAAATATATATATTTTTTTACCAAAAAGAAAAAAAAATGATAATATTTTTTCTTCGCCTGGGATCGATCTCGGGGTCTGTTGTTCTAAACCCACTACATGCGCCCATAGACCACGCAATCGGATACAAGTTTGACGAAATTAGCAATGGTATGTGTATCCCTCATTGGTTTGTGTCTCGGATATTAAGTTGAAAAGATTTCATTGCATTGATGTTTTGGGTTATATAAAATACGCCTTTAATTCGGAACGTGTATTACTGTTGGATTTCTATGCACACCATTAATGTGATTGATGTACACTTTAATGAATTAATATTGGATCTTCTGATTAATATCACGATAACTTCTGGTGCACTTTTCTTGGTAGTCTTTTCATAAATTTCACTGCAAACACTGCCGAACTCGCTTTACAACGCAATAAATATATTTATACAATTGTTACTGCGCAAATCGCGACTTAAATATTTATAAACAAATGAATTATACGGAGCCGATGTTAACGTGTGGACAGTGGCGCCACCTCCCTTATGTCGATGGTGCTGATGGTTAACGCGCTCTTTGCACTTCGGAAGGCACTTAAGCCGTTGCTCCCGGCTATGCAGCTGGTTATTGGTTATTGTTAACAACTCACTAATAATGCTATTAATCAGTTATTAACAATAACCACCCACGTGGTAGTTTTTAGTCCATTTCCCAGTGGTATTTCCATGCAAAGGGATGGTTAAACCTAAAAAAAGCTGGTGATACTCACTCCAGCAGTCCCTTGACTAGCACGCGGTTCTTAGTCCTGGACATCTGCGCGTCGAACGGCACCTCGTGGAACTGGTTGATGGAGTTGGCGGCGGCGGAGACCAACCCCGTGCCGGCGGCGCACAGCGCGAACGTCGTCAGCTCGAACGGCGCTGGCGCGAGCGCGTAGCCCGCCATCGACGTCAGCACCACTAGAGCTGTAAGGAATAGACAAATCTGTGTTTGTGCTACAATATAAAACCTTTGTGAATATTACTAGATTATGTCCTAAGGTATGGGAACAGGGAAAAGGCAGCAGAGGATTTTGTTCTCTATTTTTATTTTTATTTGTCACATTGTGAAATTATTATCATAACATAACAAGCAAATCATAATATAAAACTTTAAAAGACATTGAAGTTAAGTAATTTTTACAATGTTAAGTATTGACTTATTTAGTACATTGCATAAATTGCAATGATTAACCAAATTTAAATATCAACTTAGTTGTTCTTAAACCAGACACAATAGAATTTCGATTGTTCTATGGCACTGTGGACTCTTACATTCAAGTATCTACCTTAGGCTTCTTCCTACTTTAACAGGCACATTAAGCCCCAATTGGCATCAGTTGTGAGATGGTAGTTGTTTAACCTTTTTACCGCCAACAACTTCTATAGAAGTTCGAAATTTTCGTGCCGCCCACGCCAGCACTTCTATAGAAGTTCTTCTTTGTACCTACTTTATTAAAATACATTTATACGTTGGCGTACAGCGGGACATCGCGTGCAGGATAGTTGGGCGGTGAAAAGGTTAAGCCCGCCAACCTGCATTAAACCAATGTGGTATGTATATAATTGCCCAATAGTGAGACATTTATAGGCTGCAGCATATGATGGATATATAAAGTAAAATAACATACTCACAGGTCAATCGGAACTTTGACAACATCATACAATATTGTCCCACATTGTTTTTTCTATCCAAGGACGGGGTCTCTTTCCACACTCTTGTGTCTTGCTGGACATTTTTGCCTTTCTTCACAGTAGCTGTTGTTTGTATTTGTGTTGTGAGAGCCTTAGTGTTCCAACATTGTGAAGTAGATATCCGTGCTATGTGTTGGGCAAGTGTGCCATTCTGTAAAAAAATATGAATATGGGAATCTATAGTAAAAAAAACATATGTTTGTATAAAATTGAGTCATTTGACTTTTGAGTAAAACAGAAGCATCAGTTTGACGCTAATGAATTATCCAGTTTCACAACTTCCAGGTGTTTAACACATTTAAAACTTTACCTCTGGTCATATGATATGTTTGATTGTCTTACACCTTTAAGGGGATTATTTTTCAATTGTATTTAAATTTAATTTGTTTTCATATATTAGATTATTAGCTTTAGATTGATAGATAGATAGATAGATAATACTTTTATTGCAACACTATAAAACATAAACACGTTCAAAAGAAAAACAATAATAATTTATTTATTTATTTATTTTATTTTTATAATATTACAATTAGGCGGTCTTATCGCTTTCAAGCGATTTCTTCCAGACAAGCAGTCGGATGGAGAGAGCTAATTAACTTTAAGATCAGAGGTGAAACTATGAAAACATGCATGGTTGGTACATGCTGTGGCTTACTTTAATTAAGATTTGTGTTTAGCTATAAGTTTTGATTATTTTTTTTTATTTAATGTATTGATACAAGCTTTGTTGGAAGTCCTTACCCATTTAATCCGACCAAGTGTTTGTGTGTTGTTGTAAATAAAACTCTAAAAGTATTACATTAGGGTACATCTATATAATACTTTTAGGGGTGTTATAACATCCTGTTGAAGCAAGTGAGTTAATAAAATAAATAAATTACCCTTTATAGGTATAAGAGAAACGTACATTAGGATGCAACCATCATCATTGCTTAGGCCTATAAATCCAGACAGTCAAATATAAAAGTATATTATATTGTTTCAAATAATTTTTTATAATTACCCCAATTTTAAGCAGCACAGATTTGGTGGAAATTCCTTTAGAACCATGTTTTAGGCAAAATGTGCAGTGGAGTACTTTTATGTAGGACATAATTGGTTTCATTGGGTGATCACATCATCCTAAAAAGACAAAAGAACTTATTATTTTTTAATTTATTATTTTAGACATCAAAATACACTTAAGGTCTTTGTAAGGTAAATCTATAAGGTATTTAATCTATGAAACAAGGTATCCACTTAATCTTTATTATAGGTACAGTAATTATCGACTTAGTTTTTCTTAAACCAGACACAATAGAAATTCAATTGTTTTATGGCACTGTGGTTACATTGGGAGTCCAAGTATCTACACCTTGAAGTATACTGTAATTACTTATTATCCATTCAAATATAGTTAAAAATTGGTAAAAAAAAGTTCTCACCTTTAATTTTACATAAGTTATCTCTAATGCTACGGCCACAATATCGCGATATCGCGAACATTTGCAGTTTTCACGACAAGCAATAATTACATATTTGACTGTGTTCTGAAATGTGACTATTGCTTGGCCCGACTTGTCGTGAAAACGGAAAATGTTCGTGATACCGCGATAGTGTGGCCGTAGCTTATTATGAGGTATAAAGATACCTGTTAATAAGTTGTGTCACAAAATGATAATGCCTATTTTCGCATGCAGCTATAAACAGTTAACACTTACAAAATTCAAAGAAAGATTTGTCAAAACAACTTGATAAGTATTTTGTAAATGTAAACATTTTTGTGATTTAGTAGAGGTATTTTAAGTAATAACTATTTTAAAGTTTACCCACAACACATGGTTGCAGTCACGGTTATCACAGAATCCATATGATAACAATAAATAGGCAACGTAGATAGTTACATAATTTATTGTTTTGAGTCACAATTATGGGATCTACATGGTATCAGCTGCAAAATACATTTTGACTTGAGTATTATTTTGTACAGAGTAAAAGTCTAAGAAAATTATACTCACTTAAGAAGTTTAACTTAAAATAAATAACTATAAAACATTCATGTATCACGTTAGTGAAAAATATTATAGATAAAAAGGACAAACTAATACATATTTTGAGGTTATTCAAGTAACCCCGTATGAAGGACGTCCATGATCTGACGTTTTACTTTTTAATATTTATTCGGTATAGCTTTAGTTATTTATTATTCTAAGATTCGGTACCAGTCTCGCGTATCGGTACCTATTAATTTAATAGGTTTCTGACATGGATAAAAAAGGAAACGCAGATAATGCGAGAGAAAATTCTTTGCCGATTAGCGCTCAGTGACTTTATTGTTATTCTCCGTTACTTACTACAGCAACATACGTCACAGTCACAGTAGTTTCAACCGTTGGTATAATAACTCTAGGAGTTTCAACAAGTTATCGATATTTGAAGCTGAAAGATCGATTACTATTCTAATAATAAATAGAGTTATAATAAGAGATTCAGAAGCATTTTCCAAAAAAGGTGTACCCCCCCAACTTTTGGGCTGTCCCTTGCGTTTGAAGACTAATAAAGCCCGGCTACTAATATATATTATAGCGAGACATATTACGATTATATCCATAGTAATCTTCGAGCAACCATAGACGGAGCTATAATTTATATTTCTATTACGTCACCAAAATATGTGGACAGATATAGCAAGAAATATTAATATTATATTAAGGTTATGGTATACTCGACCGCGGACTTAATGAGGGCAAAAGTATATATTATAGTATAGCTACCGTGTGTGGTGGATTGTTATAATATAATATATAGCACATCATATTAATATATAATTATAGCTAAGTCTGTGACGGGCTTAACAAGTAAATTTTTTATCTGGCTAATATTTTAATGTTTTGAAAGCACTATACACATTGTAAACAATTTTACTACTTTGTGTTATATTTTAAATAATGACCATTTTTAAACACCAAGGTGTCAATTTTTGGCATGGCCCCCACTTACGTTCCTAAATATTACTAGAGATTCTGTTTTTTTATGTACTGGGGTAGCATGAGTTTTTGGTGTCGTTTGAAAATACTTTGAGTTGTCTATCGTCACCGGTAGTTAATAATTTAAGTCATAATTTCATTTAAATATAGTTTGATTTTCAAAAAAATCGTAAAAGTGGTATCGACCGGACATGTCGGTTTTGTCACGCTTAAAACTGCCATAAAAAATTACGAAGACTATTTTAGTTTTTGAAATGGCAACATCGACGTTTACATTCATCACTGATCGTCATTCTAAAAAAGCTAGTGGTCAAATACCTCTAATAAAAACAGTGGCGGTAGCCAAAGTAACGTTAAGAAAATGATAGCGAAGTTCGAAAAGAATAAAATGTATGGGATTGGCATAAGATTGACCACGTGATTTATCGCGGCTTATGTCAATCCCATACATTTTAAGCATCGATTAGACCATCCGATAAACAGGACACTAACTCACATAGGATCCTGAATTAGGATGGTGTAATCGCTGTTAGTCAGTTAGTGTCCTGAGTAAGGACGATCGGAAGAGCCCGACGACGGCCCTATCTCCTAACTAGTGTCCTAACTAGGATAGTGTAATTGCAGTGAGGAAGTAAGGCCGCTCAGTCGCCGCGCGGCATTGCATACGAGAGGGTATCATGTCGTCTGTCGCAGAGTACCTACCTACCTTCTTTGTATCGAAAATGTCTTCCAATAAAGAGAACCTTCTCTTTTCTTTCTCAACCGCAACAATAAAAACATTTCTTTTTTAAATATATTAGTCAACAATCATCACCTACATACATTGTTCTGATTCTAAGTTAAGTAGCTAAAGCACTGGTTTTATGGAAATCAAAAGCAACGAACGGTACCACAACCACCCAGACCCGACATAATATCGAATGTTCGTTTTCGACATTGACCCGACCGGGAATCGAACCCGGGACCTAGGAGTTAGCGCCGCTCAAAGTCCGGTGTGCAAGCCAATTGGCTACTGAGGTCGTCAATTAAAAAAAAATTGGAAAATATGAGAACAAATATATGAAAGGGGTTTTTCCATGACATAATTATATTGATTTTATATATTATGTGACTGATTGAACATCGAACTTTGCATCGTACACTTGCATTACTGCACTACAGTATAGTACTTTTTCAAGTTTACGCAGGTAGGTACAGACTCTGTATACCTACCTACCTAAAGTCTAATCATTAATTCACTGGAGTAAACTGACAGAGGCTAATGTCACATTGTAAAATTATGTTGCTATATTTATTGTACTAGTGATGCGTTTCGTTCATTGTCATTCAGATATAGGAACGATTATTGTAAAAAGATACTTAATTAATTTTAATATAGGTAGGATTATGAATGTCTTTTTGTACCGAGAAATTTTACGGACTTCTTGCAGGGAAAATGAAGAGTCATGTCTGCGGTTTTGTTTATTTTCTAAAATTTGTGTTATGTCGAATATTAATGTGAAATAATGGTGTCTATGACCTTAGCCGGATCCTCAGGGAACAAACTACACTTAAAAATAAGAATAAAAAAAGAGATATTTCACCAGACAGTTTAGTTGTCAGTGTTTGTTTTGCTTTGGGAGCTGTTATTATACGAAAATTTTGGAAGTATATTGTAATTGGACTAGATGAAGTATATCACTCATCTAGTTCATCTAGTTCACTAGGCTCAGTACTTCAGTAGTCCCTCTGTCATTAAGTTCAATCGCGTCATTTCATTCGTTTAGTTCAATCTGTTTCGTAGTTCTAATGATTAGATAGGAGTAATAAAATTACCGTCAGAGCGACATGAGACAAGTTGCTTTTTTCTAGTATATTTTCTTGTATAAAAATTATCACATAAAAATAGCATTGTAAGATGCAAAATTAAAAAGTTATAATTAAATTACTCTCCTTCAGTGAAGTGTGAACTAAATGAAGTACTGAAGTAATTGGGAGCCGAATTAACAAGTGAAGGAGATATACTTGCTAAGTGGACTAGTCCAATTGAAGGATTCATTCATTAACGACACATCTCTATGTCTGACGACGACGAATAAAAATATATCCATTGCATTTTTGTTTAATATTATATAATTCGAGTAATTCGCCTTTTTAAAGTGATCATTTATTGGCCTATAAAGGTACCAATGCTAATATTTTTATATCGATTAAACAAAACTGGCATAGGAGAATTCTTAATAAAGTAAATAAAATGAGTAGTGTGATTTGATTCAGGACGTAATGAGAATGAATGGGTAAGTGATTGATCAGTGATTGATGAGTCAATCTTCATGTCACAACACTATTTTCTGTTCATCAAAAACTGGTAACACCGTAAACGTCAGATTACTCCAGTGAATTAATGATTAGACTATACGTAAACTTGAAAAATCGTGACACCAATAATAAAATACAAGTAATAATATATAAAATCTTCCTCTAAAAGATCTAAAATGTTCATGTTAGATAGTTTGTTTCTTAGTAGTAGATACCTAGTTTTTAGCCCAACACTTTCTTATTTTTTTTTTACGCCCGCTATTACAGCAAGCGCTATGCCAATTTTTTAAAAGATAGCGCGGGTGCCATGTTCAACGTTCCGTACCCGACTGAGTTAGTGCCACCGATTTAAGACAGTGTAAACAGGACGCTTTTACTGCCGTCCTAACTAGTCTCCCGACTTAGTGTCCTGTTTATCGGATGGTCTAATCGATACTTTATTCTTTTCGAACTTCAGTATCGTTTTCTTAATGTTACTTTGGCTAAGCCTACCGGTATGTTTATGAGTTATGTGAGTGCCACGGGCGTCAAGATTTCTTCTGTCGATTTAGAGACATATTCTCTACTTATTCATGTTAGTTTACATGATTTGACTGTTTTTACAAGATGAACAATATCCTAATCTTACCTTTGACAATAAACGTTGGTAAATGTTTTCGCCAGAATATATTTTTTAATATAAAATGGTAGAAGAACACCACGTCGGTTTTGCGACATTTTGCTCCGTGACCTACAGGCTGACCAGCAAAATCGCATAACTGACACCATAAAGCTGAGGAGACTACATGTAGGTAACTATCTCTGTTAAATTTTTAATTTATTCATACGTAAGGCAATAATATTATTACTGAGCTTTGTTATTAAAAAAAAAAACAATTCTCATTAAGGATTGGTTATTGAATAAACAATAAAAATTAATATACTTAAGTACTTGTATAATTCTTGATTTTATTTTAACTATGAATATTAATGGGTTTTCTCTTAAGTATACTTAGCCTTAGAAAAATTCGTTTGTCGGTTTTGCGACTGTCTCCCGTTTTGCGACAAGGAAATTTAAGTTTTGTTTTTACCTATTTTTAATATGAAAAGGTACAAATAATGTTAATGCGTTAATAAAAGTGTGTTTAATGTTCCCAAATACAATAATTACTTTGCTAATTAATCTACATTTTATTGTTATAACGTAAAAGTTAATAAAGGTTATTAAGCGTCACTGTGACAAGCCGAACTTAAAATTTGCGTAAAATTGTATATATTGTTTCTGTGACTAATTCTTTAATTATGACAAATCTTTATAACACAATTAGAATATTTTGTACGTCTTGTGCGTCTTTCTTCGTAGTAAATAAATAATTGGCTTTTGAGATAGTCGCACTGTCATTTTTTTCCACAGTGCCAGTTTAATGTAATGAGTTCTCGTAAAATAGAATAATCTTCAAGCAAATATATATATTTTCATAAACAATCATGTAGGTCATCTTTATAATATCCAAATCAAAAAAATATTTAAAAAAATGTGATACTTAAAATAAATAAAAAAAAAAGAATTAAATAAATTAATTACCATAAGTTCAAGCCATGGTACACTTTTTTGGATTTTTTTTAATAGTAATATTTACCAAAAGCATTTGACCACTATTTTAACACACTATGCGGGACCTGCGTCCCGCATTGTCTTAGCATTCGGATTTTATATTGATAATAAACTACAAAAATAATATATTTTTTTATTAATTTAGTTAGAAGTTTATAAGAAACCAATAATTTCTGTTATTTCGATAAGAGTAAATCTTTTGTTATTTTTCTTGCTGGCAATACAACATTGTGGCCTAATGTTGCGTGGTAATTTTAACTACCAAAAACATGGGTAAAGATGAAGTCATTCAAATGTTTGTATTTTTATAATGTGCTTTATGTTACATTGTGGTAATTCTAAGGTCTAAATAGAATTAAAAAAAAGAGGTGTTAAGAAGGTTCTCATTTCCAATAAAAGAATATAATACCCCGTAAAAAATATAATAAATTATCAAAGCCAAAAATATTGTCAACCCTATTAAGCTGTCGTGTCAGGGAACCGGAGTTAGCTTAGATTATTTAACAGAGAGGCCTACCCTCAGAACAATAATTTAGTTATTATTCTGAAGGCCTACCTACCAATTTTAATAATTGTCAACTTTACAAAGGTTTAATACTATGATGTCATTATGCTTATTGTGTTAAGTACCTACTGGCTTCTAAAACGTCAAGACGGAAAAAATGTTATGTTGTCAATTTCAAATCTTCTCGATATTCTACAATTGTTTCGTGTTTTTCCCGTTTTTTTTCTTCTGTTCTTATACAGGCTGTTTGGTAATACCTGTGCAATCCCGAATATGGCAAATAGGGTACCGTTCATAGAACCCCGGAAAACTATGAGCATAACTGAAAACACCCGATGGCCGAAATATTATTAAGATTCTTTGTAACCAAGTAAAATTGTAGTGACAAGACAGCCCAAGGTCAAGCTTATACGTTGTGTTTGGTCGTCAACCTCATAGTGAAACATGAACAGAAGTTGAAACATTGCAGGAATTAACAAAAATATTATAATAAGATAAATTAGAGTTTATTTTTGGAAAAGTAAATCTGAGTAAATTTGATTTTGCATGTTATCACAGTGTTCTTTATACTTGGTTGCATGGCTATGTTTCGGGAATAGACACCTTTTACTAAACACCCTGTAGACCATGCTTTTGAGTGTTTATATCTGAACTATTTTGCTAAGTTGTATTCGTTAACTCAATTTTGAATAAATGCTTAAAGCTTAAAACATACAATATTTAGTTGATAAACGCGGATATTGAGATGGTGGAGAGAAAGTAGACCCTTAACTGAGATTTTTGACACTTTCAATATAACTATTGTCTTAAGTTATAGCGATACACAATTTAGTAGTTGTTAAAGTGGAATTGGGGTATCTCAAAAGTTCTTTGTGGTAACACAGTTTTTTTGTTTTTATTTTGATTCGATTGATATTCGAACACGGAAGTGGTTTCGTATGTTGACGCTCGCATTGCGAAACATGTCTTATTGCTTTTTTATAACTTTATAAAAATGTCTAAATTATGGTGAACGATTAGTCGGCCCCGCTACAAGGAAAGCAGACTCTGAAGATGGCCTCGAGGGGTGACAAAGGGAATGGAAATGGCGAAGAGCAGATCGTTGAGGTAAATCGATATGGCCTACATTTTTTGACAGCTATGTAAACTTGACCTGGGTATTAAATGAGTTTAAAATGGTATGATGATTACAGACGTTAGCTGAAGTGTTCCGCTGCTTCATATGTATGGAGAAGCTGGTGGATGCACACCTATGTCCACACTGCTCAAAGCTGTGCTGCTATGCTTGCGTGCGGCGATGGTTGACGGAGCAGAGGTCCCAGTGCCCTCACTGCCGAGCAGCCTTGCACCTGCACGAGCTGGTTAATTGTCGCTGGGTTGAGGAAGTCACGCAACAGATCGAAACCATGCAACAGACCAACTCAGCAAGTCAACGAGAAAACTTTAGGGACAGGTAATTATGAGCGTTTTAAAATTAATCTAAGCAACAAATTTCAAATTAAAATCTTTTTATTCTAAATGAATTTTAAACAAAGTATTATTTTTTATTATTGTGATTTAATATTAGCATACAATTTTTTTTCTTTCAAAGTTTATGGGAACACTACACATTGAAGTGAAACAACTTTTACGGATTTACTCGCATTTATTTTACACATTACTTTTAATTAATGTTTATCCTGAGACCTGATTATCATACTAACCCATTATACCTGTTGTATCAACTATATATTTGTGTACGATAAATTAATCAATAAAAAATTTAAGATCAAATAATAAAAAGCAAAAGTAATTCAAAATAATGCTCATATTTACAACTATGTCTTGTTATAAATAAATAAATATGCCTAAATGTAATTATATGTTTTTAACCTTTTTACCGCCAACAACTTCTATAGAAGTTCGAGATTTTCGTGCCGTCCACGCCAGCACTTCTATAGAAGTTCTTCTTTATATCTATTTTACTAAAATACATTTATACGTTGGCGTACAGCGGGACATCGCATGCAGGATAGTTGGGCGGTGAAAAGGTTAATATGTTTTGAAGTAAGAAATGGCACTTTTCATTAAGCAAATAATTAAACTTTTTTTCTTTAAATTTCTTGACTTGTAGCCCTTTTATCTTCTTTTTTTAAGAAAACCAAAAACAGAGTTAGTCCTCCCACTTAAAGGTGTTGTTAAGCATCTTAGCTAAAAACTTCTGGTATAAAACTTTTTGAATTTTTTTAGTATGTTAATAAAGTAAACTTATTAATTTCTCTTGAAAATTGCCACCCTCTTCTCAAGTATGTTGTTTTCTAGACTTTTATGTTACAGAAAATTCTCTATTTTAATACAAAATAGCAACCCGCCCCGGCTTCGCATGAGTGCACCCGTGCGATACTAAATATACTACAGAATGTCTTTCTATACAACATTCACAACTTTTTTGCCATTAGACAATACAAACATGTTTTCTTTAGAGGTTACTCTTGAAAGAGCGACATATAATTGGCCATGTGAAAAACACTAAACACTCAAATCTAAGCTTGCATTCATTTAAGTTACATGCTGTAAAGGGCCATATTGATCTATACAGGGTATGAAAAGAAGCTAAACGAAAAACGCGAATTGTTCCCATCATTACTATTACTTTCTTGTATCGAGCCATACCTGGGAACCTGATAGTTAAGGAGTTATTGAGGAACAAAGTCAAAACTTCTTTTAACGGTTTTTGCGGAATCTGTTCAAAAAAGGTTATTAGTAAATTTTCTTCTAAAGGAACATTAGTATTTTTCTTCCATTTTCAATTAAAAAGAGAAGTTTTAAGTCACAAACCGCAATGAATGTCGAAGGCACACAATGATGCGGCGGCTCGCGGCCGGCCGCCTCGTATCGTGCGCTACATGCACACTAAGTTGCACGAGTTCCATTGTGTGTCATAATAAATAACACCTGTTTTTGATACCCAAAAATAAAAGTTGTTTCCCAGCATTTATTTTTACTTAATGTTTCTTAGTTTGATGTACACTATGCGTATACTACGGCTTCGGTAAGGGTTTTTTCATACCCTGTATTAAATGCACAATGTATTTAAGGTACTTAATTTGATAAGGATTAATGCTGTATTGCTTAAAATAGCTTCGTAAATAAGCCATTATTTCTCGTATAGGATAAAAAATTATTATTGTGGGTTATCCCTAAGAGACCATCACGGACATTTTTGTAGACCTTTTTATGGTTTACAAAACGGTAGTACATTATTTTGATCTATCTCGTAGGGTTCCACCAGCGTTTACAATATAAGCGCAAAAAAATGTGAAACCTGTTAAAATGATCTGTGTTTCTCTACTATATTATGCATGTATTTATACATGTAAACCTTCCTTCTGAAAAACCGCATTAAAATCTATTGCGTAGTTTTAAAGATCTAAGCATACATACATACATAGGGACAGACAGACAGCGGGAAGCGACTTTGTTTTATACTAATGTAGTGATTAAATAATATTTAACTGGAGATCGCTTATAAATAAATACATTTTCATATTACTGGATTTTTTAAAAATATTGACGACCTCCTTAGTCGATTGGTTTGTACACCGGTTTTCATGGTGTCGCCATCTCTGAGGTCCCGGGTTTGATCACCGGTCGGGTCAATTTAGAAATTATTGTTTTTCTAAATTGTCTCGAGTCTGGGTGTTTTCTATGTATAATAAGTATGTATTTAAGTATTTTAAGTATGTTTATCCGTTGTCTAGTAACCATATTACGAGTTTCATAACGAAGCTTCTCTTGGGCTAGATAATTGATGTGAGTGTAGGAAAAAAAATAAAAAAATAAAATAGGAAATCTAAGTAAGAAATTAAATAGTTACTTAGCGAACGGCTACAAGCCTTCACATCCAAAATAATTAAATAATCCTGTACCTATGTATATAATAATCCTGTATCTATGTAAGTTATAACTTACAATGGAAAAATAAAACCAAACTTTATTCCAATTTAATAATTCTTAAATTTTTTTGGAGCTTCATCAGCACTGATCAAGATGAACGGGCAAATTTACCTAAACTAGCAGATAAGACGAGAGTGGTTAAAACCACCAAAACTATTTCTGGGATCTGAGCTTATGATATACAAAATGTTGGTGGATTATGTTATATATCTTATCTTATCGGCAACTTAAGGTAAATTAGCCCCTTCCGTTTCGATCAATGTTCATCAGTTAACTTGAAATGGGAATGCTTGAATGCTTGCTTGCTTGAGAATGAATGCTTCTTTATAAAGATTATAAGGTAAAGTCTTATAGTAGTAACCTGCTAGTATCCCCTAAATTTTTTTTTTTGTTGTACAGATGTCCAACCCACCAAGAGAAGCTAACAGTGTACTGCTGGACCTGCCGCCGGTGCATTTGCCACCAATGCGCACTGTGGGGCGGCACCCACACGAGCCATACGTTCAAGCCGCTGGAGGAAGTGTACGAACAGCACGTGACGCAGATACGCGACGAGGTGTCGCAGCTGCGCCGCCGGCTGATGGAGCTCATCAGCCTTGTGCAAGACGTGGTGAGTAATCATCATCATCACCAGAATCACCATCACCACTTCATTTTATATCCCCACTGCGGGGTACGAGACTTTCCTTTGGATAGATAGGGAGAATGTGCCTTAAACCACCGCGCGATTGCGATGCGGATTAGTGGTGTTTAACGATTGCTAATGCAGCCGGGGCCAACGGCTTCACGTGCCTTTCGAAGTACAAAGGAGCTCGAGATGATAAATTTATTGATCATCCATCAGATGACCAGCCTTTGCGAAAGTTGCTTCTTCAGGAATCGCAGACAGGACACATTAACCACTGCGCCATCGAGTTTCTTGATGTGGTGTTAGCAGCAGATAGCAGATGTTATCTCAGTCAGTCAGGGGGTAGATTTTTACCTTGAATCCAAATGAATGAAAGTTACCCTAATACCAAGTTCTGCCGACAAGCATCATTTTTTGCCGCACTGCCGTATTCCTGTTTAAATACTACTGGGTACTAGATCATCAGCCTCGCCCAAAACTTATAAAGTGACACCTTTAAGAGTTGGTAAATCCATATGTCTTTTTCAATTAGCATTATTTTTTAGGAACGCAACGTGGAGTCTGTAAGGGCCGCTAAAGACGAGCGCGTGCGGGAGATAAGAAACGCAGTGGAGCTGATGATATCCCGCCTAGACTCCGCACTGAAAGCCAAACTGCTGACGCTGATGGGCCAGAAGAACAGCCTCACACAGGAGACTGAGCAGCTCGAGCATTTGCTGCAAGAAATAGAACACCAACTGCACGCAAGCACGAGGTAACATACGAATACTTTTAGTTACTTTCATGCAACAATACTCTATACAGCATAATGCAGATGAAACCTATTCTGTACTTATGAATATATTCAAGCAGCTCTATATGCTGCAAGTAATAGAACATCAAGCAAGCACAAGGTAAATCTTACCCAATCGTGCCCCCAACCACAATAAAAGTGTGAGCAACGAGCACTTTAAAAACAAACTCATGTACTCACAATGAAAGAGTGTGGACGTGCTATCATTGTGATACAAAAGGTTCCGATTTTAGGCAGTGTGATTTGGAGATAGGACCTCTTTTACAATAACAGGAATATTGTTCGCTCTCTTTTTGATATTTGGTCGTTTTATGATGATGCTGAGATCAAATATTATCTGTTGCTTGTTATGTTCTGTAGTTATGGTTGAGAGTAAAACAGCAAAAGAGCACTGGTTTCTTCTTCATAACTGTGTACAGTTTTGGGCTTTAAACTTTAATGCTTACAGTATTTTAATGTATGAACATTTTTCTTCCTTTTCCAGATCCGAGCTAATCGCTAAAAGTGGTGAGCTTTCTAAGATGATCCATCAAGTCAGAAAGAAACCAATGGCTAGTTTTGTGACGGCGCCCGTACCGGCCGATTTCCATAGGCAAGTACCTTACAAATGAGGTTTTCGTTATAATAAGTTAGTATTCATTCTTTATTTAAAAACTAAACTTTATTAAATTTTTTTAAATCATAAATGAAGTTTACCTTATCTATCACCAAACTCCTTGTTATTTCCTATGACAGTGAAATCGTGCCGAGTTACGACAGCAGCACGTTCCCGCTAACGAACTTCACTCAGCTCCAACACGCGGCGGCGCCGGTGTACTCCGCGCCTCTGCACGTCAACGGGCTGTGCTGGAGGCTGAAGGTGTACCCGGATGGCAACGGAGTCGTAAGAGGGAACTACCTTTCAGTTTTCTTGGAACTCAGCGCCGGTCTGCCTGAAACCTCTAAGTAAGTCATGTTCTCCTGGTACCTAAAACGAATGAATTATGTCAACCAGGAGAATATTAATTGTATGCCACTACTTTCTGGTGGATACTCTATCTAGTATGTGACATAATTTATGTATGACATCGGTTATAGATTATTCATATGATATATCGATATCAGAACGTGATGGCATATCCTCACGTTTTCATAATCCATAATTTATTATATTAAAAAATGCTATTTTCTACTTAATTGCTTTACACAAAATTTGCAATTTTAAATATCACGTTTTGGTACACCCTATATTTGAAAAGTTTCATAGGAGCTTTGATCTAATGCATTATCCCCAATGTTTGACATAGTTAAATAACTTTGCATTTATTATTACAAGCACTGCTAAATTAAGGGTAGGCAAGAGGTGAGTTATCATCACATATTATATTTTAATTGAAAGACTGCAAAGGCATGCAATTGTGTTTTTTATTATATATCATTAAGTGCCTTACAAATAAACAATGAATGAGGTCAGAATAGAAATTGTGTTTTGTCTCTTTGACTCTAATTTGAAATGACGTTTTTACATGACAGGAACAAAACACGGACTTTATATTCGGACCTTACTCTTTGTCTATTTGTAAGGGGCTAAGTATGTAATTTTACAATGTATCTGTATATAGTTTCAGTAATTGTTAACTGCCTGTGTTTATCTTCGAAGATGAAAGAAAACTTGATAGATAACCTTTTTATCGCTTACTAGGCGCACCATATTTCATAAATAATAACATGCAATTATGTTAATTAATAATATATTTTCTTTATCTGACAATAAATCTAAAACATGTGGTGTTGGGATGATAATATATTATCTTCTCAAGAAAACACTTTATATCGTAGATATACTTGTATGATTAATAAATACCAAAACAAAAGTAGTGACTGGGGCATCATTTGACTTTCACGAGCTAAATGGGACTCCCAATTTTCTTTTACGAATAAAGAAGACGATCGTTCTATTAAATCCATAGAATTTAGAAATGGCAAAAAGCAACGGAGACAGGGTCCTGCATGCCTTTTTAAGTATTCTCCTAGCTCAGAGAATATGTCACTATAGTAGACTCTTAACAGATTGGTTGAGTGAATGTAAATAACTCATTCTGTTAAATTCATATAACTATGGTATGTCAAAAAGCAACGGAGCAAAGGTCCTGCATGTCCGTTGCAAGTATTCTTCTAAAGGAATATGACACCTCACCAACATAACACAACATAATATACTATCTTATCTTAAGATCTTATTTTATGATCTTAAGATAAGATAGTATACACTTTAACAGATCGGCAAGATGAGCATTTGTGAACGTAAAAAACTCATTACCAGATTTCGATTATTATTCTTTATTATGTAATTACTAAATACCGTTTGTTACTGTAACACAACCACGCACCGTAACAAGCTCATGCATTATTCATTTCATTTTCTTATTAAATTATGTTATATGTAGGACAATTCTGTTTACCAACGATTATGTTAATTAACCAGTGTTTTAAAAGTAATTGCGTAAATGACTAACATTGAGTCATGATTTAATAAAATGTGATAAAAATCACTTTGAGTGCCTCCTGTCTTCATAATAAGTTGTTTCTGATGTGAAATACTTACATACTTTTTTATTATTTTTCCATTCGCAATATTTATTTAGTACTAGTTGCCATTTGCGGTTTCACCCGCGTGGTTCACGTTCCCGTGGGAATATCGGAATAAAAAGTATCCTATGTGTTATTCCCGGTTATAAACTATCTGTATGCCGAATTTCATCCAAATCCATTCAGTAGTTTTTACGTGAAAGAGTAACAAACATCCATACTTACAAACTTTCGCGTTTATAATATTAGTAAGATTAGACATAGTATCAATTTATTGCTATCTATTGATTATTTCGAAAAATTAAACTATTTTTTTAATTTTAGGTAACGTCTACGCTTTGCATCCTTACATTACATTCGACCTGTGTCCTGATTCTCGTAACAAAAATCGTAACGATATCGTAGCGACTTTGTCGTTAAAACAATTTTCATACTAACATCCGATTTGAAAGTTGTTCGAACGAAGCTCCAACCAACCGTATGTGGTAGATCTGAGTACGGGTGGTCGAAACTTCGTTCGAACGACTATAAAATCGGCTCGATTGATGGATGTGAATACGAAAATGGTTTCAACGACTAAGTCGCTACGATATCGTAAGGGTTCTTGTTACGGGTATCAGGCCAGGACACAATGGTCTGATCTGTCAATCGAGCCGATTTCAAAGTCGTTCTAACGAAGTTCCAACCAATCGTATTCAGATCTACCGTATACGGTTGGTTGGAACTTCGTTCGACTTTGAATGTTATATCAATGGTATAAGGTCGTAAATCTATTGAAGAAACTTGACAGTGTTAAGTAGACATTGCAGCAACACAATAAATCGTTGCTACCCTGCTGCCAGGTACGAGTACCGCGTGGAGATGCTGCACCAGGTGTCGCGCGACCCGTCCAAGAACATCGTGCGCGAGTTCGCGTCCGACTTTGAGGTGGGCGAGTGCTGGGGCTACAACCGGTTCTTCCGGCTCGACCTGCTGGCCAGCGAGGGGTACCTCAACCCGGACACGGACACGCTCATACTCAGGTGAGACGCTCTCCCAAATTATTGAATACTAGCGACCGCCCCGGCTTCGCACGGGTGTACTTTTTTTTTAATATAGCAAGTTACTCAGCGCTAATGTAGCATTCTAATGGTGAAAGAATTTTTTAAATCGGTACAGTAGTTTTGAGTTTATTCGTTGCAAACATACATACATACAAAGCTTTCCTCTTTATAATATTAGTATAGATTTGCTCTAACAACCCTATTAATACCAACAACAAATGTTACTCGTCATCACTCATCACCAGCTTATTATATGTTCCCACTGCTGGGGCACGAGCCTTCCCTATTGTTAGATAGAGAGAACGGGCCGTAAACCACCACTCGGGCCCACTGCGAATTAGTGCTTGTTAACGACTGCTAATGCAGCCGGGACCAACGGCTTTACGTGCCATAACAAATGTTAATTATGGAACATCCACATATACAATGGTTAATAAACACTTAACCGATGGAACTCAATACTGACATTATAGTTGCTATACCAAATGGGATGAGGCATTTGTTGTCTGATAATGACATTGTGTCTACACTTTGGGAATAAATCACCACTATATGCCCTAATAAAGGTCAGATAAATCTAAAGCAGCATAACAGAAGATTTGGATAGACAATTTGACACTTGTAGTAAAATAGCAGTTATTCTGTTTGTAATAAGAGTCGCAAACTTACATGTACATATTAACATGGCCTAACGTTTTGAAAGGTTCCAAGTGCGGCCGCCGACGTTCTACCAGCGCTGCCGCGACCAGCAGTGGTACATCAACCAGCTGATCTCCATGCAGAACCAGCACATTCTGCAGATTAATGATCTCAAAGAGGTGAGACTCAATAAGAGATTTTTGGATGTTTTGTTCAGATTAAACTTGTCAAAAAAATATAGTAATATACTGTTATAACGTTATTACAAATAAGCACAGCCAAAGTTCTTAATTTGTGTGCGCGTTATTCGTTTCTCATTTCGCGCACCTAGTTCAAAATATTTGCGTACTGTGCTCCCGCGTTCGCTCAGCTTTTAAGCTGACCTTCCCTGTCGAGTTATTTTTAAAGGATTACAACATGGAGTTCTTCAAAGAGGATATAAAAAAGTTTGATGCGGTTGGTAACGCGTGGTGTGGCTGATAGCTTTGTTTCCAAACGTCCAGCTATGGCTGGTTTTTTTAAAAGTGGGGTACGCGAACCCCTAAGGTTTTGCCATTTAACTGTAGGGGGTCTGCGACAAGATTTAAGTAATGGTAGCTGTATGATTGCGCACGCACCTTACCCGTGGATACCGACCAGGGCTGAAATTGTTCTTCATCTTTCTCAGCTCTCCGACGAACTAAAAAGGTATTTTTCAGATATTTATAATGCTGAAGAAACCCATTTACGGTCACGACCAAGAGCATACTTTATAGTTTGAGTATTATGCAACAGGAGTTATACTAGAATTGTCTAGATCTGATTTAAAATCGATGTCTTTGATTTTTTGGGCAGCTTAACAGGAAGAGTATCCTGAAGTCTCACGCAAAACGGTGAATTTCCTTTTACCCTTCGAAATCCAGAAATCGGCTTGATGCATTGACAAAAATTACTCCTAAAAAGCCCACCCATCACATTAATATCAAAAGGATATTCTTTTTGGCATTGTATTTTTATGGAAACTTTAACAGGGGTATGTGGACCCATAAGTTTGAGCAGCCCTGGGCTACGGTATCCGCTTACCATCAAAGTCAAAGTTAAAGTATTTTTTTAAATTCAAATAAACTTGAGAAAAGATCTTTTGAATCGTCCAATCATTTTTTCATCTACTACCCATTCAGGACGTCTATTTTTTAGCTGTACAAAAGAATGGGCGCCAAAAACTCTACAGCCTTAAAAGAAGTAACGCGTCCGTTATTCCCGCAGCGTCTCTCCCTGGAGATGTCTCGCAACTCGATAGCGGCGACGCGCGCCACCTCCAACATGAACGCGTCGCAGGGTGCGCCAGACGCGGACAACCCCGCGCAGAACAACCCCGTCGACGGGAACAGCCTCAGCGACTCCATCGTGTTCGGCAACCAGTGGAAGTTCAACGCCTCCAACGTTATCAACAACCAAAGATTGACTAGCCCTAGTGAGTGCAACGCTTTTGTGCTGTTTTTAAAAGGACGGAAGATTTAAGACATTTATTTCTCGAAGGAGTAAACCTGTAAGGTCCACATTATACTTATATGTCTTTTTTATGAGAACATACTTTTTTTTTTGTAACTAATTAAAAAAAGCTTGTATCTTACGAGATACTCGCGCATTTACTCGCGTTAATTTATATTTCGAATCTCTCGCAGAGTCGAGGAGAGATACGTCTCTCTGGACCACAAAGAACCCTGATAGATAAAATTATATGTAAAGTAAACGCGGGTAACAAACATTAAACTTTTTGCAGCAGAAAAGGCTAAACGGATTTATAATTTCATACATAACAGTGATAGTCAACTCGACATTAGCTGAATTCGGTTTAGCAAAGATTAGGTATGCAAAGGGTTCGCCAAAATCGATAACGATTATTAAAACATTATTCCCTCAATAAAACAGTGTAGCTTTCTAGAACAACAACAACAACAACAGCATCGTATCCGCTCAGGTATCCTGAACACGGCGATGTTCGCGGAGGACACGCGCAACAACGAGGTGGTCCCCCAGCCGGCGTACGCGTACGGCGACTACACGCTGGACCGCCGCGCGCCGCACGTGCACGCGCACGCGCACGCGCATGCGCATGCGCACGCGCTCGACGCCTGCACCAACCTGCCCTCCACCTCGCGGTATGTACGCTGTAATGTAAACGTATGCAGTGTTGCCAACATCAATTTAAAAATTCCGCTAAATGTAATTTTGATCAAGTGATGATTTTTTTTTTGTGCGTGATCGAAGCCGCTCCCCAGGACATACCGAGGCAGGTGCACTACCAACTATTCTATAGTGCGTGGCTCTGTCCAACCCGCCGAAATTATGTATATTATCGTATAAGTATATTATGTATATGGTATAAGTTAGGGAGCTGATTCTCAGGTATTTGTGTCAATTAAGTTTAAATTTATTGCATAATTATGTTTATTGTTGCAATGTCTTTGCAGGGCCATGTTTAGGATTTTATACTGTTATTGTAAAATCTTTGTACAACATAACGCGACATATATCTATGACAATCTATTCATACTTTGTGAGCCAAAGAACCTATAGTCAAACACAGATTAGGTATCTATTCCGCGCTCTGCTTGTTAGTAAGACCTCTAGCCTCTTACAAATAAACAAAGAATAAGGTCCGAATAGTTATTCCGTGTTTTGTTCCTGCCACTTAAACGTCATTTCAAATTAGAGTAAAACAGACAAAACACGAAATAACTATTCGGACCATATTCTCTGTTTATTTGTAAGGCACTTAAATTATAAATAAATAAATTCTTTGGTTTCCAGGTCGGCGAACTCCCTACACGCCCCGGGCGCGGATAACTTAGCCTTGGTCAGCCTCCATACGCTGCTGAGCGCCGCCGCCGCCCCCGCCCGCGTTCCCGCCAAGCCCGCCAAGCAACCGCGCCCCGCCAAGGACGTGCCCGCCAAGGACGCGCCCGCGCTGCAAGGTCAGGGGACAAACTGCCTTGGTTATTATAGTTAACAACGTGCTGGCACTGCTCACTGGTACTGCCCACTGGCGCCCACTGGCAGGACCGCGAACTCCCTACACACTTAAAAGCATTTGCCAGTCAAAGACCTGCCCGTTCTGCAAGGTCAGGGGAAAAACTGCCTTGGTTATTATGTGCGCGCTTTGTTAACCTACGGTGATAACAAAGCGTGTTAGAGTCCGCGTTTTGTAGTCACACACCGTGTTAACAAATCGCACGACGGGTTCATTAGGATGTTCATTAGGTGACGTAAAAAATTGCTAAATTACTTCATTCAAATAGTTTGTTGAGCATAATTTGATTTTCTATCTCTAATTACTAGATATGTTTTTTTTTCATTGGCGGCGCTAATGTGCGGCGTAAACGCTCTTAAGTCTATAAGATTTTTATGTAAATTAAAAATACGGTTTTTACCTCCACAGCCGTATCCAGCACCCCAGCAACAGAAGCGAACCAACCACCCAACAATGTGGTCCTCTGCTCCTCCATATCGTCGCCCGAGCTCAACCCCAGCGGAAACAGCGTGGTGGCGTGCGCCGGCGTCAGTTCGGGGGCGAAGCCCGTGCCTGTTCTGGAGGTCTGCACTGAGCCGCAGGACAATCCGAACATTCAGACGGTGTACGCCGCGTCGGTCACCAGCAGCGATACTGGGGTGAGTAGTACTTGGATTGTAACAAAGAAGTATGTGGACGTCCAAGTCTAAGGTCCCTTTTACCGGCCAGCGAAAATGTTCCATAGTGGACTTTAAATCGCAAAAAATATTAAATTAGCGGTTTTACATCGTCTGTTGACGCTATATACTATATCTATGGATTTTTTAAGCCTAGAAAGTTTCTAGATCCATAGGGGAGGCCTTTGTCTAGCAGTAAACGTCTTTGGCCGAGATGATGATGATACTGATGATGATAATAATGTGCTAGAAATTGTCATGAAACATGATTTATTGAGTTGAAAAAAAATCAACTTCAAAGCTTGAATGGGATATCAAAAAGCGCTTAAATGTGTGCTGCTCTTAAGCATAGGAAGTTTCATTCGTTTGGCTTATTGATTTCAAGGATATTGTACTGTGAAGTTTGGTTGGAACACCAAGGAAAGTAAAGTGACAGCCCCCTTAATGTGCTTAATTGTTTGCAATAAAAAATATTGAGTGAGTGAGTATGTGTGCGCAGGAGTTGATGCTGAGCGAGCTGGAAGTGTTCGCGGACGAGCACCCCGGCCACGCCGACCACTCCAACGAGGAGAACGACGTCGACGACGAGACCATGTCCGGTGAGTCACGACCTTCTCCTTCCGAACGAATATCGGTTGTTGTATTTCCTGCGTTACCTACCTACCTACCTATCTACCTACCTTATTGCGTAGTGTCTGGAGACTTTAAATTGAGCTCTAAATGAATCCGACGTAGTTACCTAAATGTAGCAAAACTATCCTTTCTTCATACCAACTTTTTCTTGATATTGAATCGTAAATAGAGCAGTTTCATACTCTTCGCTCTCGAATGGGTCTTTAGCGTGTCGGTATGCGAGTGGTGCGCGTTTAGTGAGTATCGTATCAAAAGCAGGGCCGACGTCTTTTATTGTTTAACAGATCGGGACTATTTCATTAATTAATTTACATTTTTACCAATCTGAACCAATGTCAGCGCCTTAAATGTTTAATGTCTTGCGAAAAGTACTGAATCATTCCCTGTCTGTCTCATTCCCTTGGACTTATAAAGCTAAAGATTTGTATAGAGGTTACTACAATTAAAAAAGCGAGTCGATGCATTATCAGATTTTATATAAAACTCAACTAATCGGTTGCGAGTCGCGCGTCGGCGCCTTTCCTTTCCTCCACCGCGTTGGCCTAGAGCGATTAGATTTAAGGCAACGCATTGGAAATTTACGTGGCGGGATCTTGATTTTTCCCAACAATTACAAAACATATGAAAGTGATATTTGATGACATGATTTTTCATTTGATTGACTTCATTTTGCTAGTTGCAGAAACACGATTTGGTAACTTTTATAATAGAGAAAAAAATACCAAAGTAACCTCTTTTAAAACATAGATTTGCATTTTACAGGCTAACCAGATCGATTTAAGCATCTTAATTTTCTTAAGTAGATTAGTCTTAACACACACTTCAATATTGTAGTTCATTTTTTAAAAATAACTTGTAGTTTTAATTTGAAGGGAAAAAATACAGTTTTTCTTATGGTACGGGGCGCAAACGCTCCGTATGAGATTTATTGTTTAGCGGTGCGTCGCCTTAATTGACGACTCAACTGAAACCTTCCCCCCTCCCTTCTCCCATACGCCCCCCCACCCCCCCACCCTAACCCTCCGCTCGTCTCCCACCCAGACGGGTCCCTGGCGAGCGGCTCGTGCGAGTGGTGCGCGCTCAGCGAGTCGCTGGTGTCGGTGTGCTCCGCGCCGTCGGTGGCGTCCGGCGCGTCCGCCGCGTCCGCGCGCCGCTACCGCTACCGCCACCGCCACCACCACTCGCCCTACCCGCGCCGCCAGCGGCAGACACACCAACACAGTTGCGGAGACATCTGATTAAACACACACGATACGACACCATACCCACCGACATTATAATACTACGCGAACCTTTGAACGCTGCTTTTCTGCTAAAGCTGGACGTGGTAGTCGAGCGGTGCGCTAAATACCCACCATATTTTGCTCTTATAAAAATACTAACTGCGTAACAACACAATTTTATTACATAGTACTTCAACAAAGTTAATTACGAGTTTCTCAGTATGTAAAACAAAAAGTAGTTGATACATTCTAATACGTTATGTTATATAAGGTCTACTTCCGTTACCTTGCATATAAAATGGTCTCATCCTATTGGTAGATGTTTCTCGCGCATCGCTTAACTACCTTGCACAGCTCTGGTGGAAAAGCAGCCTCACGCAACACGACACACGTTCCGTAGTCGTTATTAATGCTGCTTTGCCACTAGAGCTAAACGTGGGAGCTAAGTGGTGGTCTAGAAAAAGAATCCACCAATAACATTACTTCCTATTCCTTGCGGTATAAAATGGAGTAATCCTATTGGTGATTTTTTAATTGCGCACCGCTTAGTCGCACAGCTAAGGTGGAAAAGCAGCCTTAAATTTATAAAAATATAAAAGGCTCGATTTCATAGCTCGTTGATTTTAACGTACGTTGTTGTCGACACTTAAATCTTTATAAGTAGCAAGGGTTAAGAAAAGTCATTAACGCGGCGCCGGCGACCTACATCTACACAGTTGCGGAGACATCTTATTAATGAACCACACAGATCACACCTACACGCGATTGTTGATATAAAAACTCTGGAGTCGTTATGAAAAGTTGGAAAAAATATAATACGATCTTTTTCATACCTCAATGATTGCACAACGTACGTTGTTAAGAGTTAAATCTCTATAAGCAGTAAAGGTATATAAAAATAAAACAATTTAATACTTTTATTTGTATCTCGATGATTGAGTCGACCGATGTACGATACTATACTATACGATTAAAAACATAAGGAAATATGTAAACGTTTCTAAGTTACCGAATTCTGATTTGTTGGGTCGTTTAAAACATTTAATATCGAGCGTAGACTGAAATTGTAGCAGAAGTTGACTATGATTGTTTTTTGTTAAAATATTTTAAAAGAAAGATAGATCGATGGGAATTAGTATAAATCTCATTATTTTTAATTGTTCATAAATATTTTTCTATAAAAATTAGATTATATTTGTTTTTTCTTCATTACACTAAGAGAGACAGACGTTAACATAAAGAAAGCTCTGTAAAACATCGCAAAACAACAGAACAACACACGTCGTCACAATAGAGTGATTCGTACGTCGTCCATGCTATTTGTTTGTACCGAACTAGATTCATTAAACATTCGCTAATAAAATTGATTTTTTAATTTACACACACCGTCAGTGTGAGTACCAAGTAAGTAGCGTGTTCGTACATTGTGTTCCGTTAGACTCGCAACGGACTAAGTGTTCTGTGTGATGACAGGTGAGAACGACGTGGAGGGCGCCTGCGGGGGGTGGGCGCGGGGCGTGGCTACCGCAGGGGCGGGGTCGAGCGCGGGGGCGGGGGGCGGCGGCGGCACGGATATATTGGCGCGCTTGCTGTCCGCCGTCCAGTCGCGCGGCGTGACGCCGGCGGTGACGGACGGCAGCGTGCCGCCGCCGGCTCCCCGGCGCGACAGCGACACAGACCCGCAGATATCCACCGCAGCGCATACGGACATGCTGCTGCTCAACCTCATGCGCATCAACGGGCTCACGCCGAAACATTCCAAACATGGTGAGTTGATATTGAACATGCTGTTTAACTTTTAAGCAGTTAATAACCAGTAAATTGTACCTATTGCCGGCGGCTCCACACTCTCTTGGAGGATGTCTCGCCTCGCCTCCTCGGCACTACATTTGGTATCGGTTTTTGGGCATAAGTCTTGTTATCGGTCGTACGCGTTCGCGAGACTGTAAAGCCGGCATGTGGTGTTGCAATAACATTGAAAATCAAAGAAACGCGTATCATTTTCGCGTAGTACTTTGTTCCAATCAAACTTTGAATTGATGTTTGGTGACTGGGAACCGTATCCGTAGTCGTATAGGTTAATCAGTTTAAATTACTACTGGTGGAGAAGACCTTTAGTCGTTTTAAAGCTACAGGCATCTGGAGCATGTCTACCAACAGGCAGAGATGGCTGGGTGTCATGCGGAGAGCTGTGTCCGCTTCAACCACTGAATTTGAGGACTCAACGTGACCACGACCGCTCTGCCAAGAGCGAATCGATAGAAAGAAGATCTGGAGCACGCCAAAGCTTCATTGGGCATACTTCCTCTGGCGGGCCACCGCTTGAACGAACAATAAGCTTCGCATAAATTGTTAATATCTCTATTCTATTCTATTCTTCTATCCGCCTCTGTGGTCTAGTGGCTAAGACCACCGGTTAAGACCCAGAGGTCCCGGGTTCGTTTCTCAGCGGGGGTACATGTTTGTGTACTCGGTTTGGTTGGTGGTAGGGCTTGTTTGTCCTCCTGGCCAGCTACCACCATCTTATCTAAACATGTCGCCATAACAATCAATGTTTGTAGCATTGTTGTGTTCCGGCAGCTAGAGATAAGATAGCCAGTACCTCACTAGTTGAGGATCCCGGGTGAAGTGCGCTTCCATCATTGGCCTTATCATCACTTAACATCAGGTGAGATCAAGGCACTGTGCTTACCTGTTAATATAAAAAAGAAATACACCATTATTCCATCGTTACATGAGCTGTCCTTTCACAGGCCCTAAACGGCACTGGACAGCTAGCGCTCTAAGTCCTGAAGAGAGGCCGTCAGGTTCACACGGGCACGGCAACAGCGCGCGCTCCCGCCGCAGCAGCAACCAGGCCTCGCGCGCACGCCGCCTGCCCAGGCCCCAGGTCCTGTCGCCGGGGCAGCTGCGGCGGCGCCCGGAAACCAATAGAACCTCAAGTAAGGAACCTTTTGAAAATGCTGAGTTACAGCTCTACGGCCTGTATGATGAAAGGCGGCCGACGGCCATTCTATCGACCAGCCCCCCCGACCGCCTAACCGATCGCTTTGACTTCGTGTGTGGTTTATGACGTCGTCTTGTCGTTTCGTACCGCCTATGAAAGCAATATCGAAAGCTATTATAGCCTTTAGCTTTTGATATTGCTTTCATAGGCGGTGCGAGGTGGGAAGATGACTTCATAAACTATACGCGTACTCAAACCGATCGGTTAGGCGGTCGGGGGGCCAAAACCAGAAAACAGCAATGCAATACGAAACTGCTTGGCGTCAAATAAAGGTAAAAGGGTGGTCGCTACCTACGCCTATGCGTAATATTTACAACGTCTAGGTTTCAAAATATTGGTTAGACGTTGTAAGTGCAGTTACAACTGCGCCACAGTAATATTAGTTCTAAAAGCGGCCACTACACAGCCCAAGCAGGTAGTTTTTTGACTATGAGTCTCTTGAGGAAACACGTTGTTAAAATGTTAAAAATCTTGATATCAAACTTGTTCATAAATAAAAAATAAATAAAAACAGCGTCTAACTAACTCTGCCATTTTAAAACTATTAAACAATGTATAGCCGACAATGAAATCGCTTTACCACCTTAAATTTTATTTGCATATAATAAAACAACAAGTTCTATTTTTGTTTAAAAAATCCAAGTGACAGATACGTTGTCATTATTGAAAATGAGCCTTCGCGAAATATTATTGTAATTGAAGTTTTTGTCAAAAGTGATAAAGCAATTTCATGGTCGACTATACATTCAAAAGTGGCCCCTATCGCCCAGGTCATAGGAGCAGTTTCGGCCTAACGCCGCCCGGTACGCCGGAGCGAGCGGCCCTCTCGCCGGTGTCGAACCTCGCGCTCCACGACTACTGGCCCTCCGTGTCCTCCGTCAGCGACAATGACGAGGTCGAACTCATTTTGGACTACAACGTAAATATTAACACCCGCCCGCACTCATCTGTAGGCCTAGCGCGAACTTTTGTAGACCTTCTATCGTAACGTTTAGTCTGTGACACGCTAATGACGTAAAAACTTTTTTTTTTTTAGTGTAGTTTGTTCCTTGAGGAACCGGCTAAGGTCATAGACCATGCTGCCATGTCATTAGTTTAAGTAATACATAAATAAAACATATTTTCATATATGATGATGATGATGAATGATATTAGAATTGGGAAGTGAGAAATGATATACCCCCCAACCACTCGAGTATCTCAGTAAAGATGTGGGGCTTTACTAAGTCCTCACGCGAGCTTCTTGAGAGAATGTGAAAAGTGACGTTGCACTGTTTTGTTTCATTTGCCAACACTTATGCACACTCACGAACACTTAACGGTTAATAATCCACCATTATTTCACATTAATATTCGACATAACACAAATTTTGGAAAATAAAGCAAAACCGCAAACATGACGCTTCACTTTCTCGCCAAGAAACTGACGTAAAAACTATGAAATGACGTCTGTCAATTATTATTAATTCCAATTACGGACGTTGTTGTGCCGCTGTGTCAATTTCTATACGATATTCCTATACTACGCTACGATACGAATACGGTAAAAGTTCGCGCGTGGCCCACTGTACCACTGATGTTGAAGGGTCTGGTGACGTCACGAAGTTTCACGCGATAGATTAATTAAGTATTTTGTTTCTTTGCACCGTTTGGTTCAGAGGCCTATTCTGGTAATTTGAATATTTGTTCATCAATTACCAAGAAGTGGAGCTAGGCTAGGCTAGGCTCAGCTAGCAGCAGTAGGGACATAAAATGAGCTGCTGATGTTGATGTTGGACTTAATCTCCACTAAGTTAAGTTTCTATGTTTCTAACACATACGATTGTAAATAAAACTATTTAATTTTATTTGATTAAAAACACTGGAAATGCAATGATGCCACGTCCTGTCAATAAAGAAAAGAAATTACCTGAATGCGAACTACTCTGTGACTAACAACGTCGATGTAATGCAGTTTTTTGTCTCTCCTGAAAACTAGGCAAATCTGACTTGCGCGGTATTGTTAGCTAAGTGACGATATACCGCATCGCAATTCATTCCATTATACTAGTAATCCCGCTATTGAATGTTTAATAAAACGAAGTAAGTCTTTAGAAAAGTAATGTGTTAACCGTTCCAAACTTTAGTACCCATTTGATTATGGACTTTTCGTGACGTCATCAGATTAGTGTTTTATTTTTTATAGTTGTGGGTGTAACCGGACGACCTCAGCAGGAGCGTCCAATTCAAATTGCTTTCTCATTAGACTTGTAAATATTTTGAAACCATTATTCATCGTTTTCTTAATTTGTATTGGGTGAATTTGCAGCGAACTTTTGGACGCACGCTTAAATATAAAAGCTTTACTAACGTGCAAACTTTATTTAATTTTATTATGCATAGTTCATGTTTCATCATCTTCATTAATATTCATTACTAATTTTCTAGAATAAGTCAAAACCCGAAAGTGAATTTGTGACTCTTCTTTTTGCTAAAAGTACGTCTTCTCGTTTTGTTTAATAAAAAACTACTACTACTATTTTAGCTATGATTGAAATGCATCTTACTTAAGCATGAAACGCACTTTAATCAAAATATTAGTCCTACTTTGCGAAAGGAAGGTACGACAGCATTTTGCGTTATTGAACCTGGCACAAGTCTATTCTTTAATGGATACTAATGACAAAAATGGTGAAACTATCGTAGCACCCTTGCATGATTATATGGACAATGTGTGAGACGTCACACTTGCGTCTCTTCTGGACGACGGTCCAAAAGAGACGAATTCGCTGCGAATCGTCTCGCACGATTTCATACGCGCTTTGGCGAAATACTGTGTACCAACCAATACATCGAATTCACGAGCATGGCGCTCATTTTAAATGAGCGCGTATATTGGGGTTTGCCAGACACGATTTACGCGCAATAGGATTCGCAGCGAAGTCGTCCTTTCTGGTTTTAAGTTCTTACGTATTTTCGTGGAGCCAATGCTAATCGCATTGGCATATAAAGCTGCGCGGATGACATGTGCCACTAGTTTTAAATTTACGTGTGGACACGAATAAATGATTTTTTTAGAATAAAAATCAGGTAACGTTTTTTGTCAGCAAGTAAGTAACACAACACTATTCCTACACAGGACACGCTATTCGACATGCTGCTGAACAGCCTGTCGCTCGAAGGCGGGGGCGCGGAGGAGGCGCGGCCGAGCACGCCCCCCGTGCAGCCGTGGGGGCCCGCCGCCCCTGCCCCCGCCCCCGCCCGCGACTGACGCCGCCGCCCGCGCCCCCCCCGGGTGCGGCGCCGCCCGCGCAATGACATCTAGCTCTGTACCTGCTCGCTTCAGCACACGGCGTCCCGTAGCTGCTGTGATAAGCCGTAGCGCTACGACTGCGCGCCGTAGCTAGCGCTGTAGCCGCTGCGACTAGCCGTAGCACTACACATGCTGTAGCCGGCGCGTCGATAATACAACAACAACTAGCTCTGTACTTGCTTGCTCCAGTTGTCAGCTCCGTAGCCGCTGCGAATAGCAGTAACTTCACACGCTGTAGCGCTAGCACGTCGTTAGTACTGATAGCACCAAATAGATGTGTGAAGAAGGGCTAAAGAAGAGGAGAGACTTTACAGAGTGAGTGAGAGCTTAGCTATGTTCGTCAATTTCTATTAGTGTTGATCGTTTGAGGTTTTGAAAAGAATTTGGTTATTGGAAACATTAATCGCTAGTGAGCGTGTACAATCAGTAGAGAGAGACTTTCATCAACGCATCGTTAAAATGTACTGTTATAAATTCGGTCGAAGAAGATTACATATGACCGGACATGGACATATCACAGCGTGCTCGGAGAAACTAGACACAGATCTCATGTTTATAATGTTGGAGAGTTTAAAGTGACAGTTAAGAAATAGTAACTAAACCGATAGTAAGTGTAAACTGTTGAAAGCAGGAACACGAGTATCCATTTGATGTCATATATTCGTAGCATAAGACGATTTTTCATATTGACTGTGTCGTTTTCTGTAGTTATGTAATCAGTAATCACCAACTATTATTAGTGGAGCCGACTTCTCTCTACGACTGATTTACCATGCAGACTAATAGATTGTAATTGATGATAATAACGTACAATAACGATGTCTTAAATGAAGTAGTAACTAATTTGACAGCTGTTAAAAAGCAAGTCAGTTGATTAAACGCTAGCCAAATATCTTATTGACAACATGCATCTCTTGCTCCTGAAAGTGATGTAATTTGCCAAACGCAAGCTCTGAACTCAAGGAGTCGCGAGATAAGTAAAGACTACTCGTAGTGGCGAGGTCAGTATCTTTAGCAAAGGTTATGATAATATGAAAAGCCGTTCCATTTGTTACGGTGCTATGGTTACGGCTAGTGTCGATAGGCTTGAACTGATACTGAAAGTCATAGTTGAATTATTTATTTATACTCAATTATTTTAATGATATTATTTTATTAGAGAAAGAAACTTTCCTCTATTTTTGATTCTTATGATTTGAAAGCTTTCTCTTCTTTACAAGTCTGAGTATTTGTCTGTGGGCATTAGTTAAGTTACTGAATTGTAAAGATCTCTGATGTTGAATCGGTCAAGTCATGACATTCTTTATAAATGTAAAATTTAAAATGATTTATTATATTCTTTAGTATGTTGTTGCATTTATTATATTCAAAATTAATTTAACTTTTTCTTTTCAAACCATGTTTATACGAAACAAGTTCAAAGAACTAAGATTTATTTATTTATTTGAATGATGTAAAACATTTTTTTTCCATTCTCTTGTGATCGTGAATGTGATGAAGTCATAACCAACTTGTAACCTGTCAATAATACTATATTAATTATATGTAATTTTCATAATAAATTATAAACAGTATTATACACTTGAATTTTAGATTTTTATAATCTGAAACTTTTTAATAATAATAATAAGATAAGTGTTTCGGAATAGTGTATAATAACTATTAAATTACACGAGTCTTAGAATAAGATAACAAACTATTTAGACCTACAAACACATTACTTTGTTTTTGTGTGCCTATTCGAACGGATTTTATCATAAAAGTAGCATTAATACACGTTTACCTGACGATATATATAATTTGCTTCAGTGTTAAGACGACTGACAGACTATTACGGAGGTCGACCAGGTAAGTTAAAAATAATAAGATACATAATTATAATAAATAAATCGAAAAGTACAGGTTGTAGGAATCAGATGGTAGGAATGTGTCAGCCAATAAGAAATAGATGTACAACAATATATGGATGAAATGTACGATCCTCTTGTTATCATAAACTGTAATGTCGATTTTACCACTTACAATATAATAGGTACTTATAAAAATAAGTGTTCTCTTTTACCTAAACTTTGTGGTCGACCTGAAATGCTCAATGAATCTGTTGTTATCAGTTTAAATTGGTGGTAAATGTGATTGTAGCGCGGTCTGCATGTAGACATAGGCCCTAGTTTGCAGCGTGTAAATGTTATTGCATATTATAAATAAGGAAACAAAACAATCTACCTAGACTTCTGGTCCCGTATGCAATGTTAAAAGTATAATCAAATTATGCAAAAGTTATAGCAAGTGTAGAGTTAACTAAAGAGCATACATGGTGACTATCAAAAGTGAAGTCTAGTTATGTCAATTTGTACGACTATTGTAAATTAATTGATTTGACTGAAAATTTCAAACTTGTGTGATCTGCTTTAGGTAAGTAGGCTTCAGTACTGAGTAATGTTAGGTAATGTGTGAGAACACCGCGTCCGCTGATTGAAACGTTGAAGTCTTGACAGTACCTACACCTCGTCAGTGTCAATACTAAACTAACCAAGAATTTCTTACACCACATATTTTATTGTTGTTAAATCCATTATAATAATGAATGATATTAGTCACGATTCCGCCTAAAATGCTATTATGTTTCACTCTCTATAAAATTATAATGGAATAAACATTTTCTAGTTTTGTTTGGTATTGAAACTGACGTTAGGAATTCGTTGTGTCACGTCTAAAAATGTCTGAACTCGTCCTGGGTACAATTTTCTCTTACCTTGAGAATGATAAATTATATTTTTGATTCTGTATAAAGATAGATGTTATGATTAGATGAAGGTAATTTAATGATCGAAATAAAAAATTAACACATTTTTAGTTTGTATTGTTTTTTCTTTACATTTTCTTTTAATAGTAAATTTTAGCTAAAATAGTAAGTGCCAAATGGACCAAGTAGTCAGAATTAATAATAATAGTCTGTATCCTGGCTGCGATTCGGTGACCTCTTTGGGGTAACTGAAGGTTTTGTCTGTGCAATTATGGACGAAGTTAAGCTAACGAATAACTACCGGAAATATATTATAAAGGACGGGACGGTTGACATATGTCGGGCATGCCATCGTCCGGGTGAGTCTATCAGACATTTCTGGCTGTTCTCGTCTGGCTAACGGCGAGTACTTGCAAAGGCATAACCAAGTGGCCAGGATTATCCACCAGCAACTTGCTTTGAAATACAAACTTGTGGATTCTGAGGTACCGTACTACAAGTATCTGCTCGACCCAGTTCTCGAAAATGACCATGTCACGTTGTACTGGGATCGATCTATCATCCATCACCAACAGGACTATTGTAGCCAATAAGCCTGACATTGTGGTGATAGATCGATTAGCGCGCCGCACGATGATTGTTGATATCACCATTCCCCATGACGAGAACCTCGTGAAAGCTGAGAAAGAGAAACGAATCAAATATCTCGACTTAGCACACGAGGTTGTCGACATTTGGAATGTGGATTCAGCTGTCATCGTGCCGATTGTTGTTACAGCCAACGGCCTATTGGCCAAGAGCCTCGATCAACAACTCGTGAGGCTCTCATGAGGCGGCGGGATCAAGGGCTTCAGGGGATCTGATTCAGAAGGCAGTTCTTCTCGATACGGCACGCTTTGTGAGGAGGTTCCTGTCTCTGGAGCCCTAACCACCGGTAGCTTGGACCCTGGACCCGATGCCGGCGGACCCCTATTTTTTATAGTTTTAAATGTTGTCTTTTTTTTTAGAAATTATTTAAATTGTAAAGTAATATGTGAAAAAATAAATAAAGGAAATAATAATTTAATAATTATAAAAAACTTTATTTGCCTCTAACAAAAAACACACAAGGAGTAATTAAAGGCTACCTAGCTACCTACCCTCTGATATCTATTGTCTAAAATGCTTTTAGAATGGAATTTAGTTTTTTTATCTGTTGGCCTGATTGCTTTTTTATTTTACCGCCAAAAACCGGTCGTTGCTCTCGCAAATGCTAAATAAAAATTGTAATAAATTATCCGCAATTAAAGTTTCAAAAGTGATGTCCGTGACCCCAGCGGGATAACCCCTTCAGATTGGCTTCAAATTTCGCCATGATTTAGTTGATATTATGTTTAAATTTGTTAGCAAATATCAAAATTTGTTGACCAATAGTTATCGAGACATCCCATGTTAGCCGCCATCTTAGTTTTTTTAAGGAACCAACTTAATTTTGTCGGCTTATACGCGTACTTTTAGTATGAAAAAGTTATAAACTTTAATTTCTCCTAAAATATTGTACCTATTAAACTGAAAAGTAGGAACTGGTTAGAATTTTACACCCACAAAATCTTGGCTATAGTCATAAACTCGCTACTTGCTCCATTCCTTTGGAAAAACCATGTTTAGGTATCAACACCGTGACCCCAGCGGGATAACCATATTAGCGTTATATCTCAGGATGTACTGTAGCTAGAGTTCTCGGTTTTGTCTAACAAATTTTCTCTCACAGTCAACAAAATCTTCCCTAGATTTCATGAATGTAGCCTTTTTTCTTACACCTCAACTAGAACTTACTTTTCGGAGGAATTTTGACGAAAAGTAGGTATTTGATTACTCGGTAACTACAGAAGGTAGAATCCTGGAATTTTCACTGATGGATTCATAATTGAATCAACAAAATCTTAGCACAAAAACTATATCAGTAGCGTGTCTCGTTCCTGCTCGTTCTAGGTCAAATAATTTGGACGAGCGTGACCCCAGCGGGATACCCTTTAACATGAGATATCTCGATAACTATTGGTCAACAAATTTTGATATTTGCTAACAAATTTAAACATAATATCAACTAAATCATGGCGAAATTTGAAGCCGACCTGAAGGGGTTATCCCGCTGGGGTAACGGACATTAGACTTTTTGATTATGGCAAGATTTAGTCGATACTTAGTCGAAATTAGTCGCCAAAACATAATTAGTTAGTCTTACGTTTAAAAAGAGGGAATTAAGGAATAACAGGATATATTACAGAATAAACAAATCATATTCATTGATCAATATTTTATTTCCATTGCTCCAAAATATACACAATGACAAGTAACTGTAAATCTGGATAATCCACATTTGCAAAATTGTCTTTAATAGGTGGTTATTTGAATTTCATAGCTGATTACACGAAGAAAATGAATAGACTTGAATACAAATCTGTTGTAAGCAGGCGCTCGAGCGAGCTCTTTGATGTCTTTTAACGTTTTACCAAGCGGCGTGTCTCCGCCATCGCTACCGACACCTATCCTCTACTTACAGTAATCAGTAAAATTAGTAAATTCACTGTTCCTACATTAAATGATAATATTTACAAATAAAACTTTAAAAGGAACGCTTTGCAAACATTCAACAAACTTGAGATCGTCTTAATGTAAAGATGGTATAATTTTTTAAAAGTTAAAGAACGAAAGTCAAACATCTTTTATGAAAAAAATATGTACAATAGTAGTTAAGTTTTAAAAGGAAATTGTGCCGAATCACATTTTACATTCTTCCGAAAATAAATAACAATCGAATTTAGCTTATAATACTTCTCTTTGATACATAAACAAAACAATAAAAAATAATTGCATTCAACAAAGCTACGATAACAAATTTAATATAAATTAATCGTAAAAGAAATGTACATTTTTACAAAGCTAAGGGGATCACTTTAAAATTATCACTGTAGCATAGTGTTACGTCAATTAGTTGCAGATAAAGACGCTATTGGATAAACATATTGTAGTAATAGCGAATACATTATTATTGAATTAATATATTGCGTTCAATATTTACAAATTATCATTTGCAAGGTCGACTCAAAGCCTTTACATATAAAATTGCGGCCTCACTGCCTACCATATAACTAATTGGAAAAATCTAATAATCTGAATATTTAATAACTTTCAATAAAGAAGAGATATTACAGGTAACTTCATATACATAGTAATTCGTTAAAATATCTATGAATTGATAATTGTGCATAAATTTCAAATCAGCTACCACTATTGTAAAGGCAAGTAGGTGATGTACGCTTCCATGATATTTGTATAGTTAATAGTCTCTATTATGAAGTTTCTATGACAATCTACCTACAATATAATACCTAATATTAATTAAATTACGTGGTGTTATAAGAGTCTGGTCATATTATGTACCTTCACAGGTAATTCATCACTTAAGATTAATGCGCCCGCAGGCAAAATATCTAATAAAATTTCATTGTCTGTACTAACTATATACTAGTAGCACTAATTTAATTTTACCTATATTATGCATTTTATTTGCACTCTTCATTGTGTCCCACGGAGACTCCGTCAAAAGTAGTTAAGTACCTACAAAGGGAGCCTGGCTACAAGCGAGATGTAGTTCGTGGGACGTCCTACTACAACGGTTCTATGTACACATTACAATACTTTGCTATTTCAAGTTAGTGTCCATTTCCTTGATATGGTTGGTTCGTGGGTGGAGTGCGAGCCCCACCCTAGCGCTCGTCGCGACGCGGCGCGTCCCGACTCTACTCGTCAGTTTCTTTATCATTCTTTGGCATTATATAGTGAGCTAAGTTCGTTCAGGCTTTCACTAACAGATTCTTTCAATTTTAGAAATAATTCTACTACATTACGGACATCGTATTGCACTGTTTAAATAATAAAAGTCAATAATCACTTTCGCTTTGTATTATCATATTAGCATTAACCTAGTTTTCGTTACACGTGAAACGGTAATAATGATTCGAATACGAGTAGAATTCAAAATTCACTTCGTTCTCTGCAGACTCGACCGGAGCGGAGCGGTCGTTCCGGACATCGATAACGGGTAAAGTTATGTTTATTTGTGACCTAATCTATTCAGTCGATTGAATCAAATCAAAATAATAGCCTCTCTCTAATCGAAAGCTTCGAACCTCGAGGTTCGGTTCGGCACCCGCCGAAGGCAGTTCCGAGTCTGACTCGTCAGGTACGAGGCGGCGGTCCTCCGCGGACGACGGCTTCCACGTGGGAACGACGCGGAAAGGGGACGACTAAGGTTCTATTCCAGATTCAGCGTTCGGTCAGTCGGACATCGACAGTTAGTCCCGCAGGAGCACAGGCGGGAAGCACCGAGGAGCACCGGCGCGCTCACAGCGAGTGCGCGTGCTTGTGCGCGTGCGCATGCGCATGCGCGGTGTGTCAGACGTGCGACTCGAGCGGCGGGCGGGGCGGCGGCACGAGCGGCGCGGGCCAGGCGCGCGTGAGGTCGGGCGAGGAGGTGCGCGTGTGGCGCGCGCTCCAGCCGTCCTTGTCGAAGTCCTTGGTGCCGCCGACGGTGTGCCGCCGCTTGATGCCGCGCTCGGGCATGCCGTTCTTGCGCTTGAGCTTGGTGGAGCGCCAGGCGGCGGGCTCGCGGCGGCGCGCGCCCTCGGGCTCGGGCCGCGGCCGGCAGTTGAGGCTCTCGGATCGCAGCACGCGCGCGTCGGGGCGGCTCGGCTCGCGGCTCGGCTCGCGGTTGAGGGACTCGGCGCGCTTGGGCTTGTCGGCGGCGGCGTCGTCGCGCGGCGGCGGCGAGCGCGGGCGGTCGGCGGCGGGTGCGCGCGCGCAGTTCTCCTTCTCGGAGTCGTCGGCGTCGTCGAGGCGGCGCCGCGGCCAGGCGGCGTCGTCGCTGCTGGAGGAGGAGTGCCGCAGGTCGCGCGCCAGCCAGGCCGCCTTGAGCTCGTGCGCACGCGCCGACGGTGAGGCGCGCTCGCTGCCCTCCGACGGGGAGGTGCTGGACTTGCCGTCGTCCTGCTCGTCCTGGCCCTCGTCCGCGTACGGGATGCTGCCGTCGTCGAGCGGCGACGAGTTGTTCAGCGAACGCAGCTTTTGGTCGAACGTGCTCGTCAGGGACGACACGAGGTCGCCGGCCCCTGTAAATGCGATACTTTTAGATGGTGTCGAAAGCCTTTGAATTGCTTCTAAACGGGCACTATTTTTGGTGCAATATGTGACTTTTAAGAAATGGGAAACACCGGCCAAAAATACTGTACATTATTGAAATGAAACAACTTTTACGGATCTACTTGCGTTTATTTTACACATTACTTTATTTAATGATTATCCTGATGTTTCGAACCCTTTGCAGGGCCCGTGGTCACAGGAAGGCTGAGGTGTTGGTCGTCTCATAATTAGTTGGTAGCTTGTATACCCTCATTTAAATTTAATCAAGTGCGTTCCGTTTTATGCAGAAAGAGCTTACAGTATCTTTTGGTCTGGCAGTATGGTGTTGGGGCTGGGATTTAATATTTTGTATGATTGGATCCCAGAATGGTGGTAGATTCCAACCATCTTCTGTATTGAAATTAGGATGTTTTTTAATTTTAATAGCCTCGCGTATCATCCTAGGGATGAATAATTGTTTTCTAGCGAGTATTTGTGGTTTATCAAATCTGATGTAGTGGTTGGGCCTCTCTAGGGGATGTTCGCATACTGCAGACTTATTTTTGCGCCTATGCTTGATTTCGCGTCGGCTATATGTTCTTTAACGCGGGTTCCTACACTTCTCTTTGTTTGCCCGACGATGTAAGAGAGCCCACAGTCGCAGTCGTTTGTACACGCCTGCATCTTGAAGGTAAAACGGAACGCACCTGATTAAATTTAAATGAGGGTATATAAGCTACTAACTAATTACTAGACGACCAACACCTCAGTCTCCCTGTGACCACGGACCCTGCAAAGGGTTCGAAACGTCAGGATAAACATTAAATAAAAGTAATGTGTAAAATAAACGCGAGTATATCCGTAAAAGTTGTTTCATTTCAATGTTTAGAGTTCGCGTAAACTTTAGAAAACAACATTGTAACAAGAAATTGTTGCGGTCACATATTTCAATAAAAATATTATCCATCTAGGAGATTCGTATCGAACACTATACGGAAAGCTTACAGAGAGTTAACGGAAATACGGCAAGGTTAGAATCGATCGGGTTAAATGACGTCAATGGAGATGAGAGCTAGTATGTACATGTATGGCGATGCGATGTCTCTTAAGTCGATGTGCGAGCGCATAAGCCGTGCTGTCAGCGGCCACAGTTTCCAAGCGTTAGTTATCGGCTCCGTTGTTCATTCACATCTTCGAATTCGCAAAAATAACAACAATTACTATTGGTTAATACTTAAGTAAAACAATGATTACGACATTTAGTTTTAATTTAAAGATGTAGCGTTCATGTTTATCGATATCTTACGTGTTTCAAAAAAAAATTGACAGATCAGATCAGAACATGTTAGGTGATAATTTTACTTATAAAAAACGTAATAAAAAGTCATGCTCTAATTTAATATTTTATAATATTCTACTACCGCAGACCGGTTCGAAATTCCAAGCAGTTACGAATAAAAAAAATCGAGAAGGATCCGGCGTGAATCTTGATTAAAATAAATAAGAAAAATGAGACATTAAAATAATCTTTATGAATAAATCACGTAAGCTTACAAATTGTTATCGCTTCATAATAATTAATCAGTAGCGCGTGAAATCGGCGTAATGTTAATTTCATGCATTTTTATTTTCATCCACAGTATAATAACCCTTCTCATCTTATTAGTCTGTGATTAAAAAAAAATCGATAATATTATCACCAGCTCAATTTAAATCCCCACTGCTGGGCGAGTTTTCCCTATGGATGGATAGGGGAATTTTTCGACTATATTAAAACATAATTTTGAATGTTTATATATCATATTGACACCTATTTTTATATAATTTCCCGTAAGTTTATCTGTATGAATAGTTGGTAGTAGATATAATTTATATAACGTTAACAATCTATGTTTACATTGGCCTAAACATTACTCTTTAACTGGTAAAATTTTTAATGATATTCAATCTTATTGCCATCACATAAAGTTCAAATTACTGTAGACAGCAGCTAAAGGGTTAAACTAGGCATAGCTCATACAACTTGAGCGACTATTAGAAAGCACACATAACAAACGAAGCCGTCTCGGCTTGCGCATACACGCCCCACACTTGCAACACACTTGCAACACGCGTGCAACACGCTCGCAACACGCTTGCAACACGCTCGCATTCCTATACCTTTGAGTGTGGACAAAAGAAAGGGATTGCTGTGTCTACTCTCTGACGTCAGAACTGGACACCTAGTAGGGCAAATAAGTAGAAACCTTTATATAAAACACTGTATACACGTAAATAAATAGGGATAGAGGGATATAGGACTAATAAAGGCTGTCTAAATTGTTTTGCCGCTCGTTACTGAGGGGTATGACAAAATACGTATTTAATAGCTACGTTTTTATATAAAATAATGCAATATTTACCGTCAATTGTGAAGGTTTCGTGTCGCCCGCAATTTAGCGCTGTCATCCTTTCTATATCGATTCTGTAAATAAAAATTACATTGTTGTAATATACATTATCCCTTAACCAGGCTGAGCAGGTTGTAATTTTTCATTGGTTTTAAACCTTATCGAGAGTGAATAAGGTTCAAATTAATGTGGTCGCTATGTGATCACTTTCTGGCTAAGGGTTGTAATTAACTCTCTGTCTATTATTTTGTATATATCTTTGTTAGGTTTCGTTTGTTATATAACGAAGTTTAAATACTAACTACCAATGTTTCATAATAAATAAATATTGTAACATAATTGGTAACTTATTCAACTACTAAGGATAGAATAGTATATTTTGAGGTTACACTTTAAGATAGTCCTATTATAGTTATATCTGGGATACAGGTACAAATCCCGCACGTGGAAAATTTTCAACATTTTTTTTAAATTTATTGTTTATTAATTTATTGATTCGTCTTCGGGATTCTTAAAGCAAAATATTCCAAAAAACATAATACATAATATGGCCACGCTAACAACAAGTATCCACTGGACACAATAGTTCTGTTAGTCTACTTTTTGCCTAAAAATATGGCAATCCTAGTTCAGGAATTTTTAATGTTCATCTGTCTGTCAAAGTCTTAAGAACGGCAAACAGTGTGCTCCAAATTTAAATCTTTTTTAATCGATTGCATGGTTGTTTCGATGTGTAAATGACTTCAAACAGTGTAGCATAAAATATTCCGTCACAGTAATCGTTATCCTTCACATTTACATTGATTTCACGAAGATATCTAGTGTTAATGGAAATCACACTCAAGCGGTAAATATTAATATACCCACTTTCTATCGCCACAATACTAAGTGAGTGAACGTCAACTTTGAATGACAATCAATGACAACTAACTGTCAATCTGACAGCGTCAATATTACGGCTGCGTTCGCATTGCAAGGCGTTTCGTTTTACGCTTCGCTTGTTTTGTTGCTTTGGTGAAACGTTCCGTTTTTTTTTTGCTATCGAGTTTGACACAATAGAATATTGTGAGCGCAATGAAGTGCCGGGCCTGCAATAAAACCACAAAACCAACAGACTCCAAGGTATGTTCTATGTGCTCTGGTCACTACCACTATCAATGTCTGGGAATCACAACAGAGAATTTTAACAAGGAATCAAGGCAAAGTAGAGCGGTCTGGAAGTGTCCTGATTGTAAAAGTACCGAGAGGAAGGGAGACAACACGAGCACCCCTATCAGACAGCAGAACCCACACAGCCCTCCTACGTCGGGTACTGCTGGCGAGACTGCGCTAGAGGACCTGAAGTCACACTTTGATGCAAAGATCAAGGAGGCCACAAATACCATTCTGGCATACGTTCGGGAGCAGATAACAACAGAGAACAGGACCATTCTCCAGGAGTTCGAACAAGTGAAAGAAAGTATTGGTTTCGTGACAGCGCAGTTTGAAGATCTGAAAAAGTTAGTTAACGAGAAAACCAAGATTATAGAAAGTCTAGAGATACAAAATAAAGAACTAAGGTCTGGGATAGATGCTGTTAAGGTTCAGCTGAACAACATAGAACAGCAGTCTAGGTCGTGTAATATCGAGATTCAGTGTGTACCCGAGAACAAAGCCGAGAACATTCTGACAACTGTGAAACAACTTGGAAGAATAATTTCTAGGGAAATAAGTGATAGTGAGATTGTTGATTTTCACAGAGTACCGAAGTTAAATCAAGAGTCAGCTAGACCCCGTGCTATAGTTGTTAAGCTGAGTAACCCTCGTGTTCGTGACGAAATACTGGTAGCAATAAAAAAGTTTAACAAAACTAACACAAAAAACAAACTGCACTCGGGGCACTTGGGTATCGCCGGGGACCAGCCAATCTATGTGGCGGAACATCTGTCGCCAGCGAACAAGCAGCTCCACGCGGCAACACGGAAGGCGGTAAAGGACAAGAAGTACGAGTTCTTGTGGGTGCGGAACGGCAAGATATTTGTCCGCAAAGACGATAGTTCGAAAGTGCAGCTGATCAGCAGTGAAGATACCCTTAAAGTTCTTTAAATTAGTTAATATAGTATAATTATTATTATTTTTTTAAATCTTATTTCTATCTCTTTTTATTAGTGTCAATTTGTCAAAATATTATCCATATATTATCAAAATGTGCGGGGCTTGAGAACCAAAACTGAATTGTTTTATATGAATGCTTTACAAAATGATTATGATATAATAGTGCTAACGGAAACCTGGTTGAGGACTTCTATTTTTGATCATGAGATTCTTGATAGTAGGTATAATTTATTCAGAAGGGATCGTAGCTCTACCAATTCGTATGTTAATAAAAAGGAGGGAGGAGGAGTCTGTATTGCCGTTCATAGGGGCTTCGAGGTTATACGGCGTCTGTCCTGGGAGTCGGAGTGCGAAGATTTATGGATTAATATAAAAGTCGGAAACGGATCTAAATGCTTTAACATCAATTTATGTGCTGTATATATACCACCACCAGTAAGTCAGGAATATTTAGATGTTTTTCTCACAAATGCCACAAACGTAATGTGTAACAAAGTGAAGCAGCCACCTACGATTATAATTGGTGATTTTAATATGGCAAACATTGGCTGGAACTACGATACAAATTTATTTTCATGTATACCATCATGTTCAACTAATAACAACGTGGAAAATACCTTTATGGATGAGATGATGTTCAACAATTTAAGCCAATGCAATCCTGTTAAAAATGAAAATAATCGCGTACTTGATTTAATCCTCACAGATATTCCTAAGGCAATTACAGTAAACTCATGTGTGCATCCTCTCTCAACTCTAGACCGGCATCACCCGGCATTAGAAATTACGCTCAAAATATTTAAAAAATTAAAATTTTGCAAGCGCTTTAGAAAACCGGAGTTAAATTTCAATAAGGCAAACTATATTCTTATTAATGAGAGACTTGCGGACCTACAATGGGCTAAGATATGGGGGAAAAATATTAGCGTTGATGAGATGGTCCAAAGTTTCTATTCCACTATTAAACCTATAATAGAAGAATGCACACCTCTAAGAATACCGAACAGTGAACACTTTCCTACTTGGTTTAGCTCTTCTTTGATTAAGTGTGCCAAGGAAAAGCTTAAGTACAATAAGAGATACAAGTTATACGTCAACCCGCGGGACAAGGAGACAGTAGACTTTCTGAGAGGCCGATACGACAGGATGCTAAAGGAATGCTATAGGAAGTTCAGAGAGCACGCGGCTAAAACTATGCGGACTAATCCTAAGTATATATGGTCGTACGTGAACAATTTAAAACGTAATAGTGGTTTCCTACCAAATGAAATTGTGATGGGTGGAAAGACAGCTAGTGGTGGACAAGAAATCTGCGACCTATTCTCAGAGTACTTTCAGTCGGTTTATGAACTAAAAAATCCGCAAGTGACTAAAATTTCTCAGAACGACTTAACTGCTAGGGATTGCACGTCTTCTCTGGGTTCATTGAATTTATCGGTACCGGAGATCGAGGAGGTTTTGAAAAAATTAGATTCAAATAAGCGTGCTGGTTTAGATGGTATACCAAACATATTCCTAAAAATGTGTGCCGGGAATCTTGCAGGGCCATTACAAATATTATACAACAAATCGCTTCAAGATGGTATATTTCCATCACAGTGGAAATCGGCACGCCTGACTCCCATTCACAAAGGTGGTGATACAAATGTCGTTTCCAACTATAGGCCTGTATCTATTCTTCCGGCATTGGGCAAGGTCTTAGAATCCATAGTGCGCCAAAAAATATATTGGCATGTTAAACAAAAACTTCATCCGGAACAGCATGGTTTTTTACCTAATAAATCTACCGCTACTAACTTGATGGGATTTATCGGGGACGTCTCGAACGCAACTGATGATGGCAATGAAGTACACATCATTTACGCCGACTTCAGCAAGGCGTTTGACATCATCGATCATAATTTGCTTTTAAAGAAGATTTTAGATATGGGAATACACGGATCTTTATCGGATATTTATCGGTGGTGCAAGTCATATCTTGAGAAACGTAGTCAGCTTGTGATGACACATGGTTACACATCGCAATTCAAGATTATACCATCGGGCGTTCCTCAGGGATCCCACTTGGGTCCACTATTCTTCGTTATCTTTATAAATGATTTGGCCCAGAGTCTAAATTGTAACTTTAAAATGTATGCAGATGACTTAAAGGTGTATAAACGGGTTGAAAATAATACTGACGTGGAGATTTTACAAAATGAACTAAACATCATAGACAGTTGGTGTACTCAGCACAAAATGATATTAAATATTAAAAAATGTTATCACATTCAAATCACAAAGAAGAGAATACCAATGTCTGCTTCATATTTTCTTAAAAATGTTCCACTCGTAGAGGTTGATAAAATAAGAGACTTGGGAGTCATAATGGATAGGTCTCTAAGCTTCAAAGATCATATAAATAAAATAACAGCAAGATCCTCACAACTATCTGGCTTTATATCAAGACTAATAAAATCATTTAAAAATCCAGATATTTTGATACCCATATACAATTGCCTAGTCAGGAGCGTCCTAGAATATAATAGTTGTGTTTGGTCACCTGGCTACACTGTGCACTCTAATAGAATAGAGAGAATCCAGAAAAGATTCCTGTATCAACTTTCCTACGCCAATAATAATTGTAAAACTCTGCAGTCGTATGAAAGTAGATTGAGCTTTTACAAAATGAGGTCCTTAAGGACACTTAAGTGTTCGGCGTAAGGCATCTGACATAATGTTTCTATACAAGTTGATCCATGGCCTTGTTGATTGCCCGGATGTTTTGGCTTGCGTCAATTTGGAAGTCCCACGTCCAGGTAGTCGTTTATTAAACCGGAAAACCTTTAGGCTGCCGCTCTGTAGAACAAATGTCGGCCAGCATTCTCCTTTGTATAGATCTTTCTCTTATTGCAACGGAATCAAATTAAAATTTGATATTTTCTCTGGTTCTCTAGCCTCGGCAAGGAATAATTTATACAAAGCTCTTGACGATATGTGAATAAGTGATTTGTTTAGAGTTTAAACGTTATTTAGTAGATATTGCATGTTGTGTTCACTAATATTAGGAACTACACTTAAATGTTTAATCTAAGTTTTTTTCTTAAATATCCATGTCTGTGTATGTTCTAAAGTGTGAACCAAATAAAAAAAAATAAAAAAAAATGTTCCGAAAGTTGAAAAGGTTTATATGTATAAAGGCGGTAGGGCTTCTTGGCGGGAAAGTGAAGAGTCATGTCTGCGGTTTTGTTCTATTTTCTAAAATTTGTGTTACGTCGAGTATTAATGTGAAATAATGGTGGATTATTAACCGTTAAGTGTTCTTGAGTGTGCATGAGTGTTGGCAAATGAAACAAAACAGTGCAACTTCACTTTTCAAATTCTCTCAAGAAGTACGACCGAGGACTTAGTAAAGCCCCACATCTTTACTGAGATACGATCTCTGATCTTTACGGGTTTGGGGGGGTAAATCATTTCTCACTTCTCATTTCTTTTATCATTCACCATCATAATACAGGAAGAAAATATTGTTTATTTATGTATTACTAGTAAGAAAAAATACTTTGACACTGGCTAAATGTGCTAACCGCTCGAAGCCATAAACTAAAAGAAAAAAAAGGCGGTAGTTACTTGTGCGCGTGCGCGTGCGCGTGCGGCAGGCCGTCGTAGTCGGCCAGCGCGGTGGTGAGGTGCGCGGGCGGCGAGCGCGGCGGCGAGGCGGCGGGCGAGGGCGGCGCCTCCCACTTCTTGTCCTTGCGCGGCTTGCGCTGGATCTTGCGGTTGGCGGCCGAGATGATGGAGGACACTATGTCGCGCGTCGACACGTCCTTGCCTGCAACCAGCGACGCCTGTGACAGCTCTGCGGGAACGACCTCACGTGTAGGACCATTATGTGTTTTACGATATTCGAATGGGTAAATAGTTTAAAACTGTTCTGCAAATATTAGCTTTGCGAAAGACCGCATTTAACGCAGAATTTTTCATTGTGGAGATCGATGGCACAGTGGTTAAGGCGACGCACCGCTAAACAATTAATCTCATACGGAGCGTTTGCGCCCCGTATCATAAGAAAAACTGTTTTTTTTCCTTCCAATTAAAACCACAAATTATTTAAAAAAAATTAACTAGCATATTGAAGTGTGTGTTAAAACTAATCTACTAAGAAAATTTTGGTGCTTAAATCGGTCTGTAAAATGCGACTAGCAAAATGAAGTCAATTAAATGAAAAATCATGTCATCAAATATCACTTTCATATTTTTGTAATTGTCGGGAAAAAGTCAAGATCCCCGCCACGTAAATTTCTAATGCATCGCCTTAACGCGCCCAGTCTGCGAGTGCTGAGGTTAAGCGAACCGCACTATGCCCTCGTGATGGCCCGTTCTCCCTATCCATCCATAGGGAAGGCTCGTGCCCCAGCAGCGGGGACATAAAATGAGCTGATGATGATGTCGAATACTTTATTTAAATATTTTTTTATACATAGAAACATACTTGATTTGGATTATGCGGTTGTGTATTATATATACAATAAAATTTACAAAAGTAATTTTATTGTATATGTAATATCATTGATCAGGCGTTACTTTGCGTTTGCATTTTTGTGCGAAAAGTAACATTTTCATAAAGTAAAATAAATCTTGCTGAAGGATGACTTACCTTCGATTTTTTTAACATTGTGTATGAGCAGGTCCCGGGAAGGCGCGGGCGCGGGGGATAACTCCTCGGAGGCAGAGGGAGGGTCCACAGGAGGGTCGCTTTCATCCTCTTCGAAATACCAGTCGTACTGCAATATAAAAGACAACGTTAGCTCGGCTGTACCAAATATAATGTAAGTGTGTTTGTAATATATATATATTTTTTTAATTTAACAGATTTGAACGTAAGTCAGTTTTAAATATACATGTCAATTACTATGAAGTATCTCTTATGTATACCAGGTGGGGTTAATCTTAAATTGATGATTGAAAAAATTAATTAGTGACTTTCTGAAGTCAGCAACTAAGTAAGTAAGCAGTAAAACTCAATACTAACGTGAGTGAGGAAGGACTCGATGATCCGGCACTGGCTGGACATATCGTTGACCATGGCGAGCATGTCGTCGCTGGCCGCCCGCACCAGCGTCGGGCCGAACACTATCGCGAGGTTGCGCGCCTCCATCTTGTTGTAGGCGGAGTGGGCCACCACCCTGCGCAGGTGCTGGATCAGGTACTTGAGTGTTTCGTAGTGCGCGTCGGGGAGCGCGCGCACGAGTCGTCTGAGCTCGCGCGCTCGTTCGGGGGACCGGTCAGCCGCTGTGGAATGATGCTTGTTTAGAGAACGGTCCTTCGAGCAGGATAAAAGTGGAAGAGTTGCACATTTATGTGGAAATATGATATTGATTATATTACGTTGTCGCTTATTTTGTACTCTTATCTTTGTGTCAATTTTATTGTGTATAAATAAAATATAGTCGTATTGCTCAAAAAATGGCAAGAGTCTAGGACTTCGGATGGATCACAATAAGCGAGGTAAGCGATCGTCGCCAACATTCGCGTTGTCAGCTCTTTGTACAAAGGGGTTATTACCGATTTTGGTGCGATATCTATATACCAAACATAAATTTAAACTATGAGTAGGAGTAGGAGACTAGATGGAGCGACAATCTTCGCAACGTTGCTGGCTGGCAAGAACTGGATTGAAATAGCCAATGGTGCTCAGTGGCGTGCACTTGGAAATGCCTATGTCCAGCAGCGGATTCATATAGGCTAATGATGAGTAGCAAACTCACCGATGAAAGCTGGGTAAAGGTCGGCAGTGAGCAGCGGGTCGGGTAGCCGCCGCAGGTACGCCTTCAGCAGCGAGGAGGCGACGTGCACGTCGGCCCAGCGCGCGTCGCTCGCCGGCGGCGGCTCCCCGCGGTCCAAGGCGGCGGCCAGCGCGGCCACGCCCGCCGCGTTACCCGGCACGCGGTACACGCCTACTGTTCGGAGGCCGTACGCCTGGGAACAACATTAACAACGTTATGGTAATACCTCCTATGATTAATAAAATAAGCCTTCTAAAATACAAAAAAAAACAATAATACAGTCATCAAATTGATCAATTTCATGACCTATAAGTTGTCAAAAAAACAAACCTAACAGCTATGTGGTTTGAGTATGCTTTGGAATACTACCAAACATTTTTTCTTATTATTTAACTTCTTATTATTGTTTGCTATCATGTCTAACATTAATGTATCCAGACTGCGGGCCTGGTGTCCTGTGATTACAAGTTCTGAAACCTACCTCAGGCACCATTCTCTCACAAACATGGATCATTAACAATGAAATAGATAGCTTAGCGTTAGATCTAACACATGTTTGTTAGAGAAATCAATAAAAAAAAGTGTATTATTATTTCACTAAAAGCTTACTTACACTTAATTCAAGGCCTAGAATTTAAACATTTAAACTTATTCCCGTTATATTTGATGATTTGGTTGGCTTGGATCAATTTTGTTGCTGATTGCTCTATTGTATGACTGTAGTACAACAGAAAATATTGTAAAACTTGCAAGTTTTAATTTTAATTTTTTAATAAGCTTTCCAGACTGGCTATGTGTCTAATTCAGTGTATCCAGAATTCGTCATATTCTGGATGAGTCGTAACCTAACTGGACGAATGCACCAAGTTTAGGCGTAACCTCTTCACTTGACTTTATTGCTAGTGTGTGTGTTTGTTTAGTTACCTCGACGGCATGTGCGGGCAGCGTCACCGCTCTGGGGACGAGCGGGTGTTCGGGGTCTGAGGGGCACCTCTCCAACGGGGCTCCTAACCAGCCAGTGGCGGCCGGCGCGGCATTGCTCGCCCCGCCGTGCATACGCCTCAGCTGCTTCGCCATACGACCCTTCCACGTCTTATTCTTCGGCGATGAGGGAAGAGTCGGGGTCGGGGGACCTGCAATTGTGGGCACTGAAATAACATATCGGCACATAAGTATCTGCCGTTTTGTTATGACGAAATAGTAAAAGCGAACGTTGCGTAGACAGTTGATCAAAAGTACGTCTATAGATGTTTAATTAGCAAGGCGACCGTTTCGATTACAATTGTAAACTGACAGCATTTTAATAATAACAAAAGATTGTAGTAAATTACTGGTGAGAGTGTACTAGTCTAAGACCTATGTTCGTGTGTCAATTAATCCAGGCCACTCATACGCCCTAAATCGCACAGTTTGGAAGTGTTTGTGAATGCCTGGTGTCATGTCAGCCTGCGGCCCTAGTCTTTAATAAGGGTAGAGCGAGAATTAAAAATATAATATATATCACTCATCATTAATCTCCAAAGACGCCATTAAAATTGAATTGTTTGCACGAAATAGTTTTTCGCATTTAGAATTTTGGCGCCCATTGCCACCGGGCGTTTAGAGCGACCGACCGTTTCACTCGCTCTACCCTAGAGGCCTGATGTTACTTTTGAACGATGGTCTTGCTACTACTACTATCCAAGAAATGATGATAATGATGAAATAAAAAACTACCCATCAAATACTTCTTGTGCAACGCTTATTATTTTTTAATTTTTATATCAGTGTGTCGGTATATCCTACCTGTGGGCGATCTGTTCCTGCCGATTTTCTTGCTGCGCTGCGGGGGCAGCGGCGAGGGGCAGTCGGGTTGGGGCGCGGGGCGCGGGCAGCGGCGTGGGAGTGGGGGGGCGCGGCCTCCGGCGGGGGCTCCGCCGAGTGCCGCCGCAGCGCCGCCAGCCAGCGCTGCGCGTCCGCTGCACCTTCCGCCTGGACGAAGGGAGGTCATTTTAGTACTACGCACTGATACTGTTTATATTATCATGCGATTTGGATGTAGATACACTAGATCACGCCAAAATGTCTGCACTGCATTATTTTGTAATAAATAAAAAAAAACAAAAGTTCTGTAATTTTTTAATACAAAATGAAAATATTTTTTGTTAATTTCTTTTTAATTTTTTTTTATTTACTGCATGTGTAACATAATTTATTGTCAATGTCTTTTAACTTTTTTTTTTCTCTCAACAGTTATGTAAACTCAGTTTGTTGAATTTTTGGTAGAAACTTTATTGGTCTTTGTGTTATATTTTGTGCACTGTAACTTGAGTTATTATGTGCTGTTCTCATAATGCAAAATAAAACAAAAATAAAAATAAAATAAGTAAGGCTACTCCATCGCATACCACCAGGGCTGATATGAGGTAACAGCTATCCATGGGTACAAATACACCCACCTAGATGTTTCTTAAATGAGCAAAGAATTGTCAGGAACACAGTTTATGTCCTTCCGTACTAGTAGCTTAGTGGCACTTAGGATTTACTACTCACAGGAACGCAAGCGCTATAGTGTTTGCGTTTGCCTGTTAGCGCCAGCAACAACTAGCACGCGTCCAGAGCTTCTCTGGAGCCGACCTGGAGTACTGACAGCCCCAGCAGACAGCTAGAGTGTACCCACCTGCAGCAGTAGCTCGGCGCCCGCGGCGGTGGTGACGCGGACCACGTGCTTGCGCTTGGTGTAGTCATCCGCCAGCGCCGCTAGCGAGTAGCGCACGTCCAGAGCATCTCTGGAGCCGCTTTGCGCCTCTGCGCCAGGACCGCTCACTGCGCCGGGGCTCTGTAACAAAAACAAGATAACATTATTATAAGGTTAAAGTGTTATGTTAAGAACACCTTATTATTCGACATTGTCTGTCTATAAATATCACCTAAATAATGCCTTTGGTCCACCAAGGCTACTGTCATCATGCAAAGAACCAATGGTCCTGATTTTAAATAGTCACCAACGAAAGTAAGGCTTTTCGCTAGGTAGTTCAATTAGAATTATAATTAAAGCCTTACTACAATGACTTGAGAAGTTGAGACGTATGGTTTTCGAAATTCAATGCTATTTGTATTTTCACAGATAATGAGAATTTTGTATGTCACGTGAAGTTACCACGCGCCAGTTTGCAAAAAAACATAATTAGGCAGTTAGCATTTTCAAGTGTGGGAATTTCGTAAGGCACTATGATTTCGTGATATAGCTACCAACTTTTTCGATGTAGCACTTTTTAAGTAAAAGTTTTTAAACATTACAAAAAGATACTTATTAATAAATTTTATAAGTTTAGTATAAGTAAAAGTTATGTTAGTAGGCTTGACGTTTCTAAACTTTTAAAATAAGGCGGTGAAGACTTCAACAGGGCGTGGTCACAGACCAAACTATTCAAAAATGAGCAATCGTGTGAACAAAACTGTTGTAGCGCAAGCGCAGCTCACGGATCTAGCGAAAAAATCGTTTCAGCTTTCACACCCTAATTATGGGTATTACCTTTCAAAAAGAGCAGACGTGAATCAGACAAGTGCTTGCAATGTTGCTCGTGTTTTAGACTTCATTATCTTTCTAAAGGAGGCCATTAATCAAATGAGAGTCGCACTAGGGTTGACACCATTACAAACACAAGTGTCAAAACTATAAATTATTTGTAAATTTGTGTTTGTACTTAATAAGTATGTCATAAAATGCTTAATGCTGAGCAGATTATTATGGGCACTATCGGCAACTACAACTATAACGAAAACGAAGGTCTTATAAAAGCATTTCGTTCATCTGTGGATTTTTGGTCTCGCGATGAGCGTAGGAATAGGTACCTTACAGTACTTATTAACGACTTGCAATTCAGAACCGTAGATGTTAATGATAAAACGAAACTGTGTAACAGTGCGCTATGTCCTAAAACAATGGGAGCTCTCTTTGATTAATATAGACTATAATATAGGTAAATCACTAGCGGCCCGTCCCGGCTTCGCATGGGTGGACATTTCTTTTTTAATAAAGCCTATGTTACTCTGCGCTAATGTAGCATTCTAATGGTGAAAGATTTTTTTAAATCGGTCCAGTAGTTTTTGAGTTTATTCGTTACAAAAATACAAAGCTTTCCTCTTTATTATATTAGTATAGATGGAGAAGGTGCATTACAAGCCGCTGACAACCCTACCATCGAGCGGCAACACTGCAGCGATCGGAACTGGGTAACGGTGTGCTAGGTATGTCCCAAAACAAGCGTAGCCTCTCGGCTAACTTAGCTCCGTCTAATTACCGGCTCCATTCAACTCATACATGTCGATTTGCAACGCCAAATTGCTTGCCCCATATGTATTTATTCATAGGTAATTAGTCGCTACTTCCGGTTGCATATTATATATATATATATATATATATATATATATATATATATATATTTTTTTTTATTTAGAATTGCCAAGGTTCAATTGCAATTTTATTTGCAACTAACAATATGAGCTTTGTAATACATTCGGATGTAAACAAGATGTTGTGGTGAGCTTTGTTGATGTTTCATTTTGCATTACAAATTGTTTATTGAAAGTGAGATCTGCCGACAGACGGCTTTGCTAAATGAACGCCCGTAACACGGCCTACGCTGTTTATAATGGCCGCCTTGTGTAGGCTTCGATAGGCTAACATCTGTTCACCAGTCGCCGGATCTATGGTTTTTAGAGAAGGCAATCGAATGCGCACGAGTGGAGTCCGCTTCCTAAGCTTTCTGACACTTGGGTGAGTTTAGCGAGCTTTCCTAAAGAGTATGGTAAGTATATCATGCTCATTTATTTATTTATTTTTCTGCGGGAGCTTTGGCTTTTTGGGATGAGATACTAAGTTAGGGTAGAGGAAAAAATTACATTCCAGCAGGAAGTTACATATTTTATTTTACTTTTAATGCAGGTATTTGAACGAACCATATTAATTTAAATGAGAAAAAACTTTATGTTAGTATCACAATAAACTATTCCTTTTCCACATGATGACAAATAAACAAAAGCGAATTTGGCTTTTGTTATGAAAATAACATTTAGACTTTAGAGCGTAACAACTTGATCACGACACATACGAATTAAAACTGAATTCGTGACGCGACGTCATCTCCACAATTCTAGTGAAAAAATAAAATGGTCATGCTTTCAATAGTCTCTAATTTGCCGTCCGGAGATATTGATCGACGATTTATTGCGTCGGACGACCCACATACTCACTTTCCGTATTTGCAACACAGAAAAAAACACGTTCGTCGGCCGGCGACAACCGTTCCACGATTGCAACCTATTCACATCAAACGCAATTAGCGGGTCAACGGTCCCGTAGAAGTGGCACAATTACGTAATGGCCATCTTGCGTGCGCGCATCACAGGAAAGATGCTAACGAACAATTAGCAGACCTCAGTAAGGAGGATGTGCTCAGCTCATTTAACTACGGAACTAAGCGTCGATTATTTAGAAAGTGTTCGAAATTCGAAGCAACTATCTACACCAATTGACCCGATAAATAACTAGGTGCCCACAGCCTTTACCGGCCGATAGTAATAACATATTACTTGTGGGTCAATTGCTTATACTCCAAGTGTGCGTAATTGAGGGAAGTGTCGTGTCGCCTTCGCGCAGCCGTCGTCGATACGGCGCGAATCGCTCTCAATAATAATTTAACGATGTCTCGAGTCTCGACGCTCAATTAATTGGAGAGTCGTGGCTTTGAGATTGAGAAAGGCTAGTGTCAAAAACGAAATCGCTTTTGATAGCCCGTTTGTAATGTATACGATCATCTTCATAGCGATTAATCAACTGCAATTGAAGACAATCGACGCGATTGTATTCTTTTTTTAATGACATGTGTTTGGTGTACTTGACATTATTTGCGGTTTAGTAAGCAGAGGAGGCGGTTCAACTGATGTTTTGTAATCACTTTATGAAATTGAATCGAATAAATATGACATAGGGATAACAAAGTATTTGTTGTATGTTATTGTAACAATCTTTAATTAGTTTTATTGCACTAATCACAGATTAAATATTAGTTGAGGAAGCAACATACAGAATGTATATAAAACATTTTTTTTTACGCATATACCTTTCATTTAAATACTCTTCTATTACAATCTGTGTTATTGCAACACTTTTTAATCACTAGGATAAAAGCTCACCAATAAGTCTGTGTACCAAAGCGTCATGATTTGGCTGAAGTCCACGCGCGTCAGATGTGGTCGCGATACGTCTTGGTCATTGTCACAGCTTGGCAAACGGCGGGCATTATAAATGCACTCGCTTCAGACTGTCCAGAGCACGATATAACATGATCCAGGAAATTCTACGTCAATTCGGGGAGAGGCTCGGAGAGGGCAACGTCCTAACATCACCACCGGTAAACTTCCAAATTGCACTGACGTGACGTCTTGTGATTGTTTTTAATTTAATTTTGAAATTCATATGAAACACGAAACACAACTATTTTCCAGAGGTAAACATTGAACTTGAATGTTGGACCGTGAAAACACTAAAGTTGATTGTTTAAAAAGTTCCGGAAGTTTGCAAGCGTGGAGAGGGGCGGGCGGCGCCGGCGCGCGCGTGTTTGACTGTGACAGCGCGCGTCGCGGTCTGCCTGGTGCCTGCGCCTGCGCAGAGAAAGTGCTCCCGCGCGCCGGCGCAGACTCCGCGGCGTCTGCCAAATTGGCGTTTTCACGCTTCGGGAATTGATGGCTTTGGTTTTTCCGGACGAGTCGCTCCTCACAATAGCTGATTTGCTTTCTACGTTTCCGATGATTTTACTTTGTTTTTATTGTGCCATCAATTCGTTTTAATGATTTTGTTAGTTTAATTTGAAATTAGCTAAGTAGTTACTCCAAATAACAACACTTAATTTGTAAGTCTGTATTTATAACAACACTACTTTCGACACACTTATTATAACAATAACAAAGATCCTTAAAACCATTTGTTTACGATCGGACGCAGGCCGTCTAATCTGCTCGGGCGACGCAAGCAATTGCAATTCGTCACACTTTTCCTTCTCACTTTTGAGTCTCAGGGTTGACGGCAATTATTTTAAGTTCGTGATTTACGATCATTGTATCACGGCAACATGCGGCTTCTGTTGCAGAAAGCAGACGATCTTGCCAACAACTTCTTAGAATAAATGTTAACTATCATCTTGTGAAATGTGCCAACTAACGTTAAATAACGTTAAATCTATGCACAAGCTACTGTGAAATCATTAGGCATGTGAAGACCCTGCTCAGCTAACTCTGGTATTGACCCTTTGACAGTAGATTTCGCACTTTCTAATTATGTTTAATTAACGAAAGGCTTATCTGTTAATTAATGATAATTTAATTCGAATTAATGAGTAAGTGCTTAAAGCTACAATACCGTAAGAAGCATTGGGTACGAAACTAGAGATCCTACTGACACGACAGCGTATGTATATACTGCGATGATCAACATCGATCACGCAATCTCAAATTTATTTAAATGTAAACCCATAATACTGTACCTTATAAAAATCATATCAATGGGTACATTTAACTAAGCATATTTTTATACTAGATTAAGAGATTTTCTCGATCTTTCTGTTTAATTTGGCTCCATCAACTATTAAAGTTTGGTAAACTATTGTTTTGGAAACATTTCAATAATGTTCTATTTTAGTTTTGAGTCAGATTTCCGAAGGTGTTTGAGTGATCGGTCGACGGCTATGTAGGACGGTTCACATCGGTCGTTCGTCATCAATCTTTGCTTGGTTTGCCAATTGCACATTGTGAAACTGAAGTTACTGCATCATATTTATTATGGTTTGAGTGAGTTTGAGCGCCTACGTCGTCTTCTCGTCGAGAGACGCAATCTTTACCAACCTACGATAGGTTTCGATGAATAATACAATAGGTATACTAGGACCATTTAATTTCTGTACGTTTGTTTAAATACTTGGACGCCCAATGTAACCACAGTGCCATAGAACTATTGTGTCTGGTTTAAGAACAACTAAGTCGTCGCTATACGGGCTGAGGACGCTGTAAAGGCTATGTGCAATTAGCAGCCTTCGTTACAATAAGTCTATTAGCATGAAATGGAACGCTCCAGGTTAAAATCATTTGACAGGAGCATAATACGGAGCATAGTCACCGGAGGAGCTACCCTGTAAACATAGATACAGGGTTCAAAATCTCAAGAAAAATTTACTTTCCAGTGTTGGCGTAGACTTTAGAAAATAACAAGGAAATACTCTTCTATACTTATTGATCTATTATGTAATATCCACCCGTAGTAACTTCAGAAAACATGATAACAATCCTATTAATAAAAACTCTAATATCTTTCCAAAAAGTCTTAATATACCGCTGCAGTACTTCATAGCACCAAGTTACGATACGATCGCCATCTAAGTTGTAGCAACACATCGAAACTCGTCTAGTAACAAAGATGGCAGACTGTCTGAAAGTACATCGTGACTAAGTACCGGATAAATAATGAAAGTTACTTAAATGACTCAACAGGCTTGTATATGGGGCAAAGGCGCCGCCACCGTAGCATTTCGGCAACATTGACTCATCGTTACGTGATTATGTGTTATGAAAAGATTATGGCATTAACTTATTGAGCTATAAATAAGAACTGTGCCAATCGACTAGGAGCAGTTCAAGTGTAGTCATTATATTGAGACTGCTAATGTTCGACATTGACATCGACTATTGAAAGTCAGTCATGTTTGAAAGTGGAGATTAGTTTATTGGGACACACTTGAATATTAAATAAGTTTGTTAGAAACGCATCTAACTATATATATCTACAATTATATTATGAGAGTGATTTGATCCTGTCGTTTCAATATGTCGTCATATTAATAGAAATACATTAGAAAAAAATATTAACAAAATTAAAAAAAGATACGATTTGAAGACGATTTCAAGCAATGTATTGTGAGGTATTTTTAATACATTTTCGTAGCGTCCATGTCTACGAGTTTCAATCTTAGAAATCCCTTACTTAGTCAGAATACAAGAAAACACTAAGATTTATACAAAAAGGTCGATACCAGTAGTATATTTACATCATATTATCTCAAATAATAGAGCATATCAACGAGCGAGTCGATATTGCTATGCAGAAATCGACGAGGTTTGCTTTCCGCTTCCAATTATCATATTCATAACTTTCTTGGACGCTCCTCCATTGCTGTATAGGAACAACCATACTCGTGCTACACTTCATTATGTTTTTCCAATTGGAATGTTTTCCATATATGTAAATCTTCCTTGTAACCTTGAATAACGTAATCAAATCAGTGACCACAAGATGCGAATGTTAGCTTGTTATGAATAATACCAAAAACAATGTTCCTACCTCGTACGCAACTATATGTTATTCAAAATCTTCAATAAACATTAACACCAACAAACATTTTGTGTAGTGTTAATTGAAATTAAAAACTTTGTAGTATATGAGTGTTTTTATTCGTTTATGCAAATGCAGGCAAATCACTCTCCCTACCTGACCTTTTCACCGCCCAACTATCTTGCACGCGATGTCCCGCTGTACGCCGACGTATAAATGTATTTTAATAAAGTAGGTAGGTACAAAGAAGAACTTCTATAGAAGTGCTGGCGTGGGCGGCACGAAAATCTCGAACTTCTATAGAAGTTGTTGGCGGTAAAAAGGTTAACGAAAGCGGAGTCCAGTTGCAAGAGCTAGAACTGTTAAGCAGAATTGTGCCGCATTGGCCCTCCTCATACTAACTAATTCTGTTTGAATATGACTAAAGTTTTGATAAGCTGTCTGACACTTTATTAGACTTAAGCCGGCTAACAGGCATAAGCTCATCTCAATGGTAAGCAATATGCTACGGTTGCTGACCCTGAGACCTTAGTTATCTTACCGAGCAACTATAAGTACTGTACTATAAGTACCAACGTATCTCGTCATAGAAAGTCAGTTCCGACGATGTCCCAACAATCTTTATGTGAAAATAACAGCGCACGCAAACTCATGGTTCCCGATTGGATGAGACTCTCCAGAGATCGGTGATGTGGAATTACGTCAGTTTGTGCCTACGTCACCGGTGCATTTGGGTCAGTTTATTGTGCGCGTGCCTTACAACCTATTTCTGTGTTTATTTTTAGCACACGGTAGAAAGTAGACCGGATTGCAGGCATGAATTATGCGCCTAGGAGATAAGGTGAGGGCGAGTGTTGCGAATCAAGCGTGGTTGATTGATACGATACTTGGGTTATCGCGATTCGTAAGTGTAGTTTTCAATCGGAATGCAATATTTATACTGTTGCATGGGGTATCTGGACTTTTCAATGTCATATATTTCTATTTTTAATGTGACATATTATATTGAAGGTTTTGGGAAGATTTAAGTACTTTTTTTATGCTTCGATTTTAACAGTGTCTGTTGAACTAGTTACCTTCTGTAAAGTTTATTTATTTATTTATTTATTTGTTAATATTTCAACGTCTGTTGTTAAGCGGTGAATAAACCACCGGTTTAAGATTAAGTCTAGTGGTTTAACCATCTCCATCAGGTGCGGTAAACGCTTCTTTGTAGGAAAAAGAAGCTAAAAAATATATACTTACTCAAACAAAATAAAATGGCTATATTTAAAAAAAAACGGTTACTAGTATGCCGCTCTCTCTCCCACCTTTTTATTTATACATGGAAAATTTACCAGTATTTTTTTGTAACATTTAGTTATCAGTAATGTGGAGAACCGTAGAATAGTAATAACTGTTAAGGTCACCTAACGCAACCGATAGCGGCAAACACAAAGTCGTTCTATAAAAAAACCGTGTTAATTAGAAATTGGGGTGTTCGATAACCTCGTTGCAATTTAATAATATGGTATAAACATTATAATTTTTAAGATATTTTTAAAGATACGTTTTTAATTTCTAGGTTTTGGTTTTTTTTATAAATATTTTTTCAATTAGGTTAATTGCCAGCAGAGTTACTTAAAATCGAACAAAAAAGAGAGAACATTAATCAAATAAAAAGTCACCAAATTCAATGTTAACCGGTCGGTGTTTAATCGAAACGCCTTTAATTATTTCCTCCAGTGTGTCAATAAGCGATCGCGAATATATTACCTGCGTGTACCTATTACGTTTTGTTTATTTACCCGTGGCCCCGAAACGCGCGCTAGCGGCCGGCGCGGCGCCTGCGCAGCGAGCGATCGCGCGGAACCGGCGAGCGCTTGTAGTCTGCCTTAATGGGTTCATTATAGCACCGTACATGCATATGACCTAATATGGCGATGGTGCACGGCGAAATGCGAACGAGAACAACTACGCGTGTCCGACGACACTGTGAGCATACTCCCGTACACCTTCGGAGGTTTTAAGATATTGCGATTCATTTAATATAGAACACTAGCGGCCCGCCCGCGTTGTCGTTGTAAGTATCTAGTAATGCAGAGGAAATTAAAAAATACCTTCTAAGCCGCTTAGGTGGGAAAGTGCCAGGTGGAAAGGTTTTGGGGAAGGTCTTTGCGCAGCAGTGAAACATACATAATAGACAAAAAAAATTAGATGTCACTTATGAAACCGACTTGCAAAATATCAAGTTTGTAGGTCAGTCGGTCCTTAAAAAAAATCGCAACGACAGTAGCTGAGCTGTAAGAAAAAATATTTCAATTCATCTCATCAGACTACAGACGTAAACTCATTCCTTAGACAGATATATTAGCTTACTAGGAGTAGGTAACTATAATACTTAGTTCTGGTAGGTATTGAAAAAAAAGATTTAAATTTCTGACATAAAAACGAAACCATAATAAGAGCACACGTTGATCAGAACCACAGGATCTATGATAATGATAAGCATTACGCATCGCAGCCCACATTTTGACTAATACCAAAATAATTGCATAACCGTAGGCGGAGTACAAAACTAACAATAGGTACGCTGGTTATTACTAAACAGTTTTATACAGAGTGATTCGATACTCATATACGATTCGGAGAAGCGCATTACATATGCGATTAGCGCTAGAAAGTAAACAATAATAATTGGCAAACGCTTGTCTGCCCACTCGCCATTGAATGGAGCCACCGATCCGGAAAGAGATCAGCCTGGAAGAGACAGTGGGCGCGCCTGTTGGCTCTCTCTGAGCGTGCTCTAGGAAAGCTAGGGGGAGTGTGGCTAATTTATGGCCTGGCCCTCGTTGCATAAGTCACTCCTACGGGTGAAGACAAATGGATTCTGTAGTTGCATACTTGGTTTAAGAAGACAGTATTGAGGAAGCACGGTGCACATGTAAATTCGCATCAAACTTCAAACAGAGAGAACAGCTTTCAAGCATCTGTGGATTGGACCTATTATGATTTTTATTGTCTTGATTTTGTATGAACTTATGAAGACTAGAGGAGTTATGACAAAAAGAAAAGAAACGCATTTCAAATGCCGTAATCCTAATCTATCATTCGTGATCTACCACTAAGACCTTATGCAAGTACTCAATTTGTTTTTAATAATTAGATTATCAATCGGTTCCATTGAATATTCAGTGAGCGTGATCTTGTAATCAATAGGAGATAATTAAATTTTCTAATGACATAACTAATAAGTTGCTCAACATGAGTGCTGGTCGGAAGAATCGCAGCAGCATTTCTAGTGATTTTATCTATGCTCGGTAGTCTATGGCGAGGTCCTCGACCCCGGTAGCGATGCGGACGCGCGCGGCAGTGCGTATGCGCATATACAAGCGATTCTCGGATAAACGATTGACAGCTAGAAGCGCGGATATTGCGATTTTATTGTATGCGTTTCACTGGATGTTGTGTTGAATTAATAGGTATTTTATACGTGGTTTACAGCATAATCTTTGAAAAATTATCTAACTATTCCATAAGTCTCATTGTAACTAATTGTAAACCTTTTTTCATTGTTATACCTACTAAGATGTTTTTATATTTGGTGTATATGAGCCGGCAACAAGCATAAGTGCATTTGTATTGTTTAGGTAGGCATATAATATCTATTATTATATCTCATACCCTTTAAACCAGAACAGAGCATTGCAAGATAATACTGCGTAGCGGTAAAAATAGGTAAAATCGGGGTTAAATTTATTATTAATAATAAATAAATAATTAATACAACTTAATGAATACTTGAGTAAGAATCTCCCATATAAGTAATCATTTATTTACTTTGTTGGTGTTTAACTGAAAGTAACTGTAAAAAAATGTATTTTAAGTCTCGTTACATTACGAGTCGCAATATTGTCCAATCAACGTACTTACACAAAGGCAGTGCAAACATCTCGCAGACACTCGGTCTAGCGAGCCGCGCACGAATGGCGATTGGCCATGTGGCCGGCTGCTTTATATCCTGCCTGCCATATTTGACTTCGCATTGCACTGCATCGGACATTTATTTCATCAAGTGCTCTCTGAGATATCATTTCAATGTTCGAAGTGGCATTGAACGACCATTATTGTGGAAGCTGGTGTCGCAGAATGCTACAATCGGCATCATCTACTGTTCCGTCAATATAATCGGGCGGTGTTTCGTTTCATACGGCTTGAGGAACCCTTTAAGTTTCTCGCCGCCCCCAAAAAAGTTCGGTGACGCTGAAAATGCTGCCTGAAGTAATCAGAAAACTCGTTCCAAAAAATATTGTACAGCCATGTAAAACTTTGTTCAATGTGTCATTAAATAAAGAGTTTTAATTAAAATTGCACGTATCTGCATTACCATCCCAAGACTATGGGACAGCACATGAAGTAGGCTCCCACACAAAAAGCACGTAAGTATGTACCACAATCCGTGCATTCGTGACAATTACTCGTGCGTTTACGCGGCGGACACCGAACATACGCCGCGTAGGTACCGGCTTGCGTAATGGCTTCTAATGGGAAAACGCTGTTCCTGCGATGCGCAAGAGCATCCGTTCCATGAACCAGCCCAGTTGCGGGACAGATGGCCACTCGTGCGACTTGAAGTCTACAAGATTTACGGACAGTAGCATAAAATAAATCTACTTTAAATCTATTCTATAAAAATTACAAATACTTTTCGACGAATTCACAATATTATCTTTATTACATCACATTAAAGAGAAGGTCCATTTCCTTGCAGCCAACGATTGCCATTTGTACATAAATCAAAAAACACTATTCGTTCAATTGCGACAAGTGCTCGTTGATGCGCAGGAGTCGATGATCAGTGTTCCCAGAACTCGTTCTAACAGATGTTCTCGGAGACAGACAGACGCCCCGCCATTTGATAGAGAGCTTGCAACAAAACGAAACGAAGCTGGATTCGTTATGCATGGCGCTTTGCACATAGTTGACTTCAACTGGAAACGTAGCGAGGACAGCTATGTACGTTGAAGACATTAGAGACTCGCTTACGTATCACGGGATAGGCCTGCTGAGGCCGATGGTCTAATACGGAAACAGACGACGTCGCACTCGGCCGATGACAGCCTCAGATAATGCGAATAGATTGTTGCGCAACCGCAGAGATAATGCGCTTTAAAAAGTTCACTCACCGCGACTTATCAAGCTAAAAAAATTAATTATCTTTATCAGATATATTAGAGTTGAGAGTCAGAGACAATGACTGATTTCAGAGATTTAATAAAGCATAATTAAAGATTAATAATTAATATCGTTTTGGTTCATTACAATTTAGAAACTTCAACTGCCATCGAATTATAGGTGGAGTGAAGAGATGTACCTATTGTAATAAAAACAGCAGATGCTCAAGTTTATTATCAGGAAATACTACATCTGAGACGTTTCATTGAAATTCTTCATTTGATCTCAAATTTAATAAACAACAGATGTTTCTGCCGAGTATCTCATCTCGGTGCGCAGGAAGACACAAATTGACTAATGAAAATCAATTCGCCGTCTGCCCTTGCTCTAATACTAGAATGTCCCCTATATCAATTATTTAATCTGAGATGCAGTAAGTATTGGGTCAATGGCGAACGCATAACTCTCCATAAAATAGAATTTTGATTATCGTCCACTCCGAAATAGTTCGGGTTAGGAAACAGTTGAGTGCTGCCAAAGAAATCTCAGAATCTCTTATAAAATGTGTCTGAGTGACGGCTGTTTACAACGTTCGGGGTTCGGTTGCGAAACGGTTTTATATTTGAGCCGTGTCGAACCACACGTACACCATGCGTGTTGTATTGTTTGATTCGTCTGACAGTCACTTTCTCGTGAACGGCTAGGGCATGAGCGCTGCTGGCTAATAAGCACTGAGCACTACAACGCGGTAGTGCAATGGTAAACTGAGAAAGTCACTGTTCATTTAGCACTGAATAGTCGTCAATCAACCAATTAGAAAATCACTACACTACGGATGCTCCTTTTTAATCACCAGGATGTAGGAACACAACAGGATGTTTCCATGAAAGTGCTTAAAACATTATATTATACTTAGCTAAGGAAGCCGACTCAAAAGTTGTTCACGCAAACATAGTATTTGTGAAAAAAATAATTTTAATTCTGTAGTTTCAGAGTTTACTCCCTAAAATATATTAGGTTAAACTTTTATATCAGGTAAAAAGCATGACAGTGTTTTTAAGCATAGGTACGTATTTAAATTTTTAAATACGTGAATAAGGTGTTATGTTTAACTGACTAGCACGTTGAGAACGAAAAATTTACGGTTGGGGTGAGAACACGCGAACAAGCGATGACGCTTAAAAGAAAAAAAAATATTTCGCATCAACCAAAGGCAAGTAAATAAATAATAAATACAAATAAAATAAGTAAAACCAATTCAACGAATAATGGTGAAAGTAATTTGGCAACGAAATGTCAAAACGTTTAATTTTTTCCATTGAAAGAATTTCGTGCGTAGGACTACCTAATACTGGATGGAAAAACCCGTTTATGTAATTCTTTCGTTTCAACAAGAGATTCAAATTTCCGTTTCAATAGAATGCGTGGGTTACTGCAATTTACACATTGCAAAACTGACAACTGCGAAAATTATATTTTCGCCTTCGCAATAGACTTTAGGCCTAGAGGTCCCGGATTTAATTTCTAGGATTTGTTTTCTAGCGGGTTTAGTCATCATCTTCTTATCTAACACTATCGCCATAACAGCTATGTTAACATTATTGTCATGTTTCTTCATTTTTTTTTTAAATTTCTTTATTTAATTAAAACGGTAAAAAAACCAATTACATTAAGTTACAGTTTTGTTTATAAAAAAGAGGCATGTTAACGGCGATTCGGCATTCCGGGAAAAGTTCTATCTTCGCGTTAAGTGATCGAGATTTACAAGCAATTCTCTCTCTCCTCTCAAAAAATTCTTATAGCGTTCGTGTGACACAGACAAGAGTTGGTATGGTATTGAAGCAGATCCTGCTGTTAAAATACTAAATCATGTTTTTGTTAAGTGATCGGGTCGATCGAAAAACTCGTACGAGGCACCCAGGTAAGGTAAAGACTCGCAATAAGGTGGACATTGCGCTGTGATAAAATAGTATTTATCTGTATTGGTGATTGCATTGAGACAAAAAAAAGCGTAGATACGGTTCAATAATGGAGTCGCAGGAGCTAATTGATTTGCGGTCCTGTACTCAGAACAGCCGGTGGCGAATACAAACGGCACTTAAACTCGTTACGAAACAGTTGGCTGATTTCGAATGCCATCGCATTATTATAACACCATCTCGCACCAACATCGGCCGCGAATTTTTCAGGTAAAGCGAATTGGAGTTTTAGAATAATAAAAAAATATACAACCTATTGAAAAAGTCCCTTGGTTGTTTTAAATCGACTTTGCAGTAAAAAAGGAGTAATAAAATATCCTATAAATACAAAATAATTTAAATAAAATCATAATTTTTAAGAATTAGCTCAATAGCACGACATAAATAAAGAATCTGTTATTATCATTATTTAATCTGATATTGATACTGAATTTGTATATTTGTCACATAAAGACAAACTCACACAGGCAATCGTAACGTCTCCATTACGGTGTAGCAAGCTGGTAAATAAATATTCGATTTTCGATCAAGGGGCGCACGATCATCGTATTGGGTTGGCGCGCGGCAACACAACAATATAATTTCTACGCGTATCGATTCAAGGATGGACGGCTATTACGCGGCCGCAGGCTCGTTTGCAGGTCGGTCACGCGCGCACCGCCGGCATGCCGTCATATCCTCCACTGAATTGGCCACTGTAATTAATAAAAGAATATGCGCACGAGCACACTATGTTCGGAAGGTGGTATACTAACGCATTGTTGATGTTCTGTTCTGTGATCGTTCCTGACTAAAAGTGTGCAGCAATATTGGCCAGGCTTGAATCACAACACGTGAATCATCGAGCTTTCAACAATTTAGCTGGCTTTGACACGCACGACCGCATAATGCTTTTTATTAAACAGCAAATTGATGAATGTGTTACGAAAAGTCTGACTAATAGCAATGGTGTGATGGATTCGTAGAAAAAGTTGCCTACCTCTCTTTGCTTTGTGCAGAATTGTATTAAACTAACGTCAAAGTTAAAGTTAAAGTAATTTGCAAACATCCCGAAATGTTTAGCCATTGTTTTTCACAAACTGGTTGGTTTTAGAATATACCAAATTCGTAACCATGGCGTTTATACAAAGTGTCTATTTTCGGATACATAAAGCCTCACTCCCGCCACTGATTCTCCATGAATCTTCGACGTTGCGTGCGTTGTTTTGTTACGCGTGTTATTGTTGCGTCAAATCATAACATTATTCCTTTAAAAGTTAGTGATTCGTGGTTAACATAACAGTTTTGCAAATAAAATAAAATTTTATTATGTTACGTTATCGTTCAAAATGAGCTTTTATTACATGTAAAATATACAAAAACTTGTGAAATCCGAGATTATATTGAGATCGATATATTGGATAATGTAAAACAAAAAACTAAATTGAATACGTGATAAACTCGGAATCACTATAATCTTCGACTAAAGCCACTTATTATCTTTATTACAAAAGCCCTGCATGATAGTAATGTTTCTATTTTTCTCAGCACCATCACAAAAGGCTGGACCTTCGCGTCTCATCGCCGGCCGGCCGCATCCGCTGATCCGACCGAACCTGCCCACGTACCAGCGTCTTATCTCCTGTCATCGTCTCCCATTATGCACCAGACATGTGAGATGTGACCTCTGCGGGCGAACCTTCTCCTGTCTTCATTGTAAGACGGATTACTATCATAAATTGACTTATCGACAGGTTCAAGAACATTCAATGGGAACTTCGCGGTTGCATTGTGTTTTCGTGTAAGTACCGCACGCTCTCTGATGAATAGTTGCATAATTAGCTTTATAGTCTAATATAATCACCAGTGAGTTTGTGCTGATGTTTTAATTATTATGTATTTTTTGATACTGAGTCGGTAAACGAACATATGCCCAAATAGATGTTTGTTTACCACACCAACGGTATTACGGGCGCGTTACGAACTGTAAAGGGTTAGCTCTTATGCTCCCTATGTCCTGTAACTTTACTGAATCCTCCAAACAGGAAACATGCTGCTTAGCGGCAGGAATAATAGATAAAAAGTCGCTATTCAGTCAGATTCTGGATAGAATAATATTAACAAGCAGTTTCAGTTATTCGTTAACTTTTCAATTAACTTAACTTCAGGTAATTTGCGTAATATTCGACTTTACTGCTTTTAAAGCACTTCCTCACAGATGCATTTTGGTTTGTTTCAATAGTTTGAACAGTATTGTCTGACACATAACTATAAAGTGCAGCACTGGTAATTTAAAGAAAGTACTTGCACTGTTGTTGAAACTCTGGGGACGATACTGTCAGTACTTTCACTTCACATAAATAATTCGTTATTAGTACCTAACGTTTGTCGATGGCAGTATTAAACCCAATCTTAGACGTTTCTAATCCTAGTAATGGCCTCGTTCTCCTTCAATTTTTTAAAGTGTAGGTATAATCTCTTGCTGTCTCAGATGCAGTTTTCTTTTAATCAAGTAGACGAAACGGCTCATTCTAAATTATCGTTACATTTATGGCAAGGGTATTAACATTTTCTAGTGTAGCTATCAACTATAACTACGTTCTATTTAGTTCACTAACCTTTTTATAAATAAGCTTTGGGCTTGGTTTCGTATAACATTATATTTTGTTTAATCATCAAAGTCTTTAACTGGAAGTGCGTCGACCTTTTAAATACTAAAATTGTTACCACAAAATGTAAACTTAAGACATTCAGAGCGGAAAAGCGATGATGTGCGAGTTTCTTGGTAATTGAACATTTTCATAAAGCGGTGTCCACAATAAAACTTGGAAGTTCGCCGACCCTACATAATGTCTATACAAAACCAAGTGTAAGGTTGTTCATAGCGCGAATTTAATGAGCCATTTCGCCAAGTTGTAAGGAATCGCGCAATTTCATCTTGTAGCGCTTAGATACAGGCACAAAGACGTTTCCATATTGAGTTTTGGTAACTTTTAATATTGAAAGGGAATTTATTTATACAAAAAGATAATAGTAAATTCTTTTAGCAATTGAAAAGGTTAGACACTTAACGATCCACTATTGTTCAGGTTGGTGTAAATTAAAAGTTGTTTATTGAATTGAAGGTATTTTAAGAGTAGTATGGGGACTAATAGGCACCTTCAGAAAGAACACCCACATATGGCCACAGCCCGGTAATATATGGTTGTCTGCCACTGAAAACAAGGTAGGCAAGTCTAGACCGAAGACGTAAGGAGCGAAGGTTTCTGGATTTTTATATATACTTATTATTGCGTCGTGATGTCTGACGATCATTTGACATTTAATTTTAGCGCCATATTGGGTTGCTACTGACCTGAACTTGGCATCTAGAAATCTCGGTAAGGTTATAGTAATAATAAATGGCTTTTCACTCTTTATTGACTATTAAAACATGAATTTAATTGTTATAAAGTCGCTGAATGCCCTTAAATAGATCGGTAACATAATTCATTCCATTGTTAAAGTTCAGAATTGTACAAATTTTCATACCAGTTTACAAACTTTAATGAGTGCATATATTTCGCCAATCAACTTACTTCGTAATTGGTTAATCATCTTGGCGAAAACATTGTTAAATTTAACATTTATATATCTATAGATTGAATGCATAATACATACATTTGTATACATTGCAATCCAACGCGTACCCTCATTTTGTACTATGTATCCACAACACGAACAATGTCACAGGAATTCCTCATTAACGGAATAGAGCTACAGAAAGTGCAAGCAGAACGCCAGTGATTGAGCGATGGCGGATCCGTCAATCGTTTAGTATAAATATTAGGGTCATACATGACTTACGCCACTCGCCAACTGGGCCGTGATAATCGGGAGTAGACACTTGGTTGTGCAACCGGCGGTTTCAAACCGCAGCTAGAAATCACCTATTGCCCGTATTGAATTAACCATTCTCGAAAAACATTAATGACTTCACATTTTGTGAATGTTCAGTTTCTAAATGTGAGCTGACTACGCTGGCTCCGCGTTTCTTCTGTGTTTTGCAGAAGATACTTAACTAAGTATCTATTTCTTTATTTTTTATTTACATCGCCTTAGCCTTTATCTCTGTTGATGGTCAGTGACGATAAGCGTGGTTGTGAGCGCACTTTCATCTCATCTCAGCCAAAAGACGTCCACTGCTGGACAAAGGCCTCCCCCAAGGATATGAGGGGTATTTGCCGTAATCGCCACGCTTGGCAGGCGGGTTGACGATTGCAGTAGATTGAGGGAAACCTCAGAGAGATGCTGCTGCCCATCCTCTGGAATGGTCTCTTAGTCGGCTTTTACGACACCCACGGGAAAAGATGGGGTGGTGCAATTCTTTATCCCCGGCACCACACAGGGCTTATTTATCCCCGGCACTACACAGAGCGCACTTTACCCCTCAACTATTGAGGAACTGGAACGCAAAGGCGTTTATGAAAAGGTTTGGTACTATAGTGATCGGAACTACTTGGGCGAGCCTACTGGCAGCCGTCGCGTTCGGCATTTAATAGAAAGTCAAGATTAAGAGAAAAGAGAGGGAACAAAAGAAGAGACTTGCTAGTCGGACCGCGGCTACGACGACACCTGTTTATTGTATTCTTTGTGCGCTCAGGACGACTTCGTCATTTTCTTAAACTTGACACTTTCCTAACTTGTCTCTTTTTTAACTCGGCTCTTTCTTAGTTGGTCCTTTTCTTAAACTTGACACTTTCCTAACTCGTCTCATTCTTAACTCGGCTCTTTCTTAGTTGGTCTCTTTTGCAATGTTGACACTTTCATAACTCGTCTCATTTTTAACTCGGCTCTTTCTCAGTCGCTGTTTTTCCTTTCTCCTTAGCCGTGGTCCGGATCAGTTCACCTAGGTGAACTACGGGCAATTTTTTTTCTCGTGGCTCACCTAGTTTCAACTGTTAAGGTTCAACTAACAAGATCGCTGGTTACGCATTAGAAAAATTAGAAAAAAAAAATCATACTTAATACTAAAGAACTTGTTTTTCTTCTTTTCCCTTATGTGATTGTATAATGATAGTATATTAAAAAAAAAAGGTTCAAAAGAGATGTTAATAATAAATATTTAGTACTTACTAAAAAGCAAAAATAAAATTTCAATAAAAAAGATTTTATAAAACAAGCTTAATTATTCATTTTATTAAACTTGACACTTTCTTAACTTATCTCATAAATGTAACCCAAAGAGAGAAAGAGCCGAGTTAAAAATGAGACCAGTTAGGAAAGTGTCAAGTTTAATAAAATGACGAAGTCATCCGGAGGGGAGACGAGTTGGGAAAGTGTCAAGTTTAAGAAAGAGACCAACTAAGAAAGAGCCGAATTAAAAAAGAGACAAGTTAGGAAAGTGTCAAGTTTAAGAAAATGACGAAGTCGTCCTGAGCGTCTTTGTGAATTGCTGGAGAAATACCAATATAAATCTGAATCGATTGAGTTGTTCTTATTGAATAACGCCCCCGTTATAAAAGTTCAACCACGCCGGTTGTAACAGTACCCACAACGATCCTTGACAGAATATCATCAACAAAGGCGCTTCGTTTGTTATAGCTTTAGATTCACTAGTGCGCTCTAGGTCGTTCTATCTCTAGGTAATCGATTATAACAAACCAAGAGTAAAGTAAGCATCTTTCTGATCTAGGTACTTGTGACCTTAGTAGTACCTATTGGTACTGACTACACTGTCTCCTGTTTCATTATCAGCATCAATGACTAGTTCGTCCCAAGTCTTGTTTACTCGGTGCGTAACCTCATCAATGGTTGGATTTGACAGTTTCGTAAACGTTTCGTCACCTGCGTAAGTTACATCACTAGACGTTTCTAGTAGACGAAATGGTACAGAGTAAACAGTGTCGCATAACATTATCGATTCATGTTTTCCGATGTAACGGCAAAGTTGATAAAACAGAGCCGATATACGGTTTAAAATCAACATGATATTTGAATAAAAGCGTAACATAAATATAAAATACAATACTTACAATGAAAAATATAAAGCGTTATGACTTACGATATATTCGAAATATAATAACACCGGCTTTTGCAGTACAAAAAAATAGGTATGCGCACGCGCAGTGATTTTGTTATTGAGATCAGCCTTCATGATAATATGAAAATGCGCATTCAGTAATTAACTACTTTTAACTAGGAAACTCAATTGCGATTTTAATTAACAAAAGAACCTGCCTTTGCCTTGGTTCACCTAGTCTAGACAATTAACAAAATGAATATATAGCAGGGATGCGCCATAAGTTATGCTGCATGTCAATTAATCGGTTCTGTACACTGACATTTTCCGCTTATAAATGTCTATCACATATCGTTGCTATAAAAGGGCAGGCTTAGACACGAGACAGGCGAGGTCGGGTGGAGGTAAGGTACTAAGGTCTAAGTCTGGTGGCTGAGCGTGCAGCGTCCTAGATGCAAATGATGCCGTGTGTCACCTGCAAGCCATTCTTTATGTGATGGACGGCCACAGAAAAGGTGTGGAATTTACATATCAAAATGAGTTTCTTCTTCAGAAAAAAAAAGTCCGGGTATGCCCTATACACCTGTATTAAGCAGTTAGAATGAAACCCAGTTAATTATTTTGTCTACTTATGCAACGCCAAAGATAAAAAATTTGATCTAAAGAAAAAATAATGAGTAAGCATTAAAAAAAGTGTAAAAAAATGTAGAGCAAATTAAGCTTTATAACATTTTTTATACAAAAAATGTTAAAAGACAAGAGCAAAGTTACACAACAGGACAGCTGGACATATACATTATCCTAAATATTATGTCAAAACGATACCATACCATATCACCAAACACGCACCTTTACTCTGGATAAGGCTAAAAAGCCAAGGACGGTCCACTAAAAACATACTATTACCACAGGCTAAAGATTATTTAAACTTTACAAAAGGATATCTCAAAAAGGTTTTCGTTTTATCAGGATTTCGGACGCTTTGGAATGTTGTTTGTTCGAAGCCAAACATATCGCATTTAACAGGGCAGCGCACACGGGGATATTTGTATAAAATAGTTGTGAATAAAATATTTACACAGTTTTATCGCTTTACGCAGGATAAAACAATAACGGCAAATATTTTTGTGCTTTAAAAATTGTTTTTTCTCAAAATACTTGCTCCTACTTTTTATGTATGTGTCAGTCTCTATATTATGTATTAATACGAGTAGATGTAATTTTTACGGCTTCACTCAAAACAAAAGAATGATAGTGTTCTGTTCACATTAACCATGACATTCGACAAATTCTCACCGAAACATAATTTACTCGCATTGTTTCGCAATTTCAAAACGAAGTGAAACTCGCTTTGTTATGATAGTTTTAAAATATGACAGCCATATTTATTGAGGCGCTTTCACGTCACTTAGTCGATTCGAAAGAATCCAGAAGTATTTTAAAAGGCAATTTTATTTGAATAATTGAATCGCAAATATATTTGTAAAATGTACAGCGGATGTAGTTAAAAAAAGTTTAAAGACGACGCGTCCGCGTCTGTTTTTAATTACAGCTCAAAATAAGTTAAACATATAACGTGAACCTTGACATATTAGTTTTCATGTTGCGTGGGAATAGATTTTATTAATACACATTTTGTGTACTAAACGCAGAGGCTGCGCGCGGTTGTTTAAAAATAATTTATTACAGCCGCGTCTCTATGTGCGCTTTACTATTCTGGTTTGTCGTTTACTATTATTTATTTACTTGGCGTGTTTCGTAAATTGTATTTTGGTCTGGGCTCATTAATCAGTTTTATTGATGCTTTATAGTATATGTAAGAGGGAGTAATAAACTCTAGCGTATGCTGTGATCGTATTATGAATGATTATGTCATAAACTAAACGGTTTAAGTGTAGGTGGCTGTAGTAAGAAATGTTAATCATAAAACAATTGAAGACGAATGGTCTATCAAACGAGCGGGCTCTATGCGGCCCCATTACCTACGTCTCTAACACTAAGCAGTCAACTACAGAGCATGCCTTCCGAAGTACAGAGTAGCTCGAGGAACTAGAGACAGCGCATTGAAAACCTCTTTTGAATCGGATTGAATGGTGACACCAGTTTACGTCGCCGAAAAATAACAGAATGATTAATGATATTTTGCTGAATGACCGCAAAGGAGCAGGTGATCTGTCTGTATAAAATTTTTGTTAAAATTCCTAAAATCCAAAATTCAAAATCATTTATTCAGTTTAGGCTACAAGTAGCTCTTGTGAATGTCATTATGCCATCAGTTATATTGGAAAATGCCCTATCATAGCAGGACACTTTCCATTACAAATGGACTGGAAGATCTCTGGTCGGGAGATCTTGTACTGAGAAGAACCGGCAAGAAACTCAGCAAGTGTCCAGCTCTTTTCTCCCTTACAGCGTCAAAAATATTGGAAAATGCCCTATCATAGCAGGACACTTTCCATTACAAATAAACACAAAAAATATAAAAGACAACTACATGTAAAAAAAAAAACAAAATAAAAAATCTAAGTTAACAAATTTACACCAGGTAAAAGTTTCAATTTGTTAAAGTCAACAATCAGCTGCTGACCGTTATTTTTAATAAATAATAAATAAATAATAAATGTTTCTCACACTCACACCAATTATCTAGCCCCAAGAAAAGCTTCCTTAAGAAACTTGTTAAAATGGTTAACTAGATAACGGATAAACATACTTAATATACTTTAAATACATACTTATTATACAGAAGAAACACCCAGACCCGAAACAATTAAGAAAAACAGGAATTTCTAAATTGATCCGACCGGGGATCGAACCCGGGACCTCAGAGATGATTCAAGCAAAGAAGTATCGATCACTAGTTCCTGTTAAATACTAAGTGTCACTACCCTGCCCGTTGCCCAAACATTGGCCGCATCACCACCGAGCGCAATGGCATTCAGCAATGTACGTTTCACATTACGTGAAGTGAATTACGTAAAGGCGCAGTCGCAGCTGACGCGGGAACCAGTTGTGGCGCGCGGACCAGTTCGCGGCGAGCAAGGTCCTGCCATAGACACTGCGAGCCTACTATAGTCAAGCGAGGACGGTAGCTCATGCCGTTGGGGTCACTTTAGCGCTTGGGGTCACTTTCGCGTTCGGGGTAGTTTTGGCGGTCGGGGTCACTTTAGCGCTCGGCGTGGCTTTAGCGCGCGGGTAACGATGGACCAAATAAAACAAAAACATTACATCATCATTCTACCTTCGTAGACGGCATTCAGACTAAACGGAAATTGTTATTTTACATTAACGGCGCTCGCTGTATTAATAATATTATTTGTTTGGAAAATAAATTTTTAGTGGTTGCGTATGTATGCTAGTCTATGAAAAGTGACTTACAGATTTGGTTGGCATTGAGTAGGTGAGAGCATTGAAGAAGTTTGAACTGTGTAGGTACAACTGTTTACAACAGGTATTAAATTCTGTCAAATAGCATGAATGCTATTGAATTAGAAACACGTACTCTTTATATTTTGCTTCATTGTTCCTTTTGTTCGCGGTTTTGAGTACAAAACTAAATTTACCCTGCTAACACTGTTTTGACTATACAGCGGCGATCGCGAGCATTACCCTCCAAGACTGGACTATTTATTTTTAAGAATCCCGATGTAAAAGCGCATTGCGTCCGCAGATAACGATGCAAACCGACATTGATAAATATCGCATAAGAAAACCAAATGAGGTTGCATAAACGAGTCTTAACATATTTCGGTATTTTAAACAAGCGATCGTTCGCAACTTCTGTTTTGAAATATTTATTTATCATATCTTTGCAAACGATATCGTTAGATGTTGCCATGTAAACTTACATGTTTTTAATAGGATAGCTCAAAAATATTTGAAGGTTTCGTTAAAACTATCTCTATAAAAAAAGACGTATGTTGTACACATCTACCTAGTTTAGTTACCTTTAGATAGTATACTTTGAAAGTTCAGTCTCATTGCTAGGAAGAGAAATCAGACTGACTCCATTATCTGATAAATAATATGATATCGGGGATTTTTCCACGCATCTTTATTGTTATAACGATAAGTCCCATAAAAATCTGGGTTCCTATAATAAAATACATAAAATATTGCATAGATTAATAATGCGGAACGACAATTTTGAAGTTCGTAGCGATACCACAGATTACAAAACAGCAAAATTACCATAACACCAAACGAGAAAACAAATAAATTTTGTAATTTTAGGTCGCTCAACTGATTGAGAAACAAGTTTTTGATTCCTGATCGTTTCCGCCACAACACTTCGGCTTGAATCTATTTTGGAGTTATTAAATTATATTGTTAGGTAAAAACATTCTTCAATAATTTAAAGCTATTAACTAAAAGCGTTAATTTAACTTTAAATTAATTTCTTGTTGTTTGTTATTATGGTTACGTAGTAAATAAGAGTATATTATGTAGTTCTTCAATATATTATATTTTTTCAGAAATAATATTTTATTAGCAGACAGAAACATACATGAAAATGTGCCTACACTTCCTTTCACACTAACAAAACTAATGCCAGTTTCGCATTTATAAGGAAGGAAGAAAATTATACAAAGACCTACACGTTTTTGCATTTCATTAATAAATCTCGGCGTCAGTCATTAACCAGTGCTTGCGAGACACGCTAATGACATGCGAAAGCTATTCTTGGCCGCGTAAAAATAGAAAATAATTACACACAGTGTGTGAAAAGTACGAGCCCACATGAATCACTTAATGGTTTAGTGTGTTATGCAAGATTTGATTGTATGATGGCTATTATGCTAATAGGAAAAAAGAGATGATACTTAATCCATTTGAGAGCTTTTTGGCATATGATTTTGATGAAAAAGTATCATTTATAGAATCTAAAATAAACGATTACTTAGATCTTATGATTTACAATTTATTTTGGCGAAGCAAGGAAATAAACGAATCTATTTTTTGTTCAACTCCAATCAAGGCTATCTATCTAAACCAAAGTAAACTAAATGAAAACTCCAGATTTCTATTTAAATATACAATTAGATTTAGTAATTGACAGAGACATGTTTCTGCCCCCAAGCATAATAAGTATCCTGCTTTGATAAAAGGGAATAAGAATTGTATTATTTTACGTAAACTTTGTTGCGAACAAATTACAATTTCATGTCATGGGGTGCGACTTCGTATCCCGCTCGTGGAAATAATAATTTTGCAAAAATATTAAGATCTGTTCAAAATATACACAATGGACATAATGGACATGGCAGGCCTCAGAGTCAGCCACGTGCAAATATAATACCAAACGTATAAGTATATTGAAAAAGCGTCACTTAACACGACCGCTTCCTATCACAAGGACCAAAAGCTTGACCTTAAACTATGTAAAAACATATATACGAAGCATCGGCGACGTCAGAAACATTCAATTTGTACAGGGGTGGCTTCGGCACGCGAGGGTCACGCGCGGGGCACGCTGCGGTCGCGTGACCAAACGCACCCCGGACCGAGGCGAGTTTGCGAATAGCTTTAGTGTTTTTGTAAGCCTTTTATGGCTTATACAGTTTACCGGACTTTCAAAACGGCCAGAAACTTATGGTTTTTTAAGCAGTATGCTTATGCGTATGTGGATGCGAAGACAATTAGTGGAACAGGACTCTGCCTCATTAGCCGTCCTCACCCTCCCGACGTGCAAGTTTTATTTTTTATTATTATTTGTACGTCAGTTTCTCATTAAATAATAATGAACATTGTTTTTCTATTCAAATACATTTCTTAGTATTATTTATAATAATTAAATTAAGAACCCGCAAGTTGCTTCCTCACATCTCGTTTAAAGGATCCAATGTTGTAGAAAGGGAGAAAGCATGCGTTGGGAGACCTTCCCATTTTTGGTTGTGCGTGCGACAAACCAAAAGTTATGGCTACACGAGTCGTAGTGATCACACATCGCCAGAGGGATTCTATAGAGATAATGGCATCACTCAAGCATTGTTCCCATCCTCTACTAGATTCTCCGAGGCATTTGGATCGGCATTGAGAGCGGAATAACCCGAGGGCTGAGTCGTGGGGTGACTTGCGACTGCAACCGGTATCGGCGCTGTCTAGACCACGATGGGCAGGAAACGGTGTTCCCTGTTACGGTAAAACTAATTCATTGATACGTATATGTACTGTTACCGGGAGTTGTTTGTCCAGTCCGCTCAATGTATAATGACCTTCAGTTGAATACTTGAAATTTTATCTATCCGTTTTATCTATCTTAACTGTTAAAGGGATTCTAAAAAAACAAAACACAGTTGAATGATACTAAATAACGACCTCAACACGTAATTGCAAATTTGAATGTTGGTATCAAGTTGTTAGCATTTACATAAGATGTTAAAAAAATATATTTGTTTGTTTATCTTTTGTTGTTTTTGTTTAAACATTGTAAGGTATAAAAGTAATCAAAATATCCGTTCACTAGCTGCTCATCTAACCGTACAACCTGATCGTATCTGTTCGACTAATTGCTTTTCCGGCAAAGTAAAGTAATAGTAAATAATTATTCCAAAGAATGTGTAAGGGCATTAGGCAAGGCTTACCCATGATCCAGTGGAGCCCCAGCGTTTGAGCCTCTTCCCGAAAATGTTTTGGCACTGCGATAGGCAGGAGACCGATGCGGCCGGCTGTATTTTACCAACAAAACTGTCTCTGTCCAATGTCATGGTACACAGCACTTGATTGAGTACAACACTATTGAAGTTTTAATTTTGGAATGTTTACTTTTCTGTTTTTATAAGTTCGACACAAGTCACCGGTGCACTCGCGTTGAGTTTCGGCAACTACACTCGCGTCGGGACGTTGGGACGTCTGTTCGCGGCCACGTTCGCGGCGTGAATGGTGCGTGCGAGCGTGAGTTTCCCTCGCCGGGAAATCGCCCGCCCGCCTTACGCCCGCCTATGCTTTTCGTTTCGTATGCTATATTTTACTTACATCTTTTAAGCGGAATCGTATTAGTGTCGGTGGGACAGTTCGAGTGTCAACGTCATTTGAGATTTTCAATGAAATTGCGAGTACAAACAAATTTTAAAAAAGCGGCTAGACCAATTTAAAAAATTAGAACTCACTTTCGGAAAATGGAAATTAGCAATACCTACTAGAGGAAGCATAAGTAGAACCAAATCCAATAACAGTTGTCACCATTGTCATATTTATGTAATTCTTGTCGTGTAAAGTGAGTAAACATTTGTAAGGCTTTTCTAAATCTGTACAGAGACACCCACCCACACAAACCGTTACGCGCATGTCTCTTTCGGAGTGTGCATTGACAGAACTATGTCATAATACGAGTAAAAGCTTGTACGATAAGTGTCTTTTTACATGTGACTAATAAAAATTTTTTCAACTGCTGTTGTTATTATGAAAAATGACAATACATATCCACGTTGAACTGAAATGAAAAGAAACATGTTTAGAATCAAACTCTAAACGTAAAGTTGCCCCCGCTAGCTACAGTACTACTATATTTCATCAGGGTTGAATGTTAGGTATAACATTCAACCCTGATAAAATATAGTTTGTTTACAAAACAATATGGCAATAACGAACTCGTACAACATTTCCCAAGTGGCCTAATATGAAATCCTGAAAAAAGGTTGCTGTTCCATACATTTTGGCCAAGAAGATATTTAATAACTAGATTTTATTTAAAAAGAAAAAAAAAAGTCTATTTTCCTTTCAAAGTTGCTTGAATGGATAGGTTGTTTCATTCCTTTCAGTATGTTATACCGTTCTCCATACAACCTGTCTGCAGAAGTAGATGAGCGCAATAATTGCCAGTTCGCCGCACAAGGGTAGGGCTGCCGACCGGAAATAGCGCCATGATTGGCCGTGTCCACATCCGACCCTAATGGTTTGTGGGGCAGCGCGTGGTTGCCAGGCCGCAAATTGGAGGAAAAACCTGCGAGGGAACTCAAGGGCACACCTAAAGGGTGTTTTATTTATAGATAACTTAGATTTACGAGTAATTTTACAAATAGCATTAAAGATAAGGATTGGATGACTTGGTGAATTAATTCGACCAAAGACTCAAAATTAAAAAAAATATTACAAAATGATTTTGAAATGAGAACTTAGAATGTTTATATAATTTTTAACGCAAATTTTGTTGCGAACAAATTACAAAAACACAAATGTTGAAAAAATTTCCACGAGCAGGATTTGAACCCGCACCCTTCAATGTTAATGACGGTAGTTGTTGACATTGAATGGGCGCCTTTGGCTTTCAAAGTAAAAAGTAAATAGTGTTGAATAATTTCGGCGGGCTGCTGGTTAGAGCCACGATAGCTCAATTGGGAGAGCACCTGACCCGGTATGTCAGAAGGGTGCGGGTTCAAAATGCCCGTGGAAATTTTTTCAACATTTGTTTTTTTTTTCATGAGAACTTAGCTAAATTAAATCTTTATATAAAAATATGCAAACCGATCGGTAACTATATAATGTTGTAGGTAATTGTATGACGTACCTGCCTACTGCTTGCCGGTTACCGTCAACAAGTAATAAATATGTCAACATTACCTAAAGTAAATTAGCAAACGTGGTAGTCACTGCGTCACCGAGCAGTATGATGGCAAGTACGCGTTTTACTATGTTTTCGCTGCAACGAGAAGCGCATCTCACCGTATTCTTCTGCGAGGAACTTGATTAGTTCGCGTTGGCGAAGTTGGCGAGTGATCCGAGAAGACCTTGGTATATGGACTCGTAGGTACAGTCACGAGCGTTAACATGTAAACAATGTAACTTTTAATACTAGGGAATAAGAGTCAAAACCACGTAGCATATAGCTCTCTGTTGTTGAACAAATCCTGAGAATATAAAATTTCAGAGGGCTCAATCCCTGATAGTTATTAAGCTAACCTAAGATTTAAGTTAATACTACCCACATGACCCGACTCTGTGTTGTTTAAATAAAAAAATAAAAAAATCACATGAGTTGCTTAGTTCTTCACATATCAACATTAATCAGGTAACCTAAGGTAGACTTACTTAGTAAAGATTTATATTATCTTCGAATGTAGCGACTCATGTAATAAAGATTGAATTTTAAGGTTTAAGGTCAATTCAATCACAATTTATAGCTGTTCTAAGTAAGTACAGCCTACAACTGTCCCACTGCTGGGCCTCCATCATTCAAATCAAGTCATCGCTACAATAGATGTGTTATGGCTTAATCACCACGCTCGTCAAATGCGGGTTGGTGATCACAAACCCGGGCCATGCATCGAAAAAACCGAAACACACATGGCCCGACCTAGGAATTGAACCCGGGAACTTCGGGTATCGGGTTGTCGCTTTGCCACTCAGACACCGAGGCGTTCTAGATTACTAGAATTATTTTGAATCTGATTTGGTTGTTGTTTCTAATACTAAAGAGAAACCTTGTGCTTCTTTCAGTTCGGGAGCAGGACAACGAACGCGGTTGTCTATGGAAAACTATTTTCCGAATAAATAAATTCTGTCATAGCAATAATGATTTAATTTTATTCGAGGATTAGAGCGTACACAGCTGACACACTTAGCCATTTGACTATAAAGTAAGATCAAAGTAATTGTAAATAAAGACGATTCTGATTTATGTATAGTTTTATATTGTAACGTTGTTCTGTGTTTTAACACTTTTGAAATTAATGTAGTAGAACGAATGGCAGATCTTAATGGCCGACACGCTAGCGGAAGGCGGGCGGATGAACATTTCGACATTGCAATTACAAATGCGAACCACTTTTGTAAGTAAACAACGCTTTACTTGCATGTAGTTATAATATGTTATGGTTATGTAATTAGGTGTTTTGAATTGCCATTTATACATAGTGTAGTAAATGACAAAGGAGCATACAAGGCGAAGGATGGTGGATGCTTAAACCGAGCTCCAAAGGACATCGACCGAATCGAATCGGGCCAATAAAAAAGAACTCTGAACTATAAGGTGGTAAACGTAGGGGTTACCGAATCGCTTTTTTCTTAATTTGAAAATCTGTAAATTTTCGGTTTAGGAATTCTATTTTTTTTAATCTAAGTAGTTCATTTATTTAAAAAAAATTATAGTAGTTTTAATTAAGGAATGTTTCTTTGTATTGTACGCATTTCCATACCATTCATTCAGCAATATGCCAGCGAAGCTTTCTGAGTAGTTAAATCTATCATTGGGACACGGGTGTGAAAAGGTGTAAATACGCGCTGGCGAAATCGTGGGCGCGCTGCTAGTATATTTAAATAAACCTATTTTATCAGAATAATAGGACAGACACCAACAACTCTCCTCTTTGAACACCAAGTCTGTCACTAACGCGCCCCAATAAAATTCATAAAAAGAAAATGCAAAAAAAATGTATATGAAATATTAAATATTAGGTAAGTAAGTACCTACTACGTGAGATACGATTTACGAGTTGAATAATGTGTGGTGGCGTTAACAAGCGTTTTATTGTGACTATTTACGACTCGTGTTTACAATTTTTTACTTCTCAGAAACTGCCTCTGTGGTTGTGTGTTTATTTAGTAACGAGAAAAAGCTATTGGTTTTGAAGTATTCATAAAGAATGTGAATTGATATCGAATTTGAATTAAATTCTCAAGCCCGATGTTCTCATGATCTTTTGGCCATCATGTCAGAAAGCTTAGTAAGATACCGGCTGTATGTTTGTTTGTGGAAAAACCTTGCATATACCATTGCAGCAATGAGTTTGTCCTCTATTCTCTAACTCTCATTTTTTTGTGGAGATAGTTTGCCGATTGCCTCAGACGGCATTTTCAGCTCCACCGGCCGTTTTAAGGGGCGGCGAGAACCCTAAAGGGTTCCTCAAGCCGTGTAAAACGGATTCGTTTTACACGCCTTGAGAAACCCTTCTCGTTAGCCTTAGCCTTCCCGCACTAGTGCGTGTCCCCGTACCCTACTAGATTCTCCGAGGGGTTCGGATCAGTAGGCTTAGCCAAAGTAACATTAAGAAAACGATAGCGAAGTTCGAAAAGAATAAAATGTATGGGATTGACATAAGCCGCGCTAAATCACGTGGTCAATCTTATGTCAATCCCATTATTCCCGTTATTCTTTTCGAACTTCGCTATCGTTTTCTTAATGTTACTTAGGCTACCGCCACAGATCGGGCTAACTCTCATGATACAAACATAATTAAACTGTAACAAAATATTGAATTCGATAAGATTCTATTTCAAAACTCTGTATTTCCGTGTATATTAGTTTTGAATAAAGGGACAACTAACCCTAAAGGCGAAGGCCTATTACTAATGCCAGTTGAGTTTAAAACTGTAACAATCGTAGGCACCCGAGGTCTCCCTCTTACAAAACTAGACAAAAGTCTTGAAATAGAAGAGACTAATTTAGGATTTGAACACCACAAAGGTGTAAATACGCGCTGGCGAAATTGTGGGCGCGCTGCTAGTATATTTAAGAAAGATGAGAGTTAGCGGATTTGTCGCCTTTGCAAGCCTAAAACACATGTCCTTGTGTAATTAATAATCAGTCTGCATAATTGTTAATTGCAAACTAATTAATTTTATCTGATAGAACGGAACCTTTCCAAACGCTAGTGAAGGAAGACCTTCGAGGTCTTGCGGAATGCATCAGATTTTTTTCGTTACTCAATGATATTTTTGTTTCCACACTTTTATATGGGTTTCCGCAAATCATTATATCAATTAAAACCGAATTTTAATTAATTAGATTTTAACTTCCTTATTTAATTTTGTTATAATTTAGTGCATAATTTATTTACATTCAATTTACTTACATGTTTAAATTTTTGGGTCAATAAATAGTATCTAGTAAATATAAAAAGTAAAGACAAAATATAACACCATATTTACAATGTCATTTTTTCACTTATAAATGGGTCTATTGGTCATTCCTTTATTTTTTATTTTATTTAGTTATTTAAAAAAGACGCGCTTAAATTTTTGTCGTTTGATCGTAGTTTTAATTGGATTAATAAAAACATTTTATGACAAACAAATAGCTTTCTAAAATAATAAAGTTTGAAAGATGAGAGAGCATCATAAACACTCACTACACTAAAAAGAACGAAATTACCACTATACTTACTCAAATATTAGATCTTCTATGATCTTTTTCGAATCGTGTCAAACAGACTGCAATGCGCAATTTGAAGGCTAAACACTATCCGCATATAGTTCATAATAGAAAGTAACAAAGAAAGGAAGCAGTTTGAAGTGGAATTGCTATTCGCTCCCTTTATATCCGAACCCATCTCCGGTGCCCTTGCGTGGACCTTGACTGCATCCTTCGCAGAACCTCAAGGAGAATCGCACCCTATTCCGCTTGTTCGCTCACGATAAATAGATTGGAGGACGCTCTTTCATTCCGAACGGACCGAGCGAACATTGCTTTTGGTCAAGGATTTGAAGATTTAAAATCGTTTATTTAGATCAGGTTACAAATTAGCTCATATAAATGTCACTATAAATAAATAAATAAACTATGCCATCGGTTCGTAAGCCTACACAGGGCGGTAAATTTAAGGTAAATGTAAATTTCCATACTAAAAACAGAAATTTATTTTTTTACATAAATTTTGATCAGCCCTAACATGTTTTGACTTTTGTTCCGTTTGGACCATAAGGTTGACGACCAATAATAATATATTAAATTTTACTTTTTATTTTCAAGTGCTAATTGCTGCACTGAAGCTAAATTAAATATTTATAAAATTTATAAAATACAGTGAAAAAATTAAACGCCCTACCGACCCAGCCAGGAATCGAACCTGGGTCTTCCGCAATCTGGCCGGCTGCACTGACTGCAGCCTTCCCGGTAGCATAGCGTATAGCTTGGTTGCCACTTTAAAATTTTACGTAGTACCAAACAATATTTCATAAGCATATATTTCATGCTTATAATTTTATATATATATATATATTAAACCCCGTGTGGTGCCGGGTTAGAATTGCACCACCCCCTCCCCTGTATCATAGCGGGTGTCGTAAGAGGCGACTAAAGGGATTTTGCTGGTGGGAGAGCTTTGCTCGTCCGGCGCTACCACCATGCGGACTTGCAAAACCCGCCAAGTGTTCGGTGCTCAACACAGGACGCGTTCCGGGTTCAGAGCCGTAATACCGGAGCTTGGGGAGGTGCGGTGGCGGCAGGGTCAATGACCGGTGGGAGTCTTTGTGGACGCATTGTTCGGTTGACGCGGGTGGATTCGCCGGCCAGGGAGACCCGTAGAAACGGTGGTGCCGCTGGCCGCCCGCGGCATAGTACAGGAGCCCAACTATGGCTAACCACCTTAGGAGGCTGCTCCACCAGGCCGCGCATAATCCCGAAGTGGCTCGTCGTGCCGGTTGGTGACCGGATTGGTGGGACCCGGCGACTATTTTCGGGGGGGTACGGGGGCCCTTCCGTCCGGGGGGTCGATCAACGTCTTACCGAACAACTACATGCACTAGTTCATGAAAGTTTCCCACACCTTGTCTTTTCCTCCTTGCCGCCACAGCATCTCCTTTTACTCACGCCCCCATCCAACCACCATGTCAGTGTCTAATAACAATGCAGGTCAGACAGCGGCATCCCACTTCCCCACCACCAAGTCGCTTTTTGAGGTGGAGTTCACTAACATCCGTGGACTCCATTCAAACCTCAACGCCGTCCACCAACACCTAGAGACGGCCTGGCCTGCATTGCTCTTTCTGACGGAGACACAGATCCGCCGTCCTGCCGACATTGCATATCTGCACTACCCCGGCTACGTGCTTAAGGAATGCTTCCTCGCGAAAGCCAGAGTATGCTTTTTCGTCAGGACGGACGTTTGTTGTCGACGTTTGCGCTGCTTGGAAGACCCCTCCTTCTCTATCCTATGGGTACACGTAGATCTTGGTTCCGAGAGCCATGTCTACGCTTGCCTGTACCGTTCCCACTCCGGAGACCTCGAGACAACTCGGCTATTCGACAAGCAGTTGACGACGTACAGGAGCGGTTTCCGTCTGCCGATGTGGTGCTTTTGGGAGATTTTAATGCCCACCATGAGACCTGGTTGGGCTCTTCCAAAACAGACCACGCAGGCCGAACTGCCCACGCATTCGCACTCACGTATGATCTAATTCAACTGGTTCTCCAGCCCACCAGGATTCCGGATATATCAGGTCAAGCGCCCTCCTTGCTAGACTTACTGCTGACGAGTCGACCAGCCGGGTACAGAGTGTCGATAAGTGCTCCGTTGGGCACTTCTGACCATTGTCTGGTTGGTGCCACCGTTCTGCGCCGTAAAAGCTCTCCCTCAGTGGAGTCTAAACGGCGTTTGTGGCACTACTCGTCGGCAGATTGGGATGGTATGCGCGACTATTTTGCGTCCATCCCGTGGGGCCAGCGCTGCTTTGTGGGAAGGGACCCGTCGGAGAGTGCCTCTGCTGTTGCTGACGAGATCATGTTGGGGATGGAATATTACATTCCTTACACTGATGTCGTCAGCGGAAGTAAGGCGCGCCCTTGGTTCAATCGCGAATGCGCCAAAGCTGTTGAACTTAAACAGGCGGCGTATCGCGCTTGGACCAAGGCTCGCACGCTCAACGATCGTAACACCCCTTCACTCAAGGTAGTCTTCAACAAGGCCACCAAAGTCTGCAGGAGTGCTCTCTCAAGAGCGAATGCCCAGCGCGTTGCTCGCGTTGGCCAAGAGCTGTTGTCGCACCCAACGGGTAGCCGAAGTTATTGGCGACTGGCCAAAGCGGTGCAAGCCAACTTTTGCGCGCCTTCTCTGCCCCCACTGCGGTACCCTGATTGCTCGTTGGCCCATCAGCCGCTAGACAAGGCTAACCTCTTAGCGAAGCTCTTTGCGGCGAATTCGCGCGTCGATGACTGCGGCGCGGAACCACCTACCATCCCTCACTGTGGCTCCTCAATGCCTGACGTCCAAATCAGGCAACGTGACGTCCGTGCTGTGCTGCAGTCACTTGATGTGCGGAAGGCTAGCGGTCCTGACGGTAAACCGGCAGTCGTTCTAAAAAAATGTGCTCCCGAGTTGTCTCCAGTATTGACACGCCTATACCACCTCTCGTACTCTACTGGGATTGTGCCGGAAGCTTGGAGAAAAGCGAACATCCAGCCGGTCCCCAAAAAAGGGGATAGGTCCGACCCAGCCAACTATCGACCTATTGCTGTCACCTCTGTCCTTTGTAAAGTTTTTGAGCGAATCATAAACAGGCAACTCATTCGCTACCTAGAAGATCATTCCCTGATTCATGATCGACAATACGGGTTCAGACCGAAACGATCAACGGGCGATCTCCTAGCGTTCATAACACACCTGTGGGGTGAAGCAATGGACAAGCACGGAGAAGCACTGGCGGTTAGCCTGGACATCTCCAAGGCTTTCGATCGAGTTTGGCATCGTTCGCTTCTCTGCAAGCTTTCGGCATACGGCTTGCCACCTCGCCTATGCGATTGGGTCGCCGGGTTCCTGCATGAGCGCAGCATTCGCGTACTCTGCGAAAGCAGTGCCTCACAGTTTCTGCAGGTGAACGCCGGAGTGCCGCAGGGTTCTATAATATTGCCCACGCTGTTCCTTCTGCATATCAATGACATGTTATCCTTGGGTAACATTCATTGCTATGCAGACGACAGTACAGTTCATCGGCGTTATTTGGGTCACCCTGCGGCAAAGCAAGCCGATATAGTGGAGTCAAGACGTAAAATTCTCATTGAGCTGGACGAGGAATTAGACCGCATTTATAAATGGGGCTCTGATAACCTCATCCAGTTCAATGCCAAAAAGACACAGGTCTGCGCTGTCACTGCCAAAAAGTCCGCATTTCTCCCCCAACCCTCCTTCCAGAGCAACCTATTACCCATCCAGACTGGTCTCAGTCTCTTAGGTATGGACATACACAGTGACCTCAACCCGAAGAGCTATATTGAGAGCATCATAACCACAGCCTCACGTAAACTCGGAATCCTGAACAAAGTGAAGCGGTTCTTCACGCCTGAGCAACGTTGTCTTTTGTATAAGACTCAGGTGCACTCCTGCGTGGAGTATTGCTCTCATCTTTGGGACGGATCCGCCAAGTACTTGCTCGAAGCTCTTGACAGGTTGCAGAGACGTGCTGTCCGTATTATCGGTAACGATGACGTTACAACCAGTCTGGAGCCGTTACAGCTACGTAGGGACATTGCTTCCCTTAGTGCTTTCTACCGCCTTTACCACGGTGAATGCTCTGAGGAGCTCTTTAACCTCATTCCTCCCTCTCCATTCCTTTCCAGATCGACGCGTGCAGGTCTGAGAAGCCACCCTCATACCGTGCTGACCATCAAGACACGTACCAAAAAGTTTGGACAATCGTTCCTTTGCCGAACTGCCCGTATGTGGAATGCGCTTCCCGCACACGTGTTTCCCTCCTCTTTCTCTCCCGGGTTATTTAAGCGGGGCGTGAAAAAGCAGTTATGCAGGCCGCCATAGTGTGAGCGTTCGGCATAGCGTGGTAGCGCTGTGATGAACGCTTTCACTTCTTGGGCTTCACTGGCTGCTTTTCATCAGGCAGGGTGAAGCCATTATGGCGTGTCACAATAAAAAAAAAAAAAAATATATAAAAATAAAAAATGAAAAAATAAAGGAAAATTATAAGTATCAAATATATATATCATACTTATAATTTTCCAAGGTTGAAATGCACTACCTGCCACTTTCTTTATGGGGATTATGCAAGTGTTTACAAACACCTTGTATATGAAATGGTAGAATACACAATTGAATTGCACAAACGTAAGCAGTAAAGTAGAGCTCTTTCTCTTCCTGACAGCGCAGTGGTTGCACTACGCCTTCCTACGCATCGCAATCGATCACGCATTCCTCTATTACCTTATTTGGTGGTTACCAACCGCCACTCGATTACCATAATAAATGCCAATGAAACCATACACCCATTTCGACACATCTCTCCGCCGGGAAACATGTAAACGGTCGCTTCCAAATAATCGCGAGTTGGATCAAAATGGCCGACCTTGAGCCATTTCGCAATCTATGTGAATGCAGCTTGACTGAGCTGTGTTAATTAATTATTGCACCCACACTATATGAAACACTACCTGACAATCATATTATTTTCGGAAAACATAGTACCTACCTCTATTTTTTAAGTGTATATTGTGCTATTTCAATACATTTTTCCACCATCGCATGTGTTCAAGCTTAACGTAGCAGTATACGAATACGATGTGCAAATTGTACTTGATATCATCATCATAATCATTTAGTGCCATCTTCATAATGACGTTTGGAGATCAGCATACAAAATTTTCTGCAATCCCATATAGCTTGTTTTTATACTTGATATAGGTACGAACAGATGATTACTAAAACATTTAAAACAAAAGAAAACGAACGCCGATGGAGTATACCTGTTACCTCTGTTTCTTAACGATCCTTCAATGTAACTCAGTAAGTTTTGCAGTCTATCAATACCAAAGTCACCAAGTATAGTATATTCATCTGTCTGTAATGGATTCTCAGCAGTGAGATGGCTAAGCTAAAGATTAGAGCAAACTGCATAACATTAACTTCAAGTAACTAATTTAACTTAAGATTATAATATCGTTTCATTAAGGCGACAGTTTCCATTGATAATTAGGAATGTGTTTGTTTTTTAATCTCTAGGATCGCGAGCCTACACATGCAGCATAAAATAAGAAGACTGCAGTGTAGTAACTTCGTTCAAACCCGCTCGAGCGACAGCTGCGTTCCGATCCGATCCGAACCCTTCGGAGAATCTAGTAGGGCACGGGGACACGCACCTTTAAATGTGTGATGCCGTTCCCTCTAGAAAACCGCTGAAGGTGATTCGTTTCACACGGCTTGAGGTACTCTTTACGTACCTCGCCGCCCCCAAAAAAGCCCGGTGACGCTAAAAATGCCGCTTGAGGCAATCAGCAATCTCTCTCTCAAAAAAAAAAAACAGCTGCGCTCGGACTGTTCTGAGCTGTTCCGAGATTCCGTGAGGTTGTCTATGTACGCGTTGCTCTAGCGTGGTATGTATTAAGAGGAAACACTAAGGTCGACTGAATTGAAAAATATCTATGAAAAGCAGACAAAATCAACGTTTCGTAGTCCCCTGGTTCCTACTCCAAAACTGAACCGATATAATTACATACTTTTTTCATTAAAAATTAAAGAAAGGCTTTGGCTGTGTCCCTGTGTTTTCTTTTTTTCATTAATTAATTATTAAAAAAGATATGAACCTTTGAAAACCTTAAAATTGGCCAGCTTTTCCGCTGTGTTTCCCAAATTTGACGAGATTATATAAAAAAAAGCAAAACATAGGGACACAGCCAAAGCCTTTCTTTAATTTTTAATGAAAAAAGTAATTAAATCGGTCCAGTTTTGGAAGATGAATCCGGGGACTACGAAACGTTGATTTTGTCTACTTTTCATACATATATTTCAATTCAGTCGACCTTAGTATTTCCTCTTAAGCTTACATTCTGAGGTCGCCCTATTTTGTGCCAGCAGGCAGACAGTCGGCGCGTAGGCTTCTTTGGAACCTAGGTCACCGGCCCACGACCGATAGGAACTCAATTGGATATTAAGCCATTCTATATGCTATTCATTCATCATATTTGAACATCCTGAAATTGTTTGCCTACGCTCTGTCAGTACTTTTCGCGTGAAGATGTACTGGTGATCAACGGAACAAATCTTTGGAGATTAACATGCTTGTAACTCCTACTCTGTCCATGTGGGTTGGTCAGTGCCCAAATGTGGTACACTAATGGACTGATGGTTATTAATTACTGAGTGCTCCTCAAAACATACATGTACAACAGTCAACAGTAATATACATGTCTCAACATAATTGTTTTTAAATGAGAATCTCAGGTATATTTTTTTATTTTTTTATATTTTTTATATTAGAAGGAGGCAAACGAGCAGGCGGGTCACCTGATGGAAAGCAATCACCGCCGCCCATGGACACCCGCAAAACCAGAGGAATCACAGATGCATTGTCGGCCTTTAAATATATTATATATTATATATATATATTATAGTTCGTCTTATGCAGTACCTTCTATCGTTTTACTCAAGTGACATAATCAAACGCTTCCCCGTTGTGGACAAAATTAAAAGAAAAAATATTCATAAACATATGAAGTCGATAAGGTATTTAATGGAACGCGACTTTTAAAAGCGTATCAAAATGTTTAAGTCTTTAACTTATATAAATTCTTCCTGTTTGTCTTTAAAGACACAATAAATAAACAAAACAACAGTTACTTCTGTCAAACGGTGGCTGACATTAAGAAAGTAGTAAATCAACGGAACCACTAAACATCCACTCGCGATTAGGGTTATCGACTCTCTTATTCATACGTGAAATATTTTATTACTTTGCCATTGCAAAGGATATAAAAGGTTTGCTATTCAAAAGAGTAATTCTTGAGGAAGCTCTTGTTTTTAATGTTTTTACTTGTCCAACTGTAAGCGCAGGCATGAAATTTCTATAATAGTCTAAAGGCGACGCAGCATGTAAATGGTGAAGAAGAACGAAAGACTACTTACTTCTAATTCTTTTTAATAATTGTTATTATGTGATTTTGTTCTCTTCACTCTTATTATAACTGGGAAAAATAGGAGGAGATGGGCTTTTGCCCAGCATCCACTATAATCTGATTTCTTAACAATAAACACGAAAGTTAAAAAGGGTGCAAAGGGTTCGAAACGTCAGGATAAACATTAAATAAGTAATGTGTAAAATAAACGCGAGTAGATCCGTAAAAGTTGTTTCATTTCAACTAAAGTTAAAGTTCACCACACTGTTCGTTTGGTAGTACATGTTTTTGTTAACTGCCTTATAAATAAATTAATTAATAAATAAAAGTGTTCCTTTACATCAAACAGGACGACAGCTCAAAATAAGCAGATTTACGGGTCTTATCAAAATTTATTTTCTTTTCGTAGTGGCCACCCCTATACCAACCTTTTATAAATAAGACGCACACGTGATCGTAAATATCACTAGCGCGTCTAACTGTCCTTTGTCTTATTTGGGACCGCTGATTAATTATCAAACACACATCACTGGGCTAATGGGCTTCCCTAGATAACGCTACACCTATACAATATTGATCGTGTTTAGTTGATGTTTAAAAGGCAACGTTTGATAATACAGAGTTAAAAAAGTAAACTTTCGAATGTTATGTTTCAATGGTAATGTTCGTTAATACAAACTGAGTTAAAACAGTAAACTGTTGTCGACAGAAATACTGTAGCCACTTGCAAACTTGACATTGTGAAAGAACCATTTAAGCCCTTTTACATGTCGCATTTATCTTTTTAATATCGTTCCAAGCTTTCCGTTCCACGATAACCCGCCGAAATGTAATCGGTGACGTACGACGTCGGGCAAGGGCGTGCAATCAAGGCTCAAATCAGTCTCGCACTCGTGACGTCAGCCTATTTGAAAATAGAACCACTCTATTCGGGGCAGGTGAGGTGACGCCCGTGCAGGTAGACCTGTGTTGGTCGCCTTGACTTTCAGACAGGTAAGCGGATTGCGTGATCGGGAACGCATCGATTTCGTCTTCCAATTTCAAATTGGTGCTCTAAGTATTCTAATTTTTTTCTTAATCTGGAGCTTCATAGATGATACAGTTACATTGAGTGCTGTAACGTATTCCTGAAATTCTTACATACCTGATACATACGATACGATTATGATTGCTGAAGTCTGCCCGTAACATACCTGTAACAAGAAAAATAAAATGTTATTAGTGATGTTAGCGCAGTGTGAGCAGACCTCCAACAAGGTGGACCGACGATCTGGTGAAGGTCGCGGGAAGCCGCTGGATGCGAGCAGCACAAAACCGGTCGTCGTGGAGATCCTTGGGGGAGGCCTTTGTCCAGCAGTGGACGTCTTTTGGCTGAGATGATGATGATGATGAATGTTTCCACAATTTCATCTTTAATACTTATAGACTATGTAGTGATATTTATAAACAAATATTTGTAAATTCAGCCATTTTCTATACGTATAAAACATAAACTTTTTCTCTTTTTAACCGACTTTAAAAAAGGGGGAGGTTTTACAATTCTTCATATTTATATTTTATCCTGTTAAATTGGTTAAGCGTACTACGTCTTTAAAATTAAGTTAAATTATAAAATAAGTTTTGTAATAATAAACACAAAACAACAAAAAAAATACATCATCAAATATTCTAAAGAGGTAAAATTTTCCATCCATATTATGTTTACAAACAGAAATCAATTTGTATGTATGGTAGGTACTCATATTGCTTGTAAATCAAATATACATTATGTTGATATCAAAACGCGGGGAAGGCCTTTGCGTAGGCGGCCAAATCTAATCACGTCTGACATTTATATTCGATTCCCGACCCGGCTCCCAGGGGACACACCTTTTGCACACGATAGCGATAGTTACTTGTCCATTCATTATAGTTTTCGCCGAAAATATTATGATCCTGCACGTGGAGACATCAACTTTATACAGTAGAAGGGTGTGACTTTTGAATAAAGTAGTATAAATACGAGATAGATAGTGTAATATTAAAATGAAATGCAAAAATGTGTCCCAAAGGGACTACTCACAGCATTTGTTGCAGTGAATAAATTACTATAACGCTGCTGGCCTTCCGTGAAGACTTTAGTTTTGAGTGAATATGAATTAAATTAAATTTAATCGAATTAAACACATCTCTTCTTCTATGAAGTAATAAAGTTGTCTTGTAGAAGTAAAGCTAAGATATGAGTATGGGGGTAATTAGAACCTATTATTCCATATTTTTTTTTATTAATGAATTACTCCAATAACCTTAAAGTGACAAAATTCCTACAATTCCAATAAACTATATTTTGATCACATTACTTTGACTTATAATAGTTACACCTAACGCCTGCAACACTTTTACAAAGGAAAGCATTGTCTGGTGGCCTCGGCTCGCCCCATTTCAGCTGTTCCCAGTACCGGCCTGTCCCCGGACTAACTCGAAACACATGTAACAGAACACTACTGGACCGAAAACGCAATTATTTATTCGCGAATATAGGTTACAACGGACAATAAAACATTTGAGGAAGAACCACTATTTTTACTACTTTGTACATGTCTGCACGCGCCGATGTCTCCCGTTCAACGGACAATTACTTAGCTGCGGACACCGCCAATGAATTAAGTGCGAATGGAATTGCTCAACAGTCGATTAAACAATACGAAAATAAGAAGTTTTAGAAATGGAACAACACGAGTAGACAACAAAAGCAAATAATTAATCAACAAACCAATTGAGAGCACAAATGACATTTCATGTAACAGTTCTTTAGAACAATAACAATTTACAAAAACACAAATGTTGAAAATGAAAAACTTTACACGAGCAGGATTTGAACCTGCACCCTTCTGACATACCGGGTCAGGTGCTCTCCCAACTGAGCTATCGTGGTTCTAACCGGCCCGCCGAAATTATTCAACACTATTTACTGTTTACTTTTTGTTCGCAACAAAATTTGCGTTAAAAATTATGTAAACGAAACAAAATCATTTTACAATAACAATTTTTTGTCTTAAAAACGAAATTCAGTACCCTAAAAATTGGTTACGAAACATTAACGAACGTAGTTTGCTATTTCTATATAACACCTATATGAAAGAAAATCATTTTGATAGGTACTAAAATTTTTATCTAAAGTCTAAAAAATCAACTACGCTATACTAAAAAGCACTGAATGAATTTACTTCGATTGTACTAAAAGCTCGAACGATTTAATAAGTGCCCAACGAAACGTCTCAATAATCCTCGCTTACAATAACAATGCACGAAGTAAATTGCATTGTGCGCCACGCGTAAACAAAACGCTGATGCGAAAGCTATAAACCTCCGAAGGGCAGCTCCGGGCGGCAACGCCAGTTTCTCTTGATAGAGCCGTAAAGACAGATTCGGCAGTCTTTGTCTAAAGTTAACAAAACGAAAGAGACATCTCTTCCTGGATGTATGATGCCAATCCTGCAGGCGAACATTTCACTTTAATCATGACTCAAGTTTTCTTTATGCTTCATATAGAAATCTACATCTTTTGTGGGGCTGAGACAATGCACGGTATTTAATAACTGACATAAGAAAACTGTGGTTTACGGCGGCTACAATTTATTATGTCAATATGTAATTTAATTGGGTGAAGGTTTTTGAGATAGATTTTGGCTTTTTTTATATAGATCAGACGTACATTATAAATGTTCAGGCTTTAAGCAATTCACAAAAATAAGAATATAATAAAAGAATGAAGATTGAATGAAGAATGAATAATATAAAGCACAGTTATAATACGATTTGGTGGAGTGCACAAATGAAACTAGTGACAAGAAGTCAACAATGATTCCATTTTGGAGGCGCTATTTCTGTTAGATTGAAATTCTCATAATTGTATCCTGCCCGCACTAATCTCTAGAATTAAATTTTCCCAATAGGTTATTCATTAAGGCACGGAAATTTAATTCGCTTCTATTTTTATCTCAATTCCGAAAGAAGTTCAATAAGAGATTGATTAATAGCCATGAGAACCTACAGGGTGTTTTGACGCTAGGAATGATGGATTGCTTCGGTTTTGTTGCCGTATCGGTGATACAGTGTTTATGATCCCATTCCAAATTGAATCTGACGTCATTCGGCAAATAATAACTACAATGGATGTATCACTATCTATGTTTCTCAGCACATTAAAATTGAAAAAAAAAAAAAAAAACAATATTTAGTAATAACTGTATCCCCTAATTTTAATTGGCTTCCTATAAACCTTTTCCGTGCGATTATAGATTTATCAATGAGACTCGGGGACCACCATGCGATATCAATAATAACCGCAAGAAAATAACGTATAAAAAAGTGAATTCAATGGTAGGGTAATTTTTAGCTAGCAAAATCAAAATTTATTACCACGGTACTAAAATCAAGATTAGATCACGAGATTTGCAAATAAGTCACAATCTATATATTAATACGTGAAACAAAAACTTTGTACCCCTTTATTACGAAAATTGCGCGCACTTATAGTTTTTATAGAGAAGGTACCCGAATGTTAATATTTTTTTTTAAATTATGCATAAATATACATTAAATCAATAAAACAAACATTACACACACCACCATGTATTTGACACACACGCATATAAATACTCTTTCAAAAATTTCAATAATGGAAGAGAAGCGGCCGAAAACTGTCAATGCCAATCCAAACTCACATTCTATCTTTTTTAATTTTTCATTGCTTAGGATACAATCCGTGCAGCCTTAGTAAAATTACGGTCGAATTTCGACCACTAGGCGACCACTAGTTATAATTAAAAGCCGTTAACGTTCTAACACGTTAATTTTGAACTAAGTAAGATCTAGTTATTTCAATAACAAAGATATACTGAACATCAGTGCTTAAGGTCTCACTGACACATGATATGTTTCATGTATAATATCACTGCAATGTTTCAACAAATTTTGTATCATTAGCAATTCAATAGACATTTTCACTTTTACGCGTTTACAACCATGAATGACACTTAGATTGCTTTTGAATGGCCCTCGAGGGGTTGCGTGACCAAAACGAGTAGACCGATGATGAAGAAAGACCCTTTTGTGTTTTGTGTTATGTGTTAAAAGTGTTTATGTGATATGCTAAACTCCTACTTGTAAGGATAACGAATGACAAAGAAATCTTTATTTACTCTGTATTTTATCGAATACCTAATCTTGTAACTAATATGTAACAGAAAAGCTTCATTATATCATGCTTTAAAGGGTACGAAAATGTGGGTTTATAGGTTTTCAGAAGCTTCTCTTTAACCACTGGAGCAGAACGTATTCCTTGTAACCATAAACCCACAGCTTCCGTATAGAAAGCTGAATTTAATATGTACCAGAATCTCTATTCGTTTTGATCGTTCGTAATTAATTTAGGTTGCCGGGAGCATAACGTTTTTGTTACGGGGCCAGCTAACTCCGCCTCAGGGAATAACATCTGGAAGTCCTATTCTGGTTTACCATCATCGTGAGTCGTCACAACTTTTCCAAGTTACTGCAGCGACAGAATGAGACATTCTGGGAAAGTTAATGTAAATTCGTCGCAGCAAATCACCGGAATTGTCAGGATGTTGAGATATACAAAGCTTTCATCTCCATTAAAAAGGAAGCTTCTCATTATAAGAAGGTGTTTTAACATTGCTTTTTACTCTTTTCATGTCGCCCCAATTTCTAACGCCTTTGTCGCGTCTGCAAGGAATATTTATGCCAGTAGGATCTGTGTCCCACCTTCGCTTTATTTACATCTTTCTTGAAACCAACGCAACATTTTGGCGAAAAACATGAATGTCCTTGATTTATTACGCCTTCTCACCAGTTCCGTGGAAAATAGGCCATTCTAAATTCTCCGAAGACGATCGAGTTACGTGAGAAAAAGACCCAATTGGCGGTTAAAGACACCGTGTTTTAATTATAGAGAGTTAAAATAAACAATGTTAATTTGGGCGGGCGAATAGAGGGATTATTAATAGGCAACGTTGCAAAATACATGGCCGAGTTATGTCAGAGCGGCTACTGCGAGATGTTGCCGACGCATTGCTTAGAATACGAGCTGTCATCGCTGAAACGTATACGCAGCGGTCCAGATTGCGCTTCAGTTCGTGGTACATTGTATTAAGTCAAGTGAAAACACAACGATGACGTGTTCGGGTAAAACAGAACGCATAGGGGGATAATTATGTAAAAAAATGCGTTTTTCCAAGCTCCAGACTATTAAGATTAGGTGCCTTACAAATAAACAAAGAATAAGCTCCGAATACTTATTCCATGTTTTGTTCCTGTCATGTAAACGTCATTTCAAATGAGAATAAAAGAGACAAAACATGAAATAACTATTTGAAGCTTATTCTCTGTTTATTTGTAAGACCTTAGGGGGCTTCGAATAGTTATTTCATGTTTTGTCTCTTTTACTCTCATTTGAAATGACGTTTACATGACAGGAACAAAACATGGAATGTATTTGGAGCTTATTCTTTGTTTATTAATACGGGGGTAAGTGTATAATTTAATATTATTATATTTATATTCGTTTTCCATTTGATCTGATTAAAAACAAAATACGATTACGGCACACTTTCTCGATAGCAAAAAAATTATAACCTTTTATCTATATATATAAAAATCAATTGCTGTTCGTTTGTCTCGCTAAAACTCGAGAATGGCTGGACCGATTTGGCTAATTTTGATTTGTAAATATTTGTGGAGTTCAGTGAAGGTTTAAGAGGTGAGAAACATAAATAATAACTAACGGAAAACACTAAAAACGACAATTTAATTTTCCAATACAAAATGTTCCTAGCTATTTAACGATTTGTTTGTTTTGTTGTCATAGAAACTGTCAAAGCGGTACGAAGTTCGCCCGGGTCAGCTAGTCTTTAATATTTTTTTTTTAATGTAATGAATAGAAATTCTGAGGGCTTGATAAAAAAAAGAAATTCATATTTTCTAAATTTAGATTTGGCTGGAGTTATAGTAGGTGCAGTCGGCGGCAGATCAACCTACCCAAATCTGTCAAATTTCTCTAATCAATATTGATCCTTATAATTAAACAATAAAGTTCAAAATTGATTGTAGAAATTTGACAGTTTTGGGTAGGTTGATCTGCCGCCGTGTGTACTATCACAATAGTATTAAATATATTTGTTTATTGTGCTAGAACGAAAGGCGCGCGCGTCGGTCGCCCTGCCTATATCTTTTTTTTCGTCTGGTTGCAGTAACATAAGCTATCACTGTCTTTTCACAACTCATTAATTTCCGAGGTAAGCGCTTAACGTTGCAGTTCGCCTTATGACCTTAAGGCTAGATAATTCACGCTGGATTACTCTGCGATTGCCTGCTAGACCGGACTGATCGAATCCGCAGCTCGCCGGCCGCCGGTTTAGGTGAACAACTAAGTTATATCCGTCAATTTGGTCCCCACGTTTCGAGAAACGAGAATTGGGTCGGCTTAATATGCTTTGAACAAAATTCGCCAAAACAGATTTATGTATATAAGCAAAAGCAATGAATGTGACCCAAAATCATCACAGACAATAAATTCAATCAAACTGTACTGTAGGATTTATGGGTCACCAAATTCGCTCTTCGCCTTTTACGAAGTCTAGTATAATTAAGTTTAAAATTGTACAGAATTGGACTTATTTGGCCTTTTCCAGATCCATGGGGATCAAGTGTCCTGTTCCTGGAAAAAGAGAGATTTACGATGATTAAGGTTCTGTATGATAGAAAACTGAGGAGCTCGATGGCGCAGTGGTTAACGCGCCCGGTCTGCGCGTGCTGAGGTTAAGCAACTTTCGCAAAGGCTGGTCATCGGATGGGTAACCAAAAATTTATCATCTCGAGCTCCTCCGTGCTTCGAAAGGCCGGTAAAGCCGTTGGTCCCGGCTGCAGTCGTTAACAACCACCAATCCGCACTGGGCCCGCGTGGTGGTTTGTGGCCCATTCTCCCTATCCATCCATAGGGAAGGCTCGTGCCCCAGCAGTGGGGACATAAAATGAGCTGATGATGATGATAGAAAACTATCGGTGCCTGTCCGGTACTGAAATTGGTTTGAGAGAATTGTGTTTTTAATTGCACGGCTTTTAGCTTTATTTTATATCAACCAAATAAATTATTATTTACTTTTACTTATCTTTACATTTTAGTTTAAAGATATAACTTTATAATAACAAATATATTTCATAAGGAAACCTACTTTAGTAACTCGTTTAGTTATTTAACAGCAAACTAATTAAGAAGAACGAAAATAAACAATTAATTGCGTAATATATTAATAAAATGGGAGCCACACACTCGACTCCGAGAACTACTAACTATAATGTTTTAGACAAGTCATAAAGAGGAATATTAATAAGAGTTCTATTTCATATCAAAGGAGTTTTAGTGGAGTGCCAGTTATATTTTCATTTAATAAACATTTATGCAAGTATGCGTCACCATAAGGTGTAAAACAAAACAAAATTTTCGCCGACATTTTACAGGACACACGCGACAGTCATTAAGTGGGTAAACGCTTAAGTATTTAAAAATTCAGTTTAATAAATTTTAAGTTATTAAGTTTGAATACAACTATTTTTGATTTACCTATCATCATTCTAATAATTTATAGTAATATCTATATATTAATTAAATTAATTATTTAATATTAATTAATTGAAGCAAAAACTTTGTACTTACCCCTTTTTACGAAAATTGCGCGGACGGAGGAGTATGAAATTTCGCACACTTATTAGAGAAGGAGTGCAGAATTTTAACATTTTTTTTTAAATTATGCTTAAAAAATACATTAAATAAAATAAACATTGTTTCATACATTTTTCAAAAATTTCAAAAATGGAAAAGGAGCGGTCGAAATCTGTCAAGGCCAATCCAAACTCACATTCTACCTTTTTAATTTTTCATTGCTTAGGATACAATTCGTGCAGCCTTAATAAAATGTTGTTTGGTAAACAGCTTTTTATAAAAATTACGGTCGAATTTTGACCACTGGGCGACCACTAGTATGTATTAATGGACATAATTTTAGACCCTGTTGGGCAATCAAGAATTGACTTTAGGTAGCGTAGATCTGAACACCATAAGCGTTCATGTAAAATATGTCTTATCAACATGAGAAATGTAGCTGTCTCAATTTAGATAGCACTCCAACTTTATTGACTGTACTGTGACGGTTACGTTCTCACCGACGTCTTTATCGCGAAGCCACGTTTGAACACTTCCAAAATGAATGACGGGAGTGCATAAACGCGGAAAAAAGTAAACAAAGCGAAGAAAGAGGTCGGGCCGGCGTTAACGACGCTTTAACTGCCCGCCCGCGGCCCCGTTGCGAAACGCGGCGGGCGCACCCGGCCGGTTACGCGATTGGCGTATTTGAACCCGTTTTAGTATTAAGGTCGACTTCGGGTAACGTAACATTGTTTTTGGGGGATTTCAATGATGCTGTATGTTGCCTTGACAGCGTTGCTGTAGCCTTGACGAAGCCTGGGGCCTAACCTGTCGCTATTTATTTAGGTATTTATTGAGACAACAACAGCCATACTTTAACTTCTAATTTGACAATATTACTAGTACTAAACATATTCGGCTAAAAAGTTGTCCACAGAAAAATAATAACAAAACCGCCCATAGAGGCAACAAGGTATATTATGCTAGACTTACATTTAAATTACTAGTCACTAGCAGTATTGAATATTAAGGCAACCATAATAGTAGATGCTTAATAATATATTAATACACATATATATATATATGAACTGAAACAAATAACTAAAATTAAATAAATATGTAAAATTGTCGTATAATATTGTCATATACTATATAAGTTACTTAAGTTAACAAGACAGATCTCGCTATCTATGAATCGATCATTCGATCATTATTGGTTTTCGATAGTTGTTTCTAGTTGTCTTGTGGTTAGACCAAGGGTTAAAAGCTTAAAGGTTCAATTCCCAGCGGGGGTTTAGTTTTGATGGCTTGTTGTTATAAGTCTGCCCGGCTAAGCTACCACCATTCTATCTAATTTGTTGCTACGACAAATAACAATGTTAGTAGCATTGGTAAGTTATAACAGTATCTCACAGTTAAGAGATAAGATAGCCAGTTTCTCAGTAATTGAGGTGGACCTGTGGACCTGTGGACCCTTCAGCCAATGACAGTAACGTGACCTACCAATAGGTTCGATGAAGGCCGAGCGCATTCCCTTTGTGAAACAATAAAAGTAGTAACGTAGCCTTCCCGGTAGCATAGCGGTCAGGCAGCCGCCCGGATTGCGGACACCCAGGTTCGATTCGATGACTGGATCGGGTAGGCATTAAATTTTTTCCTTACGTTGCCGTTGCCATAAGTTTGGCAATGTCCTTACGTTCTCTATCTTGGCAACCGGAGGACTTCAGGCTCTTCGCTCTTAAGGAAGAGCGAAAGCGAAGAGCCTGAAGTCCTCCGGTTTCGGATAGGCCGACCCCATCAGGAGTCCCATTCTGGACTGGCGGTCTCAGTAACAAGCTCGCGATATATTCGTGTGATCGTGCTCAGTGGCGTGCAATTGAAGAGGCTTATGACGATGATGATGACGATGATGATGATGATGATGATGATGATGATGATGATGAATTCTTTTGTGACAGCTTGGGGTTTAACACGGATGAAGCCACGGGTCAAATTTGTCAACAAAACTTGTGTTTTCGATACATTTCATTTACAAAGTTCATTGTCCTGTTGCATCGTGTTTTCTTAGTAATTCTCTGAATATAACGCATTGAATGGTTCTTGCGGGCTGTTACAATCGTTGCAATCCCGTGTTGTAGGCGTACGAACAATCCCTAACCTCACTCCACCCCATTAAGTAAGAGTTAATTAGATACAAATACCATTTGCAACAACGTCTTAAACAAACAGGCATGCGAGCATGTTCCGCACTGATTGCGTTTAGCGGGTAATTTTATATAATTATATGGTATACATTTTATCGGAACACTAACATTAGTTAACAATAGTTTACGCCTAACTTCGTACTTTAAATAATATGATATTAAAGCAAATAATTTAATGTAACAGCTAGTAATTAACTTACAACTGTTTTTCAAGTTGATGCGAACATTTCACATTGAAATGAAAAACTATATACGGATTTACTCGCGTTTATATTCCATATTGTTTTATCGTGGCATTTTGAATCTTTTACAACTTTTGCAACTTGGTGTCTATGCGCAGAGAAAAAAGTAGAATGTCACCGCCTTTTTGGTCAATGAATAAAATATTTTAGCTTAATTGTAATTTATGATTTAACTTTATATCGCCTTCTTCACGGTATAAGTGACATAATAAAACGTGAAAACTAATTAGCGTCGTACACAAAAGAAAATGAAATTCCGTAACATTTACCTAATGAACGGCCAGCTTAATAGCCGACTATAGCCTTGGCCGGTCGCTCTTCAAACATAATTAATTCGTCCGAAGCACGCGTCCACTGCTCTAATTAAATAATCGAATTGACTCATTAGTTTTCACGTTGGAATCTTAAGACTGAATATTTGAAGTGTCTCTTAAGCCCAGTTTAAGATTTCAAGACAAAAATGTAGATAGGTATATATTTTCAACTTGAAGAAGAAGAACAATCATTTATTTTAACAGAAAAGAGACAATAGGAAATAGACGGAGTTAACAACGGCTTCGTCAAAATAGGTGGCAAATAGAGCGTACTATTTAACAATGTATATTGTACCTAAGAAGTGATAAAGAATTTAGTTTGAAGAGCTGACTAAAAGATATTCAATCCAAGAAATGACAAACAATGTAGTTATATAGAACTAAAAAAAGAGGGCAAGCTCTTTATTGAACTGTTTGTCTATCTAGTTGTATCCAATAAGTCAATTTAATAGCGAGTTAATATAATTACGAAGACGCTTTCTTTTATCGTAAACAGTCCCAATTTAATTCCTCTCCTATTCTATAACCAAAAGGTCTTTAAAAAGGGCCGTAGTCCTATGAGATTTAAACAAAATGATAAGTCTAAAGCAACGACAAACTTCTCGGAATGTTTGTAGGAAAGGGCTTAGAAAGTCATCACTTTCTGTTGTCAGGTATCGTTTCATGGTAAGAAATGCGAATTTGGAATGTCTGAAGTCCGGAATTACGTTTTATTGCAGATTCCCTATTCAAGACTAATCGTTGATAACGAAAATAAGAATAGCCTTTGCCTAACAGTGTACTCTACGTTAATATCTACGAGTACTATGACAATGGATTGTATGAGACTTACAGTAACACAGATACCGAAAGAAGTGCTCCGTCTAAAAGCACAATGGTGGGAGTGATGCATCAGCAATGCATTTGCCGATCCATAAATAAACTTGCAGTGCCGGAAGGCTGTCTAAACATCGTTTCGTACCTTTTCAAACTTTGGAATTCGTTTTAGGAGCTGTCTTAAGTTTCCGTCTTCGGTAAAAGGTAAGTATATCAGGAATTGTTGTTGTTGAATTGGCATTGAAGTTAATAAAACAGATAACATAATTATCTGAAGGAAAATTATCAAGAACTTTCTTCAAGGGACTAGCAAAATTCTGTCCTCTTTTAAGCTCTCAGTGATTAAGTAATAATTAACATGTAAATTTTCTTCTAGAGAAAATTAAAAAAAAAAAGTTGTCTTCTGTGACATTGAAAGCAAAAGCATCAAGCTTTGCTTAATTCAGGTAACAAACCGAACATTACAGCTAAGCACCAAAAAAATATCATATTCATGTCCCCACTGCTGGGCACGAAGCCTTCCCTATGGATGGATAGGGAGACATCAGACAGGGCTATAAACCACCACGCGGGAATAGTGCGGATTGGTGGTTGTTAACGACTGCTATTGCAGCCGGGACCAAAGGCTTTACGTGCTTTCCGAAGCACGGAGGAGCTCGAGATGATACATTTTGGTCACCCATCCGATGAACGGCCTTTGTGAAAGTTGCTTAACCTTAGCAATCGCAGACCGTGTGCGTTAACCAATGCGTCATCGAGCTCTTCAAATTTCCATGTCCAGCCGTTATTTAACCCTAACCAAAGCGTCGGTAGCCGAACGGATAGGTGCTCTGGCAAATTTCGAAACATCGGGTTCAATCCCCATAGCATAATAGACTCAGTAGTCTAATAAGCTAATACGCTTGTATTATGGGTACACGTCAGTACGTGTACCCATAATACAAGCGTATTAGCTTTCTGGATGGGTTAACAAGACTATTAAATAATGTGTTAATAGGGCATTAACTTTGTTGAAATAAATGTATACAACGGGATCTAATTAACTGTACCTACCTTTAAATATAATCCGTTTTGTTTTGTACTGGATCGTCCTGAACAAACGTAGCTTGTCTGAATTCAATAAAAAGTATTTGCCGACAGAGGAAGATCGTTGCCCTTTGCGAATCAACAGGAACACTCAAGGAATTCGTCTACTTATTTTTAAGGAGATTTTCTCTCGCGCTTCTTAGATTGGAAATATTTTTAGCATCCAAACATTTATAACTGAACGAATACCTTTGTTCATTCAGTTATGAAAATTAATACTTTAAGCCTTTGGAAGAATATTTTCTGAGACTGATTGGCACTTCTATAATATAAATATTAAAATATATTGAGTAAAATAACCTGTTTCATTTTTCAACAGCAGCTAACTATTGTTACCTTCAACTTTGTAAACGTAAATATTTTTACAACCGGTAAGTTGGTTCTAATGAAAATATGTTATAGTCTACATATAATCAATCACTTAAAATAACACATATCTATAAGCAGTTATGTAAGTTCTAAATGTTTATGATAAATAAAATTCATGTTAATAAATTTTATGGAAGTTGTTTCAGGGGATTTGCTTAGTGTGTAATTTATTGGCCTCCCCGATTTGTTGGCGTACACCGCCGAAATTACATTGCCAGAATGTTTACCGAAGGATTACGTTTACGCCGGGCTAGGTTGTCGAACCCCGTTATCCGTTTACACAATTACATAAACGACACATGAGATGTACATGCTTTGTACATATATGAGATGATATTCGTTGCCATGTGTACGTAATTTCAAATGTGTGTACATGTATATACACGTCAAGACAGACGGTTCGAAAACTGTGATATACATAAGTGTTCGTGAGTGTGCATGAGTGTTGGCAATTGAAACAAAACTGTGCAACGTCACTTTTTTAAATTCTCTTAAGAAGTCCGCGTGAGGACTTAGTAAAGCCCCACATCTTTACTGAGATAACACACTAGTGGACCCGGCGGACTTCGTACCGCTTTGACAGTGTCCATAAAGTGATTAAATTCTCTTTGGTTTCCATGACAACAAACAAACAAATCATTTTGTATTGGAAAATTAAATTGTCGTTTTAAGTATATTTATAGTGTGATTCCCGTGGGAATATCGGGATAAAAAGTATCCTATGTTATCCCAGGTTAGAAACTATCTGTATGCTGAATTTCATCCAAATCCATCCATCCGTTGCAGCGTGAAGAAGTAACAAATATACGAACATACATACACACAAACTTTCGCATTTATAATATTAGTAGGATAGTGATGCATGCGTGACTGAAATTTTACACAAAAATATTTAAAATCACCGAAAAGAGTGCCGCAGTATTTTATGATCTGTGTTAAAAAAAAATTCATTTTTTATAACTAAGTTTACCCATTTCTGACTTACAATGTGTTTTATGAGAAATACAATTTATAGATAGATTGATAGATAGATAATATTTTATTGCAACACTATAAAACATAAACATGAACAAAAAAGAAATAATGTTCATTATTACTAATATCAGCATAGTATTCGTTAAAATTATAGGCTTATTGTATTAGCCATGCTTTCAAATTGCCAAATGATTTCTTTCTTTCGGGTCCTTTTGTATGGCGTTATTAACATGTAATTTTTGTTTTTCTAGTGCTTCAGATTTTACTTCTTAACATAACGTTACCAAAATTATTAAACTTGAGAACATTTTTTTTATTTAGCCCCGTTGCAAATTAACTATTATTTTAATTAAGTAACTATTATAATTGATGGAACCACACCCTTTAAATTCTTGTTGCATACCAATACGACAACCTTTGATAAGTTTCCAAACTGGGGTATAGTTCATCTATTTCGGTCCCAGCGTGCTAGCCCAAACACAAACTACGTGAGGTGACGTCCTTCCAAATAGTTAGCTGATGTTTGAAGAGATGGGGGTACACAAATTTATAATTAAGTTCAACATGGTTTCTAAGTTTATTACAGAAACTGGTGATGCAGCATGAGAGAAAACACTTTGGGGAATATATAGAGATATTAAAATGAAACATTTTTTACTGATTAGATTTTAGATTAGACATAGTTTTTTAACAACACTAGTCGTTTTGAACCCTTTTCCGTGTCACAGTTAGAAAAGTTGTTTTATTCCTATGGAATATAATGATAAACTGTACAACCTATTTTTGTGTTAGATGATAAAACAGCCTGGTTATAATAAAAAAAAATTATACTCTATTTGAAACAATATAATAAAATTAATTTATATCATTTTTATACTGATATGATAGCTTTTATCAGCAGTGTCCTACAGATAACAAACAGCGTTGCGTTAAATAGATCGTTAAGTTTTTATTTAAAGTATTTTGAGTGTGTCATGCTCTCTTTATTGTCTCTGTGGTGGTGGCGTGTGCGTCGGGTCGTTACGTTCCCTAAAATATAGTTGAGCGAAGCGGTGGCTGATTCATATGTCATACTCGTGAACGGTTGCCGCCTGTGGAAGCTGGTCTGCTCTTGCATACTTATATTATTTTTAGTATTATTCACTATTAACTTTGTTTTTCTTAAACAATTTTTGACTTTTACTAGAGTAGGTACTGTAGTGGTACTGTATGACATTGTGGAAATTGAAACTTTTACCTGATGTTTTGTTAATTTAGATTTTATTATTTTGTTTTTATACATGTTGTGGTTGCGTCTTCTATATTTTTTGTGTTTATTTGTAATGGAAAGTGTCCTGCTATGATAGGGTATTTTCCAATATTTTTGACGCTGTAAGGGAGAAAAGAGCTGGACATTTGCTGAGTTTCTTGCCGGTTCTTCTCAGTACAAGATCTCCCGCCCAAAGTAGACTTAAGAACCGATGGCATAGTGACATTCACAAGTGCTACTTGTAGTCTAAACTGAATAAATGATTTTGAATTTTGAATTTTTGAATTTTTAAATTTTGTGGAGGTGGAATCTTGCTTACAGATACCAGTGGCAGGGGTAAACCGCTGGTTATATGGTGACTATTTAGCATTTTCAACAGCGCGGTGAGATAACTCACCGTTTAAGAGCGTTCACGCCGCACACTAGCGCCACTAATGAAAAAAAAACAATTAGAGATAGAAAATCAAATTATGCTCAACAAACTATTTGAATGAAGTAATTTAGCATTTTTACGTCACCTAATGAACACCTGACATGTTATGATTTAGTTAAATATGGCGTTATAGTTAAAAGTGGCCGTAAAAATGCTAAATTACTTCATTCAGATAGTTTGTTGAGCATAATTTGATTTTCTATCTCTAATTACTAGATATGTTTTTTTTTTCATTGGCGGCGCTAGTGTGCGGCGTAAACGCTCTTAAGTGTTTAAGAATCATAGAACATAAAAATCTGCAGTAATTATTTTTTCATACAATAAGTCTTTTAAATTCAAATACAAACGACGTCGCGACTTTTCGGTTACGAATATTGAGGTAATTAATTGCAAACGATATCGATAAATGTTTTACCGAATTACTATTGACTTTTGAACAAATGCTCTACTCGATTCGCCGTGCGATGTTGCAATCGAATGCTTAAACCTAATAAATGGTATTATTAGAATGTTTTACGCGTAATAAAGTGTGGAATTGCTTCTAATTGGTTAGCGCTGAGTAGGCAGCCGGTCGTAAACACCCAATGCCCGGCCGACGTAAACCGTGGTTGTGGGCCAAATATGAAATACTTGATGTTTATTGGACAACAAATTTATATTCTTATATTTATTAAAAATAGTTAAAATCATTCTTTATAATGGCAGTTACCTAACATATACATTTTTTAGCACTGTTACATTATGTATGTAACAAATAAAGATTTTAATTAATTAATTAATTTAAAGTAATTTCTACCTAATTGTTATTCTCTTATAACAGTATAAGTTACTAAAAGTATTAAAGAATCTTAATTCAAAAGTATAAAATATACAACCTTATTTTTAGTTTATACGAAAACCGAAACACGGGTCAAATATTTTCATTTAAAGAATCAGTACAAAAAAAAAATTAAAATTATATCTTGAAAACTCACGAAGTTACAAGCTTTTTGTGATGCCCCGTTGTGTGTTTTTAGTAGGGTATAATTTATTTGAGATTTTGTAAATATTATTTGCTCAAAATGTAACGTGGTATAAAAAATATTGAAATCGATTCTATTACTGATTCTGAACAAACAGTTTTCAGGTTTCGTATAAACTAAAAATAACAGTGTATGCTTTGCTTATACACGTCATATAAAACATCGTGCACGCCGTGTAAATGTATTTTTTTCTTTCTTTCTATTTTTATGTATTGAATACGAGATGCATTTTTGTTCCTTACTCGTGTATCACAAATACTTCAAAATTCTTTATAATTTAAATTAAAAAATACACATACTTAAAAACGATAATTGCAGTTTAAATTAAAACCGGCTCAGTAAATAAAGCCCCCACAAAAAGAGTCACAGAGATAATTCAGTAAATATGCATATATTTAAAAAGGAACATTGTTTCAACTCCATCATTAATCATTACCATACATACTATATTGAATTTCGCCAATTTTGCACAATCATCTACGTTAATGCACAGCCTTGGAAGCTTCCTCCTTTCTGTTCATCTCACCATCCATTGTTTTAAAGGGCCATAATTTATTTCTTAATGATACGGTGAAAGTTAACACTAACGAAGAAATCGTTTGTATGCATTTATTTATTGACATGCGAAAGGAAAGCCTATGCCGATTTACATACATTTGAGAACGGGGAAGGATGTGCTCGGAGATCGTGGATGAAACGACAATGCTGCAGGTAATGCACTGAATATACAATGTGTATTTAAACAATGCGTATCCACGCATTGTTTAAACTTTAAGACCAAATTTAGTCTTGATATGATTTTTTTTTACGGATCTACTCTTTTTTTTAGAGAGAGCATGCTGATTGTTGCCTGTTCCCTGTGTGGTGCCGGGGATAAAGAATTGCACCACCCCATCTCTTCCCGTGGGTGTCGTAAAAGCCGACTAAGGGACCATTCCAGAGGATGGGCAGCAGCATCTCTCTGAGGTTACCCTCAACCTACTGCGATCGCCAACCCGCCTGCCAAGCGTGGCGATTACGGCAAATACACCCCATAATTATTTGGGGGAGGCCTTTCTCCAGCAGTGGACGTCTTTTGGCTGAGATGATGCTGATTGTTACTGGACATTTTCAGCTTCACGGCGATAAACTTAAAGGGTTCCTCAAGCCGTGTAAAACAAAGCACCGTCTTCTTCAGAGGTTTTCTAGGGAGAACGGCATCACGCACTAGTGTGTGTCCCCGTGCCCTACTAGATTCTCCGAGGAATTTGAATCGGACCGGGCGGATCTACTCGCGTTGATTTTATACTTTTATCTAGACGTTTCGAACTGCTTGCAGGGTCCGTGATCACATTGAGACTGAGGTGTTGGTCGTGTCATAGTTAATTAGTAACTTGCATACTTACTTTATATTTTAATCGGATGCGTTCCGTTTTACGCAGAAAGAGTCTATCGAATCTTGGTCTATCAATATGGTGTTGGGGCTAGGATTGAATAGCTTGTATGAAGCTTTATAAAGCTATAACATGTCCAAAATTCGTGTTTTCTTTGTAGCGTTCTAAGGTGTGTTAATCAAAGAAAATATCTTGAAGATTCGATGGTGTCGATGCTTCCATTTAAAATAACGCTCTCAAAAAATAGTATAAAATGAAAATATATTAATAAATTACCCAAAGTGTTTTTTACATTTTGAAAAAAAGCCATTTACTCTCATACTTAATATTGATGGATATGTGTGTAGCACCCGACCTCAGGGTTTGGTTTGTACATGCCCAACAAAACCGTAAAATGTTAAGAAAGGAAATAAAACTCTTACCTTTTCTACTAAAGAAAAATGACCGAAAGGAATGTCAATGACCGTTTGAAAGGAACTCGGAAGCGATGATTTTAAAAACACAGTGAATAAAACGAAGAGCGTGACGGCACTAACTTAAAGAAAAAGCGTACAAAATGTTATTACGATCTCTACGTTAGGCGGTTGAGAGCTATTAGGTACTATTGTACTGATTGACATGGCGATAAGTTTTTTATTTAAATTATATATTTAATTAAATAAAAATAATAATAACATAATGATTTTCAAACACTAAAAAAGCCTTATTATGTGACGTATTTGTATAAACCAACTAACACAAACCAGGAAAACTTGATTCTGTGAAATATTTCTTTTGCTTCGAGTTTCTTAGAAAATGTTTTAAAAAAAATGTCTTTTAATAAATGTTAGCCTGAACTAAGAAATGCCAACTGGTGTAGCTCCGAGTTCAGCAAATAATTTTTGAAGCTGGTGGCTCACCTAACCTAAACTAGCGTTACCTTAAAATCTGTACAACCTTGTTTCTACGACACATGCAATCTGTTTTTCAATGAATTCAAATCGTAAATAAAATTCACAAGCACTCACGTGCGGATCCTCAGTTTGCAATGTGTCACGTTCACGTTACGTTACGTTCAAATGACATGTCAGTCGCCACCTTTACTATACAGCTCGCGTCAGCATCGATGACGTCACTCGCCCCGCGCGTCATTGGCGAGGGAGAGCTTGTAGACAGTCCTTTGTTTTAATTGGCGAAGTTACGAGTAACGCAGTTAGTGAATTGTAAATTAATTATTGTTTTCGTCGAAGCACAACACTGAATGGAATTGTCGAACCTATGAGTACACATTTCGTTCATAACTTGTTTAAAGCACCTACTTTGAGGTTATTGATAGTAATAATTATCATAATATTTTTAAGCAGTCACATAGAGCCTTTTTTATAAGTAGCAATATAACTTCAGAAAGGACAAGTAAATGATTAATGAGTAAGAGTATTTTTACAACAAATACATTCTATCACTTTTAGTCTATTGCCGTTTGTGTTTCGGAAGGTATATTGCGGCGTTTGTCCCATATTGTTATCGTAAATTGGTCGTTCACATATACATAAATACACACTGGATAAGCATGGTATATACGAGTATAACAAATATACGAATACAAACTTGGGTTAGCTCATCTGCACTTGTGGGAAGGCCCAGCTGTGGGATGTTTAGAGCATGAGCCAAGCTTAACATTTATTTTTTAATTGAAAGGTTACTGTAAAACAAATCTAAGTAAAAACAAATTTGTCAAAACGTCAGAAAAACCAATTGAGATTGAGAGACCTCGTTATATTGCGCACCCCGCTTTTACGTTCACCTAAATATAAACAATTTCTCCAATTTGAGGCTTCACGCAAATGGAACTTCGACATTAACCACTTGTTACTATTTCAGGCCTAAAGGTGAGAGGTGGAAAATTAAGACATTCTCCAAGATAATTACATTGCTGGAGGACGAGGGGGCAGGACTGGGGGAGCGCGTGGCGACCTGGTTTAAATTAGGAGACGGTAAATGAACAGATACAAGTATATCACGATGGCGATATAGAGCACAGCTAACACATTAAAGAACAGTTTTTTATTATGTTAGCTGGTGATGATAGTCTTTCTTTAACTGTGTCATCAAATGGAGGATTCTTTCTGGTGGGTTTGAGGAGATGTGTTTAAGAGCGTTTACGCCGCACACTAGCGCCGCCAATGAAAAAAAAAAACATAAGTATCTAGTAATTAGAGATAGAAAATCAAATTATGCTCAACAAACTATTTGAATGAAGTAATTTAGCAATTTTACGGCACCTAATGAACACCTCACATGTTATGGTTTAGTTAAATATGGCGTTATAGTTAAAAGTGGCCGTAACGTCTTATATAACAAAACCATAACATGTGAGGTGTTCATTAGGTGCCGTAAAATTGCTAAATTACTTCATTCAAATAGTTTGTTGAGCATAATTTGATTTTCTATCTCTAATTACTAGATATTTTTTTTTTTTCATTAGTGGCGCTAGTGTGCGGCGTAAACGCTCTCAATTCTCGCAACATTCACCAACGTCTTCTAGATGCTTTCTAGATGTATTCCGTGCGAAAAGTATGCCTATTCAAAAGACCTCAAGAAGTTTTAAGAAGCATATAAGAATCATCAAAAAGAATCGGCACACATTTTTCTGACTTCAGTGAAGTACTTACTTATTTTTTTATGTGTTCAGGAAAGCCGACAGCTTGACAGTTTGATAAGCTTATCATCATCATCATCTCAGCCAAAAGACGTCCACTGCTGGACAAAGGCCTCCCCTAAGGATCTCCACAACATCCGGTTTAGTGCTGCTCGCATCCAGCGGCTTCCCGCTCAATGCGAGGCAGGCCTCCAACAAGGTGGACCGACGTTCTGGTAAAGGCCGCGGGAAGCGGCTGGATAAGCTTAAAACAACGAGCTTTCTACGTTTATTAAAAGCTTACTATTTATAGTATATTTCCTGCAAATAGAGGTGATAGCTCCAGTTTTTGAGATGTATAAAACAGGGTGATTCTTTAAGGTCAGCATGCTGCGTCGACGACGCGATATTATCGATAACAAACATTGTGCCTTTTAAACGTGTTTATTGACGATAAGCCGTTTGTTTACCGTGGAAGGCTGGGCTAATGTAATGGAGGCTCGCTATGCGGTCGCAGCGGGGGTGTGCTATCCTATCGGAGCCGTAAACAACGAGGATGTACAGTGGGCCTATAAAATAATTGACCACTTGCCGTCTGAGAAAAATGAAGATCCTGAAAAAATCGAGTCATAGCTGCATTCGTTGGATTCGAATGTAGGTTGATAAGGTTTTTTATAAGGCGACAAAATTTTGGGCCTCTATAACCTGATATGACCGTTGCTGAAAGTGCATTTCTGCCAGCTTCTGTAATCACGGAGGAACTGGATATCTTAGTGTTCTTCTTCTGTGCTTATAAGTAGTAACTGTCGGAGCTTTCGCCCGGCCATAAAACAAAATGGCCGGGCGAAATCTTATCTCTAATTGGACAAAACAATGCTACTAACATGCTACTGTCATGGCGACAGACTTAGCTAGCCAAACAGACTTAAAGCATGCCATACATACAACCAAACCGCTGGGCATCCAACTATAGAAAGTCCAATACCTATAGTGGTGTAAACTCTAGATCACAGATAAGTATGCTAAACATTCATATACTTACTGATGACGATGCAAACTTACTATCACAAGAACAGTTCTCTAAACGTAAACCTGTGAAAACCCGGTAATATAAAACTTGGCTAAACATGTGGCGGTTAAGAAAAATGGTAAACACGTAAGTAACTGGTTCGTAACACGTTAAATACGCAAATTTCCATTTTCCAGTTTAACATTTCCAATTAAAAATAGCTGTAACATTTATATGTTATTTGAAAGAACTCTTGGAGTGGATTTGTTTACAACCAACCAAATGGTTTGAATGACATATTAGTAATTTTTCGTTTTCATGTGGTTAGGTACTAATTTAATTTGCCAATGTTTCGGATATCGGATATTTCAATCTTTGCGATCACTAACTGCATTAGGTAAGCGCGTAAGCCTGGTCAATACACATTCATTAATGGTTTGATTTCAATTATGTGCCCCAATGCAGTGGGAGAAATTGCTCATTAATAAACTTTTTACTTAATTTTAGACTTAATCATTTATATAAAATTTTCATTCAACCTTGCAGAACTGATATTATTCTTCACTTTGTTTACATAGAGGAATACATTTATTTACATACTTGCAAGAATGTGCCAAAAATGTCGGAGCTCAATTTTTTTAATTTTATTAACTTCTCTAATCGCGTGCAAAACAAAGGTCGGCAAATTCCAATGCCATTACCTAATTAGCTAAGTGATCGATTTAAGCGAATTAAAAATAGTCTGCGGCACATTCCAGCCCGGGGGTGTTTCCTGCCCACAGTAGAACACACCAACAATACCGATTTATGCTATTCTAATTTTAGACAGATATAAAAATAAACCATTTATTCGCTTCAAGTGCTCATTTTATTTGGGCATTTGAAGCGAATAGGGAAGGTTCTAAAAAAATATTCTACTTATCCGTAACCACATAACATAACCATTTTTTATAATAGTACGAAACAAAAAGTAAAGAAAATGATGATTCTCACCGCCATCCTGACACGTTGGCTACTGTAGGGAAATCTTTGTTTCAGAGAGCACACGGCATCTGTGACACCCAACACCTGGCTGCTGAGCTTCAACATGTCAAGCACGTACTTGGCTTCGTCACAGAAAACGCAATAAACCAACAACAGTCGAGCACCAACCTGCTGTACTTCCATATATGAAAGGTGTCACTGACAACATTGGACATATCTTAAAGCGAGCTTCAGTCAAAACTTACTTCAAGCCGCCGAAGAAGCTCAACCAATTTTTACGACCTGTCAAGTGCAACATACCACTTCAAGATGCAGGCGTGTACAAACTGGACTGCGACTGTGGGCTCTCTTACATCGGGCATACAAAGAGAAGTGTAGGAACCCGCGTTAAAGAACATATAGCTGACGTCAAGCATAGGCGCGAAAATAAGTCTGCAGTATGCGAACATGCCCTAGAGGGGCCCAACCATTACATCAGATTTGATAAGCCACAAATACTCGCTAGAGAACAACGATTCATCCCTAGGATGATACGCGAGGCTATTGAAATTAAAAAACATCCTAATTTCAATAGAGAAAATGGTTAGAATCTACCACCATCCTATCATACAAAATATTAAATCCCAGCCCCAACACCATACTGCCAGACCAAAAGATACTGTAAGTACAAATGTGTAAAATAAACGCGAGTAGATTAAATTTTAAAAGCGCAAATTAATGGAGGGTGAGGCGGTGTGTGGGTTCTGTGGAGTGAATATGTTATAATTTTTTTTATCGTTTTCACTTAAAAAATACATAGTCAGGATCCCGTTGATAATTACTTATAAACATAGTAATAGTAATGTTTTAGTGAACCACTAGGTAATGGTGGGTATTGTAACCACAGGCAACGATAAAAGTGCACTTCCAACTAAAAATACGAAAAAAAACCAGACTGTAATTATAAAATGTTTTTCTAAATCAGCTTCCCAGAATGCTAATTGACTAATAATTTAAATAGGCCAAAGCTATTAGTATCGCATAAAGAGCAGCGTAACAGAGGTTTCGCAGTTAATAAGACAATGCGTTTATTTTTGTCTAGCGCACGGTCACATCACAGTGGGTCAGCGCGGGCAATGGCTGGACCAATAACTTTCAGGGTTGGTGGCAAATGACTGCCAATCGGGTTTAGGGTTAACCCGTTATACATATCGCACTACCAATACAATACTGGTGCAAGTAAAATATACTGATATTTGAAACTGAACTGTACTGTTCTTCAATACGACAAAATTTCCAATGTCAGTATGTTTTGACTTGCACCAGTATTGTATTGGTAGTGCGATATATGCACAAGTTGAGGGATTTAACTTTATATCATTGCTATTAGAAAGTTGTTATTATATTACACATCGATGGCATAGCCTTCTTCATCTTTATCTTTATAAAAAACTCTTTTTTACTTTTGTATTAATGCATGTTTTAATAAAACACCCGAACTGTTTAATTACTAGCAACTGCACAAAAACAAATCTAAAAAATACATCTTACCTCAACTGGTATTTTATTTTGTTAATTTACACTTAAAGAAATAAAAGAGTTATTTATTTGGTATTGTGCTCTAAGTGGACTACCTCATTGATACTTCACTTTTGGTAAAAATTCGTCGTTGAAAAAGAAAGCCTCTGGCCAAAGTCTGTAGTTTTATTGGTTAGTTCTAGACTTTTAACATTGATCGCAAAAAGAGATAAAAAGTACTAAATATCACAGTTCACACCCATCCGAATAAACATGTTAATAGAAAATCGAGGTTTCCGTGATGCATTGCATTAGGGACGGCCCGGCCCGCTTTAAAACATTTCAACAGGAAACATGTGTTGGATTCTTCAATGATCCTCATTGGGAATTAGACGCCCTAATCCAATTGCAGAAAGAAAACTAAACGAAGTGATTTAAAGTACACTAAGGTAAATTTAAGTACACTTAATATTTTTAGTTTAAAACAGAAAAAGTTCAGATTGTTGAATTTATTCTTTTTATTTTACAAACGCTGAAGATTTTGACCTTCATTTTCACTTGATGACATCAGACGATAGATACCTAAGGCCAATGATAAAGGCGCATTTCCCCCGGAACCCTTAATTAGGTACTTAAGAACTGGCTATCTTATATCAAACCATCGGAACATAACTAACATTGTTGATACGACAGATTATAATATTCTTAACGGAATAAGAATATACTTTCTCATAATATATATCTCATAATAGGTATTTAACCTAAGCTTATAAAATTCATATACATACTTGCGCACCCCAATCTACTTTCCTAAGATCTATACGAAATTTTAATGTGACCTTTAAATAAATCCCCCAAACTTGGAAGATCTGGCGAATCCAAGACATTATTATATTTCCGACAATTCTTAACATTTGACATTTAAGAATATTTTTAATTAAGATTATAAGATTCATTTAGGGCCCGTCTTATAGAGATAGTGGTAGGTGTATCAACTGCAACTTAAGTAAACTTTAAAACAAAGTTTAAAAACGGATTAAAGCAAACTATAGTATAGGTATCATAACTATCCCTATACTATAGTTTTGCTATAATCCGTTTTTAAACTTTGTTTTAAAGTTGCCGTCACATGCCCGTGACCACAGTCGTTGCACATCGGTCGAAACTTTGGGTAGTATAAAGGTTATGAATCACGACCGATGTGCAACGACTGTGGTCACGGGCTGACAAAAAAATAAAACCTAACGTGGAACTAAAAAACACGCTATTATAGAAGCGAGCAAATCTTTTTACCATACTATCGGTAACGAAACAGGAGTACCTATAAATAGTTGTCAAGACAAGACAAGTCAAGAGTATTGTTTTCCAGCGTTGTGTGGCTTTTGCGCATCACTCTTTCGTTGGAGCCCTTATTTTTCCACGTGACCGGCACGCTTTCGGCTCGATTAGGCCGATTGCGCCATGGCCTAAATCGATCTGTTTGGGCTGTCACCCATTACGGCGACCTTTGTACACAGTCTGCTAGTAGGTCAGCCGAGAGAGGGCCAGGAAAGTTTGACACCCCGGGGGATCTGGGGGCAGGCATATCGGGAGCACGTGGCTGCCCAATGATTGATTCGTTACTAACCAACGTGACGGACTGACGTACACGTAACGCAATTATATACATGAAGCTGTAGATATAAGATATTATAGCCTACGACTCATGGACGTGTTTGTAAAAATAGGATGATTGACAACTTCATATCATTGTATTAGGAAATAGCAATACGTCGTTGCATTTAAATGTAAAACAAAATATCTTTTCATCAATAGGCAAAACTCTAGTCCAACAATGCATGAAGTAGGTTAGTTGTATAATTGAATAATTAATATTAAATAAACTTTTGAGAATGTTGTGTAATCCGTTACAAAATTTTCGGAAAACTGTCTCAGATATGGGACACGGACATGTGTGTCGTGCTCTCGAATGAATTAAAAAAGAGGAAGCTAATGAGTGCGTCGGTGGAGTGGAAGGAATTTGACCCAGTTGCGGTTCGACGCTCGGGGAAACCAGACAAGGAACAAAGATAAGTGCTATACATGGAAATGTACATGGAAAATTACTCATTGACAAGATTTTCTTTGGAAAATAAAGCATAATGGGTTTCTGTAGCATAGTCATTACTAGTTTGCAACAGGTCTTAATATTTGATACAAATATTTCTTAAATAGTAAAAAGCTGTTAATAGTATTTTAACACCTCTTTAAAAAAAAAACTAGATATATTTGACAATCCTTTTAAAATAACAATCAATACAGCTTAGCGAGGACCATAAGCGATCACCGAAGACTGCCCATTTTAATATTAGTAACCAAGTCTTTGGCTTTTGTTTAAACATACCATGAATGTACGTACATGAATTTGAAAGTACAATGGAAACGCTTGTTCAATCGAGACTTCTGTCCTTAACAGCTTTATTAACTCTTTCAATACTTTCTTCCTCCTCCAGACCTCCAGACCTCCAGATTTACACACAAGCTCCTTTATCTGAACTCTCATGCGCTGTGGCCATCACAAATTCAGATCTTGCGCAAATTGAAAACTGGAGCAAATCTTATGGTCTAACCGTAAACCCTTCTAAGACGCAATGCATTATTATCGGTAGTCCTTATTTCGTTTCGAGGATCGATTTTGAACAGCTTCCAGCAATAACTTTCGATGGCACAGTAATACCTTACTCGAAATCCGTCCGAAACCTCGGTGTTATTTTTGACCAAAACCTTTCGTGGCGACACCAAGTAGATGCCGTTAGGAAGAAGGTGTTCGGTGCATATAGCTCGCTTAACCGCCTGCGTAACTTTCTGCCGATCAGTACTAAAATAACTTTAGCAGAATCACTAATGCTGTCTATTATTGATTACGGTGATGTTTGTTACACTGATTTGTCCGAAGAACTGCTTGATGGAATGGAGCGTCTGCAGAATGTTTGTATTAGATTTATCTTCAACCTCCGTAAATTTGATCACGTGTCTCACTTCCGCGCTAAACTTAACCGGCTCCCTATTCGCCGGCGTAGGGACTTACACGCTCTTAAGCTCCTTTATTCTATACCTTTCCTACCAACTTTTCCGCCTTATCTTAAAGACTGCTTCTCCTTCCATTCCTCAACTTTACATTGTACCTTGCGTTCTTCTTCTAACCTTTCTTTAAACATTCCTCAACACTCCACCGACTTCTTCTCCTATTCCTTCACTGTCCATGCTGTCCGCTTGTGGAACTCACTTCCTGAGAGCATCAGGAAAACTCAAAATCTAAGGTCTTTCGGCGATCGAGTTAGAAGCTATTTCCTTTCTTCTGCTCCCATCTAGCTAACTATAAGTATATATTTCAGTCCTTATTTGTAATTTTCTTTTTTTCCTTAATCTGTAGATATTTATTTATTCTCAATTCTTTCTTTCTTTATATGCACCTACTCCCCTATTACTCCTTACTATTGTTTCACTCTTCACCCAAGGTTGCCTGGAAGAGATTGCTATAAAGCAATAAGGCCGCCTACTTGTACTCTCTTCTCTGTCTATTGTCCTGTTTTGTAACTGTTTATGTCTTAGTGTGCAAATAAAGTGTTTATTATTATTATTATTTTTTCTTAATCATACTATACATGGTCTGAAAAAAAAATCTATTTAGTCTGATATTAAAAATAAAGTCTATACTCATTTGGACGGTATCCTAGTTAGTGTTAATCGGAAAGTCGAGTAAGGAGGGCGCTGGTGACAGTTTCGGCGACGCGGCTGCTCGCTTCGCTCAATGAAAGTCGAATGTAACACAAATCTATTGCATAAATAACACATAAGCCCTCTTTCATACAGCTCGAACGAATTCTTGGTAAACCGCACGAAATACGAACGCGAACTAGACATCTTTCTCAATCATGATTTATTGTTAGAAAATATTTGGTGCAAACAATTGATACTGACCACTGAAAACATTTAAAATAATTATTTTCTATGTATCTGTATTGTTTTCCTTTCTTTTTAAAGAATATTGTTTACCAAACAAGTTAAGGCGGTAATAAATATCTACCGATTGCTGTTAGTTATTTTCAACTAGGGTAATAAACATCGTTTCTAGCACTCGTTTATTTATTTTCTTTCGAGTCAAAAATTTCAGGGTCTATTTTCCTGTTTCCGTACTTTCATTGAAACACTATCAAAAGAATGCTATAAGCATTTCATATCCAAATATTATGAAGCCGATACATCAGTTTATTGAGATTGATGTGATCCGAGGTTAAACGTGCATTTTTCTTTGTATGAATTCTTGTTACCAAAATGGATAAATGACTTTTCGCCTCATTGTTGATGTTGATTTATTGAGACATAGTGCATAGAACTTGGCACCATGTAGTTACCTACTTGTTATTTTAGAAATACGAGGAATCCTACCTTGAGCAATTGCACACCAATAAGTAAAATACAAATGGGTATTGTACCATTTTTAACTGACAAAAACTTTGTACCTACCACTTTGAAAATGCAAGAACAAAGAAAATAAGCGATTATCTCAGTGGGGGACCCACGATCAGCGATCGGCGACTTCTATTAAAATTCTAGGACACTAGATTCCTTGTCGAATTTTTCAAGTTTTTGTTGTAGGTTTATTAAATTATTAATGAGAAAACTTAGAAAAAGTGTAGGTCTATTGTGCGTGAGGCCTATCGGTGGCAGTTGCTTTATCAAGTTTAAGGGATACTCCATTGAAGATGGGCTGAGCGGAGCGGGGCCAAGCTGTGTGGAAATGAACCAATACTGGAGCAAAGCTTTGAAGAGCCGTTAAATAAAGGGATGCTATTGGTTTATTTCCACACAGCTCAGTTCAGCTCAGCTTGAATGAAGTTATCCTTTTATCGAATGTAATAAAGTATAGTTCTCTCGATCTCCACATTTATTGTATTGTTTAAGAGCTCATCAGTGGGACCTATTAGACAGACGACGATGAAAGCATATAGTTGTCTCTCGATCTCCCCATTTATTGTATTGTTTAAGAGTTCATCAGTGGGACCTATTAGACAGACGACGATGAAAGCATTGTCAAAGCAAAAAATAACGATTTCAAATGAGTCTCTGATACTCCTAGCTTCATTTCTTTTCGGAAGGAGAAGGAAAATATCTTATTTTTTTACCTTACTCACGAACACGTAGGCACTTAATGAAAGTTACTAGATCAATTGGCGAACCCAATTTCGGTCAATACAAAATGGTTTCGTGTTTACGCGGACGGACAAATTACGCATCTGGCGCTACCCTATCGGATACAACATGAACAAGTCTCGTAATTGAGAAACTCGATGGCGCGCCCGGTCTGCGATTGCTGAGGTTAAGTTTTGGTTAAGGGTTAACTTTCGCAAGGCCGGTTATCGGATGGGTGACCAAAAATTTATCATCTCGAGTTCCTCCGTGCTTCGAAAGGCACGTAAAGCCGTTGGTCCCGGCTGCATTAGCAGTCGTTAACAACGCACCAAGCCGCACTGGGCCCGCGTGGTGGTTTACGGCCCGTTCTTCCTGTCTATCCACAGGGAAGGCTTGTGTCCCAGCAGTGACATAAGATGAGCTGATGATGAAGTCTCGTAATTAGCCCTCCGTTTCTAATGCGGGTTTGTTAAGCTAGCATTATTACCGGCGCTAGTTTTCGTCGATGATTTAATGTTTGGGTTATTCGTCGTGAAGGAATGCTAGCGAACTGTTATGCAAGAGTTTCCATTATAGATTTTGGAGATAAAAATAAATTGGAGTGCTGGCCCAAACATTGTTTTCGCGAATGGCTCTGCAACATCGACAATTCGATCAGCACGTGATCAACACTCTTTCTTCATAGGCGACTATTTGAATTGAATTTTAATGACAATATCATTAAAATTCAATTGAAATAGTGTTGAAATAGAGTTGACATGGTTGATATTTTTATTGGTGCAAACTAGCATAGCTGGATCTCACAGCTGACAAGGCCTCCATCATTGGAATAAAGTCAACCCGACAGGTTATGGGTACTGGCTTAATCATCACACTACCATACGCGGGTTGGTGATCACAAAATCGGGCTATGCATTGAAAATTCCAAAACACACTTCACCGAACCCGGTCATTGAACCCAGGACCTCCGTATTTCGAGCGATCGAGCCGCTACAAAGACAGTACAAATCCTACTAATATTATAAACGCGAAAGTTTGTAAGTATGGATGGATGTTTGTTACTCTTTCACGTAAAAACTACTAAATGGATTTGGATTAACACATAGGATACTTGTTATCCTGATATTCCCACGGGAACGGGAACCACGCGGGTGAAGCCGCGAGCGGCCGCTAGTATCAAATAGTACAGCTCCAAACCGTGCGTCCTTCCACTCAGATTGGCGTTCAAACAAATTGGTTCGCCGATCAAGGTATGCGCGAGCCGCATCCACGGCAATATTAATCCTGCCCGCCCTAGAACTGTCTGAAACAACACTGATAGATACCCCGTTTGGGCTAAACTCATTTGTAAACATTGAAACTGCGAACTTAATTATAACATAACTCAAGATTAGAAGATGTAAAGTTATGTTGTTACCGGCACAGCTGTTAGGAAACTAGGTTAATAGATTTACTCGGGCAGGAAAATAATACGGTTGAGCTCAAGAGGATTCGAAATTGCTGAATACTGTTATATTATAGAAGAACCTTGATGTTGACATTTAAGATTTAGGGCACAATTTTGTTTAATCCTAACCTAACTAATTTGTCTCAGACCCAGTTTAAATAACTTTAAAATGTACCATTAAAACATACAAGTTGTCGAACCGACTTAAAGATGACATTTTTGCTATTTATTCATTGTTCGGCTGCTTCCGCGGACCACCGGCACCGTCTACGCTGGAGAACGATTTTAATTTTGCCAATTTATCCGCGAACAAGAGTCTACACCATATTTTACTATCGCCAGAGAGATCTTCGAACTTCCTGGTCTTTCGTCGCGGAGTCACGATGTGATTTAAGGACGTAGGTACCTTTACTACACAAATTAATCGTGTGTATGGGAAAAAATGGACATGATTTTACATTGTGATTGCGCCAAAAGGGGGGGCGGCGTCGCTTGAAGTATTATTTTATTGGTAATGATGACACATTCATTAGCTTTGTCGGTGTACAATAAGAATGTGAGGAGAGAATATATTTATAATGGGAAACTTTGCTTGTGTACTTGTGACTTTCATGCGCTAGTTTGTGAGGGTGGGTCAATTACCAGTCGCAGTGTTCATTTTTTTAGGGTTCCGTACCCTAAGGGTAAAATGGAAAAAAAAATGTTTTAGTGACATTTATTGTTATTATTATTCCTAACTTTTTATACATAAGTTTATAATATAAAAAAATACAAAAGACTGAGCTTTCCGTATATATATATTTGTTTAATTTAGGCACTTAATATTCTGTTTTAAAAATATAAAAATGTAGCTTTATAAATTTTATATAAAATATATTTCATGTGAATTTATAAGTTCAGTGACTACAACTAATCTACACTTTTAAACTTTCGCGTTCCATAGTTAAACAAAGAATTTAAACCGGGATTAACGCAAACTAATTTGTAAAAGGTATCACACCTTCCTTAACTCGTCTTGAACTTTGTCACATCAATCTCGTTGGTCTGGCGGGCAATACCTACAAAGTAAAAAGCCTATGTCGGCCAAAGCTCACGTCTTATATTTCCTACGTAAGTATTTAGTATATGGACATCATCGGTAAAAGACATTGTAGCAAAATGGCTACTTTTTCAAAATAAGTACCGTTAAGCAGAAAACTTCATTGTAGTACTTGGGTTACTGGCCACTTACAACCCATGGAGATACCTAGCACTGAAAAAATAACATGTATCGGAAATTTCATATTGGCAATGCGATTAAATCTTTATTCAATTTTGTATCTTCATCTCTTCAGTTCCGTATAACAATCAAAGATTAATCTATGATTCAGTGAAGCTTTTGCATGTTGACCTTACTAGTCCACAAAATGTTCATAGAAACGCTATGAAATCGAATATGCAAACATTATTACGTGGTCAGTTCCGAATCATCGCCACGTAACATAACAACTTATTTGTAGGTCAACCGAATTCTGTGAATATCGATAGTGTGCTAGTTGCGAACATCATCGGAGGTTTATGAACAATGACCGCATATTACTTACCTGCTAAATTTATTGTACTATAAAACACTATCGGAATAGACATACTTTACGGTTAATTCCGCGAACTGATAAAAGTTTGCCGAAAATCTACCAATGTCCATAATATTATATTCGCAATGTGCTATCAAAGTTTTATGAAGTATAGGAAAGTAGTTAATTGTTCTCTTGAGATAGTAGGAAACACATACCTATATATTTAATACTCTTTATATGAAATATAAACTAGACTAGTTTAGGCTAATGATGATAATATGAATTAATAGATATTTAAAATACAATGATTTTGAAAAGCATATATAATTAGGAAAAAAATGTGAATAATAAAATTTTGTTATTGATCTTAAATATTTGTAATACCTGCCTGGATTTAAGTAATTTATATACTAATTTTACTATGCTCTTACAGGGCTCATGCACTTACTAACACCCTATATAAGACCTTATTTTTGTGTACATGCCAGTTTAATGTAAGTAATAAATAAAGTATAAAATATGAAATATAACAATAAGATTTTTTGTTATGAAAGTTTTCAAACTAATATCAAATTCAAATGAAACAACCTTTACGGATCTACTCGCGTTTATTTTACACATTACTTATTTAATGTTGTTTCATTTCAATGTGTAGTGTTCGCGTAAACTTTAGAAAATAATATCAAATTGTCAACAGATACCCACTAAATAGTTTCTGAGGGCTAAAATAAAATATGTTTTCTTGGCCCTCCTGTAAAATTTAAAAAAAAGATCTTACTGTGACATAAAAAGAACTAGGTGAAGTGAAATGGGGCATCTTGTCAGGTTGTTTTTCAAAGGCACTGCTCAGGGACAGTTTTAAAACACTTTTTAAGATTCTCATAATAGAATGGGGGATGCTAAAAGGTTTAGTTCCACTAAGCGAATTGCACCAACTACGAACAGTTAAAGCGGTTGCCCTATCTCTACGGACGCCTTGCACCTATGACGCAACAAACGTAGACGTTTAAAGAATTCTAAAAGCAATGCCATGTCGTGGTTAAAGGCCCACTTGCCACACGCAACGCTCGCTATTGTTTAGCGGCTCGCATTAACCCGCTTCGATAAAATCATCGCGATTCCAAAAGCCGCGAACGATATATAATAAAACTTCATTACGTCGATACCTTCGGGCCTCGTTAATACAACGAAACTTGTAATTTTAGATGAAGTGTCAATTAAACATTCGACGGCTGCGGTCGCGGCGTGGTAGGGTTGCCACTGGGGCGTCCCTCGTTCATAAACATCCCGGGATTCCACGTGCCATATGACACGTCTGGCCCAGAGGTTATCCTTCTTCTGTTTTACCTGCTAAAAATAAATTTCCGCGGGTCTAAAGCAAGCAGCGACTTGGGGCTCTCTCCGTCGCACCCTGCTCAAATCCGAGGAGATCAACGGGGCGCGGGGTTGCATAACTACTAAAACGCAGTAACATCTAGCAAAGTATTAATAGTACCAATTACGGAAAGAAAACGGTATTGTTTGAGGGAGTACAGCTGTCCAATAAGCTACCTAACGCAATAACACATTGCGATTGTAAAATTGCCTTTAAAGGAAACTTAACAAATTTGTATGTATAAGTTAGATCTATTAATATGTTGATGAATAATATACCTACTCGTATGTCCGTTGCTCCAAAAGAAGCCATAAAATGTATTTATAAGTTAATTTTCCTATTTCATTTTAACAAACTGTACGTTTCTATGAAAAATAAATTCTTTAAACCTAAATAGAGACTAATAGAGAACTTGGATTTATGGGAGGTCTTTGCCAAGCACCCACAAGCTAACTAAACAGTAACTACTTATACCCATTCTTCCTATTATGTTAATGAAATGGGCCCAAGTGGCCAACCCTACATCGTGAGGACAGAAACCACACCCGATAAGGTCCGCGCGAACGCCACACAAGACGACGATTATGCGAAACACGAAAGCGCCAACTACAAATTAAACGACGCCGCCGAAGAGACTTAACGACCTGCCCCAACGCGTAGGAAGTGATTACTGTTTACTTTTATAATTGCCGCTACAGGAAGTGAGCATGCGAGTTTAAATCAGGAGGCGCGACACACGCACTCTGAAATAAAGCAATTAGAACGCCGCCGACGACGACAGTCAATGAGTAACTCCCTCTCCGTTTGATATACGGCCGATCTGCGAGTGACGGGTCTAAACTGCATCGCGATTTGCTGATTTGTTTATTGGCCTTTCGCTTTTAAATGATTTAAATCGCTTGAAGAATAACATTGCATATTTCATTTGCTAATGTAGTCTATAAACCTATCTGGGCAGTGCTTATTCAGTCTTGGTTTTGAAGAGGCTCAGGATATATTGGTTATATATGGTAGATGTTGATTGGCCGCAATCAAGTAAAAATCCATTGTGGCTGACAGTTTAAAAGAACTAGCAAAACGGTCGTTATATCAACAACATATGGAAACGACATCAAATTAAGCGTCTCACGGTGGAGGAAAATTATTAGAACCGATAACCGTTCCGCCATGTTTCTTTCAACTCTCATTTTCGTATACCTACACCGTCCGTCCGCGCCTTCTGATAATAGTGTACGTACATACATCTGCGGAGACAATTGCTACAAAGGTGAAAGCCCTATCCCGTGACGTAAACGCTTCAGACAAATTCGCCACCAATTCTATAGAGAACTATTTGAGACGATCATAACGTTGGCTGAGAGATCATTACTCCCGTTCTTTTTTCTATACGATCTTTTATAAACGGTTGATCGCAGTTCAACAGAGATGCAGTTTGGAACAAGAAAGCTATCTATTTCATATGCAAAGGCCCACCGCGTAGCAGTACTAAGAAAATTATTTTTGAGGCTCATTTGTAGCAGCGATGAAGCGAGCGGCTTGAAGCGACTCGTTGTGAGCCCCCAAGGCCACCGTTTATAAATAGCAACCTTGTTTTTTCAGCCTTTGCGCACCTTAGACGAGGTAGCTTGTCCTGTTTGGAGCCCCGAATCCCTTTCCTTTTATGATACTTTCTTTTGATATAATAAAAAACTTTTTGGTAGGATATATTGTCTCAATATTGGGCTCGAAAAGTTTGTGAGGTTAATTACACCATGAATAGAAGCACGTAAAAGTTATTTGTACTTCGAATACCTACATGTGATCATCAAGAACGATAATTAATATTGAATCAATCAAGTTATTTCCACGAAAGAAGTTTGTGCGAATTATTTTACATTTACTTTAATAACGGCTTTTATTTAAGAATATTTAAGTAAAAATATTTAATTTAAGAATTTAGAAAAATAAGAACTTCTACTCACTGCCTAGAAAAGTGTATGTGCATAGTACAAAGGTTCCAAAGATGTCAAGCTTTAAGAAAACCTAACAATAATTACTTTGATGATACGTTTACAACTCTTTAAAATTGAACGTCTTTTGACAATGTAGGCTGCCTTACAGTCCCAAATTTCTCAATGCGTATTTCAGTGGCATACATCGATTGTATAGAAAATGTATAATTTTCCACGGATCTGAGGTCGAGCCCTAGTTACCTGGGTCTTTACCTCCATTGCTATTCTAGTTCGCATAGTTCAGTTCGTGCTGAATGTGGCGACAGCAGCTTTTAAAACATCATCACCTGACTATTTCGGGTGTTGTTAATTGACTTTAGCGTATTTTAACTGCGTTTATTTCTGTACAGCCCAGCTCGAGCGTAAACAATGCGGTACAATTATATTAAACATAACAAAAGCTTTATTTCTGCTGAGGTCGTATACCTACGCCGAAATTCTTGCACCTGTGTGTGGCATTGGGCACGGGGAACAATGGATGTGCCGAGCCACGGCTATCTTTGAATAGCTGTCCGTCGCCAGCCGATAGATTTGATCGCCGCCTGCGCACGCGAGCGCCTTTTAAAGAAACAACAGGTAGGTACATCACCGCGCGTACGTAAGCAAAACGAGTTTATGTTGTCGCTGAACGACTCATAGTCATTACAGATTTGGTGTGTCCATCTTGAAATCAACAGACGCAAATGACGCGCTGAACGCATACCTGTTGTTGGACATTTAAACCTGTTTATAAATTCAAAGCACGTTCATATAATGCAATCGTGTAAATTAAGCAAGCAACGTTCGCAAAGTTGTGTCTTTGGATGGTTAGCCGAATTTACTTATCTCGAGCTTTTCGAGCGTCAGAACGCATGTGAAGCCGTGTATAGCACATTTGGAAGCTGGCGGTGTATAGATGTCGTATTTGAAAACAAATTGCGTTCAATGTGCGAAGCTACGTAAATCTTACTATGCCTTGAAAGTATATTTTTCAAATAACACAGTGAAGTATCTACAGCGAAAGCACAACTCTACAATCGTATCGATTTATCAATTCATTAAAGGAGCAATAAAACGATCGCTCAGTAAGCATATACATCGAATATTAAACAGCGTATAAAGCGTCTCGGCAGATCGTTAGTTTTTATGAAGCGGTTCAATTTAATCGCGGAATGCAGAAGCTCGCGGCTTAGAGTAATAAATAATGTAATAATAAATAATCTCTCGTGTAGGGTTTTCAATAATGCGACGATGCGAGGTGTGGGCTTTATCGTGTAATCGGATGCGCCTGCGCAAGATCGAGCGATTGGAGTGCCATCGATCAATGATCGCTTCCCATCCATTGCGGCGTTTACTAGCAAGAAGCTGCTCACGTAAGACGTAGTACAGGTGATGTGATGAGAAATGATTAATCATAAATAACTTATTTGCATTGATTTTTGATCTTCCATAAATTATATTTAGCTTGCTGTTTATATAATGATTGAATAACATTAAATGAGTTATGCGTGCTTAGGTCTTCACATTTGTTTTATTAGTAACTAGCCGCCGCTCGTGGTTTCACCCGCGTGGTCCATCCATCCATCCATCCATCCATCCGTTGTTGCAGCGTGAAGAAGCAACAAATATACACATAGAGAGACATAGTAATTTAGTTTATATTTCTAAGATTGATAATGCCATAACCTGGATATTTTATCTATCTTAAATAAATTATTTTTTTCTCACCACCTTAAGTGGAAATTGTAGATAGATATAAAATAAACAAAATGTCTTGTTTAATTTGTAATACGTTGTTTTTCAGTATACACTAAACGATTGATATATTGACTATATAAGTACCTATATACAACAAATATGTAAATCACCTCTATTCCCAAGTCAAAGAACCGTTATTTATATTTGCTGTTAAAAAAAACTACGTGCAAATTGCAAATCGCACTGTGGATAATCGAAATGCCCATTAACATAATGAAAAATACTTGAAGTAGTGCCAAAAAGTTTGTAATAAATAAAGGTAGTAGGTACGTCGTCGTGTAACAGCGAGTTAACAATTTTCATATATTAGCACTGACATGGTAAAGTGGTGCCTAGGGGTACGCTCCGCTATGAAATTTACTTCGAAACCTAAAGCAGGTATTAAAAAAGCAGGTATGCTAATCAATCTTAAAACTACAAAGGAATAACGACTCTATTTTGAAGGAAATAACATAAAACTTAACCAATGACTGATCGCATTACTTATGAAATTGGTTGACTCTCTGTAAGATTTCAATATTAAATCAATAAAAAGGAAAGTAAATAGTCTACATACTGTCCCACTGCTGGGCAAAGGTTTCCATCATTGAAATCAAGTCATCACTACAATTGATGGGTATTGGCTAACTCACCACGCTTGCTAAGTGCGGGTTGGTGATCAATGATCACAAACCCGGGCTATGCATCGAAAAATCCTTAACACATTTTGCCCGACCTGGGAATTGAACCCGGGACCTTCGGGTATCGGTCCGAGCGCTATGCCACTCGGCCACCGAGGCGTTATTTAAATTTTTGAATAACAATTATTAGTATAATTTTTAGTTAATTATTATTATTAATTGTTAGTTAAATGCCTGTTGATTGGTGTCGACTGTTATACCTACAGATTGTTTTTGGAAATGGGCATGGGCAAACATAAGCAATATCATACAAAATTACCTACCTATTTGATCAATCGGCAAGGAATAGCTTTTAATTTCATTGATTTTAAAACAGGACCATTAATAAAATTTGATTAAAAAAGGAAGATTTTTCGCCTTGCGAATGAATGCGATGGATGCGTACCTTTTCCAATTGAACAATTAATTACGAGCTAGGATTAACGAATTTGGAGAACTGATAAGTTTGAGGTTCTGGTCACCCATCCCCGACACTCAACTCGCCATAACAAAGCTAATTTGCTCATCTTTCGCGATTTTATTTTATTCGCAGCTATGGTGAGTAATGAAACAAAGAAACCATTCATTTAACGTTTCGTGCGAGTCGCAATTTCTGGGGAAGATAATTCAGAAGTTAAATCCCCTCTGCATCTTCTGGAATCGTGACTCTTTTAATTGCACCTTCTGAGAATACTTCGCAACTCAAATAGGTACCTAAAGTCATGTAAAATTATTAATTTTAAGTACATCTTGGTCTTAAAATTTATAGTAAACAAACACTTAGTTTTCAAATAACGAACTTGAACTTGAACATAAACTGGTTTAATTTGACAAACACATAATGTTTTTTAAAACTTAAGAGCGTTTACGCCGCACACTAGCGCCGCCAATGAAAAAAAAACATCTAGTAATTAGAGATAGAAAATCAAATTATGCTCAACAAACTATCTGAATGAAGTAATTTAGCATTTTTACGTCACTTAATGAACAATTGACATGTTATGGTTTAGTTAAATATGGCGTTATAGTTAAAAGTGGCCGTAACGTCTTATTTAACTAAACGTCTGTCACAGAATGTCATCTCTGTAGTCTGTACACGTAAGAATTTTACTGGGTACTGTATGTTTTTTTCGTTTCATACTGTCCACCTGATAGTAAGCTTAGCTGTCTCCACAGACTACAGCAGCCTATGAAAATGTGGCGTTAGTTATTATTTATGTGTCATAGGATCGTTGTTCTTACACTTCAAAATAAAATATAGCAGGACATTGCTGCTTTCAATTATAGGTATGGCGGTTGTAGCCACCGAGATGGATTTTGTACAAGCCCATCTAGTTTGTTCATACAAATCTCTTAATTCTTATAAGCCATTTTTTCTCTCTGCCAATCAGGTACTTTGGATACCTAATCCTATGTGGTAAAACCCAACATCATCAACTGAAAATAGTATCATGTTACGAATACTTCTGAAACTGCCAACACTAATGCTACATAACGTAAGTTAAGAATCACTCGTGCGGTGGGTACATGCGGATATTTATCGATCACAGATGAATAATAAATTTAATAAAAAATGATTTTCGAGCAAATCAACATACAGTCAGACATTTGATTGCTGACTACATCTAAACGCTATCATTTTAAAAAACGTAAATGAAAATAACCGTAGTAGTGGATACCTTTTCTGTGTCACTTTGCATTTTTAATTCTATTTTATTTTTATTATATTTCACGTATTACTGTGTGACACTGAATAAATAATTATTCAATTGGTAGCCGCAGTGCTCTTTGGAAGTGCGCACTTAAAATTGAATAATATTAAATCTGAACTACATACTTGTCTGTGATATAACACGTGCATGGAGTCAATATGGTTCGTAATATGTATTTATCCCACAAATATGTGTTTGGCAAAAGGAAAAATAGAATTGCATATAGGAATACGTACTCTTTGGTAGTGCGTACTCTTTCGTGGCTTTAACATAGTACTAATACTTGCTGGATCACTAACATGAATAATAACTTTACATTTATGTTCATAATCTTCAAACACTTGCAGGTTGTTTGTCGTGGATAGTGTGAATCTACAGGTTTGTGTTATCCGGGCCAGGTCCAGCCGGTGCCGGCGTGTGGGCAGACTCCTTCGCGATAACAACGCCCTTATTCCGAAGGACCGATTTACGACAGTGTGCAGTTGGTATAATTCAGTTTTTTTGAATGGTCGAAAAAATTTCATGGTCATTAATGCCGATAAATAAAAAAAGGAGCTCGATGGCGCAATGGTTAACGCGCCCGGTCTGTGAGTGCTGAGGTTAAGCAACTTTCGCAAAGACCGGTTATCGGATGGGTGACCAAAACTTTATCATCTCGAACTCCTCCGTGCTTCGGAAGGCACGTAAAGCCGTTGGTCCCGGCTGCATTAGCAGTCGTTAACAACCACCGCACCGCACAGGGCCCGCGTGGTTTATGGTCCTTTCTCCCTATCCATCCATAGGGAAGGCTCGTGCCGTGCTCCAGCAGTGGTTGCATATAAATGAGCTGATGATGATGATGATGATGATGATTATGCCGCCCCTATGTAGACTTACGAGCACAGTGACATTCATAAGAGCTCATTTGTAGCCTAAACCGAATAAATAATTTTGAATTTTGAATTGTTTTTGAATATTAATTAAACTTAATAGACAAGCAGGAGAATCTACAAAAACAATCAGTTTAAAAAATGGAGAAAAATAAAAGTATAACGTGACGGATATCCTATCATAAGTTGATATCAGATTGAGGAATGCCAAGTTACAAACAGGATAACAAACAAATGTAACTCTAGCCTGAATATAGGGAGATTTTAACCGCGTGCACAAGTAATTAAATAGCTTATTATACCACTGATGGGCAAAGGTCTCCATTATTTGAATCGAGTCATCGTTACAATAATTGATTGTTCCGTATTGGCTTAACCACGCTTGTCAAATGCGGGTTGGCTACCCTACTACCCGGAAAACTCCGAAACACACTTTGCCCGAACTAGGAATCAAACCCAGCACCATCGAGTATTGGGTCACCGAGGTGTCACTCCAACATATATGAAGAAAAAAAACGTTAATAGCACCGATTATAATTATCTTCTTGTAAGCTAAGAAATATTAGTCCAAAGTTCTCTGCTAGTTTGCCTACGTTAAACAATTTTTTTGCAGATACTACGACTTAATCTCTTGTTACCGTTTTCAGATATATTTTAACGGCATTTGTACTTCTTACTTATATAGATATAGATACTTCGGATATTATAATTACTAAAAAAAGACTGACAAAATATAAGATATTTTTTCTATTCTAATTGATGCAGCAGATAAACGACTAAAACGATTTCATGACAATATCCAAGGTCATATTCAGAATAGGGATTCTTGTCATTGAACTGTTTATTTGAAATGCAGTTTCTTAAGTGGGGTGTTACTTCATAAATATGCATTTAATTAAATAAATTCCAAATAATAATAATTCCTATGTAGATTTGATGCAAAATACTTAAATTATTGCAACGGCTCTTAGTATTTTAAACTACACAGTTAATTATTTGATTACATTAGTATTTTGATACCTACTATTCCCGAAAAGAAGAAATTCGTAAAAATAATTTTATTTAACTCGAATTGAATTCGCTTAAAATTTTGATAACAAAAATTGACATCGTAACATTGCCGTTGCAAACGAAAAAATAATTAACTAAAGTATTCGTTACACAAACAAAGGTACTTAATTGGTAAAGTTACATCGCGATTTAAAATACCAGTGCAAGGCAGTGTAGTGCAACGGGTGGCAAGTTATTTTGTAACGTGTTATTGTGTATGCTGCTGAGATGCTCGCGATACCTAATTATTATTGTTTACAAATAATTTGCGAAACCTAAAGGCTGCGCGTAGTAAAACAAACTTAAGGCTTGTCCTCGAAATACTTTTTTGTTACAAAAGTCACGATAAGGCCGAAGCTGGAAGCGCACTTCACCCGGAATCCTCAACTACTGAAGCACTGGCTATCTTATCTCTAGCTGTCGGAACACAACAATGCTACAAACATAACATTTTTATTTTTATTTGACGACCTCCTTGGTCGAGTGGTTTGTACACCGGTTTTCATGGTGTCTCTGAGGTCCCGGGTTCGATCCCCGGTCGGGTCAATTTAGAAATTATTCTGGGTGTTTTCTATGTATAATAAGTATGAATTTAAGTATTTTAAGTATCCGTATAAGTTTTAAGTATCCGTATTAAGTATTTTATGTTATTAAGTTATAGTATTAAGTATATTTAAGTATTAAGTATCCGTTGTCTAGTAACCATTTAACGAGTTTCATAACGAAGCTTCTCTTGGGCTAGATAATTGGTGTAAGTGTAGGGAAGTTTATATTTATATGTTATTGGTAACTGCTAGATTCAGAATCAGAATCAGAATCAGAATTATTTATTTGTATACAATAATAATGTGTAAATTTATAGCGATATATTGTATTTCTTACTAAAAGCATTAAACGTGACAAAATGAGAGTACTAAGCGGAAAATCGTTTTATATTCCTAATGAAAATATAGAGAAAAAAAATTATATTTAGTTCTTCCGATAAACACGATAAAATACTTATATTACTTACGAAATTTCTATTTTCGCAATTTCAGAGGTGAGTTTAGAAGTGGCCGATGCTCATTTGTCAGTCATGCTAAACAGTCAATTATTATCTTGGCTCGAACTACCCATTTTCCCACGAAAAAGTTTTCCTCAAGTTCATGATCATGCCTAACATAATAAACACAAAGAATTTTGCTTTGATTTATAGTGATGTTTCCAAAATATATTACAAGTTCGCGGTTCCCCACTATGCTCTTCTTTTATTCGCGGGAAACCTACGTAGATACGTATGCCGGTAAATAATTTTGACACAACACCGGTTTCCTTCCGTAACTGAGTCGTGTATTTGTATTAATAAACCAACGAAATATCATCGCTGCTCTTCTCAGAATGTCTAAATACATTTCTCCGGCGGAATGTCTTCCGTGAAAGTGAAAACGTTACTGCATTTCAACCTTTATTACTTCAGCAATAGGAGCATGACATAGGGGCTGTTAAATAGAATATTGGAATTTGTTGGAGCACGTTCCATTTTATTGCACTGATCTGTAGGTAGCGGTGAAGTAAGTCAGAACTCAGTATCGAGGTGGTAAATGAAATATACTTGTGTACGGTTGTACGGTTAACTGGTCGTGTTTGACGTTTCTGTTGCAGAACCAAAGTTCTTATAATGTTAGTAATATGGTTGAGACCACTCTCGATATGCTGTCGACTGTAGGCATCAATAACAGCATTGCAGTGGCGCGCTCCAAATATTTTGTCTTAAATTATGGATATATTACTTAAAACTATAAATCGTTGAAATATGTTTCGAACATTAGCTTTTGCAGGCGTCTCTTCGTAAATTATATGTGCCTATGGTTTGCTTTGCTTTGCCGGACGCTTCAATAGGTGCGCTTGAAAATGGTTGCGCTTCGTGGAATACCTCGAAATCGAGACAGCTACAAAATACCAGGGTTTTATCGAAACCTAGTGTTCATGAGCCTCCTCTGCCTTCCTTGGCCTTCTTTACACCAATACGGTGACAGTGTCAAAGCCTTACCCACCCAACGAAAAATCTTCAATAAATTGTATCTCGTTATGTTAAAAGAAATACATTTTCAACGCACCATCTATTATGTGAATAAACCTTAATTCGCGTGCGAAAATAACGAAGTCGCGTTCCTTCAAGGCACTTTATCATAAAATGTATATATTTAGCGTGCATCATATTATTTAGCGTTACGTTGCGCAAGAGTCTAAATGCGTTTGCCAGTTGTCAGACGCCCCGTAATTGGCCGTAAAGCGGTAACTTAACGGTGCGCCGCGTTAGTTGTACAGTGGCACTCGCTCTGTTTTGTTTAATTCATCGTTATGACATTTAACTGGGATGTACACATGTCAGTGTTTAGTCGAAGTGCTTCATATGGGGTCATAGGACTGTCAACGTGTTAACGCTAAGGATTTAAGAGCCCTAACGATAAATTACTAATTCAGTAACTGTACCACCATAGGAGTCCTACACGATTCAAAGCTTCTCTTCGATGGCCATATTGATGCAATAGTCAAGAGAGCTTCCAGAGCTCTTGGGTTTGTGATGCCAATCTTTGCCAGTTTCAAAAATATTTTTAAACATTAACAATATTATATTGTACCTTCGTAAGAAGTATCTTAGAATATGGGTCAGAGATTTGAAACCCACGATATAATAAATATATCGATCGTATTGAACGTTTGCAAAAAAAAAATATTATAAAATATCTTTGTTTTCATGCTAAAATCCCGTATAACTCTGATAAATATCTGCAATTATGCAAACAATTTCATCTTCCTTTGTATAAGCGGCGTGAGATAGCCGATATTGTTTATTTTCTCAAAATTATAAATAATATGATTGACTGTCCTTAACTCCTCTCCAAAATTAAATTTACCCTACCTACTAGATCGCCTAGACACTACACTCCCATTCATATACCATTAGTTTCGTCCAATTACTGCCAAAATTCATTTATGTTGCGAGCGAGTAGAAGTGTAAACTAATTAAGTGAAGATTACGATTTTGATATATAAAAACAATAAGACTACTACCGTGGAAATCCTGCTCGTGGAAATTTTTTCAACATTTGTGTTTTTGTAATTTGTTCGCAACAAACTTTGCGTTAAAAATTATATAAACATTTTATAAATAGCTTGCCTACTTCTTAACTGATCTTTAGTATTTGTAAAAATATTATGATCAGATGTTAATGACAGTAGTTGTTGACATTGAATGGGGGCCTTTGGCTTTCAAAGTAAAAAGTAAATAGTGTTGAATAATTTCGGCGGGCTGGTTAGAACCACGATAGCTCAATTGGGAGAGCACCTGACCCGGTATGTCAGAAGGGTGCGGGTTCAAATCCTGCTCGTGGAAATTTTTTCAACATTTGTGTTTTTGTAATTTGTTCGCAACAAAATTTGCGTTAAAAATTATATAAACATTTTGATATATTTCATTCTGGCATACCCTCAGCGAGGCGACTAGTAAGTAATCCTTTCTTTTTAAGGAAATCTGTTTAAAATAGCGGTTATAGCACATCACATGTCATTGTGTGTTTATATTGTTTCTAAGTACAAGATTAGGTTTGTTAATGTTCTCACTAAAAAATAGATCAATATTGTTTTGTAAAAGCGAAGACCTCTTATTGGCTATCAGTGTTTATAATATTACTGTATAAAATTTCATAAAGCTGTTGATTTTCCAAATAAAATAAAAGAAAAATTAAATTAAATAAAATAATCCATGTAGAACAATATACTGAAATACTTACATCAATAAATCATTTCATTTGTCAGGACCGATTATTTAGAATCTCTATGTAGATCTAATAATATAGACTAATTAATCGGATCTCCATGCGACCAACATTCTGAGTTTTTCTAAAAGTACGGCTCTATTTATTTTGGCACTAAGCACCAGGCTTATAAACGGGAATAGATCTATCAATTATTGACCTATTAGGTAACAATGAAACGAAGTAGCAGCTAGTTGACTGAACCTAATATCTATGATTTAGAGAAACAACCCCGGGCTGAATGCCTGACGGTGGTCTTGGCTTACCCTAGCAACAATGTTTAGATGAACTACAGTGGTTTTAGGTGCACCCCCCTCCCTTTCCTTTCTCTCCAATTCCTGTTAAAGCCTTCAGACCTAGACAAGGAGGCGGAAGCTGAGGGCAGAGCCCGACAAAACCACGCGCCTCCTCGCACGTGATACGCGGATATGCGTTATCCACTTTCATTTTTTCAGTAAAATATTTTCCTACCAATAGGCAATAGGTTTACCGAACCTAATAATTCTATCAAGAATATAGTAAAATCTCTTCCTACCATAGACACTTGCTTTGCATTTAGCAGCGGCATTTAGACGGTACTTTGGCAAAGGTCAGCGCTTCCCGAAATATTTCACTTTCCGCGTTAATGGCGCATGCGGCCCTTGCGATGCGCGGTGACGTGCGCAACCGCCTTCGCGACCGCGTCGACTTCTGACGGCTAGTGCGTGATGATTGAGGCGAGGAATTTTTTTTTTGAGAATATGCTGATTACTTCAGACGGCATTTTCAACTTCACCGGGCCTTTTTGGGGGCGGCGAGAAACTTGAAAGGGTTCCTCAAGCCGTGTGAAACGAAGCACCTTCGGAGGTTTTCTAGAGGGAACGGCATCACGCACTAGTAGGTACTTGTTCCCGCCGAGTGCGCTACTATAGATTCTCCGAGGTGTTCGGATCGAATCGGGGGCGCGGGAAGCAAAGCGCTTAAGTTTTATAGATTAGTTTTGGAAACTTTGAAAGGAAGATTTTTATCGGATTGGTATAAATGTTGCATCCATTGATTCTTTTTCACGTGCATATAGTTGCAGTGCTCAAGCTCGCGCAAAGCTTTTGAATGAGCTTTAGGTGGCATGCACTATTGACGCCCGCATCGGAAAGCGGTCGATCTTTGTACATATTATTTTTCATATGAATGAATAAATGATTTTTATTTGCCCATTGGATTAGTTAGTGTGTGAGTAAGTAACTGTATTCATTTACAGATAATTATGTTGTTAGTTACAAAATTATAGCTAATAAAGTTACGTACAAATAGTTTTCTAGAACTATTAAGGAAACCTAGTTATTCAGCCCTGCGGTGTCATCGTCTGAATCATCAATATACATATATTGACGATAGTTATGTACATTCGCAATAACGGTAACGACACAAATAAAGAAATGCAGTTCAATTGAGAAACAATATGGATATATTGTACTTTACAAGCCATTAACATACTATGGGGGATCCCATAGTATGTTAATGGCTTGTAAAGTATGCTCTGACACATACATATTATGTTAATGGGAGAGACAGATAGAGCAGCTGTAAGGCACGGTCGGGTGCAATACGAGCCGTTGGTCGCGGTCGGTTGGCCGGCGAGGTGCGGGCGAGCTGACAATCATCAACAATGTCAATATAGGACACGAAATACTAATAACTGTCATGAAAATTAAATCGTTGGAGTATATTACGTAGTGTAACGCTTGTTACAACCTTGTTACAAGATGTCTGACGCTTCTAGGTTTATTATTTAAAAAAATCTATATTTTAAGTCTAAAGAACCGATTGTCTTGCTGGATGGTAGAATTGTGCCCAGAATCCTTCTAGATAACGAAAACCCTAACAACTTTTTCTGCCACTTTACATAGTTGTGTTTAAGTTTGATTGAGGTTTCCAGTGAAATAACAAGGCATAGTATATATACATACGAACTTAAAAAAACGGACTACGCATTTTAAAAGCTCCAATGTCCGCTACGCGAGAGTTTGCTAATTTGTCCATGCTTTAGGTGTTACGGTGGCCGCTTTCTATCAGGCTTTAAAACTGTTTATTATAAATTAAGTTAATTTGAATAAAGAAATTAGGACTTTGGCTTTGAAAATATATTTTACAATATCCACATTTTGTCAATAGGTACATGGTTACCCTGGTAAGAGCGGCGCGTGCGCAGGCCAGGTGCGCGCGATAGGAAGTGACTCGTTATCAACAGATCATCAGGACGACTCTTGAATTTAGAGAACATTGTTGTTATGGATCGCTGGCCAATTATTGAGACGTGCACGACGACATAAATAAGTTTTTAATTGAGATACAAGCGCTTTAATTGAGATACCGTTGATATAAATGTCGCGATTAAAATTGTTTTTTTATTGTCGTTAAGTTGTCATGGCATTTTTAGTTTATGGTGTTTACTGAATGAATGAATGTTTATAGTTCTCATACTATCAGAACTAAAAAAAATATTATACTATTCAGTAACTCCGGGAGTTTAAAATTAAATTTATATAATGAATATTGTAGGTGGTGTCTGGAATAAAAACAAAATAAATTTATTTAGGTACTTCTTTGTGGAGTCACGAGTTTTTGACGCATAGTTCCAAGTTTTAGCTAGTTTCATCTTTAATTTACTACGAGAATCATAATAGTAGGGTGATAGGGTCTAAGTAAATATTTTTCAATTAATTTCCACAAGAGAAGACACTACAAGTTCAAGTTATATGACACGCATCCAACAGAATCGAGTAAGTTAGTAGGATATCCACACTCCGTGCGTCACACGAGCCATAATTCTCCAACGCACTAATGAACGTAATAACATTTAATTTTTAACGGCGCACTGTCCACACTGCCCGTAAACAATGTATAGAAAACAAGAAGATATATTTATCTGGAATATACCGCACAACAATATTCCATTAGCTTTAGAGCACCAAAATATTTGCGCTCGGCAAAGTACGCACTCTCGGGCCTCGGCGCCATTGATCGCAGCCGGGAACTAAGGCGTGTACAAATTGAATGGATCTCGCACGCGAAGGTCGGAAGGCACGACTTGGTGCAATTTGTTTTGATAAGGTATTCACGAAGTAGGTGCGTATAGACTATAGGAGCACGGACGTTTATGCATGCTATCACGGGTAAAATCAAGGGGTTTCTTCTGGTTTCTTAGAAGAATTACTATTTTAAGTGACCCCTATGAAAAGGAATGTATGGAAGTTATATGTGGTACGCATATATTCAAATCGCCTTGTAAGGGACTAAATAATCATATTAATAACTATATTAATGAACAATCTGAAATAAAACGTGACACACCCTTTGTGACCGCGGATGGTTTAACGTCTAAGATAATAATGTTAAATCAACTTGATTTAATCCGTATATAGTGTTTCATTTCATGAAAGAAGGGATACGTAAGACCAGGGGCCCGACCGCCTCACCGATCGCTTTGACTTCGTGTGTGGTTTATGACGTCATCTTGTCGTTTCGTGCCGCCTATGAAAGCAATATCGAAAGCTATAGCCGTTAGATTTTGATATTGCTTTCATAGGCGGTGCGAGGTGGCAAGATGACGTCATAAATTATACGCGTAGTCAAAGCGATCGGATAGGCGGTCGGGGGCCAGGGATGGGCAAACTTTTTCATTCGCGTGACAATATTTGCTAACAAAATTTATGGCGGGCCAGGCTATTGAAATTTTTGCTATTTTTTCAATATTTTGTTTTTTGTTAAATAAAAATATGGTGATAAGTATGCATTTTCTAAAACACACACGCACTTGAATGTTTGTTTGATGGTCGCGGGCCAGAGATGGCCCGCGGGCCGTAGTTTGCTCATCTCTGCGCAAGACCAATGAAAGTTGAACTGATCAGCATTTTAGTATGTGGCGGTACACACGGTAATAATAAATCCACACGGTAATATTCGGGCGCAGCAGGGCCGTGCCGACTAGGAGTCGAAGTGGTCGCCATGACCGAAATCGGTCGGACACTCGGACCAATCTTCATCATCAATAATAAATCATTTTTTTAACAACTAGACAGTAAAACAGCACTGTACTGACCTGACTGGGGTGGTGCCTGTAGAGATACAGCTTGGTGCCATGCAGCATGCCCCACACCTGCTTCCACGACCGGTCGCTGGCTCGCTGTCAACAACAACATGCTGTTATTACTCTAGCTTGATGGCGCAGTGGTAAATGCGCTCGGTCTGCGATTGTTTAAGCTAAGCAACTATCGCAAAGGTCATAAAATGGAATATTTATAAAATTTATAAAATACAGTGAAAAAATTAAACGCCTATCCGACCCAGCCAGGAATCGAACCTGGGTCTTCCGCAATCCGGGCGGCTGCACTGACCGCTATGCTACCGGGAAGGCTAACGTAAGCGCTGAATTTTGTCACTGTTTTTTTTTTAGTGCTATTAGTGGCACAATGGGTTACCAAAAAAATATCATCTCTAGGTCTTCTGTGCTTAACAACCACCAATCCGTACTGAGCCCGCGTGGTGGTTTACGGCCCGTTCTTTCTATCTATCCATAGGGAAGGCTTGTGCCCCAGCGTGACATAAGATGAGCTGATGATGAAGTCTTGTAATGAGCCCTCCGTTTCTAATGCGGGTTTGGTTAGCTAGCATTATTACCGGCGCTAGTTTTCGTCGATGATTTAATGTTTGGGTTATTCGTCGTGAAGGAATGCCTGCGAACTGTTATGCAAGAGTTTCCATTATAGATTTTGGAGATAAAGGGTTTTTCCATCTATAGGGAAGGCTCGTGCCTCGTGCATAGCAGTGGGGATATTTATTGAGCTGGTAATGAGTTACGACAACTTAATAATATAATGATGGATATAACTATTTAAACTATCATTGTCACTTGCATCAGAGTAATTATTAACGGGATAAATATCGAATACTCACATATAATGAACATGGTAAGAATCCCGTTAATAGTTACTCTGATAATGATGGATATTTCGGCGTTCGGGCGATGGCGATCACCAAATTGGTCGAAACATACGAATTCGATTCAAAAAAATCTACGTATAACATATTAATAGTTCGTTGGTTCTTTTTTTCTTTGGTACAGTCGTATTAGTAAACGCTTACATTTTTGGCATTCTCTACATCATAACATAGTAAAAATTTTAATATTTTACAAATACTAAGAACGTTAACATAAGTAAGTATTACCAATGTACAAATTAAATTTATATTGTCACTTATAAGGGAAGACGTGTATATCTTAATAATATAAATATTCTACACGTATAATTATGGGCTAAGGCCAGCCGCACTTTGATTCGTACGAACACGTGCGAAACGAACGTCCACGCAAAGTTGGAAAGAAAACGCATTCAAAGTGCGGCCAGAATAGTGTTGTCAAATCTGGCTCAGTACCTTTCCATTGCTGACCACCATCTTGACCTGTACGTTGCCTTGCACGTCTCCTTCCGTAGGCATCGGCTCTGGTACCTCATCACCCTTCTTCTCTGAGCTATATATGCAAAATAAGATGCATTAACAAAAACATAATATATCATACAGAGTTATTCGTTAATCATCAATAACCTTTTCATCACGTACTCTATACACCATCTTGAAACAGATTTGTTCTACGACTTTGGTAAATTCAATTAAATTAATTGGCAAACCGAATACCTAACAATTGCTGTTACGTAAGTTTTTTTGGAGATTTCTTCAAGTCTTAGAACAAAAGTGGTACAGGGTGGTTTGTAAATTACGTGGTAAAGAGGTTATTAATGTTTTCAAACAGACCTGTATTATGACGACATAATTAACAGTTGCGTTATAATCATTATTCAACATCGAAAGCTCGAGTTCGGTTGTGTTGGTCAAAAATCAAACTCTAAATTTAGTTTTGAATGGCGCATATACGTTCATTGTTGAACGAGCGTTACCACTTAACACGTATCTGATACGCGGATGTCAAACTCAACATTTTACACTCGAGCTTTCATTGTGGGTAGTATGATATAATTTTACTGTGATGACAGCGTACAAGGTACTGTAATATTCGATATGTATATAGTTATGTAAAGAATTTTAAATACATTTAATAAAGATTGTACATTAAGACATAATTTGCATTATAATTATATATACACTACACTTAAATTGAAAGCTAATAAGAGCTAAGACATAAATCACATTGAGGAAACTATTCTAGGCCTTATCTTACCTCTAGACACCTAATATATCACAACGAACAACCAGAATAAAGCATGCCGAACATACATTACAACATACATTAATGAGTTAATAGTTAACATTCCTTTCATGCAACATCGAAACAAGTATCACATGCAAACCACACGCCATGTTGGTAACTCAAGTTACTTTGTCTGTGTTTTATTAACGTCTTCAATTTTTATTTTATACCTAATTAATAAAGCTGTTTCCAGACACACATTATTTTAGTTTTATAATCAATCGTAGCCTCGCTAGACTTCTTTGGATTGATGTTTGTTTAATTCAATGCCTACTTATTAAGGTACCGGTTAAGTTTTTAAGCCACTCGGTATTGTTCGATATTATTATACGGCGTGCATCAACATCTCAAATTCATGTATTGAACACCATCTACAGTCAAAACTCGTTTGTTTTTTGGCTACGGGTCACCGTATAATGCTACACTAGCGCCATCTATTATTGCAACTTCGAAAACTATCGCACACATTGAAGTAAGCGCCATCTATTGGTCAGCAGCGCAACTGCGTCGTCATGCGACGTACCGCATCGGCAGGACCGCGTGGGGGTCGAATATTCGTAGCAGCGGCGTAATGTCGTCGGTGAACCGAGGGGGGCGCCACTTGCGATGCATACTGTATCCATTACCCAAAACCCAACTTTAGTCACATATTAATTAGTTTTACCAACCAATTTACACATGAATTAGTAATGGATTGAATTACCAATCACCTTGTATCATGTTAGACCCACATCTAAATAGAAATCATGGTTACTTACAAACTAAAAGGGCAAGGGGCAATTCAAAAATATTATTTATTATCTATCTACGACAATCTATGTAAATTGGATAAACAGATGTAAACAAAATGTTATTGTACAAAATATTGTTATTCATTATCGGATAAAGAATGGCTACTCAAAAATCTACTGGTACATGGAAATATCAATAAAGTAACGTCAAGTTTATGCCAAAATGAAATTACTATGAAAGTTCCTTTGTTATTATTACTAATCCTGTCGACAAGATAGGCTATTGTACTTCACCTTACGTCTAAAAGCATAATTCGAGTTTTTTCACTATTCGGTCGAGTTAAAGCTAACATGTACTTCCTCGTTCCCACAACAAGGGTCCTTTAACTGAAGTTTTTTTTGTGGATAGTTTGCTGATTGCCTCAAACGGCATTTGCAGCTTCACCAGGCTTGTTTGGGGGCGGCGAGAAACTTAAAGGGTTCCTCAAGCCGTGTGAAATGCATGTGAATCACCTTCGGAGGTTATCTAGAGGGAACCCTACTAGATTCTCCGAAGGGTTCGGATCGGATCGGGTTTAAACGAAGTGTGAAGAAGCAACTTGGGGGTCGCAATGGTGAGAACGGCTATTGAGGCATAGTCCTGTGGCGGTAGCCAAAGTAACAATAAGAAAACGATAGCGAAGTTCGAAAAGAATAAAAGGTATGGGATTGACATAAGATTGATCACGTGATTTAGCGCGGCTTATGTCAATCCCATACATTTTATTCTTTTCGAACTTCGCTATCGTTTTCTTAATGTTACTTTGGCTAAGCTTACTGCTCCACTATCTGTCTTCGCATCAGGTAGAGCAGAGTCATTTTTGCCTACTCTTCGATTTTTAAACAAAACTGTAAGTTTATGATCGGAGCAGCGCCATCTAGTGGCTTAAGTTTCAAAATATTATCACTAGATGTCGATGCTTCAATCTTTACAAACTGTTATTTACTTTAACTCGATCGTTTAGTAAATGAAACTCGCACTGACACTCTCACGTTTAAGCTGTCTGATGTTTGTGGCTGAGATTTAAATGACTTCATAACAAAAATGTCTTCAACATAGTCGGATGTTGAGGTAAATAAAACTCACAAAGACATTCTCACGTCTAACGGTGCCTGCTAACGACCGACATTTTGTAGGACCGATAATCGAACCGATTTTTTTGCCGAGGTTTTATCACCTATTTTTGTTACCGACTTCTTGTAGGACATGTGCGTTGCAACATAGAACTACATACGTTTAAATTTCACCGACAAAAAAATCGGTATCGATTTATCGGACGTGGGCGGGGGCACTAATCTGTCTGATGACTGAGTATCGGAATAATATGAACTTCATAATAGTGGTGTCAGCATCATAAGAGTGATATGTGGTTTGTATATTACCTCCTAAGGTTGTGGTGTTCCGCGTCGGGTTCGACGTCGCCATCCAAGTGCAGCCGGTCGCCCCACGTCGCCTTGAGGTACGACACCCGGCGCATCGCCCGCTCTTCCTCTGCTTAGAACATAGAAAGATTTTTTTAAACAAAACGAACGATTTTTTTTATTTTCAATCAGTCAGCATTAACAGGTTAAGATAATCGTGAGTAATATCTAAGCATTTAACAGGTTCCCTGACAAAATGTATAACAATGGTTAAATCTGTTCATGTGTACAGTCACTAGCATTAACATGTACACACTTTTAACTAGTTTTGACACTTATTCCATTGTATTAAGAGTTACATTGTTTACATGTTAACGCTCGTGACTGTTCATGTGCCTGTGGAATGCGAGACAGAGAACCGGTTCAAGAAGAAACATTTTATTCAAGCAAAATAAGACGTTCATCTAAATGCCTTCAATGCTCTGCTATCTTTGTGTTTTCGGATATGGATGCACTAGAATATAAATTCACATTCATAGAATGTTTAGTTTTATATTTTTAATCAGTATAGAATCTCCAACAGCGCCTCTAGCGGATGTACACCGGTACATCAAGGACCAATGATAAGTCATTGAGAACTCACCAACCCCGATTGGATTGGATCGATCCGCATTGCACGATTGGATTCACAATACGAATGTAAATAAGCAAGAAATTGCGCAATATAATGTATTGATGACGATGAACATATTGCTAAGACAACTGTACTGACCACCAAGTTGGGCATCCTTCTTGTATCTTCTCGTTACTGAATCGTCAGCAAAACCTGCAGAAACACAAATCGGTTAGCACCCACTATTAATAAATTACTTTCCATTGATTAGTATATTAGACACCGAATGATCACGACGGTTAGTCCGCGTTAGTAGCACACCTAGAAGCACACACATGGCATTCCGTTAATAATGACAGAGAAGATAGGTTAGATCCACATCGCCACCTCGCTTGCACTCCAAATAAACGTCCGTATGTTGCATTGACATTTACTTGAAGCTTCATTTTAACATGGCGAGATGTTATGTCAATTTTGATTTCGATAAAAAATATGCGATTTTTGAAAGAAACATTTACCCGCCCACACTTCTTTGAGTAGGCTTTTTAAATTAAAAAGTCACAACAGATTCAACCGTGTTTTGTTTATTATTTGTAATAACAAAATCCTATAAGCAAAAAAGTAAGTATTTAGTTTTAAAATAATAAATTACCGTCAATCGTTCTTTCATCGGATGACTGTAATGTTGACAGTATCAAAAGGCATTCAGTTAAAAGTATACCTATCAAACAAAACAAAACTTGTCGTTATTCGAATCTGATTTCATTTCATTCATTGCAATAAAAGTCAAGTACCTATCAAACAAAACACATATTTTCGTTATTCGAATCTGTGTTTTGACAATTTGACAGTAACAAAAGACAGTCAGTTATAAATACAAAAAAAAACTTATTAAATTTGAATCTAGAACTTCCAAAGATCGAAACAAAAGACGTAACATCTCGCCGTGCCGCAAGGCGTATATATAGAGCGTAGCATTCCAAAGAAGCGCTGTTTGGGCGCGCATCGGGGGTCGGGACCTGAGTCGGCGGGCGTGCTGGGGGTGGGCGAGGGCGTCGACCCCGCGGCGGCGGGCGCCAGGCTGAGCTGCGTGGGTCGCGGCCGCGCGCCGGGCAGCGACACTAGGTTCATCGCCTCCATTTGCTCCCTGTTCAGCCCCATTCTTCTCTTCGCGTGACTGCCATCTTGAGGCGTAACAGTGCTATTAGAGACGCTTTGAGCGCTCAAACGTCGGGCTTTACAGCGGGCGACGTAGTCGGAAATACAAATTTACAAAAAAAAAACCTGTGGCCATTCTACTCATACGTTGCATTAGCGGCCGACGTAGCCAAGAGTATGCATTTAAAAAAACAATGTTCCTGAGGCAATGTTACTTATCATACGTTTATTTACTATCCTTTTAAAGCTGGTGTCACGTGATTAAGGCTATTCACCACTACGAAAAGGAGAAGAGGTGTGTCGAAAACAACAATAGCTGCAAGGCGCGTGATTGTCATCTCCCACGCACATCAACTAAACATCCAATAAGATTTCGCTTTTCCCATCCACTCTCCGTTTATTGGTTGTTTACGACAAATCTCTTCTTTTCTGTACACAGCTTCGCTTTGTTGGATATTGGGCCTTAGGCACATCGATTTAAAAGCTCTGTTCAAAGTTGCCGTGTCCTAGCATTTCCACGCCGTTGACCAATAAGCGTTTAAAGCTTCAGTGTATCGCTAAGTTGACAAAGTGTAATAAGAGTGAGATGCTTGTGGCCAAAAAGACTGCATGGTGTCAGTGAACAGTGTAGTAAAGAGATAGAGTGAACATTTTATTAATAGAAATCGCATAGTTATTGAATGAATCGCGGTCGCTTTCGTTCGTTCGTTCGTAGGGTCACTATCGACTGTCGATGCTTACCTGAGGCATGTTGTCTTCTGATGGGTAATCCTTCGCTTCCGGTACTGTTAGACCGTGTTCGCATTTGAACCTTTTCTGTATCTGTAATAGGAGAATCCAACGTAATCCACCTATGGATATGTTTGGTTCATGTTGCTAACTACTTTGTTGATTGATGCGTAATTCAATCTATTTTATAAGGTCTTAAGAAGAAGGGACAAGACCGCTAAGTTGTAACTTTGTTTCATTCTTATAAGTATTTTTTTATAATGTACTTTATTGCAATAAGAATCGTAGCAGCATCGCAGTACAATATTCCTAACGTCTTAAAATAGCAATTTAGAACAACAACTTTCTTAACTTCATAACTTAACTTCTTAACAAGTAACTCAAAACAAAAAAAAGTGAAGTAGGGGTGGAGACATTAGGTCCATGGGGCCCAGATGCTCACAAACATTTTAAAGACATATAAATTACATTAACAGAGACCCCCCGGGACCCCAGAGCTAGCAGCTCATTGGGACAGAGAATAAGCATCGCTATCCAACGACACAATGCTGCTAGCTTACTGGGTACTACTCTGCTTGATGGGGATGATCTGGGGCAATTTTTTTTTTATAAATAGTATTAGAGTTTAGTTCTAAGTATATAATTTACTTTGTAAACATTCTGTAAACGAAATAAATGATTGTACCGTAAATAAAAGTAACGATATGAGTAATGTTACAAGAGCTGTGACACTTTGAATCATCAATAAGAAAAACATTAACAACAAATCCCTAAAAAGTATTTAACAGGTTCACTGTCCAAAACTTATCAATTGTTTCGGACCATATGTGATCTGAGGGACAGTGAACCTGTTAATCACAAAAACAAATAGGTTATAACAAAAAAAATAGAAACACCAAACTAACCGGGCATATATCCATCTGGTGGTGGACAATGAAGGTGTTTGCTGCCGGTTATCATGAGCTGATTGCCTGACAGACTGCCGCCTAAGACGCTCTCATGTTCCAGGTCTGGGAAACAAACGACACATATAAACACATGTACCACAAGCAACGGTATCAAACAATTTGCCACTATTATGATAGTTAAAACGTCGACTCAAATGCGTAGATAAGATAACGATGGAGATACCGCCGTTGTGTTTTGTTTAATTTAATTACGACGACAAGATTAAATTAATAATAGCTTTACTATATAATTGCAGAATCAATAAGGTAAGCCTTATAGCCTAGGTACTCCTGGGGTCGGCCTATCCGAAACCGGAGGACTTCAGGCTCTTCGCTGTTAAGGACGTTGCCAAGCTGAAAGGATGGGGTTGCACAAAAGATCCCGATGGGTCGAAGTGTTACTGCGAGAGGGAAACCTCGGCAGGCCCCACTAAGATAAGATAAGATAAGCCTATAGCCTAAACTTCCCTATAAACGTCCTACAGCTGGACTTAGGACTTCCCGTACGTCTTTGTGAATAGGCCGACGACGATGACACAATTGTATTTTAAATTGGCGAGTTCACTGGCAGTACTAGCTTCACCTAGTTGCCGCCTTTTGTTCCATAAACTACCGTGTTGCGGTTGCATAATGGTATTGAACTCCTCCTTATATTGAACACTAATCCTTCCTCCGCAGCTGCACCAAGTGGGTGGTAGTCAGTCTGGCGAGCTCACTGCATGTTACTAGCTCCACTTAGTTGCCTCCTTGGCCTAGATTCAGTTCTTACCGTGTTGCAGTTGCAGATGAAGCGAGCGCGCCTCTACAGGCCACCCTGGTCATGAACTCCTACCTGGGCAGCGTCATGCGGGTAGTGGACAGCCTGAAAAGTTCAGTGCGCGCTTGTTGCCCTAATTGCTTTTTCATTCTGGCCAATGTAATGCCGTGTTATGGTTGCACATCCAACGAGCGAGCCTCCCTCCTTGCCGCCCTAACATCAAGATCTTTCCTGGGCTCTAAGCGAGTAGTGGACATCCTGAGGACTTCTAAGTTGCCTGCACTGTCTAGCTGTAGTACTCACCGTGTTGTGGATACACATCCGGAACGCGCTTCTCTTCAACTTACCCTCTCGTCTTGAACTCTTTGTGGTAAGGTGACTGGAGCTACTAGCTTCAGCCATATAGTACTCACCGTGTTGTGGTTGCACATCCAGCGAGCGCGCTTCCCTTCTTGCCGTCCTGGTTTCGAACTCCTTCCTCCGCAGCGCCACGCTGGGTTCTAAGCGGGTGGTGGAAAGCCTAGCGAGTTCACTGCGCGCCACTTCAGTGCGTCGCTCGCCGCCGCCTCGTGCTTCTTCTAGCTGTCGAGTCCGCGCAGTCACCAGTTGGAGCTCGGGTACTGGGTATCTGGAAGAATACAAAGGTTATTATTGTCATCAGCAAAGAGGTACTGCTGAGTGAGATACGAGGTATATTCCTTTCGTTTTTGCCACTGTCCCGCACATGAGTCTCTCGTATCCAAGTTCTATCCGCGATAATATAATAACGAAAAATGGGAATCTCACTTATTTATTATCGAAACCCTACTTTGTCTACTTTGTATAATATGCTAAGTGTGGCGTCTGGTCACTAATGGCGAGTATACTGAAATACTTTTATTTCGAAGCTATGTATGTGTGTACGTATGTTTTTATCATCTGCCTGGGATCTCATCATAATATAGATTATTGGGCCCAAAATCAGTAATGTTAGTTCATTTTGCGTGAAATGATTAAAACCTGATTAAAAACGTCGAGTAACAAAATTTTCAGATGGCCAACACCTGAGATCGCATGATGCAGGCATTCGATATGAGAATAAGAATAAAGAAAGAAAATAGAGAGACAAAAATCAAATTTTCCTTTATACCTGTTATCCTGATTGCCAACTTCGTCATTGTGATCCAAATCGCCATTGCTGACAGTCCCAACATTCGAGTTCTGATAGCTCGGTCCTGTCTCTTGTATCTTCGATAGCGTCGACACAAACTGATTCTTGTCCGGTTTTAAGCGGCTTCTGTCTATATGGGTTCCGTTCACTTCTCCATATCCGCTGTAGGTGCCACTGTCAACACTAGCAGAACACTCTTCTTTCTTCAGGTCTTGGTTCTGCTGGATAGGAGGTGGGGAAGCAGCGAGTGGCGGGGAAGCGGCGGGTGGAGGCCAAGCCGGTTTCTGTAGCTTCTGCGGTCGAGCGTAGAACTCCTTCTGTTTTATAGGTGGTGGAGCTTCAGGGGTTACCCAACCGGTGGGCTGGCTCGGGCGTCGGAGGAAAGCCTCCTTCTGCTCCAAACTTTTTCGTATTCGAGAGAGTATGATCGAGTCGTCTAGTTCTCTGCCAGTCAGCGTCGAGTTGGAATCGAATGAGCCCAAACTGTCTTTGCTTTCTGTTGCCGATGAGGGCAACGATGTGTCGGATTCTCGCCTGCTGTAAATAATAAACACATTCTATATTGTATCGTATTCGTGTCGTAAAATATAAAGAGGCTTCTTTTGAATTAAGTGTAATCATATTTGCTGTTTTTTACATTTCACATATGTAAACTTTCGGTATGATTTTGACTGTAGTCTTCACTGAGGATCTATGACTGTGTTAAATTTTACACTTGATTAAAAAATAGCCCGGTTGCTCGGTATTTAAACTGACACAAATTCTGGACGTTATGACTTCTTGGACATTTAGAGACGTGTACATATTGACTAACGGTCTTTATAACATCTGGACGTTATGTCACCTTGGACATTCTGACACTTGGCCCAGCATACCCCGGAGGCAAAAATAAGTCCTGTTTATTGAGGAAAATTGACACTTTGTAGTAATCTGATGAGCAGGCGTGGGTGGGTTAAAACTGGAAAGCCAAATATAATTTTTTTAAGTAATTGTTTTGTTATATCACTACATAGTATAAAACAAAGTCGCTTCCCGCTGTCTGTCTATCCCTATGTATGCTTAAATCTTTAAAACTACGCAACGGATTTTGATGCGGTTTTTTTTAATAGATAGAGTTGTTCAAGAGGAAAGTTTATATGTATAAAACATGCATATAATTGGACGCTGTAGGTGGCGCTGATCGTTAGTTGATAATAATGTAAAAAACCCAACATATTTTAAGCCATGTCCTAAAAATCCTTTTGGATTGTTATTATAAACAGCAATTTTAGTAGTTTTATATTAGTCACGCTGAAGTATAGATACTACACCGCCACACTCAAACCAATGACATGGTAATTGACGACTTCGTAAAAAAAAACTAAAGAGACAGGTGTGAAGCGTGTAATCGCACGAATGGTTGTATATCCGTGTGAATTCATCGGGGCACATCGAGTTTTTTTATTGAAACTATGTCGGTAGTTTGCAATTTAAATAATATTTATTTATTCAAGTATACGCTTGTACCACTTTGTTCGCTTGCAGTGTTAACACTTCTTTTAGTACGGAGTGAAAGCTATACGTTGGAGGAAATTGAAAAAATTAAAATAAAAACCTATTGCTTAGTCTCCGCAAGTTTTTGCCAGTAACCATCAATACTTGGTGTGGCCACTACAAAATTTCCTAGTTTACATGTCTCCCGGTTATTCTTTCGTAAGAATCGCCGTTACTTTACTCTCACCTACATAATATTTTTATGAAACATTAGTGGATATAATATATTTTAATTTATGGTACTAAAATTCTTTATGTATGAGTTGTCTCATGTAATTCACATATGTCTGTTTGTAACCTAAATAAATAACTAATTATTCCTGTAACACCTATGCCCATTTCTACGGGCCCTATAAGTTTTAGGTGACCCTTAAGTCATGTCAGATGACCCCTAAGTCATGTTAGGTGACCCTAAGTCATGTTAGGTGACCCCTAAGTCATGTTAGGAGACGCCTAAGTTATTTTCATCTCATCATCTCAGCCAAAAGACGTCCACTGCTGGACAAAGGCCTCCCCCAAGGATATGAGGGGTATTTGCCGTAATCGCCACGCTTGGCAGGCGGGTTGGCGATCGCAGTAAGTTGAGACTTAACCCCAGAGAGATGCTGCTGCCCATCCTCTGGAATGGTCCCTTAGTCGGCTTTTACGACACCCACGGGAAGAGATGGAGTGGTGCAATTCTTTATCCCCAGCACCACACAGGGAATAAGTTATTTTAGGCGTCGGTTATACTCCGACGACTTACATCTACAAAGGGTTTGTCTTAGGGGCCGTCAATAAAATTGAGTATAACTCACCTATCATGCAACAGATAGTGCGAAGCTCCCAATCTGGTGTCGAACCGCGCGGGTGGCAGCGACGCGACGCTCGCGTACTCCGGGTCGTCGCGGTGGCGCGCCGGCGCCTGCGGGGCGGGCAGCGCAGCCCTGGGCCTGCGGTACGCGTCGAACAGCCGCGACTCGTGCTCCGTCACCGGGGCCGGCATCTCTATCGGCCGCTGGTTCGTCTCTGGATTGTAGGCGGCTTCGCTGAAATACTGAGAAACGTAAAAGTTAGTTTTTCGTTAACGTAACATGTGACGTGACTTAGACGGGAGTAAAAGCACGTAGTGCGTAATCTGCTAAGTTGGACAACCCGAGCGAAGGGCGTTCTTGAGAGGCTAAGTATGAACTCACACGTTGTAGTAAGTCGTGGTCCCTCGGCACTACGGTAAGCCTCAAGATTGGACGGCTGCTGTGCTAGCTGGAAGACCCGATCTTAGGGCATTCTTGAAAAGCCTCTTGTAAACGGCAAAGAATGAACTCACCCGTTGCAGTAAGTCGTGGTCCCTCGGCACAACGGTAAGCCTCAGGTTGAACGGTTCCCGTTGCGCTAGCTGGACGACCTGACATTAGGGCATTCTTGAGAGGCTAAGTACATACCCGTTGTAGTAAGACGTGGCCGATCGGCACTACGGTAAGCATTAGTCTGGATAGTTCGCGCTAGTTAGACGATACGAGAGAAGTACGTTATTAGGGAGCTAAGTATGAACTCACCCGTTGCAGTAAGTCGTGGTCCCTCGGCACAACGGTAAGCCTCAGGCTGAACGGCTCCCGCTGCGCTAGCTGGACGACACGAGCGTAGGGCGCCCGCGAGCGGCCGCACGCGACCGGCTCCCCGTTGACGGCGAGCACGCGGTCGCCGGCGCGCAGCCCCGCCGCCGCCGCCGGCCCGCCCGGCCGCACGGACCTTACGAAGATGGTGTCCATTGGCGCGCCCACCGCGCCCACTGCGAGGTGACGCGCATCCTCGTACAACTCCTGGAATGTGGAGAGCAAGGGTTAGTTAACAGCTCTTTTACGTGCAGCTTTAGGTTTGACGACCTCCTTGGTTGAGTGGTTTGTACACCGGTTTTCATGGTGTCGCCATCTCTGAGGTCCCGGGTTCGATCCCCGGTCGGGTCAATTTAGAAATTATTGTTTTTCTAAATTGTCTCGGGTCTGGGTGTTTTCTATGTATAATAAGTATTTTAAGTATGTTTATCCGTTGTCTAGTAACCATTTTTAACGAGTTTCATAACGAAGCTTTTCTTGGGCTAGATAATTGGTGTGAGTGTAGGAAAGTTTATTTATTTATTTATTTATTAATAGCTTCTGGTTAGCGTTAGACGACTGCTTCAGATGAGCGGCAAGGATAAGTTCAATCATGGCACCTAAGTATTAAAATGTTATTTTGTGTTTACAATGTTACGCTTCTATCAAAAATTATATTGTAATACTTATAGAAACCTACAACTTCAGGTGGGACCAGAACCACTCCTCTTCCAATTGAGCTACCAATAAGCACATGCACCATTGAGCTTTTGTTGTTCTAGCACTATCTAGATATAAAGGCAAAAAAGTGTCTACCTCTAAGTGTTTATTCTCTTTTATCTTATTAACCAAAGTTTAGTTACCTGCAGAGAATCCGGTGGGTAGACGACGAGATGCCTTAAAGTAAAGCCGAAGCCGTGCCTCGCGTCGGGTCGGTGTATGTGGATGGTGCGGGGCGCAGCGCCGAGCGGCGTCGTCGGCGCAGGCGCAGCCGTCGGGGGCGGCAGCGCTAGCGGGGCGTGCGGTGGCGGTTGGGGCTGAAACAAGATAAGTTAAGATAAGTTAAGATAAGGTAAGATATTAGGATATTAGGATAGCTTCTCCTGACAATCAGTTTCAACCGGTCTAAATTTATAAGTGGTAAAAAGGAGAAAAAAATGCGTTATATTAAGTATGTCATTAAAAATGTAAAGACCTGACATGAATCACTTACTTACATACAACACTAACTTTAAACATTATATTATATAGGGAACGTAAGTAGCAAATAATGTTTTCCAATTCTTTTAAATCATAATTGTGTCGATTGCGAAACAGCTGCATCTATTAAAATATTTGCTGTAATAACTATATCTTCATATTTCTGTGGGTAAGCGAGTGTAACGGGTTGGGATCCAATGTCTGTGCTGCCAATTAACATACGGACGACGTGCCAGCAGAACTAATTGCAAGAGCCAGAACTATCATAATCATTTACAACTACACTGCAGGCAGGGCTGAGTGGGATAAGTGATTTAGTAGATCCATAGAACCAAACATTTACACCCTAAGAACGTGTACCGAAAATCGGAATTACTTTAGAATCAAGGGTAACATTGATAGCTCCAGATTCTTAAGGACCTGCTTATAAGAGTGTCCCGTCCGCGTCTTTACTCCTGACTAGCTTTAAAACTGAAACCATGCGATAAAGTAACATGTAACAGTCGAATAAAAAAATCTAAAACTGTTATCTACGTGATAATGGATTTAAAGTAACCCCTTTAAACATTGATAAAACAAAACTGGCTGGCTTTGACTTGAATATATCGACAAGGTAATAAAAAAAACTGTGTCTGAGTGTATCCTATATATTTTCTATAATAATCATGGCATTTTCTCCTGTCTGCTAATAACTCCGACTAATCGAGGAACTTAACCTTAGTAATTGCACCAAGAGTGGTGTTCTCGAATTGTGGGACGCGACAGTGGGACAACCGACATCTAGCACACTTTCCTTCCAGTAAAAACTTAAATGATCAAAGTTATGTAGAATTTACAAACGATTATGTACTGCGCGCTAAATACTGCAGTGTTGAGTGGAAAATCCACAATGTCGTCCGTTAGCTAAAACATCTTATCTAATATAACTATTCAAACTTTAATGGTCACTTGCATTAGAGTAATTATTGACGGGATTCTTACCATGTTTATATGTGAGTAGGTATCCGATGTTTCAGCACATTTGCATGCGTCATGAACAATCACTGAAGTTAATGCGGGTGGATTTTTATGTGCAGATAAAACGATCTACCCTCTTCCTTAGTTGTTTTTTGCGATCGACGACCGTACCACTGGTTACTTCATAACAAACATGGTAAGAATCCCGTTAATAATAACTCTAGTCCTATCTAATCTTATGAAAATAAAAAATAAAACATAGAGTAATTTATAACGGGATTCTTACCATGTTTTTGTGAGTGTCCAATATTTCGACCCTATTCCTTTGTCGTTTTTTGCGCTCGACACCGACACCCGTACGGTTACTTACATAATAAACATGGTAAGAATCCCGTTAATAATTACTTTATTCTCATATAATCTCATGAAAGATATTAATTTTTAAATATTGTTGTAAGCCATTTCTGGCAAAGGATATTTTATTAAATCGATGCGCTACAATGTCCTATTCTTATATTTTTTATGTGAAATGGTAACATAATTAGGGAGTGGAGCGCGAGGAAATTCGCTGTTACATCTAGAGCTCCGACATCCAAGTTTAAATTATGTTTTACAATACTGCCGTGTTAGTGTAAGCTGTAAACCCTATACTTGAAAGAGTTTTTTTTGTAGAATTTTATATATTTTTTGTTTATAATGTGTTCTTCTTTCACTACTCGAATTTTTTTGTAAGTTAAGTGTCTCAAACAATCCACTGTGCCAAGAATAGGGTTAAACTACCCCAATATTGATACAGTGAAGAATTAAAAAAAAAGTTCTAACTGACTCTATCTACGGTCAAGTGGTTGTAGATAGAGGCAGTTGGTCATCATTTGTCGATGGCAAGTTAGGCAGACGGACTTAGACAAGTCTTATCATCTAGCAAGCCAAATTCGAGACATGTAGTTCATCCACTTGACCGTAGATAGAGGCAGTTAGACACAACAATACTACTTATTAAAATTTTATTTTTCTAGCAAAATTTCAGTAGCATTGTTGTGTTCTGACAGTTTCATGATAGATAGATGTCAGATTCCCAGTGGTCGAGGGTTCTACTTGAAGTGCGTTTCAATCTTCAACCTTATCGTCATTACACTTACAACTTTGAGAGAAAAAAATCAAAAACATGCGTGGAACGAAGTTTTCTTTGTGCCCCGTTTTTACTTCTCAAGGATCCCGATCCCTTTTTAAATGTCTAACAAGTGACATGATAATGGCGCTAAACCTCGTAACGTCTGGATGTCAAGCACGATACGAATAACGCAGCACCCACGTGCTGTCACTGATCGCAGCTCGTTAACGATTTCGCAATTTACTAATCCTTGCTATTAGCAATGGCACGCAAGCTTTTTTGCCGTAAAAGGTAAGCTTAAGGGGTCGAGAACCTGTTTCATATTGTGTATCTAGTTACGATATCCATAAGATTAGAAGAAAAGTTTAAACTTATTTACCTTGTCGTTCAAAAACGTATAATAAACTGAACATGAAATTTTGTAAAATGATTTACGAGTGCTGGGTCAACTGATTCTATCTGCTTTTATTATTTAAAACTGAACAGCATCAGCTTAAAATTACAATTCTTGAGAGACTAGTTTAATCTAACTCCTGGATAAAGAAGGTTGTTGTTTCAAGGGCATGAATTTGTCCCACTTTTGTACAAGATTTCAACAATCAATCTGAAAATCTATCATGTAAGTACCTACATGTTCCCTCTCCGGGCAAGGAATCTCAAAAAATATGCGATACACTTTCCAAGCCAACCGCTTGTGAAATCTTCGAACGAGGCAGCGGAAATTAACCAATAATGATGATTTGATTTCAATGTCTAGCTGTGGGACAGGCGGTACCTGTAGGTACGTAGCATTTACCTTAGTTTTTACTTCTTTTTTGCCTATTAATCACTAGACTTGCTAAGATTAATAAAATCTCAAGCATATTGTTTAAAGTAAGCTTACTCCTTCATATTCTTTACATCTCCACTATTTAACAGCGCATACGAATTCAGTTTTTATTCCATTGGTTTAGAGTTTACCATTTCCATACTGATGCCGTTGACACAACAGGAAGCCCTACCCTTTGAGCATCAGGTGTTGTGTTACAGAGATTAAGCCGCGAAGCAGACGGTAACCAGATTTCACTCGCCACGTTCCCTCCTTCCGGCTTTATAAGGCTACTTCGTGCCTTTTTTTATCGGCCGTTATTTAAAGAAACGCGCCTTTTGTAATTAATTAAATAAGAAAGACTGGAGTACGCAAAAAAAAATTAGACCTTCTTGGAACAGGGAAAACTATACAATGACGTCGACTCGTGTTGCGAATTGCAATTTAGACAACTTTCGCATCGGATGGGTGCAAATGGTGACCAATTTGGAATATTTCGAGATGATAAATTTTTGGTCACCTATCCGATGACCGGTCTTCGCGTAACCAGACCGGGCGCGTTAACACTGCGCCATCAATTCAATCGCTTCTCATTTTGTTGCTATATACGTGCTATTGTTTCATACATACATACAAACATACACAACAAATATAATCAAAGCATTTATGCTTTTATTTATGTATAAAGCTATTTTATACTGGAGGTACACCTGTTTGTGCTGTGATTGCTATTTTCAAGTCCTTCTGTAAAATTCTTATTATCTTCAGTTGGAATTACATGCATAAAAATGTACCACGATATTTTACTCTTAAAGTACGCCTGGCGAACCCGCATATTATCTATTATGTGACAAATAGGTACATGATACTAATATTATAAAGATGAAAGCTTTGTATTTTTGTATGTTTGTAACTAATAAACTCAAAAACTACTGGACCGATTTTAAAAAATCTTTCACCATTAGAATGCTACACTAGCGCTGAGTAACGTAGGCTATATTAAAAAAAAAAAAAAATTCCACCCGTACTAAGCCAGGACGGGCCGCTCGCTAGTAAAATATAAAAAAGGTGCGAGCGTGCAAAAACTTTTTTGTGGGACACAGATTCTAGATTGCTAGCGTCTACCGGATGACATTTCTATGCAAGCAAGCCAAGCAATCTGTAGGTAATCTAAAGTAGCAAACTACTAATGGGCAGTCGGCCTCCCCAGCTACACAAGATAAGGAAACCTAGAAGCTAAGCTTAATATTGGATTCTACCTATGAAATAGACGTTTTTTTCTCACTTATTAATAGGTGTATTACTGCTAAAAGTCACTACCGGTTGTTAATATTATTATACACCTTTAATTAGGAGTATGTTACTTAGGCTTCAGTAATAACAATGATTATTAATTTTGTGTCTTTATCATCCAATTTTTTTTTAAATTGACTTCTTTTTTTGTTCGCGGAATTGACCTTTTGTTTCATTGTAGCTTTGAAGGGTCTTGATTTTTTTTTGCCTTTTAATGTCTGCCATATTTAGCTAGTGAAGCAAACACACTACTCTAAATTTTTTATAGTGTTAATATAAATAGATGCTAAGAAAATTAAAAAAAACGTTAGTATGAAAAATATAATTTTATAAAATATCTTCATACAAAACGTCAATTTCATAGGTAAGAACCTACATACATAGACCTCTCTTACGGACACGGATCTCGGAACAACTCAGAACATTCCGTGCGTACTGTTGCAAGATTCCGTTTCCGTGTGCGGTTGGCAATGCTTTTTTTTTTTTGAGAGAGCAATTTCAGCTTCACCGGGCGGCGAGGTACTTAAAGGGTACCTCGAGCCGTGTGAAACGAATCACCTCCGTAGGTTTTCTAGAGGGAACGGCATCACACACTTAAAAGTGCGTGTCCCCGTGCCCTACTAGATTCTCCGAGGGGTTCGGATCGGATAGGATCGGCAGTAATACATACCGCGATAGAGCAGTGCACACATAGACCCCTTGTAGTGTTGCCAGGTCCAGTGTGCAAAATTTCGGGACGAAAGGTAAAAATAATAGGGTTTTGGGATTACATATCGGGACAGTAACAATTGCTAAAAAAAATGCAGGTTTTTGTGAATCGTCATTTATTTACGAAACGAAAACCAAAAAACTAAAACTAGATAAACTTCTACATATTATAACAAAAGTTAAACATAGTTGTTTTGACTTTTTACATAGAATCATACCTAACCTACCTAACATACCTACCTAATTTATAATACCTATCTCCACCCATTGACAAGTATTTTAATAAGTTATTTTTTATTTTTAGAGAGAATTCATGTTTACTGTCAAAATTATCGATCTAAGTAAGTAAGGAGGTTAGTAAAAAATCGGGACCTTTGGCGTCCCGATCACGGGTAAATCGGGACCTGTCACCAGACCACTGAAAATCGGGGCGTCTCGCGCAAATCCGGACACCTGGCAACGCTACCTTGCACGGACACGGATCTCGGAACAGTCCGAGCGCAGCTGTCTTGCGAGATTCCGTTTCCGTGTGCGGTTGTCTATGCGTGCGTTTTGCTCGTGCGCGTCTCTGTCTTCTGCAGTCTCGTTATCTTACGCCAGTTATTTGCCGAGTGTGTATACGCCGTCCATATTGGCCCACCATTAATCATGTTAATAAGTTGGTCGAGTTAGTTGCTAAGTTGTTTGCGAGCTACCAGACGGCATCGGCAGGCCGGTGACCGGAATGATAAATTTGTAACAGAATGATGACGTAGTGTAGGTATTCATCATAATAAAGCTGGACACATCGAAATGTTGATTTATGTTTACGTGATGTTGCAAAAGCTAAATTTATTACTAGTCGAGGAAAGAATTTTTTTTTTTTGGAAATTGCTTTTTGTTATTTAATACTTATGTATATGTATTGTTTTTTAATTCTTACGGGTAAACACTTCGCCTTCATCTCACCTAGGGTAGCCAACTATTTTTCAGGAAATTAAAGTATATCTAATCTATCACTAACTAGTAGGTATAAAAAATAAAGTATTTTTCCAAATTTATTTATTTAAGCGTTGCGTTTCGTTCCACTTCACCTGAGTCTGAGCATCATTCAGTAGTTCAGAAATTAAGTCATCAGGAATAGTTCGTTCAAACGCACGCATTAGTCGGTTATAAAGTAATTTCCATACTTTATTTTTATTAAAAATAATAAAGTATGGGGATGGAAAATAACGTAGGATACGTTATTTTAAAGTATGGTTGGCGACCCTAATCTCACCTGATGCTTAATAGTAGTAGTAATGATAAGGCCGAAGCTGGAAGCGCACTTCACCCGGAATCCTCAACTACTGAGGCACTGGCTATCATAACTTTAGCTGCCGGAAGGCCGGAACAAAACAATAGTACAAACATTGAAGTTATGGCGCCATATTTAGATAAGATGGTGGCAGCTACCCAGGCGGACAAACAAGCCCTACCACCAACCAAACCGAGTACACAAACATGTGTCTGTGACCGATGGTCCACTACTAGATCACAGAAACGGCTATACCAATAAAGGAAAGTAACAATACCCAAAGTCAGAAAGACGTTATAACATGTAAAAAATATATAAAAACCACTTCCTTCATGGTTAAGTGGCGGAAGCCAAAGTAACATTAAAAACGACAGCGAAGTTCGAAACACATAAAATGTATGGGATTGACATAAGATTGACCACGTGATTTAGCGCGGCTTATGTCAATCCCATACATTTTATTCTTTTCGAAGTTCGCTATCGTTTTCTTAATGTTATTTTGGCTTCCACCACTGGTTACCATATTTTTAAAGACCGGTGATTTAACCACGAAGGAAGTGGTTTAACATATTTTTTTACATGTTATAACGTCTTTCTGACTGTGGGTATTGTTACTTTTCATTATTGGTATAGCCGTTTCTGTGGTCTAGTAGTGGACCATACCTAAGCCTACAGAACTAGATATGTCGTGATCACCAAACGTATGTAAAAATAATATGCGATTATGTTAAAACGCATGAAGCAGCAAAAGCCGGCCATGCTCCAGGTGGATCGTAAACATTGATTGCCGGCACTCACCGTGAATGTTTACGAATTTTACGATGCTCAAAGGAAAGAGGGGTTCAAGGACCACCTGCGATACCAAAACCTAACAGCAGATGATACCGAGTGTTGCTGAAACACTTTTTACGACAACAGGCAGATTTTATATGTCTTAAATTAGGTAGGTACATTACTAATACAGCATTTAAGTTATAACCAGCTATGACATGCTTCTTTTTTTTAAATTCTCTTAAATTGAGTATATTTACAAATACAGCATTTATTAAGTTTTAACCAGGTATGAACTAGGTACTTTGTTTAAAAATAAAGTTGTTTTTATTGAAAGCCTGAATACCTGCCCACATCGCGAGTAGAACAGTATTTAAACTGTTTCATTTCGTAGAACACAAGGTTACAGAAAACCCCACAAAAAGTACCTTAAATAAAGTAATAGTAAGTAAGTAGTTTCAATAAATATTAGAAATAAAATAAATATCAAACGTTAACAACATGCTTTAATTCAAACTAATAATTGACTGCATACCACCCTGAAAATCCTTCACGTCACACAAAATGTATAATTGTATGTACCTATACCAGTGAATACCGAATTCCGAATCTACCAACGAAATCCATTTTTAATTCAATTGCTATTAATTAAGTATTGTAATAACAAGTTGAATTTATTTTTCATTATTAAGTTTTGTAAATGTTTGTCCAGAGTTGCCAGTAAGTATATTTATTTTTAAAAACGATTTGTTTTCTAAAATTCGCGGAATCACATTCGAAAATGGTGAAACTGAATATAGGTACGAGTAGATATCTCGGACTAAGTTTAAGTATAATAAGCAGTGCCTAACATTTAAGAAGGCCTTCCACAGCACCGTGACATTTCGTGCATTCGTTACACTTTCAGCCACGCAATTTTGACGAGCCGTGAACACAGCTGTGCCCAAATTATTTTAATAGCGTATTTAACCGCTTAATTACAATACCCAACGGAATATTTAAATTAACAAGTTAATGGGGTAAACATTGGCAACGCGCAATTGGGTTATTAATCATCGGCCACAGAGTGAATACATCGGCGTGATTGAGTCATTTACTTAAATTATAGGCATAGTTCGGACGCGGTTCGCATAGGCTTGGCTCAGCCAGTGTGTCGCCGTGTTTTGCCAGCCATATATGGGTGGGCGCCAAGTTAGCCGGCCGCGGCCTTCACCCACCATATCTCAACACAACACAGCACAGCATACAGCGACTCATCGCCACATTGTCCCAGCTAGAGCTTAACGTTACTAAATTCACACTTATAAGTATCGTTAAGTAACGTTATTTTTATATAAAAAAATGTATATTATATAATATTTGGCAAATGAATCCGCTCTGCCTGACATTATGTAGAAGTAGAGAGACGAGAGGACAACCAGCGAAGCAGGATTGTTAATCCCTAGCCGTCCTCATCCCATGCCCTTATCGTCATCATCAGCCTACACGTACACACGTCCACTGCTGGACATAGGCCTCTCCAAGTGCACGCCACCGAGCACGATCCGCGGCTACTCTCATCCAGCTCTTCTCAGCCACCTTGTGAAGATCCGACCTCATGTAGCAAGATTCAATGATTCACCAAAACTTGTAGCGGAAAAGTTAAACTGGTAGCGGTAACGCAGGTAACGTTATCTAGTACAAGTGTCGTTACTTTTTTCGGTCTAATTCATTTTAGCCAATCCGCGGAGAACGGTTAACTAATTACCGGTAAAAATGCCGCCCAGATAACGATACGTAGCATAACGTTACCTTACCTATTAACGTTATCTTTTTATGCTGCTAAGTTTCTTGCTGGAGTCTTCTTAGCAGAATCAACCTTCCGAACCAGCAGTAGAATGCTGTAATGCGTTACATATATGTACCTATTGTTTATTAAATTACTAGCGGCCGCTCGCGGTTTCACCAGCGTGGTTCCCGTTCCCGTGGGAATATCTGGATAAAAAGTATCCTATGTGTTATTCCAGGTTATAAACACAGATATACAGATATGTATGCCGAATTTCATCCAAATCCATCCATCCGTTGCAGCGTGAAGAAGCAACAAATATACGAACATATACACAAACTTTCGCATTTATAATATTAGTAGGATATATTTTAAGTATGTGTGTACATATATTTATTTTTTAATACATTTTTGTTTTTTTTATGTAACTACTTGACGTTCATAAGTGCAATTTATATGCCTATATTGAATAGAGGATTTTCATTTCATTTATGAAAAAGGTAGGTAACGTTACCAGAGTTTTATCGTCATTCAAAGCTTTACATCGATCATGTACGGTTTCTCATGTACTCCAGTCACCCGCATTAAGCTCACGGAAGTCGACCTCCACCACGTCGCTGCAACGGCAACAGGGGCGTCCAACCGGCCGTCGACCAGTCGCTTTATCGAGATAGGCTTGTTTGGTGCTCCTCTCTGTTCCATCCTCTTGACGTGACCTAGACATCGGAGTCTGTGCGTCTTCGTTTCTCCATATAGATGGGGAGCTCGCGTCTCGGAGGGCTTGACACACTTAGGGTCGCTGAGCCATCGGAGTAAGTAGTAAGTACTCAAAGCCCTAGTCCCCGTGTACCTCTTTAATTACCAATACTTTCTAGCACGAAGCGGGTTTAACCCGTCTCCGCTAATAGCGTCCGAGTGACCTCAGAAATTCGTCCTGATTTACTTTGCAGTAAATCGCTAATTGTACTTCGGCGTTACTTTAAATATTCTTGTGTATGTCCTTTTTGTTTCCACGAAAAGAACTTGAATATCGTTGCATATGCTTTAAAAAAAATAAACGTTGTGTTGCTGTGTCTAATTAGCGCTTTGTACAGTCAACAGCAAAAGTAGATGATGTTTACTAGATTTCGAAATTAAGTTTCGATAGTGTAAGTCGGTATTTTCTATATAACTACAGTCAAAGTCTGCAGGTAGTAAAAGACATTCGAAGGTTTTCGTTATGCGTTTAAAAAGTTTTCATTTTCTTACTGATTTCATATTTTAACCTTGACCAATCATCTTTGCTGTTGACTGTACTTTCGTTTAACTTGTATTTTCTTTGAAAGGCACTAGTATGAATGATATACTTTATATGAAAGAGTTCTTTGATGCAGCGTCTTGAGCTTTCTGTTTGCGGTCGTGCCGCAGCCGATTTCGCAATATTTAGTAGCTTCCTGAATGAGCGTCTTATTAAAAACATCTTTAGGTCCACCTACGCTTGAAAACGAACGTAGAAACCTCGTTGGCATCCCAGCATGTTACCGCCTTTGATTCTGCTCCCAACGCCACGAAAACTACGTGGGGCCTCTCTGGAATACTTCTTCCCCTCTAGCGACCTTCTAAAGATGTTAAGGCGACGCATTGGAAATTTACGTGGCGGGGATCTTGATTTTTTTGAAAGTGATATTTAATGACATGATTTTTCATTTAATTGACTTCATTTTGCTAGTTGCAGAAACACGATTTGTCAACTTTTATAACAGAGAAAAAAATAACAAAGTAACCTCTTTTAAAACATAGATTTGGATTTTACAGGCTAACCAAACTGATTTAAGCATCTAAATTTTCTTAGTAGATTTGTCTTAACACACACTTCAAAATTGTACTACATTTTTTTTAAATAATTTGTAGTTTTAATTTGAAGGAAAAAAAAAACAGTTTTTCTTATGGTACGGAGCGCAAACGCTCGTATCAAAACGTATGAGATTTATTGTTTAGCGGTGCGTCGCCTTAAGGAACCTTTAGTGTCACACCCGCCGCCTCTTAAAGTATAACTCCCCTTACGCTGAAAAGATCACGAGTGCAATCTCAACTCTCCTTCCAAAAAAAGCAGGACGCCGTAAGATACCAGCAGTCGTTACTATCCCATCTGGTGGGTATGGCCAGAATAAACTGATATCCGTACATTTTCCTTAAGAAAAGGTTTACATTAATGTCAACATTGGGACATGTAAGTAGTGTATGCTGTCGTCTCCTTTGCGCGCTATGGTTAGAAGTTAGAGGTTGACAGCTAAAAAGTAACATGTAGGAAGTGCAGTATTTTGATAGAGAAATATATAACAGGGCGAGTATACATAACCTGACTATACGAATACTTCAATTCAAGTATGCGTCATCGCTACTAGGGTGAGCTCCATTTACTTTTAAATCTTGGCCAAAGTTATTATTTATCTGGCGATAAACAAATAGCCGTGTGTGGCATTTTTAATGAGCCCATTTGCTTGTCGTCTCGTCCATTTAATACAGTTATCAATGCGAGGAAATGCGGCGGCGTCGGTGTCAATCGCCAAGGCAGGTTATAATTAATTACGTCAATTCGTTTCGCGTCATGTCGCCGCGTTCGTATCACAGTTTAATTTCACTTCCGATCAACATTTATTTTTTTGGATATCCTTACCTGTTCAGCTTTTTCACGATTTTTAATCTGATCGCCTGCCGCCCGCCGGCTGGTGAGCTTGAAATCTCTAAATTAAAAAAAACTACACATACACCTACATATCTGTACATAGTATAAAAGAAATTCCCCGGAACGCGTCTGTTTGTTAAGACAGGTAAATCTCAGGAACCACCTAGATAGAGTGTCTTTCGAGGGTAGTCAATGTACACAAAACAACATGGGCGAAGACGGGTCGGGTCGGTAGTACACTAAGAAATATTTTTTTTAATACCTATTATTTACATTAAGTTTATTTACGTACACATGTACTAATCACCGGCAAACTGACATGACATGACGCAAAGTCCAAAATAGTATTTAAGTACCCAATGTCCATAGAAAACAATATGCTATACTTATATCCATGATTTTAAATAAAAATCGTCCGTCACCTTTTCAAATCTGCGTTAAGAGTTCATTGTAGTAGTTTTTGTCCTTGTTTTTCTTCTTCAGTTCTTACTTCAGTTCGGTAATTATCATTATGAGCCCGTGATCAGCTGTGGAAGCTGTCAATCATCACCCGATCACCGATTTCTCCGTGACTGTCCGATACTATTACTGATTGGATGAATATTTTCTCTCCCACGATAAATCGATTTACCACTCTAGTAGGCGAGCCATTATAATTTTTGCATAATTGATTTATTGATCCATAAATCTGTAACAATTTGTTGGTAGAAACTTACATACTTTTCCGACGGAATGTCGAAGACGTGGAATAAATAGACATAATTTTGCCAATGTTACAATTATAACACCAATATGTTATTTTTAGGAAAATAATTTATTATAAATTTTATCTCGAGAGTGAGTTAAATATTCATACCTAACGAATTCTTATATTGTTACCCAAAGGTATCGGTTTGATTCCTAGCGGGGTGTACCCCGCTCCGTATCGCCCCGTGTTGTGCCCGTTCTGGTATGACTTACTCTAACGCCCTACCTGACTATTTAGCACCATCTTAATCTGCTGCCACAACAACTATGTTAATAGCAATGTTCCACTAGTTAGAGATAAGTAAAGTAAACAGCCTATAATTGTCCCACTGCTGGGCAAAGGCCTCCATCATTGAAATCAAGTCATCGCTTCAATTGATGGGTAATGGCTTAATCACCACGCTTGCCAAATGCGGGTTGGTGATCACAAACCCGGGCCATGCGCCGAATAAATCCGAAACACACTTTGCCCGACCTGGGAATTGAACCCGGGACCTTCGGGTATCGGGCCGAGCACTCCGGCACTCGGCCACCGAGGCGTTAGAGATAAGGTATCCTGTAAATTAGTAGTTGAAGATTCCGGGTGAAGTGCGCTTCCTTTACATTACTTATCATCAGATTAAAAAAAAAGCAAAAAATAAATAAACAAAAGCCAATGAAAAATAAATATTAAAAAAACGCCTTGGTTTTACAAAATAAAACTTAATCTACCAGTTAATTGTTGCATATTCAAAGTGCTTAACGAACCGTTAACAGCGTTTACGCGTCAGCTCAAATGTCACGTCATACTTTAAGTTATTTTGTACCAGGAAACATGATATTTAAAGATTTAGCGTGCAGCGTTTAAGACACGAAGGTTACACTCTCTTAGCTTTACGATGCACTAGCCCCCGCCCGCAACTTCGTCCGCGTCAATATCTTGTCCGATATTCACGCGAAGGCGGCGGCGATGGTTCTACCAACTCGGAGTAAGCTGGCGCTGCCAGTAAAATTGCACTGGAGAGCGCTCATTTTCAAAAATGAAAATTATAAAAAATAGGCCTCGAACCACGATGGGACAAAACCGTCTATCGATGCTTTCTCTCCTGAGCATTGCCATTGAAAGTTATTTACTTCAGGAACTGGATTTCAGCAAGATCATCAACGATTTTTCGGCGAAAGAAGCTCGGAAAATTTCGTTCGTTAACGCTAAAATTAAATTACAGATAATTCTTGTTTCCGATTATATTTATATGTTTGTTAAATAATAAAAGAATCTGTACTTGGTTTCACAATAAATTATTTATTGGGAAACTAGACTGAATTTTTTTTTCCATTTTATTACGAAAATAATTTGGGTTCAGGAGGGGGCCCTCCATTCCTTTGTTGCCCAGAGGCCTCCAGATCTCTGAATCCGGCACTGGCTGGCAGTGAGTTTAAACGAGGTATGAAGAAGCAACATGCGGGTCGATAAGGTGAGGACAGCTACTGAAGGACAATCCTGCTCCCCTAGTTAACTTTGCATTTGAACTCCGCTTCTGCTTAAGGCGACGCACCGCTAAACAATTAATCTAATACGGAGCGTTTGCGTTGCGCCCCGTACCATAAGAAAAACTGTTTTTTTCCTTCAAATTAAAACTACAAATTATTTAAAAAAAATGAACTAGCATATTGAAGTGTGTGTTAAGACTGATACTAAGAAAATTTAGATGCTTAAATCGGTCTGGTTTGCCTGTAAAATGCAAAACTATGTTTTAAAAGAGGTTACTTTGATTTTTTTTTCTCTGTTATAAAAGTTGACAAATCTTTTTTCTGCAACTAGCAAAATGAAGTCAATTAAATGAAAAATCATGTCATCAAATATCATCATTTTCATATGTTTTGTAATTGTTGGGAAAAATCAAGATCCCCGCCACGTAAATTTCCAATGCGCCGCCTGAAGGGTGCGGGTCCGTGGCTTTGCGCCGTCCGTAAGTGACAAGTGTCATTATATTTTATTTAAAATGTCTTCGTCCATATTTATTTGATGCCGCGCGGCCATACTAATTTTGTATGGGGAATTTAAGGCGCTTAATAAAAAAGTTATAATTTAAATAACCGCTTAATAAATCAAAATGTGAGACGGACGATTTGTAGTTAAGACATTGTTGATGGTGTAGACAAAATCTAATGAGGTAAAATAAATTAAATAAACTGTAAGATATCAACTAAACGCCGCCACTCGTTTTCATAATTTTTGCCCAACTTCAAATGATATTGTAGAAAAAACTATAGTGTATTATGCATTTATGGATCGGACTAATTGTAAATACGTTTCCTTTGATACTAAACATATATTTTGTTTATGTAATACGATAGTATTTTCAATTATATCAACTTAACCGTGACTACACTTTTGGCTTTTTTTTTTGTCGGCACACCCTTAACCTCAGGTGAAGAGGTGTAATTTACCTACTCATAAATACGTAAAAATACTTTGAACAAACAAGAAATTACGCTAAGACGCGCAGTACAACTCACTCGAACCGTTTCGGGAACTTAAAAGTTATATTATTTTTGTTAATTAATACAGTTTGCAGAATCTTCAGCAACGAACATGTGGGTAATTAAAAATATAGCAAAGAAATGGTAAGTGCTAAATTTTTGTCACAAAAATATGTGATCGTTTAAAACGTCAAATTTTTCGGATCAATACTGATCAATAGGACGAAAGGAACGCATACAAATATGCGTATATACAAACAAATATACATTCATGTTTATATATGTCGCCGCACTCAACATTCAAAGCTTCGTCTTGACTGTTTATTGATTATTTGCTATCAAATTATAAACGGAGTAATTTAATCCAAAACTCTTTTGTAAAATTGTAACACCTTATTTAGTTATAATAATAGTAAGTTGTGAATTGAATAAGTAAATTATCATAATGAACAATTATTTTGATCAACAAACAACTGTGGTGTTTTAACGTAAGTCGATTAATTTCTATTACAATGTTGCTTAGCTTGACTATTTGTGAATAAGCTTTAAATAAATAAGAAATGAATTATGGTATTGCTTTACATTAGTTATTTGCTAATTTAATAGAAACTTGATGTAAATACATGCGCCAGTAGCGCCGCGCCATCTTGACCGGTTGAACGGAAGTTTCATTTGGCGGGAAAGATGGCGATGGAAAGAAAGAAAAATTAAAGAAAGAAAAAGAAAGAAGAAAGATTCTGCGTTGGAATATTGAGCTGAACACACTTGTAAGTTGAACCTATGTTACTTTTAATAAAAATAATTGATCTGCTTTAGTGTTATTTTCATTCTATTCTTGATAAGTATTGTTAAGTTTAAGAAATTAAAGTAACAAGTTTTTGATATTGCTTTTAGTGTTAAAATCTCTAAAGTAGTTTTGCTAGACGAATAACGTTGATAATAACATTGTTTTAAATGGCAGAACCAACGGTTCTGCATACTTTAAAAACATAAGTACCCGCTTTTCTCCGATATATATATTATTATAAAGACTAAGCGTTTCCTATAGCGGCGATAAAATGTTGATCATTTCCCTGTTGGTATCTATTTGCTAATGCCCAGTGATTAATGGTTGTAATTGATTAGAATGTGATAACTGCACTCGGCATTCGGCCGGAGTGAGTTGTATAATGAGCCTTGATTAATTGCAATCACTTAGCTTGACACACGTGAATGTGTACGGTGTACGGATATATGCGGAACATGGAGTTAAGAGCTTTTGAACTAGTCATGTTGTTTTTTGATCGGTTGTACAAGATTGCGAACTTCACGGTCGCTGGTTGGAATTCTGCATGTTTTTTTAAGAGTTTTCTGTTGGATATCTATGGCTTTTAGTGTTTTTTATATTAACGGGTAAACACAGTGCTTTGATCTCACCTGATGTTGAGTGATGATAAGGCCAATGATGGAAGCGCACTTCACCCGGGATCCCCAACGAGTGAGGCACTGGCTATCTTATCTCTAGCTGCCGGAACACAACAATGCTACAAACATTGATGTTATGGCGACATATTTAGAGAAGATGGTGGTAGCTAGCCAGGCGGACAAACAAGCCCCACCACCAACCAAACCGAGTACACAAACATGTACCCCCCACTGGGAATCGAACCCGGGACCTCTGGGTCTAAGCCGGCGGTCTTAGCCACTAGACCACAGAGGCGGTTACCGGGTTAACGGGTGATAAGAATCTTGGTGGTTCTCCAAGCCGCTGAAACGTGCCAATTTCTTAGTAGATTTGCCGGGTCTCTAAAGGGTTTGCCCTCGGGTCGGGTTTACCACGCCGTGATTCAGGACGTAAATTAATTCTCTTTTAGCCGCGTGTTTGCGCGTTTTAATTAATATAACTATCTATCTTGTACAAAAATAAACTTTGAAAAAAATTACTTAAAATACTTATACTGTAAAAAAAATCGAATGCAGTCCTTTAGGTTCAATTATATCATATAACTAATCAAAGACAATGGATAAGCTTTCTGCCCCATTATCAAGTGGTAGAACAGGCCGTAAGATTTTTAATTTTATCACAGAGATTTTATGTTTCAATCGGTCACTTATTCATCATTAAAATCTAGTGTTGATATTAAAGAGACATAATAGCCTTTTAATAGTAGCATTTACTGGTATACTGGCCTGACCACACTAGTTAATTGATGTCGTTTGAAAAACTAATAATCTCCCTCGATGACCAATCAACTTTCGATTTCGTTCCTCTGACTTCGAATCCACTCTCACCCGGTTCAGATAGGACAATTATGTCATTAATAGCGTTTAATATCATTAAGCTGCTACTGTAGATAAACTTTAGTCAACTTAGCGAATAGTCTTATTCTTCAAAGAAAAATAACATTGAATTGTGAACATTGAAGTTTGGACACATCTCCAGAAACGAAAACTCGGTGTAGAAATTGGTAAACCAAGGCAGAGGGAAAGAGAGTGGTTAATAGCAATCCGCTGGACAGACCTCATTTCTCTGTGGCCAGATTCTGACACTAGGGAAGTTTTAAAATAGAGAGTTGAGTCCACAATTTAAACCGCTTCTGCACAACCAAGACCACTCTGGCATAAGTGCCCGACTTTTTAAACTACAAGCAATGCAACAAATTTATCTATGCCTATTAATTTATTTTTTTACGAAAATTCATACAATCATTATTTTTCTTTGCATTATTTCCATCGCAACAAGTCTTCTACTACTCTTTTTCATATTTCTCTGTATTTTTTGTTTTAATGGCAAATCACTGTGTATCTAATTATAATATATTAATACTTAGTAATTGGTCACTTATTATAATAATATCGCTATTACAGAAACACTTGCGAAGCTGTAATTCCAAGCGCGTACGTTTATGTCAAATTTAATTGAAAACCAATTTCCCACTGTAACCTAATTAGATTGTATAAGAAACATCGATTTAGGTAAGTCAATCGATTATCGAAATCACACTTCAGCGTTTTGAAACCTCTCGACTCATTACCGGCCAAACGTGTACCAGCCATGTAGGTATTTATTACATTCGAACCAATTTCACACAAATTATCCAATTTATCTGTTGATTATCCGTAAAGTGTCAGTAAATTATCGACAATATCCGTCCACTTGTAGTAGAATGGGTTGATAAGTATAGTTGCGAGTATATTTTGATTGCGGAGACCGAGTATTCTAGACTAGTGACACAAAATGAGGTGACTGCAAGAGGTACGCTTCATACAAACTCTGCCCCCCTAGACAAGTGACAAAACGCTAATATAATAGAAAACAAATGGAATTATTATAGTCAATCCCATACAATAATCATTCTATTTAATTTCTACTAGTGTTCACCAGTGGTCGAAATTCGACCATAATTTTATTAAGGCTGCACGGATTGTATCCTAAGCAATGAAAAATTAAAAAAGATAGAATGTGAGTTTGGAATGACATTGACAGATTTCGGCCGCTCCTCTTCTATTTTTGAAATTTATGAAAAGAGTTTATATGCGTGTGTATCAAAAATACATGGTAATGTGTGTAATGTTTGTTATATTGATTTAATGTATTTTTATGCATAATTAAAAAATATATTAACATTCTGTACTCCTTCTGTATATAAACTATAAGTGTGCGAAATTTCATACTCCTCCGTCTGCGCAATTTTCGTAAAAAGGGGTATAAAGTTTTTGCTTCACGTATTAATATATAGATTCTATTTGCATTATGCCACATGTCTACTGTCTAGGGACTCAGTGCAGCCTGCACTGCGAGCTGTTGAGAGATTCCGTGTCCGTGAGAGGCTGTCTATGTGCGCGTTTGTATGAAGCTTCCTTCTGCAGTCTCCTTATACTGTGCTAGTACCTACCTTGCCTTCACTGAGGCATAAAATAGTTTATACTGTGTTTATCAAAACGCACCCGCTTGAATTAACTTAGTGCCTTCAGATGAGATTTAAGACGATCGACACCTTAAGTCTCCCTTTGACCACGGACCGTGTAAAGTATACTAAATATACCCATCATACTAATATTATATTAAGCTTTGTATTTTTGTATGTTTGCAATGAATAAATTCAGAACTATTGGACCGATTTAAAAAATTCTTTCACCATTAGAATGCTACATTAGCGCTGAGTGACATAGGCTATACGTCCACCCGTGCGGAGCCGGGACGGGACGCTAGTAAATAATTCTTTATAAATTATCTAAACTAGCTTCTTCGCTAGCGCACAATTATTCATCCCGTGACCTGGAAGACATTGTGTTTTAGGGGTTAACTTAAAAGTAGCAATACAAAGGCAATATCGGGTGCTTCAACTACATCATCATCATCATCATCATCATCATCACCAGCTCATTTTATGTACTCATTGCTGGACACGATTGTAAGTAAACATTTTAAATTACATTATACAAAATACAGGCGACGTTTGCTTAAATGGAGGCCAATCAACCGTATAGATAAGACAAAAATTGTAAATGGAATATAGAGGATAATTTTGATTTATACTTGAACGCAAAAGTTTTAGTCTTACTAATTGAGAGTCAATGAATCACTCTGAATGCAGATGTCAGCAACAGTTTCTAGATAGCTTGCACGCACCGATCGTGTACTTTAAACATATTCATATGATTTCATCTCCATTTGAATTGTTCACACGAAGTATAATAAAATCAAATCAAATAATAACACGGTCCAACAACAATTAGTTGCTTGTTAATGTTACATTGCAAGTAAGTTACGTTATTATTATAGGTTTTTGTGAATTCCTTTCACGTTTTTTGCAATCTCTATTTATGCATGTCTCACCGTACAGTGTACAATTATTGGTAATAACGGTGTAGGTACTATTCGTAAATAATACATTTACGCAATATTTCATTATACGTAGATGATGTTTTGTATTGAATCTTGAAAGAGAAACAATTACCTATTGCAGCACGTGAAGCGTAAGGAGATGGATGGTGCAGCTGCTTTCGTTTTCGGTTTGCAATCATGATTGTTAAGCAACTTTTCGCCAGGTCACTGGATAGATGGCCAAACTCAAAATCTGGCGCTTCTCTGTGCTTTACAAGGCACTATAGTCCGATTCCGGTTGTTTTCTGTCAGATAAAATCTTAATAAAATCCAATGTGGGAAGAACCTGATAACAAGTTCATAAGTGGGACGACGTTTATAAGCTGATGATGATGACTTGAAGTTGCTAAGATTTACGAAAGTAAATCTGAAAAACAGCTTTTTATAAAAATTACGGTCGAATTTCGACCACTGGGCGTCCACTAGTATATATAAATTTTCTGTGCGTGTGTATGCTATTGAACTCCTTCTTAACGGCTGGACTGATTTAGATGATTTTTTTTGTGTGTTCAAGCGGAAGAATGTTTTTGATTTAAAATACAAAAATACAAAGCTTTCCTCTTTATAATATTAGTATAGATATCCATATCATATGCCTTTTAATGCATTTAAAAACATCACTAGCAAAGCAAATAATGCGTCACCGTGTCCGTCCGAGCATAGAGCAGCGAATAAACTTTCGTTTTCGTCCATTACCGTGGCTGCCGTGGTAATGACCGTTTGGTGTGACTGCGAATCGTTACCGTCACGACGACGCGGCGTCCCCGACTGCCCGTGTCACCAGACCTGGCCTTAATGACGGCAAATTTGATTTCAGGGTTCACTCGCGAATATGAATAATACAGTGGTTCAGACTAACAAACGACAGTCGAAAAGCAAAAGTTATTTAGTTTCTGCTGGCCTCGCTTTTTTTCTACTGCCGGCAAACGAGCGTACGGCCCGTCTGATGGAAAGCGGCCACTGCAGCCCATGGACGCTTGCAACACCAAAATGAAGCATGGGATTCCGGGAGATAGGATTAGGTGAGATGTGAGATGATAAACAATGTGTCCCAAGGCCTTGTGGCCCAACTCTGAAGATTTTTATGGTCGGCATGCAAGCGTGTTTCCATACCATGATTCTTACCAGATTCTACGGGGCATTTGAGACGGGTGTCGAGAGGGGAGCTCAACTAGACCACCAAGGATCTAAAGTTTAGGTAGAGACAAAATTTTCGCATAGTAAAATTTGAACACAAATATGGTGCCGGTTTTTAAAGGCAGGCGACTTAACTTGCAACACCAGCTGTTGACTAGATGACTTGAGCATTTGCAAACCATGCATTTAGATCAAGAAGACTTCTCAAAAAAATTAGTACCTACCCAAAAAAAGACACAAAAAAATGTCTTCGAAATTTAAAAATAATTCTCTTAACCGCCGGTCTTAAGAGCGTTTACGCCGCACACTAGCGCCACTAATGAAAAAAAAAACATATCTAGTAATTAGAGATAGAAAATCAAATTATCATCAAGACGTTACGGCCACTTTTAACTATAACGCCATATTTAACTAAACCATAACATGTCAGGTGTTCATTAGGTGACGTAAAAATGCTAAATTACTTCATTCAGATAGTTTGTTGAGCATAATTTGATTTTCTATCTCTAATTACTAGATATGTTTTTTTTTCATTGGCGGCGCTAGTGTGCGGCGTAAACTATAAAACAAATGAATTACACGTCTGACCTACGCGCTCAGGACTTCAAAATCAGCCGCGAGTCTAGAAATGATCAACAGCTGTCAAACGAAAATCTTTTCGTCGGTCACTGTCAGTCGGCGATGGTGATTTATGATGGCGGTACACTTTCTAAAACAGTCTAGCTCGAAGGACGAAGCCTAGACAGTGACTAATCAGATCTGTCACCTAGTGGACTACAGCAACTTCGGGTTTTTTTTACATACAACAAAGCTGAAGGCACTTGATCTTTAAATAACCTGATGGCAACGATAAAAATACAGGATGCCTAGGGCTTGTTTTAACATCCACGGAAATTTTTTAGCTTACCTCTTTTTTTCCAGGAGGCGTTCTTACTTTGCCATACAAATTCTCGTTTTTGTTAATGTGTTTGAATGGCAGATCAAACCCTAGGCAACCTGAATGTATGCAGTCAGAACCACCACCTCTATACTCTAGTGGTTGGGTCACCATTCTCAAACTTAGAGATCGGGTTCTGGCTAAACGTGGTCCAAATAGCTCGCTGCTGCTTGGGACTCTTACCCTCTCGGGAAATACAGCCATGACGCTATTATGTATCGTAGTTGCAACAGTGTTCGCCCTTTAAGCCCAGTGTTTTTTAAGACTCTTTTAAGACACTTTAAGACACACTAGTGGGACGCCCGCAAAAATTCGCGTTTGTTCAACAGATTTTTTAGGAATTTCGAAACCTATGACAGGTTTCTTTATTTTTCTGCACATCTACGGCTGGAGCTCTTCAAAATGAGACCATAACCGATTTTTTATGTGCAGCTATCGTCCCATAATCACTGGGACAAAAATCGGCTTACGCGCAAAACTTCGTGTTTATTCAACAGATTTTTTAGGAATTTCGAAACCTATGACAGGTTTATTTATTTAACTGCACATCTACGGCTGGAGCTCTTCTAAATGAGACCATAACCGTTTTTTTGTGCAGCTATCGACCCATAATCACTGGGACAAAAATCGGCTTACGCTATTAGTATATAAGATATTTTTCATCGCCAAAATATAACATCGATGTTCATTGAAAATGTATGGCACGGAAGGTAGGAAGCAAAAAGTCTGTATTCAATTGTTCCTAATGACTGCAATCTGTTGCTAACCCCTATTTTGAATGATTAAAGGAAAAAAAATAGTATAACTTTTTTCATTCGAACACTGGTGCCTGTATACATACGTATATGTATATGTATGTATACCCGACTTAAGCGCGCCAATATCTCAACTAGGAGTACGCGGTTCATTAAGTTCGTGAAATGCACCCGTTCCCCGACCGTGAATCATAGGCGGGCACTGCGACCGGCCGCACATCCACGACGCGCGCCGGCCGCCGCCGAATTCAAAAATAGAACGAGTTGACACACATAAATAATATTTAGCGTGATCGTAAATATGCGACTGTGTTTTGTTGACGTCCAAATTGGCGCGTCAATGACGTAGTGTACGATTTCCCCGAGTCCCAATGTGTCGGAGTGATGCAAACTCTCTCTTTTGTTTTCCTAGAGTACTTTATCATAGACACGTTATATTTCTTTGTTGTTTCGTGTACTGAATTTCTCTTTTTATAAATCATTTAATTATCTCTGCTAGGTAGCTTTACATTCTAAGAAAAGAACTGACACCTAACTAAGTTAAACCACACAAAACATTTTGAACCCTCTTGAAATAAGTTGTCTTAAGTGCCTATTTTAATATAGGGCAAAACATTTTATAAGATATTATTATGAATACGTCAAGTTCCTTGCTCCTCGCTACTTAGAGCTTTCTGTGCTAGCACTCCGAGCCACTTCCATCGAATCAGTATTCAATTACTACGATATGACGAGAAATTCCATAAGTGCACATTATGGAATGCAATTAATACTGAGTAGGTATTAACTAGGTACTTTTACGTAGGGACGTTTTGAGATGTTATTTATACAATATAATCATTGTCTTCTTGTGGCTACGAGTCCCTCAAAGGGTTTTTGATTTATGGATAGTTAGATATGTTTTCTTAAGAGAACTTTATAATCATTTAATTGCCTTTTAAGATGGTTGTAGTCTTTACGAAGAGCCGCAACATATCTTAAAACACATTTTTTTTTAAGCTGAAAAATGCATTAGTTACCTTCAAAAAGTAACAGGTAGCTCATAAGAATTAATAAAAATAAAACCTTATTTAATTTATAAGTTTTCAAAATTTTGAAATTTGTATTTAGAACATCAGAGAAAGCTCATTTATCTCTGAACTAAACCGTCGCAGCGCAACGAAATGCCTTCCGTGCGTAGCCGGCATCGGCACTTCGAATCAATATTGAGCGATCGTAAACGGGCCAGAAATACCGAGAGCTGCGTAACGCATTGTTCCTGCTCCGTGGCCGCGAGCTCGCGTGCCGAATACGCATTTTGAATTTAGAATTGAGTGACCATTCAGTATTCTATTCTGACCAGAGAGCACAGACTCAAATCTCTAGAGATTCCATTCAATTCAATTTCTTGAAAGATGAAGCTGTATCATGAGTGATTCTGTGATTCTGACGGTTAATTGCCATCAATTGAATTTAATGGATATTGGATTATTAAAAATGATGAATACCTGTTATTCTTTATAAAAAGGAGCATTATTTTTGTAACGCCTTTTTTATTTTAAGTTTTGCATTTACAATGCTATGGTAGTTACAAGATCTAGAAAAAAAATCAACCAGTCCGAGGATGCTTCAGTGGGAATCGAACCATCGGATTACCGGTCCAATACCCTGACCGCTGAGCTACCGAGACCCCAATCCAAGGTAAATCCAAGGGTCGTGGGTTCGATGGCCACTTGAGCTTCCTGAGACTATAGTTGATTATTTTTTCTAGTAAAATTGTATTTTAGTAACGCTTGTTATAATAAGTATCTACAACAAGTGGGTTATTTATAAAATATTTATTTTTGAAGGTTCCTAAGTCGTCAAGGTCCGGTAATATCGCCACTGTAAGCTGGTTCCATAGAATCAATCGTGGTAGGAAGTTTAAAAGATCTGGCACATGTTGGTATCAGAAACTAACGTGTCAATGCCTCTTTTGCCTGTTTTGAGTTTTTCTTGTCAATTTATTACTCTACCGTTCGCTGTAGGAGATACTGCATTTATCTGGCGTTCAATTGAATATGTACCTGAAACAAAAAACAAAAAATATAGTAAAATAAAAACTACAATTGACCAAATAATACGCTTTGCATTCTTATATTGTGATCGTGCGTATTTCAGAGATCCCGATAGCAGCTTCTTGGGAAACCCAATTCTTACAGAAGTTACAGAAAGTAGCTTACCTAGCCTACTTTTTATAATTGTATAAATATAACAGTTAAATTTAATAGGTCAGTAGGTACCTAACCTTCCAATTAATTGTTCTTGTTCAAATAACTTATTGAATAGTGGTAGGTGATTTTGTTAATTAGTGACTAATATCGGCAAACTTTGTAATGGAAATTATTATTAGTAGGTAAGTATCAAATACTGGTGGGGTACCCGCAAAACTTCGCGTTTATTCAACAGATTTTTTAGGAATTTCGAAACCTATGACAGGTTTCTTTATTTTTCTGTACATCTACGGCTGGAGCTCTTCATTAGTAAGTATACAGTCATATAATACTGGTGGGTCGCCCGCAAAACTTCGCGTTTATTCAACAGATTTCTTAGGTGTTTCGAAACCTATGACAGGTTTCTTTATTTTTCTGCACATCTACGGCTGGAGCTCTTCAAAATGAGATCATAACCGATTTTTTATGTGCAGCTATCGTCCCATAATCACTAGGACAAAAATCGGCTTACTGGAAATCTATCGACTCATGGCACCGCACTAAATGTTGGCATATAGACCACAGATAAGCGTACCTACTCGTATATGTTGCATCACTAAAACAGCGTCGATCCTAACTAAACATCGGTAATGGACAGTAATCTAAGTAATTCCACAAAATAAGTAAAACCAGAAAGTAAGCTTATTATACACCGAGACATTTTAGTGGTTGTTTTACCCGCAGGTGGGTAGATCAGACCATGGAACTGCACAACTTTCTCCAAGATACATAGGTCAAAAAACGAGATATTTTTTTAACTATCCCATACAAACCATGCTCGGTCAATAGAGGCTTTGTGTAGAAAAGTTAAAAAATTCTCTCATTTTTTGACCTATGTTTCTTGGTGAAAGTTGTTCAGTTTCATGGTCTTATCTACAACTGGTCTGGTCTGAAAACAACCACTAAAATCTCTCGGTGTATACCGCGGTCGAGTAACGCACACATAGTTCCCTTTTTAGGGTTCCGTACCCAAAAGGTAAAACGGGACCCATTACTAAGACTCCGCTGTCCGTCCGTCTGTCCGTCTGTCACCAGGCTGTATCTCATGAACCATGATAGTTAGACAGTTGAAATATTTCCAGATGATGTATTTCGGTTGCCGCTATAACAACAAATACTTAAAAACAGAATAAAATAAATATTTAGGGGGCGTGATTTTTTTTTGCTCGTTTTTGCTCGATATTTATAACGGCAACAGGTAGAGCTTGAAATATTCACAGAATATTGAGTTATATTATTCACTTTAAAAATAAATAATTAAATTAAAATTAAATTAATATTCAAGGGGGGCGCTCCCATACAACAAACGTGATTATTTCCAATTTTTTTCTCGATCTTAATAACGATAACAGGTAGAAACTTGAAATATTTTTATAGATAATGGTACGGAACCCTTCGTACGCGACTCCGACTCGCACTTTGTCGATTTTTTTCGGAGATAATTTGCTGTTTGCCTCCGACGGCATTTTCAGCTTTACCGGGTTTTACTGAGGACGGCGAGAAACTTAGAGGGTACCTCAAGCCGTGTGAAACGAATCACCTTCGGAGGTTTTCTAGAGGAAACGGCATCACGCTCTAGTGCGTGTCCCCGTGCCCTACTAGATTCTCCGAGGGGTTCGGATCGGATCGGCCACATAGACCCTCTCTTAAGCCCAGACTCGACCGCGAAATAAGCGAGGTCATTAATGAGCCCTCTCAACTCGCAACGATAATTTTCATAGTTGAGGCTCTCCGCTAGCCTTTTTCGTGGTCGAGCCTCAACTATGAAAATTATCGTTGCGAGTTAAGAAGACTCATTAATGACCTCCCCTGTGTGGTGCCGGGGATAAAGAATTGCACCACCCCATCTCTTCCCGTGGGTGTCGTAAAAGCCGACTAAGGGACTATTCCAGAGGATGGGCAGCAGCATCTCTCTGAGGTTAACTCTCAACTTACTGCGATCACCAACCCGCCTGCCAAGTGTGGCGATTATGGCAAATACCCCTCATACCCTTGGGGGAGGCCTTTGTCCAGCAGTGGACGTCTTTTGGCTGAGATGATGATGATGATTAATGATTTCGCGGTCGAGCCCGGCGGGCTTGAAAGAAGGACAAGGAACAGTCTGAGCGGCGCTGTCGCGAGACTCCGTGTCCGTGGGAAGTTGTTTATGTGTGCGTGGCTCGAGCGCGTTTTGTTTGTACGAAGTTTACCTTCTGCAATCTCCTTTCTTTGCGGTAATACTGTGGTAATAGTGAACACTGCTGTAGCACTATTATAGGAGCGAAGGTCCGCGCTACACGGGAACACACTTACCTCTACAGCTGCAACACCACTTTAGAGACGCTTTTAATGTGCAAGGAACCAGTGGGCCGTTTAGCTAATCGTTCTAATTAATTAGTTTTATGAAGTACCTTTGTTTCACTTATAGCGCCTGCTTCCGCTCTTTCAAGTAAATAGACTGGTTATAGGAAAAAGCGTTATTGTTTTATTAAGGAAGCGGATAAAATAGTGGTTCAAATTCCCATTACACTGTTACACTTCTGACGAACCCATAGCTACCACAAGCATATTTCTAGGTGAGTTAACAAGAATGTGTTAATAGCGCATCCTACTAATATTATAAATGCGAAAGTTTGTGTGTATGTATGTTCGTATTTTTGTTACTTCTTCACGCTGCAACGGATGGATGGATTTGAATGAAATTCGGCATATACGATATATAGCAGTTTATAACCTGGAATAACACATAGGATCCAGACTTTTTATCCAGATATTCCCACGGGAACGGGAACCACGCGGGTGAAACCGCGAGCGACTGCTAGTTAATTATAATCTCGTTTTTAAAACAATACATTTGAAAAAGGCAAGCCTATACCACTAAGTAAAAGCCTACTTACGTCATTGAAATCGAGTCATCGCTACAATTGATGTGTGTTGGCTTTACCAACACGCTTGCCAAGTGTGGGTTAGTAATCAGCTGATCAAAAACACTTGGCCCTACCTGCCCCCCGACCGCCTAACCGATCGCTTTGACTACGCGTATAGTTTATGACGTCATCTTGCCACCTTGCACCGCCTATGAAAGCAATATCAAAAGCTAAAGGCTATAGCTATCGATATTGTTTTCATAGGCGGCACGAAACGACTAGATGACGTCATAAATCACACGCAAAGTCAAAGCGATCGGTTAGGCGGTCGGGCCCCTGGTAATGAACACAGAATCTCGGGTTATCGGGCTGATCGCTTTGCCAGCCACTCGGCTACCGCGGCGTTTTTCTAACAGATTATGCACTCACATAAGATTAGGTACACTTTATACGAATCTACTTACGCACCTATACATAAAATACAAAATATTTTAAACGACATTCTGAATCTTTATCGGTGTTCGTGTCAAAGCATATTAGCACTAAGGCAGAGTTATTTAACAAAAAACCCCAGCTAACTTTTGGGATGGTTCAGCCTTCAAGGCTTAAGAATCAACATTTATAACCCCACCGATTACACTGCAAAAACACTCAGGAGGTCAACAATGGCAACTTCAGTCCCAAAAAGGTCCATAAAAAGAGACCGTAACATTTTAAACTTAATGTATCTACATAAGTCTTGCAGTGACACTCTGTTGCGGTGTGGCAACCCCAGCACAGAGGTCGTAGGGTACCACATCACCACAACGACAAGCAAACGTCATTATGCAATCACACCTTTATAAATAGAGTGAGGACATAATTAGTGGTAACATATTCGTATGTGGGTCACCAGACGACAAGTGACGTTAATATTTTAAGTGTTACACCGTCGAATGTGTGCTATTGCGTCTGTCTGTCACGTAGCCAGTGGGAGGAGTTGGAAAACTGTCAGCTAACCATTTTAACAGGTTTCTGTGATCACCATGAATATAGAAAAGGTACGCTCTTATGAAAGATTTTTTGTTTTATTTCTCTACGAGTAAGCATTTACCCTTTATCTTATCTAGTGTGAAGTGATGATAAGGCCGAGACTGAATCGGACTTCACCCGGTATCCTTTTTCATATTAACGGGTAAGCACAGTGCCTTGATCATACCTGATGTTATATAATGATAAGGCCAATGATGGAAGCGCACTTCACCCAGGATCCTCAACTAAGTAGTGACGTACTGGCTATCTTATCTCTAGCTGCCGGAACACAACAATGCTACAAACATTGATGTTATGGCGACATATTTAGACAACATGGTGGTAGCTGGCTAGGCGGACAAACAAGCCCTACCACCAACCAAACCGAGTACACAAACATGCACCCCCCGCTGGGAATCGAACCCGGGACCTCTGGGTCTAAACCGGTGGTCTTAGCCACATACCACAGAGGCGGTTAAAGTATCCTTAACAAAATGTATTTCTATGGTATCCCATTTTGAAAATATTACACTATGAAGAACGTACGTGGGAAGAGGCCTATGCCTTACAGTGGTTAGAAGTGGGCTGATAATGATGATGAGGGAGAAAAGAAGAACCTTGTTGAGTTACAAATAGATTCTATTCGTAACGAAATCTCCCTCCTTAGGCTTAAGAACCGACGGCATAATAAACTGGTACCATTCATCAGCTACATCCTAAATAGTGCAATATAAAAACCTGCAGCCAAAATGTAGTATTTAAACAAAACATCTAGATTTTTCAAGATATTCGTATTCACTTAGAATCACTTACCAGGCGAGATAAAGCGCTCGTTGCGTTTCCCTAAATGACATTTTAAACTTTCTCGTTGCGCCAAGATAATTGAATAAACGCGCAAAAAACATGGTGTAGTTATAAACTACTAAACTGTCCGAGATGTTTCAAATGAGTTACATCAGCCGTGATCACGGGTTAGGCCCCGTTTATGTAATTCAACAAACGTGTTAAAAAGATCTTTGAAATGGTTTCGACGACACAGGACACTGTCAATTCAAGCCGTAAACGGAGCTTTTGAAGGCACCGTCGATGCTGAAGCGCCCAGGATAATCTAGGAAGGTATGGAGAAATGCTCGCGGGATGCCACCCCCAAAAAAACCCCGGGGTTTGATTTGTCACTAATAAATTGAGGAACCACCAGGTTTCTCAGACTTAGAGGTCACACATGGCCACAGAAGACCGACAGCAAAACTCGTTGCTGTACGTGAAATACTTCAGCAGCTATTTGTCCCGATAGCTTTTCGATCGAAGCACTACAAATTACCTCCAAAAAGTCTCGATGATTCAGATATCTTCAGTAAGTACAGTCATAAGCTTCCATCAGTTGCACACGATTCACCGCCGCCTTTCGTGCGATGTCCCGGCAACCCGCTATTATGCTGGTATTTGACGGCCCTAATATTATGTTGCGACATACGTTGCGCAGACGTTGCTCACGGTACGGTCTAAGCTACAAGAATAGCGACGATAACTTCAGTTTATAACATGATATTAGTAGCATATGTTGTGATTTATGTTTCTGAACCGACAAACGAGCATTACCTTATGCCTGAGCCCATCTGATGGAAAGCGGCCACCGAAACCTTTGTACATCTGCAACCACAAGGTGATTTTTACCATTGTGTAAGTACCCTAAAGATGTAGCTCTTATGCCGGAGTATTACTCTGGATTTTTCAAAGCAATGCAAAACAATACTTTGATATTAGTATTTCTGGGCAAAAGCACATAATAAGGAGACGGAAGGACTTCTTGGTGGGAAAGTGAAGAGGCATGTCTCCGCGAGATTCCGTACTCGTGAGGGGTTTACGTGTGCGTACTCGAGCGCTTTTGCATCTTCAGGATACTTACAGCAGTACTTTACCAGATCAGTACTTTCTGACAGAAGTAAGATACGAGAAAGGATCAAATTCTGACCAGTTTTCGACATTTCAAAGCTTTTCAATGACAAATAGCTTCCTAGCATTAATAGTCTGCGAGCGGCTGCGGCAGTTGGAAGGACCGACCAGTACTAGCCTAGGAGCCCTAAATAAGATGCCCGTCTCTTGTTTAATGTGTTCTAAGTTTCCTTTAACTTAGACCACACTCCATCTGGATCAACAGAAACTGCTAAGTGGATAATGTCAATTGGCAGAAGTCATTCCGCATTCCTGCCGCGAATGGTCCATTCGACATTAATATGGGGCCATTAATTCATTAAGGGAACGTGTGAAGAGTTGGAGATCATAAAGCTAAGCATTATGTTAGAAGAGGAAGATGCTTGTTGAGTGAAACGTCTCAATTGTCAGTAGGTCTACGATGAAGCGTAATTTGTTTCAAGCTTTCGTAATAGGATAGTTGGTTGTGAGTGTTTAGTTTTTTGGTAAGTCAGCAGTCATTTAGTATCCGTCAAAACGATATTCTTTAAGAAGGTGGTGGCTAGCCAATAGGACACAAACAAGCACTACCATCAACCAAACCAAGTACCCAAACATGTACCCCCCGCTGGGAATCGAACCCGGGACCTGTGGGTCTTAACCGGTGGTCATAACCACTAGACCACAGAGGTGGTTAAATGTTTACGTGTACGTACGTACTTACGTGTTTTATGGTGATAATAAATATATTGTATGTAAGTAATAAAACAAAACAGATTAATGTCACGCACAAATGCTCTCCTGTATGCACATTTTCACTTACTATATCATCTTATACATTTTAGAGATAGTCGAAATGGTTAGGGAATATAGCAAAGAAGGAAGAAGGAATATAGCAAACTATGACGTCAGTTGTTTATGAGTAATTACAAGGAAGAGTAAAGATGATACGAGTACTTACATTGTGTAAATATGTTCTATTTGAGGAAACAAAACAAATGCATTAGAAATACCTAACAAACGGTTGCTTGCATAGAATTAGAATAAGGAATTACTTATACAAGCACAAACATTAAAAGACACACATGATTCACACGTGTAGCCGTGGCCGGTGGCCCTACCATCTGCTAGCTTAGACTACTCGCAAGAGTCGCTCGCTAGTGACAATATCAATATCATATTTTGCGCGCAAAAATGTCCAGTGCCCGTAAACATTAGAACTTACTTTTTTTTAATAAAAACTTTTATGTAACTTAATATGTAAAATAAGTATGTTACTAAAATTCTGTAAGTTCAAAGAAAACAAAAAAAGTAAATTTGTGGGTACGTCCGATTCACTTTACACCTTGCGCGCCGGTAACGAAAGATATGTAAGTAAATGCATGGTAGAGACTAGGGATCACAGAAGGCATTACACATTACGCACGTTATGCACGAAGAATGTAGAGCGTCGATAAATTCCTCCCCGACGAGCTTATTGCGCAAAAGCATCGGGAGAAAGTGATGTGCGCGCATTATCCCGTGGACAAAGCGACACCTGTGCTCCTATTCCATTAACTCAGCCGAAACACAGTCTTAACTGATCCAAAATAAAGCTGTATATCGGCTGTGTTGGCTCCGAGGGACGTTTTAGTACAACACTCGTAATTTACAGCTTAGAAAGCAAAACTCCAAAGTACGTCCTTCGTGTGATACATAAATAACTCCGTGTAGACATTATGCGTCTTTACTCCACATTTTGACGCTGTCTGACACTAATTCGCATTGTTGGCCGCAATGAAATATGCTTAGGTGTAAGTTGCATTTCGTAATAGAATTTCGAATGTAGTTTTAGGAGATATATTGAAAATTTATGAGCTATTTCGAATCTCTGTACAGTTAAACGCCCATCAAAGGTAACAATTCGAGTTCAAGCTAAGATACGATGACTTCATATTTATCCGAGAGTAGCTTATATATCAGTAGGTCTGATACGTTTACTTCTAAAGTGTGGTTGATAGTACCACCAAAAACTACCCCGTTTTTACTGTGAGAAAATGGAATTGCATACTTGCTGGTCGTCTGGGACAACCCATGAGTTATGTGGGGCTCTCCCCTCCCCTCCCCTCCCAACTCCGAGAAGTTTGACGGTGCGCAGGGGGCATACCTTCTAAAAACACATCCACCTTGCACTTGCGGAGGTGCCTCGGGGGCGCGCAAGCAGGCACCGCGTTGGTACGCGGAGTGGTCCCCGCTTCGGTTCACCAAGGGGGGATGGTTGAGGTAGTTTGGATTTACCCCCCCCAAACTCTCTTAAGCCGGGCAATGAGGCACCGAATTCTACCCCTACGACTCAATTAACTCGAGTCTAGATTTTAAAAAAAAATAGAAATAGCCTATTTGCTCGGGCTTTAAAAACTTTAGGGTTATATGCACTCGGGAACACAGACGCCGGTAGCGAATTCCACTCTTTGGCTGTACGCATTATAAATGTAGAAGCAAAACGCTTAGTGCGCAGAAGTGGAATATCAACCAGGTAAGGGTGGTAGCCAGCCGTACGTCTGGATTCTCGATGGTAAAATGGGGAAGATTTTTGGAGGCGCCCACGTTATCAACTCTAGTACAGGAACCAGTGAGGTTTTCACTGTTCATGAACCCATAGGCGAACAACAGCAAATTTTTCCAATATAAATCAGCAGAATTCAAAATACTTGGTTGACGTTAATATGAATTGCTGGGTAATTATATACGTGTGTGGATGCACTTGGCAGTCACGGTGCAGTAAACATTGCGTCAACTAATTAAATTAATTAGTAATTTTACTAGAATTCAGGGTAAATAAACGTGACGCAAAACGTTACGAAATTTGAAAACCGATTCTGTTAGTTTAGGTACTATTTTCCATTTCATATAGGAAGATTTATTTTCGCATCTGCGTTTGAAACCTTACCCATTTCAAAACTTTCGGTTAGGCTGTCTCGCGTTTTAAACGAAAAATGCTTTTAAACAAAACTTTTTACGGATCAACTTGAGTTTAGATTAACATTTCATTCGAGCGTGATGTTAACAACCTTTTGTATGGTCCGTGGTCGCATAACGACTTTCCCTATACCATGCTTATACGAAAATATTCAGTTAAAACGTACGTGACGGACTTTTATCAACGTTTAACGGTTCAGTCTGCCCATTTTATATTTAAAAACAAGACTGACTATTCTTCTACTTTGTGCAACCTGCAGTAAGCCTTTCTTACATAGTGCTTAGCTCAGCTTACCACAAAGAGCAAAAAGCTAAGTCAGGGGGGTGTCACTCCGCAGTTTAGGTAGGTACACACGGCGGCAGATCAACCTACCCAAACCTGTCAAATTTCTCCAATGAATATTGATCCTTATAACCAAACGTTAAAGTTCAAAATTGATTAATGAAATTTGACAGTTTTGGGTAGGTTGATCTGCCGCCGTGTGTACGTTCGGCCGGCTGCGCGCCTCCCGGGGAGGCGTACGGCAGTAGGTTGCCGCTCGGCTCGCTTATGTAGTACCTAAACTAAAACGCTTTAAACTCTGTTTAAAACAAATTACCATTAGGTACCTAACAAATAAACGAAAATTAGAGTTTATCAAGCCCACTTTAAAAGAATATCACTAAAGATTTAGGCTTACTCTCTAAAAGATGTTTGTGAATTAATTCACACTATTATCTTTATTGATGATTTATTTTAATATAAACGAGATTATAATATATTTTAATATAATTTATTTTAATATAAGGCGAGAAACTTAAAGGGTTCCTCAAGCCGTGAGAAATGAATCACTTTCGGATGTTTCTAGAGGGAACGGTATCACGCACTAGAGCGTGTCCCCGTGCCCTACTAGATTATCCGAAGGGTTCGGATCGGATCAGGGAGCGGAACAACCCGAGGGCGCCTCTAAAGGCTCGGACCTCGGCTCGGGTTGACCGGGCCGTGGTGGAGGAGAGAAGCGCCCAGGTACATGTCTGTACCTGGTATAGAGCCCGTGTGAAACAGTTCGTCGTACCCTTGTTCTACGAGTACGGTGTCTTGGGCCTTAACTAGTGTGTATGTTTAGTGTAGTGTTGAAATGGTAGTGGTTTGGCCGGATACCGGATATTCGGCAAGCCACGAGGTCGGAGCGCCGGATATCCGGCTACCGGATATTAGGCCCTTTTTTTGGTATTCATTCCCTTTTTAAACTTTGTATTCATTCACCACAATTTTCCATTTGTTAATTTTGAGTACTAAGCTAATTTAATAAAACAAACAAACATTTTTAACGTGCGATTATAAAAATAAACGATGTCCATAATTATTTTACGTAAAATAATGAAAATTTTTGAATTTTACTATTTGAATTCCGACCGGATACTGAATTGCTATCCGGTATCCGGCCGGTTAGTGAAAACCAGCCCGGATATCGGATATCCGTTTCATCTCTAGTTTAGTGTAGTCTGTAAATGTGTAGTGGCATTTAGAGGATCGGGCGGGGAGGGCCAATTTGTTGTTCGAGGGCAGTATGTACTAAGCTTACTTTCTGTGGGCCTCCTTATGTTGTGGTTCAGATTACTCCTATTGGAGCTTGCACAACATCATCGGCGTCGTTGCCGCTCGCCAGACGATCAAAGGCGAGCATAATCTTATTCCATAAATAAGAATATGACAACATCTTAAGTAATCTTAATTTTGAGTACTAAGCTAAGTTAATAAAACAAACAAACATTTTTAACGTGCGATTATAAAAATAAACGATGTCCATAATTATTTTACGTAAAATAATGAAAATTTTTGAATTTTACTATTTGAATTCCGACCGGATACTGAATTGCTATCCGGTATCCGGCCGGTTAGTGAAAACCAGCCCGGATATCGGATATCCGTTTCATCTCTAGTTTAGTGTAGTCTGTAAATGTGTAGTGGCATTTAGAGGATCGGGCGGGGAGGGCCAATTTGTTGTTCGAGGGCAGTATGTACTAAGCTTACTTTCTGTGGGCCTCCTTATGTTGTGGTTCAGATTACTCCTATTGGAGCTTGCACAACATCATCGGCGTCGTTGCCGCTCGCCAGACGATCAAAGGCGAGCATAATCTTATTCCATAAATAAGAATATGACAACATCTTAAGTAATCTAAACTTTCATCTGAGAATAAGCAGCTTAAAGTTAATAAGCATGAAAGGCCAGTAGCCAGCTTGATTACAAAACAATGACAAAATTAACATAATTATGCCGCTTCGTTTATTTTTGAGGTCGATCTCGTCTAAAGGTTATTTCAAGAGTCGCTTTATCATGTGTGAGATAAGACTGCTATACTTAATAATTAATTATGTAAAAGAGCAGCTGTGGCTTATCTGTTGAGATTTTGTCGATTTAATAAGGTTGATTTTGAGAGTGGTACAATTCGAAGGGATCAGTCGAAAGATAAGTCGGCACCGGCTTTCTTTTCTCTACAATCTTAACCCATTAATACAGCACTTTAAGAAATAATTATAATTTGCCAAACCTAGCAGGCGGTCTTTATTATCACCCCTGAATCCAACAATCCTAGTTGAAATAAAACACTTTATATAATGTTCTAAATATTATTGTATCATTGAAAGCCACTTTGACAGTTTTAAAGCTCATAAAATTAGTTGAACGTACGTTTTTTTTAAATGTTTTTTATTAACTGTCGACATTTCTATATTTCCCTTAACTCTAGAAAATCGAATTAAAATCGAATTAATGTTTTGAAATAATTTAAACTTTTTTTAAATCTCACCTTATTGTTGGATACATTGGATAGAGATAGGCGCACTGTGCCGCTATTAGCACTCAAACAATTAAAAAGCAGGGACAAAATTCAGCGCTTACGTCAGCCTTCCCGGTAGCATAGCGGTCAGTGCAGCCGCCCGGATTGCGGAAGACCCAGGTTCGATTCCTGGCTGGGTCGGATAGGCGTTTAATTTTTTCACTGTATTTCATAAATTTTATAAATATTTATCTCACCATATGTAAGTGACGATAAGGTCTAAGGTCGAAGCGCACTTTACCTTGAATCCTCAAATACTGAGGCTCTGGCTATCCTATCTTTAGCTGCCGGAACCCAACAATGCTACAAAGACCGATATTATGGCGCCATATTTACATAAGATGGTGATGGTAACTTCGAAGCTTGAGTGGGATCCGAATTCTGTAAAATGACTCCTAAATAAATGTGCGGTGCGGTATAGCTGAACACGTTCTACGTTTTTGGGGATTACTCAGCGCCCGGGCCGGCCAGCTCGTAATCGTAAAGTGTGTGACATAAGGCGAGTGGCTGACGTCAGTCGTACTTAGGGTTGCCAATTTTTCAGGAATTTAAAATAAATCTATCACTAACTAGTATAAAAAAAGGATTTAAAGAAAAAATAAAATATTTTCCAAATAAGCGTAGCGTTTCGTTTCACTTCACCTGAGTCTGAGTATCATTCGTCATCATCATCATCAGCTCATTATAAGTCCCCACTGTTGGGGCCTAAGAATTCCCTATGGATGGATAGGGAGAACGGGCCATAAACCACCACGCGGGCCCAGTGCGGATTGGTGGTTGATATCGACTGCTAATGCAGCCGGAACCAACAGCTTAACGTGCCTTCCGAAGCACGGAGGAGCTCGAAATGATCATTTTTTAGTCACCCATCCGATGACTGGCTTTCGCGAAAGTTACATAACTTCAGCAATCGCAAATCGAGCGCGTTAACCACTGCGCCATCGAGTATCATTCAGTAGTTCAGAAATTAAGTCAACAGGAATATTCCGTACAAATGCACGCATTAGTCGGAAATAAAGTATTTTCCATACTTTATTTTTATTAAAAAGAATAAAGTATGGGGACAAGAAATAACGTAGGATACGTTATTTTAAAGTATGGTTGGCAACCCTCGTCGTACTCGGCGCGAAATAAGGAGACTGCAGAACGTAAGCTTCAATACAAACGCGCACGAGAAACGCACACAGACAACTTCTCACAGAGACGACGGAATCTCGCAACATCTCTCTCTATTATATATAAGTATATATGTATTAGGCCTATGTCCAGCAGTGGACTAGTATAAGCTGATGATGATGATGATGATGATGATGATGATGATGATGATATATATATTTTATTTAAGTATGTATGTGTATGAAAGGTATTATTGGTACTTATTTATTTAATGTTAGCGCACTTCCTCTATCTCTTTCTTGGATTCTCTAACCAAAGGTTGTCTGGAAGAGATCGCTTGTAGCGATAAGACCGCCTTTGCCCATATACTAGCTTTAAGTTTTAGTTTAACTGTTGTTTTACTTTTGTTTCCATTTGTGTGTGAGCAATAAAGAATTTATCTATCTATTTATCTATCTCTGCGGCGCTAACGAAGAGTACCTATAACAACTCGAATTTGCCGCTTCCGAGAAAAAAGCGCTTTTTCTTGTATATCATGAATTACTAAGGAGCTCGATGGCGCAGTGGTTAACGCGCTCGGTGTGCGATTGCTGTAGTTAAGCAACTTTCGCAAAGGCCAGTTATCGGATGGGTGACCAAAAATTTATCATCTCGAGCTCTTCCGTGCTTCGGAAGGCACGTTAAGCCGTTGGTCCCGGCTGCATTAGCAGTCGTTAACAACCACCAATCCGCACTGGGCCCGCGTGGTGGGTTAAGGCCCATTCTCCCTATCCATCCATAGGGAAGGCTCGTACCCTAGCAGTGGGGACAGAAATGGGCTGATGATGATGATTATGAACTACGCAACGTATCTACATGAAACTTGTACTAATTGAAAGAAGAACAAATAAAGAGCCAGTTCTAAATATACTTAAATTGAATATATGAAGCTTATGGCCTGAAATCGTGAAAAAAAGAATTTGAATAAAGTATTTTCCAAATTTATTTATTTAAATGTTTAAAAACATATTTCTTTGTACTCTTGTCACTACTTATCTAATATTTTTTTTATTGTTTTATAGCGCGTTCAGAAATTAGCGATGCGTTTCGTTTCACTTCACCTGAGTCTGAGTATCATTCAGTAGTTCAGAAATTAAGTCAACAGGAATATTCCGTTCAAACAACGTAGGATACGTTATTTTAAAGTATGCTTGGCAACCCTAGCTGCGGCTGGCGGCTGTGAGGCAACGTGAACTCGTATTACGGTCAATGTCTTACGTCGTCGTGTAGTCTGAGGGCTACGTAAATCAAAAATGCGATCGATGCGGTACCCGATTGCAAGGTCGTTTTTTCACCATACGATCACGTTAAGAGCGTTTTCGCCGCACACTAGCGCCACTAATGAAAAAAAATACATATCTAGTAATTAGAGATAGAAAATCAAATTATGCTCAACAAACTATTTGAATGAAGTGATTTAGCATTTTTACGTCACCTAATAAACACCTCACATGTTATGGTTTAGTTAAATAAGACGTTACGGCCACTTTTAACTATAACGTGCGTAGTGTGCGGCGTAAACGCTCTTAACGATAACGAGAATTTGTACGGTATTGATGCAGCGCCTCTTGGTAACAAACCAGGTGAGTTGAGAGTACGGGTGTACTACTATCTCTTCTGTTGTACGGGTTGCGATCTTGCAAGCTCAGCGACTTAGCCAACGTCGGGATGGTGATTAAAGTATCTCGAGCAAATCCGTAAGGCATGCAAATCGTTGTTCCGGTTGTTGTTGTATGAAAAACTACTATCAAATTTACCAACCTCTAATGTTACAGTGGGACTTGGACATAATTCCGAAACTAAGTCTGAGTACGTAAACAGGCATACGATCCATATATTATGCGATCATACATATTATGTGTGATGTATTGTACCTACCAAATAGAGATTTTTAAGGTTCCGTACCCAAAGGGTAAAACGGGAAACGTCCGCGCCGGACGTTTCACAGAGAAGCTGGCTGGTATAATTTGTGAGATAATGTCACTTGACACGTGACAAAATGCGCGAGTTTGTTGCCCTGTACCGTACCGCGGTACCTAAATACAATCGTCAACAAATGAAGAGCAAATCTTTATCAGATGAACCTGCCCTATCTCAATTCAGTAAGAATCAATTTGGAATGAAAGCGGTGCGCTCGGTCCTTCACGTACTGTATACCCTGAGAAACAATTGCCTGTGACAGCTCGATTCGTCACTGTTTTTATCTAGCGGACATTGTGTTTTATCAAACAAGTTCAATTTGATTAATGAACGAAAATCACATGAGACATTTAATTTAGTTATTGCTCTGTTAAAAACTTAAAAGTAATAAACAAAATGTGTACTGCTATCGTATGTTCTTTATATTCTTAGAAAATCTGTTTAGTTCCTATGTTTTTCTATTCAACAATTCGCGTTTTGGTGGGATTCGTGTTGATTAGTCCCAGAAGTTCCGGTCACCATTATTACCATGCACATGATTTGGTTGTTTTTCGCGCTTCTTCTATGTCTTCTTGGCTTGCTACCACCATCTTATGTAAGTCTTTTAATTTAGCTATTTCCTTAGCTCCCAGCTAAATATTCACTTATCCTTTACACTTCATGCACTAAATGATTTGACTTTGATTTAATATGAAAGTCAATTGCTTCTCTATTCATCATAATCACAATTAGCCTAGAAGTAGACCAGTTCCTAAAGTAAAAAATATTTTAAAATACACAGCATTAAAGAAATTAATGAGAGCGTTATGAAAAGAGCAGAGGTATACCTGCATAAAGACTTTTTCTTTCATTCCACCTCGCTGAAAGCCACAAAGTGGAAAAGCTCGCTGGAAAGGGTGGAAATAAACATAGCGTAAAAAGCATCAAAGCGCAGGGATAAAAGATGAAACCAGAAAATAAAACTTGCTTCACTTAAGCTTGAAAAATTTGTTCTTTTTTTGTTCCAACAAAAAATGCAGTGACACATTGTTAAGTACTCCCACTGCTGGGTAAAAGCCTCCTTCAATGAAATCAAGTCATCACTAAAATTTATAGATACCTATTGGCTTTAATAACCACACTTGCCAAATACAGGTTGGTGATCGATCACAAACCCGGGCTATTCATCGAAAACCCGGGACCTTCGGGTATCGCCGAGCGCTTTGCCACTCGGCCACCAAGGAGAGGAAAAAATATAAAACCTGAAAATAAAACTTAATTCTATTAAGTACTTTACAAAACAAAGAATAAGCTCCAAATAGTTATTCCGTGTTTTGTTCGTGTCATGCAAACGTCATTTCAAATTAGAGTAAAAGAGACAAAACACGGAATAACTATTCGGAGCTTATTCTTTGTTTATTTATAAGGCACTAAAGCTTTATAAATCCGTTCCTTTTTGTGTTCCAACAAAAACTGCAATGACACATTGACTTTTCTAAAAGCGATTGAAAGAAAAGACACGCGGATGGCTCATCTATTTGCGTAAAAAAAGTCAACAAAAGATATGTTTGCACATCCTAGCTGATCGTAAATCTACAAATTCATGTTTCCACAGTAATTAGCGCCCGTGGGTGTGGCATCAATCAGGCGGTGGGAATGAGCTGCAAGGTCAAGACTTTTTTCCTTGGCAATGGCCCAACAGTTGAGTCACGCGCGCTACGTGACATGAAAATCGCAATTACAAGGTGTGGAGAATATTCCATATCAATATTATTGTCTACTAAAGTACAAAAGCCCCCGGTTGAATCAGCCGCGTAGGATTTTGGAATTGATCAGGTGCCTGGATGGGTACCGAGAAGTGAGTGGGCTTACAACTCTGCCACCAAAAAGGACATTTGGTAGTCGACTTTAGAGTTGACGACCCGAACAGTGGTATCTGCGAGTTGTACTCTTAGTGCAACGAGAAGTGAGCGAGCTTCATCATCATCATCTCAGCCAAAAGACGTCCACTGCTGGACAAAGGCCTCTCCCAAGGATATGAGGGGTATTTGCCGTAATCGCCACGCTTGGCAGGCGGGTTGGCGATCGCAGTAGGTTGAGGGTAACCTCAGAGATATGCTGCTGCCCATCCTCTGGAATGGTCCCTTAGTCGGCTTTTACGACACCCACTTACAGCGAGCGAGCGAGCTTACAGCTCCGGTAACCTATCTGGATATTAGGTAGCGGACTATACGTGTCCACGGGGCAACTAGCTCGAGACAAAAGTCTTAAAAGTACCGGATGAAGGATGCGTACCGGCAGCGTGTTCTGATCGACGTTATGATCTGACGTAGATCGTCCCTTGTGCTTGCGTAACGACGTCTGACACCTAACTTTATAACCGTGACTCGGGTATCGGGCCGAGTTCTTTGCAACTCAGCTACCGAGGTATTCACTAAAACATTTTATATAGATCTGCTTTCGTTTATTTTACATCTGATCCTGTCATTAACCACCAACCTACCGGACAGTGGTTTATTTTATATCTTTCTGTATTTTATAGTAAAATGTCAATCCCGGAGCGGCAATTCCAACTAGATACTAATAGAGGCCTGATTCATCAATGCGCTCATAGCCTTTAATGTAACAATGCCATAATCCGTAAGAAATTCCGAAATAGCAACTTCAATATTACGGCACTTAAGCTATCCGTACTTAATCTCAATTCAATAGACAAGGAAAGATAATTCTGCTAACCATAGCTTATAACGTTAAGGTCAACACTAGCAGACCATCTGGCGTCGAGAAAGCCCACATAACTTTATTGACTATTTATGTGAAACATAACCAAGTCAACTTAAGGCAATGCCTTGAAATGGCGAAGAATTCTAATGTCTTCATCGGTCCAGCAGGGAATAAATATTACCTCACGACTGTGCACTTATTAGGTAGCTCCAGCTTTCGAATCGGTCGTGGTAAATAGACAATTTGGTATTTAGCTGAAATCGGTGAATGGTGAGAAATTCCTGGACAATAATACGTATGCCTATTTAGTAATAGACTTGTCGGAACACTTGTTTTAAATCTACATAGCGTTCTAGCACTATTGAAATACCTATCTTCGTAAACTTTATCGACATCATTATTATTATAGAGGCAATATTCGTTAACCGTCGAAAAGAAGAATACCTTTTCTCAGGAATTCACAAATATGTCATCAGACTTTTTTTCTTTAAGTATTGAAATTCGATTTCGCTTGCAAATCTAGCTAATATCAATCTTGAGCAAAAGTGACAATATGTTTTTTGTTATACTTTGCTTTTTGTTGGCTTTTAGAGTGCCGACGATTTGTAAAACCAGACGGATACTAAAGAAACAGTGATATTTGGTAATGCAAATCTATATTTTATTTGCAGATAATTTCCATAATTACCGATAGCTTTAACTGCCTGCGACACGTTTATAAATGCAACAAACTGGTTCAGTTAAACTTGACACAGAATTGAGACGTACTATATGACGACTGCATTTGTATTAAGTATTGGCAAGATAAGATTTATTATCTATTCACTTTAATTAAGGACTAATTCAATTAGCTCTGGGTAAAGGAATAAGTAATGATTAGAAGTTTTATAGTCGGCAATTTAAATAATATGTAACTACATTTACAAATAAAACTTTCGGGTAAGTAAAGGAGACATCCAAAGTTCTCTCAATCAAAACCTTATTATTGCTACATACAATTATTTCGAAAGCAAATGTTGCCTAAATTCAATATGAATTCCATTACTTTTCACATAATAGCTATTTCATTGGACATAAACGTTTATCTTAAACGATTTACATTTGTTACGATGAAAGATTTTTATCGTGGACACAAAGAGAATTATTGTTTGTTTGTACTAGAAAGAAGTGTGACGTAACTCAATATCTACAAAGACATATCCGAATAAAACAAAAACAATACCGAATCTTTCGAATAAGGAAGATGTTGTTTTGATGTAGTTAGAAAATCTATCAATTTAATTCGAAAACAAAATACTATGAAATTTTTTACAGTATAAACAAAAATTGGTAAATCAAAAAGGGCAGACCTAGCACATCCTGCAAGGCTGTAAGAAATCAAAGCTGAATGAACTAAGAAAAAAAAACCAATGACCGGCTTATAACCTTACAAAACCTTATCCCCAGTATTAATAAACAAAGTGTAAGCTTGGAGTAGTTACTCTGTGTTTTGCTCCCGTCATGTAAACTTCATTACATATTAGAGTAAAAGATACAAAACACGGAGTAACTACTCCAAGCTTACACTTTGTTTATTAATAAGCCCCTAAGGGTCTTACAAATAAACAAAGATATTACAATGACCGGCTTATAACCTTACAAAACCTTATGCACCGTATTAATAAACAAAGTGTAAGCTTGGAGTAGTTACTTCGTGTTTTGTTCCCGTCATGTAAACTTCATTTCATATTAGAGTAAAAGATACAAAACACGGAGTAACTACTCCAAGCTTACACTTTGTTTATTAATAAGCCCCTAAGGGTCTTACAAATAAACAAAGATATAATAAGCTCCGAATAGTTTTTCCGTGTTTTGTTTCTTTTACTCTAATTTAAAATTACGTTTACATGACAGGTGCAAAACACGGAATAACTATTCGGACCTTATTTTTTGTTCATTTGTAAGGTAAGTTTATAATTTAATTGTGTGTCAATTACATTTACGTTTGCGTAAATCTAGTCAACCGAGCGTGACTCAGAAAGTCACAAACCAATAGAGACACAAGCGATATTACCAATTAACACGTTATTACTATCGTCGCGCTCGGCGTTACATCACTCACGTCATTGGAAGTGTCTTTATTGATTTGGTCGTTAGAGTTTCGTGTCTGTTTAACATTACTATTGTGTGAGGTTTTCATTCAGAAAATATTTGATATAATAATGAAGTAGCCGTAATAGTAGTAGTTGTAGTAATAGTCCTTGTAGTAGAAGTTTTTTTAAAGAGAGTTTGCTTATTGCCTCAGGCGAGATTTACAGCGTCACCGGATTTTTTTGGGGGCGCGCGAGAAACTATAAGGTTCCTTAAGCCGTGTAAAATGAAACACCATTAGAGGTTTTTTTTTATTTTTTTGCTTTTTTTTTTAGGTTTACTAGATAAATGGCATCACGTACCAGTGCATGTCCCCGTTTCCTTTTCCTTTTCCGTTTCTTCGAGGGGTTCGGATTGGATTGGGATAGTAGAAGTAGAAGAAGAAAAGTCTTGGCTTTGAATTGACGTCCAAAAAACACTTGTTATAGTTAATTTTTAAATAAAACAAACGGGTTGCACTCCGGGAGTGCCGGCAGAAGTGAAAACTTGAATATTAACGTTGTGCATTTTTGATATTTTGGAATGGTAAGGGAATAATTTTGCACGATTTGCTTCAATTATCAGTATAAAAGTACTTACATTTATGTGGTAGAATACAATATTTATTTATTGCGCTATCGTACACAAACATGACAATTTATTCGCGCAAGCGCCCTGCGTCGCCTAAACGAACAGCAGGCATACATTTTCGCCGCGCCGTAGAAAGAGAGGGGGATACTTCCTCTCCTACGCCGCGCCGGCTGTCTACTCTCCATCCGTCTTACAAATTTTCGATCAGGTCACGTGTCCTGACGCGAATTTAACATTTTTTACCCATTACAAAAAAAGTGTACAAAACCGCTAAAGAAGTTTTCACTTCAAAAATTAATGTTGAATTTTGGGGTATAATTATAATTTAGCAACTGTGAATAAATAAATTTCGTTATAGTCTGAAAACTTATTTTAAAGAATTTTAATTTATTTTATAATTTATTCTCATTGAATTCAGCCATCCCGAAACACGCTAGAGTTGAATGTATGAAATTCTGGTTCTATCTATCCCCATAGCAACGTTAGGTACTAAATAGTATACAATAAAATGCGGAAGCGTTCGGCCTTAATCTTCATCTTAGTCATTCAGATATGGTGTTGAGTGGCGATGAGACTGAGGATGGCAAAGAACTTCACGATACAATTCTCATATTCAAAAAATGTCCACTGAAGAACCTCAGCTCACTATAACAGAGCACTTTTATATATCGGCTGTTCATCTCTTTGCTATATATTTCAGAAAGATTTTCTGTTGCCCGAATTTAACGTTTACAGAGTAACTATCGGTATCCCGAACGAGCAAGGTAAACCAACAATTGTCACGTGTAATCGTGATTTGTTCTATCACCACAAAGCCATCTGTTACGGTACGACATTCGTATTCCACCTCTCCGCTTTCACAATAAGGTACACATTCCTGTAAAGAAGCTTTAAAAACATAAGTGTTGGCGAGTTGAACACTGTTACCTATTATAGCTAATCCGGTGGTTGTGTATTGGCAAGTTTACTGCGATACTGATTGATGGATAGGTTGACAAGCGAAACAAGGTGCTCTTAAAATACGGAAAAGGTTTCTAAAATAGTATGCCAGATTGTAATAAATTACTCCGGTGAAGCAATTTGTGACCAATTTACCTTGTTATACTATCGATGTTATCTTTCCCAACTTGACATTTAATTTAATATTAATAGTTGTGAGCGTGTAACAATTAATTTAAACATTAATCATCCGTTCAAAGATCCAGATAAAGATCAATTAACTTTCAAGGTTGTTAAGGCGTCAGATGAAAACGACCAGGTCGCATATCTAATTAAGATCTACGCATGCTCGGTAGCGCTAATGATAATTAAAATAAAAGAAACTCTAAACAATGTTATTGTGTTTCAATTTGAACCAGTGAAGTGTACAATGCCACTATAACAGACAGCCAATTTGTACTGTCAATCAATGAATTGACAGATATTACAAAACGGTCAGCGAACGGCGCCTTTATTTCGTTTTTGTTTACACTCAAAACAAAACACATATAATGGAGAATCCATCGAAATATTACCAAAATATCGACAAGAGTTAGACATTTATTCAGTGGTTGAAGATTCTTGGCAAATTGCGCCTCCATCTTCGGTCTTATCGTCAACCATCAAACGAGATGAAGGCTACCCCGTTGTGAAATAAGAAAAAAAAAAGATTGATTTTATTACTTCCCAGCATCTTCATTTGCTTTTTTATATATCTGAAGGCCTCCAAAATCTAACAGAACATCCAGACAATATTACAGACCATTAAACTACATATTGACAAGATGCACAGTCTTCAATTATGAAACTATATATCCAATCTAATTTAAAGTCAACAAGTGCATGAATTAGATTTACACATTAACAACACAGACACTATGTCTGGTCGTTCGGAATACCACTGCCAGTTTCACTGCCCAGTATGGAGCGCGGCAATTAGTTAAATATGCACACAATTATCCTATCTATATACACCTTGTGATAAATATGCAGCTCAGTCTGTCACAAGTTGGAAAGTAGGTCGGATAAGACCGTCAGACATAGCACCTTTTACCCTACATGGCGCGACAGTTTCCGATATTCAGCGGGCAAGTTTACGGCGCGACTTTCCGATGGCTTTTAGCTATTCTATGTCGATATTATCTGTATTTACCAGATCGGGTGACACCAGAAAGGAGGGTAACGTTTTTCAAGCATTGTGGACGCTACTATATGTCTGAATGCTGAATCAGGATAGCTTGGGAAACTGTATGACAAATCACTATACTACTATAAGAGTATTCGTGATCACAATACCCGATCTTATAGTTTCAAAACCTTCAAGAATATATAACCACATATTTAATAGGATCTCTAGCTATAAATTATAAATGCCGAAGGTGTCCAAATAGTATAATGTCACAGTAATGCGACACCACGAGCGCACGTGGGAAGTTGTCGATAAAATTCTCATCGCAGCAGGTAGTGAGTTACAATTTCATGGTACAGCTTCCGGAGCTATCGTAAATTTAATCGATCGTAAATCTCTCATCGCACTTTGTTTACATATTTGCATGTCGACGTTTTATTGCCGGCCATATCGTTGTTTTGCACTTCACTCTCGCTATAAACCTACAGCACTTAATAAAATAAGCAAATAAATCCAACACGTATACACATTTGATTCTATAATATAATATATATAGCTGTACACAATTATTAAGTCTCGTTACTTCACGTTTTACTATGATTTATAGTTAAATGGACTATTATACTTTAGATAAACCTATAATTTTGTCACCAGTTATTAAGTTTCTAGTATTGCACAAATGTGTAAGATATAAACGCTTTTGCCAATCGGTCAACTAAATCGTTGGCTAATTGGCAAAAAGCCTTTATATCTCGTAACTAATTCATAATTGATTTATTAGTGGAACAAAGATACACTTCTTGTCAAAACAAGGAATTTGTGACTACGGTGTTAAATTAATTGTGCGTTGAGGAAATGGCACAAGGCGGTCCTTAATTCGGCCAGACAATGACCAACTTATTCGGAGCAATTACGTCAACGTTCATCGCACGCTTGTTTTTGTTTCAATAATGAAGTATAGGCAAACGTAAGAGAAGTATTTACATGAAATATAACAATCGGTGAAATCTTTGCCAAGGGATATATGTACAGCCAAATGAAATTATAACATTTAAATGAGATTAACACCTGGAGCAGTTTATTAAAGCTGCTAAAATACTGAGAGACACAAGTTTATACTTAAACATCAAAATGACTTTAATTTTAAAACAACATAAAATATACATACACATTTGGGTCTATCCCTGTTTTCTAGAGGGATAGCCAAGGAGACAACAGATATCCAGTCACTAGCTACGATCCGTTCATAGACCCCACGCTTCGCTGTTTGTAGGTACTTTTACATTGTTTTTCTTTAGCATTTTCGCCGTTTTGATCTATGTACATAAGCTTTATCCAAGTTTCTACATTGGCCAATCTAGTGAGATTAGACACATACACACACACAGACACACACATACACATACACACATAGAGGTGTTACGAGGAAAGGCCAGAGCCTAGCAGTTGAACACATACCACTAATGAAGATGATCAGCTGAAAATATGGAATAATATTTCCTTTGGGCATTCAATTGCGAGTGTATGTTGTACAGAAATGGATTTAGGCATTTAAGTCTTAATAAACATGTTTCAGAAGTACCCGTTACTCATATTACTAAAGAGCAAAAAATTATAAACTATTATGTACAACGCTCAATCACAATGAGTGCCTGCAAAAGCCTAATGCTTGATTAACGAACGTTATTGAACAGATTAACGGTATCGGCGATTTGCACTAACTGTACTTAGTACAGTTAAAAAAAATAAGAACCAGGCACATGCACGATTTACCCAGGGTGTTACGACCGCCTTTGGTTGCTATATTCAATCTCTATCAGAACCTATTTACAAGCTCGTTTATAAAAAAGGACAACATTTTCCTTGTTCACCCAAAGCTTACCAGAAATAGATGTTTTCTCCAATTTGGGAATGAAAAAATTAACAAGATATCTTGGACTTAAGTAGAAAAAACGTATTCAAAAACATTTCGATCAATCACATCGCATTACATCACGCCAAATTCATTCGTAGTAACTAGTAACGCGATGGTGTGATAATTCATTGAACCGTCGAGAAGAGTGATACTAGTGATGTAACTAGGCGCTATGGATCGCTGTGATCCGTATAAGTAAATGTTTATATAATTTTTAACGCAAATTTAGTTGCGAACATATTACAAAAACACAAATGTTGAAAAAATTTCCACGAGCAGGGTTTGAACCTGCACCCTTCTGACATACCGGGTCAGGTGCTCTTCCAATTGAGCTATCGTGGTTCTAACCAGCCCGCCGAAATTATTCAACACTATTTACTTTTTACTTTGAAAGCCAAAGGCGCCCATTTAATGTTAACAACTACCGTCATTAACATCCGATCATAATATTTTTACAAATACTAAAGATCAGTTAAGAAGTAGGCAAGCTATTTATAAATGTTTATATAATTTTTAACGCAAATTTAGTTGCGAACAAATTACAAAAACACAAATGTTGAAAAAATTTCCACGAGCAGGCTTTGAACCTGCACCCTTCTGACATATCGGGTGAGGTGCTCTTCCAATTGAGCTATCGTGGTTCTAACCAGCCCGCCGAAATTATTCAACACTATTTACTTTTTACTTTGAAAGCCAAAGGCGCCCATTCAATGTTAACAACTACCGTCATTAACATCCGATCATAATATTTTTACAAATACTAAAGATCAGTTAAGAAATAGGCAAGCTATTTATAAATTTTATTAAGTTAAATTTCATTAAGTTTGTAAAAATATTATGATCGGATGTTAATGACGGTAGTTGTTAACATTAAATGGGCGCCTTTGGCTTTCAAAGTAAAAAGTAAATAGTGTTGAATAATTTCGGCGGGCTGGTTAGAACCACGATAGCTCAATTGGAAGAGCACCTGACCCGGTATGTCAGAAGGGTGCAGGTTCAAACCCTGCTCGTGGAAATTTTTTCAACATTTGTGTTTTTGTAATTTGTTCGCAACTAAATTTGCGTTAAAAATTATATAAACATTTATAAATAGCTTGCCTACTTCTTAACTGATCTTTAGTATTTGTAAAAATATTATGATCGGATGTTAATGACGGTAGTTGTTAACATTGAATGGGCGCCTTTGGCTTTCAAAGTAAAAAGTAAATAGTGTTGAATAATTTCGGCGGGCTGGTTAGAACCACGATAGCTCAATTGGAAGAGCACCTGACCCGGTATGTCAGAAGGGTGCAGGTTCAAACCCTGCTCGTGGAAATTTTTTCAACATTTGTGTTTCCGTATAAGTAAATTGTTTTAACTTTAAAGCGAATATAACTACTATTGAAATTTTTACGACATTGTATAAAGTTTTCTTGATCTTGCCTTGTGTGGCATTTTCTCATGCATAGTAACACGTACGGAGATTAGGCCTTAACCACCTCACCATACCAGGTAAGTTAACGATTGGTTTTTATCTTAAGATAAAGTAAAAGTACCCTTTCGAACAAGAATGAGTTTGAGATAATTATATATTTAAATTTCGTCATCCATCCAGGAGTTTGTAATGCCGGGTGCATAGCAAATAGCTACTTATTTTTTTTTTATTACGTTCGGCCTCAAAAGCTCGGATAGCAATTTTCATGTTCGATCCAAAGTTGCACTATCGCCACTTGGACATTGAGTCCTTATTTTTAAAACCTAAGTAATTATTTTAAATATTTGCAAATAAGGTTTCAAAAATATTGCTGTGTTTAACGGCTTATCAATTCTACGACATACCATCATTATTGTTACTATATCAAACTTGAGAGGTTTCCAAAAACATCAAGAAAGTTAACTTTCAGAAAGTTTACTCAAAAAGTTTTATGTTTAAGTTATATGGTCGTATGTTAATTTGAATTTATCTTAAAATTTTAAGTTAAATTCACATTTACGACCACTATACAAACAAGCTGCAGTTACAATTTACATTCGGACATTTGGCATAGTACCGTTTCGGTTGGCACCGGCACGTCCCTAGTGAAAACCATTGTGCCAAGTTCACTGACACCGTGCCATCATGATTCATAGCCAACCACTATCATCATTTATCTCCAACACCATAGCATGGGCAACGGCAAAAAACCTAATCACTTTTAATGATGTTTTTCAGTACATGCCCTTAGCTTTTTGCGATATTTTTTTATGTTTTCAAGGTTGGTTTCGTGACAATGGACGCACGGGCACGCTCTTTGTACAGCGCGGTTTGTTTTGCTGGTTTTAATTTGTATAGATCGTGAATTGAGCTGGTCAAAAAAAATTGTTTACAATCTGGCACGAAAATAAACTAAACATTTGAAGAAAACAACCTCTGATTTTACGACTTAATGTTATCTATTGTTAAGGTAGGCAGTAGTGGAGGCATCGGTGCGTAAGCTTTTTGGCTCCCCCCTCGTTTCTATTAGCAACAATTGTGACAAGAGGCTATATACAGAAAAAAATGGATAAATAGTACTTTCCTCAAAAAAGAAAATGAGTTACAAGTAGCGGGAGCAAAACACAAATCCCAAATCCAATTTCTCTGCACAGTGTTTACAATATCTCTAGAGCTTATTAAAATCACGAATTCGACAATGTTGCTCGAGATTTATGATGTGTTACCCAAAATTTTGAGACTGAAAAATATATTTCTCTTTAATGTTTACCTGATTTCGCTCAACGGCTCGAAATCTAGAAGTAATGGTTACGTTAATACCTATACCGTATCTCATTTCATTTCATTCCGATTCTAATGCTTATACGTATGCCTTAGAAACGGAAAGTGAAAATTGTGATGCAGCTATAAACAGGCGAATTAGAAGGCAATTTAAATATCCATTCACAAGTTCCAAGGAATAACGTGGTAAATTGCCAGTCATTTAAGTTTCACCGCATTATCTTGTATAGGCATAACGGATTAGTTCGAGTGTGTGCAGAAAATAACATTTTGCATTCGGTTCCTATCAACATTAAACCGAATAGACATATATGTGGGTAAAAAGTTGCTGTTTTCCCTGCTGCCTTCAATAATACTGATCAGTGGGCCTTTTATTGACCCGGGGAAATTTGTGAACCAAATGCCCGCGCAACTGGAGAGACCCGCAGGGTATGTAAGAATAAGAATAAGAAATTTTTTATTTGGTGCACAAACAACACATTGAGAACAATAATATCAAATTCCTTACATCTAGAATAGGTATTATAATCAAATATTTAAAAACTAACAGGTAATGCAGCCAAAATGGTCGCCACTCAGCATGTGTCATGGCGAGCCATGACGCTGGTTTTCAGTGGAAACTAGTGAGAGAGATGCTACTTAAATTAACATAACTACTTTATACATAAAATTCACAATTACGTCTTATTTCAATTTTAATTTTAATTGCGTCCAGTTTTAGTACAATCTGGCAGAAAAGAAAACAAAAGGAATATCCTTCCCTACAAAAACATATATCCTACATAACATATATACATAATACATATTACATATATAAAAATAATTTACATATATTAATAATTGTATGTAGGGCTAGCCAGCCGCTAGAGACTTTACCACTTTTCTTTATTGATAGTTACTAAAATGACTCCGCTCTATCTAATGTTAACCAGAAGCAGAGTCCAGATTCAAGGATAGCTAGTGGAGCAGATTAAGTAAGCCTCACTACTGCCGTCCTCAAGTTGCTTCGTCGCACCTCATTTAAAGGACCCCAACCCACGGACGAAATACGTGTGCTGGGAGAACATTTCAATAACATTCAGAAACGATTCAATAAATTTCTTAATAAACTTATGTACGTATGTAATATTAACAGTAGTAAAGTTGAACAAGAAGAATGACCCACGAACCACCAATCTCCCAAGCAGTGTGTGCCAAACAATGAGAAGAGCCGAGTCACGACGCGCGATGCGCCTTGCGATTGCCACTAACAGCCTCGCAAAGTGTGAAATATCACGGTTCAGCGGTTAACGCTGCGAAATGTGTGTGTACATTCAAATTTGACCCGCCCCGGTTGTCCATCAGTTAGGTCATTAGTCTCATCATCAGAAGTATCGGGTTCGATTTAAAATAGTACACAATCTGATCGGTTTCGTTCGTGGCGGATGTTAGGTGTTCTTAGACGACACACTGAAACAATGCACCAACTTTCGTCGAATATTTTAAGACTATAATATGACTTACGAATCTGAAGTGTTGATATAGATAAATTTATGTCTTTATCTTGAATTTGCTTGCTTTCTTGCTCTTAATACACGATTGTATAATTTTGACTCGATCATAATTATTTTCGAAAACACCACTAAAAATTACTATTGTTGAAATAACAACAAAAATTAGTTAATTTATATGCTTGAAAACCACTCAAATATATTGATAACATCAATATTCGTAATTAAGTTGCTGCATATTTTGATAACTAATACCAATATTTTTTTTTAAATACTTTTTAAGTTTAACTGTTTATTTGCGGTCTATATTGTCGCAGGCGCTACGTATTATCGACCTTATGCCAGCGTCAGTAAGGATCAGCCTTTTTGAATGTTCACTAATCGAGGTGTCGTTTTAATCTGCCTAGATAGGTTCTACCATCTCATGTAAGGCTTTCACAACAATAATGTAGATGGATGGATGGATGAATGGATGTGTTCCTTAAACGTTGTAACTTAAGCCTCTTCATTGCTAGACTGAAAATACTCTTTATGGATAAGCATTTACCTGTAAACGTTAGAATACCACAATATTGTTGTAGTTGTTTGTAAAGGTGACATATTAAGATAAAATGGTGGTAGCTAGCCAGATATACTTAAAACACTTTAACAAACTGAACTTAAAGCTATAAATACCATTAAGGTAGAATTCAGCAGTGTTCGTGCAAACGTGTCCTCTTGGTATTAAATGAGCTAAGTCTGTCCTGACCTTTTAATTAAACTTTATTATGAGAGAGCATCTAGTTACCAGATTCCAGTTATTTCCAAGCGTTCACTGAAGTGGTATGGGAATTGGTATTTCATGTCTTGCGATGCTTCAAAGATTATTCATAGCTCACGTAACTTTGTTACGTTCTATTCTTGCTGACTTCTGAAGTGTATGATTGTAACAGTAATAGTTCCTAGTAGTAGTTATTACATTTTACATTTTCATACTAAAATTACTTTAAAGTTTTAATGAGAATGTCGAGATCTAAAATTAGTCTGGTATAAAATACAAAAGCTATTTGTGATCAATAATTTAGGTTTAATTTACTCAGGTCAGAAACGAATGATGGAAGGCCCCTAAGCTTTCAGAAACGCAGACTACTTTTAAAAACAAAATGAAAACTATATATATGTTTTTTATAATGTAATTTAGCCTGTAATTTGAATGTAGAATAAAGGATTTAATAATTTAAACTATAGCAATTGGCGAAGTGTAAGTCCAGCAGTGGGCAAAGGAGGACAAAGCATTAATTTTGCATACCTCAATATAATTCTTGGACCCATAAGTCTTAATGTCAAACTTGGAACAGACAATAGAAACGGCAATGCGCGTGCGCGTCGGATTATACGTTCTGACACGTCCGCATGCGTATCTGTCGAATGTCGCTTGTAATCACAATGACGCGAATTTACGGCTTAATTTGGACAGTCTGGCTATTGACTTTGAATTTGCATTGTATCCTAATAATATTTAAATTAACTTTGATTAAATCCTCTTAGACTTTAAAGGTAATAAGCTGCTCAGCTCGAATGGTCGCCTTCCTGAAGTGTCTCAGTAAGAAGTCTCTTTCCTGAATCTTTGACAAACTCGACTAACCAGTCGATGACTAAAATAATACTTTTGATCGTGTATCGCGTTAGACTTACAAGAAATGTCCTTTGTGATGTTTTATTGGAAAGTTACTTAGTAAGTTAGTTAATACACATCCATGAATTCCATTAAAACCTAGATGTCTGCACAAGTAGAGGAGCGGACATAATTGACGAAACCACAAATGACGGAAAAATTTGTTTTCAAACCGATCTATTCAAAAAATTATGCGGTAGAAAACCAATGTGGCGTCAGAACTATCAACAATTTCGAAAGCACCACCACATACATTACGTTACAAAATCTGTTTCGTCACACGTTCAATTCCTATAAATTACGAATTTCACCGGATAATTACGGTTTTTTTGTTATCCGAAAACGATTTGAATTGGCATCTATTACGATGGTGATAAAGTGTAGAATGGTGAGGTATGGTAATGGGTAATTTTCCGTTTTGTGTGAGGGCGAACAATAGAAATGTGTAATGACCGAGTGTGGCCACACGAGAAGTGGCCGGTCGATGTGTCGCAATGATGTATTATTGAAAAACATGGTCAAAGGGAATAATAAAGAGAGAAAAAATATGTTTCTAAAATCCAATTTACATTTTTTAATATCCTACACAAACTTCAAACTTCTAATTCTTTCAAACTAATCAGCCAATTTTTAAGGTATGCACAAGGGAAATGCGGAGATCTAAACAGTTAATAGAAAACATTAAAAAACAAATTGACAAAATAGTAATATTAATAGCATGATTTAACATATCGACTTTGATTTATAAACGTACCGTAAAATTGAAATCGTTGTCATGCCCTGAGCAGGTAAAAGCTTTTTGTCTTCGACAAACTCTGAAACCTTATAAAAAAACACCTGTTCCACACATTTTGGGTGTGTTGGTATTATTGTAATGTTTGGAACAGCGGTTTTCTTAAACTACTTAAAATTCGGTATAATATAGCCTATATACATATACTCGTATACCCTACCCTACTCATACTTTGAAAAAAAAAGTATTTAAAAAAGTAAGTAAGTATTTTTACTCTAAATCGAATTCAATACTAGTAGTCGCCCGCGACTTCGTTCGCAAAGACTACACTATCTCACATAAACCTGTTACCGGGATTAAAAGTATCCTATGTCCTTGTCCGGGTCATGGTCTGTCTATGTGCAAAGTTTCATCCAAATCCGTTCAGCCGTTCTTGAGTTTTGCGCTTAGCAACATTCTTTTTTATGTATGTATAGATAGATAATATACCACAGTAACGTAGTAATACATAGTCTTAAAATTTCCAAGATTATTCAAGTTCAATGAACTTTTAAGGAGTTACGAGTTAATCTGAGGCTTTAAAGTCTGAACTTTAAAGTTTGAGAAGAGTTAACGACAGCTTTCCCCTACAAATCAGAAAATGAAAATCAACTCGGCCTATTTGAAAGCGTGAAACGTATTAAAATCTTATAACGATTCAAACGAACTTCATTCTAGACTCTAGTTTAAGAATATAAAACCTTATTCATTGCTATGAAAATCTCTACAATTTGTGACGTATAAAATCGCAATCTTATCGAGCGATAGTCGTGCATCGAGCCACCGGAGGTCTTCAGCATTCAATGCGAATTTTCTCTCGATTATAAATTACGATGGAAATTGATTTTATCATTACACGCACCTGAACATCGATTTATCATGAACTGACAGTGGCCATGTTTACAGTAACTATGATGGATTAGATAAGACTAATAAAAATAAATGTCTCATAAATAAACCAAAAGGAAAAAAATATTACGATTCCTCATTCAAAACAAAATCTGACACCACATAATTTTTACTCACGAAAAACAAAACAGAAACGCCAGAGTTCATTGCCCCACCACGTGGTAGGCGTAAACAAATAGTTTCCATGTATAAATTGATAAATACAGGCAGGAAACCCTTGAGATGTTTTATATATAGATGGTATTATATTTATATACAGTGTGTGGTGTGCAGACGCAGCGGCGCGGCACGCATGCGCGAATGTTTATATGAGTGGACACGGACTTAAAGCTAATTTCGGTTCGGAGAAACAACTTGGGACCGCTTTCACCGATTCCTTTTTTACGATTGCTCCCAAAAAGTTTGATGTATAACGTAAACAAAACATACAAAATGGAGAATTATTTTAGAGGTATTCAAAGGACTTTGGTGTTGTGTGGTATTTATTTATCTGAAGATTTACGATACGTCATTTGTTCAACGTTAAATAAAATCCTACTAATATTATAAACGCGAAAAATTGTAAGTATGGATGGATGTTTGTTACTCGTTCACGTAAAAACTACTGAATGGATTTGGATGAAATTCGGCATACATATAGTTTATAACCTGGATTAACACATAGGATAGTTTTTATCCCGATATTCCCACGGGAACGGGAACCACGCGGGTGAAACCGCGAGCGGCCGCTAGTACATAATATTTATGTTGTACAACCGCCGCTTTGGTCCAGTAGTTTGTCCATCGGTCTCCGATGAGCCTCAGAGATCCCGGGTTAGATTCCCAGCACATATTGTACTCAATATATTTGATAGTAGGATTTCCTGGCATTCTACCAAGTCTTTAGTTACAAAAACTATGTTACTAGCATTGTTCGTGTCCCGAAATTTTGATTAGACTATTCTTCAGTATGAGATGAGATAAGATATAAAAATAAGAAAAATAGTCAATCCCTCAGTAGATAAGGATTTCTGACAAAGTGCACTTCCACCCCGGCCTTTTCATCATAATTTACCATCGGGTACACTTTAAAACTTTCGCGTTCTATTGTTAACAAAGACATTTAGACGGGGATTAACCACGGCCGTTGTATCTCGGTCGAAACGTCGGGTATAAAGAAGGCATGAAACCTTTTACTAATTAGTTTGCGTTAATCCCCGTTTAAATTTCTTTGTTACCATCGAGTGACCCAGAATTGCAGAAGTTGCTAAACTTTCAATATCGCAACCAGTACATGATAACCGCAACGACATTGAGCTCTGCAAATATCATAATATATAATGCCTGAGAGAATAGGGCCCGCCTATATCTATATATCAGTAACTTAATTCCTCCAAAATAACTTTACCAATCCACGCAGTCACGCAATCTTCATTCGCAATATTCTCGTTCTTACCTGTAAACAAAATAACGCGATTAAGTAAAATCTCATTAATATCAACAGTGATGGCGTGTGATATGAACCGCCAGCGCCATCACGTGATGCGTAAAAGCAGTTGGCAGTCTTCGTTACATTATTAATAAGATTATTGACAGTTGCAACACCCCACACGTTTTGGTACTTCGTAAACATTGACAAAACACGTGCAACTTTATCCGTGGGTTGACTCGCCTACTGATATGTACGGTTTTTTTACGGAGTTTTTTATTGAAGGGCCTTCTTTATTAGTTTTTTGTTAATTTTTTAATCCCACCGGTGATCTCGAAATTAAAAGCGACATAAATACACTATAAAATATCATAATTTTTGCCTCCTTACATATTTCATTATTTAAATTTTTGCATTCACAATACTATAATGTAGTAGTGTGTATACTATCTTGTATATTATGTATAACTTGTAATTACATATTTCAATTTGATTATTAAGATACCGTTCGAGAATTTTCGGTATCAAAAATAAGTTACCGGTGACTTTGAATAAGAGAAAAGGAGCATTTTTAATTGATCATAGATAGCGTGAGAATTAGTCTACTGCCACGTCGCGTCGTGTACAGTGTGTTTCGGACTTTAGAATGCATAGCCTAGGTTTGTGATCATGATCACAACACAAGTCCGCATTTGGCAAGTGTGGAGTTCAAGTCAATACTATCAATTGTAGCGATGATATGAATACAATGCCCATTAGTGGAACAGTATATAAACTAATTACTACTCTATTTCTGGAGATCTACCACGTAGTGTGTATGTGTTGGTCGTCTAGATATTTTTCCTCTATCGTGCTATTAGCATCAGCTCCGTGGGAATTAGAATGCGCAGAGCAACAGTGCGCATATTAATAGCGGATAACTGTTGCACTTCCTGGTGGCATGGTGCAGTCAGGGCAGTGCCGCTACTAGCGCCAGCCCGCTGCAGCGGAAGGTACAGTCTCTATCTTAGTTGTACTGTTATTTGCTTTTCTTTTTGGAAAAAGATTGATGTTGTCTACCTTTGGACTTTACAGTGTAAACGAATTTTGTAGGTAGCGAGAACCTTACAGGGTTCCTCGAGCCGTGTGATCGAAACATCCTTAGGTTTGTAGAGAGCATGGTATCATGCATGTGTGTCCCCGTCTCCTACTGGATTCTTTGAAGCGTTCGGATCGGAGGAACAACTCCAAGGTACCTCTAAAGGCACGGACCTTGGCTCGTGTTGACCATCAAAGTGTTAGTAGTAGATTTGCAATGCAACTAAATGATCAAACAAGGGGCAGCAGATGGCAAACGATCCAGCGGGTCAGATGGTAATCAATCACCGCCCCATCCAGGACTTCCTGCGTTGCGTTCTTCTTGTCTTCTTCTTCAGCCTACAACCACCCAGTGCCGAGCCCAAACCTTTTGAATCAGTGCCCAAACCTTTGAACCAAAGCTAAAGTTTACAGGCAGGTTAATTTTTCATTCAACCAGACTTAGGCTTATTCGACCATTGCATTAAATAGAGATAAGACAAGATTTTTAGAAATTGCTTCGGTAATACAGGTGTTCACGCGAACGAAGCGGATATTCGCATTATTATTATTACTGCTTTTTCTGAAACTAGCGTACTTAGGATGTTGAGCGGGACGTCTGGCTCATATGTTCAGGTCAAAGTAAACTTTAACTAGCTAGACGAAAAGCAAAAGCATTCGCTGGAACTCCAGCCCTTATCCTTTCTATACTGACAAGAATTTGCAAAATGGGAGTAAACGGCGTCAATTATTGCGAAGATCAAGATCCACTGTCAGGTCACCAAGCTATCACATTAAGCAAATAAGGTACTACACTTCTCACATCTTAAAAAGGTCATATGTCGACATAAAATACACTTTAAATTTACCGTTATTCCGTATCTACGATGTTTATCTCGGTCGCAAGAGATACTGTTCACTTGCTAAGATATATCACGTAGTTAATAGTTCATTTTCAATCACTTGCATATTATAAAGTATCTGCTAGCCAACACTACCGTTTTACCGTAAGTCAAATTTAATGATACACTCCGCAATTTTGTTATCTCCTGGGAATAAGGGTCACATTTTAAAATCATAGATGTAAAGCATGTTATTATCGATGCATATCGGATGTTGCCGTTTATAAAAGCCTTTATTTCAACGATGTTAAAGACTGTTCTCCTTTGTTCGTATGTCGAGTTTGTCTTGAGGGCTGGAAGACTGGACGTGCATATCTTTTGATCTCACTGTGTATGGCGTGAATTCATTAGCTCGCTCTGAATGTGTGTAAGTAGGACGGAAGCTTAATGCATAATTCAGCGTGATATCTAGCTAATAATAGCTCACTCTGTCGGCTACTTGTGTACGTATTTAACTATTTGTTTTGTACCTTAATTGTGTAGGTACCTACTATGGGTAAACGTGACGGGCGTCATCAGCGCTGATTACTAACATTGTGCAATGTCTCCGTCATTTCTGTGGACAATGTTCTCACGAACTCTCAGGTAAGTATAATTGCTGTTCTTCTGTTGTTTTCTTTGTCAAGGAAGTTAGATCTGGTCGTTTAAATTTTGCATAATGATTCCGTATCATTTTGTAAAGATCGGAAGAAATAACTAAGTATCAGATCACACTTTACATAATATTGTATTCTTTATTGTTTTGTTATTCTTCTAGGGGTAAGTACTTGGCCTTCATCTCAACGGTTTTTAAGTAATGATAAAGCACTTCATCCGGAATCCTCCGAACTATTAAGGAACTGGCTATCCTATAACTAAAGTGTCATAACACAAAAATTAATGGTATTAACATAATAATGTTAATACCATTAATTTGTTTACGGCGACATACCTATTTAGACAAGATTGTGGCAGCAATCCAGAGTAAGGACACATTACAAGCCTGGTATAAGACAAACAAACCTGCCCCCCGACCGCCTAACCGATTGCTTTGAGTACGCGTATAGGTAGTTTATGACGTCATCTTCCCACCTCGCACCGCCTATGAAAGCAATATCAAAAGCTAAAGGCTATAGCTTTCGATATCTCTCATAGGCGGCACGAAACGATAAGATGACGTCATAAACCACACACGAAGTCAAAGCGATCGGTTAGGCGGGCGGGCCCCTGGTTCCCCATTAGGAATTAAAGCTGGGAAACTTGTGTGATACCTTATGTTATGACTAGACCATCAAAGCGAAAACCAACTAATTCTATAAAATACGCAATTCTCCACAGCCTTTCATAATAAAACGGACATAGGAACCGGTCTATTCCCGTCTGACAAAAGTGCAATAACGCGGAAACGTGTAAGAACTTTAAAAATAGACCAGCGCACGCCGCCGCCGCACTGGAGTGCACTCGAGGAGTCTTTGTAGTCGTTTTATCTGCAGAAGCTCTTGAATACAGCCGCCAGCTTGCAGACTGGGGGATCTTTCACATAATGGGATGAGCGGACCGACTTTGTGTACCTGTACGGTTATAATGAAAGCGGGTGTTTAAAAAATTGAGAATAAGTCTACTCTACTTACGAGTTTTAGTACTCTATTGTCAGAATACAAATCTGTCGAAACAAAAATCTGTCAAAACGGAAAAAACTCACTTTAAGTAGTGTAGGACGCCCTCAGACTAGGTGGAACTATGATCTTCGCAAGGCGGCTGGCAAAAGCTTGATGAGAGTAGCCGCGGATCGTGCTTATCAGTGGCGTGCATTTGGAGAGGCCTATGTCCAGCAGTGGACATGTGTAGGCTGATGATGATGATGATGATATTGAAACTTTAAGATACTTTAGTATTCGATGTTAAAAGGTGTATTAATGATTAGTTAAGAATGTTTCTTTTTTAGATTCTTACCTAAAATTTAAAAAGAAATAGTTTTGTTTTTCAATTAAAATACAGCCGCTTTTATTATTTTCATTTGAAAACTTTATATACTTTTAGGTTTGAAAAGGTTACCTAGCCAAAAGATTTCATTTTAAGCATTGAAATCGTGAAATAAACAAATCCAGTCACTTAATTGAGCAAAAATGTAATAGACCTTTAACGCATTTAATTACGGCAGCTCTTTTATCAATGCAATCCGCATACGCAAAATGTGCAAAGAAGCAGAAATGCACTTCTAATTTTAAAAATTAAAAACAGCCGCGTTCTCTCTTCCCTCGGGGTGCGCTCGAGAGCTTTTGTGCCTGTCTCTATGGAGGCTCTTCAATGCAGTCGACAGCGTTGAGGGTGCGAGAGGACATGGTGAAGCTAGAACACGCCGGGGTGAACGAACTCGGTTAAGGTAGGTCGGGAATGGAATAAATTTCGAATAGGATTTTTTTTATATTCACATTTACAACGACTGACTTTTTCCTAAGGTTAGTTAGGCTTTATATTTAGAAACTGTATGTTTATGTTCAAATTAGTTTAAATACCAATATAATTAAGTTGTTTTAATATTAATAACTCAATTATAGGTTATAGATAAATATATTCACCTTTGCCCAGCAGTGGGACAGTAGTATAAACTATGACCACTATCATGATGAGTTAGTTAATAGATTTTGCTTTCACTGTTTTGTGCATCACAATAAAATTAGATAGGTATCTCGCCATATCGTATTGATCATCAAAGTTACCATAATAATACTGCCGCGCAATTTATGAACGCAGTAAAGAACATGTGACAGTTTCGAGAAAATAGATCGTAATGTCAGCACCTCAAATATCACAATCGTAAACACAGTAAGTGGTACTTACTGCGTTCGTAAATTGTGCTACAGAATAAATATATACATTAATTCTTGCTTCACATATGAACAGAACGCGTAATTTTGCATAAGTACCTACAATATAAACAAGTAAAGTACTTATGCAAAATTAAACTTCCTTTTCACCTTGATCCTTGTCGATGGATTAAGGGCTCTACACTATTTGGCCGGATTACGTTGTTATTACGAATGTAAGGTTTGCTTAATCGGACTAAACTGGATTAGCCCTTTTGACGTCAGGCCCACATTAGGGCTTCCCTACCTACCTTTATTAGGTGCAACTTAATTTGTGTTATATCAATTAACACAGTTCTACAATATAATTTTATTTTCATATCTTTAAGGTACTTAGTTTATATAACTTCTGTCTCCTAAGAAGGATAGGAAGTGATGGGAGAAGGAAAATGTCTAGCAAGCAATTATAGCTTGATATTTCCTCTCATTTCTCAATGCAAATTATGGCTGATTTTGTTAAAAAAGACAAATAATAGTTTTTCAGTATAAAAACAAACTATAGTCCAGCACGTTTTGAATTAACAATCGTTAGGCTTCTTAAATAATTTACATAACAAATGCCATAATTAATCATAATTAATCATAATTATTACGTAAATACAGAAATAAAAAAAGAAGCTAATATCAAAGACTCTAGAATCGTGCGTGGGCTTTGGCACCGACAAGGAGGCGTTTTCAATTTACGACGTAATCAAATTCATAAATTAGTAATTACTGGACTCCGTTATGAAGCCGTTATATAATTATTTAATTTGACGGTGTCTTCATAAACACATAATGACTTCATTTATGGGCTGGTAGGCTTTCAGTGATAAACACAGATAGATCATATATCACTATAATATATGTTATATCATGACTTTCCCCCATCATCATGAACAGCCTTTTGAAAGATAGCATAATTATTATAGGAAGATTTTTTCATACCCTTAGCCGTTATTTTATGACATTAAAAACGGCGAACGAGCTACTGTGGTTAGCTACCTGATGGGAAGTGGTCATCGCCGCCCACCGAACGCGGCGTGAGGAGGCAACTTGTGGGACAGCATGGCAAGGGTGACTGATGCTGGGTCGTTTTCACGCTGTACCAGTTGGCCTTGGCGTCTGGACTCCATCCGATGGCATAGTAACATTCATGATAGCTAATTTGTAGCCTAATCTGAATAAATTATTTTAAATTTTATTTTCACTTAACATCAAGTAGAATAGAATCAATTCGCATGCTAGTTATAAAAAAAAAAACATTTGCACCATCCGAGGAACTGCATAATGCGTTGCCGACTTTAAGAGCCCTATGCTTGTTGAAGAGTCTATCCCGGTGGTGTTTTAATCCACAAGGAAGCCTTGTGCCCCAGCTGTGGGGACATAAGATGGAGCTGGTGATAATAATGAAAACCTCATGTTATATGGAAATACCTATGAGGATGAGGGAAGCCCGTACCCTACATATAAGTCTGCAGATATATAAAAAATAATCTTGATAAAAGAAATCCTTGGAAATATGTTCTTCGTTACCACAGCAAGTGGGCTAATGGTTAACTATAGACTGACCGATTTGGAACTATGGGGTAACTTTGTAAACAATTTACACGTGCGCGTACGCAGCGTGGCAGTGCATATATTCCAAAGCACGTTTAGAACGAAGCCATGCAGCGAACATCCACTGTAGGTCGTTTTTAGATAATTTTATATAATCAAGCTAAAGGTAATTATAATATTATTAATTTTTTTTCGTATCTGATATATTTTCATTTGGCTACCTGCACCGAACGAGCAAGTAAATGCGCCATCGAGTTTCTAAATCAGTCAGGATAAAATAATATTTGAAATAATGGGGTTTTATAGTTACTATAAGAATAAAATTATTTATTTCAATAGAAAGTCCTTACTTAATTTCTAAAGCACAGTATGTGAAGAAAGAACATGATAGTCTGTAATCTCTGTAGGTCGTCTGAAACGGAGAGATCACAAAGGTGAACTCAATGTTACCTTGGAGAAAAGAACATTAATAACATCAATTACAGCAGAAGAAGCTATAAATAGTACAAAGCCGTAAGTATTTATCTAAGCAAAACAGATTCGCGAGTTTGGCAAACAAGAGTTTTATTTAACATTTTAATTTTATTGCTTTTGAGATTAGATAAAAAAAGTTAAGTAAGAAGCATATTATACTATCCCACGGCTGGGCAAAGGCCATGCATCGTTGAAATCAAGTCATCAGAAAACTCTAGAAAGTATTATACTTACTCTCTTTTTTTCCCTGCAATCTACTTGAAAACTGTTGCCTCTCACAATAATAGGTAAAAGTACTTCAAAAAGCCCTTTGAAGTCCTCAGCCCGTATTGCCATTGCAATTCACCCTAGTACTCATGTAAGTACTATAACAATACAGCCCTTATACAATAAAAGTGGAATGGCAGGCTCTCAAAAGTTGTAATTTTGATGATGATAGTTTAAGGGCTGTTACGATATTCTCTGATTACATTACTATGAAAGGGCTCACAGCTTCAAACGCATACAATTTGGAAACCCTAAATATTAAAACTATATACATCGCATAGAGGTTATGTCATGCAAAAAAAGCATAAAGAGATTTAGCCATAGCCGCCCTTGCTGGCCGAATACCGGGTGGTGGTTAACGACTGCGTTGTTACAGCAACAGCCGGGACCAACGGCTTAACTTCGTGTGTTCCGTCCTGGCCCGACCACGGCGCCAAAAAAGGTTATGGTTTTGTGTGCAGGCTGTACAGGTGTGTACTTTCATGTACCCGAGAGAAAAAACATAGTACCTCAGTAATTCACCAGATATACCACATTTTTTGTGGCCGGGACCAAACGTATGTGACCCAGCCAGGCCACGCTCATATCTAATAAACTAGGTAACTTTATATTATTATTTAGGTATGTGATGATTGTACGCATCATGTACTTTCGACAACAAACCTTTTTTTTTAAATGTATTTGATAGACTTTATTTAAGGATCAAACTTTGTGTCATAAAACGCCTGACCTGAATGTTAGAGCAAAAACCTCTAATAGTTGATGCAGGTTTGTAGTACCCCCAAGGACAATAAAAACAAAGATTTGTAGGTATAATAAAATATAATTTGAGACCATGTGAGACACTTAATAAAAATAATTACTTAAATGTCGAATTATATTTGTATGAAAAAGAAAAATATGAAACTTAACTACACTTATATGCCATTTGATTATTTATAAAGGTATGTGCGTGCGTACGTAGATAGATAAAGGGTATGAAATTGAACAATGACACAAAGTTTGATCCTTAAATAAAGTCTATCAAGTACCTTTTTTTTTTTTTTAAAAAAAGGCATGTTGTCGGAAGTACATGATGCGTACAATCATCACATACCTAAATAATAACATAAAGTTACCTAGTTTATTAGATATGAGCGTGGCCGGGCTGGGTCACATACGTTTGGTCCCGGCCACAAAAAATGTGGTATATCTGGTGAATTACTGAGGTACTATGTTTTTTCTCTCGGGTACATGAAAGTACACACCTGTACAGCCTGCACACAAAACCATAACCTTTTTTGGCGCTGTGGCCGGGCCAGGACAGAACACACCTTAACTTCTGTCCGTCATATCAAAGCGTGCTTTAAGAAACTTTATTTAGTGTGGCCAGTTTTATATTTATTACGAGTATTATATTTTGATTTCATAAAGAGATATGTTCAGTATCACCTTGAAAGAAAATTCACGCAAAATAAAGGACCTGGTGACGACAAAACCAACGATATATGTATCGCAACACTATCCCGCCAACTCCCGAAGACAGATATGTAGCAACGATACATGAATAGATTAATTAAGTTACGAAACTCCGCTACGGGCACTTCGGCGCCGGCAAAATCTATATTAATACATATTATAAAGCTGAAGAGTTTGCTTGTTTGAACGCGCTAATCTCAGGAACTACTGGTTCGAATTAAAAATTTTTGTGTTGGATAGTCCATTTATCAAGGAAGGCTTTAGGCTATATAACATCACGCTGCGATCAATAGGAGCGAAGCATCAGTGAAAAATGTTGCAAAAACGGGAACAAGAGCCTAAAAAATTAAAAGTGCTGCAGAAAGTCACTATTCCACGCGGACAAAGTCGCGAGCACAGCTGGTAAACAATATAGCCGTTTACAAATATAGACCGCACTAGTTACACTTCCATAAATAATCTTCTGGATATTTCTTTTTTTTTTGGAGATAGTTTGCTGATTGCCTCCAGCTTCACCAGGCTTGATTGGGGGCGGCGAGAACCTTAAAGGGTTCCTCAAGCCGTATGAAACGAATCACCTTCGGAGGTTTTCTAGAGGGAACGGCATCACGCACTAGTGCGTGTCCCCGTGCCCTACTAGATTCTCCGAAGGGTTCGGATCGGATCGGCGGATACTTCTTTAACATGTTACGAAGCGGGCAAATGAGCATACAGCCTGCGTGGTGGAAAGCGGCCACCGTATAGTACAGACACCAGCACATCAACCTATCTAAAACTGTCAAATTTCTTCAATAAATATTCAACCGTATGCCATAGACATAAAGTTCGAAAGTTTGTCTCTGATGTGCAGGCAAGTGTACACGGACGTTTGCAATACCAAGTGCTTCACTTAGCTCTTGCCGTCCCAAAAGCTTCAGTTGTTTTATTTTGTTTGAAGAGAAATTACAGGGTACACCCTGTAATTTCCCTTCAAACATAAACATATATAGGTAACTAGCGGCCGCTCGCGGTTTCACCCGCGTGGTTCCCGTTCCCGTGAGAATATCGGGATAAAAGTATCCTATGTGTTAATCCAGGTTATAAACTATCTGTATGCCGAATTTCATCCAAATCCATTCAGTAGTTTTTACGTGAAAGAGTAACAAACATCCATCCATACTTACAAACTTTCGCGTTTATAATATTAGTAGAATATAAGTATATATAGTAGATAGTCGCTATCAGATCTGATTCTAGACTGAATCGTATCAACAGACAAAACATATATAAGGATGGTTATTCTCTCATTTGGACCTCAAAAACAAATACTTCGTGGTTCTCCAATTCCGTAGTACTTGTTGAACCAAATCTGAACTCAAACATTCTTTATGAATGACGGTAGGTCATAGAGATTATTAGATAATCTTTACGCCATTACATTCTAAGAATTGCTTACGCCAAGTTGAGACTTTTAATGTGGGAACCGTACGTTACTAAAACATGCTCTACCTAAATGTAGAAACAGGATAATTCGCTTTCGTGACTCACTGGTGTAAAGGACCAAATGTTTTCGTTTATCCGCACATAAAAACGGACCTTAACCCACAGCGATGAGGTTGGTTTTGTTGTTTAGCCCATATCATGTATAAGGTAATAAATAATAATGGATCTTCTCTGGCCTTGGTGAAATTAGTCAGCGTCTCGGAGCAGTAAATTGTGAATTAATGCTGTTGGTCGCCACAGGAGACACGCGTAAGACGGTCCGCGGAATAAAATCAAAGTGAAATGTCAAAATGGATGAGAAGATTACACAGTAACGAAGCGTTGTGGAATATCATAGAAATGAACGCAATTATGAAGTGATGTTTAGCGAAAGAATAATTATGTTTTCCGCAGTTGTGACGTTGTTAGAAGTTTGATTATAATTAGGAGTAGACTGTTTTTTTTTGTTGCGATGTAGTTTTATGTAAATTCAAAATTGTTATTTAGTTATCAAGATGAGACATAGTTACAAAAATACTGTTTAGTAAACCTTAACTAAACATATACATTTACACTTTTTTTAAATCAAAATTGGATAAATCAATAAAAACCAAATTAACTTGTAAAAGACACTTCGCAAAGGTGATAGCCCACCACGCTGGTTTAACACATGAATGTCGACTTGATTATTTTAATTGTCAACAATCTTAACTCAGTGCCCATTGTGAAAACGCTGCGTTCAGTGCGCATGCGCACGCCAGTATACTTAGAAGATCGGCTATGCCATCTTTGGGCGCACCAGCAGGGCCGTACCAACTAGGAGTCGAAGTGTACGCCTTGACCGAATTCATAGAGAGAACGCCAGTATCAGGCAACAAAGACACGATGGTGGACGTTTCATAACAGAAGAACCAAGACCCTGGAAGCAAAATGTATCATTAGAGCTGTATAAGAACTGCTACAAGTAAAAACCAAAGCATAATGTACGCTAACAAAGCTGCGGAAAAATACGAACGGAAGTCGGTGTTTAGTACACCTATAACGAGAACCGAAAAACATTACGCTGCTGTTTAAATCGACAGGTGTAAATCGACAAGCGCGGATTGATGTTTCGCGAAACGGAACGACAAGCGGTTGTTTCGCAAGCGAATACTGAAAATAACCATTGTTGCCGTGTTCCAACTGACTGACGTAAAACGTAAACTTATTTAGTACAAAATAGTGTGGAATCGATGGAAAGATGACATCGATAGAATCACAGGAAAAAACTAGGTTGGTATGGCTAGCAAAAGAAGCGTGCAAAGAAGCCTGTATTTAGTATTTAGTGGCAAAGGGCTGAAGAAGAAAATGATGAATGAATGAATAAGTAGAAGCACACTGTATGCCAACTTTCAAGAAATTTGAAAAATATTCTCCACTACTCGTTCTCAATCCCAATATTATACAGTAAAGGCTATAAGAGGCTCAAGAGTACCCTAAACCGAAGAGCATGTATGAAGAAAATAATGAAAGTGAACGAAGCGAAACAAGTATGTATGGATCGTAGCAAGTGGAAAAAAGTGGTCTCTGCCTACCCCTACGGGAAAGAGGCGTGATTATATGTATATGTAAAGGCTATACGCGGCCTACATAATTTGTTTCCCAATCTCCACAGATGCTTCTTTCATCTTACATTTTTATATAAAAAGTGACGTCCTGACTGAATGAAGAATGATCATCATCGAACCGTTCTCACCGTTTGACCTAGAACGCAGAAATTTTATCAGGTCCCTTCCATGACCCAAGCAAGAGCTAAAACGGGATTTTCTCAAATTCCTTCGGGTTCACAGAATACCTACGCACATCAAGTTGCAGGCGCTCTCTAGTACTTCATCATATTCATCATCATCTCAGCCTAAAAATGTTAACTGCTGGACAAAGGCCTCTCCCAAGAAACTCTAGTACTTAAATAATTATAATTTTACATACAAACGGTAAAATTCGGGCATTACACAGCAGCAGCTCAATCCGTTTAATTGCAAATCACAATTATTCCATTAACGTTAACGACGCGTCAAAGTGACTCTTAAAACTTATCAATGTCTAATCCGTGATTGACAGAAACGTATTCGTGCATAATATTAAAAACTTCGGTCAATAGTAATTACGAATCAATTAATAGACATAGCAAATAACTTGCAACACTTAAGTTATTAAATGGACGAGATGTAATTAATTTCTTTGGTATTAGATAGAGCGAAGTACTCTTTAATCGTGTTTTATGTGAGGTCAAGTATTGGAAACTGAATCTCGATTGCTGTATGACATCATTAATTTTTTAATTGCACAACATTTGTTGCATAGCACTTGTCTTTTAACTCCTTCGTATCAAACTATGTAACTACTATGTTTTAAAAGTTATATTGTATTTTCATTCTTTGTTTTTATCATCCTGTTTATCCTTATGTTTTCGTCTTTTAAATTTACCTATTCCCTCTTTTTTTATCTGCGCCTATCTTTATTAACAATACAAGCCGTAACAGTAGATATGAACTTATTGGTAGATATAGAAACTAAGCGGTCTGCTCCTCAATAAACGAAAATAAAGACTAAAGCTCTTAAGTTTACAAGCAAATCATGCGTACATGTAGGCTAGTTTAACATACTATAAGGCTAATAGGCCCGTTAACACGTAACAACAAAGAGATGAAACACGAAGTACCGATACCGGTTATTCCTGCTAAACTGCGAACGCAAGTCTTTAGCCGTTGTTATAATAACCTCATCAATTATTGGAGCCCTACATTTATCATAAATGTGGACGTAGAGCGGTTTTAAAAATAAACTTGTTAACCAATAAGGTGGCTGAGAAAATGCTAAAATGAGAATTAACCTCACAAAGGATTACCGTTTCTTGCATACGGGTTTAATTGTATCAGGTCTATTAAATATATATTTTATATTAAGAAAATCTGTTGCAATAACATGAACACTGCGACAGGCGGCCAAAGTGACTGAAGAGGCTAAAGAGATGGTATAAGAACCCTTGGTAGGTTATGGGCATAAACCCCATGTCCTTTAAGGAAGGTCAAAAACACCAGTCTAAAACAAATTCAGCAGGGGGACGTTTTTCTATTGATGACGAAAAACCTTGTAGACTAGGCATCATCAAAAACGAACAAACAGCTCACAAAGCAATTATAAAATAGGTGAACGGTCCTACAGAGACGTGCCAATGTCGCAATTATAGGCATTATACGTATCATAGTAAATAATGTATGGCATCAATAATCATTTATCAAATAGTGGTAGCAGGATAATTGACACTGTATCAATAGGTGCGAAATCATGAATGACAATTCTGTGTCACTGCAAGTTTCGATGCATAATGCCTTCTTCTTTAAGTGCCAGTTTTAACAACATCAATAAAAACACAACAGAATATGTATAAATGTTTATATAATTTTTAACGCAAATTTTGTTGCGAACAAATTACAAAAACACAAATGTAAAAAAAAAATCCACGAGCAGGGTTTGAACCTGCACCCTTCTGACATACCGGGTCAGGTGCTCTTCCAATTGAGCTATCGTGGTTCTTACCAGCCCGCCGAAATTATTCAACACTATTTTACTTTTTACTTTGAAAGCCAAAGGCGCCCATTCTATATAATCATAGAATATGTATAGACGAAAATTAAAAGCAAGAAAATTAATTAAAAGTTAACAAATGAAAATGCATTATCCAATATTTCATGCGTACAATATCATCATCATCGTATGATACTATATGAGATAAAAAGAATTACCAAATTTAATGCACTCAAGGCAAAGGTATTTGAACTACAGTTAACTTTGAGTTACAAGTTATGTGATGGAGATTTATTCATAAAACCGAATAGGAAGTTTTATAACAGGCAGCAACACCGTTTCACAGCAGGCTGCACTTGATTCTGAATATTTAGCAAGTTTCATTTATAGTAAAATACATTACCAAAGAATAACATCATGTCAGGTAAAAAGAGGGTAGGAAAAAAAACACACGTTGATTCTTTACAAATTTGGTTTTCTTTGAAATGGTTTACATCAAGCCTTAGTAATTAAGAACACTAAAAGTTAAACAAAGATATAAGAAAAGGAATGCTAAACTGATCAGTATCATCCACAGTCTTACTAGTACTTAAAATATCTAAGCATTCAGTAGAATAATAATAAGCAATCATAATTTGTTCTTACAAATATAAATTAGCGAGTGGCTTTATCACAAAATAAATAATAGCTCCGTGGGTCAGTACAATACAATCAACTTCGTGTTGTATTCAATTTGGTTCAAGTTTACTCTACAGCAATTTCTACTGAAATGGCCTTGTTCCAGCAATGTCTACTTTGCTAAGTTACCTCTATTGCAACAACCAATCCAAATATATTGCTAATAGAAAAGTATGATACCATCTAAGCCACATTCTTGCTTATCCTGGACTCTTCCAATAAATTCTTACCTTTTCCGGTCTAGAGCGAGATTAAATTATAATTTATATCTGTAGCCGCTCGTTCACAAGGAAACTGCTAATAAACTTACCAACTAATAGACTCAGTTCTAATATGGAAAAGTTTATGTGCATATATAACTTTAAAGGACAAAATGTAATGTACACTTTGCTATATGCAAAAGGTTGTGGAATCAACAATAAATACAAGACATGCAGATTCGATGAAACTGATCCCCAAGAAAGAATAAATAAAATCTTCTTTATGTGCACTGAAATAGAATGTAGAGCCTACAGCCTTGGTGACTAACGCTGTCAACGACTGGGCAGAAAAATGCAGGCTAAAAATAACTCTTGGATAGCCCATATGCGTCGCTAGGCTTTTTACAGTCGACATGGCGTGACTATCCCACTGCCCATTCAAATGTCCATTTGTCTTACAAACAATCGGTTTATTGAGCGCCGAGTCTCGTTTCTCGTGTTACTCGTGTAGGGAGTTGTTATTTTGTGGGATACGGTTTTAAAGACGCTGGTTACAAGGTAGCCGCATAAACTGATGTCACACAAGTGCCACAAATCAGTAATGTCCTTTTAGGGGCATTGATAAAGGAACAGTCTGGTGTTGAAACTAAGTTAAAAGGTAAAATTTGTGATTAAACTTCTCAGTTTTTCTAATAAAGATTAATTGTTGAATCGTTTTCGTTTTTTATATTTTTTAGTAGAATCCATCATAAATTAGATGAAATTATAATACCAAACAGTCTAAAAATCAGATAAAATGCTATAGCCCTATATGCAAACTGTTTTTGTAAAACTTTAAAAATGGCAAAACTTTATAAGTCAATATTAAAAATAAATAGGTAGCTATAGCATTGCATTTGCATGATGACAACATTCCGCGCCGTCTGATGGATAAGTCTTTATTTAGCCAGGATGTTTAAACGAATACTCAAGTAATTAGAGATTGAAATCAAACCAGCAAGGCGTAATGAACACTAACAAATGATCCAGAACACGACGCAAAATTGTATCAAGCATTATATCGAGCTGTTAGGGTCGACTTTGAATCATAACGTTACAGGACATGTGGTCATTACGAAAACACTTGACTATCGCTCATTTGAAAATGACATCGCCACGTTTTAATTATTAACGGCGACAATCCAGTCGCAGTCTAACGACTTGTAATGCACATACATTACGAACAAGCACTTGTCCTAGATTTGCGATGGCACTAATGGTTTATTTAGTGCTGATCCTGAGTAATGTTCAATTGTGAATTGATTCAATTAATAGTTACCTTTTCTGTAAGGATATCAAAGGACAGCTAATTGTTATTTAGTATTGCATTTACTCGAGTAAATCTGCAGTTCTATACAATGCAGATGAATAATAAATAGCTCTAATTATGTCCTAACTCCTAAACATGTCTCCAAACAATTTCTGGATCAGTTTATGCAGTAGAGTTTGATTTCTACTTCCCATAAATGAGGTATAATTATCAATACTAGTGGTCGCCCAGTGGTCGAAATTCGACCGTAATATTATTAAGGCTGCACGGATTGTAGGTATCCTAAGCAATGAAAAATTAAAAAGAGAGAATGTGAGTTTTGATTAGCATTGACAGATTACGGCCGCTCCATTTTTGATTTTTTTGAAAAGAGTACATAAACGTGTGTGTCAAATACATATGCGTGTGTGTCAAATACATGGTAGTGTGTGTAATGTTTGTTTAATTGATTTAATGTATTTTTATGCATAATTTAAAAAATATTAACATTCGGATAACCATCTCTATATAAACTATAAGTGTGCGAAATTTCATACACCTCCGTCCGCGCAATTTTCGTAAAAAAGGAGTACAAAGTTTTTGCTTCACGTATTAATATATAGATACTGGCAACGCAGAAAGTCAATATGCTTTATCTACATTGTCAGCTTTCGTTGCACGTACAAATAAATTACAAGATAATTCTACGACAACTTCGATATACACTTCACCGTTTACTTTCCCACTCTTTTATTAAATATATTATCGGAATGTTCGCTTATCAATTTCAACACTGTACCTCTTGCATAAATTTAATGTTTTTATTATCTCTGCAATAAAGCTGAATTGTATCGGTGTTGTAAAATATCACTTACATGTCATTAAAGTTTACTGTTTGGAAGTTTTATTTGGACAAATTATATACCTGACTTATATTAATTAGGCAAGTATTTTGGTAATCAAAGTTTTAATTCTGTCTAAGAAATGTTCAACGTCGATTTCATTCTTGATTTAAACGAAACATACCGTTTATATATGTGTAGTAGGTATACAAATATAAAATATTATGATCTGTTATCCTGGTTTGCTGTTACACATTCATAACATAAATATCAACTTCATCACACATCACTGATTGAGTAATCACAATGTTCACTTACTACAAATTCAAAAGGTTCTCTTACTAGTTCCACAAAATATACATAGCCGTGTAACCCTATTGATTAGTCCGAAGACATTTACGTGCCTTGATTTACGCCGCAATGGCGCCACGTCTTGGCTAAACAAACACTTATCAAGTGAATGGAATACATGAATAAGCTGATTAAGCAAGGCTGTTCAATACACTGGAATTACATTAAGTCGAATACTCGTGTATTTATAGACTTTAGTCATAATGAAAATAGTAATGTCTGCTGGTCACCAACTTTCTCATATCAACAGGGGCATGGGAGCAGATCGTGTCATAATCCACCTTGCTTGGTAAATGCGGTAATGATAGGATATGTGTATGTGTATTAAAATGTTTAATAAAATTCCAAACCAGTAAAAGCTAGGACCCCTAAACTTAATAATAAAAAAATTGTTAATTGAAAGTTGTTTTTACAGTGAGTGTAAAGGACTTTTTAAACTCAGATTTTGCATGTTAATTTTATTGACAAAATGGAGCACTATATGTACTTACTTATAAGAACACAAACCGTAACCCTATTATCTGCAAATAAACGATTTGAATTTGAATATGGTATAGTCGACCATGAAATTGCTTTATCACTTTTGACAAAAACTTCCATTACAATAAAATTTAGCTAATGCTCATTGTAAATAATAACAATATATCTGTCACTTGGTCTTTTAAACAATTAAAAATGGAACTTGTTGTTTTATTATATGCAAACAAAATTCACTTCTAAGGTGGTAAAGCAATTTCATTGTCGACTATACCAATTTCCTAAAGTAACTCTCAAATAATGAAGGCGAAATAATAAGCATCGGTTCCCAGTTAAAGATAGTGTTGATTTGTTCCCCAAATAGTGTTGATAATTGCTAACGTAAATTTTAGCTTTTTATCCTTCTACTTATGCCAAAACAAATCCTAAAATAAATCTACTTTAAAACTGATGCTGTTTCAACAAAAACTAATGAAGACAGAAAGACGCAGCATCAGTTTTAAACCAGAATTATCTTTAGTGTACGCAGGGCCAGTGTTTAGTACGCTGTTGTTTGTAGTACCTGTTACAAAGACATCAATACAGAAAGCCATTGTGTTCCTCGATAGAGTTAATATCACCACAGCCCATTTATTGTCATTAGACTCAATTAATAGTCCATTGATTTTTATGAGAGAGCTGATACTATTTTTAACCAAACATCTCCTATAAATGTAAGGGCGGGCCGTAATATAACTCACTCTGACGGAGAATCTACGTAGTAATGTTATTTATGAGCAGTAAATTATAGACGTGGGCACGACGCGACACGACGTCCACATGACCTTGTTGGTGATAGGAAAATTGGGTTTTGCTATGTACACAAAATTATTCACAATTGTATTAGATGAGCTGGACGCCATCTTTGCTGGTACAGACGCCTGCGATCAGACTAAAACTGTCAAATTACTTTATTTAATATTCGACCACATGTCATAGTCATAGAGTTCAGAGTCTCTTGATAAAATTAGACAGTTGTGGTGCTCTGGCGTGCAGGCTTGTGTACTTTGGGAGTGGCTTGGCGTGAATTGAGGAACACGATGCATTAATGAAAGTGAAATTTCGATAATTTGGATCGAATTGTAACTATATCAAGTATTGTCGAATCATTTGGGGTTTCCTTAGAGCATTAAACCAACGGGGTTTCCCTCCTAGAAGTTCATGAAGAAATAATAATAAATTAATAGTTATATATTTTATTTGTTTTTATAATGCATTGTGTGACTGATGATATGAATGATAAGGGAGTGACTGCACAGGTGACGACTGATAGAGGAGAGTGGAAGAAACGGACATTTTGCGTCGACCCCAAGTAACATGGGACCAGGGCAGGAAGAAGAAGAAGAATAAGAAGAATTGTATATTTTATTTATCATTCTAAGTACAAGTTATTCTATTATTCTTATTATAAAATAATCCTTAAGATCCTTATTAAATAAGATTAATGAAGTCTCTTTCGGAATACTAACATTTGAGCAAATTAATACAAACACTTAGTCATGATAGTTATTTAATCATCAGCATCGTCACTGCTGGACAAAGGAAAAATAATAATAATATATTTATAATAATGCAATATTACATATATATATATATATATATATGTAATATTGCACGCTAAACCCATATATATATATATACACACACATATATATATATATATATATATATATATATATATATATATATATATATATATATATATATATATATATGTGTGTGTATATATATATATATGGGTTTAGCGTAGAATACAAAGCCTAGACCAAAAGCTTCATGTAATAGCACACTTCTAAGAAAATCCTCTATTACGTTACTTGGCTCGCCTTAATTTATTCAAATATTCGCAAACTTTACCATTCGATGTTTATAAACGGTCTTTTAACATTCAAAAATAAACAATGAGACGATATATTCGTAACTCATTAGACTAACAAAGTGGTCGAAAGTGTCTGAATCATTTATAAGTTTAGTGTTGACGACATTTTAATTAAAGATAAATTCAACCGGTTCAGTAATACAATTTACGGTAGCTATAACGCCAACTGAAAGTGTTTGTCACATTACTTTTGCTAATAAAACTTACGTAACGAGAAATCAAGGAGTAAATTTTATTAAACAGGTAAGTTCTTACGGTTCCATAGTGGATTAAGAACCCATATAGTTTCGTCTTGTTCATCTACCTGTCTTTCTTCTCTGTTCGCCACAGCCATTTTATTCGCTTTCTATAAGTGCAGACAGATCTCGCCATGATCCTGCTAGGCTTACTGCCGATGATTCCCGATTCTGTAGGTATGCCAAAGGGCATAGCAAGGGCATAGAAGGGAAAAGAGCACTTCTTGGTGGAAGAGGTCGGAGGAGAGTCCTAGATACACATCTGCTCCGGGTGAATTCGTATGCCTAATACATTTTTTCTTGTTTACTGTATAAAAGAAAGTGTTGCCAGCAAAACGAGTACATTAAGAAGTACTGTTGATCCGTTACTACAAAGGGGCCCTGAAAGAATGGCTATTTTTAGAAATATCTCTTAGTCATCTACCGATAGTTCACTACCGAGCTCGCGTACTATTCACAATAACCCCCGTACACAGCCCACGCCGTGAATGGCAAATTGTTCGAACGTGATAATGGGCCGTCGCGCGCGAGCGGACAACCGGCATTGTTGTATCATCCACGTGAATAATTGAGAGTCTGCAGCCATTACTCGTATAGGAAACGCGGAAAACATGTCATCGGGAGGTAAACAGATTGTTGTTTATAGTATGAAGTAGTATGAGCATGAGCGATGAAGGCTTTCAACGCTCTTTGTTTTCTTCTAAAGATTATTATGCCTGATGTTTATGTCTTCGCTGTCAGACAGTGGCTATTCATTGTGGGTCTACCCTGACTTCTTGTTCCGATTCAGAGTTGGTCCTTTGAACCTGGCCAACGTAGACACTGCAGAACGAAGAGTTCGAAGCTTATTGCCGTTTTAACTAACTTTGATTACCCAATAAAAATAATAGCTTTAGATGTCGCATATATATCGAATAATCCAGTATCTTAACAGTACAGAAACGTCTCATGAACGCAGTACATGCGCGTTGAGGTTAAGATCATAATAATTAAGAAATTGTTGTACTATCTGATCTAAGTGAGTGTGAACAATTTTAATGACATTGAGATCATCCATGCTTCCGATATTAAGCTGTTAGTCTAGTCCAGTATCGTGGTGGGATACGACAATCTTCTCGTGTGCTATTTTGTCCATATAAGAAGGCCTCATGCCTTCTTCCCGGCTGTGGGGAGTTTATAGTCTGGTGATGATGATAGATCGAATTAAAACGCTTTTTCGTCAGTAATTTAAAAATATAATACAGCAAACATAATTCACACTGCTTGGAATATTAACAAGGAAAACCACACCAACGAGTCGCCATTTAAATGCGCAAAAGCGCGCACAATTATACAGAACACGAGGATGGGTCTCCACAAATGACGTCACACTCACAACTACAACTTTGTTACTCATTCTAGTAGCTCTAACTCAAAACAACTGACCCGCGACATTAAAACTAGATCCATTATAAACCTTTTAGGCAACTCATAGTTTTTACACCGTGCCAAAGAGGTTTGTTACGGTCTACTAACTTCATAATTACCATCTGGCACACTTTTCTTTGCATAATGCAGACGCTCGTCCGTCCGTTCGGTCGAGATACGCACAATGCGTAATTACAATCTGCCAAAAAAACAAATAATAATTAAGCGCGGTAAGCAGAGCCGAACGGCGCGGAAGTCCACGAAGACATCGTTCTTCGTTCCTTTAATTTCACTCACCTATAGAGGTGTATTCTTTTGGGGAACGTTTCTAACGGGTAAATAGTCAAGAGTTAATATACTACAACATTGTTTATAGAGCTATTGTTTCACAGTTTTTTTCCAATATTTAGCATTACCGGTTAATTTACTGCGAGAAATAGTGGTTCAGTTCCAGTAGCATATAAGACTATACTGACGTGGACCCAGTCCCCGCTCCTCCGACCTCAAGCCTATCAGATTATTGGATATCCTGGGCAATCATAATTAATAATACTTGTCTTTGTGATGAGCATCATCATCATACTTATACCCTTCTCAATGTTAGGCCTTTCTTCTGTAAAATACTAGGATAACGATCCATATATGTGCGTTTATTTGCATGCCTGTCAGACCAGTGACTTCGACTTTAAAATGAAAAGGAACTGGAATTTATGAGATCATCGATATTTGTGTCAAAGTCGATAAATGACTCACTTCAGTTCCCTACAACAGCTTTTCTACTTTCGATTAACTACTTACTATTTGGTGTATTCATTGTGAAATCATTGTGTAATCTAAATTAAATATTTATGTTGAACTGTTGATGTACGCCTTTCAGTTCACTAACTGGTTACTGCTGCTGCCACTGATTTGAAAGTGAAATGTGGAGGAATCAGTTCCGACGTGAACACGTGAATGGTAATACCACTTGTTACGTTGTTCGACAGATCGCGGAAGTGTTATCGGAAAATTTACACACACCATTTGAAGCGAACGGGTACCTAGTTCGATACACGTTTTCACTGACGACCTCTGGTTTTTTTGACTAGGGAACATGCTGTCTTAATGTGAAGACTGGCGGGTGCATATTGCCGTAACGTAACATGTTCGGTGCGAGCAGTCGCCACCATAAAGTCGCCAGGGGTGTCCCTAGGTTATGTGGGTCTCTTCTCAAACATGAAAAGGGTAAGGAGCAAACTAAAAACTACGTATTCTAAAAAGGGCACCCGTCTTAATAGCACCTGAGGTATTCCACTAAAAGTATCCACCAATATTTTCCACAAATGCTGTTCATGTAATAACATATTAAAAAAAAAAAGAAAACATTCCACGAATGTCACTTGTAGCTCAGTAAATTCGAGTGCTTGCGTATTTAGGACGGTATTAAAGATATCAATTAAATTCAGTGAAATTATTAATTAATATCCTGTTGCGGAAACCCACAACAGACACTAAAATTATTGCTTAGAATTACACATTAAAATTACACATTAAAATTAACAAAGTCCACTCACAGTTCAATGCTGCTCCCGCCGTCCTGAACGGGATCCATATGATCCGATGGGGCCCGAATCCGGCTCCGGGTCTTCTGGGGTTCCTAAACACACCCAAACTACCCCAAAGTGCACTTCCCACGAAAAATACCTGTTTACTTCAACCGCGGTGACGCCGAATCCAGGCTAATTGTTTTCCCGAAACAATTAGTTTACGACGCACACACAATTTTCACTATCCACTTAAGTATAATAATACGGCTCCAAATGCCCTTATTACTACATAAAACTATTTAATTATTCACACACAATAACCTATCGACCAGCCATATTTGCTTTCCAGAGACAAGAGAATAAAAAAAAGAACAACTAGTGATGGGGCCATTATGCCACCAAACAAAATTGAATCTCGATAATCGATTCGTCCATAATACAAATAAAAGTTTTATTTCTAACAAAAATAAATGCCTGTTTATTTGCAACATATCCCTTTTATCATATTTCTGATTTTCTAAGCTAATTCAAAAGCTTGTTTACTTATCATAACATACTTATATACTTAACACTTTCAAGTTGCTACATTCTACATAACACTTATATATTAATACGTGAAGCGAAAACTTTGTTCCCCGTTTTTAACAAAAATTGCGCGGACGGAGGAGTATGAAATTTCGCACACTTATAGTTTATATAGAGAAGGTTATCCGAATGTTAACTTTTTTCAAATTATGCATAAAAATACATTAAATCAATAAAACAAACATTACACACACTACCCCATGTATTTGACACACTCGCATATATACTCTTTTCAAGAATTTCAAAAATGGAAGACGAGCGGCCGAAATCTGTCAATACCAATCCAAACTCACATTCTATCTTTTTTAATTTTTCATTGCATCATCAATCATATAATCCGTGCAGCCTTAATAAAAGTCGAATTTCGACCACTGGGCGACCACTAGTATATTTAATTACGCACCCACTATTAGTACATAAACGTTTCGATACCCATCTTCTAGTTTCACGTAACCAACAAAAAACGAATTACCAAACAGAATGAGTCCGCAGTGCGTGACCGGAGTTACATTAACGCCCTGCTGTAATCTAATTTTTATTTTTATTAATCGCCGCACATCGACTTCGTGATTGTAATCGCGTGTATTGTGGAATTAAAGCTTAAAACAAACTATCTAACTTTTATAGCATTTGGTTATAAACATGTTTGGTTTTCAATTTAGGTAGGTTACAGAAGGTATATTCGTATTTGTGTCAGAAGAGCAGACCTATCTCAATAGATTTATATTTTTTCTTTTGGGGTTTATGTTTTGTACCCTAAATTAAATGTATAGAGGTAAGCATTATTTCACACCTTTTTATTTAAAAAAAAAGCTAAATGCCTTTTTTACACAATTAAAAAAAAACATTACTTATATAAAGCCGTATAAAGTAATCAAAGCCATCTGAAACGTAAGCTAGAATAATCTGTATTACGGGAGCTAGCGATCTTCTTTACAGGTGTAACACAACCTTTTAAATACCGTCATTGATTAGAGTCGGTGTACCTATCAGGCAGTGCCGGCCGGGTGGGTGGATTAGATAATATAAAGTTAAATTTTCTGCTAAAGACCCCTTGGCCTGCTTGCTTACTCATCAATGGGAGATTTAAATATAATTTGTGCCTTAAAAAATATTTTAAGAGTGCATGGAATAATGTAATAATCTCTTTAAACCATTAGCTTGACGGGGAGAACACCTTGATTTTATGAACTGTCAAAATCTCGAGCATTGTAAAATCTTTTATTACCATTCTACAAAATTAAAATTTAATTAAAAGCCCTTGTTAAGGTGTAAATAGAGTTGACAACCCTAAGACTAGCTTTAGTTATTGTTCTGAGGATAAAAGTGGCACAACGCATCAACGCTTACGAATCGTGCGTATGACAGTTCGAACAAATGGAGTTTTTATACAGTAGCGACGGAATAAAAGTCACGTCTGCTGCCGGGACGGGGACTGAACTGTAACACAGCCGCAATTGGTGAAACTTTCCTTACAAATGTCTGGAGAATTCTTGGGATGAGAAGTTCATCCCAATCCTCACACAAGCACACAAAAATAAGGATCCCTCCAGGCCACATAACTAGTGTTCCAATGTGTCTAAATAAATCTACCTAAGTTCAGAACAAGAATGATACCTAATTTGAGTTGGACGGACATTATTGTTAAAGACGTGAAGAAACGATGTCTGATACACTGATACGTCCAACAGTGCAATGTGAAAGAGACTGACCCTTAAAGCAGACCCCATCATCAGATGGGAATAAAAAATACTGAGGAGAGCGTATCGGCAAACGTAGTGTAGGACACCTTAAGACGAGGTGGGTGACGATCTTGGCAATTTGGCTGACAAGAGCTGGATGAGAGTAGCCGCGGATCGTGCTCAGTTGCGAGCACTTGGAGAGGCCTATGCCCAGCAGTGGACTAGTATAGGCTGATGATGATGATGATGATGATGATGATGAGGAGGAAAGAAAGATACAAACACAAAACTGTTAAGATAGAAGACCAATCTTTTGTAACTACAAGTCACACAACTGTTAGCTTTAATTTCTTCAATAGGCCATTTATAAGCCTTTTTAGAGAAAAGCATTACAACAAAAAAATAAGGTATTTGGCATTTTTATGAATAACCCGTATTAATAATAAGATCTCAATCGAACGCCTTCAGATCAAAAGGGCCAAACATTTTTTTATTAACAAAATAGTAAAATCCCACAGACCAAATTTTTAATAACGCTACTCAGATGTATAACCTACTTGAATAAAACCTTTTTAAATCTCTTGACAGGTTTTAACAAATGACTATATAATTTGGTAATGATGTTCGAAGGCATGCATGAACCAGAATACTCTATGGTTGGAGAGGTGTCGACTCATGCGCACTGTTCCGAAGCACCGATTGTTGCGCAACCTCGTTCGTTTGGGAGTTAATTGGCCGTTAATTATTTTGTTTGTTGTATTCATGGTGGGATTGGGTTGTTGTCGGTAAACTATTGACGGGCTTATATAGTCATAATAGAATACTTGTAAAATATTACCCGTCGTTAGAATTAAATAATATACATCGTATTTTATTTAACAAGTTCCTTCTATTTATTTGGTTAAAAGTAGACTTACGTTGGGTGAAATCAATTTGTAGTTCTAACTTTAAGCAAGAACCTTTGATAAATGGCAGGATCTAACCGGACGTCTTTAAACCTTACAAATATAAATATACACAAATAAATCAATGTTTGTTATTCTATTCAAGTTTCAGTCAATAAAATGTATTGTAGTACACAAAATGTAGAGCTGTTAAAAGGTTGTATTCTATTATGGCATCCCTAAATACCGCAGGTCGTTGACCTATGGAAATGGTACAAAAAGGTTCAAAACGTCTCCACGCTTCAATGGGTCTCATCAATCATCGAGGGCGCATTGAAAAGACTCTTTAAGACTTGTATCTAAACACTTTCACTGTCTTCTTCAATGTCATCAATCAAAAAGTTCGCGTCGACGACGGACGGACGCTTAGCATTTAAATTCATATAGGTTAATTGAAATTAACTATTCTATGTATTGTGCATGGTTCAAGCGAATCGGTACAGATAGAAATCCTATGTCGTATAGGTAGGTACACACGTCTACATGTCATACTATTACCACAGTAAAACTATTACGGTTAACGACATATGGTTTAACATTTGTTGAAGAAATTTGAAGGGTTTTGGATAGTCTGATGCGCGGGCGACTGTACTTAAAAAGCAAAACACTGTTGTTTTTTAATGAACCGTTTAACATGCTCATTGTTATCAATGAACGTTGTAAACAAACGTGACTGATGAAGGTCAAGTGTAGATAAACAATAATAATTTTGTTCGCAATAACTATTGCGAACAAAATACACTAACTATACAAGTAAGTACCTATACTAACTTATCGATTCTTTTATAATTAAACTAGCTGTGCTCGCGACTTCGTCCGCGTGGAGTGACTTTCGGCAGCATTTTTAATTTTTTAGGCTCTTGTTCCCGTTTTTGCAACATTTTTCACTGATGCTTCGCTCCTATTGATCGCACCGTGATGTTATATAGCCTTAAGCCTTCCTCGTTAAATGGACTATCCAACACAAAAATATTTTTTCAATTCGAACCAGTAGTTCCTGAGATTAGCGCGTTCAAACAAACAAACTCTTCAGCTTTATAATATTAATTTAGGCTCCGCAATATTTTCAATTTTATTCTACAATATCAAAGCGCTTAGGCATCATCTCAAATGATAGAGGGACATCTCAAAACATTGGAAACGCACTTCAACCAGAATTCTAAGCCACTGAGAAACTAAATCTATCCTGTAACATTGCTAGACTTGAAACATAAGCCTTGCACTAAAAAGCATTTATTGAAATCCACCTAACAAATGTCCAAACGGTGTATACAATTTTTCAATGGCATTTCATAAATAATTCATGATTGTTACCATCAATATTTCCCAACAGTGAACACAGTTTACAATTATGCCACCGTGTCAGTCGAGTCAATCAACGCATCACATCACTCTCAACTCTCAACTCAATGCTTAACCAGTGAATCACCATGTTCGCAGTTTCGGCGATGAATGTAAATGGGCAAAAATAAATGCCACTGACAATACACACTGAGTCACACAATGGAAAAGTGACACAAAAGTCATTGTATAGATCCGCGCGAGCGACAAACGTCCGCGAGTTGAGCAATGTTCCATATTTTTGACTGGTTCACCGTTGCAAAAACGACGCCAATTGCGTCACGCAATATGAAAAGGTAAAATGATAAAGTGTCACAATTTAAAAAAAAAAAACAAAGAAACCTAAAATTAACCATCGAAATTATATAAGAGTACTGTTGTCGTTATTTAAAAAATGTGTATCATAATAATAAAAAAACATTGCAAAGTAAAATAGTAAAAGAACCATAATCTTAATAAAATTGAATAATGCAAGCTATGTAAGAAACACTGCTAATAATATTATTTTAAAAATATACTTCAACTTTACCATTTTTTTAATTTATGGACATTTGTGTGTCAAAACAAAACGTATTTTTTTATATCATACCTATTTTTGTAAAAGTTTTTTTTGAGCCTTTCCAGAGATTGTTGTTTCAAATAATAATAAGTGGAATGCATCTTCTTAGCTAAATAAATAAATAAAGATTTTTAAATGGCTTTTTTAACGTCTCGGTGGCTCAGTGGCAGCGCGCTCGGCTCGATACCCGAACGTCCCGGGTATTTCAGATTTTTCGATGCATAACCCGGGTTTTTGATCACCAACCCGCATTTTGCAAGCGTAAGCGTTGTGATTAAACCCTTACCAATCAATTGTAGCGATGACTTGATTTCAGCAGTGGGACAGCTATAGGCTGTTAACTTACTTTTAAATGGACGTTAAAGCTGCCCGCCATAGCTGGCGCAATCGACAGCATCTGTCAAATGTGTTGTGAATCTACATTTCGGCCATGAGAACTGGTTCTTACCTGTAACAAAAAAGCATAACATCAGTTATTGTTACACATGTAATTCATTTCGCAATAATTGTGCACTCATTGTTAGTAATGTAACAGACATGATACATATTGTTTTAGTTTGACGGTCGTGTCACTCATTTAAATAAGCACATTACTTCTCGCTTTCATGACAGTGTAGATTTATAAGTTCCAACAAAATAAAAAAGAGTGGAATAAGCTCCCATATGTTGTCTTAGCCTCTAACATCAACCAATTTAAAAATAGACTAGATGGATATTTAAAAAAACATAAAATGATACTGCAGTATATTACAGTGATCAGGATACAGCCACTATTAGTTGTAGCAACTGCTTGCCACAACTGATAGTGCCGATAGTCGTTTTAGCGAACGGTCTGATAGCGAAGAGCCTCGACCAACACCTTAAGATGCTCTCGCTTGATGGTTGGATCAAGGGTCAAATTCAGAAAGCAGTACTCCTTGACACGGCACGTATTGTCAGGAGGTTCCTCACTTTGCAGCCCTGACCACCGGTAGCTTGGGCCCTGACCCGCTGCTGGCGGGACCCTAGAGTACCCTAGGATTAGGTTTTTATAATGTTTTTTTATTTTTATATTAAAATATTGTAAAAATCTAGTTGTAAGAAAGAAAATAAATAAAGAGTATAATAATAATAATAAATACATTGGACATTAGTGAATAGTATTACAGGAGTAAAGAGCTTTCATTTGATAGTGTCCGAATCGTCAGTAAAATAATAATAATTAAAAAGTGTAAATTTATCCTTTCGCAAAGTACCTTCTCGATGCCTTAGACAGATTGCAGCGTCGCGCTGTACGCATTATCGGCAATGCAGAGGTCACTAATACTCTCGAACCCCTACAATTGCGTAGAGATATAGCGTCACTCAGCGTTTTCTATCGCTTGTACCACGGCGAGTGCTCTGAAGAACTCTTTGACCTTATCCCACCTTCTCCCTTCCTCCATAGAAGTACACGTGCTGCTCTCCGGAGTCATCGCTTTACTGTCACACATATCCCATCGCGTACAAAGAAATTTGGTGACTCGTTTCTTTGTCGCACCTCCAAAAGATGGAATAGTCTACCAGCACACGTTTTTCCTCCTTCCTATGATATTGGGTCCTTCAAACGAGGCGTGAAGAAGCACCTTGTGGGCCGGCAGAGTGAGATTGACTGATGCTGCGTTGTTTTCACGCTGCACCAGTTGTCTTCGCGTCTGGACTACATTTCCACTTAACATCAGGTGGTATGGAGTCATTTGCCGTGCTAAGTATTAACATCAGGTGGTATGGAGTCATTTGCCGTGCTAAGTATTAAAAAAAAAAAAAAAAAAAAATTCGGAAAGTTTCCGAATACTTTGCGTCCGAGTCGTTAGCAAGTCGAAATAGCTTAACATATTTTACAAGCTTTTATGAAGAACATAGGCCTTTCCAAGTGCACGCCAGCACGATCCGCGGTTACTCTCATCCAGCTCTTGCCAGCCACCTTGTGAAGATCGTCGCTCCATCTAGTCGGAGGGCGTCCTCACCACGTTTGCCGATACGCGGAAACTCGTTTAGCCCAACGGTTGTCGGTTTGCAACTAATATAACCAGCCCACTGCCACTTCAGCTTGCTGATCCCTCATTCCAAAGTCAATCCTTCAGAGAAAGAGCATACTATTTATAAATTACAATGACTGCAATTCAAAAACGTCACAATCGTGCAATAGATAAACATTGATTATTCGCATAGTCAATTCTCTTAAAATATTTGTATCAATGACAACGATATCGCATAGATTTATTGTTATTACACGCAATACAGAAATACAGAATAAACAATTGCAGTGTACGATTCGATTTAATCACAAATGCACGTAAATTTTCAATAAGCAATTATTAGGATCTACAAAGCTACGCTTATAGGTACTTACATATTACGCTAAAATGACAGTAATCGTATAATTATGTATGAGAAACTGCGAAATCAAGCCTCGATTTGGTTATTATGTCTCGTAAAGTACTAAAACTAAGCACGATTTAGTACTGTCAGATATATTACATTCTACAGTTCCAGGCATAACTTACACGGAGCAACAATGACAATTAGAACGACTTTAATCCGATTTAGTTTAAGGTTGCTATTTGAATAATGGCAAAATTAATAATAATATAATTAAATTCATGGTGCCGGCTGGTGGATCCCCTAGGTTCGTAGCATTTTATTAGCACGGAAAGGCCGATATATTGTAGGTTCTCAAAGAAAAAAGTCTGGACCTTGTAAATTATGGGGTATTTTTTTTAAGTTAACCCCTTTTTATTTTCCTTTAGGTGAAAGACTACAATACAACATGTAACATAATAAGAGGAATCGGCTATTCAGCCATTTCATATAGGTAGGTATATTTATCCTAATAAAATAAAAAAATAATTAAATTACCGTCACTCTTACGGTGAACAGCCACATCAAACGAAATAAAATAATATTTAAAAGGCCAAATCCTCTTTATAAATGAACGTTTTCCCTCCATCCTATGACATATTAAGGTCGATCAAACAAGAAAAAAATAAACACACCTACATTTTTATTTCAAAAGTATATAAAAATTGGCTGAAATTATTCAGTAGGTGATTCTCTACAGACTACTTTCAGTGTTTATTATGTTCAACGTCGTTAAAGGTGCCGAAAAAACTAGCTAATTCCTAACACAGACAATTCTTATGTCACATCCCGGCATTGTCGCCTAATTAGTGGCATTGCATAGCGATTAGTATTGTCACTTGTGTAATCATCCGGCGGATTCGGACCAATATTCGAATTTCGGACAAGCTAGGCGACACGGGAAATTGCATAACACACACTATAAAATAATATTTATTGTCGTACCATAATGACTGTTTCATTAACATAATTAGGTTACATTTCAATTAATTGGTTAACTTTCTATTGTAATTTTATTGCTGTCTTTTAAATGAGAACATCGTTTTTAATATAGGTAGAATCAATTCTATTGCAACATATATATATTGGAACATGAAGAAAGTGTTGAATAATGCCAATGAAAAAAACATTTGTAACAATCACACATCATCACATTTTTATGAACCATACACCTGTTTAATCGTAAACAAAAATATATGACTTCATGAAAAAAAATTGTTAAAGAAATGTAATAATGTCTCAATTTTGAAACCCGATCTCTAATTCATCCTAATCGCTATGAAGGCGAGCATCAACCAAATGAAACAGTATCTCCAGAGAGACGACAAAATGACTTCATACGGTGACGTAATACTAATATTAAGACTTCAATTGACTACGAACGCAATGATGGTTCACACAAAGTACACAGAATAATGAACTTAATATTGCAAATGTTTACTTTGACATTGTAGGTTGCACATTTAGCCAGTGTCAAAGTAATAGAGATATTGTACAAAATATTCTTTAGTCAACAAATGTAAGTGATTAATTTTGAATGATATTTTCCCCAAACCCCTTATCAGTTAATCTTTTAAGAAGATAATAGCGTAACCGATAGAGATTTAGAAATCTTGAAAAATATCAAAGCAAAGTATAAAAAAATGTCATCTATAATATGCAACTAATTCTGTATTTAGCGCTGGTACACTCTGTCAATATTTATTTTCTACTACCCAATAAATCTAAAGAACTGAAAAAATATAATATTTTATTATTATTATATCTGATGCTGCGGAACCTCGCCCGCCAATTACTTACCGTGGTGCTATGATTAAGTGCTATATTCACTTATAAACAAAAAAAAAATGACTTCAAATCTTTGATTAGAATAAAAGTACAAAAAAATAAGATACCTAACCTAGTTTTTCATACAATAGATATTGGTCTTTTATTCCTTAAAATATTTCCTCGTTCCATCAGGCACGATACCATAGTAACTGTAGTAAAACAAACTTCTGAGCAAGTAATTGTTAAGTACATAGCGTTGCATGTTTATAAACAATCAGAATACTAAATTGAATCAGGTTATATGGAACACACACAAAAGGTAAAGGAGTAAGACACGGCCGCGGCCGGTGCAAGTCATTGTAGACAAAAGAATTACTTAATGGCCACGAACTTTGGAGATAGCGAACATGTGGCACGCCGCAACTCATGAGAGGTCGCGGGGAAGTGGTAACTTTGAAGAGTTTAGTGCAAATAAATAACAATTATAGATGTTTTTATTATTTTGAATTTAGCATTCACAATGCTATGTGAGTATAGTTCCAAGATAACATTTTACTAGAAAAAATCAACCAGCCTCAGGAATGTTTATGTTTATATAATTTTTAACGCAAATTTTGTTGCGAACAATTGTGTTGGCCTTTGGCTTTCAAAGTAAAAAGTAAATAGTGTTATATCATTTCGGCGGGCTGGTTAGAACCACGATAGCTCAATTGGAAGAGCGCCTGATCCGGTATGTAAGAAGGGTGCAAGTTCAAATCCTGCTCGTGGAAATTTTTTCATTATTTGTGTTTCAGCCTCAGAAAGCTTAAGTGTGAATCGAACCCACGACCTTTGGATAACCGGTCCATTGTTCTGACCGTTGAGCTATCGAGGCCCCAGAAGACTTGTTGAATTTTTCTAGTAGTTGTAGTTGTGTAAGTGTTCTTTCGACTGTGAGGGTAGTAACTTCACATTGAAGTAATACCGCTGCTGGCTTACAGCATAAATATTTTTTTATCTTGGAACAATAAATTATAGAATTCTATTAATGCATCTATTTTACTTCAGCAGGTAGCTACGTTTAATTCTTTCCAGTAATAATAGTGAATTGTGTCGTTGTTTATTATTTAATAGTTATTAGTTTACATAAGGCTTAGTTTATTTTATAGTTATAAGCGAATGATTATTATCGAACAACTAATTACTAGAGTAAACATGTTAATAAGTGGTTTTTGGTCAAACGATCATTAGAATAATGATAACTTGTAATCTTTATGAATTCAAAATCAAAAGACAAAAAAACAATAGCAATTCCGTTAAATTTTACATGTTTTTATAACCTCAAGAAAGCTCATCTATCTAACCTCCAACGATCTAACTAATTTCACCCCTAACCTATTCATAACTAAGAAAAACAAACGCAATTGTTTACCGCTAAACCATATCAACTTGCACCAAACCTGCTACAGATTCGTTCGATACGGCGATACGGTATGTTACGAAACGTACAGAACCGATACGATCGGACTTTCGAGATGTTCTGATGACGTAGCCCCTATCGGGCCTGGATAAAAACCATGGTTACGCAACTCCTGAGTTATCGGGGCTCACAACTGGTTCTACTTTCCAGGCGGTCTTTTGAACGGTCGATGTGTGTTAGACATTCTTAGGCAGCGCTATTGGCACACATAGACGGTAGCGACGCGGTTACCCGTTCTATGGAACTATCGCAAAAGTTAAGCTGCACATGGCGCGGTCGGTATTCGGATGAATAAATACTAAAATACAAAACACTAAATATCAAAGTTTATCGGTACAATGATTTAGAATAAAACTGTAGCAGTATTTTGCAAAGTTTTGCATTTTAGAAACAAGAAGTAACAACAGACAACAGACGCGAAGCGCCTACTTTTGAGAAAACTAACACACGTCACATACCGCTTTAAAAATCACTGTGAGCTGACCACGAGCTGACACTCATCGGGCGGGCATGCTAGTGCAGTATCGTTACGTCATAATCCGACGAAGGCTCCCGCCAACCGGTCCGCAATCACTAAAAAAAGGCCGGAAGTGAATCCGCTGCTTTCCGCACGAGACGCGAATGACAGACGGGCGATGTCACAGGACCCCTTCACACTAGCGTATAAAGGCGTTTGATAAACGTAATAGGTCCCTACCTATGAAATTGGAGTTTTTTCTCACTTATTAATAGGTGTATTACTTCTAAAAGTCAATACCGGTTGATAATATTATTATACATCTTTAATTAGGACTACGTTACTTAGGCTTCAGTAATAACAATGATTATTCATTTTGTGTCTTTATCGCCCAATATTTTTTTTAATTTACTACATTTTTTGTTCGCGGCTTGATTTTTTTCTTTTTAATGTCTGCTATATTTAGCTAGCGAAACAAACACACTACTCTACAATTTTTATAGTGTTAATATAAATAGATGCTAAGAAAATTAAAAAAAAACCTAAGTATGAAAAATAAAATTTTATAAAAAATCTTCATACAAAACTCCAATTTCATAGGTAAGGACCTATTATTTGATAGCGCATGCGTGCGTATACATCGCGTAACACCTCGGTAGTCAAGTGGCTAAGCGTTCAATTCCCAGGTCGAGAACAATGTTTCGGATTATACTATGCGTAGCCCGGGTCTATGATCATCAATGATCTATCATCTATGAATGAGTGATCAATTGGCAAGCGTGCCGATGGCTTGACTTCAATGATGGAGGCACTTTCCCAGTAGTGGGACATTATTAAGGCAACTTTACTTTTCTTTATACTTCGCGTAAATGCCTGTACGTTACGCCAAGCTACGCAGCGCAGGTGCAATAATGACTGCATCATCAGTGCGACACGAACAACCTTTTGCGACGTACGTTGCGTTGTTGAGAGCGTCTGCGCTGCGCATGTGCTTTTTTTAAATACGGGTAAGCACAGCACCTAGATCTCAGCTGGTGTTAAGTGACGATAAGGCCGATGATGGAAGCGCATTTCACCCGGGATCCTCAACTAGTGAGGCACTGGCTATCTTATCTCTAGCTGCCGGAACACAACAATGCTACAAACATTGATGTTACGGCGACATATTTAGATAAGATGGTGGTAGCTAGCCAGGTGAAAAAACAAGCCTTACCACCAACCAAACTGAGTACACAAACATGTACCTGTGCTGGGAATCGAACCCGGGACCTGTGTCTAAACCGGTGCTCTTAATCACTAGTCCACAGAGGCGGCATACGTTTATTGAACGCCTAAGTTGGAGAAACGCTAGTGTAAAGGGGCTCTAATCGGTGCAGACGGAGCGGAAGATGTGTCTCTACGCACGAGAAGATAATTAATTTATTACGAGAGTTTCGAGAGATCAAACACTCATTACTTACTATCTGTTGAGTAATATGACGAGAGCGTTACAAAATTGTTTGACGAAGGAAATAGTTTATTATACGTGTTACTATGTTATGAAGATCGCAATTTGGTTACTCTATTACGTTATCTAATTGAATAACAATTCAGTGTATAAGTGGATAACAAGCGTTTAAAACAATAAAAACGCAATAACTTCACGTAACCGCTATAAACAAAAATGGCGTCGATGACCGAGCGGCAAAGTGTGTTTCGGATAAATCGAAGCAAAGCCCAGGTTTGTGATAGCCAACCCACATTTGGCAATAACCATTGTAGCGATGACTTAATTCCTATGATGACGTTTGCCCAGCAGTGGGGCAGTATATAGGCTAATTACTAACTTACATCATCAGCCCACTTCGGCCCACAGCAAAGCATTGACCTCTCCCGTCGCGTACCACACTACACGGTCCTGCGCATCCAAATCCATCCTCTGCCCGCCACACGGACTAGGTCGCCCGACCACCGAACTGGAGGTCTGCCTACCGATCGGCGAGCATTTCTTGGACACCACTCTGTCAGCGAGTGGATCCATCTGCCGTCTTCTTGTCTAGCCATATACCCTGCCCACCCCCACTTGAGTCGTGTGATCCGTTTACCGATGTCCGTAACTTTCGTACGGTTCCAAATGACAGCATTTCGGACTTATTACATATCTCTTTGCAAAGATCGCAATTAAGTTGCTAGACTTGATGAGTACCTACTAGAGAATGATTGCAATGAAACGTTATCTAATAGAAACAATTCTCTGTTTAAGTGCATAGTAAACGACGCGTTAAAAACAATAAAAGCGCAATACCTTCACGTAACCGCTATAAATAAATATGGCGCTTAACTTTTATGGAAGAAATCGTTGAAGAAATAAATACATTCCATCTTTCGACCCGCTAGTAAAATTTGTACTACACCGCACTCTTACACGTCAATTAATGTCAATGAATACTAAGTAATATTTTTTTTTATATCTTAAGTGTCTACAGACAGCCAGTCAGACGGCCAAGCGGCCAGACAGCTAGATATCCAGACTATTCCAGACAGCAAGACAGTCAAACAGTCAGACCTTTATACATCCAGATATCCTAATCAAACAGCGAGGCACCGGGACAGCCAGATATCCAGAAATCCGAACGTCCAGACAGCCAGCAGGCAGCCAAACAGCCAGAAACCCGGACAGCCAGACATCCAGGGAGCCAGACAGCACACTTGCAATTGCTTGTCGTGCAAGTTGCTGAGCGACAACAAAATGGAACGACAATATAATAGTTCCGTGCAGTGGGCTGCGCTGCGTTTGCGCCGGCGGCCCCTGGGCGCGCACGGTAGCAGATCGTGAGTCACGCCCATGATGTGGACATGTTAATTGCAATAGATTCATGGGCCTATCGACATACAATCATTTCCGTCAATATTGACGGGAAACTCACCGCCAAATTGCAGTTATGCAATACGGAAGATCGTAAGCTTGATGGGGATTGTTTCTTTGATACTTAAAGTAACATACAGAAATATTAACGAAGAACTTAACTCCTTTCATCGTCTAGCTTTTAAATTAGCTATAAGGTCAGGTTTTTATTACCTAAACATCATGAGCTACACGATTTAAACCACTACGCCGCTCTGTCTCAATAACAACAGCTGCAAGGTCTAACCGTAGAACTGCAGAGCTCGAAGGAGATCGAGTTACTTTTGGTCTCCCATCTAAAGACACATACGAAAGTTGCTTAGCTTTCACGACAAGCAAACCCTCGCGTGAGCTGTTGCGCCCCAGATTTTTCAATAAGCCTAAGCTTTTGATTGATATTATACAAACAGCATTAACGAAAAAGGGTGATCCAATAAGGAATCTGTTTTTCCATGTGATACGCAATATTTAAAATACATATACATGTATTTTTCGCACAAAAAATAAATTTTATGAAAATATTATGTAAGTTGACAGCGTAAATATCTTTGTCCGAAATAAGTGTACATTAAGAAAAAAGCTTTTTCTCTCAAATTAATATGCTGTAAGATAAACACGGTTGTTTAAAGGTCGCCAGATAAGGGGTGATTGCGTATTAAAGTAGATTCATTCATTAATCTTGCTTGTAAGTTTTTTCGATGCTCTTAATATCAGTCAGGTAGCGAGCAACGTAAGTGATTAAGGTTAACGAAAGTGTGGAGCTGGTCACATTTTGTTTAATAACATTATATTTGTCGGTTTATGGATAAGATAAATTTTGTTTTCACTTTTTTATGTCCACACCTAAAGACATACGGCATATGGCAACACAAATAATGATATTATGACCACAGACACTTGCAAAATCGGAACTTGAGTAAAAAATAAAAAGGTAAGTTTGTTCTTTCTTCACTTCAAAATGCAAAAACGGATCTAAGTGATTTTTTTCACAGACATGTTTGGAAAGCCTGATAGTGTTATAAGCTACCAGAAGGAAGGTATAAACTACCGGGACAATAAGAATATTGTCCCAGTCAAATAGACTATTATTCGTGTTTTAAAATACACAAAATCTCTTTGAACCACATAACACATTACATCCCTGTTGAAAACTATTTGTACTCCTTAGACCTAGGTCTAAAGAGTACAAATAGTTTTCTGAAATCTGAAATCCATTGCACATACTTAGTGAGAAATAAGAAACCATTGACCACCAAGGTATCAAAGCGAGAACGAAACTTTCACGGCAACGCTAGGTGGAAAGGAATACCATAATAATATCATTAGAGTCAATGGGCTATAAACCAGGGGAAGCGACCGAACGACCTATGGTAGGCAGGGGATCATGCCTGGGCGGGAATGGACGAGCCATTGTGTTGTCAGGGCCGCGTGATAAATTTTAAATCCCCAGCAAGTTAGGCCGGAGACGAGAGGCCAAACGTGTCTTTGGTATTGACAACTTTTCAAAAATAATTAAGGCCCCTTCAATAATCTATGGTTGGTTTGACAATTGTTAATAGCCAATTATATTTGGAGGTCACTTGCTTGGTTGGCATGTAACGGTTAAAACTCACATTACGTTGTGGGTTGTGGCCTGATGTTTTAATGTGTTGCTTGTGCATGTGGGGAAGACTTGAGCCCTTTAGGAACGTTTTAGGCCGATAGAGATGTTACTTCGGACTATATAATGCAAAAGCGAGGTAATTTGTGACACAAATCAAGCAGTTTATGCAGAGACATAGAGAACTCGTAAATAGGACTGACTGCTATTTATCTAGAACAATAACATGGTTTTTAGAAAGAACGTGATAAAGACTCTTGTGTCCGTTCAAATTGCATAGAGCATATAAAGAATTGAACTGCTAAATCCTTCGTAGAAACCATCCCTAATTAGTCTTCGTACTTTAATGATCTCTATATCGAGAGAGCATCCAATATTTCTGATGCTAAACAGAAACGGAGAAAAGAAATGCGGTTGCTGAGCTTCTTTACTCGTTCTTCTTAATTGTTTGCCAGAACCGACGGCGTAATGACTTTCATAACAGCCAAATTGTAGCCAGACTGATTTAAAAAGATATAATTAATGTTAACAATCTGCCGCCCCGCTACATAAACGTATCTTGCTTGAATCTAAAGTTCGTCACATGCAACTTGCGCCCTCTGACTTTACAATAGTGTGCGCACGCGACGCGTCTCACGATTTTAGGTCAAGGCAGCTCGCAGGGACCGCGAGATCATTACAAATTGCACTGCACTGTACATGCAGCACGAATGTCGGGCTCTTTGTGGGAGCGATCAACATTATTTAATTGCATTCATTTGTTTGTTTTATTTTTTTAAGTAACTGAATCGGCAAACGACCATATGGAAAGCGATCACCGCCAGCCATGGACGCTTACGACACAAAGGATATTGCTAGCGCTGCCGACCCTGAAACTTCAGTTGATACGCCTATATGTCCTGTAATTCCACAGGTTATGATCTAGTTCCCTTCAAACTGGAACACAACAATGCTGAAAAATGCTGCTTGGCGGCAAAAATAGATATAAGGGGTTGTGGTACATGCCTCTAAGTTGGTATAGATCTGCAGAACACTGCCATATTATAGTTGTATATGTATATACATATCATATTAAACCTGTTGCTTTTGTAATCTCGTTCGTCTATTTGTACATCTGAATTCAACTATAAGGTCATACACACATGCAATCGCTAATGTTTCTAAATCTGCGTACGCACATATATTCATTGTTTACATTGTTAATGCAAGATCTATTTACGTAGACACCATATGTCTCGCATTTGAGGTTGTTTAATAATACATAATGTCTGCAAATATCAGAGACGTACGGTACTTTGAAATCTTTGATGCATAACATAATATAATATTTGTATGTTACTTATTACATCAAAGTAAAGATAATATTGGACCTGCCCGTAATATATTTATATGGACAGCTAAAGAAGGTGTCTACGAAACAAAATCTCAAGAATCACATCTTAATCCCATCTGTGCAGGTCTAGCGCTTACACCATATCTGTCTAATATCCTCATATATTCAGTTCCCATTGCATTTGGTTAAGTTGGTGGAAGTTCTTGTCCAAGTCTATCTGGTTAGCTATCTAGTTCTGTCGCCATAACAATAATGTCTGTGTTCTCGACAGAGGTACGGTAGCCAGTAGGTGTCTCGTAGTTGAGGATTCCGAGTGAAGTAAGCCTTCCATTCCGCTTTATCGTCACATTCTACAAGTGTGAAAGCCAAGCAGTTGTTGTGTAAAAAAACCCTTGTTTTCATGGAACAATTATTTTCAACAATTCCAGTTATAATCTTGTTATATAACTATACTTTCTCATAACAAATTGGATACGCCTAGAATATACCAATCCATATTATAAGCTAATAATAGTTGAATCAGAAGTTGTATCAGTCGTGGGAATGTTGATAATTGAAAATCATGGGAATGGCTAGGTTCGTGATCTGATGCTATGCATTTGCACGGTGACTTATAATGGTTCATTGAATGATGGATATACGACTGATATCCAGAAAAAGGTTCTATACTCAAAATCATGTCTTTCGAAGAACTTTAAAATGATTTTAGGCCCGGAATCTACCAAAGCGGGGAAAAGAGATGTTTCGTAAACATCCAATAAGAGTTCGTTGTTATCTCCTCTCTACTTTAGTGGAAACAACTCCCTCTATGTGTTGGGGAAGCGTATAACTATAACATTGCTACGACTAATAGTTCCCACCTCAACGAACCCGTTTCTGAAAATGGGTGACCAAATCCACATATCTCGAGCTCCTCCATCCTTCCCGGTTGTTGTCTTAAGATCGCAGTCATTACCACACCAATTTGCATTGGACCAGCGTGGTGTGTTACGTAGGGTTATCCTCTCGTAGGACTAGGTCATCATCATCATCATCAGCTCATTTATGCCCCCACTGCTGGGGCACGAGCCTTCCCTATGAACGGATAGGAAGAACGGGCCATAAACCAACACGCGGGCCCAGTGCGGATTGGTGGTTGTTAACGACTGCTAATGCAGCCGGGACCAACGGCTTTACGTGCCTTCCGAAGCATGGGGGAGCTCCAGATGATTAATTTTTGGTCACCCATCCGATGACCAGCCTTCGCGAAAGTTGCTTAACCTCAGCACTCGCAGACCGGGCGCGTTAATCACTGCGCTATCGAGCTACTCAATGGAACTAGGTACTCACTACTAATACTGATGTATGACAATAAACTTATTATTTTGTGATAAAGCTTTTGTAATACCTATTTGGCGGACAGTACCTCGAAGATGTTGACAACGCACATAACATTGTTAAAAGGCAATTATTTTTGTTAAGATTCTTTCTAGCCCCCATAAGACAGGATTACCTAGTTTGTGCGCTATTCTGGTATAAAGGTCCCCCCGCCCGATCCTCTAAATGCCACTACACATTTACAGAATACACTAAACATGCACACTAGTTTAGGCCCAAGATACCGTACTCGTAGAACAAGGGTACGTAGAACCGGTTCACACGCGCTCTATACCAGGTACAGACATGTACCTGGGCGCTTCTCTCCTCCTCCACGGCCCGGTCTACTCGAGCCGAGGTCCGTGCATTTAGAGGCGCCCTCGGGTGGTTCCGCTCCCCGATCCGATCCGAACTCTTCGGAGAATCTAGTAGGGCACGGGGACGCGCACTTTTAAGTGTGCGATGCCGTTCCCTCTAGAAAACCTCCGAAGGTGATTCGTTTCAACACGGCTTGAGGTATCCTTTACGTACCTCGCCGCCCCCAAAAAAGCCCGGTGACGCTGAAAATACCGTTTGAGGCAATCAGCAATCTCTCTAAAAAAAAGGTAGGTATAAAGGTTTTTTTTATGTCTCTATTACAATTTGATAAGAGTTTTATTGTTATTTCGAAAGTCTTTCTACATAGGTCAGATAACCATTTTCCGAGATCAATTACTGTTATAAACAGACTTTTCACATAAACAAGACAACTTGCATTGACATGCGAATAGCCGGAATCGATGGGCGAACGCAATTCGCAAGCGATTTACGCAACAGGCCATAAGCCGAGCCCAGACTCGAAGCCGCACCGGCGCGCATTTGGTTAATGATTACGCTATCTTGAAATTTTACTACTGTTAATATTTATGACTTACGGTTTGCTATCATACTGTTCTATTTCTATAAACGACTCGATAACAGCGTCACATTTGGTCACACATTACAGTTGCCTTTGCCTGTAATGCGTACGCACATTTACCACAAAGATTGACTATGCTAGCCATCTTCGGGCGCACCAGCGACTAGGACTAGCCATCTATGTGTCATATTTCCGAATATATAGGAATAATAAATAAATAAATTTTCCTACACTCACACCAATTATCTAGCCCAAGAGAAGCTTCGTTATGAAACTCGTTAAATGGTTACTAGACAACGGATAAACATACTTAAATACATACTTTTTTTATTATACATACAAAAAACAACCAGACCCGAGATTTAGAAAAACAATAATTTCTATAAATTGAGCCGACCCGTCGATCGAACCCGGGACCTCAGAGATGGCGACACCATGAAAACCGGTGTACAAACCACTCGACCAAGGAGGTCGTCAAATGAATTATGTTGTCGCAGGTCACTTCACTAAACTTCGGTGGCCGAGTGGGAGAGCGTTCGGCTCGATATCCGAAGGGCCCGGGTTTGTGATCACCAACACGCATTTGGCAAGCGTGGTGATTAAGAAGCCATACCAATCCCACCCACCCACTTGTAGCGATGACTTGATTTCGGTGATGGAGCCCTTTGCCCAGCAGTGGGACAGTTATAGGCTGTTTAACTTACTTTTACTTCTTAGCTCACTTCACTCGGGAGTTCTCAACCACCGAGGAACTACTTACTTAGTTATATTACCCAACTGACAAATCACAACAATGCTGTTAAAATTATTGTTATAGCGACAGATTTTGATAAAACGATGATGGTGGCTAGCCAGTGGCGGTAGCCAAAGTAACATTAAGAAAACGATAGCGAAGTTCGAAAATAATAAAATGTAAGTATGGGATTGGCATATAAGATTGACCACGTGATTTATCGCGGCTTATGTCAATCCTATACATTTTATTATTTTCGAACTTCGCTATCGTTTTCTTAATGTTACTTTGGCTAAGCCTACAGGCGGCCTTATAACACTGCATCCCACGAGCTTTCAGAGGAGGCGCGGTATAGCAAGAGTATGCGGCTAACTTGACGTTATGTCCTTTTAAAACCAGCAGCACCGTGACGTGGTTTATGAAAGACGAAATTGCTACGTTTATTATTCATGTGCGGGGCTCCCCACTTAACATCCTTCCGTGGGAACAAAGACGACAGGTGTGGTATGTATCGCCAGCGTCACGGAATGTGAGCACTAAGGTGGCATACGGATCGCTGTAGGGACGCAACTTCGCGTCACTTGATATTTCTGAATCACACAATTGTATAGTGCGTTCTAAACTTTATGGCGGTCGTGAAGTAAGGCGCAGGTGCCGTCGCAGTAACAAACCATAGGTGTCAACCGCGAGGAGTGTACCGTTCCGCAAGCTGCGCGTATTTGCGCTCGCAGCTAACTTTACACACAAAGTTTGCGTCTCACTATAACAATATACTGCTGACGTGTGTTGTGTGTGATATTTTAAATCGCTACTCATCGTGAGTCAACACTGTTCATGTGTAGCACACACAGCTATTTGCAGTGTATCCGTAACTTCCTGTCATAGATCACATGCATCACCCAGCTGAAATTTGTGCATTCCGATTGTTTGTCAAACGTTATGCAACTTGTTGACGCGGGAATATTTTCAAGAGCATGCCGTTTATTTTAATATTTGACACAATTATCGGTAAGCCATAAGCTTTGCGGCTGATTCATTTGTATCATAAATGGTATGATCCGCACATAATCTGTCTCACGGTCAAAGTAAACTTTAAAACATGAATTGCATTACCACATTTTAGTGAGCGATTGGTGACCTACTTTTTTGTTTTAACTTGATATTTTGTCACTGTTCGTGTCCGCTGCTTACATAGTATTTGGCCATCCCTTACTCGTTTTGGTAACGGCATTTGTGAAGTCGTAGGGTGACCGCCGAAGTGTGTCCCCGGTGTAAGGGGGACTGAATCATTCGCCAATCTTTGTCGAAATGACTTAAAGTGCATTTATTGCAAAAAATAAAAAAGTTTTTATAAGTACCTATCAGTTATAACAAGGTAATACTTTTAAACTTCGCCTATTTACCGTTGAAACTTTACGATTTTGTTTTATAATAAAAATTGTCCGTTTTTTTATGAAATACGGTATGTGTTTGTTTAAAAGTCTAAAAAAGGATAATGCTATTTGTCCACGTCTCGCACATTTAAGCGATTAACAATGGATGACATAAGAACTTTATCCATGACAAATGATCAGATAAAGTTGGGGGCATTTGGCATCATCTGTGGTGGGACATAAAGGGAATTTATTATAGTGCAATGTACCATTATGATAATGTGTCTGTTATTGTTCTACCAAGAGTAGAATTACGTACTGCTGTATATTGATCGCAGTTTCGACTTTGGATAAAACGTATTGTTTTCGATTTAACGATTTTTTTCGGACCTCTTGAGTACTACACTTGTTACCGAAAAGAGCTACATAATATGACTTAATATTTAAAGCTCCAAGTTTTTTGTTTTTATTGTTATTATAAGAGTTAAATTTGGAAAAATCTTAGTTGAGAGTCAGAGAAAAAGGGTTAAACATTCATCATAATCTGCTGAGTAACTATTCATTTCGCAATATGACTTATAAAGCAATTGACGTAACCGTGAGAATGATTTTTGATAATAGCTACCCCTCTCGCCAAAGGGCGTACCGGGTCCCGACTCTATAATGTCGGACAAAGCGCGCATGCGCGGCACTGTGCCATTATTTTTTTAAAGGTTAGGGTTCAGTGCCACACGGATCTTTTCAAACACTTTTTTTTACCAGTACTATAAATAAAACAATGCCAATTAGTAGAGTCTGCATTAAACTATTCGAAACACCATCGGGGTTCAAAATAATTTAACGTTTAAGTAAAAAGAAACCTTATTATTATGAGAGATTAAAACACTTTGTACAGGTCCGCCCGAAGACGCGATTATTCTACACCAATTAAGTATATATCACCAACAAGAATATTATTTCACTAAAAAGGTTTTGACTAAACATATCCTCCAAATCACTAAAAAGTATTTATGGTACGGAACCTCATATTATGCGAGAAAGATGCATGCTATTTTTAGAAGCTGGTTTCACTGGGTCACGCCTGGAGGCTTACAATGAGGTGAGGTAAGGAAATCAATGAACAGCTTGAGCTTGTATGAAAACGATATATTTTGCAAACATCTTTTCAGTATATTTTTTTATTTTTTGAGTATAAGCAATGGTAACGGAAAACAAAATTGTTCATGTAAGCTTTCTCTAGACATTTTGATGAGAATTGGATCTTTTATGGAATTTGGTCAGATCAGTGCTCTTATTTTATTTACAAATCACATAGAAAAAGTTAACGGTTTTAGTCGTGCGTAGTTCTCCAATTATTAAAGACAACAGAATAAAACATTTACGGATAAGCACAGTGCCTTGATCTCACCTGATGTTAAGTGACGATAAGGCCAATTGGTGGAAGCGCACTTCACCCGGGATTCCTCAACTAGTGAGACACTGGCTATCTTATCTCTAGCTGCCGGAACACAAGAATGCTACAAACATTGATGTTATAGCGACATATTCAGAAAAGATGGTGGTAGCTAGCCAGGCGGACAAAACAAGCCCTATGGCAAGAACAAAGGAAATGTAAATAAACTTATGACCGCTGAGGTGTCAGCTTATCATCGCGGGCAGAATGGAGTCGTCGCCAAATTTACTTTCAAATTTTTTTTACTATTTACAATTTTGACCACCCTTATCCACCAATTTTATCTTATCTTTATCTTTATCCTCTCGCTTTCTATTATCAATACAGAGTTTAATAGGGTGTTTAAATTCATTCATTCATTCGTTAAGCTTAATCCTTGGTATAATTATTATCCTCGGCATACCATTATAAAAAGATACCCGACGTATCTACCAAGATACACTGGTCTAAGTGTTAAGGTGAGTCCACATATTAAGTAACTTTTGCTATAAAACTAAAAGTTGCAAAAGGTTGCTTTATTGACCCTTATCGTCCACACTAAAAAAAGCATGTAACATAACTAGGTATGCCAAAAAAAGACAAAGTGTTAAAAAAAATCCACGAGCGGGATTCGAACCCGCACCTCATCAACTACTGGCATAGTTAGTAGTGCACCTGACCCGGCATGTCACGGGGTGCAGGTTCGAATCCTGCTAGTGGAATTTTTTCAACACTGTCTTTTTCAAATTGTAATTTGTTCGCAACAAAATTTGCGTAATATTATATGTAAATAATCATAACTATGCCATATAAAATGAACATGTGTCATATAGTCTGGAAGCACCTTTAGCCAAAGCCTTTGAGTTAAACCCCTTTAAACATTTTAATCATATAATACATACAGTTAATATTAAACGCAAGCTTAATATTACGCAGTTCCAAAATCCATTCGACACAGCCGATTTATATACGCCCAAAATTGCATTTCCCTTTGATGAACACATCAAATCCCGCGGCTTTGTCTTGTAGTACCTACGCACGCGGCGCGCACGCGTCCTCTGGGATCCCTCTGGGGTCCCTCCAGACAACCAGACGCCCGGAGGGGTCTAATGCACCCCACCGCGTCCTGCAGATTCATTATTTACGCGTGCACTGCGTGTTGTCGGTCTCATATGAGAGGTACAAGGCGAAAATACTTTCAACTATTTGGTACACGTTAGATTTTTGAAATAGGTATTTTTAAGGCGTTTTTAACCCTTTTTGGTGTAATGTGAATGAAGGATAATTAATACTTTTGCAAAGTCATGACTTTGACTTTTAAACTTTCGCATTATATTTTAATAAATGAATTTAACGATTGGACAATATTTACAAAACTATCCTAGGAAAATGGATTTCAATGACATTGGTTACAAATGAATACGGCGGGCGGCATGCATAGCGAAATTGTAAAACTGAATGCGCAATAAATATCATTATTAAATACAAAACGTATCAAAAGAAAAACTACAAACTTCTTAAAAAAAAAATTATTTCAAAGTTACTTTTTATAAAAGAATAAAACTTATAGTTTATTCCAATGCTATTTATTCTTTCATTTACACATTTTATAGCCTGACGATAATTCAAAAAGAAATCCTTCAAGCAATAAACAGGATGAAAAACGGACGTTATCACGTTATAAATTTTCTATGCTATTGTGTGGAAATAGCTAATAAATCGTCAAGTTATAGACCAGAGTAAGCTAGGGGTACCGATACAACCCTTTGCTGCTACGAGTCATTCCTGTTTAATTCCGAATTCGGAGGGGTTGACGAGACCGAGGATTTAATAATGTATTGACAACGTCAGACGAGCGTCCTCTCTGTCTACTTGTATGACAATAACAAGGTTGGATATACATGCAATGCAACAGGAGGTACGTTTTGCACAATGGACGATTTCGTCCCTCACAATTTGCATAACAGCGTCGCTATCAGCGTAATAACGGTCGGTTTGTAATGTTACGCCCATTCTTATCGCTGTTACTCGAGATAAACTTAGTATTCGAATGGTAGAAAAAAATAATTGCAACATAAAATGTTTAGCATGTTTTATATAATAGGTATCCTAGGACTAGGCACACTATTTGACGTACCCGACGTTACGGTCGAATTGCACCTGTAGTCTGGGATATCTTGAATATTTAAAAATATGAATATACCTCTTATAAAGACTCTTCTTAGTGTCAAAAGCATTGCCGATATAATGAAAAACATTCATCAATACATGTGCCCTCGAAATTTCATATTGACAAACAAATATGGTTAGATAATCAATTTTTTGTGTTTAACGTGTAAATGTACTGTATACAATCGTTCCAAATACCTGTGCGTCTGCAACGCACGCGACGGAAGCGCGCGTGCGCTGCCTGCAATTAGCTGTGCCCGCATTGTGCGCGTGTGCTCCATGCGAGTCTAACTGTCTCGGCCATTTTGCGCACGAGTGTGCAACTAAAAGTTTTGCAACATTTCACCGGGGTGTGTTAAAAGTGGCCCTGCTTACATTTTAGGGTTAACAAATTGTTTGTAAACTTAAGTTTAAACTAATTTCAAGTTTCAATAATACATTATACTTGTACACGCGCCTGCACACGAGACTAACACAAACTGTCAAATTTCCTCAATAGATATTGAACTTATAGTTATTCCGTGTTTTGTCTCTTTTACTCTAATTTGAAATGACGTTTACATGACAGGAACAAAACACGGAATAACTATTCCGACCTTATTCTTTGTTTATTTGTAAGGCCCTATGTCTGAGGCAGGGATGGGCAAACTTTTTCATTCGTGTGACAATATTTACTAACAAAATCTATGGCGGGCCAGACTATTGAATTTTTTGCTGTATTTTTTCAATAATATTGATATGTAAGCATTTTTTGAAACACACACGCACTTGAATTTTTGTTTGATGGTCGCGGGCCGGACTTCGATCATTCGGGGGCCGGAGATGGCCCGCGGGCAGTAGTTTGCCCATCCCTGGTCTATGGCATAATGTTGATCATTCATTGAAGAAATTCGATAGGTTTGGGTAGTCTAGATAGAGCAGGCGTCTCTACCTCTACGCTGGTGGTGAAGGTTACGATAAAATGAACATGATAAAAAATATTTGTTTTTTTCTATTTTATTTATTTATTACTACTTCAGGCTTATGATAACATGCGCGTTACCGACCCCACGAATCACGATTTCAAGCTGTAATCATTTGGCAAAACATTCAGGTAAAAAAAAATTCTATCCGCAGATGTTCTCGTCAAGTGGCTCATTCGATTTTCCGAAACCTGATTTTAGACAAACAAATGCGTCTCCTGATAACCATTTATCTTGAGATAAGACAGCGGAACGAAAGGAGCTTGATATCAAATGATGGCGTGATGTTTTGAAAACAGTGCACCGAATGCATTGTAATATATAAACATAATTATTGGTAACAATGACGTATTAACAAAGGAGTTCGTATGATGTTTGCACTACAATGCGTTTTGGTCAGCTACTACCGTAACTGGTAGTTAACAGAAGGATCTTTCTAAACAGGAGTTAACCAAGATATTACTACTGTATGTTTTAAAGAGAAGTAAATAAAAATATTTCCAAAAATCAAATTTATATAACATTCAAACAAAATCAAAATTTTTTTGCAATTTTAACATTATATTCAATACAATTCATAAATAAAAAACCTCAACTAACTCGTCTGTCCGAGGCAAGGTGCCCAAAATGCTGGCGGCGTTGCCCCTTTGAATGGCCAAGCTAATGCGCTGTGCGAAAAAATTACCAGATCTCGGGTCACCCGTCCCCTGTACAGGCGAGCAGTTAAGTCTACATTCAAACTAAACTGTTTGGTTTTGTTTATATCATTTTTAACGCAACTTTTGTTGCGAACAAATTACAAAAACACAATTAATGTTGAAAAAATCCTGGTCGTGGAATTTTTTCAACATTTGTGTTTTTGTAACATTCAAACTCTTAGTGCCTTACAAATATACAAAGAATAAGTTCCGAATAGTTATTCCGTGTTTTGTCTCTTTTACTCTAATTTGAAATGACGTTTACATGATCCGATCCGATCCGAACCCTTCGGAGAGGACACGGGAGGGCACGGGGACGCGCACTTTTAAGTGTGCGATGCCGTACCCCTCTAGAAATCCTCCGAAGGTGATTCGTTTCAACACGGCTTGAGGTACCCTTTACGTACCTCGCCGTCCCTAAAACAAGCCCGGTGAAGCTGAAAATGCCTCGGCAATCAGCAGTCTCTCTCAAAAAAAAAAAAAAAACATGACAGGAACAAAACACGGAATAACTATTCGTGCCTTATTTTTTGTTTGTTTGTAAGGGGCTTAACATCTAAATAAGCAAGAATAAATAAATATAAACATTATTCATGTTTTTTTTCTAAATTATAACAAAATTTTTTGCAACAACAATAACGTAAAATTAAATAAACATTATATAACATATCAAAGTTATCAAGCAAAATAGCTTCATGTTAATTAGACGGATCAAAAATCCTTTTCCGCAAGGCCATGGTATAGTAATTAAAACAAACAGGGAGGCTCTAACTTTGTTTAATTAAGTTTGGAATCCTTGCATTTTGAACTACTTCAAAGCGGGATTAGGAAAGCTACTAAAGTAAGCAAGTTAAGTTATAAATAGAACTGTTTACAACTCAATTATTATATAATGTTTAGAAATGGAAGGTGAGGTGAAGAATAAGCGTTGATCAAAAGAACTTTTCGAAATCGCCCTTCGATATATTAATAATATCTTAACATAATGAATATTAATATTGAACAGAAAACAATATTTATTTCTGCTTATGACGTGACCACTTTTTTGTCGAGTGGCATAAGAAAAGTGGAGACCCAGAGAGGAGGGCTTCGCCCAGCTGTGGGACACAACATAGACTAAAATTACATAAGTTATGAGAACATGTTTGTGTTCTTGTTTGTAATAGCGAGTACCCATAGGAGAAACCCAAAAAGTAGCTTAGCCTAATACGGGTTAATGTTAACGACAGCAACGCCTGTGACCAATGACTTACTATACCATGCCTCTTGAAGCACGGAGAAGAGTAGGTATTTCTTTTCATCACCCAATTTTTTTTATACCTGCCTCGGCAAATGACTCCACTCCGCCTGATGTTAAGTGGAAACGGAGTCCAGACGCAAAGACAACTGGTGCAGCGTGAAAACCGTGGACCCCATGTCATAGGAGGGAGGGAAAACGTGTGCTAGTAGACTTTTCCATCTTTTGGAAGTGCGACAAAGGAACGAGTCACCCAATTTCTTTGTGCGCGATGGAATGTTCCATTCAGGAACCAGCACTATAAAAGTTGCCAATCGCAATGCAAAAGCGTTAGCTGTTGCACCTAAAGCTCCATAAATCACGCTTACTTTTTTTGCAATATCATCATTTCTTATAGTTCAAGATTAAACAGAAGCAGTAATCAGAAACACAAATATACATAGAGTCATAGCAAAGGGCGACAACAAAGATAAATATGCTCACTCTATCGTCAATGGTCGTACAATAAATCAACAGGCATCATCTGAATGGTCGAAATTTGTTTATTCTTTGTCCCGTATCACTCGGGGCCCGCATGACACCAATGTGATTGAATAACCGCCACTTATAGATCTCTGTCCTTGATGCCCAACTAGCTCGTTATAGCATAGTTTCTTAAAAATCTGTACGCAATCAAATATTGCATACTTCAAAAATAAACCGAAAACAAGAAGTAAACAATCAGTTATTCCGAATTAATGCTTGCAGTACATCCCTGATCATGATCAGGGATCGCCATGAGGTATGGAACAGTGCCGGAATATCGGATACTCGAACACAATATAAAAAAAGAAAAAGAAGAATTATCCCGTTAATGCGATGCGATCATGATCGATAAAAAGAGGTAAAAAATAATAATACTGGAATGCTAACTTTTGCATTTATTTTCAAATTCAACGACAATGCTATTATATTTGAAACCTTAAATCTGACTGATAGTAATATAGTACCTTTAGTTTCGACAGATCCTTCGGTTTTCGTTATTGCTTCATTTATATAAAACTATAATGAAACCTTCAAACATAATTGATCGAAGAATAAAACAAACAATTCTTACCTAAACATGCAAGTAATAGAATTGGTCCTAGACACCGGATCAAATGGAAGTTCATCTGATTGATCGATAAAGTGCTCAATCATTATAGTAGCCGACGAGGCTGGGTCAGGGCGACGTAGATTACCAATAGACGGACAGTTTGAGGCCAGATGTTGAACTTGCCCGGGCATAACACCGACAAAAAAAAAACAAAGGCTGCAGATGTTCAAGGAATTCAACTTGCGTAAAACATTTGTTTTATGATTCTTAAAAGATACGAATTAGTTACTGGATATAATTGGACCTGGTTTTTGTAACTTCTTTTAGTGATAGTACTTCTGTTTTTCAAATAACACTATAAACATTTAACTCGATAAATGGATTAAAGTAAAAGTTCCAATGCAGCAAAATATCAGATATATTTTCGTTCTATAAAAACCCCAAAGGGAAATTGTGTAAAGGCTTTAGTTGCTACTGATAGTCTGTTTTTCATGTATAAATAAGTCAAGTATCTTAGATAAACTGTTAAATCGTAAATGATAAGCCAGAGAGTCAAGCACTCACTATTGTGAGTGCACACGTTAATAACAAACATACTGCTGAACATACAATCCAAAGCCATAGGACAACAGACGCATATAGGCTAATCGATGCGGTATCGACTTGTCGCCCGGAAACTAGATTATTTATCGGCTCATCGGCCTGTGCAGTAACGGTGACTTCCCACTCCAGTGAACCGAAAGAAAATCTTCTCTAATACTTGTAACTGATTTGAAGAGGTATTCCACGAAGCACACCCAAACGAAGCACACCCAGACGAAGCACACCTAAAGTATTCCACGAACCCAGCTTCAAATAAAATTTTAAAATTATTAATTTTCTATTCCACGAAGCACAAATATGTGCATCTTATTTCTGTTAAATCGGGTTTAAATTGTACCAGTTATTGCTCTGCCACAAAATCCCCCATTTTAATAATGTACCTAACCAACTTTTATTGTTTTTTAGGGCCAGGTGGTCATATTTTAAAACAGTTTCCGTGTAAAAAGTATATCATGCTTTAAGATTAAGAAAAAGAAAAGAAGGTTTAAATTCTGATTGCGCTAATTGCCATAACAGGAAACGCAACAACGCGTGACGCGTTATGTGAATCGACGGAATGTACTGCGGTTCGACATGCAGCCGAAGCTAGATGCTCTGATAGACTTACTTGTACTGATTATGATAGCATTTTCTAGTATGTTCATATAATCATGTATAGTGGAATAGCTTCCTTAATAGTGGTTAATTAGTATATTGTGTCTTTCATACTATTTGTCCTGTTGACGCTCATAGCCCATCTAATACTTGCATTTATTAATTATACCTGTGCCTGTGACGTGCTACAACCATGACTGGTGGTAAAAATTTAAAGTGATAATTTATTTTCAGTTCTGGATTATTGATTTTTTTGACCTTTATAAATTCTGAATGTGTTTGATTTCGATATTTGAACAGGAATCTATAACGAGATCCATTAGTTAGCAAACACGATCACATCGATATTGAAAACAGATGCAAGGACGCGGTAACCGAAGAATAAAACTATAAACACACTTAGCATTGTATTCAGTACATGAATAGTATAAAAAAATAGCTCGCAACAGATGCGGAGGCTCGATAAACAATTGTTAGTAATCCACAAACAAGTTAGAAATGGCCGCTTCTTTGAACACGGGAACGCATAGAACGCTTGTTAACTGTCAGACTTCGGACACGGATAATATATTCGACTGTCGATATTTTACTAACGACATCTCAGAACGCAAATATCAGCGAGGAATATCTCTGACGGCGTTTGATTACATAGCGTCATTGTAAAATAGAAACTGTTTGCTGCAGCGTCTGCTGCATTCATTTATTTGCATTTGCATCGAAACGATGTCAATAAATACGGAAATATTATTAAATTCAATGTTTTAGTTACGAAACTTTAGAAACTTGGGTAAAATAAAAATAAACTCGAGAAAGACTAAATTCAAAACTTACGACGCTTGCGAAGCATAATTCCTGTTAAGCGACAGTGATCTGCACTGCTGTGTTCCTGTTTAAAGGGTATATATGATGATATAAATCTAGGAAAATTACTGGGAATAGTAATCCTCGTAAGATACGCGCAAGTTACACCCATAGTGTTGCAAGCAGCATCAATAGGCTACGATAGTCACTTCCTATCAATAAAATCGTATGCCTGCATGCGACTAAAGCCCAACAAAAACTAAAATAAAGCACGTTAATTGACAAATGCGTCTGCAAACGCATGGACGCGCGCAATAACTCTAGTTGCTTCTGAGGATGGCCCGTTATGGAGCTACGTAGTAGGTTAATTAATGAATAATGGATACACAGCAATATATCTCTGGTTTCTCTGCTTGTCCTCCATGGGTGTGCGGTGAGCAATCTAGGAAGCGTCGATTAGTGATTTAGCTGCTTTCGAGTTAGCAACGCTAGATGTATCGCGCATTGCAACATTATTGTGCTGTACACCAATAAGCTCGTCTACTACAACTTTTACATTCTTCGCGAATCGAACTAAACGTGTCCAGTACCAATAAAGCGTTAAGGAATTCCTCTCTTTCCCTACTGTATCACAAGTTCGCGGAAAAACTTCTATGTGTATTTAATTAATTGCTTGCCACCAAGAACCAGAACTGTTTGCGATAGGGTTGTCTAGACTGAAGGAATACGAGTCTAGATCAAGACGCAATCAGGGAAAATTAGTTATCGCCTTATAGGTTCGTTCGCGGTTATGTATTTGGTTGTAGGTAATGTATTTGTCTCGCGACGGCGCATTTGCTTTACCTTTCTCTAATCTTGATTACGGTACAGACACATCAGATGTTATTTAAAAAACAGCAGAAACTGTTCTTGTTTTATTGTTTGTAGCAAATATTGCAAACAAATATGAGAAAGAAAAAAGCCTTCATATAAACCTAGAAAATGAGTTATTTTTTTTGTTTTTATATCTCTTCTGGCAATACGAGCAATAGAAAGTCAAATAACGTGTGGTTCCGAATGAAATACGCACATGTTTGGCTTGGGCATGATAACGAGTGACGATCAAAAAAGCAAACACACTGTTTGGTCATGACGAGACACTAATCTGTTGTACCAATGCTCCGGCGCACAGTCAACGTACTATCGAATATACACAAAAGCACAGATAAAACATAAATCGTTTTTCGATTCGACTCAACTTGTTATAGTTGCTTAGAATTTAGAACGTTAAATAACCTGTGGACACGCTCGAATTTCACAAAAAGCATTTTGATAGTCGTAAATGTTGTTGTTAGGAGCACACAATTTTATTGTTTTTCGGTTGAATAGTGTCATAAAAATTTATGACAACTTATACTCATACTTGAAAGGTTGTATTATACATTGTGTTTTACGTGAAACTAGGCTACACCATGCGGCCCACATTCTCGGAAGTGGTTTAGATACGTTTAACACACATACTTGAGTTAAGACGTTGTGTCCCATTACTCCAAACAACTTGGGTAATGTTATGATTAAAGTTTACCGTTAACTTTACTCCTTGTAAGTTTTTTCTCAATAACAAAATTGAGTTGAGGCATTTCAAAGTAGCTAAGTATCTGGTTTACGGTAAATACATCAAACGTCAATTGACATTTATTTAAAGCCTTTTAGAGCACTCTAAACAATATTACCTCTCAGACTTGATAACTATAGTAAATCTTATTTACATATTTTATATTTTGTAACAAAATTAAACATCAAAAAGATTTTGGAAACCAAGAATTCAGACTTTAATAATAAATATTGTTAGCTATTATTTTATGCGACAAAATTATACATCAAACGGCTTCTACAAAATTTACAAAGGATAATGTCATATTCGAATACAATTTAATTAAAAAAAAAGATGGAGAGAGACAAGATGATAGACGGAAAACAGTATAATTTTCTAATATATTTGAATGGCTTAACAAGAAATGGATGTTAAAATATTTTCCTCATCTGGGTGGATGTTAATTGAAATTCTATTTTGATATAGTCTCCAGACGGCCGCTTACGGTTGCCAGTATTGCCTTTTGGGACACATCTTCGTCAGACCACATTCCGAATGAAACCAGCCAATTACGCGGGATGGAAACACAGAAACGATTTTTTTGTAGGATCCCACCGTTATTCGATGACTTCGACAATCGTTAACAACCTGTTTCTGCAGCCATATAAGGGGCAGTCTCGTTCCGATTTTCTAGCCTCATCACAAATTTCCACTTCTTTCTCGTCGTGCGGCCCTACGTATGACATATTGGTGTCAATGCAACAATAAAATTTTACGTACATTAACTCATAAAGGAGTCGCATGGAGTTTGTTCAGCATCGCGCGAGATGTCGTCGAAAAGCGTTTACCGATACCCGACCCCATAACCAATATTTGGCAAACATTAAATCTTGGGCCGAGACAAATGACGACCGAGAAGTTTTTGTTCAGAAACGAATTAATTTAAAGTTAATTGCCGCAATCAATTCGAAAGACTTGAATCGTAAAGTAACGGAGCTCAAAAACTGAATCGGATCAAGGCTCTTCACGGATTAGCGATACGATACAGGATCGTTAAGTGAAACTGAATATGTATCTAATTAGGAGTGCTTAGTCAAACTTCAATAGGTCGTCTCGACTGGTCGCTAATTTCACTCATCGCTTTTTTAAATATGCGTCGTGAATAATTTACCAATATAATAAAGTGTAAAATTTCATTGTTCAGCCGTTGCCCCAATGTCCTAATGACACCAATAAGTATCCTTGTTGACACTGTGCTTCGAGTTGAATTTAAAACAAACCGAAATTCGCAATCAACAAAAATACTTTTGGAACTGTTACTTTTACATATGCTTTTACTATGCGAATACTGCAAATTATTCTAATAGCAAATTTTGCATATTTTTATACAGTGTTTCCGTTGCAATTATTAAAATTAGTTAGCAGCAGCATATGAAATATGATAACTTAATGAAAAACAGCAATCTACAATTAGTTAACGTTTACAAAATAACAATCAAGGTTATGAAAACTACGACGTACGTAATTATTTAACGTAACCGATTTGTGTGTACTAATAATAACAGTAACAAAGAGTGCGTCCGCGCCGGTGTGTGCCGCGCGTCATACCGCGCCTCTCGTAAAACTAATTCAGTCCGGGCGATTTCCAGTTCTAATGCAGCAGCCGCGAATTGAGAAACACCAGAAAACTATAAATACTTAAGCCAAGACACCAGCTGGAGACGAGGAAACTGGCTGGACACATGTTACTGAAACTTTGAATGGAACTAAACATAGAACAAACTGAATAAATTAAGAGTTCTCTGCACATGATGTGCGTGCACATGATTACGGATATGTCCATTTTGATAAGTAACTACTAAGCGATGCAACCTTAATTGCAGATTTTGTCTCGTTTGACCTCACAAATTTTGCAAACATTTTAAAAAGAAGCACACCAGAACGATGAAAAGTTTTTAACGCCATTTATGCTGGCCTGACCAGAATTTTAATCGCAACTTGAAATCAACGCGATGGTGGTCTACAAAAAATGTCATCAAGGCTTTCACTGCGTCCATAAAAATGTTAGGCTAACGACGTGTCTTTTTACGTGATTTAATTTCTCAAACAAAACTACTCGCGTCTGTATAAAAGTGGATCGAACCTTGGCATCCGTGTTATCCTGGCCTAAGGCCAACAGCAATTGAATGAGTGACGATTAGCGCCAACCGAAAAAGCAGGGGTAGACGGTCACGCACACCGGTCTATTTCGGGGAGGTCGATCTTCTGAAGCACCTGATTCAGACACCACTTGTGACTGATCCATTGAGTAAGAACAAATGTGTATCAATGTACATTGGTAGCCTTTTAATTTTAATTCATCATCCAACTTTAGAAGCACAAATTGTACTTATTGTATTCATCGCATTATTAAGGTTATGCGTCAATTCGTTTTAAAAATCCAAGACTCAGGATAAGGTTTGTAAGCAAATGGGCGTTAATAACGTCGACTGTTAGATATGAAGGGGCTTCTATCGAAGACTGTGTCAAACGTGACCCGCTAACCAAAGAGCTCTCGTCATGTCACGTACGCCGCGCAGTCTGTCGATCAGCTCTTATCTGTGGAAGTTATCGTAAAGATATTCGCTTCTTCATTCCACCAGAGATTGCTGTATGAGTAATTGAAGATAGTAGAGTTCAGCTCAAAGAATTTGGCAGACAGCACTGCAATGAAACACACAACGCAATCGTTGAAAATATTCGACAAGTATATTATTGAAGATAAAACAAAAAAAGCTAACGAAAATAGCGTTGATGCTTTAGTAAACTTTTTTATTTTTATAACAAAAGCGTGCATAGCAACAGCGGTTTTAAATCACAAGTACAATGGTGTTTGACAATTACATGTGAATTTAAATGTTGGGTTGGATGAACTTAGGACCTCACCGCATCAACACATCATGTTACTGGGCCAACAAGAGGAAAATAACAAAACAGTTATAGTTCACGTTAGCATAAAGTGGATGTTGCGAATAATACGTCAACAGATAAGACGAAATACCATGACTGTGCCCTTGGTGCTGTACCTACTTGATAACTAGCTTAATGATAAAGGAACGCCTACTTATAACCTTGGCCAAGAACATAAAAATATGTACTCGTTTGATAATGTTTTTTTTTACGATGGATTGTTCCGCCATTTGTTATATGGCGGAATAAGTTTGATGGAAGAACTATATAGAAGATTATGAATTAGAAATTTTAAAGTAAACTTAACTTTTTAAAGTAAGGCTTTTTAAAGACTATTTAAGTAATTTGAAAATAATGACTTAGACCTTCAGATTTTTTTTTTAATCAGAACGCAATTTATGCAATCTTTGCATGTATTGGGTTAGAAAACTGTTATTATCATCAGCATCAATAAATATAAATTGACACCGAGAAGTACCATAATCATTGTAAAAAACAACAAATTGCGTGTATGGTTTACGTTTAATATGGGTTCTTTATTTTTACCGAAATATGAAAAATAAGCACTTTCGTTGGGTATCGCGTCATTTTTTTTATGGTTAATCAATCGTTATTTTTACCGAAGAACTGAAAACACAGTAAATGAACAATGCACTTGTAATTTCTGATTAACAGGATATATTTATAAAATTGCGACAAGCGGAACGTTTCAGATAAGCCGCCCCGCCACTGACGCAGATAAAGAACTTGGAACTCGTGCAAAAAGAAATAACACTCGAAATTAACCGATGTTTGGAGATCCGCTCACCTTAGGCGTGTTGTTGGCGTTCATCCAACTATAGATGTGGACGCTCTGGCTGTCGCCGAAATTCGTGATCAGGCAGCACAGTTTATGAAACTCCAAAGAAAAGCGCGGCACGCAACTCCAGCACAGTTCAAGATCACAAGCACACCGTTAAGTCGTATTCGACAAAACACAAAACGATAGAACCAACAGTGGTCTTCACATCACGTCAAATATAAGTGTGGTCACAGGTGTACAAGTGTAAATAAACGCAGCATTCGGCGCCGGCGACACGTGCGCTTTCGACGGAAAACCGCGAATAACAGTGGATAAGCGAGAGCGAGCGTAGCGACGCCCCTTCCACGACCGCTGCACGCACGAGGTACAGCTAGACTGACGGACCACGCCGAGCGGCCGCGAATGCCGCATCCTCTCAACCCCGGCCCAACCCCGCACCGAACGACATACAAAGACATATTTTTTACCCCAAGCAAAAAGAAGACGCGCTGCATCGCAACGGACCACTGCGCGTTTTAGCCGTGGAATCCGACCGCTTTTTCTGTTATCCGAGTAATTATTCACGCCTTTTAAAGCTCCCTGAATTAACGTACGATAATGTAACGCATGTACATGCGTAAATAATAAATTGTCATAGCTGTTGTCTTGAGAATATTGAAATGTGCAAAGGGAAAAGTATATAATTGTAAGGCTTTCCTGATGCAATTCACAACCCCCAAATTTATTTTCTTAAATTATTTTACAACCATTTAAAGGATTATGAAATTCCCATTTTTGACCGGTTCACTAGCGATTGAAATTGCAATTATCTAGTTGATTCATTTCGCAAGAGCGATAGCAAACGATATTAATGTGCATGTCAAACTCATCGAAAGCATTTCCGCAAACATATTTATGCATTAAAATTTATAGACAATTTATTTTACGTTTACGAGACACAGCACAGAGGAGCTATAAAATATTGTACATATTCGTAGTGTCAGCACAATAAAGCAGTATACCGAATTGGTTATTCAAGGAAAGCGTGTCGCATCCTAGAGTAGAGCTAATGGGTGGATAATGATAGTAGTGGGTGCCGCTAGACGCAAGGATCACGTAGTTCTAACGGTTCTTTATGCACTGGAGGTTATTTGAATAATCGTCGCACCTAAGGTTTCGGGGACAATCGGTGGCACCAACTATCTCACACTGACACAGTTCGAGAGATCATTATGAAGCCGCGACCATCAGTGTAAAACGTTTCCAAGATTTACGACATGCAACTAATATTATTTCTATTACAGATGGCTTTGCGAAACCTAACGTAGGCAGTTACAAAAGTTCAACAGGAAATGCTGGGATATTGGATAGGTTTCCTTGATTGCTTAATACGGAACACTAACAATCATTACTGGAGAATTTATCATTATTTACTTGTAATTGGGAACTTTGTGTATCTTGTTCACCGTTATGCAAGTAATACGGTTACATTCCAATTGATCTAAAGTAGATAATTACTTTAGCAAAATTATTAATTACTAAGAAATTGCGAAGGCGCAAGACCGAGCTAGTTAGTGGCTAGAGTTTGCGTTTGTTGTTTCAAATATATATTTTTATTACCTACATGAAATAAGAAGGGTCTTTACGGTGTTAACAATAGCTATACTATCGATGATTTTGAAAGACGTGCACAATTATGACTTAGGCAAAACATTCGAATTTTCGCAAATCAATTATGTAGAAAAAGTTTTATTAATTCCTTACACTTAAAAAAGGTTAATCTAAATTAAATATTTTCTAGGAATTGTTAAAATATCTATCGTTAAATTTCTCACAGCTCGACTTAATTATTTTACAGGTAGACAGACACATCACATGAGTGAACGCAACATCGGCAGCGATGACGCCGTGATAAAGGCCTCCAACGACCGACGACGGCGGAAGAAGAAAGCCGCCCGATTAACCAGGAATCCGAAAGAGCCGCACGACTGTGCTTATTAATCATGGGGCAAACGATTGGATCAGTTGCGATGTCCTCGATAGTCCAAGAGCTGGCTTATAATTCAAAAAGTATCAATAGTCCTTTGAATAAAGAACTATTGAACTATTGATAGTTCTTTGAATAAAGAACTATTGATCAAAATTCAAAATATGAATCGGCACGCGCTAAAATTTTTACAGTCATCACTGTCGCAGGCGAGTGGCAAAACCGCTTGGCCCTATAAGGTCCTTTTTATGTAGGGAAATTCGCACCTGAAACATCCCAAGGGCCCCAAATCCGCAGGTTAATTGGGAATAGACTGATGTTATGGCTGACTTACTAAAACCTACTACGACCTGGGGCCTAGGGACCTTGGGCTAAACAAATTAATAAAATAAGTCCGTGATAATTTACATATAATTTTACGCAAATTTTGTTGAGAGCAAATTACAATTTGAAAAAAGATAGTGTTTAAAAAATTCTACGAGCGGGATTCGAACCCGCACCCCATGACATGCTGGGTCAGGTGCACTGACCTGCACAACATGCAATCACACTAATATTATAAATGCGAAAGTTTGTGTCCTCATCATCATCACCACCTCTTATACTTCCCTCTGCTGGGGCATGAGCCTTCCCTATGGATGGATAGGGAGAACGGGCCATAAACCACCACCAGTGCCCAGTGCGGGTTGGTGGTTGTTAACGACTGCTAATGCAGCCGGGACCAACGTCTTTACGTGCCTTCCGAAGCACGGAGGAGCTCGAGATGATAAATTTTTGGTCACCCATCCGATGACCGGCCTTTGCGAAAGTTGCTTAACCTCAGCACTCACAGACCGGGCGCGTTAACCACTGCGCCATCGAGCTCCTCGAAAGTTTGTATGTATATTTGTTTCTTCTTCACGCTATAACGGATGGATGGATTTGGATGAAACTCGGCATACAGATAGTTTATAACCTGGATTAACACATAGGATGGTTTATCCCGATATTCCTACGGGATAGTCCTCGCCAACGAAGTTGCGAGCAACAGCTAGTAAGTAATAAAAATGTATGTGAAAACGTGAGCCTGTCTCCAGAGCTACACTGGCGCAGTTCTCACGTGTCTGGTCGGGCGGTCCGTTTGATGAGCACATAGAATTCGATCGACGTTCATGACGCGCTCGTTACGGCCCGTTTCCGCGTGCGCCTGCGCCGAGACGCCACCTTGCCAATTGCTTAATTGTGGGACGATCGAAATGTTTTTATGTGCACCGGGTGTAGCAGCAAGGGCAGGTGTTGTTTTATAACGAACCCAGACTGACCCACTGAAAACGTGTTTCACGCAATCAAAAAAAAAAAACAATTTCAAAAATGCTTATTCTGTAACTATTTTTCAATCAAAATCAGCACATAGAGGTTCTCTGTTAAATATAATTAAATGCAATGTGGTTTTAAACAATCTTTCTCGGGTTTTGCTTACAGCTGAAATCCACAGTAGTCATGTTACAATGGTACAAATTAAATTCAAGTAACTTAGATTTCAATTTGTTAATTTGGATAGGTACTTGTATAAGATAATAAATTCTTCGAAAATCTTCATTACATCTGCTACTGCATCACAATCTCAGTTAATTTCGTAACTAACAATTTTCTGGGAAACAGTAGCCTAAGAAATTTCATTAGCTTCAGCAATCGTTAATCTTGTGTCTATATTTATTTATAATAAAACAGTTTTGTCATATGAAACTAGTTCGTAACCCTAAAGGATATAGGAATAAAAAGGCCATTAAGCTTTTATTGACGTCATAATCACTCGGAACGTGAATTAATTAGATGGGCCATTAACAGGCGGGTCAGTGGGATCCCAAATCAATTAGAAAGCTTGGAAGTTAGACGATTCATATAAAATTTGTGTTTAAGTTTGCGTAGAGGGAAGGGGTTCCCATGTGCAGGATAGCTATGTAGGAAGGCCTAAATCTAACAGTGGGATAGTGAAATGAAACTCTTTATTTGGATGTATGCTTGCGTTGGTTTTAAGTATTATTTGTTTTGGACCCTACTCTACCTATCCTACGTCGGTGGTCACAGGGAGACAGGTATTGGTCATCTCATAAATTAACGGAACGTAATATTAGCTCGAACGACTAATAAAGCTTTTGAGGTAGGTATGCCTGAGTGTGATTATACGAGCAATACAAACGCTTGTCGTGGTAGGCGGGTCGAGAAATAGAGAGTAAGGATTTCCACTTGCTTCTTTCTGATATGAATCATTAAGATTGCCAAATGAATTGTTTACTTTTGTACAATGAACAAACAATTTTACAAATCCAACCTACAACTTTTAATTGAGCCATTGAGGCAGTTGCCATATTGACTAACAAACTTCAGAGTTAAAAGTTTTCGAGTTTGTTCATCGGTCACTGTCGCTTTTATTGATTTAGAAAAAGACCAAACCCGCTAAATTTGATTGATGTATCGTCAACTGAAATACGAACAAGGGTTCCCTAATATTTGTACATATTTATACCTAAACCACTGCGTATATAGCAAAATACCTAACTGATTCTAAATCGTAAATATAGAAAGAAGCATTTTTGTTTTAATATTATATTTCTCAATCATCCTTTTATTAAACTTAAAACTGCTGTTAACAAAAAAATTCTCAATGCTTGGGCTTAAATTAAGTACATATCTTTGAAAATAAATATAATCAGAATTTAAACAATAATCGTAATTTATGTGTATTTTGTAGGGTCTTGAGGCAGATCATAGAGGCTTTGATTTGATTGTGTAAGAGCGCATATCATACCTGTTTCACAAATTAAAGAAATTTAAAAATTAAAATTTGAAAAGTCATAACAATAATACTTTCAATGCTCTAAGCAATGATAATTATATGATATGGCCCATGATCATGTGACCATATAACTAACTAATAATTAATACTAGAGTAATTATTAACGGGATTCTTACCATGTTTATTATTTGTGAGTAAATACTTAGTTATATAATAATGAATAGGTACATAAATAAATCAATGACAATTGATCGTTGTAAGCGTAAACACTAAGTATAAATAACAAAGTGGCCCCTCCAGAATACCAGGGTTGCAGCGGCTCTATGTCGCTGTAGCACGTGCTGAGGCTGGGGCCTAGTTGGCCACACTTTGTCTTTTGTCTTTGTTTTGTATTGTTATTGTGAATATCGTGTTATTTTGTAGTGTGTGCCAATAAATGTATTTCATTTCATTTCATTACAAGTGTTATTGTAGGTAAGTTTAATTACGTTTTTCAACCTCAACTAGATTGGTGTATGCTTTATGATATGCTTTATGGGTAAGAGTTCAAAGCGAATTGCATTTATACAAATTTTAAATTTTTTTCATTTGTAATTATTTATTGTGTGAGTCTATGTTGCCTAAATAAGTGAATCTATATTATTATATTTAATTAATATTTTTTATTATTTTTCAATTTTGCATTTACAATGTTATATACAGTTACAAGATAAAATTTACTTGAAAAAATGAACCAGCTTCGGGAAGCTCGAATGGGAATCGAAACCTTTGGATATTTTTTTTATCTTGTAATTAATTAATTAATTTTCAATTAAAAAAATCAAGCCTTTCTTTATCCATGTCTTTTTTTTTTAAATCAACAATGCCACCTTATTTGCTTATTTAGGGCCGAAAGAAAGTATGGAGACTCCATACATAAATTCGTTCAGTCTCTTTTTTGCTGTCCGATCGCGAAGTCTGTGCGATATTTCCTTTCAGGACTTTCTCTTGCCCATTGTACTACACGATTTATCGGCGTCGTATCGTCCGACATCGGCGACACGACTCGGGAATCGAACCCGCGCTAACAAACCCATAAACAAGTTTCACGCAGAAACACCGAGGGGATTAATGCGTCTGACCCGCTGGTGCATACATTTGGTATAAATTAATTAAATGTTTTAATTTCATAAAAAAAATGGAGATGTATTCAAGAGCTCTTCAATAACAATTGGGTTATTTTTGAAGATTCTGTTGGTCGCCTTTATAGCATACACCAGCAGCTACCTGGTGTTAAGTGATGATCAGACTAATGGTGTAATTCAGATGTCATCTGATTTAAGGCGCATTGGAAAGTTACGTGGCGGGGATCTTGATTTTTCCCAACAATTACAAAACATATGAAAGTGATATTTGATGACATGATTTTTCATTTAATTGACTTCATTTTGCTAGTTGCAGAAACACTAAAATGTATTGGAAAATGCCCTATCATAGCAGGACACTTTCCATTACAAATAAACACAAAAAATATAGAAGACAACCACAACATGTAAAAAAACAAAAAAATAAACAAATCTAAGTTATCAAATTTACATTCGGTAAAAGTTTCAATTTCCACAATGTCATACAGTACTCTAATAAAAGTCAAAAATTGTTTAAGAAAAACAAAGTCAAACTACAGTAATTAATACTAACAATAAGATAAGTATGCAAGAGCAGACCAGCCTCCACAGGCGGCACCCGTTCACGAGTATGACATATGAATCAGCCATCGCTTCGCTCAACCATATTTTAGGGAACGTAACGACCCGACGCACACGCCACCACCACAGAGACAATAAAGAGAGCATGACACACTCAAGATACTTTGAATAAAAACTTAATGATCTATTTAACGCAACGCTTTTGGTTATCTGTAGGACTTAAAGGGTTCTTCAAGCCATGTGAAACGAATCACCGTCAAAGGTAGAGGGATCGGCATCACGCACTAGTGCGTGTCCCCGTGCCCTGCAAGGTTATCCGAGGGGTTCAGGTCCGATTGGATCGGGGAGCGGAACAACCAGGGCGCCTCTAAAGGCTCGGACTGACCGGGTTGTGGGGGTGACGGTGATTTTGATGATCTGTGTGTAGGTACCCTATTTTGTGAGAAGGACGTGAGAATACGTTTGAAGGTAACGCATTAAGACGAAACTTACGGGACCAGACCAATTGTGGTCCAACTTATTTATTTATTTATTTGGACAACAAAACAGATAACAATCATTGAAATATAAACAAAATTCTAACATTTAGTTCAGTGCTAGACTGTATCCTACTGATGTTGACACATCATTTCTGATTTACAGGATAAAACAAATTACAATATAAAAAAGTATAAATCAAAAACCAATAAAAGAAAAACTACGAACGAACTGAGAAAGCCATACAACCTCACCATTACCACCAACTATTGAATCGGAATAAGAAATAAGATGATATCGCACCCAACACAATGAGAGTTTCATTCAAATTACGTAGTCCATCGATAGCTCTTCGTGTACCATAAATACAGTTCAATTCACCAATCCTAATTACGAATTTTCACATGAGGGTTCTCTTAAGGTTTCAATTACTGGCCTCTTCGCAGTGACTTAGTGTAAAGCCGTGGTTCACGATCTACCGGCTTAGCGTTTTAGATTGTTAGCAACATTGTAGTGGTATTGCTGTGTCGACTTTATGCAACAGATGACGAAAGGAGCTGTATGGATTTTTATTTGTGTTTTAATAGTATAAAAAAGGTAACGCGCTTAATTTTTTTATTAACCTGAAATACGTGAATTGGCAACCTATTTTGACGCAGCCGTGAGACAACCCAATGTTTTTTTCAGATAACTTCTTGTATATGCTATTGTCTCAAGTCTGTATTGAAATAAATGTTTTTCTTTCTTTCTTTAATATCTTTGCAACAAACGCAAAAGTGGAGATGGGTCGGTTTCGCGTGATTGATTCCGTGCGAGTTTTATATGACATTCGATCACTTTAAGGCGAGCGTTTCCGACTGTGAGATTTCCAAGGCGTTCCACTCGAGACTGAATGATGGCGCGAGCGTCGAATTAGGCAATAATGTGAATTTTATTAAACGTTTACTTGTTATTAATATTATAATGGCCGACAACTATCACATATTCAAAGACAATTGGTTTGGTATATTTTTCTTTGTCTGAAACGATGTATCGCCTGAATAAAATGATATTTAGTTTATTAATAAGACGTATGTTTGATATTATATTTGACGCAGGAAATTGTAAAATATCGTGAAAATACCAGCCGAAATTACTAGATAAAAGGCCAATGAATAACTTTTTTTTTGGATTTAAAATCCCTATACATTTCGAATAAAACTCATTTAAAAACACCGTTTTTTGAAACTCTAGCCTCAACGAAAACGAAAATTAGTATGCCATTGAATCAGCGCCTCATGGCGACATACGAGAAGAGTTAACATTTTGCCATACAAATTTTCGTTTTCGTTAACGTAATCGAATGAATAATACGAATAGAAAATAAAACTCACACTAGGCACCCTAAAGTAACCGCTTACCATCAGACCGGCCATATGCTTATTGCCACATTAGTGTAATGAAAAAAGAGTCCGGTACTGTACTTGGATTTGAAATCCAATGACATAATCTATACTTATACTTAAATAAAAATGAAACGCTAAATGTGTTGCTAATCGCAAAACTGGAGAACAGCTAAACCGATTTGGCTGATTTCTTTTTTGTTATATTTGATGAACTCTGAGGAAGGTTCTTATGAAGAAAAAAAACGTAAAAAAAATACGAGGAAAATAGTAAAAACAACAATTTTCTTTTCCCATACAAACCACTCTGTTCCCAGCTGTCAAACATTTAACGTCAACCAAAACAAAATAACGGCGCTTTAGGATTATCTTTGGTATGCCTTCAAGTTGATTAGAGGTCAGATTTATTTATCTACGCGCCAAGTAATCAAACAAAAAAATATCGTGTACCTTAAGGCATTACAATAAAAATATAATCACATTAGATATTAAAGTCTTTCAATGTTATTTTGTTTCTATTAGACTGCGACAGGCCAATAACTTTTGAGAGAACGAAATCTGTCGGGGCAGCTATTAACATAAAAAAATCATTGTAACTTTGTTTTAGAGAAATAGGGCAGAACAAGGTCTGCCGGGACAGCTATATTGTCTCCATAAAAATAAGAAATAAACAAAAGCAAAATTACAAGACAACAACAACGCGCAACTTCTCTAAAAATATAGCGCAAAAAAATATAAATGGGCACTTCAACACCATCTTCAAGGGTTTAAGACACGTGAATCATCAAGTTACAACAATGTAACATTCAACACCAGCACAGCACAATAATGGGCGCGTTATTATGGTTTTTATTGATGTACAGACGCCGGCACATCAACCTATGCAAAACTGACAATTTTCTTCAATAAAAGTTCAACCACAATAAAGTTAAAAATAGATGAAGAAATATTTTTTATTTTTATTTTTAAGTGCTAATTGCTGTATTAAAGCTGAATTCAGCTTAGCGTTGCAGCGTAGCTATAAAATTTGTAGTATTTCATCTGTAAAGATGAATCTGCATAGCCATCGGTTGCAATAACCGTTGGATAGATGGCGCACTGTGGCGCTAAAGTAAACAGCCTATAACTGTCCCACTGCTGGGCAAAGGCCTCCATCATTGAAATCAAGTCATCGCTACAATTGATGGGTAATGGCTTAGTCACCACGATTGCCTAATGCGGGTTGGTGATCACAAACCCGGGCTATGAATCGAAAAATCCGAAACATATTTAGCCCGACCTGGGAATTGAACCCGGGACTTTCGGGTATCAGGCCGAGCGCTCTGCCACTCGACCACCGAGGCGTCCGTGCCGCTAAAAGCACTCTAAAATTAATAAAATACTTTTTTTGGGCAGTGCACCCGCCTGGATTGCAGAAGACCCAGATTCGATTCCTGGCTGGGTCGAGTAGGCATTTAATTTTTTCACTGTATTATATAAATATCTATTGAAGAAATTAGACAGACTGTGGTAGCCTCTGTCAGGCTCCTCGGGCAGGCGTCTGTACCGATGCAGTTCGTCCGTGCTTTATCTACTGTTGTTGGAATTATTGCGGACGGGGACAAGGTGACAACGAGCGGTCGCATAAATAACGTGACAATCTTCGTAAAAACTCGGAGGGAACACATACATACACTTGCGATGGCAATTGGGTGACGATTGCATTGTAAGCGGGCGTTTTAGAGTCGGTAGGTACATACTTTTAAACTTTCGCGTTTCAAAACATCGAGTTCGGTTGTGGTAACTCGGCCTTAACGTCGAGTTTGGTCGTGGCCACTCGGCTGTAGCGTTGAGTTCGGTTGTGGTAACTCGGCCAAAACATCGAGTTCGGTTGTGGTAACTCGGCCTCAACGTCCAGTTTGGTTGTGGTAACTCGGCCTCAACGTCGAGTTTGGTTGTGGTCACTCGGCTGCAGCGTCGAGTTTGGTTGTGGTAACTCGGCTAATACGTCGAGTTCGGTTGTGATAACTCGGCCAAAACGTCGAGTTCGGTTGTGGTAACTTGGCCAAAACATCGAGTTTGGTTGTGGTAACTTGGCCAAAACGTCGAGTTTGGTTGTGGTAACACGGCCGAAACGTCGAGTTCGGTTGTGGTAACTCGGCCATAACATCGAGTTCGGTTTTTTACTAAAGTGACATAGCGTTAAGAGCCAATTCACTTTCGGTATCCTATACGAATTTCAAAGCTCTAATTCACCTTTCTATGCTTTAGGGAAATAAAAGAGTTATTGAAAGTTTTTTCCCTTGACTCTACATAATTTTTACTAAAACTAACATCGTCATTGTACAGCTATAGCATCATAGGCTAGAAATTTGTCTATCTGATCGAGTGTTTCGTCATTTACCGCGGAAATTCAACAAACGCTTGTACACGGGTAAAAACGATTTCTCTGGTCAAGAAATGTGATTTTCTTAGTAATATTAGCTCAATTCGAGCATATTTGCATCATATCAAAAATCTGAATATTTTGAACCAAAAGTCCATATTTTCTTGTTTGATTTTCTAAATTTAAAACCAATTTATTTAATTTGAGTTGCTTGTTTATTTGATTGAAGTGTGATCGATTTTTTTAAACCAAAACCAGAAATTTCGTCAAAGTAAAGAATACTTTTTAAAACCAAGAAATAAGTTACTTGCATTCAGAACTATTATACTGAAATCAAATAAAAATATTTAATTCAATCTGAAAAAACTCTTTTCTTGAATCTAAATAGCAATTTTATTGGATCAACTAAATATTGCTTTCGCGCAAGCTTTCTGGACTGCAAAAATATATTTTTTTGCCTCAAGTAAAGACAATATCTTAATCCACAAAAATGGTTTTGTTAAATCGAATTAACCTGTTATTTGAGATTACAAAAAGATCAGACTATTGCAATTAACATATATTTATTTAAACCTAGAGGATATCAATTCAATTTGATACAATAGAAATCTTAAATTAACAAAACATATGTCTCTTGATATAATAAAGCATGTTTTTGACTTAAATTATACAATACTAGAACGAAATAACATTAGCCTGTAGTTAAGATTAAAATGCTTTGAACTGGTTCCACGAGTCGTTATTCACTGTCTTGAGCTTTCTGGGTTTGGTTGGTCACTGATGCGCTGTTAGTTTTTACCTTTAGTTATTTATTATTGTTATGAGGCTTTTACATTCAGTCCGGCCGCTTTTCGACGCGCGCGCTGTGCGCATGCACTCACCGAGTGTAAAGTGTGTGTCAGTCAGTACTACATTGGTAGTTTGTACCTTACCTACCTAAAGACGTTAGAATGAACGAACTTACGGAGCTGCTACGATCGTGAGTCGTGACTAGGTTCCCGATGAAATTGTTAAAACTTTCATAGGTAAGTACCTACCTAATTTGTTTTCCAAAACCTAGTATTTAAAACAAAAATATTTACTGATATTTCAGTTCGTGTCCATCCATCAGATTATGCGCTGTTTATATGCCTTTGTTGTTGTGTGTTGTACCTATGCCAAGGTTTAAGCTAATGTTAGTGCAATGTTAAATAAAAGACACTTTTTTTCCGATGCAGGAATAGAACCCGTCACCCTTGCGGAAAAGTCGGATTCGTAGCTTGTGCTGCGCCTATCTATTTTTATACTCTTTATTTTTTATAATAAAAATATCTATTTTGCAGAAAGCAATCAAGCAGTTATGTTTGCAAAACAATACAGAGCCATGGAAGGAAGTGGACAAAAATGGAGAGCTATGTTTTAAGAACGAAGACTGACTATGACACTCTTTACAATGTCCTGGGAGAATCAAATATTCTTTGACCAAAGAAGTGACGTTTGTAAGTATATTTTATTATTCTCATAGCATAGCATAAAATCAAACGATCGTATTGGTGCCTCGCTTCACAGCTAGCTTAGCAAATCTTTGGTTTATTATTTTTTATAAAATCAACTCTTTAATAAATAAAATGCCGTAGTTAATTTGATATAAATGAAGGTTATCTTTTTATTTCAGTAAATGATCCTCACAAATATATTGGAAGTTGGGACATCAAGTACCAGGAAGGCTCACGAAGAAAGTTAAATTCTCGACAAAAAGCTATCGATAGCATATTTTGTCAGTGCTAAACTGCTAAGGTGTGTATTGTATTATTTTATTTTACATTATTACAATTATCTACTGACTTCATAGGCAAAACTAGTGCGTGCTAATATATCTTAATCAAATTAGCTAGTGAATAATAAACGTAAATATTTACAGATTGCTGGTGACGTTGACAACATGATTGCCATACCTACAGAAAGAAAAAGCTTTATTGAAAAGTTTGAAAAAACCAGCAGATAATGTTCCCGGAGATATCAATAGATATTTTTTATTAATTACATGACATGAAAAGTTCAAAACGCAATTAATTTAAGTATAAGTAAAATTATAAATAAACAGTAAATTTGTAATAATGACTTTCAATTATTCTATGTATTTGTAAGTGTTCCATTTAAAACGTTTTATAGCTTTGTATAAAGAGGTTTTTATCGATTTTTATCAAATTAGTAAGTAACACATTTATTTATATGGAAATTTAGGGTGTACCTGCACCTTCAGTCTTTTTAACATACCATGGGTAGTATGACATTACTTGCCAGTGCCATAGCAATGTAATCTTAAACAGTGTTTAAGAATCTTATTCTATGATACTGATAATGTCACCCTAGCCATGCTATGTAAAAAAGAATAGAAGGTGCGGGAACATCCTAAACTTCCAAAAATAAAACGTTTTGAATGAACAACATCTCTCTATTTGACCGAAGAATTTATCATGTTATTTCAAAACATTAACGTCTTCAGAGAAAACAGTTGTATTATCTTAAAACAAGAAATAGAGTTGATTTGATATAAATTACAACAGTTATTGAGAGAAGGCGTTATTGTAGTTAAAAGAAAAACACATTTTCTTTAATAAAAAACAACATACATTTAGTTTGAGAATTTTTAGAATTAAATAAAGAAAAACTATTTTTTCATTCCAAGAATATATTTACTTATTCCAAATTATTATTAACTTATTATAAATTGCATCAAATCTTGGAATAATACTTCCACCTATTGTGTCAACAAAGGCAAGGATTCAATTAAAGAAAGTAAATATGTGGATTCAAGAAAATAATAATTTGAATAGAGAATAAAATATTTAATCGAAACAAACAAATCTAAACTCATTCTAAAGCAATATAACCAAGATTATGTTAAATTTATATTTGAGAAAATATTATTTTCAGTATATATGAGTGAATCATTTTGTTGAATTTAATAAACTTGCTTTCACTGGAATAAATTTGTCTTGTTTTAAATAATCTGTTTTTACCGTGTAACCTCAAAATGTAACCACACATTTAATGCAACACAGACAAATGACTGTAAAGTTTAGAATACGACGAATTTGACAACTTATTGCTTACCACAGTATGACATGGTTCCCACACTAAAAGCAAGGAAAAAAGCTAGGGCGCCAACCGATGACAATTTACAATCTTTTAAGTGTATTGTGAGGAGCTTCGAACAAGGCACGGCGTCCATTTTAGGCAAAGCCGTGTTCGAGAAGTGTGTTCCATGCCAGCTCGTATCAGCTTGAAGATGTTATAAATTTTGAACGCAATAAGAAAGATTGTCGGCACATAAATTCAGTTTATAGCTTCATTCTTTGACGAATTCTTTTATAAATCGAAAGGTTGAAGTGATTTTAAATGGTAACGCGTTTTGCGACTTTTGACATGTTTATTGTTAACGATAACGACGGATGTTGTTTGTTGATTTTTCAAAGCAGCGTAAGTTTCAACATTATCTATAACGTTACGATTATTACACTTTGCTCTATTGAGCTTTAAATTAAAAACTTTTAAAATAATTAACTTAAAGAGAACCACCCATATTTTTGAAAAAATAACTTTTATTGAATTAGCTCGCGCAGTAAATAAAACGGGCAATACATAAGATGCTAATGAGCCTACTTAATAATACATATGGCTCTTGCTAGAACATTCAACGCACCAACCTATTTTTTATATTTTTTTATATTAATTGGTAAGCACAGTGCCTCCTTGATCTCATCTCTATGATTTGGCTTGTCTTCGTAATAAATGAAATATGTACAAAAAGACAAACGAATTGTGATCAACAAATCTACTAGTTAATATTATTTTGGCAATACTTTACCGCTTCTCATTTCAATTTCAACTTCAAGTCCATCCCAACCAATGGGTGCGATGTATAACATAAGTAATTGTTACGTCAACAGCACTTACAGACTATAGAAATAAAAATGATACCTCAACAGTGGTGTATAAAAGTGAAAGCAGCCTCCGTACCTGCAACAATAACGGGCAAATTACAAATCAAAGTTACACTAAATTGCAGCCGTCGATACAACAGCTTATTACTATAAATAACAATAATAAGACAACGGCAAATCCGAACGTTATTGTGCGCTCAAGTTATTAGGGTTACGTCACTGGTTATTGCATTTCGGATCACTGTAACTACCATAAATTTGATAACTCTGATTAACTTTTGAGATTTGTTCGCGAAACTGTTTGTTTGTGATTTTGAAATGAATATTCCCTTAAAAGTTAATCGATACAACGCTATTATGAGTACGACAGTGTGATAACACACACACGTGCCGCGGGAATAAGATTTCCGCATAAAACCCGTCAGAATGATCTCTCATCTTCATTATCATAATATTCGTCGACCTATAATTAAAATAGCACCTAACTTTCGCTGAAACATGCATATATTTTCTGTATTGGTGTAAATTTTGTTGGCCGTCCTCAAATAAACAAAAAAAGTCAAACACGTCCACTGCTAGACAAAGGCGTCCCCCTCCAAGGATCTACACAACACTAAATGAAATACTAAATAGGGCTAACGCAAACTACTTAGCGTAGGTATCCTAGAATCAGGGGCTTATTGAGCTGACTCAGCCACCAGACCACTGCTGCAACAACTCTATGGAAGCCTAGGAAACCTCTATCAACTAAGGGATTTGCAAATAACCATAAATATTGGTTGGGTCCTTACCTATGAAATTGACGTTTTTTTCTCACTTATTAATAGGTGTATTACTTACCTCTAAAAGTCAATACCGGTTGTTAATATTATTACATACCTTTATTTAGGACTACGTAACTTAGGCTTCAGTAATAACAATGATTATTCATTTTGTGTCTTTATCACCCAATTTTTTTTTAAATTGACTTCTTTTTATGTTTGCGGAATTGACCTTTTGTTTCATTGTAGCTTTGAAGTGACTTGATTTTTTTAAATTTATATATTTACTAAATTCAGCTACTGAAATAAACACAACTACTCTACATTTTTTATAGTGTTAACATAAATAGATGCTAAAAAAATTAAAATAACGTTAGTATGAAAAATATAATTTTATAAAAAATCTTCATACAAGACGTCGATTTCATATGACCTAATATAAACTGTTAATTGTTTGTGTACCAACATGATTATTTTCGAGCTAGTCCTCAAAATAAGTGTTGCAAAATCGATGTCGAAAATATTCAATCACAATGATTAATCGATCGAACCTAATCACACCTACACAGTTTAAAACTCTTCCTCCTCTGCATCGAAGTAATAAAAAGCAGAAACAATAATGGCACAGATTCGAGCCTGCAAAAGGTTACAGATATTACGAAACGATTTGACTTATTGGATGAATATCCATCAAATATTAATTTTCTTACATAATCCGATTACAGATAACCAACAACAATTTACAATGATAATTAAAATAAGACGTCGGCAATGGCGGCTCAATTAATTAGGAAATAATTAATAAATATTATGTCATCCGTTATTTCTCAATTAAGTTACATTATATGCCCATTCAAGCTTCCGTAGACTAGCAACTGGGTTTGTAATTATGTTATTTATGTAAATAAGCATTAACTATAACGTTAGTTAATTTTTATTACGTGATAAATACTGACTGTTGTGGAATGAGATGCTGAATAAGAACTTTTAGAAATTAAAAAGCATAGTTCAAATTGCATGCAATTTAACCGTTAAACAAGATAATAATATCGACTTAAGAGTGACTATAATTATTTGCTTGAATCAGGTCTACAGTTCTTATTCTGGGAAATAGAGAGCGAAAGCATGAATGTGTCATATTTCCAAGCTTTAGAATACGATAAAGCAAAAAAAAAATCCAGCCTACAATTCTTTCTTTTATAGCAATAATGAATTCCCATTTCAATGCTTACATTACGTCGTTGTAATACCACGCACAATATGCTGTCTGCAAGTCGATTCTCATTTATAACGTCAGATACTTACCCGTAGACCATCCGCAGACGCGATCGCAAATCATCTTACGACCTTTCAAACCAAAATAGAAACACTGAATCAAAAGACGATCTAGATCATTATGCAGCCGATGCAGAAAGCGAGGGACGACACGCGAGCAATGATGTATCACAACCGCCGACAACAACGAATCACAGAACACGTTGCAAACAATATTCAGGCTTACACTTCGAGTCTTAAATGAACATTTTAAAGAAACCCCGGTTGTACTTAAGACGTTTTCACCAAAAACAGCTATGTATAAGCGCCCACAAGGTAGACAGTTGTAAACAATTTACAACGCAAGTATGGAAAATAGTTCAACAAGTGACGTCGACACTGGTTCTCATTCCATTGTTCCAAGCACAAAATGCACCATAAAAGAACAAAATATAACATACAGTATGTAAATTGTGTCTGTCTACATATAATGTGACATTGCCTATATTTTGTGCTTTAGTAAAACAGTTTGTATTACGATCCAGAAAGTTGGCATAATTGGAATGGACAAACATGGTAAATAAATGTAGATAATTTTGAGAAGTTTTTATTTTCAGCTGTCTCTATAAAATGAAACACTGTAGTCCTATTTAATGAATACTACAAAAATACGAACCCAAAGGACGACTCCCAAAACTATCACAATGGAATTAGACAAACATTTTTCGTTATTTAGCTTTTTTGCATCTAAATGTCATCCGGACAAAAACTTAACACAATTCCTTAACAGGACACAGGCGAACTGCAGAAACCACTTTGAACCAAACAAACTCAAGCCTTATTGTGCTGATAAATTGTTTCTGCGTTTTTATGACAATGAAAATGCTCAGGCGCATACTTGGAATAACAGCGAAATTCGGTTTCGCAACACAGCGATACCAAATGTGGTTGTATCGGTCGAGCAATTCTTCGATAGCACGCGGCATTTTAAAGGTAAATCGGAGTCTTTTTTTGCCATATACACTCGAACTTAAACAATATAATAACTTAACTACGCAACTTATTTCGTTCCAATGGCAACATTTTTATGGCATAATTTATTGACATGCCTTGAGAAGTATTTTTGAATTATAATTGAAAGGGGGGGTTAAGCCTAGAGCATTCTCGGACGAGACGTGTCGATCATCTTATCTGAAAACTGAATAGTCGATAAGACTCGGAATCACCAATTTCTACTTGACGATGCTTTCATTAAAAGTGATCATCGATTCGAAAGGAAGGATAGGAAAGTTTTGTCCAAAAAAGTTTGTCTGTGTCGGGTCGGGCAGATCTCATTGGGCCAACCCAATGAGATCTGCCATAGAAATCCTGAAACACAAAGATACTTAGGTTGATGACGATGACGACAATAGGAAGTGTCATAGCGACCCCCACGTAACATAAGAGACCGCAAACTTTAATGAGCTGGTAATAACAGCACCAAGGGAGTGTCGTAATAGCGTGACAATAGGTAATTGTACAACGGAGAAAAGTCTGGAGTGAGATTTTGATCTGCGATGACTGGAGATGCCGGCACGCGAGTTTTCATTACCAGAGACAATGGCCAGATTACTGTCCGAGTGTTTTAATTGGCGGATCGACAGCACGCTTAAACCCTGTGATAGGGCGATAAGCGAGGTCGCGTGATATGCCAACCGAGGGCCCACGATCTTTGCCACCATCTAGGCGACAATTCTTATTGTCCGCATTTAATTGGGCACTTTTACTTGCGTTCCAGTTAAATGCTGATGATTTATATGTTAGATAGCACGGCGGAGAGTTTCTTGAAGAAAAGTTTTAGTCTCGGGGTGATTGGTTTGGTTTAGTTATTTTTTGTTATAAATTATAAAATTATATGTAAAATGATACCGGCAATTTTTTTGTGATACGAACAGGTAGGTAATAATTATTCATCTATTTAAAAAGTTTTTCATTGAACACACATAAGTGGAATACTTATACAGAAAAAGTAATGTGTTCATAATAAATACCCAACGATGTATTTGTGGTTTAATTCGCAATCCATAATGAAATTATCATTGCCTCTATAAATTTAATAGCGCAATAATTAACCGTGAATTCGGCGAGTTTTCAACTGTTACCCTTAATTGGTTTCGTTTAATCGCCACGATTGCGATCGAGCGTGTGTGGCCAGCGAGCTATGCCCAAATCAGCTGGCGATCTCAGTGACACTGGCGGACAATTAGCTGGACCACACCAGCGCTTGAGGTCAGGACTCAGGTCATACATCGACCAGACATCTACGTGGATATGGCTCAATATCTAAAAACAATTGAAAAGCCTAATAATGTAGCCGTTCTTTTGTTTTTTACTTTATTCTCTAACTTTTTATTACTAGACAAGTAATAGAAGAGCAATGCCCAAAAACTACTGGCAAGCTTACAGATGCTGGACTACACCAGAGCTTGAGGTCAGGACACAGGTCAGAATTAAACATTAGCAAGAAAACTGCAAGGATGAGTCATTTAGAATCCGCGTGTCTTGTCTTATTTTTTGTCTCTAGCTGTGAATTGCTAGACTGTAAGACTGTAGACAGTACAGCAAAGAATGTACAGCATATGATTGGATTTAGGACTGTAGTACATGGGGGTAAGTGATCATGTGATGATGATCATCATGTGATGATGATGATGATGAGGAGTGTTCAGCCCATGGAGATCTATCATATGAATGGATCTAGCATTATAGTAACATGGGAATAAGTCAGAACACAATTCATGTTTGTAATTTAGTAATCCACAAATAGGCAGGACATTATGCAAACTAATATTATTATCGCTCTATTTTTTATATAACTATAATACCTAATTTCATGCTCATTTGTGCATAAGTCAGTACGATGATCTCCATAACGATCAAAACACGGCCGGCAATTAGCGCATGTAGACCACACCGCGCCAGAGATTACTATCGAGAGTTATCGATAATGCCATCGATTTACATTTATTTATTTACTGATATGTCTATTTGATTTTAGATACCTTATTTAGTTCAATGACATCATCGGACGATATGTCGAAAATCTATATTGTAATTAATCGGTAACCGGGTCGAATAAGAATGATTTTATTGTACCATATCTTCCATCGCCTTCACTTCAATAAGACAATCTTTCTCCGTTGCTGCTCTTAACAGGGATCTACCTTATAAAACCAATTTACCCCCTAGATTATAGTCAAAATAGTCGAAGTGCAAGATTTAGGCCGGCCCGGTAGACTGCGCTCTAGTATTTTTCTATGAATTTATATTGGCACTTTATATTTTTGCGAATGATGTAAGATAGTGCATTTATAACGGTATAAACAGTAAAACACGAGCATAATACTAAAACATATTTAGGTACTTTTAGAAACTACTCAACACTAGTTTATAAACATAGTACATAACCGATGCTATATCGAAAGCCATACACGGCCTTAGCAGCCACTCTTGTCCAAAAAACCCACCCCCACTAACCACTCTTATCCATAATATCCACTTTTATCGATATTCAAATCTATCGATACAATCTGGACACATCGGCACAGTCCGCCGACTTTCATTCACGCGAATAGACTAGGTCGAATGAATCACGACACATCTCGGCGAGTGACATCGATATAAATAGCCGAGTCGATGTAAACCGAGACGGGGACACGACACGGCGACGCTGTTACGGGGGTTCCGTTCCGTTATGTACAGCGTGTAGCCGCAATTGTAAACGGGTGTTGGTTTATGAGGGGTGCGCAATCTAAGCTAGATCTGGACGCGGTGTAGGCTTCTAATAAGGTGGAGCGAGGCTCTGGTGAATGCCGTGGAGAGGATGTGAGTTGCGCTCGATTGGTCGACGTCAAATCTTTGAAACCTAAGTTTGGCAGATTTCAATTAATCATTTAGTGCCATCTTCATACTGAACTTTGGAGGTCAGTATACATAATTATTGTTGAAACTGGCGATAACTAAGTCTAGTCCACGTTTTGATGTCGTCCAGTCAGTATGACAAAAAGTACAAAAAGATTTATATTAGATGAGATAATGATGAGCAGATGTAAAAAAGTATTTTCATGTTAATGGAGTCCAAATGATTTTTTGGTACACGGTAGTCAAACAAGCAGAATAAAAAAAATATTAATATCATGTTATATACTCAAAGGATTTACGGCAGCCGGGACATTGATAAAATAAAAGTAAGAGTAGGGACATTTGATGAAGAAGAGTTCAGAGAAAGAAGATTTGATATATTAGGAGAAGTAGAAAAATTCAATGGAAATGAAGAGCATTATTTAAACGTACGGCATGTACTTAACGGCTAGTTGAACGATCACAATATTATCGACTACATAGATATGGACAACGCCATAGTAGTTATATTTCCTATACACTGTTTACGTACTGGATCTGACACGCAAAATATTATGCGTGCAGCCACCAAACGCAACATACTAATTATTAACAATACTGCGTGTGTTCCTAACTGTAGTTTAAAAAAAAACAACCAATCGCATTTCCTCCTTAGACGTTGTAATGTAAACAAACATGAATGTCAACAGATATGAATAACAAGAAATAATGCATTCATACATTATCAAGGAAAGAATCGAATTAGAGTGATCAATCAAACGGGCGAACAGAAACAACGAATTGCATAATTGAGGTCGAAATTATCAGTGAAAGTGAGAATCGCCCGGCGAATGCTAATGTGATACAAGCCTAATGATAGACGCTGACAGAGCCACAACATATTTGTTAACAGTAGGACATCTCTCCAGCAGAGGATTCTTTCCTATTTGGAGAGATTCCCTTGCGGCTACAAGGATCTCTGGGAAAATCGAAATGAGAACAGCATAGGGCGAAAGCGGGAATCCCTTGTTTGATCACTATACCTAGTCACACAACACTATAGTCAACACGACTTTCAATGTGGATTCATAAAATAAAATAAAATAAATAATGGACCATGTAAAAACCTTTTTTTAGAAGAGAGTGCTGATACGGCGTCTCATACGGCCTTTTCAGCGTCACCGGACTTAACAAGAAACTTAAAGGGTTCCTCAAGCCGTGTGTTCGAAACACCGTCAGAGGTGCCGTGTCCCCTTTCCCTACTAGATTTTCTGTGAGGTTCGGATCGGAGCACCATTTCCGGAGCCCGAGAAAGCATACTGATTTGCAGTTGACATTGGGCGCACTAGAAAGCGCAGCCGTTTATTATTTATGTTCGTCGAAACCCATTGTTGACGCGCCGAGTGATTTACAATGATGATTCTCTGTCAATGTCACGTGTCCGTTGCGGCGATATAAAACTAAATGCTAGGTCTTGACGTCCGTCCGACCTAATTATAGATGTAGTAGTATCTTTCATCTAGATGAGCAGATATAGAATATTCTACTTGCCGTCACCCGCCCGCTACGCTGTGCGAAAATAATGGATCAATGAATGCTAATCAAAATAATTATTAGGTTACCAACATCATATAAGTATGATATATATATTATAGTATGTTCGTATGGCCTATCATTTGCACAATCGCATGATGTACTTACTACATCCAAATTTTCATCAAGATCGGTCAAGCCGTTCTTGAGCAATAAATAATGCAGACAAAAATTTCAAAAATCGTAGAAATGGTGCCAGTTGGTCATAAAACAAATATTTATCCCAAAATTTGTCAGAAAATTGCATGTACAGACAGAGCCTACAGATTTAATAGTAGTATAGATAAAAAGTTGCATAGTAATGCGACTGACGTTATAATAAGACAGTAAGGAGATATATATATATATATAGCGTAAACATACCTATAGAAATATATTTAAAAAAAACATTTATCTTTAGAGTATACACGAACACTCGCCTTCCTGTCTGTAACCGTAACGTCATTTAGTAGTTTGTGTTAAGCCCCATTAAATAGATATTTATTTATACTACAATGAAATATTCGATGGCGTAGTGGTTAACATGCCCGGTCTGCGAGTGCTGAGGTTATAAAACTTTGCAAAGGGCGGTCATCGGATGGGTGACCAAAAATTTATCATCTAGAGCTCCTCTGTGCTTCGGAAGGCACGTAAAGCCGTTGGTCCCGGCTGCATTAGCAGTCGTTAACAACTACCAATCCGCACTGGGCCAGCGTGGTGGTTTACGACCCGTTCTCCCTATCCATCCAACGAGATGGCTCATGCGCCAGCAGTGGGGACATAAATATAAGCTGATTATGATAATGAATTAAATACTTACTACACAAAAATTATAAAATTGTATGAATATGAAATAATAATACATTCGTTATTGTATTAGCAGACAGGTAAAAGTAGAGTGTAGTCCCTAACATATAATATTAAAGATTTTAACAGGCACCTAATCTTTGATATTATAATTTGTCTGCTATAGGCGTCCATTAACCTATTTAACGAAAGATAGCTAGATTTTTGTTGTAACAAACATGTTTGCTACGCACAAGCCACTACGCCAGTGACCTTCCAACTCTTAGTTATAAACAAGCAGAAACAACCGAAACCGTCTCGATAAACAAAAATAGCGCAATAGCAATAACGATTACCACTTTCATCTGTCCGAATCGAATTTCACAACAATGGGTTTATTCCGAGCCCGATAATTAACGAGAACCTATTTGAACTCATTTTAATCGACTAATTACAAAATGAGCGTTGCGTGTCGAAAGGGCGGGCGATTTCGCATCGAAATCGAACAGCCAAAAACTCTAGAGCTCCAGAATAAGTACACGAGAATTCGTAAAAAGAATGTTGCCCTAAAACTTAACGCTATAAGAACTTATATGGCGTTGGACATAAAACTTTTTATATAGAAAAGCTCTATTATAACTGGTCGATGATAAACTAAAGAACACAAAGGAAAAGTGCGTGTCAAACAAGACGGATTACAATCTGTAATTATTACGATTTAAAATGCAAGGCCCCGTTTCCTACTTAGTAATTAGTGGCTCGGAGGCACAGCGTAGCCGAACTATCGTGTATTATTATAATGTGGACGTGTGTAATGTCGAGTTGCTTTGACAAGGTACCAAAGTGCTTATACTATATTTATTTGACTCGACTGATACCTACGTAATATGATAATACTCGTAATAGCCAGCTATAGCTGGCGGAAAGATTCCCTAATATGATTCAGCAATAGTACCCGATTATTTTAACTATTTAAAATGTTTTTTTTTAAATTCTATATAGGCAAGTATTGACCACGATCTTACCTGATGGTAAGTGATGATGCCGCCTAGGATTTAGCATCATCATCAGCTCATTTTATGTCCCCACTGCTGGGGCACGAGCCCTCCTTATGGATGGATAGGGAGAACAGGCCATAAACCACCACGCGGGCCGAGTGCGGATTGGTGGTTGTTAACGACTGCTAATGCAAATAAAGCCGGGACCAACGGCTTTACGTGCCTTCCGAAGCACAGAGGAGCTCGAGGTAACACATTTTTGGTCACCCATCCGATGACCGGCCTTTGCGAAAGTTGCTTACCCTCAGCACTCTCAGACCGGGCGCGTTAACCATTGCGCCATCGAGCTCCTCCATAGGATGTAGCATACTTGCCAAGATTCACCTTGTTCACCCTTGCCTTAAAAATTGTTGCCACAGAAGAGATATATGTTGTCTTAAGCATACTTTGGGACCAGTGACGACCGCGGATTTTTATCGGACTCTCTCCTATCCCGCCCAGCCACGAAATGCTTGACGAGGGAAGGAGAGGGTACCTACTATAAACCCTAGTACCATCCCTTCTTAACCACTATGTCCCACCAGGCCCTTGTTTAATTATAGGTAGGTACTAGTGGTCGTTCAGTGGTCGAAATTCGACCGGAATTTTATTAAGGCTGCACGGATTGTATCATAAGCAAATGAAAAATTAAAAAAATATAGAATGTGAGTTTGGATTGGCATGGACAGATTTCGGCCGCTTCTCTTCCATTTTTGAAATTTTTGAAGAGTATATACCTATGCGTGTGTGTCAAATACATGGTAGTGTGTGTAATGTTTGTTTTATTAATTGTGATGTATTTTTATGCCTAGTTAAAAAAAAATATTAACATACTGTACTCTTTCTCTATATAAACTATAAGTGTGCGAAATTTCATACTCCTCCGTCCGCGCAATTTTCGTAAAAAGGGGTACAAAGTTATTGCTTCACGTATTAATAAATAGGTTTGTTCACCCATCCAGTGATCCAACATAGCAAAAGTTGTTCAACTTGCGCTTCTACACTGCTGGGCAAAGGCCTCTAACATCGAAATCAAGTCATCGCTACAATGCTAGGTATTGCATGGTTTAGTCACCAAGCTTGCCAAATGTGGACTGGTGATCACAAACCCATGCTATGCACTGAAAAATCCGAAACACACTCTGCCCGACCTGGGAACTGAACCCGGGACCCTCGGGTATAAGGCCGAGCGCCTTGCCAGTAAGCCACCGAGGCGTTGTTGTGGTAAACATACCATTCGGTAAACCGGATAAAACGAAGTAGAAAAATATTTTACCAAAACGCAACTTTAAAGACTGTTTAAAATGAGGTTTATCAAACGGAATGTAGCCGATACTTTACAGTGCAGAATTATTGAATCCACTAATAAGCGGTAATAATTAAACTCGTCAAGCAATAGCGCCTGTTCCCTGTGTGGTGCCGGGGATAAAGAATTGCACCACCCCATCTCTTCCCGTGGGTGTCGTAAAAGCCGACTTTTGGACCATTCCAGAGGATGGGCAGCAGCATCTCTCTGAGGTTACCCTCAACCTACTGCGATCGCCAACCCGCCTGCCAAGCGTGGCGATTACGGCAAATACCCCTCATATCCTTGGGGGAGGCCTTTGTCCAGCAGTGGACGTCTTTGGCTGAGATGATGATGATGATGAAGCAATAGCGCGACGTCGCTTTCCACTGCGGCACAAAATAAGGACACTGCAGAAGTAGGTACGCTTCATACAAACGCACTCGAGCAACGCACAGAGAGACCCACCCCCTCACGGACGCGGCATCTCAGACAAATCCAAGCGTGGTTTAATCGATAAATGCCATAATCTGGAAATGACACACTAGTATAAAAACGACAAATTCTTTAAATGACAAAATCTGAAAACGCCACATTCTATTAACGACTTATTCTGCAAAAGACAGATTCTGGAAATGACATATTCTACAAATGCCACATTATCGTGAGATGAAGGTTCAAGCTGATATGGTGAATGTCTTTATCAATCACGAAATAAGTTTTTTAAATCACATATATTAGTGTTTGAGAAGGCTGTTCACATTAATAAAAGAAAGACATACGTTCTATTTAATCAGCCGTTCCGACTATATTATTTAATTTTCTAATTGATTAGTCTAAAATTGAAGTTATAGTGATCAAACAAGAAATAAAAATATTTTAAGCATTGAATGACTTTTTATTTAGCACCATATCAGCTTGAACCTTCATCTCACGATAATGTGGCATTTGTAGAATATGTCATTAATAGAATATGTAATTTCCAGAATCTGTCTTTTGCAGAATAAGTCGTTAATAGAAGGTGGCGTTTTCAGATTTTGTCATTTATAGAATTTGTCGTTTTTAGACTAGTGTGCCATTTCCAGAATGTGGCATTTATCGACTAAACCCCGAGCGCAGCAGTCGCGAGATCGTGTCCGTGAGAGGTTTTCTACGAGTGGCACTCATCGGCAAGGCGCTCGGCCTTATACCCGAAGGTGCTGGGTTCAGTCCCCAGGTCGGGCAGAGTGTGTTTCGGATTTCTCGGTGCATAGCATGGGTTTGTGATCACCAGACCACATTTGGCAAGCTTGGTGATTAAGGCGACGCATCGCTAAACAATAAATCTCATACGTTTTGATACGATCGTTTGCGCCCCGTACCATAAGAAAAACTGTTTTTCTTTCCTTCAAATTAAAACTACAAATTAATTTAAAAAAATGAACTACAATTTTGAAGTGTGTGTTAAGACTAATCTACTAAGAAAATTTTGATGCCTAAATCGGTCTGGTTAGCCTGTAAAATGTGAATCTATGTTTTAAAAGAGGTTACTTTGATATTTTTTTCTCTGTTATAAAAGTTGAAAAATCGTGTTTCTGCAACTAACAAAATGAAGTCAATTAAATGAAAAATCATGTCATCAAATATCAATTTCATATGTTTTGTAATTGTTGAGAAAAATCAAGATCCCCGCCACGTAAATTACCAATGCGTCGTCTTAAGCCAATACAATACCTAGCATTGTTAGACTTGATTTCAATTATAGAGGTCTTTGTCCAGCAGTGCAAAGAGCAAAGTAGGCTATCTAATACTTTTATATTTAATACTTGGCATCCACATATTGAATACGTAAATAGCAGAATTAGAAAACTTGTTTGGATTTTCAAATCACTACGACATGTAACTTCAAAAAAATTAATTTATATTGTCTATCTAATGTTAAGAATGAGAGTGTTTTGGAAGAGCGGTGCCTCCTGAAACAGGCATTTTAGAATGCCTACTAGGATGGTGCCAATCACAGTTTATAGATAAGAAACCTTGATAGACTGCAATAAACGATTTTGTTTTTTTTTTTTTTTAAATATTAATAGTGATAATGAGTGGCGCTCATAGACAAGACCGCTCTTATGGATACCAGCTACCAGAGAGGAAGCACTTTATTTTGCGGCTCATCGTCTTTTCCTGGGTCAAAGACCAGATAGGCAAGAAGTTTACTTTTTAATGCAGCAGAAAATGCACTCTGGGAAGACTGTTAAGTGGGACTCTCCCCAGACACAATATTAGGAATAACCTCAACAGACACGGAATCTCGCGACAGCTGCGCTCGGATTGGTCAGAGGGCTTAGTGTAAGTTTCATTCGATATTCGATCACGTTAACGAAAACGAGAATTTGTTTGGCGACATGTTAACTCTTCTCGTGTGTCGCCAGGAGGCGCTGCTTTAATGCCATACTGTTTTTCGTTTTCGTAAACATTATCGAATGAATACGGATAGTTAACAAAACTCACACTAGGCACCTTGAGATGCCGTGTCCGTGAGAGGGTCTGTAGCGTAGTAAGGTCGACTGAATTGAAAAATATGTATGAAAAGTAGACAAAATCAACGCTTCGTAGTCCCCTGATTCCTCCTCCAAAACTGGACCGATTTAATTAGTTTTTTCATTAAAAATTAAAGAAAGGCTTTGGCTGTGTCTCTATGTTTTGCTTTTTTTTATATAATCTCGTCAAATTTCGAAAAAACAGCGAAAAATCTGGCCAAATTTTAAGGGTTTTAACAGTTCATATCTTTTTTAATAATTAATTTATGAAAAAAGGGAAAACATAGGAACACAGCTAAAGCCTTTCTTTAATTTTTTATGAAAAAACTAATTAAATCGGCCTAGTTCCGGAGGAGGAATCAGGGGACTACGAAAAGTTGATTTTGTCTACTTTTCATACATATTTTTCAATTCAGTCGACCTTAGTGTTACCTCTTAAGCTTACCTTCTGGGTTCCCCTCGTGTTGTGTGCAGACACAACACGAGGGGCACAACCGCACAACCGCAGGGCGACAACCGCAAATCGGGTTGCATCATTCAATCGTATTATCATCAACGGCGTCGTAATTAAATTCACTTTGGTGTAAACAAAATTAATGTGTCCACTTTCAATGGCTACTTGGTAATAAAAGAAATCAATTTTCGAAACCGTTTTTAAGTTAAGTAAGGCTTCGTTAGTGTATTAAGCCAGTTTGAATGATAATTTTTGCAATTAAGATATGGTTATAGAAGAGGTTTAGTTTCTTTATTTATTTATTTATTTATTTATTTAAATAGGACAACCCACAAGACATACATTAAAACTAGAAAGAAGCTATAATTTTAAATCTTAAAGCATTTAGCTGTCTCAATTATAGGTCGCCACGACATGCACTGGTGGGACGTATTAGAAGAAAAAAAACAATAATAATAAAACTGAAAAAAAAAGCAAACAATATCAAATCTCTACTAATATACGTAAAACTTATATCTACTGAATTTGATATATAATAGTTGTTGCGGAAACCCACAACACACACTATGCTACTGTTTAAAATTAGGTTACACCTTAAAATCTACAAAATCCACTCACAGTTCCCTGCCGCTCCCGCCGTCCAGAACGGGATCCATATGGTCTGATGGGGCCGGAATCCAAGTCCGGGTCTTCTCGGGTTCCCTAATCACACCCAACGACTATCCCAAGTGCACTTTTCCCCCGAGGAAATACCTGCTTTCTCCAGAGACGCCGACATCCAAACACGGATGGCGAATTGTACTCCCGATGCGATTCGCTTACGACGTACACACACACAAAACACAGGTTGCACAATACACTTAATTAGAGTAATACGGCTCCAAATGCCCTTATTACTGCTTAAAATCTATTTAATTATCAACACACGATAACCTATAAACCAGCCATTGTTGCCTTCCCGAGACAAGTGTACCAACAAAAAAAAAGAAGAACAATTAGTGATGGGGCCATTATGCCACTAAATAAATTGAATCTCGATAATCGATTCCCAAATCGATCCGTCCATAATACAAATCAAAGTTTTATTTCCAACAAAAATAAATGCCTGTTTATTTGCAACAATAGTTAATATTAGCAGACGCTCTAGAATAGTTATGTTTACTAGTGGTCGCCCAGTGGTCGATATTCGACCGTAATTTTACTAAGGCTGCACAGATTGTATCCTAAGCAATGAAAAATTAAAAAAGATAGAATGTGAGTTTGGATTGGCATTGACAGATTTCGGCCGCTCCTCTTCCATTTTTGAAATTTTAGAAAATAGTATTTAAATGCGTGTGTGTCAAATAAATGGTAGTGTATGTAATGTTTGTTTTATTGATTTAATGTATTTTTATGCATAATATAAAAAAAAATATTAACATTTGGATAACCTTCTCTATAAAAACTATAAGTGTGCGAAATTTCATACTCCTCCGTCCGCGCAATTTTCGTATATAAGGGGTACAAAGTTTTGGCTTCACGTATTAATATATAGATAAATCGATTTCTACGTCAAAGGCCGTTTTGTTGTATTTTATTAATACACGGTAGTATTTTATAAATTTGGTACAATGCGATACAATGATTGTACTGTCTGTTGCCCTATTATAATTCATCATCACCAGGTTTATTTATGTCCCCACTGCTGGGGCACGAGCCGCAGCAGTGGATTCCCTATGGAAGGATAGGGAAAACGGGTCATACACCACCACGCAGGCCCAGTGCGGATTAGTGGTAGTTAACGACAGTTAATGTAGCTAGGACCAATGGCTTAAGACGACGCATTGGTAATTAACGTGGCGGGGATCTTGATTTTTCTCAACAATTACAAAACATATTAAAGTGATATTTGATGACATGATTTTTCATTTAATTGACTTCATTTTGTTAGTTGCAGAAACACGATTTTTCAACTTTTATAACAGAGAAAAAAATATCAAAGTAACCTCTTTTAAAACATAGATTCACATTTTACAGGCTAACCAGACCGACTTAAGCATCTAAATTTTCTTTTTTAATTTTTGTCTTAACACACACTTCAAAATTGTAGTTCATTTTTTTTAAATAATTTGTAGTTTTAATTTGAAGAAAAAAAAAACAGTTTTTCTTATGGTACGGGGCGCAAACGCTCGTATCAAAACGTATGAGATTTATTGTTTAGCGATGCGTCGCCTTAAGTACATACCTCGCTCGAGATAACACATTTCTGGTCATCCGATGACCGGCTTTTGCTAAATTTGCCTAACATCAGCAATCGCAGACCCAGCATGTTAACTACTGCGCCAAAGTAAGTAACGCATACCCAATTTTTTATTTTTTTTATTTTACTTGTTCACAAACAACACAGGTTTGTTGTAAAATATTTTCCAGCAATTCCAAAATCCGCAAAAAGACATAAATTACAAATAAGTTTTATTTTTTTATTTTAAGTGCACTGAAGCTGAATTAAATACTTATAAAATATAGTGAACAAATTAAACGCCTACCCGACCCAGCTAGGAATCGAACCTGGGTCTTCCACAATCCGGCCGGCTGCACTGACCGCTATGCTACCGGGATGGCTGACGTAAGCGCTGAATTTTGTCACTGCTTTTTAATTATTTTTTTTGGTAAGAGACCCAAGTTCGATTCCTGCCTGGGTCGGGTAGGCGTTTAATTTTTTCAGTGTATTTTATAAGTACATATTTATAAATAAGTGTCATTTTACACTATGGAAAAATTAAGTAATATAAATTTTAAATTTTTGATGGGACTACTGATAGATATCTTCTGAAGTCAGTATTATGATTTGGAAAAGTGTTGAATAAAATGACTGACTTCCACGAGCGGGATTCGAACCGGCACTCCCTGACATGATGGGTCAGGTGTAATACCAACTATGCTATCGTGGCTCTGGCCAACCGGCCGAAATTTATCAACAAAGGAGCCTTCTGTCTGACCCGTATATGTCATACGCTGCAGGTAATAATAATATATGTATAATAATTATATCGCTATACCCATGGCTATGTCACAATTATGAATCAAGTTGGAGGTAATTCGTGGGGAATCGAAGTCAGCACCTTTATGTCTAAGACCTGGGTTTTAGAACCACTGGACCACATTGGTAGTTAGACATGCTGTCACGCTCTAACTTATGTTAGATAAAGAGTCTTATAATAGACAGCATTTAATTCGTTTTAAGGCGACGCATTGGAAATTTATGTGGCGGGGGTCCAGCCCAATCTTGATTTTTCCCAACAATTACAAAACATATGAAAGTGATATTTGATGACATGATTTTTCATTTAATTGACTTCATTTTGCTAGTTGCAGGAACACGATTTGTTAACTTTATAACAGAGAAAAAATATCAAAGTAACCTTTTTTAAAACATAGATTTGCATTTTACAGGCAAACCAGACCGATTTAAGCATCAAAATTTTCTTAGTAGATTAGTCTTAGCACACACTTCAATATGCTAGTTCATTTTTTAAACTTATTTGTAGTTTTAATTGGAAAGAAAAAAAACAGTTTTTCTTATGGTACGGGGCGCAAACGCTCCGTATTAGATTAATTGTTTAGCGATGCGTCGCCTTAATAGATTAGTAAGTGCAACTAGACAAATTGTTTCACCTAAATATTCTAAAACGGGGCAGCCTACACTGCCTGCACTGCATTACGGAACAATTGAAATTGAATTCGTCAATCGAAACTGTTATCGATACCGCCTACATCACTGGCTGCATAATGTTCTAGAGTACCACACTGCATCGCGGTTTTGATCAATGACAGTTAGCGTGGGAGGTCCAGTAATCGATATTAAATAATCGAGTACAGTTAACATTTGTACGCTTTAAGTTGAGTCACGGTGTTACATCACTAATTGCTGACCGGTGACACAAAATAAGCAGATTGCAGAAAGTAAGAACGCGCTTGAGCAATGCGCACATAGACAACCTCTCACTGCTTTCACGGTCACGGTCACAGAATCTCGCAAAAACTGCGCTCGCCGTCGCGCACCGCTCGGACTGTTTCGAGCTGTTCCGACGGCTTGTTGTATACTCACCACACTTGAAAATTTACCACGCCATTAAAATGAATAAGTAATTACATTTTAGCTCACGAAAATTCACCACACATGCATGAAAAAGTAACGTCAGCAAACAAATTTTGAATCCTATTTAAACTTAACTACAAATATGTATTAAAATGACACAGTGCAGCGCTACTTAATAACCAAACTTTTAAAATCAACTCGCCACTACCTCTGGCACTGCTTTGATCTCAAACAAATTGTAGTTAATTTTATTATAAGGCTCTGAGATTCGTGTCTGTACAAGGGGTCTATTTCTGAGTTGCTTGAGCGGGGTATGTATTAAAACGACACGTCGATTTGTAAAAATTCAAAACGGCTGATGCTTACCGGCGCTGTCATAAGGTCGAAAATACGTAGCGTAGTAATTATTAACGGGATTCTTACCATGTTTATGATTTTCTACAAATAATAAGCATGCTAAGAATCCCGTTAATAATTACTCTAGTATTTAATTTAATTTAATTTAATAAAAAAATAATTTAAAATTACTGGTTTTATTTATCAAAATATGCAGAGCTACTAAATTACGAATATTGATGTTATCAATGTATTTGAGTGACATATAAACCAGGTAATATGGTTGCAATTTCAACAAGAGTGATTGTTTAGAGGTATTTTCGAAAATAATTATAATCGATTCAAAATTATACAATCGTGTGTTTGAGCTAGCTAGGGACACGAATTTAGATACCCATATCAACATTTCAGATTCGTTAGTCATTTAATTTATAGTCTGAAGCTATTCGACGAATGGTGGTGCCTTTTTTAGTGTACCTTTATATTATCCGATGTTAGGTGAAGGTGGAAGAGCACTTCACAGGGAATTTAGTAAAAGTAATGTAAGTAAAAACAAAAAAACAAAAACAAAACACAAAACCGGTCGTCGTGGAGATCCTTGGGGGAGGCCTTTGTCCAGCAGTGGACGTCTTTTGGCTGAGATGATGATGATGAATGTAAGTAAATAATTGCCGACATACTGTCCCACAGCAGGGCAAAATTAAATATTTACTTAATTCAGCTAAGAGTTGTAGCGTAGCTATGGCGTTGTGTTATCAAATTTGTGGTATTTCATCTGTAAAGTTGAATCTGCGTAGCCATCGGTTGCAATAACCGTTGGATAGATGGCACTGTGCCGCTATAGTAAACAGCCTTTAACTGTCCCACTGCTGGGCAAAGGCCTCCATTATTGAAATCAAGCCATCACAACAATTGATGGGTATTGGCCTCATCACCACGCTTGCCAAATGCGGGTTGGTGATCACAAACCCAGGCTATTCATCGAAAATTCTGAAACCCACTTTTTGCCCGACCTGGGAATTGAACCCGGGACCTTCAGGTATCGGGCTGAGCGCTCTGCCACTCGGCCACCACGGTATTTAGTATAAGCTTAAATTATATCGTATACTTTATATTTCGTGATACTAATAAACTATGTCTATTCTATATGAAAACTGAAACTCAATTACTGTCGAGGAAATTAATTATTGGAATTCAATATACCGTACCAACAATCAGACCATTAATCGGGATTTAATTAAATTCCTGTAATGAAAAACAATGAAATTAACAAAAAGTAGAGCATGGACAATCACCTTTCAAATCTTATGATTTACGACAGAATGCCTGTCTAGAGCTCCGAGCCTCAATACCATTCATCCATATCACATAGTACTTGGGCTGGTTGGTGCTAGGGTTTGTTCTAAGTCCGCTACATATTTGCGACCACCATATCATCAATGTCTGTCATCGATACAGCAATTGGTAGCATTGTTGTGTTCCGTCTGCTAATTTAGAGTTAAGATAGCCAGTTCCTCTGTGAAGCTGAGGATTTCGGTCGCGCTTCTTATCATTAACTTACCAACAGGACTTGATACCGTTACCAAATTCCCACCATAAGTATCGATAAGTAACGTTATTTCCATAAAATTGGTATGCAGGTAACGTTACCTATGTAGAAAAGTATCGTTGCTTTAGCCAATCCGCGTTGAGCGTTCATCTACCAGTAAAACTACCACTGAGGTCACTCATACTAAACATAACGTTATACCTCTGTGCCTTTGCTTTCAACGGTATCTTCGTTTGACAAAGTATCGATACCTAATTTTGTAACGGTGTAAAAAACCCTGGATGAATGTACCTACAGCGCTTTTCAGATGTAAAATAAAGAAAAACAAAGCCAATTCTAACAGTGTTTGTCCATGCTCCTTGCTCTTCTATAGTAAACATGGCGATCAATCGCGAAAGTGAAAGCAAGCGCGTGCGCCGCGACATTCACACGTCGATACAAAATTAATGCGAAACGCGGAATCTTATATCGACCACATTAATCTAGCAACCGTATTACTTCCATTTACACACCAATTTAGCTTTTATTTGTATTGCGTTAAGATTTAGACGACTTAACAATTTGGCAACGTGTCAAAGGATGGGTATATTTTAATAAACGGGTACACATTCTTGTGTTGTAAGTATTTAACATTTTTCGAAAGTGATTTGCGAAAGTTGTGACAAATATCGGGAACACATTTTTTCAAGTGATCACGATTTCTCTTGGCTCGAAAGAAGACAATGCTACAATATGTACCACCGATGGGTATCGAACCTAGAAAGGTTCAATTCGAAGGTTTGACCTCTAGAGTTGAAGGTCGGTTTTCTTAACTCTAAACAGCAGAGCACAGACACTGCTTCTGCTTAAGATCGTCTGCGTCCGTACTGCGTCTGCGTAAGTCGTTCCTCTGTAAGACTATTCGGCTTTGGAATTCTTTGCCGGCGCATGTGTTTCCCAGTTCCTATAGTCCCGGGTCTTTTAAGAGGGGCGTGAAACGGCATTTATGTAGGCCGTCATGAATGGGTGCGCTTGTTATCGTGCTTGTTCCACGGTGGGGAGCGCTCTCATTATTTTGGACTGCATCGGCTGCTTATCATCAGGCAAGAAGTAGTCACTATGACGTGCCAAAATATAAAAAAGATCAGGCAGAGCAATTCCGCCTCTGTGGTCTAGTGGTTCAGTCCACAGCTTAAGACCAAGAGGTCCTGGGTTCGATTCCCATCGGGGGATACATATTTGTGTACTCGGTTTGGTTGGTGGTAGAACTTGTTTGTCCGCCTGGCTAGCTATCACCATATTATCCAAATATGTCACCATAACATCAATGTTTGTAGCATTGTTGTGTTTCAGATAAGATAGCCAGTGCCTCAGCTGTTGAGGCTTCCGGGTGAAGTGGCCTTTATCATCACTTAACATCAGGTGAGATAAAGCACTGTGCTTACCCATATAATATAAAAAGCAAAGTTATTTGCTTACTATATAATTTAAAAAAAAACAAAAACAAAAACATCTTTCTTCTCCATCTCCACTTTAGTGAATACTGGGCCTAAAGGTCATCTAGCTAAACACCTATAATTGAGAACATTCATTCTACAACTAGAACTTAAATCACGCCACCCACATCAAACAATTAACAACACAACCCAATCGGTTTTAACGGTATTACCACAAATAGCACAAAGCGACTCAATTTGGGTCCAACTGAATCAAGGTAATTGGACACAATCCTTTGCTCGATGGCCCATAACGAAATTGGACCGACGAAAGCAGAAATTACTCATTTAGATGAACTTTCAGCGATGCCGGATATTTGTTTTGTTTTCCTTTCCTTAATTAGGGAAATAGCAATTATATAACTACATCTACAAAACAATACAATTAGATAATACATAAATACATCAATCGTTTCCACGCATATCAAAGATATTATAATTGTACAACTATGTACTTACAAGGAACTTCTCCTAAACTATTAATAAAAGAGCAAATAACATTATTTGATTACTTTTATATTAGAGCTTTGATATTGTTGCCATGTTAGAATCTATTATATTCGGAAAATAGGAATATGTATCTTAAGTGTCAATAGAGCGACTATAAATGTCAATAGACGAGCACAATAAAAAATATACAAACCTATTTATTTCGTTGCAATTGCAAAACATTAATCGAATCGTTTCTTAAAGCACCCATCTTTATCAAACAAAATGATGACTTAATGAATACGTCCGACATGATAAACGATACGCTTAACTTTTTCCAAGTAACTATACATCACAACAACAAGACCCTACTTAACCAACAGATCACGTCAATTCCGGATTCCCTATACATCCAAATCACTGTTATCCGTGCACCGTCACAAGTCGGTCCAGTAGATCACAGATAAAATATGACGCGTCCGAATCGGATCGATTAAGTCGTCTCGCGTTGCGGAACTCGAAAACAATAAAGATCGAGATAAATGTCTCGATTAAAATAATCGCGGTGACCTTTGCGAGTGCGATCCGTCATTTGAACACAGGGTTATCGAGAGAAAAAGTGTTATGTGAGTAATTTTAAAAACGAAAGTCGTGTGTTGAATTCTATGTTAAACGGTTAAGATACATTGTGGAATCATTATTATCTCTTTATTTATTTTTTTACTTATTAATTTATATTTTTAAATATTTTCTAAAAACAAAACAATTATTTAAAAATATAAAAAATAGGGGTTCGCCGGCATCGGGACTTGGGTCCAAACTACCGGTGATTAGGGCAGAGACACAATTATTATTATTATTTTTATTATTCGCGTTTAGGGTGCTGTTTGGGCTGCCTCGCTATTGCAGCGCTTCAGTAATGTTTGCTGAGTGGCAGGTTGATGGTTTCCACGCCATCATTAGAAAGCGTTGCGCCTCTCTCATGGGGCGACTGCGGGGCAGCCCGAACCATATCCTGAACGCGTCGTCTGACCGCTGGGACTCACCGATGCTGAAACATTGGGTGCGACTACACACTGTCCTCTAACGGTGGGCGTGAGTCGTATCCAGTGCGCCAAGCTCGTTTTTGTTTTGTTTTTTTTTTTTTTCCTTTAGTTGATGACTTTATGCGATTAGCACATTTAGCCAATGTCAAAGTAATTTTTCTTACAAGTAATACATAAATATATAAATCCTGCCAGTACGTACATAATGATGATGAATGATAATAGAAATGAGAAGTGAGAAATGATATACCCCCCAACCCCTCGAGTATCTCAGTAAAGATGTGGGGCTTTACTAAATCCTCGGGCAGACTTCTTGAGAGAATTTGAAAAGTGAAGTTGCACTGTTTTGTTTCATTTGGCAACACTTATGCACACTCACGAAGACTTAACGGTTAATAATCCACCATTATTTCACATTAATATTCGACATATCACAAATTTTAGAAAATAAAACAAAATTCACATTCACTTTCCCGCCAAGAAGTCGTTTTGTTTTGTTTTTTGTTCAATGTGCATTTTTATTTTTTATTTTTTTCATGTAACTAACATTAGTGTTAAAGGTTTATTATAATTACTAACAGTCTATGGCGTTATTCTGAAATAAATACTTATTATTATTATTATTACCTACTTGTTCGGAACCCCTTGGGAGAATCTAGTAGGGAATGCGCGTGTGCTACTTGCGCGTGTTGTCATTCACTCTAGAAAACCTCTGTTGGTATTTTGTTTCACACGGCTTGCTGAACCCTTCAAGTTTCTCGCCACCCCAAAAAAGGCTAGTGACGCTGAAAATGCTGACCGAGCCAATCAGCAAACTCATCCAAAAAAATATTCTTACTATGGCTGAGATTTAGGTACAGAGATATACGAGTAGCCTAGTGACATTTAAAAAAAACGACGGGTTGCACTCCGGGAGTGCCGGCAGAAGTGAAAACTTGAATATTAACGTTGTGCATTTTTGATATTTTGGAATGGTTAGGGAATAATTTTGCACGAATTGCTTCAATTATCAGTATAAAAGTATTATCATTTATGTGGTAGAATACAATATGTGTATACAGGCCTCCGTCAGCATTGTATGATTATTTTGAAAAAGTAATGGATGAAGCATTATATAAAATCCGCAATGTAGGTAAAAAGATAGTTATTTGTGGTGATTTTAATATTAATTTGTTAGAAAAGTCTACAGGTTCTATCAAAATTAAAAATTTATTTCAATCGTATAATTTAAATAATTTATTTATGGAGCCAACTAGAATAACTGCCACTTCGGCCACTTGTATTGATAACATATATACCGATCTAGTACCACTGTCTAAACTCATTATTAATAAACTGGACTCTGATCATTGTGGCCAAATGGTCAGCCTTCCACATCAGTGTAAGCAAGTGAAGAAACAGAATATCACTGTTGTACCAAAAACTGCAGGCCGTCTGGAACGGTTTAAAAACAATCTTTATGATAATATATGTTTTTTAAAGTATAATGATAACCCAAATGAATTTTATAATAATTTCTTTCATAAATATTGTACAGAATTTAATAAAACTTTTATTCCAAAAAGGATCTCGGTTAGTGGTACTGTTACTTTTAGTGAATGGGCTACAATTGGTATCCACAAAAGTAGAAAGCGACTTTATGAGCTATATGATGAACGCAACTATAACACCAGTGAAGATTTTAAATTGTATGTGAAAAATTATTCTAAGTTATTTAAAATAGTATGTCGATTAGCAAAGGCAAAGTTCCTGAGTTCAAAGATTAAGCTAAGTGATAACAAAATAAACCCTGGTCAGGAAGCTCTACCACTATGGAATTAGAGATGCATCACTGAATCTTCTTATCTCATATTTGAGTGATAGGGTTCAGAGGGTTGATGTTAACGGTAAAAGATCTCCGGGATCGGTGGTTACAATGGGTGTTCCACAGGGTTCAATTATTGGTCCTTTCTTATTTTTAATTTATATTAACGACTTGCCTTACTTTGTAAAAGACAAACATGAGATAGTATTGTTTGCAGATGATACCTCACTTTTATTCAAAGTGAAACGACGACAGCCGATTGATGACGATGTGAACAATGCTGTCACAAAGATAGTTCATTGGTTTAGTGTTAACAATTTGCTATTAAATGAACAAAAAACCAAATGTATAAGATTTGTATTACCCAACGTTAAGGAGGTAAAAACCAGTGTAAAAATTAAAGATAAGAATGTGGACCTTGTGGACACCACAGTGTTTCTAGGCATTACGTTGGATGCAAAGCTACAGTGGGGCCCACATATAGATAAATTGTCGAGTAGACTGAGCTCTGCGGCTTATGCAGTAATGAAAATTCGTCAGATCACTGACATTGAAACAGCTAGACTTGTTTACTTTAGTTATTTCCATAGCGTAATGTCGTACGGCATTTTACTGTGGGGCAATGCTGCCGATATTCAAACTATCTTTGTGCTGCAGAAGCGGGCTATTCGAGCAATTTATAATCTAAAAGCTGGTAATTCTCTTAGGGAGAGATTTAAAGATATTAATATAATGACAGTTGCATCACAATATATTTACGAGAACCTAATGTATGTTTATAAAAATATTGAAACTTTTTCTAAAAACAGTGATATTCACAATGTAAACACTAGAAATAAAAACAAACTAGCAGTACCTAATACTAGGCTCCACAAAGTAAATAATTCATTTAGAGGCCTGTGTGTACGTTTTTACAATAAAGTTCCAAGTAATATCCAAAAACTAGATATTAATAAATTTAAAATCGCTATTAAAGAAAAGCTTTATAAAAAAGCTTATTATAAAGTGTCTGATTACATTGAAGACAAAACAGCATGGGTTTAAAATGCTCCAATCTATTTCTAATCCAATATATTGTTAAGGTTTTTTAAACTTGTATAACTTGGTAACGTAACGGCATATAATTTTGTAAATGTCGTTACATAATGAATTAAAGCTGTGGAGTTTCTTGCGCCCATTCTTCTCCACAGCTAAAAAATAGACGTCCTGAATGGGTAGTAGGTAAAAAAATTATGGACGATTCAAAAGCACTTTTCTAAAGTTTATTTGAATAAAGAATATTTGACTTTGACTTGACTTTGATATTTATTTATTGCGCTATCGTACACAAACATGACAATTTATATAACATTAAAAAGCACTCGAACATTCGCGCAAGCGCCCTGCGCCGCCTAAACGAAACAGCAGGCATACATTTTCGCCGCGCCGTAGAAAGAGGGGGATACTTCCTCTCCTACGCCGCGCCGGCTGTCATCCGTCTTACGAATTTTCGATCAGGCCACGTGTCCTGACGGTCACGTGTCCTGACGCGAATTTAACATTTTTTACCCATTACAAAAAAAGTGTATTACAACGCCGTTAAAGAAGTTTTCACTTCAAAAACCGGTCAAGTGAGGGTTCCATACCATTACCTATAAAAACGGCAAAAAATCACGTTTGTTGTATGGGAGCCCCCTTAAATATTTATTTTATTTTGTTTTTATTATTACAGCGGCAACAGATATACATCATCTGTGAAAATTTTAACTGTCTAACTATAACGGTTCATGAGATACAACCTGGTGACAGACGGAGAGACAGACAGACAGACAGACGGTCAGCGGAGTCTTAGTAATAGGGTCCCGTTTTACCCTTTGGGTACGGAACCTTAAAAAGTGTTTATTTGTTTTGTCACGTTAAGGTCTTGAAATGTTTTATTTTAATCAGCTAGAGGTAAGATAGCCAGTGCCTCAGTAGTTGAGGACCCCGGGTGAAGTGCGCTTCTACCATTGGCCTTATCATCACTCCACATCAGAAGAGCTCGATGGCGTAGTGGTTAACGCGCCCGGTCTGCGAGTGCTGAGGATAAGCAACTTTCGCAAAGGCCGGTCATCAGATGGGTGACCAAAAAATTTTCATCTTGAACTCCTCCGTGCTTCGGAAGGCACGTAAAGCCGTTGGTCCTGGCTGCTTTAGCAGTCGTTATAACCATCAATCCGCACTGGGCCCGCGTGGTTTATGGCCTCTTCTCCCTATCCATCCATAGGGAAGGCTTGTGTGTGCCCCAATAGTGGGGACATAAAAATGAGCTGATGATGATGATGACATCAGGTAAAAAAAATAAAATGTATAGGATTGACATAAGATTGACAACGGGATTTAGCGCGGCTTATGTCAATCCCATACATTTTATTCTTTTCGAACTTCGCTATCGTTTTCTTAATGTTACTTTGGCTACCGCCACTGGTGTTCCCGGGCAAAGTGTGATTCTGATTTTTCGATGCATAGCCCGGGTTTGATCACCAACCCGCATTTGGCAAGCGTGGTGATTAAGCCATTACCCATCAATTGTAGCGATGATTTGATTTCAATGATGGAGGCGTTTGCCCAGTGGGCCAGTTTCAGGCTATGTTACTTTATAATAGATAATTGATGTGTTTATTCGTAAATGCCTATACTAGAACTTATTCATTTGTTTAGTCGTCAGTTAAATAATATCATTTTTTATACCTTTATATACTAAATTAAACTACGTAAAACTAAACATATAAAACTACATAAGTAGAACTTAATTTAATCTATATATTAAACGTGAAGCAAAAACTTTGTACACCTTTTTACGAAAATTGCGCGGACGGAGGAGTATGAAATTTCGCACACTTATAGTTTATATAGAGAACTTTTCATAGTGTCATGTCGTATGGCCTCTTACTGTGGGGAACAGCGGCTGATATTGAAACTATATTCATTTTACAGAAACGAGCAGTAAGAACAATCTATAGACTAGGTTCACGAACTTCTTTAAGAAATCTTTTTAAAGAAATTGATGTCTTGACAGTGGCGTCTCAATTTATTTATAATTGTATAGTTCTTGTACGTTGTAATATCAATTCATTTGCTAAACACAGTGATGTACACAATTTTAATACTAGAAATAAGTCAAAACTTGCAATGCCACTGTTCAGGTTACAGAAGGTGCTTGGTTCTTTCTTGGGGCAAGGTATACACTATTACAATAAAATACCAAATACTGTACTAGATTTACCTTTAGATAAGTTTAAAAAACATGTAAAGTCTTCTTTATTAAAAAAAGGTTATTATACAGTCAAATAATATTTAGAAGATAAAACAGCCTGGCTATAATAAAAAACATATACATAATACTACTTATAAATAGTGTCCTGTAGATAACAAAATAGCGTTGCATTGAACATTACAATTAGTTTTATTTTTATTATTATTAACTATAGTTTTTTTTTACTTTTACTAGTACTGTATGATATTGTAAAAAATTAAACTGGTAAATTATGTTTTTGCTGACTTAAATATTTTATTTAGTTATTTTTTATTTTTTGTGTTTTTTTACATGTTGTGATTGTCCTTTACATTTTGTGTTTTTATTTGTGATGGAAAGTGTCCTTTATGATAGGGCTTTTTCCAATATTTATGACGCTGTAAGGGAGAAAAGAGCTGGACACTTGCTGAGTTTCTTGCCGGTTCTTCTCAGTACAAGATCTCCCGCCCAGAGTAGATAGACTTACGAACCGATGGCTTAAAATGACGTTCATAAGAGCTTTTTGTAGCCTAAACTGAATAAATGATTTTGAATTTTGAATTTTTTGAAATTTTGAAGGAGTGCAGAATGTATTTTTTTTTATTATGAATAAAAAATACATTAAATCAATAAAACAAACATTACACACACTACCATGTATTTGACACACACGCATTATACTCTTTTCAAAAATTTCAAAAATGGAAATCTGTCAATGCCTAATCCAAACTCACATTCTATCTTTTTAAATTTTGCATTGCTTAGGATACAATCCGTGCAGCCTTAATAAAATTACGGTCCAATTTAGACCACTGTGCGCTGGGCGACCACTAGTTCAAATATAAAATCTACCGAAAAACCATTCCGATAAGGAATTCTCAATGATTCACATCCTCTAGCTAGTTGATAGTGAAACATAAATGGTTTGTCTTTATTTACGGTAATACACTGCAAACGGCCCACCGCCGGTCGCTTTTACCACAAATTGGGTAGATTTGTCTCAATCTGGCTGCGAGTCACAAGTAATGGCCACCACCAACTGATTTAATGTTCACTGTACATCACACTAACCAATTTTAAGCTTGTTTACGTATTAATAAATCATTGTCGTTTAGTTAAGTTTATGTATTTGTTTTAATGTAATTAATTAATGCGGAGTCACCATATAGTGACTAAATTAAAGAATATCGTGCACTTCATGCTTTAGTAGACATTATTTAAAAAAAAATTCTAATGGCTTGTTTTACTTCCATTTGTATATTACATAGGTAATTTTTTATATCTAACGGGCAAACACAATGCCTTCAACTTACCTGATGTCATCATCATCATCAGCTCATTTTTATGTCCCCACTATTGGGGCACACACAAGCCTTCCCTATGGATGGAAACTGGCCCACTGGGCAAACGCCTCCATCATTGAAATCAAATCATCGCTACAATTGATGGGTAATGGCTTAATCACCACGCTTGCCAAATGCGGGTTGGTGATCAAACCCGGGCTATGCATCGAAAAATCAGAATCACACTTTGCCCGGGAACACCAGTGGCGGTAGCCAAAGTAACATTAAGAAAACGATAGCGAAGTTCGAAAAGAATAAAATGTATAGGATTGACATAAGATTGACAACGGGATTTAGCGCGGCTTATGTCAATCCCATACATTTTATTCTTTTCGAACTTCGCTATCGTTTTCTTAATGTTACTTTGGCTAAGCCTAATGGGGAATTTGCGTGCACTTCGGGTATCGGGCAGAGCGCCTTGCCACACGGCCACTAAGTCGCTATATAATCTTTCATTATCTTTAAACAATCTATGAATTCGACGACCTCCTTGGTCGAGTGGCTTGCACACCGGCACCGGTTATGGTGTCGCCATCTCTGAGGTCCCGGGTTCGATCCCCGGTCGGATCAATTTAGAAATACCTGTTTTTCTATATAGTTTCGGATCTGGGTGTGGCCTGTGTATATTATGTATGTATTTAAGTATATTAAGTATGTTTATCCGTTTTCTAGTTAACCATTTATCGAGTTTCTTAAGGAAGCTTTTCTTGGACCTAGATAATTGGTGTGAGTGTGGGAAACATTGAATTATTATTATTTATTTATTTATTTATAGGTCTTTAATTAGTTCTAGTTTTTAATTTTCTAATTATTTTTCTGTTTTTTTTTTTCAAGTTAAATTAAGTAAGGTTAGAAAATGTATTTATTTAAATGGTACTTGGTATGGTATTTTTGTCATTAAATCGTTTATTTATTATTAAATAACTAAGTAAAATTTAGTTCAAGACTAAATTTTACTTTTTTTTTTGTTTAAGTCTTTAATGGCCGTGGTGGTCACGGGTGACCGACAAACAATAAATTTTCTATTGTGTCTGGTTTTGCGGCAGTCAACGTGTTAATTTTTTCTATATTTCTGTATTTTATAAGTATTTAATTCAATACATTCAACAAAATAGATTTGCACGAGTCGTCTAACTAATCTATTTTTTGAACGTAGTGAAAAGAAATCAAAACTTTTTGTATAACCGTAGTTTACAATTAAAACGTGCAGATACGATACTTCAAAAATTCACATAAGAAAACTTAGGACTTTCAAAAAGAGGTCTTTCTGTTCCGTCCTTTAAAAATAAATGTAATTTCAAACGAAAAGGTTGTACTGCATCTTGCGACCGCTTGGAACTCAGTAAAAGTAGTAAAGGGCTCGGTCGAGTTTATGACTGCAATAGAACTTTAAATGACCACATAAAACGGCGTTTAAAGGCAAAAGGTTACGATTAAAAATCTATTCGAGAAGGCTATAACATTTCACTTGTTGTTATTATTAAAAACACATTGCGAAGGGTTATATATAAAACTATATTGTTTTAAAAACTTACGTAAACACTACACGTTTCATGTTTAAATAAAACAGTTTGTCACTCTTCATATTTTTTTAGCCATTCATTTTAAACCCTTTACAGGTTCTTGTTCTCAATTAAGCCTCAATGTATCATGTGTGTACACACAGGAATCAATTCTTGGTCCTTTCTTATTTTTAATTTATATTAACGACTTGCCTTACTTTGTAAAAGACAAATGAGATAGTACTTATTGTTTGCAGATGATACCTCACGTTTATTCAAAGTGAAACGACGACAGCCGATTGTTGACGATGTGAACAATTCTATCTCAAAGATAGTTCATTGGTGTTAACAATTTGCTAGTAAATGAACGAAAAACCAAATGTATAATATTTGTATTACCCAACGTTAAGGAGGTAATAACCAGTGTAAAAATTAAAGATAAGAATGTGGACCTTGTGGACACCACAGTGTTTCTAGGCATTACGTTGGATGCAAAGCTACGTGGGGCCCACATATAGATAAATTGTCGAGTAGACTGAGCTCTGCGGTGATCATAAATTTTTAATTTAGCTTAAGTGCAGCAATTGGCACTTAGCACTTAAAAATTAAAAGCAAAATTTACTATGGCGTTGTGTTATTAAATTTGTGGTATTTCATTTGCAAAGGTGAATCTGCATAGCCATCGGTTGCAAAATGACCTTTGGATAGATGGCGCCGCGACTGTGCCGCTATTAGCACTCAAAAATTAAAAAGCAGTGACAAAATTCAGCGCTTACGACAGCCTTCCCGGTAGCTTAGCGGTCAGTGCAGTCGCCCGGATTGCAGAAGACCCAGGCTCGATTCCTGGCTGGGGTCGGGTGGGCGTTTAATTTTTTCATTGTATTTTATAAATGTTCAATTAATAATTAATCCTTTATTGTACAAATAAATTACATTTAAACACACGTTACACAGGACATATACAAAGGTGAGCTTATCTCTAGAAGAGATCTCTTCCAGCCAACCCTAGCTGTGGTGCAATAAACAAGTATGCGGGACTAATAAATTATAAATAATACAATTATTATCATTATCAATAAAAAAATAAGAAAATAGACGAGTTAGGACGGCTAGTGAGACGCAACCATCACAGCCAATCTAGCTTTCTTATCCAATTGGGCTCCCGCTCCTGCGCATGTGCAGTCGCCTGCACATCAGACTCTATCTAAACTGACAAATTTCTTCATTAAATGTTCAGTCGTATACCATAGACAAAAAAGTTCAAAGTTTATTGTAGTGTCTACACTACAATGTACCTACGTACATAAAAAACCGTGTGACCATTATTATGTGATCATTATGAAACAACTCGGAATCCATTTTCAGAAGCCAGTCAAGTGCGCAGGAGATATATTGGTGTGCAAACGTACGCGCAAACGCAAGTGCACACACCCGTCTTTCCTCTTCTTAATCCGGTGGAACGGAAGACCGCTACGACCAGAGAAAAGGTCAGAGGCTTGGAGTTAGATTTCGACAGGTCGCCAACCCATCGTCGCCCAGACAAGGTATAAAAGTTTACGGTCCTTTTTTCCATTTGTCGGCTCTTACAACATCCATTGGAGAGATGGAATGGAGTGGTACTATTCTAATCTGCCGGAAACCACACGGCCATTAAAAATACTATACAGGACAACAAAAACGGTAATTGCTTAGCTATCGCGATCCATAGCCACGTTATCAATCTTCAATAAAACGAATCAAACTCCAAACATAACCTTAATTTAAACTGTCACACCAAATTTTTCAAAATAAAGCTTATTTTTTATCTTAGGTCCTTACCTATCAAATTAACGTTTTTTCCTCACATTAACAGGTGTATTACTTCTAAAAGTCAATACCGGTTGTTAATACACTGCTCAGCAAAAATAACGGGTCATTTAGAAAAACCGCGATATCTCCCAAAGTTATTTACATAGATCCCTCGTATAAATAATATGTTATAGGCAGATTTGTGACGCTTACTATACATATCAAAAGAGGTTGCATTTGAACAAGTTACAGCTTCAAAAAAAGAAATTCCGATTTTTGAAAAATATCAAAAATCTAATTTTTGGAATAGAAAATTTTCTCGCTTTTGTTTCAAACCGAACTGTCATCATAAACAGTTTTTTTGGCTGGTCACAGTATTTTGTGCATCAACCATGCATCAACATGTCGTTATATACTGAAGAATGTACACGAATTATCACCATGGTACAAGAAGGAAGGAGTCAGCGGAGTACTGCTAGAACAGTAGGTGTATCTTTATCCACGGTCCAAAGAGTACTCCAGCGATTTCAAGAGACCGGCATGAACATCAGGAGACCAGGGAATGGCAGGCCAAGGTGTACAACTACACGAGAAGACCGATTCATCGTGAGCACTATGCTAAGAAATCGACATCTCACGGCTGTTCAGGTCCGAAATAGCCTTCACAAAATTCACCACAACAATAGCTCTGACAAGATCCGGCGGCGACTTCGGGAAGCTGATATAAAGCCTTATAGGTCAGCAAATGGTCCTAAATTGCTCAGAGAACATCGAGTTGCCAGGTTGCGGTTTGCTCGAGAACACGTCTGATGGACAGATGAAAATTGGTCCAGGGTTATGTTTTCCGATGAGTCAAGATTTTGTTTAATCGCACACGATGGGAGACGAAGAATATATAGGCGACCAAATGAACGTTATCGTCAAGCGTGTTTAGAGGAAAAGGTGCCATTCGGTTGAGGATCAATAATGGTTTGGGCTGGGATATCTTTAGAGGATCGTACGGAGTTAGTAATTATAGTAAACGGTTCTCTGACAGCTCCCAGATGTGTAGAGGAGATTTTAAATGAGCATGCTGGTCCTTTCTTGGTGAATATGGGTGCAAATTCCATTTTTATGGACGATAATGCGCGACCACATACAGCACATTTGGTCAACGCGTATATTCAAGACGTCGGTATCACCCGCATGGAGTGGCCAGCTCGCAGCCCAAACTTAAATCCCATAGAGCATTTATGGGACGAGCTCAGGAGATGCGTTAAACAACGCTCTCCAGCTGCAGCTAACTTACGTGAGTTAAGAAGTGCACTAGTAGAAGAATGGTCAAACATAGACCAAAACCGTTTTAGAAATTTGATTTAAAGCATGCTACATCGTCTTAATGAAGCGATACGGGCTCGTGGAGGAAATACAAGATATTAAATTTACAGAAAAGCTTTCATTTTGCAGATTAACTGTGTTGTATATTTTTGTTGTCAAAAGTTAGAAGTGTTTTTTTTTGTATTTTTTAGTACTTAAATAAAATTACACAGTTTACAAACGTGTTATGTATTTTCTTTTATGTATAAGTCAGTCATCTATAACATACTACAGTTTCACTAGTTTGTGTTGTGTAGTTAAAAAACTATCACACTTTTTATAAGCGACCCGGAATTTTTGCGGCCCAGTGTATTATTATACACCTTTAATTAGGACTATGTTACTTAGGCTTCAGTAATAACAATGATTATTCATTTTGTATCTTTATCGCCCAATTTTTTTTTAAATTGACTTCTTTTTTTGTTCGCGGAATTGACCTTTTGTTTCATTGTAGCTTTGAAGGGAATTAAATTATTTAAAATTTATTAAATAATTTCATTGCATGTTAATTTATTCAATTATATTAGTAAAAGTGTATAATATATCTACTACTACTACTACTATCAAAATGTTCGCGGTTTAAGATCAAAGACGGATGACTGCTACTTATCAATTTTAAATCTGAACTTCGATGTTCTGGTTCTTACGGAAACATGGTTGAACAATTCTGTTTACGACCACGAAGTCATAGATCAGCGTTACAATATTTTTAGACGTGATAGATCTTCTACCAGTTCAAAAAAAAAAAGGATGGAGGCGGAGTATTAGTGGCGGTGCTTAAAAAGTACGATGTTCTGAGAAAGCACTCATGGGAATCAAACTGCGAGGACTTATGGTTATCAATACATTTTAGTAAAAAAATAATTGTAAATATTTGCGCAGTATACGTACCTCCTCCCATTGAACACACCTATATTAAGAATTTTCTTGAAAATATTAATCTTACTTCTAACAAGGTTAATAAGTCTTCGGTTACACTGCTCATTGGTGATTTTAATTTTTCCAACATACAGTGGACACAGGTCCCACATTCCAATGATTTGTCTCCGGCTCCCAGTTCCTGCTTCCTTGAAAACCAATTTTTGGACTCAATTGCATTTAGTGGCTTGTATCAGTACAATTCGGTTTGCAACGTGAATCAGCGCATACTGGACCTAGTACTTTGTAGTCACCAGAACTGTGTAACGGTAACAGAATGTGAAAATCCAATACTACCACTTGACTTACATCATCCCAGCCTATACATAAAAATGGATAGACCTTCGTGCTCTAAACTGAAATCAAATAAAGCATTACGTTATAACTATTATAAAACAGACTACGATGGTCTTAATAAAGAACTTCAAAATTTAGATTGGACCTTTCTTTGGAGTGGTATAACTGATGTGAATCAATTGTTAGACATATTCTATAGCATAGTGACACCAATAGTTCAGAAATATACACCAAAAAAACGGCCAAAGAATGAACGGTTTCCTATCTGGTACAGTCCATCACTCATAAAAGCCCTTAAGGAGAAAAGTAAATATCACAGTTAATATAAAGATATGATAATCCAATGGACAAATTAACTTACGATCTTTTAAGGAAACGCTGCGATACCATGATTAAGGAATGTTACAACAAGTTCAAAAATAATGCATCAGAAAATTTACGTCTCAGTCCTAAATATTTTTGGAGATACCTTAATGACAAGAAATCGAATAGTGCGTCAATACCAAACGAAATGCAACTACTCGGCAGGGTTGCGCGAGGTGGACAAGCCGTTGCACATTTATTCGCTGAGTACTTCCAAGAGGTTTATGATGCAACTGTTAATGTAGCTTTAACAAACATAGAAAGTCTTAGCTATCACGGTCACGTTGATGTCCCTATGAGTAATTGCCTAATAAAAGAGAGGGAGGTTCTTGACGCACTAAAGAGTTTGGATGTTGGCAAGGGTCCAGGTCCCGATGGTTTTCCTCCCATTTTGTTACAAAATTGCGCCGAAACATTATACAGACCACTACACAAAATTTTTCTTCTGTCGCTACAATCTGGGTGCTTTCCGACTAGGTGGAAACTTGCTTTCTTGACTCCCATTCATAAATCAGGATCTCTGAACGATGTTCGTAACTATAGGCCAATTTCTATGCTGTCGATATGTGGCAAAGTTTTTGAATCAATTGTCTACAAAAAAGTCCAACCTCACATAAAAACTTGCATCAATGCCAATCAACATGGTTTCCTTCCTCATAAGTCAACTGCTTCGAATCTGGTGGAATATATCACTGAAATTGCGGAAGCCCTTGATAAAAATGAAGAGGTGCATGCTATCTATACAGATTTTCGTAAAGCATTTGATTTAGTAAACCATGATATTCTTATTGTGAAACTTGCCAACATGGGAATTCATGGCTCATTATTGAGATGGTGTACATCTTATCTGGGCAATCGTTCACAATTGGTTGCACTTCGTGGGTACCAATCTCATGAGTTTGCGGTTCCTTCAGGGGTCCCACAAGGATCCCATCTTGGTCCCGTGTTTTTCTTGATCTTCATAAATGACATGTGCCATTCCATAGGTTGTAAATACAAACTTTTTGCTGACGATTTGAAGGTATACCATGTGGTTAAATCTCATTCAGACGTAGAAGTCTTACAGTCAAGTATTGATAGAGTACAAAAATGGTGTGTTGATAATGGAATGATATTGAATACAGACAAATGTTTCCATATTAAATTTTCGAGAAAGAAAAAGCCTCAGTGCGCATTTTATTCGATTGGCTCAGTTGTTCTTAAGGAGGTGACGACTATTCGTGATTTAGGCGTAATCATTGATGGTTCATTAAGCTTCAATCAAATCAAATCAATCAATCATATTGTAAAAAAGACGTCACAACTTAGCGGATTCATTAATCGCTAAATGAAAATATTCAAACAGCCAAGTCTTACAATAACCATCTATAACAGCATTATCCGGAGTATTCTAGAGTATTGCAGCGTGGTTTGGAATCCTGGGTACCAAGTGCACTCAGATAGAATTGAACGAGTGCAAAAAAGGTTTTTCTATCATCTCGCATACTCTGACAACAAGTGCCGCACCCTTGCGTCTTATGCCGACCGTATAAAACACTACAAAGTTACTTCGTTAGAAGTCCGTAGAAAGATTGCCGATACGTTGTACTGTCATGGGCTGATACACGCTCAGATTGATTCTCCTGATGTGCTAGAGAAGTTAAACTTCTCTGTTCCTCGTGTAAACAGTCGCCTTCACAATAGGAAAATGTTTGCACCGCCATTATACAAGTCTAACGTTGGTAGACACTCCCCAATTAATCGGATGTGTCTATATTGTAACGCTGTTCGTTTCGGTGTGGATCTATTTTCTGTTTCATTAAATGTATTAAGAAATAAATTAAAAACATTATATAAAAATAAGTAAAGCAAGTTATGATTACACATACAAAGTAAAGCGTATTTCTGGAACTCTGTTTGCTCATGTTGTGTCTACATATAATAGGTTGCAGCTATTGCACGATATTTTGTTAACATTTGTTCATATTTTTTAATTATGCTTGTAACCAGTTTTGTAGACCTTAAATTTAAAAAAAAAAAAGGGTCTTGATTTTTTTTCTTTTTAATGACTGCTATATTTAGCTAGTGAAACAAACACACTACTCTACAATTTTTATAGTGTTAACATAAATATATGCTAAGAAAATTAAAAAAAACGTTAGTAAGAAAAATATAATTTTATAAAAAATCTTCACACAAAATGTCAATTTCATAGATAAGGACCTAATACATAGCTCGGTAAATGACTCCACTGCACCCGATGTTAAATGGAAATGAAGTCCAGGCGCAAATACAACTGGTGCAGCGTGAAAACATCGCACCATCAGTCACCCTGACCCTGCCAGCCGGCCCACAAGCTGCTTCTTCACGCCTCGAATCAAGACGTAATGCTAATATGTATTATGACGATTCGCCATATAAATTGTAACTAACACCTTTGCCGACAACAGCACTCACAAACGTCTGCATCATCCCACACGAACATCAAAGCGTGGTAGCCATTACCGTAACATTCATTTACCGGGAACAAGCGAGACGACCGTCACTAGAGCAGAAAAAACTACTTCCGAGTATTTTTACGGCTCAATTCGTGAGACAAATTAAATTGTGTTACGGTTAAAATTAGCTGCGAGGAAGCTACTGCGTCAGCAGTTGGTCGTCACCAAATATTATGAGGTTTTCTTGAGGTATGAAGTTCGTGAGTATCATCATCATCATCATCAGCTCATTTTGTGTCCCCACTGCTATGGCACGAGCCTTCCCTAGGAATGGATAGGGAGAACGGGCCATGAACCACCACGCAGGCCGTGTGGATTGATTGATGGTTGTTAACGACTGCTAATGGAGCCTTGACCAACGGCTTTACGTGCCTTCCGAAGCACGAAGGAGCTCGAGATGATAAATTTTTGGTCACCCATCCGATGACCGGCCTTTGCGATAGTTGCTTAACCTCAGCACTCGCAGACCAGGCGCGTTAACCGCTGCGCCATCGAGCTCCTCACGTAAACAGGTATGCCTAGGATACCTACCTATACCACAGTCTATTTAACATCTTCCTTACGCTGCTGTGCCTATACTAAGCATTTCGCGCCCCGTTAGGATTTTATTCCCATGTTTAAAAAAACTCAAAGAACTTGTCATTCAAAAGTACTAGATGTCAAGAGTTTCGTTTTTACGCCAATTGGTGTATGCGCTATGACTTTGCTATTTAAAAGAGTAAGGCGTTTTAATATAATTATTTTATGTAGGTTTTGAAATGCTTGGTTATTTACTTTACAAAACTAAAAAGTTTGAAATAAAACAAATTATTAAAATAAAACAAAAACCCGACTGCTAAATCAACTAGGTATGTAAAAAATAACTGCAAAGAGAAAAAACTGAAAAGAAAAAAAACAAGCTCTACGATCCCAGAATTTAATTTGAGCAATGTTGAATGCAACGTGAAATATTTCTAAATACATTGAATATTGATAGTTGTCGCAGACGGGAACAATCATCAACCAAGCGGCCGTGGCTAGCTCAATTAAATCCGCACTCTCTTTGGTTGGTTCTTTTCAGTTTTTTCTCTTTGCAGTTATTTTTTATATAGTTGTTTTAGCAATAGGGTTTTTTGTTTTATTTTAATAATTTTTACAGACTGTTTCTCAGACTGATCGAGACACACATTTTTATATCAGCAATACGAAAAGTATATTCGGTAAAAGAATCACTATGAATATTATATTGTTTATTAAAGCCAACGGAAGGCAAAAAAAAGTAAAACTTTTTTTAAAGACGGTTATGTGCGTAACCTTTCTACATTTCATCGATTATTTTGGAAGCCTGACTGACTAAGTGTGAACTTCTTATACTCACATAGTGAGTTGAGCTATTTTCCGATCTAGTTCTTGTTGTAAATCGGGCACTTCAAAGCGTCGTCGCACGCGCATGCACATCTGACAACAGCGATCAACGCTCTGACGTCACATGTGGGAACGGACGGATCGCGTGTGAAAACCACAATCTTTTTGGTACATCACCGTGTAACCGTAAGAGAAAAAAACTTTAACACCTCCTTGGTAACATACTGTATTTTTAAAGGATGGAAATGGTAAGCCTGGTTTGCGTCACTCTAATGTCAACTCTGTTCACGTCCGATTGAAGGCTAGATGATAAACAGTATTCAAAAGAAAACTACTTAAGAGAACTTATTTAACTCATTACAAAATGCTTTTACTAAGTCCAAAAATATTTATTCAGTAGTAAATGAGAGGCTGATCTGTGGCGGTTTCAAACAAACAAACATAGAGCATCGGACCGCGGTTATCCAAAGATCGTGGGTTCGATTCCCTCTCTAGCTTTCTGGTTAATTTTTTCTAGTAAAATTTTACTTTGTAATTATACATATACTGCATTGTGAATTCAAAATTCAAAATAAGAAATAAAAACATCTCTAGTGTAATGAGCATGTGTGCTATATTAGACGTGTGCGAAGCTAGGCGCAACGGCTAGATAAATCCGCACCAATAAAACATATAATTATAATACTAGCTGACCCGGCGGACTTCGTATCGCTTTGACAGTTCCTATGTCAACAATACAATGAAGTCGTTTCTATGACAACAAAACAAACACATCGTATGTTTTACAGCTAGGAACATTTTGTATTGGAAAATTAAACAAAAAATTGGGTTGGACCACTCTTATCACTTAGGGGTATAAAAAATATTACGACCGATTGTCAGACCTACCGAATATACCTACATATAAAAATCTATCGAGCCGTTTCGGAGAAGTACGACAACCCACATGTGACACGAGATTTTTTTATATAGATATACATTATTAGGACCCATTACCATTATGTAAAACCTCTTATGACAATCACTGTCATGTTTCACCGGCTACTTACAACATTTGCAAGTCAAACTCGATCCGCATAAACGCAACAAATGTATCAGCTTTTACTACCGCGCCCTGCAGTTATGTCCACTTTTATATCGGTTAGGCCACTATTGGACATTCAACAGATAAAGGCCACTGCAGATGAGAGACTGCGATAACCTGGCCTCATCTATAAGGCCTGAATGTCACTGCGCAGCCGGGAAAGGCAGTAAAATGGCGCAGGTAATTCCACTTGTCATTCCGCAAATGAGTTCTGAACATCATTTAGAAAGTCGATCCATGTAAATTAAATTAATGTTCGAGTTTGCGCGGGATTAGTTATAGTGTGTGCGCCAACTGGCATCTTCGTAGAAATTTCTAAGGTTTTATACAGGTTGATAAGTTTGTTGGTAACTAAAATGTCGTCTACTATTTGATATCTCAAGTTTTTATCACTGATCACGATTTGCATTTTGAAAAACGGGAATTTAATTTAACTAAATAATACTTCTAGTTGCCGTAAATATTTCAATGCTGACAAAATAAAGCTGTTGTAAGGTCGTGACTCATTTCAATTAGTAAAATAATGTAAGTTTTTTTTATAAAATTTTTTGAACAGTTTTTTTTATTTTATTCCATGAGCCGGAATTCAGAAAGTTGCGTAACTTGCCTAAAGAGCACGCCAGAAGGTCATCAATCTCAACTTACTTATTTCACTCATTTCCGATATGTCAAATCAGCAAAGGCAATCATCCATTTCCTAGAAGAAACTTCGCCTTATACGGACGTGAAATAACGTGAATGAAAGGCTTCATTTCTTCCCGGCGAACATTTATAATTTATTACTCACTTAAGATCTCGCGCTTACCTGAAATGAGAAACATAATAATTATTAGTTTTGTTAGTTTACACATTATGGCTTCCGAGAACGGGCAGGCTGATCGTTGGCCGACCACATGCCAGATGGGCCAATTATAGTATAGAGCTGGTGGACAAAAACCTTGATGCGATCAGCTCATACAGAAATAAATGGCGTAACACGGCGGAGGCCTTTGTCCAGTAGTGGGTAGACAGAACTGAAAACGATGATGATGATGATGATTATGATACAATCTACCGACCGTTCAAAACATTTTCCGATTTCGGAAAGTCTTGTCTACCTCTGGCCTACGTCATGAAAGAGAGCCTACAGAAATTTCAGCTTTCTAGGTCAAGCTGTTTAGGCTTTGCTGTTCTTCAGTCAGTCATCCAGTCACGACTTCTCTTTTTATAGATGTAATTGACAACGAAGCTAGAACCTCTTCAATTTGAATGTTGATCGAATCTGTAGTCATCGAAACCGTAAGATTGTGACCAACAGCACCGTTTCATCACAATTCTACGTCGTATATGCAACAGCTGTTTAGCAGTACTAAAGAGTTCATAACATTACAGGCCCGACCCCAGAAAACTCTCATGTACGACATGGCCGGCGCCGGAGTGGCTGGTCAAGCAGCTTGTACCAGATGTAACTATGAACACAGCCAGCCACAGCCATGCCTAACAAAACTTAGAACTTGTCTCATTATTTTAAAGATTCTGTGGCCTTTAAACGTTTGTACCAAAGCCATAAGGAATGGAGCTGGTCTGTATATTTCTTAGAGGGATAGCGCTTCGCCTTTAAGTATATCCCATAAAGTAAGTGAAAATAAAATCATATTGTTTTCTAATAAATAAAATTCATTTCAAGAATATAAAATCGTAAAAGATCTAACTACAACAATCTTACAAAAGATGTTGCTATAGCGACAGAATTGCAGAATATGGTGGCAGCTAGCCAGGAGGACCAAAAAGGGTTTAAAAATTCTTTATATATTTTTATTTTATTTACAAAAATAATATGACGTTTCCGATTTCGCTAAGCGCATGTAATTCCGATTATTGTCGTGAGATAACAGTTTAACACCTAAATAACAATTTATGTGGGAAGCTCAGAGCCCAGAATTAATAAGCTGTATGATAAGTTATAAGATAACTTCTGCGAGTTGCAGATGGCACCAAGATCTTGATAGGTACATGAGAAACTGGCATCACATTGTGGGGGCCCGAAAGATGTGGAAAAAGAAGAGAAAAGGGAGGACAGTTAAGTTAAGGCTGGTATACCTAACAATATTAACAAAAGCCTTCTTAAGCGCCAAAGCACAGTTTTCGCGGGCGACCGCTATCAGTGGTCAATAAATCATCGCTTGCGCACGCACAACCGCAGGCCGCGAACTCTGGCTCATAGCTTACTTACTTACATGTACTCTAGCGTAACTGGGAGTACTATTCTGACTATTGGAGTCTGTATATTCGTAAAATCGGATCGTTTTTGTTTTGATGCTCTAAGTGTATTATTACAATATTGACAATATTGATTGTTAGCTAGCGAAGTAAAAGCGTAAAAACAAGCAGTTTAACTTTTATCGCTCGTAAAACAAACTGTAATTATAAGCGCGATTTGAACATTTTCGCAGATTTTTATAGGTCCGTCATACGCAGTGCTTAATTTTTTTTTTAAAACCTTAAATAACCATTGCTAATTTTTTAGTTAACATTTCAAACAACTTTACTTCACTTTTTATTAATCTACTCGTTTTAATTTTATATATAATTTTATCGTAGCGTTTCCAACCGTTAACAGGGCCCGTGGTAGCGGGCAGACTGCGTTGTTGGTAACGTCAATTATTTTTATCGAGTAACGTCGAGTACGTTACATTTCACGCTATGTAAAGTAAGCTTATTTGTTACTTATTTGTCTAAGGATAACGCTAAAACATCGCAGTAAATTATTTATTTCAAACAAGATAAGATTCAATACAACAGCGCCTAGGTACATCTAAGCAATACAGATGTAAACATAATTTTCTCAAAATACGAGGCTAGCTAGCTCGATTAAAATATCAATAGCGAGCTTTCACCCTGATTGTATGCAAACCACGGTACGCGCTCAAATGAACAATGTATTTTCCCCGCGGAGGCGTGAGGTGTGAAATATAGGCTCTTGCGCCTGCGCATCTTGTTTTCACTACTTTTTAGTGCCCTATTTTGCATAGTTTAATGTTTTCACAGATGATATTTTCATGTTAATTGCATTGTTTATCGTATCATTGCTGTCAGTCGTGAAAATTACGTATGTGTCCCACACCGCTTCAAGCAAACAATGGAATGATGGAATGAATGGAATAGTCTACAGAACAGTTAATTATCTATTCTGTGGAATAGTCAACCAGCCCAAATTTTTCCTCCTTCCTATGACATGGGGTCCTTTGAACGAGGCGTGAAGAGGCACCTTGTGGGTCGGCAGGATGAGGGTGACTGATGCTGCATCGTTTTCACACTGCACCACGTTGCTTCGCGCCTGGAATCCATTTCCACTTAACATCAGGTGGGGTGGCGACACTTGCCCACCAAGACGCCATGCCTACTATGGGGAGATATCATAACCATTGCCAAAAAAGCTGGTTACTAAGTTTTAACGACTGCGATATATTGTGTTAAGACGACGCATTGGTAATTTACGTGGCGGGGATCTTGATTTTTCCCAACCATTACAAAACATATGAAAGTGATATTTGATGACATGATTTTTCATTTAATAGACTTCATTTTGTTAGTTGCAGAAACACGATTTTTCAACTTTTATAACAGAGAAAAAACATCAAAGTAACCTCTTTTAAAACATAGATTCACATTTTACAGGCTAACCAGACCGATTTAAGCATCTAAATTTTCTTAATAGATTAGTCTTAACACACACTTCACAATTGTAGTTAATTTTTTTAAATAATTTGTAATTTTAATTTGAAGGAAAAAAAAACAGTTTTACTTATGGTACGGGGCGCAAACGCTCGTATCAAAACGTATAAGATTTATTGTTTAGCGGTGCGTCGCCTTAATAGACTTTAAAAATAGCACATTCATAAGAAACTTATATAAAAGGTACTGTTTGATTCTTTTTAGGGTTCCGTACCTCAAAAGGAAAAAACGGAACCCTTATAGGATCACTTTGTTGTCCGTCTGTCCGTCTGTCTGTCTGTCAAGACCTTTTATCTCAGGAACGCGTGGAGGTATCAAGTTGAAAATAAAACCATATACCTACTCAGGTCTGCGGTCCCTTGAAGCTGAGGAAAAATCAAACTTCTAAGTTATCGAAAATAAGATGCGGCTGTTTATGTCGCAAAAAACGAATATTTCGACACTTTCAAGGAAATCAAAATTCATAGGGTGTATATTTCGACACTCTCAAGAATTATAATTCATAGGGTACTTGCCGTTGACCTAGAACTATGAAGTTTGGCAAGTAATATCGTCATATACTACAAGTAGGTACAGAGAAAAATCTGAAACCTATACATATTTAATTAAATCACAAAAAAACAGGGTCTGAATTACATCACAAAACTTTATACAAGAAACGGGGGTCCAAATTTTGAAGTAAGTCAACCGTGTCATGTGGGGTATCGTAAGAAAGGGCTTCATTTGCACAAGCTTAAACAGATTTTTAATTATTTTTATGATGTATAGTTTTTGATTTATGCCGAAGAATGAAAAAAGAAACACCTTGGAAACTGAATTTCGAGAAAAGTTCGAGACTCGATTCCTGAAGAATCTATTTACACAACAACAAGAAACATTACATAACTTAACTTGAAAAAATAAAACAGAAAAATAATTAGAAAATTAAAAACTAAAGACCTATAAATAAAAGATGTCCTCCAACTGTGGGCTCATGGGAACGGTCCCATTCTTGAACTATATAATGTACCCATAAATTTGTACGGAACCCTCGGTGGGCGAGTCCGACTCGCACTTATTTTTTACTTCTTGTTTTTGGTATCAAACTGTAATTAATAGTTTCAGATGATTGTGTAAGACAGTTGTTATATTTAACAGACATATGGTACCCAAAGTTTAATTTAAAAACCATGTTTTTAAATCTATACATTGATATCTTACTTTATTACTTACATTCACCTAACGGGTCTGTCAAAGATATACGTCACACTTCGCTAACTCAAAATAGGTAGGCAGTAATAGTAGTTCTGTGTAGGTTATCCATAATAGGCCTCCAACCAAATAGTTCGCATAACATTTCTAGACAATGGCACTCACAGATTAAGCATGTCTAGACAACGGCTGGTGCCTATCAGCCGAAAAGGATACCACATTCCCGCTTCACTTTCACTGGTTAGGCATTTGGAAGGCATGCCGTTGTGTAATATCCGTTGGCGGTTATGCCTATGAGTACACTCACGTGGAATTAAACAAATACGTGTAGTTTTATTGTTGACTAACTTCCGGCCGTGGCATCGGACGCGTTATTTGACATAAGCCAGGAAACCGTAAAGATAAAGCATATAATTAATAGCAGATAATTTCTATTGACTTTTATTTAGAGTTTGCTGTTGGTTTGGCGGCGAGAAACTTTAATCGTATTAACCCTTTAACCTTTCAACGCCTGCCAAACCCGGAACAAAACTAATGACAGCAGCCGCGCCGATGACGTAACTCGCAAAAGGGCGAAAAAAAAAAAAAAAAAAAAATGGAAAACGCACAGCGAATAAAGTTTAAGTGTAGCAAATTTATTTTAGTTTGTTTATAGCTAAACTTCTTCAGACAAAAGTAGACTAAATATACAATATTTAAGTTTTAAGTCGCGTGGGGAGCGCGCTCGAATTCGTGCTTCTAGGGTTTGACGGAATATGGCAGGACTCGAATTCGAGCTCTCGGGGACTGAGAGGTGTTTCTCGCGGCCCCAAGCCTAATTAAATTATAGTTGTAAACCAGCGGCTTGTAAGCCGGTAGTTACCGAAAACAGTGGCTAGAAACGAATACTTAACCAGCCGCTTGATACCGGGAGATACCCGACTTGAGCATCGAAAAAAAACGATTTGTATTACATTTTTTATTGTTAAACTCTTATTTTTGTTATACAGTAGCACTTATTATGTTCTGCTATTTTTGTTTTTTTTAAATAAACACCGAAAACACCGTTTATACCTACTAATTTACCTACTTAATTCCGAGACGAACAGGAAACTATGAAACAACGTTTGTGTTTAAGTGGTGGTGTATGAAAAATTATAAGAATAAAGGTAGCTAAATTAGTATACTTTGGATTTGATCATCATTATAAACCAAACAAAGAAACACAACTAAATACTTACTATTCCTAGGTATCTGTCCCCACTTATTTCATGGATAAACACCTATTTCCAAAACATCTCTGACAAATAAATTATTAAAATAGTCCTATTCCACTGCTGTATCACATTTTGTATGAGAATTTTGAGTTTTTAATACTTAATACAGATGCAAATGGCATTGTTTATGTCTATTTATGTTAAATGTATCCTATAGTAAATAAATCAGAAGAGAAACAACAAAAACAAAAAACTAATCATGTGAATATATCAATCAAATGTAAGCAGCCGTTTCCAGCCGCTAGTTATCGCTAGAAATGACAATAAGCCAAATAAGCCGTTTCTAGCCGCTAGGCTAGAAATGTTAGTAACCAGCTTCACATCTATAAATGAAATACCGTCTGCGGGTTTCTAGAAGGAATGGTCCTTGTTCCCTACTAGTTTCTCCGAGGGGCTCGAATTGAAACAGGAGCGGAAGAACCCGAGGAAGCGTTAGCTAGGACCTAGGAGGAGAATTTGAATGGCATTTGTATGTCCTTGTGACAATACTCGTAAATTAGAGGGGCAGTTATGCCCCCACATCACCAAACACGTCTCGTCATAATCACGTTTTATAAAACTCTTACACAACAATATAAGCTTATTTCTTTTTAAAAGTTCCTATGGAACCAAATTAACTGTTTGAACCTTAAGTATACCGAAAAATTAGGCTTTGTCGTGTGCTCTACATCTAATCTAATCACGATTTGACCGATATTATAAGAAGCCTCCAAATGTGGGCTTACGCTTTTACATTTTCAGGCCCTCTGACTGTCTGTCTGGAAAAATCAAGTCGGGCCGGTGCTCCGTTTTGCCTACGAGTATACTTACCTAAGTCAGGATTGTTTCAATACAATTTGTTTCCTTAATTAAGTTATCTTGTCACTTCTGTTACTCTATATCCGCTGCGCTTCTAAAACTGTTTGCAACCTACCATTTCAGTATCCGTTAACATTCGAGATACCAATTATTTAATTCAGTCAACAATCGTAAGCATCCATCCAAAGATGATTATTATCATTTAAAAGCGTATGATGCGCGAAATTTTCACAATAAAAACTCCATATACGCTTAAAATTGGCCACAGTTTTGCTGGAAGGGGCCTAATGGAGACACCAAGTCCGTCATTGCCGCCTATGGATAAAATTATGACAGCAAAATTGCCCGTTGCCGCCAGTATGTAAACAGCGAATGTAATAAAACTTAAAAAACGCGGACCGATTAATTTGCATTGGACAACATGATTGTTACTTATGCCCTTTGTGCGGTGGGGGCCACTTTCACTCGGCCGTTATTCAGCGGGAGATTTTATTTTCTTTTGTCCCGATAAAAACAATTGACGGCGTTGAAAGATTAAAGTAATAAGGATGTGTGATTTTTATCGTTTTTTGCGTGCAGCCTTTCACATCGTATCTCTTTGTTGTAATAAAAAAATGTTTGGGGTTGATACCATGGTTGATACAGCTGTTTGTGTTACGTCGTAATATTTTTTAAACCTTTTGAAAAGCGATACCAAACGAAAAGAACAATATGTTTTTTTTCTGGTACTATTACGAGAAAAAGTAGAAAACTAAAAATAATGAATACAACTTTAAAAGCATCGCACCTACGACATCAAATAAGGCATTTATGCAGGTTCTTCTTTAAAAACTACTCTCTAATCTCTTGCATCTAGAATTATTTGTACTATTGTACATACAGAAAAAACAATAGGTAATTATTTATTAATTTATTTAAATTATCAAAGTAAAAATTATAACAGTAAAAGACACGCCGAGTTTTGATCAAAAACAATGATAAACCACAAACTGTGCCAGCAGGCCGGTTGCAAGGAAAGCCTTGCGTTCTGGGAGCAAAGTCACGCTGCCGCTGCGCTGCACTGAACAATTACGTTGTTAATCCATCCTGTTTTCGCCCGGCAACTCGCACAACTACCAAAACCGGCTGGCTGGCTGGGTTGGACTGATGCTACGATTTTTAAAAACGCATATTGTTTCAGGTCAGGCTGGCTGTTGCAAGTCATTTGCGATCTCTTTTTATCGCTCAGGACAGAATGCAGTGACGTTGAGTTTGTATCGCTACGGTAGCGTATTTGGTAGTGCGCCTAACCATGATATGTCAGATGGTGCGGTGCGGTGCAGGCTCGCGTACCAACCACGTGTTAAAATATTTTTGAACACATTCGTAACTTTCATTTGTTTTAAAAAAAAAACAATTATGAAAAAAAAAATTACCCGCGAAGGCGTGAGACCTAGATCATGTATAATCTTGGGCATAGATGTGCCTCTCATAGAAAAAAAGATGGGAAACTAGGTTCCCTGTACAATAGATGGCGGTAGTAACGTTTGAGTGCGCGTGATGGCGCTAAAAATATATATCATATTTACAAAAACTAGTTAATTTTTTTTTGTATAATATTAATTGTAAGATTGATAAAAACATATTAAAAACTTATAAATGAACATAAAAATCAAAAAGTTGTTAATTCATTTCCGAAGGATCGAAACTAGGATTTCTCTAGCACGATGCGTCGTCGCAGCCGCTCGGCGAATGAGCGGCCAAAGTTGTGGCTATAAGAATGTAACTTATTACTTTAAAGTGCTATCTATACTACTGCCATCTAGTGACATTATATGGATAACCAGTTAGTAACTTGAGGTTGCTCTTACGGAAGATGGCGCTGCTGTATATTATTTTTTTGTAATTATTCAATATGGAAGATTCATCCCTCTGGCGTGAGGTTTGAAATATGGGCTCTTGCGCCTGCGAGTCACTAGAAACTGAAATAAAACGAATGCACAAATTATGTACTTACTACTTTTTAGTGCCATTAAACTTGTATTAGTTTGCAAAAAAACCTAATAATAAATTTGTTCCATATTTTACTCGCTCAACATTAAAACTAAAGCTACGACGCGACGGCCCCCGTTTCAAAGTTATCGCGCGAGCAGCCATTGTTCACCGCTGACAGCGCACGCGCACGCGCACGCGATCCGCGCGGATAAGCGCGCGCAATTTGTTTTTGCGACCCGAGAGCCGAGAGCTTATAACGCGGGTCCGTTGAAAAGGTGTTCTCAGTTATGAAGCGGTCAAATGAGTGCGTCAGGTATACGGCTATTTAAAATATATAACTCCAATTTTTTTGTGATTAAATGAATGAAAATAAAATGAAATGAAAATACACTTTATTGTACACCATACAAAAGACATAAAGAGGACAATGCAACAAGAAGTACAAATGGCGGCCTTATCGCTAAAAAGCAATTTCTATCAGACAACCATGTGTTGAACTGGACAAAAATAGCTAAATGGTTTGGGTAAGGTAAATTTTATTTTGATTGCGCTGTTAGCATATTAATACCAGGCCTGTTAACCTACCTAGAAAGCTATGGGTTCACGTCATTGTCTAACGGATCTATGAGGATTAGCTAAACCAAGATTTCTGACATTCAACCCGAGCACCAATTCAAACGAATATCTAAACAGACACCGACGATGGAAATTTTCGATTAACCATCGTTTAGAGTATTTTTTTGATCCGGTCTTCGGCTTGCCGGAAAACGGCCACTGCAGCTCATGGATATAAGGCGACAAGGGTAACATACTCATGGATTCCTTTGTCTCTATGCCTGTAAGAAATCCTTCAAACCAAAGAATACAGCAATGCAAACAATGCTGCTCGGCGGCAGGAATATGTATAAGGGTGATCGCTATCCAATTGGCTCTTGGAATCCTTCCGGCGGCGGATCAAATGATACGCACTTCTTTACATAAGCAAAACCATTATTTGCATTTCAACTCAATGTGCATTTTAGGAACACGTTAGGCAAAAACAAACGCTACTATGCAAGTATCAAGATATCTCGGCTCTAGTATTTCGCGCATAACAAACAGAGAAATGGAGTAGTCGTAATCTTGACATGTGTCCGTCTCCTGAACCGTGCCCATTAATCTTCGCAAGCTGATGGCGTATCACAGTGTCGGCAACTAGCATTATCATCATTATTCATACGTGCTACAAACACTATCGCTGCATAGCATAGAAGAAACGCGCCGGTGTATCTTTACGCAAGATAATCTCGGAGCGAGATAGACTTTTGTTAGATCATCAGGATTGTATTGCGCTTATACACGACTTTTATACACGCATTACAAGTTTCCACATTGTTTTTGAGACTACGTGTACAGTCATGAGCATTAACATGTAAACTATGTTACTCTTAATACAATGGAACAGAAGTCAAAAATGTTGACATGTCAGTCATAACAGCTAACAGTCAACTATGAGATTATGATTATGCTAGTGACTGTACACAGGGTATACAGGAACGATCCCGGGTTATGAGGGAATCTCCTCCACTTCCCCGACTATTAAATAGGGTTGGAAATATCATGATTAAATATAGTGAGTATAGCTATAGATAGATGCTGCATTTATTTTCAGCAATGATATTTGTTATAGAACACGTGGCCGTTAAGCCCTTGAACAGTTGAGGAGTCGATCTGGCTCACAGCTATGTCTGTCATAGTTTTCAGTCTTGTTAAGTCTATGGTGATTCAGCCAGTCCGCCTGCCTGTGTGTGGAGGTTATATGCAGCAACAATATATTTTCTAGTTCCTCATGTGATTGGTTCATAGAGAGAATAGAGACCTATCCCCACGACCCGGTCAACCCGAACCATGAGCCTTTAGAGGCACCCTCGATTTCCGCTCCTTATCCGATCCAAACCCCTCGAAGAATCTAGTAGGGAACCAGGACACGCACTAGTGTGCGTGATCCCAATCCTCTAGAAAACCACTGACGGTGTTTCGTTTCCTACGGCTTGAGGAAACCTTTAAGAGGAAATACTAAGGTCGACTGAATTGAAAAATATGTATGAAAAGTAGATGAAATCAACGTTTTGTGGTCCCCTGATTCCTCCTCCAAAACTGGACCGATTTAATTAGTTTTTTCATTAAAAATTAAAGAAAGGCTTTGGCTGTGTCCCTATGTTTTGCTTTTTTTATATAACCTCGTCAAATTTCGAAAAAAAAAACAGCGGAAAATCTGGCCAACTTTTAAGGTTCTTAAAGGTTCATATCTTTTTTAATAATTAATTTATGAAATAAATTTAGTAAAAAATATTTTTAAGTTAAACGGTTTTATAAAATTTTTATTAAAAACCTAAAAAATAACTCGGTAGGTCCTAGGTACCTGTACAGGTAAAAAATAAAATCGTTGGGCGCACTTAACCTGCGTAAATATGTAAATAGCATTTTTATTATGATAACGCGGTTGACTTGATAGAAATTTAACACGCCCAACGATTTTATTTTTTTACATGTACCTAGGACCTACCGAACTATGTTTTAGCTTTTAGTACAATTTTCAACAAAACCGCATACATTTATGATAAAGTTCTTCATGTCACTAATACATTCTTTTACAAGGTGAACACAAATAAAACCTACTCCAACACAAATACAAGGAAGAGTACGCATTGTCACGACTCCAGCCCTCGAAAACCGTCGCCATACGAACTCGCTACATTATTTCGAAGCTATGAATTAAACATGTCGCCAAAATGGTCTCATCGAGCGCCATATTGGGGGCATGGCGAGAGCATTTATCATCGCCGCTCGCAGGTAAATACATATGTAATGTAGGTACGGCTTCCGCAAATGTTTAGCTTTTAGGATGTTATGCAAAAACTCACAGAAGAAGAGAAAAAAGTATTTCTTTTCGTGTGTTGTTTATTCTGATAGCAAGTGACGCTGTGGATGTTAGACTATTTTAGTCGGAATTCGCAACGTTTGCAGCCAGTTTCCTAATAACTAAGAAACTGGCTGTATCAATAATTGCATGTAACTGTCTGAAAATAATATAAGACTTATATATGAATATCTAAGCGTTAAAAAATAACTCCTATGTGGTCTAGGGCAAGTGGTTAAACAAAAGTCCATTCGGCTACTGAAATGAAATGAAATTAAATGAAATGAATCCTTACTCAGGTAAACTTATTAGATAAGCGCTTTAGAATCGTCTCAAAATATTTTTCCTACAGGACGTCTTTTAGCTGTGTAGAAGAAAGGGCACGAGAAACTGAATACTACCTATAGACCTTCCTAGGTGGACTAGCATACTGTCTATTAGTTTAAAAGTCCTAGTGACTTTACTTCCCTTATTCTTTCCACGGCCACATCATCAATATCTGATCATAATATCTTTTACCAAATATAAAGAATCATCACAAATTAAGCAAGCTTTGTCTTCGATTTATTAATCGAACCAAGAAACAATATTTTGTTTCTGGGTTGACCAAACCCCCACAGATAGGTATAAAATTAAGTACAAAAAAAATGTTAAATCGATCCCATATTGATTTACGCACTGACTGTAAGCACACAACTCAGCAGGACACCCCGCACAGGAGGTAAATAATTAACGGAGAGAGAATTGTTAAATTCACCCCCATTTCATTCGTAACTACTTACACATCGGCATCTGTAAAACGTGATTTTTTGCCGCGTCATTACGCAGAAACAATTAAAAAAGTCGCGCGCTTTTTAAAAAAACCAGCGGCCGGCGACAAATAAACAAAAGAGAATCAATTGGCAATCGTAATTCATCTTTAGTAGTTCGCGTGTTTTAATAAGTGATGGTAATTTTATGCGCACTTAATTTGTGTTGGGTGGTCGGCGGCCAAGGCTGGCCCGTGGTGGGCCGAGCACCCATCGTTCATGACAACATTCGTTTTGTACGGCAGCTAGTGACGTATGACATTAAAAAAAAGACGCGATATCAGAACCTCATCCTTATTGGCAACATGCGAGAGATCGTGCGTCAACATTTTCTGTGAATGCAATTACGCTCGATACCTACATACATACTTTGGCAGATAGTTTGACCAATCTTGTATTGTGACACAAAAGTGGAAAGGGAAAAAAACCCTTGTCGAGTTTATTTGCTATATTTGGTACGAGACAACGCGAGACGTACGATTTAGAAAACTAAAGCTTAACTTTAAGCTTAGCTTACTTTTAAATTCAATTGAAAGAAAAAGATAAATATAATAGTATATTATTTCTTCAATCTTTCTCCTTTCAAACAATCTCGCAAATGCTTCCTTAACAATAACCGGATAAAACGTCAATCATAGTATCAAACAATCCTTTGTATTACAGTGTGCTAATTTACATACGCCAATGAAAACATAACTGCGTTCACATAATTCAATTTTCTCTAGCGCGTTATTGTCACTTTATTATGAAACAATTCCCGCATCCTATTCAAAGAGTTCCCTTCACAGATGTAGATACTTCCTGATGTTCTAGATATGCCAATTGGACTAAAAAGGGCAGACCTCTTGCCATAAATCGAGTCGACTCCGAGGAAGACTGAATTAGCCGCCAGTTGCGTAAGTGACGCACTTTCGCTACCCCTATGAGGAATATCATATCATTACCATAATGGTAGTTTCATTCCCATAAATGTGGGTAAAATTGCACGTTCAGTTGCTTGAATGGGAGAATTCGCGGAATGGATGATTAAGGTGGTGGAAACGCGAGAGGATAAGATAGGAAGTCATTTCAAGTGGATTTGTTTCTGAGAAATTAACATGTAAGAAGTGCTAGGTCTCTCTAAAGGTTTCTATAACCTTTAAAGAAACCTAGGCCATTAAGACCATTTGTTGTGATTGTGAATGGTAAATAAAATAATATTCGAATCAAAGAAACCAATGCAAAAGTAAATTAACATTTTCATTCAGAGTAAAATGCTGATATAGTATCTCTTGTGATATAATCAATTTCGACTAAAAACACTATTTTTTAATTTGTGGTTTGTAACTTGTCTAGTCCAAGTGGTTGTATGATGCCTAAAATGTTGACGATTGCGACGTTTCTTGTCACAATAGCATGATTGACATGATCCTCTGAACAAAGACTTATTTTACATATTTCATTCATAATAAGTTCAGTAAATCTCGTTTTACATAAACAATTTTCTTAAAGTCTAAGTGACGAAATTAAATACAACAACGCATTAACATACAATTGTGAATTTCAACAATATCATCAATTCCAAAAACGGGATGGTACTTGTACATCATTTATGTTAAGCACTGTGCACGACTACAATAATAAAGACGTTTGTCATTCGCTCAGAACTATAACATTATGGCGACTCAATAAAAGGTTTAATACAATCACGGTCACCTTTCGCGAGCATTAAAAAGTATTACTGCAAAGAAAATCAAGGAAAATGGACTCAATGCCCATAGGCTGAAAGACAAATTGGTGTTTGTCATGTGGAGACATAGAATCAATCATAAGGTTGGTTGCTCTCTCTGCCCTTACGAGGCTTAACGGCGCGCGTCGCAGGTCCTATTAAGGCCTAGTCCACTATCAGTCACATTGTGTCTTTATCTCTATAGCAATAAAGGTTTTATATACACTTGAACGGATACCCTACAAGGAAACATAAAGTTTTGTCACTTTCTACATGACATTTCCTTTAGGCTTCGACCTAATTGGACCATATGTCGTTCTGACTATAATATCGCCATACACGTTCATATAAATAATTGTTTATTATTTTAACATTGAATTACCACTCCACATACAACCTATTAACCTGAATCTAGACCGCAAGTTGTAGAGGTCCCCCCGGGCCGAACGCCTCAGCCAGCCAGGGCTACATTTCACTTACATTTACGACTGGAAACGGAGCATGGACCTTTGGATCATCATCATCATCATCATCATCATCATCATCATCATCATCATCATCATCATCATCATCATCTCAGCCAAAAGATGTCCACTGTTGGACAAAGGCCTCCCCCAAAGATCTCCACAACGATCGGTTTTGTGCTGCTCGCGCGGCGGCTTCAGCGGCTTCCCGCAACCTTTACCAGATCGTCGGTCCACCTTTTTGGAGGCCTGCCCACACTGCGCATCTCGGATACTACGAGTAAACTATACATAATACTGCTACTCGTGTACGATATTCAGAAACAACAATACATTGAATTTACAAAGCTTTACGTTTTATCGGCACACTATCTCAAATAACGTTACAATACAAAAGGGCACCGTTATAACGAAACCGTTTTGCAATTGGAATCAATCGGATATTCAATTTGAACGAAATAATGCCTTTATCGTACGGCAAGGTGCAGACTTGCGAAACATTCGGTAATGGTTGCAAAAAGGTCATAGCGAAACTCAACAAAGCGAAAAGTCAAGCAACAAATGCCGAGTGGAAGGTTATGGTGTTCACAGATGAACTGTGAAGAAAGATGTTGGATTGCGGAGTTGAAAAAATTTTTTGTAAGCACTAAAGCGTTAGAAGGAACTGTTGGACACTTTTATAAACCTTAAGGACAGTCTCAATGAGAGCACAATAGTTTTTTTGTTACATCTATATCGATATCTATACTATTAACAAAAAGGATAAGTTAGTGACGTTGTTTGTTTGTGGTGAGTAATTTCTGGGTCCAATTTCAAAAATTCTTTCAAAGATAGAATGCTACATTCCTGGCGGGTAGCATAGGTTAACAGGTTGACCGCCGACAGGCCCAGACACAACAGAAATTCAATTGTTTGTCGGACATTGGCGTTTAAGTTGTAAGTTTTATTTTAAATTCACGGGGACAAAGTCGCGAGTAAAGTGTTAGTTATCGATATACAGGGAAAATTGAAGAAAAACCACCAAGAGGCTGAAATCCCAAACGGTGGACCGACCAAACGGTATCTAAAGAACTAGAGATACCAGCATCAGCGTCGCACTTCATCAAGCGACGAAACGCAACCGAGTTTACATCACCAAAAAATAACATAGATTTTCATTAAAATTTACGGGATGACAGCAAGAAAGCATGTGGTATATTCAATTGTTGTAAAGACTAAAGCTATTTGCTGACCCCTATTTTTAATGATCAAAGGACAAAACTGTTCATCACTGGTTCCTGTCGAGCACGGGTGCCACTACCCATATACCCTCATCATCATCATCATCGGCCTATATTAGTCCACTGCTGGACATAGGCCTACCCATATACCCTACTGCCCTATAAATATAAAATATTGAGCAACGGATAACGATTATGGATGGACCGTGACATTTCATTAAAACGTGTAGAAGTCGTTTATAATTTAGAACACAAAAAGTGTGAAAATTAAAGGAAGCAGTGGAGTCCAAACCTTAGTTCCTTTATACAGGTGAGGCAAAAGTTATCGTTCGATGTTCTTTGGCTGTAATTTTTTTTTTACAAATGAAAAACTTTGGTTCTGTTTGTGGATTATTTATGTTTAATTCATTAGAATTTTTCCCATCAAGTCGAGAAAATGACATCGCACAAGTGGCCGCCGCCAGCATTGATGACCGAACGGGCCCTTTTTATGGCATTTTCAATCACTTTTGCCAGAACTTCAGGCGATAGGTTCGCGCATTCATGAGGGATGTTGTCCTTGAGGGCTTCCAGAGTGTGAGGCTTGTTCACGTACACACGAGACTTCAAAAACCCCCACAAAAAGAAGTCTGGTACGGTCAAATCGGGTGATCTTGGCGGCCAGTGCAAATCGCCAAAACGAGAGATTAGGCGACGCGGAAATGCCTGCTTCAAAATGTCGGTTACAATTATTCCGCGTTCTTGAGGAGTATAACGATTCATTCAGGGCTTGTCGACATATATTTTACATTTGTTTACTTCAAATATGTCAAAACCGATTTGACATTTGACGCCATTTGCAAAAATTATAGCGTCTTCCAATAGGGTGATTACTTTTGCCTCACCTTGTATATACATACACAATTCATGGATCATTCTTGAAGAGGATTAAGCCATACAAGAAAACGCAATATTACAAAGAACTTCGCAACGTTATTATTTATGTCTGCAAAACCAGATAGTTTCTGCGAATGCTTATCGCCATCTATAAATAATGCACCTTCGAGGACTGCACCTCAGCATCCTTTGTTATCTCCGTAACATTGTCGACAAATCATACAGCCACCACGATGGCTATAAATCGTTGGACACCAGTGCACGGGGCCTATTCATCTACTGGTAGGCCGACAAATTCCCGCCCGATCAACGAGTTGAGGATAAATCAACAGATATCGCGAATGGTCGCGAGGAACGACTACTTAAAAGTCTAAAGTGCCTTACAAATATACCAAGAAAAAGGTCCGAATAGTTATTCCGTGTTTTGTCCTGTCATTTAAACGTCATTTCAAATTGGAGTAATAGAGACAAAACACTGAATAACTGTTCGGAGCTTCTTCTCTGTTTATTTGTAAGGCACTTAAAGTTTAAACGAAGATGCACTAAGTTTAATAATTTGTCTTTTCCTATAAAAAAACTCCTAAAATAACCGTATTTCCCAAACAAACCCATTTGTATTGCTAAACTTTATTGTAAAGTTTTTGGATTTTCGATCGCTTTAACTTCATCAACAAGAATAAAATGTATAGGATTGACATAAGCCGCGCTAAATCACGTGGTCAATCTTATGACAATCCCATACAATTTATTCTTTTCGAACTTCGCTATCGTTTTCTTAATGTTACCTTGGCTCGGTAGCCAAAGTAACATGGTGCACTAACTACCAACTATGCTATCTTGGTTATGTCCAACCCACTGTCATATCACTACTAAGAATTGATCTGTAAACAGCCTATAACTGTCCCACTGCTGGGCAAAGGCCTCCATTATTGAAATCAAGTCATCGCTACAATTGATGGGTAATGGCTTAATCACCACGCTTGCCAAATGCGGGTTGGTAATCACAAACCTGGGCTATGCATCGAAAAATCCGTAAATACATTTTGCCCGACCTGGGAATTGAACCCGGGACCTTCGGGTATCGGACCGAATACTCTGCCACTCGACCACCGAGGCGTTACTAAGAATTGATACATACCATGTTTTTTTCCCCATTTATTAACATGGCGCATACTTTGGTTGGTGGTAGGGCTTGTTTTAACACTTTCACAGCCAGAGGGATGTATATTCCCATCAAATTTTAAACTTTATTTCAATGTGATAAGACTGAAAACCAACGAAATATTCAAAAATGTTCTGCCTGTTAAAGGGTTAAGTCAGCCGGGCTAGCTACCACGATCATAATTAAAATTTATCGCAATAATATCAATGTTTGTAGCATTGTTGTGTTCCAGCAGCTAGAGATAAGATGTATGATAAGTTGTTGAGGATTCCGGTTGAAGTGCGCTTCCACTTTCGGCCTTATAATCATTTAACATCAGGTGAGATGAACATACTATAAATCCCGTTACTGATAACTTTAATATCCATGATAGTTTAAAAAAATTAAAGAATTGATGTTGCTTGTCCCACTCAGCAACATCAACTAGACAAGTGCCGCCTAAGCTGCGTTTAATATAACTTTTGGACAACAATAAGGAATGGCGGCACGTAACAGATTACTGCGCAGACGCAAAAACGTTTCTTTGTGACTGCAAAAATTTGTGAAGTGAAAAATTGTTTGCTTATGTCATTTTGTTGGGCGTTAGCTATTGCGGACTGCTTTTGTGTTGCCAACTGCCGAGCGGTTTTAACTTCTTTTTTCTGCTTAATTATTGATGAACCGTACTTCATGGCTTGTATTTAATCTGAAGGATGACTGACTAACAAAAAAAATTGACTTCAATAGCTATAAAACAATTTTAAACAATAAGTTACTAAGGACCACTTATTGGTTCGAGTGCGACCTGTACTTTTAAATGTATGTTGAAACGACAGACTCAGATAAAATAGTGTAAGCGATTTAAAACATGCCGTTCTACCAAAGAGACCATGTAGAATAAAATAGAAATATTTTTATTAACACTATTTTCATACTTTTATTTCTATATTTATCGTATATAATACTATAAACGCGAAAGTTTGCAAGTATGGATGGATGTTTGTTACTCTTTCACCTAAAAACTACTGAATGGATTTGGATGAAATTCGGCATACAGATAGTTTATAACCGGGAATAACACATAGGATACTTTTTATCGAGATATTCCCACGGGAACGGGAACCACGCTGGTGAAACCGCGAGCGGCCGCTAGTATTTTTATATTTTAACCGTCTCTATGATGTAGGTAGTTAGTGGTTAAAAACTTCTATGTTTGAGACTGGCGGTTTAACCACAAGACTATAGAGGTGGTTACAACTACCTACTTGTTTATAGATGAATAAGCAGGTACAATCGTCAATGGTTTCCGATATATCGGCCTCGGAGCGAGGACGTCTTGGAAAGTGCTGAAACAGTGCGCCCTGATAACATCACTACATTTAATGAAATAGCTGGTGTATACAGACCGGCTGTTCAGCCAGCTGATGGAGAGGCACTGCCAGGTTAGTTTCCGACTTTAAATTTGTAATGAGAGTTACATGTTAGAATAGTCTTTTTTTATCTGACATGGCAAGTTACTGTCCACCGGATGTTAAGTGAAAATGGAGGCGTAGAAGATGCAGCGTGAAAACGACGCAGTATCAGTTGCCCTCACCCTGCCGCCCTACAAGGTGCCTCTTCATGTCTCGTTTGAAAGACCTCATGTCATAGGAACCAAGGAAGCTGTATGCTGGTAGACTATTCCATCTTTTGGAAGTGCGACAAAGAAACGAGTCTCCTAATTTCATTGTGCGCAATGGAATATTAGAGACGGTAAAGCGGTGACTCCGGAGGGCTTTTATATGTTTGTAAACGAAACCTCGCGGGAAGCCGCTGGATGCGAGCAGCACAAAACCGGTCGTGATGGAGATCCATGGGGGAGGCCTTTGTCCAGCAGTAGACGTCTTTTGGCTGAGATGATGATGATGATGATGATGATGATGATGATGATGATGATGATGATGATGATGATGATGAAACGAAACCTTACATGTTATGCGTGCCATATCTACGGAAATCGTATTCTCGCACCTGGATCAACTGCCATACCTTTCACATGCCCATTCAACATTTGGTAATCGAGTGACGAGTCCTGTGTATTTTCACTTTTCCTGTGTATTTTTTGCACACACTAGTACCAAAATCTATAAAAATAGAATCAATCAACACACAGTACAGTACAGGAATTTTCATTGGGCGTATTCTGGGTTTCATGATCTAATAATGCGAACCTACGTACATGCTCATGAACGTAAGCGCATTTTCATCAAAACGAATTATTTTCATTTCATATTTTCTCAGATAGATTGTTTTATAGAAAATATTATAAAGTAAGATAAGATAAGATAAGATAATTTAAAGTAACTAAAAACTTGTAACAGAAAAGAACACTTTGGATACTGTTGCCTGAACGTGAAGCGCGTATGTTCAAACTTTACGAGATGATTAATTGATAAAAGAACGAGCACCTATATTAATTACGAGCTTCCAAACTCGTCTGCGGCCAATAAGCCACGATTTATCGGCACGACTTTTGACTGATGACGCATTTTCGACGTATACGAATGTACGTCGAATATGCGGCATTTTCCGGGTACCTTCACTTTATTAACCATCTCTATAGTAAGTAAACTTATTCCGATTCACTTAGAGATAGTTATTCTAAAGAGAGAGACGTTTTTTAGATAATGTAAATTTTTTTAACCTACACCTCTTTTTATTTTGAGTAGTACTCAAACGTGGGTTCTACTCCTAAAAATAATGTTTATAAAAATAACTTTAATAAGGCATATATACTTTTTGTAGTCTATGTTACCCAAATAAAATAAAATAAAATAACAAATAGCGAAAAAAAAAATAGGCTAGCTTGTTCACGTAAGGTACACCGTTTATTGCAATTCATTAAACTTTAACGAAAAAAAAGAAAACAATACATTAATAAAAAATAAAGTCTTTTGCTTTAAATCAACAGCATTGCAAACTTTCATACCAAGAAGCGTTTAGTACAACGATAAACTAATCAAATTTGAATATTAATTATTTGATCCAGCCAAATTAATACGTCAGACCCATTAAAAAGAGAAAGGACTTGTCTTAATTTTAATAAGTTGAATAAAAACATCATGCCAATTTATGTCTTTAGAAATCCACATGACAAAATAAGTGATAGGTGTTTATTATTGTCCGCATTTCTAGTATTGCAGATATTATTTATTTGTCGATAGGGAGTGACTGCTACCAGTGAAACTCGATTGGTTCGAGGTTTATTTTTTTATTGGCATTCCGCGAAACGCGTACCGGTTACTATGATTTGGGTATTTGGTTTTTCTTTATTAGTTTTAATACATGGTATAACCAAGCGTAAAAAATAATTTTTTAGGAACCGTACAGACGCGTTCCATAGTTATCAAAGAATTTAAACGGGGATTAATTAGTTTGCGTTAATCCCCTTTTAAATTCTTTGTTAGTGCTACTACAGACTTAGTGAAATGTTGTCACACACACCGGGTCCACATGCGAACCCTGTTTATGTGGGACTCTCCTCATCTTCCATCGTCAAGCCACGAAAAGCTCGACGAGGGAGGGGAGGAAAATAGTTGTATACGCACTAAAAAGCTGGTACCATCCCTTCTCTCTCACGGAGGCGGCTCGGGACCACCACAGACGTTATCTTACAGAGATACTACCTATAAAGTGTAAGTGGTATAACAGCTCCGATCAAAATCAAGGTCAAAGTCAAATATTTTTTATTCAAATAAACTTAAGAAAAGTGCTTTTGAATCATCCAAACATTTTTTTACCTACTAACCATTTTGGTCATCTTAATGAGTGAGTACCCATTCAGGACGTCTATTATTAATAGAAGTAACTACATTTACAAGAAGAAGAAAAAGTACATCGTTACCAAATCATACAATATTTAATACAATACATTTACAATTAAAAACTTTCAAGTGCCCAGAATAACAAATAATGCTTACATCTATACATTTACTTATCATTCATTACACTTGTTTCTAAAAAACGTACTTGGGCACTATCTATGTACTACTTCAAAACTATAGAATGACGCTTTATACCTATCGATCAGATCCGAACCCCTCATAGAATCTAGTAGGGTACGGGGACATGCACTAGTGCGTGATGCCGTTCCCTCTAGAAAACCTCTGGCGGTGGTTCGTTTCACACGGCTTGAGGAACCCTTTAAGTTTCTCGCCGCCCCCAAAAAAGACCGGTGACCCTGAAAATGCCGTCTTAGGCAAACAGTAAACTCTATCCAAAAATAAAATAAAATAAAATAAATAAATAAATAAACTTTCCTACAATCACACCAATTATCTAGCCCAAGAGAAGCTTCGTTATGAAACTCGTTAATGGTTACTAGACAACGGATAAACATACTTAAAATACTTAAATACATAATTATTATACATAGAAAACACCCAGACCCTAGACAATTTAGAAAACAAAAAAATTCTAAATTGACCCGACCGGGGATCGAACCCGGGACCTCAGAGATGGCGACACCATGAAAACCGGTGTACAAACCACTCGACCAAGGAGGCCGTCAATAAATATAAAAATAAAGGTAAAAACAGCTCCGCAGGTTTCCAGGGGAATGTAATACCAACCCAAAAATACGGAATCATTTTTTTTTATTATTGTCGTACGAGTAATTTGACTATAATGTTTAATCGTTACGTTAAAAGAAAACAAAAGAAATCATAATAATAGAAATCTCCTACAGAGATAGTATTGCGCCATAAATCTTCGAGAATGAAGTCGTTACAAATAAATATTTATGGTATCAAAACAATATTTAAACGAAACCGGTACGTACAGGATGTTAAGACGACATAAACATTTCGGTTCGAAAGTAATTAAAGCAATTAATCTTATAAACAAATTTAAAGTCGTAATTAATTTGGCACTAGACATAATTAGAACAGAGTAGTACTAACATGCGTATAAGTAATATTTTGAAACAGGGTGATTTATAAAATATGTAAGTGCAATATTTTAAGGAGTCTAAATCTAGAACTATTTGCACCAAATTAGATCTCATCGAACATAGATTGATGACAGATTATGGCAATGTCAAAAATGTAATTATTGAGTTAAACGAGTTTTGGTGACTTTTCTCATGCTTTCTTAAAGTCGAGGGAACTCCTCAACGATATACAACAATTACCTGGTGTTTGGGCTTGATTAATTTGTAATGATAAGAATTTTACAACTAGAAGGGTTGTGACTGTCATTAGGGGTCTGATGATGAAGACGAAGGACAGTCAAGGGAACTCCTCAACGTTTTACAGTAGCTACCTTGTGTTTGGACTTAATTCATTTCTATTGATGAGAACTTTGCACCCACATGGTGCCATTACAGGTCTGATGATGGAGACCATAGACAGTTGAGGGAATTCCTCAACGATTCCCGCTCCTCTGGCGTTTCATTTTTTTTTTCATAAGTTTTTTTTTCTAAACGTTTTTCCTACAATTATCAAAATTAGGCGCCATTACCAGATTTTTTAATTTAGCAACAACCTACTTCCTAGCTATCATCCAGTAATATTTCAATGAAATTCTACTACTACTTTTGTACTACTACAATATTTATTTTTTATACTTACTAGCACGACAATGCACAGTAACATTTCACTCAACTTATAACGGGACTAAAAAGCTTACCATTATAAAATACCTCGTCAAAGTTAACAATGGGAAAACCGACTTTTTCGCATCACCCGCCACGATCAATAATCAAGCATCGACAAAAACGAGATAAGAAAGTTGTATCGATATCAATTGTACCGATTGTGAGCACATCGCAGCAAAAAATGACACTAAGTCGTCAGCAAACAATAGGGTGAAAGTGTATTAGTGACACTTAAATGACGAAGGCCATCCGTCAAAAGCGATAATACCCTAGGAACTATTACAAAATATGCGCAACGTAAATATTGAGAGTGAAACCGTTGGAGGCGTTAAACTGGAGTATGAGCCAATCGAGAGTTGTGAGGTCTTTGATACATAATGGAACAATGATGATGGAATGGACTGAGAAGACTTTGTTCTGGAGACAGTTTGCTGATTGCCTCAAGCAACGTTTTCAGCGTCACCGGACTTTTTTGGGGGCGGCGAGAAACTTAAAGGGTTCCTCAAGCCGTGTTCCAACAAACAAACAAACAAACAAACAAACAAACAAACAAACAAACAAACAAACAAACAAACAATAGGGTGAAAGTATATTAGTGACACTTAAATGACGAAGGCCAACCGTCAAAAGCGATTATATATTACAAAATATGCGCAACGAAAAAATTGAGAGTGAAACCGTAGGAGGCGTTAAACTGGAGTATGAGCCAACCGAGAGTTGTTGAGGTCTTTGATACGTAATGGAACAATGATGATGGAATGGACTGAGAAGACTTTGTTCTACAGAGCCTCAAGCCTCAAGCAGCATTTTCAGCGTCACCGGACTTTTTTGGGGGCGGCTAAAAACTTAAAGGGTTCCTTAAAAAAGCCGTTTGAAGCGTAGCACCGCCATGCCAGAGGTTTTCTAGAGGGAATGGCATCAATCACTAGTGCGTGTCCCCGTCCCCTACTAGATTCTCCGAGGGGATCGGATCGGGAGCGAAACAACACGAGGGTGCCTCTTAAGGCTAGGACCACGGCCCAGGTTGGCCGGGTCGTGGGGACTGAGAAAACTGGTCGGTTTGAACAGGCATCATGTATAGCTAGTACCTAGACAGCTCCAAGCGATTTCGATAAAAAATTTGCAAATGGTAAAATCTTTTTGGATACTTGCATACCTATTTCTGCCGCCGAACAGAGAATGTGTCCTACATTACTGCGTTTCGTTTTGAAAACTTTAAAAACTCTAGCTCGCACTGAAAATATTATATAGCAATATTAAGTCCAAATTACTAGATTTAGTTTTTATTGTATTACTTTCTTTTTGGTCATCGGCTTCCGATACCCTTAGTATAATATTCTTATGCGTGCCGTGGCAACCTATAATTAAGGCAACACTTTGCTTAGAAAATGTTAAAAGTAAGTTACTAGCATGTTTAGTGTTTGATCTTGTTGGTTGTTCAAATAAATAAATAAATAAATTATGTTTTCAGCAGATTCACCGGCAGATGCGCAAGCATTCTTTCATAGGTCTATACGAAAGTTATTAATGATTTTTGTCACTTAACATTCACTTACAAACAATATAACGCCATGCAATTTTTTTAAATGACAATAAGTAAGCACGCCTTTTTACTACACCACGTGTGGATGGCCACGCGCAAAATTCCGATCGTGTGCATTTACGCCTCATTTGACAAATTAACGTATTATATCACCGTTCAAACACCATACTCTACTACGTAATAAAACAAGTCAAGGTTTTTGTACTACAACATTTTATATCAGGTGAGGCTAGGCGCTATGAATCATTTAGTTGTTTAAGCTTTATTATTCGTTTTGTTGTTCCTTAGTTGCATGCGACGACACTGACAATAACAGATAGAGTGCTGATCTTACTTAATATATGCTAGCATTGATACTGCTAACAAAATATACTTCCCTTATTTTTAATCCAAATTTCCCCTTGCTTTTGTTGATATTCTTTACAACTATCGATATATTTTTTCGTCTTGTGCATTCCTAGGTGTGTTTATCTTACACAATATGCCAATATGAGCTCGTTAGAATGAACGAAATTTCTCCAAATTAAAACTACGTGTCCCCCTAATGATTTTATCGCTATTATATTTAAAGAATATCGATATATTTTTGTCATCTCGCCCATTCATTATTACTTAATCCAATACCGATAAATTATTACTTGATTTGATGCTCTTTCACCACAATATCGCCACTAAAAAGCTGTTTAATAATTAATCGATAGTTTTTTAAATTAATATCGATATATTTTGTCATCTTACCCATCCTTATTGAATCTTACTTGATAAGCCAACCAAGGCATTGGCAGGACTAACAATGTACGCCAATGTTTAATCGCTCCAATACCGGTTCATCAATACCTGACTCGTCTATCTCTGACCCAAATGACTCCACTAACAAGCTGTTTAATATTTTGTGCACAGGCATTAGTATAAATTTCAGTTTGTTTATAAAGGTTAAGTGGCTAACTGTAAGTTTAAATGGGATCGGTACGCGGAATGCAAAGTAACGTTGGGTACACGTCGTTCACTTTGATATAATGTTTTTGTACTCTTTACATATATGAGCCATGTCGGATTTCTCTTGTAACTTATTTTTATTTGTATGGGTTGCACTTGCACGGGAATGTGCATAGAACAGATAAAACCTTACTATGCTATGTTAGGTGTTTGAAGTAGTTAAAGACAGAATGACATTTTGCTCAGCATTTTAAACAATTATAAGTTAAGTAATATTCATCTTATATGCGAGGAGTTCGATGGCGCTGTGGTTAACGCACCCGGTCTGCGATTGCTAAGGTTAAGCTACTTTCACTGAGGCCGGTCATCCGATGGGTAACCAAAAATGTATCATCTCGGGCACCTCCATGCTTCGGAAGGCACGTTTAGCCGTTGGTCCCGGCTGCATTAGCAGTCGTTAACAACCACGAATCCGCACTGAGCCTGCGTTGAGGTTTATGGGCCGTTCTCCCTATGCATCCACGGCTCGTGCGTGCCCCAGCAGTGGGGACAGAAAAATGAGTTGATAATAATTACGAATAAAACCTATAGTTTAGTGGCATTTAACATGCATATCGAGTAGTTCAAATCTTCAACCTGGCTTTATAGGAACTAACCAAGAACTCTTATATGAATAAGTTATTATTATTTGCGAGAACTTTCACGTGTTAGCTACAGAATAGGCTGAGCTTAATAAACTAAGGAACAATTAGCCACGCGTGTCAGGATAACGGAAGACGTCGAAATTCTCGAGGCAACCCAATCCTGCGCAATGGTGGGTGGAGTCGAATGCATAAATCTGGGAATAAGTCAATACGCACAAGGTTGGAACTGTGCAAATGTGCAGTTCTAATATTATTAGGGAGTCGACAAACAATTAGTATGTTGTAAAAGCTTATACATACGAAAGGAAAATAGAGGATAATTTTTTTTAACAACTTTACTAAACAACTTTCTCATAGTAACATGGGTTTAAATATGTCAAAAAATTTTGGACTTCCCATATCTACTTTAGCGAACACTTGATTAGCCTGATTTGTATGAAGAGTCTCAAAATTTTTGACATATTTCAACCCATGTTACTATGAGAATGTTGTTTACTTACCGATTCTGGGTCGCTTCAGAAAATTTGCGCACTGATAAAAAAATTACCCTGTATATACTGTAGATAGTCCGAGTAAAATTGCTATGAATGCAGAGTTATTTATGCACAACCATGCAAAACCATCAGATCTTAAGCTTTTATGACCTGCAATGTCAAAGTCAAAGTCAAATATTCTTTATTCAAATAAACTTTAGAAAAGTGCTTCTGAGTCGTCATAATTTTTTTACCTACTATCCATTCAGGACCTCTATTTTTTAGCTGTGGAGAAGAATTGGCGACACAGCTTTAATTCAATATGTAACGACATTTACAAAATTATATGCCGTTACGTTACCAAATTATACAAGTTTAAAAAACCTTAACAATATTTTGGATTAGAAATACCTGTTGGAGTGATTGGAGCATTTTAAACCCATGCTGTTTTGTCTTCAATGTAATCTCAGACACTTTATAATAAGCTTTTTTATAAAGCTTTTCTTTAATAGCGATTTTAAATTTATTAATATCTAGTTTTTGGATATTACTTGGAACTTTATTGTAAAAACGTACACACAGGCCTCTAAATGAATTATTTAATTTGTGGAGCCTAGTATTAGGTACACTGCACTTAGTACCTACTCCAGGCGACGCATTGGAAATTTACGTGGCGGGATCTTGATTTTTCCCAACAATTACAAAACATATGAAAGTGATAATTTTGATGACATGATTTTTCATTTAATTGACTTCATTTTGTTAGTTGCAGAAACACGATTTGTTAACTTTTATAACAGAGAAAAAAATATCAAAGTAACCTCTTTTAAAACATAGATTTGCTTTTTAAAGGCAAACCCGACCGATTTAAGTATCTAAATTTTCTTAGTAGATTAGTCTTAACACACACTTTAATATGCTAGTTAATTTTTTTAAACTTATTTGTAGTTTTAATTGGAAAGAAAAAAAAACAGTTTTTCTTATGATACGGGGCGCAAACGCTCCGTATCAGATTAATTGTTTAGCGATGCGTCGCCTTAAACCGAACACATCAAAATTATAACAATGCTGTTTAGCATCAGTATTAGGTATTGAAATGATCGCCAGCAAGCTTCAAGGCAGAATCCTACCACCAGAGTGCCTAGTGCGAGTTTTCGTTGGTTGGAATAACATTTTCGTAAACGTGATCGAATGGCAAATACACACTTATCACCATAAATCGGATTAGGTAGTTTTTTGACATACCTTTGCAATGTTAGCATATCATGGATAATCTTAAGCAAACTTAGTTTTTTCCAAAATTTGGTTAAAACAAAGTATAAGATTTTTGAAAATAATCTCCAGTAACGATTACCTAAATCACACCTTGATACGTGCAAAAGAGTTAAAAGTGTATTTTCTCTTATTATTTTATCGGGTTATCTATACTATTGATAACGTTATGACGCAATTCACAGAAAAAACTCTACATATTCCGATCTATGCTTATCACTAAGGTATTTAAAATAATACGTCTTGAGAGACTACTGCCAACCCTGTGTGCGCAGGCACAGCATTAGCGTCCAGCCGTCGGCTAAGCCTGATTTGCTGCCTCAACCCGACGCTCGTCATCCGGAAAATAGGCCTGAATCGATCTGCATGAAATTAAGACGAGAAACGTTGGCTGCAACAAACAGGACGAAGTGACATTTTATGTATTGTGCGATTAGTGCGGCAGCTCAAAAATAGATACCTATAATGAAAGCATATAGGGTAACAAGTTATTATTACGGTGGTGAATTCTGAAATAAGTAGTAAATTGAACGTTTTTATTTTAATATATTGATGACATTCAATTAATAAGAAAGAGTATTAACATGCACTGATTAAAAAAACATACATTATCACCTGTGAACAGTATTTATAAGTATAATAAGTATTAAGGCAATTTTTATAAAAACAATAGAATAATGCAATAAAGGTAAACTAATTGCATCATTCACAACACAACTTTTACCACAAAGTATCTAATAGACATGAATGAGCATTTGACCATTTTGGAAACAATTAAAAACTTTTTTATATTAATTAACTTATACAATATTACCATATCTTTAGATAGACAGAAATAAATACGCTTTTAATGAATGAAAACCATGTTGTTTACTCGATTTGTCTGTGACAATATCAAGATAAACAGACGTTTTATGACATTCGGCCTTTGACCTCGCACTTTTAAAGCGATAGAGACATTTAAACAAAGACAATAAAATAACCGTAAAACGGAACGTTGCTGTCGTAGGGAAGGGCAGCAGTCGATAGATCGTATCGATAGCGCAGCGTTTAGCGGCTTGCATTGTTTGTTCACCGCTAATTAATGAGGGTTCATTGATTGTAAACGTGGACTTTGGGAATGCGAAGCTATTGTCATTCCGAGACTCAAAGAGACTATGGAAAACATTGAAAGTTTTATTTCTCAAAAAAATAAACTGATATAAACACTCATAAATGTTCCTGGGTCAGTCAATTCAGGTACCCATATCGTAAAATATGTAACATGAAAGGAAGTAGTAACCCTGCATAAATTGTAAGAGATTAGCAAAACCGCCCGTTAAATAATGCGCATAATTTTATGGTTATCCATTACCATTTTCGTTTCTATCGATAATATCGATACGCTTGATACGGGTGATCCACTGCGACACAATCGGGCGGCTATCGAGAATAACTCACCGTGACAACAATACACTATTTTATAGCTTAATGGCTTAATCTGACTTCGGTAGAAAGTTGTCTGGGCTCTGTCTGAATTACTTATTATATGCCTTTATGCAATACATCAAGCTGAATAATGTAAGTTACGTAAATTTAATAAAAAAACATCTCATGTTAGTTTTTTTTGTCTAGTTATTCGTAAGCAATATTTTGTTTATTAGGTACTATATGGCTTAGTTAGTGCGTTTGCACATTCATCAGTGTCAAAGTTAAAGTAAAACTTGCCGAGTTTAATATCAGATTATAATTAGTGGCAATAGATGATGAATGTTAAATGATATTTCTCCAATCCCTTTTAGTTTCAGTAAATATAGGACTTTACTTAGATCCTACAGCATAACATTCCTAAGACAGTTCGTAAAGTGAAGACATTTTTGAACTTAACTGCCATTTTTTTCGTTCGCCAACCCTCATGCACGTTCACAAACACTTAACGGTTACTTATCCACCATTATTTCACATAAAATTTCGATGAACATGCTATATTTAAAAATAAAACAAATATTTAAACCTCACTCTTCTCTTTTCCAAGCCATTTTTTTTTAAATTTGTTAAAGCAATATTTGTTTAATTCAAATTCAAATTCAAATTCAAATTCAAATTCAAAAATCATTTATTCAGTTTAGGCTACAAGTAGCTCTTATGAATGTCGCTATGCCATCGGTTCGTAAGTCTACTCTGGGCGGGAGATCTTGCACTGAGAAGAACCGGCAAGAAACTCAGCAAGTGTCCAGCTCTTTTCTCCCTTACAGCGTCAAAAAAAATAAAAATTGGAAAATGCCCTATCATAGCAGGACACCTTAGACCTCAATAGTGGAGTTAATAGTGGAGATTCTTGAGGGAGGCCTTTGTCCAGCATTGGACGTCTTTAGGCTGAGATGATGATGGCGATGATGATTTTTTTAGACAACTAATGTGAATTTTAAAATATACATATTTTTTTTTCCCATAGATTGTCCTTTATTTCCACCGAGGAAATGGATTACAAGCGCGAGTATAGTAAACATAGCATGGTTTGCATGCAACATTACATATCCTCTCCTCACCATCGTCTCACTAGAATCTGGACACTGAAAATCGGTGACAACGACGGAAAGTATTCAATAAAACTGCTATCGAACATTCCTAGATAGCAATTTAATTAGAGGTAAATCTTATCTCTATAATATACGACACCCGGTGCTACCATACCAGTAGCATTGCAGATGTTCGCGATATACAAACATACAACCAGTATTATCGATAGTGTTTCCGCTCAACATCGCTCACAGGGTAGTAGGCGATAACTCAAAAGCAATTTGCAACTTCCTTGTGTGCCACAGACGTAAGTTATGCTAGAAGCTAACTGGGTTTGTAAAGCGAATTTATGGAGGTAAAGCCTGGGAGGTTTTGGTTTTAATTCAGTGTCATTAGTCTGGGGATTCTGTTTAAAGAGTTTTTGCTTGCAGACAGCGGAAGTTAGACGAGAATCTAGATACGCCATTGGGTTTGGAAGTCGGACGATTCTTGGCATGACAGAATGTGTAGCACCACAACCCATAATCTCATTACTTTCACGTGTTCGTCGGATTGAGATGAGAAAAAATAGAGTTATTAAAGGCTAAAATTAGGCTAAGGCTAAAATACGCTTACACCTCGGATAAGACAAGAGATTCATTTAGCTTTTGCTCCAGTCTGATCCACGTTATTTACTACATATTGAAAGTACGGAGCCAAATAAGATAACTGTAGATATTTTGGAGAAGACCTCGAAATTGGGTGGTTTGCTCCGTGGTGCGAATCGCTGAAGTACGAAAAAGGCATTCGCCGATTCACACCATGGTTCGAAACAGCCAATTCAAAAAGCGTCCTTCTGCGATTCACACCGTGGTGCGAACCAGTCGTGGTGTGAATCGATGAAGTACCCGAAAAATTTGTGGTATTAGTCTGGTTTAGTTTAGTGCTTAGAAATTATTAGTGATTTTTAGATAAAGAGATAGAAAACGTTTATTAGTGCCATAATTATTATTACAATATCACAAAACAGAATACCGAATAAATCCAATTGTTTTAGAAAATAAATGACACTGAAAAGAAGAAGATTTTATTGAATCACATCTCAACGGATTCCTATGAGCATTTATTCATCACATAAAAAGGCATAACTAACCAAGTAGCAAGTATATATAGAAACATTTGTGTCAATAAAATGTCACATTACATAATATGGAACTTTTAATTCATTACCAATTTTTACTGTGACCAAAGTGCCGCAATAGGAATTGTTGCGCCCAAATGAAACTTCCAAAAGCCAGCTCCATAAGGCTGAAATTTATACGCAGCATTACTAATTGCAAATTCTATGGCGAGCAAGTACTTAAGGCTTTCATTACACCCACCCTTGCCAGCTGACACGCAGATAGCCGGGTGAACTTTCTACGCATACGCACAAAATAAAGACGGCCCAGAAGGTGAGCGTAACCCTTTCTGTACGGAAGGCATCATATGATGACAAGAGCAGAGTAGATTATATAAGGTCACATTTGATTATTTTTTTTTAGAGCAGGGTGGCGAAATCTCGTGTCGGAGGCCAAGATCCACTTCGGGTCCCTGAGCCAGCGCAATAAGTAAGTAAGTACATTTTATCAACTGCAAATAATTTGCAGTTGATAAAATGCATATCAGCAACATATATAAACTATTTTTATGAAACAACCTTAAATTTGTATACGCTAGTTTTCAAGAAAAACGCCAAAAGACATTTCGATTAAAAAGTAAAATAAAGCACTTTCGGTAGTTTCAATTCAAAGGAGCCGAAACAGAGAGGCCGCAATGCCTTCACCGCTTACACGTGCCCGTAGTTTCATTCAAAGGAGCCGACAGAGAGGCCGCTCTTAAAAATATTACAATTTTTATGTCAGGAATAGTATTAAAAAAAACTAGCCTGAATTTTTTTTAAATGCTAGGGCCTTATTTCTCTGACATAATTAGATGTAATGTCAGAATATTTGCAGTTGATAAAATGTGACCTTATGTATACCTTAATGTGATACTTTTAAAGTTTCATTTCCAACCACACACAAACGCCTGGTCGGTTCAAAAGGGTTAATACACACAACACACACAATTAGACCCCTTGCACGGACACGGATCACGGAACAGCTCGCAACGCCGATCCGATCCGAACCCTTCGCAGAATCTAGTAGGGCACGGGGACACGCGCACATAGAGGGAATGGCGTCACACACTTTTAAGTGTGTGATGCCATTCCCTCTAGAAAACCTCCGTAGGTGATTCGTTTCACACGGCTTGAGGTACCCTTTGCGTACCTCGCCGCCCCCAATAAAGCCCGGGGACGCTGAAAATGCCGTTTGAGAAAATCAGCAATCTCTCTTAAAAAAGAAAAAGCTCGCAACAGTCCGAGCACAGCTCTGCCGCACAAGTTATGAACGCAGTAAGTACAACTTACTGTGTTTGTGATTGTGATATTTGAGGTGCTGACATTACGATCTATTTTTTCGAAACTGTTCACATGTTCTTTACTGCGTTCATAAATTGCGCGGCAGAGTTGTTGCGAGATTGCGTGTCCGTGAGAGGTTGTCTATAATATGTGCATAGCTCGAGCGGGCAAGATTATCTTCTGCAGTCTCCTTATTTTATGGCATACGTGTGGGTGTTGAGCATTAATTAATGCAACTGCAGTGTACGTAGAAGCATCGACGCGGATCGGAGAAACCAGGCGGTAAACCGATACAAATAAATATGGAAACGCGTGAGAAACAAAATGCGATCATACAAATATCGTCACAGTTGACTTTTATACTAGAGCTGTTGTTTGCAACCATATTTCCATGCAGCTGTTTAAATATACATTGAGCGTATATCTAAATATGCTAGCTACAATATGAATAATAGATAGAATATACAGAAAGTATAGTTTTGTTGTAATAAAAAACTGATAGTAATCGTATTTTAGTTGCTGAGGCATCACATACTGATTTACCTGTCCAATTTTAATAAAAAACTCTTTAGATATTTGCTAGTGCTAGTTAGTGCATCGGTATCCCTAAACATAAAAATGTTGTGTAAACGATAAACATCAGGCCACTGATAGATGCCAACTTTTCCTCCATCGCATCTGGATGGTAAGTGACCGAAGATAAAAGTGCACTTCACGCTGAATCCTCAACCTCTGAGAGTGAGATATTATGTCATATAATGTAATGTAATGTAATTAAAATAAATAACTGAGGACTGGCTATCTTGACTGATTTTTGAACTGTGGGATCGGAACACAACAATGCTACTAATATTTAAAAAGATGTAATTGAAATAATATATAGTGTTATTTCCGCTAAATCACTCATTTATCCTCCCGCCGGCGGTGTATGCGTCGGTACTGTACCATGGATTTCCGCAAGGTAACGCCTGATTCCATTAATTACCTACTAATATTGTCATTATGGCGACAGACTTGATATGATGATTGTTGCAGCTAGGCAGTCGAAACACTATTGAGACGTTATTGAATGAGATATAGCCGAAACAGGAAGCGCTCTTAACTCGGAACCCCCAGCTATTGAAGATCTCCTATCCCTCCAAACATTGAAGTGTTGTGTAAATGAATCACAGTTTCCAAACACAACAACACAACAATAATATGGAAACATAATCATGTTCTAACATAACATGGAGAAGGTGCATATTGTGGGTGGGATTTCCATTTCCGTCCCATCTGTTGCCAACAAACATGTTTATATACTCCGTCGTATACAATCAGCAATTACGTTCAGACATTTACAGCTCCAACACGCAAGTTTACTGCTTGTACATGGTTTCTAGTAGCTTCATTTACTGCCAGCACTTATATTTTAAAAGCACCAATTGCCAATAATATTATAACATCTCCTACTTTCTCTTCGCCTTTTACTGCTAAAAGTTCATTGAAAACTGCGGCACTGCGTTCAACCTTTGAACTCATATTGCTTTCATGATCTAAGTTTTACTGAACATTAAAGTAAATTACATATTTTACGTCCTTGCGTTCATAAAATTAGATTTTGCCCAAGATAATTTATACTTGTACGCAGGAACTTTCATTTAGATACATGTGACATGCAAGTTATTAATATATAGATTATACTTTTTACGAAAATTGCGCGGACGGAGGAGTATTAAATTTCGCACACTTATAGTTTATATAGAGAAGGAGTACAGAATGTTAATTTTTTTTTAAAATTATGCATAAAAAATACATTAAATCAATAAAACAAACATTACACACACTACCATGTATTTGACACAAGAATATCTCTTTTCAAAAATTTCAAAAATGGAAGAGGAGCGGCCGAAATCTGTCAATGCCAATCCAAACTCACATTTTATCTTTTTTAATTTTTTATTGCTTAGGATACAATCCGTGCAGCCTTAATAAAATTACGGTCTAATTACGACCACTGGGCGACCACTAGTTCTCATAATTGCTTTAGATGAATGTCAACACTTTTAATTGCAATACCAGAAAATTTGTAAATTACATTAAAATACGAGAATATGTCTTATCCCATTAAAGCGATCTTTCCTTGATAACCAAACCGAGATCGAGAACTTAGCCAATCATTTATGACACCAAAAACTAAACAATAAGTATCTATTTTGTAAATATTGTATGAACGACTAGCGATTCCAAACAGTGCGAGATATAGAGATCCTGTTTTTGGGACTTACCACAAGGCCTTTATTAAAGTCTTACAAGTAGAGGTTCTAATACGAACCCCAAATGTGCTAACAATGACTTACTCACCTCCTTCTAAGGATGTAATGCATAATCGCTCGATGCTTACGGTCTTAGCTAATAACCAGTTACCTCTACTAGATACGAATCGGGCCAATTATATAACACCGTGTGTAACAGTTTGCATGATCATTAATTAGCTGAAACGTTAAAATAGTGAAGCGGTGAAAGCATTGTTTCATTTCGGTCAGGAATTGCGAAGGTTTTATTTGCTAAGCGATAAGGTTTATTTTTGTAGTAAAATTTTGATTGTATGTGTTGCTTTTAGTACAATATTGTGGGAAGAGGATTGGAGGCAGTGCTTAGCGTGGGCAGGACTGTGCATAATTACAGCGGCCAATTTGATCAGACCCACTATTCGATTCCAGCTTTCAAAAATGTGAACGGAGAAACGTAACGTTTTGTAGGAACATTGGTGGCTCAAATACCGCTGGTTGCACGGACCAGGAACATAACACCGTCAATTTGTCCTGTTTCAAAATGGCTGCCCACCGTGAAATCGATTCTAATGAAGAAATCACCGTCAAATCGATGATGGTTGGGTTTTTATTGTCATTTCATTGTCAGTTTCCGAATCGGGGTTGGATCGACCATTTTTTTCTTAAAAAACTTTTTTCCACTTCGGAAACCTTTGCATGCCCGCAGTGCACACAACAACTTACCAAGTTTCATGTCAAGCTACATGAACTGTAGGGTCACCCCAAATTTAATCTGATACTTGGTTTACGCCGTTCACTACAGTAATCCACGTAAAAAGGTGTTCCCACTGCTGGGGCACGAGCCTATCCCAGCATATGGATGGATAGCGAGAACGGGCCATAAACCACCACGCGGACCCAGATGCGGATTGGTGGTTATCAACGACTGCTAAAGCAGCCAGGACCAAGGGTTTTACGTGCCTTCCGAAGCACGGAGGAGCTCGAGATGATAAATTTTTGGTCACCCATCCCATGATTGTCCTTTGCGAAAGTTGCTCAACGTCAGCAATTGCAGACCGGACGCTTTAACCACAGCGCCATCGAGCTCCTCAAAAAGGTTGTAACTTAACCCGTCATAATTAATGAAATCAATTGTCATTACTTTTATCTGCTTACGGGTTCTACTTACCACAAAAGCTTCGACTTACCTAACAAATGACAGGTAAAGTTCATTGACCCGCCTACGCCTATCTGAGTTTGTGACGCAAACATCTCACACTGATAGTCCGCGACGTGTTATTGTATAATCGCTCGAAGCCTGCCGCGATAATCGATAGTGTTGTTTTATTCAATAGCGGGACTGGTAAGGATTTGCGCAGACGACGCGAAGCTGAAGTTAAATGTTAAGTTGGGTCAGTTACATACAGAAATGTTTCTGAAATTGTATTGCGTCGACTGGTAATATACGTATGATACTCATAGTGTCTGTAGGACCAAAAGTTTTTGTGACAATAAATTGTTATAAAAACGCCCTTTTGGTGGAAAACTGAAACTAATGAACAAGTTCTAGAATTTAGTTTGAAAGAAGCACTACATTGCTTTTCTATTAGTAGTCATAAAGAAGAGCTATCTTTATTTGTCTTATTTAATGACTAAGCGTAGCCAGCCCTCAATAAATTCTTGGAGCTTTTTTGTTTTTAACAAAAACTATATCTTCGTGTGTGTTTATTACACAAATAAATAAATAAATAATAAATAAGTTTTAAATAACCAATTATCTAGCTAGCCCAAGAGAAGCTTCGTCATGAAACTCGTTATATGGTTACTAGACAACGGATAAACATACTTAAAATACTTAAATACATACTTATTATACATAGAAAACACCCAGACCCGAGACAAATTAGAAAAACAATAATTTCTAAATTGACCCAACCGAGGATCGAACCCGGGACCTCAGAGATGGCGACACCATGAAAACCGGTGTACAAACCACTCGACCAAGGAGGTCGTGTAAACACAGGATTGTGTAAACTTAAAAAATCACAACACAATAAAAGCAACACCATTTTGTTGAATGATATATTAATTTATACTTTTCAGTAATTGTAGAAATACTTCAAATTCAAGTGGCATGGCCCGTGAAGAGATAAAGGAGTTTACATTGATTTTTCCTTATTGACAAGTTGTGATGAATTTTAGGCAAAACGCGTTTAAGTCATACGGCGATTAAGGTGGATTGCGAAATAGGTATAGTGCGAAATAGGCAGTCTACTGAATAGGCAGTTTAATATTTTAGACAAGTAAGTAACGATTTAGCCAAACACTACTTAAAAATGAAGTGAAAATAGGACTTTGTTTTTACATCAGAATATTAAACAATAGTAGCTTAGTAGCTTGATGTCTCTGCTTTTTTATTTTTTTTTATTTTAGTCGATGGCTTCGTGCGGTTAGCACTTTTCGCCAGTGTCAAAATAATTTTCTTAATCTTTCTTTCTAAAGTAATTAATAGATAATATTACTTTTGTTAATATAATGATGATGATGAATGATATGATGATAGTAACGAGAAGTCAGAAATGATATACCCCCCAACCCCTTAAGTACCTCAGTAAAAAATTTGGGGCTTCACTAAGACTTCAAGCGGACTTCTGGACATAATTTGAAAAGGTGACTTTGTATTTTTTTACAATTTAACAAATGATAATCCACCATTATTTCACATTAATATTCGACATTATCACAAATTCTTGAAAAACTAACCGTAAATATGACTCTTCACTTTCCCGCCAAGAAGTCTTGCCTCCACCAAACAGGCGTACAAATATGTTTTTTTAAAGCAGCTAATTCGTGTACAGCAGGGATTACAGTCGTACCAACTATCGTTCGATGTATGTCGAGATATCGGGCGCGCGTCGTGGGCTGCGCCGCTAGAACGCCTGTTTGACTTAGCACAGTACGCTTGTAGGGTTGGCACGTTCAATTTATATGAAAAAAATTGAGATCAGATCAGTTTAGGACGACTTCAATTCCCGTTAGAGAAGTTTTTTTAAGAAACGTAATATAATTATTAAGACACACATACCTTTCTACGGTTACGTTAAGTCTATTACACACGAAATGGTTGAAATCAATATTACAATAGAATATAGATTTACAAATCATAAAGAGAATGCAGTAAATACTCATTAGAAGACATGTCAGACAGTTATCCTGTTACACTGTTACGATCACATTTCTACGAAATCACTACCTTAAATATTACGACCTACTACGGACATTGGCCTTAAGTGTCGATAACTGGTGGCTTCCCCAACTAACACGTAACAGTTACAGGATCACACTGTTACGACCCTACTTCCGTCCCTTTTCTACGAAATCACTACCACAAATTGTATATATAGAAGGCGAGCTGAAAGACATCACATAACACACATCACATCATACACATCAAAAAACTCCTCTACTCTCGTAAATCTACAAAGTGTTACATAAACGCTTTCCGGTAAAAGGTACCCTGTTAGAATGCACCTTAAGCCTAATCTTAACTGTATCACAGCGGCGTTTAGTCAGCAGTAACATTACTCCGAACAGAAGGCGGACCACAAAATAAAGAGACTGCAGAGAGTAAGGTTCATACAAACGCGGTCGAGCAACGCACACATAGGCAACTTCATACCGCGTGCGCTTGGACTGGTTTGAGACGGTCCAAGATTCCGTGTCCGTGAGAAAGTCTACGTTTTTTAGGGAGTTTGCTGATTGCCTCAGGCGACATTTTCAGCGTCACATGACTTTTTTGGTGGCGGCGAGGAACTTAGAAGGTTCCTCAAGCCGTGTGAAACGAAACACTGCAGAGGTTTGAGGGAGTGGCAACCCACACTAGTTGGTGTCCCGGTAACCTATCTGGATATTAGGTAGTGGACTAGTCCACGGGGCAACTAGCTCGAGACACTAGTCTTAATAGTACCGGATGAAGAATTCGTTTCGGCGCGTCCTGATCTGGCGTTATGACCTGACGCAGATGGTCCCGTGTGCTTGCGCAAGGATGTCCGACACCTAACTTTATAACCGTAAGGTTGGTGGGGGGGTATCAGTATAAACTTTAAAGTCGTGTATAGCAGGGTGTCCCTGTTACCTACTTGATTTTCTGAGGGGTTCGTATCGGATCGTGCAATCTCTCACGGACACGTACTTAACACGTACGCAACAGCTGGGCACTCGAACTTTTCCGAGTTGTTCCGAGTCTCCATGGCTGAGAGCGTCTATATGTGCACACTTTTAAACTTTCGCGTTCCATAGTTAAACAAAGAATTTAAACGTGGATTAACGCAAACTAATCAGTACATAGGTATCATACCTTATTTATACCCACCCTTCTTTTATTTCTTTTGTATAAAGAAGGTGTGAAACATTTTCACTAATTAGTTTTAAATTCTTTGTCTATGTTTGCGGTATCTATGTCACGATCGACTGAATTGAAAAATATGTATGAAAAGTAGACAAAATCAACGTTTCGTAGTCCCCTGATTTCTCCTCCAAAACTGTCCAGTTTCGGTCCCGATCTAATTACTTTTTTCATTAAAAATTAAAGAAAGGCTTTGTCTGTGTTCTTATGTTTTGCTTTTTTATATATAATATCGTCAAATTTGGGAAACACAGCGAAAATTCTGGTCACTTTTTAAGGTTTTAAAAGGTTCATATCTTTTTTAATAATTAATTTATGAAATAAAGGAAAACATAGGGACACAGCCAAAGCCTTTATTTAATTTTTAATGAATAAAGTAATTAAATCGATCTAGTTTTGGAGAAGGAATCAAGGGACACAAAACGTTCATTTTGTCTACTTTTTATACATATTTTTTAATTCAGTCGACCTTAGAGTTTCCTCTTAAGCTTACATTCTGTGGGTCTCGTTATTTTGTCGCGGAACTGTGTTAGATTAGGGAATTGGAAACAGACTTGCCGTTATCAAATGTTAATTACAAACTAGTGCGAGCAAGCCGCTTTATCGGGAACCACAAATATTGATAGAGTAGAGAGAAATACTACTCTATAATAGAAGCTTCAGTAGTCGAAGTAGAAGTAGTCAGTTATCTCCAGCTGCCGGAACACAACAATGCTACAAACATTGGTGTTATAACGAAACATTTGGAAAGATGGTGGTAGCTAGCCAGGCGGAAATGCCCTAACAACAACGAAACCTTGTACACAAACATGTACCCCCGCTGGGAATCGAACCCGGGACCTCTGGGTCTAAACCGGTGGTCTTAACTACTAGATCACAGAGGCTGTTAAAATCCCCATAGACTATCTACTGACGTAAATCATTACCTAACACAAGCAAAAGAGCTTGGTGGGTTAACAAGACCGTTATTAATGTGATAATAGTACGTTAATAATAATCTTTAAAAAACTAGTAAGTGAGCCTTTTTAATGTCCAACTGCTGTGTAAAAGCCTCCATCATTCTAATTTGTAATGAAGCCATCGCTTCATATTATTGGACGCTTGTCGATCGAAGGTTGGTAATGTCAAACCTGGGTTATGCATCGATAAATCCAAAACGCACTTTGCATCTAGGACCTCTGGATACCTGGTCAAGCAGTTTGCCACTCGGCTACTTGCGGCGAAATGTAAACGGCCTCTCGAATATGGAACATACCTGAAACAAGACAAGAAGTTTATTAGAAAAGTCACAACTAACAAAGTCAGTAACACAAAGTTAAAAAGTCATCATCATAATCATCTACATCAGCCTCTAAACGTGCCACTGCTGGGCTCAGACCTACCCACAAAACGTAGATCAACGTCTTCATCATCTTTACACAATATATTAAGGGTGCGCCGTCCATAAGTGACAAGTGTCATATGTTTTATTTGAAATGTCGTCGTCCATATTTATTTGATGCCGCGCGGCCATACTAATTTTGTATGGGGAATTTAAGGTGCTTAATAAAAAATAATTATTTAAATAACCACTTGATGAATCGAAAATGTAGTCTAGCAATTTGTAGTTTATCCATTGATGATTGTTTAGACAAAATCAAAGGTACAATAATTTAGATAAACTATAAGAAATCTACTAAACGCCGCCACTCGTTTTATCATGATTTTTGCCCAACTTTAAATGATATTGTAGAAAAAACTATAGCGTGTTATGAATTTATGGTTCTGACAAATTGTAAACACGTGCCCTATGATACTAAATATATATTTTGTTCATTTAATACGATAGTATTTTCAATTATATCTACTTAACCGTAACTGCATATTTGGCATTTTTTCGTCGGCGCACTCTTAAGATCGGGTCATTGAATATGAAACAAAAATGGAAAACAAGGAAACCTTTTCCAAGGTCAAAATTGATAAATATCATAGTCAAAGTCACATAGTTTTTATAATATACTAGTAGTCACCCAGTGGTGGTGGTGAGGAGCTCGATGGCGCAGTGGTTAACGCGCCCGGTCTGCGAGTGCTAAGGTTAAGCAACTTTCGCAAAGGCCGGTCATCGGATGGGTGACCAAAAATTTATCATCTCGAGCTCCTCCGTGCTTCGGAAGGCACGTAAAGACGTTGGTCCCGGCTGCATTAGCAGTCGTTAACAACCACCAACCCGCACTGGGCCCGCGTGGTGGTTTATGGCCCGTTCTCCCTATCCATCCATAGGGAAGGCTCATGCCCCAGCAGTGGGGACGTATATGAGCTGGTGGTGATGAGTGGTCACCCAGTGGTCAAAATTCAACCGTAATTTTATTATGGCTGCACGGATTGTATCCTAAGCAATGAAAAATTAAAAAAGATAGAATGTAAGTTTGGATTGGCATTGACAGATTTCGGCCGCTCCTCTTGCATTTTTGAATTTTTTTAAATAATATGCGTGTGTGTCAAATACATGGTAGTGTGTGTAATGTTTGTTTTGTATTTTTATGCATATTTAAAAAAATATTAACATTCGGATAACCTTCTCTATATAAACTATAAGTGTGTGAAATTTCATACTCCTCCGTCCGCGCAATTTTCGTAAAAAAGGGGTACAAAGTTTTTGCTTCACGTATTAATATATAGATTCACCGCCTCATGTTCAAAAACATATGCTTATTAACTACTAGCACTTTGCTCCCGACTTGGTCAGCGTATACTTGAGGTTTTACAAAGAAACTCCTTTTCAAATAAAATATAGCCTATGTACCGCGCAAGGAAGGTACCATGCTATCAGTTGAAGATTGTTTAGAATTGGACCTGTAGTTCTAGAGATTACCCTTCGCAAACAAACAAACATCCAAAGTCACAAACTCAACCTCTTTATTAATAGTATAGATAAATTTTAAAAAAAAATGTTTTTTATGGAAATATCTGTATACAATAATACAAAGAAATCGGAAGCGATTGCCAACAAAGCATCCATGTTATTATGTTATAAATAAGCGATGGTCGAAGTGGAATGGATCAAAGGTCAAGTTCAGTGAGGTCATGGTGACACCACGGATCGATTGCCAGGTTATTAGAGGGTAAGAAAAGCGCGTGGTAATTTATAAATGCTTACATGAAAAGCTTGACTATACTTAGTGAGGACATTCATATGTTTGTATGAATTAGATGAAACTTTATTTAAGTAAAATTATTAGATAAGTAAGCGCTTTTAGAATATACAGTCTTAAAAAATTTCGCCTACCACCCAATCAGGAAGTCTTTAGCTGTGCAGAAGAACGGACGCAAGCAACTGGGCAGTTTTATACTCGTATTCGGCCGTTATGTTGGACAGCTTAACGTAGACTACCCATTGAATAAATAAAAAATGATAACACTAACAACTCGAAATTACGTTTTTCATTTATTTTTTCGACATACCAAAAAGCATTGTAATGCAAAAAAAAATCATCATCATCATCATCAGCTCACTTTTTATCCCCACTGCTGGGGTACGAGCCTTCCCTATGGATGGATAGGGAGAACGGGTCATTAACCACCATGCAGGCCCAGTATGTAGCCAGGACCAACGGCTTTACGTGCCTTCCGAAGCACGGAGGAGCTCCAGATGATAAACTTTTTACCCATCCGATGACCAGCCTTTGCGGAAGTTGCTTAACCTCAGCACTCGCAGACCGGGCACGTTAACCACTACGCCATCGAGCTCCTCAAAAAAAACAATTTAAGAATAATGGACAACCTATATATAATAATACAGCTCAAAACTCATCGTTATAGTAATAACAAAGATCCGTAATTCAAACTAGTAACGAATCCGATTTGTTAATCTGCGCGGAACACTAACATGAGGTTGACGTTAATGGCCATTTCGATGTAAAACCTTCATTAAGCCGCGTGTTCTGTACCAAGGTCGCAGAAAGTGGGCTAGAGCAAGGATGGGTCGGCGAAATGGGTCAGCAGGGTCTAATGACGTCATAAACTTTATCTCCCGCCGTGCGACTCGTTACATACGCACGTTTATAAAATGAAAGCTTGTTATCACGTCAACATTATGTCGTACATTCTGTCATTATAAATAACTAGTGGCCGCTCGCGGTTTCACCCGCGTGGTTCCCGTTCCCGTGGGAATATCGGGATAAAAAGTATCCTATGTGTTATTCCCGGTTATAAACTATCTGTATTTTTTTTTATATTAGAAGGAGGCAAACGAGCAGGCGGGTCACCTGATGGGAAGCAATCACCGCCGCCCATGGACACCCGCAAAACCAAAGAAATCACAGATGCGTTGCCGGCCTTTAAGGAAGGAATAGGCTCGTTTCTTGAAGCTCCCTAAGTCGTATTGGTCCGGAAATACCGCCGCTGAGAGCTGGTTCCACAGCACCGTAGTTCGTGGTAAAAAATTACGTGAGAAACGCACAGTAGTAGATCGCCATCCATCAAGATGGTGTGGATGGAAAGACAGTCGATTGCGTGTAGTGCGGTGAAATCGGCGGCAGGGATCAAACCGAACAATTCCTCAGAGCACTCCCCATGATAGAGGCGATAAAATATACAAAGAGACGCAACGTCTCTCCGAAGGGCCAGTGGATCGAGCCGACCGGAGGTTACCACGTCGTCGACAACTCGAGCAGCTCTGCGTTGAATGCGGTCAAATGGGAGGAGTTGGTACTGGGGCGCTCCAGCCCAAAGATGGGAACAGTATTCTATATGAGGCCAGACCTGTGCTTTGTAAAGCTGTAAGCGATGGGTCGGCGTGAAAAACTGTCCCGCTCTATTGAGCACACCCAACTTTTTCGAAGCTAATTTAGCTTTACCTTCCAAATGACCGCGAAACTGAACGTCACTCGAAATATCGACGCCAAGAATTCCAATGGTAAGTTTGGTATCAAGGGGATGCCGAATTGCATCCAAATCCATTCAGTAGATTTTACGTGGACGAGTAACAAACATCCAAAAAAACTTTCGCGTTAATAATACATAGGATAGTAAATAGTAATTAGCCTATATACCCAAAAAAAAATTTTGGGTTATTTCAGCGCTACCACACTTTTTTGATGGCGGGCGGCGAGAAACTTAAAAGGTTCCTCAGGCCATGTGATCATAACACCGCCAGAGGGTTTCTAGAAGGAATGACATAAACATAACGCAAGCGGACACGCTTGCGTTATGTTTATGTCATTCCCGCGGAGGACCTAGTCGGAGACTCCCCAGTCGGAGAATCTATTAGGGAATGGGACACCTTTCCCTACTAGATTCTCCGAGGGGTTCGGATCGGATCGGGGAAACATACCGTCCCTGCTGGGCAAAGGCGTCCATCATAAAAATTCAAGTCATCCGTACAATTTATGGGTATGTACACAAGCTAAATCATCACGCTTGCCAAATGCGGGTTGGTGATCACAAACTCGGGTTATGCATTAAAAACTACGAAACACTCCGTTATACCTTCGAATTGAATTCCTCCGAAAAAAATCCATGTTTCCGTTATCGTTATCGAATGTCAAATTAAACTCGCATTTCGCAACCTGACTACAAAACGTGCTATTCTTCAGTAATAGTTGAAAGTATTTTTTTATTTTAGTAAATAGCATCAACAATTACTCAGACTCACTAATATTTTGCATTGAAAGGGATACCTATTTGAGTCCAAGAATTTAAGCAATACCGCTCAAAAAAATGCATACAAAGACACAAAAACAAAGTGAAATGCACAAAAAAAAACCACTTCGAACACGCGGTTGCGCGCGCGCCGAAATTGAGCATGCTTAAAACAATGGCTCATACGCAAATTGTCCCGCATTTTATTTATTACGAGTCCAGAGAAAAAAACTGCGCATATGCTCGTTTGAATACACCATAAAGTGGGCAGCCTTTTAAGGCAGTGCTATTGTCAGCAAAATTTAATATTTTGAACCCGCAAAGTTGGAGGCTAAAAATGTTCCTGCCAGAATAATTAGGAGATTTATGAAAATTAAAATGAAATTCAATAGCGTGCGAGTTCCAGTGAAAAGAACTAGTTTGATAGACCAGTATTTTCTCGAAGCATTGTTGAAAATGTGGCGCTTGATTTTGCATTACTTGTCGTAGATGCGAAAGGAAGGGAGTTAAGTTTTTAGGAATGAGAAAAAAAATGTGTACTTATCACAAACAATCTTTGAAAAATAAAAAATACAGTATAAATCATTAAGTTGAATATATTATAAATATGTACGCAACAAAAAGAAACATTACTTAACTTAACTTGAAAAAAAAAAACAGAAAAATAATTGGATAATTAAAAACTAAAGACCCACAAATAAAAGATGTCCTCCAACTGTGGACTCATGGGAACGGTCCCAAGAATGCTGGCAACATTTCCCCTTTGGATTGGCAAACTAATACGCTGGCAGAGGTAGCTTCCAGCCTTCTTGTCACCGGAGGTCTCGATAAGGCGAGCACTTAACTCTTTAACAAGCTGCTTGGCCTCCGGCACCCATTGTTTCCACCACAAACGGGACAAATTTTTTTTATTTTTTATTTTTATTTTATTTATTTAACAAAAACCACAGCTCTTTTATAACATAGATAAACTTAATTCTAAATAATACAGCCAATTACAGTTTTACTTTGTATAAATTAATTGAGAGCAGTTTATATCCGTGTGCTTGGTGTGAGTGTGTGTGTGTGTGTGTGTGTGTGTGTGTGTGTGTGTGTGTGTGTGTGTGTGTGTGTGTGTGTGTGCGAGTGTGTGTGTGTGTGTGTGTGAGTCTGAATATTCAATTATACCCTATATTATACTTTATACTACTACTACCTTTTCACTTGTTATTAAGTATATCAACAATTTTTTTTTTAAATTTACCTTTATTGTTATGGAATAGGTCCACTGAGCAAAAGTGTTTATTATAAAAATTTTGCGTTCGACAGACGACAGAGTTTTGATAATAATTTGTATGTGCAAGCGGTACACATATATAAATAAATAATTTCATTTTTTTTTTATTTATTGTTTTTTAAAATTAATATTGTATGGTCAGAATTCGTCGTAGTTTTCAAACATAGCTACTAGTAATCTATGCAAATGATACGAGTGCCGCAATCATTAATCTGTCCAATAACTAATTGACTTTTTCAAAGTTATCTTGTTAATTGGCGCAATAAAACTCGTTGGTGCGTTTCTAAGTGATATAAATAACATTTCCTTTCGAACTGGTTGTCACTCAATGGTTATATTACTGCGGCAGGAAGTTTGTGGACACTTTATGACTATTATGACTATACAAGTCAGATATCAAACAGCATTAAGATACAAACAGGTGTAGAAAGCTGACAGAAATACTACAATGAGTTAGAAACGAATGTAAGTTTGAATAATTCAGTATTTTTTTGCAGGTTGTTTTTGTCATCCTTAATATTTTTGTTATGCATTTTCCAATATTTAACGCTGTAAATGAAAGGGAGAAAATAAATGTCCATGCCAAGGTATCCCGGCTTGTAGACCTGTACTATTAAGTATGAGGTCCTTACCTATGAAATTGACGTTTTGTATGAAGATTTAATATAAAATTATATTTTTCATACTAACGTTTTTTTGACTTTCTTAGCATCAATTTATGTTAACACTATAAAAATTGTAGAGTAGTACAAACATGTTTCACTAGCTAAATATAGCAAACATTAAAAAGAAAAAAATCAAGTCCCTTCAAAGCTACTATAAAACAAAAAGACAATTCCGCGAACAAAAAAGTAGTCAATTTAAAAAAAATTGGGTGATAAAGACACAAAATTAATAATCATTGTTATTACTGAAGCCTAAGTAACATAGTCCTAATTAAAGGTGTATAATAATATTAACAACCGGTATTTACTTTTAGAAGTAATACACCTATTAATAAGTGAGAAAAAAACGTCAATTTCATAGGTAAGGACCCAATATTTTATGCTGATTTCACAAACCGATGGCGTTGTGACTGGTTTTGACATTCGATTTCTTTGTTGCCAAAAGTGAAGAAGACATTTTGAATTTAGAATTTCATACTAATTAAACCACAGAGTCTTTAACACACCCAAACTCTTTGCGCACAAAAGAGAAATGTCAGTAACCCGTCTGCTTCAATGCTAAAGGTACATAATAATAACGACCGCTCCAATATTTATGGCACTCCGCAATAAAACAGTGACATTACGACCGTGAAACACGAAGTCGCGCTTTCTTCGGCACTCCAGATCAATTGTAATGTAAGTCACTCGGAATTGCATTGTCAATGATGAAAGTGGGCAGGGGCCGTAAAGTGTGCCCAGCCCGTTTGGTATTGGTAGTGAACAGTAACTTATCCTGTCGGCCCACGTCAGCGTCCCACAGATTCTATTTCAGCGAAACGTTTTAGCTGTTTAATAAGGTGACGTTTTAAAATTATACTAGTACACTAGTTACTACACACTTTTGTAAACAATGTTTAAAATTGAGGCAATAGTCTTCACGATCAGTCCATTAGCTGGACTGAAGCGTTTCCAAGTACAACGGTACTCCTCAAGTGGGAACTTGAGGAGTACCGTTGTGTGAATCCCAATGACCTGAAACAGTAGCACATGGGGTGGTTGGGCTTGGACCCACCACGTTGGCCCAACTGCTTTTTGGTTTTAAACGTCTGCCATTTTAAGGCAACTACGGTTTAGAACCGTTGAAATCTACACCAAAGCGTCTTCTGCAAAATCTCTTTGAATCCAGGCGAGGAGAGCCTCCACCTACCTACCTACTGTTTTTGCTTGTTTATTTTATGATGGTATGTGTGCTATCTATCTATCTATCACCTTCGGCCTTATACTCACTTACCATAGAAATATGGACGAAAAACTTTCCTTTTATTAATAATAATAAAAAAAACCAACAGACATAATCAGAAAATCAACTCAGTTCATCGATGTAATAAACAAAAGAAAGCTCGAGACTACACTATTTTGTTCATAACGAAGTTGTTTTGAGGCAATAATAACCTTTATAAAGATCACAATAGCTATCGAGCATTCCTTTCACTGCAATCAGCGCAGTTGCATAGGACGGTGGGTGCAATAATTCAAACCATTAGTCGAAATCCGCGTAGTCAGGCGCCCAGTGAAAGTAGTCTGCTACTGGGCTTTGCGGGGCGTTGCAAGGCAGGAGAGTTGAGCGGTTACTGTTAACGTGAACATATAAATATTTAACTACTTTGGAACGGTGTTACCTTTTTATACCACTACGTAGGTAATCAGACATATATAGGAAAGCGGTAACCGGTAGCATATAGACGCCTGCAACACCATAGAGGTATAACTCACGTGTTGGCAACCCTGTAAAACATTTGAATCGAATGGAACATTGATCAAAAGCTGCTGTTCATTTAAGTTGTTTTTTACATGTAAACCTACAGTACGCTTTTAGAGGGAATCACACTAGTGACGCCTGGCTAGGGAGCTTCTATTTTAACAGCCACTTAAAGATTTATAACAGCTCCAGCTGCGATCAATATAGTAATGTAAAAGTTTCTATACTTCTCGGTTTTTAGATATCGCTTTACAATGTGAGACGATCATCAGCGTATAAACTTTACACTGTTGGAAACATGCCTTCCCACATGAAGAATACATGGGTTTATAAGGCCAATATAATGATTGGTCAATTCAAAAACAAGAATTCTTAGAGAATCTGACATCACGCAAGGGTGTCGCCGTACTTTAGTTGGTTCACCATTCTCCATGTGTACGCGTTAAGTTCATACCTTGCACCACACCTTCTAAGCGCGTGCTACGGGGTCCCCTCATGTTAATCGCCTATTTATTGCCGCATTAGCTTGTAAAAAGCTATAATTTTTCCTTGCTCATTGCATAGCGAAAATGTCTCCAGGCTTACACGCATCCATTTCCTTTCACATAGCTATCAGGCTCTTAAGATCCATCGACCAAGCCGATTAAAATCTGGGGGTGATTACAAGTGATTTGCGATTGGACATGGCCAATTACGTGTAAAGGTTCGAATTAACATTCATATTTTCCATAAGGTTTGCTTTCTATTCTAAGAAAACATATTTTATATTCGGAAAATGCCTACTTTATCTGAAAATAATAAAATAATAATAAACAATAAAAATATTTATTTCATTTACTAGAACATGTTTGACAAACATTAGGGTAGACTTCTTCTTTTAAATGGACACAACATCTGTTTCAGAAGAAGCCACTCTTCCATAGCACGTATTCCATTTACTAATTTTAGTTAGGTAAAATTCATACTTACTGTTAACAATATTACGTAGGTATTAGACACAAAAAAAATCTAACTCGTTTGGTTCATACAATGGTAAGTAGTAGGTCATTATGATTGTCAGCTTAATAACGACCCAAAGCTGGGCTCAGGCCTTCGCACATGAACCACAGCAATAGCAAACAGCACATGAGGAGATCCTTCCGAAGTGGATTGGTGGGTTTTGACGACAAATTTTAACAATAGTGTAAACTTTAAAAAATAATTAAAACACAACTGTTTTGACAAAAATCTTACAAAAATCCAAACTAAACACACCGCCAATCTTACACAACACTCAAATGAGCTTCCTGAGCAATACAGACAATAAATCTGTCGAACGAGCCTTCGGAGGAGTCAAGCCAGCTAATGTACGGACGGACAAGCCGCTCAGTTAATATAGCTGGAGAATGGATATGAATCATGGGCGATGAGAGGTCGTGGGCGACCGATACTTCCTGGGCCACCCACAGGCGGCAGGAATAGCAGAAACCTTTCCAGTTTTACGCCCTTGAACGGCAACCGAACGGCAAGTAATATAGAAGTTCAGATGAGGTTAAGCTGGAGCTTAAGATTACAATGTGTTATTATAATTAATTGCATTAAAGATGCCTTTAGAGATGGATGATGGGAAATCGATAAGTATCGAGATAAGTGAAAGGATTTGGCTACTGCTTATGTTGTTTGCATCAAGTGAAACAGCACAGTTATTCATGCTCATTGTTTTTCAAACTTCATACCAATAAGCATTACGAAGAAACATCTACTCACGTTTATTAACTGCTGTTTATACAACTTTGAAGAGTACGTAGTCATAGGAAGTATATATAATAAATGAGATTATATCAAAACCAATACTGTAGATAGATGCTGCCGTAATTTAGGTTTTATCATTTTACAAATTGATATAGACTTCAGTTAATAAATAAATCTATTTTTACGAGTAAATATAATAACGCATTTTCAACCAGCGATTTACGAATCTTAATTTATATTATACCTATACCCAAAAGAGATCATGCAATTTCTAACGATCACTTTGTTACAACATACAAAACTATGCGGGATTCTAACGAAAATCAATCAAAAACCCTAGCACTCTAGTCTCAAAATTATTAGAAATGGAGAAATGTAAAAGCTTGAGAAAACCGTCTGCATTTATAATCGAAACAGACACTCCGTTGCTGTTATGCTCGTAGCTCTTAATATTTGAGTTTCTAACTTTCTTGTGTTTAAGTCAGAATGCATTCACTTAGCAGATGATTACCATCAAGGGCATTTCGAAAGGGAATTTTCCGTGATACTGTCCGTTTCTTGGAGTGCAGTGAGAAAACGAGACCGCGGCTGAGACTGTGTGCGGGAGTCAGCGAATGAACTACCACTTCATTTTAGTATCTTAAACAAGACAACTGTCCTACCTTCACAGAAATAGTCACCTGAAAGTCCATGATTAAAAAAAACTAGTGCTTCGCCAGTTCGCATTTTACCCTAAATGTTGTACAAATAAGTACAGAAACTAATTAATACCAATTGCATTACTAAACTACAAACTAGAAAAAATTTAAAGTTAACAATCTCGTCCTTTTATCTTTTGTATTAAATAATGGTTCTGAGCCTGCTGGCTTGGCTACTAAAGTTTTCGTCACATTTTTATAATCAAAATTAAACCTCCTCATACAAATGGGCTACCTGCGTTTCCTTTGACAACCAATATTATTTCTTTTCAATATCCGCTTCGTCAGTGAAAAAGGCCACAGCCTAAAGCTTGAAATGGCGAATGCTGAAGATAAGAAGGCTCGCCGCGATAAAACGGTGGACCTGCGCGTTCCGCTGAGAAAGATTTATCTCGTTTCATGAACAGTAACAACGGTTGGATCTCATACTGAAATGAATTTATCCCCGTTTAATGGTAAAGGTTATTAAAGATGTTTTATCAGCAATTGCGTGTACTTCGCAAGAGGATATCAGTGAACATCTTCTCTTTATAGTAATTGCATTGTATATACTAACGAAACAAACCTTTTAGTATTTTTGCACTAGGAAGTCCGATAACACGTCGCATATGCGCTATGTTAACAGACATTCAAACGGCCATATTAAACTTTCTAATCATTCAAAACTGGAACAATAATAAAACAAAGCTGAGCGACATAAACAAAGTCGCCAAATTAGCGCAACAGTAGAAACTATTACATGACACAATGATTTAAATACAATTTGAAACAAGCTGCGCTGCTGTACCGATCGCGCCCGTAAATTCCGCGCTCGTACACATATTAAGAACGGTAGCAAACTCTTGTGTCGACATCATAACGTTATTTATGGTTTCATTTTATCTGTGAACATTTCGCTTGCCGTACCATGCCGGGGTTACTGAAACAATAGGCGTAAGGCCGCGGCGAACAACTGGATCGAGATACCGTTGCCACGAAAAACTCGCGGCCTGAATAAAATCGAAACTTTAAATCCGATGGGTCAACGAGATACGATCCCTTTAAATGGCAAACCATTGGCACCGGAGAAAGGACCGGCTAAAAAACACGAGTGCAAAGATTACTCGATTTATAGCGGCGCGGAAGTGGAAAACGGGACGCTTGAGCACACAGCTTTGATCGTAAATCAGCTGTCGTAGTTAAGTTTTTAAAGCTTCCTACAATTATAAGGAGTCGAATTGATAATGAGCTATGGAGTAATGCAGGTCGCGTCATGATCCGTTATGAATACCAAACCGTTGCAGCCGTCCCTTTAATAGCAACCAGTCATTAACGCTGGACGCCCACTGCATCCGAGGAAATGACATAATGAGTTCTAAAGCTCCGTTCGATCACAATTTCCTTCTTATAGTGTGTTAAAAGTTGTTTTTGCGAGTCCGTAGCCGTCATTAGATAATGTAGCCATAAAGAAAATTGCAGACATTTCACTCCTACGTCCAGGTAAACATTTCCTCGACCGCGGATCTCACCACGAATCATGCATCTGTACCGCGGGGCACAGTTTTAACAACATCTCCGTGTATGCACTTATAGACACGATCATTGATTTCACAAAGATTTATGGGCTATGTTAGTATCAAAAGATATTTTATAAAGATATTCACGAGATTATGGTCGTGATCGAATGCAAAATCAATACAGCAAAGGGATCGTGCTCAAAGTGGGCGTTTAACCTCTGACCGAGGGCGTGCCGCTGCGCGGGCGCACACGGCGCCGGCGCGTCAAACCATCCATCATGGCAGCTAATGCTGCTATCTCAGGCAAATTAAGCTGGTACATACGCCACCGATACAACCGACCAGGTATGTTTGACACTCTTCATGGTTATCACAGTTAAGGTTCACAGATCTACATCCCCGGTCGGTTATAGGTGCCGGAATATGACGTTTACAAATCGTCTAGCGCGAGAACGCCACGGTTTCCAATTTACTTTCCTCGGCAATTCGAATATGACTGACCCCGTCGGTTTTAGAGATCGTGGAATCCTGTTAATGGGATGTACTTTCTGCAAGTAAATTTTCGTCTCCGTTGTTTTTTTAAAGGTAATGTAAGCCCAATCAAAATTGTGAGTTAGGGAATATTTATATTAGTAATTGAGTAAGTTTTTAACTATTTAAACTGTAGATTTCGTAGGTACACATCAAGGTATTCCGCTTTCTAACTAAAACTTACCTAAAAACGCTCCTGGTATTGACAGCAGTGCAACCAGTGTACTCAACAAATCTCCATCTGATAAAATTGACCTGGCCATTAGCACAAGAAAAGCGTTAACATGGCAGGCGACATCGGACTGTTCTCTACTTTTACAAGTTTGCAGATTACCTCACAGCCATTATTGCGTCGACAACTCCTCTATTTCGAAGGGAAAAGTCACTCCAGCTTTGGAGTTGGTGCCTAATGAAGTCGAAAAGCTGCATAGCACTGAAACGGAAAGACAGGCGTACTCGCGACACTTAACGTCAGTCAAGATGACGTGTTGATTACGGGGCGATACAGAACGGGTTTATATCATCGGCAAACGCCAATTACGAACGTAAACAATTACGCAATATCTTTTAGTAGGACAATATGAAGGTGAATGATACCGAATAATGAGGGCGATTAAGATTCGATTTCAGAAAGGCCTTTGACTTTGTAGCGTGTAATGGAGTCGAGTGGAATTGCTGCCAGCGTGTTTACTTTAATTAAACTGCCATTTAAAAAGGTAGATGTAGTATTTTGAAAGCTTTGCATAATGACTTGAAAAACTTAATAACGATGTAGAACCACTGAACGAATTAAAATACGAAATCATAGGATACTTTCAAAACTTTTTACAATGTAATGTAAGTGGTGTGGTTTTCACTGAATAAGTTAAACATGCAGATGATGAGTTTAAAGAATCGGAAGAAATTTCCTTAAGTACGTGATAGGCCAATATTCAGTAATAATTCACGTGCAACGCATCATTATCAAGAGATAAAAGCTACAATTTCGCCATAATTAACAAGGTTAACCTTATTTCCCATATCTGCGGTGAAATCGTCGCATAATCGTCCCATCATAGTAAGTAATCGCTTCCATGTTGCCTTATGTAAGATATTGACAAAAATAAGCGGCAGGCCTCAAGGAGCGAAACATGTGTAGATTGCGAGGCGATACTGATCGGCAATTATAGGCCAATAAGCTGAAGTGCGATGGGGCAGCGGTTTGCGCGTCCGGGATGCCATCTTCCATGTTAAGCTACTTTCTCAATGACGGGTCACACTGGAATACAGTGACCTAGTAAAAATTTCACAAGCTCCTCCGTGATTTGAAAGGCACGATAAAACCCACCAACAGGCATTGGGCTCTCTAGCCCAATGCCTGTTGGTATGGCTCGGTATGGCCTGAACTCCGTATGTGTTGTTCATCGGGATGGAAAGCCCTGAGCACAGCACAGTAGGCTCAATCATAAGCTGATATTCAATTTGTAATTTGTTCGCAACAATATTTGCTTAAAATTATATGTAAAAACTTGAGAGGTGTCAAGGGACACCCGGATGGAACGAAGTTCCTTTCGATTAATTAGTGAAGGAATTGTAATAAATATTTTTTTTTAATTTTTTTTTTAATTTTTTTTTTTTTTATTTTTTTTTTGTCAGGATTCATTATTATTATTATTTTTTATTATTTACAAAAAACCTGTATACACTCAACAAAAATAATCATCGCGACACCACACTGTTCAATGCGAAATAGAAATGAAAATATCTGGCTTGCTTTCTATAAGAGAGAGAAAGAGAGACAGACAGAGAAACATGCGACGCCGCACAGCTTACAATAGCTTACTATAGCAAAAAGTGTCGTGACAACTTTTCGTAAGAATTTTTTCCGTCTTTCCCTTTCACAACGCGCGATAAGGAACTTCGTTCCAATATCATATGTATATAGCTTGCCTAACTCTTAACTGGTCTTTCAATATTTGTAAAAATATTAAGATCGGATGTTGATGACGTAGTTGTCGACATTGAATAGGGCTAAACAGAGTACAGAAAACATGAAAAAGGTTTAGTTTCACATTTCTTAAGGGATTTGTAATTCAATATTCCTGCACCAAGCCTATTGCAAAAAAATTGCAGAGTCGATCAGGGTGTGGACAGCGAGCGGTTACTTGACGGATCTCAGCAGCATACCGAGCCTGGAGGCAAGGTATAACTCAGCAGCGGTACTATCGATAATGCATACGTATCGGCCATCGACGGCGATCGGTAATGAAGAAATCTATTAGTCTGTCGTGCGCCTCCGGGGGACGACTTGAGGCTGCCGCGATGGAAACGGGGCTGTAATCGAGGACTAAGATTAAAAGGGACATGATGGATCTACCTTTTATGAATTCCTATTGGCATTAAACGGAAATAATTGTATTTTCGTTCCAATATTACGTTTCATTAAGAAATAAGCAATATTTTTTGTTTTGTGTACATAACGAAAAGGTTAAATAAACATTGTTTGTTTAATATCGACATAAGAATATAGTTTCGCGTCTCACTAGGTAATATAACGTTCATTTACTTGTTAGTTTTATGCATGTTATGTAGATATACGTACGATGTATTATTTAATGCATTGTACATAGTTCTTTGTTACATGCCAAAACATTCTGAGTATCTGTTTTTTTTGTCTTATTTGACGCCAATTACTTATTTGGTTGCTTGAAAAAAAAAACGTTTTAGTTAAAGCGATAAGATAAATACATAGTAAGCTGTGTTATATCTGAAAGTTTTCAATGCTATGCTTTCCGGTGGTGCAATAAAACTATATGTCTGTTTGTAACGAATAAGTGTAACGATTGACATGACTAAACTTTCGCCTTTATTGACATATAGTTATATATCAATAACTACTAGTGCACAAACACATACCTTAAACAGCTCTAATCTACGTCATCGTAAACATGACAAAGTGTCTATCTAGCCAGTAGTACTTCATAGACACATTGACGGATCTGACAGACCAATGAACATAATATCAAGAGCCTTAAATGGCGAATATCGATTTATAAAGCCTTACGATACATCAATGCAGATTCGATCGGTCCCATTCGAGTCACGAGAGCTGTATATTCTGTGATAGTGGCTAATCCTTTCTTACATCGATGTTACTGCTAGCGACTTAACGAAACTACTGTTTCTGAATAACAACTTAATAAAATACTTTATATGTACTTATAAGACAGTGCATTATAAGTACTGGTTATTAAAATTAAATGTTTTTATGAATTTCTAACTTCGTCACGTTAAATATTCTTTTTATACAAAAATATTTACTAATGTTTTAAATTAACGCCCTCTTTATCCCGTACTTAATAGGAGCTAGTGTTCGGAATGCTATTATCACACTAGATGTGCGACAAAATGTACCTACTTGTCTTGGCTTTCTCTTTATTTTATATCTTTGTTTTAAACCATTGATAATACTTTTGTTGCAACACTATCAAACATGAACAAAAAATAAATAATTTACAAAGATACAATTTGGCGGTCTTATCGCTTTCAAGCGATTTCTTCCAGACAACCAGTCGGATGGAGAGAGCTAATAAACTGTAAGGTCAGAGGTGAAACTATTAAAACATACTGAAATAATCTGTATTTTATAATTGTTAAAAATTATAATAACGATAAATACATAATATAATGATAAAGGGCCATAAACCACCAAGCGGGCCCAGTGCGGATTGGTGGTTTTTAACGTTTCTAATGCAGCCGGGACCAACGGCTTAACGTGCCTTCCGAAGCACGGAAGAGCTCGAGATAATACTTTTTTGGTCATCCATCCGATGACCGGCCTTCGCGATAGTTGCTTAACTTCAGAAGTCGCATACCGAGCACGTTAATCGCTGCGCCACGAGCTCCGTACATTATAAAAGTACAACTAATATAGCTACACTACATCACGACATCGCCTTGTGTGCAGCAATAAATATAAGGGTAACTCAAAATAAAACAAGCAATAGTACGCCAAGTGTTGTATATTGCGTTAACTCTTCCTGGTCGTAAAAAACGGTTGGATTGTAAATTTTAAGAACCAATTAGCTACAATGTAAGCGTACGTACGAGTAGCTACATATTGGGCACTGAGCAGGCGTGGCGAGGGCCTTGTAATATTAATCGATATTTATTTACTATTGATTTATAGCTTTTTACGCTTTCGGTAATTTTATGACAGCGTATTGTTCGTAATGGTAAAAAACAATTGGCAACAATTTAAAAAAAAAACATGTGAATAATAATATATTGATATGAGAAATCACGTTGTTATTTCTTTTATGGTTACCGGAAACAACAATGGTACGACACAAATAGCTTAAGCAATTGTGTTGTTTATTATTATTATTGTAATTAAAAAAATAACAACAAAATATGACACGGCAGGCGGTCATATAATAATAAAAGTATACATTTGAAAAATAAAATAAATTTTCCTAATAAATACAAATATAAAATTAAATATTCCGTAATTTATATTTATATATTTTTTTTTACATATTCATAGCCATAGCCACGGCCCGACATGGAATTGTCCCGGACTCGGTAAGTTCCGATCTGGCAACCTTAGTTGTAGGTGATAACAAAATTGTAGAAATATGAATCGATTATTACTGTTGTTGATAGTCCGAAGCTACTTACAGCTTTTGTTTGGAAGTAAAGCTTTTTTAAGTCCGCCTGGTTAGCTACGTACTATCGTCTTCATCTGTCGCTATAGTAGCATTGTTGCGTGCCGACAGTTAGTGTAGGAACATACTATGCCGAAATTACGCGACCGTAGTTCGGCGTTTTCGGCCTCAGAGGTTGAAGGATGTACGCTATAACGCAACGTAATGTCGGTATTATGTGTCGTCAGTAATTCAAATAGCATTGCAGGCGTAATTATGCGGAACTTCAGTCGCGTACCTTAGGCATAGTGTGCTTTTACACTTAGAGATAAGATAGTCAGAGAGAAGATAGATAGTAGATAGTGCCTCAGTAGTTAAGAATTCGTGTTGTTATATAGTTTCCAGGTTCGGTCTTATCGTCACTTACCACCAGGTGAGGTAGGCCAGGCACTTCCTCATTGTAAAAAAAAAATCTTTAGGCACGAATTTTCATTCCGGAAATATCTTCTGGATTTGTTGCAAGACAAGCCATCATTCTATAATTTGAATTATCCTCGTTTGCCCTAGGAAACACTGCTTCAATGGCATGTTCTCGTTTCCGTTAATGCGTTCAAATGGATACAGAGAACAAACGGGTGAAATCTTCTATATACGCGTATATATTATATATTATAAATAATAATGAATGTTGCTAAGCGCAAAACTCGAGAACGGATTTGGATGAAACTTTGCACATAGACAGACCATAACCCGGACTAGGGCATGGATACTTTTTATTCCGGTAACAGGTTCCTGTGAGATAGTGTAGACTTCGCGAACGAAGTCGCGGGCGACCGCTAGTGGTGAATAAAACTTGTAGTCAGTCCTCAGCTGAACCGACGCTTATTTAAAAAATAATAAACTCTATACTTACCAAATTGTAATTACCCCGAAAATTCTTGCGTAAAGCTGTTGGCCCATATTTATAAAGAGCATTTTGTTTTAGTTTAATTTTTAAAGATTCTATATATTTCTCATATTTATAAGAAGCATTTGGTTTTAGTGTACTTTACCTTAATAAACATAAAATTGTTACTTTCCCTGAACAGCACTAGAAAGTTGCTATATTTCATAACGTCGAATCCATTAATAAATGGCCTGTTATAGGTCAGTGAGAGCTGGCATCCGTTTGAGAGGATTAGACGCGAATTAAATACTGATTCATTCGATATTTCACCCGATACTTGCGACTTGGCGCAAATACATAGCAATTTTAATCTCTTTAGATTCCTTTAAATTAATATTTATTATGCTGTGTGCTTAAAAAATAGTTATATATCATATGACACGATGACAGACCTCGTAAAACTTTAAAGCGTTTTCATGAACATGGATTTCAATAAAGCGATACTTACTTGCTCTAAACTTAAACCGTACTATACATTTATATGCTGTATCTTGTAATATAAAAACAGTACCGAAGCGTTTTATTATTATTAAACCTTTTTTCAAAATTTAATCAAAGCGATGTCTTGCATCGTTACATATCGTAAAAATATACTATTCGAGGAAAGTATAATTTAATTAATATAAACAATGGAGAAGCGATTTGTCTTTATTTGACCTAACGGTATGAGATCCGATACCGATATGGCTGAAGATGAAAACGCAAATTAAAATGAAAATTGTAACCAAAGTCCAAATAAGTTATCGTACCTACTTCTAACTGTACACAACCATACAAAAAACATTGTTGTTGTGGCAATAGCCAGGCGGACTAAACACAAGCCTTACCAACTACAAGTCGGGTAGAATAAGTAACTTAAATTGATGCAACAAAATACTGAAACGTTCAGCTACTTCTGATGTTGATTGTCCACCATAAACATTTCACGACTCCATAGACAATGAAATAAATCTTGAGTTAGATGCGCTCTGATTGCCGTTACAGGACCAATAATTCAATATTGCAGAAAATGCCTGCGATTAAATACAAATTATGGGAACGCGCAAGACTCACGAACTGCTTTCTATTTTCGACCATTTGTGTTATTTAATAAATAATACAATACCGAAATCCGTGAGCGGACAGTCCAGGATGTCAGCGAGCTGATTTTGAAGCTCTGTTATTGTTTTTACTATCTGTAATGTTATCCTATTTATTATGAAAGGAGCATATTAACCCTACAACAGGCTGGATAAAAAACGAGCTACAGATATTAGAAAAATTACAAAATGGGACGCTGTTGAAACAAAGGTTAACACATTGAAGTGGAGGTAGACAGGACATATGTTCAGGGAGCCAGTACCAAAATGGACTAAAGAGTTTTCAAACAGGACTCCCCGACAAAATACGAAGAGAAAAAGAGGCAGACAACACCAAAGATGGTCAGATGACCTAAAAAAGATTGCTGGCCCAAATAGGGATGCCTGTAGGTCGTTGGAGGAGGCCTTCCTGTCCAAAGACACGCTGCACGGGAAACTATTTTAATATACATTTATTTAGTTTCATAATAATATAATTTGTTAATTAAAATTACATTTCTCTGTCAGCTAATAAAAGGCTTTGAAATTGAAATTGTATGTTACCCTATTAAAGCAATAAAATTTCTGATTCTGATTCTCAAGTGGAGTTGGGCAGGACACTTAACCTCTCTGGCGGGCCGCTGCTGGGGTGAACATATGGAGATTGTCCAACCGATGGATCTGGTGGAACATTCTCCGGATCACCTTGGCAGCATGTGAGAGGATATGCTAGGGTTTATAGTGGGTATGCCCCCTTCTCCCGAATCGTTATCTTCGTATGATGGATGTTACGTTACCTGATTCTTAACGGTACTGGCACTGTTACAAAGACTTTACGTTGCACGTGCAAATCTGAATACGGAAAGAAAGAGCAACGTTTTCAGAGACAGAGGTCGACGTCCAACATTGAAGTTATCTTAATATTGACCTCAGATACTCTCTTATAATAACAATGCACCGCCCATCAATACAAGAATTGCCCAAGAGCCCTTGGAAAAAAAACACATTATACAACTTTACAAGCAGTGAATTAAAAACGCTGTCGGTAAAACAATCGTTGCCTCCGTGAATGGTAAAAAAATCAATACACCGATCGATTATATTCATGAGGGCATAATAGTTCATTACCATTATGTTTATGACATGGTCCTCTCGAGTTTTGTAATGATTGATGGGGCACGAAACTTTATAAGAACAGAAAATAATTCATGAATACCTACCTAGTTGCCAGATATTGTCATCAAAATTGCATCAGTGACAACTTTTTACATGTGTTCTCATGAATTTTATTCTTAATTATTCTGATGGCTATCATTTTCATCGTCGTGTTCAATATTCCACATTTTTTGACTGGAAAAAGAACTAGGTACTTCGTGATTTTTATAAAACGGCAATAATTAAGTTTTTTTTTATATTAGAAGGAGGCAAACGAGTAGGCGGGTCACCTGATGGGAAGCAATCACCGCCCGTTTCTTGAAGACCCCTAAGTCCTATTGGTCCGGAAATACCGCCGCCGAGAGCTGGTTCCACAGTACTGTAAGTTCGTGGTAAAAAATTACGTGAGAAACGCACAGCAGTAGAAGAAATGATATAAAGGCATAAAAATACATGTAAGTAGATTATTTTGTTTCGTACATCGTCAAAAAGTTAATTACTTTTCTTTTACAATATATGGAAATGCTCTTCACCTGGATAATAAACTATAAGCTATCTTATATCTAACTATTGGAATTTAATAATGTCCTTACATCGAGACTTAAACAAGATGGTGGTATCTCAGGAAGACTTTTAAGAGCGTTTACGCCGCACACTAGCGCCACTAATGAAAAAAAAACATATCTAGTAATTAGAGATAGAAAATCAAATTATGCTCAACAAAGTATTTGAATGAAGTAATTTAGCATTTTTACGTCACCTAATAAACACCTCATATGTTATGGTTTAGTTAAATAAGACGTTACGGCCACTTTTATCTATAACGCCATATTAAACTAAACCATAACATGTCAGGTGTTCATTAGGTGACGTAAAAATGCTAAATTACTTCATTCAGATAGTTTGTTGAGCATAATTTGATTTTCTATCTCTAATTACTAGATATGTTTTTTTTTTCATTGGCGGCGCTAGAGTGCGGCGTAAACGCTCTTAACAAGCAACAACAAACCAAGCTCAATCTACCGTTGGACATCGTACTCGGGACCTCAATGTCTAAGACGGGCTTACCACTAGACCACAAGGTGGTTAGAAAACATAGTCTTTAACTTTTTGCCCTACGCTTCAATATTTTAAAATTATGGTATTCGCAAGGCTCTAATCACGGAAACTGATCAACATGTTTCCAGTCCGGTGACTCGGAAGTATTTGTGGCTTGTCAGCTCCAATTAATTGGATGTAAACACGGTAGGTACACCGAGTCGAAAGAGATGGCGGTTGACCGTAACTACGTCAGACTAGATTTTTTTAACGCAACAACAAAACGACTGCTAGACCTAAAGATACGATCAGCTCTTTTTGCGTAAAACGGAACGCACCCAATTTAAATAAAAAAACGGTAGGTAGGTATACAAGTTACTAACTAATTATGAGACAACCAACACTTTAGTCTCCCTGTGACATATCATTGTGTAAAATAAACGCGAGCTGATCAGTTTCATATCAAAGTGACGTTCACGTAAACTTCATAAAAGACTTTAGAGAAAACTATAATACGGTGTCCCATATATTAATTATGCTAACTTACAGTTTACTTACTTACTTACTAACAAGAACTGAGGCCTCGTCAATGTGGTACGTCCACAACGGTTCTGGCTCGTCACTGACGGTTCTTTTCTTTTGGAACTTGGCAAAGCTATCGTCGTCGTCTCGATCTTTGTGTACGCCTTTTCACTCTTTGAGCATTAGGATTGCATGCAGGAATCGAGTCATAGTGAGGGCGACTGAGTATAACGGCAGGCATGGCTGTAACGTCCCGAGCTTCTATCCTCTGGCGATGGCGGGCGGAACTCGATGCTCGCCATTCGTGATATCGTGCCATCCCCGTGACAGAATAGGGATGATACCTTTTTTTTACTGGAGTTTTCTCCAGCGTTTTCGCTTCGTGCTTACCTCTGCGTCCGGGGAGACGCCAGATGGGAGTCTCTTCCCGATTCCCCATGGCCCCAACCTAAGTCCCTAAGGGCTCGGCAGGGCAAGGGAGGTATACCCACAAAAAACTCAAGTACTTTCCCTCTCTGCCAACAGGATTTGATAATCCTTTGATAACCTGGTAAGTTGATACCTACCAGGTTTTTAGTGGGAAGACTGCCCCTCTTCTGGTCGAGTTTTTAGTAGCTGGACGAGGGAAAAGAAGGAGAGTTCCCACATAGCCCGAAGTCGCCTCTAGGTCCGATGTACGCGCAAAGCATTAAGGCTAAGCGTATGCTGAGACACAGGCGATGCAGCTCCGCGCAGTGCAGAGCAGAGCAGATTTTGTAATGCATGGTCATGCCGAGAACTGCGTAAGCTGCGGCGCTACCTGCGACGCAGACATGTGTATGCCCTGCGCTGCGTCTCGTTGTAAAGCCGGCACAGATTTCTGCGCGACGCGTGCGTGTCGACACATGTTTTCTTACCATTTTATTATAATTTTGTATAATGACAGAACAATTTAACAGAACTCTAAAGTAGCAACAACTCACATTATCAGACTCTGACATTGACATAGACAACTCATGTGTACCGTGTTGTGTCACTTACCTGCGTCGCAGCATGCGTTCGCGGCCTATGTCTGCCCTAACTGCCCTGCCCCACAAAAACTGCACTGTGCTGTGCTGCGTCACCTGCGTCTCAGCATACGTTTAGCCTTAGCCTTCGTGGTAGCGCTGTGATGAACGCTTTCACTTCTTGGGCTTCACTGGCTGCTTTTCATCAGGCAGGGTGAAGCCATTATGGCGTGTCACAATAAAAAAAAAAAAAAAAAGGTTATGGCTTTTACGTGCGTGCGACATCCCGCTATGAACCAGAAATCCACTCGACGATACGCATCGCAAGACGCTGGTTCTCGTGACCGAGGCCTGGTGGTTCATCGCGTAGACACAGTGAATGTGTGAGACGAGCTCAGCCGTCACGGATGGTACAATTTGCGATTCGGCTCGCCTGTCGCACGTGGGCGTCGCGTTCATCTGTATGAGGCCCGTGACCGCTATAGTTCAGGGGACTGCAAGGTTACCTTCTACGCCTTCTACCATAAGGGAAGCTGGGTCTCCAATTTGTTTGAAAGTTTTTGTATGGTTTGTATAAATAGAACATAAGACAGGTCTTGGCACCCTTTACTTTATAATAGCAAATAAGGCAATTTATACACCTTTACACAAACCCGCCAAAGTAATCGATTATACTTGCGGTATTCTAAATTAATATTACCTGAAATTCATTTATCGCAATAAAATAAGTACCTACTACTGCACTCCTAGTACGAGCCAATAACTATTAAAGGGTAATTCAATCATGTATACTAGGTAATTAGGTGATGATGATGATGATGATGAAATGCTGTGATCATCAGGGATTTAGGGCTCGCAGTATGGACTTCCATGCGTCGCGGTCTTTTGCTGTGGCTTTGAGGTCCCGCCAGTCGCAACCAATCGCTGCGATCTCATTCTCGACCGACCGTGTTGTGCGGTAATGTATAGGTACTAGGTAAATGTAAAAAAAACAAAAACCGTTCATACCAGATTGCTTTTATGTTACTGACCATGAAGATGCTTTAACAATGCATTTAAATGTTCTTCAATTTAACCCATTCTAAACTGTGTATAAAGAAAAATTCTTGCAATTACCAATCATAAGGTCGAACTGATGTAGTATTGCTTCCTTATTTGCAATATTTGCAAAAACTAATAAGCACATTCATAGCTAATTGAAACCGATTTTGAGATCACGCTTCGTAGCACCGGAATATTTGTTCAAATTAATTATTATAATTATGCTGCATAAGGCGCGCTTTACAGTGCAAGATAGGCAGTAAAACATAAATAGCTTGAATCGATCGATGAAGATTGCAAGTGGCCTCTGGATGCGAGCAGCACAAATCCGATCGTTTTCGAGATCCTTGGGGGAGGCTTTTCTTAAACAGTGGGGGTCTATTGGCTGAGATGATGATGATCTAAAGTTTAATTATTAAAAAGGCGTATAAAAATAAGAAAAGTAAAAATAGGATTTAAGGCTGAGATTTGGAGGATTAGATGACCATGATGGGTATACCAACTGGTATTTTGGCATCCACACTATATTTTCTTCTAAAATTAAAGTACAGTAGCATTTTTAAGCAATATTATATTTGAAGTTAATTAATAATTTCATGATAACGTTACATTTTAGTTTTAGTTAAGCAAATCATACTTCATAGATGGATATTTGGCATACACATTGCTATATTCAATTAGTAAAATTTGAACTACCACAAACTCGACTTGTCTTAGCAAGTGGGTCGTTTTTTTAATATTTAATTTATAAATATTCACAGTTTTAATAATAATCATATTTATTTCGATCGAATCGGAGTTTTGTTAGCTTACATCATCATCAGCTCATTTTATGTCCCCACTGCTGGGGCACGAGCCTTCCCCATGAATGGATAGGGAGAACGGGCTATAAACCACCACGCGGGCCCAGTGCGTATTGGTAGTTGTTAACGACTGCAGTCGGGCGGGACCAATGGCTTTATTACGTGTCTTCCGAAGCACGGAGGTTGTTAGCATTGTCTTTAAAGAAAAAGTTTGTCACTGGACAACCAGCTTCTCACTCGTCAAATTCATTACGCAACGAATCTCACACATCGCTCTGATCCGACCCGACCCGATATTCGATTTCGATTCCGATTGCCGGCGCATTATCGTTCGTTATGACAGCAATCAAAGCCACATCGCATAATTGATGATAACGATCTGGCTGGCAAAGGACTTAAATTTAGCATTAAATTGTCGATGGTAAACAAAACACATTTTATTAAAAAAAAAAACTATAATTAGTCAACACACGTTGCTTATAACAGGAAATAACAGGAAAAATGTATGATACCCCTTCGCCTATATGGAGCAAAGATATACACAGGGTTAGATTTGGGGAGCGAGGATCAGGCTCAGTGGGATGCATTGGTGGAGGCCTATGTCTAGCAGTGCACTGACCCAGGCTGATTATGATGATGATGATGATGAAAACACCTTGATATTTAGCATTATCGTTAAATTCTGCATATAAACAAAAGGACAACCAAAAAAAAATTTTTTTGACATTACATGGTGCGCCATTTCGCTGTTCATTGCGTTATTTTTATAACCGTTGCCTAGGACTACCGTATTATAACGAGCAATGAAATAGAAACTTGCTTGGTGCGTCGAAAGACACTCGTGCTTGTGGCCGAAGCCTTACGCGGTTGTAGGTTCATCGTGGCGACCTATCAGGTGCGTAGGAGTTGAATTTACCCGCACATTTGCCGTGGAAACTTCTGTCATGGCGATTTCTCTTCACGCTCAATTTGTTAATGCTGGGAAATTGTTGATAGCGATGTCATGACATGAGATTAGATGTTCAATTATTTACATGGCAAGATGTTGCATTGATTGTTGGTAAGTTAATAGAATTGTACGAGTTTCATTTTGCCCTTAGATCGCTGAGTGCAATTTTATTTTACTATTACGATCATGTTTAAGTTCGCTGCTATGAGTACTTAAGACTATTATAATTGAATCGAAGTAGAGCCTCCTATCATGTGACGATCTCATACAAACTACAGTTATTAAACACAATATAACAGTGACAAAATGCGCATTGGAGTCACTAGTTGGTGATTTGCTCGTAAGTAAAAACGATTTAAAGCGGCCTGTGAAGTGCAATAACTAAAATTGATTCACTATTATTAAAAAAAATTGCCGATGACAAAAGAAAACAAATAACTTATAGTTAGTTGTGTTATTTAGCAACCGCTGAATATAGCTATACCACAACATTTTATTTGTTTTTAAGGGCACAGAGCTAAAATATTATTGTTAAAATTGACGTTTTTTCCTCACTTATTAATAGGTGTATTGCTTCTAAAAGTCAATGCCGGTTGTTAATATTAATATACACCTTTAATTAGGACTATGTTACTTAGGCTTCAGTAATAACAATGATTATTAATTTTGTGTCTTTATCGCCCAATTTCTTTTTTAATTGACTACTTTTTTTGTTCGCGGAACTGTCTTTTTGTTTCATTGTAGCTTTGAAGGGACTTGATTTTTTTTCTTTTTAATGTTTGCTATATTTGGCTAGTGAAACAAACATACTACTCTACAATTTTGATAGTGTTAACATAAATAGATGCTAAGAAAATTTTAAAAAACGTTAGTATGAAAAATAAAATTTTATAAAAAAATTTCATACAAAACGTCAATTTCATAGGTTCACACAACAAATGCTACCTTCATTGCTGTAACATCAAAAAACGTTGACACTTGTAGTAGATAACCAGGACAATAAGCCTTCCCACCATCCAATCCATGCGCAATATATATCTACCCTCACAGGGAATCAAATTCCGGACCTCTGATTCTGGGACCGGTGGTGGTCAAACAACAGAGTTAATTTTTACTATTTATTTTCAAGTGCTAATAGCTGCACTGAAGCTAAATTAAATATTTATAAAATTTATAAAATACAGTGAAAAAAAAATAGTCATAGCCATAGCATTGCCATCGATTGCAATGACCGTTGGATAGATGGCGCACTGTGCCGCTATTAGCACTCAAAACATTAAAAAAAGCAGTGACAAAATTACAGCGCATACGTCAGCCTTCCCGGTAGCATAGCGGTCAATGCAGCCGCCCGGATTGTGGAAGACCCAGGATCGATTCCTAGCTGGGTCGGGTAGGCGTTTAATTTTTTTACTGTATTTTATAAATTTTATAAATATTTAACAGAGTTAAGGCACAGGTCACTGAGACGACGGCGACGCCTACTGAAAGTAGTAGCTTTCAGTGTGAATTGATAAAGCTAATACACTTCCTACGATCTCATCCGAATCCGAAACCTTCGGAGAATCTTAGGGAACGGGAAGACGCTGACGTGATGCCATTCCCTTTAGAAACCCTATGACGGTGATTCGATCACACGGCTAGAGGAATCTAAGTTTCTCGCCGCTCCCAATAAGTCCGAGAACACTGCAAAGGCCGTTTAAGGCCAACAGCAAAGTCACTCAAAAAAATACACTTCTTTAGACCAAACAGCGTCATCACATATTGCGTGCAGAAGGCAAATATATGTTGTTATTACCATATCAAAGGGTTTCCCCACACACGCTTCTTTGTGTACGTTATTCGTGATCATCATATGACGTGCTGTAAAAAAAGTTATATTTGCATAACCATTAATCATTCCGACTGTTCCCATTGTCATACGTCATTAGTAAGCAATCTGGTGCGTCTTTATTTGTATTTGCCGATGTAGTAATGTATCTATATTAAAACAAATAAAAATTGTATAATAAACAGATAAAATAATAAACCAGAAAACGGTTTCGTATCCTAAAATAAAATTGATGGCTCGGGCGATGCTATAATTTATAGTGGATTGTATTTTTTTTAATGGCGTTATACTAGGCGAGGTTTCGGACTGCGAGGGATGGCAACGAGGGCAATGGGTAAACAGTTCGATGGAGAAAAAAGAGAGGAAATATCTTAATCAGCAAGCGGCAGTAGGCATCACGTGTCCGGCAGGCGGGCCAGCATTCTGAACCGGCACCAGGTTGGTGGCCGGTGGATGAACTTGGCTGGAACACGGACCTGGACCACCAACGCGTAGTCTCTCCTGGTTTTTAACACTCCTAACGCGGTAATAGCTATCAGATTACCAAAATGAAGATCTCTAAGCGCGAGCGGTCATCTTTTCAAAACTCTGTCGTTGCACTAATTTTCGAATACACCCGCAGCGAGCTCGTCGGCGTGCGGCGTTTTATATAGTGCGTCTTGCTCTTGTGCACGAGGAAGGTATGTATTGGAGGGAGATAGGTAAAAAGGAAGCTAGTACAACGCCAATCAAAACTACTTTTATCAAATATGAAAATATTACAATAGCAAAAAATGCATGTAACTATTTTTGCACGGTAAATTTAAAAGTCACAAACTGGCGCAACCAAATTTATAAATATATATAGCTGAAGAACTACTCCCGTATAAACGGAGTATAAGCTTCAAATAGATATTCCGTGTTTGGTCTCTTTTATTCTCTTTTGTTCTTTGGTCTGTTTTATTGCAAACAACTTTACATGACGGGAACAATCCACGGAATATCTATTCCAAGCTTATTCTCTGTTAATAAGTACGGGGTCTTGCTAAGGGTACTCCAAAAAAAAACAACTTTCTGGTCCTTACTTCATTTTATGTTTTGTTATGTATATTTCTCGTATTACAACTAATACTGATATGTACTGATTCATTTGCTCATTAGTTAATAAACATAACATAAACATATAACACATTCAAATAGAATTTGAAAAGTCAAAAAATACTTTTTACTTATTCGCAATAAGTCGTCAACGAATATAATGAAAAATGGTGTTGATATAAGCTAACTCATTTAAAACAAAAACCAATTTTCTCTTTCTAAAACTAAATTTATTTTTAATATTCTATTTTATGATATAAATTTATACAACGTTACTCAACGGTCGAGTTCAAGCTTACCGAAGATTCCGAGAAACAAGTATCAGTAGGTTAGCAAAAATAAAATAGCCACCTAAAAATAAAATTATCATTTCTTCGTAATTAATTACTTTGCTTTAAATAAAATGGAATAAAAAAAATCGTTTTGCCACAACGGAAACGCACATTTCAGCGCGCCCGTCAGTCATGCGCGCGCGCAGCGTGGGCGGCAATTGTGCGTTGACATTGGAAAGTGGTCGCGTAAACATTATAGCTAATTTATACGGCGCGAACTGACGCGTTGGCTACGATAACTACGCATGGACGCGTGAGGCATGCGCCGATGAATGAAACGACTGCTTAATGGAAAAGCTATTTCCTAGATACCTAGATATTTTAGCAGAAGCCCTGACTGCCTGAAGAGCAATCACACATCCTAAACAGCTGGACCTAGAAGGCTGGAACTTGGCAGGCAGATGTCCCTTTCATGAGACGTAGACAAAAGATAAGACAGGATATTTCAGAATTCGTTCAGGATACGGAGGTTACGAAGGATACAGATGTTAATGTGGGCGGAGACGTGGCCGGTCGCTACATAGGTACTTAGGACTTCGTATTTGTCTAAAAAGAAACATTATACTTAGCTGATAAACAAAATTAAAGTCTCAACTTTGTCATTATTGTTACATGCTCAGGAAAAACCGGACAAGTGTATGTATGGGTACATTTTATGTAGTTCAGGAATCGAGTCTTGAACTTTTCCCTAAATTCAGTTTCGAAGGTATTTCTTTTTTCATTCTTCGTCATAAATCGAAAACTATACAACATAAAAATAATTAAAAATCTGTTTAAGCTTATGCAAATGAAGCCCTTCCGTATGGAAGACAAATGACCCAAATGACACGGATAACTTCTTGAAAATTTGGACCCCCATTCCTTGCATAAAGACCCTGTTTTTTTGTGATTTTATTTAATATGTATAGTTTTCAGATTTGTTCCTGTCCTTGTAGTATAAGACGATATTACTTGCCAAATTTCATAGTTCTAGGTCAACGGCAAGTACCCTATGAATTTTGTTTCCCTTGAGTGTTGAAATATACGTTTTTTGCGACATAAACGGCCGTATCTTTTTTTTTTTCGTTAACTTAGAAGTTTGATTTTTTGTGAATCGTCCGTCAATACCCCTAAAGCGATTAAAATACACATCCTTGTTTTTTTTTTAAATATATATACACATGCAAAAAATTGCATGTAGTGTATTTTGCATTTTTATTAATAATATTTTAAATAATAAACCCGTCCTGATATTATGCAAAAGAAATGGTTAATCGTCAGCGTTCTCGAACATACTTACCCCTTAATCAGTGATATATCTCTCTAAGCTTTAGTGACCGATACTGTAAAGTCCTTACATTTTGTACATTTTGTAGTAATGTAACCATGAATCAGCTGCAGTCAGAGCCCCGCGGCGGACACGCCCTTCGCACTTTCAGCAACCGCTAACTTATGAGCAAACTAAGTATTCATGTATCGAAACACAATTCGATAAACGAATACTCTCCTTAGCCTTGGTTCACTTGTCTGATCTAGCGTGGTCGTTTTCCAAGTGGATTAGGTCCCGCGAGTGCCAATTTAGCCTTCTGCTTTCGGAGTTTGGTCCTCCAGGGTTAGTGGGGATCCCCTCCGTCTCACCCTCCGAGCCGAGACTTCCTGGCAGCTTACTTGGGGCTTCTTCTCTTGTCAATTGGACGTGGAAAGGCGGACAAGTGAATCCCACATAAATGTCAGGCCACCTCAAGGTTAGATACTCGTAATGAGTTCCCCTGGGTCAAAAAAAAGGTACTTGTGTGACAACATTGAACGCTTTTGTGTTCTAGCATAAAAAGCCCCGGTCTCCGGCTCGGATATCCTGTAATCGATTTCCAGCGAAGGATATTTATGGGTATGTATTATTAGAGAGACGGTTTGGTGGTGGCGCTGCTTGTGTCTGACTGCCTGTCCTATTTAAATACCATGTTGCCATAACAGCAATGTTAGCACAGTATTGTTGTGTTAAGAAGTTTTTAGTATATCTAGATAAGTCAAAGTGTTCTTCCACTATTTACTAGTAACAAATAAATTGTAACATAACAAAATGTCAAGAAAATCAATGGAAAAGAAAGAAAATTCGGCAAATGAATACGCACCTATTGTAAATAATTGACGATAAAAGTAGTTATAAAACAATAAATGCGGGTAAGCCGCTATGAAAATTTCATTGTAGCTCTTATACTAAACCATCAATTCTCACTTGACAAAGAAACAAAACATGAACAACCTATAATGTAAACCCTATTTGAAATACTGTAGACACTACAGTCATCGATGCTTGTATGACAAACACTTTAGTTTACCAACTATCAAAGCTCACATCTGCAAACCCAATAACGGCAGGGATAAGCAGAATGCAATCTGGCCACCACGCCCGCAGCCGCAGCCGTCAGCAACGACGAATTATGGCCGAAGGAATTACAAAGATCTCGATGCACTTTCTAAGACCTGCGCCTGCGCACTGGGCGGAGGTAATAAGCTATTTTTCAATTGCATGCCAGCCAACGATTCGGCGCCTTTCTACGAATGCTTTCGCCACGGACAACACTGTGTTGACGCGAAATTATGTGTCCATTTCCTTGTTTCCAGGGTAGTGTTTTGTTTTTTACTGTTTTCATCTTATGTCGTTGTTAGACTGATATTGAAATGTAAAGACATCCTGATTGGCACTTAAACGTCCTATTTCTAGGCAGTGGGCACATGCCTATCTACATCTATCTAATACCTTTAAACGTGCAATTCTTGTAAATATGTACATTAATATAATCTGAATCTCGGAAACGGCTCCAACTATTTTCATGAATTTTAGTATGCAGGGGGTTTCGGGGGCGATAAATCGATCTAGTTAGGTTTAATTTTTAGAAAACGTCGTTTTATCTGTGTTTTTAGGCAAAACTGCTACAATATCATTAGAATACGAAGGTAAATTTCGCCACCATCTACAAGGTTATAATAATAGCTCAGGTGGGAAATGGGGCGGTCCCCAAACCAGAAGACCCCGGTTCGAGTCTAGATGATTATTTTATTATTATGTGTTGTTTTATTTTTTATTAATTTTAATATTTTTTTATTATTTTGTCGGTAAGATCGAAAAATATTATTCATATTTCATCAGTATGTAATTCGTATCTAAATATAATTTCTAAAAAACTTGATTATATTAGTAAATTCAGCTTCAAATCCACTACGCTAACCCAAAGAGTGGAACTTAAGGCAGATTAATTTATCATTTGAAGGATTATGTTTACGAAACTAACCTGACAATGAATTAATTAATGGCTAAGCGTTTAGCATTTAGCCAATTTCAACTGTTTTTTATTATTAGTGGTAAGGGTACAATTGTACGGTAGATAGAAATTAAAATGGAGTCTCACAACACGGGTTACTACGGGAAGAACTCGGGTAAAACTCCGACAAATTGTTTCATTGCATTTGGATGACACGAAACATTAAGTAACATATTATTGAACAAGTTTGATATCCAACGTTAAAAGACGAGTAGAATTTATTGTAATAATTTGAATTACTAATAAATCCTGGAAGTCAATTTGAAAACGAACATTTCTCGCCACAATCGTTTAATTAATTTCAGCTGAAACCGATTGGGCAATAACTGCACTCGCTGCAGTTACAAAAGCTGATCGGGTCGAGACAGACCGTGGGTGTATTCCTTGTGGCACAATATACAATTAAAAGTTCAATGACCTGGCTCATGTTAACTAGTCGATATAAGCCATCTATAGTGACAACCTATCAGATAGTAATGTATTGAATACGCAACCCACGCGAACGCGAACTGCATCATTCTTGTTTATTAATACGCTCCAGTCGAATCTATTACTTTGATATCATGTCAATTTAAATGCCATTTTATAAATAAACGTGAATATTTGCATACATAGATCTATCATAGATGAGAGAATAGGCAAAGATGGACAAAAGGTTTTCTAGGTAAAATTCTGCATTAGATTTGATGACAAATTATATAAAAGTTCAAAAACTAACATGAACAAAAGTAGATTCCACGATAATACGAATAATAGGGTCAAAAGTAGCTTGGCAAGCTGTAAGGGAGCTCAAGGTTTTTCTGAAGGATCAAGATAAGAGGTTTTCCGACACAGAAATGAAGTCTTCGATATCGATCGGACATAGGCAGGCAGCAAACTAAATACCGAAAATCAAGGATAGGGATTCATTGGTTAGGCCTAGGGGGGGGTGGACGTTGCTCGCGTCCGTAGGTCTAACCCTAGATACCCTACACGTACCCCCCGGGTGGTACTAAACGAGCAGCACGCCGAGTCTCAGGCGGCGGTCAATTAACCTGATTACCTGTGTATGCAGGAGGCTACTACAAGCCTAGAGGTATTAAATCCCCTCTGAAAGAGTAGACTCGCCAACATGCAGTGGCTAGCACGGTGTTTCAAAGTTTTATTCCCCCCTTATGCACAGTACAAAGAAGAAAGGGCCCTCAGTCCCCAGTTGTCCTGTAAGGCCCGGCTACGGCAGCGGTCGGGGTACCTGCAGGACAGAGAGTGCTAAGAATCTCTGGAAGAGATCCGGCTGCCAAAAACACACGACTTACTTGGCTAAAACTGGATGGAGAAAGCCCAAAACCGAATAGAATGGCGTGCATATGAGGAGGCCTACACTCAGCAGTGGGTGGTTATAGGCTGAAGAAGAAGGGGAGGCCTATGTTCGGCAGAAGACACGTACGTATAGGCTAATGATAAATTAAGGTTGACTTCCAGTACTACTACATGATCAAAAACATATTTCACGAGAACAATTCGATTTTCTTAAGTGAAGAAAACAAAGTAAAAGCGGCACTTAATGAATAATGAAAGGTCCCGATAAATCTTTGCGCATTTCGCACAGACACTTACCTTATATAGTAACAAGTGACATTTTAGTATCTTTGAAAGTTCAGCTAGTCACGTTAAAGATGTTATCGCGAATAGAATCGTACGATCGATTAATCACACAATTGAATGATTATCTACAGCCGTTTAAGGACAGGCCATTTTACATCTGGCCAACTACAATTCATTAGCGCTTTCCACAGCAACACTCGCTTAAGTACCAGCATTTATAATTACGTTACTAATGGCAGAGGTTATGTTAATTGGCATTAGTTGTACAATTAAATGCGTTAAGATAAGAAAATGAAGTAAAATAAACATATTTACTTATAGTATTAAAAATTTATAAAATTTGTACATTTGGAATTACTGAAACGATTGTAACGATTATTTTACTAATAGAAAGCAACACTATCCCTGAGAAGTATACTTTTTACGTTGTAACAAGTTTGATGACAGTGCGAAAGTCATTCAATAAATATCATAAATAAAGTCAAACAATGCCACGGATTGCCAACTGCTGTTGATTGAAATGGTTGCTTAGATCTGAAACTACTTATTATAAGTTTCTTATATGTTCATGTTCCCTGTGTGGTGCCGGGGATAAAGAATTGCACCACCCCATCTCAACCCGTGGGTGTCGTAAAAGGCGACTAAGGGACCATTCCAGAGGATGGGCAGCAGCATCTTTCTGAGGTTAGGTACCCTTAACCTACTGCGATCGCCAACCCGCCTGCCAAGCGTGGTGATTACGGCAAATACCCCCCATACTCTATGGGGGCTTTATGGGGGATACTCTTAGGGGAGGGCTTTGTCCAGCAGTGGACGTCTTTTGGCTGAGATGATGATGATGATGATGATGATGTTCATGTTTATAAGCTTGTTGAAAACGGATTCAATCAAAAGCTCTATATTTTAAAGTCTAAAAATAAACTTAGAAAATATGTTGAGCGGTAATTATTTCGTCATTGTAATCAAAGATAATATAATCGAAGGTAGTTAATAAAAGGCTTCGAATTCATAAACCAAACATATTTTTACACGCAATAATCGAATACAAATCTACCGTTATAGCTTCCTCTCTTGTCTCAACCACGGACAAACGTACAGCAATAAAATCAAGACATACAATCTCTTTAATTTTGTGGCCAATTGAATGTCGGATGCGGCAACTCCGCATCCGATACTCAATCAAACGCAGGCGCACAAGTGGGGCAACTCATTAGTATGAGCCCTTATGTGGGTCATATTTTAAACTGAATTGAACGTTGTGATTATTTCTTAGGGGCGATGACGTTGCGATATCTATTGTACATTAATGAATCTTTTAATTTCAACTGCGATGACCCAGTAAATTTTTATTCAACAATGGCTGTCTGGCATAGTGGCTGATTTGCTTCCTACATCATTGTGTATATGAACATTTGTATGAGTCGTGGATTTTATATAATAATCTTCATCACAAGCACATGTCCCACTGGTCCCACGACTAGGCTCAAAGCATTTATAAATATTTAATGCCTTGCCTTGAGGTCTTGTTATAAATATAGTCAAAGAACTTCAAATTAACAACAACTCACATATGAGAAGAAAGCGTAGCTTTACATACCAATCTAATTAACAATGGATCAATTTGGAGTGAACATATGTCTAATACAAAATCTAACGTAGTTAATAGACACAATTAAAAAATTGCAGGTCTGAATTATTTTTTACACCTCTATGTCTCTTAAGACAACAAACAATCCAGCAAAATATAGTTCATGTAGAAGTAAATCTGTAAATAATGGGTTTTTAGATTTGTTTCCAGATTATTTTTGCTAATAACTGACTTCTGAATACATTGCATCATCATTTAGCAAACAAGCAGCTTTCTTCTCATACCGAACGACATGACATTGGGAACACATAAGGGGCCACGGCCCGACTCCCTGTCTCGTCTGCTCCCTAAATTGGGTCAGCCATTTTGCAGACTTTACGACCACATCTGATATCAATGCGGACTTTCACACATCAGGCCTTTTTATACGAAACCCCCAGGTTACCCAAAATCACTGTTCCTTTTTTAAAACATTGCATACGTATCTAGTTGTGTTAATTTATTTTCTGACGTTTTGATCCTTTGCAGAGTCCTTAATTACAGACAGAGTGCAGAGAATCGTCGGTACGTACTAGTAGTGTTCGCGTAAACTTTAGAAATTAATGTGTTCTTTGTTTTTCTTTTGTAGAAACATTTTATCTGTTTCGAATGGACTGCCAATGTAAACTGTGGCACTGAAAGGTGAGGTTACCGGCGACCCAATTATGTCACGTATTGAGGTTACTGGTAGCCCAACTGTATCATGTATTTCGAAGCGATTAAATTAAACTGCAGTGTTTATTTAAAAATCAATGCAATGTCTCACCGCCGTGAATTAATTAATGTTCAAGCCAATCGGACTTGAATGGAATGAGCTCATTCACAAATTATGCTCGTTTTGGTAGTATCAGTGAATGCGGCGACCGATCCAAGGTTGCTATAGTCATGAGAAATCCGTCAATGAATGGCTTGTGGTATTATAACAAGATTGCGAGAGAGGCAGGTATTTCTAATTTTATAAGTGTATAATACGAATTTGAATTAATAAATAAAAAACTCAACAAAATAAACTTTAGTTCGCATAATAGCTAAAAGATGCCCCTTTAGCCAGTTGCATTCTAAGTCACACTTATTAGGAACGTTTATAAAGATGCTTACAACTTAGTCTGCGTGTTGTTTGTTACGGTACCTGGATCTAGATGGATATAAAAGTACTGTCACTGTGCCCCTCGTCTCTCCTGATGGGAAGTAATGGTTAGCCCAAATGTACAAGGACGGACGATACGGTAGAGGGGTAGAGTTAGAGTCTTTACTCCAGAAATCTTTCGAGGAAAAAGAAAGTACGGCGCATAGGGCAATGCTAGCTAGGACTAGCCTCGTAAATAATCGTACAAGTACATTGAGGAATATAAATGTAAGGACGTTATTCAGGAATCGTCACAGGAATATGAAAGTACCGCCAGTATACATTGCCCCTAGGACCAGCATAGTAAAAATACGAGTACAAGTATATTGTGTGGCGCCAACTGATCAATGAGGTATTGTCATGCAGTGATGACCTTCATCTCGCTGACGGTAAGTTATGGTAAAGCCGAAAGTGTAACGGAACTTAATTTATTGAAGAAATGTGAGGACTCTTTTCCAGGACTCTTCAATGGAATATGAAAGTATTGCCACTATACATTGCCCCTAGTACAACGTAAAAATACTCATACAAGTATATTGCGTGGCGTTAAACGGAACAATGAGGTATTGTCATGCAGTGATTCACGTATCGCTTTCGCATCGGCCGTTCTATTTGCTGCATCATCTGTCGATTACCATTTAGATATACAGACGAAGAAAGTGACACCTACAGTTCATTGTAAACAATAATGAATGAGTTTTGTAATTCGTAGATCAGTTTTTATGTTTGTATTTTATTACAGTTGTTACGATTCCCTTTGGAATAATTAAGCATTAGTAACTGACAAATAATGTTAGTTATAAAGATTTGATAAACCCTGAACACTAATGGGATAAATATAGGATGGGGTGAATCTTTGTTCTTTTGCGATAACGGGTTATTCATGATAGGGTACTATGCAAAGCTATGGCGTTAACAAGTCATTATTTTTTTTATAGACAAGTTGGTTGGAGTTAGCTACTTGCCTGGGGATATCAATAAACAAACAGCAATCTATGTAAAACACAACAAGAATCACTACTGTTATCTTTGACAAAGATCATTTCCGGTGTTTTTGTCAAATAAATAGAGAAACAATACTAACAAACAAACATCTATACTAATAACAGTTCTTGGCTTAGTATACTCTATTAATATAACACAGGCCTCACCATAAAACTAATTAGGTATGTAGTACAAAAACATTGTACTCCTGACCTTCCTAACAAAAAATTTAATGGTCAAGTGTATCTTTGTGCATACAAAGATACACTTGACCATTAAATTTTTTGTAATGATACTATTTCTAAAAAACACAGTACCTAGCTACTGTGTTAGATAAACACTCAAACAGGTAATAAAGCCATAACAACATTTTGGCATCGTTGTGTCAACAATTGTGGATTGAGCAAACTCTTAGCGAACCAAAAAAACAGAACTGTTTCAACGTTTTTAAGCACGATGTTTTTGGAAAAGTTTTTTGTTTGTTTTCTAGTGGTCCTTAGGTTATGGGTATGGACTGGGCGTGGCATGGTCCACACTAAGTCCTCGCCGGGAATCGCAACAGGGATGTTGGGATTCCCGGTGGGAGATTGATGTTATTGTAGTTTCTCGGTTTAGTTGGTGGTAGGGTTTGTTCAATTGTAGCGATGACTTGATTTCAATGACCTTTGCCCAGCAGAGGGACAGTATTACTCGTATAGGCTATTTAGATAGATAGATAGATAATACTTTTATTGCAACACTACAAAACATAAATACGAACAAAAGAAAAACAATAATAATATTACAAAGTTACAATTTGGCGGTCTTATCGCTTTCAAGCGATTTATTATTTACTTACTTACTTAGGGTTTGTGCTCAGCCTGGCTATGGCTAGATTGGCTAGCCACAATATATTGTCTATTCTATTACAACCTCGTCCGTGTGGATTTGTGATTTTGACTGTGTCGCCATTATAACAATTTTAGTACATTATTACAGATAAGATATCTTTGACAGATTATTATGGATGGTGGTAGGACTTGTTTTGAGTTTGGCTAGCTAAGAACACCATCTTACCTAAATCAGTTGACATAAAAACAAATGTAACTAACGTTGTTGTCTGACTATAATAACTGCTAAAATTCTTGAGCAGACCACCTTCGGTCTTATCCTCACTTCACCATGAGGTGAGGTAAAGGCCAAGCACTTCATTGCTCATTTAACACCAACATGTGCTAGTGCTCGCGAGCGAAACATACGAACGACGCACGCCGAAATTATGACAGATGAAAGTATAGTATGTCCGAGATTGACACAAACATGAACACACGATAATGTTTCATGAGTTCAATGTTAGAAGTCAATGGTCATTCGGAGAGTGGCAGGTGTCAAGTCAATGAGGTTATTTATTTAACAATAAAAGGTTACTATTATGGAGTCACCGGTATATTTTTTTTAATGAAATGCTACTTTGTAAAAGTTTGTTAGATAATGAAATTTTTATTGAAATAATATTGTTTTGCATTAACTGTATTTTTAGTTGAGACCGAAATTAGCATTTGGTGGGATTAGAAACCACGTAATTAAACTTTTTTGAATATACTTAGCCTGTCATTAGCAGAAGTGCTTACTTTGAAAGGGACAAATGACGTAGAGGATTTTTATCATGGTGTAGTTTAGTCATTGAGACATTGCTAAAGAAAAATTAAAATTCATATTTCTTTAAAGTGGACTTTGACAACTCAGTTGACTCCGTCGAATTACAGAAAAAATTTTCGCTTATTAAATATTTTTTGGTAAAGTCACGGTAAAGTAAAATCTTTATCGTGGTAAAGTGTATATTTTTTTCAAATACCGGCGGTATTTGAACCGGCACCCTCTTGACATTCCTGGTCAGGTGTCCAATTATGCTATCTTATTTTTATATCAATTATATCTGCAATGGCAACTAAGTATAGTTTAATTGAATAGTGAAATATTTATTAATGGGTACATACCTGAACATCTCTGCGCTGCTGCGGCTGCGGCAACCTCATCATAGGGTGAGGTACAGGAGCCGGCATCCTCATCGGCGGGGGCAACACTTGTCGGTGACCCGGCGTCGGGGGAGGTAGGGAGGGTCGCGGGCCGTGCACCACCATCACCGTGGGGACTAGCGGCACGGGCCTGCGCTCCATCGCGCGCTCCACGATCGCGAGGTGCTCGGAGGGGCGGATGAGGCGGGGGGGCGCGGGCAGGTCGGGGGCGGCGAGCCGGGGGGGCGCGTGGGCCATGATGCGCGGGCGCGGCTCCGGGGGGCGCACGGCCTGGCGAGGCGGGGGCGCGGGCGCGCGACGCCGAGCCGCCTCCGATTCATCCGCCATCGGGGCGCGCCAATCTGTTGACAATGATAGAAGTCGGTTAAATCTCGGCATAAAATTTGGGTTTGAGTTGTGGTAGCTTATGAGTAAAGGGCATGTAGGACGTTTGAAGGCTGATGATTATGATGAAATAGGTACAACCTTATAGAATAGAATGCGTTGCATTATAAAGAAAATTACTAAAGCAAACACTTATATGTAGTAGCTGAAGTTAATTTGTGAGTTAGGACTAAAATTTAACTTTTTGCTTATGCAAATAATAAATATCTATCAAGGCCACATAGTCGACTAAAACTCTGAGAATATTGGGATTCGAAAAAAATAATCATTAAAAAGACATAAAAATAGAAAAAAAAAAACTAAAGGCGTCCCGTAAAATAAATTATAAAGGTAGATGAAATAAAAAGTCCTTCTATCCAAACAGTTACTAAAACGATCAATATACATAAATACAAATAAAAAAAAAAGTTCAGATTAAGTTTAACCAAGTAAAAAAAAGGAAAAGTTGACATGATTTTATCAACAGCGCCATCTGTTACACTTCAGCGGAACTCGGTGAACTGTGAGCTACGCGCCATGCTTTCGTAGTTCGCATGGCCTTACCCGCAAGAGGGGGACACTGATTTTCTTTACAAGCAATTAATGCGCGCAAAACAAATCAAGTACTTAGGTAGGTAGGTAGCAGATTAGGAGGTAACTGCCATGTCTTCAGGTTATTAAGTAAATCAAAGGGATAGATTCTTTTTTTATATGTGACAATAAGATCCGACATAGCTCTTCTTCATTTCGACTACCTATAACAAAATCAATTTTCGATCACCCATCTGAGTATCGAGTCGATCGATATCGATACTATATCGCGTCAAGGTGCTTAGCGTTAACGAAGTGCTATATTCAAATAAACTTGTGTTTAACATCAGGAACGAGATTTTTAAATAGCAACTAATTAAAACTTCATGATTTTTACCAGGATGCAAATCCTAGTCAGTCAGACACATCAGGTGTTAGCTTAAAAAAGATATGATGGAGGATGAATGATACTGCCCCGATCTCAGAACAATAAGTAATGGCTTTTAGTTATTTATTATTCTGAGGCCCTGACACCATGAAGCTGGTTATATCTACAGCTTCATTACCGATACTATCATTCATTAAAGTCGACGCAGAATTCTTGAAAGAATTTGAAAAGTGACGTCACGGTAAAGGTGACATTGCACAGTTTTTGTTATTGTTCTGAGTCGTGTTTAATTTTAGTTTTTATTCTGAGGTGTCATTTGCTATGACACCAATTTATTTAAACTTTCTTTTCAAAGAAAGAGCAAAGGAATATGCTATACATACAGCCAAGTCATATTCAATAAGTTTCACATTTCCTATAATAAAAATAAAATTCTAAAAAATATAGCTAGATAAGATAAGACAATGAAACAAAAGACTTTATGGGCAACTAGGTGTATCCAGTATTGGAAATGAGCTACGAGTTAAATCAAACTAACATAACTTTGTCATAAGTTCGGTTATTCATGATGACCGCCATCAAAATACAGTAGAATATTCAAATGGGCCGTTATGATTTATAAAATGGCACTGAACAAACGGACCGTTATGTAACCAGATATTGTCATGTTTTATTCATACGCGATAAACGCAACTGCAATCTTGTGGCGTACCTACTATAGTGAAATTTATTAAATAATACATATTAAGATCTATTCCAATCCAATACCAGATGGTATTAGTTTATGACAGTTATTTGATTTAAACACGATGCAATGGATGGTTTTTATTTATTGTATTGTAATATATCGTATTGGTTATATTATTTTATTTACATTTGACTTTTGCTTACTAAATATGTCGCGAACATAGGCTTAAAGTACCTACTTGAACTGTAGTTAAAGCCCTCAGTAGGAGTAGGAATAGAGATAAGTTCACTAAACTAACTTAAAGTAAAAAATAATTTTATTTTCTCAACTCGTAAACATTAACTAAACCGTTTGATTAAAAGTTAAAGCACATTTCATTATATTTAAAAGACCTAGTTGACATATAGTAGTAGTGATCTCACAAATCGACTAAAGATTTTAGTAAATGAAAAACGCCCTAACTCATGCATGATTATGTAACTGCAATATTTTTTAAACGACACTCTGTACATAATCCCACTGAGGTATCATTCATCATCATCAGCTCACTTATGTCCCCACTGCTGGGGCACGAGCCTTCCCTATGGATGGATAGGGAGAACGGGCCATAAACCACCACGCGAGCCCAGTGCGGATTGGTGGTTGTTAACGACTGCTAATGCAGCCGGGACCAACGGCTTAACGTGCCTTCCGAAGCAGGTATCATTACTACGTTTTAATGACGTAGTTGGTTATTACATATACTTATACGAAGCACTGCTATTTTGTCATACTACCACAGAGTACATATACCCCCTGAATCTGTGATACTACCACCATATAATGACAGACGGACGCCTGCGTACTTAGAGCTAGGGTTGCCAACTTTTTTTAGACCAAATATAGAATTTTTGTATTCGGTACCCATAAAAATAACAGTAGATAAGGAATTCATGTAAAATATAGTATATTATAACGTATTTTTTTTCTAAATGAATATTTTGTGTGTTCCGTTTTAGATAAAAGAGACTGATTTTAGCTACTTTGCTGATAAAATATAGTAGTTTCGCCTACTATGCTTTTAAAATAATAGTAGTCAGACACCTAAAATAGGATAGGTACTATATATATTATGGCAACCCTATTTAGAGCATGCATATCAACTTAAGTACCACAAACTGTAAAATTTTCTCAATAGACTTTGAACTCTATGCTTGAGCACATAATTATAGTTGACAATGTATTGAAGAGATTTGATAGTTTTGAATACGTTGACGTGCAGGCGTGTGTGTGTACGTAACTGTTTGTTATTCTAATCATAAATAAAGAAATAAATAATACCTCAATGCGTAATCCAAAGAAAGTGCAACAGAACTCCATCGCTAATGCAGTATCAGAATTGGCACTCACGTCCCGGCTACCGCATTATACGCCAAGAAACCGCCTAATAGCGCGTAGTTATGAGGCGTGATTCTTATTTTACTGACGCCAGCTTTCTATGTGGCGAGAATTGCATTACTTACTTGACGAGCTGACCACAGACCAGAGGCAGACTTGGACACTATAATACCTGAACAGGGTCTCAAGTTTGTTATCTTAATCTATACATATAATAAAGCTAAAGAGGGTCGCAAGTCTGTACATGGAAGATATTCGAAAAAAGTTGTCTGGTGATACTTAGAATCGATAACAGAACACGTTCCAACAGTTTTTAGATATTTTGTCTGTTTGACCGAGCATCACGTGAAAACGGCTGAACGGATTTGGATGAAACTTTGCACATAGACAGACCACGACCCGGACTAGGATATAGGATACTTTTTATCCCGGTAACAGGTTCCTTTGGGAAAGTGTAGTAGTAGTAAAAAGGGGTAGACAGAACATCCCAATCACCAATTTTGAGTAAACTCGCCGTTAGCGACCTCGACCCACATTTAGCATGATCAAAGTAGGCTCCGAGGTGGAATAGAAAACATCAGTGATAGGTCTCTAGCCCCTCAGTCGGCGCTTACGACATGCACGGGAAGTTAGGCAGCTGATACGTTCTTTTCACGTTCCAGACCAGCCCCCCGACCGCCTAACCGATCGCTTTGACTTCGTGTGTGGTTTATGACGTCATCTTGGCGTTTCGTGCCGCCTATGAAAGCAATATCGAAAGCTATAGCCTTTAGCTTTTGACATTGCTTTCATAGGCGATGCGAGGTGGCAAGATGACGTCATAAACTATACGCGTAGTCAAAGCGATCGGTTAGGCGGTTGGGGGGCTGCATGGGATATGTTTAGGGTTGCCAACCATACTTCAAAATAACGTATCCTACGTTATTTTCCATCCCCATACTTTATTCTTTTTAATAAAAATAAAGTATGGAAAATACTTTACTTCCGACTAATGCGTGCGTTAGAACGGAGCATTCCTGTTGACTTAATCTCTGAACTACTGAATAATACTCAGACTCAGGTGAAGTGAAATGAAACGCAACGCAAATTTCTGAACGCGCTATAAATAATAAAAAATTATTAGATAGTGCCAAGAGTACAAAAAAAATGTTTTTAAACATTTAAATAAATTGGCATATACTTTATTTTTCTTCAAATCTTTTTTTATATTAGTTAGTGATAGATATACTTTAATTTCCTATTTTATGCTAATTTAAAACCTTTTTTTTGTATAGTTTAGTAAACCCATAGTCCTTCCATTGTCAAATTCCTGTCAGTGTGCCGGAGACGTTTATGAATTATAATATCAATTATAATGTCATATGAATTGTTTACATATTAGGTATTATGTACCAATCAAATAAAGAAAAACAAGAAAACCGCTGCTTCATCTAGGTACAGCTATTAATTATGGGTACCTATATACAATTTTACGCAAAATTTGTTGAGTTTTTTAACATTATTCCTAACCAGAAAAAAAAATTCAAAAATTTCCTTAATTTCGTTTTGTTTTTTTTTTTTCAAATGACTAACTAACAATGACAATATAGGTAATAAAGCAGCACCTACGTCCAATATAGACCAAAACCAGTAGCGACCCTCGTGTCGGCGTACATACAGTCTACTAGACACGCCGCCAGAGAATTAATTACGTGCTAATTACCATGCTCCTGCCACGACAGGACTGGTTCCTGTTAGTTTATGGCCGCTAAACTCTATGTGTCGTTTGACTGGTCCTCATGTAGGTAGACGGCTTTCTTTGTGGTGTGGACGCTGTTTACCTATGTGGTATAGTAGGATAGGCCCCGGTGGTCCCGAATGGTCTAATTACTAAAAATACCACTATGATTCAATACATTGTCCTTGTATTGTATTCTCAAGTTAACGCGATTATTACTATGAGTTTCCCTGTGACCTCGGACAATGCAAAGAGTTCGAAAGGTTAAGATAAAATCAAGTAATAATAAACAATTAAAAGCGAGTTTATTAGTAGGGTTTCAATTATTTTATTGCTTCTTGCGTATGGAATAAATCCATCCAGAATCATCCTTTGATTTACAAAATTTTTTACGAGCTGAATATGATGAATGAATGAAATTAAACATAGCTCACAATGACAAAAAAAGTACTATTTTAGTAAAAATTGCTAAGGATCTGCTGATGCTGTAAACACAATTATGTGATCGGCAGGGCAGTAAACTTTTTAATCAGGCAATATCCACAAATTCACAACACTAATAAAAAGATATTATTCGCTTCCATAAAAACCACAACGTAATCTCCCACAAGGGTAAAAATTAATTTTAATGAAGGCAACACGGAACAAAGCGGTTCCCTTGGCTCTAATTGTCTTTCAATTTTCGAGCGCGCGCGATGCGTGTCGCCGACACTAACAAAAGTCAAAAGAAACATTTGCTTACCACAGATGTAAATAAACCTTGAAAGTCCAATCACAACAAAGGCTTTATGCACTGCAACAGCCTCTATTTACAATGTGAGCACAGCCACTTCACTTATCGATAAAAATGTTTTACACTAAGCGACTTTATAAAAAAGTTAACGCGAACAAAAGAATGAAGGTGCAATATTCGTCATTGCTATGACAACACTGTGTACGCCGTTTTTCCCTCCAAAACGGGCGCATGCGCTTCGAAATGCCCCGTTTCGCAAAGCTTTACGTGACAACTGCTTATGCAGAAACGAACTTTAACCCGCTACATTTAAAGCTTTTTTGATTGCGAATTTGAAAGTGTTGAATAAAACAATCGCCAGTTTATATCGGCTTGTGAGGTTAAGAATATTGGATCGTATGTGGACGGGATAGGGTTTGTGGTTGGTTTAGCATAGGTTTGGCGGCTGGGGTCGCGTGCTCTGCCCCACGCAAGTTGTGATGATAGCCTGCAGTAGCAATTTTCCTCCTATTGTTATTAAATATAGTATAGGTATGCAGGGGTGATTGGACTGGGGAAGTGTGCCTCACTTCTCCGGAAAGCACAAGCCGATTCTAAGATGTTCCCATTTTTTTGTTTTCCCAATAGATACAGTTTTTTAATGTTTGTGACAAGAATAAACTTTTTTGTTCAGTGAATATTACTCGAATCCTAAATTAGCCCTGTGGTCCAAAATGAGAAGTCAATTCATTTGAAAAAAGAAGTGTTGAAAAATTCCACGAGCGGGATTTGAACCCGCAACCCATGACATAATGTCTAATATAACCGTATGTCAAGTAATGTTGAGATTTTTTTTTAACAAATAGGTATACAGATGACACTGAATATCGTATAGTTGCAACAGTTTCCGACACCTTAAGCCCAGTGTTCGACACAGCCAGTGTTACCATCGCCAAAAAATTACCAAAACTTTCATTGAAATTTTACGAGATGACAGCTAGAGAACATGTGGTCTGTATTCAGTTGTTGCTAAAAATTCAAACCAATTGCTGACTCCTATTTTTAATGATTAGAGGCAAAAATGTCGATTACTCGTCAAGAGATTATTAAACAAACACTGGTGAATTCGCAAGCTTTACTATACCACTAGGAAATACCTTAAGCCCATAAAGCTAATAAAGCCCATAAAGCCTAATAACATAATTATCTATCTACAGACTAATTCATTTGATGTCAATGAAATTAAAATTAAAATAATAGATAAATAATAAAAGATGTCACATACAAAAAGCTATTATAAACAATTTTAATACAGAATTAGTGTATTTTTTTCCACTAGTAATTTGATTGTATCTCTTGGTATCCCGGATAGGTTACCGTTAGTTCTACGTGGTCGCTTCCGACCCATTTCTATTCAAAACGAGGAACAGTAAAATTAATTACGATTAAATAGGACTTTGACAGCTACCTTACTATTTTTTAAGTTCTTGAGTTATTGTCGAAACTTTAAATAACAACCTTAAACAATTAACTGGTAAGATCTCGGAACTACTTCTTTATAATAAGAACCGTGTTGATAAAAAAATACTGACAAAAAAACCACCATCACGATCGTTAGCGATAGTATCTATCCATTCTAAAATAGAAATATATTCTCTACATTGAAGAGTCTACAAGATGGGGTGGCCCGCAAAAAAACCAAATCCCTTTTAAAGAGGTTCTTTCATCCTAATAAAGAATTATGAAAATTTTATTCATACAAACTGGATTTAGCATAATTTTTAGACGCGTGCATTGAAGATAAAGAAGACGCTACGGAATGGGTTATTTCCAACGCGCCAAAACTATTGTTCTTAAAATCCTAAAAACGTCTCACAGATTATAAAAAAACTTATTTTTTTTTTCTTTTTAAAGACTAAAAATTTAACTTCGTTTTTGATGAAATGGCGAATGTGAAATATAAGCAGAGCATAATTATCTCATCAAGCATTTTTATACTGTCAAAATATTTTTATATAACAAAGATAAGCCCTTGGCTTTCATCTTATCTCATTCGTAGTCATTACACTCTTAGCAGAGTGGTCGTGGAAATGAAATGAAATGAAATGAAATATATTTAATTTGCGCTTGAGAAAGGTACATTTTTGGTCTTATTCTAGCTTTCCTCTCTTTCTCAGCTGACAATGTAGCATGCAAACAACTTTAAACAACAATTACTAAATATTCTAACCAATTACATACATATAAAAATACAAAATCAACACTCCAAATTGTCAAAAACCAATTAAATAACATTATAATAAAAATACAAAATTAATTACTAGAAATTGTCCCTATTCAAAAATATGTCAAATCAATATTATAATGTCAAAAATACGTCAAATCAATATTATAACATTAAATCTATGTATTATAACCACAGCGCAGCGGCCAAACTTATAATCTGTGGAGCTTGTAAACTTCACATCTCTATGGTAGTCCATGCCATAGAGGAAAAAAGAAAAGTTTGTGAAAAGTTACGCAGTTGTCAAAAGTTACTAAAATATTTGCAATTCAATTAAAATAGATTAAAATAGAAATAAAATAATAATAAAAGTCAAATGATTTATCAAGTTTGGTCAAGGTGAATAGTATTTTACAGACATCAAAAGAAAATAATATGTCGTTATCTTATAAAAAAAAATAAAACTAAAATATTTGCTTGCACACATCTAGGTACACATCTTACATTTATTAAGTGTATGTGTAAGAAAATCTTTCACTGAATAAAATAGGTGTGCCATAAGCCATTTATGTAACTCTGCTAGAAATTGTTTTACAATAAGTTTTCTAATTGTTTCAGGCAATTTATTGAAAATACTTATGCACATCCAGAAACAATTCTTTTGCATACGAGTGCTTTTTGGAACAAAGGCCGACATCAACCTTTTTCCATTTCTAGTGTTTCGGGGATACATATCTTGTGCTGTTTCAAAATAATGATGGTTAAGTTTGACAAATTTGGCTATTTCAAAAATGTATAGACATGGCAGGGGTAAGACTTTTAACCTTTTGAATAAAGGTGCACATGGCTCATCTGGTGCAGTGCCACAGATTGCCCTAATACATTTTTTTTTGAGCGATATATGCTTTATTTGTGTCTGTGCTGTTTCCCCATATGATTAAACCATAACGGAGGATGGACTCAATATATGCAAAGTATGCTGTGAGTGCTGCACTTTGAGAGGCTACTTTAGTGAGTTTATATAGTGCAAAAGTAAATCTATTTATTTTACAACATATGTTTGTGATCTGTTGCTTCCAGTCCAACTTATGATCAATTTGTATACCCAGAAACTTAGTTATATTTGTGCCATGTAGTCCTAGTCCTTGATAGTGTACATTTAACGTTTGATAAGGTGTATTATTAAAATTCATGAAATAAGTTTTGTCAATATTAATGAAAAGGTTATTATCTTTAAGCCAATTTATTATTAAGTTGATTGTATTGTTAATTTCATTACTATGGTCATTTAATGTCAATTTCTTACTTGTAGTCACTATGATTGAGACATCATCCGCAAATAAGATGCAGCGGTGCTTTGTCAGTTTTGGTAAGTTATTTATATAAGTGAGGAACAAAAATGGGCCCAAGACACTCCCCTGGGGCACCCCAAACTTGATTTCTTTAAACTCAGATAGATATTTTTGGGTTATATTATTTTTATCGAGTTTAGCTACTTCAACGGCTTGCATCCTATTGCTCAAATAAGTTTTTAGCCAATTTAGTGCCGGCCCCCTAATGCCGTTGTTTTCCAACTTTTTTAGTAGGGTGTCATTTAAGCAATAATCGAACGCTCTAGACATGTCAAGGAAAAGAGCTGTTGTGTACCTATTTTCATTTATGTTCATTAGTATTTCATTCACTAGGTTGAATATGGCATGGGTTGTGGATTTCTTTTTTTGAAATCCGAATTGATCTTGATTTAATATACCATACTTTTCAAAAAACACCATCAGTTTCTCAAGTACAATTTTTTCATAAACCTTTGATATGATTGAGATTAGTGTAATGGGTCTGTAGTTGTCAACTACTGTTTTTTCATTTTTTTTATGCAAGGGTTTGACTAGTGAATACTTAAGCCTGTCTGGGAAGGTCCCAGAGGATATTGATAGGTTTATAAGAAATGTTAGAACAGGGGCTATTTCTTCATTGCATGCCTTCAGAACCTTTGTACATATGTTGTCATACCCTTCAGAGTTTGTGTTTTTGAGGGACTTAATAGTTTTTCTAACACAGTACTCATCAACAGGAGTCAGATAAATGGAATTTATCAGATTACTAGTTTTCCCATGCAAGTCATTATTTGTTTTCGCATGCGTGACACCTGTGATATTGATAAAATGGTCATTGAACTTATTGGCAATTTCTATTGGATTATTTATATTATGTTGATTATAGTCTATAGTTTCAATATAATTGTTACATGTCGGTTTGGTATTTGTCTCCTCGTGTATAATTTTCCATGTAGCTTTGCATGTGTTTTTTTTACTATTATTAAAGATATATTTATTATTTGACTGTTTTTTTGCCTGTAGTATGCATCGTTTTAGTATTTTTGAGTATGTTTGATATTTCTTTTTTGTGTTGTATGTTTTCCTTTTATAGTGATTAAGACGGTGCGCTCTACTTGTTGCACAGCTTTTTTTAATACCCTTAGAGATCCAGTGCTGGTTAGAGTTAGTGTTTATTGTGACTTTGCAAACTGGGAAACATAATTTATAAAGTAAACAGAACCAGTCATTGAATTTATTAAATGCTTCATTAGGATTACTTTCATTATATACATCTGTAAAAGTGAGGCATGAGAGATGTGTTCTGAACTTAATGATATTTTCGTCAGAATAACCTCTCTTAAATGTATGTATTTGTTTAGCTATTTGTGGTTTTCTTTTGATGTGGAAACTAAGTATCTGTGCAGTGTCATGGTCAGATAACCACAACGGAAGGATTGTGCTCTTTGCACCTTTTATATTACTAAAAATGTGGTCAATGCATGATAAGCCTCTTGTTGGTTGGGTTATATGTTGCTCTAGATTATAATTATTTAATATGCCTTTTAGTTTGGTGGTAATGTTGTTGTTTTGTAAAGTGTTTATATTAATGTCCCCAACAATAATTATTCTTTGTTTGTGATGTTTATGTTGGTATATGTACAATAGTTGTTCAAATTTTTCTAAGAATAAATCAAAATGTCGTTTATTTGAAGCGGTTGAGCTACGGTATAGGCAAACAACTATAATATTGTATGATGGAATAGAGATAGAGCAGCATTCAAAATGAAAATTCACAGGAAGCTCATCGAAAATGTTAACTTTATTGTATATAGTCCCTTTTTTTACCAATATACATGTGCCCCCTCTTTTTTATTTCTTCCATAGTGCATAGCTAGTACATAATTATGCAAAAATATATTCTTTTTCTCTCCATTCATAATAAAAGTTTCTGTAAAGCACAGCACCTCAGGACATAAATGAGAATCAACTTGTCGTGGTCGTTACTTCGGTCCATAGCGACTTTCTTGGCAAAATAGCGCAGTGGTTTCTTCTTGCACCAGGTCTTTTTGGAGTGTACGGGCCCCAACCCGTACGTAGCTGATTGTATGCTGTTGGTGTGATTTGGTAAGTTTGACGGAGTGCCGTCTGTAAGGTAATGTCGTGGAGAGGTAAACACGTACGCTCAATCCAATGTCTTTATTAGCACTAAAAATTATTACAATACATATGTTTAATGTAATACGCGTCAGTGAAATGTGAGCTGTAGGAGCTCGCTCGTACAGAGTGACTTAAACCCCAAGGTCACTGAAGCCTCTTCCAGCCGGATACGGGTGTCTGACCGGGCGTATGGTTATACCACCTGATTACCATCCGATGGTAAATGACGACAAAGCCGAAGCTGGAAGAGCACTTTACTTGGAATCCTATAGCACTGAAGAACTGGCTGTCACATCTCTGACGGCCACAACAACATAATGTTACTAACATTATTGTTATTGCGACAGACTAGATAAGATTGGTGTTGGCTAAGGTTTTATACCTTTATGTAAATGTTTATATAATTTTTAACGCAAATTTTGTTGCGAACAAATTACAAAAACACAAATGTTGAAAAAATTTCCACGAGCAGGGTTTGAACCTGCACCCTTCTGACATACCGGGTCATAATATTTAACAAAATTTGCGTTAAGAATTATATAAACATTCATAAATAGCTTGCTTACTTCTTAACTGATCTTTAGTATTTGTAAAAATATTATGATCGGATGTTAATGACGGTAGTTGTTAACATTGAATGGGCGCCTTTGGCTTTCAAAGTAAAAAATAAATAGTGTTGAATAATTTCGGCGGGCTGGTTAGAACCACGATAGCTCAATTGGAAGAGCACCTGACCCGGTATGTCAGAAGGGTGCAGGTTCAAACCCTGCTCGTGGAAATTTTTTCAACATTTGTGATTTTGTAATTTGTTCGCAACAAAATTTGCGTTAAAAATTATATAAACATTTATAAATAGCTTGCTTACTTCTTAACTGATCTTTAGTATTTGTAAAAATATTATGATCGGATGTTAATGACGGTAGTTGTTAACATTGAATGGGCGCCTTTGGCTTTCAAAGTAAAAAATAAATAGTGTTGAATAATTTCGGCGGGCTGGTTAGAACCACGATAGCTCAATTGGAAGAGCACCTGACCCGGTATGTCAGAAGGGTGCAGGTTCAAACCCTGCTCGTGGAAATTTTTTTCAACATTTGTGTTTTTGTACCTTTATGTAATCAATTTTCTGTGCATCTCTGCTGCATTTTGTAACAGACGTCGTATTCACGTCACATGTAATTACCACTGCATTTTGTGTTACGCGGAACTCAAAACGGGAGGGGTCTAATAGACCTCCCCAGGGGCGTACGTGGGGAGAATGACGCGTCACCGAAAGGGGGTTAAGCCAAAATTGTAATGACGTTGTCCACCGCAGGAATATCTAATTATTATGATTAAAGTGGACAGCATGGAATGGACTTTAATAGACATTTTAATGGCACATATTTGGCCATTAAATATTTTGTGTTGCACTTATTTTAAACGTTATTCGAAATTGTTTTCAAGTTTCAACTGAATTGCAGCATCCCGTACCGCAACCGCTGTTTATGTAGCGGTTGCCGTGAGTGGTTACTCGGTTGGCGGGTAATGGATATTTGCGTACAAACTTATGTAGGCTTACGTAGTATAGACCACTTTTAGTACGCTTAACGCGCAACGGGCAGGACCCGGAATCAATCTGTGCCCGAACGCGCACCGTTACGATTATGAATTGTCTCTATTCCCACAAAGTAAAGCTACTGTTCACGCGCATCGGGTAAGACAAGAATCTAATCCGTGCCCGATTCTGTTCCGTTACCATACCGCAATTCGTCTCTCGCATAACTAACTGTCCTATCTCGAAAAGGCTTGTACCAAAAAAATACCAAAAAAGATACAAGCGACGAATTGTGGCCTCAACTGCTGAACGCGCATCGGGCAAGAACTGAATCTAATCCGTACACAAACCCACACCTGGTTAAGGGGACTGTTGGCGACTGGCTGGTCCAAACCTTTTATATTCAAATTAAGATGTAATGTATTAACTTTTTATAAGACCTTTTTTGACATTGATGTTTTGTGCTTTAGTCATTGGTTTTCGTTTGAGTTGTCAGGTTAATTTCTTATGTATTTGTACTAAATTATAGCTAATAAATATTTACAAGATACTACGTGTTTCCAACAATTCATTCATACAGTCCACTACTCCATAACAGGGACCTTTATCTAATTTTACTTAATATGTGTAATCCGCACCGTTACATCCCGTAATCGTATTCGGTGTTTTGTCTTAATGCTTAGATAAAGTTCAGCGGGCAAGATCTAAATCCAAACCTGAGCCCATATCCGCACCGTTACCATCTCACTATTATCATTTTATCATCCTAAATATTTCTTCCGCAATCCGGGCGCGGCTGCACTGACCGCTATGCTACCGGGAAGGCATAGCGGTCAGTGCAGCCGCCCGGATTGCGGAAGACACAGGTTCGATTCCTGGCTGGGTCGGGTAGGCGTTTAATTTTTTCACTGTATTTTTATAAATATTTAATTTAGCTTCAGTGCAGCAATTAGCACTTGAAAATAAAAAGTAAAAATTTATTATCATCCTATTATTGTGTTTTCTATGTGTCTCAACTGCTTAACGCACATCGGACAAGACCGGTATCTAACTGTGCCCGAATCCGCATCGTTACCATTCCTCCATCGTATCACCTGAGTTGCCTTCACTCTATCTTCTTCGTCTGCCTGTAAATCAATGATTCGACGATATATCTTTCTGCATGTCGCTGTAAACCTTCGGTTAATTGGCTGCACATTAAACTCGAGCACTTATCGTAAGCTCACTAATGCTGGACATTCGTTTAAATTAAACTTTATTATGTAGCATAAATTAAACTTAATTAAGGTAATGATTCTTGATTTGTAATTAAACCTACAATTCATACGGTATTTTATGAAAGAATTATTATGTTGTTTATAAGTGTAACTAATATAACAGGGAAGTAAGGGGTCTGCGAATTGAACCCGGGATAAAGGTCCCAGAAAATAAAGAATAGAGGCCCTTTTATTCCAAAACGTTACGTCGCGTCGACCAAAGTTAAAACTGATTTAAAACAATGCTGTCTCATTTTTCTAAATAAAGACAGATGAGTTAAACTTAGAATAGAGCCTGAGATCTTTGTTCTATTCACAACAGAGGCAGTGGGTGATTTTATGAATGCATTTTGTTGGTTATGTAATATAAATATGAACCAGCTTTCTCCGAAAGCGATAAAAACTTTATGTTCTTCCAAGAAAAGTTCAGCGATTCAACTGACGACTTACAATTTGGCAGTGTGTATTATATGGGACGGAAATATGACATTGTTGCTTGCTACCTTTGTGAAGTTATTTTTGGCCTTTTAATTGTACTGGATATTTTACATTACATAATATTATTATGATAACTATATCAGTTTTTATAACATAACAAAACTATATGTAATGTTCAGAAGATTTTAATAACCTGCAAGTAAAATTACTTACTATTTTTAACTTACATGTCTTTGTAAATTTTTCACTAAGAAGATGACTGAACAATAGAAGTCAGAAAAACACTCTAAGACTTTATTCGACCTATTACATGCATGCATACATGCAGTCACATCTTTTGAATGAGAAATCAACATCTAACCAACAAAAACACAAATGTTGAAAAAATTTCCACGAGCAGGGTTTGAACCTGCACCCTTCTGACATACCGGGTCAGGTGCTCTTCCAATTGAGCTATCGTGGTTCTAACTAGCCCGCCGAAATTATTCAACACTATTTACTTTTTACTTTGAAAGCCAAAGGCGCCCATTCAATGTTAACAACTACCGTCATTAACATCCGATCATAATATTTTTACAAATACTAAAGATCAGTTAAGAAGTAGGCAAGCTATTTATAATTTTTTCAACATTTGTGTTTTTGTAATTTGTTCGCAACGAAGTTTGCGTTAAAAATTATATAAACAATTATAAATAGCTTGCCTACTTCTTAACTGATCTTTAGTATTTGTAAAAATATTTTAATTAAATTAAATTTATTAATTTCGGCGGGCTGGTTAGAACCACGATAGCTCAATTGGAAGAGCACCTGACCCGGTATGTCAGAAGGGTGCAGGTTCAAACCCTGCTCGTGGAATTTTTTTTAACATTTGTGTTTTTGTAATTTGTTCGCAACAAAGTTTGCGTTAAAAAATATATAAACAATCTAACCAACAGACATTAATTTATCAAGAGCTATTTATAGACAACAAGAGTAGAACAACTATTCTATTAAAATAGAACGCAAAAATGTTTAAAGTAACAAGCGTACCTAGTATTTAGTAGCAAAAACCAAGTTGCAGTTACATCTTTTGAATGAGAAATCAACATCCAACCAACAGACATTAATTTATCAAGTGCTATTTATAGACAACAAGAGTAGAACAACTATTCTATTAAAATAGAACGCAAAAATGTTTAAAGTGTAACAAGCGTACCTAGTATTTAGTAGCAAAAAACTTGCTATACCAACTCAACTAAAGCATTATAACCATATACATCAACTTTGGTTTGGCGTATGTGTTAGTTTATAAAGAATTACACACGATGCAGAATGCAGATGAAACTGTAGGTACGTTTTCTGACAGCGAAATGCAAACGTACAACCATAATGCGGTAAAAGCCAGATGTACCGGCCGATTGCTGCGGAGGCGCGAATCGGACGCCTTTCACCCCACCAACGAATTACTCTGGAGGCGGCAACAATGATTTATTTTTCGAATTCTATAGTCACAATACAATATTGGGGTCTTCAAATAACGGGTTAATAGGTACCTTCTAGACAAGCATACTACACCGTAGGCTACATCACACTACAGATAGTAGTCAAATGCAAGCCTATTTTATAATAAAAAATAAAAAAAATCCTCTTGAAATTGGTGTTGCAATGGTACTTACTAAAAATGTAGTTAGCGATTGTAAATATTTCAGTAGTGAGTCTTGACTATCGTCACATAAATTGGTTACTTCTCTACATACTATTTGTACATCTCGAAATATCTTGTAAGGTCTGGAAACACTTGCGTGATGTCGCCCCTTGAAACCTCCAATGATTGTTTAGTGAAACAAAGGTGTCTCGCTGCTCCTACACCCAGTTACGCTATTAAGAATTTGGATCAACAGCAATTATTTCTCAAAAATAAAGATGTTAAGAGAACTACCACAGAACCGACACGCTTTCAGGAAAGTCATTTGTCAAGCTTTTAGGTCCAAGCTCTAATTGTAGCCCTGTGGTATTTCAATGTCATCATATTGAAGTCAGTAGCATTAAAGCCAGTGTTGTTGAGCAATGAAACAAAAAACGGCTTACCTCTGACCCGAAGCGAAAGCAACAGAAATAGTTCTTTAAAAAAAGCGTCAAGCTTTATTAAACAATGATTTATTTATTCTAAGCCGATAGCCGACGACGCTGGTCACGTCTCCGGCCCATTGGGAGTAGACGCACGCGCAGCCAACGCGCCCGCTAGTGATCTTACTGCACCAGTTCGTCTAATAGCCCTATAATTTGTTACTTTCGATGGCTTTCACGGCTCCGATGTTCTGATATATGAAAACACGTTTTAAACTCTACTGTAGCTTGACTTACGAGATTATAATGCAAATGATAAACATTCAGTGATCGAAAATAAAGACGTGTCTGTGGTAAGTGTCAGGTTTGTTGTTGACAACATTTTTATGGATAATGTATTTTTGGGCTGCATTTCTGAGGTTTGGTGTGTTATAGATGAACCTATAGACATGTTGGTGTGTTAAAGATGAACCTATAGACATAATGCCTTCAGACTTAAACAGAAAAATCTCAATACTTTACGTTTCAACAACTTTGTAATAAACTACAAAATAACTCAAGGCAGACTCAGGCATTACCTATAAAACCAAGCAGGGCAAGTATAGGTCAGGAAGCAATAAATCAGCTAGCCCTAATAAAGATTTCGTGTGCGTGCAGATATCTGCCAGCCGCGGCGTACCGCGGCGCAAGCGCAACCAACAAATGCCAAAACTTGCAAATTATCCCGCTCGTGACTGCACTTTGAGCAATCCAACGCAACTCTTGGAATACCTGCGCCCGCGCCACGCCGTGGGGCTTAGGTGTCATTACTCAGGTGTTGTTTCAACAAGCCATGACGGCTGTGTTGCAATTTTAACAAATATGTGTTAAATGATGAGCTTTTAAAGTTGTAGGAGCTAACCAAAGTTATAACAAAAAATTTCGTTAATCACACTTCTAATTACTTTCTATAAATTGAAATTGACAGATACTCGTTTAAATAAATGTTAGAAAAACTATGTGTCATCATCACTTTATACGTTTTCTTCTTTAGTAGGACGCTTTTCGAAGATGTGTTTTGATGTCACAGCTCTTTTTTAATTAATATAATGCATCTGCTTGAGTCTTAGAGCATGCTTGAGTCGAAATCTATTACTTTACTTTAAGAGCACTAAACCCTCGCCTATATCCCTTAAGACACATCGAACTTCAATATATTCACAAATTAAACTTGCAAATGACGTCATAGTTAAATTACACAGAGCTTTTGTAAAGGCGCCCTTGAAGGTATCCCTACACAAACATACCATTATGTGATTAGGACATTTGAAAGGGCTCGCTTTGGTCCTCGACCCCGGGGGCAGAAGCTTCAACTTTATTGTTGGATGGGTACAATATGGAAACAAAACTGCGTTGTTCAAATCGTAGCCTCAGCTCACTTTATTCCCTCTCTGTTGGCTGTAATTGCTGGACGATTACAGAATGGATCGACAGCATTATTGTTCTGTGCAGTGTGAGGCTACAACCCCTGTTCGGCTTACCGGTTAGACAAAAGGGTTGTATTTGCAGCCTGCAAATTACTGGGGGTGTACAATTAACCAGTTTGTTTAGCTTTGTTGATTCAAGTTACAATTTCATTTTCTTTATTAACCTTTTTGTTACTAGCGACGAATTGTAATTGTGCATCAGCAATGTTTTGTGGATCAATTTTGCTTGGTGTTTTAATGTTGCCTAGCGAACTTCTTGTACTTTACTCACTCATTCTCACTGACTCACATGTTCACTAATCAAATTTTTGTAGAGTGTTTTGCCTGGTGGGAATTCGATTAGATAACGACATCCAATACCTATTTCTGCTGCCAAGCGGAATTGTTTTACGACTTCGCTTAGCAGCAGTTGTTGCTGTATTGAAGGGAACTAGATCTAGTGAAAATACGGGGCATAGAAGCATATAAAAAATGAAGTTTCAGGGTCGCAGGCGTGATACTCTTGGTATCGCAATCGGCTGTATTCATAGGTTACGATGGCTGGTCTCTTATAAAAATAACATAACTAAATGTAGTGGCCACCATTTGATTGCAAACTGCTTTACTGCGCGATTCAGTCTCACACTTGGCCGGTTATTTTCCTGTATCGGCGCGACCATCTGCATAGATCAGCGGCGCGCCGGCGCACCGTTACCGTAATCACTAGCCGACTTGTGAAACAATTATCTGAAGCCTCCAACGGGACGTCTGCATCGGCATGATATGAACAGCCAGTTTGTGTAGAAACATGATACGCCTGTACAACATTCTGGTTGATTAGGTGGGCTCGGCTAGAACATTATGAGACCCCAGAAGGTAAGCATAATACATACCGCGCTCGATCAATTGCACACAAAGACCTTCTCACGGACACGGAATCTCGGACCAACTCGAACCAGTCGGAGCGGATCTGTTAGCAGGTTTTTTAAAATTCTTTATAGGCAAGTATTTGATAACGCCCTCAGACTAGGTGGAACGACGATCTTCTCAACGTGGCTGGCAAGAGCTGGATGAGAGTAGCCGCGGATCGTGCTCATAACGTGCACTTGGAGAGGCTATGTTCAGCAGTGCACGTGTGTAGGCTGATGATGATAATGGTAAGCGATGATGCGGCCTAGGATGTAGCATACTTGCCTAGATATTACAATCACCCTTGCCTTGAAAATGTCCAGGTTGTACGTGTTAGGAAACAGATCCGCAGGAAGGGAGTTCCACTCCTTAGCTGATGATGTTTAATGACGACCTCCTTGGTCGAGTGGGTTGTACACCGGTTTTCATGGTGTCGCCATCTCCGAGGTCCCGGGTACGATCCCCGGTCGAATCAATTTAGAAATTATTGTTTTTCTAAATTGTCTCGGGTCTGGGTGTTTTCTATGTATAATAAGTATGTATTTAAGTATTTTAAGTATGTTTATCCGTTGTCTAGTAACCATTTAACGAGTTTCATAATGAAGCTTCTCTTGGGCTAGATAATTGGTGTGAGTGGAGGAAAGTTTATTTATTTATTTATTTATTATTAGCTGTCCTCATAAAAAATGATGACGCAAAGCCCTTTGTGCGTATAGGCGGTATGTTGACAGCATAAGGAGATATCTGAGATTCTGTGTGCGTGAGAAGTTGTCTATGCGTACGTTGCTAGAGCGCGTTTGTAGGAATCTTATCCTCTGCAGTCTCCTTATATTATCTTATCTTAGTGGGGCCTGCTGAGGTTTCCCTCTGTCAGTAACACTTCGGCCCATCGGGATCTTTTGTGCAACTCCATCCTTACACTCTTCCTCCCCTGTAAAGACAGATGCCATAAGTTTGGCAACGTCCTTAAGAGCAAAGAGCCTGAAGTCCTCCGGTTTCGGATAGGCCGACCCCAGGAGTCCCATTATTTTCCTAGCCAGAGTGTCGCAGTCACACAGTAGGTGCTGCATTGACTCCGTTTCCTCTCCACATGCCCTATAATATGGTTAAGCGATTAGTCTTTTTCAGTGCTATCACCTTCAGGAAGTATCGATAGAACGAATTGCCCGCGAACAAAACTGCTAGCGGAAGCTACTGGTAAATAAATAATAACCTTGGCTCCGGTCTCGACACTTGACTTTGAATCTAACACGCCGATATAACTGTACAAAACGCCCGGCTATTTATTAGGCTCGCAGCGATAAGTGTTCGTGACTAATACCTGACAACGAATAAGATTTATCTAAGCTTACATGCATGCGCTATCTGTTACGCGTACCAATAAGACAATGGAGTCTGTCTGTGTGTCAATACTGCTTGGTGGACACGATTATGTCAAGTCAGAATCGGCTTATCGAAAGAAACTACTGCTTGTAGTTTTTTTCTTTTAACTGCTTGACTAACTATTTTATTATTTTGAATTTTTGCACTCCAATGATTTATATAGTTACAAGATATTTTTTTATTTATTTTTTGCATTATGAGAAACATACGCAGCACATAATAACTCAAATTACAGTACACTAAATATAACACAAAGGCCAATAAAGTTTCTACCAAAAATTTAACAAACTGAGTTTACACAACTGTTAAGAGAAAAAAAAAAGACTGACAATATTACCTGTTACACATGCAGGTACAGGTAGTTTACTAGAAAAATCAACCAACCTCAGAAAGCTCGAGTGGGAATCGAACCCACGACCTTTGGATATCCTGTCCAATGCTTTGACCGCTGAGCTATCAAGACCCCAGAATACTCGTTAATTTTGTCTAGTAGTTTGTGTTGTGTTTAAATATTTATGCTATTTTGAATTTTTGCATTCACAATGCTATATAGGTATTAGGTCCTTACCTATGAAATTGACGTTTTTTCTCACTTCTTAACTAGGTCTAAAAGTTCTTAGAGTCAATACTGGTCGTTAATATTATTATACACCTTTAATTAGGACTATTTTACTTAGGCTTCAATAATAACAATGATTATTAATTTTGTGTCTTTATCGCCCAATATTTCTTTTAAATTGACTATGTGAATATATGAATGTTCGCGGAATTGTCTTTTAGTTTCATTGTAGCTTTGAAGGGACTTGATTTTTTTTCTTTTTAATGTCTGCTATATTCAGCTAGTGAAACAAACACACTACTCTACAATTTTTATAGTGTTAACATGAATAGATGCTAAGAAAACTAAAAAAAACGTTAGTATGAAAAATATTTTTTTATAAAAAATCTTTATACAAAACTTAAATTTTTATAGACCTTACTTACTAAGTAAGAAAAGTAACATAGTCTAGAAAAAAATTATCTTGCATAGCTGTCTTAATTGAAAAATGTGTCCTATTTGGACTTGTGGTCTCCACTCAGCGTTTGTTGCAGTGAGCGTGAACAAATGAAGTGAATGCAAAATTCTCGTCGAAGCACTCAGCTTGTTTTAAAACTAACAAAGTTATAAATTTCTAAAACCATTCCGAGGAAAGCATACATCCACAACAGGGCCAAAGACCCAATGATTGCTGTTAATCCAAGTATTTCTCTACAAGTCCAATCAGAAGAAGGTCCAATCAGATGAGCTCACACTAATGACAGGCTCGTTAAAGAGGAGAGCTTACAGCTTCATTAAGCCTGCATCAGATAAGCCAATCGACAGGAGCAGTCTGAGATCGCAATCGGAGCCAGACGATGCTGGGTCACGTCTCGTATTCCAGTCGCATGAATGTGTCGTGACGTGACTGGTAGCTTTCGCGAAGGTTTTACTGCACTTCAGAATATGTGTTTTAATTAGCAATTCCTTTTTTTTTCTCCCGATCCTCTAAATGCCACTACACATTTACAGAATACACTAAACATGCACACTAGTTTAGGCCTACACCGTACTCGTAGAACAAGGGTACGACGAGCCGGTTCACACGCGCTCTATACCAGGTACAGACATGTACCTGGGCGCTTCTCTCCTCCACCACGGCCTGGTCAATCCGCTCGGGTTGACTGGTTTAGAGGCGCTTATCAGTTTAAAATAAGGTCTATTGAAGTCGGGTGGGGCTTTTACAATAAAAAAGTGGAGATAATGGAACAACTATTAAAGTTTAAATGAAACAAAATTGTCCCCCAGCCGACCACCAACCACCCGACTTCAATAGTCATTCTTTAAAACTGATATGCGTATCTAGGTAATTAATAATATGATTTCAATTCTTGCTTTTTATAGCTGTTTTTTGTATACTTATTTAATCATTTCTGATTAACTAAATCAAAATACGAATTAATTTGTGTTATGTAAATTTATTTTTTACTTTTTTTTTATCATACATATTTTTCAATTCAGTCGACCTTAGTCGACCTCTTAACGGCTTTACGTGCCTTCCAAAGCACGGAGGAGCTCTAGATGATATATTTTTGGTCACCGATTTGGTTACTCATCCGATGACCGGCCTATGCGAAAGTTGCTTAACCTCAGCACTCGCAAACCGGACGCGTAAACCACCGCGCCATCGAGCTCCACCAGAAGATAATTAAAAATAATAGATATGAGTATTCAAAAATATATTCTCCCCAACCCCTAGAGTTGATACGAATCCCCCTAAGATCTCACGCGGACTTCTTAAGAGTATTTGAAAAGTGACGTTGCACTGTCTCGTTTCATTTGCTAATCCTGTCCTTATACATAATTTAAGATCGTATCGTCGTTCTTAATCTTATCGGTTTTTCGGTAGCCGAACGGATAAATACCTACTTGGGTTGGATGACTTGTATCTTGGATGCGACAAATCCTGATTCAATCCTTAAAGCTACGTTACACTACTGATGAGAACCCATTCCTAAATTATGAACACAAAAATGTATGAATTATCATTTAGGTAGCGTGAGTAGCAGTGTTTTATTTTTATTTCTATTCTTAGTTTTAGTTTATTATAGTTTTAGTCTGGGCATCATCGGAAGACCAGCGTCGTAGCATTATTAAAGTGCTATGACACATGCTGAGAGGATGCCTTTTCAGTATCACACACCTTATCTTAAATTATGTTTCACTGGTATGAATGTTATTTTGTGATACTGAATAAATATTTTTCTATTTCTATTTCTTTTTCTATAAAAGCGTGTTTAGCTTTCTTGATGGGTTATGTCAAATCAAATACGGACACAATAAAAAAAAATATTGTTTTGCGGCATTGATCATTGCTCCCGCATTACGAAAGGTTAATTGTGTTAATAGCACATTAATAATAAACAGAAAAAATACATTATTCACAGCTTTGAATAAATTATGATTGCAATATTTTATATAGGCATGAATTCATAAGCGTATTTTATCGTAGAGTGCGAACAGCTGAAAAATTGCTTTATTATTGCGTTATCATATGAACAATGCTAAACCACTTCCTACGCTAACTGCTTTTGCGGCAGTAAATACATCTCGACTCAAAGTTTTATAAGACCCATACTCATATATCAGACCGATTTATGATGCTGGTCTTACTTAATCTTAATCTGATCGAAATAGGATCCAGAGCAAGAGAGCAGAGCAAGAGCACTATACTTATAAAAAACTAAGTTTTCACTTTTAGGAAAGGTCACGGTATTTTTTCAACATTAAAATTTTTAATATAATTCTTTAAAGGCAGTATAGATTGGATAATCTTAAAAGCGATTCACTGGGTTAGTTTCGTTTCGGCACCTTCCCAAATCAGCACCCATGAATTTATGAACTTGATAAATTTCAATCGCGGAGGTACAGTCACCGAAAAAAATTCTAAGTTTACTGGTAAAACAGAAATCAATGTAGGTATATAATAATTCAAAATAAAATATCATATGAATCAACTGTGATGTGCCTTTGAATAGCATTGGCGCTGCATTCACGATGTATCAGAAATTCAAGAGGCCGAATTATAAAGGCGTTATCGATGACGTCATAAGGGGACTGCATTCAAAAATGACGTCGGCAACACCCACCGGCCGCTCCATGCCGAGAGGGTGACTCACATAACGTCCCAAAGTAAGGAGACAACAGATAGTAAACTTCATACGAACGCGCTCAAGCAACGCACATACAGGTTGACTTTTTTATCACCGTCCAAAACTTCTGAGATGACTCCCGTGATACAAACGAACAACTCCTACTATTGGACCAACTCCTTTAACTCGAAAATAAAATTCAGCTTTTCCATACATTTTAGTCGAATGAATATTGATGTTTCGTACGGGTATAAAGGTTTGGACGGTGATAAAAAAAGTGACCCTGTATAGACATAATAGACAACCTGCCATGGACACTGAATCTCGCAACAGCTGCGTTCGGACTGGTTTGAGATGGTGATGATGAACTATTATCGGTAACACCCGCGATTTACGGTCTATTCGCATCGGCCACGGAATAACATCACCAGTTCTTGTTAAGATTGCGGAATGGTACGGAACCGCGCCCCCCAGCCCTCCGGGAGGCGTGCGTTTCGATAGCCTTCACAGCCCTTTTAAAGGCTAAAGGCAAACCCCAGGGGTTTTTGCCGGGTCGGTCTTAGTCCTTTATAGAAAAGGACAAGGCCAGCCCCGTATTTACGGAATCTGGTACGGAGTGCAGAGTTTAAATGTTAAAACGAAAGAGTAGGGAGAGATTGACCAAAAGTATATGAAAGGGATGTGAATGGGGATATGGGACAATGACGTCATAGGCACAAAATAAGGAGACTGAAGGAGGTAATCTACATACAAACGCGGTCGAGCCAGGCACACATAGACAACTTCTCACAGACACGGAAACTCGCGACAGCTGCGCTCGAACTTGTAAAGAAATGGTTCGAGAGCGCGGTAAAACATTCCAAAATTCCAAATTCAACATTTATTTAGTTTAGGCTACAAGTAGCTCTTGTGAATGTCACTATGCCATTGGTTCGTAAGTCTACTCTGGGCGGGAGTTCTTGGACTGCGAAGAACCGGCAAAAAACTCGGCAAGTGTCCAGCTTTTTTCTCTCTTACAGCGGCAAAAATATTGGAAAATGCCCTATCATAGCAGGACACTTTCCATTACAAATAAACACAAAAATATAGAAGACAACCACAACAAGTAAAAAATAAACAAAATAAAAAATGTAAGTTAACAATCATTTAAAAGTTTCAACTTCTACAATGTCATACAGTACCACTACAGTACCCTAGTAAAAGTCAAAAATTGTTTAAAAAAAACAAAGTCAAACTATAGTGTATGTATTAAGCTTACTTTCTGGGGTCGCCATTTTTTGTGGCGCAAATGCACTTGTACGAAATGTTGCATAAACACTCATTCTAGGTGAGAGAAAAAAGTGAAAACTTTTGTTTCGTTTTTAATATTTTGAAAAGGGAAACTATCGAAATGTTTTTTTATAGAATCTTGACTTTTTGAATAATTTTCGAGGGTATTAAACAGGAGGGTAGAAACCAGGAACTACAGAATCCTTCAAATAAGTCATCGACAAAAAAAGTCTATCGATAATGAACAGGCAATTCTTTAATATTTGTAACTATTTCGTTAACACATAGGTAAATGTTATGGAACTTAGATCCTTTGTAGGTGAAGAATCGTTTCTGGAAAAAAATTGCAAGATTTAGAACAGACGTAGGAGACAGTTATCCTAACCACCAGCAACTGTCACAATCAGCGATTGAACTATAAACTTATAGGAATTAAAGATGATTATAATTGGTTCTCTATCCGGAGAAAGAATAGCAAAAACATGTCAAAGTTTATACGCAATAGTTTTCATTTTCATATTGTCATGCGTTATTTTGTTAGGTATACCTACACACTTCCAGCATTTTTCATATATCCGAGGATAAGATGACCAGAAATAATTTAAATTGGTATTCTATAGCAAAGTTTTGCGATCCCCATAATTTTAGCTAGTACGCGATCGATTTTATTTTCAATTGTGATGCGTTATTTTGTTAGTTATACTTTTAGTAACTTTCGTATATCCGAGTAGGTGTATCTTCTCAGGGGTGTCAGTTAGGGGGCGCCGACGAACCCCACGAAAGGGGACGCCACGATATCCCCTTAACTTCGAAGATAAATGTTCGCTCATCGACTGAGTTAATTTACATGGGGGTTTGTTTAATTTATAGTGTTTGTCAGTACTTCACGCTTAAACGACAAATATTTTAGTAAGGCAATAGCTTACATTACAGCCTTCTTATAGAGTAAGAATGGAAATTAAAGACGTCTCTATTAAGGCAAGAAGCTTCTTATGAATTTCATCAAACACAATAACTATACTAGCAAACAGAACTATCGGAAAAGATAATTAGGTTTTTAAAATAGTTTTTATATTTACAATACTAAACTTTTACGGAGTCTGTTTAGTATCCAAGGCATTCCTTGTTATGTAGTAGGTACCCATCATCGATCGTTTCGGCCGAGTTGGATCAATCTAGGATACGTAAACTAAACAGTGTTTTAATAAACCAAGGTTTTTATATTTTTGTTAATTATCATTTTCTCGTAGAAAAATAATCGAGATGATTGTATAAATAAACATCGCGATTGAATCGTAAGTAAACCAATAAAATCATAAAAAAACATATAACTTTTGATAAAAAGTATAAATTACTCGTTAGTGTCATGATCACGGCATTTATGTGTTTACAAATGCTGCGAGTGCGCAGTATCGTAATAATTTTAATCGGCATCACGCATCGTTAAAACTTAAAATATTTTACCGGTGAGAGAAGATAATAAAAATGTTAATTAATAATGAGTTTTGAAAGCTGGATTTGACATTTACTTTCCTCGAACTATGAGTACTTAGGTATTAATTATTTTCGATCAATCTTTTATGGACCGCGCATTTTAATTATCGTTATACCATTTAATCGCATAGAATGATCATTAAAATATCTCGAGGCACATCACACAACAGTACAACACCAACAAATATTGATAATTGAAGTGAAACAACTTTTACGGATCTACTCGCGTTTATTTTACACATTGCTTATTTAATGTGCAACATATTCAAGACATTCAAGATGCAGGCGTGTACAAACTGGACTGCGACTGTGGGCTCTCTTACATCGTCGGGCAAACAAAGATAAGTGTAGGAACTCGCGCTAAAGAACATATAGCCGACGTCAAGCATAGGCGCGAAAATAAGTCTGCAGTAATTATGCGAATATTTCTTAGAGGGGCCCAACCAATACATCAGATTTGATAAACCACAAATACTCGCTAGAGAACAACGATTCAGCCCTAGGATGATACGCGAGGCTATTGAAATTAAAAAACATCCTAATTTCAATAGAGAAGATGGTTGGAATCTACCACCAGCCTGGGATCCCACATACAAAATATTAAATCCCAGCCCCAACACCATACTGCCAGACCAAAAGATACTGTAAGCTCTTTCTGCGTAGAACGGAACGCACCTGATTAAATTTAAATGAGGGTATACAAGCACAATATTTAACTAAAAAATGCTTAAATAGTTTTTTTGTAACAAAGAGGCGCTACTTTAATGCTGTACAAATTCTTCTTGTTTTCGCTAAAACGCGATCGAATTACATATTGTCAGTCCGAACGCCACGAAAACTGTGTACAGGAACACGCTTGCGCGGTGCTTTCTCGTTTGTAACACTCTAATATTATAACCACCACAGCTTGAGGAACGTTTAGTTTCTCGGCGGCCCTTAAAGTCCGGTTACGCTGTAAAGGCCACCAAAAGCCAACAGCAATCTCTTTCAAAAAAATAAAGACAAAACTCGCATTAGGCAGTTTAATGTACTGGTTGCCTAGTGCAAGTATTAGTCATTCGGCCACTAAGTAAGCGTCCCTTACAACCGAAACAAGAGCTCATGCTAATGGTGAGCCACCAGGCTGCCTAGTGAGAGTTTCATTATTCGATGAATTCGTAACTCTCCCTTTGTCACCAGGAGTATTCCGGCGACTGGGCCCGCTCTTATATGGGCCTGCGGGCCCACTCGCCGGATCGAATTATTTTTTTTTTTTTATTCCGGCAACTGAGCCCACCATCGATATGCATATAAGATCTATTATTAAGATCGAATTCTAGTACAGTTGGAAGAAAACGCTTTCGAAATAACATAAACAGCACACAGCCTTTAATAAAATTTAACATAACATCAACAAATCTTAGATCAATAGGCATAAACTTGGAAAAATCACATCACAACTTTCTTTCTAAGAACGGATCTTCCATGTTTAAGATCAAATATAAGTATACTAGGTATAACTGTGTTTAACCTTAGAAATTATGCAAGACTGGTTTTTTAATTATTTTTACACTTAAGACTTAGATTTATTATAATTAGAGAATTATGTGTTGTGATAATGTGATTTATGCCTATTGATCTAATGTTGGTTTTATGTAAAATTTTATGTAAATATAAATGATTTTCTTAAAAAGAACTCTTGTTATTTCGGATGAGTTTTCATCCAACTGTACTAGAATTCGATCTAAACAATAGATCTTATATGCATATCGATGGTGGGCCCAGTTGCCGGAATAAAAATATTAAAATAATTTCATCCGGCGAGAGGGCCCGCGGGCCCACTCGCCGGAATACTCCCAGGAGGCGCTGCTTCAATGCAACCCAATTTTTTTTTTCTGCTCATGATTAAGTTTTATGGTGTTGCAATAAAAGTATTATCTATCTATCAAATTTCGTTTTTCTTATTGCAATCAATCAAATGGTAAATAAAACGCACTAAGCAACCGGATGGCGCTGCTACAATTCCATACAAATTCTAGATTTCGTTAACGTGATCGAATACTGGGTGCCTCGTGCGAATTTTAGCTATTCGATCCCACGACTCGGCGTTGTTCTCAGAATCGCTATTCCGTTTCAATCACGCCTGCTTGCGGTCGCGGTCGGCAGGATCGCAGCGAACTCCACGCGTGTTTTGCAATAGAAATCGACGGAACTGCTCATAATTACTTTAGGGGGACTAGGTTTTTATATCTGTAGTAAATAAAGTACCAGGTATTAAGACTTTTTTTATTGTAGGTATTTGCCATTCGTAATCCCAAACCATCCCCGGCAGAGACTGGAAGGTGCTAGGTTTTTTAGCGGGTACTCCTCTTTTCCCCTCCTCGTCCCACATAACACGGGGTCATCACCAAATATTACCGAAACGAAATGAAAGATTATATTTTACTACTTAGTCGTCGCCCAGTGGTCGAAATTCGACCGGCTGCACGGATTGTATCATAAGCAATGAAAAATTAAAAAAGATAGAATGTGAGTTTGGATTGGCCTCCAGAACAATATCTAAAGTTATTATTCTGAGGGATTGGCAATATTGACATTGACAGATTTAGGCCGCTTCTCTTCCACTTTTAAATTTTTGAAAAGAGTTCATATGCGTGTGTGTCAAATACATGGTAGTGTGTGTAATGTTTGTTTTATTGATTTAATGTATTTTTTATGCATAATTTAAAAAAAAAAATTAACATTCTGTACTCCTTCTCTTTATAAACTATAAGTAGGGGAGACTGGGTACGGTTGAAACAATTTCAAGATAAATGCCGATAGAACTGCCAATATGCAACATAATTACAAACGAAACACTTAAAGTGAGAGAGTAGGCTTTTGTCTTAAAGTACATAATGAACTGGAGGCTTACCTGCAATAGTTTTTATATTATAGGAGTTTATAAGAAAGATGAGAATCTGTTTCAACCGTACCCATACCAAGGGCGGTTGAAACAGTGATGGGGGTCAATTGAAACACACAAATATAATATTTAATCATTATTTTGTTTATTAATAATCAACCAAAACAAGTTTTAATCTAGTGTGGCACTTTTATCAGTCTTAACAATTTAAGTCTTACGTGATTTAACACCAATTATCATAAAATCATCTGTGATATTCTTATTTCAACTAGCTATTTAAACCCAAAATAGCTCTGCTCTAAGGTCATTTAACAAGATAAAATAAAAGAGCTCTGCTGCTCTGATTTAAACTAACATAATAACAATAAATCTTTATAATAAAAAAAATAACTATTAATCAGTTTACAAAAACTTAAATTAGGAGGAACATAAACCAACTTAACAGCTGTCGATAACTAAAACTGAAAAAATGTTTGTGAAACAAAATTAAAGACTTTAATCAGACTCATCACAGTTGTGACAGACGTAGTATTGCCCACCATCAGTGCACTCTAAGTGAGACCACATTTTGCAGACCCCTTGACATTGCACACATTTTTCTCCGGATCTACTCTCTGTGAATGCTCCCACACATACAAGACAAAAATATTCATCTTCTTCTGATGAAGCTGGTGTATCGGCCTTTTTCTTTGCTTTACCTTTGGACTTCTTTGCTTTACTGTCTTCAAATATCGGTTTCTTTACATGCTTGGTATTTAATCGTTTCTGTCTATCTTCATGGTCTTTTCTTACAGCTTCTTTTTCCGGAGTGTCTGTATAAATAGTAGATTTTTTTGTAATGCGACCTCTATTTGTGATTTTTCGGGGGGCAGCTTTTGGATAAGGCCTTATTTCTTCTGGTGAAAACATGGGTTGTTGTTTACTTGTAGATGGCTTGGGTGATTGATGTCTGATGTGACTCTGTAGTGTAGTAGGATCTGTAGTGGGTATAATCGATTCTGTGCTGATTGTCCTGTCTTGCATCTGTAGGTGAACATTTACACCACTTTGTGTAAGCGGCGTCGTTGAGTCATCAAAGTTTTGTGGAATGTTTTCATAGATAAGAGCTTCGTTCGACAAAGAGAATGGCCGTATTGAAGATTGTTCTTCAGCCACTAACATAACCACGTTTTCTGGTGCAGGTATAGTGTCCTGCGCTGATGCAGTTGTAACCACTTCTTCTACCAAATCATTTGGGTTTGGTCTGTCTGTCACGAATGATGGGGCAAAATCTAGATCTTGGAATATATTACGATTGAAGGGGTATATTCCTGTTTTTCGGAACCCAGCTTGAATATTTGATTGTGTGGGAGCAAGTGGCATCGTAGTTTTTATTATTCCAGGGATGTCATAAATTGTCATTGTTTTGCCAGGATTGTTGCGCATCCAGGCATCAGCGGTGGAGTTTATGGCTTTTTTCAATGGTCCGTAAACAGATCTATCTAAAGGCTGCAATTTGTGGGAGCAGTGGGGTGGAAATGAAAGTAATACGATACCATTTTCTTTGCAAAAATCCAGAGAATTTATGTGGATGTGGGAAGAGTGGTTGTCAAGAACAAGCAGTACTTTATGACATGTAGAGGCACTCGAATGCTTCTTGAAATGTTTCAGAAACTCGACGAATAGTTCATCTTGCATCCAACCTGATGGGTTGGCAGTTCCTATTGAACCCATTGGACCATCTCTTATAAAATGATCCTGGTATCGAACCCTTGGAAACACAAACATTGGGGGAATGGCATTACCCAACGCGTTGGCAGCAAAGGCTAATGTGACTAAAGTGCCACGTTCTGCAGAGGTGACCGCTCCCACCTGTCGTGTTTCACGCCTTGCCACGACTTTGTCGGGCTTCTGTACAGTTGTTACGCCTGTCTCATCAACATTGTAGATATCTTGCGGTTCAAAGTGGTCACGGTCAAGAACAATTTGCAAATTATCATAAAAAGCATTTACGTTGTTCTTATTAAAACTTGTTGCCCTGGAGAGACTTGTTGCCTGGGCTGTACGCACCGATAGTTTCACATTTCTTCTCATAAAGGAGCGAAACCACTCTTCTCCAGCGGTCTCATTTTCAGTCCACGTAGATGGTATTTTTAAGTTATATTTGATGGCAAGCTCAAATGCTAATTTTCTTACCTCTTTGACTGATAGACCAAAGTAGATATCCGCACAGCGGATTAAATAATTTGACAGGTGAATTTCCTGGTCAGGGGTAAATACTCGGTTGTGGGCTACATACCCCATAGAAACATCAGCCTCGTTACCTTCTTCAGCAGCTGCATCTTTTTTTTTCTTGTATCGCAGAAGAGAAGGGTGGTGAACTCCAAACATTTCTGCAGCTTTTCGTAAGGAAGTCCCTTTTTAAGTTCTTCATAAGCATTTTTGTAGTGAGTTATTTCACACTCACCTCTAGAGGTTTTTCGTTTGCGTTGTCTAGGCATCTAGAACAAAAAAGCAATTATTATAATTGTTTCAACCGTACCCACAAAAACTGTTTCAACTGTCCCCATCCCCCTCAACCGCCATTACAACGAACACAGCGTCGATAGAAAAGCATATAAATAAAAACGAATCACTGTTTCCGAACCTCTTAGGACTCACAATTAAGCAGAAAAACACTCACAACGCAACTAATAAGCATCAACTAGTAATTACAAAAAGAAAACAATAGAAAAAACTTACTTTTGGTCGACAAAATACAATAGGGTCTCCTAGAAACGTACGTAGCGCGCGGAGTGCGACGCGACACTGTGATACGTGTCCGGACTTGCCTTCCGCATCTCCCTTCCCTTGTACCCCTCGTCACACCGCTGATATTTTAAGAGTTATAAGCGCTGTTGCAACCGTACCCTGCTTCAACCGTACCCAGTCTCCCCTACTAAGTATACTCTTCCATCCGCGCAATTTTCGTAAAAAGGTGTACAAGTTTTTTCTTCACGTATTAATATATAGATATTTCGATATCCTTTAACTTTTCAAGAGCTTGATTGTCAATTTTTATTAAAAAAAAATAATAATAATTAAAAAACACGGTTCCTCAACAGAGTTTATGAGCTTTTTAAACTTTAAATTATTCTTGCTTAAAATATGTAACAAACTCGATAAATACCAGAACAAACCATGTCAAATCAAAGAAGCAAAGCCGTCGTCCAAAACAACGGTAGGTACCTAATAATCTGTAATACTAAAATTGAACTTAGCTGAGCTTGTAATCGCATCAACAACGTTTGCCAGAGCCAACAGATAAATTACACAGATAAGATAGCCCCCGACAACTTGATCTAATTACGCTTGACCGAGGAAGGTTTTAAACGGCCGCGTACTGAATGTAACAATGTTAAGTATTAAACCATTATGATGCTTTTGTGAAGCTTCAAATAAATAACAAACAGGTTTCCATCACCAGCTCACGCCTTCCCCGTGGATGGATAGAGAGAACAGGCCATAAACCACCACGCGGGCCTAGCGGTGCGGTGGTTGTTAACGACTGATAATGCAGTCGGGACCAACGGCTGTACATGCCTTCCAAAGCACGGACTCCTACTCTCACAAACGTTACCTCTTCAATAAGTATTATAAATGCAAATGTCTGTGTGTATGTCTGTGTGTATGTCTGTATATTTGTTCCTTCTTCACGCTGCAACGGATGGATGGATTTGGATGAAATTCGGCATACAGGTAATTTATAACCTGGATTAACACATAGGATCTAGTTTCTATCATGATATTCCCACGGGATTCACACTATAAATATTCTGAAAACGACTATTTAATTTTCCAATACAAAATGATTTGTTTGTTTTGTTGTCATGGAAACCAAAGAGAATTAAATCACTTGATGGAAACTATCAAAGCGTTACGAAGTCCGCCAGGTCCACTAGTTAATAGTAGCTAGCAGTTTGCATACGTATCTGTTGTTTACACAGTACTTATGTAGGTTGCATTAGTTTCTTTTCTTTCCATCCACTTAGCCTATCGCTTTTAACTAGGCATTGCTTTCCATGTCGAGGCTCTTTTTGTTAGGAGACAAAGAGGAGAGCAATTGCAAACATCGTGTGCAAGCGTAAACAAAAAACAGGCTTTTTATGCTTTGCTTGAGCGACAAGCAAGAGCAATTTGCTGCGACATTACATGGAGGCGGCACAAGTCACTAGAAGTGGCGAGGATAATATTTTTTCAGTTTGTTTTTATTTTTTTACATATGAGGTGGCAATCGGACTTCTTCGCGGAAAAGTGAAAAGACCAGTCGGCGGTTTTGTTTATACTAAAATTTGTGTTATGACGAATATCAATGTAAAATAATGGTGGATTAACCGTTAACTTTTCGTAAACGTGCATGAGTGTTGGCGAATGAAACAAAGCAGTTCAACGTCATATATCAAATTCTTTTAAGAAGTCCGCGTAAGATCTCAATAAATCTCCACATCTACTGGGTCTGGAGGAAATATCATTAATAATTTCTATCATAATGAATTAACCAACAAAGAAAATTTATATTGTAAGTAATTATAATTTTGATTATGATTTTTAGATTGAATCGGGGTCCTCTGAGTACAACACCAGTGGTTTAACAGCAAGACCATACAGGCAGTGTGCGTAAACACAAGCCCACGTCAGATAACATTCAGCTCATAAACGCTGACGCCAATTCCCTCAATGTTAAATTGAGGAAACCCTAATAACTCGGTCGCTTTATACACCCGTTTAGTGTCAAATGCCTCTTACCGTTATGGGTCATCTGAATTAATTGTTTAAAATTAAAATGAAACAACTTTTACGGATCTACTCGCGTTTATTTTACACATTACTTATTTAATGTTTATCCTGACGTTTCGAACCCTTTGCAGGGTTCGTGGTCACAGGGAGACTGAGGTGTTGGTCATCTCATAATTAGTTGGTAGCTTGTATACCCTCATTTAAATTTAATCAGGTGCGTTCCGTTTTACGCAGAAAGAGCTTACAGTATCTTTTGGTCTGGCAGTATGGTGTCGGGGCTGGGATTTAATATTTTGTATGATGGGATCCCAGGCTGGTGGTAGATTCCAACCATCTTCTCTATTAAAATTAGGATGTCTAGGATGGTGGTGAGAATCACCATTGAGATACCTATCTGTATGGGTTACTTTACGATACACAGTGGGTTACTTGGGTGTGGGTTACTTACACAGTGGGTTACTTACACAGTTGGCTACTGTAGGGAAATCTTTGTTTCAGAGAGCACGCGGCATCTGTGACACCCAACACCTGGCTGCTGAGCTTCAGCATGTCAAGCACGTACTACAGGATAATAAACTGAAAGTACCACGGCTTTGTCACAGAAAACGCAATAAACCAACCACAGTCGAGCGCCAACCTGCTGTACTTCCATATATGAAAGGTGTCACTGACAAGATTGGACATATCTTAAAGCGAGCTTCAATCAACACTTACTTCAAGCCGCCGAAGAATATCAACCAATTTTTACGACCTGTCAAGTGCAACATACCCCTTCAAGATGCAGGCGTGTACAAACTGGACTGCGACTGTGGGCTCTCTTACATCGGGCAAACAAAGAGAAGTATAGGAACCCGTGTTAAAGAACATATAGCCGACGTCAAGCATAGGCGCGAAAATAAGTCTGCAGTATGCGAACATTCCCTAGAGGGGCCCAACCATTACATCAGATTTGATAAACCACAAATACTCGTTAAAGAGCAACGATTCATCCCTAGGATGATACGCGAGGCTATTGAAATTAAAAAACATCCTAATTTTAATAGAGAAGATGGTTGGAATCTACCACCAGCCTGGGATCCCATCATACAAAATATTAAATCCCAGCCCCGACACCATACTGCCAGACCAAAAGATACTGTAAGCTCTTTCTGCGTAAAACGGAACGCACCTGATTAAATTTAAATGAGGGTATACAAGCTACCAACTAATTATGAGATGACCAACACCTCAGTCTCCCTGTGACCACGAACCCTGCAAAGGGTTCGAAACGTCAGGATAAACATTAAATAAGTAATGTGTAAAATAAACGCGAGTAGATCCGTAAAAGTTGTTTCATTTCAATGTGTAGTGTTCGCGTAAACTTTAGAAAACAATATGTTTAAAATTATATCACTCTCTATTTAATGACGACCTCCTTGGTCGAGTGGCTTGCACACCGGTTTTCATGGTGTCGCTATCTCTGTCGCGGTCCCGGGTTCGATCCCCGGTCGGATCAATTTAGAAATACCTGTTTGTCTATATTGTTTGTTTCGGGTCTGGGTGTTTCCTATGTATATTAAGTATGTTTATCCATTGTCCGTTAACCATTTATCGAGTTTCTTAAGGAAGCTTTTCTAGGGGCTAGATAATTGTGGAGTGTGGGAAACATTTATTTATTTTATATATTTATTTAATTTACCATAACGTCTCGGTGGCCGAGTGGCAAAGCAGTCGATACCCGAAGGTCCCAGGTTCAATTCCCAGGGCGGGCAAAATGTGTTTCGGATATTTCGATGCATAGCCCGGGTTTGTGATCACTGATCACTTGATCACCAACCCGCATTTGGCAGATAGGCGTGGTGGTTAAGCAAATAGTCCAATACCCATCAATTGTAGTGATGACTTGATTTCAATAATGGAGGCCTTTGCCCAGCAGTGGGACAGTTATAGGCTATATATACTATTACTACTATTTTACCATGTACCTACTTAAAAGTAGTAAATAGCCGATAAATTGTCATACTTAATGCGTAGCAAGGCCTCACAACAATTGATAGGTATTGGCTTAAATGCGGGTTGATGATCAATTATCATACACGCAAGCTATGTATACATCGGATAATCTGAAAAATACATGACCTAACATGTTATTTTAAATTTTTTTATACAGGGTGGAAACTTTCAGCGGGGGCAGTAAGGGGAAGTACCTTATCCGTTGCAGCTACACGAAAATGGTCTTAGAAAACTATCCGTAATTTTTTATGGAATTTTGATCCCCATTCAAAGATTTTCAAAAAAAATTACAGTTAGCAAGAAAATGGCCATTTTACACAAAAACATTTTTTGATGCCAATCGATCCTGTTTCAAATACTGATCAAAAACTTCTATGTGACCAACCATCGTTGGAGTACTCAAAAGTCACAAATTGCAAAAAACTTTTCCCTTACATTTTGTAAAGAATTTGTGTAACTGAAATACAAAAAATAAAATAAAAGACAAACGATCACGTAGAATTTTACAGATATCAAAAAGAAGGCGTATTAATTTTCTTTTTTTATTAACTAACATAACTTGATGATGTTATTATTATTTAAAATCTTGCTGTTTCTTGCCCTACTACGATATCAAGTGCACGAAGTGACCGCCATTTGGATGAAAAATTCAATTCCATTTTGTTCCAAATTTGAATTGTTTTAAACTTATCTTTTTATTCAGTCAACAAAAAGATCTCAACCGTCACTAAAAAAGCTTTTGCGAAAAATTTTCATACAAAATGTACGGGAAAAGTTTTTTGCAATTGGTGACTTTTTGAGTACTCCAGCGATGGTTGGTCACATAGAAGTTTTTGATCAGTATTTGAAACAGGATCGATTGGCATCAAAAAATGTTTTTGTGTAAAATGGCTATTTTCTGGCTAACTGTACATTTTTTTGAAAATCTTTGAATGGGGATCAAAATTCCATAAAAAATTATGGATAGTCTCTTAAAACCATTTTCGTGTAGCTGCAACGGATAAGGTACTTCCCCTTACTGCCCCGCTGAAAGTTTCCACCCTGTATATAAGTAATAAGACATATTTTGGATGAAAAATTGAATAATAAATAGTTAGCCGACACATATACACACAACGTATTAAGTATATAATTCTATATAGGTAATTGACTTTTAAAAGCCTAAATGTAAGAAGCAAGTAAATACGCTATTCACTCCCTATACTTCAAATAAGTTTTTTGCGATAATAACTGTAATAGTGTCCAGTATCAACCGTAACATCAGAACCAACCATCTATCGACGTAAAGATATCGGTGCAATCTAAAATTACGGATAGCGAGGCCCATCTCCGACCGCCTACCGTCATCTCATCATATTTATCAGAGATTTATAGCATCGCGTATTCGGGTCGTCATTTTTCTATGAAATAACCGTAAGAATCTGAAGAGGCTCTCAAGGAAAGTATAGACTATAGAAGTGACAGTATATTCGCTCGCTGAGTTAGGCCACCTGCACTTTGGATGCGTTTTCGTACGATATTAAACGTACCAATGGGGTATTTGACAGGTTTTAGAAAAATATGTCTAATGGTTCATTATAGCATAATATATTTGCAATTTGATTAATTCGTTATGAATTTCTTTATTTTTTATGAAAATCGCCATTAAAATTCAAATTAATAAAATAGCCGCCAAAACGCTGAAGACGCCAGGCATGCAGGTCACGTGATGTCGTGACGTCACCTGCTTGTAAGCAAACTTTTAGCTGTCAAATCAAACGTACAAAACTTTGATCGACATTTTACTGTTTACAAGCTGGTGACGTCACTCCAGATTCAGCGTCATCCCGTGCGTTTTTGATCACGTGGTCAATCATAAAAAAATTATTATTACGTTATTAATGATTTTTTATAAAAATCATACTTATTTTCAAATTATGTGCTGGCTAAATTAATTTAAAAACATGTTTACTATTAAGTTAACAACAGTTTGATCAATATTTTCATTGTAGTCAAATACTCTATTGTACGAGCACACTGATTACGTGTTTTTTAGTTAAAATGCCAAAATGCCAGTGACGTGGATCGGTGACATCGATTTTTCTACGAACTCTTTTAAAGGCCGGCAACGCGTCTGCGATTCCTTTGGTTTTGCGGGTGTCTATGGGCGGCGGTGATTGCTTCACATCAGGTGACCCGTCTGCTCGTTTGCCTCCTTCTAATATATAAAAGAACGCTTAAAATATCCAAACAAGATTGATTGATCCCGAGTCTCGCTTACTGCCTAGTATGTCTGGTCTTTAAGATTGTGAGACATTTTTCCGATTTATTTACCTGTGATACGTGGAAAATTATGTGTACACACGCCTGCACATCAACCTACCACAAACTGTCTAATTTCCTCAATAGACTTTGAACTTTATAACTGAAACATAAGGTTGAAAATGTATTGAAGAAATTTGACAGTTTTGGATAGGTTGATGTGCTGGCGTCTGTACATGATGCGCGATAAGATTAGAAGTTACAACTTCCTTTCTATATAATACTCGGCAGTTTTTGAGATTTGAGAAAAGGGTAGTGTTTTTCTTTACAACGTTTATGTTATTTGATTGTTATCTGTTTTTTCTACATAAATAAAAACCAAAAACTTATTCGTAACTTTATCTGACAGTAGCAAAAAGTTATTCCATCAGGGTCCGTAAATAGAACGCGAGACTAGTAGTCCATTACGTTTCCGAGTCAATAAAAGATAAAGTTTACTACAAAAGATATTATTAAATGGATTGTGGCAAAAAATCAATAGCAAATTCGTGGCCTCGCGCTCCATTAGGTCTGCCAACACGCGGCATCTGATATCATCAGCGGATAAAAAAGGGGACAGCAAAACCGACATAAATCATAACGCATAATTGCAGCTCCATTATCGCGTATGGACGGCTAATAAAAACGTCAACTCCAATGATATGGGACATTAAAGCTTTGTTCTGGACGTTCATTTACAAAATAGTGTATTCAAAGGAGAAAATAAGCTTGTAAAATAAAATTGAAAACGATAACTTATAAACCTCACTAGATAGAAAGTATGCAGCTTTTGCAACGTCATATTAAGATAAGATGGTGGTAGCTAGCCAAGCGGACAAACAAGCCCTACCACCAACCAAACCGAGTTCACAAACATGCACCCCCCGCACAAACCCCGCTGGGAATTGAACCCGGGACTTCTAGGTCTAAACCGGTGGTCTTAGCCACTAGAACACAGAGGCGTTTAATAGAAAGTATTCAATGTTTAAGGTACACAAATGAACTACTTATAGGTGTGGGGCTATGTGTGGTACCCTGTGGCACGCCAGAACCAGAGTAAAAAGTTAATGAACCCGCACAAAAAATAGTTCTACGTGACCACAGCAATAGCAATTCTGAGTACAACGAAAATGGTTTACGCAATAGAAACGATCACGGCAATATGTAAACAAAAAGCAAGAGGAAAATAGACATTTGTTATTTATAAATGTTGTATTTAGATGAAATGTTATTGTTGTTATTGTTAGCAAAAGCTAAACATAACGAGACTATGAATATTAAATGAAAAATCTAAAAAGGAAAAACAATTATAATTCCATTCTGTGAATAGATTATTCAAAATAAATAAATTACTTATATATATTATTATTATTATTATTATTACTTATTATAGAAGAATGTTTAATCGCAATTGTAGTATACTCAAACAAGTGACAATACACAAAGCAGAAGTCTTTTGGAAATAAAATTAAAATTTGATATTCTTCCAAAAATTACAAATTACACCGGCGGATCAGCCACAAGAAATGCAGTCGTAATTGCATTGTAGTAAGTATGATATTGGTAGAATGATCTTCAAGTCCAATCTTGTATCAGCAGTACTTTGAGGTAGACGTCCGCTATACAAATACAGTCTGATAAACATGTTTGAAGTGCTAATATTATCTGAGCCTGATACTGAGGCGCGGTAAGCGATAAATGCAATTGATGCGATGGAAGATACATTTGTATAGAGGTAAATATTGACAACAGACTGGCTAAGTATGTCTATACCTTACTTACTTACTTACTTGGATACTTGGATTTTTTTTTTACAGTTTCTTTATTTTTAACTGCTCAGTGAAATTATTGGCTCTATTTTATTTTTATTTTTATATTTAACGGGTAAGCACAGTGCCTTGAATTTATGTAATAATCTTTTGGAGTTAATACAAATGCGACGACACCTAAGAGCCTGAGAGACGGTAGCGTATCAGTCGACCTAATTGCATTCCGGTTATATCGGTAGGACATAGCGGCCTAGAGAAATTCCTGGATTACTTTGGGAGGCTTTTGCCTTCACGTCGATCAAAAAATGTCATTAAATGAATGGATTCCGGCAGAACATCGTCATGCAAATGATAATGATGCTTACTTTTGTTAAAAATGTGTAATTAATAAAACGTTTTAAAATGTTAAATAATTAATTATCCGAAATAGAGGTGGCAACACCGGTCGATCATATTGACAGATACTTTTTACTGCGCGCCAATCGGCGATTTTTGACAACAACTTTCTGATCTTATTTACTAACTACTTTTGTTTACATCGATTGATTGATGATTAGCTGGGTTGCTCAAAATTAAAGGAATCTGTAAGTAATACTTATGTGGTGTTTTACTTCTGAACCTTAAAAGTTCAGAAGTGGGATAGCGACAAACGTTCGCCTACGCGAAGCCGTACCTGGTAAGCAGTTTTGTTATTTTTATGGTGAAAGAAAATATTACAGTGATTTTGTGTTTAATGTGTTTGTTAGACAAAACAAAACTACTGCTATTGAGTCAAATAAGATTCATATAAACTTCATAGATAGTGTGTAAACTTATTATTCATTGTTACAATGCACTCATGCATTAATTGTTATAAAATGAACCCTAGATACACCTAACTGTTTAGCTAGCCGGTTCTCTAACCAGCTAAAGTACTGCTTCTATATCATTGAATGACTTGTGGTACCTACAAGTTATTACAATGTACAAATTTTGTACAGTTTAAAGAAACCTATGCTTAGTATTTGTGTGGGTATGGCATTAACACTATTTATTATGTGTAAGGAATTTAATAAACATCAGTGCAGTGATAGTTTGCCTTAAATATGTTATAATTATTGACACTATTTTCTTTCTTTCTATGACCCGGCTCATTAACTTGAATAACTTTTACTTACCACTGTTTAGAGAAATGTTAATACTTGTTGTTTGAATTTCTAATCATCAATGACTGGTAATTATGTGTGTAATAAATTAACAAGCTGTGCAGTGATTATTTATCAATTATCATACATGCTTTAGTTCTGAGACTATTTGTTTTCTTTTTTATAATCCGGCTTACTGAAAATGAAAGAGAAGTGATTCTCTTGCTGAATAAATACTATTCAAATTAAAACATATATGTATATGAATTATTAAAATAAATATGTATTTATTTTATTATTTAACACTAACGCTTGAGACATTTGAGGAATGTTTCTGAACTCATTTTATGGACTACACATCGGTTGAACCGTTGAACTTACTCCTTTTATACACTTAATTCAATCAATGTCAATTTTATAGTGTTGTACATTCTGAAACTCTATATTGTTTGTTTTTTTTATTGTGTCCCTAAAAAGTTATCACACCATTACTTCTTTAGGTACTTTACCACAGTAATGAAAATGAAAGTCATCTAATAGTGAATAATTATGTTCAATATTAATCCTAGAGCGTATGAATTCCATTTGTTTTTTCCTACACTGCTTAACAAGCTTGTTTAATAACTACTAATTAAGTATAACAAAAATTTAAAAAAATATTCATAATATCTGATAAAAAAAAGGAAGTTAAACATAGGTTCAGATACCTACTTATTAATTGTTTGGATGTTAATTATTGAAATATTTTAGTGTGCTTGAACTCCCAAGAGGATTTTTTTTTATTGATTCAGCGATATGAACTTTATTTGACGGACCCGTTGGCATAAGGGTAATGACTACTTCTAAGCCAGGGGTTGTGGGCTCAATCCCCACCCAAACAAATAGGGTGTGATGAACATTTTTGTACTGCGTCTGGGTGTTTTATATAACTATATGATGTATATATTTGTAATATTTATTGTTGTTGTTTCTGATTTCCGTGGCACAGATGCTTGGGCTGCTTGATTCGGGATCGGATCAATGTATGTGATGTTGTCTGATATTTAAAAATAATAATTATATATGGTGTTAGAACCTAAGATGGTTTTGTTTTGAGCAATAATTCAATATTAATTAATTAACATGTTGTATATCTTACAGATAACGATTTGATCCTTTGATCCTTTCCTTGTTCCGTTGCTAATAAAATGGGGTCCCCTAACCGCAAAAATCAGAAACGAACATCCAAAGCTTTGAGCTGTAGGACACCTTCTAGAGAACCACCGTTATCACCAGAATCGCCACGTCGGCGACAGAATTCTTGATATTCTATAACGCGCAGTCGATCCCGTATGCGTAGGGTTAGATCGCGAACGCCACCACGTTCTCGAAGTGGCAGTAAAAGCACGCGTATACTATCGACTCCTCCTCGCCAATCACGACGTGATAAAAGGCGACGTAGATCGACGATAAGTCGATCACCGAGGTCACCTCGATCGAAATCGATATTCTTTGGCTTCGACTAGTGTCAGACACGAATGTGAGCAATTATGTTTTTTTGCATTATTTTTATTTAAGCACTTCACATGCTTAATGCAATATGACGTGGCATAAATGGCGCCGCGTGGCGCCTTGTAGTAGCAATAATTGGAAAATATCACAAACTGGGTAGGTAGAACTGTAATAGAATATTTAGCAAAGTGTTGGCGGATTGGCAAAACTCCTTTTCTTTTTGTCTCAAATTAACAGGTATTTTTATTTGCTCAACTCAAACCCCTAAAGGCTAAGGAGTTTTGGTCTTTCTGCCAACGCTTGTTTTTTATTTGTTTTATTTTTTCTGTTTTTTTTTTGTTTGTTTGTTTGTATTGTACGTTGTCCATATAATATTGTTTTGCACCGCGCACCGGCGCGGCGACAGGCTCCGCCAGAATACCAGCGTTGTTGCGACATGCTTCGTTCGCAACAACACAAGCTGAGGCGTGGTCCTGATTGACCTTTTGTTTGTTTTTATTGTTATGTTTTATGTATGTGTGTGGTCAATAAATGTTTCTCTCTCTCTCTCTCTCTCTCTCTCTCTCTCTCTCTCAAATCAAGAAGTCGACGAGAGTACGATAAACTGCGGCAATCAAGTTCTAGCTCGGATAGATCTATTGTATATAAGCATTATGAATCGCGCAACGTAAAATCATCTATGTCTATGACGCCAAATCATAGACCTTTCTCTAAGAAAACCGCAATTAATCATATCGGGAATGAAGTTTCTTCCGTTAGCAATAACAACAATAGTGGAGTAGGAATAGGACCCCCTAGTGAAGAGTCACTGTTAGAAAAATTGGTTAGTGCTCTTAGTGAACGGGGTAACACTATGTCCCAAGGAACAGAGATGCATGCGGCACAGAACATTATATCTGATTTTGATCCACAAGGGAAAGTACAAACGATGAAGGAATGGATAGCCAAAATAGATGAATCAGCTCATGTATATGGATGGTCAGAACGGCAAACAATATTTTACGCTTTACCAAAACTACGGGGATTAGCTAAACGTTGGTATGACGGACTTACCAGTGTAAAATATACATGGGCTGAATGGCGTAATAAACTTATTGCTGCATTTCCGTGCGAACTAAATTACGCTGATTTACTCTCGGAGATGTTAAGTAGGAAGACTCGCCGGAATGAAAGCTTGGAAGAATATTACTATGATAAGATAATGCTTATCAATAGATGCGAATTAAGTGGTAAGAAGGCGGTAGATTGTCTTACTCAAGGTATATTTGATCCGAATATTAGAATGAACGTACAAGGTGCTAACCTTCAAAATCCCGAAAGTGTATTGCAATACTTTAGAAACATTACCAGCAAGGTTATCTACCCGCCTCGTTCATTTAATCAAAGTCCACAACCCACCGCAGTATCTTCCAAGAGACATATGGACTCGGCTCGTAGACCATTAATGTCTAATAGATTGACATGCTATAACTGTCACGGAGTAGGGCATACAGTAGCTCAATGTTCGAAAGAGATTCTTAAATGTAGTAAATGTCGATGTTATGGTCACAATGACAGGAATTGCTCAAAGCAAGTCGAATCGAAAAATACTAAGGAACTTGTCAAACCGACAACTTCGTCAAATGCAAATAACGTTTTAAGTATTGTCGCTGGGGATAAGGCTAGCGAAAAATATTATAAGCCTATTACAGTAAACGGAAAACGGATGACGTCCTTTGTAGACTTAGGGAGTCAGTGTACCTTGATTCGTGAAGGTTTTGCGACAGAATTAAATTTAACAATTGACAGATCGAATCTACCTACCCTGAAGGGATTTGCCAGTGGGGCCCTTGTCCCTAGTGGTCGTGTGAATTTAAGGGTTCAGTTAGATGCTTTAGATGAAAACATCGAAGCATATCTCGTAAACTCTGCGGCTATTCCGGCTGATGTGTTAGTAGGTCAGTCGTTAACAGAACTTCCACAAGTAAGAGCCCTAAAAACTGATGAAAGACTAGTATTTTATAAAGAGATCACAACCAATAATAGGAAATACCCCATCACCAATGTCGAAGATGTTTTAATAAATGGCTCAGCGAAGTTAGAAATTCTGACAGCAACTGAAGTTTCCGGGTTAATTTATATAGACACTGAACCTTGTTTACAAGAAAATAGAGAATATATGATATTACCGGGACTTTACTCAGTTAAATGTGGTCATAGTTATCGGATTGAATTCAGAACCATTTCTACTGCAGAAGGGAACTTTGATAGCTCGAGGTATTCTGTTATCAAATGTTGCACCTGTAACTAAAACTCTTGACATGCGTAATGTTTTGAACATCAATTTGGCAACTGATGGTGAAGTTCTGGAAAGTATTAATCCCGAACAAGTTAATGTTGACCGTGACTTGGCTGCAGGCGATAAAGAACAACTATGTCAATTATTAAACGAGTATCGTGATTGTTTTGCATTTAGTTTAGAGGAGCTTGGCAAAACTGAGTGTACGCAAATACACATTGAGTTAAAAGATCAGGTACCTGTTACTTACAGGCCATATAGGCTCTCGTTCTCAGAACGTGAAAAAGTTAATAATATCATTAATAACCTGTTGGCTAATGGTATCATACAGGAATCTACTTCTGAGTACGCGAGTCCTATAATATTGGTATCGAAGAAGAATGGAGAGGCGAGACTCTGTGTGGACTATCGGGCCCTGAACAGAAAGACTGTCAAAGAGAAATTTCCAATGCCCCTTATTGACGACCAAATTGACAGTCTTTCCGGTCAGGTATTCTTTACGTCGTTAGATCTCGCATCTGGGTACCATCAAGTGCCCGTAGCAGATGCTTCTAAGCACTTGACCGCGTTTGTGACTCCGGACGGGCACTATGAATACAATCGTATGCCGTTCGGGCTCACAAACGCACCAGCAGTTTTTCAACGGCTTATTCTTAAGTTATTAAAAAAGCACCAAATTCATGGTGTCCTGGCGTATATGGATGACATAATTATAGCGACAAAATCTATATTGGAGGGTATGTCGAAGTTATGTAAAGTTTTAGAACTTCTGAGAGAAGCTAATCTCACTCTTAATCTCACTAAATGTAATTTCTTCCATAGAACGATACAGTACTTGGGTTTTGAGATCTCCTCTGAAGGCGTAAGGCCTGGTCCAGAAAAGATAAAAGCTGTAGTAAACTTCAAAACACCATGCAATGTCCACGAAGTTAGACAGTTCATTGGGTTGTCTAGCTTCTTCCGGCGTTTTGTGCAGGGATTTGCCACTATTGCTAGACCACTGACCAGTCTCACAAAAGCTTCAACCCCTTGGACATGGGGCGAAAATCAGGAGCAGGCGTTCCAACAACTTAAAGAGATCCTAACTACCAGGCCAGTATTAGCTATTTATAATCATGAATTTGAAACTGAACTGCACACTGACGCCAGTGCATCCGGTTTGGGCGGTATACTGTTGCAACGCCCAAAAGGGGAGGTACCACTGCGTCCAGTTGCCTATTTCAGTCGACAGACGACAGCCGAAGAGCAACACTTTCATTCTTATGAATTGGAGACTCTAGCTGTCGTCGCTTCTCTGAATCGATTTAGAGTATACCTTATAGGTATAGAATTTAAAGTAGTGACTGATTGCAATGCACTCCGAACAACTTTGACAAAACGAGACCTTATACCAAGAATAGCTCGCTGGTGGCTCTTGGTCCAAGAATTCTCGTTTACCGTAGAGTATAGACCTGGATCTCAGTTAGCTCACGCAGATGCTCTTAGCCGTAACTCCCTCCCTGAACAAGATGAGCACCGCATGTCAATTATGCAAATAGGCGAAATACACTGGTTACAATCGGTGCAAATGAGTGACCCACGGTTGAGTCATATAAAAGCGGTATTAGATGCGAAGAGTTGCGAGGCGAAAGATATCCGTAACAACTATGAAATACGGAACGGTAAGATTTATAGGAAGGTCGATGGTGACTTACGTTGGGCAGTACCGAGAGATGCAAGGTGGAAAATTTTACAGCAATGTCACGATGAGGCAGGACATTTTGCATACGAGAAAACTTTAGAAAAAGTTAGACGAAATTATTGGTTCCCAAAACTAGCGCATTTTACCAGAAAATACGTACGTGCATGTATACCGTGCGCTCATGCCAAAATTCCAGGCGGTAAAAAGCAGGGTTTATTAAATCCAACCCCAAAACCAAGTGTGCCTTTCCAATGTTTCCACATTGACCATTTAGGCCCTTTTATTAAGAGCAAGAGGGGTAATTTGTACGTACTAGCCATCATAGAAAGTTTCAGTAAATTCATAATATTACGTGCTGTCAAAAACACCAAAAGTAAAACCTCAATAGCTGTGCTTCGGGAGGTGTTCTCCCTATTCGGTGTGCCTGCGCATCTTATTTCGGACCGAGGAACAAGTTTTACTTCTAGCGAATTTAAAAATTACATTGAATCCGTTGGAGTGAAGCATACTTTAAACGCTGTAGCTACACCACGGGCAAATGGCCAAATAGAACGGTATAACCGTTCTATTTTGTCTTCGCTGACTGCTCTATGCCATGACAAAGATGATAGGGACTGGGATGACAGGTTAGGACAAGTACAATGGAGTTTAAATAATACGGTCAATCAGGCCACAAAAAAATGCCCAGCAGAAATTGTTTTCGGGATACCTTCGGTCAATACTGCTGAAGTACAGCTAAATGAAATTCATTGTTCTGAAGATGTTGGGGATGTAGTCGATGTCATAGAAAATATTAGGGAAGAGGCGTCCACGAACATAAAGGAGCAGCAAGACAAAATGAAAACTAGGTGTGATAAGAAAAGAGCTAAGTCGAAATTATATAAAGTAGGTAATTTAGTAATGGTTCAAAAGAATACTAAAACACCGGGCGAAAGTAATAAGTTAGCCCCTGCATTTAGTGGCCCATTTAGAATTACAGCAGTTATAGGACATGACCGTTATGAAATAAGCAGTGTAGACGGTTACTCCAAAAAGAAATATACTAATGTCTTCTCGGTTGATAAATTAAAGCCGTGGGTGCGATTTGCGGAATCGGAATCTGACAGCGATTATGGTGATAGCGAGTGATTAAATAGTGTATTATTATTAATTTTTACCTTTACCTTTTTACTTTTACTACTTTACCTTTTTAAGACAAATTAGTTGGCCATTTTCAGTCAGTAGATGAACAATTATTTTAAAAATAGTTTCTAAGTAGTAACGAAAGTACGTAGATTGCTATTGTTCAATTCATTTATTCAAATAAAAATAATCAAAATGTGAAATTCACAATTTACATTCCTTGTTCCCACTCCAACCCTATTCCTGTAAAAATCGCATCATGTTGGCCACGGGAACGGCTGGTTGTTGGGAGGCGAGATCACTCGGCGAGCGGACTCTTCATTGGCCAGGAAGAGACCATTGATACACGAACGAGCAGCACTGACTACTGATAGAAGATGTTACCATAGCCCTCTGTGTGGGTATGCTGCAGACAGTTTTGTTGGACCCAGGCCGTAGCTCCTTGTGTGGGCAAGCGGTAGGTGATTCTAGCGGACCCAGGCCGTAGCTCCTTGTGTGGGCAAGCGGTAGGTGGTTCTAGCGGACCCAGGCCGTAGCCCCTAGTGTGGGCAAGCGGTAGGTGGTTCAAACGGACGCAGGCCGTAGCTCCTTGTGTGGGCAAGCGGTAGGTGGTTCAAGTGGATCCAGACCGTAGCTCCTTGTGTGAGCAAGCGGTAGGCGGTTCGAAGACGCAGACTGCAGTCCCCGGTGCGGGCAAGTTCCGGCAGCATCCGGCGATCCACAGCTCGGTGGACAGTTTAAATCCAATGCATCGAACCTAAGCTATTCCACGAATGTGGTCATTCGTGATGGTCAGATGGCCGAGAATCATAATTAACGAGAAACTCTAATTTTGATAAAGTTATTTACAAAACTCGGCTAAAAGATGATTCAATAATAATTAAAATACAAACAATATATTGTAATGTAAGTTTTAAAAAAAAAATTATAAACACAATAATGAGTAAATAGTTATAGGTAAGTATGTAATTGTAAATAACAATAATTGTGATTGTTAGGTCAAGAAGAGTTAAAATACATATTATAGCAAAATGGTTAAATTTCATTGTGGACAAAATGTGATTTTAATGTTGTAATTGTTTTTTTTTGTTTAATTTTAGTTCTTATCTTAAATTACATATATAAGTAGACATCTTACTGTTAGTATCATTGTTGTTACTGATCAATGTAGAAGTATCAATGTTTTTATGTTTAGTTCTCTTGTTACATCTTTATCTTACAGTTTAGTAGCATTGATTTCTTCATATTCTAACTAATTAATGTTAAGGATATTTCAATGTTATTAATATTTTTTATATAGGTATAGTTTCCTTGTAATGTCTTTTATCTTACAGATAACATAATTGATTTCTTCATTGTTACTGATCATGTTAAGATTAAATTTATAATATTATTAATGTTTTTACGTTTAGTTATCTGGTTATGTCGTTTTTATGTTAAATGTTTTATATTGTGTTTGGGACAGATACTCGATCAGGATGGCCGACTGTTAAAAATGTGTAATTAATAAACCGTTTTAAAATTTTAAATAATTAATTATCCGAAATAGAGGTGGCAACACCGGTCGATCATATTGACAGATACTTTTTACTGCGCGCCAATCGGCGATTTTTGACAACAACTTTCTGATCTTATTTACTAACTACTTTTGTTTACATCGATTGATTGATGATTAGCTGGGTTGCTCAAAATTAAAGGAATCTGTAAGTAATACTTATGTGGTGTTTTACTTCTGAACCTTAAAACTTTCTTCTTAAACATAGTAACATTGTTTTACCTACCTATATATAAAAAAGTGTGGCGTTATTATTAGGTCAATAACACAAATGCCAAGTTGCAATCCTAATAGCTTTTATGCATAACAGCATAGTCATATTGCCAGGTAGGCATTTTGCTTTATAGTCTATATAAGATGTAGTTCAAGTGCTGCATAGTCATATTGCCAGGTAGGCATTTTGCTTCATAGTCAATATAAGATGTAGTTCAAGTGCTGCATAGTCATATTGCCAGGTAGACATTTTGCTTCATATTCAATATAAGATGTAGTTCAAGTGCTGCATAGTCATATTGCCAGGTAGAAATTTTGCTTCATAGTCAATATAAGATGTAGTTCAAGTGCTGCATAGTCATATTGCCAGGTAGACATTTTGCTTCATATTCAATATAAGATGTAGTTCAAGTGCTGCATAGCCATATTGCCAGGTAGACATTTTGCTTCATAGTCAATATAAGATGTAGTTCAAGTGCTGCATAGTCATATTGCCAGGTAGACATTTTGCTTCATAGTCAATATAAGATGTAGTTCAAGTGCTGCATAGTCATATTGCCAGGTAGACATTTTGCTTCATATTCAATATAAGATGTAGTTCAAGTGCTGCATAGTCATATTGCCAGGTAGACATTTTGCTTCATAGTCAATATAAGATGTAGTTCAAGTGCTACATAGTCATATTGCCAGGTAGACATTTTGCTTCATATTCAATATAAGATGTAGTTCAAGTGCTGCATAGTCATATTGCCAGGTAGACATTTTGCTTCATAGTCAATATAAGATGTAGTTCAAGTGCTGCATAGTCATATTGCCAGGTAGACATTTTGCTTCATATTCAATATAAGATGTAGTTCAAGTGCTGCATAGCCATATTGCCAGGTAGACATTTTGCTTCATAGTCAATATAAGATGTAGTTCAAGTGCTGCATAGTCATATTGCCAGGTAGACATTTTGCTTCATATTCAATATAAGATGTAGTTCAAGTGCTGCATAGTCATATTGCCAGGTAGACATTTTGCTTCATATTTAATATAAGATGTAGTTCAAGTGCTGAATAGTCATATTGCCAGGTAGACATTTTGCTTCATAGTCAATATAAGATGTAGTTCAAGTGCTGCATAGTCATATTGCCAGGTAGACATTTTGCTTCATATTCAATATAAGATGTAGTTCAAGTGCTTCATAGTCATATTGCCAGGTAGACATTTTGATTCTTAGTCAATAAAAGTTTAAGGCCAACACGTAGACGTTTTCATTTTTAGGCAGCATGATCTTAAAGGAACAATATTAGTTGTATGTTGTGATAGTTAGAAATAAGGTAGCTACATGCTTAGCAGTTAGTATATTGGGTGAAGTATGCACCTTTGGTCCTATTGTCACTTACCATCATGAGCAAAAGGGCAAAGCGCTTTAAAAGAACTAAAATTGATAGTCCTAACTGAGTATCTTACTAATCAAGCATTAATAACAGCCCAATAAATGGCAGCTTCTACCATAAATGATGACGGCACGACCATGCTTTTTGTTTAGGACCATTAATTTATCATCGCTGACGGACTGACGGAACAAAATAACCAGTAATTGTAACACTCGATTTGCAAAAACTCTTGAAAAAGGACAATAAGGATGTTTTTAGTTTTGTTTCGTCACTTCTAAATATAGCCGATTGTGTGATTGTTGGAAACTGTACGGCGAGCCATCGAACTCATAAATAGGTGTTTAGTTAAAATAGGGTCTTATAAATAAACAACGAATAAGGTCAAAATAGTTATTCCGTGTTTTGTTTCTTTTACTCTAATTTGAAATTACGTTTACATGACAGGGACAAAACACGGAAAAACTATTCGGAGTTCACTCTTTGTTTATTTGTAAGGCACTTAGTATTTTATTTAGGCTGTGGATGTGAACTTTTTTGTTCAGCGAGCTGTTTAGGTCAACCTTTTGTTGTTGATTCTGACACTAATGAGCAATATAAAGCTTTTTGCTTTGTTTCAGATTTGGTTTTTATTCATATTATTCACGTTAACGCAGCATACCGTAACATGGCGTAATGGCATGATGGGATAAGGTTGAGAATGATGCGTTTTAATAGCGTACGCTCCTAAATTCGGAGAAGCTTGACATCATAATTCCGTGTGGTGCCGGGGATAAAGAACTGCACCACCCCATCGTGTGGCGTCGTAAAAGCCGACTAAGGGACCATTCCAGAGGATAGGCAGCAGCATCTCTCTGAGGTTACTCCAACCTTGAAATGAAACAACTTTTACGGATCTACTCGCGTTTATTTTACACATTACTTATTTAATGTTTATCCTGACGTTTCGAACCCTTTGCAGGGTCCGTGGTCACAGGGAGACTGAGGTGTTGGTCATCTCATAATTAGTTGGTAGCTTGTATACCCTCATTTAAATTTAATCAGGTGCGTTCCGTTTTACGCAGAAAGAGCTTACAGTATCTTTTGGTCTGGCAGTATGGTGTCGGGGCTGGGATTTAATATTTTGTATGATGGGATCCCAGGTTGGTGGTAGATTCCAACCATCTTCTCTATTAAAATTATGATGTTTTTTAATTTCAATAGCCTCGCGTATCATCCTAGGGATGAATCGTTGTTCTTTAACGAGTATTTGTGGTTTATCAAATCTGATGTAATGGTTGGGCCCCTCTAGGGAATGTTCGCATACTGCAGACTTATTTTCGCGCCTATGCTTGACGTCGGCTATATGTTCTTTAACACGGGTTCCTATACTTCTCTTTGTTTGCCCGATGTAAGAGAGCCCACAGTCGCAGTTACTCCAACCTACTGCGATCGCCAACCCGCCTGCCAAGCGTGGTGATTACGGCAAATACCCCCCATAATGATTTGGGGGAGGCCTTTCCAGCAGTGGACGTCTTTTGGCTGTGATGATGATGACATCATAATCATCACCAGCTCATTATATGTCCCCACTGCTGGGACACGAGCATTCCCTATGCATGGATAAGCAGAAACGGGCCATAAACCACCACGCGGGCCCACATGCCTTTCGAAGCACGGAGGAGCTAGAGATGATAAATTTTTAGTCACCCATCCGATGACCGGCCTTTGCGAAGGTTGCTTAACGTCAGCAATCGCAGACCGGGCGCGTTAACCACTGCGTCATCAAGCTCTTCATGCTTGACACACATTTTTAATTATATTTTGGTCAACAAAGCTTGAAGAGGCATCGCGCAAGTTACTTAGCTTTCACGAGTCGCAACGCAACCCGATCCAGCATTATCCAGCGGGTTCGACCAGGTTGTCCAACCACTTCGTTAGAGGACTACCCACACTTAACACATATTTGGCGCCAACTAAGATAGTTAAGCCAAACCTTTAAGGTAAGAGTCATACAAAACATGTTTATTACGAAACGTTCACATAAGGCCAATCGATTAAGTGGGTGTTGGGAGTTGATAAACATAATATTTTTATAACTCCATACAATGTAATTTATTACTTTCATTTAAGCGTTTTTGAATTGCCATATGAATCACGAGAAGGCAATATTGCAGAAAACAACAGCAGTGTAATTATTTTTAAGTGTCTCTTGTAAGAGACTGTGGTTCAAGAAATGAGATAAAGGAAACACAAAAAAAACATCATTAGGCCTCCCCTTAACACGTGGAGAGATCGATCGATTGGTTGGATTGGTCATAGCACATCACGCTGGCAAATTTAGTCTCGACTCGGTTTTGAAGAGAAAAGTGGATTAGCTCAGTGCTTGAAGATTCCGGGTGAAGTCACCCCAACCATCACTTATCACGAGATGACATGAAATGCAATTAATTCTCCGTGACGGAAATATGATATTGGGTCCTTTCCTATGAAATTGACGTTTTTTTCTCACTTACTAATAGGTGTTACTTCTCAAAGTCAACAAGTACCGGTTGTTAGTATTATTATCCACCTTTAATTAGGACTATGTTACTTGGGCTTCAGTATAAACAATGATTATTCATTTTGTGTCTTTATCACCCATTTTTTTTTTAAATTTACTTCTTTTTTTGTTCACGGAATCGACCTTATGTTTCATTGTAGTTTTGAAGGGTCTTGATTTTTTTTCTTTTTAATGTCTACTATATTTAGCTAGAGAAAGAAACACAATACTCTAAAATTTTTATAGTGTTAACATAAATAGATGCTAAAAAAATTAAAAAAAACGTTAGTATGAAAAATATAGTTTTATAAAAAATCTTCACACAAAACGTCAATTTCATAGGTAAGGACCTAATATTTTTACAAACATGCATACGGACGATGATGCTTACGGAAAGCGCCCTTTCGGATCCGATCCGAACCCCCTCGGATAATCTAGTAGGGCACGGGGATTCGCACTAGTGCGTGATGGCGTTCCCTCTAGAAGACCTATGACAGCGTTTCGTTTTACACGGCTTGAGGAACCCTTTAAGTTTCTCGCCGCCGGCGCCGCCCGTCTGAGGCAACCAGCCAATTCTTTAAAAAAAAGGAAAGCGCCCACCGCAGCCCATGGACGCTATTGTGACACCAGGGCTATAACGTGTGCGTTGTCTAACCTAAGCTTTAATTCTTACGCTTCTATGCCCTGTAATAATATCCCTGGATCTAGTTATCTTCAAGCCAGAACAGTTCTATGTAAAACGATGCCGTCTGTATACGTCTCCAGTGTTGAAGTCAAAAATTTCAAAAACCCAAAGTTTTTCCCGTATTAGATCAATGGTAGACATAAAAATAAACCAAAATCTGGAACATTAACGGTGTATTGTTCCCACAGACAAAATCATTTCTCGACCAGACAGCATTGTAAACATGCACGTTATGTATTCAAACAGCGATCATAACACTGAAGGCTTGTAGGTGATGATTATCGCAGTATCCGAGACGTCCATTTTGTAAATAGATTCTCTCGCGTTGAAACTCCTTATCCAAGTAACTTGAGGCGTGTACATGAGGAAGCTAAGTGTATTAAATATTATACAGATAAAGTGAGATGGTGTAATTTTCTATTTTATTTTTCCGGTACGCGTATTGTTGCAATTATAAGATTGCACTATTTGGACATACTATAAGAGTCATAAGACTCGTCAAAGATTTGCTTTCCGTCTGAATGTTTGAATCTATATATTAATACGTGAAGCAAAAACTTTGTACCCCTTTTTTACTAAAATTGCGCGGACGGAGGAGTATGAAATTTCGCACACTTACATAGAGGAGGTTAAATTATGCATAAAAATATATTAAATCAATAAAACAAACATTACACACACTACCATGTATTTGACACACACGCATATGTATTTGACACACACGTATAATTATAAAACTCTTAAAAAATGGAAGAGGAGCGGCCGAAATCTGTCAATGCAAATCCAAACTCACATTCTATCTTTTTAAATTTTTCATTGCTTAGGATACAATCCGTGCAGCCTTTATAAAATTACGGTCGAATTGCGACCACTGGGCGACCTCTAGTTTAAGTAAATCTATGAATTGAATTATAGATCTATTTCCAATAGCTCGCAATGTATGTTGTCGATATGGTACAAGTGCGTAGCATTGGTACTTACTGTGAGAAAAGTTTGACTCAACAATATCAAATTTTATTACTCTTTAATTTGTGTTTCGATACTGTCTTTATTCTACAGTTATGTTTAATACTTGTGCTTTACTACGTTTTGATTTTGTGTAACCTAAGAAATCTCCAATTGTTTTCACCAAGATTCTCGCAAGTCTAGTCAAGTTAATGTAAATAATCCGCAAAAGAACACTTCACCACATGCGACTGTGTAAACACAAGGTAAAATCTAAACGTTCAAGCCACCATGAGTACAAAAATAAATCCAACACTCACAAACGAAATCATGAATTACAGGCAGTCACGCGAAACTCGAAGTTCAACATGTACACTTGTTATTATTAATGGTGGTGCCATGGGCTAAACCCATATCAATCAAAGTATCGACCGGTGAGTTGGTTAGCCTAATTAAAAACATATTAGAATACCGGAATAAGGGTTTTCGAGGTCGCATCTAAAGACTATTACAGACGCGACATGTGTATAAAATAATTAATTAATGTACTCTAGAACGCGATCTTGCATGTCAAGCCACTTTCGCAATGCCGGGTATGCGGATGGGTAACCGAATTCAAATTTTTTATCTCCGTGCTTTAGAGGCAATGTGGTAGGTTCAACTCCCCATTGTGTTATAATTTATGTAAGAATTTGGTGATGGTGATGATGGTATGCAAAAAGCGTTACTACGAAGACTTGATCATCATCATCATCATCAGCCTATAAACGTCCCACTGCTGGGCACAGGCCTCCCACGTGGACAACACCACGTGGGGATATTGGGCCATAACCCACCACGCTGACCCAATGCGGGTTGGTGGGATCAGGATAATTCAAAAGTAACTAAAGCAGATGCCAAGTCTTCCACTACTCGATGTAACAGTAGGCAGAGTATAGGTACTGTAAGCTTATATGCAGCTCATAGTAAAAGTTAGTTTATTGTATTTGTATGTAAGTGTAGGAACATACTATGCCGAAATTACGCGACCGAAGTTCGGCGTTTTCGGCCTCAGAGGTTTAAGGCGTACGCTATAACGCGACGTAATTTCGGTATTATGTGTCGTCAGTAAATCAAATACCATTGCAGGCGTAATCATGCCGAACTTCAGTCGCGTAATTTCGGCATAGTATGTTCCTACACTTAGTCTCTTTAGTCTGGATGAATATTTGAATCATCGAACATGTAAAATTAAAAAGGTTTGCAACGGTTTGACACACAGTCGTAGACAGGAGCTGGAGCCCGCTTAATAAGAGCCGAGGTGCTCTGAGATCGGTTTTAATCTAATGTAACATTTTTATTATAATACACAAAGTTAAGTGCAACTATTAAACCCTATTTCAGTGTAAACTTGTTTTGAATGGATCAAATTTCTTTTATTCAATAAAATCGTAAGAATATACAGCCGCGTGGTGGGGATACGTGTCGCCAATCATCAAGCTCTAGTGCTCATTTCTCTACGCCCACTAACTTCCCTTCAAACCGAAATAACAGCAATGCTACTGAACGGCAGAAATGGGAATTATGTTTCTCTGAAGTCAAGTATTTATTTAGTAAGAGTAATGGATAGCCATCCGTGCTGGATATAATCCTACCACTATACAAATAAGAAATATAAAAATAAAAGAAAAAACATTAATGTGGCCCTTTCGCAAGTAAGTAATCGGCTTACCAAGCTACAATCAAGCTCAAGTGCCGTGTCGAGGGGCCCTTAGCACGCAATACAAGCAAACTACAAAATAAAAAGACCGCAGAAGTCAAGCTTCGTACAAATGCGCTCAAGCAACACATACAACCTCTCGATAGATTTAATTTTTCTTTTTAATTTACTGATTGCCGGTACACTACCTCTTATTGTCTCCTTATCTGTCCTATGCCACAAAGGTTGTCTGGAAAAGATTGTTTTTTGTGATAAGACCGCCTTTACTTTTATATTAAAACTAGCGGCCGCTCGCGGTTTTACCCGCGTGGTTCGCGTTCCCGTGGGAATATCGGGATAAAAAGTATCCTATGTTTTTTAATCCAGGTTATAAACTATCTGGGTGCCTAGTGTGAGTTTTTTTTACTATCCGTATTCGTTCGATTACGTTTACGAAAACGAAAATTAGTATGGCATTGAAGAAGCGCCTCCTGGCGAAATACGAGAAGAGTTAACACTTTGCTATAATATACATAACTCTCGTTTTCCTTAACTTGATCGAATGTCGAATGCAACTCGCACTTGGCACCCTGTATGCCGAATTTCCAGCCAAATCCATCCATCCGTTGCAGCAAGAAGAAGCAACAAATATACACACAAACTTTCGCATTTAAGTATAATATTAGTGAGATTTTCTGTTATTTGTATTGCGTATATAATAATAATAGTGCAAGGAATAAAGTGTAAATATATGTCTATGTATCTCTCACGGACATGAAATCTCGTAACAGCCGCGCTCGGACTACGGTTGCTACCCGTTACTCTAAAATAGAGTCCTCTTTTTCATGTAGGCGTACTTTATAATCTACGACACCAATAAAGTACGCTAATATACTCTATTTACGTAAAACTGATTGTTACTGGCTCGTTACCGGTTATGTGTACTTATAAGACTAAATAAGCTGGTATCCACAGCCACAAAATATTCGTTATATGTCGCAAAGAGCAACAAAAAACACGTTCTTAAGGACAAATAAATAAATACTCTTTTTTATGCTATGTATAGTCAACCATGAAATTGCTTTATCACTTTTGACAAAAACTTCCATTACAATAAAATTTAGGCTCATTGTCAATAATGACAACGTATCTGTCACTTGGTCTTTTAAACAAAAATAGAACTTGTTGTTTTATTATATGCAAACAAAATTCACTTCTAAAGTGGTAAAGGCAATTTCATTGACGACTATACTTTATTTTTGTTCTAGCAAAATGAAAAAAATACTTTATTCGTCTTAAAAAAAGGTGGCAATCCTCTGTGCTTAAAAAAAGTATTGAGCTTTCTTTCTAGGTCTTCTTTATTTTGTGGCACATACAACAGACTTGATCGTGACCTCGTTTCCCAACTTTAAGTAATACGTCCACCGAAAAATAAGCTAAAACTACGTTAGTGATGGCCAGTCACTTAGTAACGGATCGGCCTACACAACTAAGTTAGTTCGACTTAGCTGGGGCTATTCTACGTAGCTTAGCTGGCATAGTTTGCGGTGGACGCACATGCATGAAAAACTGCCTCAACTATGCGATCTAAGCTAAACTAACTTAGTTTAGTTGGCGGTGGACGATCGGCTTTAAAGCAATGCACGCAGGAGCGATTTGTTAAAGTGCGTGTAATTCGTTACACTGTGCAAGTTTGTGTGCAGACCATCTATCATCGTCAATTTCCCGCCCGTTCCTCAAAACGCCACAACATACCCAAGACACCGTACTCGTAGAACAAGAGTACGAAGAACCGTTTCACACGCGCTGTAGACCAACCAGGTACAGATATGTACTTGGGCGCTTATTCTCCACGACCCGGTCAACCCGAGCTGAGGTCTTAGCCTTTAGAAACGCTTTCGGTGGGGTTGTTCCGCTCCCGTTCTGAGTTGGAACCCACGTAGAATCTAGTAGGGACCGGGGATACGCTTGCGTGATGACTCTCTCTCTAGATTCCCTCTGACGGTGTGTCAATCACACGGCTTAACGGTGCGCCGCCCGTAAGTGACAAGTGTCATATATTTTATGCCGCGCAGCCATACTAATTTTGTATTATGATCTCAAGACGCAGTTAATAGGGAGAAATGGAAAAGTCTACTTTACCCCATTGATGGGGGCAAATCCCTATTGAATAACCCGAATTTAACGTGTTAATTTTAACAATAATAATTTAAATAACCACATGATAAATCGAAAATATGAGACGGACGATTTGTAGTTAAGACATTGGTGATTGATTAGACAAAATTACAGGTACAATAATTTAGATAAACTATAAGATATCAACTAAACGCCGCCACTCGTTTCATGATTTTCACTCAACTTTAAATGATATTGTAGAAAATACTATAGAGTGTTATGAATTTATGGATCGGACTAAATGTAAACACGTTCCCTTTGATACTAAATATATATTTTGTTTATGTAATACGATAGTATTTTCAATTATATCAACTTAAACGATACTGTACTTTTGGCTGTTTTTGGTCGGCGCACCCTTAAAGTTTCCCGCCAACCCGGTGACGCTGTAAAGACCACTTGAAGTCAACAGCATACTCTCCCAAAAAAAAAACACGCACAATAATAAATGTAAATATACATATAATAAACTTGAATAGTGACCTCTTTTCCTAATTTTAGCGATTTGTTAAAAGTGCGTGTAATTTGTAACACTGCAAGTTTGTGTGCGGACCATCTATCATCGTCAATTTGTATACGAATTCCGGTAGAGATGTACCTACTGTGGTACAGAGAAATGCTTGTTCACTCCGCGATGGCACAAAATAAGGAGGATCCAGAAGGTTGTGTCTTTTGTACAAGACTCAGGTACGGTCTTGCGTGGAGTATTGCTCGCACATCTTGAGATGGTTCCGCAAAGTACCTTCTCGATGCCTTAGACAGATTGCAGCGCGTCGCGCTGTACGCATTATCGACAATGCAGAGGTCACTAATACTCTCGAACCCCTGCAATTGCGTAGAGATATAGCGTCACTTAGTTTTTTTTTTTTTGTCTGCCCAGGGGAAAAACCTGCAACCAGATTACTCCGGGGATTGCTATGTCCTTCACTAAGAAGGACAAGACAGACCGCGGTAAAAAACGCCTTTAGCCTTTACGTTTTCTATCGCTTATACCACGGCGAGTGCTCTGAAGAACTGTTTGACCTAATCGCACCTTCTCCCTTCCTCCATAGGAGTACACGTGCTGTTCTCCGGAGACATCGCTTCACTGTCACACATATCCCATCGCACTAATATGATTTTTAATATGATTGTAAAATTCTATTCACAATGTAAATTATTGTGAATAGCTGTGATTAAAGAGATGCTTATTTTTTCAAATTTCGCCAATTTTGCTATTGTCTTCACCATATACCTAACCTATCGACCTACAAGCTACGGCAAAAGCATCAATTATAAAAAAAAACAACCATATAATAATGGACTCTAAACGCAAGCATTTCACAAAATTGTATCGTAATAAAAAACTGCATAGAGCAATGCAAGAAGGAAGCGTGTTCCTTTCTTATTCACTCCTATTAATTCGTTAGTCGTTCGCCCGCGGGTCGTGAATTATCGGGGCGAGATGAAAAATCTAGCAGATTTTTAGCATTAGCTGCTATTACGTGACGGGCGTGCAGTGCGGACCGTGGCCGTGGGAGGTTGTCTATGCCTGCGTTACTCGACCACGTTTGTATGACGCCTTCCTTCTGCAGTCTTCTTATTTTGTGGCGATATTTATATTGTGTTCTTGTTGATGTTCGTTCGTGATAGATGATGCGCAGCAGTTAGCCGGTGAAGTAAATGCTAACGGCGTTTTATTTAAGAATGTTGAATTTTTTTTATCATATTTAAGTGGTAAACAATAACAGTAAGAGAATGGCAACTAATAACAAACTCCCGGAAGATTTTAGTTGTTTCTAAAAATATAGTAGGTAAGTATTTAAAAAACATGTCAAGTTTTGTCTAATTTTTCTTAAATACTGTCCTGTTTTAAAAATCATTCAAGAGCTAAGTGAAAGTGTAACGTGCGAGCTCGAGAGCCCATGTGATCACGAATCAAGATTGTAAAAAAAATACAATTACAACGCCACGATGGGCGAGTGGCAAAGCACTCGGGCCGATACCTGGAGGTCCCGGGTTCAAGTCCCAGGACAAAGTGTGTTTCAGATTTTTTCGATGCATAGCTCGGGTTTGTGATCACCAACCCGCATTTGGCAAGCGTGGTGATAAAGCCATTACCCATCAATTGTAGTGATGATTTCAACGATGGAGACACTTGCACAGCAGTGGGACAGTTATAGCCTATTTACTTTTACTTTTACAAGATTACAACTCACTATGCTATAAACTATTTATACGAGTTATATACCCACCTAGTTCTTTTTAATTTAGTTACCTATTTAAATAAATTAACAAGCCAACATGCCATAGAAAAAAAGTGACAATGAAATAAATAAATAATGAATTACCTACTAACAAATGACAGGAAACACAAAATTAGATCACGCACCAAGCCGAGAACTATTTGTCTGTCTGTTCGGTTATCATCAATCATACTGACACTAGGTTGACTGAGGCCGCGTAATTACCTGAAACAAAAAATATATATAGTTAATTTAGAACCTTAAATTAAGTTACCGTAAGTCCCACTAATTGGTAAAGGTTAATGGAATAACGCTTACTTCGAAACTAATAAGCATGGATCTAGAAAATCGATTACAGTATACTTATTACTTACACAGGATGTAAGTATGGTAATATGTGTATAATCCCGAAAGAATGAGACCAACTAAAAAAGAGCCGAGTTAAAAAGAGACAGTTTTCGAAAATGACGAAGTCGTCCTGAGCGATGTTAACATGCATATATCTATGCCAACAACGTCAGAATATGGAAATTGTAAAAAAATATTTTCGATTCTCCATACAAAATGACTCATCAGCTGATCGAGTTAGCATGGTAAGTCGAATTTTTTTTTTTTACAATTTTCATTTTCTGACATTGACTTAGTAGTTATATAGACATGTTAACATGGGTACGTTTTACAACCATTTTCAGACATTGACATTGACGTTTCGGGAATATACACATATTACCAAACATCTTGTTTAAGTAAAGTCATGTAAAGTGTATGTTAAGGGTGCGCCGTCCGTAAGTGACAAGTGTCATATGTTTTATTTGAAATGGCGTCGTCCATATTTATTTGATGCCGCGCGGCCATACTAATTTTGTATGGGGAATTTAAGGTGCTTAATAAAAAAATATTATTTAAATAACCACTTGAAGAATCAAAAATGTAGTCTAGCAATTTGTAGTTTATCCATTGATGATTGTTTAGACAAAATGAGAGGTACAATAATTTAGATAAACTATAAGAAATCTACTAAACGCCGCCACTCGTTTTCATGATCTTTGCCCAACTTTAAATGATATTGTAGAAAAAACTATAGCGTGTTATGAATTTATGGTTCTGACAAATTGTAAACACGTTCCCTATGATACTAAATATATATTTTGTTCATTTAATACGATAGTATTTTCAATTATATTTACTTAACCGTAACTGCATTTTTGGCATTTTTTGGTCGGCCCACCCTTAAGATGTTGTGATGTACTGTTTCTATACGAATACTATAACATTATCAATTTTTATGTTATATACTAGCTGACCCGGCGGACTTCGTATCGCTTTGAGAGTTTCTATAAAAACAAAACCAATAAATCGTTACATAGTTTACGCGTGAAAACGTATCAAACAACAAACAAACAAACAAACTCACTTACCTACGCATTTATAATATCAGTTAGAATTATATTCATAGTATGAGTAGTTGTGAATCACTAAAATATATTATTGTATTTATTTATTATATTGGAACGAAGTTCCTTATCGCGCGTTGTGAAAGGGGGCTGGACGGAAAAAATTCTTACGAAAAAAAGTTGTCACGACACTTTTTTTATCAATAGAAGTGTACGTTTATTTCGCCATTGTTATCACAAGACCGTGTGGCCTAATGGATAAGGCGTCGGACTTCGGATCCGAAGGTTCGAGTCCTGTGACGGTCGAAATATTATTTTGTTAATTTTATTTTATTTATTTATATTTTTTACGTTGATTTAATATTTTGTAATAATAATATACAGTATTTTCACTCATTTCATTTCAAATGAGTTTCATTTTTGCTATAGGTGCTATAGCTGTGCGGCGTCGCCGCACAGCTTACAATAGCTTGCAAGGGTTCCAGTGCAAACTGTTTCTTTGTCTGTCAAAATGTTTCTCTGTCTGTCTCTCTCTCTCTTATAGAAAGCAAGCCAGATATTTTCATTTCTATTTCGACGATTATTTTTGTTGAGTGTATACAGGTTTTTTGTAAATAATAAATAATAAAAAATAATAATAATAATGAATCCTGACAGTGTTTCTGCACAAGTTCCGGATATTGCTGATGGAGTTAGGTAAGTAGAGATTATATACAGATAATAATAAATGCTTTTGTATTTTTAGCAAGTACGCACTATAACCTAAAAAAAAAACAAAAAAAAAAAAACCTACTGATAAAGTTTATATAACATTATATTTGTTAATAATAAAAAAAAAATATTATAACTTAAAAAAAAAAAAAAATTATTACAATTCCTTCACTAATTAATCGAAAGGAACTTCGTTCCATCCGGGTGTCCCTTGACACCTCTCAAGTTTTTTTTGTTTTATATTACGCAATTATTGCACCTTTTGTTTTGGACTATTATTTTTTGACGATTACTTAGGAAGAATATCACACTATTATAATCACATCACACTAATATTATAAATGCGAAAGTTTGTGTGTATGTCTGTATATTTGTTCCTTCTTCACGCTGCAACGGATGGATGGATTTGGATGAAATTCGGCATACTTACAGATAGTTTATAACCTGGATTTACACATAGGATTTTTATCCTGATATTCCCACGGGAATCACACTATTAATATTCTAAAAACGACAATTTAATTTTCCAATACAAAATGATTTGTTTGTTTTGTTGTCATGGAAACCAAAGAGAATTTAATCGCTTGATGGAAACTGTCAAAGCGGTTCGAAGTCCGCCGGGTCCACAAGTAATACATAAGTAGACTAGATATGAAGACTACTAAGAACTTCTAAATTCTTTCAAATATCTTTAAGCATTCGGCCTTATAAATCAATCATAAGAATACTCTTGTCTAACATCCATTTGGTACAGTTAACGCACTAATCATCGTAGCGATATCAGCCGTAATTTATCGAGCCCGCGATACAATGCGGCCAATCAGAACCAACAAAAGGTCCGTACTTTATCAGAGCAACAACTGTTGTTTGGCAACAGAACAGGGCCGGACTGAGCGTAAACCGACCCGTCTTGATTTACAAAAACACCTTAATATTACAGAAAGAATATTAATATTAATAAATTCGGCTTTTAATGTGTTAAATAATTTTAAGGAACTAAGTGAAAGTACCATTTTAAATTAATTTGAGTGATTCAGAGTCATCACACTTTGATTTGCTAAGATTTCAGTTCAGTTCAGTAAGTTGAATAAAATTTATATTTTCTTTTTTAATCCACAAGTACAGTCAACAGCAAAGGTAACTGATAATTATCAGTTACCTTTGGACCTTTGGTCAAGTTGCAAAACATGAAATCAGTATGAAAATTAAAACTTTTTAAACGCATATCGAAAAACCTTCGAGTGTCTACTAGTACCTGCAGACTTTGACTGTAGTTATATAGAAAATACCAACTTACAGAACCTATCGAAACTTAATTTTGAAATTTAGTAAACATCAACTACTTTTACTGTTGACTGTATAGGAACGAATAAAGATTTTAGTAACTTTCGATTTCAAAGGTTGGTATTGGTATTGGTATCTCTTTTAACGATATCAGGGTGCATGAAACTTTTATTTGCCAATATTTTAACTGTCCTCGTTTATCACCACGTGGCGCTTCTTCTTTTGTTGTCATTCGACAGGAGAACTTTGCCCAATCGAAAGTCTACAACGTCATGGTATTTGACTCATCACGACCTTTTTCTGAGGCACACCGGATGCCCCTATATTAAGTGCTCGGAACCCTGCTACACACTACTTTAAAGTTTATACTGACACCCCCACCAACCTTACGGTTATAAAGTTAGGTGCCAGACATCCTTACGCAAGCACAAGGGACCATCTACGTCCGGTCATAACGCCAGATCAGAACACGCCGGTACGCATCCTACATCCGGTACTTTTAAGACTAGTGTCTCGAGCTAGTTGCCCCGTGGACACGTATAGTCCACTACCTAATATCCAGATAGGTTAACGGAGCTGTAAGCTCGCTCACTTCTCGTTGCACTAAGAGTACAACTCGCAGATACCACTGCTCGGGTCATCAACTCTAAAGTCGACTACCAAATGTCCTCTTTGGTGGCTCTTTGGTGGTTAAGTGCTCGGAACCATCCGGAGGATGAAGGAGGGCCAACCCTTAGTCCCTCCTTTTGCCCAAGACATTCCATCACGCGTGGGTCGTGGGCGCCGCGGCCGCGACATTGACAGCGGAACGACACGGGCAAAAACTGCGGGACCTCGAAGGGCGACGCTGAATTATGCCCGGTCGTGGGGAAACCGTGAAGGTTTGGAACCAACGCAATTGACTTCTTATTCAATACGAGTACCTGCAGTATAGTATGAAATAATCAATAAAAATTTATTATAATATAATTTTGTAAGAGAACTCGGAATCGGACGTAGTGTGAAACCGCTGTTTTTTTAGGCAGCGGATGAGGCTCACACGTGAACGGCTAAGTTGGTTGTTACGTGACGTGAACTTATCCTGCATCACAGAATCCTCATGCTTGGAGAAACTGGCCATCTTATCTCCAAATGACGGAACTGAAGTCAAAGTCAAATATTTTTATTCAAATAAACTTTAGAAAAGTGCTTTTGAATCGTCCAAACATTTTTTTACCTACTACCCATTTACGACGTCTATTTTTTTAGCTGTGGAGAAGATTATGAAGAAGAAGATATAAGATGGTAGCATGGTAGGAAGCTAGCCCAACAGACCTATAACAAGCCTTGTTACAAACCGTGGATTCAAACATCCAAGGATTCTCTGACATGGTACACTATAGAGGCTACGTCAATGACAATTTATCTAAAACCGCCTGACTGAATTGATTGACATGGCTTTAGGATAAGTTTTAAGTAAGGGTAAGAAATATAGGCAATACTTATTGTAAAATAATGATTTCTAAACCTTACAATGAAGTTTCTTACACACCACTCCAACTTAGTTACTATTCTGAGACTCCAACAGCAGAAAGACACAAAAGATACAACAAAACAAACTTTTAGCTGTCAATTAGACGTAATGAATGACATTGACGATGTAGTATTGTCATTAGTGTATTTATGAATGCCCGTTAAATTTACATTTCGCAACACTGTAAGTACAGTTTGGGCAATTAAGATAACAGTTTCACTTCGCTCATACATTTGACGTCAAATAAGGGATTGAGTCATAGTAACGCCGAACGTGGTAAACATAATTTTCATAGCCATCAAGACTATTGGTGGGATTTGGGATGTAATTAGATTACTGACATTTAAACGCTTACGAGGTTCTAAAATATTTTTTAAGTGCCTAACACTACATTTTAGTACAATAACTTATTTTTATATTGATTTGGTATGTGCCTTAGCTATTTGGGTCTAAATAGGATGAGCATGATGATGATGGTGGTGATGGCGATGATGATGATGATGATGATAAATTCAAAAGTAATTTTAATCCATATTGTGAAGCTTTGTCACATCTCACAGTCAAAATGACAATTTTTTTTTTGTTTTAAATAGCATTTAGTCATTTAATAATAATAATTACAAAAGCATTTATTCATTGCCACACAAAGAAAACAATAAGTTGATGCATATCAAAGAAAAAAACTTAAAACTAGCCCTGAAATGGCTCCCACTCAGCATAATATCGAGGTACCGGATTGGCACCACGACGACGCTGGTCTTCCGTGGGTACCAGAAGAACTTAAATACTAGAACATTTACATTAAAAAAAATCCTAAACTTAACATTAAAATAACATTTAAATTAGTTATTTAAAATAATTAAATACTTACTATTTTGTGGATCAGACAGTTTTGTGGAACGTAAGTAATAACATTAATTTGTAACTAAATACAGGTTATAGGTAAAACATGTACCACATAATATGCTCGATTATACATTACTAGCTGTGCTCGCGACTTCGTCCGCGTGGAATAGTGACTTTCGGCAGCATTTTTAATTTTTTAGGCTCTTTTCCCGTTTTTGCAACATTTTTCACTGATGCTTCGCTCCTATTGGTCGCAGCGTGATGTTATATAGCCTAAAGCCTTCCTCGATAAATGGACTATCCAACACAAAAAGAATTATTCAATTCGAACCAGTAGTTTCTGAGATTAGCGCGTTCAAACAAACAAACAAACAAACAAACTCTTCAGCTTTATAATATTAGTATAGATTATATATTTAAATATTTAAGTACATAATACAACATTATTTAATTTTGTTCTTTGTCATAGCCGTTGACCTTTGCGCGTGCAGTAGTCACCTTTAGTACAGCTTGCATTTACAATAGTAATTGTATTTATTTTTAATTATTTTATATTTATATGTAATACAACATTGTTTCAGTATACCAACAATATCCGATACGCTTAATTATGTTTTAACAGTTTTGCCTCGTCAAACAAAAGTAGTTAAAATAAAGATTAATCTATTTATTCGCTAAAACCTATATAGAGCTATAATCACAGCTGGTCACAACAATAGTATGTTTTATCAAACCACATTGTAGCTGTTGGTCAATTGCAATTAAGTATTATGATATAATCTCTGTCTGTATTAACTCTGTAGTAATAAGTGGCTCTACTTACTCCATAACCAATACTACGTAACACCACAGTTCCCAGTATTACGGGACTTAGCAAAATAAATTAATAAACGATGGTGGTTATTATAACAACTCCATGTTATAACTCACTTACTTACCTTACTACCTTAGCTTAGACATTTATAATACTTAAAGAGTTGGATTTAAAAACTTAAATATAAGTATCTTAAAGGCAAGTAGGTACTAATAAATCTAATAATATATTGAACGATATTTAAGGTCCCGGGTTCAATTCCCGGGTCGGGCAAAGTGTGTTTCGGATTTTTCGATGCATAGCCCGGATTTGTGATCACCAACCAGTATTTGGCAAGCGTGGTGATTAAGCCATTACCCATCAATCGTAGTGATGACTTGATTTCAATGATGGAGGCCTTTGCCCAGCAGTGGGACAGTTATACATTATTTACTTCTTTACTTCTTCTACGTTTATTATAAGAATGGGTTTTAATATAAACATACAATAAAGAAGCCGGTGCAAGTAGATAAGTATCAATATCTATGCAGCTCCGACATAGCTCGGAGCATATAAGAATAAAATAGAATTTTTAATGAGCCCAAGCAACACTGTCTGATTAATATCAAAGCAGTAATACTAATGGTGTCTCATTTAGAGGACACGCAGTGAGAGCTTGCGTGAGAACGCATTGGTACAGTCACCAGCAAAAAAAGGGATTCCTAATAAAAAATAAAAAAAATATGAATCTATGCGATTTAATATCCACTATGGAATGTTTCAAATCACATAAATTTTAATTAACGTTTTTGTACAATATTTTCTATTAACTGGGTAACTATATAGACCACGATATTTTCTTTAGCATAGAAATTAAAAAAAAATTGCTCATTTTGAGCTTAGGCTTATCCTTGGAAAACTTTGGACCTTCGAAATTTAGATAGAAGGTACATAGATATGTTTTTATGTATGAGGAGGCAAACGAGCAGGCTACCTAATGGAAAGTAGTCAATCATAGAGATACTCACAACACCAAAGGAAAGGCCGAAGCGGTGAAAGCCTTTAAGGAAAAACTAAACTCCTTTCTTGACGGTGCCCAAGTCGTAAAGGTCTAGGAACACAGCCGCTGTAAGCTGGTTCCATAGAACCGTCGATATTGAAATGTAGGCACTTAACTTTAAGTGATCAGGGTGCCTATTACAAGTTTTTATGCCATTCGATCAAGAAAACGACGGCATGTTTTTGTACAAGTATAGCAAAAATTTAACTGTCCTCGTTTGTCACCAGGAGGCTTCAATGCCATACAAATTCACAAAACCATTTTTTTATTTTATTCAAATTGACCTTTTAAAGTATTTTTTGAACGTCAATTCAAAGCCATGACTTCGTAAACCCTACTTTGAGACATTGTACCGAGAAGAAGCCGCAAGAAACTCGTTTTCGTTAACGTGATAAAATGACAAATACAACTCGCACTACGCATCCAGTTACTTTCGCTGGCGACTGTACCCGGCTCGCCGGCTGGGCTCGACCACTCGACCTTGGATGCTGCACGGCCACGGTTTAACACCTGTGTGCTTTTATTTATTTATCTCATATCCATTTGTTTAACAAAGTGCACTGATTTTGTACGGAGGAAACTAAAGAAATCGTTTAGTTTTTTTTATAATAGCCGCAATACTTCTTTTATTGTTTAAGCAATCGTATAGTGTATTGTGAACTTATCGCAATAAGCTAGGACAATCATCATTCTCCAGTAGAAAATATTTAAGTAGTAATAATATAGTAAAGACTATATTTAATCCATTCAGTACATAGCACAAGGGGCAGCAATGAAAAATAAAAGTTAATATGTTGCGCCATATTGTGTCGGAGGTTCAGACTCATTTTTTTTGTGTATTTTTTTAACGTCAAACTGGGGCATCGTAAAAATATTTAAAGTAATTATATTATTATAATAAGCATCTAACCTAACTGCTAATTAAGTATTTATTTCTGTAATTTTTGGGCACTTCTTGTCTGTTACCACAGAATACATAATAGTACAAGTCTGTTAATAAGGAATTGTTGTAGGTATATTACACATATTTTTTAATAACTGTGTAGTGCCAAAATAAAGAGAAAAAAGTAATAATAGATTCAATCATTAAAGATAAAATTGTAAAAGAAAAATATATAAAAAAACCAATTGAATGGGAGGCAAAGCGATTTCAAGTAACAACACCACACATAAAATAAAAATAGCAAGAACAGCTCTCATTGTCCGCGTCACTGTCAAGTTCATTGACACCGCGCAAAGATATTTTTTTTACAGTCGCGATTATTCGCTTAGTATCCTTACATTTTAGAGTTCAGTGGTTTAATTTCAAACGAAAAAAAATAGTTTCAATCATGTTTGTACGATTATATTTATACTATTGCAAACTGCGCACAAACAGTATAATGATTGGTGGTCCTCATGTTATTTTTTACTATCAATACCTCGCTCGTACTAAGTACTCTGAGTGCCTTGTGTGAGTCCTGAATACGATCCGTATTTATTAGATTACGTTTACGAAAACGAAAATTAGTATGGCAAAATTTTAACTCTTTTCTTATAGACAGGAGGCGCTACTTTAATGCCATACTGCCCCTGGGTGGTGCTAAATGAGTAACACTGTCTGAGTGGTAGAGCCACGCTGCGTTGCAGGCGTTGCAGCACAAAATGGGCCGGCTCGCCCGGCGTAACACCACCATCTCACAGAATATCGGCGTGAAACAACGGCACTCGTTGCTGTTGTGTTTCGTCCGGTGAGTGAAAGTATCGGAGGCCCATCTCTCACCCCTCCCCCCTCCCAATTCCTACTCCCTCCTCAAGATCCAACTCCTTACTCAGGGTTGGCAACGCATCTGCGATAACTTTGGTTTTGCGGGTGTCCATGGGCGGCGGTGATTGCTTTCCATCAGGTGACCCGCATGCTCGTTTGCCTCCTTTTACTATATAAAAAAAAATACTAATTGTCGATTTTGTTAACGTGGTTGAATATCAAAACAATTCATTGTAAGCCTTCGGATCACATAGTATATAATACAATCCCTTTTATATAGCCCGCACGCGTCAAGTTAGCGCCTCGGTGGTATGCGACGTTATCGACGCCAGGCGCAAACTTAACTCGATCGGGTTATAGTGATCCATGCGTCACCAAAAAGGATTCTTCTGGAAGTTTTCAGGCAATAAATCAACTAAAAGCTTTAATTACTTGACATCAATATATGGAGACTAGAACAAAGTCCCGGCCCGATCCTCTAAATGCCACTACACATTTACAGAATACACTAAACATGTACACTAGTTTAGGCCCAAGACACCGTACTCGTAGAACAAGGGTACGACGAGCCGGTTCGCACGCACTCTATATCAGGTACAGACATGTACAACCCGAGCCGAGGTCCGAGCCTATAGAGGTGCTCTCGGAATGTTCCGCTCCCCGATGAGATCCAAACCTCTCTAGAAAACCTAAGAAGGTGATTCGTTTCACACGGCTTGAGGAACCCTTAAAGTTTCTCGCCGCCCCCAAAAAAGTCCGGTGAAGCTGAAAATGCTGTTTGAGGCAATCAGCAAACTCTCTCCAAAATAGCTAGAACAAAGTTAATCTATATATTAATACGTGAAGCAAAAATTTTGTACGTCTTTTTTACGAAAATTGCGCGGACGGAGGAGTATGAAATTTCGCACAGTTTATTTTACCTATATGGAGAAGGTTTTTTAGAGAAGGCTATCCGAATGTTTTTTTTTTTAATTATGCATAAAAATACGTTAAATCAATAAAACAAACATTACACACACTACCATGTATTTGACACACACGTATATTATACTCTTTTCAAAAATTTCTTCTTCTTCTTCTTTTTTTGTTTATGGCATGTTTTGTGTCTAGCACAATTCCGCCATTCAAAAATTTCAAAAATGGAAGAGCGGCCGAAATCTGTCAATGCCAATCCAAACTCACATTCTATCTTTTTTAATTTTTTATTGCTTAGGATAAAATCCGTGCAGCCTTAATAAAATTACGGTCTAAATTCGACCACTGGTCGATCACTCGTTAATATAGGTAGTTAGTTAATAATTAAAACGAATCGTACGTACGGAACCCGGTGCGCAAAACTATAATCCACCATTGTCCATTTTTTTATCTACTTAACGACTCTATCGTCGTATTTCTTGCAAACGGCTTATAAAGATAAGGTGTCAAAGGAGGCTTGTACGGAAACAGATTAGACGTAAGCTTACGCTAGTACACTACGAAGAATTAATCAAACATTAATAATGTGAAAAGATATAATTAGTGGTCTTAACCGGCTGACGAGCTCGAGTTGCCCCTCTTCATTACATTAATTTTATTTGTACAGCTATCTCTGCCAACCGACTTTCATGTTAAACGTAGGAGTGTGGGTTCCTCCGTTATTTTGTGGTGTCCTTTTATGATGGAGCACTTTCCAATATTTTTGACGATGTAAGGGAGAAAAGAGCTGGACACTTGCTGAGTTTCTTGCCGGTTCTTCTGAGTACAATATCTCCCGCCCAGAGTAAACTAACGAACCGATGGCATAATGACGTTCATAAGAGCTATTTGTAGCCTAAACTGAATAAATGATTTTGATTTTTTTTTTTAATTTTTCCTTGCACAGGGTAGCATCTACGTCATAACGACAGATTAAAACCCGCCGAAGCGAGTTCATCACGCAGTACTCATTCCAGTCCGGGTCACCCATCCAGAGATTAAGCATTACGAAAGTTGCTTAGCTTTTACAATCGCTTCTGCGAACTCACTGCCACGAGCTCTTCAAAAGTAGCAGGATGAACGAAGAATAATAAACAACATGTAAAGCCCTACAAATTAAATTTAACAAATGTAATAAATAGGCGATGTTTCTTAATGCAGTATTCCCACGAATATATCTTGAGATATAATTTATTCTCAGATGCGATCAAACAATGGGATACTGTACTAATTAAAGCCCGTGAGATGGCATTTGAAATTCATATAAGCAAGTTTGGCGCAGCCCCTTACCATGCTATCTGTAGCGTTTTAGTAGTGTAGTAGATTGCATTTTCCTTTCAAAACTCATATGCACCTCATGTTTGATAAAAAGTAAAGGTTCTGGATTCCGATCCGACGACGCCTCGAAGAATCTAGAAGGGCACAGGAACACGCTTGCCATCCCCTTAGAAACCCGCCGAGGATGTTCAATTTTCTCCCCCCTTAAAGTCCAGTTGCGCCTGTTGGCCATGAGCGGTCAACAGCAATAATATTTCCGAAATAAAAAGTAAGCGTAGCCTGCGCGTTCCTTGATGTTAGTAGGTCAGCGGATGGGTGACCCTAATTAAAATATATATCAAACTCCTTCGAGCTTTAAAAGGTAAATTAAGCCATTATTAGTTCTGGTTGCTATTATAAGATGCCAGTTGCTATCATAAAATTCACTAACCTATCCTAATCGTCTGATTGTGCTTTGCATTTATAACTTTTATACGTTTTATCTATTCTCAGCGATATTTTTGTTGTATTTGGTTCGCAATGATCAAGGGCGCCAAAGGGGCACATACAATATTTATAACTATAAACTTAATTAGGTCTATAATGTTTGGTTTTACTATTCAAATCATTTTTGTGTCCCGTTTCTTACAGTTCTGACAAAAATTGTCAAAACTATGGCTCCACTAAATAGTCCCTTTGGATCAAGTTTTCTGCCTTTCAAGCGCAGCCTTCATGATTGAATTATAATAAATATTATAAGTACCGGTTTCATTTAAAATGCCGTGACCTAATTTCTGCGTGTTAAATATCTGTAAGTTATTTAATTAACCTTTTCGAATAATAATTTAATTGTTTTGCAATAAAGGATTAAATAATGATCTTAATTGTATTGTGGTGTCATTGAAAACTGTTGATAATCTTGATACTGACTCAGAGGTAGTTTTTATTCTATATCACATAAATGTGTCACACAAAACGTCATTATTGAATTTGAGAAAAAGAGACAAAACAATGATTAACTAAATAATGCTTAAATAGTTTTTATGAATAAGGGGGTAACTGTCCCATTGTAAAGGAGTAATTCGTTTGCGTATATTAGACACTTAGAGAGAAACCTATCTCGAAACCATTTATCGTATAAATAAATTCACCTAACAATTATTTAAAACAGTAACCAATTATTTAATTAACCTAAGCATGAATTTCTGTAACCTAAAAAGTTACTAGTAAACGCTCAATTGACGGAACAAAATTGTGACGTCATAGTTTCGATTCCCATATAATTTCTATTAAAAAAACCAGTCAATTACCCAAATGTGATCAAACCTTTTTAACCAGGCCTACATCCTCGCTAATCGTAATTTCGTAAATATAGCAATATGTGACGTCATTGTTAGGTTCCATGCAGTCACAGCAAACTCTCTCGAAGGGCCATAACGATGATTTGTCATCGTGACGTCAATTGGCACGCTTCGTGTTCAACAATCACGAGCAAAAAGGATTTACCCACACAAAAATAACTCACGTGCATAGCTTTTACGATAATATTTGACTATAGGTATATCTATACATTAATACGTGAAGCAAAAACGTTGTACCCCTTTTTACGAAAATTGCGCGGACGGAGGAGTATGACATTTCGCACACTTATAGTTTATATATAGAGAAGGAGTACAGAATGATAATATTTTTTTAAAAATTATGCATAAAAAATACATTAATACAATAAAACAAACATTACACACACTACCATGCATTTGACACACACGCATATGTATTTGACACAACGCCTATAGGTATACTCTTTTCAAAAGTTTCAAAAATGGAAGAGCGGCCGAAATCTGTCAATGCCAATCCAAACTCACATTCTAACTTTTTAATTTTTCATTGCTTAGGATATAATCCGTGCAGCCTTAATAAATATACGGTCGAATTTCGACCACTGGGCGACCACTAGTTATAACAGTTACGTGTACAGGTATTTGGGATATTCAGTAGGTAGGTACCTACTTATTCACATAATAGAATGAAACCTTTTTACGGATCTGCGATTAGATCCTATACCTAATTTATCCTAACGTTATGAACCTTTTGCAGGATCAATATATCTAATACATAAATTAAAATATGTACTCTCACGACGTTCTCCCAAAAAGGAAGAAGAGTGGCAAGGGAAAGAGGGAAAGGGAGTAGACTAAGCATCAGAATCACCAATTTTGAGTAAACTCGACGTTGACCTCGACGCTACATTTAGCATAATCAAAGTAGGACTCTGAGATGGAAGCATTTTGGTACCCTTGGTGCTGTTTTTTTTCAGGATAACTTGCCCGCAAAAGGGCAAATTTTATTTTTTATTTTTAAGTGCTAATTGCTGCACTAAAGCTGAATTAAATAATTATAATATACTGTAAAAAAAATATAAACCTACCTGACCCAGCCAGGAATCGAACTAGGTCTTAGAAAAAAAGGAAAGTTTACAAAGCCACTGATTCATATACAATTAGTAATTTCCTATAATCCCAGTGACTATCTGCCTACCTAGTGACGCCTGCACTTCAACCTATCCAAAACTGTCAAATTTCTTCAATACATTATCAACCATATACTTAAGGCATAAAGTTCAAAGTCTATTGAAGAAATTTGACAGTTTGTGGTAGGTTGATGTGCAGGCGTGTGTACTGTAAGAAGTTTATATGCAGCTCATAGCAAAAGTAACTTTAATTTATTTGTATGCAAACCTTTTTAATTACTTATCGATGACTCAAATAATCATCAAGACTAAAAAGGTTTACATACAAATAAATTAAACTTACTTTTGCTATGAGCTGCATATAAACTCCTTACAATATTCACCATTCACATTCTACAAAGGGCACCAGCGTTTGACAGGAATCAGCGACTTCAAAAAAAGGAGGAGGTTCTCAATTCGACTGTTTTTTTTCCTTTATTTATTTACTTATTTATTTATTAAGTACACAAACTAGATAGATTTTAAAAAATAACAAAAAAGCATGATAAATTGTATAAAAGCTAAATTCCTATACATATAAAACATATGTACACAACACGATTAATAATAAGCGTCCATGATAAAGTATACCTAATCTAAAACTTTATCCAATTAAAAAATAATTAAGTATACAACCTTATTTTTAGTTTATACGAAAATCGAAACACGGGTCAATACATTTAAAATTTAAAAATAGGTATCAGCAACTGTTTGTTTAGGCACAATTGAATAAATACCACCTGCTTCCTAATTGTCATCCAGTAATTAAATTGTGTCGAAAATTTGGCTACTAACCCCCTTACAAATAAACACTATTTAAGCATTTATTTAGTTAATCATTGTTTTGTCTCTTTTTCTCAAATTGAGAACGACGTTTGTGTGACGTTGACAAAACAATGATTAACTAAGTAAATGCTTAAGGCCCAGTTTTACAATACTCTGTTAGTTATTCTCTAAATGAGGCATTACCTAATCAATCATTAAAATTAACAGGGATGCTAACGGCACTGTTAAATTTTTATGTCCCATGGGAATAATTTAACAGACCATTACGAAATCAACCATTAGGTGAATAACTCTCAAATCATTCACTCACATTCTAAACTAACCAAAACCAAATGTCATTGTATGTAATGTTATTGCTTCGAAAACGAGCACTATTTTCTCTAGTCGTATAACAGTTTTGTTATATGTAAGGCGACTGATTTAAATACCATGTATTTCGTAGAATTCATTAGAAATCGGGTTGCATTTCATTTTGCTGGTTGAATGAATGTCAAATCTTTTGTTGTTGAGTTTGAGGTTATCTTGTGTTTCGCATTGTTGTTTTGATTTTTTGATTCCAGCACATCCAAAACAGATTCTTTCGATAGTCGAAATCTTGTGCGAAAATCAACATCGTCATATTCTTCGAAATAACGACGCCGTTCTTTGAAAGTTTTAGGACATCGTACTATGTGTGTCGTGTACGCGATGCGGATCGGTGCAGGCAAACGCATCATATTCAAATAAATAATATTACGCGTAGCGCGAACAAGCCAGAACCGTTGCGGTACCGCACCGACAGGGCCCAACCTCCTGCTGCGTGCTGCGACACCGACCAAGGCCATGTACCTGTCCCGCCTGCATCACACCACCACATCGCAGGAGGTAGCAGAGTTCATACGAATGAAGTCTAACTTTAATTTGAGGACTGGACCGCTGGAGTCGCGCCATAATAAAAGCTTCAAAGCGTTTGTGGTGCGAGTCCCGACATCAAAGCTGGACGTCTTCATGAAGGAGGTCTTCTGGCCGAAGGGTGTAGTCTACAGGCGCTTCCATGGAAAGTTGCCTGTTGCTACCAAGTTGGTACATTAACATAGTTATTAAGGTTTTTTTTTAAATATACTAACAAAAATTGTTTTTATTTTGTAAGTATGTTAGTCTGTAAGGTATTTATATATGGGCCGCTCTGTATTTTTACCATCTGTTACATTGTTTGTTGTCTGAAATAAAGATTTATTATTGTTATTCTCTGTATTTATCTTTTTTCTTAGCCTAGGTTTGTTATAATATTAATATAAAAGTAAAATACAAAAGCACATACAGAACATAAAAATATCATAAAAAACCTAGCCTAGGGTGCCGCCGGCAACGGGGCAGGTCTCAAACTACCGGTGGTGGTCAGGGCTGCAGAGTGAGGAACCTTCTGACAATACGGGCCGTATCAAGGAGTACTGCCTTTTGCCTCTGACCCTTGACCCAACTTATTATTATTATTATTATGTAGTCCAAATTGTCCATTTCCAAAAGATCCTCTCGTTTTCGTAAATAAAATTGTACGTCATGGCCATCTTGTGCCAGTGTGACAGTAAACTAACAGCCTGTTACCTATTTAACGGACCTAAGTAGCAGCAATTAAGTTTAACATCGAATTACGGATATTTGACATTCGTTAAAACATGATGGGACACTCAATAACCTTAACAGTCTGTTAAATGATTTAACAGGGGTGTTAACTAACTAACATTGTATGATGAAACTGGATCTAAATATTGTTTATTTGTAAGGGGGTTAGTCGATCGCTGGTACCACTACGAAACTTTATTAAATAAACAAAACAAACAAACACAATAAAACGGTGAAATAATTAAACCACGCAAAAAGACATAATGTGAACATGATGACAATTAACTTTATAAGTTAAAAGCACATAAAACAATAAGTTGCGATTCGAAAAGGATACGCACGAGTTCTTGACATTTCAGTGCATGACCCGCCATTTTGTGAACGGAAATAATAATGCCGCGAAAAAGATTGCCATAATATATGAGTAAGTATACTTCACTCGCGACACGAGATTCACTGCCCTATATTTTTGTAAAACAAACTTTGTATTGAGCTTTTCTATAGTTATACAATACTTATCTCTGACTCAAACCAAAACGCTAACTTTACAGAAATCTAAATAGTTTACACAAAACATAGCATTTGAAAACATAGGCAAATATTTTGAAACGATTCAAAAGCGTTTATCTAATAATTGTATCATGTTTACTAATTTAATTTGCAATTTAAAAAAATGCGACAGAATTTGTGAGATAAAAACCTACTATGGAAATTTGCAAATCGCATAAATTCTGTTGAAGAAACTTTTTTTTAATGTTTATCTTTGTCGTTTCATTTAGCATAGAACGTATAAAAAAAGCCTTATTTGAACTTTCTTAATATCTTTCCGTTGCACTAGTAGCAATGTTTGTGGAACAACCCGAGGCAGACAGTTACTCAGCTACAATCGAAGCCACTGTGAATCGGAACAACAGATCATAGTAGGCCCAGAGTACAGTGTAGGAACCATAATTTTACATGCGGGGGCGTGTCAACACGTCAATCGATAACAGTCGTGTGCGAAATCACCTTTATAGGACCGTTAATCGCGCAAAACAATAGAGTAATGTCTACTACCTTGTTTGCAATCTGTGGCAGTGGAATTGCATCTCGACCTTGCTCGCAACACCTGCGAATTTACTATCGGTTCCAGAATAGTATTAAATCGAGAGGAATGTGAAATTAAAAAAAATAACAAACAACTAATATTTTTTTTACTGACATCGTTAGTGATGACGAAGTAGATTTTATAAAGTAAAGTTATGTAAGTAACCAAGTCACAAATGGATTCTTACCTATTTAAGAAAATAAAAAAAACATCAAATAAATATTCTTTATAGAAGGTACCAAACAAAATAATTATTTACAGATAATGGTATCAATAGGTAGGTAGGTACCTAATAAATTTAATAAATAAAAATATTTATGACAATTTTTTTGTAAATAAAAACCCTAAATCAACTATATATCGATAGTGTGCTTATGCAGACACCGAATAGCATTATTTAAAAACTGTATAGCATTTATAAAAACTTAATAAAGGATAGGCCATGGTCAGTTCTTACGCTGGATGTGCGGTCGACTGTACACAGTGAGCGCACGCGTTTACAAGGAAGGATATAAGATGCATTCCTTTGCAAGTAAGGTTTTACAAAAAACGGCCTTCTGAAATCGATTGGTTGATTGGTTGTATTATTATGGCAACGTTTGGTTGGCAATTTAACTTTTAAACTGTTTCGTTTTATTTCATTGTATTAACAATTTGAGTACCAATCAGAAACTATATGTCTGATTTTATGAATGACATGTCATTATCCAGAAATAAGTACAATGCTAATATTGATACTTCCGTAAATCTGCAAACTTAGGAACGTAGAAATTTTATGAACGCCATTTCTTCACGTCAAACTTGTTTTTTTGTATTTCGTCAAAATCGTAATTTAAATAAAATGAAAAAAAAAACTCTTAAATAATAATTGTAATTAACTAAGCGCGAGTAGATTCCTAAAAGTTGTTTTACATGCGTTAACTTTAAAAAACAATATAAGTACCGTAGGTACGTACATTAGTAGTAACTAAATTTATATTTTTAGTCTATATTATTTTACTACGGGGGATCACTTAGCACCTGGCCTTCATCATACATCCATAATAAATACATCGCAAACACAACATGTATTGCAATGTAATGTAATGAATAGTACTATTAGAATTCGTGATGGCATTGGTGCAGTCAACCTTGAACTGTATGTTAAAAATATAAACATCAATTGCATGTACATTTAACCAAACAATAGACGTAAAAGTACCAGTATAAACTACGCCTTAAACTATGAAGTTCGTAAAGCTCCACTTATACTAGAACTGATACGTCTGATTTGTGGTTGACTGTTTGGTGTCAAGATAATGATAAGAATATATCGCAAGCGGTAATTTTATAACTGAAACCACAAGTTGCATGAATGAAGTAAACAAGTATAAATTACTAACAGCCGAGAGATATTAAAGCTGGCTTGTACAAAAACTCACTAAATGCGTTTAGCTTTTGTTGGAAGTTGAAAGAGACAGAATGATAGTTTAAACAAGTATAGCGCTAAACGTATTTAGTGAGTTTTTGTGCAAGCCCGCCTAAGACTTTCATTTATACCAGGGGTGGCCAACTTGGTTAGACTTAAGATCTACTGTTCACTGACGACACCCTGTGCGATCTACCAAATATGTTGTCGCTGCGCAGAGTAGTAATAATGATCGTTTTAAAGTATCATGTGGTCCATTTGAAATGTATCTGAAAATGTTGTGTTGATAATGCGTGCAGCAGTTAGTGATTTTAGGTACGATGCGCAGTCTGTTCTACGTATTTATATTTTTTGCCTTGCCACGATCGACTGGACTATCGCGATCGACCGGTTGGCCACCCCTGATCTATGCCATAACTATTAGGTAGGTACTAGTAGTCGCCCAGTCCAAATTCGTCCGTATCTCGCCAAATATACAATGTTTATATAGAATATAATGTAACATATATATCTTTATATGTACAATTCTTCAATACGTGTGTACGTCATTATACTCTTCTTAAACGGCTGGACCGAATTTAATCAACATTTTTGGGTGTGTTTGAGCGGGACTCTGGATGGTTTTGATTCACAATCGGACCCGGTATGTGGTGTTGCAATAGGAGTACATCATGGGACACGGGTGTTGCACTGGCTATCTTATCTCTAACTGCCGGAACACACGGATAAGATGGTGGTAGCTAGCCAGGCGAACAAATAAGTCCTACCACCAACCAAACCGAGTACACAAACATGCTGGGAATCAAACCCGGGACCTCTGGGTCTAAACCGGTGGTCTTAACAACTAGACCACAGAGGCGGTTCAATTCGGTTTTTATTGTTCCTTTACGGGTAAGTACTTATTTAGTACAACCGATCTTAAACCACGTGTTACATTCATTTTGCAAACACAACCTCTATTACCTTCTCAATAAGGGCGGATTCAAAGTCAAAGCATAACGTTTGATATACGGACATTACAAAAATATGCTCGACCGACATCGACAAACAGTAATTAGATTTTCGAAACCATGATGATTTAATACAAGAGGAGGTATTTATTACTATAATGTCTACTTGTCTAGAGGGCATCGTCCCCAATTGAAGTGTGCAGTTAAAAAAACGGCAAATTGCTAACTTAAACGTAATACATTGGGCGACTCCGCCCCTCGCAAATCTGGTTCCTAATAATAACCAGTCGTGACCGCACACCGACTATAATGCTTGAACTTTGGGGGATACAAAAAAACGATCGTCTAGCGGTCTAACACTGAGTCCGTACGACTGCTCAGGGTGCCCAGTGCGAATTTTAATATGGGTGTCCATTATGATCGCGCACCTACTGCTTTTTTTCGAAGAGAGTTTTCTGATTGCCTCAAGACGGCATATTCAGCTTTACCGGAAATTTTTCGGGGGCGGCGAGAATCCTACTAATATTATAAACGCGAAAGTTTGTAATTATGGATGTTCGTTACTCTTTCACATAAAAACTACTGAATGGATTTGGATGAAATTCGGCATACAGATAGTTTATAACCGGGAATAACACATAGGATACTTTTATCCAGATATTCCCACGGGAACGGGAACCAGGTGAAACCGCGAGCGGCCACTAGTTTTAAATAAAGGGTACCTTATGCCTGTGTGATTGAAACATCGTCAGAGGTTTTCTAGAGGAAATGGCATCACACCGCAAGCGCGCCCGCGTTCCCTATTAGATTCTCGGAAGGGTTCAGATCGGATCTGGAGCGGAACAACTCAAGGGCGCCTCTAAAGGCTTAGGACCTCGGCTCGGGGTGACCGCTCCGCGCGCTTGCGACTGCTCTTAAGGTAATGGATATGTTCGAGAACGTGGAGCGTGCACCGATTCGATCCGAACCCTTCGGAGAACGGCACGTTGGGCACGGGGATGCGCATTTTTAAGTGTGCGATGCCGTTCCCTCTAGAAAACCTCCAAAGGTGATACGTTTGACACGGCTTGAGTGAGGTATCCATTACGTACCTCGCCGCCCCCAAAAAAGCCCGGTGACGCTGAAAATGCCGTTGAGGTAACCAGCAATCTCTCTCAAATAAAAAAGCAAATGCAGCGTTTGCGAACGTATCCATAACCAGTAGCAGTAGCAAGAGAGCGGAACGCAGTAGGTGCGCGAACTTAATATAACCACCCATCTTTATATGCCATTCGATCTCGTTAACGAAAAAAAGAGATTTTGTATGCCAAAATTACTCTCATCGTTTGTCATCAGAAGGCGATGGTAAAATTTAATACAAATTCTCATTTTTATTAACGTGATCGACTGTCAAATCAAACTCACACTAGCAGGCACTCAGAGTGTAAGTTTTATTCAACATTCATTACATACAGTACCTACGACGATGAATGAAGGAGGACAATATAAAAAAGGAAATCTTATAAATTATGTGTTGTTAGGTAGGTACCTCTTCACACACTGATTCATTTCAATGGTTCAGCAAAGTCGAGCTGGCAGATGCTCTTTGGCTTTGCTACAAACAGGGGTACTTACTGAACCTTTGAAATTGAAATTATTAGTTTCAATAATAATAATAATCAATGTACAAAAGAGATTGTAAGCATGTAAACAGGTCCTAGGGGTTTTGGATAGCGCAAGTATCATAGATGTTACAGGCGTATAAAATCGTGTGCATCGAATCGAACAATTATGTAAATTGTGCATTAAACATTGCATCATGTTATGATTGATGTAAATGTGAAGGAATATGGATATTGTGGTTGTGACAATGAAATAATTAGTTTAGGGAATCGTTTTATTACTCTAACAGTTTACGCGGCAAATAACTAGCCAAAGTGACAGATGTCAGATAGAAAAGCACACAAGCGCCACACGCGTCGAAAAAGAAATAAATGGTTGCGTTCCATTTCACTAACACCCTCCCTTGGAACGTAACCCAATTTTGGTTAAACAATACATATGCTTATCTGCATTCGTCGCCTTTGTTAAATTATCTGCAATCATTTCCTCACCTTTAACATAACAAAATTTAATTTCTAAATTACTAACATGATCCTTGAGGAAATGGTAACGAATGTCTATATGTCTAGACCTAGGTAAGTAACAGTCATTGTTGGACAACTTTATAGCACTCTGGTTATCACAGAAGATGATGAGTGGGTTGCTCTGCTGTTGACCGAGCTCAGCATGTAGTTGTTTGAGCCACAACGCCTCTTGCGTTGCCGACGCCATCGACATGTACTCGGCTTCAGCTGTGGACAGTGCGACGGTCTGCTGTTTGTGTGACCGCCAAGATATAGCACCACCCTGTAACATAAAAATGTAACCCGTGCAGGACTTACGATCGCGCACGTCGCTTGCCCAATCAGCATCACAATATCCTGTGATTTTCTCATTACCATCTTTGGTGTAGACTAGCTTCAAATCCTTGGTACCTTGTAGGTATCTAAAAATTCTCTTTACTGCAGTCCAGTGTGCAACAGTAGGGTTCTTGTTAAAACTGCTCAGTGTGTTCACTGCAAAGGATATATCTGGACGGGTACCTTGAGCCACGTAGAGCAATGAGCCAATTGCTTGCTGATAAGGAAAATCAGTAATTTTTTCTACTTCAACCTTTTCATTGAACTTCATTCCAACTTCAAAAGGCGTTTTCACTGGCTTACACTCTGACATATTGAATCTTGCTAAAATTTCATTAATATATTTTTCTTGATCTAACATTACTTTGTCGCCATCTCTGATAATGTGTAGTCCTACACATTGGCTTGCCGGACCAATATCTTTCATTTCAAAATGTTGTGTTAATTTTTGCTTAAATAAAATCTTCGTACATTCTTGTGAAGTAAATAAAATCAAATCATCAACCCATATAGCTATAAATGTGTTCTTCTCTGCATTATAGTACACACAAGGGTCTGTTTTCGATTGCTGCATTTCCAACTCATGTAAAACACTGTTTAATTTTAAATTCCAGAGTCTGCTTGCTTGCTTGAGACCATAAATGGATTTATGTAACAAGCATACCTGAGATCCTTGTTTGTACTCATCTGGCTGTTGCATGTAAATATTTCTGTCAATTTCTCCCTGCAGAAAAGCTGATACAGCATCCAGCTGGTCTATCTGTAGTCCATATTTGGCTGCTAAGGCAAATAGGTAGCGAATAGTTGTGTACCTGACAACCGGTGAATATATTTCTTCATAGTCAGTGCCCCTTCGTTGTGCATAACCTTTTATCACAAGTCTTGCTTTGTAACGGAAAACATTTCCACTCTGATCAGTTTTTGTCTTGAATACCCACTTGTATGGAAGAGCCTTTTTACCAGGAGGGAGCTCTGTCAAGGTCCAAGTTTTATTTTTCATGAGAGAATTGTATTCCTCGTCCATGGCTTTCTTCCATTCTGTAGCTTGCGGTGATGTAAGTGCTTCCGCTACAGTCTGTGGATCAGACAAATCAGTAAACAAACACAGCATACCCTTTTTGCTATTTGGAGCATCATTTTGCTTGATCTGTGACCGTGTAGACCTCATTGTTACATTGCTACTAAAGTCCTGTCTCAACGGATATGGTGGATGATAACTGTCATCTAGTTCCCCAGTGTCAGTGTCATACTCACTTGAGTCTTCACTGTTACCTCCTTGTGTATCTGAGTTTTTATTGGACATCACTTGGACAGGTGCAGAAGTGGATGGCTCCTGAGTGTCTTTCAACTGTTCCTGACTGGCACTAGAACTCCCCGAGCTCTCACTTTCTGGTGAGACAGAACTGGCAGTGGTAGTCTCACCATCCTTAACTGGAACATAAGTGTCATATGGTTTATGTTCACAAACATTATAATTTTCCATAAAAACAACATCTCTACTTTTCACTATCTTATGTGTTATAGGGTTCATCAAACGATACCCCTTGGAAGTTTCACAATAACCCACCAAAATCATTTTCACAGACCTTTTATCCCATTTTAGTCGTTTTTCTTTCGGCACATGGACCATGGCATCAGTACCAAATATTTTCATATGTGACAAGTTTGGTTTCTTACCTTTCCAAAGTTCATATGGAGTTTTACCTTCTAAAGACTTTGTCGGAGAGCGGTTTACAACATATGCAGCAGTAGCTAATGCTTCAGCCCAATATTTCTTTTCTAAATTAGCATAGAATAACATGCATCTAGCCCGTTCAACTAAAGTTCTATTTATCCTTTCGGCCAGGCCATTGTGCTGCGGAGTGTACGGAATAGAGGTCTGATGAATTATACCATGGTTAGATAAAAACCTTTCAAAATTATAGTTGCAATATTCTGTACCATTATCAGTGCGAAGCTGCTTAATTTTATGATCTGATTCATTCTCCACTTTACACTTAAAATCTTTAAATGTCTCCAAAATATTCATTTTATCTTTAAGAAAATATACATGGATCATTTTAGTGTAATCGTCTATGAAAGTAATAAAGTATCTCATACCTCCAAATGATGTATTTTCCATAGGGCCACACAAGTCGGAATGTATCAATTCAAGTGGTCTTGTTGCTCTTGACCCAACGTTATTGAATGGCAACCTAGCTTGCCGCCCCTCCATACAATGAGTGCAGGTGACAACATTACTTACATCCTGAGTCAGAGTCACACCTTCAGTACAAGTAGGCAACTTCTTCACATCTGCAATATTCAAGTGGCCCATTCGCAGATGCCACAGGTAGGAGCTATTAGAATTCACAGAACTTGAGGTTAAGTGAGCCACTTCATTGGTAGAATCCATTATGTATAAATTGTTATTCAATGTTGCAGTACATATAATATGTCCTTTATCATTTTGAACTTCACACCCCTTGGTGTTGAATGAAACTTTATATCCACTTTTCACAATAGTGCTCACTGAAAGTAAATTGGCAGCCAGTCCAGGTACAAGCAAAACATTTTTAACTTGTATTTTATCTTCTGGAGTTATATGAATGTCTACACAACCAACTCCCTTCACAGCTAATGGCTCCCTGTTAGCTACTGTAATGTTCTTAACTGATGATTCAGTGACATTATACAACCAATCATTCCTGCTTGTCATATGCATGGATGCACCGGAGTCAATGAACCATTTATCACTTTTGTTTCCTTCAACAGTTGCTGAAAAAGCCGCTACAAAGCTGGAACTTTCTCCTTTATTTCCTGTTGGTTTCTTTTGTTGCTTACAATATTTAGCAAAATGCCCATGCTTATTGCAGTTGAAGCATCTCGGCCCTTTCGGTTTGGTCGACTGAACATTACTTCTTGTTTTCTTAAAGTTTGTGTAATAAGCCGCTGACTTGGTAGTACTAATTTCTTGAATGAGTTTGGACTTCACTGAGTCAGCACTGATTTTAATCCCAGAACTTTCCAGTCCCATTATCATAGGCTTATACTCTTCCGGTAAGCCGGCCAACATTAAAGTACCAAGCCACTCATCATTGACTTCAAAACCTATGTTCCGTAGTTTGTGGGCAGTGTTCATGATTTTGCTTACGTATTCTTCGACACTGTGGCTAGATTCTAAGGTAGTGTTAATTAAATCTTTGAGCAGACCTACTCTTCTAGTCAAACCATTATCATCAAAAGCTCTTAGTAAACTCTCCCACACTTGTTTTGCAGTTTTGCATTCTTGTACATGAACATAATTTTGCGGGTCCAATAGCAGAATTAGCTTCGACTTTGCTTTAACGTCCTTACTGACATCTACAGGCTTGTCATCAGGGCACTCGACACAGCACCACAAGTCTTCATGCTCCAGATAAGTTTTTACGCTGAATTTCCATGTTGCAAAATTTTCTCTTCCAACCAATTTCTCCAGGTTAAACATATTTGAGCTCATTTTGCCTGTTTTCACCAGAAATATGCAAAAGATGTTTTTATTGAGTAATCGGAGGTAGGTAACTCAGATATGAAATCGCAACGACAATTTTCACTGACCGAGTTTCCTTTTCCTTTATTTTCCTGTGCCACAACTGAACTACGCTCTGCTACCATGAAGGAATATGGATATTGTGGTTGTGACAATGAAATAATTAGTTTAGGGAATCGTTTTATTACTCTAACAGTTTACGCGGCAAATAACTAGCCAAAGTGACAGATGTCAGATAGAAAAGCACACAAGCGCCACACGCGTCGAAAAAGAAATAAATGGTTGCGTTCCATTTCACTAACAAAATGTCATACATCATTTCAGACAAGGTTAGTTATAAGCTACAACTCACTAAAAATAAAGGTCTATATCATTTATATGTAATTTATATTAATGTGGCTGCCCAAAATAATGCTTAGTAAATTAGCAAAACAATATAAATGATTGCCAAACATGTTCTTTTAATTGTAGTGTTTTGTTATGAAGTTAATCTTTTTATTTACAGTGTGTGGTAACACAAAATGTTAGTTGCTATTAATATTTACATTATCTGTGGTAAGCACTTTGTTCGTTCCTTTGCACCTCCCCTCGACCTCTTTCCTCCGGGCTTCTTAATGTGTAAGGTCGTGTGCCGGTTTAATTATTAAATATAGGTAATTAAAGTACAGAGGCGTGTTAATTAATTACGCCTTCCCTGATCCTGTGCACATCGGCCGTATCGAGGAATCATAAAGGTATAACACAGTGCATTTGCATTTGTATGCTGATCTCATGCTGGTCAGGGACGTGAAAAAAAATGTTTTTGCTGCTGTCGACTAAGGGACAAGGGTACCAAGATACTCGCACAACAGGTGATCGGTTAGCAACCCATCCAATAGATAACATCAGTATGTTATCTGTTTCCTACCCTACTTTGTTTACGCTAATATATATGTATATATGTATGTATGTTTGTATGTATGCATGCATTTCTATGACCGTCTCACGGTGTTCATTTGTTAGAAGTAGGTAATAGAAGCGTAGCGAAGTATGAACAGCCTTATCTCACCTGTGTAGATCTTGTACAAGGAGTCTAGGAGCCCTTGCATCATCTTGCTGGAGCTCTGCATTGAGGCACGCTATAACCACTCAATAGAAACACTCACAATCATCCCGTAAACCAATCAACTTGAACAATGGCGCTACATTATCAACTAAACGATCTGATGTCTACCCATGTAGACATAATACTGATGTTATGTTTAGATTAAGTTTATCCTTGCAGAAGGCATGTGGGCTAGTTTCACTAACATCTACTGGTGTATCGGAGGTAATGTTACAAGGTTGTTTGAATGGTAAATTCTTCGCTGTTGCAATAACTATTAATCCAAATACCCGTAACAAAAATGATACAGGCCATTTAAATGAATATGAAATTAAATCTTTGCAACCAAAAAGACGGATAAACAAAACAGGATCTGATAAACACGTAACGAATACAAATGGTTGGTTATCAACAACATTGATTGAAAAGGAAAATGTGAATACATTTGCATGACCTTACAAAGGACGCGCAACATATCACAGCAAGACGGCATACCAAAAGGGCATTACCTGGCCAATAAAAATACCTCGAAGCTATAAACCTATTCAACATATCTGTAGATCGAGACGGACAAGCAGCGACGATGAATGCCAAGATAAATGTACCAAATGAAGACACAAGCGAGAAATCACTGTAAGTATCGGAGGTGAACGGCCGATGATAGACAGTACGGTGGCCAAATTGAAGTAACGGGACCCCAATGCTGGATCGTTATCATCAATCAGATTTGCGTAACTATCTGTTAGCAATTACTTCTTACAGTCGAGTAGGCCGAACCATTGGCTACGTGGAATGTAGTGCACCGGTATACAGTTACACACAATAAGGATAAAAAAAAATACGCTAGACAGAAGACAAGGTGTTGTGTTGAGCCCGATAAATAGTTTCGTAACATGATTATTTGTGTACAGACGCCTGCACATCAACCTATCCAAAACTGTCAAATTCCTTCAATACACTTTTAACCATATTCTTAAGGCATAAAGTTCAAAGTCTATTGAAGAAATTTGACAGTTTGTGGTAGGTTGATGTGCAGGCGTGTGTACCTTAACATTTAAGTAGGTACAAGATGTATGAACTGTCTGCTAGCTGTCGCTCGCTGTTTTTACGCGATATTCTATGTCACAAGTATTTATCGCATGCCTACGGGAACATAAGATTTGAACAGGATAATAGAAAGCCTAAATTCCTCAGGGTTAGTGTAGCTTTCTATTTGTTCAATTTTCTTTACAATCGGTTCAGTAGTTGCAAAGATAACAGCCTACATACAAACAAACAAATAAATGTTTAATAACTAAACGTAACTTCATACACGAGCCAGTGAAATCAGAAAAGGGTAATGTCAATCTTACAAGGTCTATCAAAGTAGATTCCGTATAAGTCTTCATCAATAAAGATGACAAAGCATATTCGGATGTCGATTACAATAGAAATTCGTTTACAAACAACGTAAGCGTTACAGGCAAATATAATATAATCTATTGAGTGTCCGCCCACAGCAGGAAAAGCAGAACTGACCACCGCACATTTATATGTACGCCCATAAACGTTAAAGCCCTAATAACGTTGAAATGGACGTGGGAGGGAGCGACATTAAAATTATATCTTCAAAGGAACCTTGAACTTTGAAGGCCATTGAATACAAATTATATGCATTCAACATACGTACGATCAAAGCAACAAAAGTGTACACAATACTAATTGTAAGTTACATTATATTAGAAGAACTATCGGAATAGACAAATGAGATATTATTTATTTCTTTGGCACAGACACCTGAATATGAAAAGAATATATATATTTAAGAGACACATCCCACAATCATTTTTCATTTATAATAAGGCAAATAATAGTTCTCATAATTTCGGTGAGACTGCGTAGTTACGTAATTTTTCTTTAACTTTATTTACATAAGTCTTTTGTAAGGTTTTTTCGTTTTGTATTTGTATTAAATAGTTTTTGTAAACGAAACAAAGGAACTCGAGTAGAATCATAATTTACTGTCGTCTATAGCAATCATGTGTGAGATGTGTGTCAAGTGTGTTTGTCCCACAGACAAGAGCAGCTTAGTATGGTGGAATTGATGTTCCATAGGAAGGTCGTAAAAGTCACGAACGTACATTCAAAATGTTATTGTGAACATAAACAATAAAAACAAGTAGATGAATTAGTTTATCAACTAAAAGACACAACTTTTTATATTTTCCATCAAGAAAGAATTTAAACATCCTTAAAATTGAATAAAATTTCTTATGTTTGTTTTCTTCACGTGATGTTTTGCCAGAAGTGGCCGATTTGTATTATCTAGGAATTAATAATAATATTTTTTTATGTTGCCGATAACGATGGTACCTTTATAATGATGTGGGTAGATCGACATATCAATATTTTTATCGAACACTCACGTGTTTACCATTGTGAAGCTCAGTTTAGAGTGCAGTTTGTACATTAATTGAATTTAGTGCAACATATTTAAAAAATCATTGTGAAAAAAGTATTTAGTGTTGACGAACTGAATATTGGGTTTTGTTAGTTAAAAGTATGTACAATATTTATAAAATGTCTTGTAATGATTATGCAACGTAAAAAAAAAATATTGTTGTTATATGACATCGATCCGAAAAATGTAAGTTTTTTTTTGTAAATCGTTTCGGAAAACCGAGTTTCGACTTATTTCGCATTGAACTGTTTTTTTTAATACCTCATGTTATTAGTCTTTTAAATAATTTATCACTAGCTGCCAAAAAGTGCCAAGGACTTAGCAATGTATTTTTTTAGGTACTATGTCGCTTACTAAGAGGGAATTGTATGAAGTTTGGCGAACGGAATAAACAATGAAAAAAAAAATTGCAGTTTTTACATTGGTATCTGAGAGATATAGTTCAGCATGTTGTTCAGCCACTAATGAAGGAGATGAGGGTTGCCCGAAAAATCTTTAAAAAAAAGAATGTTCTTTTAATTGCAAACTTGCTCGAAGATGGCAGGAGTCTAAACAAACTTTAAAGATTTTTGAAGAGAGGTACCATCAGTGGCTAGTTGAAGAGTTTCAGATCTCTCGTGGTGACAGTATTGCTGTTACTAGCACTAGTGACAGTATGACTGTGGGCAAGGGAACAAGTAAGAAACGGGGCCGACCACCGAAAACATTTATTGGTCGTTCATGGAACCGTTAAATAATGAAGTTCTGCAGTTGCTTGACGAGCCCGATTCATCAGTTTTGTGTGACGATGAAGACGACATGTAGTTTCTTACTATTGATTATGTATATTTTTTAATATTTTGATGACCCGGTATGTCAGAAGGGTGCGGGTTTAAATCCTGCTCGTGGAAATTTTTTCAACATTTGTGTTTTTGTAATTTGTTCGCAACAAAATTTGCGTTAAAAATTATATAAACATTTTATAATAGCTTGCCTACTTCTTAACTGATCTTTAGTATTTGTAAAAATATTATGATCAGATGTTAATGACGGTAGTTGTTGACATTGAATGGGCGCCTTTGGCTTTCAAAGTAAAAAGTAAATAGTGTTGAATAATTTCGGCGGGCTGGTTAGAACCACGATAACTCAATTGGGAGAGCACCTGACCCGGTATGTCAGAAGGGTGCGGGTTCAAATCCTGCTCGTGGAAATTTTTTCAACATTTGTGTTTTTGTAATTTGTTCGCAACAAAATTTGCGTTAAAAATTATATAAACATTTTGATAAATCTAATTAATAAAATAATGAAATACGGCTTTGAATTAATACCGGTATTCAACTGAGAATCTCCTCTTTTTGAGTCGGTTAAAAAATATGTGTACTTTTTGTTAGTTAGATTAAACATTCAAGTATACATATAAGTCAAGAAAAGCCAGGTTTAAACACTATTATACCAAATATATATTTTTTTCGACGACACGATTTATTAATTCTTAGATAATTCAAATCGGCCACTGTGAGACGGTTCAAAAAATTGTAGCCGGGGTCATGTGATAGAGAGTCTGTAAAAGACAAAATAATCATGCGAGTGAAACCGCTTGACGATACTAGGTAGTTTGACATTATACCAGTCACCGTAGAAGGTAAGTATCAAATAAATGTTGGAGACAGCTTCAGTATCACCACCGCTTGATAATAAATAATTCACCTTGTTTAAAAGGCTCTATGGTCTTCAATAGCCAAACATAATGAGATACAGCAATATAAAAACGCTGGTCATATCAATGAAAATTTATGGAAAATGAAACAAAAAAGGAAAAATTTATGACGACCATCAATCAAATCTTATGTTAAACGTGCACGATGAAGAATGTTGAGAAATTCTGAGTACAACAGCAGATTTATAGCTATGAAAGACAAATAAACAATTGGAAGTCTATTATTACCGAAACGATTCTCAAATCTCAACCTTCCGATGACGTAGAAACTACTTAATGTTTCTAGTGTGTTACTAGTCTGAAACTCTTTGATGAAATAGCTAAGATACAAAGCGGTATATTCTTGAAAGGCTATTTAGAAACATTCGTAATTAATACTGGACCAATCTTGAAACAAAACGATTCCTCTCAATACGTAACGTAGGAACGTTCACTATTTAAAAATAGACACGGCAATAACAATGAATAAGTAAATGAAGACGCTAATGAGACGTCGAAGTGAATGTGCGGCAAAATTAGCCACGCAAACGAAACTCGTTGCTGAACCAACAGAATGAAGACAAACACAAAAGCGGTACCATTAAGCATGCCTTTAAAATGTGGACCGAAGTCAATATTATTTTTAAGAAAATCTATTGCACCTTAAGTACTTTACCTACCTGATGATAGCTTGTACAATAACTTTAAAATTCTAAAGTTGTATTGTATGTACTATACATCTACAGATTTAATTAAAAACAGACGATGCCGAGGAAAGCGAAACACTCCAGACATTCTCAAGTACTTGGAAAGTTGACGAAACCTCATAAATTACCCTACGAAACGAGAATCACGCGGAACAATTTACTCTTTTGAAATTTGCAGCTGACACGTCTGCTCTTAATTCTGAAGGCGCCAGCCAAATTAACAAACCATCGGGCCAAGATAACTTGACAGGTTAAAACAGAAGTTAACAACTGACAATCGTTTTAGAACCACTACACAGGTTTGCACAGCAATCACGACAAAATGACGATCGGAGACGTTTCAAAAATGGATTCGCACTGACACAGGTATATTTTGAACTGCAACCACAACACATTCACATCCTGGGAAGTGGAAGTATCACTGGCGGCGTGGTGCCGCATGTTCCGGCGCGTGTTTCGCCGCTAGGGCGGCAGAATGCAGCGGATCGCCGCCCGCGCCGTCCGCGGTGTGCCGCACCGCCGCCGGCACTGGCTACCGGGATTATTTATAAATTCACGCAGACAGGGGGTCGTAGAAATTTTGCACGACTCCGCGGTATGCCAACGGTAATGACTGCATCAGGTCGCGCCGGAAACGGAGTTCGCTCGACCGACCGCCGATGTTGTGGATTGTTTTTTGCAGGATACCGTATTTGAAGATTAAAGGAGTCATTTTAGTTAAACAAAGGATACTCTTTGCCGTCTTACAAAAAAACATGTATTAGGATTACATTAATTCAAATCTTTTTATTTCAGACTAGGATCTGAATATATATATCATTGTACGAGTAAGTGTGTCTTTTTTTTAAACATATTCAATTTCCTTTTGAAACTTTGGATGTTTCTCCACCAAAAACGAAAATGACACTACAGCAACTTCTTCCATCAAACGCTCGACCTTTTCCAATGAAGGTGACTGCTCTCTCAATTAAGCTACCTCTTGTTTAATTCATATTACAAGATGATGGTTAAACTATCAAGTTACAAAATTGCGCAACGAATCGTAAAGTTGTAAATATTTGTGGCGACCCTGCCTCGTCGCCCACCAGGACAGGTGTATTCTGCTCCAATCTAAAGCCAAACTCCTATGCCATAGCCACACGTGGGTGAGTTATAAATACCAGAAGAACTTCGCTAAATGATGAGCATTTTATGATTAGTAACCAGTAATTAACGACTGACGTAACCTGTGAGTAAGCCGTGCCGATTATGATCAGTAAACTTATAAGCAACTATAGAATGCTATGACCAACGAAAACGTACCTATATAATTTCATTGAATCTCCGGTATTCTTGTTCAATTTAAACTTCCCTTGTTGTTGCGATTTAATGATACATGCTACACGAATGGAAAAATTAAACGCTCGAATATCGTAAACCAACGAGAAGCTGGCTCCAATACTTCCAATGAATCATCGACCAGACTACAAAAGATTTGGCGTTTGGCACCATTTGCAATACATACTAAACTTTTTGACAAATGACCGCTAAAATTAAAAGCGAGTGACTATTTTCAGGGCTAGGCAAACACCAGTGAATTAACTACGTGAAAAAGGGCAGTAGGCTTAAAATTTCAGAGCACCGATAATTACATAATCTAATCTGAAATATTCAGAAAATTGTTTTCATACATAATACCTGTATGTAACAAGAGTTAAACTACTTTTTACTTCAACTACTTTCCCCTCAATCTGCACAGTATTACTAACATTTTTCAATTGCATACTAAGAATGTCCGTGCGTTAGCGTTAGAAGATCTCATTTCGATCGCGTACCGACAAATTTCTATGCATTCATCGCATAACAACATGACAGCTCTCGTGGAGATGACAGAAGCGAAGAATGTCTCTTCACAGCTATAACCGCGTGACTGACAGACAGACGTAGACGGGACGCCCTTGCGATATTTGTGTCCAGAACGGTCTATTTATGTTTAGGACTAGACTTAGCACAGTATTAGTAGTTAAATGTGTCTGAAGTTTCTTTCTTTTGTTTTTCTTCGTTCTGGTTCATTTAAACCCAACTCCTAGACTATATTATATTGCAAAGTTATGATATAACAGAGAATATAGATACAATTTCCTCGTGGCTTAAGGTGGATAGAGCTGCTTGATTTATTGTTTAATTTTGATGCTTAATACCATAGTAACTGTAGTATCAATTGTATAATCATTAATAAAGCATTCGAATAGTAATGTAAATATTGAAACAAATTGTACCCAATCTTACACATTTTAAAAACGAGTATTCATTTCTTCATTCATTGCTTTCAACGTTATTTAAAGTAACGAAAACTCCATTAGCAACACTTAGTAAATTTATGACATCATCTGAGGATCAAATATCTTTAGAAAACAATGTGTCTTAACTCAAAGGAATATCATGAAATCAAACAAAAACGTACACATTTGTATGACATATCGCAATAGTATTTCATGCTACTCATACAAATTGGTGATAAACACAGATGACCTTATAAATATAAGCTATGGTGAAAGAAAGTCTAGATATCAATATCTCTTTCAAACATTAATTGAATCACAATCCATTACGTCATTTAGTCTGTGACGGAAGCAATATTAATGAGCAGATTGAAGTAGATGACGTCATTTAATTTATGGAGTAGATCATAAAAATCTAGTTTTAGATTCAACGTAACAAGTTTATCGACGCTCAATTATTTAATTTGTTGACAGCGTTAAGTGTTTTATTTGCAGTTGGATCACCTTTTTCACTAAGAAATTATTTATTACCTACTAATGCAGTCATCACTATAAGCTCATGACAGACAGCCACACTGCTGAGCTCATAATTTCTCAAATGGATAGTAGATCATGAGTAGATTGGGCCATGCATGCATGATAATTCATGACGCTGACCCAATGCAGATTCGTGGGTAATATTTTGCGAAAGTATACTGTATGCGAAAGCATGTAAGGAAGTCTAGATAAGTTATTAATTTGCGATAGGATGTATCAAGTATGTAAAAAGTGTACTAGAAGAGAAAGTGTATAAAATGCTAATAAATCCATGATCTCACGATTACCGCTTTAACATTTGATATGCTTTGTCAAAGATATGTGTCTGTAATCTGTATATTCGGCAGACGACAGGTTACACATATCTTGATCTGACCACGGGTCTGAAAAGGTTATGAAATATGGTAGTGGTGGCGTTCTAGCTTATAAAATGTTGTCCCCTATCCGAGGACCGCACGTGGCTAAAGTTTTCTAGATATCTTTTACAATCGTTAAGATTGTAACAATAAGTCTCGCACTATGCACCCACATAGTGCGAAACTTATTCACTTTTCGATCGCATTAACGAAATTATATTATATACATAGTAAAATTGTATAATACCTCTTTTGTCACCAGGAGGCGCTGCGCTGCTTCAATGCCATACAAATTCTAGTTCCCGTTGACAGCTCAGTTCAGCAATATCTAACTAAAAGGTCCAAGACACCGTACTCGTAGAACAAGGGTACGACGAACCGATTCACACGGCCTTTCCCCTACCCCCACGAGCCGGTTAACCCGAGCCGGGGTCCTAACCCTTAGAGGTGCCCTCGGGTTGTTTCGCTCCCGATCCCATAATCTAGTAGGTAACGGGGACACGTGACACTAGTGCGTGATGTGATGCCATTCCCTCTAGAAAACCTGTGACGGTATTTCGTTTCACACGGCTTGAGGAACCCTTTAGGTTTCTTGTCGCCCCCAAATCTTGCTGTACCTATTGACTTGGCCCCTGCGATAGTGTATGACAACACATAACTAGAATAATACATATAACGTCTTACCATGAAATTAAAAATATAAAAACGTTTTAAAAACCTACAAAAGTCACATTCTGACTACGAATATGGTATGGTATATAAATGGTTGTATTGGGTATGCAATAATTTCTCGGCTCTCTGCGTAAACGTAGCACGTCTTCGGACATTATTGTTTGCAACAAATCAAAAATGTGTTGTGTTCTCCGCAACAAATGCGTTTGTCTGCGAGCGCCGTCTGAAACCCAGTGGTACAATATTTCACGTAAAGAATTCGTTTGCCGGCAGCGGGCCATAAAACGCGTAATCTACGGCTGGCAGAACTTCTTTTCTTAGCTTTTGTTTGACTCGAGAACCCTCGCCTCGCTTGGCGCACAGTGGGTTGCTATATCGTACGTTGATTAAGAGTGGATTCCGTTCTCCCTATCCATTTATAGGGAAGGCTCGTGCCCTAGCAGTAGGGACGTAAAATGAGCTGATGATAATGATGATGATGATAGCGAATAGGGCGCAATGGCATTGTACCTAACGATAACGAAAATTAGTTTTACTAAAGTCTATTTATTCGAAGTCTTACAGTTTTCTAATAGAATTATACTATAATATTTGTAATTCTTTATTTTTACTCCCTTGTTTCTACTTATAGCATTGTGTTTGTTTTATCTATCACATACGACGCTGATGGATCACAGTATTCTTAAATAGACAATGAAATGTGAACGAACTGTTTCATTTATTTAAACAGTTCAGGAACAAATCTATGAAGCTTATTATAACCGACCAACCATGTTGTAAAACACATTGGGACAGACGCAATTGGGGTCTGGCCTCAACATTTTTACCTATTGAGGCCAAAGCAAGTCGTGTCAAATGAGTTATAAATTAATGAATTAATTTAACAAACAATATAGGTATAACTTAAAACCAGCGATTGGAATTAAGGAGGCTTAAAATACCTGAAGTTGCTGAAGAGACATGACTAAGAACGGTTTAACTACCAAAATTTTGTTTTTTTTTTCGCATCCCGGACCCCGGAAATAGTTTTACTTCTTAATAGTCTGTACTAATATGAAATTACATTTATAGCAATTTCAACGTCCGCATTTAAATGATAAATATGATTTTGAACTAAGAATTTTTTATATGGCGTTTTCAATAAAATTCAAAATCGCAACAAAATGAGCAACACTGAGCTAGAATATTTTACAGGTAAGCATCTCTTCTCATCTGATGATAAGTGATGATAACTCAACTACTGAAGCACTGGCCATTTTATCTCTGGCTGTCGGAACCCAACAATGCTACAAACATTGATGTTATGGCGACATATTTAGATAAGATGGTGGTAGCTAGCCAGGCGGACAAAGAAGCCCTACTATCAACCAAACCAAGAACACATACATGTACCCTCCGCTCGAAAACAAACCCGGGACTTCTGGGTCTGACACCGCTGGTCTTAACCACGAGACCATAGAGGCGGTTAAAATTTTAGGCATGCAATTTTATTAACACCCTGTTTATGTCGTACCTTAATTGCATAACAAAGTGTAGATGGATGAGTGAGTGTGTCTCGCCGGCGGACGCACTACATTAAAAGCGGGCACGTAGCTTCCTCCATGATGTCATGCAAAATTGAGCTATTCCTGCGTAAGCGCATCATTGCCGTATTTGGGTCGCAAACGCCACAATTGTTTCTATTAGGTTTTAGACTAAATTAGATTTTTTTTAAACTGTTGACAAATGACAATTTGAAAAAGTGTAGAATAATATTTTTCACGATCGGGATTCGAACCCAAATATTTGTATTTTTGTTGACAAATATTTTTCCCGTAAACGGGATATAAACCAGCACTCTCTGACATTATAGAGGTGAGGAGAGGACCTCTGCTCACCTCATCATCATCGTCATCATCAGCCTATGCATTAAGTATGTACTTAAAATTAGAATAGAAAAGTTTTATTAAGTGCAATAGACATGCTGCTAAAACAAAACATAGGTAATTTAAAAAAAAAAACCTTAGTACCAATAAAAGCCCCTGCAGTATTAAAATTCCATCACGATTTAGTTACTTACCTATTCTCTTTTTAACTTCATATAAAAGCTGATTAATTATCTACATTTTATAAATACATACATTTTCCGAAAACGTACTTATCTAATAAAAAGCCAGAAAAAATGAGGTATATCTCTACACTTGTGTTTTTTATTAACAAACTTTTTATATAAAGCATAGATAGACAATCTTCTAAGTGTTCTGTCACAGAAGAAATAATAATGATTCCATTTTCTTAGGCCGGGCTTAATACTAGTCTTATGATAGTCTATACTATTATGTTAATAAATAATAAATTAAAACGTACCTATTTATCTGATAAAGAAATACAGTATAAATAAAATTGTCATCTGTAATAAAAGCAGATACCTACATGAAATAACATGTTTTTAAATGGCAGCTTAATTAGTTATTATATCAAAGCAACAAGTTTTATCTGACGATTGAATTATTATTCTGTACTGGCCATTCCGTGCGGCAATAAATAATTATTAAACATCAGCGCAAGGCAATAAAGTTTTACACAACGTATCCCAACATCCGATATGGTCTAGTGGCTAGGATACCTGGCTCTCACCCAGGAGGCTCGGGTTCGATTCCCGGTATCGGAATTCCCTTTTTGCAAATTTTTATTGCTTTTTAACACTACGAACAATGATCACTAAACACTTTCAAATACAAATAGTTAAAATTGTGTATAACTTTTCTAAGAATTTTGGTTCCCTTTTCATTCTTTACTGACTTTTATGAATACTTACTGAATAGCTTTTGTGAATACCTACAATGGTTTACTACAGACACTAACAACAATGTAATGGCGCCATGTTTTTTTTTTAATAGTTACTATTTCAAAATCAGCTGATCAGCTAAACAAATACCATGTGGTCCCGGATTTTGTACTCGTATTATTAAAATAAATTTCAGACCAAGTAGGGATACAAAAAAGCGATAAGCATCGATGTTATGGCGATATATTTAGATATGATTCTAAACAAACTAACAAACACAAAAAAACAACCTAAAGCGTAACCCCCGTTGGAAATGAGGGGGAAGCCTCTGGGTCCGAAATTAGGTAAAAAAAACTAACTAATTTGACTCAGCGACCAAAACTGAAAAAAAAATAGAAATTCCAAAAAACCCTAATCGAATATAAAAAATACTTTTCTAATATTTTTTATTATTTTGAATTTTGCATTCACAATCTTTATATAAATCTTCACACCTATAATCTTCTGTGCGTGTGTATGTTATTGAACTCCTCCTAAACAGTTGGACCGATTTTGATGAAATTTTCTGTGTGTGTTCAAGTGGATTCGAGAATGGTTTAGATTTACAATTGGACCCGGTAGGTGGCGCTACTATAGGGATCCATTATGGAATACGGGTGTTCTTAACCTTTTCACTGCCCAACTATCCTGCACGCGATGTCCCGCTGTACGCCAACGTATAAATGTATTTTAATAAAGTAGGTACAAAGAAGAACTTCTACAGAAGTGCTGGCGTGGACGGCACGAAAATCTCGAACTTCTATAGAAGTTGTTGGCGGTAAAAAGGTTAAGCGGAACAAGTCGCAAGCGGGCCACTAGTGCTGTATAGTTACAAGATAATCCTAAAGGCCTCGATAGCTCAGCGGTCAGAGTATTGGACCGGTTATCCAAAGGTCGTGGGTTCGATTCCCACCATGCTTCCTGAGACTGGTTGATTTTTTCTAGTAAAATATTATCTTATACTTTTCTAAGTTTGAATGACGTACACAAAATAAACTAAAATCGCATTGTAAACCTCCTTACTTTTCTTTAAGTGACTCTTATGCTTATAGCCAGTTATAAGCATTTCAGTAAAATCGCTCCAGTAGAGTTAAATATGTGGTCAAAGTCAAATATTTTTATTCAAATAAACTTTAGAAGTACTTTTGAATCGTCCAAACATTTTTTACCTACTACCCATTCAGGACGTCTATTTTTTAGCTGTGGAGAAAAATGGGCGCAAGAACAGACAGACAGACAGACAGCTTTAATATAAGTAACGACATTTACAAAATTATATGCCGTTAGTTATACAAAAGGTAAAGCCAAGGTAAAGCTACACACCCACAGATTTTATCAAGATGGGTTTTAAACGTCCAAATATTTATCATCGGTTTGTCTTCATTGATCTCTGCATAAAGCCCGATGTGTATGGTGCATCGTAAACAAGGTGTAAAGTTAGACTAAACACATCGACGCGATCCTTTAGAGATGGGCTAACTTGGCACAGAATAGATTTCTGTAGGTCATTCCTCCTTTAATGAAAAAAAACACGTGGGAAGATAAAGGAAAAAAGGGAATTAAAACTAGGATTGACATATACCTATGTACACGACTATAGTTTGACGGGGACAGGACAAAACACCATAGGACACGATTCATTCGGGCTGTTAAGGCGACGCATTGGAATTTTTCCCAACAATTAAGTACAAAACATATGAAAGAGATATTTGATGACATGATTTTTCATTTAATTGACTACATTTTGCTAGTTGCAGAAACACGATTTGTCAACTTTTATAACAGAGAAAAATTATCAAAAAAGAGGAGGTTCCAGACCGATTTAAGCATCTAAATTTTCTTAGTAGATTAGTCTTAACACACACTTCAATATGCTAGTTAATTTTTTTAAACAGTTTGTAGTTCTAATTTGAAAGAAAAAGAAACAGTTTTTCTTATGGTGCAAACGCTCCGTATTAGATTAATTGTTTAGCGGTGCGTCGCCTGTTCAAAGATTCCCTGAAGTTTCCACTTAAAAAGTAGAGTAAGTAAAGCATGAGCGACAAGCTCTGTGCCACAGAATAACTAATTAGTTGTGCCTAATGTAAGTTTTGTTCACTATTCGTATTCATTCGATTACGTTTACGGAAACGAAATTTAGTAGGTATAGCATTGAAGCAGCTAGCTCCTGGCGACATACGAGAAGAGTAAAAATTTTGCCATACAAATTTCTCGTTTTCGTTAACATGATCGAATGTCAAAAATAGCTCAAACTATAGGCCCTCTCGCGTGTTGGTGTGAAACTGTGAACCGCTAGGAAAACTCCGGAGCAATTTAAAGAAAAGAAAATAGAGATGAGAATGTTCTAATTTTAAACTAAACAAGTTTCAACTAGTTCTTATAGTTCCGGAAAAAAGTGGCTGTGACATACGGACTGACAGACAGACAGACAGAGACATGACGAATCCATAAGGGTTCCGTTTTTTGCCATTTGGCTACGGAACCCTAAAAAGGAGGTGGCCTATGCCGCTTCTGTTACGCAAACGGATTCCCACCTGTCTGTCCTCTTTTCCCGGGCAACGAAAGGCTATAGGCATCTGGCCACGTGGGAGGGAAATACTCAGTAAAAACTTTTCCACGCACTTTACGGTAAGGGGCATGAACACCCATTATGGGACTACGTGAGCTGGCCATCAAAATGCACCCAAATGGATAGTTAAGGGGAAACAGATAGTATCGATATCTCAGTTACTGCAGATGGTCCGATTTTAAAAAGCCCTGCTCTGGGCGAAACTCAACTTTTTCAAGTCCATACTTTAGACCAACCATGACTTCAGGAAGCAAACTACGCCCAACTGCATCATCTAGGAACGATTATGCCTTGCAAATATTGTTTAGACTATATGCCACGTGCACTACATATTGAGATAGCGCATGACGCGTAGTTAAGTATGTTTAGTTGTATATCTAAAATAATATATTCCCAATGTTAATCTTTGTAACATCGAGTGAGTCGCTCTAGTCGCTACACTATATGTAGCACGGAATATACAGGTGGTCGTATATTCTACCTCTTAAAAGACACCCGCCGCAGCTAAAATAGATTTTAACGGTAACACAAACACATTAAATACGATTCAAAACTGACTATCACCGTTCCATATGAATGTGTTATCATTAACCTATTTATAACGTTTGTCGTTGGTACTGGTGATTATATATATTTGTAAATATTATGTATGCGCGTAAAAACTTACACCTTTATACCAAGAAAAACGAGGTTCACGGATTTAATACAAGCAATCAGAATAAGTTATGTGCACCGAAGCTCAGACTCAGCAAGAGTAGTAAATATTTTATAGGTAACTCAATTCGATTTTATAATAAAATACCTGATCATATAACTGCGCTGAAAGATATTCAATTCAAAACGCACGTTATCATGTTTTAATTAAGAAATTGAAATTGATTATTTTTTTATTATAAGGTAAATGACTATATTGCAGACAATTGCGTGTGGAAATAAGTCGCCTGCACTGGCTTGAATATTATGATTAATGTGTACAAAATTGTATAAAATATGTATTATTATATTACATGATTGTAATTTGGTTGAAAAGATGTAGAAAAAAAAATAAGCCTCCTGAGTTTCTTGCCAGCTCTTCCCGGTCGAAGGCTCTCCCAAAATCCGAACTGATGGTACTTAGATTCAGTAGTTTAGTCTTAACAAATTTTTTAGTTTTATGATTTAAAATTTTGACGTCAATAAGTGTCAATAAACATTTATTGCAAAAATTTGTCAATTTTTGATAGGTTGATTGATTTGCAAGCGTCTATACTAGTAAGTAAACAGCCTATATAATTGTCCCACTGCTGGGCAAAGGCCTCCACATCATTGAAATCAAGTCATCGCTACAATGGATGGGTAAATGGCTTAAAATCACTACGCTTGCCAAATGCGGGTTGGTGATCACAAACCCGGGCTATGCATCGGAAACAATCCGAAAATACATATTTATTTGCCCGACCTGGGAATTGAACCCGGGACCTTCGGTATCGGGCCGAGCGCTCTGCCACTCAGCCACCGAGGCGTTTCGGCCACCGAGCGTCTATACTTTAGTATTTTAATTCTACAGATTGGTTTCGCATCACGGCAATGTATGTAGAATAATCTCCGTCATACGAGAACAGTCTTGACACGCCATGAGCTCGTGTATACCCTTCCATGACAACTTTGATACCCTAATATCCTCAATGTTGGGATATCTTAACAACAGCATTAATTTATTAATCAAACTATAAGCACAATTGCACATACGCTTAAATAAATACAATCGATCGGTGTGCATTCGGACGTCTAGCCGTCCGTCGTCGGCTCCTTTAGCGACCGCCATGTTGCGGCTACAATGGCCGGCGTCTTTATTAACCATGAATAGGGCTGCCTACTCTATTAATATACTAAGTAAGTATATGCATCGAAAAATACGAAACACTTTGTCCGACCTGGGATTTGAACCCAGAACCTTCATATATCAGAGCGAGCGCTATGCCAATCGGCGACCTAAGCGTGAAACTAAATATTATACCTACACTAGCGGTCGCTCGCGGTTTCACCCGCGTGGTTCCCGTTCCCGTGGGAATATCTGGATAAAAAGTATGCTATGTGTTATTCCAGGTTATAACTATCTGTATGCCGAATTTCATCTAAATCCATCTATCCGTTGCAGCGTGAAGAAGCAACAAATATACGAACATACACACAAACTGTCGCATTTATAATATTAGTAGGATAATATTTAGGGGTAAATAAAACTCGCACTAGGCACTCTAAAGGGGATGCCTACTTGTGTGCGAAAGCCGTTTCATCGAATTTGGTTTCTTCGAAATCCTTTCAACGACATCTCTATACTGCGACGCCTTGTTAAACCGACGTCTTGTTACTGCGATGTTATAAATTATTAAACTTTTAACGTACTACTCTTGTATACTTATCAAAAGTTCTTTGTACTTTCGATTGCTTACAATCTCTTGTATGTACAAACAAACATTGTATTATATTCGTATACTCGTTAGACTCAAAGTTCTTTTAACAGTATCATGAATCATAATGTAACATATCAATGTTGAGCTAGCTTTAAGAATTACACTTATGTTGGTACTAAAAGTACTAATAGTTACATTGAACAGTCAGTCATTTACTAGGAAAATATATATTACCTTAACCGTAAGTCACTAATGGGAATATAATATTATGATTAATTCCGATCCCTGCTAGATCAGATGTGAATATAAATTAATATAAAATTGAACTGCTCCGACGGGGAATCACTTTTATATTAACACATTGGAATTTATTTGTAATAGAAAGTAACTATTTTGAAATATTTGACGCTGTTAAAGATATGCCCTAGGTCAATTTTTTTGCCGGTTATTCTAAGTATGTCAAGGTCAGACAATCCTCAGATATAAATTTTTGTAGCCTAAACTAAAGAAATTATTTTAACAAAAATAAAATATATTTTTTAATAACTCAAAGGACGCAACCCTATCCGTGAACGGGTTCGGCCGTAAACAGTTGAAAATAGCCACGTTTCCCGGTCCGAACCCGGGACGTAACGACTCTGTCCCGGCTCTAACCGCGAATGGACTTAAACCCATAATAGTAATTCAGTTTGATTCAGATATAGTACTCGAACTGCTAGTTTACGATAGCGTCTAATAGGACTTTCTTTCGGTTTTTGATTATGATGTTTTATACGTTGTTGTATAAGTTAGTAAAAAGTAAAGTAAATGGCCTATATACTGTCCCACTATTGGGCAAAGGCTTCCATCATTGACATCAAGTCATCACTACAATTGATGGGTATTGCCTTAATCACCACGCTTGCCAAATGCCGGTTGGTGATCACAAACCCGGGCTATGCATAGAAAATTCCGAAACACACTTTGCCCGACCTGGGGACCTTCGGGTACCGGGCCGAGGCGATAGTATTTATCGTTAATAAAAAATAATGTATTAATATTACATTAAAAAAATAAACATTGACTTTACAAAACAAAGTGCATTTGTCAAAACTCCGAAGCCCTAAGGGAGTCCTGTTATAATGGTATTATTAGTAAACTAGTTGCCGCTTGCGGGTTTCACCCGCATGGTTCCCGTTCCCGTGGGAATATTGGGCTAAAAAGTATCCTATGTGTTATTCCCGGTTACAAACTGCCTGTATGCCGAATTCCATCCAAATCCATTCAGTAGTTTTTACGTGACAGAGTAACAAACATCCAAACAAACTTTCGCGTTTATAATATTAAAAGGATTAATATCATTCATTAAACTTTTAAAGATAGAGAAATTAGTCGAAGTAACAGTGTCGCCGAATTAGAAGTTAAGTAACATGGCGAACAAAAAAGCTCACACCAAGATCTAATTTTGAAAAATAAAAAATAAACACGAAAGTGTATTAAATATTTTATAGTGTTATTAACATAGATCGGAATATGTAGAGTTTTTTTTGTGAATTGCGTCATAACGTTATCAATAGTATGGATAACCCGATAAAATAATAAGAGAAAATACACTTTTAACTCTTTTGCACGTCAGACTATCAAGGTGTGATTTAGGTGATCGTTACTGGAGATTATTTTCAAAAATCTTATACTTTGTTTTATCCAAATTTTGGAAAAAACTAAGTTTGCTTAAGATTATCCATGATATAATGCAAAATTATGTCAAAAAACTCTACCTAATCCGATCTATGGTTATTAATCTAAATCATACCGATAACAAAGTCATCCGACGATAAGCGACCGTTCAGCAGTTTTCAATACTATTGCATAACGTACCTGCAAAAAGAAATACGCACAATAAGCAAACATTCGTGTATAATAAATAACATCAACGTTTATGTAGCATTGTTGTGTTCCGGCAGCTAGAGATAAGATAGCCAGTGCCTCACTATTTGAGGACCCCGGGTGGAAGTGCGCTTCCATCATTGGCCTTATCATCACTTAACATCAGGTGGGATCAAGGCACTGTACTTACCCGTAAAAAAAACAATAGGTCAACTAAACAGTGCGTTATGAATACCCCCGGGAATTCATAATGTACTTTGTTTAGCTCTGTTGTAAAAGCGTTTGTTGTCGAGTTCGACCGACCTCTAGAAAAGGTCGGTCACATAATAATATAACCACTATAACTAGGATAGGGATTTTTAGGAAATTAAAGTAAATCTCTCACTAACTAGTATAAAAAAAAGGATTTGAAGAAAAAATAATAATTTCCAAATTTATTTATTTAAATGTTTAAAAACATATTTCTTTGTACTCTTGTCACTACTTATCTAATATTTTTTTTATTGTTTTATAGCGCGTTCACAAATTAGCGTTGCGTTTCGTTTCACTTCGCCTGAGTCTGAGTATAATTCAGTACTTAGTTCAGAAATTAAGTCAACAGGAATATTCCGTTCAATCAAACGCACGCATTAGTCGGAAATAAAGTATTTTTCATAATTTATTTTTATTAAAAAGAATAGAGTATGGGGATGGAAAATAACGTAGGTTACGTTATTTTAAAGTATGGTTGGCAACCCTACCTTTATCCCTTATTGTTAACACCAACATAAAAAATTATATCTATACTATTAATAAAGAGTTTGTGACTTTGTTTGTTAGTTTGTTTGCGGAGGGTAATTAATCTCTGGAACTACTGGACCGATTCGCAAAATTATTTCAATGATAGAATGCAACATTCCTTGCGGGTAACATTTAAGCATATTATTTTGAAAAAAAAAAAACGCAACTAAATTTGCGTTAAAAATTATATAAACATTCATATTATTTTGATTAAAAATGGTTTTTTATGTGTAACATCTTTCCGCTCGCTTTCTTTGATTTTGATATTTGGATTTGTGGGAGTGATTTCGTGAAATGGGACGGAGTATGTGTAACAGTGTAACAGGAAGTCGGGGAAACGAGCAAGCGCGCGCCATTTTGTAAATTTAAAATCGATATTATGAACATGACATAACATATGCAACATACTGTGTCATATGACTATCAAATGTCATTTTGATATGTCAAAAGTTTTCTAATGATTATTTACTGCATTCTCTTTATGATTTGTAAAAAAATATAAGTCATTGTGCTTATTACTAAGGTGAGATGTCAAATGTTACACATCATATGCGACCTCAGAACAATATCTAAAGCTATTATTCTGAGTATGCGAGCGTGGGCGATGTTGCGAATAAAATGCTAGTATTTTATATGCTGGTAATATGACTGTGTTGGCCCTCTTTCGCTCTCCCGCCCTTTGTGTACCACTAAATGAACGTCCTCGGCAATAATAGGGATGTCGACCATAATAGTAATATTCCAGAACATTAAACGTATAAATGAAATCGTAACAGTTCTTTAAAACATTTGACATTTTTTTATTTGACTTAAGTTGAATTTCTGTAACCTGGAACAAGTTATTATAAATAAACACCCAATTGACGCACAAAATAGAGACGTCATAGTTTAACATTCCCATACAATTCCAGATGAAAAAAAAAACGTTTTGACAGTTGCAAAAATGTTTCTCTATTGACTATCCACAACCAGTCATCATCATCATCATCATCATCATCATCAGCTCATTTTATGTCCCCACTGTTGGGGCACGAGCCTTCCCTATGGATGGATAGGCAGAACGGGCCAAACCACCACGCGGGCCCAGTGCGTATTGGTGGTTGTTAACGACTGCTAATGCAGCCGGGACCAACGACTTTACGTGCCTTCCGAAGCACGGAGGAGCTCGAGATGATACATTTTTAGCCACCCATCCGATGATCGGCCTTTGCGAAAGTTGCTTAACCTCAGCACTCGCAGACCGGGCGCGTTAACCGCTGCGCCATCGAGCTCCTCATCAACACAATATAGAAATACAAAATCCACTATCAGCTTACCAAAATAAAAGCATATAAAATTTTGTATACTGATCTCCAAACTTCAGTATGAAGATGGCACTAAATGATGATGATGATGATCAGCATACCATTTCAAACGAGGTATTCCACGAAGCACACCCAGACGAAGCACACCTAAAGTATTCCACGAAGCACACCCACCCATAAAATTTTAAAATTACTGATTTTTTTATATTCCACGAAGCACACCTACGAATATCACTCGCATAGTGCGGGGACTAAAAAATAAAAATGTCGACAGAAGAAAATATTTATTATTTAATAAGACCAACTTTAATTTTTAACATCAATCCGTTTCATTCATAAAGTGATACAATACCATCCCTGGTTAAACCAAAATGAGCCAGAGGCGGCCAGCAGTTTCTTTCAGACGGTTGAAATATAACATGAAATCGAGATAGTATTGGAAACGCTAACCCCATTCGATTCGTTATCGCGTCGTAGTTCGTTCCAACGAAAATATCTTAGCGATTGTGGTAGATAACAGATTTCGACATAGAGGTAGTGTCATCACTTCATCTGTTCTCCGAAAATCGAAGGATATGGATAGAGATAACCGATACGGAGAAATTGTTGTATCGGGCATGGTTTTATATGATAACGTGCAATGCATAACCTACCACGATTCCAAGAGAAAATAAGTATAACTAATTGGTCGCCCAGTGATAGAAAAACTCACTGTAATTCGCTAAATACACAATGTAATGTTTACAAACCTTCGTGGTTAACTAACTTATAACTAAAAAAAATATAAAAAAATTTTAGTTTATAATTTGTAAAAATAAAAAATATCGTAGGTATTTATTTCAGATCACATAAAACGATGCGGAAATAAAAACATTTTAATTCTCTTTTTTTACATCATAATGATCAAAAGCGCCCAGTTACATATCCACTCAACTGGGTCACCATGCATTTGTACCTAATTCTGTCTAAAAATAGACCTTCATTCTTATTCTATTTTAATCACACACTTTAGCTACCGGTCGGTGGAGTAAAAATTATCAAAGCTTATGTTAATTTTACAGTGTTAGCAATGATCCGATATGGTCTAGTGGCTAGGATACCTGGCTCTCACCCAGGAGGCTCGGGTTCGATTCCCGGTATCGGAATAATCTTTTGCAGTTTTTTATTTTTAACGATTTTTCCTTATATTTTTTTATACAGAGAATAAACGCTATCAAAAATTATAGAGTAATAAAGCTGTTTTTATTGTCAACAAAAACTGCTGCATCTGCAACTGATTGCATCTGCGTATTTTCGCCTTAAATTCGCCATAAGAGCAATTAAACCAAATAACAATAAAATTCACTTAATACTTATTTAGGCCAGCAATTCACCTTCGTCTTTTAATCGAAAAGGTTATAGTTAAAATACATTTAATTTTAAAAGTGCTCTGTGTTATAGCTACAATTAATTTAACTGACAAACATTGGTATTATTGCTTTTAATATTCAAATCCTTGGCCGAATAAAAGCAGAGGATAATTGCAATGCTGCCTTAACGGAGACGCACGCGCAGTTAAGCGAGCGTTATGGTTGTGCCACGAATCGAACACTTAAACGTAATCGATGTGATTTACAATCGATTAACGCGTGTAGGCAATGTAATTGAAACTACCGGTTTATTCCGGTGCAATAAAAAGTTACTAGCCAATTTTAATCTTACAGGGAGGTGTTGAAATGAAAAACTTAAAAATACACTATGAAAAATTACGCCTCAGTGGCATAGTGACAGTGCCCTCGGCCCGATACCCAGAGGTCCTTGGTTCAATTCTCAGTTCGATTAAAGTGTGTTCGAATCACAGAAAAGCAGTTCGACTATTCACTAGAAAGTATATACAAAATACAAATGTTGAAAAAATTTCCACGAGCAGGATTTGAACCTGCACCCTTCTGACATACTGGGTCAGGTGCTCTCCCAATTGAGCTATCGTGGTTCTAACCAGCCCGCCGAAATTCAACACTATTTACTTTTTTACTTTGAAAGCCAAAGGCGCCCATTCAATGTCAACAACTACCGTCATTAACATCCGATCATAATATTTTTACAAATGATAAAAAAAATTAACATTTGAGTTTTTGTAATTTGTTCGCAACAAAATTTGCGTTATAAATTTTATTAACAAAACAAAAACATTTTAGAAAGTATTTTTTTATATCATGACACGAGGTATCTTGTCAACAATACTTGACACAAAATCGACGATTCCACAAGCCAGCGGGTAGGTATAGATTACCCTACCAAGCAGGTAGATTAGGTAGGCACCATTGTTCAACAGAAACCAACGATCAACAACTTTCCTTCAATCATTAGAAGTAGGTGTCATCAACCAATTTGTGTCTTTAGCGACAATCGAATACTGCATCCTAGCTGTCCTCCAGTGAAATTTCAATGAAATTCTATTATTTTTTGGCGACGAAGACTGAGTGTTGAACACTGTGTTGCTGTGACGAGCACGGTGCCACTATGATCAGTGGCGTGCCCAGAGCTTGAGATTAGGGCCAGCCCCGAAGCTCTAAATCTTGCTAACAATACTAAACGTTGCTAAAGTTAAGTCGTCTGCTATTGTGGCGTGATCAAATTTAGCTGTATTGTATAGTAGTGTCTCGCTTTATACCAGTTTATTACTACTGGAAATGGCAGGCTTTACGATTTAAGGAAAGGAAATTAACGAAAAAGTGTTTGTAATTTTTATATTTTATTTTTTTGTTAAGAGGCCTATTACATCTCAACTGTGATTTTTGCGTAAAATGCCCATTTTCGCATTTTGTAATAATTTTCCAGTTGTATTTATCGTTTTTATCGAAATAGGATAATAAATTCATGCTTAGTATATTACAAATTTCCAGAGTTTAGACGGCCGGCGCATCGCATTTTGTACTAATTTTGCAGTTGTATTTATTGTTTTTATCGAAATAGGATAATAAATTCATTATAAAATATTTATTCCTCATGAAGTAACTACCTATTACCTATTCTGGTACAAATTTTGCTCAATAATATTATCGTAGATAGGAGAAATTCACAGCGATCTTAAAGCGATTTTAGAAGTTTTTTGGTTTAGAATAAGATTTTTTTTCTATGTAAAATCAATGATATCTAAAAATTCCGCCGCTACGAACTATTAGACTATATAAGAGATAACATTCTATTTTTTTATTTCATTTGTTTAGAACATTAGTTCAATCTAGGAGCTCAAATTAGTGCCTTCGCGCATTTTATGATTATCTTTCTCTGCTATTTTGGGTTTCATTAAAAAGTTAAGCAAAATTTACAAAAAGCGAGGCCGCTACGAACTATGCCAATAGCTATTCTACACTATTCAATAAGTCAAAATTGTTAATGTATTTTCGTTTCTGAGATCGAGAATGCCAAAATTGGCCATTTTACGCAAAATTCACAGTCAAGATGTAATAAGTAGGGCCCTTAATGTTAGGAGAGACGAATGTATAGAGCAGCTGGCGGAGCCCGCTTTCAAGCCGAGATGTGCGAGTGAGATGTAAGGACTCGTACGGTTTCTACCTCTAACCAAGTAAGTTATTATTTTAGATTTGTAGGCAGTTTAGCAACTTATTAATCGATTATTTTTATTTAAAATTGAAAACTTTAATGTTGACAAGGGAAATTTACATTTAAGTATAAAAAATATTACGTTTTGTTATTCGATTCGATTTACAGTTGTAGAATTAAGTTTTTTGCTAGGGCAAAGCCGGGCTTTCGGCTTATATCGTAAAAAGTTGTCACATTACATTTTCACCGATTTTCATACAATATCAACGAACAAGCGATCAACTTGATAATCTAACGTCTCGCCTGTCGCGTCGCTGCCGGCAAATGGATCGCAACAGTGCGGTAGCCATTGTAAATGTCATAATGAACTTTAATTTGCCGAGCCACGGGACCCTGAAGGGTTAAAACCTTTTACGTCGGCCTTTGTTCTTGCGATTGCATCATAATCAGGGTTGTCAACTGTTCTAAATTAAAATATTTATTCAGTTTATTTCACTATAAATTGAGCTCTTAACATTTTTTTACATTATTTATCTATGAAGTTATTAAAGAATACTGTAATTTAAACGCTTTTTCATTATAGCTTCATTCGTCTAAGTTATTTTGTCGAATTTCGAATCCAACATTTATTTTATTGTTTCTTCACAACTGCTAAAGGTCGTAAATGCTTTATTTATATTCAAATCGTGTTCTCACACTGACATTCACATGTCGATATATACCTAACAGAGATAAAGTGTTTTAGTATTCTGTAACAGACAGACAGACAGTCGCTACAAGGTTGGTATAACAAAACACTATAATACCAGTATAATTAGTATTAATGTAATAATAGGTTAGCGCTACCGCTGACCTCTCAGGATAATGAGTTTTTATTCAATTATGACCTTTATGTCCGTCACGATAAAGACTTCGTAGTATTAAAAGTCTGCCATTGAGCTTAGATCTATTTCATACCGCTTTATAGCTTGCACGTGTTAATTTCTGCAACAAGTGCTATAATGACGTGCTATACATAGCTAGTACCTAATTATTGTTGACAACAGAAGAATAATACTTATTCAGTTGTAATAAAAGTCATTATTAAATGGGCAGTGAAAGTGATTTGATGTGCGTTTGCTTGCAGTCCCGAAATCGGCCACCAAGTATTCAAGTTCATATTATGCTAGTCAGATTACGAAGTTGTAAAAGTACCAACGCTACGAAGTTGTAGTAATCTATTTCTATACTGTAAATAAAAAGGCAAAGTTCGTGACTTTGTTCGTTTGTTTGTTTGCGGAGGGTAATCTCTAGAACTAAAGATCCGATCCCAAAAATTCTTTCACTGATAGAATGCTACATTCCTTGCGGGTAACTTAAGCTATATTTTATTTTGATAAAAAAGGGGTTTTTGAAATTTCATAGCCACGCGGACGTAGTTGCGGATAAAAAGCTAATTAAGGCGACGCACCGCTAAACAATAAATCTCATACGGAGCGTTTGCGCCCCGTACCTTAAGAAAAACTATTTTTTTTCCTTCAAATTAAAACTACATTTTTTTTAAAAATTAACTACAATATCGAAGTGTGTGTTAAGACTAATCTACTAAGAAAATTTAGATGCTTAAATCGGTCTGGTTAGCCTGTAAAATGCAAATCTAAGTTTTAAAAGAGGTTACTTTGATATTTTTTTCTCTGTTATAAAAGTTGACAAATAGTGTTTCTGCAACTAGCAAAATGAAGTCAAATAGATGAAAAATCATGTCATCAATTATCACTTTCATATGTTTTGTAATTGTTGGGAAAAATCAAGATCCCCGCCACGTAAATTTCCATTGCGTCGCCTTATTACTTACTGATATGATAAAGTAGCGTAATCTTGTATTTTTTTTCTTAATCCTATTTGTTTTACTTAATTGTATTTGAAAGAGCTTCCCTAAAGCGTAACTATAGGAAGGTATACGAGTACAATAAACCAAATTATAAAAAGAAACTGAATAATTGGATATAGGTATATTTATTTTAGATATCTTTGATGTTATATTTTGTAATAGAAATGCAAAGTGCGCACTTAGTGGACCTACCTAGAAAAGTAAATTACATTTAGCTTTTTAGGATTCCGTAGCCAAATGGCAAAGAACGGAACCCTTATGGATTCGTCATGCATGTCTGTCTGTCTGTCCGTCCGTATGTCACAGCCACTTTTTTCCGAAACTATAAGAACTATACTGCTAAAACTTGGTAAGTAGATGTATTCTGTGAACCGCATTGATTTTCAAACAAAAATAGAAAAAAAACAATAAATTTTGAGAGTTTCCCATACTTAGAACTGAAACTTATTTTTTTTTTTATTAAACCCATACGTGTGGGGTATCTATGGATAGGTCTTCAAAAATGATATTGAGGTTAAGATCATCTCATATAATTAAATCTCATTTTCTCATATAATTTTTTTCTAAACTGAATAATAGTTTGCGCGAGAGACACTTCCAAAGTGGTAAAATGTGTGCCCCCTCCCCCCCCCTGTAACTTCTAAAATAAGAGAATGATAAACCTAAAAAAATTATATGATGTACATTACAATGCAAACTTCCACCGAAAAGTGATTTGAACGAGATCTAGTAAGTAGTTTTTTTTAATACGTCATAAATCGTAAACCACAATTTTTATGGATAATGGTACGGAACCCTTTGTGCGCTAGGCCGACTCGCACTTGGCCGGTTTTTTATTAACAGTCCATCGCACATGTATGTGTACAGTCAGGAGCATTAACATGTATACACTTCTGACTCTTATTCCATTGCAATTGCATTTTGGTTACATGTTAATGCTCGTGACTGTACATTACAAAAAAGCAAGAAAAAAATTATTATTTATTTATTTATTTATTTGATGCGGCCAAACATTGCACTCGACATCAGCTGAGAACAAGTCTGTCTCTAAATATTACAAACGAACGATCGACATTATGAATCTTCATCATCATCATCATCATCATCATCATCATCATCATCATCATCATCATCATCATCATCATCATCATCATCATCATCATCATCATCATCATCATCATCATCATCACCATCAGCTCATTTAATGTCCCCACTGCTGGAGCACGAGCCTTCCCTATGGATGGATAGGGAGAACGGGCCATAAACCAACACGCGAGCCCAGTGCGGTGCGGTGGTTGTTACGACTGCTAATGCAGCCTGGAACAAACGGCTTTACGTGCCTTCCGAAGCACGGAGGAGCTCGAGATGATTCATTTTTGGTCACTCATCTAATGACCGGCTTTTGCGAAAGTTGCTTTACTCTCACAGACGCTATGAATGCAAAAACATTATTTACACAGTCATACGCACGCACACCGTAAACCAACTTGTACCGTAGCGTAGCGTAGTAGCTTGTAGTATTCTAATCAGTGTGCCACCACCACTGCCACGCGTCTGCGCATAACAACTACGTACACATTAAGACGACACCTCGGTTTGTGAACATTTAAAACAGCTGTTCCTTACTTGCACTATCATAAGGTCGAAAATACTTAGCGCCTGCGACGATGGAGACCGCTTAGAAATTAACAGAATCTTAAATTATTCTCAAAAAAATATTGGTTTTAGTTAACAAAATATGTAGCGAATATTGATGTTATCAATGTATTTGAATGGTTTCCAAGCATACAAATTAAGTAATTTTGTTGAAATTTCAACATAAGTGATTGTTTAGAGTTGTTTTCGAAACTAATTATGATCGAGTCAAGATTATACAATCGTGTATTCAAGCTAGCAAATTCAAGATATTATAGACATGAATTTACTTATATTAACATTTCAGATTCATTAGTCATATTATTGCATCGATCGATGTATTATTGTCTTAAACTATTCGACGAAAGTTGGTGCATTTGTTTTCGCCTTAATTTTTTTTCTCATGTGTACCTTTTGTGTTAATATAATAATTAGTGCTTATGGCACAGAATAAATAATAGTACTACGCTTGTGGTCAATAAATGTTTGTTTCTGTTTAAATTTTTCAGTGTGTCGCCTTAACATGTATCTATACACTTTTGACTAGTTTTGACTAATATTCAACTTAATTATGAGCTACATTGTTTACATGTTAATGCTAGTGACTGTACAGCGTAAATAAAATATCCAATGGCGATTTCCAATCACCAAACTAATTCGCCCGTAGACAGCACATGAGTACAACACGCGAAATGGAAAGTCAGTTGACATAACGGTCATGTGCAAAGGTCGCGTCGGTCACCGGGCAGTCGCCATTTCTCTCCTTTTAGGGTGAACTGGAGTCGGTGATGGGCCACGCCTTTATTACCGACCGACGCGGGTTGAACGCACTTACGCGTTCCTTGCTATTGTTGCGTAATAGCGCGAGATGCAAATCGAAACCATAATATACATAGTTATATTTTAAATCTGAGGTGGCACAAAGTAGGGAAGATTGGGATCTTGTGTCGGAGGCCAAGATCCACTATGGGTCGTTGAGCCAGCCATCGAAGCATGCGTTTAGCTGATCCTACGTAGGTACTCCTGTTTAAATGAGTTTTTTATGTGACCTAGCAAATTATCATATTACTTATTATTTTTTTGAGAGAATTTGCCGTTTACCAATAGGCATTTCCAGCTTCACCGGGCTTTTATGGGGGCGGCGGCGGCGGCGTATGAAACGCAGCACTTTCAGAGGTTTTCTAGAGGGAACGGCAGCACGCAATAGTGCGTGTCCCCGTACTCTATTCTCCGAGGGGTTCAAATGTCTTTTACTCGAGAACTACCTACATCAGCTTTATGATCCAAGATAAATGCTGAAAAATATGCTGATGAAGCTAAAAACAACAACTCACGTACCAATAAGAATTGTCTATATAACATAACGCAAGTTTCTTTACTTAAATATTTGCCGTCCACACTTCTCATAACATGAATCACTTTGTTAACTTTAACATCGACACGCTAAATAGTGCGTGATCGTTTACCAAAACAGGCATTCGCTACGTTAACAAATAACGATTGGATTTGTTTGCATATTTCTTAGACTCTTGCCTTAGCGAGCTGAGAGCTAATTTAACACTTAACGTTATTTAATTAGCACATGCTATAACGCTAAAAGCTATCGTTTTAATTTAAAAATAACAACTAAATGGAACAATTAATTGAAATCTACTTGCATTTATATTTTAAGTTATTTATAATGGCGTTTTGAATTATTTGCAGGGTTGTGGTCTGAGGGAAACTTGTTATTGGTTGTTTCTTCAACAACCTGTAAATGTTACAAATGAGGATCAAATTAAATTATCTATTAATTTGATCATATAAAATTAAGATATCTATTAAATCAATTTTATACTAATATAGAAAACTATGTAAACAAGTACTATTTATTATTATTTCTTTACAAGATAATATTAAGGACTGTACTTTAAGAAGTACGAAATTGGGGTGCCGAAATGGGAAGGTGCCGAAACGAAACTAAGCCAACTATTGAAACATTGTTGACAAACCATTAAATAAAAACAAAAATAAATCTTGTCTACTATTGTCTATAAGAAAAGTTCTGAGGCTAGCAGGTAGCAGCAGACGATGATGATGGAATATAAGACATGTTTGTGAATAAACTGTGTATGTGTTTGTACTTTCAACCCAATGGTCTTGTTTGTTTTAAAAAAGGTCCAAAAGAACGCGTCGAGTCATGGTGGAAGCTCTCAAATGGTATAGCAAAGAGCTGACGATGACGGTTCATGTTACCACAGAGTAAAGAAACAATACGTTAAAATATCACTTACTCATTTTGTACTAGGAATTTCATACAAATAAGAGATTAAAGATACCTTTGATCGTGGTTCATCCAAAAAGTTAAATTAGTAGCAGGATTATTACCATGTTTTTGTGAAAGGTTGTTTTAGATTATAAGCACAGATTCATCTTTAAAATTATCCTATAACGGTGTAAGCAAAACATTATCTCTTCTGTGGTGAAACTAAGCTTCCGGGATTTGCAAGAAATTCAATAAAACTTTTGTGGTTTGTCACTAACTTAAATAAACTCTACCTTCCCCATTCAGAATCATAGTTTAAATTCATAAAATTAAATAAACTAACTTAAATAAACTCTACCTATCCCAAACAGAATCATAGTGACATGACCCACGTCGGGGGACAAGTATTAAAAAAAAAAAACTGGATCATAGTTTGAGGGTTCCTCAAGCCGTGGTGGTAGAACATTCTTAGAGGGTTTCTAACTTTCTAGAGAGGTTTATCTAGGGGGACCGACTCATCGCGCAAGCGAATTTCAAAAGAATCGTTTGATGTATAAGAACAAGATATTGAGTCACGTGAGATTAAACATCGTTACGGTAATGAGATAAAGTGGGCGACCCAAATAAAAGAGATCGCTCGTGGCGTGGGGGCACTAAAGTCTACCTTCTGCCGTCTCCTTACTTTATGATCATGGTGACCGGTCTCGGGTGTCGCGTCGGCGGCAGAACAGGATTCTCAAATTATGCCCTTATTTATGTAAAGGCTTAAAATCGAAGTTTTTCACCGAGAGCTTTATTGGATGCGTTTTGTGATAATAAAAGTTTACGACGTAACTGTAACACTCAAATAATGATATTGCAAATTGACAATATCATATTTTTAGGGTTTCGTAGTCAACGAGAAACCTTTATAGTTTCGCAATGTCCGTCTGTCTGTCTGTCCGACCCCAGCCTAGACTTTTAGTACTAGAAAGCTGTAAATTGGCATGGACATACATATTAATCACGCCGACAAAGTGCAGTAAAATTTTGAAAAATATTTTTTTAGGTGAAGTGGGGATGTAATATTTTTCTTGTATACCCCATGTCGTTTGATTGCAATTTCAAAAATATTGCGGATTTGTGGAAACACTTTTTTGATTGAGGCATCCGTTTGTGAACTATTAAGCTTGAAAGTCAGGGGGTTCCCTGCCAGTCAAATGGTTGTTTTTAGAAACGTGTTTTTTTTTAAAAAAAACTTGTAAAATGTACTTGGCGCAGTACAAATTCCTTATTGGGAACTACTTAAATAACGTTGTCAGGTGTGTGAAACCAGTATGTTGTATTCGCATTATTGAGATGGGCTACGGAACCCTACACTGCGCGTGGCCCGACCCGCACTTGGCCGGTTTTTAATGTAAGTGGACGCTTTATACGGTACTTAGCCGAATTGTATAGCATAAAGGAATAATTAATTATTAATTATTAATTAACTGTATAGCGGTCGACCCGATGCTCGATGGTCCTGAGTTCAATTCTCAGCTCGGCTAGTGTGAAGATGTCCATGTATGTGATCACCCGCCAATACGCATCAAATTGTAGTAATGACTACATTTTAATGATGCCTTTGCCTAGTAGGAAATAGTAAATATTATCTACTAGCTGCTGCTCGCGGTTTCACCCGCGTGGTTCCCGTTCCCGTGGGAATATCGGGATAAAAAGTATCCTATGTGTTAATCTAGGTTATAAACTATCTGTATGCCGAATTTCATCCAAATCCATTCTGTAGTTTTTACGTGAAAGAGTAACAAACATCCATCCATATTTACAAACTTTCGCGTTTATAATATTAGTAGGATCTATTGCAAAGGAGTGGACGTCTATTAGCTGAGGTGAAGATGATGATGATAATGATGACGATGATGATTGCTAAGGATTTTACTTTCGCAACACATTTATAACACTGTAAATACTTCACAATACTTATTGCGGTATTATAAAAAGCCGGCTAACGAGAGTCGATTTTACACAGCATCGCTCTTATGCAATCCAATACCTCAAACAAATATTACGAATGCGATCGAGCATCAAGTCAACAAGCTCGAGTTATGAAGACCACCCTGCCGGGCGTCGAACCCCGGACCGCTCGCTCCAATGAACTATTATAGGCAACACCCGCGATTTACGGTCTATTCGCAATCGCATCGGTATCAAAATTCTAGTTCTTGTTCTGAGTGCGGAGTGTTGAGTCTATATGTAGAAAGAGAGAGATTAACCAAAAGTATATGAACGGGATGTGAATGGAGATAAGGTATGGGACAACTTTTTTTGATATATATTATGTATACCTATATATATTATGTATATCTACTTGGGCCAGCGTATAAGCATAGCTATCCAATGTGGCAATGCTGCTAGCTTACTGGGCATTCTGCCTGATGGGGATGTTTTGGGGCAAATTTTTTATTTATAGTTAATAGTAGATATAGTTTATAGTTTTTTGTAAGTTTAATTTTAAGTAGTTTTATTATTATCTTGTTTTTATACCTATATACATATATAGATAGACATATAGACATATAGACGCGGATGGCTATGTGGGTTTCTCCCCTCCAGCTCCCTGCCCAGACCCGAGGGTCTCGACAGGGATTCGGGAGGAGGAGGGGCCTACCCACTAAAAACCACTGTACATGTGGCGCTATGATGACTGGGATCACCAGTAGAGCGGCGGCCCGCCATGAGGAGCACGACTTGGGGTGCCACCTTTTTTTGTGTAAATAAAGTAGGTACATTGGTTATTAAAAGGTAGAAAAAAAAGTACCTACACTGTGTCAAAATAAAGTACGATTATGTACTTATTTCGCTACTTTTAGCAACTTTTAACAAATCATTATCACTGCTAAATAGCTGCACAGCAACTTTTTCGTTTGTTATATATAAAAAGAATCCCAGAGAAATAAAATATGTGAAATAAAGTATTTTTGCGTACCTACTTTGTTGTTCTGAATAAGTATAGAGTACAGTTACCCGAAATAACGTACAATACTTTATAATTAAGTACGGGTGGCAGCCCTATGCACGACCGAGGATGTTTGAGCCAAGGCTCGGAACCGGTTTGAAAAATAACGGTTAATAATATCTGTAACGTTTTCCGCAATAACGTTCCGTTCGGAGCGAAACCAAAAGCCATTTCGTTCTTTAACCGAAATAAACCGGTTTACGCCCCGGGCCCGCCCGCGTTAGCCTCAAGCCTGCAGCGACAAGTATGAATGCGCGATATAAACCGGTAATAACCGGTAAAAAACGCAAACGTAACCGAAAAGTTTATTGTGAAAATAACGTTCTCGAAACCGTTTTCAAGGATCGGTTACAAAATTATTTTGTTCTTATGTACAGGGCGATAACGGTTTCAATATTTAATTGGTTTCCGAGCCTTGGTTTGAGCGTGCTCCAGCTCCAGACGTTCTGAGGCTAGGGATCGACGGCACAAAATAAGCTTGCAGAAGGTGAGATTCGTAGAAAAGCACTTGAACAAACGCGCACATAGCCAATCTCTCAAAGACACAAAACCCTCTCAAAGACTACCCTATACTTATGATTATTTAAGTATATATATAATTTTACGCAAATATGGTTGCGAACAAATTACAATTTGAAAAAATAACAAAGTGTTGAAAAAATTCCACGAGCGGGATTCCAATCCGCACCCCATGACATGCCGGGTCGGGTGCACTACCAACTATGCTATCGTGGCTCAATCCAAATCGCGGATGTTAATCAACACTATCTAGTCTACCTACTTTTACTTTATAAGCCAAAGTTCAAATCCCACTCGTGGAATTTTTTCAACGCTTTGTGTTTTTTCTAACTACCCTAAACTGTCAAATTTCCTATCTGACTGAATATGTCATATGATTGAACGGTTATTTGGATTGGTTGATGTACAGTCGGCGGCAGATCAACCTACCCAAATCTGTCAAATTTCTCCAATGAATATTGATCCTTATAACCAAACCATAAAGTTCAAAATTTATTGTAGAAATTTGACAGTTTTGGGTAGGTTGATCTGCCGCCGTGTGTACGTCTGTCTGTACTAACTAGACAGTTGACGTTTGATGTCGTTAACCAGGAAGTGTTGATCAGTGATTTATTGAACTCTCCGTGTAGTTGCTTTATGACATTCAAATTCCAGAAGAGCTTATCAAGTTATCAACCTTAATAATTGTGAAGTGCAGCGGTTAGCACTGTGTTAGTGCGTTCGGGTCACTAGTTCGGGTTAGATAAGCGAATTGCTTATATCTTGTATGAGCAAAACACTCACGCTGTACACTCTTACAGTACGCATGGTAAAATCAGAAACACACTGCACTCATCGTGGGAATTTACCACCTAGTTTTTTTATTAGTATCTACCTATTTTTATAAGTATCATACATTATAAAATTGCACAAATAGCCAAACCAAATGGCTTATCACTATTGACACTATTGGTGCTATTAGTCTATACTAATAACACCTAATAGACTTAAAGTGAATTTTAATACTGATCAAAAGTTCTACTTGTCTTAGGTCTCAGGTCTTGGCTTGGACTAGGTTTACCAAGTGTGTAGGAAGCTCTGTGTTGAAAATCGTCAAACAGGTTAAAACTCTCTTCTAAAAAGGAGCCTTGACGCAACGCTCCTTTTTGACATCACGTTTTTATATACATGAGCCGCCCGAAATTCTCGTAAATCGCTCGTCGCAATGTCATTGATGAAGACATTTTGACGAAAAATTATTCTTAAAATATTTATCGACGAAAGATTATAATCTTATGGCGAGAAAAAATAATGAGCATCCTATAAATCGGCCATGGACGTGAATCATTGGATACTTATTGCTCGTTATCTTTAAAGAAAAAGTAAGGCCAATGTTGCCGTGAAAAAAACTCTGTCAAGGAGAAATTTGTCACTGAATGATGGTAATGGTCTTTCTTACCCCAATATCGACTTGTCCAATACGTTATCTGAATTATTCTGATAGAATAGATGAAGGTTGATGTTTTTTTGTTTGGTCGAGGGAAGCCGCTGGATGCGAGCAGCACAAAACCGGTCGTTGTGGAGATCCTTGGGGGAGGCCTTTGTCCAGCAGTGGACGTCTTTTGGCTGAGATGATGATGATGATGATGTTCTTTTATAACGTAACTCTTTAAAAGTCTTCTTTTAAACCGGAGTAAAATCTATTCTAATTCAATTGCGCCTGGGCAGACGCAGTTAGTTTTTTTATATGCAAGGGAATATTCATTGCCGAGTACGCTTTCGGGGAGACGCGGATAGTTATGTGGGGTCCCCCCCAACTCTAACAATTCGGGAAAAGGGGAGAAAATCCACAAAAACCTAACACATCTCCTTACGTTTTCGTCCGGGACGATCGATTTGACAATCACAAAAATATTCAACTCAACGAAATCTTACTCCTGTACTCAGAGACGTCAATTAACATTAATGATTACTTAGTACCTAAAATTGTCTATTGTAAAATAGTCTTTAAGTACTTGGACGCCCATGGTAACCACAGTGCCATAGAACAATTGAATTTCTATTGTGTCTGGTAGATTTACAAGTTAAACGTTTTACGAAAACCTTGTAAGTCAACACGTAAAAGCCAGTGCATCTTGGTCGATATATCGCTGGTATCCAAAATTATTACACCACTCATCTCCTCGTTTTCTACACGTAGGTACCTACCCAACAAGTTATTTCAAGAAACTTCGTTATCGCAACAATGCCATAACAAAATTCACCGAACTCCGTGAATTGAGGTATGCTCCGAGTAATTGATTGCGCTAATTTCTAAGAACAGTGTCTCTGTTGTGGTGCCGCGTCGGCTCATTCACACGCGGCTCAATACAAAAAAAAAGTACTGAAGTGTCATAATTAGCGTAAATTAAGTTCTAAAAGGTTTTTTGTTCACATTGATTGATTATGCATAGGGTTATGACTTTAAAACACCAAGATTTAGATATAATAATTCTGAAATGCTGAAATAAGTTCTATAAGCACGATTATAATAAAAATGTTATTGACACACATGCCTGCTCAAAGATGTAGCGTTTATTTTTCATTCTACTACTTACTACTTTTGTGAAAAATGGATATTTCACTGGCATGATCGACGAAATCCTAAAAATATACCTATTATATTTTTAATACTTATTTTTAATATGTTTTAAAACATCAATAAAACTCATCCAGTAAAGTAATTTACATATACTGTAATAATACGCTTGGGTAAGGCATGAGTGAATGGCCATTGAAACATGATTTCTCGCATTTAACCCAAGCATCCGTTCGGCAACCGTTCGTCGCTTCTACTCTTTTCTACTCACTACAAGTTCACTCTGCTACAAGTCTTAGAGAATAATAAATAAGACTGTAGTACCTACATATCACCTGATAAAAATAACGATACAATATATTCGCTTAACAACTGGCTAGTGACCAAGCCACGGAAGAGCAACAAAGTTGCAGAACACTTTAGCTAAGTTAAAAGCTTGCGAATAACGCACGATTAGGAACACGAACCGTATTTATTATGCACTTTGGCGAGTGGCGAACAAACTCCTTTTATACCGGCACCGATATAGTATTCCGAAAGTGACAAGTGTCCTATAAGTATTTTATTTGAAATGTCTTCGTCCATAATTTATTTGATGTCGCACGGCCATATTAATTTTGTATGGGGAATTTAAGGTTTTAATGTGAAAAATAATAATTTAAAGAGAGGTAGGTACCTATAATAATTTAGATAAACTATAATATATCAACTAAACGCCGCCACTCGTTTTCATGATTTTTGCTTAACCTTAAATGATATTGTAGAAAAAACTATACTTATAGTGTGTTATGAATTTATGGGTCGGTCTTACTGTAACACGTTCCCTTTGATCATCTCATCATCTCAGCCAAAAGACGTCCACTGCTGGACAAAGGCCTCCCCCAAGGATATGAGGGGTATTTGCCGTAATCGCCACGCTTGGCAGGCGGGTTGGCGATCGCAGTAGCTGAGAGTTAACCTCAGAGAGATGCTGCTGCCCATCCTCTGGAATAGTCCCTTAGTCGGCTTTTACGACACCCACGGGAAGAGGGGGGGTGGTGCAATTCTTTATCCCCGGCACCACACAGGGTGATACTAAATATATATTTTGTTTATGTAATGCGACAGTTTTTTCATCATATATCAACTTAACCGTGGCAACACTTTAACTACTATTATAATAGTTATAGTTGGATTTTAGTATGATTACATGATTTTCTGATAAAAGTTAGGTTGTAATGTACTTAGCGGTAATATTTTTATAATTTTCTAATAATCATCTACATTGAACAAAAAAATAATAATAAGCCTAAATAAGTTCCGTATTATGATAAGCTTTATGTTCCAGCGATTTGCGCATTCAGCTTGCAATCTTGAAAGTAAAACAACTTTCGCAATGCCGATTTATCGGAGGTGACCTAATTAAAATATCTCTTGCTCCTACATGCTTCAAAAAGCATGTTAGCCTGTTCGTTCGTTAGTTGGAAATTTCAACCCACATTTTTTTTTAATAAAATTTCCTACACACACCGATTATCTAGCCCAAGAGAAGCTTCGTTATGAAACTCGTTAAATGGTTACTAGACAACAGATAAACATACTTAAAATACTTAAATACATATTTAATAATCATAGAAAACACCCAGACCCGAGACAATTTAGAAAAAAACAATAATTTCTAAATCTCTATGACGGTACTATTTTTTTTTACCTTAAACTGAGTGTTTTTTACAACTTTGTATGTTACAATAATACATACATGCTTAGGTCAAATTTAAAATCATTTATTCAGTTTAGGCTACAAGTAGCTCTTGTGAATGTCATTCACTATACCATCGGTTCGTAATACAGATACAGACAAATTGATGAAAAAAAATAGTAAAGGCCTTATTGCTAACAAGCAATCTCTTCCAGGCAACCTTGGTCGAAAAATTGAGAAAATAATATCAAATAAAGTACATACAAAAGGGAAATAAATATATTAAACACAGTTTATGCAATATAAATCATAAAATAAACAAACATAGCTAAGGTGAATTTAGAAAATGACTCCGAACCAGACCCTTGAACGACTCCAACGTGCGAGCACTTCTGATGCGCTCAGGCAAAGAATTCCATAACCGGACAGCATGCACAGAAAAACAGTAGGAAAGGAAATTAGTAAACAACTTGAAATGAAACAACTTTTACGGATCGAAACGTCGGTTCGAAACGTCAGGACAAACATTAAATAAGTAATGTGTAAAATAAACGCGAGTAGATCCGCAAATGTTGTTTCATTTCAATGTGTAGTGTTCGCGTAAACTTTAGAAAACAATAGTAAACAACTGTGACGTTATTTCAATTATTACGTTTAATATTCTAGAATTAACTATGTTGTTAACATCCCTATTCCTGGACCTAGCAGTTTGATATTTTATTTTTCAGTTTATTTCTTTACCGAATGAGCTTGACTATACTACAACAACAACACACTAAGCTAAGCTAGGTATATTAACTAATACTGATTAACCTAGTTAAGTTAAATTACTTTTGACCGCCCCAAAAACCTGTCATACAAAACCGCAAAACCTTGAAATCGATCCAACCACATCATCGGCTTGTCAGTCAACCTACATTCGTGATAGGTATTATTTTCGTCACTTAAACAACAAAATATAATAACCTCTATTTACATTGGCGGAAGGTAGCAAATGATTCATAGTCATGTACTAAGATTTGTCTACAAAATTAGATAGACTACTTAGTTACGTATACGTTGTAGTACGATTTGCTGATGTTTAGTTGATTGATCACTTGTCAACACAGTCGGGGAACTAATTGGAAACAGTACTGTGACTATACATTTAATCGGATTTGTTGGTGTCCTTACCTTACGTGTCGTATTAAGTACGACGGTATTAGGGTTGCCACCAGAGTGCCGAGTTTTATTCACAATAGTGAAGTTGAAAACAACAATAATTAATTTCAGAAAATTGAACGTATAAATGACGGCACCTAACATTTCTTTAAAACATTAATCTTAGCATGAATTCTGTAACCTAAATTTTTTTTAATAAACACTTATATGACGGTATGTACAATAATGAGTAATGACATATCCATACAATTTTCATTTGACAAAATCGATCATGTTCACGCAAGCGAGAATTTATGGGACAAAACTGCAAACGAGGACAAAATGATTGTAATATTCCTTAATATGCGATTTATTTTAGGATTCAACTTTCAATTTAAAAAAAAAAAGATAATCGGTACCTAAAAACAATAAAAATAGGTTTGAAAACAAATTTTGAAATAAATTTAACTTCAACAAGCGTGGTGATTAAGCCAATACCTATCAATTTAGCGATGAATTGATTCCAATGGTGTACGCCTTTGCCTAATAGTGGGACAGTATTTAGGTTAACTTTCTATACTTAATTTTCTAACAATGTACTTATTTATCCTACTTTAGCAACTTAAACCCTACCATAATATACACTTTGAAACTTTCGCGTTCCATAGTTAACAAAGATTAAACGGGGATTAACGCAAACTAATAAATAAAAAGTAAAAGGTATCATACCTTATTTACTTATACCCGAGCGACGTTTCGTTTACGTGACCACGGCCGGTGTTACTCGGTCGAAACGTCGAACCCTACCCAACCTGGGTGCTGACAACCCTACACAGAATACCTTTACAAGGGATTATTACTGTTTCAATTGAGTCGATCTAGTTTCAATATACCAGCAAGTTTGTAATAATAATGAATTGAAGTAATTAAGAAATGCTTGTGAGTCTTGTGACTAAACGACCGACGTTACGTTATTTATGATCGCTTCATTTTTTACAATTGACTTTTTTAACACACTATGATATATCAATGTAGATTGCCCGTATATGAATTCTCTTAACTATTTTGAGGTAATTCTCAATTACTATAGGTAGTCACTAAACTATGTTGCTCAGTAGGTACAAAGGTTAAAATGTAGGCATATTATTGCTGATTAATTGATGATGACCATTTATTATTCATTGTTATTCTTTGCTTTTGTGTAATAGAAGCAACGCCGTTTTATTATATACTAGTGGTCGCCCAGTGGTCGAAATTCGACCGTAATTTTATTAAGGCTGCACGGATTGTATCCTAAGCAATGAAAAATTAAAAAAAATAGAATGTGAGTTTGGATTGGCATTGACAGAATTCGGCCGCTCCTCAGCTCCATTTTTGAAATTTTTGTGTGTGTCAAATATATATCGTGAGTGTCAATACATGGTAGTGTGTGTGTGTAATGTTTGTTTTATTGATTTAATGTATTTTTATGCATAATTAAAAAAAATAACATTCGGATAACTTTCTAGTGTGCGAAATTTCATACTCCTCCGTACGCGCAATTTTCGTAAAAAAGGGGTACAAAGTTTTTACTTTTACTATTAATATATAGGTAGGTACATTACCTACATATTTTTGTATCCCAACATTTTGTAAGTCAATAACTAAAATAATAATAGGTTCATGAATGAATGATATCTCGTACAGTATTGTAAAAGTAAAGGAAATTATAGGTGGGTTCATTACTAGTGTTAAAGATAAATCTATTTTGAAAACTAACTAATTGTAACGGAAGGAGGCGAAAGGGATAAGGTGGACTGTATTTAGGAATAAGAGGCAAAGTAAAACGTACAATTATAATTGAGAGAATTATGAAATAACAACATAAAACATACCAAGTCAGCAACCACGATAAGGAAAAAGCAAAACAAAAGAAAATGACACATAAACGAAGAAAAAGTGTAAATTCTAGAAAGAAGTAATTATTTACTCCGTAACACCGTTTGTCTATAATAAAAAAATAAATCTTATCGTCTCTAAGAAAGGAGGCCATAATTCTGAAGTCAAGCCGTTGTCTGTGGTCAGTGGCAGTGCCAGCCAGCCACACATTTGCCATAATCTGTTTTGACCAACGTGACCGCAGTCTGCGTAGCGTAGGCGTCGCTTCACCTACTACGTGGCTACGTAAAAGCGAAAGTATGTAAATGTCCTTTTCAATACTTTAAGGGCCTTCTATAGGTAAAAAAAGGTTATAATCCGAATGGAGATGAAAAGCTTAATCGACAGATTATTTACACACTGATGCCTAAAAGTGGCTGCGTGCAACCATTGCCTTGTTTGCCTGAACATGTTTTACCTGATATTATTATCTGTTGTATTCTACACTCACTCACATTTCAACGTATATTCCAAATATTTATAATATTCATTAATAAATATTGTATACAAATGTAAAGTCCAACACACACATGCACTCATATATTTAAATCCATCATACATATAGTATACACATGCATAATTAAATCATTTTGTATATTTAATTCACTTTTACATGACTCTGACAGGGTTTCACTGTCATTATTACTTTTTATGTTTCCTATAACCATCGTTGTTGAGTTTACACTAAAATTAGACATAAGAATAATATTGTAAATCTGTATTTAAAACTTGTTTGTGGTTCAATAAATAACTTAAAAAAAACAGTTATAGGACTGACCAACTATGACATCGAGAAAAAAACAGCTAGTAGGTATACGTAAGATTTAAAGATGTTTTTGTTCAAACTAACCTTTCAGAAACTTGGTGAGGTAGGAAACGAACCCACAACCCTTTAATCCATGTGATAGCTCTTCCAACTGAGCTAACGAGTCATTGGTGTCTCAGTCGATGTTTTTATTAGTGCTTGTACTTTATATAGAAGCTAGCGTAGTTCCAACAACGTTTCAGGGTGCCTAGTGTGATTTTTTTTCTATCCGTACTCATTCGATCACGTTAACGAAATCGAGAATTTGTATGGCAAATTTTTTATTTTTTTATTTAATATTGCTCAATAACATGATTAAACCTTAAAATTAGTACAGCATTTAAAACCACTGAGGTTTGTGTTAATGCCGTTTTATCTACATCGATAACACAATAATTGACATAGGTACATTACATTGTAAAATATATATAAGTTAGTAATATAAAATCATAGTATAAGTAGGTACCTACCTAGTTACGTACACTTTTAAACTTTCGCGTTTCATTATAAGTAAATAAACAAACACCGAGACGGGGATCAACGTTAGTCACCCATTAAGTAATTTGCGCCAACCCCTGCCCAATGGCCTGTGAATTACCTTCGTATGTCGCCAGGAGGCGCTGCTTCAATGCCATACTAATTTTCGTTTTCGTAAACGTAATCGAATGAATACGGATAGTAAACAAAACTCACACTAGGCACCGTGATCAACTCAAACACTGTATAAGTCCTCGGATCATCGTCGAAGAGATGAAACAACTCATCAGTATAAGCAACTGTTACTATTGTACCAGTTGTGTTAAAATTTTGTTTGTTACTACGTGTTTAAAATGTTTTACTTTATAATTAGACAGGATTAATCCCAATTCCATTAATGTAAACAAAATTCAAAACCATGCTCCGTAACTGTTCCCCAATAAACACAATTTAAAAACGTCCAACATAAAATCAGAGTGATTCAAAAACCATTTATCATCAATTGAACCGGATCTGAGGATTGAACACAGTTTAACACAGATGGGTCCATCGAACTCTCAAAATAGCTTACAGGTTCGTACAATAGCCACTATCTGATATTAGAGGGCTGCGCGGGCGCATGACGGGTCTTTAACACAAGGGGCCGGTTCGAACCGCCCATCATCGCTCCAACAAACGTAGTATTGTGCTATGCTTGAAATTATTTTCTCGCTACATTGTAAGTAGGCAACTTAAGAACCATCTACAAGAGAGTAGGTAGGTAAGTACGGTGTAAACTCTAAAGTCTGAAGTTAAAACTTTTTGAAAGTAGTGGCAGCCATGTTAACACAACATATTAAATCCTACGAACTTGGATTAAAATTAAATGTAAAATAAACCAAAAAAAAAGTGCAAATAAATAAGCAAATTTTATTTAATGTTAATAATATTAATAATGTTATAGGTACTGTTGTTGGATTAAGTAACATCGATCGACGGTAACTATATGGAGTACGTAACAAAAGAGTTAAAAACGCCCGTACGGAGTAACTGGTTGGTTAACAACGAGATAAATCCCATGTCATCCATTAGCTAACCAATTTCTGGGAGCGACTATTCTGCTTGCGCGGACGCAGCACAGCGCATAGCCACATAGCTAACAATTTGTCGGCGGACAAACGACTTAATAACTTTCAAATTCTTTTAAAAAGTCCGCTGATATCCTTACTTATATCTCAGTTAAATATTACATTTTGACTAATACTTAAGGGGTTTAAAGGGGTTCTTGTTTATCATTAAACATTTCAACCATCATTAACATTTACTTAAAAAAGAAAATATTTTACAAAAGCGCCTTTATTTTGTTTGGCACATTGGCTGGGTGCAAACCGCACCAAGCCATTAATTAAGAAAAAAAGGAAGACTAATCTAAGGAGTTCGCAACAATTACAATAGAAAACGAGAAATACGATTAAGAAAAAACCTACTGCACGGATCAACCGGTTCGTTACCAACGAGATAGATCCCATGTCATCCATTAGCTAGCCAATTTCTGGGAGCGATCACTCTGCCTGCGCAGACGCAGCACAGCGCCTAGCCAACAATTTGTCGGCGGACAAAGGCCGGCTTATAACTATCTCGCATTCCGTTACTGTAGATTGTTTGCACATACTTCCATTCTGAGTACCGTTGGCTCGTGATGGCGCCTTAATTGAGCTTTTAACGTTGACAAAGAATAATGAGAAACGCGATAGGTATCGAGACAGCCGGCCCACTTTCTGGGGGCAATTGATATGTTCATGTCTCTCCGATACAAGATGGAGTTTCAGCATTACATATGGAATGGGGACGTTTCGATAATAGCACACAAAGCGGGGAGAATATTGTTGACTGTTGTTTCTATTTATAGTAAACACAGTGTTATGTTTTACGAAAGAACACTGGACACTTCAGATAAATCTTACAGTCGCCAAAACTTGCTCAGACTGTAAATCACATTAAATAAGAAAAGAGTACAGTTGATGCTTATTCAAATGGTACGTCAAGTTCTCCATATTTCGCGCAAATATTTAGAAAATTAGCAACTAAGTTTGTTGCTTCCCAAATGTTTTAGCATACAAACACTGAACAGTCAGTGCAGCTAATCAAAAGACTTACAACCACAGCTCACAACACAACTGATAACTGAGACAGGTAAAATCCAATAATGAAAACATAATATGAAGCAGTAGCCGCAGAATATTTTTTTAGAGAGTTTTTGCTCATTGCCTCAGTCGGCATTTTCAGCTTCACTGGACTTTTTTGAGGGCGGCGAGAGACTTTAAAAATGTGTGAAACAAATCACCATCGTTGGTTTCTAGAGGGAACGGCATCACGCACTAGTGCGTGTCCCCGTGCCCTACTAGATACTCCGAGGGGTTCGGATCGGATCGGAGAACAAATGATGATCTCGCAGTGCATTATCCAACTGCGATCGAATTAAAAAAAGTGCTAAGTGAAAGATTTTCATAATTTGATCACGTTAACGAAAACGAGATGCTTCGGTGGTAAAGTGGCAAAGCGATACCGATACCTGATTGTCCTGGGTTCAATTCCCACGTCGGGCAACAACGTTATTAGTTTCGATATCAATGTGCATGTAAAAAACATTTTTCTATCTTTCACCTAGCAGAATTACAAAAAATAAGGTCAATTAACATTCTTGAAGTAACTTAACAATTACAGTGCATAAGCGTTTTATTAATACTGAGGAAATACCGGACGTGCGCAACATAATTAATGATATGGTCAGCAGATCTAAAAAGGCCATTTAGAACAATTCATATTAAATGGTCATATAAGCCGCAGGACCGATAACCGTTGGGGTAGACGTGTTCTAGAGTGGAGACCACGACTCGGCAGACGTAGTGTAGGACGCCCTCCTCCGGCGCGGTGGAGCGACGATATATGCAAAGTGGCTGGCGGTGGTTGGATGAGAGTAGCCGAAGATCAGGTTTAGTGGCATGTATTGGGAGAGGCCTATGTCCAGCAGTGGACTGATGTGGGCTGATTATGATGATGATGATGATATTAAATGATGTTATGTTGGTCCCGGCTGTATAGCAGCAGTCGTTACCAATCACCAGACAGACGCCCTAAGACTAGATGGAGCGACGATCTTCGCAATGTGGCTGGCAGGAGCTGGATGAGAGTAGCCGCGGATCGTGCTCCGGTGGCGTGCACTTGGAGAGGCCTATGTCCAGCAGTGGACTAGTATAGGCTGTTGTTGATGATGATGAACAACCACCAATCTGCACTGAGTCCGGGTGGTGGTGTATGGTCCGATTGCCCCAACAGCAGGGACAAAAATTTAACTGGTGATGTGTGATGATTAAAATTTTTGTAATACACTGAACTTAATCAGATTTATACTAAAAATATCCATTTTCGAAAGTCAGAGGAAATGCTAAAGTTCTGCATGGCACAAAATCTTTTAACCTTTTTACCGCCAACAACTTCTATAGAAGTTCGAGATTTTCGTGCCGTCCACGCCAGCACTTCTATAGAAGTTCTTCTTTGTACCTACTTTATTAAAATACATTTATATGTTGGCGTACAGCGGGACATCGCGTGCAGGATAGTTGGGCGGTGAAAAGGTTAACAGAATTGTCACAGTGGAGTGGCCTTTTAAGACTGCCTGATCATTCTTACACCTGTGCATGATTGTAAGTACAGGGATGATCTAATAAATGATCGATCATGATTTCGCAATGCAGTTTCCTTTTGTTAGTAATCCCCTTTGTTGTGTAAATAACGGATTGATTACGCATGTGCCTTCCCCCAAGAATAAATTAATTGTTACGTATCCTACATGTTTAGCTGCTTCTGTGATTTAGTGGTTAGACCAACGGTCTAAGACCCCAGACGTCCCGGAATAAGGTCCCGGTTAGTTGGCTTGTTTGTTTTATAAAAACCATTTTAATACCATTGTTACGTAAGATCGATAGTTCCTCAGTAGTTGAGGATTACGGGTGAAGTTTGCTTCCACCTTCAGCATTATCGACTTACTATCAAGTGCGAAAAATACCAAGCGCTTCTCCTTTGTGGAATAAGTAATACTAGTGGTCGCCCAGTGGTCGAAATTCGACCGTAATGTTATTAAGGCTGCACGGATTGTATCCTAAGCAATGAAAAATTAAAAAAGATAGAATGTGAGTTTGGATTGGCATTGACATTTTTGAAATTTTTGAAAAGAGTATTTGACGTGTGTGTCAAATACATGGTAGTGTGTGTAATGTTTGTTTTATTGATTTAATGTATTTTTATGCATAATTAAAAAAAAAATTAACATTCAGATAACCTTCTATAAGTGTGCGAATTTACTCCTCCGTCCACGCAATTTTCGTAAAAAAGGGGTACAAAGTTTTTTTTTTTGATGGTAACATATTTTTTTTATTTAATAGGACAACCAACAAATTTAACACTAAATTAAATTAAAGTTGTTTTTGTGCAAAAATGGACTTAAAATACTATTTACTATTTTGCTTCAAGTATTCATATACTATAGAAGATACCTACCACCATACATACCAGAGGCCTTAGAATGAGCTCTTCAAGAAGTCTCATTGCAGTTGTGGAAACGAGACGCATGCATAAAGCGTTTACACAACTGCAATAATAATGCTTGGTAAGGCCCCAGGAACTCGTACCTACCAACTAACTCTGCGTTTGCGCACTTGATTGTATGACAGTGTCATTTGAACGACAGAGTGTTGTTGTGGTTGTAATTAAATCAGTTAATGCTGACTTGTGAATCGAGGTTACTCTCTTATTTACATCAAAAAACTTTATGGTCTCTTCATTTTTACACATTCTAAATGTACTACGAAAAACATGACAAAATATTTTGAAGTCTGTTAAATGCTTTTCTTGAAGTCTCAAGAGCAGGTAGGTAGGTAGGTACTGTAGAGTCATTATGACATTACATAGCTCTTGCGATTGTACCTAATTACTGGGGTTTAAAGTAATTGCCCGCCCATGTACCTACTTACTTAGCTCCAGGCAAACCAGTGAATCACTTATGAAATTAAATACTTATAAAAAGTGTTTCGTAAATAGGTATCCTATACACGAATTTATTAATACACGAAGTTAAAGTGAAAGTCGTGTTATTATTCACACCAACCCTACAGTACACACAAATAAAGAACTGAAACAAATGCCGAATTATGAGTTCTGAATCTGAAAGCAAAGCAAGTAACGCTCTTATTTATAGATTGCTCGGCAAATGACTCCACTACACCTGATGTTCAATGGAAATGGAGTCCAGATGCGACGACAAGTGGTGCACTGACCAACAAGGTGATACTCCACGCCTCGTTTGAAGGACCCTATGATCATAGCAAGGAGGGAAAACGTAGAAAAAAATTAAGAAATGTGAGATTTTAGTCTATTTTCGTCTCCGTGAGAGCTCTTCAAAATCAACCGAATAGTCAAGATAATTACTAAAATAATTTGGTCATGGTTTACGGCATGGCAAGTGGCAACCATGCCATAGTTAGTATCGCGGTTTATCGCACCAAGGTCGCGATATGCGCGCGAGTCGCTATCGCTATACAATAAAACAGACATGCACAGAAACACTGAACAGGCATTGCCGCACGCACTTGCATGCGGCCGTAAAATTACGGTAATGCAACGACAATTGTCTTGTCTAGTTGGACAAAGATACTCGGTCGAACGACGTAGTGATTTAAGGCGCATCACACACCGAAGCAACGTTGATCAACGTCCATAGAGAAATATATTGTATACTAGTGGCCGCTCGTGGTTTTACCCGCGTGGTTCCCGTTCCCGTGGGAATATCGGGATAAAAAGTATCCTATGTGTTATTCCCGGTTATAAACTATCTGTATGCCGAATTTAATCCAAACCCATTCAGTAGTTTTTACGTGAACAGTAACAAACATCCTAACAAACTTTTGCGTTTATAATATTAATAGGATAGGGTATAGAGAGCATACATATATTTATTATAGGTATGCATACCGGCTGTCGGCTATTGAAACAGTTTTGTTCTAGTTAACTCTTATAAAGCTCGATACAGTACAGCGCGTACGCAAGCAAGATGATGAAGTCGCCATATTGTGAATTGTTATTGTGGATATATTGTGGATTTAAATAGAATACATTACAACCTGCAACCGCAAATCCCGGAATTACAGGCAATTCCAAGTTATGACCGCATGTCGCAGTAACCAAAATAGCTATACCCACTCCGATTTCTTAATCATCGCACTGTGTAATCGTAAAATAATGTGATTTGATCTATTATTAACTTATTAACCACAGATCTGTATTATACATTTGTCGTATATTTCAAATATTAGTACCTACTCTTATCAATACACAAAAAGAAAAATCCTAATCCTGTATCACTCATTGGCTGACCTATCAACACCCAACCCAAACCGATGGACCTAGAAATTTCGCAATTTTGCTCCGAGCCGAAGTTTTCTTCATGAACAAGGAATAAGGCCGGATTTTTCAAAAAATACTACGGGATCGTGGGATACAGGCTCATGCGGACGAAGTCACGAACGGTCGCTAACTCGCTACATATAAATACTTCTTTACTGTATGCGATGCGACACAAATGTCCTGCAGCGCGCACATGTGTCTTTTGTGTGTGATGAGCCTAAGTCTGCACAACCTGCCCTGCCTCGTAGACTAGAAAGTGCGTTCTAAAACAATCAAATGTAATACCATTATCCATACCAAACTGATGTATTAGCGAGGTAGGTATATTTTAATTGCTCATACTGCACTAAAAGTCTTTATTTCTTGGAAGAATTACATTAGCCGTCTCAAATATTCTTTAGTAATAGGTACTTTATTTAAGTTACCGTGTTATATTTCAGCTCGTGTAACGAATTACATAGTAAAATATTGTACTAAAAATAATGGTACAAAAATGCGTAGTTCGCTTTTGGATTTGCAAACCGCTTGTTTATTTCAAAACACGATATAACAGAGATAACGAATTAATTAGCATTCACTTATCGACATCCGACAATCTCAGTTTGACTTTTGACTCTTCGTCTGCAATGCCATTATCTGACTTAACCTAAGTCAAAGTAGATATCTGTTACATCATGAGATTTAATCGAAAAAAACAATAGGGTGTAAATATGTAGGTAATTAAAAATATTGTGGCCTTTTCAAAAATTACGTTTTGCTCTGCTTTTCTGTTTATGGAGTGTGCTGATGGAGCTAGTGGCACAGAAGAGAGACTCTGGTGGCTCCGTCTATCCAATATCTCGCGACTTCGTTCGCTTGAGTGAACACCCGTATCCTATAGAACCCTATGGCAGCGCCACCTACAGCGTCCAATTATATGCATGTATTTATTTTATTTCCTTTCTCTTAAATCTTCTATCTATTACTGAAACTGCATTAAATTCCGTTGCGTAGTTTAAAAGATCTATTTTTTTATAGATAGCTCGGCAAATGACTCCATCCCATTTGATGTTAAGTGAAAATGTGGTGGGGTAAGGTGCAGCGTGAAAACAAACGTAACATCAGTTAACCTCACTCTGCCGGCCCACAAGGTTTCTTCACGCCTCTTTTGAAGGACCCCATATCATAGGAAGGAGGGAAACCGTGTGCTGGTAGACTATTCCATCTTTTGGAGGTGCGACAAAGAAACGAGTCACCAAATTTCTTTGTGCGCGATGGGATATTTGAGACAGTGAAGCGGTGACTCCGAAAAGCATCACGTGTATTCCTATGAAGGAAGGGAGAAGGTGGGATGAGGTCAAAGAGCTCTTCAGAGCACTCTATCTAAGATACTATGTAAAGATGTATAATGTTTAAAACCTTAAAATGACGTTTCCTAAAAGCATTTACCATCTAAAGCAAGAGTTTAATTAACCTTAAATCACTAGCGCACTTTACACGCACATTTCGTAACTGGGCTACCAGTCCCCATAAGGGATTATGGCCTTAATAGCCGGTAAATTCAAAAACCGTCTGCTGTAATTGCGAGTAAATATTGTAATTAACCGTTTACTTTTGGACATGCTCGTTCCAAAACTTGAAGCACTGTGGAAGGCCAAATATTAAATTAGCATGTATTATAGTTAACAGCAAAGCAAAGTATATAATACAACTCATATTTTTGAATGATAACTGTACGTCTGGTAGCTGGCTGTAGAGGCTGCTTAACTGTTTTGTCAGGGTGTGTAATGTGTCAAATTACCCGCTTACAAAAAAAGAGGAACAAGTTCGTAAGACAACGTTTAACGAAACATACGACAGTATATTATAATATTACTAGAAGTATTTAGTAAGAGGACATGATTGATTTATAATATTCAACATGTGTCATGGTTTCGTGGTAACCCTAAAAGTCTCTTGATATCCCTGGTATTCTCATTTTCCATAGTCTCCAAGTCAACAACGAGAATGAGATGATGGCCAAGCTCTTTCTCATTATCGAATAAATGAGAAAATGTTGATCACATAATTATTAGAAGTAAGCGAAATAGAAAACCTACCAACATTTCCTCGTCTAGCCTTTTAGAATTTCTGCCAAGTCTGCACTCCCATCGTCACATTTCACATCTAAAAAGGAAGCGGTCGAAACAAGGCCAGCTCTTTAATGATCGATGAACCTAAGAAACCTTTTAGTAATTTCCTGGTCCGGGCAATTACTCCACATTCACACTTCCTTCTTTGCGCAAAAGTAACAGGCAGGACGCTCATTATTCGCTCGTATCTCGACAATAGCGCCACTATCCCACTCAGCACAGATATTAGAACAGGTTTGGTTTATTGAGTACGGTATTAAAAACTTGTAAGATCTTGTTAGGCATGCCACATGTTGGAGTTGTCTAGATTCAGGTGGTGGTAGAGAAAGAGGTTTTTTGTATAGTACTTAACGGTGTATTGCTCGCAATGACGCAATCTAATACCTTTCGGATGGGGAAATATCAAATAAATGTGCAATTTTTGCACAGAGATTATAATATCTTTATATTACACCTAGTAGTAGTTATTTTATTATCAATTTATGTACTTACGAACCAATAACAAATAGATTATAGTTTGGCCAAATTGCCATTGGCTTTTTCTAAGCATACCTAGCTAGGGTAGCTACCACCATCGTATCTAAAGTCTGTATAGTTGATTGTTAACAACGTTGTTGTGTACTGACAGAAATAAGTAAGCCAGTTGCTCAGCAATACAGGACTCTGGGGTAAAAAACGCTTCCATCTTTGGATGAGATGAAATGAAAGCTTTCCTTTTATTCAATATAAAACCTCTTTTAATATTAGATGATATACCCATACCCTTCTCACTGGTCCAAATCATATCATCAAGACGATCGTAGAGAAAACTGGCAGTAATCAAAAATGTTGCACAACTAATGATTTTGTACGAGTAATAACGAATCGTACCCTACGAGGAATCGAATGATTCACTGATATAATTGATTCGATTGAACCTATCAGCTTTCGAAGCAAAAACGGGCCCACAAAAGGTTTCCTCTGGTGCCTGCAGTGGTGATTCAGAGCGTCACTCGATACCGATTCAGACAGGCTTCGTGCTTATCCGGTATAAGTAACATTATACAAAACGAAGCGAAACAGCAAATGCGATGAAAACATTTTGTTAAAAAGCTTAAGATTTATTTGAATATTATTGTGTAACTTGAACTTATGCCTGTATTGCATTGCATCAAATTGCATGCTTATGTACGATAAGGTTGACGAGCTATCAGTGCATAATATTGTAAATTGTAAGAAGCAGCAGAAGAAATTTGTTTTTTATTATGATAAGAAAGAACTAACCTATTTTAATAGTTAGTATTTAAAATCTTGACATATTATATTTGGATAGATAGTGACCTTTTATATAGTCAAAGATAGTGACATACTGAAACAATATCTGATGATTTTTAACATGCTTTTAACCTATTATTTAACATTATTAACGATTACTTTATTTTGATTAATTACAATAGTTATGAAGAACAATGTTGTTCAATGTTTTGCTTCTTCTTCTCGTGAATATGATTGTGAACTGCATATTTATTTTGACAATCCATGTAACATATTAGAGAAGGATAAAAGACCGAAGAGTTATTGTAACGACGATAACTATTCAAGAAAAGTAGCTTTTTAATTTAAAATTAAAAGCAAATTAAGATTTTAACCATACAAAAAATCTCAACAAAAAGGTTTTAAATGGTTACAAAGGTATTATTAGACAAAAAACAACGTCTCTCAACCGCAGTTTATTCCATAAATCTATTAAGATTTCAAGGAAGCCGGTACAGTCGAGGTCTAATAAAGGCTTGTTATGCTGAATTTTACTGGAGCATTGCCCCGCATGCGCGGAGTGGGGCAATTAAGGGTCGACGACCCGTGCTCTGTACAAAGGGAGGTGGTGCTGAAATCCAACCTTCCACTGCACCGGGAAGTGGTCAAATGTTTACCGAGGAATTCCTGTACAACAACCCAATAGTTACTTATGGTTTACATTTTTTTTTTGGAATGATATTGTTGTTGGCCGAATTTCCTTTAAGCCTCAGCCGCAAGCACGAGCGTCTTGCGACGCGGCAAGCGGATTTCTAGTTCATTGCGCGTTTTACTACGGTATACAAAATAAGGAGACGGCGGAAAATAAGCTTGCTCGTGCAAACGTGCCTGAAGCCACGCATACATAGAAAAGCTCTCACGCACACGGATTCCCGCAAACTCGCAACTGCCCCCCGACCGCCTAACCGATCGCTTTGACTTCGTGTGTGGTGTATGACGTCATCTTGATACCTCGCACCGCCTATGAAAGCAATAGCGAAAGCTATAGCCTTTAGCTTTTGATATATGAGATATACGCGTAGTCAAAGCGACCGGTTAGGCGGTCGGGGGGTGGTTAGAGATGGTCTGAAATTCCGTGTCCGTGAGAGGGTCGTGTGCGTTGTTTGAGCGCGGTGTGTTAAAGCTTACTTTCCGCAGTCTCCACATTTTGTGGTCACAGACAAACTATGATAGAAATAACGCAATTACCCAGAAATCCGCTTGCCGTGTCGCAAGACGCTTATGCTCGTAGCCGAGGCCGTATAGCCTAACCTAAAGGTTTCTCAAGCCGTGGTGGTGATCAAACATCTTCTGAGGGTGTCGAGGGGAGATGGCATTACAAAATCGTGTCCTCATACTTTACTAGATCTTCCGATGTCCCAAGGTGTCTGAATCGGATTCCAATACCTATTTTGAATATGAATAAGTTTATGATAAAATGGCGAAAACAATCTCTTACTATGCAAACTTTACTTTTTTATTTTCAAGTGCTAATTGCTGCACTGAAGCTGAATTAAATATTTATAAAATACAGTGAAAAAATTAAATGCCTCCCCGACCTAGCCAGGAATCTTACTATGAACCCTGTATATATATAACAACCCAAACTGTTTTCGTGTATTCAACGAACGCCTGTAAAACATTACCTATACCAACAGCAATTGTTTTTGATGTTACGAAACGTTTTTCTATTGTTTTACTATCACAGCAACGATCGCCTTACAATGACCTTCAAATGAGGTCTATGTTGTGTTGTCTGACATTATTGTAGTAGCTGACTCTCACTAAATTACTTGTCCGAGTGGTATGAACGAAAACGAGAAATTGTAAGGCAGCGCCTTTTAATGACAAACGAGGTAAGTTTAAATTTTGCCATAAAAATTCTCGTTTTCTCGACTGGTGGCAGGCAAGGATTGTTTTAGATCCACCTGCGTATTTATTATTATTATTCTCACAACAACGTTGACATCATTATTGAGGCAGTTCCTCAGTTAGGTCATCAATAGCGTACTAATAAAAATGTAACAATCTGTGGCAAAAAAATAGTACCTACCACTAACGAAACGCTACAGCTAGCGAAACGGAACACTATTTTATTCGCCAGAGCAATAATTCTATATTTGAAAAAAATACCTTAGAAGTCTCTTTCGCTCGCCATACTTACTTTAAGTAATGGAAACGTTATGCAAATATGGTGATGCGGGCTATTGTTTATTGTTTACGCTTTTTCGAGGAATCAAGATATCAGAAAGGCTTCTCATAGCAAACGCAGGCGCACTCTTGCATCGGGCGGCCGGCGCGGGCTTCACATGGTAGGCCCATTTAAGTGTCAGCCAAGCATTGTCCGAAACGGGTCGGCCTGTCGGCCGTTCCCGAGACGCTTTTTGCCCTGATACGTGAGACTCCACGGCGCGTTCTTAACGAGCGTCAAACCAGTTCCACATCTCATCGCGTCATGCCAAATCTGGTAGTAAATACTTCGACACTCCGTTTGTTCTCACGAGGAGGTATTTCATTACAATACCAACAACTTCGCGGAGGAGCGACGACTGCGATATTCTTGTAAGATAACTGTGCGTGTGTAGACAACTGCACCTCATTATTGCAATCAAACAATTACCTACATGTTCGCTTTCACTCGCGTTTTCGTGTCAACACTGCGATAATGATTGGCTCTGAAAGCAGATCAGATCAATTACACGAATCAACGAAAATATTTCATCTATGCTTTGAGTATATGAAAGCGCAATACTCTTGCTAGAGTAATTTTCGTAGTTTTTGACGCTTGAGTCGCCCCTTCCCCAGGCAGGGCTGATCGCCCTGATAAAGCCAAGTAAAGACCATGTAAAGACCACAGCTAGTTGCAGTTTAGTAAACACAAAAAAATGGAATGGTCTCTCAGCACACGTATTTCCTCCTTCCTACATTCCATCTTTGTTTAATCTTCACTTTTATAGCTTCATTATTATCATTGAATCGCTAGATCAATGTTACTACTGATCACGATAATGTAATTTAAATACCAACTTACCTACTAATAATTTGCATACTTTTGATGAAATAAAATGATGCCATATTTATAAACGGGCACTTTTTATACATTAGAAAACTTATCTCGTTACAAACTCTTGTTTGTTTTTAGACACTATAGTGTTAGCCTTAAATTTACAATGTTTCATTATCACGGTATTCTGTAGATTTATACTATATTCTTATTCGGTATTCTTTAAACTATTAGTAAACTCTACTGTCTAATTCCTACCGAACGTCATACCATACTGGACACATCACAAATGTGGTTCAAGACGTCTTAAGCCGGAAGATTGCAAAAACGTAACTCCAGCTCGGTTCGTGATCAATCTGCTATTGAGGCGATTCAATTAATGCTAGACCACGTATCGGTGCGTTTCACAAGACGCAGTAGCTAATTAACTCTTTGCAAGGTTTTATTAAGAACATGTGTAATATCTTTGGAGAAATACGCAGCTTAGATGGTAAAGATTTGCAAGTTAGCTACTAAATACATATTTACATCTTCGTATATTGATTCTTGTGTGCTAATGAAGACACGTATTGCCGTTGGTCCTGGTATGTCGTAAGATGGCAGTTCAGTGTGGCGGGTTACGGCACAATCTATCCATGTCCAATCCTATTGTTCAGGTGAAGTGGAACAGCAGAATCTCCAGCAGTGGGACTTATATATAGACTAATTATAACTTATAATAGATATTGATTGCAATTGATTTTTCTATAAGGTCAAACGTGGATTCTATCAGAGTGCCTAGAGCGAATTTAATTCACAATTCAATCATTAATACGAAAACGAGAATCCATATGGCATTAAAGCAGCGCCTCTTAGTGACAAACGAGTTGAGTTGCATTGCGATTTGCGAATCTCGTTTTCAAATATAAAAGATGCATTTAACATCAAAGCGTACCTCATACGATAATGCTAGCACAAATTATTCGCATCCAACTAATGCACTTAGCCGAGTATTTCTCCATCGCAGTTCAGCTCGCGGTCGGGCCAGTTAAAGCGGAAATGTAGGCAACCATTTAATTAATCACATCCGCAATGGTCGCGGGAGGGTAGGCACACATGTGGATTTGGACAGGTAGCCTCATTAATTCTAATGGCGACTCCCAGCTCTGCGTATTAACAGGATTCTTGTTTAATCATTGCTTTCCGTGGGCTAGCAAGCAATTGGTTTTGACTAACACTGGCTAGTGGAAATGAGCAATAACGGGATTAAATAACAATTTTAAACGACAAACAGGCATCTCTATAACTTCATAAAACTTTAATTGTAGGACAATGAGTTTACTATGCCGAAATTATGCGACCGAATATGTTGAGTGTTCCGACTTTATATGGTAATATTCGAGCTTTGTAACCTTCAGCATAAGCATTGCATGCAAGCGTATTGCGTAATCACGCGCAACTTCCGTCGCAGGATTTTAAGAGCAAGTTGTTACACCAATACTCTCCCTACAGGGCGGGCTATTTTAGCTAGGTACTTAATTTTCAATTGTTGATAGGGGAAAGTGTGTAATTAAGACAGATTGCCCTCACACCATAAATTGCGTTAAAATTAACGCAATTCAAAATGATGTCCAAATAATCAGCCTACAAATTTAGTTTGTGAAAGATTTTCAGAAATCGGTTTACTAAAATTACTACTTCCAGATATTAGATACAAACATTTAACCTCTAATATAATAATGTAAATTTTATTTTTTTATTTATTTATTTATGGTACACAACACAGATTATAGCTAAAACATGAATAGGGTACATATTAGTGTATAAAGTATTTTGCTAAACTACAATCCAATAATGTGTGCACACATCATGACTTAAATATCTAGACTATAAAGATGTGCTTATGTTATAATTTATAATTTAAACAAACAAACTAAGTTTATTATATTATATAAAACTAAGTTGTATAGGAAGGTTTTAAGGAAACTTTTAAGCAATTCTGGAATCCTGCAAGACTGAGATGAAATATATCTACACTTAAATTATTATTAATGAGGTCATTATATAGGCGGCACATGCGCACTATAGGATTAAAGAAGGATGTGTTGTTTTTGCAGACTTGAAGTACAAAAGTGTGCGGATCGTTATCACGTGACCGAAATTTTATTTCAAAATTTAAAAGAACTAGTAAATTAGAAGAATCTATGTAGGAGTGGACAATTTTGCTTGCTATACAATGATATTATAATAAAAAGTTGCTATAGATAAATTTAACATAAACATTTAACTACCTATATGTTAGTAGAAAAGGTTAAACGTATACAGTACTTGTACTTTGTTAACTAAAGTTTAAGTGAACATTACGCATTAAACATCAACACTAGGTAGGTATACGGATGTGATTTATTTTACATTTTATTTTAGCCTGACGTTTCGCACACTTAGCGGGATCCGTGAAACGTCAGCGAGTCCGTGGTCACAGGAAAACGGGACTATAGTTGTTGTCTTATAAATAGTAATTTTAATTTTTAAATAGCTTTAAATATAAAGATTCACGGCTAGTGATGCGCAAGCTCCATACTATTAGGTATTTCTTCCGTGCCGCCATCATAACTCACTAACTACGCATTTGGGTGCCTACTACCGTAGAAATCCGAACAGATTAGTATTAATGACACCCCTAAAACAATGCAATACAGCAAAAGCTCCACAACCATGTGCTCAAAGATTTATAACAATATATCTGATAAATTTAAATCTATGAATAGCTATCCGTTTAAGACTGCCTTACGTAACTGGTTACTGTCGCACACATTTTATGATATCAACGAATTTTTTGATATTAAGAATTAGTTATTGTGATTGTCGCTAAGGTATACCTACTATAAGTTATTATTAATTAATTAATTTAATGTTATCAATAATATTTGCATGCCATTTTGTTTCGGCAAAACATGATTGTTCATATTATTTTATTTTACCACCATGTATACCATGTTTTTATGCAAATAAATCATTTATTTATTTATTTACTCATTTCTTTAAAAAAAGGGTTTTCATCTAATCTATTAGAAAGTTATACGAGAAAGTGTAAGGCAGCAATAAGAACGTTGCCTCAATGGGATAAATCACAAATAAGTCTAGTTAACAAGGCATAGGATCGATAGGTATGTCGGAATTTATTTGGTCGTGGGATGAATAAGGTCAGAGGGGCGTGCGAAGTTTCCAACATTAGTTTTGGTCACTCGCCGAGTAAACATTCATTTAAAAAGGTTAATGTCAAACATGTCCAACTTATTTTTATTTTGTAAACATGACTTTGCACTTTCCAATGTAATAAAGAACTCCGAATTCTGATTCGAAGTTTTTTGGAACTTTCATAATTATACATTATTATTTTAGATATTAACTAAGTACCTACCTATTTTTATTTTTTAATCTTTCCATCTGCAGATTGTGTATAGAAAAAATATAGTAGGTATACCTAAATGAATATGATCCTATCGCTTTATCAAGCACCTCTTACTTTCTTTGAGTGAAACACCGAAGAAATCCTTTTATACTATTTATAAAAATATTTTCCAACACTGACGATGACGTCTTTACAGCACGCAAGCCTTATCCGAACTATAAACCAGCTAATACGACCTATTGGTTACCTATGATTGCGTGACACGACCAATTAGTGCAATGTCGTATTATGCAGATTCCAATCGCGCTACAGGTAGTCAGCCAGACCAGCTTTAGAAACAACCTTAAAGATGGAGTTCAGTAAAGTCAATACACCTATCTACCTACCTACCTACTTGATCGCAGGATTTCTCATTAAGGTCAATAGCAGAAGTGCTGTTAAGAGCCTTTTATAATTAGGTAGGTAGGTATATCGGACTGCCATAGAAACTTGAGTAAATCCGTAAAAGTTGTTTCATTTCAATGTGTAGTGTTCGCGTAAACTTTAGAAAACAATATCATAGCAATAAGCCAATTTCAATACAGTGGTGTTTACGAACTTAAGGTGCCTGTTTTGAAGCTTGTGACTATATTATCTCTTATGTGCCTGTGTTTTGGGTACACACTAGTCATAATAAGTGCCGAAGTTAGTTTTTTGTTTATTCTACAAAAGTTTTTTTTTTGTACAAAGTAAACATAGTAGGGTTTTGGCACTAGTATTCTACAGGAATTACTAGTGAACGACACTTTTTTCATTAAAAAAGAGTAGCTGGGCAGTTGGGCAGTATTCTAAATCGATGTCGATCGATCGATGGCACCCTATCATTAAAAACAGTTAAGGAAAACCGGCCAATTGTGAGTCGGACTCGTGCACGAAGGGTTCCGTACCATTATCTATAAAAAACGGCAAAAAAAAAAACATGTCTGTTGTATGGGAGCCCCTTTAAATATTTATTTTATTCTGTTTTTTAGTATTTGTTGTTATAGTGGCAACAGAATTATACATCTATGAAAATTTCAACTGTCTAACTATCACGGTTCATGAGATACAGCCTGGTGACAGACGGACAGCGGAGTCTTAAATAGGGTCCCGTTTTACCCTTTGGGTACGGAACCCTAAAAAGAGGGATTCAACATTTGATTTTTTACTTCAGCAACAATTGAAATACAGACCCGCCCGCCCGCCGCGCCGGTGCCGGCTTTTTAGCTGTCATCAAGTAAAATTTCAATAAAATGTTATGTTTCCCTTTGGCGACGAAAATTGATGTTATTGCGTCAAACACTAACACGCCCTAGGTACGGTACGTTAGGTAGCTTTAATTTAAAAGCTTCTCAACTTAAATGTCTCTACTTATTCTCTGTGATGACGTCAGCCTTATAGGGGTTCTACTAACACCCACACACCCATTCCCAGTTGCAATCTAAAGTGGCTTTATCGGGACGATAACACAAGTGGAGGTCGGGGATTTGGAGTGCCCGCAAAATGCGATAAAATAACGCAACAAACAAACACAGGCATGGCACAGACTACCTATTAGCAGCGATTCTGATTTTTAAAACGTTCACAATAGTTCTCGTTAGCTCGATTCAGACATTATCCCAATAAACTAAGAAAGAATTAAACGAGGATTATAAAAGGCATAGGTACTTTTTTAAACGTCAGGTATAAAAAAGGTATATTTTGCCAAAAGATACAATTACTAGTTTGCGTTAATCCCCGTAAAATTACGTGAAAAATTAAGTGTAGCAGGTAGGTATTAAATATCAAAATCAGCACACTGTCTGTGACACGATTGTGAAAATAGCAGCATCGACGCTCTGGGCTTTAAGCACACTTTAACTAACTAACTAGCCTGTTAGCCTGCTTATTCAATAATGCAGGGGCACATTTATAGGGATAAATGTGAGCCTGATCTTGACAATAGAAAATAAAATGAAGAATATGAAAAAAATACAAAATTAGGGCACAGGCCACAGACAGACACGCGATTGTGGACGTATTAATATATTAGCAGAAACGGGGACCCCAGCTACTAGACTAGATAAGAACTTGATTGAACTTATCAACATAATGAGGGGCTGGCGCCGTACGTGTAGGTATTTAGTTTGATTAGACTCATCTTGAACGATAAATGAACCTATAAAACGACGATTTGATAGATGATAGGTATATGCATGCAGCGTGATTCATACATCTTGCAAATCAATCAAACAGGATAATCATACTGCTAGTACTTCGAAACCGGGATTTGCTAGGCCTTGCATCTCACCTGGGTGCCATAGTAAGTTTAGGTAATGGTAAGTTTTGTATACTACCTACCCATCATTGGGAATCGAACCTAGACCTCGTGCTTAACCAATGGGTTTTATAAAAACGAAACCTTTTTTAACCGCCTCTGTGGTCTAGTAGTGTGGTAATACCGGCTTAGACCTAGGTCCCGGGTTCGATTCCCAGCAGGGGATACATGTTTGTGTACTCGGTTTGGTTGGTGTTAGGGCTCGTTTGTCTGCCTGGCTAGCTACCATCATCTTATCTAAATATGTCGCCATAACAACAATGTTTGTAACATTGTTGTGTTCCGACAGCTAGACATAAGATAGCCAGTGCCTCAGTAGTTGAGGATCCGGGTGAAGTGCGCTTCCACCTTCGGCCTTATCGCCAAGTGCTTACCGGTATGATATAAAAAAAAGAATTACGGCTTTAAGTAAGTTAACAAAAATAAAAGCTTTCATTAATAATTAGGTATACGAGTATTATGGATCGAAGATTAAACTCAGCCACAGTCGCAATGTACCTATGGGTCCTAAATGTTTATATTATGCTCTTTATACATATTTTATCATCCCAATACCCCATAGATTTATTTGCAATCATCATAATTGTTAAGGTACCGAGAGTCCGAGACAGACCGCAGACTGAAACCGCAGGCTGAAAGCGGCACTACCTATTGGTTTCTATGAATCTCTATGAAATTGATTCCAAGCGTGGCAAAAGTCAATGATCGACATTAGAAACAAAAGAATTTCGCCGTAGGTAGGGCCCTACTTCTTAGATCTACCGAATTCGTAAGTAATAAAAAAAGAGAATCGACTGACCTTCCATTTATTAACGCAAGACCTCGTTATGAGAATTTGATCGCATTCTATGCAACACAGTTTTTATTTTAATGCTAAGTTGGTAGCTATAAATTAATTTAATAGGTACCTATAGGTAGGCATCTTGTCTAGGGTGTGTAGGGGTAGGTAGGTATTATTTGTAATTTTTGACCGGTATCCTTAAGGATTCCCTGTGTAGAAAAGGTGTAGGTACCTACCTACCTATTATTCGTTCAACGAAATCATAAGTTACTAAATAGTAACTTAAGTAGGTACCTACCTACAAATTTATATTACCTAGGTAGGTAGGTAGGTACCTATACATTAAACAATAAGCAAAACTTCCATAATATTTACGCCTACGTAACGAGTTTGTATTAGGTAGGTATTTGAAATTTAATATTAAAATAATGTATAATAAGCAGTTTCAACTTATTACTACACACTGAAGAATGGCAGAGGTTATCGAGAAAGCAATTTATTCAATTACTATGTAATAATTACCTACCTACTGAACAAACTTGGTAAGTAGGTAGGTTGCTGCTTCATTTAATCGTCGATTTTTTCGGATAAGGGTGTTTTATAACGCGTTCTCAAGTTGCTCGCTCGCTCCTGCGGCTGTTCCTGTGCTATGTAATTCTCACGGGGAGGTTCATGCATTCCCTCCGCCCGCGCCGCGCGCCGGCCGGCTGTCGCGAGACGCGCGCCTCTTTCTTGCTTCGAGCTAGTGTCCCGACCCGGGCAGCTAAACGCCAAATGACTGTCTTCATTCTTGCTTCCCATCACTAACAATACCTTACTATTAATTAACAATTATTAATGTTCAAGGACATTGACACGATCGTCAGTTAATTTATTTAAAAGATACACAAGCATTTGAAAGAAAGCGTCGCTCGTGGTCTTAAAACCAATTTCTTTTTCATTTCTTGAATGAAACCGACTCGTCTTTATCATTATCTTGCGCACTCCGTACTTACTGGAACTATACAAATTTAAATGCAGTTATGTTATGTTAATATTATGTAGGAGACGAATGTAGGGCACAAGATAAAAGAATTGAATACTTGTTACTATCAACAAAGATAAAGTGACTGTCTTACTAACCTGATGGCTCGGCGCAATCGCTCATAATCCAAGCTGCATTTTAACCTCAAAAAAGCACCTCAAGCACGGTCACGATACGCGAAGGTCACGGTTATGTTATGTTGCATAATAGCACCAAGCTTCACACCACAGAACGCATGGGATTTTATAGAAAAAAACAAAACACGACAATATTACTGTTAATGCTGTTATCATAAACACACAATTACACAGTTTGTTTCACATTTTTTTAACGACAAATTATACGTCGTCTTCGATTCGATATCAGTAAACATAATTGTTATGTTCTGCAATAGAAACGAGCACCAGTATGCAGTCGATGTCATAGATTTTAAACAGTTTACGATAAAACATGTCACAGTCGCGCACTGCACTCCGTCTGACACGACGAATATGGCGGATGAATTTGAACTACGCTTGCGCCGGCGAATGCCGAACGCCACCGTAAACAGGTACAAAACATGGGCGACAGTGTCGCCATCTGTTTTTGTTCATACGTAGTAATTACCAAGCGGCCGACTACTTGACATTTTAGTGCTCCGTACGTAGCAAAATAAGTTAGTTTTACAATTTTATAACAGATGTCTCTGATAGCATGAAACAAGGAGAACTACAATAATATTCTAGCAGTTTTTTTCCCTTTTCCATTGTAATGTAGGTACCTAATATATATTTTTAGTACAATATTAAAAAGGGAAAGGAAATGTTCCATTTCATAACCTTCTTGTGTGAGCCACTAGTTTTAAACTTTTTTCTCGCTGGCTGGCCCAGTGCCACTGCGGGTGTGCGATGCGTTTGCCATCTTGCGACTACAACTGGTACTGGCATGTTTGATGATAATGTATTTTTTATTTCGTTATTCATCGGATGCCACCATCGGTAGCCAATTATAGCGAAACACAAAATACCTATTTTATTAACCAACTTCAAAAAAAGGAGGAGGTTATCAACTGTATTTTTTTAAATTGTTTGTTACTCAGAATAATAACCAAAGCTAAGGTACTGTTCTGAGGTTTGTTACCTCAGAACTTTTAACTGGGAGAACCGATTTTGATGATTCTTTCTTTATTTGAAAGCTGGTGGTTCCCTTGTAGTCCCATTAAAATTTGCTCCAGTTCTGACGATGGAATCCTTAAGAAATTCAAGGAACTCCTCAAATATTGTAGGCATACCTTTGTACATACATTTATATTTTGGTATTTTCAGTAATAAGTCAAGCATTTGCATTCAGAAAGTATCATTTGATGAAGTGTAACTGATGAAAAAGACCACAGATCGTTACCGGAACTAGTCAATGATAAGTATTTCACGAGTGGCGATAATATACCTATCTTGATTAAGATAATTATAGCGACTATGACGAAGCAAAAGAAGGCAGGCACCGGAACTCAGTTTTTAATTTCCTACTTTGAGATAGGCGTTTCTCGTTTTCTTCGCGCGCTAAACTAAACGCGCTGTCTCATACGAGCAGCGCGTTTAGTAGGTCTACCCATATTCGCTTTTGATAAATAGATCGAAACGAATCATTAAAAAATATTTTTTTTACAAAAAAAAACCGACTTCAAAAAAACAGGAAACATAAAAAAGTAAAAACAGCTCTAAAATAGTAGTTTATGCAACTGTCATATAATGAAGGGTATTAAAACACGAGTGTGAGTTTATGAAACGAGCGCAGCGAGTTTCATAATAGTAACGAGTGTTTTAATACCCGTGTTATATGCAGTTGCATACACTACTTTATCTTCACTAATGCAATTAGTCAAACAACAAGAGTAAAAGCTGACAATAGTTTATTTATAATAATTGTTCAAATTTTGGATGGTACAATTTTGAAAGTTAATGTTAATTATTGATCCAGCAGCTGTAGCGGTCGCGGGGCAAGCAGTAGAGCTCGTAGACGGAGTTGGAATATTTATAATTACTTCATTCGTCTTGTTTTCTATACTGTTCAAGATCGTATTTGAGACTTGAATTTTATTCATTAAAGACTCATCAATTTCATCAAATAAATTTGGTGGTGGCTTTCAGCCACCACCAAATTTATTAATACCAGTTCTTTGATCGACGCACTTCCCCGATCTATAGCTCAAGAAAAAGGCAGGGTTTCGACAGAGGGTTGGTTGAAGTTCCATGTATTTTTTACATACGGCATAGCAGTTGCCCGTCACAACGAAAGAACGATCTATTTTCGTTTTTGTTTTCGAAACTTTCACCATGATTGTACTGTCGTCTATGTTAGAGACTTCATCGAACTGGATGTTATATAGCTCTTGCCTTCGGCATGCCCCCATTATGCCGAAGATTAGTGCAACCTGTAACAATAAACGATATAATAAGCTTGAGGTACATAGCCAAGGCAAAAACTATGATTTATGAAGTAGTAAAGTGTAGGTACCTACTACCTAATTTATACACAAAGCGCTTAAACGGAGTGTCTAGATAACTTGCGTGTGTAGTACGTAAGTACTAGGTAGATTAAATAATAGAACTAAAATACAATTACCTTTTCAAAAAGATACAAAATATCTGGTGAATCTTTCAGGAACATTTTTATTTGACCTGATGTAAACGTCAAGGACTTTTTTTCCTTGTGTCCTTCTGAACTGCGTTTCAGGAACGCTATGACTTTTGAATACTTCGTGATATCAATATTGTTGTAGATACTCAGTGTGGACTTGAGCATAGAATATTTAGCCCACATAGAAGATGGCTTGAATTTGTCGGAGAGGTCTTTGAGATACACAAGAATGACATTTTCAGAAAATGATGTAGTTTTCTTTTCGATCTTCCATGCCAAAAAGTTATTATATTCTTTTTCATGTAATTTTCTAGATTTTTCTGGCAAAAGATTGTGAGTTACTTTTGTTGCCAATTCTAGAATATCCGGAGGCGTACAAATATCATCGTCGCTGTCCATTTTTAACTTTTAATTTGTATTTTAAAAACAAAACACATTGCGAAACATTAAATTCACGCGTACGTGTATTGTCACAGTGAACTTGCCGCCATTAAAATCTAACCAATAAGAGCGCAGCTGCGCGCGCAGGGTCAATCAGGAGCGAGCGCGCGCTGTTCTTTTTTTATTTAATTGGCACAAGATCTTACCAAAGAGTTTTGTGTATGTAAGTTTAGTAGTTTCGACGAAGTTTTCACGTATAACCCAACTGTTTTCAAAAGCCAGCCTAATATCAAAATTTTATACAACTTGTATGAGGATTTTGACATAAGGCTCGCCAGGTTAATTGGTCGCGTTTTATTGATGTTATAATGAGATTTTACGATATCGATGTGGATATTATACCATCATGTGAAATTGCTTAAATTGAGTGTTTTGTTGTCTGCGCTATAACAGTAGTAATTATAAGTCAAGTATTGGAAACATAAGTAGAGTGTTACAACATTAGTGTAGATAAAGCAACAAATAATATTGAAATCATATTATTAATTACCTAGATACGCATGTCAGTTTAAAAAAATGTCTATTGAAGTCGGGTGGTTGGTGGTCGGCTGGGGGACAATTTTGTTTCATTTAAACTTTTATAGTTGTTCCATTATTTCCACTTTTTTATTGTAAAAGCCCCACCCGACTTCAGTAGACATTTTTTTAAACTGACATGCGTATCTAGGTAATTAATAATATGATTTCAATATTATTTATTGCTTTTTAGAGCTGTTTTTACTTTTTTATGTTTCCTGTTTTTTGAAGTCGGTTTTTTTTTTGTAAAAAAATATTTTATTTTATGATTTTTAGTGACGGGTAGACGTAGACCTAACAAAGATGCTTCTCGGATGAGGAAACGATGGCCTAGTAGGTAGTGGTATTCCTATGTAAAACTTCAATCTTAATTAGGCATTATTTTTATACGAACTAAACATATTGGCATATTGAACCGTATGAAGTAAGCCCAACAGAAGGTAACTGCTGTAAATCGTTGAGGAATTCTCTCGACTGTCTATGGTCTTCATCATCAGTCCTGAAATGACACTTATAACCCATATGGGTGCAAAGTTCTTATCAATAGAAATGAATTAAGACCAAACACAAGGTAGCTACTGTAAAACGTTAAGGAGTTCCCTTGACTGTCCTTCGTCTTCATCATCAGACCTGTAATGGCAGTCACAACCCATCTAGGTGTAAAGTTCTCATCAATACAAATTAACCAAGCCCAAACACCATGTATTGCTGTAAATCGTTGAGGAGTTCCCTCGACTGTCTTTCGGCTCCATCATCAGATCGACTCCAGACCTTTATTAAGTAGTAGTGCTTTCAAATACTTAATGAAAACATTAACAAACGCACTAGTCGCCCTTACAATTTTCGAAAGTTCCCCTCGATTTCTCTGGAATGCCATTATCAGATCCTGGTTTCCTTATCATGGTACCACCCTTGAATATCTCCTTTCCAACAAAAAAAGAATCATCAAAATCGGTTCATAAACGACGAAGTTATCCGCGAACACACATAAAAAAAAATATATATATATACGAGTCGAATTGAGTAACCTCCTCCTTTTTTGAAGTCGGTTAAAAAGCGAGAAATAAACAAAACTTTTAACAAAATAAAGCCGACTCAAAAAAATTTGACTGATAAAATTGCACTAAGAATTCAAAAATTAGTTTAGTTTGTTCAATTTACTAGCAATTAACCTTTATTATACTCAATCTTACCCCTCATATCCTTGGGGGAGGCCTTTGTCCAGCAGTGGACGTCTTTTGGCTGAGATGATGATGATGATGATGATGATGATACTCAATCTTATATTCTTAAAAACTATGCGACTGCCATATACTTAAGTTCACATCTAACAGAACACATTTTATGACAAACAAGCAAATACCAAATATTTACTTACTTGTAATTTACATAAAGAAAAAAATAAAAATAAATTTTTAGACTGCTTAAATAGACAATAATTTTATAAGGAAAATATATAGATACAATTATTGTTATTTTTGGAGTCGGTGCCAGCTAAGTTAACTTTAACATAAACATTTAACGACATAGTATTACTATATTAATCTTAATAGTACATTCAATCTTATGCATTAAATTTTGACTACAAACGCGGGCTGGCACCAGCTCCAAAAACTTCGTTGGCTGGCATCTGCACAATAACAATAATTGTACCTATATATTTTCCTAATAAAATGATTGTCTATAACACGGTGTTACAAAATACCACGTAAAAAATATAATAAATTATCAAAGCCAAAAATATTGTCAACCCTAGTAAGCTGTCATGTCAGGGAACCGGAGCATAGATTTTTTTTTTCTTTTAGTTGATGGCTTCGTGCGATTAGCACATTTAGCCAGTGTCAAAGTAATTTTTCGTACAAGTAATGCATAAATAAACAACAATTTCCATAAATGATGATGAATGATATTAGAAATGGGAAGTGAGAAATGATATACCCCTAACCCCTCGAGTATCTCAGTAAAGATGTGGGGCTTTACTAAGTCCTCACGCGAGCTTCTTGAGAGAATTTGAAAAGTGACGTTGCACTGTTTCGTTTCATTTGCCAACACTTATGCACACTCACGAACACTTAATGGTTAATAATCCACCATTATTTCACATTAATTTTCGACATAACACAAATTTTGGAAAATAAGACAAAACCGCAGACATGACGCTTCACTTTCCCGCCAAGAAGTCCGGAGCATAGATTATTTAACAGAGAGGCCTGCCTACCAATTTTAATAAAATAGTCAACTTTAATGGTTTTTCTGTTTTTCATCCACAAAGGTTCTATGACGTCATTATGCTTAAGTACTGGCTTCAAAAACGTCAAGAATGAAAAAATGTTATGTTGTCAATTTCAAATCTTATCGATATTGTACAATTGTTTCGTGTTTTTTCCATTTTTTTTCCAAAATGACGATGTTCTCTAACTCAGAATATTACGATATGATGTTATGCGTAGGCCATGAAGATAGCAATTTAAATCGTGCTCGCGAACTGTATCGGCAACGATTTATCGATGGAAGACCACCCGCTGAACAGCGACGGCTACCTTCGTACCAGTGTTTTCTCAACATATCAAGACGCCTACATTCCATAGGCTCTTTTCATCGGTCAACTAGAAGTGGACGTCCAAGCACAGTCGATGCCAGGGAGGCTGAATTAGTGTTATAGCATTTTGAAGAAGAGCCAACCACGAGTACGAGACGAGCCGGAGCAAGATTCGGTATGAACCATGTTGCAGTTTGGCGAATTCTTCGTGACGACAACCTATCGGTTGTAGGGGTATCCCCCTATCACTATCGCCGTACACAGGAGCTGATACCCTTCGATCATGCACCCAGGAGGAATTTCTGCGAGTGGTACCTCATGCAGTTAGAGGAGGACCCTAATTTCGTAAAGTATGTTATTTGGACGGATGAGGCAACACTCACGAGGTCAGGACTTTCAAATGTGCATAACGATCACGTTTGGGCTCGCGAGAATCCACACGCTTCACAGCGGGGCAGATTCCAACACTAGTGGCGGCTGAATGTGTGGACTGGCATTTATGACGGGCATGTCATTGGTCCCGTCATTTTGCCATCACGTCTGAACGGTGGCAACTACCTAACGTTTTTACAAACGGAATTCGAAGAGGCGATTGACGACTTTCCTGTGGCTGATAGGGATTACTTTGACAACCAAAGGAACATGGTGTTTCAGCACGATGGAGCTCCGGCTCATTTTGCTAGCGACGTGCGAGAGTATCTCAACGTTCGCTTTCCGCGTAGATGGATCGGCCGGGGGGTGACCGGTGCTATGGCCCGCTCGTACTCCGGACCTCACACCCTTGGACTTCCTCTTATGGGGTTATGATAAGGACAGAGTCTATTTCTCTGATTGCCCAGCGGTTTTCGAGATGGAGCAGCGTGTAAGATCGGTGTTCGCCTCAATAACACCGACGATGATGGTGCGAAATGCCACACAAGTCATATCCTGACGAGCGAGGTTGTGCATTGAGCAAGACGGAGCTCACTTTGAGCCGTTCCTGTAAATTTGACTTTCATTACGAAAAAGTAAGTGTTGTTAGTTTAGGTTTTTTCGTTAAGTTAGGTCTTTTAAAATCTTCCAAAACTCAACTAGTAATATCTATCTAATCGAATTCTGTACATTTTGTTAGTTTGTCTCTTTATCGTTCCACGAATTAGATAAAAATGTATATAAACATTCTGCATTCAAAATCAAAAACAAACATTCTCTTTAATTTTACTGAAATAGGGTTTGCACATCAATGCAAAAAATTATGGTTTTATTTTTTTTGGCGGTAAGTCATAAAGTGATAGTACGGTTCTCAAATATTGTAAATGGACTTGTTATAAGGCACCATTCAACCCTCTTTATATATCTTATAAGCAGTCAAAAAATTTTTTTTTTTAAGTGGATTGCAAGTAAATATTTGGTATTTGCTTGTTTGTCATAATATGTGTTCTGTTAGATGTGAAGTACCTATATGGCAGTCGCATAGTTTTTAAGAATATAAGGTTGAGTATAATAAAGGTTAATTGCAAGTAAATTGAACAAACTAAACTACGCAATTATTTTTTAATTTTTAGTGCAATTTTATCAGTCAAATTTTCGGGTTTTTTTTGTTAAATTTTTTAAATAATATTTCTCCTGATATATTTATTTGTTTCAAATGATTGTAACGAACAATAAAATAAAAAACAATAAAATAAATAAAATAGGTAGTTAGGTCATACAATAGGTATTTGTTGGGTAAAAGGTAAATAAAAGAGGTTAACCTTTTTATCTTAAATATCAATAACTCATTTCAGTACCTATTAGGTAAAACCAAAGAAAACACACAGTTCAATGAAAAGTTTGTTATTACCAGATTTATTATATTAACCTTATTTACATCACGCAATACATCTACACCATACTAAAGGTACTACAGTGTGCTGAATGCGAGTATCATTCACTTTTCGAATGAGTTGTCCTGAGAACCTAATATCTAGTCAAACCTAATTTAGGCTTTAAGGATACTATTAACCAATTTTGTACCCATATAATGTATTATTGCTAATAAATAAAAAAAACTACATTTCATATATTATTAGCTGACCCGGCGGACCTCGTACCGCTTTGACAGTTTCCATGACAACAAATCATATTGTATTGAAAAAAAAAAACAAAATCTAAAAAAATGTTTGGGGGACCACCCTTATCACTTTGGGGTATAAAAAACAGATTACGACCGATTGTCAGACCTACCGAATATATACATGTAAAATTTTATAAAAATCGATCGAGCCGTTTCGGAGGAGTATGGCAACTCACATAGGACACGAGAATTTTATATAATATAGATAATCTATGAATAGGAATAAGAATGAATAGGAATCTAGGAATGATCGAAGTAGTGATACCACACGGCAAACGTATTGAACATTCCAACAACATGGGGTCCTTTAGGTCTAAAGAAGCACCTTGTGAGTCGGCAAGGTGGGGATGGCTACCGAAGCACAATCCTGCACCACTAGCTGTCTTCGCATATGGGCTCCGCTTATGCTCATCATCAGGTATCTACCTGATGATGAACAGGAGTCATTTGCCTACATACTTATCGATAAAAAACAACGTGTAACGGCCCGCGGGCCATCTCCGGCCCGTGAATGATCAAAGTCCGGCCCGCGAGCGACCATGAAACATAAATTCAAATGCGTGTGTGTTCAGAAAGTGCATACCTATCAATATTTTTATTTCACAAATAATATATTTAAGCAAAAAATTCAATAGTCTGGCCCGCCATAGATTTTGTTAGTAAATATTGACACTCGAATGAAAAATTTTGCCCATCACTGATTGATAATAAACGGCTACGACTTGTTGAATATCATAATATTGTCCTATGCAAGTTATATGATTCCCTCTTTGGGAATAAAACTTTGAACCTGAATCGGAAGAGTAAAGTAATTAATTACTTACAGGCTAGATTCTAGCCTGTAAATAATATACAAATGCTAGCTAACAGTTTCCGCTTTTAAATTTCGATCCGGTATCCTTGTATTCGTAGAATCTTGTAGAAGTAGGAGACGGGGAGATACTTGGATGTTGTTATTCCCTCTAGAAACCTTTTAACGGATTGATAGGTGTAAATGTAACTTTTAGGAATCCACTCGGGATGTTGGTTCACTACGGCTTGAGAGACCTCTAATTTCTCGCCCCTTCAAAGTCTGATTACGCTGAGAAGGCAATCGTAGGCGACCAGCAAACTCTTCAATCAACAATCATCTAACGTGTAACTGTAACTATTATGAATTCTAGCTTTACGCTACTCGCTCGAATTGTGAATAAGACTCTCGCTAAGCACTCCGCTGGTGTAGGTACTATTTTCTCCTTGTCCTGTATCTAAGCGCCAAGACCGCCAGCAGGTGGAACACCAAATACAGCACGAAGAGCGCGGTGACGTCTGGCCATAGGTGTGAGCTCTCGAAGTCGTAGCGAGACAGCACCTCGTCTCCATTGCTGAGACAGGGCTTACCGGTGCTGTTCTGCAAACATGCTGGAACAAATGAAATTAATTATTTTTATCCCCTGTACTTCTTATGTCTAGGGAGACACAGTAGTTATAGTCCGTAGTTACAGGGGTAACTACGGATCCTGTAATGGGTTCACAGTGTCTATCTAGATCAGGGATGGGCAAACTACGGCCCGCGGGCCATCTCCGGCCCGTGAATGATCAAAGTGCAGCCCGCGACCATCAAGCAAAAATTCAAGTGCGTGTGTGTTTCAGAAAATGCATACCTATCAATTTTTTTTCACAAAAAAAAATTATTCATTGAAAAAATACAGCAAAAAATACAATAACCTGGCCCGCCATAGATTTTGTTAGTAAATATTGTCACGCGAATAAAAAAGTTGGCCCATCCCTGATTTAGATAAAAAAAAGTTTTATGTGAGTAAATTCGTAAAGTTTCCAATGTGTATTTGCTAACCCATTACAATGTTTTGAGTAACGGAGAGAAATAACTGAAGGAGAGTACTTATCATAAAAATTGGTAAAAATCTCTAAGTAATTTGTAAGGAATTATGCAGTAAAAGTATATTCGGAAGAGTTTGTTCTCAATATAAGTTTTCAAAATAAACGTTATCTACTTATTAATAATTTATAAGTGTTGACTAACCTATATCTTGGACGCCATCCCACTGTAGTATGCTCATAGCTTCGTTGGAATACATCAGCCATGACAGATGTCGGATCCAGGAGATGTACTTCGGTATTGAACTAAAAAGAGAAAACATTTTGAAATTTTGAAAAGAAAAAAATATCCACGAGCTGGTTTTGAACCCGCACTCTCTAAGATATCGGGTCAGGTGCCCTTCCAATTATGCTATCTTGACTCTGTCCATTTATTCACAACTTGCGTAAAATTATAATCATCATTAGCTCATTTTGTCTCCTCACTGCTGGGTCTTATCCCATCCGCCCAGCGCGGATATGTGGTTGTTAATGACTCCTAATGCAGCCGGGGTTAACGGTTTCGCGTGCCTTTCAAAGGATGTAAGAGCTCGAGATGATACATTTTCGGTCACTCATCCTATCTCAGGCTAAAGTTGCTGCTATGCTAAATGCTAAAATAATGCTATGAAAGTTGCTAAGAACAAATAACTTTAGCAATGCGAGCGAAACCCGCTCGCTGAAAGCAGCCTATAATAATGCCACCAAGTCCTGCAAAAGAGCTTACATTAGAGCGGATGCCCAGCGCGTTGCACGAGTCGGCCAAGAACTACTGACGCATCCTACGGGCAGCCGTAGCTACTGGCGTCTGGCCAAAGCCGTGCAATCGAACTTCTGCCAACCCTCGCTGCCACCATTGAGATGTCCTGACGGAACTTTAGCTCACAAGCCGCAGGAGAAAGTCGATCTCCTGGCCAAACTCTTTGCGGCTAACTCCCGAGTCGATGACTGCAATGCACAGCCACCTACTATTTCTCACTGTGGCCACACAATGCCCGATTCTAAAATCAGGCAGCGTGACGTCCGTGCGGAGCTGCAGTCAATCGATGTCCGGAAAGCTAATGGTCCTGATGGCATCCCTCCAATAGTCCTAAAAATGTGTGCAGCGGAGTTGTCCCCCGTGTTAACGCGCCTTTACCGTCTCTCGCTTTCTTCAGGTTGTGTGCCGGAATCTTGGAGAGAAGCTAATGTGCAACCGGTCCCCAAAAAAGGAGATCGGTCAGATCCATCGAATTACCGCCCCATAGCCGTAACTTCAGTTTTGTGCAAAGTAATGGAGCGCATTTTAAATAAACAACTTGTCCACTACCTAGAAGAACACTCCATAATTCACGATCGCCAATACGGGTTTCAGCCGAAACGGTCAACGGGTGATCTTCTAGCGTACGTTGCACATCTTTGGGGTGAGGCTATTGACAAGCGTGGTGAGTCGGTGGCTGTTAGCCTTGACATAGCCAAGGCTTTTGATCGGGTCTGGCACAAAGCTCTTCTCTCCAAGCTCCCGGCATACGGTCTGCCTGCTCAGTTCTGCAACTGGGTCGCTGGCTTCCTGCATGAGCGCAGAATCCGTGTTATATCTGATGGATGCGCTTCGCGGCTCATGTCAGTGAACGCTGGTGTCCCTCAGGGGTCCGTTCTATCCCCCACGCTGTTCCTTCTGCATATCAATGATATGCTTCCACTTGGAAATATTCATTGCTATGCAGATGATAGTACGGTCCATGGAGGATATAACGGTCACCCAGCGGCAGGGCGGGTCGAAACCGAAGTGAATCGAGTTAATCTTGTCATTGAGCTCAATCGGGTATTGGACCTCATATCTAATTGGGGCACCAATAATCTGGTTGAGTTCAATGCCAAGAAAACACAGGTGTGCGCGTTCACGGCAAAAAAGTCACCATTCCTTCCCCTTCCAACTCTTCAGGGTACATCTCTACGCCTGAAGAGCAGTATCAACATGCTCGGTATGACGATACGCTGCGATCTGAACCAAAGGGACTACATCGAAGCCGTGATCAAAACAGCCTCACGAAAACTCGGAATTCTGAACAGAGTGCGGCGATTCTTTCCGCCGGACCAGTTGTGCCTTTTGTACAAGACACAGGTACGGTCTTGCGTGGAGTATTGCTCGCACATCTGGGATGGTTCCGCTAAGTACCTTCTCGATGCCTTGGACAGATTGCAGCGTCGCGCAGAACGCATTATCGGCAATGCAGAAGTGGTAAATACTCTCGAATCTATGCAATTGCGTAGAGATGTTGCGTCACTCAGCGTGTTTTACCGCTTATACCATGGCGAGTGCTCTGAAGAGCTCTTTGACCTCATCTCACCTTCTCCCTTTCTTCATAGGAGTACACGTGCTGCTCTTCGGAGTCACCGATTCACTGTCTCAAATATCCCATCGCGCACAAAGAAATTTGGTGACTCGTTTTTTTGTCGCACCTCCAAAAGATGGAATAGTCTACCAGCACACGTTTTCCCTCCTTCCTATGATATGCGGTCCTTCAAGAGAGGCGTGAAGAAGCACCTTGTGGGCCGGCAGAGTGAAGTTGACTGATGCTACGTTTGTTTCCACGCTGCACCAGTTGTCTTCGCGTCTGGACTTTATTTCCACTTAACATCAGGTGGGATGGAGTCATTTGCCGAGCTAAGTATAAAAAAAAAAAACTGAGCTTGTTCATTACTGCGCCATCAGCTCCTCACGAAATATTGTATAGAATTGAAGCATATCGCTTAAAATTTGCCATAGATTTTTCGGTTTATTTTTATACAATAAACAAATTGGTTTAATTATTTCTCACCTTAGCCTAACGAAGAGTCCAGAAGTCATCATTAGCGAGTAGTCGAAGGGCACTAGGTACGCGATTGCAACTGGCATGGAGCCGAAGGCACACGAGAAAAAGGAACCTGAGAACAAAAGGATACTAATAATCACATCAAATTATCACAAACGCCACTCTGATATTTGCCTATCACTTTTATTATTATAGTTTAAGTAATATATTTTTAGTTTTATCCATTAAACATTTTAATTCAATTCTACTTGACTTCAGTAAAAAGTCAACCCTCAATAATTAATTATTAATGATTTTGAGTTATGTTTCACTGTTAATTATTAAAATGTTTAATGGATAAAACTAAAAATATATTACTTAAACTATAATAATAAAAGTGATAGGCAAATATCAGAAAAGAATGTGTAATTTCGGGGAGATCCACGAAGTTATTTTAAAATAACGTGGACGTAAGACGATATTACATACTATTATATCGTCTTACGTCCACGTTATTTTCCTGCGAAGGAGAAGTTAGATAGATAGATAAAACTCTTTATTGCACACACAGAAAAGTAAAAACAAACAGCGAAAAGTGTTTAATTTTAATAAAGCATGATTTCCAATTAAGGCCTTATCCATATTTAATGATAAAAATTAATGACATCGACCCTTGCCTGCATTTTCTGTTCCGATCTTGGTGTGATTCTAGGCCAAGATATACCATATCACGCCCGATCCGATCTGAACCCTTCGGAGAATCTAGCAGGGAACGGGGACATGCACTATTGCGTGTTGCGATTCCCTCTAGAATACCTCTGACGGTGTTTCCATCTAATAGTCCGGTGACGCTGAAAATACCGCCTGAGGCAATTTTTTTAATTTTTTTATGCCTTATTATTATTATTAGGCCTTTGACAGGGTTTGGCACGCGAGCCTTATAAGCAAGCTCCCATCATTTGGTCTTCCTGCTAGTTTTTGCGCTTGGATATCTGATTTCCTGAAGGGAAGATCGATACGCGTTGTCCTCGACGGCTACTCATCGGACCAAAAGGCTATCGATGCCGGTGTGCCTCAGGGATCGGTTCTATCCGCAACCCTATTCCTGCTTCATATAAACGACCTGCTTGTGCCCGGTACCTTGGGTACGCAGACGATAGCACCGTTGCGGATAGATACATGTCGAGTGCAGGGGCTGGCAGACAAGATGTCGACTCTTGTCGAGAGGCCATGGTAAGCCGCTTGAACGAAGCCCTCCAAGCAGTATCCGATTGGGGCGATGCCAATTTGGTCACATTCAACGCTGCCAAAACACAGGCTTGTTTGTTCTCAGCTAAGCGGAGCCCATTTCACCTGGCTCCGACTTTCCGGAATGTGACTGTAGCTATGACTGACAGCCTACAGCTCTTAGGTGTTGAGCTCTCGTCCAACCTCAACTTCGGGCAGTACATCGAGTCCAAAGCAAAGACTGCAGCTAAAAAACTGGGGGTTCTCTCTAAGGTCAGGCGGTACTTCACGCCAGAACAGCTGCTCCAACTTTATCAAGCACAAGTTCGGTCATGTATGGAGTACTGCTGCCACCTTTGGGATGGATCAGCCAAATACCATCTGGCTGCTTTGGACTCGATTGAAAAACGAGCTAAGAGACTCATTGGTGACCCTGCCCTGATAGAAGCTAAGCTGCAAAATCTAGAACATCGGCGTAGGGTGGCTCGTCTGTCGGTCTTCTACAGGATTTATTTTGGGGAGTGCGCGAAGGAGTTGCACGACCTAATCCCACCATCCACTTTCCGCTATCGGAGCGCGAGGCGCGAGTTCCATCCCTATGTTGTAGCCACCTTGTCGCACGAGCCGATTCGGTTCAACTTTCTTAGTGCGTACAGCTAGGGAATGGAACGCGCTGCCTGCGAATGTGTTCCCTGAAAGGTATAATCTGGACCTCTTCAAGGCTAGAGTGAATAGGCTATTTCTAGGCAGGCATGTTCCATCCTCGACCGCACCGTCACTTAACATCAGGTGAGGTGTAGTCAAATGCCTGCCTATAACCAATAAAAAAAAAATAAAAAAAAAAATATATGACAGCTCTTGACCTCGATCTCGCCTGATGGTGAGCGTAGATGAGGTCTACGGTGGAACGAGCTGCCCCTCAAGATGCCTATTAACTTTCGCCTTGAAGGCATTCAGGTTATAAGTTTTTGGGAACACAGACGATTGGCAGAGAATTCCACTTCAAGAAATCAGGAAGTTCTCCAAAAAAACCACATCACTTACCACACGCAATTGCGACGTTGAGCACCAGAATGGCGATGAAGACCGTGAACCCGAAGGCGTAGGCCGAGCTGCGCAGCCCCGCGATCCAGTACACTACCAGCGTAAACAGCGTCGGCTCGATCACCAGCCCTGGAAACTGGATGCAGGGTGAGATTAGGAATTGATGGACCTGTTGGCCTTTACACCCCGAGTTTCTATTTTCGTCTTTCCTAAATTCATATTAATTAGTTATATTTGGTGTGGGTCATTAGTCATCATTACTCATAAGCGAATGCCGAATAGATTATTTTAGGATACAAGTTTCAGTAACTTCATAGACTGTTGACATATAATAAGTTTTTTCCAAGTAATTAAATGTATTCTCAATTGTAGGCGGTAAGAAATTTCTTACACATAGTATGTCTTTCTGGCGACAGGGAACTTGGTTTCTATAGTGTATACGAGAGTTGTGATTAAGCAAATACCTATCAATTGTAGCGATGATCTGATTTCAATAATTGAGCCGTTGCCGAAGCCAGTGCGTGTGCTGACGATAGATAGGCAGCACTGGCAGGATCCCCTTGCAATATTGGAAGAGATTTAATAAAAGCGAGTGTTGTAACTGAACTATTGTTTAATACGTACGAGGTTAAAGTTAATAAGAGGTGAGGTGATTCACACATGACATGCTTACCTACCAGTTAAAGTAATTAAAGGAAACCACTCACCAAAGCAATCATCCTCGCGATGTAATACATGGGCGTGGAGTACAAGCCGGCCTTCAGCTCGCGGCTGAACAGTGGGAACTCCTCAGGGAACATGTGAAGCACCGAGTACATCGGGCTGAAGGTGTTCTCGGCGATAATGATGAAGAGGGCGCCTTGAACGTTTTGCACGCCCGTCTGGGTGAGCCGGGCTGTACCCAGGAAGCAGAGACCAGCGGTCAGAGCTATAGCCTGCGAAAAAAACGTTCAATTAAAGCATCGGTAGCCGAGCTGGATTCTCGGATGGAATGCGAGAAATCCCCAAAGCCACGTTCCTAATTTCCTAGGCCTATAAACTTTTCTCTAAAACAAACATATAAGATTTCTGGTAGGGTTTTCAGGACTTTTATTATGTGTTAGCTGCTGTAAATATTATGATATTTTATAGGCTTAAATACTTATTAATGGGGCAGGATTTGACCACAATCTCGCTTAAAGCGAAAGAAAAGAATGTGTTATATAACTACTCTGAGCTAGAGTCACAAATAAATATTTTTTAACAAAATGTTTAACAAAGAGGACATCCGGAAAAGACTTGAAGCGTTCGAAATGTTAAAGTCACACATAGTCTTTTTCAAGCGAATGGCGAAAAAGGTAGAGCTGGTATGCACCATCAAGCAACGGAAGGTTGCCTACTTGGGTCATGTTCTGCGTAACGAAAGAAACCAGATCTTACGTACCGTGTCTATGATGTTAGCTATCTAGTCATGCGAGGTTTTTGATGTTTTTTCAAATAACCCTGTATATTTTTTATGTTTTAATTTGTTTTTTAAGAGAGTGTGCCTTGCACTTAGTTTAAGGTTGATACTGAAAAAATCATGGATTATACTAAAGTTCTTTAGTTTTCTATATGTATAGAAGTGGACACAATCAAGTCCGATCATCGATCGAGAGTATAATAGTAGTAGTAACTATGATATAATTAACACGATTTTTTCCAACGATCAAAAAAAACAAATTCCATTTAATTAAACTTAATTATTCTTGTAATTATTCTGTTAACTACCTATAAAAATCTGCCTGTCGTTTCAAATTGTCATACCCAACAGGTTTCATATGTACTAGACCCACCTGTAACACCTTACTTACTATGATTGGCAATAAATCTATTGTATTGTATTGTATTGTATCATAAAATTTATACTCCTAGCGCTACTAATAGTAATAAGGAAACAAATGGCAAGTGCCAAACCAATTAATCTTGTCTATGGCTAGTGAAATATTGAGAGGATCGATCGTCCCAAAAAATGTAATTCAACAGCTATATAATCTGTGTTAGCGCACGTTTCCATTCTAAGATTGATATATGCCGCTTTTATGAATAAACATCGAACTTTTATTAAATATATCGAACAACAAATAACAAGAAAAGAATCCACCTTTTGTAATATTTAACTACACTGGCCTGCAAAACTAAGTACTACACTTTTAATATTTTTTTTTCTAAACTATAGAAGTTAGAGATTTTAAATAAAAAACGTTTTGCAGCAATTTTTATCAGCTTTCTTTGAAACTAAAGTAAATTATACATTAGTAACATTTTTCCTTTTTGTTTCGAAAGTATATCTTGTGTACTTAAAAAGTTATTGCAATTTTAAAAGTGTGATACTTAATTTTGCAGGCCAGTGTAGATTCCAATTTTTATTTAGACGTTGTAAGTAAGTAAATAGCATAGGACTGTCCCATTGCTTGGCAAAGGCCTCCATCATCGAGTAAGTTAATAGCAACTAAAGTACCATGATAAAATTGATATCATAATATACTACAATCATTAATTTTGAATAACAATAATAATGTATTTATTTATTAACGACATGTTTTACTTTATACAAACGATTGTATAAAAAAATTAAATTTATAGTACCTACATAAGTTATCTATACTCCCTCTGTTTGCTATGCCCTTACTGTTCTGTGCTTACGGGACACTACATTGTTTATTTTAACACCTTTTGTACCTATTTATTTAATGACTATGACCATGATGACCAATGAGGCATCATCATCAGCTCATTTTATGTGCCCACTGCTGGGGCACGAGCCTTCCCTATGGATGGATAGGGAGAACAGGCCATAAACCACCACGCGGGCCCAGTGCGGATTGGTGGTTGTTAACGACTGCTAATGCAGCCGGGACCAACGGCTTTACGTGCCTTCCGAAGCACGGAGGAGCTCGAGATGATAAAGTTTTGGTCACCGGCCTTTGTGAAAGTTGCTTAACCTCAGCACTCGCAGACCGGGTGCGTTAACCACTGGGCCATCGAGCTCCTCTGAATCCTCTTTTGAATTTGAATATGAATTTGTACGAATCGTAAGATGAGGATATCGAACAGAATTTTCAACATCATTTATTATCCTTATTTAGCTAAGAGAAAGTTTGTGGCAATGTTAAATTCACTAGAGAGAGAGAGAGACGGAGAGATAGAGAAGTATTTTTTTTTCTTCGAAATTTTAATTCTGGTTAACTTTTAAAGTATTTTAATAATTTACATTCTTTATTATTAGATTTAAGTTTACCTTATCTTATTTATTGGTTGCAACTAAATTATACTGTAAACGTATATTTTTAAACCTAGTCCATAAGTTCATACACTTATTACCGTATAAACTTGTATAACATGATATTATCGATGGTGTACCTATCATATCAAATAAATTAATTATTAAATACGAGATATCCATACAGTACGACGTACTGTAAATCATAGTAAATAACTAATTAAAACTATTGCTAAAAACGTGTTTCTCTATTCACAGCAAGATTTATATTCCAACGTGTCGTTATAAGTCATTATGTGTCGCGCGTTATTAGTAATTAAACGTAGATAGTAATCAATTAAAGTTCACAGCTTTAATTACTATATTACTAATGATGTTTCAGTGTTTTAAATTAATATGTGTGATGTATTGTAACCAAATAAAGATTTTTTCTATTACCATTTATTAAATGTTTATTTTAAAATTATACCTGACATAACAATATATTAACGAATAAATAATAGAAAAATCAAAAATGAATAAACAACAACAAAAACAAATCAAATAACCCTCCCCACGTTATTCCAGGTGCAAAGGTACGACGAACACAACAACAAATAAGTCAGCCAAATCCTTAGAGCATTAAACCAACTGCTCTAAGGCCAAATCGGTCGAGCCGTTCTCAAATGATGCTCCGTCATATGCCAATTGATTTTTATTAACATGGTAGATAAAACAATTTAAAGCTATAATGTCAAAGCCGCGGGCAAATGACACATTTTACAGACATTATTTTACTACATGCTCAGGTATACCTTAGCTGTGGAACTCGGTGCATTTATGGTCCTAACCTATTTAGAAGCAGAGGGGATTGTACTCTTTTCTTTGAGCTGTTTGTGGCTGGACAAGGGAAGGGAAGGAGAGTACTACAAAACCTGGGGTCACGCCTGGTCTTAGTGTATGGGTAGGGTAAGACAGCATTTGCACTATAGTAAAAAAATATAACTAAGTATCTATTCCGTTTTAAAGGCATTCAGTCAGGCTTACTGACGCTGCTACTTATATACTCATATAGTTCCACAGGCTATATGGTCTGTGTATAGTTCTCACCAGACACGATTTAGGAATGATTAGATACTCACTAGTTTCTGTAATATCCTTATGAATTGTACTCTTGGATCCCTGATGATGATCATGATATATCGGTAAACCAGCCATCCGATTTTTGTGAAGAAGAAAGGCGCTCTGAAGGTGTCTTGGTTCACTCTTTTTGGTGCCTGAAACAGACAAACTAATAAATATTTCACGCAAATAACATCTTTATCTAAGGATTTAACGTGTATACAAAAATATCCTACGACCTTGTTCCTAAAATCCTTTAACTTATCTCTAGATAATGAGGCCATATGATGTGCGAACTAGGGCACTCCGAATCACAAAAATATTTGCATACCAGCTTTAATTTAGTGAAAGGTGATTGTGAAAAGATTTTTGTCAAGAAAGAGTTATATCATAGATAAAGACTCGGTGACTGAGTGGCAAACCGCTCAGCCTGATACCGTAGGTCCTAGGTTTGACTAAGACAGGCAAAGCATGTCAGTGACATTTTAAATGCACAGTGCACAGCTAAAAAGTAACTTTAAAAATGTCTACAATCGATTCAGTAGCTGTGATTCTTAAAAAAATAACTTTTAGGGTGTAGTGGAGTCATAAAATGAGCTAATGATGATGAACGGCTAACTGACCCTTACTATGAGCTCATAAGAATATCCCGATCCCGTTCGAACCCCTCGGAGAATCTTGTAGGAAACGAGGACCCGCACTAGTGAGTGATGCCATTTCCTCTAAAATCTTCTGATGAAGCTTCGATTCACACGACTTGAGGATTCCTTTAAGTTCCTTGCCGCCCCCAAAAATATCCGGTGACGCTGAAATGCCGATTGAGATTGCCGATTCAAAAAATAAAAAAAAATCTGTTCTGGTCGTGGGCCGTGTGGTGTGTCAATTCATATTTGTTTACTTTAAGGTTTGATAGACTGCAACGCACCATTATTTTTTAGGCATGACTTCCAATTTTCACTTTTTATTATTACTTTTTGTTTTTGTAAATATGTACATTCAGACATTTGCGAATCAGCAATCTATTAATAGGCCATCCATCCACCTACCATCCATCTTCATACATTTCATAATTACAAAAACATTGCAGTAAAACTACTATAAAGACCCAACGTTGGTCGACATTGTCCAAGCAGTTGATGATCTGATACTTTGAACTGCTTACTGACCTGGTCAACATTGTCCATGAGGTGGAACTCCAACTGGATCTCCATGTCCAATTCCTTAGCCGCGTCGCTGACGGCGAACCGGTCGCAGATGCTCTTGACCGCTTGCCGTGATGCCGCCTCTGAGCCAGGAGTCATCGCAAGGACCTTGATGAAGTAGTCCGTAGGGTTGTACGTCAGCGGACAGTGGTAGCCGAGGCTGCAGCCAAGATAACAGTTAAATATTTTCATGCCGGTTCTTCTCAGTACAAGATGTCCTTGACTAACAAACCGACGATTGCGGCTCAGACTCGCGATGACGTAGTCTTATGCATCTTCCGCAGAAAAAAATATTAAGGGTGCGCCGACAAAAAAATGCCAAAAATGCAGTTACGGTTAAGTAGATATAATTGAAAATACTATCGTATTTAATGAACAAAATATATATTTAGTATCATAGGGAACGTGTTTACAATTTGTCAGAACCATAAATTCATAACACGCTATAGTTTTTTCTACAATATCATTTAAAGTTGGGCAAAAATCATGAAAACGAGTGGCGGCGTTTAGTAGATTTCTTATAGTTTATCTAAATTATTGTACCTCTGATGTTGTCTAAACAATCATCAATGGATAAACTACAAATTGCTAGACTACATTTTCGAATCATCAAGTGGTTATTTAAATAATTATTTTTTATTATGCACCTTAAATTCCCCATACAAAATTAGTATGGCCGCGTGGCATCAAATAAATATGGACGACGACATTTCAAATAAAACATATGACACTTGTCACTTACGGACGGCGCACCCTTAAGGGAGTAACTAAGTAGGAAGTAACAGCTAGTACCTAAATAATTAGCATTATAAATAATATGTCTCTGTTTGGCAAAGGCCTCAATTAGATAAAATGGGGAAATGGTTACAAAATTAAAGTTTGTAGTGCATGCACAAGGTCTTGATTGAAGTCAAGTGAAAGGGCCTCTTAACAGTATGCATAAGAATAAAAGTATGTCCTTTTGAATGCACATTATTTGAAAAGAGCATTATTGTTAGATTCAAACAACTTTAAACCAGTTGTTGAATAAAAATACTCAGAACGAAACTAATATTCTGACCTTAAAATTTTAATAAAAACATAACTCTTTCATTATGAATCTAGTGATTTAAAAGTTTATGCGTAACCGAGTTTTATTTTCTTCATATCATAGTTAGCTTGATGTTTTGTATGTCGACACATCGTGGTACAATTCGAGATGATCCATTCTTAGAAGCGAGGATGTCCTATTGGGGTCACCGAGTGCACTGCCCCAGATGATTCCCGCGATCAAACACAATTGCATTCCATCTATATTGAGTTAGTGAGCTGCTTCTAGTTTATTCTAATGAATCTTTGATTACTAGTGGGCCGTGTAATGTGTCTATTCATATTAGTATGCCTTTAAGGTTTGATAGACTGAAACGCACCACAATTTTTTAGGCATGACTTCCAAATTTCACTTTTTATTATTACTTTTTGTTTTTGTATACATTATTACATATTTACATATTTATGTACATTTAAACATCTGCGAATCAGCAATCTATTAATAGGCCATCCAGCCATTTACTATCCATCTCCATAACATTTTTAGCATCCACTTAACTTACTTACTGGCTTTTGCTACGGATCAGAAAAATACTTCTCCACGATACGGTCAACCCTCGCCTTCAAAGACACCCTCGCCGTTGATACCTGACTATTAACGCCCAGAGGAATTTATTAACGTATGAAGACACGCTAGTATGATGCCTACACCTCGATATTATGGTACGAAAAAACGAACCAGTAAGGGTATCCCATAAACCCGTTACGCTGTTAATCATAAATCATATGCATCATTAAGCATATGCCGTCATCAGCAACTCTTTTACAGTTGAGTACAAGCACTGCGCACGCTGTAATGACTTTTAGCATGATTATAATAGCTTTCAAACACCTGCTAGAGGATCACTCTAAAATTAGTAAAGGATTTAAGCATTTTACCTTTCAAAAAAGTTTAAAGCACCCGAAGCGTTTCCAGCAAACGCCACTCTGCCCTCAGCCAGTAGCACCAGTCGATCGAACAGCGCCATCAGCTCAGACGAAGGCTGGTGGATGGTGCAGATGACGGTCTTCCCCTGTGCTGCGCTGGCCCGGAGCATGGACATCAGCTTCTGCGCCGAGGAGGAATCCAGCCCAGTGGTTGGCTCGTCGCAGAACAGGAGCCCTGGGTCTGTTAGTAACTGTGGAATTCTTGAAACTGTTAAGTCTTTGCTATGATGAAATACGAGTACCATAGTGTAGGTATGTGAAAAATAATTAGGTTCTTCTTTGAGTTTCGAAATTGTACACCAAACATAAACTAGAAAGTCAAACACATCACTACTAAAGCGTAATAATATACGCCCTAGCTGACAAAACTCCCAAGTAGGTACTTACTCTATACACAAACAACACAATTACGCACTACACAATACTGTGTAGCTTTGTTACGACGTTACCGAGTTTTACTCTAGTAGGTACTTTGCCATAACAATGATTAGCAACTAAAGTACAAATTGAAGAATCAAATTGTAGAGTACAGTTAAAATTCTTGGTTTCCCATTTTTAGTGGCTCCTTTACTGTTCGTATCTCCTATCAGACAAGCGTTACATTCTCCTTAGAATGACAGAAGAACATAATTTACGAAGGTTTGTAAAGAAATATGATAGGTTCTTACCTCGGTAGCAAAAGCCAGCCTCTTCCTCTCGCCACCAGAGAGTGTCTTGTGGCCGTCCAGACCCCCGATGCGGGTATACCGGGCCCTATAAAGGGCTAATTGTCTTAGTAGCTGGTTGACTCGTCTCTTGCGCGCGAGTGAGGAGGTTCGCCGGTCCATGCGAAGCCGTGCCTAGAATAATATATATACTTTTTATTATCTTACGATAAGGTCGAAGGTGGAAGCGCACTTCACCCCGAATCCTCAACTACTGAGGCACTGGCTATCTTATCTCCAACTGCCGGAACACAACAATGCTACATACATTGATGTTATGACGACATTTGAAGATAAGAGGGTGGTGCTAGCAACAAACAAACAAGCCCTACTACTACCAACCAAACCGAGTACACAAACATGTACCCGCTAAGAATCGAACCCGGGACTTCTGGGTCTAAACCGGTGGTCTTAACCACTAGTCTACAGAGGCGGTTATTAGTCTATAAAAGCCACACAGCTGGGCTCAGGTCTACTCAAAGTTGGATCAGAACTGACCAGCCCCGCGACCGCCTAACCGATCGCTTTGACTACGCGTATAGTTTATGATGTCATCTTGCCACCTCGCACCGCCTATGAAAGCAATATCAAAGCTAAAGGCATAAAAATTTCGATATTGCTTTCATAGGCGGCACGAAACGACAAGATGACGTCATAAACAACACACGAAGTTAAAGCGATCGGTTAGACGGTTGGGCAACTGGTTCAGTAGGACCCTACGTCACTCATTTTTTTGTAAGTTGGTGAGTGTTGCGAATTTGCAATAGGTACCTACTAAAATTTCTCAGTTAACACTTATGATCGTAGCTTAGATTATGTACATGTAGATATATCTAAGGAACGACGACGTCGATGCACTGATATTTAAGTCGATATTAAAATTCAGTAAAACTTTTTTTAGTTAATTTTAATTAACTCTTTAAAAATCAAGTTATTTGAAACATAGAATTTTCTTATTATCGTGAAAACGGAGTTCTATAACAAAAAATATTCCATAGAACCCACACTATTAACTTCGCGGCCGGGTTTATTTCCCGGATGCGTATGAAAATTTTGAAATATTTAAATGAACAGTTCACTTAACTTTAAGATCAACGAATATAGTTGCACAGAACAAATTTCCCTATCCCTAAAAGTTTCGTACTTTCTTATTGTACGTATGTGCGAGTTGACGACACAAATAATAAGTAAAATCAAATTAAAGGTGCCATCTCGCACATTAGTGCCAGTTTAAAGTGTGCGAGTTGACGAATAACTCTATTGACCTATTTATATTGCTCACCCTATCTGTACACAGGCATAGCAACGTGTGGCAAAAATTATATAATAAAGATGGGCCCTAAATCCGAACAGGCGATTCTACTCTATCAAGGCCACGATTTGATTAATTTATGTATCCATTTGTCATCGTTACTTGACGCGTATGATGGCTAGGCCTCTTCTAAGAACCAGTTTAACAAATTGATGTTACTATATCAACTAGAGTTCGCTGCTTTTCCCGCGCGTATTCGGTAGGTCAAAGAAAGATAATAAAACAAGTAAGACTATGTATACATAATGAGTTATGGATAATTCAAAATAAAACTTTTAATAATTAAAAAAATTGCTCGCTTTTTCTGATAAATCTCGATTAGGTTACCGTGTAAGGCATGTAGGTATGTTGTTTTTAAGTTTGTTTTAAATAAATAACTAGTTATGTAAAAAAAGCAAGCCTACTTGTTATTTAAACTGGTTTCCTCTTTTTGTTTACGTATTTTCAGTGTACGTCACGTGTTGTCATGTGTATTTTTTCCATCATCATGGTTGTTTCCAGAAGCCTAAACCAGATGGTACTAACGTTTGATATACGGATCATAGATAAAACAAAATCAAATTTTACACAAAATGTAAATTATTTTATTTTGTTCAATGATACGTATATCAAACGTTAGTAACATCTATGGGTTAAATCTGTCTTATCATCACAAAGTGCGAGGTTTCTTCACAATTCTATTGAGTTAACTTAAAATAGTAAATATATTAAAGTAGCACCAGCAAACATTAGTAACGAATTTTTAAAGCTTACTAATTATTTTAACTAAACTTAAATCGTGATAGTGATTTAAGTTTAGTAATATAATATTAATGTTTAAAAAATCATTTTAATAGCATGTAGGGATTCTACATGTTCATCACACTAATATTTTAAATGCGGAAGTTTGTGTGTATGTATATGAGTGTATATTTGTTGCTTCTTCACGCTGCAGCGGATGAATAGATTTGGATGAAATTCGGCATACAAATAGTTTATAACCTGGATTAAAACATATGACTTTTTATTCCGATATTCCCACGGGAACGGGAACCACGCGGGTGGAACCGCGAGCGGCCGCTAGTATCTATATAAATGTATTTTAATCTACATTCTTGTCTAAATTTATTTACTATATAATATTACAAAAATCCTTTTACTTTAACCGGTTAGATGTGCCACACCAAGCCATTATATAATAAAAAAATTATAAAAGGGTAGCTAAAAGCTACGTGGACTTCATATAAGGATAGTCAGTGTGATTCTTTTTTATACCTTATGGTAAGCTCTTAGCCATTATCAACTCACCTGATGTTAAGCGATGATAAATTCAAATTCCTCAACCACTGAACATTGATTGATCGCGACATATTTGTTTGTTTGAGGATTCGATTGAGTCGAGTCGATTGTTTGAGGTTGGTAGCTAGCCAGGCAGGCATAAAAGAAGCCTTACCACTAACCAAACCCTCCGCTAGAAATCGACCCCTGGGCCTCTGGCTTTGAGACCGGTAGTCATAGATCGATAAATAGAAATGGAAATGGAAATGGAAATAGAAATAGAAATATTATTACAAATATCACCATACAGTACATTGCAAAATAAAACTTGAAATTTTTCTAAAATAGAGAGACATGGCACATATAAATACATATAATTGGCTCTTACCATAATGGAGAGGTGTTCTATAACTGTGAGGTTGTCCACGAAGAGCTCGTCCTGATGCATGTAGCCACTCTCCTTGTGCATGAAGTCCCCCGCAGGGAGGCCGTTCATGGCTATCTCACCGTCCACCACCGTTCCCACTGGAGGATAAGGATTATTTATCATCAGCCCATTCACCAGCTCTTTTACGTCCCCACTGATGGGGCACGAGCCTTCCCTATGGATGGATAGGGAGAAAGGGCCATAAACCACCACGCGGACCCTGTGCGAATCGGTGGTTGTTGTTTGTTAACGACTGCTAATGCAGCCGGGACCAACGGCTTTAATCAATGCGCCATCGAGCTCCTCTATCGATCGACCGATAAAAACGTGAGTGATCGTGGCGTAACCTTTTTTTCTACTTATGGGCCGCCCTATGTTCTGTATTATGTGGAGTCTTGAGGGATGTTGTTGTGGAGTTAGATAAAAGTCATCTTGGTTTCACAAATTTATTGTCACACGTTAAGTGTTAAATAATGAATGCCTCGCTCTATGCTAATACAATATATCTTATTATAAGTAAATATGGGTCAACCAATGTGCGTCACTATGTCGCGGCGCGTAACGTGTAGTCACAGTGCAAGTGTTGATAAATGCACATACTACACCTCCTCCTTAAGTCCGACACACCCCCCGGATAATAAAAGAAAAAAAAATTGTATAACGCAGATCGATTGACCACTAATTAAACTAAAATACATTTTTTTTTAATAATCCATTTAACTACTTATCTAGTCTAAACAGTGTATAACTTATTAACTATTAAAAAACTTTGTCATATTCTTATGTACTAAATATTCTTTATTATCTTTAACAATCTTAACATTAGGTGTACATTCTTCAATTACAACATATGGTCCTGTATAAATTCTATCCAACTTATTGCCTATTTGATTTTTTAATAAAATCATGTCTCCTGGTTTATACGATACAGGACAGGATTTCTTATCATAACTTATTTTTCTAAGATTTTTACTTTGTAATAAGTTGTTGCGAGCGTCACACTGAGCTCTTTGAAGTCTATATTTTAATTGCAATGGATAGTTATCATCATTGTATAACGGTTCAACGGAGCCTTGTAAGTTACTAGGTAAGTTACACAGTTTTCCAAAGACTAATTCAAAAGGAGTGTATTGTGTCTCTGAGTGTACCGTGGTGTTAAAAGAAAAACACCAATAGGGTAACCAACTACTCCAATCGGTCTTATTATTCTCACATTGAATTCTAAGATAGGCTCCTAGACTTTTATGTGTATTTTCTAAACCACCGAGGGTTTCATGGTGATATGCCGTTGAGTTAAGTTTAGTGATATTTAGAAGTTTGCATACTTCACTCATGACGAAAGACATAAATTCCGTTCCGCGATCAGTCAAGATTTCTCTAGGAACTCCATAGCGTAAGATAAAATTATTTACAAATAATCTAGCTACAGATTCCGTATCTTTCTTTTCTAAAGGGTACGCTTCTACGTATTTCGTAAGATCGCACTGTAATGTTAAAATATACTTAAAATTATAATTATCCATATCTAAGGGGCCCATTAAATCTAAACTAACTCTTTCGAACGCTGTAGTAGCCGTCGACGTCACTACTAAGGGTTCTCTAACATTTCTATTTGAATGTTTCTGAATTTGGCAAGGTTTACATTTTTTAACATAATCTATGACGTCATTGCTCATACCTGGCCAAAAATAATATTTTTTAATGTTATTTAACATTCTATTTACCCCGGCATGGCCACTAGAAGGTAAAAGATGGAAGTCATTTAATATCACTATCATAGTTTCCCTGTCGGTTACTCTCTCTACGTCTTTAATTACGAGTAACCGTGGTATTGTGCCTTTTAATTTTTTCATTTCGCTTATTAAAGTTTCTATAATATTTCCACGATTTTTCTTCTTTATAATAACGAGCTCGTTTACATTTACATCTATGCAAAATGACTGTAATTCTCTCGCTAACACACTTACGGTCGATAGCGATCGAGATATTACGTACATAGTTAACATATGTGGCACATAAATTATATTTTCTTGTTGACTAATTAAGCTATCGCTTTTGAACTCGTTGTACTGTGTACAAAATTTTAATTCTACGCTGTCTTTTGGTCGTTTTAGAATCTCTACAACTTTAGGTTGATCAGGCCTAAAATTAGCAGGGGTTCCAGACGTCAAGTCAGTGCAGGTGTCTTTATTTTTATCGAATTGCTTACGAACTTGGGCTCTGGTCATGACCGATACTACATGTTCTCTCATTTCTTTTAAATCTGAAGAAGACAACGGTAAACGACTTAATGCGTCTGCAGCTGCATTATGCCGTCCCGGGACGTACTCTATGTCGAAGTCATATTCTTCTAAATAAAGTCTGAATTTTGTTAATCGACTTGAAGGATCAGTCATACCAAATAAATAAATTAGCGGCTTATGGTCGGTTTTAATTATAAATTTCTTACCATATAGATAAGGTCTAAAATGTCTTATCGCCCATACTATTGCCAAGAGCTCTAACTCGATAACAGGGTATCTTGTTTCAGCCGGCTTCAAGTTACGACTCGCATAAGCTACTACTTTACCATTACTATTAGACAATACGGCGCCAAGCCCTATCTTAGAAGCGTCCGTACTAAGTATAAAAGTGTTGTTAGGAGAAAAGTCGGGATAATCTAAAACTGGCGGGTTTATGAGATGATTTTTAAGAGTTTGAAACGCTAATTCGCATTCTGATGTCCATACGAAAGGAATATCTTTTTTTGAAAATTCATTTAATGGATAGGCTATATCTGCAAATGTAGATATAAAACGTCTATAATAATCAGCAAATGCTACAAATCTCTTTACTTCGTCAGCGTTGGTTGGTCTTGGGTATGTTTTGATTTTATCTATTTTTGATGGATCGGGGTAAATTCCATCGGAAGTAATTTTATGGCCGAGATACATAATTTCTTTGCGTAAAAACTCACATTTTAAAGGATTTAGTTTTAAATTTACTTCTCGAAACCGTTCTAAGATGCTAATTAGGTTTTTATTATGTTTTTCCATAGAATTTCCAATTGCTATACAGTCATCTAAATAAATAAAACATTTTTTATAGTTAAGACCTGCCATAGCGATTGTCATTAACCTTGAAAATACACTAGGTGACGTCTTAAGTCCCATTGGACAACGTTTTAATTGATACATTTTGTCAACCGTAAACGCAGTGTACTTTCTCGATTTCTTATCTAATGCCAGTTGGTAATAACTTTGGGACAAATCTAACTTAGAAAAATAAATGTTACCAGCAAGTGATTCTAATATTTCCGAGATATTTGGCAATGGGAACTTGTCGTCCAGAACCCTATTGTTTAATTGACGATAATCGATGACGAGTCTCCATTTTTTATTGCCGGTTTTATCTGCCTTCTTAGGGACTAGCAAGACAGGACTCGACCACTCCGACGTGGTCTCCTCGATGATGTCATTTTCAAGCATTTCTTGGATTTGCTTATTCACCTCACTACGTAATGCTTGAGGCGTGCGATAAGGTTTGACATACACTGGGCTAGAGTCACTCTTTAATTTAATTGAATGTTCCATCAAGTTTGTCGTTGAAAGTTTATCTCCCGGTAGATGAAATACGTCAGCGTACTTTGCGCATATGTTTTCTATGCTGATCTGTTCCTCTTTATTTAAGTAGGATGTAAGATCTAGTAAATTAAATAAAGTTTTTACTCTATCAGTAGAAATATCACGTCTTTCAAAGGAACACAAGTCAAATTGATTTAACTGATAAATTTCTATATCGGACGAGTTAATGTTAACTGCCGTATCACTAGTGTTCAATATTCTAACTTTAATTAATCCGTTAGCCGGTCTTGAAACTACTCCAGCTAAAAAGACTCCTTGAGATATCTCACTGGCCAAAATAACACAGTCTTCACAGAGCGTAGTGGGAATGTGTTTGATAACTTCGCACCGTGGTGGAATAGTAAAACAATATTTATTTACACCCTGTATATCAATTACTACCGATTTACCTTGGTATTCTAAACTTAAAGTAGCGTTCTTATAGTTGATAATCGCATTGTACCTATTGAAAAAATTTTGGCCTAATATGCCTTCAGCGGTACACGACAAGTTTTTAAATACATAAAACTTCTGATTAAATACTACTCCATTCAGAAATAAACTTAAATAAATGTATCCCTCAGATTCTAACATTCCGCTAACACCTTTGATAGTTATAACGTGTTTATGAATGTTATTCAATAATTCGCTATTTTTAACTAACCATTCGTATTTTACTACACATAAACTAGCTCCACTATCTACTAATAATCTAATTTCTCTGTTATTATCTACTTTACAATTAACTACACAGTAATTATTATAACTATAAATAGAATGACGCAATTTAGGATCGAAAAAACTGATTTTCATTGAAGTGACTACGTGAAGTGGACATTGTACCTGAACTTAAGTCACCGCGCTCGGCGCCAACAGCATGCTGAACGCGCGGTGCGCGTGAGCGCGTCGGGGCACTCGAATGCTGAAAATGCACATTCTTTCTATGTGCAGAATTAGCCATTGAAGTTCGCTGGCCTTTATTTACGTTATTTTGTACATTATTATTATATCTATTTTGATGTGATCGATTAAAGTTAAAATTATTTTTTGGATTTGAGTAAAAATAATTAGATTTTTGAAAATTGTTATTTCTATTGTTATTTGCATAGTACCTACCTGTTGGCCTTAGATGCATCGCTTGCTCCTGAGACTGGGATGCTGACACCTGTTCGTCTACTGCTGTCCTGATTGCTTCAGGCAGTGATGTGAACTGTCGTGAGGCTATAATAGTACTTAGCCTTGGGTTCGTCAAGCCATCGGCAAAACGTTTAATGGCAGACTTCTCGTTAATTGGACGCAGAACCTCAAATTTGGAATCGTCCTCATCAGCTTGAGCTAAAGTTAGATTAACAAACAGCTCCTCTAACTCAGAACCAAAATTTTCTATTGACCTACGCCCTTGCTTAGCATTATACAACTGATATTGGATAGCATCAGCTGACCTTTTGGGAAGTAAATATTTTTTAATGTCGCTCACTAAGGTCTCTACATCAGTGTAGTTCGCCTTTAACCTTAGCTTGGCACTAGCAGAAAGCCTAGTTTTTAATACAAATTGTATTAATTGACCTTGAGTGTCGGATGAAATCATAGAACTATATAGTAAAATACTATCTATCAACTGTTTCGTAATTTGTTCCTGGCCTGTCATAACAGGTAACAGGGAAATCGCGGTTTTCAAATCGAAATCGTTAGCCATTTTTACAGAAATATTAGTGCTACACTTTGTTACCAATTCAGTAATTTTGCAATAATAACTATGTATTTCTTCTACTAAATTATTTAATAAATCTACCGTTTCGGAACCTGTCTTAGAAAGCTTTATTTCACTATTTACCTGAGACACAATATACTCCAAATTAATGTACAAGGACTTGGCTTCTTCTAACTTAGCATGAGCATTTTCTTTTTGCCTTCTTTCGTGTCCGATTTTAACAAGATAATCTTTTATATATTTTAACTTATCCCGTAATTCTATTAATGCTTGCGACATAATACAAAATAAATTATATTCTAATTAATATTCTCACTTACTGCACGCGATGAAATGAGGTCAATAACCGTGAAATGACCTGAGCGCGTGGCGCGTCGCGTAGAGTATGCTTCGGCGGACGTGGTCTTCGTACTGCTCATCCTATTGTAGCGAAGTAGTGGCCGCATGACACGAAGCTGGTTGCAGCAAACTGGAACCGCTCGTTGATTGGGCCGGGAAATCCCTGGACACTGCCAGCTGGGCCCGGCTATACCCTGGACACCTTCCTTGACCCGTACGCTTCTTTCTTCTTCACCACAGAATTTTCCATAGTAGCTATGATCATTCTTCTATAAGGCAATGCTTCTCTCTTCAAAATAGTTATTGTTCTACTGTCTTAGTATTGTTAATCTTCAAAAAAAAAATTTTTTATCATCATTCTTCAGGGTTCCATAGTTCGGTTGCAGGGTCGCCATGTATTATGTGGAGTCTTGAGGGATGTTGTTGTGGAGTTAGATAAAAGTCATCTTGGTTTCACAAATTTATTGTCACACGTTAAGTGTTAAATAATGAATGCCTCGCTCTATGCTAATACAATATATCTTATTATAAGTAAATATGGATCAACCAATGTGCGTCACTATGTCGCGGCGCGTAACGTGTAGTCACAGTGCAAGTGTTGATAAATGCACATACTACAGTTCCTTTAATTATTTATTTTTTGAAGTCTCCTCATTCATACACGTTACATATCATTATGTAAAACGTGGCTATAGTTCTTATGAAAAAATAAAAGATGTACACAGCATTCGCACGGCAAAGGTCAAACTTTGTATAAATAATACAATTTCTTTTTTAATTTTACAAGTTAATAGTAAATTAAAACAAGTTTTATCACACATCAACATCAAAAGATCATTCAGAAAAAACATTAGAAAAAGAAGCCTATTTCTACCTTACTGACATTTTGCCAATAAGTTTTCGAAATCTGACTCGAAAACCCCGGAGAATCGAGTAAGTTCTGGGGACACGCTTATCTTTGGTATGCGGAATTGCGGAGTAATTAACCGAAGGACGCATGGGCATGCAATTTTCTTTTTATTCATCTATCCAAAACTGTCAAATTTCTTCAATATATGTTCAAACATATGCCGTGTAAGGAATACGCTTTAAACACTATACGTTGGTCTTGTTTATCGATTTTTTTAAGAAACTTGATACTTTTGTATTGACACTCGAGTAATAAAAAACTATTTGCTATTGTCACTTGAAACAAAAGAAGAAAATAGCGGTGTATTTGCTCTCTGTAGCTTTTTTAGGGTTCCGTAGTCAACAAGGGACCCTTATAGTATCGCCATGTCCGTCTGTCTGTCTGTCTGTCTGACCCCAGTCTAGCTCATAGATTCTTAGTACTAGAAAGCTGTAATTTGGCATGGATATACATATTAATCACGCCGACAAAGTGGTAAAGTAAAATTTTGAAAATATTTTTTTTAGGTTACCTCCCCTACACGTGAAGTGGGGATGTATTTTTTTTTCTTGTTTATCCCTAAGTTTGGAGTGTCGTTGGATAGAAATTTTAAAAATATTGCGGATTTGTTGAAACAGTTTTTTGATTGAGGCATCCGTTTGTGAACTATTAAGCTTTAAAGTCCAAAATTTTGTTAGAGTCAAGTGTCCCCCCCCTGCCAGCCAAATGGTTGTTTTTGGATACGTGAAAAAATTCACGGTAGTTGTTTATATGACGAAGTTAAAAGGAAAACTATCACAGCTAAGTAGGCTTTACAAGTTTACGAGTAACAGTCGACCAACTTATAAAATGTACTTGGCGCAGTAAAAATTCCTCATTGGGGACTACTTAAATAACTTTGTCAGGTGTGTGAAACCGGTGTAGTATCTACATTAAATAAATATTCATAAAAGCCCTCTTGTCAGAGTCCGCATGATTGAGATTGGCTACGGAACCCTACACTGCGCGTGGCCCGACACGCACTTGGCCGGTTTTTACTGCATGCATTGGCACTAAAAGTTGATAACCTGTGAGAACTACTGCGCTGACCGGACCACGAATTTACCTACAGTCAACGACGCCATTAACGTTGACAATGATTTTAATAATACACTCTTTATTTTTACTTATGTATTTGGTCACGTAGGTATAATATAAAATTAATTAAAGTAAAGAATTTAAACGGGGCTTAACCCAAACTAATTGCTTAGTAAAAGGTATTATCCTCGTTTAAATTCTTTGTTAACTATGGAACGCGAAAGCTTAAAAGTATACATAGGTTTAAAGTAGATATAGTAACTTAAAAAGCGGGTAAATAACAAAGTCTATTCTCACCTGGACTTCTATGCGCCAACGCTGACATAAGCGTAGTTTTTCCTGCGCCACTGAAACAACACATTTGAGTTAACTACCAAACAATATTGTATATTACTAGTTGCTCGCCCGCGGCTTCGTCCGCTTGACAACACTTGTATTCCATGAAGGACCTTTATAGCTGCGCCACCTACCGGGTCCAATAATAAATCGAAACCATCAAGACACCCACTTAAATACACATAAGAATGTTCATCTAAATCAGTCCAATTGTTTAGAAGCAGTTCAGTGACATGCACACGAATTGAAGAATTATATAGATTACAATTCGGAAAAATGTAGAAAAGAATCTACATCATTATTATCATTTGATGACCTCCGTAGCCGAGTGGCTTGCACGCCGGACTTTGGGCGGCGCTAACTTTGAGGTCCCGGGTCTGATACCCGGTCGGGTCAATGTCGAAAACGAACTTTTCGATATTGTGTCGGGTCTGGGTGGTTGTGGTATTGTAATTGTTTCTAATTTCCATGAAACGAGTGCTTTAGCTACTTACCCTTGGGATCAGAACAATGTATGTGGTGTTGTCTCATTTATTTATTTATTATTTATTATTTTCATCAGCCTATACTAGGCCTCTGCTGGACATAGGCCTCTCCAAGTGCACGCCACTGAGCACGATGCGCGGCCACTCTCTACCAGCTCTAAAAAATCTACATGCGGGATTGTATTCTATAATTTCCTGAAATATATCCCTCCTATTCTATTCTATAATTTCCTGAAATTCTTCCAATTATGCTATTGTGGCTCTGTTTATTCTGTGGTCCAACCCAAGCAATTTTATCAACACTCTGCCTAGAAGCCATAATCAATGTCAACAACATATATATAAGTACGTCATCAACATCCCGGTATTAAAATTTTTATTTAGGCTAAAAAAAAATTCTCGCAAACTTGGTAGTGGTCGTCGTTAATAATGTTCTAAACCTATTATGTTATGTTATTAACATAAACCTATAAAATATATTTCGTAAATATCGATTTTAATCGGTTACCGTTTTATTCTGTTAAGATACAATAGGTAGCGTACAAATTTATACGGGTCACAAAAAGTAAATTGAATAGTTAACTAATTTGGCATTCAAAATTCAAATTGTCTTAACATCTAAACACCTACAGTTTGCTATTAAAAAACTTTTACAATCTTGTCTCAGTTGTCCGACGGACACTTTCCACATATTCAAAGTAAGTAGGTAAGTGAGTTCTTTATTGTATAAACAAAAAGGTAACAGTATAATATGCAGGTCTTATTGCTAACAAATAGTATCATTTAATCCTACTTTTTCAAGTGTACACACAAATATACAGGGTCTAACAAAATCAATAAGCGAACGTTTAAGGGCGGTATCTATATACATCATCCTGAATACAATGACAAATAATGGGCTTCAGTTTTATAGTGATTTTTCAAAGTTATGTTTTTTAACAAACTAAATCAATTAAAATAATACAAATCATGAAACATGCTGTATCTTTACTAACACGCACGCAAGCGTCAATAAAAAGATAGTGTACAGATACACGCACACAATTGAAAAACCAATGTATGACATTCATACACACACGGCTATCTTTGTGTGCGTGTAGTACAGCTGTACGGGTTTGGAAAGGGTGTATTTTTTGGTGAATTATGATAATGTTTTGTTGATTATCTCGGTAACGAGCCTGTAGTTTTGGACCAAATTTGGTAAGCATGCTCAGTGTGATGTATAGATGCTACCCTTAAACGTTCGCTTATTGATATTGTTAGACCCTATATAGTGAAGTCAGTTAAGACATTGAAGAGACCTTGAAGAGACAAAACCACTGAGCTACCGAGACCCCGAAATAATATAAATATTTTTATATATCTATAAAAGTGTTCGAACAAACTCGACTTTGTTTTATATATTAAGATTTATTGTCATATCAAAAAACACTATTAAAGTTGATGCCCTACTCGTGCGCCGCGCCTTCTCCGCTGGACATGAAACTCTTTAGTGTTACGCCGTTAACTTAGATCAATTTTTACAGCTACATCTGAGAAATCCGCCAGAAAGTCCAGACAAACCGCAGGGATAGTAACCTTAATACGATAGTCGATCTAGGTAAACCATGTAAGCTAAAACCGGCGATAGAATGTTGATTACCGGCCATTTCCGCTGGACCGAATCTGATTGCGTCGAGTTTCCATGCAACCGCAATATTGTTAAGGTCTATGCTATGTCTATGATATAAACAACACTTTAGAGCTATTGGAAATCTATATTAAACTAGATTTTAATTATTAATTAGTTACATTATTTCTTGATTGATAATAGCAATCGAAACGTTATCGACCGCATCTATGTATAAATGTGTCACTGACTTGAGTGCTTACAGAATAACTTGTATTTTAATACAAATCGAAGGAACACTTCTGGTTGTTAACTTATTAACATGAGATGGTGCAATATACAAAGGTCGTGATGGTACAAAGTGGATATATAAAACTGAAATTAGAACTAAGTAAATCGATAAAAAAAAGTAAACAATGCTCTTTAAATAATATTCAAATAAATCTGTTCAGACAAGATTAGTAAAGAAAAAGATATACTTAGTAAAATTGCCTACTCCTTTCATAAGGATACCGAGCGTCTCTTCTTATCGTTAAAGTAAAGTGTGTACTAAAATACTAGAATTGCATTATTCCTAACGGCTGCCCGGTCTGCTCAAAAAAATAAACTCAGTGACTTAAATAAATATCATATATTTAACCGCCTCTGTGGTCTAGCGGTTAAGACCACCGGTTAAGACCACCGGTTTAGACCCAGAGGTCCCGGGTTTGAATCCCAGCGGGGGATACATGTTTGTGTACTCGGTTTGGTTGGTGGTAGGACTTGTTTTTCCGCCTGGCTAGCTACCACCATTTTATCTAAATATGTGTTCCGGCAGCTAGAGATAAGATAGCTAGTGCCTCACTAGTTGAGGATCCCGGGTCAAAATTAAAAAAAAAACAAAATCATGGCGTACATACCTGGGTCCCATCATTGCTACCAAGGTACCAGGCTTCGCAATACCACTCACTGCAAACAAACAAAAACACAAATGTGTGAAATATTAGTTCTTTATTAAGTAGTCCCTTCCCACAAAATTTGCACGAATTTTTGTATAATATTCTTTATTGCACAAAAACACACATAAGTACAGAGAACATATATTACAAAAAATGGTGAGCATAAAGGTGGACTTATCTCTAAAAGAGTGGCGGGTGAGTGAATGAGTGACAGTCCATCTAATCTTAATGTCGCCATAACATCAATGTTTATAACATTTTTGTGTTCCGTCAGCTAGAGGTAAGATAGCCAGTGCCTCAGTATTTGAGGATTCCTGAATTGCGCTTCAATCATCAACCTTACCATCACTTACCATAAGGTGAGATCAAGGCACTGTGCTAACCCGTAAGATATTCAAAAACAGCTAATACCAGCTATGATGGAAATTGCTTACCATTATTGACGAGCCTCTTCAAGCTGCCCCCCTTCTGCCTTACGTGGACACTGAGGTCTCGCCACACCAGCGTGCAGGGGTGCTGCGTTTGGGGGGGACCCAACGCCTCCTCTAACTCCGGAAATAGGGGGTCGAACTTCGACCGCTTTGAGTCTTCTGAGAACAGGGTTTCTGGGTGCAGTTCCTGAGAACGGAGAGATAGAATATGAAAATATATGAGAAAAACTTTATTATTTGAATTTTGTGACAGTTGTAGAAGTAAAAGGAATGGTGGCAGAGTGTTTTACGAATGATATTTACATAATAGGTGCCGAAATATAATTGTTTTTATAACTAAAGAAAAAAAATTTTAGGTTTAAAAGAAAGAATAATTAACATTAAATTAATAAACTCTAATTAATAAACAAAAACAAAAGGCATATTTTTTAGCTTACATTAAAGTATTTTTTTATGTTTAAAAAAGTTCTATTTAACTGTCCGTTCTTATAGATGTGACTACATTTCGAACCATTGGAAAATTCACGATTAATTAAAAATGTTGCGAATTAGATTAATATAGGATTATTAAACCAGCCAATTCCACCAGAAGTCGTAGTTTAAATCCATATTATTTGCATTGTGTGAAAATGACACTGTATAAATGCAATAAATAACTAAAAAATCAATCACAACAATGCTTAACCCAACCAGAATCAGCCCAACCTCAACAATTTGTATCCTCATTTTTAATCATATATTTATATTCTGACTTTAAATATCTTATAAACTCCGAGTTTTAGCATTCAAGACGAGTTTAATGTATAAAATACATACTAAATGTTTAATATATTAATATAGTAGAAAAAATATTGCGTTTGATTTGGTGTTTAATAAGTTAAATTTGAATTAAGACGGGCACTTACCATAATGAGTTACTCAAACATACCTATCACATCCTTTCTCATCGGTTTAATTTGATTAGTATTCATGTTTAAAATATAATCAGATTGTTATCACTATGTGGTAGTTACCACATATCTTGTTATTTGATGATTGTGATGTCAAGACATTTACTTTATATTTAGGATGTTAATTTGAAACGCCTATGTGACCATGACTTTGGTTCATTTATTACTTTAATATTCAACGGTTTTCAAAAATGGAATAATTATCCAATAACTACTGTTCCTAACCGGAATGAAATATTTTTTAAAATATTTAATGTGTTTTTGAGCAACGTAGGTATTTTCCATTCATCTCGATCTCAACCTGATTAATTACTTTACTTCTTATGAAACACGAGGTTTGGCTTTATTTGTAGTTGTACGATATTTGAGACAATTATTCAGACGGTTAGCCCGTGACCACGACTGGTGCAAATAGGTCGAAACGACACGTCAGGCAAAAGGTATTTCTATGATACCTACAAAATAGTTTGTTTTAATTCCCGTTATAAACCTTTGATTAAAACGTTAACGAAATTCTCGTTTCCGATGATTTAATCAAATAGTGATTTTAATTTGCACTAGGCACACTATGTAGCTTTAAAAGGCTTCCGAAGAACGGAAGTTTCTTGAAAACCAACTGTTTAGTCAACAGGGTTTCAAAAATATTATTTTCGATTGCTTATTATAATCGCGTCACACGTTCAATTAGGAATAAGATTTCTCTAGAAGTTTTTATCTCCTCGCTTTTTGCCTATGCGTGCCGTAAAGTCCGAGGTCAAAATTAAACCATGTTATTCATTCTATGTGGACGTTTTGTAACAAAACCGCTTCTTTTTTATCGCCCATCTTTAAAATGAAATTTTAATTGATGACAGTAATTATTACAGTGATTGTATATTTAGTTAGTGAATTACTAATAGTTTGTTTTAAAGAGATTACTGGTTGTTAAGTTAAGGTTTCTCAAGCCGTATTGACAAAACAACGCTTCGAGGGTTTTTAGAGGGGATTGCGTTCGAATCGGTTTCGAGAGCAGAAAATACGAGGGCGCCTCTAAGGGCCAGGAGATCTCGGCTCGGGTTGACCGGAGGGGGAAGACGCCTAGGTAACATGTCTGTAGGTAGGCGTAGCAAGGTAGATCAGAATAAAGCGCGCGTGTAAAGCGGGTCTAAGTACAGAAATAGCCTATTCACTCGAGCTTTAAAAACTTTAGGGTTATATGCACTCGGGAACACAGACGCTGTAGGGAATTCCATTCTGTGGCTGAACGCATTGTAAATGCAGAAGCAAATGTATGTTAAGTTCGATGGTGTCGCCGAAGTTCAGACTGGAAGTCAACTTCATGCCGAGGAGATTAAGGTTGTCGGTAATCGGTACAGTCATACTTCGGAAAGTAGGAGTCAGGTTAAAAGGACTCCTTTTGGCGGTGAACAGACATGCCTGCGTTTTGGTGGTGTTAAAACTGACTAAATTGCTGTCACCCCATTGGGACACAAGACTTAGAGTCAAGTTTGTCCGCTCTACCATGGCCTCTCTCAAGGAACACAATTCTTTCATGCTGACTCTTGCGCTGGATAAATATTTTTCTGAGACCGTGCTGTCATCTGCATACGAATAATTCCGGCCATGAGCAGATCATCAATGTGCAGCAAAAAGACGGTCGCAGAAAGGACGGATCCCTGAGGAACCCCGGCATCGATAGCCATGAGGTCAGAAAATCAGCCATCAATGACTACTCTGATTGACCGATCACTCAGGAAGTCTAACATCCCGATCACACAATCACACAATGCCCGATTTTAAAATCAGGCAGCGTGACGTCCGTGCGGAGTTGCAGTCAATCGATGTCCGGAAAGCTAATGGTCCTGATGGCATCCCTCCAATAGTCCTAAAAATGTGTGCAGCGGAGTTGTCCCCCGTGTTAACGCGCCTTTACCGTCTCTCGCTCTCTTCAGGTTGTGTGCCGGAATCTTGGAGAGAAGCTAATGTGCAACCGGTCCCCAAAAAAGGAGATCGGTCAGATCCATCGAATTACCGCCCCATAGCCGTAACTTCAGTTTTGTGCAAAGTAATGGAATTGACGGAGTGCGTCCGAATCGAAGCCGAGAGAATAGAATTTATTAATAAATATAGCTTAGATATATACATGATTGGAAACTATAATAGCATTTTAGCTTTTCCATTATCTGGGAAAGCTAGAATGTTAGTCCAAAATATAAAAAAATGTATAAGGCGTAGAAGTTAATTTATAGATTTAAGTGTCCTTCGAGGGTGACATAATCAATGTGATTAAACCCTCTGTAAAAATTAGAGAGAAAAAAAAAAAAAAAAAAAAAAGTAATGGAGCGCATGTTAAATAAACAACTTGTCCACTACCTAGAAGAACACTCCATAATTCACGATCGCCAATACGGGTTTCGGCCGAAACGGTCAACGGGTGATCTTCTAGCGTACGTTGCACATCTTTGGGGTGAGGCTATTGACAAGCGTGGTGAATCCGTGTTATATCTGATGGATGCGCTTCGCGGCTCATGTCAGTGAACGCTGGTGTCCCTCAGGGGTCCGTTCTATCCCCCACGCTGTTCCTTCTGCATATCAATGATATGCTCCACTGATTCCACTTGGAAATATTCATTGCTATGCAGATGATAGTACGGTCCATGGAGGATATAACGGTCACCCAGCGGCAGGGCGGGTCGAAACCGAAGTGAATCGAGTTAATCTTGTCATTGAGCTCAATCGGGTATTGGACCTCATATCTAATTGGGGCACCAATAATCTGGTTGAGTTCAATGCCAAGAAAACACAGGTGTGCGCGTTCACGGCAAAAAAGTCACCAACTCCAACTCTTCAGGGTACATCTCTACGCTTGCAGAGCAGTATCAACATGCTCGGTATGACGATACGCTGCGATCTGAACCAAAGGGACTACATCGAAGCCGTGATCAAAACAGCCTCACGAAAACTCGGAATTCTGAACAGAGTGCGGCGATTCTTTCCGCTGGACCAGTTGTGCCTTTTGTACAAGACACAGGTACGGTCTTGCGTGGAGTATTGCTCGCACATCTGGGACGGTTCCGCTAAGTACCTTCTCGATGCCTTGGACAGATTGCAGCGTCGCGCTGAACGCATTATCGGCAATGCAGAAGTGGTAAATACTCTCGAATCTCTGCAATTGCGTAGAGATGTTGCGTCACTCAGCGTGTTTTACCGCTTATACCATGGCGAGTGCTCTGAAGAGCTCTTTGACCTCATCCCACCTTCTCCCTTTCTTCATAGGAGTACACGTGCTGCTCTTCGGAGTCACCGATTCACTGTCTCAAATATCCCATCGCGCACAAAGAAATTTGGTGACTCGTTTCTTTGTCGCACCTCCAAAAGATGGAATAGTCTACCAGCACACGTTTTCCCTCCTTCCTATGACATGGGGTCCTTCAAGAGTGGCGTGAAGAAGCACCTTGTGGGCCGGCAGAGTGAAGTTGACTGATGCTACGTTTGTTTCCACGCTGCACCAGTTGTCTTCGCGTCTAGACTTTATTTCCACTTAACATCAGGTGGGATGGAGTCATTTGCCGAGCTAAGTATAAAAAAAAAAAAAAAAACATCCAGGCACAAAAGTCAGCAGAGATGCCATACACTGGAAGTTTCTTAAGCAAGCTAACGTGCCAGGCCCGATCAAAAGCTTCCGAGATGTCAAGTGAAACGGCAAGCGCTTCACCATGCTTCTCGATTGCCTCGCCCCAGCAATGTGTGACGTAAACTAGAAGGTCCCCCGTGGAACGGCCCCTACGAAAGCCATATTGACAGTCGCTAAGGAGTTCATGGGATTCTAGTTACGACAGCAACTTGTTATTTAGTACTCTTTCCATAACTTTACAGAGTATGGAGGTAATGGCGATTGGTCTGTAGCTGGCAGGGTCGGCACGATCGCCCTTCTTGGGCACAGATTGCAAAACATTCGCAAATTTCCAGGACTTAGGGACCGTTCTAATTTTAAGAGATAGGCGGTACAGACGCATTGAAGCAGGAGCCAATTCGGGCATACAGAGTTTAAGCACTCTAGCTGGGATTCCGTCCGGGCCGCTGCTGGCCTTATTCACGTCAAGATTTTGCAAAGATTTACGTACCTGTCTGATCTGAATGGTGATACTTGGCATGAAAGCACCACAATGAGGTATCGTAGGTGGATTTGCGTGGTTTGTTGTAAGACGTGAATAGCCCGCAAACAAAGATGCAAATAAAATAGCTTTCTCCGTTGCAGAGTGGGCCAACGATGCATCAGGTCGCAGCATGGGATACAAATTGGGGCGGCAGAAATTTGACTCGACCGACTTGGACATGGACCAAAACTGCTTGCTACCAGCTGGGTAGGATGCTAATCTCGTTCCTATGCGACTTACATGGTCGTATCGCGCCTTACGAATCATTCGTTTGCATAAATTAGCTGCAAAATTGAAGGCCTTCTTCTTCGAGCGAACCCTCCGAGCCCGTACTTTGCTGTCACGAGCATGCACCAATTAATACAAAAAAGGAAATGTTATAAGTTAATACAAGATTCCATATAAGTATTATAACATAGTCCGTGGGTTCGGAGCAACCCGAGGGTGCCTATAAAGGCTTTTAAGACCTCGGCTGTACCTGGTCTATAGCGCATGTGAACCAGGTCTTCGTACTCTTGTTCAGTACAAGAGTACAGTGTCTTAGGCCTATGTGCATGTTTAGTGTATCATGTTAATTTTTATTGTGAAGTGGCATTTCGAAGATCGGGCGAAATCAAATTAGGCCACCGACACAGGACTGTGGACGCTTTAGAATAGCAGAATCGAAGCCCAATTATTTAAGGGTCAGTTGCATACAATTAAAATTTTGATATAATAAATGGAACCGGTTTATTGAAATAATTTGATATAAGTATACATTGATTGCTATGTTGGATTGTGGGAGCTAATCTAGGATATAAATTCACATTCCAATAAGCAGTTTGAGCTGATTCGTGGGCTCAAAATGAAAATGAACATTGAATTGAAAGTACTTTTAATCATATTTATGAATATATAACAATTATTTATAATTACAGTAATTGTAAAAGTGTTACAAAAAAAATCCACGAGCGGGATTCGAACCCGCCACGGCAACGTAATTGGACCCGGTTTGTAAGAGGGTGCGGGTTTGACTTCCGCTAGTGGCCATTTTTATTAACACATTTCCAAAACTTATACTTTTAATTATTCCTTTATTTTGTTGACTTAGTTGAAAGATAATAATGGGTAGGTAATCGTTAATCTGGGACAATATACGATACCACTTATCGTTTCTACTCTCCACTCTTTTACTATCTTCCCGTTCGTTCGTTTTTCAAAAACTCAACATGCACTAAAGTTGAGCGATTATTAAGTTTAACTTAATTGTAGAAGGAGCTAATTTATGTAGCTTAAACTGAATAAATGATTTTGAATTCTCCTTCATGTGCGCAATGTCACAACATACTTAGACACACTACACATGCACACGTAGGTACCAAATACTTAACAAGAATAAAAATAGTCTAAAAACAACTCTAAAGATAAATTAAAACCGCAATCTAATAAAAAAACAAACTTAAAATATTCATAAAATGTATCTCTTGCAGATCTTACCAGCCAATCACTAACACAACAAAGTATTCAATTACCTGTTCAATTGTTTCTACATTCATTCACTCATTAGTTACATTCATATAGGTATTCTACTATCAAAAGATTAGAGTATGTATAATTTTTCAAAAGTTTGGCATTGTGAGCCATACAATAAATTAATTATAAACATGAATACTTACTTCCGATATTTAATTTACTTTTGTACACATATTGTGGCTTTATCGTCTTTCTTGAAAAGAATAAAACGATTGTAATGATTAATCATAGGTACCTATTTTCCTGACTATTGTTTGGGGTGGAGGGTCGATAACCTATTTACGGGAAACTTACTAGTTCAGGTAAGTATCGGCCCGCCACAGTCTGTAAATTGTATCATTCTATTTTTTTTGTAGTTATATTATTTTGTATGTTGATTGTGGTGTGATGCAAAGTTCAATTTATTCATGAGATGCGTCTGATAACGGCCTTGCCTCAATTTGGTGCATTATTAGGCTAATGGTCAGGGATCTTAACAGACAGGTTTTCTTTTTTTTTTTGAAAGAGATTGCTGATTGGCATTGGAAACGGCATTTTCAGCTTCACCGGGCTTTTTTGGGGGCGGCGAGAAACTTAAAGGGTTCCTCAAGCCGTGTGAAACGAATCACCTTCGGAGGTTTTCTAAAAGGAACGGCATCACGCACTTAAAAGTGCGTGTCCCCGTGCCCTACTAGTTTCTCCGAAGGGTTCGGATCGGATCGGGGAGCGGAACAACCCGAGGGCGCCTCTAAAGGTCGGACCTCGGCTCGGTCAGGGCCGTGGTGGAGGAGGGAAGGGACAGGTTCCGTTTTAAGTAATCAACAAGAGTTTTAATTTTAAAATAGTTTAATGCTCTAAGAAAATAGTAGGTGACGAATATTGGCACTTATATTTATTATATCCTCCGTGCTTCGGAAGGCTCGTAAAGCCGTTGGTCCCGGCTGCAACAGTCGTTAACAACCACCAACCCGCACTGGGCCCGCGTGTTGGTTTATGGCCCGTTCACCGTATCCATCCATAGGGAAGGCTCGTGCCCCAGCAGTGGGGATATAAAATGAGCTGATGATGATGTGACGAATATTGGAATTAACATAACATAATTACTAACTATGTTTTTATTAGACTTTCTTGGTATGGTCATGAGAGATAATCATCATGGGACGAGAAAAGAAATAAACATGGAAATTGATAGGGAAGACCAATCAAAGATGGATAGACTTTGAGACAGATAATATGGCAAATAAAAGAGTAGATGTTGATCGAAGAAAATGTTATCTTCTCGAAAACATGTTGTGTCGACCCCAAATAAGATCGGAAACAGAGCAAGCAAATAATGAATAAATTTTTATTATAGGAAAATGCATATTTTCCTTTACCTCCGCGGTCTTTGGGGCAAACAGGACCAAATTAGATCTACGAGCTTTATGCGAGCTGCCGAAAGATGCCTAGTTTCACTCTTACTTTAACCTCTCGTTATCCATAAAACCAGACACAATAGAAATTCAATTGTTCTATGGCTCCATATGGAGTCACTGGGAGACAAAAAATGAATATACGAGCAGCTTTCGTAAAAAACAGACGTTGGCAACGCATTCCACTCCTTGACAGCCAGTGTCTAGGAGTGGTATAAATAAAGATGACGAGGTCTACCAAGGTCTACCAAGGTCTACCATGAAGCGAGTTTTCCCGAACGATGCCTGCTACCTTTAACTAATAAATAGGAGGTGTTGTAGACTTTTGGAAACAACACACTTGAGGTAATGCATTCTACTCTTTTTCTCTTTTTACTCGAGTTTTCTTATATCATGAATATTCACTCGAACTTTAAAAGGCAAGGGCTTAAAGGATTGAAGGCAGAAAAACAAAAGAAAGTTTAAAAAAACAGACTATGGCAACGCATTCCTATAAAAGCAGTGCGCATTAAAAAGATTACGAAAAAAGCTTGATTTTTAAATTAGAATTGTCAACCAACTATGCTTCAAATATTTATAACTAAATTCAAGGCTCTAATAGTGCCTATTATGTTTATTTACATACCTACTAGTGGACCCTATTAATGTTACATGTAACGTGACAGTCATAACTTATATTCTGTTGTAACTCTGTTACGTTCTGTTTTGTGTACCTACTAAAACATTAAAATCAATACATCAGTGACTATTTGCTTTGCGCCTAGTTTTTCAGTGGTGCTATATATATATTTGCTATAGCAAAAAGCAATAATTGTTCGTTTGAATAAGATTGGAATTCACAGCAATTAAATACAATGCTTAGTGGCATAAATAAAATTCGGGTTATTCCCAACTTACTCCAATAAAAATACTTAAAGTTGGTACTCTATGTAGGTCCTTTTTCATCCTACTCCATGAGAATACTAAGTTTTTTCTCAAACTACTTACTCCTGTTAAGTAGGATGCAACATTCAATACAAATATTTAAACAATATTTTATATAAAAATATCTTTTTGGAGTAGTATGATGAAAATTAATGTATGGGTTTAAAATTAAAGAATAGAGTACTTTAGGAATAACCCAGTAATTCAAATATAATTAAATACAGACGTAATAAAACACGGTTCATATTTTTTTGTAAAGACATTTGTGGTTTAATATTTAAGTACTTACTTAACTATTTTTGTTTAACGCATTCTACGGGTAAGCTAAAACTTTATAAAAACTCACGTAATGATCACGCAATGGGCCATCATCGCCAATTCTATGCCTATGCCGGATTTGCGAGAGCCAAGTAAGTCGCCCTTGAACGGTTTTTAAACAAGAACAATCTTTAAAAATTTTTTCATAACCTCGAAGTAATCAAGTAACAAATAGTAAAAAAGTAGTAGAACAGTGAGAACAGTTTGAAAAACACTCGCTATAGAGCACTGAGTAAAACATTTTTTTTCATATCATTAGATTGAGAACCTCCTACTTTTTATGAATGAAGTAAAAAATCTTAAACTATCTGTGGTTATACGGCCTACGAATTAAACTAATGATTAATTAACTGCTCTTTCAAAAACTCAATAAGAAAAATCAGTGACATTTTTTCAAGTTCAAGTTTGCTAACTTATTACATAATTATCTTAAAACCCAACCATAATAAATGTTAACTTCGTATGTATTACATATTTTGTTTAAATTTATTTCAGACAATTTAATGTAAGATGTTTCGTAATTTTCTAAAAGCGAAATTCCAAAAGTTTGGTTGATTGTTTTTAAGATCCGTAAATAAATATTAAACCACAATAACCAAAAATGCAATAGAAACACGTAAAATAATTTTATGTTTATTATTTGCAATATCAACCAGTTTCAAATTAGTAAATTCTTACTCTAATTAAATTTGTTAAATGTTATGCAATACAATATTTCAGTTATGTTTTAAAGGCACTATTCACAGTCACTTACATATAGTAGATGGTTTCAGTTTGTTGTATTGTTTGCATCTATTTCTTTATTAATTTAATTATTTACTTACATACGATTCATCCAAGGAAGACGGATTAGAAGTGTTATTTGTCGATGGATTCCTCGACACATTTTTGTAAGACAACTGGCCGTCACTACCGGACTTTTTGCTCATTTTCACAATCACCACAAAATTTAAAAACAATTTTAAACGTCAAAATTTTGAATCAAGAACTCGTCGGTAACCACCGCTCGTACATTTTCCACGACAAAGTTCGGACACGTAACTCGCGCACAACTGTCTGCGGTTGCAGCGCTGCCGTTTGGCGACGCACGCGAGACGAGGACGGCACGATCGGATAGAACAAGACAACGAAAAATGTTCTATTGGTACACCAATAAACATAATGACACAAATAAGAAGACCCCAGAAGGCAAGCTTAATTCATACAAACGCTTGACCCGCCCGATCCTCTAACGCCCGTTCTCTATATTCTATCTGTCTGTTGTTTTGCTTACTGGAGTTAGAAATTTGACATAATTTGTATGGAGCTTATGTCAAATTTGTATCTATAGTAGGCAAAACAACAGATAGATAGGTTATTGGGAACGGGCGTTAATGCCACTACACATTTACAGAATACACCAAACATGCACACTAGTTTAGGCCCAAGACACCGTACTCGTAGAACAACGGTACGACGAACCGGTTCACACGCGCTCTATACCAGGTACAGACATGTACCTGGAAGCTTCTCTCCTCCACCACGGCCCGGTCAACCCGAGCCGAGGTCCGAGCCTTTAGAGGCGCCCTTGGGTTGTTCCGCTCCCCGATCCGATCCGAACCCTTCGGAGAATCTAGTAGGGCACGGGGACACGCACTTTTAGTGTGTGATGCCGTTCCCTCTAGAAAACCTCCGAAGGTGATTTGTTTCACACGGCTTGAGGTACCTATTACGTACCTGGCCGCCCCCAAAAAAAGGCAGGTGACGCTGAAAATGCCGTTTAAGGCAATCAGCAATCTCTCTCAAAAAAAAAACGCTCGAGCAACGCACACGTAATCACACCGACACACACGGAATCTCATAACAGCTGCGCCTGCACTGTTTGAGCAGCAGTGCTATTCTCTAAGCAAAACAGCGTCGACCTTGAACTCGCTCATAACTTGCAAACGAATTTAGACTTTATTACTATTTAAAAGTAGGTTGAAATTAGTTTGCAAGTTATGAGCGAGTTCAACGTCGAGTGCGACGCTGTTTCGCTTAGAGAATAGCGCTGCTGTTCCGAGATTTCCTGTCCGTGAGAGGGTCTAATGCCCATTTTCACCACTGACCCCTAAGTTTTAGGTGACCTCTAAGCCATTTTAGGTGACGGTTTTGCTCCAACAATGTCAATGGTGAAATCAGGCATTAATGTGCGTCGTTCGAGCGTGATATGTACGAAGCATACCTTCTGCAGTCTTGTTATATTGTGATAATGATTAGAACTTGTTTGTTGTTGACTGCAGTATTTTTTTTTCACGGTGTGGGAGAAAATGTTGGAGCGTAAATGTAATGTAATTTAGACGTAACTTAAATATTGACCGTAACGAATGAAGTTTGCGTGTTATACTTTTTATTGACACATGCGTTTTGTTACGTTCACGTCTACGTTTCTGATTGTTTTTTTATGTATCAACCACATGATGAGCTCTGCATTTTTTTTTACATAATTCAAACTTATCATCACTATTTGCTATTCAGAAAGAAAAGTTCAAAGAGACTATAAAAGATCTATTTCGATTTCTTCGAGATTATAAAAAAAATATACAAGAAAACATTATTATTCTATTTCTATAGAAAAATTTAATTTATATTTGTTGGTACAATATTTATTTTGGATGACTGATGCACTAACCCTATGGTGAAATAAAATAATAATGTTTTTTTAGATATTTCTCTTCTTATCTTATATTTATTTTATTATCTTTTTTACTAAAAAAATAGACATTTCGACAAATTTTTTAGTTGCTGGTCTCAAACCCAGAGGTTCAATTCCTTTGAACTTGGAAGAAGAAGGAAGAACTCGGTTTAGTTAATGGTAGGTAGGCCTTACCCACTTGACCCGAAAGGTTGTTATAACACCCCTAAAAGTATTATATAGATGTACCCTAATATAATACTTTTAGAGGTTAATTTACAACACCACACAAACGCCTGGTCGCACTAAATGAGATAAGTCCGCCTAGCTAACGACTATCGTCAACATCAATGTTTTATCTATTTTTGTTTCGTTAGGTAGAGTGAAAACAGCCAGTTCTATAGGTTTTTTCGGATTTATATACTTACATAGCTATTTACATAGGTACTTCAGGTGAGATTTAGGTCAAGAGAGCGATGTTGTATTAAAAAATACTATCTACTAGAATTAACCGTGCCATATTATGCAATATCTCTGGGCAGGTTTCTAGCAGCACATGCTCGTCTGTTCATTCGAATAATTAACTAATTTATTACCATCGTTAAACCCACTCGGCTATGTTAACCGTGTTTTTCTCACTTTAAGGTACCGTAGTGAACCAAAAGCCCTTTAAGGCGCTGACAACCGTGAAACAAAGCTCGCTGTCAATCTGCATATAAGCAAAAGGGATGCAAACAGTACGCGATCAATGATTCAAGTCACGACTTTCAAAAAATATTTTTAGGGTTCCGTACCTCAAAAGGAATAAACGGAACCCTTATAGGATTACTTTGTTGTCCGTCTGTCCGTCTGTCTGTCTGTCAAGACCCTTTATCTCGGGAACGCGTGGAGACATCGAGTTGAAATTAAAACCATATACTCAGGTCTGCGGTCCCTTGAAGCTGTGAAAAATTTTTAATTTCTAAGTTAATGAAACAAAGATACGGCCGTTTCTTTATAATAATATAAATCATGCATAGGGGAAGCGCATTTAACAGTTGTCAGCGCCTTAAACAGTTTCATCATGTCAGTACGTCACAGTCACAGCTTTTTAAAATAAGGTTATCGGAGTGCCTAGTGCGAGTTTTATTCACAATTCGATTTTAACACGTTCGATGAATGCAGGTTGACGTCTGGGCTATGCGTCAAAAAACCCGACACACACTTTGCCCGATCCGAAAATTGAACCCAAAAATTCCAGATATCGCGCCGAGCGGTTTCCTACACGGTCAATTAGACGTAGACATCTATAACGACAACCAATTGATTTTTAAAAGACCAACTTTACAAAAGAATTTTAACATTAAGGCGACGCATTGGAAATTTACGTGGCGGGGATCTTGATTTTTCCCAACAATTACAAAACATATGAAAGTGATATTTGATGACGTGATCTTTCATTTAATTGACATTTTGCTAGTTGCAGAAACACGATTTGTTAACTTTTATAACAGAGATAAAAATATCTCTTTTAAAACATAGATTTGCATTTTACAGGCAAACCAGACCGATTTAAGCATCAAAATTTTCTTAGTAGATTAGTCTTAACACACACTTCAATTATGCTAGTTCATTTTTTAAAACTAACTTTTTTTTTAAATTTTTTTTTTGTAGTTTTTATTGGAAAGAAAAAAACAGTTTTTCTTATTGTACGGGGCGGGGCGCAAACGCTCCGTAGGTATTAGATTAATTGATAAGACGGCCACTTTAAACTATAACGCCATATTTAACTAAACCATAACATGTCAGGTTTTCATTAGGTGACGTAAAAATGCTAAATTACTTCATTCAGATAGTTTGTTGAGCATAATTTGATTTTCTATCTCTAATTACTAGATTTGTTTTTTTTCATTGGCGGCGCTAGTGTGCGGCGTAAACGCTCTTAAAGCTCCCTAAATGTGAGGTTTGAATTATTTTTACCATTTCGTAGAACTAGAAAAGTAAAGACGCTAAATATGTAACAAATCTGTGCATCAGTAGTTGAGGGTTGCAGGTGAAGTGAGCTTCCACCTTTCTGCCTCATCATCGCTTAACATCGGTGAGATGAGGGACTTGGCCTCACCACGTATGAGATGAGGGACTTGGCCTCACCACGTATGAGATGAGGGACTTGGCCTCACCACGTATGAGATGAGGGACTTGGCCTCACCACCTTACGTGCTTATTAATTTATTTTTAATTTATTTATTTTGTTTATTTATTTTAAAAAGAAAGTCTTGTAAGCTTACAGAACAATCCAAAGCGCTTACAAGATATAGGTACACATGCCAAAAGATAATTAAGTTGTTCAAAACAATATTACATATTAATTAAAAAATTAAATAGATATTTAAATAGGTATGTCAAGATAGACTGTCAGATTCAAAATGTGAATGTCAGTGAATTAGATTAAAATTATATAAATACACTTAAAATTACACTCAAAATTAGATAGGTACACACATGTCAAATTAAATAAAACTGTAATATAAGAATTAATGGAAAACTAAACTAGAAATGTCACAGTAAATTGTCCGATTAGTATTTATAATAATAATAATAATAATAAGATGCATGATCACAAAAGCATCTTGCTTACAAACGTACGGGCTCTGTCATAAAGACGTCCCAAAGCGTCCGCAAACAAGTCAACATCATCGTGCTGAGCAAGCATGCCCCCTATCAGTCGCAAAGCGCGCACGGTGGGTGCGTGGGCTCCGCGCCTAGTGCGTGTGACCGGCCTGCCCAGAAGACGCGGACGCCGGCGAGGCGCAACCGCCCCCGCCTCATCCCGCCTAATACGAGCGGGAACTAATAGCGACACCATGGCCAATACTGATGGACTGTCGATCCTGTGATGTATTATTGAGAAATAAAACATTAAGTACTGGATTACTCTCCTCATTTCAAGAGTATCCATGTCCACCATACCTGACACAAATAAAGACGGATACAGGAACGGATAGTAACCGTACTCTTTTTTATATAGCCATCGGGCAAACTTACGTTGAACTTTCTCTATCATTAGACTATATTTATCCTCGTAAGGATCCCATATAATCAAAATTCAAAATTCAAAATTCAAAATCATTTATTCAGTTTAGGCTACAAATAGCTCTTATGAACGTCATTTTAAGCCATCGGTTCGTAAGTCTATCTACTCTGGGCGGGAGATCTTGTACTGAGAAGAACCGGCAAGAAACTCAGCAAGTGTCCAGCTCTTTTCTCCCTTACAGCGTCATAAATATTGGAAAAAGCCCTATCATAAAGGACACTTTCCATCACAAATAAAAACACAAAATGTAAAGGACAATCACAACATGTAAAATAACACAAAAAATAAAAAATAACTAAATAAAATATTTAAGTCAGCAAAAACATAATTTACCAGTTTAATTTTTTACAATATCATACAGTACTAGTAAAAGTCAAAAAAAAAACTATAGTTAATAATAATAAAAATAAAACTAATTGTAATGTTCAATGCAACGCTATTTTGTTATCTGCAGGACACTATTTATAAGTAGTATTATGTATATGTTTTTTATTATAGCCAGGCTGTTTTATCTTCTAAATATTCTTTGACTGTATAATAACCTTTTTTTAATAAAGAAGACTTTACATGTTTTTTAAACTTATCTAAAGGTAAATCTAGTACAGTATTTGGTATTTTATTGTAATAGTGTATACCTTGCCCCAAGAAAGAACCAAGCACCTTCTGTAACCTGAACAGTGGCATTGCAAGTTTTGACTTATTTCTAGTATTAAAATTGTGTACATCACTGTGTTTAGCAAATGAATTGATATTACAACGTACAAGAACTATACAATTATAAATAAATTGAGACGCCACTGTCAAGACATCAATTTCTTTAAAAAGATTTCTTAAAGAAGTTCGTGAACCTAGTCTATAGATTGTTCTTACTGCTTGTTTCTGTAAAATGAATATAGTTTCAATATCAGCCGCTGTTCCCCACAGTAAGAGGCCATACGACATGACACTATGAAAATAACTAAAGTAAACTGTTCTAGCAGTTTCTACGTCTGTTAACTGCCTTATTTTTCTAATGGCATAAGCAGCAGAACTGAGTTTGCCGGCCAATTTCGAAATGTGAGGATTCCATTGAAGTTTTGAGTCAAGGGTTATACCTAAGAAAACTGTTGAGTCTACCAAATCTAATCGATCACCGTTTATTCTTATATCAGTTGGCTCATTTTTGACATTTGGTAATTTAAAATTAATACATTTTGTTTTTTTAGCATTAAGCTGCAAATTATTAATAGTAAACCAACTGAGTACATCAGAGAGTGCTTTGTTTACATCGTCGTAATTTTTCTTACACCTACTTACATTAAAAATGAGTGAAGTATCATCTGCAAATAATACGATTTCACAGAAGTTCTCTACAAAGAATGGCAAGTCATTAATATAAATCAAAAACAGAAAAGGACCAAGAATGGACCCTTGTGGAACTCCCATTTTTACATGAGAACCAGATGATTTAGTTCCATTAATATCGACAGTTTGTGTTCGAGAGCTAAGATACGACTGAATTAAATTTAGTGCGAAATCTTTGAGACCGTAGTAATTTAGCTTCATCACCAGAGTTTTGTGCTCAACGCAATCGAAAGCCTTGGACAAGTCGCAAAACACTCCAAGGGCGTTTTGAGACTTCTCCCAGGCATCAAATATATGTTTTAATAGAGCAACACCTGCATCAGTAGTAGAACGACCCTTTGTAAATCCATATTGTTTATTATGTAAAAGGTTGTTTATGTTAAAATACGACATCAACTGTTCCAAAATAACTTTTTCATAAATTTTGCTTAGAGTTGGTAGTATTGAAATGGGTCGATAGTTACTGGGGTCTTCTTTGTTTCCCGATTTGAACAAAGGTATGACCTTACTAAACTTCATAAGATCGGGAAAGATACCTTTATTCACACAGTTATTAAAAAATTCAGCAAGATATGGTGCAATAGAATGTATAATATTCTTAATTACTTTTATAGAGATGCCCCACAAATCACTTGTGTTTTTCATTTTCAGTGATTTAAATGTTTTTATAATATCCATTGAATCAATATATTTAAATTGAAAAGAAACATTACATTTTGGTACATATTTTTGGAGTAATGCTTGTGCAGCTTCTGGTGATGAATCCAAATTTGAGGTTGTCAGCACAGGTATATTTACAAAAAAATCATTAAAAATATTAGCAATATGTGAATCTGAATTGACTAAGTTGTCGTTTACTTTTAAAGTGAAAGTATTATCCCGTGGTTTAAATTTACCTGTTTCACGGTTTATAATGTCCCAAGTGGCTTTAATTTTATTGTTGGACTTTTTAATTTTTTCTTTAATATAATTAGATTTTGCTACTATACATATTTTCTTAAATATTTTCGAATAATTCTTTACATATTCCGTAAAATTAGAATTTTGGTTATATTGTTTTAGACTTTATAAATCATACAATTTATTTCTACTTTTATATATACCAGTCGTGGCCCAGTCACAGAACTTAAGTTTATGAGTTATTTTGATTGTTCTTTGTGTAAACACTTGGTCATATTCAGTCTTTATGAAGTTAAAAAGATTAGTATATAATACATCTGGATCATCTTGTCCAAATGGCAATGCATTAATTTTACTCGATATATTATTTTTAAAACGCTCTACTCGCTCCTTTGTAACTGGTTTACAGTTCACTATTTTTGGCTCATCCTTAACATTAAAATCATAGGTCACCTTTAAACCCCAATGGTCAGACGTAAGCTTACTAATGACTGACTTAGAAACAGGGTCATAGTCTGTAAAAACATTATCAAGACAAGTGGCTGAATGTGAAGTTATTCTAGTGGGTTCGAGAAATAGATTAATGAGATTAAAACATTTAAACAAGGCAACAAGACGAACACTCATTGAAGTGCTTTCTAGAATATTTATATTAAAATCGCCACATACAAAAACAAATTTATTTTTTAATTTTAATTTTCTTAGTACGTCTTCCATTACAGATTCGAAAATACCGAAATTGCCCGATGGGGGTCGGTATACACACACTATTACAAAGCTATTAAACTCCACACATGATAGCTCAATATTACGCTCCACTGATAAGCCTACAATATCGTTGCGATCTTTATATTTTATATTACTTCTTACTAGTATTAAAGAACCACCGTGAATAGCTGAGCTTCGCACGTACGCGCTTGCTAATTGGAAATTATTTACATAGAATGATGTGTCATGACTTCTTAGCCAATGCTCAGTTAAACAAAATATATGAATTGCCTGACTTTTTGCAAATAATTCTAACTCTAAGTCTTTGCCAGCCAAACCTTGAATATTTTGATGTATAATAGTAATTAATGAGGACTTGGCTTTTGTCTTAGACCTCAGTTTAAACATGAGGTTGTTGTTACCTTATTACTAGTTGTAGATGTTGCATTAGTAGAACTACTAATGGTTACGTTGTTATGACGTAAAGACTTAGTTATACCATTTATAACTGTATCCTGTATATTATAAGCTAACAATTTAGCTATTTGGGTCCTACATTTCGTAGAAAGATACATAGTATCTGACGTCAAACTAAAGCTATTAATAAATTTATTTATATCAAAATATAAAATAGTGTCACTATGACGACAAATCAAATTAAACAATAATAAATTTAATTCATAAATGCGCTTATTTTGTTCCCAGGTCAAATTGGTACAATAGGGAAAAGCGCTAATTAATAGCGCTAATGGCACCAAACTCTAGCTTGCTACGGACATAAGAGCTGTACAGCACTCTAGCTACCCTCAAATCACTAAACTGCGCAGAAGTTCTCATTACAAAGCCTAATGTTTTATTTGCCGCCTTGCATATGGTTTTAGCGTGCTTGTGAAAGTCAAGTTGATAGTCCAATATTAAACCTAAATCGCGAATGTCATTGACTCGTTCGAGAGGAGCGTCATATAATTTGTAATTTACATTCAGCGGGGATCGTTTCCGCGAAAATGTAATTACCTTGCATTTGTTATTGTTAAATGGAAGACGATTGAGTCTGCTCCATTCAGCAACAGCATCAATATCTCTTTGAAGTGCATCACAATCTGACAAAGAACCAATACCCAAACACAGTTTGATATCATCCGCGAATAGGAGACACTTCGAAGAACGTACACAGTTTGGCAAATCATTGATAAAGATCAGAAAAAGCGACGGTCCCAGAGTACTTCCTTGACTTACGCCGGATCTAGTGTAGTAATTGCTAGACTCGTATCCCTCAGTTCTTACAAATTGGCACCGATTGCTGAGATAACTGGAGAAAAACTCAAGGAGTTTGGGTGTAAAGCCCATTACCGCCAATTTTTGTAATAGAATGTCGTTATCCACGAGGTCAAATGCTTTCCTAAAATCGAAATAGGCAGCATCGACCTGCCGACCGGCGTCCATTTCTGCATATACGTAATCTACATGAGCCACGAGATTAGTAGTAGTCGAACGTGCGCTACGGAAGCCGTGTTGACAGTCGTGAAGTACATTGCGAATTTGCCTACTGATGCATGAACTCAAAATTGTCTCGAAAATTTTAGCAAATACTGATAGTACAGCGATCGGTCTAAAGGTTGAAACATCGTTTCCGGCTTCTCCCTTGGGAACTGGGGTAACCCTTGATAATTTCCAACTCCGAGGGTACACTGATACACTAAGCGACAGATTAAAGAGTAACAGGAGAGGATTCTCAAGGGCCGAAATACAGTCTTTCGCTATAAATACAGGGATACCATCGGGTCCACCTGACGATCTCGGTTTAAGACGCTTCACTGCCAACCTCAAATCAGCCTCGTCTATGTGTCCGACAGAAACAACAGTGGCGCTAGCACAGATGTCAGCAGCACGAGCGGCCACAGTTGGACTTAACAAAGGGACCTCTGTTTGGAAGACAGAACTGAAATATTCAGCAAAAGCGTGGGCTGCAGTCTGACCAATCACCTGTGCCCCCTTATAAAAATAAGTACCTGCGGCTCGCCGGTTCCTTTTCTTATCCTTAACGTACGTCCAGAATTGAACTGGATCTTCAATTATACTATTTTGCGTCAATGTTAAATGCTGCCGATATGCATTGTCAATTAAATGTTTTACATGCCACCTATAATATTTAAAAAGTTCGTTATTAAATTCCTTTCCTTCCGACTTGTACCGTTTCAGATGGAAATATTTTTTCTTTATGTTACTAATTATTTCTTTCGTATACCATTTCGGATAGGTGTATCGATTATGTCTTATGTGATGACTTTTAATCGGCACGAAGTCACTTATACAACTATATAATTTGCTGTAGAACAGCTCTAGGGCTACATTTACGTCTGATAAATTAGCCAAGTCTGATCAATCTAATTCAGACAAAGCCGCATACAATCCCTGATAGTCTGCTTTACGCCAGTTCCAGTCCGGGCTAGATCCAAGGCGTGAGGCGGTTGGAGGCGAAGGCGGTGTAACCCAAAAGATCTTTGATTTTGATTTAAATTTAAATTTGTATTGATAAAATTTTGTCTGTTCAATTTATTTTAATCTATAATCAATGAAAAGAACGAGTTTTATGTGTGTTTGTACTGCTTGTTTGCATTTTTTGTCTTGTCTATTTCTATTCCTTTATTGATGATATTGCTTGTCGTATCTGACTTTAAGACAACACCATAAGCTAAACTTGTATTTTTAAATTTTAAAAGTGTATGTTTTGTTAGTAGTTCATTTTAAATAAATAAATAGAGACATAAAAAGTTATTTCAAGAAGCATGGTTAATTTGCTCAACAAGTTCAACCTAAATTAGGAATTTTATAGTTAATCTTCCAGTTATACATAAAACTGGAAATAAATAAATAATGAAATAAATAAATGTTTCACACACTCACACCAATTGTCTAGCCCCAAGAAAAGCTAACTAGACAGTGGATAAACATACTTAATATACTTGCTTAAATACATACTTATTATACATAGGAAACACCCAGACCCGAAACAATTTAAAAAAAAAATTCTAATAAAATTCGTCTAACAATATTTAATTTAATTTTATTTTTATTTTTTTATTTAATTTAATTTAATTTTTAATTTTATAACGTTTAAGGGGAGCATCTATACATCACACTGAGCATGCTCACCAAATTTGGTCCAAAACTACAGGCTCGTTACCGAGATAATCAACAAAACATTATCATAATTTACCAAAAAAATACACCCTTTCCACTCGTACAGCTGTATACACGCACACAAAGATAGCCGTTGTGTTGGGTATCTGTAAACTATCTTTTTATCGACGCCTGCGTGCGTGTTTGTAAAGATACAGCATGTTTCATGATGTGCATTATTTTATTTTATTTAGTTTGTTAGAAAACATAACTTTGAAAAATCACTATAAAACTGGAGCCCATTTTTTGTCATTGTATTCAGAATGATGTATAGATACCGCCCTTAAACGTTCGCTTATTGATTTTGTTAGACCCTGTATACATAGCCGTTCTTAATATGTTTAAAACACATTGTTGACTTTGGTTTATTAGTTATCTTACTAGCATTTTTGTGATCGGAAATATGAATCGGGAGTATGAATGAGAATGAGAAAAAAAGTTGTAAAAACCCCCAAAAGATATTATAGTTACTTAATTTGTTTTTGTGTATTGTCGGTTGCTGTTTTAATGTAGTGTGATATATCGGAGAATAATAATCTTAATTTAGAACAATAATCTTTTACGTGAATGGTGTTAAGTATTAATTTTTCTGGGAATTATAATGACCTAATTATTAACTCAATATAATAATCATAATGTGCAATTAACGAGAATTAACGAGTTTCGTAAAAAGTATATAATTTCAATGCTTCAGAAGTGTTCGTGGAAACTTTACATTGTAAAAGCGTAATTTTATAATTTAAGCTTAACTAGTTAAAAGAACTCAACACAATCCTTACAAATAAAATAACTATGTCGAAAATCTAGTTCTTTATTACTCTAACCTTTTTATGAAGCTTTATCAACTAGACTCTAGTAATTACGTTTACGGAGTACACGAGTACATAGAACATGTGCCAGATAACATGATAGAACTATAATATCCCAACTGCAAGTCATATACAGGCATTGGTCAAATAAGAGTATCTACGTACCCTACATTAGTATCTATTAAAATTTGATAAAAAAAACTCTTAGACAAATAACTTTACAAATTTAATGCAAAATACTTAAATTATCGCGAAGTAATGACTACTCACGCGAAATCAAACTAAAATTAAAGATGACCTTTTGAGAACGTTTGTAGATTATTATAAAAACGAGATATGCGTAATAATTACGCATATCTCGTTTTTATAATAATCTAGTGTATGTTTAAAATTGTTATGTTTTACTATTAGTAATTAATTTAATATTATAGATATTGATATTGGGCGGAGAGGAGAGAGATAGAGATGTGTCGTAAACAACCAATAAGCGACATGGTGCAGCCTAGGTAGCTGGCGGCTGTACGAACATGGGTTCGTCTAGAAAAGGAAGAAGAGGAAAATTACCCCTTAATTTATTGTTCTTGCTGGATAGGAAGAAACGAAATCTTATTGGTTGATTACGACACGCAAGAGAACCGGGTTCTTACATCACAGATTAATAATTTAGTAAAATAGTCAAAAATCAATAAATATGGATTTAAATATTTTTTATAAATAAAAAAAATGTTAAGGGATTGTGGAGGGTCCGATTATCGGAGGGCGGGTAAAAATATACGGAAGCGAATATCATATATTTTTGGTATATACAGCGTATTATGTAAAAAGAAAATCAAATTCTACCACAGTTTGAAGGTTTTAAGACACGAAATTAAAAGAAAAACTCTTAATAACTCTAGAGACTTCACGCAACTTGACGTCGTTAAATAAAATAGGTTAGTTAAGCTTGTCGTGAGCCTACAAAAAAAACTAAATATATATATGATAATGAAGAATAACAAAGCAATAAATTGTTATTCGATGACGCCCACTTTGAATATATATGAACCCTGCTGTTTTAATTAAACCAATTTCAAACACGTACATTCCTTAAAAAGCCTACATTTGACAAAACTTGCTCAATCTAATCATCCATCCGGTCGTATATTATAAAAGAGCTTGCTCCTATAAAATAAGTATTGAGCAAAAATATACGATACAGTATGGCTTCTTTGGGTTACACAGTAAGAGTAGAGTTATAATAATAGCTTAGAGTTTTGATTAATTTTACATGTCGTCGGTCGGAGTTACGGTAGCCTAATTATTAGTGAACTTGATTTAATTACTTATGTCAGAGTCAGAGGGTGTGAGTTCGAATCCCGCTTGCGGAAATTCTGTCAACAGTTTTCCGATTATTTTGTTTAACCTTTTTTTAATTTGCAATTCTGATCGCAACAATAAAAGCCTTAAATTTGTTTAACTATATCGCAATATTTATCTATCTTCTTACTATACAAATACATCACGTCGCAAGTTAACTTAGTAAGTAAATATTTATAAAATTTATAAAATACAGTGAACAAATTAAACGCCTACCCGACCCAGCCAGGAATGGAACCTGGGTCTTTCGCAATCCGAGCGGCTGCACTGACCGCTATGCTACCGGGAAGGCTGACGTAATTTTTTCACTGTATTTTATAAATTTTATAAATATTTAATTTAGCTTCAGTGCAGCAACTAGCACTTAAAAATAAAAAGTAAATTTTTTAGTGAGTAAAGTAAGTAAGTAAAATTGCCTATGACTGTCCCACTGCTGGGTAAAGGCATTCGTCATTGAAATCAAGTCATCACTACAACAATCAATACAGCCAATACCCATCAATTGTAGTGATGACAAGTTAACATATTATGTGACCTAAAAATGTCGCTGTTTCACGGATCATCTAGACTAGAAACTTCGTCACAGTTTGGGGGGCGGGGGGTAATCTCATAAGCCGCATTGTACACACGAGTGGCGGCATCAGCCGAATAAGGCCAGCGCCACCGGTGTGAACAGAAAGCGATGTGACGGGTGCGCTGCGGGGCTTCGGACACGCGACACGCGCGATCCGGTGACGGGTCAGCGGGCGGACCCGCTTCCGTAAGGGTGACGTCACATCATAAGGAGACTGCAGAAGGTACGCTTCATACAAACCCGCTCGAGCAACGCATAGACAACCTTCCACGGACACGGATTACCGCAACAGATGCGCTCGGATTGTTCCAAGTTTTTGATGTGTAACATCTTTCCTCTCGCTTTCTTGCAATTTGTGGGAGCGATTTCGTGAAATGGGACGGAAGTGTGTGATGTGTAACAACTAACTTTTTTTTCTGGAACGGAAGTGTGTAACAGGAAGTCGGGGAAGCGCGCAAGCACGCGCCATTTGATTTGACGAATGAGCGCGCGGTGGTAGTTGGCCGTCGGATGGTACCAACCAATCGGGGAAGTGCGCGCCATTTGATTTGACGAATGAGCGCGCGGTATTGGATCACTCTTAGTGTCAATTAAATAAAATATATTTTTTATTAAAAATTATTATTCTTTGTTATGAAAAACCATTTCAAATAATACCTGATCCATTTTTTTCAGAATATAATGTTAAAATTGCTTATTACTAAGGTAAGATGTCAAATGTTACACATCATACGCGACTACTGTAAGGCTCGCTTGTTTTGTTTTTGTAGTGTTTGCTGATTGCCTCAGACGGCATTTTCAGCTTCACCGTGCGGCATCGGCATCACGCCTTAGTGCGTGGCCCGTGCCCTTCTAGATTCTCCGAAGGGTTCGGATCGAATCGGGTGTTCCGAGCTGTACTGAGATCTGTGTCCGTGAGTCGGTCTATATTAATCGAGCTCGAGTGCGAATGTATTAAGTTTACTCTCTGGGTTTCCTTACTTTGTGGTGAGGGCGACGCGGAGCGGGCGGCGCCAGCGCAGCGATGGCGGCGATACTGGCTCTGCCTCAAGCTTTGGTCAACGCTGCGGTATGTGGCATGTGGTGCCGGACACATAATCGTATGAAAAACGTCTAGAATAGTCTCTGGTTCCGTCGCACCATTTTAGACGTTTTTCATACGATTATGTGTCCGTCAGCGCATGCCGCATACCGCAGCGTTGTGCGTTACGATCAAGAGACCAAAGGTTAAGATGCAAATAGAAAAAGGAGAAATAATAAATGATGTATCGAACCAATGTAACCTTTAAGCCCAATTTACGGCGTAGTTTGAAAAAAGACAGTGTTTTCGAAAATACCACTAAAAATCACTATTGTAAAATTACTACGAAATTACTTAATTTATATGCTTGGAAACCACTCAAATAATACATTGATAACATCAATATTCGTTATTGAATAGCTGCATATATTAATACCAATATTTTTTTTGAGTCTGTTCTATTCTAAGCAGTCTTAATCATCGCAGGCGCTACATATTTTCGACCTACTGACAGCGCCTGTAAGGAACAGTCGTTTAAATTTCAAGAACCGAGGTGTCGTCTTAAATAATACAATATAAGCATCGTAAACAAACGGATATGTGCAGTAAGTCAGAAATCTTGGTTTAATTCGCTATCAGGGTAGTATAACAGTAAGTAAAGTAAGTACCTAAATAACTGTTTTCTCACTGTTGTACAAAGGTCTTCATAATTGAAATCAAGTCATAACTACTTTAACAACATATTGGCTTAGTTTTCTAGCAGGCCTATTATAAATGTGTAGATAAATTTATTGGTTTATTTATAAATTATACAGGATTTTTCTCAATTACATAATTATAAACAACTAACTTTAGTTACTTAAAAAAATTGCTACCACGAAGATTTCGTGAATAATACGATTGACTAATTAATTCTATGGATGGACATAACCATTAACCAAACCTGCTGTACATTTCAACAAACATAATTATATTATTAAATTGATTATGCATAAATTTTACGCAGTTCTAACACTTACCGCTCCGCAGGCTTACTACCAAAAAAGCAACCAGTTGTTAATCGTTCAATTGCAACGCGACTGGTCTAGCTGCGTTTGACAATTGGTATTACGTACACAAATCGCTCAATCATCGCTCGCTTAGTGCATTTGCGATTAAAATTTATGTAATGTAACTATTTAAACTATCATAGTCACTTGTAATAGAGTAAAATTATTAACGGGATTCTTACCATGTTTATTATTTATGAGTATCCGATATTTCGGCACAGTTGCAGGCGCCATGATCACGGAATTACGTATTACGGAATTATGTAATAGTTTACATACAGGATATTTTTTATATCAGTGCGCGAATTTTCTGGAGTGACTCAGAATCGGTAAGATAACAACATTCTCATAGTAACATGAGTTGAAATATGACAAAAATTTTTCGACTTCCCATACTTTAGCGAACACTTGATTAGCCTGATTTGTATGAAGAGTCTCAAAATTTATATATTTCAACCCATGTTACTATGAGAATGTTGTTATCTTACCGATTCTGAGTCACTCCAGAAAATTCGCGCACTGATATAAAAAATATCCTGTATATTAAGCGATCTGTGTCCGTAATACCAATTTGTCAACCGCAACTAGAGAACTCGCGTTGTAATTGTACAATTAATAACTAGTTGTTTTTTCGGCTGTGACCACGACGACTGACTTCTTGTGACGTGGCGAGCGGTTTCTAGTTCATTGCGTTCTTTCCATACCGTTGACTTTGACTGCCGTAGTATAACGCGTAATGAAATAGAAATCCCATCGCCGCATCTTCCGAAAAAATATATCACGTAATAACTAATCATTTATGTCAAATTTATTAAAATTTATGAAAGAATTGAAACACTAAGCGCTTCTTATTGGAACTAAAGTGCTCTTAAAATAACTCATCGGCGAATCCGGTTTAGATTGATAGTTAGATAGATAGGCAGATAAAGATTTTTTTCATATGCAGGAGTAAACAATTAGGTATGTGACTGGTTCGTTAATAGAAACTTTTTTGGAAATGTCAAAACAATTTTTTATAGATATTGGTCATGGGCATATGTAACTACTACTATACTACTACTATTACTGTTAAATGTTGTATCCACGGCAACGAGATGGCGGATGCACTTGCCAGGGAGGGCTCAGAGACCCAGCTTATTGGTCCTGAGCCGTTCGTGGCACTTGCACAAAGTACCATTAACAAGGCCTTAAAAGACTACATCGAAAACAGGCACGGCATCGAATGGAAAGAGCAGCCGGGTATCAAACACTCCAAATCTTTCCTAGGCGAAAACGCCATAGGACGGAGTAAGTTCATATGCGGAGGCAGCAGAAGGCAGGCCCGATTAACCATAGGTGCCTTGACAGGGCACTATGCCACAAAGCAAATGCTTCTCAGAATGCACATCTCAAGAAATAGTTTATGTAGGGCATGTGGAGAGGAAACGGAGTCAATGCAGCACCTACTGTGTGACTGCGACTCTCTGGCTAGGAAAAGAACGGGACTCCTGGGGTCGGCCTATCCGAAACCAGAGGAATTCAGGCTCTTTGCTCTTAAGGACGTTGCCAAACTTATGGCATCTATCTTTACAGAGGAGGAAGAGTGAAAAGTTGGGGTTGGCACAAAAGATCCCGATGGGTCGAAGTGTTACTGATAGAGGGAAACCTCAGCAGGCCCCAATAAGATAAGATAAGATACATGTTGTATCCACCACCACCACCAGCTCATTTTAGGACATAAAATGAGCTGGTGGTGGCTGCCCGTGCCCCACTGCTGGGGCACGAGCCTTCCTTATGGAAGGATAGGGAGAACGGGCCATCAACCAACGCGCAGGAACATTGCGGATTGGTGGTTGATAACGACTACTAATGCAGCCGAGTTCGAGAACAGCTTTACGTGCCCTCCAAAGGACGGAGGAGCTCTAGTTAGTTGATAAACTTTTGGTCACCCATCCGATGATCAGCCATTGCGAAAGTTGCCTTACCCATACCGGGCGCGTTAGCCATTGCGCCATCGAGCTCCTCATTTATTTATTTATTTATTTTATTTTAAAACTTTTGCAACATATATAACAAGGCGGACTTATTGCCTGAGGCATTCTCTACCAGTCAACCAGGGTGGTGCAGAAATAACAAGGTAGGTGCAATTGGGTGAAGACAACAATTTAGAAATAAAAGTAATATATTATAAAACGCACAGTATATCCCACATATATACAATAACATTTCCATTTATGTTGTGCATTTTAACAAATACCTAGTCAATGTACTAGTCTGTGACATCTCAGGTTCAATGACTCAGCATGACACACTCTCTTACAGGTGTTATTTACCTTTGTCACAGTCGTCTGCGTCTCTTGACATAGCTTAATTAACTATAAAAGATTTGGGAAGGTTAGTGACGGTTGTGCGTTTATTGCTGCGATCGCAAAAGTAAGCCAGGAGATTGCATTAGCAAATAAATGAGGCTATCTCGGGAGAAAACTCTTTCAAACAAAAAATTTACATCCAAATTAGTGCATATTAACGACGGAGATATGCGTAAACATAGCTAGTAGTAAACATGGAGGTATTACAACGCTGAGTCAATTTATAATTACCCTCTGGCAATTTTACAAACTAGCGAGCGTTTATAAACTGACGACAACTACATCTACTACTACATAAACGTCCTCTTTCCAAATGACAAAAACTACAATAAACGAATTGAGAACGTCCTCCTTCTTAAGCTGGTTAAGAATAAGTCAAGTCCTAGTCCCAAGCCTTAAAAAAACTTAGTCACTCAGAACAATAATTAAAAAATAAAAACTTTTGTTTTCGCACAGATACATATATACACGCTTATTTGAATGTAACGTCTAGACGTGTGGACTAAAGATATGTAACGGTTGTGTAAACGATACGCGTACAGCGGCGTATACACGCGTCTCATTTTCATTACTGCAATACATCGGTACAATACATAACATTGTACTGCTTTAAAGTTCATAGTAGACCTGTGGTAAGAGCCCTGAATGGGCTTTGAAAACTCTAGACATAAACCTGAACTTCTTCTAACCCTTACCAACTTTATTGTATTAACTACACCATCTATTTCTATCCCAGACGCTTCAAGTGAACATCTTGGCTCTTTTGTCCTCGCTGAAACAAGCAAATCCGAAGTAAATAGTCTCATTATATCTTTGAAACACGAATGTTCAGTGGGACGGGATAACATATCGAACAGACTGCTCAAAGATCATAAAGACATACTATTACCACATTTGACGTATGTTTTTAATATGTGTCTGTCAAACGGCATCTTTCCTAAAGCTCTAAAAATATCTCAAATTCGCCTAATATATAAGGGAGGAGGGGACAGAGACCAAATCAGCAGCTATAAACCTATAGCGATTCTTCCCTCACTTTCAAAAATACTCAAGAAAATAATTAATAACAGACTGATTAATTACATTGAAACGAATAACTTGTTATCTGATTTCTAATATGGATACTGTCGAGATAGATGCACAGATGATACAGTAAAAGGATTAATTAAATAATCTTACTAATCTTTTACCCCCTTACAAATAAACACTATTTAAGCATTTACTTAGTTAATCATTGTTTTGTCAACGTCACACAAACGTCGTTCTCAATTTGAGAAAAAGAGACAAAACAATGATTAACTAAATAAATGCTTAAATAGTGTTTATTTGTAAGGGGGTTAATTGCTAATTTGGATAGAGGTAACAAATGTATAACGATATAACTTCGACACGGTGTCGGTCCCCATCCTCCTAAAGAAGCTGGAAAAAATTGGAATTAGGGGCAACCAGCTAGATCTTTTTACTGACTACCTAACAGATGGGCTTCAATGTGTAAGGGTTGGTTCTTACACTAGTTCTGACCTTCCCACTACATACGGTGTGCCGCAAGGCAGTATTTTAGGACCAACCCTTTTCCTCATCTATATTAACGACTTGTTATCTCTAGGCCCGTTTCAAGGAAGAATTATCTTTTATGCAGACCTTATTTTTGTTGCCAAAACTTGGGAAGAAACATATAGATCTGCTCAAAATGGTTTTAATTTGATTAAGAAATGGTGAATACCTACTGCTAAAACCAAATATGTAGCTTTTTCTTTACGCAAATATTCTCATCAACTTTAACCTGATTGCTCATAACTGTTCCAACTTTCGTAATGATACGCAATGCCAATGTTTCCTATTGACCATGTGAGCTCGATGATATACTTGAGCATCACCATTGATGAACATTTTAATTTAAAACAATATATTGATACGCTGGCCAAGAGAATACGCAGACTAATATATGTCTTTAAGAATTTGAGACACGTTGTCCCTCCCGTTACACTTAAAAGGATTTACTATGCCTTGTGCCAGTCGCTGCTTACATATTGCATATCATCCGGGGGTGGTGCTCCTAAAACTACGCTTAAGAAACTCGAGGTATCGCAAAGAACGATTCTCAAAATATGTACCTTCAAACCCTTCTTATATCCAACAAAGCTTCATTACGAGTACTGCGAGGTTTTGACAGTGCGCCAATTGTTCTTACTCAGCATTATTCTCAAGCAACACTATGCTAGAGTACCTACTCCCAGATTCGGTGAAGAAGCGTATATGGTTCGCTGTGTGTAATAGGTTCTTTTGGGCAAAAACCATTTGGGCTCATAGATTCTTCCCTTTTTAGGCCCAATCGTTTATAGAATCATCTATGAAATTTTTTTTATCAGTTTTCCTAATGACAAAGTCCTATGATGAGACAGAGAAATTCATTGGTATCCAGTTGTGATGAATTTGCTACCTGTAGGTAAACTAATAATTGTAGTATTGTAATGTGTAATACTTACTCCGAGGGTAGAGGAGCGGTATGCTGAAATACGGGACTAACATCCCAGTTCTTCCATACAATCTACATAGCATTAGATATAGACTTTAAGTTGGTGTTTCCATTTTGTGAATGTTTTTGGTGAAATAAATGATTATTATTATTATTACCTATTATTAATATCGTGAGTTCGAATCCTTTTGTTTCTCCTTGATGTGTAATGACACTGATAATTACAGAAACAATGTATACCCACTGTTTGATAACAAACTGCGTACAAAAATCATAAATCAATGTACATTGTCTGCTGTGATGTTTACAGAATGATAATTACAGTGTCTTTGACGTAAGATCAAGGTTATTTTAAGGAGAGACCAAAACGTACACCTTTAGTCTAGACTTTAATGAAAACTTTAACGATAAATGTGGCTGTTCCATAGACATTATTTGGATAAAAAAGTAAAGTAGAAGTTAACAAAGTTAATAGCCCATAACTGTCCCACTGCTGGGCAAAGGCCTTCATCATTGAAATCAAGTTATCACTATAAATTGATGGGTAATGGTAATGGTAATTAATCACCATATTGCTAATTGCGCGTTGGTGATCACAAACCAGTGCTATGCACGCTTTGCCCGACCTGGGGATTGAACCCGGGATCTTCGAGCGCTATGCCACTCGGTCACCAAAGCGTCTTAAATAAGAGAGATTTAAAAAAACACATGCTTTCAAATATAAAATCTATTTCTCATATCAAAATCAATAACATTGAGATAATTAATAAAAACACAAAACATTCTTAAAATTAATGAAGCTTTACATGAACATATCTCTCTCATACTATTTGTACTATTAAAATTCTATTTGCATTATGGCAACAAAAATAAATAAAAAATATATTCCACATGACCCAAACAAACGAAATAAAACGAATGAAACCTCGTAGCAAGTTTCGTAACGCGTTGATGTCTTTAAAACAAAAGTATTTATATACAGCAAAACATAATGCTTTTTCATTGATTTCTTGTTATTCTATTTTGTGTTCTAAATAATTGACGCTTAAGCTTACTTACAATATCCTCAGATTCATAATAAGAGTTTAAAGCCTTGTTGTTAGTCATTCTTAGTAAAAAAATATTATATAAGTATTCTCGTTTATATCAAAAACATTTAACATGTAGTGTAGTCACATTTTCCGAAGCTCTTTATTACTTAAATTGATCGTGGTACATGGACCTGATATAAAAATAATACTATTCATTCATCATACAATACACAAAACAAAAGAACAATAAAATAAAACTCAACGCTATGTAACATTAGTGAGCTATTTTTCCAGCTTAATCATCACAAGCCCTGACATGTACTTAAACATCGTCTCATAAGCCGTTCGATAAATTGTCTCCGAAAGTATAGGGTGCTCATTCACTTAGCGCGACGTGCACGAAGCAGCAACGCGAAGTACGCCAGCAGCCTAAACCCAATGAACAGCAGTATCATGTTTATGACGTCCATATTGAAGTCATCCTGTTGGTGAAAATTGTTGGAGTTAGTGAGAACAAAGCTTACAACATACGCATGCAACACATGTGTTTCATTTGTTCAATGAGACTTGATGTTTTTTTTGATAGGGATTGCTTTTTTCCACACAGCGTAACCGCATTTTAGTCGCGAGAAACTTAAGGTTTCTTAAGCCGTAGTGATCGAATCCTAAGAAGGTTTCCAGAGGAGATGGCATCATGCCATCGTGTTTCCATCCCCTTATAGATTCTCCGAGGTATTCGGATTGGTATCGAAGAGACGTGAACAGACCATCTTTAGCGTTACACACCAATGGTTCATATGTCCTAGTATTTGGAATGAATTTCGCTTACATGGCGCTTTAGCTCTATCGCTTTTAGGGAATATAAACGTATACTAGCATTAGTTTCACAGTCATACCTCCGAGAAGCTGAGCGTCTCCAACACGACCTGGCCTGAAGCAGGGCAGGTGAAGTTCTCCCTGGTGCAGGCGATGGTCTCCACGCCCGACCACTGGTTCACCAGCAGGGCTTCGTTGCCGTATCGGAACCAGGACAGGTACGATATCCAACCGAGGTATGGCGGTACAGATCTGGATAAGTGAATAAGTAATTTGTATAATTTTCTCCACAATCTTAATACGATATATGAAAAAAAGTCCGGTGACGCTGAGAGCGCCGCCTGAGACATCCAGCAAGCTCTCTCCATAAAAATACTTAATACTATTAGATAGGATGGTGTTGCGTAAAGATTCTGAGAGATATGCCTGAGCTAAGCAACGAGCCTATCTCACAAGCACCCAGAGCTCTTGTAATCGTGTTTCACATGTAATAATTTTATTATAAAAAGCGAGTATTTATATTGCAAGGCCTCTGCTGGTTTAAAGTTATAAATAAGTATCTACCTAATAATGTTTATTAAAACTGTACAATGTTTACAGCATGAAAGAAAGCTTGAGGTTTTGATGCGGTTTCAACAATAGTAACTTTAGACAGTACTTAACTGTAGATCGGTAAAAGATCATGTAGGCCTACAAGCCTCGGGTCACATACACCACATACATGTAACAAGATAGTTAATATTTAGCGTGCGTTTACAAGAGAGTGAGATGAGATGAGAGTTCCCCGATCCGATCCGAACTCTTCGGAGAATCTAGTAGGGCACGGGGACACGAACTAGTGCGTGATGCCGTTCCCTCTAGAAAACCTCCGAAGGTGATTTGTTTCACACGGCTTGAGGAACCCTTTAAGTTTCTCGCTGCCCCCAAACAGGCCCGGTAAAGCTGATAATGCCATCTGAGGCAATCAGCAAATTCTCTCAAAAAAAAAAATGGATGAGAGTAGCCGCGGATCGTGCTCGGTGGCGTGTACTTGGAGAAGCCTATGTCCAGCAGTGGACTAGTATAGGCTGTTGATGCGGATGATGATGATGTGCGTTTACCCTGAGTTGAGGAAGAAACCGCCGAAGAGCATGAACGGTATAATGATGGGGGGCCCCACGGAGGCCGCCATGCTGACGCTACTGCTGGCACACGATATCAGGTAGCCTGCGGACATGAACACAATATATACTCAACCATATAGAGAAACAGTCAATAGCAAAAATCGATGTTCAAACCTTCACATAAATAAAACATAACTATCTATACAAAGTAGTTTTTAACACAGTAGCCAAATTTTCAGTTGAAAAACGTTTTTAATATCTAATAACAGAGTTATCATTTAAATCTCACTTATCTTTGTTAAGCATAGGAATTTTCGTTCAAAATTGGCCAAATCAATAAGGTCTAAATTAATTTGAAGTTTTATGAGATATCGAAACGTATAAAGAAAGACGATTGGATAAAACCATGTGAAATACACTGGCCTGCAAAAATAAGTACTACACTTTTAATATTTATTTGTTTTCTAAACTATAGAAGTTAGAGATTTTTAAATAAAAAACGTTTTGCAGCAATTTTTATCAGCTTTCTTTAAAACTAAAGTAAATTATACATTAGTAACATTTTCCTTTTTGTTTCGAAACTATATCATGTGTACTTAAAAAGTTATTGCAATTTTAAAAGTGTGATACTTAATTTTGCAGGCCAGTGTATTTTCTACAAAAGAAATTATTAGTCATCATTAGTAAGAAATATTCGTAGATTGAACACAAAGTTCGTAACGAAACTTGAACTGTCAAATATTGGAATGCGTTAATAAGGTTAGAAAAGCTACCTTGACTTTAATATGCAATCAAGTTAGGCAACAAACGCATAAAACGTTAAAACGTTGAAAACGTCTCCAAAAACTGGTTCGACATCAAATGCATAAAAAGTGTGTTAGATTAATTAAATGGTTAACTGTTAGATGCTCGGTTGTGTAATAACAACACTCAAAGTTTAAATTTTTGTAAATTAATACTCCTATTTTATTGAAATTGTCTATGCTAAAGGAGAAAGCAGAGATTTAGTAAATAAGTAGACAGCATTTTTTAACAGGTTCCCTGTCCCATATATCACATGTGATACATAACAATTGATTATCTATTGTTTTAATTTTTGGACAGCGAAACTGTTAAATTGTTATGAAAATAGATTTCTGATAGTTATATAGTATCAATTTTAAACGTTAACTATCTAACGAATTTATTTAAATCTCAAATAAAAAGAGCTATCAATAAAATAAATGCATCAGATAATCCCCATCAGGCAGAATACCCAGCCTTTGCCTCGCTAGATAGCGCAGCTTAATATTGGCCCAAATAACTATAAGCTGCTAGCTCGATGGTCAAATATAGTTTATTAATCTTAATTTTTACGATTTAAAGTGCTCTATGAAAAGTTTTGAGAATTAAAAAAAATCAAACAACCACATTGTTTTTTAAAGTTTACGTAAACACAATTGAAATGAAACTACTTTTATGGATCTACTTGCGTTTATTTTCCATTAGGTTTAATAATGTTTATCCTGAACTCGTAAAATCAGTTAAATACTTTCTTTGAAGTCTTGGTTGCCTAATAACTCCAAAGTTTTTCAAGTGATCATCGCTCCATAAGAGTGTACCAATCCTTACTAGATTCTCCGAGCTGGAGCTCGGCATTAGCTTCCATAACTGTTATAATGCGTGTTACTTGAGAATGTGCGGATTTGAGGAATAGAACCTATCTGAACCACGGAATGTTGATTAGACTGAGCTACAAATTCGATATTTATAGCTCCGAAGAAAGATTGAAAGAATGATTCTGATACAGATTATTGGGAATCAGTATCACGTAAGGTAGTGACAGCAGTGATTGACACTTCAAGTCCAGTGTTCGACTCAGTTATCGTCGCCAAAAAATAACATAGAATTAAATTGTTGCTAAAATACCAAAAAAAACGGACTTAAAAAATTTACTGAAAAAATAAAATATGAACACGGGAAGCACCAGCTTTCAAATAAAGAAAGAATCATCAAAATCGGTTTACCCAGCCGAAAGTTCTGAGGTAACAAACATTTTAAAAAAAATACAGTCGAATTGAGAACCTTCTTCTTTTTCTTGAAGTCGGTTAAACATGTTGATCATTGGTTTCTATCGAAGACTGGTGCCATTACCATGTCTCTACTAAGCCAAATTTCCATAGATCAACATTTTCATTGCAAAATAGAACAAAGTTTAAGGGGTTCAACGCACACTATACTTAGTAAGGTATCCTTGGCATATACCACACAATGAAACGCATAAGTTTAAGTAAATAGTCAAATATTAAATTACATTACAATTATCTGTTGACAACTATACAATGTAACATAGTATCTATGTAAATTAATGATAAATGCAGTATTTACCAGTTACTATATACGAATGTATGTGTGTACGAATATGTATTATATGTACATTAGGTATTTTCTATTTGTGTACAAGTTTAGTTTAATAAACCTAAATGTGGGAGATACAACAAATGCGAAGATATTTATTTTACAACACAAAAAAGTTACGTCGCTACCGTATGAGTGGTGTAAAATATTAAAAAAAAACATTCCTATAGATATAACGCCATGACGAGTGAAACAGAGCGTAACTAAGAGATATTAAATATATTGACATGACGGTATTAGATTTCTTTGAAGAGTGACAGAAAGAAAAAAATATTTTTATCAGAAACCACGACTGCGGTGAGCGAAAGTCTTTTTTTATAATTACAAGTAGATATCAAAGTATCAAACCACTTATTGTCTTAACCGCCGCTGGGTTATCTGATTACGAAAAATTTACGGTAGATCAAGCGCAATGAGATGATATATCATTTGATATCTTGTGGGATAATTAACTAAGTAGCTTAAAATTAAACAATACTGAGGTCAGGATAAAGATTAATTAAAACGAATCTATAAAATAAACGAGAGTACATCCGTAAAAGTTTCTTCATTTCAATGTGTAGTGTTCGCGTAAACTTTAAAAAACAATAAGTAGCTTATGTTTTTTCTATTTATAAAATCCTTAGTCGTACTGAAAGGGTCCTTCTCCTGAGTCCTCACGTAGGGTTCACGATGCCATAGCTTAGATTTGACGTGCTTTGTAAAAACTTAATTTTAAATTACCTAAATCCATTTTGAAAGGACATGTAATCAAACAAACATAATTATGCCAACGACCATGTATGCTATGTTTTTGTTATCGATATCATTATGTGACAGGAAAACGCTTACGTGAAGATGGTTAAAAAAAAAATTGATTTGTTGAATGGTTGAATGCGATAAATCGTGTTCACATTCACAATCGTCCGCCTGGCTAGCTACCACCATCTTATCTAAATATGTCGCCATAACATCAATGTTTGTGTTCCGACAGTTAAAGATAAGAAAGCGAGTGCTTCAGTAGTCGAAGATTCCGGGTGACTTGCGCTTCCATCTTCAGCCTAATCACTTAGCATCATGTGATATAAAGGCAAAATGCTTACCCGTACGGAATAGGGACACCCTTTACAATACTGAATGTACTTTTGTTTTTTCAATATTTTTTACGTCATTAATTTTTGTTGTACTGAGTGTGTGCCAATAAATGTATTTCTTCTTTCTTCTTCTACTTTTGAGTTTGTACTGGCACCTTCTATCAACCGACTGGGTTATACGAGAAGCGTCAGACGACCTTGCGTAAGTACACCAACTCGCACAAGGGACCAAAAGAAGCCGAAAGAAGAAGAAGAAGAAGAAAGAAGCTGAGTTTCTTGCCAGCTCTTCTCGGTAAGGCTCTCCCAAAATCCGAACTGGTGGTAGATTCAGTAAACTAATTTTTTTTAGCATTACTAGTGGGCGCTCGCGGTTTCACCCACGTGGTTCCCGTTCCCGTGGGAGTATCGGGATAAAAAGTATCCTATGTGTTATTCCTGGTTATAAACTATCTGTATGCCAAATTTCATCCAAATCCATTCAGTAGTTTTTACGTGAAAGAGTAACAAACATCCAAACAAACTTTCGCGTTTATAATATTAATAGGATTAATACTACTTTTGTATTTAATACTTAGTTTTGACGTCAATAAGTGCTTGTAAAGGTCTATATAGAATAAACGATTTGACTTTGGACCATCAGCGTCAGGTCATAACGCCAGATCAGGATGTGCCCAAGCGCGTTCTTCATCCGGGACTCATGAGACTAGTGTCTCAAGCGAGTTGCCCCATGGACACGTACAATCTACTCCCTGTGTTCCAGATAGATGACAGGAGCTGCAAGCATGCTAACTTCTCGTTGTACAAAGAGCACAACGGTCTTCTTGGCGGGAAAGTGAAGAGTCATGTCTGAGGTTTTGTTTTATTTTCTAAAATGTATGATATGTCGATTATTAATGTGAAATATGGATGGATTATCGTTATGTGAGCGTGAATGAGTGTTGGCAAATGAAACAGGTTAAGAGGTAAAGCCCCACATCTTAACTGATACCCAAAGGGTTGGGGGTAATGTATATATTAATAGCGTAAGCCGATTTTTGTCCCAGTGATTATGGGACGATAGTTGCACATAAAAAAAGGTTTTGGTCTCATTTTGAAGAGCTTCAGCAGTAGATGTGCAGAAAAATAAAGAAACCTGTCATAGGTTTCGAAATTCCAAAAAAATCTGTTGAATAAACGCGAAGTTTTGCGGGCGACCCACTAGTATCATTTATAACTACTTATTTCTATTATCATTAATGATCATCTTTTAATACAAAGAAAATAAGTGTATTAATAAATAACTTGATTATTTACATATAATTTTACGCAAATATTATTGCGAACAAATTAAAAATATAAAAAAGACAAAGTGTTGAAAAAATTCCACGGGGGGAATTGTGATGGGGTGCGGGTTCGAATCTTGCACGTGTAATTTTTTCAACATTTTGTCTTTTTTCAATATGTCCTTGATACTGCAATATTGCGGAACCAACAGTGGTTAATGCCGCTGAACTTGGTAATGACCAATTTTACAGGAGAGCGAAAAATCCTGTTATATTCTTTATTACTAAGACTTTACCTGATTAAACTATAACTATATTTAAAGATTTAGGTACTTTAGCACACGGGACGACGCCAGTGGCTATTTAGAACTTATACGCGCGAAATCTCAATTTTGTTTTTTTTTGTAGTTCCGCTTTATTAGCAACTGTTGGTTACGCAGTATTGCAGTTTCAACGACGATATAATAACTTGTTTCAAAACCACTTTGACATTGGCTAAATGTGCTAACCGCACGAAGCCATCAACTAAGGGAAAAAAAGAGCACAACTCGCAGTTTCCACGGAATAAGATTATGATTAAGAGCGTTTACGCCGCACACTAGCGCCGCCAATGAAAAAAAAAAACATATCTAGTAATTAGAGATAGAAAATCAAATTATGCTCAACAAACTATCTGAATGAAGTAATTTAGCATTTTTACGTCACCTAATGAACACCTGACATGTTATGGTTTAGTTAAATTTGGCGTTATAGTTAAAAGTGGCCGTAACGCCTTATTTAACTAAACCATAACATTAGTGGCGCATGTGTGCGGCGTAAACGCTCTTAAAATAATAATAATAAACCCCCCATATAGATAGATTTTCAAGCTTACCGAACGAAGTGGCGACGTTGGTGACAAGCGCCGCCAGCCCCGACGCTATGAAGAATCTCTCAGGCGCCGGGTTTAGCCCGATCATGTAGTAGGCGACGGTGGTGAACACCAGCGGTATGGTGGCGAACACCGGTGCTTCCGCCAGGGTCTTGGAGAGGAAGTACACATCGGCGCGGTACATGCCGGAGTGGTGCTCGCGGATAAAGATGGGAAGCTCTGAGCAGAATACCTAGCCAGGCGACAACAGGAATGTAGATAATGTATCACAAAAATGAAAATATAATTAATATTTTTAATAATTATTTATAGTTTGTTTTCGTTCCTCGCCTCGATTACCGAGTGCCAAAGCTCTCGGCCCGATACCCGAAGGTACCGGTTTCAATTCCTAGACGAGCAAAGTGTTTCGGATTTTTCGATGCATAGCCCATAAAATACACAGCAATGCAAAAAATGGTGTCTAACGCTAAGCAATATTGTTTTGCTTTCCTGTGTTTCGACTTGAAGGGTGAATGATCTTGTGAAATAACTATGGTAACCACCCTTCGATGTTTTCCATCAGGCAGGGTGTATGCTCATTATCGGCGCAGTATTATGAAGAGCGACTTACATTGATGACAGCGAAGATGTTCTGGAAGGTCATGTTGGTGAGGAACATGAAGATGGCGCCGTTGATGTTCATCACGCCGTCCTGGTCCAGCTGCTGGCCGAAGTAGATCACGCCGATCAGGACTGACACCATCTGGAATGACAGCACCAGCTTATACAGGGAGCTTGGCAAGTAGGTTGGATGAATAGGAATTTATCCTCATTCGTCAACATCAACCTCAAATCAAACAAAAACCTCAAAATAGTTTACGAGAAGTTCTTTTATTGCATGTACCTACGGATTTATTAAATATTTTTATGCATTTACAAAGTTATTTTTAACACATTAGCAAAATTGTTATGATCTATTCAGAATCGGTAAGTTAACAACTTTCTTTTAGTAACATGGGTTGAAATATGACAAAAATAAATGAATTTCCCATAAAGCAAACATGTAATCAGCCTGATTTGTTTGAAAGTCCAAAAATGTTTGGCATATTTCGACCCATGTTACTAGGAGAAGGTTTTCAACTACTTACCGATATTGAGTCGCTCCAAAAAATTTGGCTTCTGTGTCAAAAATAACAATAATAATAATAATAATCAGCTAAGAATTTAAATACTGCTTCAAAAATATATTCTTCTACAATAAAGCACTTCACCAGCAATCCTCCACTGAGGAACTGGCTAACTTATCATCATAACTGATTGATGTAACATAATTAGATAAGATGAATTCAGCTTGCCAGGTGGGCTTGAACCTAGGTTCCCTACCACCAACCAAACCTAGTACAAACATTTACAACCCGGGTGGGAATCAAACCGGAACTTCTGGAGGTCTACTACGAAACGCCGCAACCGACAGTATCGGCCGATTGTTCGCACGTATCTTACTACGAATCTCTATCGTTTGGTCGGTCGGCCCGCACTTATCATTCTTTCCGTCCGAATTTCGTTTGACGTTTGACGCAACGTAAACCCTACTCTGATCTGAACGCACGAAGTCCAAACGATAATTTGAATTTGACAAATGTTTTGGCGGTGATTTACTGTCAAAATTCACGATAGCAAAATAGTTACCTTGTGATTATCGTAAGTAGAAAGTTTTATTGATGTATGTGTTTTGTTTGTTTGTTTTGTAGTTAAATGTGATTATAATTGCAGTAAAATGGCATCCGTCCGGTCGGTGAACTAACCGCTAGTTCTGAACACCACTGCGAAATATTGCGCATTATTATGTTCTTCTATTTCTCTTAACTCAGTTCTCTTAAATCTAACAGTTTACTTACAATGGTCTGCAGGAAGCGGACTTTGATGAGCATAGGTTCCTTAGTGACGGATAGCCAGGATCGCCACAGGACTGCTCTGAACTGGGCGCACCACGACGCCTTATACGGCGAGCGGTGCGAGCGGAGGGCCGCCGCGCCTGCCCACGCCGTATCCGCCCAACCATCGGAGATCTTGCGCTGGTGGTGACAAAAGTGTATCAGTAACAATAAAAGTTTTTTGTTTTTTCATTTTAGTGGTAAGCACTGTGCCTCAATCTCACCTGATGTTTAGTTATGATACGACCAACAGTTGAAGCGCAGGAAACCTCAACTACTGAGACTCTTCTCCCAATCCCCCGGGAGTTGAGGGGAGAGCCCCATATTACCAAACGCGTCTCTCCAAATGCGTCGGTACTCGGAAATAAGTTTTCCCTAGCATAAAAAAGGTACCTCATGGAACAGGGCATTCTCAGCCTCCGCCGCGATCCTGCAGCCGTTTTCGGACTTGGCGAAGGCTGTGCAGACGGTGTCGATGGTGTGCCTGGTGGCCTCCTCTCGGCCCGGCACTCCCGCCAGGAGTTGGATGAAGTGGTCAGCAGGGTTGTAGTTCGCGGGGCACGCGGCGCCGAGACTAGTTGGAACACAGTTTCATGGTCAGTTAGTTTCACAGACACATGACGTACTATGGTAATTTCTGTAACTGTGATGGTAGCTTTTGTTACGTACTTTTGTTACTTTTGTTACGTTGGAAACGAGACAATTTATATAAACTAATCGCGATTATCCTTGAGTTTCTTTGTGATCAAGGACCAAGCAGATCTGTATTAAGTATTTTATTTCAATGTTTTTTTCGTTCTAAATGTTACTTACATTATCTTTTTTAAGTTCTGATTATTTAACCACATGTAAACCAGATGCAGGAGAGGAGGAGAATTTGGAGTAATACCCATGGGACTGAAAAGGCCAATAAATTCGGTCCACCTCTGTTAACAGTCACAGCAGTGTGACCGCCTACCGAGGTGGACCGAATGCTTGTTGATCTTACTAAGGGAGTATTACAAAATGGTGGACCATATGCTTGCTTTGCCGACTCAGTAGAACAAAAAACGTCAATCATAATCAGTATAGAATTATCACTTACTCTCTAAAGAACTCCGTGGCCTGGTCAGGCGAGCCGAGGAAGGCCACTCGTCCGTCCGCCATGATCAGCAGCTTGTCGAACATGGCGTACAGTTCGGAAGATGGCTGGTGGATGGTGCACACCACCGTCTTGCCTTTCTGCGCCAAACCCTTTAACACCTGTTGGAATGACACTTGGTTAGAGTTTCACAATTATTGTTACGCAATTAGCTTTACACATGAAATGAAATCACTTTTACGGACATAATCGCGTTTATTTTAATTATTTTAATTTTAATGTTTATCCTGACGTTTCGAACCCTTTACAGGATCGGTGATCACAGGGATAGAGGTGTTGGTCGTCTCATAATTACACAGTTAAACGATGGCTTTTATTTTACACAGACTCAGGCTTTTATTCTACTCGAATGACTTTCTACGCCCTGAAGAAGAAAATTATTGGTGGATCCTCAAACGGTTGTGGTCGAACAACCCCTGGTTTGTGGAGAGTCGACATTGCGAGAGCGTGTATCCATACCAATGAGATGTATACGAGTAGTAATGAGACGATGGAAATGGGGTGTCCGAGTCCAATATTCCTTCAGGTGAAACATATATAACTGTATGACGTTCCGCGCCATGACTTACTAGATTGTTGTGGTGGTTCTTCAAGCTGTCGTGGTGATCTAACAAACCCTGGGGTTTTTTAGAGTTAACATGACGCGAGCCGCCATACTAGACATGACAGACTAGTCAGGTATGGAGAAAGTATGGTATTCAGGTAAAGCCTGTGTGAAGTTCTGCGCCATGGTTGTTCACTAGAATGTTGGTGTTGGTGGTTTCTCAAGTGGTAGTGGTTGAAGTTTATGAAGTCGATTACGGTTACATATAATTTTTCGCAAATTTTGTCGCGAACAAATTACAAATTGAAAAAAGACAGTGTTGAAAATATTTCACGAGCGGGATTCGAACCCGCACCCCATGCCATGACATTGTTCGCAACAAAATTTGCGTAAAATTATATGTAGCCATAATCATAAATATAGCTTGCCTAATTCTTAATTTATTCTTTGTCTTTTTATGGAGTCGATTTGTTGGCTAGTCTAGTGAAGTATGAAGACAGTGATAGAGACATTATGGTATCTTAGTGGGGCGTCCGTACTTGTACCGATTGGGGTTTTTGTGCAAAAAATATGATATTCAGGTAAAACACACAGACCTGAATGACATTCTGCGCCATGAAGGAGTCCAGGCCGGAGGTGGGCTCGTCGCAGAACATGAGCGGTGGGTCCGTGAGCACCTCGCTGGCGAACGACAGCCGCTTCATCTCTCCGCCAGAGATGCCCTTCAGCCGCCCAGGGATGCCGATCACTGTGTTCTGGCATTTTGTTAGCGCCAACTGATGACGTAAAGAGATTTGTTAGTCGTGTTATTAATTCAGCTAAGTTTTAAACAATTGTTGTGTGTGTAAAAATAAATACTTTTTGGTTGCTGGTGGTAGCGTCTGCCTGACAGGCTACCACCATTTTGTCCGAAGTGTTTCGTCGTCATAACAACAAGGTTAGTAACAATAATTAGGTTTAGTGTTCCGATATTTTCGAGGTTAGATAGCCAGTGCCTTAGAAGCTGAGGAGATAAGTTTTACATACAACTCCGTTAAAATTTTAAAAAAAAGCGGTCATCACCGGCGTCAATATTAACTGGAAGATCAAATACCTAGTAAGTTAAAATTAAACCTTAAGTTATGTGGAACCAATAAATAAATAAAACCTTAACTTTATGTGTGTTACAAATTTCGTCCAAAAGGCTGTTTGTTAAGAAGGTCAACACAGATTTGTCGTAACCGGCCCTTCATTAATATATTAATAAATGAAATTATATAATTAATTTATTCGTTAAGATTCTTGAACTGATTTCGCTATAAATTTATAAACATAGCATTTTAGTATCTTTCAATCTAACAACCTAAGAAACCAGCGTAGTAGATTCTTAGATTTAAGCTCCATCTTGCCCTTGTTTTTAGCTCTGGCCTCACCCTAAAAGCGACTGGTGGACTGGTTTTTAAATTGAAAAAAGTTTTTCCGTCCACCTCTTAGTGACGAGGTGACAGATGCAACTTTTTCCCATCCGTCACCTTGGTGGACAAACCGGGGGTGACAGATATTATGGGAATATTCCCTTAAGGCGACGCATTGGAAATTTATGATCTTGATTTTTCCCAACAATTACAAAACATATGAAAGTGATATTTGATGACATGATTTATCATTTAATTGACTTCATTTTGCTAGTTGCAGAACACGCAACTTTTATATTAAAGTAACCTCTTTTAAAACATAGATTTGCATTTTACAGGCTAACCAGACCGATTTAAGCATCTAAATTTTCTATTCATTTTTTAAAAATAATTTGTAGTTTTAATTTGAAGGAAAAAAAACAGTTTTTCTTATGGTACGGGGCGCAAACGCTCCGTATGAGATTTTTTGTTTAGCGGTGCGTCGCGTCGCCTTAAATCGTAGTGGCATCAGTGTTAGACACAGTAAGCCAAGATCGGCACTAGATTTCCTCGCCAAAATATTTAATATATTTTTTTCGGGATTACACCTAGGATCTTGGTGATCTGTATTCAGTTGTCGCTAAAGTCCAAAAGTTGATGTCGCCTATTCTTAAGGGTGCGCCGTCCGTAAGTGACAAGTGTCATATGTTTTATTTGAAATGTCGTCGTCCATATTTATTTGATGCCGCGCGGCCATACTAATTTTGTATGGGGAATTTAAGGTGCTTAATAAAAAAATATTATTTAAATATCCACTTGATGAATCAAAAATGTAGTCTAGCAATTTGTAGTTTATCCATTGATGATTGTTTAGACAAAATCAGAGATACAATAATTTAGATAAACTATAAGAAATCTACTAAACGCCGCCACTCGTTTTCATGATCTTTGCCCAACTTTAAATGATATTGTAGAAAAAACTATAGCGTGTTATGAATTTATGGTTCTGACAAATTGTAAACACGTTCCCTATGATACTAAATATATATTTTGTTAATTTAATACTAATAGATAGTATTTTCAATTATATTTACTTAACCGTAACTGCATTTTTGGCATTTTTTGGTCGGCCCACCCTTAATGATTGAAGGACAAAATGTTGATCATTGGTTTCTGTCGAACAATGGAGCCACTACCCTTGTTCATCGAGGGACTTTCTCGCCGCCTGTAAAATCAGGTTACGTTGTAAAACTATTTCTATTTCTTCTGGCGCTCCGTTACTTATGGGGGTGCCCCAGGGTTCAATATTAGGACCTCTTTTATTTCTCATATAAGTAAATCTACCTTACTACACCGAAGATGTTTGTGAGATAGTATTATTTGCAAATTAAAAAAAACCCTGTCACGACATTACCGATCCTTCCAAACGCCCGTTGTCTGACAAAGGCTGTAGAATAAAACCAATTCAATTATTGACTAAGACGCTCCACTGAACCACTGATAACATGTCTGAATTACTCTAAATGCGCTGCATGTTTGCTCTCAGATATTTTGATGTTTATTTACTGACTGGCAGTAACCTACAATGTTTTGTGATAGTCTCATTTTATTTAACCTACAATATGGAATGGGAATATTTAAAATTACTATACAACATGTAACAGACAGGTGTGGTAAAAATGAAAAGATCCAAAGTGTATCCGATATAGATCTTGTAAGTGTTGTTACTAAGACATTGTTAACTTTAATTTGTCATCCAATTGTAAATTAAATATTTATATTAGTGAAGTCATGCATGACAGGCGCGCATAAACAGGCAGCAATGATCATAAGTGTAAGCACACAAAGGTTACTGAACCACTAGGGCTGTGACTTGTTTATTTTGATGTGACGTCACAAAAGAAATATTTAATTAAAAATTGCATAACAAGTTAAAGTGAATAATTAAGTCTTAGTAACTCTGCATGCTAGATCTAGATCGGAAACACTTTGGATCTTCTTAGTTTTACCCCATTTTTCTGTTACACGTTGTATAGGCATAAGGGTCTGTCCAGCAGCTACAGTAGGTACCTACACAACCACGCGTAGGAGGTATAAGGTAAGGTAAAAATATATTTGTGGATTTTAAATAACAGGGAAGCACTTGCTCTTCATATTACCTGACGGCAAGTGACTTTATATCACCAGATGATTTAGTCGTAAACTGGCTATTGTTAAAATTCCAATAAGTGTCGGAAACGGAATATTGATGTTAATATTGTTATTTTGACATCAGACTTAGATAATTACTTACTTAATTTTTTTTTGACTTTTACTAGAATACTGTAGTGGTACTGTATGCCATTGTGGAAATTGAAACTTTTACATAATTATCTGATGTAAATTTGTGAACTTAGATTTTTTTTTTACATGTTTTGGTTGTCTTCTTTATATTTTTTGTGTTTATTTGTAATGGAAAGTGTCCTGCTATGATAGGGCATTTCCCAATATTTTTGACGCTGTAAGGGAGAAAAGAGCTGGACACTTGCTGAGTTTCTTGCCAGTTCTTATCTCTGTAATAATGTGTGTCCCCGTTAGAAAAACTCAGCCAAAAGAACTCAGCAATTCTGGGTTTTACTGACACTAAACTCTACGGAGGCGATAAAACTGCGGTGTTCTTATTTCAAAACGACAGTATTTGTAGAAGGTTTGTAGTAACTACAGATAGATAACAAACAGTGAGGATGATTTGAGAAAAACATTACTTACCTCAGTAATGACTTCTTGAACTCTTCGCATGCGTTGCGCGTAGGGAATGTGGCGGTCCATGCGCACCAGCGCCTGTACAAATAAATTTATAAATACAAACAAATAGAATTCATTTTTCTCTATTAGAACGACAAACTGGCGATTGGTCCATCAGATGGGAAGCAGTGACTCATCGTTCAATTTTACTCCTCAATCATATCAGCTAGGTATGCTATGTTGGTACGTAAATCTTTTCTGATGTAAAAACCATGTCATCAAGTAAAACAACTAATTATAGTTTCATCTATGATTCAACGGAATACTATTTAAAATAAATCCAAAAAAATTGACATAATGGACAAATAAACGACTTATGCGGTTGGACAATAATGATGTTACCACAAAAGCCGCAAACCAAAATATGGAGTAAACTTTTCTTGTTATTATACTTATAAATTAATACTTACAATAAGACGTAATTAAGTATTGAAAGTAAATTTAATGAAGTAAAATTTTACTAGTACCTAAGTCCGCCGCTTATCTATAGTTATTAAAACTAATGAAGATAAGATAAGAAAAGATAAATTGTATTGCACTAAATTTGTGTATACTGAAAAGAAAAGAAAAGCCTTACTACAGCCAACATAACAAAATGTACTCTACAAAACTCAAGACCTAGGTATATAACTACATTTTATGATCATCACCAGCTTCATTTATGTCCCACTGCTGGGGCACGAGCCTTCCCTATGGACGGATAGGGAGAACGGGCCATAAACCACCACGTGGGCCCAGTGCGGATTGGTCATTTCGAAATTATGATGAAACCATACATTCATTGATAACTTACTTGAAAAATCAGATGTTCCTTCACAGTCAATGTTCCAATGAACAAGTCTTGCTGCTGCACGTACGCCGACAGTGCAGTGAGTGCCTCAGGAGTGGCTGGCTGGCCGTTGAGCGCCCTGGTCCCGTTGGCTACCACCCCGCTGGGCGTGCGGAACGTCAGGGTGTTGAGGAGTGTGGTCTTGCCCGCGCCGGATGAACCCATGATGGCCAGGAGTTCACCGGGGTACGCTGCGCCATTCACTGCGAGAAGGGTTTTGGTAACTCTTTAGCTCGGGAGGTCTTGGGTTAAATTCACGGGTCTCACCAACTGTTTCGAATTTATCGATATTACAAGCTTTTATTTAGTTTCACCTGTTCCGATGTTTGTAATCAAATCTTGCAAGTTAAATTGGATCCACTTTCCGGTTACCGATTGAGCTGATATTTAACATGCATGTCTTAATCGGATGACAATGCAAAATTATTATGACATGGAGCTGATCTGATAATGGAACCGGAAGGTGGCCATAGGAACTCGGAAATGAAACGACACAACCCCATCGAGTTTGGACTCGTTTGATCCGTCTTGACGAGTACTTTGGTGCTAGATGGTAACCAGGGTCTGATGATGGAGCTGGAAGATGGCCATAGGAACGCCATAGGAACGGAAAAATAAGAATGAATGAGAAATGTTACAAACAATTAGCCAGTAATCACATAAATAATTGATGTAAAGTTATTAAAATATAAAATACATACAGCTTTAAGTGCTCAAAACAACACATCGTGAGCGTACTACGGGCTACATAACGGAAAAACACTGCTACGCGCTACGAACTACGCCGTAGTCAATCTAGCATCAAAAAAACTAAAAAGTTAAAAATAAAATTAAAAGAAAAGAAAAAACTTTTTAAAAACAAGCTTTTTTTTTCTCTCTTGGGCTAGATAATTGGTGTGAGTGTAGGAAAGTTTATTATTATTAATATTTTATTTATTAAAAAATTGGGTCTGTGATAAAAACGCAAAGATTTTCTTATTATCAGGTTTGAATTATTTTTAAATTTTTAGTTCCTTTTTTTATTAACAAGTAATAATACACTGGTTTGTGTACTCCAACCTAAACTTAAGAAACATTTTTAAAACCAGGTTTGATAGAAATCCACTTTAGAATCGAGACGGTTAGGTTTAAGCTACTGACAGAATAAAATAATTGCCTGTTTGCATCCCAAAGCCGAACAACATTTTTTATGCTATTTTTTATTGATAACTTTAATTGTACCAGACCCCTAAACACAAGAAGAGGACTTTCGTCAGTATTCTAAGGTGGCTTGAACTTGCTACAACTCCACAAGTATCTTACTTAGGTGCTCATCTATCCATTATTGACTTACCATTTCTCAGCAGCTGTTTCCTCTGCTGGAACATGCGGTCCGACGAGGTCTTCCAGAAGTTCCATAGCCGCCTGCGATTCCTAGCCTCTGTGGCGAAGGCGTTGACGTCTGCCCAGGTGTAGGTGACCTTCTCTATTCCCCCGATGGCGCCATAGTTGCGATTGGGGGGGATTGCGAGGGTCACTTCTCCCTCACTCATCCGGGGCGTCTCGATTGGACTGTTGCCATCCTAGATACACCAGTTTTGGATTAATTCATGGAGTCGAGAGTATTGAACAGTTTGAAGAATTTAACAGAGTTAAAACAAACGCAAGACATACGCAATTACGCATACCTACATACGTAGAGTTACACAGCTCCTGTTCCTGTCGTTTGTATTGGTATTTTACATGTAAACTTACACTACAGGTAAGCTCTGGTAAGCTTTGACTTGCCAGAGTTAGTCAAAGCACTAGATCGCATTAAGCAACTACCTACTATGGATCTTAAAGCTGCGATCCATGATTCAAAAGTAAACTCGTTCCACAATACCTGTTAGCAAAACTAAACCTCGTTATGAATTAAATATTTTTACTGCCTATGTGGCCTAGTGGTAAGACGACCGGTCTCAGACGGAGACCCAGAGGTCCTGGGTTTATTTCCCAGCGGCGGTACATATTTGTCTACTTTATTTGATTGGTGGTAGGGCTTGGTATTTCGTCTGAGTAGCTACGACCATCTTATCTAACTAAGTCGCCGTAACATCAATAAGCATTGTTGTGCTCCGGTACTAATATAGCCAGTGCCTCTTGTTGAGGATCCCGGGTTAAGTGCACTTCCACCTTCAGCATTATCATCCCTTAACATCAGATGTGTGAGATGAACGCTAAGTCCATACCGGTAAGAAATAAAAAAGTAACCGGTTACTGTGTGAAAAACTTTATTCATAAAGACCGTCGATCGACTTGCTCAGCTTATTATTTGCGAAGGAAACTAGAGTGTAGGTATTCAGTGAATTGCAAAATTAAAAGATTACCTGCAGTATATCACATTTTATGAAAATTTCACACCCCATCGAGTACTATGCCCCTAACCTTGCAAAAAATAGCCCCCATATTGAGGATAATGTTACGGCTTTGGCACGTGCTAGGTATGATTTACATAATCGGAAATGGAAGTAGGTACGAGTAAAACAATACTTTATTATCGCTTACCTAAGGAAATCGTTAACTTATTTTTTAAACTTAAAAACTGATTAATGGTAGGCAAGTACCTACTATATTTTTAACTAAGAACCATTCAGCAAAAAATGCTACCTACAACAAAACTGTTTTTTTGCTTGCCAAATATAAAATACCTATATCCAGTTTATAGCCAATATTATGCGCAAATTAAAATTGTTAACTTGCAGCGATTTCCTAAGGGGTATTTCTATAGGACCTAGGAAAAAAGTAGGCAATTAAGCATTGGTCAGAGTGTATTTTATGGGAGAAAAAAATACTTTAAAACAAAATATTAGTAAAAGTGGATATATTTTTATTTTAAACTAGCTGTCCCGGCAGACCTTGTTCTGCCCTATTTCTCTAAAACAAAGTTACATTGATTTTTTTATGTTAATAGCTGCCCCGACAGATTTCGTTCTGTCAAAAGTTTCGTTCTGTCAAAAGTTATTGGCCTGTCTAATAGAAATAAAATAACATTGAAAGACTTTAGTAATATCTAATGTGAAGATATTTTTATTGTAATGCCTTAGTACATGATATTTTTTGTTTGATTACTTGGCACGTAAATAAATAAATCTGACCTATGTTCAACTTGAAGGCATACCAATGATAATCATAACACGCCTTTGTATTGTTTTGATTGACGTCAAATGTTTGACAGCTGAGGACAGAGTGGTTTGTATGGGAAAAGAAAACTATTGTTTTTACTATTTTCCTCGTATTTTTAAGGTTTTTGCCCTCCATAAGAACCTTCATCAGACTTCATCAAACACAACAAAAAAGAAATCAGCCAAATCGGTTAAGCCGTTCTCGAGTTTTGCGATTAGCAACACATTTAGCGAATCATTTTTATTTAGGACTAGCGGCCCGTCCCGGCTTCGCACGGGTGGACATTTTTTTTTGATATAGCTTATGTTGCTAAGCGCTAATGTAGCATTCTAATGGTAAATATAAAGTGCCAAAATAAAAAAAAATAAAAAAGTGAAAGAATTTTTTAAATCGGTCCAGTAGAGAGTGGTTTGTATGGGAAAAGAAATATTGTTGTTTTTACTATTTTCCTCGTGTTTTTTGCGTTTTTCTCTCCATAAGAACCTTTCTCAAATTTCATCAAACATAACAAGAAAGTAATTAGCCAAATCGGTTCAGCTATTCTCGTGTTATGCGATTAGCAACACATTTAGCAATTCATTTTATTTATATAGATAAGACTATTTAAAATAAAAATTTCTTTAAATGTCAGTGGAGACCCACTGACATTAAAATAAACAATAAGGTTGTATAAAAGTGTTAGAATGAAGCCCCAACCATTGTCCCAACCGGAAGGAATTGGGGTAGGGGAATTTACCCATCTCTTTCCGGTAGCAGACAGTGTGTCGGGTTACAAACAACACGTGACACCGGCGGTGTAGCTTATATCTTAATATAACACCCGAATGGAGGGGAGCGGTAATTCTATTACTCCGATAGATTACCTGTGAGCCCCGCCCTCTTTTGTTTTTGTAGACGTTAAAAACTTTTAGGTAACCTTGAAAATGTGTTCGTAACGTAACGTAACTTTGAGAATGAGTTATTTATGCATAATCAATGGGAAATATCTCAAAAACTAGGTAGTAGTATATTGGGGAACAGTCCATAACCCACCAGGTTGGCTCAATGGTGCGAGGGTTTTAACGAGTAGGTACCATCCGTCGAAAACCGCAACGAACGGTCTAACGTCTATTCCGAAGCTCGGAGGAGCTCAAGTTGATAAATTTTTGGTCACCCATCCGATGACCGGTCCTTGCGAAAGATGCTTAACCTTAACAATCGCAGACGGGGCGCGTAAAACACTGCGCGATCGAGCTTCTCCTTAATGCTATAATATTACGCAAATTTTGTTGAAAAAAATATATAAAACCCACATTTATAAAAGATAGCTTAGCGTTCTTATCTCTTTAATAAGGGTGCGGGTTCAATTCCCGCTTGTGGAAAAAATCAACATAAAAAAACAAATGTTTTATTTATATCTAGTTAGTAATTCTATACGAGAAAGCCGCAAGAAAATGACGGTACCTACCTAGACCTACTGCATTGCATAAACGTCTTTACAACATGTAAATGATAGTCTGATCGAATATATCCGTATACTTATCTCAAGCAAGAATGATAATCGTAGAAATATGGGTGGGTGCCTACTATATACCTATGTACAGCAGGAAACAACCGATTGAATCGAATTGGAGACAATTAATTGGCTGGGCAAAGGATAGATAGGCCTATGGTATTGACGTCGTAATGTCTTGAACGATACTTACGTTATATTTATTCCACAAGTGACGATAAGGCATAAGCTGGGAGCGTTACTTCACCCGGAATTTCCAACTGCTGTGGAACTAGCTATTTAATCTAATACTGTCAATTAAGGTAAGGTGTGTAAGGTATCCAGTTCCTTGTTCCTCAACACAACAATATGGTACTAACATTGTTGTCGGGAAAGACTTACATAAGATTAAGATAGGCGGACTTCAAACAATCAAACAAACAAATACTAATCAAACCGTTTAACATGTCCCCCGCTGAGAATCGAACCACGTAGGTACATTTGGGTCGGCCTGTTTGGTATACACCAGACGTGGTTAAGTATATCGTATCGAAATGAGGCATAACGACTTCATTTAAAAAACCACTATTGGTTGTATGCTAATTCATTAAATTATTATTTAATCTTTACTCCTAGGTAGAGGAAGGCCTGTTTGACTTTAAAAGTTCAAGCTGTTAAAGGTCATAATTCAAAAAGTATTAAGCTTTCTCACTAGCTGGCTGTTATCTAAACATTCAAATGCTGCAGTCTGCGCCGAAATAGTTTACGGAACTCTTTTAAAACAAGTTATATTAAGTGCTATTAGCTCCAGATGCGTCCATTAACGACGCAAATTTCGATCTTATAATTTAAATCATTCTTCTTTTTTCGTTGGTAATTCAACGAACCTAAAACGCGACGGCATTGCCCATGAAACATATTGCACACACCTAATAATTATATGCGTTAGATATTCAAAATATGTATTTAAAACCGGCCCATCCGCGTAAGCCTCCAAATCACCTGGCCATTCTAAGATTCTAAGACCATTAGAGCAAAATACGGCCGCTGCATTAAAAACTCGTTTCAAGCTTTTTATCTTTTGGACACTTCGTTTTTTTAATCAAATAGTTAAAGGCCATGCATCTCCGTGTTTTTTTTTACTAGGAAGTCCCATAGAGATTGAGCGAGGTTAAAAAACTAAAATAGGATACTTGACGAACGAATTAGTTACTTAGTTAGAATAGAAAAGAAAAATATAAAATGGAATCCTACTAATATTATAAACGCGAAAGTTTGTATGTATGGATGTTTGTTACTCTTTCACGTAAAAACTACTGAATGGATTTGGATGAAATTCGGCATACAGATAGTTTATAACCGGGAATAACACATAGGATACTTTTTATCCAGATATTCCCACGGGAACGGGGACCAGGCGGGTGAAACTGCGAGCGGCAACTAGTATATAATATAGTAGGTAGTGCTAAGCAATGAAGTTGGATATCCGAGGGATTTGACTTTAAGGCTTTTCTGATTAATAATGCGATCCAATTTAGATTCTTAATACATAAAATATTCCAGTGCATTCCTCTACAGGGATATAGGTCATTAAACGTTGACAAACAATATATTTGAAAACTACTATAATTGAGTAACTTAACTAGTCTTTGAAGCTACATTACAAATACCAAATAGAATGACGGCTGTATCATATTAACCATCAATTTGTTATTTTGATAGCGGAAAAGATATCAATTAAGACATTAGAAAATGTTGCATAACAATTTAAACTTGAAATAAAAAGGCGTAGGTTTTTATGCATACATAAAAACTATAAAAATGTAGGCGCTCTTTAAAAAAATGCAAATGGAAAAAACTTTGCATGTTTTTCATACATTTGATACGTCACGTGTTGACGGCCTACCAAAGCTTTGGTCCTTAAAATACCGGTCAAATTAGTTTTTTTTATATGATTAGAACTAGTTAAAGATATCAAGAAGTAAACACGTTCTTATTATCAAAGCTATAAAGTTGAAAGTTGGTAACAATTTTTAACAGGTATTTAATTGACTAAGGTTCGGATTCTTGGACAGTAAATACATAGGTGTAATCTAATATATGAAAGCATGTAAATGGCGACTGTAACTATATTACGTAGTCTGTAAATTGTCTATAAAAAAGTAAGGCCAAGTAAATTTATTTATTTTCGAGCTTAATTGTCATAGAAAATTGTTTTAAATATCATTAAAAAAAAAAGTTCAAATTAACTTACTTGCGGTGAATTGTTGTACGTGACCCGTTGATTATCAACGGACGAAGATATGAGCGGCTCATGCTCCTCAGTACCGGCAGTCATGTTCACAGAATCAAAACCAAAAAAAAATATAGATATATCACACAAAATCTGTGAACTAAAAACTTCCCTTCATAGTACACACTAGAACACAAGTCGCGAGTGTCGGCGCGTCCGCAGCGGACTAACGGACTGATACGAGCCCGCGCACCGCCTGTACGAATAACAACAAATGATGTAGACAACTTTACGTTACCCAGCGACTTGGTGAAGCCTCCGCGGCCTCAATGCCTCAAATCTTCATCGGCCGTTGTCGGGCTTCGGGCAAACACGATAATGGTGTTTGGACAGTAATGCCACATTTTATTCAACTCATGAAACCGTGTTGATAAGGTAAGTAAACGTTTTCTTTCTTTTTAAATGGAAACAAAGAAATAACAATGTAAATGTATGTAAGTAAGTAAGTAAGTAAACAGCCTATAGTTATCCCACTGCTGGGAAAAGCCTCCATCATTGAAATCAAGTCTTCGCTACAATTGATGGGTAATGGCTTAATCACCACGCTTGCCAAATGCGGGTTGGTGATCACAAACCCGGGCTATGCATCGAAAAATACAAAACACACTTTGCCCGACCTGGGAATTGAACCCGGGACCTTCGGGTATCGGGCCGAGCGCTCTGCCACTCGGCCATTGAGGCGTTGTAAAAAAAATGTATGTAAGTGTTTAAAAATTTCTAAAAATATACTTCTATTAAAGTAGGTACCACCAGTGATCGACAGGAAAGTCATCTACATTTTTTTCTTTATCATTAAGAATAGGGGTCTGTTTAAGCAAGTAACGAAACCTGAACTTAAGCAACAAATTTTAGTCTTTTAGCAAGAATTGAATACACTGTGCTCCCGTAAAATTTAAATGAAAAACAATGTTATTTTGGCGACGAAAACACTGGGATTAAAATGTCGAACAATGGTCCCACCACCCTATCTACAAAAGAACTTATAGGTAACATAAAGATGAGGATTGCAAAATAACTACACGGAAATCATTGTATGTAAATGTTTATTATAAAAATCATATCTGAGATAGCAAATAACTGATCGGTAAATTATTTTTACAATTATATAAATGAATACCCTTTCGTACTTCCGTTAATCGTATGATTACATTATAAATGACACATAATAAAGGAACTATTGTATGTAGACTCGAGTGTTTCATGACATTAACCATAATGTGCATTAATTTACCAATATGGCTAATATATTCCATTTTACATTATAAACCTTAACAACTATTTCACAATGACATTGCGTGAATTTACCTACACTAACTCCATTCATAATAGTATTATTTGGTAGATTACTTGCAAAATAGATACGTCTCATTGGAATAGTATCTTATTTAACTTAATGTACTATCTGTCTTCACAATTGTATGATCAGTTACAAAAGCCGCTGAACGATTAAGTATATTCCGTCAGCAATATATAAGTATAAGTTTATGTGACAGTATACTTCGTTCAAGGACATTTGTTTCTGAGTGTACTTTTAGTGAATGAGAACGCGTGCCGAATGCGATTGGCCATGCTGTATGTTCACTATATAGGCAACAATTGCGGCGCAACATTTGACGCTAATGTTTGATAACGTAACAGCATATCGCGCGGCGTTGCGCGACATTTTCTCTTCAGTCAGGTATGTGGTGCAAAGGCGCACGGTGTTGTGTTGCCAAACATATGTTGCGCGTCAATTGTTTCCTAATGGATAAATAGCTTCATTATCTTGTTTCGAGATCACATCTTACAATCGCAACGACAAGCGATCCACATACTAAGTAAACAGGTGTTGATAAATTATATAGAAACATGACACTCTTCATTCAATATTCGTTAATAAATAGGATTTCATTACAGGTCCGACAATCAACTTTAAAACAAAACAAATACATAAGACATCTTATAATACAATCTTAATTATTTCAAAGCTCATTCAATTGTGAGTGTCATTTCCATAAACAGTGCACTTGCGGACTCGAAACTCATAGACATACCATTATTAAGGGTGGGCCGACCAAAAAATGCCAAAAATGCAGTTACGGTTAAGTAAATATAATTGAAAATACTATCGTATTAAATTAACAAAATATATATTTAGTATCATAGGGAACGTGTTTACAATTTGTCAGAACCATAAATTCATAACACGCTATAGTTTTTTCTACAATATCATTTAAAGTTGGGCAAAGATCATGAAAACGAGTGGCGGCGTTTAGTAGATTTCTTATAGTTTATCTAAATTATTGTACCTCTGATTTTGTCTAAACAATCATCAATGGATAAACTACAAATTGCTAGACTACATTTTTGATTCATCAAGTGGATATTTAAATAATAATTTTTTATTAAGCACCTTAAATTCCCCATACAAAATTAGTATGGCCGCGCGGCATCAAATAAATATGGACGACGACATTTCAAATAAAACATAAGACACTTGTCACTTACGGACGGCGCACCCTTAAGGGAAGAATAAATCCCTCAAATTCGTGTTACTTCATTAAATTAACATACATATATATACAATTAAAAATAAATCTTCTCACTTAAAATTATTATTCAAATTAATAAAAACGAGTGTCTAGTATCTCGGATAACACGAACAATAAAAGTACGCGTGGCAATCTCTCGTCCTCAAGTGTACACATTATTTATACAATACAGATGCACAAACAATAAAATCTCATCACTGAAATTAAACTAGTGCTGTGAGGCGAACTTGCGCATTATTTACATAACACCGAAAGGAACACGAGTTTTCAAGGTAACGCTTAAGTCTTCGCTTAAGGCTTAAGTCTTCACGATAATTTAGCACTACATAGGAAGCATATCTGGTTAGTTAAGGGATACCGTGAACTATTATTATGTTCTAATGATCAAACATTTGTCGTGTGCGATGAATTTTTTAGTCGTAAGTAATTAATACACAAGTTTATAACAAAATTGGCCGCTGTCTTTTTTATAATTAGGCTAACCAGTTTTTTAAAATGTTATTAAGCATTTATTTATATCAGTATTGGTGTAACATTTCCAGTCCCACCGGACGCAGTCGCTTCTTTAAGTGTGTATACCATTTAAGACAAACTATCAAGGCTATATAATGAAATTTATAACTGACAAAGCAATATGTTTAATAAAAATTACTGTAGACTCGTATTTTGAGGAAAGTTATTCCATATCATGTTCTAGAGGTTGTTGGTATTTTTGTAATCAACTTGTATAAAAAGTAAATCATGGCAACGCAACCTTTTTCTTTGAACAGAAAAGACTAGATAGAACATAAGAGACATATCGGAAACTCAATCATATGTCTTAAAGTGACAGAATAATCGGTAACATGAACACCCTGTGTATTACGCAATTGTCTTACCGGCAGTAGGACTTATAAGTATAGGATGACACATATTTACCAGCGGCAGCATAGGTTACAATAAGTTAACATACCAGTTAATAAATATGCAGTATACCGAATAAATTTAAAATCAACCTTAACCGCTTTACAATAAGACGTCAAACACTTAAAACAGACGATTTATAAATGATTGATGCTATATTAAATATTAAATGTATTGAATAGTAGTTTATATTTTTTGTACATGTATATTCGATACTGGAATAAACAATGATTGTGTAAGAGTATTATTCCTTTTTATATGACGTATTAAAATATTGTCTTTAACAATTTCATATATGACTTCGGAAGTTTAGCGTTCAAAAAGTTATAGTATATGGTTTCAGAGCAAGCATTTGGTTATTTTAAATTGATATTATTTCTTATAACTTGCCCGACTAATGAACGTAATTTCTATAAAGATAACATGGTAGTTAAATTACTTTTACATACGTTGTAATAATTTAAAACGTGGAGTTATAGTATTTACAATGGCTCATGTGGTTGATTGACATAACTGGTTGACTGGTTGAACGAGTGAGATATGCGAGTATAATATGCTTATTTGCGTTAAAATGTAACAGGACCAAATTTAAAAACATTTTCAAACTACAAATGTTTAAGTTCTAGCTTATAACAAGTACGGAGTTGATCTCAGAAAAAAAGAAATGGTACGGTCAACCCAAACAGAGGTCCTTAGCCTCTAGACTTGATACACACTTAGATTTATCATCTATTTAGAATTTTTAAAAAGTACGCGTACATGATTAATTAATGTTTATTTATATTTGAAACCAGATTATTCTACACAAATATTTCTCTCGCTCCACCAGTCACACTGTACATGCAGCGAATACTAATAGTATGAATAGTTACTTAATTCAAATCGATAATTATAATGTTTTCTAAAGTTTACGTTTAGTTTTATAATCATATTTTGTAAAGTAGCTTCTGACAAACAAGCTATATTATAGTAACTCTCAACATATGTATAACCTTTTTGAATTTTACAATATTTTTATATAAGCGTAATAATTATCATGTATGTATAGTCGACAATGAAATTGCTTTACCACCTTAGAGGTGAATTTTGTTTGCATATAATAAAACAACAAGTTCTATTTTTGTTTAAAAGACCAAGTGACAGATACGTTGTCATTATTGACAATGAGCCTTAGCGAAATTTTATTGTAATGGAAGTTTTTGTCAAAAGTGATAAAGCAATTACGTGGTCGACTATACATACGCTAAGTATTAAGTCTATTTATGAGTTGCTTAAGTGGCGTTTTCCGATGCGAGTGTAATCTAAAGCCTCCTCCACACTTAACACGACCAGCGATCCTTCGCTTTATTAATGCGATTTAATGCAACATTGAAATGAAACAATTTCTAATGATCTACTCTAGTTTATTTTACATTTTATTTTCACTGAGAGAAACCCTGGACTACGGACCTTGTAAAGGCATTGTAATGTCAAAATAAAATAATATGCAAAATAATCGCTAGTAGGTCACAAAGATTTTCATTTCAACGTGTACAATAATTGAATGCGTAAACTTAAAAAAAGGTGTAGAATAGATAGCAGATAAAAGTATTTCATCGTTCATCTGCTCGTTTGCCTCTTTCTTTTATAAAAAAAAATATATATACGAGTCGAATTGAGTACCCTCCTCCTTTTTTGAAGTCGGTTAAAAAAGATATAATTTTCCTGTAGCATTATCGTGAGAACGATAAGAGGGAATTTTTAGCATCAGATCACGTCGCATTCCATGTGCTGGAGGCTTTAAGGGCCGTTACTCGATACTAATCTATTGCTAACAAGCGATCAGTCTAGTGTTTCTTCTTGGCAGTGTATTATGGATAAATAATGAACATTGTTTGGCCCTGAATAACATACCTATTGTTAATTGGTATTTCACATTGGTACATTTTTTAAAACCTGTAAATCAGCATTTGTCTTTAATACTACAGTCAAGCACACATCAGACGTAACAATACACACGCCAGCATACTATCACAAACAGTCAAATTTTTTCTTCAATATACTTTGAACTTTAAGTACATGGTATACGGTTGAACATTCATTGAAGGTATTTGATATTTTTGGATAGGTAAATTTATACAGACATTATATTGGGGTGCTATTTTTGAAGTGGTGACTATAATTCTCACATGATAGACACTATATATTTTGACACTTTAATTCTTGAACGGTATGTACCAAAATAAACTAATGTAAATAATGAAAAACTATTTATATTTTAATTATGTCATTTTTAATTTTAATACTACCGTTAAGACTTTTAGATGAAACATGAAACATCCGATGCGTGCTCGACTACACAAAGACAAAATTTTAACTAGAAATATAAGAAAAAAGGTTTGCATTTCATTAGCGACAGCAAACATAGTTGGGTGAACAACCAGTTATTGATCCTAACAAGCTTCAATATTACCACAAACAAGATTTCTATCAAAACCTAATCCTAGCGATTCGAGCGCGAACTACTAACGTAAATGACCTGAATTATTTGATCTAATAAATCATAATCTAAGCCGCAGGCCGGTATTCAGTTACCGCGGCAATAGATACGTGCGTCAGTAACACAATACGTCGGCCCAACTCGTTTTGACGAGTGAATTTCTACATCGAAATACACACGAATAGTAACCTTGACCCGAGGTAGCAAAGTTTAATTTATGAAACTGGTTTATTCGAAAAGTTTAGTTGCCTAGCCAAACAATATTAGCTCGCTTGATCGAGCTAAGATTTTATCACGACATCCGAACAGGCTTTATACACGCACACGCTAATTCGCGTAGTAAAATTATTATATTGATATAATTATCTCAGTAGACCAACCACCGGTTCTTAATTTGCCTATTAATTTTCCGTGATCTATTTAGTGAATCGTGGATTGAGTATCTTTTTTTATATCAAAAGCGGTTTTACATAGTGTTTTTGAATATACGTTGATTTTATAAAATATTACTTTACAAGAGAAAAAGGTGTGCGATATTTATAAAACTGCTAGATTATATTAAATTACTTCATAGAAGGTTTAAGCCACATGTATGTTCGTTCAATCTCTTGTTTGCCCTCCTAAGTTCCAAGATAAAAACGAATTATACAAATATTAAGCAATAATTAGACCGCTTAACTGAGTCCTCGCCTGCGGTAGGTACGCGGGGCGGGAGGTACGTAGGGCCTCTGTCCCGAACACGAGCGACTTGCGACGCGGCGAACGGATTTCTAGTTCATTGCGCGCTATACAACGGCAGTCATAGTCAACGGTTATAGAAATAACGCCATGAACTAGAAATCGCTCGCCTCTTCGCAAGACGTCGGTGGTCTCGGCCGGACGGTAAGGGAATACACACGTGATAAATTTAACAAGATTTTGCTGAAGATAAGCAATAATAATTATAGGTGCTACTAAACTGCCCGAACATTTTTGTTACTATGCGCTCTGTGTAGATATTGAAATCAGAGTTAAAAAAATATTACTTTTTGAAATATTATTCATATTTTCTATAATAAATAACGGCTGCGAAATAAAAAAAATGATTATTTTTTACTTTTCTCAAAACAATTGACTAATTAGGTAGGCAGGCACCTATATTTATAATTGGTTATTTTCAGATTAATCTTGTTAAAATTATCACGTGTGTGTACACCTTACCGCTCGACCACGACTACTGACGTCTTGCGACGCGGCAAACGGATTTCTAGTTAATTGCGGTTTTTTATATCACTGTTGACTATGACTGCCGTAGTATAACGCGCAATGAAATAGAAATCCGTTTACCGTGTCGCAAAACGCTTATTTGCATTCGTGGCAGAGGCCCTACGTACCTCCCGCCCCGCGTACCTACCTCAGGCGAGAATTACCTGCTCATTTCATTAGTACGCCCATCCAAATATATTATTAATTAATGTTTTATATAAATGCGATTGCTTAATGTTTGTAATTTTTACCGATTATTGTGTATCCATAAAACTACCGTCGTTAAAAGTAAACGACATTTTAAGTAGATTTGCCATTACACCGGAGAGGTCTACATTGCACTCATTAATTAGTTGCGAATGATTTAGTTGTAAACAGGGTGCCTATAGTGTAGGAATTATTTGCCATTCGATCTCGTTAACGTAAAACGAAATTTTTGATTTTTCACTTTGGCATTACCGTAACCTATTACATACATGATTGAAACCATAACACTAAGTAATCTCACTCGATAATTTATCTAATTAGAAACAAGTATTTTTTTTACTTATACTGAAAGCGTTGTTCTTACCAGCAAGTTCCTGGGTTTGTCGCAATTTCAATGATTTCTCTTCCCATTATTAACTTTGTATGACACACTAATTATCACAATTTATTTTTTAGATAATTCATATAATACCGATAAAAAGCAAGGACAAAATAATTAAGGAACAAATTCATCAATTGTTTCATCAGTAGTGTAAATATAAATATAATGTGTACCACAGTTAATAATATGGGTTAAGGTAAAAGAGCTTTTTTACTTAACGACTTTATTTTTAATATATTTATTAGGTTTTGAGTACTAAATCAAAGTAAGTAAAAGGCTTTACTATATTTTAATTAAGAAAATATTTTCAGAGTAAGATTACTTGCCATTTCAACCATGTATACAAAGCAATCCATTAGTGCCGTTGTTAACCTATTTAATCTCATCTGTTACTAATTAACGCTAAGTATCATCATCCGGCATTCTTTTACTTTGTATATAATTTTATTAATTACGTGTATTTTGACGCTTATTCGTGTATACTTACTAGTGTTCCAACGAGTGCTAAATTTCACTTTCAACTGTGTTGAGCTAAATCGGAGGTACACATACTATCTAGAAATTGTCTGCACATCACAGACTATCACAAACCATCAAATATCCTCAATACTCTTTGAACTTTTTGTCTATGTTATATGGTTGAATATTTGTTGAAGAATTTGACAGTTTAGGATAGTTGAATGTCCAGGCGCCTGTACATAGGAAATTGCGAATCGATAAAACAAAATCGAAATGGTGAACGTCTCTCGAAGCCGCAGTTATCCAAATTACATCTGCCTCACTACTTCGGGAAGCGCCAACCGGATAAAATAAACAAAAGGTATTAAACACGATACCATGAGGTAGCCTGAAATTATAACAAAGAGTACTTAAGACAAATAATTAGTGCTCCTAATATACGACGATATAATACTGCTAAATTATACATAAACGAGCAAATGTAACTAGGGTCGTTTAACGCTTCATGCAACTATAACGACTTTGCTAATTAGTCCTATGTCCGAAATGAGAGCATCAATTTTCCTAAATAAGTGGTGTGACATAGTGCGGAGCTCTAGGGCGGCGGCGGCCCATTCCATCCCTAGCATTCGGTCCCAAAATCGAGCCTACGATACCATACCTATAAAATACGCCTAACCCTACCACTAAATTAACCAACGAAAGGTACATTTCATATAATTTTTAAGTAGATGAAAAAAAACTAACTTTCTCCATTATAATTAGAAATTGTTAAAAAAAGTATTCACTATTCATTACAAACCTTTGGGAAAAGAATTGCTAACCTAAGTTCCGTATCATAAAGCAAACTTTGCCATTGCTGAAGATTATTGCCCAGTTATTATTATTATTATTATTCTTTGATCAATTCCATCCTATATCTTCGTATCCAACCTATAAAGTAGACGAACAACTACATCGATAACGAATACCAACATACATCAAAACGAAAGTACGTTCTCAACAAGCCAATCAGCGTAGCACTTTTTTCCCAACGCACAAATATCACAGCCAAAATGGCCGCCGCTACACTCTAAAATGGCTCCACACGTTACTTCCGGTCACACCACTGAATAGCTTGCAAAAAGGTTATATTTTTTTTACATACTTCGACCAATTTATAGAGCTGTGTTATAGCCTGGAGTGTGGAAATAAAATGAGCAATATCGCATAAGAATATACCTACCACACATAATATAATTGGCCGTGATAATAAAAAGGTTATTTCCTTCAACAAGTTACATTATCATTCATATCCCATTCCAATAAACATTAGAGATATTATAAAATTGGTAAACGTTATATGATTAAGTTTACATAAGTTAATCAACATCGAGAGTAATTCCTAACTTCAAAATCTTAAATGTTCGTTATTTCATAATACAAACGATTCAATGATGCACCCAAATTATCAATGTATGATCAAGCAATGTTGCTAGTAATAACGCCAACATTTGGACATAAAACCCAACTTGAGCTCATATCTCAACTTAGGACTTTATCAAAACATTTTCAACTCGTTAACGAGCCATTCTTTCTATGCCTCAAGTCGAGCTGGTATAGACGGATTAATGTGAAATAGGCGATGGAGTCAGGTATATATTTAGGCTATTTTCTATTCGACTACACTAGCATATACTACTTTCTTAAAATCGTGAAAAAAATGATTCTAGACCTTAAATCAACGACCAAGGAATCGATCTTTGAATGCCACTGATGACTTTTTAGATTCGCATACTTTACAATATTCATACAACAAGAATTTTATTTAGAATGGTCTAGTTTTTGCTTTTGTAAACCATTCGAAACCGTCAGAGTTCAATCTAAAATATAATGATTTGTTTTACGCAGAAAACAAATTAGATAGTTGTTTGACATTATCTGGGGGTATACTACTATCTATTTTTGAGGAGCTCGATGGCGCAGTGGTTAACGCGCCCGGACCGCGAGTGCTGAGGTTAAGCAACTTTCGCAAAGGCCGGTCATCGGATGGGTGACCAAACATTTATCATCTCGAGCTCCTCCGTGCTTCGGTTGGTCCCGGCTGCTTTAGCAGTCGTTAACAACCACCAATCCATGGGGAAGGCTCGTGCCCCAGCAGTGGAGACATAAAATGAGCTGATGATGATGATCTGGAGGTAGATTTATATTTCATATTGTATGTACCGCTTAATACCGTTTAAATAAGTAGTTGACATGGACTTCAAATAAAAAATTTGTGCATTCAAATACCGACTCCTTGCTTCTTAAAAAGTAAAAACGTATAACCTCTTTTCTTCTAGTCCATTAACTCCGTCTAAACCGAGCATCAACGTTGCAATCAAATTAATTCCCTAGTCCATATTAAACCGATTTTAACTAGCTAACGGACGCCGCGGTGATCGCGAACCGTGACTCCGAACAACGTAAACTATCAGTCTTAAGACAACCACGTCTCGTTCTAGTGCCAGCGTTGGCTACTTCAGCCTCCTTGTATATTTAAAACGCCTTTCTGGCGTTCCTTATTTAAACATCTTGTTATTTCAGACACATATAGGTTTTACTAATGTGTTTTTCAGTATCTGAACTGGAAAGTGGCCAGTCATTGCTATTTGTAGGTTATAAAGGACCTTACGTCTTTATCATAAGTATTGGAGTTCATTGCAGGTTTGAAGCGATATTCACCGCGGCGAGCCTATACCAAACGTTCGTTTTAACCTTTTTTTTTTATATAAATCCAAACCGAATATCATTACTTAAACTAACTTTTACCCCTATTCCTCTGTTTTGACTAAGCATAAATTAAACAGCCAATTATAGAATCAAATATTTGAAATAGCAGGTGAACATTGCAAGATTGCTCCTTGCTACATACGATACGTATGTTTGCGTGCGAGTCTCTTAACGGCAAATAGCGTATTACTCGCATTGTTATCCTTAACAGCCGAAAGCATCGAGCATCGAATGTGTTCAAGCGAATACAACTTAAAACAGAAATATCGATATCGATAAAAATCTTAAATCGATGTCGTCGCATCGAAACAGGCACGCAAACTATATGACACAAAATCGTCAGCAACCTGCATCGTAATATTGAGCCTTGCGGCGTTGGCATAAAGTCTGTTCTCTCACAGCGTCTGCGGTTGGTGCTTGGGCGGGTGCCGCTTCAGCCGGCGGCTGACGGGTCGCTGTCAGTTGTTCTTGTCGAAGTTGTGGAAGGCCCAGTTGATAGACGTGGTCCACGAGTTCTTCATCGCCTCGCTGAACTTCGAGCGGAAGTGCTCCATCGCCTTCTCTTCAGATAGATCCATTACCTGGACGTATAAATATATTTTTTAGTGAAATGGATAGATAGAATTAACTCCCAGGACATGTTTTTTTCATTTCTACTACGGCTGGTGAGGCAAAATCTTGCTCCGCTAGCAGACCTCGCATCTGACACTGCTTCTAATCAATAGCCCTATTATAAATCTCCACTCTGCGAGAAGGTATCAAGAGTAGTAATTTTGCAGTTGTATTTATCGTTTTTATCGAAATAGGATAATAAATTCATGCTAAAAAATTATAAAATCTTTATTCCTCATGAAATAACAATTATTCTGGTATAAATTTTGCTCAATAATATTATCGTAGATAGGAGAAATTCACAGTTAACATAAAGCTATTTTCGAAGTTCCTTGGTTTAGAATTAAAAGAAATTTTATACTATAAACACAAAAAAGTGGTCTCTGCCTACCCCTACGGGAAAGAGGCGTGATTATATGTATGTATGTATAAACACAATGATATCTAAAAATTCCGAGGCCGCTACGAACTATATGACTATTTATGAGATAACATTCTATTTTTTTCATTTCATTTGTTTAGAACAGTAGTTCAATCTAGGAGCTCAAATAAAGTGCCTTCGCGCATTTTATGAAAATCTTTCTCTGCAATTTTGGGTTTAATTAAAAAGTTAAGCAAAATTTACAAAAAGCGAGGCCGCTACGAATTATGCCAATAGCTATTCTACGCTATTCAATAAGTCAAAATTGTTAATGTATTTTTGTTTCTGAGATCAAGAACGCCAAAATTGGCCATTTTACGCAAAAATCACAGTCGACATGTAAAAAAGGCTCTTAAAGTCAGGCAGAGCAGAGACATTTGCTAACATTTCTAAAAAAAAAATCGCAGACCACTAATATCTTACTGATGATCATAAAACACGGCGTGTCGTTTGTTGCCGAGTAATAATTGGGTTGGCTAAAATTCGTCACGTCACGTCGTCGATGAAAACGGGCATGAGTGCGGCATATTTAGGTGATTTCTGCCCGTTTTTACTGACAACGTGACAGCTATGTTAGGTGACGGTTTCACTCCGACACAATCAAAACTTAGGGGTCATTGATGTAATAATTTTATGTGACGGTAACCGGAGTAAAAGCTTAACTTAAAGTGATTTAACTTTTGGGGGTTGTTAGTGAAAACGATAACGATAAACGATAATAAGCATAACACCTAAGATTATCACTGTAAAACAGTCTCTATTCTCTCTGCAATAGAGTCCTATGAACATAGTAGTTGACTCACGAGCGTCTCGCGCAGGTACTGCAGATCCTTCTCGGAGCTGAGCTCGCGCAGCCCCGTGGAGATCATCATGGAGAACAGCGACAGGATCAGGTGCCCGTGCTTGCGCAGGATGCGAAACGCCTGTTGGAAGTCAAGAGGGAACTCTTTGTAGCAACAATTTAAAATTCCAAAATATTCATTCAGTTTAGGCTACAAGTAGCTCTTATGAACGTCACTACGCCATCGGGTCCGAAGTCTACACAGGGCGGGAGACCTTGTACACATGGCGGCAGATTAACCTACCCAAAACTGTCAAATTTCTACAAACAATTTTGAATTTTACTGTTTGATTATAAGAATCAATATTCATTGGAGAAATTTGACAAGTTTGGGTAGGTTGATCTGCCGCCGTGTGTACTTAAAAGAACCGGCAAGAAACTCAGCAAGGGCGTTTCTTTTCTCACTTACAGCCGCGTTCAAATATTGGAAAATGCCATATCATAGCAAAACACTTTCCATTAGCGTTTTTATAAACACAATTAATTATATAAGTCGAGATACTGAATACCATGTTTGAGGCTTTGAAACTTTTCAAAAGTGTATACACGTTAATGCTCGTGACTGTACCTTGCACACTAAGGCGCTGCGCAGACCTAGACACTTTTGTGTCTTGTGTGGGATACAAGCTACCAGTGAATATGAAATCAGCCATCCCTGCGCAGACGTAGACACTTTTGTGTCTTGTGTGGGATACAAGATACCAGTGAATATGAAATCAGACCTCCCTGCGCAGACGTAGACACTTTTGTGTCTTGTGTGGGATACAAAATACCAGTGAATATGAAATCAGACCTCCCTGCGCAGACGTAGACACTTTTGTGTCTTGTGTGGGATACAAGCTACCAGTGAATATGAAATCAGCCATCCCTGCGCAGACGTAGACACTTTTGTGTCTTGTGTGGGATACAAGATACCAGTGAATATGAAATCAGACCTCCCTGCGCAGACGTAGACACTTTTGTGTCTTGTGTGGGATACAAAATACCAGTGAATATGAAATCAGACCTCCCTGCGCAGACGTAGACACTTTTGTGTCTTGTGTGGGATACAAGATACCAGTGAATATGAAATCTGCCCTCCCTGCGCAGACGTAGACACTTTTGTGTCTTGTGTGGGATACAAGATACCAGTGAATATGAAATCTGCCCTCCCTGCGCAGACCACTTTTTCTGTCTAGTTACTTCCACCTGACACTGATACAACAACTCGGTTTTCTTGTATGGTGTGCCGTGTCGGCAACAAAAAGTGTCCACGTTTGCGCAGCGCCTTAGTGCGACTAGTCATGCATGCATGTACGCGCATATAGTTCCCACGTCCGAAATTAATCCCAACTTGTTTGGATTTTTTATGCATTCATACGAATATACGTCACGCACTGTTTCACTCTGGCATTTTAGCAGAGAAAAGTAACCAGCGTTCCGTCCAATTCGTACGTTCAATATTGAATGTTTACGTACGAGTAGAATTCGAAAGAGAATGCATCCAAAGTGCGGCTGGCCATACTGCGGCAAGAGGAGGCGAGTCAATATTTTGTCAAAAATCAACCTTATTACAAAACAGCTAGATGCATATTCAATTATGTATGTAATTGACCAACAACAAGGTTGACCGACGGTCTGGTAAAGATCGCGGTAAGCCGCTGGATGCGAGCAGCACAAAACCGGTCGTTGTTGAGATCCTCGGGAAAGGCTTTTTTGTCCAGCGGTGGACGTCTTTTGGCTGAGATCATGATGATGATATTATGTAATTGACCTAAGATTGCTTTCTGTCAGACTCTTAAATACGTTTTTATAGTTAGAACACAGACGCTAACTGCACAAGCACAATTTGTACAGTTTTTTTTGTATTGTTCATTTCAAGCCTGTACTAACCGTCTCGCAGTGTTCGCGGAATATCTTGAAGTCGATGGGCTCGTTGTCGCCGGAGCCGCGCTGGCCCTTGTTGATGACGTGGATGAAGTCGTGGGTCAGCACGAAGGGCACGCGCTCCCGCTTAAAGCCGTACTTCTGCTTGAAGTGGCCAAGGAAGTGGCCGAAATCGATGTGGAACAGCTGTGGGAGACAAGCGACTGTTTATAAAAAGAATTTATTCCTTGGTCACAAGGAGATGGACCTTGCAAAGGCCTTTTATTGATAATTTGTTTTTTCTTTCTGTTGATGGTTTTGTGTGGTTAGCGCATTTATTACAGTTATAGTATAAATGGATAGTATTGTATTTGTTAATATATAATGACGATTAATGATAATAGTAATGAGAAGTGAAAAATTATATGCGCCCCAAACCATTGAGTATCTCAGTAGATGTGGGGCTTAGGCCTCACGCGGTCTTCTTTAGAAAATTTGAAAAGTGACGTTGCACTGTTTTGTTTCATTTGCCAACACTCATGCACGTTCACGAACACTTAACGGTTAATACTAATAACGGTATGGTCAAATGGCCAGTTTCGCGGTGCCGTAAAATAAAAACAAAAATGACAACTGGAAGATGACAACTGTCAGGTGTATCATATAAATTGTCGTGTAGTTTGGCGCGGTCGATAACCTGTCGCTGGAGAGTGAATTGTAATTTAAAAAGAACTTTTGAATTTGAAATCGAATCCTAGCGAGGACAAATATCGTGGAGTGTTAATTAGTAACATAGTTTATTTTCTAAGTGAAAACTTCAAACACCAGTGTTTTGGCTCACGAAGAGCAAGGGAAAACGTGCCGTGGTTTACGGTGTGCGGAGGCGCACAAAAATCAGATCGGCTTTAGCGTTTCGGTGACGCCTTCAGGTCTTGCGTGCCGATCGGAGGCACCGATCGCCTTCCGGGCGCTAGATTGTCACGGATTAACATCAGGCGGACTAACCCTGATGTTAATCCTTCCCTGGCCTTCCTTGCCATCACCCCTTCTGTCCCTTTAGCCAGATTCGCACGGAGGTGTAGTCGACGGCGGCGAGGGTGCGTTAATATATTCATATATTATCATTTCTCTTAATAACAAGCTGTCCTTTTAGCCACTCGGAGGAGTGGCCAGCTAAGGAACCGGCTAGTCTGAAAGGTGTATCTCGGTGTATCGCCTGAATAGACGGGTACTCCACCTTGTCAGCTGGCGTTTGCGCTTATGGGCCCCGCAAACCCAATACCCAGCTGGTGGTCTATTTAACACCACCATTATTTCAGACTAATATTCGACATAACACAAATTTTAGAAAATAAAACAAAACCGCAGGCATGGCTCGTTTAATTTTCTTATTTTTTTTTCTTTTCGTTCTTTTTTTTATTAATTGTTAAATAAACACAAAAGTTATTTTTGAAAACAGATTGCTGTAAGTTAGCAGTAACCGGACTTTTTAGGCGCGGCAATTTACTAAAGGTTCCTCAAGCTGTACTGTAATGTATCAGCTGGACCTAGGGTTCTTTTTTCCAATTTTCTTTCGTGACAAACCCCAATATTTCGGCCATGTGGTGCTTTTCAAAAATGAGGAGCCTAAGATGTGTCCAAGGGACCGCCGTGACGGGTCGTGAACGACTCCTAAGGGTGAGGATATAAAGAAGCGGGAATTCCGGTACGGACTTGTCGGTGCGTGTCGGTACGGATCAGTGCAGGATACTCTACATAAAGCAACAGGTAAATTTGTCTTTATTGACCATCATGGCTTCCAGTCGTTCAAGCCTGTATGACCCAGTCCAGGTAGTCGGTACCGACAAGTCCCAACCTGTTTCTTTATGCGAGAGCGCATATGATAACATTGGGATATTTTACCTGTACGGATCGGTGCCTACCCGTACCGGTTTGTCTGCACCGGTAACCCGCCTCTTTGTGTCCTCCCTCACCCTCAGAGTTTTTGGATTGGTAGACGAGTGCTTGAGGTTTTATTAGGTCGTCCATAACATCAGGCTACTACCTACCCTGCATACCTTGGAATGGGGTATTTGACAGGTTTTAGAAAAATATGTCTAATGGTTCATTATAGCATAATATATTTGCAATTTGATTAATTCGTTATGAATTTCTTTATTTTTTATGAAAATCGCCATTAAAATTTAAATTAATAAAATAGCCGCCAAAACGCTGAATGCAGGTCACGTGATGTCGTGACGTCACCTGCTTGTAAACAAACTTTTAGCTGTCAAATTAAACGTACAAAACTTTGATTGACATTTACTGTTTACAAGCTGGTGACGTCACTCCAAATTCAGCGTCATCCCGTGCGTTTTTGATCACGTGGTCAATCATAAATTTTTTATCATGTTATTAATGATTTTTTATAAAAATCATACTTATTTTAAAATTTTGTGCTGGCTAAATTAATTGAAAAACATGTTTACTATTAAGTTAACAACAGTTTGATCAATATTTTCATTGTAGTCAAATACCCTATTGGAGCCCCGTGGAATGTTTCGGGGAAAAAAATATGTATGAATTTTCCTAGGATAAAAGGAGGCCCCACTAAGATTAGATAAGATCCGAAATTAACTTACATGATTGTTATACTGTACTATATGATTGTTATGTCACTCGTATTGGAGATAATCTAAGAACTTATATGTTTTGCTATCTCGATTTTGACAGTATCCGCTAAACCTGTGATCTGTGTGTCCTGATTCTTTCTGATAATATATAGATAATGTCTTTATTGGTCACTCACAAACTTATAGCTAGTCGTACCTGGCCGCTCTTCTTGACCATGATGTTGTCGGGGTGGCGATCGGCGATCCCCAGCACGTAGGTGGCCACGCAGTATCCCGCGCAGCTCATCGTGAACTCGTCCACCGCCTTGTTGAACGCCACTTCGTTCTGTTTGCCGCCCTCGTCTTCGGTCTGCTTTTTTAGCCACTCTGAAAAGTCAAAAAGGATGTTTTTTTGTGATCATCCATAGGCTGTAGTACTTACAGAATTAAACATTTTTTTGTATGAAACAAACTTATAACTTATAAGAAAAAAAAACTCGTCCATACATTGTTCAATACAATTCTCCACCAAAAATGGTTGGAACAGCTGAATTTTTCATTCAGGAAGTAGTTTATTTTCATGGATAAGTACTTACTACCACATCCCAAAATTTTGATTTTTACATAAATTGCTCTGTATAACGGCGAAACTAAAAACCTTGAAAGCCCTCCGCAGCATAATGTACAATACGCAAAATGTACACAACGCTTAATGTGCACAAGCGAAATGTACAAAAAGCAAAAAGTACATACGCAAAACGTACAAATCGGAAAATGTACACCGCTAGCAAAACATACAATACGCTAAATGTGAAACATGCAAGTCGGCTTACACGCAAAATGTACAAACAGATAAAAACGATGCTGGCTAAAATTCAGTTTTCGCGTCGAGGCAGAAGTCGTTTTGATGACGTCATCGATTTTTACCAAGTCTACAGATTCCCAACTCTACAGATTTTCGATTTAACAGAATTCCATGTTTACAGATTTCTGATTCTACCGGTTCCCATTTCTATAGATTTAGGCCAAAAGAGATTCTTGCCGGGTACTTCATCGAGATCGGGTCGTTCCTTTGTTCCTTTACCGATTTGTGTTTGCCACATGGTTATTATTGTGTTAGTTTAGCGGCATTAGCATAATAATACGCCATTATAGTGGTAGGAAACGTAATACGAGAGAGAAATAAAGTGACGGGATCGGATTTAGTTTGAATTCCCCGTGAAGAATTCTTCAGACCATTGAAACACCCTCGCTTGATGTTTCAATAAAAACTGTTCAACGTTGCACTCAAACAGAGTATTATAAAACTAATTGGAAATTAGCATATTATAACTCGGACACTGGCAAAATACATACTTGCATATAAGCAAGGAGAAAAAGCCATTAGTTAGGAAAAAAAAGGCCGAAAGAGAAGTCAACGATCTCCATAGTCTACTTAGTATTGACCCTGCCTTCAAAGCTGGAGGTCCCTCGAATCCTGGTATGTTTATTTGTGTGTTAACGAATATTTCTCCTGGCATAACATATCTATATATTTATTCATTTTCAAGGGACAGCGTCTCGTTTTGACTTCGGAAGTAACAATATCAGAAAATAGGCAGCGTGACAACAATTCAAAATGTATATACCTATTTGTGTATTGACTGTACATTTTGCGTGTAAGCCGACTTGCATGTTGCACATTCAGCGTATTGTACGTTTTGCGTATGTACATTTTGCTTTTTGTACATTTCGCTTGTGCACATTAAGCGTTGTGTACATTTTGCGTATTGTACATTATGCTGCGGAGGGCTTGAAAAGACTATGCCCATTCGTCCCTCCTTTTCTAAAAATCGAGTATGAGCACGAAGTAAAATTACCCTACGAAATAAAGGCATTTCGTTATCTAAGTAGTTTAAAATTGGTATTTTTTAATTTTATTTTTATGCATTCTGTGATTTAGTGTAAGTGAAAGAACACCGAGCCACAATTAACACCTTTTTAAAGTTTATCATCTAGAGCTCCTTCGTGCTTCGGAAAGCACGTAAAGCCGTTGGATCCGGCTGCATTTGCAGTCGTTAACAGCCACCGCAACGCACTAAGCCCGCGTGGTGGTTTATGACCCGTTCTCCCTATCCGTCCATAGGGAAGGCTCGTGCCGAAGCAGTTAGGCCATAAAATGACCTAATGATGTGCTGTATAGGCATGTTATTATCTATGAACGTAAACACAGTGGAGGGGCGTTCATTCTCTATAACATCTCTAACATTCTCATCTATAACATTCTCGATGCCTTGGACAGATTGCAGCGTCGCGCTGAACGCATTATCGGCAATGCAGAAGTGGTAAATACTCTCGAATCTCTGCAATTGCGTAGAGACGTTGCGTCACTCAGCGTGTTTTACCGCTTATACTACGGCGAGTGCTCTGAAGAGCTCTTTGACCTCATCCCACCTTCTCCCTTTCTTCATAGGAGTACACGTGCTGCTCTTCGGAGTCACCGATTCACTGTCTCAAATATCCCATCGCGCACAAAGAAATTTAGTGACTCGTTTCTTTGTCGCACCTCCAAAAGATGGAATAGTCTACCAGCACACGTTTTCCCTCCTTCCTATGATATGGGGTCCTTCAAGAGAGGCGTGAAGAAGCACCTTGTGGGCCGGCAGAGTGAAATTAACTGATGCTACGTTTGTTTCCACGCTGCACCAGTTGTCTTCACGTCTGGACTTCATTTCCACTTAACATCAGGTGGGATGGAGTCATTTGCCGAGCTAAGTATAAAAAAAAAAAAAAACTAATTAGATACTCACGTAGCAGCGTGGCGCGGTAAATGGTAGATGCTGCGTTGAAAAGCGCGCTCTGCTTCTGAATATTGGCGACGGTCTCGGCGTCTTCCACCACCTCGATCATGCCCACTTCGTTCTCCATAGAAATGCAGTTGTAGGGGCTCAGTCTGCGGGACAAGTAACAATATACAAATTAGTTGCGATGATTTTTACAGAAAGTAGTTTAATCTTTGGTCACGCTACCAATAATAATAATAATATTCTATTCTATTAATATTCTATATCGGGGAGCTCGATGGTGCAATGGCAAACGCGCCCAGTCTGCGAGTGCGGAGGTTAAGCAACTTTCGCAAAGGCCGGTCATCGGATGGGTGACCAAAAATTTATCATCTCGGGCTCGTCCGTGCTTCGGAAGGCACGTAAAGCAGTTGGTTCCGGCTGCATTAGCAGTCGTTAACAACCACCAATCCGCACTGGGCCTGCGTGGTGGTTTATGGCCCGTTCTCCCTATTCATCCATGGGGAAGGCTCGTGCCCCAACAGTGGGGACATAAAATGGGATGATGGTGATGATGATGATGATGATGAATATTCTATTGCTACTACTAACGCCACTCACTTCACCTTACATACTTGTCAAGATCATAGCAGGGCGAAACTCTCATCTCTGCCACTCGCAAAACAAGCGTGTTAACATGTATGTAATACATACGTGCGCCACGATACGGTTAACCCAACCGAAGGTAGCCTTTAGAGGCGCGCTCTAGATGTCCTCGAATCCAATCTGAACGGCTCGGACCATCTAGTAGGGGACGGGGCACGCTTGCGCGATGCATTGCCCTTCAGAAATCCTCTGAGGATAGATCACTACGGCTTGAGGAACCGTTAAGCTTCTCGCCATTCTTACGTCCACTTGCGCTGTAAAAAAATCAGGCGGACAACAGCAGTACCTTTAAAATGACAGAGAGAGAGAGAGAGAGAGAAGACAGAAAGCAAGACTTATTACTACACAAACAAAAAAACAATATGGGATAAGCTGCGCAGATCAGAGCGCAGTGGCGTCGTTTTGTGTCAAAGGACAATATCCACTCACTTCGCCATACAAGTTTTCGTAAACGTAATCGCATGAGTACGGATACTAAACAGCACTCACACTAGTCACCCAGAGCGCAGTGGCGTCGTCTTGCGTCGGAGGCTCGCTGAGCTAGCGGAGTAAGTGATTAGGTTTTAACAAGTACCTAAAGTCGTATCCATGGCTCTTCCACAGGCGGTCCATGATGCGCAGCATCTGCAGCGTGAACATGTCCTGGCGCAGGTCGTCGCCGATCTTGAGGATGATGCGGATGTCCGCGCCGCTGGGGTCTACGTTCTCGAAGTCCACCATCAGCGGGCGCATCTTGCTGTCCATCACGCGGCACCGCTCCGGCCTGGGAACGATTTCTTTATTAGTTTTCTAAGTAAAATGGATAGGCGATGACCTTCATTTCAACTGAAGATAAGTGAAGACCGAAAGAAGCGCGCTTCACCCGAAATCACCAATCATTGAGGCTTTTTATTTCTAAGATGTGGAGCTAGAGTCTGTCAAGCAAGTCGTGACCACGACCCTTTAGCTGATTTTTTAGACTAGCAACACTATTATCTGTCAAACGGGATTTTCCTGACTTCTTGGCGGGAAAGTGGAGTCAGGTCTGCGGTTTTGTTTTATTTTCTAAAATTTGTGTTATGTCGAATATTAATGTGAAATAATGGTGGATTATTAACCGTTAAGTGTTCGTGAGTGTGCATGAGTGTTGGCAAATGAAACAAAACAGTGCAACGTGTCTTTTCAAATTCTCTCAAGAAGTCTGCGTGAGGATTTAGTAAAGCCCCACATCTTTACTGAGATACTCGAGGGGTTATTACTTTCTTATGGGGACGTCGCCAGCCGAACGGATGATCCACCCGCGTTGTTGCGGGCCACTTCATCCTTTTCCCCGTTCTCCCTTTTAAGGGAGTTAAGGTTCATCCAGCTTTCACGGCGCCCCGTCGAATCTTTTGGTCTCTTTAGTAAATCTTGCTATCTGTTCCACCTTCAGATCCTTTAGGTCCTCTATGTGTAGTCTATCCGACCCCCAGATCTCCTACTCGAGGGGTTGGGGGGGTATATCATTTCTCACTTCTCATTTCTATTATCATTCATCATCATCCTATATAGAGTTTAATATTGAGAAACGTATAAATTAAGTTTTCGATTGATGGACTAGTATACATGGTCATGAACAAATTAAAAAAAAAAATCAAACGGGATTGTCACAAGTTCTGTTCTAACCTCGTAGAATGACAAAAATAAAATAAAAATATCTACGAACATTCTAGTATCAAACATACGTTTTCAGCGTACTATCTGTGTTGAATCTTGTAAGATTTTTGAATTTTCCGCTTTTTCATGGGACAGGACTTGCTTGACAGACTAGCTAATCTCACACCGGCCACCGGCTGCCCGTATGCGGTAAGCTGGTGATGATTCACCAACTCATGACCCCAATGTTAAATAAAGCTATAGTAGAGCTAAAGAGGTGCGAGGTCTGTACATGGTAGATATTCGAAAAAAAGTTGGCTGGGGATATTTAGAATCGATAACAGAACACGTTCCAACAGTTTTTAGAATTTTTGTCTGTTTATTTAACCGCTCATAACGTGAAAATAGCTGAACGGATTTGGATGAAACTTTGCACATAGACAGACCATGACCCGGACTAGTATATAGGACACTTTTTATCCCGGTAACAGATTCCTGTGGGATAGTGTAGTCTTCGCGAACGAAGACGCGGGCGACAACTAGTAAGTTCATAAACTGAATAAATATAATATTGAGTTCTAAAGTTTACGCGAACACTACACATTGAAATGAAACGTCAGGATAAACATTAAATATAAGTAATGTGTAAAATAAACGCGAGTAGATCCGTAAAAGTTGTTTCATTTCAATGAATAAATATTTTAAATTTAATTTGAGTTACTTGATTTTCTTGCAGACGAAGCTCGGGTTGAGCGGCGACACGAAGTCGGAGAGCGTCTCGACGCAGTGCTGCTCCTGCAGGTGCTGCTGCAGCGCGGACCGCGCCTTGGAGATCTCCTTCTTTTTGCGGATGCATTGGCTCGCCCCTGCAGAGATCAGTAAACAAACCAAACTGTAACAGCCCGGTCACGCATGGTCTCCGTATTTACAGCAGCCTTTTTAAGGGTGCGCCGTCCATAAGTGACAAGTGTCATATGTTTTATTTGAAATGTCGTCGTCCATATTTATTTGATGCCGCGCGGCCATACTAATTTTGTATGGGGAATTTAAGGTGCTTAATAAAAAATAATTATTTAAATAACCACTTGATGAATCGAAAATGTAGTCTAGCAATTTGTAGTTTATCCATTGACGATTGTTTAGACAAAATCAGAGGTACAATAATTTAGATAAACTATAAGAAATCTACTAAACGCCGCCACTCGTTTTCATGATTTTTGCTCAACTTTAAATGATATTGTAGAAAAAACTATAGCGTGTTATGAATTTATGGTTCTGACAAATTGTAAACACGTTCCCTATGATACTAAAAATATATTTTGTTCATTTAATACGATAGGATTTTCAAGTATATCTACTTAACCGTAACTGCATTTTTGGCATTTTTTTGTCGGCGCACCCTTAACGGATACGACAAAAACTATGCTCTGTTCACACATAGTACACGTATTACGTTCAACGTATCCATCGTTACTGGATGTGACAGTATGTAGCCGGTAAAGTTGTATGGATACGTAATATTTTTAAAATGTTAACATAATTTATAATCAACTATATTTGACTTGCAGCGTCCTACGCTAATGCGAGGTTTATGTGCTTGCAAGATAGGCTATTGCACTTTCGTTGTTATAACATTAGTCGGAACAACGCAGCGAATAATTTTTTTTGTCAGAAATGCGGTGTTTGATAAATAAAAATGAATCGCTAAATGTGTTGCTAATCGCAAAACTCGAGAACGGCTTAACCGATTTGGTTGATTTCTTTTTGTTGTTTAATGAAACCTGAGGAAGGTTCTTTTGAAGATAAAAAACGTAAAAAATACGAGGAAAATAGAAAAATCAACGACAGCTGTCGGGGCAGCTATTGACATAAAAAAATCAACGTAACTTTGTTTTAGAGCAATAGGGCAGAACAAGGTCTGCCGGAACAGCTAGTGAATAATATAAAAATCATTAGCTATAAAAAAACCTAAGCACAATATACTAACACTTGAGTTTGTCGAGGCAGGCGATCTGGCGCATGAGCGAGCTGATGTGGTCCTGGCAGCCGCGGCAGTACGCCTCCAGCATCAGTCCGAAGCGCACCGCCACCGACGGCATGTGCATCTCAGACCTGGACGGAAATAAACACAAATTACACTTTGTTCCGTTTTCATTGTGTTTTGGCTAAATACTGCTCTACGTATTGATTTATCATACAATAGGGATGTTGAAAACAACAATAATAAACTCTGGGACATTAAACGTATAAATAAATAATCACGTAACAATTATTTGAATTTTTATACTTTTTATTTCAAGTGCTAATTGCTGCACTGAAGCTAAATTAAATATTTGTAAATTTATAAAATACAGTGAAAAAATTAAACGCCTACCCGACCCAGGTCTACCCGGTCAGTGCAGCCGCCCAGATTGCGGAAGACCCAGGTTCGATTCCTGGCTGGGTCGGGTAGGCGTTTAATTTTTTCACTGTATTTTATACATTTTACAAATATTTAGTTCTTTGAAACAACAACCTATTTTTTTATTTGACGTCATACAATAGCCAATCTGATACAATTACTGTTGCAAATAAACAGGCATTTATTTTTATTGGAAATAAAACTTTGATTTGTATTATGGACGAATCGATTATCGAGATTCAATTTTGTTTGGTGGCATAATGGCCCCATCACTAGTTGTTCTTTTTTTACACTTGTCTCTGGAAAGCAAATATGGCTGGTTGATAGGTTATCGTGTGTTGATAATTAAATAGTTTTGTGTAGTAATAAGGGCATTTGGAGCCGTATTATTCTAATTAAGTGGATTGTGCAAACTGTGTTTGTGAGTGTGCGTCGTAAGCGAATTGTTTCGGGAAAACAATTAGCCGGGATGTCGGCCACACCGCTGTTGAAGTAACAGGTATTCCTCGGGGGAAAGTGCACTTTGGGGTAGTTTGGGTGTGTTTAGGGAACCCTAGAAGACCCGGAGCCGGATTCGGGCCCCATCGGAACATATGGATCCCGTTCAGGACGGCGGGAGCGGCATGGAACTGTGAGTGGATTGTTTTCTATTTTTACTGTGTAATTTTAAGCAATAGCATAATGTGTGTTGTGGGTTTCCGCAACATTTTGGTAGCAGAGCGTGGTTTATACCGGACCTCTAGGTTAATCGGTGTAATTCTGTGTATTTTTTTTTTAGTTCGTAATAGGTTAAGCTCATTTCGTGTAAAATCGCACTTCCGGGACAGGTGCGGTTGAATTGTAAGGTTGGTAGTACCGTTGTTTTTGTTCGTTCATTCATTTGGGCTGGGACATTTCTCGGAACGTTAATTGTTATTTAATTTCGTTCAATTGAAAGCATCGAGTCGATTCGGGATAATCGATTCCGTGTTTTCATTGACTCGTTTTAATTTTGTGTTTAGGTTTATTTAGTTTAAATTATTTATAATGACAGCGTCACGGCAGGAGCTGGCTCAGCAGCTCCGGTGGTTCACCGGGCTGCTTGCATTAGTAGATCGGCCTAACCGGGAGGACGCCTTGGAGACGCGTTCGAAAGAAATGCAGGCTCGTTTCTTGTTGGCCGAGCGGTCGGTAATCGCTCTATTGTCAACCGACCCGGTCGGGGAGAAGGAGCTGGCCCTCCACGCCCAATATGTCAAGGATCTGGAGCACATCCAAGACATTTACGACGAGGTCCTTCAGCGGGTGAAGGACATCGAGCGACTGCGGGAGGGGAAGCCTGTTGCGCGCCCCGCTTCGCTCCACACCTCTGGACCCAGCGCCATGGGAAGATTGGGTGCCCTGGAGGTCCCGCATTTCACCGGATGTATGCGGGACTGGGCTGGATTCCGGAACATGTTTTTGGCCTTGGTGGATACTCGGAAGGATTTCACCAAGGCCGAAAAGCTGGCATATCTCCGTTCCTTCCTAGATGGAGAACCCAGACAGCTCGTACAGCATCTGGAGCTGCAGGATGCGAGCTACGACACCGCCATGCAGCTGCTGGAGAAGCGGTACGAGAAGCCGCGTCTTCAGGCGGACTCGCACGTGACCCATCTGCTGGGATTGCCGAGGGTCAACCATAGGGCTCAGCTGAGGGCGCAGCTGATCACCCCGCTCACCGTGTCCTTAAACGGGTTAAGGACGCTCGGACTGCCCGTCGACCAGTGGTCCTTCCTTCTTCTGCACATCGTTCTGGCCAAGTTGTCGCAGGAGATGAGGGACAAGTTCGAGCGGAATCGACTGGTCCACAAGGATCTCGGCAGCGTTCTGCCCTCGATAGGGGAACTTCTGGAGTTCCTGGAAGAGGAGGCTGGCCTGCTGGAAAACCAGCTAGCCTCCCAGGAGGCTCCGACAAGTGCGCCGGCCCGCAATTCCGGAGTCTACGGCGCCCAGCCGCCACGCAACCCAGGGAAGGGTCGCGGCAGGCTGGTGGCTGCGGCCGCCATCAACCCCGGTTCTAGATGCCGGGTTTGCGGACAGCAGCACTTAGAACAGCTATGTCCAGCAATTCTCGGGCTGCCCACACAAGAGCGCCGAAACCTCGTTCGGACACGAGGATTGTGTTATGCCTGCCTGGGAGGACATAGGTATAATGAGTGTCCCCAGGCGAGGCCTTGCGATGTGTGCGGCGGACCGCACCATCGCTTACTGTGCACCCGTAGTGCTGAGGGCTCAGCACCGGTTCGGGAGAGGGGATCTCCCACGGGTGGCGGTTTGGGGCCGGGGTCAACTCCGCCTCCGGAAAGACGGAGTCCGCCACGGCCGCCACACTACAACCCTTCGTACACCCCGGCTCAGGTGAGTTGGGGACCGCCGGAACGGAGCCAGGTTCTGGCTACAACCCGGCACCCGGCGCGACCAACACCAGGAGTTGGTGCCTCTAAGGGCCACTGGGTACAGGGAGCCCCACCTCCGGACCCAACACCCGGATACTCGTACGCGTATCCTCCGCCGCCGTTACCGGAACAACAACGACGTGAGAACCGTCAACAGTTCTCACCGGTACTGCACGAGTACCCGAGGTGGGAATACCACCCACCCTATCACCGGTATGGTAGGGCACCTGGATACGCACCACCCCGGATGGTGGCCTGCACGCGTCCGACTTACTGGCCGAGTCATCACGGTTCGACAGGGTCGGCTGCTGGCTCTGACGCGTGACTAGCCTGTGGTCGGGCTACGTCGGAACCGAGGACGGTTCTTTTGCCCATCGCGCAGGTACGCGTTTGGGGACCTAGGGGGGACTTCGTCCGGATGCGAGCCCTCCTGGACACTGGGGCGCAGGGCTGCTTAATTACTACGAGGGTAGCGAGGCGCCTACGTCTGGAGTGCGCGCCTCCCTCAGTTCCGATTCGGGGAGTCGGAGATACAGAAGTGGGGGGTCTGTCCGGTCAGACCCACATTTCCTTCTCTCCTGTGCATTCCGCTTCGATACGGATTGCGGCGGCCGCGATCGTACTCGACAATCTGCTGGGTTGGCATCCACCGACAGACATTCCGTGGGACGCAATGCCTGACACATCAGGTCTCATGCTGGCAGACCCTCATTTCGAGGAGCCGGCTCCGGTGGACCTCATATTGGGAGCGGATGTACTGGGCTGGATCCTTTTAGGGCCTCAGCGGAGTCTGGGCCGCTCTTCGTTGGTAGCTATACCTACCATCTTTGGACACGTTTTAATGGGACCGGTTTTCGACCAGGAGACGCGGGATGTCTCACCTGTCGTCGCTACTACCTCCATCGCTAGGACGATGCAAAAATTCTGGGAAATGGAAGAGCCTCCCATGGTCTCCCGTCTGGATCCGGAGCATGTGGAGTGCGAAACCTTTTATAAGGATCACACACGCCGGATGGCGTCGGGTAGGATCGAAACTCGACTGCCCTTTATCGACTGTCCCCCTCTCTTGGGAAAATCGAGGGCGTTGGCAGAGAAACGACTCTTGTCCATGGAGCGTCGTATGTCTCGCGATCCGGTACTTCGGGAAAAGTATATCGAGTTCATGCGAGAATACGAGGCCTTGGGGCATATGTCGCGGGCGACTGTCGACTGGACAACGACAGATCATTTTTTCTTGCCTCACCACGCGGTGTTGAAGGCCTCATCTGGAAAACTACGGACTGTTTTTGACGGATCGGCACCGTCGTCGACTGGAGTTTCATTGAACCAATGTCTCCATTCTGGTCCGAAGTTACATCGGGACATTGTCGACATCATTTTAAATTTCCGAAGACACCAGGTGGTGATCGGTGCGGACATCCGGATGATGTTCCGCCAAACAGTAATACATCCTGCGGACAGGAGGTTTCAGTTAATACTCTGGAGGGAACATTCGGAGGATCCCATCACCGTCTACGAGCTCAACACCAACACGTACGGCCTGAAGTCGAGTCCCTTCATTGCCATCCGGTCACTGCTGGAACTGGCGGAGCAGGAACGGGCTCGCTTTCCCCGGGCAGCCGCTGTACTGACACGTGACGTGTTCGTAGATGATATCTGCACAGGGGCAGCCTCTCTGGAGGAGGCGCTCATCATCAGGAATGAACTTATCGGACTCCTCGCGGCTGGTGGTTATGAGTTGAGAAAATGGTTATCCAACGAGCCACAGCTTCTGGTTGGGATTCCGGAAGATCACCAACAGAATCCTCAGCTATTCGAGGACGCAGGGGACCCGAACTCTATCGCCGTTTTGGGAATTAAATATCAGCCGGTTCACGATATTTTCACATTCCGGGTAGAACTGGAAACTACAAGAGTTTGGTCGAAAAGGACGATCCTTTCCACCATCGCTCGGATGTTTGATCCAAATGGATGGATCAGCCCGTGCATTTTTATGGCGAAGTGTTTATTGCAAACACTGTGGACACTCGGAGTCTCGTGGGATGAGCCACTGGTAGGGCTCTCACTCGACACTTGGCTCGCTCTGATCTCTACGATCGAGGCGATCAATCAGGTGGCGTTGCCGCGGCGGATCTTGCCGCGGGGCAAATACAGGGCAAGCCTACATGGCTTCTGCGATGCGTCAGAACGAGGGTATGCCGCAGTGGTGTATCTGCGAACGGTGGACTCGAAGGGTCGAGTCGCCGTCTCCTTGCTTCTGGCTAAAAGCAAGGTGGCTCCCCTCAAAACTAGGCTGACAATCCCGAAGCTGGAGCTTTGCGGGGCGCATCTATTGGCCAAACTGTTGTGCCACGTGCACAAGGAACTGACGTCTACGGTGGACATCCGGAATGTCTACGCCTGGTCTGACAGTCAGGTAGCTCTGGCATGGCTACGCGGGGCACCCCACGTATTGGAAACGTTTGTGGCCAATCGGGTATCTCAGGTACAGAACTCGGGCATCGAAATTTGTTGGAGGCACGTTCCCGGCCCCTGGAATCCTGCCGATTGTGCCTCTCGGGGCTGCACCGCGCCGGAATTGGTGCAGCATGCCCTCTGGTGGGGTCCAGAGTGGTTAAAGGAGGGTGAGTCATCATGGCCGGTCACCATGATCGATGGCTCTCTAGGGATGCTCCCTGGAATAAAAGTTTTGGTGACAACAAACGAGTCAAGGCCAGATCCGAATTGGTTGACGGCTCGATACAGCAAACTGGACAAATTGCTAGGTGTAACTTGCTGGATCCGGAGATTTCTACATAACTGCCGCCATCCAGACAAGAGGCAGTTATCACCCGTGGCAGGTGCTGAGGAACGCAGGAGTTCACTGTTGGCCCTGATACGGCTGGTTCAAGCTGACCGGTTCGAGGACGAACTGAAGATTTTGCGCGTCGGTCGCGCCAAGCTCAAGGGAGCGATCTCTCGGCTCAACCCATTTCTGGATGCGGATGGACTGTTACGCGTTGGAGGTCGCCTCAAAAATGCCGACCTGCCCTTCGGTAGCCGTCATCCTCTGCTACTTCCCAAAGGAGGACCTTTGGTAGAACTGGTGGTCTCGGATAGACACCTGAAAAACGCTCACGCGGGGTGTAATACGTTACTGGCGATATTACAGAGGGAGTTCTGGATTTTGTCCTCTCGGAGAGTGGTTCGCAGCGTGTTATTTAAGTGTGTGGCTTGTTATCGGGTGAAGGCCTCCACTATGCAGCCACAGATGGGGGATCTCCCTTCTGACCGGGTTTGTCAGACTACTAGGCCGTTCGACGGGGTCGGTACGGATTTTGCTGGACCGTTTCTGGTGAAAACCACAGCCTATCGTAACACTAGGGTCACGAAAGCATACCTGTGCGTTTTTGTCTGCCTGGCCACTAAGGCCGTCCACCTGGAAGTGGTTTCGGCTCTGTCTACGGAAGCCTTTGTCGCCACGCTGGATCGTTTTGTTTCGCGACGGGGTTTACCTTCTCTCATTCGGTCCGACAACGGTACCAACTACAGAGGCACTGCCAACTACTTAAAAGATGTGAACGATTTTCTGGATAAAAATTGTAATAGCATAAGTCAAGCTCTCGCACAGCGGGGAATCACATGGCGATTTAGTGTGCCAGCCTGTCCCCACTGGGGCGGGATATTTGAAGCCGCGGTAAAATCGGCAAAAACCCACTTGCGCCGGGTAGTCGGGGAAACTACCCTCACGTATGAGGAACTTACAACTGTGTTTTGTAAGGTTGAGGCGGTTCTCAACTCGCGTCCGCTTTGTCCACTCTCCTCTGACGCAAATGACATGGAAGTCCTGACCCCTGGTCATTTTTTGGTCGGTCAGCCACTCACTGCCCTGCCTGAGTATCCCTGGAAGGATGAACGCAGACACCGGATGTCTCGTTTTCAAATGATACAACAAATGAGTCAGGACTTGTGGCGTCGTTGGTCACTGGAGTATCTGCATTTATTGCAGCAGCGTGTAAAGTGGACAGACCGGACGTCGCCCCCTTCGGAGGGGGATCTGGTTTTATTAAAAGAGGCTAATTTGCCATCGTTATTTTGGAGACGAGGTCGCATTTTAAAGTTAATCTGGGGCGCGGACGGGACTTCGCGTGTGGCGCAAGTGTTGGTTGATGGATCGGTGCTAAATCGCGCAGTCGCGACCTTAGCTCGATTACCGGTTGACTAGTTTAAGATTTCAGGCTAGAAAGCGGTACGTCCGCTTTGGGTGGCGGGATGTTGCAAATAAACAGGCATTTATTTTTATTGGAAATAAAACTTTGATTTGTATTATGGACGAATCGATTATCGAGATTCAATTTTGTTTGGTGGCATAATGGCCCCATCACTAGTTGTTCTTTTTTTACACTTGTCTCTGGAAAGCAAATATGGCTGGTTGATAGGTTATCGTGTGTTGATAATTAAATAGTCTTGTGTAGTAATAAGGGCATTTGGAGCCGTATTATTCTAATTAAGTGGATTGTGCAAACTGTGTTTGTGAGTGTGCGTCGTAAGCGAATTGTTTCGGGAAAACAATTAGCCGGGATGTCGGCCACACCGCTGTTGAAGTAACAGGTATTCCTCGGGGGAAAGTGCACTTTGGGGTAGTTTGGGTGTGTTTAGGGAACCCTAGAAGACCCGGAGCCGGATTCGGGCCCCATCGGAACATATGGATCCCGTTCAGGACGGCGGGAGCGGCATGGAACTGTGAGTGGATTGTTTTCTATTTTTACTGTGTAATTTTAAGCAATAGCATAGTGTGTGTTGTGGGTTTCCGCAACAATTACTATAAAAATAATCGTTTGAACAGTCAACGAACCAATTCTAAATCTATTTACCATAGTGTTATGGTTTTTCTGAAAACCAGCGCCATGTACTCGATGTGTAATGTGCATGAAAGACCCGCTCGTTGTGGCAGTTTAGTTTTTTTGTTTGTTTTAAATGTTTATTTCTTTTAGTTAAGGTCTTAAAGTGTCAATTAAACTTTTTTGTTCATATTTACGTGTACGAACCTCAAATGCCAGAAGAGGTAGTGTCCAATGATCATGTTCTTGAACGCCCGCTGCAGCAAGAACACTGACAGGTCACACATCAGGTACGACTCGTGTTTTAAAGCTTGCACCAACTGCAGTAGGTATAGTAGGAGGTCCTCATCACTGCGGAAGATAATTAAAGTTAATTATGTTAATTAAAAGATAATGTCACCAAGAAAAGCAAAAGAGATTACAAAAGGATAAGTAAATTTGGTTTGTCTGCAACTTTTACTGGAAAGAAGGGTTGTTTCATTCCTTACAAGACAAAATAATGGCGCGCGAAAATATTCTACAACATCATCGATTCTAGAAACTCACTGAGGACGTTCCGATCACATGGCTAGAATGACTTTAAGTTTCTCGCCGCCCCACTCCACTCCACGTTCGTGATCTACAGCAGACAGCTGACCGCGAAGCTCCTGACAACAGCATCCGCGTACGCGCAGTCAAGCAGCTGGAGCGCTGACTCCAGCGGCAGCGCGGGCCGGTCTGCTAGCAGGCGTGTAATATACCACGTACCTGATCCGCTGCAGACAGTTGACAGCGAAGCTCCTAACCCCGGCGTCCGCGTACGCATAGTGCAGCAGCTCGAGCGCTGACTTCAGCAGCAGCGCGGGCCAGTCTGCTACCAGGCGTGTAATATACTACATACCTGATCCGCTGCAAACAGTTGACGGCGAAGCTCCTGACCGCGGCGTCCGCGTACGCGTAGTCCAGCAGCTCGAGCGCTGACTCCAGCGGCAGCGCGGGCCAGTCCGCTAGCAGACGAGCCGCCGCCGCTGCTTCGGCACGTTCCCCCCACTCCACGCATGATAGCAGCCGGGGAAGGAGCTCCGGAGCTTCAGTGCGAAAGTGATTCCTGGGGTAAAAGAGTTAGCAAATGTTTTAATTAAATTGGGATCAAATTTAAATGTTATAAGGAGAGGCGTATGTTCGTCGAGCGCTGATAAAGAAGAATAATAAGAAAGAAAGTTTGATATATTAATTGCATGCAGTGTTCACTAGATTATATTAGATTTATACTAGGTTGTATTCTAGTTTTTTATGTTACTGAACTGGTAAACGAACACGACTCGCCCGATGCAAATTTCGCAATATCGAGGGTTTACTAGTTCTAGCAAACTGTAAACCAGAATACAGAAATATTAAACAACGCTGCTTGGCGGCAGAAATACGTATCATCAAAATAATCTAAACAGAACTCAATATTACTGATAGTGTCCGTTCTTCTTGTCTTGCTCGTGCATCTCGTACATACTCGCTCGGCGGCGGCGCTTCTGTTAAATGAACCTAATAAAACTAGCTATGTAACTATAACTAAAACACAGTATGTTACTAACAATGTAAGGGAATCGACTTTACCTCAGCGCCCACATGTTCTTCTTGTCCTGCTCGTGCATCTCGTACATGGGGTCCCGCTCGGCGGCGGCGCGCAGCTTCTCAAAGTCCCGGCTGAGACGCGCCACCGCGTCTGGCGCGGTGACTTCTTCTTTCGCGGCGTGCTTGCGCACTTTCTCTTGATTCGGAAACAGGATTGTGTATTTGCAATCGTAGCTGTAACAAAAAACGGTCGAACGTTCTATCATCCCTGGCTTAAAAATCTACGCGAACAGTTTGGATACAGCACCGGTTCATTGTTTCGGGAAGCTGTGTACGAGGTGAAATAGCTATGATGTGGTCCAACCTTCGCTGAGAAGAGGAATGCTAAGAAGAAGTTCAGTCATAGTCATGCTCACAGATATCTATGTATGAACTTTTGATTCTTATTTCAGTTAGGATTACAATTGTTGACATAACTTTGCTCGTAACCGCTTCTTTTCCGTAGTCCCATTGGATGTTCCATTGATGGGACGATAGAAAAAATCATTTAACCGTAGACCCGTTTGCTTATAGGACCACGGAAAATAGTTTTAACTCCAGTATTGCTTTTCCATGAAGCCATTAATAGAGACGTAACTAGGTATATGAAAAAAAAATACTTACTAAAATCAAACAACTTTTTAATAAAATAAATCAAAAGAATATATGGTTTTTATTTTTATTTTTTATTATTCTGTAAATTCAAAGAGAAAGTAAAAAAAAGTGTACTCGTAATCGAATCTCCTACCTATTGTAGAAATTCATAATACATACTCACAATAGTTGTTAATGATCCTTTACATTTTTTTTTCTTATTTGCACATACCCATAGCTCCAAATTGTTTTTATAAGTAGTGTGTTTATAATATTGACGTCCACCTTTTAGCAAAACTGTTCCACCCTTAACAGGAACCACAGGAACCCATAAAAGGAAGGCCTTTTATTTTCAATTATGAACGAAACCGAAAGTGATATACGTTATATAAAAAGGACGGAAGGAAGGAAGGAGTTACATACCTATATGTCAATACATAATATCTACTCTGTGGTTTAGTTAAATGGCGAGTATAGGATTGATGAGAATGCGGAAAATGCATGCGAACAAGGACATAACAGGACACACATTTTAAATGACATCAAATGACCACAATAATGTAAAGAGGTTTCATTATCTATCTTCCTATAGAAAAACGATACTGGAGTAAAAACTATTTTCGGTGATCCTATAGGCAAATGGGTCTACGATAATCTGCACAACTCTATAACTTAATGGCATCATGGAAAAGCAATATTGGAGTTAAAACTATTTTCCGTGGTCGCATAAGCAAACGGGTCTACGGTTAAATGATTTTTTCCATCGTCCCATCAATGGAACATCCAATGGGACTACGGAAAAGAAGCGGTTACTCGCTTTAAATATAATAGTAAAAAAAACAGAATTCATTTTTTTTATTTAAAATAAAGAAGTATATGTTGAACGTCAAATTTCACACAACGTATGTTTCGTCCTTCGTTTGCGAGACTGTTATCTCGCATAAGGAAGCCAGTCCTACTCCGGCGTAGACCGACGAGACGGGGCGAAGGAGCCTGCGCTATGTCGACCTTGAACGCGCCTTTTTCATTTATTAATGTAAGCTAGTTCATACTTGGAGAAGCGCACTTGCAGCGCGGCTCACTAGTCCGTGTTGGCGCACGAGAGCACTGTTCTTTGTTTGCGAGACTGTTATCTATACTATTAAGAGGTAACGTTGATAACTTTCTTAGTTTGTATGTCGGGGCTAATCACTGGAACTACTGGGCGGATTAAAAAAAATCACGGATAGAAATCTTGCGGGTAAGAAGTTACTTTTAAAATTTCAAATCTACACATACGAAGTCGCGAGTAATCTCGCATAAGAAGGCCAGTCCAGCTCCGGCGTATAGGGAGTGGGGCTGGCCGACTCACTGGTAAAGTCTGCGTTATGCCGAGTTTAGTTTGAACTAGTTACTTACTTTCGTCGTTACGTTCCCTAAAATATGGTTGAGCGAAGCGATGGCTGATTCATATGTCATACTCGTGAACGGGTGCCGCCTGTGGAGGCTGGTCTGCTCTTGCATATTCATTTTATTTTTAGTATTATTCACTATAGTTTGACTTTGTTTTTCTTAAACAATTTTAGACTTTTATTAGGGTACTGTAGTAATTGAAACTTTTACCTGATGAAAATTTGTTAACTTAGATTTTTTATTTTTTTACATGTTGTGGTTGTCTTTTATATTTTTTGTATTTATTTGTAATGGAAAATGTCCTGCTATGATAGGGCATTTTCCAATATTTTTGACGCTGTAAGGGAGAAAAGCAGACACTTGCTGAGTTTCTTGCCGGTTCTTCTCAGTACAAGATCTCCCGCCCTGTGTAGACTTACGAACCGATGGCATAGTGGACATTCACAAAAGCTACTTGTAGCCTAAACTGAATAAATGACTTTGAATCTTGAATTTATTTATTTTTGCGGCGCATGAGTTGGTATTGGCGCAGGAAAGCACCGTCTCCAGAGGATGCAGCAATTGATCGTCGCCCTGCGTTTTATCCGATACGTGTCTGGACATAACATTTACACGTATCTATTCGGTTAAGTAGCTTAATATCGAACAGTTAGTAACTTACTTGGAGAAGCGCACTTGCAGCGCGGCGCACGAGTCGGTATTGGCGCAGGATAGTACTGTTCCTAGAGGATGCAGCAGCTGATCGTCGCTTTGCGTTTCATCCGCTACGTGCGTAGACATGTATAGCGTCATCCCGCCGTCTGTCCGCAACTGGCCTTTGTAGTCGAACACCATTGTGTTGGCCCATGCTAACTTGTTGATGGAATCCTGCGGGCGAATGATAAAGGTTTGTCTGAGCCTCCTTGGAGAACGTGAAATGCTTGTAAAACTATCTTTTGATTTTGTCTTTAATAAAGCCTTTTAATCAAACACATGGACTATTATGGTTCTATGTGTTGTTATTTTGAAAAATAATTTTCGTATTTTATAATATTTAGATCTCTGTATGCAAAAAATGTTTCATAAGAATTGGCTTATTAATTTGAAAGAATTTGAACGTTGTGTACAATACCGAAATGTATAAAGGCTCTTAAGCTATCCAGAAAGCTTTATATTTTAGAAGGTTAGAATCATTCCGCGTAACGTGCGCCTCCTCTTGTAGCCTTAGGCCAGCCGCACTTTGGATGCGTTTTCATACGAATTTTACTCGTACGTAAACATACGATAAAAAAAATCGTCACACAGTTAGGTACGTGACGTTAATTCGTATAAACGCATGAAAAGTATAAACAAGTTGGAAATGATTTCGGACGTCGAAACTATACGCGCGTACACGCAAAACTAGTTCGCACCTAGTGTCAAAGTCAAAATCATTTTTTTTTAATTCAAATTAACTTATAAACTTACGAAAAGTGCTTTTGAATCGTCCATACATTTTTTACCTACTACTCATTCAGGACTAGAGAATGCAATCTGATCTCGACCTTTTTTTCGATATTCAATCTCGACGATCTGTAATCTCGATATATGTGATATCGATCGATATCTCGACAATATTGATCGAGATTATCGAGATTTTGGAACATGGAGAGTGCGCGAATCATGCGTGTGCTTTATATCAAACGGACGATGATGAAGACGATTTACCCCTCTCACATATGCAACAAGCCCTTAATTCAGTACCTGAAAGTCCGGGGACTGAATCGACGGCTTATTCTCTCCAGAAAGAGTTGGAAGAAGCTTCAAAGACGAGTAAAGATACTCAACCCCAAGCTGTGATAACAAACAGGTTTGACATTGACAGACTTTTAAAGAAAGAAATAAATCTTTACGAGTATGGTGGCGAAAGAGGGCAGTTCCTTAAATTTGCTTACAACAGCTTACTTACCGTAGTCCCTACAAGCGTGGAGGCCGAACGGGCTTTCTCAGCTGCAGGCTATTTATTTAACGATTTATTTTTTTAACGAGTTTCATAACGAAGCTTCTCTTGGGCTAGATAATTGGTGTGAGGTTAGGAAAGTTTATTATTATTTATTATATTTAGCTACCGATATTAGGTGTCGCTTAGCAGATGAAACTTTGAAAACGCTGAGATTCTTAAGAAGCTGTTTTCAAAACCACGATTATTAATGTTTCCATTTCATTGTTAATTTTCTTCAGATTATATAGAAATATTTCGTTCCCTTAAATTAAAAATTTACGTAATTTAATATTAAAATATCTTCTTTTAACAAAATATCACAGCAATATCATATTAGTTTTATTCTTCATAGCTGTCCATAATTCTTATACAGAGTATATGAGATTTGAGGTTGAGTATAAATAACATATTTTTTTAGAAATCTCGATAATATCGAAATCTCGCGAGATCTCGACTCGTTTAGGATCGACATCTCGAATGGGCTAATCTCGACCCTATGGTTATGGCGCGAGATCTCGATTTGTCAATCTCGAGTCGAGATTGCATTCCCTATTCAGGACGTCTATTTTTTTGCTGTGGCGAAGAATGGGCTCCACAGCTTTAATAGAAGTAACGACATTTACAAAAAAAATAATATGTCGTTACCAAATCATTCAATAATATTTGGGTTCAATATAGTCATCTAATTCAATATAGTGTGCGTGGTATTCGTGGGTATTCAGACGTGTTCGTACGAGTCAAATCAACTTGCGGGTCAGTGCGGCTGACCTTATCGTCACCTAACATCAAGTGTCTTGAAGGCTGTTGCCCAACAACAAATTAGTGAAATCGCTTACCTTACTAGCTTCCTTCCCACGCTTCTTGCTCTTGATTTTGATAATCTCATAAATGCCGAAGCACAGGCGCGCCATTCGCGGCATGTTTTGGACTTTGATGGGGAAACTCAGCTCCTGTTCCCACTGCGCCACGCCCTCGCGAGAAACGGGCGCCGCGCATGTCTTCTGGGCTTCGCATAAAGCCTTACCGCCGTGGAAGATACCCGCTTGGCATATCACCTGGGCAACACACAACCGGTAAGCAAAGGTTATTTGAACACTGCATATTGCAATGGAACACTTTATATGTGTCTGCTCGCTAGCAGAAACATATACAGTAAAAACGCTTTTTTACGAGCTAATTTGTGCCGATGGATGTTTCCAACGTAGAGTTCGCTAAAAGTGGCTTTGGGAACTTTTTTCGTCACACCTGTCCACCCAGTTAGGCTGAAAAGATCATAGGCGGCCATAAGCAATTACCTTCTATAAAAATGACGTGCATAACGGAGATGTTTTAAGATATATTGGCACAGTTGCATGAACGACGATTACAGCACCGACTCACCGTAAAGAGGAAAAATAAGAATGTGTACGTAGGCTGACGCTAGCGTCGAATTTTCAGTGGGTATAAGCCTCCAATGGGTTTGGGTAAGGCGTGGTCGGGAGCAGAGTCCCACATAATTAGAGGATGACCAGTGCATGTTCGATTCATTACAGTTTTGACAAAGTTGTGACGTAGGCCGATGGTAGTATACCTCCACCACCCTGCCAGGGTCGACGTTGAGCCCGCCCACGCTGCGCACCATGCACGAGTATGGCATTTCGATGTTCCACGAGGACTCGTGCTTGCGCATCGTGTTCGAGTGCTCCGACATCGGCCGGTCCCGCTCGGGGATGCGGTACCGCTGGGAGTCCGCTGTAAAAAAGCATTATCATTTAAAACTACATACAGGGAATTTGGTGATATATTTAAAATCCCGAAACATAGCCATGCAACCAAATATAAATAACACCGTAATAAAATGCAAAATCATATTTATGAAAAGGACATTGAGCAGATCGGGGAAACTTATTGCTATTAATAATGTACACTAACGAAAATATGACCGAAAATACATAAATAAATAAAGGCGACACAATGCGAAGTATTACAATATTTTGTACTGTTTGATAATTTGTACAAACTTAAAAGTAAATGTTTGACTCAAGCAAGAAAAAAGGATACAGGCACCATTTTAAAAAGAATAAACTATACCCGATAATGTTCCGAAACACAGACTCAAGTTTCTAATATTTGTCTACTAATGTTATTAGTAAATTATTCTAAAATCTTACTCTAAAATAGTTTCAATGGTATTTAATAAAAAAAACCACATATTGTATTTTAGTTATTAAAAACATTAAATGAAAATGAAAATTATTTAAATAAACATGCTTTTGTTTACAAAAGCATGTTTATTTAAATAATTTTCATTGGATTTATCCAATACTACGATTTGGAACTGTCATAAAACATGATCTGTCAATTGTCAATGTCAGCCAGACGTTTGTTTTCGCGCTGGTTGTCGACGTTGTTTTTGCATTTTCGAGTTGTGATGTTTTGAGTTGTGCTATGTTCTGTATGAGGCCTTGTAGTAATTATGTATAATACTGCGAGTTCGACGATATCAGTATCACGATACTGATATCGTCCTGGACACTGGTACTGGACACGTCCAGTTCGACAGCAAAGTGCTGCTTGTCTGTATAAAAGCATAAACAGCATATTATGTTTTATATCTTATCTTATCTTCCTTTGAATAAGAATTCAAAGTCGGGTTTTCTCAGCCCAGACAGTACGGATTTTATTGAAATAAAAAATCCCTTAAAGCACGTTAAATTAGCAATATTTTTATGCTTATTTGGTCGATGTACAAAAATCCTGAGCTCGTCCCCGAGCGCCATACAAAAATGCGCAATCTCCTTTTGTTGTGATCGAGCCTTCACAAATTCACATACCCGTGCTTTAGCAAGACTTCATACTTTGTAAGAAACCGACCAAAGTCAAAGTCAAATATTTTTATTCAAATAAACTTTAGAAAAGTGCTTTTGAATCGTCCAAAAAATTTTTTACCTACTACCCATTCAGGACGTCTATTTTTTAGCTGTGGAGAAGAATGGAGAGACCAATAATGACGTAATAAATAAGTTAGTAGAACTGCACCTGACCCAGTGTGTCAGAGGATGCGGCTTCCAATCCTGCATGTTGAAAATTGTTTTCAACACTTTTCTTAAATGCTGTATAATTATTTGCATTGATCAAACAGTCTGCATACTCACACAAAAACTGCAGTTTATTCATGCTGATGGTGGTAACTTGGGGGACCAAGTCGCGCGATAGCATCTCCTGGATGTACTGGAACTGTATGAGCGGGTACTCCCCAAACAGATACTCTTCGCGGCCGCACACTTTCAGCACGTAGTTGGAGGCCGGCTCGATGCGCATGTTTAGAGAGGTGGCTTGCTTGCGCAGGATAATCTCGATGTGTTGTTGCGGCGTCCGGGTGATCGGTACGAACAGTGACGACGAGCACTGGAATAGATAATTGTTATTTTATATGTCGCTGTGGAGATCTTTGAGGGAGGCATTTGTTTAGCAATGAACTTCTCTTAGCTGAGATGATGATGATGATGATTTCATACGTAAATGCGGACGATTTGTCGCTTCCTGATTATCAAAGACCATGGTTTTCTAAAGTTTACATGAACACTTAACGTTTTATATAGATTTCCTTGCGTTTGTTGTACCTACATACGTTATTTTAACTTGAATTAATTTGAGTCAAGTTTACATCAGTTTTGTCTTAACCGCGGACCCTTTGAAGGGCTCGAAACGTTAGAATAAAATTATGAGTGTTTTTGACTACACCTATCGGTCGATTAATCATAATAGTCAACTATCTGCAAGGATTTTTAATAAAAAGAAACTTGAAACTTTGGACATTGCCTTGAAACTTGAAACATACATTATCATCATCATCATCATCTCAGCCAAAAGGCGTCCACTGCTGGACAAAGGCCTACATAAAAAAAAAAACATAAATAAAAATATATAATAACTAGCTGACCCGGCGGACTTCGTATCGCTTTGACAGTTTCTATGTTAACAATACAATCAAATCGTTTCTATGACAACAAAACAGCAAATCATGGAACATTTTGTATTGGAAAAAAAAAATGTTTGGGGTGGAACACCCTTATCACTAGGTGGTATGAAAAATAGATTTCGACCGATTGTCAGACCTACCGAATATACATATAAAATTTCGTAAAAAACGATCGAGCCGTTTCGGAGGAGTATGGCAACCCACATGTGACACGAGAATTTTATATATAGAATAAGACTAGCTGACCCGGCGGACTTCGTACCGCTTTGACAGTTTCCATGACAACAATACAAACAAATCATTTTGAATTGGAAAAAAATCCAAAAACTAAAAAAATTTTTGGGGTGAATCACTCTTATATAAAAAAGATATATTTTATATACATATAAAAATTCATCACAATCGATCGAGCCGTTTCGGATGAGTATGGCAACCAAAGAGATTTAATATAGAGTAGTTAAATGTCTTTGATGGCAACTAACTTGTGACACGAGAATTTTATATAAAAGATAAGAACATCATGACAAACTCTTTGAAACAATACTCCAAGCACTCGACATTAATTAATTTGACAATAGATGTCAAAAAGACAGATGCCATTGCAAATAGTGAAGTAGAAATATTTTATTAGAAAACATTGAAAAACAACATGTTAAAGTCGCGGTTCGACGTTTCCGGTGGGGGGGAAGCGGTCGAGGCGGAGAATGAGGACGGGAAGCTGTACGAACAGCCGGGGGAGGGTGATGAGGTTGTGGGAGAGGCGGTCATAGAAGAGCAGGAGAAAAAGATCGTGTTCCCGCCACGGCCTTTGGTCAAATCCGAGGTCTGCTCGAGGCTCAGTTTTCTAGGAAAGACAGCCGAAGGGGATGGGTACATATTATTCATTGATTTCTTTACCAAAATAACTATATAATTGTAATAATAATGATATAATATAATTGTGGCGACGATTCACCAATACCTACACATTACCACAAATGGAGATTTACCTTACAACAATCGTTTTGACGCATAATGACCAATAATAAAATGTTTTTTCTCGCAATATGACACATTCGCATATTGACGTATCAGCATTTGGACTAACACGCAAAATGTTGCATACGTGAAAAGACCTATCCGTATAATGACAAATCCGTACAAAGATAAGTACGCGAAACGACACACCTGTAAATGTTTGTGGTTTGATAATGTAGGTATTCGTTTCCCTGTCTCTGTGATGGTCTTGCCTCATTTATGACGAGTTTAATACAAAGTACTGGCCACTTGAAGTTTATCACTATGAGATGATACTTCAAATGAGTACTTCAATCTTTTAGTTTATTACAAGTAACGTGTTTAAGTTCAAACTATCCATTAATAAACCGTTTAATTTTATGTGTACTTTTATTTGTCAGTCTTTTCATATATTAGTTCACATTACAAAAGTTGACATGACTGAACTTTAGATTATATGACTGTATTGGTCTTAAAGCGTATTGGTATTTGCGTATATGTCAATATGAGTATTTGATATTGGTCATTATGCGTATAGGTCGCTTTGCGTATGCGTCATTATGCGTGTTGGTCGTTACGCGTGTATGTCAAAATATTTAGTATTTTTTAGTATTTCCCGTTGTTCATTATGCGTATTGGTCATTTTACGTGTGAACGACAACAATTTACATGTCTGCAAAAACATTAAAGAAAATGTGTTTAACATTCATTACACCTGATAGCAAGTGTTTACAATGAAGGACTGGATATTTACCTCTAATTGTAGGATCGCATCTATGACAACTGTTACTATTGTTTGACTGGAAGTAGAACTTGGCCTTAGATCATTACCACTTTAAACTAGATTGCAAGGGAAAATGATAGTATTTACATTGTTACAGATACACATATCTTAAGGCAACTCTTACTGAAATGAACCTAACTGATTTGTCTATGTTGAAAAGCTACAAGCACCTACAGTTCATAGATGTCTCAAAGAACAACTTGGAATTAGACGCACTACAAGCTCTTACTGAACTACCTTATCTGGTACTAATACAAGCAGACAACAACGCTCTAAGATCAGCCGCTCTGGCCAGAATGAAGTACCTCCAAGTCATAATCATGAACTACAACAACATCGCTTCTGTTGAGGACGTTTTTCAACCAGAACTGTGTACTCTAGAAGTCGGCTACAACAAGATACGGAGAATTAACTTTATCAACAGAATGACACACTTAAAAGTATTAGATTTCCGATACAACCTCATACCAGACATATCCGATATAGATTTCCCCAATTTAGACAGTCTATACTTGGCTGGCAATAAGATCACTAGTCTCATAGGGTTGGAGAGACTTGTCAATTTGAGAATATTGCATGTGCGCAACAACCCTATAAAATTGCTGTATGGATTTGAAGAGTGTCTTGTCAAACTGCAGTATATTAATTTGAGAAATTGCAAAGTAGCGACGTTGAGGCAAGTGAAGAAATTAAGGGTATGTGATTTATTTTTCATTATCCATTAAAAACTTGTAAGTTTTGTGAATCATATTAATGGGAATAAGGTTTCTAATTAGAAAATGTGTACACAATATTAAAGTATGTGCTTACACATACACTATGATTGCACTTCAAAAAGTTAGTGGTGAATTGAAGCTTGAGGAAACAAAGTAACGTCATTATTTGATGCTTTGTAGTTTCCAGATATTTATAACATAAACGTTTTTACAGGTGTTAAAAGCCTTGGATACCTTGATGATGAAAGGTTGCCCTTACATGGGAGGGACAGGCGAAGAAAGCCCAGAGACTGCTCAAGAGGAAGAGGATGCTGAAATAAGAGTGGAAGTGCTGGCAACACTGCCGCGACTCAAGAGGATCAACAAAGGAGTAGTTACTCCTGAAGAGAGGTAGGTTGTCGTTCTTTAGGGTGACATTCCATTGAAGGAGAGCGGAGCTGGACGGAGCCAGGCGGAGCAGCTTTATCCGCATCTACACTCCATTAAGGTGGAGCTGAACTGTGTGGAAATCAAGCAATAAAAAATAGTTATTAGTCTCTTTTTTTTAATGCCTCTGCTCCACGGCACAGCTCAACTCCAAGTAGTTTGTGCGTGGTGGTTTTCCTTAGAAATACGACGCCACTCATGTCTGCTCCGTCAACCACCAACCACTGGAGCGGAGCAGAGAGGAGCCGTAGAAATAAAAGGATTGTATGGGCTGATTTCTACACTGCTCTGCTCTGCGAAGCTCAGCTCTGCTTCAATGAATTGTCATGCATTGGAGGCTAACCATTCAAAGGTGCCTTGAGAAAATAGACGAAATAACCAAAACCCAATGATTGATGTTTCCACTCGTATTGTCTTAGAAATAAATGGAACTGCTCTTAATTAACATCCTGTCTACTATCTTGTGTGTGGATGGTGGCATGTTGGCTAAATAGTGTTAAAATCAACCACTTGAAAAATTTGCTGTACATATAAAACTAATTACTTAATACATCTTTAATGAATTTAATAAACCAAAAAATACTCATGAAAAAAAGCGCTACGCTATGATGAACAGCTCAGAGTAAAGGATTTTTGATAACATTTAGTCATCAAAGTCTGGTGCCTAGTGCTAGGAAGATTCTGACACCAGATCAGTACATAGCTATTTTCATACTAGCTGATGTATGTAATGTATTATCAGTAAATAAATAGATGTGTGCAGAGAACTCGCTAAGCCAACTGAACCAATCAAAAATGTGTACACAGTCCACATAGCCTAATAAACACTGCATACGAGGGGAATATCATTCCCCAGTAGCAAATATGTTAATGCCACACACACCCCAACACTTGATTCATTCTGTTATAGAACAGTGCCTTATTCCCTCAACTGTACTGTTCTATTCTGACCAATTGTAAAGTATGTATGTACATGTATTTTTTGAAATTCCCATAGCATTCTGTTATGAGTTTAATTTTGAAATCCTCAAGCTATAGATGACGTTTGTAGTTGATTTTTCAATGAAGTTATTATTTTAGAGCGGAGGCTAAAGATCTTATGACGCAGTGGTTGGAAGAAGGTGAAAAAGATGAAGAGGAAGAAGTTGACGAAGAACATAATGAGGAACAGTCTAATGCTGATGACTAATTTGTTAAACACAATTATATATGACACCTAATATAAAATAATATTATTTCTGTATTGCTTTTTATTGCCAGAAATCCATTCCATCACAACAAAAGTCCATCTATTATATAACCAAAATAATAACAACTTTATGACTTCCATTTTAATGGGAAAAAAACTTAAAACATATTATAACAACCATACCTCTGAGTTGGCAAACTTTGTGACGAACATGAAGGAGTTTTTTTGTAGGTGGCTTTTAAGAGTAGTAGGCACTGGCTGGTCAGCCAGCCTTGGTGGACACTGGTATCGTAGCTGTTCTTGCCATGGACTCTGTAATCTTCGTATTAAACTTTCTTCAGCTAAAGATCCCATTTGTTTGCGAAAGTCATTAACTTCTGAGCTTCTTAGACCATCAAATTCATTTAAACCTGAAAAGGTGGAGTAAATGTTAGTTTTTCCTCTTAGTCATATTTACACAAATTTTACAGTAATTTTATTATAATACCTTTTCCAATTAAGTGGCTTATTTGTGTGTTCAATAATTGTTCTCCTGGCCTTTTTACTGATCGCTCAATTATCATAAGCACTCCACATACAGGTTTGATGTCACGGAGGCGTTTGTGCTCATCGTTCACCTCCTCGGGAGCAGCCAGAGAATTGACAAATTGAAACACATAACTAGACATCTCATGGAGCATCCCAAATAAGGGATAGCTCCCTGCCCTGTCCCATAAATCCTGGAAAATAATTTGTTGTATGTCAAGTCACCTGTAACTTTGAATATGTTTACGCTTCTGAATTGATTCTTAAATTTTTCTAGTATGTTGTACATTTCAAAGGACTAATTCTTTTTCAATGCTTATTAAATTAACATGACTCAACAGGGTTTGTAAACAATATGATCTACTTTCTAAAAGTTGTGATAAGTAGCTTTCTGTAAACATGTTCAATGCATTGACCTAGTTTTCTAGAAAAGAGGATGCTGTGTCGAGTGAGTCACGCTAGCAGCCGATCTTGGATACTACTAACCTCCTTGACATTGTGAAGGGTGGCATCCCAGCTCACTTTCAAAGGAATGTAAATAGAGTTAGGCAGCAGGCATGTGAGCTCCACGTAGTCGGACGGCGAGGACGTCCAGTAGTCCCACGTATCCGGGCAGCTCGGTGCAGGAACCATTGTTTTGATATATCCCCCTCAGAATTCCAAAATTACCCCCACATCTTTCGTTGACCTTTCACTGATAGGTAGTGACCACAGCGACGGGGTCACTGTCTCCAACTAAAAACATTGTCGTGCATGGATTAGTCACTTGATTTGATATTGAGACCACCGGGGTGTTGCTGAATCATAGCATTTCCTGGTATTTATGAGGGGCATATCGCCATTTGAGAGCTGTCAACGACTTTACACAAACAATGATAAAAAACACCAATATGTTTATTTTATTACCTTCCTATAAACAGTTCACATAATAAAATTGCACATTGATTAAACGCAAAATAATCACTGAAATATGTTTAGGAAATAATTGTAAATAAAGATTACGTGCAACAACTAACGACTAAGCAAATTGTTTATGGTATTTTGGTATTATTTTTTGTGACTTAGATACTGAGCTGCCAGGTAAAAAAAATCTATTTTCGTACACACGTACGGTACTTGTCAGAAAATCATGAAAATATCGTTCTAGCTAAAAGTTTTTAAGGATTTTTATCAACATTATATTGATAAAAGTTTATTATCACCTTCAATAATTTTTCTTAATAAAAGGACAAAAACTTTTACATAATATTATTGTCAACCCAAATAAAACTGAAATGAGAAATTGAAAACTGGAACGCATTTTAACCTCGAATATATCTGTCAAAGTGTCAGAAATCTGAAAGAGTTTTGTTGTCTCGTGACTTTTGTGCAATAGGTATTGCAATTATTATTGCAATGTGTTTTTTGTAAACACCTTGCGCCAAATACAATGTTTGAGCACTCCGTTAAAGTACCAAGACATTACAAAGTTGCATCAAACATTTTTAAGAAGGTTTCACTTGAAGGTGGCAGTGTTAAGACTTTGTTATACGACGATAAACTTCGGCATTTTGTAAGTATATTTACAAAGTTACCATATAATTTTTAATATTTAACTATATATTTAGAACCGTTAATATAAAGGGTTGGTCAGAGGGTTGCCCATTTTTTTTAACAAAAGAAACGAAGTCACCACACTTTAATAATTTCAGAGAACCAATGTGCTGTATGCACTTATAACAGAAACAATTAAACATGCTGCTCATTTAGACAAACTTTTTGAAAACTGTGGCTTATTCGAGAAAGAATCTAGATTAGATCCATGGCTAGCGAAAATTCTGACCACTGAATTACTATTTGGCAAAAAAAATCTTCCTGGCAAAAGCAAGCCTGAACAAACAATATTATCTTACAAAGAGCAGTTTGAGAAGTACACTAGTGAAAATGAAGATATCTCGAAGACTGAAGGTAAATTTTTCTTTTTTCAGATCTAAACTCATCATAATCTCATTTCATCCAGTATGGCGGATACCGAGGGTCCTTTGCTCCATGAACAGGCTCAGCGAGCAGCACTAGTGCTAGCAAATCTATTCCTTTATAGTATTGCCATGTTCACCTTACCCTTTGTTGCATTTTTTGGTGTGCGACATATATTATCTGAATACTATCCTGTAAACAGCTTCCCGGTGACTGCATGGTCAGTTATTGCAGCTGTTGTGACGGCTAATATAATAATCTGTGTCTACGCATACAAAGCATATCACGAAAAAGAGTATGATGAAGATGGAAATGAAATTGACCAGCATTCCTGTAAACCTTTGCCTACTCAAGATAGTACAGACAAAGAAAAAAGTTCTTTGAATTTGAAACAAGATTAGGAACTTTTTTCTAGTTATTCGACAATGTGGCTTAAACTTTAAAATGCCTTTAGCCAGATACTGTCTATCTGCTTTTAATGACAGAAATGATTAACAAAATGTTTTTTAAGAATTTAGGCTGTTTTAAAATAGAAATAAAGAAGTGTGTCCATTCCAGTATTGCTTTTCTGTACAGCGTTACTTGTCCTAAACATAATATCATCAGCCTTTCGTCTGTGGTATTGTCAATTGCTGTGTTCGTTACATATTAATAATAGTATAAATAAAATAAAATAAATAAAATAATTTTGATTTTTATGTTGTGTACCTCTCATGTTTTATATAATAATAAAAAAGGAAAGAGTTTATATATAAAGAAATATGTAAAGGTGGAATAAATTCTTTTTTAACTTAGGTCCAAATGCTAATTAAGTCTCCCTAGCAAATGTCCTTTGCGGGATTGCAACCTGCAACAAGTATTCTGTGGTTATACAATCCACTAACATAGTGACTGATGAGTAGACTAATCACAAAACTGCTAAAGGGCAAAAATTTAGCTAAGATAGAGTTTTAAAAATTCTTTAAGATCACTGGATTACTCTAGTACTTTATGAAATGTATTATTTGAGTTTTTAAAAACCAAAATCTTATTTATTATCTTTCTTATTGTCAGCAACAGTACACACTCAGTAGATTATTATTTGTCAATTAATGAAGCATAAAAATGGAAACACTGAATTAAACAAGTTTTATTCTGCTTCTAATGTTCAACTTTTATGCTTACTTCAATACCCTCATTTCAATTTTGTGATTGTGCAGCACTAATGATAATGAGAAAGTACTCTGACATTAACATAGTACTTGGTGAACCAAACCATAAGTTTTTCGGCGATTGACCTTTATTTCACCAGTTGGTAAGTGATGATTAGGCCAGTGTGGGCTTTCACATTGCAGAAGAAGAGCGCTTGCTCATACCCTGTAATCCATAGCTACTGGGGAAATGGATGTCTTATCTCTAATTTTCTCAGTATACAGGCCTATCGTTTAACTGAGACTGTGCCTGAAGTAGCTGCGCGGCGCGGCCGAGGTGATAGTTTATCTAGGACCACTGTTGTCTTGCGATACGGTGAGCGATTTCTAGTTCATTGCGTTCTTTTTATGACTACATTATGACTCGTAGTATAACGCGCAATGAACTTAACATTCACTCGCCGCGTCTCAAGCCGCTCGTGGTTCGCGGCTGAGGCCCTACGTTAACCGCCACCATTCCCGTATCGCGCAGCTAACCTCGGGAGCCGTTTCAGTTACACGTAGGCCAGTAAAGTAAAGGGAAAGCTATTCCACTCAGTCACGTCCTCAGACTAAGGACAATCCCTACCACCTTTGATATGTACACACTTCGACTGATTAACCCACCCAAACCTGTCCAATGAATATTGACCCTTATAACCAAAAAATAAAGTCAAAAGACCTGTGGTATTACCATTTTATCACAGTAACGGTTGGAATTTAGTTATTAGTACCAAATTGTAAAGCAGACATTATATGAAAGCAATCTTCAATCGGTGTATTGTTGATCGAAGGATGCAATTCTACAAACTAGGAAATAGAATCGTGGTTCCAGCAACTTTTTTACACAAATGTTGAAAAAATATAGATGGAAAAATTCAAGACCTTTTTATTATTGACATTGCATCACTACAGTTTATACCAAATGTAGGTATCATCTCAACATGGCAAGTGAATGTGTGTCAATAAATACAGATAACAGTGTGTAAGGAGTGAATAATGCCTTATTGAAAATAATAATCATAAGACTAGCAGAAGTGAGATTTGTTCGAGTTAAATAGTCTTAGCTCTCCAGTATTATACACTTTTATATGGTGCCATCTCCTATAAGATGACAGCTATCATTATAGCCATTCGAGCCTGTGATGGCGCGACTGAAAGGTTCAACGTGGCTCATATTGAACCATCCGGCTAGCTTTTGGGAGGCACAATGTTCTTCTGTGTCGTGGTATATGTCCGTGCCCGCCCTGTATTTTGCTTTTAGGGTTAGTTACAGTTACAGTTACAGTATGTTGTATAGTTCGCTGCGCATAATATGGCCAAAATACTAAAATGTTCACCGTTTTATGATCTTCAGGAGCCTTAGATCTGTAACAGAATAATTAAATTATTACTTATTACAAATAAGAACGAAGCTTACGTCGGTAGCTGAATGGATTGATGGTTTGGTTTGAATGCGAGAAATCGTAGTTCCGTTAGAATACTGACGAACGTTAGCATATTATTTCTCAAGGTGGGTTAATAGGACTCAGTATGTGTTAATAAAGCATTAATTATATTATTTTTTAATTATAAAAATAAGTTTTTGGCAGCTCTAGTCCTATAAATTGTAACTTCCTACGACTTTTAATATCTACAGAAATTGACTTGCTAATTTAATTGATTCACTGAATTAATCATATCAGCCGTAACTTCTAACGTCCAACTCGATTGTGCAGTTGTCCGCAGACCTCGGTACGTTCGTGTGAACACCAACTTGCTGACCACGTCGGACGCGATCAGGGCGTTCCAAGATGAGGGGTACCGCTTCGTCCGCTGCACAGCCGGCTCCTACGACGACTATTTGCAGCAGATACAGCAGCTCACCGAGTACGACTTCACGCAAGACTACCACGTGAAGACGGTGTTCGTGTTCGCATCTGGAACGAAGTTGCACGACCACGAACTGTATTTGGAGAACAAGATTATTCTTCAAGACAAGGTATGCGGTAGGTTGCGGAACATTCATGTTTACTTACCTATTACTTTTTTTTGTAGTGAAACCTCTGATTGCCATCTTCTGCAGTAGAAAATCATTATCGACCAGATCAAAAGCCTTTCGAAATTGAAGTAGGCAACGTCCACCTGTCGAATTTTCAGACAATACCTACTGGCTAAAGTAATATGCCTTGCCTAGGAATCGAACCTGGGTCTGTGATAACTAAGAAACTAAATAATAAGATCGGGTTTAAACCACAGAGGCGCTTTAACTAAACAACCATAATTTTAGTATACACAACATCTATTAATGGTTTTTTAAATTTCGGGTGTTTAGGGAACAAATTCGAACACGCTGTTGAATTTAGATCAATAAAAAAATAAAAAAATTAAAAGTTTTTTTACAAAATGCATTGACTTCAGCTGTTTCTAAGAAATCAAAATGTTTTATTCATTGTGCATTTTGCAAAAACAAAATAATCTTTCTTCTTTTTGAATTTGCACTTTTGTCAGTTGCCAAAACAGCTAATTCGAACCTTTCTGCCGTTCTATCTTAAAATATAAATGATTCAAATCTCCCTGTGTCACAGGCGACTGCTCTGGCTGCCCACCTGCTGGCTCCGCCGGCGGGCAGTACAGTGCTGGACATGTGCGCTGCCCCAGGCATGAAGACCACACAATTAGCCGCGTTTATGAGGAATCTGGTACAGATTATATTAACTATAAGACCTACGATACATATGATTTCTTGCTCCTGCCCTAGTACCACTTTGCTTGAGGTCGGCGCAAAATGTAAATATTCTTCCAATTAGTTGTCACCCAAACTGTCACGCTCTCTTTCATTCATATTAAAACTTCTTGCTTATTTTGTCCAACTTAACACATGGTTGGTTAGTGTAGTTTATTTTTATTTCATTTCGCTCACACAATCCATCCATCTTTTCTTTGGTCTCCCCTTTCCTCTTTTACGCTTAATTATTTACATTCTATTAGTAATATACTTATTTATTATCTTTAAGGGCCGGATCTATGCCGTAGAAAGAAACGAAAAGCGTTATCAAACGTTGTGCGAGTTTGTTGAAAGAACCGAGTCCAAATGCGTGGAAACTCTTCACAGAGACTCTTTAGATATCAGGAGAGGAGAACTGGTTGACGTGGAATACATTCTTCTTGATCCTAGCTGCTCTGGTTCAGGTAATTATATAAAAATTTGGTTTAGTACGAATTTTCTAGAAGATAAGAAAAAATGCCGGCTGGAATAGCCCCTTTTCAAAGTTTATTCTATTTGAAGAAGCTGTGAAGTGTTCCAGAAAGGCATCCCTTACCTGAGTGCGATGTATATGTATATTATATTTTTAATCTCATTGGCATTTGTCTATTTTGAAAATTAAACTCTTCAAACCTTAACCATTCTATTCTATTATACAGCTGATATTTTAACTTTGCATCAAGATTAACCAAGAACTATCTGTTCTGTGATCACTTATACTCTTTGACATTCACGATGCATATAAGAATTTAAAGAAGGTGGCTGGCAAGAGCTAATGAGAGTAGCGGCGGATGGTGCTCACTTGCGAGAGGCCTATGTCCAGCAGTGGACTAGTGAAGGCTGATGATGATGATGATGGTAAGAATTTATTAGTGCCCAGCCTAGCTTTGGTAATTACTAACTGTAACAATTGTACCTTTTAGGCATGGAGCTTTGTGTGCACAACTACATCGAAGAAGCGAGATTGGCGAAACTAACTTCCCTCCAAGAAAAGTTTTTGAAACACGCAATGAACGCTTTCCCCAAGGCTAAACGTATAGTTTACAGCACTTGTTCTCTATTTCCCGAAGAGAATGAAAGAGTTATAACGAACGTAGTGAAAACATCCAGATCTAAATGGAGAGTACAAGATGTGAAAGAAATGCTGAAAGGCCAGTGGAACAACATAGGTTCCGGTATGTACGGCAGTATGGGAACAAGGTGTATGTATGCAAAACCAGATTCTGATTTCACAATTGGCTTCTTTTTAGCTGTGTTAGACAGAGATCAAAAGGAATTAGATAGACTTCAAAATATTGGAATAGTATCAGATATTAAAGACGAAACAGAAGAAAATAACACTGTTGATGGTGAAAATGAAAACAGTAATGCTAAAGTGCAGATTAAAAAGAAAAAGATAAGTAAAGAAACTAGTAAAGAATCGGAAGATAATGAATTACAAAATGAATATACTCGAGACGTCTCTGAGGGTCCCCTTGCAATAACGAAAGCAACTAAGCTAGTTGATGAAACGAAAACTAATTTGACAGACGATAGAAGCGTTATTAAAAAGAAAAAGAGGAAAAATAAAAAAGAAATAGAAGCTGATGGAAGTGAAGTAACCCTACAGAACGATACTATTGTGGCCAATGACGATTTAGTGAATGAAAATAAAACAAAGAAGAGAAAGAAAGCTAAGCTAACGCATGATGAAGAAAATACAGAAACTCATGAGGACACTAATAGTGAACTGGTTGTAAAAAAGTCAAAAAAGAAATCAAAGAATAAAGACATTCCTTCTGAAGACCATGATATTGTTGAAAATGTCATTGATGAGCCTAAAAAGAAAAAGAAGAAAAGACATGAAAATAATATCGAAAGCTAAAATGACCTGTGTTTTTGTATTTTGTACAATAAAATAAAGATTTGAATATCAAAATGAGATCTTTTTGTTGTAAATCTTTCTTTTGTCGTTCGTCGTTAAATAGAGCGTAATAAATAACACATGTTCAGTATGCGATAACTTGGAAATCACTGTACCGAGCGACGAATTAAGTAGGGCAAACATCATAAACGACATTTGTAGCCGTCTAGCCGGGGTTTCTAAGAACTAAGTGGTTACATAGTTACATACATAATTTATTTTTTCTTAGTCAAACTGTGTATTACAAACTCGACTTTATTGCCTTTTAATAAGTGTTAGGTCTTGTTTGAAGTGCTGCGCGGATAGTAGTTCACACGCCACTTCGTCACGAGATTTTCATGCGTCCTTATTTTTATTACTTTTAACTAAATAATCTACTAGGCGTGATTTCTAAAGTTCTAAAGTGGTCAGCGACTACCGTTGCTGTCTGTACCTATCGGAATACACTCTTTGTTAGTTCAATTAGTATTTGACTCGTATTATTTGTAAGTTAAGTTTTAAGGCGACACATTGGAAATTTACGTGGCGGAATCTTGATTTTTCCCAACAATTACAAAACATAATGAAAGTGATATTTGATTACATGCTTTTTCATTTAATTGACTTCATTTTGCTAGTTGCAGAAACACGATTTGTTAACTTTTATAACAGAGAAAAAATATCAAAGTAACCTCTTTTAAAACATAGATTTGCATTTTACAGGCAAACCAGACCGATTTAAGCATCAAAATTTTCTTAGTAGATTAGTCTTAACACACTTCAGTATGCTAGTTAATTTTTTTTAACTTATTTGTAGTTTTAATTGGAAAGAAAAAAAACAGTTTTCCTTATGGTACGGGGCGCAAACGCTCCGTATTAGATTAATTGTTTAGCGGTGCGTCGCCTTAAGTGAGTAAATACCAAAAATGTATTATCTCGAGCTCCTCCGTGCTTCGGAAGTTACGAAAAGCTGTTGGTCCCCCCGACGCCCGATCCGATCCGAACCCCTTGGAGAATCTTTTAGGGAACAGGGACACGCACTATATAGCGCCATTCCCTCTAGAAAACCTCGATCACTCAGCTTGTGGAACGCTTTTAGTTTCTCGTCGCCCCCAAAAAAGTCCGGTGACGCTGAAATGCTGTCTGAGACAAACGGCAAACTCCAAAAATAACCATTGGTCCCGGCTGCGTTAGCAGTCGTTAAAAACCATCAAGCTGCACTGCGACTGCGTGGTGGCTTATGACCCGTTCTTCCTCTCCATCCATAGAGAAGGCTCGTGTCAGCAGTGGAGGCATAGAATAAGCTGGTGATCGTTTGTAAAGGTCGGCAACGCATCTGTGATTCCTTTGGTTTTGCGGGTGTCCATGGGCGGCGGTGATTGCTTCCCATCAGATGACCCTCCTGCTCGTTTGCCTCCATATATAAAGAAAAGGTCTTATTAGGTACAACAAGTTTACAATGTGTAAATACAACCTTAAAGCTTAAGTATTGAATAACACGTGTACGCGTGTTATGTTATTTGGGTCAATCTATTAAATAACCTAGTTAATTATCCTTGAACTGATTAGGTTAGGACCGAACGTGTATGGAACCATTACAAACAACATTAGGTTTGAACATGGTATGCAACTTGAAATACAACTGTACACACGGCGGCAGATCAACCTACCCAAAACTGTCAAATTACTACAATCGATTTTGAACTTTATTGTTTATAAGGTGTATTGGTTATAAGGATCAATATTCATTGGAGTTTGACAGATTTGGGTAGGTTGATCTGCTGCCGACTGTACAACGTGTAACAGAGAGGTGTAGTCAAAATGAAAACATCCATAGTGTATCCGATCTAGATGTTGTTTAGGTTATTACTATAAATAATTAATAACTTTAATTTGTCGTACAATTGTACATTAAATATTTATATTAGTGAAGTCATGCGCGTCAGGCACACATAAGCAAGCAGCAGTGGTCATAAATGTTAGTACACTGAGGATACTAAACCACTAGGGCTGTGAATTGTTTATTTTGATGTGTTGTCACAATAGAAATATTTCATTAGAAATTGCCTAACAAATTTGAAGAATATATCTTAGTAAAGTCAAAGTCAAATATTTTCATTCAAATAAACTTTAAAAAAGTGTTTTGGAATCGTCCGAAATTTTTTTTTAGTTAAGTACTACCCATTCAGGACGTCTATTTTTTAGCTGTGGAGAAGAACGGGCGCAAGAAACTCCACAGCTTTAATATAATATGTAACGACATTTGTTACAAAATTATATGCCGTTACCAAGTTATACAGTTTGTTGGAGTGATTGGAGCATTTTAAACCCGTGCTGTTTTGTCTTCAATGTAATTAGACACTTTATAATAAGCTTTTTTATAAAGCTTTTCTTTAATGGCGATTTTAAATTTATTAATATCAAGTTTTTGGATATTACTTGGAAATTTGAATACAACTAACTCCGAATACAAGGTCTAGATCGGATACAATTTGGATATCTTCATTTTGACCACACCTTTTTGTTACACATTGTATAACCAAACAATATTAACCGCCTCATTGTTGTGTTGCTCAGTTAAGATTAGAACAACCAGGTACTAACTGCCCAGTGCGAGTTTTATTCATAATTCGATCACGTTAACGAAAACGAGAATTTTTATGAATTGAGAAGAAGAAATAAGAAATATTTATTGTGCAGGAAACACGGTACATTAAAGATAATAATTCGATCCACATGTTTCGCTGAATATTCAGCATGCAAAAATCCCTTGACAATTATATAAAATTAATTAATAAATCAATAAATTAGTTACATTTAATACAATTCAAAACAAAATTAAAAAAAAAATTAAAACACATTCGAATTAAATAGATAAAATAATTAGATTACTATGTCAACAAGAATAATGTGAATTAATAATTTTCCAATAGCAATATATATCAATAAATGGCATTGAAGCAGCGCTTCCGAGTGGCAAATCATCATCATCATGCCATATAATCCACCCACTGCTGGACATAGGCGTCTCAAAGTCACTGTCTTTTTTATTTCACTTTTCTCTAATTTTTTTTTAACTTGTTCATGTTTTTTTTCTCTATTTTATAATGTCTTTGTATCTATATGTTTTTTCTTTTTTTGTTTGTTTCTATTATTAATTTTTTGTGAGTGTCAATAAAAATATTTCTAGCCTATTCTAAAGTGCACGCCACTGAGCACGATCTGATCCGAACCCCTCAGAGAATCTAGTAGGGCACGGGGACACGCACTAGTGCGTGATGCGGGATGCCGTTTCCTCCAGAACACCTCTGAAGGTGCTTCGTTTCGGCTTGAAGAACCCTTTAAATTTCGCCGCCCCCAAAAAGCCCGGTGTAACTGAAAACACCGTCTAAGGCAATCGGCAAACTCTAAAAAAAAACGTTGCACGGCTACTCTCATCCAGCTCTTGTTAGACCCGTGGAAATCCTCCTCGTGGAATTTTTTTCAACATTTGTGTTTTTGTAATTTGTTCGCAACAAAATTTGCGTTAAAAACATCGATATTGTTAAAAATTATATAAACAAAACAAAAACATTCTATAAATAGCTTGCCTACTTCTTAACTGATCTTTAGTATTTGTAAAAATATTATGATCGGATGTTAATGACGGTAGTTGTCGACATTGAATGGGCGCCTTTTGCTTTCAAAGTAAAAAGTAAAAAGTGTTAATTATTTTCGGCGGGCTGGTTAGAACCACGATAGCTCAATTGGGAGAGCACCTGACCCGGTATGTCAGAAGGGTTCAAATCCTGCTCGTGGAAACTTTTTCAACATTTGTGTTTTTGTAAATTAGGAGACTTAAAATTTTTGCTGTTCCAAATCTCGGTTACGTTAACTTGATCGAATGCTTAATAAAACTTGCACTAGGCACATAGTATATTATAGTCTCAGTATATTATAGTATATTCGTAGATGATTCTATGCGCTTTCACCAGCATACAGCCTTTTCGCCACATACCACCAGGTGCGGTGAAACTTCTTCGTTGAGGCATAAAAATAGGTATATGAAAACTTCCTGAAGAGCTCGATGGCGCAGTAGTTAACGCGCCCGGTCTGCGATTGCTGACGTTAAGCAACTTTCGCAAAAGCCGGTCATCAGATGGGTGACCAAAAATTTATCATCTCGAGCTCCTCCGTACTTCGGAAGGCAAATAAGCCGTTGGTCTTGGCTGTATTAGCGTTAACAACCACCAATCCGCACTGGGCTCGCGTGGTGGTTTATGGCCACGTTAACGTAAAACTATGTCAGCCGAGCCGCTCGCCGCTCGCTCCGCCCTGTTATCGGTCATTTCAGCAATGAAGTATCAAGCTAGCCGCGAATGGTACCTTACGGTTACGTTACGATGATACGCTACGGCCAGTCGCCACCATTATGCTTACAATACGTGATTTACGTAGACAACGTGTATCAGAAAGAAGTGGTAAAAATAAAAAAATCCAAAGTGTATCCGATCTAGATCTTATATGTGTTAAACAAAATTTAAACGGGGATTAAACTAATTAGTAAAAAAAAAAAGTATCTTACCTTCTTTATACCCGACGTTTCGTATATGTGTGTCTTGTATGTGTTGTTACTAGACATCGGATAATCGGATGCATTATTTACCTAAAGTTGAGGTGTTGGCTAATATTAATATGGAATGCACTTTTTTAACGAACAAATCTCTAGAAATAAAAACTTCCTTATAATTTTTCATTTCTTCAACTACTTCTTCAAGTTTCAAAACATATCTCAAACGAATATTATAGAGACGACCAACACCTCAGTCTCCCTGTGACCACGGACCCTGCAAAGGGTTCGAAACGTCAGGATAAACATTAAATAGGTAAGTAATGTGTAAAATAAACGCGAGTAGATCCGTAAAAGTTGTTTCATTTCAACGAATAATAAAATAAGAAATTACAAAGAAAAAAATTTTTTTGATTATTAACGTAAAACATCATCACCAACAAACTCCCGCGCTCAACTGACAGTATTGTATTAAACGACTTAAGTTGAAAGTGAGTTACAGAATAGTTTTGTGTTCCCGAATTTTCTGGAATCCCGGGATTTATATTTTAAAACACATGTTTTAAGAAGCCGCTACCATAATTTCCTAGCTAAAAATGAACTAGGTAAATATGCATCCAATTATCCGATCACTGGTTGTTACTAAGACCAAATTATTAACTTTAAATTGTCATGCAAATTTTACTTTTGATTTTCAAGTGCTAATTGCTGTACTGAAGCTAAATTAATTATTTATAAAATACAGTGAAAAAAAAATTAAAAAAGCAGTGACAAAATTCAGCGCTTGTGTAGCTTATGCGCCTTTCCGGTAGCATAGCGGTCAGTGCAGCCGTCCGGATTTCGGAGGACCCAGGTTCGATTCCCGGCTGGGTCGGGTGGGCGTTTAATTTTTCCCTGTATTTTATAAATTTAATAAATATATAAATATTCAATCTCATCAGTCTAATCAATATTCATTCAATATTCTCACGCTCATGACTACACTAATGTGTAGACAAGAGTGTGGGGCTCCCTTAAGTACACAGGTTACTAAACCACTAAGGCTGTGACTTGTTTATTATTATGTATCGTTATAATAGAAATATTTAATAAAAAATAGCATAACAAATAAAAGTTAATAATTATGACTTAGTAACTCTACATACAAGATCTAGAACGGATACACTTTGGATTTTAACATGTTTACCGTATGCGTACGTTGCACATCTTTGGGGTGAGGCTATTGACAAGCGTGGTGAGTCGGTGGCTGTTAGCCTTGACATAGCCAAGGCTTTTGATCGGGTCTGGCACAAAGCTCTTCTCTCCAAGCTCCCGGCATACGGTCTGCCTGCTCAGTTCTGCAATTGGGTCGCTGGCTTCCTGCATGAGCGCAAAATCCGTGTTATATCTGATGGATGCGCTTCGCGGCTCATGTCAGTGAACGCTGGTGTCCCTCAGGGGTCCGTTCTATCCCCAACGCTGTTCCTTCTGCATATCAATGATATGCTTCCACTTGGAAATATTCATTGCTATGCAGATGATAGTACGTTCCATGGAGGATATAACGGTCACCCAGCGGCTGGGCGGGTCGAAACCGAAGTGAATCGAGTTAATCTTATCATTGAGCTCAATCGGGTATTGGACCTCATATCTAATTGGGGCACCAATAATCTGGTTGAGTTCAATGCCAAGAAAACACAGGTGTGCGCGTTCACGGCAAAAAAGTCACCATTCCTTCCCCTTCCATCTCTTCAGGGTACATCTCTACGCCTGCAGAGCAGTATCAACATGCTCGGTATGATGATACGCTGCGATCTGAACCAAAGGGACTACATCGAAGCCGTGATCAAAACAGCCTTACGAAAACTCGGAATTCTGAACAGAGTGCGGCGATTCTTTACGCCGGACCAGTTGTGCCTTTTGTACAAGACACAGGTACGGTCTTGCGTGGAGTATTGCTCGCACATCTAGGACGGTTCCGCTAAGTACCTTCTCGATGCCTTGGACAGATTGCAGCGTCGCGTTGAACGCATTATCGGCAATGCAAAAGTGGTAAATACTCTCGAATCTCTGCAATTGCGTAGACGTTGCGTCACTCAGCGTGTTTTACCGCTTATACCATGGCGAGTGCTCTGAAGAGCTCTTTGACCTCATCCCACCTTCTCCCTTTCTTCATAGGAGTACACGTGCTGCTCTTCGGAGTCACCGATTCACTGTCTCAAGTATCCCATCACGCACAAAGAAATTTAGTGACTCGTTTCTTTGTCGCACCTCCAAAAGATGGAATAGTCTACCAGCACACGTTTTCCCTCCTTCCTATGATATGGGGTCCTTCAAGAGAGGCGTGAAGAAGCACCTTGTGGGCCGGCAGAGTGAAGTAACTTGATGCTACGTTTGTTTCCACGCTGCACCAGTTGTCTTCGCGTCTGGACTTCATTTCCACTTAACATCAGGTGGGATGGAGTCATTTGCCGAGCTAAGTATTAAAAAAAAAAAAAAAAAAAAAAAAACCACACTTCTCTGTTACACGTTTTATAATCAAAGGAGATTACACTGAATAGGTACGGTCGCCCAAAAAATTGGTTTACCACCATAAGGTTGAATGTCGCATGGCAGATTCATAGGCGATAAAGATTAGATTCGCTTGCAGATCGATCTGACAACTTCTATTGCCATCTTTATTTGATTAGATTACTGTTTGTTACGTGACAGCTGTTTGTAGTTTGAACTTGATGGAAACAATGACGTCGTAAAATCAATGGCCGGGGGATGATAAATAATTATTATGGTCAAAATTGAATTGCTAATAATATTGTGTGTGTGCGGCTAGCCATGGTTTTACAACAAACTTTTTTCTTATATTTCAAAAAAAGAAAGGCAGGTAACTATACCTAAAAAGAAAAGTAAAGACACGATATTCAATTTATGAAGTGGTTTTGTGCCCTTTCAGCAATAGTCAAGTTGGCAGGCATTGAAGATGTTATTTTTAGGCAGTTGAGTAAAAAATAATCATCATCATCATCATCATCTCAGCCAAAAGACGTCCACTGCTGGACAAAGGCCTCAAGGATATGAGGGGGTTTTGCCGTAATCGCCACGCTTGGCAGGCGGGTTGGCGATCGCAGTAGGTTGAGGGTAACCTCAGAGAGATGCTGCTGCCCATCCTCTGGAATGGTCCCTTAGTCGGCTTTTACGACACCCACGGGAAGAGATGGGGTGGTGCAATTCTTTATCCCCGGCACCACACAGGGAGAAAAAAAATAATACGGAAAATAAATCGATTTTTCTGAGGAAAATAATAGAAATTACTAAAACATATTTGACAAAATGTCTATGTCAGTTTTCTTTTTATCAAATAGAATTTGATAAAAAGAAATAGAGTTTTCATTACTTTTGTTTAGAAAATTTATATTTTCTTTACAGTAATTAATGTCTTATCCATTTGTAATAAAGGTTAAAATGTCATGCACTTCTAAGTAACCTACGACGTATGAATACTTATCAATTAGGTTTACGTCAATAATATGTATCTCTTTCAGTGATATCTAGTATGAACGTTGTTGTAATTTTCGATGACTAGAAAACTAAATCAAAACTGGTACACCACTTTCTTGGGCCACTGTACGTGATGTTTAGGAATTTTACTCATGGTGAAGCTACTGGGCGGGTCGCAGGGCGGCGCCTATCTCGTCCTGGCCCAACCGGTGGCCGGATGCGCAATATTATGACAGTCGTGTCACCCCGCGACTGACACCGCTGGTAATTATACCTAACCCGCCGCTACATCCTTACTGCCACAGACGAAGGTTCATATTGGCGTAGCATTATGAAAAATTACGTTATTGGTTGCCGATAATGTCCTATCATTTTAGCTGGAATTTCACCTATTTAAATTGTTGAACATGTTTTGTTTGTTGTTAGTTCACTTCTTTAGCTTTACTTTTTTTTATTTATTAAGAAACAATTTATAACACCGTTACAGTACAAACCAAGGCGATGATATAAAAAAAAAAAAAAAAATGTTTATTGTGGGACATCTGATGTGTCTTGTGTCTTGTGCGAGTTTTATTTGCTATTCGGTCACGTTAACGAAAACGATTTTGTATGTCATTGAAACAGCGCCTCAAGTGACAAAAGAGAAGTGTAAAATGTTTGCCAAGTTTTAGCAAGGAATGGCAAATAAAACTCGCACTAGACCCTATGCTATGGTTTGACTGGTGCCACTGCCCTAGTTAGCTACCTACCCAGGTAGTTGATTTAACGTCACCCTAGCTCAGGGATGGGCAAACTACGGCCAGCGGGCCATCACCGGCCCGTGAATGATCAAAGTCCGGCCCGCGACCATCAAACAAAAATTCAAGTGCGTGTGTGTTTCAGAACATGCATACCTATCAATATTTTTATTTCACCAAAAAAAATATTTATTTATTGAAAATACAGCAAACAATTTAATAGCCTGGCCCGCCATAGATTTTGTTAGTAAATATTGTCACGCGAATGAAAAAGTTTGCCCATCCCTGCTAGCTACATCACAACAGAAACTTAATCGACCTACATAACAATTTGGTTAATAAATACAAGTTACGACGATTACGTCATTATTCAAATGAAATACTTTAATCTTTGCAAATGAAAATGGAAACACATTTTCCGTATGCCATAAGTCCTTCGATTAAGTATATTTTCTATCAAGAAAGCACAATTCCACTAGCTATGTAATCTCCATCTCCATTGCTTCCTGATCGCGAGTTGTAATAAACCAGCACTATTTGCTGTTTTAAGGCTACTTATCTACGTGACTTTTGCGAAAGTAGCTAAGCAGTACGCAAGGAATAAATCAACCAATGGGATCAATTTATTTTCCTTGCAACACTGCAGCAAAACCGCCTCTGTGGTCTAGTGGTTAAAACCACCGGTTTAGACCCAGAGGTCCCGGGTTCGATTCCCAGCGGGGGTACAAGTTTGTGTACTCGGTTTGGTTGGTGGTAGGGCTTGTTTGTCCGCCTGGCTAGCTACCACCATCTTATCTAAATATGTCGCCTTAACATCAATGTTTGTAGCATTGTTGTGTTCCGGCAGCTAGAGATAAGATAGCCAGTGCCTCACTAGTGAGGATCCCGGGTGAAGTGCGCTTCCATCATTGGCCTTATCATCACTTACAATCACATGAGATCAAGGCACTGTGCTTACCCGTAAAATATATTTAAAAAAAAATGCTGAGGCACGAACCTTTCCTTATGGATGGATAGAGAATACGGGTCACAAACCACCACGCGAGCCCAGTGCGAATTGGTAGTTGTTAACGACTGCTAATGCAGCCGGGACCAACGGCTTTACGTTCTTTCCGAAGCACGGAGAAGCTTGAGATGATAAACTTTTGGTCACCCATCAAATGACCGGCCGTAAAAGTTGCTTAACCTTAGCAATCACGGACCGGGTGCTATAACCACTGCGACATCAAGCTTCTCGCACAGCTCTAGTAGCGCAGCAGCCTAAAAGAATTCCTGTTTCCATATTGCTTCGCGGAAGCTAGTGCGTGTCGCCCTTAAGAGCGTTTACGCCGCACACTAGCGCCACTAATGAAAAAATAAACATATCTAGTAATTAGAGATAGAAAATCAAATTATGCTCAACAAACTATTTGAATGAAGTAATTTAACATTTTTACGGCACCTAATGAACACCTCACATGTTATGGTTTAGTTAAATAAGACGTTACGGCCACTTTTAACTATAACGCCATATTTAACTAAACCATAACATGTCAGGTGTTCATTAAGTGACGTAAAAATGCTAAATTACTTCATTCAGATAGTTTGTTGAGCATAATTTGATTTTCTATCTCTAATTATTAGATATGTTTTTTTTTTCATTGGCGGCGCTAGTGTGCGGCGTAAACGCTCTTAATAAAAGCAAAGAAATTGCCTCCAACCTGGCGCGATACTTTATTTACGATAGGCAAGCGTTTGTAAACCACTCTCCAATAATCCAGGGGACCGGGGTTGACTCAAGGACGAGAAAATACGCCTACCAAATTGCTTAGGAGATTAGTGACAAAGTAATTTGGAATTGAGACCTTGTTAGAAATGACGGAAACATGTAAATTACTGTAGGACGATTGTTGGGTACGAATTTTATTTATGTGTAGCTAACTATATAATAATACTGTTCAATATTATAGCTAGAAGTATTAAGACGTAGGTACCTACGTCTTACCTACGTCATTAATAAAATACCTGTACAGGTACACCTTAAATTCAAACCTTAATAATTAAATTTTTACATAAATGCTACTTTTCAAGGTTTTTGTGATAGCTGTGTCATTAATTTATACATAAACATTGTGATCGAAAGTAGAGTATCAATTTACTATTGAAATTTAACACTATGCGCGTTGACTACGTCCCACATTAATAAACGATGCATTCGTTAATACGATGCATTCGCTATTCGTTAATAATTCAATTTTAGATTCTTTCAATTCTTGATAGACGATCGTTTGTGTATTTTAATTATAAACGCGATAAAGCACAACTTTGCAAGTCAAGTTCACCTTAAACTTAAATCTGCCATACTACTCGCGAATACATCATACGCTACGATATCGCAGTATGAGACTTTCGTAATGATATAACACATATAAATTAATTTTCAAAAAATTGATCGTTTAAGTTTAATCATTATAAACATAATAAAGTTGCACTTTGTGAGTCAAGTTTACCCTCACTGCCCTAACTGACATTTTTCATGCTACATACGTCATGCGCTAATGTTTCGTAGCACTACTAGCTTTGGCTTTAGTAATACCCATATCATTCAATTCTCCATAGATTTTTGCTTGTGTTAAATAGTCTTAATGCATAAAATTGCACTTTATAAGCCAAGTTTAGCCCTAACTGAAACCTTTCATGCTACGAACGATTTCGTAGCATCGTTGTTAGCTACCGCTTTAAGCATATTGTTTCATTTATGAAGTATGGTTAAAAAGGCAGTAAAATAGCACGCTTCAAGTCCAGTATACCTTCAACTGATTACCTTTAAATTCTTTTAGAGTAAGTAAATGTCTTAAACTTTAACTGACCTCTATACAAAACGAAACGTACTGCTGAACCTAGAACACAGAAATTTGACAAGCAACTCCTTTTGAAGACGTCGGCAAGAGGTAAGAGCGAAGCCGCGGCCTGTCGCTAGTCTCTCACACTACGTACGTCATGCGCTACGAACTCGTATTCGTAGCACCGTAGCTGCCTGCTACGGTTAGAATGTAATAAGAGACAATTATTATGAAAAGTGATGCATGCTTATGGCTATTCGGGTCAAGTATAGCATAATTTTGTGTTGGTTAATGACTTAACAAGCGGCCGTTTATAAAGTAATGGGTGGAGAAAAACTATTCGGTGAGGCGGGCGCACGACAACTTTGAAGCCCGCAGTGGTTAAGCCTTTGAGCATTCGTTTTAATGTTTTAAATTGAATGTTTTTTTATTATTACACAACGTGGAAAGCTCGGCCTTGAATATATTTTTATTTCATAAAAGATTACCTATAATAAACAGTCCAGTTAGTGTTAACCCACTTAGAAAACAAAATATGCTTTTGTGCGTTTACACGTACTGCTGGGTCCAACTGAGCTATGATTCAACCGGGCTTTCTCGCATTCAACCCTCCGTTCGTCCTGGTATGAACCACCCATCTGGAACTGACCTTCGCGAATGATAATCAACGCTTACAGACCAAGTAGTAAATAGTAGATCTGTGTCTTCACTTTAAAGCTCAATATATAAATATAACTAGCTGACCCGGCGGACTTCGTATCGCTTTGACAGTTTCTATGTCAACAATACAATCAAATCGTTTCTATGACAACAAAACAAACAAATAGTGGAACACTTTGTATTGGAAAAAAAAATGTTCGGGATTGTCCACCCTTATCACTTAGGGGTATAAAAAATAGATTACGACCGATTGTCAGACCTACCGAATATACATATAAAATTTCATAAAAAAACGATCGAGCTGTTTCGGAGGTGTATGGCAACTAACATGTGACACGAGAATTTTATATATATAGATAGATATATCTATTTAAATAAGGTGAAAACTTCGTCCGCGCAATTTTCGTAAAAAAAGGGTACAAAATTTTTGCTTCACGTAAAAAAAATAGACTGAATAGATTTGAAATGTCGTTTAATGACAGGAACAAAACACGAAATAACTACTCGGACCTTATTCTTTGTTTATTTGTAAGGGGCTATGAACTTTACGTCTATGTAATACTTAGAGATGTAATATGGTTGAACATTTATTGAAGAAATTTGACAGTTTTGAACAGGTTGATGTGCCGGTGTCTGTACATCATGTGTAACAAATACATTAGTCATCACACTAATATTATAAATGCGAAAGTTTGTGCGTATATTTGTTGCTTCTTCACGCTGCAACGGATGGATGAATTTGGATGAAATTCGGCGTACAGATAGTTTATAACCCAGATTAAAACATAGGATACTTTTTATCCCGATATTTTCACGGGAACGGGAATCACGCGGGTGAAACCGCAGTATTAAATAAACATTGTTTTAAAAATATACATTGTTTGCCAAATACATATTCTGTTTTTGGAAAGAAAAACCATGGCTACATACAATAGATACAATCCCTGCATCCGAATATTAATATAGTTTTTGCAGGTCTTGTTTAGAATTAAGTAAAGGTCGAATTTCGACCACTGGGCGCCTTATAAATGGATGACTAAAGTTAACCTACTCATACATTAGTGATTAATGTGTTATTGCCCTACGCATTACGAGTAGAACCTGTTACTCATACATTGGCCATTAATGCTCTACGATATCTAACATATAGACTGTATGCTTCATTATATGATTAACATCTTGATGTGACGATATTGCTCACTATAATTTCTTACAGTTATTCAAGCGTGACTCGCAAAGTTGACACACGCAAATTACATAGCTGCCGATTGTAACTTGCGTTTGATTTGCTTTAGTCAGCTTTCCTTAGATTAAGTTTGAAGATATTGTTTTACATGAGCTATGAGCAAACGGGCAAGGAACTTTGTGATTCGTCTTTACAAAGAGCATATTACCGTAGTGATATCTACTATCCCCATCTCTACTTACTAGCGTCATAAAAGAAGTAAAACCCTTTATATGTATCTACCTCATCGCTACCTACGACTGTTACTGTGTTCTTTAGGACATATTTAGTATAGAACACTTTATATGTATCTGCTTATGTTTCTTTTGTACGTGATATAATTTATCCTGACGTTTCGAGGTCGGGTTGACACAGAAACACTGAGGTATTAATTTCAAAATTGATTTGTAAAATTGCTACTTCAGCTATTTGTTATCGGGTGCATTCTGTTTATTTATAGTATCGTATAGTCTTACAGTGTGCTGTTCAGGCCGGTAATTAATAACCTTCTAAAGAATTCCCAGACCTATTGATTAGTATAAAATATCGCACAGCTGAGGCGTCAAAAAATAGATTATCGTCAAATGACCTATACGTCGGTCACATACCATCATCTTCATCTTTGATGTCATTTTCAAGCTACTAAAACTTAAAAGTAATGGGTGAATAATTGGGGCTCATAAAAACAAATCCAGAGCTGTGGAGACGTGAAAAATATAAAGTTAACCTACATAGACACGCCATTGTGTGCCTGTTGACCGGCCGTCTGGTGTGCGGCGCTCTGGCGGAGCTACCGATTTTTAATTTATATTTTAAGCAAAAAGTTGTTTTTTTTTACCGCCAGCTCATTTATTGTCTCCACTGCTGGGGCTCGAGCCTTCCCTATGGTTGGATAGGGGAATTTTTATTCACCCATCTGATGACTGGCCTTGCGAAAGCTGCTTAACCTAAGCAATCACAGACCGAGCGCGTTAACTACTGCGCCATCGAGTTCCTCTTAAGTTGCTAAAGTCTAAAGTTGCATATGTCCCCGAAAATTGCAAGGAACTTGTACATAAATTATATAACCTATTTTATATTATATAACTTATTTTATATAATTCTTATTCTATTGTGGCAGATTAGATTAGATTCCTGGTCTACTACGTTGTCTTGGGGCTGGAAACACGCTAGCGTCCCTTTCCTTGTTCTTCTGGGTGTTAATGTCTTTCCTTTTTGGATTCTTTCAGTTCAGTTTTGAATTCTTCTTTTGACACGGTGAGTAAAAATGCTTACAAATAGCAGTGAGTGCAGAGACTGGTGAGGTATCATATCAGTTCTGTCCATGTATGGTCAGAAAATGACCATACATGGACAAAACAGAAATGATGAAACAGTCATAAAACAGATACACATACGAGTAATCTTAAAGCTAGTATGGGCAAAGGCGGTCTTATCGCTAAAAGCAATCGAATCGGTTAGATACTTTAACAAAACCTTTAGTTTAAGTATCTAACAAGGAGATAGAAATTATTAAGAGATATAGAGAGTTATAATTAATAGGAGATAGGTAATTAATAAGTTACCTAAATAATGAGTGCTTGATAAAATTTGGGTGCTATGTGCTATTAATAGGGGATTAAGAAGATATAATAGAGTTCACAAAGAGTTAGCGTCACAGTAAAGTTGTGTTTGTGTTGCGCATTAGATGACAACTAGTCCGCGTTAGTCCACGTGACTCCTCCGTGAGACCGGGTCAAAGCCGTACCTATATAAAATCGAAATAAATGAAATCACATATTAATAATCAACTTGTTTATTAAAGGCTCTCATTGGCTACATTAATTAACAAAAGTTTTACTTTATTCTTTTTATTGAAAAATATTTAGGAACATAAACTAAACCTCTGTGAATTACGATTTTCCCCGGGGGGTAGGCAAAACCGTGTACTCTATACGATATTGCTCCATAAGACACTCCAGAATCAGAATCAGAAAATCTTTATTGCATAAAACTGTGTGACAACAAGTTGTAAAATATAATAATTAGGTATCAACAGTTTACCTTATCAGGCATGCATTGTAAACATATAAATATAATTCTACAATAAACAGTATTAAAATCAAAATATTCACGGAGGGTGTAAAAAACATTGTTATACAACCATATTTTTAAATTTCGCTTAAACATTTCACCATCAAATGTTTTAATATCAGGGGGTAAATGATTAAACACTCTAATACCATTTATGAAAGCACTCTTGTAGTATACATTATTATTCACTACCAACTGTGAAGTTGGTAATGAATAATAATAATGTGAGTTTAAATTATATTTATATATATTGCTCCTATTGACTACTAGGCGTGACCGGCAAATTCATTGAAATTTCCAATACTAGTGGTCGCCCAATGGTCCAAATTCGACCGTAATTTTATTAAAGGCTGCACGGATTGTATCCTAAGCAATAAAAATTAAAAAAGATAGAATGTGAGTTTGGATTGGCATTGACAGATTTCAGCCGCTCCTCTTCAATTTTTGAAATTTTTGAAAAGAGTATTTATGCGTGTGTGTCAAATACATGGTAGTGTGTGTAATGTTTGTTTTATTGATTTAATGTATTTTTACGCATAGTTAAAAAAAAATATTAACATTCTGTACTCCTTCTCTATATAAACTATAAGTGTGCGAAATTTCATACTCTTCCGTCCGCGCAATTTTCGTAGAAAGGGGTACAAAATTTTTGCTTCACGTATTAATATAATACGTTTTGTACGGGTCTCCCCTACTTCTTTTATTCCTGTATTTGTCATACATAACTCAACTCAACTATTACAGGCCATATTTTAAGAATCTTCCATTTCGACTTACTTCAATGAGACTGTTATTTATACTGCTGCTGTGCCTTAATTGCCTAATAAAGCCCATCTTGCGGCGACAGCGATAGTTGATAGCGTACAGGTGTTTGTTGATTTGATGAGCCGCTAGTACATAAACCTAGACGAATATAAAAGTGCAAAAAACTTTCGCATGTCGCAAACTGGAGTCCACATCACGATAAGCTTTAATTAAGTTTGAGGTTGAGGTTTTCTACGTAATTACTTTCGCAATTTCCTAGCCGCGCCGGGGTAACGCGCACGGGTGCGCTGCCCGCTTCCCCGCCACGTTGCCTCCATTCGAATAGCCGTCACTCGGTTCCGTTCACAAAACATAACCGGACGACTACGCTGCGCATTCACAACAAATACCATCACTAGCCGATAGATCTATCCATATCACTTCTATGACATGCTTCTTGCTATACTTCAGCGGCATATGTACCGAAGTGTGTCAACTATCGTCTCTTATGTATAAAGCATCCGGAAGCGAGTGCAAGTGACTTATAGGGCGGCCGTCGTGACGCCGGTCTGTTCGCCGCTTTTTCCCGTGAACGCTACGACTTGTAATTCGTTTAATGCCAATTGTAATACAGTCGCGAATGGATTGAATTGCATTGTTTGTGAACTTGTGGACTCTATGACTTATACGTGTTGAACTTTTCAATGACTACAGAAGAACCTATGGTTGCCGCTGTTGTGGTAAGATTGTTTTAATATATTTTAATTGGTGTCTCAAAACTTTCCATGAGAAACTGGCTTTTATTACACAAGTTTATTTTGTCAGTTTTTATATATTCATTTTATTTACTGTGAACTTACGAGTACACTTTGAACAAAATATCTTATGTTAGTGGGGCCTGCTGAAGTTTCCCCCTCCCAGTAGCACTTCGATCATCGGGATCTTTGGTTCATCAATTTTCATCAATTTCAGATTTCAAATTTAGTTATACAAAATATTTTTTTATATTATAATATAGTGTGGTTGTTAGCGGGACAGTGAATATTCGTGATATTCTCGTAATCCAAACTAAGTCATTAAACTGCTACTAAATGCAACATCCTTTGAAACACCATGCATCAAGACATAATCGTAATAAGATAGAACTAGGTACCTATGCATCATTTACAATGGTAAATATAAAATAATTTGATATTTAAATAGTTTTGCGTTAATCGAGAAGGCGGATCGTGAGTCGTGACAAGAATTACTTAGTCATTCAGCGACGGCCAGCTCGTTAGCTCTTATCTTGAGATCTTGCGATGACTCGCCGTTCGCGGGCGGATAAATCATTCACAATTATTGTTCTCTTAGGAATTTTTATTTATTTCTATCATGAATATGTTCATAAAAATATTGATAAGAGTTTAATGATAAGCTGACCGATTACTGACGTAGGATTGCAGGCTCATTATTTGACAAAAGCTTGAAACTTCTTCTATGTCTTGATTAACTTACTTTAGCAAAATCATGTAAATCCTTACCTTTAAGTTCGGGTTTTCCGGAGTAGAAGTTGATATTTTGTAAAAAAAACTCACTTTCAATAAACCACGTGGCCACGCTAGTAAGCTATCATGAATGAATAGTTAAAGTCTATCGTAAAGCATAGACAGATGACCGGGTATCAGTTGATTGGGACATGAGGGCGAGGCGAGGGCGCGGGCGTCCAGTCGGACGGCGGGAGGTCGCGAGAGATGTCGCGTCGCCCGCAGCACCGTGCGCGCCCTCACCCGCGCGTGCGTCCGCAGGCCGCGCCGGAGCCCGAGCCGGCGCCCGAGCCGCCGCCGGCGCCCGACCCGGAGCAGCCGCTCTCCGACGACGAGCGGGAGCCGGGAGACTGGCGTCCCTCCCGGCCGGCGTCTCCTCCACAGCGGGCGGACGACGTCTCCGAAGGCTCGGAGGCGACGACGCGGCCAGCACGACCAGAACCGGCCAGCCGCTACGCTAACTTGAACTATTGGAAAGCTCGACGAGTGACGTTCTATAGGAATGGGGATCCTTTCCACCCGGGTGTGGAGTTCAGATTCAAGCCGGGCAGAGACCTGGCGTCGCTGGACGCGTTGCTGGACCGGCTGTCGGAGCGGCTGGAGCTGCCGCGGGGCGCGCGCTTCATCTTCGGCATGGACGGCGATAGGAAGTACCGACTCGAGGAGCTCGAGGATGGTGCCTCGTATGTCGTCTCCTCGTACAAGACTTTCAAGGTACAGTGCAATATAGCGATTTCACAATACTTTTCAGAGATTAAGTTTGGTGCAATGCGTCCGGCATTCCACTAGACTTACTATTTTCTAAGCGTATAGTTAGTCTTCAAAACTTTGACCTAAATTATTTGCAGCTGTTTGCAAGTTTGCAATTCATTACAAAATTTGGTTTAACATTCTCCTAAAGTAGGTACTTTGTTACTAACCACAAATGCATGTTGATTGAGCAGAACAAAATAATTTTACTCCGCATACAATATAGAATGAATAAAATAATATCATAATTAAAGTCGATTTGCGTTTTTACCATCGATTATCACAAAATTTCACTGCGGTTTGTTATTATAGCACTGCTGATACTCGTCCCTAGAGCAAACTTTGTTAAAAATCACAGGTCCTTTATAAGTATGAAGTTTAACAACTCTACGGCCACTAGCGTGTATTCAGTGTGGCAGATATCTGGTTTTAATTAAATTATACAAGTGAATGAAAACGGGCTTCATAACACTAATAAGTAAATGGTCTTAAACTGATGTACTGACCATCTAATGGATAGTGTTTCATTACAATTTTTGTCTATCTTTACTTGTCTTTCTTTTCTGTCTTTACTCTAAAAGCACGTGGGCACATATTGAACCTAATAATATAGGTATCAAATAACTAGCTGACCCGGCGGACTTCGTATCGATTTGACAGTTGCTATGACAACAAAACAAACAAATCGGTAAATAGTTTACGCGTGAAAGCGTATCAAACAAGCAAACAAACTCCAGGGCAATGAGATCGGACCTCATACTACAGCTATGAAGTATGGAACAGACAAATTTCTGAACGCACCTATAAATATTTGGCAATCAAGTGACATTTTTTTATTTCTAAAAAGACAAAAGACATCAAATGCTAGGAACATTTTGTATTGGAAAATCAAATTGTCGTTTTTAGTATTTTCCGTTAATTATTATTTATGTTTCTCACCGCTTAAACCATCCCTGAACTTCCACTAATATTTTAGTATCAAAATTAGCCACATCGGTCCAGCCATTCTCGAGTTTTAGCGAGACAAACGAACAGCAATTGATTTTTATATATATAGATAGATAAGAATTAATCTCATCACTGTGTTCCAGTGGTTAGACTGCCAGTGTCAAAGGTCCAAAGGTCTTGTCTTTGATTAGTGGTAACCCTTGATTTAAGTCCACCTAACCAGCTACTACCATCTTAACTAAATATATCGCCATAACAGCAATTTCAAGGTCCGGCAGTTAAAGTTTTTACCTTTAGCCACATCATCACTTAACATCAGGTGCGAAGTGCTTACATGAACAATAATTGAATTTAAATTACTTAATTCTATATTTATGATATTATTAAATTACAAACAGATTAATTATAACCCAACAGATGTGAAATCTTGCTTTCTATCGGTATGGTAATGAAGCCACGTGACCTGCGCTGTGCGTGTTTAGTCTCGATATTTTTATTCTAAATGAGATCTTAATGAGTCTCTACGTGCCCAAGTACCCCTGCAAGGCTTAAGGCAACTATAGGAGTAAGTAACATATATCAATTTAAATTTAAATTATTTATTTCTTTTCCATTATGTTGTATTGAGGAAACGGTTGTTAATGCTCATTTTATCTGGCAACATTTGTATAATCTGTGAATAATTGATATTGTCTATGTACTTCCGGTGGCTACAAACGTGTCGATAAATCTGCTTTTAATAAAATACTGTATTTGAGTAATTAACGTTTTTAATTACACTCTGAACCATATACCTTAATTACAAGTATCTTAAAATGAAATGTTTATTTATTTATAATTACTTACAACTATCTTTACAGGTTGATGCCTGTTAATCATATTCTCTCCTAGAGTTCGCCTACTGCACTCGTGTATCATTATACTTACCAACATTGAAAATTACTTACTTACGCGGAGATATGTACAGTCGGCGGCAGATCAACCTACCCAAATCTGTCAAATTTCTCTAACGAATATTGATCCTTATAACCACTCAATAAAGTTCAAAATTGATTGTAGAAATTTGACAGTTTTGGGTAGGTTGATCTGCCGCCGTGTGTACATCAGATTTTTTCTACCTTTAAGCACTTGGCTTTCTTAAATCTGGTTGGTGGAGTGGAGTGGTCGCTTGGGGTCCAACCCAGGTTATTTAAATATGAGACCAGTGATGGTCTAATCACTCTGACCACCAAAGGTAGTTAGTGCGAAAACTTGTTCTAAGCCTAGCCTAGTCGAGCAGATGCTCAAGTTGAATGCCGGAAATCGTGGTTCAATCTCCGTTACATTACTGACTTGAGCCCATAACTAACACAGTGCCGGATTAGCTATGAAGCAGGAGGCAGCGAATGCTACGGAAAAAATGAAAAAAATCCACCCACTATGCCACACACACTTAGTAGCATGGCAAGTGTTATTTATTACTAAATTTATCCAAATTAAATCACGAAAAGCGTTTTTGTAAGCCTGTTTTATTCACATTCACATCCTAAATAGGTAATTAATAAAATAAATTTCACAACAATTATTCAGCCTCAAAATAAATAGAATAACGGATAAACATACATAGGTAAACGTCGATGACTCGAGTGCAAATGCTTGTGTTTTTGTCAAAATTTGCCCCTGCCGGGTTTCGAACCCGAGACCTCCAAGGTGGCGACACCATGACAACCGGTGTTTAAGCCACTCGACCACAGAGGTCGTCAAAAATGCAATTTAAGGGCCCCCTGTTCAGTTTTGCTACGGGCCCCGCGCTAGCTTAATCCAGCACTGACCTAACACAAGCATATAGCTATCTAGGTGGGTTAACAGGACTGATATTAATATGTTAATAGCGCATTAATAATAATCTTTACAAAAAAGTTTTCGAGTTCTCGAGTGGAGACCACGTATCGGCAAGCGTAGAGTAGGACGCACCCAAACTAGGTGGAGCGACGATCTTCGCAAGGTGGCTGGCAAGAGCTGCATGATAGTAGCCGCGGATCGTGCTCAGTGGCGTGCACTTGGAGAGGCCTATGTCCAGCAGTGGACTAGCATAAATTAATGGTGATGATGATTACAAAAAACCAATTTAAAATAAATGATAAGATGAAGCCCAAGCACTATTTCTCGGAGTAAAATTAAAACATAACATAATAGTAATATAATAATTACACGGTATCCATTAACACTTGTTAATTGTCAGCAACCACGTGACGGTTTGTCGTGGTCGTACAAAATGTCGTGTAGAACATAAGACGAGGCCGCGGCCTTGCTCGAGATGTGGGTCGCAGGATAAGGCCCTTCCCGCCCGTCCCAGACCTCACCCCCTCACGCACCCGCTCGCATATTTGCATTTTGATTACACACAAACGAAATTCTGTTTTCCCCCACATCGATAAGACGACTAATTGCAAGAAAATTGTTTCGACTAAGCACTGTTATTTTTTGGAAGGAAATTAGCGAGGCAATTAGGTGAAATTAAGCCTTTCGTTAATAACCCTTGGTCTTTATACTTGGTAGCGGGTACCAATTGTTTGCACGATTTTCGCAGTGCTTTACTAGAACTGTTTCAATTATACTTCGGCAATAATAAGGACTCTAGTTTAGTGAGTCGTACCTACATTCTAGTTGTAGGTGTTCGTTATTGTATCTATCAGTTAAAAGTTGCAGTTTCGTTACGCAAATAAGTAACCATACTTAAAATAAGTTGAATCTATATATATAAAAATCAATTGCTGTCCGTACGTCTCGCTAAAACTTCAGAATGTCTGGACCGATTTGGCTAATTTTGATTTTGAAATATTTGTGAAAGTTTAGGGAAAGTATTGAACGGTGAGAAACATAAATAATAGAGTCCGCCGGGTCAGCTAGTAGGAAATAAATAAAGCCCAGCAACATCTAAGAAAAACTTGAATATGACACTATTGGTGGTATGTTGTCGATTAAATTATTTTACAATTACAATGGGACGCTTCTAGGATGATCGAATTTTTAGAGCATTCGTCTCCATAAGGCATTTTTAAAACACTTTAGCTTTCTCAACGTTTTCTAATAATGGTATTAGAAAACGGCAACAGCGGTAGCGCTGTATACACTCGCACAAATGATTTAACAATACAATAGGAAACAAATGACATGCACAACAACATACACAAATTTAAAAAAAAAACTTACAACAAAGTGTGTGGGCAACAAGGTCTGCCTCTGTATACGTGTCACTATTTCGTAAAACGTTAAAATACAGTTATTCCACCTTTTAAATCTTCCTACTTATGTGTTAACTAAATACTTTTGTAAGACCATGGAAATACTATTGATTGCAAACAGACTGTAAGTCTCCAATCAACGTACCATTGTCACGATGTCGTCTGTTAATATCTCTGTTACCCATAACATGTAATGCAAAACTGAAATGCAAGCGAGGCGTTTACTGGCAACGACACTTGGCAGGGGGCATTGCACCACCTTGCACTTAATATGCACCAAGGCAAGGTGATTACGTACACCGTATAACGCGCATATGCCGCCAGTGCAGTTTTTCAGGCAGTGTGTAGACAGCCTTATAAAAAAACTTTAGCTTTAGTTTGAATCGCAATGATTATTCGTCACGCCACCTGACAAGTGTATATACCTACAGAAAAAGTTTATTACTATAGGTTTTAATTTATTAGTACATATCTAAATTGGAAAATATTATATTGGAAATACATAAAGAAGAGTAAAATTTAGTGCATAAACAAAACGGTTAAAGCGATGGACTGTTCACAACAGCACTGTGCTTAAATATTTTAATGGTCATCTTATTTTCAAAATATAAACTGCAACCAAATATCTATGAACACAAATACGTAGTCTATAATAATTAATTATAACAATAATAGTAACCAAAAGTTGAATAAACTACTTACGAAGGACAAACAGTTTTCACTATCTCCTCCGGCTTTCTAGTCGAGGTAAACCCGATAAATTATGAGGGAAGCAATAAATAACCCTGATAAAAAGGAAGACATTTAAAATCTAGAGCTCCGAGAGTTTCAGTAAACCATCCATCTTTCCACCCTCATTTTGTTTTGCGCATAACTAATTTCCTTTGTTGTTGATTACTGTAGCGAATAATAACGAATAATCTGTCATCAGACCGTCGTCGATAAGGGTTGAATAAATGAATAGTAAGTAAATAGTGTAATAGAAGTTCCTTTCTGACCAACAGAGCCATAAGTGTGAAACAACTCACGCGATTGCTCGTGGGTTTGCAAAGATCCTTTTTTCTTAGTTGACTTTAATGTGCTTTGGTTAAGTTGATAGTTGGAAATTCTGTAAGTATCGAAGTGTTTAACTAATTTATATGGTAATAATCTGAATAATCTAAATAATATCAATAATATATTTTTTTAAATATATGACTACGTCTAATAAGTAAAGAATTCTTGACAGACTGAAGAACTATTAACTTCAGACAGCCCTTACCGCTGTACCTAGAACGCTGAAGGCAGGCAGGTGACATAGGCAAGATAATACGGTAAATTCCCTCAGACGAAGACGCAGGCGGTCTCTAAGTATTTTCATAAAAAAAAACTATAAAGTAAAAGATAATAATTGTTAATCCGCAGTATTAGTAAACTAGACAAACTCGAACGTAGTACAAGCTTCGTAGACCTACGATAGTTGCCGTAGCGTTTCCGTAGTAAAGCGTAGCACTGTGCTACGACATTGCTGATCTTCAGTTCTTTTTTATGATTTTTCATAGTTTTTTGTTATTGAGAATTATGTTGTGCTCTGGGAACATGATAATTTAATTTTCTTTTCAATATTTGTTTTCTTTACCTTATTATTAGATAAATATTATTTTAAATGAACATATTATTGTTGTTTCTTTTAAAATTTTAAGATAGTTATAATTTATTATTATATCTTTTTTATTTAATATTTCATTGTTTTTTAACACATAGAGAAGCCCGATAAATCAGCGTAAAAGCATAGTCTAAATTGACGTTAAGCTGCTGCTCGGAAGTCATCATAGCGAAGTGCTAATACAAAAATGGCACTAACGACCAGGGCGCGGTTCTTTAAAGGCTGGCGACTTAATACTGCATTAAATCTTTATAACGAAACATTAATGCCAGCATAAATAATATTAGAAAACAGGAAGTTTTATGTTTATATTTAACATAATATCATATATTATTATTACATAAAAGAAATAGAGAATTTAGTGGTGAACCTGCACATAGAGCCTGCTGTCAAAGTACGTGGTGTGCGAAAAAGATGTCAAGTTTGCCCCTATACCTAAGACCGCAAGACAAATCATATTTGTGAAGCTTGTTACAAATACTCGTGAACGGGTGCCGCCTGTGGAGGCTGGTCTGCTCTTGCATACTTATCTTATTGTTAGTATTAATTACTATAGTTTGACTTTGTTTTTCTTAAATAATTTTTGACTTTTATTAGAGTACTGTAGTGGTACTGTATGACATTGTGGAAATTGAAACTTATACCAGATGTAAATTTGATATATTAGATTTGTTTATTTTTTTTGTTTTTTTTTTTTTACATGTTGTGGTTGTCTTCTATATTTTTTTGTGTTTATTTGTAATGGAAAGTGTCCTGCTATGATAGGGCATTTTTCAATTTTTATTTTTTTTGACGCTGTAAGGGAGAAAAGAGCTGGACACTTGCTGAGTTTCTTGCCGGTTCTTCTCAGTGCAAGATCTCCCGCCCAGAGTAGACTTACGAACCGATGGCATAGCGACATTCATAAGAGCTACTTGTAGCCTAAACTGAATAAATGATTTTTGAATTTGAATTTGAATTTGAATACATATATCCAGAGCACACCGTAACCTACTGCCAAGAATGCAGTAAGTACAAAGACCGACGATATATATAATTTATAAAACTGAATTATTCCTGTTATTGTGATTTTTAATGATAAATCTCGTAAATGAGTGTTAACAGGACACAATTATAATGAGAAAAAACTGTTTTTTTGTTACATATTTTTAATGTTTAGCGGAGAGTTCTTTCAGTGACGATTAATTTATAAACCCTTAATATAAATATAACATTAGAATTTATATTGTAATCTGTGTATTATTTATCAAAATCGATTAAACTATATCTTATGTTTAATAAAATATTGTTACTATCATATAAAAACCCTAATTGAAATACAGGGTCCCTCAGGGTACATTAACCCTCCTCATCCTCGACGTACCTATTTTGTACCACATCCTCGCAAGGTTAATCGCTAGTCACACCCACAGAGGCCCCGGGTTCTTATTAGAGTGGGTTTAGTTAGTGGTAGTTCTGGTTTAGTCCGCCTGGCCACCATCAGGTCATTAAAAACTCAATCTTTTATAAAACATAATGGTCAGTTCTCCAACCCTAATACGATTTTTAGGACGCGTAAAGGTCTTCCCGTTACTTGTTATTCAACGTTTTGGCCATTCTATAATCTCTATAATACATTTAATTAACTAGTTTTGCAGCCATGTAAACCTTTATCTTTTTTATTTACACGATAAATTGCGCCCATTTTGCCTTTTATAACCGTTTAGCTGACCTTTATACGACAAATATATCGGAACAGAAGTTGCATGTCAAACGTTGTCTCAACTTCTATAGGACTTTATTTTGCTAGTTGGGCTTCCACTTTCAATCTTATCGTCTCTTACCGAGCCATTCTCCGTGCAAAAAAAAACAATTTTTATAAAAACATTATTTACTCCTACCCGCATTAGGCTTACGTGGTGATGGCTTGATTTCAATGATGCCTTTGTCCAGCAGTGGTATAGTATATATATAAGCTATTTACTTTACGTATAGAAATGCTTTGGTTAATGCCTTTTTTGTATTGAAAACTAACTAACTATTAAAATAAATAAAATTGAAGTGGATATAGCAAAATTATTGTCACAAGTTGTCTGTCTTAAAATAATACTTATCTTTCTTTCGTGGTTGCAATTGCATATTTAACATCACCGACTCCACCTTCTGCTAGAGTTCGTTAATGCACACGGTATAGTTAAATCAAGTGGTTTCGAAGGTTTCGCTAAAGCGGCGGGCGGCCTGTCGAAAATAGGGATATAGGTCAAGCTAGCTTCAACTAACTGCCGAATGTAACGTTACTTATTCGTACACTGTTATTCTTTGAACACCTTGATTTAAATAATACGTTTTTAAAACTATAAATGCAAATAATACCGCTTTTACGCGAGGAAACCTTTATGTTCTATTATTTTAGACTTAGGCACAATTTTTTAAAGGTTTTTACGTATATTAATGAGTGCATGAGTGCAAATGAGTGTATGGTTTCAAGAATATACCAATATGATAAATGACAACTCATCTAAATAAAACTATTGTTACGGATCTACTCGCGTTTATTTTACACATTAATTAGATCAACTTCCAAGCTGGTGTTTGAGTCTCCCTGTGACCACGGACCCTGCAAAAGGTTCAAAACGTCAGGATAAACATTAAATCAAATTAATGTGTAAAATAAACGCGAGTAGATCCGTTAAAGTAGTTTCATTTCAAAGTGTAGAGTTCGCGTAAACAATACATCTAAATAAGTAGTATCTCATATTGTTTTCTAACGTCAGGATAAACATTAAATAAGTAATGTGTAAAATAAACGCGAGTAGATCCGTTAAAGTAGTTTCATTTCAAAGTGTAGAGTTCGCGTAAACAATACATCTAAATATTGTTTTCTAACGTCAGGATAAACATTAAATAAGTAATGTATAAAATAAACGCGAGTAGATCCGTTAAAGTAGTTTCATTTCAAAGTGTAGAGTTCGCGTAAACAATACATCTAAATAAGTAGTATCTCATATTGTTTTCTAACGTCAGGATAAACATTAAATAAGTAATGTGTAAAATAAACGCGAGTAGATCCGTAAAAGTTGTTTCATTTCAATAAGTAGTATCTATTAAAAAAAATAGACTTTCCCCATGATATTCTACCACCATATTCTATCGAAAAAATGCTTTGAGAGTGTGCTATCTTGATTAAAAGCTCTAAAATCACTCATTCTATATAAATTAAATCTGAGAGCTTTTCCAGCCAAACCATTACATACTTTCAGCTTTTACAGGTCACCGGTAACAAGCATTCATTGAAAATTATATAACTTCGACACACTTTTTCCGTGGCCATTTTATTGTTACCAAAGTTTTCGATAAGGTCGTCATAGCTCTTATTAATAGTTACATAAGCTGAGCAATAAACGAGAAACTGGATCAAGGTCCGGGAAACCTTTGGTCACTTTGTATTTTTGTAAACATTTAACATTAAATGCGTGCTCCCAAATTAACCTTATCAGTTCGCGTGTGGCGGTCGTCCAATCGTGACCACAGTTGGGCATGAGCTCTAATAATTGCTTCTCGCGAGACCACATAAAAGGGTCCAATACCACACCGACCGACCGATTATATCTACGTACTTAGTTGTGAACGCTCGGTTACGTGGTTGCGTGGCATCTAACTGAGAGTGACCTTGGCGCCCCCACCCCCACACCGGCTTTCCTCCACCGCTCTGTTAAAACCGAATAGTCTGCCACATCCAACCGTGCTATGCGGATACCTCTGCTATTTCAACTTAGTGCCTTAACGCTAAGCCTTAGGGGCCCTTCTCGTGTGTGAGTGACGTGACTGTAATGGCGGTTAGCTATGCTTCCGCTCGGCTTTTGTTTTGTTGGTGCTGCAAATTAGTCAGCTGTTGCAATTGAGTCTAGTATCATATGTGGTGCCTGCCGACTACGACGTTTCGTTCATAAGCGCGCATAAAATCTCTTTTATTACGAAATAGTGATTACAACTTACACATTACAAAATAAATAACGATCGAAGTGAATAACATTGCATGGTATCTAAATAATCGTAGCATAGGAACGGATATACAATGCTTAAATATCCGTTTCATTTCTAAGTACTGCGATGAAAGTTAAAAAATAAAAAACGGGTTTCTACTTTATATTTCTATTCTTACAGTTCAATTTCTTATGAGTTACCGTGACAATCTAACATCAACAATGCGTGTCAAAGTTTCCCTGTTGATATGTAGCAGAAATAGTGACCTAGTTCCCCACTAGTTAGTTATAATTTAAAAAAAACACTTTATCGCAAGTTGAGTACTTCACATAGTAACTTGTGGCATTGTGTAGTGATTCAGCAAGTGTTTTTTATAAATTACAAAGGAGTAGTTTAACTAAAGAGTACCTAGTTTAAAATAAATATAGTGACTTTAAAGTGCGCATAACAAAATTAAAAGACATTGAATGTGGTTGATGTGAATTTTGACAAAGCAATGTTGCCTTATTGCTATGACATGAATCGAGGAAGAGTTTTATGAATATAAGAATAAAAAACCTACTTTTTGAGTTGTGTTTCGAGAAAAATATGCCTAAACCAGATCTTTGCGAACTTGCGAATGAAATTCCATAATGTCGCGTATCTCCTTACGTGGACTGTTAGCTTATGCTAATACTATCTGATTGGGGCACAGGGGCCGGACAGACGTCAGCCCGGACGGTATGCTAAGCAGACAGAGGTTTATGCAAAGCCGACTGCATGCCAACACAGGGCGAAGACGTCACGTGAGTGCGTTCTCGCCTTAGTAGGTACTTGAACTTGACTGGAGCTGGTGAACGCGAGTGACATTTAACATCACGGGCTCTTCAATTGTAAAGAGTCCAGTTAATATAAGACCAAAATTAAGCCACGAAATAAAATTTAAAGAAGTTAAAACAAATTTGTTTTTCGTTTGGAAAACAGTTAGACTCGTACGGGAAGACGCGTTTTGTTTTAATTTAATTTCTAGATTTAAGCAGTGATCGGAATAGGTAGACTGTTCTTACCAAAACTTAATGACGAGCCACAACATGGAGCTGTTAATAACACTTTTTAAACAAGTATTTTCCTAAATTCAGAAAATTTTCTAATAAAAAGGTGTTTGGGTACATATTTCAATTCGGCAATTCCAAACACGATAAAATTACGAAATAATTACCGGTATAAAATTCGGTGGTATATTAACAGCTCTATGTAATATCCTGTCGAGACGTTTAGGTATAGGAGTATAATGTACCTATACTGATCACTAGTAATAAGGTTGCATTGCCAAATACATTATAAACATACCCACATTTCTAACAATATTAACATCTAATGTCCCAAAAGTGTTTCTTCAATTGTTCGTCGTGAGTTCTTACAACTGTCGGTAATCGAAAGTAGTCAAACTGTGGCGCCCAAGCCGCGGCCGCTGGCTACAAGCAGCTGAGGACTCCATGTTGGACAGTGACGAGGAGACCTTCGTCGTCATCTCACTGCCGGTGTACGCTTCTGAGCCGCTCGTGAGTTCAACTTCAGTCTTCGATCAATGTCATCCATGTGATTCATTTCAAACGCCGTAATGTTTAGAGCAGCCCTCTTTAACGTAAAGTCAAGAAATTTTTTTTTATTCAAATAAACTTTAAAAAAATGCTTTTTAATCGTCCAAACATTTACCTACTACTCATTCAGAACGAATTTTTTCAGCTGTGAAGAAGGATGAGCTTGAGTTTCTTGAGAAACTCCACAGTTTTAATAGAAGTAACGACATTTACAAAATTATATGCCGTTACCAAATTATACAAGTTTAAAATGATTTAAAAAAAATTAGAAAGACCTGTTTGAGTGATTAAAGCATTTCAAACCCATGCTGTTTTGCCTTCTGTGTTATCAGACACTTTGTAAGCATGTGAGTCTCTTTCTGTAATTGCTCACTCGTCGTGAGCTCAACTCCATCCTCTCAATTAGGGTGGCTTTTTACAGAAAACATCCACCAATAGGATTACTTCATTTTCCCTGCGGTGTAAATTGAGTTATCCAATTGGTACATTTTTCCTCGCGTACCGCTTAGCTGCCTTGCTCAGCTCTAGTGGAAAGCTACCTTTAATTTTCGACCTATGTCATCACTATTATGATTCATATCAAGCGCCGTAATAGTTTCGCTTCCATCGTTACTCTCAAGTCTTTTGCTGTAATTGCTCACTCGTCTACATCTCGCTGTCGGTGTACGCTCCTGAACCGCTCGTGAGTCCCACTCAAACCACTCAATGTTGCCATCAATGTCATGCCATTTCAAGAGTCCCGTAAAATGCTGTGCTTTTTTACTTTCAGCGTAATTGCTTATGGTATAGTCCTTTATCACCTCTTACGGTCAGATATTGTAGATGATATCACGTTAAAACAAGAACTTGCATTTAAACAGCACTAGATAGTCTGCAATATATTCGTTTAAGTGCCAGAAAGCGGATGTATACCAGAAAATTCAGAAACGTGGACATTTGGGCTGATAAAAATGCACACTTAAAAGTCTTAAAACATGTACTCCTCCTCGCGTCGTGTTTCTTATTACTGAGGAGCGTGATCCCGTGAGGGAAGTTATTTCTTCTCGAAAAAGTTGCTTGTCCATCTGTCCCTGTCCTTGGCATTATGGTGAGCATCGTGCAGCTTGGTTTTCAGCGTCGAGAGGATTTGATCAGACCCTCTAGTTGGGCTGCAACCTCTCTGACGTTTACCCTCTACATTGCACTGGAAATGTCGAGGGTAAACGTCAGAGAGGTTTTCGAGCATGATGGTAATAATGAGTTATGATTAATTATGATTGAACTTCAATGACCGAAATTATCTAATTAAAAAAAATCAAAAATATTTATTGCATTATCAATTTCGTTTAAAACAATATCCGAGGCTGACTCTTTATTTTAAGTGCATGTAGCACCTGTATCAGAAAGAGACCCTCTTCCTTATCTTCTACATACACTATTTAGCAGTAAGAGAATAAAATATAGTTAAAATTAAAATCTAAAACAAAATTGAGCATATACATATTTGTGTGTGTGTGTGTGTGTCTAACATTCTCGTAAACGAGATTTCAATCCAAAAAATGCAAATAGTTGTTAAAATTTTGCTTGTGGGGTATTCAATTTCATACACCACGTCACATTATCATACAACTTTTTAAATTATCATGGTCATTAAGATTATGTATGTGAACAATAATTCAGCACAAAGTGGCAATCTCTATTACATGGAGTTTACAACAAAAAATATGGCTAATATCTTTCATACACTCGTTACTATAACTTCGATTACCATCAACAAATCTCAGGGCTAATATACTAATCTATTAGGGTTGTTATCCGATGTAATTATACAGTTTGTTAATATTCTTATGTGTATAAACCCAAAACATAGCCACACGCAAAACCACATTTACGTAGATTTACTTTTTTACTTTTACATATTATTTTTCAACCTTGACATGTTTCCTGTTTATTTTGGATCATGAGGTAGACAACCAAGAATAATGAATCAGCAGGACCTAGGGTTCACTCTTTGTAATTTTTTTTTATAACTGACACCTCAATATCTCGGTTTAGTGGTGCTTTTCAGGCATGTTCAGAATTTACACTAAACACACACACTATATACTATATGCAATATATATTAGGTCCTTATCTATGAAATTGACGTTTTGTATAAAGATTTTTTTATAAAATGTTATTTTTCATACTAACGTTTTTTTAATTTTCTTAGCATTTATTTAATATTTTAACACTATAAAAATTGTAGAGTAGTGTGTTTATTTCACTAGCTAAATATTGCAGACATTAAAAAGAAAAAAATCAAGTCTCTTCAAAGCTACAATGAAACAAAAAGACAATTCCGCGAACAAAAAAGTTAGTCAATTTAAAATAAAAAAAATTGGGCGATAAAGACACAAAATTAATAATCATTGTTACTACTGAAGCCTAAGTAACGTCATCCTAATTAAAGGTGTATAATAATATTAACAACCGGTATTGACTTTTAGAAGTAATACACCTATTAATAAGTGAGAAAAAAACGTAAATTTTATAGGTAAGGACCCAATACTATACTACATATTTATGCAATATTCGTGATTATACAGATTTACAGATACAAGTGCCCTGTATAGCGTTTTTATAGTTTATAAATAATTTAAATCGATCAACAGTTAGGTAACTACTACGTATGTTTAGGCACCCCTATACAGTTACTAACACTTAGGCACCCCTACAGAGAGTAGTTAAGCCAAAGCAATTTAAAGGTGTACGTAAGTATAATTTTGCAATTTTCACAAGAAACTTCCCCATAGCGACAATTTCTTAGTAAAACCCGACAAAATGACCAACATTTTCAGACATATTAATTTCACAAACACCGCAGTCCACTTGTTATGCAGCAATTTGAAACGTGACCTCGCCACCGACTTATTCTATGGCCCATACGTGCGATCACTGTGCGAACGTATGTTCGACCACCAAACGTGGACCCCCGAAGAATCGGCAGTGTACACCGAATCGCGTGGACGCAGCCCGCTTGTGAGCCGCTTCGGAGGTCCATCGGGTTGGCTGAGGTATTCTAATTGCACGCATAGACTTGGCGATAAGGCGTCCTTGGCGTACGGTCAGTACCATCGGCCAAGGACTTTGGCTGTAATTTGGCTGTGGGAGGAGCTGTTTACTCGAGCAGTGGTCGGTCGGTAGTCGGACGCGTCGCCTGTCGTTCGTCGCGTGACAACCGTCAAAATAGCGCGAATCAGAATCCGTTACTCTAAAAGTGCTGGAGACTTGAGAATTAATATAATGGTGAGTTCATATAAATTTTATGTAGTGTGCGGGTAGATTCAAGGTCTTTTTTTAAGTTGTAGGTACTCTTCAATGAAATTGTACATTATAAATAGGTGAGCAATAGGTGAGCATTAAATAATAGTATTTATTTAATGTGTTTTGTACAAAAAAGTATCAAAAAGCCCACGAGCGGAATTCCAACCCGCAACTTCTGCATTCCGGGTCAGATCCCGAGTACGTGTCGGGTGCAAACACGATGTGCTAATTGCAGGATAGAGTATCCAGTCCTTAGCAAAAAGAAAACAAATCTTATCGAAATAAAAGGCAGTTTTCTTAAAAAGATTCAAAGAAACAGTTGATGAATAATTAAAAAAAAAAAAATAATAATAATAATGACGGTAGTTGTTAACATTGAATGGGCGCCTTTGGCTTTCAAAGTAAAAAGTAAATAGTGTTGAATAATTTCGGCGGGCTGGTTAGAACCACGATAGCTCAATTGGAAGAGCACCTGACCCGGTATGTCAGAAGGGTGCAGGTTCAAACCCTGCTCGTGGAAATTTTTTCAACATTTGTGTTTTTGTAATTTGTTCGCAACAAAATTTGCGTTAAAAATTATATAAACATTTAAAAAAATATAAGTATAATACTTTTAAAAAAAATTACTTTTCCGGATCTACTCGCGTTGTTATGTATAATTTACGCAAGTTTTGTTGCGAACAAATTACTATTTGGAAAAATGCTCGTGAAAATATTTTCAATATTTCTATACTTTTATCGATATTTTTAACTTGTAACCTTCTATGAACATGCGACCTCACCAATCTTAACTTATACTTAGCTCTTAATATAACCTTGACATGAGCTACAGAACTTTCGATAGTCGTACCCAAATATTTCCATTTGCGTCATTAGAACAATCGATAGCTTGCAGATTTCGGTTTAGAAGCTTGCAAAGAAGTAGGTTAAAGCGAAGAAACATCGTATAAGGGGCGGTGCGCGCCACGGCGAACGTGCGAATGCCATTCGTCAGTCGTAAACCTATAAAAATCTTAAATACCACCAGTCGAAGTACTCTACTTAACATGATTAGCATTCCGACTGCCTCACAAATACTGCAGGTCATTTGCATACTACATGGTAAATGTGTATGGGTCTAAGTTACAATACAGCTAACCGTTAACAATATTAGTGCATAAATAATTTGTAAGTAGATAGCAAACCTTTTACGTAGTTTACACTACTATTATATACTTCGAATCAATATAAAAAACTTAGTATAATGCTTTAAATAATAATTGGATATGTATCATACAAATAATATAGGTAAGTATTAGTGAATAATAATAGTAACTAACATAAACTGTAGCAATTCACCCATCGACAATTAATTATTTATCTAACTATAAAAATATAAATATATTAAATATTTTTTATAAGTTTCTCCAAAATCCTGGCTTTCTTTCCATCGACTTATGTGAATGCTGTCTGTAAGACGAGTTAATGATATTGTAAAAATATTTGAAGCATTAAACTGTAACAGGGGTCTTTTTAGCCTGACTGAAGACCTTTTATGTTTTTCAAAATATCTTACTTTGTCATGACTTCTATCGGTCTGTGTGGAGTACAATAGAAATAAGTTCATTCCCATCCTATTTATATTACATTGTTTTAAATAAACAGGCTGCAAGTTACGGCAAGAAGAACGGCATGTGGTACGGCGGCGGCGCGCCGCCGGCTGTGACCGCCGGTGCCGGCGTGGGCGGCTGGTCGCGCGCCGGCACCCGCAAGCAGTCGGTGGCCGAGTCGGACGCGCCCCCACCAGGCGGTGGCGGCGTCGCCAAGCCCGCCAGCGGACGCGTCATCAGGATCATCAACAACATGGACCATTCTATACAGGTGCTGTGCGATGAAGGTTTCGGTTACGTCACTAATCGTTGTAAGTATAGACTTAAGGCTCTTCCTTTATATATAAACGTTTCGTTTCGGACCGCTCGCCCGCCCGCCTGCCGTGCGGCAGCCGTCCGACAACAAACGTCTACACTGTAAGAGCCCTACATGTTTGTAGGTATGTCACTGATGAAGTTAAACTTTCGCAAATGAAGAATGATGTCTCTAACACGGAAAGAACTGATCAAAATCTTTAAAAAAATGCCAACGCCATTCGTAAAAACGCAGCTAACAAAGCTAATAATTATAAATATATACATAAATAATTTACAATTAGATATTTTGCGAAATAGTAGCAATGTCAGTAAGGCATGGTATACCAATTTGATGCCGCGCCTTGAGAACCAACTTTCAAACGTTCAAAAGCTCAATAAAGCGTTTGTTAAAGTTCTTACAATAGCAAAAAAGCGAAGCGGACAATTGTTTTTCTCAATACAACGGTACTGGATGATGGATATTACTGCTATCAATCAGCAGCAAAATCCATCATCCAGTAAAGTTAAACAACTACAGAACATAGGTAGAACACAATAAGTTCAAAGTACCTACTCCATGGCAATCCACAAGAAATCGGTCTACGAGTCATATAATTGCAGTACTTTAATGCAACTAGGTTAAGCAGTACAATTAAAACCGACGAAGCAAATACTCCTGTAACGTATATTTTTTAAGTAGATAATACATAAGTAATTACTTTGTTTTATATCCAACTAACAAAAACTCTTCTCATAATGGGTTATATTGCCAAAAATAATATTCTTATAAGAGCCGTATTATCGCTAATAAGAATGCATTTGGGCACAAATTATAAGGGGCAATAGCCTTATGGCCCCCTTATAGTTGCTTTATAGTTAGCTTTTTTTTTCTTATACGTGGCCTATTATGGCAAGTAATAAGGAAGTTAGACTTATAACGGCAAGAAACGAATCTGTTAAAAGTCCAATACACTTATATATAACATATTAAACGCGTTAATAAAGGTGATCAATCTTATACGTGTTTTATCATCGCTAGGAATAAGTGCGATATCACTTACATTGGCAAAACAAATGCTCATAAAAAGTCAATCGCGTTTATATTCGGGAACACGTGATAATTCTACAATTTGGCAGCGGCAACCATAAACAAAAGAAAACGTTAAGTTTTCAATTTGTTTTATGTAGTCTTGATTAGGTGCTGATTTATGGTAAAACTGTTTGGGAATTCAAATTTATGAGAAAATGTGATACGCCGTGTGTTTAAGCTATTTTTTGTTAAAATAGGTTGTTAGTTATTTAGTCGTGTTTATAACAAAGCTATTAGAAGGGCAAAAGCAATTCCCACGTCGTCTACAAGGAGTCTATAAGATTAGAAACCTTATAATGGTAACATTTGTTTCTTATCCATCGCCATTTTGTCAATCGGTAGGGTTCCTTTTTTACAAATAAAATCCGTTACTAATATCATATTTTATAGATAACAATGATTCAATATGGGGAAGTTGATAAGTCTTTAAAAAATGAGGATCTCAATTTACAAAACATAAGATGGCTAATTGGCCATGGAATTGGACACATTTTATTCTACGAAATAAATGTTTTTGTAATTGTCTACATAATTAATTATGTCAGTAATGTCCAGTGCCAATTTCAGTAATGCATACTTCTACTCTTTTTTTTTTTTGAGCAATGTACGCGCATCCAATTGCATCTTGTATGGTATCACGTTATGTAATATTTTTAATAATTCACCCAAAGCAATATGGGATATATTGTATCACTGCCCAGTTTCCTATATCACTACGAGTATCGTCACTCGAACTCGTCATCTAATAATATGTCTATTTCATTATTAAATTCTTTCTCGCAAACTTCCGGTTCGCTGTTATCTTCCACAAAATCTTCTACGGAACCATTAGGTGATGCGTTGGTATCAGCTTGGTTATTGCCAATTGTAAATCCATTTTATATTTTATCTGACCCATTTATATGAAACATTTAAATATGACCATCTAGAGACTAAAACCCTTATAATTACTATGTTAGTGAGTGTGGATTGCTGTAATTCTTATAAAGACTATATAACATGCTATAATATGCTTGTTTGATAGATAACGTACTAATGCTCCTATAAGTTAAAAAGCCTCATTGTTACCTTGTGCATTACCATTATAATTATAATTATTTATATAACAAGCTTTTATACGGCTTTTGAATATTATGTGGCTAAAAAGCAATATAACTGGCCGCTATAAGAAGGACACGTTTTGAACCCATATAGTAGCCATATTATTTGGCTTTATTATCGTTTACCCATTCAAATTATAAGAGTAAAGGCAATATTAGCCAAATTGTCTTATAATGTACCAATATAAAGTAGATTGACAAAATGATAGCTATTATAAAACTACTATATGTCTTTAGACCTTATAAATTTAACTTTATACGTGTATTTTGTTTGTTGGGGTATGTATCTGTGAGTGTGTTTTATGTATTTATGTATGTATTTAAGTATGTCTATTTATGTACTGGTCTATGATTCAATTGTATTCTATTGTATATGCGCACTTCTTCTTCTACTTTCTCCTTCTTTTCTTCTTCCTAAACCAAAGGTTGTTTAGAAGAGATCGCCTTGGCCCATGCCAGCTTAAAGATTATGTGTCAGGTACACATAATCTTAAAGCTGTCTGGTATTTTTTGTTTTTATTTGTGTGAGCAATAAAGTATCTATCTATCTAAATACTTTATCATAGTCCATGTGTCGTAAGTAATAGTCAAGTGATTGCAAAAATATGCCGATTTTGAAACGGGGTATTATAAGAGTTTCTCAATGCAAAAGCCTTGATGGGAAGTAAACACTGGGCTCAATAGGGTGGCGAATTTGAATGCCAGAGTTGCGCAAATGGTTTGAGGTCGTGCAAATATTAGCGAAGATCGCTATCCGTAAAATTGTAGGCCAATGGATCTTTAACCTTAAACTGGCCATGTATGTTTGTAATATCTTCGTTCTAGCAGGTATTTTTGTTGCAGTGTCGGGTTTTGTTAAACCTTCGCACCACACAACCATTCGAAGAAGTATTGGAGGATTTGGGGCAAGTTCTGAAAATGAGCGGCGCTAAACGAATGTACACAATAACTGGGCAAGAGGTAACTATAGCATTAAATTCTTTAAACACTAAAATATCTTTGTATAGGTATCTTTATATATTATAAACTCTGTCTATGTTGTCTGCATTTTGTACATGAAGTCTAACTATATTTTATATCATAAAAATGTAATTATATGGTTTTAAGGTAGGTGCAGTCTTACTTACTATACCACAGGGTCTAGGGTCACTAGGGTCACTAGGGTCTCTAGATCTCTTGTGGTGATAAGCTCACCTTTGTACATATCCAGTGTAACTTAGTATATTGTACTAAGTAGTAGTAGTTGTTGTTGTTACTTTTAGTGTATTGTGGAATGCAATAAATAATTGAATTGAATTGAATTGAACTTGTGATTAATTTCTTTGTGCAATGAAGGATTCATTAGGTGCTTTAATTAGGGTTGCAATTAAGTCTGAAATAGAAATAGAAATAGAAATATTTATTATGCAGGAAACACGGTACATTAAAGATGATAAATAATAATTTGATCCACATGTTTCGCTGAATATTCAGCATGCAAAAATCCATTGACAATTATATAAAATTAATTAATAAATCGATAAATTACATTTAATCCAATTCAATACAAAATTTAAAAAAAAAATTAAAACACATTCGAATTAAATAGATAAAATAATAATTAATTACTATGTCAACAATAATAATGTGAATTAATAATTTTCCAATAGCAATACATATCAATAAATACCTAGCCTAAGAACTCTTCAACTGTGTAGAAACACTTATCTATGAGCCACTTTGAGAGTTGACTTTTAAAAGAACTCAATCGTAAATCTCTAATGGTTTTAAGGATCCGATTAAAGATCCTTATGGCCATAAACGAACAGTTTTCGTGGTAAAGTTGGCTGGCACACTTGGGCACTAGAAGTCTAGTCGGGTCTCTAGACGAACATTTCAAATTCACATTAGCTCTTTGAAATCGTTCTGGGTGTTTTCTTACAAAGAGTCCTATTTCCAGAATATAGAGTGAGGTCAAAGTAAGTAGTTTCAATTTCTTAAAAAGAGGTCTACAAGATTCAAGCGGTCCAACACTACATATTGCTCGAACACACTTTTTTTGAGCTAAAAACACTTTATTTTTATGTGTCGAGTTTCCCCACAATAATAGGCCATATCTAAGCACTGAACTAACGTAACCGTGATACGCTGCCATGGCAGTTTTTTCACATGCCAGACTTTTTAACTTTTTCAATGCAAAGACAAATCGATTGAGTTTAGTGCAAACTGATTTTATGTGCGCTTTCCAGTTGCAATTCTTATCAAGTACTAAGCCTAGAAATGTTGTTTCAGACACTTCCATAACACCTTCACCATTACAATTGATATCCAAATGTTGTCGTTTACTTTGGTAATTAGAAAATTGTACAACTTTTGTTTTGGAAACGTTTACTTTTAGATTATTTATGTGAAGCCAGTTCATTATGGAATCTACAGTAGAATTAAGATTATCTTCATATGGTATGTTTTTGCAAGTATCTGGCACTACAACGGATATGTCATCAGCAAAAAGAACACATCGATGTCTGGTCACATTTGTAATGTCATTAATCTGTCTGTGTTGACTTTCCGATGTATTTCGTTTTCATTTTACTTTTAATATTGTAAGCTCTATTATAAATCCTTTTAAAAAATGTTATCTATCTATCTATCTAATCTTGAGAAAAGCACTTAATGTTAATTATTTTTGTTTATTTTCTTTTTCCGTGTCAACAGGTTAGAAGTTTTTCACAGCTCAGAAATGAGTTCGCAGACGTTGAAACATTCTATTTGGGTTCGCTAATCGTGGCCCCAGCTTTGAGTCCTGGTATAAGCGCACCGCTGCCAGTCGAATCTCCTATTAGAAGGTATTTACAATTACAAACAATACAATACAGTACAAGCAGATATTTAAAACAAAAAATAGGTATACTTAACTGAATTTAAACTATATAAAGTGTACTTTGCCCATTTAGAAATCACATAAAATCAGTTGAGAACCCTTTTTTTTAAATTAACTATCAACATCTCTGTATTTTCCGTAATCCCTCGCGCGCCATATGCACTACCGGTAGTGCATAAGGTCGTCGAACGTATATACCTATAGCGCAAACTTAGAAAGTTTATTTAAATTTGGCTTAAGGCGACGCACCGCTAAACAATAAATCTCATACGGAGCGCCCCGTACCATTAGAAAAACTGTTTTATTTCCTTCAAATTAAAACTACAAATTATTTAAAAAAATGAACCACAATATTAAAGTGTGTATTAAGACTAATCTTCTAAGAAAATTTAGATGCTTAAATCGGTCTGGTTTGCCTGTAAAATTGAAATCTATGTTTTAAAAGAAGTTACTTTGATATTTTTTTCTCTGTTATAAAAGTTGACAAATCGTGTTTCTGCAACTAGCAAAATGAAGTCAATTAAATGAAAAATCATGTCATCAAATATCAGTTTCATATGTTTTGTAATTGTTGGGAAAAATCAAGAGATCCCCGCCACCTAAATTTCCAATGCGTCGCCTTAATCGTTTGAAAAAAATATTAATTTAAAGTTTGAATGGGAATCAGAAATGCAAAATGGCTCTTAAGGAATTGGGGAAATTAACTTGTTTCTGCTCAGGTCCAGGTCAAGAGGCAACGTCGCAGCAGCACCAGCGGCAGAAGATATGCGTGGGAGGAGAGCACGCAGCAAAAGTCGACCAAGAGTGCTTTATGCGCCTGAGGGAGAAATCGTACGCAATTCAGGTAAGTCAACGAGAGTGTATGAGTTTCTATTACTAATATTAAATATCAGCAAATCGTCAAAAAGAAGCAATAACTAAACAGTATTTGTATTTTTAGCTAAGACTTTTGCGACTGTGCGAAAAGGCGGGCAAAGTCGTGAGCGGAATATAAGTAAGATAAAGTCGAAGTCAAATAAATCGTCTAAAACATTTTGTTTAAACTTACTACCCATTCAGAACGTCTTTTATATGTAAAATGGGCTCAAAAAACCGCACAGCTTTGTTAGACATAACGGCATTTAGAAAAATATGTCGTTACCGAAACTAGCAATAGTTACACATTTACAAAATTGTACATAAATTATGATTCTAAGTCGAGACAAAATTTATGAGAATATATATTTTCTGCAGATTACACACTTCTAGAAGTACTAAAAGAGGAACCGATCCGAGTAACAATCAGAGGCTTACGACGCACCTTCTATCCTCCCATACACCACGCACCGATCGACAACTCCCCGCCAGAGAAGAAGATGCAGTTGGATTGGGTGTAAGGACTACACTGAATTTACTTCACTATAATTTAGTCATCTTTTCTGTACACTACAATGTTTTTCTAACTAAACTTAACTTAAAAGCTATAAATTCAAAGGAGTAGTAGTTTTTTTTTGCATGGTCCGTGGTCACTAGGAGACTGAGGTGTTGGCTCGTCTCGTCTCTCGTTGGTAGCTTGTATACCCTCATTTAAAGTAGATCCGTAAAAGTTGTTTCATTTCAATGTGTAGTGTTCGCGTAAACTTTAGAAAACAGTGTTTTTTTATGTTTACGCTAAATACATTTAAATGAAACACTACGAATTTAGAGGGGAGGCTCTCTATCTCCCTGTGATCACGGACCCTGTTAAATGGTTCGACACTTCAGGAAAAAATTAAATATATATAATAATAAAACGCGAATAATTTCGTGTAATATCGGCGTGAAACAACGGCGTTGCTGTTGTGTTTCGTCCGGTGAGTGAAAGTACCGGAGGCCCATCTCTCACCCCTCCCCCCCTCCCAATTCCTACTCCCTCCTCAAGATCCAACTCTTTTCCAAGGTTGGCAACGCATCTGCGATAACTTTGGTTTTGCGGGTGTCCATGGGCGGCGGTGATTACTTTCCATCAGGTGACCCGCCTGCTCGTTTGCCTCCTTTTAACATAAAAAAAAAAGTATATAAAGTGTTTTATTTCAGCAGGCATATTTTGTATAGTTCATTAATATTTGCCTCAGGGTCTGATACATTAAATATAATAGCTAAGTAAACTTTTAAAAATAATGGCGGCTGCAGTGTCTCCCGTCAAACTTTGTTAAGGAAAGATAAAATTTGTTTATGAGATTGATTATTCATGAACATTCTGCGTCTGTAGATATGGCTACCGAGGGTCTGACTCCCGCCGCAACCTGTGGGTGCTGCCGACCGGCGAGCTGCTGTATTATGTCGCCGCTGTCGCCGTCATGTACGACCGCGACGAGGAGTCGCAGCGGCACTATATAGGACACACGGAGGATATACAATGGTAAGGACTAGAAGCAAAAGTCTGAACTAGGTAGGTGTTCTATCCAGTACCATGTGACTGTATCCATCATGATGACAAGATGTTAGTGTTCACAAAGATATAGGTAGGTATGGAGCTTATAATCTGCATTTCAAAGAGCTACTATACTAGGTACGTCGATAGCCTTGCATTGAGGACTTAGAAAAAACAGCTGCAAAACTATAGAACAGAACAATAAAATTTATTCAGTTTAATTTACAAAAAATTGAGATTGCCACTATACAACTGCATTGTGTAACACATACATAGAACACAACTTCAAGCATAGCGTTCATTTCTTGAACATGATGCAATATCGGATACTCAAACACGACAATAAACATGGTAATAATCCCGTTAATAATATTTATTCTAATGTAAGTGACCATGATAGTTTAAAAACTTATACATGATGCAAAAGTTGCATTCTGCACTTATTTGGTTTTTGTAGACTCATAATACTCACAGTTAACATCGAGTCTGCTAAATATCGGGCTCAGTAGCGTGTCTTGGTAGAGGCCTATGCCCTATGGACTATGTCCAGTGTGCTACGATTGGTTGATGAACGATCGATGAACGATTATACTTCCAGTATGGAGCTCCACCCGTCCCGGGAGCTGGTGGCCAGCGGGCAGCGCGCCGGGCGCGGGCGGCGTGCGCAGGCGCACGTGCGCATCTGGAGCACCGACACGCTGCAGACGCTACACGTCTTCGGCATGGCGGAGTTCGAGGCGGGCGTCGCGGCGGTGGCATTCTCCCAGCTGGTGAGTAGAAAGAAGACGCCACGTAGGTTCGACCATATTGTTCTCATAGCCAGTCAGTTGTAAGTAATTAAAATCTTATCATTGGGTATTGTTATTTGACGACAGAATGGTGGAAGCTACGTGTTGGCAGTGGACGCAGGGCGGGAAAGCATTCTCTCGGTATGGCAGTGGCAATGGGGACATCTACTGGGAAAAGTTGCTGTAAGTATGAGAGTTTACTTATAGGTATTATTTATTCTTGATATATCTCGCAAAGATAGCGTTAGATAGACTTTCTCTCGTCTCATAAAATCTTTATCAAAAGCATGCAAATATATTAACTACATTTAATATTTTATTTGTATAAGAAATATTTGACATATTTTTTTTTGTATAAACGCCTCATGAATTAGACTACGAGTATGTATCTGATAAAATCAGCAAGAGTTGCTTTATGTAAATATTGTAATACTTAATTCAACAGTTGCTATACCGTCTAGACGTGATAGCAATTACACTCGAATACACATCATGAAACTGCATACAAAATGTAAATTTGGCCAAGTTTCGAAGTTGTGTTGAATGCAACCTTGTCTGGGCCACAAGGTTGGTGGTCGCATTAAGATAGCGACTCGATAATGGTGCATAAACCCCCGTGTCAACCTTATCGCGATTCTTGTGTGGCCGTTTGCCTCTGTGAAATGAGAACCTGTAAAAAATGCTAAAAGAAATAAATATTGCTTTAATAAAAGCGACAGATTTAACATTGCTCTACTTTTGGGTATACTAGAGTATGTGAATCAATGTGATTAGGAGATCAACCGTCAACGTCAGCTAAAGCACAATATAAGGAATTGATATAATTATTTATATTGTGGTTAAATAAAGTCCCTAAACAAAATTTATCAGGGTGTTTGACACTTTCAAAATGGCAACTCAATTATCTTTACATTCACTTCTATCGACAACAAAACTAGTGTAGTGTATGTAACTAGAGAATTCAAATCTTTGTATATTACAAAAGAATCCGGTCAATTACGGCCAATTCCCTGAACGACCAATTTGTAAATTCCTACATCGGCCATTTCCTTGTTAGGGCTTTCCCTACTTCAGCCATTTACCTGAAAGATAAATATAATACTTTATATAATACTTTTATATAATACTTTGGTTTGGTAATAAGTTGTCAAACTGCTAGAAGATCATAACATAACTGTAATATAGAGCTCGATAATATCCCTTGTAACGTTAATATGTAGTACGTACACACGTTTGCGGGCAATATTTAGTCTTATAGATATATTAATATAGATTACAAATTTATATTTCCAATTTTAAAAATTATAAATTTATTAATAATCATCAATTTTATACTCACCTACAAAGGAATAAGAATCAAAACAAATTCCATTGTGAAAATGCTACATCTATCGTATCACTATTTCTGCTTAAACAGTTGGCAACTAACCAATATAACAAAATATAAGGTTGCAAAATGATATTTTTATGGTAGACATGCAATGCAAGCGTTATTAGAAGGTGGTGTAGCATAGCGGCATTGTTCTAGCGTGATTCAAGTCTTTGTGGCATTGAGAACTCTATAATTTACTTCAACTTTTTTCACATTCATTGACGTATTAATATAATTGTAGGTATGCATTACGCATATTATTATTCATTTCCATCAGAGTTACTTACTTTACGTATATAATTTTTCGTAAATATTTGAGAACACAAATTAACAACTACATACAAGTAATAACATACAAGTACAGTCAATAACCATCAAATGTAGCGAATGACTTGATTTCAATAATGGCCTTTGCCTATCAGTGGGGTAGGTTATTTACTGTAAAAGTTTTAATGAAAGGCGTCGTCAGTCGCTCGGTTGTCATTGGGTTGGGCGTTGGGCGACGACCCTCGCAATATGCCGCCCGCCTATCTAGTCGTAGCTCGGCGCTACGACAGGCGGCACTGCTACGCTGACTACGACGGTCGCTACAGAGATACGCTACGGCGACGTTTTCTCAATCATCGTGGATTAGATTGTCTGTAGCAGGCAAACTACAAAGTTTTCTTACAATAAATGTTTACAAAAGGTTAACAAAGTAGAAACGTAGTACAGTCGACAGCAAAATTCGATTAGAATATCAATACGAATAAAACCAAAAATTAATTACTAGGTGTGTATGTATACTTTGCGATGTTTCACAATAAAATGACAATAATATATGTCATCAAAAGCAAGTAAATATTCGCTGGTATACTCTTATATTACACTTTTGTTTTAATTAATTATAGGTTTATGTAAAGCAATAATTTGTAAAAACAATTGTGGTTTTTTGTTCCGTTTTCAATTTAAAACGATTCTTTACACCACTGAATCACGCCAAACATACTGTTGTAATAAATAACCCTTGTCTTTCGCAAAATTATTCTTAAAGCTTCATATTTGTCAAGTGCGAGCTTATCGGTCACGCGAGCCGGCGAGGTCACGTGACGCCTTTTGTCCGCGACTGTACTCGCCGCTCTGTATAATTTATTACAGTCCTCCCTCGTCGCATAGATTTTTTATACATAATAAAAGTATTGTACACAACACCCATTAGCATATGAATTGTACAATTTGGTGTCAAGTGATTTCGGTGGAGATTAATAAAACTATTACAATTAGGACTTGTAAAATGAAACCTTTTGTGGGTTATATGTCGGGATATTATTATAAATTTGCGTTGAACTCGTTTGGTCTGCGTCTAGGTGACTATCGTATCCAAGTATTTATTTAATGATACATAAAACATAATACGTCGTAGTCGTTATAAACATATAGTTTACTAGACGTCACCCGCCCGCTTCGCTGTGCGAAAACTTGTATTTTTTTATAGCCTTTCATTTGCACAATCATGGTCTTACTACATACAAATTTTCATCAAGATCGGTCAAGCCGTTCTTGAGTTATAAGAGGACATACAGACAGACTGACAGACAGACAGACAAAATGTTCAAAAATCATAGAGTTGGTGTCAGTGAGTCATAAAACGAATATTTATCCCTAAATTTGTCAGAAAAATTGCACGTATGACAGAGCCTACAGATTTATATAGTAGTATATAGTTAGGCAATACACATAACAAACATATAAAGTAAAATATTAGACAAATAATTTATTTTTTTAATTTAATTTAGCTACGTCGATATCTATTTATGGGCCACGAATGCGATCATCTTTATATCTTATTTGAATTTAGGGAAGGGGATAGCATCACTCAAACGTGTCTCCATCGCCTCACAAATTTTTCGGTTCGGCGTTCGGTTCGGAATCGATTAAACTATGTCCTGTTTTCTTAAAGACCCTTCAAGAGGAGCTGACGGGAGCCGCCTTCCACCCGCTGGACGACAACTTGCTCATCACCCACGGAAAGGGCCATCTGGCCTTCTGGAACCGCAGGAAAGATGGCTTCTTCGAACGCACGGATATCATCAAACAGGTGGGTCACTACTACAGCTTAACCATAGGATTAGATAGAAGAATAGTGTTAAAGTTAAGCCTTGATCAAGTAAATAAGTACTTAATTGAGTATGGATAAGGGTAAATAAAAAAAATGTTGAATGTAATTTATTGCTTAGGCCGCGTCCTCGGAGTCTGTGGTAAGCGGGGCGGGAGCGGTGGCAGGGCGGAGAGAGGTAATGCCTATCGTCAACGGCAGCGGGCGGCAACATCGCTCAAAAATACTGCAGTGAAAAAAAAAACTTGAAAAATTTGTCAGTCGCCCGCCACTCGTGTACCCGCTCTCTTGTCGCACTGCTCCCGCTGTCGGTCGTCAAGAGTGGTCCCTTGTCAGTATATGCGTAGAGTGTCGTCTCCGCTACCGCCCCGCTCACCACAGACTTCGAAGATGCAGCCTTACAAATTACAAGAATAACTCTATCCTACTTAAGGCAGAATATAGAAGGACCTGACCTGGGTCCTAATTCTACCCTAAGACTACAATGTTTCACAATTTGTCCTGGTCACAAAGCTAGAGCACCTGAAGGTTCTCTGTTCCTCCCTCCATAGTTAGCTACGGTAAGTTTCATTTTCTATTGGATTACCGTCTAGCTAGCTAATAAGATTAACCAATTATGTAAGCCAATATTGTAGGCATTGGTTGTAATCTGTTTGCGTACTTAGAGAAACAAATAAATAGCCATTAACGCGCATCAACTGTTGTCGGCAGCCGTCCCGCACGCACGTGACTGCGCTGCAGTTCGAGCAAGATGGCGACGTGGTGACGGCAGACAGCGACGGGTTCATCACCATCTACAGTGTGGATAGCGACGGTGCCTACTTTGTGCGAATGGAGTTTGAGGTACATAGTTTTATCTAAATAGTTTTTATTGCAGGGAATACTTGCACCTGATGACCCAGGTGACCTATCATAGGCGACGATAGCTGAAGAGAAAGACGATGAGTTTCAAAGTTAAAGTATACAGGGTCTAACAAAATCAATAAGCGAACGTATAAGGGCGGTATCTATACATCATTCTGAATACAATGACAAAATATGGGCTCCAGTTTTATGAGATTTTTCAAAGTTATGTTTTCTAACAAACTAAATCAATTAAAATAATGTATGCTGTATCTTTACTAACACGCACGCAAGCGTCAATAAAAAGATAGTGCACAGATACACGCACACAATTGAAAAACCATTGTATGACATTCATACACACACGGCTTTCTTTGTGTGCGTGTAGTACAGCTGTTCAGGTTTGGAAAGGGTGTATTTTTTGGTGAATTATGATAATCTGTTTTTGATTATCTCGGTAACGAGCCTGTAGTTTTGGACCAAATTTGGTAAGCATGCTCAGTGTGATGTATAGATGCTCCCCTTAAACGTTCGCTTATTGATATTGTTAGACCCTATATATGGAAAAAGGAAAAGAAATCCGTGGCACCGAACCACACTTCCTTTGCATGTGATGGGAAGAAAAAGAATTTTAGTGGGTATGCCTTATCTCGACTCCCTGTTGAGAACTTCGGACCTGGATAAAGAGGCGAAAGCTGGGAGGAGAGTCATCTAGTATCCGTAATATTAATTAATTTTTGTATAAAAAAAGGGTTAAATGACAAATTAATGTTTAATTCGTAAATATTTAAAAGGTTTTTGTCTTCTTAAGGCGTGGTAGGTGAGATAAGCTACCTATAAAACACGTATAAGAAGTGTTTAGCTACCTTATTGTACTTAAATATAAAAATCTTCCAAATATGCCAAATACTATTCAACATTAAAAGGTACCAAAAGATCGCACTACAATAAAAATATTGTCTTTCAGGCACATATAAAAGGAATCAGCTCCTTAGTGATGCTCTCCGAGGGTACCTTGATATCGGGCGGCGAAAAAGATAGGAAAATTGCAGCTTGGGACTCGCTACAAAACTACAAGAGAATAACCGAGACTAAGGTAAGTGAGACATATACAGATATATTTTTTCTGTATCAATTATTGCGTCTAAAGGTGAGTCCAAACTATATGACAAAACATGTCACATAGCATAGTTATGTAGCATGTTACTTAATGTGAACTCACTTTTAGACAGCTGATCCAATTCCAAGAGTGATATCTGCAAAAAAAAACTGTAATAAAACCTTTTGGAAAAATAAGACATCATTTTACAAACCTAATAATACATTGGATAGGGCTCCGTACGTTTCAAAGTTGAAGAACCTTTGGAAAGTGTTCTACACTACAGACAATCACACAGAGACTGGTAATAAAAACGTTGAAATTGGGCTTAATTCAAAATTGCTTTATTTTCTTCATGCTCTCATTTCAGCTCCCTGAATCTGCTGGTGGAGTCAGAACCATCTACCCACAGAGACCTGGCAGGAATGACGGCAACTTGTACGTTGGTACCACGCGCAATAACATCATGGAAGGATCGTTGCAAAGGCGATTCAACCAGGTCAGCTTTCTCTTAATCTTTAGGTGTCATGCGTCCGTGGGTTGCGTGCGCGGTAAAAAAAAGTTATTTCATAACATTTATATATCATCACCAGAATTTGAGGGGGTGACTGCTGAGCTAATAAAGAATACTGGGCATATATTATACAAAGCTAACCATTGTCAAGCCAAGTTGTAAGTAATGCAATACGACAAAAACAAAACGAACCTACATCTAATGGCCCGTTACTGCTCCGTTTAGAAAAATAATTGTGCCCGTGTAAGTTACAAGATAAAATTTTACTAGAAAAAAACAACCAGCCTCAGGAAACTCGAGAGGGAATCGAACCCACGACCTTTGGATTACCGGTCCAATGCTCTGACCGCGGAGCTAACGAATCAAAATAATATGAACCCTTATAATTAGCTAACCTAACAACATCTTATAGTGACCATATCAATATGAAAAATCTTTTATGTTTTAAATAAATAGTCTATAGCACTAAACAATCTAATTTATTTACTTTTCACTTCTATTTTTTTTATATTAACGGATAAGCATAGTGCCTTGATCTCACCTGATGTTAAGTGATGATAAGGCCAATGATGGAAGCGCACTTCACCCAGGACCCCCAACTAGTAAGGCACTGGCTATCTTATCTCTAGCTGCCGGAACACAATAATGCTACAAACATTGATGTTATGGCGACATATTTAGATAAGATGGTGGTAGCTAGCCAGGCGGACAAACAAGCCCTACCACCAACCAAACCGAGTACACAAACATGTACCCCCGCTGGGAATCGAACCCGGGACCTCTGGGTCTAAACCAGAGGTCTCAGCCACTAGACCACAGAGGAAGTAAATTATTATTATTATTATCTATTGATTGTGTGTCATCTTTGCAGGTGATATTCGGGCACCACAAGCAACTTATGGGCTTGGCAGTCCATCCTGACGACGAGATGTTTGCAACAGCGGGCCACGATAAAAACATTGCATTGTGGAAAGGGCACAAATTGGTGTTTGCTACGCAGGTAAATAATGGTGATTAAAGGTAGATTGATGAAAAAAATCACAGATTGAGTCAGATAAAATCACGTAGCCTGCGTAAATATGTAAATAGCATTTTTTATTGTGATATAATAGCGGTTGACTTGATAGAAATTTCACACGCCCAACGATTATTTTTTACCTGTACATGTACCTAGGACCTACTGTATTATTTTTTAGCTTTTAGTACAATTTTCAATAAAACCGTTTAAGTAGGTAACTTATAAAAATTAGTACTCATTTTTTTATTTTATAGTTTTTAGTTTTTAATTTTTCATTTTATTTTCATAAAGAACTATTCTACTAATCAAGCCCTTTCATTTGATACCCGTATTGAGGAAGTTTATGTAACCCGCCATTATGTAACGGCAGCTATCTTGGATTTACAATAATACCGAATATATTGAATTATATTGTTATCAGAACTAAAGATGTGTAGGTACTACCCAATTTCAGATCAAGCCGTCAACACGAAGGGGGTCAAATTTCAATTACTAGATTTGACCCAAACAAATAAACAAATAAATATACAGGGCAAGCTAAATAAAACCGTTTAAAATCACAGATTGAGTCAGATAAATAAAATCATGCAAATTTTTACTTTTTATTTTCAAGTGCTAATTGCTGCACTGAAGCTATTAGCACTCGAAAAATCAAGAAGCAGTGACAAAATTCAGCGCTTACGTCAGCCTTCCTCCCGGTAGCATAGCGGTCAGTGCAGCCGCCCGTATTGCGGAAGACCCAGGTTCGATTCCTGGCTGGGTCGAGTAGGCGTTTAATTTTTTTACTGTATTTTATAAATATTTAAAATCATGCAGTTGATTAAAAAAATGGGTAGGTAATAAGCTTGCCCCGCTAATTACTCAGTATTGGCGCTATACCACACTACTAAATTAAATAACTATTTTTTTTATACTTAGCACGTCAAATGATTCCATACCACCTGATGTTAACTGGAAATGGAGTCCAGACGCGAAGACAACAGAACTGGTTTGATAGAGATTAACATCAACTATGATTAAGCCTATGTCCAGCAGTGGACGTGTGCAGGCTGATGATGATGATGATGAACATCAGCTAATTTTGAATAGGGTAACGACACGAGTGTTTGACACTTTAAGCCCAGTCTTCGACACAACTTTCGTCGCCTAAAAATAACATAGATGTTTTTTTCTTTTAGTTGATGGCTTCGTGCGATTGGCACATTTAGCCAGTGTCAAAGTAATTTTCTTACAAGTAATACATAAATAAACAATATTTCCTTCTTCCTCCAGTAATGATGATGAATGTGAAATGAGAAGTGAGAAATGATATACCCCCCAACCCCTCGAGTATCTCAGTAAAGATGTGGGGCTTTACTAAGTCCTCACGCGAATTGAAAAGTGACGTTGCACAGTTTTGTTTCATTTGCCAACACTCATGCACACTCACGAACTCTTAACGGTTAATAATCCACCATTATTTCACATTAATAGTATTTGACATAACACAAATTTTAGAAAATAAAACAAAACCGCAGACATGACCCTTCACTTTCCCGCCAAGAAGTCCTAACATAGATTATATTATCATTGAAATTTTACGGGATGATGACAACCGGAAAGTTGGTGTTCAGTATTCAATTGTTGATAAAGAATAAAACCAGTTGTTAACCCCTATTTTTAATGTTTAAAGAAAAATCAAATTTATGAGCTGGATAAGAGTAGCCGCAGATCGTGCTCGGTGGCGTGCACTTGGAGAGGCCTATGTCCAGCAGTGGACTAGTATAGGCTGATGATGATGATGATGATGAAAGGAAAACCATCATCGATCACTCGTTCCTGTCGAAGACAAGTGCCACTACCTAGCTATTTACTTATAGATATGCCAAATTTTCGTCCCGTGCGTGTAATATGCTAAAAAGTGGTCACCTTTTAAGCCATTTATTAGTGAAATATGCAAAAAGTGGTCACCTCTTAAGCCATTTAGTTTAGTTTAGTTAAATGATAGTTAGTAAAATTAACAATTTAATTAATAATTTAATTATTAATTAATTTACTCCTTTACACCTCGTTTAAATATCGACGTTGTAGAAAGCAACGGTTTTTATGGGAACAACACTCACTTCATTCAGCCTATACCTACCTTTATCAGCTCCGGTGTTTTTTTTTAATTTGATTTATTTTGGGACTTTTATCACAACATGATAATGCCAGTTCCATCCATCATACCTATCTTATTTCTATACTTTAAAGAATATAGGTGCTCAGTTGCGTGCACTAATAGAAGCCTATGCCTCCTAATTTATCTACGAACCTATACTATGAACATAGGTACAGTACAGTACATCACCGCTACATACGACTTTAAAGTTTATACTGACACCCCCCACCAACCGTTAGGTCATAAAGTTAGGTGTCAGACATCCTTGCGCAAGCACAAGGGACCATTTGCGTCAGGTCATAATGCCAGATCAGGACGCGCCGAAAAAGCCGAAGCGCATTCTTCATCCGGTACAGTACAGTACAGTAGGACATATACTACGGACATAGGTCCATCAGTGGACTAGTATAGGCTGATGATGATGACGTCTAAAGGTATACCTTTACCAAAAACTATATTTATGGTATACTTACCAAAAATATATTTTTTGCGCTGGCGGCATCCGACCGGCTAGTAGTTCGTGATACATAAGTGCATTCTTAGCTCCGGTGTTAAGGTGGTGCTTTTTCCAGGTGGGTTACGAGTGCGTGTCGCTGGCGTGGCACCCGAGTGGGGGAGCGCTTGCGGCGGGCAGCACGGAGGGCCACCTGGTGGTGCTGAATGCGGACGCCGGCGCGCACGTGGCGACCCTGCGCGTCTGCGGCAGCCCGCTCAACTGCCTTTTGTACAACTCTGGTACGTGATTGAGGATTGATCCCGAACAGCGAACTGCCGACAAGCGAAGATACGTGGTAGTGTAGGAGTAGGAGTAGTGCTAGTGTTTGTATGACCCTGGTGCCCAATCAGAAGAGTTAACATTAAAAGTCAAACGACAGGTTAAGTTTACGAGTGAGTCTCGCTGTGGACTTCATAGTGGGAAAATAACAACAAATTAGGCATTTCTTTTAAGTTGTACATACGTACTGAAAAGACTATGTTTACCCTAATAACAATCCATAAAATATATTGGCAATGTAGTATTACACTTCAATAACTTTTAATAAAGGAGAAGTAATTAACATCTTCGTAAAGTAGGGATTAATAGATATTGACAGGTTTGAAAAGTACCGTTTAATTGTGTAAAACAACGATATTGATGTTATTTTCCCGTAAACACTAAGATATTACAATATTAATAGGTATTAATTTTTACCTTATTATTAATACCTTTAACTCAGAACGGACAAACATTTCAACAAAGCTGTCATAGTAAATGTTGTTCCATTTGAAAAGACCTATCCAACGACATATATATATGTCTTTGCTTTTGAAGGGTGTACCAATCTGCCCATTGTCCTTTGTCACAGCTGGCGACGTCCTAGCAATAGGTTCACAGAACGGCAGCATCTACCTGTTCCGTGTGTCCCGAGACGGCTTCTCCTACAAGAAGTCGAACAAAATCCGGGGGGCGCAACCCCTCATGCAGCTCGACTGGAGTCTTGACGGCAACTACCTGCAGTCCGTCACCGCAGACTACGACCTTGCCTTCTGTAAGTATGCCTATCTTTGTTTAAAAATTGTTGACATTAGTTTTCCAAACTTTTTTAGGACTTTAACAATTTTTTAGGAAGTGTCCTTCTATGATATGGTATTTCCAATTTTTTGACGTTGTAAAAGAAAGGTAAAAAGGCAAGCCCTTGCTGAGTTTGTTGCCGGTTCTTATAAGTACAAGGTCACCCGCCCTGTGTAGACTTACGAACCGATGGCATAGTGACATTCATAAGTGCTACTCGTAGCCTTAACTGAATTAATGTTATGGAATTTTGAATATTTCCTTTATGAGTCATTTCGTATGCTGAATGCATACGAGTAATGGACTTTGGTGTGCTTCAAATGTGTTATATTATAGTGCTCTCTAACAGTATACAATATTATTTTTTCAGGGGACATTAAGGCTTTATCGCCAGAAAAGAGTCCTATCGCTATGAAAGACGTGAAATGGTCAACGTACAACTCTACAGTCGGATTCCTCGTGTCAGGTAAGGTTTTAATAAAAGCTTTAGATATACAAACCGAGCCATGTTTTTAATTTAATTTACTATTTTGCATTAACTTTGCTATAAATACCTGTTGATCATTATTTTCCTTCGAATCCTTTTGGGGTTGGCGCAAGATGTTTTCTATTTCCATTCTCCTCGATCAGCCGTCATCTGAAAAACTCCTTTTTTACCATATTATCTTTCACACAAAGAATCCACCTTTTCATTTAATTTTCCTTTTCTTTGAGAAAAAGACTTCAATAAATAACGTTGGCTATTATCGTATTAAACTAGCATTTGAAAATTTCGCCAATGGAACTAAAGTCTCAATAGCTCAGTTGGAAGTCAGAAGTCAGTCGGAAGGACGTCACAATTGCAAAATGTTGGGGATTCGAATCCCACCTGAAGCAAGTATTCTTTATAATTATTCATAAACACTTTCTTCTTCCTCTAGGAATGTGGAACAACAGGTTCTACCCTATGACAACATTGATATCCACAGCTAGTCGATCGGCAGCCCATGATCTGCTTGTGAGCGGTGATACAGATGGGTATCTCCGGTTGTTCAGGTGAGTCTAGTTGTTATTCTATATTTTAAACATAATATTAGTTTTCTCGGCATTATTGTATATTTTAAAGTTTATGTCGTGTTTCTCAGCCGATTTGGATCGTTTTGAGTTTTTCTTTTTACTATCAATAAAATATATATTAAATGATCAAGCAAGCGTCTTCCAGTCCTGTACTGAGTTTTCCGAGGCGTTCGAATCGGAACCAATGCGATCAATTGAATAAGTGTCGCTCCTTCCAGATACCCATGCGCAAGCCCCAAGTCAGAATACAACGAGATGAAGGTCTACACGGGCGGGGTATACAGCGCCCGGTTCCTGTTCAACGACCGGTGCATGGTGAGCACCGGCGGCGGCGACGCGGCGCTCATGCTGTGGGAGCTGGTGGACGACTAGCGGGGCGGGCCGGGGCGCCCCCTCGCGACCGCCCGCCGTCGTGCTGGCGCCCCCCCACGCCCTCGCCCCCGCCCCCATTCCGCGCGCCCCCCACCTTCCGCGTGCTAGACTTCGACGAGCTCGATTGAGAATTTTAACCAAAAGGCGGGACCCCACTTCGACATGACCACATGTCTTTTAAGAAGTTGTTGTAAACAACACTTATCTGCACTGTATTGAATGACACAATACATTAAATGACACAGCCTGATACCCGACAGATGGGGTGGCTTTCTTTCTATGAGACACGATAATGAGAAGCATAACATAAAGTTTATGACCTATGTCGTTTATTCGTGACCGTCGCACCCGGTACTGTCTACACTGGATGTCTTCCAGTATGCTGTTGCATGATGCAGTTACCAACACAGCACCAACAATCAACATGCAGTTACATATTTAGGCAATGACACTCCGTGTATATGAAAATATATTTACGTACACAACACAGTTGAGAGCACATAATGAGTAACACATTAGAGCAAGTGGATTTTAGCTAAATGTGTTTTCTTGTTGTAAAATTTTATTCGCAAAATGCGACACCAATTGTAATTGTAGCCTATTCTTTGTCACACTGAAATAAATTAGGGTCTTCAGTGAAGATTAGTATAAAAGTGACATTAAAAATGTTTCAACAATTCACTGAGATTAATTAAGAAAAATTGCTGGTTTACATAATAAAGAACAAGGATTTTAAACAAGAAGACAGTTATTGTCAAGTTTTTCTATTAAAATAAAGTTTGCGATAAAGTTACATAGAATTTTTCGTAGAATAATGGATACAAAAGATACCTAAGTAATATAATATTTAGAAACACGTCAATGTGTCAGGTTAAATCCTAAAAAATAAAGTTCTCATGTAAACAGAAATTTTAAAAGATGATTCTACTACTTCGTGGATAACTGCCAAGTTAAAATTAATGTATCTAATGGATATAGGTACTTAGCAGATATAAAAGGAGTATCTGTATAACTTGACTTTTAATGGATGTAATCTTATTCTTTTCCATACAAGGTACAGGTAGACATTTGCCGCACATGAGAACTTAATCGTTTTTTATGTGTTTTAATTTTTAACTAGAATTACCAAGTTCTACGTAACATTTTAGTATGAAATTAATATACATCATACCTAATGCATAAGCATTTAGATGCTTTTAAGGTCCAAAATGCGTTATCGTCATTCATCAAATCTACAATAAAACCTTCATCGTAAAATAACATTTGTGTGAAAATTACACCAACATTGTTTTTGCGTTTTTCGTATTCTTTAAAGGAGAACAAAACGATGAAATTGTTTAATCTACAAGACAATTAAAAAATAATCATATTTAAACTTAAGTGTCCTTAATTAGGGGTTTACATTAATCACTGCCATTTGTTAACATGCGTAAAAGTTTAATATGTAGTGCCTTTATAGAGATATTCACGCTATGAAGAGATTAATTTAGCATACAGCAACATATTTTAATTCTATTGTATAATAAATAATATATATCAAAGAAAATTATAAAGGTAGGTATTAATTATTGTGATTGGTATTATTGGTGCTGAATTAAAGAGTAATGAATGAGTTAACTTGCATTGACACGAATTAGGTATCAGTTTTAGGTAATCGTGGAATGGCCTGCATATCAAGGTATATGTATATTGTTTAATTATAAATTATAATGTCTGCAACCAAAATATGGAATAACACTGGATCTCACACACTTTGAACCGGTACACAGCAATGCTGCAAACACTGCTGCTTGGCATCAGAAATGTATAAGAGGGTAATAGGTAACCAAACAGACAGATTCCATATAGGCTTGGCAATGTAGGCCGGATTCATAATTTTAATTTTATAAAGTAATCTGGTATGTATTGTATTATTTTTGAATTATCAAATAGTTTTTGTTTTATTAATTAAGTAAGTACATAATTACATTATTAAGAATTTTAATGCATATTGTACCAATGAATTTTAAATAATGTATTATGGCGTGTTAGTGCAAATTGCGTCTGTTACATTGCTGTTTTATATATAATAATACAATGAATAACGTATATTTACCTGTTTGTAAAAGATTTTTCTACAGATAATTATTAAATTGTCTAAACTACCTACATAACTGTCCTTAAAACCTACTTACTTGACGTGACTTCACTTGCGAGCTTGCGACATAGTACCTACACACACAGATATATAAAATGTGTAATGCGTAATATAGATACCTTTTTTCAAATATTAATCATTTCCGTGGTTCTGGTGTAAAGGCCAACAGAAGGTAAAATGCCCTACATAAAATAAAATATTTATAATAAATCCCGAAAAATGTTGACGACCTCCTTGGTCGAGTGGCTTGCACACCGGTTTTCATGGTGTCGCCATCTCTGAGGTCTCGGGTTCGATTCCCGTCGGATCAATTTAGAAATACCTGTTTTTCTAAATTGTTTCGGGTCTGGGTGTTCCTATGTATAATAAGTATGTATTTAAGTAACTATATTAAGTATGTTAATCCGTTGTCTAGTTAACCCATTTCTCAAGTTTCTTAAAGCTGACGCATTAGAAATTTACGTGGCGGGGATCTTGATTTTTCCCAACAATTACAAAACATATAAAAGTGATATTTGATGACATGATTTTTCATTTAATTGACTTTATTTTGCTAGTTGCAGTAACACGATTTGTAAATTTTTATTACAGAGAAAAAAATATCAAAGTAACCTCTTTTAAAACATAGATTTGCATTTTACAGGCTAACCAGACCGATTTAAGCATCTAAATTTTCTTAGTAGATTAGTCTTAACACACACTTCAATATTGTAGTTAATTTTTTTTAATAATTTGTAGTTTTAATTTGAAGGAAAAAAAACAGTTTTTCTTATAGTACGGGGCAAACGCTCCGTATGAGATTTATTGTTTAGCGGTGCGTCGCCTTAAGCAAGATTTTCTTGGGGCTAGATAATTGGTGTGAGTGTGGGAAACATTTATTTATTATTATTTAATGTTTTTCTTCCAGTATGGTAAACATAACCATAATATTTATTAAATCCATTTAAATTGTTATGTTTATGTAGGTATCTGGTACACACACACACACGCCTGCACATTAACTAGCAAATTTCCTCAATACACTTTGAACTTTAATACTCGGGTATATGGTTGAAAATGTATTGAAGAAATTTGACAGTTTTAGATTTAAGTTAATGTCAGGCGTCTGTACCTACCTCTAAACAGTTAAGTATCAAAATAGCTAATGAGAAAGCAATATTACCTAGATGTTAAGCTATGAATAAGATATATTTATGTGTTTTTTTTTCTTTTATCGTAAGATATATTAAAAAATGTTTATGTAGGTGAACTATTTGTAAAACTCTTCACTCAATTTGTTTCCATCACTAAGTACTTACGATAGAATATTACTACGTAAACACGTTTTACATTTTTGAACACATTTCTACTTAGCTGTAGCAGTCGTTGTAGATAAGGAACAAAATAAAGATTTACAATAGTCAGTTAAAAAAAAAATAAAGAAGTTTGATATGTATTTATAAAGATGGAAATTACATCAGTATTTATATTTAATATAAATAGTTTGGCAGGTACCTATACTATACTTACCCACCTCGTTTACATGTTTCACCATTTACTTACAAGCGTAACATAAAAATGTTTCAAAGGTGTCATTCCATAACTAGGTACCTACCTAAGTACTTCTCTGAAAAAATGACATAATATTGGTTTTATGTAGGTATTTTTTAATTGGAAAATAACTCTAAAGGTATTATCAATGATCTCTTTATGAAAATAAACTTAAATAAATATAAAAATTGTATATTTTATTTGCTGTTGGTTTATTTACCCCCTTCGAAAGAGACGACGTTATTCTCAATAGATGGCTCAGTGCAAACGCTTTTGAAAATACGTTTCATTTCCAATCTCAGAATGATTTCATTTGATTAGATGGGTGCCTTGAGCGCATTTTTTACCAGTAAGGTTTTGCCCTAATCGCATTTCGCCACGATCATGTTTTGTCATATATATTTTATCTTATAGGTCATTTGCCTTCAAGCAAGGTGATTTAATCGCTTTTTAGTCTAAACGAATTTGTCTAACAGCATATTGTCATAAACGCTTTTTGCCTCATACTGTAAATTGAGAGATTTTTTTTTTCTCTCTTTAAGTATATGTAAAAATAAAATGTTTAATAAAGTTAGGTTAGGTAAGATTACAGTAAACGATATAATATATAAGTATGTTTTTTCCAACATGTTTTATTTGTTATTTATTACAGGACACTGTTGTTAAGTGCGTTAGGTACCACTTTAACATTAAAAAGTAGTAGTGAAACAAAACTAATAACTTAAAAAATATGACATATATATAGGAGACATAACATAACATTACTTCAACAAAATAATGTAGCTAAGTAAGCTTATTTTATAAGTGGAAAGTGTAACTTAAACAAACCTTAGTACTTAAGAGATGCTAACTTTAAGCTAACTAAAGTTTGTAAAATGTTTGTTTACGGATTAATGCGACAACAAAAATTAAAATTTTAAAAAATGCGTTTATGTCTAAATACGACGAAAAAAACTGAGAGTATAAAAATATCAGACTAATATAAAAAGCTAGTATACTTAAAGCATATATGACAAAACACGATCGTGGCAAAATGCGATTATGGCAAAAACCTTACTGGTACAAAATGCGTTCGAGGCACCCATCTAACAAACCTCAGGATAGTAATATTGTGGTACCTATTCTAATGCAAAAAGCCTAAGCGCCATAATTATACCCAATGCTGATAAATAGGTAGATTAGATACGTTAAATGCATACAAAACAACCGCAAAAAATGGTTCGTAATTTTTCGTTCGAATTTTGAACACAGCGGAAGCACATAATTATCCTATTTATTTTGTTCTAGGTACTCATTTTTCATTTAAACTATTTTTTTTTCAATATATTTCAAATGATGTAAAAGTGATAGCGTAATTAAAGCAATTAGAACGATATATCTATCTATACAGTTATTATTTTTTATTTGAAATAATTTTTCTAATGAAAATTAGGTAGGTATTACGTGATGGCAGTTACCTAATTATAAAAATGGGATTTTGTAACCGGTACTGTCAACAGACACAACTGACTGTGTCCTTCTTCGAGAGCTTCGTTCAATTCGAAAGCGATCACGAAGGTTAAGGAAACCTTCTTGAAAGCGACTGACTGAGGCAAAAACCAAAAGGATACTAGGTATAATAAATATTACTCTGTGAATACTAGGTACCTACCTACTGCCTTTTTGCTCGGGGCGCTAGCGTTAATAGATAGCTTATAAATAGGTAGGTATCTACCTTTTTTGCTACATAATGGCTACATAATATCAATCATTGCATCATTGTATGTACCTATGTATCGTAACCACAGCAACTGTTTAAAATTCATGAACTTTATGCCTAATTGCACAGAAATCAAAATCAACTAAATAATTTTTTTTTGATTTTAGTATAATTTTTTAAGCGTAGAAAATATGGGTTCACTACACCAAATCAAATCACGTTACACTTCAACTATGACAACTCATAAATTATTACTTTCATCGGTAGTTCAGTTCTCAAAATGTTTGATATGACGAAAAATATTACTTCCATGCATCGTTTTACCTAAACACTTTAAATTTTAAGTATATTTTCTCTTCGCTGCAATTCATCCCGAGTTGGCCCGAGGAATATTTTTATATAATCAATGTTCAATATATCAGGCGCTTTGTCTTTTTTCAAATCGTAATTTGTTCGCAACAATATTTGTGTACAATAATCATTAGCTTGCCTAATTCTTAACTGATCTTTAAATATTTGTAAAAATATTAAGATCGGATGTTGATGACGTAGTTGTCGACATTGAATAGGGCTCCTTTGGCTTATAAAGTAAAACTAGATAGTGTTGATTGATTTCGGCGAGCTGGATTGAGCCACGATAGCATAGTAGGCAGTGCACCTGACCCGGCATGTCATGGGGTGCGGGTTCGAATCCCGCTCGTGGATTTTCAACACTTTGTCTTTTATCGACTTGAAATTAAACCCCTATACTCCGGTCTGCGGTCCCTTGAAGAAGTGAAAAAATCAAACCTCTAAGTTAACGCAAAGAAAAAAAGATACGGTCGTTTATGTCGCAAAAAACGTATATTTCGACACTCTCAAGGGAATCAAAATTCATAGGGCACTTGCCATTGACCTAGAACTATGAAGTTTGGCAAGTAATATCGTCTTATATACAGAGAAAAGTTTGAAAACTATACTATATTTAATTAAATTACAAAAAAACAGGGTCTTTATGCAAGGAACGGGGGTCCAAATTTTGAAGTAAGTTAACCGTGTCATGTGGGGTATCGTATGAAAGGGCTTCATTTGCACAAGCTTAAACAGATTTTTAATTATTTTTATGATGTATAGTTTTCGATTTATGACGAAGAATGAAAAAAGAAATACTTTTTCCCTCTTTTATAAGTATAGGCACCTAATAACTTTGGTGTATGTAGTACCCAACAGTTTGCACTGTTAAGCGTACTACCTACTTAGTCCTTTTTTTAAATTTTGTATTTTTGGACGGAACCCTCGGTGAGCGCGTCCGACTCGCACTTGTCCGGTTTTTATCAATAAAAAGCCCATCCATGTGAGCTAGAATTGGTAAAATGTTTCTAACGCAAAACAACGTACTAATAGATAACTCTGTATAAGTGATTTTGGTCCGTTTTGGAACTTTCTGTACAAACTGTCATATGTACCCTACTTAGGGGATCATTTTCCAAAGTTCCTGAAACACTTCATAATTTCCAACCAGGCCAAATACTGTTTATGGAATGACAGATTTCTATAGAAACTTATTTCACCTCTTTAGGGGAGGTATTTCAAAAAATGCAAAACATGTCATTCTTTAATTGTATTAAAAAATCTATTTAGGGTACCTATCGAATGAATTATTCATTTTTATAGTTATTACTTTAAAAAGCAAAAAAGTTATTCCCATTTTTACTCCTTTAAAGGAAAAAAAACAAAATTCCTGAGACATGTCATTCTTTATTTCTATTCAAAAAGCCTTTTCATATATTTTACTTCTTAACTGACGAACTTTCATACAAACTTTCACCCCCTATTTGACCCCCATAAGGTACGATTTCCGTAAAAACCTTTCTTAGTGGCTGGTTAAGTCACTCAATTAAACTACAGTCCATGTTTTTGGCTTGACAGGCAACGGTGAATCAGTCAGTCAGGCAGGACCGTTTATGAACATGCAGCCTGAAAATAAAAACGTCTACTTACGTGAAAGGAGAATGGGCAAAATATTATGAACTTTGGTCTACCTACTCAGCACTAACGCCATCTATATAAAAAGATTACATGTTATTAAACTATTATCACAGTTTAGCAAGCATACAGTTGCGCATCGAAGGTACTTTCGCAGAGCAAGGGAGGGGAACCCGAGGGGAAGCGGGCGCTGCGGCGAGTGTACCACAAACAAGCGCAGTTTGTGGTAGCTACCGTGAAGTGCAGCCACGTGCGCGTACTGCGTATTTTAAACGTTTTTTGAATTTACGTTCAGTGATTCCTATTGAATATAATGGTGCATACACGTTGTTCTGTATACGGTTGTAAGTCGACGTCGAAACACAACAAGAGTTTAAAATTTCTTAGATTTAGATGACTAAATAGTTTCTTTTTTCTTTTTTTTTTATTTATTTTGCCAACTTCTCATTGATTGATTGAACGTTTTTATGACTATTAACTAATACAATTACAAATATCAAATTCTAATTCATCACAAACACTACAATTTTCAATTGTTTTTATTTCGTATATCTACAACAGCCTCCATATATTTTATTAGGCTATTTCTGTGTTTTTATTCTCAATTATCAATTGAATCGAATTTTTGTTAACGAGACTATCTATCTTTTGCTTTAATTTTTGTTTCGCCTTAGATGTAAGATAGTATCGTTAGCATCTGTATCACAGTTGCACAACGGGCTCTCCTTACTAAATATGTAGTTACTTCGTAACTCTAACTTCAACCTAGCGGGTTTTTCTAGTGTAGGTAAGTATATGTATTCTTTACGGCGCAAGCTCTTGTGCAAAGTGTAATCATTATGTTTACAACTTATTGTAGTAGTTGGGACGTCGGATACAGAAGGAGTAGGTATTTGTCTAATATCCAACTGTTATGATTTATTTAAACCAACAGAAAAACAGGAGGTTTTATATTCACCTATTTTTAGGGTTTATATTTAAGATTTAGCTTATTTTGGTTTTTTTCTTCTTTTTTTTAATTTTTTAAGCAATCCGAATGCGAATTCAATATATTGTTTTGATAATATAAAATTTAAATTTAAAAATAAACCTTTACGTTAATTTAGCAGTGCAACATTTGAAAATATGTATATAGTTTATTCTTGATAATAAATTATTATGTTATAAAAATATTAACGATTATTTGATTTCGAATTTTGTGACAACCATTGCATATCGGCGAACGATTGCGTAGATACCTACGCGGGCGGCGGCATCGCCCCACGTCAAAGGCGATGCCCTACTGTATGAAATGGTAATACTGTGCTATTATCGATTAGCGTAAAAGTACTAGGGGCCGACAGAATTTAGAAAAAGAGAAAACAAAAAATAAAAATTCGGTGTTTTACTACATAATATTATAATTGCGGTATTACATGATGCTAGTATCCACAATAACATTATTCAGATGGGCAGCTGGCGGTGTGAAATGGCGACAGCAACAAAAAAAAAAAAAAGAAACAAACAGAAAAAATAAAAAATAAAAGAAACAAACAAACAACGACAAGCAAAAACTGTAACTTGTAAGGAGCGAGCTAGACGTGCGAATGACGACAAAGCAAGCGCGGCGGAACGGACGAATAGGCTTGATGGATTTCATCTGAAAAAGACTCCGGCACCGACCGAGACCGACACAAAAATAAAAAAAATAAAAAAAGATGAATTGTTGGCGGGAAAGTGAAGAGTTATGTTTGCGGTTGTTTTATTTTCTAAAATTTGTGTTATGTCGAATATTAATGTGAAATAATGGTGGATTATTAACCGTTAAGTGTTGAGTGAGTGTGCATGAGTGTTGGCAAATGAAACAAAACAGTGCAACGGCACTTTTCAAATTCTCTCAAGAATTCTGCGTGAGGACTTAGTAAAGCCCCACATCTTTGCTAAGATACTCGAGGGGTTAGGGGGTATATCATTCTCACTTCTCATTTCTATTATCATTCATCATCACCTATATAGTTTATCTACTAATGAATTTAAGAAACTAATGACATGGCAGCATGGTCTATGACCTTAGCCGGTTCCTCAGGGAACAAACTACACTTTAAAAAAATAAAAAAACACAAAATTAAACACACGTGAGTTGACGTGGGTGAGTCGTCCGTTGTAAATGTGATAACTCGAAATTTATGTCGTGTAAAGAAGATTCTCGCTGTGGTCGCTACGCTAGCTTAGCTACGTTACGTTCTCGTCGCTAGATCTGTAAATTTTCTGCATTTGTATCGTAGCGGCAAGTTTCTTTCTACAAAGAATTATCATCTCAGCCAAAAGACGTCCACTGCTGGACAAAGGCCTCCCCCAAGGATATGAGGGGTATTTGCCGTAATCGCCACGCTTGGCAGGCGGGTTGGCGATCGCAGTAGGTTGAGCGTAACCTCAGAGAGATGCTGCTGCCCATCCTCTGGAATGGTCCCTTAGTCGGCTACAAAGAATATAGGTACAAAATTGAAGAAAATCATGACTAAGCCTCGGCCTTGTGGTTGTAAGGGTTGTAGGACGTGTTTGGTTTGCGAAACACAGTACGGTGCTGAAAAACTTAAGCTTTCGTTAGAACTCGACAAAGGAAAAGGTTATGTTTATTGCCCACATTGCAACAAAGCTTGGAAGGGATGGGACATGGACCTGTACAAACAACATCCCCACCACGAAGGGCAGTCAGTCGACTACCCCGGAGTTTATATACTGCTGGATTTCATCAGCGAAGAGGAAGAAAATAAATTAATAGAAAATATTGATGAGATACCCTGGGACATCTCTCAAAGTGGCAGACGAAAACAGAATTTCGGTCCAAAAACTAACTTCAAAAAGAAGAAGATAGCAGTGGGACAGTTCGATGGATTTCCAGCGTTTTCCAAGTACCTACAAGACAGGTTTCATACAGTTGACATATTAAAAAATTACCAAGTGATAGAACAATGTTCGCTTGAGTATGATCCAAGTAAAGGGGCTTCTATAGATCCGCATATAGATGATTGCTGGATATGGGGCGAAAGAATTGTGACTGTAAACTGTTTATCAGATTCTGTGCTCACCATGACGAAATACATTGGGGATAACAAGAAATACAATTTATACTGTGCTGATGACTATGGACCTGTGCTTGATCATAACGGAAAGATCATGTCAACCAATGATGATGATATCACTGCTTTACAAGTATGTAAGCCCAAAGATGTACATGACCATGATGTCATCATTAGGATACCTATGCCAAGGTAAGCATGAATTATACAACCTTATTTTTAGTTTATATGAAAATCAAAACACGGGTCAAATATTTTCATTTAAAGAATCAGTACAAAAAAATAAAATAATATCTTGAAAACTCACGAAGTTACAAGCTTTTTGTGCCATTGTGTTTTTTAGTAGGGTATACTTAATTTGAGATTTTGTAAATATTATTTGGTCAAAATGTAACATGGTATAAAAAATATTGAAATCTGATATGATTCTAATATGATTCTATTACTAATTCTGAACAAACAGTTTCAGGTTTCGTATAAACTAAAAATAACATTGTATAATTTATTTGAGCACATGCAGTAGAAACTAAAAGTTATGTTGTATGCTCAATTTGAATAAAAAACCCAGCCTAGGTTGAAAGTTCTCTAATGTTTTTGTTAATAGAATGGATTGTACGCTAACTTAGTTTAACCCATTGTTGACCGTAAATACCAGACACAATAGAATTTTATTGTTTGGTGCTTACATGTAAGCGCTTGCCCAACGATGGTAGACAGCATTTAACACATAGTCTAAAACCAAAATTAGTCAATATAAAAATTTGTTTAAATTTTAGGTAAATATTTCCAATTATAGTTTCCCTTTTAAATTTGTAATATTTAAATTGAGTAACAGAGAAGCTGCTTGCCTGAAGCTCTTGAATATGTTAATAAAAAAAATGTTATGCTAACTAGCTTTAATTTTTGTTTTTTTTTATTGTGGTGAAATATTAATTTTGAATAGAATTACTACTTATCTATCTCAATTAATAAAACTAATATAAGACTAAGCTAATTCACAATATATGAAAATAAAACAGTTGACTCCTTCAAGTTGAATTTTATAATATTTTTTGTTTAGATTAAATCTTTTACTTATGTATTTTTTTTTCAGGGGTTCTCTTTTAATTATATATGGTGAAGCTAGGTACTATTGGGAACACGCTGTACTTAGAGAAGACATAATTTCCCGCAGAGTATGTATCGCATACAGAGAGTTCACTCCTCCATACATGCCCAACGGTGCCGATGAGGCCAAAGGATATGAAGTTACAGAAAAAGCTAAATTATTCTGGAACCATAAGGACAGACAACAGGAAGAAAACATCAATAATAGTTGACTTAAGTTATTGTGTTAATAATTCAATGGTAACATTTATTTATTTTAGCCAATTATAGCAATGTATTAATGAAGATATATTTAAATTCCCTTTCAACACAGACATAACATGATAGTCTGATAGAAGGTATTATGATAAAGATTAGTTTTATCTTTATGTAGATAATATTAGCTAGTTCTTTTTCTAAAATAAAGATACAATAATGATCCATTCTTGTAAATATAAAATTGTTAGTTACAAGCAACTAAACCTGTGATTGATTGCATTGATAAAGATTACTATCATACATAGTATATTTAAAAAACAAACTGGTCTTCATTTTGTTTTGTCATTAATAAATGGTATGCAAATATTGTATACAATATATAGGGATGAATAAATGATATATTATTAATATTTCAAGTGTACTTTATTAATTACATATTCACTAAACATATACTAATCAAATTATGATAATTACTGTTAAACTATCCAAACTTCTTTTCGATACAATTTATGTAGTTATACAGGTGTGCTCCCGATCCGATCCGAACCCCTCGGAGAATCTAGTAGGGCACGGGGACACGCACTAGTGCGTGATGCCGTTCCCTTTAGAAAACCTCCAAAGGTGATTCGTTTCACACGGCCCTTTAAATTTCTTGCCGCCCGCCCCAAAAAAGCCCGGTGAAGCTGAAAATGCCTTCTGTGGCAATCAGTAAACTCTAAAAAAGCCTTAGCCGAACGAGCCTTACAGTAGTCGCATAATTATGATGTGTAACATTTGATATCTCACCTTAGTAATAAGCAATTTTAACATTTTATTCTGAAAAAAAAATGGGTCAGTTAATAGTATTATATAACCTTCCGGTCCCATGGCACAACTACTATGCTCAACTAGTTGTGCCGTGGACACTTGATTCCCTCCTACACAACTGATTGCTCCATTGGGGAAAAAAAATACCTATGGCCCAACCACAGAACAGCTGTTAAATCTATTCCGTGGGCCCAACTGACGAAAACGCGAATCCTTGCTTGGCCGTGGTGGGTGCTTTTGAGACACAACTGATTGATCCGTGCGTCGGGCGAAAATTAGTTGATTGCTTAACTGTAGAGATGAAACGGATAGTTGTTTGGCCGGATACCGGATATCCGGCGAGCTGTGAGGTCATTACTACAAAAATGTCAAAATATTTTATTGGAATACGATTATTTTGCAGTAAACGTGCAGGTGTAGTGCAGTTTTGTTAGTGGACTACCTATTTGCGTTACTTCTCCGTCCCTGCAACACTACGGCAGCAGCGCTGCTTATCAGAATACTGAAACGTCAAAATTTGCTTATATTGACACACGTGACGCTGCAGTGTAGTTGCAGTTATTTAGTAGAATCGGCCTACTGTTGTCTTATTTCATGTACGTTTTAATGATTTTTTAGAAAAAAAATGCCTATCCGGTATCCGGCCGGATATTGAATTACTATCCGGTATCCGGCCGGATAGTAAATTTGGGCCGGATGTGCCGGATACCGGATAGTTACCGGATATCCGTTTCATCTCTAATTAACTGCTTTGTGTATGTATGTATGTATAAAATAAATGCAGTAGGTAAATACTCATTAGAAGACATGTGACATATCAAAATGACCTTTGATAGTCAAATGACACAATATGTCACAATATAATAATAATATGACATAAATGTTTATATAATTTTTAACGCAATTTTTTTACTTCTTAACTGATCTTTAGTATTTGTAAAAATATTATGATCGGATGTTAATGACGGTAGTTGTTAACATTGAATGGGCGCCTTTGGCTTTCAAAGTAAAAAGTAAATAGTGTTGAATAATTTCGGCGGGCTGGTTAGAACCACGATAGCTCAATTGGAAGAGCACCTGACCCGGTATGTCTGAAGGGTGCAGGTTCAAACCCTGCTCGTGGAAGTTTTTTCAACATTTGTGTTTTTATAATATGTCATGTTCATAGTATCGATTTTAAATTTACAAAATGGCCCGCGCTTGCGCTTCCCCGACTTCCTGTCACACTGTTATTATACCTACTTCCGTCACATTTCACGAAATCACTCCCACAAATTGTATATATAGAAAGCGAGGGGAAAGAGGTTACACATCAAAAAATACGTGTGACAAAAACACTCGACAATGTAATGTTTAATGCATTTATTAAGATAAGTATATTTACAAATGTCGATTTATTATACAAAATACTAAGCTGCTGCAATGCAAAACATATTGATATAAAAGTAATTATGTAGCTGTATAACGAAAGTATTTTATGTACCGTACCTATGCATAAGCTGACTAAAAATTAAAACGTTAAAAATGTTTTACCACTTGGCAACACATACAAATTGTACACGGCCTTATCCAAATATATTCACTATGAACCAGTCAATATCACCTGTTATTTACAATGATCGTGCGTTTGAATTCTTTTTCTGTCTCATAGTGCGATTATAACCGCACTTTCATTATGTTTGGCTAGCTAAGAACCATTTCACGTTTAAATAAAATTGTCAATACAAACTACTTACAAAGCTCTTAACTCTTTCAAACCACTAAGCCGATTTTAATTAAACTTTCTGTGCTTAATGGAAATGCAGAGATTTAAAAAAAAGGTTTGCATAACTGAATTTATGCGGTTAAGTCTGTCGTCTGCAGTGAATATAGACAATAGAATTTTAATGTTTGTAGGACGGATCTGGCACTAAGCAGACGAATGTTAAAAGTTGGTTGTTAAATACTACCAATGCAGCCGGGACCAACGGCTTTACATGCCTTACGAAGCACGGAGGAGGAGGAGGAGAAATTTTTGGTCACCCATCCGATGGCCGGCCTTTAAAAAGCCTCTACTGGATACGTTAACCACTGTGCCATCGAGCTGCTCAGTTTTATTAAAATCGACTTATTGGTTTGAAAGAATGAGAGCTTTGAAGATAGTACTGAGCCATATGGTATACTCGTAGTATTTACCTTACTCTATGGTATAGGGTAACAAAACATGAAATGGCTGTCAAAGTAGAAGCATTTAGGCCAAGGTGGACTCCGGAGGGGTGATATACACGGTGCTGCTCATCTGTTTCTCCTCTTCCTGGCGCGCGAGAATCAGCTGCTCTTTGATCTTCCACGCCATCATCGCCCGCTCACTCTTCATCTTACGGATGGAACGAGCCAACAACAATGCGAATAGTATTCCCAGCAACTGAAATGGACATGTTTATTTCAGTTTTAATATCACCAAATGATGACAAGTCCTTCTCTGTGGTAAGGCGTACGGTGTACGGTTTAAGAGTGCGCCGTCCGTAAGTGACAAGTGTCATATGTTTTATTTGAAATGAAGTCGTCCATATTTATTTGATGCCGCGCGGCCATACTAATTTTGTATGGGGAATTTAAGGTGCTTAATAAAAAATAATTATTTAAATAACCACTTGAGGAATCGAAAATGTAGTCTAGCAATTTGTAGTTTATCCATTGATGATTGTTTAGACAAAATCAGAGGTACAATAATTTAGATAAACTATAAGAAATCTACTAAACGCCGCCACTTGTTTTCATGATTTTTGCCCAACTTTAAATGATATTGTAGAAAAAACTATAGCGTGTTATAACATTATGGTTCTGACAAATTGTAAACACGTTCCCTATGATACTAAATATATATTTTGTTCATTTAATACGATAGTATTTTCAAATATATTACTTAACCGTAACTGCATTTTTTTGCATATTTTGGTCGGCGCACCCTTAAGGAACTAAAATATTTGTAGTGAATTTTATTATAGCACGGCACATCAGCAACGTAGGTATCTAGGTTCATATTAGCATTATACTTACCAATAGCTGAGTGTGATTTTTATTTAACATTCGACCGTGTTCGCTTATATGCGGATCGAAGCAGCGCTAAAGGGCTGCGGCAAGGGGGATTAAAGGCATACCCACTATAAACTCCTGTTCTTCATTACACGTGTCGCCAGTATGATCCAGGACCGTCATAAGCAGCCGACTTCAACCCCAGCCGCGGTATCTCGCGTACATATTGGCCCTTGACAAGTCTGCTTGCCGCCGCTCGCCGTCAATGCTTGAGGAGGCGCAGCAGCTGAGCGGTACTCACAAGCTACAACTCGATCGTCCTCCTCGGGCACCAACACGGTAGTCTGGTTTCTGTGGCCAATGCCTGAGGAGTCGAGGTAGGAGTCGCCTCACCTTGATAAATATAACTTAAACGCCCAGTCCGCCGAGCACGTTCGCGTTTTGTATAATGACGTTAGTCACAGCCAGCCTGCATCCCCTGGTGCGCAACCTCTGGCAGGTCTGTTCGCCGCCGTCGGTGCTTGAAGAGGAGGCGCAGTAGCTGAGCTGTACTCACAAGCTACAACCCGGATCGTCCTCCTCGGGCTCCAACACGGTAGTCTGGTATCTGTTGCTAATGCCTGAGGAGTCAAGGTAGGAGTCGCCTCACCTTGATAAACATAACTGAAATGCCCAGCACACCAAGCACGTTCGCGTTATCTATGATGACGGTGGTTAGAGCCAGCCTGCATCCCCTGATGCGCAGCCCCAGGCAGGTCTGCTCGCCGGCGTCAGTGCCTGAAGAGGAGGCGCAGCAGCTGAGCGGTACCCGCAAGAAGCTCTGGCCGTCCTCCACGGGAACCAGCACGGTAGTCTGGTTCCTGGTGTACTCAATGCCAGCGTAGTCGAGGTGAGAATCACCCCCGCAGCAGTTCAGCTGAAGAAAGTCGTGTTTATTGTAAAATCCGATTAACTGTTAGACCACCTCTGTGGCCTAGTGGATCACCGATCTCAGATGCAAAGGTCCCGGGTTCGATTCCCAACGACTTAACAATGTTTGGTTGGTGGTAGGGCTTGTTTTAAGTCCGCCTGTCTAGCAACCACAATCGTATCAGTAGGCTTAGCCAAAGTAACATTAAGAAAACGATAGCGAAGTTGGAAAATAATAAAATGTATGGGATTGACATAAGATTGACCACGTGATTTAGCGGAGCTTATGTCAATCCCATACATTTTATTATTTTCGAACTTCGCTATCGTTTTCTTAATGTTACTTTGGCTACCGCCACTGGTCTTTCGTCTGTCGCTTTACCACCAATTTCTATTGCGCCAGTTGGTATTGTTTTGTGCGTAAACTTACAATCACGGTAACATTGTTTATTTGGGGGAAAAAAAAACTACTATTGACTTTTACAGATATTAATTTTACATGAATTAATAAAAAATACGTAGTGATCAAAATTTGGTCCTTTAATCATTAAAGACAGGGGCAGTAATTGACTTTTATCTTTAGCAACAGTTGAATACCGACCTGCTTTCTTGCTGTCATCCCGTAATCTATACTAATACTAGTGGCCGCTCGCGGTTTCACCCGCGTGGTTCCCGTTCCCATGGGAATATCGGGATCAAAAGTATCCTATGTGTTAATCCAGGTTATAAACTATCTGTATGCCGAATTTCATCCAAATCCATTCAGTAGTTTTTACGTGAAACAAACGTTTACGTGAAAGAGTAACAAACATCCATTCATACATACAAACTTTCGCGTTTATAGTATTAGTAGGATTATAAAGCTGAAGAGTTTGTTTGTTTGTTTGGTTGAACGCGCTAATCTCAGGAACTACTGGTTCGAATTGAAAAAATATTTTTGTGTTGAATAGTCCATTTATTGAGGAAGGCTATATACAATTTGTCCAGGGATGTAGTAATAAAACTTTAGGAGCAGTATCTGCAATATATTTCATCGACGAAAATACCAAAAAAATACATAAATAAATAAATAAAATAAAATAAAAATAAAATAAAAAAATAAAAATAATAATAAAATACATAAATACATTCAATTGACAGAATAGTTGTCTCTTTCTAACTCCCTAAAAAAAATCCGTATCTGCTCACACAACGCAACAAAAGACGAGGATCGCTTACCTGCACGTGCACTCGCGACAAAGGGGTATTTTTAAACAACAATAGCTCTTAAACTATTAGACCGAGAATAGTGATTGCTGCATCAATTTTTTATGTAACTCAAATACTATTAAGTGATTATAAAAAAAAGGTATGTCAATGGTCTCGTTTTAGTACTATTTTTTGATAAAGTGCCCGAATGCGCACAAAAACTGTAAAAAAAATACTTTCTCCTTTCGGCAATTAAAAAAAGGAGTTGTTTGATAGCGTGTTTTTATTGCACTAGCTAGCCTACACCTTTGCCTTTAAAAAAACACCAAAATCGAGCTCCTGCACGACGTAGAACTCAAACCGCCGTTAATTTTATGAGTTAAGCGAGTTTTGGTAAAATAAAACCAATAGTCTCTGCAGTTTTGTGGGGTTTTGGAATTGACCCCCCATAAGGGGTATTTTCGTCGATGAAATATATTGCAGATACTGCTCCTAAAGTTTTATTACTACATCCCTGGACAAACTGTATAGGCTATATTACATCACGCTGCTCCTGTGGAGGCTGGTCTGCTCTTGCATACTATTATTTTTTTTATTATTAACTATAGTTTAATTTTGTTGTGGCGACCCACATAATATTATAAATATAAATATAATAATGTATAGTATTTTATTTTGCGTAAATATATGTGAGCCATGCATACGTCCGGCGCGCGCATCTGCCTCGTCACACTGGCGCGCGGACGTCACTCACTCAATATTTATGTCAGCGTTATAGCGAGACGGAAGATGGTCATTCTCCTACCCTGTCTAACAACTGTATAAATATGCGAGCGTTTTACCAATAAAGATTCATTACAATCATCGACACCGCTGTCTCAATTACTTCCTCTGCCACTCCACTCCAATACGAGCTGCCAAATGTTTTTTTTCTTTTTTCTCTCTTAGACAATTTTAACCTTTATTAGTGCTGTCATACAGCACTAAAAAAGTAAAATGTAATGTAAATGTAAATTGTAAAAATTTTAACTGGTAACTGATGTAAATTTGCAAACTTAGATATTATTATCTTATAAAATAGGGCATTTTCCAATATTTTGACGAAAAGAGCTTGACACTTGCTGAGTTTCTTGCCGGTTCTTTTTTGTACAAGATCTCCCGCCCAGAGTAGACTTACGAACCGATGGCATAATGACGTTCATAAAAGCTATTTGTAGCCTAAACTGAATAAATGATTTTGAATTTTGATTTTTTTTTTAAATTTTATGACTAATATGATAATATGAACGCGGGTGAAACCGCGGGGCACAGCTAGTATTTCAATGAAAATCTGTTATTTTTTGGTAACGGAAACTCTGTTGTTTACTGAGCTTCAAGTGTCGAACACTGGGTGCCTTTACCCTTTTTACAATGTAATTACTAAGATTTACAATATTTTTATCGATTACTTACCGAAACTTGCATAAAATCGATTTCCGCCTGAATTTCAGGCTCGCGATCGTACTTTTCAATGGGCACGTGGATATAGTTCTGGATCTTTTCCCAATCTTTGGTGAAAGCCAATATCACCACGATCAAGTTCAAGATTAAAATCACCAATATAATCAGTGCATACTGTAACACAAAAAGAAACAAAAAATAAATACTTAGTCGAATATTATTTTGATGTTTACTGAGGTAAAATAATAAAAATAATAATACCAATTACATTTGACTGCACCAGTATCTTAGTCTAGATTTAGTCATCATCATCATCATCATCATCAGCTCATTTTATGTCCCCTCTGCTGGGGCACGAGCCTTCCCTGTGGATAGATACAGAACGGGGGCCATAAACCACCACGCGGGCCCAGTGCGAATGGTAGTTGTTAACGACTGCTAATGCAGCCAGGACCAATGGCTTTACGTGCCTTCCGAAGCACGGAGGAGCTCGAGATGATACATTTTTGGTCACCCATCCGATGACCGGCCTTTGCGAAAGTTGCTTAACCTCAGCACTCGCAGACCGGGCGCGTTAACCACTGCGCCATCAAGCTCCTCAACCCATCGAGCTCCTCAATTTCTATTATAGATTTAGTCACCTTGCTTCAAATATTATTGTAGAATTAAATAAGTTGGTACATTCGTCCTTCCTTACCTATGAAGTTGACGTTTTGTATGAAGATTTTTTATAGAATTTATATTTTTCATACTAACTTTTTTTTTTAATTTTCTTAGCATCTATTTATGTTAACACTATAAAAATTGTAGAGTAGTGTGTTTGTTTCACTAGCTAAATATAGCAGACATTGAAAAGAAAAAAAATGAAGTCCCTTCAAAGCTACAATGAAACAAAAAGACAATTCCGCGAACATAAAAGGTAGTCAATTTAAAAAAAAAATTGGGCGATAGACACAAAATTAATAATCATAGTTATTACTGAAGCCTAAGTAACATAGTCATAATTAAAGGTGTATATTAATATTAAAGTTAGAAAAAAACGTCAATTTCATAAGTAAGGACCTAATATAATCCATCTTTTCCCCAAAAGGGTGTAGTAGACAGAGCATGGCAATCTCAATTTTAGTAAACTTGTCGTTTGTGACCTCGTTGCACATTAAGGTTCCGAGGTGGAACAGATAAGGCATCAGTGAGTCTAGCCGATCACCTGATGTGCGCGTATCTTGGAACCTTTGTCCCTTAGCCGACTCTTACGACATGCACGGGGAAGTTAGGCAGCTGACCCAATCTTTTGATGTCATAAATCAGCATGAGAAGTAATGGGAACTAATTTAGGTACTGTCTGAAATATTCCACGGGCTTACCAAGTTCACCATGAAAGTGCTCCTCTTGAGACTGCCGAAGAAGCCGAAGAACGAGATGACGAAGAGCGAGAGGCCGATGAAGGCGCACATGATGGACGGCGTGAAGAAGTTGCCGTTGCGCGCGCTCTCGTACAGGAACGTGAAGCTGTGGTATTGGGAGTACACCGAGATGCCCAGCACAATCATCAGTATGCTGATCACCTGTGAGTAACAGACAAGGGAACTTCAACATCATCGGTGGTCGTCTATTCGCAGTCCAGACTATGCAATAAATGTAAAAGTGAACCGCTTTATACTACCTAGGTCTAACTTTGCAACGCCCATCTTTTGCCCCGTTATAACATATTTCTTTTATCTGTGGTTAGACTTTAAACAGCCCGAACTGGGATTTGGGATTATATATCTTCATCGCCAATGGTCTCTATGTTATCGTATCGGTAAAGATTCTGCAATGACAAGGGTAAAAAAGGGTGCCGAAATAATTCAAAAATATTAATTTCAGATATTTTTTCTTTTGGTTATTATTAGGCACCTGCCTTCAAAAATCAATTTGCTATGAATCACACATATCTACCTAGATATGTGTGATTCATAGCAAATTGATTTTTGAAGATTTAATAAATTTTTACTTTTTCAAAACGTGGTGGTTTATTGCATGTTTAAAATAATAATGGCAGAGCAGTTAAGACAATGTCATAATAAACAATGAAAACTGTAAAAAATACGTCTTATCTTATTGTCTGTGACTGTAATATATTCTCAGAACAGTAACTAATAGCTGTAACTAGTTATTGTTCTGAGAATATAGATTTTAATGTTATTATTTTTAGTTACTTTTAACTTATGGGATTTTTTATTGATCTAAAGTATTAGTCCATAATCTAACTAAGCTTTATTATCTCGCCAACAAGATCAAAGATATCTCTTACAAAATTTGAAAATCTCTTGTTTCGTGTTTATGAGGGCTGCGCATAAAAACTACTTTGATTAGATTTTTTGATTTTAATGGATTTGATCTTGAAGAAGGCCTACATTGAAAAACCGGCCAAGTGCGAGTTGGACTCGCGCACGAAGGGTTCCGTAGTTACCATTATCTATAAAAACGGCAAAAATATCATGTCTGTTGTATGTTAGCCCCACTTAAATAATTATTTTATTTTAATTTAATTATTTATTTTTGAAGTGAATAATATAACTCAATATTCTGTGAATATTTCAAGCGTCTACCGGTTACCGTTATCAATATCGAGCAAAAACGAGCAAAAAAAATCACGTTTGTTGTATGGGAGCCCCCCTTAAATATTTGTTTTATTTTAATTTATTTATTTATTTTTGAAGTGAATATATAACTAAATATTCTGTGAATATTTCAAGCGTCTACCGGTTACCGTACCGGTCACCAGGCTGTATTGAGATACAGCCTGGTGACAGACGGACAGAGAGACTAGTCTAATTGATTCGTTTTCTAATTGAGTTCGGAAACCTTACTGCATTTTTGTATCTAATATTGACAAGGCAGGGGCATTGACAGTGCAAAAGAAATAAGGCAATAACAGTGTAGACCGCCTGTGTGGTCAAATGGCTAAGACCACCGGTTTAGACCTCTAGTCCCGGGTTCAATTCCCAGTGGGGGGTATATGTTTGTGTTCTCGGTTTGGTTGGTGGTAGGGCTTGTTAGTCCGCCTGGCTAGCTACCACCATCTTATCCAAACATGTCGCCATAACATTAATGTTTGTAGCATTGTTGTGTTCCAGCAGCTAGAGATAAGATAAGCAGTGCCTCACTAGTTGAGGTTCCCGGGTGAAGTGCGCTTCCATCATTGGCCTTATCATCATTTTACATCAGGTGAAATCAAAGCACTGTGCTTTTCGTAAAATATAAAAAAAAGAAAAAAAAAGATAAGCGACAGTATATCTTCTTACAAATGAATAACATACAGCTACGTAGGTATGTGTCTGAAATTTCTATCATGATGATGGTGCTACGGAATTAAGACAATGTATCATCTAGATAGGTACCATTAAATTAGGTACCATTTAATTAATTAAATTAGATAGGTACCATTAAACATTATTAAATTACCATTAATTATTAAATAAAGCACAATATTTTTTGGCATAATACTTTATTAAGCATAAACATAATAACGCAGAATTGTTGAAAGGCATAATGTAAAATATCATAATCGTTAAAATCTATATTTTTGTTTGACATAATTTTATTAAGCATACTTTAAAATGCATAACTTTACTATGCATAACTGTTAACATTCATAATTTTGTTTTGACATAACTAATCTTAAGTTGTTTTAAGGGGTGTATTTCATTTCAAATGAACAAATTTCAAAGGATATAACGTTCATTGGATATAATTTTTACTTGGTCTAAATACACTTCTTATAACAACATTACGTATATTATTCACTTGCTATAATTTTACTAAGTTAAATTATGTATTTTTATATATAAATAGCATTTTAACCTTAATTTGATTTAAAATATAGTCTTAAAAAGTTAAGACGTGGTGTTTTTAGTAATGTTGTGCTACAAAAGTCAGTGACAGAAACGAATCGCTGCAAATCCGACTCCACGTAGTCTTGTCTACCCTACCCCTAGAGCGTAATTTAGAAGCGCGTAGGCGCGGAACGGCGAGGCGGCTCGCTGAGGCTGTCGAAGCTGCGGTGGAGAGCAAAAACCATCTGCGACGATAAGCTCGCGTGGAAACGCCGGAGCCCCGCAGCGCCGGAGCCGTGACAGAAACCATGCCTGCTGCATGTTGCATGCTTGCTTGCATGGTTCATGCTTTCTTGCATGCTGCTGCTTGCTTGCCTGCTGCTTGCTAGCTTGCATGATTCATGCTTGCTTGCATGCTGCTTGCTTGCTTGCATGCTGCTTGCTTGCTTGCATGCCGCACGCTTGTTAGCTGCATGTTTGCTGCATGCTTGCTGCATGCATGCATGATAAGGTGTATGATAAAATGTATGCCTTTCAAATATTATGCCTTTTAAATGTTATGGCAAATTTAAATTATGCCTTTTGTTAATTATGATTATTGCAATTATGCCTTTCCATGACTATGCCTTACAGATTTCGGCCATATGATGATATGCGTCATGAAGTTATGCTATAAAAACTTATGGCAAGTGACGATTATGGCCATGAACATTTTGCATTTTCAGTTTATGTCTAAAAACGTTATGCGTTTCAATAGGTAACCGTCTTTAACCTCATTCCTCCCTCTCCATTCCTTTCTAGATCGACGCGTGCAGGTCTGAGAAGCCACCCTCGTACCGTGCTGACCATCAAAACACGTACCAAAAAGTTTGGACAATCGTTCCTTTGCCGAACTGCCCGTATGTGGAATGCGCTTCCCGCACACGTGTTTCCCTCCTCTTTCTCTCCTGGGTTATTTAAGCAGGGCATGAAAAAGCATTTATGCAGGCCGCCATAGTGTGAGCGTTCGGCATAGCGTGGTAGCGCTGTGATGAACGCTTTCACTTCTTGGGCTTCACTGGCTACTTTTCATTAGGCAGGGTGAGGCCATTTTGGCGTGCCACAATAAAAAATAAAAAATATATATATAAAGTTAACATTCGCGTACGGTGAGGTGAAGGTTAGTACGTTACCACTGAATTGAAATTAACCTAGAATGTAATAAGCTGCCTACACAAGGGAAGTTTTCCTTTCCCCTTGTCAGTTCAAAGCATCATAACTAATTTATATGTTACATAATCTGTTTATATGTTAACATATACCTACCATAGACATAGTACTTAAAGGGAAAATCGTCATACGGGGCGATCTACAACCCAACACTTACCATAAACATACTCGTTATTGTCAACAACAGAAATCTTATAGACTTCATGTTGTACTCCGTTTCTGACTTGGTGATAAGGGGTGTTTGTTTGTTGTTCGGCGACATGGCACCGGGGGATATGACTGCCATCTTGATCACTAATATACGACACCAAACTGGATTAAGAAGCACTGAGGAGGCGCGCAGTCACTGCTCGTGTGTTCAAAGTCAGCTATCAAAACGCTGATAATGACGCCTAGCCGTATCTGATAACGACTGTTTCCAACTTATCTGTAGGTGTATATTTTGTTTTAGATTAACCACCTAATCCACGCAAAAAGGTTTTTACGATGACGTCACAAAGAAACTGTGACTTAAAACAGCGACATTAGTTTTGCAATGACTTTCCTATCATCTACTAGACACTGGCTAAATCGTAGCGAGAGCCAATTTTCAAGAAATTGAATTGAATGGAACATTTCGTTTGTTTAGACATTATGGTCTAAGGTAGGGCTGCCATCAGGTAAATTACGGACCCAGGACAAAAACTTCGAAAACCCAGGACATTTTGGGTGAAATAAAGATATTACCCCATCGAGAAAAAATTACAATAAAATAAATCTAATCTAATCATTAATTCATTGGAGTAATCTGACGTTTACGGTGTTCCCAGTTTCTGATGAACAGAGAATAGTGTTGCGATGCGACAAGAAGATTGACATCAATTACTCACTCATTCATTCTCATAATCACATTAGGTACTCATTTTATTTACTTTATTTAAGAAATCTCCTAGGCCAGGTTTGTTTAATCAATATAAAAATATTAGCATTGGTACCTTTAAAGGCCAAGAAATGATAACTTTGAAAAGGCGAATTATTCGAATTATATAAAATTAAACAAAAATGAAATGGATATATTTTTATTCGTCGTCGTCAGACAGACATAGAGATGAGTCGTTCATGTTCATGAATGAATCCTATAATTGGACTAATCCATTTAGCAAATATATCACTTAGTTCACACTTCACTGAAGGAGAGTAAAGCGAACAGTTATATTACGAACAGCGCGTGCGGAAACGAGACAGTTGCACCGGTCGGCCCGCACTTAATTTGACGTCTTACGGTATGGAACATTATTATTTTTACGGCTTAGTTCTACTTCATTATTTGTTGACGGCGTAATTTGTTTACGTTTTGTAATTTGATTTTGTTGTCTATTATACTAGTCTGCGTCAAAATAGGTATGAGCGCGATCCGTGCTGCATGCGACAATAACATTAAGTATTTAGTTTTAATAATTGTACTGTTTGACAATGTTTTTAAAAGTAATTGTAAATAGTTGATGTTTAAGTTGTCGTAAAAGTAAACCATGTGAAAATTCACTCGGAGACAGAGAAAGTGATAAGAAATGTTTTTAGAACGGGTCAGAGTGATTTTTTATTTTGGAACGGGATCGAGTGATTATTAACGTAAAACGGTAACAAACCTCAACAATATAGTATTGTTGAGGTTATCTCTTTATTTTAAAGTTATTAATTTATAGTACTCTGTTTTGTCTTTTTTGTTATGCAGTAAATGGTACTCCTACACTGTGGTTAAATCTGTATTTTTCTTTCAAAAAGATGGATGATGTAAAAATTGCAATAATGAAGCCCATCACAGACGCAGCTATAATATATATTATAGCGAGACATATTACGATATATATCCATAGTAATCTTCGAGCAACCACAGACGGAGCTATAATATATATTTCTATTACGTCACCAAAATATGTAGACAGATATAGCAAGAAATATTAATATTATATTATGTATTATTATTGATCGAATCAGAAATGAGGAGATCCGCAGAAGAACAAAGGTAACCGACATCGCCCGAAGAGTTGCTAAGCTCAAGTGGCAGTGGGCAGGTCACATTGCTCGCAGGACTGATGGCCGCTGGGGCGGGATAGTCCTGGAGTGGCGACCGCGTACCGGAAAGCGCAGTGTGGGCAGGCCTCCAACAAGGTGGACCGACGATCTGGTGAAGGTCGCGGGAAGCCGCTGGATGCGAGCAGCACAAAACCGGTCGTTGTGGAAAACCTTGGGGGAGGCCTTTGTCCAGCAGTGGACGTCTTTTGGCTGAGATGATGATGATGATGGTATATACGACCGCGGACTTAATGAGGGCACATATATTATAGTATAGCTACCGTGTGAGGTGGATTGCTATAATATAATATATAGCACATCATATTAATATATATCATAGCTAAGTTTGTGACGGGCTTAAGGCCCCTATTACATTTTGACTATGATTTTTGCGTAAAATGGCCATTTTTGGCGTTTTCGATCTCAGAATCGAAAATATATTAACAATTTTGACTTATTGAAAAGTGTAGAATAGCAATTGGCATAGTTCGTAGCGGCCTCGCTTTTTGTAAATTTTGCTTAACTTTTTAATGAAACCCAAAATAGCAGAGACAGATTTTCATAAAATGCGCGAAGGCACTTTTTTGAGCTCCTAGATTGAATTACTGTTCTAAACAAATGAAATTAAAAAAAAATGAATGTTATCTCTTAGTATAGTCGAATAGTTCGTAGCGGCCTCGGAATTTTTAGATATCATTGATTTTACATAGAAAAAAAATCTTATTCTAAACCAAAAAACTTCGAAAATCGCTTTAAGATCGCTGTGAATTTCTCCTATCTACGATAATATTATTGAGCAAAATTTATACCAGAATAATTGTTACTTCATGAGGAATAAATATGTTATAACTAATTTATTATCCTATTTCGATAAAAACGATAAATATAACTGCAAAATTACTACAAAATGCGATGCGCCGGCCGTCCGAACTCAGCTTTTTCTCGCAGAGTGGAAATTTGAAATACTAAGCATAAATTTATTATCCTATTTCGATAAAAACGATAAATACAACTGGAAAATTACTACAAAATGCGAAAAAGGGCATTTTACGCAAAAATCACAGTTGAGATGTAATAGGCCTCTTAACAGCTCCCAAAGCAAAATAAACACCGACAATTAAACTGTCAGGTGAAATTTCTCGGTACTAAAAGACATTCAAATACCTACCTATATTACAATTAATTAAGTACATACCTTTTTATAACAAACTTTTGTACTAACTTTGTGTGAGTGAACTGAATGACAATGAACGAAACGCATCATTAGTACAATAAATGTGGCAACATAATTTTACAATGTGACATTAGCATCTGTCAGTTTACTCCAGTGAATTAATGATTAGACTTGTTTAATTAGGTATCATATTTTTATTTATTTATAGAAAATCAACTTAATCGACTAGGGAGGTCACGTCACGTCACGAAACTCACGAGTGCGCGGATATAGTTGCCGCACCGAATAGCTATGAAATGCTGTAATTTATTGCTAATCATTCCATTCTATCAAGTTAATCGGATTTCCCCTCTTTTTAGAAGCCCCGCCCGGACGCTCCCCGGACGCCCTCCAAACTAGGACAAATCCGGGGAAACCCGGACGTATGGCAGCCCTAATCTAAGGTCCCGTGGACGCCAGACCTACGTCATTTTATAGCGGCAGTTTTTTTTCTACTATATCGTGAGTAGGTACACTACCTACATAAGATAACAAACAGCAACTGGCATAAGACCTACACGAAGTCAGAATATTGTGTAGTGGTGGTTAAAAAATTGCTGCTCAAAATCGTCATAGTATAAAACCTGTTTTTTTTATTTGAACCACCGAAACTGTCTGGCTAATGGGAAACACTAAGTTGCCCACATAACATAACTTCTCCGATCCGATCCGAGCCCCTCAGAGAATCTAGTAGGGCACGGGGACACGCACTAGTGCGTGATGCAGTTCCCTCTAGAAAACCTAGTATCTGTGTTGTGTGCTAGAAAACCTGTGACGGTGCTTCGTTTCACACGGCTTAGGAAACGTTTAAGTTTCTCGCCGCCCCCAAAAAAGCCCCGTGAAGCTGAAAAAGCAAAATGATCAGCACACTCTCTCAAAAAAACATAACTTATCTATATGTTTTTCTTCTGTGACTATATCAATTTTAGCTTCTATACTAGGTATGACATTATAACTCCATGCTACGACGTAAGTTTATCTTAAATCAATTTGTTAAGTAATACCTTTATACATAAACATAATATATATATATATATATAATTTGCCAATTGGTTTTTCTGATGCGTCTGCGGCTGGACTAAGCGATCAAAATAATACATTGCATTATTAAAAAACTATCTAACTCTATCTTACAGTTATAGATAATTAAAACGAAATATATAAATAGGTGTATTTAAAGCATTGGAATATACATATAGGCACTCACATAGGTACTTGGCATTTAGTACCTACCTAGGTAGAATATTATCGTTTACTTATCAGTTATCTGATGCAAATATACGATAACATGACTAATAAATATGTTGTAGGTATGTAGGCACGTATCAGACAGGAAGCAAAATATACAAAATATTAAGATTATTAGTTGTTTTGTTTTGGAGAGAGAGAGAGAAAGATGGCATCACCCAAGAGTGTCCCTTTTCTCTACTACATAGAATCTAAAATGGCTTCGAAACAGGAGCGGAACAACCCGAGGGCGGCCGCCTCTAAAGGCTAGGAATAAATAAATAAACTTTCACACTCTCACACCATTTATCTAGCCCAAGAGAAGCTTCGTTATGAAACTCGTTAAATGGTTACTAGACAATGGATAAACATACTTAAAATACTTAAGTACATACTTATTATACATAGAAAACACCCAGACCCGAGACAATATAGAAAAACAATAATTTCTAAATTGACCCGACCGGCGATCGAACCCGGGACCTCAGAGATGGCGACACCATGAAAACCGGTGTACAAACCACTCGACCAAGGAGGTCGTCAAAAAAAACATCTCGAGCTCGGCTCGAACTTGATCGGTTCTTGGGAGTGGGGAGAAACGCCCAGGTACATGTCTGTACCTGGTATAGAGCGCGTGTGAACCGGGCCTTCGTACTCTTGTTCTACGAGTACGGTTTCTTGAACCTAAGCAAGCTGTGCTTGTGTAATGGCATTTTGCAAACGACTAGTTCTAATTTAACCTTTGTTCTACATAGAGTTAAAAGAAAAAACATTCTTTAACATCTTGATAATAAAAATAAAAAGGAAACAAATGAATTTAGTCCAAAAATTATTCCTTCATCATCGTCATCATCATCTTAGCCAAAAGACGTCCACAGCTGGATATAGGCCTCCCCGAAGGATCTCCACAACGACCGGTTTTGTGCTGCTCGCTTCCAGCAGCTTCCCGCGACCTTCACCAGATCGTCGGTCCACCTTGTTACGGAAATTCTTACTTATTTGTTATTTATAATTAAATTTTAGTACTCAGCTAAGAAAATAAAAAAAAATGTTTGATCTTGTCAGATGCCTGCTCTGGCTGAAAACCAGCGCTGCTGGTGTAGCAGCACGAGTTGAGCCAGACGCCGTTGGTCACATTTTGTTAATGAAATCGGTAAAATTTTATTAAACGTTTCTATTCTGTATATTATTCTGTTTATCCGTTGTCTAGTAACCATTTAACGAGTTTCATAACGAAGCTTCTCTTGCGCTAGATAATTGGTGTGAGTGTAGGAAAGTTTATTATTATTATTATTATTTTTATTCATAAATGTTTAGGTTGGTATGTGAAGTCGTCGATTGTTGATGAAGTGTTTATTTAGTAAACACAGGTTTTAATTTTATGGGATGCTTGGAAAAAAAGTTTTTTGTCTTATAAACCAAGTAAGTACTTTATTCATTTATTAACAACTTCTTCAGTACATATAGCTATACATATATATCTAGGCACTTCAAACAAAGTTATAAATATTTTCTTATTAAAACATCACAGAATGATTCAATAAAACAATTTAGTAATTTTGAGAAATAACGTTATAAATAACTTATTTTATTACATATACAAAATCTCAAGAATGTTGGTCATTTCTTCCATATTGTTACTATTATTTTATTTTACTACGATTACTTAGTCCTCCAATTAAAGGATATTGGAATAATTGATATGAATCACTGTTTTCTTATTAAATGTTATTTAATAATACAGGTTGGTACACTAGTGTGTCTTATTCCCTTAGGCCAGCCTGCACCTTCAGGGTGCCTAGTGCAATTTTCATTCGCCATTCGATCACGTTAACGTAAACGAAAAGGCCGCGCCTCCTGAGGCTTTAGCCAAAGTAACATTAAGAAAGAATAAAATGTATGGGATTGACATAAGCCGCGCTAAATCACGTGGTCAATCTTATGTCAATCCCATACATTTTATCCTTTTCGAACTTCGCTATCGTTTTCTTATTGTTACTTTGGCTAAGACTACTGGTCGACAGCAGAAGAGTTCAAGATTTTAAAATATGGTGGAATACGAGGAGAGTTAAAATTATGTCATTCAAATTCTTGTTTTCGTTAACGTGATTAAGGAGTGAGGAAAACTAGCAATAGCTTTATAACAGCCTTGACGTAGGGTAATAGAGCCAGCGAGCGACATCAGCTACAGATTTTAGACTTTAACAACAATCTAATACAGACCACAGCTGCTTCCTAACTAGGGTTGTCAACCATACTTTAAAATAACGTATCCTACGTTATTTTCCATCCCCATACTTTATTCTTTTTAATAAAAATAAAGTATGGAAAATACTTTGTTTCTGACGAATGCGTTTGAACGGAATATTCCAGTTGACTTAATTTCTGAACTACTGAATGATACTCAGACTCAGGTGAAGTGAAACAAAACGCAACGCTTAAATTAATAAATTTAAAAAATACTTTATTTTTTCTTGAAGGCCTTTTTTTTATGCTAGTTAGTGATAGATTTACTTTAATTTCCTGAAAAATAGTTGGCAACCCTATTCCTAACTGTCATCCATTAGGTAAAGTTTCAATGAAATTCTATCTAATTTTTTAGCGAGGAAAAGCTAGTGTCAATCATTAGTTCTTGCGTAGAACACTGGTGCCACAACGTTATAATAACATGGCCGGCGTATTTTACAGGGCCAATTGGAGGTCGCTTGACTCCACCGCCAGACGAGTCACGATCCTCAGCATTGAGGGAACGGCTGATTGGATTGGACTTATTTTAAGACTATAAGTTAAGTTTGTTTGAGACGTTAGGTGTTAGGCAAGGGTCTGCCCGTGGAAGGGCACGTAGACCACGGGGCGGTGCTTCTCCTGGTCAGGGTTGAGCGACGTGTGCGCATTGATGACGCGCTCCCTGATCTCCCAGCGGCGACGCTCACGCTCGCTCTTCGCTTTGCGGATGGCGCTGGCCAGGGAGAACGAGAACACGATGCCGATGATCTGTTAAAACATATTGTTGTCTATAATTATTAATATCATTAAGTCGCGGGAAGGTGCTGGATGCAAGCAGCACAAAACCGGTTGTGGGAGATCTTTGGGGGAGGCCTTTGAGTTGAGATGATGAGTATCATATTAAATAGTTACAAGAAAATTTTGTTGTGAACAAATTACAATTTGGATACTTAAGTATTGAAAAACTATGTTTTAACACTTTTTCAAACTCTAATCAAATAATGTTTTGATTCCAGCACAGTGAGACACGAATTTCACATTGTCAGTTTCACATTACAGACAATGTGAAAATCAAATAACATGCCATCAGGTTATCCTGATGGCATGTTGCATGATTTCTCGTTAAGCATATGCGATGTTATTTTGAGAATGACAGTGACGTTAGCCACAGCGCGGAAACCAAAGGTCGACTGACGAACCAATAGCGCGCTAGCAAGCATGCGGTGCGTGACCCCCCCTCCCCCGCGCCGCATCTCATACCACCAAATAGACCGATAAATCGCATAATGCGCAGCTTGACCGCCAGCGTTCTTTTTACATGACGCGGACTATAATAAACCTTAGAAGGAGTTGGAGGGCCCAAAATAACAATCGGATGAAACGCACCTGAATGAAGGCGATAGTAAGCGCGCCCGCGCCGAGCAGACCCGCGCTCTGGTACAAGATGTAGAACATCCGGGGCAGGCAGCCGTTAGCGTACAGCTTCACACACTCGTGCATCTCCACGTTGTCTTCCAGCTGGAAAATGAGATAGATAGATAGATAGATGGTAAAATAAAATCTTATTTGTTTACTGTTCACACTACACCACGCACGCACGGAAGCACGCACGCGCTGTAGAAGCGTCGTCGGACGAAAAAATGGTAGAGAGATTTTTCTGTTTGGCCTGGGCTGATTATCATCAGTTCATTCCATGTCCCCAATGCTGGGGCACGAGCCTTCCCTATGGAAAGATAGGGAGAACGGGCCATTATTCGACACGCGCGGGCCCAGTGCATGAATTAGTGGTTGTTAACGTCTACAAATGCAGCCGAGACCAACGGCTTTATGCTACCGAAACACGGAGGAGCTCGAGATGATAAATTTTTGATCATCCATCTGATGACCGGCCTTTGCGAAAGTTGCTTAACCTCAGCAGTCGCAGACCGGGCGTGATAGCCACTGCGCCATCGGGCTTCTCGAGTTTATGATCACCAACCCGCAGTTTCTTCATTCCCATGGTTTTTGGCCAGCAATGGGGCACTAGCAGTATATAACAAGGCTTATACTTATAAAGAAGAAGCCAATGTTGGAAGCTTACCCGGTAGTGCGTCTCGGCGCAGCAAGAGTCGGGCACGGTGATGTTGGCGACGCTGATGCCGGTGACGCCGGCTGGCGGCGGCACCTTACCCCAGTCCAGGTACGAGTCGGCGCCGCAGCAGTTCATCTTCAACATCAAAGTCAAATCGTTTATTTAATGTAAATTTTAACAGGAATTTATTTTCATAGGCCAAGTAAGCTAATTAAAATAACTCGAGCACCTCCGTGCTTCGGAAGGCACGTTAAGCTCGATTGTTGCTGCAAAATGGCAGTCACTAACTAACGGACTAAAACCCACCAACCCGCATTGGGCCAGGGTTGTGGGTTATGGTCTGATCTACCCATGTGGTTAGGACTGAGCCCAGTATAGGGAACGTTCTTAGGCTTACAATGTGTTTTTAAGAGATTGCCTGCAATTCTCCTTTACATCGAGCGGAAAAATACCTTTTGTCTGCTTAGTGCCTGATCCGTCCTACAAACAATTAAAAGTCTATTGTGTCAGACGACAGAATAATCACTTCTTCAGCTCAGCCAAAAGACGTCCACTGCTGGACAAAGGCCTCCCCCAAGGATATGAGGAATAATAATAAAAATAATAATAATCACAAAAGCCTTTGAAAGGCTTACCTACAGGTAATTTTAGGTATCCCTTAAACCCTTTCAATGCGTAAACTGAAAAAACTGCAACTTGATAATCTTTTCAGGAGTGTAACCAAACCTTTCAAGTTTTTAAGGGAAACCCAAGCACTTGAAGGATATGGATTCGATATGGGTTAAAGAAAACAAAATGAAAGGTCGTTGCGTCCTATTGCAACCCTCAAACAAGTTCTAGTGTGTAAAATAGTGTCCGGCTTTTAGTTAAAAAAATTAGTAGTCAGCTTGGCCTCACCCTCTCTTGCAAGAAGTCCACGTAGACGGTGACCAGGTGATCGTCGTAGTAGTTCTCCATGTTCTGGCGCAGGTTCTCGTCCAGCATGGCGTCTATTTTACCGCGCAGACTGTACGCCGCGATGGCGGCGGCGATCTCCAAGATGAACACCAAGCTCAAGATCACAGCAAACTGGATAGAAAATGTTGAAAATTGATATCTTTACTTTTACGGCCCGAGCAGTGGTACACTGCGAGTTGTGCTTTTAGTGCAACGAGAAGTGAGCGACCTTACAGCTCCAGTAACCTATCTGGATATTAGGTAGTGGACTATACGTGTCCACGGGGCAACTAGCTCGAGACACTAGTCTTAAAAGTACCGGATGAAGGATGCGTAACCTGCGTGTTCTGATCTGGCGTTATGACCTGACCTAGATGGTCCCTTGATGGTAACTTTATAACCGTGAGGTTGGTGGGGGGTGTCAGTATAAACTTTAAAGTAGTGTGAAGCAGGGTGCCTCTGACCGTTAGGTACAGACAGGGGATGGTAAGGCCAAAGAGGGAAGCGCACTTCACCCGGAATCCTCAATACGATGGTTGTAGCTAGACAGGCGGACTAACAAGCCCTACCACCAACCAAACCGAGTACACAAATATGTCATCGTCCCCCCCCCCCCGGAACGGAACCCGGGACCTATGGGTCTGGGACCGTTGGTCTTAACCACTAGACTACAAAGGCGTAAGTCTAAGCTACTTTTAATCCTGTAAGTACCTAACTTATATTTTTTTTTAGTACTTACTTCGCAATTAGTCTCTACATGAAGATAAACGACACTTTACCAACTTGATAAGATGGTGTATTACGTCAATCACGACTTAGTTTTGCCAGTCTTGCCTTGGATATATTTTTAAGGGGTAGTCTCATTATGTGACTACCTAAGAATGACACGGAAGCTTAAATGCTAAGACAGGGCCCGTTAATTTCACTTACAGTCTTCGTTTTCTATTTTTTTTTATTACTCTTTTGTTTTTCTCTTCTCCTGTATGCCGTTTGCCTATGTTTTTTTATATGTCATGTATGTGTTGAAAAATGTTTTTCCTTATCAGATCGCATATCAATGCTGCGTAAGTTCTTCTAGTAGTTAATAAATTGATGAAAACTTTACAATCTAATGCAGCCCTTTTAAAGGCTATAGACAACCCCAGGTGGTGTTTAGTCAGTAGGAGTCTGACATTACTTATCTTAACCGCTTGAGTTACTTATATGTAGTATACACCGTTTCCCTCCCTCCCCCGGTCCGGAGTGTTGTCCTTCTGAGTCAGGGCTTAAAAGAGATGGAAACTTACTATGTTGACGAGACACGTGCTCTCTTTAATCGCGCCGATGCAACCGAACATTGACACGAAGAGCATGATGACGCCGATGGCGATGACGAAGGTCGCCGGCGTGTAGAAGTGGCCGTCGATGAAGTAGGCCATCTCCTCGAAGATGGCGTAGATGGACGTGCCCACTGAGATGATCAGCGCCGACGTCAGCTGGAAAGATAGAGCAAAGGGTCACGGTTTAGAAACTTGGAGTAAATGGTCACAATTACGCTCTTTTATCATCATCGCATCACATAGTTACTACCGATGCTTTTTTAACCTTTTCACCGCCCAACTATCCTGCACGCGATGTCACGCTGTACGCCAACGTATAAATGTATTTTAACCTTTTCACCGCCCAACTATCCTGCACGCGATGTCCCGCTGTACGCCAACGTATAAATGTATTTTAATAAAGTAGGTACAAAGAAGAACTTCTATAGAAGTGCTGGCGTGGACGGCACGAAAATCTCGAACTTCTACAGAAGTTGTTGGCGATAAAAAGGTTAATAAAGTGGGTACAATGAAGAACTTCTATAGAAGTGCTGGCGTGGACGGCACGAGAATCTCGAACTTCTATAGAAGTTGTTGGCGGTAAAAAGGTAAATAAAATAACTACTATCCTATTTAATCTACCCAACTGCACAACGTGGAACAACCCTTTAAGGCTAAAGCAGTGCTCGACCGACCTTCGTCGGTGCGTAGGTCGGTCGCGTATGCTTAAATACATAGTCGCTTATAAAATACTATAGTACGACGCCGAGGCGTACTACGCACTGACGGTCGTTCAAGCACTGTTTAGCCCTTAATTAATTTAGTTTCAGAAACTGAGGAATTTTTTGGTAATAGATCTTTTGCATTCACCATGCAATCTTGATTATTTTCCCTGGAACGTCCATAAATACTAAACCTATCATCATCATCATCAGCTCATTTTATGTCCACACTGCTGGGGCATGAGCCTTCCACCACCCACTCGGACCCAGTGCGGATTAGTGGTTGTTAGCAACTTTCGCAGAGGCCGGTCACCGGATGGGTGACCAAATTTGTTATCTTGAGCTCCTTCATGCTTCGGAGAGCACGTAAAGCCGTTGGTCACGGCTGCATGAGCAGTTGTTAACAACTACCAATCCCATCGATTTAATCCCGAATCGATTGAATCCGCACTGGGCCCGTGAGTAATGGCCCGTTCTCCCTATCTTTCCATAGGGAAGGCTCGTGCCCCAGCATTGGGGACATGGAATGAACTGATGATAATCAGCCCAGAGGTCCAACATAGAAAAATCTCTCTCTCTACCATTTTGTCTAGCTGGTCACCCATCCGGTGACCGGCCTCTGCGAAAGTTGCTTAACCTCAGCACTCACAGACCGGGCGCGTTAACCACTCCTCTCCTCGAATGTTGTCTATGTTAAAGTAAGTTCGATTACCGATATCTTCAAACTTCGTTGATTTAAATTCTGTTGTTCTCACGGCTAAATAGTAACCTGTCACACTAAAAATAGAGAAAATCAATAGGTGTAGACTGTACTACCAATGCGTTATTGTAGTGAAACAAATGTAACGACCTTAAGGAGCGAGCGTGACGTCACGACATGACATTCGTGCGCCATGTCGCTAAATACGGAGATCCCAGAAGGTAGGTAAGCTTAATACATACCAAGCCCTTGAAGTTTCACCCGAGTTCTTTTATTTATTAATTTATTTATTTATTTATTTATTTATTTACTAAGGACAGTCAGCGAAAACTTGTACTAAATAAAAAACTATGTAACATACAATTAACATCTTAAATGCTAAGTACAGCCTTCTTTATTGACCGCCACGGCATGCAAATGTGGAGAGTTTGTGTAAATTTTAAAAGAGGAAAAACTACATAACATTTCCAAGTAATTAGTAATAACAAACTTAACAATATAAATAGGAGCAAAAAATTTACAACTCATTTTAAATGCTAGTAATAAGAACTACGTAGGGTTTACGTAGCTTTCGGACATCAGTTTTCTAAATTGTGGACACTTACCGCCTTACAAATAAACAAAGAATAAGGTCCGAATAGTTATTCCGTGTTTTGTTACTGTCATGTAAACGTCATTTCAAATTAGAGTAAAAGAGACAAAACACGAAATAACTATTCGGACCTTATTCTTTGTTTATTTTTAAGGGGGTTAGATGAAATATGTCAGCGTTGGATCGTGACAAAACATTATAATGTCGCTGTAGCCTATTAAGTGTTGACTGGTGACCCAAGTTACTCTTAGAGAGCTACTCCGAAAATAGATTAAATCTACTGATGCGTGGCAATTTTCTTGGTGCGTTAATATTGATTTGTCCTACCTAGGACACACGTCCCACGTCCCACGCATCAACCTGTCTTCCAGGAGGAGTCTTCTTTCCCTTAGCGGCTTAAGATTAAAATGTTTAAGGCGACTCAAGTAGGATACACTTTGTGTAATAACACGTGTTGTGATTGTGAGGCTCCATTTTAAACTCAATCTACCGTACAATTATTTTTTTTTATAATAATATGATACACTTGAAATTGGCTTAATGCTAAACGCGAAGCCATACATTAAGACATAACATACCAAGCTTTTTTTTTATATATTTTATGGGTAAGCACAGTGCCTTGATCTCACCTGATGTAAAGTGATGATAAGGCCAATGATGGAAGCGCACTTCACCCGGGAACCTCAACTATTGAGGCACTGGCTATCTTATCTCTAGCTGCCGGAACACAACAATGCTACAAACATTGATGTTATGGCGACATATTTAGATAAGATTGTGGTAGCTAGCCAGGCGGGCTAACAAGCCCTACCACCAACCAAACCGAGTACACAAACATGCTGTACGCTGTGAATCGAACCCGGGACCTCTGGGTCTAAACCGGTGGTCTTAGCCACAGACCACAGAGGCGGTTAAAAAAGCTTAAAGTTAAGGTTAAGCTCGAGCAACGCACAGATAGACAACCTCACGGACACGAAATCTCGGACCACCTCAAACCAGTCCGAGCGCCGCTGTTGCGAGATTCCGTGTCCGCGAAAGATTGTCTATGTATGCGTTTGCTCGACCGAGTTTGTATGAAGTATTCCTTCTTGTCAGGAGGAGCTCGACGGCGTAGTGGTTAACGCACCTGGTCTGCCATTGCTGAGGTTAAGCAACTTTCGCTAAGACCGGTCATCGGATGGGTGACCAAAAGTTTATCGTCTCGAGCTCCTCCGTGCTTCGGCACGTAAAGCAGTTGGTCCCGGCAGCATTAGCAGTCGTCGTTAAAAACTACCAATCCTCACTGGGCCCGCGAATAATGGCCCGTTCTCCCTATCCATTCATAGGGAAGGCTCGTGCCCCAGCGGTGGGGACATAAAAATGAGCTGATGATGGTGGCGGATTCCTTCTGCAGTCCTAATATTTTGTGGCCTTTACTTGCTACTACTTACGAGCACCATCCACCACGAAAACCTAAATCCATTAATTCGATAACGTCTCAATGATGGACAGGACAGCTAGGACCGCTATGAAGCAGGTTTGTGCCTCATTAAACATCCTTACCTTGCCGGTTCAGTTGATTTTCAGTGGTGAGTATATGTAATTATACTTCAAAGATAAAAATAAGAAATCTTCAGCAGTATAGTGAAAAGAAGGCCAAGATATAAAAAATCGCAGATGAAATTGCAAATATTCGCACCAAAAATATCAAAAGTGTTGCATCCAATGAAAGTGACCTCCTTTTTCAAGGTCACATTTTGTTCTTAATTATTTTACAATCAAATTGATCACATGTAAGTATAGAATATTAGTTGGTAGCCTCCTAACGCCCGTTACCAATAACCTAGGTATCTACTGTTGTTTTGCCTACTATAGATACAAATTTGACATAAGCTCCATACAAATTATGTCAATAGCCCGGAAACATAGCATGCAACTAAGTTTATAGAACACCAATACAACACGCAAAATGATATTTTACATAAATTTACTTTTCCGTACCAAAACAATTTTTTTTTATTACATTATTTTTGTTCAACCCTGACATGTTTTGACTTCTGTTTTTGTTGGAACATGTAGTTGACGACCAAAAACAATCAAATGTATTGTATCAGCTGGACCTAGGGTTGTCACTTTGCAATTTTACCTAACAACAAATGATCATCAATATCTCATCAGCCTTATAGTGTTTTTCAGGTACCTACCTAGGTATTTTTTAGCGTGCCTATCTGCTATTACTTTGTGTTTTCGTGTTTTCACGCATATTATTTTAAGACTACTATCTGGCAAAATAAAATAATGAAAAATAAACCCATGTTAATCCGCATCAAAGTGTTTTACGTCACATGTACAGTCACAAGCATTAACGTGTAAACAATGTTACTCTTAATGCTATGTAATAAGTGTTAAAACTAGCTAAAAGTTAATGCATTAATCGTAACAACTCGTGACTGTACACTACTCACAAGTCACAAAGTAAACATTGTTTTTGTGAGCTATACGTTCTCAATCAACCCATTAAGTTGGTACCGAGACAAATTCTGGAATGAGACGTTTCATGCTCATTAAATACTTAACACAAAATTTGTAACGCTTAAAACGTTGGACGAGCCGAAGATGAATAATATTGTGTGCGTAACCCCAGTGGAAAGTTGTCGAATATCTTGATTTGGTGATGTTCTTGTAATTTTGCACGAATCCTAATATTTGTGCGTTCAGTAGTTATTGAGATTTTCGTGAAAAACAGATTCTGCTATGAGAACATTCTCACAACAGCGGTATGTTATTTTCCTCGTGGACTTATCAAAATACTACCTAGGAATGTTGTTAATCACCCAGTGATTCAACCCTGTACCTAATAGAGACTGCTATCATTACTAAAGTGACTAAGCTTACAGAAAGATATGAAAAATAAATATTTCACCTCGAAAATAGTTTTCGTAGCACTACAAGAGCAGGATGTCAAGTGCGAGTTTCATTCGTCATTCGTTAACGTTTACGTGAACGAGAATTTGTATGGCAAAATGTTAACTCTTCTCGTATGCCGCCAGGTGGCGGTGCTTCAATGCCATACTAATTTTCGTTTTCGTAAACGTATTCGAATGAATACGGATAGTAAACAAAACTTGCACTAGGCACCCAGAACGCACGTTCCAACTGTTTTTGTGTATAAAAAAGCAACAGATATTTTTTTTATTTTATGTCTAACATTGTGTGACTCAAAATCATGTTGACCTATTAATAGAAAGTTAGGAAACCTACCTATACAAATTACAAGTTATCAAAACATTCGAAAAAATCTACATTATCTCAAGCCTCTTCTCTAAAAACACCATAAAACGTTTTTAATATTTATCTAAATGATTATTCAAATCCATGTTATACAGCGTGTAACAAAAATGTGTTGTCAAAACGAAAAGATCCAAAGTATATCTCATCTAGAACTTGTACCTATGTGTTGTTATTAAGACATAATTATTACAACGATTCATCCCTGGGATGATACGCGAGGCTATTGAAATTAAAAAACATCCTAATTTTAATAGAGAAGATGGTTGGAATCTACCACCAGCCTGGGATCCCATCATACAAAATATTAAATCCCAGTCCCGACACCATACTGCCAGACCAAAAGATACTGTAAGCACTTTCTGCGTAAACGGAACGCACCAGATTAAATTTAAATGAGGGTATACAAACTACCAACTAATTATGAGATGACCAACACCTCAGTCTCCCTGTGACCACGGACCCTGCAAAGTAATGTGTAAAATAAACGCGAGTAGATCCGTAAAAGTTGTTTCATTTCATAATTATTAACTTTAGTTTGTCATGCAATGTTTAATGAAATAATTATATTCATGAAGTAATGCGCGTCAGGCGCGCATAAGCAAGCAGCAGTGATCATAAATTACACAGAGGTTACTAAACCACTAGGGCTGAGACTTGTTTATTTTGATGTGACGTCACAATAAAAATATTAAATTAAAAAATGCATAACACATTAAAGTTAATAATGATGACTTAGTAACTCTGCATACGAGATCTAGATCGGATACACTTTGGATATTTTCATTTTGACCACACCTTTACGTTACACGTTGTATAATGGTGATTATAATAGTGTATAGAATGAGGAAAAGCTTAAAATAACTTATCGTGACATTAATTATAGCGTTAGTTTTGAAAATTCAACAAACTTCTACAAATACTCCACATAAATAACCATTTGCGTCTCCTATTTGCGGTTCTACAAAGTTCCACTGAACTGCGCAAGAACCTACATCGAAAAACTAATTGCGCAAAAACTGTAACAAAGTAGCTGGCATTGCTTTTATCACGCATCGACCACGAATCAGTGATAACGCGGAACAAAGAGCCGATAACGGCCACAAATAACACAGCCACATTCTTAGAAAAGCATGTAGTGGTTAGTAGCATATGCATAGCATTGTATACTCACCACGAAAATAGCTGTAACACATAACAGCATATACTTGATGCACCTCATTCCCACTTCTCTGTTAGGCTGCGCCATTTTTGAAACAAGCTACAGTCACAGCACGTAAGTGAACACTGCCGAAGCCAGGTAATTTTCAGGCTAGCGAGCCTTATCTGATAAGTTATCGAGTGTACAGTGTACGCCGGCGCTCCGTTGTGTACTGTTCGTTTCAATGCCAAGAAAAATGGTTTTCCTTCTACCAATTAGTCCGGTGTGTACGCTAATTTGTCGTCGCTTACGACGTCAACGTTTGCCCGTGTTCTACTATATGAGATCGTTATTATGTGGTAGTTATGATCAGCATGCGAAAAATCAACATGTACACAACACAATAGGTACTAGTAGCAGGATTAGTTGTATTTGACAATTTCTCATATTATACCTTTGTTGCAATATCAAATTGACAATTTGTATAGTAACCCAGTGCTAGGTATTCAAATGTAGATGGGTATTACCAGTATTACTCATCTACTCACTTAATAAGTCTTTATGTTAATTATAAAATGATTTCAGGTTTGGGGAACTTAATTGCCTTAATAAAAAATTGAAATTGAAACTTTTACATAATTATCTGATGTAAAGTTAACTTAGATTTTTTTTTTGTTTTTTTTTTTTACATGTTGTGGTTGTCTTAGTATATTTTTTGTGTTTATTTGTAATGGAAAGGGTCCTACTATGATAGGGCATTTTCCAATATTTTTGACGCTGTAAGGGAGAAAAGAGCTGGACACTTGCTGAGTTTCTTGCCGGTTCTTCTCAGTCCAAGATCTCCCGCCCAGAGTAGACTTACGAACCGAATGGCATAGTGACATTCACAAGAGCTACTTGTAGCCTAAACTGAATAAATTATTTAGAATTTAGATTTTTTTTTTTTGAATTTTGAATAACTTAATTACCACAATATAAAACAATGTTGTAGAAACATTAATAAAAAACATACATTTTGTAGTGACGTTTTAGTTTCAGGTTGCCACGCACTACATGCGTTGTATGCAAACCTAAACCTTAACCTTATTTTTTTTCTATTATAAGTGTATTACATCAAATAAAATAAATAAATAAACATATGTTTCCCATGTTTCACACCAATTATCTAGCCCCAAGAAAAGCTTCAAATGGTATCTTCGGCCACCTAATATCATCGATTCAAGAGTTTTTTATTGATATCTTGATGAAAGTTATTCTGTTTAATAGTGTGCATCCTGGGAAGTGCTGTCCCCTTTGTAATTTTACTTTAAAAATATTATTATTTTATATTATATTATTTTTTTACAAAAAAAACCGACTTCAAAAAACAGGAAACTAAAAAAGTAAAAAAAACAGCTATAAAAAGCAAGAAATAGTATTGAAATCATATTATTAATTACCTAGATACGCATAACAGTCACTGTTTCAAAGAAGGTCTATTGAAGTCGGGCTGGTGGTCGGCTGGGCGACAAATTTGTTTCATTTAAACTTATTATAAAGTTGTTCCATTATCTCTACTTTTTTATTGTAAAATCCCCACCCGACTTCAATAGACCTTCTATAAAACTAATATGCGTATCTAGGTAATTAGTAATGATTTCAATATTATTTCTTGCTTTTTAGAGCTGGTTTTACTATTTTAGTTTCCTGTTTTTAGTGATGGGTAGACCTAACAATGATGCCTAGTAGGTAGTGGTATCGTTAAGTAAAACTTCAATCATAATAGGTATTACTTTTGTACGAACTGAACATTTTGGCATATTGAACCGCATGAAGTAAGCCCAACAAAAGGCAAATGCTGTAAAACGTTGAGGAGTTCCCTTGATTGTCTTTCGTCTTCATCATCAGACTCCTAATGACAGTCACAACCCATCTAGGTGTAAAGTTCTCATCAATGCAAATTAATCAAGCTCAAACACCAGGTAATTGCTGTAAATCGTTGAGTTCCCTCGACTGTCTTTCGGCTCCATCATCAGGGTGCCAAATGTGAGTTTCATTCGCAATTCGATCACGTTAACGAAAACGAGAATTTGTTTGGCAAAACTTTAACTCCTCTCGTACGTCGCCAGGGGCGCTGCTTCAATGCCATACTAATTTTCGTTTTCGTAAACGTAATCGAATGAATACGGATAGTAAACAAAACACACTAGGCACCCTGATCTATTCCAGACTTTCTGCTCTAAAATACTTAATGAAAAAATTAACAAACTCACTAGTCGCCACTACAATTTTCGAAGGTTCCTTTCGATTTCTCTGGGATGCCATCATCAGATCCTGGTTTCCTTATCATGGTGGGGATATCTCCTTTCCAACAAAAAAATATCATCACAATCGGTTCATAAACGACAAAGTTATCCGCGAACACACATAAAAAATATATATATACAGGGTTACTGGGAACTCGACAACTTCCTTGCAGGAGGTGATAGGTGGCCTAAAATGTGACAAAAACCCACCATATGTATAACCGAAATCAAAAAGTATTCGAGATTCTAGTAACCCTGATTATACAGTCGAATTGAGAAACCTCCTCCTTTTTAGAAGTCGGTTAAAAATTATGCATTTAGACAAAAGACGGGGTGCGCATTGTCTTATATAACTTTTCAACTCCTATCATCGGAGGTTCAAAAATATTTCTCATACCATTTAAAATCATAATGATCATTCTTCATAAAAAATTAAAAACTAAATATTAAAAAATATAATCATTGAAATTCATAATAATTATCACTAGTTATATGTCCAGCAGTGGACTAAGATAGGCCGATGATGATGATGATGATATTCACTTAGTTTTTACTAATATTTGTTTTAATATATTTGTTTATACTAATGATCGAAACTCATAATCATTCGAATAAATAACTATAATATTAATAAATGTGTTTTATTCTAATAATTGTTTTTATAAATTTCTTAATCAAAAGTGTTTTTATCCATATTATTGAAAATCGTAATGTCTATATTCATACATTTGTTTTATACTATATGCATTTTCATATAGTTTTTAATCATAAGAGTTAAGTTAAAAATGCGACTCCACTGAAAATCAAATTGCTACCAGAAACGAGATGCTACCAGACAAGTAGGTTAGGTTAGGTTAAAACTGTGACCCCATCAACGCGCGAGCCGAGCGAGCAAAGCGAGCGTGCCGCGGCAGCGGCCGGCAAAGCGCCAAAAACTATTTTTTGTTAGAAAAGTAGACAATTTTAATATCTACTAGGTACTTTCCTAACCTAGGGCTAGTCGGGGTAATAATAAGACACCTGAAAGAACAATGCCCATTAGCCATACAGCGTCCGGCCCAGACGTGAACATTTCAATATTGTACATTTTAGTATTGATTGTTTTAGCTAGATAAATGCTGAAATAGAAAAACCAAACGAGAAGTCCGCCAGTTATTACTATTACCAAAAATATCAAAGTCGGGTACCCGCCTCTTACAGTTACCAAGAAAAATTATTAACCATTACTTACATAGGAAAACTGTTATATTTTTATATATTCAATAGTGTAATGAAAAGAATCGAATAGAATAAAAACATTAACAAAAAATGAAATTTAAATAATATGTAGTGTTAATTCCGCTAACTCACTCGTTTATACAGCTTGAATATAGTAGTTTAAACAATACTTATTATTTAAATAAAATTTTTTTGTACTATGGATTTCCGCAAAAAAACGCCTGATTCCATTAATTAAAAACATTAAGTTTATTTGAAATGAATAAATGCATAATTTGTAGTTATCAGGTGTAATTAAAAAACGTTATAATTATTCATCTTGTATTTCATTACAATGACATAAAATATCGTCAAGAAACTGTGCAGGTGGTGTAATATTTTGTTCAAACCTAGTCCAACTGATATACCAGATGACAGTATTATGTGGGCACAACAACCTACCGTACGCTTCCCCACAATGCAATTACAATAGTACTGTTGGATTGCATCTCTACCAGTGTTGTTATTATTAATCACTATATACACATGATATATTTTACGCCCTATATGTCTGCTTTGGATTTTTCGCCTCAAAAGCCAAAGTCGTTGCAAATCGAAAAACATAGAAAGCGTTCACAGTGTACTGTACACAAGCTACAACGCGAATGACTTATCTTTTTCGACAATGTCAAATTGGCATAAAAGATAGTGTTGCCATTTGAGTAATTTTTAATAAAATAAAATCGATTATTGATTTAGATTTTAGTTAAAATAATAAGTATTGTTTAAACTACTAAATAAAGAACTATTGTTGTTACTTATTAATAATTATTTATGCATTAAATACATTATTTCTTTGGTACATATTAATAAGAACATGAAATATAAGAATAAGAACAACTGTGAAATCGATAAAAAAATATTGATTCGATTATAGAATCTGTAAGAAAATAATACTGGCAACTTTTTATTACAGATATCTTTTAAAATCATTAAAGATACTAATAAATCTGAATAAATGATTGTGATTGCTGGCATACTTTTAAGAATTGCTAAAAATTATATAATATTTAAAGTAATTTAATGTATGGCTTACTTTAATTTAGTTTTGCTGTTCAAGGGTGGGCCGAAAATGGGCATTGTTCTTTCGGGTAAAAATAAGACAAAAATAAAAATATAAATAAAAATAGCTTGTATTGTTGGTGGCGAATGTACAACAACCCTGTTGATCTTATTTCAGTTAAAAATGAGCCTTATTTGTTTATTTTTAACTGAAATAAGATCAACAATACAAGCTATTTTTCTATTATTTAGGTCTGTCTTATTTTTACCCAAAATTTTAGGTGTCTTATTATTACCCCGACTAGCCCTACCTACGCTTACTAATAAATTAATAGTAGTTTATGCAACTGTCATATAATTAATGCTCTAAGAATGAAGGGTATTAAAACACGAGTGTGAGTTTATGAAACGAGCGCAGCGAGTTTCATAATAGTAACGAGTGTTTTAATACCCGTGTTATATGCAGTTGCATACACTACTTTATCTTCACTAATGCAATTAGTCAAACAACAAGAGTAAAAGCTGACAATAGTTTATTTATAATAATTGTTAAAATTTTGGATGGTACAATTTTGAAAGTTAATGTTAATTATTGATCCAGCAGCTGTAGCGGTCGCGGGGCAAGCAGTAGAGCTCGTAGACGGAGTTGGAATATTTATAATTATAAATCGTATTTGAGACTTGAATTTTATTCATTAAAGACTCATCAATGTAGCCTTCAGCCACAGTAGAAGAGTTCCACCCCCCGTGTCGTTTCAGTGCGGTCAAATCACCACCGCTATCTATGAGAAGGGTCGCCGAGGTGCGCCGGAAGCAGTTGTACACGGGGGTGTACAACGCTGGGTTAGGCAGATTCAAAAAACTTGCGATAGTTTTTCCCAGAGCACCAAATTTATTAATACCAGTTCTTTGATCGACGCACTTCCCCGATCTATAGCTCAAGAAAAAGGCAGGGTTTCGACAGGGGGTGGGTCGAAGTTCCATGTATTTTTTACATACGGCATAGCAGTTGCCCGTCACAACGAAAGAACGATCTATTTTCGTTTTTGTTTTCGAAACTTTTACCATGATTGTATCTACTGTCGTCTATGTTAGAGACTTCATCGAACTGGATGTTGTATAGCTCTTGCCTTCGGCATGCCCCCCCTTATGCCGAAGATTAGTGCAACCTGTAACAATAAACGATATAATAAGCTTGAGGTACATAGCCAAGGCAAAAACTATGATTTATGAAGTAGTAAAGTGTAGGTACCTACTACCTAATTTATACACAAAGCGCTTAAACGGAGTGTCTAGATAACTTGCGTGTGTAGTACATAAGTACTAGGTAGATTAAATAACAGAACTAAAATACACTTCCCTTTTCAAAAAGATACAAAATATCTGGTGAATCTTTCAGGAACATCTTTATTTGACCTGATGTAAACGTCAAGGACTTTTTTTCCTTGTGTCCTTCTGAACTGCGTTTCAGGAACGCTATGACTTTTGAATACTTCGTGATATCAATATTGTTGTAGATACTCAGTGTGGACTTGAGCATAGAATATTTAGCCCACATAGAAGATGGCTTGAATTTGTCGGAGAGGTCTTTGAGATACACAAGAATGACATTTTCAGAAAATGATGTAGTTTTCTTTTCGATCTTCCATGTCAAAAAGTTATTATATATTCTTTTTCATATAATTTTCTAGATTTTTCTGGCAAAAGATTGTGAGTTACTTTTGTTGCCAATTCTAGAATATCCGGAAGCGGTCAACCGGTGGTCTTAACCACTAGACCACAGAAGCGATGAAATAATTTAATCAAATAATCGTTAAAGTGATCGAATGGTAGTGCGACAAGGAACACAATTTCACACCAGGTTCCTAACATTGTCTTTGGTAGACGTCTGCCATAAAAACACTTCCCTGAGAACGTTGCGGGGAGACGTAGATGGTGTCTCCTCCTGCCTCCATCACCAGCGCTTCTCATCTGCACCTATGCGAGCCCCGATCCGATCCAACCCCACGGAGAATCTAGTTGGGCACGGGGACACGCAATAATTCGTGATGCCGTTCCCTCTAGAAAACCTCCGAAGGTAATTCGTTTCACACGGCTTGACTTAAGGAACCCTTTAAGTTTCGCGCCGCCCCCAGAGCATTTACGCGTCACTGATGATCTTTTCTTATTTTCCAGAAAAATAAATAACCTGAAGACTATATTGAAATACCTTTTTGACTCCTGACTCCTCTATTATAGTGACATGAGCAAATACCAAATAATGTCGACGTCCTTAGAGTCTTGACTCCTAAAGTCTTTGTTAGAGATGATCCACCAAAGACAAACTATAGAGAAGAAGAAAGACTACCAGTAAGTTTACGTCAAAGTCTGTCTAAACCCAGAAAGAGGAAGCCGTCTGACGATAGAAAAGAAGACAACATCACCGATAGAAAAAAAAGGAAGAAGAAAAACATAGAGCCGGAGTCATCGGATTTTGTATTCTTTCTCAAACTTTGGGCAAATCGTTTGGTTTGACCCATACTCCACTTGTGACTCATCGTCTGCATCTTCACATTAAATTGAATTATTTTTACGATCTGTTGATACCATCTCTACATTTTTCTTCTTTACAATTACAGTTTTTGCCTTTTTAACCGACTTCAAAAAAGGAGGAGGTTTCTCAATTCGACTCGTATATATTTTTTTATGTGTGTTCACGGATAACGTCGCCGTTTTTGAACCGATTTTGATGATTCTTTTTTTGTTGGAAAGGAGATATCCCAAGGGGCGTACCATGATAAGGAAACCAGGATCTGATGATGGCATCTTAGAGAAATCGAGGGTAACCTTCGAAAATCGTAGTGGCGACAGTGCGTTTGTTAATGTTTTTATTAAGTATTTTAAAGCACTAATCTGGAGTCGATCTAATGATGGAGCCGAAAGACAGTCGAGGGAACTCCTTAACGATTTACAGCAATTACATGGTGTTCGGACTTGATTCATTTCTATTGATAAGAACTTTGCACCCATATGAGTTATAAGTGCCATTACAGGTCTGATGATGGAGACCATAGACAGTCGAGGGAATTCCTTAACGATTTACAGCAGTTACCTTTTGTAAGGCTTACTTCATACAGTTCGATATGCCAAAATGTTTAGTTTGTACAAAAATAAAACCTAATTAAGATTGAAGTTTTACATAGGAATACCACTATCTACTAGGCCGTCGTTTCCTCATCCGAGAAGCATCCTTGTTAGGCCTACGTTTACCCATCACTAAAAATCGTAAAATAAAATAACATTTAACAAAACAAAACCGACTTCAAAAAACAGGAAACTTAAAAAAGTAAACTAAAAACAGCTCTAAAAAACAAGAAATAATATTGAAATCATATTATTAATTACTTAGATATGCATATCAGTTTAAAAAAATGTCTACTGAAGTCTGAACAACTATAAAAGTTTAAATGAAACAAAATTGTCCCCCAGCCGACCACCTACCACCCAACTTTAATAGACATTCTTTAAACCTGATATGCGTAACTAGGTAATTAATAATATGATTTCAATATTATTTCTTGCTTTTTAGAGCTGTTTTTTTTAAGTTTCCTGTTTTTTGAAGTCAGTTTTCTTTTTTTCAACCGTTCTTTTCGTCTCTTTAATCGTGCGAGAGTAAGGCTGCCTGTCCACTGGAGCGGAGACAGGAGCGGCCAATATCAACCAAAAGGATTGCTTATAATCTCCCTTTTCTTTTTTTTTTGGAGAGAGTGTGCTGATTGCCTTATACGGCATTTTCAGCTTCACCGGGGTTTTTTGGAGGCGGCGAGAAACTTAAAGGGTTCCTCAAGCCGTCTGAGTCTGAGCCGCTCCGCTGCAATGAGTAGTTAAAAGATTCATACATTTTAAACGCGAAGCGCAGAAGTGGAGTGGAGAAATGGAGCGGGGTAGCGGAGCGGAGCGTATTTTCTTCTTTCTTTGATGTAACTATAATAATATTAATTCATACTTTTTAAAGAATCGTTATTTTACTTTATAGTAAAGTTTATCTATCTATCTATCTATCTATCTATTGTATAATCTACAAAACCCTTTATTGCCCTAGTTCGAAACTTCACAACTTACCATTGGTGTGACAAAGGTTCACGGCCTCAATTCTACTAATTCAATAACGTCTCACTCAATGTCTCAATAGTGTCGGCAGCCTGATTTTTACGTTGGGATTATTATTATTATCTCTTTATTTATTTTTTTACATATTAATTTACATTTTTTAATATTTTCTAAAACAAAACAAACATTTTAAAATATAAAAAATATGGGTCCGCCGGCATCGGGACCAGGGTCCAAACTACCGGTGATTAGGGCTCCAGAGACAGGAACCTCCTCACAATGCGTGCCATATCGAGGAGAACTGCCTTCTGAATCAGGCCCTTGATCCAGCCGCCTAACGAGAACCTCATGAGATGTTGATCGAGGCTCTTGGCCATCAGGCCATTTGCCGTAACAACAATCGGCACGATGACAGCCGAGTCCACATTCCACATGTCGACAACCTCATGTGCTAAGTCGAGATATTTGATTTGTTTCTCTTTCTCAGCTTTCACGAGGTTCTCGTCATAGGGAATAGTGATATCGACAATCATCGTGCGGCGCGCTAATCGATCTATCACCACAATGTCTGGCTTATTGGCTACAATAGTCCTGTCGGTGATGATAGATCGATCCCAGTACAACGTGACATGGTCATTTCCGAGAAATGGGTCGGACACATACTTGTAGTACGGTACCTCAGAATCCACAAGTTTGTATTTCAAAGCAAGTTGCTGGTGGATAATCCTGGCCACTTGGTTATGCCTGTGCAAATACTCGCCGTTAGCCAGACGAAAACAGCCAGAAATAATTTGTCTGATAGACTCACCCGGACAGTGACATGCCCGACATTATGTCAACCGTCCCGTCCTTCATAATATATTTCCGGTAGTTATTCGTTAGCATAACTTCGTCCATAATTGCACAGACAAAACCTTTAGTTTTCCCGAAGAGGTCACCGAAACGTAGCCAGGATACGGACGCTAAAAAGTCTACATCGGGTCCGTAGAGGTCCCCATAAAAGCGCCCGTGGAGCTCCTTGTTATTATTATTATACTCTTTATTTATTGTCTTTCTTAAAACTAGATTTTTACAATATTTTAAGATAAAAACAATAAAACATTATAAAAACCTAATCCTAGAGTACCGCCAGCAGCGGGGCAGGGCCCAAACTACCGGTGGTCAGGGCTGCAGAGTGAGGAACCTCCTGACAATACGTGCCGTGTCAAGGAGTACTGCCTTTTGTATCTGACCCTTGACCCAACCTTTCAGCGAGAGCCTCTCTAGGTGTTGATCGAGGCTCATGGCTAAAAGACCGTTTGCCCGAAACGACTATCGGTACAATAATTATTTTGACAGGCAAGCAGTTCTTGTATCCTGAAATCCTGATCATCGTAATATACTGTAGTGTCATTTATTTATTTCTTTAAATATCTGTCTAGTCTATTATCAAATTGGTTGATGTTGGCGGCTAAGACAACATCATCCGGGAGCGTATTCCACTTTTATACTCTGTTGCATATAAAATGTTTATAGGGATTGCTGTTAGCAACATGGGTATGTAGTTTGATACTGTGATTTCTGAGATATCTGTTTTTATTTCTTCCGAAGATCATGTGTATGTCATTGAGGTCATAATGCCCATTTAGTATTTTATAAGTCTTAATCAAGTCTCCGCGGCTTCTGCGGTCTTGCAAGGTTGTAAAGTTAAACGCATCCAACCGTTCCTCAAATGTGCGTCGTTTCAGCGACCTGGGTATTTTGGTAAAGCTTCGTTGTACTTTTTCTAATTGCTTAATGTCTTTGGCAAAATAGGGACTCCAAACCTGAAATGCGTACTCCAAAATGGGTCGGACAAAGGTTTTATAGATCTTCAGCGTCATTTCTGGGTTGGGCCCAGAACCCAGAAAGCATTTGAAAAAAAACCAGAAAGCATTTGCTATCTTATTAGGTAGATCAAGCTTTTAGCTTTTTTGTTATGGTAGAAATACTCCCATTTTACCGTGTATTTCGTGACATTAAGGCTGAGAAGCCATTTCTTTGACCAGTATGCTATGGCATTCAGATCTGATTAAAGGCTATCATAATCAAGCAGCGGGTTCCCAAATAACTTTTCTAGATTTTAAAATGAGTTTCGAGAAAGTTATTCGGTATTTTGCGCTGTAACCGCAGTTGAAGTCTCTAGGCACCAGTAACTACTCAAATCATTAAGGATGAGCGTTTCGTTAAAAAAAATGCTTTTTTAGTACTGATTTAATATTTTAAACCTTTATCTATCAAAAGTTACTCTTGCTGTTAACTGTACTTAGGTACTACAGAAAACAAAGTTAACATTACCAACAAATTTATTCACACATGTTTCGTATTGTACACTCGTAACTTATTTATTATTTAGCCTTTTACACGAACAATTCCAACATCAGAGTTCACACAAACACTGCTTTATCTAAGGGTAGGCTCCTTGCTCTTCCCTCGACATCTTGGCCAACCACATGGCCGCACCGACCGCAATAGCCTGAAATATAAAATAATTGTTAATTATAGTACTTAGTGAAAAAAGAAAAATCATCGATTTGGGACGAAATCGTTATAGCCCGTTCTCCCTATCTATCCATAGGAAAGGCTTGTGGCCCAGCAGTGGGACACACAATGAGCTGGTGATGATAATGACATTTAAACAATTTGTTTATTTATTTATTTATTTATTAGGTTTCACAACAGACATTTTTTTTATGTTAAAAGGAGGCAAACGAGCCGACGGGTCACCTGATGGAAAGTAATCACCGCCGCCCATGGACACCCGCAAAACCAAAGTAATCGCAGATGCGTTGCCGACCTTGAGGAAGGAGTTGGATCTTGAGGAGGGAGTAGGAATTGGGAAGGGCGAGGGTTGAGAGATGGGCCTCCGGTACTTTCACTCACAGGACGAAACACAACAGCAACGAGTGCCGTTGATTCACGCCGATATTCTGTGAGAGGGACATTAATCTTAACAAAGATAAATACATGATAGGTTTAACAACATTTTATACTAATGTCCTTAATGTGTTACACAAGTAGTTTATGTGTGCTTAACATGTGCAAAATTAGATTTAGCTTTATATTTAAAAAATAAAATAAAACTAGATTTAGAGAAGTACATAATATTTTCAAATAATTTTAAAATTACTTAAAACTATTTGGAAATATTACACTTGGGTCGTTTGCCATTTGGGTCAATTAATAATGTGTCGATTGAAGTTTTGAATACATTTGTGATCCTATTGAAAATATCACAATTACATACAGAAAAAAAGGGGGCTAGTGTGAATGCTTTGTCACAAATCGGTCCCAAACTCCCGACTCAGCTCGAGAGCTTTTTCAACTGCTATTTTGCAAGTTAAACAACATTCGCATTGCCGAGTTTTCAAAGGTGCTCTTCTTCCGCCTTACTTTTGACCGAAATTAAGGACAAGCGATTCACCGTTGTGGAATATAAAAAAAAACGTAGTCAGAAGAAAGAAAGAAAGAAAGAAAAAAATTTATTGTTATTATCACATATCAAAACAAAATTTAAATAAATAATATGTAAGGTAAATGGTAACAAACATAAAAATAAATTTAAATATCGTGCGCTGTTGTGATGCCAAGCAACGCTGTGCCCAGCTTAGTATATACAGCAATCGGGGCCTGCTAGAGAACAGAGTGCGGCAAGTGTTGGTTTTTTTGCCATTTAATACGAGAATTTGTATAGCAAAATTTAACGTGATCAAATGGCAAAGAAAACGCGCACAGTAGGCATCCCCTCTAAAACCCTAAGACCATCCCTTCTCTACCACGGGGACCGGCTTGAGACCACAACGACAAGAACCGAGTAGTAGGTAAAAACCTTTTTTTTAGACTGTGGAAAACTCGTCGTCCGTGTACCACCGCGCCGTCGGGTTAGCGCGGATAACCCTGGTCTCAACAGGGATTCACGAGAAAAATTTACCCACTACAAACCACTAACGTACATCCCTTCACGTGCCACTAGGTTGACAGAAACCACTGCTTTGGCAATTACCAGTATAACCTCCCGTACTAACCTGCATAATTATCAGAAATATTCCGGCCAGCCCTATCCCCCCTATGTGCGACTGGACCCAGCCGCCGAAAGACTCGGAGCAGCCTTTGGTGTAAGACGGGATCGTGCCGTCGATGGTGCAATTGAACACGTGGATGGTTCCGGGCGGGAACTTGCAGCAGCTGACCGGCAAGCCGTTCGTCAAGGTGGTGTTGAGGGGTTTCAGCCAGTCGCTAGAGTTGGTGACGCCGCAGCAGCTGAACTGTAATGATTCCCGAAATTGTTCGTCATTGGCTATGGAGGGCGATTTTTGAATCTCACGAGGGTGATCCCGAAATTAAAAATGGAAGAGGGTTAAGTAAATATTAATAAAATACAGTGAAAAATTAAATGCCTGCCCGACCCAGCCAAGAATCGCACCTGGGTCTTCCGCAATCCGGGCGGCTGCACTGACCATTATGCTACCGGGAAGGCTGCGTAAAAGCACTGAATTTTTTCACTTCTTTTGATTTTTTACTGAATTTTAGCGACAGCAGTGCCATCTATCCAACGGTTATTGCAACCGATGGGCTATGCAGATTCATCGGGTATACAGGGTGTCCCATTTAAATCGGTCAGTATGGGAAAGTCTGAAATTATAAGACATACGAAGATCTGTTCTTAGGAACCATGTCATCGATTTTAATAAGAAGAAAAACTGCATTCATACATTAAAAAAAACCTGTACTCAGCTCGGGAATCGAACCCGGTTGTTTTGAAAAAATAAACTTACACTATTTCTATTTAGATATCGATTGTGTAGTAAATGGCTCTATGAAACATGATGTCTAAAATGAATAAAATGCATTGTTTTCACATACTTTAATTTATTTTAGTAGGTGTTCGAAGTGACCACCGTTATAAACAACAAGTTCAGGCATGTAAAATTGTCTCTATGGTTGTTTGTATTGTACCTCTTTGCTGGTTTTGTAATTTTAAGATTGTTACCTAAACGGGTGTGTAATGTATAATATAACAACATATCGTATAATGATCAAAACATATACTCGACTCATAAACTCGACATATAAACGAAGATACCGGTAAAAAAATCCGGAATGCTCGTTACCTGGGTAGCATTTTTACCGGTAAATTAACTAACCGCTCTACGCGGATTGGCCAAAGCGCAATATGTGACGAAAAAAGTAGCGATACTTTTCTAGATAACGATATCTGCATTACCGGTAAAAAATTACCTTTATAGAAATAGCGTTGCTTACCGGTACTTATAGTGGGAATTTGGTAACGGTATCAAGCCCTGATTTCTGCTTAACAACGCGAAGTCGTTTGCCTACCCTACGATTTAAAAATATCTTATTAGTATTGGTTGATCTAATAGCACGGGCAATAATTATTTAAACTAGCCAAATATTCAGTTCAACTTCATTTAGCACGCACAAACAATATGGATGGCCCATCACTAAGCCGTAAAACATAACAGCCGTTTTGTTAGTAAATAAACGTCGACTCTTTGCGCCGATCCACTACCACTGCACTACAAGGCACAAGTTGCTGGCAGAGCTGTGCGGTGCCGCGCCACGGCACGTGCTAATTCCCCTTTACCGCGCTTTCTGCCCTCAACCTCTTCTTACCAATAACCCTGAATGTGACTTGTTTGCGGATGGATTTGCGTTATTGTGAAAGAGATGATTGAATGCATTTTTTTATAGTGATTTCTTTAAACTGTATTTTGTGTGTCCGTAATACTCGTAGATAGTTAATTAAAATAAAATAAGTAAGGTAATAAAGAAGTGTCTCACGTCCTCCTGGACCTCGTCCCAGAGCTTGGTGACGACGAAGTCACCCTCCTTGCCGTACAGATCCAGGGTCTCCATCAGCTTACGGTCCACCAGCATTAAGGTGTTGCCCTTCAGCACGTACCCGGCGATGCACGCCGACATTATGAAGATAAACATCAACACCATGGAACCAGCATACTGAAATAGGTGGAGGATGTCGGTAAAAACATCTCACGCCTCACGTGGGGGTGAGCAGGACCCGTGGCTAGACGGGAAGACGGCAGATGAACCCGGTCGCTAAGAGTGGTGGCTAAGAAGTGCTCGCCGATCGGTAGGCAGACCTCCAGTTCAGTGGTCGAATGACCTAGTCCAGGTGGCGGGTATGGGATGGATGAGGATGGCGCAGGACCGTGTAGCGTGCGACAGAAGAGGCCCTGCAGTGGGCGAAGATGGGCTGATGATGATGATGATGACCTGTGGATCTTGATGGCGCTATCTACTTAGAGCTCCTTCGTGAGATGAGTGATATGTTCGGAAGCCACATAAAGCCATTGGCCCCTGTTGCATTAGCAATCGTTCACAACTACTAATCCTCAATGAGGCTGCTTGGTGGGTTATTGCTGTCTTCCAGTGGTGTTTCCACCCATAGGGTACGCTCGTGCTCCAGCAATGAGGACATAAAAGGAGCTGGTCATGAGTTACCTATCTTTTTCTTATCTGTCCAATGATGTCTTCATCATATCATCATCTCAGCCAAAAGACGTCCACTGCTGGACAAAGGCCTCCCCCAAGGATATGAGGGGTATTTGCCGTAATCGCCACGCTTGGCAGGCGGGTTGGCGATCGCAGTAGGTTGAGGGTAACCTCAGAGAGATGCTGCTGCCCATCCTCTGGAATGGTCCCTTAGTCGGCTTTTACGACACCCACGGGAAGAGATGGGGTGGTGCAATTCTTTATCCCCGGCACCACACAGGGGTGTCTTGGCTAAGACTAATGAATTTTGTGCTAATGATGTCTACCCAGCTATTTAGAGCAATTTGGTTTATTTTAGTAATAAATTTCCACGATGTTCCAAGGGAAGGCATGAGGGTTAGGTAAAAAAATCCAAATATACAAATGTTTATTTAACAGATGGTTTTTAATTGGTGTTGATAACCATGTTCATATCTCCATATTAGTTATCACTATAGTTTTCTAAGATGAGTAACAGTCATCTAAGAAAACTAAAATGTCTTCAAGGTAATTTTATCTGTTAATATTTTATCTTTGTCATTTTCTGATAAAGTAAGCTACAGTTTAATTTAAGAAATTATTGCGTAAAATCATGTAAAACAGTCTAGTTATGTGAAATAACTATTTCCGAAAAATGTGAAACTTAAGCGGCGCAGCGTGCTGGCGATATGAAATATGTTTCTGTTACTAGTACTACCGTAGTGTAGTACTATTATTATTCTGTTCTGTTACTGTTTGTACTGTTTAATGTTCGATCGCAGTTTGGATCCTGGCTGAACAAGTTTGTTGTATTCTGTTTGCCCAACACTTTTGTTGCAATTTTAAATCTCCTAGTGTGGATATGTCATTGGATTTCTGATGAGGCATAGAAGAGATATTCGTAGCTACTCGTAGCATTTTAATTTTAATTCTATGTAAGTATTAGTTTTATTGTTAGAACCTAAGCCTAAATTAAATCAAATAAATAAAAATATATTTTTTAAATTAAAATAAAAAACCTATTATTGTCACATATATTTATCCGTTCGACTACCGCTTCATCAAATTTACCTCGTTTCTGATCAAGTGATAAATAAAACTCGCTAAGGCGTTCCACAGTTCGAACAACTTTAGTTGCAGAAACTATGAACTAATAGATATAATTATAGTTAAACTTTTAAAATGTTTTCGTAAAAGTTGCCGCAAAAAGAGGTTAAGTTTACGGTTGCCGCGATTCTAGGTAAACTTTTCAAATCCATGGTCAACAGTCAGTATTTGCCCGTTGGGGATACCAGTAACTTGACACAACTAGTACAAATTTATCAGTTGCTTTGCGGTAGGTAATTTTAAACTGATTCTATCATCGAGTGCATGCAGCAAATGAATACTGTTGTCGATCATTGAAACTAGCAATTGGAGTTGCTATGTCTGCGCAGTTTCTTTAGGTTTTATGGAAACAGCTAGTTGCGAGTTGCCTGTTACCGCAATACGGAGATCAAAGTTGCTCAGCCAGCGGAGCGCTTATAGGTACTCAGACTAAAATCGACACCGAAACTAAACCTTTAAAACAATAAAATCATCTTTCACATGATTAAATCACTCTTTTAGATCTAACTGATAAGATAAAAATAATCGCAGAATCAAAATCTCTTCTTGACATTGGTTGATTGAAATCCAAAATTCTGTGCACTGTGGAGTTCTATCTTTTCCGTGACCATCAAAACATCGCTGAGAGTAGGACCTTTTTCCCAGACCTTTCACCTTTTTCCCGGACCCAGCGAGACTGGAGAGGAGGCCTGCGGTTAGGTGACCTACTCTTACATCGCACGACATCGCCGCTTTGTCCACAAGTCCTAAGTTGTCTCATAACCTTACTGTATTTGCAGTTAACTGTAGTAGGTACTGTAGTAGATCAGAATACAATTTTCTTAGTAAGTAACTAATTTTACTAAACATTTCGTAACTGTATGATAATAAGTTACCACGATCACAAAATAACGACAAGTAACCAACTTCAAATAATATACCTAATTGGTTATTATTTTATGTGGTGTTCTTTTGATTTTCTAAGAACCAAAGGCAATCAAACCTGCATTAGGTGATGTGTAAAAAACACTTAAATAACCATACCTTCCTTGCGTTATCTATCTATCACTAATAAGATAAGACAACAAAATACTGCTTATTATTTAAATAGATAACTGACATTTTGTCAACGACGTAAATAGGGCGACCAGACGCCCGGTACTAAATTAAACGGATCTGTTCTCATTCCAGTCGCATTAATCTATTTTGCTATTGTTAACTGTGCTACTAACTATCCCACTACTATAATATAGGATTTGTTCTTGGCCTTTCCCTAATTATCTGTCCCTATCTGCTTTGCCCAGGTTCGCAGCTCCAATCGAATGCGGTTGCTAGAATTCTGGGCAGCAAAGTCTTCCAATTCGATTACCCAAGGGCTCCCACGGTTTTGCCGGGAAACCATCGCCTTCCTGGTAATGTTTGTGAACGGGATTTCTTTACAGGCAGCCACATAACCGATAAAAAGACAATGGACTAATGCGCCCCTACCCCTATCCATAGGGCCACGCCTAAAGACCTAGGTATTCTCGAGAGTAGTTACTTGATGAAGAAGTGTGAAAGCGGCCAGCTTTCCGATGAAAAGAGAGTGGACTAATGCGTCTTAGGGCGTCCCTTCTATGCGCCTAAGGTTTAACTAAAGTTCTAAACTCAAGACTACTTTTGAGATTAGGTACTTGATGAAGAAGTGTGTCAATTCTGGTCTAGTCTAAATGGGTATGATGTCATAATGGCGTTGCAATCAATTCAAAGATAAACCTGCTTTTATCAACCAACTGTGTTACCAGAAAGAAAAAGTCTTATGAACTTGAATTCAGGTCGAAATTGTATAATAAAAATAATTACTAAGTACCTAGTTCACATGGTAGGTAAGTATTTAAATTTGCTACAGTGACATTGATTCCCCTAGCTATTATTATATTATTGACAAGCACTAATAATATTAAACTGTCATAACTATCTACCTAATTGTAGGCAGGTATGTTAGTTGAGCTAAACATTTTAGCTAAGTTGTTTTTACTACCTATTTAGTGACTTGTTTGCACCTAGACATCGCATAGTATCGTCATGTATCGTAATACTGAAAAATACTATACAATAACCTTATGATTGTGTCAGAACACAGAAATCTTTTTTGCATACGTACCTACGTCCAAAGCACACATATTGGTCTGGCGGTTGATTAATGGAGGGTAGTCTGATACCGCTTGTGGTTATCTATCACCAAATATTCCACTTACCGCCATTATCAATACATAATTTTCTTTGTATGCTCCATAGAACCCGGCGAAGGCGATGATGAAGATAATAATTCCAGTCGCAATACAGAACGCTGGCAGCGAGAGGAACCTCTCCGACAGGAACGAGTGGTAGCCATTGTAGGCCCTCTGCACAGAACTTCCCACAGCCAATATAATAATACCCGTTATCTGAAAACACCGTCACGTCAACACATTGGTAATTGCCACTAAACCAATTAGAGAACTTAACACACGATCGCTTCAGAACACCACTTACCAAAAACAAAAAGTTTACGCACACTAAAGAGTATTTAACTGTGTTAAATATTTTCTCAAACATTTTCTATTGTGTTTTTTTATAAGCGGAGCGGTGACGGGCGTTCGCGCACTGCGCTATCTACGTATAGTTTTAGCTTTGGATATTTTTATCGCCACACATTAATCTTGATAAGGAAAACAAGCGGATTTATCTCTCGAGGCTCCTGTCGTATGACTCAATTATATGACAAGTTTTCCATCTTTACGGAATAGATAGAAAATTAATGCCCTTTCTGACCGCGCCATGATACTTTCTTTTTACAATATTTGTTATATAATATACATAACGAAATTGTATACTTATCTGGAAGCTATTGTTTGCCGCGGTTTCAAATTATTGTTTATCAGTATGCCGTATCGAAGATATTTTCTTTTAATCACAATTGATTATTATGAACTTTGTAGATTAGGTAGCAATCCATTTCATTTATAAATCTACATTGAATGAACACTTACCTATTAAGTAAGTAAATAGCCCATATACTGTCCCACTGCTGGGCAAAGGCCTCCATCATTGAAATCAAGTCATCACTACGATTGATGGGTATTGGCTTAATCACCACGCTTGCCAAATGCGGGTTGGTGATCACAAACCGAAAAATCATGATGCCTATCCATCGAAAAAATTCGCAATACACTTTGCCCGACCTGGGAATTGAACCCGGGACCTTCGGGTATCGAGCCGAGCGTTCTGCCACTCGGCCACCGAGGCGTTAAAATGAATACTTGAATGAATACTTGAATGAATTCTTTGTAAAGAAATAATAATTTTGCTTTGGGTCTGATATTGTCGCGACGACGCACGCTGCTATTGCGAATTTTTTTTCAAGTGGTACGCCCTTTTGAAAAGCCGTTGTATCGAAAACCGCTATTGAATAACGGATTCGCGAACACGCGCTGTTACGAAAATCCTAGATCTACCTACGCTAGATCGATAGTCACGTCATCGAAATCCATTGTTGCGATTAGAGTACCTATTCAAATTTAATGTGTGGGAATCGAAATCACGACCGTTCATTTCCGTTATTACTTCTTAAATTATAATAGGTATATTTTAAAAAGGTGAAGCCATAGCTTCCCCTAATTAAACAATGTTTTGCATTCTTTCTTTAATATTTATTGTCATTAATTTTATTTACTTAAATAGTTAGATTACATTTCAACAGTTACGACTCCAATTCGACTTCTTCAAACTTCGTCCTGTAGGCTAGCCAGCCGGCGGCAGCGGTGTTCAGTACCTGTTCAAAACAGTAACATGAATATAAGAACATTGTTTTATTAAAAAGTAACTTAAATTAAAATCATTTTCATTTTCACCTACCAATACTTAGTTTTTCTAACCAATTATTTGGCCTTTGGGGTATCACAATATGGTACTGAGACTGAGACTAACATCTCGAAAGTAAAGAAAATTTTTTATGTTTTTAATTTTAATTATTTAGAATAGAGTCAATTCAATCTAAATAAACCTATTCTTATGCGGCTGGATACGAGCAGCACAAAACCGGTCGTTGTGGAGATCCTTGGAGGAGGCATTTGTCCAGCAGTAGACGTCTTTTGGCTGAGATAATGATGAAGATGATGAAACCTATTCATTACAAAAATCCTGAAATGATATTTTTGGTAATGGTAATGTATAGTCGACCATGAAATTGCTTTATCACTTTTGACAAAAACTTCCATTACAATAAAATGTCGCTAAGGCTCATTGTCAATGATGACAACGTATCCGTCACTGGTCTTTTAAACAAAAATAGAACTTGTTGTTTTATTATATGCAAACAAAATTCACTTCTAAGCTGGTAAAGCAATTTCATTGTCGACTATACAGACGTCAGCACATACCTATCCAAAACTGTCAGATTTCTTAAATTGATGTTCAACCAACTGCCATTAGTATAAGGTTCAAAGTCAATTTTATTATTGATATGATAGCCTTTATCAGCAGTGTCCTACAGTTTACAAATAATATTTATGTTACGTTAAACTTTTCATTAGGTTTCTATTTAGAGTAGCTTGAGTGTGGCATGCTCTCTTTACTGTCTCTGCGGTGGTGGCATGTGCGTCGGGTCGTTACATTCCCTAAGAAATGGTTGAGTGAAGCGATGGCTGATTCATATGTCATCATACGTCGTCGTGAACGGGTGCCGCCTGTGGAGGCTGGTCTGCTCTTGCATACTATTATTTTTATTATTATTAACTATAGTTTAATTTTGTTTTTTTCTTTCTTAGACAATTTTTGACCTTTATTAGTGCTGTATGACATTGTGAAAATTTTTAACTGGTAACCGATGTTTTGCAAATGTAGATATTATATTTTCTCTTTTGTTTTTTTTTTTAATATGTGTGATTGTCCTTTATATTTTGTGTTTTTATTTGTGATAGAAAGTGTCCTTTTATGATAGGGCATTTTCCAATATTTTTGACGCTGTAAGGGAGAAAAGAGCTGGACACTTGCTGAGTTTCTTGCCGGTTCTTCTCAGTACAAGATCTCCCGCCCAGAGTAGACTTACGAACCGATGGCATAATGACGTTCATAAGAGCTATTTGTAGCCTAAACTGAATAAATGATTTTGAATTTTGAATTTTGAATTGAGGACATTTGACAGTTTGTGGTCTGATGTATAGGCGTGTGTACTGTAAGGTGTTTTTTTTTTTTTTTAGTTGATGGCTTCGTGCGATTTGCACATTTAGCCAGTGTCAAAGTAATTTTTCGAACAAGTAATACATAAATAAACAATATTTCCATAAATGATGATGAATGATATTAGAAATGGGAAGTGAGAAATGATATACCCCCCAACCCCTAGAGTATCTCAGTAAAGATGCGGGGCTTTACTAAGTTGTAAGGAGGTTATTACAGCTCATAGCAAAAGTTAGTTTAATTTATTTGTATGTAAACCTCTTTAGTCTGGATGAGTATTTGAATCATCGAATATGTAATTAAAAAGGTTTGCAATCGTTTGACACAGTCGTGGACAGTCGTAGACAAGGGCTACAGCCCGGCTATTGTGGTGTGGATGTGAAATATGAACACCACTTGCACTTAACTTTGTGTATTAAATATCATAAAAATGTTACATTAGATTAAAACTGATCTCCAAGCACCTCGGCTCTAAGCCGGGCTGTAAGTACTGTCTACGACTGTCCACGACTGTGTCAAGCCATTGCAAACCTTTTTAATTAAATATTCGATTATTCAAATACTCATCCAGACTAAAGAGGCTTACATACATATAAATTAAACTAACTTTTACTATGAGCTGCATATAACCTTCTTACAGTACTAGGTACCTAAATATAGGTGCAAATGTTTATTGTTTGTATTGTATTGTATTGTATTGTATATGTGCAGGTGTTTATTAATTATAGTTTGACTTTGTTTTACCTAAACAATTTTTGACTTTTTACTAGAGTACTGTAGTGGTGCTGTATGACATTGTGGAAATTGAAACCTTTACATAATTATCTGATGTAAATTTGTTAACTTACATTTTTTATTTTGTTTTTTTTACATGTTGTAATTGTCTTATATATATTTTTTATGTTTATTTGTAATGGAAAGTGTTCTGCTATGATAGGGCATTTTCCAATATTTTTGACGCTGTAAGGGAGAAAAGAGCTGGACACTTGCTGAGTTTCTTGCCGGTTCTTCTCAGTACAAGATCTCCCGCCCAGAGTAGATTTACGAACCGATGGCATAATGACATTCACAAGAGCTACTTGTAGCCTAAACTGAATAAATGATTTTGAATTTTGAATTTTGAATTTTGAATTTTGAAAAATCCAAATGGGTCGGTAACGGTATAGAAGTCCAAAACTATCTGGCCGGATTGGATATCCAGTTCTGTATGGCAGTTAATTCATTTCGCTATCTCTCCTACATACGGACCTTTCCCTTTAGGGTTGCTCAAGTAACTACATGTGTATACTAAGCCGATCCTTTCATATTATTTGAAAGAGCTTTAGAACTTTGGCTTGCTAATAATCAATACAGGCACGACCCACTATCAGATAATCTTTTCTGTGTAATAGATAACTGTTAACCGTAAATAACGACTCATAAAAGCACCTAGTCAGAAATTTTGCAAGGCACCACTGTGAAGCAAATTACCCCGATGCAAGATATTGGCAAGATAAGGATAAGGATTAGCAAGCTGAAGTGGCAGTGGGCTGGACATTCATATTAGCTGCCGTATGTCGTACGCCGAAGCTACGTAAGCGCGTCAAACGCGCTTACGTAGCTTGTGGTGATAGCGTTGATCAGCGTACAGTGGCACAGCCTCGCTGTCCCAAAGCCAACAGGGGGCGTGTATGGGCTGAGTATGGGCTTACCTGCCTAAATGACGAACAAAGCTGTAGCGGCCAATGCGTGCGCGTTGCCAATCGCCAAGCGCACTTACGCAGCCTGTGGTGATAGCGATGACCAAGGAGCAATGACATAGCCTCACATTCCCATAGACAAGGTGAGGCATGCATCAACAGGATATGCGCTTACCTGCAGACAAATGACGAACGCAGCAGTAGCAGCCATCGCATGCGCGTTGTACTCCAGCCAATCACCGAGCGCGCTCACGCAGCTCGTGGTATACGCATTGACCAGGGTGCACTGGAACGGCGACACCGTCCCGAAGTCGATGTGGCAGCAGCTCACCGGTATTCGGTTCGCGTTCCAATCGTGGCGGCCGGTCACGCCGCAGCATTCGAACTGGATGATGGTAACGGTTTCGATGAGAGGTCGAAAGAGAAATGAGATCGGTTATTGTGTTGTCAGTTTGCTAAGGAATGATGAAGTTCGAATCTAAAGTAGGTGAGGTGAGCAGAGAAGCTCTTGTTTTGTGACATGTATGCTTTACCATAAGATTCTTAATGTAATTATAGGACGTTTTTGAGGTATCTTTTAAAGGCTTCACTGCAACACACTCGACTTTGAAACGTAGTCTTAGTCAACATTCTTTGTCACTCAAGCCCCTTTCCTTTTAAAAGTGACCCAAGCGTTTAGAAGTGCCCTTCGCTCCAATATCCTGGCAAAAACGCTACCGAGAATCTATAAAGGTAAAGAAAACCACCCAGTTTGAACCCGCACGCGACTGAAAGGAAAGCCTTAGCTAATAAGCTCTCTAAGAACTACCCTTTCAGCGAGAACTTGCCATTTGGAAACGTAAACAGTTAGATGGCAGTGGCAGCTATCCAATTTGAATGGATTCTGTGTATCACCCTCGTCTTTCTGTTCAACTGCAATACTGCAAGTAATGATCAGCAAATGCTTACTCCCATCTGCATGTTGTCCCACTTGACGGCGACCTCCCTCCTTTCCTCGTACAGCTGGATAGAGCCGGCCATGGCACTCCTGATCTCCGACGTCACATTATTCCGGAGCCCAAAGCCAGTAATCACCACCGCCACCTCGAATACTAGCACCACTATTGTGACGATTGCGTACTGCAAACAAAATAGTCATAATTAAGGCGACGCATTGGAAATTTACGTGGCGGGGATCTTGATTTTTCCCAACAATTACAAAACATATAAAAGTGATATTTGATGACGTGATTTTTCAATTAATTGACTTTATTTTGCTAGTTGTAGAAACACGATTTGTCAACTTATACAACAGAGAAAAAAATATCAAAGTAACCTCTTTTAAAACATAGATTTGCATTTTACAGGCTAACCAGACCGATTTAAGCATCTAAATTTTCTTAGTAGATTAGTCTTAACACACACTTCAATATTGTAGTACATTTTTTTAAATAATTTGTAGTTTTAATTTGAAGGGAAAAAAACAGTTTTTCTTATGGTACGGGGCGCAAAAGCTTCGTATGAGATTTATTGTTTAGCGGTGCGTCGCCTTACATAATTTAATAAATTACTTATAAACTGATGAACTCAAGGGCTTTACTAGTAAACAGAGTGTAAACTTTGAAAAGACATATCCTTTTTCTTTCAAATTTGAGTAAAGAGACAAAACACAGATTATTCCAAACTTATTTATTTATTTATTTTTTAATGTGCACACAAATAAACATTTACATTGGTTAACATTTTGGATCGCAATAGTACAGGTAAGCTTATCTCTAAAAAGAGATTTCTTCCAGCAGGCCATGGCGGCGGGATAGTATGAAAGTAGCTAGTTAGATAGACAAACTGCGCACAGAACTATTAAGAAAATATTATATTTATATAACATAAACACAACCACACATTAAACCAAACCAAACTTCAGAAGTAGGTACCAGGCACAGGTATCTAAATCTAAGTGCGCTACCTCTTGAAATCAGAATGGCTACGAGTCGTGACGCCTTTAAAAAGAAAGTCCGTATGCTCTATTTTGATAAAACCTTGGCAGAATCATCTCAGTAACGTCCTATTTATAAATTATGTATTATATGTTTATGTTTATTTTTGTTTTATATTTGTAAAAGTAGTTTATGTAATAATATACATTATATTGGTGTATATAAGTATATTTATTTAAATTATATATATGTAGGTATATACTGTGCGTTTTTTAATATATATATTTTTTTCTAAATTGTTGTCTTCACCCAATTGCACCTACCTTGTTATTTCTGCACCACCCTATGGTTGACTGGTAGAGAATGCCTCAGGCATTAAGTCCGCCATGTAATATATGTTGCAAAAGTTTTAAAATAAATAAATAAATATCTTTTTATCCCTTCATGGTGCTTACCGTAAGCGCCATGAAGTGAAAAAAGTGAAATAAGTAAATCATGAAGCGCCAACGTTGATTATTCCATATCACGGTCCGATTTGGGACAGAAAAAAGCATTTTTTTTGTACAAAAATAGATATAATAGTATATTTGCATTCATCATTCTGTCCACATTGCCTCCTAAGTTCCTGGGTTCGATTCCCAGCGGGGGGTACATGTTTGTGTACTCGGTTGGTGGGAGGGCTTGTTTGTCCACCTGACTAGCTACCACCATCTTATCTAAAACATCGCCTTCATCAATGTTTGTAGCATTGTTGTGTTCTGGCAGATAGTTTTATTTTTATTTTTTTTAATATATTAACGGGTAAGCACAGAGTGCCTTGATCTCACCTGATGTTAAGTGATGATAAGACCAATGATGGAAGCGCACTCCACCCGGGATCCTCAACTAGTGAGACACTGGCTATCCTATCTCTAGCTGCCGGAACACAACAATGCTACAAACATTGATGTTATGGCGACATATTTAGTTACGATGGTGGTAGCTAGCCAGGCGGACAAACAAGCCCTACCACCAACCAAACGGAGTACACAAACGTGTACCCCCGCTGGGAATCGGACCCGGGACCTCTGGGTCTAAACCAGTGGTCTTAGCCACTAGACCACAAAGGCGGTTAGATAAGAGATATGATAGCCAGTGCCTCAGTAGTTGAGGATTCCGGGTGATGGGTGCTTCCACCTTCAATCTTATCATCACCTAACATCAAGTGAGAAAGGGCAAGTGCTTAGCCGTTAGAAATAACAAAAACTTTCCAAAAACACAAATGTTGTGAATGAAAAAATTACCACGACTAGAATTTGAACCTACACCCTTCTGACATACCGGGTCAGGTGCTCTCCCAATTGAGCTATCGTGGTTCTAACCAGCCCGCCAAAATTATTCAACACTATTTACTTTTTTACTTTGAAAGCCAAAGGCGCCCATTCAATGTCAACAACTGCCGTCATTAACATCCGATCATAATATTGCGTTAAAAAATATATATAAGTAAACAAAACAAAACCATTTTAAAAAACTTTCCATTAATTTTAGCTACGCGACAAACACGACTTCCATGACTGTGCAGTGCTGTGACAAATTTCAAATCTGCAAGTGCCTAACAAAATATTCTTAGCAACGATTGTTGTACCTAAGTTATTGCATGTTATTTTTAATTTTTTTAAACAATTGACGCGCCACGATAAAAAAAATATGACAACAAATTACTTACTGCTGCCACAAAGTGGAACTGTTGCGAAAAAGCTGCATAGAATCCAAGTACTGAAGACAGCAGAATGATCACGCCAGTAGCGATGGCGAATGCAGGCACGTTGTAGAACGTTTTCGTTATAAATAAGTCGTATTGTTTGTAAACCAGTAGCACGACTATTCCGCTTATGAGTAATATTAGACCAGTTATCTGAAACAAGTTACCAAAGTTATTAGGTACAGCATTTGTCCAACTGTGGACGTCTTGCGGCTTATGTTGTTTAAATATAGTATATATATACTGAACCGTTACGTGTAGATATTTATAAAATTTATAAAATACCTACAGTGAAAAAATTACGCCTACCCGACCCAGCCAGGAATCGAACCTGGATCTTCCGCATTCCGGGCGGCTGCACTGACCGCTATGCTACCGGGAATGCTGACGTAAGCGTTACGTGTAGGTATAGAATGAAGGAGCTTTTCATAATATTTCAGACGCTATAAAAGAGACAAAAGAAATGCTCTTGCTGAGTCTCCACTAGTACTTAGTTTTTCTCAGTCCAAAGGTCTAAACTCTAACCCGACGCAACGTACAACGCGTCGTACAAACATGTATCTAAATGAGAAAGTCAACACAGATTTATAGGATTACGAACTGAGGATGGCGTAGTGACTGTGGGAGTGACTTTAAAAAGAGCAAATTTTAGCTTTTTTAACAAGTTATATATTACTAGCGGCCCTTCCCGGCTTCGCACGGGTGGACATTTCTTTTTTAATATAGCATTTACTCAGCGCTAATGTAGCATTCTGATGGTAAAAGAATTTTTTAAATCGGTCCAGTAGTTTTTGAGTTTATTCGTTGCAAACATACAAAAATACAAAGCTTTCCGCTTTATAATATTAGTATAATGTCTAATAAGTATTACATAAAAACAGTAAACTAGGTAATAAAATTATGAGGTCCCATGCAGTGTCCAGAAAAGTATACTAGCAACGCTAATGGTAGGTAGAAAAGAAAACAATAAATCTTTTTACTAAAGGATTATTTTAGTTAGGTAGTTAGTTACTTAGGTACCTATGTATGCCACTATTTACTTCCTCAAAATACAGGAGTTAAGGAAAAACTTAAACCTGCTATAATTTACAATGTAGGTACAATTTGAGCCTAGGTTAGCTAAATAAGCTTTTGACACCTTTTGATTACATCTTATTAACGCTAGCAATGAACCTACTAAGTTATTCTCCACTTTGATTTGGCAAGGGCAACGTTGCCAAAGTGATAAAGCCGGCGCGGCGGCGGGCGCCGGCGTGTCTTTATGTAAGAGTACCTAAGCAGTTTAGTGACCGTGTCTGTGGTCAGTGGTCTAATGGTTAGACAAATGGTATCAGATCCAAGAAGTTTGGATCCCAGTGGGAAGTACTTTTTTATTGAAATCGGTTTGGTAGGTTTATTGTAAGGGCAGGTTGCCATAACAATATTTTATCTACACTAATGTTGTAACATTTACTTATGTTTCCATTACTTGACTTGTAATTACTACTGTTATAGCGCAGACAACAAAACACTCAATTTAAGCAATTTCACATGATGGTATAATATCCACATCGATATCGTAAAATCTCATTATAACATCAATAAAACGCGACCAATTAACCTGGCGAGCCTTATGTCAAAATCCTCATACAAGTTGTATAAAATTTTGATATTGCCAGCCTGGCTTTTGAAAACAGTTGGGTTATACGTGAAAACTTCGTCCAAACTACTAAACTTACATACACAATACTCTTTGTTAAGATCTTGTGCCAATTAAATAAAAAAATAACAGCGCGCGCTCGCTCCTGATTGGCGCTGCGCGCGCAGCTGCGCTCTCATTGGTTAGATTTTAATGGCGGCAAGTTCACTGTGACAATACACGTACGCGTGAATTTAATGTTTCGCAATGTGTTTTGTTTTTAAAATACAAATTAAAAGTTAAAAATGGACAGCGACGATGATATTTGTACGCCTCCGGATATTCTAGAATTGGCAACAAAAGTAACTCACAATCTTTTGCCAGAAAAATCTAGAAAATTATATGAAAAGGAATATAATAACTTTTTCACACCACCTGCTCGACAATGCCTCATTCATTATATATCATGCAAACCTTACTCAAAGTAAATCATTATAGCCCTTGTCTTTTGCCGGGGTGTAATGTTGTACTGAATTTCATTATAACCCGCCGGGCAGTAATGTGATTCTCACTTCTCTTAGTTCTTATTGTTATGCATTTAAAGTCTAATTTCGTCAAAATCGCGCGGCTGCTGCAGCTGCTGGTGGCCGACGGCGAGGAGGTGGACGGCGGCGCGCGCCGCGCCTCATTTATTTGAAAATCGAACTTATTCGAAAATCGAGCTGGCCACGCCACGGCAAGCCGAACGAAAAAAAATCAATACTTAAAACAAAAGCCGCGAGTATTTCAATACGGTGCAATCAGTATCAGACAAAACTGCAAAAGAAGATAGAATAAAACATTAAGAAAATGTCGAGTGACGAAAGTGATTTAACTCCGGAGTCCATTAAATTAGACGCCTTAGGTATTGTTAATAACCTAATACCAGAGAAGTCGAAGGAAAAATACTTGAAAGCTTACGACGATTTCCACAAATGGACAACTGCAAAAGGCGCAAAGTCTGTGTCGGAGTCAGTGCTTCTTGTTTATTTCGAGTATTTATCGTGTACAAAGAAGTCCAGCAGCCTGTGGTGTATCTATTCGATGCTCAGGTTAACAATAAGCATCAAACACGACATTAAGATAAATACATATAGCAAGTTATTGGCATTTTTAAAGAGGAAATCAGATGGTCATCGAGCAAAGAAGTCAAAAGTATTGACAGCGCAAGATGTGGAAACTTTTCTGAATGAGGCTCCTGATCACGGCCATGAAAGTAAGTATGAGTACTGCCTACTTTTTAGTTAGTTTTCTAGTACCCACCTATAATAGCTCTATAAAATAGTTAATGAATAAAAGGGTATTTAAATGGCACACATTTAAAAAATACACATTCTAAGGTTTTGTCGCAAGCTTTTTTTATAATATAAAGGTCAAAAAATGTAGTAGTGTATCTATCTATTTACTCACAATCCTTTTTTTTGTTACAGGTAGCCTTGATTTTTGGAGTGAATGGCGCATGTCGTGGAAATGAACTCGTAAACATAAAAGTCAATGATATCAAAAAACATGCAGATTTATTGCTGATTAACTTACCAGATACCAAAACAAATAGAGAACGTTCGTTCATAGTTCGTGAAGATTATGCAAGAATTGTTGAAAAGTACCAAGCTCTGCGCCCCTCTAATATAAACACCAACAGATTTTTTATCGGTTACAGTAATGGCAAATGCACCAGGCAAGTCATTGGCAAGAATAAAATCAGCGCCATGCCAAAAGAAATTGCAAAATACCTCAAATTGCAAAATCCCGAGCTCTATACGGGTCATTGTTTGAGGAGAACATCGGCAAGTCTGTTGGCAGATTCAGGAGCAGATATGGCCCAGATAAAACGTCATGGTGGCTGGAAATCCGATGCAGTAGCGGAGGGCTACATAGAGAATTCCATACAAAACAAAAACAAGATAAGCTGTCGTATTGGTGACAACATTCATCTGAAAACTACGTCCATTATAGATGATCCTTGGAAACCTTTGCCACCACAGCCATCTAGCTCAAAATATATCCCGTCAAGCCCACTGCCTCAAGCACCACCTTCCCCAACCTTTACTGTGCCAAACGACCCTCACACGCAAGGTTCTTATGTATTGGGTGCTGCTACTCAAATAAATTCCACCTCAACTAACATAAGCGTACCAAAAAATATAACCATATTTTTACATAACTGGACTAATGTATCAAACATCAATTTTAATTTTTAATTTACTTTTTATTGTTATTTACTGTGCCAATTATATATAATTAGTAATGAAAATAGTATTTTAATAAATAAAATACTTTTTCTAGTAGCCTTGGTTTTTATTGTCTCGCAAAAGGTGAGAAAAGTAGAGTATACTCCTCAGGGATAAAACTGCTTTGCCTTGGGCGCGCTTAAATCCTTCACTGCTCTCAGGACTCCATTTTAATTCCCTCGCTTCGCTCGGGAATCAACTCAAAACCCCCTCGCTACGCTCGGGAGTTAAATCTGGAGTCCTTCGTTACGCTCAGGATTCAAATATCGCGCCCGTGACATAATACAGTGCTTTATCCCCTTGGTGTACAATCTACTATTTGGCATGGAAGATCGAAAAGAAAACTACATCATTTTCTGAAAATGTCATTCTTGTGTATCTCAAAGACCTCTCCGACAAATTCAAGCCATCTTCTATGTGGGCTAAATATTCTATGCTCAAGTTCACACTGAGTATCTACAACAATATTGATATCACGAAGTATTCAAAAGTCATAGCTTTCCTGAAACGCAGTTCAGAAGGACACAAGGAAAAAAAGTCCTTGACGTTTACATCAGGTCAAATAAAGATGTTCCTGAAAGATTCACCAGATATTTTGTATCTTTTTGAAAAGGTAAGTGTATTTTAGTTCTGTTATTTAATCAACCAAGTACTTACGTACTACACACGCAAGTTATCTAGACACTCCGTTTAAGCGCTTTGTGTATAAATTAGGTAGTAGGTACCTACACTTTACTACTTCATAAATCATAGTTTTTGCCTTGGCTATGTACCTCAAGCTTATTATATCGTTTATTGTTACAGGTTGCACTAATCTTCGGCATAATGGGGGCATGCCGAAGGCAAGAGCTATACAACATCCAGTTCGATGAAGTCTCTAACATAGACGACAGTACAATCATGGTGAAAGTTTCGAAAACAAAAACGAAAATAGATCGTTCTTTCGTTGTGACGGGCAACTGCTATGCCGTATGTAAAAAATACATGGAACTTCGACCCACCCCCTGTCGAAACCCTGCCTTTTTCTTGAGCTATAGATCGGGGAAGTGCGTCGATCAAAGAACTGGTATTAATAAATTTGGTGCTCTGGGAAAAACTATCGCAAGTTTTTTGAATCTGCCTAACCCAGCGTTGTACACGGGGCATTGTTATAGATAGCGGTGGTGATTTGACCGCACTGAAATGACACGGGGGGTGGAAGTCTTCTACTGTGGCTGAAAGCTACATTGATGAGTCTTTAATGAATAAAATTCAAGTCTCAAATACGATCTTGAACAGTATAGAAAACAAGACGAATGAAGTAATTATAAATATTCCAACTCCGTCTACGAGCTCTACTGCTTGCCCCGCGACCGCTACAGCTGCTGGATCAATAATTAACATTAATTTTCAAAATTGTACCATCCAAAATTTTAACAATTATTATAAATAAACTATTGTCAGCTTTTACTCTTGTTGTTTGACTAATTGCATTAGTGAAGATAAAGTAGTGTATGCAACTGCATACTCTACTTTATCTACACTCGTTACTATTATGAAACTCGCTGCGCTCGTTTCATAAACTCACACTCGTGTTTTAATACCCTTCATTATATGACAGTTGCATAAACTACTATTAACCGCTTCCGTAGTCTAGTGGTTAAGGACTTGTATAACTTTTTTTATACTATTTTTTATATACTTTTTTTTATACTTCTTTTTATACTATTATGTATTCTGTGGTCTTTCTTAGACAAAAATCCCGAGTTTGATTTCCAGCAGGGGTACATATTCATACTCGGTTTGGTTGGTGGTAGGCCTTGATAGGTTTACAGTAAAAAAGACACTTGTCTTACCAGATACAAACAGTTCACCGCAGCCAAGCAGTACCTGACTGACTTCAAAAACTTTGGAATCTTAAACTTTTTCATTTTCTCGTATAACAACCGCTATGAAGTAAAACGCAAAAAAAACTGAAAAAATTGAGATGAATTTGTTATCAATCATAAAATAACCGATAATTCTTAGCTATCATGACATGTTGATCTAATCTACGCTACGAATACTCCTATGCTTCGCCCGTTGATAAAAAGTGAAAACATTATTTATTAGATGATATGAATATTCTGAATGAAAATTATGTTTAGGTACTTGGGTATCATCATCCATCATCATCATCATCATCATCATCATCATCTGTTCATTTTAAGTCCCCACTGTTGAAGACGTCTCTTAAATTTATTTAATTAACTTAACTTTTAGAATGTAACCTACCTCCTCTAGAAGTAGAAGCTCTAGTAGTACCTCTACCAAAAGAACCTAAAAAAAGGGCCCCCCCTTTTTTAGGTTTTCAACCAGTCATCGATCTTTTTGACGATTTTTTTTAAAAATATTTATATAATTTTTAACGTAAATTTTGTTGCGTCTTTGATCAGATGTAAATAGTGTTGAATAATTTCGGCGGGCTGGTTAGAACCACGATAGCTCAATTGGGAGAGCACCTGACCCGGTATGTCAGAAGGGTGCGGGTTCAAATCCTGCTCGTGGAATTTTTTTCAACTTTTGTGTTTTTGATTATTTTTAAGTCCTTGGTTGGGTGAGTTAATTGCAAGCCAACCTTTATTTATTATGTTTTCTAGACGTCATAAAGAGCCGCTAAGCATATACTCCAACTGCCCAAAGGCGACATTCTAACCCACGTTTGGTCCCGATTTGTTATAATAAGAAGGCATTTGTAAATCCAGCATCAGCCAAGCACCATGCATTAGCTCGGGCCAGCGCAGCTAGGAAGTATTTGGCTCGATGTGTCCGCCGTGTGTATTTTAAACTTTTTTTATTATTATTACTACATAAAAGTTACATTCTAATTCTAATATTAAACACGAAATATTCTAAAAACCACGAAACTAAATCGTAGCTTATCTACTACGAATTAAGAAAAATTAGTTAAATGGCAACACTTGCTTTAGTAGTTTTCACGAAAGTTATCGTAGCAACCCTGACACTTGCTGTGTTTGCTTTGTATTGAGTGCTACGTACGTGTTGTTCCATTTTATTTTTATTTTAATTCGGCTATAAACTTTGGCGGTAAGTTTTAATTGATTAGATCCGTACGTAGTAAACTACTAATCGACCATTTATTTAAACTTCATTACAGTAAAATGCTCGTTACAAAGGAGTTTTAGGGAAATGCGCCGTGTCGTAAGGCAGTAAATCTAGAACGCAAATCGATGCTACTAACAACAGGTGCGACAAGGACCGATTAATATTTATTCTCTTGTTTCAGATCAAATATTTTGTAAACAAGCGAATTAACAAATACCGAAAATGGCTTTGGGGGGCAGTATGTCGTGTGTGAAGTACCTTCTATTTTGCTTCAACCTTTTGTTTGCGGTAAGTTTTTTTCAATATTTACTTACCTACCCTCTGTGTATTTCATTCGATCATCGGTATATTAATACGTGAAGCAAAAACTGTACCCCTTTTTACGAAAATTGCGCAATCGGAGGAGTACCTATGAAATTTCGCACACTTATAGTTGTGAGAAAGAGTACAGAATGTTAATATTTTTTATACGTGCAGCCATATTAAAATTACGGTTGAGTTTCGACCACTGGGCGACCACTACTTAATTTGTAATAAATGAACTGACTGCACCTCGTTAGTTTCTCAATATACCGTCAGTAATTCGTAAAAATAGGTATTCAATATTAGAACAAAAATAAGATAGAGAAAGTAAAATGTGAAAGATACACAATATTGTCTATAAGATTTCCGCATATAATATTGCACATACATGGTATGAACTGGACTGTTGCTTAATGACTCATTGTATTTTATTGCACAATGCAAAATCCAATGTTATGACAAATACTCTGGTTTAAAAAGTGTATGTAATGCTACATTAAATATAAATGTTCAATTAATTTTTATCCAGTAGAACTCTAGTCTCTATTTAGTATCACACAGTGAATAATAAATGCTTGAATGTTTCATAAACAACAACTTTATTTATTAGCCAGTGGTAAGTACCTTCACCAACTGCTGTACCAGATAGGTAGCTTTCATGTTAAGTGATGATAAGGCCAAAGGTAGTAACACACTTCACCCTGAATCCTCGAGCTACTGATGAGCTGACTATCTTATCTCTGACTGAAACAACACAACAATGCTACAGTACTAAAATTAATGTTATGCACAGTGTTAGCTGGCCTGGTAGACTTGATGAAATCCCTTCCAACAACTAAACTAAGTACAAACATGTACTCCCCGCTGGGAATTGAACCTTTTGATCTTTGAGTCTGATTCGTGGGCTAATCACTATACAACAAAGATAGTTATTACTATACATATTGCTTCTACTACTTCAGGATAGGACACTGCAGTTTGGTGGTAAACTCTGACTACTGTGATCCAATTTTAAAGTTTTAAAAAAACCTTGCAAAAATAAATAGGCATAGAAAAATAACAAATACGGCTAAAAAGTCAACATAGTTCAGTTTAATGCCCATATTGTTTCATATCAATAGGCTACCCTGACTGATTTCCTAACTAGCTGTCTACTGGTTTGGTCTAAAAAATAAAATAAACTTGCTGTATAATTGTGCGATTATTAGATTTCCTCATCAACAGAGCAGATATTATAACACAATGCGAAGTAAAATGTTACAAACTTTCTTTTCCTTACATCTATAAATAAAAATATGCAAAAAAAAATTTAGGTAAAGTGCAAATTAATTGAGAAATGAATTTATATTCTATTTTTATATATATTAGGTCCTTAGCTATGAAATTCGTTTTTTTCTCACTTATTAAAAGGTCTAAAAGTCAATACCGGTTGTTAATATTATTATACACCTTTAATTAGGACTATGTAACTTAGGCTTCAGTAATAACAATTATTATTAATTTTGTGTCTTTATCACACAATATATTTTTTAAATTGACTATTTTTTATGTTCGCTGAATTGACTTTTTGTTTCATTGTAGCTTTGAAGGGACTTGATTTTTTTTCTTTTTAATGTCTGCTATATTTAGCTAATGAAACAAACACACTACTCTACAATTTTTATAGTGTTAACATAAATAGATGCTAAGAAAATTAAAAAAACTTTAGTATGAAAAATGAAATGAAACAACTTTTACGGATCTACTCGTGTTTATTTTACACATTACTTATTTAATGTTTATCCTGACGTTTCGAACTCTTTACAGGGCCCATAGTCACAGGGAAACTCAAAAAAAAAGTTGTTTCATTTCAATGTGTAGTTTTCGCGTAAACTTTAGAAAACAATATGAAAAATGAAATTTAATAAAAAATCTTCATACAAAACATCAGTTTCATAGGTATAATTATAATGTAATTATTTGCAAATAACAGGTGAATAAAGCATTATATTTATTTTATTATTTATAAATTTTGCTCAATAAATCTGTAAGTATTAAATTATCAATAATTACTCTAAACTAAATTCTAACATATATTAAAACTGAATTTTATACATGTTAGAATTTAATTTCTTAATAAAAAAATGAAAATGTTGTATACTTTTGACATAAGATTGAGGAAATAATAAATAACATAAGCATAATAAATAGTTTCTACTTGGCAAATGATTACAGAATTTTCTTTCTGAATGCAGTTAATGGATAGTTAAAGATTTTTTTGTTTGTTCATTTTACATGTGTTACAAAAACACAGGCAAAACCACTTTTACAATTTTACATTATAGTTTTACTGTCTATTTGTAACGCTTTATGAATTTACACAAAAATGTGGTATATGGCATGAAAAGGAGTCCATGCATTTATAATAAGATGTATATTTATAGTATGTTGTTGTCCTTGTTATCTTTATGAGTTCATTAGAGAGCAACTCAAGTACAAGTACGTAATGTTTTTTAGACATAAACAGTAGTGGTAAATATAGTATGATGGATGACACTAAAAATCATTTATACCTACTATAATATATTCACATTATGTACTGTATGAAGCAGATTTCATTTGTATAGAATTTGAATGGTATCACTACATTATTATCATTAAATTAAAAAGTTGAGTGTCGGTTAAGGATAAAGTTATGTTTAAAAACAAATTTCATGTGTAACCACAGCACATTACATAGGAATAGGTAGTTTCTTTTATAGATTCTAGTTCAAAGTTTCGAGCATGATTGAAACAAGAAAAAAATTGTTTAAATAATTAAAAATAAAATTATTAAAAAGTTTAAAGTTTTACTTTATCTATACTAGTTCAAATTAATAGAGCAGTACTATATGTTATGAAGTGGGTTTGAGGCCCACCTGAGTGTAAAGTTCCTTGTATCATATTCATCAGAATTTCTTTTTTGTTTTAGAATAGGTACTACTTGCTATACAAATATCTATACTTAAGTAATTAAAGTATTTTTTAAATAAATTTAAAAAAGGAAGGTTATTCATTAAACGTTTTCATTCGACAGGTGACAGGTCTGATCATCTTGGTAGTTGGTGCCAAGGCCCAGACCAGCCTGTCCCCGTACGTGGAGCTGACCGGCGAGAACTTCTACATCTCAGGCCCGATCGTGCTGATTATTGTGGGGGTGATCGTCTTCATCGTCGCCTTCTTCGGCTGCTGCGGAGCGTTCAAGGAGAACCACTGCATGATTGTTACTGTGAGTGATCTTATTTTGTTATTTTTTCTTTTATTACATAGACATAATTTATTATGCCAGGATGTAGATTTCTACGGGTTGTGAAGACCTCGATGGCGCAGTGGTTAACGCGCCCGGCACAAATAATCTAATACGCTACGGTTCTTGCCAGCACTTCTAGGTCGACTCTCCTAAAAACAGAACTGGTAGTAGATTCAGTGGATTAGTCTAAACAATTTTTTTTGTTTTTTATTATTATTTGGACTTTTTTTTATTGTGGCACGCCAAAATGGCCTCACCCTGCCTGATGAAAAGCAGCCAGTGAAGCACAAGAAGTGAAAGCGTTCATCACAGCGCTACCACGCTATGCCGAACGCTCACACTATGGCGGCCTGCATAAATGCTTTTTCACGCCCCGCTTAAATAACCCGGGAAAGAGAGAGGAGGGATTAGTTTTGACGTCAATATGTGCCTGTAAAGATTTATGTTGATTAAATGATTTGAATTTGGTGCTCGAGTGACAAGGGGATCGGCTATCCGATGGTTCTGATTTCAAACTCAGGGGGTTCAAATGTCGGGCATGTGTTGCTGATTTAACGAAGCCCGGAAGGCTTTAGATCACCCGCCCGAATTTAGCAAGTGTGTTGATTAGGCCATACTGAACACTGATGCTAAATTAAATATTTGTAAAATTTATAAAATACAGTGAAAAAATTAAACGCCTACCCGACCCAGCCAGGAATCGAGCCTGGGTCTTCCGCAATCCGGGCGGCTGCACTGACCATGCTACCGGCTGACGTAAGCGCTGAATTTTGTCACTTTTTTAATTCTGTGAGTGCTAATAGCGGCACAGCGCGCCATCTATCCAACGGTAATTGCCACCGATAGCTATGCATCTCATCTAGTTTAGTCATAACTTGATTTTAATCATGTGGAAGGAAGGACAGTATTTAAGCTAATTATGATGTAATCTATGGCTAAGAAGGTCGAGCGTTAGAACATTGGATATTGGAACTTCTTTAAGAGTGATTAATACAGTAAAAAAAACCTTAAAGTGCTCGTTACTGGCTATTTTAGCGTGCAAAATATAAAAGTGGCAAGTCAAGCGTGTCCAACTATGACCTTGTATTGTTACATGATCATTGCTCGGAGCTGTATAGTCGTTTGAACTTGAACTAACTACCTACCTAGCAAGCAAGTGTCATAGGATTCAGATAAAGTTGGTAAATAGTAAGTTGGTCTCTGTTTACTTAAAATCTAGCGAGTAATATCTTAGTATCCGTTTCGAAAAGTATGGAGCGTTTATTTGTTGTACAAAAAAAACTAAATTCTTGAATGCTGAAGTTAAGCATCTTCTGCAAAGGCCGATCATCGGATGGGTGACCAAAAATGTATCATCTCGAGGTGATCTCGAGCTCCGTTCTTCGGAAGGCACGTTAAGTAGCAGTTAGCAGTCGTTAACCACCTAAACTAAATCACCAGTACGCAAAGAGCCTGCGTGGTGGTTTAAAGTAGGTATGTTCTCCCTATCTATCCATAGGAAGACCCGTGCCCCAGCAGTGGGGAGGTGATGATCGCAATGAATAGCTTTAAAGTGTCTATTTGATCATTGGTATTTCGAACGGTACGTAGGGTTTTTGCCGTACACAAAATATAATAATTCTTGAATATACAAAATATCTATAAGTTATCTTTTTTTAAAGTTTTAACTATATGTTCACCGGTGACATTAAAAAATCTCACCCATGGTAGTGGTCGCTGTCAGTGACGAAATAACTTTTCAAACAAAAACTGTATTAAATAATATTCAATGTTAGTATTTTTGTTTGATACTATAAACATATTGCTGTTAATGTTAATTATCAGTTTATAAATAATGAGCCCGTTTGCATAGGTACTTATCTGCTGCCTGCTATTAAAATACGTCATGTGAAATGCATGTAGGTAGGTACTCAGTCACTCAACATGCAGTAACTCCATAAACAAAATATATAAGTAAAGAGGTCTCTTTCGGGGCTTCAGTCGATAAATCAATGAGCGCGTAAATATGAGTGTGCCCCAATTCGAAGCTAACGAAGTTGCAGGTATTCATGTTACACTTTTACTGAAGCAATTCAATGAACCCTGGTAGAAAGCGTAGCTTATAGACGTTTGCTTGAGTGTGTCATGTGCACGTTACCAACCCTGACCGTTCGGCCACGAGTAGAACCCCCGTTCGATCCTCAAAATGCCACTACACATTCGCATGATACATTAAACATGCATATTCGCATTGGCTCAAGACATTTGTAGAACAAAAGTACGAAAACCCGCGTTTAACACGCGCTCTATACCAGGTACAGATATGTGCCTGGGCGCTTCTCCCCACCCCCACGACCCGACCCGGTCAACTCGAGCCGAGCCTCTAAAGGCGCCCCGGGTTGTTCCGATCCGAATCCCTCGGAGAATCTAGTAGGGAAAGGAGACACCCTGAAGAACCCTTTAAGTTTCTCGCCGCCCCCAAAAAAGTCCGGTGACGCTGAAAAGGCCGTTAGAGGCAATCAGTAAAACAATCTCCAAAAAAAGATATCGCGTTCTTAAATTACCGTTGATAGACTCGTTTCATCATCATCTCAGCCAAAAGACGTCCACTGCTGGACAAAGGCCTCCCCCAAGGATCTCCACAACGACCGGTTTTGTGCCGCTCACATCCAGCGGCTTCCCGCGACCTTCACCAGATCGTCGGTCCTCCTTGTTGGAGGCCTGCCCACACTGCGCTTTCCGATACGCGGTCGCCACTCCAGGACTATCCCGCCTCAGCGACCAACAGTCCTGCGAGCAATGTGCCCTGCCCACTGCCACTTGAGCTTAGCAACTCTTCGGGCTATGTCGGTTACCTTAGTTCTTCTGCGGATCTCCTCATTTCTGATTCGATCACGCAGAGAAACCCCGAGCATAGCCCTCTCCATTGCTCTTTGAGTGACCTTGAGCCTTTGACTCGTTTTATAACGCGCAATGAACTGGAAATACGCGCTTGTCGCAAGACGCTCTTGCTCCTGACCGAGGACAGAGTGCCTGGTGCGAGTTTTGTTTGCCATTCGATCACGTCAACGAAAACGAGAATTTGTATTACATTGAAGCAGTTTTGTCATACGAAGGGCTCTTTCAATTTAGTTGATTACAATATCCTTCTTGGAACAATTACTGATTGATGACAAAAACTGATTACAAATTCTTCTTGTCGGACCGCTGCGCTGGCGCTGCCGTGCGGACGCCAGCCGCACGATTGATTCAATATGGAACGCAGTGCAAACGTGCGGCAGCCAGGTTTGACGCAGAATCGCAGAATGCAGAATGTGCACTCGACCAATTCGTTTTTGGAGCACTTCTCATAACGAGCATTTCGCAGAATGAGCACTTCTCAAAATGTGCACTATTTGAGACACTATCCAGATAACGCAAAAAGTTATCAACTACTAGTACTTGTTAGCTGTCTAAACATTTGCAAGTCTGCTTGGAGACTGGATATAATAAACAAATAATTAACACTTTGTATTTATGCAAATAAATTATTGGTTGTACTTTTTTGTATAATTACTCTCTTTAACTAAACAAAACAATAATCAAGAACTTCTTATTCAAAAAAACTAAGCCATATACAGTTTGTCCAGGGATGTAGTAATAAAACTTTAGGAGCAGTATCTGCAATATATTTCATCGACGAAAATACCCCTTGGGGGGGTCAATTCCAAAACCCCACAAAACTGCAGAGACTATTGGTTTTATTTTACCAAAACTCGCTTAACTCATAAAATTAACGGCGGTTTGAGTTCTACGTCGTGCAGGAGCTCGATTTTGGTGTTTTTTTAAAGGCAAAGGTGTAGGCTAGCTAGTGCAATAAAAACACGCTATCAAACAACTCCTTTTTTTAATTGCCGAAAGGAGAAAGTATTTTTTTTACAGTTTTTGTGCGCATTCGGGCACTTTATCAAAAAATAGTACTAAAACGAGACCATTGACATACCTTTTTTTTATAATCACTTAATAGTATTTGAGTTACATAAAAAATTGATGCAGCAATCACTATTCTCGGTCTAATAGTTTAAGAGCTATTGTTGTTTAAAAAGACCCCTTTGTCGCGAGTGCACGTGCAGGTAAGCGATCCTCGTCTTTTGTTGCGTTGTGTGAGCAGATACGGATTTTTTTAGGGAGTTAGAAAGAGACAACTATTCTGTCAATTGAATGTATTTATGTATTTTATTATTATTTTTATTTTTTTATTTTATTTTTATTTTATTTTATTTATTTATTTATGTATTTTTTTGGTATTTTCGTCGATGAAATATATTGCAGATACTGCTCCTAAAGTTTTATTACTACATCCCTGGACAAATTGTATAACTTCTCTACCAATAATTGTAGATAAACTTAAACTTTATTGTTTTATTTTAATACCATTCTTCTGCATTATCTGGATAATATCTCAATAAGTTTTACTTTTTATTTTTATGTGCTAGTTGCTGCACTGAAGCTGAATAAAATATTTATAAAATACAATGAAAAAATTAAATGCCTTCCCGACCCAGCCAGGAATCGAACCTGGGTCTTCTGTAATCCGGGCGGCTGCACTGACCATTATGCTACCGGGAAGGCTGAAATAAGCACTGAATTTTTCCACTGCTTTTTGTTTGATTGTTCATTCTGCGAAGTGCCCGTTATGAGAAGTGCACTTAATGCGAAATGCACATTTTTTATACAGTGTAGGTACTACACACTACGTTATACCACGGCAGCCGCCCGACAAACGTAAAAATTGAAACGGCCCTAATTTTGTGTTTCGTCACGGTTTTGTTAGCGAGGTTGAATAGCGAATGAAACTCAAACTAGGGCTCATCGTGTTATTGTCAGTTTAATCACAGAGGGAGAAAGACAATGAATAAAAGCATAGAAAAAAAGTAAACAAGTTATATTTTTATTCGGAACGCCTACACACGTCACCGTCCATCTTTTGTGTCACCCAACGCTTCAAGTGGTGTATAATACAGAAATAGCGAGCGATTGTCCGATGCTCGCGCTATAAACGGGGAATGGCGAAACGAACCGGTTAGCAAGTTATTAATTCAAATTATTATTGGCCTCGATACTTACATCGTTAAAATCTAGTTTTACGATTTCAGAACTATATTCTAATATGTTGAGTCACTGAGGTGGTTCTTAGCAACATATTAAGTAGGAATAAGTAGGATCACAGAAGACAAAATTAACAAAAAAAAAATAGATTTTTGTAAATGTATCTATGTGTGCTTGTAGTGAATAAATAATCTATGTTAATTCGCTTGCACGATTGTTCCGGTCCGATCCAAACCCCTTTAGCATCTAGGGGCACAAAGGCACGCATTAGTGCGTGATGCCGTTCCCTCTGGAAAACCTCTTGACGGTTTTTCGTTTTACACTGCAAGAACCCAAAAGGGTTCCTCCTTTTGGGTTCTTGCCGCCCCCAAAAAAGCCCGGTGAAGCTGAAAATACCCAATGGTAATCAGAAAACTCTCAAATAAAACATGATTATGAATGTTAAGCATTAACCATGTACCCGGATTGGTAATTGAATTACAAATATCTGGAATACTCATAATGTATTTCGCAATATAAATTTATAACAGTTATTGTCTTTATAGGAGGACGTTACGCACAGTCAGCATTGAAATTGATCGATATAAGTGGTTTTTTACTTCTTTAAACTTTGTCAACACACATTACATGCCAGACTTAATGACTGAGGCGTTCTTGCTTGTATTTAATATCGATTATCTTGTATTTTAAGTAATTGGTACATTTGGTTGCAAAAAGTGTTACTTACACAATCAAATTGCATTTGGGGAAAGAGTTCATTTTTTCTTTTCCGCTTTGTGGATCTAACCCTAAGTATACGCAGTTTATGTTCTTGGTAAGTAGGTACCTATTCTTAACGGTATTCATGTCAAAGAACACTGGAGTCTTACACCAAAAAATTGCAATCCAATTCAGTATTCGGTATCGCAGTTTATTATGTTCTTGGTATTATTGACGGTATCCATGACAAAGAACACTGTGGCCTTACCAAAAAATGACAATATAGTTTATTCGGTATCTTTATACATGTGAAGTGAAAGATACCACAGTACAAGGAGATATAACTTAACTATCCTTATTCTATGAAGATACTTTCTTGGCGTCTTATAGAATTATTTCCAACAATGGCGGAATCGCTTGACATGATAATGTTATCGTTAACTTAATTATAATCTGTCACACTACTAGGCCAAAGCCTTCATTATTAAAATAAAGTCACCTGGGTGTTGCATTGAAAAAGACTTAACCTGGGATTTGAAGTTTTGACACCCGAACTCCAGATTTCGTGTAGCGCGCTCTTGCACTCGCTGTGCACTCGGCCACCGAAGCGTTCAGTCTATAAAATATTCTTTAAGCAGCTAGATAAATGCGCCATTGACACAAAAGTGTAACATTCAGTTTTCAATCCATTTTATTTATTGATTCCTCAGAACAATAACTGAGATTGATTCAACTTTCGTATTGAATTTTGCACATCGGCCACACGACATTATGGATCATAATAGGAAAATAATGTAATAACTAAAGTGGTATTTTTAGATGTCAAAGTCTAAATATATTTTTTATTTTATTTTACGGGTAAGCACAATGCGTTGATCACCACCTGATGTTAAGTGATGATAAAGCTAATGATGGAAGCTCACTTCACCCGGGATCCTCAACTAGTGAGGCACTGGCTATTTTATCTATAGCTGCCGGAACACAACAATGCTACAAACATTAATGTTGTGGCGACATATTTACATACATAAGTAAGATGGTGGTAGCTAGCCAGGCTAAATATACAAAGTAGCTATAGGTATCTAATTTTAATAATAAATACTTAACACTACTCGTGAGTCGTGACGGTGACTAAATGACTGCCATTGACTAACTCTGACTAACAGCGCCAGCAATGATAAAAATTATTACTAAGCCGTTTAATAAAATCATAGGAGGGACTTACTACGAGTATAGTCCGATATCGATATCGCCTAACGACCCTACCGACTTCAAAGTTGGTGTAAATAAGATGAGTTTAATTATAGTAAAATGTAACTATAATAATGGACATAATGCAATAAAATATTAAATTAATAACACTATATTATTGTAGAGTTAAAAGCGTAGTTATGCTAGGGCAAACTCAACCATCGTTCTATACAGAAAAAAAACATGATCCGTTGCTCAATTCATCGCGAAAAAAACGCCTACAAAAAAACAAAGTTCCTTTGTTTGTTCGTAGGCATTTTTTCTAAATTAGTTAGCTTGTAACCTCTCAGTTCACTAACTATTTTTCTCTTTAGTTGCTAGCATACGTTTCTTTTTAATTCACTAGTTCGTGGCAACAAACTTGCTACTTATATGTTAACCTTTTCACCGCCCAACTGTCCTGCACGCGATGTCCCGCTGTACGCCAACGTATAAATGTATTTTAATAAAGTAGGTACAAAGAAGAACTTCTATAGAAGTGCTGGCGTGGATGACACGAAAATCTCGAACTTCTATAGAAGTTGTTGGCGGTAAAAAGGTTAATCGCGTAAATTTTTACCACATTCTTTCACGTCGTACCTATATGTAGCTACTCATCGGGCACGTTTTTAGTATTTGAATTAGTTAATTTACAAAATAGTTAGTAAATCCCATTTCAGTTTCCGTTTAGTGAAACATACCGGTGATTGTACTTAAAAGGGTAAATTATTATTATTATTATTTCAAAATTATAACATAAACAACTCTTGATAAAAGTTACAACTTATCCCGCCGCGACGGGATAGTCAAAAAACATACACATAGATACACAAAAAACTCACGTTTAGGGTAGAAGTACCGGTATTCGGCCACTTAAGCGACTTGCTGACTTTAGCGTTCATTTTTGATATGATGATGTACACCAAAAAATTTCAATAATTCATTACATTATCCAAATATAGTCTAGTTTTATAAAATCCATTAATTATAAACATATCTTTGGCTGGTAATTTACAAATAATCTATAAACATAAAAGTAGCAAAAACACCGGTTATCGGCCATTTTAATCAGTTATCGACCACCTGTGTACCGGATATCGGCCGCATATTCACAGGACAAAAGTGAATCTTGTTATAAGCTCAAAGGGTTGATATTCTTATGTTTATTCTAACACACGCATATCCAAATTAAACGCTGAAAATACAGCTCTGAAAAAGACATCTCGTTTCTGTAAGGTCTGAAAATAGATAAAATTCATTTAATACAATTATGTAAATAAAACAAAGAATTACGAATATTGATTTATTTTATAATCCGTTTAAGGTAAGTATTTATATGATTGACATGATTATTGATTAATATTATTTATGATTAATATTTCCATTCTGAAAAACAATAACCATTCTTGAAATGAAAAAACAGATTTAAATCTTAATCAAAATGATATATTTTTACCTCTGATAACAGAATCAACAAAAAGCTCTTCAATAATGTTACGTAAAATATCAAAGAAATATACTTACATTTCTTTTGATTTGTAACAAAAAAACAATTATTATTTATTAAAATCAGGCAGTAAAAGTCTTCAAAACTTCTTCTCTAGCATTTTGAGCCATTTGACATAACTCACATTCATATTTTGTGTTAGCTGCCTCATTGTAAGATATATTATCTCTTAAGTTTGTGCGTTTGAGGTGATACCATCGAATGCATTGGTCCACAGCCAATATTTTTTCCCCTTCTTCCTCAGTATCACTAATCAGGTCAAGATTACAGGAACCACATTTAATATGTGATTGCGTTTCTTGTACTTTTCTTTTCTTTACCTTCGCAGTTTTTTTCTCAATCTTTACCTTTTTTGTAATGGTTCTTTTTTTCCAGCTCCCTTTCTAGTTTACGTTTCTTTATTTGGTTTTCTTAGTCCTCTTTTTCTTTGTCTTTATTTATGTAATATTGTTGCCAAGCTTTAGATGATATAGCGCTTGGATATTGGTTTGAGGAACAGTGAGTTTTAGTTTTTGCAAAAGTATTTAGATGCTTTTGAAATAAATCCTTTGGTATTTCGTAGTTTAATGTTTTTAATACTTGATCATTGTCTGCTATTTTTATTATGTAAAATTTTTCATGATGAGTCGTATTTAAAGATTCTACAGAAGGGATCAGTTGTTTTTCTACTAAAGCAATAGAATCATCCTCATGTCTAATTGCATTAAAATTATCAATTGTTGATGCAGCCGAAGGAAGGTCTAGATTAGATACAGTCTGTAGTGGAGTTTCTTCACTGATAATTACTGGCGAGTTGTTTTCTTTATTAGGTTCTATAGTGCATAACTGTTTTTTGTGAGATGAAATATTTAAAGACTCTTTTATGGTGTCGTGGTCAAGATCAATGTCTATATCCATGATGATGTTTTGATTTTTTTGTCGGATTTTTATATATTTGCAAGTGATCTTTGTGTATTTCAGCAACTGTTTCAATTTCGATTACATCTAAGTTAGACTTGTCGACAACATCTTGGGCCAACTCTACAGAGTTCTCTTGGAAGTCTGTCGCTCGATTTTCATCTTCGAAAGCACAATTGATGGGAATAGCAATATCATTATTAACTTGACATATTTCTGTTAAATTTATATCATTAAACGGTGTAACGGAGATATCATCCAGACATACAAAAGAACCAACGTCGAAGATCTGAATAGAGCTGTTATAGTCGCTGTGCTTTGCAGAAGATTTTCCTACAATTATGGGTCTGGGGCTACCCGATGTCTTTTCAGCAGGTATGTTAACTTCAACAACTAAAACAATCGGCGTGTTGGGGAGTCGAAGTGGATTTTGGAATTGGAATGCGAGGAGGCGTAACACAACTATCTAAAGATAATTCTAAAGATTTAGAGTGTCGGAATGATTGTGAATTGTGAATCAAGGGCGCCTTTAATTTTGATCGCCGTTTCTGTAAATATTGTTCTTTAGTGTGATCAAGTTCACGATAAATTATATTTGTTTCTCAAAGCTTCCTCGGTATAACCGAATCTTCTGAAAGGAACTTTATTTATTTTCTTTTTAGCGACAGGAGCCATCTGTAAAAAGACAAGTACAATACCAAAACCAAGCAAGCATCAAACCATATTTTTCACAATTGACGGGTTAAAAAGCGTTAGTGATTTAGCATTTGAGTGATTAGTATTATTAATACATAAGCTTTCAGCTATATTTTTTCACATGCAAATTAAGAAAAAAATATTGAATAATAAAACATTCGACGGCCGGAAACCAATTTATTTTTTACTAGTGATCGGCCATCTTATATTTCCTACGGCCGTAAACAGGTTTTAGTTTAACTAGTTATCGGCCGTCTTTTCTGTCCCATGTCCGCAAACAGGTTTTGTTTTTACTAGTTATCGGCCGTCTTTATTACCTACGGCCGGAAAACGGTTTGAAGTTGACTAGTTGTCGGCCGTCAAATATTTAGTATTTCAGGAGGTCATATCTTTAAAAGTATAACACTTACGTGCGGCCGGACACTAGTAACAGTTTCATAAAAATCTAGTTCTTGATAAATATTATAACTTCTATGTTGGTAAGTTTAAGTTTATCGAAATAAACGCAAAGAAAAAAGGCACACAAAAAACTATTTTGCGGCCCCCCGGCCGATAGCTGAATTTTGCAGTAAATCGTTAACGTGTTTACCGGCCACCAGTAATATCTCAAATAATTAAAGTTTGATGAATTTTAGCACTTGAATATTAAAATTTAACATGTTATTGAAGCACAAACCAAACCAATCACCAGTTAATTGACAGTAACACTTGAAAAACTTACCTTAGAAATCAGTCCACTCACTATTTTTTTCGTAAAATTAAGCACACGTTCGCACAGCCAATTTTAAAATGTGAACTGACGGCACAATTGTCAGTCGTTGAGTTATTTCTCCCAGTGAGTGAATGGCAAAGTTCAGACCTATCGAATGGCGTGCAATTTGAAAAAGTAAGTTGCATAATACTTCTATTATTCAAAATAATGTGCGAAGTGGCCGGAAAGAGGTAGTGTCCGGCGAACCGGTACTTCTACCCTACCATAGTCTGTTTTATTGTTTGACACAATTTGAAATTGTTGCCTTTATTTTACATATTGACAGATACGATGCATTCCCATGTTTTTATGCCCGCTTTCAGCAACGACTCTCAAGTTTTAAGCAATCATCACCTTACATAGTTTATGTTTATTTGACTACGTTTCTTATATATTTTACGATCAGTTTTATCGTGTAAATATGCAGTTAGTATACCTAATTGTTTTAATAGTTGTGGCTTACAGTATTTTACGAAACACATGTGAGTGTTTCTAAAGGACTCAGTAAAATTTAAACTGAAACTCTACGACATCTTTGATTTGTCATTACCATCCAATCAATGAAGAATATTTATTAAAAACTAGATTTTTCTCGCGGCGTTGCTCACGTGGGCTAAACGACTTGTGATTGTTTGTAATAAAAGCCAAACTTAATAAAGATAAGTATATGTAGGGATAATCCCGAAACACTTTATAATTTCTAACGAGGCCAAATACCGAAATGTAAAGATTTAACTTTAAAATTGACAGATTTCCATAAAAAACTTTATACCACTATTTCACCGCTTTAGGGGAAGTTTTTCGAAAAATGCTAAAACACTTCATTCTTTATTTTTATTTAAAATCTAAAGATCAATTAAATTGTTCATTTTTATAGTTCTTAGGTACTTTAAAAATAACGATTTCTTCAAATAAACTTTCTTTCCTTTATTATTCTATACAAGGAAAACAAACAAAATTCCTGAGACATATCATTCTTTATCTCTTTTCAAAAAGCTAAATACCAATTTTCATGTATTTTACTTCAAAACTGACGGACATTCATTACGAACTTTCACCCCCTATTTGACCCCCCTTAGGGTATGATTTCCGTAAAATCCTTTCTTGTGGCTGACCTACAGGCTAAATTTCATCTAATTTGCTTCAGCGGTTACGGCTCGGCGATGAAGAATCAATCAGTCAGGACAAGTCATTATCATGTAATTATTAAGGTTAGATAACTTTCCTGAATGGAATAAGAAAACAAAAGACGTCTCGGTCATTCCTTGCCACCAATTATAGCCCAGGAGCACGGTCCTGCGACCTCTGACACTCGCCGCACTCGTCTCTTTAATCGGACACTTCCTCTCCAATAATGTGCTTGTTGATTGCTCGATAAGACGGAACGCAGGAAAACAACTTACGTGCATGGTATCAATAGTGTGTAGTAATGTGACTCTTTGTACACTTCTACCGTTCTTTGTGTATACAAAGTTGCTTTGTTTATCTTATCAGGAAAATGGTGTGATCAAAACAACTGTTCGTATGAGAAGTGCGCGTCAATTTTAGCTTCGTGCATTGACATACTTTTTTACGCCCATTATTTTATTTACTGAAATAAGTGACGTGGAATCTATAGAAATAAGATTGATGCTAATAATACCGTCCTATGTATACCTTACCTTCTCAGCTAGCAGCATTGTTTATGTATGTCTACCCTAACCAGAAGAGTAATTCTAAACTTGAAGTCGAGGAAATCGACTCGAATCGGCTTACGTGATATTCTCGCAATGTTTCAAGCAATGCACGTTATTGTTTACGTCACAGAATAAAAAACAACTTTTGAAATAGCGAAATCAGACGAATGAGTTACCAAAGTGAAATATCTCGAGTTCATCCGTGCTTCTAGACGTTAAGCGCGTTGGTCCCAGTTGATAGTCGTTAAAACCCACTAACCCGCATTTCTTTACACTTTATAAATATATGAAAAGCTACTTAAAACAACAACTAATACTCTCGAACCCCTACAATTGCGTAGAGATATAGCGTCACTCAGCGTTTTCTATCGCTTGTACCACGGCGAGTGCTCTGAAGAACTCTTTGACCTTATCCCACTTTCTCCCTTCCTCCATAGAAGTACACGTGCTGCTCTCCGGAGTCATCGCTTTACTGTCACACATATCCCATCGCGCACAAAGAAATTTGGTGACTCGTTTCTTTGTCGCACCTCCAAAAGATGGAATAGTCTACCAGCGCACGTTTTCCCTCCTTCCTATGATATTGGGTCCTTCAAACGAGGCGTGAAGAAGCACCTTGTGGGCCGGCAGAGTGAGGTTGACTGATGCTGCGTTGTTTTCACGCTGCACCAGTTGTCTTCGCGTCTGGACTCCATTTCCACTTAACATCAGGTGGTATGGAGTCATTTGCCGTGCTAAGTATTAAAAAAAAAAAAAACTTGATTTTTTTTCAGCCGCTTGATTAATAACTTCTATTACACAAGCTTGCGTGATTGGATTCCCTTGTTATAACCCAAAGTCCATGTGCTATGGTTCATATGGGAAATCCTAAGAGTGAAACTCCATTGAAGCTGAGCTGTGTAGAAATACTGGAGCAGAGCTGGAAAGAGCCGTAAAAATAAAGGGACTCAATTTGTACATTGCGTTGGGCTCAGCTCAGCTTTAAAGGGGTTTGGGTAAAGTATGGAGGTTGGCTTGATTTTCTTTTCAGCGGCCACTGAAATAATGGTTCTAGTTTAATAGTACATCGACTGAGACATATGGCTGCAAAAAGGTTTTTGACCTAAGTAATATCGAAGCCGAGATATGCAAGGTCAAAGTGATGCTATGAATACATAATATCTGTGTTGTTTGAAACCTTATTTATTGTGTTTTTCATATTTTTATACATATCTGCAGTAATTATTTACTTTCATATGATTTTGTTGTATAAATGTAACTATTTTATACAAAATTTCTGATTCTAGATGTAGTGGTTAACTATTGTTGCATCATATAGCTTGGTAATGCAGAAGTTGATAGATACATATTATTGTCACCCACAGTATGTACCTTTCTATAAACATGAATTTGAGGAAAAATTAAATAATAATGTTTTTTTTTTATTTAATAGATTTATTGGAAAATAATTATTTGCTTGCATTACATAATAATATTGAACCATCCTAGTGAGGATCGTCGACTTCATTAGCTTCATTTTCTAGTCGTGCCGGATTATTAAGTCTAGAAACTGTGCTGGAGGAGACAGATTGGTTTGGTATCTTCTTCCGTATCTCAAATACCATATTATAGACATAACATGGGAACAACAACCTAAGCTATATGATGCAACCATAGTTAACCGTAGTGGTTAACTATGGTTGCATAATAATGGTAGCTTGGTAATGCTGAAGTTGATAGATACATTTATTGTAACCCACAGTATGTACCTTTCTATATTAGGTTAGATAGGTAGGTAGAAACCTTCAATGTTAGGTTCCTTATATACCTCAATCAAATAAGAGCCGTTTTTTATATGCTCACCATAATAACTGCGAGCCTACTTTACCTGGTATGTTCCCATCGCATATACAATTAGGTCGTCAGCACTCAACACTGGAAACTCATCCATACCAGGAACTGCGGCATCTATTTGTTCAAAATAAGCCCGTCTTCGATTTATATTTTTTGAAATAACGTAATCACTAATACGGTTGTGCTGACCTTCTATTAATCTTATTTGGTTTTTAATCACATTAACGAGGTAATGGTCAGTTAACGGAACACCAAATGCATTTAAGAGTGCTCCGGCTATTTTAATTTCTTGAAATAAATGCGGTGTAGCTATATTAAAGTAATCGTAATTTTCGAACTGATTTTTCGTGATTGTTTTCACAACCCAACGGCACACCGATAGCTTTCTTGATTCATTCGCCTGTAATGTAGATAATTGCAGTTCTGTGTCATTTTTCGAAGCCGGCATGTACGAAAGCCACAAGAATCTACTTCCTTTATAGAGTCATGTAATCCTCTATCTAATGTAAGGACATCGCCTTCATTGAAAAACCAACGGAAAGGATCGCCCCCGTTCCTCATTATTTCTGTTAAAATCTTTGCGTCCGATTTGGTAGCTTCATACTAGTCATATGTCAATAATATGCCCATTTGGACATACATACCAATAAAAATGGTTTTACCAATTCAATTGTCGAAAATTGTGAAGGCTGTAGGACTTTCTTTGGAAATAATAGTTGCTTTTTTTTTGTAAATAAATATATGTGCCATCCAATATTATTATTATACTCTATATTTATTTTCTTTCTTAAAACTAGATTTTTACAATATTTTAATATAAAAACAATAAAACATTATAAAAATCTAATCCTAGAGTACCGCCAGCAGCGAGGCAGGGCCCAAGCTACCGGTGGTCAGGGCTGCAAAGTGAGGAACCTCCTGACAATACGTGCCGTGTCAAGGAGTACTGCCTTTATTATTATTATTATTAAGGTGAGGCAAAAGTAATCACTCTATTGGAAGACGCTATAATTTTTGCAAATGGCGTCAAATGTCAAATCTGTTTTGACATATTTAAAGTAAACAGATGTAAAATACATGTCGACAAGCCATGAATCGCTATACTCCTCAAGAACGCAGAATAATTGTAACCGGCATTTTGAAGCAGTCATTTCCGGGTCGCCTAATCTCTTGTTTTGGCGATATGCACTGGCCGCCAATATCGCCCGAATTGACCGTACCAGACTTCTTTTTGTGGGGGTTTTTGAAGTCTTGTGTTTACGTGAACAAGCCTCAGTCTCTGGAAGCCCTCAAGGACATCATCCGACACGAATGCGCGAATCTATCGCCTGAAGCTCTGGCCAAAGTGATGGAAAATGCCATAAAAAGGGCCCGTATGGTCATCAATGCTGACGGCCAGCGGCCACTTGTGCGATACTTATCATCTACTCGACTTGATGGGAAAAATTCTAATGAATTAAACATAAATAATCCACAAACAGAACCAAAGTTATTCATTTGTAAAAAAAATTACAGCCAAAGAACATCGGATGATTACGTTTGCCTCACCCTGTAGTCTTTCAGATAAAGAGCTTCAGGATTTTCAAATAATGCATTTGGAATAGATAAACACCTAGATATCACTTCGTTTCGTGTTAAATGGTTGAAACTTAAATGAAATTGAACAAACTCGGCCAATAAGCCTTCTCTTACAATTTAGTTTCATAGTCTTTTCAAAGGTCTTCCTGGTCATTTCGAAAACTGTAGATAATCTCTTAGTTGACTCTCCAGTGTGAAGTTTAGCAAGAACTGTGGCAAGAGCTGTCCCCGCCTTTCTTTTATGTCGCCTAGTAATATTCGGTGTACTTTGCAGAATGTCGTTGAATTGTTGTTTAGAAAATCCAATATTATAACGGAATACGATCTTTTATCATTGGCCGAAGGGAATTGCAGGGTTCTTATAGACATTGAGCTCTGATATAACAATTAATACGGGACTATTTTTTATTTTCTTTTTTATCAAATATCTCAGTTCCGATACACTTTAGCCAAAAATGTTATATGACAAAAATGTTTTACTTTATTATATACTAACGACTGGTGCCAATTCCATAAGTGGCAGCGGACTTTGAAAATCAAGCCACTTTTACCCAAACCCCTTTCAAAATGAATTTTACAAGTTTTTTTTAAACGTCAAGTCAATGCCATGACTTCGTAAACCCTACGGTGGACACCTTGTACCGAGAAGAAGCCGCAAGAAACTCGGCAAGGGCTGTTTCTTTCTCCTGTACAATACAAGTTTATTAAAGAAAAGTTAATAATTATATCATACTCATAACATTATTTTGCACTTTTGTGTATGTAAGTATGTAATGTATGAAAGAATTCGGAATATAACTTGTGCGTATACTATACTTGACGACGACCTCCGTAGCCGAGTGTCTTGTATATACGCCGGACTTTGGGCGGCACTAACTCTGAGGTCCCGGGTTCAATTCCCGGTCGGGTCAATGTCGAAAAACGAACTTTTCGATATTGTGTCGGGTCTGGGTGGTTGTGGTATCGTCGCTGATTTCCATGAAACGAGTGCTTAAGCTACTTACCTTGGGATCAGAACAATGTATGTGATGTTGTCTAAATATAAAAAATAATAATACTTATATAGATACAAAATATATGCGTAAAAAAAATAAGAATTTATATACTGATAGTATAACTTGATTTGACGTGAGGTATAAATATTGTTTATTCGTAGAGATAATATTGAAAATATGTTTAGGACCACGAAAAAATATAAATGCCTGCAGATCTTATATGGAGACAGACGATTCTTGTTTCAGTCTGTTCATTTCCCGCAGTTGAAAATAGCCTTTCTGACGCCACAGTGGAAAATTTTATTGAAAAATATCTACGAGCCAATTTTTTCGAAGTATATAGGGCACAATCTGTAACTGTATGTCCGCGCCAAAACTTGTTGTTATACGCTTTGATTTTGAGGGTAATCCCCAAATAATATAACTCGAACGTCATCAAGTATGTTCGCGGATACATTATGGGGGCGTATCGTTTTATTCATATTACGAATAAAGTATAAGATAATAATTAATGTATAAATAGATTTGAATTATAATTTGAATTAAGTATTTCAATAGCACAAATGGTAGTATATTCATTTTCTTATTGTTATTCAATTTATATTTTAATTTGTCGATGCCCCTATACGAGGTGCTACAAATGTCAAGTATCAAAAAAAGTTAACACATTTAAAAATAAATATACTTTGTTGCATCAAAAAATGCACAATTAAGTAAAAACACGAAACGCTTATCCGGCTACATTAACACTCACAAATGACCTAGTATCTTGAAGAGTGGCGCTAACTACCTTCCTAGATGTCGTCATCTTTAATGAGACTGAATTAGATAATGTTACTACTACATGCGCACGCGCAGGTGGCGAGCACAGCCAACAATCAGCTCATACAATGTGACATTATAAAATAATGGCACTGGACGGGTTATGGCCTGATCTCTATAAGAGGGAAGGCCCTTTTTTTAAAGAGATTACTACTACTTACTAAGCTAATTAGTACTTTAAGGGGCTGCGAGAAACTAAAGACTCCTCAAGTCATAGTGGTCTAACATCCTCAGGTTTCAGGATGGCATTGCGCAAGCGTGTCCACTTGCCCTAAACTAGATTGTAAGAGGAGATCGGATCACAATTTATAAGCGGAACAACCAGAGGGCGCCTCTAAAGGCTAGAAGGACCTCGGCTTGTGGTGATCGAGTCGTGGGGATGTGGGATGACTTTGCCCGCCTGTGGGTTGCTTAAGGCTGTTGATGGATACGAACTTTGGGATTTACATACTTGTTTACTTTCTGATTAACGCTTTGAGCACCGGTCACCTGATAAAACATACGTGCCCCAAAAACGCAATTTGAAACATTTCGACCTGTGCAAGCCGCTTACCTAATGTTGACTAAATCAATAATGTGCTAACACCCATTGGACGAAAGCGCTAATCCAAGATTATCCCTTAAAAAGAGATCAACTAATGTACAAATACAAATCCTTGTGACTACATGTGCCGTTTAGTTTACCGACTGCTCAGTAAATCTTCTATTCCCTTTAGAATCTCAATATAAATTACTAAATCGAACCAGGCCGAAACAACCTGATAATCAAATTAAGGCAGTATCTTTAGTTATTCTGAAACGTTCATGTTTGATAACAAAGTCAGATAACCTACGAGGAAGCCTCTAAAAATAGGAGAGTTTTATTTAGGAGGTTCAGAATTAACTTAAAAGTCCATGTACTAGAATAACAGGGTATTTGTTTAGAAATGTCTGTTCATCGAATTTTTTATTCTTGTATAACTGTTCGAAAATCGGAACATATCCACTTAATGCCATGTAAAGGGCATTAAACACGAACTCGCCTTTGTAAACAAAGTTGGGGATCACCTTTCGTTTGGGGTAAACGACCGTCCAAGAAAGGGGACAGATAAGCCCAGCCAGGTAGGTATGGTACGTCGCGACCGGCGAACAAACACGCATTATCTGGTCGGAATGAATCATGCTATGTTTTGACGAGTGATTCAGGTCAGATCTACTTGTAATAAATATCGAATATCGGTGGTAATCTTTGCGCCGATATAGCCGTTTCAATGAACGCGCTATCACCTATCGCAGAGCTGTTGTTTTAGCAGGGCAGATTAAACGCAACGTTTCATGCATAGCATAGCATAACACGTTGTCTATTTTTTGTGGTGATGTAATAAGTATGTTTGCTTATAAGGTTTTCCTTATCTACTCTACGGCTATAACTTCGTACCGGTAGCTGAAGCTGTCAAATGCAGGGTTAATACCCGACTCCGTCAGAAGGAGGGTTATGTATTTTTATTAGGTAGTAAAGCTGGTTAAAGTGCCTTAAACGCCAACATTTTCGGTTAATATTCTTATGTGTTAAATAATTGAGGTAAATGATATAAGGAAGTCGTCCAAAGTTCGATGGGGAAATAATGAAATATCTTGAAGAACAGTTTGAAGAGCTGCCGCCCATACACTTTTGACCAGTACACCGAAATGGTGTTTTGGTTTTTAATTACTCGTAAGGGGGTAATTAAGCGCAGTGTGGGCAGGCGTCATTCAAAATAATCAATTTGAAAATTATCAACAAATTACGAACACAAAAAATATTACTTGGCATTTAGTCTACAAAGTAGATACACTATAGTCATCTTTTAATTATCCGGCGCCAACGCTAGTTCTTGCCATGATGCCTCCCGCCGCGTCCTATATACTATGAGCAGCCTTCTAATATACTCTATTCAAATGTCCTGCTGTGCAAACACAAGCAACGGGATGTTGTCAGCGTTCATTAAATCTATAGGTACTAATATTATAAAGCTGAAGATTTGTTTGTTTATTTGGTTGAACGCGCTAATCTCAGGAACGACTGGTTCGAATTGAAAAAATATTATTGTGTTGAATGTCCATTTATTGAGGAAGGCTACATACAGGCTATATTACATCACGCTATGACTAATAGAACGCGGGTGAAACCGCGGTGCACAGCTAGTACACAAATATAAATAAAGAATATTCTTATAGATAATCTGTCAGGTTTGATCATTATGAATCAAACGTTTATTTTCTGAAAAATAAATGTAATTTTTGCTTTTGTCTGTAATATGTATGAGTAAGACAATGTAATACACAAAAGGAGAAACTAAGATGCACCTATGCAAGATATTTTGAACACGTCTGTTTTGTCACAATATACTATTAAAATAGTTTTGGGTCTCAATTTAAATTAAAAAAATATTATTATTTCCGTTAACCTTTACATAAAATTTATTACCAACATTTTTATTTTTTAATTCTTAGAAAATTATGTCGGCGGATGTTTAATTTTTACGGTTCTGACGACGATGCCGTGTATGTTCGATAAAAGTTATCAGTTTCGGGTGTTCTTGCCATATTAGTACGATCTCCCGCCCAGAGTAGACTTACGAACCGATAGCATAGTGACATTCACGAGAGCTACTTGTAGCCTAAACTGAATAAATGATTTTGAATAGAAAATTTAATTGAATTAACACGAAAACCGCCTGAACACAACGGCCCAGACGTACGTGTCTTCTCTTTTTTCTAGTAAATATATCAATATTTTTTGATATAGGAAGGTAGCATTAGGAAAACAAAAAAAATGTTAATAAACAGCCATAATCAGCCTGTATAGTTGGATATAGCCCACTGCTGGACATAGGCCTCTCCAAGTGCTCCCCACTGAGCACGATCCGCGGCTACTCTTAACCAGCTCTTTCCAACCATTAATATCGCTAACTCTGAATTGCCTTTCACCAGTTCGCCGTGTTCCTGCTGATCATCTTCGTGGCGGAGCTGGCGGTGGGCATTGCGGGCTACATGAAACACCAGGATCTCGAAGACTCCATCATGCGCAACCTCAACGCTACCATTAAGGAGTACCCCACCAACGCTGACGTCAAGAAGACCTTCGACATCATCCAGACTGATGTGAGTCAACCATGTATTTTTAAAGGGATTTCATTTAGCCTCTGATGGCCTTCACAGCGTTACCGAACTTTTGTGGGCAGCTAGTAAAGGTTCTTCAAGCCGTAATGATGGGTCTCTGAACGCATGTAGTAACAAAACAACGTTGTAGTCATCATTATAACAATGTTATAATGTGTTAGTGACCTAATCTCTATTTTTTTAGAGAGATTGCTGATTGTTTCTAACGGCATTTTCAGTGTCACCGGGCTTTTTTGGAGGCGGCGAGGTACGTAAAGGGTACCTCAAGCCGTGTGAAACGAATCACCTTCGGAGGTTTTCTAGAGGGAACGGCATCGCACACTTAAAAGTGCGTGTCCCCGTGCCCTACTAGATTCTCCGAAGAGTTCGGATCGGATCGGGCCTAATCTCCAACAAGTAATATCACATATAATTCAGTATTGATTCGATTCCTCTCTGGACAAAGCCACAATATAAGGAGAGAAATTCTGTCACAAAATAAGGTAACAAACGCGCTCGAGCAACGCACATAGACAACCTCTTCATCATCATCATCATCAGCCTATACTAGTCCACTGCTGGACATAGGCCTCTTCCAAGCGCACGCCACCGAGCACGATCCGCGGCTACTCTCATCCAGCTCTCGCCAGCCACCTTGCGAATATCGTCGCTCCACCTAGTCTGAGGGCGTCCTACACTACGTCTGCCGATACGCGGTCCACTCGAGAACTCGTTTACCCCAACCTCGTACAGTCAACAGCAACGGAAACTCATGATTGGTCAAGTTTCAAAATATGAAATCAGTATGAAAATTAAAACTTTTTAAACGCATATCGAAAAACCTTCGAGTGTCTACTAGTACCTGCAGGCTTTGACTAGTTATATAGAAAATACTGACTTACGCTATCGAAACTTAATTTTTGAAATCTAGTAAACATCATCTACTTTTACTGTTGACTGTACGATCTCGCAACTGCTGCGCACGGCCTGCCCCGCGACCGCCTAACCGATCGCTTTGACTACGCGTATAGTTTATGACGTCATCTTGCCACCTCGCACCGCCTTTGAAAGCTATATCAAAAGCTAAAGGCTATAAGCTTTCGATATTGCTTTCATAGGCGGCACGAAACGACAAGATGACGTCATAAACCACACACGAAGTCAAAGGATCGGTTAGGCGTTCGGGCCCCTGTTCCGAGATTCATGTCCGTGCAAGGGGTATGCGTGCGTTGCTGAAGCGCAGTACTTATCTTCTGGGTCACCTTATTTGGTGGTTCTGTCCAGAGCGGATGGTATCACTCCAACGCTTTCCCATTCGAAGCGTTCGGATCGGAATCGAATCAAAACTGAATGAAACTATATGTGAAATAATATGTGACATTAGGTCAAAAATTCTAAATTCAAAATTCAAAATCATTTATTCAGTTTAGGCTACAAATAGCTCTTATGAACGTCATTATGCCATCGGTTCGTAAGTCTATCTACTCTGGGCGAGAGATCTTGTACTGAGAAGAACCGGCAAGAAACTCAGCAAGTGTCCAGCTCTTTTCTCCCTTACAGCGTCATAAATAATGGAAAATGCCCTATCATAAAAGGACACTATTCATCACAAATAAAAACACAAAATATAAAGGACAATCACAACATGTAAAAAAACACAAAAAAAAGAAAAAATAAATAAATAAAATATTTAAGGTACTTGTTAGAGATTAGGCTTATTAACAAGATTGTTATAATGAAGACTACAACATTGCTACTACATGCGTTTAGAGTGCATAGTTTCAGATGCGATTCGATCACGCTTATGGAAGAAAAAAAATATGTGACACAAATTCATTTTCCCGTTAACGTGTAAAACTCGCACTCGTGGTGCTTAGTGCGAGTTTTATTTGAAATAAAATGTAATAAACAGATTAAATCTACCTATCTCTATACAATGCAACTGGGTAAATAATGCTGGTCAATAAGCATTGCGGCCTTGGTGCCTTCCTGTGCTGTGCAAATCATTGCTGTGACAGACAATACAATTGTGTACACATTCACACAAACATTAAACCTATTTTAAACCTTTGTACGTAGATTTTTATATTATACTTACTTGGTTCTGCTTGAGGTGGAATTCGGTCTGGCGCAGGTATAATAAGTATATTTATTGGCCAAAAAAAAAACATAGACAAAAAGGTCTATGGTTCAGTATTTACAGGAGACCTACAAACCCTGTTATTCTGATATATACGGTATGTTCGTGGATATAAAGTAGCGTTTGGTATTCTAGTGTCCCCCAATTATGTGTATGCATAGTGATTATTACACATTGATCCATTTGTTCCGTTTTAATGTGAAAAATATACACAATGTCTTAGTAATTTGGATTCTTAATCTGTTTTAAACAAAGTATTAGCGGGGTATATCGCAAGCTACTAAGTAGATATCTTAGGCATATACCTTAAAGTTAAAAATTAAGTACATAATGGAACGCAAAAATATGAGTGTACATAAATAACAAAATTAGTGTATCGATTGACCCCATGTAAGAAGTTTTACGTAAGAATGCCCATTTGCCCCTTTTCCGCTCGAGTTGTTTTATCACGCTTAATATTCACAAGAATCTTCAATATTTCAGCAGAGCAACTGAACAATACCTACTGCATTATTTACTCGAACTCATCAAATAAAAACCATTTTAACCTCCTCTATGCACTAGTGGCTAACCCATCGGCTTCTGAAAGCCAAGTAAATTTTACGTTGTTTAGTATAAAAAAACTAATAACAACATTATAATTTTTTTTTTTTAAACTAACATTACCACTGCGGTATGGCACTTTCCACTTTCTTTGAAATTGCACCGACGACGATGGTGGCCACATATAGGGTTGCCAACCATACTTTAAAATAACGTATCCTTTTTTTTTATTCCAGTGAAAATCTTTATGTAAATTACAACAACGCCGCTCAATAGAGCAGGCGTGAGGTACAGGACTCTCCTGGCCCGTCCGTCTCCCTTACCCGGCGCAAAAGCGTCGAGAAGACAGAGGGAGGGGAAGCGATTATAGCGCACAGGCCTACCTGCCAAAAACACTGGGGACTGCCGTCTTGTCCGACGCCAGGGGAGCGAGTTTCCTGTCCGTAAGATAATGATCCTCGGCACCCCCGTTAGCCGGTGGTTGTCACACCCCCAATCTCAACTATGGCGTTGCAAAGCCTGTTAGGACTACCCTCTTGAATGTTTAACTAACTTGATCCGTTAGGACCACCTTCTTAGAGAAAAACTTCGATAAACGCTTTCACCCGGAAGGGGTTTCAGCGGCTTAAACCCCGAAGAAAGGTATAAACTACCCTCTATTTTCTTTAAATAATACTAAGCAAAACGCGACAAGCACTTCCTTTGTCGACAGTGATGCCTAGCACTTAGTTTTTGTCAATGAGGTATGCTCCTCATCTACATAGCGAGAATATTTGAAAAATAAGACTCCGATTATTACAGAGGTTGGCTCCTCTTGGGTTGTTTAAAGAGGTTGCCTCCTCTTAGTACCTCAGCGCAACCGCCTAGGGTCTCGTCAACAGCGCTCAGCTGGACAAGGACTCCTAAAACAGAAACCCCTCTACAGCACTTGTTTTTGTCATTGAGGTGAGCTCCTCATCTACCTGGCGAGAAATATGGAAAATAAAACTCAGGTTGTTTAAAGAGGTTGCCTCCTCTTAGCACCTCACCGAGACCGCCTCGACAGCACTAGTTTTTGTCAATGGGGTGTGCTCCTCATCTACATAGCGAGAATATTATAAGAATAAAACTCGGATTTTTATAGAGGTTGACTCCTCTTGGGTTGTTTAAAGAGGTTGCCTCCTCTTAGCACCTCAGCAAACCAGCCTCGACAGCACTAGTTTTTGTCAATGAGGTGAGCTCCTCATCTACATAGCGAGAATATTATAAGAATAAAACTCGGATTTTTATAGAGGTTGACTCCTCTTGGGTTGTTTAAAGAGGTGGCCTCCTCTTAGCACCTCAGCAAACCAGCCTCGACAGCACTAGTTTTTGTCAATGAGGTGAGCTCCTCATCTACATAGCGAGAATATTATAAGAATAAAACTCGGATTTTTATAGAGGTTGACTCCTCTTGGGTTGTTTAAAGAGGTTGCCTCCTCTTAGTACCTTAGCGCAACCGCCTAGGGTCTTGTCAACAGCGCTCAGCTGAACGAGGACTCCTAAGATATTAACACTTCAACAGCACTTGTTTTTGTCAATGAGGTGAGCTCCTCATCTACTTGGCGAGAAATATGGAAAATAAAACTCGGGTTGTTTAAAGAGGTGGCCTCCTCTTAGCACCTCAGCAAACCAGCCTCGACAGCACTAGTTTTTGTCAATGAGGTGAGCTCCTCATCTACATAACGAGAATATTATAAGAATAAAACTCGGATTTTTATAAAATAACGTATCCTACGTTATTTTTCATCCCCATACTTTATTCTTTTTAATAAAAATAAAGTATGGAAAATACTTTATTTCCGACTAATGCGTGCATTTGAACGGAATATTCCTGTTCACTTAATTTCTGAACTACTGAATGATACTCGGACACAGGTGAAGTGAAGCTAAAATAAATAAATTTGGAAAATACTTTATTTTTTCTTCAAATCTTTTTTTTTAAACTAGTTAGTGATACATTTACTTTAATTTCTTGAAAAATAGTTGGCAACCCTAGCCACATGTAACTGCTGTAAGTTGTAGTACAGATGCCTGCCAATCAACCTCTACAAAATTGGCAAATATCTTCAATAAATTTTCAACTACTTATAGTTGTTTGTGGTATGTGTACATAAAAAAAATATTTTAAGTATAACAAATCACTCCATGCTGTTCACAGCTCCAGTGCTGCGGCATCTACGGCCCCGGCGACTGGAAGAACAACAGCCTCGCCATACCAGAGACGTGCTGCGCGGCGCAGGAGATCAAGGACGGCGTGGTGACCGCCTGCGACTCTTCCTCGCCCAACCTGCACACCGACGGATGCTTCGACAAGGTCGTCATCTACCTGAGAGACATCGCTACTGTGCTCGGCGGAGTGGGGCTGGGCATCGCTCTTATACAGGTCAGTGACCTTTTGATCGCCTATTATCGACAAGCTATTGCCGAGACGTGCTGCGCAGCTCAGGGAGATCAGGGCGTCAGCTACCTGAGACATCGTCACTGTGCTGGCCGGAGTGGGGCTGGACATCGCTCTCATACTAGTCAGTCTTATAACAACAGCTTCCCTATAACCGAGATAATTATGCTGCGCAATCCAGATCAGGGACGGCTCTTTTGGCATGGTCTCCAGCTACCTGAGACATCGCCATTGTGCTCGGCGGAGTGGGGCTGGACATCGCTCTCATACAGGTCAGTCTTATAACTAACAACAGCTTCCCTATAGCCGAGATATGCTGCGCGGTCCAGGAGATCAGAGACGGCTGCTTTGGCAAGGTCGTCAGCAACGACTATGTATAATATTGGGTATAGATGTGCCTCTCGTAGAAAAAAAGATGGGAAACTAGGTTCCCTGTACGGTGTGTGATAGCGGTAGTAGACGTTTGCGTGCGCGTTTACGCTTCTTCTCAATAGATGGCGCAAAAATATATATAATACTTACAAAAAACTATAACATTTTTGTTGTGTATAATATTAATTGTAAGATTGATAAACATATTAAAAACTTTTAAATGAACATATTATAAATCAAAAAGTTATTATTTCCGAAGGATCGAACCTAGGACTTCTCTATCACTACTATATAGCACGATGCGTCGTCGCAGCTGCTCGGCTAATGAGCTCTTTATGAAAATGACGAAAGTTGTGGTTATAAGAAAGTTACTAGAATATAACTAAACGTAACTTATTAATTTAAAATGCTATCTATACTACCGCCATCTAGTGACATTATATGGATAACCAGTTAGTAACTTGAGGTTTCTCTTATGGAAGATGGCGCCACCGTATATGATTTTTTTGTAATTATTCAATGTATGGAGAATTCCCCCGAGTGGTGCCGGGGATAAAGAATTGCACCACCCCATCTTTTCCCGTGGGTGTCGTAAAAGCCGACTAAGGGACCATTCCAGAGGATGGGCAGCAGCATCTCTCTGAGGTTACCCTCACCCTACTGCGATCGCCAACCCGCCTGCCAAGCGTGGCGATTACGGCAAATACCCCTCATATCCTTGGGGGAGGCCTTTGTCCAGCAGTGAACGTCTTTTGGCTGAGATGATGATGATGGAGAATTCACCCCTCTGGTCGTCAGCTACCTGAAGGACATTGCCACTACTGGGCGGAGTGGGGTTGGGCATCGCTTTAATACAGGTCGGTAACTATGAGCTCGTAACCTTTTGACTGCCAGTCGCCTATAATCGACAAGCTATCGTCAAGATGTACTGCGCGGTCCAGGAGATAGGGACGGCTGCTTCGGCACGTGGCACGTCTCGTGAGTCGGTCGGTATACGTTTAGATACACGATCTTGGAAGATTAGGCTGAAAAACTAAGTTTAGGGAGTATACCCAAGATGTCGCTCAGGCACTTGCTATAGCGATGACCTATATCCAGCAAAGGATTGTTGATCAGACCAGCCTGGCATCAAACTATTCAAAACTGTAATTTTTTTTCAATAAATATTCAACCATATGCCAAAACAACTCAAATCCATTGAGGTTTCTCAGTTTGTTGTAGTCTGTGTGCCTAGTGTGAGTTTTGTTTACTATCCGTATTTATTCGATTACGTTTACGAATACGATAATAAGTATGGCATTGAAGCAGCGCCTCCTGGCGGCATACGAGAAGAGTTAACATTTTGCCATACAAATTCTCGTTTTCGTTAACTTGATCGAATTGCGAATGAAACGCGCAATTGGCACCCTGACGTGCAGGCGTGCGTACACGCTGCTGGGATTTGAATGTTTTTGCAAACTTAAATATTTAATTTATTTATTTTTCTTTTTTTTTGTGTGACTGCCCTATATATGTTGTGTTTCTATTTGTGATGGAAAGTGTCCTTTTATGATAGGGCATTTTCCAATATTTATGACGCTGTAAGGGAGAAAAGAGCTAGACACTTGCTAAGTTTCTTGCCGGTTCTTCTCAGTACAAGATCTCCCGCCCAGAGTAGATAGACTTACGAACCGATGGCATAAAGTGACGTTCATAAGAGCTATTTGTAGCCTAAACTGAATAAATGATTTTGAATTCAGACGGGAGCACCGGTTGTCAAACCACCGCGGTGGTGAAACCACTACACCAGACTGTTTCTCATCATAGTTTGTTTAACTCTAGACCAGGGATGGGCAAACTTTTTCATTCGCGTGACAATATTCACTAACAAAGTCTTTGGCGGGCCAGGCTATTGAATTTTTTGCTGTATATTTTCAATAAATAAATATTTTTTTTGTGAAATAAAAATATTGATGGGTATGCATTTTCTGAATACACACGCACTTGAATTTTTGTTTGATGGTCGCGGGCCGGACTTCGATCATTCACGGGCCGGAGATGGCCCGCGGGCCGTAGTTTGCCCATCCCTGCTCTAGACGGATGATCAGAACAGTCTTTAAGAGAACTGTCATCGTGAAAATGGCATAAAATCTATTATGCATTGCTTTTATGAATGTACGCAAACCTTTACTCATTGTGATAATTTTGGTATTCCAGCTGCTGGGAGTGATATTCGCGTGCTGCCTCGCGCGCTCCATTCGCAGCCAATACGAAACTGTATAAGCAACACCAGCCCTGCACATTACATACATTATTCTTGGTGTCTATACGAGTAACGTCTATTCCAACCTACATTATATTTTTACATGTTGTGATTTAAGTCATTCTAAGTAATATAAGTTAAATGTATATGAAGATTAATTTATTTTTATTGTTGTTTCTGAATTATTTATATTGTATTTTTTATAGTTTTCTTAGCAAAGTTATTTTAAATACACACAATGCTAACGACGTGTAAAAGACATTTGTAGAATTGTATTGTAGAGTTAACAGAGTGACCGACACGTGCACCGTATTCTAAACCTTAGTGTGCTCAGTGTAGAAGACTGATTTTTCAATTAGAAGTGTTTGCGAAAAGCCAAATCATTTCCATCTCTACTTTTGTTACATTTATAATGTATTTTTATCTCGTATTTTCTATTCAATTCGTATTATAAATGTAATCTTTATATTTCATGTAAGTCCAAGTAGATGTAGTGCACTAATATATAAAGAGTTCAAAGTTCATTTTGTTGGCTTGATTGCCATCCAGCATGGCGATCTCACAAGAAATTATATAATCTTGATCTCAAAGCGAACATAAGATGAACTTTGAATCTGCGTGTTTTGGAACCTAAATGTTTCTAGGTATTATATTTATAATTAAATAATAGCATTATCGAATCAAATTGGTTTTTAATTTACCGTTCTAAGGTTCGTCGAATGAAACAGCAATCGGTGTCCTAGTCACACACATTTTATTTTCTATTATATACCATGATACAAATTGTAACAAAGGATGATTACAAGGGATCAGAATTCATGAACATCTGAGTTAAAGAGGAACATCAGTCGCATTAGATACAGCGGTTGTCTTGCAAGCAACACGTTTAGATAGTACAAAATAATTAAAAATCACATTGTCAAAATATATCCAGTCCCGAATACATATAGCATTCATTCATCTCTTGTATGTCGCAAGCATTTGAATCTCACAGCACCAGTTTCGCTACTAACGAAGTCGCCAAATTATTTATAAAAAAAATTAACTCAATCATAACTTTCTCACCAAAACATTCAAAAACGAGCGACATACACTTTTGCTAAAATCATTACAACTCTAAGAACTATTTAAAACTAGGGTTAAGACATACATTATACATTACCTACACAATAACATAACTTACATCTAGTAACTGTTTACAACCTAGTAGTGAAGTATTCAACTTCAGAAAATGTCGGAGTTACGTCAGACTGTAGTAGAGGCCAAGTGCCTAACTTTTGGCACTTAGGTAATCACGAATATTAAAAAAAACTAGTTGGTAATCACGAATACTTGCAGTAATTTGACGTGATATGTTCCTACTGCAAAATAATCTTTTTTCATATAAACAGTATCATCATTCATCACTTCAATTTTCAGTCTAAGCAAATAGATAAACTTTCAGTTCACTTTGAATAGTTGCCAAGTCAATATATTTCCTAAAAAATAATAATTTTGACCTGTCCTGAAAGCAATGGTTTTGATACTACACAATTTAATGCATCATACGTAATATTCTTTTCAACAAAGTATAATCAATTGAAATTCATTGAATCTTATAAAAAAATATTTTTTATGATTGTCCAAGATTTTATTTATTAGCTAAAACCTTTTAGCTGATACGATAGGTATTTTGTTAAAATTTCAATAATCCCATAGTGTATTGAAACGCCTACACTGCTCTTCAATTAGAAGAAAAGTTTGATGACCCTACAACAAAGACGTTATATTCGAAAAACTAAGTGATGAGTTCTTGAATATCGTCACGTATTTCGTATATCTAATGCGATTTTTTATTAATGGTTTCTACACATTTTACTTTTTAAGGATACAGTGGCGGTAGCCAAAGTAACATTAAGAAAACGATAGCGAAGTTCGAAAGAATATAAAATGTATGAGATTGATAAGATTGACCACGTGATTTAGCGCGGCTTATGTCAATCCCATACATTTTATTCTTTTCGAACTTCGCTATCGTTTTCTTGATGTTACTTTGGCTAAGCCTTACTGTTCCTACATTAATAGGACGAAATCTGATTTCTTTATTATAAGGAATAAGTTTGACCTTTTGCCACTATGCTGGTTTAAACATTCCTTTCGCGAAATTAGGCAAGATTTTATCAGAAAGGTCTGCATGTTTATAAATATTTCTAAAGAAAACTTGGCAACAGCGCCCAAGCAAGCCAGTAGCAAGAATTTTTTTGACACAATATTAAAATATATTGATTACCGTTACAGCTAGATGCTGCTAAATTACGACGCCTTAATATTTACAGCTCTACTCGTACAGCTATGGTTCAAAGTTGACAAGAGTAGGCAGAACTATGATTTTAATATGGAATAATATCAATTGCCCCAACACATGAACACAAAGGGAGTAATCAATGCTTTGTTTAATAAGAGCAGCACCCATGTCCAATGACGTAATGCCTGACCGGCGTTTAAGAAGAATATTTTACGTCTGTGTAGTGTGTACTAACCACAACTTAATTCATATCAGACTGTTAGTATGGCAGTGGTCAACAAAAATTATTGAAATGCAGGTTACATTACTTTTGCCTTTAAAAAAATCTTCAAATCAAAAACTTTTTCATAGACAATGCTATTTATTCCCAAATATCATATCAATAGGTCACAGCAGATACTTAAACTGATAATAGTGTTTGAGATCATCGCAGATTATTGCGGTAAAAATTGACTCAATTCACTGGTTAAACCTACTTTCAATATTACATACATTCTTCAATACAAAGATTATAATAAGAACCGCGTTGAATCTCTCTTATATAACATAGGTAAGAGATACACAGTTCGAATTAACTAAAATTAATATACAATGTTAAGTCGGATTACCACCTCTGAAACAGTAACAGAAAACCAATCAATTGGCAACAAAAATCTGTCATCCCTTAAAATTATACATTTCAGACCATCTCAAGCACGTCGACATCACATTAATTGCAACTAAATATTAATAAGCCGTAAGAAACAACATGCATTTTCTGCAGCATACTCAAGACGGACAACCCTCACTTTACAATGATCACAAAATGCCGAGATACAATGCACAAAATGTTGTCGTTCAGTTACTTAACGAACAGAGTAAGCTTATATTTACGTGAATAGGATGGATTTAAAACAGAATGGTATTGAGTATGATACTTGAAGTTGTTCCCGGGCGGGCGGCGACAGCGCAATCATGTCGCGTAGCGCTTGGTCCAAAGGCGCGCGATGCGATCGTGCTCCTCCCGGTTCTGCAGATACTGCGTCGCGATACTGCCGACTAGTGGATCCGCTGCAAAATAAGACATAATGAAATTCAAATTTACATTGTCATCATCATCTTAAAAACGTTCACTGGCTAGACTATGCCTTCCTACAAACAACATCTCACTGCTACCCATAGGTCACAGTGCACTGAGAGAAAACTATGTCATTGCTACCCAAATAAACTTTTTTGAAGAGCACTATACAAAACAATATGGGAATGGGACTCCAGGAATCATCTTGGAATCTACACCCTCAAAGCGCTCAGGACGACTTCGTCATTTTCTTAAACTTGACACTTTCCTAACTTGTCTCTTTTTTAACTCGGCTCTTTCTTAGTTGGTCTCTTTTTTAAACTTGACACTTTCCCAACTCGTCTCCCCTCCGGACGATTTCGTCAATTTTTTAAGCTTGACACTTTCCTAACTGGTCTCATTTTTAACTCGGCTCTTTCTTCTTTTTTTTAAATATACTTTCATTATACAATCACATAAGGGGAAAGAAGAAAAACAAGTTCTTTAGTATTAAGTATATTTTTATTTTTTTTCGATTTTTTCTAATGCGTAACTGGCGATCTCGTTAGTTGAACCTTAACAGTTGAACCTAGGTGAACCACGAGAAAAAAAATTGCCCGTAGTTCACCTAGGTGAACTGATCCGGTGGACCACGGCTAAAGAGAGAGGAAAAATAGCGACTGAGAAAGAGCAGAGTTAAAAATGAGACGAGTTATGAAAGTGTCAACATTGCAAAAGAGACCAACTAAGAAAGAGCCGAGTTAAAAATGAGACGAGTTGGGAAAATGTCAAGTTTAAGAAAGAGACCAACTAAGAAAGAGCCGAGTTAAAAAAGAGACAAGTTAGGAAAGTGTCAAGTTTAAGAAAATGACGAAGTCGTCCTGAGCGCCTCAGTCATGCTTTTGACAATGGGGAGGCAAAAAGCATCTCAATAGGTCACAGTGCACTGAGAGAGAACTGAATCTGCAGGTCTGCAGTAGGCCTCATTTAGGTAAGATAAGTTAAAGGAAAAGTACTTTAAACTATAGCAGCAAATTTATTGCATAAAAACATTGCCTCCAAGTTTCTTTTAGTTTATAAGTGTAAGGTTATTAATAAATACTAAGAATTAAACAGATGAAAACTTCAATTTGTAATTTTGTAGCATCAATTTTTTTCAATTGATTAAAGATCATGACATGATTGTGATCATAATACAACATACTGTAACAAATGATGTGTCACAGTATTTTGTATTATCCAACAAAATATTAAAATTGAATTTAGTTACCTGGATTACAATCAGTGAGCAAGGAACAAATGGATAGTAGAACTTTTGATATTGTCAGTGCTGGCGACCAATTATCTTTTAAAATATCTAAGCATATCACACCTTGACTGTTGATGTTACAATGATATATCCTAGTACGGAATGTTACCTGGAATAAAAAAAAAACAAATAAACATATGCAATATACATACTTAAAAATGTTTTTGTTTTGTTTATATAATTTTTAATGCAAATTTTGTTCCCAACAAACACAAATGTTGCAAAAAATTTCCACAAAGCAGGATTTGAACCTGCACCTTTCTGACATACCGGGTCAGGTGCTCTCCCAATTGAGCTATCGTGGTTCTAACCAGCCAGCTATTCAACATTATTTACTTTTTACTTTGAAAGCCAAAGGCGCCCATTCAATGTCAACAACTACCGTCGTTAACATCCGATCATAATATTTTTACAAATACTGAAGATCAGTTTTGAAGTAGGCAAGCTATTTATAAAATATTCTTTTGTTTTTTTTTTACTACATATTTGTCTGTAAAGGAAAGAATCTCTTATTCTTTTATAAAATCTTAGTTTTATTCCATACCTACATACATATGTACATACATACATACATACATACATACATATGTACATACATACATACATACATATGTACATACATACATATATACATACATACATGCATGCATGCATGCATACAATCACTCATGTCTCCTAAGAGAGTAGGAAGAGATCAATTTTTGCCACTTATAATGATTCTTACATACTACTTTCATTAATTTCCTTATACATACTGGCTGGCGTTGAAAATGAACCCCTAAAAGTATTATGTATTGGGAATTGGGGTACATCTATACAAAACTTTAGGGTTATAACCATCGATTTAGAATACCTAGATACACCAACAACGCCTCACACGCGGCTTGAATCAATTGTGCTAAAAACGCGTTCTAGCACAATTGTACTCGTAGTCGCGCGCCGATCACCGTCAAGTCAACATGCCTAAGTGCTCCGTGAAAAAGTGCAAAAATAATACTTCAAATAGCTTAAAAAAGGATGGGGTTTCGTATTTTTGCTAAGTATTCATTCAAGGTTTCATAAGGTAATGAATTTGTCGCTAAATTTACATTCTACCTAAGTAAAAACATTATTTTTCTAAAATAGTTTGAATAAATCGCTTGCGCGGTTGTCCCTTTCCCTCGCGTGACGCTATTCACGTGTTAAAAGGGACGAAAGATTCATAAAAGTAGAACATAGTTAAATACTAAATATATAGAGACGCCTGTTTAGATTTTTTTAAAGTTAGTTTTGTAGTCCACATCTTTTGGCGGTATGTTGGTATGTTTCTATAAAATTAAAATTAAGAAATGTTTTTCAGCTATTATAATAAATACTCAGATCAAAGCGAAAAAAATAATTATATATGACCGATAAGTACTGTACCTACTGTACTTCTTCTGATATTTGTCAAACATTATTTTTTACACGCTTTGTATTAACTTGCAATGCATGTATGTATGTATGTAAGTATGTTTGTATGTATGAATGTATGTTTGCTCGGGACAAATCTTGCAAATGAATTTTAAAGCAATTATCCTCCTCAACCGATTGAGCTTTTTTGCAAACATATAAAGTCCGTTGAAAATGTAATATGATGGTACCATCTAGCTGGTCTGATGATGGAGACAGAAGGTGGCCATAGGTAATGGCTGCAGTAGGCGAACAAATTATTGTGAAAACAACGATCGTTGGCCTAAGTAGTAGTAAACAAGTGCGGTGATCGCATCAGGTGAACGAAATAGTGTAATTGCCATTTTGGCAATGTTGGCGGTTTGTGTTATGGGTCTAATGATTTATACCTAATTTGCAATGAATATGAAAAGATCATCAGGCACTATATTAAAATAAGTGGCGGAAGTACACTGTTAAGGCGGTATAATGGTAAATTTTTGAACGATGCAAATACTGCGATGTCTAATGCACATGAAGCTATTTAAAAATACAGATGCTCATACAAGTGATCAAATTCATCATATTTATAAACTGACAAAATCAGCAGTTCAGAAATATGTGGATGTGAGTCTGCATTATATTTGTAAAAAAGAAAACATTAAAAAAAAATATTTCGAAACAACAAGTTAACAACATATTTAATTTTGTTTTAGGGTACACATATATGTTTTAATATGTTATTTGTTTTATTTTTACTATAATTTATAAAAAAAATAGTGCAACTAGCATTACAGCAATTTTATAAACAGTACAATACGTACATAAAAATAATTTTGTTGAACACGACTCCACTTACTCTGTTCCTACAAGAGGCGGAGGTCGTTAAATTTTATGACTTGCGCGATGATCGCACTTTGTAATGTCACAACCGCCTAACGCGTGCAATACAAATAAAACCTTATCTGTGGGGAATAAAGTTTTCGACGTGAATTTGTAGGTGACGGTGTATCTAGGTATTCTAAATCGATGGTTATAACACCCTATTGGGTAAAGTGGGTTTGTATTCTTGACCTAACCTTAATTTAACTATCCCCATTCACATCCATTTCCTCCATCTCCAATCCATCATATACCTTTTTACATAACATAACATGACCAAACCATCTGAGCTCCCCTTTCTCTGTTTTTGTCCTGAAGCTCTATTTTAGACCAATCAAGTTTATTCGGCTGTAATGATTATAGTTTACAACACATTTACTCCATAATCAAGTGCCTATGATCATCAGTCACCTGTCCTGAGTGTTGAGATTAAGCACAAACCAGTTTGACCATAGATACATAAGCCATGGCTCAGCACTTGCGCATATTAAAGGTTAAGTATACATAACAACCCAGTAAAATAATAGCAATAATTATGTTTGACATACCTTAGGAGGTTTGAAAGGATATTCTGGAGAAAAATGAATGTCCAGAAAAAAAACTCCACCCTCATACACTGAGCCCGGTGGCCCTAGGATTGTAGAGACCCATTCGTAAAGGTTGTCCCCTTTTGGTCCAGCACTACAGTTAGGTGGTGGATCCAGTGTGATCTCCGCAAGTTCCTTCTGAATCCTCTTAGCGGAAGTGCCAAGTGCCTTTGACATTTTTGGATTAGGTTTATTTTCTTTAGATTCTGGTTTGTTGTCTGTAACTGTGTTGCTTGACCCCGCTCCTCCTCTGCCACGTCCCGTACCACTTCCTGATGAACCAGATGCACCAGACATTATCTAAAAGCACCAAACTCAAAATGCTAAACTAAACAACTAATAAAAAGCAAACAAAATGTATAAAAAAATTTTTTCAACTTCATGCTAAAAGAGCACTAACTACAAAAAAATAATGAAACTACAACAAACTGGCAGTCAATCTTCGAAAAAAAGTGTTATAAAAACATTAGAAACTTAGATAAATTTAAAATTGTACAGTAAAAATGAATGAATTTGTGTTTTAACATGTGGATCTTTCCAAAAAAACAAAACTTTTTTATTTCAAAAAGAACAAAGGACATGAACGTAACTTTTAATAAAAACTCAACAAAAGGCAAATAAACAAAATCTCCAAGGCTGCACTCACATCTTGAACACTAAATCAACCTAACAACGATGGACTATGCAATGGAAAAAGATTTATTTGTACCTTACGAATAACAGTCGGCCATCTTGTAGGCTGGCGTTATCCGATATTTTATATTTTGTCAATTCAGCAGTGACCCAGTTCAAGAAATAGCTGTCTCCCAATTCACGACAGACACAATAAATCTACTTCATCCAGAGTTTGTATTTTTTACGAACGCAAACTCCTTGCTAGCTAGATGCTCCGCACTGCAAAGCGCAAATAAGCAGCCTGTTACTTTACCATGAATGAATAAACAAGACGAACATAAAATACAACAGTAACAAACACATTACCTTTTAAAACTAAGTAGTCTCTTATTGTTTCTACCAGCAATAATTATTCTTCAATCAAGATCTACCACATTTCAATTTTATCCATTTGTCCAACAACCTCACCAACACAAACAACAACTGAAATCTATAGAATGCACACACGCTTGATTTTAAATTCTCAAGTGTTTTAGTAGATGTAGTACTTACTTACAGTTAAACAAGTACTATACAAAGTTAAAAACTGGAAAATACTTTAACTATCCAAATGTAATGTAATCTAAAGGAAATTAGGGAAAATTCATAATAGTAACAACCACTCGCAGATATCCGACATCTTCGCTAAGTTTTTTTTTTAATAAAAAAAAACCGCCTGAAAACCAAACCAATAAACCAGTATTGCCAATTTGTTTTATTGTCTATGATGATCGATGGATAACAAAACAAAACAAAAATAATAAGTTGTGTAAAGGTTGTGTAGGTAAAGTGAAACAAACTGTTTTACACACACATTGTACTTTAACCTCTCTACCTTACTCTACCCCCTTATTCATAAACTATTTCGTTAAATATTGTTTTGTCAACGTTACACAAACGTAATTTTGAATTTGAGAAAAAGAAACAAAACAATAATAACTAAATAATGGATAGTTTTTATAAATGGGGGGTTACACTCTTACAGCATTAAAGTAAAACTACAAATCAAGATGGGATCATCTTGATTTGTAGTTTAGATTCTTGTATTATTATCAACTGTTTCTTTAAATTAATAAAATTTAAAAAAAAAACAAAATTCAAAATAATTTATTCAGTTTAGGCTACAAGTATCTTGTGAATGTCACTATGCCATCGGTTTGTAAGTCTACTCTGGGCGGGAGATCTTGTACTGAGAAGAACCGGCAAGAAACTCAGCAAGTGTTCAGCTCTTTTCTCCCTTACAGCGTCAAAAATATTGGAAAATGCCCTATCATAGCAAGCAGGACACTTTCCATTACAAATAGAGCATCTAACCTCTTTGGCATACCTACATGTCCGCCATTTTGAAAAATACGTGTCTCGGCAGCCAGTGATGAAGCGCATATCAATCGACAGAGTAAGTGATTACAAACAAAAAGTGTACCGGGATTAAATTTCTAAATGATACGGTTTCTGAGATATTTGACTCCAAAAACAAATATTTTATTTTAACTTATTTGTTTTCCTTGAATGACAAAATTTTTTTTTTTTTTTTTTTTTTTTTTTTTTGTTCTGTGTTCATCTGCAATCAGTCTTCTGACTATGAGCAGGTTCGGTGTGGGTAGTTAGGCGTTTAAGGGAAGTGGTCCACTGAGCACTTCTCCTTTTTTTTGTGGATCAGGGTAGCGTTCCTCGAGCTCCATGATGTGTTGTCTGCGTAGCCTCTTTGGGTAGCCAATAGTGGTCAACAGCGATGCTAGGTGGTTCGGGTGTGCGTGTAGTCTTGCTTTGTATTTCTTTGAATACAGTTTTATTTCGTCGTTGACCGTGCTGACTTCCAATCCGCTGTGCAGTTCATGGGTCATCAGAAACCATGGTGCATTGGATAAATTTCTAAGGATGGCGTTTTGTGCTCTTTGTATGATAGAGATATTAGAGTTGCAGGCTGATCCCCATAGTTGTATGCCATACGTCCAGATCGGTTTTAGCACCACCTTATAAATCAGGAGTTTGTTGTCTGTACTCAAGACCGAGTTTCTACCGAGCAACCAGTGCAGGTTTCGGTATCTGATGTTCAAGCTATCTCTTTTCTTCCTCAAGTGCATTCTCCAGGTCAATCTGCGGTCCAGGTGCATTCCCAAGTATTTTACGGAGTCGCAATGTGGCAGTGTATTTGGGCCAAGTGTAACGGGTGGACAGTCTCCCTTGCGGAGAGCGAATGTGGCATGAGTCGATTTCAAAGCACTGGCTTTGATTCTCCATTTTGTCATCCACTGACCTATTTTATCTAGGCCAATTTGGAGAGATTGCGATGCTTCTATAGGATCTTTGCTGCTGGCGAGAATAGCCGTGTCATCTGCAAATGTGGCTGTTACTACACCTGGTGTTTCAGGTAAGTCGGATGTAAATATAGTATAGAGGACAGGGCCAAGCACCGACCCCTGAGGTACTCCTGCTTGTATGTCATGGGAGGATGAAGTGCATTCGTCATCCTTTACTTGAAATCTTCTTTCAGAGAGATATGACTTTAGTATCCTAAAGAAGGGGTGCGGCAGGAGATTTTTAATCTTGCAAAGTAGGCCTCTGTGCCAGACTTTGTCAAAGGCCTGTTGTATATCTAGAAAAGCTGCCGAACAGTACTCCTTGAGCTCCAGGGACTTTCTTATCCGGTCAACAATCCTGTGAACTTGTTCTATGGTGCCATGTTCTTGTCGGAATCCAAATTGGTGGTCAGGGATTATCGATTTTTCAGTAAGTGCTACCAGCATTCGTGACAATAAAATCTTTTCAAATAGTTTTGAGATTACTGGTAACAGACTAATCGGTCGGTACGAGCTAGCCTCGTTAGCAGGTTTTCCTTCTTTGTGGACCATAATGATTTGGGAGACCTTCCAAATATCTGGGTAGTGACCAACTCTCAAGATACCATTGAATAGTGTTGTAAGGAATACTATTCCTTTTCTTGGTAGCTGGACCAGTATCTCTTTGGTTATTAAGTCAAATCCGGGTGCTTTCTTGTTGTCGAGTTTAGATAGGTGTCTAGAGACTTCTCTGGGGTTGGTTGGCCGTAGGGGCACGTCCAGCTGGAGATCTTGGTTTAGGATGATGTCAATGTCTGAGTCGTTGTTTGTCCCTTCGTTTGGCTTGAATACGTCGGCAAGGTGTTTCGCAAAAGCGTCCACTCTTTCTTGTGCCGTTCTGGCCCATTTCGTGTCAGCCAGTCTAAGGGGAGGTCTAGTTCTCTTAGGCTGGTCGAGGTTTGATGTGGCTTTCCATAGTGAGTAGTTTGTGGATTTAGTCGCTGTAAGTGATTCCAGATGCAGCATCAGTGTCGCGTTTTTAGCATTGGTTATCAGATCCTTGAGTTCAACTATTGCTTTGTTGTACACTTTTTTGTCTTCCGGGTGTCTGCTACAGTGCCACACTCTACGTAGTCTTCTTTTCTCACGAATTTTATCTTTTATTTCCAAAGGAACACAGTTTTGTCTTGGTGGTTTAGCTGAGCTGTCAGAAGTCGTCGACCAGCATGCAACTTGGATGAGATTTGTCAATTGGGTAGCAGCCTCTTCTATGTCTTCGGCGGTCTTGAGAGCAATCTGCAACTCTAGTCTTCTTTCAATTATATCTCGAAACGAGTCCCAGTCCGTGAACTTGTTGTACAATTTCGGGGTTCTCTCGTACTCAAGCAGCGTTGTGCCAATAGTGAGTAACACAGGGGTGTGAGCTGAGGAGCCGTCTAGACATGAGTTAATCTTGGCAGAATATTGTGACATTCCCTTGCAGATGAAGAAGTCAATAACGTCCGGTAATCTGTCTTTGTCAGAGGGCCAGTGTGTCGGTTCGGAAGTTGACATTGTTGTAAGATGGTTTTCTTCAATAGACGCCTTTAGTTGTCTTCCTCTTGTGGTTATTAATCTTGAACCCCAGTGTAGGTGTTTTGAGTTCCAGTCTCCTCCTGCTATGAATCTGGGGCCTAAAGTATTGAAATAGTGTGTGAATTGTTCATTTTTGATTTTGTGTTTCGGTGGGCAATATATTGCAGAAACGATAAAGTTCCCGGTTTTTCCTTCGACTGCAATATTGGTCGCCTGGAGATGGTCAGTTCTGTATTGAGGCAGCTCGTGGTGTTTTATTGAAGACCTGACAATAATTGCCGTTCCGGCGTGTGCAGTCCCGTCAGGGTGTTGTGTGCTATAGATTGTGTAATTCCTAATGTTGACTAAGCTTCGGTCTGTGAAGTGAGACTCAGCTATTAGAAGTATATCGAGCTTGTGGATGTTTAGCAGCGTTTCAGCATCATGAGCATTAGGGGCCAGGCCGTTAATGTTCCATATTGCAATATTTAGGCAGATTATGGGGACATCCTTTCGACAAGTCTCACAATGAGGCCCATTAGCGTACTCATCTGGTTGAAGAGCATATCCATTTTTTCTAGTTGTTTCAGCATTAAGTCTTGCAGGACTTGAGTTGGCGGTTGTTCTACTTTTGATGATGGTTGTAGTTGTGGTGTTAAGGGTGCCCTTGTGTTGTTGTAGTATGTTTTTCTTGTTGCTTGTGGTTCCGTGTTGTGTAGGTTTATTATGCCGTCTTTGGGTCTGCCAGCTTTGGCTACACCAGAATAGGTTTGTGGTCTTCTCTGAGAGTTTTTTATAGATGAGTGTGCATTTTTATGGGTTGTTTGTTGTATATTTGTATCAAGGTATTTTTCAATGTTGTATGTCTGTTCCTTTCTTGGTCCTGTATTTGGTTGCCAGGTTGATTTTTCGTTATGTCGTTCAGGGTTTCCCTGTCTAAATATTTGCTTCAACTCAGGAAAATTGTGGTCTCTGTTGTTTGGTTGTACTATAGGTGTCGTAGGTCTAAGCTGGTCTTCTACTAAACAAGGAGGGGTGTCGGTTTGCCTCCTCGTATTGTAGAAGGTATTCCGGTTGTTTTTTTTCCTATTTAGTATTTCTTGGTATACTATGCATCCCTTATAGTTCGCGGGGTGCTCTCCAAGACACAATGCACATTTTGCTGGTGTGTTGCGGTCTATCTTTTGGCAGTCGCTTGTTTTGTGTTGGCCTGCGCATTTAACACATCTATATGGTCTCATGCAGTTGTTTTTAGAGTGTCCATATTGCTGACATTTCATACATTGCACAATTGTACTTCTTTTTCTGGGGTCCTCGATCGTAACTGCCGTGTTGTAGATGTACTTGATGCTTTTTACAGCCTTATTGTTGGAATTTCGCTCCATATTTACGAAAAAGGTTGACGTTGGCCTTTTTTCAGGTCCAGCTCTTGCATTGACTATTTCTCCACACACTTTGTTACCAGATTTTTCAATTTCCCCAACAATAGCTTCGTGAGGAGTAGAGTGGTGTAGGTTTTTGATGACTACTCTGTAGCATCTTTCTTCCTTTCTCGTGAATGTGTGACCTATGAGCGCCATTTCTCTAACAGTGGTCATAAGTTTTTTGTAAGCTTCAACTGTGGGGCAGTTGACTCTGAGCTGGTTCTTATTGATAATTTTCAGGGTGTACTCTTTTTTCTCCAAGACAGTTTCAATTGCTTGTGAGAGCTGGTTCACATCTTCTACTCCATACAAGATGAGTGGTGGTGGCTTACTTGGTTTGACTTGCTTTACGTTATCCCCTGTAGAATCAGTTGGGAGGATAGCGAAGCTGTTGCTTGTTTCCATGACTGTGTTTTGCGGTGGAGAGTCGGAGACTCTTTTGCGCTTGTTTGTTTTTATTGTTGGCACCTTCTGCCATTTTGGGTTGTTGCTCGTGATATCAGTCTGTGGTGTACCTAGGTCTTGTATTAGATTGGAGGTGAGGTCCATGGTTTCCTGCTGAGAACCATTGGTAGGGTCTGCTTCTTTTGTTGAAAAGTTCATCCTATTGTTTGTTTCACTGGCATCACTGAGGGATGCCGAGCGGGGTCGATTAAACAGTCCGGGGTGGAAGAGCTGCTGCGTTAATATTTTTGGTTTATGCGGTTCCGATAGTTCTTTGGTTTGCAATCCTTTGCCCCCCCCAGAATACGTGGGGCAGCCTGAGTCCAGGGGAAGCCTGGGCTCAGAGAGGGATTCTCCGACGTCATCGCCGCCGGTACCCTCCTGGGGTAGTCTCTCTTGAAGTTTTGCATCCATGTTGGGGTGATTTTTTTCCTATCAGGGTTGTCATCCCTGAGCGAAAAGTCGCCTAGGCCTTCATCTTCTCAAGATGTGGGCGCCACCGTTGGCCCTTTCTGGGCTCGTCCGCTGCCATCCCTACTGTGAATTCCAGCCAAAGTTGAATGACAAAATAGGTATATAATACATACTCTGACAACTCCAGTCACCTTTGCCTTTGTGTAAGAGCGAGACGGGAGGACATGAATGTGTGAAAGAGGGATGGAGGAATATGGAAGACGGAAAAGCACTACGAAGCTAGGAGAAAAACGGAATTGTTGTACGGTGCGCTTTAAAAATAGGAAATAAAAGAGTTTGTGTTTAAGACGGTCTCGTTATTCCTTGCCTACGTCCCACATATAATATAAATACATATCAGTCAGCTCAGCTTCTTAGCTGCGTCCTAGGACGGCGTCCCATACGGGTGGCTGTACTGAGTTCACAAAATAAACACCGTGATCCCGGTGGACATGATAACGCAAATAACAATAACAATATACACAACGTAACAAAAACTTAACAGTAACAAAAAACTGCTCGTGAGGAAAATAACCATTCATGCACTCACACCAGAGGTTAGAAGCCGAATGAAATTATGTAATGATGACAAACGTTAAACAAAATGGCACCGGGTGGAACTAGTTTCGTGTAGCACGGAGGAATTTTTTTAACACATTTACGATTCACTATATAATTATTTTTTTTGTTTTATTTTTCTGTTTTTGGAGTCAAATATCTCAGAAATCATATCACTTAGAGATTTCATCACGAAACACTCTTTGTTTGTAATCACATACTATTGCCGCCAAAACACGTTTTTTTAAAAATGGCGGACACGTAGGTATGCCAGGTTCCATACAAAAATGTTCGAACCTCATAATTGTTGTTTTATTTTACGATTATATATTGTGTTTGTCTATAGTGTCCGAATAAAGATGTTATCTATCTATCTATCTATCTATCTACTCTTAATAGTGGTTACAGAAAGCGAACTTTTATTTTTATAATTTTTAATAAATGTAGCAATAGTGCGTGAAATTCTGACTCTGTCAATTATTTATGTGAAAACGCGGTGGAATTATTATAAAAAAAAATATGTTAAGTTCTAGGAACAAATATGTTGTTATCATACAGTGGCACACAAAATCAATATTATTAGTTAAGTATCTTATTATATTACACAGAGAAATGTCGTAACTTTTTTAAAGTAAGCTTATTTGTTAAGCCTGTTTTCCGTTCTCATTAGTACGTTGTCTTTTGATGCTAGCTCGAAATGTCATTCACAAGTTTTGTTCGATATCTCTGTTCTTGTAAGAGCAATCCTTATGAAATTTTGTATAGCTCAGGCATTAATTAGGCACTAAATATGTGTGTAAATGTCATTACTATAACTATAATATAATTAGTTTTCGTCAACGGTCATGGATGGGTACGCCAGCTTGATCGTGATGCCAGCGTACAAACTAAAAAAAGTTTTTATTTATTAAACTAAAGAGGCACTAATTATTTTTTATTTGCAGTAATAACGCACTAATTATGCACTAAATAAAAGAGGGCATAACAACAAACGTGAAATCGACCATGTGTACGTTACCTGAGGGCAAAACAACAAACGTGAATTAGACCATGTGTACGCCACCGTAACGGACACAGCGTTTTCTAAAATTTTTACCGCAGTACCTACCAAGTAAGTGTGAAAACAAGGAAAATTGCTTCTGGGTGGTGATCACTATTGTGAAGTTTGTGATACAAGTTTTAATCATAATTCTTATAATTTATCATTTTTTGTCTCCATTTATCGAGAAATTTAATGAAAAACATGGTTCATTGGGCTATATCCCTTTGTCTATTGTACACCAAAACATTCACGTCAAATCCGTCAAAGAAAAAGTTAATTAGAATCGTTGTCACTGTCAGTTGTGTTGTGATGTGATGTGATGTGATAAAGAATTGTCCACACATTTTCATTTATTTGTATCGTGCTAGCTCATTCTCATTATAGATTAAAGTTACAATTTTATAAGTTATCCTGTTACAGAATCCTTGGCATTTGTATATAGTTTTATTCAGAAGAAAGTAAAAATATCTCCAAAATGGGTAAACGACAGCATCAAAAAGATAAAATGTAATAGAACTTTATTTTAAATCATTCATCATCTGCTTTTTGGCCTTCATGTAAATTCTGCGTGTGCCTTATTTGAATAAATAATAGTTAATTTCTATACTTGAATTAAGGGGAGGCCTTTGTCAAGCAGTGGACGTCTTTTGGCTGTGATGATGATGATGATGATAATACTTGAATTTATTTCAGGTACCTCACGTACACGGAGTGGACAACACTATACGGAGGTAAAAGATCAGGAACGGCTGTGGAAGAGGACACAACGTTCAAAAGGCTCCCGTACGACCACTGCTGCTTGTGTCTGCAGCCATTTGAAGACCCCTACAGTGATAACGACGGCAATGTGTTTGAATTGCAGGCTATCTTAGAATTTGTAAAGAAATTCAAAATTAATCCCGTGACTGGCAAGGTGCTAGAAGTCTTTATTCATACAATTTATTATTTTCTAGATTGTATACTAAAGATTTTATATTTTATATTAATTTTCTTTTTGCCTTAATTTTTAAAGTCTTGTTATTATGAAGTAATATATTTTTTACAGAAATTTGACATGAAAACTTCTTTAACTAAATTGAAATTTCACAAAAATGCTGAAGACAAATATCACTGCCCAGTACTTTTTAAACCTTTTACAAAGAATTCTTTTATTGTGGCTATTCGAACCAGCGGCAACGTTTACTCAAATGAAGCAGTTGAGCAGCTTAACATAAAAGGCAAAAACTTTAAGGACTTAATTGATGATACTCCGTTTACAAGAAACGATATTGTTACTATTCAAGATCCCAATAACTTGAACAAGTTTAACATATCCACATTCCACCACATCAAGAACAACTTGAGAGTTGAAACTGAAGGTTTAATTTTTCAAATCCTTTTTTTACTTAAGAATAATAGTTGTTATAATAAGATGATTAAAATTTTTGCAATTGGAACCTCTTAAAGTATGTTTTCTAAAAGTTAAATCTTAATGTTTACAGAGGAAATTGCAATGAGGAAGGATCCTAAGGCTAGGTTGAAGACAGTGTCAGCAGAAACTAAAGATATTTTACAAGAATTGGAGAGAGAATACAAAGCACCAGTGAAGAAAGATGTTAAAAAAGAGGTATTTACAAACAAAAAATTTAATAAAAACGTTTTGACCAGTAGTTTTGGTATTTTCATGTAAAAAAATGGGTTTTCAGTTTTGGTTTTAAATAAAATATCTGGTGATGAAGTTCAGACAATAAAAAGTGTTTCGAATCTACAAATTCAAAAATGTTATTAACCTTTTCACCGCCAACAACTTCTATAGAAGTTCGAGATTTTCGTGCCGTCCACGCCAGCACTTCTATAGAAGTTCTTCTTTGTACCTACTTTATTAAAATACATTTATACGTTGGCATACAGCGGGACATCGCGTGCAGGATAGTTGGGCGGTGAAAAGGTTAATAGGTGTTAGTAGCCTGATAATGACATTAGAACTATGGAAAGTGTACCTATTGTTATACAAGGGTAGGGTATACAAGCTACTAACTAATTATGAGACAACCAACACCTTAGTCTCCCTGTGACCACGGACCCTGCAAAGGGTTTGAAACATCAGAATTAATTAAAAGTAATGTGTAAAATAAACGTGAGTACATCTGTAAAAGTTGTTCCATTTGTATGGAAAGTATTTTAAAATCAAGCCAACATTTCCATGATTGTGACCCAATCAAGGCCCAGGACACAGCTGTTTTAACAAGTTGGCTGGCTTACCATTTATAATACTTTATTCTAGGTAGCAGACAAATTCAATGCCGCCCATTACTCAACTGGTATGGTGGCAGCCAGTTTCACTTCCACTGCCATGGTGCCTGAGACAGTCCACGAAGCTGCTATCATTTGTGAGGATGAAGTCAAATATGACAGAGTAAAGAAAAAAGGTGAAATTATTTTTTTTTTCTATCAAACAATGTCTTGTCCATGTAATGTCTAGCAGTAGTACGCTATTTTTGAAAGCTAATCTATTCAAACTAATTTATTTACTGCAATGAGTTAGTGTACCACTGGTCAGTTTCCTTACTCGTCAATTTCACTAATTCACCAGTTTAATCATTAGTCTGTTTAGGTAGGTTGACAATTTCGCTAGATAGGCTATAGGATTCGCTACATAACAAGAATAGAGCGCATCCAAAAAAGTTTATACGTCACCTAAACTATAAATTTAATAAATCAGACTCTTATCTGGATAGCTGTCGCGAGTATTTATTACTTAGTCTTGAGGAGCGGCGCAAATAAAACATTATTATTTATACTATTATTAATTGTTAATATTATCTACAGATAATATTAAATTAACAATTAATAATACTGATAGTATTCAGATTTCACCTCAGTCCTCTCTTTTATGAATAATGTGATTATTGTTAGTTTTAGTGTTTATGCACCATTTTGTCATTACTTTTATTTATCTTTTGTTATCAACTTATGCTAGCTGTGTACATTTATTTGGCCTTGGCTGTTTATGTACCGATTAAAATAAAAAAAATAAAAAATAAGTAGACATTTTCCTGATTCGTCAGTTTACTCATTAGACAGTTTCGGTAGGTTGACAATTTCGCTAGTTACACATTCTCCTGATTCTTCAGTTTCCTTCTTCTCTAGTTTTGCTAGGATGTCAGTTTCGTTAATTCGCTAGTTTCCTTGTGTACTAGTTTACTTTTTCGTCGGTAGATAGGTTTGGTTGTCATTTGCACTAGTTTCCATATTCGTCTGTTTCACTGGTTGCCAGGCCCTGGAGTAAAGACGTCTGACGAATAACAATATGTATGTAATCCATAGAGATATACTTCATCTAATATGTAATCCAAAAGATAAAATATAAATAATAATATATAATATATATTGAATATAGTCAATGATTTTATTTTATTCCAAAAGACAACAATATATACATGTTTAACCAGGTTGGAAATGATCAACGTAACAAGACGAATAGACTTAATTAAATAAGCCATAACTGTTTTTTTTATGTCAATTATTTTTTATTAGAAAAGAAGAGAAGAAGAAGAAGAAAAGTAATAAGTTGTTTTCTGAGGTTCTACTAATTTCTATGGAATGGCTAAGCACGTGTTATGTTTATTACATAAGTAAATAAAATGTTAGAAATCAAAATTTGTTTGTTTTTATTTAAAAAAAATGTAGTCTTATTGGTACAGTTAGTGACAAAAACAATTAGATCGGCCAAGTTATTTAAAAATATTAAAACGTATTATTAACTGACGTAACTGGCGAACAAGGAAACTTGCGAAAAAAGAGAGTAACGGGTTAGAAACATGACGAAATAACAAAAATGACAATCTAAACTATCTGACGAACAAGGAAACTTACAAACTAGGAAACCAACTTAAGCCTTCGGTGACCGCAAATACCAGACACAATAGAATTTTATTGTTAGATAGCTTGCCGGCAAGCGCTCGGGGCTCAAAGGGAAGCTGGCAAATAAGAAAATTGTCAACCTACCTAAACTGACTAATGATTAAACTGGCGAATTAGTGAAATTGATGAGTAAGGAAACTGACCAGTGGTACGCTAACTCACTGCAATAAGTATAGCATTCTGAAATTAGGTCTGTCATAGATTTATGTCAAATACAATACTATCATTAAAACTTATTAAAAATTATAACATAATTTTCCTATACTAATCTTATGGCGGCAGTACACTCTCGTCCGAGAGCTCTCGCCCAGCCTCGCCCGAATGTCTCGCGCGACAGCCCCATGCACGAGAGCGACCCTGTACATTCTCGCGTCTTCAGTCGCAGTTGTGAACGCCGAGAGGATGGACGTAGACATTGCGTCGCACGTCGCCGTCTTTACGTGTAGCATAGTTTTTAATTTATACAAGTATATTATTTTTTTGTATGTTAGTCCGTAAGGTATCTATTCTATGGGCCTCTTTGTATTTTACCATCATGTACACTGTTTTGTTGCCTGAAATCAATAAATCTATTCTATTCTATTCTATTGAGATTGCTGCTGCCGTTGCCTTGTGTGCCATCACTTTTTACAAATACCTATTGATTGCACACACAATAAAAATTGATATGGCGTAAGCGGCGATGGTGGATGGTCTAAAGGACTAAAGACGCGAGAGTGTACTTGGGTGCGCTCGTCTGGTCTCGCGAGGGAGAGCGCTCGTGCGCAAAAAACCGACACGGGACGAGAGCAGGCGAGCGACAGCGAGACAGCCCGAGAGGTAGCGAGAGCTTTCTGCCCCCTTACCATGAGCCCTTATAGCAGTATTATTGCAGTTGTGGAAAAGAGACGCAAATATATTCGCTGCTGCACGCGTCTCGTTTTCACAACTGCAATAATACTGCTATAAGAGCTCGTGGTTACCCCCCTGTACACTCTCGCACTCGGCCTGTCTCGTGGTGTCTCGGCGAGAGTGTACTGCCGCCATTAGATAGATAAACCTTACATTATTCAAACTGTTCTGTATTTTTAACAGGATATGTGAGATTGGTGACAAATTATGGCCCATTGAATTTTGAATTGTACTGTGATGTTACACCAAAGGCTTGCGATAACTTCATCAAACTCTGCAACAATGGCTACTACAATGGAACGAAATTCCATAGATCAATAAGAAACTTCATGGTAAGCTACTAAAAGCAAATGACTGTCCAATGATAAATATTGCCACTCATAGACCTACAAATGTCTCATTGCTGGGCTTAGCAATAAAATGTGAGAACAAAACCCACAACAATGGTCTAATGTAAGTTGGTGGAAGTTAACAAGTGTTATTATTACAAAATATTCAAGACCAAATAAGCATTGCACAAGGTCTTGAATATTTTGTGAACACTGAAGCTCAGTGCCCTCTGATACGCACAGAAATTGTGCAGAAAATTGACCTGTCTGTAAACTTTCTTGTTCATCTAAATAGATTGCTTACAACTTCATCAACTAACACACATGAGGGACTAAAGGTAACAAAGCAAGCCTTTAAGTCCAGCAAGTCTGGGCATGCACTATTAGACCATGTGGCTTTTTAATTATGCACTAATAATGTAATATTGCTCCTGCTGTTAAGAAGTTCTATCGTTTATTTAATTGAACCAGATCCAAGGTGGAGACCCAACTGGCACCGGGCTTGGAGGAGAGTCTATATGGAAAAAACCATTTGAAGATGAGGTTCGACCTAACCTCCACCACACTGGCAGAGGAGTCCTCGCCATGGCTAATTCCGGTCTAAACACTAATGGATCACAATTGTAAGTCATTCTATTGATTATTTAAAACTCTAAATTAAGTGTGCTTACTTAAATGCGGGTATGGAATGATATCAAAGCCGTAGCAGGTGGTATGTGGACAAGAGTAGCTAACGATAGAGAGAAATTGCAGCAGTTGGAGGTCTTTGTCAACCAGTGACATACAGATAGGGAGTTGATGCACAATGAACTAGTGTTACTGTAAAACTTATTATAAATCATGTAAATTACTGTCTGAATAAAGGCTATTATTATTATTATTATTTATACTTAAATGCTGATATCATCTGTGGGACTTATAAATTTTGAAATGTATTTTTTGCAGTTTTATAACTTTTCGGTCATGCAAGCAGCTGGATGGGAAGCATACAATATTTGGAAAACTGGTCGGAGGATTGGACACTCTCAACCTAATGGAACAAATAGAAGTGGACAACAAGGACAGACCGATCCATGACATCATAATTGATGTGGCACAGGTGTTTGTGGATCCATTCTCAGAAGCTGAAGAACAGGTAAATAAAAAGTGAAGAAATATATAAGTCATGTAAAATATGTCTATTACGTTATGATATGATATGATATGATGCTCTATGATAATTATGATCCCTCTTCCTGTTAGGAAGCTATCATATCATAACCTTCCAGTTTATACAAATAAATTGGAAGATAAGTCATGACAAAAATTAATCTAATAAAGTTTTTCTTATACAGCTTGTTGCAGAAAGAGCAGAGGAATTAAAACGCCAAACAGAAGCTGGAGGTTCTGGTGTTAAACCTAAAAAAGCTACAACTCAACCCCTTAAAGTATTTAGAGATGGGGTTGGCAAATATCTGAATTTACAAGAATTATCAACCGCAAAACCTGCTAAGAATCAAGAATTACCAGCTAAGAAAAGGAAAGGAGATGCTAAATACAATTTTGGAACTTTTGACTCCTGGTAAATGGAAATTACTTTCAAGAAACAACTTGTGTAAATATAATAGAAAATAAATTTTATTAAATCATAATTCAATTTTTAATTTATTTTATTAGTGATTTGCTAGAATACTGACAAATTCAGGTAAATACAATATTAACTAAAGTTATGATCATAGCTTAGAGACTAAATAAAATAAAAGCTTATATCATTAACAATCTCTTCTAATTTTATTTAAAATATTTACTATTTTTTGTTCTAAGTCGCTTAAAGTAGGAAAAACTTTAGCAACTGTCACTTTCAAATATTTCAGATTTAAATACATTTTTACTGTCAACCTATATTTCTAATATAATAATGTGCATAAATATACACAAAAGATTAAGTACAATAACAATAAAAATCACAAACATCTCCCTCTGCATACAGTATTAAGACAAATAAAATGTACTATAAGTGAACACATCATAACTCAGTAATTCAGTTAATTGTAATTCTGACGCCTTCTTGCTGTTCTCTGTTTGTCAAATCTCATTTCCATTTCTTCCAGTACCTTGGGAGTGTAACGCACCACTAATTTTACTGATCCAACTGCTTGCTTTAGCAGTTCAACAGCTTTTTCGTGATTTTCGCCTTCTACAGAAACTCCATTTACTGACAGAAGCTGGTCACCCCGCTTCAACCCGCCATGACGATCAGCAACTCCACCAGGAATGATTCTAGATATATAAATAGGGGAATTCTGCTCTTTGCCACCCATTACGTTAAATCCTAACCCTTCTTCTGTTTTCGGAAGCTCTACTACTCTGGGATGAGCATGACCCTCGGCCGCAGCAAAAGCAGCGACCGTAGCTTTAGCTGTAGCCGATGCTCGGATGTCAGCAGATCCTTGGATATCTACGGTCTCATAAACGTGCTCATACACTTCCCTGACAGCGTTTAGGAAATCACTTTGTAACACTTTCTGCAGTGCAGCAAGTTTCGTAGCAGGCACTTCGCCACTTTGCTGCAGTTTTTCCAGTAATTCGATAGCCCTTTTAATATCTTTGGCTAATGTTAACTGTTCCCCAGAACTACTCATTGTTTTAAGAGAAAAAATTTACAAAGAAATTTAATATTGGGCGTAAACGTAAACACGAAAATGTACTTTACGATTTTGACAAGTATGAGTAAATCGATTTTTGTTTTTTTTATGTTAAAGAGGGTTAATGCATTCATTACGTGGAGTTGCCAGATTTTATTTTACTTATATTCGATATAGTATTTAGTACCTAGGCTAGGTATTGATATTGGGTAGTGTTTTATTAAACACATTTTAAACCCCGAAAGCGAACTTGGTGTCTAATATGAGTAATCAATCACTAATAATGAATCACTGAATAATCGACAAACGTATCATAATAGGTCCGAAGCATAAACAAGAAAACTACACTAAAATACAGAAATACTTCAACGAAGTTGACATCTGACAGAACGTCACTAGTGCCAACATAAATTATTAATTTGCCTTATTTGGTTTGGAATTTCATGTTTTTCTTAATGTTTTTTTGCAGTTGCACTTAGATTTACAATTTGTATTCTAAGCGTTTTTAGGATTTGTGTATTAACATTTAAAGTGAAACAGAAAGTATAAAAGTTAAGGTGATTAATATTTCTGCAAACAAGTAGCTAAGAAGTCTCAGACATGGATGATTTGGGTAAGTTTATTCTGATAACATAACCTGTTCGGCTTGTTCTGTTGGTTAATGACGTCTTTTCTAAAAATATGTATGCATATTTTGGTGAAAAACTGCATTTCTAGACCGATTAAACATTCCTTTTCAATGTGATTTCTCAAACAAGCTCATGACCAGTCTGGAACATGTCCAGCTCATCTTTATGATGGAGAGAAACTTTAATCCTATTAAAAGTAAAAAAGACAAAATAAGTAAGAAATGCCAAATAATTAAAGTTCTAGTACGATGGTGTCTCCAGTCCAAATATATCTACATTTGAGGTCATTGACCAATTGAGATAACAGCTGTTAAGGATAGCATCAACATGGCTGTAAATGCAGTAATGTTTTATAATTGTACAAAAAGAAAATAGGGGTGGCGTGAAAGCAGTTATAATGTACAATCTAAAACAAGGTGCAAAAATAAGAAGGCATATCTGCCTACTTCTTTGGAGATGTTGAATTATTTGTTAATGGTATGCGTTTGTGATTTGGTTGTTGTGTTTTAGGTTTTATATTATGATATTAGGGTTTCGACATTCTTGGTACTAATAAATAATTAGTGGCCATTGATTTTATTAGATTATATTAAAGATTTAGTGAGTCTGCAACAAAAATCATACCTACTATTATGGAGCGGTGTGGACTGTAGGACGTGAGAATGATGAAAACACGGTATTTTAAACCATAAAAAGTATTTAAAAACAGGGATATAAAAAAGGCTAGGTTTGGACCTGCAGCTATTCGCTATCACCTACATATTCTAATCTAGCTTCTGTTCATATCTCTGTGCTTTTAGGGTAGACACCCACTAGTCTTCCATTTTGAATGGTTGCAGTGCTCCTCTCACCCATCTATGATAATAATGCTTGATGACTATATCAATCTGTTGTATATTATCATATATTAACGCCACCTGGCAGGCATCGACAAAGGGAAACTAATCATGTTGCAATCAATCTAGACTAGACAATGTATCACATGAGTAGTTCCTATTTTTCCCGCAAACAGCAACAGTACGCTAATATATAAGGGCCTGCGCGCCCGCCACTCATCTTCTTTTCACGGCTGCAACAAGATTGAGCACAATAAATGTACCATTACTGAGTTACAGGTGGTTTCACTCGCCCTGCTCCTTACACAATCATTTCCAATTTAAAAAGTCTTTATCCCCAATTATCTTATCCTCCAACCTGAAAACTAAAATAGTAAATTTAAATTTATCAAATTAATAGTGTTTGTAACCGTGATGTCCTAAAATTATTAAATAAAATATTGTAAAAAAAAAATGTTTTGGTTTTTTTATGTATTGTTATTATCTGTGATCGGATAATCGGATGCTTATTAACCTAAAGTTAATTTTTGGCTAGGAAATTATGAAAGCGGCTTCTTAAACATGTTTTTCAAAATATAAATTCTGGGATTCCAGAAAATTCGAGAATGCAAAACTATTCTGTAAATAACTTTCAACTTATTTGTTTAATACAAATACTGTCAGTTGAGCGCGGGAGTTTGTTGGTGATGCTGTGTTTTCAAGAATTTGTTTTCTTTGTAATTTCTTATTCGTTTGAGATATGTTTTGAAACTTGAAGAAGTAGGTAGTTGAAGAAATGAAAAATTATAAGGAAGTTTATTTATTTCTAGAGATTTTTTCATTAAAAAAGTGCATTCCATATTAGCCAACTAGCCAATTTACTTCAAATTACCTAATTAACATTTTTCTTAATGAGTAATAATAAATTTAAACTTACATGCATGAAGTTGTTAACAAAATAATAAGACTAGTTAAAAGTTTGTAAGAGTACAGACATCTATACGTCAGACTATCTATTAAACTGTAAAAAATTTTATTAGTAAATAATTATCTATGTATAATATCATTTGCCATAGGCATAAATATTTATCAAATATAGTGAAAAAATTAAACGCCCACCCGACCCAACCAGGAATCGAACCTGGGTCTTCCGCAATTCGGGCGGCTGCACTGACCGCTATGCTACCGGGAAGGCTGACGTAAGCGCTGAATTTGTATATTGAATTTTGTCACTGCTTTTTAATTTTTGAGTGCTAATAGCGGCACATGGCCATGCAGATTCACCTTTGCAGATGAAATACCCCCGCCCAATTCTCTAAATGCCACTACACATTTACAGAATACATTAAAAATGCACACTAGTTTAGGCCCAAGACACCGTACTCGTAGAACAAGGGTACGAAGAACCGGTTCACACGCGCTCTATACCAGGTACAGACATGTACCTGGGCACTTCTCTCCTCCACCACGGCCCGGTCAACCTGAGCCGAGGTCCGAGCCTTTAGAGGCGCCCTCGGGTTGTTCCGCTCCCCGATCCGATCCGAACCCTTCGGAGAATCTAGTAGGGCACGGGGACACGCGCTTAAGTGTGTGAAGCCGTTCCCTCTAGAAAACCTCCGAAGGTGATTCGTTTCACACGGCTTGAGGTACCCTTTACGTACCTCGCCGCCTCCAAAAAAGCCCGGTGACGCTGAAAATGCCGTTTAAGGCAATCGGCAATCTCCAAAAAAGAGTAAGTACAGATATTTTATGCATCAAACTATCTACTAACTGTAAAAATTCTTCAATAAATGTCTACCGTTTGCCATAGGCATAGAGTTCAAAGTCTATTGAGGAAATTTGCCGGTCTGATTAACTAAAAGCAAACAAAATGCATAGTGCGCGTTATATTTATATCAAGTTAACGAAAAGCGAGAATGGGTATCTATGTCAAATATTTCATTGCCTTCGTTTATCACCAGGAGAAGCTGCTGCAATGCCATATACAAATTCTCATTTTCGTTAACGTAATAATCGAACATCAAATATAACTCGCACTATGTAAAAACATCGAGCACATTTTATTATATATTGGCTATTATGTGCTACTTCGATTTGATTAATACTTCGTGTTAATAATTTGCGAGTGGAAAGCCAAAGCCGTTCTATGGTTTTGCGGCAATGCGTAAACGTGGCGCGGTGTATAATAGCCCTGATGGCTCCCTTTGGCGTTGTCATGATTAATGGCGCCTATCGAGGCCGATCCCCACCTTGTAATCCACTAATAGTCGTTAAGTTGGACACTTATATAAAGCAATGTTTGTTATGTTGTAATGTTACACCGTAGAAACGTTAAGGCGATGCGTGAACCTTTAATATAAACTTTATGAGACGACTCTTTGAAACCCTGTTTGGATCCAGTTACGGCAACTGGACCTTGATTTGCTATTTTATACAATCATCTTTCTTTTACCTGGTTTTGACATTTGGCTTTATAGGAAAATCATCATCATCATCAATCGTCAATTATCCAATAATGCTGTAAAGGCGGCCAACAGTGAACTCTCAAAAAAAAAAAAGGAAAATAGTTAGTATCGGGTCACTAAGACGTGATTATACACCGTGAATCGTACTGGACCAACTCGGAAATAATTTAAAAAAATCAGTTGTTACATACATTTTGGTTGAGTTGCTTTTATTTCAATGCATGGAACAGCTGATTTCATCTGCGTTTGCGCAGCGCCTTAACGTTACAGGAGTCGTAACGCTGGTTTCACACGATCGCCCAACCCTTCAACTATTCGGATTGTCTAGTTAGACGATTGTGTGTGTATGTAGCCATACCGTAACTTTCCTCCAACTGTCTAGGACTGCTTATTTTAGGGTTAATATATTTAACCTTTTTACCGCCAACAACTTCTATAGAAGTTCGAGATTTTCGTGCCGTCCACGCCAGCACTTCTATAGAAGTTCTTCTTTGTACCTACTTTATTAAAATACATTTATACGTTGGCGTACAGCGGGACATCGCGTGCAGGATAGTTGGGCGGTGAAAAGGTTAAGTATTAAAACCTACTCGTACATTGTTCTCATCATCATTGTTATTAACTACAAGACTTTTTTTTGAGAGATTTTGCTGATTGCCTTAGACTAATATTTTTAGCTTCACCGGACATTTTTGGGGGCGGCGAGTAACTTGACTCTAGTTACTAGAGGGTCCCTCAAGCCCTGTGAAACGAAGCACGAGGTTTTCTAGAGGGCATTACTATGTGCTTCAGCAATGCTTCTACAAATCGCAGTCATGTCATGATAATTTGACAAGAATTCGTGTCTGTAATAAGAAAATCTCGCAATTTCTTCTTTTCGACTCTTTTAACGTAGCATTGTATGTTGCAGTTTTGTTAAATACATACATAGGTACTCTTACGTCCTTCTCCCATACAGGTAGACTGATCCTCGACGCCATATTTAGCAAAAAGAAAGTAGGGTCCGAAGTGAAATAGATAACTCCAGTGATAAGTTGATTAGCCGATCGCCTGATGTGCGAGTATCTTGGAACCCTTTGGAGATTTGTTAAGTAGACGTACCTACCTATTGTCATCAAAATCGAACTCGAGGCAATCGTGTCTGAAATTAGAAATATTAATTTTCATTTTTTGTCGACTCATAGAACGTGCAAAAAAACTACAATTTTCAATAGGTACTGTTTAAGTATACATATCGAAATAATTTAGGTAGCTCAAGAATATTTAAGGAACGTACTGAAGAAAATTCTAACGTCATGTCTGATGATTGTTTTATTTTATCAAACAATCACAACATAAATTCATCTATGAAACAAAACTAATCAACATTCCAACAAGTCACTAAAGAATTCGAATCGGCCAGAAGGTGTGGTGTCTGTCTCTTCTCCCCTATGAGTTCTTTTGACATAGAACAGTCCCGCATGCCAATCTTTCAGTTCTGGAATGAATGACCATTATTTATTACCGAGTGCTGGCGACCATATTTTTAGAACACGCTGTAGCGTCGTTAATGCACAGCAATTAATTACTTAGAAACTAACTGGGCTTTTAATGCTTAACAAGGTAATGTTTTTTTTAAATTAAATTATGTATTTGAACCAGCTCAGCATTCAAGTTGATTATATTAATCATATATTTGAAATAAAACAGATTATACCTATACGGGGCACTATCGATCTTGTTTATTTTACATATTTATGTTATAATGATTTACGAACTTTCCTTATTAGACTTTAAATTGCATACATTTAGTTATACAAACATTTTCTATTTACTGTCAAAATGTCTTTTCAAGCATAGAAATTTTCATTAAAATTGGCTTATTGGAAACTTTTAAGTTCGTATGGGAAACCACAATGTAAAATTGCTTTTAACCGATGTAAACATTATTTCCTAACTTTCTTATTATAACATTTCAGTTTTATTTACAATACATTATTAACAGCTAATCACATTATCTTTATCACCGCCGCGCCGCCGCCCGCCGCTCACACATTATCACGCGAAGTGGACACACGAGCGATGTTAATGACGGGTCCACTCCCACCTTAATTAACCAAATTATCGGTCGTCTCGCTTTGTTATAAGTTAGAGCCGTGTTGTAACAACGTGAGGACCTACCGTGGGCACACCTTCCCATGCATTCTGTGCCAAGATGTCAACACACCTCTCTAGCGTGTGTGAAGTTTGGCCCTTCCTCATTGTGCAACTGTGACGTTGACAACTCCAATTTGACTTAATAGCCGGCAGCAGTTTACCTATCCCTAATAGCTATTTCTGCCGTTAGACAGTATCTTTTTTGCATTGTTGTGTTCTGCCCAAATTTATTGGATGGTGATCACGTGATCAGTTTGACACCCTAAGGTCAGCCGCACTTTGGGTGGATGCGTTTTCGTACGAATTTGACTCAGACGAACACGCACCCAATAAATGTATTTCTTCTATCTTCTTTCTTTCTTTCTTCACGATACATCCCTTTTTTTTGGAGAGAGATTGCTGATTGCCTCAAACGGCATTTTCAGCTTCAACGGGCTTTTTTGGGGGCGGCGAGGTACTTAAAGGGTACCTCAAGCCGTGTGAAACGAATCACCTTCGGAGGTTTTCTAGAGGGAACGGCATCACACACTTAAAGTGCGTGTCCCCGTGCCCTACTAGATTCTCCGAAGGGTTCGGATCGGATCGGGGAGCGGAACAACCCGAGGGCGCCTCTAAAGGCTCGGACCTAGGCTCAGGTTGACCGGGCCGTGGTGGAGGAGAGAAGCGCCCAGGTACATGTCTGTACCTGGTATAGAGCGCGTGTGAACCGGTTCTTCGTACCCTTGTTCTACGAGTACAGCGTCTTGGGCCTAAACTAGTGTGCATTTTTAATGTATTCTGTAAATGTGTAGTGGCATTTAGAGAATTGGGCTGGGGTATTTCATCTGCAAAGGTGAATCTGCATGGCCATGTGCCGCTATTAGCACTCAAAAATTAAAAAGCAGTGACAAAATTCAGCGCTTACGTCAGCCTTTCCGGTAGCATAGCGGTCAGTGCAGCCGCCCGGATTGCGGAAGACCCAGGTTCGATTCCTGGTTGGGTCGGGTGGGCGTTTAATTTTTTCACTATATTTGATAAATATTTATGCCTATGGCAAATGATATTATACATAGATAATGATTTACAGTCGTCATTACTGATTTAATTATCGTCAGCTTAGTTTAATTTTGTGTTGGCAACCGCCTTAAAAGTACAACAGTTCTATTCTATCCTGCATTACCCTAAACATGTATTTTATGTATATTGATTATTGAAACTGCTAAAAAGTTTATTCATTGGCTAACTTGTCATCAACCCTAAAAATAAGCCTTGAAACAGTTTAGCCTTAAACACGGTACTATAATGCTACTAGGTTACTTTATATTAGCGTTGATATAATCAAGACAAGCTGATGTTATCATGAGTGAGGTCACCGTGACGTCACAGAGCCGTGGCCGGTGCGATGAGTTGCGTATTACTACGTCCCCCTGTCAGTCGTACGCTTTGGTCGCGCGACGTGATACTAGTACAACCGCTACGGGAATAAAAATAAAACTAGTGAAAGTTATCATAAGACTTTAAAGAATGTGACGACTCTATACCTACCGTAAATTGTGGATTCAAATATTTTCAAAACTGTTTCCATTAAAGTTCCCTTGACATTTTCATTGATGTTTTATGGTTTTTTTATTCGGTATTTTTATAGTGCATCATTACGCTAAAACACGTGTTTATATTCGATTTGCCGTTCATTGATGTTACTAGACATTTCACCCTTGGCCAGTTAGTCTAGTTGGATCTTGGCATTTATTCAATGCCTACCGTTCAGTAATACTGACTGTCTCCTGCCTGTGATGGGAAACGATGTGTTTGTTCTTCTAACTAATATTGAATGTGCGAAAGTGAGTTTGTTTATCCGTATTTAGAGGGCGACAAGGATCAACGTTAAAGCACATATGAGTTAGTAGAAGTTTTTAGGCACCTAATTAGGTCTTTGGTGATAGACAGGCCGACAGACCGCTGGCGAAGCCAAAAGAAGAAGCTAGTTTAAATAAATTTGCATGCAGCTGCTGATATTAGTGAAGAAGTGATTAGCACGGCCGTCCATGTCAGTCAGATACTAAACAAACCTTAACAAATCTGCAATGTTGGCAATATTTTATCTTTATCTTTCCTAGATAATTTGGTAACTCTTGCAACCTTTTTCACAGAAAACCGCAATGAGTCGGAAAAATCGCTTATAATTTTAACAGTTCAAGCACTTCTATATCTTGAAATAAAATTGGTTCATTTACATAAACGTCATATCAAGAGTAAAATTTTGATCCGAGTCTTTAAAAGGAAAAATTCTCTTTAAGGCATTGGGTCTTATGCAGAGCTCCATCTTAATGTCTCGCACGTGGCTAACCATATCGTTTGTATGTAAGTGGGTTGCACTAGCCTCGGAGACCAGCACAAATGTTTACTTCCTTATTAGAGCCCCCAGCTCGGGAACAATGGTACATTTAGGCAGATCGTAAAACGGACACGCAGTAAACTGCAGTTTGCTATTTTAATGAAAACGCGAATGCTCGAAAGCTGGTGAGCTAGAATTTACTACGTGAATGTCGACATTATACTAATGAATGGTCTTGAAGCCTAACGGTTCCTCTGAATTCCTGACATCAGGTGACAATATCGTAAAGTTCCCGAAGAATCATAGATCAAAGGAAGAGTTGAAGAAATGTATTCTAATGGGCATCGTTAATTCTAGAATGGGGCATGGGGCGTTGTGATGAGCCGGAAGCGACGTCACGTCAGAGTAGATCGCAACACTTCGGTGGCCGGATGTAGTAGAAATTATTCGTGGAATAACTACCAAATTAGAAAAACTGGTTAACACAAAAAATCTTAAATGAACAAGACTTCACTTTCGGTGGACATTGAATAAGACCCCTAATTTTTGGTTTAATTTTTCGGAGATATATCGTCCCTCGCATGACTAACTGTCGTAACTGTCATTTTTGTCAAAACAAAAAATACATGAACATTTTTAAAACTAATTCTCAAACGGATTCCACTGATCGTCGTATCTCTATCTTTCGCCGTTGTAAAGATAGAGCTACCTGCACCGTTGACGTATCTGCTTGGATAAAAAAAACAAATATGACTAATTGAAGTAAATGCCATACGACTGTTCGTGAAATCCATTTTTACTATATATTTTTGTTTTTTGTGGCGTATGGTATTATACGACATTTAGTAATATTTTTTTGATGATATTCTCTTCAACTATCATCGTTTCTCAGTACCTTGCCACGGCCAGAGTGAGGGAGACTCCGCTCATAGTGTCATTGCTCACGCACTGAAGAAAGCAGGTGAAAGGAGGTTTATAGCTAGCCAGTTAATACCTATTTTCAAATTAGCACGAAGGAACAAACCGTACGAGGTGATAAAATTAGATTACTCAGACTTCCTGAATTTAAAAAAAATTGCAGTTGAGTTACGGTTGCTTACAATCCGAAACGATGACACAGGAAATAGTATTAATTGGACTGAAATGATGGAGTCATCATCATCATCTCAGCCAAAAGACCTACTGCTGGACAAAGGCCTCCCCCAAGGATCTCCACAACGACCAGTTTTGTGCTGCTCGCATCCAGCGGCTTCCCGCGACCTTCACCAGATCGTCGGTCCACCTTGTTGGAGGCCTGCCCACACTGCGCTTTCCGGTACGCGGTCGCCACTCCAGGACTATCCCGCCCCAGCGGCCATCAGTCCTGCGAGCAATGTGCCCTGCCCACTGCCACTTGAGCTTAGCAACTCTTCGGGCTATGTCGGTTACCTTTGTTCTTCTGCGGATCTCTTCATTTCTGATTCGATCACGCAGAGAAACCCCGAGCATAGCCCTCTCCATTGCTCTTTGAGTGACCTTGAGCCTTTTTATGAGGCCCATAGTGAGCGACCACGTCTCAGTCCTGTATGTCATCACTGGCAACACTCACTGGTCAAAGACTTTCGTCTTGAGACACTGCGGTATATCGGACGAGAAGATATTTCGTAGCTTACCGAACGCTGCCCAGCCTAATTGAATTCGACGATTGACCTCTTTGAAGTTGGACCTACCTAGCTGGACCGTGTGTCCCAGGTAAACATAATCGTCCACAACTTCAAGAGCAGAGTCCCCAACCTTCAGAGGACGGGTACGACACGTGAGTTCGACATAACTTTCGCCTTCTCCATGTTCATTTTAAGACCCACTTGTTGAAAGACTCTGTTGAGGTCACCGAGCATTGCGCCGAGGTCTTCCAGGGTCTCAGCCATGACTACTATATCGTCAGCAAACCGAAGGTGAGTGATGTACACTCCGTTGACGTTGATGCCGAGTCCTTTCCAGTCCAGAAGCTTGAAAACATCTTCCAGTGCAGCAGTGAATAGTTTCAGAGAAATCACATCTCCCTGTCTCACTCCTCGCTGCAATGATGGAGTATGCGGTGTTAAAACCTGAACCAGGAAAATTATTTTTCAAAACAAGTCATGCTGACACAGTTTTAAGATCTTTGTCTTTGAAAAGATAGGTTTCAGCTTGCCTTCATGAAGAAATTCCTGTTTTTAATCTTGAGCGACCTAAAATATCAGTAGAAAAATATAACGACTTGATGTCGTTAACTAGTGGTAATACACCAGTAATTAGATCCTCCGAATTTATTGAGTTTTATCGATCACTTTCGCATTAAGTTGTTTTCATTATTGTTGATTCTGATTTTGTTGTAATAATTTTTTTGCAAATTAGTAACATGTTTCAGTTTTATTTTTGTTTAAGTTATCAGAATTATTGATATTTAAGTTTGGTTTTAGTTTTTTTTACTTCGAGAAGAATTTATTTTTGTTTAAAATAATATATTAACATTTAAAAGACTGATTGTGCCATTTCCTAACTTTAACTTAAAAAAAGGTTTAAGTATGTGATTATATTATAAATAACTCTTCATTAGTTTGTCATTTAAATTACAAATTGCATTTTTTTATAGAAATATGTATTTGTATGACTACATAATTCTATATAATTTTTGATTTGTAACATTAATGACAAACAAACAAAGAGTTATTCATTAGGAATAATAATTCATTGCAATAAAAAGGCTGATTTAAGGGCATTTCCTACCGTTTAGATTAAATGAAACATGCTGTGATTAGATTTATCTAATCTCACAATATCTTGTGATAAGCAATAAAAAATTATGAAACCTTAATACTTTATTGTTATTTATACTCAACAATATAAACAGTTACACTTTATTTTACCTCCCCAAACACTACACATGGTGGCGTAAGTGTCAATTTCCTAAATTAAATAAAAAACAAAGTTATCACAGAGTGACGTAACTGTTTTATATGTAAATAAAAAAAAAATACATATAATATGTAAATGGACCATATACTGTATGCACACTGATGCTCTTCTCTCTGTATGTATACAATAAACTTATATGTAAGACGCGCCTAGCATTTTCTACAGCTCCAGATATCAAGTTCTAAACAGAAAATAGGTTGCCCTGTAAAATTTGCCCGTTGCTAGTTACGACACTTAGTCATGCGAGGGACGATATACGATAAATTTTCCAATTAATATCTAAAATTTCATTTATCTATTTACGTCTGTTTATGGTCACCAAACTCATATGTATTGGTCATAATGCGTCTAGACCACTCGTGATTATCTGTGCCAGCCCTGTGACAGAAGACAATCGTTAATGTTTGTATATGGTTTCTTTTTTCATTGATGTAGGTCCGAAACTTTTTTTGATTGATATCGTTTTTTAGCAATCCTTAAAATATGTATAAAGATTTATATTCTGAGTTAAATCTTGTTCTTTTTGTGGCAAACGAGTTACTAATTTCCTTTAAAGCAACCTACTGAATTTTTGTTACAAGAAATAAAACCCTTGCTGTCATAAATCGTGCTCCCTCGGCCGGAACAATCGCTCGATTTTGACGAATACATTTGATTTGTGGCCGCGTATAAATAATCTCCAGCCGCCGCGCCGGTGAGACTGGAGTGGCGTGCGCCGGCGCCGGCGACGCTCAACACCACAGTACTTCAGTTGTGACTGGGACGCGTTGACGAATACTCAACTCGGAGCTAGCGTGCGGCTGACGACGCCGCTGCCACACGCGACCTCGCCCTCCTGACATTGTCTTATCACTTATCACCGCTTTTATCAACCACCGCATATAGAATCACCGATATGCGGCCAACCGATCACACACGATATACTAGATCGATACGTCCTTGAGATAGGGCCGCGCAATCATCAAGGCATATTGATTAATATTCAAGTGCTCATGCTAAATGCAACTGTTTTCTGCATTTTCCCATCGCGTAGGTCGCGGTGTTTACTCAATTCACGTGTAGGCTGTGATTATGGAGTTCTGATCTCGGTGTGGAACTAGTGGGTGTTTTATTTCTAAAAAACAAGCTCACGATTGGCCGAAGATGGATCGGACAATGTATGGCAAGGTGCTGCCAGGCACTTATTATCCATTCCGCTGCGCTATGAAGGAGAACGGAATATCGCCGGGCTGTGAGTATATTTTTTAAATATTTATATCACTAATTGATTTCACGTGCAGCATGTTTGTTATGGACACGAGTATTTACAATCGTATACACAGTGGTAACTAATTACAGGATCTAGAATAAAATCATTACGTACGTACATCTTGCTTGTTGCCTTAATTGTTTTCTTTAAACATTCAGTATGCAGCGCTGATTGATGTTTTTTGATCGAGTGTTTATTTACCACAGTTTACGTGGAGTGCTACCGACAGTGTATGAGCTCGCTTCTCTTTTGTGATTCTCGCGATAGTTGCCAGTAGGTATGTTATTTTTGGAGTGTTTAGCTGTGAGTGTTGTGTTTTTATGTGTCAACACAAAATTCAAGAGGTGTATTTTAGAAAATAAATATTAGTTCTGCTACTTTATTCTTGTTGAGATAGTGAATGATGGAACAGTCTTTAATTGTTCATGAAGTCGTTCATGTTTATTGAATTGTAAGTTAATTCAGTTTCATTAGCGTCATTTAAACTAGTTTGCGGTTTTGTTTTGGCTTCTTTTATGACGTCCGCGTCTATTCCTGGTGGGCCCGTGGGTGGGGACCTAATGTTTCTAACTTTTACGTGCCATTAACTGGTTTATTAAGATTCTGAAGTTCGAAATAACATACATGTAGCAGATACGTAATCATGACTCATTTTACGTCAAACGAGTCTGAATGTTTCGATTTGTGTAGGTTTTATTCATTCCTAATATGATTCCTAAATGTAAAAACTCTTGTCCTTCCTCTCACCTGTTGCTAAGTGGCGATATAGTGGAAGCGCTCTTTCTTCGCCCGGAATCTTCAAACATTGAGGAATTGGCTTATTTTTGAGAAAATTAATTTCCTTCGTAGCGCAACTTTGGATTCTGCCTAGAATCAGACTAAATGGTGAACACTCTGGTACCTAATAAGTACCAGTGTTCATATTTCATGTTCATGCATAATCAATGCATATAAGTAAGTAGACACTTAGCTTAAGTCCATTTTTGTACGAAAACAATTTTGTTTGTATTTGTGTTAATCTTGTTGGTTATCCTATTAAATAAAATAATCTATATATTAACGAAACGAACTTATTACGAAAATTGCGCAATTTATTAAACATGTTTTTTATTGTCATTGAACTTTTATCCAACCATAAGCTGGGTTCCTAGTTTTAATGGGGCATTAAAAAATCCTACATTATTGAAATAAGATACATGTGTTATACCATTTTGGAATTGACATAAGACACGCAAGTTTTTAAAGTTATTTGCTCATTTAGTTTCTTGTATTTTTTTTAAGGCAAGTGGTCAAAGTTGAAAGTAATTTTCGCTGTCAAATTATTTCAAGTTCAATCCCGTATTTTTTCACATTTTACATTAGTTATCGACAAAATAACACTTCTATCATCTTAACCAACTATTCCCAACAAGAGTACAAAAAAAATCCAAACATGAGGGCTATCTAACTTAATGCTAGCACTGAACACGTTATAAACGTGAAAATTTAGAAAAAGTTCAAATTGGCAATATCTTGAAAACCGAGCAACTTTTACTGAGGTCATGTTAGGCTTGTTCGATGCCTCTTGTGCTGGCCTACCTCCAGTGTCACTGTGACGTGTCATTTTTGGGACACCCTATATATTACACGCACAGGTATATATTTTTCAATTTTTTTCAAAAATTTCAAAAATGGAAGAGGAGCGGCCGAAATCTGTCAATAACAATCCAAAAACTCACATTCTATCTTTTTAATTTTTCATTGCTTAGGATACAATCCGTGCAGCTTTAATAAAATTACGGTCAAATTTCGACCACCGGGCAACCACTAGTAATAATAGTAATGCATTGCAAGCCAAGCATCATTGTTTTGCATTGCTTTTTGCAGTTTGAAGGGTAACAGTGGAATGAAGGATCCAGTGTAAATACAGGGTATAAGAAATAAGAATTATAGAAGATAGAGGTAGGATAAGAAATTAAGAATTGAGGCCTCGGTGCGGGGTTGGCAACGCGTGCGTGATGCGTTTGGTGTCGCAGGCGTCATATAGGTTTCGGTACTTGCGGTGACCGCTTCTATCGTTTCTCGTTTACCGTCTCAGTAATATAAAAAAAGCAATTAAATCCATAACATACAAAATTAAATATAAATCTTCATCAAAACTTTCCTCAGTAATTATCTTTATCTTAATCGAAAGACGACTCAGTATCATAAAAACAAATCTAGTTATTATGTTTGTATTCGCCGCAACAGATTTTATCTCGTCTCAAATGTTTTATCTGCTAGTTCTGCTACTAATAACATTGCTAATAGAATCCCGTGGGTAGTGGTTTAAAGCCTGTTGGATCGGTGCCTTGTGCATTTAAACGCCATAAGTCGCTGATGCAGTTCTGCCCACGTAAACGTTTTGCAAATTATCAGGTGTGCTTATTGTGTTATTTACACTGTTTCCAAGTATCTATTACTATTGGTTCTAATGATTTAAGTTTTTTCTTCTTTATTATTAAAATCGTTTGAAAATGTTCTTTTGGTTTTATTTACTTGAAATGAAACAACTTTTACGGATCTACTCGCGTTTATTTTACACATTACTTATTTAATGTTTATCCTGACGTTTCGAACCCTTTGCAGGGTCCGTGTCTCCCTGTGACCACTAATGTGTAAAATAAACGCGAGTAGATCCGTAAAAGTTGTTTCATTTCAATGTGTAGTGTTCGCGTAAACTTTAGAAAACAATATTTTATATACTTACTTAGATAACTTATTTTTATTACAAAAATAACCTTATCAGTTAAGCCTTACTTTTGTAGATTAATAATTTACTTTTTGTTAAGGCACAAAAGTCTCAAAAAATCTTGCTGTAGTACTTATGTAGCATAATAGAATAGCTAGGCTAGTTTTAAGGCTTATTTTTCTGTGCGTAAATACAATAAGGTAGTTGACTCTTCAGGGTCAGTCAATAGAATTCTATAGATAGCCTATGATTAGACATACAGGTGACCACGATTAAATTAGGGTTTACAGCGGAAATATTTTGGAGAGATGTTCATATTCACGTTTCGAGATGTAGTGTTTGTATAAACTTTAAAAAACAATACGTTTCAAGATGTTTGACATTCGTGGAAACACCTTGTAGTACATATATTATATTGTGATTTGTGGGATGCAATGCACTTGATTGATTTATAGCGACACGTTATATACATACTATGCATGGACAAGGCTATTGTGATTATAGACGTTGTACTAGCTCTCGTATTATGTATGTTTTGTTTAGGACATTCGCTTAAATCTAAAAGGTATTTTTTTTTTATTTATAATAATAGCTAATTTAGTTAATTGAGTACTAGTTATACAATAGCTACTAACTAACTAACTGTATAGCGAAATACCTAAATTTTATTATTTTAATTATTATTTAAAGGGGTATGACTAATTTAATTTAATTTAATTTAATTTAATTTAACGCCTCGGTGACCGAGTGGCAGAGCGCTCGGCCCGATACCCGAAGGTCCCGGGTTCAATTCCCAGGTCGGGCAGAATGTATTTCGGATTTTTCGATGCATAGCCCGGGTTTGTGATCACCAACCCGCACGTGGCAAGCATGGTGATTAAGCCATTACCCATCAATTGTAGCGATGACTTGATTTCAATGATGGAGGCCTTTGCCCAGCAGTGGGACAATTATAGGCTGTTTACTATGACTAATTTAGGGGTATGTTTTATTGGCGATGTCGCTTCAAAAAAAATATTTCATGTTGAAGATCATATCCCTATAAGAAAAAAAATATTTAATCGTAAGGGCTTCTTTCACCATCGACAAGTAAGTCCCCATTAGCGTTTACTTGACAGATAGTCCATACAAAACTTTCACTTTAACTGTCAAGTATCTCCTAATCAGACATTGTGAAAAAGGTCCTAAGTCTATCATGGGCAGATTTTGAGCTATTTCATAATAAAAAAATATATTTTATTTAGTATGTATGTTGCTCTTGTAATATAATCTGCCCCTTTGTTCTTTTCTAACTAAGTATCGTGATTCCCTAAAAAACTGAATGAAAATATACTGAAATTCCAATTCCACATTTACATTACAACACATAGGTACCTACTTAAACAGGTTTACGGAAAGCAAACAAGAGTCGATATCTCAAAAACTGCCCAATACTGGGAAATGTTGTGATAGTATTTTTTTAATGTCTTGACAAGTTCTTTCAAATAAAATAAAAATCGAGGCGCGACAAGCAAAAATTTTTTTCATACATTTTTGTATTTTATATGGGCAATTTTTCACGGGTTTCCGACTTTGCGTTTATTTTTATGTTGAAGTATAATTTATGGCGGTAATTAATTAATTAAAAAAAAAAAGTCCACCCCTCCATACAAAATTACTCAAACCCCTCTGTCAAAATAGCACTTGAAAAAACATAACTTGCCTCAGGTGTGACTAGAAGCCGCGAATTGTCGCAATCCGGGCAACTGCTTTGAACTATTTGAACTCAGAGACACCGAGTTTCTATGTCGAAGTTTTGGCGAATGTTTCTTCCGGATGTTCAAGGTGCCAAAACTATTTGTTTATTTTTAAATACTATACAAAAAGTATTGTCATTTCCTAAAGTTACGGATAGAGCTGTTGTAACCAAAAACTAATTGAAATTCACCGACAAGACCTGTACACAGTAGTATGCAAGCAAACCTACTTTTTCCAATTTTGGTAGTTGATAGTAAAAAAAATACTTGGTCACCGTTACTACTCTTCCTTCTGAGTTACTGGTCAGATCTTCTCCATCAAAGGCTCTCCAAAAATCAAAACTGGTGGTAGATTCAGCTGTTTAGTTTATTATTAACTAGCGGCCGCTCGCGGTTTCACCCGCGTGGTTCCCGTTCCCGTGGGAATGTCTTGATAAAAAGTATCCTATGTGTTAATCCAGGTTATAAACTATCTGTATGCCGAATTTCATCCAAATCCATTCAGTAGTTTTTACGTGAAAGAGTAACAAACATCCATCCAAACTTTTGCGTTTATAATATTAGTAGGATTGAATTTTAAGATACTTTTGACGTCAATAAGTGGAAGGCTCATAAGATATTAAATAAATTGTTTGATTTTAATTTTAACTATCCTGTCCTTTAAATCGGTGTGGGTTCAGGAAGTTCATTATAAACTGGCCCCTTGGCAAAAGTTACAACCTTGGCATACTCCTGGTCTACGGATCCGAGGAAAAATATAAAGTTCACGTGGAAAACAGGTTTTCATTGAAGAATTCACATCGTAAATAAACTTGATGTGGTGAATGCCGACCTTTGCGAGGTCGGGTGACATAACACATGCGACATCATGGGTGGCGAATCAGTTTAAAACTTTTAAAAAACTGTTCAGAATGGTAAAACTGTACATACCACTGTATTGTATAAAATAATATTGTTATGTAAAATTAACGTGAGTAGATTCGTAGTGTTTATCGTCAGTGTTGACATGTTAAAAAATAAATAAATAGTTTCTGTGTTGCCACTTTTTGATTGGTACGAAATTGTACAGATTATTACACCTATTTAGTTTAGAGGAATTTTCAGAACCCACACAAACCAGTATTACCTACTTACCGCGATATTTGTTCATTTTGCTAGGTAGGTGTATTTCCATACATAGGTAAAAATAAATGATAAATCGTCATTCGTTTTGTAAAGCTGATGGTTAAGATAAGATTGGTTTCGTTTATTATATTTTCAATTATCATTAATTTGCTGGTAACACATTAATTACTTTAAATGTGTAGATATGAGGTATGTAAATTATGTCTGCTTACATCAAATGCTCCACACAAGACGTGTATCATCGTTATGTTCATAAATTATGACTTGGATGTTAACATTCTTCACACGTATTTGGCCAGTATTATGTAATGGTTTCGGCCATATGTTGCGTCTATTATGATTTAATAATTCAGAAAACGTCTGTCGTCTCAAAGCCATAATTTGAAGTGGTGCCGCCCTCTTACAATTCTGTTTATAATTAAAATATTTATGATAATTAACTCATTATAAATGGATGAATTCAACCACTAGATTTAGATTAATTAAAAAATTTCTTGATAATGATAATAAACTACTAAGTAAGTACCTATATGAATTTATTCAAAAATATGTACGTTTTTATCGCGGTGTAATGTTACCTACTATAAATCTGGCTTATAATAATATATTATGTAGTATGTTATTTCTCTTCAAACATCAGACTAATCAAAATCATACTTGGTACAGGCATCATCATCATCATCATCAGCACCTCCCGACCCACTGCAGGGCATAGGCCTCTCTTTGCTTGTGCCATCCGCCTCGATCCTGCGCTAAACTGGTATAGGTATCCTCGGTTTGGTACAGGCAGTATGTTATAATTATGGTAGAATCGCTTGAACACAGAGTTGGTTACAAGAGTGGTTACAAGCCTCGACAGAAGGACATAATAAAAGAGGAACGGTGCGCTATATAGTAGGTAGTCATTTGCTTTTAGATACTCGTATAAATATATTTTTTACCCTCTTTAAAACAGAACAACAGAACACAGAATACTATAATATACATAATATTCAATTTTATTTAATTATACCCATGGTGTTGCAAATCTTATAGGTTTCACGCAGACTTAATGCTTGTTCGCCGATTCATCCGAACAAAAGGTTTTATAATCAAACAAATTATTCATCATTATGTAAGTGTATGAATAGCCACACTTCGCATTAAACCTAAAAGGTGCCATGAGTCATGGTCTCTTTCTGGTGACGAAGGTCAGGACCATAGCACCGATGAAAGCTACTTTTCCATATACGGTCTTCTACTTTTAATGTTTTCTCGTAAAGCAATGCTCCTACAGCTAAATGCAATAAAATCATTTGGGACGAGAGGGACTCGGAACAGACTAGGCAGTATTCACAATTTTGTAATTTAGAATCTAAGGAAGATAGATTTTACTGTGGAGTTCACAAACTGTGCAGACGAATGTTGCTTTGATGAAGGTCACAAGAGAGTTTTGGATCAAATGTATAATGATATAGTGCGTATACTTGGTGAGGCTGTTGTATACAGCTGTAGGGGTCCTAGGGTGTGGAGTTATAAATCTGTGCCCGGCTGGAATAGACACGTGAGTGATGCTCACAGGGAGGCTCTACTGTCTTACCAGAACTGGTTATTGTTTGGGAAGCCTAAGAATGGTTATATTTATAGCGACATGTGTGAAACGAGACGGTCTTTTAAATCCAAATTAAAGTTTTGCCAACATAACGAAAAACAGATAAAGTTGGATATAAAAGCGCGGCATCATGCTAATATAACCATTTTAGTAAATTTTGGAAAAACAAACAACTTATAAGCCCGAAACCGAGACTGCCTGTAAGTGTGGCGAGTATACATGAGCCTCGAGACATAGCCAACCTGTTCCAAAGACAATTTGACGTAGAACCATTTCTCACAACCATGGCTGATCACATGCTCGATGCTGAAAAAGCTTCTGAAGGCGCTAGTGTTCGAGTTTTTGCAAAGGATGTAGCGTCCGTCATACAAAAAATGTGCCGGCTGGATTTCATCTAGCAAGGGTGCTTGCTATGTTTTTTAGTTTGTGTATTGGTCACTCTTATTTGCCTAAAGATCTTATGTAAGTACACAGTTGTGTTGTGATCCCTATTGTAAAGAATAAGACGGGGGACGTTTTGGACTTAGGTAACTACAGACCGACATCCCTGGCTACTGTAATAGCTAAAGTGCTGGACGGTCTGCTTGGTAAACACCTGGCTAGACCTTCACGACACGCAATTTGGTTTTAGATCAGGCTTTTCTACCGAAAGCGCCATTTTGTGTCTCAAGCAGACGGTTCTTTATTACACAGGTAGAAATACGCCTGTCTACGCTTGTTATTTGGATCTGTCTAACTAAAGCTTTTGACCTAGTGTCGTATGAAGTTTTGTTCAAAAAGCTGAAACAGGAGACTTCTGTACCGCTTGATGTCGTGGCAATCTTAAGCTGTTGTTAGATGGGCGGGCTCGCACTCGGATGTGTACATGTTGGGCTGTGCTGTGGCGTATAGCACGGGGGCTACTTCGCCACGGCTTTTTAATTTGTACATAAACTGGCTGATCGGTGAGCTCAGCAGCACCAGCATTGGATGTCGCATAGATGGGGTATGCGTAAACAATATCAGTTACGCGGATGATATGGTATGCGCAGACTGCTTCACATTTGGACAGCCCAAGGACTCGGATACAATGCGAGAAAGAGTGAAATAATGATCTTTAAAGCCGGAAAAAATCGAGCCGATCGCTGTTCTTGCGCTGTAACATGCTGGCCCGCAGGTTTGCGCAGTGTACTGATCAGGTCAAGGTCACCCTTTTTAAGGCCTATTGCCAAACCTTTTATACCTCCAGCCTGTGGGTGAAGTACACGCAGCGCGCGTACAGCGTCTTGAGAGTACAGTAAAACAACGCGTTTAGGGTGCTGTTTGGGCTGCCTCACTATTGCAGCGCTTCAGCAATGTTTGCTGTGTGGCAGGTTGATGGTTTCCACGCCATCATTAGGAAGCGTTTCGCCTCTCTCATGGGGCGACTGCGGGGCACCCCGAACCATATCCTGAACGCGTTGTCTGACCGCTGGGACTCACCGATGCTGAAACATTGGGTACGACTACACACCGTTCTCTAACGGTGGGTGTGGGTCGTATCCAGTGCGCCAAGCTTCGTTTTTGTTTTGTTTTGTTTTTTTTTTCATGTAACTAACATTAATGTTTAAGGTTTAATGTAATTAATTACTAACAGTCTATGGAAATATTCTGAAATAAATACTTATTATCCTACTAATATTATAAATGCGAAAGTTTGTGTGTATGTAGATATGTTCGTATATTTGTTGCTTCCTCACGCTGCAACGGATGGATGAATTTGGATGAAATTCAGCATACAGATAGTTTAGAACCTGGAATAACACTTATGATACTTTTTATCCAGATATTCCTACGGGAACGGGAACCACGCGGGTGAAACCGCGAGCGGCCGCTAGTTATTATTTATAATTGCATATACTCCACATTACGTGTTCTAAAGTGGATTTCACTTAATTAAAACTTTCAGTTTATGTAATTATTATAAAGTGTTTCTGTTGAACAAATCTTGGAATGCCAATTTGTCACTAATGTTTTTTTTTTATATCTACGTATTTAAGAATGATGATGTGTGTATGGTAACGTTAAGTATGCCCTTGTTTCCTACCACTAGATATATACATAAACGTTTAACCTCCATTCCCCCAGACAGGTTCATCACACCAGACTGACCAGGCAGTTACAAAAGCTATTACTGAAGCATAGAAGTATCTTAATAAAATTATTTTGGCTTACCAATCACATCATGCATCACCTTGATTTGTTAAATGAAACAAATTCAGTTACTACAAGCAACATGACAAAATAATAATTATACCGCACATGCTACAAGCTACCGCTACAAGCAACATGACACCGCTACAAGCAACATGACACCGCTACAAGCAACATGACACCGCTACAAGCAACATGACAATATAATAATTATACCGCGAGCGCCCGCTCGCGGTTTCACCCGCGTGGTTCCTGTTCCCGTAGGAATATCGGGATAAAAAGTATCCTATGTGTTAATCCAGGTTATAAACTATCTGTATGCCGAATTTCATCTAAATCCATTCAGTAGTTTTTACGTGAAAAAGTAACAAACATCCATCCATTCTTACAAACTTTCGCGTTTATAATATTAGTAGGATGTAATGTTGTAGGATGAATTGTATGTGTTTGCCATGCGTCATAGCATTGACGGAAGGATATTGAAGCACAAAGGAGAGCCGCATTTCCATATAAGCCCTGCGCCTTTAAATGGATCGTCATTAACATCTTGATCTCGTAACTGTTATGGATTCGCATCACCTTCGTCTCAAGGGAAGAAATGTAAGGTCTCATTCTCAATGATAGTAACACTTACACTTGCTTGAGTTATGCCATTTTAAATTGTATGATTCAATTAAACACTTCGGTGGCACGCGGCAAAGCGTTTGGCTTGATATCCGGAGATCCTGAATTCAATTCCTAGGTCGGGAAGTGTTTCGGATTTTCTATGGGTGACCCGGATTGGTCGCCAACCCGCATTTAGAAAGCGTGGTTTTATTTCAACGGTTGAGGCCTTTGATGGGCTATTACGCTATTACTAATAATTTAACCGTGTAGGTATAACCAAGATGAATATAGACTGTATGATATATTATGATTGTATTTACGATTATATGGCGGTTGAACCGATATCAAGGATTTTTGCGAAAGCCTTTACTTGAGAGTTAGTTGTTTTATTAGTTAGAGTTTATGGAACTTAGAGTAGGTACTTAGCCGTTTTTTCTAAGATGCTCAACGCAATAGTACGTTTGAAGGTATCTTGTAGTTTTGGACAAGTATTGAGTTTTGATTGTCTTTGCTCAATTAAAACGAGGGTCGAATTATTTAGAGTACCTGCGTTATGCATATAGGTAACTAGATACCTGGTGAAGAAGGATACCAACATTTGAATCAATATAATTTATTAACTAAAAGCATAATTTTCTTTTTTACCCTTTATTAACATGGAGCGCGTCGAAAACCGCTTATTCTAGTATTTTTATTAACATTTGACACTTGGTCCCGGATGCAAAAAGTGGGTCCTTTTTTAAGAATTTATATTTATGTGGGGTTTTTTATATCACAGTATAATTATTTTTCATGTACACAATAATTTAAATGGTATTGTTGAATTTATTTTATGAATATTTAAAGAGGCCTTGTTCAGAAGTGGGACGACATAATAGGCTTTAAGTATGTAACTAACTAATAATAACTTAAGCCCTTTGCAAGCTGCTCCGAAGCCTCTGGTGAATGACTCATTGCACACCTTCTGTTTAAAAACGTAACACGTTCTAGCAAGTAAGTCCTGATTATTAAATTTTATTAGTCATATTCCAATAGTTATATTAATGTTACAGAGATGACTGTGTCACTGTACCGAACGGTTGTAATTATAGCAACTGTCCAAATATTATTTGCTATCCTGGAAACTTACTTTTATTTACAGTGGCAAAGTTTTTGTTATTACTCAATTATTTGGTTTCTTATAATTGAGCGCGTATTGCTTCTAAAAGACGTTTGATTCCGGTTTTTATCTCGTGGATGCAGCCATTTTTAAATGAGAATTGCTGTTGGCCGATTTTGACTTTACAGCGTAGGTAATTGGTTTATGTGCAGCGAGAAACTTGTAGTTCCTCAATCCTAACTAGTGACCGAACAATCCCCAAAGTATTTCTAGAGACTCGATGCAAGCGTATCTTACTAGTTTTTCGGGGATTTTGAGCTAGATAACGAGAGTGGAAAACCCTAGGTGACTCAAAAGGCTAGGACGTAAAGAAAACGCGTAGTGCTATATAACCCGATCTCCAAAAGCACAATCAGGCACAAGACACGAGTTCTGCTGTGTGTGAGGCGTCGATCTATGTAGGCTATTGATGACGATGAGTTTTTTAATCCTACTGTATTATTATCGTCTTACCTATCGAGTACCTATCAAATGAGAAGAAACGTAAACTGCTAAATATCAATTACAAATATGACGGTGTGTGTGTACATACGAACTTTGATTAATTAGCAATAGCGAAGTGGAACATGATTCACTACATTAGTTTGGAACACAATGCTGCTATTTAGGAATTAATTAGTGCGTCTGAGTGACCGGTGCTTGAACCTAAGGTATGCCGGATCGCAACAGCTGTTTCGGTTTTATTGGAACTCCATACATCTTGTTTCCTCATTCCGTTCTAATAGTGAATCGTAACTTTTTTCCTCTCGTTAAAAGGCGTTTTAGGGATTACTCGTCGAAGTGAAAGCGGTTTTAGTAGTACTTTTTTAATACTACCAACAAATTTGAACGTTCCAAATCCTGTTTAACTGTTCGAAAAAACATCGTTACATAAATCGTTGAAATGTTCCTTCAAAGAATTTACTGTATCATTAATCGTCTTTATTGATGTCGTTCTGATACAAAAGCGACCATTAGGTTAACAGGGATTATGTGGATTTTAATCATCTTTTATGATATCGCTGAGACATATTTTTTACGTTTGATATTAAATACGCAAAACAAAATTTATTTCTGATCCTTTATGAGATATTTTTTAAAGTTAATAAAATAAAAAAATAATAATACATGAAACCAAAAATACATGTAGATCGGTCAGTAACACAGAAACGCTTGATGAGGTTAATTGTCGCAAATTGGATCAATGCCAATTGGATCTCAATTTGCTGATTTTGAATAGACATCCTACATTCCAAACTCTGTTGTTTGTGACTCATATTCTTGAATTATAAGTTTATTAACAATAACAGTGTTTGTATTGGCGTGGAAGGAAAATAAAGAAAGCGTGGGAAAGTTTACACAATAGTTCCCAAGAGGAATTGATTTTACTTTCCGTATATAGCAACAATGATAAGCAAAAAGATAGTAAAATCGCTAATAGACATTTAAACTGAAGAGGAAATTCCTATTTTCCGGCTTTCTACATTTATTGGTTTCAATGTTTCTTATTGCTGATACTTTAACAGCCTATAAATAGAGAAATCCTAGTATGTTCATTAACTTTAGACTCTCAAATAACATTAACATGCCAATGGTAAACCATCAATTCGTCATAATTTATGACTACTTATAGGCCACCAAAGTCTTAAGAGCGTTTACGCCGCACACTAGCGCCACTAATGAAAAAAAAAAACATATCTAGTAGTTAGAGATAGAAAATCAAATTATGCTCAACAAACTATTTGAATGAAGTAATTTAGCATTTTTACGTCACCTAATTAACACCTCACATGTTATGGTTTAGTTAAATAAGACGTTACGGCCACTTTTAACTATAACGCCATATTTAAGTAAACCATAACATTAGGTGACGTAAAAATGCTAAATTACTTCATTCAGATAGTTTGTTGAGCATAATTTGATTTTCTATCTCTAATTACTAGATATGTTTTTTTTTTCATTGGCGGCGCTAGTGTGCTGCGTAAACGCTCTTAAGTCAAAAAAGATAATAATTTTTCTTCAAACTCTTTTTTGCTTTGGTTTGGGATTGTGTCCACCAATCGGCACGTTGTGGTGATTTAGCCATCCAAGCCAATAACCATCTATTGTAACGATGACTTACGATGATGGAGCCTTATTCAAGCTCTGGGGACTGCGACGCCTTTCCCTGCGACATATTATGTATAATACCCCCTGGACCCTGGTATTCCGGCACCCCACGACCATTGTCCTTGAGCGGGACAAATTCTCTGCTTGTATCGTTATGCCACTTGTGTTTACTTTTTAACATTTCAATAGATTCAGTCTAGTGAAACAATGTATAACTAAAAATATGGCAGTTTTCTGTCATATTCCGAGAAGATTTCAGTGAAAAGACGTAATAAATTAGAATATTCTACATTTTCCTTGATTTAGTGGTATGACAATTCACAAGGGATTGCACGATAACCTACCCTGAACCCTAAGTAAACCCTATCCTCATTTCCTTGCGACATAGGAATACGTACACATTACACAGTATAAGCTATTTAGTGATACTATGGCAATTGTGATAAATATGTGAAAAGTACAATATCACTCCTGATTTTAAATATTTCTTATAAAACACAACAATAACAACAAAAATATACAAAAGGTATATATGTTGTGTAAACATAATCAGGCGAATTGAAATCAGTCTGATTAATCTGACTCCGTCGGTGAAAAGGTTAAAAACATAAACGCAGCTAATAAATACTTTTAATTGACATTGCGGAAAACTATTCGTTAATAAAGGAATGACTACTATAGAATTTACTATTTGAAGGAAAAATAACATACTTTGTTGTTACACAGAGACAGCTAAAAGCTCAATGATATGACATCGTAAACCCGCTGCCTAAAGCTTTCAGTATCACTTACGTAAAAACCATCTGTCCACCTTCAATCCCTGTTCCCTTGACCTGGGATTGCTAATTCAAAGCGGACACACCAAGGTCTCCTTTAAAAGCTTTAAGTACCTGTCTTTCATATGATAATTATAGATAAGCTATAGTTTGATCCAGTTTTATGTTACACAGATACAACTTGTTGCATAACCCAAAACTCTATTTTTGAGAATACCCTGTAAAAATACTTATTACAGTAATACAGTTTTTATTCTCGTCCGTACAGTTGCGTAACATTATTACTAATGATGTTTTTGTGAGTTTGTATATATTTTGTTGATTTATCGCCATTCGTTACGTTGTCTCGGTGAATGACCTCATTAGATTTCAGTTGGATGCCAAATATTTGACTAAACCCCAGAAGACCGTCAGACTCAGACCCTTTATTTTTGTCGCCACTAATGCCCGGGTATTATTTTTGTTTTGTAAAAACTTATTTATTAAAAGCCTAATTTATCATTTTTAGACAGTCTACTTCCTTCTTTATTTAGATGTCTAATTTAAGATGGACTAAAGTTAGAACTGTTTTCAGAATATTAACTAACAAGTTATTGTTCTGAGCTGCAGCCTTTTCATTTGTTTTGATTGTTTTTTTTAAAGTTTTGCGTTTAAGAGTTATTTTTCATAGACGAGATTGTTTTTCTGTGCTTAGTTATTTTCTGTTCTGCTTTGTTAAATAAATAATACTGGCTTCCATAATTGTATTCAATGAGAACGCCATCTGTTGACAAGATTCTATACTAACTTAACAAGATATCGCATGCTGGCAACAACCGATTTGCTTTTCCAGTACAGCCGTGCGTTGGTTCCAACGAGATCAGTGAGATGGCAGTGTTCAATGAAAATGATTTCTAGCTTTTAAGTGTAAGTCTTTTAATTTCTAGTTTTTCCTTAGAGTAAGTGTAGCTTTAGCATACGATAAAGGATTGTACAAATTTTTCAACTCCCTTCATGTTTTACCGTTGAAGCCTATGTAGGCACCACCCACCACCACCTGCTACAATTCATAAATAAAAGCAAGCTTTTGCTTTAAGCCTTCTTTTAGATCAATTGTAGCTATCTGATCAGATCATATCTTATCTTTCTTATGACATTTGATGAGGAGATAAGCAGTGTAGTTTTTGAAAAAAAAATTGCACACTATTTCTCACTCCTATTTGATGTCGGCGCAGTGGTGAGTACCTATAGAAGACACGTGTTATGTTATCCCTAAATGCTTATAGGTTAGTAAGTACTTTGAAGTGTTTAAAAAAAAAAGAAATCAAGTATTGCACCCCTGGGCTCCAATCTACCTATCTGCATTGTGATTGTTGTTGTTTTCATGATGTGAAAGCGATCGATTCTTATCACGGTGGCGCGGCGGGCGCATCGCACCTGTGACGTCACGGGTGCATTAACCGATGCAGACTCATACCTATAGGTAACTAGCTCGCACCCGCCCGCCGACGCTCGGGAAAACGGCAATGACACTCGCAAATCCTAGATTCTACCACAATTCGAATTCGGAGACCATAGATGCAGGTGGCCAGTGCGTTTTGTGACTCAAAAAAATGTTGTTTTAATTTTTTCGTAATTATTCTAAAGAAGAAGTTCTTATTTCGAACTTTTAGTGTTTTGACCTTTTTATAGTGTGAGTGTGCTCTTCAAATTGACCTTCGGCAGTATATCGAGACATATGGCTATCGTTGCTACAGTTTGGCGGTTAGCAATATACGTTTTATCGTCTTAAATAACAAACACATGGCGAGAGAACGCATTCCTACACGGCCAAGCTGGAGTGACCACTCAGTTTTGCTATAATCTTCGACCTAGCCAGTCCCAAACACTTTCGCGTGCTGAATTTTCCGCAACTTTCTGGAAAATGTCGGGTGAGTCATCATGTGTTTTGTTAGAGTTATTTGTATCTTACCATGATGTATTTTGCTTTATGGTATCGCGTAGGTCGATATTATCCACTATAAAGTGGACCTTGATAACGTTTATAACAGATTTTATTAGTTTCTAATGTGTTTGTTGTTGTTAACAGCCTTTTGTTTAACATTTTTAGAATAATAATGATAATACTCTTGATTAATGTTTCATAGCAAGTAGGTATGTTTACTATTGACCTTCATTATATATTAAAAGCTCGATGACATACCTAGCAACTAGAGCTTACGGGTAACGTTTTCGCGATAGTTATTCTTGTTCCACCTGGCGAGGATAGGGGATTATAAAAAATTACCTGGATCGTCTTCTTGAATTTCTGGATGTTTTAGTCTGCTGATGTTGAACATAACCAGATTACTTGACTTATTTAAGACGACTTTAGTTAAAAAAACACAGCATCAGAAGTCTGAAGAATTATATCCAAAACCTACATAGGTTTACTTTGTCTCTGCATATCTTACAGATGAAGACATTTGATTAGGATATTATCAATCTCACAAAGTATGCGTAGGTAATTGCGTATGCATTATTTAGTCTGATCAACTTGTTCATGGATGTGACTGTATCCACAGTACCTACAAATTGTTTATTTTTGTGTATAACGATGTTCGGTGCAGTGCTGGGTGACTCGTGTGTTGTTCTAACCTAGAAACGTTTATGATTATGGTCTCATCCCATTTACGCTACATTCAAACGTCGTCGTCTGTGTGAACCATGTTTATTTGCACAAATAATCTCGTTTTGAACATTGCTCGGTATTTTATTTTTGGTAGTTTTCTAAAAATGAAACCTAGTTAGATCGATTTATCGCCCCCCGAAACCCCTGCATACTAAATTTCATAAAAATCGTTGGAGCCGTTTCCGAGATTCAGATTACATTTATACAAGAATTGCTCGTTTAAAGGTATTAGATAAAATGGTTGTTTATGTTTATGTCTAAAACTGGTGAAGAGAAGTCACGCACTTTGTGAGTAAACTCATGGCATCACAGACCAGTGCATGGCACAGACTGACTGAATACAATCATGGTAGGGTTACTAGTAGCCACTCACGCCATAACAGCTCGTTACACGGGACATTAAGAATTTTAACGACCGTGATGCAATTCCCTGTTACCATTCTGATGGCTATATTAGCTGGACCTGCTTACATCCTGTTAGGATCCAGAGCGTAACTACTGACATATTTCGTGTTGTATTGCTGTTTGATTGAATACCCACTGACAGCGCTTGTCGTGGAGAGATGTAAAACTTTGTTTTTAAAGCGTCCCCAAAAGATTTAATTCCATTCGATCACGTTAGCGAAAACGAGAATTTGTATGGCCAAATACGGATAGTAAACTAAACTCCACTAGGCACCCTGATGTCGAGTATATGCTTGGTACCCGTGCAACTTTTTATACTATACTAGCTGACCGGCGGACTTCGTACTGCTTTGACAGTTTCATGGCAACAAAACAAACAAAACATTGACAGTTTCCATGACAACAAAACAAACAAATCATTCGTCCGCTTAAGAACACCAGTATCCCATGATGGACCCCTATAGTAGCGCCACCTACCGGGTCCAATTGTATATCTAAACCATTCTTGAACACACAGAAAATTTCATCCAAATCGGTCCAGCCGTTTAGAAGGAGTTTAGTAACACACACATGCACAGAAGATTTATATAAAGATTGTCGTCATTTACATTAGAATAATAATAATGGGATTGTTACCATGTTTTGATGTTGTTGAGTTTTTGATATTTCGGCACAGTTGCATACGCCTCAATCACAGATGAACAGAAGTTACTGCAATCTATAATAATCAGCATGCTGCAACTTCGTAAAAACGTTGGACTCACACACACTCACAAAACATGATAATATATCGTAAAAAAATATTATTCCAAACCCTGTAGCCTACGTTGTGATGGCAGAAATGTAAATACATTTCTGCCTTTTACCTTTGTGCATGTAAGAGTTGAGCATCTGTTTCTTGTTTAAAATTCTTTGTTATAGGTACCTACCTACCTGCTGTTAGTTTTTGCTAAGATTAAGATTAAGGTTTTGGATTTGTTCGAACATTATGGACATTATCTAAAACTTGGACATTATCTAAAACATTATCATAAACTTAGACAACAAAAATGTTCATATTATTACATACTTATCACATTTAAACTTAACAAAATCCAAGGTTAATTAGTCATCACATCAGTGCAAATAGCACCTGTACCTACAGAATTACACATATAATATATTTATATAATACGGTCACTTTTTTGACACAATTTTTAAAGACACTGTCTTAGAATATTATCATTCTAAGGACACTGTTTAATTTGTCGCGGTGAGCTCGACGAAACTACACATATAATATATTTATATAATACGGTCACTTTTTTGACACAATTTTTAAAGACACTGTCTTAGAATATTATTATTCTAAGGACACTGTTTAATTTGTCGCGGTGAGCTCGACGACGACGCGTAAATTTGTTTCACGAGTTTGTTTTCGTCATCGACTAGGAACTTTTGTGCCTCGCGAATCTCGCGATCCATCTGCCGGAAACGATATACAATTAGTAGAATAGGTATAAAACTTGTAATTTTGTCATGCTAGTATCTGTTTGCTTGGGTTAGCAAGTAAACAGTATAACAAAATGTCGACCTCAAAGGTACTTAAACAATTGGCTATAAATTAATGTCCGCTTAAGTGACATGTCGTTCTCCTCACAATGAACAGAACAAAGCATAGTATTTAGGTTCCGCGCATACGGGCCACTCGCCACAGCCACAAAACGCCGCCACCGACCTATTTCCTGTAAATATTATTTTAAAGGCCGGCAATGCATCTGCGATGTCTTTGGTTTTGCGGGTGGGTGTTGTCGGGTGATTGCTTCCCATCAGGTGACCCGCCTGCTCGTTTGTCTCCTTCTAATATAAAAAAATATAAAAAATAGTTTTCATACATTTTGTATGGACTCGCCGCACACGGTTGACGCCCGGTGGCCGCTACTCGCTACAAAACGTCGCTGCTCGCTTCTAGTGGCCAGCAGCGCGCGCCATCAAGCTTCTTTGTCGGACTCCATTTGATACTGCAAGCAATGGATTAAAAAAAGTAGCGGCCACCAACCGCAAGTGTCTACTACCGACCACAAGTGTCTGTCGCGCGCTGCAGCTACATTTGTAGCTGCTTCTAGCTTCAGGTGGCGGCGTTTGTGGTTGTCGCGTGTGGCCCGTGTGCGCCGAGGCTTATTTAAAGTTGAAGCTTTGCCGTAGCTATCAACCGACACACGACAAGGTCTCATCGCGAAGACACAAAATAAGGACACTGCAGAAGTTAAGCTTCTCATACTCGTACAAACGTGCTTCAGCAACGCACACTATACCATACTAGACAAACTCTCACACTTGACGTTGCGTCTCTCTGTATATATTTTATAGCCTTTATCATGGGGAGTGCTCTGAGGAATTGTTCGATTTGATCCCTGCCGCTGACTTTCTTCACCGCACTACACGCAATCGACTGTCTTTCCATCCACACCATCTTGATGGATGGCGATCTACTACTGTGCGTTTCTCACGTAACTTTTTACCACGAACTACAGTGCTGTGGAACCAGCTCTCAGCGGCGGTATTTCCGGACCATTACGACTTAGGGATCTTCAAGAAACGAGCCTATTCCTTCCTTAAAGGCCGGCAACGCATCTGCGATTCCTTTGGTTTTGCGACTGATTGCTTCCCATCAGGTGACCCGCCTGCTCGTTTGCCTCCTTCTAATATACATTTAAAAAAAACGAAACTTTTGAGCTGTTGAGAAAATCCACATACATACAGACCTATGTGTGCTTTGCTGAGTGCGGTATGTATTAGGCTTACCTTCCTTACCTTAGGTTGTCTTATGTTGTGGCACATAGTCTCGTTTATCTAAGCCCCGTAGCCAATTGATAGATAGAGAACCTCTCCAATTTTGTCACTAAACTATTTTTATAGGTTTAACCTCTTTGGAGACGTGCTTTTAAGATTTTAACTGTTGCTCTGTCTTTTTATGGGTTTCTAATAGATTTTAAACAGTTTTCATTAAAATTAAAATAAAAAACGAAATTGATAAGTAATATCGTTTTAATGCGAGCTAAAAATAAAAAACGAAATTGATAAGTAATATCGTTTTAATGCGAGCTCTTACTTTAAGAAATCTATTAAGTTGAAAGCTTGAAATTATCTGAAGTAAGATAAAAGGAGGATTTTTTTGCTTTTTTTTTTGTTAAAAGCTTTACGAAAACAGCTCCTCTTAGTGTAAAAACACACTATGCCGAAGTTACGCGACTGAAGTTCGGCATGATTACGCCTACAATGCTATTTGAATTACTGACAACACATAATACCGAAATTACGTTGCGTTAAAGCGTATAAGCCTTTAACCTCTGAGGCCGAAAACGCCGAACTTTGGTCGCGTAATTTCGGCATAGTGTGTTTTTACACTAAGAGGAGCTGGACACTTAGAGATAAAAGAAATCCAATGTAACGGTGGTCGTTAATTATCTTAAATCCATAATTCGACTTCACGCAACGAGTTGTTATGTAACAGTTCACCTGGTCAACGATATCTACAAGCCTACACATGTATGGCAGATATTTAAAACAAGTTGCCTAAAACAGCGCGCGCCCACTCGCCGCTACACGGCAGTGGTCTCTAATTAAGTAAAGATAATACCTAATTATTGGGTTACGAAACACCAGTCGCTAAGTACATCACTCGCTTTAATACTTTATATACTCACGCTTCGTTAGTTCGTTAGATACGGTGATGGCGTTGGCCACGCGATTGGTCATGGTTTGTTCTCTGTCATCCTGATTAGGAGCATTTGTTATTTCGGTCAGGGAAATAATTCTTGGATTTTTTTTACCTGTTTCTATGTGACAACTAATACTCTGCGGTATAAGTTTCAAATTAAGGTAAACTAAACTAACCAAGCCTCATGTAACTAATGTAATGAGGTATTCAAATCACCCAAACAAACGGGTTAAATGTATAAAATGTAATTTGGATCCATGAAAGGAGATTTAGGTGCGTCAAGAATTTTTGTAGCGTCTTAGAAAACAGTGTAAAACATCGTTGACCGTAAATTGTAGAAGATGTTTGCTTAACGAATCAACGGTTACAGATTACGGATTTCTATTTTCTTCGGGCGTACGTTCGCGCCTAGTCAGGAAGCCGAACGCAAAAAGGTTGCATGCCTCGTGCGGCCGAGCGCGTCCTGCATTCCCTTCCACGGAGGCTTCTGCGAACGGGCGCGCCGCTACGACCTTCCCTGGTCACTTGTTACCGATACGTTTATCGCCCACACGGCCCCATTAAGACGCAATTCCGCCACAATGAGCTGAAGATCATTAGAAACCGTCCCACTGATGTTACGCTGGGCCGGCTCTTGGCAGTCGCTGCGACGACATCCATCCATCCGCACACGACGCTGCAAGCGCGCGTCATCCGCACTGTATCTAGCGTAATTCTAAATTAATTAATGCGGTCAGTTATATGTTTCGAGTGAGTGTCGGCCCGTGATCCATCGGTAACGGTTGTTGAGTGACAAGTGTGGGACGAATTGTCAATTTGTGTTCGTTAGCGCGGTTCGCACTGTGTTGGCAGCCGATTATTTGCCTTCTCCGAAAGTCGAGGGGGACCCTACAGTAATTATAGTAATTAGAGCGTCACTTGTATGTTGGTGCACTGTTATAATTGGTGCTGTGGAGTTTGTGAGCAGTTTGTACCTTTATTTTTGTCTAATTAAAAAATGTTTAGTCAAATATTGACATGACATTTTGGTTGTACTTAGAGCACAATAATTGTGTATTAGCATACAAACGTCAATCTGTTCATTCTTTGTTTCATCATCTAAGGCGTGATGAAATATTTAGCGTCGGGAAATGTCAACAGTCAATCAAAAGAACGTCTTGTTTGGCGCCGCAAGGCATCAGTGTTAATTGCCTATAAATAAAACAGGACACCACACTAGCCAGAGTACTGAGAGCCGTCTGGTGTTGGACGTAAGAAGCGCGTGCTATCACGTGTTCCTGAAAATTCAGTTTATTTACTATGGTTGCGTTGAAACAACATGCTTTGTTAGCACGTTTCCGTGATATAGATCAATGTAAAAGTGTCTTTATATAGTAAAACGACGTAATTCTACGTTGTGAATCAGCACATTATTGATTGCCAATAACATCCCCATCGATGATTTGTCGTAAAACTCAAATTATCTAAAACTATGTTATGTTATCGTAAAACCACTTGTCATCGAATTCACGTTTGAAACTTTGAATATGTTTTGGATTTGGATAATATTTACTGTTCGGTAGAAGAAATCTCCCACCCCTATATACCTACCTACTTATAGGTACCTATTTGGAGTAAGTATTTTATAGATGTTTCTTCCTAGTCTTTATTTTAATATTTATAGGTATTAAGACTTACTTACTTTATTCAACCAGTAAGCTAATTGATAGTAAAAACAGTATCAGATATTGATTAAGTACACTTAAATATTCAAATAGTGTTGTATTGTGAGATATTGCATTGCATATACCTACAATATAATTACATTTACAGTTTGAATGGCTTTATCGCGATATTGAAGTTTTGTTGGACTACAATACAATGGAGCAAAAGAAAAGAAATGATAAGATAATATTTAAATTAAATGAAACATGAACAATTGAACATAGTAGGTACACCTATCATACACAGAACAGATAGTAATCAATCAACCAAGCCACTGTTTGGATCTGTCATAATCATCATTAAAAAATATTAATTTATCATTTTATTGTAATGAACCTATTTGTACTTATACTCGTAAAGAAAAGATAATATGAACCAACATTTCTACAGTCTTTATAGTTTCTATAAATCTACAAATAAAGACTATTTTCTGTTGTTTCAAAAACTTATTGTAGTGGTTCCTTAACCTTTTAGACTAGGTAGATATAGGGCTGCCATCCGTCCGAGTTTCCCCGGATTTGTCCTAGTTTGGAGGGGGGGCGCGGGCGTCCGGTTTCCAAACAGTGTGTTCTAATAACCCGGGCACTTTTTATGTCAGGGGAAATCCGATTAACTTGATAGAATGGAATGATTAGCAATAAATTACAGCATTTCATAGTTAAAATATATCCGCGCACACTTGAGTCTCGTGACGTGACGTGACCCCCCTAGTCGATTAAGTTTATTTTCTATAAATAAAATATGATAACTGTTTTTATTTTATTGTAAATTTTTTTCGAGGGAGTCCGGGGAAATATCTTTATTTCACCCGAAGGTCCTGGGTTTTTGAAGTTTTTGTCCTGGGTCCGTAATTTAGCTGATGGCAGCCCTAGGTAGGTAGTTTGTAATAAAACACAAAATGTCGTTTGTGTAGCAACAGATCAGTCCAATGTCGAAACAATGTAACATAACCGTTTTGGTTAACAACTGCAGAGACATCGGAGTCCCGAGTTCGAGTTTTTTAAGCCATTCGATTAAGTTAACGAAAATAAAATATTGAAATGAAACAACTTTTACGGATCTACTCGCGTTTATTTTACACATTACTTATTTAATGATTATCCTGACGTTTCGAACCCTTTGCAGGGTCCGTGGTCACAGGGAGACCCTGGAGGTGGTCCCTTAAACGCGCGGTTCGCGTAAACTTTAGAAAACAATAAATAAAATATTGTATAAGAAAATTGCAACTCACTTCGTTTGATTCTAGGACCAACACTCGATTTGGTTGTTGGTAGCGCTGGTTTTGTCCGCCTGGCTAGCTACTTATCTTATCTAAATATGTTTGTAGCATTGTCGTGTTTCGGCAGCTAGAGATACCTAAGATAGCCAGTATCACAGTAGTTGAGGATTCCAGGTTGATTGCGCCTCGACCTTCGGCTATCATCGCTAAACTTCAGGTGACATGATGTAGTCCAAGTTCTAACCCGCAAGATATAAAAAACAAGGCATTTTACTTCAATGCCGTATACAAATTCTCGTTTTCTTTAACGTCATCGAATGGTGAATAAAATTCGCACTAGGCTGCCAGAGCGAGTGCAGCGACACGGAGACCCAAGCCCCATACAAATACTTGCAGTTAACAGTCAGAAGATTTTATTGTCTCTGTCATAAAAACATCTATAAAAGACTGAGAAAGCCGTGTACCTGCCTACACATTGCACATTTACGCAGTGTACGAGAAGTGTTAACTTTCAAAGCGTAAACCGCACTTATAAGTAAACCCCTTACAATGGGTAAATTCTTAACACCCTTTGAAGTTTCTCTTTGAGAGTTTGAGCGTTAATTCCTTTTCTAGAAACATTGTAAGAGTTTGCATTGTCTACTTAACATTGACTAAGGAATTTCTATCTCTATCGCCGGTCTTGTCACTGCGAGTTTTCTAAAACGTAATTATTATTTTCTTGTTGTTTTCACATCAAACAAAGGCTACGATGTCGACAGTTGAAATACGAATACTGAAGTTCTTTGTGCACATCGCAAAGAAGACTCAATGAAGCATCTTGTAGTTTAGGGCACAATGGATGGCAAGAGATTCCGTGGTCATTCACCAACTAGATGGGCATACCTTATATTAAGATCTCTCACTCAATCTACCACATGACCGAATACTTCCACAATGCTTTTAATACAGCCGAATGGAAACGCCTTACAAGAGACGTCACCAATTTTACCAATACCCTCCACCATAACCACCACTGTTCCAAGAGTGCCCGACTAAGAAGATGAATAATTTACATGACTTACTTACTACAATTCTCTTTTACCCAAACTATGTGAAAGAGATTAATCTCTTTTATCATCATCATCATCATCATCATCTCAGCCAAAAGACGTCCACTGCTGGACAAAGGCCTCCCCCAAGGATATGAGGGGTATTTGCCGTAATCGCCACGCTTGGCAGGCGGTTTGGCAGTAGGTTGAGGGTAACCTCAGAGAGATGCTGCTGCCCATCCTCTGGAATGCTCCCATAGTCGGCTTTTACGACACCCACGTGAAGAGATGGGGTGGTACAATTCTTTAACCCCGGCACCACACAGGGATTCCTTTTATCGCACCAAGTTATTTCCATACGGGTTAAAGTAAAAGTTTTCCTAACTTCTTACAAACTATGACAAAGTAACAGAACCGTTCCTGCTGTTATCTATTATTAAACTTTAAATATGCATGAACGAATCAATCCTTTGTTCAGTGCTCATTTAATTACTTCGAAGTATGTATGTAGCTAGACATTTTGTTTGTGTATCGGAGTGTGACAGCGTCGTGCTTGTCGTCAATCGCTCTTCCGGCAACCAGTCAAGTGTGTATCAACAAAGAGACATCTAATTTATTCGAGATTATCTCTCTGATACTGCAGGATATTGAGATTTGGGAGCAACAGTTGTTTGAGAACGTAGAGAGTACCATAAAGCAGTACCATTTAAAATAAAATTGGTAATTGCCTCTGTGGTTGAACAGCCCTGGAGCACAAAATAATGGAGTTTTTGTAGAGGTCGACACCAATGCGTAGTTTGGTTGCCACTTTGCCAGTACCTTTAAGGCGCCACTTTAAAAAAAAACATCAACTTTCATCGAAAGTTGTAGGAGTATGACAAGACCAACGAATCTGAAATATCGATATAGATAACTTCATGCCTTTGTCTTTAAAAACCCTTGCTCAAAAATACGATTGTGCAATTTGGGCACGATCGTGATTCTTTACGAAAACACCTCTAAAAAATCATTAATGCTTAATTACAATGAAATTACTTAATCTAAGTATATGTGTTGAAATCATTCATTTCATTTTTTTTTTCATTTTCAAATTATATTGATAACATCAATATTCGTAATTTAGTTGCTGCATATTTTGATAACTAAAACCAGTAACATTATAAAAATATCTTTTTAGATTCTGCGGTCTTTGCGGTCTCAATTGTCGCAGGCGCTACGTATAACAGAATCAAAAAAATATTTTTATAAAATTACAGGTTTTAGTTATCAAAATATGCAGCAACAAAATTACGAATATTGATGTTACAATATATTTGAGTGATTTCAAAACATATAGATTAAGTAATTTCATTGTAATTTTAGCATTAATGATTTTTTAAAGAATTACGATCGATTAAAAATTGCACAATCGTGTCTTTGAGCAAGGGTTTTAAAGACAAAGGCATGAAGTCATCTATATCAAAATTTCAGATTCGTTGGTCTTGTCATCCTGTCTCCTACAACCTTCGATGAAAGTTGATGTATTTTTTCAAGTGTCGCCTTAAATTCACCTTGTCTTGCCTTCACATTTGCAACTTTACAGAAACGCGATTTGTTTAATTTTCTATAATTGGATAGGGCTGAATATTTCTTATACACATTAAATTCTTAATAATCAATTTAAAAACCAGATAGCTTTTTCATTTAAATTCTTTTAATCACTACAACAAAATTTCAAAAAAGCCCAATCTGTTATGCACCTATTTTTAGTTTTTTAACTGTACATACGTACAGAGTAAATACATAATCGATGTTAGCTAACCGGGTTCCGGTAGTACATAAGATGGCCTTCAGGCGTGTTACACCCACTTGTGGGCGCCGCCTACGACCAAGTCGCACAAAGCAGTTCTTATTGGTAACATAGTTTTATTTTTTATAGTTAATTCTAGAAATTAGTTTATAAAAGTACCACTCACTACTACAAAGTGACTACTACTGAAAACTTTTGTAAATCATGCTTTATGTAACACTAGCACTTTCCTCGCGACTTTGTCCACGTAAATTCAATACTTTGATTCCTAAATAAAAACTACATATACAATTTTTTTTACTTTTTATATTCAAGTGCTAATTGCTGCACTGAAGCTAAATTAAATATTTATAAAATACAGTGAAAAAATTAAACGCCTACTCGACCCAGCCAGGAATCGAACTTGGGTCTTCCGCAATCTGGGCGGCTGCACTGACCGCTATGCTACCGGCTAAAGGCCGAAAGGCTGAAGTAAGCGTTGAATTTTGTCTCTGCTTTTTAAGTTTTTTGAGTGCAATATACCTACTATTTTATCAAAATAAAATATAACTAGCCTATGTTACCCGCAAATAATGTAGCTTTCTATCAGTGGTAGAGTTTTAGGAAATGGACCAGTAGTTCCAGAGATTAGCCCCGACAAACAAACAAACAAACATAGTCACAAACGTAACTAAGCTATAAAATTTCATAGTTTTACAATATCGTAAATAATATTTGGAATACAAAGTAAAACTACCTATATCAAATGATTTTTTTGTTTTGGTCTGGATGGACAGCAAAATAATAAAGACTTAAATAACCCGCGTAGTTAAAGTATTGCGGAAGACCCAGGTTCGATTCCTGGCTGGGTCGGGTAGGCATTTAATTTTTTCACTGTAGATACGAGTATTTTACAAATATTTATCTGTATGAGGTTTTAGATAATGAAGAATTATGTGATTATACTTACACTTAATGCGAAGTCAAAACTAAAGCAAAAAACTAATTTTGTACACTTATGCGTACTTAAAAGTAATTGACTCTGCTATTCTATTTTGTAACAACTCTAACGACACGACATGAACAATGTCGATGTATTTATAATTGGCGCATCCAACAATAAGCTGAGGTCATTTTGAAATGATAGCTTTATTATTTTACTATAGGATAATCCTATTTTCGTTTACTATGACCACGTGAGCTTTCATTGAATCTCCGCTCCGTCATGTGTTAATTTGTACACGCCGCGCCGCGCCGCGCCGCCCGCCCACATGACAGACGTGACAGTTATGTAAGCACGCGTGGCACTTATCGGCCATTTAAATGCGAACTTACATAGTCCACTTCACGTACCATGTAGACGTAACAAGAGCAGCTCCTCCTCCGACGAGCTGAGTGGGTTCGACCACACGATTGACTGTTGACATTTAAACATCCAAAGTGATGGCGAGAATTTGATCGTAACTCTCATCCCGCTGATTGACGTTGACGTCTCAAATGTTCATTTGGCTTTCGACCTAAATTTTTCACCGCTCGTAACCATAGAAATAGGTTAACGAAGTCAGTTCGCGATAGTTGTGAAACGGCGGAAATGAGCACCTGACGGGAATAGCCTCGCCGTGTAACTCTGTCGCCAGCCCGCAGTGCGACCGCGCTATCACCCGGCGTCGCTCGCGCCTCAGATAACTCAGCATACGACCAAAAATAACCAGTCTACTCCGAGTCGCGGTGCTGCCACGACTGTACACGAATTTGATCAGCTCCGCCTTATATACCCTGGGAAAGAGGGATGGCGTCCGTGCGCACGCGCTCAGCATCCCCCAAATCTGTCTCGTTCTCCCCCGTGCTCGAGCGAAAATACAGCGCTGAACGGGGACCGCTGCACCCCCCAGACGTAGCCTCGACAGACTGGAGGAAATACTTCACAGATTTCAGTGCATATCTCGGTAAGTAAGCCGCAGCAGCTAGATTAATTCACAAATGAGTCAGGTAGCTTTTATTGTACGGCCTTGCGCTATATCAGTTGCGTGTCAGTGGAGCGTTCGGAAGCCGACTTCGTAAACAAATCTTGCGCAATAGTGGCGTAGAGCTTTTTGTCTCTATTATTGGATTCGGTGTGGCTGTCAGAAGTATTTGTTGATAAAGATTTAGTTTTTTTTTTATTTCCTTCTCATCTGAAGGCATTAAAACTTTGCGAAAACCTTAAAAGCCCGCACAATGTGTCGGAGCTTACAGCACACAAAAGCTGCGGTTTTCTGTCCAAGGCGGTCGGTGTTACCTCGCTGATAACCTTGCGGTTCTAGCCGCAAATGCTCTTTCGATACTTTACCTACACTATTCTTACAATACGGTTTGTTTACACTCGACGCTTGTCTAGATGTACATCTCGTTACTACAATGGTCATTATCGTCGTACGATGTCATAATAGTAGATAGTAATTTTATGATACTTTACGATTGGACTATTTTCGTATCATATTGAAAGAATTGCTTTGTTTTTTTTACAGGAGAGACTTGTTAGCAGTGCTTTTAGTAATAGCTTCATTGTAATTCCAAACGGTAGGCTAAGGTGTTAACCCTTTGACAAAATTGAGACAGCTACGGTTTGAACTTTAATCTACATTATGGAGAGTTTAGGTTTGAAAAGGCGTTGTGTATGAGCGACCTTTAACTGACTGGTAGTAGTCTACTGAACGTGATACCTCAATATTAAAAATAGTAATAAATAAACGCAAAAACGTGTGTCTGTATACATTTTTGCTCTTGATCCCTAGTTAAGGTTAAAAAATAAACATATGGTAGAGACGAATATTACGCAACTAAGACACCTGTTATTTACAAAGAAATATACATACATCATACATACAAAGAAGGGTACCAGGACAAGACTTAGAAGGAACTGATCAGGACAACTTTTTAATGATGGAAGCGTGTTAAGTTTCCTATCCGGGAGGAAGCCCAGATACTTAGCTTACTTTTGCGTACTTACGGTAAATAATGAGAAAAAAGGTTCTTTTACTCTTCTCAAGGATAGTTAAAGCTAGCTGGAGTGTTGTTTGTTAATATGTATATTATTATAGTTATCCCTGGCAATTAGCAGCATTTTGTGCATTCCTAAATAATTTCTCATGAAATACATTTAGGATTTCTTAGCTTGAAACAGGTATATCCTAGCCTCTTTGATGGTTCTGCAGCTGTGCGTTTATCTAATACTATCTGTCACCAAATCTCTGTTTCAAAATTATTTAATAAATTTTATTATGTTCCGAAATTTTTTACCATTTTTAACGTCTTTTTTATATTCCTATTTCTGGTTCTGTGACTGTAATGTAAATAAATTATCCAACCACTTTTTAGCTTATCAATGCATTGTGTAACGCCTAGCGAAAACGATTCACAAACAATCCAACTAATTACGCAGATGTGTCTCTTTGCTGCCTGATATTTGGTAGGCACTGTATCTGTTTGCGTATCGTCCGTCGTCGGCTCAAATAAAACGATATTTATACTATATTTTTAATCCTTTTCTCGTCCGTTTTACTGTAGAATATTCTATTCACTATACTTAATTCCGATATGTTACTCCTCCAATGAAAACTTCTAAATTGATCGTCATCAAAGAAATGATACTTAAATGTATTTTTTTTTTATTGTGGCACGCCAAAATGGCCTCACCCTGCCTGATGTAAAGCAGCCAGTGAAGCCCAAGAAGTGAAAGGGTTCATCACAGCGCTACCACGCTATGCCGAACGCTCACACTATGGCGGCCTGCATAAATGCTTTTTCACGCCCCGCATAAATAACCCGGGAGAGAAAGAGGAGGGAAACACGTGTGCGGGAAGCGCATTCTACATACGGGCAGTTCGGCAAAGAAACGATTGTCCAAACTTTTTGGTACGTGACTTGATGGTCAGCACGGTATGAGGGTGGCTTCTCAGACCTGTACGCGTCGATCTGTATTTATTTCATAAGCATGTTACCATAAACTGTCAAATGTCCTCAATAGACTTTGAATTTAATGTATGTGTATGGCATATGGTTGAACTTTTATTGAAGAAATTAGAGGTAGTCCGATCTGCAGGCGTCTGTACATATAAAGTTGAGGGTTAGCACAGTAATGTACGAGACAAATTCCGCTGCGGCGTCGTCATCGTATGACGCCGGGTGATAATGAATGCGGCGTCAGCGCTCGCTCATTGATGACGTTCTACCTTTAAGCGATGACAGCGCTGCACAACTTTATATTACCGATATTAAAATGAAACAATTTTTAGGGATCTACTCGCGTTTATTTTACACATTACTTTATTTAATGTTTATCCTGACGTTTCGAACCCTTTGCAGGGCCCGTGGTCACAGGGAGACTGAGGTGTTGGTCGTCTCATAATTAGTCAGTAGCTTGTATACCCTCATTTAAATTTAATCAGGTGCGTTCCGTTTTACGCAGAAAGAGCTTACAGTATCTTTTGGTCTGGCAGTATGGTGTTGGGGCTGGGATGTAATATTTTGTATGATGGGATCCCACGCTAGTAGTAGATTCCAACCATCTTCTCTATTGAAATTAAGATGTTTTTTTAATTTCAATAGCCTCGCGTATCATCCTAGGGATGAATCGTTGTTCTCTAGCGTATATTTGTGGTTTATCAAATCTGATGTAATAGTTGGGAATTTTCGCATACTGCAGACTTATTTTCGCACCTATGCTTGATTAGTGATTGATTACCGATATTACTTAACTTTTTTATGTTTATTATTTAACAACGAGATTGAGCTTAGCTTAAATCTCACCTGATGATGGTTCTTGAGCCAGATTTCTGAAGCACTGAGGAACTGGCTGTCTTACTTTTTAAATCATTAAACACAACGATACTGCTTGCCTATATGGCGACAGATATAGATAAGATTATGGGTAATAGTCAGGTGTCCTAAGTCAAACCATCAAAAAAGCGTCCACAATACATATACCTACCCACAAGGAATATCGTACATACCCCGGGGCCATGGGTTTAAGATTTTCTATGCTTGTAGAGTTATTTTTACGATTTATTCATGCAACTGTAATCGTTGTTATTCCTACAAAATTTTATATTATTTTTAAAATTTGTGTGTGACACAATATTTGTACCTACTCTATTTTCCATATATAAGGAAATCATTGCTGTCATTAAATCGTGAAATCACATGCATGAACCTTACAATGACGTAGAAAGCATTGTTTCATTGATTCACAAAATAAATCGGACGTCGTCGATCCATCTCATACAGTACAGCGCTCCAGCAACGCGCTTCAAATTCATGCGATGATCGCAATATTTATGTGAACAATGTGTTAGGCTGCGAGCGATTTTTGCGGTCTGCGCTTCAAGGTGAATCAGTACTGCATTAGTCGGTATCTGAGCCGCCCGCGCCTCTTTAGTCAGCCTAAGGATATAATATTTAAATTTAGAATCCCTTCCTCCCTGCCCTTGGCTCGGATGTGAATCCTTTTTTTATTGCGGTTCTTGCGAACTCTCGCGGCCAGTATCTTGCGAAGTGACACATAACTTGGAAGGATCAGTTTCGTTTTTAGATCAAAATGTCGAGAACTCATTACACGGTGAACGATGACGTTTATGGAAAAATTCTGAAAACCCATCAAAATTCGAAACCTCCGCCTCAGGCGCAGACGCAATATTCGGAGGTCTTCGAAGCTGTGGAAGGCCTAGGTATGATTCCTTACAATACCTATATATTTTTGTAGCTTGTTAAACGTTTTCTGTGTGGATGCCTATAATAGTAGAAATCGGTCTACCACAATGTAGTTATGCAGTCTTGGTAAGATATTTAAAAGATACTACCATTTAGTAAAATAGAATTTTAAATTACTTAAAGTAAAAATGTGTCGTTCATACTAACTTCCTTATCTCTGAAGGGCTTCGTTAAGGCATATTAATCACTGACTGATAAGAGCGAAGAGTGAACAATGATACCTCTCATAATAGTCCCAGTTTCGTATTAAAATTAGACAGTCGTTCCTTTTACGAGTGTTTATAAAGACGTTGAACTCCAAAATGCAAACTAGTTTTGGGCAAACATGTCTTCAAGGGCACGAAGTCGAAGATTTGGCAAATACAAACCGGCAGGCTAATAAATCTTTTACGACAATTTTAAAGAATAAAATTGGTGATTGCGATTTTAGCTGTCGTGGTTAAATTAAAAGCAAATTTATCCAATGTATGTTCTTTTTCAGATCGATATAAGTAGAATCGATAGTTGCATAAGTCGAATAGGTATTTAAGTTCCGTCCTACGTTGCAGAATTTCCTTATGTACTCGCAAAAGGTACTGTCGAACCCACTTTGAATTAATATTGATCATAGCTTCTGTTCTGAAAGTTGTCTGCTTGATGTTAACCTACCTTTTAAATAAATAGGAGAAAGAAATCACGCTCCATGTTGTTCGTTTATTTCCAAATATTCAAATGAAGAAGTATTTTAACAGTAACTCCAGTGATGTGCAGTTATAGGTATATCAAAAGTAATTGCACGTACAACACAAGCCAACTTAAACAAACTGATGTCATCGGATAAACTCGACGGTTTGTGTATGTATCAATTAAATTGATATAACTGCGTTATTGTTAATCGGCCTCTTTAATTTACAGTTATGCTGCTTCTTATGTTTGTTGTAATACAGGGTCAGAAGTCTTGTCAATAATTATGAAGTTTATCTTTAAGCGTAACGATTCGCTGGTTTCATTATTTAGCTATGTTTCCAGTACCAGATAAAATTCCAGTTGATCTTTTCATCATTTTATTATCTTGATTTCACTATCATTCTATAAATATTCTGACCACAGGTTCTGTAAGTCTTCTGGCACGAAAAATTAACCACGTCTAAAGTATCTCCTCTCATTTTAGTCTATCAAGTCAACTTCGCTGGTCTATAAAATACTTAATGTTTGAATAAACTTTTTAAGGCGACGCACCGCTAAACAATTAATCTAATACAGAGCGTTTGCGCCCCGTACCATAAGAAAAACTTTTTTTTTCCTTCAAATTAAAACTACAAATTATTTAAAAAAAATGAACTAGCATATTGAAGTGTGTTAAGACTAATCTACTAAGAAAATTTAGATGCTTAAATCGGTCTGGTTTGCCTGTAAAATGCAAATCTATGTTTTAAAAGAGGTTACTTTGATATTTTTTTCACTGTTATAAAAGTTTACAAATCGTGTTTCTGCAACTAGCAAAATGAAGTCAATTAAATGAAAAATCATGTTATCAAATATCACTTTTATATGTTTTGTAATTGTTGGGAAAAATCAAGATCCCCGCCACGTAAATTTCCAGTGCGTCGCCTTAAAGACTTGTCTTCGGCATTGCCTTTGACCAGTCGTCATCACTTATCACTGTACGGTACAGGAGACTCTGTAAAGACTAGGTAAAAGCAGCTGTTGACAAAACCAAAAATCCGTTAAAAAGGTCAACATCAGCTTAAAAATATCTATCTACTGCTGGACCAGGTCTCCACATGTGGATAAAAGCATACCCCATGTATAGTCAACCATGAAATTGCTTTAGCACTTTTGACAAAAACTTCCATTACAATAAAATTTCGTTAAGGCTCATTGTCAATAATGACAACGTATCTGACACTTGGTCTTTTAAACAAAAATAGAACTTGTTGTTTTATTATATGCAAACAAAATTCACTTCTAAGGTGGTAAAGCAATTTCATTGTCGACTATACAACATAATTTACCACCCTGATCCAATGTGATTTGGTGGCTGTAAACAAATGCCATTCTCCAATAACAGTCAGATTCTAACTGCCACTATAATGTCCAGTGCTACAAATTCTGTAACATGTTTTCATTTTATCTCTCATTGATTCCAGATGCCTTGCTGGCGGACCTACAGAACTCGATCAACCCTGGCGCCCGCGTCGGCAGCCCCGGTGGCCGGACCGGCTCGCCTGGCGGGCGCACCGTGTCTCCGGGCCGGACGGTGTCACCGGGTCGAGGCGCGTCCCCGGGACGGCTAAGCTCGCCGGGCGGTAGCCTCTCCTCACCCACCTCGACCGGCTATGGGTCCATTAACGGCTCTAGGAATATAAGCACAGACTACAATAAACCTAGTTCGGTAAGCAGATATCAATGTTAGACTAAAATGACGCAGTCCTGGCTTTTCTTTCACTCGGACGTAGTAACACATGGAAATATTAGGTCATACCTGCCTAGGGTTGCCAACCATACTTTAAAATAACGTATTCCCATACTTTATTTTTTATTTTTTTTATTTATATAAAATACTTTATTTCCGACTAATGCGTGCGTTTGAACGAAATATTTCTGTTGGCTTAATTTCTGAACTACTGAATGATACTCAGTCTCCGGTGAAGTGAAACGAAACGCAACGCTTAAATAACTTTGGAAAATACTTTATTTTTTCTTCAAATCCTTTTTTTTATACTAGTTAGTGATAGATTTACTTTAATTTCCTGAAAAATAGGTGGCAACCCTATACCTGCCTAAGTAAAGTGATTACTATGCTAATCTTCTGTAGCTTGATGTTGTGGTATGTGGTCTCCACTTGTTTACGGCAACAGCGCAATAGAATCTTAACATCTTAAAGTACATAAAAGCTGGAGTTCTTTTTCATAAAAGGGAAAGGACAACTACAAACTTACATTGAGCATGGTGGGTCATCATGGCCTGGGTGCCTATTGTGGGGTTTGTTTACTATCCGTATTCATTCGATTACGTTTACGAAAACGAAAATTAGTATGGCATTGAAGCAGCGCCTCTTGGCGGCATACGAGAAGAGCTAATTTTTTTCCATACAAATACTCGTTTTTATAACGTGATCGAATGGCGAATGAAACTCGCACTAGGCACCCTGACCTCCCAATGTATACGCCTGCACATCACCTATCCAAAACTGTCACATTTCTTCAATACATTTTCAACCATATTATTAAGATGTTTTGGTTTTATTTATATAATTTTTAACGCAAATTTTGTTGCGAACAAATTACAAAAACACAATTATGTTGAAAAAATTTCCACGAGCAGGATTTGAACCTGCACCCTTCTGACATACCGGGTCAGGTGCTCTCCCAATTGTGCTATCGTGGTTCTAACCAGCCCGCCGAAATTATTTAACACTATTTACTTTTTTACTCTGAAAGCCAAAGGCGCCCATTCAATGTCAACAACTACCGTCAGTAACATCCGATCATGATATTTGTGTTTCTTTTTCTTCATATTATTAAGGCAATATTATTAAGTTCAAAGTCTATTGAGAAATATTTACAGTTTGTGGTAGGTTGATGAACAGGCGTGTGTACATGTAGGACGGCTTGCACCCAGCAGGGAACGTTTATAAAATGACGATGATGGCAAAGCTCCTCCATGAGCTCGAGATAATTGATCACCCATTGGGAGACCGAGCATAGCGAAAGTCGCTTGACTTTCACGATCGTACCGGATAGGCTAGCGTGATAGGCAATAAGTACAGATTGCTTCAGGTACCATGCCAATAATGGTACAGGTACCAAGTTTTACATCTACTTGGTATTATGTTATGTGGCATCGTAGACATCACAGTTAGAGTAGGGAATTTGTAAGTGCCTTGGATTTTACGTAATCCAATGTTCTAGGATTACGTCACATGCTGTATTAATTAAGCAAACATTGACTGTCCATAATACATGGAAATTACTATTACAAATAAATACGATGTATCAATAAACAGAAAACTTTTCAGAAATCCTTGAGCTATTTATGATTTATTGTTACAACCTATAGACCTATAGACTGTATCATATATTTGATGGTAAACATTAGAAAATTATAAAAGTACAATAAAATCGTTGTTTTGGAAGAATTTTTTGCCAAGCTTTCAGTGCGCTGTAGCGCCACCTTACGTATTTCTCAAGAACTTTGCAGGGAAATCTCGAGACTGCAGTACTTTGGAAATTTTCCAAGATTCCCCCTGCCTTCACTAGGTGTCACTACTATGACAGCATTTCATGCTTCAGACTTTCTGTAAAGTCCTATTGTATATGCAAATAATGTTATGATTATGATAGAGAAAATTTACTGAGTCAATTATTGAATACACAAGTTTTTATGGACAGATTTAACTGTACTCATGAAAGACATTAATTAAATATAGCGTTTTCGGGTTAGTTCATCCAAGTTAAGCATCTTCTCAATATTATGTTACTAGATGGGTGGCCAACCTAAAATTCCTCTAGTTCCTCCTTGCTTTAAAAGGCACGTTAAACAACAAACACGTTTGGTCTCTTGATATTACGACAGCAGACGAAAATCCAATAAATTTTGGCGTGGTGGGTTATTGACTGGTCTCCCCCTTGCTGAGTTTCTTGCCGGTTCTTCTCAGTACAAGATCTCCCGCCCAGAGTAGACTTACGAACCGATGGCATAGTGACATTCACAAGAGCTACTTGTAGCCTAAACTGAGTAAATGATTTTTGAATTTAATTTTTTTTATTTTATTTTTGCTACTGTTTTGTAGGAAGGCCTTACTATTAGGTCTTGTAGCAGTATTATTGCAATGTTATTATAATTATAGAAACGAGACGCATTCGCACAGGCCGGCACATACGTCATTGGACTACCACAAATTGTCAAACTTCCTCAATAGACTATCAACTTTATGTGTATGGCATATGGTTGAACATTGATTGAAGTGTGTGAATTATGTGTGCAGGTCTGCACATTCGCTGCTATACGCGTTTCGTTTTCATAACCGCAATAAAACTGCTACAATACTGCTTTATGAGCTCATGCTGATTAATCACCAGAGCCCACCAGTGGGACGCTTATAGACAGATGATGATCAATCAATACCATCATCATCATCATCATCTCCTCCACCAGCTCATTTTATGTCCCCACTGCTGGGGCACGAGCCTTCCCTATGGATGGATAGGGAAAACGGCCAGTAAACCACCACTTGTGTGGTTATAAAAGGATCACAAAATCATTGACCGAATATTATTTTCATTGCGGACATGAAAACAAAACACAAGTGTTCTTTGTGACTCTGCCTCCATTCATTCGCCACTAAATTTAGACGCGGCCGTTGATGCAGAGTTGATTGTTTCATCCTTGTCCAATTTTGTTAATTGTGTTAACTTGTTAATGCCTACAGTTTCAAAATGAAAAGTAATTGAATAGTGTGTATTTAAAGTTTATACCTATCATCTTATACATTCCTTATTATTAGGGTACTAGCGATCATCTAAGATTCTAAGACATTTTTAAATCCTTTCTTAGTATCTTATATAAGCTAAGAAATGGCTATAATATTTAATTAATACAAGTAAAAACTTACTGCTGTACTCAGAGACGACTATTAAGTTTTAATGACAATTAAGTCTCTTGCTGTCACTTTCTTATGTATAGTGCCAAATAGAGAAGGAAAGACATTTAATTGTCATTAAACTTAATTGACGTCTCTGAATACGGCAGTTAGTGCCTAGTGTGAGTTTTCATTATCTATGCGTTACCGTTAATGAAAACGAGAATTTCTATGACACAGACAAAGACAATTGGACATGCAGCGCCTCTTGTGACAAACGAAAAAAACTAGAGTTGCAATACAATATGCCATACAATTTCACTTGATCAAATGGGCCATTATTTTATTTAGGGTACAAAAATCGGTCCACTTCGAACAAAAACGATTTTGTCAAAAAAATAGGTAAATACAAAAACAAAACAGCTATTGGTAGGTACCGATTAAAATAACTGTACCAGAAAAACATATAAATTAATGTAAAATATTATATTTCTTTGCAAATTACGGTAACTCAGTTGTTTTTTTAGGCAACGCAGTTGTTTTTCCTATAAAAATTGGCTGTCCTTCTGTGCGAGTCACCTCACATAAACTTAAATTGCTTTAAAAATGTTCACGACATCAATATTTTTGAAAGTTTTAGGTTATACGTAATTGTTTGAACTTTACTAGGACGCCAATAGGTATGATTTTACCACAACAGTTTAAAAATAATAAAATATTTCTCGCCGTGTCCCCGTTGCAAAGCAAAATGACACGTACCCAGTGTTACCATAGGAAAGTGACCCTTAAATAAAGCTTTTTAGACATCTTTACTCCTAATATCCTTTGATCGGTCATGAATTGATATTGGCGCGCGGGAGGGTGGCGGGGCGGTGCAACTGACCAAGCCAGTCGCTCGAGAGTCTCATCGTTCGGGGTGCGTGTGTTTATTGTGAGACCATTGAGTTACCGGCGACAGACGGTGAGTTTTCTAGATATTATTAATTTTATTCAATGCAAAATATGTAATAATTAGTCAATATTGTGGTTGCATCATAATTGATTTAGAATATGTATCCATTTAAGTACTAAGTTTGAATAAGTTTAAGTTTTACAACTGCGTTACCACTACACTGCGTTACTACCAGAAGTAACGCAGTTGTATTTTTATTAACACAGTGGTTTTCCGTATACTTTTCACACATTCATTACACATTTTATGGCAGAAATATCACATGTAAGTATTGTTTTTTTTATAGAAAAATGACTTCGAACAAAATGACTTTAACACAGGCTGAAAAACAACGGCAATATATGCAAAAGTTAAAAGAAAATGTAGTGAAGAATGCCGAAGCCAAAAGAAAAAATCTGGAACGCTATCATGCTACAAAAAAACTCGTAAAAGACATGACAGAGAGGGAACATAGATCTACTAAATGCAAATGGAAGATCGCAAACAAGAAACGTCGAGAGCGTCAAAAAGCAGCACAGGCCATTTTGGTTGAGACCCAGTTTCTACACCACGTTCCACCACCACAGCTCTGAAAAAGATAAATCTTACTCTTACCTGGGCGTCGCACAAAGTGATGTCGATGAGGAAGGAGAGATTTAAATTATGTTTTTTAAATCAGCCGATGATTCTGGGAAAAGGTTCAAAGTTATGGAGAAAGATGTTTCTTACGAACCGTCCGAAGTCCAAAATAATGAAGAAGGGAAAACGAGTGGTACAACAAATTTAATGCGCCATTAAATATTTTTGAAAAATGAGACTAAACATTTTTGAAAAATATGTTATTAAAAAGTTGATGTTTCAAAGATTTTTTTTACATGTTTAAGAAGAGTTTTGTTAATTTTTGTTTGATTTTTAAGACTATGATTGTTTTCTCATGTTTTTATTAGTTTAAACTTGAAGAAAGTACAAAATGCTGTGATTAAGATACCACTGTGTTACTTATTTTACCACTGTGTTACTTTTTGTCCCTCTTTTTCTGATAGCATTTAGTCTCATAAAGCTAATCAATATTGATTAAGAACTTTAAATTTAAAGATAAATCTGTTATTTAACTTGTTTGTAGCTATTCCTTATGCCATCAGCATAAAATAATTACTATTTATTCCTATTTTCGAAATGTCTTTCATTTTAGTTTAATGTTTGGTAACACAGTGGCAAACTGAATTAAAAAAGAAATCATTAGACTAAGACTTTTTGTGATTTAACTTTATAAGGTTATCCTATACTGTCGTTAGTTTTTTTCATTACAATATATTATGTAACTAAGCCACAAATCTTACACTACACACACGACTTTTTAACATTTCGGTTTCTATCTGCAACATACAAGTCTAAACAACTATCACAAAAAAAATTACAAAATATTGTTCAATATAAAAATATGTCATTAAAAGTGCGCTACAACTGGGATACCGTATCTTTTGATATTTTTCAAAGGTATAACAGTCTAAACTATACCCATATAAGCACAATGTGTAACTCGTTATATTATGATCATGCGATATATTATGTTTTCAATAATGGATGACATCGCATCGGAAATAGATAGAGTATCTGTCTCAGAATCCTTGAGCTGTGAAGTTGAAGACTGTTACAATCTCATATCTGACCCTTCGAAATCTTTCAATATTATAACACAAAATATTCGCAGTATATCGCAAAATTTTGACAGTTTACTGATAATGTTAAGGAGGTTACGTTTGGCCTGTGATATAATTGTACTAACGGAGTGTTGGTTGTCATGCTGTCCTGTGATCCCTAATTTAGATGGTTACAATAAATTTTCATCACAAACGTTACTCAATCAGAATGATGGTGTATTAGTGTACATTAAAGCAAACATGAGTGTAGTCGTATATGAACAAACTTGTCAATACTATAACTGTCTTATTATAAAGATAGGCACTGAAACTGTAGTGATAGCCGTATATAGATCTCCTTCTAACAAAAATATTGATAATTTCATTCAAGGTTTAAGTAATATTCTAACTGATCTTTGTTCTTTTAAAAATATATGTGTAATTGGCGATATTAATATAAATATAGGGCCGGATGAACCTTCGATTGGTCAAATGGACTACTTAAATCTATGCTCATTTCATGGACTTTTACCAGCACATGTTCTCCCTACGAGACAGAAATCGTGCATTGATCACGTTATTTTAAAAACTAACTTACCTGCTCTTACCCTAGTAATCCACTGTTACTGATCACCAGGCTGTTTTATTAAGTCTTAAATGTAAGCAAAGCAGAAACTATGCACAAGTCTCCTTTAAAAAGATTAACAACGAAGGGCTCATCTCTGAACTCTCTAGAATCAACTGGGAACCTATCTATAATACAGGAAATGCCAACAGTTCTATGAATTATTTTATTAACTCGATTCAACGTGCCATAGAAAACAATTCTGTTATGATAAAGTTATCGAGACTAAATAAAATCATCAAGCCATGGATAACGCCTGGATTAATACGTTGCATGCGCCATCGAGATAAACTACATAAAAGTGTACGACAATCACCTGAAAATGAAAGTCTTAAGCTAACTTATACTAGATACAGAAACTTTTGCAATAATTTAATTAAAAAAGTTAAACGAAACTATGATAAAAACTTATTTGAGACAGCCGGTAACAATAATAAAAAGATTTGGGACGCTATAAAAAACATTACTTACACAAATAAAAAGAAATCTACTGCGACAGAACTATTAAATTCTGATAATCCTACAAAAACGATCGACGATGTTAATGAATTCTTTGTTTTGGTAGCAAGACGTTGGCTGATAGGACGGTAAGATGTGACAATCCACTTCATTTAAATAATTTTTATGACCAACAAATTAGAACACTAAAATCATTTGTGTTGTTGGACACTGACGAATCGGAAGTAGCACGTTTAATTCTAAACTTAAAAGATAACTGTGCCGTTGGATGGGATGCAATTCCTAATTACCTACTTAAGCAAAATATTCACCTTTTTGTCCCCATTTTAACACATATTTTTAATCTGTGTCTGATCGAAGGGACTTTTCCGTCAGTTTTGAAAAGGTCTATTGTACTGCCTATTCATAAGCAGGGTGACCGGGACAGTGTCGCTAATTACAGACCGATATCCATACTCCCCTCGATCTCTAAGCTCTTGGAACGCATCATAAATAATAGATTGGTAAAATATATGGAAAAAAATAAACTTTTTTCGTCCAACCAGTTTGGTTTCAGAAGCGGGAAATCAACCTGTGATGCAGTACATGAGCTTGTTGACTATGTAGTAAGGAGTATGGACAAAGGGAAAAAAACAATTGGCGTATTTATGGACTTAGCCAAAGCTTTTGATACGGTGTCGGTGCCCCTGCTTCTCAATAAACTTGAAGGATTTGGTGTTAGAGTAAAACAGTTAAAACTATTTGAGGATTACCTTTCAAATCGCTTTCAATGTGTTAAAATAGACAATAATGTTAGTAATGACCTACCGATCACATATGGTGTTCCGCAAGGCAGTATCCTAGGCCCGAGTCTATTTCTCGCATATTTAAACGATATCTGTGACTTAGACTTAAACGGCGGAAAAATAATTTCCTATGCTGATGATACTGTGCTTTTGTTCTCAGCCGAAACGTGGGAAGAAGTTTATAGAAACGCCCAGTGTGGTTTTAACAAAGTCAGCCACTGGTTACAGAAAATATTCTTACGCTAAACGCAGATAAAACGCACTATATGATTTTCTCAATGCGTAATACCAGTCCACCACCCGTGTCTTGCAACTTGATTGCACACAACTGCTGTAATAATATGTTATGTAACTGTCCCCATATAGCTGAAGCAGAATCGCTAAAATATCTTGGCATAGTTATTGACAACAACCTCTCTTTTAGACCGCATATAGAGCTACTAACATCAAGATTAAGGAAATTAATATATATTTTTAAAAATTTAAGGCATGTTGCAGCATCTAAAATAATTAAACAAGTGTACTTGGCACTCTGTCAGTCGGTATTGGGATATTGCATTACTGTCTGGGGAGGTGCTCCAAAGACCTCTATGAAATCCCTAGAAATAGCACAACGAGCCATCCTCAAAGTAGGCACTTTCCGCCCCTTTTTGTTCCCCACTCACCTACTGTATCAGACTTCCGAAGTCCTCTCAGTCCGTAAATTATTCATATTGCTCACTATCATTAAACAACACTCTAACATAAAAATTGAAAATATTCCTAAAAACACCAGACGTCGCAGAGCTATTAGTTACATTGACACACCAAAGTTTAAACATAAATATGTACATAAGCATTTTTGCTTCCTAGGTCCCCATCTTTATAATAAAATTAATAAAATTATCAATATCCAGACATTAAACAAGAGACAGTGTAAACAAAAAGTAGTAGATTACATTCATAACCTGACATACGACGAAACCGAGAACTTATTTAATATTATTCAATAGTTTTTTTTTTTTTTTCTTTTTTTCCACACATCCTCCCACACACACACTCATACATTTTCATTTCACACACAGGGAGGTCATACCACACGTAAATTATAATTTTGATAAGAGTGCTTTACCTTTCGGTCCATCTAGTCCACTCTATCAAAATGTCCACCGTATCAAAATGTCCATTGTATCATAAAGTCCACAGTGTCAAAATGCCCAGTCTTACAACATGTCCACAGTGTCAAAATGCCCAGTCTTACAACATGTCCACAGTGTCAAAATGCCCAGTTTTACAAAATAAAATAAATAAATAAAATGTCAACAGTGTTATGTCTACGAGTTCGATATTTTTAAATTCAAACAAATGAACGCTGACAAAACAAATGAAAGACGGCAAAACAAAAGACTATCAGAAAGTGATCGATCATCCAAAGTGCTTGAAAAAAATGGTGCAAGCGATTTTCAGAACGACTTTGTCATTTTTTCAAACTTGTGACTTTTCTAACTCGTCTCTTTCTTAAATCGTCATTTACTAACCCGGCCATTTCCCAAAGCGACCACTTTTCTGATACCAGTGAAAATTGTTGAAAACAAATGAATATCGTTAAAAACAAATGAATATCGTTAAAAACAAACGAAAATATTTTCAATATTTAAAATAAACAAACTCATCTTTATGTCTAAAATACCGATTTACGGATAATCTTTTTCTTTCTTCGTCTTTCGGTTACAAAGTTCTTAGAAACCCCCGGAAAGCGTATTTTTAAGCTATGTTTTTCTGAGACAAAAAGGTTTTTACTGGACAATCCAAACTCCTTAAGTCACGTACAAAGAGGATAAATTATTATTTTATCGTAATGACGCATGTCATAGGTATTTCATTGACATTAACTAGATTTCCATATTAAGTAATTACAATAGAATTGCAATAATATTTATTACCTACTTTGGCATGGCGTGTTTTAAAATTATTGAAAACCAAAAAGGGGGCGAAACGCTGCTTCGTTGCGGCTTTAAGTACAACTTACACCGAAAAAATCGCGACGATTCCACATTATGGAGATGTGTGAATAGAGATTCATGTTTGGCTACTATAACAGTAGATGCAAGAAAAGTGAAGGTGCTACGTGAAAAAAGTCACGGATGTAGTGCAAATATAATTAAATGTGAAGTGGCCGAGGTTCTCGCATTGTGTAAAAAAATGGTCTGTCAAAACTTAGCACCGATTCAAAAAATATTCGAGGATATGTTTGAACCGCTGAGAAAGAAGGGGCGCAATTATATACGAGAAATACCGCCATTCGAGTCAGTAAAGAATACTCTGTATAGAATACGCAAACGTTTTTGTCAATCAGATAAGCTACGATTCGAAAATTTAGAAGACGTACAGATATCAAAAACATTTGCTAATAATTTTTTTGTGCTCGAAGATGGTACAACTAACAAAATTTTGATATTTTCTTCTCTTCTTTGCCGTAAAATTATTAAAAATGCCAATAACAAATCTTTCTATGGAGATGGCACATTCAAAGCGTGCCCGAAGCCATTTTTTCAGTTATTTTCAGTTCACTTAGATATAAAATCTTCAGAAAAGTCCATAAATGTCTTCCCTGTAATTTACGGTTTACTACCATCGAAGACTGAAGAAACATACACTCGATTTTTTATTTTGCTAAAAGAAAAATTACATTTAAACATAAATACTTATAAATGTGACTATGAAAGGGCGCAAATAAATGCTGTTCGAAATGTGTTTCCGAATGCAAGCATTTCAGGCTGTTTTCATCACTACAATGAGGCGATAATTAAAAAAAGCAGAGAATTGGGTTTAGATGATACCAGAGAAGGAAGAAATATTACAAATTTGTGTTCCCTATTGCCGCTTCTCCCAACAAATTACATACAAGAAGGTTGGTCATCAATAGTACAAATTGCACCGGAGATATCGGAAATGAACAATTTCAAAGCATATTTTAATAGGCAGTGGTATCCTTTATTAACTGACATAGTATCTTCTGCATATGATGACCACCGTACAACTAACTCGCTTGAGGGTTGGCACAGAAGGCTAAACTCGAGAATATCAAAATCTCCCAATTTATTTTACTTTATTAAATGTTTGTTACACGAATCTGTACACTACGATTATAAAATTAAATACATTTTGTTTAATCCGCCGAAAAAAAATAGGCGAATCAGAGATATATATTTCGACAAAACATATAAGAGATATTTAACCAAGCTACAGTCAGAAGTTTTGTTACCCTTACAGTTCTTAAGGAAAATTATCTATTTAAGACTGAAATGTTAAGTTTATGTCATCTTGCGTTAATCAGGGTCGCATCCCAGAATCAAACAGGGTATCGCTATCTCTTGTACTATACCTACTTGTTTTTTGTAAAATCAATCTCCGATAGTCTTTTATTTGTTAAAAAGTTAAGTGTAAAATGAGTAAGGTTCTTGTGTTAATTTTGAATCCTTAAGGTTAAGTGTAAAATGAGTAAGGTTCTTGTGTTAATTTTGAATCCTTAAGGTTAAGTGTAAAATGAGTAATGTTCTTGTGTTAATTTTGAGTCGTTTAAGTTAATAAATGTTTCTTAAATGTTGCATGTTTAATGTTTTTTTTTGTATAAACGAATAACAAATTTTGATAGAGTAAACGTTCCCTTCGGTCGGATACAGTGGACAATTTGATACAGTGGTCTTTTTGATACAGTGGTCTTTTTGACTAACAGGACATCTTGAAGTGGTCATTATGATACAATGGACATTTTGATACGGTGGACATTTTGATAGAGTGGACTAGATGGACCGAAAGGGTGCTTTAGCCTACCTTACCAGAGAGTGTATTTAATTAATGTTGGAATTTTTATAACCTGCTAATAACTGGAAGAGTACTGTTTGTCTGAAAAACAGATAATTATATTATCTAGTTCAGACACAGACGTATTTATTGTCAAAGTTAGTTGTAAGTAAAATATTGTCATTGATTTGTTGTAATTTTGTAAGCACTAGAAAAAAAAAAAAGTTTATTGTGATATGTTTCCGAACTGAACTAAATGTTCCAAACATTAAAACTTAATTTTGTAAGAAAGTAACGCAGTTGTAATTTTTCCTCATCATTTCTTGAACAAACGTAAATAAATATAAGACTTAGCAAGAAAACATCGCTGCAAATGTCTATAATGTTTACTATAGATAATAGTGAACATGAATAGACATTAAACGGTACAAAATACTAACATAATTAAAAAAAAAATTAACTGCGAACTTAGTCCAAATTGGTTTCTAAATAAAATAATGGCCCAAATGGCAAATAAAACTAGCACCAGGCGTTCAGTAAAGTAGTTTTAAAGATCAGTATAATAATGCGTTATTAACACTTAATAACTTTCCTATTAACCTGTCTATAATTATTTTAATACGTTTACAATTATAATTAACTAATGGCCGCTCGCGGTTTCACCCGCGTGGTTCCCGGTTTCACCCGCGTGGTTCTCGTTCCATATCCCGTATCCTATGTGTTATTCCCGGTTATAAACTATCTGTATGCCGAATTTCATCCAAATCCATTCAGTAGTTTTTACGTGAAAGAGTAACAAACATCCAAACAAACTTTCGCGTTTTTTAAAGCGCTTTTTTAAAGCGGTGGAGTTTCTTGCACCCATTACTTCTCCACAGCTAAAAAATAAACGTCCTGAAAGGGTAGTAGGTAAAAAAAGGTTCGGACTATTCAAAAGCACTTTTTTAAGTTAATCTGAATTAAAAAAAAACGACGGGTTGCACTCCGGGAGTTCCGGCAGAGGTGAAAACTTGAATATTAACGTTGTGCATTTTTGATATTTTTGAATGGTTAGGGAATAATTTTGCACGAATTGCATCAATTATCAGTATAAAAGTACTATCATTTATGTGGTAAAATACAATATTTATTTATTGCGCTATCGTACACAAACATGTTAATTTATATTACATTAAAAAGCACTCGAACATTCGCGCAAGCGCCCTGCGCCGCCTAAACGAAACAGCAGGCATACATTTTCGCCGCGCCGTAGAAAGAGAGGGGGATACTTCCTCTCCTACGCCGCGCCGGCTGTCATCCGTCTTACGAATTTTCGATCAGACCACGTGTCCTGACGCGAATTTAACATGTTTTACCCATTACAAAAAAAGTGTACAACGCCGCTAAAGAAGTTTTCACTTCAAATATGACTTTGACTTTGACTATAAAGATAATAATGCTCCCTTGTGTTAGGTATGGGTTGACGTCAGTACTGTATCTAATAGAACTATGGGGATTGAACCCACGATGTCTTGTATTCAACCCCGAGCATCCGTCCGTTCGACTAGGGCATACGCTTTAAGTAAACAGTAGTATGATGGAACACGCTAAATGTGTCTGCCAATGATAAACGAGCCGTGTCCAGCCAGCGGTGATGCTGCCATGATTTAGGGCGCTTTCACGGCCGGCCTTCGACTGCTGCGCCCGTGCCAACAATTACTGGTCACAAGTGTTTTACAGCAAATAGCATGGCTTTTTTACTTACGGTATTGTTCTTGTTGGGCCCAAGGTTAAATTTGTTTCATACAATGTTATTTTTAGACTATACGAAACCTGAAAACCGTTTGTTTAGAATCAGTAATAGAATCGATTTCAATATTTTTTATACCATGTTACATTTTGACCAAATAATATTTACAAAATCTCAAATAAAGTATACCCTACTAAAAAACACAACGAGACAGCACAAAAAGCTTGTAACTTCGTGAGTTTTCAAGATATTATTTTAATTTTTTTTTACTGATTCTTTAAATGAAAATATTTGACCCGTGTTTCGATTTTCAAGGTTGTATAAAACATAGTTGTGTTGACATTGCGAGAAGATGCAGTTCGATTCTGCACAAAACTCTATTCAACTAAATTCATTGTAAATGACGGGCTATATAGGTAGTAAAGTTGACTGCAATTTCCCGACAATAACTATCTCGTTACAAAAATAGGCAATAGGAACTTTTTGTAACTAAAAGAATTAATTTTGAGTTAAATACATTTATCTTGAGATCTCAAGTAAAAAAAAAATGTATTATATAATTTTTTCATAAACATAAAATATATCTCTCTAAATAAAATAGGTGTTATATTTTTAATACTATCAATTTAAGTAAATTAATTTAATACGGTTACTTAACAATAATGATTGTCAATTTTACCGAAACAGACACACAAACACTGTACGTGCGCTAGTTTTTACCTATACCTACTTATGTTTTATTACCGAAAACTCAAAATCAATTTACTATTGTTGTTCACAGCCCACATACCAGAACACAAACTCTATAGAGAGAACGATACCAGTGAAGACGTACACCGGCAGCCAGACGAGTTACGGTGGCCACACGCCCTCCTACAACACCGGACAGTCCGGCTACGGCCGGACGACCGGACGCGGCAACCTGTCCGAGCTGGACACGCTGCTCGACGACTTGAGCAACGCCCGGTACGGCAACTATACGGACAAAGCGGCGTACAACGAAAGGACAGGTAAGTGTTCTTTTAAACTTTTGATCGCCACAGTCCGTTAAAATCGACAAGCGACAGCGTGTCCGGTACGCCAGCGACGACGGCGTAATCGACGACACTTATAGTTTTTTTTATTAGCCTCGTTTGTGTCCTGCTGCTGGAAAGGCCTCCCCTCTGCGACTCCACTCTTCTCTATCATCGGCCACCACCACAACTTGCGGTTTATGGTTACAAGAACACAAAATAAAGATACCTCTATTCCTCCGAATCCCTATTCCTTTTGCAAGTTTTCACTCTGAATTTAATGCTTGGCGACGTTTTTAGGACGCTAAAGGTTTAATAGTAGCTTTTAATATATTGTATTTTTATTGTAACTTTTTATTTAGTAACTAGCTTTGTTCCGCGAAGAAATTAAATATTTTAAAAGTCTTTGTAAGGCGAAGAGGTAAGATAGATAGATAACACACTTAACAAATAACAAAAAAAAAATACAAAGGTGGGCAATGGTGGTAATCTCTTCCAGACAACCATTAGGGCAAAGGACTACTGAGCGGAAAATGAGAGGTAGTTAGACAACAAGCAAAATTATAAAGACCCATTTACATTGAATAACAAAAAGATAAGCTGTAGCCTTATAATATTTACGGGCTGTTCACTTTTTTTGGTGCAGAAGATCGCGTCTCTCCATTGCTCCGTTTGGAAGCTCTATGAAGTAAGGACAAACATATGTTGGATAAAAACAACTATTAATGGTTTATACAAAACAAGAAAGGTAATAGTAATAGATTACATATTATATCTTCCCACATAATTGTAAAGACACCATCTTAATAACGTCACACTCGTAACGGTCATCTGGCTAGATTAATAATTAGTGATGGTGGGCCCGAAATGGCCGCTGGCACTTGCGGGCTCGAGTCTGAGTCATTAAATCTTCATTACGGCACAGCTTTTTATTTGGAGAGAGTTTACTGATTGGCTTAGGAGGCATTTTCAGCGTCACCGGACTTTACGGCACAGCATATTCAGATAAACAGCTTTTATTTTCAGACATTATGATTTCTTTTCCTAAATTCATTTTCGTTATATTATGCTTATCTATATTAATATTATAAAGCTGAAGAGTTTGTTTGTTTGAACGCGCTAATCTCAGGAACTACTGGTACGAATTGAAAAAATCTTTTTGTGTTGGATAAGTCCATTCATCACGCTGCGACCAATAAGAGCGAAGCATTAGTGAAAAATGTTGCAAAAACGGGAACAAGAGCCTAAAAAATTAAAAATGCTGCCGAAAGTCACTATTCTACGCGGACGAAGTCGCGAGCACAGCTAGTCAATTTTTATGCAAGCAATGTCAGTGGAACAGCTCACTCATCTTATTAATTTAGTAGTAGACAACTTATGTGTAAAATAATAAAAAAAACCGTACAATTTATAGTTCAGTAATGCTCTTCTCATGAAATGATATGAAAAGTTGCAATGGAACGTTAGTAACTGTGGTATTTTCATTGTTCATTTTGTATTGACAACGCTATGATATTTATGATAGCTAGTTTCTCAGTAGTTGATGATTCCGTATGAAATGCGCTTATCACACACTTACCGTCTAGGAAGTGAAAGTCAAGCCGTTTACCGCTGTGAAGTAAAAATACATATTATGACAAAAAATGTAAACCGCTTGTTACTCTTCTATAATTGATAGTGCCACTTCATTCAGTCTTTATATCATAGAGATTTATACTCTATTTAAAATAAAATAAATAACTTTTAAAAATGTACAATATGAAGTTTATTAAATGCTTATTAACTTTCGAAACAGTGCGCTGAAAAGCGTAGACGTGACGTAAAAATGTTATGATGAATGTTGTTTTAGTGTCATAAGATCTAAGACTAATAGTTGAATGTTAGTGTTGGCATGGATTCTAATTTCTTACACCATCATCCGACCTCGCGGAAATAGAGCGAAGCAAATGCACCTACTCTGATAGTTCCACTTGAAAACTGCGCTGGTGCCATTAATTTGGTTTTGATCAGATTTTGGTGATGAAGATTTCATTTTGATAAATATCGTATGTAGCATTGCCAACTGTGGCTGTATATTTTCTTATAATTCCTATATCTGTAGAGTTAAGGAAGAGGATAAGTTAATATATTTCTAAGGTCGATGGGCAGATAAGGATCCGGTATCTTTACATCTCTAAGATGTTTTTTTTAATAGATGCACCTTATAGTACCCATCCTTTTATACTTACTGAACCAATTCTAAAAACTCTTATCATGATCGAAAGTTACAGTTTATTACTTTAAAACAACACATTCTTCTGGAAATTCACAATAGACTGAATTTTAAGCGAGCGTAACCGCTGGCGGAAGTTCCTCACACCGTTTAAAACATCTTTCAAAAATATAAATCACTCGTCAGTAAATCTAAACTTATAAACTCCTCAACAACATTTGGCACAAACTGCTGACACTGAAATTTAGATATTTGACACTAATTCAAAGTCTCATTTATCAACACTGTACTTTAGGGAAATAGGTTTGACCTTACTGAATCTTTCGACGTTAATATTATAAGATGTATTTTGAAATTGTAACCGTGAAAATGACGCCGACTTCTGAAGATATGCACGGTCCTCCTGTCCTTAGTGCCTAGTGCGAGTTTCGTTCGCCATTCCATCACGTTAACGAAAACGAGAATTTGTATGGCGAAATTTTAACTCTTCTCGTATGTCGCCAGGAGGCGCTGCTTCAATGCCATATTAATTTTTGTTTTCGTAAATCGAATGCATACGGGTAGTAAACAAAACTCAAACTACCCTTAACTTTGAAAAAGAAATCTTGGCTTGTGCGCAGTACACAAGCCAAGATTTCTTTTATTGACCTTGTCTAAAGAAACTTTGGAAGCTGTTTCTGATATTAATAGTGTATTTATTATATGTATTAAAGTATAACTCATAGTATAAAAACGGGGCGGCCACTATATATTCAAACGGCATCATTACCAAGTTTTTTTAAAGTATCGGATATGAGCAACATGCGCATGCGCACATTTTTACCATTAATAATTACTGTAATAATAATGACCATGATAATTCATAAAGAAATATATATTTGTATGAAACAATGTTATGCACCGTAAACATCTTGTTTCAGAGACCGAGTTTTCCTGTCCTTCCTCTAGCACATCTGTTTCCCGCGCTGTCGTGTCCCGTTGACGCAATAATGCGCGTACGTGAACGAGCACGTGTTTACATCATTGACTCGAATTGTCTCCACAATCGCTCGCACTTGGCATTCGTTTTGAGTGTCAAGCCCAGACGCGTATGCTGCAAATCGTGGACGTTATTTAAGGACTTTACAGTTCGTTTATCTTACTATGTAACTCGTTATTGTATAGTTTTGGAATAGAATTATACACTACTTGTCTGGTATATTATAATTATTTGATAAACTGCATGGGCTCTGACTTTGTAAAATCAAAATGGAGCTTGCTGATGTATTAATTAGTGGCACAATTATATTTTAACAAAATCAGTTTCTTTTAAATAATACCTTTTTAGCCCTATCTTGATCTCGTATATTATGTTCTTGCTAATAGCTGTCCTTATATAAGCAAATATACTTTTACAGGGTTTAAAATAAAAAAGGTGTTTATTGTTTATTGTAATAAATAATTAAAATAAGTCCCGGTGTTTACCAAATCGTGGTAATCCCAATGACAGCCCACCTGTTCTACTCCCGCCGCGAAACGCGAATATAATCATTATTTTTGGCCCTGTTCCTAATTAGTGAAAACGCTTTTATTTTCAAACTCACACCTCGGGCCGTGAATTTGTTTTTGTATTAGTATAAACATGATTTTTACTGTCGTTTTCTTAGTTTCGTATATAACTTTTAATTTAAGACAACTTAATTTGATTTATGTTTATTTTACGTGTTTTTAGTGTTAAATTTTCCCTAAAATGTTTTTGATTCTAAAAGCATTTGGCGTAACGAAAGATTTAAAAATAAACTCGGTTAAACTATAAATAAAATGAAATGCTATTCTTTCTTAAGCGCATCCCTTGAAAACGTCAGAATGGATTTGGATGAAATTTTACCCGAAATATATTAGGTTTTTTTTTAAACCCGTACTAGGACACTTTTTACTTAAGGATAGAACCTAGGATACTTTTTATCGTGGTAACGGGTTCGTGTAAGATGTCATGACATGAGGCATTTGCTACTAATAGGACCAGTAACTTTAAATAATGAACAATTAATAAATGTCTTTACGATGCGTGCGACTACTCTTACTGAGACCCTGGATTTTGTAGTTTTTACGCTTTTTAACCAGCGTTGACTCGACACACAGACAGTCTAATCTGTAGCAGTCGCAAGAGAAAGTGGATCGATGTTCGATGCTTCTGTAAAACTAAAAAGGAGATCGCATCGAAGAGCTTCTGTAAAAAAAAGATCTTTGCTAAAGAAACCTGAAATTCAAATCAAGTCAATCAAAGCGTCAATTGAACTCTAATTTACTCTATAATATTGGAATTTAAAAAAAAATAAGTATGTTATTTGTTCGCAGTGACAGACGGATATGCGCGAACCAACGGCGCCACCAGTCCAGCATCTTCGAGGCCCACAGTGGACTCGCTGCTCGACCAGCTCAGCACCGACGTCACCAATGGGTACGTTGTTGGCTTGACCCTCACCATACCAATCACTTGTAATAATACATTATACATCAGCCTACAAAAGTTGCACGCCTGGACTCAAGTCTTCCCACGCGAACGGTAGCACTTGTCGAGATTGGTCCAAAATGTCAATTATGGCACGCTGGTTCAATGCGGGTTGTTGGTTGTTACAGCTGCTATCTAACGGCAACAACCGGGATGAACGGTTTAACGTCCCTTATGAAAGCACGGGTAAGAGCTCGAGTTATTATTAATTTGATCGCCTATCTGAAGCTGCAATTGCGAAAGTTGTTTAAGGCGACGCATCGCTAAACAATTAATCTAATACGGAGCGATTTCGCCCCGTACCATAAGAAAAACTGTTTTTTTTCTTTCCAATTAAAACTACAAATATGTTTAAAAAAATGAACTAGCATATTGAAGTGCGTGTTAAGACAAGAAAATTTAGATGCTTAATTCGGTCTGGTTTGCCTGTAAAATGCAAATCTATGTTTTAAAAGAGGTTACTTTGATATTTTTTCTCTGTTATAAAAATTGACAAATCGTGTTTCTGCAATTAAATGAAAAATCATGTCATCAAATATCACTTTCATATGTTTTGTAATTGTTGGGAAAAATCAAGATCCCCGCCACGTAAATTTCCAATGCGTCGCCTTAACTTGCTAAAATGTAAACCGAACGCCATTATGCATATTCATGAACGCTTTAAACACAAAAATCAGCCTGGTGTATAAGTTATTATTGTAAGTCTGTAAACTAATGAAAACATCTTGAAGCTCGCTTCAATGAAAACATAATTATTTAAAGCTGTCGAACAAGGTTGACGGATTTATACGGCTTATCTAATGCAACATTCCCCTGCAAGAAACAGGCGTGTGCAAAATGTACTGCTCCTGCTACGTCGGAAAAGTATTAAGAGCGTTTACGCCGCACACTAGCGCCACTAATGAAAAAAAAAAACATATCTAGTAATTAGAAAATCAAATTATGCTCAACAAACTATTTGAATGAAGTAATTTAGCATTTTTACATCACCTAATGAACACCTCACATGTTATGGTTTAGTTAAATAAGACGTTACGGCCACTTTTAAACAAAAATAAACAAAATAAACAAAGGTTTATTTGTGGTTAATGTTTGTATAAATAAAACAACTATCATCCCAATAGAGGCTATAGAAATTAGAATAATCTAATTCTTTAAAATATAAGTTTGTTGAATTTACCAATTCTCTAGGATTCGGGGATCCTGTAATACAGGTCTTTGAATCTCTGCACAAAGTAATATATTTGCGTAGTATCAAGCTACTGAATAAGGATCAAAATAGTATTATCATCACACTTACTTATTATGGTTTTCATTTTTAATATAAAAAATATAGCAACTAATATTTTTATGTTTAAAGAAGTCTGTATAATAACTAATTATTTAATTAACTAAACCTAAGTTGGCCATGGCTATCCCTCTAGATTGATTTCAAGGCGAGTCGTATTGAAGTTTTGGCGCCGCCTACTCATAATATATCTACCATATTGATGTGTGCTGCGTCTGAACGGCCTGACGGTAAAACATAGTCACTTTGAAACAATGAGATGTTATCTATGGGCGAGCACATTCTAAAATTATTGACTGCAGTTATTGCACCACTGTCTGTTAATAATATTTATATAATGATATTACATAGATTTTCCTTATATCTTATATATAAATCTTCTATGCGTGTGTATGAAATTGAACTCCTTCTAAACGGCTGGACCTATTTGGATGAAATTTTGTGTTCAAGTGGATTCGAGAATGGTTTAGATTTATAATTGGACCCGGTAGGTGGTGCTGCTATAGGGGTCCATCATGGGATACGGGTGTTCTTAAGCGGACGAATAATTTGTTTGTTTTGTTGTCATGGAAACTGTCAAAGCGATACGAAGTCCGCCGGTCAACTAGTGTTTTATATAAAATATAAATATGTTGGTCGATATCGCCATCGCACTTAATACGAGTTTAGCAAAACTTACGCTACATCTAAAGGATCTAGGGATCTTCAATATTGAAAATAGCAAAATCTCAATGAAATGAAATGAAACATAAATTATATTCAGAAAAGAGAAAAAATCAAAAAAAATTATATTACGTTGGACATTTATAATGTTTTAGTTATTTATATCGAGAATAATTTAACATAAATATACCAACCATAAAAAAATCCACATTTTGATGTTTCTTTGATAATCGCGTTAACAAGAACGACTTGTGGTCTACATTTTCATTGGCTTTCCTGCTGTAAAGTTATGAAACACCATCTTTCATTCAATAACGTCTTAACAGTATGTCGGTCGCGTGATTTTGTCACTAAAACTCCACCAACCCATAGTCCTGCCTACCTTGCGGCATGAACGAATGTCCAGTGACACATTCACTCCACTTCATAAAACTTTCATTTTGTCATTAGGACTATGAAGAAATTGTCAAGCTCAGTCCACCGACACACGACAGCTCTTCAATGACGCCATTGTAATCTCATCAATCATAGAGCGGGGTGGCCCGTAAACATTATCTTGCGCGTATGCCGCGTGCCGTGTGAAAACGCGTATTTTTGTAACGCTCGCCCACTTGTGAACTTGCTGCGTCAGAAACGCCCGTTGTTTGTAATATTCACCTAAGCTCGGAGTGACTACGAGTTACTCGGCAAATAGGATAGTTTGACCGTCGACCATTCTTATTCTAGTTATGAATATTTACACTTTATTTCTTTTAAATAACTGTAGGAAAATTAAATGTTAAGGAATAACGAGGAGTTGAAATTTAAACAACTTTTTAAATACATGGTAGAGAAATGAATCGCATTACAGTTTCATACCCTCTACGTGTGTTAGCTAGTTGCACGTAAAAACATTATTATACCAAACGTCATATTACGAATAAATGAGACCCTTGTATCATCATCATCATCATCTCAGCCAAAAGACGTCCACTGCTGGACAAAGGCCTCCCCCAAGATGGGGGGTATTTGCCATAATCACCACGCTTGGCAGGCGGGTTGGCGATCGCAGTAGGTTGAAAGTAACCTCAGAGAGATGCTGCTGTCCATCCTCTGGAATGGTCCCTTAGTCGCCTTTTACGACACCCACGGGTTGAGATGGGGTGGTGCAATTCTTTATCCCCGGCACCACACAGTATCAATCCTTGTATCAATCTCAACATAAAACTCTTTTATATTTTAATTATGATTTACGTACCTATTAATTTGATTTTATTAATATGTCTTATTATTATTTTGTGTCTTAGATCATTGAAGTATTTATATTTATCAAATAGCCTCAGTATATAGTTTGGAAACATCGTATGAACTAAGATAATTTTCCTACACAGTGTTTGTCCTCTAAGTGTCCCAGCAAAGTACGGATTCATGGCTAACATAACTGTAACTATAGCCGCCTACTATGACTACTACGATTGAAATATATATAATATAAATCTTTTCCTCGTATTATTATTTTAACGAAAATAGAGTCCCATTATTCTGAATGTAGCGTAATTCTTATATTGATTTACGTAATGATATGAATTTTATTTCCAGCTTTTATTTTTTGGCAAGTTTGTAATAACATTGTCTCAAAAGTGGAAAGATTGGAAAACATATTATGCTCATGTGTTGAATAATGGGCATGATGACGTTTCAGAATTCGCTCATGATGTAGTAAAATATTTTGTGGTACAAAGTTAATGTAGGTACGTATACATAATTTATCATGTACCTTGTGGGCCGGCAGGGTGAAGGTGACTGATACTGCGTTGTTTTTACGCTGCACCATTTGTCCTCGCGTCTGGACTCCTTTTCCACTTATAACATCAGGTGGAATGGAGTCATTTGCCGAGCTAGGTATAAAAAAATGTAGTAGAAATAGTACTTTTAGTTATTTTGTGCTGTGGTAGTATTAGCAAAGATAACATTTCTGTTTGTTGTTTTTCAAGATTCACGCTTCCATAGTCTATGGTCGACGCTATTTCGGATACGGAGCAAATAATCGTGTAATAGCAAACGCAGATTATAACATTTTGCATATCCTGCTTTTTTAAGAGTTGGATAGTTATGATCGAACGAACGTCACAGTATTGATTTATGTTTTCCGCTACAGATTATTTTTGTGCGGCGTCGGCTGTTATACTCTGGTTTTAGTTTCGCCGTAATAAATATCTATAATATTGTAGTTTATTTCCAGTACCTACAGGCCGTGTTGACAACATTGAATTTGCGTCAACTTTTAATAGAAGTTTGAACTGCTCTAGAGACGAGACACCTACTTATGCCCCAATGACGCAACGTTTATTTTCCCCAATGTGTAAACTGGAAACGCCTTGGCCTTCATCTCCACCTTATGGTTATTAATGAGAAGGCTAAAGATGAAAGCGCACTTTGCCTGAACTCTTTACCTTCTGAGGAACTGGCTTTTTTAATCTCTTACTTTTATTAGGTCCTTATGAAATTAACGTTTTGTATGAAGATTTTTTATAAAATTTTATTTTTCATACTAACGTTTTTTTAATTTTCTTAGCATCTATTTATGTAAACACTATAAAAATTGTAGAGTAGTGTGTTTGTTTTACTAGCAAAATATAGCAGACTTTAAAAAGAAAAAAAATCAAGTCCCTTTAAAGCTACAATGAAACAAAAAGACAATTCCGCGAACATAAAAAGTAGTCAATTAAAAAAAAAAAATGGACGATAAAGACACAAAATTAATAATCATTGTTATTACTGAAGCCTGTGACATAGTCCTCTAATTAAGGTGTATAATAATATTAACAATCGGTATTGACTTTTAGAACTTTTAGACCTTTTAATAAATGAGAAAAAAACGTCAATTTCATAGGTAGGGACCTAATATAAACATACTTAGATAGGATGGTGGTAGCTGGCCATGCAGTTCCTACCAACTACACTGAGCAGAATATATCCCCCGCTGGGAATCGATAGTTTAACCACAAAGCCTTTGAGGCAGCTAGAGATAAGTCAGCCAGTGGGGACACCCCGCTACACACGACTTTAAAGTTTATACTGACACCCCCCACCAACCTTACGGGTATAAAGTTAGGTGTCAGACATCCTTACGCAAGCACAAGGGACCATCTACGTCAGGTCATAACGCCAGATCAGAACACGCCGGTACGCATCCTTCATCCGGTACTTTTAAGACTAGTGTCTCGAGCTAGTTGCCCCGTGGACACGTATAGTCCATTACCTAATATCCAGATAGGTTACCGGAGCTGTGAGCTCGCTCACTTCTCGATGCACTAAGAGCACAACTCGCAAATTCCATTGCTTGGGTCGTCAACTTTAAAGTCGACTACCAAATGTCCTCTATGGTGGCGGAGTTGTAAGCCCACTCACTTCTCAGTACCCATCCAGGCACCTGATCAATTCCAAAATCCTACGCGGCTGATTCAACAGGAGACTTTGCATCTAGCGGGCGCCTCTACTATAGTTCAGCCAGTGAGGAGTGGATTCCGGGTAAAGTACACACGGCGGCAGATCAACCTACCCAAAACTGTCAAATTTCTACAATCAATTTTGAACTTTATTGTTTGGCTATAAGGATCAATATTCATTGGAGAAATTTGACAGATTTGGGTAGGTTGATCTGCCGCCGACTTTACGCTTTCATCTTCGGTCTTATCATCATCTAACATCAGGGTGCCTAGCGTGAGTTTGATTCGCCATTCGATCACATTAACGAAAACGAGAATTTGTATGGCAAAAGTTTAACTCTTCTCGTATGTCGCTAGGAGGCGCTGCTTCAATGCCATACTAATTTTCGTTTTAATATACGTAATCGAATGAGTATGGATAGTAAACAAACTCTTACCTACCTAGTCCAAGTGCTTATTTGTAAGGAATCAAAAAATAGGCTGAAAATTTAACATTTTAATTTTAATTATAATTCTTATTGTACAATTTAATTTTAATCAACGCCTTTTTATATGTAAAATATTTAGGTTTTATATTAGGTAGATAACATTGACATTCAATAATACTTATTGCTTGCATTCTAAATCATAAATATATTTAAAAATAATTATTGGAAACAATTGTAGTTGTATAAAATTAATATTACTGTAACTTCAATATATTTTGTATGCTCTTGAGGCAGATCATAGTGGCTCTGATTTGATTGTGTAAGACCGCATACCATACCTATGTTTCACGAAATAAAAGAATTTGAATTTGAAATAATGGCTAAATTGTATATCAAGTAATGTCAGTATCATGATCGTTTAGAAACTGTACTTTCGCAAATCCGTTGCTATTCTAGGAATACGAATTGAAAGCGGTGCTTGCTATTCGTGGTCCCGATACAACCCATCCCCGTGGCAGAGTAAGGGTGGTACTTGGGTAGGCCTTCGCTCCCCCGTTGAGCTTTCGTAGCTGGACGAGGAAAAGGAAAGGAGAGTCCACATACATTTTTCCTATACTTAAAGCAAGAACACAAATTGTTGAGAAGTTAGCCAGACCTATCGCAGACCAGGCGCAGTGGTTAACGCGCCTGCTCTGCGATTGCTAATGTTAAGTCACTTTCGCATAGGCCGGTCATCTGATGGGTGACCAAAAATTATTTTCTCGAGCTCCTCCGTGCTTCGGAAGGCACGTAAAGCCGTTGGCCGCGGCTGCATTAGCAGTCGTTAACAACCAATCCGCACTGGGCCCGCGTGGTGGTTTATGGCCCGTTCTCCCCAGGGAAGACTCGTTGCCCAGCTGTGGGGACATAAAAATGAGCTGATAATGATGATAGCCAGACCTCAGGTCAGTATAGAACTTTAATAAATTGTGGTAAAGCCCTTGAAGTTTAAATTGTATTATTTATTAGTTAGTACTAGAAAGTCAAAGAGCACATTGTAAAGTAATTGTTTTTGGCAGGGCGTCCACGCGTGCGCGCACGTTTCCGCTCGTAATTAGTATTTATATGCTAACAGAGACCTGTCGCAGCTGCCCTGCGATTTTTAACATTCATAACATAACGTCGACATTATTTACAACATACAATCGTAGATTAATTTGTACATTTGTCGTTAATTAATGTCGGGGATGGAGATAATCATTGCTTTTGTATTTAATTATATTTTACTACCGACTGAAATAGATTGAAAGTGCAATAACGTTACCGTTGTGGAGCTCTTAGTGCAATGTTAAGCACCTTTTGTCATGCTGGATCACCGGATGGGTGACCAATTTAAAATAGCGCCACGTTACACCATTAGTTTTGGTTGTTGTCAAAAAATACTCGTTAAAACACCAACCCGCATTTATCAAGCATGATGGTAAAGGTTAAACCCATCGATTGTGATGAATTAATTTGTTCATTACATATTTTTTTTTATTTGAAACTGAATAAGTATTTTGATTTGATATCGATTATGAAGGCCCTTACCCAGTTAGTTTTGGGACAGCATATAGATTAATTCGCCTTCCATAACGATGGAAACACGACATGGTGAACGGGCCATAAGTCGTTGTGAACGAATGTCAAAGCAGCCGAGACCACCTGATCCGATCCGAACCCTTCGGAGAATCTAGTAGGGCACGGGGACACGCACTTTTAAGTGTGTGATGCCGTTCCCTCTAGAAAACCTCCGAAGGTGATTCGTTTCACACGGCTTGAGGTACCCTTTACGTACCTCGCCGCCCCCAAAAAAGCCCGGTGACGCTGAAAATGCCGTTTGAGACAATCAGAAATCTCTCCCAAAAAAAAATAGCCGAGACCAACGGTGACCGGTCTGATGACCGACCTTTGCGAAAGCTGCTTTACTTTACCAATTGCAGACCGAGCACGTTTACTACTGCACCATCGATCTCCTAATGAAACTTGTGATTGTCGACAGGCGAGCATCGACGTCCCCCGTACCCTCATCGGGCAGCTTGCCCCGTCCCGGCACGCGGCAGGTGACGGTGACCGTCCAAGAGACGGTGGTGGAGCCGTCGCAGCCGCAGCCGCCGCCGCCGCTGCAGCCGCCCGCGCCGCTGGTCACGCACCACCACGCCTCCAGCGCCACAAGGGAGCTCGACGATCTGATGGCGTCGCTCTCAGACTTCAAGGTGAGGGTACAGCCTAGACTTCAACTCTGCTAGCTTCATGATGCCTCAATAGTAACTCAGTTGTATTCATTCATGACATTTCAACAGTAACTTGATGATTGTGGCCTGATTTTGACATTAGAACAATGGGAAAACTGTCAAAATCAGGCCACCAAGTTGAAATGTTATTGAATGATCAGAATCGAGACCCTGCTGGAAGATTTCCGTGCAGGATACGACTGGGTGGCGAGCAGTTTATTTCTTTTTTTGCTACCAAGCACATTTAGTGAAATTACAGGAGTAGAGAAGACATTAAAACTGAAATGTCATGGTCAGCATCCATGGACTGAGGTAACCACTTTCCACCACGGTGCTCGTTTGCCGGCTCAGCATATATAAAACTGTCACGCAACACGCAACGGTTCGCTTAGATGACGGTGGTGGAACGATCCGCAGCCACCGATGTAAAGTACTCCGTTTAAGGCATGCAATAATTGGTTCCAATTAATGCGATAAATTAAGGCGATTGATCAGAAGAAGACAGTCGAGTCATTGCAACCGCAGTGGCTAATAGACTTTCCAAATTAGCAGTATTACATGGACATTAAACCATAATCCCACCACGTTGGGCCCGTGGTAACGACATCGTGCGATTAAACTCGAAATGTATCTACAGCTTAAAACGTGTCCTCTGAAACGCAGAAGAGCGGACCGCTTATTTTAAATTGCTATTTTGCATTCACAACGTTATATTTATATCAAGATTAAAATAGCACTTTAAAAAAAGCAGCTTGTCTTATGTGGGGCTCAAATCCACGACCTTTCACAATTTGAACGACTAACTCTTCTACTGTGGACTACTAAAACACAGGTTTCACTTTCGAACTGTTCAAGTGCTTGGTTTATTGCGCTATGAGCCAGGGTTGTTCCATCAGTGTTTAGATATTACACATGGAAATTGAGTTTCGATATAAATATAGAACACTGTAAATGCAAAATAGGAATATAAATTGTTTTTGAATAGTTTTGCAACGATCAGAAAAGTTACGGTACGAAATGACTGACGTTACTGATTGAAATTTTTGTATGTAAATTGTGTTACCTTCAACAAAGCTTAGTGACAGATACGCCCGCTTAAAATCTTGCGAATGAGACATTAAAGAGACCAACAATTGGATATACTAAAACAAAACAACGCCATTGAGCGGATTAAATAGATAAATAGAACAGCACAGAATTTAACTCTTGTCATTGCTATTAATAAATACGATGTTTGATGCCAGCTAATCAATACAAAGGATTAGTTAATAAAATATAAATGAGCTGCCCAAAATATTTGCTATTTGAGGTTAATTTCTCAAAAATATCTAAAGTGAAATCAAGTACATAAGCATTATATTTTAATTTATAGTTTTATGAATATATGCGTTTTTTCCAGTGTTACGAAAACAATTCACAAAAATAAAAATTACGTAGCCGAATTACAAGTCTTGTCTTGTACGCGCGTGACATTGCGAGCATACATTATCGGAGATACTTGCCAAGAAAACACTTACTGACATCATTATAAACGTAAACCCTCCGTTTTATGTTTCTAAAAGTTGTTTTGTTCGTTCCAACTTAATTCTCATTCATGAAAACAGAATTTTCAGCGGAAACCGTTGTATATACTACGTCGAAAATTTTCACTCGATTTTACGAGTGGCGGCTTCTATAGTGGCTGAGCTGAGTAATCGCCCTAAGGCCTAGTATCGCTCGCTGTCACGGCCAGTTCGGCACACTGCACCACAGAAGCCAGATTTTCCGTTTATTATAATATTTACAAGTCTCCTTTCTTGGGCCACGGCTATTTCCAGCCGCGCAAGCAGGCGTCTCCAGCGCGGCCGTCTCGCTCGCACGTCCTCCCGCGCCTCCCGCGGCTAGAAATAGTCCCGGCCGTTACATCACAGTGGAGGGGCCGCGAGCTTATAATATTAGAGTACATAGTGAAACATTTCACTCGGATCGCATTCGCTCCAGTCCACCACAACCGGACAGTTCCCATTCCGTACGTTGCGAATCGCGAATATTTCGATCTTTTACTGAGACTCTAGACTTTGCTAGATTCTAAGTAGGAGATGCGAAGCCTCCTTCAAACAGATTTTTCTCTGTTTGGTGAAGGCTTTGTAACACTGGTTTGTTTTCAGGTTAGCGGCGCAGGCGGTGAAGGCGGAACCCACGTATATCGCGAAAAGCGCGCGTGGCAAGAACACTATCGCAGCAGCCCCCGGCAGCCAGAACCCGCCTCCCTCGAGCATATGCTCGGATCCCTCCGAGCAGACATGAGCCGCCAAGGAGTCCAGACCCCTCAGAAGGGATGCTGCAACGCCTGCGAGAAACCCATCGTCGGACAGGTCGACATTCCTCTCAATATGGACTTTCGCTTTCAAGTGTTTGAAGTGTTCACAAGTGATTACATGGACTTTTCTCGGTACAGGTGATAACCGCGTTGGGTCGCACCTGGCACCCCGAGCACTTTACCTGCGCGCACTGCAACCAGGAGCTCGGCACCAGGAACTTCTTCGAGCGCGACGGCCGGCCCTACTGCGAGCCGGACTACCACAACCTGTTCTCGCCAAGATGCGCCTACTGCAACGGCCCGATCCTCGATGTCAGTTCCCCGACATATTAAATCAAATTTTTGGGAAAATTAGTTAGGACGCTAACGTGTCGTTTGTGTTCCAGAAATGCGTGACCGCCCTCGAGAAGACCTGGCACACGGAACACTTCTTCTGCGCCCAGTGCGGGCAGCAGTTCGGCGAGGACGGGTTCCACGAAAGAGACGGCAAGCCCTACTGCCGCGCCGACTATTTCGACATGTTCGCGCCCAAGTGCGGCGGCTGCAACAAGCCCATCATGGAGAACTACATCTCTGCCCTCAACACCCAGTGGCATCCTGACTGCTTCGTCTGCAAGGTCAGTATCGCGTCACAGACTAGGTGGTCGTCTTCTATGATTCCGGAGAACGCTTCTAGACAAGGTTTGGTAATACAAAAACTTTTTACTACAGCATCTACGCCAGGATAAGTATGACATTGACCTAAGATGTTAAAAAGAGTTTTTACTCATTTTAATATTTTAGCGAATTTGTTGGTTAACGGATGTTTTAATCACACAGGAATGCCAAGTCGCCGTCAAAGGCAAATCTTTCTATGCCATGGAAGGAAAGCCAGTATGCCCAAAATGCGTCGGAGTCGACGAAGACGAATAGGGATGATGCTACAGCCCCCAAAATGGATGCCCTCCCCAACTTTTTTTACAGCTATGCTCGCCGCAATGGCGTGGGAATGAATGTACACAACACACGGATGCTATTCGACCACACAACACACACCAAACACACACGAGTCTAGCATGACGTACCTAATAGGAAATATTATTATGTAATATATTTTTGTAATTTTATTGTAACGCTAAGTATTATTTATAATAAAGAGAACAAAAAAAAAACATAATTAAAAAAAAAACAAACAAAACAAAAACATGACAATAGAAAGGCCGCAGGTTACAGACGACGCCCTGCGCCCGCGCCCGTCAAGGTCACGTGCGCAGTCACGTGCGTGGCAATGACCTTTTATCAATTTTATTGTTATGTTAGGCGAGGGTGTTAAAAAGCAAAGGGGTCAAGAGCTAGCCGGATAGGGTTTCCCGCTGGGATGTAATGGAGTCGCTATTAATAGTGTCGTGCGTGACGTCACGGCGTCTGCAGCCACACCGGCTGCCGTAAATCAGGCCGCTTTGTTTATGGGCCATCGGATCGAACTCTATTTTTAACACACTGCGCTCTAATTATAAATCGTCGTCAGCCGGCCAATATACGGGCTTTCCTGGCCCAATCTGATAAGCTTCTCTAGGTATAGGTAGGTCCAAAGTCATTAAATCCAAAACCAATGTGACAATGTTATTTTATAAAAAAATGACCTTGAAATGTTAAGTCAGTTTGACGTTATATTATCATGTACCTATAGCGTATATCACCTCGCTTGGTTGCCCGCGAGTGAAAATATTGTTTTTAGTTTAAACGACAGATGTGTGGCGTGTAGCCAAACAAATTATTATGACATGCACATTAAACAATATACACTGGTTTCTGTACATAAAGATGGTATTATTAATTCACCAACTCGACACTAGGCTTTGATTTATAACACACTGCTACTGCGCCACACTCGTTTTGCGCCTAATTTAATTTTACTTAGTTGCTCATGCTTTGTTAGCTGGAAAAACTACGCAAAATGTTAAATTGAAGACATTTTAATTAACACAACATACTAAGCAATTAAGCAATTAAACATCCCTTTCACAGAAACGCAAACACTCATATTAACCACGATGTTCCGAGTAGGGTAGTAGGCACCAGTGTTCGATATCTTTTTTCTTTAATCATTATAGATAAGGAGGATAACTGACAACTTTAGAAGGAGGATAACTGATAACTTTAGAAGGAGGATAACTGATAACTTTAGCACAAATGTAATAATTAAAAATACCTACTTAAACTATAGCCAAATTCGATATAAAGAATGTTTACCAACAAAGCGTTGCCAAGCAACCAGTGACAGGCATGTATTAACAACCATTTTCAGTCCATTTGCGACTACAGATAAGATTTTAAGTAAAAGATTTATTTTTATATTGTATAAAAAAAATTAAATAAAAATCATAGTCCTTATAATTATATCGCTCAACTGCTGTTACAAACGAATTTTCTATACTTAACGTCAGTTTAATTTGTTTATTCACGAATGTTTGTTTTGCATTGCAAATGCACTGTTCACGCTGCAGAGCAGGTTTTAGAGGTAGTTAAGATAATCGACCTTATAAGGATATTCTGTCATCTTTATTTGGAATGCTAGTCTTTAATAGCGAAATTGTTTAGAATGACATTTGACTATGACTCTTTTAGTAATGACATTTGGATGATAAGGTTATCAAGTGAAAATAGTTCTTCGTATTATTACTTTTTTACCCACGATCCGCGACTGATTTATGTGAGATGTGTAGTGAGGATAATGAGTCTTACAATATCTTTTAAATGTAATGCAGTATTTTTGCCCAAATTTGTGATGACCCTACCTTTGGTTTGTTTACATTTATTATTTATCTAATTTGGCTAGAGTATAAATACCACAAATACCTTCCTAGCTATCTTCCAATAATGAACGAACATTTTAATGAAAGTTCTATGTTATCTTATGGCGATAAAAACTAGTGTCAGACACTGGGTCTTAAAGTGTCGGACACTTATACCACTACACGAGTTTTATTCAATATTCGATCACGTTAAGAGCGTTCACGCCGCACACTAGCGCCGCCAATGAAAAAGAAACATAAATCTAGTAATTAGAGATAGAAAATGAAATTATGCTCAACAAACTATTTGAATGAAGTAATTTAGTATTTTTACGTCACTTATGAACATCTGACATGACATGACATGAGATATGTTTTTTTTTCATTGGCGGCGCTATGACATAAAAGGAGCGCCTCATGGTGGGCAAACGAGGTGAGTTGCTATTTTGTCATACAAATTCATATTAACGATGACGTGATCGAATGGAGAATGAAATTTGCATTAGGACCTTTGATCTCAGACACAGATTCTGTTCGATTATCAGCGGGGATACATATTAGTGTACTCGGTTTGGGTGCAGGTCAGGCTTGTTTTGCGCGCTTACACATAAAGTATGATATTAGGTCCTTACCTATGAAATTGACGTTTTTTTCTCACTTATTAAAAGGTATAAATGTTCTAAAATTTAATACCGGTTGTTAATATTATTATACACCTTTAATTAGGACTACCTATGTTACTTAGCCTTCAAGTAATAACAACGATTATTCATTTTGTGCCTTTATCGCCCAATATTTTTTTAAATTGACTACTTTTTATGTTCGCGGAATTGTCTTTTTGCTTCATTGTAGCTTTGAAGGGACTGGATTTTTTTTCTTTTTAATGTTTGCTATATTTAGCTAGTGAAACAAAGACACTACTCTACAATTTTTATAGTGTTAACATAAATAGATGCTAAGAAAATTAAAAAAACGTTAGTATAAAAAATAAAGTTTTATAAAAAATCTTCATACAAAACGTCAATTTCATAGGTAAGGACCTAATATATCATTTAAATATAGATAGTATTCCTATAAAGTAAAAAGACAGAGATAAGTTGGCGTTTGATAGAAGGAGACCGATCTCCTTCTAGAACTTTTCAAAGAACGCTGGCCATCCATGGCCAGCGTTCTTTAGAACGATCACGAAAATAAAGTTACGTTGGACGCAGTAGGTAGGTAGGTAACCGGATGGGCGACCATGCATAGGTATTTATCATGAACTCGGTGGGAAGGGAAAGGGAGAAAAATCCCACATAGTCTCGTGGTCGCCCCTGGCCCACGACGGCATAGGTTAAAGCTCAAAGCAGCATTTCTCGCAAGTCTTAGGACGACACTTCGCTTCATGAACATACAAAAACGGCTGATCCTTACAGGCGCTCTGTCATAAGGTCGAAAATACTTAGCGCCCGCGACGAAAGAGACCACTAAAAATGAACAGAATCTTAAAATATTTAAAAAAATATATTGGTTTTAGTTATGAAAATATGCAGCTACTAAATTACGAATAATGATGTTATCAATGTATTTTAGTGGTTTCCAATCATATAATTATCAGTAATCGGTATAGGTAGGGCTAATTCACCTAAAGTTTGAAGAACGGACAAAAATAATGGAGACTTTCCTAAGACAATATTTTTTTTCGGAACAACTGTCCGGATTTCCGGACATCGCATAAGAACATAAAAAAAATATTATTATTACAGTAATTGATTTTGTTACTTATTTTGTACTTGGAACGACGACTTTTAGCTGCACTCTTAATATCACCTGCGTGTGATAATAAGTTTAATCAAATATATAACGACGAGATTGTCTTTAATTTTGGAAAACAATAAAAAACGTGTCTACTAATTTTCGGCAATTCCGGGATACAAAATAAGTAATAAAATCAATTACCGTATTGATAATATTAATTTTTAATATTCTCAAGAGATGTCCGGAAACCCGGACAGTTGTTCCGAAAAAAAAAATTGTCTTAAAGAAGTCTCCATAAATTTTTGTCTATGTTCTTCGAACTTTAGGTGAATTAGCCCTACCTATTCCGATCACTGATAATTATACAGTAGTGTATTTGAGCTAGTTTATTCAAGATAAAGACATGAATTTACTTATATCAACATTTCAGATTCGTTAGTCACATTATACTAGTAGTCTTAAAAAAATAGTTTTATTTGACGAAAGTTTTTCAGTGTGCCTTAAAAAGTAGGTTTATATTTTGTCGTTCCCTCGCTTAGTGTTAAATATCTATACGTATTGTTTCCAGGAGTGCCGCGAGCCCTTCCACGGCGGCTCGTTCTTCGAGCACGAGGGCCAGCCGTACTGCGAGACCCACTACCACGGCAAGCGCGGGTCGCTGTGCGCCGGCTGCCACAAGCCCATCGCCGGCCGCTGCATCACCGCCATGTTCCGCAAGTTCCACCCGGAGCACTTTGTGTGCGCCTTCTGTCTCAGGCAACTCAATAAAGGCACCTTTAAAGAACAGAACGATAAGCCCTACTGTCATATATGCTTTGAAAAACTCTTTGGGTAGGAATAGTCAGTGCATACGAGATCTTTTCGTTTATTACACTAGATGGCGCTAATCTTAATGCAGTCAATCGATACATACGAGAAAACGCCTCCGTTCATATCTGAAGTGTTGCCTAGGCACTATGAAGAACAGAACGATATGGCCTACTGTCATATATGCTTTGAAAACTCTTCTGGTAGGAATAGTCAGTGCATATGAGATCTTTTCGTTTATTACACTAGATGGCGCTAATCTTAATGCAGTCAGTCGATACATACGAGAAATCGCCTCCGTGCTCCGTCCGAGCACTTTGTGTGCGCCTTCTATCTCAGGCAACTCCATAAAGGCACCTATAACGAGCAGAACGATAAGATTAGGTCGGTAGATGGCGCTTGTATTATTTATAAGTCGATACGAGAAAAAATGTTTCCATTTATAACACTAGATGGCGCTAATCTTAATGCAGTCAGTCGATAAGCAATTATGAGGAAGCGCCTCCGTTCCGTCTGTTTGAAGCGTCGTCTAAACATGAAAGACAGAACAATAAATCTTATTGCCACATTGAGAAACTCATCGGGTAGGACGGTAGATGGCGCTTGTATTAAAACAGACAGTCAAAACATACAAGAATGCGTTACCGTTCATAAAACTGTCCGAAGCCATTAAATAAAAGGCAGCTTAAAGGTAATTTCTCATTTCACTTTGACGGTTTGACCTCTCCTGTTTAAAACTAGCAAAAAAATATTCTTTATACTAATGAATATGCATGAGACAACGCCCACTAGACAGTTTGTACCGACTAGAACCGTGACGTTTATGATTGGAGGCAACGTTGGATTTACGACTTTATGGTCTATAACGGAAGGTATTTAATACGTAATTTTGATTATGGCTGACACATTTCTATTACGGTCATGTTGGATATTTACGTTCTAATAGGCAGAGATCGGCAAAGGAAATATGAACATACTTCATCATACGTGCTTGAAACTTCTCCAATTAGGAAGGTAGATGGCGCTGATCAGAATTAATGCACTCGATTTATACATAAAAACGTTCACACAAAGCACTGTATTTACAGCACCTTATAGAAGGAATGCGAAGCCATGCGATGCCACAATCTAAAACACGCTATGTACGAAAGATTATGTAACTAATAATATCTTAAAAGGTGGGTTGTTTCTATATTATACTAAACTTTAGAGTTTAGACAAACTTAACGCACAAATACAAATTTTTAGATTTCTTATAAACACAGACGATTCTAAAACTATGTACAACCTGCTTATTTACCAATGTAACTGCCGTCTAATCCGCCTCATAAAACAAAGTTTATAACAAAGTTATTTAATTAAAATGACGTGATAAGGATCTTGTCAAAAATGTTTTTATTGTAATATTATAATATATTGGAGTTAAGATGGTAGACAAACTTGAACAGTTCAATACTATGCAACTTTAAGCACCAATGTCCCAGTGTTGTCCGTACATCTTGCATCAACAAAAGGTTTCTTATGGTGACCTAGATGCCGATATATCGTGTCGTTGTCAAGCTAATGTCTGCTATGTTTGGGAGGTCCCGGTATATATTATTTTACTCGGTTTGATTGGTGGTACGACTTATTTTAAGTTACAATCATCTTATCTAGTCCGTCGTTGTAATAACAAAGTTAAAAGCATTTTTGTGTCCGAGGGTCAAGGTTAGATTCCAGGTGAAGTGCATTTCCTCCTTCGGCCCTATCAACACTTAAACACCTACCAACCAACATCAGGGAAGGCAAAGCCAAGTGCTTACTTTATATAGTTAATAAAAAGGTTCTTTCAAAAAAACAACAGGGTTTTTTATATGAAAGTCTTGTGGAAATATTGTATTTTCACAATCACCTTGCATTATAGTAATTATTAACGGGATTGTCACCATGTTAATTATTTTTATATTGTATTGTAATCTCGTAAAGTGCACATACCTAGTTAGTAAATATTTGTTTGACAACGACATTGAAATTTGGTTCAATTTTATTATGATTTTGATATGAAATAAATATTTTATAACATAAGTTTTACTAGATGCAGTTAGCTCCTTTTAATTATGTATGTAAGAAAGCCAAGGATGTAATACATTACTTTGTGAATATAAAAGGATACAAACGAAATGTAAATAATACGTTTGGGACAAGCCGTGAAATAAATGCGATCGATGTAACAACAAAAACGCTTTGTGAAGATTAACGATTAATTTATTAACTTTTATTCGTGATTTATGATACTAGTTATTCGTCACGTATGTACAAAATATCACATTCAGAGATTTTTTATTATTATTAAAAAATATAGGTATCCATATTCTTTATAATTATTCGAAACGATTGCAACATTCGTTCCGATGTCAAATTTAGAATTTAATTTATTTTTAAAAAAGAACCATTATAATGCTTTTTATAATGCGAAATCAAGTCGTTAACAATATGTATTTGATTAGTTGCTTAAAACAAAATCAATTATGCTTTCTTTAACAGAATAAACGCTTTTTTAAATATTATTAATATGATATTTAGCTCCGTGTGTAGAAACATACATGTATAGTCGACAATGAAATTGCTTTACCACCTTAGAAGTGAATTTTGTTTGCATATAATAAAACAACAAGTTCTATTTTTGTATAACCAACCAAGTGACATATACGTTGTCATCATTGACAATGAGCCTTAGCGAAATTTTATTGTAATGGAAGTTTTTGTCAAAAGTGATATAGCAAATTCATGGTCGACTATACTCTTTAAAAAAACTTCATAAAAAAGTTATATTTTGAAATGTAAATTATTGAAATTGGTATTTATAGTATTTACAAAATTTCTGATTCGTTAGTAGCTCATACATAGAATAATGTAAATCTGTTTTCATATTATAATATAATAATTATTGTATATATTATATAAAATAAGTATTCTCAACGAAATTGGCCTTGTTTTGACACCATGGCGTGGTAGACACTGTGACATCCTTTTGATGTGGATTTGATGAAATTATGTTCATTGCCTTTAGCAGAAGCAATTCATAAGATGACGTGAATATGATGTGATAGATGATCCATAATTTTTACTTTTGATATGTAATAACATCTTTTGTTAACAATATTTTCGCATAAATGTATAGTAATATAACGAATTACAATACATCATTAAACTAACGTCAAGTACGAGTATGTTTTAATTTTTTTTTTTTAAATAATGTATATTGTATTTTTAGAACTGATGTACTCCCATTGCTAAAGGCATTAAGATAATTCATCTCTGTATAATTAAGTAGAGCATTGTGATTAAATAAAGTTAACAAAATCTTTTTAAAAAGTCTTCTAATAGTAGATAGAGAATATTCTCTCCATACTTAATTCGTTATGAGTAAGTGTTCAGTGTCTCACAGACATTTTTTAAATAATTGCGAGTTGTTAAGGGATGATGATGTTTGTAAACAGTAATTGTACATTGAAATGAAATCCCGTAGTTGTAAGCAATTTATGTTGTACGCTTCATACTCTGTTAATCTAAGTTCTGTTTCTTCCATTAGCGTAAATACTCTGTGGGGTATAGTTTATGCTGCATTGTTGGTAACAGTTCTATTTTTATCGCTCCCAATTGTGTTATATCGCTTGTAATTAGTTCGTTAGGTGCAAGTGCCAAACGCCTTATCGGAGTGCAGTTATGGCCGCCACTCGTGTTTTGAAACATAGAGTATAAATCGAAGACTAAGTGTCGATAACTTCAATAGTTGTTTTATTGGTACAATTAGCAACAAAAGTTGCGAAACAATTTAGTAGGTACTTTAACGAAGCAAAGCTTCGATCGATTATCAATCAATTACTAGATTCCAGATGAGAGCTCGAAAAACAGTAAGCAACTTTAAGGCACGGAGCCACACACGTTTGTGGCGATGACAGTAAATATTAAGTACAAATATTTTGCAACCTAAATTAATCTTTATGTTTAAGATTCAAGGTTCACAGTAAGCTGAAGTTGTTGATGCTATCCAATGTTTTTCAAATTTTGTTATTCGATATTTAAATGTATAGATATGACAAAAAAATGTAATTTAAATAATATGTAGTGTTAATTCCGTTAGCGGAATTAACACTACATATTATTTAAATTACATTTTTTTGTACTATGGATTTCCGCAAAATAACGCCTGATTCCATTAATTGTATAGATATGAGCAAATTAAACCATTTTAGAGATGCGTTTTTGTTCCGTATTCGTTATCTAGTACACTATTGATCGAAGAAGCAAAGAATCTAACAAAGCTTGTCAATTTGTTTGTTGCTAAATTGATTTCGTCGATCAAAGCTGCTTTGTATTTTAAACTGAAATTCGTCACTTGAAATTTCGTAATAACCCATTCGGTAACTTGGATAAAGTGCTTACAACAATGCAATATGGAAATCTCAAGAATTAGCGATAGCACTTGAAATGTAATATACCAATCACTATAAACGACAATTTATAGTTTTATGGAAATACCAGTTTAAAATTATTAAACGAAATGGGTATTATGCGTTAAAATATAACATACACGATTGTATTGGATGATATTATGATAAGTGTGTAGAAACCGTGTTATCGCTTGACAAGGCATGTTGTAAGCACATTATCTTTACTCGTTCTTGTTGAAGTGGCTGCCGGTATCTCTCCGATAGGCTCTATAGTATGGCGAACATGTGGGTTACATTAACCGCGAGTTAAACTGATGATAGTTAGCCGTTATTAATTATCTATGTATCTGAGACAAGATTTTATTGAATCTGTAATATTTTAACAAATATATTTAATGTTTTTTTAATGTTTGATTTTTATTTAAGTCCACCCGTGTTCTAATGTCAACAGGAGAATAGATGAAAATATATCTAGGTTAATCCGTCGTCTGTCGTGGATACAGACACAATCGATTTTTTATTATTTGGCGGCGCTGATCAGCCCTCGCGATTAATAAAGGTTAAGGTAAGAAAGATTAAGCTGCTGGCTCCTAGACTATCGTTTATTAACCCTTTAATGGGCAAAGCATGTAAAAAAATCATTGGTTTTCGACCTTATGTTAAGGTAACAAAGTTAAAATTATGGTGTCCAATATATCGACAGAGACTTTAGGGTCTAGCGACCAAATTCAACAAGGGAGTCAATTCATGATTAGATTAATAGTTCCAAGATGTAATTGTAGCCATGCCGAAATAACCTATCTGACAAGGTCCAAAACAAATCCTTGTAAATTTAAATCCGACTGATATTAAAATTTAAACTATAATCTGCTTCTATCTAGCTTTTTTTGATTGGCTAGCCAGAATATAAATAACCGTTACATTTTTGTTTTGAGAGATGTTGCTGATTGCCTCAGACGGCATTTTCAGCTTCACCGGGCTTGTTTGGGGGCGGCGAGAGTCATAAAGGGTTCCTCAAGCCGTGTGAAACGAATCGCCCTCGGAGGTTTTTTCGAGGGAACGGCATCACGCACTAGTACGTGTCCGAAGGGTTCGGATCGGATCGGGGGGCGGAACAACCCGAGGGCGCCTCTAAAGGCTCGGGTTGACCGCGCCGTGGTGGAGGAGAGAAGCGCCCAGGTACTGTAGCTGGTATAGAGCGCGTGTGAAGCGGTTCGTGTACCCACGGAATTAGGGAATGCAATCTCGACTCAAGATTGACAAATCGAAATCTCGCGCCATAATCATAGGGTCGAGATTAGCCCATTTGAGATCTCGATCGTAAACTAGTCGAGATCTCGCGAGATTTCGATATTATCCAGATTTCTAAAAAAAATATGTTACTTATACTCAATCTCAAATCTCATACTCTGTATAAGAATCATGGGCAACTACGAAGAATAAAACTAAAATGATATTGCTGTGATGTTTTGTTAATAAAACAAAATATTTTACTATTATTTCTATATAATCTGAAGAAAATTAACAATGAAATGGAAACATTAATAATCGTGGTTTTGAAAATAGCTTCTTAAGAAGCACAGCGTCTTCAAGTTTCATCTGCTAAGCGACACCTAATAACGGTAGCTAAATAGCTTGCAGCTGAGAAAGCCCGTTCGGCCTCCACGCTTGTAAGAACTACGGTAAGTAAGCTGTTGTAAGCATATTTAAGGAACTGCTCTCTTTGCCCCCATACTCGTAACGTTTCATTTCTTTCTTTAAAAGTCTGTCAATGTCAAATCTGTCTGTTATCACAGCTTGGGGTTAAGTATCTTTACTCGTCGTTAAAGCTTCTTCCAACTCTTTCTGGAGGGAATAAGTCGTCGATTCAGTCCCCGGGACCTTCAGGGACTGAATTAAGGCCTTATTGCATATGTGAGAGGGGTAAATCGTCTTCATCATCATCCGTTTAAAATAAAAGCACACGCATGATTCGCGCACTCTCATGTCCCAAAATCTCGATAATCTCCATCAATATTATCGAGATCACATATATCGATATTACAGATCGTCGAGATTGAATATCGAAAAATAGGTCGAAATCGAGATTGCATTCCCTACACGGAATAGACTGTTCTGTGGTCGTACCCTTGTTCTACGAGTACTGTGTCTTGGGTCTAATTAGTGTGCATGTTTAATGTATTCTGTAAATGTGTAGTTACATTTAGAGGATCGGGCGGAGGGACCGTTGACATGCCGAAACAAAACACGTCTGATATACTAAGCGACCAGACCATCGATTGAGACTAGAAATCTATTTATCTAGTTTTAAAAGCTAAAGGCAGCAGCTAGTGATGAACTTTCCCCTAAAAACATTTATCATCATCATCGTCATCATCATCAGCCTACACACACACGTCCACTGCTGGACATAGGCCTCAAAATAATATCAAAATTTCATAATAAATATATTTTTTAATTTTATTTAATTTTTTTTTTAATTTGTTCTAACACGCTGGCTATAGCTATAGCCAGCGTGTTAGAACACTTATCTATTTGTTTATTCAGTTTATTGCTCAGCAGTGGGACAAAAGAGGGGCGAATAAAAAAATGTAATACCTACCTCACTATTTATAATTTCTATGCCCTCTAGACAGTTAACAACAGCTGTAAATAGTAATTATCTTACGCAAGGTTAGTCCAGAGAAATATACCTTAAGTATATAATAAATGTTAGCGTTGCATTACCTATGCTTATATTATTATAGCTAAGGGTGCTTCGGAAGACTTAAGGTTTCGTATTGCTCATCATCAGCTTATTTTAGTCCACTATATTAGGACATAATATAGGCCTCGCTAAGTGCGCCACTGAGTACCTACATGTTGAAATTACTATCGTTTTACATAAACAAAATGTATGTTTAGTATCAAAGGGAATGTGTTTACAATTAAACCGATACAATTATCATCATCATCATCATCATCTCAGCCAAAAGACGTCCACTGCTGTACAAAAGCCTCCCCCCCAAGGATCTCCACAACGACCGGTTTTGTGCTGCTCGCATCCAGCAACTTCCTGCGACCTTTACCAGATCGTCGGTCCACCTTGTTGGAGGCCTGGCCACACCACTGCGCTTTCCGGTACGCGGTCGCCACTCCAGGACTATCCCGATAACCGATACAATAAATTCATAAAATTGTAAATGAATATTGTGTAAATAAATATTTTTTAATTTTTAATCTTCATTTTAATTACTACTATTATTCTTATTTTTTTTGTCATTAATTCATTTCTGTTGTTAAGTACTTGAAAATACAGTTTTATACGTATTTTGTTTTTAATTGTGCTTCTGGTTAGTTCCAAATCTGGTGTATTTAAAATCTGTTAAACTGCTCCTGAGGCCATGCGACTACTTACAATTATTATTATTTATATGAAAAGGATGTCTTATTTATATTAGGCTAAGCGATTTTTTGGAGTAAATTCATAATACTCTAATTTCTTCAAAATAGTGTAGGTAACTTAGCCACCGCAAAGAGAACAGCATCTTCATGTCATTTAGGTATTCTTAGAACAGAACATAGCCGATGTAGACAGTTTTCAAGGTTTAGGCCTAATGAACACCATGTATATCATTCATTAATGACATATTTTAACATTTACACAGATGTGCAAACTTCATTTAACATTCAAACAATGTAAGCAAACACACAGTAAACACCAATAAAATTCTAGCCGTTTCATGAAACTTATTAATTAAGTTATTATAATCCGTAATTACTTACTTACTATATTATTACGACCAGCACAAAATCGGTCGTTATGGAAATGTTTGGGGAAGGCCTTTGTCCAGCAGTGGACGTCTTTTACCTTTTCATTTAACCCTGTCCTGCTACAAAGCTGCCATATCCGCTACTTTCCTACCTGAGACTACTATACTATTATGTTTAAGTAGGTTTATTTATATACATGATCACTTTTTTATCACCGTTCAAAACTTCTGTGAAGACTCACGTGATACAAACAAACAACTCTTACTATGTATTTGGACCAACTCCCTAACTCGAAAATAAAATTCAGCTGTTCCATACAAAACATTAAGAGGCCTATTACATCTCAACTGTGATTTTTGCGTAAAATGCCCATTTTCGCATTTTGTAGTAATTTTCCAGTTGTATTTATCGTTTTTATCGAAATAGGATAATAAATTCATGCTTAGTATTTCTTTCCACTCTGCGAGAAAAAGCTGAGTTCGGACGGCCGGCGCATCGCATTTTGTAGTAATTTTGGAGTTGTATTTATCGTTTTTATCGAAATAGGATAATAAATTAATTATAAAATATTTATTCCTCATGAAGTAACAATTATTCTGGTATAAATTTTGCCCAATAATATTATCGTATATAGGAGAACTTCACAGCAATCTTAAAGCGATTTTCGAAGTTTTTTGGTTTAGAATAAGATTTTTTTTCTATGTAAAATCAATGTCAATGATATCTAAAAATTCCGAGGCCACTACGAACTATTCGACTATCTAAGAGATAAATAACATTTTTTTTTTTTTTATTTCATTTGTTTAGAACAGTAGTTCAATCAAAAAAGTGCCTTCGCGCATTTTATGAAAATCTTTCTCTGCTATTTTGGGTTTCATTAAAAAGTTAAGCAAAATTTACAAAAAGCGAGGCCGCTACGAACTATGCCAATAGCTATTCTACACTATTCAATAAGTCAAAACTGTTATTGTGTTTTCGTTTCTGAGATCGAGAACGCCAAAAATGGCCATTTTACGCTAAAATCATAGTCAAAATGTAATAAGGGCCATAGTGAATTTTATTTTCGAGTTAGGGAGTTGGTTCAATAGTAAGAGTTGTTCGTTTGTATCACGGGAGTCATCTTAGAAGTTTTAGAAAGTCAACCTGTATAATGGTTTATCATTATTATTATTTTTTTATACACACTATTCTAGTATGTTTTAATAGTTTCACCTCTGATCTTACAGTTTATTAGCTCTTTCCATCTGACTAGTTGTCTGGAAGAAATCGCTTTGAATCGATAAGACCGCCAAATTGTAACTTTGTAAATTATATATATTTTTTGTTCATGTTTATGTTTCATAGTGTTGCAATAAAAGTATTAGGTATCTATCCATCTATCTTTTGACTGAGGTGATAATTATTATTATTACCATGATGTGTATAGTATAGGGCGACTGAGGTAAAAGAGAGATTACACTCAGCAGGGGGAGATGAAGACTGTTTAGGAAGACGCAATATCATACACACATGTATTAGTGTGTATATATCAGAAATATAATTGAAGTTTATCCCTGATTAAAGACAAATCCAATCAGTGCTCTTATCTTAAGCCTTGTCACTTTTAATAATAATATACCTACATTTTTCCAAACTTATTTGCGCGTTGATGACAGAGTGGCAAAGCACTAGATCCGATACCTGAAGGCCCTGGGTTCAATTACCAGGTCGGGCAATGTGTATTTTTGATTTATCGATGCATAGGCTTGTGTTTTAGCCCGCATTTGGCAAGCGAGGTTAATAAGTCATATTTCTATGGTGGAAGCCTTTGCCCAGCAGTGGGACAGTATATAGGCTATTTATTTACTTACTTAAAACTTTATTTTATTGAGGTTTTAAATTATAAAACAAATGGCCATTCACAGAATACACATTTATTTACAGTACTATTTACATATCCCTACACACTTCACTTATTAACATAGAAAACAGTCAATATATTAATTTGTCATTTATAACTTAATTACATTAAAAGATCTAAATTATTAATATTTCAACTTAACTACTAATCAGTCTTTTGGCGAGAATAATGCTGAGCTGTACCTTCAAGCTAGGCCAGGGAACAGCTCTGAAAATGACTCGCACCAAAAATCTGATAAGTCCATCGACTCGGGCTCACTGAGGGGCGACGCCAACGACTCGTATCCGAGGTCGGATATGCTGGTGTGCGAGGGAGACAGAAGTAAATTCTCTTCGGCCGATTTGGGTGACAAACTCATAGGCGACAGCATCTTCAAGTCGCACTCGAGCGATCGTGTCGTGTCCATAATAGAATTTAAGTCTGTCTCCACTTGGATTGGTGCCACTTCTTCGAGAACTTGGTCATCGCACGGCACTTCAATAGTGATACAGTCATTAGCTTCATCGAAACTGGTGTAGAAGATGTCCCCCTTGTCGTCACCCATTTCTTCTTTGATTTGTACTGGTTCCTGCGGCTCGGGAGCGTCAGGTGTGTAGGGATGCGCGTACGAGTGCTGCGTCAGTATCCTGTGGACGTCGTGCTTTAGGTCTACGACTGAACTTTCACCGGATTCCAGGTGCTCTGATGCGGTCCCCACCACTTCAACTCCTTGAGGACGCTCTCCGCGGACCCGGTCTGGGACCTGAAACAAGTAAAGATGGAGTAAGTCAAGTGTGGTGGCTTTAGCGTATGCACTTACAGAGGTTTACTGTAAACAGTTTGCAAATAAATAAACAAAAATATCCGCAAGGTGGCTGGCAAAACCTGGATGAGAGTAGCCTTGGATCGTGCTTGGTGGCGTGCACTTGGAGAGGCCTATTTCCAGCAGTGGACTAGTATAGGTTGATGATGATGATGAATTATTATTATATCATATCAGCCATAACTGTCCCACTCCTGAGCAAAGCCTCCCCACACTTTTTCCACACCTTCTGGAATATTATGATGAATATTTTTTGTAAAATACTTCTTATTCCAGGCCTGTCCATATGAATAATAGCAATGAGAAGATTGACCATAACCCGGTGCAGGTTTGTGGCAAACCGGCATGATGCAATGCAATGATATAAATATATTTCATCAGATTATAATGAAGGTCAAACTAGTAAGATTTTCCTGTTAGTAAACAAGTACAGAATGAAAGATATTATTTTTTGGAAATATAAATGAGTCACACAATCGGTTCGGGAAAAACCCACTTGGATAAAGTCAAAGTCAAATATTTTTATTCAAATAAACTTTAGAAAAGTTCTTTTGAATCGTCTAAAAGTTTTTTTACCTACTTACATTACCATTCAGGACGTCTATTTTTAAGCTGTGGAGAAGAATGGGCGCAAGAAACTCCACAACTTTAATAGAATATGTAACAACATTTACAAAATGATATACGCTTACCAAGTTATACAAGTTTTAAAAGCCTTAACAATATTTTAAATTAGAAATATCTGTTGGAGTGATTAAAGCATTTTAAACCCTATTGATCCCCTATTGACCCTATTTATAATTATTGCAGGTAAAAATATTATTACTTAAAATTAGGTACTATTTCTATATTTTCAGTTATTAAGTAATTAAAAATTTTGTAAAAGTAGTTTTTATGGATTGAGTATAGTTGCCAATACTTACATCTTCAACCGCTCCTGCAGAACCTGCATCAATTTCTTTGAGGAGGGAGTCTGCAAGTTGATGGAGGGTGTCGAGGTACTCGTCGGAGTCGAGGTGGGCGAGGAGGTCTGCGAGAGCAGGCACATCGCCATCAGCATGCGCGCCGCGCGGATCGCCGACGGGGGCCCCTCCTGCTGCCGAGGAGTAGACTCTGCCGGTCCCCGGGCCCCCGCGACGGTCCGCGCCGCCGCCTCGCTGCGTAGCGACGCGTTCTCACTCAACAGACGCTCGTTCAGAGCCTTCAAACTCGACACCTCACTCGTCAGACGCTTGTTCGCATCCACCAACTGCTTGATCTGATACTCCATCTCGTCCATTTTAGCCTTTTTCCTGTCGCGCGACGTCTGCGCTGCCACACGGTTCTTTAATTTCCTGCGAAAACATAATTGTTCTCGTCAATTACTGATAAACGCGGCCCGCGACACAGGTGCAGGTAGAGCTCAACTTTGGCTGGTTTACCGATAAGTAAAAACCCAGCGAACTAAAAAAGTTGGAACTCTGGTGATAGCGCAATCAAGAATCAACAGTTGATGCGTATTGAAATATTACTAGAAGGATATTACGATGAACTGTAGACACTACAGTGGCTGTACTACGGCCCGGTTCCGTTATTGTGATAACGCGACACGCATGCAAGCACTGAGTCTGACGTAAACTAAAATGTGAATGACTTACTTTCTTTGCATTTTCTCCTCCCATGTGAGATGGTCCAGGCGCCTCTTCCTTGACGGTGGTGGAGACTCCGCGTCGGTCAACACCTCGGAGTCCACTTCCTCCACCGTCAAGAAGTTATTTGGTACCGTGATAATTATCGGTGCACTCATAATTATAATGCTTTATTTCAAAAACACAAAAAAAAACACCACACTCTGCTTTTGTTTATTGTCTCGAAGATGTCATGCTAACTTTAACTTTCCAATCACCCACCGTTTGCTATTTGCTAGAGTAGTTTTCTACGATATATTTCCGCGAGCGAGTAACAAACGATTGCGTCGTACATTATCGAGGAGAAGTCACCTAATAAAAAATATTCTACGATTTTCTAGAGGTGTATGTGGTGTTATCTGATTGGGGGATCCAATACAGTGGGAGGGACTTCCAGCGAAGCGTTAGACAAGGCAGGCATTAAATTAGGCGCATGTAAGACAGAGATAGACGGTAGCTTACGTCGTTGCTTGTTCGAGACAAAAAGCGCGCGCGCGAAATTTGAATATTTACGGTGGGTACGATTTCCATAATCGTCAAAATGTTTTTTAATTAAACCATTTTTTGACCATTGTTATTAAATATCTTTAATGCATTCTTGGTTATGTTATAAAGTTTATTTATCCCTCATTCATCATGCATGACACAACGATTAGATAAAATAATTGACTATACTATGTCATCATTGAACTCGTATGCCGCAAAACTGTCAAGCATGATGTAATCTCGACCGCGTGTGACGTTTTTACTTTGATGAAAGCTACGGTTTACGTTTATCCACCATAAATAACCCTGACCGATGCCATGTTTTCATTTTCCCATGGGTTCAATCAATATCACTTCATGTTTTAAGCATAATAATATTAAATATTTATAACCAGCATACAATTATTTCCACAATCCATAATGGTGTAGGGATGTTTTAAGCGAATACCCATTCATGTATTCATGTATGTTTCATGGATTGTGGCGTGGTTAGAATGATGATGCAAATGAATAATTATCTATGTGACTCTATTTAAGTTTGTAGTGAAAATCAATAGCTTACTCAGCGAAGTTTGATAAGTGACCAAGTATGCATTTGATTGTTAATTAATACAACTATGTATTTCTAAAGGGGTAGATCTTAGGGTAGATAGATATTTCTAAGACCTAATAAGTTTTACTGTAAGAGCCTTAAAATATAATCAAGTTATAGTTGTAGTACCTATGTATAAGAAAAATGCTAACATAATGTTTAACCAAGGTAATACGATTGTAAATTTACCACAGTCAATATTTAATTTCTATATTAGAAAAAAAAGGCGAGTTACCTCTATGTCTAAGTATAAAACTGCTCCGGGTCGTCAATTCGTGACGTGACGTAGTACATAATTGATCGAAGGCTGACGCTGCGGCCGGATGGTATGTTTATCCTACTTTGTTTTACTTTTACTTTACATTAAGTTTTCGGACACTTTCCATCTAACAATTTTGCATATTTAATTAAAATAGCTGAGTCACCAAATAGCGGTGGCTGTGTGTAAGTATAGGATAGGATGAGTCAACTTGATGAAATTTCAGACGTAGGAATATTTCAAGTAATTTTAACATATCTTGCATCAGATGTGACTCTAGTCAGCAAGATCGTGATTCATGCATGATATAATTATACTTTAAAGATCATAGGGCTAGGTTCAATTTGAATAAATTACAACCTGTTCCGGTTCCGGAGTATCTTAGAATAAAGAATATTATGTGTACCTACCAATATTATAGTTTTTGATTTTGCATAATCTCATTTCATCATCATCATCATCTCAGCCAAAAGACGTCCACTGCTGGACAAAGGCCTCCCCCAATGATATGAGGGGCATTTGCCGTAATCGCCACGCTTGGCAGGCGGGTTGGCGATCGCAGTAGGTTGAGGGTAACCTCAGAGAGATGCTGCTGCCCATCCTCTGGAATGCTCCCTTAGTCGGCTTTTACGACACCCACGGGAAGAGATGGGGTGGTACAATTCTTTAACCCCGGCACCACACAGGGAAGTCTCATTTACCCATTTCATTCATTTATTTTTATTTTTTATTTATTTAATCTCATTTACCTTATATTAAGTATACCTATTCATATCCGTACAATAACTAGCCATAATTATTATAATTCCAAATTATTTAATTCCAAATCTAATTACGCCTTGGTGGCTTGGCAGCGTGGCAGTGGATTCTGTCAAAGGAGGTCCTACGTTCATTTCCCAATAGTGTTTTGGATCTTTCGTGTCCGTTATGGTGGCGTACAGTACACATGGTCTTATTCACGTTTGTTGTTATGCCCTCTTTTAGTACATAATTAGTGCGCAATTACTACAAACATAAAATAGTTAGTGCCTCTTTAGTTTAGAAATAAAGACCTTTTTAGTGTGTACGCTGGCATCACGATCAAGCTGGCGTACCCATGACCGTTCTTGAAAACTACTTATATTATAGCAACGTTTACACACATATTTAGTGCCTAATTGGTGCCCGCGCTATGCAAAATTTTATAAGGATTACTCTTAAAGAAACGGAGATATCGAACAAGACTTGTGAATGACATTTCGATTTGGGGCGTCAAGAGACAACGTACTTAACGACAGTGAGAACGGAAAATAGGCTGAACAAATATAAGCTCACTTTAAAAAAAGTTACGAGGTCTCCCTGTGTAATATAAAAATATATGTAATATAATCGTAGCGACGTCATTGAAAAATGCATCAGTGTGAACTCTATTTGTGTGGGTTTCCTCGTCCCCCGCGCAGAAAATAACAGACTTTTTTGCATAGAAACTATGGCGCGTGGCCGCTCCGGTTGGTTTAATGCTCTAAGAATATAATAGATATAAAATGAATTATTAATTTTGTGTGCCACTGTATGTCAACAAGATATATTTGTTCCTAGAACTTTATATATATATATATTTTTGTTCCACTGCGTTTTTACAACAATTTATAGACAGAGTCAGAATTTCATGAACTGTTAATACATATAACAATAACTTCAGAAAATTAACGTTCGGATTCTGTATGCACTATTAAAAGTCCGTTTTCTCTTGACGCCAACTCGAAATATCATTCACAAGATCACTAGTCTTGTTCGATATCTCCGTTCCTTTATGAGCAATCCTTATGAAATTGCATAGCGCGGGCACTAATTAGGCACTAAATATGTGTGTGAATTTTGTTGCTATAATATAACGTCATCGGTGAGATTGCCAATTCCATTATGTGTATTTTTTATATTTTTTATTTTGACAGATTGGGCTTTAAAATTTAATTCCGCGTCTAATGCAAAAACCAGTATACACAAATTCAACTTGGATCGGGTTTTGACAAAACACTTTTGTGATTTTAGTCCGGAAAATAATGACACATGTGCATCAAAGCACATACGGGTTTCCGTTTTCAAAGAAATTCAAATAAGCTGATAAACGCTGCTGCACATTTGTGAAATTAGTATAGAACATCGTTTCGCTAGTTTTTTTGGATCTTTGTAAGTTTTCATATACTTAGGTAGTGATGATATTGTCAATTATATATATCTATTGATATTTTTTAGTATCGGTAGGTATGTGTTATTGCAAAGCTTCATTCATAACTATAGCAAAATATTTTACAAAACAGTAGGTAGGTATACCTGTCTGTCCCTAATACTAAACATAAATTCAATGTACCTAGCTACAAAGGTACACTAAGGTACACCTTACTAATTTATCTACTATTAAAAATTACTTTTTTTTTTGCTTAGGTATTACATACTTGTTTTTAATAGACGAGGAATGCCTACTACTGTTCTATCTAATAAAACTAGTGTCAAAAGAAAGTTTATGGCACAATTAGTTTTCTTTGTTTCTTTTCCTTAGCCTATTTGTGTTTCACTGCTGGGCAAAAGCTCTCATACAGCCACACGTACCGTGTTGTAGCGATTTCTTTGTAGTTATTGTCAATGAATCAATAAATAAAGTACCTAACTCAAACTTATAATCATCTTTCGGTTTCGGAAACTTTAATTATTCAATATACCTACTTATTTCTATGAACCTATTATTGGTTCTTTGTTTACAGATTGACCACAAGAGTAAACTAAACTGAAGACATGTTTAAAACAGGCAAACACTGGCTGTCTAAGTTGTTGATTGATTTTAGCATAGGACAAATAAGTAGCCATCCATGAACCTGACCCAAATTTACTTCTGACAGAACGGTTTTTTGTCTCTCTTGAAAAGTTGCTCAAATGCACTTAGCGAAATTGGCACCGACTATAAGTAGTTTTCGAGATCGGTCATGGGTACGCCAGCTTGATCGTGATGCCAGCGTACAAACTAAACAAGGTCTTTATTTCTTAAACTAAAGAGGAACTAATTATTTTGTGTTTGCAGTAATTACGCACTAATTACGCAGGGCATAACAACAAACGTGACCAATGTGTACGCTACCTTATCGGACACCGCATTTGGCATGAGTGGTAAAAAAAAGTTATAATAATATTTCTCCAATATCCATCAAATTACATACCTAGCAGTTAAATAAAGGTCACGAAGCTGTAGATATAACAAAGGCCAATCCTCTACTTCTTCATACTTCATCATTATGAAATAAAGAAAATTAACCGATGTTTTAGCTGTATTGACAAGATCTTTTTGCCTGACGTAGATAGGATATTATAAAAAAAAACTGGTTGTGCTGTCATTCACCACTGTCAATATTTTTTATTTATTTAGTTTTGACGTTTCGTCAATTCATTCTTATTACTAAAAAAAATCAGCCTTCTCCTGTTGCTCGAAGAAGTGTTTTTGGAAAAATATTGATTTGCTTGCTTGACAAAGCACAGCATTACTTATAAATTAAGATAATATTTCTAATACAAAAATATGGCATCTACAAGTGCCGATTCCCAATCAACAATCGCTCAAAAAACATGGGTAATGGCTAACAATATCGAAAACGTATGTAGTGTTGACGAAATATATCGCTACGACAAGAAACAACAACAAGATATTCTAGCTGCAAAACCATGGGAGAAAGAGTAATAACTGCATTACAATATTATTTTATCTCATTTCGTATATTATTTTCTACAACAACGCGCTAACTTTAACCTTTCAGTCCACATTTCTTCAAAGATATCAAGATCTCAGCATTAGCTTTGTTGAAGATGGTTATGCACGCACGTTCCGGTGGAACCTTAGAAGTCATGGGGTTATTACTTGGTAAGATCTAGAGCTAAACTACCTTCTGACATTCCATAATTATAAATAATCATGCAGGCAGTTGAAAGAACTGGCAAGTGCCTTCTTTGTATATTTATTTCTTTTAACTTTTATAAGTTAACCATTCTGTTATTGCAGAGGATGTATTATGTATACCTTAGATTATACCTAATTGTCAGTCTAGATAGGTATGTGACACTCTTTTTACCTTTGTTTTTTTTTAATTTAGGAAAAGTGGATGCGAACACCATGTTAGTGATGGATTCCTTTGCACTGCCTGTTGAAGGGACAGAAACCAGAGTAAATGCACAGGCTCAAGCATACGAGTACATGACTGCTTACATTGAAGCAGCTAAGCAGGTATATTCATTGTATTTTTTCTATCACACAAATAATATCATTAGAAAAAATAATATAACTTAATTTAATAACTTCTAGTGATAATATTATGAAATAGGTAGAATATAAGTGTTTAGCAACTTTATTGTTGACCATACCTTTATGAGCTCAGTTTAAATTATTTAAAAAAATATTTTCTTTAGAAAATAGTATTTTGATTGTAATAGGACAGTGCTTTATAGAATTACAAACTTAGCAATAAGTATTATCATATTTAAATTATGATAGATCTATTTTAGGTTACAAAGATTTTATCTACTTATGCACTAATTGGATCATATTGTTGGATCGTTTGTTGCTTTTTTGCAGGTGGGCAGACATGAAAATGCTATTGGTTGGTACCACAGTCACCCAGGATATGGATGCTGGCTGTCTGGCATTGATGTCTCCACCCAAATGCTCAACCAGAACTTCCAAGAACCTTTTGTAGCAATTGTCATTGATCCTGTCAGGACCATCTCAGCTGGAAAAGTATGCCTTGGCGCCTTCAGAACTTATCCTAAGGTAAGCATAAATATAATCTTGTTTAGTATGAGCATTTGTTATATCAACATAAATATCTACACATAGTTGAACAAGCACATGTTGATTTTTATAAAACAGCTTCACCTTTTTGGTGCCTTTATATAGGTAAGTGTTTTTTTCAAATGTTAAGCGTTATATCCAAATTCTTTATTCAGGGATACAAACCAGCAAATGAAGAACCATCTGAGTACCAAACTATACCTCTGAACAAAATTGAAGACTTTGGAGTTCACTGCAAGCAGTACTATTCCCTAGAAGTGTCCTACTTCAAGTCTTCTCTAGACCGAAGGCTTCTAGATTCCCTGTGGAACAAGTACTGGGTCAACACACTCAGCAGCTCAAGTCTCATCACAAATGCAGAGTACACAACTGGACAGATATTTGATTTGTCCGATAAGTTGGAACAAAGTGAAGTGTCTTTAGGTGAGTGATAAATATTATTAGTTAATTGTCAATCACAAAACCAATTGGATATACTATGTCTAGGCATCTGATTGGCTTGTGGTTATAATACTTACCAAATGGCACGAGTCTTCCAAAAGGATGTAAACAACACAGGGAGAACAGGCCATAAACCCCTATGTGGGCTCAGTCCATGAATGAATGACATGAATGTTTAACAACTTCTTCAACTTCAACTTCTTATGCTGACATACATAATATGGTCTAAGGTTTAAAGTTGACTGGACCTTATCGCTACAAGCGATAAGGTCCAGTCGCCCCTCGCCCACTGCGACTTTTTGTAGCGATGCAGTAGCGATGCTGTCGCGCGTTCGCATCGTGATGCGGTCGCTAGTTGTTTGCCCTCGCCTACATAACCGCAATTCAGTCGCGATGCAAACGCGATTCAACTCACGCGCCACCCTCCCTCCGTTCTTTCCCCGATGTCGTCCGACACGGTCGCGCGTTTGCATCGATACAGTCGCGATGCTGTAGCGCGTTGCAAATGCAACTAACGCGCGTTATTAGCGATGCCGTCGCGCGTTTCGTAAACGCGTGACTGCACCGCTACAAAAAGTCGCCATGGGCGAGGGCCCTAAGGCCGCCCTTTATACGACTCCTTAACTGTTTATTTTATTTTAACGTTTGTATTAATGCTTTTTGTGTACTATAAAGTAATCTATTGTATTCTAATTACTAACAACTTTGACTATTTCAAGGTCGTGGCGGCTTTATCGTAGCCGGGTCGGACCCCCACGAGAAACGCACGGAGGATAAGCTAGGCAAGGCTACCAAGGACGCGTGCAAGACCACCATAGAGGTCATCCACGGTCTCATGGCGCAGATGATCAAGGACCGCCTCTTCAACAGCGTCAGCGGCCGTCCTGCGCCCGCTACACCCATGATAGAGTAGATTACACACCAGTGATAACGCTTATCATATTCATACAATCTTCTAAATCAGTCTATTGTACCCATTTTAACAAAGAGTGTTTGTATGTCACTTTGTATTTCAGGTGAAACAGATAGAACACTGAAATAGTTAACATGAATTTGAATAGACTTGTGATTTGTTAATAAATAGGAAAAACTGAATTTCTATGTAAGGTTTTGTATATGTAAAAATAAAAAGAAATTATAATTAAGCTGAAGTTTCTTTTACAGATGTACTTACAACTTTTTATGTAGACAAATTTAGTAAAAAACTTGGTGTGGCTCATTTTGGCACGGCCACCATCACCAACCCGAAATCTGAGTTTACAGATAATTAGTGGGAATTAGTGGATAAATCTCAGAATTAGTGGGGCCATGGTTCAAAAGTTATAAGGGATACAAGGTGGCCGTGCCAAAATGAGGCTCATTTTGGCACGGCCACCTTGTATCTCTGAAACCACGGGTCGTAGCGAAGATCTGATTACACCAATAATTAGTGGATAAATCTCAGAATTAATGGGGTCATGGTTTAAAAGTTATAAGGGATACAAGGTGGCCGTGCCAAAATGAGCGCTCATTTTGGCACGGCCACCTTGTATCTCTGAACCCACGGGTCGTAGCGAGGATCTGATTACACCAATAATTAGTGGGGAATTAGTGGATAAATCTCAGAATTAGTGGGGCTATGGTTCAAAAGTTATAGCAACTTCTTTTTTCCATACAAAAACAACATGTGCAGTCGCGCACATAAGCATTTAGTTATTACTTGAATTAATTAAATTGTGAATGAACGACGAAACTTTTTATACGTGTGTACGTATGTTTGATTCTGTATTGATAAAAAAGGCGCCATTAACCTTTTCACCGCCCAACTATCCTGCACGCGATGTCCCGCTGTACGCCAACGTATAAATGTATTTTAATAAAGTAGGTACAAAGAAGAACTTCTATAGAAGTGCTGGCGTGGGCGGCACGAAAATCTCGAACTTCTATAGAAGTTGTTGGCGGTAAAAAGGTTAAATGCTTAAAAAATGTATTAACAGATTTTTCGATTTTTCAATCCCCAGATAACATTTATTAGCCTGATAGATTATACAAGCCATTTTAAAAGTGTGTTGTTATCCCGTTGTCTCTTGTGTTATAAGCAAAATTTTAAATCCTTAACATTATAATCCACAATATATTTATATCCACGCAACTATCACTATCCAACGTTTATAAAAGTTTCATACGAGAGTTATAACGTTGCGATTAAACGATTATGTATGCATATAATCGTTTGACTTATGTGCTTTTCATCGTCATCAGATCGTGACTTGGTGACAATGGGACCACCTTGGTAATGGAATTAAAAGAATTTTGAAAATCGGTCTACAATTGATGGAGATATCGACGGACATAGTTTATCTACATACAATAGTAAAAAAGAACCTCATCTTTTCTTTGAAGTCGGTTAATAATTAAATTGTAAAGTATTCAAATGAGCCTTTTTATATTTATAAAGAAATGCATTTATATACTAACTAGTTTATTTTTTTTGGTTCCAGACATTAAATTATGGCATGTACAATTATATCCATACATGTATCCGATTCTCTCTCTCATTTATTTACTTGCACTCTACATACCTAGATTCTTACCTAGACTCTTTATACCTTTCAATTTTAAGTTGTTAATTCAAATTATCAATAAGCTTCATGTACGCGATTGTACATCTACTATGGGAAAATGAAAAATTGATATAACTTTTCATAGAAGCTCCCACTAATTCTGAGATTTATCCACTAATTCCCACTAATTATTGGTGTAATCAGATCTTCGCTACGACCCGTGGGTTCAGAGATACAAGTTGGCCGTGCCAAAATGAGCCTCATTTTGGCACGACCACCTTGTATCCCTTATAACTTTTGAACCATGGCCCCACTAATTCTGAGATTTATCCACTAATTCCCACTAATTATCTGTAAACTCAGATTTCGGGTTGGTGATGGTGGCCGTGCCAAAATGAGCCACACAGAAACTTGAGCAACTTCCAAATATCACTTACTTTACTATATTAAACTTTAGTCATATAAATCTAAGTTTTTAAACTATCATAGTCACTCACTTACATTAGAATAAATATTATTAACGGGATTATTACCATGTTTTTTGTTGTGTTTAAGTATCCGATATTTCGGCACAGTTGCATGCGCCATGATCACGGATGTAGGTACTGAAGTTGTTGCGGGTGGGTGATTATGAGCAGACGGTGACTTAGAAGAGGCTACCCTCTTCCTTAGTAGTTTTTTGCGCTCGATACTCGTATGGTCGCTCATACCACTGTCTCCTAAGTCACTATTCACTCGACCTTGTTCTCGACACTACACTGTCCGTATCAGATCGCGAAACGGTACTTTTGTTCTTTTTACGGTCTTTAGATAAGCCAATCACTGGATTCCAGTTACGCGACAGTTTAAACCCATCTTCGCGATTGAAATTTTTGTATTTTGTAATTTTATTTCAATCATATAAGCTTCCGAAGCACGGAGGAGCTCGAGATGATACATTTTTGGTCACCCATCCGATGACCGGCCTTTGCGAAAGTTGCTTAACCTCAGCACTCGCAAACCGGGCGCGTTAACCACTGCGCCATCGAGCTCCTCCGTGCTTCGGAAGGCACGTAAAGCCGTTGGTCCCGGCTGCATTAGCAGTCGTTAACAACCACCAATCCGCACTGGGCCCGCGTGGTGGTTTATGGCCCGTTCTCCCTAGCCATCCATAGGGAAGGCCCGTGCCCCAAGTGGGGACACAAAATGAGCTGATGATGATGATGCATATAAGCTTCACTCATACAAGCTACTTTGCAATGCAAAAACTATCCCTGAATTCAATCACATGCAATAATCGTTGAATAATCCGAAATAAACCACACCACCGCACCTAATGGTTGAATTCTTCCCAGAAATAGAAAACTGTTTGGTGAACTAAAAGATTGCGCAGACGACTGACCTGTCCATCAAAAAAGATCGCTAACAACTCCATCGACTAACGCACATGAGGGACTGAAAATAACATGACAAAAGTCCGTCGTCTGCGCAATCCCTTATACCAATTTCTGCCGTCAAACATCTTTATTTACATTGCCGAGTTCCAATTTGATGGGTACTAGATCCAGTAGTATCTGTGCAATAGAAGTTTCAATTTCGGCATGGGCACGTGATAGCCTGGTGCCGCAAGCGTCCATGGGCTGTGGTGAACGCTTTCACACAATATCTAGATGATCAATAGGTTCCGTTCTGCAGAGGAAGATAAATATTAAGCAACAAGTGAAAACAGACATTTTGATTATATAAACATTCTCAAATATTTATTAACCAATTTACATAAAATCATTATAATCATTATGTACATCTTTCACATAGCTTTAGTTACACGAAAATCATAACATCTCACGTAACATGTGGAGGGCCTTCTAGTGAATCAGATATTTTAATGATAAAACAAGCACCAAATTACGATATATCTTGCCAAGCTCTCTTTACATAATGAAAAATAAAATATATGTATATCCCATGATTACACGGATGTGGTATTTTAAAGTCATAGAAAACTAGGCGGCGTGTGCCTTCTATGTGACTGCGGGTTCCGATAAAACCATTCCTTATATAATAATATAAATGTCTCTAATATTTCATTAAAATGTGCTGGTTAGTGAATATAATCTAAAATCATAAATAGGACTAATTAAAATAAAAACTAATCACTAAGTGTTAAAATATCCCAAATCATCATAAAGTGGGAGGGAAAACGTTAGGAATAACCACGTCGTACGATCTACTGTTCCAGAGATGTTCTATTTTTTTTGTATATTTATTTATTTACACATTTGCAGAATAAAAAAATTCTCAATGTCTTAAAAAGAAAAATTACAACTACAATACTAGCATTTGAAGCAATTAACGAATCTCATACACAAACAACTACGCTTAACCAAATGCATAGGGAATAACGGTCTTCTAAAAAACTAGTTACGATGTTAGATTAAACGATTCAATAAATAAAAGTGGCCTGCCACCGGCGCGTGCGCATTACTGACTCGCAGTCTAGCCACAGCTGTGTAGTGGCAGGAGATATAATTTCGATTAAATGACTACATTTTTACATCGATCCTCCCGAGTTACATCTAAGTGCTTTATCACACGTAAATAATCATAATAGTGTTTTTTCTTTTTCATATTAAGTACATTCCGTATCCTTTACATCTTCCTATACACCATATAGTACATCTCACAATCTCCAAATATGTACATTATACACGACGCTTGGTGATACGTCATTTCGGGCAGATAAGGCTGGTTCGAGGCTTATTTATTAAATACAATTAACCGTCCTAGTATTTCACAACAAGAACTAATAATTGAATGAATGAGTTATATATTTTTTGCAGACAATATGCATTATGAAATATCGCCATTTCAAGTGCAAAGCTGCTTAAACAATAACGTTAAAATCTAATTATAAGGCAACAATAAGATTTAAGGAAGTAAGAATAAGAACCAGTTACATAAACAGAACAGTAAACATAATACAGTGACAGTAATAGTTATTTGATTCATGCCGAATAACTGAGATTTTTAAATGATCTCGTGTCGTTCAATTCAAACACCATTATTTTCAATTTCGTTTTCAAAACGTTTTGACTAAATTAGTGGAATGTTTTTAATATAAGTTTTACGTAAAAGCTGATAGACGCAGCAATTACATTATACTTTAAAATATAGAAACGAGTCGTCAGTCTTAAGTAGGAAATAATTCATATAGTCAGAGACGAGCGACCGCGTACATTACACCTACTAATTTCATTACTGTATCCCTATTGGTACGTTTTAGATCACAGACACTCTGTACATGTTCCAGCTTTTCACATTCGATAATCTCCAATTATAATTGAAAACTTAACATTCTGCATATTATTTATAAAGAGAGAAAAAAAATCTATCGAAGCACAAAAACGCTATCAACAAAAATTTTCAAGATAAGGTTCACCCAAGTTCGAATAATCAGTTGACTTAATAGCTTTAAGTTTTCTTTAAGCAAAAGAAATAGCAGAGGATTGACGTCCTATTTTCGACAAACACAAACGAGTAGACTGGAAAATCGCGTTAAATCAAACTGTATGTATTAAAGAAATCGATATTCAAGTATTAAAATAATTATAACAGCAAACGATCGAATACGCGTGTTCCAAGCTCATTCTTCGTCCACATCATATTGTGTATATCATAAATGTTACAACTGAAAGGAAACACTTATGTTTAATGACTACAAGTCGTAGAAACAGCAACAAATGTGTGGTCAACCGGCGCGGGGATTTGACACGTCCTCGCGCCGCGGCCGCACGCGAGCGACTGAGGGCGGTGAGTGTGTGGGGGGTGTCAGTTGAACAGGTCGGGGGGGAAGGAGTTGACCTCGGCCTGCTCCAGCACGGGGTTGCCGTCCGCGGTGTACGACACGCGTATCCGCAGCCGCAGGGGCGTCTGAAAACACAAATTTATAATAATAATACTATTTTACAAATTATATAATAATAATAATAATAATAATATCTTTATTCATCACAAGTTCACAACAATATAAACAGTAAAAGTAATAAGTAGTAATAATAAGTAGACAGTAGACACACAAGAGAAAAAAAAAGATTAAACGAAATGCCCAGCAGTAGGTCGAGAGGAGCTGATGATGAAACAAAAAAAAATAAAAATAAAACAAACAGAGTGTGAAGTTAATGGGCCCTGTCTCAGCATAAGCTTCTGTGTCACCTGTTGGACGTTCAGAATAACACATAAACGCTGTTATTCTGACAGGGCCTAAAAGTGAATTCCCTGCAGCCTGTGAAACTTAAAACTGTGTCACAGTGTGTGTGTGTGTCTGTGAACAGGCCACAGTATCTTCTCTAGAATTGCTAACAATCATAGATAATGTTATGGTGATATATTAAACAAATTAAATAGTCTTATGGGTTAACTTAACTTACACATGAATAACCTATCATTATATTTATCTTACCTTGGATTATTTTCAATTTCTTTTCCATATTAATTAGTTTCAATTTCTTTCTCATATGTTAACGACGACGAACTAACACAAACTATAAAATTTTCTCAATCGACTAAACTTTAGATATATGGCATATGGTTGAACATTTATTGAATAAATTTGACAGTTATGGATAGTCTGTACAAAGATTTAAAATAATACTTATAAGAAACAATATGAACCCTTTTGGACGCAGAAAAATTTAAGTTTAGTTTGTTTGTGTACACCACCTACATTTGGCAATTATTTTATTTTTAATTTATAATAATTTGTTATGTATCATTTCATTTGTTAACTTTGAATAAAATGTATTAATATTATTTTCTAAATTCTTAGTTAGTTTTATTATTACAATTAATAACAATTTCGATGTCTCGATGATCTTTAATTTGACATCGAAATTGTTATTAATTGTTATTATCTTTCTATTTATTTATTTGACATCAAAATTGTATTGTGATTTGTTTTATTTTGTTTGTTATGCTAAAACGACTTGCGATAAATTTGTAATTATTTCTTAAGTGGGTCTATGTTGCCTAAATAAATGAATTTATTATTATTATTAATACCCATACATTGCAGCGATGACTTGAATTTCAATGATGGACGCCTTTGCCAGCAGCAAGACAGTATTTAGGTTATTTCATTTACTTTTTTTAACACATTGTAGTAATATTGTTCTGTGTAATGGCCCAATACGGTTAGTGGATTTAGACGGATGTCATTTTACTATTAATGTGTGAATTGAATTTTAGATTTATTCGTTAATCCCAGTCGTAAACCAATAAACCCGCATTGAGCTAGCGTGGTGGGATGTTCATGGACTGATAATAAAATGTTACATACAACAATCTAGCTTACTTTGGTGGGGTTGGTGATCTTGAGCAGCTGCGTGATTTCGCCCTGCGGCGTCAGCACCGTACCCGACGGAGACATCATGTCTAACCGGAACGTCTGGAACATTAGATTATATTATAATATTATAGCGTGGCGATTACGGCAAATACCCCTCATATCCTTGGGGGAGGCCTTTGTCCAGCATTGGACGTCTTGGGCTGAGATGATGATGATGATGATGATGATGATGATGATGATGATGATGATAATATTATATTGTGTATTTATTGAGTGGCGTGCAAGGGAAGCGGCCTATGCCCTGCAGTGGGCGGCAGTGGCCTGATGATGATGATGTGGGTGGGGAACCTAATTAAACAAAAATATTATGTGATCTGCATGCAAAAACAAAATACCTAAAATCGAAAAAAAACAAAAATCAGCAAATGTTCATGTATTTTTCAATGAAAAAAAACCGTTTATTTTTGTTTAAAAAAATATTGTATAAATTGAAAGGTCAGGATAAACATTAAATAAAGTAATATGTAAAATAAACGCGAGTAGATCAGTAAAAGTTGTTTCATTTCAATGTGTAGTGTTCGCGTAAACTTTAGAAAACAATATAATATTATATAAGTTAAGTTTTTAATTCTGGCAATACCGATTTGCTGTTTACAATCCTCTTTTGAAATTTAATGTTTAGGGGATTCCACGCCCGAAATGCCAACATTGATATTACTATGTATTATATATTATTGTTTTCCTTTAAATATATAAATAAATAAAAAAAATATATTAGACAACTTCACATACATAGTTCTGATTCCAAGGTAAGTAGTTAAAGCACTCGTTTTTATGGAAATCAGAAACAACGACGGTACCACATCACCCAAAAATAAACGTTTTCAATATCTTTTTCAATATTACCCATTACAATCGCAATAAAACCGGTTTTTTTTTCATAGCATTTTTTGATTTGGCACGCCCTACTGCGGGATAGTTTGGATGCAAGTTTTCGTAGGCTAAACCACGCGCGCGCACGTACCCTGGGCACGGCGCACTGGAACAGGAAGTCGGCGAGCGCGCGGTCGGCGGTGGCGCGCATGCGCAGCGTGGCGCACTCCGCCGCACCGCGCTCCGCCACCAGCTCCACGCGCACGCCCGCCTTCGCCAGCGCCACCACCACGTACGGCTCTGCACAAACAAACGACCAATTGTTAATTTAATTAATCTATCTATAATACCTTTAAACGAGCAATTCTTGTATGGTATATAATCTGAATCTCGGAAAAGGCTCTAACGATTTTCATAAAATTTAGTATGCAGGGGGTTTCGGGGGCGATAAATCGATCTAGCTAGGTTTCATTTTTATAAAACGTCATTTTATCTGTGTTTTTAGGCAATGAAAAACTGCTACAATATCATTAGAATACGAAGGTAAATTACGCCACCATCTACAAGGTTTATAATAGCTCAGGTGGAAAATCGGGCAGTCCCGAAACCAGAAGACCCTGGTTCGAGTCCAGATGATTATTTTATTATTATGTCGGTAAGCAAAAAATATTATTCATATTTCATCAGTATCTAAATATAATTCGTATCTAAATATAATTTCAAAAAAACACGATTTACAAAAAAATACTACTATTATATTATATTATACACAACAGGTTACAAATTAAGATTAATACAAAAATATACTTCGATAAGTTGGTTGGTAAAAATGTGTGCACACAGCATCAGAAGGCTCGAGCCCTATATCCAAGGGTTGAGTCGCAACTCTAGCCATCTTTCCAAAGAAAAATAGCATTTCATAAAATATCTCAATATACCACGCCGAAGATAAAATCTAAAATGAAAAACACCAAGGCGAGATATACGGTTAGATTTAATCGCGCTTTAGCGCTTCAGTCAATCCTCGTAGAGCGGTTAGCTAATTTACCATTAAAATACCACTCAGGTAACGATACCAATTTTTACCGGTTTATTCGTTTGACAGAAGTATCGATATCAATTCTTTAACGGTATTCAAAGCACAGTGGCGGTAGCCAAAATAACATTAAGAAAACGATAGCGAAGTTTGAAAAGAATAAAATGTATGGGATTGACATAAGATTGACCACGTAATTTAGCGCGGCTTATGTCAATCCCATAGATTTTATTCTTTTCGAACTTCGCTATCGTTTTCTTAATGTTACTTTGGCTAAGCCTACTGGTCTAGACGGATCAGCAGCTTCAGGATATTCTGCCAAAGGTCACCAAACTAAAGTGTACTCACCCTGGGCGGGTTGCGGCGTCGGTGTCGATGTGAATAGCCCGTCCAGTAGCAGGCTGGCGGGCGCCGGGGCCGCGGTGGGGGTGGCTAGGGGCGGAGGCCCGACCGGCGCGGAACTGGACAGGTCTAGACCGCTTAGCAGGTCTAGGATATCCTGTTAGGGTGTTATAATAGTTTAGTTTGTCTTTATTTTACTTAAATGTTTATAAAAAGTAAGTTAGTTTGTATGCAAACTTAGTTAAGATTTAAAATACAAGTTTATAACGTTATCATTGGTTAAAAGTATAACTTGAATTTTGAATGAGGTATACACTCTATAGGCATAATATGACATGATTTTAACTTTAAAACTTCTCATTATGTGTACATACATTCTATGGTGTATCATACATCATAAATCATTGAAAGGACCAACTTTAGAGTTTATTCCTGGGTTCTTCGCACCTAATCGGTGGTAGAGTCACAACAAATTAAAAATGCTATTTATTTGTATTTTTCTGTACCATTAAAGCTGTTATTGAAACATTGTTCAAATATAAATAAATAAAATTTGATTTTACTATTTTATACTTAGACGATATAAAATATGTCTGATAGTAAATATTATTATATATGCTATTACTTTCATGTTAGTACGTTTCGATGCGAAACATGGACAGAATATTTATTATCATTTTTATTAAAACAATGTTTCAAAAGCATCCGTTGTACAGACACTACAGAACTAGATTCTACTAAACGCAAGCCAAAACACAGTGTGCTATATACAGGCCGTTTGGTAATTATATGTATAATCACGAAACATAGTTCACGCAATCAGTAAGCAATTTTTACCAACAAGTATAAATAACACCGTGGTTACATACAAAATAATACCAGGTACAGACATGTACCTGGGCGTTTCTCTCCTCCTCCACGGCCCGGTCTACCCGAGCCGAGGTCCGTGCCTTTAGAGGCGCCCTCGGGTGGTTCCGCTCCCCGATCCGATCCCGAACCCTTCGGAGAATCTAGTAGGGCACGGGAATGCGGACTTTTAAGTGTGCGATGCCGTTCCCTCTAGAAAACCTTCGAAGGCGATTCGTTTCAACACGGCTTGAGATACCCTTCACGTAACTCGTCGCCCCCAAAAAAGCCCGGGGACGCTGAAAATGCCGTTTGAGGCAATCGGCAATCTCTCTCAAAAAAAAAAACAACAAAGTCATGTATGAAGATTTACTTTTCCACACAATATCTCAAGTTTATTTTATTACATTATTTTCGTTCAACCCTTGCATGTTTTGCCTTCCGTTTCATTAGGACCATAAGGTGTCGCCCAAGAACGTCATATGTCATACTCGTGAACGGGTGCCGCCTGTGGAGGCTGGTCTGCTCTTGCATACTATTATTTTTATTATTATTAACTATAGTTTAATATTGTCTTTTTCTTTTTTTTTTCTTAGACAATTTTTGACCTTTACTAGTGCTGTATGACATTGTGAAAACTTTAACTGGTAACAGATGTTTTGCAAATGTAGATATTATTATATTTTCTCTTTTGTTTTTTTTAATATGTGTGATTGTCCTTTATATTTTGTGTTTTTATTTGTGATTGGAAAGTGTCCTTTTATGATAGGGCATTTTCCAATATTTATGACGCTGTAAGGGAGAAAAGAGCTGGACACTTGCTGAGTTTCTTGCCGGTTCTTCTCAGTACAAGATCTCCCGCCCAGAGTAGATAGACTTACGAACCGATGGCATAATGACGTTCATAAGAGCTATTTGTAGCCTAAACTGAATAAATGATTTTGAATTTTGAAAAAAAATTTTGAACAATGTATTAGCTAAACCTAGGGTTGTCACTTTGCATTTTTACTTAGCAACAAACAGCCTTAATTAATATCTCTGTAATATGGTGCTTTGCAGGTATGTTTATAATTTTCTGGGGTCTTATGCTCTGCGCCCTATTCGGGATGTATGTATTTTGACATGTGTGATACAAGTAAGTGCCACTAACGTTGGTGTTGTTGTTGATGGGCGGCGTGCGCTTGTGGTGCGCGTCGCCGTTGGTGAGCGGCTCGGCGCCCACGATCAGGTCCAGCAGCGCGTCCTGCTAGAGGGAGGAATAATCAACAATATAATGTTTAGAAAATTATGTTTTTGATTTCAACATCAAAATATATCTCTGAAAATGATCACTATTTAACCTTTGCAACTTTACACAGTCGACCACCGTGTCACATACTATATTTTTCCCAATTTTTTTGGCTTGTCCCATGACATCTTGTCGAATTGTCCCGGTAAAAAGTGGAATCAAATCTTACTAGTAGTCCTCAATGGTCGAAATTCGACCGTTTCACTAAATATACAATTAATAGATTGACTTATTATTACACAAAACACCTGCAACATGTTTGACGATGACAGATTCAGTTCGCTTAATTAAAAAAAAAAAAAACAATGTTTATTTAATTTAATGTATTTGTAATACATATTAAACAACAATTTTATATTTTGAGACTCCTTCTCCATATCTATACCAAACTCTATACTAAATCTCACACTTGTCCGTGTGCGCAATTAATGTTACACCTAGTCGACTCCAATTTTCTATACACCGTTCTTTTTCAAAGCATCCATTAACGAAGCAAGGTTTGTATATGAAAGTAAAAAAAAAAAAACTCGTTTTTTGACCTGTCTCTAGGGGAAAGTTGTTCAGCTTCATGGTTCGATCAAACCACCTGCAGGTCTTAGAAAATTAAAAAAGCACGGTGCATAGAAAATTGGAGTCAACAAGGTGTAACATTAATTACATAGCTTAATATTTTTGCATCTATGCAAAGTTAATAAATAATAATAAATAAATTTTCCTACATTCACACCAATTCTCTAGCCCAAGAGAAGCTTCGTTATGAAACTCGTTATATGGTTTACTAGACAACGGATAAACATACTTATAATACTTAAATACATACTTATTATACATAGAAAACGCCCAGACCCGAGACAATTTAGAAAAACAACAATTTCTAAATTGACCCGACCGGGGATCGAACCCGGGACCTCAGAGATGGCGACACCATGAAAACCGGTCTACAAACCACTCGACCAAGTCTTTTTTCTTTTAGTTGATGGCTTTGTGCGATTAACACATTTAGCCAGTGTCAAAGTAATTTTTCTTACAAGTAATACATATAATAAATAAACAATATTTCCTTCCTGTATGATGATGATGAATGATAATAGAAATGAGAAGTGAGAAATGATATATCCCCCAACCCCTCGTGTATCTCAGTAAAGATGCGGGGCTTTACTAACTCCTCGGGCGGGCGTACTTCTTGAGAGAATTTGAAAAGTGCCGTTGCACTGTTTTGTTTCATTTGCCAACACTCATGCACACTCACGAACACTTAACTGTTAATAATCCACCATTATTTCACATTAATATTCGACATAACACAAATTTTAGAAAACAAAACAAAACCGCAGACATGTCTCAAGAAGTCCAGGCCAAGTTGTATACAGCAACAAATGATGTTATCTTATCTTATCTGAGCAGGGCGTACCTGGTCGTCGGCGTGCGCGGGGCTGGGTGCGGGCGCGGGCTCGTCGGCGGGCGCGGTGGGCGCGTCCATCGGCGGCATGCGCTCCAGCAGCGCGGGCCGCAGGTGCGCGTACTGCCTGGGGATACAACATGAACGCTACGTTTACTCGCATATGGACCAATAGTAGTTTATGCAACTGTCATATAACCTTGATTGAGCCACGCAATCCGAAAGCGGGCGCACGTCACTCGGTGTAAAGGCTGGCAGATAGTCTCATAAAGACGTAAACGACGACGTAGACGTTATTTTTGTTTCTACAAAAAGTTATTAGTCTAAGCATTTCCCACAAGACGCATTGTTGGCGTGTTTTCGTTAGAAAGTGAAAGTGTTAACCCCGATTGGGGTCCGAGGATCGGCTTCGAAGCTTGAGGCTTGGCAGCTCACCTTCCCTCACATCGCTCATCGTCGGTTGCAGGCAGCCGTTGCAGGGAAGTGCCGGACTGCGGAAGCATAACATTAGACGGGCCATTCGACCCCATAGACCTTAATTTTTTTTCTTTTTAATTATAATCTTTTTACGTGGACTGGGTAGTTTCTTTTAAACCCCCAACGTCACACTGGCGAACTTTTACAGTTCGTAACGCACTGTAATACCGTTGGTGTGGTAAACATCTATTGGGCATATATGTTCGCTTACCGACTCAGTATCAAAAAACACATAATAATTGAAACATCAGCACAAACTCACTGGTGATTATATTAGACTATAATAGTAGTTTATGCAACTGTCATATAATGAAGGGTATTAAAACACGAGTGTGAGTTTATGAAACGAGCGCAGCGAGTTTCATAATAGTAACGAGTGTTTTAATACCCGTGTTATATGCAGTTGCATACACTACTTTATCTTCACTAATGCAATTAGTCAAACAACAAAAGTAAAAGCTGACAATAGTTTATTTATAATAATTGTTCAAATTTTGGATGGTACAATTTTGAAAGTTAATGTTAATTATTGATCCAGCAGCTGTAGCGGTCGCGGGGCAAGCAGTAGAGCTCGTAGACGGAGTTGGAATATTTATAATTACTTCATTCGTCTTGTTTTCTATACTGTTCAAGATCGTATTTGAGACTTGAATTTTATTCATTAAAGACTCATGTAGCTTTCAGTCACAGTAGAAGACTTCCACCCCCCGTGTCGTTTCAGTGCGGTCAAATCACCACCGCTATCTATGAGAAGGGTCGCCGAGGTGCGCCGGAAGCAATGCCCCGTGTACAACGCTGGGTTAGGCAGATTCAAAAAACTTGCGATAGTTTTTCCCAGAGCACCAAATTTATTAATACCAGTTCTTTGATCGACGCACTTCCCCGATCTATAGCTCAAGAAAAAGGCAGGGTTTCGACAGGGGGTGGGTCGAAGTTCCATGTATTTTTTACATACGGCATAGCAGTTGCCCGTCACAACGAAAGAACGATCTATTTTCGTTTTTGTTTTCGAAACTTTCACCATGATTGTACTGTCGTCTATGTTAGAGACTTCATCGAACTGGATGTTGTATAGCTCTTGCCTTCGGCATGCCCCCATTATGCCGAAGATTAGTGCAACCTGTAACAATAAACGATATAATAAGCTTGAGGTACATAGCTAAGGCAAAAACTATGATTTATGAAGTAGTAAAGTGTAGGTACCTACTACCTAATTTATACACAAAGCGCTTAAACGGAGTGTCTAGATAACTTGCGTGTGTAGTACGTAAGTACTAGGTAGATTAAATAACAGAACTAAAATACACTTACCTTTTCAAAAAGATACAAAATATCTGGTGAATCTTTCAGGAATATCTTTATTTGACCTGATGTAAACGTCAAGGACTTTTTTTCCTTGTGTCCTTCTGAACTGCGTTTCAGGAACGCTATGACTTTTGAATACTTCGTGATATCAATATTGTTGTAGATACTCAGTGTGGACTTGAGCATAGAATATTTAGCCCACATAGAAGATGGCTTGAATTTGTCGGAGAGGTCTTTGAGATACATAAGAATGACATTTTCAGAAAATGATGTAGTTTTCTTTTCGATCTTCCATGCCAAAAAGTTATTATATTCTTTTTCATATAATTTTCTAGATTTTTCTGGCAAAAGATTGTGAGTTACTTTTGTTGCCAATTCTAGAATATCCGGAGGCGTACAAATATCATCGTCGCTGTCCATTTTTAACTTTTAATTTGTATTTTAAAAACAAAACACATTGCGAAACATTAAATTCACGCGTACGTGTATTGTCACAGTGAACTTGCCGCCATTAAAATCTAACCAATGAGAGCGCAGCTGCGAGCGCAGGGCCAATCAGGAGCGAGCGCGCGCTGTTCTTTTTTTATTTAATTGGCACAAGATCTTACCAAAGAGTTTTGTGTATGTAAGTTTAGTAGTTTCGACGAAGTTTTCACGTATAACCCAACTGTTTTCAAAAGCCAGCCTAATATCAAAATTTTATACAACTTGTATGAGGATTTTGACATAAGGCTCGCCAGGTTAATTGGTCGCGTTTTATTGATGTTATAATGAGATTTTACGATATCGATGTGGATATTATACCATCATGTGAAATTGCTTAAATTGAGTGTTTTGTTGTCTGCGCTATAACAGTAGTAATTATAAGTCAAGTATTGGAAACATAAGTAGAATGTTACAACATTAGTGTAGATAAAAACGCATTATGACATCAACGCATGTCGACCAATACGCATGACGACCAATACGTACAAAGACCTATTCGCATAAGGATCAAAAATGTGTGACGACCAAAACGCATAACGACGAATACGTATAGTCGACCACGTAATTGCTTTATCACTTTTGACAAAAACTTCCATTACAATAAAATTTCGCTAAGGCTCATTGTCAATAATGACAACGTATCTGTCACTTGGTCTTTTAAACAAAAATAGAACTTGTTGTTTTATTATATGCAAACAAAATTCACCTCTAAGGTGGTAAAGCAATTTTATTGTCGACTATACAAAGACCTATTCGCTTAAGGATAAAAAATGTGAGACGACTAATACGCATAACGACGAATACGTACAAAGACCTACTACACTCACTATCTGCTTTACCACAAAACGATGGATAAACTTAAGGTGGATTTATATTTTTAAATAAATAAATAGATAGTAAATTTAATTAAAACACTTGTTACAATACACGTTATGATACATCATACTTATTCTAGGACTAGCTGTGCTCGCGACTTCGTACGCGTGGAATAGTGACTTTCGGCAGCATTTTTAATTTTTTAGGCTCTTGTTCCCGTTTTTGCAACATTTTTCACTGATGCTTCGCTCCTATTGGTCGCAGCGTGATGTTATATAGCCTAAAGCCTTCCTCGATAAATGGACAAAAAGATTTTGAGACAAGAAGATCCAACACAAAAAGATTTTTTTCAACATTTGTGTATTTGTAATTTGTTCGCAACATAATTTGCGTTAAAAATTATATAAACAAAACAAAAACATTTTTTGAGTAGATATAATTATAATTATAACAGAATACATCAATACAATCTAAAGAATTAAAACTTATTGTTTTCTAAGTCTCCCTGTGACCACGGACCCTGCAAAGGGTTCGAAACGTCAGGATAAACATTAAATAAGTAATGTGTAAAATAAACGCGAGTAGATCCGTAAAAGTTGTTTCATTTCAATGAATTAAAACTTGTCTGACGTGACAACATGTGTCGTGTTATGTATGACGTGATGGCTAGCGTTTACGCCTTTGGACGATATTTTGGATCACTACGGCCGCAGCTCTAGGAAAGGCCGAACGTTTGCAATGTTCTCCCATGAGTTATCCGATTCTGATTCAGATTATGAATACGATATTCAATTTATAATGCTGGCAACACTTTTGAAAAAAAAAGAAAGATTATTGTTTAGATTTAGTATAATATATCAAAAACACAAATGTTGAAAAAATTTCCACGAGCAGGGTTTGAACCTGCACCCTTCTGACATACCGGGTCAGGTGCTCTTCCAATTGAGCTATCGTGGTTCTAACCAGCCCGCCGAAATTATTTAACACTATTTACTTTTTACTTTGAAAGCCAAAGGCGCCCATTCAATGTTAACAACTACCGTCATTAACATCCGATCATAATATTTTTACAAATACTAAAGATCAGTTAAGAAGTAGGCAAGCTATTTATAAATGTTTATATAATTTTTAATGCAAATTTTGTTGCGAACAAATTACAAAAACACAAATGTTGAAAAAATTTCCATGAGCAGTGTTTGAACCTGCACCCTTCTGACATACCGGGTCCGGTGCTCTTCCAATTGAGCTATCGTGGTTCTAACCAGCAGGGTGCAGGTTCAAACCCTGCTCGTGGAAATTTTTTCAACATTTGTGTTTTTTTTTGTAATCTGTTCGCAACAAAATTTGCGTTAAAAATTATATAAACATTTATAATATATCAGTTTATACTGCCGTACAATTTCAATCAACTCGTCCCTACTTAAGAGCAAAAACTAACCTTTTTAAAATCACTAACGACTCTGACGCGTCAGATGACAGTACTGGCGCGCGCACATTGATCTGACGGGTCGTGATGGCGCCGTTACACCGCCCCTCCAACCCGCCGCTCTACCAACCGGAATCGCTTCTGATGCGACACGTCAGAAGTCATCACGACACGCCACAACACTCTAGTATAAACGTTTCCATACTATATGTATGACACCGATTCCGTTCTGATGCATCACAACATGACACGTCAGACAAATATAAATCCACCTTTTAGACAATGCTCAAAGCAGATGGTGTGACTCTTTAGCTAATATTATTTTAGACAGAGACAATATTTTAAACACGTATTTAGCCATTGAACGCGCGCACGAAGGGTTCCGTACCATTGTCTATAAAAACTACTACTACTATTTTAGTATTTGTTGTTATAGCGGCAACAGAAATACATCATCTGTGAAAATTTCAACTGTCTAACTATCACGTTTCATGAGATACAGCCTGGTGACAGATGGACAGCGGAGTTTTAGTTCCCTTTCGGTACGGAACCCTAAAAAGTCCGTTAAATTGCCGTTAAGGCAATCCACAAACTCTCTCCAAAAATAAAACTATTTGTATAAGTGGTCGCCCAGTGACCGAAATTCGATTTTAAAATCCTTTCTACCGCCAACAACTTCTATAGAAGTTCGAGATTTTCGTGCCGTCCACGCCAGCACTTCTATAGAAGTTCTTCTTTGTACCTACTTCATTGAAATACATTTATACGTTGGCGTACAGCGGGTCATCGCGTGCAGGATAGTTGGGCGGTGAAAAGGTTAAAACCAGCCGCGCTTGGGATGCGTTTTCGTATGAATACGCACGATACATCCCGATCCTACAACCACTATGGTACCTTGCACACTAGGTGCGAACTAACCGTGCGTGTACGCACATAAAGCTTCGACGTCCAAAATCCTTGTTTGTTTTTTTTTGTGTTCGTACGAATAAACGTCATGGATATAGAAAAATTAATGTGACACGTCAAACTTCAAACACGCTCTGGCTTTTCAACTGAGAAAAACGCAATCAGTGTGCGCGTTCTGTTTGTATGTTTACGTACGAGTAAAATTCGTACGAAAACGCTTCCAAAATGCGACTGCGACCATAAGAAATTAAGGTATGCCAAAACTACACACTCCTCTGTACGCGCAAAGTGGAACTCGATTTAATTTCATAATAGCACAGTTAGAAAAGATGTCGCCCGGTTTGTGTATGTCAGGGCTTTGAGTTCCTACCTAAGCAAGTTGTTCTTTCAAGTACTATAATGTAAATTTTTTTTTATAACAAAAAAAGGTAATTTATTAGATATTTGAAAATATGTTCTTACCTATAGAGTTGTGAGAGTTCCACTCCTCGCTGCTGAAGCTCGATGTGAATGTGAGATCCGAATGTGTCTATGATTACTCGTATTTTGCTGAAACAAATTTTTTCTATGAAAATTAACACCTCATTACTTTTCTCATCGTGTTGATAGGGCTTGTTTATAAAATAATGTATAGTTAAAAGTTGCTTTGTTAAATGCTTATGCTGTCTATTGTAAAAAAAAATTGTTTGTTCGCCTGGATAGCTACCACCATCTTATCTAAATATGTCGTCATAACATCAATGTTTGGAGTTGTGTTCCGGCAGCTAGAGATAAGATAGCCAGTGCCTCAGTATTTGAGGTTTCCGGGTGAAGTCCGTTACCACCATTGGCATTAGCCAAGCCAAGTGCTTACCCGATATATATAAAAAATTGTATAACATTGCAGTTAGTTTTGAGATTGAATACCCGTTTCAGGGATACGAGCTAGGAAGTCGGCTTTGTGTGTTTAAATGTAATTTATTATTCTCAAATAAGTTGACTCATCATCGTTATCATCATCATCAGCTCTTTATATGTCCCCACTGCTCGGGCAAGAGCCTTCCCTATGGATGGACAGGGGGAACGGGCCATAAAACACCACGCGGGCCCAGTGTGGTGCGGTGGTTGTTAACGACTGCTAATGCAGCCGGGACCAACCAATAAGTTACTCGCCGTCTTTAAAAAAATCCAATTCAAATTTTAATAATCTATTGCATTAATTAATTCATTTATTTTCAACCAAAAGACGTCCACTGCTGGACCTCCCCAAGGCCTCCCATAAAGATCTACACATTTATTGTATAATTAATTTATATTTATTATTAACTAGCTGCCCGGACAGACTTCGTTCTGTCAAAAGTTAATAGTAAAAATTATTCATGCAACTTTTTTCTCTCTTTATTATAACATTCCGTGTGTATGGAACATATGAAAAAAAAAATTGCCGAATTAGTCGAGAGTTTTGCGCTTAGCAATATTAATTTTTATTTATATAATAATAACAATTTATTTTTATTATTTTACTTTTCATTATAATTTATTTAGCACAGTGACGATAAAAGTTATTAAATGTTGTTAATAGGTAATGAAACTTAAATAATAGCTCACTCTTGGCTGGGCTGCGTGGTGAACCTGGTGGAGAGCTTGGCCAGCGACAGCAGCAGGTACTCCTTTGTGCCGATGGACAGCTGCGTGCACCACAGAAGCTTCTGGTACACGTCGATCACGTACTCCTCTGACGGCCGCTCGAACTCGTCTGCACAAACCCACATACTATAAGTATTAGAGTAAATTATTAACGGGACTCTTAGCATGTTTATTACTTGTGAGTATCCGACATTTGATTGATATTTGATTTCCAGGTGACCACGATAGTTTAGTTGTTCCATTTGTAAATTCAAAATTCAAAATCATTTATCCAGTTTAGGCTACAAGTAGCTCTTGTGAATGTCACTATATGCATCGGTTTGTAAGTCTACTCTAAGCGGGAGATCTTGTACTGAGAAGAACCTGCTAGAAACTCAGCAAGTGTCCAGCTCTTTTCTCCCTTACAGCGTCAAAAATATTGGAAAATGCCCTATCACAGCAGGACACTTTCCATTACAAATAAACACAAAAAATATAGAAGACAACCACAACATGTAAAAAAAAAACAATCAAAAATCTAAGTTAACAAATTTACATCAGGTAAATGTTTCTATTTCCACAATGTCATACACTAGTACCACTACTGTACTCTAGTAAAAGTCAAAAATTGTTTAAGAAAAACAAAGTCACTATAGTTAGTGAATAATACTCCTTGTTTAATAATAATACTTGTATTCTTGACTTTAGCAGTTCATTTTATGTCCCCACTGCTGGGGCACAAGCCTTCGCTACGGATGGATATAGAACCGGTTCAGATAATAACATTAATACGAATAAGCACTTAAATGAAAATACGGAATGTACTTACCGACACCGTCTTCGTCGACCATTGAAATAGCGTTACTAGCTTCCGAAACTAATAAATCTCCGTACTCGCCGATGGTCCACGCTGCAACCTGAAAACGTCGATATTTTATCAATTAATCAACTTTATAACAATGAGCCGGTGTTTGGTACTATGCGTATAATGTTTTTATAGTGTTCAGTGTCAGTTACCTATTCCCACGTCATGCAAGAGTTGTACTGAAAATCAGCGCGACGGATAATCCGTAGCTCATGCTGAGTGCAGACCATGCAGCAACGTATGCATATGCATAATAACTAGAGTATGTACCTACTGTTTTATTTCGATTTTTTTTAAACAGTTTATTTTCTTTTAGTAATCTTTTGTTTATGAATGTTGAGTGTAAAGTGTTAGTCAAATAAGTACCTATTCTATGCGTATAATTTTGAAACATAGCCATGCAACCAACTTTTCAATAAAACACAGTGATGACATGCTAAATCATATTAAAGTAGATATACTTTTCAATATTAAAACTCTAATAAACTTTATCACATTATATTATGTTCAATGCTGACATGTTTCGACTTCTGTTTTTCTTGGACTATGAGGTTGGCGTAAAGAAGAAAATGTCAATCAGTCTCGCATCAAAGAAACTCGTATGGGGTCTCGGTAGCTCAGCGCTCAGAGCATTGGACCGGTAATCCAAGCGTCGTGACTTCGATTCCCACCTGAGACTGTGTCCAGAGACAGTTTGATGTTTTCTAGTAAAATTTTATCTTGTAACTAAACATACAACGTGCAACAGAAAGGCGCGTGATAAAAATGTAAAGATCCAAAGTGTATCCGATCTAGATCTTATATGCAGAGTGAACCTTTTCACCGCCCAACTATCCTGCACGCGATGTCCCGCTGTACGCCAACGTATAAATGTATTTTAATAAAGTAGGTACAAAGAAGAACTTAGAAGTGCTGGCGCAGACGGCACGAAAATCTCAAACTTCTATAGAAGTTGTTGGCGGTAAAAATGTTAATCACACTAATATTATAAATGCGAAAGTTTGTGTGTATATTTGTTACTTCTTCACGCTGCAACGTATGGATGGATTTGGATGAAATTCAGCATACAGTTAGTTTACAACCTGGATTACAACATAGGATTTTTTAGGACTTTTTATTTCAATATTCCCACGGGAACGGTAACCACGCGGGTGAAACCGCGAGCGGCCGCTAGTAATACATAATTATTATGTTTAATTTGTTATGCATTTTTAAATTAAATATTTCTATTGTGGTTTCATAATAAACAAGTCACAGCCCTAGTGGTTTAGTAACCTCTGTGTACTTACATTTATGATCACTGCTGCTTGCTTATGCGCGACTGACGCACATGACTTCACTGATATAAATATGTAATTTACAAAATCATGACAAATTAAAGTTAATAATTATGTCTTATTAAGTAAGAACACATGCAAAATTTAGATTGAATACACTATGGATCTTTAAATTTTGACCACACTTTTCTGTTACACGCTGTATGCAAAAATTTTAATAATTTTAATAAAATTTATAAAATACAGTGAAAAAAAATAAACGCCTACCCGACCTAGCCAGGAATCGAATCTGGGTCTTCCGCAATCCGGGCGACTGCACTGACCGCTATGCTACCGGGAAGGCTGACGTAAGCGCTAAATTTTGTCACTGCTTTTTTTAATTTTTTGAGTGCTAATAGCGGCACAGTGCGCCCTCTATTGTTGCAACCGATGGCTATGCAGATGTAATTTTCTATTTCACTGTATTTTATAAATATTTAATTTAGCTTCAGTGCAGCAATAGCACTTGAAAATAAAAAGTAAAATTTTAATATTAATAAATGATATTCTATTCCCACCTGCACCAGTGGCTGTTTCTCCGTAGCGTCCCCGGACACAGCCGATCTCTCCAGCGAGGTCCACAGCCGCATGGCCGCGTACGCCTGCCGCTCGCCCGGCGCCGCTGATATTATCTGGATGGTGCTGGATACCGTATCGTCGCGAAGGTAGTTGCCCGCCTGGGAATAACGGATGGTAAGGTTGTTGAGATCTGATAACAGTAAACCGGAGATACGTAAGGAAAATCGGGCTTAAGAGTTACGGTATATTGCAAAAAAATAATGTTAGTAGCAAAGGTTTAAGATAGTTTTTTTAAAGATTACCCGGCATGTCAAAATGCCACTAGTTAGAAGAGGCGTGGCCCTCTGCAGCCAGCAGATAAGCGCTGTAACTGCGTTACTATTAATACGATGTAATTAGAGTATAAGCCCCGGGCTATGTTAATGTTTACATTGAGGAACAACTGGAACAGCGTGTGCAGATTCAGTTATTGGAATGCGCTTGCCTCTCCCCAGCAACCATCATAGCGCTAGATCAGGAAGAGTTAATACTTATCACGAATATTATTAACATAGGCCCCAGCTGTTTACCTTGAGGAACACCCGAAAAAGCGTGTCCAGCCGCTTGTTGCTGGGCGCGTGACTCTCCCCAGTAACCATCATAGCGCTAGAGCAGGAAGAGTTAATACTTATCACGAATATTTATAACATAGGCCCCAGCTGTTTACCTTGAGGAACACCCGGAACAGCGTGTCCATATGCCACTTGTTGGAAGGCGCGTGCCTCTCGGCAGCAACCATCATAGCGCTAGAGCAGGAAGACTTAATACTTGTCACGAATATTTATAACATAGGCCCCAGCTGTTTACCTTGAGGAACACACGGAACAGCGTGTCCATATGCCACTTGTTGGAAGGCGCGTGCCTCTCTCCAGCAACCATCATAGCGCTAGAGCAGGAAGACTTACTTGTCACGAATATTTATAACATAGGCCCCAGCTGTTTACCTTGAGAAACACCCGGAAAAGCGTGTCCAGATGCCGCTTGTTGCTGGGCGCGTGTCTCTCCTCAGCAACCATCATAGCGCTAGAGCAGGAAGAGTTAATACTTATCACGAATATTTATAACATAGGCCCCAGCTGTTTACCTTGAGGAACACCCGGAAAAGCGTGTCCAGATGCCGCTTGTTGCTGGGCGCGTGTTTCTCCCCAGCAACCATCATAGCGCTAGAGCAGGAAGAGTTAATACTTATCACGAATATTTATAACATAGGCCCTAGCTGTTTACCTTGAGGAACACCCGGAACAGCGTGTCCATATGCCACTTGTTGGAAGGCGCGTGCCTCTCCGCGGCTAACACCATGGCGCTGGAGCAGTGCGCTTTGAACTCCGCGTCGGACCGCTCCAGGAACGCGAGCAGCTCCTTCATCATGCTGCGGATGTTCTGGCCGTTGATCAGCGCGAACGAGAGCTCCATCGCACGCCGTCGGATCGAAACGTCCGGGTCCTACGATAATAACATTCACTGGTTATTTAGAAGCTTATCTATCGTGATAAAAATCATTCGGAATATATATCATAAGAACCAACGGCTTTACGTGTCTTCCGAAGAACGGAAGAGCTCAACATGATAAATCTTTGGCCACCTATCATATGACTGGCCTATGCGAAGGTTGCTTAATCTTAGAAATCACAGACCGGGCGCTTTAACCACTGCGCCATCGAGCTCTTCAAAAAACAGTCACTTTTATAAATAACGCACGGCGACAAATTGTCATATTTTCAACAAAGGTACTCTTAGAACACCCTAGGAATTTAATGCTGGATTTCTTGCTTGAGTACTCTCTAGACCCGGGACGACACCTTCAGTCTATTCGGCTGTCATCGCCGGTTAGTTTGCTTGGTAAAAGATTTCAATTTTTTACATTAAACTCCCAATCTTTTAAACATGAACTAATGAGCTTAAATACTTATAACGCACACTTCACGTACCTTCAAACACTCTAGAATAGTAGTCCTATGCCTCTGCACAGCCGAGTTGTCGACATGAACGGTCCGCAACAACGTATTGAGAGCGACGTAGCGTATGTTCTTGTCGTTGTTCAGAAGAAACCGGCCCAGGATATTGACGGCCAACACTCGCAGACTGCTCTCCGACTTGATGTCCATTATGGACAGCACCGTCTCGTACAGGATCGTGTTGCCAACGTTTTTACTGGTTTCCGTGTTGGTCGCTACTTGGGCTAAGATGTCGTTCATCGCTTCGGACGCCTCGGCGTCATTCTTACCCAGTATTCGGAGGAGGCGGAGGATTTTTACCTGGAATTATTGCGTTTTTTTGTAGATGTGTTTTAGGTGAAGATTTTGTTTACATATGTAATGTTGTTTTTACGAGTTATTAATAATAAATAATAAATGGTTAGATAAACTATTACATTTCGAAAGTAAATGGCCTCCCGTAGGGTTTATACATTATTTAAATAGCCCTATCCTTTTACTACTACACTTCAGGGCACTTGGACGGAGCCACAGTCTCCGCCAAACCACTGAAGCTGGATCTGGAGGAACAAGGAACGAGCTTGTTGCTGTACAGAAGGAACGAGGCTGACGAAATAACGCAGTCCGGACTCTTCAGCGACAGATTCCATACCTTTCGACCCCCAGACCCGTTAGAGGTATTCTGCACGAGCTAACATCAAGGACCCACCACCAGCATTACAGATATTTCACTTACTAACCAACCCTTTTTATTTACCCCCTCATTTTATTACTGTTTTTATGTTTTTTTTCTTTATTAAGTAGTTACTTTTGTCGACCAAACTGACCTTAGGACTCCTGGTACCCTTATTGTCTTAACAATAGTGTTGTTTAATAATAGATTATTCACTAAAACTGCAAGTCCACACTTATTGTATTATTATATTTAAAATTTTTAATTTTTATTAAAATACTATATGTTATTGTTATGTGTGGAACGTTTCTTTTATTTTTGTAGCCTCCCCACAGGAGAAGTAGAAGATCCACATTACACATAGTAACTGCAAGCTTCATACAAATGCGCACGAGCAACGCATACTTAGAAAACCTCACACTGCACTCAGACTGTTCCGAGCTATTCCGAGGTCGTGCAAGGAGTCTATGTGTAAGTTTCTCGAGTGCGGTATATGTTATTAAGCTTACACTCTGGGTCTCTTTATTTTTTGCCTAAAGTCCCGAGTTCAACTCACAGCAGAGAGCTATAGTTACTGTACTCGCTTCTTGTTGTTCGGGTAAGTTACACTCCAACTGGTTAAGTTGGCCTTAGCAACAGTGTTAGTAGTATTGTTCTACTCCAACAGTTACAGATAGAATCTCGGCTGAAGTGCATTTCAATCACTCATCATGAGACGAAGGCACAAATTATTCATCGTTTAGGTATAAAAAACGACAATACTTTATTATTGTTATGTTACACATGTTGTATAAATCACATACGTAGTTCGTAAAGCAAAACATCAGTTTAAATCATTTAATGACAGAAATCGTAAAGAAATAGATGAATTACCTGCAGGAATGGATCTGAGACGCCGCTGACGTCGTGCTCGGGTGAATACCCGGCCAGTATTAGGTTCTTCAGTATTCTCACCAAGTTGGGCACAATCTATAATAAAACAGTTGACATAGTTTACAATGCCAAGCATACACAAATGCTCCATACAAAAATTGCCCAAATGCACACAGAAAATATGTTTGCAAAGCGATAAATAAAAACAGAAAAGATAAACAGAAATTTACTTTCCAACTAAAATAAAGACTTCAGGCAAATATGCATCTTCAAAATACTTTCTAAATACTTTCGACAATATAATTTATCGATCATTTATGACTTTGTACAGAATCAAAACGAGATTACTAAATAATAATACGACAGCAAAAATAATTATTATGGATCTGGGAATTTTACCAAGTAAACTGGTCAAAATAGATTAAATAGTTGCATATTAGTCACAGAGTTCTTGGAGGAAAAGTGAATGCCAAGTTTTCAATTTAATTTATTCTCTACAATTTATGTTCTGTCAGATATTCAAAATCGATTATCAACCATTGAGCGTTGGTGTACGAACGAGTACATAATGATTTAATAAAGCAGCGGAAAAGTCACTTTCTAATTGCTCTCCAGAAATCCGCCTAAGGCTATGGTTTCAATAAAGGCCCATCTTTACAGAAACAGGGAGCGTATCAATCTTTATTTATCGTCCATTAAACATCACCATTAATTTTATTTTATTTTAACACAGAAGTAATAACCTGACAAATAGGCTTTAAGGGCCAGATTAATTTGCTTTCCCGGAATGGGGAAAAAAACTATAATAATAATATTAATCACATGTGTGCCAATTCAATCTTGTGATATTTTTTAGAGTAATAAATTTAGAATAATTAGTAAGTGCAGTAGAGATAAGAGATGTTTCCAGAAAATTCTATCTACCTATGATGTTTCAATATACAGTGCAATGTTCACACTAGTATAGATGCTATGTCTACTCATTATTATATGACTTGGTTTGTAGTATGTCAGAACCCAAAGATATATTTATATCCAAAGCCAAATAGATTATAATAGCGTTTTGGTTTATCATAACATTAATGTCACATAACACAATCCCAGAGAGCTAAGAAACAAACAGACAGCTCAGAAAAAAAAACAAAGATCTTTTATCCTATTCCAGATCATAAGATCGACAATAGGACACTACTGTTGTTTTTTTTTATTAAGACTTCAAAAAAGGCATAATTACTTATATTTCTTTTGTATCTACAGAGCTTTGGATATAACAACTCACAAATACAGATACCATAATAACCAACACATACAGAACATTCATGCTCGTTCCCATTCTGCCGACGTTGTACTTACGTTGACTTACAATATGTTTCAATGAGTGATAGATTATCTATTGTTTTCTATCGATTCACATAGTTACTCATTATCGCATTACTTTGCACAAAGGCCAGAGTAAAATCCAATTATTAAACAACACCTCATTACTGTTACTAATAAAACTATGTTATACATTTCTTAGAATGTTTCATTGTCTAGAAATATAAATATCAATCAATATCCTGTGGCCCTTGCGTGGACATCTATCAAATTCGTGAGAAATTATATATTCGATAAAAACATGTAGGTAGGATGCATTTACGAATATTATGACCTACTGCGAGTTTTATTCGCAATTCGATCACTTTAACGCAATCTAGTTCTGTATGGCAAAATTGCAACTCTCCCCCTGTGTCACTTGGAGGCGCTGCTTCAAGCCCATACAAACCAGCCCCACTAGACAAGTGGCAAAACGTTAATAAAATAGAAATCAAATAGAATAATTATTGTACGGGATTGACATAAGTCACGTTAGATGTTTATTTCAATCCCATACAATAATCATTCTATTTAATTTATATTCTATTACCCCCGTATTCATTAACAAAGTGTAAGCTTGGAGTAGTTACTCCGTGTTTTGTTCCCGTCATGTAAACTTCATTTCATATCTATATAATACGTGAAGCAAAATATGTGTACCCCTTTTTTTGAAAATTGCGCGGACGGAGTAGTATGAAATTTCACACACTTATAGTATATATTAATTAAAAATTTAAAAAATGGAAGAGGAGCGCCGATATCTGTCAATGCCAATCCAAACTCACATTCTATCTTTTTAATTTTTCATTGCTTAGGATACAATCCGTGCAGCCTTAATAAAATTACGGTCGAATTTCGACCACTGGGCGACCACTAGTTAGAGTAAAAGAGACAAAACACGGAGTAACTACTCCAAGCTTACACTTTGTTTATTAATACGGGGGTAAGCGTTTTGTCACTTGTCTAGGGGGCAGTTATCGTTAACGTGATCTAATGGTGCATAAAACTTGCATTGTACACTCTCTACAAATTTTTTGCTTACGGCACGAATTCGATAGATATTCCTGCTAGACCCACCGTACAACGTCATCAGAGTGGAACTTCACCGAGTGCATTGATCAGCGTTTGTGATTACCTCGCGCTGCCCGCTTTCCTACGGGACAACACAAACAAACCATTAGTTATTCTATTCATACATGGCTGTAGGTGGGCTGGACAATCACAGTGTACAATTTATTAAATAATTGTTGAAATAAAACCTTTTTGTACGGATCTACTTGTGTTAATTTTAAATATTTTTTGAGCGAGACTATTTTGACAGATTGCATGCAGTATTGTACCCTTGCAGACTTTCCTGCTAACCGTCACAATTTAAGGCAACACTTGGAAAAAATACATCAACAAGACCAACGAATCTGAAATTTTGATATAGATAACTTCATGCTTTGTCTTTAAAACCCTTGCTCAACAACACGATTGTGCAATTTTGACTCGACGTAGTTCTTTACGAAAACACCTCTAAAAAATCATTAATGCTAAAATTACTTAATCTTTGTTTTGAAATCACTCAAATATATTGATAACATCAATATTCGTAATTTTGATGCTGCATATTTTGATACCTAAAACCAGTATTTTTATAAAAATATTTTTTAATATTCTCTTATACGTAGCGCCTGCGACAATTGAGACCGCAAAGACAGCAGAATCTAAAAAAAATATTTTATAAAATTACTGGTTTTATTTATCAAAATATGTAGCAACTAAATAACGAATATTGATTTTATCAATATATTCGAGTGATTTCAAAACAGTATTTTTTCCAAGTGGCGCCTTAAGACTTTGTCTATCACATTACCAAGTTTAGTTAGTTAGGTGTGTCGGTCATAGTAACGAGATTCCGAGTAAGATGACACTTCCTTTTTTTTCTTTGTATAAATGCCCCAGTCCATATCCATTTTCACAAGTACAGTCGGCAAGGCAAGACGCTGAACACTTTAGTAATAGTTATTACAATATGGTATAAGTGTTTCGCTACTTTTGTTGCTGCCCGTACCAGCGTCTGCTTCGATTTATATTTTAAAAAAATATATAATTTGGACGGATGTCTAAGTCAATGTCACATCTAACAACCAACCAACGCAGAAACTTGTGTTATATTTTTTAATTAAATACGAACTCGTCGTATGTGTTAAATAAAAACAACTTGCTACCAAAAGTGTTATATTATGTTAGGTTTTAGCATACTAAATAGACAATTACTGATTCACACACAAGCGCACATTTTAAAGCATTCCGTACAAACAATATGTACAGGTTGAATGTTTAAACATGGAGCGTCGACGCTTGATAATTTAGATAACACAAATACTATGATATGTCATACTCGTATTGTATATCGCTTGTCTGCTGCAAACAGTGATTTCTTTATTTTTAATTATTTGATATAATCTGGTAATTTTTACAGAAACATAACACAGGTTGAAATATGACAATATTAGTTATTCAAAGCTATATCATTGGCTCGTATATATAATAATAATGGAGGAATAAAAACTTGAATGCGGTCATTATAGTGTACGAAATTCATCGCCCCACTGCCATATCACGATATGTCACAGTTTTACGAACGCTTTATTGCTTTATGACAGTATTGAATAGACTTCTTATCAGATAGATAACGCAAGATGTTTGAGGTAATTGTATTTTTTTAACTCTAACTTGATTTAAACATTAACGGTAGAGTATTAACAGTTACAAGCAGTGATACAATCATTAATAACAACATTTTAGAAATCACACATGTTACGGATATCTCATATTTTAGCACGTTAGTTGTTAACTAGATCTTTAAAGGCGTTAGAAATATAAAAGCTTAAAAAAAATCTAGGTAATATAGAATTAATAAATAAATTATATATTGACGCTCTACAAGAAAGGGAGAAAAGAAATACCCTTTGCTGAATATCTTGCCGGTTCTTCTCAGTACAAGGTCTCCGCCCTGTGTAGACTTACGAACCGATAAACCTCACTTAATAATAACCCTAAATAAACCTAAACTAAATAAATGATTTTGAATGACGCATTGAATATTTTCTATAGTGTAAACTATAGTATAGTTTCTTAAGGCGACGCATTGGAAATTTACGTGGCGGGAATCTTGATTTTCCCAACAATTACAAAACATATGAAAGTGATATTTTGATGACATGATTTTTCATTTAATTGACTTCATTTTGCTAGTTGCAGAAACACGATTTGTCAACTTTTATAACAGAGAAAAAAATATCAAAGTAACCTCTTTTAAAACATAGATTTGCATATTACAGGCTAACCAGACCGATTTAAGCATCTAAATTTTCTTAGTTGATTAGTCTTACTACACACTTCAGTATTGTAGTTCATTTTTTTAAAATAATTTGTAGTTTTAATTGGAAAGAAAAAAAAACAGTTTTTCTTATGGTACGGGGTGCAAACGCTCCGTATGAGGTTTATTGTTTAGCGGTGCCTCGCCTTAAGCAAACACTACACATTTTAATTAATTCATATATTAAGAACAAATCCTAAAAAAGTGTATAATTTAAATTATTAATAAGTTAAAATTCCCGGACATCGTTATCTGATAACCTTTTGAAGTGTTATCTAATCGTTTGCCCTGATTATGTGGCATTACTAGATTGAGTGTAAACAAGTGGTTTAATACCTGCAAGAGAGGCGTTTGACTAGTTTGTCTGCGGACAGTTTACTCTTACAAGTTTGTCTGGTAGGATTTGTCAACGGATTTCTAAAATGACCGGTCAGCCCCACCTTCTTAAAAATCATTTTCCAAGTAAGGTTTTGGATTATGATATAACTATTACCATGTATATGAATTTAAAAATGTTTACGTGCTTGGAAAGTATTTGCGTTATGATTATGAACAAGACAAAATGTATAAATACCCATGTCTCATTACTAGAATTCAAACAATAGAGAACATTATAACATAAAATTTATTAAATATTATTAGCTAGTTTTGCATCTACCCCAAAATCGAATTAATTTTGTTTAAAGTAAATGCTAAATGTAAATGTTATTTTTTGTTTCAATCAAGTTTATATAAAAGTTCCAGAGTAGACGTCAAAATAATTTCAAGTACCTACATAGAAAATAACATGAGTAAGTTACATCGCAGATAAAGGCAAAGATAAATTGTAATCCCTAAAAATGTGTATTTATGATAGGTACACTATTTATCATTCACGTATAGCCCTTCTAACAGCTGCATGAACTCGGCAAACAGATGCGAACAAATCATCAAATATATCAATAAATCATGCAACTCGAGTATGCACGCCAAGGTTAACGATCTTGTAATATGAAACAGTCCTTTAGGTGTCTGTTAAATAGACAGAAATATATTTCATAACGCCTTGATTTGATCTCTGAATAATGCAATAATTTTAATATACATAATATTGTGAACTATTTCACTTTAATCTGTGCATTGCTTTGCTTTCATTACACATTTTCTTTTTTTTATTAATATCGAATTCAATAATTCTATTTGTACATGGAGTTTTACGCTAAATTTCACTTATAAATTTAATGTAGTTTCAATAAAAAACCTTTTTATACGAAGAAACAATAGTTTCGTTTCCCATGTCTTTTATGAAGATTGTATATGCTAAATCAACACAAAGTGTGACATCAATCTAACATCTTGATAAAATCTCACACAAACAATATTTTCAGGACGATTTACATTTTTACACAAAATAATCTCTATGGAACCGACAATAAGGTGCAATAAAAGAGCAGACTAGCTTATTGTATGGCAAACTTACCTTTTTGAAGTGATTGAGCGTGTCCGGACTGTTTTCGCACATCTCCGTGATAAGCGTCACTCCGGTGATAAGCACACCTGTTTGACAAAGTATTAGGTGAAGCAATAGTTTTTAGCCCCTAATATTTAATATTATGTATAACTTGATTAAAATTGTAGCTATGTACAATTTCAATAAAAAAATGTTACATTTGTATTTATTTATTTACTATAAATTGCCCAAATAGGTAGGATAGGATAATTTTAGATTAATAATTAAATGTGATGTTTAATCATCATCATTAGCTCATTTTGTCCCCACTGCTGGGGCACGAACCTTCCCTATGGATGGATAGGGAGATCGGGTCATAAACCACCACGCGGGCCCAGTGTGGATTGGTGGTTATTTACAACTGCTAATGCAGCCGGGACCAACGGCTTTACGTGCCTTCCGAAGCACGGAGGAGCTCGAGATGAAAAATTATGGTCACCCATCCGATGACCGACCTTTGCGAAAGTTGCTTAACCTCAGCACTCGCGGACCGGGCGCGTTACCACTGCGCCATCGAGCTCCTCGATGTTTAATAGGTAACTGAAAACGTATACTTTGTTTGGGCTGTATTATGTTGTGGCTGTAATAAGTTTGATCAGTAATTTATCGCTTCTAATGGCATTATTAAAGATAATGATCTAATTCTGGCCGTTAACTAAGCTGTTAACGTGCTAGTATGAATGACCGTAACTTAACGACGCCGTTCGCTGAAACGTGCGACCCCTTTTATGAGCAACAAACTTTTGTTAGGTATTAAGGGGCACTTGCAACAAAATCTTGCTTTATACGCACTAAAGATCCTACGATAAAACATAAATCAGGATTACGCAATTTTTTTGTACCGTCTATGGTAAAAATTTATGCAAATTTCAGGCCAAACTAAAAATAGTTTCTAGAGTTTAGGCAGTTTTGTTTGGATGTGTGTGGCTTGAGCTGAAACGTCTGTCCAGTCTTATCGTAGCCACTAAAATTGATAAGAACTAAGAATGAAGCACCTAGTTTTTAAATCCCTAATGTAAGCATATAAATCTAAGAGACGACTCTCCTGAAGATTACAAGTTCAAAATTTTATATACCTATTTGACAACTGACCTAAAATATTAAAATCAATGCTTGCATCTTTAAAAAAAAAGTTTTGATTAGTGTGTAGCAAAGAGTGTCTCTCGATGATGCAGATAGCACACGTATCTCTTTTGTTGCTCACCCTCTATGCTACGATTTATAATGATGCACCCACACTGCAGTTACTTTTGTCAAGCAATGTTTACAAATGGTTTTGAAAACTTTTTCTGTGTTGTTTTTGGTTTTGGGCCCTATTTTAAAACTACCACAATAGTGTCTCAGTTGCCTGATTCTGATATTTTCCACTTAGTCCTAATGTCAAAATCAGATTACCGACACACTATTGAGACGTTATTGAAATAGCAGAGTCGAGAACCTGATTACAAACAGTTATTGAAAACTGACTTAATGTCATTGTGTTGCTAAACGTTTCCTCACAACACATAACTCTTTGACCTTATCCCACCTTCTCCCTTCCTCCATAGGAGTACACGTGCTGCTCTCCGGAGTCACCGCTTCACTGTCTCCAATATTCCATCGCGCACTAAGAAATTTGGTGACTCGTTTCTTTGTCGCACCTCCAAAACATGGAATAGTTTGTCAGCACACGTTTTCCCTCCTTCCTATGATGACAAGGTGCCTCTTCACGCCTCGTTTGGAGGACCCCATGTCCTCCAAACGAGGCGTGAAGAGGCACCTTGTGGGCCGGCAGAGTAAGGTTAACTGATGCTGCGTTGTTTTCACGCTGCACCATTTGTCGTCTCATCTGGATTTCATATTCACTTAACATCAGGTGAAATGGAGTCATTTGCCGTGCTACGCATATAAAAAAATATAAAAAAATAATGTTTTTATTCTTCTTATAATATGGGGTATTTCAAACGAGGCGTGAAGAGACACCTTGTGGGCCGGTGAGGATGACTGATGCTACGTCGTTTTCACGCTGTCGGCTGTACCAGTTGTCTTCGATTCTGGACTCCATTCTCACTTAATATCAGGAGTTATTTGCAGGGCTAAAGAAAACTAAATTTTTGCGGTACACTAAGTAACTTGTAAAATGTTTCTTATAACTTCACCAAACACCAACTTACCATGGTTTTTCTCTGTCAGCAGACTTCTTGTGGCAGGAAGGAACATTTCCATGAGGTCAGGTACCCTCCTTATGATGCGGAAGGCGCACAACGCCGCCTTCTTCTTGATGTACGCGTTGGGCGATTTGATCAATCGCTCCACCTCAGACGCAAGGTCTCTCGCCATCTCGGGTGAGGCGATGGCGCCTAGCGTGCACAACGCCAAGCCCACCACAAACTGGGTGTTGCTGTTGAGGTCACTGTGAAGGAAGAGCTCAAGTAAGACACGGGATTACTTTTGAATAGAATACAACATTAATTTAAGATCCAGTTTGTTGAAGTGGTCTTTTATGTGTGAACCTACATACCTATTATATTCTGCATATAGTCATCTAGATACGGCTAGAACGCTTGACACACCCATTCTGTCCACCCAGCAGCTACATTCCGTGATCCATCTACCAATTTTATAAAATACTAGCTATGCCCCGCGGTTTCACCTACGTTCTATTAGTCATAGTGTGATGTAATAATAGCCTATAGTCTTCCTCAATAAATGGACTATTCAACACAAAAATATCTTTTCAATTCGAACCAGTAGTTCCTGAAATTTAAGGACCTCTAGCATAGAAAGGATAAGTAAATCCAATCTCATACACGATAAGGCACGTCATTGCAACCGACCGCTATGCAAATTCATCTTTGCAAATGAAATTCCTTTTTAATACCTTTAGTACAAAATAGTAAAAAAATTAAACGCCTACCGTCGGATAATACCCGAATACTTTTTTCACTGTATTTTATAAATTTTATAAATATTTAATTTAGCTTCAGTGCAGCAATTAGCACTTGAAAATAAAAAGTAAAAATTTACTTTATGCCTTAGTTAGGCGTGAACATTTATTGAAGAAGTTTGACAGAATTGGACAGTCCGATAATATACAGGCTCTGCACCAGGATCGCAACATTGTTTAATTTTTCGATTTAATCAAACATTAATTGAATTATTTGGTGGTAAGATATTTATTTAAAGATAAAACTTTATGAGGTTTGTATAAGATAGTTCATTTGTGATCTCAACATAAAATAGGCCTGCCCTAGCAGCCAGTAGTCCTACCTACACTGCCTCGCGTCTCAGGTTGATGTCATACAACAAGCAATAAAGCCTTAATCATTCCGACGTTGTATCGTAGTACATACTCATTTAGTTTAAGCCCGAATCCGAAGTCGTTGACTTGGAGTAATTAATGAGAGAGAGCGATAAGCGCTTCAGGTGTTCGCATATTATCGGCTAATTTATGTAAACGTGTAGCTTGTGTTTTGTTACATTACAACTCCCTTTGTTTCGCAAGTCAAACACTGCGAATAAACGTTTCGACATAAAAAACATTACTATTTTAATTATTAAGAAAAACAATTTCTATTATTGAATTGCTTTCACGATCCGATTTCTGACGTCATATCCTTAAATACTGAAAGTAGTAAAGTAAATAGCCTAAATATGCTTTCCCACTGCTGCTGGGCAAAGGCGTCCATCATTTAAATCAAGACATCGCTACAATTGATGGGTATTGGCTTAATCACCACGCTTTCCAAATGCGGATTGGTGATCACAAACCCGGGCTATGCATCGAAAAATCCGAAACAAACTTTGCCCGACCCGGGAATTGAACCCGGGACCTTCGGGTATCGGGCCGACCGCTCTGCCACTAGACCACCGAGGCAAAATTAAAACCTTCATCATTTAAATCAAGTCTCGCTACAATTGATGGGTAATAGCTTAATCACCACGCTTTCCAAATGCGGATTGGTGATCTGATCACAAACCCGGGCTATGCATCGAAAAATCCGAAACACACTTTGCCCGACCCGCGCTCTGCCACTCGGCCACCGAGGCAAAATGCATTTGTGACGATATAAAATTGATAATGCGATAAATATATAAAGCTAAAAAGACACTGACTTTGTAAACAAAGAATACTGATATTGATACAAACATACCAATTGACTGGCGAATTTTACAAGCAGATAAGTGTGAGCTAACGCTGAACAGCTTTTTTTAAACTTTTTGTAGCAACAACCGTGGCAAACGCCGTTTTTTATAATTCTGCTTATAGAACGGTTCATAGTAATAGCAAAAGTATTTGTTTGAGACAAGTTTTAATATAGAATAAATTTACGGGTTGTTGACTTTATTGTTTGTAGGTTTTGCACTACAAGTTTTTCGTATTCTGCCTTAGGAAATCGTTCACTTACTTAATTAATTTTTATTGACGGCAAGGTTATAAAGATGAAAGATGTGCACTTCTATCTTTAGTCGAAATTTTTAACGTAAGGTACTGGCTGATCTTACCACTAAATGACGGAAAACGACTACATTTTTTTTTGTTTTGGCAACCTACTTAACTAAGATAACAAGAAGTTGGAACCAACCAAATCGAGTACAACAAAATACAGCCTACTGCGAATGAAAAATTCTGAGACCGGGTGGTTTAGACGAGACCAAGTGCCGGTAATACGTTATCAAATAATATTTTAAAGCTAATACCTCCATGATCCTCGAAATCGGTCTGAATCACATTATCCGCAGGCAATGCCATTATAGCTATTAGCATCCATCCATACGAAACAGTCAGCTAATTACGCCACTAATTAGCTGTGAAACGTTACGTAAAACTCGAGTTGAGTTTTCTTTCGGGTTTTAGCTATCTAAATTGCTAAGCTATATTGATTGGAGTACAAGACGTTTTGGTGTGTAGGGTGTGGGAAAGTTAAAAAGTATTTTCTTAGACAGCTTAATGCAAAGATGTTTTATTTTACTAATGTTTTCTTTTAACAGCTTACGTACAATAGATTATTTCGAAGTTTTATTCTTATTTCCTAGCATTGGTGATGGTTCGCAAGTTTTTAGCATTGTTATAAAAAAGCTTTATTAATACATAAGAGGAAGTCTTAATCAAATTTTATAGCTGGTTAACGTTGGCCAGCAAGTGGTAACAGAACTTGTTTGTCATCAAGATTGCCATAACTATAAATTATCTTTTTCGTAACTCGATCGAACGGTCAATATAACTCGACGTTCAAAAATTATAACAATAGAACATCAACTACGTATGACATACAATGTATGGGTACAGGGAAGTTACGAACTTACCTATTAAAACAATAGCTTATAAACCACTCACTTTTTGAGGCAGTTGGTGATGAGTAGATGGACGTCCTGGCGCTCGTCGAGCAGCAACATGGCGCCGAGGTAGCCGACCCTCTTGTCTGTGAACCGGGGGCTGGCGATCAGCTTGAGGCACTCCAACTGGCCGAAGTGGGCTGGGTACCCCAGCATATGGATGTATAGGAGTTTCGCGATGTTCCGACATCTACACAGAGAGACAAAGAATATAACATCACCACCATCAAAAAAAGGAATTTGGGGATTAAAGTTACTCGCGTCCATAGGTTTACCCTTGAGACCCTACACGTGACCCCTGGGTGGTGCTAAATGAGTGACACTGTCTAGTGGTAGAGCCCGGTGTATCCCAGTAGTCCCCTCTGGCGTTTGTCCCCTTGGGGGACAACTGCGATGTAGTGAGCATGATTCCTCACAAATCGGCATAATTCAAAAATATAAATAGAAGTTACTGTTAAAACTTGGAATTTTGCAAATAGAGCCACGCTGCGTTGCCGCACGAAATGGGCCGGCTCGCCCGGCGTAATACCACCCTCTCACAGAATATCGGAGTGAAACAATGGCACTCGTTGGTGTTGTGTTTCGTCCGGTGAGTGAAAGTACCGGAGGCCCATCTTTCACCCCTCCCCCCTCTCAATTCCTACTCCCTCCTCAAGATCCAACTCATTTTTTCAAGGCCGGCAACATTTAAACCTGGTTTAAAAATTTTGCTGGTTACACTTTTATTTTAGTTTGATTTTAGTAAAGGCTAAAACAGTTGACGCTTAGTTGACGTGACGTCAACTAAGCGTCAACTAAGCGTCAACTGTTTTAAATTAGGTTACAGAAACAACGATAGACGCATTCAGGTAGATAGAAATAGCTTTTTTGTATTATTAAAGAGATCAGCAGATGCGACCTTAAGCGTTGATCTAAAAACATCATTTTCAGATCAAAAATAATTAATTTAGAACAGATATGTGATATAATATAGTACCGATATAACAAAACTGTTTTACCAATTCATATGTACAAGGTAAGGCAATACTATTTACATTTACGCTATTTTCCTCCTATGCTGAATTAATATGCCGTGCATATACAAGTATGATACTCAAAACGAACATCTAAACAGTTATATAACAAACAACGTATATGACGAGAAGCAAATTGCTAATTAATATTCTCGTTGCGGTAATAAGTATTAAATAACGAACACTTCACATATGTTATATGTTTTAGTGACAAAACTCAGTTAATATGCTATAAATAACATATACTTAAATGTATTATACCGCAATGGCAATAACAGTCTCAATCATCAGCCGCAGACAACCACAGCTTGCACGACGAAGGCAATATTAATTTAGTATAATGGAACCGGCATTCATGACATCGATCGGTTTTAAACTGTATTAAAAGTTGATTTTTCTGTTTGAACTTACTGGGTAAGCTAATTATTTATCTAATTGCCGGTGAAGGGTCAGCATATGCCTATGAACCCGGGCCTGACGGTAATAGACCGGTATAACAATTCATTATCATTATAATAATCAACCCGTATCAATTCAACTCTTCTCATCCGCCTGTCTAGACACAGGCCTTTCCAAATGTAACTGCAACATAAATATCGTCGACTCTCTCACCGGAAGGCGTCCTTTAAGTTTGCTGAGACGCGGTCTCCGCTCCAGAACACGTCTACCCCAATGACCATCGGTCCCGCGGCTAATATAACCAGCCTATTGCCACTCCATATTTAGCTAAGCTAAAACTAAACTAAGCTTCACTAATCCTTTGGGCTATGTCGTTATAACAATCAGCACCGCGACTAGTCGAGACTGATCAGATCCGAACCCCTCGGAGGGAACGACACGCACTAGTGTATGCATGTCATTGCCTCTAGAAAACCTAAGTGCCGCGGAAAATGAGGTTCGAAGCATTAAGCAAACTCTTAAAAAAAAAAAAAAGACTAGTCGAGATTATTGTCGATTAATAGTAGCCTACTACTCGCCTAAACTGCTTTTCTTTCATTCATCTTTATCTCCAATTAAAATATAGCAGAGTTTTTATTAATTACTAGTTAAAACGTTACTGTAGGTAATCTAAATCATTAATGGCCTTGTAAACGTGTAATGGTCGCAATGGTTGGTAAACACAACGAACAATAGAGGGTACGGCCGCAGCCGACTGAAAAGCGGAATACCATTGTATATGCAGCGAATGCTAATATTGATGCGGATTGTTTTGTTGTGAGGTGTTTTATTTATAATAGTTTTATTTAGACCTTTTGAAAGACTAATGAGCATTTTGAAAACAAACATCAACACCATGATCAGATCATCAACGTTTTAAAAGAAATCACAACAGATAAATAGAACATGGGAAGATCGGACCTAAGCCCATCATGGTGGCCCAATGCAGATTGGTGTGTTTTAACCAGGGCTTTCAATACCGTCAAAATATTAGTATCGAAACTTCTGCCAAACAAAGATGCCGTTAAAAAAATCCAGTATGCTTGGTATCGTTACAGGTCTGTTAATAAAGCTGGCACGTTCACAGTACTCACACTAACGCAAATTCACTATACAGCATGTTTAGAAATTTAATTAAAATAATTAAATTATCTTGATTAAAAAAGCAAATTTAAGCTTGTAAGTTGTAGGTTAAGTAAAGTGTGTCCTGTTAATGTTTTGCCGGAACCAATTCTCTGAGAAGACATTTTAATCTAACTTTATAATAGGTAAACAAAGATGACACAATTTTGTCGATTTAAACGTGATTATGATTTTGATTGACGCTAACGGACGAATGTCAAAAAATACCACTCTGTATTTTTATACAGTAGCAAAAGCAAAACAGTAACTGCTTCCTTCATACTCATAAGCTTCACCGAGCGCGAGAGAGACAGATAGACTTTTCATGATTCGTTGCGACATCACCCGCGCGCTTATTCACAGACCTTTAGTTAACAGACTTGTACGTTGGTGGCATTTTTACCCAAAAATTTGCTAACGCTCTACGCGGATTGGCTAAAGCTCAATATTTAACCAAAAAAAAGTAGCGATACTTTCCTAGTTAACGTCACCTGCATTACCGGTACCAAATTACTTTTATAGAAATAACGTTACTTACCGGTACTTATAGTGGGAATTTGATAACGGTATGAAGCCCAACGTTTTACAAGAAAGCTATAAAATATTTTGTCAGCATCCATATATGAGACATAACGACATATCACTCATAGGTACTTATATGTAATGTACGCTTCTGCTGCTTTGCATGCCAATTGCGGTTTGTCTGATCGGTCGATGTCACAATATATCAATATAATTTTCCTCTTATTATAATAGCACTAATCTAAGTAAGATTACAACAATGTCGGCACTTATCCGGAATCCTCATCTACTGCAGAATTGGCTCATTTATTTCAATCTGTCGTACCATTGCAATGATACAAAACAGACTTAGATATGACGGTGCTCTGGAGGTAGCTAACCAAGCACTACCACCAACCAAACCGAGTTAAATAATTATGTTTCCACGGCTAGTAAAGGAGACCTATTTATTTTTAGACTGTAGTCTCAGACGGCATTTTAAGCTTCACCGGGCTTTTTGGGGGGCGGCGAGAAACTTAAAGGGTTCCTCAAGCCGTGTGAAACGGCATCACGCACTAGTGCGTGTCCCCGTGTCCTGCTAGATTCTTTGAGGGGTTCGGATCGGATCGGATAGAGACCAGTGGTCTAACCGTTAGACCACCAGAGACGGTTATTCTCGTATACCAACCACATGGGGATCACGAATGGCATTACCGTCTACCGTCCAGTTACATTGTCAGCTGGTAACAAAATTGTCATTAGACTCAATATGGCTTGTCTAATACAGTACTAATATAATAAACATATTTTCCTGAAACGTGTCGATACCGCAGGTAACAATCGTGCTTGCCTTTAATATTCCCGAGCCATCCCAGTGGCAAATAAAGGATGGTACTAGGCTTTATAGTGGTTAGTAAAACGCTACCGGTAAACACGAGCGACCATAACTACTCCGTCAAGAGTAAAGGAGTGAGGAGGCCCCCACTCCCTCCGTCGAGCATTTTGTAACTGGTAGAGAGAAGGGGAACGAAGAAATTTAGTGAATCATTTCTTTGTCGCACTACCAAAAAGTGAAATGTTTTCCCAGCACACGTTTTTAGGGTTCCGTACCCAAAGGGTAAAACGGGAACCCTATTACTAAGACTCCGCTGTCCGTCTGTCTGTCTGTCCGTCTGTCACCAGGCTGTATCTTATGAACCGTTATAGTGAGACAGTTGAAATTTTCACAGACTGATGATGTATTTCTGTTGCCGCTATAACAACAAATACTAAAAAACAGAATAAAATAAATATTTAACGGGGCTCCCATACAACAGACATGATTTTTTTTGCCGTTTTTATAGATAATGGTACAGAACCCGTCGTGCGCGAGTCCGACTTGCACTTGGCCGGTTTTTCCTCCTTCCGAGCTTCCTACAAAATGGGTCCATTACAACAACAAAGTGTGAAGAAGCGACTTGCCGGTCTACAAGGTGAGGATAGCAGCTAGTGAGGCACAATCTTGCTACACTAGCTGTCTCTCTTAGCTTCTGCTAAACATCAGATAGAAGTAATTTGCCATCCATACTATCTTATCTTATCTTAGTGGGGCCTGCCGAGGTTTTCCTCAAGCAGTAACACCTCGACCCATCGGGATCTTTTGTGCAACCCCATCCTTTCACACTTCTTCCTCTGTAAAGATAGAAGCCATAAGTTTGGCAACGTCCTCCGGTTTCGGATAGGCCGACCCCAGGAGTCCCATTATTTTCCTAGCCAGAGAGTCGCTGACATACAGTAGGTGCTGCATTGACTCCGTTTCCTCTCCAGATGGCCTACACAAGCTATTTGTTGATAGATGCATTCTGTGAAGCATTTGTTTTGTGGCATAGTGCCCTGTCAAGGCACCGATGGTTATTCGGGCCTGCTTTCTACTGCCTCCGCATATGAACTTACTCCGTCCTAAGGCGTTTTTGCCTAGGAAGGATTTGGAGTGTTTCATACCGGCTGCTCTTTCCATCCTTATTAAACTATAAAAAGAAGAGATGTCCCACATAACTCAGTATCACCCCTAGCTCATATGTATTTTGTTTGAACAGTATTTTATTTCATTAGCTACGCTGAAAAAGGCGGCGTCATCCGAAACACCGGTCAATAAAAACTCACCTCCAAACACTATCCTCCTCTCTGAAAGTGGAACGTATGTACGCGCATTCTTTGTTGACGACGCTGCGCTCCTCGGCGGCCGTGCGCGCCGCCCGGATCTGCCGGATGAGGTCCCGAAGCCGTGTCGGCGTCGGCATCCGCACTGAAACCGGCGCGACTGTTACGGACGACACACACACAGAGAAAGCATTGATCAGTGCATTTGTTTAGGAGCATTCCCTTATAGCTAAGCATTAGAATTGAGTCAATATTATTGTGCTAATATAAGCTTTGCATTCATAATTATTAATAAACCCGGCGTTAGTCGCGCGCGCCCTTGTTTGGAACATTGATTTTCGTAGTGGGTGGAAATTATCCAGATGAAAGTCGTTAATTACATTGTTAATTTTGCTATTTGTTAACCATTATTTCAGTTATTACTTGCTGTTAGGACATAAAATTTAAAACGTCAATCATCTCGACTAAGATGTTTTTATTAATTATTAAAATATATTGCAAATAAATGTCTGAAAATGTTTATATTATAATCTGCTGTCTTTTTAAGGATAACTAGGTATGAATGTTTTACAAATAATAAAATTGTAAATTTCATGGTAATCATGTCCAAAAAATTACCACCTGACATGACCAAGTCCTTGAAGGGTTTATCTAAAGATACTTGGATAATAACTAAATTAATATTAATACAACTTTTCAGAGATAAATAATAATTATTGAAGGTAGCCTTTATGATTTGACATAGGTAAGTAGTGTTTAGTATTGAAAACCATGAAAAAAATCTGTGAAGATAACGCAACTTTTTAAAATTTAGTATGAGTATAGAAAAGCTTTTATATAAAACAATAATTATCCACAAGCTTATTATTAAGGCAAGGCAGTTTTACAGCTGATATGATTACTATAACAGTGATAAATCTATTATAATATCACTCTATTATTACCTAGTCCTAATATGTGCTTACTTTGAAATCATATTGAATAATCTATATAAATAAAAATGAATAATATAAGCGCAAAACTCTAGAATGGCTGAACGGATTTCGATTAAATTTTGCACATAGACAAATCATGACCTGGACTAGGACATAGGATATTATTCATTCCAATATTATGTTCCTGTGGGATACATAGTCCTCGCGAACGAAGACGTTGCAGGCAATAGCTAGTGATAATATAAAATAGATGTTAACTACTATTAATCAATTAATAAAAACAAACATATAACAGGCACAGTAAAGTAGCCTACCTTAGTATTGTTTTAATTAGTAAGTATACATTAGGATACATCTATATCTAAATAAACAAAGTGGCAACTCACCTCTTTCAATGGCCTCATTTACCACTTGTTTTATGGTAGCAATGTTAAAAGCCGGGTTAAACCTGCAAACAATCAAAGATACCCGATAATATTGGAAGTAAGAAAACTGGGTTCAAGATTATATATAGGGTGTAGAATTTATTACTTTTCAATACAAGACGAAAATGGTATATTATACCATAACAAAAATGTGTGCCATCTATCAACTGGACTGTTATGTTGTTTTTTATGTGAGTGATTTTAAAAGGCAGTTGTTGAGAGAAATATCATTAATCCCAAGGAAATAAAAACAGCTGTATTTTTTTGGTATACTTATATCATACACTTTGTACTTATTTAAAAATAATTATAAATAGAGTATAATATAGACAAAAACTTTTTTTAATGATTTATGACAAACAAAACAAAAACAATTGACATAACTTAAAAATATGTTTTAGACATTTTCGCTTTTCAGTTATGTACATAAAAAACATTCGTTCTTGTTACTTTATAGACACAGCTGTTTAATTTGATAAGATTCACTCAGTTTCTATTAGGACAACCAATAACATCATCATTGCGGTCAATTAGGATCAAGTATTGATTCCCATGATGTGATGTATCATTGCTTTTCTACATTATTTTAAGTGATTAGGGTACGCCTATCAAGGTAAGATAACAGCATCATAAAACCTACAATATTTTGTCTACAGAAAGTTGCTGTAAAGTCTTCCTCTATTTTCTAGAGGTTTGATGATGGTACTGTCATCTTATGTTGAAAAATTATATTCTCAATGCTGATTCTTTATTTATATGAGCAATGGTGACACACATTACTCTGACTTGTATGTCTATCTATTGTCTGCAAATAGGAATGTACAGGTCAAGCTAGAACACCCCTATGTACTAAAAATTAAGCAAGTTTATCATAAAAGGTGTGAAAGTTTGAATTAAGTATGTCTAGGAAACTGTAACACAGGAAAAGAGAGTGGTTTGAACTTTTTACGTTTCACCGAAAACTTCATTATTGTAATTTATTTGATTAAATAATTCACTGCCACATCAATATAAATAAAAACCTTAATTGCAATATGTTAAGTTGATTTTCATAGAAAAATCTTTCAGACAGAAACATTTATTTTATTTTTAAATATATAGACATGAAATTACCCAGATTCGGAGCCGTTCATCTTGTTCACTTGTTGAATTCCTTTTTATCAAAATCAGGTGTACTTCAGGTTACAAATGGTATGGGTAATCGGTCTTGCGATAGACAGGTGCAGAGGACAATTTCGGTGAGAAGTAAGATCACTTGATTAAAGAAGTTAACACTTAGACACTCTTAAAACATAACAAAACGAACTAAGGAATATTTTACAAGTATTTTGTGAGATTTTTAGGCATTGTATCTCGTGACAAACCATAGAAATGCAAGAGAAATCGCAAGCCACCTTTGACTAACTTTTGTCATATTTTCATTTTCGCTTCGTGTATTCTCTAGACATTGTAAAACATTTAGTTGTCCTATAAAAGTATATTATTATGAGAAATATTTTCACAGCACGTAATTTTACAAATAATTAATACGACAGTCGCCAGCCAGCTGACATTTCCGTGGTGCGTTGCAAGAGATTCAACATGGCCGACGTTACGCATGACGTTTGCTACTTTTTGATCAAAATGTGAAACTCATTTTAAAAGAATATTTAAAATACCTACACTACAGCAATTTAATAATATAACTGCACAAGTTCGAATCTGTTAAACCAGTTTTTGATGGATATGTAAAATATATTAGTTTTGTTTTTTTTTAAATCATGGTAAATATTAGAATGATTTCTGAACGAACGCTACGTGGAAAAACTTTTTGGTAAATAGAAAATCACATCCGTTTCCATTCCAACTTTATCTCAAAGATGAGTTTCCCATTACATCAATCAAACTGATAAGTTTAAAACAACAATAGAGTAAACAACAAAAAATACCTACCTTCTATTTTGCTCTGGTGGTAACACACTCCAGTCAACTTCATACATAGGATATGCCATAATTAGTTCATATGTAAATACAATAACAAAATAATATTATTATATCAGTATCATTTCACAAGTAGGCCACACTATTCCGCGACGGTGCACACTGAACTGTTATCAGACTGCTTTATCAGGTGCAGGTAACTCATATACCTATCCAGTAATTACATATCTCTTATCAAAGGTACAATTTATCACTGAAAAAGGATAGCAATACACACTAACGTTTTTACTAATGTTTTATTCTTAATGTCAATACAGTATGTACAAAACAATGGGTCGAGTCACATCATTATCTAAATAGGAAAACTCATTATTATTCATTGTATTTAGTATCGCGGCCGAATGCTATATGCAGGCGGCGCGGCGGCGTCGCTGCCGTTCTATAAGTTATCTTCGTGGTTTCGTGGGGGTCGATCGACGCTGTTCCTCTTGATGCAGTCTACTAGCCATCTAATGCCTTCGTCGACACCGTCTCTGTGGAAACATTACAGTACAACTTGCATTAATCTATAGAAAAAAAAATTCTATAATTTTGGAATTACTTAATTAAGGCATTCATCAGTACGTTAACCAGTAATTCTATAAGTAAGATAATATAATATTTAGAGATGCGCCGAATATTAGTTTATTATTTGGTATTCGGCATATTATAAACGCCTCGGCGGTTAGAGGTAAAGCGGTCGGCCCGATACCCAAAGGTCCCGGGTTCAGTCCCAGGTTGGGCAAAGTGTGTTTCGGATTTTTCGATGCATAGCCCGGGTTTGTGATCACCAACCAAGTGTGGTGATTAAGCCTTTACCCATCAATTGTAGTGATAACTTGATTTTCAATAAAGGCCTTTGACAAGCTGTAGGACCATTATTATTTTTATTTTTCTAGGCCATACTTTACATATTTTACTATGTTCAGCAAATTATGAGGTAAATTTAAATTCAAATTTGTTTATTGCATGTCACATATATTCGGTATATTCGTAATTGGCCGAATATTCGGTTTATTCCACGCATTACATTATGTTCAATTCCTCTCCAAAATTATTTAACAAAACCTTTACAACAGTAAGCAGTAACAGGTTGTGGAACCGAATATTCGATTTGGTCATAGTAACACCGGATAGTATTTGTCATTTGACAAAAAGCATTATTTAGCGCATTTCTAAATATTATTATTATTGATCCATTGAACATCTCTTCTGTGACACTTACATGACGACGATTTTGTACTGTAAATTAAATATAATTAAGTAATTCTCCTATTATCTATGTAAATATTATACTTTATTTACTGTATTTTATACTAAATAAAAAAGTGCTTATTAGCAATTTTATTATTTACTCTATTTTCAGATTGCGATTTAGTACTTGAGTTAAAATAATGATTTGAAAAAATGAAAGAATTATTATTTAAAGGGTAATTTACTCTTCTAGATGTGGCAACAATGATTGTAATGTTTTGGAAACAGATGAGCTTCATCAGAAGCAAGCTGATGAAATAGGAATCAAAACGAAAATAAACACTTGTGATGAATAGCAGGACATAGGCATCTACCAGTTGTGTCAACTGCCTGTTCGATAATTTATTATAAGAATAATAATTACCCTACTGATGGCTTGCAGCATAAATCACAAACTACTAGAACAAATCAACAAGTCTTCTGGGGCCTTGGTAGCTATGCGGTTAGCATTGGTCATGTGTGGCTCATTTTGGCACGGCCATCATCACCAACCCGAAATCTGAGTTTACAGATAATTAGTGGACAATTAGTGGGAATTAGTGGATTAATCTCAGAATTAGTGGGGCCATGGTTCAAAAGTTATAAGGGATACAAGGTGGCCGTGCCAAAATGAGGCTCATTTTGGCACGGCCACCTTGTATCTCTGAAACTACGGGTCGTAGCGAAGATCTGATTACACCAATAATTAGTGGATAATTAGTGGGAATTAGTGGATAAATCTCAGAATTAGTGGGGCCATGGTTCAAAAGTTATAAGGGATACAAGGTGGCCGTGCCAAAATGAGCGCTCATTTTGGCACGGCCACCTTGTATCTCTGAAACCACGGGTCGTAGCGAAGATCTGATTACACCAATAATTAGTGGATAAATAGTGGGAATTAGTAAATAAATCTCAGAATTAGTGGGGCCATGGTTCAAAAGTTATAGCAACTTCTTTTTTCCATACAAAAACAACATGTGCAGTCGCGCACATAAGCATTTAGTTATTACTTGAATTAATTAAATTGTGAATGAACGTCGAAACTTTGATATGTGTGTACGTATGTTTGATTCTGTATCGATAAAAAAGGCGCCATTAAATGCTTAAAAATGTATTTACAGATTTTTCGATTTTTCAATCCCCAGATAACATTTATTAGCCTGATAGATTATAAAAACCATTTTAAAAGTGTGTTGTTATCCCGTTGTCTCTTGTGTTATAAGCAAAATTAATAATTAATAGTAAAAAGAACCTCATCTTTTCTTTGAAGTTGGTTAATAATTAAATTGTAAAGCATTCAAATGAGCCTTTTTATATTTTTAAAGAAATGCATTTATATACTAACTAGTTTATTTTTTTTGGTTCCCAACATTAAATTAATGTCATGTACAATTATATCCATACATGTATCCAATTCTCTCTCTCATTTACTTACTTACTTTCACTCTATATACCTAGATTCTTACCTAGACTCTTTATACCTTTCAATTTTAAGTTGTTAATTCAAATTATCAATAAGCTTAATGTACGCGATTGTACATCTACTATGGGAAAATGAAAAATTGATATAACTTTTCATAGAAGCTCCCACTAATTCTGAGATTTATCCACTAATTCCCACTAATTATCCACAAATTATTGGTGTAATCAGATCTTCGCTACGACCCGTGGTTTCAGAGATACAAGGTGGCCGTGCCAAAATGAGCGCTCATTTTGGCACGGCCACCTTGTATCCCTTATAACTTTTGAACCATGGCCCCACTAATTTTGAGATTTATCCACTAATTCCCACTAATTGTCCACTAATTATCTGTAAACTCAGATTTCGGGTTGGTGATGGTGGCCGTGCCAAAATGAGCCACACATTGGTCATGGGTTCAATTCCCATCCGAGCTTCCGGAGGCTGGTGGATTTTTTCTATTAAAATTACATCTTATAATAATTACCCATTTAACGCTGAGGTGGCCATGAGCATAATATCTCTTGCTCCAATGAGATGAGCATTTTGATTGAAAATGGGTTTGACAGTGTGCACACCCATACAATCTGGAATGTCTTGTTTGTTGGCCAGTACTAGTAAGGGTACTCCAGATAAGTGCTCTGATGCTATCATCCTATCTAGAAAAATAATAAATATGTAAAAGAAAAACATAATTAAAGACAATATGGTACCTTTTAGTAGCAAAATGTAATTATAACTTCATTCTTTGTTGTTAATTGAAAAATACTCTGTGGACATTTTGCCAGGAGCCCTATCATTAGTATGTATAACATATGAATGCAGTATGCCAAAGACAAGCAATTTAGATTTTATTAATTCTAATGGAAAAAGCTGCAGGAAACAACAAAAATCAAGAGAGTGAAAGAGCTTAGGGCAGGCATTTGCCACAGTGCTTTGATATAAGCTAAATAATATACAAAACATGTGATTCTATTACTATAGAATTGCTTCTTTAATACCTATACAGGATGTGTGGTACCAAACATCCTGTATACTCTTTATTAATAGTATAGAAAAGTTTAATATTATATCTCATCAAGTAGTTTTAATTCTCTTGCGCGACACTTTGGTATATGGTACACTTTATTAAGAAGAACATAAAAACATAGTTTTCTTTCACATTTAAACATTTGCCAGACGTGGGTTTGATCTAATTGTGTATACTATACTATAATCCTCACCAAATGTCTCTTTAGATTCAGACACTCTTTCTCTATCAGATGAGTCAACAATGTAGATGACAGCATGACATTCTGCATAATACTGAAATAAAATAGTATATTATGGTAAACAAGTGTTTTGAATGAATGAATTGTCAAATAAATTAACTAGTATCTTGACTTCTGTTAAATAAATCAAAACTTCATGTTTCATGTGTCTTCATGTTCAGAACTTTCCAAGAACTGAGTTATATCCTTTGACTTAATAACCACCACAAAACTTAGCTACAATAGAAATTCAATTAGGTATATGTTTTATTACAAAACGTGTTTCAGTACCTTGTCCCACAGAGATTGAAGCTCTTGTTGACCTCCAAGATCCCAAAAATTAAGCATTACGCCATCAACGTCTATTTTTCCTATGTTCAAGCCAACTGTAGTGGTAATTCTATTGGGGTTCATTGCCTTGTATTTTTTCGAGAATTTTGTTTTTGTAGCTTCCAAATATGTCTAAAAGAAGAATAAAGCCCGTCAGTATGTTAACGAAAAACAATAGACGGTATTTCACTATACGTGTTCAATAAAGTTCATCGTAAACAGTGTATACCGTTTTGCCAGCATTGTCCAATCCCAAAATTAAGACACAATATTCATCTTTTTGAATGATATACTTGTAAAAACCATGCAGTAAAGTGTACATCATGAAATCATAATGAGAAACAATCCTATTTATTTAATAAATAAATAGTTCAAGGAACACGCAACTTTCCACAACAAATCATCAAAATGTCAAGTCAGTCAACGTCATTGTCATTCATTTCCAGGGTTGCCAGATGAGATTTCTCAAATTTCCCCTGATTCAAAATGATTTTTCCCCAAAATGATACTTTTTTTAGAAAAAATCCCCAAACCTGATTTGACGTAATTTACAAATAAAAACAGCATTAATATATTATTTATATACAAAACTTTTCAGTGAAACCGGATCAAACTTTAATGACTCTAACGAAACTAACGACAATTTCAACTATCAATCAACAAACAATTTCCACTTTGCTTAGACTAGACTTCGTTGAGTTATTCGTTTGGAAATAGTTAACCTCAAAGTTAAAATTACTTCCCCAAAAATTTCCCCTAAAATATAATTTCCTTAAAACTTCTCTAAATGCCAATTTTTTCCCCAAAATGGGGAAAAAACCCCCAATCAGGCAACGCTGTTCATTTCTGGCCTGGCTGACTGACTGAACACACGGCGGCAGATCAACCTACCCAAAACTGTCAAATTTTTACAATCAATTTTGAACTTTATCATTTGACTATAACGATCAATATTCATTGGAGAAATTTGACAGGTTTGGGTAGGTTGATCTGCCGCCGAGTGAACTTCTGTTTTTTTATTTTATTTGTTCATGACCATGGATAATAGTCCTACAGTCGAAAACTTAATTTATACGTTTCTCAAAATTAAACTCATAGGATGATGATGAATGATAATAGAAATGAGAAGTGAGAATAGTACATTGTTCACCGAGAGGAGAAAGTGACCGATTACCGTCGAGGGTGTCGTTTGAAGCCCGAGCCGTAGGCGAGGGCTTTAAGACACCTGAGATCGGGAATCGCAGTTTCTCTCGAGTGATACATAGTGCTTTATACTACACCTACAAGGAAAATAAAAAACGAAATCTTTACTAATTGAAATTTATATTGAAATTGTTGCAGTTAGTGAAGCTTAATGTAACACTTTTTCCATTAATGTTTGTTTGAGATGTTTGCGACAATGTAGGAGGAATAACTGGCTGTGCTGTTGGCACTGCGCTCGTAGAAGGCTGTGGTTCCAGAGGGGCAACTGGCTGCTGAGGGGCATTTGGCATCGCCGCGCTCGTTGATGGTTGAGGAGATGAGTCTTGATGCACATTAATCGATCCCGATATTTGGTTATTTATTCGTGTTTTGTTTTCTACGGAATTCTCTATGTAACCTTCTGCAACAGCGGACGATTTCCAACCACCGTGGCGTTTTATTGTGGTTAAATCAGCACCAGTATCGGCAAGAATAGTCGCTGAAGTTCTGCGAAAGCAGTGGCCAGTGTATTCTAGTGGATTGAGTAAATTAAGGTAGGAAGCTATTTCTCTTGGCACAGTACTTATTTTGTTTTTCCCAATTACTTGTTTCGTACATTTTTTGTTTTTATATTGTAGTAAAAACCGATTGGTTTTGGGGTCACTGGGGCGAATTTCGTTATATTTCTTTATTATCTCATAAAATAAGCCCGATATAACAAATGATCGCTGAATTTAGGTTTTTGTGTTAGGAATATTGACAATTATTCGATTTTCGAGGATTTCGATATCGTCTGTTGTCATATCCACAAGTTCTTGCAAACGACAGGCCCCATTTACTCCTAAAATCAAAATAACCTGTAAACAAAAATATCAAACATGAAAACCTAGTAGATTTCTACTCATAAATAGGTACGTAATAAATCATAAACCAGTGCATTTTGTTCATAAACTTACCTTCATCAACAAATATTTGTCATCTGGAGCATTCTGCAAAAAGGAATAAACATCCTTTGTAGTAAGCACTTTTGATTTCTTACTACGGAATCCCTCCGACTTTCTTTTCAGAAATGCTGTAAGTTTTTTGTATTCTTGAATATTTATGTCGTTTCTTGTCAATATAGTACTTTTCAACATTGAGTATATAGACCATAACGTACTTGGTTTGTATTTTTGCGCTTTTTCACTGAAATACGCTAGCAAAACAGTTTCAGAAAAAGATGCCGCATTTTTTTCACTTTTCCATTGCAAAAAATCGTCATAAGTTTTATTATATTTTTTAATTGATTTCTGTGGTAAAAAAGGTTATCAATCAGTATTTTTGCTGTTTCCTTCAACTGCGGCGGAGTTAAAAAATCTTCATCATCACTATCACTACTTATCATTTTGATAGTTTTATTTTACTTTCTACGAAAACTGAATCCTCAAACAACACACAAATTGGAAATGGCGCCAATGGCGTCTGCAATTTTCACATGTTCTTTTTTCAAATTGTTTATCCTGCCGCCGCAGGGTCGCACTGCCAGCCCGACACCATCCAACACACAGCTAGTGGCCAGTGTCATTTTGCGAACTTGGAGATAAAAACTCACTGTAAAAACTTTTTGGCTTTTGATATTTAGGTTACCGGCGCATAGTCTTACCCAAAATTAAAAAAGAAAAACCACGTAAGAAATGGATTTTCATACACTTTTCTCTCCCGCTCAGATGCGTTTTCTCCCCGCATATTTGTTCGATATGCAATGACGTACTTTCTACCGTAAATTTGATAAAGTATCAAGGTACTTTCCAAGCAGGTGTAGTATAAATAATATATCCCCCAACCCCTCGAGTATCTCAGTCTCAGTAAAGATGTGGGGCTTTACTTAGTCATCGACTTCTTGAGAGAATTTAAAAAGTGTCGTTGCACTGTTTTGTTTCATTTGCCAACACTCATGCACACTCACGTTAATAATCCACTGTTATTTCACATAAAAACGAACTGTCAGCGTTTTAATCAAAGTACTTTTGAATCAAGAGGACTCAAGATCTTACTTTTGAGAGTTCATCCTATAACCGATGACATAACAAAAAACAAAAATGGATGTTTAACAAAAAAGAAAAAATTAAGTGTCAAACATTTGTCGCACTCCAACCTCCTTTTCCAGCCATAGGACAGAACGGAACTAAACATAGTTGCATTTTTTATTTTAACCTTCCTTCTATAGCTTAAATTATCATTCTGAACAATCTACAAACTTCTACGGATTTTTCAGTCAGATCCTTATGTCAGATTAGAAGTTCAGTGACTTCTTGGTGGGAAGTGAAGAGTCAAGTCTGCGGTTTAGTTTTAATTTCAAAAATTTGTGCTAAGTCGAATATTAAGATCTATTTGACTTGTTCGCGTATTAATAGTAACGACTGTCAAAAACTTCGATCAAATACGACAATAACATTGTCTACCTCTCAATCGCGGAACAATACTAATGAAAACACCGGAAGTATCACGTAATTTGCAAAATGGCGAATACCTAAAGTCGATGTCCACTAAAATAATGAATAAGTTGCAATTAGATCATATTTTATCATTTTGTAAACGACAATTTACTAATTGATATATTTCCTCTGCCAGTTATCAAAATAAATGTGATTAGGATTACCGAAATAGTTTGTTAGTTCTACATGATCAAACTATTTATTCTATTTTTATTTTATTTTTTATTCTAGATTTTTTATAAACAAACTTCTTCATACAAAAGTAGGCTCTAATTAGACGACATAGAGTCCATAGAATTCGATCGCTCAATTGTCAAAATTTGACATTGACTTTTTAAAAAGTTTAACGCACAGAGCATAGAATTGTTGCGGGTTTTAGTGTAGCTTTACTCTAGTTTTTCTATAGCCAAACTTCTTCATACAAAAGTAGGTTTTAACTTATCGGAATTTGAGATTATAGTCGCGTGGTCCGGTGCAGTGTGATCACACCGGTCGGGTGTTAACGGAATAATAGCCGCGGTGTGATCACACCGCTTAGTGCTTGAGAGGTTTATCTTATAATTAGGTATTTCAGATTTTAATAGTATTTCTGTCTAGATTGCACGAATGCTTTGGATTACTAGAAATAGTGAGTGTATGGTCTATGTGGCACTATTTCTTTTGTAGTTGGAGGCTGCAAGCTCCTAGCTGGGTCGGGTGGGTGTTTAATTTTTTCGCTGTACTTTATAAATTTTATAAATATTTAATTTAACTTCAGTGCAGCAATTAGCACTTGAAAATAAAAAAGTAAAATCTGTATGTCCTTAAACAAGACCTAAAGTCCGTAGATCGACGGACATATCCGTAGGTCTGGCAACGCTGTGCATAACATAAATATAAACGTCTGATCAATCAATCGATCGTCCGTTAGATAATACGGTGTCTGACTGACATACTAAGTAAAGCATAATCGAATATTAAACAATATTATTATTGATAAAATAATAATATAATTTATAATTGTTGTTATGTTAGATAATTGAAGGTTCTTTAGAACCAGGGCTTGGAATACCGGTATTTTCAGATACTGGTAATACAGACCTTGATATAGTACCGGTCATGTGTTCTGTGGTACCGGTACTTTAGTTGGTACCGGTATTAATATACCGGTACTTTACAGATACCGGTTCCAATTAACTTGATACAGTACCGATACTTGAGTTGGTACCGGTATCGATTATACAGTATTGACCATTTGATATCGGTATAATGTGGGTGTTCTAATACCGAGAGCAAATAGGCGTTTCCATAAGTGCGAGCGAAAGAGCATAGTAATCGAGTCCGGGGTGAATGGCGATGGCGCCAGGGCTTGATACCGGTACCAAAATTATACCGGTATTTTTGGTACCGGTATCAAGCCCTGTTTGGAACAGAAATAATGCCAGATAGGTAGGGTCTCAGGATAATAATAGCTTTAGTTATTGTTCTGTGGGTAGGGTACTGACTGACTCCGAATAATAACTAAAGCTATAGAAACCGGACTAAAATAGCAACACTCATTCATCAGTTCTTACTATTTTAACTAATGAACCTAAGTGATGTATTGGAAAGAGATCGATTGTCCCTTTTCTTTCGTTATTTCGAAGGTGTCACCAGATTTGTGACGTCATATTTGAGGTAATGTAGTGAGTGACTTTATAAAGGACTCAAAGATTTTTTTTGATCACCGATTATCTGATAACCGTTTGACATAACAATACAAAAAATAAAAACTAAGTGTCAACCATTTGTTGCACTCCAACCTCCATTTCTAGCCATAAGATAGAACGGAACTAAACATAGTTGCACGATTTTTATTTTATCCATCCTTGTTATTGTTCTGAAAGTTCCTGAGCGTTCAAATAATATTATAATATCCTCAGAATAATAACTAAAGTTATTGTTCTGAGATAATATCTGACAGAATAGTTTCATTCAGAAATTAAGAAAAAATATTCTCAAAACATTTTCTTCGTTATGTACAATTGTATTTTATTCTAATTACATTAACAAAAAAATGTAATTTAAATAATATGTAGTGTTAATTCCGCTAACTCACTCGTTTATACTACAGCTTGGATGCAGTACGCATGCACCGATTTCCGCAAAATAACGCCTGATTCCATTAATTATCTAATTACATTGTTTAAATTGAAACATAAAAAAGATCTTAATGGTGATGTTAAGTTACATGAATAAAAGAATATTATTAAAATAATAGTATTAAGCAGCAGTCAGCGCCGACCATTTTCTGGCATTTACTGATGGCAAAGTGTAAAGCTCAGAACAATAACTTTTTAGTTATTATTCTGAGGTATAAAGAGCTTGCGTTACCAAACTTCCACCATAAGTTTTCTCTTTTCTTTTATTACATAAGCAAGCTTTTGGCCTTTATCTCAGTAGATGTTAAGTGATGAGAAGGCCGAAGCTGGAAGCGCACTTCAACCGCAATCCTCAACTACCTACTGAAGCACTGGCTATCTTATCTCTAGCTGCCGGAACACAACAATGCTACAAACATTGATGTTATGGCGACATATTTAGATAAGATGGTGGTAGCTAGTCAGGCGGACAAACAAGCCTTACCACCAACCAAACCGAGTACAGAAACATGTACTCCCCGCTGGGAATCGAACCCGGGACCTCTGGGTCTAAACCGGTGGTCTTAACCACTAGACCACAGAGGCGGTTAAAAAGTAACTTTAAGCATATTACTTATTCTATGCTTTAAGTAAAGTTATTACTTCGCTAAAAAGCCCTTTTTTCAAGAGTAAATTTTATAGAATAATAATAATCTTATATATAAAAATCAATTGCTGTCCGTTAGTCGGGCTAAAACTCGGGAATGGCTGGACCGATTTGGCTAATTTTGATTTTGAAATATTTGTGGAGGTTCAGGGAATAATATTTATAAAATCTCAAATAAAGTATACCTTACTAAAAAACACAACGGGACAGCACAAAAAGCTTGTAACTTCGTGAGTTTTCAAGATATAATTTTTTTTTGTACTGATTCTTTAAATGAAAATATTTGACCCATGTTTCGATTTTCGTATAAACTAAAAATAAGGTATATAATTATACATATACAGGGTGTTTGGAAGGTCGGTGCAAAGCCTTAAGGGGATGTTAGTATGGACCATCTAGAACATTTTGAGCCACACTAGTCTTAGAACAAGTCTGTTATTATTTATTTTTTTTTGACCTGCAATTTTAGTGCCAAAAATCCAAAATTTGCTAATTAATTGCTAACAACATTCAGTTTAAGTTAAAATGTCTATTTTTTACAATTTCTTTTATTAGTGTAATGTGTCTCTAATCGTATCGAAGCATTTTTGAAGCACTATTGTTACCAAAAAATAAAGTTACAGGCTATTCAAAAGTGATAGAAAGTTTGGAAAAATAAATTTTCGACTTTAAATGTCAATTTAAAAAATAAAGGAAATAGCTGCAGGTGTTCAAACACATTTAAAAACATGCTAGGTTAATGCCATTTCTTTTGAGATATCATTTACGCAGATATCTTACCATTTCTTGAAAATATGATGCTTAAACCATTTAAGAGTGATAATATCGATTTTTAAGAAGATAAAAACAACATAATTTTTGGTGATCTAACTTTAATTGTCATTTTAAAAATATCGTCCACCATTACGAATACATGCTCGAGCACGTTTTCTGACTTCAGTCATGCTGATTTTCAGCATCATTTCTTGTTTCAACCGTTCAAACGCAGAATGGATTCTCTCCACTAAGTCCTCCTTCGTAGAAATTTCCGTCGTGTAGACAAGTTCCTATGCCCGTCCCCATACAAAAAAATCTACCGGGGTTAAGTCAAGCGATCTTACGGGCCAAGGAATTGGCCCGTCTCAGCCGATCCAGCTCTCTGAAAAACAATTGAACAAAAACAACTGAATGTTGTTAGCAATTAATTAGTAAATTTTGGATTTTTGGCACTAAAATCGCAGGTCAACAAAAAATAATAATAATAACAGACTTGGTCTAAGACAAGTGTAGCCCAAAATGTTCTAGATGGTCCATACTAACATCCCCTTAAGGCCTTGCACCCACCTTCCAAACACCCTGTATATTGGTGCTTGTTAACGACTGCTAATGCAGCCGGGACCAACGGCTTTACGTGCCTTCTGAAGCACGGAGGAGCTCGAGATGATACATTTTTGGTCACCCATCCGATGACCGGCCTTTGCGAAAGTTGCTTAACTTCAGCACTCGCAGACCGGGCGCGTTAACCACTGCGCCATCGAGCTCCTCCGAACACTTAACGGCTATTAACCGTTATTTGACCCACCATTACTTCACATTAATATTTAATAAGTATAACACAAATTTTAGAAAATAAAGCAAAACCGCAGACATGCATCATGCATGACTCTTTATTTTTCCGCCAAGAAGTCCCTTTGACCTTATATAGAGCAAGTATTGATTTTACTAGCTTTAGTTATTATTCTGAGGATTTTACTATAGCAAAAAAAATTAGTAAACGAAAGCATTCTCCTTGTTATAAAAAGATGTCAAAATAATGTGTCAAAAAGGAGTCAACAATAATAATTGTAACAATATTATTAGCTAATGCGCTATCATCTCTAAAATTCAAGTCTGTGAATATTATTTTACTTTTTAACAGCAAGTAACTTACTTCGTGATTGTGGTATATCACACAAGACTTTAAAAGAGAAGAAGATAAGTACATTTAAAGACAAAGGAAAAAGAAAAAGGTTTCGAAATGCCTGCTAAAGGTAGAGCTTCTAAGACACCCACCATTGATGTAAAATCAAGCTCGTACGTCGATTCAGAAATATTTGTTACACCCCGTTATGTGAGCTTAAAGCTAACTCTTGAAGGTGATCCTCTGGGACCAGGAGAATGGCCCTTTCTGGCATTTTATAATGGCCAAATAGTTTTAGAAGGAAAGTGGCGTGATGGACTCGTTTTAGAGAGTGAAGCTTTATCCATAGATCTTATGGATTCCTCCTGTCAGCAGCTAGTTGCGGATTTGCCACTTATATTTTTACTTCGCAGTGTTGGAGCGAAAGGGGCAAAAGACCCTGATCCATTACTAAGTTTGGATAATCGCGCAGGTGGAACGGTAGATTTGTTTCCTTTAGTTTTGGGCGAGGAAGAAATTAACGTGCGAGTAACATTAGTCATGATTGATACAGGAGAGCGTACGAGTTGCTTTGTCGAAGTTTATGCAAGAGCAGCTGGAGTTTCCGACAATGCTAGAGTTCCGCTCACAATAACTATGATATCAGCTCATTGTTTGCCTATCGCTAAAGAAGGGACAGTTTATATTGCTGCTGTTGGACTAAATGATGTTCTTGATCGACCGGCCGTCAATTTTGGAATGTCTTTAAGTACAGCTAATGCTTCTAAAGTTGTTTGGGCGACCGCTTGCAACGGAAGACAAGCAGCTAATACCGCAGCAAATGTACCTAATGATGACAAATTAATTCCTCCCGATTTTGAAGAAAAATATACTGATAATTGTATCTCTGTATACTGGAACGCAATGAAGAGAGTTTTAGTTGATCCAAGTGCACTCCGTGATCGACTGTCAGCGCCGTTGTTAGTCGAAATTGCTGGAGTTCCAAGGACAGGGAAAGTAGATGTACGTGGACGTTATATGGGGTTTGTGGATGCAGGGGTGTTGTTGGAGTCTGGGCAGTATGGAGTTTCAACAAGTTCAAAGTTATTATTTTTTAGTGAAGTTAACCTGCCCCAAAATGTTATGCCAGTACTAGAATTACCGCCAAGTAGCGCAAAAGCTAGCGCTCGCGAAACAGATATAATAACAGATGATTTGGGTCATAACGCATATATAGTAATCAGATTTGATTTAATGGAACCCTTAGTACCGAAATCAAAGTTGGCTTGGTTATACGAGACAATAGGATTTCCACCACCAGAAGGTTCTGCATATCCGGTAGATGCTTTAGAGATAGAACCGCCACAAGAAGATCCAGTAGTTGACGTGAGACGCATACGTAAGGAAGGTGGTGCTTTAGCTGTCCACAAAGAGTTGAGTGGCTTGGCTTGTCGTGGTGCAGTTCCAATGAACCAAGGTATTAAAAGAACAGCGGCCAATAGGTTACTAATGAGGGTAAGAACAATGCTCAAACAATTTTCACCTGGTAATTGTCCACTTGTAGATTGGCAAGATACTGTGACCTCTCAGCATGGTGCTAGTAGACGCGCAGTTACTGCCTCTTTTGATCCACAACCTCCAGTGTCACGTGTAACAACAAGAGTCGCTGCTGCCCGATGCCGATTAGCTGGAGATATCAGATTAGCTGACATGCATGTCAAGAATAACTTAACAATTTTAGGAAACCACCCAAGACCACTGCTTACAAAAGTGTTAAGATGTTTAGAAGAAGGTAAAGTTACGGATGCAAAGAACTATTTACTGCAAGCTTTAAGTGTCCACACGCGAAATAAATATTTGTTATGGACCTTTGGTGCTCAAGAATTTGATAAAGGCCCAAAAGGTTTTGAACTTGCATCTGCCGCCTTCCGTATTGCAATAAAGGGCGATAGTTCTGAAGGTACCACTAATGCCATTGGATGGGCAGCTCTGCATGCCCTACATCATTCAAATGATAGTTTAAACGCAGCATTTATAGCCGCCAAGAAAATGAGAAAATCCTATGAACTTCCAAGAGAATGGAAATTGTTTCTTGGTAGATGGACGGAGATAAGTGGAGAGGAGGAAACTTATTGGTTACCGTCGATCGTCTGTTCTGAGAACCCTATTCTAATAGCAGCAGCATTCTTCCTTTGCTTACGATGTTATGCGTTTACCGAGAGGTTATTAAGATGTTACGAGGGTAAGTGTGCCACAAGTGGTTCTCGATTGGGTTTAAAAACTAAAATTGGACCGGACGCTCACTACATAAGAGCAGCATCTTTTCTCATTAGAAGAGAGTTAGACAAAGCGTTGGATGTAACCACAGAAGGCATAAAGAGATTCGGCCCTTCTGCCATGATGTCTCAAATGCGAGCAACATGTCTCTCAAATGCGAAAACTTGGGATCGCGAGTGTACCATTGCTCTCATTGAAGCAGAGAAAGCTGGAGCTGAATCATGTCCATCGTTACTTTTGAAAGCTGCTCTATCAGGATTCAGCATTGATCCATTTATGTCTCTTCAGAGAGCTGCTCAAGTCCACAAGTTAGCGCCGTCCGCCCATTCAGCTCTTGCAATTGGTCGAATATATAACAGGATGGGTGAGGAAAACCTAGCAGAACGATGGGCTTCGGCTGCTGTGAAGTTGGAGCCAATGTTGGCCGATGGGTGGGCTTTTTTGGCGTTGCTCGCGATGTATCAAAGAGACGTGCATAAGGCGAGGACGATGCTTCGCACTGCAAAGCAGGTGGGGCCACTCAGCCCCGATATAAACGCAGAAGTAAAAAAAATTATGGACATAATCCAAGTGGAGACTTTACCCGATGCTTTAGTGAAAAATTTGTGTTTCTGTGAATATTTTTGATGTACCTATCCTATGTAATGATTTTTATTATTTAGAATATAATTAATTTGAAAGTATAAATTTAATAAATAAATGTTCCGCTAACGACGATAGCATTTTGTTGTATTGTTGTTATTTTTATGTCGCCGCATTATTCTTGACAGCTTCATTTTCGTTCGTATGCTAGGTATGTTGTATATGTATGTTATATAGGTATATGTGCTATAGATAGTTATTTATAATTTAAATAGGTATATCACTGTAATGGTTTTACGTAGGTGTCTAGTTACAATCATCTTAAGTAAATCCGGAACGAGTTGTCGCCAAAATAGAGGCTATCACTGAGTTAAAAATATCTTCTTACTATTTTGTGTGCAGCGTTCACGCGGTCAACTCGAAAGTGGGTTAGATTATAGGTACCTACCTACCACTTACTCGCTTCAACTATTGATAACGGACTGATATGCTGACGCGCAGGTGTACCATATTATCAGCCACTAGTACAGCACACGACATGAATTAACGACTCATACAGAATAAATGATTAATCCTCCACGATATTCACACCTTTTGGTTTAAAGTTAAAAGATAAGTTGGTATTGTAGATAAATGTCGAATGTTTAATTCTGTACGGCGTCGTTGCATCATTGCGGTGAGGTGCGCGGCCCGAGCGACATACACAAACAATCTCTGAAGTGGAACGACCGGGCTCTTTGTTTTGAGTCAAGTTTTAAACACGATCTCGGACATGTGAGGCTGGAACACCACGACCACGATGGCTCTCTCGACGAATTGCTGGAAATATCTCGTGTTAACATTCAACGCTTTATTCGCCGTGAGTACCGACTTATTTAATTTACTGATACAGATCCTGTTGTTTGTCTCATCGGGCTTTGTTGTCATAACAACACAAGGCTAACACTGTCCGCTGAAAACTGTAATAAAATGATAACACTTTTATAACGAGAGCTTTATTATTCCTTAAAATTAATTCTAAACAGTGACATGAAACAGTTTTCTTTTTTATAGTACTAAATCGTGTAGTAGAGATCATTGTACGCGCAACTATCATAACACGATAAAATTTCAAATATCGTTTGCTTAGACATATTTAGTTTTCAGTGGCGCTAGTTGCTATTGCTTTATCAAAGAATGTACTGTTCTACGGTCTGCGTAAGAGGTACAACATAATTTGGTCGGGTTACCTATATTATCGTAATGTTGTTGTGTTCTCTCCACAGATGTCAGCAGTGGTACTGTTTGGAGCGAGCGGGTTTCTGCTATACAAACTGTTTGTGTACCGACACTTCATAGGCGTGAATGTGGAGTATCCAGCGATACTGTTGCTGATGATGGCCATAATAACTTGCTCAGTAGCCTGGATCGGATGGAGGACCGCTAAATCTATGCACCACTTTCATGTTGTTTTGGTATGTGTCAAAACAATGTCATACTGCTATCGATCCTGGGAATGTGTACCTAGTACTCTATGGAGTATTCCCCGTATTTTTTTAGATTTTTTAAGAATTGAGTCCGGAAGCTAAAAACTTCATGTAGGTAGGTACTTCAGGCTGTCCGTCAACATATCTATGTATCAGTGATACCGAGAACCATGAATATAATAATATCTTTACCGCCTAAAAAATTGCGAATTTAAATTTACGTAATTTGAATATGACAATGCCTATTTTAGTACATTTTTAGGCTTCTTAGTAATAATTTACGACTTATCCTTACAAATTTGCAAGAAACATACCGTTTTATTTATTTAATCAGATAACAGAATCCATAATGATTAAGCTAAAGAATGAATTGTAAGCGGATGTGATATTTAAAAAAAACAAAGATAATGAAATTCTCGTAGTTCTTCGACGTTGGGACAACGAGGGATAAAAGAGGGAGCCTCAGAATAATAACTAAAGCTAGTTATTATTCTGAGTAAAAAACATTCAAAAATCAAAAGCAGTGAAAAAATTCAGTGCTTACGTCAGCCTTCCCGGTGTCACAGTCTTAATACTGTGCCGGTGTAGCATAACGGTCAATGCAGCCGCCCGGATTGCGGAAGACCCAGGTTCGATTCCTGGCTGGGACGGGTAGGCATTTAATTTTTTCACTGTATTTTATAAATATTTAATTCAGCTTATGTGTACCAATTAGCACTTAAAAATATAAAGTATTTTTTTTTTTATCAACTAACAGTACACTAATATGTTACTCCAGCTTGGATCAAATCTAGGACCTTCTGGGTCTGACTAGTAGTTTAACCAGAAACCTTGCTACACCATGAGTGTCACGCGCGTCTTGCTGCCCCTAAACGAAGGTGGTTGCGGAAGACCAGCGTTAGATTATCCTAGGTTATCCTATAAAGGAGGTCTCACTCCAACATCATGCTGAGCGAATACCTTTTAGTAGCAGACTTAATTTATGAATAGGTATGTGTGTCAATTCAGTCAGTCATTCAATAGACATAGACATAGACATAGACATACATTTATTTACTATATAAGCACACATAAATACATTTATACAAATGTTTATATAATTTTTAACGCAAATTTTGTTGCGAACAAATTACAAAAACACAAATGTTGAAAAAATTTTCCACGAGCAGGGTTTGAACCTGCACCCTTCTGACATACCGGGTCAGGTGCTCTTCCAATTGAGCTATCGTGGTTCTAACCAGCCCGCCGAAATTATTCAACACTATTTACTTTTTACTTTGAAAGCCAAAGGCGCCCATTCAATGTTAACAACTACCGTCATTAACATCCGATCATAATATTTTTACAAATACTAAAGATCAGTTAAGAAGTAGGCAAGCTATTTATAAATGTTTATATAATTTTTAACGCAAATTTTGTTGCGAACAAATTACAAAAACACAAATGTTGAAAAAATTTCCACGAGCAGGGTTTGAACCTGCACCCTTCTGACATACCGGGTCAGGTGCTCTTCCAATTGAGCTATCGTGGTTCTAACCAGCCCGCCGAAAAAAAAAAAAATAAATATTATGATCGGATGTTAATGACGGTAGTTGTTAACATTGAATGGGCGCCTTTGGCTTTCAAAGTAAAAAGTAAATAGTGTTGAATAATTTCGGCGGGCTGGTTAGAACCACGATAGCTCAATTGGAAGAGCACCTGACCCGGTATGTCAGAAGGGTGCAGGTTCAAACCCTGCTCGTGGAAATTTTTTCAACATTTGTGTTTTTGACATTTATACAAGACAATTAAATTATCAATTACAATAAAGAGAGAAACATAAATACAAACAGAATTAAATGAACAAAGACAACAACATTAATAATTTAATAATAAAATAAAAATCTAATGTCTATGTCTCTATGCCCTGTAACTTCACTGAATCCGACCGTTACAGCAGTGCAAATGAATTCTGCTTGGCGGCTCCTAGTACAAGGCAATCTTTACTCCTCAAATGTTAATAACCCACACAACTCTTCCAGACGGCAGTTCTGATCTTCGTCGTGGTAGCGGTGGAGTTCTCGTGCTTCGTGTGGGCCATGGTGGTGTGGGACAATGTGGACATCGACATCAGGAACTCCATGAGCGACTACTTCGAGCTGGCGTCTGAGGCTAAGGAGCCCAACTCCCCAGACTCCATACGGTGGGACAGGCTGCATGTCCAGGTACGGATGAATTTACTGTAACGACTAGGATTGGATGATGATGATGAGGAGCTCGATGGCGCAGTAGATATCGCGCCCAGTCTGCGAGTGCTGAGGTTAATCAACTTTCGCAAAGGCCGGTCATCGGATGGGTGGCCAAAAATGTATCATCTCGAACTCCTCCGTGTTTCGGAAGGCACGTAAAGCCGTTGGTCCCGGCTACATTAGCAGTCGGTAACAACCACCAATCCGCACTGGGCCTGCGTGGTGGTCGCTCGTGTCCCAGCACGTGGGGACATAAAAATGAGCTGATGATGATGATGATGACTAGGACTCCTCTGTGGTCTACTTTTTAAGACACAGGTCTCAGACACAGATGTCCCGTGTTCGATTCCCAGCGGGAGGTAAATGGTTGTGTACTTGGTTTGGTTGGTGGTAGAGCTTGTTTGGTGCCTGTCCCTGTGTGGTGCCGGGGATAAAGAATTGCACCAACCCATCTCTTCCCATGGGTGTCGTAAAAGGCGACTAAGGGACCATTTCAGAGGATGGGCAGCAGCATCTCTCTGAGGTTACCCTCAACCTACTGCGATCGCTAACCCGCCTGCCAAGCGTAGCGATTACGGCAAATACCCCTCATATCCATGGGGGAGGCCTTTGTCCAGCAGTGGACGACTTTTGGCTGAGATGATGAGAGTTTGTTTGTCCACTAGGCTTGCTACCACCATCCTATTTAAACATGTCGCTGTAATATCGCTGTTTGTAGCATTGTTGTATTCCAGCAGCTAGTGATAAGAAAACTACTACCTTAGTTGTTGAGGATTCCTGGTGAAGTGCGCTTCCAACTTCTCCCTTATCATCACTTAACATTTGGGAGATGAAGCCTAAGTATTTATACGTAAGGAATAAAAAAACCTAAACTCCAGAAGGCCGGCCCGTGTCTGTACCTGATTAAAGCGCGTGTGAGCCGGATCTGAAGTATTCATGGAACCTAATGTGAAGTGTTGTTGGTGTGTATTGTTATAATAGTAGCGTTCATTGCAAGAATAGCCGTTGAAGAAGTTTGTACAAAATTGTGTGGACTTTCTGAGATTCCAGGGTGTTGAGTGCGAGTTTTATTTACCACTAGCGGCCGCTTGCGGTTTCACCCGCGTGGTCCCGTTCCCGTGAGAATATCGGGATAAAAACTCTCCTATGTGTTAATCCAGGTTATAAATTATCTGTATGCCGAATTTCATCCAAATCCATTCAGTAGTTTTTACGTGAAAGAGTAACAAACATCCATCCATACTTACAAACTTTCGCGTTTATAATATTAGTAGGATTACAACACATTAACGATAACGACCATTTATATGGAAAAATGAAGCAACACACTTAAATACAAGAAAAATATATGCAAGTATTGCAACGCACCTCGTTGGTTGCACACCAAGAGGCACTGGATTCAAAATCGATCATACAAATTCTCGTAATCGTTAAATCATCGAATGGTGTGTTAAACCCGCACTAAGCAAGTAGTTTGCTTGTTTGAGTCTTATCGTAAGTATCAAAATAGTAAATTATAAAGTTATAAGTTATACTTTTTGCTAGTCCTACTAATATAAACGCGAAAGTTTGTAAGTATGGATGGATGTTTGTTACTCTTTCATGTAAAAACTACTGAATGGATTTGGATGAAATTCGGCATAAAGATAGTTTACAACCTGGATTAACACATAGGATACTTTTTATTCCGATATTCCCACGGGAACGAGAATCACGCGGGTGAAACCGCGAGCGGCCGCTAGTTAAATATATTGCTAAGTAATAATAAGTGACCATTAAAAACACAATAGTAAATTGTATTCAAGCCAACTTCTGATTTGATTGCCGCGGCAGCCTTGACGCCGTTCGTGAGCGACGAACAGAAGTGTATTTGTAGTACCTACCTAGGTACGTGCCCACGATAATCTGGCTTCAATGATTTGTTAATTCGATTAAAAATTCTACGTTGTTCCATGCAGCGAGCGTAAACAAAAGAAAAACTAGTGCAATACAGTTATTTAAGATACCTATAGGTATTTTTTTATAAGATTTGGAATTATTTAGTTGATTTGGAATGCTGTGCCTTTTCTTAATTTTTGCTAATGCTACCGGGTCACCAGAAGCAAATTAAAATATCTCGAACTCTTCCATGCTTCCGAAAGCACATTAACCAGTCGTTAAAAACCCACCAACTAGCATTGATCCAGGGAAGTAGGTTGTATAACTATTACTTAATAGTGGTGGTGGGCTATTAACCCAATCTCTGATCCCGATAAGTGCTATTGCCCATGTAGCCCAGATATTGCTCATATGACGTTCAGCAGTAGGATGTCTACGCTGATGATGATGATAATGTTTTCTTTCCAGTTCGAATGCTGTGGCGTGAGTGGGCCAGGTGACTTCGGCCAAAAGGGTGCTGTTCCGTTCTCGTGCTGCGGCCAGGGCCCCCTCGACACCAAGTTTAAGCCGTACACAGCAGACTGTTCCACGGTCTACCAGCGGGGCTGTGCAAAACCGCTGCACGCGTATACGCGGCAGCAGCTACTCTTCGTCGCCTTGACAGCTCTTACTGCATCAATACTGCAGGTAGGGACATATATTTTTTTTTAAAGACACAGTATCTGTGTTTAAAGACATCACCGTAGCAGAGAAGGGTGCTAGGTTTTATAATGGCTAAGCCTTCCTTCCCCCAGTCGATTTTTGTGGCTGTACGAGGGAGGAGAAGGCGAGTCCTAAACAACCCTGGTTGCCATGACGGCTCTCACAGCGTCTATACTGCAGGTTGAAACGTAGACTTCATGCTTGGTAAGCCAGACTGCTCCACGGTCTGCCAGGGTGGCTGCGCTAAGCTGCTGCACGAGTATACGCAGCAGCTACTCTTCGCCGTCATATTACCTACTGCATTTATACTGCAGGTAGGAACAAAGAACTCGGTGCTTGCTAAGTCGTACACTGCAGACTGCTCCTAGGTTTACCAGCATTACCTCCTACCTCCACCTCCTACCGCCTTCGAGCTTTTTGTGGCTTGTATGATTATACAGCATTTTCCGTAGTAAAACAAAATGGAACATAGAGGTGAAGAGCCCCATACAATCGTCGGTCGCCCCGGGTCTGCGAGTATGCAGTTTTATGCATTAACTATACACGAAAATTACATACTTACTTACTTATTAAATACCAAAACTGTATTGTCAAAATCGTATAGTAAGCAAAGTAAACACAGATTTTTGATAGTACCTAATAACATGGTGGCATAATATGGCGTTATATTTAACTAAACCATAACATGTGAGGTGTTCATTAGGTGACGTAAAAATGCTAAATTACTTCATTCAGATAGTTTGTTGAGCATAATTTGATTTTCTATCTCTAATTACTAGATATGTTTCTTTTCATTAGTAGCGCTAGTGTGCGGGGTAAACGCTCTTAAGAATAGAAGGCAATCTTTATTTATTTCTAAATATATAGTATTAAATACATTATGCAATTTAAATACAAGCAAACAAATAATCACATGGTCGATTTGCGGTGTGGTCCCTTGACTCAACCCCTTATTGTTGCATCGACCTTGCCTTCAAAGTCGAATAGTTACGCTCCATGAATTATAATAACTAAAGTGTTGTCCTTGTCATAATAACTGCTGCACCTTATTTGGGGAGGTGGCATCACTGGGGCCTTATTATGACGCAATCATCGATGGAAGTTAATTACATTAATGTATTCATCCTTATTATGTTGCAGCTATGTATTGTCACAGTATTACTATTTCAAAATTGTGGTATTGTTTTATATTTACTGGCTGTTACCGACCCTTGCGTAATCCCAATCCCGTGATTTTTTTACAGACTCTTCTGAGTAACGCCCTATAGCCTTTACATGCGCTTTTAGCACAAAATAGCAAAAAATTGTCAAAAAATAATTAATTACTCTATAAATCAAAACTTAAGCACAGAGCTCCTTAATTACTAGGTACCTTTATAATTAAAATAAGTAATGGAGTTGATTAATTTTTTGAGTGCATTTATTGTTGTAAAGTGTTAGTAAATGAGTTTTTATTAAACTTTAATTAGAATAACTATGGTTTTGTAACTTTTAACACAGAATAATGCCCGTAAACTGATGTGCGCTTACGCATAAATTATGGATGGGTAACGCGTATTCGTTAATAAGCTATGTTCAGAAACATAATAATGCTAATTAACGCGTTGACGTGAAGATCGCCGCGTAGTGCTAAAATCACCTTTGGCAGACGCAATATCTATTTTTATGATACTATTCATGTTCCATAGGATATTAACTAGTAGTCGAAAAGAATTATATACATATTATAATCAGCATATAAAAGTCTCACAGCTTGGCACTGGCATTTCCACGTGGAGGTTTTAACGAATGCGACAGCCATATTGCGAGAACAAACAGCTTATCGTGCCTTCCGTAACAAGGAGGAGCTAGGTCACCCATCCCATATCACGGCATTGAAAAAATACCTAACTTGCAAGAAGGCAACTCGCAGGCTTATGCCGCTGCGCAATCGAGTTCCTCTTGTACACTAAGCTAATTACATAATTATGTCGACTTATAAAAAAAAAGGGGTTGAAAAACTCTACTACTAGATGCAATCTATCGTATTTATGATTGAAGGGAAGAGCCCGTTAATCACAGGTTTAAATTATTGTGCTGGTTCGATTCCCGGTTGACCGTCTTGGATTGGATATGTTTTCTATGCCTTTTCGGAAGTAGTCATAATACTTTTTTGGTTCTGTCACCATTTCTTACATCGATCAATTATGTACGTTGCATAATAAACTGAAATTTCACGGAAACTTTGGATGTTTTAGCAAAGATAACTATCTAAAGGTCACATGGGAGGGGTTGCGCTTTGATTCTAAAAGGTCAATGTGCTATTTCCGATAGCCCGATGAAAATGTGCGGCGACGCGCCGAATTCTTTTAGAATTGGTATAGAAAACTTTTTATACATCAATTCACGTCTGGATACCGACGTGAATTGATGTTATAAAGGTAGCAGAGAACCAGAGCCAAGAAGGCAGGCCCGATAAAATATTGATTGGAGCTTTGCCAAGGCACCATGCCGCAGAACAAAAGCTCCATAAAATGCAACTATCTATCAACAAACAGCTTGTGTAGATTAAGTGGAGAGAAAACGGAGTCATGCAGCACCTACTGTGCGACTCTCTGGCTAGGAAAATAATAGACTTCGCCCTCAAAGATATTGCCAAACTTATGGCAGTCATGTTCACTGAGGAGATGAGTAAAGTGAGAGTGATGGAGTAACGTTGCACAAAAGATCCCATGGGTCGAATTGAAAAGGGAGCCCCTCTCCCTGAACCACGGCAGAACCCACTAAGATAAGACAAGTTAAAGTAAATGAGGATAAAGTAAATGGGATGTAAAGGGGCACAAACACTATCTTAGTGCCCTTTTTTTTTCTTTTTTTTTTAACCCAGAGGAATGCATTAGGCATACCAGGGGCCTTGAAGAGGCCCCAGGTTATGTGAGACTCACCCGTCCGCCTTTCCACGACCTACCAACGTTTATGGAGACGCCATTGTCCCCAGTCGGCTGCCAAGGGAGAAGCCCAAGGCTGGGAAGGGCGAGACGGAGGGGATACTCACTAACCTCTGGGGGACCACACTCCGAATACAGTGAAGACCGCGGGGCCTGTCCACTAGGGAATTGAACCGCGGGGATCTTAGTGTCCTAAGTCAACCTCACCTGCTCGTGGTGCATCCCGCTGATCAACGGACGAGGGAATAACGACCGGCAGATGGCGGTATATCCATCCTAATTACAGAACTCTTCACATACCGGGTATTGAAATTCATGTAAATAAGTAAGTTTGAGCAATTTTATTGCGAAAAATTTTTAATTTTGAAAAAGCTTGTAGGTTTTATGGCATTTCAGACCGGGTGCCGGCTGGCCGAGGGCTTTAGTGGTTGCATACTTGCAAGCAATCCGTGCAACACAAATCAACACATTGTAGGTCGTACGCTTGATTGCCATTTAAGTGTTATAAAAAAAACGATCTAACTAGTACTTTGCATTCAAAAGTTTTTTATTTATTTTGATCTCAATCGCAATCAGTGATGATGGATTTAGGGTTATGTAATACCATCTAATTAGTGATCGGACACTAGTCGGTTTGAGTTGGTATTCAGCTACTTATTACGTACTCATTGTGTCCGAAAAAGGCGGGACCGGTCCACCTACTTAGTATCTTAACCTACAAGTTAAATAAGAGAGAAAGTGACTAGATATATATATTTGTCTATGTAGTATGTCATCTACGCGTTGCTAACCAACTGTTTAAAAGCACTTAAATATGCATACAGCATGTAGGTAGGTATACGCTTTTTGATAGAAATGAAATGAAATGAATGAAATGAAAATAAATTTATTTAGGACAGAACAGTTTAAACATAATGATAAACGTGGAAATAAAAAAAAACATAGGAGTCCCAAAACGGTTCCGACTCAGCAAAATGCTAGCCTTGAGGTTAGCGCTGATCTTCCGGCGGAACCGGTTTAAGTGATGCTGCGATAGCAACATAACCGTAGCACACAAAATAAAAAAAATAAAAATATAGATAGATTTCCAAGCTTTTGTTTTAAATATATTACGGGTAAGCACAGTGCCTGATGTTAAATGATGAATAATGATAAGGCCAATGGTGGAAGCGCACTTCGCCCGGGATTCTCAACTACTGAAGCACCTGGCTATCTTATCTCTAGCTGCCGGATCACAACAATGCTACAAACATTGATGTTATGGCGACATTTTTAGAGAACAAACAAGCTCTACACCAATCAAACAGAGTACACAAACATGTACCTCCCACTGGGAATCGAACCCGTGAACCTCTGGGTCTAAAACCGGTGCTCTTTACCACTAGACCACAGAAGTGGGTAATAGACATCGAAAAGAATGTATTTATTTTTATTTTTTTACTTGGAAGATCAGTAAACAAGCATACAGTTCGTCTGATAGTAGGCGATGCTTAAAATATTATTGTGCGCTGTCAGGGTGCTGAATGTGCTCGAATGGCAAATGAAACTCGCACTCAGCAGTATCCGCTGTCTCTATCTGCTTTACGAACAAAAAAAGAGACAGCACAAATTACACCAAGTTTAAAAGTCCACTTTTTAGAATAAGTAAGACATCCCTTCACATCGACATCCCTTTCGTAAAGTATTTGGGTCATATACTAGCATTTTGCCATATCATATGACTTGACTAGACTGGACTGGACTACATGTTTGAAATTATCAGAAATAAGATAAAATTTTAGTAGAAAAAATCAATTGGCCGCAAGAAGCTGTGATTTTTACGCTGCAAGTTAGCAGCGATATTACGTCACTGTGAAGTTCTACCCATTCACAGTCGTAAGAAAATTTCTATTAAACTTGTAACTATATTAGCATTGTAAATGCAAAATTCAAAATAATAAAAATATCGGCAGAAACACTTAGGCTTTTTTTTTCATAATTATACAACTTAATCATGACATGTGAATACGTAACCATCTTGATAGATAGTTGCATGATTTTTGAAATGTTATCTAACATAGGTTTTAATTTATGGGTCAGTCACAAACAAAGCCTCACTTTCACTGCCGTACGCGCCGTGCCACCTACACGTCTTTATGTGTAAACATGGCATACTAAATGCGGAATCTATACGACTTTCGGTTTTGTAGCATGCTTGTAGTGGTGGGATGAAAAAAACATAAAGTAAAACCTTTTTTGGTCATTTTTTACTCAACCAAACGGACGGTAATGATAAGGCCGTTGATAGAAGTAGGTACACTTCCTTACCTAAATACTTAGAAACTTAGTGCCTAGGGCGAGTTTTGTTCTCAATTCGATCGCGTTAATGAAAACAAGAATTTATATGGCTTTGAATTAGCGGCAGCGCCTCCTTCCTTGCCCCCCAATTCTGCTATTTATTTTGATCTGAAACGAATCTGTAACGCTATAGTTTCAATGTTTTCGTATTCTGCTAACTACGAAATCAACTCTATAGAGTTAAAATTAAATTAAATAAACACGCCAAATATTATTGCGTTTTTTCTGTCCGTGTTTTTTATTTTTTATTTTAACTCTATAGAAAATGGCTCTATAGGAAATGCTGTATGAAAATGGTATGAATGGCCACCTTTGGCTTTCAAAGTAAAAAGTAAATAGTGTTGAATAATTTCGGCGGGCTGGTTAGAACCACGATAGCTCAATTGGAAGAGCACAGGACCCGGTATGTCAGAAGGATGCAGGTTCAAACCCTGCTCGTGGAAATTTTTTCAACATTTGTGTTTTTGTAATTTGTTCGCAACAAAATTTGCGTTAAAAATAATATAAACATTTTTAACTCTATAGAGTTGATTTCGTAGAAAGTTAGCAGAATACGAAAACGTTGAAACTATAGGGTTTCAGATTCGATTCAGATCAAAATAAATAGCAGAATTGGGGGGCTGGTGACAAACGAGTTGAGTTAACATTTTGTTATACAAATTCTCTTCGTTAACGTGTTCGAATGGCGAATGATACACGCACTAGGCACTAAGGACAGGAGGACCGTGCATATGTTCAGAAGTCGGCGTCATTTTCACGGTTACAATTTTAAAATACATATTAACGTCAAAAGATTCAGTAAGGTCAAACCTATTTCCCTAAAGCACAGTGTTGATAAATGAGACTTTGAATTAGTGTCAAATATCTAAACAGTATCAGCAGTTTGAGCCAAATGTTGTTGAGGAGTTTATAAGTTTAGATTTACTTTTTTATACATTTACGTAAGCATCTTCATCATTCTTCATCACACCCAATGTTAAGTGATGATAATGCCAATGGTGTAAGCGCACTTCATCCGGAATCCTCATAATATACTGAAGCACTGGCTATCTTATCTCTAGCTGACACAACAATGCTACCAGCATTATATGGCGTCGTCGCATTTAGATAAGATGGTGGTAATAGCCAGACTGATAAATAAGCCCTAATGTAAATAGCCTATAACTGTCCCACTGCTGGGCAAAGGCCTCCATCATAGAAAACAAGTCATCGCTACAATCGATGGGTATTGGCTTAATCACCACGCTATAAGCCGTACTACCAACCAAACCGTCTAAATAAACTCGTCTACCTACACCCGTCTACCCCCCCCCTCTGGGAATCAAACCCGGGACCTCTGGGTTTAAACCGGTGGTCTTAACCACTAGACCAGAGACGATTAAACGTTATAGAAGAGTGAGTATAAAAGTCAAACTGGAGTACCTAGCTGTCTTAAAATCTCTTTCTATTAAAACAGAAGAATATTTCTAACATTGAAAACCAAACGCTTCCGCTGGTGAAATAAAAAAAAAGATTCCGACAACGACACATAGCACATAGCGACTGCCAATGTTTAGCAGCTTGCCACATCCCACGGCCTTCTCGCGACCTTTAACCAGGTCATGTATATTATAACTGTAGGTTCATAATTGCTATCAAGTCAAAATATATAGGTATGCCAACACTTTACGTTGAATTATAACATAGGTAACGTACAAACGAATTTATAAACACCAAATTTTTTGTGAAGTTGATAAAAATAAAAAAATTTACGTATCATCTCGTGTTTATTTTTCATAGGTACTTAAGTAAGTACCTACATATTATTCTTATTATATTATTTTATCTTATTTTTTGCTGACGTTTCGAAACATTTACTGACTTCATTGTCAAAGACACTGAGATCTTCAAATTAATTTGTAACATGCTTACGTTCAATAATTTTAATCGGAATCGTTTCGTTTTACGCAAAATCAACTTACACCAGCAGCACTACCAAAAAATACTGTTATTTGCAACTGAATTTGTCCAAATTAAATAACTGTCGGCACAAAAGGATGTCATATATTGCGTTGCCTGGCTTCCGGATATCTGCAGCAGCAGATAACTCTTCCTACGCTAATTAGTGCTGGCTTAATCTGTTCCTAATAAACGATTTTAGAATTCAACCAAATGAATTAGGTACATACCTACCTATACCTATTTATTTACATTAGTGGCAGTGAAATATGTGTAAAGTGTAATAAAATACTTATAACGATGGGGTTTAGGTGTGGGATGCAGCCCTACTGCATCTATCATATAATCATATCAAATGTAAATAATAAAAAATTTGGATCCCCGTTCCTTGCACAAAAACCCTGTTTTTTTTGTGATTTAATTAAATATGTATAGTTTTCAGATTTTTCCCTGTACTTGTAGTTTATGACGATATTACTTGCCAAACTTCATAGTTCTAGGTCAACGGCAAGTACCCTATGAATTTTGATTCCTTTGAGAGTGTCGAAATATTACCTACGTTTTTTTGCGACATAAACGGCCGTATCTTTTTTTTTCGTTAACTTAGAAGTTTGATTTTTTCACAGCTTCAAGGGACCGCAGACCTGAGTATATGGTTTTAATTTCAACTCGATATACCTACACGCGTTCCCGAGATAAAAGGTCTTGACAGACAGACCGCCAGATGGACAACAAAGTGATCCTATAAGGGTTTCGTTTTTCCTTTTGAGGAACGGAACCCTAAAAAACAGCTAGGGTAGTGGCACTGGTTCGACATTAACCAGTGATCGAAATTGGGGTCAGTAACAGAGTTTTTATACTTACTTTAGCAACTATTTTTATTACGAATGCGTTTTCTTCTAACTGTTCTAGAATTCGATCTAACTATATGCATATTGATGGTGGGCCCAGTTGCCGGAATAAAAATATTAAAATAACTTGATCCGGCGAGTGGGCCCGCGGGCCCAGATAACAGCGGGCCCAGTTGCCGGAATACTCGAATATACATCGTGTAACAGGAAGGTGTGGTCAAAATGAAAATATCCCAAGTGTATCCGATCTAGATCTCATATGCAGTTACTAAGTCATCATTATTAACTTTAATGTGTTATGCAATTTTTAATTTAATATTTAATATTTATTTATCTATTGAGTGAATGAATGAAATATTTTTATTTTCTTCAATTTTGGGTACATGGTATGGTGTTCTTAAACATTACAGATTCCTTCAAAATGCAAAGCAGCCTCTCAATAATTACTGTTTAAATATTCTTGTACGGAGTAAAAGCATTTTTCAGTGAGGAACCTATGTAGTTTTCTCTTGAAAGTTGTGCCATTCAACAATCGTAGATTATCATTAAATATTTTGACGGCCATTGCGCAGGCATTTTTATCGGGTAAGCATAGTTTGAATTTCGGCATTTCTAATTTATTTACGGGTCTCTGACGAAAGTGTTTGTAATTTGGAATTTTCTTTTTAATAAATTGTTCCATATTATCATTAACGAAATTACATGATTGTTTAATGTAGAGACCAGTAAGTGTAAGAATTTTGTATTTCTTGAATAAAGGTCTGCAGGACTCTAAACGATATCGATGCACCAAACAAAGATCTAACACATTTCTTTTGGCATCTGAACAGCCTCGCAATATCGGTACAATTTCCCCATATCATGATACCATATTGTAGTATCGATGCTACATGGGCATGGTATGCTAGGAGTACAGTTTCTACTGTAGATACTTCTCTGAGGCGCCTTATTGTGTTATTGTGACGTCACATAAAAATAAACAAGTCTCAGCCCTAGTAGTTTAGTAACCTCTGTGTACTTACATTTATGATCACTGTTGCTTGCTTACGCGGGCTTGACGCGCATGGATTCGCAAATGTAAATATTTCATTAACCATTGCATGACAAATTAAAGTTAATAATTATGTCATAATAACAACACTTACAAGTTCTAGATGGGAGACACTTTGGATCTTTTCATTTTGACCACACATTTTTGTTACACGTTGTAGACCACCTATTTTCTAGTTTCATCCAGTAAACTTTCAATGAAACCCTATATTATTATTTTTGGCGTCGAAAACTGATGTTGAGTTGAACATTGGGGCCACTACGATAAATCATGTTTTTTTTTTTATGTGAAAACTTCTTTAGCGGCGTTGTACACTTTTTATGTAATGGGTAAAAAATGTTAAATTCGCGTCTGGACACGTGACCGTCAGGATACGTGGCATGATCAAAAATTCGTAAGACGGATGATTGACAGCAGCGCGGCGCGCGTAGGAGAGGAAGTATCCCCCTCTCTTTCTACGGCGCGGCGAAAATGTATGCCTGCTGTTTCGTTTAGGCGGCGCAGGGCGCTTGCGCGAATGTTCGAGTGCTTTTTAATGTAATATAAATTGTCATGTTTGTGTACGATAGCGTAATAAATGAATATTGTATTCTACCACATATGATAGTACTTTTATACTGATAATTGAAGCAATTCGTGCAAAATTATTCCCTAACCATTCCAAAATATCAAAAATGCACATATCAAGTTTTCACTTCTGCCGGCACTCCCGGAGTGCAACCCGTCGTTTTTTTATATAGGTAAGTACCTATATATTTTACGGGTAAGCACAGTGCCTTGATCTCACCTGATGGTAAGTGATGATAAGGCCAATGATGGAAGCGCACTTTACCCGGGACCCTCAACTAGTGAGGAACTACTGGCTATCTTATCTCTAGCTGACGTACGAAATGCTACAAACATTGATGATGACGTATTTAAATAAGATGGTGGTAGGCCAGGCCAGGCGGACAAATAAGCCCTACCACCAACCAAACCGAGTACACAAACATGTATCGCTGGGAATCGAACCCGGGACCTCTGGGTCTAAGCCGGTGGTCTTAACCAGTACACCACAGAAGCGGTTGCTAAAAGCCGGAACAGACGGCGAGATACAGTGTCGCAAAAACTGCTTTATAAAAGGAACAGAAGTATTTCGAATGAAATTATCCTAATGGTGGTAGGATATTGCCAGAATTTGACTGGATTTCGTAAGTAGTTTTTCCATTGTATTTACTTCCACTTATTAATTATGGCAATCACCTTCAATTCAATACAGAAACGTGAATCAAAGTCAAAGTCAAAGTCGAAATTTTGTATTCAAAAAACTTAAGAAAAAAGCTTTTGAATCGTTCATACATTTTTTACCTACTACCTACTACCCATTCAGGACTTCTTTTTTTGGGTTTTAGCTGTGGAGAAGACGCCAGAATCTCCACAACTTTAATAGAAGTAACGACATTTTAAAAAAAAACCGGTCAAGTGCGAGTCGGACTCGCGCACGAAGGGTTCCGTGCCATTATCTATAAAAACGGTAAAAAAATCACATTTATTGTATGGGAGCCCCCTTAAATATATTATTTTATTTTATTCTGTTTTTTAGTATTTGTTGTTATAGCGGCAACAGAAATACTTACATCATCTGTGAAAATTTCAACTGTCTAACTATCACGGTTCATGAGATACAGCCTGGTGGCCTGGTGATAGACGGACAGACGGACGGACGGACGGATAGCGGAGTCTTAGTAATAGGGTTCCCGTTTTACCCTTTGGGTACGGAACCCTAAAAAAGTAGGTATGTCGTTACCAATTAAACAATATTTAATTTAATACGTTTACAATTAAAAACTTTCAAGTGCCCGAAATTACAAATAATGTTTATACCTCTCTAACATCGATTTAATGCTCTATAATCACAATGTCAACTGAGCAATGAAAGATATACCTAGTCGTTGCGTGTTTCCGACTATTATTGATATTCCTGTAACGTACACACACAAACAAGACCCAATCAATATTTAATACCTGTGGTTTTTAAAGGTCAAACTTAGTACGTCGCATGGTGTTTCAACTCAAATATTATAATAATAACTATTATAATATAACCGATTTAAACGATAGGTCTTTGAATCATATTCTAAATAATAATTGCTTCTTTTAATAAATACTGACTGAGGAGCCTGATGACGCAGTGGTTAACGCGCCCGATCTTCGCAAAGGCCGGTCATCGGATGGGTGACCAAAAAATTATCATCTCGAGCTCCTTCAGAAGGCACGTAAAGCCGTTGGTCTCGGTTGCATGAGCTGTCGTATCCGCACTGGGCCCGCGTGGTGGTTTTTGCACCGTTCTCTCTATCCATCCATATAGGGCTCGTGTGCCCCAGCAGTGGGGAAATAAAATGAGCTGATAACGATGATGATGAATAAAGACTGTAGCCCGCTCGCGACTTTGTTCGCGTTACATGCGAAAATCCGTGATGGCTTTTATCAAATCACAGCCAAAATTATGTGTTTTCTGAATGGGTCCATCTGCCGAAAGTAACTAGTGCTATATAGTTTCAGATATAGGTATGGGCATTTATTATTTATGGTCTTACAAATAAACAAAGAATGAGGTCCGAACAGTTATTCCGTGTTTGTCTCTTTTACTCTAATTTGAAATGACATTTTTTTTCTTTTAGTTGATGGCTTCGTGCGATTAGCACATTTAGCCAGTGTCAAGGTAATTTTTCGTACAAGTAATACATAAATAAACAATATTTCCATAAATGATGATGAATGATATTAGAAATGGGAAGTGAGAAATGATATACCCCCCAACCCCTCGAGTATCTCAGTAAAGATGTGGGGCTTTACTAAGTCCTCACGCGAGCTTCTTGAGAGAATTTGAAAAGTGAAGTTGCACTGTTTTGTTTCATTTGCCAACACTTATGCACACTCACGAACACTTAACGGTTAATAATCAACCATTATTTCACATTAATATTCGACATAACACAAATTTTGGAAAATAAGACAAAACCGCAGACATGACGCTTCACTTTCCCGCCAAGAACCCGAAATGACATTTACATGACACGAACAAAACACGGAATAAGTATTCGGAGCTTATTCTCTAATATTTGTAAGGCACTTACTGCCACACTCATAGACGTCAATTATTATTAATGATTACTTAGCTTAGCACCTAAAATTGTCTATTGTAAACTAGTCTCTAAAGAAAACGTTATAAGCACATTTTCGACTGAACAATTATAGGTGCTAAGTCGTGCTAAGTAATAATTAATGATAATTGACGCCTTATGAGTGCGGCAGTTAGTCTATAAATCTTAGTGGACCCTTTTTGGGCATCAATTTCTAAAGTGTTCGACAGGAATAAATGATCGACATTTTTTTTCCTATAAAGGGTTAGCAACTTATGTTTTTGAGATTTCACGCAAATTCCGGCAAATTATCGACAAATTATCTATAAAGTCAGATTTCCAGTTTGTAATGGTGGCCACTCCAACTCCAAGATAAGCCACACAGTCCTTAGCAAAAAAAATTAAACAGCCTGATTCCCAGCAGTCATCCCGTAAAATTTCAAAGAAAATCTATGTTATATCTGTTTATGGCTACGAAATTTGTATGGACAACTATGCATAAAGTGTCGAACAATATATATAATTTCATTACTTTCTCCAGCGATATATGGCAGAGCGGTATCTTTAGGTAAAAGGATGTACGTATTTAAATAAGGCAAACACTATACAAACCACAATTTGCATCAAACTGTATATTAATGATAAATTATACTAAATTAATAAGACGACACATTATGTGCCTAATTATTAAGTTATCAACTTACCACCATACCATGTGATGTGTAATGTTTTGAATATTGATAATAGCTTTGTTTAATGTATTTTACTGTACTGTATTAAGTAACTTCAGAAAAAGCGGCTTGGGTTCATAAGTTCATAACATTTGGTAGGTATTAAATCAAAGTATAAATAGTTATGACTCAGGTCTTTGGATTCGACAATTCGAGGTATTGTATAATTACTATATTGCTTAATCTGTGGCACTAACTATTGACTATGTGACAGAAAATCATACGAGAGCGCATCTGCTATACTTGTACGTCTGTTCATCATCATCATCATCATCAATCATCCATCATCGTCACTATAAACAAAAAAAAACAAATAACAGGCTCATTGCTAGGGTCACTGCCAGTGGGGGGGAAATGTTTGTGCACTAGGTTTAGTTGGTGGTAGGAATATGTCCACCTGGCTAGCTACACACCACATTTTATAAAAAATGCAAATCAATATCACCAAAAACCTATGTTGCCATAACATCAATGTTTGTAGCATTATTGTGTTCCGATAGCTAGAGATAATAGGTACCTACCTAGCCAGTGCCTCGGTCGTAGGATTCCAGGTGAAGAGCGCTCCATTCGGACTTATCAACACTTAACATTAGGCTTTTCCCTAAGGGAAAAGAATCAACAATAGGACATGAGGAGATTGACGCAATATGCAGGCCCAATAGAGTTTGGTGGGTTTTAACGACTTCTATATTACGATACCAACGGCTTCTGTGGCTTAATGTACCTTCGAAGGACTAGAGAGAAGCTCCATAAAATTTCTGTTTTTTTGTGCGCACGCCCGCGATGTTTCCTGAGATAGTAAGTATATTAAGCCTTTACCACAACAAGCCAAGTCCAGTGACGCTGTAATTCTGCCTAAGGCCAACGGCAAAATCTCTCAAAAAAGAGGGATACGGGTTTCACGCGGGCAGACAGTCACCCAAAGACTTGCTAGTTGATATGAAGTTATTTTGTATATGTTAAGCGTGTACCAGACTGTTGTAAACAAGCCACCCCATCAGGTCACCTTGGTGGGAGGCTGGTTTTTGGTTTACAACCGCCGTTGATGTTTCCGTCCACACTTGTTGTAAACAAGGCTTCCACCTTACTGTGCTTTTGTCTCTCGCATCGGAAACATCTTTGCAATGGCTCCTTGCCTTTAAAAATGTAGGTTTTATTTAGCTCTTTTGTGTGCAAGTAAGAAAAAAAAAGAAAATAAAAGGATATGGATGAAACAGATGACGAAAGCAAGTTTTCAACGCGCGCCCGCAAACCAAGGTCGTGGAAAGGTCAACCGAAATTTCGTTGCAAACAACTGTCCGCACTGTTGTAAACCGCTGTTGAAAACTTCGGTATGGGGCTTGTTTACAACACGCTTTAAGTGCAAACACGCAATGATTATAAGTGAGGATGAGAGGGCGCAACGTAAGATCCGATCTCGGAGCAGCCTCGCTCTGGTTAATGCGCGTGCGCAAATGACGTCACTCGCCGGGCGTGGTCGGTCTTGCCTTGCCTTGCCTTGCCTTGCTACTTGCTACAGTGTCACGCTAAGCATATATTTCAAATGTGATGTGACTAATTTTATCTATAAAGTCTGTTGTCTTTTTTGTTTGTCTTTCCTTCTGATTTTACGCGTATAACTAGACGTTATGACAATGACGTTATCTTGACGTTAGTTTTTAGTTAAAGTGATACTGCTCTTGTGTCCTAAGTTGATCTTGATTATTAAAATGTAGCTAAACACAAGATCGAATTATATTTGGGAGCATTAGCTTATATTATACACTACGGAATATTTGTGTTTTATAAAATAATCGCAGAATTATCGCAATACTATGATTAGTTAGGACGTTTTTCGCAGAATTTGGCACACGGATAACACTGACTACATACAAACAATAGAGACAAATCATAAAAATTATTATATATAATATTCCTAGCGTTGATTACCTATTTTTATACTATACGTAGCATGTTTAGACACTGCACTATAAACCCATCAGGATCCATCTCTCTCCCCACATTCCTATCAATCATGGCAACCGCTCTACCTCCACATCCGAGTGATTACATCCTAGACCTCAAGCATCATTACACATCCTTGACTCGCTTACTCTGTCTAGATTCATAGGACAGAAAGAGACGACTCCCTGCAGGTTATTCGTGATACACACGTTCGGCTGAATGACACATTGGACTCAGCATTTGCCGAACGAATAGAATCTTTGATGGTTCTATTTACGTTCGCCTTTTATCTTGCTTACCCAAAAGAACGGGTAAAAAACAAAAACCGATTACTCCGAGAGCTTCGGGTTGAGTTTGTTAAGTGTACACTTAGAGCATGTGTACATTATGTGGAATCGATAGCAATTGTTTCGGTTTGACTTTGTTAAATGGTTATTATTATAAGTGGCTCGCTCGCAACTTCGTCATCTCGAGTGAACACTCATATCCCATGATGGTTTAAAAAAACCCTATTGCAACGCCATCTACCGAGTTTAATTGTGAATCGAAATCATCCAGAGACTTGCGTAAGTGACATACACACGTATTGAATAATTTTATACTGTTATAGTATATAATTAGATTTTACTAGTATTTTAATGGCGAACAATGCTGGCCCGAATGTGTATGCGTCAGTATGTCACTGAAAGCAAGGGGCTACGATACGTATGAGCACGCGATAGGTGGGTACATTGCATTAAATGAGGAGGCCATTAGGCCACATCCTCTGTTCCACGCCTCGGCCAATTTTCGTGTTACAGCTTATTTTTTTCAATGCCGATCTATTCTCGGCGGTTTTGAAGCACTTAAATAGCTTTATTAGATGGGCTATAAACTCCACACTCCAAACTCGATAGTTTGTATATTCTCATAGCCTTAGCAGCTTTTGTGTCAATGTTGTTTCGTCAAAAGTAATTAACTAAGTACCTACTTAGTCTATTAAGATTTATCATTATCATCATAATTTTCATCCCATATTTACTTACCCACCGCTGGGCATACGCTTACTCCATGCTACGTCATTCCCTTCTGTTTTGAGCTAATCACATACAGGTTTTTCCAGCGAGCAGCTCTATATCTCTGGCCATCTAGCAGGTGGTCAGCGAGTGTTCCAGCTTGTAAGATATTTGTTTGTATGTTCTTCGATCTCGACGAAATGTCTGAGCGGTATCTTCTGTGATGTTACGGATGGAAGCACGGAGTAAAAGGTGGATGGGAGGAGACGCGATGGACGAAGGAAGAAGTCATGGCTGCGGAACATGCGGGAGCGAACCGGCATTGCCTCTATCAAGCGGCTGTTCCGTCTGGCCTTGAACAAAGAGCTCACTCTCAGACTCGAGAAGCTAACGGCCAACCTTTAATTTTGAAGAGACACGAGAAGAAGAAGAAGATGAAACGGCCGCGGGGAGGTAATAGGGCGGGGTGTTTGCCCTTAAAGCCTAGTGAGACCATTCAGAGCAAAGGATACTTCTAATAATAATAATAATAGGCGTTAGGCGGCTGGATCAAGGGCCTGATTCAGAAGGCAGTTCTCCTCGATACGGCACGCATTGTGAGGAGGTTCCTGTCTCTGAAGCCCTAATCACCGGTAGTTTGGACCCTGGTCCCGATGCCGGTGGTCCCCTATTTTTTATATTTTTAAATGTTTGTTTTGTTTTTTAGAAAATATTTAAAAATGTAAATTAATATGTAAAAAATAAATAGAGAGATAATAATAAATCCGTTTTGTATGTGATATAGTTAATGATAGTATGTTCAACTGAGTATTTCTTTATCACATTGCAGATTATATTTTGTTGAGCTGAGAAAGTAAACAATAGAGACACGTGTGTTGAGAATGCGATTAGGATTTATTTGTGAATTTGTTCAGCCACATCCCTGTAAAACAATGGTTTATGGAGTTATCATAATGTTGTCGTTTCTTTTTTATGGGCACCTAGGGTTGTCAACCATACTTTAAAATAACGTAGTTACCCAACAAACAAAATACACGTATAAAGTTAAATTTATAAGGTCTAAAGACATATAGTAGTTTTATAATAGCTATCATTTTGTCAATGTACTTTATAATGGTACATTATAAGACAATTTGGCTAATATTACCTTTACTCTTATAATTTGGATGGGTAAACGATAATAAAGCCAAATAATATGGCTACTATATGGGTTCAAAACGTGTCCTTCTTATAGCGGCCAGTTTTATTGCTTTTTAGCCACATAATATTCAAAAGCCGTATAAAAGCTTGTTATATAAATAATTATACTTATAATGGTAATGTACAAGGTAACAATGAGGCTTTTAAACTTATAGGAGCATTAATAAGTTATCTATCAAACAAGCATATTATAGCATGTTATATAGTCTTTATAAGAATTAAAGCAATCCACACTCACTAACATAGTTATTATAAGGGTTTTAGTCTCTAGATGCTCATATTTAAATGTTTCATATAACTGGGTCAAATAAAATATAAAATGGATTTACAATTGGCAATAACCAAGCTGATACCAACGTATCACCTAATGGTTCCGTAGAAGATTTTGTGGAAGATAACAGCGAACCGGAAGTTTGCGAGAAAGAATTTAATAGTAGTGATAGTGAAATAGACATATTATTAGATGACGAGTTCGAGTGACGATACTCGTGGTGATAAAGGAAACTGGGCAGTGAAATTCAATATATCCCATATTGCTTTGGGTGAATTATTAAAAATATTACATACCGTGATACCATACAAGATGCAATTAGATGCGCGTACATTGCTCAAAAAAAATAAAGTAGAAGTATGCATTACTGAAATTGGCACTGGACATTACTGACATAATGAATTATGTAGACAATTACAAAAACATTTATTTCGTAGAATAAAATGTGTCCAATTCCATGGCCAATTAGCCATCTTATGTTTTGTAAATTGAGATCCTCATTTTTTAAAGACTTATCAACTTCCGCATATTGAATCATTGTTACCTTTAAAATATGATATTAGTAACGGATTTTATTTGTAAAAAAGGAACCCTAACGATTGACAAAATGGCGATGGATAAGAAAAAAATGTTACCATTATAAGGTTTCTAATCTTATAGACTCCTTTTAGACGACGTGGGAATTGCTTTTGCCCTTCTAATAGCTTTGTTATAAACACGACTAAATAACTAACAACCTATTTTAACAAAAAATAGCTTAAATTGAAGGGCGCGTTGTTATTATAACACACGGCGTATCACATTTTCTCATAAATTTGAATTCCCAAACAGTTTTACCATAAATCAGCACCTAATCAAGACTACATAAAACAAATTGAAAACATAACGTTTTCTTTTGTTTACAATGGTTGCCGCTGCCAAATTGTAGAATCATCACGTGTTCCCGAATATGAACGCGATTGACTTTTTATGAGCATTTGTTTTGCCAATGTAAGTGATATCGCACTTATTCCTAGCGATGATAAAACACGTATAAGGTTGAACACCTTTATTAACGCGTTTAATATGTTATATATAAGTGTATTGGACTTTTAACAGATTCGTTTCTTGCCGTTATAAGTCTAACTTCCTTATTACTTGCCATAATAGGCCACGTATAAGAAAAAAAAAGCTAACTATAAAGCAACTATAAGGGGGCCATACGGCTATTGCCCCTTATAATTTGTGCCCAAATGCATTTTTATTAGCGATAATACGGCTCTTATAAGAATATTATTTTTGGCAATATAACCCATTATAAGAAGAGTTTTTGTTAGTTGGGTATCCTATGTTATTTTCCATCCCCATACTTTATTCTTTTTAATATAAATAAAGTATGGAAAATACTTTATTTCCAACTAATGCGTGCGTTTGTACGGAATATTCCTGTTGACTTAATTTCTGAACTACAGAATGATACTCAGACTTTTTCTTCAAATACCGTTTTTTATACTAGTTAGTGATAGATTTATTTTAATTTCCTGAAAAATAGTTGGCAACCCTATGGGCACCATTAATTTTCCTTGACGTCATCGAGTTGAGATGTTTTCTTATTGTTTAAAAATATATCTTTACCACCAAACCCGTCGGGTTTAGAAACCACACCTTTATGAAAGAAAATCTATTGTTTCAAAGTATTCCTACGCCACAGCTTACTAACCGATAATAGTGTAATTCCCAAGAGCTGTATCACAACACCTATTCAAATAACAATGTAAATAAAATATAACTTTGCATATAATCGCTGGTCTCATAAGACTTTGTTTACCACCGTCACTTGTTTATAATGTATTTTTATCTCAGCCGGATCACTGCATTTATTTGCAGGCATTATTATACGGTTTCCTACCCTCATACCTACATAATCACATTATCTATGAATTTCCATGATATCGCAAACGTAGCGCATAGCGTAGATCATGAATAATAAATATGAATTCTCGGACACGCGACCTGAGTCATTTAAATGGCTCATTAATTGTCCAATTATCCTCAAGTTGAGCAGCTGGCCAGCTCATTGTTGGCTTTGTTGTTCGCTCATTGCGCTTGTATATTGGTTTACCTTCAAGAATGATCGAATGGGAATTCGAATTGACGGGGTCCCGATTTGAACGTCTCGGAGAATCTAGAGAAACTATCCTTGAGGAACCTGTAGTTTCTGGTTGCTTCTAGAAGTCCGCTTACGTTAATTACAGGTGCGGAAAACAACAATCTCTCTTCAATTAAAAAAAAAAACGTGTCGTTTATTATGACAATCTGATCGGCTTACTTACTCACTAATCATCAGAAAGTTTAAATTACTTACTCCATAAATTTAAAGTTAAAATGTTATTTCGAACCTTGATCTTATACCTTGAAAACAACAGCAGGAAACTGAAGAGGAAAATGTTTATAAGAATTACGCTACTCCAAGGTGTTTGCAAATGTCTAGGGCTGCGAAATCATAAAGTAAATGCTTAGATAGGTAGGTACTACGTGAGTATAAAACAATTAATTATAATTGCCGACTGTACACTGAAACTAATTAACTTATTGATTTATCGATTTCGATCCAGATTTCATAATCTGGATCTGTCACCAGTGAAATCGATAAATCAATAAGTTAATTAGTTTCAGTGTACAGTCGGCGGCAGAAAAAATATGAAACAGTCCGTCTACTAATCATTATAAATGCGTACACACGGCGGCAGATCAACCTACCCAAATCTGTCAAATTTCTCCAATGAATATTGATTCTTATAGCCAAACTATAAAGTTCAAAATTGATTGTAGAAATTTGACAGTTGTGGGTAGGTTGATCTGCCGCCGTGTGTACGCATTTATAATGATTAGTCGACGGACTGTTTCATATTTTTTTTCTTTAAATTATTATTTATTATGGTTGGTCGAGCCGTAACGACAAAGAAGCTCTTGTTACAGCTTAACAGAAAACTAGATATATTTCTGAGTAAAGGCCAAAGGTTGTCCACAATATGTAGGCACATTGACATGGCCCTGCTACGGCTGTGAACGTTTTGATTGTGTTTGTACTAAAAAAGTTCCCCTTATTATTTCATCATATATGAAGAGGCTGAAGCATTCGTATGTTGAATGAACTTTAAGCTCTAATTGTTGGGAGCCAAGTTTTATTTTGCTACACAGCTTACAAGGAAGTTAACGGCCCGCCATGAGTCAGCCGCGAACAATGCTGGCTGCTTGGATACAATCTCGCGGGCTGATTGTGCTCCTGATACCTACTATTGGTATTTGTACCTACTGGTGTTTGTACAGTCATCTGCACATCTACCTATTCAATACTGACACTTCAAAAAATAATCAAACTTATAACATCTACATAAACTTCAAAGTCTATTGAAGTCTATTTCAAAATGAATAAATATTTTGATTTGATTTAATTTGATTTGATTTATTGAGGAGATTTGACAGTTTGAGGTAGTGATGACTGATGTGCAAACGTGTCGTGTGTGCAATATTCCGGTTACTCAAAGTGACGCTCCGCATTGGAATTGAACACTTTATAAGACCTTATTTTGAAACTAGCTGACCCGACAGACGTTGTCCTGTCTGAGCCAAATATAGAGAAAAGGTATGAGTCTCATTCCCGTGGGAATATCGGGATAAAAACTCCTATGTGTTAATCCAGGTTATAAACTATCTGTATGTCGAAATTCATCCAAATCCATTCATCCGTTGCAGCGTGAAGAAGCAATAAATTTATGTATATTTGTTGCTTCTTTTTACATTGTACTTTTATGTGTGTACATACATACACACAAACTTTCGCATTTATAATTTTATATTAGTAGGATGCTAAAGATTTAAAAACTAAACACCATAAAACATTGATGTAGGTGCCTAAATGAAAATTATTAACTACATATACGTCCTTAGAAAAATGTGCCATATCCTTTAAATTCCGTAGATGTTGTAGTTCGTTTAAGAGCGTTTACGCCGCACACTAGCGCCACTAATGAAAAAAGAAACATATCTAGTAAGACGTTACGGCCACTTTTAACTATAACGCCATATTTAACTAAACCATAACATGTCAGGTGTTCATTAGGTGACGTAAAAATGCTAAATTACTTCATTCAAATAGTTTGTTAAGCATAATTTGATTTTCTATCTCTAATTACTAAATATGTTTATTTTTTCATTGGCGGCGCTAGTGTGCGGCGTAAACGCTCTTAACAGGTTGAACGCCGCGGGCGCGGGTCCCAGACACAATAGATATTCAATTGTTTGTCGGACATAATTGGTGTTAAAGAATTTTGATCGTGTGCTGTGTGATCATTGCAAGGGCCTGAGTGCAAGTTTTATTCACGATTATTTTATTCACAATTGGCTTTACAGTGACAAGAACTAGGCATGTTTTGAAGTTCGTGAAACTATGTTTCTTTTTGGAGGTTTCTTAATAGAGCTGTAATGAAATTAAAAACAATCGCAAAAATACTTACATTGCCAAATTCTTCACCAGAAATCTGTGACTAACTAACAAATTAAAATACTGGTTATACCTATTACCTCTATTATCGAAGTCTCTTGCCATAACCACAGAATAAGTAATAGTATCATAACAACACTGTTAGAAGAAGCATAAGATAAGTAATTTAAATTTAATTAATTAATTTTGGGATGCAACTTGTGTCGATACTCTTGCGCCATCCCATCTTCCCAGCACAGCGTGCCGTGCTGGTGCTGCTGCTGCGGCTGCAGAAAACCTCAAGCGGCGAAAGTATAAAAACCTTATCGGCTATTATATTTTCGAGCCGTTTGGGGTTGAAACCCTCGGGCCGTGGGGTCCGAATGCTCATGCTTTGTATAATGACATCTCCAAACGGCTGGTTGACTCTTCCCATGACCCAAAGGCTGGCTTTTACCTTGGCCAGTGGCTAAGCATTGCCATACAACGAGGCAATGCCGCCAGTCTCTTGGGTACATTACCAGTCGACAGCGACGCGGAGGAATTTTTTGACGCCATATTTTAATTTAGTAATAGTTTTAGTTAAGTTTATTTTATTTATTCCACATTGTAATTGTATTGACTACTTATACATTTAATAAATACCTGGATTAAAGTTATTAATTAAGGTAAATTTAAATTGAAAAGGTGTGGTTACCATTGGGAAAGAATTAAGATGAAGGTCAGCGTTCCCTTATTGTGAAACATAAAAAATACATATCATTTGCTCCTTCAAAAACCACTTGACGCGTCCCATATAACGTCAGCAGCTGATAAGTGGACCATAATATTATGCACGATGTTTACTCAGCAACATGATTACTTAATTTTATGAAATTATACATTGTACGGTAAGCCGCGTCATGCTGGAAGCTGGACAAGACGGACGTCATCCATCATGAATCATGTTCGGCCAAAACTATGATTGTGTGACGTCTGGAGCTAGGGTGGCCAACCCTACTATATTATAATAGTATCCTACTATTTTAGGTGTCGAACTACTAGGTATTATTTTAAAAATATATTATAGTAGGCGAACAAAACTACTACATTTTATTAGCAAAGTCGCTAAAAACAGTCTCTATTAACTAAAACGGAACACACAAAATATTCATTAAGGAAATAAAATAAATATTTTTCAATATTAGTACCTACTATATTTTTTAATTAATTCCCTATCTACTATACAGACAGGTTGAATTTTGTAATGCCACCTGAAGGGAAAATACTCTTAATACTGTAGTGTAGATAGTGATCGCAACAATTGATGGGTAATGGCTTAATCACCACGCTTGCCAAATGCGGGTTGGTGACCACAAACCCGGGCTATGTATCGAAAATCCGAAATACATTTTGCCCGACCTGGGAATTGAACCCGGGACCTTCGGGTATCGGGCCGAGCGCTCACTTGATTTCAATGATGAGGCTGTTTACTACTACTACTACTGTAGATAGAACATTTTACTTAAAGAAAACATTCCTTTATTTTTGAAAAGAAAGAAAACTGCCCGCAAAACCAAAGTAATAGCAGATGCGTTGCCAGCCTTGAGGAAGGAGTTGGATCTTGAGGAGGGTAGGAGTTGGGAGGGGGGAGGGGTGAGAGATGGGACTCCGGTACTTTCACTCATCGGACGAAACACAACAGCAACAAGTGCCATTGTTTCACGCCGATATTCTGTGAGAGGATGGTATTACGCTGGGTGAGCCGGCCCATTTCGTACTGCAACGCAGCGTGGCTCTACCACTCAGAAGGGGTAGGTCTAAGTACGCATTGATCGAGCGTGGTATGTATTAAGCTTACCACCTGGAGTCTCCTTATACATATAGTATGAAGGCTGAAGGCTTTATTAAACAGCTGCCGGCCGGCGCGGCGCTGCGCTGCGCTGTCCGATTCATTACTCGCTTTAACAAAGTACTAAAGTGTTCAACGACTTTTGTTGCTGACTGTACTCATCGCTAGCGCGGCGTCACAGAATGGCGGCGTAAGCAGCGCAAGGCTGTGCCTTTGTCGTGTTAATTGCTATGAAGATATGAGTCGCCACACTGAATTCGCCATGCTTATTTTCATGATTAGCGCTAGCTTCGGTACTCTGGCGGGTTCCGAACGGATGTCCGTATGAAACAAGCAACTGCTCCCGCGACCCGACATGCAGCGAGAATCGCCCCATAAGATCAGGGGGGGGGGGAGGGGCATAACCACCGCGTCTTTCTGTTTTTTTTTTCTTCGTCGTGTTAGTTATCAAAAATAGGTAAAAGCGAATTGCCAATACGAGTATTCGTCAGTAGTTACTCGTTTAAAATCAAGGTATTTCCAATTTCCCAATATAGGTAAAATAGGAGTACGATGAATGTACGATGATGTTATTATGACGAAGACAACTAAATAATGTGCATTTATTTTATATAAAATCTTAGTTAATTGATAGGTTTTGAACGAAGAAAAAACGTAAATCGATGATGATGATAAATACTTGTCTGTGGTAACTACGAACCTACGAGTATACTGAATGACGGTTCTTCACTAATCACCACTAACATAAAAAGCTAAAAAAATAAAATTTATAAAATACTCTTTCTTATGGTTATGACGCCTCGGTGGCTAGTGGCAAAGCGCTATGAACCGAAGCGCATGTCTTGGGTTCAATAGCCATGCAGGGCGGGCAAAGTCTGTTTCGGATTTTTCAATGCATAGCCCGGGTTTGTAATCACCTACAAGCATTTGTCAGGGCAGTGTTTTGATTTGAATAATGGGTGCCTTTGACCAGCAGTGGGACAGTATTTAGGCTATTTACTTGACTTTTACTCTTTCTTTAGTGACAATTGTCTCTGCTCCTCCTCTTCATACCTAATGAATCTTCTCCCATAACTACTCAGTTGTTCTTAAATTCAAATTCAAATTCAAATAATTCAATTTATTGTTCATGTCAACTTTGGGTTGACACGGGCAATTTAGCGGATATGAATGTACACACGGCGCGGTGGCAGATCAACCTACCCAAACCTGTCAAATTTCTCCAATGAATATTGATCCTTATAACCAAAAGTTAAAGTTCAAAATTGATTGTAGAAATTTGTCAGTTTTGGGTAGGTTGAAATGCCGCCGTGTGTTTCTTTTTTTCTATCTTACGTGTAAGCACTTGGCCTTAATCTCACATAGGGTTGCCAACTATTTTTCAGGAAATTAAAGTAAATCTAAGTAAGTAATCACTAACTAGTATAATAGTAAAAAAATAAAGTATTTTCCAAATTTATTTATTTAAGCGTTGCGTTTCGTTTCACTTCACCTGAGTCAACAGGAATATTCCGTTCAAACCATAGATATCAGAAAGCCAAACGCACGCATTAGTCGGAAATAAAGTATTTTCCATACTTTTTTTTTGTTAAAAAGAATAAAATATGGGGATGGAAAATAACGTAGGATACGTTTTTTTAAAGTATGGTTGGCAACCCTAATCTCACATGATGTTACTGATTATAAGGGCGAAGGTGGAAGTGTCTCCACTGTCATCCTCAACAAGTGCGGCACTGGCTATCTTATCTCTAGCTGCCGGACACAACAATGCTACAACATTGACCTAATGCTTTGTTACAGAGCTCCGGGATATTCTGCACGTTCTTCCTGGCTCACGCGATCACGAAAAGGCGACGAGCATCGGTCAGAAACTCAAGCGCCATCAGGGAATCCACTTTCGCTGCTCCCGACGATTCTCTACTCTCTCCTACAGCGCCGGCGCCCACTCTGCCCAAATATTAGCAGCATTGTTCAAATTTTGACTTTTTATTTACACATTCGAAATCATTTAATATCTAGTTTGTATGTCATTGAAGCCTTGAAGCGAGTTTCATTCGCTATTCGACCACGTTAACGAAAATGAAAACTTATATGGCAAAATTTTAACGTCGTCGGTTATTCCACTTTATAGGCAGGCGGAGTAAAATGTCTCTTAGACATAAGACGACAATATACAAAGCTTGCATTCGCCCAGTCATGACTTACGCTACCGCGCATACCGCGCCCTCCTATCTGTATCTCTTACAAACCCTCCAAAATCGTTTCATGCGTGGTGCCAGGGGTTGCCCGTGGTACTATCGCAACGTAGATCTCCACCGTGACCTTGATCTTCCCACTATCAAAGACTTTTCCATACGTTGCTTTGATAACGCCCCCCACCACCCTAACTCACTTGTTGTGGCGGCCGCCAACTATAATGTTGGAGGCCTTCCACCAACAAGAGGGTATACATCTAGACGTCCTTAACACGTCCTAGGTGACTCCGACGATCCCCATGACAGTTGCGAAAACCCCCCCGCCCGATCCTCTAAATGCCACTACACATTTACAGAATACACTAAACATGCACACTAGTTTAGGCCCAAGACACCGTATGGATGAACTACTACACCATGAATCGGCGAAAGACCCGTACTCGTAGAACAAGGGTACGAAGAATCGGTTCACACGCGTTCTATACCAGGTACGGATATGTACCTGGGCGCTTCTCTCCTCCACCACGGCGCGGTCAACCCGAGCCGAGGTCCGAGCCTTTAGAGGCGCCCTCAGGTTGTTCGGCCCCCCCATCCGATCCAAACCCCTCGGAGAATCTAGTAGGGCACGGGGACACGCACTTTTAAGTGTGTGATGCCGTACCCTCTAGAAAACCTCCGAAGGTGATTCGTTTCACACGGCTTGAGGTACCCTTTCAATACCTCGCCGCCCCCAAAAAAAGCCCTGTAAAGCTGAAAATGCGTTTGAGGCAATCAGCAATCTTTCTCCAAAAAAAAAATCTGCTTGATTTCCACCAGGCATACAAATTTTCCTGGGTTCTATTGACCATTCGAATTAACCAAATGGGTTAATGAAAACGATAATAGCGTATTGTCGCTTATATGTATTGACAATATGTATGGTATTTGTATGGCATTGAAACAGCGCCTCGTGGAGACATACCGGAGATATAAATTATTGCCAAAAAATCTCGTTGAATAGCAAATTATATTTAGTTGTTAGGAAAAAGAAAACTCGCACCAGCCCTTGTGACACTCCTTTTGACTGACTGGTCCCTTATACTATGAATATATTTGGAAAAACCGATTTTATAGACATAGAAAATGCTCGTGACTGATGCGTACAGGCAATTACTAAGGATCATCATCATCATCTCAGCCAAAAGACGTCCACTGCTGGACAAAGGCCTCCCCCAAGGATATGAGGGATATTTACCGTAATCGCCACGCTTGGCAGGCGGGTTGGCGATCGCAGTAGGTGGAGGGTAATCTCAGAGAGATGCTGCTGCCCATCCTCTGGAATGGTCCCTTAGTCGGCTTTTACGACACCCACGGGAAGAGATGGGGTGGTGCAATTCTTTATTCCCGGCACCACACAGAGAATTAGGATTACTAAGGATAAAAGGTGAATAATCCTTCCTATGCTAAAAGAAAAAGCAAGAGCTAATTTAAGTATTTTTTTAAGCAGCTACTCTCAATATGCGGAAAGAAATGAAATTAAATGTCAACATTACCAAAATTTCTAAAACTCTGGTTTTCGGAGTTTGTATTTTTTTTTTCAGGTGTGTTTCCCTACTTTTTTATTTACCGCATGTTTTGTATCCATTTGATGTCAGTGTCTTCCCAACATACCACACCTACCAGTGCTTGATTTGAGTTACAGATGATACAAATTGGCCAATATACAGCTGGTATATCAAGGTTTTTTAATTAAATTTGCATTATAGAATAAGTACCAAAATTTTTATTAAATTAAATTTTATTTTTGATAAAAAACATCAATCAGATTCAGAATCAGTGGTTTTCGTTAGAAGCTTTTACTATTCTTGCCAAGCATTACTCTAATTTAATATAGTTTGTAATAAAAAAAACACATACTTTTACCTACTAGCTTTAAATCATAATCCCATTTATTGTCAAACCCTAGCTGCTAATTACTTTTATAAAAGAACAGACAATTAAAGATGGAATTAGGTAAGATTTTTATCGTCTTATAATTTAAACTATTTATTATTAACTCGAATTAAAACGACATTTCTATAATTATGTAAGCAATAAAAGAAGGCTTATTATGATGTTAATTCAAAGTATTTAGGAATAGACAATAGGATTTATTCAGTCCAAAGGCTCACTAGACATCGAATGATGTCAAGTTTTAATACGAGGTTGTGTGATTTGGATGTGTATTTAATAGCTCTAAGTTTAGATCACTAAGTATTTTTGTCACAATTCGAATAGGTAGGTAACTAGTTATTATTTTGATTTTTGTATGGTATGTTTACCAATAAAATTATACAAAATTTATTTGTTCACTTATTTACCTTTGTGACATCTTCTGTCGGTTCCTTACAACACAGTCATTAGATGGGTTTCACCCGGCTATTTCAGGACGTACCCTATTGAGATAACGCCCAATAAGCGTTCTTAAATAGGACGTTTATTCGACGTTTACTCAATACGTCCTCAAATGACCGGGCGAAAACCCATCTCTAATTATTATATACTAGCGGCCGCTCTCGGTTTCACCCGCGTGGTTCCCGTCCCCGTGGGAATATCGGGATAAAAACTATTCTATGTGTTAATCCAGGCTATAAACTATCTGTATGCCGAATTTCATCCAAATCCATTTAGTAGTTTTTACGTGAAAGAGTAACAAACATCCATCCATACTTACAAACTTTCGCGTTTATAATATTACTAGGATTTCTTTACAACAAAAACGAAAAAGCGCTTTATCTTCATTTTACCTATTAAGTGGTGAAGGCCGAAGATGGCAGCACACTTTACCCGGAACCGTCAACTACTGAGGAACTATGTAATACCTCACCTCATAAAGTCGAAACAACAAATAAATCTGGATAAAAGGCTGAACATTTTGAAAACCCTGCAATCTAGTGCTAATCCTGCTGCTTTCATCTATGTTGTCCGGCAGTTGTTTGAAATTAGTAGACATGGAATGACGTTATCGCTGCCATCGACTCAGCTAAATCTAGACAGACTATCATTGAACTTTTTTAAAGAAACTAATATTTTTCTTATTACTAAACTATTAAACAAACCATGACGAATTTCCCTGTATAACTATTTGTCTGTCTCGTCGGGCAGACAATGATATATTATGGTAGACATAGAAAGATAACATTACTAGATGAGCCATGAGGACATTTTTAGGGTTCCGTAGCCAAATGGCAAAAAACGGAACCCTTATGGATTCGTCATGTCTGTCTGTTTGTTTGTCCGTCCGTATGTCACAGCCACTTTTTTCCGAAACTATAAGAACTATACTGTTGAAACTTGGTAAGTAGATGTATTCTGTGAACCGCATTAAGATTTTCACACAAAAATAGAAAAAATCAATAAATTTTCGGGGTTCCCCGTACTCAGAACTGAAACTCAAATTTTATTTTTCTTCAAACCTTTACGTGTGGGGTATCTATCTATGGATAGGTCTTCAAAAATGATATTGAGGTTTCTAATATAATTTTTTCTAAACTGAATAGTTTGCGCGAGAGACACTTCCAAAGTTGTAAAATGTGTATCCCCCCCCCCCCCCTGTAACTTCTAAAATAAAAGAATGTTAAAACTAAAAAAAATATATGATGTACATTACCATGCAAACTTCCACCGAAAATTGGTTTGAACAATATCTAGTAAGTAGTTTTTTTTTTAATACGTCATAAATCGTAAACCGCAAGTTGAAATTTTCACAGCTATGATGTATTTCTGTTGCCGCTATAACAACAAATACTAAAACAAAACCGACATGATTTTTTTAACCGTTTTTATAGATAATGGTACGGAACCTTCGTGCGCGGGTCCGACTCGCACTTGCCCGGTTTTTATTTATACCAAGGTTTTATTTTGTCTTTAATTAAGTTATCTTCGTTTCTTTAGCTTTATTTTTTCTTTAATGTAGTAAGAGACGTTATGTTTCCTTTACATTACTAGATTTGGGTTACATAGTAAAATTATTATCACAAATTGCTTAGCGTCGCACCACAAAACTAAAGTGATTATTCATATTCATTTATTCACCTGATATGACAATCTGTGCAATAATAAAAGTTACCTACCTACCTAATTAGACTATCATAACATAATTATGAGTTCATTAGTTCTAAACTTTTTTAGAGTTTCACCACCGTATCAAAACATTTCCCGATCCTCGTTAACTAAATGAGGCAATTGTAGTAATTAGGTAGCTAATGGCATTCGAATTTCAACACAATAGTTAATAACTATGTGCTGTTATGCAACGTCCACTGAGCGGAGGGTGTATGCCTGTACGCATGCACATCCACCAATTCAAAACTGTCAAATTTCTTCAATACATTTTCAACCATATGTCTTGTATTTAAAGTTCAAAGTCTATTGATGAAAGTCAGTTTGTGGCAGGTTGATGTGCACAGGCGTGTGTAGGCACTTACGTGCGCAAACAATTCGTTTTTCAACTGAAACCCGCGTTGGCCAATGACGGCAGATTTCTCGCAAACGACCCAACCTTGACTTCGTAGGAAGCACGGCTCCTCGCAATTTTCCGCTAGCGTTGCGGACGGGACGACAACAACAGTCAATGTTTTTTTGTGAGCACTTATCGGTTTTTCTAGTCTGCAACGAACGTCTAAATGCGTTATTAGAGTTTCCTTTGCGCGGCGACATTGTTTAGCTGTGCGCGGTACTTATACGTTACCATGTCGTGTTGTCATGTAGGTACCATGCTTAACAAAAGTGGCTTTTCCCTAAATTAAATTGACCAAGTACAAGTTTATAGAACTTATATTGAAACTGATAATACGACTTGCCAAAGACAACTTGCCACTGATGAGATATCTAACCATGAATCTGTAGACAACTTCATGGTTCTAACCTACGTTCTTTAGAAATTCAGGCAACAGTTCTTACAAAATATTTTTTTACAAAAAAAAAAAACCGACTTTAAAAAACAGGAAACTTAAAAGAGTCAGCTCTAAAAAGCAATAAATAATATTGAAATTATAATATTAATTACATAGATACGCATGTCAGTTTAAAAAAAATGTCTATTGAAGTCGGGTGGTTGGTGGTCGGCTGGGGTACAATTTTGTTTCATTTAAACTTTTGTAGTTATTCCATTATTTCCGCTTTTTTATTGTAAAAGCCCCACCCGACTTCAGTAGACATTTTTTAAAACTGACATGCGTATCTATGTAATTAATAATATGATTTCAATATTATTTATTGCTTTTTAAAGCTGTTTTTACTTTTTAAGTTTCCTGTTTTTTGAAGTCGGTTTTTTTTATGTAAAAAAATATTTTATTTTACGATTTTTAGTGATGGGTAGACGTAGACCTAACAAAGATGCTTCTCGGGTGAGGAAACGATGGCCTAGTAGGTAGCGGTATTCCTATGTAAAACTTCAATCTTAATTAGGTATTATTTTTGTACGAACTAAACATTTTGGCATATTGAACCGTATGAAGTAAGCCCAACAAAAGGTAACTGCTGTAAATCGTTGAGGAATTCCCTCGACTGTCTATGGTCTCCATCATCAGACCGGAAATGGCACTTATAACCCATATGGGTGCAAAGTTCTTATCAGTAGAAATTAATTAAGACCAAAAACAAGGTAGCTACTGTAAAACGTTGAGGAGTTCCCTTGACTGTCCTTCGTCTTCATCATCAGACCTCTAATGGCAGTCACAACCCATCTAGGTGTAAAGTTCTCATCAATACAAATTAACCAAGCCCAAACACCATGTAATTGCTGTAAATCGTTGAGGAGTTCCCTCGAATGTCCTTCGGCTCCATCATCAGATCGACTTCAGACCTTCATTAACTAGTAGTGCTTTAAAATACTTAATGAAAACATTAACAAACGTACTAGTCGCCCCTACAATTTTCGAAAGTTCCCCTCGATTTCTTTGGGATGCCATCATCAGATCCTGGTTTCCTTACCATGGTACCACCCTTGGGATATCTCCTTTCCAACAAAAAAGAAATCATCAAAATCGGTTCATAAACGACGAAGTTATCCGCGAACACACATAAATTAAAAAAAAAATATATATATATACGAGTCGAATTGAGTAACCTCCTCCTTTTTTGAAGTCGGTTAAAAAGAACTACAACCAACCTTTATTTTTCTTGTCCTGGCTCTGTGTATTTGTTTCATATTAAGTTATTATTACCTACCTAATTAAATTAATATTTAAGTAATATTTTTTTCCAGGCTAGAGTGCCTTTAGAAGCACGGGAAAACTTGGTTTGGCCACCCATCTGTGACCCGGTATAGCGGAAGTTGCCAACTTACACGATCGTATCTCGAACGCGCAAGCCGTAGCGCTCCTCCACCGAAAAGGATGATTAGGTCATCGTAGCCCGAGTCGAAATTCCATGCTCTTTCGCATATCTGAACTGATTGTTTTTACATTTTCCTTCAAATTCCCTAAAACACTTAAATTCCACAATTTGTAAAGACGATTTATATACGATATGTACGCAAATTGGCAGGCAGTAGTTGGAGAAGATTAGGCTCAGGGCTCAGGGTGCCTAGTGTGAGTTTTGTTTACGATCCGTATTCATTCGATTACGTTTACGAAAACGAAAATTAGTATGGCATTTTAGCAGCGCTTCCTGGCGACAAACGAGAAGAGTTAACATTTTGCCATACAAACTCTCGTTTCCGTTAACGTGATCGAATACTATAGTTTAACTTTGTTTTTTTTTCTAAGACAGGTTTTTGACTTTTACTAGTGCTGTATGACATTGTAAAAAATTATACTGGTAAATGATGTTTTTGCAAACTTAAATATTTTTTTTTTTTTTTTGTGTTTTTTTTACATGTTGTGACTGTCCTTTATATTTTGTGTTTTTATTTGTGATAGAAAGTGTCCTTTTATGATAGGGCATTTTCCAATATTTATGACGCTGTAAGGGAGAAAAGAGCTGGACACTTGCTGAGTTTCTTGCCGGTTCTTCTCAGTACAAGATCTCCCGCCCAGAGTAGATAGACTTACGAACCGATGGCATAAATGACGTTCATAAGAGCTATTTGTAGCCTAAACTGAATAAGTGATTTTGAATTTTGATTTTTTTTAATTTTGAATAGCAAATGAAACGCGCACTTGGCACCCGGGTGCATGCATTAGGAGTTGGCTTGCCAGACGACCGGGAAATCCGGGGATTAATTACGTGTCTCGTCCCGTGCCCAGGAATTAGATTTTAGAGCCCTAAATTTCAAATAGAATGGAATAGATAGAATAGTTTTTCTTATTTCAGACCATAAACAGTGTGCAAGACGGTAAAATACATAGAGGCCCATAGAAGATAATATACCTTACAGACAGACTGACATACATACATATAATATGATATGTATAAATTAAAAACTATGCTACACGTAAAGACGCAATACCTACCACTAGTATTTTTTTTTGGTAGGGTAGGTAGGTACCTAAGTTAGTTTTTACCTTAGATGCTTGTAAAACATTACAAGTAAAGCGATTTACAAAAATAATTATCTATTTTCATATATTTTTGTACATACCGACCGAATTCGTAGCTCTCGAATTGTCCTGGAAATGAAATGCCTGTATCTGGCAACCCTAATTAGAAGAGAGAGATGCAATAGGGCTCGACAGTGGCAGGACGGAGGAGGAAAGATGTATTAGAGTTCAGTGGCATGCATTGGGAAAGTCAATTGCGTAGCTTAGGACTGATGATACGGGCTGGTTTTGATGATTCCACAAATCTGTGGGCGTAAATGGTGTAATCATGTTTATGCTAATAAACTGCACGGTTTTTTTATCTCCTTGTTTACCGGTGACCTTTTGGCGATAATGCCAGTTAATCGCCACACCACCTACATAAACAATGAAAATATACAATAATACAATATCATCCTCCATAAATACAATATTCGGTCATCGATGACTGATTCCATTGTACAGTAGCACAGATAGCTGTATAACTACTCACTTTTAGATTTATTTGAAACTCTGTGCTTATTAAGACTCTTTTAAGAGTACACTGGTGACCCTACAGCTGCATAATAGCAGTCAGTGATATTTAAACAGCTTAGTCTAATTAAGAGCTGCATTAAGCCTAATTAAGGCCGACAAACGCACCATTAATACGCTGAGAGTGCTATAAAAGTATGTTTTCAGCGACTCTATTCAGTTTTAACATTTTTTAAACCGTAGTAAGGGCTGTTTAGTGGATAAAATTTTGCTAAATACTGTATAAGAAGGATTTGTGAACTCCTATTACACTGACTTATTAAAGAGGCACGTGTGAACTATTATGAAGTGAATAGCTGTATAATGGATGATTTGTAGCCCATATTTCAGCTTATAGCTGAATATGTCTACCGTTAATCAGCTTTTATACTGACATTCATAGTATCTGCATAGCGGCTGTTTAAACATTCACTAGATGCCTCGCAGTCGCAGCTGCTTAGAGACTCACTAGTGTATCGAATTAAAGGCTTCTACTTTATAATGGTTCACATAAGTATCTTAAATCAGATGTTATCTGAATAAAAGAACATATGTGGTACAATCAGTCAATGTAACTACTTGTGGGTCATTACCAATGTATATATTTTATTGTTTTATAAATATGAATTCGCGTAATTCGTGGAAAATGAAAGCGAGAACAGGGGGCATTAGAAGAAAATTATTATTGTTATTATAAAGACAGAAGACATAAAACCTTCAAGTCGGGAATACACGGATCCCTAAAGAGTCGGTATATTAACTGTTTAATTATTCACATCATGGTTAAAGATAGAACTTGCGAACAATTAAAAGTAAAGAAAACAGTTTGTAGCTGTAGGTATACAGTTGACATGTATAATTTTAATCAGGTTTTTGTAGATTAACAGTAGGTACACTAGTAAACTATTAGGCAGCCTTTTAAAGAATATAAGACTTTTAACTATTCACGTCACTGTTTAAATCACAGCTTATTTATATTACAAAACTAATTCAAAACAGAATATTTTCGTGGCGCATTAAAATTTTCTTAGATAATTATATGTATAATGTCAGTAAAATTACATTCCCAATCAGTTTTCTTTTATTAATATTTAAAACAAATGTACTACCCAGGGAATATGAATATTATCCACCAATGTATCGTTACTACAATTCACTTCATTTTTTTTTTTTTTTTCATATTGGCATGTTATAGTGACTACATCCTGCCTGATGGTAAGCAGTCGATGCAGTCCAAAATAATGAGAGCGCTCCCCACCGTGGAACAAGCACTATAACAAGCGCACCCATTCATGACGGCCTACATAAATGCCGTTTCACGCCCCGCTTAAAAGACCCGGGACTATAGGAACTGGGAAACACATGCGCCGGCAAAGAATTCCAGAGCCGAATAGTCTTACAGAGGAACGACTTGCTAAATTTTTTGGTACGAGTACTGATTGTCTGTACAGTATGATGGTGATTCCTAAGACCAGCACGTGTAGTCCGGGAGAGGAAAGGAGAGGGCGGGATTAGATCAAAAAGCTCTTCAGAACACTCTCCGTAGTGATTCCGGTAGAAGACACTGAGAGAAGCAATGTCTCTACGCAGCTGGAGGTCCTCAAGAGAGGCTGTAACCTCAGCATCTCCAATAATGCGTACCGCTCGCCTTTGTAGTCTATCAAGTGCATCGAGGAGGTATTTAGCGGAGCCGTCCCATAGATGGGAACAATACTCCATACTCGATCGCACCTGAGTCAAACCACCTGAGTCATGTAACATAAAGTGTTCAATTGTCTAGCAATATGCCCAGTTAACCCAGTTTGCCTACTTCAATTATTAGTTTACTTAACACAGGCCGCAAGTAGCCTTTCGCGGTTTAAAATATGTATTAAAGCATACATTTGAGATATTTTCTGAATAAAGAGTAACGTGTGATCTCTTAGTCAGTTGAATTTTGGCGCATAGTACTGTTGATACCCTTTATAACACTCTTAAATTTCTGCTACACAGCTCTTAAACAGCTATGTAAACATAAGGCTGAATAATTTGTGCTGTTACCCTTTATTACACTGTTAAGTTGCTGATACACAGCTTTTAAGTAGCTACGTGAATTTAAGGCTGAATAATTTGTGCCCATTTAGGAGTTTTAAGAGCTGTACAAGGTCGTATACAGCCTTTATACAGCTTCCTTATACAGCTTCAAGTGAGATGTAAATCCGTTATTCGGCTGCTAATCAGCCTTCGTGTGCTACTTGGGCAGACAAGCCCATGCATATCAGACAGCAGCAGGCTATCTAAAACTATAAAAGTCTTCTTTAAATGATCAATCATATGGTACAGGTACCTCTGACAAGTTCTAAGTCTATTGAGAAAATTTCGCAGTTTGTGGTAAGTAGTATGATAAACAGGCGTGTGTATTATGTAGGTAATTGCAGAACGCACTTCCAGCTTTGGTAGGTTACCTTATTAGGGGTAAGTGTTTAATTATTAATAATAATGTGTGAACAAACCAAGTTATAAAGGAAACAAACACAAAATATATATTTTTTTTAAATACCTAAACCTGTGGGTTAGGTATTTTTTTTAAATTTTATTTTATATATTTTTTTTATTTATTTGATTTACCAATAGCTATTTATTACATTGGAACTTTTTCGCTAGGTACCTACATTAAAATGTGGTTTCAAACCGAATGCACAGCCAATTACAGGTAAACACCTCATGGCAAAGAAGCCATTAATACTACTAATATATAAATATAATTATTTTTAATGAACTTAAAAAAATGTTTGTAATACTACCTACTAAATACCTATACTTATATGAGAAAAAATGTAAATTCTCTATAAAAAATATACATGCTAATTAATGTTTATTTTTATCAAAAATTGTGGCAAACTGTCTGCGTCGTACCTACATCTATTTTACCACAATTCATATTACACAGTTTACAAGTTCTGTATATGGGTGAATTCATATCGAATTTAGTTTTACTAAAAGGCGGGCAAAATGGTTGTAGTAGGTATCTGAGATCTCGCATATCTATAAGGTAGGTACCTACTCTGAATTTTATTTGGCTTAGCAAAGGACAGTCAATTTGGTTTCGTAGTAGCTTGTTAAAAAAAATAAGATCCAATCTATCTAGGTCTGCCATCCGTCCGGGTTTTCCCGGATTTGTCCTAGTTTGGAGGGCGTCCGGGGAGCGTCCGGGCGGGGTTTCTAAAAAGTGTCCGGGTGAAACCCGTGCACTTTTTATGTCAGGGGAAATCCGAATGAAATTATTTGCAATATATTACAGCATTTCATAGTTATTCGGTGCGGCAAATATATCCGCGCACTCGTGAGTCTCGTGACGTGACTGTTTTGGTTCCCGGTCCTTCATCGGCCTCTCCTCAAAAAATACTTAAACCTAATGTTACAAAATTAGTAAAAAAAACAGTTATGTACTCTGATAAACTGGGTCAAGGCTTAGGGTTGCCTATAAATAGAAATATTACCCACTCAATGACCAATATTTGTACTCCTGGTCAGTCGTTGAATGCTATAGTAAACAAAATATCACAGGATTCATTGAATAGTTCCACTAATATTATTGTGTTATGTGGTGACAGCTCACAAACGAAGAAACGTGACATCATAAATAGTTTTAATATTTTGATAAAACTGCAATCAGAAACAAATTGCAGGATAATAATTAGCGCTTTTCCCTATTGTACCAATTTGACCTGGGAACAAAATAAGCGCATTTATGAATTAAATTTATTATTGTTTAATTTGATTTGTCGTCATAGTGACACTATTTTATATTTTGATATAAATAAATTTATTAATAGCTTTAGTTTGACGTCAGATACTATGTATCTTTCTACGAAATGTAGGACCCAAATAGCTAAATTGTTAGCTTATAATATACAGGATACAGTTATAAATGGTATAACTAAGTCTTTACGTCATAACAACGTAACCATTAGTAGTTCTACTAATGCAACATCTACAACTAGTAATAAGGTAACAACAACCTCATGTTTAAACTGAGGTCTAAGACAAAAGCCAAGTCCTCATTAATTACTATTATACATCAAAATATTCAAGGTTTGGCTGGCAAAGACTTAGAGTTAGAATTATTTGCAAAAAGTCAGGCAATTCATATATTTTGTTTAACTGAGCATTGGCTAAGAAGTCATGACACATCATTCTATGTAAATAATTTCCAATTGGCAAGCGCGTACGTGCGAAGCTCAGCTATTCACGGTGGTTCTTTAATACTAGTAAGAAGTAATATAAAATATAAAGATCGCAACGATATTGTAGGCTTATCAGTGGAGCGTAATATTGAGCTATCATGTGTGGAGTTTAATAGCTTTGTAATAGTGTGTGTATACCGACCCCCATCGGGCAATTTCGGTATTTTCGAATCTGTAATGGAAGACGTACTAAGAAAATTAAAATTAAAAAATAAATTTGTTTTTGTATGTGGCGATTTTTATATAAATATTCTAGAAAGCACTTCAATGAGTGTTCGTCTTGTTGCCTTGTTTAAATGTTTTAATCTCATTAATCTATTTCTCGAACCCACTAGAATAACTTCACATTCAGCCACTTGTCTTGATAATGTTTTTACAGACTATGACCCTGTTTCTAAGTCAGTCATTAGTAAGCTTACGTCTGACCATTGCGGTTTAAAGGTGACCTATGATTTTAATGTTAAGGATGAGCCAAAAATAGTGAACTGTAAACCAGTTACAAAGGAGCGAGTAGAGCGTTTTAAAAATAATATATCGAGTAAAATTAATGCATTGCCATTTGGACAAGATGATCCAGATGTATTATATACTAATCTTTTTAACTTCATAAAGACTGAATATGACCAAGTGTTTACACAAAGAACAATCAAAATAACTCATAAACTTAAGTTCTGTGACTGGGCCACGACTGGTATATATAAAAGTAGAAATAAATTGTATGATTTATATAGTCTTAAACAATATAACCAAAATTCTAATTTTACGGAATATGTAAAGAATTATTCGAAAATATTTAAGAAAATATGTATAGTAGCAAAATCTAATTATATTAAAGAAAAAATTAAAAAGTCCAACAATAAAATTAAAGCCACTTGGGACATTATAAACCGTGAAACAGGTAAATTTAAACCACGGGATAATACTTTCACTTTAAAAGTAAACGACAACTTAGTCAATTCAGATTCACATATTGCTAATATTTTTGATGATTTTTTTGTAAATATACCTGTGCTGACAACCTCAAATTTGGATTCATCACCAGAAGCTGCACAAGCATTACTCCAAAAATATGTACCAAAATGTAATGTTTCTTTTCAATTTAAATATATTGATTCAATGGATATTATAAAAACATTTAAATCACTGAAAATGAAAAACACAAGTGATTTGTGGGGCATCTCTATAAAAGTAATTAAGAATATTATACATTCTATTGCACCATATCTTGCTGAAATTTTTAATAACTGTGTGAATAAAGGTATCTTTCCCGATCTTATGAAGTTTAGTAAGGTCATACCTTTGTTCAAATCGGGAAACAAAGAAGACCCCAGTAACTATCGACCCATTTCAATACTACCAACTCTAAGCAAAATTTATGAAAAAGTTATATTGGAACAGTTGATGTCGTATTTTAACATAAACAACCTTTTACATAATAAACAATATGGATTTACAAAGGGTCGTTCTACTACTGATGCAGGTGTTGCTCTATTAAAACATATATTTGATGCCTGGGAGAAGTCTCAAAACGCCCTTGGAGTGTTTTGCGACTTGTCCAAGGCTTTCGATTGCGTTGAGCACAAAACTCTGGTGATGAAGCTAAATTACTACGGTCTCAAAGATTTCGCACTAAATTTAATTCAGTCGTATCTTAGCTCTCGAACACAAACTGTCGATATTAATGGAACTAAATCATCTGGTTCTCATGTAAAAATGGGAGTTCCACAAGGGTCCATTCTTGGTCCTTTTCTGTTTTTGATTTATATTAATGACTTGCCATTCTTTGTAGAGAACTTCTGTGAAATCGTATTATTTGCAGATGATACTTCACTCATTTTTAATGTAAGTAGGTGTAAGAATAATTACGACGATGTAAACAAAGCACTCTCTGATGTACTCAGTTGGTTTACTATTAATAATTTGCAGCTTAATGCTAAAAAAACAAAATGTATTAATTTTAAATTACCAAATGTCAAAAATGAACCAACTGATATAAGAATAAACGGTGATCGAATAGATTTGGTAGACTCAACAGTTTTCTTAGGTATAACCCTTGACTCAAAACTTCAATGGAATCCTCACATTTCGAAATTGGCCGGCAAACTCAGTTCTGCTGCTTATGCCATTAGAAAAATAAGGCAGTTAACAGACGTTGAAACTGCTAGAACAGTTTACTTTAGTTATTTTCATAGTGTCATGTCGTATGGCCTCTTACTGTGGGGAACAGCGGCTGATATTGAAACTATATTCATTTTACAGAAACGAGCAGTAAGAACAATCTATAGACTAGGTTCACGAACTTCTTTAAGAAATCTTTTTAAAGAAATTGATGTCTTGACAGTGGCGTCTCAATTTATTTATAATTGTATAGTTCTTGTACGTTGTAATATCAATTCATTTGCTAAACACAGTGATGTACACAATTTTAATACTAGAAATAAGTCAAAACTTGCAATGCCACTGTTCAGGTTACAGAAGGTGCTTGGTTCTTTCTTGGGGCAAGGTATACACTATTACAATAAAATACCAAATACTGTACTAGATTTACCTTTAGATAAGTTTAAAAAACATGTAAAGTCTTCTTTATTAAAAAAAGGTTATTATACAGTCAAAGAATATTTAGAAGATAAAACAGCCTGGCTATAATAAAAAACATATACATAATACTACTTATAAATAGTGTCCTGCAGATAACAAAATAGCGTTGCATTGAACATTACAATTAGTTTTATTTTTATTATTATTAACTATATTTTTTTTTTACTTTTACTAGTACTGTATGATATTGTAAAAAATTAAACTGGTAAATTATGTTTTTGCTGACTTAAATATTTTATTTAGTTATTTTTTATTTTTTGTGTTATTTTACATGTTGTGATTGTCCTTTACATTTTGTGTTTTTATTTGTGATGGAAAGTGTCCTTTATGATAGGGCTTTTTCCAATATTTATGACGCTGTAAGGGAGAAAAGAGCTGGACACTTGCTGAGTTTCTTGCCGGTTCTTCTCAGTACAAGATCTCCCGCCCAGAGTAGATAGACTTACGAACCGATGGCTTAAAATGACGTTCATAAGAGCTATTTGTAGCCTAAACTGAATAAATGATTTTGAATTTTGAATTTTTGAATTTTGACCTCCCTAGTCGATTAAGTTGATTTTCTATAAATAAATAAAAATATGATAACTATGTTTTTATTTTATTGTAATTTTTTTTTCGAGGAAGTCCGGGGTAATATCTTTATTTCACCCAAATGTCCTGGGGTTTTGAAGTTTTTGTCCTGCGTAATTTAGCTGATGTCAGCCCTAAATCTATCCCTACGATTTTCAAGGCCTATCATATGAATGCCTCACCTGATAGGAAGATCTTTTACTCAAGTCATTCCCTTAGAATAGGCCTAAAAATATTTTTTGAATTCGCTCAAATAAAAGGGAGTGTGTAGGGAAATGTGGTCTCCAAATTACGCTGCAGTAGGTACACGTAGTAACTATTAATCTGTGGCAGTACTCTAAGACACTGCGTACAAGTGAATTGTACATAATATTTTTGAATGTACGTAGGAACGTATATCAAATTATCAAATGCTAAAATTCCTGATGCCTGTTAAATAATATGATCTATATGAGAAGTATATATACTCCTAAATCGCGGGCACACATCCTTTCCTCAATAGTACTTATTTCCTATGTGGTATTCAGACGAAAGTATTTTCTGTTTCCTAGAAATTTTCATAGAGAAATACTTGTCACTGTTTATCTCCATCAAATTGACATCACACCAAAAAACTAGTTTATCTAAGTCGTTTTGACGGGCTACAGTGCAGTGGTGTCATCCTGGCTTGTGATAGCTTTTGCAAATTTTAAGTCGTCACCTTAGATTAATAACTCGTCACCAAATAAAAAAGCAGTAGAGTTAGAAAAACATTTAGATGTGTCGTTAATAAAAATATTAAATAAAATAGGGCCTAAGTGGGACCCCTGAGGTATGTGAAGATATGATGAGATAGCTGGTTATTAGTAAATTATTTCTAAGTGAAGAATACTCCCTTTACTTATTTTAAATCTGGTGCCTAATAGGTACATTTTATCAGGAGTCTTTAATGATTGGAGAAACCAACTGGAGTTTCCAGTGATTAAAAAGTAAGTTTTTTTCCCTTATCACGTTTTGAAGATAAACTTTGATCCTGGACCACAGATTTAATGATAGTTACTCTGAACAGTAATTTATTTTTCCAAAGATAAGCTCATTATACCCAACTATTAGGAACAACAATATTAGTAAAGCCGTCATAGGTATGTACATAAATAAATAGATTTTTTATTGTTAAAATTGTATAATTTCCATAGCAGATGAGTCAGTTTTAGGTGGCTGTACAATTGAAGAGAAAATCAAGTTATTCTGACGTAACTCTACCCTACGCTAAAACTCATTTATTTTAAGGACTGAACATCACCAGGCAGGGTGCCTAGTACGAGTTAGTGAGAAAAAAATGGTCCGCAGATTAATGCTTAGCATGGAGGCGTGGTGGTTGTGGCTAGCTATGTGCAATTTATGTGGGTAAGATTTAGCCCACCATTGGGACATTTATTGACTGTTAATGATGATAAGGTTAACCAGTAACATTTAAACAAAACTAAAATATTTTGGAAACTCAACAAAAACTTATTATGCGTTAAAACGACTTCTATTTCGAATGGAAAAACATAGCACGTTTAAAGAAAGCTGTGATTAGTTATTTGCGATGCTCATTGTCGCCCAGTGCGCAGGCGCAGGCGCAGGGCGTGCGTTTCGAAAGTGCTGTTCGGTTTCGCACTCGACTTTCTCCCTGCTGGCTAGCTGGCTCGCTTCTATGGTCAGGGAACTTAGGACTAGACTTTTTGCGGGTTTGGGACGTCGAAAGTGAACGAAGGCAAGGCAGAACTGGTCACGTATGGTCTAGGCAAACGTGTTGATTATTGAAAATAAACACTTTATAAACGCTCATATAACCGCCTCTATGGTCTACCACCGGTCATAGACCCAGAGGTCTATCTACTGGGCTACATTATTGTGCTTGGTTTGATTGTTGGTTTAGAATTTAGATCGTTCACCTGGCTAGCAAGTAATATAAGTCATCGTAATAATAACAATGTTAGAAACGTTGCAAGGAGTTTGTTGCTTATCTGAGAGTTCTAGTTGCCATAATAAAATCGCTGCTTTGTTTGGGTTACAAAAACCTACCTGTTTATTTTTAGCGTTGCCTTGCTTAAGATAGAGCCTTAGATAGTTTTCTCTATTTAGATATTAAAGGAACAATCAATGTTACATAGGAAGGTAGGTACATTATCCTATATTATTGACGTAGGTATGTAACGCATTATACATCAGCAAAGTTTCCGCTTTCTATCTTGCCTGACACCAGATAGTTACTCACACACAACAGTGGGTATTCCTCGCCAAAATATGTAAGTGCCGACCTATTACATTGATTCACCACAGATTCAAAAATTCCATTTCCAATAATATTATTCCCCGAGCCCCGAGCCACTCGACTCGACTCCTCGAGATGAAAACAAGACGAGAACGAGACGGCGCGAAGATTAACGCTGGCCGGTGACAGAGAGCGAGCGGGACAGGTTACAGGTGAATGAGGGGTCACGCACGATTCATGATGAGCGAGACGGGGGGGGCGCGGGGCGGTGCATTGCCAACTCGATCTCCCTTCGTTTCGTCGCGTTCATTTTCGACTCAGTCGTATTTAGTGTTCGCAGTGGGTAGGTCGCTCGCGTTCGAAGCTATTCAAATAACAAACGACCCTCGTGTGACTTGTGAAGTTGTTGTGTGACTCAGTTGTTAACATACAGTGCTATCACGATGGGATGTGGAACGAGTTTTGTGAAATATGTGCTGTTCTTCTTCAATCTGTTGGTCGCGGTGAGTTGAAAAGGGCGGGGGAACCGGTTCCCGTGTTGTTGCGTTACGGTAGGCGGTTGTGGCCAGCGAACAGTGAAGCTCGCCCTACAACTACGTGGCTAACTCTTTCAATTGTTTTGGTACACCCTGCTACACTAATAATAATTATGTTGTATGATTGTATGTATGTAACTTCCCACATTAAACTTAATTCGGGATAAATCCTGTAAAGGTTTATTTCATTAGTGTCGACAAGCTTTTTGACAGATACTGTTGACTGCAGTAAAGCTTGTTTAAAAGACTATGAGAGGCCTTATAAAGCCACTAGCTGTGCTCGCGACTTCGTCCGCGTGGAATAGTGTCTTTCGGCAGCATTTTTAATTTTGTAGGCTCTTGTTGCCCTTTTTGCAACATTTTTCACTGATGCTTCGCTCCTATTGGTCGCAACGTGATGATAACCTAAAGCCTTCCTCGATAAATGGACTATCCAACACAAAAAGAATTTTTCAATTCGAACCAGTAATTCCTGAGATTAGCGCGTTCAAACAAACAAACTCTTCAGCTTTATAATGTTATAATTAATATAGATAGATTAAGTAATAATAATGTTTTATGACAGTTTTCATTCATTTGTAGTTTTCCACTGTCTGCCTATGCATTTAGCCACTTGTCTTGCTTGGTTCGATAGCCAATGTGTTTTATTTAATTTATTTTTAAAGCAATGGGGATAAATCCACTTTTATTTCCACCATTCCCCATTATGATCTCAAGACGCAGTTAATGGGGTAAAATGGGAAAAAGTCTACTTCACCCATTGATGGGGCAAATCAATGGAGTAAAATGGAATAACCCACCAAGCCAACGACCTGTTTCGATGTTTTTCAGGAATTTCGTCCTTGCTAGGATATATTTTAGTGTATTCGTCTTACACTGGCTCGTGCCAGTATGCTACTATACAGAACCAGCTCGTGCTGGTTCTGTATAGTAGCAAAATGATTGATTAACCGATGAATAAAGATTTGTCAACGATGACCAAACACCATAATTATTTTATTATTCCATCAAACACCAAATTATACTTGCCTACCTACCGACATCTATGGCGGCGCGTGTTTAAGAAAAAAGGTGTATAAAAACATAATACCTATATCTCGACAATTTATACCTAGTAGGTCTAGGAATCATGCCTTGATAATAATATTAATAATAATAATAATTTTTTATTCAAATATCAAAGACTGTCACACAAATTTTCAATTGTAGAATGTTAAGAGTTTGTTATCATTTTTGACAAAAGTTTTTTGGAACCTCTCCTAAGTCTTGTATCTTTCTGGGTTTTATTTTTAATACAATAAGAATGAAAATGGAATCACCAAAAGAGAAAAGACATATTAAAAAACCAGCTAAGTGCGAGTTGGACTCGCGCACGAAGGGTTCCGTACTATTATCTATAAAAATATTTCAAGTTTCTACCTGTTATCGTTATTAAGACCGAGAAAAAAAATCACGTTTGTTGTATGGGAATGGGAGCCCCCTTGAATATTTATTTTATTCTGTTTTTTAGTAGGTATTTGTTGTTATAGAGCGGCAGCAGAAATAGGTACATCATCTGTGAAAATTTCAACTGTCTCACTATCACGGTTCATGAGATACAACCTGGTGATAGACGGACAGACACACAAACGGCCGGACAGGGGAGTCTTGGCAACTTATTCTGTGGTCATTTTAATAAATAGTGTCCCGTTTTACCCTTTAGGTACGGATCCCTAAAAATAGTTGATAATTTCAAACTTCCCCATTGTGTATACCAGATTTAGCCCAGTTATTAGGTAGTATGTTGGTTTCAACCTGCCCTGCTGTTCAGTATGGGTGGGTATTGCTAGTGGGTATACTGGTATACACTAAATAAATATGTAGGTACTTAGAACGACACAAATACCTTTAATTACTAAAAATAACAATAACAATGATAGTATTATGAACCTACGACGCCCAGATACAGAGACGAAACCAGTGGTCAATATTTTTTACTTTTAATTATTTAAAATACAGGTTAGCAACTGATATTAGTATTTAACAACTGTTTAATACAGACCGCCTACCTCATTCCAAGCTGTCATTCATAATGTAAAATTTCAATGACAATCTTTGTTATTTTTTGGCGCGAATTTTTTTTTCGAACACTGCACTGGTACCATCCATTACTATGCTGACCATAGGTAGGTACTGCCAGTTTATGACCAGTTATTCGTTAATTAGGTTGTCCTTAGGTATTGAAAGAACACTGCTCTGTGTAGCAAATGTTTGCAGAGTGGAAAATAAAATTAGTCACAGTTAATTACCTACGTTGCTACAATATTTTTATCTTTATTGCTCCGTATCCTATGATTCACCTGCAGACTTCTTGGAACAACACTGTGATATTGAGTCAATGAGTAGCGGGTTGGTAGGTAGGTATGACATCACTCATGTTCAGAGGTGGCTTCGTCAGAAGCTGCACTAACGCTACGCTTACCTACATCATGTGACGCTTTGGTTGATGACCGAACGCTTTGATCGCGGCACGCTCGACAAACTATATACCTACCTATGCTTTTGCATATTTATGCACCATTTGCATGTTGTGTCTAGCTAGCGACGCGAAATAAATGAACTGTAGAAGGTTAGCTTCGTACCTAATAACGCGCTCAAGCCACGCACACATAGGCCTCCCAGAACAGGGGATCTATTTTTAAAACGCACGTATGACATTGTGTTGTCGCATGCGACTTAAGTCACACTCGTCTTCGAAGCCGCATGACGCCGATTTTCCGTATTTTTGAATCGTTCGTTTCCGGTGCTGCCAACATAATACGAAATGTTGTATGTTATCCGTTCCACCAGAATTTAGAGAAAACCGGTAACAACCGCAATGAAAACGGAACGTAATATCCATTTTTCTATTGGCTGTTAAAAAAACCTTTGTTTTTTAATAGAATTTGACTTCTGACGGTTATTCTATCAATCGCTTTGTGTCGCTCGACTGCAACGAGTGGGTGAGGGCACTCGTTGCGGTCGAGCGATTCAAAAATATGGGAAGTCAAATGTCGATCGAAAATCAGTAGAAACCAAGCGCTCGACTCGAGGCGAAGGTTTCAAAAATAGAGCCCCAGCTCGGAACAGTTCAAGCGCAGGCGCAGCTGTTGCGAGTCTGTGTCCAAGAGGGGTCTATGGTAGCGGGTGTGTATAAAGCGTGCCTTCTGGGTGTGCTTATTTTTGTAATAGCGAGTTAGCTACTCGACAGATGACGATGACGGGTACCTATCCTTGTACGGTCAGCAAAGACAGCCGCTGAACTGAACACTTATGTATGTAGGGTTGCCAACCCTACTATATAACACAATAAGATACTATTATCCCAGTATTTTAGGTGTCTAACTACTATTATTTTAAAAATATATTATAGTAGGCGAAACTACTATATTTTTACTATAGTTTCCTGTGATGAACACTAAGTGGAAAGATGAACGCAACAGAGCCAGTATCGGTCTGATAAAAGCAGAGTTAATGGTGTTTTGTAACTTAAAATTAGATTGTAATAATAGGTAGTTACGGACGAAGCGTTCCTTAAAAACAAAAACCTTTTAATAAAAGCTCAATGCAGCAAAAAAATATTCATTTAAGAAATAAAATAAATATTTTTGAATATACCTCTAGGTACTTTATTTTTTAATTAATTCCCTAATATATTTTTATGGGTACTGAATCCAAAAAAACTATATTTGGTCTACAAAAAGGTTGGCATCTCTATATGTAAGTACCATGTTCTAATAACATTACTAGAAATCGACAAGAGTTGGATGGTAGAATATGTTAGTACCTTCTAGTTCCTTCGACAAAGTACTGAAGCATTAAATAATTTTTGTTGCTGCCTGTATCTATGTAAACATTTTGTAAGCATGTAGGTACCTACTAGGTATACGGGGCTATATTTCCTGATTTGGTAATTTAAAGCGTTTTTGCACATTTGACTAAACTTGTGTCAAAGTAGATCTAGCAAATGTATTTTTAGTATAACTATGATATGACTACCCCATAGTACCTACCTATAGTATATTAAAATATAGGTTTACCCAAATGGACATGATGTAATACACTATTTTAGTGATTTGATTATATCATCCCGTTTATCACGTACTTAATAAAACATTAATAACATTTAATAGCATTTCAAGGTAAAATGGTCGCAAAAACTGGCAACTCTAAAAATTTACTACCTATAGCCATGCCCTATGTTATGCTCTCAACACCATGGCACGCTCTAAGAAAGTCGGCCTCTTTTTACGGACTTTCACCAATCATACTAGGTACCTACTTTATACTCTTAGAGTTGTTGATCGACATTTTTGTCCTTTAATCATCGCTAGAAACTATTCAGATGTCAAGAAACTAATAAGAAATGCTATAATACAGATGTTTACGTGTTTAACGGAACACGTGGTAAGTGTTGCCCGGTATTTGGCTCGTAGCCAAACGTAACAAATGCGGTTGAAGGAACCCATCGCAATCGGAAAAGCTAACGAGAGAGAGACATGGCTATGTACCGAAGCTCGACTTTTGATAGAAGTAAAGAACTACCTTGGGAATCTTAGGATAAAGATGGATGCAGAGGCTACACCGACAAGAGCGTGACTCCGCATTATAATTAAACAGTGTTGATAAAATATAGATCACTGCAAAATCAAGGAAGTCTAGTTAGAAAGTCATTTGTTTGGTTTACTAGACTTTTAGTAATAGGCACACTAAGAAACAGTACAGTAGTGTAAGAAATGTAGCCCAAAATTGATTGCACTATTATTATGTAATAATTATAAATTCTAGCGGAAGTCAAATTTAATTTAGGTTTATGAATTAAATCGTTTAGGTATCTACCTAGGTAGGTAGTAGGTATATGTTTATAATCGCAGTGTATGTCACAGAAGTATTTCATATAGGTTTCTTTAATAGCGTTGTACCTGCTTCGTGGTACCTACGTAATAATTACTGTACTTTACTGAATCTGTGATAGATAATATATTATTTAAATATGTAACTTAATAAATACGTAGTTTTACTTTTTACTTAAATCGCAAGACACGAAGCAACTGAACAGTAATGTCACACACAAAGGTGGCCTAATTTTGATAAGTTTTATGCAAAGCGAAAGTCAAATATGTTTTAGCCTGCGATAAAACGTACGATAACATGCGGTAGTTTTTTTTTTTTTAATTTGTTCATGACCATGGATACTAGTCCTTCAGTCGAAAACTTAATTTATATGTTTAAACTCTTTAGAGGATGATCATGAATGATAATAGAAATGAGAAGTGAGAAATGATATACCCCCCAAAACCCCTCGAGTATCTCAGTAAAGATGTGGGGCTTTACTAAGTCCTCACGCGACTTCTTGAGAGAATTTGAAAAGTGCCGTTGCACTGTTTTGTTTCATATGCCAACACTCATGCATACTCACGAATACTTAACGGTTAAAAATCCACCATTATTTCACATTAATATTCGACATAACAGAAATTTTAGAAAATAAAACAAAACCGCAGACATGACTCTTCACTTTCCCGCCAAGAACTCACATGCGGTAGTAGTAACATAGTATTGCCATAATGGAAATAAATATTATCATTATCAGCAATAAAATATGCAGAATGGGACCGCAGCAAGTTTTGTGTACTGATCTCCGATCTCCGAACTTCATTATGAAGATCAAAGATGGCACTAAATGATGATTATTATCAGCCGCCTAAAAACCTGCCTCTGTAGGGTTGCCAACCCTACTATATAATAATAGTATTTTACTGTTTTAGGTGTCTCACTAACTACTATTATTTTAAAAATATATTATAGTAGGCGAAACAACTACATTTTATCAGCAAAGTCGCTAAAATCAGTCTCTATTATCTAAAACGGAACACACAAAATAAATATTTTTAATAGGTAGGTACTATATTTATTAAATAATTTCCCTATCTACTATATTTTTATGGGTACTGAATCCAAAAATACTATATTTCGTCTAAAAAAAGTTGCAACCCTAGTTGCCAACTTTTTTAATATACACCACTTTGGCCCAATACGGCTAGTTGGATCTTGGGTCTACAGTGGATATGGTAGGTAAGTCGGTCATTTCTTTACGGCTTTGTTTCTCCTTTAAAAAGGTAAACAATCAAGAAAGCACCTTAACATTAAACCTGCGCCGACGCACGCAGGTAAATTCTTTTGAATTCTTGCTGCAACAAAAGAAACTCCGTAAAATGAATGATGAAGTAAGTGTAATGTTTTAAAATAATTAAAATTTTATTCACTATCATACAGTAGGTATATTGTTTTAAAATTTAGTATTTTTTTTTTTATACTTAGCTCGGCAAATGACTCCATCCCACCTGATGTTAAGTGGAAATGAAGTCCAGACGCGAAGACAACTGGTGCAGCGTGGAAACAAACGTAGCATCAGTTAACTTCACTCTGCCGGCCCACAAGGTGCTTCTTCACGCCTCTCTTGAAGGACCCCATATCATAGGATGTTTCTAGTTCAAACGAACAATACGATACTTTATCATAAATTTGACGTGACAACCCTACTACGTACTTACCTACGGGTATACCTTTGCATGTTATAATGTAACTTTAATCAGTAAATTCCTTTTAAATTAGCCTTCCAATTAGCTAATGTACTGTACTTTAATTAACGACATTCAATTTAACAAGCCGGTTTAAAGCTTTGTCTATCTACAACAATTATTAGAATGAGGTAAAATCTGTATTATCTGCAACTACTGAAACAATATGTTAGATTTTACTAATGGAAAGATTATTCTTTGGATGATGAGTGCGAGCTTATTTACCATTCAATCAGGTTATCAAAAAAAATAGTTAAATCACAATAACGCTTTTTTGTGGCTGGCAAGAGCTGGATGAGAGTAACTGCGGATCGTGCTCAGTAGCTAGTGGACTTGCAGAGGCCTTTGTCCAGCAGTAGGCTAATACAAGCTGACTGATGATGACGATACACGATTTTTTGTTAAATAAAATCAAGTTAAGTTTGTAAGATGTAGTGTACATATCTATACTAATATAAAGAGGTATATCATGTCAGCCAACAATCAATAGGGATATTGACAACAATAACAATAAATTCCAGAACATTAATCGTATAAATGAAATCACCTAACAGCTTTTTAAAACATTGACTTACTTCATATTCGAGCTAAGCATGAATTTCTGTAACCACAAAATTTATTAATAAACACTGAATTGACGGAACGAAATGGTGACGTCATAGTACCTATGCCATTGCTACCCATGAAGCTGTAGATATCTACAGCTTCATGTTTCTACCTAAAGAAAATCGTTTTGACAGTTGGTTGCTGAAAAGTTTCTCTTCTCTATTGACAAGCCAGTCACTACCCAATTGGGCAAAGTCGCAGTCGGAAGCGAGTAACTGACAATAATGGGGTTTCAAATTATATTAGTGTTGCCTAAAACGAAACGTTGGCAATTCCCAAAACGCCACGGTGATGGTGGTTGCGTGACCCAGCTCCCTTGCCTTCCGTGACAGGTTGCCACCACCCTAAATATCAACAGGTGGCGGTTTCATTAAATAATAAATAAGTTGCGAAAATGACGCGACCATAACGTTATATCCGATAGGTAATAATAAAGTTAGGACTCTATGTAAGTCGTAAGTACCATATCTGTAACTGTATAGGTAGGTATATATTACCTAAATTAATTACAAAACATACAAAATAATTATATTTAAAATAAATCGTATTAACGTGTTATTTGTTGCTACATATAAATTACGATTATCCCTGTAATTTGGCTTTGTACCGTTTTGATTAATATGAAATAAATAAATGACGAACATAAGGATAAAATGTCAATATGAGTTCTTTCTGTAGGGTATTCAATGCGATCATGCTATCATCGATGCATGTTCAGGTAGGTAGGTACTGTCGCAACGCAAATGACGAAATTTCGGATGGGTGACCGAGTTGCTTTAGAAGGCGCGTTACGCTTTTGATCCCGGTTATTATGGCAAATATAGCAGGTCGTTACCAACCAGTCAACCACCGACCCGCATAGGGTCAGTGTAGTGAGTTATAGCCTGCCTTTGCGAGGAGATTTACGAGTTTAGTTTAGTTTTAGTTTTACACGCTGATGAAGAACACTATAAAGTACATAGATAGGTACATAAAGAAAAACAAAAAATACACGTTATAATAAAATTTACAGTTTTATGGAGTGGAGTCGTACAAACAAAGGGCGGCCTTACCTATCACTAAAAGCTATATATCTTCCAAGCAACCCAAGGATGAAGATGATTACATACACACACAATAGAGCTTTATTTATCTCCAAAATATAAAAACTGAAAGGCAGGACATTATTTAATTACCAACTCAGCTCAGCTCGTCAAAGCAAACGAATGTAAAAGATGGATCCTAGAGATTTATTGTACCTATCCACAGATGACCTATCTCAGTAAAACAGCAAATAACTTTGTCATTCTATTCTCTCATTTCAACTTGTAACACGAACTGGGTCAAGGAAAAATCCTTAAGCCCAAGGATACCATTACCGAAGATGGACGTGAGCCCAGTCCGAGGCCAGTTTCTGTGTACTTTATCCTTGTGACATCACCGCAGCTATATACATCTAAATTAAACGTCGTTTGCGTATTAAGTATCGCCTACAGAGATCCATAACTCCATTATATCGTTTAAGAGAACAATACGCATTGATATTAAACACTTTACATTTATGTTAGACCCGCGTTTATTTCACATATTATTTTATGCTGATCTCTCGAACCTTGTGCTGGCAAAATAAATGCGAGTAGATCCGTATCAACATCATCATCATCATCATCATCACTCTAAATAGTCTACTGCTGGACATAAGTCTGGATGACAGTAGCCGCGGAAGATGCGCAGTGCCATTCACTTGGATAGGCCGTACTAAACAAAGATATATAGATAGGTACCTACTTACAAAAGTCTTATGTGACAATCTAACGTCTTAAATTGCGTTTGTTGCAGTAATATTTTATTATTATAAACTTCTTCTTTATACAAACCTTTTCCTGACAATTACGAACACAACAAAAATAAATCACCCAGTTCGGTCGAGCTGTTCTCAAGTGATGCTAGCTCTGATATCATGAGGCTATGAATTTTGTTAATAAAGTCTGTACATAGAAATAGGGGAATGGAAGTCGTCATGTAGTAAATTACCACAAAGTCCACTCAATAGGTATGTGGACGATTGTGTTATTATTATATTTACTTGTGTTATTTATCTATACCTAAATGCGATATTATAATTAAGCATTTATGCCGAAAAATCTAAACAAATTTGGGTATAATTAGCAGGTCTTGGAATAGTTAAAATCCCGGGTAAACGTCTAATTTATCAGTCGCAGCCGCGGCGGAAACTAGTAATAATATCGATAGTAAAAGCGTGAAGTTAAAGTAGCAAACTCAATATAATAAAACAACAAAATAGACAGCTGATACCTAATTGATTAATGAAAATAAAAAGCATGAGTTTGATGATGCCTGCCTTCAACCGATTATTTATTGCGTCCCAATTTTCAATTTGTTATACAACCAAGTTGGATCAACAATTGTGATAGGTATTACATTTGAGCACAGCAATTTGACCCACATCGCCAACGTTCAAGCGATTATTCAAACGTCTAAACTCGAGCTTGCGAATTTGAGCGCCCGCAAACTGGTTTCTTAGCGAGCTATTTGCGAGTTACGTGACCTTCCTGCCGGTGACATCACCAAGCAGACCGCGGCAAGCGACGCGACGGCGACGACGCGTCGCCGACTCGCCGGGCGCCAACGACCACCCTATGGGGTCCATCCATACTACAAAGAATACCCAGAAAGTAAGCTTAATTGGTACGAGCAATGCACACAAGCAACCTCTCACGGATAGGTACGGTATGTTGCAACAGCGGCTGCGGCCTGCGCTCGAACTGTTTTGAGTGCTTTTATATGAAGCTTCCTTCCTTCCCCTCTACTTTCCTATCCTATGGCATAAGAATAAACAATAACACAGTATTCTTATGCCTATGATGGGGCAAAAGGAGCTACTACCAAAGCTATAAAATAATTCAACAGACAGCGTAATGTACCTATGTGTTATCTCATTGCTATATTATCCTACTGGAAAGCCCCGGAGAATTTAATAGTGTGCATTACCTATTCACTTAAACTTTTCATAATGAAGTCTGCTCACGAACCTTTGGCTAATGATCGACGAACTGGTGGATTGACACAATATTTCCTTAATTCTGGTCTGGATCCATACGGACTTGCGTTAGGAACTGCAGACAGTGTCACCAAATTATTTTGTGGCAGCAGCGTGATGGCGTGAGGTCAAATCTCAAATCAATAAAATGGAACTGAATGGATGAAAATATGTTTTTTTATAAAATGGGAGTTTACGTCCAGTGACTTTGTTTTAAATAAAACATTTTGTCTAATAACATGAACTTAAACATAGCATTTATTGCATGTATTTAACATGCCGAAGACAATTTAGAAGGAATAGAAATCTTGCTTGGTTCTAAAAAAAACTATAGTTCTTGTGGTAAACATTAAGAATAATTTCAAAATAAGGAATATTCAGAACAATTACCAAGCCTATAGCAAATATTTCAAATCGTTTAGATCTGCAGTGTGAGAGAGAACATGACTCAAAATAATTCAGTGCGTAATGGGCTATTATTGGATCATATTTAAACAGATTATTAGCTATTTCTCTTTCCCGAAACCATCTTACCAGTCCATAATATGTTCAATAAGTCATATCTATAGCTATTCACATGGTTATACAAGCTTAAGTTATAGTTAAGGTTGCCAGATGTCCGGGATTGTCCCGGAATTTTACGTATTGTCCCGTGTCCAGTAATTCGATCTATTGTCCCGGATTCCGAAAAAAATATAATAAAAAAAATATAACAATAGTTCTCAATTTATATCTTTTATCTGGACTAATAAAAGTATACATTTGAAAAATAAAATGTATTTTCCTAACAAAATAAAATTAAATATTCCGTAATTTATATTTATATTTTTTTTTATTTTTTTTTATTTTTACATATTCATAACCACGGCCCGACATGAAATTGTCCCGGACTCGGTAAGTTCCGATCTGGCAACCTTAGTTATTATAGTAGACTGTCTGTCATGTAGGTATCATAGGAACACTATATTTCTGCGTGTGTTGTGTAGGTATTTGACTATTTTCACTTTCATAAACAGCTCATTTTATGTCCTCACCGCTGTGGCACGAGCCTTCCCTTCGGATGGATAGGGAGAAAGGGCCATTAAGGCGAGGGTTTCCAAAAAAACGGTGTTTTTAAATGAGTTTTATTCGAAATGTATAAGGATTTTAAATCCAAAAATTATATATGTTATTCATTGGCCTTTTATCTTGTAATTTCAGCTGGTATTTTCACGATATTTTACAATTTCCTGCATCGAATATAATATCGAACATACGTTATTTTATTCAGGTTCATACCTACACCGTTTCATGGTGGCACTTCACATGGCTATTTGTATTCGCGTATTTGCCATATTTGGCAAACAACTGCCATGTGTGGATGATATGTGTGACAAATATTCGTCTCATTTGCCTATTCGACAAACACGGCAAATACCAAATACGCGTTTCCGTGCGCTTTTCGGTTTTTGGACACACATCAAAGGGGTCAAATAGGCAAATAAGCAAAGAAACCGTCCACACAATGGCCATGTTCAGAAGCGCGCGCGCCGTCGACCTGTAGGGACACGTTCGTTGCAAATTGAGGAACAAGTGTTGAGAATGAATTGGGACAACGCAACAGTGTCAAAATTCTTGGAATTGTATTAAATTAATTCCTGTATGGGACCCTCTAAATGACTACCATAAAAATAACATGCATTCAAATAGTAAAATCCTGCATCAAGTTGAAATACGTCCATGTTGGTGGTGGACTTGGCTATTTGTATTCGCGTATTTGCCATATTTGGCAAATAATTGCCATGTGTGGACGGTCGTATTTGTTGGTATTTGCCATATTTCAAATATTTGACAAATACAAAGAACACCGAATAACAAATAAGATAAGATAATTTTTATTGCCATAAAATTGTGTAAATACATAGCAGGTGTTAAGCATATTATAATTGGGAACAAACAATTTACCCTAGTCGGGTATGCAATTTTTAGTAGATGTACATGTTACATAGAAACAGCCACTATGCTGTTTTTGTACCGAAATATTCAGTCAAACTGTAGAACGCCTTATCTATAAGCCATCTCTTTAATTTAATTTTAAAACAGCTTAAATTTACAGAGGCTTTTTGATCAGTGGGCAGATGATTATATATATTTGGATACCAGTTACATAGGCACTCTTGTGATAAAGGGCATTATTAATATTTGGTAAATATAAGTCATATGCATATCTCTTCCGCAAATTACAATTTTTTGAGCTTTTACATTTAAAATACGAATATATACGAATACGAATAGCCATGTGAAGTGCCACCATCAGACAAAGAAAAATATACCAAACCAATTGTCTTTGAGTATTAGTTGTCGGCCATTATAATTTTAATAATAAGTAAACGTTTAATAAAATCCACATTATTGCCTAATTCGACGCTCGCGCCATCATTCAATCCCGAGCGGAACGCCTTGGAAATTTCACAGTCGGAAACGCTCGCCTAACCACCACGCGTGCCCAGTGCGGACTGCTAATGCAGCCGGGACCAAGGGCTTTACGTGCCTTGAGCTCGAGATGATAAACTTTGCATCCTTTGCGAAAGTTGCTTAACCTCACCACTCGTAGACCGAGCACGTTAACCATTGTGCCATCGAGCTCCTCATTATTTCAATTTTCACTTATTACTTGTAAATAAAACTGGTATATATTTCTAAAGCTGAGTAAACAGAAACTGGTTTTTGGTCGTGGCATTTCATTCCAAATAGCCGAGTGCCTACACTGTAACGGATACATTACACGCCTCGACGACCTTCCAAAGTTGCAATACTTGCATTTACAGTATTCCACCACCATATTGAGTTCACTCAGCAGTTACCTAACAAATACCTATTTTGACCTTGAAGTTTTGATTTGTACAGTCAGACACACGACAAAGTACAGTCAGCATTGAACCAGTTGACTAGTTAGTCAATATAGGGCTATTTAGCAACTTTTTTTACAGAAATTGTGAGGAATGACAAAATATGACGTCACTATTGTGCTCCGTCAATTAAGTGTTTGTTATTAAAGCTTTTTAGTTTACAGAAATTCATGATATATAATCAAAAAACTGTTAGGTACACACGGCTGCACTCATCACCACTACCACAACCACAAACTGTGAAATATCCTCAATAGACTTTGAACTTTAGCACATAGCATTTATGGTTGAACATTTATTGAAGAAATGGACAGTTTTGGACCGGTTGATGTGCAGGCGTTTGTACACACGGCGGCAGATCAACCTACCTAAAACTGTCAAATTTCTACAATCAATTTTGAACTTTATTGTTTGGTTATAAAGATCAATATTCATTGGAGAAATTTGACAGATTTGGGTAGGTTGATCTGCCGCCGACTGTATTGACTGTATTGTTTATTCATGCGTTTAATGAACTGATTTGATACCGTACATAATTTTTTTAATTTAATGTGTAATAAAGTTATTTACTGATCGGAATTTATTTTAAATCATAGAATTTATGAACATTTGGATGGAATAAAACAAAGTAAATATAGAGGATTGTAATATATGCAACTTTTATGAACTTACTTGATATGAAGTCGTTGGCGTGCGGGACATAAAAATATTTGAGATGTTTTTGTTTTATCCATTTCTTCAGTTGCTTTGCTTCAGTTGTGTCTATCTCACAAAATTACAAAAGAAACAGATGTTTCATGTATCGTAAATGTATTTTAATAAAGTAGGTACAATGAAGAACTTCCATAGAAGTACGGCGTGGACGGCACGAAAATCTCGAACTTCTATAGAAGTTGTTGGCGGTGAAAAGGTTAACAGGTTGAACGCCGCGGAGAGGCGGGTCCCAGACACAATAGAAATTCGGACATACGGTGTTTAAGGTGTTAATGATTGTTGTTGTTAGTTTCCCTATTGATCGAATCGACCTAAATAGTTAAGAATAGTAAAATAGGTAAGGTAATGTGACATACTAGTTTTTGTTTGTATGCTTGTCATTTTTAAATTACAAAATTAAAAGTGTCTGTCGAAACATATAAAATTAGTAGGTACTTGCCTGGTGTTGGTAGAATACCATAAATAAATATAAATAAGTTTCCATGGACTAACTTGATTTTACGTAGGTCTGACCTATAAATAATAATCTAAATCTTAAACCTTTACGAAAGTTGTTTAGCTATCGATTACCAAACTACTTAAATCTATATATTTACCTAAATTGCTAGCTACTGAAATCTATATCTATATTATCTATATTATAATATTATAAAGCTGAAGAGTTTGTTTGTTTGAACGCGCTAATCTCAGGAACTACTGGTTCGAATTGAAAAATTCTTTTTGTGTTGGATAGTCCATTTATCGAGGAAAGCTTTAGGCTATATAACATCACGCTGCGACCAATAGGAGCGAAGCACCAGTGAAAAATGTTGCAAAAACGGGAACAAGAGCCTAAAAAATTAAAAATGCTGCCGAAAGTCACTATTCCACGCGGACGAAGTCGCGAGCACAGCTTTTATATACAATTAAAGGTTAACTATTACAAAACATAATTTATTATTACATATTTTTACAACAACTGATGATGTCACATCCATCACATTGCAAATAAAACAGGCATTGTCATTAATCCTAAGCTTCAACAGTCAACACCATTTCAGAAATATCTAATTACAGCCGGGCGCCAGATAAGTTACGCCGACTGGACGCCATAATAAACGACAGAAAATTGTTAATTAACATGTTAGCTAGTATAAAAGCTCTTTGTTCTTAGCAATAAGGTCCTTATTCAATCGACATTGTTTAATTGGACGTGTTGTACGAGTATAACGGTGTTTCACAGGTTCATTGTTTACCCATGACCGAATAATGTCAAGTTGTAATGTTAAACTTCGTAACAGTAGTTAGCGTCTGCCCTTTGACGCCCCACCTGTCGGTGAAAGTAGAGGTGAGGCACAGCACAGATATTGGAATAGGTATGTGGATTAGTATTTTTCGATACTAGTCCGCACCTAATCCAAGGCGTCAAGTATTAGGTAATACATCTTTCTTCTGTTGTACCTAATACATTACGAATTCCTTTTTTAGATAATACAAATTTATGAATCATAACTTTATTAAATACGTTATCATTTTTAGAAGAAATTGAAGTCAACATTGTTCATAACAATATTGGTATTATAACAATTCCACTGTCCAAAATAAATAATGGAAAATCAATTCTTATTGTATCATATTATTATGTACGACAAGACTCATGCATGGTACAGGGAAGTTGTTCCTCAATTATTTATCGGGAACGGGAAGTGCTTTAAAATGTAATAACACTAACGGATGGCAGACATCTAGTATATGCTACAGTCCGCGCAGGAAGGCCTGACTTCCTGATCCTGAGAGCCTTATGCGAGTTTTGTTTACTACCCGTACCTATTCATTTCATTACGTTTACGAAAACGAAAATTAGTATGGCATTGAAGCAGTGCCTACGTGAAGAGTTAAAATTTTGCTATACAAATTCTCGTTTTCGTTAACGTGATCGAATGGCGAATTAAACTCGCACTAGGCACCCTGTACACTCTAGGGCAGTGGTTCCTAACCTTTTTGAGACCATTACCCCTGAAAATTGTACAAAGCTGTCTTTTACCCCTTCATGAAAAGAAACAAATTAAATGTATACACTTTTAAACTTTCGCGTTCCATAGTTAAACGTCGGGTATAAAGAAGGTATGATACCTTTTTACTAATTAGTTTGCGTTAATCCCCGTTTAAATTAAATGTATCCACATTATTAACAAAAAAATTTAAAGTAAAAAAAGTCAATTTAATGGTTGGGTACGGTTTTGTAAAAGTTTCTTAACCTTTTCACCGCCCAACTATCCTGCACGCGATGTCCCGCTGTACGCCAACGTATAAATTGTATTTTAATAAAGTAGGTACAAAGAAGAACTTCTATAGAAGTGCTGGCGTGGACGGCACGAAAATCTCGAACTTCTATAGAAGTTGTTGGCGGTAAAAAGGTTAAAGTCTGGCTTCGTCTCCGCCAGGGACATCTCAAGTCGTGTTCAACATTCAGTCTGTTCCTTGACTTAGTTTTCATGGCCATCATAGTCGAACTACCCACTACCCACTTTCGCACCCACCCGTAAGTAGTCGCGAAAGGGACTAATATTTTAAGAGCCCTTTCAGCAATAATGGGGTATTCCCGAGCAGTTTTTGCCGAAAACGTTGATAGCTAGTAGTTTCCACTGTGTGGCGCCCTGCGTTAAATAGCTGTAGTAAGACATTTTGCTCGTTACCCCTCAGAAAATACGGTTTTACCCCCAAGGGAATGACCCCCAGGTTAGGAACCATTGCTCTAGGGCTAGGGCGAGACAAAAAGATCACTGTGCATTGACGATTTCAAAAAATAATCTTAGTGTGAAACCATCAGCACATACTGTGTTCTCCTTTTCCACATAAGACTAAGATACCCAACAATAACAAGTCTAACAATTTTTTATTTGTTATCCTTGTTACTACAGGTGGCCATTTTCTGATTGCCAGAGTACTTTGTACTTGTTTGTTGACTTAGTGACAAGGTGAGCGTTGAATGAACCCCGCTAATTAGATTAGTTTCTTGTTACTGCACGTTTCAGCGACAATGTTAATCTCTGAATACCTAGACTACAAACGTGGTCATCTTCCATGAAGTCCGTTGAACTTGTTAAATACTCCGGTGCAACATTGTAAAAAGTCAGCTGATTAATCAAAGCTCGAGACGATACTACTCATGCGGATTGTAGTGGCTCCCCAGAGCTTTGTTCATAAACCCCCCCCCCCACACACACACACGAGACCGCCATTGTCGTGCGGTCGTTGACCCGCAATTATGCAACGCTTGTCAAAAGCTGCGGGACACCTGGAGCACACCGCGTCACCACAAATAAAAAGACTGCAGAAGGTAAGATACAAACGTGCTCGAACACTCACACTCACGAACCGGTTTACATGCGCTCTATACCAGCAGGTACAGACATGTACCTGGGCGCTTCTCTCCTCCAACACGGCCCGGTCAACCCGAGCCGAGGTCCGAGCCTTTAGAGGCGCCCTCGGGTTGTTCCGCTCCTTGATCCGATGCGAACCCTTCGAAGAATCTAGTAGGGCACGGGGACACGCACTAGTGCGTGATGCCGTTCCCTCTAGAAAACCTCCTAGGGTGATTCGTTTCACACGGCTTGAGGAAGTCTCTTTAAGTTTCTCGCCGCCCCCAAACAAGCCCGGTGAAGCTGAAAATGCCGTCTACGTCTGAGGCAAGCAGCAATCTCTCTCCAAAAAAAAAAAAAACACACACACACACGGATCTCGGAACAGTCCGAGCTCAGCTGTTGCGTGATTTCGTGTCCGTGAGAGGTTGTCTATGTGTGCGTGCGTGACTCGACCGCGTTTGTTAGAAGCTTACCTTTTGCTGTTAACTTTTTTTTGTGGCATCACGCACGTTGTGTAACTGTTCCTGCCGCTATTGCCGGCTATTTCGGAACTGTGGCCGCACCTCCAGCCAACGTTGACCGAATAAAGTACGGGAAACAAAGCTGCATCCTCAAAATCCAGGCAGACCACTTGCGGTTGGTCGTTGTGCGAGTTGCTGGGCGACAACAAAACGGATTGACAACTGTTCCGTGCAGTGCAGTGTGAGGTTACGGCCTCTACGGTTCCGTTTCAAAGCGATATTGCGTGAAATCATGCGCGCAATAACTGTTCGCCAAAACTGTGAAAGACAAAGGATTGCGCTCCTCCCTTTGTCTCCCTGCTCTCCCCAGTCTAGTCGCATCGATTGGTGACGTCAGTATGTCTAGACTCAATCTCAGTTGCAGGGCAGCTTGCCTACTCGCGTGCGCCTTCCTTTAAGTGTACAGTATTCAGGTCGCGGCCGTTAAATCGAATGCGTCATAAAACCTTTTTTATATCCACAAGCAAACTGACGACTACAATGCGTCGACTATTGCGATAGCTTTACTAGGAACTTGAATGCATTTAAAACAAATGAAAAGTAAGTGCTTTTGTTGAAATTTACGACTTTGTAGGTATCATACCACATACATACATATTTAGATTGTAATTTAGCGTATAAACTGTTATATATTATTCATTTAAGTTTTGATTTATAATAAAGTTAGACTAAGCCCACATTCGCCCGAAAAACAGGGTTTACCTAGCTCAGGCAACATCATTTAATTTATTTTAGATTATTAGTTTAGAGCTCATTGTAAACAATAGATGTAAACGTATTTCAATAAAGATTTTATTTATTTATTATTTATTTATACCGATTTCTATACGGTATTTCAGAAGGCATTTTAAATCAGTTGTCTTTAGCACCCACCATCGATCGGCAACGCATTGATGCCTATGTCTTCTTAATATATTTATTGTCAATGTGAGAAAATCTGATGATGATGAAGATGGTTTTGCCATCAAAATTGTAATCCAAATGTAATTATTTTTATTTTAACTATCAATGCTCAGAAACAATTAGGATACGGTAGAACGGGGCTACTTTCGAATCAAGTGTAACATTGACCACATTCACCGCTCCTGTTCTCTACAGTTGTCTTTGTTTTCCACATGTATTTCTACGGTATACTCTGGAGGGAATCGCAATAAATACGCCTAGAAAACGCTAGGGATACCCATATTTGCAGCTACTTATGAATTTATAGCTGCGTTGCGATCAATGTTACACTTATATCTAAAGTAACCCCATTCTACAGTACTCGTAAAGCCCTTATTTGTAACACTTCTTAAATTCTCATGGCTCAAACCACACTAGGTATGTAACCACTTAATATCATAGATTTTTTAAATATACTTAGCACGGCAAATGACTCCACTTGAAGACAGTGCAGCGTGAAAACAACACCACAGAGCGCTTTTGTTATTTCTTTTAATCAAGCGTCAACAAGTATTAATTGGTTATTTCCTTGATACTTGATAGAACTTTGTATAGTAGACCTCTACCAAGAGGGCTACAGTCCCTTGTCCTGTTTTATACGCTAATGATTGATAGTTATTCCTGTTATGCAGCTTATGGATGGTGCTGTTGTTGGTGTTCCGTGCCAAGTCAATTAGGTCAACCGATCGATAGTTCGTTGGATATAAATGGATAATTCACTGCCATTTCCGGCGCGAGTTCAAATAAAATTTCAATTCGTTTTGCTAGTTACGTAGCTGTTTGTTTGATTCAACAGATCTGTTAAAAAAAGACAGCATATTTTTTTGTTTTTTTTTCTATGAAACAAACCTTTTTTTTTTTATAATTTTGAACAAATCACAAACAGATTGGTTCTGTTGTGTAAAAGACGTTGTCAGCATCAGAGATAAAATAAACGATCATAACAAGCTCGTCACAATTCACAAAAGTAGGGTGATGATGTCTTCCGGGAGGGTGATGGATGACTCAATGCATCACACCATACACAAAGATATTAGTCTTTTATGTAATTTTTATTATTGTGGTATAATTATCTTATTCCTAGAATTAACTCATACAATTAAAATAAGACGTACACATGTTTTTTTATTTATCACAGACACCATTGTCATTTATTGAAACAATTATATTGGTTTATCCGCTGCCTATTTATTATCAATATCAAGCATCTAATAACTCGAATATTTATCTAGTTACGCTAAAACACAGTAAGTCTGATGCAACATCAAGAGGAGGATGGGATTTTAAAAACATACCAGGACCTGTAAGGGATCATTCGCCAATTACGATTATGATGGCATAAAGATACACTCAATCTAAGAATATCTGGAAGCAATCTCGAGTATAAAATTCCACGAAATATAAGATTTAACCGTTATTTTGGCGCCAAGGAACACTACTTCAGTAGCGACACAGACACAAATAAAAGCTTTCGGACTTAGAGCAGTTGAAATGTTTTTGTTTTGATTATATAATTTTTAACGCAAATTTTGTTGCGAACAAATTACAAAAACACAAAAGTTGATAATTTTTTTTTATATTATGATCGGATGTTAATGACGGAAGTTGTTGACATTGAATGGGCGCCTTTGGCTTTCAAAGTAAAAAGTAAATAGTGTTGAATAATTTCGGCGGACTGGTGAGAACCACGGTAGCTCAATTGGAAGAGCACCTGACCTGGTATGTCAGAAGGATGCAGGTTCAAATCCTGCTCGTGGATTTTTTTTCAACATTTGTGTTTTTGTAATTAGAGCAGTTAGTTTAATGCTCTAAGCTTTCGGACAATAAACCAAAACACAACAACTTGTTAAAATATTTAATTCTTTAAGGAAGTAATGTAGTGGCACTATATTTCCACAGGAACCAGTGATCTACACTAACCTTTATTATTTTAAAACCGGCTAAGTGCGAGTCGGACTCGCGCACGAAGGGTTCCGTACCATTATCTATAAAAACGGCAAAAAAATCATGTCTGTTGTATGGGAGCCGGAGCCCCCTTAAATATTTATTTTATTCTGTTTTTTAGTATTTGTTGTTATAGCGGCAACAGAAATACATCATCTGTGAAAATTTCAACTGTCTAACTATCACGGTTCATGAGACACACGGACGTACGCCTGGTGACAGACGGACGTACAGCGGAGTCTTAGTACAGGGTTCCCGTTTTAATAGTGGGTTTTTAATAGGGTTCCCCTTTGGTTATGGAACCCTCTATTGAATACAGACTACCTGCTTCCTCCTACCTAGCTGTCATCCAGTAATTACAATGTAATTCTATAATATAATTATTTAACACGATAACACTGGTGTTGAAAAAAAATTCCACGAGCAGGATTTCAACCCGCACCCTTCTGACATACCGGGTCAGGTGCTCTCCCAATTGAGCTATCGTGGTAACTTGTTCGCAACAAAATTTGCGTTAAAAATTATATAAAAACATTTGATAACACTGGTGTTGAACCCTGCGTTGGCGTGTCGTACACTGGTGCGACTGCGATAGTGTCTCACAGCTGGGCAAAGTCTCCATCAGTGAAAACAAGTCATCGCTGCAATTGATGGGTAGGTATGGCCTTAATCACCACGCTTACCAACCGCGGGTTGGTAATCATCACAAATCGAAAAATGCATCGTGCATACACATTTTGAACTTAACTTGTGAATTAAACCCAGGACTTACATTTATCAAGCCGAGTGCTTTGCCACTCGGCTACTGAAGCGTAAATCTTTGAAGCAGTTTATTATTAGAAATACCTCGAAACTGTAGAACGTAACAAGAAACGTAGAAACGGAAATCCATTGATATCATGCGCATGCGTAGCGTACATAAACGTTTTTTAGTGTTACATGCAAATATTAGTAAAGCCTCGATTTTATAGCTCCGTTGCACAACTCGCTATTACTCACTCCACCCACCATTATAATCTCTGTACGTACACACTCCTGCACGTCGGGCTACGAAAAACTGTCTTTCCTCAATAGACTTTCAACTTAATGTCTATGGCATATGGTTGAACATATATTGAAGAAATTTGACAGTTTTGGATAGGTGGATGTGCTGGCGTCTGTACCTATCTGTTGTACATATTTGGTGGAGCTTAACCCCTTACAAATAAACAAAGAATAAGGTCCGAATAATTATTTCGTGTTTTGTATTTTTTACTCAATGGAGATTGTCACTTTTGTATGGGAAGTTGGGTCCCTGTGGAAAATTGTTGTGCCCTGAAGATTTTTGCTTTATATTATAGTCAAAACATAGTATATTCATAATTAAAAACAATTTTTCATATATTCACCCTGGTTCAAGAGATATCAATTTTTTTCTGTTAAAGAAATTGAGGTCTTTAACTGACATTGACATTTCCTCCTAATTCTTTAAATAATAGATACCACCTACAGCCCATCTAGATAGATCCATCTTAATAGATATTAAACATCACCATTTGGGGATTAAATTAAATATCTCTTATAGGTCCCACTTTATTTATTTATATTTACTTTATTTATAAATCATTTATTTAGGTTATTATTCAAATCAGGCACACACACGATACCACAAAAGGGACCTGCTCCGTGGCAATCTCCTTTGAAATGACGTTTACATGACAGGAGCATAACACGGAATAGCTATTCGGACCATAATCTTTATTTACTTGTAAGGCGGTAAACGTTTATATGATCTAGTGGTAGGTAACACGGGCATGCTAAACCATAAACCATACCATATTCACAAGACAGGAGCTACTTCCGTACAGTCACCAGCATAAACGTATTTACTACCTATTTTCGAATCGACAACAATGTCTGCACCAGAGTGCTCAGGGTGTCAAGTGAGAGTATCATTCGCCATTCGATCTCGTTAACGAAAACGAGAATTTGTATGGCAAAATGTTAACTCCTTCCGTATGCCGCCAGGAGGCGCTGCTTCAATGCCATACTAATTTTCGTTTTCGTAAACGTAATCAAATGAATAAGGATAGTAAACAAAACTCACACTAGGCACCTTGTGGCGGTACGCGAAAGTAACATTAAGAAAACGATAGCGAAGTTTGAAAAGAATAAAATGTATGGGATTGACATAAGCTGTGCTAAATCACGTGGTCAATCTTATGTCAGTCCCATACATTTTATTCTTTTCGAACTTCGCTATCGTTCTTTTCGCTATCGTTCTTTTAATGTTACTTTGGCTACCGCCACTGTACTGTTATTTATTCTGAGACTAGGTTCCAAGTGCCAGTTCGATCACCGAGAATTTATGTAAAAAAAATACTGTAATTGTTCACCAGTACTTAGGCTTTTTTTTAAAAAGTTGGTTGATTATCTCAATCGGCATTTTTGGCGTCACACTGGACTTTTTTGGGGATGGCGAGAAACTCCGATGGAAGGGAATGGCATCCCCGTTCCCTACTAGATTCTCCGAGGAGTTCGGGTCGTAACGGGCGTCACCAGTACGCGTGTGATGTGACAGTGACAGTGACACACAATGAGTTGCAATTTTACGTTTAATAAAACTCAAAGTCATCACTGCACTCTGCATGCGGACCGTACCTAAAGTTATTAGTACTGTGACCGTACTAATAGTGTATGTGAAACGTTATTAGGTCATTGCATGGTGCATTTACTTAACCGACGACGTCGTCGTGCGTGCAGCTAAAAATATCCCTTCCTTCGTAACACGTAATGCTGAAAGTTCTAATTGGTGGAAAGGAGTAGTCTCTTGGGTCAAGCCAAGACACCGACGTTAATTAACCTTCATTAACTTTAATTCGTCAATCAGATATGACGAAGGCCTGTACTGTATCAGAAGATTGCACATGCCCTTTCAATAAAAAATGCACATCACTACTGCAAACTATAAATTGTTCTCAATAGATTTTGAACTTTGTAGCTCTGGCACATGGTTGAACATTTATCGAATAAAGATAGTTTAGGAACCTTTTTAACCTACCAAATGGGTCCCACAAAACCGAAAACGACGTCGCGGCAGACCAAAAAGGAGATGGCGGGACGACCTTGACTACCATCTAAATGATTGGTCACTTGTTGCTTCAAATAAAACAATATGGAAAGAGGGTAGGGAGGCCTTTGCCCAGCAGTGGGACACTACACGCTCATAATAATAATAATAATAAGTACTATAAGTTCGCACCTGCGCCAGTACTCGAAAATGGTCATGCAGCGCTCTACTGGGATCGCTCTATCATTACGGACAGGACTATTATCGCCAATAAGCCTGATATCGTGGTGGTCGACCGATCCCAGCGCCAGGCAATATTGGTTTATATCACCATACCTCATGATGAGAACCTCGTGAAAGCCGAGAAGGACAAGCTCAGTAAGTACCTTGACTTGGCTCATGGGGTTACCGCCATGTGGGATGTGGATTCAACCATTATTGTACCGATAGTCGTTTCGGCAAACGGTCTTTTAGCCAAGAGCCTCGATCAACACCTAGAGAGGCTCTCGCTGAAAGGTTGGGTCAAGGGTCAGATGCAAAAGGCAGTACTCCTTGACACGGCACGTATTATCAGGAGGTTCCTCACTCTGCAGCCCTGACCACCGGTAGTTTGGGCCCTTCCTCGCTGCTGGCGGTACTCTAGAATTAGGTTTTTATAATGTTTTATTGTTTTTATATTAAAATATTGTAAAAATTTAGTTTTAAGGAAAAAAAATAAAGATTATAATAATAATAACGGGTAAGCACATGGTGGAGGGAAGCGTACTTCATTCATAAGATTCATCGCAAGTACTGAGGCACTGGCTATCCCATATTATTAATCTTTTTTTTCTGTGTTGCCAGTTAGCTTGGCACGTCACGTTCAACACATTTGAATACATCACCAGCTCATTACACGCTCCCACATCTGAGGGCATTCCCTATGGATGGATAAGTACAGAACAGTTCACACATTGAAACTTAAATCAAATAACTAGGTAATTAATAAAAAACAGTAATTTTTTTTAAATACGTTAATTAGAAAAAAAACATTAACTGATTATAATACATAATGAGCAGTGACACATTTAGATTAAAGCGTGTACCAGACTGTTATAAACAAGCCTCCCCACCAGGTCACCTTGGCTGCAGGCTGATTTAAAACCGCCGTTGATGTTTCCGTCCACACTTGTTGTAAACAAGGCTTCCACCTTACTGTGCTTTCGTCTCTCGCATCGGAAAAATCTTTGCAATGACTCCTTGCCTTTAAAAATTTAGGTTTTATTTAGCTCTTTTGTGTGCAAGTAAGGAAAAAAAAGAAAATAAAAGGATATGGATGAAACGGATGACGAAAGCAAGTTTTCAACGCGCCCGCAAACCAAGGTCGTGGAAAGGTCAACCGAAAAAATATAAAAAATAAAATGTTTAGGTATTTTTTTAGGGTTACGAAACGGGAAGTTTTCTAAACGGGATGTACCCCATTATATATTTTCTCTTGTGTAACACCATCGTCTTCGTCTCATCTATATTTTACTACGTTGCAAACAACAGACTGTCCGCACTGTTTTCAACAGTCTGGTACACGCTTTACTTACTTAGACGATATTCCTTGTTGAGTATATTAATACTTAACAACACATAAAAAATGACGAATAATGATGATTTGCATGCATGCATGTCAGAATAGAATTTACTCAAATACACACGGCACTGACTTAAACCATGGATTCAATAATAGGTTACTTTAAACTGAATCCTAGCTCAAGCTTATTAGATTCTTTGAGGGTTTAATAGTAGTTTTATCTATCATCTAATACCTTACGAGCTATTCTAGTATTATGTATATTATAAGGTCTCATTTTATATGTATATTGCAAATATTTTGACAAAACATCTCATTATATCAGAGAAATAAGGCCCTAACATTAAAAAAAAATCGGGCTTGTTTTTTTTTACTTTTCCTGACACAAAAATTGAAATATTTTTAAGAGCGGCCTCTCTGTCGGCTCCTTTGAATGAAACTACGGGCACCCACGTGTTTAGCGGTGAAGGCATTGCAGCCTCTCTGTTTCGGCTCCTTTGAATTGAAACTACCGAAAGTGCTTTATTTTAGTTTTTTTTTTAAATGCCTTTTGGCGTTTTTCTTGAAAACTAGCGTATAAAAAATTAAAGTTTTTTCATAAAAATAGTTGTTGAATTTATTCTCAAAATATTTGCAGTTGATAAAATGTGACCTTATATAATCTAAATCTCGGAAACGGCTTCAACGATTTTCATGATATTTCGCCACCATCAAAATTCAAAATTCAAAATTCAAAATCATTTATTCAGTTTAGGCTACAAATAGCTCTTATGAACGTCATTTATGCCATCGGTTCGTAAGTCTATCTACTCTGGGCGGGAGATCTTGTACTGAGAAGAACCGGCAAGAAACTCAGCAAGTGTCCAGCTCTTTTCTCCCTTACAGCGTCATAAATATTGGAAAATGCCCTATCATAAAAGGACACTTTCCATCACAAATAAAAACACAAAATTTAAAGGACAGTCACAACATGTAAAAAAAAAAAACACAAAAAAGAAAAAGAAGAAAAAATATTTAAGTTTGCAAAAACATCATTTACCAGTATGATTTTTTACAATGTCATACAGTACTAGTAAAAGTCAAAAACCTGTTTTAAGAAAAAAAAACAAAGTTAAACTATAGTTAAAAATAATAAAAATAAGTACGCTAGAGCAGACCAGCCTCCACAGGCGGCACCCGTTCACGAGTATGACATATGAATCAGCCATCGCTTCACTCAACCATATTTTAGGGAATGTAACGACCCGACGCACATGCCACCACCGCAGAGACAATAAAGAGAGCATGACACACCCAAGCTACTCTAAAATCAAAACTAATTGAAATGTTCAACGCAAAGCTATTTGTTATCTGTAGGACACTGTTTATAGAGGTTATCATATCAGTATAATTTGTTATTATAAAAAGTAGTAAAGTATGCGTTTTCTATTATAGCCAGGCTGTTTTATCATCTAAATATTCTTTGACTGTATAATAACCTTTTTTAAGTAAAGAAGACTTTACATGTTTTTTAAACTTATCTAAAGGTAAATCTAGTACAGTATTTGGTATTTTATTGTAATAGTGTATACCTTGCCCCAAGAAAGAACCAAGCACCTTCTGTAACCTAAACAGTGGCATTACAAGTTTTGACTTACTTCTAGTATTAAAATTGTGTACGTCACCGTGTTTAGTAAATGAGTTGATATTGCAACGTACAAGAACTATACAATTATAAATAAATTGAGACACCACTGTCAAGACACCAATTCTTTAAAAAGATTTCTTAAAGAAGTTCGTGAACCTAGTCTATAGATTGTTCTTACTGCTCGTTTTTGTAAAATAAATATAGTTTCAATATCAGCTGCTGTTCCCCACAGTAAGAGGCCATACGACATAACACTATGGAAATAACTAAAGTAAACTGTTCTAGCAGTTTCAACGTCTGTTAGCTGCCTTATTTTTCTAATGGCATAGGCAGCAGAACTGAGTTTGCCGGCCAATTTCGATATATGAGGATTCCATTGAAGTTTTGAGTCAAGGGTTATACCTAAGAAAACTGTTGAGTCTACCAAATCTAATCGATCGCCGTTTATTCTTATATCGGTTGGTTTATTCTTGACATTTGGTAGTCTAAAATTAATACATTTTGTTTTTTTAGCGTTAAGCTGCAAATTATTAACAGTAAACCAACTGAGTACATCTGAAAGAGCTTTGTTTACATCTTCGTAATTATTCGTACATATAGTTACATTAAAAATGAGTGAAGTATCATCTGCAAATAATACGATTTCACAGAAGTTCTCTACAAAGAATGGCAAGTCATTAATATAAATCAAAAACAGAAAAGGACCAAGAATGGAACCTTGTGAAACTCCCATATTTACATGAGAACCAGATGATTTAGTTCCATTAATATCGACAGTCTGTGTTCTAGAGCTGAGATACGACTTGATTAAATTTAGTGCGTAATCTTTGAGACCATAGTAATGTAGCTTCATCACCAGAGTCTTGTGCTCAACGCAATCGAAAGCCTTGGACAAGTCGCAAAAAACTCCAAGGGCGTTTTGAGACTTCTCCCAGGCATCAAATATATGTTTTATTAGAGCAACACCTGCATCAGTAGTAGAACGTCCCTTTGTAAATCCATATTGTTTACTATGTAAAAGATTGTTTATGTTAAAATACGATATCAATTGTTCCAATATAACTTTTTCATAAATTTTACTTAGAGCTGGTTTCCGGATTTGAACAAAGGTATGACCTTACTAAACTTCATAAGATCGGGAAAGATACCTTTATTCACACAGTTATTAAAAATTTCAGCAAGATATGGTGCAATAGAATATATAATATTCTTAATTACTTTTATAGAGATGCCCCACAAGTCACATGTGTTCTTCATTTTCAGTGATTTAAATGTTTTTATAATATCCATTGAATCAATATGTTTAAAATGAAAAGAAACATTACATTTTGGTACATATTTTTGGAGTAATGTTTGTGCAGCTTCAGGTGATGAATCTAAATTTAAGGTTGTCAGCACAGGTACATTTACAAAATAATCATCAAAAATATTAGCAATTTGCAAATCTGAATTCACAAGGTTGTCGTTTACTTTTATAGTGAAAGTATTATCCCGTGGTTTTAATTTACCTGTTTCACGGTTTATAATGTCCCAAGTGGCTTTAATTTTATTGTTAGACTTTTTTATTTTATCTTTAATGTAATTAGATTTAGCTAATATGCACACTTTTTTAAATGTTTTCGAATACTTTCTTACATATTCCGTAAAATAATGTAATTGTCTCAAACTATATAACTCATACAATTTATTTCTACTTTTATATATACCAGTCGTGGCCCAGTCACAGAATTTAAGTTTATGGGTAATTTTTATTGTTTTTTGTGTAAACACTTGGTCGTACTCAGTCTTTATGAAGTTAAAAAGATTAGTATATAATACATCTGGATCATCTTGTACAAATGGCAATGCATTAATTTTACACGCTATATTATTTTTAAAACACTCCACTCGCTCATTTGTAACTGGTTTACAGTTCACTATTTTTGGCTCATCCTTAATATTAAAATCATAGGTCACCATCAAACCGCAATGGTCAGACGTAAGCTTACTAATGACTGACTTAGAGACAGGGTCATAGTCAGTAAAAACATTATCAAGACAAGTGGCTGAATGTGAAGTTATTCTAGTGGGTTCGAGAAATAGATTAATAAGATTAAAACATTTAAACAAGGCAAGAAGACGAACACTCATTGAAGTGCTCTCTAGAATATTTATATTAAAATCGCCACATACAAAAACAAATTTATTTTTTAATTTTAATTTTCTTAGTACGTCCTCCAATACAGATTCGAAAATACCGAAATTGCCCGATGGGGGTCGGTATACACACACTATTACAAAGCTATCAAACTCCACACATGATAGCTCAATATTACGCTCCACTGATAGGTCTACAATATCATTGCGATCTTTATATTTTATATTACTTCTTACTAGTATTAAAGAACCACCGTGAATAGCTGAGCTTCGCACGTACGCGCTTGCTAGTTCGAAATTATTTACATGGAATGATGTGACATGACTTCTTAGCCAATGCTCAGTTAAACAAAATATATGAATTGTCTGACTTTTTGCAAATAATTCTAACTCTAAGTCTTTGCCAGCCAAACCTTGAATATTTTGATGTATAATAGTAATTAATGAGGACTTGGCTTTTGGTTGAAACTTGAGGTTGTTACCTTATTACTAGTTGTATATGTTGCATTAGTAGAACTACTAATGATTACGTTGTTAGGTCGTAAAGACTTAGTTATAACACCTATAACTGTATCCTGTATATTATAAGCTAACAATTTAGCTATTAGGGTCCTACAATTCTTAGAAAGATACATAGTATCTGACGTCAAACTAAAGTTATTAATAAATTTATTAATATCGAAATATAAAATATTGTCACTATGACGACAAATCAAATTAAATAATAATAAATTTAAATCATAAATTCGCTTTTTTTGTTCCCAGGACAAATTTGTACAATAGGGAAAAGCGCTAATTATTAACTTACAATTTGTGTCCGATTGCAGTTTTGTTAAAATATTAAAATTATTTATAATGTCACGTTTCTTAGTTTGTGAACTGTCACCACATAATACAATAACATTAGTGGAACTATTCAGTGAGTTCTGTGATATATTATTTACTATAGCATTCAAAGATTGACCTGGGGTACAAATATTGGTAATTGAATGGTTAACATTTCCATTCATAAGCAACCCTAAGCCCTTACCCAGTTTATCAGAGTACATAACTGTGTTGTTTACTAATCTAACAACCTTAGATTTATGTATTGTTTGAGGTGATTGAGGTGAGGCCAATGTAGGACTGGGAACCAAAACAGATAACTTATGTGTGTTCATCTGGATATTAGAGTTCAGCGATAAAGACTCTTTGTTTAGGTTGATTTCATTATTAATTAAAGAGATGTAACGATCAGCATTGTACTTACACAGATCAACTAACTCTGTAGCTGATTGGATATGTTCTTCAATCTGTTTCTGTGAAATTGAATATTTTTTGGTCATTGTATCAAGTGACTCGTGTAACCGCTGGATATCAGTTTGTAATTACTTTGTGTCCCGGTCATACATCTGCCTACTTTCCATTAATTTACTGTTGTATATATCTAGGGAATCCATGAGGCTAGTACGTTCCTTTCTAAGGGCAATATTTTTGTAAAAACAGTTATTTTTTTTTATTAACTTCTCAGTTTTTCTTATAAATTTATTAATTTTTACATATTTTTTAATTTTAGTTTTGCTGGATTTATTTATTTTGTGGTTGTTTTGAGCTTGTTGTAACGACATACCACCAGGTGATGCCATAATCTAGGACTGAGTATGTTCCACTTCATGCTACTGCTGCAACTCAACAAATTGGGAAATCTGGTGGTTGGCCGCACTGAGATCCCTTTCCAACTCGGTGATGCGATCAAGTGCCCTTTCATAGGTGTTGTGCTGCTGCTCAAAATTGGAGATGACATCTTGCAGTTGGTCACGCTGGTGAAGCACATCCTGGTGTTGCATGTGCAGTTGGCCTAACTCATTCTTTAGCTGTGAGTTTCTGTCTATCATAGATTTTATTTCTATTTCACTGTCATCCCTTTCTTTTAGCAGTTGACTGCAGGACTCCTTGAGTGCTTTTAGCTCCCCAAGTGCCTGTCTGAGCTTCAATTCAGTAGTTTGAGTAACAGCCTTACGGGTCAGCATTGCGAAGTTGGTTTTATAAGCACCTGAAAATTAAAGAATTATATATTAAGATATATTAAGAATTATATGTTGCAAGTTAGGTTTATCTAACTTCTATTTAATTTCTATGTGCAGCTATTAAGATAATTTAAAATGAGATTTTAAAATAATAAGTGGGGGGTAGATGTGACACACACAAGTTTTAGGTTTAAAATTAGAGTTTTTTATTGTAATTCCAAGTTATTACTAGGTAGGTACCTAATCTAGAAATTAAATTAATTAAGTTATGAGCTTCAAATAAGCAGTCACGTTCTGGTTGTAATGTGTTGAAGTGTATGAATGTCTGTGGCAAAACAAAGTCACCATCAACTTCACTTCCACATATAGTCAAGTCAAGAGAGGTTAACCAAGCCAAATCGTATTTGAGGTGTGACGATACTCACAATATGTGAGATTTGTAAAGTAATGAGTATGGTAGGTAGTATTGTTGTTATATAGAACAAACATGTACCTAGTAATAGTATTTAGAAATAGTTTTTCTCAATGTCAGTGGTAAAAAAAAAAATTAATTCAAAAGGTCTGATAACAATAAATTAGTGTTCTATTTCTTTCTAATCTTTTGATCTGATTACAAAGTAGAAAAATAACGATTAATTGGCTTAGTACATCGATACTTATACAAATTGAATGAAGTGTTTATTTAAGATTTACACTTAGGTTACTAGTATCTATAATAAATGGAATGAAAACAATACTCCCCCGGTTTATGTTGCAGCAGTCCACGGCAAAAGTAGTTATTTTAACAAATTTTTGTAAAATTTGTTCTAACAGTCAGCTGGCGATGACAGTTGGAAAATTACAATATCAAATAATTTAAAAACTACACAATATTTGTCAGAAAAAACACTAGCAGATGTTATTTGTCACTTAATTTAATCACTGATTTACAAATTTAGTCTTAAATAAGCATAAAAACAATCATTAACTAATTTTTAATAGGAGCTAATTATTTCGACTACTTAACCGGACAGTGTTGCCAGTTCAAAAAATCATCTACGAAGTTATAATAGCTCAGCAGGTGGGAAATCGGGCGGTCCCGAAACCAGAAGACCCCGGTTCGAGTCCAAATGATTATTTTATTATTAAGTATTGTTTTATTTTTTATTATTAACTAGCTGACCCGACCCGCGGCGGGCCGGCGGACTTCGTACCGGTTTGACAGTTTCCATGACAACAAAACAAACAAATCATTTTAAAGTATTGGAATTAAATTGTCGTTTTGAGTATTTTCTGTACTTATTATTTATGTTTCTCACCGTTTAAATTTTCCCTGAACTTCCACAAATATTTTAAAATCAAAATTAGCCAAATCTGTCCAGCCATTCTCGAGTTTTAGCGATACAAACGAACAGCAATTGATTTTTTATATAAGAGGTTGTTTAGAAGCGCGCGTTTGTATGAAGCTTCTTCTTCGGGTTGCCAATTTTTTTTAGACCATATATAGTATTTTTGGTTTCAGTACCTATAGAAATAAAGTAAATAAATAGGGAATTAATTTAAAAAATGTAGTATGCTAAAAAATATTTATTTCATTTCTTAAATTAATATTTTTTTCTGCTTAAAGCTTTTATTAATAGGTTTTTATTTTTAAGGAACGCTTCGTAACTATTATTACAATCTAATTTTAAGTTACAAAACACCATTCACTATGCTTTTATCAGACCGATACTTTGTGTTCTTCACAGAAAACTATAGTAAAAATATAGTACTTAGTTCCGCCTACTATAATATATATTTAAAATAATAGTAGTTAGACACCTAAAATAGTAGGATACTATATTATACAATGTTATTTTTAGTTTATACGAAACCTGAAAACTGTTTGTTCAGAATCAGTAATAGAATCGATTTCAATATTTTTTATATCATGTTACATTTTGACCAAATAATATTTACAAAATCTCATATGAATTATACCCTACTAAAAACACACAACGGGGCAGCACAAAAAGCTTGTAATTTCGTGAGTTTTCAAGATATTATTTTAATTTTTTTTTGTACGGATTCTTTAAATGAAAATATTGTGACCCGTGTTTCGGTTTTCGTATAAAGTAAAAATAAGGTTGTTTAAAGTAGGATTGGCAACCCTAGCTCTACCTTCTGCATCCTCCTTATATTGTCGTTAAACTGTTTACAGAGAACTCAAAGTTTGCGATATCTTTGTTATCAGCAGCCGACGAGATAACTGTAGCAGATGCTACTTTTTAATGACGGTATATGTATGTTTGTACAGCCGATACCACGGAATACTTAAGTGCAATACTTACATGAACACACATTTAAGTTGGGAGCCAAAACCTTATAACATTTAAACTAACTTTTCACGTCTCTAATATTTAAAAATGTACGGAATATAAATTTGTATTATGTGTATATAAAATAATAATATTATAATTTATTTTTATATCCTTTACAATAAAATTCTATAGAAAACAACTTGAATGGTTGCTTCCTCTAAAATTCTAAACAGAAGTACAATGATCTCATAAATTATATCTGACTGTTATAGTAGGTATTATTAAAGATTGCATGAAATATTTATTATAGTAACCTTGACTTGAGAAGAAATAAATAAAAAGCATAAAATTATTAAATGAAACTATGAATTGAAAGCGGGGTCAACAAAAAGTTTCCCTATGATGCTAATCTATTATTAACATCATCTCTGCGTGGTGTTTTAAAATAAGATGCCGATTCAATTCACGGCCGGGCAAATGACTCGTAGAAAATATTTCAACAGAATCTTAAATCTAGATTAAGCTTAATCCTGCTTAAAACATCATTCGGTCTCCTTTTTTTTCATGCAATTGATGCAGTGCAATCAGGGTGCTTAAAACGAGTTTTTTGCCATACGATCACGGGCAAAACTTTAACTCTCTCGTTTGTTACCGGGAGGCACTGACTTTGACTGGCTTGCACCAAATAGGTACCTGTCTAGGCTCTATCTGACAAAATGAGCTATCAACTAAAAACATGTCATGCGTCATGCGGAAGAATGATGGTTACAAATCAATTAACATAGAAGACATCTCCGAGGTCGGCCGCATTAGGTATATAGATTTTTTTTAAATTGTAATTTTGCAATTTTTCTGGTCAATGTAATGGTTATAAATAGGCCATTAAGCATTCTGCAGTAATAGTCTGTTCTGTTGTTTCATGGCTTGTAAAAATAAATTATTTCGACCTTAGCACGAACAACATTATCTTTAAAACAAAATGCTAACAAATTGTATCCAACGTTTATGTAAATTTTTATTGAGGTTGTACTTAGGAACATAATTCATCTGTGTTGGCTACCAGGAATCCATATGTTTGTATTGTAATACGCGGTATATATGTACGTAATTCAATGGAATAATAACGTGTACATGTAATGTCAGACATTCATTTCATTAGTTATTTGACCTCGATCCAGCCAACCCGACCATATGCGCATGCGCCTGTCTTATGCAACGAAGATTTTTGAATTGACCACATCTGGTTTTCGTAATCAATTGGAACGTTTGACTGGGTGTTACTTTCGCTGGATATTGTGATGCGAGTAGGTTTTCGGAAATAAATGATTATAATACATTACTCTGATTTATTACAAAATTAACACGTTAATCAGACCGCTACAAAGTGTTGCTCATCTTGTTCTGCAATATTTGTAAGTCATGAAAGAGTTACATAAATTATAGCAATTAAATATAAACCATACAAATCTCGTTTTCACTAAATCTACAGAAATTGGTCATAATGGTAAAAACATAAGATTGTGTAAACTAAACTTTATCCTTATGTTAAGGTTTAAGATAATGGACCTATATTATATTACCTAAATAATAAAAAAAATGTTGTAAGATTTTAAAAATCTAGAATGCAATATTATTTGTAATTACTTTGACTTACAAAGTAATTACAAATAATATTGCATTAATAGTAAAGATAGTGTTAACAAAGTTTACACGATTCCAAATCAGGAGTCGAATGCGGGTTCAAATCCCAATCGTAGACATTTCTTCAACGCTCGCCCGCCGTCTTATATTAAAATAAACATTGTTAAAACACATACATGATTATCGTAATGAAGAACATGAAATTAACTTTAATGGATTGCATACTCAGACTGCTTATTAATATTTAACTATTATTTAACACACCTATGTCTATAGAAAAATGGTTACGCGTCTTTTGGCGGAACAAAACTCGCTAACTATGTACTCGTACGACAAAAAGTTAACCTTGGCCATTATTGTTTGAATCTTTGTAAAGGAAATCTATCAGCGGCCATTCAACGGCGGCGGGCGGGTGTTAATACCGGTAACTTACTGACACGGTTATATAACGATTTATAATAGAAAACTCGTTGCGAGTTACAGGTTTTATACTCGAAACAAATTGAGAAATTTAATAAGTTTTGTCAAAGACGTTGGTATGGTAATATGTAATAAGGATTTTTTTAAATTAATTTTTTATCATATTATATGTATGTTCAATCAATAATACGATAAAAAATATTTGGTGGCTTTAACAGCTCTTAGTTATTTATGTCTTGTCGGCCACTTTAGGTTAATAAGTCCCCTTCGGCTTCTTGGCGGGAAAGTGAAGCGTCATGTCTGCGGTTTTGTTTTATTTTCTAAAATTTGTGTTATGTCGAATATTAATGTGAAATAATGGTGGATTATTAACCGTTAAGTGTTCGTGAGTGTGCATAAGTGTTGGCAAATGAAACAAAACAGTGCAACGTTAATTTTCAAATTCTCTCAAGAAGCTCGCGTAAGGACTTAGTAAAGCCCCACATCTTTACTGAGATACTCGAGGGGTTGGGGGGTATATCATTTCTCACTTCCCATTTCTAATATCATTCATCATCATTATTTATGGAAATATTGTTTATTTATGTATTACTTGTAAGAACAATTACTTTGACACTGGCTAAATGTGCTAATCGCACAAAGCCATCAACAAAAAAACAAAAAAAAAGCCCCCTTCATTCCGATCACTGGTTTGGTTACTAGAGTTTTAATAGTTTGTACTAGGACGGATCTGGCACAAGTTAACCCATCCAGAAAAGCTAATAATAATAAGCTTTTTTAGTCTGTTTCAAACACTTTTTACTATTTGATTCACGTCAGTTAGCCAGGTTAGCCTACAGAGCTCTGGATTGGGGATAGAACCACGATTGTGGCATACGCATGCATACTCAGAGTAGTCTTCATAAAACGGACTTCAAAAAAAAGGAAACTAAAAAAAGTAACAACAGCTCTAAAAAGCAAGAAATAATATTGAAATCATATTATTAATTACCTAGATACGCATATCAGTTTTAAAGAAGGTCGTTGAGGAATTCTCTCGACTGTCTATGGTCTCCATCATCAGACCTGTAATGGCACTTATAATAACCCATATGAGTGCAAAGTTAAACACGAAGTAGCTACTGTAAAATGTTGAGAAGTTCCCTTGACTGTCCTTCGTCTTCATCAGCAGTCCCCTAATGACAGTCACAACCCATCTAGGTGTAAAGTTCTCATCAATACAAATTAATCAAGCCAACGCTATGTAATTGCTGTAAATCGTTGAGAAGTTCCCTCGACTGTCTTTCGGCTCCATCATCAAATCGACTCCAGACCTTCATTAAATAGTAGTGCTTTAAAATACTTAATGAAAAAATTTGCAAACGCACTAGCCGCTGCTACGATTTTCAAAGGTTCCCCTCGATTTCTCTGGGATGCCATCATCAGATCCTGGTTTCCTTATCATGGTACCACCCTTGGGACCTACCTCCTTTTTTGAAGTCGGTTACAAATATAGTTTTATGATTTTCTCTAGTTTTTTTCGAGTGTAAAGCGATTGGCCCGATACCCGGAGTACCTGAAATCATCCAACCAGCATTTTTTTAACCTACCCGCATTTAGCAAGCGTGGTGATTAGGCCGTTACCCATCAATTGTACCGACACGATGACTTTATTCCAATGCGAGGTCCTTGCCCTTTAGTGGGACAGTATGTTTATGTATACAGGGTTTAATCGTTAAGTGTTTCCAGGCGATTATTCCGTAACTATTACAGATATCAAAAAACTTTAAACTGATATCGAAAGTACGTTACCTAATGAGTAAAATGACATCAAAAACTTTTTAAAAATCAAACGAGAAGTATCCCAAATTTTGACATTAAACACTCCCATACATTTAGTATGCGATTAGTAGAAATGTTTTAGTTTCCTTATTTTAAGTGGTCTAGTACTCATTTTACCGTAATTATATTTTACGATTACGTATGATATGAATAATCGTCTGGGCACACTTAACGATTACACCCTGTATAACTCTACATTACTCTCATGTGCACTGCTGCTGTATCTATAGACATAATTACCATACATAATCGATATGTCAATTTACCGGTTGATTGAGTTATTTTAATTACCATAAGACAAGGCTATTCTCGTCTGTGGTCTTCCGAGGCTGTTAATGAAATAGGAAACAAGTTGTTAACTAGAAGTATGTTAATTGTACTTTTATGGCGGATGTTAAGTGTCCTAAATGAAAATAGACAGGCTTGTCGTGACGATACACGTTTTTGGTATGGGTGAGATAATATTGTAATATAGAATTGTCGTTTAAAGTCGCATCGAGAACAAGCGAATCTAGATTTTGTAGAAGTGTAGTGTACAAACGCTTAACTATCGATTTTTACTGATGTATTTATACATTGTGTATTGAAGTATCATAAGAAATATGTGCCTTCATTAAAAAGCTAGCCAATGTAATGAATGAATGACAGTTAGACGCAGACAGAGCACTGAACTGACTGAACCGTGTGCCTTTTATCGCCACTGTTGTCTCCTGAACCCAGACAGTTTTTATTTTAATTTATTTGAATTAACAAAACACTATCAATTCAAGAATAACATAAAACCTATTCATGGATCATATACACACGCAGCTGCGGAGCGATTACATATAGGTATACGATTACATACCGATCCGCAGCTGACTACAAATAATAGAAACATAAAAGTGTTCTGTATTGAAAATAATATTCTTTTGTTGTTACCTATCTAATCTCTCGATTAGTCTATCGGGAATATACATAGAGTAGTCTAGAACACCAGTTTTCGTCAGGAACCGGTGATCATCATTTTTTCCGTTGAATCATTACAAATGGATGTCACCAACTGATTTTAGTCTTTTAACAATTAAAATCTATCTTATTTTTTGGAAAAGAAAACTTTGTCGCAAGCTGGTTAGGCTTGAAGTGTCGAACAATGTTGCCACAACGATATAATAACATGCTGAATATCGTTAGCATCTAATTTTGTTATTAATAAAAAAAGTGACTTTAAAAAGTTACTACAAGTTCACTGCCCTCGGATAACTTGTTCCTTCTTCGATTTATGAATAATTCGTTTTAAACTTATATTATGCAACAAAGTGGCTGGGTTATGTACCATTCTACCATTCATTTAAGACATTTTAAACGTACCTACATGAGCAATATAATACATATTATTTGACACAAACTTTTGATTACATTTTATTTATTGTATTCTCTTTATGTCACAGTTGCTGGGGATGGCCGTGATCGGCGTGGGCGTCGCATTCCTGCTGAACTGGTCGCCGGTGAAGGATGAGCTGCAGACGCACTTTACAGTGGCGCCCTGGGTGTTCATCATCATCGGCGCCATCATGTTCGTCATTGCCTTCTTCGGGTGCTGCGGCGCCATTCGGGAGAGCCACTGCATGGTTGTTACTGTAAGTACCTCTCGATTCCGATCCGAACGCCTCTAAGGCGCTTCGCAGACAGAGAAACTTTAGATGAAGAAGTTGAAGTTGAAGAAGAACATTTAACTTAGTTAGCTGAAAAAATTATCAACTTAGTTGAAGAAACTATCAACTCAGTTGAAGAAACTACCAACTTAGTTGAAGAAACTATCGACTTACTCGAAGAAAAAATTAACTTTGAAAATAAAATTGTATAAATTTTCCAGTTGTAGCAACAGTTTACAGATGCTGTTTGCTATGGCCTTACGGGGCGCTACATTGTTTAACACCCTTTGTACCTATTTATTTCATTACTGTGTACACCAATGTGGCAGGCAATAAATAATTTTGATGCCGCAGTGTTCTAAATAAACTTTTCAAACCTAGGTATCACAAGGTCAACAGTCAGTTTTTGCCAATTAGGAAAACAGCAACTTGACACAACTAGTACCTATACAAACAAGTTGCTAGTTGCTAGGCCAGCAACTGATAACTGTTGTCGATCATCGACACTTGCAAATAGAGTTGCTATATCTGCGCAGTTTCTTTAGGTCATATGGAAACACCTATCTGCGAATTGCCTGTTGCCGCAACGCGAAGATCCTTCAGTCTGCAGAATGTCTAAGAATGTTGCGTGGTGCCATATCCTCTTTAGAAACCCTTTGGGATTGTTGTATCACCACGCCTTAAGGAACTAGTATCTTGAGGCCCACAAAACTCCGGTTACGCTATAAACATAATAATACTGTAAGTACAGCTGAGACTCGATTCAGTAATCCGATTCAAGTTTGATTCCATATTACAATGTCCAAATGAGGCTTCTGAGTAACAATTGTGGAAGTTTTAAAGAGTTGGCGACAGTTCCAGTAGTTTCTTTGTAATGCTAGTGTCAGTTAAGTGAGACCGTAATCTCACTTAATTGGTGAGTGACGATAAGGTCGTACATGGAAGTGCACTTTACCATGAATCGTCATCTAAGTATTCTGTACGTGCATCTTGGACGCTTATCTGATCTTTATCTTATCTAATGTAACAAGATAAGCGATGCATAGGCTACGGTGTCGATAAGAATTACTTACCATAGTGGTACGTGAGGTAATTGAGATGTTTTCATCACAAATTATAACAAGTTTGACTACGTCATCGTCATATACATAAGTATTTTCTTAATTCATAGTAGTTTAGTTAAATAGTTTTGTATATAAAAAGATCCCGACGAAGAGTTTTTAAAAAATATTAATATATTAGTAAGTAGTAACTATTAATGACTATTGATATCTATACGAGCATATCATTATTACAATTTTATACAAAACTAGCTGACCGGCGGACTTCGTACCGCTTTGACAGTTTCCATGACAACAAAACAAACAAATCATTCGTCCGCTTAAGAACATACGTATCCCACGATGGACCCCGGTAGCAGCGCCACCTACCGGGCCCAATTCTAATCCACTTGAACACACAAAAAAATTCATCCTAAGCGAAAAGATATTCCTTGATTCCAATTTTATTTTATGATATTTGTTATTTGAAGGTGTAGGTATTAAGAAACATTTATTCTTCTAAGAAAAACATTTATAGACATATTTACTTCCTAAAGAATTGTGCACAACTATTCCCAATTAACAATACCATCTGTTACCCAACAGTACGCCATCTTCCTACTGGTGATCATCATCATGCAAGTGATCCTGGCAGTGCTGCTGTTCACGTACGGCGACACCATCAAGGTCGGCCTGGAGAAGGGCGTCGACGGGCTGTGGAACAAGCGCACCAGGGACGGAACCGCTAGCGATGTCTTCAACAACATCCAGACTCAGGTAATATTCATAGTGCCTCAATAAACAAAGAATAAGGTCTGAATAGTTATTCCGTGTTTTGTCTCTTTTACTCTAATTTGAAATGACGTTTACATGACAGGAACAAAACACAGAATTCGGAGCTTATTCTTGTTTATTTGTAAGGCAGTTAAAGTTGATGAAATCTTAAGAAAAGTAATTTTATAAGAGCTCGATTGTGCAGTGGTTAACGAGCCCGGTCTGTAATTGCTATGGTTACGGATCATTCGGTCATCGAATGGGTGACTACATCTCGAACTTCTCCATGCTTCAGAAGGCATGTAAAGCCGTTGGTCCCGGCTGCATTAGCAGTCGTTACCGACCACCAATTCGCACTGGGCCTGCGTGCGTATTGGTTTTATGGACCATACTCCCATCTCTATCCATCTATATGGAAGGCTTGTGCCCCAGTAGTGGGGACATAACATCAGCTGATGATGATGATAAAATAAAAAATCGACGTACTTTAGTAACTTAATCATATAAATCGGTACTGTTTAAAGATGACTTTGGAAACATTGTTGCAAATGTAGAGAAGTAGTATATTTTTCTTGGCGCTGTAAACTTTTTATAAATAAACCATTGTAAGTTGCAGCGTTTATAGGCTTGCGGTAACAGCTTTCCATCAGGAGGGCCATAATTATGCTTGTTTGCCAGGCTCAGTTAACAATAGCAAATAAATAAATAAATAATAAAAAAATATATAAAATACTTATAAAATTATTTACATTTAATTTTACGCAAATGTTGCGAACAAATTATAATTTGAAAAAAGACAAAGTGTTGAAAGAGCCACGATAGCATAGTTGGTAGTGCACCTGACCAGGCATGTTATGGGGTGCGGGTTCGAATCCCGTTCGAGGAATTTTTTCAACACTGTCTTTTTGAATTTGGTAAGTAGTGTTGTTAATTGGTTACCATTTCATCTCAGACAATTCTCTCCATTAACGGAACGACAAATGGTTGTCTATAATCTCAATTGAGCGTTATCACTAGGTGACCCTGCCTGCCTACAATCTTTCAGACCAATAAAAACCCAAGAGCGATGACGTCATGCCGGCCGCCAAACAAATAAATGAGATGACGCCATTCTAGCTTTTCGTTGTCGGTCGCGGCTCCGAAATTATGCCATTTGCTATATTTAAAAATTGTTCGTCCTTACTTTATTCAATTGTTCCATTTCGCTAATTGAAAGCCACTCACTCACCATGAATTGAAGTGTGCGGTGTGCCATCTCAGTTTATATTTTAAACGTAATACTTATTTACACCTGCTAAAGTAGTAGGTCTGCAGACCATGTCTAACTAATATCAGAATTTACTTTGATGTCAATATTTCTTCCATGATTTATTTTACACTATTACTTTGTGTAACAATGACTTTAAAACGTTCACATGATAATATTCCAGTGGAAAGGTTACTTTCCTTATTTTAGTATCTAAAGCCATATCAGCTTATAGTTTACTATTTTTATTTGAATGATATGACAATATCTTCTATTTATAGCACAAACCCAAAAAATCTTTTAACGGGCAATTCTTCATATTTGTTTATTTTAAACTGCCAGCTGTCATCAATAAGTGAAACTTAAAGTATTATTGTGAGTGAGAACAGTTAAGACCTTGCTCTACTGACCTTAACTTATTGGTCGGCACAGCATGCGTCGCCGTGCCCGATTCAATTCAGAGTAAAAATTATTGCAAAAAAAAAAAAGATTTCAAATATCTTTTTTTTGTTTAAACCATATTATTACTGTCGACCATTGCCGTCGCTGGCGTACAAGACACGCTATCGCTTCCCGATTGGCAGTCAGAATCAATTACCGACGGCCATGTTTCTTTTCATCTTCCAGTTGCAATGCTGCGGCAACAACGGCGCCGGCGACTACTACAGCGCGGTGCTAGACAAGAGCTGCTGCGACGCCAACTCGTTCGGCTCGCAGGTGGTCGGCTGCACCGTCGCCACCGCCTACCCCGGCTGCAGGAAGCAGATTGGAGATCTATACGAGAAATGGAACAAGCCCATAGCCGGCATTGCCATCGGTGTCGCCTGTATCGAGGTACGTGTACCTTTTTCTATGTTTGCTGATTGCCTCAGACGGCATTTTCAGCTCCACCTGACTTATTTGGGGGTAGCGAGAAACTTAAAGGGTTTCTCAAGCCGTGTGAAACAAAGCACCGTCAGAGGTTTTCTAGATGGAACGTTATCACACACCAATGCGTGTCCCCGGGCCCTACTAGATTCTCCGAGGGGTGCGGATCAGATTGGGGTCTAAGAGCTGCTCCCAGGTTAAGGAAGCTGATTGGAGATCTCTACGAGAAGTGGAACAAGCCCATAGCCGGCATTGTCATCGGTGTCGCCTGTACCGAGGTACGTATTGTCTAAGAGCGGCTCACAGGTTAAGGTAGCAGATTGGAGATCTATACGAGAAGTGGAACATGCCCATAGCCGGCATTGTCATCGGTGTCGCCTGTACCTAGGTACGGGCTATCCAGCTGTTGCGATGCTAACTTGGTCGGCTCATGGTTGAAAGAAGCAGATCGGCGAGTTGTACGAGAAGTGGAACAAGCCCATAGCCGGTATTGCCATCGCTGTCGCCTGTATCGAGGTAGGGGCTATCCAGCTGTTGCGATGTTAACTTGGTCGGCTCACTGGTGAAGAAAGCAGATCGGCGAGCTGTAGGAGAAGTGGAACATGCCCATAGCCGGCATGGCCATCGGCGACGCCTGTACCGAGGTAGGGTGTTATCCAAGAATCGTTGTCAAGCCAGTTGGTTAATAGCTGCACGATTGCAACCACCTACTACCCTAGCCGTAGGGAGCAGATTGGCAATCTCTACAAGAAGTGGGAAAAATCCATTCGTATGGTCGTCGTGGAGTAGAAATTATTAAATCCACATGTTATTTCCCGCTTATCCGTAAATAACTTATTATGCTCGTGACTGGACATTGAGGTAACTATAAATCTGCTTCAATTAAACACAAATGACAATGACAACACTGGAAAATACGAGGTAAATCCAAATACTTAATTATACTTATAATAAATCGAGAAAGGCATTTGTAATACATATCAGTTATTTATATATACACAACAAAGAGAAAAATCAACAAAAAAATAACAAAAAGAAATAAGGAAACTTGAAAAAATTGAAAAAAAAAACAAAAATTATTAGAAAATTAAAAACTAAAGACCTATAAATAATAAAAGATGTCCTCCAACTGTGGGCTCATGGGAACGAGAAATGTTTAAATTATAAATTCGCTTGACTAAGCTATAGTAGTTAAGCACTAGAATAATTAAATATTTCGAATAGGGAATTAATAATAATTTTGATACTTTGTAATAAGGTAATAATTAATTGTGGAACGAACTGAGTGCCTAGTGCAGGGTTTCTAAAAGTGGGGTCCACGGACCCCTTAGGGGTCTGTAGCAATGGTCTCAGGGGTCCTCAGTAGCTCTCATTATACAAATGTCGAAAAAATTTCCACGAGCAGGATTTGAACCTGCACCCACCCGGTAAGGTGCTCTCCCATTTGAGCTTTCGTGGTTCTCTCCAGCCCCAGCTCTTTACTTTCTTACTTTAAAAGCCAAAGGCGCCCATTCATTGTCAACAACTATCGTCAGTTTCGCAACAAAATTTGCAAAAAAAATAATATTAATAGTATAAACAAAACAAAAACATTTTAGCTCTCATTATATTAGTAGTCATTGTAATGAAACTACCAATAAAAGTAGGTTTTTTATAGAAATAGTGCTTGTTTTCTTTTCCTAATTTTTTTAACAGGGGTCCGCGTGATTATTTTAATTGTGAATGTGGTCTGTCACTGCAAAAGTTTAAGAAATAAAAATAGAAATAGAAATAGAAATATATTTATTTGCATAAGAGACACGGTATATTGTTAAATTATATACACACTAGTAAGGTACATGCGTGTTCTACCGAAACGTCGGCATACAAAATTTGTTCACATTAATTAGGTACTAATCCATCTAAAACAGCCCAAAAAAACAATTAAAATTAAAATTAACAATACCAAAATAATTAACAAAAACCAAATTAAAATAATAAATTATACATTACAATAAAATAGTAAAGAATATTCCACATAATAATTATACTAATCATTCATTAGGCAAATTACTAGGTACTCATTTATTAATTATATTGCATGTTATGTTATAAATTATTGCATTTCGAAATATTCTTTTAAATTATAATAACATTTTTCAACTAGCCATTTCTCTAGTTTACGTAAAAATAGAAACGAAACCCTGAAGACCCTAAGAAACCCTGGCCTAGTGTGAGTTTGGTTTACTATCGGTATTCATTCGATTACGTTAACGAAAACGAATATTTGTACGGCATTGAAGCAGCGCCTCCTCGTGGAATACGTAGAGAGTTAAAATTTTCTTAAAAGTTTAAAAATCTCGGCGAAACACTAAAAAGTGCACCAACTTTCGTTGAAAGTTTAAGACTATAATTATGACTAACGAATCAGAAATGTTGATATAGGTCAATTCATGTCTTTGTCTTGAATTTGTTAGTTCAAAATTGTATAATTTTGACTACCTCTAAAAAATCTCTATTGTTGAAATTACAACGAAATTACACTATTCACATGTTTGGAAACTACTCAAATACATTGGTAACATCAATATTCGTAATTATATTGACAAAATTAACTTAAAGTTCCATTTATATAAATACATTTTCTAACCTTACTTAATTTAACTTGAAAAAAAAAATACAGAAAAATAATTAGAAAATTAAAAACTAAAGACCTATAAATAAAAGATGTCCTCCAACTGTGGGCTCATGGGAACGGTCCCAAGAATGCTGGCAACATTGCCCCTTTGGATTGCCAAACTAATACGCTGGCAGAGGTAGCTGCCAGCCTTCTTGCCCCCACATGAAGTGAAGTGGCGCGAACATGCGAGGGAGCCACGGTGTCAGCACAGGTTGCATCCCACACCAACGGCCTGCCAAGCTTCCAGGGCCCAATGGTCATTCCGTCAGGTCTCTTGCCATCACTGCGAGAGATACCAGCTGGTTCTAAGACAGCCGGTAAACCAATGGTGGCAAAAGCACTGCGGATGATGCTGTTTAGCGTCGAGTGACGCATCATACGGCCAGCACTACGAGCGCAAGAGAGGCCGTGGTGGCCAAGCTCGTCAACAGCCTCCCCACACACACAGCGGTGAGGGTGGACTATTCTGGCGCCTAAACGGAGGCAGACCGCTAGAGTAAGAGACGGCCCGTCCAACAAGGTACCGACATTGGCAGATGGCAATGCCTGGAGCCAGTGGCCTGACTCTCTCTCGGAAACGGCAGTGAGACGAGCGAGTTCGGCCGTGTCAGCCGATGTGGATATAAGCTCCTCCAAAACTTGTTTGCATAACGGCTCGTCCCATTGCTTCTGCGATTGTGGTAATAAAGGTAAGCTAGAATTTTGACAGGCGGATAACCAAGCGTTACTAGCATCTGCCTTGCCCGACAACTCTACGTAACCCAAAGAAGGGTTGAAAATCTTCCTGTAAAGATTGTGCGTGCTATGGGCAGAAGACAAAAACGCTGGCAGGGCCACACTGGATAAATTCCTAATTCCTAGGCCTCCGAAACGTACAGGAAGCGAAGCCTGTAACCAAACGCGGTCGTTCATAGAGCAATTTAAAACTTTAATAAGTGTTTCTCTTAACAAATTATCTATATTGGATAACATTGCTGGAAAAAGCCAAAGTTGGGAGCAACGTAGAACATAAGTAAATTTAGGAACAAAAAGACAAAAACGAATAATAAACAAAGCCATGTGTGGATTAATTTGGAATAACCGGTCTGCAGTAGAATTGAATTTAGTGATCGCATCGTTTATAAAAGCAGGGATGGCAGCATCGAGAAGCGGTGCGCCTAATAAAAATAATGAATCATCGCTAAGAATTTTGTTGTTGGGAGCCAGGCGATTGAAGTCAGTTACTATTTGTGCTATATATATATATATTTTTTTTTTTTTTTTTTTTTTTTTTTCGTAATTTAGTAGCTGCATAATTTAATACCTAAAACCAATAATGTTTTAAAAATATTTTAAGATTCCGTTCATTTCTAAGCGGTGTCAATCGTCGGGTATGTTGTTATAGTATGTTCACGAACCGAGGTGTAATGAGTAGTCTTAATGATCGAATGACGAATGCAACTCACATCCAGCACACACACACACATGGCCACTAGTTTAGATTAATTTATTGCGTGAAGGGATGCTTTTGATTTATCTGCTGTTTAACGTGTGCTATACATAGACAGATAATGAATAATAAATAATAATAATCTATACCACATGAATTCATATAGTTATTATTGTGTTTTTCCTGTAATTGATCCAAAGTTTGTTTGTATTACCTACGCTATTACCGCTTTAGAAAGTTTTGCTGGAACAGAACATTTACTTATATTATATTTTTCATGATCCTTACTTTAATAATCCAATTTGTATATAATAATATTACAAATTGGATTAGATTCATTAATAATGTAATTAATGACGCCTCGGTGGCAGAGTGAAAAACGCAGAGCCCTAATCCAAAGGTCATGAGTTCAATTCAGATCGTATGACATTTTAGACATACCTAACCTAGGTACCATTAAACTGTTTGAGTCGGCCCGTAAACATGGCCGATGCAATTCGGTCGAAACGTCCGTCGCGTGGTTATGTATAGGATACCCTATACATAGGAGTTTGCGTAAAACCACAATATATCAAAAATACTATGTTAAACCCCGTTATAATATTTTTAGTTTAAATTTTTAGGGTTGCATCAAATGTAAAACAATAAAATCTTTACTTTCAAGAAATTTTAATTTTAATGAATGAAGAAAAACATGTCGATCAATGGTTCCAGTCTATCTAATTTCTAATAATTCGATAACATATTTCTGATGAGTGTTACTTTATTTGTTCCAGGTGGTCGGAGCCCTGTTCGCGCTGTGCCTGGCCAATTCCATAAGAAACATGGACAGAAGGTCACACTACTAATATTTTGTACACTAAAACTGGTACCTATGAACACAATTTTTTTGGTACTTACTTACTAACATGTGAGTTTGCTCACTGCATGGTTGGGTGAGCTGATGCGGGGCGCGCTACGTATGAGAATTTCACTTGATTAACATTACAATAGATTTGGTTGAACTGAAAGTACCATATTGAATAGTTGAATTTTTTTCCTATTATAATTCAATTCTATATTATAATTGCCGTGTGGTAATACCAATATGAATCATTTTACGAATGGTATTTAATATAGTTCCTAATATTAAAATCATATTATGAAAAATAAGAATAATAGGACCTTTTTTAACTCACGCATTTCTATATTTTTTTTCTGGTCTGGATGACTTATATTCATACCTAAGAAGCAGCGGTAACCTGCAGCTCTGTGTTTCGGTTTAAATATCCTGTAAAATAGGTAGATAAGCAAATTATTACTAAATTCTCAAGGTCGGTAACGAGCAATTTACACCTCACCTGTGGAACAAACGTCAATATACTAAAGCAATCTCTTATCATTATGCCTTGGCACGAGCACTAGCGTCTTGCGACGCGACAAGCGAATTATCAGTTCATTGCGCGTTATATAAGGATAGTCTTAGTCAACAGCAATAGAAATAACGCAATGAACAGAAAACGCGCGCTGCGACGCAAACCACTAGCGCTTTTGACACTACCGGTCCTAAAACTTTTGAGCAGCTAGACGTTTTTACATATAATCGGGATTACTATTTATTTATTTAATAGTCAAGTGAAATTCGAAACGAATAGCTTCAACGAACACAGTTGTAACCAGTTTTGGTATTGGTTTAAGAGACACCTGGCACCCGATTGTTTTTTTAATGCAAAATTAACTGTTTGGCTTCACAAACCTTTCAGAACTAAAATGAGGTATCTGCAAAAAATGTAATTTAAATAATATGTAGTGTTAATTCTGCTAACTCAAAGTTAGCGGAATTAACACATACATATTATTTAAATTACATTTTTTGTACCATGGATTTCCGCAAAATAACGCCTGATTTCATTAATTATGAGGTATCTGGTTAACGGGTGCCGACAATTATATTGAAGTAAAATGCTGAAGTTCCAATTTATGTTGTTTTAATTTTTTTATAACAAGTATTTGACAGTGATTGTGATGTGTTTTATCGAACGTTTAATAATTTTATATTATTGCAAACACATAAATAGAACTTCAGAACTATTGAAAATGTGATTCAAATAACATAACTTTTAATGCTTTCACTGTTGTACTTGGACATATTTCACGAATATAAAAATTAATTAAATGTTTAACCACCGTAATGTAATATTTATGTATCCGCTTACTGACTTTCAGTTGTTGTTTTTAAGGAACAAAACTTAATTCTATGTTTAAATATATTATTATTAAAATTATACCTGAAATATGTCCATTGCTTAATATTAATAAAGGTGATTTTAATAGTGCTTGATTTTTATATTACTAACGCTTAGATGTGATTAACTTTTAATTATAATTATAAAGATTAAAGGAGTCTCTTTAATTAATAATGATTAGACCCCGTTATCAGTACCTACTGCGATTTGGTGCCAATAAGTTGTAAGGGTTGCCACTGTTTCTGTAATAAATTAGAAAAATGGACCTACGAAGTTCTCGCATTTGTCTCTACGCACAATTACCATTAAACACACTGATCCATTTAGATATTTGGTCTGTGAATAATAAATAATAAACGTCATCATCAAGAATACAAAATGACCACATTGCATTCGTCTCGTCATACTAACTGGACCAATCAATAAAATACCATAAATTAAACTACCTACAAGTATTACAACAACAAATAATCTATAAATAACTATAACAAATAATAAACAATTACACCCTCCTCCTTATTAATACAAACAGTTTACATGCTAAATGGTATAATTTTTATTTTCGGTAAAAAATTTACACATACCTACAATTTTGTTTGTAGTACATATTATTTCGACTAGATAGAATTCTTTGTACAAAACAAACCTTACACAAAATAAACTAGAGTCGCGACATGATTTAGTGCAAATTTGATAATTCTGATTCGTTGAATGCCACCAAATCGTTGCACTGATAGCAGGGTCTAATCATTATTGACAAAATAACAATAACTGCCTTTTTTGACAATTAAATTTTAAATGTGTGATCTAGGTTAAACACTAAACTAAGGGTGGTTCTAAAGTGAAAAAAAAAATATTTTTTGTCTAATTTTATTAGGATTCACTAGTGTCAGATGGTCAGACTATATGAATCGTTATCGGTGTCTTAATTTTGGTATTGATTAAATTATATAATTAAAATGATAAAAATAATAAAATATAAACGAATCTCTAACTTATATTATCTTTTTAATGTCTTAGATATACTTATATAAGTCCTTGATATAATGATTTCTAAAAAAATTGACTCAGTCTTCATAGTATTGACTTGAATCTCTAAACCTACCAAATTGTAGTGCCTCATATTTAATTGTTAGACTAAAGATTATAAAAATTAGAAATCAATATTCTGTTTAACTTTTAGATAAAATAAATCTCCATAGCATTATTTTTCAAACCATTTTTAGATAACTGCTGTAACCACCTTAAACTTGCTAAACTATTTTTATATGAAACCCTTACTATTGTGATACTGAGATTTGATTGACTAATAAAATAAATGAGTGTTAGATAAGTGTATACATTATAAATTTTCAGATTTAATCTTATATGTGCTAACTTATTACTCGTATCAGTCCATTTGTCTTATTAGATGTTTTTGATGAATGTACTTTATTTAAATAATAATTGTTAACTGGATGCACAAGTTGTGTAGGTACCTACGCGTAATTTTGTACTTGATTGATGCCAGTAGAAATTAAAGTGCCAAATAGATTACCAAGCTCATCTCAAGGTACAAGGCACTGTATTATTTTGTTCTCGAAATTGTCCGTTACGGTATATGTCGTTAAAATATTAATGTACTCAATAAAGATGTGTATAACAAATTATGTTATTTTATTTGTTGTTAATAATTGTTTCACTTAGATACTAATGGATGCTAATAATGGGTTACTTTCCTTGGCATTTTTTTCACCTTACGCCACAAATAGGCTTGGCATGTTTCATGTAAGTACAACAATGCATTTTTGTTTATAACGTCACATTACTAACTTTGCATGGAGTTCTATCTTTGTTTTTAATTTATTGTTTGGTGTATAAATGTAGTAGAATTTTCCGTATATTCTACTTTGGGCATGTGTGGTTTCTAGGTTCTATTGAAACTTCTACTACAACTTAATTGTGATAAGATGTCACGGTACCAGTGTTCAGAATCAAATTTAATATATTAACTATTTACTTATCCATATAAATATGTTCTGATGTAACTTTATTCATTTCAGATATGTATAAGCAGTGACACCTCCAGGACAACGAACAAGACCTTAAAAAATATATATAGTTGTCGTATATTTATATGATGATATATAATATAAAAATATTTTAAGGCGTACAGTTTGTAAGTTAGTTTGACCTTGCGCTCGCCCACCAAATGTTACATTAACGACGAACTTAAGAATCAGATTATAATTATGTTTTATCAACGAGATGCGAACTGAACTTTTGTATGTTACAGTATCGTAAATAACATTTAAATTTATGTGATTTTAAGTAGGTACATAAGTAATGTGCCTTTCCCATTTGTCTGCCATATAGCTTTTGTATGTTGCATGTAAATTTGCAACAGTAATTGTAAAATTTCTGTTACATTATTATTATTATCTACGAGGTATCAATAATAATGCAGATTCAAGCTGTAGGTAACGATGCGCTGAACCTACCATTTAGATATTATTATTTTGAAACTTACTTTTTTTTTTGTTAAATTACGTCATGTTTTAATCTAAAATAAGGTTTTGTTAAGTTAGTTAAGTATCAGTATGAATGAATTGTTCCAAAACAGATTTTTAGACTCTTGCTGTTTGTTATGAATTATACGTCCATTTTACCTGTACCTTATTATAACTACATATTTAAATAAAATGCATTTCTATGAATGTGATTTTATTAGGTGTTTTCTCTTGAATAAATCATGTAAATAGTTATTGACACTTTAACCTATGTCGGGAGCAAATTATTGTTTATTTTATTTTTGAATCTCTTGTGCATTTTCGATGGTTCTGCTTCATGTGGATGTTGTACATCGTTTAATAAATTTTCTACTACAATTGCCGAGTTTTTCTTACGTCATAATAATATACTTAGCTAATGCACAGGGTTTTGCATGCAAGCACACGGCTGATGTGCCGCTTCAAAAATACTACCTATTTAACCATGTTATTGCTAAAGCCACTAGAAAAATATAAAATGAATATTTAATACTAGGTATCAATGACGTTGATGATCAATGTATAGAAGAGATCTATGGCGCCGGTCTGAGGTTGCTAAGGTTTGAGTCACTTTCGCAAAGGCCGGTCATCGGATGGGTGACCAAAAAATTATCATCTTGAGCTCTTCCGTGCTTCGAAAGGCATGTAAAGCCGTTGGTCATAGCTGTATTAAAGCAGTCGTTAGCAACCACCAATCCGCACTGGACCTGCGTGGGTGGTTTATGACCGGTTCTCCTTATCCATCCATAGGTAAGGAAGGCACGAGCAGTAGAGACATACAAAATGAGCTGGTCCTTCAAGGGCGGATAAAAAGTATTTATCATATTACTGTAAAATAATTTTAATCAAATAATAAAATAAATTTTTCTCTTTTGCCTTCTCGCGAATAGTGTTATGACTTCCTTCTACCTACATAATGGCCCAACCCTCCATGACGCTGGGTCGTTTCTATCAGTTCTATTTAGTTCTATTTCCAGTATTATATAGTAGTCTTTGGTTTCTATGTCTTCATTAGTACCTACTTGTATAATGGACTTTCGGAATAAAAACGCCTTAGTTGAAATAAATTAAGTACCTACTTTAGGAGATAGACGGTATTGTAGGTGGAGGAGCTAGATGGCGCAGTGGTTAACGCACTCGGTCTGCGAGTATTGAGGTTAAACAACTTTCGCCAAGGCCGGTCATCGGATGGGTGACCAAAAATTTATCATCTCGCGTTCCGTGCTTCGGAAGGCACATAAAGCCGTTGGTCCCGGCTGCATTAGCAGTCGTTAACAACCACCGCACCACACTGGGGCCGCGAGGTGGTTTATAGCCCGTTCTCCCTATCCATCCATAGGGAAGGCTCGTGCCCCAGCTGTGAGGACAAAAACGAGCTGATGATGACGATGTAGGTCGTGTATTAGAGAATCTAGAAGAGGCATGTATACGGGCTTGCGGAATTATAATCTTCAACTGATTGAGTAGGTTGGTTATTGACTCTGTGCATTTGTCTCGAAACTATTCTGTGGCATTTAATTTGTACGTACCTAGTATTTTTATTTCATTTAGATCAATGTGAATAACACAAACTCACTTCTTGGCGGGAAAGTGAAGCGTCATGCCTACGGTTGTGTCTTATTTTCCAAAATTTGTGTTATGTCGAATATTAATATGAAATAATGGTGGATTATTAACCGTTAAGTGTTCGTGAGTGTGCATAAGTGTTGGCAAATGAAACAAAACAGTGCAACGTCACTTTTCAAATTCTCTCAAGAAGCTCGCGTGAGGACTTAGTAAAGCCTCACATCTTTACTGAGATACTCGAGAGGTTGGGGGGTATATCAATTGTCACTTCCCATTTCTAATATCATTCATCATCATCTATGGAAATATTGTTTAATTATGTATTACTTGTACGAAAAATTCCTTTGACACTGGCTAAATGTGCTAATCGCAAGAAGCCATCAACTAAAAAAAAAAAAAAAAACAAACTCATCTGCATCGGGCGCGACAGAAAACCAGCGCTAAGAAGGCCTGGAGCGAAGCATTCTGCTGAGTCTGACCCTTTCAATGTTGCATACATAACAATTATAGTAGTAGTAATAGGATTTTATTATTATTTTTAGTTTTTAGTTATTGTTCTGAGCCCCCTGACCCCCCCCCCCCCCCGCATCCGCTCTTGCCAACACAGGTATCGGCATAGAAAAAATAATATCGGGTTCAATTTCCAGAGAGGAGTACACATACGAGTACATTGTCGATGAAATGCAGTTTGCCAGTTGATAAGTTTGAAGCAAACATTTTGAATTCGAAAATTAATTGAAAAAACAAATCCACTTCACCGTAGGCTTATTTTCACAGGATTTGAGATAAAACCCAAGCGCTTTCCCGTTGTATAGAATAATAGAAAGTACTTAACTTTTAGTTCGAAAACGCGAAATAGTCCGGATTAAAAGAAAAAGTTAACTATTACTATTATTTACTATAATTTACAAATTTCGTTTTTATTGAGGTTTCCTAAGCGATTTTGATTAATTAAAAAAAATATAAAAATAATTAACATATACTTTTTTGAAATGATACGGTCAATGCAATATAGTGCTATGGCTGAGAGCTTAGAGCATTAATGCTCTAAGGCTGAGAGCTAACAATAAAAGAAAAACTGATAACCAGGCTGTATGGGTAAGATTCTTTTGTTTTGTCCCTGACAGGAGAAAAGAAGTTTTGTCTTTGTCTTTGATTGGTTGTTTCTGAACGATTTATTTCTGTCAATTTGACTTAGGATATTTGACAGCTCAGCTGGATCGCTGATATCGCAGGGTAGGGGTGTCCACTTAGATAATACATCGATGTTTCTTTTCGATGCAATACATCGAGCCTACGCATCGATGTTTTGCGATGCATCGGTTAAAAATATCGATGTTTTCTCAACGTTGAGTACTTTTTAACTGTAACTAATAAAACTGACTTTTCATGCAAACCTTCGCTGTTCCAGTTTTTGTTTAAAAAAAATGCATTGTGCAAAAAATAAATCAGAAATTCTACTAAATAATTCCATTTCCCTATTTTCAGTGTTCTCTTGGAAGACTTTGCAAAAACAAAACTTTTTTTTGGCGTTTCCTTTCAGTCTATTTCGTTGCTGATTGACGATTTGTGCCGCTTTAGAAAATAAACGTTTTGATGGAACGGAGGTGCCTACCACAGCCTGCCTAGTCAAATCAAATGTAATTAATATTCTTCTCTGTATCAACTAACCAATAACCATGATGAACGAAGAACGAATACAACCTTTCTTTTTAAATTTCATGACTTGGAACCAAGTCCTTGAGCGGACTTTTAATTTTCTATTGCGCAGTGCTGCCAGTGTAAATTTTTAGATTCCGTTGCCACCGAACACAATGAAAAGTTACTTACACCACTTGAAATTAGTTAATTAACACTGATTCGATGGTATATCAAAATACATTGATACATCGAGTAAATCAATAGTTTTTCAAAACATCGGATCAATGCGATGTATCGTATTGTAAACATCGAATGAATTCGATACATCGATGAATATCGAATATCCCTATCGCAGGGGTTCTTGGCGGGAAAGTGAAGAGTAATGTCTGCGGTTTTGTTTTATTTGCTAAAATTTGTGTTATGTCGAATATTGATGTGAAATAATGGTGGATTATTAACCGTTAAGTGTTCGTGAGTGTGCATGAGTGTTGGCAAATAAAACAAAACAGTGCAACGGCACTTTTCAAATTCTCTCAAGAATTCCGCGTGAGGACTTAGTAAAGCCCCACATCTTTACTGAGATACTTGTGGGGGGGAGTATATCATTTCTCACTTCTCATTTCTATTATCATATCATTAACATCATCCTATATAGTTTATTATTATAGATAGTACTAATGAATTTAAGAAACTAATGACATGGCAGCATGGTTTATGATCTTAGCCGGTTCCTCAGGGAACAAAGTACACTTAAAAAAAAAGCTGATATCGCATTGACATTGACTTATCAAAAACTTGACAGTTTTTTTATTGTGTGTGGACATACGTGCAATTGAGGACGTCGCTTTCATATTTGATTTTTAGTGAATTTGAGGCTTACTTTCACTTATTAGTGAATCTCAGCTAGAAATGATTGCAAAAGTTCCTTAATGAAATTATATCGGCTGCTCTATCAATAGTTTAATCGATGCCATGGCTACGTTGAAATCCGAAATGGCATTCAAAAATTACTGTGTTGTGTTTATAATTTTTGCTCTTGCGATAGTACAAGTTGTTGGTTACGACACCGAACTGTATGAAACATCACCTTGCGATAATAATGTGTGCTTCGAAGCACTCCATGGCGCCCTCGGAGACTGTTCCTGCAACGTTGATACGATTGACTACTTCAACAATGTAAAAATCTTCCCACGTATCCAGAGCCTAGTGAGTAAAGACTATTTTCGCTTCTACAAGGTTAATCTGAAGAAGGAATGCCCATTTTGGGCTGACGATAGTAGATGCGCAATGAAATACTGCCATATAAAAACATGCTCCAAGGAAAACGTTCCTGGTTACGCCAATGGTTACGAGAATGATTACGAAGAGGTTCCGGTGAGGAAGTATTCTAAAGAAGGCCAGTCTGACTGCAGCAGTGACCCTGATCACGATCCAGACTTGGGGTATCTAAACATGACTATCAGTGCAGCCAGCCAGTACGAGATTGCAAAATGGAAAGCTCATGATGATGCTTTAGAGAATTTCTGTGAAAATGATGACAGAGATGCTGATGCAGATTATGTTGATCTCTCACTGAACCCTGAAAGGTATACTGGTTACAAAGGTCCCTCTGCGCACAGGATTTGGAGGAGCATATACCAAGAAAACTGCTTTCGCCCTAAACTCAATCCGTATGAGTCATTCCCTTATGTTTTAAGCTCGGACCTAAGTAATATGTGTTTGGAAAAAAGGGTATTTTATAGAGCAGTATCAGGTATGCACACCAGTATTAACATACATTTGTGTTCTAAATATCTTTTATCTGAAAAAAGTGTTGGATTTGCCGCACCACCAGAAGGAGAATGGGGCCCTAATATTGAAGAGTTCCAAAGACGGTTTGACCCCTCTCAAACATTAGGAGAAGGTCCCAATTGGTTAAAAAACATATATTTCGTTTACTTATTAGAAATGAGAGCTTTAGCCAAAGCTGGACCATACTTGGAGCGTGAAGAGTACTTTACTGGCAATCCTACAGAAGACGAGGAGACTCGAGAAGCGATCCGTAACATGCTCGGTGTGATTTACAGCTTCCCTGACCATTTCAATGAGTCATCAATGTTCAGTGGTGGAGGCCAAGCCGCTACATTGAAAGTGGAGTTCCGTGAACACTTCCGAAACATATCTAGGATTATGGACTGTGTTGGCTGCGACAAATGTAAACTATGGGGCAAGCTGCAGACACAAGGGTTAGGTACAGCTCTGAAAATCTTATTTTCTGGTAGATGGGATGGTCCTGAAAGTGACCCTGACCAGAGCATTCTTCCATTGAGACACAGAGTCCAGCGACTACAGAGAACCGAGATAGTAGCACTGTTTAATGCTTTCGCAAGATTGTCAAATAGCATAAGAGAGTTGGAGAATTTCAGGATATTACTCAGGTGAGATGATACAATGTTGTTTTATAACCTCCTAAGAATAAAAACAAATCTATTGCTGCCAAGAAATCCTACATAATATTAGGTCCTTACCTACGAAATTGACGTTTTGTATGAAGATTTTTTATAAAATTTTATTTTTCATACTAACGTTTTTTTAATTTTCTTAGCATCTAGGTATTTATGTTAACACTATAAAAATTATAGAGTAGTGTGTTTGTTTCATTAGCTAAATATGAAACAAAAAGTCAACTCAGCGAACATAAAAAGTAGTCAATTTAAAAAAATATATTGGAGCGATACAGACACAAAATTAATAATCATTGTTATTACTGAAGCCTAAGTAACATAGTCCTAATTAAAGGTGTATAATAATACTAACAACCGGTTTGTTATTAGAACTTTTAGACCAGACTAGAGTAAGTGACAAAAAAACGTAAATTTCATAGGTAAGGACCTAATATAGGTATTTAACAACTCTCCTGTCCCATGAGTCACATGTGATACGTAACAATTGATTTATCTATTGTTTTAATTTTTGGACAGCGAGGTTGTTAATTAATTTAGTTAAAAACAATTGAGAAATAAGAATTGCCTTGGCAATATAGTTCTGTTTTGTTTGCTGATTTATTGGTGCTAAGCTAATTTGGCTAACATTGTAACTGGTTTGTTCGCTGATTTATTGGTGCTAAGCTAAATTGGCTAACATTGTATAGAAACAAGACATCTCTTTTGTCAGTTTTGTTACTCAAAAAGAAAGAGAAAGTAAAGTTTCTATTTGGCACTATATTAATGATACACATGGCAGATGTTGTCAACAATTGGTTCCTGTTTTCTTTGCAATGTATGTCCATTGTTAGATGCCTGGCGGTGGTAGCAACTCACACATAACTGGTAGTAGAACAATGCTAATGCTTTTTTTCCACTGCTTTCCTTTTTTAACAAAATACCTTTTTCAATTAAAATAAAAACTAAAAAATGGCATCAAAAAGTTTCCTAAAAATACTTATACCTAATAACTAACTTAATTTTACACCTAGCACTGCTTGACCTATTTTATCTCTTTCTTTAAACTTTTTAACTCTATTGAACATTTAAAAATCATAATGCTTGGTCAATAAATAAAACACAACTCACAGAGTTATTTTCTGAGTACTTACTGTAAAATATATACCAACTTATATTGAAAAATAATAAGTAGGTAAGAGTCCTTTTTAAATGTGTATTTTTGAGGAACTCGAAGGCCTACGTAACGGCTTTACCGCGGCGTCTGATAGCGGTCTAGCAAGTAAACCAACTTTTAAATTCAATGTCAAAATGTCTTTATTCAAATAAACTTAATCTAAAAGTATATAGGTAAGCACTTTTGAATCGTCCGAAAAGGTACCTATATTTTTAGTTTTTACCTCACCTACCTACTACCCAATAAGAACGTATTTTAGCTATGGGCGCAAGAAACTGCACAGCAACAACTGCACAGAACAACAATTTAACGAGCTTTGCACAACGCCAGGCCATAAATTGTTTTTCTTGTGTCGGCCGTCAGTTTCGTATAATTAACTCTTCCTCCTGCCCATAGCCGGATTGAAAAGTTGTAAGACAGAGGCACAGAATAAACTAATAGTACAGAGGTAATGCCGGTCCTCTCACGGAGGTTCCGCAGTCACGATTTCTTTCTACGCCCATCACGTCTGTTTACTTCCACCTTGCCCATCATAATAATATATGAAGCAGTATATCGCTATCGTGGCCTCGGTTCTTTGTTGAGAGATCGCAGTCGTAGAACTCACCATTGAGCCATACTGGTGGGTAATGCCCCAAATCTCTCCATGGTGTACATTTGGAAAAGCCTGAACATTTTTACGTACATATAGATGCTAACAAAAAATCTAAAAGACACTAAATGTACCGAGGTATTTTACTAAATTAAAACTAAACAGCTGTCTAAATCTCATGACGAGGAACTTATATTGGTCCACGTCAGAATTTTGGCGGCTTTGTATTGTAGACGTTCATTAGCTACGTCGCGTTCGTCGTAAACAAAGTGTGTATTTCTGCACGTAAATCGACCTTGGTAATCAAACGATTACCTGATTGCGTCTTGCGTAATTATGTTGTAGGCTAAGGCGAGTCAAAAATTTAGGTCATTATTTAGAGATGTTTTATACCTATAATAATAATTAATTTGCCTGATCAAAGCACTTTAAAAAAACTATCATGATAAGCTTAGAATTATTACAGTAATTGTATTACAATTTATCTCAGTAATTATCTTGATTGATGTCGAAACGTTTATGGTTGTGTTTAGGTGCAGGAAGGAAATTACCAATTATTTTTTTATTGTAGGTACCTAAGTATGTAAAGTATGAGCACAATGTTAGTATTTTAACAAAAAGGAGCCGCACCACTTTAAAAATAGTCGCTGCATGTGACGTAGGTAGAGGTACGCGGGACGGGACGTACCTACCTAGACCTAGTGAGTTTATGCTACATCTAATTTCTGATTTCATTTTAGTTTATAGGTAAAACCTACGCGTGTAAAATTACTGATTTAAATTTCACGACCTTTTCCGTGCTCTGTTGTTACTAAAGTGAGTTGTGGCCTGATCTCCCCACGGGCCACGTGCTATGGTCCAAGAGTGGTCGGAACCCAAGTTTACAAGTTGATGATGATGATGACTCATCAGCCTTCACAGCTGTAGACAAACGATCACATGGCATAGTGATGGCATGTATAAAATATTTTAGAATTTTATGTAAAATACTTATCTAACAAAAAAAAATTTACTTAATATATTGCATGAAATTACGGTTTATTGAACATTCGTCAAGCTGAGTAATTGGCAACTGATAACATGTGGGAATACTAAAAGTAGTCAAAGTAGCACTTTCCTTTACGAATCGTTATTGATAAGATGCGGCACGCCTTATGAAGAAAACTTACTCTACTTACGTATTTTATATTGCTATCGTTCACGTCTAAATTGCAACGCCTTATATAAAAAAATATACCTACCTTAAATACATACCGTTCGAGAATTTTCAGCGTCAAAAACTTGTAACCAGTGACTTTGAATAAGAGCCAGAAAAAGCAATCGTAATATCATAGCGTATGCATTAAACACTGGTTCAAAAATCTGAGCCCAGCGTTTATAGGACGTACCTAGTGTACAGACATGATGACGTGTCGCTTAATTTGCAGTTGATTGTTCTTTAACCTTTTAGGTATATACCGTGTAAAGAATCCACGGCGGCGCCAAACAATTAAAATTATATTGTGTCTGTCTGTATTTACTGCAGACGACAGGTTAAAATACTATAATTTGCCTATACACTATCTGCCTTCGCGTCGGTCGCCGGCCGGTCTACGCCATGTGTAAATGAATCGCCAAAAACTAGGTATATATGGTCATAGACAACTGTCTATGACCACACTTGTTGTGACGCTCACCTCAGATGTAAGAAAAGTGATGCAAGCGTAACGAAATGATTTGTTTAATTTTCCACTCACAACTTTCCTCTTAGTCATTTTGAGAGCAATAAGATTAGATCCCCGATCTTATCCGAACCCTCGAAGAATCTAGTAGAGCACGGGGACTAGTGCGTGATGCCGTTCTCTCTTGAAAACCTCTGAAGGTGTTTCGTTTCACACGGTTTCAAAAAGCCCGGTGAAGCTGAAAATGACAAGTGCAATATGTTAGTCAGTGTTGCTTCATCAATATTTATGTCTTTTACTCCATCCTAAAATTCCAAAATATTTGTAAAAAATATTTTTACAAATATTTTTTGCATGTTAGTAGGTACGTAAAATGTTTTAAATTTATCTTGAAATTGAAAAGACGCTAGCATAATTAATTAGTAAGAGCTGTCGCCCGGATTATTCTGAATTATATCGGTCAATTGTTCGCTCAACATATGAAACGGGACCACTTGTAGCGTTGATTGCTTTTTATTTCTGACTTATCAGAATTTAATTTTGTCATGAGAGCGAAAACTTTACGTCAGATTAAGTGGCCATATCGAGTTTTATGGACGCGATAATCAACCTCACCTTACCTTTGTTTGATAACAGTTAATGAATGCAATTTGAAAGTTATATTGTTAGTTATTACAATAGCTCTTACTCATTCGCTTTTTGGAAGAAACTCCATGACGCAGTGGTTATCCCGTTCAGGTGATTTTGCAAGTTAATAAGCATAACATTTGCTATGTATTTACACAACTGTGGGACAGTATAAAGCAATTTCTTATTACTTTTTAATCTTATCTTATCATAAACAACTTTCTTAATGCCGGGATATCGGTTGGGTTACCAAATTAAAGTATCTCGAACTCTCCGTGCTTCAGAAGGCGCGTTAATTTTTAATTTATGCCTTACTTTTATTTACTTTATATCATGCACGCGCATCAGCACATTGCACTAAACATCTTGGTCATATTACTCTTAAGTTATTAATTTATCTACAGCCGTAGCCGCAACAGCACATTGCACTCTCATTTCTTGGTAATTTTACTCTAAGTTTTTATTTCTCCACAGCAACAACATCGCGTTGCACTCTTATTACTTGGTAATTTTACTCTAAGTTGGTAATTGTTGGTAATCTTATATTAAGTGGTCATTTCTTCACAGGAGCAACAGCGCGTTGCACTCTAATTTCTTGGTAATTTTACTCTAAATTGTAATTTCCCTACAGCAGTCACAATGAGAGCCCGAGGAGAAATGCGTTCGGCGTACAAGACAGAACGGTTGGTAACAAACTCACCGTCAAGAAGGAGCAGTGCACATCGGGGGGTTCCAAACCGAGTTTAGGCAGTTAGACAACCAAGTTGTGTCAACATTGTAAAATGGTCATATCTAATACTATGTATACGTTAATAAGCTTTATTTGCTTTACAATAAGAGTCACAAATCATGTATACCTATTATTAGAAGTGACCACAGTCTAGCGTGTATAATCGATAGTATGTTTGAGGTACTAAATACAGTATTGTTAAAATTTGGTTTATTACTGTGTCAGTCTAAGTGTTATCTATTACATATTCTGTGGCCGTTGTGCCATTCGGTATTTTTTGACTAACAATTAATTGATAATAAAAATTAAGTACAGACGCTTGCACATACGAGTAGGTCGATACCTATCCCAAACTATCAAATTTCTTCAATCATCATCATCATCAGCCTATACTAGTCCACTGCTGGACATAGGCCTCTCACGCACACCACCGAGCACCGCGGCTACTCTCATCTAGCTCTTGCCAGCCAATTTCTTCAATAAATAATCAAAATTATATACCTCATACATAAAATTCAAAGTCTCATAGTCATGCATTCAGCCGTCTACGTGTTGTTTTATGACATGTATTTCATATTGACATTTTAATATCGTCTTTGTTTTTAGATTTTAATTTTAATTATCAAGTAACAAAGAAACTTAAAATCTATTTTAGTATTTACTTTGACACAAACTTTGTGTTCGATATACGAGAATGAGCTTGGGGATCGCTTTGCATAAAATATGAGTCAAAGAAATAGGTACATTGTCTCATTCGTCATAGTTCGGTAGAATAACAATAATTTCATAAAAACTGACGATTTCTTCACTCAATGTTGAACCGTATGCCATACGTATAAAGTTAAAGTCTTTGTGGTAGTCTGATTTGCAGGCGTGTTATTATTAGCTGATCAGAATCTTGACAGTTTGTCACTTGTTTGCAACGCTGAAAAATACGAATTGCAGATATATTAGGTCCTTAAATGTAATTGACATTTTGTATGAAGATTTTTATAAAATTTTATTTTTCATATTAACGTAAGTATTTTTAATTTTCTTAGCATCTATTTCTATAAAAATTGTAGAGTAGTGCGTTTGTTTCACTAGCTAAATATAGCAGACATTAAAAAGAAAAAATTCAAGTCCCTTCAAAGCTACAATGAAACAAAAAGACAATTCCGCGAACATAAAAAGTAGTCAATTAAAAAAATATTGGGCGATAAAGACACAAAATTAATAATCATTGTTATTACTAAAGCCTAAGTAACATAGTCCTAATTAAAGGTGAATAATAATATTAACAACCGGTATTGACTTTTAGAACGTTTAGACCTTTTAATAAGTGAGAAAAAAACGTCAATTTCATAGGTAAGGACCTAATATTTATTTTGCATAATATTGTTTCGAAGATGTCCTAAATTGTTATTAAGCATTAATTTAAAATACTCAAAACCTAAATATAAAGCACAGTCTAGGTAAGCATACAATGTGGTTCTCAGATATACTATCGTTTATATACCTACAAATAATATATTTATGTAAATGTTGGAAATCATCACAATATTTAAGTATTGATATCCAGTGAATTGTCGATTTGAGCTTAATTTCAGTAGTTAATTATACCGACTAAGTAAAATTGAACATTGTTCATCTATTGATAGGTTTCTAAACATTATGTAAAAGGTTCATTTCTTCGTTAATTACCATATAGTTCACCATTTTCCTTTCCTGACCTTACGTCGGGATGCAATCGTGGAAATTAAGCAACTTCGCAATGCCAGATCAGCGGGTGGGTGACCAAATGTTGTTATTCTTTCCACGGTGCATCGGTTAAGCCATGAAATTGATAGTTCTGGTTGTCCTTAACACTGTAACCCGCATTAGCCCAGCGTGTTGACTGATTTGTCCATGCGACTGACTGATTTGTCTGGTAATTGGAAAGCTTGAACCCATTTATGGAGCATTAACAGACTTGCGGTGGTGATGTGTTTGTTTAAAATCTCTTCTTTATATTGAACAAAACACGTTGTGTAATGTTTGCCCAGCTGAACATAATATTTACTTGTTTTTATATTATAAACTTTTCGCAAGGCTCTTCGATACGTCATTCTACGATTAAATTGTATAATAATGTTCAATTTTACTCTGTTGCTGTTAGTTTAGCCATAAGATAAATATTAACTATATTTTACATGTGATTTACAGGAATTCATCAGTGAGTTTTAATGAATTTACCAGTAACATCATCATAGGTTGTTAAAGAGAATTAAGATAGTTGTATTGATTTATTTTAAGTCTTGTTCCTATCTTCAACTTAATACTGGTTTTGTAAGTTCGGATTTGAATGAAATTGAAATATATTGCTCCATTTTGTATAATTATAGTTCGGCATTGTACTTTCATGTCGACAAAGATTTTATTATCACGACAATAGCTAGACTGCTCGAGTCCGTTAGAGAGGCGTTGTTTTTATTTGTATAGATTTTTATATAAATTTATGTTTACTTCTTTTTATAGATTTTGTGATTTAGTTTATTAATGTTATATGATTGTCAATGTGTTTAGTGTTTTGTATTGTGACCGATTATTGAGTTATATCCAAAAGCAGTTGGCAACATTCCAAGGTAGCCTGTTAATTTTATCAGAAATTATTATCGGTACAAGCGATTTTATACATGTGTGCATGCATTCAATGATTTGGTACGATAATTCGTATAGAACTATTTTGTCTTCCCGACGTACTTTTAACCCGTTTGAAATTATATTTTTTCATAATGTCACAAAATGTAACATTTAAGATAGGTATTACAAAAAAGGTGTCACAAATTCTTTCCTCTATATGTCTGGTTCCTGTTTAAGTATTTTTTTATTAACGTAAAATTAGGGTCAGTTTCTACACTGTGTAACTAAAATTTAGTATTGAAAATATATATAATGTCGAAGTAAACTATAAAAGACGTGAGGCGCCATTTACTCATTTACTCAATTGTTTTTTTTTATTGTTTAATACTTAATAATATAATATTAAATGTAAACTCCGATGGCAGAATGATAATAAAGCCCAAGTTGCTTTGACTACTAAATTATTGCTGGCTGTACAGTAAGCTTTAAATTGATTGAAAAAACCTCAATAAAAAAAAAACTGATTATTTTTTTCCTATTTTTTTTTACTTTGAAACTGTTCTCTAATTGTATTGTATTAACCACTTATGTTGCTTAGATCACCAATTAATTAAGCAAATTGTACTGTCAGTATAAAATATCTCCTATCTAAGAAAATGGAGTGTCACTATATTTAGCCAAGGTCTCTGTTAAATATTATAGCTCATTATTTTTGTACCTACTCTCCTACTCATGTCAATCATAATTATACAAACTTTTGTTTAAAATACTCAATTTAATTTATTTAAAGAAAATTAACTTCTCTGTTTTTATCGACCCGTTTTTTAGATATAATATGTTTTTAGTTCCTAACAAAAAATATGTATAAGCGCTATATACACAGTAACACAACAAGTAATTCACTGTTTAATATATTTATAAGTATAACCTAAACAAAATCTGTATTGTGGGTAAAGTTCTTAATTTAATCTAAAGTTCTTAATATTATATTCGTGAAACAACGGCACTCGTTGCTGTTGTGTTTCGTCCGGTGAGTGAAAGTACCGGAGGCCCATCCTTCACCCCTCCCCCCTCCCAATTCCTACTCCCTCCTCAAGATCCAACTCCTTCCTTAGGGTTGGCAACGCATCTGCGATAACTTTGGTTTTGCGGGTGTCCATGGGCGGCGGTGATTGCTTTCCATCAGGTGACCCGCCTGCTCGTTTGCCTCCTTTTACCATAAAAAAAAATATATATTTGATGAATTCGAGCGCGAAAAGAGACTTAATGAATTAAAGAGAATAGTAAAAGTTTAAAACGTTTAAGTGAATTTAAACCGTTTCAGGTAGTAAAGAAAATCATAAAAAATAGTTTCGTTATTCCGTTTACATACCTATTTGTTTATCGCAACGCTTATCGAATCGGAAACAAGAAAATAAAATCGGTTTATAATTGACTGTTATCAGTAGCAACTAGCTATTACTTTTGAATCACGTGTATCTGATAAAAGCTCCTTAAGAAGGTGCCAATAAGGGTGATTTTAGCGCTCTTAGCGTCTCTAATGTGACTACCTCTGGAATTATACCGTAGCTTTCATTCAAGTCCAAAAATATCTCAACAGTAGGTATAGGACCCTGTCCCCCTCTATTTTATAACGGTCGCCATGGGATATAAGCTGACAAAAATTTCTTTGCAAAGGTACAAAAGTTTCTTTTACCTTGCAAAAGTGCTTATACAAGATGTTTGGTAATAAATGTATTTTTCGGAACACGGCAGATAGGGTCCCGTGCAAAGAGCTCTAGAAAATTGTGAGCATGCCTAAAAAGCTGAAAAGGAAAATTGCAAAGTGATAACCCTAGGTCCAGCTGGTACGGACGCCTGCACATCAACCTATCCAAAACTGTCAAATTTCTTCAATACATTTTCAACCATATGCCTTACGCATAAAGTTCAAAGTCTATTAAGGAAATTTGACAGTTTGTGGTAGGTTGATGTGCAGGCGCGTGTACATTGTTCTTGGTCAATAACCTCGTAGTAAAAAAAAAACAGAAGTTAGACCATCTATTGCTGTTCGTTTGTCTCGCTAAAACTCGAGAATGGCTGGACCAATTTGGCTAATTTTGATTTTAAAATATTAGTGGAAGTTCAAGGAAGGTTTAAGCGGTGAGAAACATAAATAATAAGTAACGGAAAATACTAAATTTAATTTCCTATTACAAAATTATTTGTTTCTTTTGTTGTCATGGAAACCAAAGAGAATTTAATCACTTGATGGAAACTGTCAAAGCGGTACTACGAAGTCCGCCGGGTCCACTAGTAATAAATAAATTTGAGATTTGATTTGGAAAAGTAAATTTACGAATACGTAAATATGGATTTGGATGATAGGTACACTGTGTTCTTTTTACTTGGTTGCGTGGCTTGTTGCGGGATTATACACCTTTTACCAAACACCCTGTATATTATTGGACTCTACTGTATCTAGATGAAATCCTCAATGAATAGGAGAAGTAATCAATAATATAAGCATTGTTACACTCGATTCAATAGTAACATTGTTTGACGTGATGGTATGAAGAAATTATTGTTAAAATAAGCATGAGTTACTTGAAGGTATTTATGTACAGTCAACTTGTATATTATAAGAGCACTTAGTACTTTGTCAGTAAATTGTTTCATGAAAATTGACAACCAATAATAACACACAGTGACAAAGTTCTAAAACGTTAATTATATTGTTATACACGACTGGCCTTTATCTAATTTATTGATCTCTAGGGATTTTGATAGAATAGAAATTTACTTGTTGTAAATATTAAAAATAACTCTGTGATTATTCGAGGTGTTACCAAACGCCTGTCATGACAAAATTATTTATAAATAGCAATTTTATTAAAATAAATGTTTTACTTTTACTTATTTACTGTGTTTTAATCAGTGTGGCGATGGTTTGGTTAAGGGGTACCTGTTTTTGAGTGAGTGAAGTGTGAAATAACAATTCCTTAATATGTATTTTATTAATAACTAACAGAGTAAAAGTTTTAATCGCTATTAAACGAATACTTCGTTTTGCGATAATTCATATTAATTAATACCATAAAGCATAATACGTATACCTTAAACATGAAAAGGTAGAATAAGCATTTTTATATAACACGTAGGAATAATACTTTTTCAATTCAAAACGCAGACCAAGCTTGACACGTACTGGTGTGGTCATGCTTGTGAGGTTGGACTTATGGCCAAGCTTACCCGCCAATTGATGGTACATTCACTTACAAGTTTGTAACTCTTAATACAATCACATAAGAGCGTCCTTATAATTTACCCAGCCTAGCTTTTGCCCAAGCAAAGACTTCCCCAAAGTTGATTCAATTACTCCGGAATGTATTAAATGAATGAATATATTCATTTATTTATTTAATTAACAGTAATGAGTGCTAACATAAATGTGCTCGTAACTGTACCACGATTTATGCAAATCACGCCTTCATTCATCACTGAAAGTCTAAATAAATTATCATAAATTGTGATAAGAAAAAACTTATGTTTGTGTCATGCATAAACATGCATGAATTACGACTAAACGGTCGTAAAGTAAAACTGAGACGTTTTCAAAAGTCAAATCCAAAATAAGTAATAAAAAAAATGACTGGTCTCTAGTAGAGGTGCCGTTCCTGAATTATGTATTATTATCTATATTTTATAACCGTAGTAATATTATATAACGACGGTTATTGCGAAACTTTTGAATAGGATACGTAAAGAGTTTGCGATAAACCTCGTTTTAACGGTGTAGCTATAATGATGACGCGAAAGTTCAAAAGTTATGTTATTGTGAGTTACATAACAATTCATCAATCAAGTCGCTATAGCATATTAGATGAGTCAAACGGTATTATGATGAAATGAGAATCAAACTTACAGAGCTTTGATAATCAAAGGATGGAAGCGTCGGTACCGGTATGAATAGAAAAATAGATCCCATAGCTAAACCCTGAATGATTGGTCTCGCTGCGCTCGACCGCAGCGAAACCAATCATTTCTCTAAGCTTCATTTAAACATTGACTTTTTTTGGAAAGTGATAAATTTTTTTTTACGCAATCTCCAAAGTATAGGTATCTTAGACCATAGTATACTCGTATGGTATCATCTGCGTACTTTTTAAAGTACCAGTCGTTTCAGCTAAGTTGCATCAGCCGTGGTCAAGGTTGGTCTAAAATGATAAAAAGATTAAAAGCTAACTGACTAAAGTTTTTTAAGGAGTAGGTAGTAGTGAGTTAAATACTTAAATTCTATTAATACATGTTTGGGGGCATACGACAGTTATTCGTTTTACGCGACTTATTGATAAACATTATTTTCATACGAGATAAGGTTTAATATAGTCTCATTGCAAACACATGCAATAAGATAACGCAGTGTAATTAAGGTATTCCCCAGCGTTTTAGGCTTTTACCAATCCATTGATAAGCACACACTTCAATATCTTTTGAATGATTTCAGGATGTTTGAAGATAAGCCGTCGTTTGTGATGTGCGCCATAAAAGTTACATGAAGGTCGGCGCGTATGGGATGTTACAATATATCCTTGGTTCGTATTTGTTTTGCTTGGAAACAATTGTTTAACTTTTTCCGTTGTAAACATTCTAGTCTTTAACCTCCTATGTTTAGAAGTAGTAATCTCCATAAATAGGTTTAGGTAGAGTTTTTTCACATGCTTTTGTGATGTTAATACAAAACAGTTACTCGAAGCAGTGGATCACGAAGATTCCTTGCTTTTTTTAATGAGGATTTTGGAAGCGTATCTTTGAAATGAATCAACTTTTACGGATCTACTCGCGTTTATTTTACACATTACTTACCTATTTAATGTTTATCCTGACGTTTCGAACCCTTTGCAGGATCCGTGGTCACAGGGAGACTATCTTTATTATAATATAACTTTGTGTAAAATATTTACTAGGAAAAACTCTACTTATTCCGTTTTATTACGTTAATTAGATTTATGTCTTCGCCACCTTTTTACAATAAAAATGAGTATTTTTTATGAGTTTATTATAGATAATATTGTCTCTCAACAAAAATATTGAAAATAACTCTCAATATTCGGTTTTGACAGCATTTATTTTAGATATTGTTTTACTTTAGACATTGTTTTGTGGTAACGTAAAGCATTAACATCGTTGTTTTTACCTAAAAAATGCTGTTTGTATTGTACCTGAAAAACACTTCTAAAAATAAAAATGATTTGGCATGCGCTAAGTATATATTGTTTATTTTATGAGGTACAAGTTGATTTACCTTACGACTGTTTTAGCTTGAAATTATGGTAATAGCATCATAAGCTTAGCCAAAGTAACATTAAGAAAACGATAGCGAAGTTCGAAAAGAATAAAATGTAGGTATGAAATTGACATAAACCGCGCTAAATCACGTGGTCAATCTTATGTCAATCCCATACATTTTATTCTTTTCGAACTTCGCTATCGTTTTCTTAATGTTACTTTGGCTACGGCCACAGTGTTCGACAGTAACCAGCTATCGATACTTTTGTCCTATAATCATTAAAAACAAGGGCCAGCAATCAATTAGCAACAATTGAATACAGACCATCAACCAATAGCTGACGTCCAGTAAATGCGATTCTATGTTAATTTTTGGCGACGAAGACTGGTGCTAATACAATAGTTCGGCTTAGGTATTTAAGTTCGTTTAACCGGCTTTTGTAACGCACCAAATTGGTGTATATATAAAATGCGAGACTTATTTTAACTTATTGAGTTTAACTAGTTTTAGGAGCAGACAGAACAGCAACTTTGCCATGCAGCGGGAACAAGGGAAATGGCCGAGTGGCCAGAGGTCAAAAATAATTAAGCTAATTGAGTGTGGCCAGCATACAATAAAAATGTGTAAGCAAAAGGAAACAAATCATAATTCCTTATGTGCAATTTTAATTGTACAAAACACTAACCTCGACTCTTTCAATTTTAACAACTTGAGTGGACGCCCGTCACGCCTCGGTGCGTGATCGATTCATACAACGTTGTAAGACCCCTCGCCCACGGCGACTTTTTGTAGCGATGCAGTAGCGATGCTGTCGTGCGTTCGCATTGATACACTCGTGATGCGGTCGCTAGCTGTTTGCCCTCACCCACATTACCGTGATTTAGTCGCGATGCAAACGGGATGCAGTCGCGATGCAAACGCTCGGTTCTCCACTCACGCGCCACCCTCCCTCCGTTCGCTCCCCGATGTCGTCCGACACGGTCGTGCGTTTGCATCGATACAGTCGCGATGCTGTAGCGCGTAGTAGCGCGTTTGCATTGCGTCTGTAGCGCGTTGCAAATGCGACTAACGCGCGTTAGTAGCGATGCTGTCGTGTGTTTTGTAAACGCGCGACTGCATCGCTACAAAAAGTCGCCGTGGGCGAGGGCCCTAAGAGTCTTTTGGAAATCCTTCTTCGGTGCCCATCACGCCCCTAGGCGTAATTTGTTTTTTTTTTACCTTTTTTAACCCCAATTTTTTATTCTTTAATATTTATAAACATTTAGAGCTAAATAACGCGAGAACGAAAGTGGGCTCCCGGCTTACTTCTTGTATTTTTATGGGCAGTCAAGCTGTTAAACAATTATTGACAGAAACACAATGATGTCCTACTAACATCAGATTAATATTATTACCAATTTCTTTCTTATATACAGCTATAATCATGGTATTGTTGCTGTGATCTGAGTATCCGAATTTTAAACATTGAACATGCAATTGCGGTAAAAAGAGAACGAATCGATGTTTGTTTTTCAAATTACCCGAAAAGGTTTAAAATTTAAAGGTTTTAATAACATTTGGTGCAGAGGTAAATTACGTCTCTGGTTAACTTACAGGTATATTTTAGTTTTATCTCGGGAAAAGAACGCAGTAGCGCGAAGTTAGCTCTTCCTGTCAGACCAAATTTCACGCAGGCGTAACTAATGTTTTTAAGTTTTCGTGTTATTTTTTACGGGTAAGCACATGTCCTTGACATGTCACTGAAGGTGGAGATCCATTCAACCAGGAACATGCCGCCATAACAAGCTTGGTTTTAAATGTACATTTTTTTGTTCATGTAATTATTCAGCTAAAGGAGAATGGGCAATTGGTCTACCTACTCAGCACCAACAAGCCATACATCAATGAACAGGGCATCTGTTATACTTAAATTTTTTGTATGACCGCAAATCTGTAGCTTATGGGGTATTTTTTGTTTTCTCCTTTTCTAAATTCTGCCAGCCCCTAGTACTTTTACGCTAATCGTTATTAGTATCGCTGCAACGCTGGTTTTCTGGAGTAAGAGTTTTAACTGCCTCTGTGGTCTAGTGGCTAAGACCACCGGTTTAGACCCAGAGGTCCCGGGTTCGAATGTTTACAATGTTTGTGTACACGTTAATAAGTATATACAGGGTCTAACAAAATCAATAAGCGAACGTTTAAGTGCGGTATCTATACATCATTCTGAATACAATGACAAAAAATTAGCTCCAGTTTTATAGTGATTTTTCAAAGTTATGTTTTCTAACAAACTAAATCAATTAAAATTATGCACATCATGAAACATGCTGTATCTTTACTAACACGCACGCAACTGACGCAAGCGTCAATAAAAAGATAGTGTACAGATACATGTACATAATTGAAAAACCATTGTATGACATTCATACACACGGCTATCTTTGTGTGCGTGTATTACAGCTGTACGGGTTTGGAAAGGGTGTATTCTTTGGTGAATTATGATAATGTTTTGTTGATTATCTCGGTAACGAGCCTGTAGTTTTGGACCTTTGGTGAGCATACTCAGTGTGATGTATAGATGCTCCCCTTAAACCTTCGCTTATTGATATTGTTAGACCTTATATAAAAAAAAAGATAGTGTTGATTAATTTCGGCGTGTTGGATTGAGCCACGATAGCATAGTTGGTAGTGCACCTGACCCGGCACGGGGCATGGGGTGCGGGTTTGAATCCCGCTCGTGGAGATTTTTAACACTTAGTCTTTTTTTAAATTGTAAATGAAAACAGTTTTCCTGTGGAACACTGGTGGCACTATCCTATCCTACTTCTTGTTGTGCGAGTTGCTGGGCGACAACAACATTGCAACAACATTGTTGTTCCGTAGACGGAACACTGGAGCGTGAGGCTACGCCCCCCGTTCTTGCCAGACGCGATACAAACTCTCGCTTAGAAACCGAAGCCTATGTGACTATGTCCACATTATGTGCAAAGAGGCGTGTGCAGATAACACACAAGGCTGCGCGCCGCTACCGCTAAGGCTGCCAACTTTATTTTTTCTACAAAAAATATTTAAAAAAAGTATTTTAGATTTTATTATTTTTTTGTTTTAAATACATCTTTTACTGTTTCTCGCACAGCTTATAAAACCTGGTGTCGTTTTAATTCAAAAATACCAAATACGTTGAAACCAGTTTTTTTTTGTCCAACAGTAAAAAGTAAGATGTAGTGAAAAACACTTAATACTTTTTTTAACAGTTGGCAACCCTACCCACCGCTTAACTTATATCAGCGTTTAAAAACAAAACATGCGGGCATTGTGTCGTACTCATTATAATAACGTACGTGCTCTTTTAAAGTTTTCAGCGTCGCAATAAGGTCTATTTTCGGCTGTCACCGCGTGGTAGCCACTTTGTTCACGTATTTTTTCGTGTGTGGCTGATTTATCAGGTAATTACCCACAATGATAGGCTTATGTTACATTAGAAATGGTGTCTGTTACAAATGCTGTGAGCGGCGCAGGCGCAATAATCCGAACTGTACATTGTATTGTGATGACAGAGCGAGAATACAGACAGAGAGATAATGACATGACATAGTGACAAAAAACTCGATGAAAAAGAAGCTCGATGGTGTAGTGGTATATAAACGCGCCCGGTTTGTTATTGCTGAAGTTATGCAACTTTCGCAAATGCCGGTCATCGGATGGGTGACTAATATTTGTCATTTCGAGCTTCTACGTGCTTTGGAAGGCACGTAAAGCCGTTGGTCCAGGCTGTATTAGCAGTCAGATGATTTCCTCTTAATGCCTGCTGCTGACTGCTAATATTAGTAGAATAATAGTAATAGTAGTTAGTATTTACTAAGGTCAATTGAATTGAAAAATGTGTATGAAAAGTAAAAGTCCTCCAAAAACTGGACCGATTTTATTACTTTCTTTTCTTTAAAAATTAAAGAAAGACTTTGGTTGTGTCCCTGTTTTGCTTTTTTTTATATGATCTCGTCAAATTTGGTAAACATAGCTGAAAATCTGGGCAATTTTTAAGGTTTTTAAAGGTTCATAATCTTTTTTAATAATTAATTTATAGAAAAAAGAAAACATAGGGACACAGCCCAAGCCTTTCTTTAATATTTTAATGAAAAAAGTAATTAAATCAGTCCAGTTTTGGAGGAGGAATCAGGGGACTACGAAACGTTGATTTTGTCTACTTTTCATTACATATTTTTCAATTCAGTCGACCTTAGTGTTTCCTCTTAACAACCACCAATCCGCACTGGGCCCGCGTGGTGGTTTTAAGGTCCGTTCTCCCCATAGTTTTCATCCATCTAAGCCATATAGTGAAGGCTCGTGCCCCAGTAGTGGAGCATTAAATGTTTCGGTGATGAATGATGATTGATGATTGACGACCTCCTTGGTCGAGTGATTTGTCCACCGGTTTTCATGGTGTCGCCATCTCTGTGGTCCCGGGTTCGATCCCCGGTCGGGTCAATTTAGAAATTATTGATTTTCTAAATTGTCTGGGTGTTTTCTATGTATAATAAGTATGTATTTAAGTATTTTAAGTATGTTTATCCGTTGTCTAGTAACCATTTAACGAGTTTCATAACGAAGCTTCTCTTGGGCTAGATAATTGTGTGAGTGTAGGTTATTTATTTATTTAATATTTATTCATTATCTATCACACTAATGTTATAAATGCGAAAGTTTGTGTGTATGTATGTGTGTATATTTGTTGCTTCTTCACGCTGCAACGGATTGATGGATTTGGATGAAATTCGGCATACAGATAGTTTATAATAATGGATTAAAAAATAGGATACTTTTTATCCCGATACTCCCACGGGAACGGGAACCACGCGGTTGAAACCGCGAGCGGCGCTAGTATTGTTATATTTTTTCACGATTCTTTAAATACCCAATGCTGTAGGTAGTGTTTGGGCCGTATTTCGTTCGGTATCTTGAGAAGCTCGATGGCGCAGCGGCGTGCACGTTCAGGTAGCGATCTTCCTTTTAAGCAACTTGTAATGTTGGGTTACAACATGACTAAACTGAAATATCTCCTTCTCTATAGGTGTAAAGCTTGTTGTAGGTTGGAAAGCTTGTTGAGACGTTGGTCCCCACAGTCCTGGTGGTGAAGATGATAATCGTTAAAACCCACTAACCCGCATTAGACCAGCGTGGTGGTTATGACCCAGTTTCCTTATCTGGAAAGGACGTTAATAAGCTGATAATAATTATGAAAAATCTTCGTAGTTTGAGAAGAGCTCCATGGCGCAGTGGTAAACGCGTTCAGTTTGCGATTGCTGAAGTTAAGCAATCTCGCAAAGGCCGGTCATCGGATGGGTGACCAAACACTCAGTTATCATCCTGAGCTCCTCCGCACTTCCGCGTTGTTCCAGACTGCATTCCACCAATTAGCAATAGGCCCGCGTCACGCTAACCGCGTGGTGGGTGGCTTAGCCATAGGAAAGGCTCCGTGTCTCAGCAGTGCGGATATAAAATAAGCTGATGATGTAATGAGTTATGGCAGAAGGGATATAAGAATGAAACAACACGTTATTTGGGAACGGAATCGTTTATTGAACCCATCTGTGATAGTAGATAATTAAATTATACCGTTACTCTACACATTTTGTACTGTTCAAAGTACCTACCTATTTCAAGTAACTATATCTCTTACGGTCGATCGTATGTACTAACAAATGCACCCAATACCGAGGAATATGATTATTTTGACAATTTTGTTTTCCACCAAATCTGTGCTCCAAAATCATTGGTATTCACCAATTACCAACAATGGTTTCTTTAAATGTTTCAATGAATTTAATGACATACTTACCAAATTTTGTGAGGCCATACAACAATCCACTATTATTATTATTATAGATAATATTAAAATTTTACAAATAACAGGTTTGAAAAAATATTCAAGTATACAATGTTAAATATTGTGGAAATTATATAATCCAAGGGTTTATTTGGAGTAACTAGACGTTACATTAATCATAGATAGATACACTTTCTTGCGTTCGGGTAAATACTCTTTGGAATAGAATTGCTTGTACGTATCAGAGACAAACTAGAATGTCGGTGCGGTAAAAAAGATTCAACTCTTCATTTTTGGACGGATAAAACTATACCAAAGAATAATTTTTGTCACGTTAGCAGAAATAAAACAAATTAATATTAGCTGTCTTAACTGAGGAAGACCCTACTTACAAAATAAACTTAAATCTATTATTATTAGCCTCACAAGTTTCATAAAGTAGACGTTTTATAAATAACGCTGAAACTTTACTTAAAAGTTCTTCAGAGAAGAGCAGTTTTGTTGAATTATTTTTTAATATTAAATTCGAAAAAGAACTCATAGATAAAACAGATTGACATTGTAAAACTGTTTTTGTACCAACCTTAACCTTTTTACCGCCAACAACTTCTATAGAAGTTCGAGATTTTCGTGCCGCCCACGCCAGCACTTCTATAGAAGTTCTTCTTTGTACCTACTTTATTAAAATACATTTATACGTTGGCGTACAGCGGGACATCGCGTGCAGGATAGTTGGGCGGTGAAAAGGTTAATAGCTGCCTATCATGAATTCGATGAAGATAATGTCACAGTAGTAATTATTTAGTGTGACCTTTACCATGGACTAATAATATATCCATGACTTCACCTAGCGGGATTCAATAATCTACTGCTTGCGTTAATATACCTATAAACCATGCCTCCTGAAAATGTTCTTCTTTATTAAAGTGTTTAGTTTGTCGAGATTAATAAGGCTTCATACGAATAGGTACCCCAAAAAATATGTAATTTCCATTCCACAAGAGTATATAACCGAACAAGGAGACGCTAATTACTTCGGATAGACGACGACATCGCCTCTATGATCTTACTCTACGTTTATATTTTAGATATCAATCGAGTCGTCACCTCGATACATTAATAAATAGGTTATAAATCTTCCTTTATTGTCTTCAATCTTTACCATTTCAAACAAGCGGGGATAAAATTATATTCACAAACTTAAATAAAGAAAGTGTCGCAGTGTAACGAGTGGTGGCAATTTTTTGTGTAAATCGCTTTGGTTGCGCCATTTAGTAACTACGTACAATAAAGATCCACGTGAACGATCTCGCAATAGTATCTAAACGTGTCCTAAAGAATATTTAAAAAGTAGGTACAACGAGAAGTGGTTGTCGATCAATGTGACAAATAATGAGGGTAGTCGAACAAACTGGGCGTCATAAGTACTCTATAGCTTTCTCTTATTGTTTTGAGAATATTATGTTTAGATAAAGATAATACAATTTCCAAGTACTTTTGTGTAGACATAACTTGTATAAAAAGTTATCTGTTCTGTTCAGTGTAGGTAGGTACCTATCTTCCATAAGAAATATATAACATCCAATATGCAAACAGAAGTAGGAATAAATTAGTAAATCACCATTTTGTCACAATCATCGACATCTTAACAACTACAGGATCGTTGCCTTAAGAAATAATACAACTTCATGATATGTACCTAAGTATACACAAATGATCGACGCTTCGCAACTGATACAAATTAATAAATAGCATTCAATGACGTCATAATATCTATATACACCTAACATACTTTAGTACCCTTCGATTTAATGGATTCATAATGTTAATCGATTGTTTTAGTTGACTATTCTTCATAATTAATAGTAGTTACTAGCTCGATAAGTAAATCGTAATCAATATTTACATAAGTACCTACGTATTATGAATAAGACTACAGTCGTGCGAAGAATAAGAATCCCCCTTCTTTAGTCTAAATTATGAAAGAGAGAGGGAGAAACGAATCGTCCCATCTCGCACGACTCAGCCGTTACAATAAGTGTACAGACTCTGAAAAAACAGAACTATTTCACACATTAACCAACATCGCTTCGTTCGGTTATAAAGGAATCCATTTAAATGTATATGAAAATAAGTGGGACTTACAGTATATACAAAAATATCACATTACTTCGAGGCCGCAGCTTACATTTACTTAGTCATTAGTTATTTCGTATCATCTAAGTCGTGTGACAAATCGAAGCAAGCTAGACATTGCAGGCAGTTCGAACTGTATTGTTCAACTGACATGATAGGAGGTATTGTGTTAACGCGAACGACTGTCAGTGGCAAGCGCTGAACATCTTCGACATGAATCGGAACTTCGGCAATTTTTGTACAAGCATACTTTTCTTTTCGTTTTTTTACTTCCCAATCTAACGAATCTAGGAGTTGAGGACTAAGCTTTATACAAGCAGGCTAAGACTACGCGACCTAAGCGGGACATCGAAGCTGCAGCCTTCCGGGCCGTGCAGCTGGCAGTGTCGGGCACTGCACAACACCGGTTTCAAACACATGCATTTAGAAACGTCAAAAACTGCATCGTCGTTAAGTTTACTCCATATTCAAGCGCATAATATTGAAGCTGACATGCTTTTAAGCTAATATGACCTGACAGACACGGCGATGCGGGTCCTGTTGAAAACGCTCCATTGTAGTGGCGCCCACCGTGGGGCCCGAACCCACAATCTTGTGATAATTAATTCGAACATCTTGCTTTGTCAACTGCCATACGTGCACTAGGCTGTACAAAAACAATACAGGCTTTCATAGGAACAGCTACAAAACGGCATTGTAGGTACAGAACACATACAGAACTATAGAATTCAGAAATTTGATTGTGAACCTAAACCTAAAATAGAGTCGATTCAATCGTTAGGCTTACGCTACAAGCTACAACGTTCGAGAATGTGAGCCCCTAATCGACAAAACGCTTAACATACTAAACTTTTTAACATGTCACTCGGGCGTCGAAGCGGCACGCCACCGCCATAGAAAAATATAATTTGGCGTTAACGCTAATTTATACAGTCTTTGGTGTCCGGCGAGGATGCTCTGGAGATTTCGTCTAGAAAGTCGAACGTGGAAACGGCGGCGCGCTCCCGGTCCCCGTAGCGGACGAAGAAGCCGTCCCGGCCGAGGATGGAGGGGCGGCGCGCGCGCGGGAACCGCAGCACGCCTAGCCCGCGGCTGCGCAGCGCGGCGGCTGCGACAACAGGCGGGTCACGGGCGCGGGTCACGGGCGGGCCACGCGGGTCACGGGCGGGGCGGGCTACGGCCGCGCGTCTGCGCACACACTCCGCTCAGCCGCGCCACGGACCCGCCTCACAACGCGTGCATACACCGCTCTTTCTTTAATTTTTTTTGTTGATAACTTTGGTATGGATACTTTTACTTTTTACGTATCATCAGCATTTGATTTACCGCTGAGCAAAATATCAACCAAGTAAAAATGATTTATGTTAGCTCGTTTTCAGACGCATTTTAAATTAGTCTTGATTCTGACCTTATAAAAAAAAAAATAAGCGCTGAAGGTCAGCGCTTAGTTTTTTTTTTGTTTAATGTAGTTTAATTTTTTCATTATGAACAAAACAGCAAAATAAATATCGGGCCGTGTGATCTAGGGACTTTCTTTATTTACATAATAAAAATATGAATTAATTAATAATTTGTAATGAAACAACTTTTACGGATCTACCTGACGTGACCCTGCAAAAAGGATAAACATTAATTAAAGTAATGTGTAAATAAAACGCGAGTAGATCCGTAAAACTTGTTTCATTTCAATGTGTATTGTTCGCATAAACTTTAGAAAACAATAATAATTTGTATTTTGAAGTAATTCAGGCTTTTTGATAGATTTTATGGCCTTTCGAGCTGTGGTATTAAAAATTCTTCTATAAATGAGCTTATTTCAATAAAAACGTTTTACTTGTGTATTGTCACTTTCTTACTCGTAAACCAATTGCTGACAATGTAAATATTTAATGATCACACTCAATTTTTTCTAAGTAATTTTAATAAGTACCTACCTAGCTTACTTAATTTAGTAGGTAGGTACATAGTTTAAATGTATGTTTGCTTACAGAGCGGTGTATCTACGTCAACATCTACTCAAGTCATAATGAGGCGAGAGAGTGAGATGGTGCGTGCGAGTGAGAGCGGAAACGTGACGTGACTGTGATGACAGACAATGACATGAACCAAATGCCCACAAACGTGGTTAGAGATATACCGATGCCACCATCATTTTAATGTACTATTAACAAATTTTCTGGATATCCACAATTAGAGCGATTTTTCTGTGCAGGGGTCAGTGGCTATACCCGCCCCTTTTGTTTTTGACAAATTTTCTGGATAACATTAGGAATTTTAAGAAAGAAATTAATTTTTACTTAAGCTTTAACAATGAACTAAAACAATAGGCTTTGACAAATAAAAGGTCGGAAGGTTTACTATTGGTCATTCTATGGTCATCTTCATGGTAGGCGGAGTTAACTACGATCGCCACGTTAACGCGAAAATGTTTTTAACTGGATATCCTTAAAATTTGTCGATCGTACGCCTGCATATATATTCTGTATAACCTACCACAATCTGTCAAATTTCCTCAATAGACTTTGAGCTTTATGACCTATTGATATGATTGAAAATGTATTGAAGAAATTTGAAATTCTGTGTGTTTATAACTTTTGTAAAAAAATTACAATAAAAAAATCCTTTGATGGTTGATAAGAATGTCTTTATCCACGTCTAAAATAGCACACAGAATTAGGTTAGAAGACAGCTTATATTAATTCTTCCATTAATATAGGTAAAAAAAGGCATTATTTCATTACCTGCGCCATAACTTTCAGATTACATTTAAAAGATAATAAATAATAATACAGAAGTTAAAATTTAATTGCAGTAGATATTTAGCTATTAATTTGTGATAGGTATTGGAAAAATCAATTTTAGGTACTAAAGAAATTAATCCATTAACAACAGAAAATACTTTTTAGACACCAAGGGCAAATTAATGAAACAACAATTTTGAGCGAGCGATTATGGCATGATTTTATCTTCGCAATTTAGACAATTAATTTTTATATTTAGTTGTATATTATTTAATTGCATTTAGCATCGTAAGAATAGATATTATCTATAGTTTTGGAGTAAAATCTACAGTACCAATTGAAGCATTAATGTGCTTTACACAGTATTTTTTGATGTGTGTTGACCACATTCTTAACAATAACATAGATGCAGTCAGTAACAAAAATATCTGAACACTTTAGTACCGTGTCATAGTAACATCACCAGTGGTTGACAAGCGCCTGTTCGATACATTACTTGCTTTGACAAAGTAGTAAAGTAATCAGAGTTCAGAGTCGGCAACAAAATTCGCTAAGCACATTATTACTTAATTTTACCGACAAAAACTTGTAAAGCGTTCGACAAGTTCTATGATATATTTAAAAGCTTGTAGTGATATTGTAAGTAGGTAAAAAAGTGTTCATCGATTTGTGTTGCCGACAGTACACTGTACAAACAAGTCCGCCCAAACACCTGCCATTAAAATAAATGGATAAATGGTTAGCTGTAATGAAAAAAAAATGGAGTATGGTATTAATGGTTGATGCGGTCTTATTAGCAGAAAATACAAAATTGTGACTGAAAATTAATTTATCTTCAATCTCACCTTATGCTAGTGACAATAAGGCCGAAGATGGAAGAGCATTTTACCCCGAAACCTTAACTTCTAACTTATGGAAAATAAATAGTTAGGTATCGAAGTGGCGCACCAGAGTGCCAAGTGCGAGTTTCATTCGCCATTCGATCACGTTAAATGAATGAATGAATGAATGAATGAATGAATAAATCAATTTATTTCAACCAACTTGGGCCATTAACACATTTAATATAAAAATACACAAATATTAAAATTAAATCAATTAAATTAAATTACACTTAATAAAATAAAATTAAATACAAATAAATCAAATAAAATTACACGGAGTTAACGAAAACGGGAATTTGTATGGCAAAATGTTAATTCCTTTCGTATGCCGCCAGGAGGCGCTGCGTCAATGTCATACAAAATTTCGTTTTCGTAAATGTAATCGAATGAAAACGGATAGTCAACAAAACTCACACTAGCTAGGCACCCAGTTATCGATACAGTAACCCATAGTACGACACTTGTTGTCGTCGCCAAAAATATTATGGAAGAGTTAAATTGAAATTTCATTGGTTGACTGACAGCTAAGAAGTAGGTGCTCTTTATTCAATTGTTGCTAACGTAAAAAATCTGTTGCTGTCTCCTATTTTCAATATTGGGTCCTTACCTATGAAATTGACGTGTTTTTCTCACTTATTAATAGGTGTATTACTTCTAAAAGTCAATACCGGTTGTTAATATAATACACCTTTAATAAGAACTATGTTACTTGTGCTTCAGTATTGTCAATGATTATTAATTTTGTGTCTTTATCGCCCAATATATTTTTTAAATTGACTACTTTTTTATGTTCGCGGAATTGTCCTTTTGTTTCATTGTAGCTTTGAAAGGACTTGATTTTTTTTCTTTTTAATGTCTGCTATATTTAGCTAGTGAAACAAGTACACTACTCTACAATTCTTAGATGCTAAGAAAATTAAATAAAACGTTAGTATGAAAAATATTTTTTTATAAAAAATCTTTATACAAAACGTCAATTTCATAGGTAAAGACCTAATACTAAGGAAAAAAACTGTCGATCTCTGATTCCATCAAATACTGGTACCACTACCGCAGTAGAAACCATTTTGAAAAACAATCAACAACGACCAATAAACATTCAACTGAACTGAATTTATGTGACAAGAAACTTTCTATACTGGACTTTAAATTGCATTAATGTAGTTCAGTAATCGTTTTTCAAATTGTTTCCTAAATATTTAGAAATCTGTATTTTCCTTAAGTAGGTATAGAAAGTCTTACTGAAATTGTTTTAGATGATATTGTTATCTTAAGAGAACTGCTCATAACCCCGTCGCTTACGTGCATCAGTCCTGGTCTTACCGGTCTTCTGCCTGCGGGAGCGGTGCAGGCGGTGCAGCCGGGAGTACGGCGGCGGCTCGGCCGGCGACGAGCCGCACGACGACGGCGACGAGTCGGACGACGCCAGCATCACGTCTAGCAGGTTCGCGCGCGCCTGGAACACAGATATGGCTCGTTGGGTGGACCTTGGGATACTACCACCAAGGTTAAGGGTACCTTAGCACTGATGGTGAAAGAAGTCCTAATATTAGAGGTTACTTAGCACCTTAACCTTAGCCAAACAAGACTTGTTAGGTGTACCCTTGGAGGAATACTATCACCAATGTTAAGAGTTCCTTGGCATTGGTGTGCTTTATATAAGACTGATTGGGTGTACCCTGGGAGGAATACTATCACCGAGGTTAAGGGTACCTTAGCACTTGTGGACCTTAGCCAAATAAGACTGGTTTGGTGTACCCTGAGAGAGATACTTAGCCATGGTCTACCTTAGCCTTGGTGTTTTTTAGCTTTAGCTCCGTTGTCTTAGCCCTACTTACTATGCCTTAGCTCTGGTGTCAAGCCCTACCATGGCTAAGCCCAAGTGCACTTTAACCCTGCTTTACCTTAGCTCTGGTGTGCCTTACCTCTGGTTTACCTTAGTTCTAGTGTGCCTTAGCCCTGGTATACCTTAGTCCAAGTGTATACTTAACAACTTCCCTGTCCCATGATCTACATGTGATACATAACCATAGAATTCTTTATAGTTTTAGTTTTTGAACAGCGATATTTTGTGGTATAATTTCATATAGATCAGAATGGCGACAGACCTTCCTTTTATTAATTACTGCCGTATTGGGTCGCATTGTTTTGCATTACAAGTCATAGAGGCATAAGAACTAATGCTTCAGGTTCGGAAAAGCATGCGTGATAACCTTCGTGTTGCAAGCGGTTTAGGCTGCTTTGGCTGTTACATCAGGTAGGCCATATGCAAGTATGCCGGCTCAGTATTATATATGAGTAGAGTTGACTGTCAACCTTCACCAGTTGGATAGGAATCCTAAGGAGAACAAAAACCTAAACTAGGCCACACACTGGTCAATAGACTCTACCTTAGGATCGCTGAAGTCGATGTCCCTCTCGACGTGGACCCAGCCGGTGGGCGCCCACAGCGCGCCGTCCTTGTGCGCATGGGACTTCTCCCCACGCTCCTCGGCTTTCGCTTCACCCGGAGTCGTTGATTCGCTTTGACGGATCATCCTGGAAATTAGGTATATAAGGTTTCAAAGTCCGGATAACTTATCTATCATATTTGTATCAAAATACATGAGAAAAACTATCAATAGTCCAACCAGTCATGTTAAGAAGTGGTGAACGTAGCCTTTTAACTTGTATAATCACAATAACGGGTCAATAATGCAGATCAACAGAAACAGCGTAATGTAGATAAACTTGGGTAAAAATCTCACCTATTCAGTTCTTCAATGACATCCTTTGATGTGGCGGCTTCATGAAAACTAAGCGTGTGCTCCTGCTTAACAATAATCGGCTCAGCAAACGGTGCGGGCGTCGCTGAAGGCTTACTCTTCTCCGCCACAGGGATCTTGGACCTGGTTCTGCTCGGAGATGACGGGGGTCTCTTCCCACCCATCAGCGTAGGAATCCGGCTCTTGTCATTCCGCGGCTTGATCTCTTTAAAAATCACTTCATTCTTATTACTTACTATCACAGTTTCAGCAGTAGAAGTGCTTGTCGTATTCGATTCAGTCATTTGTGGGGAGCTGGTTTCTGGCGAAGAGCCTTCCTCCTCCTCCGGGACGGTAACTAAAGCTCCTGTACTGCGTCTGCAAGCACTTAACACTTCTTCGACGAAAGAAGTCTCCGGTTCTAGGCTAGTGAACGAGAAACTGGCTGACTTTATCATACAGATCTCCGCTCTGTCAGTTTCTCTATCGCTCACAGGTTTATTCAACTTAATGTTCACTGTATTCTCCTTCAACGCTGACTGGCCTAGGTTTCGACTAGATTCTATATCACTTTTCTCGATTACTTGAGCTAAGGCCGGCTCCTCTTCCGCCGTATTTATAACGTCGATGCTCTTATTTATTTCATTCTTTCTTTGAACTTTGAGAAGGTGGTGTTCATCTATTTCGTTTTCTGCGTTTTCTGTTTGTGAGAATTCATTGAAGTAGCCTTCTGACTCCGCGTAAGGGTCTTCTCGCTCGATAAATCTTGGGGTCGATCTTGGCTCGGAAACGTTATCACAATATGGGACCCTAGGATGTTCGCCAAGAATAACATCACAGGAGTCGTTCTCGGAGAAACTGCCAAAAGAGTCGGGCCTCTGCCTGTCCTCGGATACTTCGCTGCGTGGGCCGACTGAGTCGTCATCGAAGTCCGCCGCTGCGTAAGGCGGCGGCAGCTCTCTTATCTCCGACACTGGCCGTGACGACATTGAGTCTGTCTCTTCTCTATCCCGACAGTATTTTTGTTGTTCTGCTATAAAGTGAAGCACGTTTTGAAGCGCTAGCTCACGATCCTGCAGCGCCACCGCCTGCACTTCGTGTACCCTTAAATGGCTACTGACATCCGGTGCAGGCAAACCTCGTGAAGAATTCGATGCTAGGCTTTTAGTGCTCTCATACTTTACGAGGCGATAAAAATCACGTGTGAAATCGAGACCCACGTTCGCACAGTCGCCGTCCTCGCTCAAAGCCGTGCTCGACCTCTTGTCGGGCGCGTCGGAAGTGCTCGACCAAGATCCGCCGGGTGAATGTGTTCCGCCACACTCCCATCTTTTATCCGTACTATCCGGGTCATCTCCTATTCTGCATTCATCAATTTCTATAGTAGCAAATCCACAGTCATTCCACAAACAGTCCCCGACATCTTCCTCTAGCTCCAACGCGTCATCCTCCCGTATGCTCGGCAACGTCGACAAAGAAATCTGACCAGGTGTCGTTATTTCAGCGAACGGAGATTGCCTATCTCTGAGATCTTCGCAAGACAACGAAAGGCTCCAGTCTTCTAGTTCAGCTCTATCATACTCTAGGTCCGCTATGTCTCTATGTCGCTGTTGGAGCGCTGATCTAGCATCGTCTAACTCCAGCCAATGTTGTACATAATCGGCGTCGTATACCGAGCAATCAGCTCTCTCATCGACCGTGCTGCCCCAGGAAACTCTTTCTGAGCTGGTCGTTGATGCGATAGCTGGTCGTCTCAACGGTCTTTCGGGCGCCGGTTTTATATCTAACACTAAAACTCCGGAGCTCGGAGTGGGACTATCTAGACAACTGGTCGGGCAGGTTGTTCCGGCGAGTAGTTTCAAGCAGAGATGTGAGTCTGAGAAACTTCTGACGACATGTTGGAAGGGTAGGACGGGGCGGGAAGGTGGGTAGCTGCCTCGGACGCCGGCGAAGGCGACTCCTATAGGGAAGTAGATGTAGTCGGCGTCGAGGCGGCGCCGCTCGCGGGGGTTGATGGAGACGATAGTCTGGTTGTCGGTTTCGTCGGAGGCCTCGTTGAGGTCCGGCAGCGCGCGGTCGGCCGCGTGGTCGCTCTGCCGCGACGCGTCGGCCTGCACGTCGCTCGACATGGTGGAGTAGCCCTCGTCCTTGGCCCCGCTCTCTGGAGACTCTACAGCTTCACACGCTTCGCCGTTGTCTTCCTCTGTATGTTTCTCTCCACATATACCTGGAATAAGAGATACAACATTTTCGTTGTTTACATTGGTTTTATGCACATTTAAACATTGCCTTAATACTTTTTGTATATTAAGAATAGATTGTATGAGGGAAAGTTGCTCATAAAGTAATTTTTAAAAGTTCTTATTTTTATAATGTAAGTATGATTTTCGAACAGGCTAAAATTTTAGGTTACATTTGAAATTGCAAGTTTTCCTGCGGGTTTTTCAGAGTTGTTACCAATTATCATGGCAGTACGATAGCTCACCGAAAGTACTTATGTTGTTCCGCTATAAAGTGCAGCAACTGAACTCACCAGTGATGGAAGCGGTGCAGGGCTGGGGCATATTGAGGCTCAGGGTGTCGGGGCGTGCGGGCGGCACCCACAGCGTCGGGTCCACCGCCGACAACGCGCGCGCCAGGTTCGCGGGCGTCACCTCAAGACCCTGAAGAGAGGTCAACCAGTACTGACGTTAAGCATGCTATTTACAAATCACGTAAGGATTCCTGACGGTGACCTGGTTAGTTGGAAAATGCAGTGGAAATGTTTTTCAATACTTTTCTGCATTATCATATTTGGAATTTTAGTTAGGTACTAGGGATGCCGCATGTACTGAATGTAAGCGGCACCAACCCTTATATCTTCAAGCTTAGAAGATGAATGCTTTGGAGGTTTCTAAAAGGTGTCTACCCCCTATGTGGACAGTATTTTGTAACTTACTTGATTCTTCAGAGCTCTTTAAGCTAGATCGAAGCTTACAGGTGCTTCATTGGCTAGTCTAAAGCCTCGACTTGTTTTTCCGTTTCGTAGAGTAAATTTTGTTGTAAATTAATCAGTGCACTTTTCTCGACTAGTCGATGATAATTTTCAGTCCTTTGAACTAAAGATATATTATGTTAATTTTAAAGAACGGAGGAGTTGTTGAATACCTTGAGCTCAGTCCAGATGTCTGCGAGGATCTGGTGGCGGCGCTTGTCGTCGTGGTTGAGGGGGTGCGGCTGCGGGGTGGGCGGCGCGGGCGGCGGCGAGTCCCGGAACGAAACCAGCGACCCGCACGAACCCACGTCGATCAGGTGTACTGGATAGGAGAAAGAGTGATCAAGAAGTTGGTATGGCAGTAGCCAAGCGATGACGTCTGATCTGACTTAAGTTTTATTTATAAATAGCTTGTAAGTTTGTTTTGACGACCTTAGCTCATTGTTAAAAGTCATGCATTTTTGCTACGACTGTTAAAGTTATTAGTGCAGCTACCAGTACCAGGAATGCACGTTACATTGCGAATTGATTTATTTCGTTAACAAACCACATGTTTACAATGGTGTGGTGACGTTCCTGCTAAGTACGATGATACCTGTATCAGGGCGTCACCGCTCTTCCAATTTGTCTTACAGGTATGTGAATGTAAATACATTAGTTAAGAGGTTGGCAGCTGCTTATGAAGATTGCAGTCAACCAAGCTATGTCAGAGGCCATAATAGGCAGCAGAAAACCAGGTTAACCTCGCGTTAGACCCTCGGATAACCTTTGTAATATCCTTAACCCAGTTGTTACTGAAACTATTTTTGATCTCAGATTATTACGACATTTTCAAATATTAATAAGTACATATGTATGGGACAAAATTAAAAAAAAAATATAGCGATCCTGGAAAAGCTGGAAAATGGTGATCGTTATAACGATCAGTAGTAATACAAAAAAAATGTAAACTAACATTACATTTTTTGATCGTTATAACGATCGGTAGTAACAACTGGGTTTAAGGTTACCCTCTCAAGGCGTATATTGGCCAGTTCAGTACCTTAAGCTAGCACGCGGCATCAGCAAACCTCTTAGGGAGGCCACTAGGCCCGAGGCAGAGGTCACAGTTACCGCACGAGGCCGACTCAGCGCCCATTTCTGCCTCGAGCTAGCGCTAGCACCAGCAGGCCTTACCTTGGAGGTCGCGTGGCGTGTGCGGCGTGAGCGGCGTGGCGGGCGAGGGCCGGGGCAGCGGCCGCAGCTGCCGCACGAGCAGCGAGCTCAGTGCCCGGTTCTGTGCCTCGAGCTCGCGGACCCGTGCGCGTGCGCATCCCAACTCCTCTCGGACGCTCTGTAATAACAAGAGGGAATTGGTTATTTTGGAGTCTTTAAATATAGTAGGTACAGTATTTTTCACACGAATCTTGGATTTGTCACTATAATAGTTTAAACTAATTATATATCTTTGGACTTGAACAATGTTAACAATATAAATAATGAAACGCCGAAACCTAGGGTAATATTTACTGGATATTGCAGGCAGGCTTTGCATCTCCCAATTAATAGATAATTAGAAAGAATTATAGTAAACTAGCAGAACCGACAGACGTTGTCTTGTCTAAGTTTTTATAAATAAGTGCCACGAATAAACAAACTTGTGACTGACACTGAGAACATGTTAAGTCATGTCTCGGATTGGGGCCGACTTAAACTAGTCCATTTTAACCCTTTCAAAACACAAGTTTGCGTGTTTACCGCTAAAAAACATCCCTTCGTCGTATCTCTAAACTTTGAAGGAGCTCCAAGGGGATACCAAACCGACCATTGGTATCCTTGGCGTCGATGTTTCGAGTGATGTTCAGTTTCGCGGTCATTTGGAAGGTAAAGCTAAATTAGCTTCGAAAAAGCTGGGTGTGCTCAATAGAGCGGGACAGTATTTCACGCCGACCCATCGCTTACAACTTTACAAAGCACAGGTCAGGCCTCATATGGAATACTGTTCCCATCTTTGGGCTGGAGCGCCCCAGTACCAACTCCTCCCATTTGACCGCATTCAACACAGAGCTGCTCGAATTGTCGACGACGTGGTAACCTCTGGTCGGCTCGATCCACTGGCCCTTCGGAGAGACGTTGCGTCTCTCTGTATATTTTATCGCCTTTATCATGGGGAGTGCTCTGAGGAATTGTTCGGTTTGATCCCTGCCGCTGATTTCCTTCATCGCACTACACGCAATCGACTGTCTTTCCATCCACGCCATCTATCAAGATGTGTCTGATGATGATGATGATGATGATGATGTCTGTGCGTTTCTCACGTAATTTTTTACCACGAACTACAGTGCTGTGGAACCAGCTCTCAGCGGCGGTATTTCCGGACCAATACGACTTAGGGATCTTCAAGAAGCGAGCCTATTCCTTCCTAAAGGCCGGCAACGCATCTGTGGTTCCTTTGGTTTTGCCATCAGGTGACCGCCTGCTCGTTTGCCTCCTTCTAATATAAAAAAACGAATATCTATTAAAAGTAATCCAAAGTGGCGATTCCCATACAAAATTACCAATTTTTTATTTTTCTATATCTTAGCTGTATTTTGAGTATTCCCTTGTTTTTTTTAAATGATCCTTGTAAACGAAGAAAAGAAAAGAAAATATTGAAAACGGTCAAGCCGTTTTTGAGTTTTAGAGAGACTAAAGGAAAGCAATTGATTTTTATTTACCCACTTATAGTTTTTTATTTTTATTTACATTGGTTTACATACAAATGTGATCAGAACTGCCAACAGAATTATACCATTTCATAAAATAACAAAAGTAAAAAAAAATAACGACCTGCTAATTTATCATTATCACTGCGGGTGGGTCTGCAGCATTCAGTAATGCATTACTAATTCTGGTTTTACCGCCCATAAAAATCAATACGCCCTACCCATATTGAATGACTAATCCCCGTTGCAAGCTACGAAAATTATTTGAAATTATCTTGTTGGAAACCTGCATTTACAATTAAAGGCGAAAACTTTCGAGTTTCAAGTTTCGGGGTTAAATCACCGTAAAAGTTGTATTGCGAATCCTTTCCTCGTCAGTTGCCTTGAAAATAAATGTATATATTAATTATGCTTCATTAGTTTAATTAAATTCAAGTAATTGACGGACGGTAATTACAAGGGGAGATGGAAAATAAGAGATAGGGGATGGCAAGGATTTGCTTTCAATGTTGCCAAGTTTAGACGTTTCCGAAGTTAGAGCGAATATACCCGCGTTTTGGGACAACTCAGATGTTTATTAGGAGATATCAAAACTGGTACTCTCGACTTTCTAATTTAATTATGAGTAAACAAAATTAATGGAGATCGCATAATTTTCGCATATTTGTTGAAGTTAGGGCAGTTTAAGTAAGCACTTAGTAAGTTAAGTTTATTAAAATTGTCGGGAAATTGAATTTCTTTACAACAAGTTTATTATCTTAAAGAGATTTGAGTTGAGGAGTTCTTAATTACAATGAGGGTTGATGAGGATGTCTCGTCCTCATATTGCAGAAGTTCCTTATTTATGTAATATTCCGCATCGCCCACTTCCCGATAAATGAGGTTTAGAAAATCATCATTTACTTTCACGGGCTCATTTCTAGGCCTCATATTAACTGCAATACAGCAGTTTTGCCAAATTGTAATTACAAAAGTAAGTTTTTCTTTTCTTTTTACACCAACAGACAGATTTTTGCCCTGAAATAGCTTTTCGTTAATTATATTAAAGAAAAGAGAATACCCATTTATGGAACTGTTTTATGGTTGATAGAATCAAAGATACTTACATTGAATTTTGAAGAGCGGTACGCCATGTCAATAGGTTTATAGTTAAATAATTTTACGAGTTACGTGACTGGTTTATTTGATGGAATAGTTTTAAAGCTTACATTTATAATCTCCTTGTTGTTATGTACGACTATTATCTATTATTTGTTTTAGAAATACTACAGAATCTGCCCGCTCTTCTCTGACTTTCATTTCAAAGTTATTGTCAAAAAACTGTTTTTGGCCGCCATTTTTCCAATATGGCGGCGCGAGCGGCAAAGATACGAGGTGGCAAAGTGAAAATTCGAAATAGCACGTCAAAATCTATAAAATCACCAATTTTCAAAACTTCCGGAAAACTTTCCAGGTAGAACCAAATGACTGTCTGCCCGAAAATTTCTCTAAAGCTTCTTGTTTCTCTTCCATAATCCTTCATCCCATAATCATTTTCATATTTCTCCTCATAAACATATTTTACAATTGCCTTAAACCGTTCTTCCATTTTCTCATTTCCATTTTAGACCATCATGATTGAATATGCATAACATTAGCCACTTCGGTTTAAAATTCTCATCATTGCGGATGTTACGGCATCCACTTACTTGATTGAAATGGTGCTACGGAAGTATTTTAAAGCAATTAACGTCACCAAAAGCATTATGTTTGATGGATGCGCTACGATTCCACCGCAAACGCGACCCTTCAAAGTTGACTCGTGAGTTTTCACGTCATAACCACCCATATGTGTCTCGAGAAATTAGCTGACGACGTAATTATAGACGCTGTGGGGAGTGTCAGACGCGACGAGAGAACATAGCGGGATAGATTATTGGATCATTGTTTTTGTTGACGAAAAAACTACGATGTTAACAATGAAATAGCGATGTAGGTACCTATACTCAATTTCAGAACGTTAAAAAAAGTATGCATATTATGAAGCAGCCTATAGACGTCCTACTTCTGGGTTCAGGCCTTTCGAAATGAAAAATAGCACGAAACTGAGGTCATCATAACTCACTACGCTGTCCCAATGCGGGTTGGTATTGGTAGCCATCTTCCGATAACAACCTGAACCAACTGTTTGACGTGTTTATCGAAGCGCTGAGGAACTCGAGATATTTTAATTTGATCATCAATTAGGCAACGCGGTATCCCGAAAGTTGCTGAGCTTGCAAATTGCAACCTGAAAGCGAAACTACTTGTAAATAAAATGTAAAAACCGTCGCAAACCCAACAGATGTTTCATTTCCGTGCACAATCAAAACGCACTCGTCGAAAGCAGGCACCATCTTTATCTGAAAAGTTGGCGCCAAAACTAAAACAACATCGCCACCGCGCTCGACTAGATTTAAAGCAAACTGTCGCGTTATCAGCCAGATTACGCCCAGATTATAGTGGTCCTGAGCTCCGTTGAAATTATTACGGTGCGAGAACGCCGAAGTGTCCCATTTTGTGCGATTTATGTGCGAATGTAGCACCACATAATCCGCGGGCGCTGTAACGGGACGACTATAATTATGAGAAAACAATTTCCTGGATGCATCTTAATGCCTTCACCGGATTAAAGGATTTCAATATTTTTAATGTAGGTATTTTAACGGCAATTTTCAGTACAGCTTTGTTATGGCTTCTTATTATGATCTAGAATTAGTTAAAAATTTACTTGTTTCATATAATAGTGATTGTCAAAATATAAACCGACTTTGGATTAGATCAAAATAATGCTACGCCAAGAATACATCCCATAACTTAACGCCTACTACAAACGTCTTTGTTGAAAAAGCACCAAGTGAGCTTCCACAAAAGTGTACGCCCTATATCGTCGAGTTCGCGCTCGTACTCGCCGGCGGCGCGGCATCCAGCCCCATCGGCAGCGCTGCAAGCTGCCTCATTCACAGTGGGAACCGAGTCCCGGCCGCACTGTCAGTTGGTTGGTTGCTATGGTAACTAGCGGTAGCTATGCTACCTTCTGCGACAGCAGCGCAAGCACCACCTGCTAAGCGACATCGTCAAGATTGCGCTTGTGCTCGCCAGGGCGCCAAGCCTCGCCGCCAGCGCTGTAAGTTAGTCCGTTGCTATAGTAACCAGCGGCGTACCTTCTGCGACAGGAGCGCCCGCACCACCTGCTGCGCGACATCGTCGAGTTTGCGCTCGTGCTCGCCGGCGCCGAGCCCCGCCGATAGATCTGTGAGTTGGCCCCGGAGACGCTCGTTTTCAGCGCTAAGCGCGGTCAGCTGGCTTTGATAGTGCGCCGCGGATGCCTGAAAAGAAAGTTTCCTTTCAAGTTATCGCACTAAAGTAATTCAATACAAATATCATTTTATGTTTTTGTAAATTACCTACCGTATTTAAGAAAAAATCGTAATTGCAGAATGATTCACGGCTAATTACGGTTTTTTTTCCTTTGCTTTTCATTAGTGCTAAGGCATAAAAATGTTTAGAATATTATAATAAGTAAAGAAGTCTAATATAAAAACACGCACCGCACACAAGTTTGTTACTAATATTTGAAGAGCCACTCCCGCCACGTCAACAGCATCGCAGTTAAAAAAACCTTACATACTTAAAAAAGCTCTGGAAAGGGCCTATCATTCGCACTCTTAATTAAGCGGCAGCTCACAGTCAACGCGAAAGATAAATAAACCAAAATAACTTGACCCACTCCACCCCCGTATCACGCATAATTCCATACAGCGGAAGAAGTAATGGTTACAAAGTTAGGGGTCTTTTGAAAATTGATGATGATGAATGTTATTTTCAGATGAAACAAACGGTTTTGAGTCTTATCGCTTTTGCCCAGAGCTTTTTCGTGTGAAATTTCCGAGAAGTTTTCATTAGTAGGTGGTGAGGGCGCGGCACAATAGGACTGTTTGTCCGTCTGTCTGTCTGGAACAACACTCGGTTGATAGGGCGTCAAAGGGTTGCCCTCGCGGCCGCACTGCGTTAAATTTTGACAGAGCCTTTGTCCACCTACCGTCATATTCACGTTTGAAAGACTGAGGCGTGAATGCGTTTCGATAAAAGTGTACTGTGAAACTCTGAATTAATTTTATAAAAACAAGTGAAAGGGGTTTGAGCTTTTGGAAAGCTTTCATTCACTTTTAAATGTACATTCGAAAGGAGCTATCCGTTTGGCTTCTGATTTATCAAAATAAATTCAACTAATCTCAAATTATACGCTATTCTTAGTCTATTTAGGTGAATGAGACTAAATAAATATCTGCAGATTTGGCTATCGTTTTTTAAAGAAAAATATTGTTACATTTGTTTGAATGACAGCGTTCTTAGTATAATTCGCGTTTTTAGTTTTAAGCGTTAAACACAAAAATAAGTAGAAAAGGAAGTAGGTACCGTAATTCCATGAATGTTCGATATTTCTATTATTACATACAACGAATGACTTGCACAAAGAAGGAGAAGAGAAGTCAATCTCATCTCCTATTACGTAGATATCATAGAATTGATTCCATTATTATCTACTTAATGTACATCAAGCAAATATTGCGGCTGCATATATGCAAAATAGGCGACCCATTGGAAATTTACGTGGCGGGATCTTGATTTTTCCCAACAATTACAAAACATATGAAAGTGATATTTAATGACATGATTTTTCATTTAATTGACTTCATTTGCTAGTTGCAGAAACACGATTTGTTAACTTTTATAACAGAGAAAAAAATATTAAAGTGACCTCTTTTAAAACAGATTTGCATTTTACAAGCAAACCAGACCGATTTAAGCATCTAAATTTTCTTAGTAGATTAGTCTTAACACATACTTCAATATGCTAGTGCATTTTTTAAAACTTATTCTTAGTTTTAATTGGAAAGAAAAAAAACAGTTTTTCTTATGGTACAACAGGGCGCAAACGCTCCGTATTAGATTAATTGTTTAGCGATGCGTCGCCTTAACAAACAATTTAAAACAGCCTTCTTACCGTTCAGCTACGCATTTTAGGTGAGAAATCATAGTATTTTTTTGTAAAATACGCACGTCGTCCCATTTGTTAATGACCGCAATCGTTGTTGATAATGAAAAATCAATTTACGAAGTAAACCTTGTGGTGACAAGCAAAAATCAGTTTCTTTTTTCACTCGCCTCAACAAAAACAGCTTTTACCCCAAACCCTGAAAACGATCGCTGTTCCCTGTCAATTAATTAAAAACATGTTGTTTATTTACACAAACGTTTTTAATTAACTTGTTTGCGATTGAAGTGGCGCATTCGCGAGATGTTGGCACCGCGTAAACAATAATTATGAATGAGGAACAACGCAGCCATTCAGCCATTTTGCCCTTCCGCGTCACCGGTTGATTTAGTTAATATAATTTATGTTTCTAATTGGCATTGGGACCGCAGATGTTTTTATGGAGCCAATCAATTCGTACAATTGGTTTCACATCAAACGGAAGACTTGTGGCATCCGTCTTGAGTGGGAAACTGTCTTGCGTCGCGTCTCGATGTTGACAGGTTTTCCATAACATTTTAGAAAGCGGTATTTAAATATTAGGTCCTTACCTATGAAATTGACGTTTTGTATGAAGATTTTTTTATAAAATTGTATTTTTCATACTAACGTTTTTTTAATTTTCTTAGCATCTATTTATGTTACAACTATAAAAATTGTAGAGTAGTGTGTTTGTTTCACTAGCTAAATATAACAGACATTAAAAATAAAAAAAATCAAGTCCCTTTAAAGCTACAATAAAACAAAAAGACAATTCCGCGAACATAAAAAGTAGTAAATTAAAAAAAAAAATTGAGTGATAAAGACACAAAATAAATAATCATTGTTATTACTGAAGCCTAAGTAACATAGGCCTAATTAAAGGTGTATAATAATATTAACAACCGGTATTGACTTTCAGAACTTTTAGACCTTTTAATGAATGAGAAAAAAACGTCAATTTCATAGATAAGAACCTAATAATAAAATTATTGTTTTTACAAGATAAAATTTTACTAATTTTAATTTTAATGAGCTACCGAGCTCAGCGGTCATAGCATTGGACCGGCTATCCAAAGGTCGTGGGTTCCATTCCCATTCGATCTTCCTGAGGCTGGTTGATTTTTTTCTAGTAAAATTTTATCTTGTAACTACACTGGCCTGCAAAACTAAGTACTACACTTTTAATATATTTTTTTCTAAACTAAAGAAGTTAGAGATTTTTAAATAAAAAACATTTTGCAGCAATTTTTATCAGCTTTCTTTGAAACTAAAGTAAATTATACATTAGTAACATTTTTCCTTTTTGTTTCGAAAGTATATCTTGTGTACTTAAAAAGTTATTGCAATTTTAAAAGTGTGATACTTAATTTTGCAGGCCAGTGTATATTAGCATTGTGAATGCCAAATTCAAAATAATATTATTGTTGTTTTTTTTTTAATTTGGAAAGGACTGACTAAAGACATGATTTTTCATACAGGACTTGCTGCCATACTTAGAGATGATGATGTTTTGTTAACTTAGATCTTTTATTTTGTTTTTTTACATGTTGTGGTTGTCTTCTATATTTTTTGTGTTTATTTGTAATGGAAAGTGTCCTGCTATGATAGGGCATTTTCCAATATTTTTGACGCTTACAGCGGGAGAAAAGAGCTGGACACTTGCTGAGTTTCTTGCCGGTTCTTCTCAGTACAAGATCTGCCGCCCAGAGTAGACATACGAACCGATGGCATAGTGACATTCACAAGAGCTACTTGTAGCCTAAACTGAATAAATGATTTTGAATTTGTTTTTTTTTTAATTTTAGAGACATCAAATTACATGAATAATAAATACTAATTAAGTAACTACATAAAATATTTAATTTCAAATTCGGTGACACCGAACTTAACAACCCATCGGAGCAAGCAATATTAAAATGGAAGCTAGGACCTATCCTTATTAATTAGAATTGATGTATTGCAAAAAAAAGAGTTAGTATTTGTAACAGGGTGTCCCTTTTACTAAAAGCCCTGTAGTAAGTCCGAAAGGTCAGCTTAAAACCAAATAAAAAACAAACACGAATAGATCCGTATATACTGCTTCTAACTTGTAGTGTTACTAACTGAAAAAATCAATCCCTAAGTTCTCGTAGACATGATACAGAATAAATTAACATCTAAACACCGAAACGCGCTTCCTCACTAGATTAATGACGTCCAATCGCAATTCTCAATTGGATCGTGTAAGAAAATAGTCATTGTTTCGTACACGACAACACTGCCCTTTCAGCGGGCTGATTACATTGCCGCAATAACTAGAATTAAATGCGGTTACACCATTAATCATGGCTTCCAGACATCATTAGCTTTGTTCGGTCACGTTCGGTCACGCGTCGCGAGTTAGGGTGTAGTGATGTATCGGATATTTTTTCGGATATTTGGCGGTTGGAAAAACGAACAATGTCTTTGTGTGCGGTGCCGACCCGGAGGGTGTATCGGTTTTAATTGCAATTATTTCGAAGTTACGTTTGTGCTGTGTTGCAAGTTTGTTATGTAACATGTTATGTGGTTTATGTACGATGCTCTCTTTGAAGTGTGGATTACCACACTTCAGCTTTATTAGAATATAGAAATGGTCTAACTAAGCATTGGCTTAGAACCTTACCATATTCTAATAAAAAAGTGGAAAATGAAAATGTCAATGAAAAGTCTTTATGGCAATTCAATTTGTATGCCTTTGCCTTTGTAATGTAACAATATGTATATATTGTTACATTACAAAGTCTAATATTTGTAGCTACATGTGCAATAAACAAGTAAATAAGTAAACAAATAGTGAAATATTATATTGTATATGTAAAAGATGTAACAGTGTGCCAATCAATTATTATTTCATTTTTCATTTTTTTCATTTCATATATACTGTTATACATATTACATGAAAAGATCCAAAGATACACTTTGGATCTTTTCATTTTGACCACACCTCTCTGTTACACGTTTTATATACAGGGTGACTTTTTTATCACCGTCCAAACCTTCTGAGATGACTTCCGTGACACAAACGAACAACTCTTACTATTGGACCAACTCCTTAACTCGAAAATAAAATTCAGCTGTTCCATACATTTTGGTGAGGAGCTCGATGGCACAGCGGTTAACGCGCCCGTCTGCGAGTGCTGAGGTTAAGCAACTTTCGCAAAGGCCGGTCATCGAATGGGTGACCAAAAATTTATCATCTCGTGCTCCCCCGTGCTTCGGAAGGCACCTAAAGCCGTTGGTCCCGCACTGGGCCCGCGTGGTGGTTTATGGCCCGTTCTCCCTCCATCCATAGGGAAGGCTCGTGCCCCAGCAGTGGGGACATAAAAATGAGCTGATGATGATGATGATGATGATGATGATACATTTTGGTCGAATGAATATTGATGTTTTGTATGGAACAGCTGAATTTTATTTTCGAGTTAGGGAATTGGTCCAATAGTAACAGCTGTTCGTTGTGACCCTGTATATATTTTACATGTAATTAACTTTTGTTGTACTTAGTGTGTGCACATAAATGTATTTTTTTTATTTTTTTCTTTTCTTTCAATTCATATATTAAGAAAAAAAACTTGTGTTTATCTAAGTTTTGATTTAGACACAAGAAATAATGAATAAATTAGCTTTAGTTATTGTTCTGAGGAATAAATAATTAAGAAAAATAAATATATAAGCTTCAAAGTTTGACAGTGACAGTGCTTAACACATTGGTTGGTATTTTGGATACAGTCGATAAAACTGAATGCTTATCCATAGAACAACTACGTCGTAATAAATCTGACAGTGCCGCTTGGAGAAATAAGTAGCTACTTATGTTTGGGATTCAAAGTTAAATTAAATTAAGTTTCCATGACCATTTCATATATTCTCTTAGATACTTTGTTTAACAATAAAGTTGTACAACCAACTGTAACCTGTCGTAACTTAGTTCTTCAATATCTTACGAAACACGTTATCTCTAAACTTTGGTCGGCTTTTAAAGTGGGTAGGTAATAGCTGAACACAGCCATTGAACATGACTCCCCATATGCGCCTTAGTAACGATATTAACCCATTAATCGACAAGGACAATCGAAGCGAGAACAGGTAATGGGGGGGCTGGTAGGCCGGAGACCAGGCTGTCTAATTGGGGAATTCGGTCGGATTATCTTACACAATCGACGGCTCTTGCAGTTAGTTGGGATCGAGAATAGCAATAACCATACAGCTGGTGTTGCCGCGTTTCCATTGTCTTACGGTTATATGATTTATTAAAAAATAAACATCATTATACTCAGTCGATTGATGTACATATGCCTCTCCTAATGCATGCAATCATTTAGCAATAGCTTTAGATAATCCTAAAGAGGTTAAATATTTTGTTTATTGACTATTTCATGGACAGTTACCACAAAATATTGTAATAAAGTGAAAATTTAAATGGTTACATCAGATACGTTTTATTAAATATATTTAATTTAATTTATTTTAATTGCCCCTTCAAGTCATCATGAAGTGAATAAGGACCATTCTACTAGTAAAAGTTAAACAAGCACTTTACGTTGTATGATATAGGTAATTGTTTCGAAAGGCCACAGGCTCTATATTCAAATACGTCATACTGTTTTTAAACGTACTTCTTTTAGTTAACTGCACCTTATTCACCCGCATGTCAAAGTCAAAGTCAACGTTTTTTATTCAAATAAACTTACGAAAAGTGCTTTTGAATCGTTCATACATTTGTGTGTATTTCTTAAAGGAAGAGTTATGTTTTCCCAGATTAAAAATAAGCAGATGGCACTAGCCTGAGCACAAATAAGTTAGAAAAGAGTCAATAAGACGTTAGAAGACGTTTAACGTAAAAAGACAGTAAACAAATGACGTAAAAGAAAAACCGTACGTGTCAGTTTAAAACGATGTGTGACAATGGAGACGCGTTAATTGGTTTCGTTACAAGTAGGTATGCGGCGGGCGCAGTTACGTAGACACAGGGTAGCGCAATGAATAACTTGCCAGTTAGCACTTTAAAATGTGGCGCATTTCGGTTATTTTGCATGGATTTGCGGCTGCGAGAGAGCTTCGTTAAATTAAATTGTTCGAAGCAGCACAAAATACTGCATACCTGTCTGGCTGGTGTTATATCCTTTTATGTATGGAATGTCCAGTGTTTATTGTTTCATCGTCCAATTGTATTTATTTATCCACCTCTCTCGTAATAGAACGGTTGCATTACATAAATATCGTCAGATAAAAAATACTACATGGGATCGTAGGAAGTTTTGTGTACAGTAGGCTTAGCCAAAGTAACATTAAGAAAACGATAGCGAAGTTAGAAAATAATAAAATGTATGAGATTGACATAAGCCGCGCTAAATCACGTGGTCAGTCTTATGTCAATCCCATAATTTTTTCTTTTCGAACTTCGCTATCGTTTTTTTAATGTTACTTTGGCTACCGCCACTGATCTCTAAACTTCAGTCAGAAGATGGCACTCAAGTTTAATTATATAATCATCATCATTTAATGATGATTATAATTATAACCGCCTCTGTGGTAGTGGTACAAGGTTCAATTCTCAGCATGGTGTACTATTATTGTGTGTGGTTTGGTTGGTGATTAGCGCATGTGTTAAGACCGCTTGGCTAGCTACCACCGCCTTTTTATCGGTCTGTCGCTATGACAACAATGTTGGTAGCATTTTTGTGTTCCGACAGGACGATAGCACTTCCATCTTCGGCTTTAGCGTCACTTACTATTACGTGAGATGAAGGCCTAAGGCTGTTTGTTATGTATAAAAATACTTATAAAAATATGAATTGAGATTTTAACTACTTACTCTGATCAGAAGCAATCTTATTTATAACATTGTTTTCGCTCAATAAAGATAAGAAAGGAAATTGTGATAAAAATATCAAAGCTGTCTAATTCTTATTCCTTTGCCTAAGTTGTCGGGCGTGTTCCGGGCAGCATAGACGCCATAGACGTTGTTTAGCGCCAATGTGACGCCAGCCATCTTGGCCTGAATAACATGTTATTGTTGGGTATAAAAACAAAAGATACTATTACCGTAATAGGTACCATAGTTATAAGAATATTTTCTTACGAATTTCTCAGATTTAGTATTCTTAGTCCCAGACTGATTAGTTAGAGACGAGAGTTGTGAATCTTAAGAAATGATTTTGTCCAGCAGTAGGACATTACGGGTTTAAAAAGTATTCTCCTTCTTAGCTCGTTACCATAGATATAATATTTTCTTATGAATTTCTCAGATTTAGTATTCTAAGTCCCAGACTGGTTAGTTAGAGACGAGAGTTGTGAATCTTAAGAAATGATTTTGTCCAGCAGTAGGACATTACGGGTTTTAAAAGTATTCTCCTTCTTAGCTCGTAGGTATGTGCTCTGTTGCAGTCCGATTATTTGTTTTGGTGTAAAAAATGACCATTCCGCGTTTGGTCCTGACAAGGTAACCGACCGTACCTAATAGAGAGTAAAGTTTAAAACTGTATAGGTAGGTATTATGGTAAATGGTACAACATTTGAAGCTGCGTAATAATTGTATGTTTGTTCGTCTGTCATCTTGTAGTTCACGCATTGCTTGGTTTGAAAATAGATATAATTGGTAAGTTTGCATACATTTTGTGCTATAATGCACACTTCAAAAACGATTAGTTACCATAGTAAACGTTACACTCACCAATTTTTGCTCAGCGAATACCAAAAACAGGCAAACACAATTAGTGCGGCACTCGCGGGGGCACAGATTATAAAGTGATGCACCCCAGCCGTGGCCGGCTATAGTGATGGGACACACTGATACGCGACGAAGGTGTTATTATAAATCAGTTGTACAGTCACGAGCGTTAATATATTTTTATGAACTTTCAACAATAACATATGAATCTTAAAAGTCTACACCATTGCAACTAAATTATATAAAACTTCATAGGCGGCAAAAATATGTGTCCACCTGTACTTCAAATATGTCGCCAACCGCGATGTCTTTAAGAATTATATTTTTATACAATTTCTAGATTGTACTTTTTCATTCGATTCGTTTCAGTTGTGATGTATCTGACTTTAAGTTTATTAACGCTTACGAGCATCGAACGATGTAACAAGTACAGACGCTTGCAAAAAACCTAGTCAAATCTGTCAAACTTCAATAAATATTCAACAATATGCCATTTCCATAACGTTCAAAGTCGATTAAGAGCGTTTACGCCGCACACTAGCGCCACTAATGAAAAAAAAACATATCTAGTATTTAGAGATAGAAAATCAAATTATGCTCAACAAACTATTTGAATGAAGTAATTTAGCATTTTTACGTTACCTAATGAACACCTCACATGTTATGGTTTAGTTAAATAAGACGTTACGGCCACTTTTAACTATAACGCCGTATTTAACTATACCATAACATGTCAGATGTTCATTAGGTGACGTAAAAATGCTAAATTACTTCATTCAAATAGTTTGTTGAGCATAATTTGATTTTCTATTTCTAATTACAAGATATGTTTTTATTTTCATTGGCGGCGCTAGTGAGCGGCGTAAACGCTCTTAAGAAAATTCGCCAGTTATGTAGCAAGTACACTTTTCTGAAACTGATCCCACAGACAACCAATACAACCATGACCTGTACAAAAAAGGTGAGTATTCCAAAAATACGCTCATCGATTCCTCCGCGGCCCTACAGGTCTGCCCCTAACTGCGCCCTTGCACTTCGGAAGGGTGAAGCTGAATTATTGTTTAGAGGGGCAGGGCAGGGGGGCTTTTAAACCGGGAAACCCCAGCCATTGTGCATAGCCGATTTCCCGCTTTCCGCCATTTTAATGTTCTTAGCCCTACTGGTCTGATGTGTGTGTGGAGAGCCAAGGGACAAGATGAAGCGATCTTCAGATTATATGCGAAGTTAAACTCATTTATCTAGTTTATGAATATGTATTACTACAGCACATATGAGCGAACATCAGCAAAGAGATTTTTGTCTAACAGCGTTTGCAAAAAATAACCTAGTTTAGGTAAACATTAGTTTTTTTCTCTTTGACCACTGATTTTAAATTGTTTTTACAAAACGTGCTTTATAAAAAAAAGAAGGAAAAAAAAGATTTTTTTTACCGGGTACCGAAAAACCCACTATGTTATATTGGTAAATGAGAAACAGAAATACACAACAGGTTTCTGAACGCATTAGGCGATTTTCAAAATAAGTGAAACTTATTTTGATGATATCGAATCATTATTTCTTCAAATGAGCTGATGATGATGAAACATTAACATGCTGTTATGCTGTTAACTTTTTAAATTATCATGGGCATAGACAACAAAAGTGCAGTGTATAATATGTACAAGACATCACTCCTTCCGCCTAACATATTAGGTGATACTTTTATAGTATCTCTCGTGGTTTGCGCCGCACGCGTTTTTTCTGTCGCAGCTGTGTGAGTGGTTGTTACGTACCTACAGCCTTTATTACAGTTCCTAGTATTGTCATGCAGCAGGTGGGGGAAACACAAGTGGCTCTGCTTTTCATAGTTGACATTTTATGGAAAAAATCCACTGTGAAACTGTTGAAACTTCAAAGGAGAGCATTTATTTTTTTTAAATCTAAAATTGGTTTCAATTCTTGATAACTGTATTAGGCTCTATAATGATTTTGTTTATGAAATCTATGTAAATATACATACATATTCAAAATAGCATTTTACAAAAAACCGTTACAAAAACTGGTTAACCCTAAATTAACTAAAAATTATTTTGACTAGTCAAACTGTAAATTGCCGAAAGGGACTTTTTGTACAAAGAACTATTCTTAAACAAAATGGCGGAGAAGTTTATCGGGCAACGTTATCAGTTTGTTATGATTATGACATTCATTCACACAAATTGAATTGACGAAACACATAGTTATACGAGTATCATGGGCCCTGGCTCGCAGCACCAGCACCCGCTATCAAACTATCTGGTGCGGCTGTCTGTCCGTCATTTAGGAGTTATTACGAGGGTGAGGGCGGCACTTCACGCTTAAGTGTCCTCATTACCGTTCCTGTCTTGTTCGAGACAGGGCTATGTTTCCTAAATATATGATGCATAACTTGTTCTGCGGGTCTGTGTTGTGACTAGAGTTGTATACGTCACCATCAAAGCACATTTTAGTGTTAATTAGTTTTGACTAGTCAAAACATTGAAGGTAAAGCGTATGAGAATTTACGCCGTTTGGTACCTGAACTCATGTCATTTATATATGGTTTACCGGTGTTTGTATATACTAACACATAATGTTATAACAAGTAGTCTTTATTTTATTATTTGGAATTTCGAATTCACAATACTATATATATCTACAAGGGATTACTAATGTTTGGCCAAAAAACGTTTCCCAAAATATCACATCGCAAACTATTTTACGCTTTGGCAAAAAAACATTTGTCAAAACAACTTATTTCAAATTTTTAGAAAGCAAATCTCTTTTATGGCATATTATTGTTTAACTAATTTGTTTGGTCATGTTTCATTTAACCAACAATAATTTAATCAAATGTTTCATTTAGCGCAACTTATCACGTGACCTACAGGAGTAGGGCAGATACCTAAATATGTAAAGTGACAATTTTTGAAATATTTTTTCGGAATATAATGTTTTCCAAAATAAAACATTTGTCTTAATAAAACTTGAATAAGTAAAATTTTGCCAAATGATAATTGGACCAAATGAATTATGTTCGAAATGTACAGTTGCTTAAGGTTCATTTGGAAAATGAAACTTAGGCGATAAGATTTAACGAAAAATAATTTAGTCAAAGGAAGGGATAAAATTTTACTAGAAAATATCAACCAGTGTCAGGAAGCTCGAGTGGGCTCTTTAACTAGTAAGAAGTCTTTAACCTAGTGTAACATATAAACAAATAGAGAAGTAAAAACAATTAATTGGTATAAACAGTAAATTCCAATACATACGGTATGTAAAACAATTATAGAAATAGGACTACTTAAAATATTTTTTTCTGTAAATTAATAAATGGACTATATTTATAATTTTCTAAGTGTCTCTGATTTCAGACGCAAGTTCCACACTATTTCTTTAGTAGCAAAGTCTAGGTTTGTCGCACAACTGGTCCGCTCGTTTAGACGCATTAAACAGCGTTTATCGAGTGAGGGGGACAGGCGATCATTTTTGGATTACGGCTGCCCCTGTAGATAGAGGAATTAATTTACGAAAGCACCACCACCCAGACCGATATATCGTGATCTTTGTCATTTTGGACCCGTAAACAAAAATCGGTAACGGGAGAACGGTTGGAAGCTCCACGTTGTCTGGTCTGAGCGAAACTGGACGTTCTTTGAGAGATTATGAACGGTGAAGTGGTGTGTGTTTGAAGGGGAAGAGAATGTTTTGCGTAATAGGGAAGCTGCATCCAAATTGTAATGAGATATTATGTTAATTGATCAAAAAGATTTGGTCAAAACTCATTAACAACTCGTGTTTACAAAATATAAAAATTCTTAAGTAGAACGGAACGCAATTTCGAACTACCAACATTGTGCCGTGAAGTATTTTCGGTCATTTCATCAGTAATTTATTTAGTTATTTATTACTGTGGAGTTCTTTGTTCTCTAGCCTGTTTAAAACGAAAAATCAGCGTTGTTACTAAGTTGTGGCAATCTTGGTATTGTACATAGAAAACACACATTATACTTGTAGGTATACCGTAAAGAATAAAAAAAATATACAAATGGTGGGCTTTATCTCTAGAAGAGACCTCTTCTAACCCTTATTCTTGGATATAGTTGAAGATGGTATTTTTTCCTATTTGTGTGTGTATGTATTTTTCTTCTATTTATATAGGTACTATAGCGGCCGCTCGCGGTTTCACCCGCGTGGTTCCCGTTCCCGTGAGAATATTGGGATAAAAAATATCCTATGTGTTAATCCAGGTTATAAACTATCTGTATACCGAATTTTATCCAATTCCATTCAGTAGTTTTTACGTGAAGGAGTAACAAACATCCATCCATACTTACAAACTTTCGCGTTTATGATATTAGTAGGATATGCGTTTAAGTCAGTCAGTCAGTCAGTAAATCTTATTTTCTATCTTTTGGTCTGTTTGGTTCAAGCAACTAAAAAAATAGACGTAGCTACTTATATTACATATTATGAAACTTAATTACAAATGTATCACCACGTCTTAGTAAAAAAGGCTGCCTCAAGAAAAAATAAACATTATAGTTTTCTAAAGTTTACGCGAACACTACACATTAAAATGAAAAAACTTTTACGGATCTACTCGCGTTTATTTTATACATTAGAATTTACCACCAGGCTGGGATCCCATCATACAAAATATTTAATCCCAGCCCCATTACCATACTGCCAAACCAAAAGATACTGTAAGCTCTTTCTGCGTAAAATGGAACGCACCTGTTTAAATTTCAATGAGGGTAGGTATACAAGCTACTAACTAATTATGAGACGACCAACACCTCAGTTTTTCTGTGACCACGGACCCTGCAAAGGGTTCGAAACGTCAGGATAAACATTAATTAAAGCTAATGTATAAAATAAACGCGAGTAGACCCGTAAAAGTTGTTACATGTCAAATTAACATTAGTCAACCCTATATAATATTAGTAATATTATTCAACCCAAGAGATTGAGAAATCATAAACAACAATATATTGAATAACATATATAACTTGGCTTCAGTAAAGTCAAACTTTTACCTTATTCTTCCATTTTCATTTTTTAAACGAAAAAAAGATTGGCTGCATTGTAAAATGTAACAGCGGATATTAAATACAGGGGGGCTCACACAATAGGAGGCTCAGATTCGAATATTCAAAGTGCCGGGAAATGGAAATATCAAAATTCGCATTCGCCATTCAATTTTATAGATAAGAACATGTCGACAGAAGAGAGGGGGGACATGTTTTTAGTTCACCACAATGTCCGAACGCAATGAGACGAGTTAGGAAGACTTTTTCGTATTTTCGCATATTGTGAAATGAACAGCTGCATATTTTCAAAGGTATTTATTATGCCTTTTAAAGACAATGGCAGCTATCCTACGTAACCACTAATTATTAAACCCTTTGCACTTTGAATAACATTGAAATGCAATACACAATTTATATGGTTATTTATTCGTGATTTAAGAAAGAACTTGCTAAACATTTTTAATTGAGGTTGTCTTATCATCGCTTACCATTGGATGATACAAAGGTCAAACGTTACAATTATTAAGTAAAAACATAAGTAAAATATATATTTATATTATAATTTATTATAATTAAATATGTAATAATTAAGGCCTTTTACAGGCAACAGCAATCTCTCTCCAAAAAAAGCCATATTATAATAACTAAACAGATATTCTTCAAACTGTATTTGATTTGAACGAGTGTTGTGGAAGTTTGTTTTCTGGACGAATGTATACAAATGACCAATGACGAATGTAATACAGAAAAATTTATAAGCTGTTTATGTGTTAGAATTATGCATCAATTTGTATTCTGATCAAATAAATATAAAAATAAAAAAGACTTTGTTTTAAATATGAATGGTATGCGCAAAATACCTGCGAGCTTCGGACATTGTAACGAAGCGAAATACGCAAATTCCATTCGGGAACGTACCGGAAGTTATACATAACTTGCAAACAGAAAAGCCTAACGTTACCCTGACAGCCGACTTTTGTTGTAAAACGCGGGAAAAGCAGGGGGCCCTAACAATGCGGCCCCTCATTATGAAATATTTGGAATATTTGCATTTGATTCATCCCATCTCTATACACATACAGATGCCCAATTCAAAACGAGCTCTACCGCTCTTAGGTTTAAAAGTAATGGCTTCTCGAAAGGTGTATCAAGATACGTTGGTTGGTTAAGTTATGAGTTTCAGACAACTTTGGGCGAAACAGATTTGGGATGTTTGGCGAGTGTGTGTTTGTTTTTCTAAATGTATTATTGTGAAGTAGTAAGTAACGTAAGTAGAGTAACTATAAATATTTTTAGTTAAGCAATTTATTTCATATATTTTTTCTATAAGTGTTTTTTGTTAGAGAAAAGTGACCTTGTGAATCTGATAGTGGGCCTCATTGTACGTACATTTATGCTTTGCTAAAATAGTTATTTTGATTTAATTTCAATGTAACATTTATAATATCGTGATACCAAGCCGCGCTCAAGACACTCATATCGCCCCGAATCGACTTTGGCCTTGTACTAGAAACCACAAAAGCTCTAAACAAGCTAGGTGGGCATAACAAGGTGCGACTGATCTAGGTCCCAGGCCATATGGGAGAGAGAGAGAGACCCAACTCATTGGTCCTGAGCCGTTCGTAGCACTTGCACCAAGTACCATTAACAAGGCCTTAAAAGATTACATCGAAAACAGGCACGGCATCGAATGGAGAGAGCAGCCGTGTATGAAACACTCCAAATCCTTCCTTGGCGAAAACGCCTTAGGACGGAGTAAGTTCATATACGGAGGCAGTAGAAGCCAGGCCCGACGCCCGATTAACCATCGGTGCCTTGACAGGGCACTGTGCCACAAAACAAAAGCTTCACAGAATGCACCTATCAACAAATAGCTTGTGTAGGGCATGTGGAGAGGAAACGGAGTCTATGCAGCACCTACTGTGTGACTGCGAAATTTGAAACTCTCTGGCTAGGAAAAGAATGGGACTCCTGGGGTCGGCCTATCCGAAACCGGAGGACATCAGGCTATTCGCTCTTGAGGACGTTGCCAAATTTATGGCATCTATCTTCACAGAGGAAGAAGAGTGAAAGGATGGGGTTGCACAAAAGATCCCGATGGGTCGAAGTGTTACTGCGAGAGGGAAACCTCAGCAGGCCCCACTAAGATAAGATAAGATAATATCGTGATTAAAAAGTCGAAACTTGCGGATTAGCAAGTCCGGACAGCTAATGGTGTCGGTAGCCAAAGTAACATTAAGAAAACGATAGCGAAGTTCGAAAATAATAAAATGTATGGGATTGACATAAGATTGATTGATTTACACCACGTGATTTAGCGCGGCTTATGTCAATCCCATACATTTTATTCTTTTCGACCTTCGCTATCGTTTTCTTAATGTACTTTGGCTAAGCCTACTGGTTCACTAGCTGTTTATAAAGACAAAGACAAAGACAATTTATTTGTTCAAATGTGTAGTAAAGATATTCGCAGGTGAAGCGGAGTGTAACTATTACCACAACATGAGGAGACTTAGAAGGCAAGCTTAAGGTTAAGCGTATGCTGAGACGCAGGTGACGCAGCACAGCACAGTGCAGATTTTGCGGGGCAGGGCAGGCAGTTGGGGCAGACATAGGCCGCGAACGCATGCTGCGACGCAGGGTAGGTGCCTAAAGTGACACAGCACGGACACATGAGTTGTCAATGTCAATGTCAGAGTCTGATAATGTGAGTTTTTGCTACTTTACAGTTTTCCAAGCATAGAAAAATTAAAGTGATTATCTGAAAAAACGTTCTACTTATGGATAATTGTTGTTAATTGTTCTGTCATTATTACAGAATTACAATAAAATGGTAAAAATACATGTGTCGACAAGCACACGTCACGCAGAAATCTGTGCCGGCACTACAACGAGGCGCAGGGCAGGGCAGACACATGCTGCGTCGCACGTGCCTGCGCCGGCCGCAGTGTACGCGTCCCTCGGCACGACCATGCATTACAAAATCTGCTCTGCTCTGCGCGGAGCTGAGTCGTCTGCGTCTCGGCATACGCTTAGTCTAAGTGTCCGCGAGAGGTTAACCTATGTGTGCGTTTCTCGAGCGCGTTCTTCTGTAGTTTCTTTATTCTGTGCTATAACTTAATGTGTGGCGGAGTCATTTCCCTACTGATCTATTAGAAAAAACCATTTATTTTGTTCCCTCACCTCCAGCGCCGTGGACAAGGACGCCTTCTCCTGCTTCAGAGTCTCCGCGCGGCTCTTGTACTGCAGCAGCGACCGCACAGTCTCCTCCATCCTGAAACAACCACAACATTGATGTTACTACTCTCAAAATCAGATACAAACTTTATCACCAGCTCAGTTTATATCCCCACTGCTGGGGCATGAGCCTTCCCTAGTAATAGGGAGAACGGGCCATTAACTACCACGCGGGCCCAGTGTGGATTGGTGGTTGTTAACGACTGCAAATACAGCCGGGACAAACATACGTCCCTTCTGAGGCACGGAGTACCTCGATCTATATCATAAACTTTTGGTCACCCATCCGATGACTAGCTCTTCCGAAAGTTACTTAACATTAGTAATTGCAGACCGTAGGCATTACCCACTGCGCCATCGAGTTTTTAAAATAAAGGCTGATAGAAAGATAGATAGATAAATAAACACTTTATTGCTTACAGAATTATACACAAAACAAATAACAGGAAGTTTTAAAATAATAGTAGGCAAAGGCGGTCTTATCGCTTAAGGCTACGCATCGCTAAACAATAAATCTCATACGGAGCGTTTGCACCCCGTACCATAAGAAAAACTGTTTTTTTTCCTTCAAATTAAAACTACAAATTACTTAAAAAAAATGAACTACAATATTGAAGTGTGTGTTAAGACTAATCTGCTAAGAAAATTTAGATGCTTAAATCGGTCTGGTTAGCCTGTAAAATGCAAATCTATGTTTTAAAAGAGGTTACTTTGATATTTTTTTCTCTGTTAAAAAAGTTGAAAAATCGTGTTTCTGCAACTAACAACATGAGGTCAATTAAATGAAAAATCATGTCATCAAATATCACTTTCATATGTTTTGTAATTCTTGGGAAAAATCAAGATCCCCGCCACGTAAATTTCCAATGCGTCGCCTTAAAGCGATCTCTTCCAGACAACCTTTGTGGCATAGGGCATATTAGGAGACAACGAGAGGTAGTGTACCGGCAACTAGCAAATTTAAAAAAAATAATCTATTAACTATACTTAATTATACTGATAATGATGATAATGATGATTTCTTTGCTTTCATTAATAGTAAGTACGTATTGTCATTAGTCGTTGGGAGTAGACGGATGAGAGAGGCCTGCGTTGATTGCTTTTATGCAACTATGCGCAAAAGATGCGCGTCCCTGGTGCGCAGGGTGCGAGGGAGTACCAACAGCATCCTGGACATGGTTGCGAGCAGACTAGACTGCTCGTTTGTCAAGCGTTGCTGTGCCATATCAAATGACATAGCATTCAAATATAAATAAATGTATCGATACTAACATAGTTCTAAGTATCATTGTTACTAACAAAAAGGAGTTGTAATTATTACTTGAAATAAAATATTCCATTCTATTCTATTCTATTAACATTGTAAGGTGCTGTTGCGTGATAATAATGTGCATAGCATCCTGTGTTCATAAAACTACCAAGTATGTATGTCGTGCTATGACAACTTTTTAATAACTACCTCGGCAGTTCGTGTAAGTGAAGCTGCTGTTAGTAAGTCTGTCGACTTGGAAGGAGGCTTGCGTGATAATAATGTGCATAGCATCCTGTGTTCATAAAACTACCAAGTATGTATGTCGTGCTATGACAACTTTTTAATAACTACCTCGGCAGTTCGTGTAAGTGAAGCTGCTGTTAGTAAGTCTGTCGACTTGGAAGGAGGCACGCGGTCGGAATACTTTGGTGGGGCACAGTCAACTGAAGGTCACAGTAGGTATCGAAGTTTTAAATAAATAAATAAACTTTCCTACACTCACACCAATATCTAGCCCAAGAGAAGCTTCGTTATGAAACTCGTTAAATGGTTACTAGACTACGGATAAACATACTTTAATACATACTTATTATACATAGAAAACACCCAGACCCGAGACAATTTAGAAAAACAATAATTTTTTAAATTGACCCGACCAGGGATCGAACCCGGGACCTCAGAGATGGCGACACCATGAAAACCGGTGTACAAACCACTCGACCAAGGAGGTCGCTTTAGAAGCATCGTCGTCGTCGGTAACCGATCGGACAGATTATGCTCGGGTTGAAAGCAAGGACTGTTGGGTCAGTCCCCATAGCTCCGTTACCCTACTGACGTGAACCCATCTTATCTTATCTTATCTTAGTGGGGCCTGCTGAGGTTTCCCTCTGGCAGTAACACTTCGACCCATCGGTATCTTTATGCAACCCCATCCTTTCACTCTTCTTCCTCTGTAAAGATAGATGCCATAAGTTTGGCAACGTTCTTGAGACGTGAACCTAAGACAAGACTATTAGATTCATGAATGGGCTAAAATTCAGGACTGTTAATCTGCTAACAGCGCATTAATAATAATCTTTTTAAATAATGACTTCAAGTGGCGTGTTGTTGTTCATGTTTTTGTTCAGTATTGAGATCAAAAGTACCTATTTACATTAGTTTTCCTATTTAAGAAGAAAAAGAAGAAGAAAACACATTTATTTTAACACAAGCAAGAGACAATAAGAAAAAATAAGGAGTTAACAAAAAAGAAATAACATTTAAGTGCCTACAACATTTCTAAAAAATCCGCACCTAGAAAAGAGTTTGAAACAAATTTGCATTTTGCCATCATCTCCCAGTCTGCCTTACTGGTAAATGGCGATAATGGTAAGCGGGATCACCAGCCCAGATTCCGACAGGCTGGCGACACGCGATTGTAGACATTTTCAAATAACAGAATCAAGACCCAGAAAGAACACACTCGTTTGCCGGCTTAGTAACCTGTGTAATTTTTAACCCCCGACGCAAAAAGAGAGGGGTGTTATAAGTTTAACGTGTCTGTCTGTGTATCCGTCTGTGGTATCGTAGTTCCCAAACGGATGAACCGATTTTCGTTTAGTTTTTTTTGTGTCGTAGATTATTTTATCCCGAGTGTTCTTAGCCATATTTCATGAAAATTTGTTCAGCCGTTTGAAGATCATCAGCTCTTTTCTAGTTGATGAGGGGATCTGACTAACTTCTTTATGTCCGATCGATTTGAAATTTGGTACCGTGTTACTTCAACGATATTGAAAGTATATGGTAAGGTAACCATGACCTGATCAGCCGTTTGAAGATTATCAGCTCTTTAATAGTTGATGAGGAGATCTGACTACCTTCCATATGTCCTCTAGATTGGAAATTTGGTACCATATTACTTCAATGATATTGAAAGAACATGGTAAGGTAACCATGACTTTAAATATGACCGCACAGCATGTTAGGGTAAAATTTAAAAAAATTCAAAATTCAAAATCATTTATTCAGTTTAGGCTGCAAATAGCTCTTATGAACGTCATTTTATGCCATCGGTTCGTAAGTCTATATACTCTGGGCGGGAGATCTCGTACTGAGAAGAACCGACAAGAAACTCAGCAAGTGTCCAGCTCTTTTCTCCCTTACAGCGTCATAAATATTGGAAAATGCCCTATCATAAAAGGTAGGGTTTAGATTTCGAAGGTGGGTAATTAAGTGTCACTTAGGATTTAGGTTGTTCTTTTTCTGTTATTAGTGTCTTGTTTACTATATTCTACAAATTGTATTCGTGTTGTAGTGTGTTATTGTTTAATAAACTTTTCAGTCATTCATTCATAACGTAGAAACAAGCACGAAGGTACTGTTCTGTCGTCGTGTTTACTGTGACGCAGCACCAGTTTCACTTAGCGATTTAGTGCCATTAGACTTCGGTGTTGGAGCCACGTACTCGGTTCACAAGATCTCTGGACGTAAACTTTGTACGGGACTCTCTACTTACAATGTGTGAACTTCAAAAACTGCCGGTTACAGAGAAATTTGGATTGAAATGAGACTTGTGTGCAAATGTGCATTACTTTTTAATTTAAAAGTCACGCGGACGTTTCCACTAAGTCCAAGGGTCAAGACCTGGACTAGAAATCAACCTAGCTCTAATAAACGTAGACCTAGTGTACTTGTGTGTGAATAAATATTCGTACCAATTTAACTTACCAGATTGAATTAAATAACTAGAATTTCGCTTTTGGGGCCAACCGGCAGGTGAAATGACTATGACACTGTGTCAGTTATGTGTTTCTATATAACAATATCAACTAAAACCGTCACATTATCTCATTTATATGATCGACTGATTTTGTAAATTTTCTTGGTGTAAAAAACTTTCTGAAAGTGAATTGTAAATGTGAAAGCAAAAGGTAACGGCATAACAGCATGTCTGTCAAAGCATGGAAAATAAGTATCACACTAATATTATAAAATGCGAAAGTTCGTGTGTATGTCTGTATATTTGTTCCTTCTTCACGCTGCAACGGATCGATGGATTTAGATGAAATTCGGCATACATATAGTTTATAACCTGGATTAACACATAGGATAGTTTTATCCTGATATTCCCACGGGAATCACACTATAAATATTTTAAAAACGACATTTTAATTTTCCAATACAAAATTATATCTTTGTTTTGTTGTCATGGAAACCAAAGAGAATTTATTCACTTGATGGAAACTGTCAAAGCGGTACGAAATCTGCCGGGTCCACTAGTGTGAAATAAATTCATCACCCATCTGATGACCCGGAACAGCGAAAGTAGTTTAACTTTCAAGATCATCACCGAACTCAATTAGATCAAAAAATAAGTGTCTTAAATATTTGAGGTTATATTTTATAGCAAACCAGCTAAGCCGATCCACGACAACATTGGTAAGCCGACTTTAAAGCTTACCTGAGGATTTGCCTTTTAGAAAACCCGCGATCATCTCAAAGTACTTCATTACGCAGACGGATCGCCGAGCATTATCTATCTCTATGGGGATTTGCATATTTTGCGGGAGAGCGGGACAGACATACACTTAGCTGCGGTTAGAGCGAGACGGCGCGCCGGAAGTGCACTCGACGTTCGTCGGCACTTCATTAGCGCGACATCCGGTAGCGGTTTCGCTTCTGTCTGTCTGTCACAAATGGTGCGTGTGTTTTTTTTATGTTTACGTTTTTTTAAAGTTCAGTAAGCTGTTTTACAATAAGCGTAATTTGAACTCGGAATTTCCGGGTTATGGTCGGCAAACATATTTTTAAACAATTTATTATTAAATCAAAAGACGACAGGATTAAAAAAGAAACTACACCTAGTAGCTAAGTTGAAAATCGAAAGCCCGACATATGAAGGTTTTGGGTTCGATTCCCAGGTTGGGTTAGGTTAGGATTTATAGCCAAAACCTATCAATTGTTGAGATAACCTGATTTCAATGATGGAGGCCATGCCCAATAATGGGATAGTATATTATAGGCTATTACTACTTACATTTAAAACTAAATCTTAGACGAACCAGTTAATCAAGAAAGCGTTGGCAATTTTAATTTATAATTCTCGAACGCATACAATCCCACAAAGGCAAATCTTTACTACAAGCCTCCGGGATTATTCTTAGCACAATCCCTCCCATATAATGGATCCCTCTTTTAATTATTGTTTGAGATTATGGCGCAAGGAACCTTAATGAGAGTAGATATACTTAAGTATATTAAGGATATCAATCGGATACCATCAAATTTCAATTAGAGGGTAGATCGAGTTTTAACTATCAATAGATTTAATTTAATCTGTTGCTGCTTCGCTTCGAAGGGTATTGAACAGTAGCTGCTTCTAATATAAGCCGTCAACACCCAACCAAATGTAATTGATTCAACTAATTTTGTATCTATTAGTTAAATCTATTTATCTAAATGTTTATATAATTTTTAACGCAAATTTTTGTTGCGAACAAATTACAAAAACACAAAAGTTGAAAAAATTTCCACGAGCAGGGTTTGAACCTGCACCCTTCTGACATACCGGGTCAGGTGCTCTTCCAATTGAGCTATCGTGGTTCTAACCAGCCCGCCGAAATTATTCAACACTATTTACTTTTTACTTTGAAAGCCATCTATTTATCTATTTATCTACTTCCGTTTTTTTAAATATCTCCATTTTACCTTATGTTTCCAGCCATTTACAGGGCTCTGCTTTGATATAATCTCATTTTTTTCCCTTTCTTTTATGTTTGTATTGCATAATTCTTTATTTATGTTTAGGATATAGAATGTATAGGTAGTAGACGAAGGTATTGTAATTTTTACTGTTTTATGGAATCTTCTTTACCTGCCTATGATCACCCCAGTGCTGGACAAACGTCGCTTTAAGACAAATGTCTTTCGACCACAGCACGTTAGGAATGAATTAATGTGTTTAACTCTAAAGAGATAGCTACGTCGTGACTCAAAATTAAACCCAACTCAACTGTATTTATAATTATAATGTGTGTTTTTGGTCTTTTCATAAAATTATAAGGAATTCGGTTTAGTAGAGAGTGAAATGTAATATTTTCTCCACATTTGCTGCAATATTTCCATTGGAAAATGGAAACCGGTTCCACAGGCACGCTGAAAGGACTCTCTTCCAATAACTCCTTATAAAGTGGACTCTCGAAGATGTTACGTTGTATTTTTTCGTCTGGGAACTAATAAAAGGTTTGAGATTAGAATTTGAAATGCCGCGGCGAAGTTTGCTCTTTTAATATCGGGAATTGTAAATTGAAATCCGTTTTTTAAATGTTATATTTTCTTTTTCTGTTTTGCAATATTTTATAATTAAGTTATTCAGTTTCAATAAGTTTTCTTAGAGATTTTGTTGAAAATGTAAAAATATGCTTGATAACTGTTGGTAAAAATATTACATCGTATTTTAATATTTTGTATTACCTACTAAGAAAAACTAACAGTTGTAACTGGTTGTAACTGCTGTGCCCATCTTTACATTGAGCTTGTTTTAAATTCGATTGTTAAACTCTTCATGTTAGCTCAGTATGTCGTTAAACAATAATGTTACTTATAGCATTTGTTGTGTTGACAGTTAAATAGCTAGTTCTGAAGTAATTGAGGATTCCGGGTTAAGTGCGCTTCTATTCTCAGCCTCTTTGTCGCTAATTAAAAGGTATGACGAAAGCCATAAAGCCAAGCCCTATGTCTAAAATAAAACGAATTTAAAAATCAGTTTGATTTATATTAGGTATTGAAATTTTTATCGTCCAATTTTTCACATATCAACTTGCGATTACCCCAATCCCGTAATTAACAAAGAACTTCACCAAAACAAACAGGCTTGGACGCCGAGAGTTTTTTCAATGCGTCCATTAATTCCGCCAGAGAGGCTCAACCTTTCCACGCGGATTTCCCACGTGGAATATCTAGCAAACGGATTTGTTATTACCAAGCTCGATCACGGAACTTTCGGCGTCGGCTTATTACACTGTAATTTAATGTATTTTTTTTCTTTCCTCGCTGTGCGATGTGTATTTTTTTTTCGGGCCGCGTTTTTACGGCTGCCGGTCACGGCAAGCTATCGACCGCGTGGGGCGGAGGCTTCGTTTCAAATTTTGATGGTTTTATGTGAGACCGTTGTGTTATTTAGTATATGGCAGTAATTGTGACTGAAAAGTGTTAACTATTTCATGTTAATTTATTAATAAGTTGCGTTAACGTTCTATTAATAGAAATTACATTATTTTTAATGGCTATTGTCTCTGAAGAATCTGAAGCAATACAGCAGACAGGCAATATAACAATGTAAGTAAATCATACACAACAAGGATTAAAGGGTTTCTTTTTATTATAAATACTTTATTGATTTTTATGTCAAACTAGATAGCAGTATTTTTCTGAATAATATATTAAGTTGTAAGCGGTAAGAGGATCCAACTTATTGGAACTCATTGTATCAACATTTTAAACATACGAATATATATAACAGTTTATAATACCCGTTAACATCACAGCCATAAGATGTTAACTCTTTCACATATATATACGTATACAGTAGAGTTAAAGTACAATCTTTTACTGTACGTATGAACCAAATGCATCCACTAACACCATTCGAACTTTAACACACTTTTAACGAGTTTTCCATCGTCACTAACAAGATAACACGTAAAGAGCGCTTCCTAATCGCGTTACCAGACACGTATTCAGCACGTTTCACAAAAAGCAGGTAGAGGAGAATCTTTTTGTCCTTGGCAACACTGCTTTACCAAAACAAGAGTACCCCTTTTCGGGACAAATTTCCCCGTCGCGGACGAACGTCGAACCCTTGACCAGATGAGGCTCGTAAATCTTACCTATTAAAACCTATATCCACTTCGCTTGAAGGTGGTATAAGTTATGAGAGAGGAGAGTGTAAAATTGTTTGTTAACTCCTCTGCTCTTCATTTTAATTCGAATTTGCAGAGTTTATTTTGTGGTGTCATCACTGTAAGTCTTAAACGTCTTACTCTCGGTTCAAGCTTTCCCACATAGACATTCTCAAATAAGAAGACCGGGTTTTATATTATAATTTGTAATTATCCCTTGGTTTATACCACCACACTAATCGAAGATTGATAAAATGAGAAGATGAATAAAATAAATTTTACTTCGCACATAAGGTATGTAGATAAAAGTTTTTTCACAACTCTAGGTAACTCAGAACCGGAGGAAGAAACAGCCTTTACCGAGTTTCTAGCGGGTACTTTTTGGTCCTCATCTCCCACCGTAGGGTCTACGAAGCCATGACCTAATATGACGTTCAAAAAGTACTTAAGTTTTTTGATATATTATTTATTGAGGGAACAAAAATTATACATAAAACAAAATACATACTTTCAATTAGCTTACATCTAAACTTGGTCTCCTAAATGATATTTATTATTGTTTTTTATTCAATATAATAGATTACATTAATTACAAAGTGTTTTATTTTCGCACGCCTATTGCCTGGCGTCTGCCTCTCCTTCCGCTGTCAGCTTATGAATGGGCCACACTAATCGCTCGCACGTATCAATGTATTAGCGTAATACGCGTCCCGCACCTGTATACGCCTGTATACACCTTTATGCAGGGCCCGCTACCAGCGAAGGCAAGGGCTTAATTCTAAAATGATTACCGCTACGAGTTAGAAGCTCGATGTTTGCATGATTTTTAAATAATTGCCGCTGGTTCTGGTTGCACTGTACAGGGTTATTGATAGCATTTTTTCAACCTTCCTTTGTGAGTGTTTGTTTTGGATGCATAGATTTATCATTTGTATAACAATTAATATTCAAGTGTGGGTGCTAATGTTTTAATGAGTAGTTTTACGAGTATACAAAGTTGTTATAGTTAGTTAACGTAAAAGTTATTTTTTTATGTGTAACATTTTTCCGCTCGCTTTCTATATAAGCAATTTGTGGGAGTGATTTCGTGAAATGAGACGGAAGTATGTGTAACCGTGTAACAGGAAGTCGGGGAGCGCGCAAGTGCGCGCCATTTTGTAAATTTAAAATCGATATTATGAACATGACATATTATTACTAAATGTGTCATTTGACTATCAAAGGTCATTTTGATATGTCAAAAGTCTTCGAATAAGTATTTACTGCATTTATTTTATAGTTATAAAATTATGTAATACCTGACCCATTTTTTCAGAATATAATGTTGAAATTGCTTATTACTAAGGTGAGATGTCAAATGTTACACATACTGTAAGGCACGCTCGTTTTTTTTAAAATATCTGTTATTTTTTATGATTTTTATATAAGGTCACATTTTTTCAACTGCAAATATTTCGACAAAACATCTAATTATATCAGAAAAATAAGGCCCTAGCATTAAAAAAAAATCAGGCTACTGGTTTTTTTTACTTTTCCTGGCACAAAAATTGTAATATTTTTAAGGGTGGCCTCTCTGTCGGCTCTTTTGAATGAAACTACGGGCACGTGTAAGCGGTGAAGGCATTGCGGCCTCTCTGTTTCGGCTCCTTTGAATTTAAACTACCGAAAGAGCTTTATTTTACTTTTTAATCGAAATGTCTTTTGGCGTTTTTCTTGTAAACTAGCGTATAAAAATGTAAGGTTTTTTCATTAAAATTGTTTATATGTTGTTGAATTTATCTTCAAAATATTTGCAGTTCATTAAATAACCTTATATATGTGCGCGGGACCGGCTAAGTTGGCGTGTTAAAGGGGGGGGGTTAATTATACCCAGCAGTGGATGCTTACGGGCTGAAATGATGTTGATGGTGATGTGCTATAATCATACGTAGGAACATATTTAGCAACAACTCGTACCGAAAGTACAGCAACATGTAAGGAAACGCTAAAAGAATCCAATAAGTAACTGGCATTGTGTAAGTTTTACAAAAAAACGTTGTCTCCCCAGCACTCAATTATCTTTAAAAGGACAGAGTGCAGAAAAAACACCTTCAAATTGCGACCAAGCTGCCACGTTCCCAAGTAACCTCGCACTACATTTTACCAACGAGCGTCGAAACTCCATCGCTCATTTCGCTCAAATTAACAGCCTAGCGAGGCTTCAGCGGGCATAGCGTAGCAGCGCTCGCTTTAATATTAAAAGCGCACCTGATCTTGGATCGTTTTACATGGCAGCTTTTGTTACATAGGCTCTCGATGGTTTAGGTTGGTGACATGAAGCGACGCCGACGTCGGAACTTTGTCATTTTTGTCCTTCTAATATAAAAAAAAATTACTTTTCGGCTGTTCAGTGCCAGATCTGTCCTACAAACAACTAAAATTCTGTTGTGTCTGTATTCACAGCAGACGACAGGTTAATACGTCTTATAAGAAAAGCCCTCACTCATTCACTCACTCACTCACTCACTCACTCACTCACTCACTCACTCACTCACTCTTCATTTACTGACTGATTTATTATCTCATTATCAAAAGTCTTGTCTGCGGTTTTCTTTTATTTTCTAAAATTTGTGTTATGTCGAATATTAATGTGAAATAATGGTTGATTATTAACCGTTAAGTGTTCGTGAGTGTGCATGAGTGTTGGCAAATGAAACAAAACAGTGCAACGGTACTTTCCGAATTCTCTCAAGAAGTCCGCATGAGGACTTAGTAAAGCCCCACATCTTTACTGAGATACTCGAGGGGTTGGGGGGTATATCATTTCTCACTTCTCATTTCTATTATCATTCATCATCATCATACAGGAAGGAAATATTGTTTATTTATGTATTACTTGCAAGAAAAATTACTTTGACACCGGCTAAATGTGCTAATAGCACGAAGCCATCAACTAAAAAAAAATATATTTAAAAAAATGACTCCGCTGCGCAACTGATGTTAATTGAGCTTATGCAGGATTCAGTTGCGAAGAAGCAGAACCTTGCCTACCAGCTAGTTACTTCTTCAGAACACGTTTTTGTTGTCTGTTTTGTCTAAGATATAAAACTATAGACAGCAAATCAAAATAGTTGAAACCTATTGCACATTCTTAAGGTTTGATTAACTACCAAGTTTTGCTGCTTCAACCATTTCTATGCTGACTAAATAAAAAGCCCCAACGCAACGCAGGCGCAAAACATTAAACATGTATGTTAAGCGTGTCAGCATTATCGCTTCATTTTCCAGCGGATCCAATTATGGGCTAACCTGGCCTATGGCGGGGGTCAATGGCCCAGCCGATTATTGACATCACCTGCGTTTTTAATAAAGCCTCCGTGAATAACCTCCAACGACCCGTTTACGGTTTCAATAGTTTATGACGCATGTCTTTAGAGACTGAATGTCGTGTCATCTTTTTAAAACACATCAGGGAAAAGGTTGACCTTATATGTTTTAAAATGACGACACGATAGAAAGTGGCGACGAGTTGACCTCTTTCACTGTTAACACTTTAGTTATTTTATTTTAGGAAGACCAACAGCTATTATATATAAATAAACATTTAAATAGCTACGGAAAGCCATTAACAGGTCCTCACAAGTAAAAACAATATAAATTATAGTGATACACAAACAAAATACACATAAAACTAATTAAATATGACATGTTTACAAAATTATACATAAGTAAAAAGTAAGTAAGTAAACAGCCTATATCTGTCCCACTGCTGGGCAAAGGCCTCCATCATTGAAATCAAGTCATCGCTACAATTGATGGGTAATGGCTTAATCACCACGCTTGCCGAATGCGGGTTGGTGATCACAAACCCGGGCTATGCATCGTAAAATCCGAAATACATTTTGCCCGACCTGGGATTTGAACCCGGGACCTTCGGGTATCGAGCTGAGCGCTCTGCCACTCGGCCACCGAGGCGTTATACAAATAAATTATACATAAATAGGATCTAACATAATACGAGTTAAAAATAACTATGTAACTAATAACCTACTACTGATCAAAGAACATCAGACTTAGACGGCGCCTAATCGGCGACGCCTCGCTAGTGTTGATCAGATCAATGTCATGCTGATTCGATAGAGTGTTATGGGAGGAAGTGAGGGAGTGTTAAGGATACACTTTTGAGGAAGTAAGAGTTTTGGTCAAATAATAAGAAGCGTGAAGCGCCACATGAACCAGATATTTTTTTTAGGTTAACATGAACATGAAAACCATCTACCAGTTGGTATCTATTAGAGATTGCGATCTTACGACAAGAAGCGGGACCTATTATGGCTTAAAGTAGCTTCCGATCTGAGCTCAAGATGATTTAATTCGGTCACCCATCCAGCATTCTCAGCATCGGGAAAGTTAATTCACTTGCAACATCACCTCCCAAAATTACCTCTTTCTTTATTATGAATGCAAAAAAGTTGAATCTTGCCTAGTCTCTTATTATTCGTCTATCTTTAGGTACCAGTGGTCGCCCAGTGGTCGAAATTCAACCGTAATTTTATTAAGGCTGCACGGATTGTATCCTAAGCAATGAAAAAATAAAAAATATAGAATATGGGTTTGGATTGGCATTGACAGATTTCGGCCGCTCCTCTTCCATTTTTGATATTTTTGAAAAGAGTATATGCATGTGTGTCAAATACATGGTAGTGTGTGTAATGTTTGTTTTATTGATTTAATGTATTTTTTATGCATAATTTAAATAAATATTAACATTCTGTACTTCTTCTCAATATCCTAGTAATCCTAGTAATATAATAAATGGGAAAGTTTGTGTGTATGTTCGTATATTTGTTGCTTCTTCACGCTGCAACGGATGGATAGATAAGGATGAAATTCGGCATACAGATATTTTATAACCTGGAATAACACATAGAACACTTATTCCACTTTTTTCCGTTCCAGATATTCCCACGGGAACGGGGACCACGCGGGTGAAACCGAGCGGCCGCTAGTGAACTATAAGTGTGCAAAATTTCATACTCCGTCCGCGCAATTTTCGTAAAAAGGGGTACAAAGTTTTTGCTTCACATATTAATATATAGATAGTCTATTTAGCAGCAGAACTTACCAGCTGCCTAATTGCCCGTGCATGTCGTAAGAGCCGACTAAGAGACAAGGGTTTTAAGATGCTCGCATACCAGGCAATCGGCTAGCAACCTACCACTGACGTTATTTATTCCACCGCGGAGCCCTACTTTTTTTTTTTTTAGTTGATGGCTTCGTGTGATTAGCACATTTAGCCAGTGTCAAAGTAATTTTTCTTACAAGTAATACATAAATAAACAATATTTTCTTCCTTCCTGTATGATGATGATGAATGATAAAAGAAATGAGAAGTGAGAAATGACCAACTAATGACCCCCCAACCCCTCGAGCATCTCAGTAAAGATGTGGGGATTTACTAAGTCCTCGGGCGTACTTCTTGAGAGAATTTGAAAAGTGACGTTGCACTGTTTTGTTTCATTTGTCAACACTCATGCACACTCACGAACACTTAACGGTTAATAATCCACCATTATTTCACATTAATATTCGACATGAATATGAATGTATATTGTGTATGAGTCTTCTTTCTATCTTTATACATAAACGACTTGTCCTTAGTGACTGACTCATCATCGCCGAGCCTAAACAGCTGAAGCTAATTAGATAAAATTTGGACTGTAGGTTAATTGAGTGACGTAACCAGCCACTAAGAAAGGATTTTAAGGAAATCACACCCTAAGGGGGTCAAATAGGGGGTGAAAGTTTGTATGAAAGTCCGTCAGTTTTGAAGTAAAATACAAAGTAAAAGTAAAATACATGAAAATTGGTATTTGGGTTCTTGAAAAGAACTAAAGAATGACGCGTCTCAGGGATTTTGTTTATTTTTCTCTAAAGGAGTAAAAAGGGAAAATGGTTTATTTGCGGATATCGTTATTTTTGAAGTAATAATATAACTGTAATTTGTGTATGTAGCCGAATAAATGATTTACTTACTTACTTACTTATCAAATTGAATATTTTAATCGATCTTTAAATTTTTCAATAAAAATAAAGAATTACGTGTTTTAGCATTTTTCGAAATACCTCCCATAGAGTGGTGAAATAGGGGTGGAAAGTTTGTATGGAAATCTGACATTTTTAAAGTTAAATCCATGAATATCGATAGTTGGCCTGGTTAGAAATTATAAAGGGTAGGATTATCCATATAGACAACTACAGGTCGTGTAGCCCATGTGAGCAAAGCCGCGAGCAAAAGCTAGTTATTTATTATATGGTCTGATTATACGCACATAATATGAAGTCACTATCCGTCGGTAGTGACTTTAATACGTGAATAGGTATGTAAACTTGTGCGTTTTATGCTTATTGGTTAATGAGAAACCCCAACAAATAGGGCTTTGTTCAAGGTCCATAAATCGCAGAAGCAATTTCTGTTTTTCCGTTTAATATACGTACGCCGCACTATCCAGCAGGCCAAGAAATATGGTTGACCAAAACAAACTTGACTTGTGAAGCGTGTCACTGAACAAAATAAATTGTAGCAAAAAAATTAAGGCTTCCAGGATTACGTCCAGGAAAAGGAATTTAATAGTTTACTATGTAATTTCAATAGCTTCATTTGTATATATTTTAAATAATATTTATTGATTTTTACGGAAACGTCGCGGGACTGGCATGTAAAATATATTTATAAAACTCCTTTTAAACTTAATTTCATCGACGATAAGAAATATAATCATGTAATTAAATACCGTTTAGAGGTAACTTTTGACTTTTTTTTCCATCGAGGAAATTAAAAAAACCTGCACTTTTAGTTAATATTGTATAATTAATCATAATGTTCTATATGTATCATTTTAAGTAGAATACCATAGTGTTATTAACTTGGCAAAAATAAAACAATGTTTTATTAATTACTACATTTTAAACATTCAGTTTGAAATAAGCTATTGCATGTTGAGCTAAAGTTGCGTTTATAAAAGTTTAAAATTAAAGAAAAAGTCTATATTAAAATAGACTTTTTCTGTGCAATATACGTATTATTTTTGCCTACCGTCCGAATGAGAATTGACTTTCAACCTTCTTAAAGGCAAGGTCAAGGCTTGGTAATAAATCCTGAAATTATTATGTCGTTAGCCACAGTACCTACTACTTACGTCTAGAATTCCTGTACGATAACATACTTTAGTTCTTGCGTGAAATTCCGTAGTTCACAAATAGAGGTGCTTTAGAAGTTATTCAATGAAAGCTCTAACCTCGATTTCTGTATTTTATTCATTTCCAAGAAGTCACTTACCTAAATTATTGTAAGGACGTGTTCTAGTTCTTTTAAAATAATAGGTAGGTATTTATGATATTTATAAAACGGCCTGTATATAATGTAATATAATGTAATGTAATATGGTATAATCATTAATATATGCTAAATATTTTTGTTAATGACACTAAATGACATGTTGTGACAATGTGTTTATGTTTAATCTTAGTTAAAACATAAAATAACTGTTTAAACGTTTACTAAGCTAAATAAATATTAAGAAAAAAAAATATAAAAAACCATTTACTTACATATTATTATTTAGCAAAAAATACAAAAATCCAGGTTAAAAAATATTGATACAATAGCTTGAGGTACCTGTAACTATAACTATTGTCTTTAAGTTGTTACAGTTTTCTTACTTTAGTAAGTATTTTCATAACTAAACTTTAAAAAGTATGTGAATAGCATTTCTTTTCACATTAAATAGCACACGACATAATTAATGATGACGTTTAAGTTTTCCACAGCTTAATTATTTCCGAGCAAAGTGTGGTTTACAGCCTTCTACCTGTTTGCCTCCTAATGCCCTAAAATAGAGCCTATTTGGTTTAACGGCCAAGTATAACGGCCTAAGATTGTTTCCAAGATATCGCAACATATTTCAGGGTTAGGCAATTGAGTTATTTAGTTAACGACTAGAGATTCGAGATTCCTACGCTTTATAATATTATTGTTACGCCAAAAAAGTATTTGTGGTTACAATAAAGGTAATTTTTTATAGGATCATCATAATTATCAGCATATGTGAATAAGCTGTCCCACTGCTAAGGTCAGAACATAAAACATTAACAACAGCAAATGGGGAGATCGGGACATAAGCCACCACGCTGGCCCACTGCGGATTAGTGAATTATTTTCATCATCACCATAATTTTTTTATGTCCCTTCTTCTGGGGTATGAGCTTTCCTATGGACGGAAACATTACAGGGAGAACGGACTATAAACTACGACGCGGGCCCAGTGCGGATTGATGGTTGTTAACGTCTGAGATGTAGCCGGGACCAACGGCTTTTACTGCCTTCTGAAGCACGGAGGAGCTTGAGATCACCTATCCGATGCCCGGCCTTTGCGAAAGTTACTTAACTTCAAGACTGCACCATTGAGCTCCTCGCTCCTACGGTATAAGAGCGAGCAGCTCGATTAATTTCTGTTACATTCTTTAGCTGCCTAACGAAACGAAAGACTTTATTTTTAAAACCTAAAATCTTTTCAATTCTTTGTTTCTAGGTTACAAAAGCTTGAAAAAGCCGACAGATTTTTCTAGAACATTGAACCGCACAATGGAACAATAAGTGGTGAGCCCGTTCCCGCTAGAGGGCGCTTTTAGCTGCGGCATTCGCGCGAGCAGGCCTCTCAACTCAAGCCTGCGATGTACAGACGCGGCTGGAGAGACGGCGGGCACACAAGAGGAAGAGACAGCGGAATTATAACAAAATAAAGTAGGTATATAGCGACGGTTAGCACTTGTTTGCGCTTTAAGCAGCTGCGGTATTTACGGAAGCTGATTTCTCTAAACGGCAATGTTAAGACGTCGTGGCGCTCGAGAGACAAAGGAGGGGTAACAAATCGAACGTGTTAACGGCCGTGGTAACGGTCTAAAGTACGAGCTAGACTAGATATAAAAGCAGGGTTGCAAGATGCTCTCTATCCGGCAAGCCTGAGACATTGGTTAATCAGAACGCTTAAAAGAGAAAACTACTGATTCATCTAACCTTATAGTTTTCTGCCGATCTCTCTCTATTTATATGGGGTTAGAGAGCACAAAGCAGCGGTTGTATAACAGTGAGTAGGTTAATTATCCAATCCCTTATCCCATTCACGGGCACTCCACTCCATCGCTCCTTAATTACGTTAACTACTACGTTTACTGCATGACATCGTTCCGAGCGTAAAATTTCTAAACATTCCAAAATTCATTTATGTGGAGTGATGGAGTTAGGCGAACGGAGCGCATGTGATTTTTTTTACATCTTAGGGGTAAGCTCTTGGCCATAAATCTCTGATGTTCAGTGATGATATGGCCGAAGGTGGAAGCGCACTTCACCCGGAATCCTCAACTACTGAGGCACTGGTATCTTATCTTTAGCTGCCGCAATACAACAATGCTACAAAAATTTATGTTATGGTGACATATTTAAATAAGATGATGGTAGCATGCCAGGCGGACAAACAAGCCTTACCACCAACTAAAACTGATACACAAACATGGGCTGGGAATCGAACCCGTGACCTCTGGGCCTAAACTGGTACTTTTAACCAGTAGACTAATAAGAAACTAATTTTAAGAAGCCATCATATTCTGTAAAATAAGTATATAAAAAAAATTAATAGTAAAAAACCTTTTTAAAAAACAAGCTTTATTTAAGTTGATAGTAAGTTTTAAAATAAAAGTTTATTTTTTTCTTTTTAGCGCATTTTTTTTTCTTTTTAATTTATTTATTAATATAACAATGAAATTAAATTATAAAGCAAACCATAAATCACGGAGATTTGTCCGGTATGCTACAAATAAGTTGAGCTCAACATCTGCACATAACATCAACAAAATGCAAAAACAATAAAAGTAAACATAGGTTAGGTAGTCGCGTCAGCAGGCCACCTGCATTATGTGAGAAAGAGATACAAGCTAGCTAGAATGTTCGCTTCAGTTATACCGTGCTATTGTGAAGTTGGCCAGACTGAGCGACAAAGCATAAATGTGCGTGCATAATAGAAACTTTTTTTGCGTTGGCTACAGGATGTTCAAAAAATGCAATTTAAATTTTTTCTTTATATTATTTTTTGTTATGCTATTCAAAAATGTAGGATCAATGTCATTTAATAGACGAGGAACTAAATAGTGCGTTGTCCGTTCTCTATAAGTATTTTTAGCTTTTGTTGTCATTAAACGCTCGTTAATTACTTTTCTGGTTTTAATTTTATCCAAAACTTTTTTTTCTTGGATATCTTCGTTAAAAAATTGTTCTTTTAAGAGGGAATACAGAAATTTAATATGTACGGGGAAAATATTGCAATGCCTAAAAAGATCATATTCACTATTTTTGTATTGTTCTTTGACTGCAGGTGATACGATTTTTTTCAAAATTCTAATTTGGAGACTTTGGATTTTATCGAGATAGCTTTTAAACGTTCTGCCATAGCTGGTAATGCCATAATTAACAATAGAATCTGCTAAGGTATTGTATAGCAATAAAAGTATTTTGTATGGTATTTTATTTCTTATTATTATTATATTGGCTAGAAATGCTCTAAGCCTGTCACAGATGCCATTGATATGTGGGAGCCAGTTAAATTTATTATCAATCACCAAGCCAAGGTACGTATGTTTATCTACGGTTTCAATTTCACGGCAACCACATTTTTGTTGCTTTTGATGAAAACACGCTAAAATTAAAGCTTGTTTTTAAAAGGGTTTTTTACTTTTTTTTTTAAACTTTTTAGTTATCGTCCTTTCATTTAATACCCATATTGTAGGAATGCATTAAAAATAATTAGTTCGCCATCTTGGGTGTGCCGCCATCTTGGACTTAGAATGACGTCACACAATTAACCATGCATTGTCATCTGAACTGAACATGTATACAAAATTTCAGCTCAATCGGTTGAAGATATCTGCTTCAAAATTGAGTTGCAAGATTCCACCCGGACAAACAAGGAAACGGACACGGTTTGTCACAGTTAAATAAACACTTGTAAAAAACCACTAAACTACAGACGCTGTTAAAGAGGGCCGGTCTTTAGAGGCATTGTGAAGGAGATAGTTTGAATTTGTTATTCTTAAGATATATCGTGCAGATATCGGTCCGCTCGGTTCCCAGCCGCGTCGCTCGGGTCGTCGCGTTTCCTCCACACGTTTAAGGGTGCTGAGTCCGCGGATATCGATGTAACGGATAAGTGTTTTATAGGCCACCAGCCACCGCCTGCCATGTACCAGTAAAATCCAATATTTAACCGTGAAATGTGTATCTGCGGTGACATGGGTGTATGATGAGGAATATCAGAAAAAATGGAAGAATTAATATTGAATTATACTTAATTTATCTCGATCATCCTACTAATATTATAAATGCGAAAGTTTGTGTGTATGTATGTTTGTATATTTGTTACTTCTTCACGCTGCAACGGATGGATGGATTTGGATGAAATTCGGCATACAGATAGTTTATAACCTGGAATAACACATAGAATACTTTTTATCCAGATATTCCCACGGGAACGGGAACCACGCGGGTGAACCCGAGAGCGGCCGCTAGTATACAATAAAAGAAAGTAAGAAAAATCGGTAAATATTTATGAGGATTAGATTGAAGATCAGTTGTTGTAACGGTTCCGACTATCTTTATAAAAGTTATAACGCTTAAGGGTGCGCCGACCAAAAAATGCCAAAAATGCAGTTACGGTTTAGTAAATATAATTGAAAATACTATCGTATTAAATGAACAAAATATATATTTAGTATCATAGGGAACGTGTTTACAATTTGTCAGAACCATAAATTCATAACACGCTATAGTTTTTTCTACAATATCATTTAAAGTTGGGCAAAAATCATGAAAACGAGTGGCGGCGTTTAGTAGATTTTTTATAGTTTATCTAAATTATTGTACCTCTGATTTTGTCTAAACAATCATCAATGGATAAACTACAAATTGCTAGACTACATTTTCGATTCATCAAGTGGTTATTTAAATAATTATTTTTTATTAAGCACCTTAAATTCCCCATACAAAATTAGTATGGCCGCGCGGCATCAAATAAAATATGGACGACGACATTTCAAATAAAACATATGACACTTGTCACTTACGGACGGCACACGCTTAACTGAAGTGTTATTTTTATTATAAATCTGTAAATACTGAACTGAGCTGGATGAGAGTAGCCGCGGATCGTGCTCGGTGGCGTGCACTTGGAGAGACCTATGTCCAGCAGTGGACTAGTATAGGCTGATAATGATGATGATGATAATGATAAAATACTGAACGTCAGTTAAAATATAATAATAACAAATATATATCAAGATAATGTTAAATATAACTATTTATATTTTAACTAACATGGATTAAAATTACTATGGATACATAATTTATAATCTCCTAAGTCTACAATGCTGCATGTTTAAACGCATAAGCCATTAAAAAGTAACGAAGGTTTTCACCTCACTAGACGATGTCATATGCGACTAAAGTGTTTACGGCAGTTCGAGTGTCCAAGCGTTCAAAGAGCATACATATATATGAACATTAATATAGATTAGATAATTCCTACTGTCATGAAATGTCCCTGCATGAAACCTACTTGGCGAATATCAAGTTTATTAACAGTTAATCAACGTTTTAAAAATCAACTTAAAAAAATATTCAAATAAGGTTCGATCTTGACGTTCTTAAAATTTTCTTTTGCACACCTAGCTTTCATTATCGAGCAACTTATGAAAAGTAACTTAAGGAGGCTTTATCGCGAGCTAGCAGGAAGCTCGATCGAGCGGCGCTCCAATTTACCAAGACCTGTGACTTTCCTTCAAAAAACACGATCCGAATCGCGTTTCTTTCAGATGCGGGAAGCGTGGGAGGTCTTGACGAACTGGCACCTCTTGTGGTCCAATTAAGTAGCTAACAATGACGCTCTCTACCTGACGCTGAAGGATCACTCGTCGCTTGAAAAGAAAACTTGTGAAATAAGTTATTTCAAGCACTTATCTGTTTCTTTCTGGAGTATAGCGTTATCACTTCAAAATTTATATAATAAATATAATGTATGCATCTATTTTGCTAACAAATGAATTTGAATTTATACAATCCAAGTATTGTTAGGATCGGTAGTAGTAGTGCAAAGTAATTACTTAGTTAGCATAGGGCTATAGATAGTGTTGACCTTTGCATGGATAACTACGATAAATACGATACCCTAATTGGTAGGGCATCAGAGCAGAAAGTGCGGGCACAAGTGAGTTTACGCAGAAAATCAACGTTTGCTGAATACTTATCAGTTCTGTTATATAAGTATTTAATACTTGACGATCTCCTTGGTCGAGTGGTTGTCTCGGGTCTGGGTGTTTTCTTTGTATAATAAGTATGTATTGAAGTATTAAATGTTTATCCGTTGTCTAGTAACCATTTTAACGAGTTTCATAACGAAGCTTCTCTTGGGCTAGATAATTGGTATGAGTGTAGAAGTTTATTTATTTATTTATTTAATACTGTTCTTCAATCATGCAATTATAGAGACAAATATCAGCTCTGCAAATATCCTTTAATTCTGAGCTTCAACCAGTCGATATTATTTGACCGCACGTTGCTATGGCAGCTGAAGCGATAAATTAAATACGAATTCGCAGACTGCAATTTATGGTCAGTTATTGGTTTATTACGTGTGGATATGCTATAGAGCTGCCATTGCGACTGTTTAACAGTACATAGTTACGAAGTACGAGTATAATAAGATATAAATTAATTAGGTATGCACACATTACGCGTAAACTATAATAATCAATGTGCAACATATAAATAAAATATATATAAAATGAAGTGCTTCAATCTTCGATTATGTAACAATTATGTAACTAGTAAAGGGGTTTTTTCTAGGCTGGAAAGTGAAGAGCCATGTCTGTGGGTTTGTTTTATTTTCTAAAATTTGTGTTATGTCCAATATTAATGTAAATTATTAACCGTTAAGTGTTCGTGAGTGTGCATGAGTGTTGGCAAATGAAACAAAACAGTGCAACGTCACTTTTTAAATTTTCTCAAGAAGTGCGCCCGAGGTCTTAGTAAAGCCCCACATGATATACCCCCCAACCCCTCGAGTAACTCAGTAAAGAGATACTCAAGGGGTTGGGGGGTATATCATTTCTCACTTCTCATTTCTATTATCTACCATTCATCATCATCATACAGGAAGGAAATATTGTTTATTTATGTATTACTTGTAAGAAAAATTACTTTGACACTGGCTAAATGTGCTAATCGCACGAAGTCATCAACAAAAAGAAAAAAAAAACTAGTAAAGGATCCGGAACAATAATGCATCTCGAGAGTGGTCCTGTTTGCTCATTTAAATTTAGAAATACAAATTCGGAAAAACAATGGGTAGCATCAACAACTTCAGCTTACTGTGAACCTTAAATCTTAATCATAAAGTTTAATTAAGATTGCAAAATATTTGTACCTTAGTATTTACAACGCAAAACGCAGTATTTACGTTTTGCGAAACTAAGATCAGGGGATCATAGTGCGAGTGTCATTCGTCATTCGTTAACGTTAACGAAAACGAGAATTTGTATGGCAAATTTTAACTCTTCTCGTACGTCGCCAGGATGCGCTGCTTCAATGCCATACTAATTTTCGTTTTTGTTACCGTAATATAATGAATACGGATAGTAAAAAAGCAAATGGATACATCAGTAACATCGCAATGCTCTTACTATAGCAGTGTTTTCGTATGATACGGTTCACCGTTCCATGTAAGTACACAAATTGAATCGAACCTGCTTGACAGACGATTCCCAAACCCAATATATCTGCTAACTACTGGACAGTTAGACCTACCTACATTATATTAATAATTTCTTATGTAAGTGACTGTATGGTTTTTAATAAGAAATAAATATTCTTTAAACATAAACAAAACTTACACTAGGCACTCTGAACTTGTAAGATCAATACCAATATTTTGACCAGTTACAGCTCAAACGGTTGCAATTTTGCGGTGTAATATCCTCTGGCCGTAGTGATTACTGCGGTAATCGTGTGCTTTCGGGTGTCCGAGGTGACCATTACTCACTGCGTTGGCGCAGCTGGCGCTAATGGGCGCAGGTAACGACGGCTGAAGGGATTACCCCCGATCACCGATATTGAATAGCATCCCAACCCGCCCGGATACAAATCAACAGCCTATGGTGTTTATAAGGCTGTGTGGAACCTTCTTGAATAGTTGGGGAGAGAAAAGAGGTCGATTATGTTTTATGGCTCGGTGGCCCAGTGGCTTAGAGTTCAGCCCGATAATTGGAGGTCTTGTAGGTTCTATTACTAGGTAAAGCCCGTTTCTGAAGCACAGCCGAGGTTATGAACCGCATCTGACAAACGTGGTGATTACTGGTGGTTAAGCTAATACCCATTAACTGTAGTGTTGACTTGATTACTATACTATGATGGACGTCTTTGCCCAGCAGTGGCATAGTATATAACTATAAAAAGGCTATTAAGGCTACTAAGGCTCTATTATAGGTTATTTATTAACTAAACTTTTGGAGCTCTGAATTATTTTTGGTGTGTAACATCTTTCCTCTCGCTCTTTCTTGCAATTAGTAGGAGTGTTTTCGTGAAATGGGACGGAAGTGTGAAACAGGAAGTCTGGAAGCTCGCAAGCGCGCGCCATTTTGTAAATTCTGTAATCGATATTATGAACATGACATATTATTATTATATGTATGTGACATATTGTGTCATTTGACTATCAAAGGTAGAGCTGTAGTAAACCGTATGTATTCGTTACTGAGTAACGGGTGCGCCATCTAGTACCGAGTGACGAAACGTTACACACGAATGCATTTCATTACTCGCAATTTTCGTAGTATGGGTACCTACACTGTTTCAGTTCACGCAAGTACCTACCGTTGATGTGTGATATGTTTGCTGATCGTATTTGTTTTACGCATGCGCGCGCTTATTCGGCGAATTTAGAAACGTACGTTACAAAGAACGATGTTTGACGTTTGTTTAGTAAGTAAAGTATAAATTAGAAATTCGTCGTCCAAGTTTTTTATTGTTTACTAAAGGTATTGTATGTGAAGACAAAGTTTGAGATTGGAACAGAAATAAGGTAAGAAAGTATTTTTTACAAAATTAGAAATATGTATGTTTTTGTTTTTTATTATTGCGTATTTTCACGTTTTTTTTGTTCTACTGTACGCGTTCGCAATACGAGTTGTATTATACGACTCGATTCGTTGCTCTACTAACATACATAATATATATGAGGTATCAGAAGTAACGAGTAACGTAACGATACGATAGTAACGAGTACTAATTGTCAGAGTAACGAATACATACGGGTACGCTTTTTTTCGTTACTTTTACACCTCTAATCAAAGGTCATTTTGATATGTCAAATGTCTTCTAATGAGTATTTACTGCATTCTCTTTATGATTTGTAAAAAAATATACGTCATTGTTAATTCTATATTCTTTTTTCTATTGTAATATTGATTTCAACAGTGTAGAGACTTTATAATTATTTATTTTATAGTTATAAAATGATGAAATAATGTGCTTATTACTAAGCTGAGATGTCAAATGTTACATATCATATGCGACTACTGTAAGGTTCGCTCGTTTATTAAATATAGAAAGTTTCATTAATATTTGATTATTCAATTTGAAAAAAAACTTTGAGAATTGTCCAAGATACCGAAATGTATAGGCTCTTAAATAAAAAGTAAAATAAAAACAAAATGTTTGCACTTAGGTTTTTTATCCGTATTCCTACAGCAACGCTATACGGTCCCAGAGACACACACGCGGTCTAATTTCCCGACTGCAGCGGTTGAGTTATGAGATGGTTTAAGAGGTCACCAGATTTATTGCGTCCACTGCCATTTATTACCGCGGACCACGAGTAGGCTGGAAAGCGACACAGCCCGGTGAGCCAACGAAACCGTACGTGTTGGCGACCCGCAAAACCTTCCTTTAGTATATAGTATAATATTATACTATTTCATAATTTTCATAAAGGAGGTGTATGTTTAATAATTGTGTACTAAAGAAAAAGTTAATGAAAAGTGAAACTTAAAAAATATATTATTAATTACCTTTGGTGTATTTTATTCAATAATCACACTAATATTATAAATGCGAAAGTTTGTGTGCATGTTCGTATATTTGTTACTTCTTCACGCTGCAACAGATGGATGGATTTGGATGAAATTCAGCACACCTACAGATAGTTGATAACCTGGATTAACACATAGGATATTTTTTATCCCGATATTCCCACGGAAATCTCACTATAAATATACTAAAAACGACAATTTCATTTTCCAATAAAAATGATTTGTTTGTTTCGTTGTCATGGAAACCAAAGAGAATTTAATCACTTAATGGAAACTGTCAAAGCGGTACGAAGTCCGCCGGGTTCACTAGTAATGTCTAAAAATGTATGGACTTATTTTATTCTTAAACTTAATAAAACATAGCAAATCAAACAGCATGACGGATGAAATGTATGGGAATGGAAACTATGACGTCAATATTTTGTTCTGTCCATTGAGTGTTTTATTAATAACTTTTAAGGTTACAGAAATTCAAGCTTAGGTCAAATAAAAAAATGGTTAATGTTTTATAGAACTGTCTGTGAATTCATTTATACGTGTAAAGTGTTGTGGAATTAATTATTGTTGTTGTCATCCCTATTATACAGGTGAGTAAGCCCGCATTAATCAATACTAGTGGTTGCTCAGTGACCGTAATTTTATTATGGCTGCACGGATTGTATCCTAAGCAATGAAAAATTAAAAAAGATAGAATGTGAGTTTGGATTGGCTTTGACAGATTTCGGCCGCTCCTCTTCCATTTTTGAAATTTTCGAAAAGAGTTTTAAGCGTGTGAGTCAAATACATGGTAGTTGTGTAATGTTTGTTTTATTGATTTAATGTATTTTTAGGCATATTAAAAAAAAATTAATATTCGGATAACCTTCTCTAAACTATAAGTGTGCGATATTTCATACTCCTCCGTCCGCGCAACTTTCGTAAAAAAGGGGTACAAAGCTTTTGCTTCACGTATTAAAATATAGATTGTGATGTTGGAAACTTTATGAAATAGTTATAAATTTTTCTAAGGAACCATGTCACTGATTTTTTAGCAAGAAAAACAAATGAACGAACATAAGGACTACAGTTAACTTTCATTAAGCAGCGCCTACTAACCAGCAATAACCGCGTCATGTGCGACAAATTAAAACGCACGCGTTCAAATAACACCTCTCCATCCCTTATTGCAGCGCAATTGTTGAACTTCCATCGTTACCTTAAGCGTTTTTGTCGCAAATCGCCTGCCTAACAACGCTACTGCTCTTATTAAATCTACGAACGTCGCGACTTTCGTACAATATGCTTTATAGCGGACTTATTTGGCGGGAATTAAAATGAGACGCCATCTTGAAATAAGGATTTTGGCGGGAACGAGTGCGGACGTGTCGTTTGTCTTAATGTGAATTGGGAATTAGTTCACATTCGTCAGACGTGAACAGGGGATGGAGGTTTCTTTAGCCGAACGCCTGGCTTAAGGCGCTTGACGCTCGACTTGGCTGTAAAGTTGTTTTATGACCTGTTTAAATGTTTGCGCTTATGGCTTAAGGTGTTACTGCTTTTAATGCGTTGTAAAAAGGTAATGAGTCATTAACTCACTATTGACGCGGTGTGTTTTGCTGTTGGGGTTCTGTATATCCGATGGAAAAAACGGAACCCTTGAATTGCAATAAACAAGTATAGATAGACAAAACACAAATGTGACGCTACTTGATCAATCCTACTAATATTATAAACGCGAAAGTTTGTAAGTATGAATGGATGTTTGTTGCTCTTTCACGTAAAAACTACTGAATGGATTTGGATGAAATTCGGCATACAGATAGTTTATAACCGGGAATAACACATAGAATACTTTTTATCCAGATATTCCTACGGGAACGGGAACCACGCGGGTGAAACCGCGAGCGGCCGCTAGTTATGTTATAAAGCTTTTATTTATTTATTAAGTATACTATCTTTATAATTGGTAGATGGATTTGAAATTAGTTACATTAGTGAAATTAGTTTGTTGATCCAATATACAAGTTATGAGTAAAAGTTAATTAAGTAAAATTGAAAAAGAAACCTTCATTTTTAAACGAATATAGCAGGGGCTATGGTTCTGCTACTGCTTTGGCGGATGTGGTTGACGACCTTCTGACAGGCCAGGACCGTGGGATGATTAGCGCCATGGTCTTGCTTGATTTTTCTAGAGCTTTCGATACAATTAATACAACTCTTCTGCTGTCAAAGCTGTCATTCTACGGAGTTGATGCAGCAACGGTCCGGTGGTTTAGTAGCTATTTATCCCACAGGCAGCAGTATGTGGAGCTGACCAAGGCTAATGGGGTTAGAGTTCAATCTTCCCCTTTACCAGTAACGCGCGGTGTGCCTCAAGGGTCTATTTTAGGTCCCATACTCTACATCTTATATAGTGCAGATATAACAAAAACAATAACTCATTGTAAGTGTCACTTATATGCAGATGACCTGCAATTATACCTATCTTTTCCACCTTCAGATCATGCCGCAGCTGTGGTGAAAATAAATGAGGATCTATCCCGAATAGCCACATGGTGCCAGTCGAATTGCCTAACCCTGAACCCCAGAAAGTCTAAATTTATTTTATTTGGAGCGAAATACAACCTTTGCAACTTTATTGGCAGCTGTACATCTTTCAATCTTACTCTCAATGGGGAAAGAATTGAACGAGTAGAGAAAGTCAGAAATCTGGGACTGATCCTAGACGGTCACCTGAACTTTGAGACTCATATTGCTGAATGTGCCCGCAACTGTTTTTATCGTCTTAAATTATTATATAAAATACGACCCTACTTGTGTGAAGACCTCAGGATTCGGTTGTGTGAGTCACTGGTCTTGTCTAAAATGAATTATTGTGACACTGTGTATGGACCATGTCTTCTATCCAGGTCTAGAAAGCTCATCCAACGCGTGCAAAATGCCTGTGCCCGGTTTTGTTTTCATATACCACCACGTACACATGTGACTCCTTTCCTTAATGCTGCAAGTCTACTAAAGATGGAAGCTCGTAGAAAACTTCATCTTGCTACAATGTTGTTTGACATTGTTGATGCAGGGAGGCCGCAGTATCTCTATGACAAGCTGGTATGGGCACAGGAACATAGTAAATATCCAAAAAGAGCATGTACTCACATCTTCTCTACTCCCAAGCATCGCACTATGGCTTTTCGCGGATCATTTAGATATGCGGCCTCTCGGTGCTGGAATGACCTCCCGCCCCCAATGCGTGACCTAAAAACCAAAGTAGTTTTTAAAAAACACCTCAAAAACTACCTCATTGAATTACAAATGCTAGAAACTAAAAGCTAGAAACTAGCTGTTACTAAAATCTATTAAAAACGTACGATCAGGGTTTTCACGACGTGCTTGGAGGTCCAGTCACCGGGGCCGCCCTCTTGGGAGCACCATCTTTTCGTTTTCTCCATAATTTCTCTGCCAGTAAATAGCTTCACAATCACTGTTTTGACTTGTTGGTCTTGGCATGCTGGCACGCGGGGAATGGACGGTGTACTTAATATACGCATGCCACAATGCCGCGTCCAGGATGCTAATCATCATCAGCTGCCACGTGCCTTGCCACGTCATATTATTATATTGTTAGACAGCGCTAGGTACTTAAAATCTTTCTACCATCTTTAAAGTTTGTGACAATTTTTTTTTTTTTAGCTCGGGTTGGGAATAGCTTAAGTTTTTCCGGTGGGTTCGGCAAAGGAATCGTGCTCACTGGAGCCTTACTTAGTAATTTATGGTATATTTAAATGTGGTTTTTCAATGTAATTATTATTTTATTTTATTTTATTGTTTTTAATTTCTTTTATATTTTGTCTTGTCACTGTACCGTATATATTCAGGCCCTGTCAGAATAACAGCGCTTCTGTGTCATTCTGAACATCCATGAATGACACAGCAGCATAAGCTGAGACAGGGCCCTTTAACTTCACACTTTATATTTTTTTTTTTACTACAAATTTGTTATTTATTTTTTTTTTCTTTCTGTCTATCTGTTTTTTCTTTTTTCTTTATTGTTGTTTGTTATAATTAAGTGTGTATGTTAATAAAAAAATTCTATTCTATTCTATTCTATTCTGAATATCTGAAAAAGTATTAAATAAATATCCAAATAACTACACATATTTTTTAAATAACATTTTTAATTAGGAGAATTTTAATAAAATAAATCATTTGAACCAATATTCTACAGAAAAATCTGTTAAGCATATCATCATCATCATCATCTCAGCCAAAAGACGTCCACTGCTGGACAAAGGCCAAGGATCTCCACAACGACCGGTTTTGTGCTGCTCGTATCCAGCGGCTTCCTGCGACCTTCACCAGATCGTCGTCAAGCATATAACTTAATATAATTTCACTCAATCTAAGCTTTGCAAAAAAAACATTGCTTACTATAGTAACAGCGGAATCTCTTATTCAAAAAAGATGCGGAAATAACAAGTACACCACTAAAACCTTTTCTCTGTCAACAAAGGCTGGATGAGAAAGTAGGCGGAAGTCGCGGAGACAACGGGCGTCATCGCAGCGGACATGACGTCGTGTTGTGGCGCCGCCCTGCCGGCTGGCGTGTGAGCTAAAGGTGTCGTCACACCGAACGCGGTTTTAGCTACGGCAGTCTTTTGGTATGTGGGCTGCGGAACTACCGTCACGCATTTGGAAACATTGTGTCATATAAATAAATGAAAAAATATATATCTTTATTCGTTCCAATAGCAGTACAATAAAAAAAAAGATCTCGCAAAACCTGCTGAGAGGTTTGCCTGAAGAAATAAAGTATAGTAAGGTGACAAGCTTTTATATGCGTCCACGTTAGTCAACCCGTAACCACAGGCTGTGCAACTCGGTCGAAACGAGTATTGTATTTGTGTAGATTATTGTACTACAGTTGCCTATCTGAGAATTTGCCTTTATGAGAAGTTGCCCTTAAGCGAATAAAGCTTAATAAAGTGTGCCTAAGATACCTGTCTGTACAAAGCAGTTTGTGTTCAATACCGTAAAAAATCTATCTGAAAATTCGTAGAAAAAAATGCGTGAGTTTTTACGACTGTCATCTTACGATTAAAACCAGGACCCACATGTCAACGTGCCTTCCGAAAACAACCTAGTAAAAGTTCCTGAACTTGTAAGATTGCAATTCGAAAGCGTTAAGACGGCGCGCCATCGTGCTCGAAAAATTAAACATCAATATTTTTATGACCAAGACAGCGTAAGATTACCGCCGAACGTTCACTAAATAAGACCGCGCCCGCCTAGCAGCCGCATTCGGTGGGGCCGAGTCTTTATCGCACTCCATAGAAGTCTATGGGAAAGTTGGAGATTACTTCTGTGGGTGAATGGGACGCTATTAGCCACTCGCATTTGGGTTAGTTTGTGTCCCACTGTAACAATGGCGCGGCAGATTAAAGGTTTTAATCTGGGGTTAGTGTAATTCAGTTAGGATTCAGCATATTATACATACGAGTAGTTACACGGTACTTATATAATATACGTGACAAGCGTACATCGTTTTTTTTTTCAATAAATGATTGGCAAAAAATCCGATAACGTGATTTCAACCTGAACCTTTTGACAATTCAGTCGTTGTGGGATATTTATATGCTTGTCATGAGATCAGTTTGGCAGTAAGTACCTACCTGTACATATAAAATAAAATAAAAATGTACCAAAATTCGCGTTTTTTTTATATGAAGGTATTCTCGTTTTATTTTATATATTATTTTATCCTGACATTTCGATCTCTTCACAAGGTCCTTTAGTCACAGGAAGACTGAGGTGAAAAAGTGTTTCGTATCAATGCGTAGTGTTCGCGTAAACTTTATAAAACACTGTGCAGTTTATGATAATCTTATGGCGGTATCAGATACTATAGTAGTATTTAGTATATTTCGGTGAATCCGCTGCTCCAGAGCTTAATAGGATCGGAGACAGTAACCCCACCGTTCCTGATTGAATCAGCATCATAGCTAATGCAAGCTGTCGGGACATTAGCTGTCACTTATGGAAATATCCCCCCCACTATTGCCCCCCTCCGTCTTGCTAGCCATTTATCATCTGTCCGTCAAACTCGTCTGGATTCTTAAAGTTCGTAATGTACCTTCAATCGGGGTTAGTTTAAAATCGAGTGTAATCTTGACTACATCTCATGTTCTTTAAAGTTGTCTTTTATATGTAAAACTAGGGACGACTCTGTATGTAGTCATACTAGAAACGCCTAGAACGCTAGGGACAACGGTATAAGAAGCTACTTTAAAATATACAGTTGTGATCTATATGACACTTTTAAAAATAACCCCGTACCATATTATCTAGCTTAAGGCGACATTGCAAATTTACTATTTTGCATTGGAAAATTAACGTGGCGGGGATCTTGATTTTTCCAATTACAAAACATATGAAAGTAATATTTGATGACATGATATTTCATTTAATTGACTTCATTTTGCTAGTTGCAGAAACACGATTTGTTAACTTTTATAACAGAGAAAAAAATATCAAAGTAACGTCTTTTAAAACATAGATTTTTATTTTACAGGCAAACCAGCATCTAAATTTTATTAGTAGATTAGTCTTAACACACACTTCAATATGCTAGTTCATTCTTTAAAACTTATTTGTAGTTTTAATTGGAAAGAAAAAAAAAATAGTTTTTCTTATGGTACGGGGCGCAAACGCTCCGTATTAGATTAATTGTTTAGCGGTGCGTCGCCTTAAGCATGCAGCTTTCTCCTTCTTCTTCTTCGTATATTTATTATCATTAAAGATACTAATATCTATCATTTTTGTTTTATGTTTCTTGATTCGGTTGCTTCTTGCTATACCTACCTAATACGAGCGCAGTCTTATGAGTTGATGACTAAAATTACTGATCGTTTTATCCTAAGTTAGCAATAGACATTATTTTGATATTGTTATTTTTAAGATTTATCGAACTGAACAAATCAAGTGCATGCTGTGTTCGTCAGTAAATGATTGTGTAATTATACTTACATCATGTAGAATGCTTTGTTATGTTATCATATTGTAACAATTGTTAATGGACCAGTAAATAAAAAAAAAAATAAAAAAATCTTTGTTTCGGAGTAAGTAGTAAGTAAGTCTACAGTGAATACTATCAGCCGGGTCGTATGCTTGCTACTTAACCCAGCCAAGTCACAATTTGCAAACACTGTGAAAGACAGTTAAATAACAAGAGAAAAGTAATCATCGCTTTCAGCTGTTGTCCGTGCAATTTCATCATGATTTTTCGGCAAGGCAAGATCAATCTCCTTTTCCCAATAAAATGGCTCGCGCTCTCTTAATATTTCCTTCCACAATAAAATCCATCAGGCACAATGGCTGGAGGCTCCGCACAGCCAGCTTATGAACCTATTGACTTTTATTGATACACAATTTTCAGCGGATTGGACCTTTATCAGTGTTTCTATTATAAATAGTATTTCATCGTCTTTACACCAAACTGGTGGTTATATTTAGCTTAGAAGCAAACTGGATGGCGACCACCCTTGTACTGATTTCTGTTTCCAAACAGCAGCAAACGGCATTGCTTTGCTATTGAATCAGGACAAAGAAGCATAAGAAATAGAGCTTCAGGGCTTTGGTACCTAACTTCAGCAAATTCCCAATATACACACATAGTAATTTTGCTAAATCGGCATTTAACCTCAGTAGATGAAATTTAATTGCACAATAATAATTTAGTTAGACTTGACGCCAAAGTCAAGCCAAAGAAAGAGATAGAAAGTCGGTGATAAAAGATTGATAACCGTTGAGTGCGTGTTTTGTTCTTTGAAAATATACCAGTTCGGTTTTCGGGAGCATTGTAGTTTTATTTAAAAGACTTCCAAAAACGGCTTACTAACAGTTCGGTACCCTTGGTGTCGCAAGCATGGCATGGCACGACATGGGCTAGGGCGACCAAAGTTCATCAGGCAAATGTCATGAAAAAGTTTATTTTCTGCAAGATGTGTCCAACTGACACATGGTTCCAAAATTACATTTTTAATTTTCTTGCAGTTGCTATAATAAGAATTTAAATCTCACAAATCATACTTTAACCGACTAATAAAATAAAAAATAAACAACTTAAAGATGATTGTACCGCATTGAAACTGACATTGATAAGGCAATTTGGAATGTAAGTTTTTTCCTATAGTAAAGGTAACAATAGGCGGTGTCGGACAAAGGCGGGGTCACAAAGGCTGCGTCGAGTGGCGTCGTCGGCGAGCCGCGAGGCTTTGCAGACCACTATTTTCAGCAATAAAACCTTTTCGCCTTTTTGATTTTACAATTCCTCTATAATAATACCAGCTCTGATAATACTGAACAGAATTAAATATTATCGATATCAACTTCTGTGTTTGATTGTACACTGGAAGTGGAAATACAATTTTATGTTTACGGTAAGTTTCAAAATAAAATATCTGTTTTGTAAATATGTTGCCATTATGAAGAATATGTTATTATAGTTAGTAGGCGAACTAAGTTTTACTTAATAAAACATTTTTTTTATATTACAATAATGCTTAAATCGCGAAATCCTAATTTTATTACAAATTTTAGAGTATATGTCTCGCTCGTGATATCTTGGTAAGTCTTGTGGTATGCGTAAGAGGTAAGTATCTTTAAAATGATGGTAAGCTATAAAAATTCATCAAGGGACATATCCCAAATGGATCGCACATTAATCCATACTAAAGGAAAGGAACTCAGCAAGAGTATGAGTAAGTGTTGCATATATTCTATCAATCATATTTCTAGCCACTGTATTCACATTTCCCCGACAATATACCACTAAACAGATAGGATGCGTTCATCGTCATTACGGGTATTGACGGGACATGGAAGTGTCCATTATACCACGCCCGATTGAGATATATTATGTAGTAGCGTCTTCGAGCTACGTAATTTCGTAGCGTCAGCGCTACGACGCGCTGTAGCGTAACGAGCTACGACCGTAGCTCATGAGCTACGAGGATATGCTACGGAGGTTTTGCTCATTATTGTAATGTAACTAAAGGGTATTTTATACTGTGAATTTAAGTCAACAAAATATAACATTAAAGTGTGTTTTACGAACGACAGATGACAGGGGCAGAGCGGTAAGTGTAACGTCGAAAATAATAAAAAACTTAAAAGAGGCTTACAAATAAACAACGAATTAGTTTTGTTGCCATCGTGTAAACTCATTTCAGATTTAGAGGAAAAGAGACATTACGGAATGACTATGCGATGTTTATGCAAGGCCATTAATGTTTTATTTTAAGTTTCATAGGTAAATATTATACTTCTAAAAAAGAGAACTATACATATTACCCCACATAAGGTAATCACATAACTAGAAATAACGTCTCCGTCGCGTCAGACCTATCTACCGAAACCCAATAGATTCTCATTCACAAATTCTTCCAGGGAAACGATTCCTGATCCCTCGCCGAGTAAATACGTCAACGGCCGCTTCCATTTCAATATTTTCCCGCAAAAAAACATTTATCTCCCGAATAGACGGCGTTCCCTTAACGGATCAATTCTGCCGGCTGCCAATCACTGAGATGGTCGTTAGGTGTTGCCATACGTTGCTACTCGCAGTGGCAATATATCACAGTCGTCAGTAACAGTGACTGCCTTTTATATTTAACTGTTCCGTAAATAAGCTTACGATCTGCTTTTTGCAAAACGATCACTGCGGACTATTGACAACCTCTTTGGTCGAGTGGTTTGTGCACCGGTTTTCATGGTGTCGCCATCTCTGAGGTCCCCCGGGTTCGATCCCCGGTCGGGTCAATTTAGAAATTATTGTTTTTCTAAATTGTCTCGGGTCTGGGTGTTTTCTATGTATAATAAGTATGTATTTAAGTATTTTAAGTATGTTTATCCGTTGTCTAGTAACCATTTTAACGAGTTTCATAACGAAGCTTCTCTTGAGCTAGATAATTGGTGTGAGTGTAGGAAAGTTTATTTATTTATTTATTTATTGGATTCTTGTGGTACTCTTGTATTCTTGTGGGTATATTGCGCGATGACACGGCTCTTACATTCTTCTCCACAGCTACAAAATAGACATAACTATTTAAATTATAATGGTCCCTTGCAATGTAATTCGCGCATGCGCCTGTGCCGAAATATAGGATACTCACAAATAATAAACATGGTAAGAATCCCGTTCATAATTACTCTATTGAAAAATAGACGTCCTGAATGGGTAGTAAGTAAAAAATGTTTGGACGATTCAAAAGCACTGTTCTAAAGTTTAATTGACATATTGTTTCCTAAAGTTTACGCGAACCAACCACTACCAACTAATTATGAGACGACCAACACCTCAGTCTCCCTGTGACCACGGACCCTGCAAAGGGTTCAAAACGTCAGGATAAACATTAAATAAGTAATGTGTAAAATAAACGCGAGTAGATCCGTAAAAGTTGTTTCATTTCAAGTTTAGTTGAATTAAAACTAATTACTTCGACTTTAGGTTCATCACCTTCATCACCAGCCTTTTTTTATGTCCCCACTGCTGGGACACGAGCCTTCGCTATGGATGGATAGAGAGAAAGGCTATAAACCACCACGCGGGCCCGTGCGGATTGGTGTTTGCTAACGACTGCTAATGCAGACGGGACAAACAGCTTTACGTGCCTTCCGAAGTACGGAGAAGCTCAAGATGATAATTTTTTTTGGTCACGCACCCGATTTCGGAGCGGAGCCTATTCTACAATATTTTTTTTTAAACTCTTTGGAAGTTCTAAAGCCACAAAGAGACTGTACTGTGTAAAATGAACGTGAATAGTTTACTATATAGTGTTTCAGTTCAACGTGTTCGCGTAAATTTCGCGCTTTTGAATACATAATACTCGTAGTTAGGGTTTTTTGACGGTAATTATTGTAATTAATTAATTAGCATGGCTGCATTACCTTGCCATGTTTCATTTACACCACTTTAACCATCGAATATTACCAAACTCGCCGGCGTTTATCACATAAAGTCTTCGTCGTAAAAAAGCTCTTTTCAGATCGTATTTTCGCGGAACAATTTTATCGAATCACTTAACAAATTGTTTCATGTCTTAGCTTAATGAAAATAGAGACGTGAATTGTACAACCCCGATCTAAATGACTGAATGAATCGCTTAATGTTGGTATCTTGCGAGAGACGTCACAGCTTAAACGTTTTGATGACGTCATAAAAACCTGGTCGTTATCAGGCGCACGCCCTACATAAATCAGTGATATCCGTGCACCTTGCAAAATCAACTTTCGCGGTAACATTATAAGGATTTGTTTCGTTTAAACGGAGAATTAGGCTTAAAAAAGCAGGCCTACTGAAACCCGTCCATAAAATGCTTAACATGTGAATCACGCCTTGTACGCGCGTTAAGCACCGTACGCAAATGTTTTGGTAATTTATCTCTGCGCTGTCTGTTTATTTTTAGCGATCGATATGTTATTTTTGTGTTGTGTAATCTGTGAGGATGCGTAACTTTGGAAGTTAAATATGAACCAGTAAATTGAGCAGGTCAAGAATGTCAGAGTTTAAAGTAAAAAGTTTTGATGCTATATGCTTAGATTGAAGACTACGATGAATACTAATATACATATAATAAGGCCGCATATTTTGTACTATCTTTTTTCTTTTCATCATACTATTTCTTCATACTTCTTCATTCATACTATTCTTCTTCACTCTATTTCTTTCTTTATCTTTTCATCGATTTGTCTGTATCTGTATTTTTTGTGTGCAAATAAAGTTTTTTATTATTATTATTATCAATTGAATAAAACACTAAATTAATCTAATTAATACAATAAATAATAATTATTGATTCATAAACTCATTAAAATTAAATATAATAATAAATAATAATATTTAAAGCTAAAAAAAAACTATAGGATTCGGCATTGATATCGGTTATGGACAGAATCTTAATCTTTTCTGGTGGTAGAACTCTGGAATCCGACGACTTTATTGCTTTTCCATCTTGTCTTGCATTGACGAGCTTTAGCTGAATGAGGACTGGATCCGAAAATTTACAGGGTATGACATAATGAAGTTAATTAAATACGAGTATGTAATGTTACGCTAATCTGGCTTACCTACCTATGTTACTAACATAACTTCGATTAACTTATGAATAACGTACTTAGTGCATTAAACGGTAAGTAATGCGCGTTTGAAAACTAATTATAATCTCAAATAAAATTACGTGTTTCTATTATTACTATCTTTACAATACGACGGTGTTAAGTTGTCGCAGACAATATTAATGGTCCATTGAGTAGGAAATACCTTTTCAGCGTTGCTACAACAAATGTTTACGGTACGCATTCATCTCTCCGGATTCCATCAAAGGCGCCGACACGTGGTAACGATGGCACCGCCTTTACTGTTATGCTTCACACATGTATGTAAATCGGATGCTTTTTCTTGGAGTTTTACGGGTCGGTTGCTAGTTTTAGCGGGAGCGGGCGATAGAGATTGGTGTGCGCGATTCATGATTAAAAAAAATAGAGCGATAGCGACTGCCATCATAAGAGAACCACCGGGAACAATGGCTTGACGTGCTTTCCGAACCTAGTATTGTGTAAGTTGCTTTGTTGCAAACCAACCGCTGCACCAAGCTCCTCGTATTATGAGAGTTTAGACATTATTAAGTAGGATGTTTTTGATTATTTATGTATTTTAATGTCTATAATGCGACCATAATGCGGGAATTTTTTGTATACTTTTGGGTAACCTTCCTCTTTCAACAAAAAACCGGCCAAGTGCGAGTCGGACTCGCGCATGAAGGGTTCCGTACCATTATCAATAAAAACGGAAAAAAAACATGGCTGTTGAATGGGAGCCCCACTTAAATATTAATAGTATTTTAATTTAATTATTTATTTTTAAAGAGAATATTTTACTAAATTTTCTGTGAATATTTCAAGCGTCTACCTGTTGCCGTTATCATAACGAGCAAAATCGAACGAAAAAATCACGTTTGTTGTATGGGAGCTCCCCTAAATATTTGTTGTTTAGTTTAGTTTTTTGTATTGTTTTTTAGTATTTGTTGTTTTTGCGGCAATAGAAATACACCATCTGTAAAAATTTCAACTGTCTAACTATCACGGTTCATGAGATACAGCCTGGTGACAGACGGAGAGACAGACAGACGGACGGACAGCGGAGTCTTAGTAATAGGGCCTCGTTTTATCCTTTGGGTACGGAACCCTAAAAATGAATTGACTAGACTACACCGAAAGATTTAAAGTAAATACATAATGAAATTACCATTGTTAGTTTGCAAAAACACAAAATGAGCATCACAAATATAATAACAAAAGCTTAAAAATTATTATAATATAAGTTAATTATTAAGACTGCAATTCCCGCGCCGCTCATGAAACCGCTAACACCGAGCTCTCAATTGATATTTATGTAGACTCTTTACGAGTCAATCGTATGAGTTACGTTTGATGTTATTATGCGTTCCGTTTTTATGTTACGCTCATTCGGTAACCGTCACGGAATAAACTATTTTTGGACGATCAACGCGCGATCGTAAAATGGAACGCAGCGTTTGGTGTCGCATAGAATTTTACGAGGGAATAAGTCGTCCATTCCTTATTTCGACTCATCTTTTCAGGGTTGCATTCTTGAGGGGCGATTGACAAAATATTGGTGTACATCAAGCGTTGTTATTGTGGACGAAAGTTTCAAAATAATCTAATTTGTTAACGCTGTGACGTCAAGGTTGTCACTCCAACATCGTGACATAAAGAAACTGATAAGTTAGCATGAAAAGCAATGAATTTAGGATCAAATATGTTTAAGTACTCAAAATTATCGGTTACTTTGACGTTGGGTACAGAGCCATTTTAAATCTCCTCAACGTTGGTGTCGCTGAATATCTTGATTCAGACAATAAAACGCATTTGAAGACATTTTCACCATATTCTATATCTGTATACCACATTATCATGGGGGGCATTTTTTTGACCGACGATCTGGTGATGGACGCGGGAAGCCGCTGGATGCGAGCAGCACAAAACCGGTCGTTGTGGAGATCCTTGGGGGAAGCCTTTGTCCAGCATGACATTTATGAATATATGATTTCGTACGTAAGTAATATGATATATCTGCATTAACAGAAAAAGACGACACTTATCATTCGATAATATCAGTCGTACTGCTGGGTTAAGGCTTCTTTACATGACACAAGATAATCAGACATTAGATATATTTTTGGTAGCAACAACAACGTGCATATCTTTACAGTTTGCATTGTATGTATTGAAAACCAGCACAATAGCTTCGGCTCCTCAGCCGGACCTCTCAAGCTGTTTTATCATTTAATTTTCTGTTCCCCGATCCGATCCGAACCCTTCGGAGAATCTAGTAGGGCACGGGGACACGCACTAGTGCGTGATGCCGTTCCCTCTAGACAGTTCTCTCCAAAGGTGATTCGTTTCACACGGCTTGAGGAACCCTTTAAGTTTCTCGCCGCCCCCAAAACAAGCCCAGTGAAGCTGAAAGGAGTCAATCAGCTAAATTTCTCAAAAAAAAAAAACATTTTTTTTTTTTTTGTAATATGTGCATTTGTTACAAAATGACAAAACGTTTCTTTCTTTCTATGGTTGGAGTTTGCTTACTACATCAATATGCTTATCTATACTGTGTTAGAAGTCTATCCTATATCAGTATACTCATCTATACAGTAAGTTTGAAGTCTGCAACGGCAACCCTATTAGGTCGGCTACCGTGAGTGAAGTAATAAATATTGGCATCCGTCAAAGTTCAAAGGCTGTGATTAACTCATAAAGCACGCTTCGCGATGGCTGCGCGCCGGGGAGCGGGCGGGGCTATGGTGCCGCGGCACGCCAATGCATGGGGTATGGGGCCCTTGTTTTGGTAACACATCAAGGGAATTGTATCTTTCACATGAAAATGGTAATGGACATGCATATTATACTTCCCATTTACTCCAGCAAGGCGTTGGAGTTCGGCGGCACTTATTGTTCTTGTCTATTACCGAATGTATAAGACTTTCTTTTAGGAACCAGACTCGTATTTCTAGCAACTTTTAGTAAGTATCAATTACAAGAACTATATTTCAAAAAAATCAAATTCATTTTTGCAATTGAAATTTTTCAAAGTATAAATTGTGGCCTCTCAACATTCACATTCAAATTGAATCATTTACACCGTACTTTGGTGAAGATTTTAAGTATCGTATCGCAGGGGACCAGTATTCAACACAAAAACCAGTGATCGATGTTTGGCGACGAGAAGCAATTATTGCTTCTCGTCGCCAAATATTTTTTGAAATTTTATTGAATGCCAGTTAGGAAGCAGGTAGGTGGTCTGTATTCAATTGGTGCTAAAGTCTCTGTGTACTCGGTTTGGTTGATGGTAGGGCTTGTTAGTCCGCCTGGCTAGCTACCACCATCTTATCTATTATGTCGCCATAACATCAAGGTTTGTAGCATTGTTGTGTTCCGGCAGCTAGAGATAAGATAGCCAGTGCCTCATTAGTTGAGGTTCCCGGGTGAAGTGCGCTTCCATCATCATTTGCCTTATCATCACTTTACATCAGGTGAGATCAAGGCACTGTGCTCACTCATAAAATATAAAAAAAAATGATTAAAGAAAAAAATTGTCGATTCTTGTCGAACACTTTGGTGCCTTACCTTACCATGATCGATATTTACTTTGGATAAATTAAGTAAATCACAATTTTAATTCGTAAAACACTTTTCCGAATTACAAATGGGGTGTAATTTGCAAGCCGCAACAAGTCAGTTGCACGTAATCATTTAAAAATGGCGCCTTTAACGCATACTAATTAACTTAATACATCAAGTTAGTCGGGCGACGGGTCTTGTTAGCGTTCTTCTTAACTTGGAGACGACGACTTAATTCGCTTAGAGAGCTTAGCTTCTACTTAGGGGTTTGTGTTGAGTAGGTTTTGCTTTTGAAGTGTAGCGAGGCCGTTTTCAATTTATACTGAGTAACAAGCTTATTTAGATGTGACTTATCTACAGCGCGCTCTGCATAGTTGTCTATGTCGTGTGCCGGCCAATAGCGATGTCCGATGCCATGGCGCGTGGCCAATCGCGTCAAGCGCGTCAGCTGCGGACCTATCACTTCTTTCCTTGTTATTATATTAATCACCACGATACCTTCCGCTGGCCTACTACCAGTACCTGTCATGTAGCTTTCTACAGATTTACACTTGCAAAACAAACATACATCCACATAAATTGACAACCAATAGGTATTAGAAAGAAGGAGAGGCTAGAGAGATTTTCCATTATCTAAGAGGATAATAGTAGATTCTGCAAATAAAGAGTGGCACAGCTTAAAACCCTTTTTAATAAAAATCTCAAGATTTAATCTCAAATTTAATTAAAAAACCGGAATTCAATCAGATTTTTTTGCCACAGCTCTTAAACAGTTCAACGATTTCTCCAATTTATTTAGATTTGTCAAAGACGCAAGAATTGAGATGACTCGAAAATTAAGATTATGAAAGTGAAGGGATGAATCCTGTAGTGTACCCTTTATCCATAATTAAGAGAAGCAGTGATGAAGAACATCATTTAATTTTGTAATTTTGAAAATACGACTTTAATTGTTTTTGGAATAAATAATTATGAACTATGAACGATATAATAATATGTGATGCCTTTTTTTATAAAAGAAGGAGGCAAACGAGCAGGTGGGTCACCCGATGGAGAGTATTTACCGCCGCCCAGACACCAGCAAAACCAGAGGATTCGCAGACGCATTGCCGGCTTTTAAGGGATGAATAGACTCATTTCTTAAAGATCCAAAAGTCGTAACGGTCCGGAAATACCGCCGCTGAGAGCTGGTTCCGCAACACTATAGTTCGAGGTTCTGAATTAATCCATCCAATAGTCTAAGTTAAAAATAATTAAAAAAAACAAGAGAAATAAAAATAATCGAAGCTACATATTAGACTACTATGGCATAAGTTAAATTATTTGTTAATTATATCATCATCATCATAATCATCATCATCATCATCATCAGCCCTTCTCGACCCACTGCTGGGCATAGGCCTTTTTTTTGTTTATTACATTTACCTCGATCCTGCGCTAGCCTGGGCCACGGCAGTCGGCAACCCACGGTCTTGGTTATATCGTCGACCCATCTCGTCCTGTCGTTTATATGTCGCAGGAAATGAGGATACATGTTTCAGCTCTTCAGTATGCTCATAAATATTTGTTGAATAAATCTGACTCTAGCGATTAAAAGGTAAAAAAATTGCGTATTAATAAATAATCTCAAAAAAAAGGATTTAGTTAAGCATCAAGTTGTTTAGTAAAAAAAAGGCAGCATCCACCGGTAATTAAATATTTCTACTAATTAACTACGTAAAGGACCGAACCACTGGTTTAAGGCTCTCAAGGGCGGCTTCATTTTTAATTTCCCCATCGCAAGATTTGCAACTGACGTTCAGGGACAAAAGATTTAATAGCCCAAAAGGGGTCGGAGTGATGTTCCTTGGGGTTATTACTGCAAATATTAATAGGTTTTGTCATTAGCAATTAATTGCTTAAGGCTCGATTTTTCATCCCCTGATAAGTTTTATCGAACGAATTACATTGTCAATGTGATATATTTTCTAAAGAGAATCCGTCATTATGTCAAAATTATTCTGTGAATCTATCTATCTAATACTTTTAAACGAGCAATTCTTGTATTATATGTATAATATCTGGTTCTCGGAAACGGCTCCAACAATTTTCATGAAATTTAAGTATGCAGGGGGTTACGGGGGCGATAAATCGATCTAGCTAGGTTTCATTTTCAGGAAATTTCTAAAAAAAAATCCGGTCATCCAGGTACTAAACTTTAACTGACGATTGAAAAATCAGCCCTTAAAGACATTGAAGGCTATCTTAGCATCTCTTAGAAGGTTATCTTTAGCCTTAAAAAAAATTAAGGATAATCGGAGGCGTTGTCTTTGAGAAGCTATAAAATTAGAGAAAGGTTTGCTATACATGAATTGAAGTTATTGAATCTTCATCTACTTGTTACAGTTGGGATCTAAGATGTAGCCCCTCCCTATATTCAAAGCATTTTCAAGTGATTAAAATATAGTTCGATAACACATTAAAGTACTTTTTTATATTAATCAATCAATTCGTGTTTAATTATTAGTACCTGGATGACCGAGCTTCGCTCGTTATTTAAAAAAAAATGTTTTCTAAAAATGAAACCTAGCTAGATCGAATTATCGCCCCCGAAACCCAACGCATATCATGAAAATCGTTGGAGCCGTTTCCGAGATTCAGATTATATATACAAGAATTGCTCGTTTAAAGGTAGGTATTAAATTTTTAGATTTTTATTTATTTTATTAAGGACAGCTAGCAAGAACGTGTACCAGAAACAATGATTTGATACACTTTAAGATCGTCAAACTTAATTTTTTAAGCTTTTTACCAATTTTCCATAAGTTTTATGGCTGCTTTTTATTAATATTTCAAGAGTCCCTAGATTTGGTTAAATATTTATTTAAAAAACAACAATGTAACACGTAAAGACTTAATGAAATTTTAAATTAACTATATCAAATAATGAAAACTTCTTTCATTCTTTTTTTTCATTCAAGAAAATACGTCTCCTAGTAAAAATTTCAATAAGAATGGAGATTGCTTTCCCAGTAGCAAAAGAAGTCGAAAGATTAAAAACAATAGAACAAAAGGAGTCTACAACAATGGCCTTAGTTTAAGTTATTTTGATTGTTTGAGTAAAACAAACACCTTTTTGTCTTAACTCCTTACTGTAGAAGTATGCTACGGACTACCATAGAAGTTTAATTATAGAGCCTTACAACAAGGTTGGATAATTTCTTACAGCCTATTTACCTTCTAGAAGGGTCGTGAGGGAAGAGAGGGGGGGGGATATTTAATCATAGCGGCCCCGCTGGACTATAAATCCAACTCGTCAATGAAGGCGCAGTGTATTAAATTATTTTACCCACAAGTTTCGGAGAATTTTAGTATTGGGCACAGATGGGTCTTCACCCGTAAAATTAGTTTGTTAATAATTAACAAGAATATGAAGGAAATGCTAGAGGTTGATGAAATTTCATTTCGGTCATATTTTTGAGAACTTTAAAGCGAATCAGGATTAAATAAATAAAAAACTAATTTTAGAAACGTTTGTTACCAGTCGAACGGCTGGTGAAGCCGATACTCGTAAACTCATCATACCTGTAACAAAGAAATATATTTTTTTAGTTTAACATTGGAGTACAAGTGAATTTATTTGCAGGCGACAGCAGTGTAACAAAATTTTTCATATAAAATCTGCAAACCGAGTGTGGGTGGAAATAATATGTAAGAAACGCAAGCAAATAAGGATAATTTCATTAAAAAGATCGCGTAAACCCTATAAATAAGAATAATTACATTTTGAAATCATTGCATTTCTGAAAACATTTTATAAAACTCAACGAGTCTTCTGGGGCCTTAGTAGCTCAGCGGTCAGAGCATTGAACCGATTATCCAAAGGTCGTGGGTTTGATTCCCACTCGAGCTCCCTAAGGCTAATCGATTTTCTCTAGTAAAATTTTATCTTGTAACTATATGTTAAGTATTGTGAATGCAAAAATCCAAAATAATAAAAACAAGTTGTTAAAAAAAGAAACTCAATAAGATGTCACCTACTAAAATTGATAGAAGTGGAATAACAAAAAGTTCTAACTGACTTCACATAATAAAAATAATTCAAAAAAACATCTAAAGTTGCAATAATGGATTGACGTTACTTTCTATACTCGGCTATCGGAGCATTACAGAGAATTTAATTTCCGGGGCGCATTCAAAGCCTTCTCTTTGAAAACTGAATAGAAAATTATCTGACGTTCGGTTCGAGTGAAATCAAGCGAGAGGCAATCAAAATTATAATAACTGTGCCAGGTGAACCGGCCAATGTAACTTGGCCTTTACAGAGGTGCGGAAGTTACCCCCCCCCCCCTTCAAAACGACAACAGCGCAGTGGGAGGGCAGGGGAGGGTCGAGTTTAAATGGTCGTGTTGCAACATTAAACAGGCGTTGACTGGTGATGCCCGCTTTTCACTTGAGTTCAATTAAAAACATGTGACATTGAATGAATGAATTGAGTTTTCCTTGTTGATAACTACATTCTAGAAATTCAGAAGAGAGCGCTATTCTAGGCTTGGGGTTTCACAAAGGTAGTCGACGTCAGTAACTCCTTTATCTTTTGTATAAAAATGTAGAAAGACAATAAATATATTTCTATTTCTATTTCTATCTCACTCTAATCTAAGTGGCCATAAAGCTGAAGATGGAACCGGTTTCAGAGGCGCTGGATATTCTTATCTCTAATTGTCGGAACACAACAATGTTATTATTGTGAAATTGTTGTGTTCTAGCTAGGTGGACTTAAACCAAGTCCTACCACCAATCAAACCAAATACGAACATGTACAGTCGGCAGCAGATCAACGTACCCAAATTTGTCAAATTTCTCCAATGAATATTGATCCTTATAACCAAACTATAAAGTTCAAAATTGATTGTAGAAATTTGACAGTTTTGGGTAGGTTGATCTGCCGCCGTGTGTACCTCCCGCTTGAAATCGAACCTTTGACGACTTCCTTGGTCGAGTGGTTTGTACACCGGTTTTCATGGAGTCGCCATCTCTGAGGTCCGGGGTTCGATCCCCGGTCGGGTCAATTTAGAAATTATTGTTTTCTAAATTGTCTCCGGTCTGGGTGTTTTCTATGTATAATAAGAATGTATTTAAGTATTTTAAGTATCTTTATCCGTTGTCTAGTAACCATGTAACGAGTTTCATAACGAAGCTTCTTTAGGGCTAGATAATTGGTGTGGGTGTAGGAAATTTATTTATTTGGTTGGAATCTACCACCAGCCTGGGATCCCATCATACAAAATATTAAATCCCAGCCTCAACACCATACTGCCAGACCAAAAGATACTGTAAGCTCTTTCTGCGTAAAACGGAACGCACCTGATTAAATTTAAATGAGGGTATACAAGCTACCAACTAATTATGAAACGACCAACACCTCAGTCTCCCTGTGACCACGGACCCTGCAAAGGGTTTGAAACGTCAGGATAAACATTAAATAAGTAATGTGTAAAATAAACGCGAGTAGATCCGTAAAAGTTGTTTCATTTCAATGTGTAGTGTTCGCGTAAACTTTAGAAAACAATTTATTTATTTATTTAACCCGGGCCCTCAGGTTCTAAGGCCAGTGATGTTAACCACTGTACAACAGAGTTATATTTTGAGCTCTCATGAAAGGCAAAAGGCATAGTGAATCTTCAAACAATATTAAGTACGTACGTATATAACATCATATCAGCTAGCAGGTAACTCTTATGCTTACTATATTATTTGGATTTAGTCCCTCTCAAGTCAGAGTAATAAAGTTTATATTTGCTAAGTAACTATAAATAAATAAAAGTTACTTCTCTTTGCATACAAACAAAAGGCGATTTTAAATCTTTGTTCGTCCCACGTTCCGACAACAACGCTCTCATTTCCCCGAAGGCGCATTTAACGAACCATTTCATCCATTTAAACTTAATAAAGTATCGGAAAGCATCCTTATTAAATTATATAAGAGCCCGACGTCGAAAAAAATACCATCCCCCTACTTAGGTGGGTCTCGTGGGAAAGTAATTCGGGACTACCAAGTTTCATCATGTTTAAAATTCGGTTTATTCCGCCATTAAGATATTTGACGAGATATAAATTATGAATTTTCTGAAGCGAGCTAGCAGTGCCTTAATAAGGTTTTGATCTGACGTACAGAGTTATAATTTTTTTTATTGATGGCATCGTGCGATTAGCACATTTAGCCAGTGTTAAAGCAATTTAACTTACAAGCAATACATAAATAAACAATATTTCCATATATGATGATGATGAATGATATAAGAAATGGGAAGTGAGAAATGATATACCCCCCAACCCCTCAATTATCTCAGTAAAGATGTGGGGCTTTACTAAGTCCTCACGCGAGCTTCTTGAGAGAATTTGAAAAGTGACGTTGCACTGTTTTGTTTCATTTGCCAACACTTATGCACACTCACGAACACTTAACGGTTAATAATCCACCAGTATTTCACATTAATATTCGACATAACACAAATTTTGGAAAATAAAGCAAAACCGCAGACATGACGCTTCACTTTCCCGCCAAGAACAACGTACAGAAAACACATAAAAAACTATTCTAACATTAAATCAGTACAAATATTTTTCTGAAAACAGATGCAAACAATTGATAATTTCTGTTGAATAAAAGTCATAATAGTAAATAATTATATTATTGTTTGTACCCCAAATATTCCAAAGCATTTCACAATCGGCTTAAGTCTTTACAGCTTGGGAACTTAAAGGCTTTCAAAATGTTAACGGAACAACACTATGTAAAACTTCCAAAGCTAATGAATTATTAAAAGATCTATTAATTTAACTGAATTTATGGTAAGGCCTCTTATTCCAGCATAATTATTGTTGAATAAAGTTTGTGTTATTACAATACGTAGTATTTAAAATAAAAAAGCTTTGGTGGAGAAATGGCAGCTAGTTAGGAAGGACTCAGGCTTAAAACAAGTTGGGACTGTCTATTTAACAAGTGGAAAATAAGAAAGTCACGTTAACTTATTAAATGCTAACATAGGACATAAGAAAAAAACCTATAAACAGTCGAGAAATTAAATCATCGCTATAATTGAATGGTATTGGCTTGCCAGATTCGGGTACAAACCTAGAATCGAATAATTTGAAACACACGTTTCCCGGCCTGGAAAATGAACCCGGGACGGGCCGAGCGTATTGCCAATCGGTCACCGAAGCATTAATAAAAAATATTAAATTATATAACACCGAAATTTAAAATGGCTCTAAAGTCTTTAAATTAGAAAATTTAACGTGTCACAGAATACAATTAACTCTTTCTTAAATGCACGGTGCGGCATCGTTTATGATGAGTGACTTATACGATCTAATTAGCGAAGCCCTTTGCTGTCCGTCTGTCTGTCACAATTAAACAACCCTACTGCGTTGTGTGTGCTGAATTCATTTGGGATTGCGGTTACCTTTTAGCGGGAATGCCGTATTAATATTAGAAAGTGAAATTTCGACAGGAATTAGGCAGGTTCACGTAAAACGGTAGACATATTTTTTTATTTTTTTTTATTTTTATATTTACGGGTAAGCAGTGCCTTGATCTCACCTGATGTAAAGTGATGATAAGGCCAATGATGGAAGCGCACTTCACCTGGGATCATCAACTAGTGAGGCACTGGCTATCTTATCTCTAGCTGCTGAAACACAACAATGCTACAAACATTGATGTTATGGCGACATATTTAGATAAGATGGTAACTTGCCAGGCGGACAAATAAGTCCTACCACTAACCAAACCGAGTACACAAACGCCCGCTGGGAATCGAACCCGGGGCCTCTGGGTCTAAACCGGTGGTCTTAACCACTAGACCACAGAGGCGGTTAGATATAACGGTTGGTGACTGTGAAGACATTAAAGATCTATACTATTAATAAACAGGTACAGTTTGTAATTTTGTTTGTTTGTAAGGCACTACGTCTCTGTTCAGCTGTAAATAAAGTATAAAAGTGGACGGTGAACGTCGAACTCCGAGCATTGAAGAGTAAAGCACAGGTTGAAAGCAACCAAACTCCGAGCATTGAAGAGTAAAGCTATTTGTACAGGTTGAAAGCAACCACCACGTAGAGTTACACGTTAAGGCACTTGGACCGGGTTGCCAGAAGGAGCAAAATTAATTTTGTATTAAAATTGTTCGTAACTATATGCCCTTTTTCGCTTTCATTTCTTCGCCAAAAAAGCTTCAAGATATCTTACCAGCAAGTTCATTTCGTCACCAAAAAAGCTTACCAGCAAGCTCTATCCATAAATTCGTCATGCTCACTCAAACCTTAAAACGGAATCCGACCTGAAAATTGCATTTACATCGGGAACACGGTACACTTATGCTGTGCATTTGTGCAGTAAGCATGTTAGGGCTCCCTCGCCGGATTAAAACGTCCAATGATTGGTCCATTCAGCGCGGATGCGACTGCGACCCAATACATATTTAACGCAATCAGTGCGCGTCAACTGAGCCCGCTGCGATCGTGTTGAGCGAGTAATCGGAAAAAGCAGACCCCTATTTATTACGACATTATAGTTTTTACTCGCGAGTGCTTTATTCGGAAAGTGTGTAAAATTTTTTATATAAATTAAATAAAGTTTTGAAAACAAATTTCCGAATTCTTCCTACCGTCGCGGGTTGCGGGTTGAGAAGATAACTGGATTTTTTTAAAATGTTTTTCCGAAAATTACTTAGTTAGAAAATTTCTAAAAAATTACTTTATTAGAAAAAATCAAGAATATTCTTAGATAGGGATAAAGCGAAGCATTTCATTCGGTACTTCCTTTAATACATTCTGCTGTTTATTCATCAAATATTACGTCCCGGAATAGTGTTTACGATATTTATTCAGGGACGCCGGATCCGTAGGCGGATTTGTGACCGACACTTACAGACGAAGTTTGCTTCATATGGATTTTAGTAATCTATCAAAATACGGAAGAAAAAAGCTAGATATAGTAGCTAAATTGTATTGTATTTTACAAAAACACAAATGTTGAAAAAATTTCCACGAGCAGGATTTGAACCCGCACCCTTCTGACATACCGGGTCAGGTGCTCTTCCAATTGAGCTATCGTGGTTCTAACCAGCCCGCCGAAATTATTCAACACTATTTACTTGTTAGCAACAAAATTTGCGTTAAAAATTATATAAACATTTTATAAATAGCTTGCCTACTTCTTAACTGATCTTTAGTATTTGTAAAAATATTATGATCAGATGTTAATGACGGTAGTTGTTGACATTGAATGGGCGCCTTTAGCTTTTAAAGTAAAAAGTAAATAGTGTTGAATAATTTCGGCGGGCTGGTTAGAACCACGATAGCTCAATTGGAATGGTCAGAAGGGTGCGGGTTCAAATCCTGCTCGTGGAAAAACTTTTTCAACATTTGTGTTTTTGTAATTTGTTCGCAACAAAATTTGCGTTAAAAATTATATAAACATTTTGTATTATATTTTAATAATAACTAGCTCACCCGGCGGACTTTGTATCACTTTGACAGTTGCTATGACAACAAAACAAACAAATCGTGGCAACATATTGTATTGGAAAATTAAATTGTCGATTTTACTATTTTCCGTTACTTATTATTTATGTTTCTCACCGTTTAAACCTTCCCTGAACTTCCACAAATATTTTAAAATCAAAATTAGCCAATGGTCCAGCCATTCTCGAGTTTTAGCGATACAAACGAACAGTATTTGATTTTTACATATACAGGTGTAATCGTTAAGTGTGACCAGGCGATTATTCCGTAACTATTACAGATATCAAAAAACTTTAAACTTATATCGAAAGTACGTTACATAATGATGAGTAAAATGACATCAATAACTTTTTAAAAACCAAACGAGAAGTATCCAAGACTTTTGACATTAAACACTCCCATACATTTAGTATGAGATTAGTAGAAAGGTTTTAGTTTCCTTATTTTAAAATAAGGAAACTAAACCTATATATATTATAGGTTTATAGGTATACATTATTATTATTATTATTAAAATACCTATATATAATATTATTATTACTATATTAGTATATTTTAGGTAAACATGTCGGGTCCCCATCCAGCAATCGCCTAATCATTTGGTACAGGTAGCCAGCTAATTATTCTCCATATTTGTGCTCACGACCCCTGGGGAGACTTGTCAAAGCAAAATCTCTTTCCTCTCATTCAGGGGGCTCTTCAAAGAACGTCTGGTTTAAAAGATCAGTCATCTTTGCCAAAATGATTTGTTTTTATTTTAACGTAATAAGATTTTAAGATGATTTCTTTAGGTTGTGTACTTTTCAAATATGGCCGTTGGTATTTTTATAAGAGGTAATTATTGGCGCAGTGGCGTTTGGGTTGCGAACGTGCAAGCTAAGTAACTGTGTGTGTGGATTTTTGTGAGAAATTCTAGGGTTTTTTTTTCAATGAGATTTTAAAGGGATTTTTCAATGGCAAATTACTAATGGGGAATTTTTACGTTATCTTTACATAGATATTGGTGAACAAATATATCGTTATACGTGCTTCGGTAGGCTCGTTAAGCCGTTAGTCCCGGTTTTGATTTGATTTGATTTTAATAATTGTAATATGACAGTCGTTACATCCATTTGCCGGCGTTGGACAAGCGGAGGTTATGGTCCAAACTCCTCATGTAGAAAGGCTTTATACCAGTAGTAGAACGTATGTAAGCTGATGATGTACATGATCAAGGAGTTGTTACACTGATTAACTTTCAGTAACAGTTAAAGCTCAATTCTCAAGCTGTCAAAAGTGTCAACAAAATATGATTATACTAGACTGCAAATATTGACTTTATCCCAAAGTCAGACCGTAAGATTAATTACAAGCGGGATTTATTGATGTATCAAGAACTTACAAGGGTCTCGCAAATAACCAGATATTTGGACAAGGACGGACGGACAGACAAACCCAATTAGATGGTAGCGCTGTGTGCATAGGACTGCCTTTGATACAGAATACGTCTTTTATATGAATTTGTGTTTGTCGAGATCTGATTTTACGGGTATGTGAACTAATATTAGTTTTTATAGACGACCATTTCGGTTGATGAATAGCTTTTGGGGGTTATTGGTAATTTTCTGGTTGTAAGAAACCATTCTATAGCCGCGATGTATATATTACTATAATACAAATTGACAACAATAACTGGACCAGAAAAGTATACAACAAATTCTGTTTATAAAATTGCAGTATTATTAATAGACGGGGTGTAATTTCAGTGTCAAAAATATAAAACATCTTGAAGCGAAAACTTTTGTAATGTCTATACATAAAGTTGATACCATCAGATGAAACCAGTTTACCAGTTAAGTTACAGTCACGCTAGCTTAATTGGTAGGGCACCTGAATGAAGGGTATAGAATCACACCTTCAATCCAAAGGAAAAGTAAAGACTGACGGTGATTAGTGCGAGTTTTATTTGCTATACGAACACGTTAACGAAAAAAAGATTTTGTATAGCACAGTTATAACTTTGCTCTTTTCTCGTTTTTGCTAAAGTCATCGAACGACTTCGGAAGGCACGTAAAGCCGTTGGTCCTGGCTGCATTAGCAGTCTTTAACAACCACCGACCCGCACTGGGCCCGCGTGGTGGTTTATGGCCCGTTCTCTCTATCAATCCATAGGGAAGCCTCGTGCCCCAGCAGTGGGGACATAAAATGAGCTGATGATAATGGTGAAACAAAACTCGTACTGAGCAGTCAGCACTGCACTGTATGAAACAACGTATGGTAAACAAAGATGGCCACCTCGAATTCCGGGTTAAGAGCTGAACAAACACATACGCTCTCCTTAAAAAGGGGTCTCTCAAAACAAAATTTAATGGTTAATTTCCCGTTCGCCAGTGTCAATAGCTAACAGCCTTCGGGCAGTAATATCCTCCGTCCTGTGTAAATAAGGCGGGCCGATCCTTACAGAAAAACTGGTTTCAGGATGCTCTTCATACCGCCACTGGTTAGGGGAACCGTAGAAACTGATTAAACATATAATATGAAACATAAAAAACTGCCCTATATACAATTAAGACACATAAAAATAATTGATTTTTTTTGATAATATACCTATTCAAGTAATCAAGCATTCCCTGCAATATATAAATGAACCCCTAGTACACATATTGAATTTAATGATTGAAACTGGCGATTTTCCGAATGAACTAAAAAAAGCAAAAATCAAACCATTATTTAAAAAAGGCTCAAAAAATAACATTTCAGACTACCGACCCATAGCTTTGTTAACTAGTTTTTCTAAAATATTTGAGAAAATAATTTTTAATAGACTTCTCCAATTTTTAAATAAAAGTGAATTACTTAACAAAAATCAATTTGGTTTTCAGAAGAAAAAGTCCACGACACTTGCTATATTTAAAGTGCTGAAGCAAATATGGGAAGCTTCAAATAATAAGATACCGAACATTGGTGTATTTCTTGATATGTCAAGGGCATTCGACTGCGTCGTACATGACACACTTTTGATTCAGCTGGAAAATTTAGGTATACGCGGCGTAGCACTAAAACTATTAGAAAACTACTTAAAGAACAGAGAACAATATACTGCTATTGACACGTTTAATAAGACTAATAAAACCTTTGAAGAAGCAATTTCAGATTCAAATAAAATTACTCTAGGTGTACCTCAAGGGAGTATACTGGGTCCTCTCCTTTTTCTTATTTACGTTAATGAACTTCCAAAATACTTGGATCATTTATGTGTAATGTTTGCTGATGATGCAACAATATTTATATCAGACACTCACAGTGACAGAGCTGCTTTTGAAAGTGAAATTAACAAAACTTTAAAAAAAACTGTTGATTGGTTAAAATCCATTAACTTAGATGTAAATCGTAAAAAAACCAAAATTATTCAATTCAGAAATTATAAAACAAATTCATATAATTTAAATATCTCCGAATCAAGCACTAAAATAAACGAAGTCAATGAAATAAACTTTCTTGGTGTTACAATAGATGCCCATCTAAATTGGAAATCCCATATAACTAAAATAAAAAATAAAATGTCTAGTTGCTGCTATGCTTTATCTATACTCGTTGAAACCACTTCAGTACAAGTAGCACGAGCTTCATATTTTGGTCAAGTTTACCCACTCCTGACATACGGTATTATTTTTTGGGGTAACTCTGTAGATGTTGAGTCAGCATTTATTTTGCAGAAAAGATGTTTGCGCATTATATATAGCTTGTTTTCCGATGAAACTGTTCGAAATATTTTTAGAGAAAAAGGTTATCTTACTTTAGTCAGTATTTATATTCTGGAAATATCTTGCTTTATTAAGAATAATATGGAGTATTTTAAAAATAAGGTATCTGATCGTCCGAATGTTCGTAGCAGATATAGACATAACTTATGTATACCAATGATCAATAACAATATGTATTACAAAAGTGCATTTGTTACAGGAATAAAAGTTTTTAATCATCTACCCTTAGAACTGAAAGGATTAAACTCCAAATTTTTTAAAATCAGATTAAAAACCTGGTTGATGGGAAAAGCCTTCTATAATTTAACAGAATATTTTAACCCATATTTTTCATAATTTGAATTGTTAATATTAATTTAAGTGAATTGCAATACCTGAAAAGGGTAATTAAGTTTATAAGCCACCTACATTTTACCTAGAATAAGATCTTTATATACACTTAATAAGCAATAAATATATTTCTATTTCTATTTCTATTTCTGTTTTTATTGTACTTTATTGGACTGAGTCGGGAAACAAGCAAACCATAAATATAAGTTGTCTTCAATTGTATGTATCATCAAATCATAAACCCTCATACCGTGCTGACCATCAAGACACGTACCAAAAAGTTTGGACAATCGTTCCTTTGCCGAACTGCCCGTATGTGGAATGCGCTTCCCGCACTTGTGTTTCCCTCCTCTTTCTCTCCCGGGTTATTTAAGCGGGGCGTGAAAAAGCATTTATGCAGGCCGCCATAGTGTGAGCGTTCGGCATAGCGTGGTAGCGCTGTGATGAACGCTTTCACTTCTTGTGCTTCACTGGCTGCTTTTCATCAGGCATGGTGAGGCCATTTTAGCGTGCCACAATAAAAAATAAAATAATAATTCTTGGGAAATAGCATGGGTTTCGTAATAATCGTCTTTATTTTATTTTTACTACGAGTTTGTAGCTGTTATTGTGATAGACAACAACGGTTTGTTATTTATTTAACTTTTATTTATCTTTGGCACAGTTCCAAGATTCAAATCATACAATACAAAAAATACAACAAACAATTTAATAAACGTATAAATTTGTACCTCTATTACAACTGCGCACAACGTCTAAATAAAATATTACATATAAAAACGGCTAAATAAAAATACAAAAAAATAAACGTATACTTAATTATAAACATATGTAGATAGATATTAAATCTAATGTCCTCTTCACTTCATACTTTTAATTGTCTTAACAAACATATTGAGGCGCTGGTGGGATATATCTCTTTGCTTACTTTATTATATTGCATGCAAAAGCGCGCAAGAGGGCTGTGATGTGATACATTATTTTTGGCAGAAGGTACAAAAGATGTTGCCTACAGTCAGACCTTTTATTAACTTTCAGCGAAACATGGCATAAGATATCAGTGTCCAATTTTGAACAACATCAGAAGGTCACTGTTATGACGTCATGGTGAATGATATGATGTTATTTATTGATATTTCCAATCTTCGATCAATACCCGTAATATACACAAGTATTTGCATTATACTCTCTAGGGTAGTACTTAATTATCTTACTACAGAGTATGTATTTTATAGAGAAACAAAAACATTTTTTATTTTTTATTTTAATAGTTTTCCAATAAAAAAGGTGATATTTATGAAAGTAGGTAGGTATATTTTGCATTTGTTTGGTCGATATAATTACCAAAACAAAGTTCTGATTGTGACGGTATTCGAGGTAAAATACGAAAAAGTATGGACTACCACTTACATTTAACTTTTTAAGACAAATTATCTAGGTAGGTACATCGCAAAGCTCCAAACAAAGGTAAACTTTGAGGCAGAGAGCACCCGAAAATTCATAAGCCCATAAAGGTTCTATTCAAAGGCTAGCAAAACTTGGAATACGTTTAAAAGTAATTTGCAAAGCGCGCAACAAAGTGGGAGACGTTGTACGCGGCGGCCGACGAAAATTTTATTACTAGCATGCCGTAGACAAGTCGCTACCTCCATATTACAGATTAGGATAAAAATTGCGTTGACGCTCCCGCCCGCCGCCATCGGGCTATATTTTTTTAATTTTCTCAAACAAGATCTTGGGGCAAGGAATTCGATTATTCAGCCTAGCGTGCCGTTATTAAATTTGGCTTCGAGTGTTTTCAGCAATTGTTTCGTTTTAATGGTCTCCGTTCGGTTTCACGCTGTGAAGTTAATGTTGTTAGTTGTTTGTAATTTTTGTTGATATTTATTGTCTAATGGCGGATTACAAGTAAGTATTGTAAAATTATTTTGTGTTATTAAAGATTTTGATTGTGGTAAGTTTATTCTAAGACAAATCATTAGACAGCTGACTGTTATTTACTGTTGCTATTCGTTTTCGAATGTTTGTTTACTAAATACTCTGTTTAATGATAATGAAACACGAGAGTAAAACACGAAAGTAACTACGAGTAATATAGCTAGTTCTATTGGCTTAACATCATTTCGAAGTATACTAAATCAACAAACAACTATATCATGACTTTTGGAGAAGCTTATTTCCTTTACAATGCTTAAAAATATAAAGAAAAAACAACCGTAACTCAAAGGATTAACAGTCTCATTGTTTTCCGAAACAAACGGTCGCCCGTATTCCGAAAGTTGCCGGCGAATGGAAACTTTGCAACGGAAACTTCTCAGAGACAGTAATTGTTAAACCTACAAAGCAGTTACAATCGCCGGCTGCATTATTAAGGAGGACATTTATGTATTTGCCGGGCGGCTATTGAGAATTTTTTCCTTTTAATTTCTACCCCAGTTGCCGCGCCGACTTTATGAAATAAGTTTTTTTTTTCTCTGTCTTTAACAAGATTACTTTTTTATGAGCAGAAATTGAAGGATAACGAATTTTAAAAGTGCTGCTCGCTGTCTTACCGGTCCTGATGCAATATATATTTCGCGATGGATTGTTTTGAACTCGTATAAGTGGGTAAGCTACTTATCATTTCATGTTTGCTTTCAGGCATTATCTTGAACCGGGAAAATTAAAGGCGCTTTAGTCAAGTCGCTTGAATACTTTTTCAATTGAACAAAAAGCTTACATTCAAAGTTATTTAATTAAGATTTTTGTGATTTTACAATGTCCCAAACTTTGTAATAAATACTTAGATATACATAATATTGTAATTTTATGTGTGCCGACTAGTTATAACTGGTAATGTTATGCTGTCCCACACAGGTCAGGGTCATCTTAGTGTGGGGGGAAGGTAAAACTGTAATACATCATGTATATATAATCATTTTTATTATTATTATTTTTTAATATTATATATTCCGATTTATGGTTTTCAAGTAAATTTATTACATTAACAGTGTTGAGTCTCGTTCATAAATTACTTAGCATACCGTCATTTTTAATTATATTTTGATACTACGCACTTGTATGAGGTTCTTCCTACCCTCTCCTGACAAAATAACGTCTCGGTTCGTCGCTCCGTGTGCAACGGATTGCAATGGCTGACCTCGCCTACGCGACAGTGTTTTAAAAATCTAAGTAAATCAAGCTAATCTTCTTCCAAAAACACTTTATTCTTGGATATTTTGGATATATCGATACACTAAATACAGCAGGCCTGCTTGTGATTGTGGTAATTGTGAAGAGTGGTGAACTCTCATCTGCAGCAACAGTGAGTGTTTTTTCCCATATAACCTTCCCTTAAATCTTGGTACAAGTGCCTTGCCCATGATGTTTTTTTTGTGTTTTCTAATTAATCTCAGGTTTTACTGAACGAGGCTTAATTACCTTAGTTGTGGATCCGAGCTGAACCAAACCTCTTAAAAAATACAGTCCACTCATATATCATATTTCATCTAGTAAAAATAATTAGTTAAACTACAGCTCAATAAGTGATCCACCCCTTAGGCTTTATTTTATAACCTAAGGAAGCGTTCCATAGCTACTTGCCAGTGGAACCTTAACCACACAAACAGAATCATTGAACCAACTGTTAAGTATGTAGTATTATTTGAAAAACCTGGTTAGTAAGTAAATTAATTCAGAAATTTAATTACCTACTGCTAAAGTCAAATTAAAATGTATTCAAAGCGGACTTCGGCGTAAACTTTCTTAAATGTCAATTTAAAAAGTTTACGCCGCCTTCGACTAAGTAGCGAGCAATATTTGTTTTAAATTAATTTACAGTAAGTTCGGTGTGTAGGCAGTGGCAGGACCCTCGGCCGCTCGGCTTTAAACTCATATTCACCAAATCATAGTAAAGCTGTAAGAAACATCTGTACAGTAGGTTAAATCAAGATGCAATAAAGAAAAGTAATTGCCTATATACTGACCCACCGCTGAGTTCTTCTTCTTCTTTTCGTGGTAATGGCCTTACATCCTCCCGACCCAGAAACCGGCCACGTGCTCTCCAGCGTCCGTGGCCTTCATTAGGTCTTCCCTTGTGCAGGTGGTTGGGCACAACGGGCACGAAAGCAGGTAGGTCATATCCTGATTGGAACACCACAGTCACAGCCGAGCCACATGCATGCAGTCACACACATGCCCCGCGGCATAGCCTCACTTAACCAGGTTTGACTTGCAGCGACCTACGCCGGCACAAAAACGTTTAAGTGCGGGTAAAAAGGCCTCTTTCATTTAAACCAAGTCATCGCTACAATTGATGGGTGCTGGCTCAGACCACGCTTGCCAAATGCTCGGGCTATTACGCTTGCTCAGGGTGGGTCAGGCATACATTCCTGCGCAAATCCAGCGTGAACTATCTGTGATAGCTCTTGTCACTGCTACAAACGAGTGAAAAGAGTTCTCGCCTGCAGAGTGAACAGTCAGCGATCAGCTATTAATAAATGCCTCTCTATTTTTGTAAGGGATCTACATTTTTTGTACGTTTCATAAGCGAGAGAATAGTCGATAGATTGTCGCTTTCTGATGGCTGTGGGACATCTGCCTTTAGCCCCGTCGAACATTTTATTCATGAGCACACCGTCAAACTGTCAACTGTTTTAAACTCCTCAATGTGCCTAAACTATGAATCCGTCATATATAATTTGGCATAGCGTTGGGGAGCCAGACGGATTATCATATCACATGAATATTTTATAAGACAGTTCGATTCAATTAGATATGGCATTGCTCTCAATAGCACGAGAATCGGAGCCAACAGAGTTAGGGGCTGGTTTTAGCCGATGATTTGGTTAATTTAAATTGCTTCCAAATAAAATTATTGGCTGATGGATTTTAATTAGTCTCGTAGCTTTCGATGCGAGGTTTGTGCGTTGCATTGATTTCGAAATTTTTGATTGAAGCAAATAGGAATTAATGGATTATTGGTGAATATAACGCTGTGAATAAAAAAATGTAAGGTCCATTTAATCTAATTGAAAATATACTTAAAAATCGACTGTCAAACTTTTTCAAAAGAAAAGGTTTTTAAAAAAAATTTTTACTGCAAATGTTTGCGTCATCTTATAATCATTTCCTTATGAAAGGAGCTATAGAACAACATCAAAATCAAAAAAATAAGTTTAAAGTCTTATAGAATCCGTGTAAGGGTTTTTAGTTTTTTGTATGAAAAGCCTTAATTTATTATTCATTTAATTTTTATAGTTATTGACATAAAAGGAAAGTAAGGATGTAACCATTGTTAAATTACACTTCGCAGTGGCTTAACAGTTTCATTCTACAACTTTTTCAATAAAGTACCATAAACTGAAACAATTACGTAAGGAGAAAGTATTGGAACTTAACAAATTAGAAAAGAAAGTACAAGCGAGTGAAAATCAGGCAAACGTTGTCGTTCTACAGAGGCCATGAACGCCCGAACAATGAGCTTCGGAGCCGTAGCTATGTAGCTACGAGACTTTCAGTTACGATTCAGTGCAAGTAAATGGGATGGCGCAAGTCATAAGCGGATGAGAGTAACCTCGGATCGTGCTTAGTTGCGTGCACTTGTACCCTATATCAAGCAGTGGACTAATATAGGCTGATGGCCTGATGATGATGATAATAAAGTCAATGCAATCGCGTTGTTTCGCTCTCAATTCGATGCGAGCGCCACTAACAGTCCCTACTAGCGTACTTACGTGATGCCATCTCATCTAGAAACCATCTAAAAAGAATAAAGCTAAAAGGCAAAAGCTATCTCTTAGCAAAAAAAGTCATAAACTTACTTACGTACTGGCAATTCAATATGATTAAACAGTTGATTTCTAACATGATTTCAGAGCACGAGCCAATTCTATTGAGAAGTACTTACATCGTCATTATTATGTAATTGGTTAATTACGTACTTATTAAATAAATAACATATTAAGCCTTGGCAATTCCACTGCTAAACTCAGGCATTATTATTAGTAGTAAACAGCCTATAACTGTCCCACTACTGGGCAAAGGCCTCCATCATTGAAATCAAGTCATCACTACAAGTGTTGGGTAATGGCTTTATCACCACGCTTGCCAAATGCGGGGTGGTGATCACAAACCCGGGCTATGCATCGAAAAATCCGAAATACATTTTGCCCGGCCTGGGAATTGAACCCGGGACCTTCGGGTATCCGGCCGAGCGCTTTGCCACTCGGCCACCGAGGCGTTATTTACATGAACGAAATCACTTAGCACACAGGTTGAACTTTTTACTAATAGTTCTTACAAATAAATAATATAAGTTACTTATACATCCATTATATAATGTAACTTCTCTATTCATTTCTGTGTATGGAACAGTTACGTAATAATATCAACTTTCAGTTGCTGCGGGTTGCCACAATTGCGTTGACAACACGCTACCGCTTATGCCTTGCACCGCAAGCATCATAGCGACAGCGGGTCGGCAGTAAATCAGAGCGCGGAGAAGCGTAGACCTTCCGCCGTCTCTCATTATGTTTATTCATGAAATTGCTCATCTAAAGAAAGTGAATCTTTGTTTACTCGGGCGAATGGGACGTGCGTTTGTGTTAGGCACTCGGGACGAATGTTACAGTTATCTTTTTGTTTAATTATTAATATATTAAAATTAAAATAAAAACAAATGGCATTATTTTTTTTTGGTTGACAGCTTAAGGTTTAGCCGGCTAAAGGCTGATTCGAGAAAAGAGCTAGTTTATTAAAGAATTTACAATAGATGGTTTAGTAGTTATAGTAACATTAAGAAAACGATAGCGAAGTTCGAAAAGAATAAAATGTATGGGATTGACATAAGCCGCGCTAAATCACGTGGTCAGTCTTTACTTACTTTACGTTACTTTGGCTACCCCCACAGATTAAAGCGTTATCGTTATGGTGATCGCATAAGGATGCGATGTGGTCCATGCGTAAGGGTGGGGGGGGGGGGGGGGGGGAGATCTGAGCTCAGCAGGGCGTTTATAGACTGATGATAATATATTTTATTTTGTATTCGTCAGTCGACAACCACTCCAACCCTATAAAAGCGGTGTATTCATGAAAAGAGGTCCCCAAAAAGCTTTTCAAATTCACCCAGAATGTAACCGCTTAACCTATTTTTGGGGAAAACGTTAGTCACCTACTGCAGGGCATTTGAATGTAAAAAGTGCTGGGATCTTGGCTCGACGACTGGCGAAAAATGCTTATGCAAAGTGTTATTATTTTTTCAAGGCGCGCATTACGTAACGGATGTAAGGGGACGGGGTGTGGCTTCAGTAGAAGCGATACAGTGTGCCTTTTTAAAAATAAATATTAGTTTTAAGACAGTCAAAACCGTCGAAAATGTCGAAAATTGTGTTTGTTTTTTTTTTGTATAGAAGTTATTTCTTTAGGATTTTTTACTTGATGTGATTTTCTATACAAGGACTACTTATATAATGTTCCTCGTCTTAATTCAAAATTAGAAGAAAGAGATATTCTTAAGTTTTCGTTTAACTTGATACTCAATATGTACTCAATAATAATTGTAATCCTAAAGTTAACAAAAGGTGTTAAATTTACGCTACGTTTTTTTAACTGTATAGATAGACCATTATGTGGTAAGACATCCCGCTAGCAATGGGACCCCGCACCAGCGGAAGTGCGTCGCGCAGCATTAGGCGGATTGAGCGGAAATGGGTCAGGCCAGGATTTGGCGCTGTTTTTATTGCGCTGATTTAAATATAACGCGCGAAGGCTTTATATGTGGAGCGATTGAACAATATGCTAAAACGGTACATCGTGAATGAAAACCTTTTATCTGACCATTTGTTTAATTTCGGGACACGTGGCGAGAATCGGTGATGGCCGGTGGAGTCCCTTATAGAATGGCTGACGAGAACGGACAAGTGAAAGTGGTGCGCTGGACGACCACCTGCTAGATGGGCCACAGATGTAAGGCTGGTCTGTAAAAACCAGGATGCGATCAGCTCAAAACAAGGGAATGGCGTAACATGGAGTTGGCCTATGCCCAGCAGTGAGTGATACTGGCTGAATATGATGATGAATGATGATTTGATTTAAGCTCCTTAGTATGACTCTTTAGATGCAGAGGCCACGAGCTCGATTTCTAACTAGGGTGCTTGGTTTGGCAGGTGGTAATGCAAACTTTGCCTGTCTATCTACCATCAACTTAATTAAGTATTGCAATTTAAAAAAATGTTAGTAACTTAAAAGTGTCGTTAGCCGAACTTACAGATACTCAAGTTAAAAGCGAGAAATCGTAGTATCCCCATAGACCTGACACAAGTGTATCAGCTTTAATATAATTAAAAAAAAATATAATAAATCAACAAAAGTGCGTTTAATAATAATCTTAAAAATATTAACTAACGTTTGTGGGTTTCTGTAGTGCATAAAACTATTTATTCCTGAATGTTAGTTATCTATATATTAATACGTGAAGCAAAAAGTTTGTACCCCTTTTTACGAAAATTGCGCGGACGGAGGAGTATGAAATTTCGCACATATATAGTTTATATATAGCAAGAGTACAGAATGTTATTTTTTTTTTAAATTATGTATAAAAAATACATTAAATGAATAAAACAAACATTAAACACACTACCATGTATTTGACACACACGCATATGTATTTGACACACACGCATTACCAATACTTTTCAAAAATTTCAAAAATGGAAAAGGAGCGGCCGAAATCTGTCAATGCCAATCCAAACTCACATTCTATCTTTTTTAATTTTTCATTGCTTAGGATACAATCCGTGCAGCCTTAATAAAATTACGGTCGAATTTCGACCACTCGCGACCACTAGTAAAAATAAATTTACAACTTATTAACTTTTTTAGTCATAACTTTTCGCAGGAAGTGGCAGGAAGTGGTCTCTGCCTACTCGTATGGTAGACATGCGTGATTATATGTATAATGTTTATAAGTTATAGATTTTAAAAAACTACGTTTTAACAAATGCAAAACTCAAACATTTCCTAATAAATATTGACTAGTATTCATGTCAGATACTTAAGGGAACCATGATTCAATTAAGGAATCGAGTAAACCCGTTATCGCATTCATTACGAGTCATAAATCACTTTCCTTGTTCACAATATGAATATTCATTTGGGAAATATTGTTTCTTAGCTCCGAACAGACGGAGGTAACAGTGCCTACGAGAAGTGATAATGTTTTCGGTGATACTGTGAGTTTTGTACTTATCATTGTACCTACTGTTATGTCAATTTAAATTCTTTATTACTTTTCCATATGTAATAAAAGGATCTTACAATAATGCCAAGAACAGTATGGACCCTGTCGGGCACAGTAAAAGGTTAAGTATGATTGTTAGTATCACTTAGAAGTTATGTGAATGTAAATCGATTTGAGTTTTTATCTGGAAAGTAAATCGACGTAAATATGATTTTGCATAAACTATCTACAACGGTGTCCTTTTTACTTGGTTGCATCATCATCAGCCTACACACGTCCACTGCTGGACATAGGCCTTCCCAACTGCACGCCACTGAACACGATCCGCGGCTACTCTCATCCAGCTCTTGCCAGCCACCTTGCGAAAATCGTCGTTCCACCTAGTATGAGGGCGTCCTACACTACGTTTGCCGATACGCGGTCTCCACTCAAGAACACGTTTACCCCATCGGTTATCGGTTCTGCGGCTAATATGGCCAGCCCACTGCCACTTCAGCTTGCTAATCCTTGGTTGCATGGCTAATTGAAAAAAGATAAATTGGCATGGCTATGTTTCGGGATTATACATGTAGAATTTAACTGTATCACTCTATTTCTGAGGAGCTCTACGGTCTGCGAGTGCTGCACTGAAAAAAAGAATCAACCAAACTAGTTTTGTTGCTTAAATTTTAAGCAAACTTTAGTCGTTAATAAATAAACTTTGACTAAATATACAAAACTAGTTTTGTGATTGTTCCCAAAGGCAGTTGGGTTAATTTATTATGTTAATAAGTTACAAAACGTTTGGTTACTAGTAACTGAAACAACGTAGACCAATTAGTTTTTCTATAGCAACAAAACCGATTTCTAATACTTAACATAACTAGTTGTTTACTATTTACTTAAAGCCTTATCATACATTACAAAACGTGCACATTCAATGAATTACCAAACCTTTGTAGACATTACTAAGCTTAATAAATTCGTTAGTAACATATTACTTTATTTATTATCTACAAAGGTTTTACAGATGATACCCTATTTATTTGACTAATAACAACCGTACTAAATGCTGCATCAATATAGTCAAACTTAAATTACAAATAATCTAACAATTTCAAAAATATCAATCAATCTTTGATTGATATTAGCCTGTGCGTGATTGTCTGTGTAACAAAACGCGCGGAGCGGGGCGGCAGGGGGGAACGTTCAAGTTGATTCCTGTTCATTGAGCGACGAGCGGCGTCACGGGTGGAAATGTTCCATAAAAAAAATTGCCAAAGAGAACCCAGTGTAGTTGCGTTGATTTATTTCCGTACATATTTCTCCATAAAACTTCCAAGTGCTACCTGATCTGAGAGTTAGTCAGATTATTTCGTGTTTAGTTACGTTTAGGTACTTTTCACGATCTTTAATCATCGCAGTGTTCCCAACTGTAACAGTTTACGACAGGACGTTAAATTTCATGTTTCCTTGTGTTAATTTGAATAGACTTAATAAGTGGCTGGACTGCATTAACAGTGAGATTCTGCGGGCATTGAATGTTGATGAAATCAGCAAACGCTTTGTTTGTCATAAACATTCTGAAAAGAGATTTGTGACCTCCTCCAAATCTCGCTTCTGGATGATGCATCTTTATTCACCGACGATGAAATTTCAAGTGGGATACCGTCTTTACACCTCAAAGATACCTACCGGTGAGTATTCATATTATCTTTTTTTCCCTGTCTGTCACAAAGTGTACTGTGTGTCTGTACTGTACATTACATACATACTGACTACCGTTCTCAAAAAACAATTTAAGTATTGACATAAATCTATATAATAGGTACCTATTTTAATTCTACTCCTTGACCTGCTGTTGTTTGGTTGGTCAGTAGCTATACCTATAATGTGCATTTTTTGTTTTAGAAAATACAGTGCCTGATCATAGTTATTCTCGCAAAAGACCATGATCATTGATCACACTTATGCAAAAGCCACAAGACCTTTGGGAATTTGTCAACAGTCTGCAAATCTACCAGGTTTGAATCATAACATTTAAAAGTGTCAATGAAGTGATAATGCGAATAAAATCTACTTAAAGACATAGCAATACTTTTAATAAACTACTTTGTTTTAGATCCAACATTGCTAATGCCATCTACCTCCAAAGCCTTGAATAAGGAAACACAACAAATATTTGCTGATGTACCTGCTGCAGATCTGGTTTTGCCAGAGTCTGACAGTTCTTTTATTAGGAATATCGTTCCTGTACTCAATGAGCCAAGAATGTCTGTTGTCACAGGTAAGCAAATCTAGTTAGCTTTACTAATTACCCTATATTTATTCTTGTTTTAATTTATATTATATACCTAATCCAATAGTGTTTTTTCTTCAGATTCTCGTCACAAGTCTCTGATAAAATAAAGAAGACGCAGATTAGTACATAAAATAAGTGAACTGTCACCAAAATGCAAACCTGAAGAATACAAAAAATCAAAGAAGCAGCTCAATTTCACTACTACTTAGAGCTAAAAGAGCATTGAAAAAGAGCGTATTTTTAACTGAGATGTAGATTATCAATGATGATTTATTAAGGTATATTTTGACACCATAATATTGTTAATTGGAAAACGTATGAAACAGCCCTTTTTTATTCTGGAAAATGGTCTCATAGTAAAAGCTATGTTTATGAGTAGATAGTTTAGATAGTTATAGATAAATTAACTGTTCTGTGGTTTCATCTTTGTAAGTTTCATAGGTTCGTATTTTTAATTTTGGTATATTGAGATATAATAAATGCCTTGTCAAATAGGTACTATACCTTTTGAGAGAAAAAAATAAATAAGTACAAAAGTAATGTATAATTTTATTTTAAATCGGTGACATTAGCCAAAATTATTAACAAAGTAATAAGTAACAAACCTAGTTGAATAATGGTATGGTTCATGAAATCTAGGTTGTAGCATCTATACCTACTTATTTTTTGTAACTGATGTAGTTTGTTGCTAAAATGTAAATGTACCTACTGATGTGTTAGTTGGTTTTTGAACAAACAGAAGCAATACTGGTATACATATTTACATTTTAGCTTGCAAATGATATCTACTACAAAAAATAAGTATTTAAATACTATAAGCTAGATTTCATGAACCATACCATTACTCAACTAGGTTTTTTATTTATTACTGAACAGTTCTCTACCATTACTAAACTAATTTTGTTACTTATTACTAAACAGTTTGGTAACTACTAACACACCAAGATATCTTATTAACAACTACACTGTTCACATATCAGTAACAAAAAAAAAGAGTAATCCGTTGACAAAGTGTTTTGTAACCAATAAGGCACCATAAGGCTACCAATAGGTAAACAGTTTGTTAATTTGATGCAAAATATTTAACCTATTAACAACATATCGACTTGTTAATAACAACCGCACAGTAAAGGTACCAGTAGAGCGAAGGTTGCTTAATAGATACATAATCTAAAAGTACTTAACAACAAAATGGAGTGTTATACGTTCATAAACTGGTTGCTTAAAAACAGTAAAACAGTTGAATTAATTGCAACAAAATAACTTTAGCAACTAGTACCTCAACTCAAATAGCAAAACTCTGTTTTGTAGCTAGTAAAACATAGTTTGCAAGTCACTTTTTTTGTGTAAACAGTAACCAAAATTTTGGTAACTGTATACAAAACATTTCTTTCAGTGTGAGGTTAAGCAACTTTCGCAAAGGCCGTTGGATGGGTGACCAACAATTTATCATCTCGAGCTTCTCCGTGCTCCGGAAGGCACGTAAAGCCGTTGGTCCCGGCTGCACTAGCAGTCGTTAACAACCACCAATCCGCACTGGGTTCGCGTGATGGTTTATGGCCTGTTCTCCTTATCCATCCATAGGGAAAGCTCGTGCCCCAGCAGTGGGGACATAAAAATGAGCTGATGATGATGATGATGATGATGATGATGACTCTATTTTTTATCTGCTGTGAACGAAGGATTGTGGGAATGAGTGGGCTGAGTGGTAGGGTGATTTCATTCGCTCTCCTCCTGCGCTGAAGCCAATATAGTAAGACGAGTAAAATTTACGTGTGTTATTTAAATCGAAATAAAACGTTCCTTTCAATCCGCTTTATTATTTAGACCCACTCCTACATACACATATTACCAAGCATCCTATATATTAATGTTTTGTAAGCCTGTCGCCGTCATAAAGCTCCATCTAAGTTCCGACTGGAGCTCATCAACGCATAGTTTCCGAAGTCGTATTAAGGCGCTAAACCATCGTTCCAGCTTGTTAAAATGGCTTTCACAAAGTCAGAATTGATACTAAGGTCAATGATTAATGACTACCAAGTATCACAATCTCATTTAAAAGCGATCAAATACTGATCTACGGAATTGTGCTTGCCGTTATGCATGACGTCAAGATTTTCTTTTATTTATTACATTGATTGTACTAAGTTGGCGTGTTAAAGAGGAGGCCTATACCCAGTAGTGGGTGCTTACGGGCTGAAATGATGATGATGATGATGATGATAACTGTAATACTTGATGAAAATGACCCGCTGCCGACATCTGGAGGTCCTGGCTTCACGTTAGGAACCCTGTGTTTCGGATTTTACCAATTTGTTTTACAAATGTTTGATATGTATATACGTATGTATGTATGTATATATGTATATACTCTTATTAGATAAATGATTGGTCTCGCGCGCTCGACTAGATACCGCCGGCGTACTTGTTAAATACGGCAAATAATACTACGCCGAAGTCGGCGTATACGAGTCAATCGCCTGCTGTCAGTCTCGCGTTGCAAACTGTGTGGGCGGTGTGCGTACCGAATGTTTTGTTAAATTTTGGTCATAAGCCGAAATAAAATGCCAGTTTGCGTAGTTAAACTGTGTAAAAATAATACTACAAGAAATAAGAGGACAGTGGACACCGTTCTTACACACACTACAACATTGAGTTGCCGCATTCATAGAGCTATTGTTTTTAGGTAGCGCGGTATCTAGTCGACCGCAGCGAGACCAATCATTCATCTAAGTATTGAAGCTTTGTTTTGACGGATTGTATAAAAGTATGTTTCGGTGTTTTCCATTAATGATCTGGGCTTTTGAACACCAACACGCATTTGGGAATACCCATCAAATGTAGTGTTGACGTGATTTTAATTATGAAGGTCTTTACCAGCATTGGTTTTTGTTATATCTCATGTGGAAAGATTATGAAAGTTCGTTCGTCGTTTCGAACGTTATGAAATTTGGTAGCAAAGCCTTTTGTGACGGCATAAAACAAATGAAACAATAAAAAAGTCTATGTATCGATCAACACGACTACAAAAAGATTTTATTTCCCAACGCTCACATTTAGTTTTAAATGTAAAATGTAGTTTAATACAAAGTAGTGACGTGTAGTCCTATGTTTTTCAGCGGCTGACAGAAAAACACAATTCGGTTACACAATGTATTGAATACAAACTTACTGTTCAGCGCTCACTCCATAAACAATCGTAACAGTAACACAGAAAGTTCTATTTTCCTCAATAAAGTTGGAACTAGTCCGTTTCGAAGCAGATTTTCTCTAATTTATATGTTAACGCTGGCACAAAACGGGACAAACGAATAAAAAGAACTATAGGACTTCGGGAAAGCATCTTTAATCCATAAACAAACCAATTCTAAATCCATAGGAAAGGGAGCGGTGCGCGTTCAGACTTTATTTGGACAGTGCACATCACTAGGCTTGTAGCTTTGTTATTCAACTTTGACCCTTATTCTGCTGTGTATTATGTAGTGTCAGTGTGACCATTGGTGTGTGGGTCACTGTACGGAGCGAGCCTTCGCAATCAGACGAATAGCCGAAGCAGTGCGATAGCCCCTTAAACCTCGTTGCGACTTTTTACTGGTCTTTCATCCCTCCCCTCTTGGTAGGGTTGTCGGCAGACAGTTTCTGTCACTTACAGCTAATTAGCTAATATTGCAGTTTCGGACAAATTATAGTAAAATAGGGTAGTTTGGGTAGACTTGTTTATACTTAATGTTAAGATAGACAGAAGTTTTTGTATAAACTCAAAGGTGCTTTAGAATTTATTTTATTTTCCGTGTGACCACGGACCCTGCAAAGGGTTTGAAACGTCAGGATAAACATTAATTAAAAGTAATGTGTAAAATAAACGCGAGTAGATCCGTAAAAGTTGTTTCACTTCAACATATTTATCATATTTATACACATTTTTACCATTCCTTAAACTATATATTATTTGTAAAAGTTAAATTAGTTTATTGTTTGTTCAAGGCCCTTGTTTACTTACTTACCTTATTCAATACTGCTTCAATAATACATACTTAATCATATTATTACGTCATGTAAGACTTTAAAACTTATTTTAAAATCTCTGTAAAACTGTTGTAATATTTTTAGTTGTAGTACCTACAATGTAAAACATTGTAGTTTGTAAGTTGCTTTTGTACCATATAGTAAATAATTAAATAAATATACATACAAATCTCATTTTCATGCAAGAAATTGTTTTCTTGCATGAAAATAGGCTTTCGATGTAAGTAGCTGTTTTTTTATTATTTATTTTTCTTTCAACTGGCAACCCTGGGCAGGCGGCTGCGCGGGAAACGGCGACAATTTATGACGGCCGGTGACGTCTAATTCTGGCCGCTCTCATTAAGCAGACTAAACGCGCCTCTTTTCACTTACAGCCGATTCTTTTGCTGTCCCTTCTGGACTTTTTTATTTGTCGCCCTACTTTTGGATGTACTTTGTGATAATATATATATTTTTTACAGAGTTATGCTAATGAGTTCGGAGTTGTGGGCTTTGGGAGAAGCTTACCGGATGGACAATATTTTCGTATCAGATATTGTCCAATGTAGTTATGCTTGGAAAATCTAGCATGAGACAAATCAATTTGATACGACCTAAAGCTTAGTCTTCCTATTACCATGAACCTAGCGAAAGGTTCTAAATATTCAGGATAAAACAATATGTGAAATCAAAGCGCGTAAATTTAATGTTTACGCTAACTTTAGAAAAGAGTAAGTATTTAAAAAGTAGTAATCTAAAAAGAGAAAAAATAATCAAAAATATAAAAAAAGTTACATAAAAGAGATACCTACAGTAAATGAAAAAAAATAAATCAAAATACACTTTCCAAGTATTTTTGAACGTCAATTCAAAGCCATGACCTCATAAACCCTACGATCTTGCACCGAGAAAAAGCCGACAAGAAGAAGCCACACTCAATTAAAAAAAAAACTTATAACCATAAAATCATGACGCATTAATCATTCATTGAGTCAATGCCATTTCATAAATACTGCAAAAACAAAAGAAAAAACAAAAGAAAAAACAAATGAACAGTAACAAAAACAAGTGAACAGCGCCAAAACAAATGCACTATTAGCCGCGGCCCACTGCCGAAATCGCGCGTAAACAGAACGCGACGCCAAAAGTAATTTACTTGCTCACTCTATAAAGTTTACATTCACATGATCATTCGCTAGATAAATTCGTAAATTAAATTCTTTTGTGCCACCGCGATAGTGTACTTTATCTCCTGGGGCATACATCTTCGTTTTGTTTGTCACGTGTTTGGGCGTGCCTTAAAATGTGCCTGGGTGTAGGGTCGTTGCGCCTTCAAATGGGTCAGATGGAGTTTGTAGGTCGGCTGGTGTCGTGTCGATGAATAATGTGGGAATTGCATAAGGGCACATTTTTATGTTATGTAATTAGTTAGCATTAGTGTGATGAGGAAAGAGACGCGTTCGTTTTTAAAATATTGAAATGCTTGTTAGAAGCAAGCACACATGGTTGAAGTTAATTTTTTTATTATCTCTTAATGTTACCTACCTCCTATGTCTGCCGCCTAGCAGCTGTGTCCTGCGTTGTTGTCTTAAGATTTTCAGAGCATGAAGTAAACAAAATATTGTTGGTAGTAGGTCTCGACTCGTGAAGTCGTGAACGGGTGCCGCCTGTGGAGGCTGGTCTGCTCTTGCATACTTATCTTATTGTTAGTATTAATTACTATAGTTTGACTTTGTTTTTCTTAAACAATTTTTGACTTTTATTAGAGTACTGTAGTGGTACTGTATGACATTGTGGAAATTGAAACGTTTACCTGATGTAAATTTGATAACTTAGATTTGTTTATTTTTTTGTTTTTTTACATGTTGTGGTTGTCTTCTATATTTTTTTGTGTTTATTTGTAATGGAAAGTGTCCTGCTATGATAGGGCATTTTCCAATATTTTTTTTGACGCTGTAAGGGAGAAAAGAGTTCAAGAGCTTGGACACTCGCTGAGTTTCTTGCCGGTTCTTCTCAGTACAAGATCTCCCGCCCAGAGTAGACTTACGAACCGATGGCATAGCGACATTCACAAGAGCTACTTGTAGCCTAAACTGAATAAATGATTTTTGAATTTGAATTTGATACTGGTCCTAGGCTGGCAACTATCAACTAATAACAATCAAGTAACGACAATATTTATGTGTTTCGGGAGCTTGAGGTATTTAGGTTTCCAGGTAAAGTATGTTTAAATACAAAGTGTTGATAAAACTCCATGAGCGGGATTCGAACCCGCACCCCATGGCATGCCGGGTCAGGTGCACTGCCAACTATGCTATCGTGGCTCTATCCAACTCGCCGAAAGGTATGTTTTTGAAGATGACTGCTTTTGACCATTACAACGAAACTGGATTTTATGGGTGGTTTCTCAAGCCGTGGTGGTCGGAAGATCCCCGGAGGCTTTATATGGGAGATATCATCACGCAATCGTGTCGCAGTCCTCAACTAGATTCTTGATTCTGATTCTGATTCTTTCTAGGTGTTTAGGTCTGTTGACGAAAACGGAAAAAAGAGCTCCTCTAAGTCTTGAATTCGTCTTACGATGACTTCGGTCGCGTAAAGGAGTGCATCGGTAAATCACACTTATTGCGCTTATTATATGGTCCTGTTTACAATATAATGACGGTGCGGCGGTTACTGCTCTGTTTATTAAATTGAGGCTTGGGCCTACCGTGTTCTTCAGGTAACGTCACAATAGCTTTGAAATAATCCACTATTTAAAAGTTATTGTGACATTTATCGGGTGAAATTAATGCCATAAGCTCCTAGGTCGTGGAGCAATAATAAAAACACTCTTCACACGGTAACATTTAAAATAGTTTCGAATAACCAGCCGTCCGTTTATTCCACCGATATGAACGACCATATATTTATTCAATTTAAGCCATAGCTAAATGTCTCCACTTTAAATTCGCATTTCAGGAGGACGCAGAATTTATTAGCTCGTCTGGGAGTCTAAAACATTTTATTACTGAAAATGTGCAGCCACTCGAAATTGCACCTTAAAACCGTTGAGTTATGTACGCATTTGGGATGTTGTTGTGCAAGTTAAGTAGAAACTAATAGGAGGAAAGATTTCTCCTTGTTATAAACGGATAAGAATGGTACGAAATGGGGAAATAAGGAACTGGCTGTATAGTTTATAATCAAAATATGTGTTTGATTTAAACGGCTCTGGTGTATTTTCTAGCGTGGAAGCCTTGTTTTATTTGGTCTAGCTTTTTTATGGTGTTTAAGCCGCCGGCTGGGGCTCTTTTCCTATTAGGAAAGCGGCTTAAGATTTTTCATACAGCTGTCATAATCTGGCTTAGCGTTGATTCCCTTTACAAATGAATAAATTAATAAAGTGAGAAGTAAACGGCCTATAATTGTCCCACTGCTGGGCAAAGGTCTCCATCATTGAAATCAAGTCATCGCTACAATTTATTGATGGGTATTGGCTATAATTGATGGGTATTGGCTTAATCACCACGCTTGCCAATAAATTAATGAATAAATTTTGACGACCTCCTTGGTCGAGTGGCTTGCACACCGGTTTTCATGGTGTCGCCATCTCTGAGGTCCCGGTTTCGATCCTCGGTCGGATCAATTTAGAAATACCTGTTTTTCTAAATTGTTTCGGGTCTGTGTGTTTCCTATGTATAATAAGTATGTATTTGAGTATATTAAGTATGTTTATCCGTTGTCTATTTAACCATTTCTCGAGTTTTTCGAAGCTTTTCTTGGGGCTAGATAATTGATATCTGTGATAGTTGTGTAAGAAACATTTATTTATTTAAATAACAGTTTATATACTACAACATACAAAATCAAGCAATACAAAAAACAAAGCCAAATAGGCCCCGCTCAGCTTTACTGTTCTGCAGATGATGTCGATGATGTCATGCACAAACCAATCAGCAACAGCGTACTCAGAAAGCAGTTACTTAATCATTTATCACAAAAAACTTTTCAAAATAGTTAGTTAAGAGTAAATACTAAGGTCGACTGAATTGAAAAATATGTATGAAAACCAACTCCAAAAAATTAGACTGATTAAATTGCACTAAAAAGTAAAAAATAACAAAATCGGTTCACCCAGTCGAAAGTTCAGAGGTAACAAACATAAAAAAAATACAGTCGAATTGAGAACCTCCTCCTCCTTTTTTGAAGTCGGTTAAAAAGTAGACAAAATCCCCTGATTCTGTCTAGGTACTTGTTGATTTTGTCTAAATGTCATACATATTTTTCAATTCAGTCGAGAGACTTCTTGGCGGAAAAGTGAAGAGTCATGTCTGCGGTTTTGTTTTATTTTCTAAAATTTGTGTTATGTCGAATATTATTGTGAAATAATGGTGGATTATTAACCGTAAATTTTTGTGAGTGTGCATGAGTGTTGGTAAATGAAACAAAACAGTGCACCGTCACTTTTGGCTGATTTTGCTTACACACAAAAATACATAAGTGTATAAGCAAAGCACTGGTATTCTGCTATTACCCAGGAAAGGGTAGACAAGCAAAAAAAAACAAAAATGTAGGCACTAAACGACACAATATTAAAAACAAATAGTGAAAATAGAAAGTTAATTGTGACAAACATTGGGCTTAAAGTGTCGAACATAGACGCCGCTACCCTAGTTTTTTTTGTATTTTAACCACCTCTGTGGTCTAGTGGTTCAGATTACCGGTCTCAGACAGGTCCCAAGTTCGATTCCCAGCGGGTGTACATCTTTGTGTACTTGGTTTGGTTGTTGGTAGGGCTTGTCTTTCCGCCTGGCTAGCTACCATCATCTTATCTAAACATGTCGCCATAACAGCAATGTTTGTAGCATTGTTGTGCACCGGCACCTAGAGATAAGATAGCCAGTGCCTCAGTTAGTTTAGGTTAGTGTAAGTTTAGTTAGTTTAGTTTAACTAAAATACCAACTCATTCTTTAATATTTAATTCTTTAATTTTAATATTAAATTACTGGGCTAGTCATTAAAAATACAAAATGACATACTTAACAATAAATCTAGTTAAACTATAAACTGGCTCATTTGGTAGAACCTCCGGATTTGCCACATATCCCCTTAAGCCGTGCGCTGGGCGGGCGGCGGCGGGCGGGCGGCGCTGGCATGCGAACGAAATTGTTGCAATCGAATCCTGGCCAAAGTTACGTTCGGTATATTCGGGTCCCGGGAGGCGTCGCGGGTCCTAAGTATTATTTAAAAGACACGTTTGACAATAGATCTTTGGACTGAATATTTCTACTACCCTATACTATACTAGATCTTTAAGTTGTCATTTAATCCTTTGCAAAAACACATATGAAAACATACAAACATAGATAAACACATTACACATACATACACTCACGTCTTTCTCTCAAAAAGCAAAACATTATCTGCTTAATAAAAACTTGCTAGGCAATGATGTTACTATTTGATTAAGGTAACTAGATGTCACAAATACTTCAAGAAAGAATACTAAAATGCTTAGTTTATCTAGCCAACTTTACAAACCTTAGAAAGTAAAACTTGGTAATAATATGTGATGATGATGATGATGATGATCTAAAAATAAGAAAATTGCATGTGTTGTATTGAAAGTATAATATTGTCATTTATCTTAGCTTTGCAGAAACATTTCTTTTTGTCAAGACGAAGAAGCACATAACCTTTACTAGGAATTCTTAAATTTAAAGGAACAAGCTATATCACCCTTTTACAATGCTACTTACATTGTTATTATGCCGACAGACTTAGATAAGATGGCAGTTTGCCAGGCGGGTTTAGAACAAGCTCTACAACCCCAAACCAGGTACAATACGAATCAAAACCGGTATCTTTGGGTTGGGAACCGACTACAATATTTCTTACTAATGCCAGTAGATTATGTTATCCATATACACCCGTATTTTTTAATTACTAGAAATCTTTAGTTTCTGACCATAATTTTGCATAACTTTTATTATGGACCAACTCTGAAAATATGAAAAAAAATTTAGGGGTTTCAAACATTTTGATCGAGTTAGGTATTACAGTATTAGCGGTATGGATCAGCTGTTTTTTTTTACCATTTCTGACTTAACAAGGTTTTGCAAAATTATGAATTGAGCCTATTCTCAAAGTTTTTATAAGTTAAAAAACAGACAAGTATTGTCGTCAAAAAGCATTTCTTACAACTCTGCTGCATAATCAAGTTCGATCCTGTATCATGTTATCCTAAGTATAACAAAGTGTACCTAAGTACGGAAAGAAACAATTGGTTTCCACCGTAGTGGAATGCGCCAAGTCCTTCATAGCGATTGGTTATGCACATAAATTTATTCGGCGGCGGTGAAACATATAGCCTGAGACCGCTCGTTGTGGTTTCATATTTTTCGTTCATGATAAACGAGTATTCAAAGCATTTAAAATACAAAAAAATGGTGTCTTCAAAAAAAAAGAACCTTTAAGTACTTTTTCTGTCATGGTAATGAAATAAATATTTCACGTTTTTGGCTAATGGAGCGTTGATGACGTTCTACTGACAATAACAGCGTTTAGTTCGTGGTATAATATTTGAAAATGGTGCTTTATAAAGCTTCTTAATATGCACCTATTTCAATCATACTGTCTGACTATAAAAACTATGTAAAAAATGTACATCTACTTGTATTATTAGCTGTAAGTTAGTTCTTAAGCTAAGGTTTTGTTTTGGGTTTAAGAGCTGTAAATTTGTTTAAAGGAAGCAATGAACTCCACCTTGTTTATATAGAAATGCAAAAACGCATGTCACGGTATAATTAAGTCAGGAACGTTTTAAAGACAAATCTGTCACTTACGTCAGTTAAGCGACTCAGAATTCAGCACCCACTGACTGCCATACCACAGAGTAGGACCATACAGAATTATTTATTACACACTTACTGTAAAAAAAGAGCGCCTCTCCCAAGACAAACAGGTGTAAAGTTTCACAGCCTGCCTATCCGCAGGACGGTGTGATAATAAGTTATTCAGCGGTGAAGTTTCCCCAATAAGGCCCGTCATAACTCGCAATAAGTGCACCCAATATAGAACGGCGCGAATAATGATCCGATCGCGGCCCGGTTATATTGGCGGAGTTTTTTTTATTTTATTGTTATGCGAGAACTTGGCCACGAGTTTACAGTCCGGCCGTACGGTTTGGGAAACGCTGACGGTGCTTTTAGTGAAGCATGAGAAAGTGTGAAAATATGAAGACCTTAAGAACCATGTTTTGGCTTTTTTTTTGTGATCTTGCAAGTTAAGCTGATTTCGCAATGTCGGGCCATCGGATGGTTGACCACATAAGCCGAATTCCTCTATGCTTCGGAAGAAATGTTAAGCATCTAGGAAAGCGTGATCGACTATAACCCGAACTTTCCATGTGACAATGTTCATGTGAGAAGTTCGAGTATAATATTTCGCGAACGTAATATCATGAGAACAAATGTTTCCCCAAAAATGTCAATAACGCTGAAAATGAAGTCTGAGACAACCGGCAAATCCTCTAAAAAAAAAGTTCAAAAAGTTAAAAAAAAAACAAAAAAAAAAATACAGTCGAATTGAAAAAAGAACAAAGGCTCGGTCCAGCAGCTTAGGCTGATGACATAGATTCCGTTTTTACACGAAATTATCATCATCATTAGCTCATTTTATGTCCCCACTGCTGGGGCACGAGCCTTCCCAATGGATAGATAGGGAGAACAGGTCATGAACCACCACGTGTGCCAGTGCGGATTGGTTTGTTATTGCTAACGACTGCTAATGCAGTCGGGACTAACGGTGTTTACGTGCCTTCCGAAGCACGGATGAGCTCATGATGATACATTTGTTGGTCACCCATCCGATGACCGGCCGTTGCGAAAGTTGCTTACCTACGCCGTCGAGCTCCTCAACGAAATTATGCTTATCTTGATTTCAGCAAGTACTCTTAAAACACAAACAATTGAAATAGGATTCTTCGAATGGCATGTGGCTGTCTTGATTCTAAAAGAACTTTACGGAGTGTGAATCTCGTTCCACCCGCTATCAAAACTAAGCACTTCCACGGCATTTAAAAGGCGGGCGCAAGAATTCTTTACTTACAGCTGGAGCATAGCATATATAAGACTACAGAAGGTTAGCCTCTTACAAACGCGCTCGAACAACGCGTATATGTACCTACAACCTCTCACGGATGCGGAATCTCGCACCGGCTCACAACAGTCCGAGCGCAGCTGTCGCGAGATTTCGTGTCCGTGAGAAGTAGATAGATAGATAGATAATACTTTTATTGCAACACTATAAAACATAAACATGAACAAAAGATTAAATATTTATAAAATTTATAAAATACAGTGAAAAAATTAAACGCCTACCCGACCCAGCCAGGAATCGAACCTGGGTCTTCCGCAATCTGCATCCCAGATGGCGCACTGTGCCGCTATTAGTACTCAAAAAATTAAAAAAGCAATGACAAAGTTCAGCGCTTACGTCAGCCTTCCCGGTGGTAAAGCGGTTGGTGCAGCCGCCCGGATTACGGAAGACCCAGGTTCGATTCCTGGCTGGGTCGGGTAGGCGTTTTATTTTTTTTACTGTATTTTATAAATATGAACAAAAGAAAAAAAAAAATTACAAAGTTACAATTTGGCGATCTTATCGCATTCAAGCGATTTCTTCCAGACAACCATTCGGATGAAGAACTTTAAGAAACTATCTAAGAGGTTGACTTTAAGAGGTTTTCTGTGTGCATTGCTCGAGCACGTTTGTTGAAGCTTACCGTCTGTAATTTCTTTATTCTGTGCCTGGAGCGACCTCTCACACAGATATTTCCTTCGCAGACTCTGCAAATAGTTGGGAAATAGCATTTTGCCTTTCCAACTTTATTTCCAAGTGTCATTTCAGTTCCGATACTTTAACCGTATCGCTTTTAACGTTCGCAATAAAATCTGATAGATTCTCTTTTCAAACATTTTATACTTACGCATCGAATTGACTAGGAAAAGAAAACGTCTTCGTACAAATAGTAAATAGCCTATAATTGTCCCACTGCTGGGCAAAGGCCCCCTCATTCTGGGAACGCATCTGCGATTTCTCTGGTTTTGCGGGTGTCCATGGGCGGCGGTGATTGCTTCCCATCAGGTGACCCGCCTGCTCGTTTGCCTCTACTAATGTAAAAAAAAAACATTGAAATCAAAATGTTTTTGTTTTGTTTATATAATTTTTAACGCAAATTGTGTTGCGAACAAATTACAAAAATATGTCTTAGTATAATTAATGGAATCAGGCGTTATTTTGCGTGCAAGCGAAAATGCACACCAACTGTTACGGCTACGCAGCTCCCGGCCGCTTTTATAAAGCGCCATCGTTTGATATTTGTGACGTACTACCCGCGACAATACGTAATAATGGGGATGGAACTAAATTTGTTTGGTCATTCAACAGCGCATGACTGTCATTATTATGTTTCATTATTTCTAATTGCTCCAACACACACAACCGAAAACTTTTATTACAAACATGCAAAATATTATAGCTGTTATTGTCGCACAAAGAATGGCCGGTATCAATTAGATGTTTTGCGAAATGTGATTTATCTGGATGGCCATTCCTATACGCGGCAATATGTTCCTTATATCTAATGTCAAAATTTCGGCCTGTCTGACCTACATAGACCCCATCACAGTCGTGTCTTAGTATGTCAGAAGGGTGCAGGTTCAAATCCTGCTCGTGGAAATTTTTTCAACATTTGTGTTTTTGTTTTTCATTGAAATGTCATCACTACAATTGATGGGTAATGGCTTAATCACCACGCTTGCCAAATGCGGGGTGGTGATCACAAACCCGGGCTTTGCATCGAAAAATCCGAAACACATTGCCCGACCTGGGAATTGAACCCGGGGCCTTCGGGTATCGGGCTGAGCGGTTAGCCACTCGGCCACCGAGGCGTTACACAAATCGATCGACGTATAAATAGGTGCATCATATATTTTAACAATAGATATTTATACCTAAAATTGGTTAAGATTAAATTGTACTGTAATAGCTCATGAGCAAATAAGTAATAGTTAGTATTTGGAATGTCTGTAAATCTATCAACATTAAAATATATAAATATCAAAAAGAAATCTAGGTAACATCATTAGCGTAAATGAATCCCACGGCTGGGCTTAGGTCTTACTCTTCATAAGCAAAAGCACATGGTGATATCGGGCCACAACCCACAACGATGTCCCAATGATCTTATCTTATCTTATCTTATCTTAGTGGGGCCTGCTGAGGTTTTCCTCTCGTAGTAACACTTCGACCCATTGGGATCTTTTGTGCAACCCCATCCTTTCACTCTTCCTCCTCTGTAAAGATAGATGCCGTAAGTTTGACAACGTCCTTAAGAGCGAAGAGCCTGAAGTCCTCCGGTTTCGGATAGGCCGACCCCAGGAGTCCCATTCTTTTCCTAGCCAATGTCATGTCCCAATGATGATGGAGAGGCAAAACCGAATTTAAAGTCTTGTCATGGTTTGTGAATTCTTTCAAAAAGGTTTGAACAACTAAGCACAGCAGTCAGTTAAGATATTTCCAACACCCATTATTACGCGACACTGTCAACTTAAAGAGGAGGAGCTCAATGGCGCAGTGGTTAATGCGACCGGTCTAAGATTGGTGAAGTTAAGCAACTTTCGCAAAGGCCGGTCATCGGATGGGTGACCAAAAACTTATCATCTCGAGCTCCTCCGTGCTTCGGAAGGCACGTAAAGCCGTTGGTCCCGGCTGCATTAGCAGTCGTTAACAACCACCAATCCGCACTAGGCCCGCGTGGTGATTTACGGCCCGTTCTCCCTATCCATCCATAGGGAAGGCTCGTGCTCCAGCAGTGCGGACATAAAAAGAGCTGATAATGATGACTGACCACTTAAGCCGAGCTCCTATCCTCGGCCCTTTCTGGGACAATCTTGAAAGGTACGAAGACAGGTTTGCATGATACCAAAACCTCCAGAAAACCACCGATAATTGTTCTGGCACTTCAGCTTAAGAAACCTTCGGCTTCTATGACTCCTGTTACTCTTTCAAGCAAGGTAGCCAAAAGCAAAATCCTAAAAAACAAAAGAACCCATTACTTATATGTCACATCAAAACCTAAATTTGTAACCGACATTTTTCGGTAACGCCGTCCATACCTCATAACTCCTCCGGTGCCGTCAGCAAATTTTCAATCGCCATTCGATTTTCAAATCAAATGGGGCGAAAGTGTCCGGAAACCGTTGGTCGGAAACGGGCGGGCGGCCATTGTCTTCCGGATATGGGGGGTGGGGGGAACACCGCCGGTATGACCGACGCGCGAACACACGCATATGATTTGCAACGCCGCGCCCGAACCAATCCGCTTTAGGGCATTCCCGATTTTCATTATGCGACAGGTATAATGAATACGCATTGGTTATTGATGTTATGGACGTGGATGAATATTAAAATAGGTTGGCGGTCTAAGTTATTTACAGAGTGAGCAAGCCCAATTGGTTAGTATGTGGAAGTCCGACATTATGAGAGATAGGGAAATGCTTCGGAAGGCACGTTTAGGCTATGGTCCTGGTTTATGTGTTTAGGGGTTTAACCAGGAAGGTTTAATGACCCTAGCTCCCAGTCAGTGTGCTATTCATATGGCTTTATGAATCAATAGACATTAATTATGTAACTAAATAATACCTTTATATTTTATGGATAGTGTATATATAGTATGTCGATGTGTCTTCACTCGTCTAGTTTTTTAAATTCTTTTTTATTTTTATATATAGCTCGACAAATGACTCCATCCCACCTGATGTTAAGTGGAAATGGAATCAAGACGCGAAGATAACTGGTACAGCGTGAAAACAAACGTAGCATCAGTTAACCTCACTCTGCTGGCCCACAAGGTGCTTCTTCACGCCTCTTTTGAAGGACTCCATATCATAGGAAGGAGGAAAAACGTGTGCTGATAGACTATTCAATCTTTTGGAGGTGCGACAAAGAAACGAGTCACCAAATTTCTTTGTGCGCGATGGGATATTTCAGACAGTGAAGAAGTGACTCTGAAGAGCAGCACGTGTACTTCTATGAAGGTAGGGAGAAGGTGGGATGAGGTCAAAGAGCTCTTTAGAACACTCGCCATGGTATAAGCGGTAAAACACGCTGAGTGACGCAACATCTCTACGCAATTGCAGAGATTCAAGAGTAATTAAATATAGCTAATACGCAGCATATTTAATCATTACAGGAGTATATACAATCAGCTTCATTATTAAAGTCCATTATGTGTATTGTATACAAAAAGGATTTATCTACGAGTGTGTGCGTGTCTTAATGCGATAGATGTAACAGAAAATGGAAAAAGAGTTAAGTTTAAATGACGCTCACTGTGACATAAACACATAGAAATTCCTTAAACGAATCGGTCACATCGAAAACACGGAGTGGACATTAAAAAATAGCACTAAAACAGCCATAAAACATTGCTCAACATTCCAAAAGCGGGTGTCGTCCGAAATCTACTGGCGTTTTATAGATATTTTTACAATCGAGTAATTCCAAGTTGCTGGGTGATTAGACGCAGGCGGGCGCAATAAAATACTTTGTTCATCAAACAAATGGCGCGTAGGCTGGACCCCGGCTCGTTACTTGTGCAAGCCACTGCTACTGCGCACTTTGTAAGGTTGGCAACACTGTAAGTTGTAACTTGTAACTCTGTAAGGAGGACACATTGGCTAGTCTCTGTATAACTTCGGTCCAGTCTCCCACATAACTTCAATATGTAGGTAACACCTAAATGTAAAACTAGATATTAAGAATAAGTTTTGTGGAAGAAAATAAATATTTTATTATTATTTTATTAAATCTTAGTTAATGTCTTTTGTTATCTTGTCTTTTACTGTAACACAACCTATGAACCTGGTACTTGTTAGTGTAAGGGTGTTGGTGTAGCCACTAGACTTTTGACGATAACAATGCAACAAAGCCTCAGTGACCTGATTTTAACATTTAGACAAGGGAAATGTAAGAATTAGGCGGCTAAGATATAAATATGGATGTTTTCTTTATCCCACCTGGGAATCGACCCAAGGATCCCTGGATATCGGACCAAGTGGTTTGCTACTCGGTGACAAAGGTAGACAAGGCGAAAAGAATATACCAGTATAATCATGTTAGACAAGAAAACGAAGAGTCTTATACAGTTGTCAATACGTATTTGTAGATATTTAAAATATTAACAAAAACATAATTCTGCTATCACACGATCTGTCCGCACAGAAATCATTACAGCCGCACTGCAAAACAACGCTTGCTCCAACAGAATAAGGTTGGTATAACTCCAGCCCATTGAAGACGGAAAGACGGAAGGGGGTTGGGTCGAACGGGCATTATCTTGAAGCAGGGTTAATGAGGTAAACTTTTTCTGATAGTGAACAATGGGGCCCGTCGTATGTATATAATGCGGTTATTTATCATGCCGCCTTTAGGAAACTCCATCATAGATCGTAAAGTGACTCGGAGCGTTGTTCTTTTTTCAACGGGGTGGAGGGGGGAAAGTAGGTTTTCGGAAGAAAAACTTTATGGTTTACTAAATAAGTATGCTGAAGATAATTAAATGTGGTCACCCATTCACAAACTGAAATATAAAAGTTTTCATAGTAAACATTAGTAAAACCAGTTACTTACAATTGACGAAAGCGACTACTTACCAAGTCAAGTAGAAGAGACTGAGTCCGGATTGCAATAGGTCGCACGCATATTAATGGCACATCTGAGAAATCTTTTTTTCTTATCGTATTTATGTATAGTGTGATCCTTTTTCGATTTAAATATAGTCAAAATATAACATTCCCTATATTTATCAAATTAGTTTGTCCCGTATGCGTTCCCATTAATCCGATTTCGATGAAACTTTTGCGAGTTGTACTGTGCATTAATCAGTCACTACGAAACATTCGAATATCATCATCTACTCACCAGCCCAATTTGATGGATAAAGCCCATAAACTACCACGCGGGTCTAGTGCGGATTCATCATCATCATCATCATCAGCTCATTTTTATGTCCCCACTGCTGGGGCACGAGCCCTCCCTATGGATGGATAAGGAGAACAGGCCATAAACTACCACGCGAGCCCAGTGCGGATTGGTGGTTGTTAATGACTGCTAATGCAGCCGGGACCAACGGTTTTACGTGCCTTCCGAAGCACGGAGGAGTTCGAAATGAAAATTGTTGGTCACCCATCCGATGACCGGCCTTTGCGAAAGTTGCTTAACTTCAGAAATCATAGACCGTGGCGGTAACCACCAAGCTATCGAGCTTCTCACCATTCGTCATCAGCCTATAGGTATCTGTCATTGATGCCGCAAGTACACTAGTATTAGGCACTCAACGCAATACCATTAATTGAGTGTGAATACCAAAACGGGGCAAGGGAATAGAGTCTGCGGCCTCATAAAGTCGACCACATAACACTGTAATTGCCATATAAATAAAGTTCGCCAGTTATGTCACACAGGAGACCGCGCAAAGCGGTACAGTGGAGTTCGCGCTAATTTGTAATGAACGACGAATAAAAACTACTTTGCAAAATTAATGACTTGATAAACGGAATTGTTTAGTTTTTTTACTTAATAAACAAGGGTGTGTTTTTGATGGCTTTACCTTATACGAATTCACTGATGACTATTTTGACACAGAGCATTCTTAAACGTTTAGTACACAAGTAAAACAAGTTCTACATACTTTTAAGAGTGATTACATCTAGATTAGTGACGTCAGAGTCGACAGTGACCAACACTTTCTTTAATTATCAACAATAAAGAGTCACCAACCGAATATACTTTACTGTCATTCAGTAACATTACAGTGTAATTCTATTTTATTTTTTGGGGATTAAACCAAGGCTTTGAATACATTTAAAGAATGTTTTTGTTTTGTTTATATAATGTTGACATTGAATGAGCGCCTTTGGCTTTCAAAGTAAAAAAGTAAATAGTGATGAACAATTTCGACGGGCTGGTTAGAAACACGATACTTAGCTCAATTGGGAGAGCACCTGACCCGGTATGTCAGAAGGGTGCAAGTTCAAATCCTGCTCGTGGAAATTTTTTCAACATTTGTGTTTTTGTACCTTTAAAAAATTGGTATCGATACTTCTGTCAAACGAAGATACCGGTAAAAAAGTATCGGTTACCTGGGTGACATTTTTACCGGTAAATTAATTAACCGCTCTACGCGGATTGGCTAAAGCGCAAAATTTTACGAAAAACTAGTAGCGATATTACCGGTACCAATTTACCTTTATAGAAATAACGTTACTTACACCGGTAAGTACCGACTTATAGTGGGAATTTTGTAACGGTATCAAGCCCTGCATTAAACCTGGTGTCGGTCGAAAACTGGCGCCACTACGATATGTGATATTGTAACATTTGTCACTTTTAATTTCAAGATCATTGAAGAGATAAAAAACGCACCCAGGTAAACTGCCCTAATTGTCCTTGTAAACAATTGAAATTTCTATGATTTTTCATCATCGCCAGAGTCAAATAATAGTTTAATCCCATACACAGATACACCGCATTATGATCGTAAACATAACGTAACAAAAATCGTTTCACAAAGACATGATGGGGGCCCAGGCGCCAACCACGCGGAATGGCGATAACGCAATGGATGAGTTATTGCCAGGGTTGTCAACGTGCTGTTTCAATTTATTGAAAATCAACTGCCCACTGATTACCACTAGAATATGTAGTAATAATGCTACGTATTTTAAGGACATAGAGTTTTCTATCATCTATCACTTTTAACTATCACTTTTCAAAACCTTTATCACCACTAGAACGAAAGAAAAAAACCATTTATTGATATCACATAACAAACACAATTTACATACACTAACAACAAAAATAAATAAATAGATATACCTACATATTGCGCACTGTTATGTGATGTCAATACTGTGCCCAGCTCAGTAAATATTATATTTATTACTATATATAATACTAGTTGACCCGACCGTTGCTTTGACAGTTTCCATGACAACAAAACAAACAAATATTTTTGTATTGGAAAATTAAATTTTCGTTTTTAGTATTTTCCGTTACTTATTATTTATGTTTCTCACCGTTTAAACCTTCCCTGATTCCCTTCGTCCACAAATATTGCGAAATCAAAATTAGACAAATCGGTCCAGCCATTCTCGAGTTTTAGCCATTCAAACGAACAGCAATTGATTTTTATATTTATAGATATACGGTACGGCTCCAGAAGCTAGTCAAAAAAACAGGAAAAAGTATATCGTCTTTCATTAAACCTTTTTAATTCTTCAATCTCGTCATATTATTGTAAATAAAAAAAAATTACAATCTTTTTTTGACAGCCCTAAGATGAGAATGGAGTTGATGGCGAAACGACTACGTCAGCGATTCATGGCGTAAACATTGCGGCAGCCGCTGTATAATGTCGCGAACAATATCAAAGCTGTGTTATCGCAAGCGTTTATACAACCCAAAGCAGCGTAAAGGCAACACTTACCTACATGGCCACCGTTATTACCTACTTGTTGAATAGCGGTTCTATAGAGGACTCTTACCTGAAAAAGAAAGAAAAAATTATATTAATATTTTTTGTAAAAATTTTTTTTTGGTTTTTTTCACAACGGATTAAAAGTTTACTTTCAACTCATCTGATGGTAAGTACCGATAAAGGTTAAGGTGAAATCGCACTATACATGGAATCCCCAACTACTGAGGAATTGGCTATCTTATCTCTAAGTGTTAGGACACAATAATAGTAGTTACTAGTAGATAAAATGGTGGTAGCTAGCCAGGTGGATTTTAAATCACCCAAATAAGCTAGACACTAACATGTACCCCTACTGGAAATCGAACCCAGGACCTCCAGAGGGCACGGGGACACGCACTTTTAAGTGCGTGATGCCGTTCCCTCTAGAAAACCGAAGGTGATTTTTTTTCACACGGCTTGAGGAACCCTTTAAGTTTCTCGCCGCCCCTATTTACACTTTAAATAAATCTATATTCCACAACATATAAAACTATCCGCTAGCAAAAACTTATATCCACAATTGTCTTCCAAGAAATAACCAAACACGACACTCATTATGATTTTCCTCCGCCTATCTAAAAATCCTTCTGCCTCAGGCATCGCCCAACAAAAAGCTGACGCCACCAAATAAAAAGAACAAAACATACTAAACTCCCCCCCTATCTGAGAAGTTTGGCATGTAACGCATATTATGGGAATTAGATAACTGTAATATTGTTCGTCTCGGAGTCCCCGCCCGCGGCGCGGCGCAAGGAGCTATTGTGATTATAATATTTCTTCTTTACTTTTTAATGCTGGTATACGACTGATATACAGCCTGCGGGGTGGACTCGCACAAAACAAGGAGACTGCAGAAAGTAAGCTTCGTACAATCGCGCTCGTGCAACGCACACATAACAACCTCTTGCAGCACGGAATTTCGCAACACCTGCGATCTGACTGTTCCGAGATCCGTGTCCGTGCAAGGGTTTGATCGAGCGCGTTTTTTTTTTTCGTTTAGTTGATGGCTTCGTGCGACTAGCACATTTAGCCAGTGTCAAAGTAATTTTTCTTACAAGTAGTACATAAATAAATAATATTTTCTACTTGTATAGATGATGATGAATGATAATTGAAATGAGAAGTGAGAAATTATAGACCCCCCAACCCCCCGAGTATCTCAGTAAAGATGTGGGGCTTTACTAAGTCCTCGGGCGGACTTCTTGAGAGAATTTGAAAAGTGACGTTGCACAGTTTTGTTTCATTTGCCAACACTCATGCACACTCACGAACACTTAACGGTTAATAATCCACCATTATTTCACATTAATTTTAGAAAACAAAACAAAACCGCAGACATGACTCTTCACTTTCCTGCCAAAAGTCTCGAGTGCGTTTGTTTCTGGATCTCTTTATTTTGTGGTACTCGTTAGTCAGTGCTGCGAATGTTAACAATGGAGTATTTAATGTTACTATATCGGGTCGGAGTTGGAAGAATTAATATTGAGCTGGTGGGTTGTTTGAAGAAACTTATACCAGGTGAGGCAGACGCTTTTTTGAACTGTTGGGTAACTATGTCATTTTCGATATATACTTATATATACACCAATTGCCAATAGTTCAATTCCCAGCCGGGGTAGGTAGTGTAGTAGGTTTTTTTGGTGAGGGCTTGTAAAATGTTTATATAATTTGTAACGCAAATTTTGTTGCGAACAAATTACAAAAACACAAATGTTGAAAAAATTCCACGAGCAGGATTTGAACCCGCACAAGATCAGATGTTAATGACGGTAGTTGTTGACATTGAATGGGCGCCTTTGGCTTTCAAAGTGAAAAGTAAATAGTGTTGAATAATTTCGGCGGGCTGGCTAGAACCACGATAGCTCAATTGGGAGAGCACCTGACCCGGTATGTCAGAAGGGTGCGGGTTCAAATCCTGCTCGTGGAATTTTTTTCAACATTTGTATTTTTGGCAGGGCTTGTTTTAAGTCAGCCTGGCTATTTGAGTCGGTCGCCTTATCAACAATCGTGACAGCATTGACAGTGCGCTTCCGCTTTCAAATCACCGTCTGAGACCGTCTCTAACCACCAGGTGACAGAAAATCACTTTAGAAAGAAATTTTATTCTCATGAATACAGAATTCACTTAGATGAGATTAATCATTATAAAAAGTAATTAAATTGCCTTGTGACGAAACATTCATTTAAACTATAAATAATTTTAATAATACAAACACAGAATAAAAACAAAAATTCAAATTATGTGGGTAAAAAGATTTTGTAACAAGTTATTTGTTAGCCAGATCACCGAACGAGTCCATCAAATTTAAACTGAGATACCCTCATTGATTTAAAAATCATAATGTCACGTTGTACGTGTTACGAGAACGCTGCGCAACTTCGTAGGCGGCGGTGCAGTGTGATTAACTTTAAAGATAGGTATTATTAAAAATATCCTCTTTTTATTTCATTAGTGTTAAGAATGTGGCACATAACATCTAACACCGGTAGAATCGTGATTTACAAAATTCTTCTGTGAGTGTTTATAAAACTTCTTTATTTCCCCTATGTTCACATTTACCGATAAAATTTTAATACGGTTTAGTAATAGTCAATTGCATCACGTTTTTCAAAGATCTTATCCCACACATCCCAAACTCTTATTAATCTATAAATTCTCGTAGCGAAAAACGATTACGTAATAATGGAATACGGCATGCAAGTGTTCATTTCTCTTAAGCCATCTGCCAACCAGCCTGAGAAAAACTTTACAGTGTTAAGCAAACTGTCTGTTTCCCAACTATAAAGCAAAATAAGCCCTATTTCTTCACAGATATATCTTAAAACCGTTTAGATGCGCATGCATCAGCTGGCATCTAGAAGATTACCATTTTAGTATACTTTCTTTTGAGTGGAATGCTTCGCTTTCCTCTTGATAATAATTCCAACTACGCTCTTTATTTTACTCATGGCATATTTCACTTTATTTATCAAAGAATTCCTTTGTATTCGTCTTGCAAAAGAAGTATGAATACAATTTATATTTTTTACTTATTGTTCCTTCGATCCGGTAAGATATTTTGAGCACCCTTCAGAGCACCCTTAGAATTCTTACAAAAATGGTTGTCGATATAAAAAAAGATGCTTTTGTTAATGAAGCAAATTGGAAAAGATGATGAGTTTTTATTATTATTTTTAATTAATTAATCAAGAAGCTGTAGAAGGAGGAGGATGCAATGATTGCTATTAAATATCTCATGCTTGTCCTTGCTTCGGGTGGTGGCACGTTTGCCGTTGGTCCCGGATGTTATCGTATTAGCAGTCGTTAAGCCACCTACCAGCTCAATAGCGCAGTTGTTAACGCGCCCGGTCTGCGAGTGCTGAGGTTAAGCAACTTTCGCAAAGGCCGGTCATTGGATGGGTGACCAAAAAATTATCATCTAAGCTCTTTCGTGCTTCGGCTTCCTGGCTGCATTAGCAGTCGTTAGGCCCGCGTGGTGGTTTATGACCCGTTCTTCCTATCCATCCATAGGGAAGGCTTGTGCCCCAGCAGCGGGGATAAAACATGAGCTGATGATGATGATGATGAAGTCCCATCAACCCGCATTGGACCAATATGGTGGGTTATAGCCCGCCAGAACCCAGCAGTGGGGTGTAATAAGCTGATGATTGCACTTAAAACGAAATGAAAGGTTACCAAATTAAGTAGCCAGTAGAGTGACATGTGCAGAGCAAAAAACCTTAATTACATCGGGACTCGTGCCAAAGGTTTTTTATTTGATTTCCGCAGTCAATGGGACTAATTTTGCGCCTGCGAGAGTAAAATTTGCTTGCTCGCCTTTGTAAATTTCGACTGTATAATTTTGCATTGAAAACACTTCACTGTCTTTACGAGTATGTATAGTGTGCGTGTCAGTTTACCCCACAACATTTAATTTATTTTACGCTGCAAACTTTATGATATTTGACAGACAGCTACCTTTTTAGGGTTTCGTAGTCAACAAGAAACCCTTATAGTTTCGCCATGTCTTTCCGTCTTGTCTGTCCGACCCCAGCCTACCTCATAGACTCTTACTACTAGAAAACTGTAATTTGGCATGGATATACATATTTATCACGCCGACATAGTGGTAAAGTAAAATTTTGAAAAATATTTTTTTGGGTTACTTCCCCTACACATGAAGTGGGCATGTAATTTTTGTTTCTTGTCTACCCCATAGTGTGGGGTATCGTTGGATAGCAATTTCAAAAATATTGCGGGTTTGTGGCAACAGTTTTTTTATTGAGGCATCCGTTTGTGAATTATTAAGCTTAAAAGAGCAAAAATGGTTAGAGTCTAGTGTAGACCCCCCCCCCTGCCAGCCAAATGGTTATTTTTGGATACGTGAAAAAATTCACGGTAGTTGTATATATGACGAAGTTAAAAGGAAAACTATCACAGCTAAGTAGGCTTTACAAGTTTACGAGTAAGTCGACCAACTTATAAAATGTGCTTGGCGCAGTAGAAATTCCTCATTGGGAACTACTTAAATAACGTTGTCAGGTGTGTGAAACCGGTAGTATCCACATTATTGAGATGGGCTACGGAACCTCACACTGCGCGTGGCCCGACACGCACTTGGCCGGTTTTTATTGAATGTACCGACGCGTCCACATCAGATTATTCAAAACTGTAAAATTCCTTCAATACATGTTCAACCTTAAACGGTGGACAAAAAGGTCATAGCTTATTGAGGTGTTTTGACAGTCTGTGGTAGTTTGATGTGCAAGCGTGTGTACATATATTTTTGTTTTTGTTATCCGCTGAGGTAAATTATGTATGAGGTACGAGTAGTTAATCTTAGCTGTGATTTACTTGGTGACAGCTTACAAACGTTTTTATCTTTTAATTGTCTATGTATTAATACTTGTTGGTTAGCCTTAAGCCAAGCCTGACTTCAGGTTCCTGATTCATATGTTGTTGTTCACATTTATACTTGAATATATATTTATATTTAGTAGTAAGTTTTTATTTTTGCAAGCTGTGTTCGCCTTGAAAAATTGTTACATTGAGTTAAAATTATTATTCTTAAGTTATATTGTAGATTTAATGTAAACAAATGCAGGTGAACCTGAATAAATAAATAAATAAATAAAATACTGTTTTCCACTTTTATTGTCGCTTAAAATTGCACCTATCATGTTGTTTCTGCACCTCCCTATGGTTGACTGGTGAAAAATACCTCAGACATTAAGTCCGCCATGTAATATTTTGATGCAAAAGTTTAAAATAAAATAAAAACACAAAAACGAAGTCGGGGGCGTTCACTGGCATTACTATACATAGTTAAGTCTTTCTCGTTTACTTACACATACTTTCCACAACAACAATTAAGACAGACAATTTGGCGTACTAAAAATAAAACGCACTCTCTCCCCGTTAGATAAACCAACAAAAGGCTATATTTGCCCTTACCCTGTCCGTCTTTAACGATCCCTGACTTAAGGCGGGCTAAGTGGCCACCATAAGAGGCATCTTAAGTAAGGTCTATCTAATGCCTCTCCAAGATTATACTGAGCATCGTGTAATTCACGGGGTATTGACCAGTCAGGGGATCTTCAATGGAGAAATTTGGCTGATATTGTTGCTTGGGGTGGTTATAGATAGACGGACTTCATTATAAAGAACCTACTGCGAATATTCGAATGAGAACCAATTAATTTTATTTTTATTAAAAAAAAACAGTGTGGTTATAAAGAGTTATATCTTTCATTATACACTTTATTATAAGCTGGCCCTATCCGGTTTAGTACAAATGTACACAAGAAAGGGATTTTATAACAACAACATATTCTTTAGGTACACTTACGCGGCATTACATCTTGTGACCGGTTCAAGATTTGGTATTTTGTATATTGTAAGCAGAGATTATTATAGATGTTAGAAGAGGATTTGCGAGCTATATACACTAACCGCCTTACAAATAAACAAAGAATAAGGTCCGAATAGTTGTTCCGTGTTTTGTTCCTGTCATGTAAACGTCATTTCAAATTAGAGTAAAAGAGACAAAACACGGAATAACTATTCGCACCTTATTCTTTGTTTATTTGTAAGGGGGAGTAAAAAGATTACGGTCAATTAGGCAAAGTGAAAAAGACATGGCAGGAAACGGAAAAAATCAAAAAAGAAAGAAAGTAAAAAACCTCCCTAAAAGGGTTATATGCCTTAAGTTATTTAACAAACAAAACATTCTTTAAATTTAACTTATACATATGATCATCACGATTCAGGACGTTGAACGCAGCTGCGGTAACAGCTTAGCTTCCCTGAAACCTCTCAGCGTCGCCAATCCATCTAGACCCGTCTTAGACGAGCCACAAGCTCTTATCACCAACTAAATTAACCTCCTTGGCGAAAGAGGAGATCATCCTACACTGGCTAGTCTGTAAATCACGACCACTTCAGCAGGACTTATTTGAGACTCGAATGCTGACCACTTTAGGAAGAGCTCTCGATCTTCTAAAAACAAAGGGTAGGAAGAGTCTTCGCATACTAGTCACTGGAGTTATATTGACCAGTTTGAAGAGAACTGGAGTTAAGTAGGCATGGTTCGGGTTTAAGGGTCTACTGATATGGTTGTGGTGTAACGGATTACCGTCAATAAATAAGTAGCATTAGTATTATGCTTGAGCGATGGGGCAGCTTCATTTGATCCGATTTCGGTGGAATTTTGGTTTCATAGAATCTTGGCTGAGCAAGCAGCAATTAATATTCATATACCGGTAATGCAGCTTACTCTTATTCGTCTTTCGTTATTCGAGCAGGATTTGCTTTAATAATTAGCATGCAACAACTTAACGCTTAATGGGTTGCTTTGTGTTGTGAAAACAAGATTATTTTTATAATTAAACGTGGAGAAATGTTATTACAAAAGTACACTTCACTTCATTTTCACTTCTTGGGCTTCGCTGGCTGCTTTTCATCAGGCAGAGTGAGGCCATTTTGGCGTACCACAATAAAATAAAACACCTATTTCAAAAATCATAAGTAATTTAAAAACATTGACAAAATACGCTACGAAATCCTGGATGCCTCATACGTTATCATAAGGTTTGACATTAAACAAAAAATAATACAGCTTGCTGATAAGGCCCATACTTAAATAGGATGTTGGTTGCTAACCCGTGGACTAAGAACGAATAGAGCATGCATCCCCGCTGGGAGTCGATCCCGGTACCTTGCCTCTGAAAGACCGCTAAACCACACATAACAAACATGACGTAATAACGAAACTTTTAATATTAAAAATTAACTACAGCTGGAGTTCAGTAAAGCCGGTTCTAAACTACGGCTCAAAGTAATATCAAACCCCGCTCTGGCAACACTTGCTATGATAATTGCGGAATAACTACTATGCGTGGAGTTGTTAATTGAAACCGACGCGTGGTGTCGGATAGTGTCGGTACAATATACTCGTATATAATCACGTAGCTACCAGAATGAACTTGAGCAGTTGTAGTGTGGTCATCACTGATACGATGAGATGTAACTGTTATTGTAACAAAGTTGTAAGAGTAATATGGTAGTAGGAGAATTAGTAGTGGACTAAAAACTTTAAGTTTCTCGCAGCCCCCAAACAAGCCCGGGGAAACTGAAAATGCATGTTGAGGCAATCAGCAAACAAAAAAAAAAATGACGGGTTGCACTCCGGGAGTGCCGGCAGAAGTGAAAACTTGAATATTAACGTTGTGCATTTTTGATATTTTGGAATAATTAGGGAATAATTTTGCACGAATTGCTTCAATTATCAGTATAAAAGTACTATCATTTATGTAGTAGAATAAAATATTTATTGACAGCCATCAGCTGTCACCATCCATGGATGCGCGTGGCACGCTGTAACATAAACACACACGAACATTCGCCCAAGCGCCCTGCGCCGCCTAAACGAAACAGCAGGCATACATTCGCCGCGCCGTAGAATGAGAGGGGGATACTTCCTCTCCTACGCCGCGCCGGCTGTCTACTTTCCATCCATCTTACGAATTTTCTATCAGGTCACGTGTCCTGACGCGAATTTAACATTTTTTACCCATTACAAAAAAAAGTGTACAACGCCGCTAAAGAAGTTCTCACGGGCGCGGAATTTCACAGCAGCGTTCGGACTGTTCCGAGCTGATCTGAGATCCGTGTCCGTGCAAGGGGTCTATGTGTGGGTTTCTCGAGCGCGGTATGTCTTAAGCTTACCTACTTTCTGGGTCCTCTTTATTCTGTGCCCATGTTGTCTGAGCACTGGACGAAGTATTCGCTTCGGTGGATTCTGATTTGGCGTTATGACATGGTATAGACGAGCTCTTGCGCGAGTTTGTACACGCAAGAGCGTTAGCCACTTCTTGTATAACTTTAACGGTTGTTAGTAAGTAGAAATATAATTAACGTAAAAGGGAGGAATTGTTCACTAGCTCATATTCTGTCTATGATGGATAAACCATTACGCGGGCCCGTGCGGATTGGTGGTTGTTAACGACTGCTACGCTAATGCAGCCGGGACCAACGAATAATAATGTATTAGGAATCTGTAATAGAATCCTAATATAAATATTGTAAACACGAAACATACATATAACCTACATATCTACCGTATTTTATTCATCATAAGTTAGAACTAATATAAAGGAATGCTTTTTTATTATTATAGTCAGTATTTATCCAACATTTCGTGAGTGTTATTTCTATCCCCACATTGAAGGCTTTACGTGCCTTCCGAAGCACGAAGGAGCTTGAGATGACAAATTTTTGGTCCCCCATCCGATGCCCGGCCTTTGCGAAAGTTTCTTAACCTTAGTAATCGTAAATTGAAATTGCATATTTCAATTTATGCTGTAAGACATTTTATTTATTTATTAATTACGGACTGACGATCTGGTTAAAACCTATCCCTTTGATTTTCTCGATCGCAGCTTAGTCGCTATCGCTATGTAACTCAGCTCCCACATACACAAAATTTACACATGGTACTCAATTAATGAACATTCAATTGAAGTTTCATTCAAATATAGCTTTCACGCAAATAGGAATAAAGTTAATATCGTATACGCGAATTTATTTCCGCTTAGAAGCCACGCGTTCAAAGCCCCTAGTTGGCAATTAGTGCAGTAACTGTTAATTTGCAGTTAACATGCACTTTTTGTTGTCTGTCTGCCGCTTCCGTAGTGGTATGGGTAATTCAGTCAAATACATTCATTTTCTGCACTAAAATAAGTGACTATACTCACTTATGAGTATAAACATGTTTAAAATTTTGGTTTAGATTCACTGACGGACTGCACTGACGTATATAACGACGAATCTATACTAATATTATAAAGCTGAAGAGTTTGTTTGTTTGTTTGTTTGTTTGTTTGTTTGTTTGAACGCGCTAATCTCAGGAACTACTGGTTCGAATTGAATAATTCTTTTTGTGTTGGATAGTCCATTTATCGAGGAAGGCTTTAGGCTATATAACATCACGCTGCGACCAATAGGAGCGAAGCATCAGTGAAAAATGTTGCAAAAACGGGAAAAGAGCCTAAAAAATTAAAAATGCTGCCGAAAGTCACTATTCCACGCGGACGAAGTCGCGAGCACAGCTAGTGTAACATAATTTCAATTTAGGCAGTTAGCATTCTTATTTAAATAAGTATAGAATTACCACTCTATATTATCGGTGACTGTTCGAGTTCATAAAATCATAGGTGCCGAATTGGGAAGGTGCCGAAACAAAACTAACCCATTATTTCTATCACGTTCAATGTTAAAAGTTTATTTTCTTTTCTTCAAAAATAAGATACCAACTGTAAAATAAGTACTTATCGAAAAAAACAATAAAAAAATTGTAGTTTAGGTATTTGCTTTCCCTCTGAATCACTGACATCAATTTAAAAAAATGAGCATCCGAGAAAACAAAACCTATTGAGTAGATACTTGGACGCCCAAAGTAACCACAGTGCGATAGAACAATTGAATTTCTATTGTGTCTTGTTTAAAAACAACTGAGTAGCTAGTTCAAGTGTATTTGCATGTCCTCAAATACGTTGACACAAACTACAAAAATGAACATCGGAAAAACAAAGCACTGTTGACGCATTCAAAACACTGTCGAACTACCCGGCGCGTCGACTTAGCCTCGGTTCAGTGACCAAACAAAAAAAAAGGGAAGCAAAAGGCTAAACAATGGACCGACAATTCTGCAACAAAATTGTTTCCCCTACAAATAAAACACTTAGAAAAAATCCAATAGAACCGCAAAACGTATCACACGTAGTTATAAATCAGGGCGAGTGTGCGAATTAATTCATTTCCTCGCAGGAAAACCGGGGAAGGCACGTCCTACTACGTGACAACCCTAGCCTACTTTATTTGGTGAGAAACACCACCTTGTCACGGTGGGATAGAGTTTATAATGGACCTTGAGTAAAGACGTTTGACCGCTCAACAGCTGGCTTTGAATTTCTGAATGGATGTTATGAATACATGGCGCTATGAGATGTGCTTCTGAGATTTTTGATGTAAAAGTGTAGTCTATTGATCTTGATTTGCTTAGCATTGATTGTAAGATTTTGGACAATAAAAAATTAGCATAATTAGAATAACAAAAAGAAACAAAATCGGTTGTTATGACAAAATTTTGAATAATGAAATCACCGAAACAATTGAAAGAGAGAATAAGTATTCGTTTGATATATTTTTAATGGCCAAACCTAGAAAAAGGTTGCTATAAATATCGGAAGTAGGTACCAAATAGTTACAAAAAGTAGTTAGTTATTATGTATGCTGTTCCTATAGGGTTCTTCTCAATAAAGTTTAAAACATTTGGCACATTCGCTAATAGGAAAAGAAAATAACACATTTAAAATGTGTGTATAATATAGTCATACCACCACACTACAACTTTCTTCCTTCTTTCTTTTCAAGTACTATTTTCAGTTTAGCAAAATAACCAAATCTGTTTATCTTTAAATTAGTAGCTTAACCTCTCTACCGCGGAGCGCAGAATGCGGAAGTTCCGCGGAAGTATTGCGTAATTTGCAAAATCGCGAATACCTAAAGTCGATATCCACTAAAATAATGAATAAGTTGCAATTAGATCATATTTTATCATTTTGTAATTACTGAAATAGTTTATTAGTTGTAAATGATCAAAATATTTATTCTAGATTTTTTATAAACAAACTTCTTCATACAAAAGTAGGCTCTATCTAGACGACATAGAGTCCATAGAATTCGATAGCTCAATTGTCAAAATTTGACATATTTGACATTGACTTTTTAAAAAATTTAACGCACAGAGCATATAATTGTTGCGGGTTTTAGTGTAGCAAATTTACTCTAGTTTGTCTATAGCCCAAACTTCTTCATACAAAAGTAGGCTGTAACTTATCCATAATTGAGATTATAGTCGCGTGGTCGGGTGCGGTGACATGACACCGCGCGGGATTTGACGGACTATAATGGCCGCGGTGTCATGACACCGCGATAAGGTAGAGGGGTAGAAACAGCATTTTCCATAAGTACTAATATTTGTACCATTAATTCAAATTAAGTATATTAAACTGAGGGACAAGTGATGGAATAAAATGATAAACATATGGTATTGATATAAAACCATTCCAACGTTTCACTTTTATACGTATCGTTGGCCTATGTCAACCCCAATACCATAAATCATTGTATTTCATGTCGTTATGCCACTTGTCTAGCCCATCTGTACGTGTATTCCATTATGTTTGAAAGTGATCTAATGTCTACAGTGAATACATGGTATATGACATATAATTGAGAAATAGAATCCCGATAAGGAAGCAATCCCGGCCGGCTGTGTGCCAGGCGATAGGAAATTGCGATGCTGCCGTCTCGGCTGGTACAGCTGCCAGCGACAGACTCACATTTATACATAAATAAACTTTGATCCGCATTATAAGTTTTTTTGTTCTGTGGTTTTATAAAAGTAAACTTAATTACGCAATAAATAAAATACAAGCAGACTTCTTGACGGGAAAGTGAAAAGTCATGTCTGCGGTTTTGTTTTATTTTCTAAAATTTGTGTTATGTCGAATATTAATGTGAAATAATGGTGGATTATTAACCGTTAAGTGTTTCTGAGTGTGCATGAGTGTTAGCAAATGAAACTAAACAGTGCAACGTTACTTTTTAAATTCTCTCAAGAAGTCCGCCCGAGGACTTAGTAAAGCCCCACATCTTTACTGAGATACTCGAGGGGTTTGGGGGTATATCATTTCTCACTTCTCATTTCTATTATACATCATCATCATACAGGAAGGAAATATTGTTTATTTATATGTTTATCTTGTAAGAAAAAATATTTTGACACTGGCTAAATGTGCTAATCGCACGAAGCCATCAACTAAAGGAAAAAAAATGACCAACTATAAAAATGAGCATCGGAAAAAACAAAACACGTTTGGCAAATTCAAGTTTATTTGCAAAATCATTAACAACAAACATCCAGAAGTAGTACGATAGTATATAGGCTATTTACATAATTACTATCATTATCATCATCATCATCATCAGCCCACTGCTGGACATAGGCCTTTCCAAGTGCACGCCACTGAGCACGATCCGCGGCTACTCTCATCCAGCTCTTGCCAGCCACCTTGCGAAGATCGTCGCCCACTGCCACTTCAGCTTGCTGATCTGATCTTAGTATAGGTATAGGAAAATGTGTAGCGTTCGAGTAGAACTTACAAAAACAGTAAATTTTTTTGATAGATCACGCAAATTAAGCAACTTTCGGCTCCTTTCACCCGGATGGGTGATCAACTAAAAATATCTCGAGCTCCCCCGGAAAGCATTACTCGTAGAATAGAATAGAATAGTATTATTTATTTCAGGCAGCAAACAATGTACAAGATGTGAAAATACAAAGAGGCCCACAGAATATACCTTATAGACAAGAAATTAGCATTGGTCCCAGTTGTTGTCGAGAAGCACTGAGCAGTTCCAGATATATTGAATTTGTCATTCAAGTGGGTGGCGAAACCTGGCATTCCGAAAGTTACTCATAATAAGGCTTTGCCAATATATTGGCTATCATAACTTGTAACTTTATCCCTTTTACATATGAAAAAATCCAACATGTTGTGTTAACTTGAAATGAAATGACTTGTTAAATGATTCTGATTCTGATTCTGATTCTTGCAAATTCGCTGCACCCGACCCTAAACACTATAATTTGTCTCATTTATTCCATTAATCATTTAAAAAAAGAATGTCACCGAAAGCCAGTAATCCCCCAGACGCGGTTACAACCTTCTCCGCTCGCGCCGATACAAGATAAGTGTTCCGATCGTGCGGCCCTCTCGGGAGGCTCTAATCTGGCCGGCCCTGATCACTCGTTAACCAGCCAGCCTTAAACGGTTTTCTCCAACGTTTGAACCATTTATAATGGCATCGATGGCGCAGCTGGGAAACGCTGCGGTTTTAAAAATGGAACACTTTTAAATTTCGATTCTCAGATCTCTTGTGGCAATGATAATTAGCTAGGTAAATAGTCTTTTTAAAAAATGTTTAAATGGAACGTTTTTACATTTCGATTCTTTCTTGTGACATGAATAAGTAAATAGTTTTATAAAAACACAAATGTTGAAAAAATTTCCACGAGCAGGGTTTGAACCTGTACCCTTCTGACATACCGGGTCAGGTGCTCTTCCAATTGAGCTATCGTGGTTCTAACCAGCCCGCCGAAATTATTCAACACTATTTACTTTTTACTTTGAAAGCCAAAGGTATGTCAGAAGGGTGCAGGTTCAAACCCTGCTCGTGGAAATTTTTTCAACATTTGTGTTTTTGTAATTTGTTCGCAACAAAATTTGCGTTAAAAATTATATAAACATTTATAAATAGCTTGCCTACTTCTTAACTGATCTTTAGTATTTGTAAAAATATTATGATCGGATGTTAATGACGGTAGTTGTTAACATTGAATGGGCGCCTTTGGCTTTTAAAGTAAAAAGTAAATAGTGTTGAATAATTTCGGCGGGCTGGTTAGAACCACGATAGCTCAATTGGAAGAGCACCTGACCCGGTATGTCAGAAGGGTGCAGGTTCAAACCCTGCTCGTGAAAATTTTTTCAACATTTGTGTTTTTGTAATTTGTTCGCAACAAAATTTGCGTTAAAAATTATATAAACATTTATAAATAGTTTTATTTTTATTTTGTTGTAGTGCTTGCAGCGTTTATAAATTAACCAATGTCAATGTTAGGAAAACTACCCCCTACCCAAAATTTACCCCCTTATTCATAAAAACTATTTGAGCATTAATTAGTTAAATATTGTTTTGTCAACGTCACACAAACGTCATTTTGAATTTGAGAAAAAAAGAGACAAAACAACGATTAACTAAATAATGCTTAAAATAATAAAACTTTCATTGTTTAATAAATCAATGATAGTAAATGTTTAATGATAATATATTCTGTCTTAAGGTACCCCTTGGGTTTCAGTGAGGCAAGACTTTGCTAAGATTTCAGGCAGCCATCTTGAGTAAATTTGAAGTGACCTATTCTGACTACTATATAATTTTAGTTTACCGCCATAACAGCTTTGTTCAATAGTCACGATGGCCTGTTCAACAGTTGAGGTTTGCGGGTGAAGTGCGCTTACATCTTCGGACTTATCATCATTTAGCGTCAGGTGAGATGAACGAAACTTATGCTGGTCTGGGACGTGAAAACAATGTATTATTAGCAACTTCCCGTGCATGTCGAAAGAGCCGAGTAAGGGTCAAGGGTTCCAAAGTATTCACACATCAGGCGATCTGCTTGTAATCCATGATTTAAAATATAATTAAAAAAATAAAATTGTTGTCATCATCATCACCATCAGCCGACATAAGTCCACTGCTGGACATAGGCCTCTCCAATTGCACGCCACCGAACACGATCCGCGGCTGCTTTTATCCAGCTCTTGCCAGCCACCTTGCCGAGATCGTCGCTCCACCTAGTCTGAGGATGTCCTACACTATGTTTGCCGATACGTTTTTCATATTATAAATACTTATTATTAATGATTTCTTATGTTTAAACAATTAAAATGATATAAAAATAAAATTAAGATGTCAATCTCACGGTTATAATGTTATAGTAAGTAGGTATAATGAATGTATCACTCATAAAACGTGCCCTGACAGGGTTTATTTTTAAATAAAGTGTTTTTTAATGATTTGATGCTAATATAGTAAATAAATAAATAAAAAACCTTATTGTACAGCTTTTAACACTTCTATCCTTACATTAAATAATTCAGAATGGAACAACCTACCATTTTAAAATACAAACTTTAACCGACCCTAAAAGTTTCGCAATCGCTGCGTGCACAAGCACTGACCGAGAGCGAAATATGCAATTCAAACACGTCTGAATGAGATAGCGATAAACGTCAAAGAGTAATTTTTTTTTATTTGTTCATGACTATGGATACTAGTCCTTCAGTCGAAAACTTAATTCATATGTTTCTCAAAATTAAACTCTTTACAGGATGATGATGAATGATAATTGAAATGAGAAGTGAGAAATTGTAGACCCTCCCAACCCCTCGAGTATCTCAGTAAAGACGTAGGGCTTTACTGAGTCCTCACGCGACTTCTTGAGAGAATTTGAAAAGTGCCGTTGCACTGTTTTGTTTAATCAAAGAGTCAGTCCGCTCTGTACTGCCGGTGCAGTGATGCGTAATCAAACTCCCCGACTCCCATTTATTACCTACATAAGTAATAACGTTCATTCATGTTTAGCATGACCATGATATTTGCTAAGTCAAACAAATAACAATAGTAATGCATAAAATAATAGTTTTGCATGAGTGACGCCAGTCTGTCATTATTTGTTTTGTTACTTAAAAGTAGCAACTCGACAGTGACGTAAGCATGTGTTCCACCCTTAGAGCATGTTCCGCCCGGAATGCCAGACCTTGTTTTTTTGGATCATGCTCGGAACCATTTAATTATGCTAAATGTGGTGTTGAGATCACGAACGGCGAATTTACGAAAAGTTGGTTATTTTTATAGTCAAAGTCAAATCAAAGTCACATCGTTTATTCAATTTAAGCCTTCACAGGCACATAATGACGTCAAAACTATAAATCAAAAAACTAAAAACTAAAAAACACAAATGTTGAAAAAATTTCCACGAGCAGGGTTTGACCTGCACCCTTCTGACATACCGGGTCAGGTGCTCTTCCAATTGAGCTATCGTGGTTCTACCCAGCCCGCCGAAATTATTCAACACTATTTACTTTTTACTTTGAAAGCCAAATTCAATGTTAACAACTACCGTCATTAAACCCCTGCTCAAACCCTGCTCGTGGAAATTTTTTCAACATTTGTGTTTTTGTAATTTGTTCGCAACAAAATTTGCGTTAAAAATTATATAAACATTTATAAATAGCCTGCCTACTTCTTAACTGATCTTTAGTATTTGTAAAAATATTATGATCGGATGTTAATGACGGTATTTGTTAACATTGAATGGGCGCCTTTGGCTTTCAAAGTAAAAAGTAAATAGTGTTGAATAATTTCGGCGGGCTGGGTAGAACCACGATAGCTCAATTGGAAGAGCACCTGACCCGGTATGTCAGAAGGGTGCAGGTTCAAACCCTGCTCGTGGAAATTTTTTCAACATTTGTGTTTTTGTAATTTGTTCGCAACAAAATTTGCGTTAAAAATTATATAAACATTTACTAAAAAACTAGTTTAGACTAAACTACTAAATCTATGTACCACCAGGTCGGATTTTGGAAGAGCTTTCAATCTAGAAGCTTTTAATGCTCTGTAATCCATGAAGATTAAGTGGTTTCCGTGGTAAATGAGTATAAACATCAAAGCTTATAAATATATTTTGCCCTTTCAATTATTCTCTCACAAGTATAAAGCTCTAGGAGTTATAAACTTGCAGAGTCACGTAGTTTCACTACGCTAATAAAGTTAATTATCCAATTAACTGTTGAGTAGTTAACTTAAACTGCCTTAGCTATTAACAATAGTTAATTGTAATTATATTAGCCTTAATGCAGCTTTACTTAGTACTATAAGTGATATATTATGAGTCGGTTCCACCAATCAGATTTCAGTTTCATCATCATTACCCTAAAAACGTTCATTTTTTTGTATAATGTTGGTGGCAGAATGACTCCGCTCTACCTGGTATTTAAAATTTAAAATCATTTATTCAGTTTTAGGCTACAAATAGCTCTTATGAACGTCATTATGCCATCGGTTCGTAAGTCTATCATCATAATCATCATCAGCTCATTTTATGTCCCCACTGCTGGGGCACGAGCCTTCCCTATGGTGTATAGGGTGAACGGGCCATAAACCACCACGTTGGCCCAGTGCGAGTTGGTGGTTGATAACGACTGCTAATGCAGCCGGGATCAACGGCTTTACGTGCCTTCCGAAGCACGGAGGAGCTCGAGAAAATAATTTTTGGTCACCCATCCGATGACCGGCCTTTGCGAAAGTTGCTTAACCTCAGCACTCGCAGACCGGGCGCGCTAACCACTGCGCCATCGAGCTCCTCAATTAAGTCTATATATATAGTTATTACAAAAAACATACATGCGATAACTTTAAAAACCACTAAGACTTAAGCTTAAGTTATCGAGAGTTTACAATTAATAAATATTACTTATTATAACTTTATATACACATACAATTAGGTCTTATAACAATATATATCCACAAATAGTTCGTATGTAAAGAGTTACAGTAAGACTAGAAAGTGTAATTGGTATAACAGCGGACGTTTATATATACAAGACGTTAGCTTGCTGGGTTAGCTTGTTAATCAATACAATGCTTGAGTACGTCCAATACTTCTACATGAGTGGTCGCCTATCGACTTCCTATCGCCTACCTCAAAGCATTCGGCGTATATATTGTATCGGTAATTACAATCAGTACGTGTCCGCTCGCTTGTTACTATGTACTACACGATCATACGTCAGACTGAGTAGAGGTCTTGTGAATAAACATTGGGCATACAGACGTGTAGGATGTCAAACAGGTGGCGTAGCACTAACGTCTGTATGCTTCAAGTGTATATACATATAGATATTAATATGTAAAGATAAACTTTTGTAGGTACTTATTAAAGCAGGTTGCGCGCACAGAAGGTTGAAGTTTATATGGAGAAAGAGTGAAGGAGAAGTCAACACGTGCGTCCTTGCCGGCGACACCACAAATGAAATAAACCTCACCTGGAGTTTGTGAGATAAAAAGCTTTGTTAAACAGAGAGCTATTACTTAGAAAAAAAACCTGTTAAATCTTCCAACAACTAAATAAAATAAATTAAACCAACTTTATGTATAGTCGACAATGAAATTGCTTTACCACCTTAGAAGTGAATTTTGTTTGCATAAAATAAAACAATAAGTTCTTTTTTTGTTTAAAATATCAAATGACAGATACGTTTTCATCATTGACAATGAGCCTTAGCGAAATTTTAATGTAAGTAATAGAAGTTTTTGTCAAAAGTGATAAAGCAATTTCATGGTCGACTATATAAGTATACTTTAAGTTTTTTTTTGGAGAGATTGCTGATTGCCTCAAACGGCATTTTCAGCTTCACCGGGCAGGGTACCTCAAGCCGTGTGAAACGAATCACCTTCGGAGGTTTTCTAGAGGGAACGGCATCACACACTTGAAAGTGCGTGTCCCCGTGCCCAGATTCAGATTCATCGCGTCCAGATTTTCCGAATGGTTCGGATATATTTTTAGGTGTGAAGAGATTCTACTAGTCTATGACGAATGTGAAACAACCCCCACAACACTGTGTAGCCCACGCCACCGGAGGGCAGACGCATACTCTGCGACCGCTGCACAAACATTAGTCTGCGCGTACGTCCTGCGTGCGTCCTTGCCGGGCGGGGCGCGGCGACACCGCAGGCTGTTGCGGCGGGCCATAGCGCCAAATTAATCTCGAGGATTGTAGAATCTCCTCTTACTGGTGTAAATTAAAGGTGGAGTTAATAACTTTGCCAGTCGCTTGGCGCGATCTCCGCAATCCTGGGTTCAATGACTGACTGATGACTGACTGATGACTGACTGATGACTGACTGATGACTGACTGATGACTGACTGATGACTGACTGATGACTGACTGATGACTGACTGATGACTGACTGATGACTGACTGATGACTGACTGATGACTTTATCTCAATGAAGATGGCTTTTGCCCAACTGTGGGACAGTGTATTATCTAAGACTACCAAAAATACTACACATCTTCCAACAGAAATAAATAAAAATAAGTACGCCACAAGCAACGGTGTGTAGTCCCGCCACACCACCGTAGGGCAGACGCAGACTTTGCGACCGATGCGCAAACATTAGTCGGCGCGTGCGTCGTTGCCGGCGACACCGTGACCGCAGGCTGTTGCGGCGGGCTATTGCGCCAAATTAATCTTGTGGACTGTAGTGTACAGAGCCTCCACTTACAGGTGTAAATGAAAGGTTAAGTTCATTACCTAACTAAAAACCGACTCTGTAGTCTAGTGGTTAAGATCATCGGTTTTAGATCTAGATGTCTCGGGTTCGATACCCAGCCACAGAAGAAAGATTCCCAGCAGAAGGTTGAATGTAATTAGTTTAGTTGGTCGTTAGCTACCACCATATTATCTAATATGCTGTCTATGTAGAACCCAGATACTGCGACGGGGCTTTTAAAAGGCCCGAAAAGTATTATATAGATATACCCTAATATAATACTTTAGAATTTCATTTACAACAACACACAAACGCCTGGCCGAACTATTTGGGTTTAGTATTTCTGTGTAAAAGGGCATTTTTGACAAAAGCATAGGTACCATACGTCTTACAAAAAAGTAATGGGCTATTGATTTTAAAGATAATTCCGTAGTAAAGCGAGAACTCTTTATCGGTCCAGTGCTAACATACAGCCATAAGATTAAGGAAGTTGCACACTAATACATCCCACATTTCTCAAACGGTGAAATAAGAACAGCACACCTGGCCGTAAAGTACGGAATCTTTCGTCACCGCTCAAGGGTAAGATTGCGGCCCTTAGAAGGCCAACCGTAATAAAGGCCGTCCCTTAGCGGCGAGATACGGCCGGTGGTCACGCCCGTAAATCTGCTGCTGGTATCTCGTGTGATAGCGCTCTAGTGTGCGCCGGGGTTTATGTTGGCGGTTGGGGCTACCGAAGGGAATGGAGCTTCACAATTTTTTTACTAATGTTTTTAAACATTTATTTTTTTCTAGTGGCCGCTCGCGGTTTCAACCGCGTGGTTCCCGTTCCCGTGGGAATATCGGGATAAAAAGTATCCTATGTGTTATTCCCGGTTGTAAACTATCTGTATGCCGAATTTCATCCAAATCCATTCAGTAGTTTTTACGTGAAAGAGTAACAAACATCAAAACAAACTTTCGCGTTTATAATATTAATAGGATTTTTTGTGCCATTCGTAACGCTACAATTACGAGTTTATGTATAGCGGCTTAATTGGCTTATACTTGGAAATTATCTCACCTGATGCTTAGTGATGATAAGGCTGAAGGTGGAAGAGCACTTCACCCAGAATCCTCAACTATTCAGGACCTGGCTATTAAACCTTAAACTGTTGTAACATAACCATACTATATTGTTTTCTAAAGTTTACGCGAACACTACACATTTAAATGAAACAACTTTCACGGATCTCTCGCGTTAATTTTAGACATTACTTATTTAATGTTTATCCTGACGTTTCGAATCCTTTGCAGGGTCCGTGGTCACAGGGACAGTCTTCCTGCAAACGCGAGTAGGTCCGTAAAAGTTGTTTCATTTCAATAACCATACTAACTACTAGTAACTGTTAGAACACAATAGAAACGGTATTGATGCAATGGCGACATATTTAGATAAGATAGGTAGTAGGTAAGGTAGCTAGACAGCTAACGAAGCACTTTTTCCGACCTGGGCATTGAACCCTGGACTTCACTCGACCACCGAGGCGCTTATTCACACATTAGAAACAGATAAAATAAATGAACAAAATTTTCCTACACTCACACCAATTATCTAGCCCAAGAGAAGCTTCGTTATGGAACTCATTAACTTAAAATACTTAAATACATACTTATTATACATAGAAAACACCCAGACCCGAGACAATTTAGAAAAACAACCATTTCTAAATTGACCCGACCGGGGATCGAACCCGGGACCTCAGAGATGGCGACACCATGAAAACCGGTGTGCAAACCACTCGACCAAGGAGGTCGGCAAAAACAAAAATAATAATATATCTCAACCGAAACATTCCTTTTTAATTTCCGCCTTATTTGTATGACGCGGATCGCGGAACACAGATGGTCCAGATTTGGTGGAACATAATGTTGCAGAACGATCTTGCGAATGCTAAGCGGTTTCCACCTGACTTGCTTTACGTCTCCAATGGAGCGTGGAAAGGTAAAAATGATAACAGTATTCTGTGGCGGCGTAAAAATTGTTTAAGAATCCATTTCGTCGGGTTTCTTTTAAAGTGAATACAGTTTTGTTGGAAGACGTTAACAGCTCACTTTATACATTGTATTATTTTTAAATTGATGTTTTCCGAATACAAGACTCCCGCTCGATAATCAAAAATATCTTATATATTTTAATTCTATTATTTTAATTTCATTAAAATTTTACTGGTTGACAGCTAGGAAATGATGGTCTGTATTTAATTGTTGCTAAAGTTAAAAACCAATTACTGACTCTTATAGAAGTTTATTTAAAAGTGTCGATCATTGGTCCCTGTGGGATAATGGTGCCACTATATACGCTACTACATTCTAACGTGCGTTTATAATGTGACATTTAGTATAAACATTAGAATTTTAAAATTTATAGTCTACTAGCGGCCGCTCGCAGTTTCACCCGCGTGGTTCCCGTTCCCGTGGGAATATCAGGATAAAAAGTATCCTATATGTTAATCCAGGTTATAAACTATCTGTATGCCGAATTTCATCCAAATCCATCCATCCGTTGCAGCGTGAAGAAGCTCCAAATATACAGACATACATACACACAAACTTTCGCATTTATAATATTAGTGTGATAAACCTGTAAAGCCCTATTCCTGTGGAGGCTTACGGCTCTGCCTCCCCATATTTCTATAGACAAGCCTAAGCCCAACGTGTGATTACATCCTAACAATATATACAATAGCTAGACAAATAATTTCCACGTAACATGAGCGTTCACGCTTCCATTAGGGCAACATACAGCTTTCAACTCAAATATGTGCTCAATGTTTTGGTCGAGTGGGCTTCAGACAGATACGATGACTGGCTACAGTAAAGGCACAAAATAGAAGACTGAAGTAGGTAAGCTTCGTACAAACCCGCTCGACCAACAGCTGCGCTCGGACTGTTCCGAGCTGATCTGAGATTCCGTGAGGTTGTCTATGTACGCGTTGGGTTCGATACCCAGTCTCAGAAGAAAGATTCCCAGCAGAAGGTTGAATGTACTTAGTTTAGTTGGTCGTTAGTTACCACCTTCTCTAATATGCTGTCGATGTAGAATGTTAAGAGGAAACACTAAGGTCGACTGAATTGAAAAATATGCATGAAAAGTAGACAAAATCAACGTTTCGTAGTCTCCTTAAAATTAAAAATTGAAGAAAGGTTTTGGCTGTGTCCCTATTTTTTCCTTTTTTTCATAAATTATTTATTAAAAAAGATATGAACCTTTAAAAACCTTAGAAATTGGCTAGACTTTCCGCTGTTTTTTTTTAATTTGAAGAGATTATATAAAAAAAGCAAAACATAGGGGACACAGCCAAAGCCTTTCTTTAATATTTAATGAAAAAGTAATTAAATCGGTCAAGTTTTGGAGGAGGAATCAGGGGACTACGAAACGTTGATTTTGTCTACTTTTCATACATATTTTTCAATTCAGTCGACCTTAGTGTTTCCCTTTAAGCTTGTCTTCTGGACAGGGCTTGATACCGTTACGAAATTCCCTCTAGAAGTACCGGTAAGTAACTCTATTTGTATAAAGGCAATTTGGTACCGGTAATGCAGGTAATTAACGTTATCTAGAAAAGTATCGCTACTTTTTTTGTTAAATATTGGGCTTTAGCCAATCCGCGTAGAGCGGTTTAGTTAATTTACCGGTATAGATACCACCCAGGTAACGATACCAAGCATACCGGTACTTTTTTACCGGTATCTTCGTTTGGCAGAAGTATCTATACCAACTTTAAACGGTATTCAAAGCTTTGCTTCTGGGTTTCTTTATTTTGTGGTACAGGGTACAGACTGACCGCCACTTGGCCGTGTGTGAAACAGGGAGAGCCCTTATCTGGAGCGGCCGGCGTAAAGGCACAGAAGCTAGCCGGCTGGGCCATGAAACAAAGAACGGGCGGGTGGGAATCTTTGGATTGGCGCGCGCGTTTATTGTGAACTAGCTGACCCGGCGAACTTCGTACCCCCTAACAGTCAATAACTGTCGTGTTACAGTTTAGCTGAACTTTATTTATGATTTTATGAATGTAATACAATGAATACAAAATTAATTAAGTATTAACATACATAGGGACAGCGGGAAGCGACTTTGTTTTAATACTATGTAGTGCTGATGCTGATACGCGCAACCGCTATGTCCCTGCATTTTAAATCTGTAATATCTTCGAAGATATTCATTAAAAATACATGCTGCAAAGGGCCATATTGATCTATATTAAATGCACTATGTATTTAAGGTACATATTTGGGTAAGAATTAATGCTGTATTGCTTAAAATTGCTTCATAAATAAGCCATTATTTCTCGTAAAAAGTAAAGGATACAAAATGATTATTGTGGGTTATCCCTAAGAGATAGACATATACCATCGCGGACTTTTTTGTAGACCTTTTTAAGGTGTACAATACTGTAGTACATTATTTTGATCTATCTCGTAGGGTTCAGCCAGCGTTTGCAATGTAAGCGCAAAAAAAAATTAAACCTCTTAAGTTATCAGTGTTTCTCTATTATATTATGCATGCAATGCAGCATGTATATGTACACATAAACCTTCCTCTTGAATCACTCTATCTATTAAAAAAAAAACCGAATCAAAATCCGTTGCGTAGTTTTAAAGATCTCAGCATACATACATACATAGGGACAGCGGGAAGCGACTTTGTTTTATACTATGTAGTGATGCAAATATAAATAGATAGAATAAATAACTTTTTAGTATGTTGTTTTTGTGTTAAAGAAACGGTTGGAGTATATGGTTAATTATTTCTGGCGAAGTCAATGATATTATAAATTACTAGCTGACCCGGCGGACTTCGTATCGCTTTGACAGTTTATATGTCAACAATACAATCAAATTGTTTCTATGACAACAAAACAAACAAATCGTAAGTTTCACAACTAGAAACATTTTGTATTGGAATACTTAGGGGTATAAAAAGTAGATAACGACCGATTGTCAGACCTAAGTACCGAATATCGCCGGGTTAATGCAAATACCAACTATCCTATGGAATTGTAGTTCTGAGTTATTGCGTTTTTAAAGTTTGGGTATCTTAAACTTGTGTTAATTAAATGACTTGTCATTTTTAGTTCTAATAAGTTGCATTCTTATTTAACTATGAGTTCAATTATGTAGAATAATAGCAGATAAATTCATCGTAAATCCGAAAAAAAATCATTTTTTTTATTACTGACCCCCATTTAGTTGGTTTTACTTCTATATTGAGAAATATCGATAACTATAAAACAAAAGGTAAATGGTGAATATAACTAAGCTTGAATTATTCATTTATATATTATTTAGATGCAAACAGATAATGGTGTATGTGGGACTTCTATTTTTCAATAAAAATGTAAAAAGCTATTAAGTTAGTTGGTTTTACCTCCCGATTAAAAGAACAAAAATAATAACGTTTAAAATAAATATCTGCAAAACCCCCCAAATTAGATAAATTTAAAGAATAAATAAAAACTATACTAAATAAATAGAAACTATATTAATTAAAACAACTTGTTAAAAAAATGTCTATATTTTTTTAAAAGATGAAAGAAAATTAAGAAACACAAAATAAAAAACACGTTTATTGTTCTCTGAAGATTCTGATAATGCAACATCTGGTACGCGATCTATTTGTGAACTATCTGACTTGATAACGCTCTGTGTATTTAATATTGGATTTGAGTATCCACATGCTTCCAATGCTCTTCTTGTGGATATTTTGATGTTTTTTAAATCATAATATTTCTACTTTTATCAAGTGAGTAGCTTTGATGACATTTATTGATATAAAAGTAGTTCCATCATCGTATCGACCACCGCCTCGATGGTACATCCCTCTACGTTTCAATGTTTTGCTGGTAAAAACATAAATGATTCTGATATTCAAAATTTTTTGGTATTACCCATCTGATGTGATGGTCTTCGTTGCTGCTGCTTCGTGAATGTGAATAGTCTAAATTATATACATTGGTCGTTTTTGTACAAGTTTCATCATCGTAATACCATTGGTGTCTCTCATTGAATGTGTCCAATTGTGACTCCAAAAATCGCACCCAGGAAAGGTGCGCGCCGTCAGTTGCAATCCCGTAAATACGTTCATACTCTGATCTCGTAATCAGTTCACACCTAATTGCATCCTTTCTATGTGTGGTGTTTCTAAATACATTGTAAAAGTGATATTTGGCACAATGCAATTTTCTTAAGTTTAAATGCTCTTCACAAAACTTTCGGGATTTAATGTTTTTACCACACGGTCCGTCGTAAACCAATGCCGTACTTTTTGACGCTTGGTAAAAAAGTTCATGGTGGGTAGTTGAATAGCTTTGATTTATTTAAGAAACATTATCTCATTACATAATTTTCTAGTCAAAGTTGGTTTTACGAAACATTTAATTGCGTAATTAAGTTAGTTATATTACTGCATTCCATGGTAGTCTCACATTATCTAGTGAAGCGGTCTGTTTCTCTTCTGGATAGGGTATGGAGACGGAGATGCACCCTTATCATCATACGTCGGAAAGTAATATTGTTTGTATGTGTTTCTTCTTAGTTAATGGTGGTGTTGTCATCAAAGCAAGATGTGAGCTATAACAATGAGTACAAAGAATGAATACAAAAAAGTAAATCAGTATCATGTAGTAGAGGTCGATAGTTACAAACAATTCACAAAATCAGGAATAACTTTAAAGATAGTATGTAAAATATAATACTCACACCCATATTGGTTGGTCGTCTTGAGCTGTAGTCTTCGTCTTCGGTGACAGTGGATAATACTTTGTTGGTAAATGCACAGACGCGAACGTTCTTATACTAGTAGAGATCATTAGAATGGATGTGTTTGGCAATCACCAAAAAAACAAATTCAATAGCTACGAGCAGATAACCAGTTCAAGTTAATGAATAAAGTTATTAAAATTGCAGAAACTAATACCACTGTCCTTACGAAGAATGTAGTAAAGTGGTTAGTCATCATAATGTACAGAAAATGATAACAAGAGTTTATTGTCATTAGCAAACGAGCGCTTTAATAGCATTGATGACAATAGAGTCGCGAGCGCATCATTGACGTTGTCTTAATTAGGGGTATGGAGATGTTTCAGCGTGGAAGCCTCCACGCTCTCTGTAACCTGAAGAGCTATCGCAAAACGGATGAGCTAGATCTAGATCGATCCGGCGTCACCGAAAACCCGTAAGTGGTTAGTCGTATTGTACAGAAAATGGTAACAAGAGTTTATCCTTGTCCACTACCACTTGTCTTAAGCCTCGCAATTCTTCGGTGTTCGCGTTATAACCAGTAATTGTATGATAAAATATATGTAAAAGGTTCATGTGATAAAAATATACTTAATAGAAGCGCACTAAAATAGCGAATATATGGCGTTGCTCGAGACGACTTTATTCAATCTTTATGCTTAAAAGTATTTGGGTGACTAGATAATGAGATGTCACCAGGAAAGGTGATTAGGACCGAGGTGTCGTTAAGCATTAGTTAAAATTAGAGGCAATTAGATAACGAAGAAGGGTCGTTTCTTCGGTCGTATTATCGAAAACGTCATTAGTTAACAATAGAGGCAACCAGAGTCGTGTGTGAGAGAAACGTAACTCGTAAACGGTAAGAAATATCGCTCTGGGACCCATCGCAATCGATTGAAATGGGGGGTTTTCCTTTTTTTTAGGTTTGGTGGACCCCGATGCGACATTTTCGATGGTCCATAGCCCGCGAAATTTCCTCAATACAATGTCAACCATATGCCTTAGACATAAGGTTCAATTCGGCGCGATGATTCAGTGACCCAGAACTCTCGTATCCTTACTACTCTTGTGGCTTTCCTAAGGTTGCTTGACTGAAGAGGAGGCGGGTCTTTAAAAGAAGATTCCATTTCAGTACTTTTACATTCACTTCATGCACTTTTTTAAAAAGAAATGACGATTAAGGTTAAAACACGTGTTGCTTGGAGCGCCCCAGCGCAACGCAACTACGCAACTAACTCGCATGCGTGCCTTCAAAAATTCCGTATCAATACCAACTACCTGCGGATAATTGGCTTTACCTCTAGATTTCTTTCTTGTAGACGGAGTAAAATATTAGTGGTAAAAGCTATTTACGTGGGTTAAATGCTTTTATTTTACTTTATTGTAAAGATTAATAAGCATATACGACAAGTAAAAACGATTATCCTCTTTTAGTGTCTATTACCACTAGCAATCTAACTTAATTTCATATTTTTTCTAATGGTAATTTCCATTACGTTAAGTTGGTATATTTTAATCCTATAATTTTAGAGAGCTATTTGGACGATTCGAGTTATTGCTAAAATAAATTACATTGAAATAATTTATTTTGGAACTCTATTTTTTTTTATTTGCTTGTTATCCGCTGGTACTCGTTTTTTCACTTGAAGATTGCTATAAAGTATTTAATTTAGATGGTTTTGCATTTCACTAACTCCGAAACCAACAGGTATTTGGCTTAGTTTGTTTTACCTGTAGAGAGAACATGAAATTTTAAGTAAAATGGCATTTTTAACTCAATTTGTCAAAAATGCCAGTTAGTTGGTTTTTGCATTAACCCGGCGATATACATATAAAATTTCATAAAAATCGATCGAGTCGTTTCGGAGGAGTATGGCAATTGGCAACTAACATGTGACACAAGAATTTTATATAATATATAGATTATAATATAATCATTTATATTTTTTTTTTATTTTTTTTTTTTATTTTTTTTTTTTTTTATTTTTTTTTTTATTTTTTTTTTAGGTAGTGTAAGAGTAGTATCGTAAGTGCGTTTCCGTAAACGGTTTTGTCGACATTTAACGACCTTGCGTGCGTTTTCTTTCAAGTCCTTATCAACGATTCATCATCATTATCAACTAGTAATCATCTCTCTGCTGCGTTGAGGGCTCCCCATTTAAATACCATATGCAAAATTTGGAACATAACCCACCACACTGTTCTGATGCGGCCGATTATTCTGTTTGTATTTATTCTTATATTGCTAAGATTAATTGGTGTTCCTAAATTGCGAATCTACCTTAAGCCTCATCGTCAGTTATCATTAGTTCCAAGAGCGTCCTTTTGTGAAATTAATTGAAAAACCAAAGTTGCTTGCAGCGGATTTCGTGGCCCCACCCCGACAAGCTATTGAAAGGCATTGGCCCGGAACTGCTGCGGCTTCGAGCTAAGCTAAGAGATTTTGCGATCGATTCTGTTACTTTTACTTCCTTTCCACGGCAATCGTTTGATTTAAGGGAACGTTGGAAACGTTGGAACCGATTGGTTGTGGACTTAGAGAGTGCTTATAGGAAATAACCATTGGTACCTTTAGATTTTTCGCAGACAAAGTAGGCTTTAGGTAGACATTATTAATAAAGTTAATTTATATTAGTTTTGTGACAGAAACGGAAACAGCTGAACACTTACCATGTTATAACCTCATTATGTGCCTTACAAATAAACAAAGAATAAGGTCCGAATAGTTATTCCTTGTTTTGTTCCTGTCATTTAAACGTCATTTTAAATTAGAATAAAAGAGACAAAACACGGAATAACTATTCGGACCTTATTCTTACTTTATTTGTAAAGCACTGTGTGTTTACTGGCGTTTGATGCTTGATTACTCAAAGTGTTCAGTGATTTTCATAGCCAACTGCACCTTATGTCTAATTTATTAGAATTTTTATTGGTCATATGTATGTAGAACAAAACACATAGGTATTAAAAAGGATTTATTTTTAATTACTCGTGCTCTCTATTAAATCATAAAATTGTTGTAAAAATAAAAACAAATCTGACAAAGGATTTAACATGCGAAGGTTATTCCGTTTAGCTAGAATAAAAGGCTTTAATTTTACTCGGACATAAAAATAATAAACTTTATGGTACAAATAAAAAAAGAAATGACGAACCAACAAGGCAATCTTTTAGCGCTCATACCGAAAACAGGGTAGCAGAAGAAAAAAGGTTTTTGCAAAGAGTCTAAATAACATTAGGCGCCGAGTAAAAAGGAATCAAGTTACGCTACTACAAATAAAGGCGGGAGTTTTTTATTCATCTGCACCGGAGGCTTGGACAATAAAATTGGAATCATCGAATTACAGGAGCTGAGGACGAGTCGTAAATTCGGCTTGTGTCGGCGCCGACCAGTGTTGCCAACTTGACGGATTTCTCGTTATAATTGGGTAGTTGACACGACTAACCAGTCAATAGAGAAAATTTAATTTAAATATAAATTGTATAGGCATTGCAAACTATGACGTCACTATTTTGTTCCGTCAATTGAGTGTTCATTTAAAAGTTTTAAGGTTATAGAAATTCAAGCTTAGGTTAAATAAAAAATAGGTTAATGATTTAAAGATCTCTTAACCCTATAACTGACGTTTAATGTTCTGGAATTAATTATTGTTGTTGCCAACTCTCCTATTATTATATCTAAAGTATTAGGATGTGGTAAAAACGGACAAATTGTCCGTCTAGCAGCTAACGGATTTTCTAGCGGAATGATAAATTATTTAATAATAATGGGCCCTTACCTATGAAATTGTCGTTTTTTTCTCACTTATACTTCTAAAAGTCAATACCGGTTGTTAATGTTATTATACACCTTTAATAAGGACTATGTTACTAAGGCTTTAGTAATAACAATGATTATTAATTTTGTGTCTTTATCGACCAAATTTTTTTTAAATTGAAAATCTTTTTTGTTCGCGGAATTGTTCTTTTGTTTCATTGTAGCTTTGAAGGGACTTGATTTTTTTTTAATGTCTGCTATATTTAGCTAGTGAAACAAACACACTACTCTACAATTTTTATAGTGTTAAAATAAATAGATGCTAAGAAAATTAAAAAAAACGTTAGTATGAAAAATAAAATGTTATAAAAAATCTTCATACAAAACGCTAATTTCATAGGTAAGGACCTAATAACTATATTAGGTACCATTTTTAGGTATCATGTAAGAAATTTCGGCAACATCATCTAGTTACATACTTACACTATGAAAAGTGTCACTATGTTTAATTTTCGATTTAAAAGTCGCCAAAAAAGGAGATATTTAAAAAAAAAATGTGATCTCATTACTTATTGGTGTGACGTAATTTTGACGGAAACTTGGCTACGTTTCGTGAAATTCTAAAAAAATTTTGGCAACACTGGCGCCGAGTTTTCGGCGTTCGGCCCGCGGCCCGTCGTCGTCGCGTCGCTCTCTTTGTGCCGAAATGTCGGCGTTTACGCGTCGAGGCGCTATTGTCTTTCACAAATGACAATCGCTTTGTAAAAGAACGCGGTCAAGCGAGTATTCACATTTTGTATTTTCTTTATGTGACTTAGGTATGTTACCCATGTAATGATGAGCTTATTGGTAAGAAGTGGTAAACGGTCACGGTCTGCGATTGTTAAAGTTAAGCAATAGACGGTCATCGGATAAGAAATTAAAAATCTATCGTCTCGATCTCTTCCGTGCAAGTCTGCATGTCACATTATTATTGCAGCATACCACCATCAGCATTTTTGTGTGGAAAGGATTTGCTTTTGGCTGTCTACAGCTTTTACAGCGTATTCGGGTTTTTGGGCGGCTAGCGTAAATTTATCGTTCCTAAAGTCAAGGTGACCGAACAATCCATGAAGTTCTAAGGGCTGGCGACACGCAAGCATTATGGCCCCGTAGTTTTTTATTTTATTTAGGAACAACAAACGGTTTTACATCGAGGTAGTTAGGTAAATAAGTAAGTATAAAGTTAATAAATGTAGAACCCACGACGTTATACACAGCTTAACAAATATTATATTACTTACATGCTAGGTAGCTAATTGATTGCTATTAATTCTAAAAAAAACAAAGACAAAAACAAGATAATAATAAAACTACTTAAAATTAAACTTACAAAAAACTATAAACTATTATCTGCTATTATATATAAACTATTATCTATATTAATAAAAAATTTGCCCCAAATCATCCCCATCAGGCAGAGTGCCCAGTAAGCTAGCAGCATTGCCACGTTGGATAGCTATGCTTATACGCTGGCCCAAGTAGCTGCTAGCTCTGGGGTCCCGGGTGGCTTCTACTAGTTTAATAGAAATATCTTTAAAGAGTTTGTGAGCACCCGGGCCCCCATGGACCTAAAGTCTCTACCCCAAACGGCTCAAATATGAGATCCCCAGTCAGATTCTCATACTTTCGCCGTTTGAGGTTCTCTGCATAATTTGCAGCCGCGCCAGCGCTAACAGAAGTGCTTGGAATGTGGGACGGTGCAAGCGTATCGACACAAGTTGCATCCCATACCAGAGCCCGTCCCACCTTCCAAGGAACTAGGGTCATGCCGTCCGGTCTTTTGCCGTCAACACGTGCCAGACCAGAGGGTTCGAGTACTGCTGGTACTCCAGCGGTGACAAGAGCCCGTCGAATAACGTCATTCAGGCTATGATGACGAGCAATGCGACCAGCACTTCTAGCACAGGACAGCCCGTGGTGACCGAGGCTGCCCACTGGCGCGCCGCAACGACATTGATGAGCGACGATACTGGGGGCGCCAAGACGCAAGGCAGTGGCAAGGCTAGCTAATTACTAAAGACAAAATTAACATTTGTCTTTAATTTAAAACTTACCTACTTATAAAAAAATAACAGTGTTGTTTTTTAGTCGTTTTTTTGTAGCTTGCTTGATAAATTACTATAGGCTTAGTCTTAATAACATCATAATCATCTTATTATTAGCATATATTAGTCCTGCTTCTAAGTAAATAAGTCTTATACATATTAGTTAGACATTGATTTTTTTGCACGGGCTTGATGCTTCCTAGCATTTCCCTCTACTCCGTTATCCGTATAGTCTTCGTAAGAATAGAATTCGCCAGGAAGCCGTATTCTTTTTTACTACTACTATTACCACGTAGGTACCTACTACCTTTTTTTGTTAGCATTCTACACCTTTCGGTATTCAAATATATTCTCAACAAAAATTACTAATGTTATATTTTTATGTTGCCCTAGTTTTTGTTTTTTGGCCGAGTCACACAATTGACTTGTAAAAAAACCATAATGTGGTTTTTAAAGGAAACCTAATGCGACAAACTAAACAATAACAAGTACAATTGATCCACCAACACCCGTGTGAAAGACCAATCCAATTTAATGCCGTGCTTAATAATTCACGTCCATTCAAACAGCTCGCCGCGTCAATACAATTATAATAATCCTGTCCGCACTTCCCGTTTGGACAAACAGTATTAATATCTAAAACCCGTGGCTCACACCTCACCTCTCCTACCTCACCTCACCCGCGTTTCGACCATTGTCTGGTTCGATGGAACTAGGGAATTCGATCCCGCTCTATTTTTGCGGGATCAGTAATGCGGGACAATGTAAACGGAGTCTGGGGATTTGCAAGACTAAAAAACAATGGAAATCGTAGAAAAAAAATCGTTTTTATATAAATAAGTATTTATTAGTAGACCTTTTTAACTGGTTATCGAACAACTTTCTCCATATAACTTATACCACCTATAAACTTTGTGTGTGTGGGAAAATTTTTTTTTCGGCCAAGTTTTTTATTTTAGGCATTTTTTTACAGAACTTTATTAAGTCAGGACTAAGAGAAATACTAGCAAAATTACAGAGTATTAATAAAGATAGATTCTCCACATAATATTTTTATACGTTAGTTAAAAACATCTGCCTTTAAGCAATACAGCGATTTTAGTCTATTGCAATGGAAATAATCTATTTATTAAAATAGTTTATAAATTCATGACCAAAACTTTGTATATACACACACCTGCACATCAACCGGTAGGTTGTGTGGTAACATACTCTACCTAGCACTCACTCCTTAATAGACTTTGAACTTTAGAGCTAAGTTATATGATTGAAAATGTATTAAAGAAATTTGACAGTTTTGGATAGGTTGATGTGCATTGCATGCGTCTCGTCTGTACATAAAACAATTTTTTTTCGGTCTCGCAATTCCGTGGGATTTAAGACTTTGATCCCGAAAACTTGCGGGATTGAGATTTTGATGCGGGCTTGGATTCCCTGTATGGAACCATCGATTAATAGCTGACCGAGGATTAGCGCAATTTCACATATGAACCCTAACTAATATTTCCCAGCGTGTGTTGTGAGTGGTAATGGATTCGCACCTTCGCCATCCGCTATCGACTGGTTTGGCAACAATGAGGTTTTGTGTAATAGGTTTCATTAATTCTATTATGATAGTGGTTGAATGGGTATAACGTTTGTCAAAGAGATTGCATCGGAGTTTCAGATACTAATGCCCATTTTCACCATTGACCCCTAAGTTTTAGGTGACCCCTAAGCCATTTTAGGTGAAGGTTTTGCTCCAACGGCTGTCACCTAACATGGCTTAGGGGTCACCTAAAACTTAGGGGTCAATGGCGAAAACAGGCATAAATGCATTATATTAGAGTATAATGAAGTTAATACTCGTACATGTATTTAATAACTATGTTCTTATAGTATTAGTACTGTTTTTAAATTCATTGTTTGCCATATTCACTTTTGATAAAGTAAAAGGATTTTATTTTACAAGAAAATTCGATACATCTAACTCAACCTACGGAACATTCCACAATTAATTACTGTTAATTACCTTAATCTAATCTAAAGTTTTTTTTCCTGTTTCTTTTGTTTCGAATGTATTGTATGTGTTTCGAGTGTTTGTTTTTGTGTCTGTATATGGGGTTTTTCCTATGTTGTAAACTGGGAGAAACTATATAAAGACAGAAATTTCGTAAATTTCATGTAAAAGGAAAGTTAATGTATTGTATGTTTTTCAAATAATGTTGTCCTGCACCGCGCACCGGCGCCGGTGGCAGGCTCCGCCAGAATACCAGCGTTGTTGCGATACGCTTTGTTCGCAACAACACAAGCTGAGGCGGGGTCCTGATTGACGTTTGCTTTGTTTTTTATTGTTATTTTTTATGTATATTAGTGTGTGTGGTCAATAAATGTCTCTCTCTCTCTCTCTAATTTATTACACACTTTTGTCAGTTTTGTTTCAGTATTAGTATGTGATGTTGTAATATATATTTAAAAAAAATACTAAAAGTCATTTATTTACTAATATACTCCTAAGTGCCAAAGGATGGATGGTTAAACATCGAGGTTTGAAAAATATTTTACACCGCAAACATCAAATTTAAAATGGAATATTTAAATTTTAAAGTACATGTACAATACATGTATAAGAGAATACGTAAGTAGTTTGAGACTTTTCTGTATTTCTGTCGTGAAAACGGTGTGCGAATAAACAGCACCAAATCATTTTAACACGATACGCCACGCCACCATTAAATAACTTCCCCGAGTACCTATTGGTCTCCACGAAAATTATTCCTGTTCCCGTCTCTCTCATTCCCCTACACTTTTTATAGCACCTCTCTTTCCCAAGGCAGTTTGGGGAAGAAAACTGTGTTATGGTTATCGTACGGGAATTTTCTTATGGCCGCGTTTTTTACGCTGAGCTAGTCTAGATAGTTGATGTTGTGACATTTATTGGGGAGTTTCGGGGGGAATGGTGAGGGGAATCGCTAGTTCTGGCAGATTGAGTGTCCTCAATGTAACATCGGGGTAATATGGCGTTTTCCTTATAGCGTTTAGTTAGCACAGAGTCATTCTAATACCCTATGACTATCATTATTGTACCAACTGTCATTCAGATCTTGCCTATGTACGCTGGGTATGTAAGCGATAAGTATGGCACTGGAATTAGACACACAAAACTACTAATTGATAATAATGAAACTGTTAGCAGCATTTGCATGTCAGTTGCATGAACCTATATCATCATCATCTTCTCAGCCAAAAGACGTCCACTGCTGGACATAGGCCTCCCCTAAGGATCTCCACAACGACCGGTATTGTACTGCTAGCATCCAGCGGTTTAAAAAAAAAAGTAAAAAAATTAACCCAAAAAGTTTGTAATTAGGACTTATTAATTAATGCGTCTGCCAATAAAAGAGGGTAGTGTTAGTGGTACCAGTGTGTTTGAAACAGTTTTGATGGGCAAAAAATAAAAATGGTCATTAATGTTCACGAAAAAAAAAATTATTTGACGTTGACAAAATGGTCAAACAGAATTCGTTACGGAATAATTAGCCCTCCGCCCCACCCCACCTGACTATGCGTCGTCACGTACTACGACGGTGGCATTTTTGCGACACCTGCGAAACACCAGATAATGGGCGCCGAAGCCTTATACTGTTTATTTGGGACGAGGAGCGTGTGAAGAGCTTATTACGTTTGGAACCAACTTTTAAGTTGATGTCCTGTTTTGAATCAGCCTTTATATGATAATGATGCATTTTGCAATGTGACAGTATTTTAACCCTTAATATGTTGAGTAAGAAACAGCCCTTGCTGAGTTTTTTTTTTCGTTGATGGCTTCGTGCGATTAGCACATTTAGCCAGTGTCAAAGTAATTTTGTATGAATGTCTGTATGATGATGATGAATGATAATAGAAATGGGAAGTGAGAAATGATATAGGTACCCCCCAAACCCTCGAGTATCTCAGTAAAGATGTGGGGCTTTACTGAGTCCTCACGCGAACTTCTTGAGAGAATTTAAAAAGTGACGTTGCACTGTTTTGTTTTATTTGCCAACACTCATGCACACTTACGAACACTTAACGGTCAATAATCCACCATTATTTCACATTAATATTCGACATAACACAGTTTGAGAAAAAATATAAAAACCGCAGACATGACTCTTCTCTTTCCCGCCAAGAAGTCCCCTTGCTGAGTTTCGTGTGACTTATTCTCGGTACAAGGTCACCACCGTAGGGTTTAAGAAGTCGTGGCTTTGTTGAATTGATGTTCAAAAAAAATTGTTGAAGTAAATTTTTAATAAAAATGTTGATTTTGTCTTTTTTTTAATTTTGTTGCTGACCACAAACCAAAGTAGATCTGTGTTGCCAACGCATCAACAACTCTTGGCATTTTTACTAATGAGTGGGACGCCAAGTGGTCGTAATTCCACTGTGACTGTACAACAAAGCCACTATTAAAACTATAAAAAAATAAGTTACAAAATACCTAAGACAGAAATAGGTAAGAATTTTGAAAAAAAAAACTCTGCTTATTATCCTGCTAGGCCGATACCGAAAAGGAAAATAATCAAGTCATGATAAAAAAAACGTTGGTAGATTTAATATGAAAGGGTATCACGACTTAATAATTGAAAGGGCGATACAGTTTATTTATCGCTTATATTATGTTGTATGCGAGAAGATCTTGAATTTTATGACGTCATAAACATTTGACCGGAACTTTACGACAAAGGTTGAACTAAAGTTGAACCTTCATAAAAAAAATCGTAAGAGATAGATAGAGCAGCATAAGCTAACACCTATATTCGCAACAATAAGAACAAAGAACTCCGTGGACTATACTTATTTAAATCAATTTAAAAATACGAGTTCTATGAATAGAAATCTGTTGAATGTTACAATAAAATTTAATTTATGCGTGTGTTTTATAAAACTAAGTAATGGTAAATTCAATTAACACTAAATACGTGGGTATTATAATAACCAAGATTTTATAAGAAAGAAAGTTTATTTAAGTGATTAATTCAGTACTTAAACTACATAAGTCCTTGCCTTACACGCCCGTTCAAACAAAAATAAGACAATATAAAGTAGCCCTGCTAACTCGAGGTAGTTTTTTGGGTGCGTTGATGTTAATTTGTTCAAGTAAATTAGACCAATCAAGGCCAATATATGTGAAGTGACAATATATGTAATTGCACATTTAACCAGACTTATCATTTAATAGTTTCCACCCATATTCAATTGTCGCTAAAGTTAAAAGTCGACTCCTATTTTTAATGCTTCCTGTCGATCGCTGATGCCACTACCCCATAAGATGATGATAATTTAAAATCTATTCCATCGAATAAGTAGACTCACGTAATCATTGGTCCAGGTATGATTTGGACAATGTTTGTTACAAACGAACCTCCGAGTGATTATTTACGCGGGCGGCTGCCGCAAGGCGCGTGCGTGGGCCCACATTAATACCTCTCATCACGGTAAGGTCGTTATTATTCAGGGAGGCTCATTGTTTTGCAAGAGTGCTTCGATACGGAAATATTTTGATAACACAAATACACAATTTCACCTTTATTGTATTTTTTTTTTGTTTAGTTTTGAAATATTTCTAGTATTGTCAATTGTAGCATAAATAGCTGGATAATAAGTATTTCCACTTCTAGAAAAGTGTCAGTTAGGTTAACCAGACATTTTGTATCGCTCACTCTTAATTTGGTTGATTTTTGTAGCCTTATCTAAGTTTGCCTAGCAGCTACCATCATATTATTATGTTTCCTATCATTAGGAACAATTTTATTGTATAATCATATAAGAAATTAATCTACACTTTTATACACTTTTAAACTTAGGGTACATGCGCGTAGCCGTGCCGCATGCAGTTTCAGTACTTATGCTTCCACGTTATGTTATTTTATTAGATGCAATACCCTTCAAAGCGGAATATAGCAATGCAAAACTCTGCTTGGCGGCAGTTATGGTCTGATATTTGACATAATTATTGATAGGCATTAGCTATCTGTAGGTATCTTCGACATAATGCAATCGACACCACGTCAGCACCAGCTGTTATCTGATTGGACGCGATTGTGTGTCTGTTTGCAGACAATTATGCAGCAGCTCGATGTGTTCATTAATGAGGTTCGGTTGGAGTGTGTCGGTTAGTGCGCCCGTTGTTCTTGCGTTAATGTTTGCTTCGAATTGATTCACTGCTGATTGATTGACGGTAAGTAGCGTTGACTGTACTGGATGTTTAAATTTAGTATTATTTTGAGCAATTGAGGAAACAGCCGGCCTTCGTTTCATTAGTGGTAACGATGATACAGTTGAAGATGGAAGCACACTCCACTATGAATCTTTACCGACCAAGGATCTTGCTATTTTAGCAACAACACAGACTAGACGTCTTTTTACAAAAGAGGTATGATAAAAAAACCCTACATATACAAATTTGAGCAAAGTGTGTCGGTTTTCTCGGTGCAAGCCTGGCTTTGCGATCACCAACCGGCAAGCGTTGTCATTAATCTAATACCCATCAATTAGCCTTGACTCATTTTAATGATGGAGGTCTTAGCAGTAGGACAGTTTATGCTTTAATTTATTTTTTAACAATGTGATTGTAATCAACGACCGCGGGTATCGTAATCGCCAATATAACTTATCGATTATGACTTATGACAAATCTTATGCTCGCCTATAAATATTTTATTTGGAGGTTAACGTGTGTTCATTTACGATTGACATGAAACAAAATACTTTATGAAAACCTGTCAGTACAATTGAAACTTTTGCATCAAATCAAATTCAAATGGGCTAAAATAACTAAACTCTTGATAATATTGGAAATATATGTGCCATATAAAAATCAATTGCTGTTCGTTTGTCTCGCTAAAATTCGAGAATGGCTGGACCGATTTGGCTAATTTTGATTTTGAAATATTTGTGGAAGTGCAGGGAAGCGATGAGAAACATAAATAATAAGTAACCGAAAATACTAAAAACGACAATTAAATTTTCCAATACAAATTTGCTTGCTTTGTTGTCATGGAAACTCTCAAAGCGGTACGAAGTCCGCCGGGTCAGCTAGTTAGATATAAAGTCCCATTTGCTTCGGGCGTTAGTAAATTACTTTAGAGCAAAAACTTTCCCAATTATAGTTATTCAGTTGCATCATCGGAGTTGCAATTTGTCCCGACTCTCTCCAGAGGAATTAGCAAATTTCAGTAGCAATTCAATGAGTGTAAGTTGACTACGAATTACAGTTATTAAATAGTTGAGTAAATTACAGCAAAATATATATAACTATAAACATCAAGCAAAGGGAACAGAAAGTTATTCAAGCAAAACGACATATATTATAGATTTGTTTTTTTTAGTTTACAAACAACGATCGAAATAATACTTTTAATATTGGATGATGAAATGATGATGATAAAGAGCACATTTTTATGGCTAACATTGATAGATTGTGTGGTGGTTAGATCATGAACATTTAAAATAATATGGATGTGTGTAAAGTTAGTTTTTTTTTATTACTGTGTCAAACTGTGTTTAAGACGCTATCAAACTGACAGATAGACAGTAAAGACGGAAAAAATACTTCAAGATTAATTACGAAGACTAAAGCCATTGTTTTAAATTTTAACTTGATTAATTCCAAATGGCATTATGACTGAGAGTGACAAGCCTGGCTAGAAACTTAACAACGACACTTGCAACGGTCGTCTTATAGAAACATCATAGAACGCAACCAAGCCTATTCCACGAGCTTTTATGCTGAAAGCAGGCACATTAATTCCAAAAGACGCCAGTCGCAAACCGAAAAAGGCGTACGTAAGTATAATTTCCTTCTGGCCGTGACGGCAAAGATTTCGTTATAAATCTGCGAGGGGATCACGTTAAAAATGTATATAAATATATAAGTCGTATATAAGGGGCAGAGGCGATGTTTATTCAGCTCCCACTGCGGTAAGCGTTCTGCCAGTGACAGTTACAAAACTAGTAGTTGTAGCGTGAAACTATGGCGTGTTACGAACGACATGTTGAACGGCGGCGGCGGCGGCGTCGCGAACGTTGCTCGCATAAAAAGTGAACGGTCCTTTAGTATTTACTTTGTACTGTGGTTTGTAGCATTGTTTTGCAAATGTAAAATGCATTTTTTCTGTTCAACTCAGATGGCGAACAAGCTTACGGCGCGCCTTTTGAACCGGTGACAATTTTCACACTATGATATCAATTACGAATTCCCACTCGTTATACAGTGCTTTGGTTACCTGTGATTATTTTAACACAGAATATATCATGGTGTGTTTCAAACTTTAACGGGCGTGTGTCCAACTCCCAACTGAGGTATCCGCTTTCAAATGTTAACATTGTCATAGCAAAATTTGATACTGTTACCGGACATTATCATGTAATGACCGATAACTTAAACCTGCTGAATAATAAACATATATAGAGCTAAGCCAAAGCAAATTACAAAAAGTTCAATCTTAAAGCCAAACAGTTACTATGTCACATCAAATCCGCTACCAGTTTCCAAAGCTCTTTGCATCACACTGTATCAACAGGAAGATATCACGCCAACCGTTCGCTGTGCCCAAAAGCCGGAGCCTTCCAATTTGCATCGAGATGGCGCCGACGCGACCTGGGGGCTTTACACCGCCATAATCCCAAACTCGGCTAAACTGATTTAAATTTTCACCATCGGCAACCACTCCTTATTTTCATAGCTTATACCCCAACAAAAGTAACGCGGCTTCCCAAAAAGTGTCATAACAACCTTATTCGTGAACAGCTAAAGTTCAAAACTGTAGAATACAAGTTTGAACGTTACTCGTACTTTCTGTTTTGATATTTCAGATTGTTCTTTGTGAAGTTCCAAAAGTATCAACATTTGAATCGGAATGCTTCATTAGCAATTGTGTTTGAGTTACAAAGAATTTTTATAGGGATACCGTTTAGCAGTTGACTTGATATATAACTAAACGCTCTTCGTTAACAATCATTCTGTTCATAAAACTTAAAGTGATAACTCATCGACGCTCAAAGGGATTGCAAAAATGTGAAATTTTAAATTCCATAAAAGCAACTCCCTTAAATCGTTGAACATATTTTAAATCCGGGAGTTGCAACGGGCGTTGAAACAAGTAAAAAAAAAGTAAATATGCATTCAGAATTCAGACTGAGATGGATTTGCAGCACCGGCTTTGCTTGCTCCCGCTTTAATAATGGGATTCTTGGCTTTAGAGTTCTAGATTATGTAAGCTTTACTACGTTTCAATTTTTTTCCTACTCAGCTAAATTGTCGCTGCTGTCCGAATTCACTCCCACAATTTGCTTTTCAGATGTTAACTATCCCTGTTTTTTGTGAACACAGTTTGCAAACTTAGAACATTTTAAGCATCAGCAATGTTATTTTATCGCTCCTGCTTTCGCTATCTAAATTCCGGCGAGCAAACTACGAATGTCCATATTTTCGCAATATGTCAAACCGCAAGAAATGCCAGGACGGTTTTATATCAAATATTTATTTCCCCCCTACTAGTAATGGTGACATTAATCTTGGTGTGAGTGCTTCGGTGTATGACGTTGCCTGTTCGGCGTTAACTGCAGAACCTCTGGGTTTTATAGGGGCAGGGTTGTCAAGATATCTTCGACAATATTTCTTGGATCTACCATTGTTAGTGGAACGCTGAATTGCAATAAAACAGTTTACCTCGCAGCTACGTCGCGGCTTTATATTTCTTTTAGAACATACCTGGAACAAATAATAACACATATGAGATTATTTTGTAATTTATTTCTTATAGTAAGAGTAACAAAGGGTCTATTGAATGCTCATGGATTATATCTTAATCTCGCCTTTATGAAGTGCTTTTTAATTTTTAACTTTAATTGGTTTTGGATGTAATGTTTTCTAATCTGAGCATGTCAATAATATATAGTTAGTGTTAGACAAAATGCTGTTGTGTGCATTTAAAATTAAAAGCACACAAGTTTTTAAAATGCTCCATCTTTCATCGTTATCTGCCATTTCGGCTACATGTCATAGTTATACGATTGTCAGTACATATAAATCATCGGTATCTGTTGGAGCACGCGGCGCGTTGCAATTTACGGCCACTGCGTTACGCCGCTTTCAATGATTCCATATTGATTATACGACGAAACACGATTGTTTTCGATGGAAATACAATTAATGGTCAGTTTCGCAAAGTTGAATTGAAAACCAGTGAGGATTTAAAAATATGTGAAGATTTTTATTTTGGTATCGACGTAGTAAGTTAATCAAGTACCTAGTATCAAGTAACAGTCGTCAGTAACAAAGTCGACATCCAGGAAGCAGTTTGGTACTAAAATATGTAATTTTTAATCTAATGACATTACACCTAGGTGACAGAATTTTGCAGTCGGAGCGTCAAGATAATGCTCATCAATAAATATAAAAATAAAAGGCCTGAATCACAGATTAAACATTATTGTTGTGTTTTAACAGTTACATGTAAGGTAGCCAAGTTTCTCTGCAGTTGAGGATTCTGGGCAAAATGAACTTTAATATTAGACCTTATCGTCACTCACCATTAGGTAGGAAGGTCATTGTTTCTCGTTGAGGTATTAAAATAATAAACATTTAAGGCAGAAAAACAGCAGACTTGGTTCTAATGTCTTTGGAAACTTCCTAACCTATTTTCATGTTACCATTGTAACTTACTTATAAAGTTCAAAATGGTTTTTAGCACTTGAAAATTGGTATAACTAACTCCATGTCCATCCAGTTAGTCTATATTTTCCTTTGAGCTTGTCCAAACTCCTCGTCAGGCTAATCTGTGAAGGAAATTCTTTTGAATTGTAAATTGAACTCCGGGGTGCTAATTGGAAGTGGTGTCTGCTGGACAGAGCGGGCTAAGGCTGTGACTGCTTGCAGTAGTTCCTGGACTATTTCAGCTTCATGTCGATACTCGATATCGCATTAAGAGCGTATAGCAACATTAGCAACTGAAATGAATTCTTTTAACACAATCCTGGAATTCAAGAGGCATGATTTGATGTATTATTGAAAAGTGACTGAGCTCCATTGATTTTATATTGGGTTGAGGTTGCCTTTATACAAGCTTGTAGGAACCAAGATAAAATTATAACACAATTTCTAGAAATTCATGAGGTATATTTTGATGAGCTTATTTCTTGTTTGATTAAACTAGAGCCCCATTGCATTCCTACTGGGTTTGTTTTGCCTTCATGAATGTTGCGTATCTGAAACGACGTCATTCTCAAATTCTCTCTAATTTCTCGAAATTCAAGAGATATAAAGTAATTTGATGAACTAACATACTTGTGGTATACTGGTCTTCGGCTACCGCCGAAGACCCAGAATTCAATCTGTCACAATAAAAGTATAAAAGGCGACCTAGATCCACATTATAAGGGATAGTGTCGTGTTCCATTTTTGTTGTTTTTATTTTACCTACTTAGATTTTATTCCCTATCTTTCTATTTCTATTAATAAAAGTATCAATCGCTTTACCATAAGCGATCCTATCGAGTCGCAGCCTTACTTTTACTCGGCATGAACGTTTGAACAGACGACCGGACTCCGGCGATCCGGACGACGCTAACCGGATTTGGCCGGTTATATCCAGTTCATGCCGGTTCGCTTTGACACATGATTTAAATTTCGAATAGTTTACTAACGCGTCTGATTGACACCTACCCTTTAAATGTGTCAATGGCGCTCGTCACGTGTCGAAAACGCATTTTGTTCGGTTTATTTAATTTCCGGATTCAATGAAAAAACTTCAGCGGTTTAAATACAGGTTCACAACGAAGTTTTTATTTCCTGGTGACGAATTGGTTTAACCACAAAAGTGTTAAACAGTTTCTGTCTACGTAATCGGTACTAAATTATATGATAAAACATTCATGATCATCAGCTCATTTTATGTCCCCACTGTTGGGGCACGAGCCTTCCCTATGGATGGATAGGGAAAACGGGCCATAAACCACCACGCAGGCCAGATGCGGATTGGTGGTTATTAACGACTGCTAATGCGGCGCCGGGACCAACGGCTTTACGTGCCTTCCGAAGCACGGAGGAATTCATAAGCAAATTAAAATTCAAAATTGGTTAAAAAACCAATTACATATATATTTTAATAATATTATTTAGTAGTTTATTAATTATCTTCATCATCATCATTATCAGCCCATATCAGTCTACTGCTGGGCAAACGTCTCTCTAAGTGTAAAAGCACACTATGCCGAAGGTACGCGACTGAAGTTCGGCATGATTACGCCTGCAATGCTATTTGAATTACTGACGACACATAATACCGAAATTACGTTGCGTTACAGCGTACAAGCCTTTAACCTCTCAGGCCGAAAACGCCGAACTACGGTCGCGTAATTTCGGCAAGTGTAGGAACACTTAATGCATGCCACTGAGCCCAATCTTGCCGAAAGTTTAAAGAGAGTTTAAGCCGAAGGCGCTGCTTCTTCGGCTCTTTTCTTTAACCTTTTTGTTCGAGCTCGAGATATAATCTCGATTATACATTTTGGTCACCCACCCGATGACCAGCTTTTGCGAAAGTTGCTTAACGTGGCAACCGCAGACCGGGCGCGTTGGCCACTGCGCCATCGAACTCCTTGCGCCTAAAGCCTCTTCCTCACACGGATCGTTTCGGTAGCGCCTCTGCACCGAATCTGTACAGATTTTCTGCTGAAAAACATTTCCTTTTTTTTAATATTAGAAGGAGGCAAACGAGCAGGCGGGTCACTTGATGGGAAGCAATCACCGCCGCCCATAGACACCTGCAAAAACAAAGGAATCGCAGATGCGTTGCCGGCCTTAAACTTTTCTGACAGGCTCTGGTTGTTTTCGGTAAGGTATCGTTGATTCGCTATTGTATAGTCGCTGAGTGTGGTGTGACTGTTGTGAGTGGGGCGGGGGAGGCCGGCCGCTCTACAGATTCTATGCAGAGGCGCGCGTATACGCTCGGTAAAAAATCTGTACCAAAACGACTCGGTCTAAAAACTCTCATTTGATTACATGCGCTCGGTAAACAACCTGTACAGATTCAGTGCAGAGGCAGTACCAAACGACCCGGTGAGGAAGAGGCCTAACTAAAAAATATTCTACACTACAATTAATCATACCGTGTAATTGTAAAAAGGTAAGAAAAATTACCTATAGGACAATCGTAAATTAATAATAAGACTCTGTTCTGTTGTAATCATAGATCGGGGTAGGTAGAGCTATTTTATGTACTTGCCATATGATAGAATAATATGGATATTCCCCGAATGAATGTGAAAGCATACACTTCCTATAAATATAAGGACGGGTTTAAGGATAATTTAATAAAAATATAGAAACTTGATTAACTAAACCACATATATTTTTTTATGTAACAATTTCTTATATTTATACAAGAATCAAATAATCGAATCCCGGAGTATTAGTCGGAATCTCGTGAAATATCCATATTAACATCAATGTTTGCGGTCAATGAAACTAAATAGCTCTACCTACTCCGATCACTGGTTATAATATAATAATCACAACCTTTCAATTTGTTTGAGTTAAGTCCACAAATTGTTTCAAGTTCTCTACTGAAGCCTCTGTGATGCGCTTACAGCAAACAGTGGCTTAACAAGGAACCATATGGAGAATCCCAGCAGTTCCCTTCCAAATAAAGGGCGCATGTATTCATTAACCTTTACGGAACTCGCCGAATAAGCTCCTTGTTACAGCTAAGTGTTTCAGGATTCCGTACATTATTTGGCAGAGACAAACATGGACTTTAATCACTGCAACTCAGGGGTAGTATTGGTTTGTCAGGCACATTTTGCAGGGTAAGTATTTGTATTTATAGTAGTTAGTATATGTATACATTAATTATCTCTTAGTTGTAAATCTGCTAAAATTGTCGAGAGTATCGAGAGAACAACCGATTGTGTGATAGATATAAAAACATTTATAACATTCATATTATATGTTTATAATTAAATAAAAAAATAAATATTTACTCACTTTATATTACTTTACATATATTTACTTTATTTATTTTAAAAATAAATAGTACAGTCATCAAAATCATATACGTTGAAAATTTTCTTGCTGTCGAGAGAACATCCGATTGAATATGAAAAATATGGCAAAACGCTAACGAAAAGAAATTAAAAATAATGATTATAGTATGGGATTATTTCTTGTTTCCATTTTATGTAGGATTGTATTTTTTTTTGTTATTTTTTTTGGGTGGTCTTAATGTGAAATGTCATAAATAACGTTCCACCACAGATTTAATACAAAATCCCAAATCATTGATTTATTATGACGACCTCCTTGGTCGAGTGGTTTGTACACCGGTTTTCATGGTGTCGCCATCTCTGAGGTCCCGGGTTCGATCCCCGGTCGGGTCAATTTAGAAATTATTGTTTTTCTAAATTGTCTCGGGTCTGGGTGTTTTCTATGTATAATAAGTATGTGTTTAAGTATTTTTAGTATGTTTATCCGTTGTCTAGTAACCATATAACGAGTTTCATAACGAAGCTTCTCTTGGGCTAGATAATTGGTGTGAGTGTAGGAAAATTTATTTATTTATTTATTATTGGCATTGTCCGTTTCGTTTATATTTCTCTAGTTTAGTACGCGCCTTATAATATGCCGAGTATGCCAAAAGGCCTACTGCTCACCTACATCCTTATATGCGGCAGCCTGGCTTAACACGTCAGTTCGACCTATTAAATAGAGAACGCCTGACCTGGATGGTAGCGAAATAACGTTAGCCTTTAAAAGTGACTTAAGCAAAACAGGAACCTTATTACTAAGACTCCGCCGTCCGGCCGTCCGGCCGTCCGTCCGTCTGTCTGTCTGTCAGTCTGCCACCAGGCTATATCTCATAAACCGTGATAGTTATACAGTGTAGAACATGAAATAGGATGATTGTAATGGAGATTACACCTTTTTGGATCTATGTCGAAGCATATTATTTGTCAAAAAACAACTTCCGTAAAGCCGGTCATCGGATGGGTGACCAAAAAATTATCATGCAAGCTCCTCCGTGTAACTGAAAGCTTAAGCTGTTGCCTCCGGGGCCGCGTGGTGGTCTATAGCCCGTTCTCTATATCCATCTATAGGGAAGGCTCGTGCCCCAGCAGTGGGGACATCAAATAACCAAGTGGTCATTAGTCTGTGAATTCCACTGCTGATGGGCTTAGGACTTCCCACATGCACGTCAGGCCGTAGCTCTCCAATCTTTACATAGTATGAAACAAAGCCGCTCCCGCTGCCTGTACGCTTAGATCTTTTAAACTACACAACAACTAACAATTCAGCAATAGATAGAGTGATTCAAGAGAAACGTTTATATAGGGTCTAACAATATCAATAAGCGAACGTTTAAGGGGAGCATCTATACATCACACTGAGCATGCTCACCAAATTTGGTCCAAAACTACAGACTCGTTACCGAGATAATCAACAAAACATTATCATAATTCACCAAAAAATACACCCTTTCCAAACTCTTACAGCTGTACTACACGCACACAAAGATAGCCGTTGTGTCGTGTATCTGTACACTATCTTTTTATCGACGCCTGCGTGCATGTTAGTAAAGATACAGCATGTTTCATGATGTGCATTATTTTAATTGATTTAGTTTGTTAGAAAACATAACTTTGAAAAATCACTATAAAACTGGAGCCCATTTTTTGTCATTGTATTCAGAATGATGTATAGATACCGCCCTTATACGTTCGCTTATTGATTTTGTTAGACCATGTATGTATATTATATGTATATAATTGGACCCGGTAGGTGGCGCTGCTATAGGGTTCTATAGGATATGGGTGTTCACTCAAGCGGACAAACTCGCGAGCGGGCCGCTAGTTTTAATATAATTTCTAAACGTAATCTTTAGTTGTCTATGAAAAAAAATTAGTAAAGTCAAATTAATGTCATACAAGCTAAGTAAGCTGTGGCGACGCCGGCGCCGGCGCCGCGCCCGCCGCGCCGCTGAGAACGAATTGGAAGCTTTGCGAAAATAATTGCCGCCATTAGTGCAAGGTAATAGTGGACAAAGCCTGGCCCATTTGTGGACGAGAAGATTTTTGTTGTCGCTTCCAGGAAAGGGTATATTTTCGTTGTACTGTACAGTTCCGAGCATAAATATGTGTCCAGAAATAGGTGAAAGACGACTATTTGCGACATTAGGAGGACGATTGGCAGATCCTAGCGCAAGATATTATTGTAATCATGATACAAATTATTTTGTAAAAAAAAGAGCAATATTATATATGTGTATATTACATAAATGTTATGCATTTATAATTTTTTTTATCTTTAACTGTGAATGTCGATTTAAATAAATTATTTTAATAGAAAAAGCTTGAGATCTTTGAAAAAAAAATGGGATAAGACTTTGACATGGACGGAGATTATTAATACGTAAGGTTTAAAAAAAATACAACACTGACAAAATTACTAAAGTTACATTATTTAGAATCACTTTGGAATTTTATAGTATCTACACATAGTATTGTAATTAAAATAACCCTGTGGAATTAAGCGGCCATTTCAAATATCTTTACTACCTTTTACGTAAGAAAATACTGAACTAGTCTATAAATTTGGTCTCCAAACACTATTTACCAAATTGTCGCCAATATAGACAAGTGGGTGATAAGGAAAGCTGATTGTCTGTCCTCTTCCACAGCTCTACCGGCCAAGACGGCACATAAACATTTTACAGCCATAAAAATGCAATTTCACCGACATTGTAAAAGCCATTGCACACGAAAGGGTAAATAATTGACAATAATAGCTGTCTAGACGGGCAAATGCGGCCAGCAGTGTCCTCAGATTGCTTGTCAAATGCGATACTGATGATTTAGTTATTTACCTATTGCTGCTGAGTATTCATATATATGGTCGTTAGGTAGTTATTTATATACAACAACAACAACATATATACAACTATACATAATATATATAAATAAAATATATAATATTAATGTATTTTATTTATTTTATTTTTTATAGTGTTTTGTAGTTTGGAGACCGGCGAGAGGCCTACATACATATCCTATATCAATATATCTTATATCCAGCAGAGGACTAATATAGGCTAATCTGGCTAATTTGTATCTAGGCTAAGTTTTATACAGCAATAAATTATCTTATCTTATCTAATGATGATTATAATAGTATTTTTATTATGCAATTGCTATATTTTTATATTTAAACAATAAAAAAGTAAAAGCTTATACTTAACTATAACTTCGCACACACTTGCCCGCAGTCCCACAGTGCACAGCCCATAGCAGGGCAACGTTGCTAATGATTACCTTCGATTATTTTACATCATTTGATCAATCCAACTAAAAATAACATGTAAAATAAGAATGTGCAGCACCCCCACAAACCTGACAAGGTTTATGGCTAACTTCAATAGGACAAAGGTAGCACACCTCTGTGTTTCTTACGCCCGTTCCCTATATTTTATCTGTCTGTTGTTTTGCTTACTGGAGTTAGAAATTTGACATAATTTGTATGGAGCTTATGTCAAATTTGAATCTATAGTAGGCAAAACAACAGATAGATAGATTATTGGGAACGGGCGTTAGTTGTACATAAGAATAAAAAGCCATACTAAAGGTCCGGAAAACGATGACGCTAGTTGCAATTAACTTGCAATTAACACATCAGGTGCTCTAAATCCAGACGGGTGCCGAAAAGCATAGGGTTTTCTATAGAAATGAAAAAAACTGTCCCATACCTGGGCAAAAGCCTCCGCCATTGATATCGAGTTATCTACAATAATTGCTTTATCATCACGCTTTGCCAAAGACGGGTTGGTAAATACAAGTTTTATTGTTGGTAAATAGCATTTTTACCAAGATTAAAAAAGATCATACATAATTGATGTGTGATGTGAATGATTCTATACAGACAGACGAGACTAAGCTATGTCATTACAATATAGAATAGAATAATTATTTATCTATACTAATATTATAAAGAGGAAAGCTTTGTATTTTTGTATGTTTGTAACGAATAAACTCAAAAACTACTGGACCGATTTAAAAAATTCTTTCACCATTAGAATGCTACATTAACGCTGAGTAACATAGGCTGTATTTATTACTAGAAAAAAAATTGCATATTGGTAAATAAATAGAAATACGATTTGTTTGTTTTGTTGTCATTGAAACTGTCAAAGCGGGACGAAGACCGCCGGGTCAGCTAGTTATGTATAATTGTCTATACCTAATTATTTTTTTTAAACTCTATAATGCTTTACTTTTGCGTTATAATACGTCGCATCTGCCATTCTACAAAGTAAAAGTTGTAGCAAGTGAAATTCACATCGAAATATAAAATTCCATTTTCACTACAAATATAGTTTTGATTCATTCATAAAGTCGCGTCAACAGTAAAATAAGTAAAAAGTATTATAATTTTCAAACTAATTCGAAAGTGAATCAAGCAAGGGACAATAAAATGATCGGCCTCTACACTTTTTTATTCTAAATCGAACTTTAACGATAAGTAAATACGAGCTATAATTAATAGAGCCAAAGACAAAGATTTAAAATTGGTACATGAAAATAGAAAATTTACATCAATTACTTTAATAATTACTAACAAATTGGTAGTTTACCGCTAATCGATATAAAGCGATCCTGTCATGACAATCAAACGATGGAGATATCCTTAGTGCCATACACTGAAAACGATCAAACGAATCAATCACACAAGAATATGCAAGTGAAAGTATAAGAAACAAAAATAAAATAAATGTAACATACAGTAATTAAGATGGACATACTATTGCTCGCTCCCAAACTAATACTTCCAGCAAACAAAAGCGATACAATATTCATATTAACAAATTCACAGACACGAAGGCCCCAACGTATCCAGCCATAGACTGTACACACCCCGTTGCACGCGGTATTTGATCGGTCATTTATTAAACCAGTGGTCACCCGGTGGTCGAAATTCAAACGTAACTCACAAAATATGAAATATATATTTTTGTTATGAACCACATATGATTCATCATCATCATCATCATTACCAGCTCACTTTATGTCCCCACTGCTGGGGCACGAGTATTTCCTATGGATGGATAGGGAGAACGGGCCATAAACCACCACGCGGGCCCAGTGCGGATTGGTGGTTGTTAACGACTGCTAATGCAGCCGGGACCAACAGCTTTACGTGCCTTCCGAAGCAGGGAGGAACTCGAAATGATAAGTTTTTGGCCACCCATCCGATGGCCGGCCTTTGCGAAAGTTGCTTAACATCAGCACTCGACTGCGAGCTCGTCTCGAATATGATTTATAAATGTTAACTTTCTGCATTCCTTTTCCATAATCATGAACTTTAACTATGCCAAATCTCTCTTTCATACGCGCAATGAAAATGAATGAATATTTAAAAGGGGGTTAAACATTTTTTTACACATATTAACATATGCCGGGACTTTTAAGTATTTTATTTTGCCTTAAACAGGTGATAGTACTAATGGACAGGCCCAACTTTAGGTACTGGACCTATCTTGAAATCTCTCCAAATATATGTGTACAGATTTCATATTAACAAATTCACAGACACGAAGGGAACAAGCGTATCCACCCATCTGAACACACCCCGTTACACCCGGCATTTGATCGGCCATTTATTAATATTGTCACGCGAAGGACCGAGTGAGGGGTTACGTAATGAAGGAAGATTGAGAATAATGAACTTTCGGTCTACCATTACGAGTGGAACTCGATGACGCCATGGTAAACCCGGTCTGCGATTGTTAAAGGAGCAACTTTCGCTTAAGCCGGTCAACGGATGGGTGACCAAAATTGTATCATCTCGAGCTCCTCTATGCTTCGGAAGACCCTTAAACCCATTAATTCCAGCTGCATTAGCAGTCGGTCGTAAACAACTACCAATCCGCATTGGGCCTGGCGCGTGGTGGTTTATGACTCTTACTTTCCTGTGGTGTTTAAAATGAGCTGCCCCCCGACCGCCTAACCGATCGTTTTACTACGCGTATAAGTAGTTTATGACGTCATCTTGCCACCTCGCACCGCCTATGAAAGCAATATCAAAAGCTAAAGGCTATAGCTTTCGATATTGCTTTCATAAGCGGCACGAAACGACAAGATAACGTCATAAACCACACACGAAGTCAAAGCGATCGGTTAGGCGGTCGGGCCCCTGGTGGTGGTGAATGAATTGCTTTGCATTGTCAACGACTACAGAATACTTAGTGTGACTTATAATTGCCATTCGATTTGCTTCGAATCAGCCTCTTAGTGACAAACGAGGTGAGTCGCAATTTTCCCATACAAATTCTCGTTTTCGTTAACTTGATCGAATAGTGAATAAAAGACGCACCATGTTCGGTTAACTGTTCGACGAGTGTTAAATTACTTTGTATCATTAATGACCTCAAAGGTTCAGTTATTAAAGAAAGCTTTTTTTACGGATACCTATTTGTTTTTAAAATATCTACCCCGCCATAAATTAAAACAAAACATTTTGTATTGCTTTAATATGTTTATGGAAAGATAATTATCTACCGAATCATTGGTATCACTGTGCGTTGATCTTAATTAGGTGTCTAAAGATATTAATGCCTTTAAAACACGATAGAGAAGTGTGTATAATAAAAGTTGGTTGCTGTGTCCACATTATGTATATGCAAATTAAAGTTTAAATTGACTAGATAGAGTGTTTACTGTTTTACTATACCTAGACATACTTCAGTTATGTACTCGTTCTCACTACTAAAAAATAATCATTTTCTGTAGGAATTTACTATTATTTAAATCTGTAGGACACGCGGGTGTAAAATAAACCCCACATATATTTTTAGACTGTGATTAGGCAAAAATGGTAGAGGGAATCGTTATACGGTCCGCGATTCCAAATCGATGTAAATAAAGCGAATACTTCACTCTTTTGTGTATGTCAATACAATATCAACTACCTTTTTTAACCCTTTGATAACAATATCAACCACCTACGTAAAATATAAAATAAAAAAAACAATTTCCGTGTAACACGCTTGTTAACCCGTCGAATAGGCGCTGGGTCCGAAACACCCGCGGACGCAAGTTTTCGACAGTTGCAAATTAAAATGGCGCCCGTGCGCGGTCGAGCGCGCCGCGTAATCTCTGGTGCGAGCGTGACTCGACTATGTAACGCCGGATGACGTTTCACCTTTGTCTTTAGGGGAAAATAGTGGGGTACAACCGACAGACCGTCTTTTGTGTAGACGTATTGACGATTTGGTGTTAAATTTTTGTAGCTTCGTTGCTTTTGCAAAACCAATTAAAAAAATCGAAATAAATAGGCCGTTTTGATTCCCAATTAGCAATTACTAAGATTTATTTATCATTGGTTTAATACCAACTGATTAATATAGGTAGAAATAAATCCCTGACGTATCAGACACATCACAAATAAATCTTCAAATGAAAAACAGTTGTCTATCGTAGCTGGAAACCTTTATTTTATTTTTTGGAATAAAGAAAAGTGCAACGTCACCTTTGGATCTCAAATATATAATAAAACCTAGTATCAACTAACTTTTTTTATAAGATAGATAGAAAGATATATAGAGAGATAAAACTAAACTAATTAAAATTGATTGTGTTGTGATAACGATCCATTCGTACCATCATGAACATATCAAACGCATACAAAGCACTCGAGTCAAGTTACATAAACTGAGAGCCCTCAACATGACAACTTAACGTAAACAGTTACGAGCTATCGGGTTAGGAATCCCGGCCCCGGGGATCTAGTTTAACGTCAGTAATCCTAGGATCCCGATCTCGAGGCGCCTCCGGAGTGCTCAAAGCAGACGAGAAACAGTTAAACTTCGGTACAGCAACTAATTCCGTCTAACAGTCTGCTATGGAGAGATTATTGTAGGTAGTCGTTTGTTGTAAGGAAAGATAATTTTGCAGCTATTCGGCCCGTTACAACACTGACGGAACACAACAATGATCTTAACATTGTTTTAGCACTAAAGTAAAATGATTAACTACCGAGGCGTGCTTAGAACAAGTCCAACCATAATTCAAACCGAGCACAATATGTAAGCCTACTTTATTGACGGCGGGACTCTTGAGTCTGAGGTGACGTCTAAGGCCACAGAGGTGCTTGAAATCTTGTTAGTACAACAGAATATCATTTACAATTTTAAATAAAGTTATCAATCTAAGAATCCCTAATCGTTTTGAAAGCGACATTCTTCTGTTTCGTCGTATGTAAACACTGTTCTATTGGAAAATAATAATACCACACGATGCCTGATTGTTTCCTTATCGGCGTCCGTATCTGCGATCTATTTGTACCGGCGGCGCGGCGTGAATTCAGCAAACAATCGACGCCATAAGCGGTTGTTGCCAGTGTTATTTACTCGCCGAAATCGCGGCACTCCGCTCCGTGACGCGAATGAACAAGGGAGGTGAAACGAGACGAAAACACTGTGTTGCCGCGTTTATATTATTTAAGGTAGTGTTTAAGGAAGTATGATGGCGTGAAAGTTAATTTGGTGTTACCGTCTCGTTTTAAAAACATTTAACGGTTTACGTTCTATGTTTTTAAGAACGTATTAAAATTTACGTATACGTATTTGAATTTACGTTTAAATAGGTAATTTGCAGACAATCAACAATTTCGTCTTACCTGTAATAGATAGAAGGGTCCTGCAAAGGGCTCGATGCGTCATATTTAAACAACACCTATATACAACCACACAATTTTATAATTATCAAAGAGCATCTGAGAAAACGCATAACTGAATTCCATCGCAACATTAACTTTGCGTTATTTCACTGAGCGCAATAATGAAACATGTCTCCTATGAAAGTACGTAGCGTAAAAGCGTGCTACTAGACCAAAGCGTACGAAAAGTTCATCGTGGCAACACAAAACGTGGCTCGCGACAATGCACTCTCGCAGCTCTGAATGTCAAACACAATTAGAGTTAAATTCGTTTAACAGTACCGCGTCGGCTCGGGGCCAATTTGCCGAGTTCCCTTGTTAGTGTGTCTGGGTCTGAACGACCCACGCTCTTGACTACGGGTTGACGTCTAACACTAAAATGATAGTGGGATTTTTTCATTTCAAAGTTGGGCCTTTAGCAAATGGCTGATGCTTTTTCGTAGCACTAGACAGCTAAGGCTTTTGTGCTAATACGAAGTCCGGCGGACGCTTTTAGTGAATAGGGTACAATCATTCATACAATGAGCTGCGTAATTTGTAGACACTTTTGAGTGTAAAACAGGGGCCTTATTGTCTAATTTCAACCTCTATTACGATACATTTCAAAGGTATTTACGCTTGGCATTATGCATAGACGATTCCAAATAAATTCCAAATTGACGATGTCCTTCATTCAACATCATTCAAAAACGCGTCGCGATCGCAATCACTGACACTTGTGAATTAGTTTGAAGTTCTTGAATAGGTTTCAAATGTCAAATTGAAATACATTATGATAGTAGAGTAAGACATTAAGTCCCCTGATTGGCAAATAGATTTTGTCTGGTAATTAAAAACAAACAAACGTACTCGATAGCATGAGAAATAGTTGCCAAGAAGACCCCGCAAGCCAATTATTCCTTCCCGTCCAAGAAAGGGTTAGCTTTAATGAGCTACCTCACCTCGTACGTCTAATGCTGGGAGCAAACATTTGTTCAAATATCTACAGGTATTTGTCCAATATAACCTGACCCCTCTCAGCTGAGCGAGGGTTTCCTTCGGTACTTGTATTAGGTGGCGCTAACACGTGGCTAGTAATAGTGGTCGGAGTACAATGTTCGGTTATATTAACATGTAGGCGGTGCATACATTGTCTCGGTGCAAACATCCGAAGATTTGTTTTGATTAGGAGAGGTAGGGATATACGAGTATTTGAATAATAAATCTCCTTAATTGGCCTTATGTGTGCACAGCTTAATGTATTGTATGTCAAGAATCATGATGATTGATGACGTCGCTACTTATCACCCCATGTTATGGCTGAATAATAAAATGTAATTCAGACAGACAGTCCCTTTCCTCGAATAAGTTAAATTATCAGATTTTATTTGGCTATTTTCTTAAAAAGCATTAAGATTAGGTTATTAAAGCTTCCGCTTATATTGGGTTTAGTGGTAAGTCCACTGGTTTTAGAAGGTAAGAGTTCAAACCTCAGCGAGGTAATTCAGAAGGAGCAATCCAAATAGGTCAGTAAAGGACAGAACAAAACTATAAGAGCTAGAGAATTCTGTTATAAGGAACCATATCCTTAATTTTTAAGTTAAGTAAAGCTGTATGATAATTAGATCTGAATTCCTTCACCTTCCCTCTTTTTGGCTCAAGAAAGTCACTGTCTCATTTCCTAATATTTAGTTTGTCGTCCAAAACCTTAAGCTTTGAACAGGCAGCGAATATATTCAAATTCCTCATACTTTCGGTAGTTTAACAGTCGAATCACATTTTTCCGCGCCATAAACGGCATCTAAGTTAATGAAACCGTATATCTTTCCGTGTGTAATTCAATTATACGAAGCAATCACACTCGCCCACTGCGTATAACAGGTGTATTTTATACTGCCGCCAAGGAACCCTAGTGCCATAGATTGCCTGTGGTCCAAGAGACAAGAGAACGCGCCGTAAGCTTATAAATGAATCTCTCAATATTTTTAAATGTTCTAAAAGGTATATCTATTCTTACACCATCTATTCATACACATCATGTGAGGAGCTCGATGGCGCAGTGATTAACACGCCCGCTCTGCGAGTGCTGAGGTTGAGCAACTTTCGCAAAGGCCGGTCATCGGATAGGTGACCAAAAATGTATCACCTCCAGCTTCCCGTGCTTTGGAAGGTACGTAAAGCCGTTGGTCCCGGCTGCATTAGCAGTCGTTAATAACCACCAATCCGCACTGGGTCCGCGTGGTGGTTTATGGCCCGTTCTCCCTATCCATCCAGCTACACCGGGCTTTTTCTGGAGCGTCGAGAAACTTAAAGGGTTTCTTAAGCCGTGTGAAACGAATCACCTTCGGAGGTTTTCTAGAGGGAACGGCATCACGCACTAGTGCGTATCCCCGTGCCCTAGATTCTCCGAGGGGTTCGGATCGGATCGGGGAAGGCTCGTGCCCAGCAGCGGGGACAAAAAAGCTGGTGATGGTGAAGGCATATAAGTACAGCATCAGCATTGCACCAGGTACAACTTTAATCCCCTTTTTAGGATTCCGTACCCTAAGAGTAAAACGGGAAGCCTATTAGTAAGACTCCGCCGTCTGTCCGTCTGCCACCAGGCTGTATCTCATGAACCGTGATAATTTTTTGAACAACATATGTCCCGCTACCGTCCACGTCTTGTACCACAATAAGTTTGATCATAAATCCCGGTACCCTCCAGTCTTCAGCGCGCCCATTAACGCGGCCCGAGTTAGATTTTATGCCGCCAGGAATAGAGTAAACAAACATGGAATTCGGTAACACGAGGCGACTACACTTTTTGGGCCACCACGAATGAAACTTGCATCCTACGTTTCTAATGCCTAGGCCATGCTTAAGCTGATATTCAAAAGCAAATCTGGGCGTAAGCGTTAGCTCACAAATGTCGATTGTAATATGATATTTGTCTTTGTTCGTTCAAGGTTTGCCTGCTCGTTAGCAGACTGTTAATATAAAAAAAACCGTTAAGTTACTTAAGAATGGGTTATTTGTACATTTGCCACGAAATCAGTTCGTCATATTTTTGTACACTCCATACATTGAAAGTAAACTTGTCCCATGCATTAAAAATATGTGTAAGTTTGTCACAGGTCCAAACTAAAATATGACAAATTTACTTCATAAAAAATAGAAATGTGGCTAATTTACACATACTTTTTTCTGTGACGAATTTACTTTGTGGCAAATGTACAATAACCCTTAAGAGCGGGATTCCGCTTAGAATTTCGCTTTACTTAGCAATACTTTAACCGCCTTTAGAGGCCCACTAGTCCACAGTGGGCCTCATATCCAAAGGTCCCGGTCTTAGTGGGGCTTAATATATTCATATTCATATTGTATTGAGGGGCTCGATGGCGCAGTGGTTAACGCGCCCGGTCGCAACTTCCGCAAAGGCCGGTCATCGGGTGACTGAAAATGTATCATCTCAAACTTCTCCGTGCTTTGGAAGGCACGTGAAGTCGTTGGTCCCGGATGCATTAGCAGTCGTTAACAACCACCAATCCGCACTGGGCCTGCGTGGTGGATTATAGCCCGTTCTCCTTAGCCATCTATATGGAAGTCTCGTGCTCCAGCAGTGGGGAATCTGGGATATAAAATGATCTGGTGTGTGTGATGTGTGATATTGTATTCGGTTTGGTTGGAGGTAGAAGTGTTAGATTGCTCTGGTTAGCACCAACTATGCATTGAACCCGCGTTGTGGTCATCCCAACGGGGATGACCACTACGCTAGCTAATGAGCTACTCTCTACATCTTTCATCCTAAAAAGCTTCTAGAGAGCTAGAGAAGAAAGCTCAAAACCCAACACTGGCATGATTGACAATCAGATTTATGCTGACACACTACAAAGCTTGCTTCATTGGTTTTTAATATTCGTTTTGAAGGCAATACTTGGTTGTGTGAGCGTAAATATATTATTAATACGGTTAGAAATGAGTTGAGAACTTTTCAGACGTGTATTCAATCTGTAGTCCCATGGCGGATAATGGAAACTTGCTGCGTTAAAAACTTTTTTAATATACTTCTTTCTAATATTAGGTAGGTATTCAAAATTAACGCAATTCTTTGGTCAATTTATTGATATGTCGTTTTTTTAAAACTGAGCCGGCCATCATGTTTTTTTATTTCACAACAACAATGTTTTATACAGGATTAGTGTTAACAGAAAATTTCTGTGCGAGTGCCTTTAAACTAATATGCAATTTTTTTATTGTGAAAATTTCCCCTGAAAATTACCCTTGTAAGGAACTGACCGCCTATGGTTTTTTAACTCCTTACGTAATTGATGTAAAATAATGATAAGGCAGGTGGAAGCACACATCACCAGAATCCTCAACTACTGAGTAACTGGCTCTCCTCTCTCTAACTGTGTGTTACTTAGGTACTAGCGGCCGCTCGCGGTTTCACCCGCGTGGTTCCCGTTCCCGTGGGAATATCGCGATAAAAAGTATCCTATGTAATAATCCAGGTTATAAACTATCTGTATGCCGAGTTTTTCAGTAGTTTTTACGTGAAAGAGTAACAAACATCCATCCATACTTACAAACTTTCGCATTTATAATATTAGTAGGATATATGTATTTTATGTGTATGTTAAGTACTTTTTGATGGTGGTTTATTGTTGATTTTTTAATACTTATACATTTATGCTGGTGACTGTACCAAAAGCTAGTTTATAATAAACTTTTAACTAAGTCGTTGTAGAGCGGACCCCTAAAAGAGAATACATGTTATACGCTTCGGAGACACATCGCGGGCCCACCGAACACCTGATACCAGATTTATAGTTAGGGGCTGATGATAGAGCGCCGGCGGGACACTTCGGTGACACCTGCCCTCATAGTGTACCGTTTTAATTTGCAATAAACAAAGTTTCGGATGTAAATGGGCAGGGCAGATTAAGTGTGTTAAAGAGATTTTTCCTTATTTTTGTTTTCAAATACAAAACTGGCTTCTTGTTTTTTTTTTTGTTTAAAGTTTAAGAAAGTGTACAGTAGGCTTACACTACACATTGAAATGAAACACTTTTGCGAACTTATGTTTGCGTCTATTTTATTTATTGTCAACTATCAGAACTACCTGCTTTCTTAAATTTTTGCTACTTGAGTTGTTTTTTTTTTTTTTTTTTTTGAATTTAGAATTTTATAGTTTTTATATATTTTCTCCCTACGTATGTACTATGTTTATGTGGCTACGCACATAAGCATAAACAGCCAGACGTTCATACATATGCTGAAAGTTAATTTAAGATTATTGATACATTAGTAAGTAAAATCAGTGGAAAGAAAACTTATAGAAGATTTAATTATCTATTGAAAGAAGTAAAAATTAAACGCGTTCCCTTTTTTGTTTCGACATTGACACATCTGTAACGCAAAATATATCTCGAAAGCGCGTGACTTCCGATTCACTCTCCACAAATCGATTAACTCAAAGCCAACAAAAGGTGTTAACCCTTAAATGCTAATGGGGTGCTTTAGACCCCGCAGTCAACAAAGAAAACAATGAGACCCGATAGCTTTAGTTTGCTCAGGTTACGTGGGAGAGATTAAGATTATGAATGTGTATTAGGAGAGCGTGCCGATTTCACGTAAATTACCTACGCAGCAAACATAAATACAGTCCCCGTTAAAGTTCCATTTAAGCCATACCGCAAACAGATTATCCGATTACGGTAATTAGTTTGCTGATTTATATTTATTAAGAAAGTATTAAACGTTGAGGCTTTTTAATTAGATTTTGTTGTACATCGCTAATTCACATAAATATTAAAAATGATCGATCAAAACGCCAGCCGTAATACAGTTTATAATTATAATTACATGATAATATATTTTAACAATAAACATTATCAATCCAATCACGATGCGGTTAATAACTAGCCGGATTGGGAATAAGCTGCCATTTAAATATTAACACGCATCTGTAACGAGCAATCAACCGAATAAAATAACAATATATTGTAACTAAAGCAATTATTTTCAAAGCATACTTTGAAAATAATTGCTTTTTACTGGATCAAATATTATCCAAAACTATGTGCTCAGTGGCGTGCACTTGGAGAGGCCTATGTCCAGCAGTGGACGTGTGTAGGCTGATGATGACGATGATGATGATGATGTTATATTAATACATAATATTGCCATATACTTGTAAATAATAAAAGAGGACTAGCTATCTTTTCATAAAATAATTTTAGAAACAGTAAAATTATCTTTCTTTTAAATTTGAGTAGGTATTATTTTCTAAAGTTACCTCCACATTGAAATGCTATAAACAACTCGTAAGCATGCGGTCTAGTAACTTCTTTCGCGTGTTATCAAAGTCAAATAAATAAGTACGAAAGTGCGAAACGGGGTCGCACCGACCCCAATTGCCAAAAAGGGTTGACACCTGTTTATTTTGGACCTAATACCGTGTTCAGGTATTAAGTGCGTTTGAAGTCGTATATGAGATTCTATTGAAATGGAAATTTTCGTTTTTGTTCAAAGCCTGTAAATGTTTCATTTGGAAGCCCGTAGCTACGACGGAGGGTGTAAAGGGTTCATTAAGTTGTATTTTGTCATTATAGTCATTGTTTTCATAGAATGAACAATTCCATAGACGATGTTTGCGTATCTTTTGCATGGAAATACCCTGGAAATATCTATCATGGATATATCTTGACTTGTTCACTCATTTTGTAGGCTAATGCCTACAAAAGTCAAGATTTTAAGAATAAAGCCAAAACAATCTTTTCATACTTTAGACGGAAAAAACAAAAACAAGGCTTCTTAGTTTTCTGCCAGCTCTCCTCGAGACCCTTTAAGGGTCTCCCAAAAATCAAACTGATGACGATGATGATTTCGTTAATAAAGAGTTTTCTTTTTTTTAAATTATGATTATGATGTGTTTTTGAATTAATAGGATTTGTTTTAAGTCTACCTGGTTCGTTTTCACCATCGTTGTTGTGTTTCAACAGTTGGAGATATGATAGCCAGTTCAGTAAATTGAGGAAAGCGGGTAAAAAATATTTTTTTACAAAAAAATATTTAAAAAAATATTTTAGTTATGCCTTTTTGAGAAAGCAGTGATAGGTATAACACAAAAATTGCATTATATTTTTAGTAACACAATTTTGTTTATTTTGCCCTCAACAATCTTGTCCTAAGCTTATCGTCGAAGGTACTTGTCACTTCAGTGTAAGTACATAACCAAGTCCTCATATCAGCCATCTAAACAAACTTTATTCCCCTTAAGTCATGAATAAGTTAGAGCGATCTTACAGCTTCACGCAGGTAACTTCAAGCTTATCACTTATTCAGGAGTGCGTAAAAGTCGCTCCCTTAATTTTGAGTAATTATTTGAGGAGGTTCCTGTCCTCAAACATTGAGGGCTTTGAACTTACAGATGCGACTAACGATTTGCAAATAACGCAATCCTCTATGTTTGACTTACAATTTGGAGATGCTATTCGGAGGCTTATTAAAGGTGATTACGTTAGGATCCTCTATACATTATGGTAACCACCTCGGTAGTCAATTCGTAACAAACTGCTTTTTATTATGTAGCATGCTGCATTTTTTGATTTTAGCTTAATAGCGCAGTGGTAAAGGTCCGGTCTGCGATCGTTAAAGTTAACCCACTTTCGCAAAGGCCGGTCATCGGGTGGGTGGCCAAAAATTCATCATTTCGATTTACTCCGTGCACCTAAACCCGTTTCCCGGCTGCATTAGCAGTCGTTAACAAATTTTCTTTAAAACTATTTATAGTAATATAATTATGTATATGTATAAAAGTTATTTTCTTGTGATTAGGGTCTAATAAAACCACTGTATCATCTACCACTAATCCGCACTGGGCCCGCGTGGTGGTTTATGGCCTACATACGAAAGTTCGTGGGGACATAAAATGGGCTGGAGACGACGATCATATTTTTTTTGTTATATTTAAACATGTTAAGCATTTTGAAAAAAAACTTGACCCGGCATGTCATGGGGTGCGGGTTCGAATCCCGCTCGTGGAATTGTTTCAACGTTTTGTCTTTATTCAAATTGTAATTTGTTCGCAACAATATTTGAGTGAAAATCTATATTTAATATATATATAAAGCTGAAGAGTTTGTATGTTTGAACGCGCTAATCTCAGAAACTACTGGTTCGAATTGAAACATTATTTTTGTGTTGGATAGTCCATTTATCGAGGAAAGCTTTAGGCTATATAACATCACGCTGCGACCAATAGGAGCGAAGCATCAGTGAAAAATGTTGCAAAAACGGGAACAAGAGCCTAAAAAGTTAAAAATGCTGCCGAAAGTCACTATTCGACGCGGACGAAGTCGCGAGCACAGCTAGTTATATGTATATAATCCTAAATATAGCTTGCCTAATTTTTAACTGATCTTTCAATATTTGTAAGAATATTAAGATCGGATGTTGATGTCGACGCGTCGGGTCGTTACGTTCCCTAAAATATGGTTGAGCGAAGCGATGGCTGATTCATATGTCATGCTCGTGAACGGGTGCCGCCTGTGGAGGCTGGTCTGCTCTTGCATACTTATCTTATTTTTAGTATTATTAATTATAGTTTGACTTTGTTTTACCTAAACAATTTTTGACTTTTACTAGAGTACTGTAGTGGTGCTGTATGACATTGTGGAAATTGAAACCTTTACATAATTATCTGATGTAAATTTGTTAACTTACATTTTTTATTTTGTTTTTTTTACATGTTGTAATTGTCTTATATATATTTTTTGTGTTTATTTGTAATGGAAAGTGTTCTGCTATGATAGGGCATTTTCCAATATTTTTGACGCTGTAAGGGAGAAAAGAGCTGGACACTTGCTGAGTTTCTTGCCGGTTCTTCTCAGTACAAGATCTCCCGCCCAGAGTAGATTTACGAACCGATGGCATAATGACATTCACAAGAGCTACTTGTAGCCTAAACTGAATAAATGATTTTTGAATTTTGAATTTTGAATAGGGCTCCTTCGGTTTATAAAGTAAAAGTAGATACCTAGTGTTGATTAACTTCGGCGAGTTGGATTGAGCCGCAATAACATAGTTGGCAGTGCACCTGACCCAGCATGTCATGGGGTGCGTGTTCGAATCCCGCTAGTGGAATTTTTTCAACACTGACTTTTTCAAATTGCAATTTGTTCGCAACAATATTTGCGTAAAAATTATTTGTGAATAATCATGTTAAGCATTGTGATTTCATCAGGTGTGCCTAACTGCATTAGGGTGGTTTCATCTGCATACGATAATCGGGGGAGCTACATCTGGGGCGCGCTTTGGATCTCGCTCAATTTGGGCGGGCGGGCGGCGGCCTTTGAATGAATATACCGGATGCACAGGTTGTTACTAATTGAATAAAGTTAGAAAATAATTGGCCACGATCCGTGTAAAGTTGTTAATCCCCAGCAATTTGTATATAAATGGGAATTAGGGTAGCAGATGGTATGAGTATAGTATGTAAAAGATATTAGTTCTGCGTTGTTCCATGATGGAATCTACCTGCCATCAGGCCATCAACTTAAGGGTGCGCCGACCAAAAAATGCAAAAAAATGCAGTTACGGTTAAGTAAATATAATTGAAAATACTATCGTATTAAATTAACAAAATATATATTTAGTATAGTATAGGGAACGTGTTTACAATTTGTGAGAACCATAATGTCATAACACGCTATAGTTTTTTCTACAATATCATTTAAAGTTGGGCAAAAATCATGAAAACGAGGGGCGGCGTTTAGTAGATTTCTTATAGTTTATCTAAATTATTGTACCTCTGATTTTGTCTAAACAATACAAATTGCTAGACTACATTTTCGATTCATCAAGTGGTTATTTAAATAATTATTTTTTATTAAGCACCTTAAATTCTTCATACAAAATTAGTATGGCCGCGCGGCATCAAATAAATATGGACGACGACATTTCAAATAAAACATATGACACTTGTCACTTAGGGACGGCGCACTCTTAAAAGATTTCTTGTTAAGTCAACCAAGCAGATTTTTAATATTTTTTATTTTATTTTAATCAGTTATTTATTATACAATCTATATCCTATCTTTTTATAAGCATAAGAAATTCAGAAGCAGTTCAGTGGTTTCAGATAATAAGACCCTTTTTGAACGAAGTCATTTTACACGTTTATTTATAATTGAGGAACAAAACAGTTTCTATGAGCTTTTAAAATAAAAGAAACATATACGTTTATTTGTAGTTCCCCCAAGTTAAATACTTTAAATACTTGAAAATGTTAAACAGTAACATACGTGTTTTGTACGATTTCGTACGACACAACTTTTGAATACTTTAATAGTTTCTACTTTAAAAGTTATAATATTAGTATAGCTAGATAAATAGTTAACAGAACAGCGTTTTTTTCAAACAGCCTATACACAGGGATGGGTAATGGGTACGTACAGACCCTTTATTGTTGCGAGTTTTCCCGAATTTCCCTAGCCCTCATTATTAAGGGTGCGTTAACCGACTGCGCAAACAGAAGGGTGCAAACGCAGTGCACACTGCAACGGCCTGCCCTGCCTTGTTGTTTTGATAAAATTTACATCCGTTTGTTAAGACAAATCGTTTGTTAACTTAACGTTAGAGCGTTCGTTAATTGTATAGTCTATTATTAGGTACCTACAACCCTGCTATACACATACACGACTTTAAAATTTATACCACCAACCGCCAGGTCATAAAGTAGGTGTCAGACAACCTTGCGCAAGCAAGGGACCATCTGCGTCAGGTCATAACGCCAAATCAGTGGCGGTAGCCAAAGTAACATTAAGAAAACGATAGCGAAGTTCGAAAAGAATAAAATGTGGTTTGTTAGATGGGTGCCTCGAACGCATTTTGTACCAGTAAGGTTTTTGCCTCAATCACATTTTGCCATGATATATGCTATATGTATACTAGCTTTTTATATTAGTCATAAGATGGACCACGTGATTTAGTGAGGCTTATGTCAATCATATACATTTTATTCTTTTCGACGCGCCGAAGCGCATTCTTCATCCGGAATTCTTAAGACTAGTGACTCGAGCGATTACAGTACAGGTTGTCTAGTGTGAGTTTTATTTACTGACCATATTCATTCGATTACGTTTACGAAAACGAAAATTAGAATGGCATTGAAGCAGCGCCTCCTGGCGGCATACGAGAGGAGTTAACATTTTGCCATACAAATTCTCGTTAACGTTAACGTTGATCGAACGGCGAATAAAACTCGCTGTAGATATGAAATGGAGCAGTATATATGTGTTTGCTTTTATAATTGTATCATTGTTTTCGCTAGTATATGTTTTTGTTGACTGTCCAAATAATAAATAAATAAATAAATAATGTTAAGGCTTTTTAACCGACTTCAAAAAAGGAGGAGGTTTCTCAATTCGACTCGTATATTTTTTTTAAATGTGCGTTCGCGGATAACTTTGTCGTTTATGAACCGATTTTGTTGATTCTTTTTTATGTTTCATGGTGCTTCGTTGGCCGAGCGGCAAATCGCTAAGCTTGATATCCGAAGGTCCTGCGTTCAGTTCCCAGGTCAGGCAAAGTATGTAACGGATTCTCCACTGATAGGCCGCCTTTGTGATCACTAATCCGCATTTCGAAAGCGTGGTGTTTAGGTTAATACACATCAGTTGTGGCGATGATTTGATTTGAATGATGAGGCATTGTACCCAGCAGTGGGTCTGTATAAAAGGCTGTTTACTTACTACTTCACGCCAAGTTTCACAAATTTATCAAGATAAAATATTATTGTAACGTTGCGTTTATTTACTACTTCACGCAAGTTTCACTAATTTATCAAGATATAATATTATTGTAACGTCCGCCGTCATTAACATTTACCTCTTTTTGTGTTTTACTTATATAAACACGAAATTATGCACAATCAATTGAAAATTATTACAAGTGTCAAATTTATTCACTTTCTCAACACAAAAACTCATAACAATACCATTCCCTTGCCGTCTGATGAGTTGTTTACAACAAACTTTCGGAATTAACTTGGACAATTGATTGTATATTTATCGGGAAGGAATCACAAACACTCTTATTTTGTAGGGAGATAATTGTTTTAGATATATTTAGGTTATATTTATATCAAACAATTCGGTATAATTAAGTTAAAATTAAAATTGGTAACATTGAGTGTCTGAAATCGTTTCTCTTAGTAAAACTAAATATGTAATAAAATACATTTTTGTACTTGTGTTCATGTGAAATTTATATGGGAAACTAATGACACAAAAATACTTTTATTTAGTTATTTGTTTATTGGGCAGTCAACAAAATCGTGTGTTGACGAATTGTTGGGTGAATGCAAAGCTATAAAAATATACTCACGTTTATATTGCATTACGATTTAATTTTCATAATATAATACAAATACCTGGATGACCTATATTTTTTTAGGTAATTTTCTAAAAATAAAACCTAGCTAGATCGATTTATCGCCCCCGAAACCCCTGCATACCAAATTCCATGAAAATCGTTGGAGCCGTTTCCGAGATTCAGATTATATATATACAAGAATTGCTCGTTTAAAGGTATTATTAGATTGTACACTATAAATCTCCGTACATAGTGTTTAATTTCATTCGTTTTCATAAAACTTTAGAGAGCAATAACTAAGCATTAGTAATACACAAAGCATAATCAATTAAGCTAAGTATTTTAAAATTTAATAAAGAAAGTTTGTATTTCAATTGATTTAGAATTGTTTGGAAGAGAAGGGTACGGGACTTTTCAATAGTCCCCAGTTTTTTTTTTGTAAACGCAACCTGAAATGTCTAGACAGTTAAAAGTTTCTGTCGTACAGAAGTTTTAAGCGTTTGTTGAAAGGGAAGGACATCGGATCCGATAGCAAATAAAAAAGGACTTAAGGGCGTCGTCTCTTATAACGTCCGTTTTCAATAATATGCCAAATTGTCAAGACCTGTTAAACTTATCTAAAGTGATAGCTGATTCGTGCAAATCATAAACTAAAATGTTGGTAGCATTGTTTCGCATCGACAGTTTCGTCAAAAAACAGCAGGTTTGTCAGTAGTTGAGAATTTATTTATTTTATTATTTATACAAACAGGTTAAATAAATAAAATACTTAAGATTATTTACATATGATTTTACGCAAATATTGTTGCGAACAAATTACAATTTAAAAAAAGACAGTGTTAAAAAAAATTTACGAGCGGGCAATCGGCGCGATTGATGGAGGCGCGAATCGAACCACGATTGTCATAGAACTCCGCTCGTGGAATTTTTTCAACACTGTCTTTTTTCAAATTAAAATACTTAAATAAAAAAAATAAAGAACTATATATATTTTCTATGTATAGTGTCGGCCGAGAGTACCCTAAAGTACGAGCAGTTGTTACAAAGTAATGCTAAAGTATATTAAAATAGTGATTATGGTTATAAATAATTTTACATAAATTATGCATACAAAATTATAATTTGAAAAAATTTCACAACCGGAATTCGAATCCGCACCCCATGACATATCAGGTCAGGTGCACCACAGGTTGGTTTTTTCAACACCTTTTCAAATTGTATATAATATGATAATAGTTAAAATATATATATATATATATATATTTATTAACTTATGTTAAAGTTTGGGTTCTAATGCCGGGTAAAAAAACTTCCATCTTCAGCATAATCTTCACTTACCTACTACATAATTATTAGTTATAATAATTAAGGTCAAGCGCTTCCTTATTTTGACATACAAAAAATAATTTCGCAAACATTGATCTGTATATCAGTTCCACAACTAATTTTGATTAATCACATCAAGCGCAACAGTCTAATTAATCAGATATTGATGTTGTTCAACTATATTAACTAATTGACCGTGTAATTAACTGCATTAGCCATTAGAATAATTATCATTGACATTATCAGGATTTTTACTATCTTTTTGTTATATGTGAGTATATCTGATATTTAAGCACAATTCTAGTTGCACTGTTTTTTGATCATAAATGTCTACCAGCAATAACTTCTGTACATCATCATGGCGCATGCAACTGTGCCGAAATATCATATGCTTATATTCAACAAATAACGTGATAATAATCGCGTTAATAATAATTATTCTGTCGTAAGGGACCATGATAGTTCAAAAAATTATACTCATTGGCCATGATATAATGAAACATACCTACGCGAGCACCCCGAAACAATTCATATAAACCACTAGCGGCCGCTCGCGGTTTCACCCGCGTGGTTCCCGTTCCCGTAGGAATATCGGGGTAAAAAGTATGACTATGTTTTAATCCAGGTTATAAACTACCTGTATGCCGAATTTCATCCAAATCCATCCATCCGTTGCAGCGTGAAGAAGCAACAAATATACGAACATACAAACACACACACAAACTTTCGCATTTATAATATTAGTGTGATTTAGCATCCCCTCCACTCACACCAACTATAGAGTAATTTTCTCGTAAGTGCTTGTATGTGTATTAATAATACTAATGCTATTATAGATATATTTTTCGACAGCATCAATAGCATAAAAAAGGCGCTTACCTTTGTTAACGATTTAAAATTAATTTTAATAAGTAAAGTTTAGTTTTACTATTACTGTAAGTAGATATCTTAGATGGGGTAGCTTGTCAATAGTTTATAGTTATAATAATCTTGTTGTTATTTTTTTACAATTGCAAGCTGTTAGCTATCCTAAAATAAATAAACTTACCTTTCTTTCAATTGATAGGTATATGCTATGCTATATAAACCTAGTTACATTTATTAATTCTGTTAAAGAACCTGCTGAGTGCAAGTTATATTATTCACTTTTCTTTTCATTTTTCTTTTTTGGTTAACTTGGTGGTTAGTTGGTTGGTTGTTTTAAGTCCGCCTGGTAAGCTACCACCTTCACTTTACTATATTTGTTTATTGTTAAAAATATGAAAAAAATAATGAACAATAAACAAAGACTATTTACAGATATTTATGTAAGATCTAGCGGCCGCTCGCGGTTTCACCTGCGTGGTTCCCGTTCCCGTGGGAATATCGGAATAAAAAGTATCCTATGTTTTAATCAAGGTTATAAACTATCTGTATGCCGAATTTCATCCAAATCCATCCATCCGTTGTAGCGTGAAGAAGCAATAAATATACACACATACATACACACAAACTTTCGCATTTAAGTATAATATTAGTGTGATAATAGCACTTAGGCACATTACATATGACTTACGTAGTTGCTCCCGAAATCAGAATCTCATGATATGTGATATTTACCTGGAAAAGAAAAGATTTCTTTAAAACAAGTTAAATTGGCACACTAGCTATAAACAACCCGAAACACATTTTGCTCGACTTAGGAATTTATTTATTAATTTCATTTTATTACACAAAACAGATTTACAGTAATGGCCGTTCAGTATTTACATGGTCATAGGTAGACTGCCCCAACTCCACAGATATGTGTAAGCAACATGCTTAAACATTTAAAAAAACACGTAAAGTTAAATTAAGTTGTTAAAATTGTACAATATTACATTATAGAAATCAATTGAAATAGTAAGGATGAATAAAAATATGTAAAACAAATACAAATAAAATACTACAAAATAAAATATAAAAAAAAATAAAATGAAAATGGTATAGTTACAAAATTACACGGCATAATTGAACCTAGGACCTTCGTCTGGGCCCTGCATAGCCATTCAGCCAACAAAGCGTTAAAGGAAGTCAATTTAAAAATGTAAAGGCTCCAACACACCACCGACTTATTGTGTCATTGCTCCAATGACCATAATTGCGGGAAGTCCGCGGGACAACCGTTGAACGTTTAAGTGGCCAATTGATCTCCTAGGGTGGTCCTTATTGGCGGGGAATTGTCGCCTAATGAGTCCTGGAGGAAATTGGTTGTGGCTTTTTTTTGAGGGGAGGATCCAATTGATACTGCGTCACAAGTACATCGGTGGAGGATATTTGACTTTATAGAAATTTATTGAACACTCTTAATGAACATGGTTTTGTAAGAGCTTACATACTATTTTAATTTTAAAAGAGTCAAGCATGGCAACATCAATGAATTGTTGATATGTAGTTTTCTAATAAACTGTTTTAACTTTGTTTTGATTGAATGGATGTACGATAGACGATATTTATAGATATGAGAAGAGAATTATATAGATAGAAGATAGAAGAAAAATAAGTTACCTACTAACAAACAACAAACTGCTTTATATGATATAACTTTATAAAACTTTAAAGTTTATACACACCTTTTTAATTGTAAAAATAATTTACGTAGTTAAAGATTTATTATAACAAAATAATTAATTAAGCAAGTCAAATTTATAATTTTCTAAACATTAATGTACATAATTAATGTTCTACTCGTAGTGTAAAATTGTGAAGTTCGTAATTTAGTATTTTTTTCAGTGAGCACAGCAAAATTATCAAAATCAAATAACACTTTATTCGCCAATAACTTCGCCCATTCAGCTACGTCGTTCGTTCTATACATTTGTTGTCGGGGCCCGGGGTTATTACGCACAAGTCTTTGTCAGATGCAAATCAAGTGGGGTCTGTCCTTTCAGGGGTGCTGAAATATGGCCGTAATAAACAGCAATCGGATGCAGTTGGCAACACCTGACGCGCCATGGTCACCCTATTCGGTTTTAGAGTCGGCTGTACTAATGTTGGGGGTTTTTATAGATATAACTTAATTTATGTTATAATTATAGATTTAATGTCCTTTCGAATAAAAAAATAATGATCTGGAGTGGTTTTAATTATTTTGGTATAAAAATAATGTTTTAATTTGCTGTGATTGTTAGCCATGTTAGGTGACAGTTGTTGGAGCAAAACCGTCACCTAAAATGGCTTAGGGGTCACCTAAAACTTAGGGGTCAATGGTGAAAATAGGCATAACTGAGTTCAAGCTTCCCCTACCTATGCTATCTTAAAACAACAACCGAGACCGACGGCTTATCTTGCCTTCCAAACACGCAGGAGCTGGATAGTATTCTGGTCACTCATCCGGTTACCTGGCTATTGTTGCTTAACTTGCGAAGACAACAAACGGGATGGTGCAAGCCACTCCGCGATAAAGCTGCTTCATTGTTTTTGGAAAGAAAATTGTTCAAAAGTATTTTATGGGTAAGCATTTGGCCTTGATCTCGCCTGATGTTAATTGATGATGAGGCTGAAGGTGGAAGCGACCTTCGCCCGGCATCCTCAACTACTGAGGTACTGGTTATATCTCTATCTTATCTCTAGCTGCCGGAACAATGCTACTAACATTGATGACGACATATTTAGATAAAAGTTGGAACTATGCTTTACATCTAATCGGCACTCAATGCAACTAACTGCCAAATCGCTCGAAAGGTCTCTATTACTTTTTTAATTTTGCACGACACGGCACGATGACAAATACGTCCCTTAATCAAACGCCCTGGGCGGAGACGGAAACGAAATTTGAAAATAGCGTTTAATTGGATCGAACTTTTTTTTATTACTCATTCTGCATTATAGCTTGGGGCGGGGTTTCTTTGCTTTTCGCTTTGTGACTCTCGTTATGGATATTTGCTCACGTGCATAGACAATTTGCAATGTTCAATTACGTTTGAGGTTTGTACAAAAAGTTTTTGTTCTGTGTAATCTATGATTTGTTTGTTAATTTGATTTTGGAAATGGAATGAGAAATTGTTTGTTTAATGTTGCTTAATAAGAGGACTTCTAAATATTTCATTAAATAAAAAATATGTATATTAAATGGTGAATATCTACCAGAAATTATATAATATAAATAACATGATCTAAATACATACTGTCTAGCACGTGATATTACTTATTTAAAATAAGCGTAATTAAATGCTGAATAATCAGCGCTAATATAAAAAACTGGTGACCATAGACTAAAAAGCGTTCCGGGTAATTATTAAAGAATTAAGTGGCATCAAACGCGAAATACAGTTAGGTATCTCTTTTAATACAATTGCAACACTGGCAATAAAGATCGGAAGCGGCACTTTAAACGGAGACGATTAATTCAAGAATTTGCATCACAATTGCATTAACAAGTCACAGAGGGCGCCACTGTTGGCGCTTTTGTACAATCAACGACACGAAGAATGGAACACTTTTTATTTAATAAAACTGGGCTTAGATTGTGCTATTTCAAAACGCCCAATCGAGTCTCAGCAGCCTGATTTCGAATCAATCAAAACTATTTTGTGTAAAATAATCACATTCGAATTATTAAAAAAATTTATCCAAAATTCCAGTTCAGTGTTCATACGATCTGGTCCAAGTGGCGAGCAAGAACTGAATGAGCAGTGGGCGGCAGTGGGCTTATGATGATCCCAAATTAGGTTTTTATGTTACATTACCGTTCCACAATAACAATACAATTTTCGCTGTCACGAAAGAGATGTCATTTCCGGTGTTAGAATCACACCCCGGCAAAAAAAGAGAAAAAAAAAAATTGTCATAGGAAACATAGGAAGGACTTTATGTTTATTTTTCAAAGTTTTTTCTAAAGCATCATCAAATGTACTTATCTCTAAGTACAGGCTCACAATTTAGAGTTAAATAAAACATAATATACTGCAATAAGCTTACCAATGTTTCGTGGAATGTTTTCAATTATCTTAGCTGATACTTTCCTGTAGGTATTTGTGTTATATTTGTCCATTCAAAGTCAAAGTCAAAGTCAAATATTTTTATTCAAATAAACTTTAGAAAAGTGCTTTTGAATCGTCCAATTTTTTTTTACCTACTACCCATTCAGGGCGTCTATTTTTTAGCTGTGGAGAAGAATGGGCGCAAGAAACTCCACAGCTTTGATATAATAAACACTATCAAACACATTAAACACTATTAACTGCAAAAAGGTTGTACAGGAAGAACTACAAAAATTGACCTACGACGATACGGAGGTACGTAATTCTTTGTTTTATTATTTCTGTGTGTATTAATTTATTATTATTTTATTTATGTCTTTATATTAGATTGTAATTTAGCGTATAAACTGTTATATTCAATTATGTTTTGATGTATATTAAACTTAGACTAAGCCCACATTCGCCTGAAAAACAGGGTTTACCTAGCTCAGGCAACAGCATTTAATTTATTTTAGATTATTAGTTTAGAGTTCTTTGTAAACAATATATGTGAACGTATTTCAATAAAGATTTTATTATTTATTTAATATTATTATAACCAAATTAATGTTTCTAAAGGGCAAATTCTCCGGTTATAAAATTCGCCATCGATATATTGCTGTCAGTACCAAATAGGGGCGTGCTGTATGTGGAATGTAGACGAAACAATCTCTGAACTCGTCGCCCCTAAACGAATATCCGACGAGTTTGGAACATTCAATTGGGTTTGAAGGTCTTGGTATAATAAAATTGTATTGTCATAAAATTACTAAAGCAGATGTAGTACATTAAATTAGTGCGAGTATAATACGAGCAGTGTTCTTTGCCTATCATCAGCAAATAAACATCCCAAAGGCGATCTCGTATATACAATATGTAATTTTAAAAAAAACGACTTTCCTTTCGAGAGTCGAATAATTTTTTTACAATTTCCATTTTCTGACGTAGGCATGGTATTTATATAGTCATGTTAACATGGGTACGTTTCGGGAATATACACATATTACCAAACACCTTGTATATGGTGCTGTATATGACCATGTTGGTTTTACCATCACGTTAACTTTTTTTAACTATTGATTTAGTTTAGCAATCATTCAATTATTGTTTATAAATAACCAAACCTTTTACCATACTTAACCAACCTTAATATGTAAGTAAGTAAATTGTAGCATATAATATCCCACGGCTGGGCAAAATACTCCAGCATTAAGATTAAGTATATAATCGCTGCATTGATAGGTGCTTGTCAAATGCGGGTTGGTGATCACAAACCCGAGCTATGTATTGAACAATTCGAAATACACTTTGCCTGACCTCCGAATTGAACCAAGGACATCCGGATATCGTTGTCACTCGGTCATCGGGGTATTGTAAGTATTAACACAAATTATGTAACATTATAATAACTGCAAACATAGCATAGTAGTACGCGGCCCCAGCGACAAATTACTCCACCCTACGCAGTTTTTAGCATAAGACCATAGACTTAAAACCACACTCTAACCCCCTTATTCATAAAAACTATTAAGCATTATTTAGTCAATCATTGTTTTGTTTCTTTTTCTCAAATTCAAAATGACGTTTGTGTGACGTTGACAAAACAATATTTAACTAAATAATGCTTAAATAGTTTTTATGAATAAGGGGGTAAGTGCTTAGGTGATATTCGAATTTAAAACAGTTTGCGTTGACGACCGATAACTGCAAGTGCAACTGTGCTGCATCCAGTGTGGAGAGTGCCAGAGCTTTTCACTATTCGATCGAATTACAGTTAGCTACATGTCAGATGGAATGAAATCGGAGCAGTGCCTGCTAGTGACTAAATTGAATGACCAACTTGTCACTAGTTGGCGGTATTGCGATCTCATGTAGTTTGTGGTTTACTCCAACTCTATCGAATATAATTGAATAGAAGTTTGTGTTGCCGATCGTGTCTTTGCTTTCTAATCTTTCTAAATTCGATCGATACCTATAGTTTTGAACGAAATTAACGTTTGCACTACTGACGTTGAGTGAGATACATGTATAGAAGACAATTACATGCGAGAAGGAGATTAATAATTTAGATAAGATAAGATAGATTCACTTTATTGTACACCAAAAAACATTTTGACAAAAATTTACAATAATGTTAGGAGACAGAGTTTTGGCATAACGAAAATACCAAATGCCACAGGAAACGCAGAGCTTCCACTCATCAGAATCCAAGCTACACATACAATAAAACTTTTTTTATTGTCAGGTACGTTTTTTTTGTATTATTAAGTCTGTGGTTTGTGCCACCCTCGTAGCCATAGTCCAGGGTTAACGAATTTAGTTACGAATACCGTATTTGTTTGCGGCTTGTGCAGGAGCAAATGGATGAACACATTGTGATGTTGGTTTTTGCTGAGTTTACACTGTAACTGTGATGAGATAATTTAATTCTTGAATAGAAAACATTAAAAAAACAAGAGTAAGGGTCGCGAAAGCTGCTAACAAGTATTCATAAAAATACATACAGTAGGTATACGTACAGTATACAAATACATCTAATTAATAGTAAAGAGATTTGTAATGTAAAATACAGTACAAAAAAGAGATTATTGTTTATTCTACAATGAGGATGCGCTCGTTTTCTATCTTAGTGATGTTATGACCAAATATGGAAACGCAATTGGAATATTCAAGCACTGATGGTTTGCACCGTGGTGCGAATCGCTGAAGTACGAAAAAGACATTCGCCGTTTCACACCATGGTTCGAAACAGCCAATTCAAAAAGCGTCATTCTGCGATTCACATCGTGGTGCGAACCAGTCGTGGTGTGAATCGATGAAGTACCCGAAAAAGGTCGTGGTAAGATGATGACTTGTCAGACTTGGAATACGCCCTGGCACATACCGAACCCAGTACAATACCCACCCCCACCCGAATCGAACCCGAAAACCTCGTGGTCCAAGACTGGTGATCTAACTTGAAGTGTCGTCATCATCATCATCAGCTCATTTTATGTCCCCACTGCTGGGGCACGAGCCTTCCCTATAGATGGGTAGGGAGAACAGGCCATAAACCACCACGCGGGCCCGCGGATTGGTGGTTGTTAACGACTGCTAATGCCAGAGGCTTTACGTGCCTTTCGAAGCACGGAGGAGATCGAGATGTCATCCATCCGATGACCGGCCTTTGCGAAAGTTGCTTAACCTCAGCACTCTCAGACCGGGCGCGTTAACCACTGCGCCATCGAGTAAGTATCATTGCAAGCATCTAAATTACTTTAATTAATACTATAAAGTGTCTGTCATATTATTATCTATATATATTAATACGTGAAGCAAAAACTTTGTACCCCTTTTTTACGAAAATTGCGCGGACGGAGGAGTATGAAATTTCGCACACTTATAGTTTATATAGAGAAGGTTATCCGAATGTTAATTTTTTTTTTTTATTTTGCATAAAAATACATTAAATCAATAAAACAAACATTACACACACTACCATGTATTTGACACACACACACATATATACTCTTTTCAAAAATTTCAAAAATGCAAGAAGACCGGCCAAAATCTGTCAATGCCAATCCAAACTCACATTCTATCTTTTTTAATTTTTCATTGCTTAGGATACAATCCGTGCAGCCATAAAACAATTACGGTCGAATTTCGACCACTGGGCGACCACTAGTATTTATTATCACACAAATTGCAGTTTGCACTTTCATTTTCAAATAAGAAAACAAAAGACACACAAAATAAGGACACAGAAAGTAATCTTACATACCGCGAGCAAGGCACACATCCCCTTTAGACCCAGATCGCGACGTCTCTCGGACGGAATCTCGACTTAAAATCGCCGGGCTATAGTACCTATTATAAAGAGTCGTCGACTAATATTATGATCATCGTCGATTTTTATTTCGTTATTTCTTCGGAAACCGGCTTCCGGCTCTTTTTTTTAGTTATTTTTCATTAAAAAAACCGGTCTAACACGATCGCCTGAAACAAGGCGCTACAATTGGCGTTAAGGGTCAAATTTGATAGTGGTCGAAGCGCACGATCGTATCAGCTCGTGTGTGATCTCGGAACAGCTCGGAACAGAGCGAGCGCTGCTCTTGCGAGATTTCGTGTCCATGAGAGGTTGACAGCTACCTTGCCTTCTGCAGTTTATATTTTGTGCACAAAATGTGTCAGACATCGTAGCAAAGCCATATGCCGCGTTATGAGATTAGAACCACGAAAGAGCGAACCGACAAATTAGTTTAGCGCTGCAGGGTGCAGTTACACATTCCTAATCATATTACACCAGACATAAGGTACATAATGAAATTAAAGAACGAACTGGTGGAAAACAGAACAATGATTAAGAGAGTTTTAAACAAATTAACAAAGAGTAAAATGCATCCTTTGTCAGCTTTGTTTAAGAGCATGCATGCCATCTATTTAATTTGGTCACCGATGGATAATGTGGTTGCATGGATTCAATTTGCATAAAGAATAACCTTAATAACACTATGTGATAAGATAACTATAAAGCCCTATATCAAGATACAGTAACTATTAAAACTACTACGTAACTTCGTCTAAATAAATAAATGTTCGCTTCGCAACCACTCCATCAAATTCTTGTACAAATTTCGAGACGCCTCAACTATGACATCTCTCATTAACTATTGCCGGTTGTGAACACCTGGCTGCGAAATTAAATACCAGACGTGTTGACGTACACATCGACTAATAACTTCCCCCGGCGTCGTTTGTTATGAAACCACTGCACCCGTTGCAGTTCCAATAAAGCCTTGTCACTCTCGCGGTTTTTGACGCCATCTTGCCGACGCCATCTTAGGTGTCCATGTGACATGAGATTTACGCGCGCTGTTAATTGTGGCGCCTGATTTTGACATCTCATATCGGGAGAATTAAATTGAGAACTGTAGCCGTAGATAGTAAGCGAGAACAATACGGAAACAAGACTGCGTTGTTTAAATCGAAGCTATAGTGATATACCGTCTTTCTATTATATAGCCTAGTATTATTAGTAGTACTAATAATACTAGGCAAAAAAAAAAGAATCGGAAAATTGCATTCATTAAATAAGAAACATTGCATTCCTAGATTTATATAGTTAAAAGTTTTGCTTTTGTCCATATTTAACATTGCTTGATTTTATTTGCATTTTGCATTGGTTGCTTAACATTAAAAAATCTAAGATTTAAAAACATAGTTTGAAACAAAATAAAAAAATCTCCCCTCTGAGGGGAATTTCTTTTCGTCTTGTCTAACAAATATCAAGACTTACGGGAGTCAAATAAAAGAAATTCTTCTACAAAAAGGTCCTTGCACAACAAGGAGTCAGCATATATCAAGTGGTCCTCTCAAATGAAATAGCTGAAGGGACGATTTCTCAGACAGGACTCTCCAAGGGACACTCAAGGAGTACTCCTTAAAGTAATCTTCGCGATTATTAAAATCATATATCTTGGGGTGGAATGCACCCTGATTTTGGGGTCCAAGAGGGTGCATTCTGCTACGAATCCTTGTTTCCTACGGATTGTTTTATGCATAGAGTTCGCGATGTTTATTTATGGAAGAATAATGGCAGTTGCCTGTTTGGTGGCAGGTAATCAAAAGATAGGGGTGGGGGTAACACTATTTTCTGTGTTATATTGTGAATATAAATAAGGCACCTCAATATATCAAATAGCTGGTGAAAATAAATCGACGCACAATGATTTGTACAGTCACGTGCATATTCGTCGTTCGCGCCACTGACTGTCCTAACCGTTTTGGTTATTTTTTGGTACAGATGTCTTACTGACTTATTGGTATAGGCTTTCTTAACGTATTAGTATAGAAAGTCCACAACAGTAAGTTACAGTGCGTGTTTGAAAACTATCAGCTGGTAAACAAAAAAATACCAAAAATGAGAGAAGACGTTGCACGAGCGACGAAATAATATGTTCACATTGTTGATGGCCAAAAAATAAAATTGGTCGTCAATGAAATTTTACGGAATGACAGCTACGAAGCAGGCAGTCGGTATTTAATTGTTGTTAAAGACTAAAATCAGTTGCTAGCCCTTTTTTTTAATGATGAAAAGGAAAAAAAATGACGATCACCGCGGCCTGACGAGCACTGGTGTCGCTACCTTACGTACTCTTCAGTAGTGTAAAATTCAAAATTTAAAATGATTTGTTCAGTTTAGGCTACAAATAGCTCTATGCCGTCGGTTCGTAAGTCTACTCTGGGCGGGGCCTAGTACTAAGAAGAACCGGCAACAAACTCAGCAAGTGTCAAGCTCTTTCTCCCTTACAGCGTCAACAATATTGGAAAATGTCCTATCATAAAAGGATACTTTACATCACAAATAAAAACGCAAAATGTAAAGGACAATCATACATATTAAAAAAAGAGAAAAAAAAAATATAAGTTTCCAAATTTCCATCAGTTACCAGTTAAAATTTTTACAATGTCATACACAGTAGTAATAAAGGTCAAAATTGTCTAAGAAAAAAGCAAAGTTAAACTACTTATCACTACATAGTATAAAACAAAGTCGCTTCCCGCTGTCCCTATGTATGTATGTATGCTTAGATCTTTAAAACTACGCAACCGATTTTGATGCGGTTTTTTTTAATAGATGGAGTGATTCAAGAGAAAGGTTTATGTGTAATAAATACATGCTGCATTGCATGCATAATATAGTAGAGAAACACTGATAACTTAAGAGGTTTCACATTTTTTTGCGCTTACATTGCAAACGCTGGCTGAACCCTACGAGATAGATCAAAATAATGTACTACAGTATTTTACACCTTAAAAAGGTCTACAAAAAAGTCCGCGATGGCATATGTCTATCTCTTAGGGATAACCCACAATAATCATTTTTTATCCTTTACTTTTTACGAGAAATAATGGCTTATTTACGAAGCAATTTTAAGCAATACAGCATTAATCCTTATCCAATTAAGTACCTTAAATAAATTGTGCATTTAATATAGATCAATATGGCCCTTTACAGCATGTAATTTAAATGAATATTTTCGAAGATATTACAGATTTAAAATGCAGGGACATAGCGGTTCGTGTATCAGCATTGCACCCGTGCGAAGCCGGGGCGGGTCGCTAGTAGTTAATAATAATAAAAATAATATAGGGTATGCAAGCGCAGATTTGATTTGAGATTGATGCATTTAGTTATTTTGGTTTTAATCTTCAGATTTTATTCCATAAACAAGCATTAAAATTTGTTTTTTTTTAATAAAGAATTATATATTAAGCTTACATACCTTCTGGGCTCTCATTTGGTGATATAATCCTTCCTCCCGCGCCATTCATTCCTTGCGTCTTTCTTGCCTCTCATTACCATTCATTCGTTCGCTCTTCAGAGAATACGCAAGAATATTGTGTTGCAGACTTATTGTTGGCGATTTTATTATTTGGCATTGTTCTGGTCGAATTGAGATGCTCTCAAGTTGAATTCACAATAAAAACGAATAATGATGTTTTGTGGTGAAATACTTTTACGGTGTTAATTAATTTATTTGAAAAGCTTACAATGAAATATCAATTATCCATTTCAGCTGTAAGAAGTAGTTTGGTAACTACTTAAGTTAACATGATAAAGACATTAATGTATTTATGTTGCCCATAACAATATTATTAATAAACATAGCTGGATAAATTCTCATCAACTACGCGCTAAAATATGATTTTATTCAATAGGTAAATACATATTTCTGGAAATGGATAAAAGTTAATATTAAAAACCAACTTGCATTTATTAATAACTTAACGATTACAATTATGGTTTTATGAATAAAATATTATGTTTTACTTATAAATATTATGTGCTTTACCTTGAGCGAATAATAAGGCATAACTCAAACTAGGCACTCAGAGGGCTCGCAAGCTTTTTAACATGTAGGTAAGTCTCAAATATAAATTACTAGCGACCCGCCCCGACTTCGCACGGGTGCAATGCTGATACACGCAACCGCTATGTCCCTGCATTTTAAATCTGTAATATCTTCGAAAATATTTATTTTAATTACATGCTGTAAAGGGCCATATTAAATGCACAATGTATTTAAGGTACTTAATTGAATAAGGATTAATGCTGTATTGCTAAAAATCGCTTCGTAAATAGGCCATTATTTCTCGTAAAAAGTAATGGATAAAAAAATGATTATTGTAGGTTATCCCTAAGAGATAGACATATACCATCGCGGACTTTTTTGTAGACCTTTTCAAGGTGTACAATACTGTAGTAAATTATTTTGATCTATCTCGTAGAGTTCAGCCAGCGTTTGCAATGTAAGCGCAAAAAATGTGAAACCTCTAAAATTATCAGTGTTTCTCTACTATATTACGTACGTATTTATACATATAAACCTTCCTCTTGAATCACTATATCTATTAAAAAAAAACACATTAAAATCCGTTGCGTAATTTTAAAGATCTAAGCCTACATACATATACCTATAGGGACAGCGGGAAGCGACTTTGTTTTATACTATGTAGTGACTAGCCGACCCGGCGGACTTCGTGCCGCTGCCTGTGATAGTTTCTATGACAATAAAATTAACAAATCGTTAAATAGTTAACGCGTGAAAGCGTATCAAACAAACAAACAAACAAACTCATTTACTTTTTCAATATAAGTATCCTATGTCTTTGATTATACTCTTGAGAACATGTGTTTTGTACACTGTGTTTTGTTCATGAGATCGGCTGAATATTAACGCGTGAAAGCCTATCAATCAACAAACAAAACACACTTTCGCATTACGTCAGCGCTTACGTCAGCGTTCCCGGTAGCATAGCGGTCAGTGCAACCGTCCGGATTGCGGACGACCCAGGTTCGATTCCTGGCTGGGTCGGGTGGGCGTTTAATTTTTCAGTGTATTTTATAAATTTTATAAATATTCACTTTCGCATTTTTAATTTTAGTTAGGATTATACCAATTAAAACCGCAATTGCTATACTACAGGAAGGCAAACAAAGTTCACAATAGCAATACAGGGTTCGTCAACAAACATTAACAAGAACCTCTTAAAAAGCTTAGGATGTATTTACTCTCTTGGTAAAGGCAAGGGGCGAAGGGTCTTTCGTGTCCAGACTAGCGGAATCGAAGGGTGGACCTTTCAGGTGGCATTACCAGCCGCGACACTCACAAAGCAGATTAGGTCGCCGGCACTATTGGCGCGTTTCAGTCCCGTTTTGTGAAGACGGAAAGATTTGCCGAAACCGGAATTGGTTCGGTGGATTATTGGACGACGGCTAAGTACGACTACCTACCTAAGAGGCGTTAAGCTGTTGTGTTGTTTTTTTATTTATTTTATTCCATGTCATGCCAGCTAACAGACTATATGTCCAATACATAGGCAAGTTATACATTATAATAATCAATACACAAAAAATAATTACATTTAGAAAATTAAGTTATATGAAAATTAGGAAATTAAATTAATTAAAAATAAATTACATAAACATATGAAATTCACCTAAAATACCAAATGTCAATAAAAATTCAATTAGCATATATTAAGAAACTGGTGAGTCACTGCCACCAGCCGTCCCAGACCATCCGCAAAAAGATCTAAGTCATTGTATTGAGCGAGCATGTCCCCAATCAGGCTGTGCGCGTATAAACTTGTCTGTACAAGTTTAAAAAAAAACAGACTGTTCACGAGCATACATGGGCCACTTAAAGTATAATAAATAATAAATAAATGTTTCCCACACTCACACCAATTATCTAGCCCCAAGAAAAGCTTCCTTAAGAAACTCGAGAAATGGTAAACTAGACAACGGATAAACATACTTAATATACTTAAATACATAAGTATGTAATGTACATAGGAAGGGTCCGTGGCTTACGCCCCCAGTGGTGGACGCACCCGTGGTCGACGCCCCCGATTCTAATAATTTTATGAATAATATTAAACACTCAGACCCGAAACAATTTAGAAATACAGGTATTTATAAATTGATCCGACCGGGGATCGAACCCGGGACCTCAGAGGTGGCGACACCATGAAAACCGGTGTGCAAGCCACTCGACCAAGGAGGTCGTCAATTATGTCAATTTACAAATAAGTACATGTACACACCTACTTCTTTAAGATATTCAGTAAGTAGTTGGTCAAGAGAAATCGTTGACATAGTATTCTATGCTATGTGCTTGTAGCAGTGTATGCACTGCTACAAGTACAACAGCTACACATGTAAAACTTTAAAAATAAAACACGAAAGCATTTTACAAATCTGAACACAAAGACAGCAAGAGCATTCGCAATGCGCATGCATTTTCCCCGCTGAACTGGGAATGGTAATCAGCGAAATTTATACAACCTCACTTTGAGGTTTCACTTCTGCATTTCTGCGCGTCACAGCAAAGACGCTAGACGCCGTGTATATTTTTCAGTTGTACCTACAGCAGTAATCACAACTGCGCATCCCCTCCCCCCTTGGTACAGCTAGACTGACTACGTCTGATGCGGCTGGAAAATACGACTAATGGCAGCATGAATTTCTAATTTTATGATAGTGAATATAGCATTTATAATCAATGTCAATTACGTGAACTTAGATTTAAGCATAATTAACACAAACTACCCAGTATAAATTGCCGTGTGATGCCGGCTTAGGATAGCATTACCCCTATCTTCCCGTGGGAATCGTAGAAAGCAAAGACAAGGGGAAGCCAGCCTGCCGGAGACGGGCAGCAGCGCCTCCCTCAAACAGTAGGACATACTGCCGATCGCCAACCCGCCTGCCAAGACCGATCCGATCCGAACCCTTCGGAGACTCTGGGAGGGCACGGGGACGCGCACTTTTAAGTGTGCGATGCCGTACCCTCTAGAAATCCTCCGAAGGTGATTCGTTTCAACACGGCTTAAGGTACCCTTTACGTACCTCGCCGCCCCAAAAAACCCCGGTGAAGCTGAAAATGCCCCCTGTGGCAAACAGCAGTCTTTCTCAAAAAAAAAGCCTGCCAAGCGTGGCGATTATGGCAAACCCCCCCAACATTATTATTATTATTATTATTTATTTATTTATTGTGACAAAAACGACATGAAAACATGAGGGCCGATCGTTGTAGCGATCCTTGGGGGAGGCCTATGCCCAGCAGTGGGCGTCATATGGCTGATGTGATGATGAGCCAGTATAGGCATGGGCTATATACAAGGTGTTTGGTGATACCTGTATAATCCCGATTAGGGCAGATAGGCTACAGTGAATAAACCCCCGGAAAATCAGAAACATACCTGAAAAGCACCATATGGCTGAAATATTGAAGTTTTTTTTTATATTAACGTGTGAGCACAGTGCCTTGATCTCACCTGATGTTAAGTGATGATAAGGCCAATGGATGGAAGTGCACTTCACCCGGGATCCCCAACTAGTGAGGCACTGGCTATCTTATCCCTATCTGCCGGAACACAACAATGCTACAAACATTGGTGTTATGGCGACATATTTAGATAAGATGGTGGTAGCTAGCCAACCAAACCGAGTACACAAACATGTACCCCCCGCTGGGAATCGAACCCGGGACTTCTGGGTCTAAACCGGTGGTCTTAGCCACTAAACCACAGAGGCGGTTAAAGCTTTTTGTAACTAAGTGAAATTGCAAAGTTACTACTCTAGATCCAACTGATCAAGTGTTATTGGTCGTCAGCTTTATGGTCCAAACGAAACAGAAGTCAAAACATGTCAGGGTTAATATATATTTTTTTTAATATTATAGAGTTTTTAAATAGAAAAGTAAATCTTCGTAAATATGATTTTGCTTATTACCACGGCTATGTTTCGGGAATATACACATATTACCAAACACCCTGAATTATCAGTCCATGGTGCTACCTATAGCAAAAAAATAATAATAAATGTTTCCCACACTCACACCAATTATCTAGCCCCAAGAAAAGCTTCCTTAAGAAACTCGAGAAATGGTTAGCTAGACAACGGATAAACATACTTAATATATTTAAATACATACTTATTATACATAGGAAACACCCAGACCCGGAACAGTTCAGAAAAACAGGTATTTCTAAATTGATCCGACCGGGGATCGAACCCAGGACCTCGGAGATGGCGACACCATGACAACCGGTGTGCAAGCCACTTGACCAAGGAGGTCGTCAAAGGCTGACCCGTGACCACGGCCGGTGCAACTCGGCCGAAACGTCGGATATCTTGGCATGGCATGACTATGATTCCTATACCTACCTGCGAAGTAGTTTGAAATTATCCTATTATTAAAATTTGATTGAAAAATTATATAAACAAAACAATAACATTTTAAAGTAAAGTGAAATAGTTTTACCCGACTGCATCAGAAGGAGGGTATTCTAATATTTTTCTCTTTTTTTTTGTTCGATTTTTTCATCATACAATAGTGAAGTGTTGGAAATCATCTCAGCGAACCATATTTTCCCGTCAAATGAGCATTGTAATATCTCCGTGTTCGTCACACAGATGTCGCTTTATGAACCCGACGCCTTTGACAATGGATATGCCACCGGGACGCGACTGAATTGATGAGCAAGTATGTTCAGAAGTAATTAAGGAACATCAATGTAAGAAGTAGTGTCATTAATTTGTATTACGATTGGTATGTTTGGTTGGACGAATTTTAGCACCAGTTTGTTTGGTTAAAAGTGACCTTTTTAATTCTACTAAATAATAAAAAACTTATGTAATTCTAGTGGACTCGGCGGACTTCGTACCGCTTTGACAGTTTCCATCAAGTAATTAAAATCTCTTTGGTGTCCATGACAACGAAACAAAGAAATCATTTTGTTTGTCATTTTTAGTATATTTATAGTGTGATTCCCGTGGGAATATCGGGATAAAAACTACCCTATGTGTTAGTCCAGGTTATAAACTATCTGTATGCCGAATTTCATCCAAATCCTTCCATCCGTTGCAGTGTGAAGAAGGAACAAATATACAGACATACACACAAACTTTCGCATTTAAGTCTATTACATATTACTAGTGGCCGCTCGCGGTTTCACCCGCGTGGTTTTCGGTTTCACCCGCGTGGTTCTCGTTCCCGTGGGAATATCTGGATAAAAAGTATCCTATGTGTTATTCCTAGTTATAAACTATCTATATGCCGAATTTCATCCAAATCCATTCAGTAGTTTTTACGTGAAAGAGTAACAAACATCCATACTTACAAACTTTCGCGTTTATAATATTAGTAGGATATTTCCTTATTCCTTATTATATATTATATTACTATATGTAATTTAAGAGCCTCAGTGACCGAGTGGCTTAGCGCTCGGTCTGAGATCCGTTGGTCCTGAGTTCAATTGCTAGGTCGGGCAAAGTGTATTTCGAGTTTTTTCGGAAACGCATAGCTCGGGTTTGTGACCACCAACCCGCATTTGGCAAGCGTGGTGATTAACCCACTACTGATGACTTGATTTCAATCATAGAGACCTTTTTTCAGCAGTAGGATAGCAGCAGGCTATTTAATTACTTTCACCATTAAACGACGAACAAAACTATAACAACTTACTCTGGCAGTCGGAACGAAAAAGTTCCAGTGAACTCTCCAAAGGGTCTCTACCAAAGAACTTCCGCTGTGACACGACTTTTTCATTTACAAGTTCAAAGAGAACCTTCTATAGTATGTGAGAAGCGAACCTCGAAGGTCAAGAAAAGGGAAATTCCCGTAAAAACCATAAGAAAGCTATAGGATCGATAGAGCACCACTTAGCCAAGCGCACAAGCAACTGTGAACTTTAAAATGTTTACTGTAAGGTAGAAAATTGTAGTTTCAAAACAGGTGTAGGTCGTGGCGGAGGCTTGGTGAATACAAATCAGGGTAGGGCGGGAAACATCGCCATATATCAGTCTGAGCTCCGCTTCCCTACAACCTTTCGTAATCAAAGCCTTAAAATATTAACTTTCTCTAATACAGTTGCTGTGCAATTTCATTAAAACGACTTGGGGATCACTAATAAAGACAATTGCTATTTTAAGGGTAAATTAGAATTTTAGTTTATTAAGTTAAAAGGTAAAAACCGGTCGTTGTGGAGATCCTTGGGGGAGGCCTTTGTCCAGCAGTGGACGTCTTTTGGCTGAGATGATGATGATGATGAAGTTAAAAGGTTGGAAACAATGTGTTTTTGTTGCTTTTTCTTTTACCTTTATTTCAATTGTAGAGATGACTTGATTTCAATGATGGAGGCCTTTGCCAAACAGTGGGACAGATATAGGCTGGTTACAATTTTTTTTAGAAGCGACGCAAAAACAAGTTTGTTAAATTAATATTAATCAAAAAGGGTAATATAAGTGTTTAGGAAACCATTAAGATATTTTTTTTACATCGGCACGATTGTTACATTTACCATTTGAAAAGCTACTAGAGCTCAAACAGGCTAAACATTGCATACTTAGCTTATTATAGGTGCTAGAATGCTACTGTATTTTATATCAACATCTAAGTTATATTGTTTATATGTAAAAAAAAACAGTTAACTTTTGTACGTCCCAAGCCAACGATTTAACATCCAAACCATTCGAATATTCAAATCTCAAATTGAGTGCACCGTATCGCATGCAAATGTAGCGCACCCCACCGCTACAACTTCTACGATTGAAACTCAGTTAACTTTTGTTTGTAACCAATCAAATTGCTAACTTTAAACGATTGTAAGTTGTTTTTTTCCACATAGAAATTATTATCTATATATTAATACGTGAAGCAAAAATGTTGTACCCCTTTTTACGAAAATTGCGCGGTCGGAGGAATATGAAATTTCGCACACTTATATTTTATATAGAGAAGAAGTGCAGAATGTTTTTTTTAAATTATGCATAAAAATACATTAAATTAAATAAGCATTTTTGAAAAATGTATAAAACATTTTTCAAAAATTTCAAAAATGGAAGGGGAGCGGCCGAAATCTGTCACTGCCAATCCAAACTCAAATTATATCCTTTTAAATTTTTCATTGCTTAGGATACAATCCGTGCAGCCTTAATAAAATATTTTTTAGTAAACAGCTTTTTATAAAAATTACGGTCGAATTGCGACCACTGGGCGACCACTAGTTATTATTAATACGCTATTAACATATTATAATAACAATCCTGTAAACCTAACTTAAATGCTAATATGCTTCTGTTAGGTATGGGTTCACGTCAGTAGAGGACGTAGCTATGGAGTTTGAAACACAACTTCTCGCATACGTATGTTTTTTGTGAATAAATTCTTTTTAAATTATTTTCTTAAGCTTACGCGTAGACCAAACATTGTATAATCAAACACTTTATTCGGATTTATTAAACTTGTTTTATCCTTTTTCAACCCTTTCTCTTTTTTGCTATGAACGTCTGTTACGTCGTCTTTGTAAGTTTTTGGAAACGTGTCAAGTCTATGGTCATTTGGCTAGTCCGTATGTCTGCAACTCAGCAATTTAAGTTGATTTTGTTAAGGTTAGCTTATTTGTAACAGAAAAGGCCAGTGATCAACTAAAAAATATTTAACTCATAGACGAACAAAATTTATGAACAAATCTTAAAGTAGCACCTAGATATAGGATAGAAGAATAGAATAATTTATACGCTAGGTTAGGTGAGTCGAATTGTAATAAAAAATTATAGAATTGTTGTATTTGGAACTATAATATCTTCCTACATGACTGTTATTTAAAGAGTTTAAAGTCAGACTTAGAAATATGTAGACTTGATTCAATGAAGTACTACTTCGTGATGATGTAATGAAATCTATAAAATTATCGTCATTTATTTATTAAGACTTTTTGCAGACATTTAGCAGTAACAGACGTATGAAGAACATAAACACATCCACACGCGAGCCGTCAAAGCTTTGAAGAAGTTATGCATTCATAATTCATCCAGAGAAGCGCACCCACAAAGACACATTGAAATTTCTTACCCGAGAGCTAATTGCCAACCCTGCTGCTGTAAAATGAAAACGCTACGGATGCACAACCCTGACAAACTTACATTTACCGCTGGGCTATAGTTCATGAACAAAATTGACCTTTATTCCGTGTACCTAAGGTCGACTATTCGGTAAAAGCTTACGATGTTAACGCTGTCTACATTGTACTGTACGTCGTTAGTTATAAGGTTGTAATTCCAGACGGGTTTACATGAAGGTGGCTAAGTAAAGCTTGCAATATGACAAAGATTAGGGGTTGCTCTGTTTAATTTCCATTGGCAAGTGTCAAGGTATGTCTGTGTTTACACGATGTAAACAGTGGCTTAGAGTACCTACTGATGTTATAATTTCAAAAGTATATACTGTAATCATCGTCACCTTCATGTTCTTTAGAATTATGTTAGTACCCTTTAAGTCAGAACACCCACCACACAAGCAACCCAAGTTGGGGTCCTAAGTCTTAAAAGCAGCCTTCAGGTTTTCGGTGCTCGCTAATCAATTTAAACGCCCCGGAGAATCTAGTAAGGTATCGGAACACGCTCGAGTATGCCACGTTCTAGAAACCTTTAGGGTTTAATTGGTCACAACGGCTTGACCAAGTTTCTCACCGTCCACAAACCATGACGCTGCCGCTGTGATTTAAAAAAAAACAACAAAATCATTATTGTTTCACTTCGATTAAAAACGACAAAAAATCTGTAATCCATTATAATAAATCTGTAACAAAACATTCTATTAGATAATAAACAAAAAATAGGATTTAATTATAAAACAGATGGGCATCCAACCACCAAATATTATCTGAGCACATGTTTGTCATTAATCTGGGAAGTTAATTTTAAGTGGCTCACGTACTTAACCATTTGTGTAGGGGGCCATTATGAATTACCTATTATTATCTTAATGGAAACTACGCCCCGTGAATAGTTATAAAATTTTATAGGCATCTCTAAATAATAGCGCTGTACAGATTAGAACTTCGTTTTTTTAATAATTTATAGGATATTAGTTTGTTTCCTGACAAGAAAAGACTGGTCTGCACGACGACAGAACCAGCAATAATTACCTAATTATTACGGATATCACAAATGGTACGCCTAGGATATCTATCCTATGGCGGTAGCCAAAGTAACATTATGAAAACGATAGCGAAGTTCGAAAAGAATAAAATGTATGGGATTGACATAAGATTGACCACGTGATTTAGAGCGCTTAAGTCAATCCCATACATTTTATTCTTTTCGAACTTCGCTATCGTTTTCATAATGTTACTTTGGCTAAGCCTACTGGGCGTACCATATTTTGTGATATCCAACGTCGAGTCGCACCTGCCGTGGTCATGGGCTGACTGATTGCTGCACTGCAGCTATACTAAAACGTTCGCGTTCAACTCCGTTTGAACATTTGAATTAAAATGTTTAGAAAAAACGTAGCAAAATGAAATATAGATTTTTTTTTGTAATCTTCACATGTTTTCGTAATTATTTTGTAATGCTGTGTATGTGTATAACGCTTTTGAGATGCGTTTCTGATCACATCTTTGTTTTTCTATTATTGTTAAGTTTAGTTTGGATATATTCTGTTGCCTTAAAGGAAACAAATATAAGTATAAAGGCATTATACATTTCAATATCCGACTAAAAATAAAAAGGGGAACTTTAATGTTTTAAAGTATTCTTATGACTTAATACTAACATACAATAGAGAATTACATAATTAAACGAACTTACCTGAAGTGAAGTTCTATTGTAATTATACGAGATGCTTAGTCCGAGATCTTCTATTTCACTTTGTAGTTCCACAATCTTGCATTGTGCGTGCCGCGAATATTTAGAGAATCCAAAGCCGAAAAAGGGCTACTTACTGGCAACACTATATCTGTGAACTCATTCTTTTCAGAGCATTAGTATAAAAAGGATTATGATTTCCAACTTGACTTCTAGGGACATTGTGATCTATGATTACATTAAGGGCGGGTGGGAGATTGATATCTCGGACTAAGCATCTCGTATAATTACAATAGAACTTCACTTCAGGTAAGTTCGTTTAATTATGTAATTATACTCAAGCTTAGTCCGAGATCTTCTATTTCACTTTGTAGATGTTTAGAGAATTGTTGGAAATCATAACTTAGTACAGCAGTAACTAATTAATAATAAGATACAGAATTAAGGACATAAGAAAATTTTAATGTGACTTATTTGACAATCAAGAAAGGCACTTAAATCTAAGTATTTGACATTTTTGGCATGCTCTTACAAATAATTAACAGAATCATATAAATTAAGATGCAAGTATTAATTACTTACTTAATATTAGCGTTACATATAGCCTTTGCAAATGTGTAGCTATTGCTATCCGTATTTAAGGGTCTGTTATAATGATTAGCAAAAACTCTAGACCCTGTAGACCAACCAGCAGATTTAAAAATGGAATCTAATGTTACGCCTTCTCTACACGCCATAGATGTAGACGCATGGCGCGTGGAGTGAGGGGTAAATTTTTTAACATCTATACCACACTCCGTCATTACTTGCCTTATCCAGCGACTAATTGTCTGGTTACTGGCACAGGTATGAGGTTTTTTATAACAAATTAATAGTTTATCCGTGTTATTAGCATCAACTTTTCTGAGTGGTTTAGTCTGGTCAATATAATTTCGCAGTACGGTTACAGGACATATTTCTGGTTTCATATCGAATAAAGGTAGTTTTATTACGACCTGATTCTTACAGGGAGTAGTTGTTTTTAAAATATCAGTAATAATAATCCTGACACCAGTTTCATTGAATTCTATGTTATTGAGTCTGATAACTGACAATGTTTGTATACGTTGGGCAGTTGTGAGAGTTAACAATATTACCAATTTTTTTGTAAGTTTTTCTAAGCTAAGGCTACTGTTTGGTGACCAAGTTTCAATATGATTTAAGACAACAGAAGGATCCCATGTGTCGTTATACTTAGGTCTGCAAGGTTTCATCTTGAAAACCCCCTTAAAAAATCGTTTGATTTGTATATCTGACCCCAAACTTGCGTCTATGATTAGAGACAATGCTGAACGACATGTGTTGAGAGTTGTGTAAGAAGCACCCTGTGATAACATTTCTGTGAGAAATTTTAAAATTCTTGGAATTGACAACTCATATAGATTTTCTCCATTACAAAACAGCCACCATCTTTTAAGAGCTGTTGTATATTGCTTAATAGTGTTTTGCGATAAGGATGCTAACATTACTTCTATTGTTTCAGTAGGGGGTTAGTTTTCTCTGGAATGCTTCCCTGATAATATGCAGGCTCCCAGGGAAAGACTGTTGTGCAGGGGATGAAGTGTTCTGAAAGGTGATAATAATAAATCTTTCGAGGGTTTAAACTGTAGTACTTGCGTAATTGCTAATTCACTAATATACGGGTACCAGGGTTGCGACGGCCATAAAGGGAAAACTAAAATACCTATTGCCTTATCACAAATTATTTTTTGTATACATTTAGAAATCAATGAAAATGGTGGAAATGCATAAAATAAATTAAAAGTTGACCAGTCAACTGTAAAAGCATCAATATTTTCTGCATGCGGATCTCTATGCCAAGATATGTATCTTTGGCATTTTTTATTTGCTCTGGTTGCAAACAGGTCTATGTCAGGCTCTCCGAGTGACTTTGTAATGTTTATGAAAACTGTGTCACACAATTCCCATTCAGAATCTATATTTTTAATTCTAGATTCTCGGTCAGCTTCTTTATTTTCTTTTGACTTAATATAAGAGGCAAATAACCATATTTTACGAACCTCACACCACTGCCATATAGTTCTAGCCAGAGAATTAAGCCTATCAAATTGAATTCCTCCCATTCTATTTATATATGCAATTGCTGTGGTGTTATCAATTCTTAATAATATCTGACAAGAATGCATGTTTTTGGCAAAACATTGCAACCCCAGGAAAGCAGCTAAAAGCTCTAAATAATTTATGTGATTTTCTTTATCTTTTGAAGTCCAAAACCCATTTGCAATGGTATCATTATAGTATGCCCCCCAGCCTGTACCTGATGCATCTGAATATATTTCCAAGTCAAATTTGAATTGTCTTATAAAATTTTTTGATTTTTTAATTTGGGTCTCCCACCATTTTAAATCAGCTTTACAACTGTCATTAACATTCATAATTGTATCAAAATTATTGTTTGCTTTACATAACGCTTGATATTTTTGTTGCTCAAATGTTTTAGTATATAAAAAACCATAAGACACGGCTGGAGAGCATGCTACAAGGGTACCAATAAGTTGTGCAAATTCCCTTATTGTACATTGCTCCATTCTTAAATATTTCTTAATTAAATTAGAAATATTTACCCTTTTCTTAGAAGTGACTGATAATGACATGTTTTTTGTATTTACTATAAATCCTAAAAATTCAGCAACATTAGACGGAATTATATTACTTTTTTCTTTGTTTATAACAAAGCCTAGACATTCTAGTAACCTCAAGGTCATCTGGCAGTTCTCTAGACACTCCTGATAAGTTCTACCAATACAAATAATGTCATCAAGATATGACACTGATTTGTAACCTTTGCTTCGTAGAAAATTAATGACCGGTTTGAGTAGCTTTGTAAATGTGAAAGGAGCCGTACAAAGGCCAAATGGCATACAAGTAAACTCATACATTATATTCTGAAACCAAAACCTAAGATATTTTTTATCTTCACCTAGAGGGATCAAGAAATATGATTCTTTTAAATCTATAGTGCACATAAAATTGTTTTTTGAAATCAATTTACAAAGTGTTCTCATGTCTTCAATTTTAAAATGTTCTGGTGTGATGAATTTATTTAAACATTTTAAATTTAAAATAAATCTTGGTTCCCCATTTGGTTTTGGTACTGTAAATATCTTTGAAAAATATTGCCCTATAACAGGCATACATTTTTTAATTACTCCAAGTTGCAACAGTCTATTAATTTCTTTCAACAATAATAAAGTTTCTGTGTCAGAGAAATTAGGGGTGTTTTGTTTTAATATTGTGCCAGCAGATTTCTTTATAGCTGTGGCAGCCTTAACATTGTCGTTAAATTTCTCCCCAAATAGGTACTCATCCCTTTTTTGATTTTCGACTGTCTTACCGATATTCTTATCTAGGTTTGGAATAATTAATTTCTTTCTGGTGACAGTGTCTTGATAATGGAGGTCCATCAGTAACCGTGTGACATCACTGATTGTTGATATTAGTTTAATTTTATCAACGTCATCTTTTATTAGTCTATCTGTAGTAGACAGCAAGGCTGCTATTGCCACACCCATCTGTTGTTGACGCTCTTCCACTCTCTTGTCTCGGGCCTTCATGGTGTCATTTAAGAGGCCCTCCAACTCTTTATTTAGCCTAGGTGCGTCTAAAAGTTTAGTGTTGGAGGGTATTAAGTACTTCTTGGTAAGTTCCTCCTTTAGGTCCAGTTTTAAACCTTGGGTAATAATACCTTCGACCCTTTTAACCAGCTCGGTATGAATGTCCGGCCCATATTCTTTTTCAGTTGAAGTAGTTTGACCAAGTGCCTTGATAATGGAATCATCCAAAATTTCTTTTGAATTTTCTACACATTCAGCACCTATAACAACATGTTTGCTATAGTTACATTATACCTATACATTCAGCTACCAGCTGTTTTGTCATTAGATACCTTACGGCTACCAGCCGTATGTAAATTTGTACTCCAAGGAGTATAACTGCAAGTTGCACACAATATAGGTATAGACTACAGCCACACCGTGACTGTTTTAGCAAAGAAAACCTTTCTTTACTACTTACATTAGTATTTGACAAGAGACAATGCAATACAATAATAGTTCACTTAACGCTTCAAGCAACAATCGAGAACAACGTTACATTACATTATAAACTCGGCGGGACATTCCCGCGATGATCTCACTCCACCGGAGTGCTTGTAATGATACGTACCACGTATCATAAAAACACAGGAACGATCAAAAGTTAGGTTATTTTTTAAGAATAAACTTGCCTGTGACCTCTGCGTCCAAAATTTCTACGTTTTCTACATTTTCTACATCACATTCCTCGGATATTAAAAATGTTGGTGTCAGTGTCGGCGTCGGTGATCGTGAAGATACCGGCGGCGATGAAGTCCGACTGCGACTTCCTCCTTGTCTGTCTTTTAACTTTCTTTTCAGACGTTTTATTTTCCGTTTATATTTTTCTTCTTTACTTTCACGTTTCCTTTTTGGCATTTTAATACTTTTAAACTTAAAAATACTTGAAAAAACACAATGAGAAAATTTTTTGACAGGTACGCACAGCGCGAAAAAAGTGAATGAGTTCACAGATATAGTGTTGCCAGTAAGTAGCCCTTTTTCGGCTTTGGATTCTCTAAATATTCGCGGCACGCACAATGCAAGATTGTGGAACTACAAAGTGAAATAGAAGATCTCGGACTAAGCTTGAGTATAATTGATTATTCTTCTATACCTACATAATTTACATATTAATTAAGTATGTGTTTCCGATTACACTCCGTACAAGGCTAAATTAGACTCAATAAAAAGGCGCTTACAGTTACTCCCAAATTATTTCCACCCAAAAAATGACAAAGCACATCTTCGGACTCGTCAGGTTTCAAATAAAACAGACAATTACTGAAGATCGAGGGCGTCCGTCATTACGCGGCGTGTCGAGTTTCGAGTTTCAGTGACATCTAAATTTTATGGGCGCTTCGTTATGTGACACTAAAAAAACACCTAAACCGAGAACGAATTAGGAGTGAAGTGGGGGAAAAAAAACAACTCGTTTCAACTCTCTATTGTTTTGTATTAAAATACGACTGGCGTGGATTTTAAACAAAAGTTTTCATAGATAACAGGCATGTTTCGGACTGTTCGAATAACTCTGTTGTCATTGCCGTAAAGCTTTAGGATTGTGTTTTATCAGTCACATGGTATGATATGGGTTTAATATCACCAAATACTTACACATTAAAATGATATGAATGCATAAAACTGTGCTTCTAGTGCCGTCTGTTAATTTAACTATTTCAAAATCAATAAAAAATAAAGTTGAAACATTAACTATGATAGGTTTATATATAATACTGGTTGCCCAGTGGTCGAAATTCGACCGTTATTTTATTAAGGCTGCACTGGTTGTATCATAAGATTCATAAGCAATGAAAAATTAAAAAAAATAGAATGTGAGTTTGGATTGGCATTGACAGATTTCGACTGCTCGGCGCTCCTCTTCCATTTTTGAAATTTTTGAAAAGAGTATATATGTGTGTGTGTCAAATACATGGTAGTGTGTGTAATGTTTGTTTTATTGATTTAATGTATATTTTATGTATAATTTAAAAAAAAATATTAATATTCTGTACTCCTTCTCTATATAAACTATAAGTGTGCGACATTTCATACTCCTCCGTCCGTGCAATTTTCGTAAAAAGGGGTACAAAGTTTTTGCTTTGCTTGCTGACCACGGCCGGTACATCTCGACTGAAACGTCGAGTATTATAAGGTATGCCTATGGTAGTCTACGTTACATTTAGCTTTACACCCCGTTACACGATATACAACGTTAGTCGGAACGGGGGTACCAAGCCGAAAGGAGGGTAAAGTATACATGATAGTGAATAACTCTTTTTTTTAACTTTTTTTTAAACTTTTTTTTATTTTTTTATTTTTATTACATTTGATTGGCCTTTATAAATTTAGTAGGCTACGGTTTTGACGTAGGTTCTCAGCAAATAGGTTTACCTCTAATGTCAATGTATGGGCATTGTAAAGAGTCTAGTTTTCTCTCCATAATTGGACTAATGTATGCAATAGGTAATATTAACTTTTAATTTGGTTTTTTTTTGTGACCGCCAGGGCTACCACAGCGTAATTTCTTTTGAAATCTTAAAAAAGGAATTTCCATTTTTTAGGAAAAGTTCTTAGACAAAAGTTATTCCTAATCACGTATACTTTACCTTTTCGGCTTAGTACCCCCGTTCCAACTAACGTTGTATACAAAGGAATGTAAAAGTTCAAAAGTGTATAGATATCTAAGTAACTAACAGTACCTACGTTTTTCTTCTGCTTCAATTGCTACAGTTCTGTACTTACGCCCTTGGTATTGGGTTCCGTCACCCTGCCGCCGCGAGGGGGCTGAGGGGGTAAATATCGGATATCTTATTATTTTTACTCGGGCGCTCCTCAGCTAGACAGCTGCTTCAATATTTTATTAAACTGTACTCAGCGATGGAAGTACTTGACTATGGGAATTCAGGCTTAAAAGTATCGTGTTACCTTTCAAATTATTTACTGACTATGTGTTGTATGAGAAAACAGTGGATGCTTCGAGTAAATGGAAAGTGAAGCGTAAGTAGCAGCCAGGGTAGTATTGGCGCATGGCTTATTCTTTGTGTATCTCTATGGTAAGATTTAAGCTAAGTAATGGCAAATACATTGATAGGCTAGTATTTATTTGCAACGCTTATCAGTTAATAACATAAGAACTTATTATTTGCGTATTTTTAAGGGACTTCTACTTAAGCTCAGTAATAGCAAAGTTTTTATTTTATTTTTTTATAATTCGATAGGCTTGCATTAGACTACTATCTGGGGGACATAAAAGTGAGCCGATGATGATGCCAGACTGAGGCAACGAGTTTCACAGCTTTGTACGTAAGAAAAACGTGGACGCAAAACGCTTCGTACGCATTTAGGTGGAATCTCTCCCGTTAATTTATTTATGGGCAGATGTATTTATTTATTTTTTAACAACGTTTATTAGATCATAAAATTAAGAGCATTCGGGTGATAATTAATCTATTTTTGCCATAATGGTTTAGATTTACAATTGGACCCGTTAGGTGGCGCTGCTTTAAGGGTCCATCATGGGACACGGGTGTTCTTAAGCGGACGAATGATTTGTTTGTTTTGTTGTCATGGAAACTGTCAACGTTTTGTTTGTTTTATTGTCATGGAAACTGTCAAAGCGGAACGAAGTCCGCCGGTCAGCTAGTATGATATAAATCTACAAAAACGCTGAAAATATATTTTGTTTATTTTTGACGGTTTTTAGTCGTTCGATGGAAAACGACCACTTCTCATCTTCAACTGTCGCCAGTAATCCAATGCTGTGCTCATTAATTAGTCAATAATGCAGATGTATTAGAGTGATCCAGCGCATCTATAAATTATTCGTGCTTACAGGTCTCCCACACATCCGTTCCGAGTAACAAGTAGAACGCAAGTGACGTATGCATGATTAACTTAAATGGGAGTATTCAGAGACAATGCATTCCCTGACTCGGATACTATTTATCGGACTTCACTGGTACCTTGTCGCAAGTGGCTCCACCTAGTGGAAACTAATGTATCTTCCTTTTAACAATTGAAACTCGAATTATTTAAATAAATATTGTATCCCTCTTCATGCTACTTTTATCTACCAGCTTGAGCTTGAAATTCGGTTGTAGGACATAAAATTCTAATTTCTAATATCAAAGTTAATTTTTTTTATTCAAATAAACTTACGAAAAGTGCTTTTGAATCGTCGATACATTTTTTACATAGTACCCTTTCAGGACGTCTATTTTTTAGCTGTGGAGAAGAATGGGCGCAAGAAACTCCACAGCTTTAATAAAAGTAACGACATTTACAAAAAAAAAAAAAAAATATGTCGTTACCAAATCGCTTACAAAAATACACTGTCAATCGGTTAATTCCACCGCACTGATATCTACCTGATTGGGCAAACTTTTTTATTGTGTCACTTGTACATGGAATGGACCATGGATGATTCGATTGTATTGAAACACTTAAATTACAAAACTTAAATCATAAAAAATACGCAAACATTTTTGCAAATTAAAAAAAAATCTGAGTAAGTATTTTTATATTATCACGCACGCACGCACCTTAAAGAATTCAAAAGGAAAACCCCCTCCAACCAATGATAATCATTTTAATCCAACACACAAATAGCTCGGTTTTACGAGATCCTGCGTACATGACGCGTTGTTATGATAGCGCCCTACCCCAGCCGGGTACCGAACCCAGCTCTCGCCGGTGGTATCTTTACGATGCAACTCCCTGCACCGTTTATTATTTATAAGTTTTACGAGCGGGGCCTGGGATACACTCGGATTAGGTCGGGATCTGAAGTTCATGGGTGAAGATAAATATCGTAGGGCAAAGGTAGAAAAGTGTGGATCTATCCAGTGGACTCCTTTTTTGTATAACATTTTTTTGGGGGCTTTTAACTCAACTAGTACTAAACGTAATAAATACCATTAGTGGGTCGCCCGCAAAACTTCGCGTTTATTCAACAGATTTTTTAGGAATTTCGAAACCTACGACAGGTTTCTTTATTTTTCTGCACATCTACGGCTGGAGCTCTTCAAAATGAGACCATAACCTTTTTTTATGCTGCAGCTATCGTCCCATAATCACTGGGACAAAAATCGGTTTACGCTATTAATATACAACGTTATTTTTAGTTTATACTGTTTGTTTAGATTCAGTAATAGAATCTATTTCAATATTTTTTATACCATGTTACATTTTCACCAAATAATATTTACAAAATCTCAAATAAAGTACACCTTCGTGAGTTTTCAAGATATTATTTTAAATCTTTTTGTACTGATTCTTTAAATGAAAATATTTGACCCGTGTTTCGATTTTCGTATAAACTAAAAATAAGGTTGTATATATACATATATTGCTATTGTCTTTAGCGCGTATTTTTTAAGTCAATTTTTTTTACAATAATTTGGATGTCCTCTTTTTTAATGAAGTAGCGTTTCCATAAAATGAAGTAACAGTACGTTGAGAAGAAGTTACCTCTTTAAATAATAATCATTTAAAATTGTTAACTTACTATATCAGAAGCGATGCAACACTTGAAAATAGGAACATGAGGTAGGGTAGGACCCAAACCCATGTCGCGACGTATCGCAATCATCATCATCATCATCATTTAGTGCCATCTTCATACCGAAGTTTGGAGATCAGTATACAAAATTTTCCAAGTAACTTTTACTTATATTATCATTCGTATTTTTTTACGAAAATCTATTCATTTTAAAATGTTTCAATATAACTACCTAAGGTCTGAAAAAACCATGGATGATTCGATGTATTGAAACACTTAAATTCTAAAACTTAAATCATAAAAAAGAACGTGTAAAGAAGAAGTGTGCCCAGCTGTGGGAAGTTATATTATGTAACGAGTAAAAATTGAATCAATCAATGAAACTAAAAAGCTTATACCACACCACAGCAATACAATAGCACAGTATAACGAATTACAATTCTTTTTACTGTGACAATAGCTTACAAAAATAATGTGTGTTATGGGAGTTATAAATTCAAAATGAATTTGAATTTGGAACAATAGCCTACCATCAACTAACCGATTGCCACATGAGCGTAACCGCAATCCGATTTGATATCAGAAGCGATGAATCGATTCACCAGCATTATGAATATTGATGACGCGTCGAGTGTTTACCGGCGCACGTGCTCGCTGGTTCGTAATCGATACCTTCTCGATAGTATCGATTATGCTTTGTTATCTGTGGTGTGCTCGGATTTCACTTCGTAATTCTTGTACATAATTCAGGTAAAAAAATCATTAAAACTCAGTAGTTTTAATGATTTTTTTACCTGAATTGAATCATAAACTGTCGAGCGCACTAAAGACGATTATTTGTTTTTTATTTTTATACTATTATCTGAATCAACTGATAATATAAAAGCACAACATAAATTCAGTCAAATTCAGTCCAATATACATAAATGGATGATAACTTCAAAACTGACTGACTTTCATAAAAACTTTCACCCCCTATTTGACCCCCTTAGGGTGTGATTCCCGTAATATCCTTTCTTAGTGGCTGGTCACGTCACTCAATTAACATACAGTCCAGATTTTATCTAATTAGCTTCAGCGGTTTAGGCTCGGCGATGATGAGTCAGTCAGTTAAGACAAGTCATTATTATGTATATAGATTATCCGTGATCAATGATCATGGCGCATGCATATTGTGCCCTAATATTAAGATACAAATTAAAGTTAGCAAAAAAAATGGCTGTCGTCAATTTTATTCCGTTCATAGTTTATTAACTCTAAGGCATAAGACCTTGTTTAAATATTTTAACGTAATGAAGCATTAGTAGTCACTACGCATATCTTAAATTTGTTATTTAGGCTTGTTGTCTTTAGATTTAATGCCATCATAAAACAACAAAATAAAAACAGCCTTCAATGTCATTTTGCATCTCACATTTGTATATATATATCGATTCTGTGCATGCAACACATACCAATAGACAAGGGGCGAGCCCTCCCCGAGAATAAAACCCGGGCCTACCGCACTAGCGCGTGACCTGCCTCCCAATGACATGTTGTCTGCTGGCTCACGGGTTGAGTACCTACCTATATACTCGGTGTCAGTTGCACAACTTTCTAGGGCCCTACACGTACGGTACCAGTTGATTTCTTTTTAAATGCACTTGGCCATTATTAAAAATTGTTTGTATTCGAATATCGAATGAAAACTTTTTAAATTTACACAACAGGCTGCCAAGTGCGAGTTACATTCAGCATTCGAACACGATTATGTTAACGAGAATTTGACTGGCAAGAACTCTGCCATATCAAATTATTTTAGTTTTCGCTAACGTGATCGAACGTCGAATGAAACTTTCATTAGGCATCCTGTACATATCCGTTTCGCAAAGTATTCGGACTAATGTAATTAAAAGGTATAAATAAGGATAATAACTAATATTTGACATAATAATAGACTATAGAATTTATTGTTCATTTAAATAAAATAAAAAATTTGACAAAATTCCGAGATGATTTACGAGATTTTTTTTGCGGGAGAGTAAAGAGAGGCGTCAGCAATTTTGTTTTGTTTTAAAATTAGGGTTTTCCTGGATATCTATTATTGTGTTACCATTATTGGTAGATTATGGCAGAACTTTAAGTCCGTTAAACCTAGAAAAACTAAAAAAAACCTCCCAATATTTTCAATTTTCAATGAAAAATTGTGAAAAATAACTGCGAAAACATTGCACAGACGCAAAAGTAAACAGTTGCGATGGTTTAGGACCGCAATAATCGGCTTATCTCGCCTCGGGGAATGTTTTGACGAATCGAATTCGTTTCTCCTCTGTTGCTAAAGAACTTAATAAAAACATGTCAGGGGTGACCGGCTGGTAATGGCTGGGTTCTGTGGTAGAGAAGAAGTTAAAATTTTTATGTTTTACCAACTATGTTTAATAAGTTACAGAAGTGTTTGACTGTTGTTTATAATTTACTATTTACAATCAGACGCGAAGGTATTTTTGAAGTGAAAACTTCTTTAGCGGCGTTGTACACTTTTTTTGTAATGGGTAAAAAATGTTAAATTCGCGTCAGGACACGTGACTCGCGTCAAGCGTCAGGACACGTGACCTGATCGAAAATTAATAAGACGAATGGAGAGTAGACAGCCGACACGGCGTAGGAGAGGAAGTATCCCCCTCTCTTTCTACGGCGCGGCGAAAATGTATGCCTGCTGTTTCGTTTAGGCGGCGCAGGGCGCTTGCGCGAATAAATTGTCATGTTTGTGTACGATAGCGCAATAAATAAATATTGTATTCTACCACATAAATGATAGTACTTTTATACTGATAATTAAAGCAATTCGTGCAAAATTATTCCCTAACTACCAAAATATCAAAAATGCACAACGTTAATATTCAAGTTTTCACTTCTGCCGGCACTCCCGGAGTGGAACCCGTCGTTTTTTTTTCCATTTATAGACAAACACACGCATTATTAGTAAATCTCGCAATATTTTAGTATTCAGTAAAGCTGGCAAGAATTTCAGAGAGGGTAGCTGATCATAATTTTACTCGTAATGTTACAAAACAATAAGTATAACGTTGTATTATTGACACTTATCGTCCATACTAATAAAACTTGCTACATAGGTACATGTTATATAACATATTTTGTCTTATATTCTGGGTGCACCCTCAGGCAACAACATTTTATAAAAAAAAACTATAACTACATTTTAATAATTATGAACCTTTTTGTTAATATATTTAATATACAAAATGTGCCGACTCTATCAGCGCCAAAGAGTACAATAAAATTATTATCAATATACATCTCCAAAAATGTTGCCAGTGTAAAATATATAAAAATATAAGAATCGAAAATAATAATATATAAAGTACAGGTCGGTAATGGCGGCATGTGCCTGGCGAACTGTCGCGATCCAAATGGAGCCGGTGTCAATCACACAACCGTGGTGGAAGATATTATCTTTATAATTTTTTTATTTTGTTTTGTATGCGGAACCCTGACTCGCGTGTGCCGCCACCAGATGCGGCCGCTCCCACCACGGTTGTGATTGACACCGGCTCCATTTGGATCGCCACGGTTCGCCAGGCACATGCCGCCATTACCGACCTGCACTCTAAATATTATTATTTTCGATTCTTTTTTATTTTTTATTCTCGTTTACTTAGTAGATATACGGTCAACGACGAAAGCAGCCGAGTAACGGAATATCATGTTATAATAACTTTATTAGAGCTTGGGAAGCGTCTGCCATGTTATGTTACATTCTTTAGTGGCTTTGGCTTTGTTTATTTAGTAAAAGGTTTTATGGTATGGTAGTACCAAAGAATTTTTCACGGGTTCTCTTCGAAAATAACACGTGACTTGAAATTTCACCCAATGCGACAGTTCCAGCACTAACAATTGAACAAAGACGTTCCAATTTCAAATTTAAATTTGGAGCGCGGCGTCTGCCGCACAGATTCGCAACTCGATACCAACTACTCAGTTAGGTAATTAAGCAAGTTCGGGTTCGATTGGCGAATTTACGATTCCGTAATCGAGCCGGCGTCATTCGATGGCGATAAGCGATTGCGATTGGTCGATGGGGCGTAACTTCGCAATACGAACTTCGGGATTTACCGTCAGAAGACCGTTATGGATTTGACCCAATTTGGTAGGGTCCGTACCGATCGGAATTGGATTTTTTCGGTTATTTGCACCGTCTATGGACGTAAGGTGTTCCGGTGATTGATATTAGGCGTTGAATACTTCGTTTTCTGCAATAATCTTCTGTTTTATAGATGCAAATTGTTTTGTAACTCTCTAAAGCTATTCGTTGTCGCAATAGGACAAACATAAAAAACGATGCTTAAATAGAGTCACCAGCCTTCCGTAATAAATTACCGCAATTTTACGGTTAAAACCAAAGTTATGGTTCTCAAAGTTTCAATGTCATCAAAAGTTTAATAGTTAAATATAAGTTGAGAGTCAATCAATTTAATCAAGCGGATTTACGTTCAAAGTTAAACAAATTCAACGAATCATTTACAGATTGGATTAAAGATGGAAGAGCGAAATAAACAAAAACGCAAAGAGGATTGCGCATAAAGAATGATCGGCAATTAAATCGACGTTGTTCCGCGATTTTAATGGCTCATTATTGGTTCATCCTGTAACAGGCGATATCGATAAAACATCGATACGAAATTCCGAAATTGAAATGGCTCTATTTACGAATTGAATATGGTGTCGAGTTGTCGATAGACTTTAATCGATTGTACTCTAACATTAGCACACTATGTGGTACACTGCTATATGTGGAGGTTTTTATTAGCTTGAGATGCTACTTAGTTGTACAATTACCAATGTTGGCTGTAAAGTTTACAGTTAGGTACAGTGTAAACCTTCCTATGACTAAAATAAAATAAAAACAAAGTTTATATGTATTTTTGTAATCATAAATTTCCTGCATTGGAAAACAATGATTGATAAACCATACTTCATACAGAGACCACCGCCAATGTAGATAAACAACTAAGCGTGCTATTAACTAAAATTGATCACCTATTCCTAACTTAGCTTTGACAAAATGGCTTAGCTTTTACAATCTGACTAAGACTACAGAGCCACTAAGCTCTTAATTTAATAATTAAAATAATGTTCTGTATACTAAAGAATAGTATTTGACAATCTGTGTTCCGGCAACTAATTAATACCTTAATTGCTATGCCCTTGCAGGGCGTCACATATATGACATAACATTTTTTAAGACCAAAGTACTTGTACTGTGTAACTTTTGTGACATGCAATAAAGATTCTGATTCTGATTCTGAAGCTTTGCAGTAGGTGAATATGAGCTGATGATGATGACGGGATAATAAGCATTCTAGGCGTCTCTAGTACGCCTAGAATGCTTATTATCCCGTCTCTAGAAAGCGCGAACCGATATTACGAAAGGATCTATAGCTGTGATTAAGCTAGAGAAGCCAGTGCCTCAGTGATTGAGGATTCCGGATGAAGTTGCGCTTCCACCTTCGGCCATATCTTCACTTAACATTCAGGTAAGATGCAGGCTAGGTGCTTACCGTAACACACACTTTAAAAAAACTAGGTAATTTGCATATTATAACTATCTATCGATTATCGAATATGGCAACACTAGTTGGACTATAATAACCTTCATTTGCAAGAATACGAAAGTCAGCAATGCTGCTTATTACGAAGCTCGTTTCTCGCGGCTGGACGTTAACGAACCTAATATATTCGCTCCACTGTCTATTTGTAGAAAGCTATATTTTAATTGGTCGCTTCGCCGCAGTTTTTAAGGTGAAGCTGTACTATGGAATCGGAACATCGACATCTCTCACTGGCAGCTTTTATTTCGATTCCGCGTATACCACCTTTCATCTTTCTTTGAGTAGCTATTGAATTTATTGTTCTGTGTTATAGTGTGAGTGCAATATGCGCAATAAAGTGTTTTATCTATCTATCAATTGCAGTGTAGGGGTAGTTACAAATAAAGTGTGTAGCGTTAAGATTACAATATGTACCGAACCCATACACCCAGAGGTTTCGCAACGGTTTGGTGGACGAGCTCCAATCCGCTAGAGGTCTGAGTGGTGGTTATGGCCCGTTCCTTAAGGTTTTTCCATCCATAAGGAAGGCTCGTACCCCAGCATAAAATGAGCTAGTGATCCGTAGGACTCCTTGTGTAGTGTGCTTCTATATTCAGCCTTATCCTAACTTAGCCTCCGCTTTAGAAGATAACTAGGTAGTATGATGATTTTGTAGAGAGTTTGCGGTTTGGTTCTAACACAACACCCCCCCACAACTTAACACTTAACGGTTAATAATCCACCATTATTTCACATTAATATTCGACATAACACAAATTTTAGAAAATAAAACAAAACCGCAGACATGACTCTTCACTTTCCCGCCAAGAACAAGCTCTCCTTATTTTGTACTGAAACTAAGGTAAGTGGTGTGTTCTAGTCCTACCTGACGATCTCCCGCTGCGCCGCGTGCAGCTTGCCGGCCAGCCGCGCGGCGTCGGCCTCGGCAGCGCGCGCACGCGCCTCCCAGTCGCCGCGCGCGCGCCGCTCGCGCTCCGCATCGCTGCGCGCCGCACCCTCGCGCTGTGGACAACATGCCTTTTTTTTACACTGTTCACTATATTTTCATTGTGGAAAAGTTGTTGAACGAAGAAAGTCGTGGCTGCGACTTTAATTTTAATTTGATCACATTTTTAATAAGTACCTACTTATATTTTTTTTATGATTTAATTTTTATTGTATTTTTTTAATTATGAAATCTATTTCTGACAGAATCATCATTGCCGACCCTAAACCGCTGAAGCTAATTAGATACAATTTGGACTGTAGGTTAATTGAGTGACGAAACCAGCTACTAAGAAAGGATTTTACGGGAATCACACCCTAAGGGGTCAAATATGGGTTGAAAGTTTTTATGAAAGTCCGTCAGTTTTGAAGTTGAAGTTTAAAATACATAAAAATATTTGGTATTTGGGTTCTGAAAAGAATTGAAGAATTTTGTTTATTTTTCTTTAAATGAGTAAAAAAAGGAAAGAGTTTTTTTGGGGAAATCGTTATTTTTAAAGTAATAAATATCAAAATGATATTAATCGATCTTTAGATTTTTCAACAAAAATAAAGAATAACGTGTTTTAGCATTTTTCGAAAAACCTCCCCAAGAGAGGTAAAATAGGGGTGGAAAGTTGGTATGGAAATATGTCATTCCTTAAATTTCGGTATTTGGCCTGGTTTGGATGGGCTTTTTAATGATACAAAATGAAAAACTTAATGTTGAAATGACGTGACATGTTTAGTTGTCTAACCCTTATTAATTATACGTACCCTTATGATACCTTTAACAAGTTTGGCTTTTATTACGAACAAACACAAGTCACTAGCCCACGTGAGCAAAACCGCGAACAAAAAGCTAGTATAACATATGATATAATACGTAATGAAATACAATATAAATTGTGTTTAATTTCCCTTTGCCCAAGCCAGCTTCACATTGGGACGAATAAACCCTTAGAGAATATTCAATAGTGTAGGTAATCGTCCCAAAACCTGAATGTATATAGTCCCAGTTGACCATTTGCAAATTAGACAAGGCGGAGCTGGTCCCTGGTCCTAGTTTTTGAGTGTGACGAATTGCCCCCTTACCCATTTTATCTACCACAATAATAATTCGCGTTAGGTTAACTTTTGGATGGTTGCTAAGATTGCTTCTAAATTCTAAGTGCAGGTAATTTCGGTATTGATCACCAAATTTTAACTGTCCAGTTTTGAAAGGTGACAACCATAGAAGATAATCATCTTGTGAATTAGAACACATGTGCTTTCCCTTCTGCGCAAGTAAAGGAAAAAGTCATTACAAATTATGTTATTAACAATAAATAACCATCCTCTTATTTCAGTTTAATAAACATAAAATTAATTAACAACGTCTCCGATCTATCTCACTTCCCCAAACTATCGAAGTTAAATAATTATCATTTATCTCCCAACTGCACAATAGCAAGAAACGAAACGAGCAGTCAATGAGCGGACAGACAGTTAAAACTTTCAACTGCAGCCATTCCCATTTCCTTAGTGAGTAGAAACCGTTCCTTGTCAACCTCAGTGACCTATGTTTAGTGCGAATTTACACTTTATTCTATAATACCGAACGTTTAAATTAGACTGAACATTAAAGGTTTATACTAGGGCTGCCAAAAATTTTAATGTCCTTAATTCTTTTTTGGAAGTTTAATGAAGTCAAATACGTAGCTCTATAATTCGACTGAGATTCTAAACTTAATTGAATACTTAAATATTGCTTATAAATAGAACTTTGCTTAGCTTAACTACCACAAACTACAACTTTGATTCTCTGAGAATATCAATTGACAATGAAATTGTTCAATGAAATGAGATCAAAAAACAAGAGGAGAAGGACCATCCTTCTTGTAATTTAAAAACATCGTTATATAATTTTTAATAAGAAAAAAACAGTTGAATATACCTACTACCTGTAACAACTCAGTTCATCGAAAGCACGTGTAAAAGTATTCGCGTAATGTCCACGAAGCCATACGAGGCCATGTTTTGCGCATGCAACAACACACACGACATTGCTAATAGTCACCATGAGGTCGACAACCCTACGCGCCGTACGTGTTCTATCGAGAATCGGATAAAAATCCAATTCTGCTGTCGTGACGTCACATCATCCCATGCCTACCCGATCGAGATCCTGAATTTGATTCTGAAAAACTATCCATATTCGGACGAACAATACATTTTCACGAATATGCATAGTTCGTTATAATTAATTAATTATAATCATTTAAGTGCCTTGCAGTTGTAAAATATTTAAATTATTAACATTATGTATGGTTTATGTTTATAGTTTAATTGAATTCTATATATTAATACGTTAAGCAAAAACTTTGTACCCCTTTTTTACGAAAATTTCGCGGACGGAGGAATATGTTTCGCACACTTATTGTTTATACAGAGAAGGTTATCCGAACGTTAATATTTTTTAAAATTATGCAAAAAATAATACATTAAATCAATAAAACAAACTTGCCACACACGCTTAAATACACTTTTGAAAAATTTCAAAAATGGATGAGGAGCGGCCGAAATCTGTCAATGCATTGGCATTGCCAAACTCACATTCTATCTTTTTTTAATTTTTCATTGCTTAGGATACAATCCGTGCAGCCTTATTAAACTTACGGTCGAATTTCGACCACATGGGCGACCATTAGTTATTATTAATATACCTAATGTTGTTTCCGTTGATCCGATCCTTAGTTAGACCGATAATTTGTACTGAACTTTAAATTATTGACATTTTATACTCAATTTATACGCCTCGGTGGCCGAGTGGCAAATCGCTCGGCGTGATAGCCGAAGGTCACGGGTTCAATTCCCAGGTCGGGCAAAGTATGTTTCGCATTTTTCCGATTTATCCCGGGTTTGTGATCGGTCGCCAACCCACATTTAGCAAGCGTGGTGATTAAGCTAATACCCATCAATTATTGTATTGATGACAAGACTTCAATGATGGAGGCCTTTGCCCAGCTGTGGGACAGTATGTAGGCTAAATATTTACTTGTACTCAATTTTATATTATTTTAATAATCATAAATCATAAAATTGCTATAGGCACCATTAAAACAGTCATTCAACTCGAATTCACAATGGAACTTTCCTACTTAAACTTTCCTACACTCACACCAATTATCTAGCCCAAGAGAAGCTTCGTCATGAAACTCGTTAAATGGTTATTAGACAACGGATAAACATACTTAAAATACTTAAATACATACTTATTATACAAAGAAAACACCCAGACCCGCGAGACAATTTAGAAAAACAATAATTTCTAAATTGACCCGACCGGGGATCGAACCCGGGACCTCAGAGATAGCGACACCATGAAAACCGGTGTACAAACCACTCGACCAAGGGGGTCGTCGAACTAAAACGAAAGAGTTCCGGTACGAGCCCCTGATCTGTCCACCACACCTGTTGTGGGCTTTGATGTTGGAAATCCTAGCAGCATCGAGTGTCTCTGGAGAAAGAAATTAAATGTCAAGATGTAAGAACTTAGCAAGCAGGCTTTACTTGACGGAGGTGGAGTGTTCACGGTACAATGGAACCTTTGTTCTCAAAACAGGTTGCATTAGGGTGTTCAGTTCGACAGGGGATCATGGTCTGTTGGACACTGAATTGATTGTAGACAAAAAACAAGTGTTTTATATATTTATTAACCTGAATGTAATACGTAATCTCTTATATGTTTGTACACAGTTTATTTATTACGAATGCTGTATTTGCCTTTGCACTTTAGTTAAGGAAAAAAATATTTTAGAGAATAAATAATTGGTGTAAAAATGTTGGCAGACCTTATAAATAAATACTAGTGGTCGCCCAGTGGTCGAAATTCAACCGTTATTTTATTGAGGCTGCACGGATTGTATCTTAGGCAATGAAAAATTATAAAGATAGAATGTAAGTTTGGATTGGCATTGACAGATTTCGGCCGCTCCTCTTCCATTTTTAAAATTTTTGAGAAGAGTATAAGCGGATGTCAAATACATTATGCGTGTGTGTCAAATACTTATTAGTGTGTGTAATGTTTGTTTTATTGATTTAATGTATTTTTTATACATAATTAAAAAAATATATTAACATTCTTACACCTTCTCTATACTATAAGTGTGCGGAAATGTCATACTCCTTAGTTCGCGTAATTTTTGTAAAACGGGGTACAAAGTTTTTTTTTCACGTATTAATTAAGTTAAGAACCTTCATTTAATATCAGGTACTTAAGGTAAAAGTCAATCGGTTCCTCGTTGTGAAATAAAGAAAGAAAGAAAGATAAAGCATTTATTTAGTATCATAAAACAACATTCAAACAAGTACTTAAAGCATTCATAATTTAAGATAGGTACATGGTATATGATACTGAAAAGGCATCTTCTCAGCATGTTTCATAGCACTTTAGTAAGACGCTGATCTTCCGAAGATGCCCAGACTAGAACTAAACTTAACTCAAACTAAGAATAGTAATAAAAATAAAACGTGAAACACCGCTACTCACACCACCCAAATGATAGTTTGTGTTCATAATTGTGTAGTTAATTATTTATTGTTAAATGGCAAATTATTTCTTATATTATATTTGACTTATAAATTATACATTATGCGTATACAAATAAATATCAATATCAATATCAACACCTCCACAGCTAAATTGTTAAATTGTTAGATATACTAGAATTAATCCTTTTGCAAATTTAGAAGAAAGTTCTTATATTTGTACTTTAAGCAGCGTAAAAATAGCGTTTAATAAGTTCTGATCAAAAGCCATATTAAACCTAAATTGGTCTGTCTCTTAGAAACAATTAATTAATTATAAAGCAGATTTTCCTGGCTTCGTTTTTTAAGAGACCTAGCCTATGTAAAGCCAATATATTGTTGTAATTACAAATATGCCGCGATATAATTATGCAATATTGCAAGTTTTAAACTTACCCAAGTGTCTGCGGTTAATTAGGAGCGGTGGTTAAGCAAACATTTACCGCAATAGCTATCTTTGCCAGCTACCTGCAATTTTAGTTGCTTTAGCAAAGATCTTATCTGCGCTTGGTCTAATTCATAGGCGCCTAGCGTTTAGCGGCAGCGGGAGAGCGAATGCGTGAAGCTGTGTTAAACATTATTAATGACCACAAAGTATTTACCAAGTTGTCTTTTATGTTAAATGAGATTAAATCGTTAAAAACCAAGCGTCAGATTTAAAAAAGTAAAACAAGTGTTTTATCGTTTTTATAGAAGGTAGCTTACTATCAGTACAAGATTTTTTTGAATCAAGGAGAAGCCAAATTTCCTTTACTATGAAATACGATTTTAATGCAAATACAAATAAAGTCTAACTATGACGAAACCCATTTCAAGGGCCCATGTTCGAAAACAGCAAGATTCGTATTTTCATTTATAAGTGTGCCAATCTTAATAAAAAATAAATATATTTTAATTTTCAGTTTAAATTTATTTATACCAGATATCATATAACCTGTAAAAACCTTTCTAAAGTATTTTATGTTAAAGTGTGTACGCTTATGGCTTAGACCAACCACCATGAGTTTGTTCGTAGCTTAAGTTTGATGAAGTTTTAATTGAAAATTAGTTTCGGCCGTATCTGGGCTTCGGCTCATTTGGCCCCGGCAGACCGGTAAATAAAGCCAAACTTGGGTCTTTAAAAGCACAAAAATATACCTACTAAATATCTATAATTCATGCGTTTGCACAAAGTATTATATTACATAGTAATTAAGTAAAGTAAACAGCCTAAAACAATCCCACGGCTGGGCAAAGGCCTCCATTATTGAAATCAAGTCATCACTACAATGATGGGTAATGAGTTAATGACTCAATCAACACGCATGCCAAATGCGGGTTAGTGATCACAAACCCGGGTTGTGCATCGAAAAATCTGAAATACATTTTGGCCGACCTGGGAATTGTACCCGGGACCTTCGGGTATCGGGCCGAGCGCTCTGCCATTCGCCAACCAAGGCGTTATAAGTTATAATACATAATAATGATTAATAACAAACTACAAAGTTTAAGAAGCAATTACACTTAGAGGTATGTATTTTATATCATAGGCACGAACATACAACATGCAATATACAGCATCGAGTTGGAAAAGATGAATACGATTTATTTATGATGTGTATGCAATTTATGGATTACAGTCTAGTCTTACTATATTGTTATATTCTCATGGCTGTGTAATTGACTGTAATATGTCTGCGTACCTAATTCAAATAAATAAATAAATTACCTATCTTAATAACTAACTTTAAAAACATAATGAAACGATAACGAATAACGACAAAACTACGATCTAACACTGAAATAGGTGAGTCAGTTCATTTTCATGTCCACAACATTAAACACTGCCGTTTTCAGTTAATAACGCATAAACTGCTGATATAATCTCTGGATACGATACTGCTCTGTAGCGGGCTATTTCTGTCCACAGGAATTACTCCCTAAATAGGATGCTCACTTGAACCATGCAACCGCTTGGAGAACGGACTGTGTCGTATTGTCGTGGCATACTTTAGGCCAGTAGTATCTGGGTGGCATTTCACCGATCTGCATTGTTTGAGAACCGCTGGGAACGTATGCTATTCAGTAAATGTGCGGAGGTTGCGCGAATCGAAATACTTCTCTATTGGGTTGGATAGCGTTTAGTTTATGAGATTGTCTTGATAGTTAGACGAATAAAAATTGGTATCGATACTTGTGTAAACGAAGATACCGGTAAAAAAATTACCGGTATGCATAGGTATCGTTACCTGGGTGGCATTTTTACCGGTAAATTAACTAACCGCTTTACGTAAATTGGCAATATTTAACGAATGAAGTAGCGATACGTTTTGCTTACCGGTTACTTGTAGTGGGAATTTGGTAGCGGTATCGAGCCTTAAGACAATGTCTTCAGTTAAATAATCTAAATATGAGTTTATTTTCTTCTTTCAGTCAACAGTCAACGGTCAGTAACCTCTTGGAGTATTCCAACTTTATTAGTAGGGTTCTCGACAAAAGTGGCCAAGTAGACGCGATATACACCGATTTCCAAAAGGCATTCGATAGAGTCGCTCATTGCGTGCTAATTGACAAGCTTGGAGCCATGGGCGTGCATGGCAGTCTTCTTCGTTGGCTGAAATCATATTTAAGCAACCGTAGTCAGCTTGTTGCTCTCAAGGGTTACCTCTCTCGTCCAGTCTCTATAGCTTCAGGGGTCCCACAAGGGTCCCATTTAGGACCTTTGCTCTTTGTTCTATACATTAACGACTTGACTCCCAAACTTAAGAATCTAACATTGCTCTATGCTGATGATTTGAAAATGTATGCTCAGATTAACTCAATCGAGGATTGCGTTAGTTTACAATCAGACATTGCGTCCCTTGTGGACTGGTGTAGTCAAAACAGCATGAGCCTAAATGTGAAGAAGTGCTCGACCATATCTTTCACTCGCGTTAAAAATCCTATTTTATTTCAATATAACGTAGATGGTTTTATTCTTGAAAGAAGGCAAGTAGTGAGAGATTTGGGAGTTATGTTCGACGGTAAGCTCAGCTTCGTGCACCATTATGACACCACCGCCGCCAAATGCAGACAACTGTTGGGTTTTGTTTGCCGCATGTCTCGCGAGTTTAAATCCACCGAGAGTGTGCTACTATTATACCGGTCGTTGATTCTTAGTCGGCTTGAGTATGCTTCCGTCGTTTGGTCACCTTACTATCAAAATCACATCGATAGGCTGGAATCAATCCAGAGGCGCACCCTTTGACCCTTTGAGGCGCGGTTTTGACGGTCAAGCGTGGTCTTAAGCGTGAGCTTCGATCTTACAGCGAGCGTTTGGGTTTCTTTGATCTGAAAAGTCTGCATGGTCGCCGTCAGATGCATGGTATTTTACATTTATATAAAATATTGAACGGACTGCTATCGACATCTCTGTTATCTGAAATTTATTTAAGAGTTCCTAACAAGTCACCCAGATTGGAGCGTCCGTTCAGTGTTCCGCTCTTTGCCAACAATGTATCATTCAACAACCCTATACATAGAATATGCCGTGATTTTAATGAATTACTCAACGAAAAGGAAACCTCCATTGTGCCTGACATCTATAGTTCGTCGCTGATTAGTTTTAAATTTAATCTAGGTAAATTAATAGAGTAAGTAAGTGTTTAATATTGGAATTGTATTAACTGTTTTAATTTAATTTTAATTTAATTATTTTTTTTAAATTTATTAATATATATACTTTTTTAATTTTTAATTTGAAGGTGTGAGATTTATTCAATTTTAATAGTATTATCTTAATGTATTCATATTTAATTTAAATTAATTTTAATTCGGTGTAGAAATGTATTTGTGTTGTGTTCGAATATCGATTATTTATAATATTTCAATCATTCCTTTATGTATATTTTATTATTAATGTATCAAATTCAGAGTAGATTATGTTGCCTTGTTAAATATTTGTCATGCCGTGTACACATGTCATTGGAACTACAACCTGTCCTTGATACTAATTATCTTGTAACATCTTTAGCACGCTATGTTGTATTCTGTTTGTGTACCAAATAAATTAAAAAAAAAAAAAAAAAATCAAAAAACAATCTCAATTTGACGACCTCCTTGTCGAGTGGCTTGCACACCGGTTTTCATGGTGTCGCCATCTCTGAGGTCCCGGGTTCGACCCCGGTCGGATCAATTTAGAAATACCTGTTTTTGTAAATTGTTTTGGGTCTGGGTGTTTCCTATGTATAATTAGTATGTATTTAAGTATATTCAGTATATTTATTCGTTATCTAGTTAACCATTTTCTCGAGTTTCTTAAGGAAACTTTTCTTGGGGCTAGATAATTGGTGTGTGTGGGAAACATTTAAAAAAAATCTCTAATCCCAATAGAGAAATAACCTTTTCGATGCTGCATTGACTCCATTTCTCCACATGCCCTACACAAACTATTTGTTGAAAGGTGCATTCTGTGAAGCATATGTTTTGTGGCATAGTGCCCTGTCAAGGCACCGATGGTTAATCGGGCCTGTCTTCTAGGCTATTCACTTTACTTACTTATAAGAGACTAGTTGTACTCAGGTCCTGCATCATCAGCATATATTAACCATCCCACCACTGAGGCTTAGGACATGAACATTACCACAAGAGTATATTAGGCCATAAACCACTACGCTTTAGCCCAATGTGGAATGGCGAGGTTTAATTGACTGCTATCTTACGGCAACAACAAAGAGTACACCTTAACGTGCCTTCCAAAGCTAAGAGGAACTTAAATTTAATTTGGTGACCCGGTATTACGAAATTTTCACAGTTTTTTTTTGCAATCTGACTCCGATAGACGTTGGGCCATCGAGCTCATTATTATTTGTTATTATTATATTATATAAAAAACCTGGCTGACTCACTGACTAACTGATTGACTGACTGACTGAAGAACGATCAATATTGCATAGCCCAACACGCTGTCTTCAAACCCTGAACAACGTAGGATATGACTTGATTTTCTAAAACTTCTTTATGATCTCGTTTTCATTAATGAAGTCGCGGGTCTAAGTAGTTAAAAATAATAATTAAAGTATGTGCTATTAGTCTTTAAGGCGGTTTACAAACACACATTCATGAAACGAAAAGCACTGAAGCGTTTCAGACGAAGGAGGCACATTTCCGTTTTGGTATGACGTAAAAAAAATTAAAACTAAAGCTGTTTCAGATGACTTCCGCCCGTCGGCCGCCGACAGACGTTTCGGTATTAAAGATTTTATCGCTGATTGATATAAGATAGTTTAGTGGTTACTACTGTTTTAATATTCTCGTTACAAGTCTTAAAAGTGTATTGACCACATTCTATATTTAGGGCGACCTGAGTCGAAATCTATAATAAAAATGCTTTTACATCAAGACTTATAATTTAAGGGTGTTGAGAGGTCTTATAAAAATGGAGCGAGTTATGAAATTGTAACCAAAGATTTAATAAAAACATATTTTTAGTCGCAACATAATAAATGAAAAACCATTGACATTATAAAAATTAAGACCGAAAACAACGTAGATTATGTACCCCTTAATTTTTTTTAATATTAAAAAAAATACAGTAAGTATCTGAATGTAAAATTTTATACGATTGTAAACAATATTTTATATCACTATGTCCGGACATATTTTAATAAAATAAAAATACCTACAAAAGCATAACTGTATGTTAAATATAAGTAATCATTTTCATGTCCGGTAAAGGAAGAACATTAACATTTTGCTTTAAAAATAAGCCGCATGAAGCCTATCAACGTCACTACCCCGCCATACAAAGTGTCACCTGTCAACTTGACAGTGACAGGTAGGGTGTCCATATCGAAGAGAGGGCGCGCCTAAGCCAGCCCGCCGCGATATGAGAGAGATTTATATTTTCAAAACCGTTATATTATACCTACGTTAAATTACTAGGCTTTTTAATATTTATTTATTTGATAAAAGTCTGAGTAAGAAATACAATTGTTTAAATAGTACAACATAAACTTTTACGTTTTTCCGTGTACTATGTCTTTACTATCGTCTATACGAGTAAAGTACGATTTCAGAAGAGAGAAAAGAATTAATGGCATTGCTGAGTTTCTTGCTTTCAGGTCTCCCGCCAGACTTACGAGCCGATGGCATAGTAACATTAAAAAAGCTTTTTGCCCTAGTGCGTGTCCCCGTTCCCTTCTAGATTCTCCGAGGTGTTTAAATCGGACCAGTTAGAGGTGTCTCGTGAACTTTAGAAAACAATATGCAATTGGCGCGGTATAACATCTAAATTACTGTACAGAGCAACCCACGCTTCGCCTCCTATGTAGGAAGCGACTAATTTCTGTTCGGTGCGGCCATCCATCACCGGGTGGTGGAAACTAGACGCTCTTGCCCTAAATTGAGAGCTTACGGACGTAGTCAAAATAGCTGTGGGTTAAGGCGCCGACAACTATGCAATGCGCTTCACAGTAAAACATAAAACCAATAATATAATGTGTTGAAAAAGACTGTTGTTTGTAACAATTTCATTGTTTAGAAAATGCAGAATATTAAAAAAAAAAAAAAAAAAACCCGAATGTTAAAAAAAATTCTACGAGCAGGGTTTGAACCTGCACCCTTCTGACATACCGGGTCAGGTGCTCTTCCAATTGAGCTATCGTGGTTCTAACCAGCCCGCCGAAATTATTCAACACTATTTACTTTTTTACTTTGAAAGCCAAAGGCGCCCACTCAATGTTAACAACTACCGTCATTAACATCCGATCATAATATTTGTATATGTCAGAAGGGTGCAGGTTCAAACCCTGCTCGTGGAAATTTTTTCAACATTTGTGTTTTTGTAATTTGTTCGCAACAAAATTTGCGTTAAAAATTATATAAACATTTATAAATAGCTTGCCTACTTCTTAACTGATCTTTAGTATTTGTAAAAATATTATGATCGGATGTTAATGACGGGTTGTTAACATTGAATGGGCGCCTTTGGCTTTCAAAGTAAAAAAGTAAATAGTGTTGAATAATTTCGGCGGGCTGGTTAGAACCACGATAGCTCAATTGGAAGAGCACCTGACCCGGTATGTCAGAAGGGTGCAGGTTCAAACCCTGCTCGTGGAAATTTTTTCAACATTTGTGTTTTTGTAATTTGTTCGCAACAAAATTTTTTTTTTTTTTTTTTTTGGAGAGAGACTGCTGGTTGCCGAGGGGCATTTCCAGCTTCACCGGGCTTGTTTTAGGGGCGGCGAGGTACGTAAAGGGTACCTCAAGCCGTGTTGAAACGAAACACCTTCAGAGGATTTCTAGAGGGGTACGGCATCGCACACTTAAAAGTGCGCGTCCCCGTGCCCTTCCAGAGTCTCCGAAGGGTTCGGATCGGATCGGGGAGCGGAACCACCCGAGGGCGCCTCTAAAGGCACGGACCTCGGCTCGGGTAGACCGGGCCGTGGAGGAGGAGAGGAGGAGCTCCCAGGCACATGATTGTGCCTGGCATAGAGCGCGTGTGAACCGGTTCTTCGTACCCTTGTTCTACGAGTACGGTGTCTTGGGCCTAAAGCAGTGTGCATGTTTAGTGTATTCTGTAAATGTGTGCTGTCATTTGGAGGAACGGGCGGGGGGGCATTCGCAACTGTAATTGCGTCGTCGGGCTCGGTTAGGACGTGTTTTGGACGCCTAGACGTGTACCGTCTTGATGGTGGAAGGCCTTCAACATTATAGTTGGCGGCCGCCACCACAAGAGGGTTGGGGTGGTGGGGGGCATTATCGAAGTAACGTCGGGAGACGTCCTTGATAAAGTCTTTGATGGTTGGGAGATCGAGGTCGCGATGGAGGTCTACATTACGAACGTAATGCGGACAACCCGTCGCGCCTCGCATGAATCGGTTTTGGAGGGTCTGTAGGGGGTACAAATAAGAGGGCGCGGAGTGCGCGAAAACTACGCTAGCGTAGGTCATGACTGGGAACAAAATTTGCGTTAAAAATTATATAAACAGAATATTTAAATTTACTCGATATAAAAAAATCCAAAGTCAATATCTATCTATATAATTATTTTTTAATTTACTAAACTTTTTTAATTTACGTACATAGACGAAATTAGTGTACATATTCGTAATAATTCATAGAAAACCACTATTGATTTATTTATTTATTATTAGGGATAGTACACAGCAGACTGCAGGCAAATGCTGGATGCGTCAAGCATCCTGTCCTCAACAGGGCGCTATGGCGCTCATTAGGGGAGGCCTATGTCCAGCAGTGGACTAAGATAGGCCGATGATGATGATGATGATGATGACACAGCACATTTAGATACAACTAGCTTACAATATTGAAATTCAAAATTTGAAGGCCAATGACTACCCACATTTTACATTTTCAATAATACCTAGTAGGCGAACATTAACAATTAACTTTACAAAAAGTATATATCTAAATCATATGCAAAACATGACCTGACCTTATGACAGAACTTGTATAATAAAAATAAATAGCGTGTATCACAGTTTGTCAGTGCCTTAAACGTGTGTGGAACAAGGACGAAGTCCATCAGTAACATAAAGAATATAAGATGTTGTTTTTACTTCGACGCCTTCGCTGAACAAAGTTAGTCGTCTAAACAGAGACATGTTTCGATAATACTATTTATACCCCATATAATAAAGAAACATCCCGAAAAATAGACCGTAAACATTGAAACCATCGTTCAAAATAACAGCCAACGCTTTTAAAAGATGTACAGCAAACATTTGCATCATTTCATTAAGTACCTAGCCGTGTAAGTCCGAAAACACTTTTGGAAATCTATATTAATGAAGTCTTATATTAAATGACGAGACCAAGTCATCAATCAGCGTCGCTCAACCGGCGAGAGTCCCCGTTGACGGCAGTGATATTTTTAAACGGCATCACTTTCCATCCACTTCAAAAATACATAAAATCGTCAATATTGACGGACAAATCTTAACGAGTGGGTGCTCGTAAAGAAACATTAGGTATGTTTTTTTACATTTTAAATGATACGTACCTTTTAAATGATAATAATAAAATATGAATACGTTTGTTTTTAGACAACAATCCAATGTGTTAGTAACAATTAATGATTAATTTGTAATAAGTTAAAATAGCTATAAAGCAACTTTCGCAATATGGTAATCAAATGGATGGGTCATCAAAATGAAGTATCTCAAGATTCGATGTCTTCGGAAGGCACATCAAGTACTCACCAATTCGACCACAGCGTGGTGTGTTGTCCCGAACTCCTTATAAAAAATATTAATCAATATCTTTTTTAACACTTTATTTTTTATTTTAGGATCACATACGTACATGTACACTCAAGTCACTACGGTCCTATAAATAGAAGGTTTTTAAATGACGTGAAAATGACATTGAATGTCAGAAACTTCTCTTATGTCAAAAAGCTCCCTCCAGCATGTCACACAAGTCACTATCGAACCTCCAAAGAAAAAGCCAAACACGATAATTCGTCGCCAAACAACTTTCATTGACAGCTTTCCAAACCAACCAGAAAAAAATATATTGAAAAGCTTTTCTAAACAGCAAGCAACTTTGAACCGTATTCAATTAAGTTAATAGCTTAAATACAGTTAGGGCTATCCGTGAAGGCTACGTATGTTTGTTTAGGAGTTCGGTATTAAAGCAGCCCCCTACGTGGGGTGTATAAGGGTGAACTGAACACTCAAATAAATAGTGTCGCCAAATATTTGCCCAATATTGCAAATCAGTAGTAGCAGTTTGCATACTGTTCTGTTGACGGTACCCGCGTTATACACACGCCTGCAAGCACATAACACTACCACTAACTGTCAAATTTCCTCATCATCCTTTGAACTTTATGAGTTAAGCGTAGGGTTGAAAATGTATTGAACAAATTTGACAGTTAGGTTGATGTACAGGCGTCTACTTGTGTTTAACACTTGTCACAAACAACGCCCTTGTTTCAGCTGGTTTGATATTTTGGTCCCCCTTATGCCCTTTCCCCCTTCTAGGTAAGAAGTTCTGTAAACGTCAATTCCATGCTAATGCATATAGGGATAATTATGTTGGAAAAAAAAACAAACTCATGTACAAACAATACAAGGACCGATTTATATAATATTGTCGAACGTTTTGAAATTTTTACATACTGAGACTCTTGAGGCAAAATTTTCTGTTTTAGGTGATGCTATCAACAACAAAAGAAAAAAATAGAACATGTTGTGGAAACGCTGTAACGCGAGTATCCGTTTCCTTGCATTTATTACAACAAATGTGTTGCCGCAAAAAGCGTTTTCTAGTCTTCGCACAAAACATCGAATAGCTGAACAACACCATGTCCTCCATCTTCTATATATACCAGTAATTCAATTTATCATTATAACATACTAAGAACTCCGCGCCATAACGCCCTCTCTTTACAAAACGTCTCCCACGCAGATCCGTTAACGTCACTACCCAAACAATGAGCCGCGATTGGTCGAAACGCCGCCACGTGACCGGCACGCGCCAACTCTTTTGCCGCCAAATTAGGCAGAGGGCGCTAGTGGGTACCGCCATTTTATTATCACGTTCTCTAGACTATTAACATGTAAAGGAATAAAATTTGCATCTTTTGGTTCACTGGGCATTGCAAATTGGCGCAGTTGATGTATTACTGAATTAAATACGACAATAAGGGAACCTGCTTGATGGTGCGTATTAAGACGATAAATTGTACTAATAAGTAGTTTGCCTTTTAATTAAATTCTTCGCTATACTAAAGTAGTGTGAGGGCTGAATTCAGGGACTTTTATAAACTTACTTCTCTCACTTAAATAACACTACCATACTAACCATACTAAGCTAAAAGTTCCATGTTGTAACCCAATGCCAACTCACACTCCCCAAATCTTCATACGCTCTCATTTTCGTCCCAAATTCCTGTTCACAAAATAGTTCCATTATTGGATTATAATAAGAAGCTTGGTAGACACAGGTTCGAGTGGCCGTCGTACGTTTAATCTGACCTTTATTGCTTTAGACATAAAAATACAATTTCTTGTTATTCATTTAAGAGAATAATTGATTATTATGATAAGTAAATAAATAATCCTTGCAGGGGTATCTTTACGCGTTCGCTACATAGGGGATGACTAAGGGATGACTCATTTTTTTAAGCTGGGGTCCCGGGATAATGGGTCATGTTGATCACTATAATGTTAAGCTTAATTTGTGCAGCTGTTGTGATTGAACCTATCGGAAACTGTAATTGAACGTGTTGTACCTACATTCATTTATCGATAGAATAAAATATTCATTTATTCATACACATGTTTCGTATATCTTTGGACACCCAAAACTCGTTACTTATTCTGTTTACTTACTGTAATTATTTATTCTATCACAATGTATGGTTGTGGCTATGTAAGTGAGTAATGGTTTTATTTCGTTGTTTTTATTCTTGCTACTCATTCCTTTCAATAATGTTGTTGTTAACATAAAAGAAAATGTAGAAATAAATCCATTTTTACATTAGACAGACTTTATTTATATAGATTATATGGATATTTCATGAAAATTTACAGAAACTGCTCTTAAACTATATTCGTAATGTAATGTTAGCCTCAAATTATCAGTAGGGATGTCCAAAATTTATTCGACTAGAAATTGTTCGGCACGGGCTGCGAAATGGTGTAACCAAGCTCCAATTTGTAGGGTCCATGGACCGCAACTCCCTTTGACCCTTGATTGATTAGACGGAGGGCTAATTGTCGTGGAATTCGAGGTAAAACGAAGGAGGTTGAGAATCAAAATGTCGATAAATACAATTTTAAGAAGAGAAGACGTCGATAGATTTTTGTCACGTTATATTTTCTGTTTTTTTCTGACTTTCTTATTATTCTGGTTCATTTATACTTCACAGAATACAAATGGAAAGAAGAAATAGCCCTTGTCGAATTTCTTAAAGCTTTGTCACGGTACAAAGTCCATCGTACGGTTTACACTTAAAATCACTTACACACATTACCGTATCATAATCATCTTCACCAATGTTTTACTTTTGTCTATCTGCATAACAACCCTACGTCTTGTATTTTTGTATCTTTAATTTTATCAGCTTAATTAAAAATATTTAACATAGAAGCATCTGCCTAATCATTTGCCTTTTGTACTGCTATTAGTTCTATAACAGCTCTTTACAGGAGTCTTATCGTCGCTGTAGAATGATAACCTTGTATGTCAAAAAAGCATAAATTTGTTATTTTGTAAAAATCAAATAAAAACCACGTTTTTTATAATACCGCGAAACAGTGTACTATGAAAAAAAAAAAGAGAAAAATCAAAACATGAGACAAAAGCACATAACAATATTTTAAACATTGACGAAATGAGCTATTTTTTTCGTTTACTGTAAAGTTTGGATATCTGGACATACGAGGTTATCATTCTACAGCGACGTTATTCATTCAAGTAGGTACGTTGAAATAACGCCATTTGTATCGAATATAAAAGTCGACACTTCCACCTCACTGGTGGTAGAATGCGTTTGGAGATCAGCAAAATTGAATTAATTTATAAAAGCATACCAACCGCCAGTGAACACCGAGCGATTAATTAAATGAAACCTTTGCTTGATTGAATACCTTCAAGGATTGATAATATCAGTCGTTGAATACAATGTTGGTTATGTATGGAACTCAATGAAATAAGTTGTATATGTAAATCAATTTAAACACTAAGTGGTTAAATGTCTTAATCAACATGTTTATCTATATAAATATTAAAATTAGAAATTTAAACAGAGAGTTTTTTTTATGTTTCCTGCAATGTGAATTCTATTGATTTTTTTTATATGTTTCCTGCAATGTGAATTCCATTGAATTATTTTATATATTTTTTATATCTTATGGGTAAGCAGTTAGTTGGCCTTTATCTCGCCTGATGTTAAGTGATGATTAGGCCGAAGCTGGAAGCGCACTTCATCCGGGATCCTTAACTTGGACAATCATCAACAATCAATATGGATTTGTAACAACCCCTAAATATTTTAGTAAAAATCCACCATGCCGTTTGGACTGTAGGGCGTGCCAAAGAGATAGACATACATACATACTCAAATACATACATACATACATACATACACTCGAAAAACATAACCCTCATTCTGACGCAGTCGGGTAAAAACACAATTTAAAAGATTTATGAACGAATTTTGAATGACTTTATTAATATTTTTAATCATATTTTTATTCATCATATATTTAATTAATATAGTGACATATGTACTTATTTGGTTATATATTATCTCCTCGCCGCGATGTAGGTACAAGTTATGGTAATGTGATTAATAGGAGAGTGACTGCGTTTAATAACTTTAGTTTAATCTGAAATCCTTACTTTACCAATGATTAATTATTATTATGGAAGATTATGGAAGACCAGCGCAGTAGTGTGTTAGCATCCATGGACTATGCTGAGTATAATCTATTTTAGTGTAATTTATTCTGAAACAGTTTAGGTTTATGTAATTACATTTGTCTTTACCAACATATCAACCCACATTTGGCAAGTGTGATAAATAAAGCCAATACCCATAAATTGTAGGGACGACTTGATTCTTTGCATAGCGGTATAGAGGTACTTAAAGACACTATAAAGTCTTATTACTACTACATCTGTAACTAAGAAGTCTAATCCTAGCTCTTAAAGAGAAACTATTAAAAAGTACAAAGCTGGGATTATAAGTAGGAATCTTTTCCGTCGGGAGAGCTTTTCAGCCCTTAAACATCATTTATTCAGCATGCCCGCTGTTGACGGGCTAAATCCGCTGCACTGAATGCCAACAGTCTTAGGAGAGGGTCTGAGCAACACTATTTGGTAAAGATGCTGCTTGGGTATAAGCGGAAAGTATTTTTTCTTTTACTTTTATTTGCAACAGTGGAACTCCACTGAACACAGTGAAGCTACAAAACGCTTATTTGGCGTTTCAATTGTAGTTTTCAAGTTCATAATTGATGCTGTCATTACCTTTACAAAGGTTAAATAGTAGTGCATAGTGATGCATTTTTATATGTAGGAATTAAATACCTTATAAATTTATGTGTTTAGTACGTCCTATTTGTACCTCTGTGCCTTTACTTACACATATCACACGTATTTCGGAGATCAATATATAAGAAAAAATATTTAATAATTCCAATGTAAAACTCATTGACCATTCGTCATCTTCATAATCAGCCCACATCAGTTCACTGCTGGACATAGGCCGTGGAAATAAAAACATAGACACGACACAGTCATCTTTTATATTCCTATCAAAAAGACATTCAACGCTGTTGTACCTACAACTTAAAAGCTCTATAACTACTTTAAGCATTTTTTAAGCGTAAATAATGAACTGTCAAATCTATACTAATACTCAAGCCGCGTCCCAAAATATTTCAGTTAGTGCAGAGGGTTATAATCCCGAGAGGCGACGTACAGTCCACAGTAAAAGTCGCTGGGTTCCGTTCATTTCTATAAATTTTCTCAAGTATAAATGCCGTTGCATAATGCAGTTTTCGTGTAAGAAGGGTTTGAAGTTATCTTAAGCTTAGGTTATGTTTATGTTTTCGATGCGGTGCAAACTTGCTTTTATGAAGGGGAATATTTCTATTTTTTTTTCATATTTACTTCACAGTAATTGTACTTAATCATGTAAATTTTATTAAATAAAGATTAAAAACTTTGTTTTTAATTAATTTGTTGTTGGTAGGGCTTGGACGGGTAGGGTCTTTTATCGCCATCATAATTTTTTGTTAACGGTATTTTTGTTTTAACAGATAATATAGACTCAGTGCTCAGTGGTTGTTTTCCAGGTGAATAGATCTTACATTCACACTTCACGTCACTACCTATCAGCTAAGATGGAGAAGATCGTCATTTATTGTGAGTTGTGACTAAGATTATTACCACATTTTTTATAGTTATAAAAAAGGTGTGTTGGCAAAAAAATCTAGATAGTACAATCTATCTACCTAGTAACATTTTAAACTGAAAGTAGCTAAAGAGAATTAAGAGAATGCCTCAATTAAGTTGATAGTTTTAAATTGAATTTGTTAAAAAACAGCCATTAATATTATTTTGTTGATAGTGTACCTATTTACCTTATATAATGTCAAAATAACATACTGCTACTACGAAGTAAAATTTGGAAAGGCCAGTGCGTTGCAGGTCGCCCACATGAATAGTTCATTTCATAATTCACTACAAAAATAAATATCTGTCTCGTCTGAAATACTTTCGTTGACGCTACATAATCCTAAGTTTGAGAGTGTCTCAAACAATGAACACAAAGACCAGCACGGTTCAGTGCACGGTTTTAACAAGAGTGGGACCAAGCAACATCCGCTGGAGACCATTTATTGACAAATAATGTATTAATGTGGCAACATATTTTAAAACCACTAGGTGTTTATTAATTAAGATTCATGAGTGCACTTAATAAGGCGGCATTAGACGCTAGATCCTAGAAGGAATTATTAATTGTTACAAGCTCTTAGTAAAGAAAGAAAACAAAGAAAAAACATGTTTCTCAACACAGACACAAGAAAATAGAAAATAAAAGAATAACAGAAATAATGAAAAATTAAGTGTCTCATCATCTATTAGGTTCGTAAGGTCAGCCGCAGAACTCGTACTTCTTGATAAGAAGAACTGGCGAAAAACTCGGCAAGACCATTTGCTTTCTCTCTTTCTTTTACGGCGTTAGATATATTGGAAATATACTCTCCCTGTCATAGAAGGACACTATCAATTACATATCAACAAACTAATAAAATAAATGTAAAATGTTTATATAATTTTTAACGCAAATTTTGTTGCGAACAAATAACAAAAACACAAATGTTAAAAAAATTTCCACGAGCAGGATTTGTACCCGCACCCTTCTGACATACCGGGTCAGGTGCTCTTCCAATTGAGCTATCGTGGTTCTAACCAGCCCGCCGAAATTATTCAACACTATTTACTTTTTACTTTGAAAGCCAAAGGCGCCCATTCAATGTCAACAACTACCGTCATTAAAACCTATTTTTTTTTTAATAAATGTAATACCTAAATTTACGAATGTAAGTTAACAATCTCAAAAACAAGTTAACGTTACAAGAAATGCAAGTAACGGCATTACGATTTTAGTGTGTTGTATTTGTGACATCGAAATATTAAGATAACTGCATGATTTTTGTAGTTTCACATATTTTAATAAGTCACCCTAAATTGCGAACCAAACCGCGAACAACAAAGTTTTTGGCCAACGCATTCAATTTCGCAAATGGCTCGCTTGACCATCTGTCCATATTTATCATTTACATTACAATAGTTTTGTCCATCCGTCTTTTTGTCAGTAGATAGTGGACAGTTTTATAGCGTTGCACACCCCCGGAGTAGGCGCGAAGATTTATTCGGATTTTGATCGTGCTGCGATACACGGAAGGGTTGAAATTGCTTTTGGTTTCCGGTCAAAATATCTTCTAATATTACTGATTCGGATTTATGTGATGTCCGAACATAATGATCTGTTATCAGCTTTTTTATATGATGAAGAGTATTACATCGAGGATTCGTTACCTTATTACAATATCTCATAAATACATTTATTTAAAAAAATATATCTTTAACTTTTCTACATAATAATGTAGTCACAATTTTGTATATTACCCATTTATTGTCACTAAGTATCATGTCATCCACACACACGTAGTCTGCCCCTGATTCTTAAAACAATATTTATAAACGTTTTTTTCTTTAAAGCTTCACAACAGAGCCATTGTGTAACCCAAAAAACAATACAAAATACGAATGTATGCACCCAAATCTGTCCATATACTCGTTTGGTATAACCATGGTCGCATAAAGTGCACAATAAAGTACTCCCGTGGCAGATTGTTCAATAATTTTCACGTAAACATTTCAAACCGTCGGTTGTGGAGTATTGATTTCCACTACCCTCAGATATGGTTCGGCTTAAAGGAAAAGTTATAGCGGTTTAGCCAAATGTCTTGTACCATCTTATGTGCAAGTATTTGAAAGCATTATAAAAAATCTGTGTTTTAATAACATGTCCAATTTTAAGCAGTTTACATCGTTCAGAGGTAAAGTTTGCAAAATCACTAACCCAAGAAAACGAACATTACATGTAATTATTATTTCAATGACATGTAAAGAACTTTTCAGTTGTTTCAAAGTAAAAAGAGAAAGCAATTGCAAAAAAATATTCTGTTTGTATTTGAAGTCGTTCCCTTTCACAACTTGGACCACAACATTTGGCACCCCACTAAAACAAGGGTGGATTTGCAGAATTAAATAAAAAACGCACCTTGCCGGACACCGAAATGGCGTCAACTCTATTGGATTTTTTGAGACAACGCTCTTTTCCTAATAGTATTATTCCTTTTATTCGGGAGTATCGTCAAAGAAAGAGGGAATTTAAGGGAAGATCCCAACTTTTTGCTGTTTGATTCGATGACGATATATTTCGATGTTATCACTTTGGCGACGTCATTTGGCATTTTGTAAGGAAATACAGCTGAAACATTTCAGTATTTTTCTAGTCTATTGAGAGTTTTAGTTTTTATTGAGTTTCATTTGATGCTTTACAGCGGTTACATACCAAATATATTTTTTATTTGGTACAATTACTTAGTAAGTAAATTCATCTTTGCACATAGTATTGATGAGTGTTACAGAATAGCGTAAATAAAAACATACATATCTTGTCAAACTTTTTAGCATGCAAAAAATAATAAGTACCAATCTATAATAATCAAAACTATCATCATCATCATCATCATCATCATCATCATCATCATCATCATCAGCCTATACTAGTTCACCACTAAGCACGATCCGCGGCTGCTCTCATCTCATCAAAACTATAATCACAGGTATTAAAGGAATACTAAAATAATTAGTGTAAATACTTTTACTATTTTTGCAAGCTAATGATATTAGTAATAGATAGCATTTCAGTCGCAAGAATACCCCTAAACATTCAGCGAATCAGCACTTTATTCAATCCAGTAATAAATCTAACAAATAAATCAATATTTGCTGGCGGAGTGCACCCTTCCGCTTGCAGCGCGACTTATACATACATGATGCATCGGTCACTGGGCAAATACAGGGTATTTCCATTAGTTTTCGTACGGCTTCTTATGTAAACGATGTAAATTATAATTTGAAAAGTGCTTGGTGTCTGGTAGTTGAGTTGGCACGGACGTTTGGTCAGATTGTAGATAGGTATAGGATAGATACTTCATGTAGTTGCTATTTTGTTATGATATAATTGTTGTTGGCTCCTTTACAAGGTAACTTAATGTTGAAACAGTAATGTGTGTAAACAGCGACAAACTTGATGAGCACAACAAAACAAACAATTTTAAAAGAGACCAAATTAGAATGACCGATTCAATTGCATTCTATACAGTTAGTAACAACTCTATACAACACAAAAACAACAAAAAAACAATCCACACATAAAACTGGCCCTTAAGCAGAGCTAGGAGTGGCACCCCTAATCCATTCAAGAAGTCACCGATGGCTCGTGACGTTTTATTGGACGCGGGACGCTTTGATCATGCCGCACGTTTTCTATTACCAATTAGACGCGGCATTCGATACACGCCGACACGCGTAGTGAGACGTAGGGCTGTCACTTACTGTCACAATGTGCGTGGCGTCGGTCTGACTGACAGCCCTCCGGTTATTGGTCACACGGTACTATACGATTACGACTTTATACATTCTGTATTATTTCATATTTTGGTGAGGAACTGTACGGTGAACTGAATAGCATGCCAGAGATACGCCTGTATTTTTTTTCAAATTCTGATTATTTTTCTATACTTACTATATTTTATATGTCATTATTAAACAAAGCTTAATTTATTCTTTACATAAATTTATTCGCTATAAAATTGCTTTATTCATATTTGTATTTAACAAGCCGTTTCTCTACATTATATATATTCGATCCAATAGGTAATAAACTACCTAACTTTTGAACGATTACAAAATTTACATTTGTAATCGACTGTTAAAAAAGTAGCGTTACATTTTAGTCACATTATTATTTTTATTTAAATGAAAGTGTTATGGAGTAGTGGACTGTATGAATGAATTGTTGGAAACACGTAGTATCTTGTAAATATTTATTAGCTATAATTTAGTACAAATACATAAGAAATTAACCTGACAACTCAAACGAAAACCAATGACCAAAAGCACCAAACATCAATGTCAAAAAAGGTCTTATAAAAAGTTAATACATTACATCTTAATTTGAATATAAAAGGTTTGGACCAGCCAGTCGCCAACAGAAAGCTTTAAAGAACTTTTAACAGACGAAAAAGAACATTAAAAGGAACAACATATGGACTTAGATAGTGAACGAAGACAGTCCATTTATGCTACTACCTTATCCAGTTACTCCAGAAATAATTTACATCCAGTGTTCTGAACGAACATAAAGGGAGAAAGATATTTAAAATTCCCTATTTTATTATTTTTCAATTGAACGGGGCTTGTGCTAAGAGTCTGTCATTGATTGATAACGTTATTTCTTGTAATGGCATTGATGATAAACTGATAATTGCCAAAAAAGTTATTGTTATACGCTATACTCGTTTTTCTCGTAAATCTTGTAGTAAAACCAGCGAACAAATGAAAACTATAAAAACCTGGTATTTTTTAATGCAACTACTTTTTTTTTATACGTAGCTCGGCTAATGACTCGACTCCACCTGATGTTAAGTGGAAACGGAGTCCAGAGGCAAGGACAACCGGTGCAGCGTGATAACAACGCAGCATCAGTCACCATCACCCTGCCGGCCCACAAGGCGCCTCTTCACGCCTCATTTGAAGGACCCCATGTCATAGGAAGGAGGGAAAACGTGTGCTGGTAGACTATTCCATCTTTTGGAAGTTCGACAAAGAAAAGAGTCACCAAATTTCTTTGTGCGCAATGGAATGAACTTTTACCGATCTACTCGCGTTTATTTTATATTTTAGATTATAAAGTAGTATTCGCGTAAACTTTAGAAAACAAACCCTTTTAAGCCACAATTTTTCGAACAAATATATCTCCAAATGCTCCGAAACAAATGCAACTACATAAATAGGTGCTTTCGTATACTTTCCACATAACTGGGAAATGCGGAGTCCCAAACGATATTGAATCTGTCGTCGGTTCCGGAAGGCTGTCCCGCCATCTGATCGGCCAGCGGCGCCGGCGTCAAAGTATGTTTGCGGTTGTAGGATTATGTGATTTTATATACAATATCAACTTTTTGTGATCTTATTATGTATAAAGAATTTAACGGGGTTTAACTTTAGCTAATTAATATGGGTAATAGGCATACTTACCTCTTTTATGCTCGACGACATTTCGACCGCGATATGGCTGCTGTCATTAAATTATTCTTTGTTTATGCTTTTACATATTGTAGTATTATAAGAGCTGGTTGGCACATCAATCGGCTAGAAGTTATCGGGATACAATCGTGCGTGTTAAGCAGCTTTCGCAATGCTGGGTTCACAGATGGTGGATCAACTCAAAAGTATCTAGAGCTTCTGTGTGCTTGATTTGAAAAACACGTTAAACCGTTGGTATTTCATATTAAAATTTTATTAACACACATACACACTCATTAAAATAAATGCAATCTACGCAAATGGTTTTAGACCGAGCTTCAAAAGTCTGATTGAGAAAAATTATAATTAATATAATAAAAAAAGATAAAATATTTTATTTTCGGCAAGGAAAATATTTCCACATTATAAAAACTAAATCTTTCCTTCGGCAGATTCCGGAAGCGGATCCGCCCGCGCGCGCCATTCGATCGCCGGCCGCCATGCTTTTTTATCATGTTTATGTTGTAACTTGGGACAAAACTGTTTTTCTTACTGCGGAGTGCTCCATATTTGTTGAGGCGACTCGATATGAGGAAGTTGTTGGCAGTTTCCTGATTACCCGTTATTATGTGCCTCGGGAGTGGACTGTATTTGTGGATGGAACTTACTTTTCATTCTAGCTAGTAAACAAGAATAAAAGTGGTTTAAATTGCTTAAGCTTTTAGGCTAGAGCGCTTTTGTTTGAATAAAGTCTATTTTATGAAGAGTTGTAGTAGCATGTTAGATTAACAAAATGAACCCTGACGTTGTGCCCTACAACATAACAAAATGCTAAATGCATTAAAGATATTAATTATAATTAAATAAGTAGATATCTAATCATCATAGACATAACGACATAACAAGTTCTAAATCTCCATGCATTTCTATTCAGTTTTTGATCAGGACCTCCTCCGGTCACTATAAAGATATCATCATCATTATCCCTTTAAAGACATATCATCATATCACGCCCCAATCAATTTCTGGCGGAAATCAAGGCTTTAAGGCGACGCATTGGAAATTTACGTGGCCCCCCCACGTGATCTTGATTTTTCCCAACAATTACAAAACATATGAAAGTAATATTTGATGACATGATTTTTCATTTCATTGACTTCATTTTGCTAGTTGCAGAAACATGATTTGTTAACTTTTATAACAAAGAAAAAAAATTCAAAGTAACCTCTTTTAAAACATAGATTTGCATTTTACAGGCAAACTAGAACGACATAAGCATCTAAATTTTCTTAGAGATTTGTCTTAATACACACTTCAATATGCTAGTTCATTTTTTTAAACTTATTTGTAGTTTTAATTGGAAAGAAAAAAAATCAGTTTTTCTTATGGTACGGGGCGCAAACGCTCCGTATTAGATTAATTGTTTAGCGATGCGTCGCCTTAAAACATTTTTATGAAAACTGTAGGTCGTTTTCTCGCACGCAATTGTATTATTTTAGCACATGCATAAAAAGACAGTAGGTACATCTAGGGTTGCCAACTTTTTTAGCCCAAATAGTATTTTTGGATTCAGTAGATAGGGAATTAATTAGAAAAATATAGTATATTAAAAATATTTATTTTATTTTTTAAATGAATATTTTGTGTGTTCCGTTTTAGATAACAGAGACTGATTTTAGCGACTTTGCTGATAAAATATAGTAGTTTCGCCTGCTATAATATATTTTTAAAATAATAGTAGTTAGACACCTTAAATAGTAGGAAGGCAACCCTAGTACATCATACAGCAAAACATTAATATTACTTAAAATCAATCGGCAATTGCGAACAGAACTGAATACCTATTAGGTATTACCTAACACACGCCCCTGCACAGATATCAATATTAGAAACACATTTGTAATCAGATAATCTGTCCAATCCATCACCAGTGATGACGCCCGAATTCTCAAGAGCACATTACGCACGCTGCTTGACAAATGATCTATAAAACCATTTGTCAATGCATCAGATGCGCAGTGACGTCGCCACTTCACAAATTGCATAAATGTGTTACAAAATATTATTCTGTCGATCAACCTCTAGGTTGAGCTGTAGAGGTTATAGCAGAATAATAAAGTCCATAGTCTAACTGATTATACTTACCAGGTTCGCATGTATGTTTCGAAGTTATGTATCTTGTTGTAAGACAAATAAATGCAATGCAAATAGAAGTATCAAAACTTCAGGCGATGTCACGAGCTGACTGAGTTAGTGTCGGCCCGTGACCACGCCCGGTGGTTTTGTTCTTAGTCCGTTTGGCTAACTAATTCAACTAGTAGTCGCCCAGTGGTCGAAATTCGACCGTAATTTTATTAAGGCTGCACGGATTGTATCCTATGCAAAGAAAAATTTAAAAGATAGAATGTGAGTTTGGATTGGCATTGACAGATTTCGGCCGCTCCTCTTCCATTTTTGAAATTTTTGAAAAGAGTTTATACGTTGTGTGTCAAATACATTATGCGTGTGTGTCTAATACATGGTAGTGTGTGTAATGTTTGTTTCATTGATTTAATTTATTTTTATGCATAATTAAAAAAAATATTAACATTCGGATATCTGATGTAAATTTGTTAACTTACATTTTTTATTTTGTTTTTTTACATGTTGTAATTGTCTTATATATATTTTTTGTGTTTATTTGTAATGGAAAGTGTTCTGCTATGATAGGGCATTTTCCAATATTTTTGACGCTGTAAGGGAGAAAAGAGCTGGACACTTGCTGAGTTTCTTGCCGGTTCTTCTCAGTACAAGATCTCCCGCCCAGAGTAGATTTACGAACCGATGGCATAATGACATTCACAAGAGCTACTTGTAGCCTAAACTGAATAAATGATTTTGAATTTTGAATTTTGAATTTTTGATAACTTTCTCTATATAAACTATAAGTGTGCGAAATTTCATACTCCTCCGTCCGCGCAATTTTCGTAATAAAGGGGTACAAAGTTTTTGCTTCACGTATTAATAGATTATATCCAAGTCTGTACCCATAGCAAAAATGTTAGTGAATTGTTGTGTTCTGTTAGATTAAATAGTCAGATTCTCAGTAATTGAGGTTTCCAAGCGAAGTGCGTTTTCACCTTCGGCCTTCTCATCATTTATCATCAGATGAGACGAAAGCCAAGCTCATCACAGCTGTGGATTGTAAAACATAAGTCAAGATGGTGGTAACTAGTCAGGTAGACTCAGAACAAACCCAAACCTTCACCAACTACCAATTTGTTATTGCCATCGCGCGACTATTATTTGCACCTGATTGTGTGGTTTTTGATTATTTCGGATAAGTTTCAATTTAATCTGTATTTAAAATCAAAACAGATAGTAAACAGGACAAGATGACAGATCACATACGTAAACCGGTAAAGATTTCAATAGATATTACATCAAACAGATATCTGTCGGTATTTAATAAGCAAGTACTTGGAAACTTTGAACTGATTACTAGTTTCAAGTGAATTTTTGTTGTCTTTAACATTTTTTTGTTTGGATTTAGAGGAGAAAGATATTTTTGGAAAATTAGGTATCTGTAGATACTTCAAAGGAGTTTTCAATCTACGATCAAGTTTGTCATACATCAGTGGTTAGAATTTGATGGTCTAAGTCCTTTGTAATTCTCGATGACAAATAATTAGTTTTCAACTGTTTATATTTTTTATTCATGGGACCAGTGATGCAACTTGGTAAGTCTAAGTAAACCTTTAACTGTCCCACTGCTGGGCAAATGCCTTCGTCATGGAAATCAAGTCATCGCTACAATTGATGGGTAATGACTTTATCACCACGCTTGCTAAATGCGGGTTGGTGATCACAAACCCGGGCTATGTATCGAAAAATCCGATATATATATATATTTTTTTTGGTTTATATTTACGGGTAAACACAGTGCCTTGATCTCACCTGATGTTAAGTGATGATAAGGCCGATTGGTGGAAGCGCACTTCACCCGGAATCCTCAACTAGTGAGGCACTGGCTATCTTATCTCTATTGTCTAGCTGCCGGAACACAACAATGCTACAAATATTGATGTTATGGCGACATATTTAGATAAGATGGTGGTAGCTAGACAAGCGGACAAACGTCCTACCACCAACCAAACCGAGTACACAAACATGTACCCCCCGCTGGGATGCGAACCCGGGACCTCTGGATCTAAACCGGTGGTCTTAACCACTAGACCACAGAGGCGGTTATTAAATACATTTTGCCTGACTTGGGAATTGAACCCGGGACCTTCTGAGCGCTCTGCCACTCGCCCACCGCGGCGATAAGTTGGTAAGTCGTTACGTTGGTAAGTCTAGTAACCGAGAAAGAGGTCAGTCGCCCAATCCGACTTCGAAAAGTCGCAGCAACACTCAGAAAGTTCTTATTTATTAAGAATGTTCCTGGAATGTTCATATAATGTTTCTAACTGCCATCGTTTCTCCGCGTTGCCAAATATTGTTATGAATACAATATCGTGTATCATCCGAAGCATTTCTGGGGCCAAAAAAATATCTCCTGACAAATAACCAGTGATTTACAAGCTGTTCCGTGGCGCGTATAACTCTCCTTAATGGCTTGTGTATCAGCAAAACGGAAGTGTGCGCAATAAAACCTGTGCTATATCTTGAGGGATTATTGAGCTGTGTCTAAAGCCCGTCACAAACGCAGCTATAATATATATTATAGCGAGACATATTACGATATATATATCCATAGTAATCTTCGAGCAACCACAGACGGAGCTATAATATATATTTCTATTACGCCACCAAAATATGTGGACAGATATAGCAAGAAATATTAATATTATATTATGGTATACTCGACCGCGGACTGAATGAGGGCAAAAATATATATTATAGTATAGCCACCGTGTGTGGTGGGTTGCTATAATATAATATATAGCACATCATATTAATATATAGCTAAGTCTGTGACGGGCTTAACTGTTGGTTGGTGGTAACAGCTCGTATGGTTAAGGAAACTGTCTCACACGTTAAAAGTTGTCACTTATATCTTTCATATGCAATCGACTTGCCTCCCGCCCGCGATTTCGTCTGCGAGAACACCATTTCATTTAATCGATTACTTCGCCATCAACAAACTATATAATTTTTGTATGTTAACTTATTGTTAGTTATTACGTAATTATATTATATGTCGCAAATATATTATGAAGGTATTAGGTTAAAACGGCTCTCTTGCCGTAATTTCCATGAAATGTTTACCGTTGATTGGCTGAAAATAAAGGTTCCAACCACAACGCATCGTAGGTACTTAGAAGTTAAGCCTCAACTAAGGGCTTACCAACAAACATAACGGCTTTTGGTATTACCCTTGCTGCGGTACGTTTTCATGATGACAATGATTGTAATAAATTCTTTTGCTTTTTAGATAAGTACTAAAAAAACACATATCATCTAAAATTAAATTAACTATAAAATAAAATATTTCACAGGCAGGAAATTCACATAAAAACTAACGCAAACCAAAAATCTAATAACATACGACAGAAAGCACAAATTAAAACCATCTCTGCGCCTATTAATCACAAAACACAATTTAGGTTAAATGCCAAAATTATACTAACATGATTAACACCGGAGACCCTGGTCTTGTTCAATTTAGATAGGTTGGTGCCCATCCGTAGCCATTAAGCCACTGCTCCACAACTGCTACTCGAATTTCGACTCTAGCACTAAACACATAGAGGTAGTTATAGTCCTAACACTTAAAAGTTTGATCAAATATTTGGCACAATTTTATAAGGACACAAACGTTTGCACAGTCTCCACACTATTGTCTTTGAACACAGTTTATTGAGAAAAAGTTATTTAAGAGCCACTTTTGGTAACAGTCTTTATTCGGAAGTGCTGAAAGGAGAAAACCACTTTTTATTATCAATTATTATTTATATATATAAAATTGAACAGAAAAATATCGGTAAACCAAAAAATTATAAAAATTACAACCAAAAACAGCTACCTCCAAAGAGATAATGTTGCCAGCACTCTCAGGACCCTTCCCATGTGTGAGTAGGGTTGCCAACTATTTTCAGGAAATTAAAGTAAATCTATCATTAACTAGTATAAAAAAAGGATTTGAAGAAAAAATAAAGCATTCTCCAAATTTATTTATTTAAGCGTTGCATTTCGTTTCACTTCAACTGAGTCTCAGTACCATTCAGTAGTTCAGAAATTAAGTCAACAGGAATATTCCGTTCAAACGCACGGCATTAGTGGGAAATAAAGTATTTTCCATACTTTATTTTTATTAAAAAGAATAAAGTATGGGGATTGAAAATAACGTAGGATACGTTATTTTAAAGTATGGTTGGCAACCCTATGTGTAAGCCCACAGTTAGAGGACATATTTTATTTATAGTTATTAAATTTGACGAGTAATAAAAACACCTTATTTTGTTTTAAGTTAAATTTCTTGTTCTTTAATGGTAGTGCACACGCTTGCACATCTGACTAACATAAACTGTAAAATTTTCTTATAGACTTTGAGCTTTATATCTTAAGCATATGGTTGAAAATGTAATAAAGAAATTTGACAGATCTGGATAGATATATGTGCAGGCTCTGTTCGTACTTACATATATACCAAACCAGTGTACATATACGAAAGCTTTACGCAACAATACTAAAAAGACCAAAAGAGGACGTTCTGCTTTCATTCATCTCACTCGCGTCCCACGCGCGGTAGTGGGCGGACGACTATATGAATCAACAATGCATTTGTATCAATGAAACAACTTTTTGCTGTGAAGCAATGTCGGCTTATTGCTTGTTTAAGATATAAACACCTAATCCCAGATTACTTGAGATTGTATACGTATGTGGATTATGCTAGCGTAAAATGCGTGGGTGAAGAAATAGACGTAAATGATATATTACAATGTCAGTTCATTATTGTTATTCTCCATTTTAATACGCTCGAATACTCGTTTAATGTCACCGATAAACTCACTTTTCAATGTGTCAAAGAGAAATTAAATAACGAAATGCTTATTGCGAGTTCTATTGCCTTTGAAGCACTTTATCGATAACGAGAATGTGCAAAATAGTAACTCACCATGTTTGTCTGAAAGAATTTTTTCAATGTTATACAAATTTTCGTAGTTATAACGATAAACCTTTGGGAATGACATAAAGTCAATCAAATGTCATATACGTATCGTTGGCTTATGTTAATTCCATACGATAGGTAATCATTTTTTCCATTTATATTCTATTAGCGTAATGCCCTCAGCTAAATAACTTAAATCTTTATACTTAGTTTTTTTTTCGAAATGATGTTTCCGATCTTTAAAAAGGTTCAGAAGAAATTTGATGCGGAAAGAATAAGATAAGAGTGTAAATACTCCATGCTATCTCAATACGTGAGCACTAATTAGTTATTCAATCCTGTTCTATATCGGAGGGGTGTTACAAACCCTAATCAGACAATCTATCAGTTTGTAAACTTAGGGTGAGTCTTGCACCACTGACTCACCATTGTATAACATTGTCTACTTCCTTACATTAATTCATTTAGAAGTCAGCTTCAATACTGTAATTCTCTTTTGTTTTAAAAATATATTTTTTAATTTTCCAAAAAGTTTCGTTACCTTTAGTGCAACCTCTTTTTAGAGAGGTATAAAGTCATCATGTATTAAACCTGTTTTGTGTTTAGCATACGTAGCATGCGTAGTAGATGCGTTAACGTTTGATCTGGGCTTTATTGAGCTATTTTAAGACATCCACAAGAGTCTCATTAGACTTTTTTTTAACAGTTTTTTTATAGTTTAAGACTTTGAACAGGACACGACTGCTATACATACAGGCTACCGAAACTTGAATTTAAAATATAATACTTTTTCAATTTGGGAAAACATCTTATTCCTTTGTCAATGGCGACAGGTTGAATTACTCACGAGCGAAAGGTATTTTGTAAAACTATTAGGATTAACAAAATCTCGAATGAATTCTGTCTTAAGATAGGCTTTCAGAGAAATCTATCTTAAGACAGAAAATCTAGCTCTAACCTGGTTAATATGAGGTATTAACCAGGTTAGAGCTAGATTTTCTTTTCTTCTTTATTCTCATTCCATCATTTAAATTTGACAAGGAACGGAATTACTTAATTTTTTGTTAGGATTCAAGTACCTACTAGACTTTTGGTATAGGCTTAAACTAAATCATAAAATAAAATAGACGAAATTACATTTTAAGTAGTATTTAAACAAAACTAGGTTAAAGATTGTGGTTGAGGATTTAGATACTATCCTAGAAACGTAGAGAAATACCTAACTCGACTCTACCAAACAGTTGATAATGATCCTTACCAACTATTAGTTATAGTTCTTTTTAAAGAGTTATTGTTATCGAAATAAACAACGTTATTTTTGACCTATGGACACAGTATAATAAATAAGTGACAAAAGGTAAATTAAAAACTAGCCACGTTCATGTTAAAAAAAACCACCGGCGGCAACGTATTCTAAATCTGTTTAAGACAGTAAATGTACTGACCATTTTCTTTTAGTTTTAATATATATCATGTAAGAAAGCGACAATAACACATCAACATTTAAAATCAAACCTATTTTTTTTATATATTGACGGATTAATGTAATTCAATTCTAATTAGAAGACAATTCACTAGACCTCCGTGCACAATTTCATTCATACTTGAGCATAAATTCGCCATCTGTCCATCTATTCACAATTTTAAGCCTTACAGCTACATTTATAGGGTTCATTCTAAAACTTTGTGTGCTCTGTGGTCGCCACACTATAATGAAAATAACTGCTATTCATAAAATGCAATCGATATTCGGAGTTTAAATACGAGCGAAGGGTTATGCCCTTGCACAACGCAGATATGTATCAACATATGTATAGCTTACCACATACAACTGGTGATTCATATTCAACCCTACTTTTGAAACTGCTAAATCGTTGGAGTATTGAAATTAGGGTTTAGGATGCGAAGATTAATCTAAATTAATAGATAAGCAGGACTATCGTTCCTATGATTATTTTAGCTCTATTGTATTTTGTGTTAATTATAAGGGAAGACTATTTTTTATTTTAGCTCTATTGTAGGTATTGTGCATAAAGTTAGTATATTATCTATATCAACTTTATGGTATTTTGTGTTGATTTGAATTTGGAGGCTAATGTTTGTTTAAAAAACATGTAGATAATGAATTGATTAATTAGACGTATCTACCTAGTTGCCGTAAATTTTAAGGTATGGCTTTTTTTTAATTATCACAAAAACACGACTTACTCGTTTGGGATTCGAACCCAATTTCGGGCTTCTGTTTGATCTACCTACCAAAATACCTAGGTACTGGTTTTCATGTCAAAGTTAGGTTTACTGATAATAAAGTGGATATTAAATAGTAATACGAATACCTAGCTGATTTATTTTTAGCCATAGGTACCTATCTTTTTTGGTACTCACGTTTTGCTTTTTTTAATATTTAGCATAGGTACTACTGTAAGACAATTTTTCAAAGCATTACTTTGGTGTAGAAATCTGAACTTGGGTTGAGCATAAATTTTTTAAGTTTTTTTTCAAAATTCTATCAATATATTCATTTCTATACCACTTTAGTTCTGCATACATTCACAGCTGTTATTGTAATCCCCACAGAAGCTTAAAAATAGGTGTAGGTACATCAACAAAACAAAATAAACGGAAATACAAAAAAAAAAACAAAACAAACAAAAAAATAAAAACAAATGAGGAAATTCACCTTAAAAAATTGATATAAAATAATTTTTACTCTTTGTTATCGGTCCTTTCACGAAAAACAACCACACGCGATTTGATAAATAGAAACACGTGACGCGGTGCGTAATCACAAATACAATAAAAAAAACACACTCTTCGCAACACAATCGCGATGTATTTGTCAGCTCTAGGCTGTACGGATCGAACGCCAAGGTCACTTGTTTTGAAAAAAAGTAAGCGTATAAGCGTCCTATTTTGAATATTGCAAAGCGTCCGCGCACGACATCCAACCAGCGTTGTTCCGACCGACCGCGCGTCCTATCCCTCCGGCAACCGACCGCGTACTGACTAGGGCTAGGCCGGGAGCTCTCACTCCCTTATTTCGGGCTGAGGGCACAACTTATTTGGCCTCTTTGTTGTGTCCCTAAGAGGGGTAAATTATTACGGTTTTGCGATAACATAATAGAATGGTGCACTAAATAATCGAAGGGATATCGCTTTTTACCGAACGTTTAAATATTGAATTTTCTCGCATTAACCCCATATTTTAGTAGAATATGGTGGAGATGATATACCTTTGTTATTAAAGCGAGATTTTTATCTATTGATTAATGGAACCTTTATGCTTGCTTTACGCCTTGGTATTTGAGTGGCACAGCGTTCGGCCCGAACAGGAGTTTTAAGTTCAATTCCCAGTTCGGGCAAAGGTGTTTTTTTGGATGCAAAACATAAGTATTTTTTATATATTTTATTTTTACCGATATTATTTATGCCGAAATTTTTTTTACACAATCATGAGATTGTGAGCACCAACCCGCATTTGGTCCTCAAGCGTGGTAATTACGCCAATACACATCAATTGTAGCGCTTTCTTGATTTCAATGAAAAGGGCCTTTGTCCAGCTGTAGGACAGCATAGGTTAAGTACACTTACGCTGGTTGCCCTCTTACAAAGAATGAAAAAAGCGGTACGAAAGTTTGTGTGTATGTATGTGTGTATATTTGTTTCTTCTTTACGCTGCAACGGATGGATGGATATGGATGAAATTCGGCTTACAGATAATTTATAACCTGGATTAACACATAGGATAGTTTTTATCCCGATATTCCCACGGGAATGAAACTCATACCTTTTCTCTATATTTGGTTCAGACAGGACAACGTCTGTCGGGTCAGCTAGTAGTATATATTATCAATAGGCCTTACAGCGAGCGTCTGTGTTACTTTGGTCTGCAAAGTTTGTATGGTCGCCGTCAGATGCAGATTAAAAATAGTCCAGATGTGAAGACAACTGGTGCAACGTGAAAACGACGTAGCAACACCCTCATCCTGCCTGGCTCACAAGGTGGCTCTTCACGCCTCGTTTGAAGGACCCCATGTCATAGGAAGGAGGAAAAACATGTGCTGGTAGACTATTCAATCTTTTGGAGGTGTGACGTAGAAACGAGTCTATCTTTGTGCGCGATGGAATGTTAGAGATGACTTAGAGGTGTTTTTGAAGAGCAGAACGTACAGTGCTTCTATTTTTTTTAATGTCATGTAATCATAGCATTTCCAGATGCAATCGAAAATTTATTTCCATTTTCATTAGTTTTTAGATTAATTTATGATAGAGAAAAAATGGATAATTGTAAACGTATGACCCTTAATAGGGTAAAGGACAGTTGCTTACCACGACAACTTTTTGACCATAGAGCAAGAGTCGTGCTGTGTACACTTTCTTATGTTCAATTTGTAATGCGTAAAGACCCTTAAAACTTTTATTAGTACTGGCAAACGCTAACTGTCAACGTTTGCGAACTACCAACATTGCAAAAACATATATCGAACAACTTTATTTTGAAAATCGGAGGTGTTTGACTAAATAAATTGCAATTTTGTTCTAACAAGATTCTGGTTTTGTAATATTTGGTAGGATTATTGATTATATTATCCTGCATGACTCGTAGAATAGTTTTTGAAATGAAACTTATACTAAATAGGAAATCGTCGTAAACTCGGTGGTAAAACTCTTACCGTTCTGAATTCAAATTATACATTATATAATTTAAATTCAGAACAACGTACTTCATTGTTGTTTTGTTTTTGATTTTCGTGTGAACTACATAGAGCTGTAAAAAATCGTAAATCAATTACGTATACGTATGACATAATAGTGTTTCCCCACATTTAAAAATAAATTAATAATATTAAGTAAAAGGAGTAGTAGTAACTCTATATACTATTTAACTGATAGAAATCCGACGACAATCCGACGACCGAAACACGAAGTTTGCCGAGAAACATTAAGGAAATAGATCTACTTGTGGAGGAAGGGAGGTGGGATGAGTTTGAAGAGCTGAACAGTTGTGGTCGTTTTAATACAGCAGCATGGAGGCTCTGTTTCGGCGTTTGAAGGTGGTTTGAAGTGTATTGCGTCGTTACGTAATGAAGTTTAGCTTCCTGCTCTGACAATTTGCCGCATTGGACATGGCCACGTGCATATCGAAAAGCACCCTGGGTCACCCGCGGGTTATAAACCACCAGTAGACTTCCCGAGGAGGGTTGGTGTCAGGCAGGCGTAGGCAGCCGGCCGTAAATACATGCTAAATCCTTAGCAAATTGTACGAGAAAGAAACGGACATTTTGCGCCGACTTTTCTCGGTAACAGTCTGCATAAGTACGCAATACCTTTGCAGAAGACATACTTATTTAGTGCTCTCACCAACTTGAATTCTCGTAACTTACCTGTAAGCAAAAAAATCAAAATGAGACGTTGTCAATTAATACTATTTAGAAACTCAATGACGAATGGATGAAACGGGTAGCACGTTCGGTTACCAAAAATCCGAATGTGATAGATTCAGTAGTTTAAATATTTATAAAATTTATAAAATACAGTAAAAAAATTAAACGCCTACCCGACCCAGCCAGGAATCGAACCTGGGTCTTCCGCAATCCGGGCGGCTGCACTGACCGCTATGCTACTGGGAAGGCTGACGCAAGCGCTGAATTTTGTCACGGTTTTTTTTTTTAAAAGCCATTGCAAGCCATCGGTTGCAATAACCGTTGGATATATGGCCTGTGTCGCTATTAGCACTCAAAAAAAAAAGCAGTGACAAAATTCAACGCTTCAGCCTTCCCGGTAGCATAGCGGTCAGTGCAGCCGCCCGGATTGCGGAACACCCAGGCTGGTTCGGGTAGGCGTTTAATTTTTTCACTGTATTTTATAAATTTTATAAATATTTAATTTAGCTTCAGTGCAGTAATTAGCACTTGAAAATAAATAGTAAAAATTCAGTAGTTTAGTTTATACTAATTTTTTAGTTTTATGATATAAAGTTTTGACTTTAATAAGCTTTCAATAAGTGCCATGTGAAGGCTTATGTTAAATAAAATGATTTCACATTGACTTTGATTTTGACTTTACGGTCTTGCAAATTGAGCAAATTTTTTATCAGAACAAAAATAAGGAGGCTGCGAAAGTCTGTGTCGTGGCGGAAAGAGATCTTCATTCAAAATGAAGAGTTTTGTTAAACACAGCCACTTCAGCTGGTAGATAAATTGTGATTTGTTACTCCGCGAATAACTAGTTGGTTATTCATTTATACAAAGCACTGCTATTTTGTCATACTACCATGTAATGTGTAACTGTTTGTTATCCCTAATAATAAATAAATCTATATATATAATAAAGCTAAAGAGGGTCGAAAGTCTATACCTACATGGAAGATAATCGAAAAAAAGTTGACTGGGGTTACTTAGAATCGATAACAGAACACGATCCAACAGTTTTTAGAAATTTTGTCTGTTTGTCTGTTTATCTGTTTGTCTGTTTATTTGACCACGCATCACGTGAAAATGGCTGAACGGATTTGGATGAAACTTTGCATATGTGCAGATGGATGGAGTCTATGGACAGACCATGACGTAACAGAACAGGTTACTGTGGGATAGTGTAGTCTTTGCGAACGAAGTAGTAAATAAAATTAGAATTGACAATTACGTATATTTTTTTACAAATCATAAAGAGAATGCAGTAAATACTCATTAGAAGACATTTGACAAATGACACAATATGTCACATATAATAATAATATAGTAGTTAGTATCATGTCTTAGATAATATCGTTTTTAAATTTACAAAATGGCGCGCGCTTGCGCGATTCCCCGACTTCCTGTCACACTGTTACGTCCAACTTCCGTCACATTTCACAAAATCACTCACAAATTGTATAAGTATATAGAAGGCAAGCGGAAAGATGTTACACATCAAAAGACAGAAGCACATTTCGTCCGGATTCTCATTCCGGATGATGTGCGGTTCTATTTTCTAAACCTACTAACGTCTCTTGATCGTTCATTAGGTAATATGAATTTTGGTCTTCACATTTTACATAAAAGTGAACGTATTATCGTATATGTATTTGTATATTCAGTTCTTTGACCCCTAAATTACTATGGAAAACTGGGCTTAGAGCCAAGAAAATAATGTTTTTCTACGTAAATAAAAGCAACATCTTATTGGCAGCTTCTTTCAATGTCATGGTTGGATTGCTTATTTACATTACGTACTTACTTGCCAGTTCTAACAATATGTAAATACTGATATATAAGGAGAAATGGACTCATTGATCGATAGTTTGATAATCCCAGAGTTCTTGAAACAAAAAATAAGTGAACATAGTAGGTTTCTTATCGAAAGTAGCCACTTCGAAGTGAAATATGAAAATTCATTATTCATATCAGAATTGGATATTATTCCATTTTTTTTTAAACTAGAATTTTTTATTAAAGATTAATTAAGTCATGGCTATAATAAAAACGTGATTTTATTATATGCATTATGCAAATAAGGTCGCGGGTAACAGTTAGTTTTAGACATGGTATCATTAAAAAAATGCAGAAATGTTTTTTTTATTATTCTATTATTAATATAATTATATTATTGAAACAAAAAGCTGTCACGAATCCTCTTGCACTTGCGTTTATTTTCATCATCATCATCTCATCTCATCTCAGCCAAAAGACGTCCACTGCTGGACAAAGGCCTCCCCCAAATAATCATGGGGGTATTTGCCGTAATCGCCACGCTTGGCAGGTGGGTTGGCGATCGCAGTAGGTTAAAGGTAACCTCAGAGAGATGCTGCTGCCCATCCTCTGGTGTTTATTTTACACTAACTGTATTTTTTATTTTATCCTGACGTTTTTGATCACATGGATACTATTTAAAACGTTATCATCGGGATAAAACTTGCAAAAACACAATATGTAAAGTATAATCGAGTACATGCAGATTCGTAAGTATAAATTTATAAATTTTGTAAAAGTCATCTTATAACAATGTGTAGTGTTAGTTTAAACTTTAGAAAACAACATGTAATAATTATAAATTTCTCTTACAAACACTACAGAACAGATTTACCGAAACTAATCATTGCACAAAACTCTACTAAGCACTCAATTAAATTGACAGCTTATCGTAATGTAAAACCGGTGTTGGTAATTAGAGATGTCCTACAGCTGTGAACAAATGCAGCGACCGACGGACAGAAATAGACATTGTTTATTATTATGGAGCGTGAGACCCCCGCGTGGGGTAAGAATGTACTGAGACATGTGTGTATTGAAAGGGCACTTCATTGATACATTTTGTAGAAAGAATCGAGACAGGAGAAAGGAAATAACTTTAAAAAATACTTTTATTCGGAGCTCGATGGCACAGTTAACGCGCTTGGTCTGCAATTGCCGAAGTTAAACAACTTTCGCAAAGGTCGGTTTTCGGATGGGTGACCAAAAATTATCATCTCGAGCTCCTCCGTGCTTCGGAAGGGACCTAAAGCCGTTGGTCTTGCCTGCATTAGCAATCGTTATCAACTACCGTACCGTTTCGTTTCGTTAGTTGTAACGGTATGGTGTGTTTATAATTTTAATTTAAAAGTTCAATAGTAGGGCTCGTTTAAGTCCTGACCTGCCTAGCTCTCACCGTTTTCTCTAAGTGTGCCATCATAACAACTATGTTGTAGCATTGGTGTTTAATTATTATTTTAGTAGGAAAGTATTAAAATACCTTTGACATATATAATTATAAGATATACCTACCTTTTTTATATATTTTTGACTTCTTTGCTACGGCCATTTAACCACGACTACTCGCAAACATCTCCCCGTTCGACCGCCGGCGCCGACGCCTTTACATCCGGAAAAATAGTAATTACCTTACATCCATCAGGCTTCAGTGGCGAGATAAAACCGGGACGATGGCGGGCCTCATTACGAGAGGCAATAAACCCAGCGATCTATCAAACGCATCTAGTTTGACTTCCCACCCCCATGGCTGGGGTAAGATTGCATAGTGGGAACATCGAGGCATGTGGAACAAAAGCAATAATATTCTATTGCATAGCTTGCTTAAGTAAGTTAACGCTTTTTTGATTGATTGTACTATAATGGACAATTTATATGACGTATTCAAAGACAATTAGGGACGGATTAAGAACATGATTGGACGAAACGAGTATATTTGAAGTCGATACAGAAATGAGATGTGAGACGAGACGAAATCGGTTTAAGATTGTTGTAATTTTTAAGCTTTTTGCTTTGTTCTAAGGGCAAAAGTAAAAAATAAGGATTAAATATGAGTAATTTTCGTTTAAAAATTCCAATTCAGATTTAATTGTTAAATAGCCTAAGCATATGATTATGATATGTAATGCACCTTATTTATATGAAAAAAGTAATTGAATTATTACTACTTTTATTACGAATCATAATTAATTTTAGCTATATCATTATGTGACCGATGTTATTTTATTTATTTATTTTATTATGGTATACGCAACAGGTATCAATCATATATTATACCAAATAACAACAATCTAAAATAATAAACTAGACTGAAACCTAAAAACTTTAATTTTACGAAAATAGGCTCTCTAGAAAGTACTAAAAAGTTCTAGTGCGTACACTGGCGCGCCTGTCGGTATGTAGTGTTTACTGTCACTTGTTACTTTTATATCTTCGTTAAGTTTCAGATTGTAGAAAAAATTAATAACTTACTAACCAACTGTCAGTGCAGACTCGTAGTATACCTGCTGCTGGAGTCCCAGACGAGCATTAAGTAAATGAAGATAGAGACAGAAATCGCGTGATCTCAGAAATCAGAGTTGTCTGCACGAAACCACTGTTATGTCTGTAATTTTATGAACCCCCAACATTAGATTTTTCATTGTAAAACAGATATTTATAGCCCGTAACATATAATATTTAACGAAGAGTTACATAGCAAACAAAAGTAATTGCACTTTACTAGATCAAGTGACAGTCACAGCAGTTATAGAAAGATGTGGAGTCCGCGGTATTAATCTTATCATTAAATACTAATATTATAAAGAGGAAAGCTTTGTATTTTTGTAAATTTGCAACGAATAAACTCAAAAACTACTGGACCGATTTAAAAAAATATTTTACCATTAAAATGTTACATTAGCGCTGAGTAACATAGGCTACTTATATTAAAAAAGAAAAGTCCACCCGTGCGAAGCCGGGACTGGCCGCTCTAGTAAGATATATTCAAAAAAGATTTAAGCCAACATATTATTATTATATAGTAACTAGATCAACATTCCTAAATTGACACAAAATACATAAACATATTGGCTGATGATGATGATCATGATGATGATGATGATGATGGTGATGATGATGGTGGTGATGATGATAAAAAAATTAAGGCATTAGGTACATTTTTTTTGTAAAATTAGTTGATCATCGGATGATCGGATGTTGTTGTTAATATTTAATAAGGCTCCTTTACTTACTGAAAAATTTTCATCACTTTTCTAAAATTTCAAGAGTAAACACTCTTTGGTCATATAATATAAATACCTAAATACGTGTCTATTTACACAAATGAACGAACTCCCAACAGTGAACCTAGAATTACCTTGAACTCAAAAGCAAAGAGGACAGAGCTCAAATTAAGACGTGTCTCTAATTAAACACTGTGTTTAAAGCGAGTGGGTTCAATTCGCCTGTCACTCGCGGCGTGTCATCTCGCGACACTCGACAACACCACTACTATTGGACTAGGTGCCTATTTCTATATTCATTGAATAATTTGACATAATGACAGATTCTCTTTAGAAAATATGTCACAATGACAATCATAATCTTTGGATAACACTTAACTGAGGATTGAAAAATCGGGCCTAAATCAAGTTAAAGAAAACGAAAATTTATATGGCATTGAAACAGTGCAGTGCAGTGGAAAACGAAAGAGAGTTAAAGGGGATTGAAACAATCTGACATATCGACCCGTCGCCATTTTGTTTTTTTTTTTTTCGAAATCGCGGCGCACGATAAAAGTGGTATGTATCGGTAGAGGACACATAGAGAAACAAAAAATGTCAAGTAACATGGTACCCTAAAGTGTCCCGTTACCGATATATTTGGAGGACCACTTTCAACATGCGCCGCGATTTCGACAAAAAATCAAAATGGTGGCGGGTCTATATGCCAGCTTCCATACAAAAAGTTTCAAACCCCTTTGCCATGCCATACACATTTTCGTTTTTGTTAACGTGATCGAATGTCTAATGAAACTATCGATGTATATTAATATATTAACCGACAATTATTTTTAATTAAAAGTATTTAATTAAAAATATTTAATGATGGCAGTGTGAGTGTAGGACTCTCTCTATGATGACTCTTCCCATCCATGAATTGCTTTATCGTTCACATCACCATCACAGACATTGACATATACATAGACATTGATATAAGATACCTGTTTAACTTACTCTTACAACTCTTACAAATAAATAATATCATTCAAATCAGCAGGGTATAAATAATAACGCAGAACATACATAAAAACTATACAGACAATTAATAATCTGACCCTTTTTATGTCAATAATATCAAAATTTTTTCGTGTAAGCCGAAAACTCGAAAGTTTCTCGCTCAACTTGTTTTTCCAATGGTAGGGGATCAAGTTTCAAATATCCGTCTTAACGCGACACCGGCGCTGTTTAACTCCGACATTGCCCAAAATACTCGCGTCACCGGTGCTAAGACAACGTAACATAAGAAACGGGAAAATAGTTGAGTGCTTGCTCTATTTGTGAACATAGGACGCCATTTGTTGATCTTTGAATGGTTTGTACATCAATTAGATACACTATAACACTCAGTGTTTTTTTAGGTGGCTGGCAAGAGCTGGATGAGAGTAGCCGCGGATAGTGCTCGGTGGCGTGCACTTGGAGAGGCCTATGTCCAGCAGTGGACTAGTAGGCTGATGATGATGGATGACGATGATGCTGTGTTTTGAGTTACTTATTTTTTAATGTGTATCATATTTCCGCTAGCTTTCTATTTAAACAATTTGTGGGAATGATTTCGTGAAACGGGACGGAAGTATGTGTAACAGTATAACAGGAAGTCGGGGAAGCGCGCAAGCGCGCGCCATTTTGCTGATTTAAAATCGATATTAAGAACATGACATATTATTATTATGTGACATATTGTGTCATTTGACTATCAAAGGTCATTTTGATATGTCAAATTAATGTCTTCTAATGTGTATTTACTGCATTTATTTTATAGTTATAAAATGATGTAATACTCGTACCTGACTGACCCATTTTTTTCAGAATATAATGTTAAAATTGCTTATTACTAAGGTGAGATGTCAAATGTTACACATCATATGAGACTACTGTAAAGCTCGCTCGTTTTTAGGGTTCCGTAGTCAACAAGGAACCTTATAGTTTCGCCATCTCTGTCTGTCTGTCCAGCCTAGCTCATAGAGACTCTTAGTACTAGAAAGCTGTAATTTGGCATGGATATACATGTTAATCACGCCGACAAAGTGGTCAAGTGAAATTTTGAAAAAAATTATTTAGGTTACCTCCCCTGCACGTTAAGTGGGGATGTAATTTTTTTTTCTTGTCTACCCCATAGTGTGGATTGTCGTTGGATATCAATTTCAAAAATATTGCGGGTTTGTGGAAATAGTTTTTTGATTGAGGCATCCGTTTGTGAACTATTATGCTTTAAAGTGCAAAATTTTGTTAGAGTCAAGTTTTCCTCTCCTGCCAGCTAATTATGTAGTTGTTTTTGGATACGTGAAAAAATTCACGGTAGTTTTTTTTTTAAAGAGATTGCTGATTGCCTCAAGCGGCATTTTCAGCTTCACCGGGCTTTTTTGGGGGCGGCGAGAAACTTAAAGGGTTCCTCAAGCCGTGTGAAACGAATCCCCTTCGGAGGTTTTCTAGAGGGAACGGCATCACGCACTTAAAAGTGCGTGTCCTCGTGCCCTACTAGATTCTCCAAAGGGTTCGGATCGGGTAGTTGTATATATGAGGAAATTAAAAGGAAAACTATCACAGCCGAGTAGTAAGCTTTACAAGTTTACGAGTGACAGTCGACAGTGTACTTGGCGCAGTACAAATTCCTCATTGGAAACTACTTAAATAACGTTGTCAGGTGTGTGAAACCGGTTGTATCTACATTAAAGTATTATGAGCTATCGTTAAATAAATGTTCATATAAGCCCTCTTCTCAGAGTCCGCATTATTGAGATGGGCTATGGAACCCTACACTGCGCATAGCCCTACACGCACTTGGGCGGTTTTTTTATATATTTGTGATTGTAACTCTTACAGCAAAAGAACTGCTAACATCAAGGCTCTTTCTAATACTTGTCTAAAATTCTAGATCCAATGTTGTAACTGAACAGTTTGCGTCTTGATAAATTTATTACCGTCGATGAAATACGAGATGCTCGATATTGGCTAGGTGGCCTGTCCTCAGCCATAGTTGGGTCACAAAATAAAGAGAATGCAGAATGCAAGCTTCATACAGACCGCGCTCGACCAACGCACACATACACAACCTATCACGGACCCGTGTCCACGTGTCCGCGTGTCCGCGTGTAGCGTAGCTGTTGCGATTAAGGTTGCCAACTATTTTTCAGGAAATTAAAGTAAATCTATCACTTATTAGTATAAAGTAAAAAGTATTTTTTACGCTTACGCTTTCACTGCGACCTCGTACCGGAAAGCGCATTGTGAGCAGGTCTCCAACAAGGTGGACCGACGTTCTGGTGAAGGCCGCAGGAAGCCGCTGGATGCGAGCAGCACAAAACCGGTCGTGGTGGAGATCCTTGGGAGAGGCCTTTGTCCAGCAGTGGACGTCTTTTGGCTGAGATGATGATGATTATGAAACGTTTAAAAACATATTTCTTTGTACTCTTGGCACTATCTAATATTTTTTTATTGTTATATAGCGCGTTCAGAAGTTAGCGTTGCGTTTCGTTTCACTTCACCTGAGTCTGAGTATCATTCAGTAGTTCAGAAAATAAGTCAACAGGAATATTTCGTTCGAACGCACGCATTAGTCGGAAATAAAGTGTTTTCCATACTTTATTTTTATTAAAAAGAATAAAGTATGGGGATGGAAAATAACGTAGGATACGTTATTTTAAAGTATGGTTGGCCACCCTAGTTGTGAGATTCCGTAATTTCGAACCAGCTGTGCTCAGACACAAAATAAGGTGAACACATAAAGTAAGCTTCATACGAACGAAAATTAGTATGGCATTGAAGCAGCGCCTCCTGGCGGCATACGAGAAGAGTTAACATTTTGCCATAAAAATTCTCGTTTTCGATAACGTGATCTAATTGCGAATGAACCTCGCACTTGGCACCCTGCGGAACAATCTGAACGATGTTGTTGCGGATTTGTTAGATGAATTTCGCGAACGCATTATTCAGTTGCAGCAAATTTTAGAATCGCATTTTTTAGCAAATCAATTTTTCCTGTTAGATATATTTTGCGAACGCCTTATTTCGGATTTCAGTGTCGCATTTTTTAGCGAATCAATATCTCATGTAGTTGCAGCACTCCCCCCTTCCGTGACTAGCCCTCGCTACGCTGCGCTTCGCTTGGGAAAAAAAATTTACTTAACCTAACCAACAGTAAGGATTTCATATGCTGACCCATTGAATGAAGTGAAATGGCGTTACTCTGAAATTTACTGCAACTAAAAAAGGGGATCGCGAAATTAATCTAATAATAAATTATGGGAACATAAATAAAGTTTTCGCTAAAAAATACGACCCTAAAATTACCGGCTACTGAATAATGCGTTCGCGAAATTCATCTAACAAAACCTGCAGTCTCCTTTTTTTGTGGCTGCGACTGTTCTGAACTGTTCCGAGATCCGTGTCCGTGCAAGGGGTCTATGTGTGAGTTGCTCAAGAACGTTCTGCATTGAGCTTGCCTTCTGGGCTCTCTTTATTTTGTGGTTGGGTTTAGATGCGGTCGCCTTGAAGGCACTTGGCCTATACATCATTTGCATTGACAGCTCGGAGACTTCACACAAGGATTATTCTTAAAAACTATTAAGTACGATATTATGGAAAGGTACACTGCAGCACTATAAACCAGGTACGGTAAGCAACGAAAGTCACTGAACACTTTGTGCCTTACAAATAAACAAAGAATAAGGTCCGAATAGTTATTCCGTGTTTTGTCTTTTTTATGTACTCTAATTTGAAATAACGGGTTAGGTCCGCTATGGTATGGTCCCGCTATGGCACCCTCGCAAAATGCCTACCAAAAAGTCCCACTATGGTACCCATCTATTAGATCTACGTCAAACAATAGAAGGTACAATTGAAAAAAAAAGTGCACCTATAACTTTTTAGACTTTTAGGAGTGTAAATAAATAAAGAACGTTTACATGATAGGAACAAAACACGGAATAACTATTCGGACCTTATTCTTTGTTTATTTGTAAGGGGCTTTATGTAGGTAGTACCGTCAAACCGTGTCTTACTTCACAATCACAATACGTCGTAAAAAGGTGGGGAGCGCCTGTTCGATTGATGTGTGCTTTGACAAAGTACTAAAGTGTTCGGCTACTATTGTTTCCGACTGTACTTTAAATTTGTTTTTATTTTGAAATACTGTTTTTCTAATGACGTGCCAAAAAGGAGAAAATGCTTTTTCGCGCGTGATAAACGAACGACGGCGGCCATATTGGTTTTGACAGTTATGATTATGACGTCTTTTAGCTATGGCCTTATTAGTCCATGGCTGTGGAGAAGAATGGGCACAAAAAACAGTTCGTATAAACAGACAGAAATAAATACAATTACAAATTCAAAATTAAAAAAACAAAATTATTTATTCAATTAAGGCTACAAAGTTAGCTCATATGGACGGCACTATGCCACCGGTTCGTAAGTCTACACGGGGCGTGAGACCTTAGACCTTGTACTGAGAAGAACCGTCAAGAAACTCAGCAAGGGCAAAAAACAAGCCGTTACTATGCAATGCAGACAAATAAATCGTATTAAGGCATACAATTCGTTGTCTAGTAATAAGGATAGATCCCTAAAGGTTCCTAAAGGTTCCTACTAATGAAAACCTTTCACTGGCTGTGATTAAACCTCCGCTATTCGCGCTATGCGATCGGTCTAAAATATAAAATTGTAATTAAGTCTAGACCTAAGAGGAGACTGGAATGCCAAGCTGGTTCCGTGGGCACCGTATCAGGGTTGCATCCGACAAGTTTTTTGTGTACTAGGACGATTATCTAAATTGCATGTCCTTTTAAATCTTGGTGCTTTTTCCTCTTTTGCGGTGTTGCAAAATAAAGTCAGAGTTAAAAATATATAAATAAAAATTTAAGAAAACTCACTCTTAGAATAAGTTTTATAAAATCATCATCATCGCAGGTCAAAGGTGCTAGATAGGTCTCTCCCGAGTCCGATTTTCAGCTATCCGTAACCAATTTCTGCCAGCCGCCATGCGCAGACTGTGTCGCTCCAATTAGTCAGTTAATTAAATAGTAGTGATTCTACCAAAAATCCAGCGGGATTTGACAAAAAAAAGACAAAATGTCGAAAAAGTTTCGACATTTTGTCTTTTTGCAAATTGTAATTTGTTCGCAACAATATTTGCGTTAAATAATATGTAAATAATCATAGTAGGAATATGTTTAGCCGACGAACCTATTTATATTGCTTTCTTAGGTTCACGTGAAAGAAACACCTGAAAAATCTGCAAACTACGGGCTCTGCAAAGTGGTCTTACAGCTAGGACAAAATAACATACCAAACAAATGCAAGTAAACCTTGTAAGTATCGTTTTAAACTTTAGAAAACAAGTCGTGTTGTATAGTGTCGGTAGATCCGCAGCCAGCCCTGTCCCATACAAATCTGAACATCCCCATTATACGCCTCAGACGGGCAATGGCCGCGCTTTCACTGCGTACCAATTACAGCATATCATAAGCAACACTTGCGTATCGATAACGACCGTATCACCGTGCATAAAGGTCCAAATTCAGTAATCCCATGCCCTGTGTCTATGCTATAAACAGCGTTGTAACGGACGCATTTTTGCTCAGGATATTGATGGGAACACCCATGTCCGCTGGACACTGGCAATATGAAACACTGTGCATTCCATTCATGCGAAGGTTTTCATAAAAAGTTTCAATGGCATTTTAGGTGCCGTCTCGCTTTGGACGTTTTGGTGATAAACGAATACGGTGTATAGCATTTAATTTTTTATTGAGTTCTCAAGCTGACGCGCATTGGTGAATTGAAGGACTCAGTAATTCTAAAAGTGGGTGTGACGCTAGGGACCGAGTTTATAGTGCTCAGATAAGAACTATCTGTTTTGTAAAGTGATGAAAAGTTAAACGTCCGTATTTTCAGCTTTCGATTTGTACGGGTTTTTTTATAGTAATTCTTTTATTTCAGAATAGGAAAGCGATTGGCTTTCATCTCATCACATGATAAGTGACGATGAGACCGTAAGTAAAAGCACATTCCGCCTGGGATTGCTCAACCACTTGAGAAGCTACTAGCAAGCTACCCACGCAGGGAGCCGAGCCCCGAACTTGGGACCTCTGGGTCAAAGACCAGAACACAAATGCAGTTAAGTTCGGAAAGGTTTGGTAAGTATACCAAATTGCAAAATAAATTATCGAGTAAAAAATGCTTTTTACGTTTAAAAAAATTAGAGGGAATATTTTCTAAGCTAGACTAGACTAAATAACACATTAAAGAAAATATAAATACAAAATATTTATCCGGGCGGTCCAGTGTACGATGCAGACAATTTATAACACGCTCTTTTGCACGTGCACTGTACTTTATTCCCCTATAAATTTGAACGTACAAATAAATAGTACATTGCATTTCTCCATTAAATTTTGTACGTATTTTTTGACGTCTGGTGAAGATATCGAATTGCAGTGCAGAAGTAAAAATGGAATGAGATGAAAATTCGTATTCATTTTCAATACGAATAGTCATCAGTTTTATAAAATTAATTCTAGGCGAGAAAATGAAGACTGGATTCGTATAGTACTCGTATTATTATACTTTTTTATCAACTGCAAATATTTTGACAAAACATCTAACTATATCAAAGATATAAGGCCCTAGCATTTAAAAAAAATTCAGGCTAGTTTTTATTTAATTTTTCCTGACACAAAACTTCTCTGTCGGCTTCTTTGAATGAAACTGCGGGCACGTGTAAGCGGTGAAGGCATTGCGGCTTATGTTTCGGCTCCTTTGAATTGAAACTACCAAAAGTGCTTTATTTACCTTTTTTATAAAAATTTAAGGTTTTTTCATAAAAATAGTTTATATGTATATAGGGTCTAACAATATCAATAAGCAAACGTTTAAGAGGAGCATACATCACACTGAGCATGCTCACCAAATTTGGTCCAAAACTGCAGGCTCGTTACCGAGATAATCAACAAAATATTATCATAATTCACCAAAAAATACACCCTTTCCAAATCCTTACAGCAGCTACACGCACACAAAGATAGCCGAACATGCCAATTGTGTGCGTGTATCTGTACACTATCTTTTTATTGACGTTTGCGTGGGTGTTAGTAAAGATACAGCATGTTTCATGATGTGCATTATTTTAATTGATTTAATTTGTTAGAAAACATAACTTTGAAAAATCACTATAAAACTGGAGCCCATTTTTTGTCATTGTATTCAGAATGATGTATAGATACTGCCCTTAAACGTTCGCTTATTGATTTTGATAGACCCTGTATGTTGTTGAATTTATCCTCAAAATATTTGCAGTTGTAAAAAGTGACCTTATATAATTTCTTAACGTGGTAAGTATCTAATGATAATAAGGCTTTAGGTGAAAGCGCTCTTCACCGGGAATCTTCAACTTCTTTTTTTTGAGAGTGTGGTTGAGTTGTGGTTGTTTTTTATATATTGTGCGCTTATTTGTAATGGAATGCCTGTTGCTATGACAGGAATTTTTCCAATATATGAACGCTGTAAGGGAGAAAAAATATGCCCTAGCTGAGTTTCTTGCCGGTTCTTCTCAGTACACACGGCGGCAGATCAACCTACCCAAAACTGTCAAATTTCTACAATCAATTTTGAACTTTATGATTTGGTTATAAGGATCAATATTCACTGGAGAAAAATTTACAGATTTGGGTAGGTTGATCTGCCGCCGACTGTACATCAGGGTCCCGCCCAAAGTAGACTTACGAACCGATGGCATAGTGACATTCATAACTGCTACTTATAGCCTAAAATAAATGAATAATTTTGAATTTTGCTGGATACTGGCTAGTTAAGTTAACGCGAACACTACACATTGAAATGAAACAACTTTTACGGATCTACTCGCGTTTATTTTACACATTACTTATTTAATGTTTATCCTGACGTTTCGAACCCTTTGCAGGGTCCGTGGTCACAGGGAGACTGAGGTGTTGCTCATCTCATAATTAGTTTGTAGCTTGTATACCCTCATTTAAATTTAATCAGGTGCGTTCCGTTTTACGCAGAAAGAGCTTACAGTATTTTTTGGTCTGGCAGTATGGTGTCGGGTATTTTGTATGATGGGATCCCAGGCTGGTGGTAGATTCCAACCATCTTCTCTATTAAAATTAGGATGTTTTTTAATTTCAATAGCCTCGCGTATCATCCTAGGGATGAATCGTTGTTCTTTAACGAGTATTTGTGGTTTATCAAATCTGATGTAATGGTTGGGCCCCTCTAGGGAATGTTCGCATACTGCAGACTTATTTTCGCGCCTATGCTTGACGTCGGCTATATGTTCTTTAACACGGGTTCCTATACTTCTCTTTGTTTGCCCGATGTAAGAGAGCCCACAGTCGCAGTCCAGTTTGTACACGCCTGCATCTTGAAGGGGTATGTTGCACTTGACAGGTCGTAAAAATTGGTTGATCTTCTTCGGCGGCTTGAAGTAAGTGTTGATTGAAGCTCGCTTTAAGATATGTCCAATCTTGTCAGTGACACCTTTCATATATGGAAGTACAGCAGGTTGGCGCTCGACTGTGGTTGGTTTATTGCGTTTTCTGTGACAAAGCCGTGGTACTTTCAGTTTATTATCCTGTAGTACGTGCTTGACATGCTGAAGCTCAGCAGCCAGGTGTTGGGTGTCACAGATGCCGGGTGCTCTCTGAAACAAAGATTTCCCTACAGTAGCCAACTGTCTAGGATGGTGGTGAGAATCACCATTGAGATACCTATCTGTATGGGTTACTTTACGATACACAGTGTGACTCAAACTATGATTCCTGATAATTAAAATCTCCAAGAAAGCTAGCTTACTATCTGCCTCTAACTCCATTGTAAATTGTATTTTTGGATGTATGGAGTTAAGATGATCTAGAAAAGCAGATACTTTATCAGTTGGTAGGATAGTGAAAGTGTCATCTACGTACCGCTTGTAGAACCTAGGGGTTACCGGTGCTGTGCTCAGGGCCCTCTCCTCGAAGTCTTCCATAAAGATATCGGCGACGACGGGCGAAACAGGGGAACCCATGGCAACACCCTCTACTTGCAGGTAGTAAATGTCATTCCACAAAAGGTAGCCAGATGTTAGACAATGCTCTAATAGTACTGCATATTCATCAGGCATATCTTGTTCCGCTAGACGTTTTTTGGTAATTTCAATGCAATCCTGAACTGGTAGGCATGTAAATAAGGACTGCACATCAAAAACTAACCATAGTTTCATTGTCAGCGAGATGTAGGTCTTTGATATTGTTGACAAATTGGTAGGAATCCTTCACATAAGCTGTTGTGTTACCTCTAAGTGGTGAAAGAATCTTAGCTATATGCCGGGCCAGTCGGTAAGTTGGTGAATCAATCTGGCTTACAATAGGGCGTAGCGGAGCCTCGGGTTTGTGTATATTAGGTAACCCATACAGTTTTGGTGGTTTAGGGCAGGTCCGTGGTCCTGTGACCACGGACCCTGCAAAGGGTTCGAAACGTCAGGATAAACATTAAATAAGTAATGTGTAAAATAAACGCGAGTAGATCCGTAAAAGTTGTTTCATTTCAATAGTTAAGTTAAGTTAAGTTAAGTTAAGCTAAGTTAATAGTTATTGATTTTGAAGTTCTACTTTTCATTCTGACTGTATTTTCTGATTTTTCTCTAAGCGTTTATGAAAATTAAGTTAAGAACGTGCCGAGTGGGCATGAGCCATTTCCCTAAATGTATATAAACAAAGTGATCTACATTTTAATTCCAAAACACACAAGCACGTCGCCACTCGTTTCCCGCTTAAAATTCAAAGACCTAACTAACCTTACACCCCAAGGGGAAGCTATAAAAAAGGCCATAATATTTCCATTACTGGCTGACTACCTTCGTGTCGAAGGTTATGGATCCACATAAATTATAAAAGAGGAAAAATGGGAGTAAACAAAGACTGATTAATGGGTGGGACTGGAGTTGAACGCTTTTCAAAATACATCCCCCCTTTTGCGGTGGTGAGATAGGCGGAATGGGATGCTGGCATGACTGATGGTGTCGTTGTATAGGCTTTCTTGGCAGACAGAATGAACCACGCAAAATACTGACATTAGAGAAAAAATCAAACTATCTAAGGTAACCTATTTTAGAGTTCTGTAAAGATCATGTTGGTACGCCAGGCAGGGTCGCCATGTAAACGTGTGAGGTTCGGCGTCAGGGATTGAAAGATAGTTTGCGGTTATAAGGTGCATAATGGCTCCAATTACATGTTGCGCTATGGCTTATACAATGAAGGAGATGAGTGTGCGCGTACACAAACTACCAAACTACAGTACTTACGTTCTGAGAGCTGATTTTGGGAAACTTCAGAGTAACATTCAGTGAGGTTTATGCCCAAAAACAACAATGCTAAACATCTACCATATATGACGACCTCCTTGGTCGAGTGGTTTGTACACCGGTTTTCATGGTGTCGCCATCTCTGAGGTCCCGGGTTCGATCCCCGAACGGGTTAATTTAGAAATTATTGTTTTTCTAAATCCGAGAGGATCTGGGTGTTTTCTATGTAAAATAAGTATGTATTTAAGTATTTTAAGTATGTTTATCCGTTGTCTAGTAACCATCTAACGAGTTTCATAACGAAGCTTCTCTTGGGCTAGATAATTGGTGTGAGTGTAGGAAAGGTTAATTATTATATATTAGAACCTAAAAAGAAAGGTTTGTACGTAGGCACTATATAAGGGGCACCCAGAACCAGAAACCCCTTGTACGGACACGATCTCGGAACAGCTCAGAACAGTCCGAGTGCAGCTGCTGCGAGATTCTGTGACCGTGACCGTGACCGTGACCTGCAGCTCTTTGTCTTGTGACTGAGGTGTGCACGTGAGATTTGGCATAGTTAAAGTTTATAATACAGGATCACTTTTTATCACCGTCCAAACTTTCTGAGATGACTCCCTAGCTCGAAAATAAAATTCAGCTGTTCCATACAAAACATCAGTATTCATTCGACCAAAATGTATGGAACTGCTGAATTTTGTTTTCGAGTTAGGGAGTTGGTCCAATAGTAAGAGTTGTTCGTTTGTATCACGGGTGTCATCTCAGAAGTTTTGGACGGTGATAAAAAGAAGTCAATCTGTATAGAGACGGTGCAGAAAGATAAAAAACGACGGGTTGCACTCCGGGAGTGCCGGCAGAAGTGAAAACTTGAATATTAACGTTGTGCATTTTTGATAATTTGGAATGGTTAGGGAATAATTTTGCACGAATTGCTTCAATTACTTATCAATATAAAAGTACTATAATTTATGTGGTAGAATACAATAGTCATTTATTGCGCTATCGTACACAAACATGACAATTTATATTACATTAAAAAGCACTCGAACATTCGCGCAAGCGCCCTACGCCGCCTAAACGAAACAGCAGGCATACATTTTCGCCGCGCCGTAGAAAGAGAGGGGGATACTTCCTCTCCTACGCCGAGCCGGCTGTCATCCGTCTTACGAATTTTCGATCAGGCCACGTGTCCTGACGGCCACGTATAATTGAGTCATAATAACCGACACCCTGGGAATTAAACCCGGAACCTCTGGGGCTGAGGACGGTAGTTTAACCACAATGTAAAAACAATTGACATATGGAAAAGCCATTCTCCAGCCCATCGAATAAAAGTAAAACTTCTTGTAGGGTGCAATAACAAAACGGTTCTTTACGGTATAAGCCATTAAACAGCGATCACAGGACACCGCTTATGGGCTCATCTCAGCCAAAGACGTCCACTGCTGGACAAAGGCCTCCCCCAAGGATATGAGGGGTATTTGCCGTAATCACCACGCTTGGCAGGCGGGTTGGCGATCGCAGTAGGTTGAGGGTAACCTCAGAGAGATGCTGCTGCCCTTCTCTGGCATGGTCCCTTAGTCGGCTTTTACGACACCCATAGGAAGAGATGGGGTGGTGCAATTCTTTATCCCCGGCACCACACAGGGAGGCTCATGGGCTTATGGGCTCATGAATACTTTATTAACTTCCTTTTAAGGGTTCCATACTAGAACAGGAACCTTAATGGCAGCTGTACAGCTAACCGTTATAAATGAAATAAAAGAAATACATTAATATATAAAAAAGAAGATTCACGTACTTTTTTGATTTTATTTTTGGTTTCGATCATTTAATTTCGCTGTTGACTGAGCATTATCTGGCGAGACAAGACGAGACTGCGGTACATCGTATGCATGGTCCAATATGAATGGTATAAGCGTTAAGTTAGTAGGCACAGAGGCATAATATCTAAAGGGCCTAAACCTCGAACCTATGGTTGCTGACTAGTAGAGAATGCCTTATGCATTCTCTGCTACTGTCATAAAATGTTGCAAAAAAATAAAGTTTATTGACATCAATATAACTAATTCAGCCCAATTTAATTTACAAATTGATACCAAATGTTAAGAAATTTTAGTTTACTTTCATTCTAAGCTTGGTTAAGCCCTCGTGGATGGCATGCCACAGTTGAATAGGAACAGTATATCATCACTGACACAATCGTTTGTAAATTAGCCGGAGCTCTAAAATGTAAAAGCGAAGCAGGGCTGGTCAGTGCAGACATTAACAAGCAAGCAAGTATGCACGCAAGCAAGCAAATAAAGCAGCAAGAGGGTAATGAAAGTTTTGTCATGGGATAAGGGGACGAGAGAACCACCACCAGGTGTTGGATGTTGCCAACATTAAAAATATTAAGTTTATTTGTCACACATTGTAATGGCAACTATTGCTCTCTCTCTCTCGGCGAATATGGAGGAATAAAGACGTGTCATTCAGCAGTCCTGGTATTTTATTGTTATCAGAACCCACCAGCAATCCAGCAACCTATCAGTCAAATACAGAAACTGACATGACACGTCTTTATTCTTCCATATTCGCCGAGAGAGAGGGCAATAGCTGCCATTACAATGGGTGACAAATAAACTTAATATTATTAACCTTTTTACCGCCAACAACTTCTATAGAAGTTCGAGATTTTCGTGCCGTCCACGCCAGCACTTCTATAGAAGTTCTTCTTTGTACCTACTTTATTAAAATACATTTATACGTTGGCGTACAGCGGGACATCGCGTGCAGGATAGTTGGGCGGTGAAAAGGTTAATGTTGGCAACATCCAACACCAGGGGAACCTGAGATCCCATGAAGATACCATCGAGGTCTTTTGGCGAAGCATTTTATATTTAAAAGAAGGCTTCAACAATACAATATGATAACAGGAAAACACGACAGGACAAATTTTTCTCAAATACAAGATATGGTTTTTTTTAAATAAATTAGGGTTATTAAAGAAAACTACCTCTTTCGTCGAAGATTACAACGCATTTGCGATTCCTCTGGTTTTGTTGTTGTGTGAGATAACTCTCCATCAGGTTACCCGCTGGCTATTTTAAAATCTCAAACTCGTTCATCATCAGTTCATTTTTATGTCCCCACTGCTGGGGCACGAGCCTTCCCTATGGATGGATAGGGAGAACGGGCCATAAACCACCACGCGGGCCCAGTGCGGATTGGTGGTTGTTAACGACTGCTTATGCAGCCGGGACCAACGGGTTTACGTGCCTTCCGAAGCACGGAGGAGCTCGAGATGATACATTTTTGGTCACCCATCCGATGACCGTCCTTCGCGAAAGTTGCTTAACCTCAGCACTCGCAGACCGGGCGCGTTATCCACTGCGCCATCAAGCTCCTCAAACTCGTTAAATATAGAAAAAACTGATTTCGAGTTTTGTTAATTGAACTTACTACTCTGCCTATACTATGGCTCCCCTAACTCGCTCCACGAAACACTAAACTGTATCAAAGTTGGGTCGTCCATCACAACAGTCGGGATCCCATCTAACTTGGTCCGGACACTGGAAGGCTTTCGTTACGCTCGATGTCGAATAATTGTTTAGTTCGGTTTAAACTTTGAACTCAACAAAAGTAGCAGTTGTGTTAAAAGCTCTATGGTGAACAACAAAGCTTTAAGTACAGGATTGTTATGGGAACCGGCTTTGTGGCTCTGTGGTCTAGTGATAAGGCCGCCGGTCTTAGATTCAGAGGTCCCGAGCTCGAATACCGTAGGACTGCTCAAAGTGTCCAGATTGGTTTATGCTAGGATGTAAGTAAAAATAAAATAGCTCATATTCAGTCTGACTGATGGGCTGACTTTTTTTTTATTTCTCAAAAATATTTTACAGTGGTATTTTGTGCAATACTCTGCCAAACCGCAAAAAGGTTTGTCGGCAGCGTTCCCGTGGGCACTTAGTACGTTTTATAGAAAGATATTAACAATAACTTACTTGATAATTAAAATAACTCACAGAACTTATTAATTGATATTTCCGAGACACTACTTAACCATGTCCCCATGTTAACTGTTGCCCCCAGTTTGTCAAACTATGGACACATAATCAAATAATGCCTTCGTAAAATACTCTTTAAGCAATTTCTTATATGTTATTATCACATTCACTTTCATCATTGAACTCAAGTCATCGCTACAATTGATGGAGTAATGGCTTAATCACCACGCTTGCCAAATGCGGGTTGGTAATCACAAACCCGGGCTATGCATGTTCGAAAAATCCGATACACACTTTGCCCGGCCTGGGAGTTGAACCCAAGACCTTCGGTTATCGGACCGAGTCCTTTGCCACTCGGCCAGCGAGGCGTTGCTAGGATGCTAGAATGTGATAAACAAAAAAGATTAAAAAAGAAAAAAAAATGACAAAGTCAAATAGTTTACAAATTTAATAAACTCCCGTCATGCTAAAAAAGCTGTAAGCGGCCAGAAGTTTCTTTTTCTATTTTTTTAAGTCCAGTAGTCTTAAGTTTTTGTTAATTAAATTATATCTTTCCATATCTGGCTATCCCACAAATACAGTAGCATATAGAGGTAGTACATACCCCTGTTCTGCTTACCTATTATTTACCCTTTCGGACGTATAGTTGTGCTTAACATCTGAAAGTTTTCGGGACGAGCGACCGCATTATTTGTAACCAGAAACGATATTTTTGAGGTTAGGGTAACATCATTTACTAAAATGTTTAAAAAAAATTGTAGTTCCCAGAAATATATAAAAAAAGGAAGATATTCTACCTCTCTCAATACTCTACCCCTGATCCTTAAGAACTGGCAGCGTCGTGATATATCCGATTATTATAGTTTTTCTTTATATGATTTTGAAGGTGTCGGGTCTAATCACGATGGCAAAAACGGTGGGAAACTAGCCCAAAATGCTAAAATTATTTTAAATACTTTTCATACTTTTTCTGTGCTTTAACAAAAACTCTTCTTATAATGGGTTATATTGCCAAAAATAATATTCTTATAAGAGCCGTATTATCGCTAATAAGAATGCATTTGGGCACAAATTATAAGGGGCAATAGCCTTTTGGCCCCCTTATAGTTGCCTTATAGTTAGCTTTTTTTTTTCTTATACGTGGCCTATTATGGCAAGTAATTAGAAAGTTAGACTTATAACGGCAAGAAACGAATCTGTTAAAAGTCCAATACACTTATATATAACATATTAAACGCGTTAATAAAGGTGATCAACCTTATACGTGTTTTATCATTGCTAGGAATAAGTTCGATGTCACTTACATTGGCAAAACAAATGCTCATAAAAAGTCAATCGCGTTTGTATTCGGGAACACGTGATGATTCTACAATTTGACAGCGGCAACCATTGTAAACAAAAGAAAACGTTAAGTTTTCAATTTGTTTTATGTAGTCTTGATTAGGTGCTGATTTATGGTAAAACTGTTTGGGAATTCAAATTTATGAGAAAATGTGATACGCCGTGTGTTATAATAACAACGCGCCCTTCAATTTAAGCTATTTTTTGTTAAAATAGGTTGTTAGTTATTTAGTCGTGTTTATAACAAAGCTATTATAAGGGCAAAAGCAATTCCCACGTCGTCTACAAGGAGTCTATAAGATTAGAAACCTTATAATGGTAACATTTGTTTCTTATCCATCGCCATTTTGTCAATCGTTAGGGTTCCTTTTTTACAAATAAAATCCGTTACTAATATCATATTTTATAGGTAACAATGATTCAATATGCGGAAGTTGATAAGTCTTTAAAAAATGAGGATCTTAATTTACAAAACATAAGATGGCTAATTGGCCATGGAATTAGACACATTTTATTCTACGAAATAAATGTTTTTGTAATTGTTTACATAATTCATTATGTCAGTAATGTCCAGTGCCAATTTCAGTAATGCATACTTCTACTTTATTTTTTTTGAGCAATGTACGCGCATCCAATTGCATCTTGTATAGTATCACGTTATGTAATATTTTTAATAATTCACCCAAAGCAATATGGGATATATTGAATTTCACTGCCCAGTTTCCTATATCACTACGAGTATCGTCACTTGAACTCGTCATCCAATAATATGTCTATTTCACTATCACTACTATTAAATTCTTTCTCGCAAACTTCCGGTTCGCTGTTATCTTCCACAAAATCTTCTACGGAACCATTAGGTGATACGTTGGTATCAGCTTGGTTATTGCCAATTGTAAATCCATTTTATATTTTATTTGACCCAGTTATATGAAACATTTAAATATGACCATCTAGAGACTAAAACCCTTATAATTACTATGTTAGTGAGTGTGGATTGCTTTAATTCTTATAAAGACTATATAACATGCTATAATATGCTTGTTTGATAGATAACTTATTAATGCTCCTATAAGTTAAAAAGCCTCATTGTTACCTTGTACATTACCATTATAAGTATAATTATTTATATAACAAGCTTTTATACGGCTTTTGAATATTATGTGGCTAAAAAGCAATATAACTGGCCGCTATAAGAAGGACACGTTTTGAATCCATATAGTAGCCATATTATTTGGCTTTATTATCGTTTACCCATTCAAATTATAAGAGTAAAGGTAATATTAGCCAAATTGTCTTATAATGTACCATTATAAAGTACATTGACAAAATGATAGCTATTATAAAACTACTATATGTCTTTAGACCTTATAAATTTAACTTTATACGTGTATTTTGTTTGTTGGGTAATTATATTCGCAAAGAAAAAAAACTGCAGTTTTTAAAATTTGTGTTACGTTACACATAAAATATTCAATAAGGTTTAATGCAAACAGCTCAGTACGGTAAGGCGATACCTATAATAAGCAAGTGTATACATTAACCATTTTAAAGTGTATGTGTATAATTTACATTCTGCATTGCGACAGTACAAAACATATTATAAACATATTCTCGCAATTGAACACGACAAAAAGCCAACCAGAGAAATAGGATATGACTGCAATATTGTGAAGTGCTACACTCACAGCAAAACATAACGTCTAGACACCCCACCCCGGAAACAAGTGTTCAAAATGAGTGACGTAAAGGTTGCTATTGGCAACTATGCATGGCTCATTTGGTACGTATTTCATTACCTCTGTCTGTACCAGGACTCGTTTGACAAGGGCCCAGCGACCCTAAATATTACAAACTAGCAACCACGTGACACGCAATATTTACCCTTATCTCTATGACGGTATGGTCACCCTTGCTGCTGTTATAAAATATATTTGACGAATTCGAGAACGACTTAGATTTTAGAGAGTTTGAGTAAGCCATTTTGAGTTTTAATTGTGAGGCAATAGAGGTTATTGTGGCTGTTAATATCGGCGGGTGAAATGCGGGAAGGTAACAGGTATTGTTAACGTTAATACGTGGGTTTGTTTTAGATATGACCCCAATTAAACAGGCGTTAAACTTGGAGCACAGATTAATGAGAGAACATTGAGTTATGAAATTTTGATGTTTAAGGGCGTATCTAGAAGTTTGATTAGATGAAACAACGCAAACATACCTGGGTGCTCAGTGCTCGATTGTCAACAGAAGACGCTGTTTTAACGCCATACAAATGCTTATTTTCCTTAACGTGGTCGCATTTTGAAAAAATCTAGCTGAATAACACAGCAGTTATATACTTAGTTGATTATTAAACGCTTGATGATATCAAAAACGGTCATGTTATTGGCAAATTTCGATTTAGAAAGATGTCGCTACCCTTGGGGAGATAGAAAAATCGTTTCGAAACATCCTCACTACAACGAGACCAAATAAAGGTGTATTTACTAAATACTCGTACCTATATAGCCGCATTACAAAAGCCCAAATCATTCATAGATGACGTACTCCGCAACAAATCACTACATAACGCGAGGAGTAATCATCTGGAAACTATTTTCTATTCAAGAGCCTGAAGTTTTGCACAAAAAACGGTCCACGAGCAGTCCCGTCTTCAGTTTCCTGCCCATTCTAATGGGGCCTTTGAAATCGAGCCTGGTCCATTGAAACGTTTGACTGTGGAGAGGAGTCGCAGCTCGTGGTACGGTGGTGCCCGGGACAACAGCGGTGTGTTCGTTCAGCCATTATTTCCACGTGATTTGACGTGTCATTGCCACACCGGCGTAGATAAAGTCAAAAAATAAATTAAGGTCATTCACGTCACTCATGCTTACCTTCCGTATAGAGAGATAAGCGATAGAAATGCAAATAACTTTTTTGGCAATACGACTATCATCAATTGTTTTCTAAAGTTTACGCGAACACTACACATTGAAATGAAATAACTATTACGGATCTACTCGCGTTTATTTTATACATTCGTTTTAATTAATGTTTAGTACCTGGGTGACCGGTACCGGGTTTTTTTTGGTAATTTTCTAAAAAGAATTTTTAGAAAGATCGATTAGATCGATTTATCGCCCCAAAACCCATACTAAATTTCATGAAAATCGTTGGAGCCGTTTCCGAGATTTATTCAGAATATCTATACTACTATACATATAAATCTGTAGGCTCTGTGTGTACTTGCAATTTTTCTGACAAATTTTGGGACAAATATTCATTTTATAACACACTGACACCAATTCTATGATTTTTGAAATTTTTAGCTGTCAGTCTGTCTGATGATGGCCAGACAAACTCTCTAAGATTTCATAACATGAGAATGGTGTTTATAAGCATCCGATTGTTTCAAGAATAATATTTTTCACTATACCAAACGCTGTCCCGAAGCAAGTTTCGCATTCCACCAGGGACGCATGAAGTAAACAATGGCTTATTCGTTTTCGTTACGATCGTCGACAATCGTAAATTAACTTTATGATTCTATTTGACAGGACCGAATATTCTTTCGACGCAATTTAATTAGGAATATAAATCAATGACAGAAACTGGCCGGTGTAAACATCGGTGCGGTGTGACTGACGTGATTTCTTTTTCCAATTTCCCATTTGTTTTCTTAATAACAAAAGAGAGGGTAACTGTTCAAAAATCTTTTGGATACAGGGTTATTAGTAAAACATTAATAAGTTCAACACACGCACCATTCTTATTCCTCTAGCTTCTTCATTGTGATATTATAGAAACATTTTTGCAAATGGCATATGAATTTTATATATCAGAAGCTAACGGCACGGAAATAAAGCAGATAGCCTATCTAGAGAATATGCAAAAACAATTCTCATTCGCGATATTAAGAAGAAATAAAACACTGTTTGAATTCCCCAGATTATAATTGAAAGATATCTGAAATATTTAATGTGGATTAGCTTCTAGTTGTACTCGTAAGATCATTGATTGAATATTAATTTTAATTTTATTACAAAAATGTCCCAAATGAGTTTCATCATTTTTATATTTATTATTTTTTATTTTATTTTTATTTTTTTATTTTTATTTTTTTATTTTGACGACCTTCTTGGTCGAGTGGTTTGTACACCGGTTTTCATGGTGTCGCCATCTCTGAGGTCCCGGGTTCGATCCCCGGTCGGGTCAATTTAGAAATTATTGTTTTTCTAAATTGTCTCGGGTCTGGGTGTTTTCTATGTATAATAAGTATGTATTTTAGTATTTTAAGTATGTTATCCGTTGTCTAGTAACCATATAACGAGTTTCATAACGAAGCTTCTCTTGGGCTAATTATCTAATTGGTGTAAGTGTAGGAAAAATTAATTTATTTATTATTTATTTATATATTTTCTCGTATTTGAAATAGAAGACAACTATTCTATTTCTACCTTAAGAGAAACGAAGAAGCTGTTTTTAAGAAAACTAGTTAACATAACCAATGCCACATGATAACAAAGGATTTCAGAGTTTTAAGGAGTATAGAGAGAGAATGATATTATCTAATGCCATATATTCCAATAAATCCCAACGGCGACATAAACAAAATCCGTCTTAGGAACGCTGAATCACGTTAATAAATTTCAGGAACTGTTTGACACCCCTCTTTGACGCGATCAACTGAGCAATAGAAATATCGAGGGGCCCAAATTTGCGATAAGGCCTTGTCCCCCGAAGGGGTCGATTATTGAATGCATCAGCGAAAACGTAATATAATAATAGAAGCATATGCAAAAGACGACGGTATTACGGAGCCGTCAAGAATTGCTGAACAGGTTACGAATATAAAATCTAAATTCGTTGTGTTTTCAGATTTTTTATAAATAGTTAAACTCTGTTAATTACGGGTTAGTATTAGAAAGCAATAAGTAGATGTAGAAATAATATAATAATAATTATACGATATTTATACAAAGTACTTTATTGATTAATTCATTTAGTAGGTAATTCCATTTTCAACACACTTGCTCGTAAAGTGAGCCTTATACATCGTTCTTAGGGCCATAAACCGAACTATAACACACACGTGCATAATATTACACACTAGTAAATCATATAATTATCCCTACAAAGTTAACTTAGTACCTAACTGCAATTATATGCGAGTAAACAGAGCATTTTCAATTTAACCAGGTAATACAGTTTTTTTTTGTAACAACAAAGAGGTTTTATGCCTTATGTTTTATTTCCTACCAATTTGTCAACGATATCAAAGACCTACATCTCGCTGACAATGAAACTATGGTTAGTTTTGATGTGCAGTCCTTATTTACATGCCTACCAGTTCAGGATTGCATTGAAATTACCAAAAAACGTCTAGCGGAACAAGATATGCCTGATGAATATGCAGTACTATTAGAGCATTGTCTAACATCTGGCTACCTTTTGTGGAATGACATTTACTACCTGCAAGTAGAGGGTGTTGCCATGGGTTCCCCTGTTTCGCCCGTCGTCGCCGATATCTTTATGGAAGACTTCGAGGAGAGGGCCCTGAGCACAGCACCGGTAACCCCTAGGTTCTACAAGCGGTACGTAGATGACACTTTCACTATCCTACCAACTGATAAAGTATCTGCTTTTCTAGATCATCTTAACTCCATACATCCAAAAATACAATTTACAATGGAGTTAGAGGCAGATAGTAAGCTAGCTTTCTTGGATATTTTAATTATCAGGAATCCGGATCATAGTTTGAGTCACACTGTGTATCGTAAAGTATCCCATACAGATAGGTATCTCAATGGTGATTCTCACCACCATCTTAGACAGTTGGCTACTGTAGGGAAATCTTTGTTTCAGAGAGCACGCGGCATCTGTGACACCCAACACCTGGCTGCTGAGCTTCAGCATGTCAAGCACGTACTACAGGATAATAAACTGAAAGTACCACGGCTTTGTCACAGAAAACGCAATAAACCAACCACAGTCGAGCGCCAACCTGCTGTACTTCCATATATGAAAGGTGTCACTGACAAGATTGGACATATCTTAAAGCGAGCTTCAATCAACACTTACTTCAAGCCGCCGAAGAAGATCAACCAATTTTTACGACCTGTCAAGTGCAACATACCCCTTCAAGATGCAGGCGTGTACAAACTGGACTGCGACTGTGGGCTCTCTTACATCGGGCAAACAAAGAGAAGTATAGGAACCCGTGTTAAAGAACATATAGCCGACGTCAAGCATAGGCGCGAAAATAAGTCTGCAGTATGCGAACATTCCCTAGAGGGGCCCAACCATTACATCAGATTTGATAAACCACAAATACTCGTTAAAGAACAACGATTCATCCCTAGGATGATACGCGAGGCTATTGAAATTAAAAAACATCCTAATTTTAATAGAGAAGATGGTTGGAATCTACCACCAGCCTGGGATCCCATCATACAAAATATTAAATCCCAGCCCCGACACCATACTGCCAGACCAAAAGATACTGTAAGCTCTTTCTGCGTAAAACGGAACGCACCTGATTAAATTTAAATGAGGGTATACAAGCTACCAACTAATTATGAGATGACCAACACCTCAGTCTCCCTGTGACCACGGACCCTGCAAAGGGTTCGAAACGTCAGGATAAACATTAAATAAGTAATGTGCAAAATAAACGCGAGTAGATCCGTAAAAGTTGTTTCATTTCAATGTGTAGTGTTCGCGTAAACTTTAGAAAACAATAGGTTTTATGCCGGTGAAAATCCATTTACATTTTTGGAATAAATAAATGTGTCCCTAATTAAGACGAAAGAACATTTATTATTATCAAATAATTAATAATTTACAATAATTTGTTATAAAATATTTGCATTTTATCACTAAAATTATAATTTTGAAGTAGGCTGTATGGCTATATGTAATCAATCACCAAACATTTAACGCGTGCAAAAAAAAAACTTGCGCGCCATTTTCCATTATTTTCACATTTTGTTTGTATCGCATTTGTTGCTGTCTGGTAAATAATTGTAAAAATGTCAAGTTTTAGTACAGAAGATGAACAAATGATAGATTTAACCCTGCCAGAAATACTAAATGCAGCACAAAATGCAAACGAAAGACTGCAAAATCTAGAGAAAAGTACTAAGCTGTTTTTCATTCATTCATCTCGTAGCATGAGTTATTTGGTGCCTTCTCCTTCCAGTAATTTGTATGATTTACCTTTGTCGCCGACATTTACACAAGAAGTAAATGAAAGTACTAAAGAAGTGGCAAGTACCAATGTAACACAAACTTTGAAATTGCCATCAAAAACAATCCAATATCGTTCTGAGAATTGTACATTCACCAATTGTTATAATAATTAAACGATATATGCAATACATGTTTGTTTTTTCCTCGCAAGTGTGTTGAAAAAGTGCGTATGCAACTCATGAGCAACTTGCCCACTTGTATCATAATATTTAATAAATCAAAATTCCCTTTTAGTGACAGAATGAAAACTAACATTATATTATTAAGAGACAACGTATAAAATGCTAATAATATCAACTTAATTAGTTATAAATTCTATTATATTTTATTCTACTGAACGCAGAGCAAAGGCCTTCCCTCACTCCCTCCATTTATCTTAACAATAAATAATTAAAAATGTACATAACTTTGACAGTAATCTTAATATCTACTGTACACACGTAGTTGAGAAATACTACACTACTACTATATATAAGTGTTACTAACTTACTTAAATAGAAACACATACATTAAACACTTTTAGAAACAATTTCTAATAAATCAATAGGTTTTGTTGAATACATAAATTTACCTTCAGACTTGGGATAAATATCGACACACAACTTCATTATATTCGGTTTGAAATTTAAAAATATTATAACACGAGATGATTTGTCCAAATCTTTGATTAAGTTCATTAGATTTGTCGCCACAGTCGAATCCATTCTTTGAACATTCGACCCATCTATAACTAATATCGAGTCTGAGGGCTCATGTTCAGAAGCTTTTACAACAGATTTTCTAACATGTTCTGCAGCACAATATACCAGGCTGTCACCTAAAGTTAATGTTACTATTTCATTTGTATCGCCTCTGACAGTATTCACTATCATTCTGGGTTTCGACGTATTGTACAGTAATATAAGACATTCCAAAATAATACCTATTACAATACCATACTCTAAGCCTAAAAACAAAGACACAATCAAAGTAGCCGTAGCCAGCATAAATTCCAATTTGTTATTCCTCCAGAATCTAAAAAATATATCATAACTTATCATTGAAAACATAGCTGTCATGATTAAACCAGCTAAAGACGCACTTGGGATATAATAAAAAGCTGATGTCAATAATGAGAGAGCAGCAATAATGACCAAACTCTTTACAATGCCAGCCGCTGGTGTTTGAACTCCAGATGCATAGTTTAAAGCTGTCCTTGTAAAAGATCCCGTAATAGGCATGCTCTTGAAAAATGAACCAATAATGTTACAGAGACCTACTGCAATCATTTCTTGTGTTGCATCAACTCTTCCTCCCACGGCAAAAGCCTTTGCTATAGCTACGGTTTCAAGGATTGCTACTAACGGTAACACAATCGACTGTGGTCCCAACACTTGTAGCATTTCACCAAAATTGTATGTGGTATTACTAGAAACTGTGCTAAATGGTGGAGGTCCAACCACAGGCAGACCACTGCCAATATCTCCAATTAGTTTCAACGGTTCACTGTTTGTAGCCACCTTCAGAGCGTAAGCGACGATCATCCCAAAAATTATTACTACGGCGTTCCGGCCCATTGATATGAACCATCTAAGTTGTTTCGCTGCACCATCAGTGCGACTGCACCCGTTTCCAAGACGTTTCAACAGGAAAAGGATTATAATGGTGATAGTAGCGAGTATTGGATCCCACAGTTTGGCTGTCTTCACGTTGGAAATAAAATTTGACATTGATTCAGCGAAGTAGGTTCCTGCGCTTCCATCCAATGCAAAGAATGCTTTCAATTGTGCTGCAGCGATTTGAAGAGCTGCAGCTGCCGTAAAACCAGTGATGACTGGTGCTGATATGAAGTTTACTAAGAACCCTAATTGGAATAGACCCATTAATAACATCACTATGCCTGACAGGAATGCGGCTAGAACTGCAAAGTCTGGAGCGTAGCTTACATACTTTGCCGTCATCGAAGATATGATAGCTGTAGGTCCCACTGTGACATCCTTAGAACTTCCGAATATAACGTAGACGAAACCGTCTGCCAGCGAACCGTAGAGACCGTATTCCGGTGGCAGACCAGCGATGACAGCGTAAGCGATTCCCTGAGGTATAGCTGTCAGGGCCACTGTGATTCCCGCGATGATATCTTGAATTAGGAATACGAAATTGTAGTTTGGTAACCATTTTGTTATAGGTACACGTTTCTTGAGAGTTTTTTCACTACATACTTTCTGAATGGATTTTTTGATTCGTAAACGCACTGGGCTTGTTACTTCGGTGTTCTTGAACGGGTCTGCGTTTAGGATTGTCATTATGACGCCTCCCGTCCGCCGTGATGCCAACCATCAGATTGAAAGGAAATTGTAAGCCGATCACATTGATTTGCGACTTTTATCTTGCTCTTGAGGTGATATGATAAAATTGATACGTTATCATTGTATGTCAATTGTCATAATTATTATCGTGTCTCGATTGAATTACGCGCAGACTTCTAAATCATCAGTGTGACAGCAGTACTTGTTGTTACATCACGTCTTTTAATAGCTTACGTAAGTATGAATATAAGTACTTAATCAAAATCAAAATGGATACATAGTTAGGGTGGTGGATTTAACCATTGCCCTCTGCATCAATAACCGGGACCTACGAGAGGTAACGTTACTTCCCAAGCTAGAAGGAAGCACTAATCAGTTAGTATGTTTAACTATTAACTCTCAATGAAAACACTAAATTACTTACAGACAAATCTTCCGACTCAGCTATCGAAACGAGTCATTGGTTTTTCAGACAATTTTTGCAAGTGCCTGTTTAATACAGTATTATTTAATTTACTAGGTAACATTAACATACACACTAAAATCTTGTATACATTAAAGTAGGTAAACATTAACACCCTATACATCCGAAAGAAATATGTACAAATCGGAAAAGATAAAACAACCACGGGCGGACCTTGCAAAGGGTCCGTAACGTCACTATAAAAAAATATAAAACCAATGTAAAACCGTAAAACTTGTTTTATTTAAATGAAACTACAGTTTGATTATTTATATTAAAAATATATACCTTAGTAATTTTTTATTTCAACAAAAAGTGAACTTATCTCTTGCACACAATAATATTGATAAACAGTTTTCGCCGTTCACTAATTTAATCTTTTTCCGCTAATCCCACACCAATGGACAACCAACTCTATTCCCTATCAGCAAAACTTAAATCACCTCGAGTCGACAACAGCTTCGCTGTCTCCCATAATGGCGACATAGTATGCGTGGTCACGATCTCCTCCGTCACTCTTATCGGCCCAACCGGGTTTCGAATCCGGGCCCTATCGGCCCATGCAGGCTCGGTGTCGATAACATCACGACTTATTGCAACATACGTAACGAAAAACCTGAGGGTAACATAATGGTTGTGGTAACATTGAAATCTTTCGTGAATTAGATAATGCAGTGTTTTTTCGTTTAAAGGGGTTTCGAGATGTCTGTAGGGTAGCGGTAGTTTCACAGATAAATAGCATGTGTTTCTTAACATGAAAATTTAAATTCAAAGTTCAGTGCTGTTTTTGTAGTTCAATTCATTACTTTTTATCGATGATTTATTTGGTTTTTTTTAATGGCTTTGTACAGTTTGTACATGCCTATGTAAAAATAAAGCAAAACTATTGTGCAGTTTTTTTGTTAAACAAAAGATTAACAAAAGATTTTGAGAATTAGAATAATTATTATAAACGGAATTATAACCATGTTTTTGTTGTTTTTGAGTGAGATATTTCGATAAACTGATGTTCACCAATGTTCCTTGAGCTACAGCAAAGATGTGAGATCACACGCGTAGTTCTTAAGAGAGTTTTGCGATCAAAAGTAAAGTGCACAGTTAGGTTTAATTTTTTTTTTCATGTTAATTGTAAAAAAATCCTAACTAAGTACCTACTGCAGTGCAAAAATTTATAAATGTTAATACATTTTTATGCAAATTTTGTTACCAACAAGTAGTATTATGAATAATATTAATTCGTAATGTATTTGACTCGGTATGTCAGAGAATGCAGGTACGAATCTCACTCGTCGAAACACTTTATTCAAAAATTTTCCGAATCGCTAAAGTTAACACAAAAACCAACACCTGGGAAAATAAAAATGTTTAAGCATTAATCTTACACCATTAAATATATATCGCATAAATCATTTCCGCGTCGCGACCTTTGGTAATCCAAACAACTATTTTAATAGCTGTTTTAAATATAGCAGGGCTCTTAATAGTCAATAAAGTGATAATTATAGGGGAAGCCAATGATCAATCATCATTAACAATGGTGAATCAACATTCATTTAGGGGAGCCGTCATAAAGTCATTACTTCCCAAGCTGAAATGATGAACTTTGTTACAAAAGAATCTAATACATCATCGCACTTAAATGAAAGTTGAAAATGTCCCAGCCAGCACAATGAATCTTAATTTTCATTAATTAATTCCGATGTTAAGTTTTATTAAGTTTAGATGAATAAATTTGCGCCTTCTCCAAATTTTGAATCCGAATCAACCCTTTGTACGCGAGTAGGTACTTAAAGCCCATTCGAAGAAACTATCTGGTTTGATATATAGGGGGATTTGTACCCACTTAGAATTAAGTCTTCCGCGAATCTATTGCCCCACTGTTGAAAGTTTCGGGAACAATGGAGTGACAAATACCGGAATGTTAAGCTGGGTTGCAGATATCCTATTCATTACGCACGAGTGGAATTATGCTTCTTAAGATATAGAGGCTATTATAGCTATGTATATGGGAGAAAACTTACGTCTTTGCATTAAGGAAAACAAGTATGTGTGTGTAATTACCTAAAATAAGAAAAAAATATATATTAAAATCCTACTAAAAACATTAAAATAGTACTTAAATATTTATTTGAAAAAAACAGAAAATAAGTAAATTTTACTGAAATTTACTATTAATTATTGTAAAGTGCACAATATAATCTAAAATTGTAAACAAAAGCGCAAACACGTGCTAAATACAAAGTTAATGTTTAAGTTATTATCACCTACTTAATCAACAGATAAAAGCCAAGCCAACTTCGCCGTTGTATAATAATAACCTGCAAAGTGAAGCATTATATTGTGCAAAAGTTAACAATCCTGTAATTACATCGACTATTGTACCGTTACATTAAGCATCATAGCTCACAATCGATTCATTAAGCTGTCCTTAGCAGGCTACCTAATTCCTCGGCCAGTAATAACGCGGATACTAATACCATGTTTGTTCCGAAAACCGAGTGCGTTCGGTCGGAAAGACCCTCTCGGTTAGTAAAGGGTTGGGGAGATTTGTAGACATGCGTTATTTAAGCTAATCGATATCGATAGTACCCAATCAGGATGTAATGGGCATGCCTGTTTTACAATGTTAAATAATATACGTTACTAAACCAGTTTAGACCTTCACTATTCATCCTTTTCGTTAAAATTCAAAGTTCAAAATCTCATTTATACACTACTAGCGGCCGCTTGCGGTTTCACCCGCGTGGTTCCGTTCCCTTGGGAATATCGGGATAAAAAGTATCCTATGTTTTAATCCAGGTTATAAACTATCTGTATGCCGAATTTCATCCAAATCCATCCGTAGGAGCGTGAAGAATCAACAAATATACACACATACACACAAACTTTCGCATTTATAATATTAGTGTGATAGTGTGATGGGCTAAAAGTGAATGAATGTCACTGTGCCATCGGTTCGATAGTCTACACAGGCAGGGCAGGAGACCTGAAGAACCGAAGAACCGGCAAGAGACTCAGCAAGGGCACTTTTTTCTCGATTTATTTTGCAACGTCAAAATATGTGAAAATTATTTATTTATATATTTAATTAATTTAATTTAATTAATTAAAACGGTAGCAAAAACCAATTACATTAATTAACAAAAAAAAGACATTAATAATAAACAATACAATTTATAAAAACAGAAATAAAAATAAAGCCAATTCAATCAAAACCCACAAATAAATTCAATTATACAATAAAATATTACAATTCATTAATTCACATTTCATCATCATCATCATCATCTCAGCCAAAAGACGTCAATAATTCACATTTAATTACAAAATACATATATAAAAATGAAAAAAGTTAAATTATTTTAAATTTAATAAATAAACATTACTTATCCTTAAAACACGCATTCATACATTTCTTTCACAAAAACGCAAGCACTCAGACAATATGTTCAACCATCCATCTGCAAACAAATCAAATTATGGTAGGACACTTTTCTTATTTATTTCAAATGAAAATCGATACCGTTACAATATTACTTCGCTTCGATTCAATAACGGATTTAAAGTTCAATAATACAAAAATAGACAAATTACTATTGTTTTTTTTAAATATTTAACGGGTAAGCACAACGCCTTCTTCTCAGCTTATGTTAAGTGGTGATAAGGCCAATGATGGAAGCGGACTTCACCTGGGATCCTCAACTAGTGAGTAACTGGCTATCTTATCTCTAGCTGTCGGAACACAACAATAAAAATCTAAGTTATTTTTTGATGACGAAAAATATGTCAAACACTGGTGCCATATGCAAAGATGTATAATAAACTAATAAACTTAAACATTCCTACACTCACATCAGTTCTCTAGCCCAAGAGATGCTTCGTTATGAAACTCGTTAAATGGTTACTAGACAACGGATAAACGGGTTAAATACATACCTTATTATACATAGAAAACACCCAGACCCGAGACAATTTAGAAAAAACAGTAATTTCTAAATTGACCCGACCGGGGATCGAACCTGGGACCTGAGATGGCGACACCATGAAAACCGGTGTACAAACCACTCGACCAAGGAGGTCGGCATAACAACAATGCTACAAACATTGATGTTATGGCCACCAAACCGAGAACACAAACATGTACCCCGCTGGGAATCGAACCCGGGAGCTCCGGGTTGAAACTGGTGGTCTTAACAACTAGACCACAGAGGCGGTTATTGTTTTAACTCATTACATTTTTTTCTTTTTTTTAAATCCAATAGGTTTGCGCTTGACCACTATCTCACCTGATGGAAAGTGTAGATGTGGTCTAAGATGGACCGCGCTCACCCATAAGGTGCTCATTCACTCTGACCTTGAATAGACCCATGTCATATGTGTCGGGAAACACAGTCGCCGGAAGAGCATTCCACAACTTCGCCGTCCGCACAAGGAAGGATGATGCAAAACGCTTAGTGCATCAGCAAGGTGGAATATCTACGACAAAGCGGTGGAGGCCCCCGCGACGTCTTGTCGTTCGATAGAAAAATGGAGATGGTGGAATGAGGTTATGGAGATTTTGAGCGCATTCCCCGTGGAATAACCTGTAGAAAATAGACAAGCATGCGATTTGGCGGCGATGGCTCAGGCTATGCAGCTTTTTGCTTGTTAGACATTGTTTGTCTAAACAGCGAAGTAACCAAGTTTCTCCAAAACAAATCATCACAAAACCTCGGCAACGCTCCCGACCGATGAGAACGCTTTCATTGAAATCGCCACCGCAGACAGAAAGCTAGAAAATGTCCGTGTGAATTGGCTCGCAAGTCTTTCGTCGCTGCGGTTTTGTCGTAAAAATAAATATAAAAAGTTTAACCTTAAACCGTAAACTGGCGCGGGTCCCGAACAGATTTTATGTCACCCGCCGCGTATGGAATCGAACGCCGTCCGATTTACGTGCGCTGTTAAATTTTAACATCACTTCGCTTTACGGTTTGTGTTAAATGCGACATTTTTAATTAAGCCCGCCCCCGTGCTGCCAGTGCCGTGCTAGTTGCAGTGGGGAGCTTGCTTTACGTTTATTTTTCCAAGTTGGCAGATTAAAGGATAGTATATGAACTAGTGTTCAATAAAAAAGTACATATAAAAACACTTCAAAATTTTCGCGTTTCATTAAATGTAGATAACTTAACGAAGATTAACGCAAATAAATTCAAAATGATTTATTCAGCTACAAAAATAAGCTTTTAATGAATGTCATTATGCCATTATCGGTTCATAAATAACTTTGATTTCATCCTTAATTCTGAACAAGCTTGCTCATTTCCTAGAATCGTTTCCTACTCATTTATTTAATTTGGGAAATAAGTCGCGAACAATTTAAAAAGATATCCTATCCAGCGTGGCAGGTTAAACGGCCCAATCTCTGTGATATTGTTCTTATACGACGTTTCTAATAATAATAATAATGCACGTATTGTCAGGAGGTTCCTCACTCTGCAGCCCTGACCACCACCGGTAGCTTGGGTCCTGCCCCGCTGCTGGCGGACTTCGCAACGGCCAGCCATCGGATGGGTGACCAAAAATGTATCATCTCGAGCTCCTCCGTGCTTCGGAAGGCACGAAAAGTCGTTGGTCCCGGCTGCATTAGCAGTCGTTATCCGCGTGGTGGTTTATGGCCCATTCTTCCTATACATCCATAGAAACGCTCGTGCCATCAAATGAGCAAATAGTGGGGACATCAAATGAGCTTGATGATGATAATGAAGTCTCTTCACAATGTAAACACAGAGTATAAACCATACCGGAAAGCGCAGTGTGGGCAGGCCTCCAACAAGGTGAACCGACGATCTGGTAAAGGTAGCGGGAAGCCGCTGGATGCGAGCGGCACAAAACCGATCGTTGTGGAAATCCTTGGGGAGGCCTTTGTCCAGCAGTGGACGTCTTTTGGCTGAGATGATGATGATAAAACCTACACATACGTTGACTATGATTGTTTTATTATTATTGGAACAAATGCACTTAAGAAATATTAAGTAGATATTTAGATAAGATAGGTATATTTCATAAAAGATAGTAAAATCAACAATCTCTCAAGTTCAATGTCGTCCTAAGATTTGTTACTTGGAAACTTACCAATACATGAAGTGAGCTGCAACTCGCGAGATCCTTACGTGTTGTTCCGTACGAGCATCTTAGGTACAGTCGTTAAAATAAGTTTATAACAACATTTTAGTAAAATATTTTTAATATTTTTAAATTAAGGATGTTAAAACTCTTTGTTTAATAAGGTAAATGATTTTAGACAGAAAATTCGGCTGCAATTTCTTTATTGTTTTTCTCTCGCTATCGCTTCCAAAAGCTTACTAAGTTCTTGCAGTCTTGAACAAACTTAAGTCACACATCATCATTAACTTGACACATTGACGTGTATTTGACAAATAGATAAAATTGCACAGCTATTTTCTTTCTCTCTCTCTCTTCCAAAAACTAACTAAGATCTTGCAGTCTTTCAGGAACTTACAGAATGTAGACAAATCAACATTATTTGTAAATTAATTGGAAAAACAAAATATAAACAATAAAATCACAGAGATAAAACTGCTCAGCCATTTCAGCAAGAAAAAAATTGGTCCAAGATGTTTGCTATCGTAATTTTGAATGTTATTAATATAGCGACTGTACTCGGCCTTGGGTTGCCAAAAATCAGCGTCTAGACTGGCAAACGACCGCCTATCGTGTATAAATTATTTAAATTATACGAATATTTAGTAAAAATATGGAAGTACTTCCGCAATACGAGTGTGTGAAATTTAATATTACTCATATACCAATTTCACTATTCAAATCCATCTAATATTATATTGGCAAAAGGAAGTATATCAATGACGGAGTTTTGTGTAGTAGGGTAGGGTTGCGGATCTTGCAAGTTAAGCTATTTTAGCGATGCCGTGTATGATGATTAGTGATCGGATAATCGGATGCATATTTACCTAAAGTTGAGGTGTTGGCTGTTATGGAATGCACTTTTGTATCTAAAAAAATCCCGGGATTTCGGAATCGACAAATTTTGTGTTTTGATTATAACATCAAATCGGGTGTAGATATATTTACTTATGTTCAGGTGTTGGCTAATATGGAATGCACTTTTTTAGCGAAACAATCTCTAGAAATAATAACTTCCTCGTAATTTTTAATTTCTTCAACTACTTTTTCAAGTTTCAAAACATATCTCAAACGAATAATAAATAAGAAATTACAAAGAAAAACAAATTCTTGACTATTAACGTAAAACAACATCACCAACAAACTCCCGCGCTCAACTGACACTATCGTATTAAACGACTAAGTTGAAAGTTTAGGATACAAAGTATCTATGCAACTTCACTGCGTCCTACCACAAACGGTCGTGATTTAGAACAGTCACTGGAATCTGACGCAACACCATCATGTTCAACACAGACAGATAGAAAAATGTTAACGTCAGATTTCAGTGACCAAACCATAGTGATAGATAGTGATTAACCCCAAAACGAACTTTTCGATATTGTGTCGGATCTGGGTGGTTGTGGTACCGTCGTTGTTTCTGATTTCCATGAAACGAGTACTTTAGCTACTTACTTTGGGATCAGAACAATGTACCTATGTGATGTTGACTAAATTTTTTATATTTTTTATTGTGTTAACAACTGTAATATATATTTATAGTTTGTATACAATGTATTATATGTATTTAGTTATTTACAAACAAGATATTTAAATTGTTTATCATATAAATTTTATATGTTTTTATATAACTAATATTTATATTATTATATCTATACATTTATTTATTTATTTATTTCATTTTACATGCTAATTTACAGATTATGCGTCCAAAACACCGACATGTCATACATCAAATAAAAATGTCAAATCTTAAGAACTAGAGTCACAGATATACTATGTAGATATGCTACACTGTTATTTTTACTAGGCGGAATGGTGAAGTCCGCCTGCCAGTCTGTCATATACTTCATAAACAATACAACACAAAGTCCTTACTTACTATAAAGCTTTAGATTACGCACACGATTTCATGCCCCACGCATATGCTCTTACACTAATAAACCAGAAGTTTTATTGAGAACTAGAACGATTTTACCAAAGTTTTTCTATGTTTGTTTATTTATTTATGGACCATCAACAGAGTTACATGAAAAAATACAAACTATGAATACAAAGTTATTAGATACATATAACTCTAATTATAGACGGCCTCACCGTGCACCTAATACTAATTTATTAACATAATTATACATTTATACATCTAAATAAAACAGCTGTTTATATGCCATGTATAGAACCTAACTAATTACTAAATATAATAAAATTACAAAAAACAAAATAAGTATACTTAAAAAAAAGTATTTAATATAATAGTAGTAATGTTGTACATAGTCAATTGTTTAGTTGTTTATCCTAAGTGTTTATCACACTTTGTTAACATATCTTGCTACAAGCAGCTACAATGATTTAAGACTTGGCGAGCAACTTTTCAATTCCACAGACGATTTTTCAAATTCGCATGTACAACATTATATAGCTCAACAGCTCCTCTAGGTAAGTAGCAAGGCGTTATAATATTACAGAAATGGAATATATAGATTGAGATTGACATAAGACAACATACATAAAAATTATGTTTGATTGACTTTTTACTAGCGTTATTTATTTATTTAAAATTTACTATGTAAACTTATAGCCTGTTCAGCCAACAAGCTTATTATGATATATATACTAATAGTAACAAAAATTTGTAAATTAAAAAAAAATATAAAAATATATAAAAACACGTTGCATAAATATATAAAAAATATCTAGCCAAACATAAAAACAATAACAGTAATATTGAGAAACTTTTGCCCATTTTCACGAAGGACCCCTTAGCTTTAGGTGACCCCTAAACCATTTTAGGAGACGGTTTTTCTCCAACAGCTGCCACCTAACATGGCTTAGGGGTTACCTTAAACTTAGGAGTCGTCGGTGAAATCGGGCATTAGTCTATAGATGAGACAAGTACATCCTGCATTTATCTATTAGTCTAGGCAAAGTATCTGCGAATATATCAGCATCCTGAAATTGTTTTTTGATTTGATTTGATTGAAACATTTGATTTTATATCCTTGGACGTTTTAAACTCTTTACACGGTCCGTGGTCAAAGGGAGACGACGACGACGATGAACGACGACGGTCAGGATAAAATCAAATGACGGTAAAAACTAAACGCGAGTAAGTTCGTAAAAACCGTGTCATTTCAATTATATTATTACAAACATTTATTATCTATACATATTTTTTATTAATTTTTTATTCAATTGTCAGCGGGAAGTCGCTGGATGCGAGCAGCACAAAACCGGTCGTTGTGGAGATCCTTGGGGGAGGCCTTTGTACAGCAGTGGACGTCTTTTGGCTGGGATGATGATGATGATGATGATGATGAAACATTTATTACGACATTGATAGTAAAACCCCTAATCATCAATGTTACACCCTGTTACTTGTAACGATGATAGGCATCGACAATTAAAAATGTACAAGATTTTATGCCTCCGCCGTTTTGACCCTTTACAGCATTGCATCCGTGTTTACAAGGTTTGTTAAACTAACCAAGGACGCTGTTCAAATCTATTATTCGTGTATGGAATCACAAACTTTTATTTTAACTTCAGAACTAAAATGGCCTATCGATGGAACAACACCACTGTTCAAACAAGTTCCACTTGTAACGTGACATCGAACATCGCGTACAAAGGTGCCCCAACTGTCAAAGCTAGACAAAGCCGCGCGGCGCGCTTGGTTATCATATCAGCGACACGCTACTTGCTGTTTTAATGAATTACAAATAGATGTGTGAATAAATCAGAATTTAAGCATACGTCAATATTGTTGGGTAAAGGCAAAAGTGTTTGATATTAATACCAACACTTTGACGCAAAACACGACTCAGGGGGCTACAGCGCCATCTGTTATTTAGCGCTAGCGAAGAGCTATTTAATTTTGTAGCCTAAACTAAATAAATGATTTTGAATTTTGAATTTTATAATCTTACGCAAATTTTGTTGTAAACAAATTACAATTTGAAAAAAGACAAAGTGTTAAAAATTACCACGAGCGGGATTCGAACCCGCACCCCATGACATGCCGGGTCAGGTGCACTACCAACTTTGCTATCGTATTTACTCGTATACATAGTTTTGATGTGTAACATCTTTCCGCTCGCCTTCTATATATATATACAATTTGTGGGAGTGATTTCGTAGAAAGGGGACGGGAAGTAGGGTCGTAACATTGTGATCCTGTAACTGTTACGTGTTAGTCGGGGAAAACACCAGTGATCGACACTATAAGCCCAATGTCCGTTGTAGGTCGTAATATTTGTGGGAGTGATTTCGTAGAAATGTGATCGTAACAGTGTAACAGGATAACAGTGTGACATGTCTTCTAATGAGTATTTACTGCATTCTCTTTATGATTTGTAAATCTATATTCTATTTTCTATTGTAATATTGATTTCAACCGTTTCGTGTGTAATAGACTTTAAAACAATGTTTAAAAAAAAAGAGAAAAAATATACGTCATTAAATAAATAAATAAATAAACTTTCCTACACTCACACCAATTATCTAGCCCAAGAGAAGCTTCGTTAGGATACTCGTTAAATGGTTACTAGACAACGGGTAAACATACTTAAAATACTTAAATACATACTTATTATACATAGAAAACACCCAGACCCGAGACAATTTAGAAAAACAATAATTTCTAAATTGACCCGACCGGGGATCGAACCCTGGACCTCAGAGATGGCGACACCATGAAAACCGGTGTACAAACCACTCGACCAAGGAAGTCGTCATTGTTAATTCTATATTCTTTTTTCTATTATAATAATTGATTTCAAAAGGTGAGATGTCAAATGTACACATCACAAGCGACTACGGTCCTTACAGTTTTTTAAAAGTTTTCACGAACCTTTTGCGAATCTATTTTTATTTTTATCTTGACGTTTCGAACCCTTCACATAATCTGTGGTCTCGGAAAGACTGACTCACAGACTTAGTAGGGATGTTCAGATTTTTTCCGAAATTATGATTTTGACGACAAATTTATTTCAGCTCCAAAAGTAAAATTCCTTATCGGTAGACCAACACCATTGCAAACAAGTTCCACTTGTAACGTGACATCGAACATCGCGCACAAAGGTGCCCCAACTGTCAAAGCTAGACAAAGCCGCGCGGCGGGGCTTGGTTATCGGCGACACGTCACTTGCTGTTTCCGTGAGTCTTGGAACGAGGTGTCACACTAATGGATGCGGTAGTTTAGTGCACTAAATAACGCGTCATAAGAAAAACAAAACACAAATGACGAGTAAACAGTTTTACCCAATGAATAACGCTTCACAAACGCTTCACAAAACAAATTACAGGTCATTTGTTTTGTGAAGTTTCTAATGGCTGTAATACTAGCTAATAAACCAATGCATAGACGGTAATAGCTATAGTAATGAATAGCGATGTAAGAGCAGGTTAAATCGTAGGCGTTGTATCAGTGAGCAAATTACCTAGTTAAGTAGTTAGTTGTAAAAAAAAATAGACGTCCTGAATGGGTAGTACCTAGGTGAATGTTTGGACGATTCAAAAATACTTGATTTTCAGTTTATTTGAATAAAAACTTTTGACTTTGATTTTGACTTTGAGTTGTGGTGTCGTTGAGCTAAGCGAGTTTATCGAATTATGTGACAGATGCGGTAGTTTAACTGATATAACTAATGCAGGAGCACATTTTTGCAATCAGGTGCGCTGCAAATGACCTAAGTGCAAATTTTGTCAACACTATCTGCTTAGTTTATAAGCCAGAATCTCAATTGTGAAAAGCTTTTTCAAAGAAAATGAAAACTATTTGCCTAACTAATCGCATTAAAATTGCTGAACTTCTTTTGTTATACGTTAATAACAACACTACACATTACGGTGCATTTTAATCACAGCCTATTACCACCTCCTATTATGCCTCCACTCTTCGTCGCTCCAAGCGCATAATTTCGACGTCGATTGGCGCCACGAAAATTGCCAAAACGGCGCCCGCCTCCGTCAGGCACCTGCGCTGACATTTGCGAGGCTCCAAGGGCGCCGACGACGCCGACGCCTTCCATCAGGCTTTCCTGTTATTTACTAACACTACTATTTAGAGTTAATGAGATGAGAGTAGTAATTTTTTTTGGAGGCAGTTGCCGAATGTTACTTATTTTTATTATTAATAACTATAGTTTAACTTTGTATTTTTTTCTAAGACAGGTTTTTGACTTTTACTAGTACTGTATGACATTGTAAAAAATTATACTGGTAAATGATGTTTTTGCAAACTTAATTTTTTTTTTTTTCTTTTTTTGTGTTTTTTTACATGTTGTGACTGTCCTTTATATTTTGTGTTTTTATTTGTGATGGAAAGTGTCCTTTTATGACAGGGCATTTTCCAATATTTATGACGCTGTAAGGGAGAAAAGAGCTGGACACTTGCTGAGTTTCTTGCCGGTTCTTCTCAGTACAAGATCTCCCGCCCAGAGTAGACTTACGAACCGATGGCATAGTGACATTCACAAGAGCTACTTGTAGCCTAAACTGAATAAATGATTTTGATTTTTGAATTTTGAACATGGAATTTTTAACTTAGTATGGTTAATATGGTAGTGTTATTTAAGTGAGAGAAGTAAGTTAATAAAAGTCCCTGAATTCAGCCCTCACACTACTTTAGTATAGCGCAGAATTTAATTAAAAGCTAAACTACTTATTAGTACAATTTGCCGTCTTAAGGGTGCGCCGTCCGTAAGTGACAAGTGTCTTAAGTTTTATTTGAAATGTCGTCGTCCATATTTATTTGATGCCGCGCGGCCATACTAATTTTGTATGGGGAATTTAAGGTGCTTAATAAAAAAATATTATTTAAATAACCACTTGATGAATCAAAAATGTAGTCTAGCAATTTGTAGTTTATCCATTGATAATTGTTTAGACAAAATCAGAGGTACAATAATTTAGATAAACTATAAGAAATCTACTAAACGCCGCCACTCGTTTTCATGATCTTTGCCCAACTTTAAATGATATTGTAGAAAAAACTATAGCGTGTTATGAATTTATGGTTCTGACAAATTGTAAACACGTTCCCTATGATACTAAATATATATTTTGTTCATTTAATACGATAGTATTTTCAATTCTATTTACTTAACCGTAACTGCATTTTTGGCATTTTTTGGTCGGCCCACCCTTAATACGCACCATCAAGCAGGTTCCCTTACTGTCGTATTTAATTTAGTAAAACATCAACTGCGCCAATTTGCAATGTCCCGCAAGAGTAGATAGACTTACGAACCGATGGCATAAATGACGTTCATAAGAGCTATTTGTAGCCTAAACTGAATAAATGATTTTGAATTTTGAATTTTTTGAATTTTGAATACGTTTTGCCATTTTCAGCGTCACCGGACTTTTTTTTGGGGCGGTAAAACATAAAGTGTTCTTCAAGCCGTGTGATTGAAACACTGTCAGACGTTTCTAGAGAGAAAGGCATCACGCACTAGTGCGTGTCCCGTTTTTCTACTAGATTTACCGAGGGGTTCGGATCAGATCGGGAGCGGAACAACCCGAGTGCGCCTCTAAAGTCTAGGAGCTCTAAAGGCTGGGCTCGGTTTGACAGGGTCGCGGGGGTGGGGAGAAGCAAAATTCAAACTAAAAATCAAAATAATTTATTCAGATTAGGCTACAAATAGCTCTTATGAACGTCATTATACCATGGGTTCGAAAGTCTACTCTGGGTGGGAGGACCTTGTACTCAGAAGAACCGGCAAGAAACTCAGCAAGTGTCAAGTTCTTTTCTCCCTTACAGCGTCAAAAATATGGAAAATGCCCTATCATAAAAGGACACTTTCCATCACAAATAAACACAAAAAAATATAGGACAATCACAACACACACAAAAAACAACAGAATTAAAAAATATCTTAGTTTGCAAAAATTACATCAGGTACCTAAATTTAATTTTTTACAATGTCATACAGTGTTAATATAAGTTGAAAAAAGTTTAAAGTTCACGAGTATAATAATAATAAAAATAAGATAAGTAAGCAAGAACAAGAGCAGACCAGCCTCCACATGCGGCACCCGTTCACGAGTATGACATATGAATAAGCGCCCAGGTACATGTCTGTACCTGTATAGCCTTACGGTACGGTGTAAATAGCTAATATACTGTCCCACTGGAGGGCAAAGTTTTTCATTATTAAAATGAAGTCGCGAGTTGGTGATCATCATCACCTATGAGAGTGAGTGTACTCGTACATGAGAGAGAAAAAAATCTAATTTAAAAAAGTGTTAAAAAATTGTCACAGACTGTCAGTACCAACTATGCTATCGTGGCTCTGTCCGGTGCGGGTTCGAATCCCGCTCGAAGATATTTTTTCAAAACCCTTTTTCTAATAATTGTAATTTGGTCGAAATATATTGGTCGAAACAAACTTGCCTTGACACGTCCCTACGATAAAGTAGCATACATTATGTTACTTTATATGTTTATTATCAATAATCGTGAGCTCTGGCGTCACAGATAATGCTGAGATATCGTAAACACATAAATATCCATAATCGGCCGCTAAATCAGAAAAATACTTCGACAGAGCAAACGCGTAAAGCGGTCACCAGCTCAGTTTCAAGATGGATGCTCGTTGGAAAGCGAGAGCGGCGCCCGTTCGTCTGAGCGAAGTTCAATCAATAACGGCCAAGGCGGCAGATAGTCGAACAGCTTCGACGGACGACACTCCATCCACACATAATTTATGGTTTGACATACGAATTTAGTTACACCTTCGTTCGTACGAAGGGCGATAATTGAATCAAACTACCTACGTGCTTACTACATGAAGCCTGTTGTCATGGCTTACTACATATCCTGAAGTTGTAAGTAAAAAGGCAAAGGGTTTGAGCCCCTCAGCCTTTCCTTTAGTTTTTATTTTTATTTTTCTAATGAGTTCTTGTTTTGTTGTATATTTATTTTTACTAGTGGTCGCCCAGTAGTCGAAATTCGACCGTAATTTTATTATGGCTGCACGGATTGTATCCTAAGCAATGAAAAATTAATAAAGATAGAATGTGAGTTTGGACTGGCATTGACAGATTTCAGCCGCTCTTTCCATTTTTGAAATTTTTAAAAAGAGTATTATAAGCGTGTGTGTCAAATAGGTACATGGTAGTGTGTGTAATGTTTGTTTTATTGATTTAATGTAGAGAATCAGAAGTGCTAGGAATTTGAGATCTTAATAACCTGACATTTTAGGAAATCGGATAACTTAGAAAATGCTCTATTCATAATCGAACCTACTTATAAAACAAATTAAATAGAAACTGGCAACCTTAGAGTCGTACTTACTCATACTCTGGCATAAAACTCAACTGATTTAATACGAATCTGTCCTGGCTCGCTTAAAGATGTTTTATGCATATTTAAAAAAATATTACATTCTGTACTCCTCTATATAAACTATAAGGGTTCAAAATTTCATACTCCTCAAAGTACAAAGTAAAAACTTGTTACTTTCGCAGCGGCAGCGTCACTATACCTGTTCCGACAAAGATCAGCGTTGGTCACAATGCTGAGTCGGGACAAAATGTTTAAATGTTGTTTTCTGTTTTGTATGTAAATTTTTAATGTGTCCCACTTAGATGAATGGTTGATCTCGCTGTGCTCGACTAGATACCGCGCTACCTATACACAATAGCTCCGTGAATGCGGCAACTCAAAGAGCAGCGATACCAATCATTCATCTAAGGTGTCCCATATAAATGTTTTTCTTTCTTTTTAAGTAAGCAATTAATTAGCCTATATAATGCTGCAAAGACCTGCGTTATTATTGAACTCAGTCATTGCCACGTTTGCCGAATGTGGGTTGGTGATCAAAAACCCGGGAATTGAACCCCCTGTTCGACTTGTCAAAAACAAGTCAAGGAAAGCCCTGCTTGACTTGAAAAATAACAAAAACAATAACTTATTTTCATTGGTTTACACCGTTTTTTGCAACCCTTATCTTTATTTAATGTAAATATTTATTCAATATAAGAGTATCTTGTTCAATTTGTGTTAGGGCCTTTAGGGGTAAGGGTTAAAGACTATAGTGTTACGGAGCTATGGAGATTGAAGCACGATTCCTCGCATCATCTATCTGTTTGACTACCGACGCTTCAAAAATAGTAGTAAATATTTTTACGACAAAAAATCCATCTAATCACAATTTCTCCACTTCTCAAAGCGCTATAATCCGACAAATACTCTGACTGCATAACGGCGTTAACCGAAAACCGATGAAAATGCGGCGCCCATAAAATGCAAGGTAAAGTCATTACAGCAGCGCGGGAGTACACCGGGCAAGGGTAACCATGACACATTCAATAAAGAAATAAATAAAAATCTTTATATTATTTTGAATTTTGCATTCACAATGCTAAATATAATTTACAAGATAAAATTTTCCTAGAAAAATCAACTAGCCTCAGAAAGTTCGAGTGGGAATCGAACCCACGACCTTTGGTTAACCGGTCCAATGCTCTGACCGCTGAGCTACCGAGGCCCCAGAAGACTCGTTGAACTCTTTTAGTAGTTTGTGATAGCGGTATTACATCACTGTGAAGTTACTACCCTCACAGTGGAAATACCACTTTTGCATTTATTTAACAGTTGTTAAAGATGTCATTGCTCACAATATTTCGATACCTTAGTTCGCAAAACGAATATTCCACTTTTTGTCGAAATGACTTTTTGATACCGGAAGAAACTAGATAAATTTCTCTATTACTTGCCATCCTAATATCTCCACTATTCCGAGTAGTTTCATCAAATAACTCCACGTGAAACGGAGTGTCACAATTTTGACAGTTAACTCCCACACAGCCGCCATTTTGTATGGCGCCACAGTAAGAACCGCACGGTCCTAAATGCTTTATTGTGAATAAAGTATTTCTAATTCATTTTGGAACTAAACAATCATAAGTAAAAAAAAAATAAAAAAATCAAATAAAAAAAAATGAAAAAGTAAAATCTACTACTTAATTAGAATTTCATTTTTTAGAGTTATCACATTTAACATTCACAGTTTTTTATATAGTTTTTAGTCTCCCCTGTTAAATTTGCTACTATGGAGTTATTAGTTTTGTGAATTAAGGTATCGATTTATATTATTTTGAATTTTGCATTTTACAATGCTATTATGTAGTTACAAGATAAAATTTTAATAGATTTTACTTTAATTTTATTTAATAAAAATCTTGTTTATTTTAGCATTACAAAAAATGTATTAAAAACTGCAAGGGTTGGCCTTACCAGCCCACCAGTGTTCGACACTTTAACCCAGTTTTCGACACAGCTTTCGTCGCCAAACAATAACATAGATTTTAGAAGCAGGAGGTGAATTTTTGCTTTTGAATTTTTCCCAAAGACTAAAATCAGTCGCTGTCTCTTACCATCAAATTATTTATACAAGCCAAGTTTCTTTCTTTCTTTTCTTTCCTGTGAATTAACAATAAAAGAAAAGATAATTTAAAAAATACCTAACATTGACAACTGCAACCCAGACATCGGCTTACTAGCTTTTTTAATGTACCTATTTATTTGAGGCACATAAAAACACATTTCTAAATTAAACACATTATTTTAAAATTGATGTCATCATACAAATTTAACCGACTATGTTGTGCACAAATTAAGTATAATGAAACAACAGTTGTCCTACAAAACTTAGGCCTGATGGAAGTCCTACTACTGCCGTATTTCATCGCTGCAGGATGTGACGGCACGTCATGCATTTTTTTTAATACGTTTTGATAGAGATTCATGGCTGTCTGGCTGGGCAAACCCGACCTTGGTGTTTTTTGGTTTAGATTTATATTAATGAAATACATTCATATTAACACGCACACCATTGAAATAAATTTGTTAAGAATCGGCTACAAAACTTTTTCTACGAATCATTTTAAGCAAACATCTTTTCATCTGCCAGATATTGTCGCTCCAACAACGATATGGGCTCGTTGTCTGTGCATGTTCTTAAGAAACTTAAAGTGGTTGGGATAAACTTAATAATATAGATACAATAGTAAAAATAAATTAAACACAATTACACTATTTGATACAACAGAAACGACTACACGAAATAAGTAGTAATAAAAACTACGAAATGTCAGTAAAAATAATGGACTTAAAATGTCTGTAAAAGCAGTTTCACGACAGCCTTACTTTCCTTAATACCTGCGTAATAGGGATCAAATTCGAATGAAATCCCAAAACTTTCGGGTAAGTTTACGTCATTTGAATCCAAATAGTAGCTTCGACAATGGTTTTATAGCTAGAAAATTGCAGTAAAAAGGCATTAGCCAGCAGGAAAGAGAGGAAACATTAAGTGTCTGCGACAGAGGTCGCCTAAGTAAGTGTATAGTGGGAAAGTCGTTTGAACTTGGATTATAATATGCGTAGCTCGGCAAATATTATCGTTATTTAAGCTATCCGAACACCTCGGTGACCGAGTGGCAGAGCACTCGGCCCGATACCGGAAGGTCCCGGGTTCAATTCCAATGTTTTTCGGATATATGTATTAGAAAAAGGTTTTTGAAAAAATGTCTAGGAGCGGAATTTAAACCCGCACCGGACACGAACACACAACGAACACGAACGCGAAACCTATACATTGGAATGAAACGCTTCGTACAAAAGGCGAGACTATTCGCTTTTAAAAATTCTATCCAGACACAATAGAAATTCAATTGTTCTATGGCACTGAGGTTACATTGGGCGTCCAAGTATCTACGAAATAAGATTTCTCAACTCTTTCTTATATTTGATTTAAGAATTACTAGTGATCGCTCAGTGGTTGAAATATGACTGTATTTTAATTAGTAACACAATATACATAAATTTAATCTTTCGGGAGTCCTTCTTTATATAAACTTTACCTATACCGAATCTCGCAATCTACCATGCGCGCAATGTGCTTATAAATGGGCGCGAAGTTTTTGCTTTACGAATAAATATTAGATTGGGAAAAAATGTCTTTTCGTATATAGTCTGTATGAACTTGTAATAAAATGTCTTTGGCTATACCTACTATTTGTATCTGGCTGGTTTTGGTATCATTAAAAGTTTAAATTTTAAAGAAGATAATTCCAAATTTAAATTAGGAAAATGTGTGATTTTCATTTGTTTTTCTTAATGTCAAGATGAGTGAATCTAATGAAGAAATTCGATATATATTGTAAAATTTTACTAAAAAAAGGGTAAAAATGCAACGCAAGTCGCTAAAAGTATTTGTGATTTTTATGGACCCAGTGCAGTGTCTGTGAGAGTAGCACAAATTTACGAGTAGGCAAAAAAATACCGAATAAATTGGCACCTACATACTTTAGTTAAATGTAAATAAACCATATTAAAAATGTTTCGAATTTTCTTAAAAAATGCGAAGAAACTTTTTCCTAACCTATTATATAGTTTTTAAAATGTTTAAAAACGTCAACATCATCATCATACAGCATCCGGGGAGCTGCCTGCTGCCTGCCTATGCATTACCGACTTCGAGAGCCCTTTTCATTCACGGTTCCTAAATGCGCTACAGACTTAGCCCTATTCATTCATGGTTCCTTAATGCGCTACCGACGTAGCCCTATTCATACATGGTTCTTGAAGAACCTCATGTTATAGAGCACGAGATACATCTCTGGAGGTACTTCAATTTGAATAACTTAATTTAATGTGAAACAATATGTATGCTTACCCATTCATACACACTTATATTATGGCAATCATTTTAATAAGTCTTGCTTCTTCTGACTCCAGCATTTAACTTCCATGAATCCCGTGTTATATTAAAATTGCAAATTCATATTATTGATTGTAAAGTGAAAACTGTTATTTCCTAAAAAGCTGTCGATGTAGCATTAAGAAAATCGTACAAAAATAAACCAAAGTAGTATGTCATCTATCAATCACATCACTTAGCAATTCATACTTTCCCCAATACTTTCTATCAAAACATAACACGTCTAAATGAATTAGCTATCTCTCTCGCACACGCTAAACGGTGTATTGACTTCCAATTTTCCATCGGTCGCGTTCTCATGTATCATGAAATGGCAATTTGCCGCACGCCCCTGCTGGGGACCGAACCTTGGACCGCGTTGGGGTGCATAAAAAATACCCGTTAAGTCCTGTAAGCGTCTACGCGGCGCCAGACTTTAAGGAATCGCGAATTGAAAAGGATTTTTGGATGAAGAGTTAGCTAGGGAGTAGCTAGGGAAACTCAAATATTGTACCTAATATATTAGATATATTGTAATTTAATTGAAGTTAAGAGCGTTTACGCCGCACACTAGCGCCGCCAATGAAAAAAAAACATATCTAGTAATTAGAGATAGAAAATCAAATTATGCTCAACAAACTATCTGAATGAAGTAATTTAGCATTTTTACGTCACCTAATGAACACCTGACATGTTATGGTTTAGTTAAATATGGCGTTATAGTTAAAAGTGGCCGTAACGTCTTATTTGAGGTGTTCATTAGGTGACGTAAAAATGCTAAATTACTTCATTCAAATAGTTTGTTGAGCATAATCTGATGTTCTATCTCTAATTACTAGATATGTTTTTTTTTTCATTAGTGGCTCAAGTGTGCGGCGTAAACGCTTTTAAATACGGTAGAATAGGGGGCTACTTTTGAATCAGGTGTAACATTGACTACAGGGCCCGTTCTTTCATGCTTTGCACTTTAAGGTGTTGGTTCCGATGGCTGTCGTAGATCAGATCACATCACACATAATCTCCAGCTCCTTTGTCCCCACAGGCTGGGACACAAGCCTTCCCAAACAACACAGAGAAAACGGGCCATAACCACAACGCGGGCCCAGTCCAGCCCACAGACAGGACCGACGGCTTCAGACTCCACCGTAGCACGGAGGAGCTCGAGATGATACGTTTTTGGTCACCTACCCGATCACCGACCTTTGCGAAATATACTTACCTTCAGCAATCGCAGATCGGCGCGTTAGCCACTGCGCCATCGAGCTCCTTATTTCGTAAGATGGCACTCTAAAGCTCATTAAACCTCATTTCGTCAGTGCAGTGGGATATGGCCCGATCTCCTTCTTTATCGTTACATTCCCTAAAATATGGTTGAGCGAAGCGATGGCTGATTCATATGTCATACTCGTGAACGGGTGCCGCCTGTGGAGGCTGGTCTGCTCTTGCGTACTTGTCTTATTTTTATTAACTAAGTTTAACTTTGTTTTTTCTTAGACAGGTTTTGACTTTTACTAGTGCTGTATGACATTGTAAAAAATTAAACTGGTAAATGATGTTTTCGCAAACTTTAATATTTTATTTATTTATTTTTTATTTTTTTGTGTTTTTTTACGTGTTGTGATTGTCCTTTATATTTTAAGTTTTTATTTGTGATGGAGAGTGTTCTTTTATGATAGGGCATTTTCCAATATTTATGACGCTGCTGTAAGGGAGAAAAGAGCTGGACACTTGCTGAGTTTCTTGCCGGTTCTTCTCAGTGCAAGATCTCCCGCCCAGAGTAGATAGACTTACGAGCCAATGGCATAATGACGTTCATAAGAGCTATTTGTAGCCTAAACTGAGTAAATGATTTTGATTTTTCAATAAATTTTATCTATTCCGTGGCCCGATCTCACAATATCAATATTAATCATAAGGAAGAGCCTGAGTCCAGCAGTACAATAAAAAGCAGTCACTGCAACTGCATTATCGAAAACATAAACTTCAAATAAAGTGTAAAGTAACCCCGATTTTTTTTTGTCACTAAGCAATCAGGCATATAGCCGTTCTGATGGTAAGCAGTTACCCCAGCCTATAGACGCAACACTATCAACTATCTTCGACAATGTAATTTCATTTCGATACACATTATATCAGAAGGATGAAAGAATGAAAGCGAAACTCGCTGGTATTTGGAACAAAACAACCCCAGCGCTAATACATCAGCCGCGAGGTCGCCGCCGCGGCGCCGCGCCCAATTTCGCGGAGTGCTCGCATCGACAGCCGGGGCCGTAAAACTCAGCGAGTAAACTACGGAATCAAAACTGCATTGCCAGTCAGCCAGCCAGCGAGCCGACCAGCCAACCTACTTGCTAGTTGTTGTCAGAGTTACTGGGCCCCTTCCCTAAAGTTGAGCGAGGAAACTACGGAAACAAAATTGTATGGCCAGTCAGCCAGCAAGCCAGCCAACCTACTTGCTAGTTGTTGTCCGAGTTACTGGACCCCTGCCTTAAAGTTGAGCGATGAAACTACGGAAACAGTACTGCAATGCCAATGTCGTAGCCACAGCTTATCCAGCCAGCCAGCGAGCCCACTTGCTATGGTAATCATTTAATTGTTTAGAGCAATGTAAAGCTACGCACGCAATCTCGTGGTGTGCTCGCATCAACAGCAAAGTTGAGCGAGTAAACTACGGAAACAAAACTGACTGGTGAAAAGCGTAACGTACAGCATATTCAGCTAACCAGCTACCTACTTGCTACTTGAATTGCTGGGCGACAACATAATTATTCAGAGTAATGTGATTCCTAGAGCTTTATGTTGAGTGAGTAAACTAGCCAGCTAGCACACTTGCTATTTTTGTTACTTGTGCAAAACCTAACCCCACGACACAATCGAGCCGAGTCGAGGTTCTGACCTTTAGAGGCGCTCTCGGGTTTTTCCGCTCCCGATGCGATCTGAACCCCTCAAGAAATCTAGTAGGAACAGGGACACGCGTGCCATTCCAACTAAAAAACTTCTGACAGTGTTTTTATCACACGGCTCGAGGTACCTTTTAAGTTTTCTCGCCTCCCCAAACAAGTCTGGTTACGCTGCTGTAAAGGCCGCCTAAGACAAACCGCAAACTCTCTTCAAAACAAATGTTGTGTGAATTGCTGGGCGACAACAAATGGACCAAAAACATAATTGTTCCGTGCAGTGTGATGATAAGACCCCAGGACACTGTTATGTAACTTCGCGACCTCTAATATTGTTATATGTAGTTTTAACTTACATCGGGGCCCTGTTTAATAAATCTTACAATCCGACAAGTCGACATATGTCAAAAAGTGACAATTTGACAATTTTTCTGTTTAATAAAACTGACAGGCGACATAATTGTCATGGTGGGAAATTCACAAATATGTCGAATTGTCGCGACAATCCGACATTTTTTTGTTTAATAAAACTTTTTAAGCGACAGGTGACAGGTGACAATTTTTCGTGAAAAACTTGTCAAATCTGCTTTATAAAACATAAAATTGTCATGACATATTGACATATTTGTAGAATTGTACGACATTTCTGACAGCGTTACCCTCTGTCGCGAAATCATATTTTGAACTTTGAAGGTGTAAGAAAGTGTTTATTATAAAAAAATGGTACTTACGTCGAGCAGTGAGAGTAGTGATGATGAATACTTGGAACAAATACAAACGAGGAGGCAACGACGATCATTTAAAAGCAGAATTAATTTTTAATTCTCAATTACAGATTTCTGCTTTAAAGAAAAATTTCGGGTATGTAAAAACACCGTAGAATATGTAATTATTAAAAATTAATTCAAATTGGTCATCGACTTTTTGTGCATTTTCATTCTACACGCGATTTGATCGCGTCAAAAATAACAACAATCGAAGATGCACCAGTGATTGATTTATCTTTTACTGTAGTAATTTTTTTTTTCTATTTTACCCTCATTTAACTCCATGAAACGAAATAATTTGCAAATATGTCAAAAGTCGACATAATTGTCACGACAATCCGACAATTGTCAGAAATAATTTGACTGTGGTTTTTTGACATATGTCAAGTTTTATTAAACGATTTTTCAATGACAAATATGTCAAGATTTCACCTGACGATCTTTGACATATTTGTAACTTTTATTAAACAGCCTAAGCGCGACAATTCTACAATTTTGTCGTTTTTTGACATATATGTCGAAGCTTTATTAAACAGGGCCCAGATTATACAAACGACATGGTGTAAATGCATAAAACCTTCGTCTTGAATACGGATGACAGCCGTATGGAAGATTTAACGAAATGAACGAAATATATTATTTCTAGTCTACTTTTTCTTTTATTTTCTTTGGCTCTTAATAACGGTGATGAATAAAATAATGTATGCGTAATATTTACATAGGTACTACAAGATTATGCAACATTGACAACATAAGCATACTCGTACGAACCTACAGATAAAACTCCTAACTTACTGCCTATTTTGAATTCTAAAACAGTTGATATTAAACCTCAGCTTCTATATTTAGCTCAGCTTACAATTTTATATGACGCCTACAATAGTAGAGGCGAGAAGGAAAATGAAGTCTTACTGGTGTTACTTTGAATTGACTATCCGAAATAAAACCAATTTGCTATATAAGGTAAAAGGAAATTATTTTACGAAATGGGGTTCCCCTTCAATGATGTTACAAATAAAAAACCTGCATTCACCAAACACATTTGAAGCTTCAAACAAATTCCATATAATTTTGCCGCGGCGGCGCTCCTCCCTGCACAATCGCATAGGCCCATTCATTCCGCCGAATCCATTCAAGACGCGTCCGCAGTCGCGTTGCCTGTAACCCGTCGCAGACGCGATTATTGAAAGTATACAATGCGAGAATGCACAGATTAGGACTATGATGTCAGTATTATTATTGTTATTAATTTGAAGTTAACCAAATAAAATGTATACTTAGTGACAAGTATCTGTTATTGGCATTATACTGAAACACGTACAATACTAGTTCCTTAATATCAAGTGATTTCGTCAACTGGTAATACTGACATTGACCATTAAGAGTTGTTCAAGAATAAAATCGGACTTCTTAGCGGGAAAGTGAAGCGTCATGCCGGCGGTTTTGTTTTATTTTCTAAAATTTGTGTTATGTCGAATATTAATGTGAAATAATGGTGGATTATTAACCGTTAAGTGTTCGTGAGTGTGCATGAGTGTTGGCGAATGAACAAAACAGTGTAACGTCACTTTTCAAATTCTCTCAAGAAGTCCGTGTGAGGACTTAGTAAAGCCCCACATCTTTACTGAGATACTCAAGGAGTTGGGGGGTATATCATTTCTCACTTCCTATTTCTATTATCATTCATCATCATCATACAGGAAGGAAATATTGTTTATTTATGTATTACTTGTAAATTATTTCATTGGCTAAATGCATGTGCAAAGTCATAAAAAAAATCGGAAAATATACACTATATCCACTGTACCACTCAGTTGTTCTTAAACCAGAGACAATAGAAATTCAATTGTTCTATGGCACTGTGGTTACATTGGGCGTCCAAGTACATGTTTCATTTTATGAGGTTGGAATTAAGACTTCACATTTAAGTTCAGTCTTCCAGAAAACCATTTAGGGCAGTCTCTGGGGGACATAAAATAATGGTGATGATTTTGCTAATAAACCATACAGTATAATAATTTTATTATACCATGGATGCGTACAGGGATTTTGAATCTCTCCGGTGATCTAGCAAGTAAAAGTGACATGAAATACACTATGAAATGTCATAATTTTTACTATAATTTACAATCTGCCCCTCGACCGCCTAACCGATCGCTTTGACTACGCGTATAGTTTATGACGTCATCTTGCCACCTCGCACCGCCTATGAAAGCAATATCAAAAGCTAAATGCTATAGCTTTCTATATTGCTTTCATAGGCGGCACGAAACGACAAGATGACGTCATAAACCACACACGAAGTCAAAGCGATCGGTTAGGCGGTCGGGCCCCTGATTATTAACAACATCCCTGTCATAGGAGACATGTAATATAACAATTCGTTTTTCTAGTTGGTTAGTTACATACCGTTCGAAAATATACAGTTCGTTCTATGTCCAGCAGTGGACTAAGATAGGCCGATGATGATGATGATACCGTTCGAAAATTTTCGATGACAAAAATAAGTTACCAGTGAATAATAGAAAAAGGAGTACTCGTAATTAATATCTTAGCGTATTTAACCGCCTTTGTGGTCTGTGGTTAAGACCACCGGTTTAGACCCAGAGGTCCCGGATTCGATTCCCAGCGGGGGTACATGTTTGTGTACTGGTTTGGTTGTTGGTAGGGCTTGTTTGTCCGCCTGGCTAGCTACCACCATCTTATCTAAATATGTCGCCATAACATCAATGTTTGTAGCATTGTTGTGTTCCAGATAAGATAGCCAGTTCCTCACTAGTTGAGGATCTCGGGTGAAGTGTACTTCCATCATTGGCCTTACTTAAAATCAGGTGAGATCAAGAAACTGTGCTTACCCATAAAATATTAAAAAAAAAAAGAATTAGTCACCAGTTACAGAATTCGCCCCCTTGGCCTTGTGTACATTGAAAAGCCGCTTCGCAGCCTGACCGGAAGCGCGCTAGGGCGGCGTCCACATTTGCATATGCAACTGTTAATGGATGGGCGGTTTCACAATTTGTCCTTCCCTGCGAATTGGCTATGGTTTGAAGTTATTTGCGAATCGGGAATTCGTGTTCAGGAAAGGTAGCAGGGCAGGTTCTTAATTAGTCTATGGTGTTTAGTATAATGACATAGAAAACTTAACAAAACTTTTTTTTATGTTTTTGTTTTGTTTTTCTTTTACTGCTTTGGAATAAACTGTACTGTACTGTACTGTACTGTACTGTACTGTACTGTACTGTTTTGTAATAAATGCTGGGTTTGCTACGTCGTTGTTATAATTATTAAGTATTTAAAGAGCTCGATTATTCGGGTTGCAATCTAGTAGGTTAAAAGTATAAATATGTTTGTTTTTATTTATTTGGTATTATGTGAAAAACCATCATACCAGCATAATAAATAAGAAAGAAATTACAAATTGTCACTTCGACGCATTTTCAACTTTTCATACAAATCGGCATAGTTACTTTTATATCGGTTCTATTTCGTTATAAAAAACATTTTACGACATCCCCATTGTCGTTGAAGCAAAATCCAATGAATGGCAATATGCCAAAACAGAACGCTGTTTGGTCGCCCAGAACGGTAGTGTGAGATCCGTTTGGGCGGATGCGGGGCGGCGGCACGGCACCCTTCAATACGCAACCGGGATGCGATTTTTGATTCAGTGCCGGTGACAATAATGCTCACACTATGATATCACACTTATTAAGGTACAAAGCCTCAAGTGTAATAATTCAATAAGGTTTCACTGTATTTTATTAAATAAGTTGTTAGCCGTTCTAAAGTAAACGAATAAAAAAATTTAATGTGTAGTTTTCGCATCAACTATCAATTTCGAGTGCTCCCTTCCCCTAACTGAACATTTACGAAACACGTGGTAGGTAGGTACAGTTATAAAAAAGTAACAAATAATAATTTTCAAAAATTTACTCGAACACGCGCATGGCACTAGGCACCCTGTTCGCGAATGTTGCGTACAACATTCGCGAACAGGGTGCCTAGCCTAGTGTAACTGACATTCGTGAGAGTCCATCTGTGGGATCATTTAAACTTAACACTCGTCCCTCGTAGGGACAAATGTTTATTTTTAAGCCCTTACAGTGTAGCATTAGAATGCTACATTAGCGCTGAGTAACATAGGTTATTTTAAAAGTGAAATGTTCACCCGGGCGAATCCGGGACGGGCCGCTAGTTTATAAAATAATAGCAATAAATCGCTCCCACGGTACTCGGCCCATCTTCGAGTGTCGTGGAGGTATTATGCTGAAGCAGGGTCCTTGTTGGCCTCACTCACTGCTTTTTGTTTATATTTTCATTTAATTGTTTTTTTGTTGTGTGTGTGTGTCAATAAAGGTTTTAGATAATTAATGGAATCAGGCGTTATTTTGCGGAAATCCATAGTACAAAAAAATGTAATTCGTACAGTGTTTGTACAGTCGGTGCGCAGCTCTCGACCAGTCAACAGCTCCCGAGGATGCCCCGTGGAGGGGCGAAACACGTGTCGGGTATCGGTGTTGGTGTGCATTTTCGCTTGCACGCATTGTTTCTCCTGCATGTGCATACTTTTTGCGGGCAGGAGGGCGGTGCATGCGTACTGCATCCAAGCTGTATAAACGAGTGAGTTAGCGGAATTAACACTACATATTATTTAAATTACATTTTTTTGTAATAAAGGTTTTTCTTTCTTCTTTCAAAATAAAGGGTTTATTAGCTTAAGATAACTTTATACGTATTTCCCCATTATGTTTGATTGAACCAGTGACTAAGGGCTACTTTAGTTTTTAATAAACCTTCACAATCAGCCCATCTCAATCTAGACATAGGCCTCTCCTATTGCAAGCCACTGAGCCCTATCTCCAGCTCTTCTTTCCAAACCTTTACTGTCACAATTCTCATTTTCATTCCTATTTCAATTATTAAGTACCTAGTTCATGAGTAAGTAACATAGATAAAAATGTTACTTTACGCTTTAAAATGAAAACGGAGCGGCGGTGGTGCGATGCCGTAGGTACTTCAGGTACAGAATAAATACACTGCCAGCACATTACCTGCACAGTACAGTTCAAAGCTGTTCAATTATTCATTCTCGTTACGCCATTGCCAACTCTCCGCCCGTACAAGTTTGTGCCTGTACTCGTTTGAATCTAGTTTGCGAACGTTTAATGGGAAATTGGCGCTTTACATTACCTTGATTGAGTTCGTCCTGTGAACTTTCATACTGTTATAGGTATTAGTACAGAAGAGATATACTGGCTTCCGCGCGCGGGATTGTGGTACAAATCTGTCTGTGACAAGATTTTGTCGCGTACATTGTATTTGACCGTGATAAAAGGAAGTCTAAAAGCTAGTACTATAAATCATCAATTGATTTATAAGTTACGTTAACCTAGTAATATTTATAAGTTACCCGAAGCAGTTCTATGGCGCAGGGGCTTACGCGTTTGGGTAACGAAATACAAAATACAATACAGTCAAAACAAAGCAAGAACTAACAAGAATAGAAGGAAAACAAAAAACAATTAAAAATATTTGAAAATATAAACAAAAAGCAGTGCGTGAGTGTGAGGCCAACAAGGACCCTGCCTCAGCATAATACCCCCACGACACTCGAAGATGGGCCGAGTACCGTAGGAGCGATTTATTGCTATTTTTATATAAACTAGAGCGGCCCGTCCCGGCTTCGCGCGGGTGGACATTTTTTTTTTTAATATAGCCTGTGTTACTCAGCGCTAATGTAGCATTCTAATGGTGAAGATTTTTTTAAATCGGTCGAGTAGTTTTTGAGTTTTTTCGTTGCAAACATACAAAAATACAAAGTTTTCCTCTTTATAATATTAGTATGATAGGATTTAAAGAGATTACATTTACTGTGCCGCTGCTTGATTTCGTATATATTTATATTAAACACCAAAAAAGTATATTATAATATCAACTTAGATTATAATTAGACACGTATATAATCTAATACTACACTAAACCTCTACACTTAAAATGTCATAGTAGTGTGAGCTTTCAAGGCACTTATGACAATGCTGCCCCCCAGAACAATGCTGCCCCTGAAAGGTATCCCAGTATTTAATTAAAAAGTAAATTAGCTTTTCTGTAAGTGCTAAATGCTGCAATAAAGCTGAATTAAATAATTATAAAATATGTAAACAATTATTATTATTATTATTAACTTGTATAGTGAAAAGTATTACCACTAAAGAGTAGATCGATCATTCAGCAATGCAAATTACCTGAAACCAAAACATTATCATATTATATAACTTCAAAAACAGTAGTATTACAAATCATTATTAAACAAGTCACAAATAATATAGGCAGTTATAACATTTAATGCGAATAAAACTTTTGAATATAAAATTTAATTAATATCTGATAAAGAAAAATATTAAGTTTATTCATTTAAGTAGAGTATCACTCTCAAATATGATCTGAGGTATTACAAAACGTTTTATTTTTCTCGTATGTTATAAAGGAGAAGATACTTATTTGTTAACGAACTATTATTATAGTACAACATCGAAGTGACTATTCAAACATCTATGTATACTTACTTAAACCCAACGGGGAAATGAACGAGTTAAACTCAGCTTGCTACCAAACACAACAAATAATAAGGAAAGGTGAATTTCAATTTTGTTAATATTTATAACAAAAAATGCAAAATAATATCCATAGAGCGCAGTGGTTAACGAGCCCGCGTCTGCGAGTGCTGAGTATAAGCAACTTTCGCAAAGGCTGGTCTATGGATTGGTGACCACAAAATTACCCACCAATCCACACGGTTTATGGCCCGTTCTCCCTATCCATCCATAGAGAATCCTCCAGCAGTGGGGACATAAATTGAGCTGATAATGATGATCCTATCTTTGGACTTGAACAAAACCATTTTAGGTAACGAAATATAACGTTTCATAGGAATATTTATCAATGTCTGTGCCTGGAGTGTAGCGCGTCTGAACCGGGTCTTAGTACTATTGTTCTGCAACAATACCTATCTAGGTATCTAGGAGCCTCGGTGGCTCAGTGGTCAGAGCGTTGGACCGGTTATCCAAGGGTCGTGGGTTCGGTTCTCACTCGTGCTTCCTAAGGCCGGTTGATTTTTTACTAGTAAATTTGTATCTTGTAACTATAGTATAACAGCGTGGTGAATGTAAAATTCAAAAATTTTAATAAAATTATCTAGGCTGACTTAAATACCAAACAAAATACAATTAACTAGCTGACCCGCGGACTTCGTACCGCTCTGACAGTTTCCATGACATCAAAACAAACAAAACGTTGACAGTTTCCATGACAACAAAACAAACAAATCATTCGTCCTCTTAAGAACACCCGTAGCCCATGATGGACCCCTATTACAGCGCCACCTACCGAGTCCAATTGTATATCTAAACCATTCTCGAATCCACTTGTACACACACAAAAAATTTCATCTAAATCGGTCCAGCCGTTTAGAAGGAGTTCAATATCATACACACGCACAGAAGATTTATATATAACTAGCGACGGGGCACGGGTGCAATGCTGATATACATATAAACCTTCCTCTTGAATCACTCTATCTATTAAAAAAACCGCTTCAAATTCCGTTGCGTACTTTTAAAGATCTAAGCATACATACATAGGGACAGACAGACAGCGGAAAGCGACTTTGTTTTATACTATGTAGTGAAGATAACCCAACTATTGAAAGAAACCCTAGAAATCCGCAAATACATTTAGTCCTTTTTATCATTTAGACGCTTTCTTCATTGAAATAACATGTCATTCCCACTTAATCTAATCTACTAATAAAAAAATACGTTGCATTGCGAAATCCACCTACATACCTGAGTGATGTGTGAGCATTTCTCAAGTTATTATCGCACAAAAAGGACAATGTAGAAGGTAAGATTCACACAAACGCGGTCGGGTAACGCACACATAGAGAACCTCTCGCGGACACGGAATCTCGCAACAGATGCGCGCGGACTGTTCCGAGTAGGTATGCACGTTACATCATTTTTATGAAGATCGATTCAAGTGAATACGATCTAGCGATTCTTTGAATCGATTCACTTCAATACGATTCTCTTTCGAATCGATTCGTAGGTGAATCGAATGCTTTAGATCGTATTCACAGACAATGTATTAATTTGTTATGATTATAGTATGAATCGAATGCTTTAGTTCGTATTCACAGACAATGTATTTTGTTATGATTGTAGTAAAACATTCTTAATGAAGAAAGATCGATTACAAACGAATGCCGAAACTACATTTACATCATTAGTCCCCAATGTTTATGTTACAAAGCGAAGCAAGTTGATAGGCAAAGATAATGAAACGTGAATGCAGGTAGTTCTAAAAAGTTCTCGTTGATTTTATTTGCTTTGCTCGTTTGTGCCGTACGTATCACCGTGTGTGAATAATTGTGCTATTGTGATTTAACCGATCGTACCACCTATTAAATCAAGTGAGCGGTCCAATTTCGTAAAGACTGTAAATGGAGGAAAATGCAAAATATGTCATTGCACCGTAAAAACAAAAGCTAACACCACAAACCTTTCGAATTTCCTTTTCGATCGATTTTTATGAGATCGATTCAAGAGCATACGATTCGATCCAAGAATCGATTTAGACGCCTACGATCCATTACGATCCAAAAAATCGATTCAAATAGAAAAATCATGTATATTAGTTCCGAGCTGTCCCAAGATCCGTGTGCGTGAGAGAGAGTCTTTGTGCGGTGCTCCAGCGCTGTTGTCGCATATACTAGGAGTTTCAAATAAAATGCGGCAAATTTAGAGTAAATACAAAAAAAAGATTGCTAGTTCGGGTTGAAGGGCCCAGGTCACAAAATCGTATGCCGTCCAGGTCCCAAAATATCCCACTCTCCTCAGTCTCCGGCAGGTGTCGACGACGTGGATCGAGCAGCTCAGCACCCAGGGCCCGTGCTTCAAACTTCAACTGCCAGAGAACCGGAGTTTACACTCCCACGGCATACTACCGGATGTTCCCAGTATGGGAACACAAAGACACAATTAAGTATTTTGAAATTAAAATGAACTTTTAGTTTCTTCTGAGATCGCGATATAAGATTTAGAGCGCGCGCGAGTCGCGACTCAGGCAGGCGTGGATTCGCCTTCGAGTTAAAAAATCAGTTTGAGGAACGAAGCGATGGCCGCGCGTTGTCATCGCCGCCAGGCGAGCGCGGGCGGGGAGCAACAGAAGGGTGAAGCTGGACGCGCACCGCACGCGATAACAAAAAAAATACAGTGGCTAGCTTATTACAATAAAACTCTATAAGTTTGTCCGTTTACACATGATTATTATTTTCTATTCTTGTGATTATTTTGATTGTTGTAATAATGTTTTAAGCAATTAATCTCTCAGCTGCGGCGAGCACTTATCAGTGCCCTAAACAATTAAAATTGTACCTATTGTGTCCGAATTCTCAGTAGACGAGCGGTTCGACACCTCAGTTCGTGAACATTCAAAAACGGCGGATCCTTACAGGCGCTGGCATTGGGTAGAAAATACGTAGCGCCCGCGACGATTGAGACCGATAAGAAATGAAGATAATCTGAGAAAAAAAATGGTTTTAGTTATCAAAAAACGTAGCTACTAAATAAATTACGAATAATAATGTTTCAATGTATTTGAGTGGTTTCCAAGCATATAGATTTAGTAATTTCGTTGTAGTTTCAACAATAGTGATTTTTAGAGGTATATTTTCGAAAATAGTTGAGATCGAGTCAAAATTATACAATCATGAATAACCTATAAACATTTTAGATTCGTTAGTCATATTACAGTCTCAAACTATTTCACGAAAGTTTGTGCATTTTTTCAGTGCGTCGCCTTAAGCACCCTTAAGGCGACGCATTGGAAATTTACGTTGCGGGGATCTTGATTTTTCTCAACAGTTACAAACATATGAAAGTGATATTTGATGACATGATTTTTCATTTAATTGTCTTCATTTTGCTAGTTGCAGAAACACGATTTGTCAACTTTTATAACAGAGAAAAAAATATCAAAGTAACCTCTTTTAAAACATAGATTTGCATTTTACAGGCTAACCAGACCGATTTAGCCATCTAAATTTTCTTAGTAGATTAGTCTTAACACTCACTTCAATATTGTAGTTCATTTTTTTAAATAATTTGTAGTTTTAATTTTAAAGAAAAAAAAATAGTTTTTCTTATGGTACGGGGTGCAAACGCTTCGTATGAGATTTATTGTTTAGCGGTGCGTCGCCTTAAGCATACCTTCTGGGTTCTTATTTAACTTTTTTTTTGTTACTATTGATGAAACATGTGCCAGGAGAGCTCCGCGCCGCTATCTCTTCCAGCCCATTACTCAGGTGCTGCTCATCAATTATGGGCGGTCTGACCTGCTTCTAAGAACTTCGAACTTGGAACTTGCCTGTCGAGTTTGCGACCTCCGCCGTTCTACCGTGAGAGTTTGATGACGTCCCGTTTTGTATTAAGAAAAAGTTTAGTGCTCTTATAAAATGTTACATTACGGTAAAATATAACTGAATATATGTTGTTGCAAATAAACAGGCATTTATTTTTGTTGGAAATAAAACTTTGATTTGTATTATGGACGGATCGATTTGGGAATCGATTATCGATATTCAATTTATTTAGTGGCATAATGGCCCCATCACTAATTGTTCTCTTTTTTTTTGGTACTTGTTTCGGGAAAACAACAGGGCTGGTTTATAGGTTATCGTGTGTTGATAATTAAATAGATTTTAAGCAGTAATAAGGGCATTTGGAGCCGTATTATTCAAATTAAGTGTATTGGGCAATCGGTGTCTTGTGTGTGTGTAAATCGTAAGCGAATCGCATCGGGAGTACAATTCGCCATCCCATGGTTGGATGTCGGCGTCTTCGCTGCTGGAGAAAACAGGTATTTCCTCGGGGGAAAGTGCACTTCGGGGTAGCCGTTGGGTGTGATTAGGGAACCCGAGAAGACCCGGACTCGGAGTCAGGCCCCATCAGACCATATGGATCCCGTTCTGGACGGCGGGAGCGGCATGGAACTGTGAGTGGATTTTGTGGATTTTAAGGTGTAACCTAATTTTAAACGGTAGCAGATAGTGTGAATAGTGGTCTCCGCAACATTTTGGTAGCAGAGCGTGGTTACTACCGGACCTCTAGGTTAATCGGTGTAATTTTGTGTATTTTGTTAGTTCGTAATAGGTTAAGCTCATTTCGTGTAAAATCGCACTTCCGGGACAGGTGCGGTTGAATTGTAAGGTTGGTAGTACCGTTGTATTTGGGCTGGGACATTTCTCGGAACGTTAATTGTTATTCAATTTCTTTCAATTGAAAGCATCGAGTCGATTCGGGATAATCGATTCCGTGTTTTCGTTGACTCGTTTTAATTTTGTGTTTAGGTTTATTTAGTTTAAGTTATTTATAATGACAGCGTCACGGCAGGAGTTGGCTCAGCAGCTCCGGTGGTTCACCGGGCTGCTTGCATTAATAGATCGGCCTAACCGGGAGGACGCCTTGGAGACGCGTTCGAAAGAAATGCAGGGTCGTTTCTTCTTGGCCGAGCGGTCGGTAACCGGAGAGGGGATCTCCCACGGGTGGCGGTTTGGGGCCGGGGTCAACTCCGCCTCCGGAAAGACGGAGTCCGCCACGGCCGCCACACTACAACCCCTCGTACACCCCGGCTCAGGTGAGTTGAGGACCGCCGGAACGGAGCCAGGTTCTGGCTACAACCCGGCACCCGGTGCGACCAACACCAGGAGTTGGTGCCTCTAAGGGCCACTGGGTACAGGGAGCCCCACCTCCGGACCCAACACCCGGATACTCGTACGCGTATCCTCCGCCGCCGTTACCGGAACAACAACGACATGAGAACCGTCAACAGTTCTCACCAGTACTGCACGAGTACCCGAGGTTGGAATACCACCCACCCTATCACCGGTATGGTAGGGCAGCTGGATACGCACCACCCCGGATGGTGGCCTGCACGCGTCCGACTTACTGGCCGAGTCATCACGGTTCGACAGGGTCGGCTGCTGACTCTGACGCGTGACTAGCCTGTGGTCGGGCTACGTCAGAACCGAGGACGGTTCTTTTGCCCATCGCGCAGGTACGCGTTTGGGGACCTAGGGGGGACTTCGTCCGGATACGAGCCCTCCTAGACACTGGGGCACAGGGCTGCTTAATTACTACGAGGGTAGCGAGGCACCTACGTCTGGAGTGCGCGCCTCCCTCAGTTCCGATTCGGGGAGTCGGAGATACAGAAGTGGGGGGTCTGTCCGGTCAGACCCACATTTTCTTCTCTCCTGTGCATTCCGCTTCGATACGGATTGCGGCGGTCGTGATCGTACTCGACAATCTGCTGGGTTGGCATCCACCGACAGACATTCCGCGGGACGCAATGTCTGACACATCAGGTCTCATGCTGGCAGACCCTCATTTCGAGGAGCCGGCTCCGGTGGACCTCATATTGGGAGCGGATATACTGGGCTGGATCCTTTTAGGGCCTCAGCGGATTCTGGGCCGCTCTTCGTTGGTAGCTATACCTACCATCTTTGGACACGTTTTAATGGGACCGGTTTTCGACCAGGAGACGCGGGATGTCTCACCTGTCGTCGCTACTACCTCCATCGCTAGGACGATGCAAAAATTCTGGGAACTGGAAGAGCCTCCCATGGTCTCCCGTCTGGATCCGGAGCATGTGGAGTGCGAAACCTTTTATAAGGATCACACACGCCGGATGGCGTCGGGTAGGATCGAAACTCGACTGCCCTTTATCGACTGTCCCCCTCTCTTGGGAAAATCGAGGGCGTTGGCAGAGAAACGACTCTTGTCCATGGAGCGTCGTATGTCTCGCGATCCGGTACTTCGGGAAAAGTATATCGAGTTCATGCGAGAATACGGGGCCTTGGGGCATATGTCGCGGGTGACTGTCGACTGGACAACGACAGATCATTTTTTCTTGCCTCACCACGCGGTGTTGAAGGCCTCATCTGGAAAACTACGGACTGTTTTTGACGGATCGGCACCGTCGTCGACTGGAGTTTCATTGAACCAATGTCTCCATTCTGGTCCGAAGTTACATCGGGACATTGTCGACATCATTTTAAATTTCCGAAGACACCAGGTGGTGATCGGTGCGGACATCCGGATGATGTTCCGCCAAACAGTAATACATCCTGCGGACAGGAGGTTTCAGTTAATACTCTGGAGGGAACATTCGGAGGATCCCATCACCGTCTACGAGCTCAACACCAACACGTACGGCCTGAAGTCGAGTCCCTTCATTGCCATCCGGTTACTGCTGGAACTGGCGGAGCAGGAACGGGCTCGCTTTCCCCGGGCAGCCGCTGTACTGACACGTGACGTGTTCGTAGATGATATCTGCACAGGGGCAGCCTCTCTGGAGGAGGCGCTCATCATCAGGAATGAGCTGATCGGACTCCTCGCGGCTGGTGATTATGAGTTGAGAAAATGGTTATCCAACGAGCCACAGCTTCTGGTTGGGATTCCGGAAGATCACCAACAGAATCCTCAGCTATTCGAGGACGCAGGGGACCCGAACTCTATCGCCGTTTTGGGAATTAAATATCAGCCGGTTCACGATATTTTCACATTCCGGGTAGAACTGGAAACTACAAGAGTTTGGTCGAAAAGGACGATCCTTTCCACCATCGCTCGGATGTTTGATCCAAATGGATGGATCAGCCCGTGCATTTTTATGGCGAAGTGTTTATTGCAAACACTGTGGACACTCGGAGTCTCGTGGGATGAGCCACTGGTAGGGCTCTCACTCGACACTTGGCTCGCTCTGATCTCTACGATCGAGGCGATCAATCAGGTGGCGTTGCCGCGGCGGATCTTGCCGCGGGGCAAATACAGGGCAAGCCTACATGGCTTCTGCGATGCGTCAGAACGAGGGTATGCCGCAGTGGTGTATCTGCGAACGGTGGACTCGAAGGGTCGAGTCGCCGTCTCCTTGCTTCTGGCTAAAAGCAAGGTGGCTCCCCTCAAAACTAGGCTGACAATCCCAAAGCTGGAGCTTTGCGGGGCGCATCTATTGGCCAAACTGTTGTGCCACGTGCACAAGGAACTGACGTCTACGGTGGACATCCGGAATGTCTACGCCTGGTCTGACAGTCAGGTAGCTCTGGCATGGCTACGCGGGGCACCCCACGTATTGGAAACGTTTGTGGCCAATCGGGTATCTCAGGTACAGAACTCGGGCATCGAAATTTGTTGGAGGCACGTTCCCGGCCCCTGGAATCCTGCCGATTGTGCCTCTCGGGGCTGCACCGCGCCGGAATTGGTGCAGCATGCCCTCTGGTGGGGTCCAGAGTGGTTAAAGGAGGGTGAGTCATCATGGCCGGTCACCATGATCGATGGCTCTCTAGGGATGCTCCCTGGAATAAAAGTTTTGGTGACAACAAACGAGTCAAGGCCAGATCCGAATTGGTTGACGGCTCGATACAGCAAACTGGACAAATTGCTAGGTGTAACTTGCTGGATCCGGAGATTTCTACATAACTGCCGCCATCCAGACAAGAGGCAGTTATCACCCGTGGCGGGTGCTGAGGAACGCAGGAGTTCACTGTTGGCCCTGATACGGCTGCTTCAAGCTGACCGGTTCGAGGACGAACTGAAGATTTTGCGCGTCGGTCGCGCAAAGCTCAAGGGAGCGATCTCTCGGCTCAACCCATTTCTGGATGCGGTTGGACTGTTACGCGTTGGAGGTCGCCTCAAAAATGCCGACCTGCCCTTCGGTAGCCGTCATCCTCTGCTACTCCCCAAAGGAGGAACTTTGGTAGAACTGGTGGTCTCGGATAGACACCTGAAAAATGCTCACGCGGGGTGTAATGCGTTACTGGCGATATTACAGAGGGAGTTCTGGATTTTGTCCTCTCGGAGAGTGGTTCGCAGCGTGTTATTTAAGTGTGTGGCTTGTTATCGGATGAAGGCCTCCACTATGCAGCCACAGATGGGGGATCTCCCTTCTGACCGGGTTTGTCAGACTACTAGGCCGTTCGACGGGGTCGGTACGGATTTTGCTGGACCGTTTCTGGTGAAAACCACAGCCTATCGTAACACTAGGGTCACGAAAGCATACCTGTGCGTTTTTGTCTGCCTGGCCACTAAGGCCGTCCACCTGGAAGTGGTTTCGGCTCTTTCTACGGAAGCCTTTGTCGCCACGCTGGATCGTTTTGTTTCGCGACGGGAGTTACCTTCTCTCATTCGGTCCGACAACGGTACCAACTACAGAGGCACTGCCAACTACTTAAAAGATGTGAACGATTTTCTGGATAAAAATTGTAATAGCATAAGTCAAGCTCTCGCACAGCGGGGAATCACATGGCGATTTAGTGTGCCAGCCTGTCCCCACTGGGGCGGGATATTTGAAGCCGCGGTAAAATCGGCAAAAACCCACTTGCGCCGGGTAGTCGGCGAAACTACCCTCACGTATGAGGAACTTACAACTGCGTTTTGTAAGGTTGAGGCGGTTCTCAACTCGCGTCCGCTTTGTCCACTCTCCTCTGACGCAAATGACATGGAAGTCCTGACCCCTGGTCATTTTTTGGTCGGTCAGCCACTCACTGCCCTGCCTGAGTATCCCTGGAAGGATGAACGCAGACACCGGATGTCTCGTTTTCAAATGATACAACAAATGAGTCAGGACTTGTAGCGTCGTTGGTCACTGGAGTATCTGCATTTATTGCAGCAGCGTGTAAAGTGGACAGACCGGACGTCGCCCCCTTCGGAGGGGGATCTGGTTTTATTAAAAGAGGCTAATTTGCCATCGTTATTTTGGAGACGAGGTCGCATTTTAAAGTTAATCTGGGGCGCGGACGGGACTCCGCGTGTGGCGCAAGTGTTGGTTGATGGATCGGTGCTAAATCGCGCAGTCGCGACCTTAGCTCGATTACCGGTTGACTAGTTTAAGATTTCAGGCTAGAAAGCGGTACGTCCGCTTTGGGTGGCGAGATGTTGCAAATAAACAGGCATTTATTTTTGTTGGAAATAAAACTTTGATTTCTATTATGGACGGATCGATTTGGGAATCGATTATCGATATTCAATTTATTTAGTGGCATAATGGCCCCATCACTAATTGTTCTCTTTTTTTTTGGTACTTGTTTCGGGAAAACAACAGGGCTGGTTTATAGGTTATCGTGTGTTGATAATTAAATAGATTTTAAGCAGTAATAGGGGCATTTGGAGCCGTATTATTCAAATTAAGTGTATTGTGCAATCTGTGTCTTGTGTGTGTGTAAATCGTAAGCGAATCGCATCGGGAGTACAATTCGCCATCCCATGGTTGGATGTCGGCGTCTTCGCTGCTGGAGAAAACAGGTATTTCCTCGGGGGAAAGTGCACTTCGGGGTAGCCGTTGGGTGTGATTAGGGAACCCGAGAAGACCCGGACTCGGATTCAGGCCCCATCGGACCATATGGATCCCGTTCTGGACGGCGGGAGCGGCATGGAACTGTGAGTGGATTTTGTGGATTTTAAGGTGTAACCTAATTTTAAACGGTAGCAGATAGTGTGAATAGTGGTCTCCGCAACATATGTCATTAACTTTGACATAAATGAGAGAAACAAGTAAAATAACTGAGAATATTTCTTAGCTGACTTTAACAAGCCGCTTAGCCGTTGTTATAGCGCGGCACGCAATTTTGTTGAATCTTTTGAACAAAATTCACATACAAGTCTAAATTACTATTTAGGTTTTTAGTTAGATAGGTAACTGGGTAACTAGATACATAATGTTACTCAAATTTGGCACAAAAAGATCACATACAATATCTTTTTAGTTTAGCTTTTGCGTCATTCCCTAGACAAAAGCTTTCATGAACCTTCCACTTCTATTGATACCTGGCTGTTCATTTTTTTTTACATTCACCAACATCAATTCATCATCATTCATCATTCTTCTCCACAGCTAAAAAATAGACGTCCTGAATGGGTAGTAGGTAAAAAAAATATGGACGATTCAAAAGCACTTTTCTAAAGTTTATTTGAATAAAGAATATTTGACTTTGACTTTATAATCAGCAGATCAGCAGGTGTGCCTGTGTGGTGCCGGGGATAAAGAATTGCATTACCCCATCTCTTCCCGTGGGTGTCGTAAAAGCCGACTAAGGGACCATTCCAGAGGATGGGCAGCAGCATCTCTCTGAGGTTACCCTCAACCTACTGCGATCGCCAACCCGCCTGCCAAGCGTGGCGATTACGGCAAATACCCCTCATATCCTTGGGGGAGACCTTTGTCCAGCAGTGGACGTCTTTTGGCTGAGATGATGATGATGATGATGAGATCAGCAGGTCATTTGATGTCCCCACTGCTGGGGCACATGCCTTCCCTATGGATGGATAGGGAGAACGGGCCATAAACCTCTACACGGGCCCAGTACAGATTGGTGGTCGTTAACGACTGCTGATGCCGCCGTGCCGGTACCAGCGGCAATATGTGCCTTCCAAATCACGATTTTTTATCATTAATATGTTTTAAATTCACAAAAACAATTAAAATAACGAAACCTCAACTGCTTTTTAATTGCATAAAAGCTTACTTACTACGCCCGCCAGACACAGGTATATTACGTTACTTAATTATACGCGTCCGTTTCCGTTTGCAGCCCTTTTGTTTAGGGGTCTAACTAAACCCACCATACCTACTGGGTTCCGTGCTGTTAATAAACAATGAGTTGGCAACTCGTTTCCGCAACGGGCACGCAGCGGGACCGCGACGGTAACGTGCTAATTCAGTATTTCAGTATCACGTTTCATTATTCATTAATTGAGATCAAGGGAAATCTTCGCATGTCGCTGTCCTGTCACAACTCCAATTAAAACCTTTTTTTCATCTATCCAGAGCTGAATATCCTTTGTGGTGTTAATGATGATGACGTTATTTTTTTATACAAACAAATTTGAAGTTATTAATTAACTAGCGGCCCGCACGGGTGGACATTTTTTTTTTAATATAGCCTATGTTACTCAGCGCTAATGTAGCATTCTAATGGTGAAAGATTTTTTTAAATCGGTCCAGTAGTTTTTGAGTTTATTCGTTACAAACATACATAAAAAAATACAAAACTTTCCTCTTTATAATATTAGTATAGACTACAGCCTGTAATAATAATTAATAATAACTGTAACAATAAAAATAGGTACCTATTTTCGTCAACTCATCATAACAGCAAGAAATTAAACAAAATGAAAATCCCTGACAAATAGCACTGGATCTAGCAGCACCATACTTTCCTAATACTTTGCATTTCCTCAAAATCTCTGAAGGGAGAACGGCCAAGTAAAATTCCGTTTTCAGCTCTTTAGCTCAGACATTCGACTTTTCTATTTGAATCTCAAAGGGAGCAACAAATCCCCGACAAGGCGAGACATGTTGCGGGTCCGCAACTTGCACTGGGATTTACGTGTATTGTCCAAAGTTTTTAGCCCCTTTCACCATTCAATTGAATTCGTTGGTGTAAAGTCGTGTTATTTTTAAGAATTTGTATTTTTACAAAGAATAGACCTATATTAATCTTCCCCTCTTGATGTGTATCACTCCAAATTCCTCTCTCAAGATAATATTTTCTTACACGCCAACTTCAAAAATCCCAATAAAATTATTCTTCTCGTTTTTCTTTTTCTCAAATGGCACCATTACGCACATTCTAAAGTTTAAAAAATAAGTTCAAGCTGACCTACTTTGAATATCTTTGAATGCGTTTTAATTTAAATGTTATTTCAACCCTGTCAATAATTATCTGTATGAAACTAGTTAGGAATAATTCTCATTTTAAGAATCTACTTGGTTCTTATTGTGCTTACATCTTAAAAGTTACAGTCTTGTTTAGTTTAAGAGTTTATAACAAATTATGTGCATGCTTGAACTGTGACTTGTTTTATAAGCCTAAATAAAAACTAATGAAATAAGATAATAATAAATGTTGCTGAAAAATTACACGAATTGGATAAACCGCACCTTTTCCCTAAGCGGCCGGTCGGGTCGGGTGTCCTACAATTAGAACTAAATTGTATATTTTTTAACTCCTTCCACTTAATTTATAAAATCGCCTCGGTCACCGTGTGGCAAAACGCTCGGCCAGATATCAGAGGGACTAGGTTCAATTTCCGGGGCATTTCAGATTTTACGATGCATGTGCATAAGCGTGGTGATTAAGCCATACCCATATATTGTAGTTACTGTTATAACTTTATTTTAAAGAAAAAAAAAAGAAAAAAAAGAAATAAAGACTTTTTCTATTCTATTATATTCTATTTCAACGATGGAGGTGTTGCTCAGTACTTTACTTTACTTTCATTAATTTGCTTGCCACTTAAGCTTTTTTGACATCAATAACTACTTACGTCATATTTATAAAATTTATAAAATACAGTGGAAAAATTAAACGCCTACCCGACCCAGCCAGGAATCGAACCTGGGTCTTCCGCAATCCGGGTGGCTGCACTGACCGCTATGCTACCGGGACTTAGCTTTCCTGGTAGCATAGCGGTCAGTGCAGCCGCCCGATTCCTGGCTGGGTCGGGTAAGCGTTTAATTTTTTCACTGTATTTTATAAATTTTATAAATATTTAATTTAGCTTCAGTGCAGCAATTAGCACTTGAAAATAAAAAGTAAAAATTTACTTACGTCATCTTTATCCGATTACAAATACTTAACAAATGTAATATTTTTTTCAATTTATAATTTGTTCGCAACAAAATATGCGTAAAATATATATAATTATAATTATGTATTTGACTATGATCATAAATTCAAAATGATTAATACGGACTTATTGTCGCGTGGTTCTACAACCAAACATTATTGTTACATGTTAGCCCACCCACCCCGCCCACTGGCATGTATATGACACTTCATGTAATGAGTTCCCAACTTGCCCGCTCTCCTTTAAATATGCGCGGTTTAATTAACGACGTGCCACGTACAAGTTGACTTAAAACAATATGTAATTTCTAAATTGAAATACGTATTTGTGTTGTGTGAAAATTTTTTCCTTGACAACCTGTAAAATTTTTACTAGTACCTACGTAACTTTATTTTTATTTGTTTACGCTGATCTTTTGAATACGCAAAGACCTTAGTCCTATATTGGGGTCTTTGAAAAATGGTGTTGATGTTTAAACACCATGAGTGTTGTACGTTGCTGACCTTTAGACCTAAGTTATTATGCCTAGGGACCCAGTAACTTTACAGTACACACAAATGTCAACAGCAAAACATTTAAGTAACTGTTGTTTGCAAACTGAAATAGGTTCTGGAAAAGTGTTGAAAAACATTCCACAAGCGGAATTCGAATCCGTACCACAGAATCCCGTACCCTCTGATAATCCGGGACAGGTGAGCTTCTAATTGCATTGACATTAAACAAAGCTCTTTGGCTCGTAAAGTAACAGTACTTAGATAGTGTTAAAAATTTCGGCGATTTGGACAGATCCACAATAGCATAGTTGGAAGCGCACCTGACCCGAATTGTCAGAAGCTGCGGGTTCGAATCCCGTTCGTGGATCTTTTTCAATACTTTTCCAATTTTAATTTGTTTGCCACAGAGCTTACATAAAATTATATTTCCATAATTATATAAATAGCGTTCTTTGCTAAACTTATCACCAACTAGAACAATTGTAAATCCATCATCATCATCGTCCTATAAATATGGACCTTAGCCCAGCAGTGAGACGCAGCTGAGCTAAAGCCTTCCCAGCTATAAGTAGCAAATGGAGGTTTATATTTTATGTTGCAATGCCCTGTTCAGAGCCTATGTTTGAATCTAATTATTATTTTAAGACCAATGTACACAACATAGAGCAATAAAAGAATTTGAATTTGAATTTGAGTTAATAGAATTAACAACCACGCTGGCCCAATGTAAGTTTTAACTTCTTACCTTTGGAGGAGGAAGCCCTATCTTCTTTTTTAACTTAGAAGCCACTCCTCCTCTTGTCGGTGTCTCATTTTCCATTCATCTCTATTCCAAGCTTATTCATTTAACAAACAATTAAAGAAAAGCTAGAAGAAGGCTTCATTGTAGAGGAAAAATAATACGAGCAAAGTGCGTAGCAATCATCTTTTTGTTCGATAAAACGTCTCAATAATCGTGAATCAGTGCATGGTGCTATATATCACACTGCCATTACCCTTCGCAAAGGGCCGCTGAATCATAATTCTTGGAAAAGGGCGAGCGCGCCCTTCAACAGTTATTTATCGTTGTAAACAACATAGTTATTATAATGGAAGGCAAAAGAGTGACGTAGAAAAACTATTTATATACCATTTTAATAAATATATACAAATAATCTTCTGCACATTTTAACCGCCTCTGTGGTCTAGTGGTTAAGACTACCGGATTAGACCCAGGAAGTACCGGGTTCGATTCCCAGCGAGGGGTACAAGTTTGTGTACTTGGTTTGATTGGCGGTAGGGCTTGTTTGTCCGCCTGGCTAGCTACCACCATCTTATCTAAATATGTCGCCATAACATCAATATTTGTAGCATTATTGTGTTCCGGCAGCTAGAGATAAGATCAGAAGCCAGTGCCTCACTACTTGAGGATTCCGGGTGAAGTGCGCTTCCATCATTGGCCTTATCATCACTTAACATCAGGTGGGATTAATGCCAAGTTCTTACCCGTCCTCCCTCCTCGCATCGTATTCCTCGTGTCTGAGGGTCGTGACCACCACCTCCCAGCAGTCTTTCTCTAATGATGTTTTGCCTTCGTCCTCTGTCCCCGGCGGCATGCATCGCGTCGTAGACTGAAGTGTCGAGTGCAGTGCGAATCTGATCGGACCAACGCATCGGGCTGCGACCTCGAGTTCCCCGTAAGATATAAAAAAAAAACATTATCATCATCTCAGCCAAAAGACGTCCACTACTGGACAAAGGCCTCTTCCAAGGATCTCCACAACGACCGGTTTTGTGCTGCTCGTATCGGTGGCTTCCCGCGACCTTCACCAGATCGTCGGTCCACCTAAAAACAATTCAAGCCGTCCTCCATAATTTGCGCGTGTTAACGTGTAATATGCGACGTTGTTTCTAAGTATCCTAATATGTTAAGATGACTAAAAGTTCAAGTGTCAGTTTAGCCACTTAGCCTACATTAATATGTTAAGACGGCTAAAAGTACAAGTGTCAGTTTAGCCACTTAGCCTACATTAATATGTTAAGACGGCTAAAAGTACAAGTGTCAGTTTAGCCACTTAGCCTACATTAATATGTTAAGATGACTAAAAGTACAAGTGTCAGTTTAGCCACTTAGCCTACATTAATATGTTAAGACGGCTAAAAGTACAAGTGTCAGTTTAGCCACTTAGCCTACATTAATATGTTAAGATGACTAAAAGTTCAAGTGTCAGTTTAGCCACTTAGCCTACATTAATATGTTAAGACGGCTAAAAGTACAAGTGTCAGTTTAGCCACTTAGCCTACATTAATATGTTAAGATGACTAAAAGTACAAGTGTCAGTTTAGCCACTTAGCCTACATTAATATGTTAAGACGGCTAAAAGTACAAGTGTCAGTTTAGCCACTTAGCCTACATTAATATGTTAAGATGACTAAAAGTTCAAGTGTCAGTTTAGCCACTTAGCCTACATTAATATGTTAAGACGGCTAAAAGTACAAGTGTCAGTTTAGCCACTTAGCCTACATTAATATGTTAAGATGACTAAAAGTACAAGTGTCAGTTTAGCCACTTAGCCTACATTAATATGTTAAGACGGCTAAAAGTACAAGTGTCAGTTTAGCCACTTAGCCTACATTAATATGTTAAGATGACTAAAAGTACAAGTGTCAGTTTAGCCACTTAGCCTACATTAATATGTTAAGATGACTAAAAGTTCAAGTGTCAGTTTAGCCACTTAGCCTACATTAATTATGACGACCTCCTCGGTCGAGGGGTTTGTACACAGGTTTTCATTGTGTCGCCATCTCTGAGGTCCCGGGTTCGAACCCGGGACCTCAGAGAAATAATTTCTAAAATGTCTCGGGTCTGGGTGTTTTCTATGTATAACAAGTATGTATTTAAGCATTTTAAGTATGTTTATCCGTTGTCTAGTAACTATTTAACGAGTTTCATAACGAAGCTTCTCTTGGGCTAGATAAGTAATTGGTGTGAGTGTAGGAAAGTTTATTTATTTATTATTAATTAAAAAAAATAATAATAATAAAGGTTTCCCACCCATAAAAGCCTCCTTAAGAAACTCGAGAACTGGTTAACTTGACAACATATAAACATACATAATATACTTAAATACAAACTTATTATACATAGGAAACACCCAGACCCGAAACCATTTAGAAAAACAGGTGTTTCTATATTGATTCGACCGGGGATCGAACCCGGGACCTCAAAGATGGCGACACCATAAAAACCGATGTGCAAACTACACCACAGCCACACGCCAAGGAGGTCGTCAATTGAATGATTCTTGCCTGTCCTTCTCATTAAAAGGTCCCCGCCCTGTGTAGAGTTACAAAACGCTGCTTTAAATGCCACTACAACAAGTACGTAAGTCCACATTGTGGGATACCTTGTACTGAGAAGAACAAGCAAGAGGGCATTCTCTTTCGTTCCTCTTAAAGGCATCAAACGTTGGATATCGTATAGAAAGATATGTAATTTTGCATTTTTTTATCAGGTACCAATTTCAATTTCTACAATGTCATACAGTCCTGATTATTCCCACCAACCTTCATTCGAACTGTATATATGGTGGATTTAATCAATATTACGAAATGAAATGAAATGAAATGAAAATAAAACGAAAATACACTTTATTGTACAACATACAAAAGACTTAAAAGAGGGCAATACAAGAAGAAGTACAAATGGCGGCGTTATCGCTATCGCTATCGCTAAAAAGTAACTTATTCCAGGCAACCATGAGCATGTTGAGCTGGAAAAAAATAGCTAAGAAATGAGCGAAATATTATTTTGCCTGAACCTTTATTTATTCACGTGGGATGATGACCAGAGAATCTTATCGAAACTTAATCTTGAAATCTAGTAAACATCATCTACTTTTGCTGTTGACTGTACCGATCCGTACTGGGCCCGCGTGGTTCTCCCTATCCATCTATAGGGAAGGCTCGTGCCCCAGCAGAATAGTAGTCAAGCATTTTACAAAACCTCATGAAATCGTCTAATCGAAACTGCACTAATACAACGATCGAAGAAAACCTACGCGAAATATAAATTCGTTCACGACCCATTCGTGAACGGATTTATATTTGGCTCAAAGGCAGGGGAACTTGTTGGCTATGTAATCTCGCTCCATCCAATTCGGTAGCTTACACAGTTTAGTGGATTTGAAAAGGAAATTACAAGATGATTAACTTTTTTTTATGAACATAGAATCTACAGCACTTTATAATCTAAGTTTATTACATTGTATACTTATCCTACTGCCAATAACAGATCCCTTCTTTGTAAAACCATATTTTTAATATGTCACTTCGCTTAGAATTAGAAAATAACAGTATTATATTAATAATCACACCAATATTATAAATGCGAAAGTTTGTGTGTATATTTGTTGTTTCTTCACGTTGCAGCGGATGGATGGATTTGGATGAAATTCGGCATACAGGTAGTTTATAACCTGGAATAACACATAGGATCTCTTCTCATCTTTTTATCCAGATATTCCCACGGGAACGGGAACCACGCGGGTGAAACCGCGAGCGGCCGCTAGTAACAATATAAAACAGAAAAGCAGTAAAACAGTGGTACCAGGGTGGTACGCACCGAGCAGCGTTTGTGCGTGTTAGTGTGTGAGTATATTAGGTCCTTACCTATGAAATTGTCGTTTTGTATGAAGATTTTTTATAACATTTCATTTTTCATAATAACATTTTTTTAATTTTCTTAGCATCTTCTATTATCTATTTATGTTAACACTATAAAAATTGTAGGGTAGTATGTTTGTTTCACTAGCTAAATATAGCAGTTATTAAAAAGAAAAAAAAAACAAGTCCCTTCAAAGCAACAATGAAACAAAAAGACAATTCCGCGAACATAAAAAGTAGTCAATTTAAAAAAATATTGGGCGATAAAGACACAAAATTAATAATCATTGTTATTACTGAAGCCTTAGTAGTAACATAGTCCTAATTAAAGGTGTATAATAATATTAAAAAACGGTATTGATTTTAGAACTTTTAGACCTTTTAATAATTGAGAAAAAAACGTCAATTTCATAGGTAAGGACCTAATATTAATTACTTTTAAAAAAAAAATTTTTTTAGTCTAATTTAGTATATTTGCTTAGTTTTGTTGGTGCTAAGGCTTGTTTTAGGTCTGCCTGGTTTATCACTGTCTTAGAGATAAGATAGCCAGATTCTCGGTAGTTGGGGCTTACAGGTGAAGCTTAGATCACTTACATTATATTAAAAGCGATCAATACATCGTGTATTGATCGCTTTTCGATTTTTTGCTGACAGTACAGCCACATTATTAACATTAAAGCCTCCGCGTTTTAATGAAACGGCCATTAGAATCACAATGACTGCAACAGAGCGTCATTTTATGGCCCCTGTCGCTCACCTGTCGGATCAATTTGTTTGTAGCCAATGTATAATGACTCTTATCGTAACAGGGCAGGGTAAAAATTCGTTTTAAAACTGATGGGCAGTAAAATGTGCTCGTTCCAGCATTTTAGTAAGATTGAAAACTCGTACGTAGCATTTTGATGAAGGACGCTTGGCTGCTTTGCATTTTATTCCTACTTCAATTAAGTTAATTAAGAAATGTATATTTATGTACAGGTATAGCTGCGTCATCGACAGACAATAACAAATGTTGAAACACCGTCTATAGAATGTCGTCCCGATCCGATCCGAACCCTTCGGAGACTCTGGAAGGGCACGGGGACGCGCACTTTTAAGTGTGCGATGCCGTACCCCTCTAGAAATCCTCTGAAGGTGTTTCGTTTCAACACGGCTTGAGGTACCCTTTACGTACCTCGCCGCCCCTAAAACAAGCCCGGTGAAGCTGGAAATGCCCCTCGGCAACCAGCAGTCTCTCTCCAAAAAAAAAAAAAAAAAAGAATGTCGTCGCTCGACCAATATAAGTGTCAGAGGGTTCGATTCCCAGCAGGGATAATTATTGTACAGACGCCTGTACATCAGACTATCCAAATCTGTCAAATTTTTTCAATAAATGATCAACCTTATGACATAGATATAAAGTTCAAAATCTATTGAGGAATTTGTCATTTTGTGGAAGTTTGATGTACAGGTAGGCGTGTCTAGGCCGTAGGACATTTCTAAGTTCATCTAGCTAGTTACCGGGTAAGTAACCTAAAGTATAACATGTATTTGTAAATATTACAGGTATATAATTTGAATAATTTTTTGATGCCATATTTTAATTTAGTAATAGTTTTAGTTAAGTTTATTTTATTTATTCCACATTGTAATTGTATTGAATACAGGTATATTAATATAATTTCACGCAAATTATGTTGCGAAGAAATTACAATTTTAAAAAAGTGTAAAAAAATCCACGAGCGGTGCGGGTTAAAATTACGGTCGTGAAATTTTTATTTAACACTTTTTTACTTTTTTTTTTGTTAAGACAGATAAAAGTATTTTTATTTATAATGTGCTTGACACATTTTTTAAACAATGCGCCGGATGGTACACCTTACGGCGATTGGCCTTATGCCGCCATCTTTTTTTTTAAAGCACAAAGATTAGCGCCGTAAAGTATACCGGTGATGTTCTAAGGTACATTTCCGGCAAGCATAAAAATTACAAAGGTTGGTAATTTTGTTGAGAAGCCGCCGGCGTCTCCAGAGGTACCAGATACCAAATCTTTTAAATGATGTGGCGACAAACCATCAAGGCCACCGGCAGAGCCATTTTTGAAAGAAAGAATAGAATCGTATACTTTGTCTTCGTTGGTCGAAAGCGAAGCATCTGTAGGCTCAGGTGGATCGGGGAGGCGAAATATTGCTGCAGGAGGTGGGTGTTAAGAGACTAGAGATGTCACTGTATCTTGACAGTCAGGAGCAATGATATCACTAGAAAAAATCGACTGGGTGGCACCTTTTAAATCACCTTCGTTGATTTTTTCTTCAACCTTGCCTACCTTCCCTTTTTTACTGTTGTTTTCATTGGTATAAACATTATTCTACATTAACGTTCTAAGCCTTCTGTAATTATCTTTTTAATAAGATAAAGCACTCAATTAATAATTAAACATCATCATAGCTATAGCCCAACTCAACGTATACAGACATTCAAATATCCCAACCGGAGAGCTAAGTACAATAACCATTAATAAAAAGTACTGAAATGAAAATAACGTTAGGAACTTCCGTGCGACAGCTTCCGGTCCCCACTGCGGTAATGTATTCGCGATTTGTCTGTCTGTATGTAATTTTAATGTCCCATACGAGCAACGCAGATTTAATTTTCCGGAAAGTGTTGGTACTTGTTATGAGCTTAGAGCGGTTCTGAGATTGCGTAGGCATATTTTTTATTCATCGTAAAAATTATTTTGGCAAAATCAAGTATTTTCGTAGCTTAAAATTTAAGAATAGTTTTGGTCAAAAATGTTGGTAGTTAATGATCATAATACATACCTATTGTAATGTACCATAGATAACATTCTACAATCCTAATCTTAAGGTTATGAGCCTATAGCGGTTCTGAGATTGCGTAGGTAGGTATATTTTTTTATTCACCGTAAAACATATTTTGGGTTTGATTAAGGATTGTTGTCGTTTAAATTTAAGAACAGTTCTGGTAAAAAGTGTTGGTAGACAATGATCATAATAGATACCTACTATAACACCCGTATTTATAGACAAGCCATTACTTAGCCATTACTTTGTTCTTAAAAATGTCACTAAGATCTAATTTAATTTTATAAATAAGTAACGTTTATATTAGAATAAAAGTTTTCTTAATGAATTAAATAAAAACATTATATTTATTATCAAAATCATAAATTTTATATTATTTTAGACAAAACACAAACTTTCACACGGAATATAACCTCAAAACTAGCTGGTCACAAGCTTGTCACTATGATTTTTTTGAGAAATCTAACTAGATTGCTTGAGTAAAGATATTGGTGACTAGTGCTTGGCTAAGAATTCTAGTATTTTGACGTTTATAACTTCATCGGTTTACTAAAGAATATAAAATTTTACTTAAGCAATTACTTTGCTTCAGTATGACCTTTTACTCGTTTATAAATACGGGGGTAAAACTGGTTTAAACCAAAATTAGAATTCTAAATATAACTTGTATGAAAGTCACTATGAGGCAAACACAGAAATGGCGCTATTTTCTCATTTTCAGTTACCAAAACACTGATAAGACTTCAGGATAAGTCCTTTTGCATCAGAAAGATTGCTATCACCAACTTCACATATAAATTTATATAAGAGTACAACAAAAAACCTAGTAAATTTAGTAAAACATAAAAGAAAAATCCTCTCAAATTTTATAAAGAGCTTTTCTAATAACAAAATGTTTAAATAAAATCAACTTTGGACCACTACCTCAGTTGTTCCACGCGAAACACTCCCGGTAACGCAAATGTTCTTACGTGGGCTAATAATGTTGTAATTACGGGCTGAAATATGAAATTGTAACGTTTAGTGGAATACGCTAATTCTATCTGAAGGCGTATAAAGGTTGCGCACTTAGCCGTAGGTTCAAGTTTCGTTTAAGCACCACTTATTATAAACTAGCAATAGTCTTTATTGACAGTTTAGTCATTAGAGATATATTTAAACACTAGTAGCCGCTCACGGTTTCACCCGCGTGGTTCCCGTTCCCGCGAGAATATCTGGATAAAAAGTATCCTATGTGTTATTCCCGGTTATAAACTATCTGTATGCTGAATTTCATCCAAATCCATTCAGTAGTTTTTACGTGAAAGAGTAACAAATATCTATACTAAATAATGGAATCAGGCGTTATTTTGCGGAAATCCATAGTACAAAAAAATGTAATTTAAATAATATGTAGTGTTAATTCCGCTAACTCACTCGTTTATACAGCTTGGATGCAGTACGCATGTACCGCCCTCCCGCCCGCAAAAAGTATGCAAGTATGTATGTATGTTTCTCCTGCATGGGCGGTGCATGCGTATTGCATCCAAGCTGTATAAACGAGTGAGTTAGCGGAATTAACACTACATATTATTTAAATTAAATTTTTTTGAACATCCATACTTACAAACTTTCGCGTTTATAATATTAGTAGGATGGCTCTGACAACTTATATGTTGTCTGCTTCATTTCTATAGTTTGCCATGTATGTGTGTGTGAATAAATGTATTTCTTCTTCTTCTTCTTCCATTAAAACAAATATAGCAATTTTTATTAATCCTTGCAGATTTGTTCCAATTTTTCCAAATTATAATGATTTAAATTTTCTTCTTATCATAATTATGGAACAATTATTTGAAGTTAAAAGTTGTAATTTATATATAGTGTTGAAAAACGGACTGAGGAATATCAGTCTTGATCTGCCGGTTAATTTTGTATAGACCACTTATTAATTTACAGAAATTTATAACTTAGGACAGTTCTAAAAATGGCTAATAGTCTGGAAAACAGCTGTTAGCTGACTTACAATGTTGTGATACTGTCACTATCGAATGCTTATATTATTAAGCTTTTGATTATTCCAGGTAGATTATTTTTTTTTTTTTATTTATACCGTTTCAATATTATTTGTTTTATTTTCGTTTTCCTAGAAGTAATGTTTTGTGTCAATGTTAAATTTTCTCTAGTTAGTGTTAATTTTATAAGGAAACTTGTCTGTGGGATGTCATGTAAAACCGCGTCACAACTTCTATAGGATGTTCTAACCGCAGATGACATAGCTAATGAAATTTCAACTCTATAGCCGAGTTAATAAGGAAATATCACTGTAATAACAAACGTCACCGGTACCTACCCCCACTTGTCATTCCGACTGAGTCGAGAACATTTGTAAAAGCATTATTCGCACCTGAGCGCGGCTGACCGCAACAAGAGGTAAGCGATACAAATTAATATAGGGATTAGGTAGGTACATGCTGCTGGCAGCTAAAATTGTACTCTGACATGAACGGGGAAGTACAAAGATGATTCGAACTTTACTTTTTTTTTTATGGTAAAAGGAGGCAAACGAGCAGGCGGGTCACCTGATGGAAAGCAATCACCGCCGCCCATGGACACCCGCAAAACCAAAGTTATCGCAGATGCGTTGCCAACCCTAACGTAGGAGTTGGATCTTGAGGAGGGAGTAGGAATTGGGAGGGGGGAGGGGTGAGAGATGGGCCTCCGGTACTTTCACTCACCGGACGAAACACAACAGCAACGAGTGCCGTTGTTTCACGCCAATATTCTGTGAGACACTACTACTACTACTACTACTACTACTACTACGTTTGGACATAACAAATGCTCGTGTGACAAGTAAAAACATGTTTTTATTTCATTCCAGGTACTTCTTATGAAGTAGCAACGTGTAAATAGGGGTTAGTTCCGCTATGGTATGGTCCCGCTATGGCACCCTCGCAAAATGCCTACCAAAAAGTCCCACTATGGTACCCATCTATTAGATCTACGTCAAACAATAGAAGGTACAATTGAAAAGAAAAGTGTTATGATTAAATATTGATAACTCCAAGTCACGTTGCCTACTTGCGGGATCTTAATTGGAATATTGGAATTTAATTTACTTAATTAATTTTGTGAACACATTAAGGTTGCTTTAACCCCACTGACCTCCTTCGAAGAGTTCAGGAACGCGCTCCGCCAATGTTCTCACGTCTGTGCATCAGCAACCACTTGCACAAACCAACACCAGGACACAATGTCTGAAGATTATAATTTGATAACAGCACAATCACCAATATTACGTGAAACGGCTTTTGGAACACTCTTGGAACTCAGAGCGATTAAGTTATATGGACAACTCGTGTAATTCAGAGAAACGCGCACCTGCACGAAGAGAACAAGAAGACCGCGAAATCACACACACGATCACCGATACTTTTCTTCGCGCGTAGGCAGAAGGATCGAGATCAAGCAGCCTTAATGATTATTAATTTATATACTATTTATATTTATATGTTATGGGTACTTAATGTGCCCAACCATCTTAATAATAATATACCTATTTATTTCAAACACAGTCCATAAGTCTTAGAGCAGAAGATCTTGTACTTAGAAAAACCAGCAAGAAATTCAGAAAGAAGCCTTAAAAACTGATATGGTACTTGTATTAGTCATGGATGTGTAGAAATACTTTTGTATATGTGCATCTCCATTAATGTACTAGGCAAAGCACAAGTTCAAATTTATTAGGAACTAGATAATTAATGTAACTGTAATGAAAAGAATTGCTAGCACTTAATACATTTTTTATACTGCAACAAATGAAAAGGCCTGCCAATAGGTAGGTAGAATATGAATAATGATAATACTACATGGATTAAGTGAAGGCAACCTTTATAAAACACAACTGATGGGCTTATTTCTAATTTCATACATCAAGCAAACTTTATTTGCATACTAACCCCCTTATTCATAAAATCTATTAAGCATTATTTAGTTAATTATTACAACAATATACAAAATGACGTTTGTGTGACGTTGACATAACAATATTTAAGTAAAAAATGCTTAAATAGTTTTTAGAGTTAATTAAGTTTAAAATGGAGCCGATTTTAAACTTAATCTACCGTACAATATTTTTTTTATAATAATATAATACACTTGAAATTGGCTTAATGCTAAACGCGAAGCCATTAATTAAGATTTAATAAAATAGTTTTAATGAATAAGGGGGTAATTAGATAGGCATCCGTAATTATTAAAATTAGGCCCTAAAATAGGTAAATGGTACTTGAAAACTTAGTTACCGTATACTACCTATTTAGATACTTTGTTTGTAGTACAATTATCGACATTTTCAGTGTACCCCAAGGCGCCATTTTAGCCCCCGTCTCGTCACCCTAAACACTCGGCCGGTCAACGACCGGACCCCAGATGCCAGCTTTAGACGTTTTGAGCCAAAATCCTATGATTTTACAAAATATGTCAACCTCTAACCACCATTGTTAATAAGGAAAAATAAATGCACATATCAACTAAAACAAAGAAACAAAAGCACCAACAACAATGTGTACAATGAGGATGAGTTTAATAGTTGTAGATTTTTTTAACTATCCCACTGCTGGGCAAAGGCCTCCATCATTGAAATCAAGTCATCGATATTTATGTATTTTTCTAACTTCACTAAGGGACAAGCAATGCATAATGCAACTTTATTTATTTATTTATTTTATTTAAACTTTAGCAACATAAATATTACATGGCGGACTTAATGCCTGAGGCATTCTCTAGCAGTCAACCATAGGGTAGTGCTAAGATAACATTGGTAGGTGCAATCAAGATATAATTTTCTCTAATCAAATGTAGATTGCTTTTGGTGTTATTTAGTTTCGTATAAAATAATTGTTCAGTATACGTAAGTGTAAATTTTTATTGATTTCAATTTGTATTTGTAACGTTTGTGCTGACGTCAACAATATTAAAACGAAAAAAATTTTTTAAATGTAACTTAAATTATGTATGATTGAAGCTACTCATTTGCAAAATCCCGCCGCCCTATTTATTCCTTGACATGCACCGTGGCGCCGTGTACAAGGATCATTAGTAAAATCTTCACATAAACAAACTCCTTGCGCAAAATGGCGGAATTCATCTCGCCCGGGCTAATTAACACGGGATGCATGTTAATGATAATTATGATTAAAACACGTGGATATCGCGACACCCCTTAATAACGGGATCGACTGGGGACTGCGGGGTGAATAAAAGATACAGCAAGGATGAACTGGTTTAGGTTGGCAACGTGCGACGGGGATGTGTTGGGATCAGTTGTAGTGCGAAACGGCTAGAAGTTGTGCGCTTAAATATTTTTTGATGTGCAACATCTTTAATCTCGCTTTCTAGCAATTTGTGGGAGTAATTTCGTGAAATGGGACGGAAGTGTCCAACAGTGTAACAGGAAGTCGGGGGCGCCATTTTGTAAATTCTATAATCGATATTGTGAACATGACATATTATTATTATTATTATATGTGACATATTGTGTCAATTGACTATCAAAGGTCATTTTGATATGTCAAATGTCTTCTAATGAGTACTTACTGCATTCTCTTTATGATTTATAAAATAATATACGTCATTGTTAATTCTATATTTTATTTTCTATTGAAATATTGATTTCAATACTTTCGTGTGTAATAGACTTTATCATTATTTATTTTATATGATGTTTTGTAAATTATGGAACGGTCTTAGCCTAAAAAAAGGGTGCAGGCACTTTTATTATTAAATTATTAAATGTATTGAATGTAGGCACTTAATAACACCTTTGTATACATAAAAAAGATTAGAATTATATACATATTTAAAAATAAGCAGCTGACAATTAATATCACAATCTGGATTATTTATAAAAACCCGAATTCAACAAATTGATTGTAACACACAGATATTTCATAGCTGTAATCTGTATTCATAGCTCACAAATTGAGGGTAACCGTACACGTTTTCTCGTTTTAAATTAAAATTCAAGAGACGAATATTATACAAATTAATCTCACTTTAGCAGACAGTTTCTTAAAATATAACTCACACCGCTTCATCTGCTTAAATAAATCGAACTTAGCACTTTTTGTGCCCTGCCCCCTGACTATGAGCTCTTATAGCAGTATTATTGCAGTTGTGAAAAAGAGACGAATATATATTCGCCGCTACACGCGTCTCGTTTTCACAACTGCAATAATACTGCTATAAGAGCTTGTGGTTACCCCCTGTCCTGAGCAGCTGATAATTCAAAGTATGTATTTTGATTTTATATAAATAAACCATATATTTTAATTTGTTTTTGATGTGTAACATCTTTCCGCTCGCCTTCTATATATACAATTTGTGGGAGTGATTTCGTAGCAAAAGGGACGGAAGTAGGGTCGTAACAGTCCTGTAACTGTTACGTGATAGTCGGGGAAGCCACCAGCGATCGACACTTTAAGCCAAATGTCCGTTGTATCAATGAAAAAAATAATGGTTTTTTTTTTTTGGCGGTAAGTCATACAGTGATAGTACGGTTCTCAAATATTGTAAATGGACTTGTTATAAGGCACCATTTACCCTCTTTCGGCTTTACGGGTATTTTTGTAACATCCTGTATATATATATATTTCAACCGCCTCTGTGGTCTAGTGGCTAAGACCACCGGTTTCGACCCAGAGATCCCGGGTTCGATTCCCAGCGGGGGGTACATGTTTGTGTGCTTGGTTTGGTTAGTGGTAGGGCTTGTTTGTCCGCCTGGCTAGCTACCACCATCTTATCTAAATATGTCGCCATAACCTCAATGTTTGTAGCATTGTTGTGTTCCGGCAGCTAGAGATAAGATCAGAAGCCAGTGCCTCACTAGTTGAGGATTCCGGGTGAAGTGCGTTTCCATCATTGGCCTTATCATCACTTAACATCAGGTGAGATCAAGGAACTGTGCTTACCCGTTGAAATAAAATAAAAAATTATATACCTAGGTATATACAGAGTTGTCAGTGCAACAAAGAGACTGAAAACATATTTATTTCGCGTAAAAATTAAATCAAGAGACTCAAGAGTACAACCATGTATCTGCCATTTAATGTGCCACAATAAATGAAAGGAGAGACAAGCTAGGCTATTCATGAGCCGCACCGCGCCCCTCGGCGGTCACGCTCATTTAGTTCATAATTATACTCAAATACTTCGCTACTTGGGGTTGGGTGCTCTTAGAAAACGCGGCAACTGACATTTGTGTAGTGTATTTAAAGGATTTGTAGTGGAAAACACTCTACGGCTAGATAGGGCGATGATACACGTAAGGTGACTCGTAGCAGTTGGATAAGAAGAGCCGTAGATCGGGCTCAATCACTTTCATTGGTAAAGCCTGTTTCCAGGAAGGAGCTTACACGGGCTGATTATAATTATGATAATAGTGTATAATATTTCGAGGTGGAAAAAGTGTGGAGAGGCCATTGGCCTGGAGTAGGACACTTACATTTGATATAACATAAAAAAGCTGCGAAGATATATAAATACATACATATTTAAACATTAGCTAGAAGCAATATCGAAAGCTACAGCCTTTAGCTTTTGATATTGCTTTCATAAGCGATGCGAGGTGGCAAGATGACGTCATAAACTATACGCGTAGTCAAAGCGATCGGTTAGGCGGTCGGGGGGCAGGCCCGGCGGACTGGTACCGCTGGGACAGTTTTCATGACAACAAAACAAAAAAATCATTTTGTATTGGAAAAATTTCCAAAAACTAAAAAAATGTTTGGGGTGGACCACCCTTATCACTTAGGGGTATGAAAAATAGATTACGACCGATTGTCAGACCTACCGAACATTCATAAAAATCGATAGAGCCGTTTCGGAGGAGTATGGCAACTAACATGTGACACGAGAATTTTATGTATATAGATACAGTGACGTAAACTATAGATTAGGTTTATATAAGGCTAACAATTCTCTCTATTAAAGTTACTTAAATTTTTCTAGTGACTTCAATTAATAAATATATTAAAAAAATGTTTTCAATAAGCGCACTAATTATAAATTAACACTAAGGTTAAAGAACTTTCACCACATTAATCTAGAAATACGTGTTGTTTCACCATTGCCACATAAAAATAAATAGGAAAATGTCTCATACTCATTTTTCTTTTTCACCAGCAACATCTTAGGGAAGCAAGCAAGTCGCAGACATGGCAAAGTTCCGAAATGTTTTGATTTCAATGACGGGACACGTCTAATAATTTTGAAGAGCTCTAACCAAATACGATCTTATTCCACCGAACACATTATCAACCTTAACACAACAACTCAGAGTTCTACTCGAGAGCAGCAACCTATGAAGATATTTCGAAGGTATTTCAAAGTTATTTAAATGGAAAGTTGTCTAGAGCCGTGTACTGAAAGGGTATTCGCTAATTGGAACTGGTTGCGTCGTTGTGCTTGCTGCTTTTTCATTTCTAATAACATTAGGGCTAAATAGCAACATATTTTGTTGGCAAAGAAAGGGCGAAGCAGGATTCGTGAGAATGTCTGCATCTTACAGGAAACTGTTGCCAAATAACGGTGGAAAAGCTTTTGTAGTTTCGCCGGAGTCTCCTGTACGCTCTTAGTTATATAGTTCGTTTGTATCTTTGATGTTTGTGCCTTATTGAAGGTCAAATTGTCCACCAATTTAAGGTAAAAAACGCAGTATTAGAACAGGATTTTGTACAAAAAAATGGAATTTAAATAATATGTAGTGTTAATTCCGCTAACTCAGAACGAGTGAGTTAACGAAATTAACACTACATATTATTTAAATTACATTTTTTTGTACTATGGACTTCCGCAAAATAACGTCTGATTCCATTAACTATCAGGAATTTGTAGATTTTTAAAATGCTAAAATACGGTCTCACTAGATTACATTAGGTCTAACATTACAGTGTTTAAAGCTTTGTAATACTTGTAGTTTAGTCATTAACAGTTATATTGTATTTACCATGAGAATCAAGAATAAACACATTTTCTATGTAGCTAATCGATCTTCTCTGTGCCTCGAAATGCAAGTTAAGTCGTCAAGACCCACCAAACCTGCATTAGGCCAGCGTTGGTTATCTATCAGTTTACTAATGTTCTTGTACTTGTGGGAGGGATTGAGGCCATCAGTAAGACGTTTCAACGCCTCCGTAGCAAGTGGACAGATTCGCAACTAGACAGATTCTCAGCTGGACATATTCTCAGCTGGACGTATTCTCAGCTGGACGGGTTCTCAGCTGGACGGGTTCTCAGCTGGACGGATTAGCAACTGGACAGAGTACAGTCTTGAACTATGAAATAATATAAGTAATAAATTGAAAACTATCAAATCAGCCTCTGTGGTCTAGTGGTTAAGACCGCCGGTCTTCCCGGGTTCTATTCCTAGCGGGGTATACTCATTTGTGTACTCGGTTTAGCTGGTCGTAGAGCTTGTTTGTCCGCCTAGCTAGCTACCACCATTTTATCTAAATATGTCGCCATAATATCAATGTTTGTAGCATTGTTGTGTTACGGCGGCTAGAGGTAAGATAGCCAGTGCCTCACTAGTTGAGGATTCAGGGTGATATCAGCCTTATCATCACTTAACATCCGGTGAGATGAAAGCACTGTGTTTAACCCGTAAGATATGAAAAATTCAAAGAAAAAAATTATTTTTAAAAACAAGCTTTTATCACTTTTTAAGTAATGAAAAAAGAACGAAAAAGTTGAAAATAATTTAAACCTGTAAATAAGATTTTTTTTTATAAGCGCGTTACATTGCGATTGCAAAAGAAAAATAGGTAATGAAGGTGTAATAATGCTAAATGTTCTTTAATGTTCGAGTTCTTCCGGTTTCATGTCATAATAATTTTGCATTGTCATCCGATTTACACATGCATGCAAAATATCAGCACAATCGGTAACCGGGAAATGGATCAAATTTAACTTCCAAGATTTGATTACAGACAAACAACAAACAAACAAACATCGGGACAGGTGAAACTAAATAAAAGCTTGTAAAAAGACGTTGATAAATATGACGTGGACACTCACGGTAGGGCTGGTCCACCAGTTTAAAGTCGCTCAGCGAGCTATGGAAAGAGCTATGCTCGGAGTTTCTCTGAAGGATAGGATTCGTAACGAATACATTCGACAGAGAACCAAAGTCATCGACATAGCTCTAAGAATTAGCAAGTTGAAGTGGCAGTGGGCCGGCCATATCTGGCGAAGAACTGACAACCGCTGGGGTAAACGTGTTCTTGAGTGGAGACCACGACTCGGTAAACGTAGTGTAGGGCGCCCTCCGGCCAGGTGGGATGATGACCTGCGAAAGACTGCAGGCAGATGCTGGATGCGTCAAGCCGAGGACAGGGCGCTATGGCGCTCATTAGGGGAGGCCTATGTCCAGCAGTGGACTAATATAGGCTGATGATGATGATGATGATGAAATATGAAGAGACATAATTGAATCGCACTTTACTACTCACAAGTCTAACTCGGCTGCCCTCCAGAAAACTAATAAGGAACTGAAAAATATCTTCCCATACATCACCAGCACACAAGAACCTGGCTAAGAAACCGCTTACCATAATTCTGACAAACACAGCCATCAAGTATGGCAATAATCGTAACAGCTCCCAACTAATCAAACTTGGGGGATTCAATTACGCATCACGCCATCAGATGACCCTCCCTTATTAGAGACAAGATCTTTATGTCCGTTTGACCCTGTGCGTTACGCGCTGGGAGTTGTGAACGCACGTCTTTATCGCTGGTTAACTAGGCGCGCCTGTGAATTTGTTTGCGTCCTTTTTATGGCTTTTAAAGGTAACCCGTCATCAATGTATCTATTTTTACAATGTATACAAAAAAGATTAAGTTTGTTAAGTTGGTTCAACGATACACTGATGTAAATAGATGTGAAGTTTAATAACATTAATTCACTTCAACAGCTTTCATCACACTAATATTATAAATGCGATAGTTTGTGTGTATATTTGTTGCTTCTTCACGCTGCAACGGATGGATGGATTTGGATGAAATTCGGCATACAGATAGTTTATAACCTGGATTAAAACAAAGGATACTTTTTACCTCGATATTTCCACGAGAACTGGAACCACGCGGGTGAAACCGTGAGCGGCCGCTAGTATTTAATAAATTTATTCAAAATGTATTGTTTTTCAAAACACTGTAAAAAATTGTCATTGTGTTCTTTTTAAAACAAGTGCATTTTAAAGGTCTTAATGTGAGATATAAATTGTAAAAGTAAGCATGTATTTTTGTTAATAGACAAACCATGTTATTATCGCATTTGGTACGTGTTGTCGTCTATCGTAACTGTATTACTATTGTGTCAAAAACATAAAATACTTTGTTTAAAATAATTGCAACATTACACCGACAATGTATTTTAAACAACGCGTTAATAAATACCTTAATATATTTGTGCTACAGTTCCATGCATGGAATAGTTTATAGAAGGTGTTCTGTGATTCCATGCGTGTAACGCACTGTTTCTCGTACCAGTGCGTACGCTGATGTGACATTTCTTGTCAGTTGTAATCTTAGTCACATTCTGTTACTTGTAATTGTTTCTTATTACTATTGGACACATTAAAGGATACGAAGGGTCTGCCTCAATTTACTTATGTTAGTATAAACAGTGATCGATTATTTGATAATACTCATACAATATCTGCATCTCGAAATAAGTGGACGGAAAGGAAGTAAATTAAAAAAGAACCATGTCTTTAAACATTTTTTTAAAACGTGTTGGTTTCTATCTCAATTGAAGACAAGTGAATATACGTAGTGAAGGACGCTCACAGACTAGGTGGAACGACGATCTTCGCAAGGCGGCTTGCAAGAGCTGGATGAGAGTAGACGGGGATCGTGCTCGGTGGGTTGCACTTGGAGAGGATGGACATAGTAGACGTGTGTAGTCTGATGATGATGATGATGATGAATATAAAGGTGAAGGAAGAAGCACGTTTCAAAATAACAATGCTATTAAAGGAGGAGCTTAATGGCACAGTTGAGAAGCTCGATGGCGCAGTGGTTAACGCGCCCGGTCTGCGATTGCTGAGTTTAAGCAACTTTCGCAAAGGCCGCTCATTGGATGGGTGACCAAAAAATTATCATCTCCAACTCCACCGTGCTTCGGAGGTACGTAAAGCCGTTGGTCCCGGCTGCATTAGCAGTGGTTAACAACCACCAATTAGCACTGGGCCCGCGTGGTGGTTTATGGCCCGTTCTCTCTATCCATCCATGGGGAACGCTCGTGTCTCAGCAGTGGGGACATAACTGGCTGATGATGAAGTGCCTATGAATCCTTACATCAAACAAAAGATTTGATATATGACTTTCAATTGATTTGTACCTGTATCAATTGATAACAATACTAAATCTTCCAATTTCGTAATTGACAACTTACCCGTGTATGTACATTCTCATTCAAAGCAATAAAATTCGACAGTCCGCGCGTATAACTATTCTCGTCACTTCAAAGGACTCCGTTTTTGGCGTGTAAGTGTAAAACAAACAAACACAGACGTATGGTATGCGCGGGCGCACCTGTTACGTTTGCTTCAGGGAATCGGCCCTTTTTCGAAAACACTTAAATGTTTGAATCTCCGAATATTAGTAGGTTAGTAGTTCTGATGTAGAGATCTGATTGTTTTTATTTGTTATCGTTTATACGAACAGCGATGCAATCGATACGAAACTATTTTAGGATTTATATCAATATATGTTAGTTCGTAGTTAAGGCATTTTGACAGAGCAGTGATGAAAAAGTTCCTTTTCTTTTCAGTGAATGTTGCTTATGTTAATGTTAGTTTCGTTGTTATTAGTTGCGTGATATATCTTTTTCAAATTCTAAGAAAGGTGTTTTTTTTATTTAAAAAAGTGATTATATAGCATTTCAAATTAAAAAAGTTTTCGTAAATACTTTACTTAGACCGGAAGAACTAGTAATTGACGTCAAGCGTAAGAATAATTGACACTAACTCAATAATCGCTCTACAGATCGAACTTCGATTTTTAATTTCCGTGGTAGGCCAATCGTTTTAATTAAAATAAATTTAGGGCATATAAATCAAATTCTCTCAACCCTAAAATCGTTCGGCATTCGAGTAACGTGACAAACCCAGTCCAACTTCAATCAAATTTGTTTTCTAAAGTTTACGCGAACACATTACTTTTAATTTAATGTTTATCCTGACGTGTCGAACCTTTTGCAGGGTCCGTGGTCACAGGAAGAGACTCCCAGCAAGAGTCCAAGTGTGCATTCCAAATGCTATATTTATAATGTACAGAAAAGGTATTTTGTCTTTAAATAATTTGATTGAAATGAAACAACTTTTACGGATCTACTCGCGTTTATTTTACTCCCAGAGAGAATCCCAGGACCCTGCAAAGGGTTCGAAATGCAGGATAAACATTAACTAAAAGTAATGTGTAAAATAAACGCAATTAGATCCATAAAAGTTGTTTCATTTCAATCAAATTATTTAAAAACGAAATACATTTTTTGTACATTACAAATATAGCAATTGGAATGCAGAATAGCAATTTAAGAAAACATCTTCAGCGCGCACCGATTCAGATGCCATAATGGGCATCAAAAACATCATGATTAATGAACACAGGTGTCTCATCGTTGCAATCAAAACAAATCACACGTTCGCAAATATTTAGGTGAGGTATGGCATCCTGGATGTCATCCAAGAATATTACAGTATAACACTTCAAAGAAATTTGAACTTTAACGTACAGCGATTATATTAGCATCTACTATATCTTCAATCTTGCTTTAAGACCAATCACGTTTAAAAGTCTCTATATAATCATTTAACTAAATTGGTTCATATTGTTAATACACTAAAGCATTATATCTAATGTCACATCAAATAGTTATGTAACATTTGCACAATCTAATATAAAGCACGCGAAATATCCGGCTCGAAGGACCAACTAATTGCGTTGGTCACGCGCATTCCCGCGCGTCTGCTTTGCGCCCGCGCACCGGCGGCGGGCGGCTGCGCGGCTAATTGAGAACAAGATTGATTCATTAGTTCGTTTCCTTGCCGATTTGTTACGGGCTGTGTTCGCTGCGGTATCAAAGGCATCCGAGCTACCGCAGATGGAACGCACTCCATTACAGTCGTGTTCAATTATGCCAATGCGTGTTAAGTTCCTAATGAAATACTGAATTGGAATAGTGAGATGACACTATGGATACATGTTAACAATCAAAGCTATATCATAACAAGGAGACAACAAATAGTTTACGAGAATGTCTACAATAAGTATAGATATAATATAGAGAATACAAATTGGGGGATCTGGTGTATGAAGAAAGAGTCTATGTCATAAATCCGTTATAATGTATTCAAAAACCATAGACAAAATATTAATAGACAAAGAGAACTGCACCTGCCAGTTGCATTAGAGCTATTGTTAACGGGATTCTTATCAATAATAAAAACATGGTAAGAGTACTGTTAATAATAACTCAATAACAACTTAATTGAGGCTTACTTAAAGTAGCAAATTAGAATTGTCCGTACCCCACGCCCACACTTCGCGCGATCCTCTCAGACAACGCCGCCACAATATAAGAAGAAGCAAAAGGTAAGCTTCATAAAATTGACGACCTCCGTAGCCGAGTGGCTTGCTCGCCGCGGACTTTAGACGGCGCTGGCTCTGAGGTCCCGGGTTCGATCCCCGGTCGGGTCAATGTCGAAAACGAACTCTTCGATATTGTATCGGGTCTGGGTGGTTGTATTGTAGGACTGTCGTTGTTTCTGATTTCCATAAAACGAGTGCTTTAGCTACTTACCTTGGGATCAGAACAATGTATGTGATGTTGTCTTATATTTATTTATTTTATTTTTAAACTAGCTGTATTAGGATTATGGAAGCGAATGAGACACGAAACTTAGTTTGTAATAAAAGATTTATTAAATATTTAGAAAGGGGTGTCGTGTCTAATAAGAGTAGCGCACACGGTTAAACTAGGCAAGAGCCACAACGGAACTAACTGTAAGAACTAAGAACACACAGAGGAAATGTACTCGGCCTAAGAAACAAAGCATTATTGTTTCTTATAGTTAATATAAACAAAATGTGTGATAGAGAAAGATTAACTGTGGTTAGAGAGAGACGTATTTATTTTTGTACATTCCAACACGCCCCCTCAAAAATAAATACTAAAATAAAAAAATAATAAAAATAAAAATTAATCACACTTAAAATATTCTAAAAGTATAAAACCTATCACATAATGTTACACTACTGACACACCCTTTCTTAGTCTGGGAGTAATATACAATTTTTATCATATGGTCCAACATTTGTTGCGCAGGATTAGGGAAAACCCAGAAAAACCTAATCAAACCATATATGTTACGTATTAATTAAATAATTTTATACTAAATTAAAACTTAAACTTTCACTTAAGACCGAGTTTCTCCCTCATTTGAGTGAATTTCACTGATGGCAACGGTTTTGTCAAAATGTCTGCCAACTGGTCACCTGTAAATACATAAACCATTTTAATGACATTTTTCTCCACCTGTTCTCTGGAAAAATGATATTTTATGTCAATGTGTTTTGATCGCTTGTGACTAGTTGGATTATTTGCAATGCTGATACACCCATTATTGTCTTCATAAATAGGAATTGCTTGAGGTATTTCCAGGCTTATACTGGTTACCAATGACTTCAGCCATAACACCTCTCGAACTGCTTCAAACAAAGCCATATACTCAGCTTCAGTGGATGAAGCTGCGACTGTTTGTTGCCTCTTTGTTTGCCAGCAAATAGTGCATTGTTCAAATAATCTAAACAAATAACCTTTTGTACTTTTCCTTTCTAATTGATCACTTCCCCAATCAGAATCAACAAAGCCACAGAGTGTATGAGTGTTTATATTAGAACTCCAAATATAAGTGAGTTTTAAATCTTTCGACCCTTTTAAATATCGTAACACTCGTTTCAGTTGTGACCAAAGTGATTGATTGTTATTGTTACTAAATCTACTTAGGATGTTTACACTAAAGCTCAAGTCGGGTCTGGTGCACAGCATAATATACATTAAGCAACCGATAAGATTTCTACACGGAGCCCTTGTTCTTTCAGTGGAATTCAATGCTTCATAATCAACTTTAGTTTCTAATGGCGTAGCGACACTATTACAATCAATCATATTAAACTTCTCTAAAACCTTTTTTATATACGCCGTCTGATCTAAAGTGATTGTGTCATTTTGTCTTTGTATTCGAATTCCCAAGAAACATTTAATTTCCTTTAAATCTACCATTTTAAATTTATTCATTAAACACGTTTTAAAGCTATTCATAGTGTTTATGTTTGCTGTTGCAATAACTACATCATCGACATAAAGTACCAAATAAATGTTCTTTGAAATATCACCTTTGTCTAGAATATAAATGCATCGATCAGCTGATGAGTAACGAAATCCTCTTTCAATTAGTGTCTGTTCAAACATTTGAAACCAACAGCGTGCTGACTGTTTTAAACCATACAAGGATTTATTCAATTTGCAGACCATATTATTATCTGCACATGGGATACCTTCAGGAATTTTCATATATATTTCTTCCTCTAATTTCCCATTTAAAAACGCTGTTTTCACGTCCATATGGTGAACAACCAAATTAAATTGATTCGCAAAAGCTAATACGAATCTAAAACTTGAAATCCTTGCAACAGGTGCAAAGGTTTCGTTATAGTCAGTCATGTACTCCTGACTAAAACCACGAGCCACTAATCGAGCTTTATATTTTAGAGGCTTTCCAAACTCATCATTTTTAATACTAAATATCCATTTACAATCGATAATATTTCTGTCAATAGGTTTCGGAACTAGTATCCAAGTTTGATTATCGGTTAATGATTGAATTTCCTCTTTGATAGCATTTTCCCACAAAAGTCTATCATCGCTGGATTCAATGTCTTTAAATGAGCTAGGTATTTTGCATACTAAAGAATCTGAATACAATAGATAGTTGACAGAAATATCTTCGCTTTCATTATAGTTTTTAGTGGGTAAACTTTTAATCCTTTCACTTCTCCTAAGATTTTGTGAAACAGATTCATCTCGAGATAATGTCAAGTCATGCTGCGATCTATTTTCTGTGCACACATCTGTATCACTTACAGCGGGTATATCGCCAGTTTGTTTACATTCATCTGATTTAGTCTTATCAGACTTGCACAACTTCCAATAAGCGTGCACGTCAGGATCATCAACCAAGCGGTTGACGCCATCAGTCACACTCTCAGACTGAAATGGCCTGTTTGATAGAAAATTAATTTCATCAATCAGGACATCCCTGACCACAACAAACCTATTATTTACCACATCCCACACCTTATAACCATTCGGTTCATAACCGATTAAAATACCCTTTAGTGATTTTTCACTGAACTTTGTTTTTCTATTTTTGTTTAAATAATAAACAGTTGAACCAAACACTTTTAAGTATTTTAATTGTGGCTTTTTACTATGCCATAATTCAAAAGGTGTGTTATCTATTTTCAGTGCTTTAGTGGGGCTGATATTTATCAAGTAGGTAGCGGTCAAAACAGCCTCACCCCAGAATGATTCATTCAATGTCGCACCAGCTAGCATGGCTCGACTCCGCTCAGTAATTGTTCTAATCATTCTCTCTGCAATCCCATTCAAAGCAGGGGTATGCGGCACTGTCAAGTGGTAACTTATACCTTTTTGCACACAGAAATCTTTCATCCCTTTGGACAAATATTCACCACCGTTATCACAATATAAGTTGACAATTCTCAAGTTAAAATGAGCCTCACTCTTAGCAACATAATCTTGAAAACTAGTAAAAACATCTGATTTATGAACTATTATGTATGTTGCACAGTAGTGAGTAAACTTATCGACAAAAATTACGAAGTAGTTTTTGCCGTCAAGTGTTGAAGGAGTGATAGGACCACACACATCTGAGTGAACATTGAATAGAGGTCGTTTCGTTAATTTTGGTTTTGCCTTTTGAAGTGGCAAACATGCTTGCTTACCCTTAGTACAAGCTTCACAAATGTTATCATTAGGTGTGACATGATTTATTTGTTCCATATCATAAAACATTTGTTTACTTTTTATTTCTTTAAACTTTAACTTTCCAATGTGACCTAATCTTTGATGCCATAATTCGTAATTATTGTTCACGACTCTATTCAATGCACAACTAGTATTTAGAACACTTATTAATTAAAAAGTTAATTCCAATAAGATTGTTCAAAGACTCACCCTTTGTTACCACCTTACCCTTATCGTTACATATGGTAACTTCGCCATTTTTGTCAAAAATTACGCTCATTCCCGCTTGCTGTATCTTTCTTACAGACAATAGGTTATATGGGATGTCGGCACAATAAAGTACATCTTTCAGTACACCTTGTATGCCAACTTTACTGGTAACCTGTAGATTGCCTTTCTTTGTGGCGTATATATATGAGCCATTTTTCGCAACTGAAATCTTAACGGGTACTTTTAGATGAGTGAAGTACTGTGTTAAGTCCTGTCTGTTTATTAAATGGTCAGTTGCTCCGGAATCCAATATGAAATTGATACTTTCCTTGTCCAGTGCACTTTCATTTTGTAAAGTTTTTCTTCCGACCATAAAAGCAAATCCTGAATAATTTGGCTTTTCTATACAGTTTATCGTCTGTATTGTTCTTAAGTTTCCTGGTCGTTCTTGGCGTTCTTTTGCCATTTTTGCAAAACAGTTTTTCTGTAAATGTCCTGTTCTTCCACAATAGTTGCACCTTGCTCGGTTTTTGAATTTGAAGGATGGTTTATAAGACTGGTTAATTTTATTAGTTTTCTTTGAATGTCTGAATTTTGATTTACCAGTTTCTGATACAAGTTTCTCTGTTTGTAAGACTTTTAACGATGTGTCACGTCTCTGATGAGTTAATTTTACTTCATGACCTAAAAGTCTGGTTTTAACAAATTGTAGAGTTAAATCATTTTCTGCCAAAGTTTCAATAGCTGTGATAACACCATTGTAACTACTGGGTAAAGTCATAAATAAATGAATGACTTTGTCCGCTTCTTCAAGTCTAGCTCCTGCAGCCAACAATTCGCAGATCATCTCGTCGAAATTTTGGAAGTGCTTTGTCAGAGAGTCAGTTTCTTCTAATTTTAAATTAAGTAAGCGTTTCCGCAAAGCAAGCTGTGTTGCAACGCTTTTTCTCGCATATATGGAGTCCAATTTTAATATTATATCCTTTGCATTGCTGTCTTCACTTGTAAGACCTAGTAGCGAGTCCGATAAATATTCTATAATGGTGTTTTTCGCCAAACTCTCTTTTTTCTGCCACTCAGCACTGAGTTCACTTGGAGTGTTACCGTCGATAACGTCCAACACGTTTAATTCATTTAACAAATTTCTCAGTCTTAATTTCCACACACTATACTTTTCACCGTCGAAGGGCTTAATGTTCCTTTTTGAATTCATTATATTTGTAGTCTTTTTTATTTAACAAACACTTATAAAAGTTTATTTTTAGAAACTAATTCACAGTCCACGAGCTGTCCTTAAACTTACTTACAGCTTACGAGATAACATCACTTGAGTCTATTTCAAACACAAAAAGTTTTGGTTTTTCTATTTTAAACTTATTTTATTATTTTAATTTCACTGGGCCCATAACCTATTAGGATTATGGAAGCGAATGAGACACGAAACTTAGTTTGTAATAAAAGATTTATTAAATATTTAGAAAGGGGTGTCGTGTCTAATAAGAGTAGCGCACGCGGTTAAACTAGGCAAGAGCCACAACGGAACTAACTGTAAGAACTAAGAACACACAGAGGAAATGTACTCGGCCTAAGAAACAAAGCATTATTGTTTCTTATAGTTAATATAAACAAAATGTGTGATAGAGAAAGATTAACTGTGGTTAGAGAGAGACGTATTTATTTTTGTACATTCCAACAAGCTGACCCGGCGGACTTCGTACCGCTTTGACAGTTTCTATAACAACAAAACAAACATATCGTATTTCTATTTCTTTTCTTTTTCTAGTAATAAATATAGCCTATGTTACTCAGCGCTAATGTAGCATTCTAATGGTGAAAGAATTTTTTTTAAATCGGGGTAGTAGTTTTTGAGTTTATTCGTTGCAAACATACATACAAAAATACAAGGCTTTCCTCTTTATGGGCACAGGCCCTGCCAGAATACCAGCGCCGCCGTTGCGATATGACTTTCTCACAACGTAGTGGCATATTATGCTGAGGTAAAGTCCTGATTGGCTCGTCACACAGTTGTGTTTGTTAGTTTTTTTTTTGTTTTTATATATCATGTCTTTTTTTTTCTATTTTCAATCATTTATGTGAGAGTCAATAATTGTTTTTTCTTTCTTTTTTTCTTTATAATATTAGTACAGATGCGCTCGTGCAACCCACACATAGACAACCTTGAACCTTGCAGGGACACGGAACCTTACAACAGGTGCGCTTGGACAGTTCCGAGATCCGTGTCCATGCAAGGGGTCTACGGGTTTGTAGCCTGAAAGCATCATTAAAAGGCTCAGGAAGCCACAGTAAATATTTATTTACATAAAATTATTAACTAGGCAGAGAAAACCTAAAAACAGAAAAACAATAAATCAGTATACAAAAATCTAAGCCAAAACGTTACTTACAAATATTTTTATAGGAATCAAATTACCTGTTTACAGATAAAGGTTTTCACATATTATTTTAACATTAATAATTGTACAATCGATGTGACTATAAAATAATGTTATTGAACTGAAGAATTTAGAAAGACTGATCATATTACAATATAAAGTTCCATGACAATGACATGACATGACATTCAAAGTATTCTTTTTCAGAACCGTGCAAATAAGTTGACAGATAGTTTTTAAAACTAACAAGGAGGCTATAAGATGCATAGCAAAAAAATAACGTGGAGTAAATTGCAACGACAACGTTACAAGTTGCTCAAGCGCGGTATATATAGAGCTTAGCTACTGGAAACTCTTTAGTTTGTGACGCCGCCGTCTTGCGCGCCTTAATTAGTATTTATTAAGCATGTCGATGGAGACATCGTGTGTCGCTACATTATTAGATACGCGTTAGCTGCCGGTGCTGTGGGGAGCAATGCCTTTGACAATGGAGTTTGTTTTAATTACACTCGATGTACGGCGTTTGTGAGGAGTGAAGAGAAGCATGTCTGATTTTGTCAAAGTTGTTGACATGTCAAACATCATGGCTTATCATCTTGAGCTCCTCCGTGCTTCGGAAGGGACGTAAAGCCGTTGGTCCCGGCTGCATTCATCATCAGCTCATTTTATGTCCCCACTGCTGGGGCACGAGCCTTCCCTATGGATGGATAGGGAGAACGGGCCATAAACCACCACGCGGGCCCAGTGCGGGTTGGTGGTTGTTAACGACTGCTAATGCAGCCGGGATCAACGGCTTTACGTGCCTTCCGAAGCACGGAGGAGCTCCAGATGATACAGTTTTGGTCACCCATCCGATGACTGGCCTTTGCGAAAGTTGCTTAACCTCAGCACTCGCAGACTGGGCGCGTTAACCACTGCGCCAACGAGCTCCTCCGGCTGCAGTAGCAGTCTTTAACAACACAAATCCGTACTGGGCCCGCGTGGTAGTTAATTATCTTCAGTTCTCCCTATCCATCCATAGGGATGGCTCGTGCTCCAGCTGTGTGGACATAACATGAGGTGGTGATAAGATGACTGATATATTTACTAACCGGAGGAGTTCTCCTGGATTGGTTTACGGGACTAATGTCAATATCCTACTAATACGAGTATTATAAATGCGAAAGTTTGTAAATATGGATGGATGTTTGTTACTCTTTCACGTAAAAACTACTGAATGGATTTGGATAAAATTCGGCATACAGATAGTTTATAACCTGAATTAACACATAGAATACTTTTTATTCCGATATTCCTACGGGAACGGGAACCACGCGGGTGAAACCGCGAGCGGCCGCTAGTGCTCAACATTAATGTTGATATGTTATAAAAAGTTTATATCTCATATATATCTTTACTAATTTATAAAGAGGAAAGCTTTGTATTTTTGTATGTATGTTTGTAACGAAAAAACTCAAAAACTACTGAACCGATTTCAAAAATTCTTTCACCATTAGAATGCTACATTTGCGTTGACTAACGGCCATATTTAAAAAAAATGTCATACGAGTATATCTTAAATGGTACAGGGTAGTACAATTTGCAGGGATGAACGGTCTCAGTAGAGACGACTGCTTAAACTTGGCTACGTGTTAGCAAGTTTGGCCATATATCGTCTGGAACAAACTTGATGCGATACAGAGCCGTTGCATAGTTAGTTCTGGAGATTTATAATCGTCTGTGCCGATAGTAATGAATTGAATGTCTTTACAACTCTATCGCGGTAGAAGCTCATATTAGAAAGAAAATTAAAGATTTTGCTACACAGGTGACGTTTGATCGGGTGACAATATTTTTCACACTGTTCTTTTGTTTATTTATCATAATTAATCTTTAGATTAATACGTGAAGCAAAAACTTTGTACCCCTTTTTACGAAAATTGCACGGACGGAGGAGTATGAAACGGACACTTATAGTTTATATAGAGAAGGAGTACAGAAGGTCAATATATTTTTTAAATTATGCATGAAAAATACATTAAAACAATAAAAAAAACATTACACACACTAAGTAGGTACCATGTATTTGACGCACACGCATATAAACTTTTTTCAAAAATGGAAGAGGAGAGGCCGAAATATTTCAATGCACATCCAAACTCACATTCTATCTTTTTTAATTTTTCGTTGCTTAGTTGGGATACAATCCGTGCAGCCTTAATAAAATTACGATCAAACTTCGACCACTGGGCGACCACTAGTATTAATTATTACATCTTGGAATAATGATTTCTACTTTCCAATGAACACATGACATTACAAAGATTAGTCAGTAATTCCTTCATTTTTAACAATCGTGGTCACTAACTCTTCTTACTTACATCCATGATCATGGCGCATGCAACTAAGGCACAATCTATCTATACTAGTAGTAAAGAGGTAAAGTTTGTTTGTTTGTTTGTTTGTTTGTGGAGGGTAATCTCTGGAACTACTGGTCCGATTCCAAATAATCTTTTACTGATAGAATGCTGCATTTCTTGCTAGTAACATAGGCTATATTTTAATTTAATACAAAATAATTAATAAAGTCAATAAAGTTAATATAATATAGTTAAAAAAGTCTCAAATCAAGTGCTAGTATTCTATACATCATTAGTGAAGAGAAAACTTGGTGCTTTTTAAGGGGTGCGCCCGCCGTCAGTAAGTGACAAATGTCATATATTTTATTTGAAATGTCTTCGTCCATATTTATTTGATGCCGCGCGGCCATACTAATTTTGTATGGGGAATTTCACGTGATAATTTGAAAAATATTAATTTAAAAAACCGCTCGGTAAATCGAAAGTTTGAGACGGTCGATTTGTAGTTTAGACCATTGATGATTGTTTAGACAAAATCAGAGGTACAGTAATTTAGATAAACTATAAGATTTCAATTAAACGCCGCCACTCGTTTTTATGATTTTTGCCCAACTTTAAACAATATTTTAGAAAAAACTATAGTGTGTTATGAATTTATGGATCGGACTAATTGTAAACACGTTCCCTTTGATATATATTTTGTTTATTTAATACGATAGTATTTTCAATTATATCAACTTAACCGTGACTACATTGGCATTTTTTTGTCGGCGCACCCTTAAGTACATTGCGCGCACAGAGTATGTGTGTGTATGTGTATGTGTAGTATGTGTGTAGTGTGTGATTTAGTTTAGTTAATTTTGTTTAATAATTAATATGGAGAAGCAGTCTCGAAAGATAAAATGTATGTATCATCATCATCATCATCATCATCATCGGCCTATCTTAGTCCACTGCTGGACATAGGCCTCCCCTAATGAGCGCCATAGCGCAAAATGTATGTATAATATTTAAGATTTCGACCACTAGGCGACCACTCGTATCAGATAAAGACAACAAAACACATAGTAATCGTTAATTTAAAACTAACATAACAACCGTTAATAATTACTCCATTACTTTGTTAAAATTAAAAACAAACACGCAATTTTAGTACTTTTAAGTTTAGGAAGATATTTAACTACTTTGTAAGTCGTGGCTATAGCTTGTCTTCTCCTGACAATCCCCTTGGAACGTCATAGCCCCCACAACGCTGTCTCAGCCCAAAGCTAAACACAGACAGCTCGCAAACTGACCGAAGGCGATGGCCGCTGTTTAATAAAATATATACTTGTATTGTGTCTGAAAGTTGTTGGTGTAGACGAAAAACGAGAAGGCAATGTTGCCAGTAAGTTTGAGATGATGAGTGAACGGAATAAATCCTTTACAATGTTATATAGTAAACTAACAATTTAACACAATTTAATACAATTTTTAATTAAGTAATTTTGTAGTAGTTTCAACAATAGTGATTTTTTGATGGTGTTTTCGAAAATAATTATGATCGAGTAAAAATTATACAATCGTGTACCTATTTGAGCTAGCAAATTCAAGATAAAGATATGAATTTACCTATATCAATATTTCAGATTCGTAATTCATAATAAACTTGACGACGTGACGTGACGCTAAGTTTTGGTGTTGAAAAATAAATCTTCTCAAGTATTACTTTGAATGTTGTCACGGTGTTGTCAATACTTGGATGCATTGCTATGTTTTTGAATAAACACCTATTAGCAAGGAACCTGTATATCATATTTATTTGAAGCCAGTACTTTAAGTGCATCGACAAAAATGGTAAAAAAGCGTTTAAATTCCACTGATATTGATTTCTATTTCTATTTTATTTTTCTAAAATCTTCTTTCTATCTACTGAAGAAACGTTTGGAATCCCAAAGTATTAGGTAATCACTCAATGGAATTTCCACAAAGGGAAAGCGAGCGTTTACACTTATAATCACCAGCCGTCTGCGGAACAAAGGTAAAAAAGCCCCAATCAATTTCGAGCAGTCAATAAGAGAGCTCTGCAGCTATTCCCTGTTGATTTGGATTTGCTGGGGATACAAAAGGTGTAATTAAAGAGTAATTATTTGGTTTCAAAGCATTTAAATAGATAAAAAAAAACGAAGGGTTGCACTCCGGGAGTGCCGGCAGAAGTGAAAACTTGAATATTAACATTGTGCATTTTTGATATTTTGGAATGGTTAGGGAATAATTTTGCACGAATTGCTTCAATTATCAGTATAAAAGTACTATCATTTATGTGGTAGAATACAATATTTATTTATTGCGCTATCGTACACAAACATGACAATTTATATTACATTAAAAAGCACTCGAACATTCGCGCAAGCGCCCTGCGCCGCCTAAACGAAACAGCAGGCATACATTTTCGCCGCGCCGTAGAAAGAGAGGGGGATACTTCCTCTCCTACGCCGCGCCGGCTGTCTACCCTCCATCCTTCTTACGAATTTTCGATCAGGCCACGTGTCCTGACGCCTGACGCGAGTCACGTGTCCTGACGCGAATTTAACATTTTTTACCAATTACAAAAAAGTGTACAACGCCGCTAAAGAAGTTTTCACTTCAATAAATATATCTGAAGAAAAAATAAATAGGTATATCCACCCCACGATGGTAAGTGACAAAAGAGCCGAAGGTAGATCCGCACCTCATCTAGAACTGGCTATCTTATCTTAAAATTTTGGAAGGTAACGATGCTTCCGACATTGTTACTATAACGACCTACATAAGGTGGTGGCAGCAATCAAGTTGAACTTAGTACAAGCTCTGACACCTACCAAAACGAGTAAGTACCAAATTTACACAATTATTAAATCCAGGACCAGCGGGTTTGAGAAATCGCTGTTCTGACTGATAGACCGCAGAGGAAGGCGAAGTCGTCGATGATATACTTATGATTATCGTATTTGTTAATTTTTTTTTGGGAAACAAACACTTACAAAACATATATTTTTTTAAATATATATAGAACACAACAGCAAAGTATTCATATTACTACCTACATATCATTTTATCTAAAGTGATTAGATTCATTTGACAATTACATAATCAGCAATTAAATACTATGCATTTATAAATGATAACATAAGGTATGTACTATGTAATTACCTATACATTATCAAGATTGCCTATGATATAAAGTAAAAAATATAAGAAGTTAGTTACTAGCAATTAAGTTTCTTTCGAGCAATACAGAAACTTTGAATAAGGCAATACAACGACGTATACAATTCCCCTTTAAACCTATCAAAACTTCAGCGACTTGCTTATACCGATATCCGTTTAAAGATTACTAAAAATCCTCGATAAAAGTTAATATTAACGAGGTTTTTTTTTCTGTTATCGCCCGTCCGCGCCGTTCGAATGTGCACCGAAGCAAAAAGTGTATTTCGCTGAATTTTCCAAACACCCAGTTTAATTGAACAATCGCTGGGGTGCACCGGAGAATAAAAGTTTACGAGCAGAAACGAAACGAGAACTGAATATGTTCACATTTTGCCTAACAATTTATATAATTAATACGTGAAGCAAAAATTTTGTACCCCTTTTTTACAAAAATTGCGAGGACGGAGGAGTATGAAATTTCGCACACTTATAGTTTATATAGAGAAGATTATCCGAATGTTAATAATTTTTTTTAATTATGCTTAAAAATACCTACATTAAATCAACAAAACAAACATTACACACACTACCATGTATTTGACACACACGCATTTAAACTCTTTTCAAAAATTTCAAAAGGAAGAGGAGCGGCCGAACTCCGTCAGTGCCAAACCAAACTCACATTCTTTCTTTTTTAATTTTTCATTGCTGAGATCCGTGCAGCCTTAATAAAATTACGGTCGAAATTCGACCACTGGGCGACCACTAGTTTATTTAAATCTGTGTTTAACTGCTGCTTTGCTCTGTGATGTTTCAATCGCCTCTGCGGTCTAGTGGTTAGGACCACCGGTTTAGACCCAGAGGTCCCGGATTCGATTCCCAGCGGGGGTACATGTTTGTATACTCGGTTTGGTTGGTGGTAGGGCTTGTTTGCCCGCCTGGCTAGCTACCATCATCATCATCATCGGCCTTTATTAGTCCACTGCTGGACATAGGCCTCCCCTAATGAGCGCCATAGCGCCCTGTCCTCGGCTTGACGCATCCAGCATCTGCCTGCAGTCTTTCGCAGGTCGTCATCCCACCTGGCCGGAGGGCGCCCTACACTACGTTTACCGAGTCGTGGTCTCCACTCAAGAACACGTTTACCCCAGCGGTTGTCGGTTCTTCGCCAGATATGGCCGGCCCACTGCCACTTCAACTTGCTAATTCTTAGAGCTATGTCGATGACTTTGGTTCTTTGCTACCATAATCTTACCTAAATATGTCGCCATAATATCAATGATTGCAGCATTGTTGTGTTCCGGCAGCTAGAGATAGATAGCCAGTGTCTCAGTAGTTGAGGATTAAAGGTGAAGTGCGCTTCCACCTTCGGCCTTATCATCACTTAACATCAGGTGAGATGAAGGCCATGGTTGACTATAAATTTTCACTTTTTTTTTCAAGTGCTTATTAATTAAAAAAAAAAGTAAAAATTTAATTTAGCGTTGTGTTATCAAATTTGTGGTATTTCATCTGCAAAGATGAATCTGCATAGCCATCAGTTGCAATTACCGTTGGATAGATGGCGCACTGTACCGCTATTAGCACTCAAAAAATAAAAAAAGCAGTGATAAAATTCAGCGCTTACGTCAGCCTTCCCGGTAGCATAGCGGTCGGTGCAGTCGCCCGGATTGCGGAAGACCCAGGTTCCATTCCTGGCTGGGTCGGGAAGGCGTTTAATTTTTTCACTGTATTTTATAAATTTTATGAGCACAAAGCTTTTTTTTAATACAAAATGGGACGTCATCAAACTCTTACGGTAGAACGGCGGAGGTCGCAAACTCGACAGCCAAGTTCCAAGTTCGAAGTAGGCGTTAAATTTTTTCACTGTATTTTATAAATTTTATAAATATGTAAGATATATACAAAAATATATATATACTAGTGGTAAATGTATGCCAATGCCATGTGTCCGATTCTAAACGAACTGCACATGTTGTTAGGTTAACCGCTTTCTTATATAAGTCCTAGATAGCTAACTCCTCAGTTAAAGATTTCTGGTAAATTATCATCCCCGGCGTTGGAACCTGTAAATAAATAAAATAAAATAAATTTTCGATAACATCACAAACAGTGTTTGATCCCAAGGTAAGCTAAAGCACTCGTATTATGGAAATCAGGTACAATGATGGACAACGACGATACCACAACCACCCAGTGGTGGTAGTTAAAGTAACATTAAGAAAACGATAGCAAAGTTCGAAAAGAATAAAATGTATGGGATTGACATAAGATTGACCACGTGATTTAGCGCCGCTTATGTCAATCCCATACATTTTATTCTTTTCGTACTTCGCTATCGTTTTCTTAATGTCACTTTGGCTGAGCCTACTGACACGACACAATATCGAAAAGTACCGACATAGACCCGACCAGGAATCGAAACCGAGACCTCAGAGTTAGCGCCGCCCAAAGTCCGGCGTGCAATCCACTCGGCTACGGAGGTCGTCACGTTAGAACCCGTAGTTTAATATAAATAACGTTTTAGTTATATATAACATTGTTATTAGAAAATTACTTTTTGTTTATATTATTATAATCATTACAATAATAATTAGCCCAATTTTTTTATAATTATAATATTATACCCTATAAATTTTTTTTAAAGTTTTACATGCCAACACATGTTATTTCATCTTTACGGTGAATATCTCTTTACTTAACTTAGTCCTCTAACCATTAGGACAAAGTTTGTAGCATGTGTGTTAAAACTTAAACCGATGATTCATTCTAAACTCTATACGAGTATACCTCTTTAAGCTTTTAACATCGAAATTATCTACAAATAAGTTAGGTACAAGACTTTGCCTCACTTAACATTACTAAACTAAGTGACGTATCTGATCTGTATATATCCTCTTTGAACAGTGGCTCGAGATTCTTCGAACAGTTCAGCTATAAGGGGAGGCCTTAATTAATAGAAGCCAAATATTGACAGCGGCTTAAGGTGAAGTTTAGTGAGCTTGTTAAAGAGTTGCAACTAGAAGATGTGGCATAACAGGTATATACCTAAATGTGTTTAAGGAATAAGTATTGTTGACTTTTTCCTCATTATATCGTTCAACATAATCATTTTAGAAGTTGTTTTCATCAGCCTATAAGCAGTACCCACTCCCTGGGGCTAGGTCTCCCACATAAATGAACATAGGAGATGTTCGGTAGCATAATGGGTAACAGGCCGGTATAATGCAGCATGACGGGTTTTAACGCAAATTCACGACAACTGGGATCAAAGGCTTGATGTGCCTTAGGATGCATGGAGGAGATCCATACATTTTATTTTGATCACCCATTTGGCATTTGTTACTTAAGGGTGCGCCGTCCGTAAGTGACAAGTGTCATATATTTTATCTGAAATGTCTTCGTCCATGTTTATTTGATCCCTGTGTGGTGCCGGGGATAAAAAATTGCACCACCCCCTCTCTTCCCGTGGGTGTCGTAAAAGCCGACTAAGGGACTATTCCAGAGGATGGGCAGCAGCATCTCTCTGAAGTTACCCTCAACCTACTGCGATCGCCAACCCGCCTGCCAAGTGTGGCGATTACGGAAAATACCCCTCATATCCTTGGGGGAGGCCTTTGTCCAGCAGTGGACGTCTTTTGGCTGAGATGAATCGATATTTATTTGATGCCGCGCGGCCATACTAATTTTGTATGGGGAATTTAAGGTGCTTAATAAAAAATAATTATTTAAATAATAATAATTAATTGTTTAGACAAAATCAGAGGTACAATAATTTAGATAAACTATAAGAAATCTACTAAACGCCGCCACTCGTTTTCATGATTTTCGCCCAACTTTAAATGATATTGTAGAAAAACTATAGCGTGTTATGAGTTTATGGATCTGACTAATTGTAGACACGTTCCTTTTGATACTAAATATATTTTTTGTTTATTTAATACGATGGTATTTTCAATTTTAACTACTTAACCGTGACTGCATGTTTGGCATTTTTTGGTCGGCGCACCCTTAAGCGATACACTGAAAAAAATGCACCAACTTACGTCGAATAGTTTAAGACCATAATATGACTTACGAATCTGAAATGTTGATATAGGTAAATTCATGTCTTTATCTTGAGTTTGCTTGCTCAAATACACGATTGTATAATTTTGACTCGATCATAATTATTTTCGAAAACACCACTAAAAAGTCACTATTATTGAAATTACAACAAAATTACTTAATTTATATGCTTGGAAACCACTCAAATATATTGATAACATCAATATTCGTAATAACCAATATTTTTTTAAAGATATTCTTTAGGTTAAATGTTAATTTGCAGTCTATATTGTCGCAGGCGCTACGTAATATCGACCTTATGCCAGCGCCAGTAAAGATCAGCCTTTTCGAATGTTCACAAATCTATTTTGGCCAACTTTCGCAAAGGCCGGTCATCGGATGGGTGACCAATAATGTATCATCTCGAGTTCCTCCGTGCTTCGAAAGGCACGTAAAGCCGTTGGTCCCGGCTGCATTAGCCGTCTTTAACAACCACCAACCCGCAGTGGGCTCGCGTGGTGTTTTAGGCCCGTGCTCCCTATCCATCCATAGGGAAGGCTCGTGCTCCAGCAGTCGGGACATACAAAATGAGCTGATGATGATGATGATGATGATGATGATGATGATGATGATGATGATGATGATGATGATGATGATGATGATGATGCCATACTCATAAAGTCAAAGTCTATTGAGGAAATTTGACAGTTAGTAGTTTGTAAATGTGCAGGCGTAATACAAGTAACCTCTCCTTAATAACGTAAGTATCTTTTCTACTGTGAAGCGTCACAATATAATTGTTATTATCCATAATGGTAATATTTACCGACAGGATTGTACGTCTGGTGGGAGGGGGGTAGAAATTCAATCCGTTCGTCGCGCCGCCGTCTCCCAAGACTTACCTTCTAAAGGGTTCGATAAAATAATGTCTTGATTGAAAATATTTACGGAGCAAAGTGCTGTGTTTTATGAAGAGTACGCTTCACAAACAGACGGAAATTGATAATACCTGTGGCAGTTTCAATTTTATATAAAGTTTGTTTTGCCTTGTGACGATGACAGCGAATGTAGGATTATTTATACAATTTATATTATAATTATACTATAAATTATCTAAATAATTATAAGTAGATAATTTTACAGACGATGTCGTTAACAACCACCAACCCGCACTGGGCCCGCGTGGTGGCCCTTTTCCCTATCAATCCATAAGGAAAGGCTCGTGCCCCAGCAGTGGGGACATGAAATGAGCTGATGATGATGATGACAGACGATGTCGTCTGTTGCAACGATTGCTAAATACAAACAACTAATATCCCGTTGTCAGTTCAGTGATTGCTGAATAAAAGTTGAAATTATTTTTTTAAAAAAATAATGCATTTTTTTAGTAAATATCGTGTCTACTATACAGTTGTATGTAAATACACCCTATAATTGGTCTTTTTATGGGTTTATTGTTATTGTTTATTGTTATTTTGTTATTTATCTGTATAAATAAAAATGAATCGCTAAATGTGTTGCTAATCGCAAAACTCGAGAACGGCTGAACCGATTTGGCTGATTTATTTTTTGTTGTGTTTGATGAAGTCTGATGAAGGTTGTTATGGAGAGAAAAAACGTCAAAAATACGAGGAAAATAGTAAAAACAACAAATTTCTTTTCCCAACAAACCACTCTGTCGCCAGCTGTCAATCATTTGACGTCAATCAAAAAAATACAAAGGCGCGTTATGATTATCTTTGGTATGCCTTCAAGCTGTTTCAAGGGGTCAGATTTATTTATTTACGCGCCAAGTAATCAAACAAAAAATATAGTGTACCATAAGGCATTACAATAAAAATATCATCACATTAGATATTACTAAAGTCTTTCAATGTTATTTTATTTCTATTCAACTGCGACAGGCCAATAACTTTTGACAGAACGAAATCTATCGGGGCAGCTATTAACATAAAAAAAATCAATGTAACTTTGTTTTAGAGAAATAGGGCAGAACAAGGTCTGCCGGGGCAGGTAGTATTGAATATAAATATTTTACAAAACTGGACTGAAATGGATGTACAGCTTTTTTTATTGTGCTTTTTGTCTTAAATAATACTAGTTCCGACCCACCGCGTCGCATCGGGTACTTCATCGATTCACACCACGACTGGTTCGCACCACGGTGTGAATCGCAGAAGGACGCTTTTTGAACTGTTTTTGGCTGTTTCGAACCATGGTGAGAATCGGCGAATGTCTTTTTCGTACTTCAGCGTTTCGCACCACGGTGCAAACCACCCAAGTCTATTTTTAACTTCGCGGATTCGAACCAACGAAATTTTACATCACGTCGCCCGAATGCGCTAATGATTGGTCAAGTCTCAAAATATGAAATCAGTATGAAAATCAAAACTTTTTAGACGCATATCGAACCTTCGAGTGTATACTAGTACCTGCAGACTTTGAATATAGTTAAATAGATAAATACCGACTTACACTATCGAAACTTAATTTTGAAATCTAGTAAACATCATCTACTTTTGCTGTTGACTGTACTTCATATTCGCTTAGCGTTTTTTCTGACATTTCTTTTGCTCGACTCTTACTTAAGTGTCATAGCGTGATTTTGCCTATAGCCTTCTACAAAAATTGGGCTATCAAATGCAAAATTTTCAAGTCCGAATGGTGGTTCTAGAGATTAGCGCATTCAAAAAAAAATACTTTAGCTTTATTGTCTCGGGTCTAGCTGTTTTCTATGCATAGTAAGTATGTATTTAAGTATTAAAGTATGTTTATCCGTTGTCTAGTAACCATTTAACGAGTTTCATAACGAAGCTTCTCTTGGGCTAGATAATTGGTGTGAGGGTAGGAAAGTTTTTTTTTAAATTGTTTTTTGAAGTGAAAACTTCTTTAGCGGCGTTGTACACTTTTTTTGTAATAACCCTTCGGAGACTCTGGAAAGGCACGGGGACGCGCACTTTTAAGTGTGCGATGCCGTACCCCTCTAGAAATCCTCTGAAGGTGTTTCGTTTCAACACGGCTTGAGGTACCCTTTACGTACCTCGCCGCCCCTAAAACAAGCCCGGTGAAGCTGGAAATGCCCCTCGGCAACCAGCAGTCTCTCTCAAAAAAAAAAAAAAAAAAGGGTAAAAAATGTTAAATTCGCGTCAGGACACGTGACCGTCAGGACGTGACCGTCAGGACACGTGGCCTGATCAAAAATTCGTAAGACGGATGGAGAGTAGACAGCCGACGCGGCGTAGGAGAGGAAGTATCCCCCTCTCTTTCTACGGCGCGGCGAAAATGTATGCCGGCTGTTTCGTTTAGGCGGCGCAGGGCGCTTGCGCGAATGTTCGAGTGCTTTTTAATGTAATATAAATTGTCATGTTTGTGTACGATAGCGCAATAAATAAATATTGTATTCTACCACATAAATGATAGTACTTTTATACTAATAATTGAAGCAATTCATGCAAAATTATTCCCTAACCATTCCAAAATATCAAAAATGCACAACGTTAATATTCAAGTTTTCACTTCTGCCGGCACTCCCGGAGTGCAACCCGTCGTTTTTTTTGTTTTTTTTATTATTATTAGTATAGTAATAGTATAGTACAATGTTACCATAAAGAATACTTTCATTTCATCCTAACTTTCATGGACCTACCTTTATAAGCTTATTCTGCAGTTTGGTGACGAGCATGCGCTCGCGCTGGGTTTTTCTCCTCTCTTCATCCAGCTGGGCTTCCAGCAGTTTGATTCGCTTTTCCAGGAGTTCCTTTAAACAAAAGAAAATGAGTTTTAGTACACTAGTTACATTTATATTACGTATCTCTGATAATCATCGCTTGATATAATTACAAAAAATATATGAGAGAATTTTTTTTAAAAAACTAGCGGCCTGACCCTGCATTGCACAGTTGGACATTTTTTTTAAATATAGCCTATGTTACTCAGCGCTAATGTAGCATTCTAATGGTGAAAGATTTTTTTTAAATTTGTGCTGTAGTTTTTGAGTTTATTCGTTACAAACATACACACAGAAATACAAAGCTTTCCTCTTTATAATATTAGTATAGATATTAATCTTAGTTTCCTATAAGTATTACGTTATGGTTAGAAAATATTGAGTATTGAAGTTAAACAAAGTCTTAATGTTGCCAGCATTCTTGGAACCGTTCCCATGAGCCCACAGCTGGAGGACATTTTTTTATTTATAGGTTTTATTTTGTCTTTATTTATCTTATTTAATTTTTTCTTTAATATGAAAGTGATATTTGATGAAAAAAATGAAGTATATTTCTATATTATCTTTTGTTTATTATCTTTTGTCTATTATTATCTTTGCGTTTATTTTTTTAATGATATATCATTATCATCAAGATAAACTAATTCATCAGAGTCCTCTTGGGTACAGTCAACGCTGCAGCATATTAATGGCCACCATTTTGTTTTAAATTTTTTTTTGGACATTGGTGTCGTAACTCTCTCCATTTTCTTTTTTAACTGCGTTTAATGATGCGTCTTTAATCGTTTACAATTGTTGGTAGTGACTGCTATTTGTGGTAACGATTGAAATCACTCTTGATAAAACATTTGCGGTTGTTAGTAAGGTAGGTTAACGTCATCAAGCATTGAAACCATTTTCCTAAAAGTAAGTAATCATACATTATACATCAGTTTTAATATAAGAAAACAAAAAGAATTTGTTCAACAACAATACAGGTAAATATTAGATCTACAGATGAGACAAAAGAACACACTTCAAAATACTTAATAACTATGACTTACTGATAAACTAAGGCACAACTTACTTATTATAATAATAAAAATAAAGTTGTCAGCAGGTAAGTAAAAAGCTCAACATTAGTGAAAATTTATGAAAAACCAAGTTTTAAAGCAGTAAAAAGAAATAAGACTGAAATCTAATATGTATTACACACATAATATTTTATCTTCTATACCTACTTTGGCAGTGTTTGAGAACAACACAATGTTTTATAAATAAGGATATTACACAGCTGAATTATCATTAAATGATATGCAAAGGTTGCATATCATTTAATGACTTCGACTTGTGGTACAAACAAAGTCTCAGGTCGGTTGCACTTATTTGAAACTAGCGACCGCTCGCGGTTTCACTCGCATGGTTCCCGTTCCTGTGGGAATATCTGAATAAAAAGTATCCTATGTGTTATTCCAGGTTATAAACTATCTGTATGCCAAATTTCATCTAAATCCATTCATCCGTTGCAGCGTGAAGAAGCAACAAATATACGAACATACATACACACAAACGCATTTATAATATTGTAGGATACTTTCCCGATAAGGAACTACTTATAATCTACAATTTATTTTTTATTTATTTTTAGTTGATGGCTTCGTGCGATTAGCACATTTAGCCAGTGTCAAAGTAATTTTTCTTACAAGTAACAATATTTCCATATATGATGATGATGAATGATATTAGAAATGGGATGTGAGAAATGATATACCCCCCAACCCCTCGAGTATCTCAGTAAAGATGTGGGGCTTTACTAAGTCCTCACGCGAGCTTTTTGAGAGAAATTGAAAAGTAACGTTACACTGTTTTGTTTCATTTGCCAACATATGCACACTCACGAACACTTAACGGTTAATAATCCACCAATAATTCACATTCATATTCGACATAACACAAATTTTAGAAAATAAAACAAAACCGCAGACATGACTCTTCACTTTCCCGCCAAGAAGTCCAAATCTACAAATTAATTTAGATAATAAGATTATTTCTTTTTATAACTGGCCGATTGCCACGAAGGTTTTTGTGAAAAAAAAAAAAAGAAGACTCCTTTCTCATTGCTAAGTAACGTTAGCTAAAGGAGTCTTCATCAAAATTGCATAAAAAGCAAAGGGATCTTTCTCCCAGAGCCATTTAAACTCTATAAAGAAGGTCCCATTTAACTTGTCCAAAGTTAACATCGAGGAAATGGCGCGATCGAGCACAAAGCTAACCGGATGTGACGTCGTTTATCCACCGTCATTAGCCGGAAATGCGCCCGACGCCCCCACGGGTGGCTTTACAAATATGCAACATAGGCTTGAGTTTAATACAGCCTTTGACGTGACGTACGTATGTAGATGAAATGAAATGAAATGAAAATACACTTTAATGTACACCATTCAAAAGATTTATAGTGGTCACTACAGGAGAAGTACAAATGGCAGCATTATCGCTAAAAAGCAATTTCTTCCAGGCAACCATGTGTTGAATAGTGAACTGGACAAAAATAGGTAAAAAATGGGCGGATAATGGTGTTTTTAGAAGTAAAGGCTAACATTTATTGATATGCCAAAGAGAAAATTCTGTTGTCTTTGAATTTCACAGCGTAAGCAGATTAATGGGTTCGCGTTAACTTAAAAATACAATAGTTTAATAGTTTTTTTTATAAATAAGTAAGCTTTTGACCATGAATAGGTGGTTTCTCAAGCCGAAATGTAGCAATTTCTCATTCAGAGGTCTAATCAAAATAATTATGATTACGGTTTCGGAGAGCTGTTCATGACGTCATTATTTTGTATTGGAATAAATTTTAAAGTGTTTACTAGTAACTTAGTTAGTACGTTTATATTACCTAATCAAAAAAAATTAACGAGCCTTACAGTAGTCACATAATTATGATGTGTAACATTTGACATCTCACCTAGTAATAAGCAATATTAAGCTATCCTGACGCGCAAGTTTCGAGAAAATAGATCGTAATATCAGCACCTCAAATATCACAATCACAAACACAGGAAGTTGTCTTACTGCGTTCATAAATTGTGCGGCAGTATCACACTGTTACGATCACATTTCTTCGAAATCACTTCCCCAAATTATTGTATATATAGAAGACGAGCCGATCTCACTGTTACGGATCACATCTGTTACGACCCTACTTCCGTCCCTTTTCTACGAAATCACTCCCACAAATTGTATATATAGAAGGCGAGCGGAAATATGTTACACATCAAAAATGGACACCTAATTTCACCTATAACGTCTCCAGTGCCAGCGCCCAATATTCGAAGGTCCTGGGTTAACTCCTAAGCAAGGTGTTCCGAATATTTCGAGCAATCACCCTTCATTTAGCAACCACATTAAGCCAACAAAATTTGTAGCGATGATGACTTGATTTCAATGAGTCCGGCTGGATAAAGACCTTTCCTAAAAATAAAGTCTGCTCTAGCGTACTTGTCTTATTTTTAACCGACTTCAAAAAAAGGAGGAGGTTATCAATTCGACTGTATTTTTTTTTTTTTATGTTTGTTTTTTTAGTTTAACTTTGTGTTTTCTTAGACAGGTTTTGACTTTTACTAGTACTGTATGACATTGTAAAAAATTAAACTGGTAAATGATTTAAAAAATAATTAAATAAAATTAAGTATTATTTTATTTATTTATTTTTTATTTTTTTGTGTTTTGTTTTACGTGTTGTGATTGTCCTTTATATTTTGTGTTTTTATTTGTGATGGAAAGTGTCTTTTATGATAGGGCATTTTCCAATATTTTTGACGCTGTAAGGGAGAAAAGAGCTGGACCTCGCTGAGTTTCTTGCCGGTTCTTCTCAGTACAAGATCTCCCGCCCAGAGTAGACTTACGAACCGATGACATAATGACGTTCATAAGAGCTATTTGTAGCCTAAACTGAATAAATGATTTTGAATTTTGAATTTTGATTTTTTTTTTATTATATAGATACTACCTACTACTTATTTTTTATACTTAGTACTTTTGAATCTTTGACCGCGTCTGTGGTCTAGTGGTGTCCACCGGTTTAGACCCAGAGGTCCCGGGATCGATTCCCAGCGGGACAGTGGGACAATACAGGCTAATTATTTTACTTTTAATCATACTTAAATGGAAAGTTATATATTTAAGTAAAGCTTGGTACATAAAAAATCCCTATTCAACAATGCGAAAGCGTAGATTAGCATAAAGAATAGTCTTTGCGGCACAAAGCTGAGCTTTCCCGCCACTAAGTACAAAAAACATTTCAATAGTGTCCCGCTCTTTACCAACATTTACATTTTGTACGTATTTTTATTCTGCAAAGAAGAGCTTCATAATGAATATACTAAGGTAGCTTACAAGCCGATTAAAGCTACACATGTCGGAATATTTCAAATACTCTTGCAAGATTCACTGAATCAATCAATCAATTTTTTTATCATCGGCCTATCTTAGTCCACTGCTGGACATAAGCCTCCCCTAATGAGCGCCATAGCGCCCTGTCCTCAGCTTGACGCATCCAGCATCTGCCTGCAGTCTTTCGCAGGTCGTCATCCCACCTGGCCGGAGGGCGCCCTACACTACGTTTACCGAGTCGTGGTCTCCACTCAAGAACACGCTTACCCCAGCGGTTGTCGGTTCTTCGCCAGATATGGCCGGCCCACTGCCACTTCAGCTTGCTAATTCTTAGAGCTATGTCGATGACTTTGGTTCTCTGTCGGATGTATTCGTTACGAATCCTATCCCAATTTTTTTATATTGGCACGTCATAGTTACAACATCCTGCCTGATGGTAAGCAGCCGATGCAGTCCAAAATAATGAGAGTGCTCCCCACCGTGGAACAAGCACTATAACAAGCGCACCCATTCATGACGGCCTACATAAATGCCGTTTCACGCCCCGCTTAAAAGACCCTGGACTATAGGAACTGGGAAACACATGCGCCGGCAAATAATTCCAAAGCCGAATAGTCTTACAGAAGAACGACTTGCCAATTTTTTTGGTACGAGTACTGATTGTACAGTATGACGGTGGTTCCTAAGACCAGCACGTAGGTCGGTAAAGGAATAAACTTAAAATAAACAATAAACTTTTGGTATGTTGTGTCCTCAGTTTTCAATGTTGTTCTTAGTGTGGTTAACGGCGAATGTAAGGAGACCCTAGGTTCAATACCCAGGTCGGTCAAAGGTTCTTTCGGATTTACCCGTGCCTTTTTTTACGAGCCAAATCCCAACCCAGTATGGTGATCTTCAACCAGTCAAGAGAGTGTAGAATACAGTTTTCAACTTTTACTTTTGGAGTAGTTATCATTTACAAAAACACAAATGTTGAAAAAAATTCCACGAGCAGGATTTGAACCTGCACCCTTTTGACATACCGGGTCAAGTGCTCTCCCATTTGAGCTATCGTGGTTCTAACCAGCCCCCCGAAATTATTCAACACTATTTACTTTTTACTTTGAAAGCCAAAGGTGACCATTCAATGTCAACAACTACACCGTCATTAACATCAGTCATTATTTTTACAAATACTAAAGATCAGTTAAGAAGTAGGCAAGCTATTTATAGAATGTTTTTGTTTTGTTTATATATTTTTTAACGCTGGTTAGAACCACGATAGCTCAATTGGGACTGTAACATTAATCCATGTTTAATCTCGTGAATAATGCATTGGTAATTAAAATCACTTCTAATACGCGATATTTCAATGAAATTATGATTCAGCCGGTGCCACATAAATAACTTGGAATCGAGCCTACTTCCTGTACAACGGCTCATTTGCAAAGGGCGGCATTTAGGACAATGCATTTAACTTACCCTTAAATGTGTTTGTTGTGAAATGATCTCTATGTTTATAGTGTTAAGGTCGGTGATGCACGCATGATGTTTGCGCATCATTTGAATGAATAAGAACAAAGAGATGTGGCGACACTTTTGTCATAGATCAGAGAGTTATAGAATAAAATGTTGCGTGAATAGGTAATCAAAGTATTTAATTTCATTATGTTGATTGCTTATATTATATTTCTGATGAAACTTAGGGCACAGTTTTGCCTCAATATTGACCTCAATATTGACGTAAAGAGCGAGTTTTGATTGCAAGTCAACCACGTTAACTTTTAACTGTTATACCACTGAAACCTCGATCAAGGTACATAATTGATCGAAGATTGAAACAGTGCCTGCCTCCTGTTGAAAAGCGAGGTGAGTTAAAATTTTACTATATAAATTTTCATTTTCGTTAACGTTGACGATTGGTAAATAAAGGCACCCAGAGCAATCACCGAAGTCAATGAATTTTAGGTAAAAAAAAAGAATTAAAGATTTAATTTTCTTTCATTTCATTTGTTTCAACAATCGTTGAAGGTAAGCAAACGGACTAGACCAGTCAAATACCAAATACTAATTCCTGCCTTACATCCTGTCTACTGATTATCAACTCTATGCCGTTATTCGACGCCTGGCGCCTCCCCACTGCGCATGCGTTACAAATAATAGTTATGTGACCTGAGGAGGGGGTGAAATCTTTCGGAATGATCGCCGAATTAATGGCTGAAGATATTGGGACTTGATATCAGATATATTTTCAGTTACACCGCTCGTATATTAGAAAGTTCGACGTGCTAAACGCCGGTCTAGATGGAATAGAGATTTTTTTTTACTTAAATACAGGCTGTCACAAAAGTTAACCCGAAACATGTGACACAACATTTTGTGACAGTTCTCAAAAAATAAGAAAAATATCGGGGTAGTGAAAATTCGGGTTAATTATTTAAATATAATGTAACCACATTTGATACAGCGTTGATTATTAAATTCCCTGTATTTATTTTCTATTTATGTATAGCTAGCTGTTGCCTATGATAAAACGTTATAAAACCACCAAATTGTAACTTTATTTTAGCGTTGTAAGTTATTTATTTCAACGTGATCTTTTCTGGTGTTGCAGTTAAATACTATCTAAACAGACACACCGTAACTCAGATGCATATACTATCTCAATTCAGGATGTGGTAAAAAGGTCATACCTTCCCCTCTGATGGCTGACGTCTGATGATCATTAGGCCGCTAAAGACAGGACAAATACGTTAAGCATGGCTCACGTCGATAACGTCACCGATTGCGGGGTAATGATCCGTGACTTCAGTGTGCTCTTTACAGACAGTGTTTAAGTGACAGAGTAAATAATTGATGGCTAAATCCTGTTGATGATATTATATACTATTATATACACTTATGGAAATACAAAAACCGGACAAGTGCGAGTCGAACTCGCCCACCGAGGGTTCCATTACAGGTAAATTATTGTTCAGGTATCGAGTCTTGAACTTTTCCCGAAATCCAGTTTCCAAAACCTACATATTACTTATATTATTGTGTTTTATATGTGAAATTGTGATTATAGTAACAGTTCATACCTAATAGGTTAATCACAAAAAAAAAATCTTCGTCATAAATCGTAAACTATACCTACATCATAAAAATAATTAAAAATCTGTTAAATCTTGTGCAAACGAAGCCCTTTCATACGATACCCCACATGACACGGTTACCTTACTTCAAAATTTGAACCACCGTTCCTTGCATAAAGACCCTGTTTTTTTGTGATTTAATGAAATATGTATAGTACTCATATTTTTCCCTGTACTTGTAGTATAAGACGATTTTAATTGCCAAACTTTATAGTTCTAGGTCAATGGCAAGTACCCTATAAAATTTGATTCCCTTGAGTGTGTCGAAATATACGTTTTTTGCACGGCTGTATCTTTTTTTTCGTTAACTTAGAAGTTTGATTTTTTCACACCTTCAAGGGACAGCTAACTTGAGTATATAGTTTTAATTTCAACTCGATACCTTCACGCGTTCCCGAGATAAAGGGTCTTGACAGACAGACAGACAGACAGACAGACAGACAGACAGACAGACAGACAGACAGACAGACAGACAGACAGACAGACAGACAGACAGACAGACAGACAGACAGACAGACAGACAGACAGACAGACAGACAGACAGACAGACAGACAGACAGACAGACAGACAGACAGACAGACAGACAGACAGACAGACAGACAGACAGACAGACAGACAGACAGACAGACAGACAGACAGACAGACAGACAGACAGACAGACAGACAGACAGACAGACAGACAGACAGACAGACAGACAGACAGACAGACAGACAGACAGACAGACAGACAGACAGACAGACAGACAGACAGACAGACAGACAGACAGACAGACAGACAGACAGACAGACAGACAGACAGACAGACAGACAGACAGACAGACAGACAGACAGACAGACAGACAGACAGACAGACAGACAGACAGACAGACAGACAGACAGACAGACAGACAGACAGACAGACAGACAGACAGACAGACAGACAGACAGACAGACAGACAGACAGACAGACAGACAGACAGACAGACAGACAGACAGACAGACAGACAGACAGACAGACAGACAGACAGACAAACAGACAGACAGACAGACAGACAGACAGACGGACAACAAAGTGATCCTATAAGGGTTCCGTTTTTCCTTTTGAGGTACAGAACCCTAAAAACTGAGAAGGTGAGAAAAAATGATAGACCTTCGTGGCATTATTAAAACTGTATACGTGTCGGATACAACACAACACATAATTCAAAATCATTTATTCAGTTTAGGCTACAAATAGCTATGATGAATGTCACTATGCCATCGGTTCGTAAGTCTACAAAGGGCGGGAGACCTCGTATAAAGAAGAACCGGCAAGAAACTCAGCAAGGGCTATTCTTTTCTCCAAACTCCTTGATTCGACTTGATCAAAAGCAGAGGATATTTATACATACAACTTAGTTATAAAAAATATAAAAAAATAAACTTTAAAGTTTCCTACATTCACACCAATTATTTTGCCCAGCCCAGAAGCTTCGTTATGAAACTCGTTAAAATGGTTAATAGACAACGGATAAACATACTTAAATACATACTTATTATACATATAAAACACCCAGACCCGAGACAATTAAGAAAAACAATAATTTCTAAATTGACCCGACCGGGGATCGAACTCGGGACTTCAGAGATGGCGACTCTATAAAAACCGGTGAACAAACCACTCGACCAAGGAGGTCGTCAGTTAGTTATAATTTCATTATTTTGATTTTGTCATAAGAAAAATATAAAACTCATGTCTATTGTACAAGCACTAAATTTACACTATAAGTCAATAAATATTTTAAGGAGGAGCCTGTATCTCATAACACGGGGTAAAAGCTTATATCGACCCCTTCAGGATGAAACGTAGTAAAAGCCAAAAGGCCATTTTTCAGTACGGCCAAAAAACAAAAATGGTAAAGTTTATTTACTGTATATCTTTTTATATCTAGTCTATAATAAACCACTATAACACATTAAGCTTAGGTTTTCGAGTTGCTTACTAAATAGAAACTTAAAATAACGTATATGCATTAGTTCCAGAGATGGCATGGCTTTTACTACAAAAAAAATAATTGTAAATGGCTTTTACAACATTTTTCTTCTGCTTGGCAACAGTAACCTTTTTTTTATTAAGTTGTATAGACTTCATAATTTGTTTAATCGAAGGAATTTTGGAATTAAAAGACAATTGTAATAAAAATAAAGTGTAATTATTATAGTAAATGCAGCACACATTTATGGCCATAATCAGACTATTTAAATGTTTTTCATTATTTAACAGTAATATTTTACTTTTTCTCATTAACACTTAAAAAATAATCAAACTACAATCAACACAACCTCTAAACTATGCAAAAATAGGCAGTAACATCGAACCTAGTAATTAAAATCTTCTAATCTTCTGTTTTATTGAACTACGAGATACAACTGCGCGTTGTGCGCACACAAAATCAGGTACACGACAAAGTATTTTAACAATAAGATCTCTTAAAACAAACCAATGTCTTTAAACAATCAGTTCTTCGTAATGAATGTCTAGGTAACTAGTATTTTTAGGAAAACTGCTTAGGTACATTTTCCTAACTTATTTAAGAAATATCAAACTTTCTTAGGTCTATATCTAAACTAAAAATTGCGGAAGCTTTTCATCTTTGAAAATAATTGTAGGAATGGCACATTATTATATACACTAACAAACTACTTTTATACGTTCGATAAAATCGATGTCAATATTATTCGATGAAGTCTTCATCTTCTTCATCCGTTTCAATCAAAGTCTCATCTTTTTTACCACTGTAGGGCATCTCTAAAAAATCTTTGTGAAACCTTTTGGGTATCGTTCCGTCTGAGCACAATTTTTTTTAAATCTTTATATTTTAGTGCTTAAATGGGAAGCTTTTCCACATAGGATTGTAGCAAGCTTATGTTATTTAGGTCTTGTAAATAATCTTATAAATAATCTGCGGCGTGTGTGTACTTGACAATTCCAATACAGAAATAATGCAAAGGACATAGGTAAGTATATACTTACTTAAGTATATACTTAGGTAGGCCTTATAAAAATTAAAAACCAAATTATTAAAATAAAACAAAAAACCCGACTGCTAAAACAACTATATAAAAATAATTATATACTCGTATTACCGGGCTAACATAAAAAATAACAGCAAAGAGAAAAACCTGAAAAGAAAAAAAACAAGCTCTACGATCCCAGAATTAAATTTTGAGCAATGTTGATTGCAACGTTATAATTGTATATTGTCCGAATAAAATCTATAATAAATGAGTATTTATAAATACATTGAATATTGATAGTTGTCGCAGGCGGGGACAAGACACAAGACAGAGAGTGCGGATTTAATTGAGCAAGCTACTTGGTTGATGATTGTCCCCGTCTGCGACAACTATCAATACCTATTCAATGTATTTAAAAATACTCATTTATTATAGATTTTATTATTAAGTATAGGTATCGGACAAGGAAATATTATCACGTTGCAATCAACATTGCTCAAAATTTAATTCTGGGATCGTAGAGCTTGTTTTTTTCTTTTCAGTTTTTTCTCTTTGCTGTTATTTTTTGATTTATGAGAAAAAGTACAATATTATTGTTAAATAATGAAAAACATTTAAATAGTCTAATTATGGCCATAAATGTGTGCTGCATTTACTTTAATAATTACACTTTCTTTTTATTACAATTGTCTTTTAATTCCAAAATTCCTTCGATTAAACAAATTATGAAGTCTATACAACTTAATAAAAAAAAGGTTACAGTTGCCAAGCAGAAGAAAAATGTTGTAAAAGCCATTTACAATTATTTTTTTGTAGTAAAAGCCATGCCATCTCTGGAACTAATGAATGTACGTTATTTTAAGTTTCTATTTAGTAAGCAACTCGAAAACCTAAGCTTAATGTGTTATAGTGGTTTATTATAGACTTAGTATATAAAAAGATATACAGTAAATAAACTTTACCATTTTTGTTTTTTGGCCGTACTGAAAAATGGCCTTTTGGCTTTTACTACGTTTCATCCTGAAGGGGTCGATATTTTTAAAAGTCGTGGATTTTACGACGTAAATTGACATCGTTCATTTGTAAAGTTTTAGTTGAAAAATTGTAGTAAAAGCCATATTTGATATTATCTTGTTTTTTACTACAAAATGTTCAATAGTATTATTTTCTGATACTGTATTATTTATGTTGTATTAGCCATGAAACGAAAAAATATGTCTCTTACTTCATAAATTTGAAAATTTACTTTAAAAATTGCTCATTACGACATTAAAAAAAATAGAAAACAGGGTTTATAGACTGAATCGAAGCGTGTTGTAAAAGACATTTTTTTGCGAATTTGAACATTTTAAATATACAGATCGATAGAGCGCGCGATTCTGACTAAGAAACCGTTGAAAACAGATTTTGGACAAAATGGCTTTTACGACGTTTCATCCCGGAAGGGTCGATATGAGATCAGTTTACACAGGTACTGTACAAAGTGTTTATTTAAGAAAGAATACGCGAGTGATAATAATAATATTTGTTTGATATAATTATTATCACTCGTGTTAAAGACAGCACGAAGGTAGACATGAGACAAAAATATAATCCTAAATTCACAATACGCGTTGACAATATCAAAAACTCACTATACATACATGAGGCAATATACATTATAATTGATATCAACGAAAGGTGGAAAATGCTTTTGAAGTGTAGTGTGGGGGTGGTTTGCAGGGTTGGCATGATTAAAACAAGTTGTTTTGTGTCACGTGTTTAAAACAGTGTCTAAAACTGTTTGAAATAAAACTATGTTTTTTATTAAGTGTTTCAAAACAAGTTTTAAACAATGTTTAAAACATGAAGAAAAAAGCAGGGTTTAAAACTACCTTTACCTACGTACAAGGTTTTTTGTATTGATTAATAATAAAATAATAATAATTTATAATAATTAGATTAGATACATACGCAACAAAAAGTTAATATTTATCGTTTTGTTAATTTTTACTAATGTGAATTAGGAAATAGTTTAGAAATGGATTATTATTCGCTATAATTCATTTGAAATTGATGCCTAAAGGTAAAAAGTAAAAAATACAAAAAAACCAAAAAACAGTAGTTTTAAACATTTTGAACTGTTTGTTTTATAAAATATTTAAAAAAAAATATTTTTTTTCCAATCATGGTTTGTCTGTTCTCACTTAATATTAAAAAAAATGACAACATCACATTCATTGTTCTGATCCCAAGGTAAGTAGCTAAAGCACTCGTTTTATGTAATTCAGAAACAACGACGGTACCAGAACCACTCAGACCCGACACAGTATCGAAAACTTCGTTTTCGAAAACCCGGGAAAGTCCGGCGTGCAAGCCACTTCGGCTACAGGGGTCGTCATTTTTGGTTTTAGACATTTATTTTATTTTATTTATTTATTTATTTATTTATCAACAAAAATATAATTACAAATATCGGTTAGTAGTATCTTAAAGCCTATGTTAGGTTTGTCTAGATACTAAGTTCTCAATATAATAATAAGTAATTGAATTAGGAAAAGTAAAATAATAATATGACGGTAAAAGACAAAAATGCAATACATTAGTGAGCGCTCAGCGATAACCATTTCATCGAATCGATGCAGAACTGACAGCGTTGCACAGCGTCACTGCGTGCGCGCGTGTACACAGAAACAACTTACGTGTGCGTACGCACTCGTACAGGACGCTCCGTTTTAACTGGCGCTTAAAATATTTAACTATGTTACAAAGTTGTAACGTAGTGGTTTTTAATTAGTTTTTTATATTCTTTTCGTTTATTTTATTTTTATCATTATCATTCCTATCGGCACGCGTTGTACCAACGTTATCGTTACTAAAACTGCTGATTTATTTGTCGGTTAATGCGTTTCCCGTGAACGTGGCCTCCGACGCGGCCTGCCTCATTTTTCACCAGTCGATGAATTCGTCCCCTTGTCGAGATGTCACCGGAGGAACCGCTTCATTCCGTGAGCGTACGCAGTTGACTCTATTATTAAGTTAAACATGATATAATTTTTATTTTTTTATACTTAGCTCGGCAAATGACTCCATCCCACCTGATGTTAAGTGGAAATGAAGTCCAGACGCGAAGATAACTGGTGCAGCGTGGAAACAAACGTAGCATCAGTCAACTTCATTCTGCTGGCCCACAAGGTGCTTCTTCACGCCTCTCTTGAAGGACCCCATATCATAGGAAGGAGGGAAACGTAGGAGGGAAAATAAGCTTAACAAGGCTTAAATTTTTCCATGCATCCAAACAAACTTGAAAAAATTGGACCAGTGAGTGTGATAATGTGAATTTAGCTTTCTATGTTTTAAATCGTTTATTCCACAACGAACCGGCAATATAAAAAAAAAAATTACACAACAATTTTTTTCCATTGTTATCGCAACTTTTATAATTCTGGTTTTAGACAAAAATGTCTTAAGGCGACGCATCGCTAAACAATAAACCTCATACGTTTTGATACGAGCGTTTGCGCCCCGTACCATAAGAAAAACTGTTTTTTTTTCCTTCAAATAAAAACTACAAATTATTTAAAAAAAATGAACTACAATTTTAAAGTGTGTGTTAAGACTAATCTACTAAGAAAATTTTGATGCTTCAATCGGTCTGGTTAGCCTGTAAAATGTGAATCTATGCTTTAAAAAAGGTTACTTTGATATTTTTTTCTCTGTTATAAAAGTTGAAAAAGTTGAGAAATTACTAGATAAAAGGCCAATGAATAACATTTTTTTTTTTAATTTAAAATCCTTATACATTTCGAATAAAACTCATTTAAAAAACACCCTTTTTTTGGAAACACTCGCCTTAATTCCAACTTCCAAGTGTAAGTTAGTGTTGGAGAAAACTCGAGTCTTCGAGTCCATTTTTAGAACTCAACTCAATTTAACAGGGTTCGATATGCTAAAAACTTGTAAGTTCAGAGTCGAGTCGAGCACAAGTCTCGACTTGTGACTCGACTCTTAAAAAAAACTCGAGTCATACACTTAACTTGAGTTTTTAACGAAAGTCGAGTTCAAAGTCTAGACTCGAAGTAAGTTCAACTCAACAAAATGTCGATTGATACAAGCAGCATTTAACAACTTTTTTAGCAACTTTAAAAAAAAATGTGTATATCTTTCGATATTTAGGTACTTTCCTATATATAAAAATGAAATACCTATGGACAAAATTAAGAGTACAGCTGTTGTGCTTTGAGTGTGTGAAATAAATATAAAATTAAATGCAATATAATCAAAAACATTTATTTTCTATGAAATGATACATAGCATATTGTAGAAATTAAATTAAATAGAATTTTTAAACTCCCTAATAGTTTTGTATAAAGACACAGTCGATTTTACTTGTGTCCACAGCCTCTCTGCATAGTTATCGTCTAATTCTGATAACATTTTGGCAAATTCCTGTGCCATTTGTTGACGTCTTGTATTGTGTGGACTTGATTTTGTTCTTGAGTTTGAGTTTCTCAAAAAGTAATAGATTATAATCAACGGGGACATTATTTATATTATATTATTAGTATTCCGGCAACAAGCGTTCCAAGTGTTCCAAGTTCCAAGTTCCAAGTCTTTCTCTAAATCTGGAGATTTGATTACCAAAAAAAGAAATCGTCTTGGTAATAACACCATTCGCGCCTCAATGTGTCTGGCATCCTGGCTGTCTTTTTTTGATGATTGATTTTTTTGCTACATTTTTGTTTTTAATAAGAAAATACCACGAATTACCAGTATTTACCAGTTGTTGTAAATAAATATAAATATGTTGATTAAGTTGTTTTTTCATTTATAATATTAATAACTAGTAAGAGTATGGCAGTACCCATCAGTTTAATCTAAGGTTCATTTTTTCTTACTTGACCAAAAATGTTAAACTATAAACTATACTTTCGTAATTAAGTTCTTTTATTTTAGTAAAAGTATGAAATAAGACATGCAAAGATTGTTTACATATTTAGGTACTTTTGCTGTAGAGAACATCGTATAACACCTTAGTACACTACACCACACCACATTAATGTATGTCATCCATCATACTGCATACACACCATATTACCACTCCACATCACACTTTAGTACTGCTCAGTAAGTGAAGACACTCAAGAAAGATCGCTCAATAGGAACTTCGACTCGAGCGTGACTCGTTACAGGAACCGACTCGAGCACACAATAGACTCGAGCACTAGTATAAAACTCGAGTTTGTTCGGAAAGTAGATAGACTCGTAATACGTTGAGCAGTGGAGTCTCTGCCTTTACGAGTCGAGTCTTGTAATGAGAGTCGAGTCCTAAAATGGAGACTCGGAAACTCAAGTTTTTTACAACACTAGTGTAAGTACACTTTGTGCTCAGCTTAAACGGTGATAGGATTTGTTTTAAGTCCGCCTGGCCACTATATTGTTGCTATAGCAACAATGTTTAAGCACTTTCGTATTCCGTCACTATTATGTCCAGTCTTATTGTGATTGAACATTCCGGGCGAACCATCAGGGGAGTTTAAGGCCGAGTTGTTTCTCTTTTGTGGATAAAAATAATCAATAAAAGTTTTCCTGTATTTCGGTTAAAACTGAATCTATCTCTACCTGTCTTTATTAACCTAACCTTAAATGAGACTTTTTTTTTAAATTTTTTTTTCAAGAAAAATATAAATATTTTCTACAAAATTATTATCTGCCAAACTGCATAGCAGTTTGTCGGCAGTAGTTCTCATCTTGGTTTTTAATCTATTTTACATTTAAACTTTTACTTAACTTATAATTATATCTAAGTATCTATGTTAAGTTACGATATTTTACTTAACTATGGCATAAAAGGAAACAAATTAAAATACTGTGCCCATAATACTACAACCCCCTGTGTGGTGCCGGGGATAACCCCTGTGTGGTGCCGGGGATAAAGAAAGGCACCACCCCCTCTCTTCCCATGGGTGTCGTAAAAGCCGACTAAGGGACTATTCCAGAGGATGGGCATCAGCATCTCTCTGAGGTTACCCTCAACCTACTGCGATCGCCAACCCGCCTGCCAAGCGTGGCGATTAAGGCAAATACCCCTCATATCCTTGGGGGAGGCCTTTGTCCAGCAGTGGACGTCTTTTGGCTGAGATGATGATGAATACTACAACATATAGGGGTTGTATAACAATATTTTTATAATAAACTCAATACTTACATAATACACACTACACTACTTAACGAGGGACATCAATGACATCATCGTTACTAACCCAACTCAACCTAAAACTGTATTTCGGAATAAAACGGTTTAAAGCAATCAGTAAAGGTTTAATCGGTTCACCATAGTGTGTACGCGCTTTATAGATTGTGTTGTATATTTTATTCGTTGCCACAATTCAGAAGTGCCCCATTGTGCCGAAGGCCCACCGGGCCGTCCCATTGTCTTTGCATCCATTTGTCTCAGCTTTGTGTTGGGCCGTAATTGTTTTCGACCTGTCATGGGATCGCATTAGAAATAGAGAGGGGATATCGCCTACTCAAATTGTAAATGGTTCATTTCATTGGGTAAGGTGATACCGTGCTGACTGATTAACCTGAAGGTAGAGGCAGATGTAAATGCGTGAAGGTGCGTTCTGACTATATGCTAAAACATGTTATATAGCATTGTTATGTAATATGTTTTTTTAGTGTGGACGATTTAATAATAAATCTAAAACAACCTTAAACTTATTGTTTTGTAACATTGTTATAAAGCATAGTTATGAAACATGAACTTAATGTGGAGAGCAGAACAGAGAGCAATTTGAATCTACCAGAAAAATTTAAAGGGTAGCTCTGCTCATAATTTTGCAAAACTTTTACTATGGGACCAACTCTAAAATCGTGAAAACAAATCAGCTGTTATATACATTTTGATCGAGTTAGGTATTATTACTTTGCTGCACTGAAGCTAAATTAAATATTTATAAAAAACAGTGACAAAATTCAGCGCTTACGCCATTCCGGTAGCATAGCGGTCAGTGCAGCCGCCCGGATTGCGGAAGACCCAGGTTCAATTCCTGGCTGGGTCGGGTAGGCGTTTAATGTTTCACTGTATTTTATAAATATTGAGTTAGGTATTATTACATGCAAAAACTACCATTAAACAATTTCTAGTAGATGAAAATTAACGGTGTTCATGTAAAATTATGATAAACCTAACTCTTCTGTGTGCTTCTGCTTATGCATGTGCTTCTAACCATTGTTTTAAATGAGAGTGTTTTGGAAGAGCGGGGCCTCTTATAGAACGCCTACTAGGTTGGGCCCAATCACTGATTATAGTTAAGTTACTTTGATAGACTGTAATAAACGATTTTTGTTTTTTACTTTTGATTTGTTTGCTGTAATGAGCAGTGATAGAAATAGTTAGAATATATTACCTAAACTTCACGATGGGACACAGCATGGAGCAGGTTTTGCAACTGCGTCGCCGAGGTATTGTAAGTAAGTAAGTAAATTAAGTAAATCATTTATTTTTATTTATTGGGTTTTCCTTTCGAATTTTTGAAGTGCTTAATGAACCTTCTAATGTTATTTCCATCCATCAAAGTTTTAGGTATAAACAACACAGAACATTCGAAATAACAAAAAATATTGTCTTTAAGCACTTTTGTCTAGCCAATTTTCTTACTTTATAAAACTATAATAATAAATCAAAGAAAACTATTAGCAAATACATTTTAATGTTCTTCAGCAGTTTCTCAGCACCAGCAAAAAGTACTGCAGACACCGAACGAACCCAAGACGGGGATAATTCATCTAGTCGCCAGTCGCCGCGCAGGTGTGCTCCGGAGTTTTACAAATGTGCTGCCATCTTGTGGAGCTCGGGCGGAATGACGCGTAATGGCGGCTCGGGTTGTTATAGAAAAACATTGTAGGTAAATGAAACTTTTGTTTATAGGAGCTGTTACAATACAATATTTTTAATATATTAATCTTTTTTCTGATATTAAATAAAATGTTTAACGGGGGAACGCAAACGTAGCTTATATAGGTAGGTACAGTGTATATATAAAGAAAGGGGATGACTGCCAGCCAGCTCGGCTGAAATTACCTTTATAACAATACTATTAATAGGTACTTTTCGTTATTATTTATTAAAATAAAATAAAGCTTATTTCCACCCTGAAAGTCCACTAATCATCTAAATATTGGTGAATGAATTTTCTAAATCAGATGAGTAGTTTCGGAGACAAACTAAGCAATTGGTATTAAACACCGTAATAAATATTTATAACGGCACGCAAAATTTTGAAATGGTGAAAATAATTTAATATCCGTAAATAAAGTTTGAACAGTTAAGTTTTATAGACGATAAAGGGACAGTTATGTTAGAAAAACACAACAACATCGATCCAAACAAACAAACCCGAAAGGGTTTCAAATGCAAATCATCAATCACAGTCTGACGTCTATAGACGAAGACGAGGGACAACAGGCCCTTAGGACGAAATAAATTAAACTGGTGACACTCATGAGAAAGCCTTTTTCTTGTTGATACCGCATGTGATAAGTAGCTGTAGCTTTTAGAACCTGAAAATAGTGGTACCACGGCAATTGCATTGTTGGTACCAGATATAGGCATGTAGCTAAAATAACCAAGGTCAGTTACAAGATACATTTACGATTATTATAGGTGGTTTTGAGGAGCTCGATGGCGCAGTGCTTAACGCGCCCGGTCTGCGATTGCTAAGGTCAAGTAATTATCGCAAAGGCCGGTCATCGGATGGGTGGCCAAAGATTTATCATCTCGAGCTTCTCCTCCGTGCTTCGGAAGGCACGTAAAGCCATTGGTCCCGGCTGCATTAGCAGTCGTTAACAACCGCCAACTCGCACTGGGCCTGCGTGGTGGTTCATGGCCCGTTCTCCCTATCCATCCGTAGGGAAGGCTCGTGCCCCAGCAGTGGGGACGTATATGAATTAAAAGCTGGTGATGACTTGTGGTTTTATGAATAAAATACATGCTATAAAATACATACATACATACTCTACCAAAATATAATGTAAAGACTATCTACACCGCTTAACCACATTGTTCTTTAAAGAAAGAAGACAAGACAAATGTAACACTTAGTACCGGTCACCGTAGTAGTGGTAATTAAAACACAATAAATTATCCTTAGTGCCCATTACGGCGGCTGCTATTGGCTGGACTGGCAACGTTGAACTGGGAAAACAGCCACAAGGCTTTTACAGAACCTATAAATAGTTTTATACAGTGTAAATAAAAATACTAGTATAATTAGTGTTGGCAACACTGTAAGTTTGACAACGTATTTAAACGTATACCTACATACGTATAAAAATGTTGTTAGGTTTTGGTAGAAATATCTGTTAGTATTAAAGATAATTAAAGGTAATTAAAAAGAGTATGAGGTATGAGAAGCTCGATGGCGCAGTGATGAACGCACCCGGTCTGGGAGTGCTAAGGTTAAGCAACTTTCGCAATGGCCTTTCCATTCATCGGATGGGTGACCAAAAATTTATTATCTCGAACTTCTCCGTGCGTCGGAAGGCACGTAAAAGCCGTTGGTCCCGGCTGCATTAGTAGTCGTTAACAACCACCAATCCTCCCGCGTGGTAGTTTATGGCCCGTTCTCCCTATTCCATCCATAGGGAAGGCTCATGCCCCAGCAGTGGGGACAATATGAGTTGGTGATGAAAAAGAGTATTATGTAACACCATGTTTTCTGCGAAAAATCTGGTCTGGGGTGACCCGCGAATTATGTGAGGGTCCACCTTCTATACCCACACTCCGCCAAACTCCGAAGACTTTAACAAGGTGTACAGGTTTGGGTACTAAAAACAACAGAACTATCCCAGCACTATCGCGGGCACTCTTGCGCAGCCTTACGCACGTTGCTCAAGCGCGGTATGTATTAAGCTTACTTTCTGTGGGTCTTTTTATCTTGTGACCTTACGGCAGTCTGCATGGTACGCCTAAACTACAGGAGTCTCTCCTCGTCGAGCTTTTCGTAGCTGAACGAGGGAAAGCAAAAAGGACCACGAAGTTAACCGCCTCTGTGGTCTAGTGGCTAAGACCACCGGTTTAGACCCAGAGGTCCCGGGTTCAATTCCCAGCGGGGGTACATGTTTGTGTACCCGTTTTGCTTGGTAGCAAGGCTTGTTTGTCCGCCTGGGTAGCAACCAACTAATGCTATCTAAAAATGTCGCCATCATCAATGTTTGTAGTATTTTTATTTTATTTTTTTAGTTAGCTCGGCAAATGACTCCATCCCACCTGATGTTAAGTGGAAATGGAGTCCAGACGCGAAGATAACTGGTGCAGCGTGGAAATAAACGTAGCATCAGTTAACCTCACTCTGCCGGCCCACAAGGTGCTTCTTCACACCTCTCTTGAAGGACCTCATATCATAGGAAGGAGGGAAAACGTATTGTTGTGTTAATGTAAAGTATTGTTGTGTTCCGGCAGCTTAGATTCAGAGAGTTCTAGAGATAAGAGTGCCTCACTAGTTGAGGTACCTTATCATCACTCAGATCAAGGCACGCTTATCCGTAAAATATTTAAAAAAAAACAGGCTCGTAGTGCTGGCACTGGTACTTTACACCTTGGTATTTCATCAAAAACCTGCCAATAACAGAGCCGGCCACCTACGTATCGGCGGGCTGATCTCGCCCGTTAATTATAATCTCGATGGCGGCGTGATGAAGTGCCCCTGCACGTTAGATTAGCCATTGTCCGCTAATGATGGATGAAAGAGGGTGTGTCGAAGTTCCGGGGATGTGGTGGAAGGAGAAGCGAGCAGCGTTTTAAAGGAAAAAAAAGGTTGCTTAACAAATTCCACTGTGTCTCAAAGAAGTGTTGTACAAAATCAGGCACTTACCCACTTGTAGCAAAATGTTCAAACAAGAATAGAACTACATAATCATGTCATAGTCATGTAAACTGCATTTCAGATTAAAAGACGGAACTCGGAAAAAAGAAACTCGGAATAACTATTTAATTCGGAGTTTATTCTCTGTTTATTTGTAAGAAGAACAGTATAAAAATAAGTGTATTTGTTTTTAAAGAAATATTTTGTTGTATGACTGTATGATAAATAAATAAATAAATATATAAATAAATAAACTTTCCTACACTCACACCAATTATCTCGCCCAAAAGTTACTAGACAACGGATAAACATACTTAAAATACTTAAATACATACTTATTATACATAGAAAACACCCAGACCCGAGACAATTAAGAAAAACAATAATTTCTAAATTGACCCGACCAGGGATCGAACCCGGGAACTCAGAGATGGCGATACCATGAAAACCGGTATACAGACCACTCGACGTAAGTACTCGAGATGTAAGTATTTAACTAAGGTAACAATGTAATAAGGTTAATGTATGATTAATTTTACTCATGAAGTGTATGTTTTGTTAGCTGTCCTTTTCAAAATAAATAAATAAATAAACTAACCAAATAAAATGTTGTGGTTTCGTGGAAAAGTTTAATCCTAGATATTTATTCAGTTTCATAAATTTTACACACTAAACCAGCTCCTGCGCACATCACACAGAAATGAAATACTAGATAGCTTCGTCGTTTGGAACCCCTAGCTCTCTCATAACTTGGTCCACCACCCGCTAAGGTTTCACGGGGTCTCGTTTAATTCGCCGGGGTTAATCTCCGCCATTGTCTATGCCTCACCCGGGACTCGAACCGAGTACGGTCACGCTGTCATCACGTTGAGAGATTTTAATTTAATGGCTCCGTTCGTCGTTCAGAAATTAATGGTTTGGGACTGGACATTGGACGTGTCGCATTAATGAGCTAAGTCCCGAGCAAGTGTTTTGATATACCTCAATCTATTGTTGTTGATACCGAAGCTGATCATAAGTGCTAGCTAGAGCTTAAATGCTATATTATGTAGTTACAAGATATATATATTTTTTTTTAAATCTACCTAACGGTCGTGTGTTTAATTCCCACTCCAGCTCCAGAGTCAGGGTGCCTGAGTTTTGTTTACTATCCGTATTAATTCGAATACGTTTACGAAAACGAAAATAGTATGGCATTGGACTTCTTGGCGGGAAAGTGAAAAGTCATGTCTGCGGTTTTGTTTTGTTTTCTAAAATTTGTGATAAGTCGAATATTAATGTAAAATAATAGTGGAATATTAACCGTTAAGTGTTCGTGAGTGTGCATGAGTGTTGGTAAATGAATCAAAACAGTGCATCGGCACTTTTTAAATTCTCTCAAGACGTCCGCGTGAGGACTTAGTAAAGCCCCACATCTTTACTGAGATAGGTACTTGAGGGGTTGGGGGGGTACCTATATCATTTCTCACTTCTCATTTCTATTATCATTCATCATCATTATCAGGAAAGAAATATTGTTTATTTATGTATTACTTGTAAGAAAAATTACTTTGACACTGGCTAAATGTGTTAATCGCACGAAGTCATCAACTAAAGGAAAAAAAAAGTATGGCATTGAAGCAGCGCCTCCTGGCGGCATACGTGAAAGTTAAAATTATGCCATACAAATTCTCGTTTACATGGTTAACGTGATCGAGTGGCGAATGCAACCCACGTTAGGCACCCTGGTTGATTATTTCTAGTAAAATTTTATCTTCTAGTCACAAATTTAATATTAAAACATTTAAACAAATAAACACAAAATTATTCATGCTTGTTTAAATCTGTCATAATAATTGTACCTAAACGGTAATAATAATAATAATTGTACGTACGTGTTTCGGTTAAATGTTTTTAAATTTCAACATATTAATTGTTTACAAAACATCGTGTCATTGCATTCTTTAAAAATCAACCACTGCATGCTGCCGCCATATTTGCAGTAACACTAGGGTTGCCATAAGGCCAGGTTTTCCGCGGATTAGTCCTACTTTACTAAATGAAGATGATAATTTTTTTTTCAAAATTCAAAATCATTTATTCAGTTTAGGCTACAAATAGCTCTTATGAACGTCAGTCAGTATGCCATCGGTTCGTAAGTCTACTCTGGGCGGGAGATCTTGTACTGAGAAGAACCGGCAAGAAACTCAGCAAGTGTCCAGCTCTTTTCTCCCTTAGTAGAGTTAGATAGTAATGATGAGTCATACCTTAGAGGTCTAGTAGTACAGGAGTTACAGGAGTGATCTTTTGTCTATAGCCCGGATTTAAAAAATAATATTAATTCAAAAATCTGTGCCAAAGCGAAAAGGATTAGACTCATTAGTTTATACTTAAATAAACAAAACCACAAGAGGACATATCGGCCCACAAATGATCCCAATTTTAGATTTTAATAAACAATCATCATTTTTTCGATTTCAATTATTTGATTAGTTAGTATAAAAATACATAATATATGGGTTTAAGCTAAGTAATTTTTGGTTAGATAGTAAAAAAGACGTCGATATCCGAATTTAGAATTCATAGGGTTATAACTTTAACCTGAACTAAATAATTTCATATGGCAACCCTACATAACACAACACACATCTATCGCGCCAACATATAAATTATCTTCGCGAATGTCTACAAGAAAACAAGGAGCCGTGTCTGGGATCTTTGTTTTGTGCAAAAAGACGTGTATTATGATATTGCAGACCTACCTATTTTAATGGAGAGGAACAACGAACTTCAAATGGTTAGGTATTGAATCAAATGTGGATTACACCGAAATAAAAGAGTGTGCTAAGAAAAGCTTAATTTAAACGATAGTTTACGATAAATCTATGATTCGATTTTGTTTAGTACCGAAAACATACTCGGCAACTTCGGCAGCAATAGAACCATATATCAAAGTAGCTCAACAGTTGACAGTAAGCACTTATTAGATCATTCATTTGTTTTGATAAGGTTCAGCAACTTTTGCTGCTGACTCGACCAGCTGATTACACAACTGTCTGTGTGTGTTTTCCATTAATTTGCGAGACTTTTGCAATAGATTCGCGTGTGTGTTTTGGTTTTAAAAGCCTCTGCTAGTATCACTACATAGTATTTATAAAACAAAGTCGCTTCCCGCTGTCCCTATGTGTGCATGTATGTATGCTTAGATCTTTAAAACTACGCAACCGATTTTGATGCAAATTTTTTTAATAGATAGAGTGATTCAAGAGGAAGGTTTATATGTATAAATACATGCATAATATAGTAGAGAAACACTGATAATTTTAGAGGTTTCACATTTTTTTGCGCTTACATTGCAAACGCTGGCTGAATCCTACGAGATAGATCAAAATAATGTACTACAGTATTGTACACCTTAAAAAGGTCTACAAAAAAGTCCGCGATGGTATTTATGTCTATCTCTTAGGGATAACCCACAATAATCATTTTTTATCCTTTACTTTTTACGAGAAATAATGGCTTATTTACGAAGCTATATTAAGCAATACAGCATTAACCCTTATCCAATTAAGTAATAAATACATTGTGCATTTAACATAGATCAATATGGCCCTTTACAACATGTAATTTAAATGGATATTTTCGAAAATATTACAGATTTAAAATGCAGGGACATAGCGGTTGCGTGTGATACACGCAACCGCTATGTCCCTGCACTGCACCCGTGCGAAGCCGGGGCAGGACGCTAGTTAGATATAAACTCACGATGTTAACCAATAATGCTTATGTATTACACCACCGATCGACTAGATGTTCGGTCTATGTATTAAACCTTGAGCATCAGAAAATACAGGCACCAGCAAAATCAAAGGTAACATTAGAAAAACTCTCATCTCGCAAGTAGAATAGTCCACCAAATTGAGACTATTAAGCGAATTGATGCCATTGTACGTCTTGATTACAACTCATTGAGCTCGACCACCGCATTGGTTGGGCCTGGCTATAATAACGTCTGTTTATCGTAACGGAGAAGCCTGGCCTTCACCTCAGCTGATGGCAACTGAAAAGAATCCTCATCTGACAATATCAAATTTAATGTTTGTTCTAAGTTATACCACTGGGGGTTACCAATTAAGTACCATTGACCTACCTCTAAGTCTGTTGCCTTTACAATAATTTGTTAACCTTTCTACTGCCAACAACTTCTATAGGAGTTCGAGGTTTTCGTGCCGTCCACGCCAGCACTTTTATAGAAGTTCTTCTTTGTACCTACTTTATTAAAATACACTTATACGTTGGCGTACAGCGGAACATCGCGTGCAGGATAGTTGGGCAGTAGGTTAATAGCGTTGTTGTGTTCCACCTGTTAGATATTTTTAACCGCCTCTGTGGTCTAGTGGCTAAGACCATCGGTTTAGACCCAGAAGTCCCGGGTTCGATTCCCAGCGGGGGTAAATGTTTGTGTACTCGGTTTGGTTGGCGGTAGGGCTTGTTAGTCCGCCTGGCTAGCTACCACCATCTTATCTAAATACGTCGCCATAACATCAATGTTTTTAGCATTGTTGTGTTCCGGCAGCTAGAGATAAGATAGCCAGTGCCTCACTAGTTGAGGTTCTCGAGTGAAGTGCGCTTCCATCATTGGCCTTATCATCATTTTACATCAGGTGAGATCAAGGCATTGTGTTTACCCGTAAAAAATTTTTTAAAAAAAGATGTGAAAATGGCTTGGGAAGATGTTCTGTGCCTAGTTTTATTCACCATTCAATCACCATAACAAAAACTATAATTTAATGCAGCGTCTCCTGGTGACAAGAGGAGAGGATGCGAGGAGAGTAAATTTTTTCCATACCCATTTTCGTATCTATCTTTTAAAAGTAATGGCACTTATGCTGCATAATCTTACCTTAACGTAACTTCCATTACCGTTACTGTGATTATTATAAATATAACTGTCATACTTGTTACTCTTATACATTGCAATTGATCACACACTTTTGATTTGTTCACCAAAACTTAAACACATCACCACAGTTCACTACTTTAGACTGATTACAACTGATCGCACTGATGTATAAAGAATGTATCATTGTCGACAAAACAATAGATCGCTTGGTTCTGTAATAAATGTTATGGTACAGGCGCACGCGCAAGTTGGTAGTAAGGAGTGCGGGCGCGACGACGGACGCTCAATTAGTGTGCACAGAGTATTTTGTACACAGAGTATATTGGGATACAAAAAGTTTTATTTGTATATTATTATTTATTTTGGTTTTATCGGAAAACATATAGCGACGATTAATAGTTCGTCATCATCACCATCATATCAGCTAAAAGACGTCTACTGCTGGACAAAGGCCTCCCCCAAGGATCTCCACAACGACCGGTTTGGAGCTGCTCGCACCCAGCGGCTACCCGATTAATAGATTGAATTGACACTAATCTTTCTTGTGTGACTATGCACTGTTTTCTCATACGTCTATCAAAGAAACTTTATCTTTGTTATTATTATCTTAGTGAAGCATAAGGAGGTGTCTTACTTATTGCACTTCATTCCATTAAGATGATTTGCCTATCTTCTAAATATACTTTCTAGATTTTGAGCCAAGAACTGGGTAACATGATAGACACAGCTATGTGCTGTCTACCACTTAACGACTGCCATTTTACTTTATCATACTACATAATGGCTATGACCAACGGCTTAATGTGCCTTTTTTAGCACGGAGGAGCTGCAAAAATATTATAATTTGAACACCTATCCGGTGAGACGATATTGGGAAACATGCTTAGCTAGCAAGATCTCAACCTGAACGCGCTAGCTGCTGCTCTATCAACCACTGGACCATCCATGAAGGAATAATAAAAAAAATATATTATAAAGTTCTTTATCAATATTGTAAGGGGACTTCTTGGCGGGAAAGTGAAGCGTCATGTCTGCGGTTTTGTTTTATTTTCTAAAATTTGTGTTATGTCGAATATTAATGTGAAATAATGGTGGATTATTAACTGTTAAGTGTTCATGAGTGTGCATAAGTGTTGGCAAATGAAACAAAACAGTGCAACGTTACTTTTCCAATTCTCTCAAGAAGCTCGCGTGAGGACTTAGTAAAGCCCCACATCTTTACTGAGATACTCGAGGGGTTGGGGGTATATCATTTCTCATTTCCCATTTCTGATCATTCATCATTATCATATAAAAAAATATTGTTTATTTATGTATTACTTGTAAGAAAAATTACTTTGACACTGGCTAAATATGCTAATCGCACGAAGCCATCGACTAAAAAAAAAAAAAAAATTGTAAGGGTGCCTAGTGTAATATTCATTCGATTACGTTTACGAAAACGCTAATTAGTATGGCATTGAAGCAGCGACTCCTGGCGACATACGAGAAGAGTAAAATTTTTCCATACCAATTCTCGTTTACGTTAACGTTAACGAATGACGAATTTAACCCGCACTTGGCACCCACAAGTATCTGTTCATCTTTACATTGCTCTGTGAATATCAACATAATGTCTCTTTCATTAATTCCGATGTAGGATTGTTTGTTTGTTTGTCTGTCGCAGGCAACTCGCGTTCAGATATCGGCTGGAGCCACTGACATAATGGTTTTGTCATAAATCACTATGTTGTTACAGGCACAACCGTTGAATAGATAAATAAGGTTCGTGGGCACAACGATCACTGTAACCAGTTAATGTTTGCATGTGTTGTTTATGACGTTTAGTATAACTACTTTATATAGAATTTACTTACTTACTTACTTACTACTTACTACGCCGGCTCAGCGATCCGAAGTGGATCTTGGCCTCCGACATCAGAGTGCGCCATCCCTTCCTGTTTTTGCCAAATGAGACCAGTCGGGCACTTCCAGCTCTTTCAGGTCTTTTTTTTATATAGAATTTACATAAAAAAAATACGGACATTTTACGCAATTTTATTGCAGATTCCTTTGACGGTTATTTTATTTTAGAAAGAAGAATCTGTCTACAGTAATAAATTGTTCGTAACAAAATTAAATTGGAACACTCAATATATAACTGTATATACTTACAATAAACAGTGTGTTTCAAAAACGACACAATCTTATTGTCAAAAGAATTAAAAGCTCTAGAATACTATCACATAAACATATATTCAAGGTACAACTCTTTCCCAACTTCTTTTCCTTAATAATTATTAAAACAGCTTGCCTATTGTTCTAAACCACGATATTAGTAAAATGCGTATATCACCAATATCTTCGCAGATAAATTAGAAGTGCAGTCGCCCCCATCGCATAAATAAGGTCGTAAGTTCAATTCCCACCTTCCACAAAATGATCCTTTTTATATACTAATCTCTTTATCGAACACCATTTCAATCTATATATTATTATATTAAATTCTCGTGTCACATGATAGTTGTCATACTCCTCCGAAACGGCTCGATCGATTTTTATGAAATTTTATATGTATATTCGGTAGGTCTGACAATCGGGCGTAATCTATTTTTTATACCCCTAAGTGGGTATAAAACCAATATTTTAGGGATGGATTACCCCTAAGGGTAATCCATCCCTAAAATATTTCAATACAAAATGATTTGTTTGTTTTGTTGTCATGGAAACTGTCACAGCGGTACGAAGTCCGCCGGGTCAGCTAGTTATCAATAAAAAATATCTAAAAGCGGGTATGTATATACCTACGTACAGTGTACACAAAAACCCATCTCTAATTACACCACCCTAATTCATGGCGTACGGACAGACAAACGGATTATACGCACACAAGGCCTGAGGCTTCAAAGAGGCACCATTTGCCAAATTTGTTTTTCCATTACTCAAATTGCGGACGGGGGTAGGGTGCGTGCGATGGCCGGCATGATGTAACTGCATCCGGGATAACATATAGTTATATCATATAGGTACATGTTTTTTACTATTATTGTAGTTACAAAAATGTAGCAAAGTATTTTTGTTTAGAGAAGTTACAACACTGATTAATCAAGAAAAACAAATGCTTAATTCATATTTCCCTGTGTCAACAACGTGCTTGACGCAATCTTCGGAAAGTCATGCTTTAAATTTTCTCGTAAATTCGTAAAAAGTGTTTAATTACAATACAATAGTTTTCTGCATTAATGTGAATTAGTAAGTAGTAAAGTAAGTTGACCTATATATTAGGTCCTTACCGATAAAATTTACGTTTTGTATGAAGATTTTATATAAAATTTTATTTTTTATACTAGCTTTTTTTTTAATATTCTTAGCATCTATTTATGTTAACACTATAAAAAATGTAGAGTAGTGTGTTTGTTTCACTAGCTAAATATAGCAGACATTAAAAAGAAAAATAATCCAAGTCCCTTCAAAGCTACAATGAAACAAAAAGACAATTCCGCGAACATAAAAAGCAGTCAATTTAAAAAAAAAAATTGGGCAAAGACACAAAATTAATAATCATTGTTATAACTGAAGCCTAAGTAACATCATCTCAGGCAGAAGACGTCCACTGCTGGACAAAAGCCTCCCCCAAGGATCTCAACTACAACTAAACTACCCTGTGTGGTGCCGGGGATAAAGAATTGCACCACCCCATCTCAACCCGTGGGTGTCGTAAAAGGCGACTAAGGGACCATTCCAGAGGATGGGCAGCAGCATCTCTCTGTTACCTTCAACCTACTGCGATCGCCAACCCGCCTGCCAAGCGTGGCGATTATGGGAAATACCCCCCATGTATGCACACCAGCTAAGTAACATAGTCCTAATTAAAGGTGTATAATAATATTAACTACCGGTATTGACTTTTAGAACTTTTAGACCTTTTAATAAGTGAGAAAAAAACGTCAATATCATAGGTAAGGACCTGATATACCTACTGCTCCACTTCCACTGCTGGGTAAAGGACTCCAGCATCGAAAAGCAGTGACAAAATTTAGCGCTTACGTCAGCCTTCCCGGTAGCATAGCGGTCAGTGCAGCCGCCCGGATTGCGGAAGACCCAGGTTCAATTCCTGGCTGGGTCGGGGGTAGGCGTTTAATTTTTTCACTATATTTTATAAATTTTATAAATATTTAATTTAGCTTCAGTACACTAATTATCACTTGAAAATTCGAAATCAAGTCAAGTTGACTTTGATATTGACTTAGACTTCAGAATTGAACCCTGAACCGCCAGATATCGGGCCGAGCACGTTGCCACACTGCCATTAAAGCCACTAAAGCGTGAAATAACTAAATCTTTTGGTACCAATAGGATCTACAGATACTACAATTTTACCCAGCCTCAACGTTCTTACACAACAATTAGCATACGTATTACACTTCTAATCAGCTATTAGTTCTAATGGTGCGTGCCACATTACCAATATCTAAATTGAGCTACAAACGCCATTATTCAAAAATACAATGGACATCAACATGTTACCTTGGCCTCCCGCCAATATTGGGCCCATAACGGAATTAATTACAACGACGCCAGATGGCGCCGATGGCACCTGCAACGGATATATCGTTGTCCGCACCACGATAGTTCGATAAAAAATAACTACAGGTAGGTAATATTGAGTTAAAAAACACTGTTATGAAACATTCATGTTGTGTGTAACGCCGCTCGCGCTTTGCCACACTCGGTCAACGAGGCGTTACGGACTATTTTAAAAAATACTAGCGGCCCGTCCCGCACGGGTGAACATTTTTTTTTATATATAGCCTATGTTACTCAGCGCCAATGTAGCATTCTAATTGTGTAAGAATTTTTTAAATCTGTCCAGTCGTTTTTGAGTTTATTCGTTACAAACATACTTACAAAAATACAAGGCTTTCCTTTTTATAATATTAGTATACATGTTATCACAAACCCAAGAGGCTTAAGTAGTACCCCATATTATAAAAGTAATGTATGTTTTGATTCCGATAATAAATTTAAAAAAAAAAAATCTAATATTTGAATACTTATTTACAACCTCTTCATGAGTTTTTTGTTGTAAACACAACTTATATGTATATAACATACATATTTTCACAATAGAGCTATATGAATTATGATTATATGAATGTATAATTGTTTTGGATGATGGAATGGATAATACTATTTATATTAGTTTTATTTCAAGGGAACATTGTAAGTTCATATGACAATGGATGTCTTTATAAATGTCCTACTAACAATTCATAGGACTTAATACACAATAATAACATCACCGCCAGATGATTTTATGGTCCAACGATAAAGCACGAGCCAAACCACATGGGAGAACGGGCTATAAACCATCACGAGGGAAGGTTGAAGGTTGTTAACAGCTGCTAATGCAGCCGGCAATCCGGATTGACTTTACTTTATTTTTTTTTTAATGAAAAAACTTGGTCACCCCTCCGATGACTGGTCTTTGCGAAAGTTGCTTAACATCAGTAATCGCAGACCAAGCGCTTACACTACTGCTCCATCGAGCTCTTCATGCTCACTCATACATAATACAGAATACAGAACTCCTTACTGCTAACAATTAAGAGGAGTCCATCAAGCGGCTTCAATTGGGTTCCAAGCCCCATCTATATTTCAATCAGTGTTGTGACACCGCTGCTCCGAGGCAATCTGTTAAACGACAGTTATCTGCGTGATTGATAGCATTTGCATGCAAAAAAGCGGCGGAAATCCATCATAGCACATCTATACAGGGTGACAGACGGAGGTGACCGCACTGTTTGTGTGTTTTCAGGAATCACGCCAGCTGTATGTTATATTACTATTATTATTTTTATTAAAGCATCTACTTTATAAAGAAATATTCAGTAGATTAATTAAACTAGTGGTCGCCCAGTGGTCGAAATTCGACTGTAATTTTATTAATGCTGCACGGTTAGTATGTTAAGCAATGAAAAATTAAAAAAGATAGAATGTGAGTTTGGATTGGCATTGACAGATTTCGGCCGCTCCTCAACCATTTTTGAATTTTTTTAAAAGAGTATATATGTTGTGTGTCAAATACATGGTAGTGTGTGTAATGTTTGTTTTATTGATTTAATGTATTTTAATGCACAATTATAAAAAAAATATATATTCGGATTCTCTCTATATAAACTATAAGTGTGCGGAATTTCATGCTTCTCCGTCCGCGCAATTTTCGTAAAAAAGGGGTACAAAGTTTTTGCTTCATGTATTAATATATAGATAATATTGATATCATTATAATCAGCCATTACTTTCCCACTGCAGGGCAAAAGTCTCCCCTAACTTCCACCTGTCTCTATTCTTATCTAGTTCATTCCAATTCTTTAGGTGGGAGATCAGCTCATCCCGCCATCTCCGTCTAGGCCTTCCATGTTGTCGACGACGACAACATGGAAGGCTGTGTTGTCGTCGTCTGTTCGTTGGGTCCCATAATAAAGAATTGTTATTTTCTACCACAATTCTTATACCAATCACGGACTTAGATTGTCTTCCTGATTTATAACAAGTTTTCATTACTTGCAAAATCTCCGAACTCAGAATTTAAAAGCTTTGTTTTTTCGAGGACATAGTCGCTGCGAGCCACAGTTGCTTAATAAACATAATTTAACTTCATAATTAAGATCATTGTATAATTTTTAACATAACATTATACGTGAATTCAGCTTTGCGATAAGTCATCATTTATTCCAATAACCTTTAGGTATAAGCTGAAAAAACATGTTATGTTGTAACAAAACATTCTTACGTTTATAAATAACCTATAAACTTCATGTCAATCAATAAAGATAACAATCACACACTCACTCCACATGGACACTAGTATCAACGTTGTCCATAAAACACAAATATCATGGTCGCCTTCGCATATCACTCACGATCGACCAGTGTAGTGCGGCATACGCCATCCCTTAAAATCCTTATGTTTCTGACCAATTCCATCAAGTGGATGGTGTTTTAGGGGTCTCAGTGCGCTGGATGTGGAGTCTCATAAAAATTGTATTCATGGAGTTGTTACGTCCTCGTAATTTTTCATGCATTATTGATTATAGGCAGTTAACTTTTATTTGACTTGTTTATGAAGGGGACGTGACAGTTTGATTTGAATGTTAATCATTTTACATATAGATCTCCATCACGTTTAATATATACAATGTATATAAATTGGGACAATCTATTATGGAAATTGTAACAAATTTTATAAGAGACATTGTATTAAAACATCATTTGTCTTCTTGCGCATTTAACATAGACAGAAACACCCCTCAAATTTTTTCCTGGAAAGCTTACGCACAGGAGCAGATAAAACTATAGACTAAAGAAAAGAATAGAACCTTCAGTTATCTCTAAATAAATAAAAAACATTTATTGCCACAACCTTAGGGTAGGGTATATATAAAAACCGGTCGTTGTGGAGATCCTTGGGCGTGGCTTTTATCCAGCAGTGGACGTCTTTTGGCTGAAATGATGATGATGAGGGTATATTATGATTCCATCATAGATATAGCTTGATCGCATTGACAGCAGTACGTAACGAACCGGCGGCAATCATCCATTTTACGTAGGCTTACTGCCGTACTCAGAGACGTCAATTAAGTTTTAATGACAATTAAGTCTCTTGCTGTCACTTTCTTATGTATAGTGCTAAATAGAGAAGGAAAGACATTTAATTGTCATTAAAACTTAAGGGTGGGCCGACCAAAAAATGCCAAAAATGCAGTTACGGTTAAGTAAATATAATTGAAAATACTATCGTATTAAATGAACAAAATATATATTTAGTATCATAGGGAACGTGTTTACAATTTGTCAGAACCATAAATTCATAACAAGCTATAGTTTTTTCTACAATATCATTTAAAGTTGGGCAAAGATCATGAAAACGAGTGGTGGCGTTTAGTAGATTTCTTATAGTTTATCTAAATTATTGTACCTCTGATTTTGTCTAAACAATCATCAATGGATAAACTACAAATTGCTAGACTACATTTTTGATTCATCAAGTGGTTATTTAAATAATATTTTTTTATTAAGCACCTTAAATTCCCCATACAAAATTAGTATGGCCGCGCGGCATCAAATAAATATGGACGACGACATTTCAAATAAAACATATGACACTTGTCACTTACGGACGGCGCACCCTTAATCAAAGAGGTCAAGGGTCACTGTTAATCATTTATACTAATACTAGCTGACCCGGCGGACTTCGTATCGGTTTGACAGATTATATGTCAACAATACAATCAAATCGTTTCTATGACAACAAAACAAACAAATCGTGGAACATTTTGCATTAGAAAAAAAATGTTTGGGGTGGACCACCCTTATCACTTAGGGGTATATATACTACTACCGAATATACCTACATATAAAATTTCATAAAAATCGATCGAGCCGTTTCGGAGGAGTATGGCAACTAACTTGTGACACGAGAATTTTATATATATAAAGATATCACACTAATATTATAAATACGAAAGTTTGTGTGTATGTATGTGTGTATATTTGTAGCGTCTTCACGCTGCAACAGATAGATGGATTTGGATGAAATTTGGCATACAGATAATTTATAACCTGGATTAAAACATAAAATACTTTTTATCCCGATATTCCCACGGGAACGAGAACCACGCGGGTGAAACCGCGAGCGGCCGCTAGTAGATTATAAAGAGAAAGCTTTGTATTTTTGTATGTATGTTCGTAACGAATAAACTCAAAAACTACTAAACCGATTTAAAAAATTATTTCACCATTAGAATGCTACATTAGCGCTTAGTAACATAGGCTATATTTAAAAAAACCCACCCGTGCGAAGCAGGGACGGGCCGCTAGTATAATAATATATTAAATAACTTTAACAATATAACTCCTTCTAGATTTATCCACAAAAGGCTGTTGAATATTCAAATGGCTCTGAAGACAGTTTCGATCGCTTTTATGTAAAACAGTGAGGCAGACAGCATCACTCTACCATTAAAATTCACCGAAGTTTCTCTTAATTGACATCAAAGGTTCCGACCCAAAGCCATATTGCTATCATCATCATCAGCAGCAGCTTTTAAACGTCCCACTGCTGCTGGGAATAGGCCTTCCTACATAAGCTATGAGGAAATCAGTAAAATGTATTTATAAGTAAGACATTAATTACTAGAGATGGGCCGACTAGTCGCCGACTATTCGGCATATTTGGTAGTCGGCGACTAGTCACCGACTATTAGGCAAGTTATGCCGATTATAATCGGCACGAGATAAATGAAATAAAACAAAAAATTACGCATGTTTTATAATTTACTATAAGAATATTTAAGGTTTCATTCGTAAAACATTTTCAATTGGAATCAGTCCAGTAAAAAAAAAATGGAACATATCAAAATGGCAAAGGCATCAATTATAATAACTTCATACTTAACACGTTGACTGCCGCAAAATCAGACACAATAGAAAATTGTCGGTCACCGGTGACCACCACGGCGATTACTTACTTACTGCGCTGGCTCAGGGACCCGTAGTGGATCTTGGCCTCCGACACGAGATTTCGCCACGGCGATTAAAGACTTAAATTTATATTGAAAATAAAACACTAAAAAAAATTAAAATAATTTGCAATGACCAAGTCGAGTGGTGACGAAAGAGCCCGACGAGCTCCGAAAGACGAGTATGAAAATGATCGGCATTGCCGACTAGCCGGCAATTTGAAAACCAATTACTTGGCTAGTCTGCTAGTCGGCAAATACCATAGTCGGCCCACCCCTATTCATTACCCTACAAACCTCCCACCACCACTGGATAAACATCTCGATTCATTGAAATCAAGTCGTCAAGAGAAAGGAGGAAAGATCGGTTAATCACCACGATTGCCAAATGCGGGTTGGTGGTCACCAACCCAGAACTACTCAAGCATCCGTGTATCGAAAAATCTGCACAAATACTTTGCCCAACCTGGGAATTGAACCAAGAATATCGGAGTGCTTTGCAACTTGGCACCAAGGCATTTATCTGGAAGTTTATTTATATATTATACATAGAGTAATCTATTTCAACACAATAGGTACTAATTTGCTGTGTACCGAACCAAATCAATACCAAATTACGTAGAACAATAAAACATACAACTGGTTCCATGCATGCGCCATGTCATTAGGCTGGGAGCTCGCCGGAAACAAACTCAGCATGCTCTAGAGCAGTGCTTCTCAATCTGTTTAAAGCCATATAAAAAACAGTTACTGCAAATAGCTTATAGCCGAATAAGGAAACTATTTTATATGACCCTTTATAAGAATCTTCTAGCGTTATATATCATGTAATTGCGAGCGAACCCTTTGCATGGTCCGTATTTACAGGGAGAGTGTTGATCACTCAAAAGTTTCAAATTAAAGTTTTAAACACCATCGTCATCTGCTGGATAAAGGCCTTCCCCAAGGATTTCCACAACGACCAGTTTTTTCTGCTGCTCGCATCCAGCGGCTTCCCGCGACCTTTAACAGATCGTCGGTCTACCTTGTTGGGGACCTGCCCACACTGCGCTTTCCGGTACGCGGTCGCCACTCGAGGACTGTTCCGCCCTAGCGGCCGTCAGTCCTGCGAGCGATGTGCCTTGCCCACTGCCACTTGAGCTTAGCAACTCTTCGGGCTATGATTTTAAGATAACACCTTAGCTTTCCCACAATGGTACTTAGGAAGATGCCAACAACAACGCAGCATAAACGCCTTTCAAAGCATCGAGTTCAATATACTTTCATTGGATCACCTACATGAGGAACCGAATTTGTGATAATTTCTCGCAGACACTCGCAACCTAAACGTACTAACTACTGCGAGTTGACTGTAGACCGATTTAAAAAAACTTGTTGTTCAATTTCTATTTAGGATGCAAACCTTTGAGAGCCACTGGCCCAGTCAAATGAATAGAGATCGAGATAGTGTTCTTTATAGCCGCCGTGGAGTGGTGCCAAGGAGCAGAATTACTTGCGTTGTAAAACGACGGAACTAGCCGGGGCAGACATGAGCCCAGGCGGGGACTGTGCAGTTGTGCACAGGAGCTGTGCGCTTGTAGTTGTACCATTTATCTATGCACCTGTCACTTTATCGGGGCATTAAAACCTGAGGGTAGAATTTAAGTGTAATCAATAATACATGAAGCAAAAACTTTGTACCCCTTTTTACAAAAATTGCGCGGACGCAGGAGTATGAAATTTCGCACAATTTCACACATAGTTTATGTAGAGAAGGAGTGCAGAATGCTTATTTTTTTTTAATTATGCATAAAAAATACATTAAATTATATAAACATTGTTTCATACATTTTTTAAAAATTTCAAAAATTGAAGAGGAGCGGCCTAAATCTGTCAATGCCAATAAAAACTCACATTCTATCTTTTTTATTTTTTCATTACTTAGGATACAATCCGTGCAGCCTTAATAAAATATTGACCACTGGGCGACCACTAGTAATTATTATAAATGCATCATCATCATCAAAACTGGGTATTTAAAAAAAAACAAAAACACAAATGTTGAAAAAAAAATTCAATATTTGTGTTTTTGTAATTTGTTCGCAACAAAATTTGCGTTAAAAATTATATAAACATTTTTTTATATCTTATATACGGGTAAGCGCAGTGCCTTGATCTCACCTCATGTTAAGTGATGATAAGGCCAATGGTGGAAGCGCACTTCACCCGGGATCCTCATTTACTGAGGCACTGGTTATCTTATCTCTAGCTGCCGGAACACAACAATGCTACAAACATTGATGTTATGGCGACATATTTAGATAGGATTTGTTGGTAGATGGTAGCTACCCAGGCGGGTAAACAAGCCTTGACACCAAGCAAAACGAGTACACAAACATGTATACCCCCTGGGAATCGAACCCGGGACCTGTAGGTCTGAGACCGGAGGTCTTAACCACTATACCACAGAGGCGGATCTAGCCTAATCAAAAGTGATCAAGCACTTCTTACCCAAAAAAGTACTTATAGTGAAAAACACAAATGTTGAAAAAATTTCCTACATAAATATTATGATCGGATGTTAATGACGGTAGATGTTGTCATTGAATAGGCGCCTTTGGCTTTCAAAGTATAAAAGTAAATAGTGTTGAACAATTTCGGCGGGCTGTTTAGAATCACGATAGCTCAATTGGGAGAGCACCTGACCCGGTATGTAAGAAGGGTGCAGGTTCGAATCCTGCTCGTGGAAATTTTTTCAACAATTGTGTTTTTGTAATTTGTTCGCAACAATATTTGCGTTAAAAATTATATAAACAAAACAAAAACATTTTAAGTATAGTGAAGTAAAGAAAAGCATTAGTATAGTAGATAATGAGCCACGATAGCATAACTGGAGGTGCACCGGACCCGTGTCAGTAGGTGCGGGTTCCAATCCCACTCGTTACAAAAAATTACACTATTCCAAATTACTCAGCACATTTAAAATAAAATTCTCATAACTAATACCGGACCGTCAACAAGCGACTATCAGCAACACGAATTACCATTCGAAGTCAAATCCGTTACGCAACGGCTGGCCGAGCCGTGAGCTCATCTTACACGGAGCTAAAGCCATCGGGATACCATAAGGCATTTAGTTGGCCATGTAACGGCCGATTGAGCCTTACTTACAGTTAATGCCCCTAGACGGAACTATTGAGGCTGCATTCTCATTACCAATTCGATGGCTCTATATGGCAGCGATGCCAGCAAATGGCGTTTCAAACGACAATTACACTTATAGAGCAATGTATATAATAAATATAGTATAGTATTCTTGTTAATAGACAAATCAAAAAATAATTTACTATATAGAAACTAGCTGACCGGCGGGCTGACTTCGTACCGCTTTGACGGTTTCCATGACAACAAAACAAACAAATCATTCGTCCGCTTAAGAACACCCGTATCCCATGATGTACCCCTATAGAAGCGCCACCTACCGGGTCCAATTGTAAATTTAAACCATTCTCGAATCAACTTGAACACACATAAAAAATTTCATCCAAATCGGTCCAGCCGTTTAAAAGGAGTTCAATAAAACACACACGCACGGAAGATTCATAAATATATATAAAGATAGCTAAAACTTACAGTAGGTACCTACCAAGAACCCTGCATATTAAAATTGTAGAGTTAAAAGATAAAATTTTACTAGAAAAAATCAAACAAGCTCTGGAAGCTCGAGTGGGTATCGAACCCTCGACCTTTGGTTAACCGGTCCAATGCTCTGACCGCTGATCTACCAAAGCCCCAGAAGACTCGTTGAATTTTTCTAGTAGTTTGTAATTTACGCTGCAAGCCAGCGGTAATAAGTCACTATGAAGTTACCCTCACAGTTGAAAGAACACTTGCAAGCCCGATCCGATCCGAACCCTTCGGAGAATCTGGTATTAGGGCACGGGGACACGCACTAGTGCGTGATGCCGTTCCCTCTAGAAAACCTCCGAAGGCGATTCGTTTCACACGGCTTGAGGAACCCTTTAAGTTTCCACCGCCCCCAAACAAGCCCGGTGAAGCTGAAAATGCCGTTTGAGGCAATCAGCAATCTCTTTCCAAAAAAAAAACTTTTGCAAGTTTAACCATTAAATATTTTAAATTTTCCATTCATTATAGTATGTAGCATTGTGAATACCAAATTCAAAATAATGAAGTAGGTATTGTAGTTATTCTTAAAATGTAAAAATTCTCAAGTGGCAGTGGGCAGGGCACATACCGATGGGGCGGAACAGTTCTCGAACTGACGAGCGCGCATCAGAAAACGCAATGTGGGCAGGCCTCCAACAAGGTGGACGATCTGGTAAAGGTCGCGGGTACCGCTGGATGCGAGCAGCATAAAACCGGTCGTTGTGGATATCCTTGGGATGAGGCCTTTGTCCAGCAAAATTCCACATGACTATTTAATCGTGTGTGCAACATTTGACTCCACACATTTAAAAATAAACATTAACGTGACTCTCTCTGAAAGGTTTGAATTAATTTCTAAACCATTATAAGCTGCAGCCTTAAAAAAACCACAGAAAAAAAGATAACATTAAACTGTCACTTCCATGTTTATTTCTTAGTTACTTTTCAACTAAATATTTGGTTCCTATATTATTAAGTCTCGGCTACTTGTTGGATTATTTTCTGATCTATTATTCTCATCGCCATTTATTATTATAAACCTGAAAACAGTTGGCTTATAGTTAATCAATGCTGACGGTCACAATCATAAGCCACTATAGGACTCATGACCACACATGGCAACCACCGTATGTCTGCCTCCCCCCGCTTTTCGGAACTTGGTAGGGCGGGGTAGGAAGAAAAGTCTCACATAACATAACCAAATGCGTCTCCTCAGTATTTTCCCAGTTAAAAAGAAGGTAGAAGCTATAAACAGCCTTCTGCTTGAAAAGCTTGCTTGAAAGTAGACGACGCATTATATAGTAATTCAAAACCCTACGACTCTTAACTCGAGCCTTCCTAGCTTTCAGAGGCGCGTACGGGTTGTTCCGCTCCGGATTCCGATTCGAACACCTTAAGAATCTAGTAGGGAATCACGGCTAGCGTGATGCAAGCTCCTCGAGATACCCTCTGAGGATGTCCGATCACCTCAGCTTCAGGTACCTTTAGTTTCTCGGCGCCCCCTTAAATCCAAGACCATCAGCGCTACAAAGCTCTCTCCTTCCAAAGAAAAAAGAAGGAATTTAAAATCGTAAAACAATGGTTGCATGATTTATTTGATTGGTCAAAATCACCTCCGTGTATTGCAAGTGATATTTTTATTGCTCCCTGGCACGACGCATTTCCTCGGTTCCTCGAGTCCTTGCAAAGCCGAAAGATTTCTGACCCTCGGGCTCATGGAATCCAGGATTAGGAAGAACACGAACATCAGCCCAAGGAACATATAAACACACTTGTGGTGCTCCTCCAACTGCCAAATGATGTACGAAACGAGGTTCATCGTATTCAAAGATATTATCTCCCAATATAATGTGATGTTTGTGTCTTGTATACCGGTAAGTTCCATTAGAAATTTTACAGCCAATTTTATGTTATGTTGTGGTTATGACAGTTACTATAATATGACAGGTGTGATGGCATATTGCTATAGACAACGTCAAAGGTGATTTAAGGTAATAGATGCATGGAGGGGAACCCTAATGAGGTTTTATTATCATTGGAATTGTCTTTCGTGTTAATTGACCAATTTGGAGCTAATAAATACGCAATTGAAAGTACCTATAATATTGTTATACAAAAGAAAACCAACATAGACAGTTAATACCAGCAACCTAACGTTTTTTATATTTAATTAAAACACTTTTACTAATAAAAGTTTTTCAGCTTATTTCATGTTCCCACTCCTAGGGTTTGAGCCTTCCCTATGGACGGAAACACCACTAGAAAAACTGGCCATAAACCACCGCCGGGTTCAGTGCGGATTGGTGACCGGCCTTCACAAAAGTTGCTTAATTTTAGCAATCGTAGACGCGCTATCGAGCTCCTCAGTGTACCTACACGTCTAAATCTAATTAATTATCAAAACACTTCAAAGGGCCGTTCAACATAATTCATAACATCACCCAACTGGAGAGCTTTGACTCCAAAACACTCGAACCTCATGAAAAATTCATCAGCTACCATCTTTGGTAAATAAAAATATATTACAGCTGATACGCCCAATGCATCCAAGATCCCAGACTAGCTTGTCCAGACGGCGGCGGCGCTAAAGTGGCTTTACTACCCCCATTAATATTAATAAAGGTCTCATGGTTTAGGGTACATGTCCAGGGTTCAGGCGAGAACTGCAAGAGCACGATTTGCATAGTTGAACGGTAAATCTGAAAGCCTCTTCCCTGGATAGCAGCAGCCTAACTTTACGAGTGCACAGTAAAAACTAATTTACTTTGACCACAGAGTAGTTTGATAGGTTAATGGAAGAAATCAAAGTTATAATTATATTCAGGATGAATAAAGATTTATTACAGCGAACAGTAGACAATTAACCATAGCGGAAAAATCGGAAGGACGAAAATACCTACATTGAAACGAATCACATCTTAAAACGTTTATTTCACGTTAATTCATCTTATACAATGACGTTTAAAATAATAAACGAGAGTAGATCCGTAGAAATCGCGTAACTTTAGAAGACAATAGCAGTTACGTGTGAAAAAGAGAAAGAGAGAGAAATATTCATTGACATACAAAATATAAAGAAATAACAAACATAACAAGACAATAATTGTAAATGCGGTTTAAAATGTTTTAAAGTTTATTTGATTTTTGGGAGTTTATTGGTGTACCTACCTATGTGTCTGTTTCTGTTATTTTATTTTTACCTGTTATCCATGTAATGACTATTTACAGTCAAAGTCTGCATTTAAAACATTACAAAAAAAAAAAAAATGTTATTAGACGCCACCATCAATTTTAGACAGAAGATCGCAACAAGTTTACCAATTACCATAAATCGTGGCTACAGTTTCAACCAATCAAAACCAACTTCAAAATAACAATGTTCTTCGCTTATACTATGTCTGAACTAAAACATCGAACGCGAAATTTCGAAATGATATTATAGTTGTAACTAATACGTAAAATAAGTTATGTTAAGTCACACTTTGGTCTGGAACTCGCAATTAGTTCGATTTAGGGCCCATCTCATCTGCATGTCTGAACGCATCCAGTGCCATCGTCTCGTTTGTAACACAAAATAAGGATGCCTACAGAAGTTAAGCTTCGTACAAACACTTTTTTTATGTGTAACATCTTTCCGCTTGCCTTCTATATATACAATTTGTGGGAGTGATTTCGTAGAAAAGAGACGGAAGTAGGGTCGTAACAGTGTGATCCTCTAACTGTTACGTGTTAGTCGGGGAAGCCACCAGATAAACTTTAATTAAAAGTAATGTGTAAAATAAACGCGAGTAGATCCGTAAAAATTGTTTCATTTCAATGTGTAGTGTTCGCGTAAACTTTGGAAAACAATATGAGAAGATTTTACCTTTTATTTTCAAGTGCTAATTGCTGCACTGAAGCTAAATTAAATATTTATAAAATACAGTAAAAAATTGGCCATCGGTTGCAATAATCGTTGGATAGATGGCGCACTGTGCCGCTATTAGCACTCAAAAATTTTAGAAAGCAGTGACAAAATTCAGCGCTCATGTCAGCTTTTCCGGTAGCATAGCGGTCAATGCAGACACCCGGATTGCGGAAGACCCAGGTTTGATTCCTGACTGGGTCAGGTGAGCGTTTAATTATTTCACTGTATTTTATAAATATTTAATATGAGCAGAGTTAAATTTTTGTTAGAACAAATTTTCATTTTCGTAAACTTACAGCTAATCGGATGAATACGGATCATCATCATCATCATCTCAGCCAAAAGACGTCCACTGCTGGACAAAGGCCTCCCCCAAGGATCTGCATATCATGGGGGGTATTTGCCGTAATCGCCACGCTTGGCAGGCGGGTTGGCGATCGCAGTAGGTTGAGGGTAACCTCAGAAAGATGCTGCTGCCCATCCTCTGGAATGATCCCTTAGTCGCCTTTTACGACACCCACGGGTTGAGATGGGGTAGTGCAATTCTTTATCCCTGGCACCACACAGGGAAAATGAATCCGGATAGTAAAAATTTATTAAAATAAAACAAAAACCCGACTGTTAAAACAACTATATAAAAAACAATTATATACTCGTAAAAACCGGACTAACATAAAAAATAACTGCAAAGAGAAATAACTGAAAAGAAAAAAAGCAAGCTCTACGATCTCAGAATTCCATTTGAGCAATGTTGAATGCAACGTGAAATATTTCCTTGTCCGATACCTATACATAAATAATAAAATCTATAATAAATGAGTATTTATAAATACATCGAATAATGATAGTTGTCGCAGGCGGGGACAATCTTCTTGCTTTTTTTTTTATTAAGTATATTCCGAATTTTTTTATAGCCTGTGTCACTCCCACAGTCAAAACAAATCTAACGACACCTCATACATACATACATACGTACATACGTACATACGTACATACGTACGTACGTACATACGTACGTACGTACATACGTACGTACGTACATACGTACATACGTACATACGTACATACATACATACGTACATACATACATACATACATACATACATACATACATACATACATACATACATACATACATACATACATACATACATACATACATACATACTTACATACACATCGAAAACATAACCCTCCTTCTGACACAGTCAGGTAAAACGAAAAGGGCGCGTTTTCATGAAGCTTAACTTCTGTGGATCTCCTAATTTGTGTCTGTAGTTTCTCTTGCGATAAAGTTTTGCTCTTTGTCTCCCATTCGCTGAACTTGTTAGAATTTGCTTTAACAATGTCTGCTGGGTGCTACCTACTAACTAGTGATCGATTCTCTCTCAACTCTGTGATATTATGCGCTGCAGCGTGATAAAGTTTGTTGCCAAGATTAAAAACTCCTTCGATACATTTTCTTTCAATAACAATTTTTTTGAGTAAGCTTTATCATTAACTAGCGGCCGCTCGCGGTTTCACCCGCGTGGTTCCCGTTCCCGTGAGTATATCGGGATAAAAAGTATTCTATGTTTAATCCAGGTTATAAACTGTATGCCAAATATCATCCAAATCCAACCATCCGTTGCAGCGTGAAGAAGCAACAAATATACACACAAACTTTCGCATTTATAATATTAGTGTGATTAATTATCGTTTTTATTGCCGTGGTGGATGACTCTACTAATGACAGTTCACTTTATAGCAAGCACCGAAGGACAATGTGGTCAACACTTGTTGCCCTATTATTGAAAAAAAAGCTCTGTGGCCTACCAACGCTCAAAATATCAGAGGCTACAAAACTCGGCCTCGATTCTGTTACTTTAAAACGCGCACAAGCAAGTCTCAGTAGCCTGAGTATTACATTTTTTCCGTAGTCCAAAATAGCCTTATCGATTCTATAAAAACTTTATCAGGCTCTTCTTCTACACCAATCTATGCTGTATATTTTGAGTTAAGTAGGTATATACTTAAACATCTTTAGGAACTGTAATTAGGATCTAAATATAAACCTATCAATGGAGATTGAAGACACTTAACTCGACAAGAACATAAATCATAACATACATAAATCATACATAAGTGGCGATGTCTTTAAAAAGAAAGTCCGCATGCTTTTTCTTAATGAAACCTTGGCAGAATCATCTCAATAACGACCGATTTTAAATTATTTATAAATTATGTATTTATGTATATATGTATATTTTTTTTATTTTTTTATTTTAGTATTTTATGTAATTGAAATTTATAGAATATTTATTTATGTAGTTTGAATCTTTTGTTACACTGTTTTCTACTTTTGTTGTCTCTCACAATTTGCACCTCCCATGTCATTTCTGCACCACCCTATGGTTGACTGGTAGAGAATGCCTTAGGCATTAAGTCCGCCATGTAATGTTTTGTTGCAAAAATTTAAAATAAAATAAATAAATAAATAAATAAATACTATTTTTTTTAACATTTGTGTTTTTGTAATTTGTTCGCAACAAAATTTGCGTAAAAATTTTTATAAACGAAAAACCTTTTATAAATAGCTTGCCTACTTCTCAACTGATCTTTAGTATTTGTAAAAATATTATGATCAGATATTAATGACGGTAGTTGTTAACATTGAATTTTGCCTTTGGCTTTCAAAGTAAAAAAGTAAATAGTGTTGAATAATTTCGACGGGCTAGTTAGAACCACGATAGCTCAATTAGGAGAGCACCTGACCCGGTATGTCAGAAGGGTGCAGGTTCAAATCCTGCTCGTGGAAATTTTTCAACATTTGTGTTTTTTTTTACATAAATACTAGACAAAGTCCGTAACAGCGTCCTGTTCCAGAAAATGAAGTACTACCACCAAATAGGAGACAGCAGAAGGTATGCTTTTTTTGAGAGAGTTTGCTGATTACCACTGGGCATTTTCAGCTTCATCATCACCATCATCATCAGCACATACTATGTCCCCACTGCTGGGGCACGAGCCTTCCCTATGGATGGATAGAGAGAACAGGCCTTAAAACACCACGCGGGCCCAGTGCGGATTGGTGGTTGTTAACGACTGCTAATGCAGCCGGGACCAACGGCTTTACGTGCCTTCCGAAGCACGGAGGAGCTCGAGATGATAAATTTTTGGACACCCATCCGATAACCGGCCTTAACCTTAGCAATCGCAGACCAGGCGCGTTAACCACTGCGCCATCAAGCTCCTCCTGGCTTCAGCTTCACCTGGCTTTTAAGGGGCGACGAAAAACAACCCTTAATCGAATACGAGCTAATCGGGGCGATATAGCTGGATGTTCGGTTAATTCTGGTAAAAAAATATTAAAAAATTAAAGATTTTTTTTTTACCAATACCTACTGACAACATTAAAAAGTTTAACACTAGTTCTTATAGATTTAAAAAATATATATTGGTTGCGTTTACTTTATGGCGTTAAGTTAATGTTCTTCGTATTTTTTAGTATTTGGTTTTAAGTAATTTGTTAGTTGTATTATTTATATACTTCCTGCTTTTATATTGTATTTTACCAAAACAAAACCACATGTCGGATGTGGCATGTATTCTAACCATTGTTCGATAGGGTTAAACGGTCCCTCAAGCCGTGTGAAACGAAGCACCGTCAGAGATTTTCTAGAGGAAACGGCGTCACGCGGCACTCCTAGTGCGTGTCCCCGTGCCCTACCAGATTCTCCGAGGGGTTCGGATCGGATCGAGGAAGGTACCTAAGCTTCATACAAACTACGGACACGAAATCTCGCGACAGCTACGGCCGGACTGTTGCGAGCTGTTTAGAAATTACGTTTTGTTTTGTTTTTTTTGATAAAAGAAGGAGGCAAACGAGCAGGCAGGTCACCTGATGCAAAGTAATCACCGCCGCCCATGGACACCCGCAAAACCAGAGGAATCGCAGACGCATTGCCGGCTTTTAAGAAAGGAATAGGCTCGTTTCTTGAAGATCCCAAGGTCGTAACGGTCCGGAAACACCACCGCCGAGAGCTGGTTCCACAACAGTTTAGTACGAGGCAAGAAATTTCGTGAAAAACGCACAGTAGTAGACCGCCATCCATCAAGGTGATGTGGATGGAATGACTGTCGCGTAGTGTCTGCGTGTAGTGCGGTGAAGGAAATCAGCGGCAGGGATCAAGCCGAACAATTCCTCAGAACACTCCCCATGATATATGCGGTAAAATATACAGGGTGACGCAACGTCTCCCCGAAGAGCCAGTGGATCAAGCCGACCTGAAATAACCATGTCGTCGACAATTCGAGCAGCTCTCCGTTGAATGCGGTCAAATGGAAGGAGTTGGTACTGGGGTGCTCCAGCCCAAAGGTCGTTTTGTTTAGCGCGTTTGTATGATGCTTACTTACTTTCTACAGTCCTCTTACTTTGTGGTACATTGTAGTTGTACTCTGTTCGTTTGTACGATTAAGCCAGAGTGAACGAGAGTGCGGCAACTTCACACAAGCGCTCCGAAACGCACACCCACAAGCTCGTAGTTCACCTACATTAGCACACGGAAAAAAGCATGGGAAAGGAGAACCCGATGACGCGGCTGTCATCACAAACACGGATCGGGCAGCGTATGTTGCTGTAGTAACAGAGAATAACAAGTATGTCACTGAGCGCTGCCGATCTTATTTAAACCTTGTTTCTTTATTGGAAATAGAAAAATTTATTACATATTCGAAACTAGCCAAAACTATTTTTGATAATATGTCCGACTTTAAATATGTACCTCCATGTAAATGCTTTCCAATAATATATTAAAAAGAATTATACATTAGCATGCGGATATATTACGTTATTAAATTTAATAACGCAGCTTTCATAACTAGCCGAGCGAGGCGTAAATATTTTGCTGTGTCCAATTTGTAAATTAATATTTGATTACGATTGTACTTTATAATGATATAAGTATTTTATAGTGTACACCTAAATTGTGTGTTTCATTTATAATATATAAGACACCCAAATTCCCACAATAATAAATTAACTATGTGTGGCTCACTCAACCCTAGCCGGTAGCTACAGCTCGTACGTCAATTCAAGATCACGGCACTGTTGCCGCACTCTCGTTCACTCTGATTAAGCGTCCATTTCATCGGCAAGTCCCGCGGCCATTTTGTGAACAATTTTAAAGCAAATAAAATATTTTATCTACACTAATGTTGTAACATTCTACTTATGTTTCCAATACTTGACTTATAATTACTACTGTTATAGCGCAGACAACAAAACACTCAATTTAAGCAATTTCACATGATGGTATAATATCCACATCGATATCGTAAAATCTCATTATAACATCAATAAAACGCGACCAATTAACCTGGCGAGCCTTATGTCAAAATCCTCATACAAGTTGTATAAAATTTTGATATTAGGCTGGCTTTTGAAAACAGTTGGGTTATACGTGAAAACTTCGTCGAAACTACTAAACTTACATACACAAAACTCTTTGGTAAGATCTTGTGCCAATTAAATAAAAAAAGAACAGCGCGCGCTCGCTCCTGATTGGCCCTGCGCGCGCAGCTGCGCTCTCATTGGTTAGATTTTAATGGCGGCAAGTTCACTGTGACAATACACGTACGCGTGAATTTAATGTTTCGCAATGTGTTTTGTTTTTAAAATACAAATTAAAAGTTAAAAATGGACAGTTCGATGAAGTCTCTAACATAGACGACAGTACAATCATGGTGAAAGTTTCGAAAACAAAAACGAAAATAGATCGTTCTTTCGTTGTGACGGGCAACTGCTATGCCGTATGTAAAAAATACATGGAACTTCGACCCACCCCCTGTCGAAACCCTGCCTTTTTCTTGAGCTATAGATCGGGGAAGTGCGTCGATCAAAGAACTGGTATTAATAAATTTGGTGCTCTGGGAAAAACTATCGCAAGTTTTTTGAATCTGCCTAACCCAGCGTTGTACACGGGGCATGCTTCCGGCGCACCTCGGCGACCTTTCTCATAGATAGCGGTGGTGATTTGACCGCACTGAAACGACACGGGGGGTGGAAGTCTTCTACTGTGGCTGAAAGCTACATTGATGAGTCTTTAATGAATAAAATTCAAGTCTCAAATACGATCTTGAACAGTATAGAAAACAAGACGAATGAAGTAATTATAAATATTCCAACTCCGTCTACGAGCTCTGCTGCTTGCCCCGCGACCGCTACAGCTGCTGGATCAATAATTAACATTAACTTTCAAAATTGTACCATCCAAAATTTTAACAATTATTATAAATAAACTATTGTCAGCTTTTACTCTTGTTGTTTGACTAATTGCATTAGTGAAGATAAAGTAGTGTATGCAACTGCATATAACACGGGTATTAAAACACTCGTTACTATTATGAAACTCGCTGCGCTCGTTTCATAAACTCACACTCGTGTTTAAATACCCTTCATTATATGACAGTTGCATAAACTACTATTATTATTCAGTTCGTTGCATTGCATTCCATTTCGTTGAAGACGTCTCGAAGACTGTCGCTGCGTTTGTAAAAAAGTTACTCCAAGTTCATGCCTTTGTGTCTGACTAGTTGTGCAGTCTAATTTGTTGGAATTCACCAAGAGTCCTCTCTGATAATTGCCCTTTGTGCATAGCCACGATTTGGTTGTTAATAAAACTGCATGTTTTATCGTAACTGTCCAAAAACTTGTGCATGCACGTCGCAAGATTTAATTTTGAATAATTTTGATAAAGTTTTATTATATTTTATTTGTTAAATTAAGTTACATTAAGTTAAAATTATGCTATTTTTCTATTGCTGTTACAATGAATTAATTTTAATTTTAACCACCTATGTGGCCTAGTGGTTAAGACCACCGGTTTAGACCCAGAGGTCACGAGTTCCATTCCCAGCGGGTTGTACATGTTTGTGTACTCGGTTTGGTTGGTGGTAGGGCTTAATTGTCCGCCTGGCTAGCTACCACCATCTTATCTAAATATCGCCATAACACCAATTGTAGCATTGTTGTGTTCCGGCAGCTAGAGATAAGATAGCCAGTGCCTCACTTTGAGGATCCCGGGTGAAGTGGGATTCCATCATTGGCCTTATCATCAGGTGAGATCAAGGCACTGTGTTTAACCATAAAAAATATTTTAAAAAAGAATACTGTATGAGAGGTTAGCTTAACTTATAAACTTATTTATTTATTTATAAGCATGCGAGTCTGCTAGCTTACAGCTAGGGCCAACACGCCAGCAAACTAATTATTAAAGTTAAATACAATATTTACAGTGTTAAAATAAAAAAATTACCCATTACATAAAATTAAAATTAAAATTAATATAAATAATAATGCATTTCGGATAAAATTACGAAAATGTCAACTTATATATATTACGAAATGCAAAAATGTCAAAAAATTAATAGACAAAAAAAATTACGCTTATATGTAATACAAAAATAACTAAAACGTTACGAAGTTAAAATGTCTAATAATGCTAAATAAATTAAAATAAATATAAATAATATTCCATATCTAAAAAAATGTCAAAACGAAACCATGTTTGTAGGTATGTACAGTCGAGTTCAATAATATGTATACACTTTTGACAGATGTTGATTCTTATTACAAGGTAAATAATGGTTACTAACTGTCAAAAGTGTATACATATTATTGAACTCGACTGTACATTACAGCAAGAAACTTAATAGGTCGATCAAAATAAGTGACGGATAACAGGCTTAAAAGATTTCGGAGAAACTTTTAAAGAGATATAAGAAACCAACCAAAGTGAATCCCCTAAATCTTCCTCGTACCTGCAATCTAAAGACACCGTGGAGGCTTTCAAAAACAATTTAAACGCAACTGAAGACGCATTAGGGCACGCCAGTCCAATTACTTCAGCTCCCAAGGGACAAACACAATATACACGAAGTTTTATCAACCGTAATGCGAAACGATAAAAACATCACATGCACTTTATGACAATCCCAAAAATCATGTTTTAAAATTCAGTGGATAACTTCTTAGTGAGCCAGAGTTTAAAGACGCACTTTAATCTTAGATTATGTGACGTGTATAAAATATTATTTTTAGTTTATACGAAACCTGAAAACTGTTTGTTCAGAATCAGTAATAGAATCGATTTCAATATTTTTTATACCATGTTACATTTTGACCAAATAATATTTGCTAAATCTCAATTATAGTATACCCTACTAAAAACACACAACGGGACAGCACAAAAAGCTTGTAGATTCGTGAGTTTTCAAGATATTATTTTAATTTTTTTTGTACTGATTCTTTAAATGAAAATATTTGACCCGTGTTTCGGTTTTCGTATAAACTAAAAATAAGATTGTATAATCTAACCCCGGAATCCTCAACCTGCTGAGACACTGGCTAACTATAAAATCTCTTAACTGCATTTACTTATTTACTGTTATGGCAACCGATAAACAAAAGATGGAGCCCTAACACCATTAGGAGCTCGATGGCGCAGTGGTTAACACGCCCGGTCTGCGAGTGCTGAGGTTAAGCAACTTTCGCAAAAGCCAGTCATCGGATGGGAGACCAAATTTTTATTTTATTTCGAGCTTCTTTGTTCTTCGGATTGCACATAAAGTCGTTGGTCCCGGCTACATCCAATCCGTACTGGGCCCGCGTGGTGGTTTATGGCCCGTTCTCCCTATCCATCCATAGGGAAGGCTCGTGGACCAGCAGTGGGGAAATAAAATGAGCTGATGATGATGATGATGATTGAACCCACACAGAATTAATACAGTTACAGCGAAGGTGGAGTTTAGCTTTTCTTAAAGACTGATATTTAATTAACCTTTTTACCGCCAACAACTTCTATAGAAGTTCGAGATTTTCGTGCCGTCCACGCCAGCACTTCTATAGAAGTTCTTCTTTGTACCTACTTTATTAAAATACATTTATACGTTGGCGTACAGCGGGACATCGCGTGCAGAATGGTTGGGCGGTGAAAAGGTTAAATGTTTAAAAGAGATACCGTTTTTCCGATTTTAAGAGCCAGGAATTCCAGCCTGAACCACAGAGTAGGTATTCATCATCATCATCATCATCTCAGCCAAAAGACGTCCACTGCTGGACAAAGGCCTCCCCCAAGATGGGGGATAGTATTTGCCATAATCGCCACGCTTGGCAGGCGGGTTGGCGATCGCAGTAGGTTGAAAGTAACCTCAGAGAGATGCTGCTGCCCATCCTCTGGAATGGTCCCTTAGTCGCCTTTTACGACACCCACGGGTTGAGATGGGGTGGTGCAATTCTTTATCCCCGGCACCACACAGGTGATAGTTGATAGTTGATAGTTGATAGGTGAGTAGGTATTATGTGTCCTGAACTAAATAAACAACTACATACCTATTCAGTATATATTCAGTTTGCAATAATTTCAAAGTAAAATATTTTTTCATTTCACTATTTTGCATGAGATAACCTGTTTAAAGAAAATTTAGTTGTATAAAAGTTATATTAAAGAAAAAAAGAACAATAATGGGAACCACTTTAGGACTTCGTAGAGGTTTTGACGAGGGTCAGTATGGGTTCCAATCCAAGTTTGTTTCGATTTGTTGAAATTGAAATGTTTCGACGGACGGACGATTGTCGCCTCCAGATGTTTTTTTTAAACGTTTTGTTTTGGTTGATGGTTCTATTAAATACAAAGAAAGGACAATATAGTTGTCTTTTTCTTTATTCCAACCTGGGATAACGTCGGGTTCATTGAACTCTATAGTAAGTGAACATCAGCGGATTAATTTTGTTTTATTACACCTATCTTAGTTAGTAGGTATACAGTAATTATTTGTACGTAAGTAGAGAAAAGAGCTGGACACTTGCTGAGTTTCTTGCCGGTTCTTCTCAGTACAAGATCTCCCGCCCAGAGTAGACTTACGAACCGATGGCATAGTGACATTCACAAGAGCTACTTGTAGCCTAAACTGAATAAATGATTTTGAATTTTGAATTTTGACAGCTATCTTTTTTTCACTAGTATTTTATCACCAGTAAAGTCATTTTCAATTATCATTATATATTTAAATTGGATTTAGTACATTACGTGTTAATGGAAGCAAATGAAACAAAACTAATTAAAAACTGATCTGATAGCATTTTTAACATAGGTGTAATGCCACTTTCGAGTTTACGTAGAGAGTTTTTTTAAGTTTATTTGTTTTTCATTTATATTTATAGGAGGATTATTAAATTTTACGAAAGATAACTAATAAAGGTATTCAAATGTAAAGCAAATAATATTTTTACCATTTTTGCCCATTTTTTTATAGATTTTATAAAGCTTGGTATTTGTTTTTTTAATGTCGCTGTCACAAATATTGGTGGATTACTAATGAATTATTTAATAAACTAGATAATCAAATTTTTTATGTTAGGAAAATAGAGAAATAGAATTATTGTTGAGTCTCCATATAGCGAATTAGTTTGGCTCTCACGCTACCCGATTTGTCGAAAGCGAGTACAACAATATATTTATTTTGTAAGAAGAGTGAATAAAGTGTTCTTGGATATAAAATTAAATAAATATTGGACGTTTTAGTGATAATAGCGACGCTTTGCAATAAAACGATTCGCCGTCATCACTTATCGAACTTTTCCGACACAATTGTTTCAACCCGGGCTCTACATAACCTAATACATGTTTATAGCGTAGTGTTATTTTTGATATTTTCAGGGTTTTTTCACAATGCCGCGTTTGGTAAACAATGCTGTCATCGCAGAAATGCTTAATGATTCCGGGGATGACGCCAATAATGATGAGGAACAAGATTTTAAGCTTCATGAAGAAGAAGAAGTCGAGACTTCTGGCTCCTCTTCTGCAGACGAATCCGACGATAGCGAAGATGACAACATTTTTCTGAGTCAGCTAAAAGAGTGGCAGAATAGGCCGTTTAACAGCAAGCCTATTCCACAAGATGCTACTCGTCCTGCAGGAGATATTTTCACCCCCGCGGAATACTTTGAACGGTACATATAGTTCCTAAAAGTGAGAAAATTGTTCTCGTTTTGTATGTTAATTGATTTTTTTTAATGTGTAAGACAAATTTCTAACAAGTGGTATCTCTTTTTATAAATAATTCTAATTTCTTAGGTACGTTTAATGTATTTTATTTCCTCATCGTCAAATTCAGGTAAATCAGAAAAGTTGGGCCCAGTATGATACAATTGTAGCCCTCACAATTGTACGTAGGAAATGTATGGCCCAGAGTAATATAATTGTTGGTACGTCAATTTTCCAAGATGGCGCTGGAAAATCTGGAAAACTATGGGAGATTCGTAATCTCCGACCCCAAATTACCCAGGATTCATATTCAACGGTATTAGTTTCACTGTAGTTTAGAAAGAAGTTGTAGTTTGTTCTCAAAGTTTGCGTAAAATTATTTATATAGGTACTACTAATATTAATTGTTCAGAGAGAGTTTACCTTCAATTTATTTTACTTACACTGAGTTACTCTTCAAAAGTCATCAAATCCCACACAAAAAGGTATAAACGACAGTAGCGCCACCTACCTTATCTCCGTCGAACTTTTCTGTCTGCTCGTCGTAGGCACGGATCTCGCGCTTTTCTCGCGAGCCGCGCCGTGCTAGCAACGGGGTTTGCGGAGGCGATGCCAGCGCCAAACTGTTCCGAGCGCTACCTGGTGGCGACTTTATGAACTCGATCTTGCCGCCCTCCACGCAAATATTTGGCGTCAGCGGATACATTGGCGACAAAGCAACATTCGTGTTAGCCAAGTGGTTATAATGATTGTCCTCTAAGGGAAGGGATTTCGGTTTATTTTTCTTGCGGTAAGTGGAGTCGTAAGCTAACACTTGTGTTTTCTCTTCGGGATGCACTTGCCGCACTTTCCCAGGAGGCCTGTCGGGAGGCTCTGGAGAAACATTTCCATCTGTGCCAGGACTCTCTTCCCTTTCGTTGTTTGATATCCTGAAACAAATAAAAGACATTAAACTTAAATGACCACGACACCATAATAAGTTATTTTTTAGTTTTAGTGCCTTACAAATAAACAAAGAATAAGATCCGAATATACTAATATACGGATAATACTATAATAAACGGAATAACTACCGTGTTTTGTTCCTGTCATGTAAACGTCATTTTAAATTAGATTAAAAGAGACAAAACACGGAATAACAATTCGAAGCTTATTTGTTTGTAAGACCCTTATTGTGTACCTAATTATTATATTTGATTGAAGCCTAAATAACAATTTCGAAGCAAAAACAAAAACACGAAACATTTATTTACGCAAGCACTTGCACGAGAAGTTCGAGAATCTATTAATAGATGGCGCTCATGCAAAAGTGAACGTTACTTGCACAACATTTTCCACGTATTTTGCTATTTTTCTCTCGAAAATACTTAAAATTTTATATTTAATATTAATGCTATTGATTGTTCTTAAGCTGTGATGTATTATTATTGTAAATTATGCCTAAAATAACGAAAAATTTCATTAAAAACGGTGTGAAAACCTGCATCGCGCTGACAAAGTTTCAGCGATCGCTCGCTATATATACGGTTTTGAACGCAATCTTATTGGAAGTGTATTCTTTAGTGTGATGCCACACCTGTATCATAGATCGCTAGCGCTAGTTAGAAGGTCTACAGCTCGTGACGTCACGCATTCGTTGCCTGGCCTGATCCTTGTAACGTGCGCCGCGGACGCTCGCCCGCGTGGCTGCGACGGACCGGCGGCGCACTTTCCTTGGGCGGCCTAAACCTTGCGCGGTTTTAGTTAACTCGTTAGCTTAGCTCCGGTTAAAAATTGAGCACTTCCATACTATGGCGGCGAGAGTACCTCTCGATTGCCAGATTTTTGAAGCAAGTTGCCGCGAATTATTTTTAGTTTTTGACAATTAGTAATTTACTTATCCTGTGGTTTTGACTCATTTACATTATGCTAATGATATTGATATTTTAATTATGGTTTTTATTTTTCTTTTGGGTCGTGCTCAACGGCGTGCACTTGGAAGTTCTATGTCCAGCTGTGGACTAATATAGTCTGATGCTGATGCTGATGCTGCTAATGATGATGATGATAACGATGATAATGGTTTTTGTATATTTACTTCGCAATTGTAATCCTTAAGTCCTGAGAGGTGGGCGAGTTTGGCTACTCTCTGAATATCATAGGACGGACGGTGTAGGGGTCGGCCGGAAAACTGTTAGGGGGACGATCTCGATTTCTTTATAAGAGATTTGTAGGACTGCCAAACTAAGAAACGTATGGAGAGATTTGGGGGAGACCTTTGCCCATCTGTGGGATGGTTAATAAAAACAAAACGTCCCTAAAGCGTACCTACTTAATTAAAATGTATTTTTTTTATTTTTTTTTTATTGAATCAACAAGAGTTGTGACATTATTTTATCAATTACTTATGTGGTTTACATTTTTAGAACTACCTACTTAAAGGTGAACTCAGCATACATTGAGGTACAAACAGTATTTACAGACTAAGCTACGTAGGTATTTCTAAAATTATGTTGCGTAAGGTAAGCGAATTACTGTTTCATTAGATAAATAATGTGTGTGTTTAGTGTAGGTACTTATGTTTGTTTTTTGTTTTACTTGAAACCGGGTTACAAGTTGTACATTTAAATTAGGTTTATGTATTAAATTCAATGTTTGTTAGAAAACTAAAATAAATGTAAGATGATATGAAAATAATAAAAACAATCTCACCACTTTCTAAGCTAAAGTATTAGTTCATCATCATCATCATCTCAGCCAAAGACGTCCACTGCTGGACAAAGGCCTCCCCCAAGGATATGAGGGGTATTTGCCGTAATCGCCACGCTTGGCAGGCGGGTTGGCGATCGCAGTAGGTTGAGGGTAACCTCAGAGAGATGCTGCTGCCCATCCTCTGGAATGCTCCCTTAGTCGGCTTTTACGACACCCACAGGAAGAGATGGGGTGGAGCAATTCTTTATCCCCGGCACCACACAGGGAAATAATAAGTAAGTAGTACGAAGTATTAGTTAAGTACCCTAAAAGCGTATACACATTTAAGTATACCAAGGTAAATCATCAAATAACAAAAAAAACCATATCTACGCTACACAAACCTACCTCACTCTTTTATATCACTAAAGCAACACAATTCAGTGTTGATACCTACGCCTTTTATCAGCTTATCAGCGCTCAGTAGCCGTTCTGCTTCACGCAATAAAACGTACCTACTTCCAGGTGCAAACAACAGTTAAGGGGAAGAACCCACATACCTACATTCAATAGACTTTAAAAGTATTTTTATCCTGTACTCTGAAACTTTAAAAACTATGTTATACAATTAATAATAATAATAATAAAAGGGGCCTGATTCTGAAGGTAGTTCTCCTCGATACGGCACGCATTGTGAGGAGGTTCCTGTCTCTGGAGCCCTAACCACCGGTAGCTTGGACTCTTGGACCCTGGTCCCGAAGCCGGCGGACCCCTAGTTTTTTGTTTTTAGAAAATATTTAAAAATGTAAATTTAAACCTTAAAACTTTTTTTTAAATATCTTACGGGTATGCGCAGTGCCTTGATCTCACCTGAATGTTAAGTGATGATAAGGCCAATGGAAGCGCACTTCACCCGGAATCCTTAACTGGCTATCTTTGCCAGGCACTGGCTATCTTACAACTGCATCTGAGAAAGCTTTATCATCAGCTCATTTTTTTTATGTCCCTACTGCTGGGGCACGAGCCTTCCCTATAGATGGATAGGACGGGCCATAAACAACCACGCGGGCCCAGTGCGGATTGGTGGTTGTTGACGACTGCTAATGTAGCCGGGACCAACAGCTTTACGTGCCTTCTGAAGCACGGATGAGCTCGAGATGATAAATTTTTGGTCACCCATCGGATGACCAGCCTTTGCGAAAGTTGCTTATCCTCAGCACTCGCAGACCGGGCGCGTTAATCACTGCGCCATCGATCTCCTCAGAGAAAGCTTAATCAAATCTAACAAAAAGTAGAATCTATATTATTAATATTATAAAGCTGAAGAGTATGTTTGTTTGAACGCGCTAATCTCAGGAACTACTGGTTCGAATTGAAAAATTATTTTTGTGTTAGATAGTCCATTTATCGAGGAAAGCTTTAGGCTATATGACATCACGCTGTGACCAATAGGAGCGAAGCATCAGTTAAAAATGTTGCTAAAACGGGAACAAGAGCCTAAAAAATTAAAAATGCTGCCGAAAGTCACTATTCCACGCGGACGAAGTCGCGAGCACAGCTAGTTATAAAGAAAATTCAATCTAAACCTTTACTTAGTATATTATTTTGAAATTTTCCCTATTATCCTAACCTATCCTTGGGCCAGTAGCTCAGCGGTCAGAGCTTTGGATCGGTTATCCAAAGGTCGTGGGTTCGATTCCCCCTCGAGCATCCTGCGGCTGGTTGATTTTTTTTCTAGTAAAATTTTATCTTACCTTTACATTTTCATTTTCTTCTAAAAACATATTCGCCTTAAGTGGAGTGTTAATAAACTCAAACAAGATGTCCCACGGCTATTCAAGTTATAACGTTAACAAGGATTACTCCGAAAAGACATTGTTTTGACGCCAACTCTATGAAAGAGCTGTTTAACAAACGTTTGAAATGAACTCTCTAAGGCTTAATTAGTTTGAGCTTTTGTTACTACTAGCGTCCGCTCGCGGTATCACCCGCGTAGTTCCCGTTCCCGTGAGAATATCGGGATAAAAAGTATCCTATGTGTTAATCAAGGTTATAAACTATCTGTATGCCGAATTTCATCCAAATCCATTCAGTAGTTTTTACGTGAAAGAGTAACAAACATCCATCCATACTTACAAACTTTCGCGTTTATAATATTAGTAGGATTCTGAGGTTACTTTAGAGTCTTACCGCTGGACCATTGACGTGCTTAGACACTCGACCTGGGAAATATCCGCCCGATCCTTCCCCCCTCAGAGAACATAGTAGGGCACGGGGACATGCACTAGTGCGTGATGCGGTTCCCTCTAGAAAACCTCCGAAGGTGATTCGTTTCACACGGCTTGAGGAACCCTTTAAGTTTTCGCCGCTCCCAAAAAAGCCCGGTTAAGCTGTAAATGCCGTATAAAGCAGTCAGCAAACTCTTTCCAAAAAAAATGGGAAATAGGTATCGATATCGGGACCTAACTTCGCGTTGCATAATTTTATTGATGCAATAAATTATACTTTCACTTTAACTTCGTGTATTCATAATTAAACTGTATTACAACATTACTGATCGATCTCCGAGCACCTCGGCTCTTAGCCGGGCTGTCTAGCTCCTGACACATTTTATCTACTCTGTGTCCTGACTACTACCTATCTACTTCTGTCTGTGTCAAACTATTGCAAACCTTTTTTTATTTTTTTTATTTTTAGTTGATGGCTTCGTGCGATTAGCACATTTAGCCAGTGTCAAGTATTTTTTCTTACAAGTAATACATAAATAGACAATATTTCCTTTATGATGATGATGAATGATATTAGAAATGAAAAGTGAGAAATGATATACCCCCCAACCTATCGAGTAGCTCAGTAAAGATGTGGGGCTTTACTAAGTCCTCACGCGGTGGACTTCTTGAGAGAATTTGAAAAGTGCCGTTGCACTGTTTTGTTTCATTTGCCAACACTCATGCGCACTTACGAACACTTAACGGTTAATAATCCACCATTATTTCACATTAATATTCGACATACTTAACACAAATTTTAGAAAATAAAACAAAACCGCAGACATGACTCTTCACTTTCCCGCCAAGAAGTCCAAACCTTTTTAATTACATATCATTTAGATTCTAAGCGTAAACTTAACATGTTTGATACTAATGTTTGTTCGTTAAATTTTAGGGTTTTAGGGTTTTCTATGTTTATCGATGATTCCAATACTCATCCAAACTAAAGAGGTTTACGTATATACAAATAAATTAAACTAGCTTTTACTATGAGCTGCATATAAACTCCTTACAGTACACACGCATGCAGATCCACCTACCACAAACTGTCATTATTATACCTAAAACATATTGTTGAAAATGTACTGAAGTACTGAAGAAGAAGCTTTAGATAGGTTGGTGTCCGTCTGGTAGTCTGTACAAATACATAATTATGTCGGCCTCAATGTCGCCCGAGATTTGTAACCACATAGATAGTGACATTGTAAATGTCAGAACACTTATGAATACGTTTACGACGACGTATCTTGATTTGCTGCTGACACATTTGAGGCAATACAACGTATTAAGACGCCACCTTGATTTGAGAATGTTCAAAAAGGCTGAACCTTACGGGCGCTGTCAAGTCGAGCAAAAAAGCGACACGGCCGTAGGTACCATCCTTTTCTAGAAACAGTTCACGCCATTTTCGACCCCCTATAACTTCGTCGTGTAAAAAACTAGAAGCCAGAATTTTCAGTAACCATGCAGGCATAAATTTTTTTTTTTGGCTGTGATGATGATGCAGGCGTTGTATAAACATGATATATTTCAAATTTCATTTAATTTGAACCAGTAGTTTAAAACTAGTCAAAGTGTCTTAATTTTGTCACTGACTGACTGACTGACTGACCTATCATCATCAAAACTCTAAGGCACTTCTAGCAGACATAGAAGCTTCAAATTTAGAATACAATTAGTGTTTAGTGTATAAATTAAGGAAAAACTAAAATATTTTGCAATTTAGGTACAGTTTTCTAGATACACTAACTGCATGAATAACTTTGTAATCCTATATAAATATATAGGATTACAAAGTTACATTTGCAGTTAATGAATCAGTGTACCTGTTTATGTATAATATAATGGCATAGAAACAGGTGTAGATAAGGTTGCCAGATGTCCGGGATTTCCGGGATTGTCCCGGAATTTCACGTATTGTCCCGTGTCCAGTAATTCGATCTATTGTCCCGGATCCCGAAAAAATTAAATAATAAAAAAAAATAACAAAATATGACACGGCAGGCGGTCATAATAATAATAAAAGTAGGTATTTGAAAAATAAATTGTATTTTCCTAATAAATACAAATATTAAATTAAATATTCCGTAAGTAATTTATATTTATATGTTTTTTTTACATATTCATAGCCATAGCCACGGGCCCGACATGGAATTGTCCCGGACTCGGTAAGTTCCGATCTGGCAACCTTAGGTGTAGATAAAAAAAAAGAAGGACTATCTACAAAAAAAATAGATGCCATCAAAAACAAACTTGTAAAAAAAACCAAGTCTCGCAACTCAGTCCTTCTACCGTAACAAGTTGTGAGATCCATGTAATACCAAGTCGGTTAATTTATTCAGTTCCTACTTAAGTGACCTTCTGTTTTAAGTTATTACGTAATTAGCTAACCTAACAACATCTTATAGTGACCATATCAATATTAAAAATCTTTTATGTTTTAAATAAACAGATTGACTTGGCCATCGCATGAAAACACTATCTCTATCTCAGCCAAAAAGACGTCCACTGCTGGACAAAGGCCTCCCTCAAGGATAAATCACTTTGAGGGGAATCTGCCATAATCGCCACGCTTGGCAGGCGGGTTGGCGATCGCAGTAGGGTGAGAATAATCACAGAGAGACGCTGCTGCCCATCCTCTGGAATCGTCCCATACTCGACTTCTGCGACACCCACGGGTTGAGATGGGGTGATGCAATTCTTTATCCCCGGCACCACACGGGGGATTGCATGAAAACACAATGTAACACAAGTAATACATAATTATATTAAATTAGATTGTTTAGTGCAGTGAGATTGCCAAGTCAGACTATTTATTAAAAACTATAAGATTTTTAATATTGATATGGTCTGAATAAATTAACCGACTTGGTAAGTATTACATAGATTTCACAACTTTTTACGGTAGAAAAACTGAGTTGCGAGAATTGGATTTTTTTTACAAGTTTGTTTTTGCAGGCTTTTAATATTCTCAAACGTACTTACTGTACAATCAATGTAAACAATTGGTATTCTTACTGTAATAAAAGAATAACTAAATAAACAAATGACTGTCTCGTTAAAGTTACTTGTTACCGTTATTACCGTTATAAAACAAGCCGCGTAACGTGCCGTATGACACGATCATTATGTTAAAGTTGTCAATTGGACAACATGACGCATTCAACATGTCATTCACACACAATCACAACATTATTATTTCGTTAAAATTGATTTTCTTAAGCGTTGCTACTAACATATTGAGGTTGCGTTACACAACTTTATCTACAATATTATTCTGGTGAAGTAAAATGTGTTTTACATATTCATAATATTAGATTTGGTTTGTGATCTTGCATGTTAAGCAAATACCGCAAATTCGTGTCACTGGATGGGTGACCAAATTAAAATTTGGCTAAGCTACCTACTTCACGCTTTGGGAAGCGCGTTAATCGTTTGGTCTCGGTTCTTTTCCTAAAATTGTAGTGTGTATGATCAAATCGCCCCAAGTCCCTTAACTATTTAAGTGCATTGTTCAAGATGACCGGCCTGGACCCAGCTGTGGGACGTTTATAAAGGCACTAAAGGTAATAAAGGTAGGCCTGTTGGCAAGATGTACTTATCTTATCTTATCTTAGTGGGGCCTGCTGAGGTTTCCCTCTCCCAGTAACACTTCGACCCATCGGGATCTTTTGTGCAACCGATCCTTTCACTCTTCCTCCTCTGTAAAGATAGATGCCATAAGTTTGGCAACGTCCTAAAGAGCAAAGACCCTGAAGTCCTCCGGTTTCGGATAGGCCGACCCCAGGAGTCCCATTCTTTTTGATTTAAGATGTACTTACTTTGGCGTCATGTCAACCTTTGTGGTCATTGTCATTGATAACCCGATCAGATCCGAACCTGCCTATCAACGAACCCCTAACCCCTCGGAGAATCTAGCAGGGAAAGGGGACATGTTTTCGTGATGCCACTTCCTCTAGAAACCTTCTGACGGTGTTTCGATCACACGGCATAAGGAACCCTTTAAGGTTCTCGCAGCCCCCAAAAAAGTCTGGTGACGTTAAAAAGGTCGCTTGAAGAAAAAAATGTCGTTGATAACAAAGAATTTAAACGGGGTAGGTACATCATCATCATCAGCTCATTTTATGTCCCCACTGCTGGGGCACGAGCCTTCCTTATGGATAATAATAATAAATAAACTTTCTTACACTCACACCAATTATCTAGCCCAAGAGAAGCTTCGTTATGAAACTCGTTATATGGTTACTAGACAACGGATAAACATACTTAAAATACTTAAATACATACTTATTATACATAGAAAACACCCAGACCCGAGACAATTTAGAAAAACAATAATTTCTAATTTGACCCGACCGGGGATCGAACCCGGGACCTCAGAGATGGCGACACCATGAAAACCGGCGTACAAACCATTCCATCAAGGAGGTCGTCTGGATAGATAGGGAGAACGGGCCATAAACCACCACGCAGGCCCAGTGCGGGTTGGTGGTTGACGGTAAAAGGTAAAAGGTTTCACAACCTCCTTTATACCCGATGAAGATATGAAACAGTAAAAACTAATTAGTTTGCGTTAATCCCCGTTTGAATTAATTGTTAACTACGGAACGCGATAGTTTAAAAGAGTAGGGTAGGTACAATGTCATTGTTATTTTTGCTGAATTCCTACAATTACTTCCTACACGCACGCGATACCTACCTACTAAAGTTTAAAAAAACGCTTATAAAAAGAATACTAAACCTGCAATATGCTAAACCCTTCTACAAGTCGTATATAAGCACTTTTATATACAGAGCCAGTTATAGGTCTTATCTCGAGCCCATAGAGTTGAATTTGGATTGAAAGTGTCAAGATCGGTCTGCCCTTGTACTTGCAAAGGCCCTTAGACGCTGTGAAGGGCCTTCCTAGCCTGCCTACCGTCAAGCAGCCGCATAATTAAAGCTTACTTCTCTATTACCAGGTGAACGTTCCTCACACAGAGATAGACACTGAAATATTGTGTGAATTATTTTTGTTAAATCCAATTTTTTTATGCTAAATGAACTTTTACAAGGTGTGCCGCAGTTTCGTTTATTACGGTCACCTTGTTGTTTATCTAAGATAAAAGGTTTTGTCACTGGACGACCTCTCCGTAGCCAAGTAGCTTGCACGCCGGATTTTGTACGGCACTAACTCTGAGGTCCGGGTTCGATTCCCGGTCAGGTCAATGTCAAAAATTAACTTTTTAATATTGTGTTGGGTTTGAGTGGTTTTAGTACCGTCGTTGTACCTGATTTCCATAAAACGAGTGCTTTAAAACTTTCATTCATACATTCATTTTTTTAGCTATTTACCTTGGGATCAGGACAATGTACGAGATGTTATTTTTTTTATTTTTTTTCATCTAATATTGATCCCTTGATTACAAAAATAAATGTTTTGTTATGATTAAATTAAAATATATAAAACGGAATTCGAAAAAATATTGTGAACTGGAAAAAACTCTGACGGTTTGTTGCTTAAATAAATAGATTTTAGTATTGCCTCGCGAAGAACAGCTCACAAAACAAAAAAAGATGTAGAGTAGGTACAACATAATTATTGAAAACCTCCATTTTTGAAGTCAGTTAAAAATATCGGTGATCGCTCTTCACAATATAGAAGATACCTTAAATAAAATTAGTTAACTACTTAGGAGTAGTTTTGTCCTAGTAAAGCTCTTGATATTTTGTACAGTCAACGCCCTAATGTACTGTCACTATGGATATTGGCCTCGGTGACAAAGTGCTCGTTTTCCAAAATTATTTCCACATTTTCTTTCTTATCTCAAAAGTTATTTTCTAAAGTACATTTTTTATTCAAATGTGCCTTATCCCAGAGTGGCATTGAGCCGGGCTCTCATCAGCCATCAGTTTTTCGTTTTCGCCGTACTCCATTTAGTTCACATCTAAATACGTCCCTGGGAATGGGAAGGAAGAGAAACGCTTTTATCACGTAAACGTCTAAAGTGCACGCTTGATATGCGAAATGGAACTTTACGGGATACGACAGAAAAGGCTGAATGCTGCATACGCGCGCCCGTCGTTTTGGTGAAGTGAATTTGGGTGGCAATATTTTCGTCACTTCTATCATTTTGTTTCTTTTTGACGGCCCTGTTCCGACTACTGTGTATTAGGAGTTGAGAACTTGTAAACAAAATGAGTTACGTTAGGTACTTGAAAAAAACTTAAATGTTTTGTTCGAGATTATAAAAAATTATAAACGTAAGCTAATTTTGATGTAACTTAATTCTTTTTTTTCGTCGTTGCGATGTCGTGGTTATCAAAAAGGATTTTATAACTAAACTAGCTGACCCGGCGGACATCGTACCGCTTTGACAGTTTCCATTCCATTCCATTCCAAAAAATCCAAAAACTAAAAAATGTTTGGGGTGGACCACTTTTATCACTTAGGGGTATGAAAAACAGATTACGACCGATTCTCATACCTACTAAATATACATATAAAATTTCATAAAAATCAATCGGAAGGAATCGAACCTGGGTCTTCCGCAATCCGGGCGGCTGCACTGACCACTATGCTACCGGGAAGGCTGACGTAAGCGCTGAATTTTGTCACTGCTTTTTAATTATTTTTTTTTAGAGGTAGGCGTTTAATTTTTTTACTGTATGGCTGTTTATAAATTTTATAAATATTTAATTTAGCTTCAGTGCACCTATTAGCACTTGAAAATAAAAAGTAAAAACTTTAATTTTAGTTAAAAATATTGCGTTTTTATTGTTACACTCGTTTCTCTGAGGAGAGGATCCTCTTATCCTTAATTACATGATTACCTAGCTTGGGTACGCTTAGGCAACCAACAGTCTGCTGCAGAGTTGTTGTTTGGTGTTAATTATGAGTCTTTGATACTTGAATAAAAAATATTTTTTTTTTTTTTATTTATTATTTTTTACAAGCTGTAAGAGTATTATATGTTTTGTATTTTCTATTGAAAGGTAAGAATGGCCATGTCCCCAGTGTTCGGGGCCCACTCACACGGCTGACAGACAAAGCGTCCGCGAGTGACATCAAAGAGGAGCCAAATTGAGCGGCGGCCGTGCGGCTCCCGCGCGGCACCCGGACGTGCCCCGGCGCATACATCATATCGACGCACAAACGCGGTCGTAAAGAGACAGCCCGCTATTTTATGTCACTATAAGTTTTACGGTTAACTTAATTTTATGCATTTTTTTAACATAGGTAGGTACTTAAAATAATCTAATGTCATATCGGCTCTCGGCCTAATTTTGACATTTTGTATTGTGACATTTGTATCAAGTTTCAAAATGTCATATCGGCTCTCGGCCTAATTTTGACATTTGTATCAAGTTCCAAGTCACAGAACCGTTAAATTCCAAGTATACAAGACTGTTGGAAAGCGGTACACAATTAAAAAAAAATACTATATTTAATTCAGAAAACAGTCAATATAACCACAGAAGAAATAGTAATAGTTAAAACTCACAAACCTGTTATTTTTGACAGACAACCCCGGAGAAAATTAAGAAGTCTATAGTAAGAAGGATAAATGTTAAATACTTTACAATTAATATTTATTAAAATATAAAAGTTTACATGAAAACATGTAAAAAAATGTTTAAACATGTTTTGTTTTCGTTTTTAAAACGGCCTTTGCCCAGCAGTGGGACAGCGAGGGCTAATAATAATAATAAAGGGTCATATGCAAAAGGCAGTACTCCTTGACACGGCACGTATTGTCAGGAGGTTCCTCACTCTGCAGCCCTGACCACCGATAGCTTGGGTCTATTGTGTTTTTATATAAAATATTGTAAAAAAATCTTATGATATATTTAATAAAGAGAATAATAATAATAATATTGTATTTTTGTATGATACTTTGTTATATTTTACTTTTTATATAATTTTTACAAAACACCTAAATCTAAGATTTAAAATAAATAAAGAGTAAGTATAATAATAAAAAGTTTACATTCAACGAATCATGGTAGGTAACATCTAAACACCCGCCAGCACAGAATAAATAATAGTACTACGCCAGTCAGTAAGTGTTCTGTTAAAATTGCCTGCTAGTGCTGGGGCACACTGCGGTACCGAACAAGGCGACAAATAGTGATGGGGTTAATCGATCATTTCTTTCTTCTAACAATATACCTACATGTAATATATAATGTTTTTAGTCAATCAAATCCCGCTTTTAGAGACACTTTTTCTAAACGGTTGTTGTATAAATTGTTGTGTGTAGGCAGGTATGTTGTTAATGCCAGTGTCTTTATTAAACCAGCCCAGTGGCGCCATCTATTAATAGCTAAACGTTCGCCTCATAATCAGCTGGTTATGTGGCTCATACCCCTTGACGACTAAGGCGTAATGATAACGAAGTAATGTGCCATCATTATGTACCGTTATAAGATAACTAGCTAACTTAACAACTAGAAAGCTCTCTGTATAAACTTACACATATAGAAACTGAGATAATAACTAAATTTACTTGATTATTGTTTTCTTAAGTTCACGGGAACATTGCATATATCTTTGATGGAATGGAAATGGAAGATATCGTTCTATGATAGGAGATTTTCCAATATTTTCACTTTGTAAGGGATCTGCTGAAAGGGAGAAAAGAAATGCCTCTGCTGAGTTTGTTGCCGGTTCTTCTCAGTACAGTCAACAGCAAAAGTAGATGATGTTTACTAGATTTCACAATTAAGTTTCGATAGTGTAAGTCGGTATTTTCTATAACTACAGTCAAAGTCTGCAGGTACTAGTAGACGTTCGAAGGTTTTTCGATATGCGTTTAAAAAGTTTTGAGTTTCATATTGATTTCATATTTTAAAACATGACCAATCATCAGTTACCTTTGCTGTTGACTGTACAAGGTCTCCCACCTTGTGTAGACTTACGAACCGATGGTAAACCATAATGAAATAAATGGTAAAAAAATAATAACATTCATAAGGCTAGTAAGTAAATAGCATAGTACTGTCGCTACTTTTTTAAGAGAGATTGCTGATTGCCTCAAACGGCATTTCCAGCGTCACCGGGCTTTTTGGGGGCGGCGAGGTACGTAAAGGGTACATTTTCAGCGTCACCGGGCTTTTTTGGGGGCGGCGAGGTACGTAAAGGGTACCTCAAGCCGTGTTGAAACGAATCACCTTCGGAGGTTTCTAGAGGGAACGGCCTCGCACACTTGAAAGTGCGCGTCCCCGTGCCCTACTAGATTCTCCGAAGGGTTCGGATTGGATCGGGGAGCGGAACCACCCGAGGGCGCCTCTAAAGGCACGGACCTCGGCTCGGGTAGACCGGGCCGTGGAAGACGAGAGAAGCGCTCAGGTACATGTCTGTACTGTACCTGGTATAGAGCGCGTGTGAACCGGTTCTACGTACCCTTGTTCTACGAGTACGGTGTCTTGGGCCTAAACTAGTGAGCATGTTTAGTGTATTCTGTATATGTGTAGTGGCATTTAGAGGAACTGTCACTACAATTGATGGGTAGTGGCGCTAAAGAAGCCCTGTACAATGTTGACAGCTACGTCATCAACATCCGATCTTAATATTTTTTATTAATCACCACTATTGCCAATTGCGGATTGGTGATCGATCACAAAAATATTTTTTTGCAAGAAAAGTTTTTTTATACGTTTATTTAATTGTTTTCTACTTAAGTGCTAGTGCATTGACTCTTTATACAAAGCTTTTATCTGTTCGGATCATAGACCTCACTGATAACCTCACTGCCCTCCTCTCAAAGACCGTAAATAGTCAATTCATGCAAGTCATACAATTTGATGTCAAAGTGGACAGTCCATGTTTTGATTTCACAACTCGTGCGCAATTGTACAGTCGTCGAACTTCCACAATCATAGTGTTATGATGGTGAAACAACCATGTTCATTCAACGAATTAGAGCAAGGTCGGTTCCGGGTTCAATTCTCAGCTGGGATACTGAAACTACACGGTTTTGTTCATTTGATAGTGGGCTCTATATATAAACAGGTATGCTTAAAATACCAATAGTTGGCTTTAAACCCCGTCAAATACCTACCACTTTAAATTAAAAAAAGTGTGCATACATTTTTGTCATACATAAATCCAACGATTTGTCGTTGACGTTGTCTTGAAGAAATCGCTTCAAAGCGATAACACCTCCAAATTATAACCTTACAACTCTTTTATGTTCATTATTATTTTTTATGGTGTTGCAATAATAGTATAATCTATTTAAATCCCGAACAAGACCTCAGTGTGTGTCGCTTGACATTTACGATCGTAAAACGCATGCGCAAGCACATCGACAAGCTACAACGAATTATTATCTGTTAGGCAAAAACAGACGAGTTGATATGCTATTAATAGCGAGCGAGACTGGTAACCAGGCGAGATTGCCCTATTTTTTTTCAAATTGCCATTCATTATTGACAATCATTATCATATTCAATTCAATGTGTAAACAAAAACATCATGAATCATTTAAAGTGGCCTTTTCAGATCTGCAGCTCTTTATTTTTTTTTTATATTTGTTTGAAGTTCCACGGATAACTCGGGTGCTTAGTTATCCCTAAGTAGCTCTTTGCATAATCATTAATGTCGTTGTGATTGTTGATCATTGTTGTGACCAAAAATGTGTGGTTAAGGTTCCACTGGCAAGTAGCTATGGAACGCTTCCTTAGGTTATAAAATAAAGCCTAAGGGGTGGATCACTTATTGAGCTGTAGTTTAACTAATTATTTTTACTAGATGAAATATGATATATGAGTGGACTGTATTTTTTAAGAGGTTTGGTTCAGCTCGGATCCACAACTAAGGTAATTAAGCCTCGTTCAGTAAAACCTGAGATTAATTAGAAAACACAAAAAAAAACATCATGGGCAAGGCACTTGTACCAAGATTTAAGGGAAGGTTATATGGGAAAAAACACTCACTGTTGCTGCAGATGAGATCCAGTTCACCACTCTTCACAATTACCACAATCACAAGCAGGCCTGCTGTATTCAGTGTATCGATATATCCAATTATAAGAATAAAGTGTTTTTGGAAGAAGATTAGCTTGATTTACTTAGATTTTTAAAAACACTGTCGGCTAGGCGAGGTCAGCCATTGCAATCTGTTGCACGCGGAGCGACGAACCGAGACGTTATTTTGTCAGGAGAGGGTAGGAAGAACCTCATACAAGTGCGTAGTATCAAAATATAATTAAAATGACGGTATGCTAAGTAATTTATGAACGAGACTCAACATCCCCCTCGCCTTGAAGGAACCCCCTTCAAATTAAAGCAAGTTACTATCAAAAATATGAAACTAATAACTAAAACTACGACTAAGCTTATGTATGCTGATTATACTATTGCGAAGGTAACGGATATAATTTTACGATAGGTCGTTTGAGCATACCGCTCTTAGTTCTAACGTCTGCAACGCGTACGACTCCGTCTCTACCAGGGTGCAACCCTGTTACAATGCCGAGAGGCCATTGTAGCGGAGGCGCGTTATTACACATAATTATAACAACCGTACCTATAGTTATAGGGTTGGAAGGCGTATTCCATTTCTCTCGCAACTGCAGATTATAGAGATACTCCGTCCTAAATCGTGTCCAAAAGGAATGGACTAAAGAGTCTAATAAAGAATAACGAGTGAGAAGATTAGTCCGTTCACTACTAAGATTAGTCGCGGGAAGAAACGCTAACGATGCGCTAGATAAAAAGTGTGAAGGAGTTAACGCGGTAGGATCTGAAGGATCAGAACTTAATAAGTATAGAGGGCGACTGTTTAAAATCGCCTCTATCTGAGTCAATACTGTAAGAAACTCTTCATACGTTAATAATTGATTACCTATTACTCTAGATAAGTGTGACTTTACACATTTAATATTAGCCTCCCATATGCCCCCAAAGTGAGGTGCACCGGGCGGATTGAGTTTCCACTCGTAGGTTAGAAAGCTCATTAGAAAAAATTACAAAATAATCGTCAGATTTTAAAAAGGAGTGAAGCTCACTGAGATAAGATTTAGAAGCTATAAAATTAGTACCGTTGTCGCTGTAGAGACATTGACAAGGACCACGGCGAGATATGAATCTCTTAAAAGCGTCCAGAAAAGAAGCAGAACTAAGATCTGAAGCAAGTTCTAGATGAACTGCTTTAGTAACTAAGCAAATAAATAGGCACAAGTTTGCCTTCTGACTGCGAACTCCGCGTTTACGTGTCAAAGTAATAAAAAATGGACCGGCGTAGTCTACACCCGTGTGTGAGAATGCTTTACTTTGCTCCACACGACACTCGGGAAGGTCGGCCATATTTGGAAAAGTAGGTTTTGGATTAAGCCTGAAACAAGTGTTACAGCGGTGAATACGCATACGTACAATACGCCTAGCAGATATGATCCAAAACCTTTGTCTTAATAAAGACAATAAAAGCTGAGGGCCAACATGACAATTCCGTTTATGATAATTATCAATAATTAATTCTACAATATGTCCATTGCGCGGTAACAAAGCGGGATGCTTGTTTGTAAAGTTTAGAGACGAATGAGAGAGACGTCCCCCGACACGTAGAATATCGTTATGTAAAAACGGAGAGAGCTTTCTTAACATAGGTGAACAAGTTTTATTATGCTTAAGTTTATCTAAATCTTCTTTAAAATATGATTGTTGGACAGCTTGTATCACTGCTAACTCAGCAATATCTTAATCTGACGCGGTAATTACGTTATTACGAGGAAGCCTTTTTATAAATCTTAAAAAATATACAACAGAGCGTAGGTATTTATCCCAGTTAGAAAAAGCTAAACTTAAAGTTATAAGTGGATGTTCCGTTTCTGGAGAGCTAGTAGCTACGTGCGTAGTTGTCTTCTCCTCAGGGAGCGCTGAGGGAGAAGGCGCGAAATCGGAAACCGGCCAGTCACTTATAGGAAGAGACATCCACGACGGTCCCGTAAACCAAAGTTCGTGGTGTATCAACTGCGAAGGCAAAAGCCCACGCGACACACTGTCCGCGGGGTTTTGGCTCCCAGGAGCAAAACGGAAAGTTTCTTTAGGAAATCTTTTTCCTTTTGCGATAAATATATTAAATCTATGTGGGGACGAGTGCACCCAACATAGCGCTACTTCCGAGTCGGAAAAAGCGTATACGTCCGATATAGGGAATCGCTTAGATATAAGGTCATAAACAACGCCTAAAAGCTTCGACATCAAAAGGATCGCGCAAAGCTCTAGACGAGCGAGTGTTATGGTTTTGATAGGTGCAACCTTTGATTTTGAGCACAATAAACGTATAGTGTGCTGATTATCATTAATAACATATGCGTATATTACGCAACCGTACGCTTTTTCAGAAGCGTCCGAGAAAGCTACAAGATAAAATTTAGAATTATCATGAATGCCTAGATGGCGCGGAAATCTCAAAGTAGATATTAAAGGAAGTTCCTTTATAAAAGTAAGCCATAAATTTAAAATAAACTGCGGCGGCTGATCATCCCAATCTAGTTTAAGAAGCCAAAGTTCTTTAATTAATAATTTAATAAATTGATAAGTTTCGATGGGATCATCTGTTGAAAATCTATATAAAAACCGTTGATAATTACGGTGCGCGGGATGTACTTCTATACATAAGTACATTTGCCGAACGTCGGCGAAAAAGGCTACTTTAAAAATACGTACATTAGTAAGTATATTAAATATATCGTTCTGTAAATTGCACCCGGTGTGCAAAACGTCATTAAGTGAAAGCCCGGAGTGGGTTCTAGCACTGGCGTCCAGAACGATGCGAAGTTTAGTAGTATCCTTGTCATCACGTATGACAGGATGATGCGGCAGGTAGAAGCCCTGTGGTAGTCTCAACGCCACATCCATTCGAACAAGTTTCATTCCTTTCCCATTCATCGCACAGAACGATTTGTCTAAAAGCGTACCACTATATCAAGCAAACATTGATTAATAAGTCCATTGAGGCTTCTTAGCGTAATGAATCAATAAAAATAACACCTTAATTGCTTAAGTGCATTGAACTGCATTATGCGCACGCGCAATTAGCTCGTATCGCTCCGTTCGCTCTGTTCGCTCGCTTGGTCGAACACTTGCCGCGTACTCGTACCGTGGTTACGATACTTGGAATGTACAACTTGATACTTTAAAGTGTATTCGCCATTTCTTATTGAAAATGTGTAAGGTAAAAGCAAATTGAAAAGTTTATTTTCTCTGTGAATATTCGGATGTCAAATACAAAAATATATTACCTCTTGGTGGTCATTTTACTATTTGTTAAATAATATAATTTTATGATTTCATTTAATTGTGTTTAAAATATTGTTTGCTATCCAATTCAAATTAACATGAAATATTATACAATTCGATTATTTGCATGCCGTGCATTATTTCTCAACAATCACGGTCAACCAACTGTAGCCCAGTTAATATTTCAGAGTTTGGTTTCATAATAATATCAATTAGGACATAGGTAATTAATCAGCATGTAACTTCGACGACGAATGTGAAGAATCGTATACTTGTAGGAATATGAAAAAAAATTAGTAAAATACTTACAAGTATCAAAATCCCGGGTCGCGGTAGAGGGGATATCGGTTAACCGCTAAATTATTTTTACGAACATCTTTCCTAATCGCGGGCGATGCATTTCCGCTGTCTATACCCCGTTTCAAAGTAGCATCGAAGTCTATCGAACTTCATTTAATACTACCAGGCTTAGCCAAAGTAACATTAACAGGTTGAACGCCGTCGGGCCCAGACACAATAGAAATTCAATTGTTTTAAGAAAACGATAGCGAAGTTCAAAAGGAATAAAATGTATGGGATTGACATAAGATTGACCACGTGATTTAGCGCGGCTTATGTCAATCCCATACATTTTATTATTTTCGAACTTCGCTATCGTTTTCTTAATGTGAAGCCTACAAATTCACCTATAAACGTCCACTTAACAACGACTTATTGTAATTTTATTTAATTATTGGGTTTACAAACAGTATTTACATCGACATTTATTTGCTAGAAGTAATATTGTATTGCGGTTCCAAACTTGATGCGCAGCCAATTTTAAATAAACAAAATAATATTTACTATTTTAGAGAGTTTAACAGCTCATTTAACAATATGTTCAACTTATAAAAAACTTTAAGTTAATTATAAATCTCCACATATGTTGATAGATAGATGCATAAAAACCTTATGCAAATAATGGAAAAAATAAGTGGTTCCTAACATGTTAAAATCGTTAATTTACATGTGAGTACAGTCAACAGCAAAAGTAGATGATGTTTACTAGATTTCAAAATTAAGTATCGATAGTGTAAGTCGGTATTTTCTATATAACTACAGTCAAAGTCTTCATGAGTAGACACTCGAAGGTTTTTCGATATGCGTCTAAAAAGTTTTGATTTTCATACTGATTTCATATTTTGAAACTTACCAATCATCAGTTGCCTTTGCTGTTGACTGTACAACCGGTAAATTAATGAGTAATGACGAACTGGCGAGCGAAGTAGTACAAGATATATAAGACATTCCATATTCTAAAAGTTTAACCCTGTTCTTACGATTAATTACTTTGAAATTTTATTTTAAGCACTGATTGTCACATCATCATCACTACACAGTATCACTACATTGTATAAAACAAAGTCGCTTTCCGCTGTCCCTATGTATGTATGTATGCTTAGATCTTTAAAACTACGCAACGGATTTTGATGCAGTTTTTTTTAATAGATAGAGTGATTCAAGAGGAAGGTTTATATGACAAATACATGCATAATATAGTAGAGAAACACTAAAAATTTTAGAGGTTTCACATTTTTATGCGCTTACATTGCAAACGCTGGCTGAACCCTACGAGATAAATCAAAATGATGTACTACAGTATTGTACACCTAAAAAAGGTCTACAAAAAAGTCCGCGATGGTATATGTCTATCTCTTAGGGATAACCCACAATAATCATTTTTTATCCTTTACTTTTTACGAGAAATAATGGCTTATTTACGAAGCGATTTTAAGCAATACAGCATTAATCCTTATCCAATTTAGTACCTTAAATACATTGTGCATTTAATATAGATCCATATGGCCCTTTACAGCATGTAATTTAAATAATTATTTTCGATGATATTACAAATTTAAAATGCAGGGACATAACGGTTGCGTGTATCAGCATTGCACCCGTGCGAAGCCAGGGCGGGTCGCTAGTGTTTAATAAAAGAGATCACTAAAAACTAAATAGATATAATTTCAGTCATACATAACAAAACAATAGATGCACACTCCAGTCTCAAAGACAACAATTAACGAATAACAACAACAGATCCATATTGATTCAATTTAACAATTCCCTGCCACCATTAATCTTAATTACCAAAACTTTCAAAAGGTACTGTCTTATCCGTAAGATAACAAATTAACAACTTACATTATTTTCTAATTCGCTCCAAGTTAATTTACAAGCGAGCGACGTAGAATAAATTTCCAATAAATCCGCATTACTTCGCCATAATAATCTATTGGTGTGTATTAAATCAAAATAATGTTTGCAATCGCCAGCTTTGGCTTGTATACCAATATTGCCCGAGGCTTACCTTAACTTATCCAAAGCTAGCCACATTTCAGCCAAAAATAGAATAACCTAGATAGTGTGAATCACGCCTGACTCGGTATCCTGATTTATAATGAGACGGGACTGAATTATATGTTCTTGTTTATGGATTATATGTCGGCATGTTGTACACTTAATTGGAAATAGATGATATTTCCGCTGGTTTGTGGTATTTAATCAATTTCGAGTTACGATTGGTAATGTCAAGGTAAACTGTGTTGTTGCCGGTATAATTTTTTTCTTTTTTTGAGAGCGTTTTGTGATTGCCTCAAACGGCATTTTCAACTTCACCGGGCTTTTTTGGGGGCGGCGTGAAACTTAAAGGGTTCCTCAAGCCGTGTGAAACGAATCACCTTCGGAGGTTTTCTAGAGGGAAGGGCATGACGTACTAGTGCGTGTCCCCGTGCCCTACTAGATTCTCCGAGGGGTATGGATCGGATCTGAGCCGGTATAAAAAATCAATAAAAAAAAAATCAAGATTTAAAATCATTTATTCAGTTTAGGCTACAAATAGCTCTTATGAACGTCATTATGCCATCGATCAGTTCGTAAGTCTATCTGCTCTGGGTGGAGGATGTTATACTGAGAAGAACCGGCAAGAAACTCAGCAAGTGTCCAGCTCTTATTATAGATTCTTTCGATTACGCGTAGGTACTCGTCAATAGACTGAAGGGCTAAGAAACAGAACAGAACTTTCCATATTATTTTTACAAGACTTACGCTGCTTTTCCATTATAGATGTGTGAGGTAGATAAGAAAGAAATCCACCAATAGGATTTCATTGTTTTCCTAGCGATGTAAAAGGGAGTAATCTTATTGGTTGAACTTCGCACCGCTCTTGTGGAAAGCAGCATAAGTCTAGCAGTTAACAGTTAGTCTGTGTCTTAAGCTGGTGCAACTCAGCCGAAACGTCTACGACGAGTTTATAAGCCTATAACATAATAGTAAATATAATAGTAGTAATAATAGTTTGTAATATTAAATACGTTATAAAAACTCTGTTTAAATGAATAGTAAAATTAAAAAGTCATTAAAGAAAAACCCTTCAAAGTTATTGTCGAATTAAGTCGGTCCAACCGACCCCTAATGTACTTTTTATAGGGCCACCGCAAGCTTGTTAAATTGACACATAGCGTGGGCGAATGTGCATGTTGTTGTGACGGTGTTGCCTTTTAATTCCGTTATCCAGGAACAGTGACATAAAACGTGCTTTTTATATGACATTTAACGTGCTCTAGTTTCTGTGACTTACTGGCCGCTGGTTAAGTGTTGACGGTTATTGCCACATCTCATAGTGTTATTAATGTAGCTGGCTTACTTAATTAAAATTTTATTATGAATTAATGAATGTATGAATGAATGAATAAACGTTTATTTGTTACACACCTATAATTATTATTATATTATAAGTAAGTCCTTTTTGTTACTTCGTATTGTTTTGTCTTAAATAAATAAAAGCACATGGGGGGGAAGTTTAGGCCAAACATAACCCATCGCGCGGGTCCAATGTGACTTGGTTTTAATAACTTTAATCTTACGACAACCAACGGTTTGATATTCCTTCCGATTACTTCCGAAGCAAGAAATAACTTTGACCCAACATTGCAAAAGTTGCTTAACTTGCAAGATCGCAATCCGATTAAGTAAGCCAAACTATTTACGATTAAAAATTGTTTCTATTTTTTTTGCGATATTAGTTACATTGCTATATGAGGTGCTTATGCGTACGATACATAAGTATCTTTTTTTAAAAGTTTTAACGACTTAATCAAGAGCGAAGCATAAAAGCCATTGTTTATTTGACAAAGACGTCACAGATTATAACATAAGCCCACAAAGTACAGACGCGACAAGGTTAGCGCACCGTTATGTGAGAGAGACATGCGACACGCGACACATCATTCTAATGAGTCAACGGACGCATTAGAACATGAGGCAAAGATACAAAATGACACACATAATAGTTATTTATATTGAATTTATATAAATAAAGGTGTAAAATTTACCAATTATAATTTAAGTAGTTGTATTGTAGGTCTGATAGTAACACATTTACGGCGTCAATATTTTGTTTCCAAGTTTTGCTCAATTTGTTGTATTTATTCTCTTTTTTCTTTTATTTACCGTCACCAAACTACATATTATCATTTTGTTATTTTGTGTACCAACATTTTTTAAACTTTAGACTTTACTTCAAAGTAGGTGCTTAATGGAATATAACTGCACATCAATGGAATGCATCGGCAAGGCCCTTTAAACGATTGGTCCCGGTTGTTGACGTAAGATAGCACCCGTTAAAACCCATCAACTCGCATTGGGCTACCACTGTGGCTAGTTACATCCCGATTTTTTCCTCATTTATTAAATTTATTTATTACTAAAGAAACAAGAAGGTATTTTAAGAATTATGCTTGAACTATATTTCATATAAACAGGCCTGCATAAGCTTAGCAGTAGGTTATCAAGCATCTCAGAGTCTGTCAAGCAGTAGGCACTAAACCATAACCGTTTCGATAATGAGTTATCTATGACCAACCACCAGTCAAGCAGTCTACTGGGGCAGTATTTTGCAACTCGTTTCGCATGCGTCGTCCTTATTCGGGCGGATGAATGCGTATGCGTACGCGCATCGTACATGTGTGTGGTAAGATCGGCATTTACAAACGGCACTGCCGTAGAATACTGAATTGCTAAAAGCCACTTTTATTGGTTATATATTAAAAAACCGTTCAAGTTTATTTATATGAGTGTTTATAGCAAACTCTTTGAAATAAACGTGTTTTGTGTCCGCCAATACGCATTCTTGGGTGCCCTTAATGGCTAATACGATATGCAGTTCCGGTTACAGGTTCTGCTGTAGTAGGATATTTTTTATTTATTAAAATAAAAAATGAATATATTTTTGTAAAATCCATTTGGCCACCAACGTTTTTGACATTCTCTCTCAAAACATAAAGATTTAGTGCACTTGGTTGCGAACGAATCGGCTTGCATTCCGTCCAGGTTTCACACTTCGTTTTCGTGACAGGCTTTGCGTGAAGTTGTTCAATGAAGATTGCAGCTGAATTGTTAAGTGCATGTACTTCTTGACTACCTCTAATTAGATTAAAATCACTACCTATTTTATAGCTGTCTCTTTGAATTCCAGTACAATGATTTATAACTATTGACTGCATGTAGTATTAAGCCATAAAAAAATATATGTAGAGCTGTCGTCATCTGTAAGGAACATCATCTACGTCCTTTATGAACGAGTTTTATCATTATTATTTCTAAGCCGAGAACTGCTTGAACTTCGTCTCACCCGGTGGTAGTAGAGGCAAGGTCATGGAAGCGCATTTAACCTGGTATCCTACTGAACACTATTGTATCTCTAAATTGTCAGGAGTTTGGTCCACAACAAAGCCACTAACTTGTTGTATAGTGTAGCCGGGCAGGGGGGACATATAACAAGCCCGGCTTTGTAGCCCTTCTGGGTTACCAGCAGCGCTATTCTCTAAGCAAAACAGCGTCGAACTCGACGTTGAAGTCGCTTATAACTTGCAAACGAATTTTAACTTACTTTTAATTAGTAATAAAGTCTACATTCGTTTGCAAGTTATGAGCGAGTTCAATGTCGAGGTCGACGCTATTTTGCTTAGAGAATAGCACTGCTGCTTTTGTTTTTATATTTATCGGGGAAGCACAGTGCCTTGATCTCACCTGATGTTAAGTGATGATAAGGCCAATGATGGAAGCGCACTTCACCCGGGAACCATCAACTATTGAGGCACGGCTATCTTATCTCTAGCTGCCGGAACACAACAATGCTACAAACATTGATATTATGGCGACATATTTAGATAAGATGGTGGTAGCTAGCCAGGTGGACAAACAAGACCTACCACCAACCAAACCGAGTACACAAACGTACCCCCCCCTGGGAATCGAAACCGGAACCTCTGGGTCTTAACCACTAGACCACAGAGGCGGTTAAAAAGTAAAGAAGTTTTATCATTAAAAATTAACTGGAATATTGTATGTTCATATTACCTAGTTATATTGGGCAAGTCGTGCCTACTGCCACAAAGTATAGGAGACTGTAGAAGGTTAGTATCACACAAACGCGGACGAGCAACGCACACATAGATAACCTCACACGGACGCGGAATCTCGCAACAGCTGCGCGCGGATTGTTCCGAGCTTTTCCGAGATCCGTGCATAATAATAAATTCGTTTATTTTCAGGCAACAATTTAAAGTTACAAACTAACAGGCCCATAGATAAATACCTTATAAACTAACTTATACATACCAATAAAAAAAATTTCTTAGTAATATACAAAAGTTAATCTATCATCATCATCATCATCATCATCATCTCAGCCAAAAGACGTCCACTGCTGGACAAAGGCCTCCCCCAAGGATCTCCACAACGACCAGTTTTGTGCTGCTCGCATTCAGCGGCTTCCCGCGACCCTCACCAGATCGTCGGTCCACCTTGTTGGAGGAAAATAAATAGTAATAATTTAGTTAATCTATGTTAGTAGGGAATTATTTCGACACTTTCGGTGCCGCTTCGATGGCGCTCAAAGGTAGTCTTCCACGAAAACGTCTGAACACCACTCCCTTCGGCCAGAAGTCTTCTCTCATGAAGGCGTCCAGCTTAGTTGATGGGACTCGCACCACAAATGCTTTGAAGCTAGTGTTGTGGTGCGACTCCAGCGGCTCCACCCTCAAAAGGATGTTGGTCTTCGTTTGTATGTAATCTGCGATCATAAGACCATCACATCCCATCCCATTTGACCGCATTCAACGCAGAGCTGCTCGAGTTGTCGGCGACGTGGTAACCTCTGGTCGGCTCAATCCACTGCCCTTCGGAAAGACGTTGCGTCTCTCTGTATATTTTATCGCCTTTATCATGGGGAGTGCTCTGAGGAATTGTTCGGTTTGATACCTGCCGCTGATTTCCTTCACCGCACTACACGCAATCGACTGTCTTTCCATCCACACCATCTTGATGGATGGCGGTCTACTACTGTGTGTTTCTCACGTAATTTTCTACCACGAACTACAGTGCTGTGGATCCAGCTCTCAGCGGCGGTATTACCGGACCGTAACGACTTAGGGATCTTCAAGAAACGAGCATATTCTTTCTCTAGAGGCCGGCAACGCATCTGCGATTCCTCTGATTTTGCGGGTGTCCATGGGCGGCGGTGATTGCTTCCCATCAGGTGACCCGCCTACTCACTTGCCTCCTTCTAACATTAAAAAAATAATAAAAAATAAGAATAAACAATTACACAGTAGAACGGAAAATTCCGCTCCGCACGGGGTCAAGGTCGCGATATGAGAGTACTTGTTAAACAGTATGTTCAGTCGGGCTGTCACGGCCGGCGTCACCGCGCGCGCGTTTGTCTGTTTGTGCGTTCCGTACTTTATATTATATTTCCGTTTTCCGTATTTTATATTTGTAGGTAAGTAAGTAATACTTACTTAAATGGCTTCATTTGGTGTGGTACTTACTATAACTTATTATTTATAAGTGTCTATGTAGGTAGGTACGTAACATAATTATTTATAATTTTGTAAATCTAGAATAAAATAAATATGTCAAAGTAAAGAAAAAGAGTGTTGCCAGTGGCCGATAATCAAAAGTAACACGAGACGGTTCAAAAAGTAACATTTTCACGAGAAAAGTAACATTAACAATTTTTTTTTAAACTTTTTATTCTATTAATATGTACCTATAACTATTATTTTTATTATTATTTATTGTCACATAAAAACAGGTTACAATAACGAAAGTCCCTGACCTCCAATGAACTTTGTTTTCAAAGTTTGTTAGCTACCTTCGCTACCTAGTAAGAAAGAGAAGAAAATGGACAAAAAGTAAATAAACAAAAGAAGATGAAACTATTTTGCGTTCCGTTTCACGATTATCATTGTATGCTGGAAAATATTTAATTATAGGTACCTATATTTTTATCAAGTTCTCAAAGTAACGTAAAAGTAACATTTTGAGTCGTGTAACATGGAAGTAACATGAGGTGGTCAAAAGTAACGTAAAATGTTACAAAAGTAACATTCTGGCAACGCTAAGAAAAACTTATGTTTTAGCGATATTATTTTTAGACGTAAGCAATATTCAACAGTAAGCAACCCTGGCAACGCGTCTGGACGACAGAGGGGCGTAACGGCGTGAAGGGGGAAGTAGGTATATAAATGGCGGCGTTTGGGACTCGGTCAACCCCGATCCGATCCGAACCCCCCGATCCGATCCGAACCCTTCGGAGACTCTGGGAGGGCACGGGGACGCGCACTTTTAAGTGTGCGATGCCGTACCCCTCTAGAAATCCTCCGAAGGTGATTCGTTTCAACACGGCTTGAGGTACCATTTACGTACCTCGCCGCCCCTAAAACAAGCCCGGTGAAGCTGAAAATGCCCCTCGGCAATCAGCAGTCTCTCTCCAAAAAAAAAAAGACTCGGTCAAAGAAGATTCCGTTCTACCACAAACTTTGTGGTTCTACTGTGTTATTGTTTATTCTTATGATCCGTGTCCGTGCAAGGGGTGTATGTGTGAGTTGCTTGCGGTATGTAATAAGCGTACCTCTGGGCCCTCTTTATTTTGTGCTGCCTTGTCATAATTGGATTAATTATGTACACCAACAATTACAGGATGGGTGCGTCTGTGGTTGGTCACGCAAACATTACTGTGGGTGCGGTGAATTGGTGAACAAACTATACAGTTAGCTATTATTAATAGCTATTTTGGGATTAATTACCTATTATGAAAATATTAAACTATTTTAATGCTCATATAAGCACTCGTATTACTAAAATTAATAAAGTAAAAAAAAATTGATGTTACATTTCAGCTTTAAAGTCTAAAAATTGACTCATTGTTGAAAAATTTCACGAGCGCGATTCGAGCCCGCACCCCATGACATGCCGGGTCAGGTGCACTGCCAACTTTTTTTAATAGAAATTGTATAAGAATGGACTAGTGTTTAGGTATATACAACTTTAAAAAAAGGTTACTAAACATGCTTAGGTCAAATAAAAAAAAATAGGTTAATAAATTTTTACTTTTTATTTACAAGTGCTAATTGCTGCACTGAAGCTAAATTAAATATTTATAAAATTTACAAAATACAGTGAAAAAATTAAACACCTACCCGACCCAGCCAGGAATCGAACCTGGGTCTTCCGCAATCCGGGCGGCTGCACTGACAAATCAAATTTGTAGTATTTCATCTGCAAAGATGAATCTGCATAGCCAACGGTTGCAATGACCGTTGGATAGATGGCGCGCTGTGCCGCTATTAGCACTCTAAAAATTACAAAAGCAGTGACAAAATTCAGCGTCTACGTCAGCCTTCCCGGTAGCATAGCGGTCAGTGCAGCCGCCCGGATTGCGGAAGACCCAGGTTCGATTCCTGGCTGGGTCGGGTAGGCGTTTAATTTTTTTACTGTATTTTGTAAATTTTATAAATATTTAAAATAGGTTAATGTTTTTTTAAATAAACCAGACGATAGGGATTAATTATTGCTGTTGTCAACATACCTATTGATTAAAACCGGATAAAGTGATCCATTTCAATGTTTAAGTATTCGCGTGAAATTTAGAAAAAATATTCTTATAAAATTCCAAGATATTTTTTTTACTAGAAAAAAGTATTGAACCGGTTATCCAAAGGTAGGTTTGATTCCCACTCGAGCTGCCTGATGCTGGTTGATTTTTTCTAGTAAAAAAATATCTTGTAACTATACATAGCATTGTAAATGCAAAAATCAAAAATAATAAAAATATTCTTTTGAAATCTTCTATATACTTAAATAAAAATGAATCGCTAAATGTGTTGCTAATCGCAAAACTCGAGAACGGCTGAACCGATTTGGCTGATTTCTTTTTTATTGTATTTGATGAAGTCTGATGAAGGTTCTTATGGAGAGAAAAAACGTAAAAAATACGAGGAAAATAGTAAAAACAATAATTTTCTTTTCCCATATCAACCACTCTGTCCCCAGCTGTCAAACATTTGACGTCAATCAAAACAAAACAAAGGCGTGTTAGGATTATCTTTGGTATGCCTTCAAGTTGATTATTGGTCAGATTTATTTATTTACGCGCCAAGAAATCAAACAAAAATCATCACATTAGATATTACTAAAGTCTTTCAATGTCATTATATTTCTATTAGACTGCGACATGCCAATAACTTTTGACAGAAAGAAATCTGTCGGGGAAGCTATTAACATAAAAAAATTAATGTAACTTTGATTTAGAGAAATAGGGCAGAACAAGGTCGGCCGGGACAGCTAGTATTTAATTAAGGGACAAATGCAAAAAAATTGTACATATAACAAATAGGAAACAAAGATGAAAATAACTTGATGTTACAAAAAAATAACAAAGAGATATACTAAGAGATGTCATTGAATCAAACTGTTTATATGTTTCTAAATATATCATGAAGTATCCTTGAAATAAACTTTATAGAAAGCTAAACATACACTAACCAATTAGTTTAATGGAATGGTTATCAAGATGAAACTAATTTTGTGTATTTTTCCCGCACAATTTAGTAAAACTCTTGTAGACCGTCTAACCAACCAGCAAAATGGCCGTCGTGCAGAACTAGCGCCACCAACAGACGTTATTTATGATTTTAGTGTTGCCAGGTAAAAACTTATTTTTCTACTAAATAACAATAATCAAAGCTGAATAACAAATATAAAAGAAATTACGGACGGCTTTAAAAATGATATTTAAAACAGTTTTTAATAGAGAGGCCTGAATTATTGTTTATATGTATGTAGTATTCTATAAATAACTAAAAATATTTAACAGTATAAAATCACTCAACTGTATTTTTTCCCCATACACAAAGCTGAACACGGACGAGAAGGACACGCGAACTTGTATGAAGAAAACTAAACGTATCCTGATGATTTGATTTTTATTTAATTGATTTATCGGAAAAATATTATTTATTTCTTTTAGTTTTTGTTATAATGTAATTTTGTAAACGTATTTAAAAAAATATATGAAAAGAAGCTAGGTATTGAACGTTTATTCTGATAGGACGTTCACGCATTCAGAAATGTACAATTTTTTGCATTTGTCCCTTAAATGTTAAAAATATAGCAGTTAAACAAGATTCGCACAGCCCTGCATCGCGACATAACGGTGGTATAATTATTGCGAACGACCCATCAACTCCGAATGCACGTTTTAAAAGTGTTTTGCACCGTGAAATCTGTGTATTTCTTGCATATTATATTATACCGTTTTATTTGCTTTATTATAACCCGCTTTGAAAATAAACACTAGTGGAATATTACTACTATACATACATATCTATACTAAAATTATAAAGAGGAAACCTTTGTATGTATGTAGGTATTAAACTCAAAAACTACTGGATTGATTTAAAAAAATCTAAAAGAGTTCCGAAGTATAAAATGTTTGTAGGTATATATTTTATGTGTTACATTCTAAGACAACATCGTACATTGCTCTGACTCCAAAGGCAGTAAGTAGCTTAAGCACTTGTGTTATGGAAATCAGGAACAACGACGGTACGGTACCACAACCACCCAGACCCGAGAAAATATAGAAAAGGTTCGTTTTTCTACGTTGACCCGCCCGGGAATCGAACCCGGGCCCTCGGAGATGGCAACGCCAGAAACCGGCGTGCGAGCCACTAGATTCCGGAGGTCGTCAAACATACATTACATACATACATTATATTCTACTATAAACATTGTATATTATGTGAACTCTTTAATTGAAGTACTTGAATTACCTACCTAATTGAGCTATTTGATACTCTTGTTTCTGTCGCGGTTAAAACATAAACCTTACAAAGGAAGCCACAACTGTTCTCTATTATTGTCTCTGGTCTTTTTGTGTCATTTGTAATAGACACCGTGACACCGACTGCGGAAGACTCGCCACTGCTCTATGGTGGTCTGGATTGGTGTGGCATTTTACACAATGCTTTTTTTTACTTTCTTTCTTTTGTAAGAGCCATTTCACATTCCGGTAAACGCCTCGGGGGACGAGGGGCAAAGCGTTCAACCCAAACCCGATCGTGGGTTCAATTTCCAGGTTAGGCGATGTGTGTTTTGATTTTTTTTATGCATTTTGCAAGTTTGTGATCCTGTTCGCCTACCCGCATTTGGCAAGCGTGGTGATTAAGCCAAATTGACTGATTTCCGTTTTTTACATATTTACGTATAATCTATATTTGTAATCTATAGTATGTTAGAGTCCTAAAACTGTTTCATAATTATCATTACTAGTGGTCGCCCAGTGGTTGAAACTCGACCGTAATTTTATTAAGGCTGCACGGATTGTATCCTAAGCAATGAAAAATTTAAAAAGATAGAATGTGAGTTTGGATTGACATTGACAGATTTTGGCCGCTTCTCTTCCATTTTTGAAATTTTTGAAAAGAGTATATCGTGTGTGTCAAATACATATGCGTGTGTGTCAAATACATGGTAGTGTGTGTAATGTTTGTTTTATTGATTTAATATATTTTTATAAAAATATTTAAAAAAAATATTAACATTGCGATAACCTTCTATAAACTATAAGTGTGCGAAATTTCATACTCCTCCGTCCGCGCAATTTTCGTAAAAAAGGGGTACAAAGTTTTTGCTTCACGTATTAATATATAGATTTCAGCCAGAAGACATCCTCTGCTGGACAAAGGACCCCAAGAAACTCCACAACGACCGGTTTTGTGCTGCTAAAAAAACTAATAATTTAATTTTAATGTGTTATTTTTTTGTGTAAGTACCTACAATAAAGTATTGTATTGTGTCCTATCTATTCTATTTTATAGTAATTATATTTTTTTTGTGAGATTTTGCTGATTGCCTCAGACGGTATTTTCAGCTTCACCGGGCTTTTTTGGGGGCGGCGAGAAACTTAAAGGGTTCCTCAAGCCGTGTGAAACGAAGCACCTTTGGAGGTTTTCTAGAGGGAACGGCATCACGCACTAGTGCGTGTCCCCGTGCTAGATTCTCCGAGGGGTTCGTATCGGATCGGGGGATTATTATGGTACTGGTATGGTATATTGGAAGAGTAGGAGCTTGTCGGAGTTACGCTCATATCATACTTGAAATTCAGCATTATGCTTCCAGACTCTATTTTTTTGTATTAGTACTGGCCACGAAATCTCCAAAGCAGGTAAAAAGTAAAATGCCGTAATGTTCACCATTTTACTTCTGTACAATGTATCGCTGAAGTTTCTCTCAATAAACCCAACTTGAGCAGGATAAAGGGCTTATTACAACAACACTCGATCTCATTATCTCTTAGGCACTCTATCGCTCGCTATTGTGGGAAATTTTATGGAACATTAAACAGTTCATATTAAAGTATAGTTCAAGCGCCTCTGTGGTCTAGTGCTTAAGACCACCGGTTTAGACCCAGAGGTCCCGGGTTTGATTCCCAGCGGGGGGTACATGTTTGTGGACTTGTTTGTCCGCCTGGCTAGCTAGCACCATCTTATATGTCGCCATAACATCAACGTTTGTAGCATTGTTGAGTTCCGGCAGCTAGAGATAAGATAGCCAGTGCCTCAGTAGTTGAGGATCCCGGGTGAAGTGCGCTTCCACTTCATCATCACTTAACATCAAGTGAGATCAAGGCACTGTGCTTACCCGTAAATATATTTAAAAAAAGCCTAGGTATATTCTGTCCCACAGCTGGGCAAAGGCCTCCATCATTGAAATCAAGTCATCGCTACAATTGATGGGTAATGGCTTAATCGCCTTGCTTGCCAAATGCGGGTTGGTGATCACAAACCCGGGCTATGCATCAAAAAATCCGGAACACACTTTGGCCGACCTGGGAATTGAACCCGGAACTTTCGAGTATCGGACCGTGCGCTTTGCTACTTAGCCACCGAGGCGTTTATGATGTATATTTTTAACCTTTAATCAAACAACGGTAGAATAGATGCCACGTCCGACATGTAGATTTGTTTGGTAAAAACAATATTACCTACCCACAATATGTGAACGCAACCAATATATATTTCTTAAATCTATAAGAACAAATTTTAATGTTAAACTTTTTAATGTTGTCAGTACTGGTAAAAAAAATCTTATTTTTTTTTACCAGAATTAGCCGAATATTCCGCTATATCGGCTCGTATTCGACTAAGGGCTAAAGTAAATACCGTTAACCTACTGTTAAGTTATAATATAATGTAGAGCTCTGTCGATATTTTGCACGCAATCATTTGAAAAAGAAATTTGCGGAGATACTCGTTTATAGCATGACTTTTTTTGACAAGTACAATTTTCAATTGTAATCTATCATCATCATCATCATCATCATCATCATCATCATCATCATCATCATCATCATCATCATCAGACTACACACGTCCACTGCTGGACATAGGCCTAGGCCATTGCAATCTATATGTAATATAAATCGTGTATGCAAAATAACAACAAAGAGAAAATATTATTGTTAATAATTAATATATTTTTATATCAAAAATTTTATGATATAATTAATTTATATGCAGCATCTAATATTAGACTCACCAATTAATCTAGCGATTTTCTTCATTTTCAGTTGTATTATTTACAGGTTTTGTGTTTTTTAAATATGTTGAAGTTTTTTTTTGTCAGTGTTCGCATTTTTTTCTTTGTTATCGAGCAGTGCCCTAATAGCACGGTCCAAACGAAATGACAGCCTACAATGTAATGATTCAGATTATCTTTTTACTGCCGCTTTGTGCGGACTCGTAATAAAATGCTAAATAAAATGGCGGGTAGGGCTGTAAATTGCTGATGCTTTCTTCTTTATTGTTGTTTTGTGAAATCCGCGGAGTAAGATAACTTCTGCACGCTATACGGGAGATTGCGGTTTAAGTAGCTTCTTATATTTACAGAATCAACTATGTATATCATCATCTCAGCCAAAAGACGTCCACTGTTGGACAAAGGCCTCCCCCAAGGATATGAGGGGTATTTGCCGTAATCGCCACGCTTGGCAGGCGGGTTGGCGATCGCAGTAAGTTGAGGGTAACCTCAGAGAGATGCTGCTGCCCATCCTCTGGAATGGTCCCTTAGTCGGCTTTTACGACACCCACGGGAAGAGATGGGGTAGTGCAATTCTTTATCCCCGGCACCACACAGGGTAACTATGTATATGAGTGCCTGTAATTTTGAGGGAAAAGATTGTAAGAGAAATATGTCCCTACTAGCGGCCGCTCGCGGTTTTACCCGCGTGGTTCCCGTTCCCGTGGGAATATCGGGATAAAAAGTATCCTATGTTTTAATCCAGGTTATAAACTAACTGTATGCCGAATTTCATTCAAATCCATCCATCCGTTGCAGCGTGCAGAAGTAACAAATATACACACATACACACAAACTTTAGCTTTATAATATTAATATATTAATATAATAATTTAAAAAATCACACTAATGACATCACTCTATGTCATTAGTGTGATTACTGTTTTTTTTATACCCCAATTGAGGAGCTCGATGGCGCAGTGGTTAACGCGTCCGGTCTGCGAACGCTGAGGTTAAGTAACTTTCGCAAAGATCGGTCATCGGATGGGTGACCAAAATTTTTTCATCTCGAGCTCCTCCGTGTTTCGGAAGGCACGTAAAGCTGTTGGTTTCTGCTGCATTAGCAACCACCAATCCGCACCGGGCCTGCGTGATGGTTTATGGCCCGTTCTCCCATCCATCAATAGGGAAGGCTTTTGCCCCAGCAGTGGGGACATACAATGAGCTGATGATGATGATGATACGGATACCGGAACTAAACCGGGTACCCGTCCCATATCTAATCTATTTCTACTTGTCTACTACTTTATTTAATATATTTAAGTTTCGCTCTTACGTTTTTAAGCTGACAATGTAAGCAATAGTTTCAGAGTGGTTTCCCATAATTCAACATCCACTTTAAAGTGAAGACGTCAAGACAATGTCGCCTGCGCATACCAGTAAGGGTCTATTCACATACCAATACGAACTAAATATTGCACATAAAGACTTTTTAATTAGTATCATAATTATTGCTTAATATTTCCAATAAAATAAATGTACATACAAGTAAGTGACTCAAAATACGTAGAGATTATTGCGTCATTGATTTTTTTAAATTTGTTTAAGTTGGTTTTATCTTGTTTCTCTAGTCAGTGTGTCAAAGTAAGTGTTGTTGCTTGGTCAGTGATTGCGATTTGTGACCTATAGGTAACACATTTCTAGTAACCTGTAGGCTTAGCCAAAGTAACATTAAGAAAACGATAGCGAAGTTCGAAAAGAATGAAATGAATGGGATTGACATAAGCCGCGCTAAATCACGTGGTCAATCTTATGTCAATCCCATACATTTTATTCTTTTCGAACTTAGCTGTCGTTTTCTTAATGTTACTTTGGCTACCGTCACTGCCCCTTTTTATTCCGAGTCGTAACAATTAAGTACTTATAGTGATTGTGATACCTGTTTTTTGGATTACATTATTAAATTTCATTAACCAATATTACAAAATCACTTTTTATAATTAAATATTAGCTACAGCGGAAAGGTGCTTGGGTTCAATTCAAGAAATCTTTGTTAATTTCCCGTCAATTCGCTGCTTTACAATTTTGTGCCGTTTTTTTAAAGAAGGTTTGGCAAATGACTCTGCTCTGCCTTGTTAAGCAGAAGTAGTGTCCTGATGCGAGGAAAGCTACGATAATTTGTTCCCCCGGTATCGATTTCCTGCGTATCGACTTCCCACCGACCGTATCGACTTCCCCCGGTATCGACTCCCGCCGTATCGACTCCTATTTTTTTTTGAGAGATATTGCTGATTGTCTCAAACGGCATTTTCAGCGTCACCGGGCTTTTTTGGGGGCGGCGAGATACGTAAAGGTACGTCACGCCGTGTGAAACGAATCACCTTCGGAGGTTTACTAGAGGGAACGGCATCACTCACTTAAAAGTGCGTGTCCCGGTGCCCTACTAGATTCTCCGAAGGGTTCGAATCGGATCGGAAATCGACTCCCGCCGTATCGACTTTCCTCGGTTTAGAGAGGATAGTTAGCTAGACAGCAGGATGGCAGAATCCTGATACTAGCCGTCCATACCTTGCCTACCCCGATTGTCCAGGGTGCCTAGAGTGAGTTTTGTTTACTATCCGTATTCATTCGATTACATTTACGAAAACGAAAATTTGTATGGCAAAATTTTAACTCGTCTCGTATGTCGCCAGGAGGCGCTGCTTCAATGCCATACTAATTTTCGTTTTCTTCCTTATTGGTAAATGAAATTCGGGCTTCTAGGCGGGAAAGTGAAGAGTCATGTCTGCGATTTTGTTTTATTTTCTAAAATTTGTGTTATGTCCAATATTAATGTGAAATAATGATGGATTATTAACCGTTAAGTGTTCGTGAGTGTGCATGACTGTTGGCAAATGAAACAAAACAGTGCAACGTCACTTTTCAAATTCTCTCAAGAAGTCCGCCCGAGGACTTAGTAAAGCCCCACATCTTTACTGAGATACTCTAGGGGTTAGGGGGTAAGTATATCATTTCTCACTTCTTATTTCTATTATCATTCATCATCATTACTGGAGGAAGAAGGAAATATTGTTTATTTATGTATTACTTGAAAGAAAAATTACTTTGACACTGGCTAAATGTGCTAATCGCACACAGCCATCAACTAAAAGAAAAAAAAATGAAATTCGCAGTTGGCACCCTGAGTGCCTAATGTGTGTTTTGTTTATTATCCCTAGTCATTTACGAAAACCAAAATTAGTATGGCATTGAAGCAGCGCCTCTTGGCGACATACGAGAAGAGTTAACATTTTGCCATACGAATTCTCGTTCGCGTGGTCGAATGGCGAATGACTCTTACCTACTAGGCACCCTGTAAGGCTTTCTTACGTAAAGCAGCGTACTACAAGTACCTACTGCTTCTATGGTCTGTGTTTTATACAAACGGACTGCGACACATAACTTGAGCATCCTTAAGCATTCGTACGAACTGTCATTGTGAATATGCCCTTATTCCGTTCGCATACGCGTTTCAACCCTTAAGTGAGCAGATAAGAGACCCATTAAGCACTGTCGCATAACTTATCCTTATATTTGCGATAAAAACTAAAGAGGCACGTTACTAACGAAGGGTTATAAATCGTTATGCGATTTCTTCGCTTGTCCGGTACAGTCGACTATAATAAAACAAAAAGTGTTTTTATAATGGGACAGCATCACACACTTTGATAAATGTGGAGCGCTATTGGTTTTACTATGCTGTCTTTTGATTGATTTTAAACTTACCACTTAGTTTTGATTTAATATCGTGTGGTTAAGCATCCTGTTTTTACCTGAAACAAAATAGAAAATTATTTTATATATTTTTTTAATACAAACTTATTTCCTACATTAAAATCAGTAAACACCGGCAAAATTAATAAGTATTATAGTTGAACATTTTATTGAAACAGAATGTTAGAACACTTAACATTGTATAATTCGTTTTCACATCTCTCTTAAAATAATCTATTTACCTTATGTAAAAACTCTTTCAGTTACTTACAGTGCTGACTATACTGTAGCTAAGTATCTTAGATTATTTGTTGTTTTTTTTAGATTTCTTGATAGTTGTAGTACGTCGCAAAGAAGCATCTATAGTACGTTCGTACGTACTACGAACGTAAGCTGACTGAATATACAAATTAATGTCTTAAACTTCTTCCTGCCCTGGTGCCAATATTACTTGGGGTTGGCGCAAAATGTCCGTATTTTCTACGTTAATTTTTGCTAAGTTTTGAAAGTAAAGGTTTTTGTTTAATTTGTTTTTTTTTTTTTTTTGTTTTGGCAAAGTATTTACTGCCGGCCGCCTGCCTGATCCCAACCTTCCTTCGGAAGTCTACTAGTGTTTTACCGCGCGGGTGACCCAGGGTGCTATTCATTACGCACGGGGTCTAAACTCCCTTAGTCGCCTTTTACGACACCCACAGGAAGAGATGGGTTGGTCCTATTCTTTGCGTCCGACACCACACGGTTAATACAAAATGTACAATTTAATATTTATATCAGTACAGCAAATTCTACCACCACCATTCACAAATACTATTAAAATTGTGCATACATATCGGCAGTTCCGCAAAATTACATTCCATAATACCTATCTGTACCTCTAGGTACGAGGTACAGTATACGAGCGAGGCACGTATTTGATTTGCATGCGTTGATTTGCGTTATGTCCCGTAGTGGTCAAAGCGCGTTATTTCTAAATAATACCTTGAATTATTGGTTCCACTGAATATCAATCATTATTCATGTTGATTCTGATAATTTGTAATTGCGAAATTTTGAGTTTCGAACAAAGGTAAACCAAAAACTACACATCCGTCTAATTATTATCCGTCTAATTAATTGGGGGTTTCATTTATACTCGTATACGAGTAGTAACTTAGCTATTAAATAAGGTAAACACTAGATAAAAACGGTTCGAAAAAGGAGTCTGTATCCTTCGCGAAAGCGTTTTTTTTTCTTATTTTGTAATGGAATGTGAGATTTTAAATTTTCTGGCAAATTTCACTTTGTATGTTTTTATGTTTTTACGAATCTTTTCCCGGTATTCAGTAGAGATAGTGAATAACATGAGATTTTGAATTAAGTTTATTTTCATCATCATCAATCAGTTTATTTTAACATTATTTCGAGGACACCCTGCTACACACTACTTTAAAGTTTATACTGACACCCCCTACCAACCTTACGGTTACAAAGTAGGTGTCAGACATCCTTACGCAAGCGCAAGGGACCATCTACGTCAGGTCATAACGCCAGATCAGAACACGCCGGTACGAATCCTTCATTCGGTACTTTTAAGACTAGTGTCTCGAGCTAGTTGCCCCGTGGACACGTATAGTCCACTACCTAATATCCAGATAGGTCTCCGGAGCTGTAAGCTCGCTCACTTCTGCAATGTCATAATAAGATCGAATTTATTGTATACAATAATACAAATCATCAAGTCAATGTTGACCGACCGCCAATAAATGTATCGATCGCTGCGAAAAAGAAAAAGTTGACGCGCGATGTTATCTGTGGTCGCCGTTTGACATTTCGGTTTGGCGCGAAATATTTTTTTTATTATCGTTCCGTGGGCGGACTTCGTGAGATGGAAAGACGATTTCGTTTGAATCCGCTGAGTAAAATCGGTGCGGCACGATTTGGACAACTTTGTTTATTTACTGCCGCCAGCGGCAGCGATTTTTTTTATCTCTTGTGATTGTGACCTTTCTTTTAAAATGCCGGTATTTTCTTTAGAGCGGCGGCCAATTTACATAGCTTTTATCATTCAGGTGACTGTCAAAAATCACATAACTTGCCGCTTGATAATTATGACGTAAGGCTTTCGATTATTTGCAGAAATTCAGATGATAGCGCAGTTTTCAGATCACAAATAGGTACTTACCTATTCGTTTGGGAATTTTTGGCAGGTAAGTGCAGTCTTATTTCTTTCAAAATTATAGGCATTTATTATTTTGGTGCTGTATGTACTATATTTCATTTCTAAAACTTATGTAAGGTCGACTATAAATGATAAATAGTGGATTCCTAATCGATAAGTTTTCGTGAACGGTAAAGGGGTGTTGTCACAGAATTACTAGACGTGTTGGCAAATTATCTATAACAGCACCACGTATAACTTTTCAAATTCTTGAGGGGATTTGAAAAGTGCATCTTGGAGAAGTCCGTAAAAGGTCTCAGTAAAGTCCTACTAATCCTAAGTCCTACTAATCTATGTCTAACATCATTTCACAGTATCATCTACGTCATACTGAACGACTAAAATAAGGGAGCTCAAAAATATTCTTGTCTCATTCTTTTTACAAAATGAAAGAATAATTTAAAATTAAATTCTAAGTTAGTTTAAATTTTAATTATGAAGTTAGTTTAATATTCCGCAGTGCCTTGAAAAGGTAAATTTGTAACAAACATAACATCATACACCCACTTTTATTATACTTATTATTACAAATGGATGGTGAATAAATGAATAGAATATTGTATAAGTAGGTACCTTATCTTTTTATAACTAGTAATTTTGTCCTTACAGTTTTATAACTAATAAGGGCAAACTACACCACTTACTGTTTTATGAGGAACTACTATTTGATCTGTGGTACGAATTTTAAGATTTGCAGATATTCAACGCAGTTGACAACTACTTAGATATACCCGGTACTACCGGGTATATCTAGTTGTCAACTGCGGGCCGGTAGCATAGGTAATGGACAGTGCAGCCGCCCGGATTGCGGAAGACCCAGTTTTGATTCCTGGCTGAGTCGGATGGGCATTTAATTTTTTTACTATATTTTATAATTATTTAATTTGATATACCTATAGTCAACATTTCGAATATTTACAGAGGCGTATTTATACTATTTATACATGTGGGTCCATCATAGTTCATACACCTGCCAGCTTACAAAAGATGTGATGAATAATTCATCACTCTTAAAAATTTTCTTCACTCGCACGCTCTTTTAAGACCTCAGCTGTTAGAAAGCAGGGTCAATAGCATCACAACATCACAAGACGACACCTGGCGTGCGATTTTTGAACTAGTAACAACAATTGTCACACTATCATTATACGAACGTAAATTTACGCGTGCTCCCACTCGTAGGTAGGTATATAAAAAAAAATATATACATATTATGTATATATATTTTTTATATTTTACGGGTAAGCACAGTGTCTTGATCTCTCCTGATGTAAAGTGATGATAAGGCTAATGATGGAAGCGCACTTCACCCGGAAACCTCAACTAGTGAGGCACTGGCTATCTTATCTCTAGCTGCCGGAACACAACAATGCTACAAACATTGATGTTATGGCGACATAATAGATAAGATGGTGGTAGCTAGCCAGGCGGACTAACAAGCCCTACCACCAACCAAACCGAGTACACAAACATGTACCCCCCGCTGGGAATCGAACCCGGGACCTCTGGGTCTAAACCGGTGGTCTTAGCCACTAGACCACAGAGGCGGTAACATTTCATTTAAAGATTACTATTTTGACACTGAAAATCCACTGGTTGTATTAAGCTAAACTTAGTATATTTTTTGTTATTTCTGTCTGTGCTGAAACTGAATGCAGAAGCGGCCGGCGGTTGTGGCGGGCGGCATTACGTTGAAATCCATAGATTTTTGTCGAATTCGGCAGCGTTAGTCAATGACAGAATTCACTTGTCGCGTCGCTGGTCGCCCAGGCCCAGACCACAGAAGAGAGATTATCCTACACCACCCAAACTAGTGAACGAGCAAGTCAACGCGCCGCTTCCGCCCCGCTTGCGCTAACGCTAGAAACTAGAATCCGTACCTAGAGCCTTTTCTATTTGTACGCAAATGTTGTCATAAGCAAGTATTGAAACAATGATTTTCTTAAATCGAAAGCCATAAGGAACTTGCGCCATTACCAGCGCACATTGTGTTCATACTTTCGCTGCGTTTGTAAAAAGATCGCGTTATGAAAGAGCTCGGAGCGAGAAGCTAATGAATGCGCAGAGCCCGGCTGAGGTAATGAATGTTTGCGAGGTTGGACCGGCCCGGTCGCAACGATGCCGTGTGTGATGGAGTTAGCGGCGCTACTTACTGACTGAAAGCGACAGTAGACAGAAATAAAGTTTAAAAAAAGTTTTTATTTCTTATTTTCGGTTAAGAGCGTTTACGCCGCACACTAGCGCCACTAATGTAAAAAAAAACATATCTAGTAACGTTACGGCCACTTTTAACTATAACGCCATATTTAACTAAACCATAACATGTCAGGTGTTTATTAGGTGACGTAAAAATGCTAAATTACTTCATCCAGATAGTTTGTTGAGCATAATTTGATTTTCTATCTCTAATTACTAGATATGTTTTTTTTTCATTGGCGGCGCTAGTGTGCGGCGTAAACGCTCGACTTGAAGCTTGAAGCCGCAACCTTTGACTCGGCTTGTGAGTAAAGCTTTTAAATCTCATTAAATTCAATTTAGTAAACGTTTTTTTAATTATGCTAATCTCTGTAGGTATATTTCTCAACAATAAAAAGTTTCAACAACATTGATTTTCAGTTAAAGAAATTGGATCTTCTATTGTTAATTGTCATATTGTTATTTTGAAGTTTGTAAAGAACATAGAAATGTGTAACGGCTCTCACTTAAATCAGCCGCACACCACACAGGCATGGTAAGCTCACTCTATGAAGTTCAGATATATTGTGTGATGTAGGACTTTTTTATACAGTCTGTCTATAATCTTGAGTAGGTACTTGTGATCGCTTCTGAATGTCAGTGGGTACGTGCGGATTATCACAAATGTTGAGGACGCCGAGTTTAGTTAGTTAGGACCTACGTAGTATAAGAATATTTGATTATTTTGTTATTATTTTGTATGTAAAACTCAATGTAGAAATAAGCAATAAGAATAAGTTAGGTTTGATCTTGTCAAAACACGTCTAAACATGAATTAGCCAATCACGTTAAAGTCCACTTATTTGTTTGTCTAGTTAGTATGGGATTTTGTAACGGTCGCAAATTCAACTATGTCAACGCGTCGCTAGTTGCCATACGTCCAAAACGGACATAAGTAGCGCAGTTTTGTATGAGAATCATGTTCAACGTTCAGTATTCAATTGTAACCTGGGAAATAAAGAAGATACTAAATACATCGAAGAGGAGTTTTTAATTCAACAAAAATACAGTCCACCACATTATGGTCCTTCGATAAGCCGGATTACACATTATGGTCCATCGAGAAGCCGGATTTCAAGAAATATTTTGAAGAAAGAAAATATTCAAAAGAAAATATTAATTCCTTCGTCGTCTACGGTACTGAATATTTTATCAACGTTTGGAGCTGCTATCAAGACGTCTAGCTACAATCTTCGTTGCCATTAGCCGATCGCAATGGTTGTCACAAGAAGTCAAGGTGATATAGCGGAGCTGGAAGAGCAAAGGCGTCAAGAGATGTAACGCGTTGAAATTGAGCGAATACGGCGACTCTCACTGGAAGCACCTACTTCACCTGCGTCGAGACATGTAGACCAGGGGCAAAGCAAGGCGAATCCAGGGGGCACCATGGTTCATAAGGCTGGCCCCAGTATGGAAGAAAAGGAACGGCGTCGCGTCCCGTCACCGACGCGTTCTGTGCGCTCGCATCGATCTACGGCGAGCGCTTCTACGAGAATGCGACTGGCGGAATTAGAAGCCGCTGAGAAGCTAGCGTCTATAAGAAGAAAGGAATTGGAACTGGAAGCCGATTTAATAAAGAAGAGGTTTGCCGCCGAAGTGTCGGCCATTCAAGAGGATGACGATAGCGTCCACGATGAACCGGTTCGACGCGTCTCAAAGGAGGAAGAGCGCCAGCGAGTTGATGAATGGCTACAAGTGCAAGGCAACCAAAAAGAAGATGTTCGACAACTACGCTTCGAAACGCCTAGAGAAACAACATCACATACCCCATCACGAACAAGGAGCGGGATCGACCGACTGGCAGAAACTTTAGAGAAGATGGTGCGGCCTAGAACACGAAGTATGGACCTACCTATTTTCTCCGGGGCTATCAACGAGTGACAGCACAAGAATGTACAACATATCCGACGCTGAGAACGTACAACGGTTGAGAAGCTGCCTTAAGGGAGAAGCTAGAGACGTCGTGTCAGCACTGCTACATACGGCCACCAATCCGAACGTCATTATGAGAACATTAGAACAATGCTTCGGACGACCTGAAGTTATCATCGATCGAGCCATGGAAGAGTTAAGGAAGACGCCGAAACCATCATCATCAGCCACTGACCTCAATCAGTTCGCCGTGTGGTTACAAAACACCATCTGCGTATTGAAGACAATCGATCGTCGGGGGTACTTCTACAATCCTCTACTGGCAAGAGAGGTGCTGGATAAGCTGAGCCCGCACATCAGATCACGTTGGTGTGACTACGCTTACGAAAATGAAGGGACGGCGGAACCAGAGATCGTGATGCTTTCGCGATTCTTAATGCAAGAGGCGGACCGAGCGTTGCGATACACATACGCTCCTCCATCAACGAATGCAACGAACACAAGAAGAGAAGTTCGACCTGCTGCAGCAATTGCGATGCCAAGGAAGAAGGCTAACAACGTGTACAACGTGGAAGAAGTGCAAGATTCATGCCTGAGCTGCGGTCAAGCGCACATACTACATCAATGCCCGAAGTATAAAGAAATGACGACTGAACAGCGATGGGACTTTTTGAAAGAAAAGCAAGTATGTTTCAAGTGCGCTCATCACAAGCACCGGCGGAGCAGCTGTCGCGCCAAGCCATGCGGCGTGAGACAATGCAAACGTCCACACCATTCGTCGCTTCATTATGAAAAAGAAGAGAAGCCCGCAACCGCAACACAAGAACAAGCAACAACGAGCAACGAGGCCGTGTTGTCGGTAGCTACCACCAAAGCTGCCGGACCACGTGCCGTTCTTCTGAAGATGTGCCCTGTTGTCATCGGTGGACCACGGGGGGAGGTGAACACTTTCGCGCTGCTGGATGAAGGGGCTACAATCACTCTAATCGACGAGGATCTGGCCAAACAAGTCGGTGCGGAAGGACCTGCACATCCGCTACATCTCCACGGTGTCAATATGAGGCAAATACAGAACAACAGCAAGCTCGTCACCGTGCAAGTTCGCGGCAAGCAGGAAGATCACGCATACCAATTGAAAGCGAGAACAATGAAGAATTTAAAGTTGCATCAACAATCAATTCCAGAAGAATTATTGCAACATAAGCACCTTCAAGATCTGAAGCAAGAAGAAATATGTTACGAGAGAGCGCGTCCAGGCCTTTTGGTGGGAACCGATCACTGGGAAAGTATTGTCTCCAGGGAACTGAGAATCGGTGGCCCCAACGAACCGGCTGCCTCAAAGACGCAACTCGGCTGGGTGGTGCACGGAACCGTACCACGCAACATGATTATGAAGAATGAGAACGTGCTTCATCTCTACGAGCCCGATCGGCACAGCGATACAAGAGAGCGGCACGACAAGCAGCTTCATGACCTAGTGGAGTTTCACTTCAAGATAGAAGCGCTGGGCGTCGCACGGGAACCACGAATCAGTGAGGCCGACCAGCGCGCAATGAAGATAGTACAGAACACAATTAAGAAAATTGATGACGGCTACGAAGTTGGCTTACCATGGCGACAAGACAAGGTCACCACGCCACCAAGCTACCACGCGGCACTACGAAGATTACAGAACATTGAGAAGAAGATGGACGCCTCGCCAGCATTCGCTGTCGAATACACTGCCCAGATAGAAAATCTTCTTAAGAAGGGGTACGCGGAGCCATGCGACAGATCGGAGATGAACAGCGCCCACTGCTGGTTTCTACCACACTTCGCCGTACACAACCCTAACAAGCCAGGCAAACAACGGTTAGTGTTTGACGCGGCGGCACGATGTAACGGCGTGAGCCTCAATGACCTGCTGCTGGAAGGCCCTGATCTGCTGCTATCGCTGCCCGGAATACTATTTCGCTTCCGGGAGAAAGCCATCGCCGTCACAGCAGATATTCAAGAAATGTTCCTACGGGTCAAGATACATGTTGAAGATCAACCGGCCCAACAATTCTTATGGCGAGGGGGAGATCGCACAAGTCCACCTCGACATTACAAGATGACCAGTATGATATTCGGCGCAGCAAGCTCTCCATTTATGGCGCACTTCGTTCGCAACCACAACGCAGAGCTACACGCCGAAGAGTATCCACGGGCATTAGAAGCAATAACGAAAAATCACTACATGGACGATTTCGTTGCCAGCTATGAAACAAAGCAAGAAGCTCGGGCTGCAATAAATGAAACAAGGAAGGTTCATGCAGCGGCGGGATTCACTTTGAGACAATGGAGCGCAAGTGACACAGAAGCATTGCGCGACGTGCCCACGGAGCTATACGCCACCTCACCTATGCGACTGGGGGGAGATCAGCAAGAAAGTAAGATCCTCGGTCTGATGTGGAACGCTGAAAAAGACGAACTGGGATTCAACACTTCAATGAACAGAGTTCCAGTGGAAGTTCGAAGTCGGCAGCGTGCACCAACGAAGAGAGAAGCTCTCAGCGCGGTCATGTCTATATACGATCCGCTGGGCCTACTGAGGCACTTCACCATCAGAGCGAAGATAATTTTGCAAAGTCTATGGCGACTGAAGACATCGTGGGACGAACCTGTACCGGCAGAAGCACAAGAGCTATTCACGGCGTGGTTATCGCAGCTCGAAGAAATTGCAAGCCTGCGAAATCCAAGATGCTACTCGCCGGGAACCTACGAACAAATGGAGCTACACGTACTATGCGACGCGAGCTAACAAGCCTACGCAACCGTGGCTTATTGGAGAATCATCTACAGCAACGGCGACGTTAAAGTCGTGCTAGTGGCCGCCAAAACTAAAGTGGCGCCACAACGCACACAAACAATACCACGGTTGGAGCTACAAGCAGCAATCATTGAAGCGCGACTTGCTGATCAAATCAAGAAGGAACACAGAAGTACAATAACAAGAACCGTGTACTGGACTGACTCCACTACAGTAGTTCATTGGGTGCGCAACGACGCTCGACGCTACACACCATTCGTGGCGCATCGACTCGACGAACTGGCGGAACTCACCCATAAAGAAGAATGGCGATGGCTACCAACAACAGAAAACGTAGCGGACGACGCCACGAGAATGACCAGCGATCGTATAAGTACGAGCGATCGATGGTTTCAGGGACCTCGCTTCCTATATCAACGTGAAGACGAATGGCCCCTCGAACGCATAGACGACAACCAAGATGAAGAGCAAGAAGTTCTACACACAACAGAAGTGGAACCAAGACGGGATAGCTGGATACCGGACCCGACTCGCTTCTCTAAATATGAAACGTTAGTACGAGCGACTGCGCGAGTGTTGGCATTTATTGACATATGTCGACACAGGGCCACCGGATTGGAATACCGGCATATAGAACGAGCGGAACAAGAGCTCATCAAGCAAGCACAAGAAGATAGCTTCCCTAATGAGATGAAGAAGATGAAGACTGCTCAACCAATCACTAGAGGAAGTCGCCTCTTTCAGCTCGACCCGGTGTTAGAAGATGGCATCTTAAGAGTACGCGGCCGCATTCAAGCTGCTACCGCGCCTGACAACATGAAGAGGCCAATCATTATGGACGGACGGCACCGCATCACAAGACTGATCGTTCTGAAAGAACACTGCTGCGCGGGTCACGCAAACAGAGAACGCGTAACTAACGACCTGCGACAACGCTACTGGATAATACATTTGAGACCCACAGTACGCGCTATAGAAAAGGAATGCGCACTCTGTCGGGTACGAAAAGCAAGACCGAGAGCACCGGCCACTGGAGATTTGCCGCGCGCCCGCCTTGACCCTTTCCATCGCCCGTTCACTAACTGCGGGGTGGATTACTTTGGGCCAATGATGGTGAAGATCGGACGCCGGCGAGAGAAAAGATGGGCGCACTGTTCACGTGCCTCACGTCACGCGCCGTGCACATCGAGCTCGTCTCATCACTCACCACAGACTCTGCAGTGATGGCACTACGACGGATGGCGGCAAGAAGAGGATGGCCAAAGCTTATGTACTCCGACAACGCTACGAACTTTCGCGGAGCCGATCAATAGCTACGAGCAGCGTACACCGAGTGGGCACCCATATTAAAAGAAGAGGGGTACCTACACCGCATGGAGTGGCGTTACATAGCGCCCGGAGCGCCAAATCAAGGCGGCGCCTGGGAGAGGTTGGTGCGATCAGTAAAAGTCGCACTCACCGCTACGCTGCGAGAAAAGGCACCCGCCGAAGAGGTTCTGAGAACGCTATTGACCGAAGCAGAGTTCTCAATCAACGCCCGACCGCTGACCCACGTCAGTGTGAGTGCCCACGATCCAGAGGCGCTCACCCCCAACCATTTTCTGTTGGGATCATCAAATGGACTGCCTACGACGGGACCCTGTGACGAAGCGGACCGAAGACTATGGAGAACCAGCCAAGCGTTAGCCGACCACTTTTGGCGACGCTGGCTACGCGAGTATCTGCCCTCACTGATACCGCGAGGCGAGCCACGAGACAGCGGACGGTGACCCATACAAGTTGGCGACGTCGTAATAGTGGCCGATAACACGCTACCACGAAACGTATGGCCTATGGGCATCGTGGAAGGCACCTACCCAGGACCAGACGGCGGCATCCGGATAGCAGATGTGAAGACAAAGACAGGAGTCTTCAAGAGCCCCGTTAGCAAACTCGTCGTGCTCCCGGTAGAAGAGGCTTCGCGAGCTGCGCCGGGGGGAGGATGTTGACGACGCCGAGTTTAGTTAGTTAGGACCTACGTAGTATAAGAATATTTGATTATTTTGTTATTATTTTGTATGTAAAACTCAATGTAAAAATAAGCAATAAGAATAAGTTAGGTTTGATCTTGTCAAAATACGTCTAAACATGAATTAGCCAATCACGTTAAAGTCCACTTATTTGTTTGTCTAGTTAGTATGGGATTTTGTAACGGTCGCAAATTCAACTATGTCAACGCGTCGCTAGTTGCCATACGTCCAAAACGGACATAAGTAGCGCAGTTTTGTATGAGAATCATGTTCAACGTTCAGTATTCAATTGTAACCTGGGAAATAAAGAAGATACTAAATACATCGAAGAGGAGTTTTTAATTCAACAAAAATACAGTCCACCACAACAAAATAGAGTCTGCAAAAGGCAAGCCTTATATAAACGCACACATAGACAACCTCGTACAGACACGGAATCTCGGAACAGCTGCTCTCAGACTGGTTTGAGATTGTGATTCAGTGTCCATGAGAGTGCGCGCGTTGCTCGAGTACGGTATAAATAAATAAAATAAATAACTAGACAACGAATAAACATACTTCATATACTTAAATACATACTTATTTATTATACATAGGAAATTTCTAAATTGATCCGACCGGTGATCGAACCCGGGACCTCAGAGATGGCGACACCATGAAAACCGGTGTGCTAGCCACTCGACCAAGGAGGCCGTCAAATTGTATGTATTAAGCTTTCTGCAGTCTCCTTTCTTTGTGGCATCAACATGTGCCCCATCTAGTCAGTGTTTGCGCATCTTCGTCCACGCACTACGCCCGAAGGAGGTCCTTAGACACGCACGTAATGTTTGCGGAGCCTCGCACCGCCCGCCGGTGTAGATTACAAAACAGCAGTTACGCGTCTGTGAACACTATTCTTTATCGTTAAGGGCCAACGCGTATGTGCTCTTGTTGTGTTGGTTAAACGTGAAAATGAACTATGTGATACTAAAAATACGAACTGTTTTTGTTTGTTAGAGGGTCGTAGTCTCTTCAAGCAAGAGTGGGTCTATACTTAAATGTAGTATTATAGTCTTTGGCACCTGACTACCTGTACGACTGTCATCATTATGTTCTTTATTATATGCGTATATATCATAAGGAAGTCCAGCTCTATATACTCTTTCACGTTAAAACTACTGAATGGATTTGGATTAAATTCGGCATACAGATAGTTTATAGCCTGGATTAACACATAGGATACTTCTTATCCCGATACTCTCACGGGAACGGGAACCACGCGGGTGAAACCGCGAGCGGCCGCTAGTAATATGTACAACTTAATAGGTACTTTGTTCAATGCAGGTTAAACTATGATCGAATACCATCTTATGAGAACGACCATTCGAAGCTCGAAACATATTTTGATTTCGGTCAATGATAACCGCCTCTGTGGTCTAGTGGTTAAGACCACCAGTTTAGACCCTGAGGTCCCTCGTTCGATTCCCAGCGGAGAGTATAAGTTTGTGTACTCGGTTTGGTTGCTGGTAGGGCTTGGTTGTCTGCTTGGCTATCTACCATTAACTTTTCTAAATATGTTGCCATAACATTATTATTTGTAGCATTTTTATGTTCCGGCACCTTGAGATAAGATAGCCAGTGCCTCAGTAGTTGAGGGTTCTGGGTGAAGTGCTTCCACCACGCCTTATCATCACTTAACATCAGGTGAGATTAATGCCAAGTGCGGGTAAGCACTACTACAGTAAGATATATTTTTAAAAAACCCATCCGCTAATGCACCATTGCGAAAGTATGTTTAACTTTCACGATCGCAACCCGAGCGCTAGCTGCTGAAACAACAGTTAGTATTCATATTGACGACCTCCTTGGTCGAGTGGTTTGTACACCGGTTTTCATGGTGTCGCCATCTCTGAAGTCCCGGGTTCGATCCCCAGTCGGGTCAATTTAGAAATTATTGTTGTTCTAAATTGTCTCGGGTCTGGGTGTTTTCTATGTATAATAAGTATGTATTTAAGTATTTTAAGTATGTTTATCCGTTGTCTAGTAACCATTTAACGAGTTTCATAACGAAGCTTCTCTTGGACTAGATAATTGGTGTAGGAAAGTTTATATATTATTTATTATTATATAAGCGTACGTGTGGAACAACTTAGCTTTCACATTGATAGCAGGGCAAAAGTTCTTAGTTCACCGAATGTCATTCGCCATACCTCAGCGGAATCATTAGCCTATAAAAGCTGTAATAATAGTAATTGATGACGCGTCACGCGCGCGCTTTGCCCCGACTCTGAGCCTGCGTATGCGCATACATAATGTGCAAAACTAACGTGGCACAGGTCGCGGGCGCATTGTCTATTACAAACTCTTCTGCGACGGAAATAGTTGTAACATTTCCTATAACTCTAATAACTGTAAAGTAAGGGTTGATGTGGTATGTTATGTATTTAAAAAAAAACACATGTTGAAAAAAAATCCAAGAGCAGGATTTGAACCTGCACCCTTCTGACATACCGGGTCAGGTGCTCTCCCAATTGAGCTATCGTGGTTTAACCAGCCCGCCGAAATTATACACCTGAAACACTGAGAGCACCTGACCCGGTATGTCAGAAGGGTGCAGGTTCAAATCCTGCTCGTGGAAATTTTTTCAACATTTGTGTTTTTGTAATTTGTTCGCAACAAAATTTGCGTTAGAAATTATATAAACCAAACAAAAACATTTTATGTCATGTATTTTTAATGGGAGGCACCTTTATCCAGCATTATTCTAGTGGCTAATGAAGATATAAGATTATTATAAACACCTTGCAAAGGATTTATAAATTACAAAACAATAAAAATAAAGGAGGAGGGGGAGGGTATCCCCAGTTGATAATGAATATAAAACCCTGCGTAGCTTGACAATGCAGCAGCAAACGCGTTCGGTTTACGATTGTTGAAGTTAAGTTACGGTCGCTAAGACCGGTCATCGGATGGGTGACCAATTTATTATCTCGTGCTCCTCCGTACTTCCAAAGGCACGCAAAGTCGTTGGTGCTGTTCCGTCTGCATTAGCAACAGTAGATAGATCAAGCAATTTTTACGACCTGTCAAGTGCAACATACCCCTTCAAGATGCAGGCGTGTCCAAACTGGACTGCGACTGTGAGCTCTCTTACATCAGGCAAACAAAGAGAAGTGTAGGAACCCGCTTTAAAGAGCATATAGCCGACGTCAAGCATAGGCGCGATAATAAGTCTGTAATATGCGAACATTCCCTAGAGGGGCCCAACCATTACATCAGGTTTGATAAACCACAAATACTCGCTAGAGAACAACGATTCATCCCTAGGATGATACGCGAGGCTATTGAAATTAAAAAACATCTTAATTTCAATAGAGAAGATGGTTGGAATCTACCACCAGCCTGGGATCCCATCATACAAAATATTAAATCCCAGCCCCAACACCATACTGCCAGACCAAAAGATACTGTAAGCTCTTTCTGCGTAAAACGGAACGCACCTGATTAAATTTAAATGAGGGTATACAAGCTACCAACTAATTATGAGACAACCAACACCTCAGTCTCCCTGTGACCACGGACCCTGCAAAGGGTTCGAAACGTCAGGATAAACATTAAATAAGTAATGTGTGAAATAAACGAGAGTAGATCCGTAAGAGTTGTTTCATTTCAACAGTAGGTAGGTAGTTAACAATCACCAATCCGCACCGGGTAGGGTTCATACACACTTTGTTCTTTTTAATAAAAATAAAGTACGGAAATACTGTATTTCCGAATAATGCGTGCGTTTGAACGGAATATTCCTGTTGACTTAATTTCTGAACTACTGAACGATACTCAGACTCAGGTGAAGTAAAACGAAACGCAACACTTAAATAAATAAATTTGTAAAATTCTTTATTTTTTCTTCAAATCCTTTTTTTTATACTAGTTAGTGATAGATTTACTTTAATTTCCTGAAAAATTGTTGGCAACCCTAGCACCGAGCCCGCGTGGTCCACTTCAGTGTTTCTTTCCGCAGAAAAGGCTAGTACGCCAACAGTGGGGACAAAATAAGCTAGAGATGACGCCGAACCCGTTACTAAGCCACCCATACCGCTCATAATCAAAATAACCCGCTGCTTTGCCACCCGTACAGTTCATTACTGTAGATTAACCCATTATAAATGCATGAATCCGTTATTTATCGTATTTTTGTAACAATTACACCTCTCTTCCGCACCTGTCTGGTTTTTGCGGCCCGTTGTCCGTATCGCGAGATCGGCCCGTTACGTTACACACAAAAAGTTATCGATTGATGTTGTGTGCACATTACTGCCGCACAATTTATGAACGCGATACGTACCACTTACTTGTGTTTATGATTGTGATATTTGAGGTGCTGACATTACGATCTATTTTCTCGAAACTGTTTACATGTTCTTTACTGCGTTCTTAAATTGCGCGGCAGAATAGAGAGACTGCAGGTTAGCTTCATACGTAACGCGCTCGAACAACGCACACATACGAGGAAGATGACGTCATAAACGATAGCGATAGCCAAAGCGATCGAGTTAGACGGTAGAGCCCGAGGTGCACAAATTAAGGAGTCTGCAACAAAGTAAGGTAAGCCTTCTAGTGTTTTGTAATCGGGTTTGGGTAACCTACCGATTTTATTCTAACACCGCACAAGATTATATTGGAGCCCACTATCCACATACCTAATATTGTAAAATGAGTTAGTTTTTAATGTGTAACATCTAACCGCTCGCTTTCTAGCATTTGTGGGAGTGATTTCGTGAAATGGGACGGAAGTTTGTGTAACAGTGTTACAGGAAGTCGGGGAAGAGCGCAAGCACGCGCCATTTTGTGAATTTAAAATCGATAATATGAACATCATGGCATTATTATCATAATGTGACATATTGTGCCATTTGACTATCAAAGTTCATTTTGATATGTCAAATGTCTTTTTAATGAGTATTTACTGCATTTATTTTATAGTTATAAAATTATGTAATACCTGACCCATTTTTTTAGAATATATAATGTTAAAATTGCTTATTACTAAGGTGAGATGTCAAATGTTACACATCATATGCGACTCCTGTAAGGCTCGCTCGTTTTTTTTTTTAAATTTACTTGTGTACAATGTTTTTTTTTGACCATGTTGTCCATCATGTTCATGCAAGCGGAGCTCTAGCAAAACTTCCTTGTTTCATACATATTTCTTAGGTGAATTAATTATAACCTAACCTCTGTCCTATTTCACCAACTTAGGGAACATTAAAATATTAAGATACATAAAATGTCGAAGGGCTTAAATGACAAATGGGCGAAGTGTCCTTGCCCCTTGACATTTTAAGTATCGACATAGTTATATGTCAACAGAAAACCATCGGACCCCAACTATACGCCAAGCCGCCGCCCGCCGGCCGCCGTTAAGCATGCGTCCGCGCACGAGCCGTGCAGCTGCCGATATCGAACCGTTTTTTGTTCGATATTCAAAAGCGCAAACAGATACAGTCAGTTGCGTCGTAATTGTAGGCGGAGGCAGACATGTCACACACCTGTTGCCGTAGTTTATTTATTGCTTTACAAGTTAAAAGGATAAAAAATACTAACTACCAGGCTTTTTCCCTTATTTAAACAGCGAATAATGCTTTTGAAATATTTTGTTGTTTTTACTTTATATTCTTAACAACGAATACAAAGTTGAAGCCCGTATTATTGTTTTTTTTTCTTTTAGGAAATACTTTACTGTTGTATTGTGTATCCAGTGAACCCATTATACAGTGTCCAACTGTCAAATGAGATCTACATCATCAGTTAGAGATAAAAGTCAAGCGAAGGTTTAATCGATAGAATTTAGCGGTTTTTTAAGAACATCAAATCTATACCAAAATCTTGTTGATTTTTGTATCACTGCTGCTAGAGACGTGGACTAACATTTCTAGTATTTTTAGACGGACATTGGTATAATCGATATGTTTTGGAATTGTAGTTGTTTATATATATATACAGTCTAATGTTGCCATAACTTCCATGTTTTTAGCATTGCTGTGTTCTGGCAGCTAGTATATAAGAGAGCCAGTGCCTCAGTAATTGAGGATTCCGGATGAAGTGCGCTTCATATCTTATCTTACCTTATCACCACTTAACATCAGCTGAGATGAAGGCCACTTGGCCTTGGCAAGTGCTAACCCGAGGGGTATAAAAACCATCCCTTTTCTACGTTAAAAGTAAGTGGAAGTTTTTACAGGACCAGTGGATCCCTAAAAACGGATTCAGAGTAGTGACACCGGTTCTTTGATGTATGTAGCTCCGTCCAAGACTGGCTCTCGCAGACAGACAGACGAGACGCACCTGCAATCCACTTCCTGTATACATATTCTGTAGTTTTTATTCGAGAGGCATTTCCTGCAGAATTTATAATCGAACCTCTTTGTTTTGTAACGACGTTTTTGTGCGAAGAAACAGTTTACATGTTAAGCAATACATCATTGAAAGGGGACTTTGTTGATAAAATAACTGGTTTTAAGACATTGCTTTTTCGATGTTAATTTATAGAGATTCTGTTTGTGGTCCGCTCGCTATGTTCATGAAGCATTTTAAACTCTAATTCCGTAATATAATATAAATGCAACTTTGTAATTTTTTGTAACATTTTACAATATACAGTTTTCATATCCTACTAATATTATAAACGCGATAGTTAGTAAGTATGGATGGATGTTTGTTACTCTTTCACGTAAAAGCTACTGAATGGATTTGGATGAAATTCGGCATACAGATAGTTTATAACCTGGATTACCACATATGACAGTTTTTATCACGATATTCCCACGGGAACGGGAACCACGCGGGTGAAACCGCGAGCGGCCGCTAGTATTTTAAATACGACTAAAAATTATCCTTGTAAATCATGTCATCACTGTTGCAAATTTGTGGTAGCAGTAATGAGGTGTCATATCAGTCAGTGCGTTCGGAAAATTGCATTGATTATCCGAACGATAGTATCAATTGATGCTTACTTAATGATGTCAGTTTTCGATATTATAATAATACCTACGGTGTAGTATTTTAATGAGGACCGAACGCCTTTATAAATTAGGGGTTTGCAAAAAAAATTTTGTTGTCAGTAATGGATTAAGGACGTTTTTGCACTGAAACGTGATTTTCTCGTTAAAGGGATAATTGAGTTGCAACTTTGTATGATCGATAATAAATGACGGAGATCGAAAAGCACCTGATTTTTGGAACCAAAAATAAATGATTTAGGTACCTATATTAATATAGTAACAGTTGTCAGAAACGTTTAACTGAAATAAATTACCAAAATGAAGACATGATTGTTAAATGAGGTGCGCCAATGCAACTTTGTAGTTAACAGTGTGTAGGTTTAGGTTTAAAGAGTTTATTCTCAAAAAAGACAAATGCCATTTACATGAGAACAAAAATAACATAAACAAAAAGAATAATCCTAATAGTCATCATCATCATCATCATCATCATCATCATCATCATCTCAGCCAAAAGACGTCCACTGCTGGACAAAGGCCTCCCCCAAGGATCTCCACAACGACCGGTTTTGATCACCGAAAACTCATTTGACAACTTAGTAAATAATTAGTAATAAGTGGGTACGTTTGAACCAATAAATTTAAGTCTTAAATAGTGCATAGTTTTCAATAACATATTTGGATAGTTTTCACTTAAAACTGAACAAATATGTTATATTTATAATTATACAGTTTTGTAGGTATATATGTAAACGGTAGCCTTTTGATAACCATGCATACTTAACTGACAAACTAATCTGCAATCTTCCCCATAAATGCCTTTAGCTACTTGTATTTATGTGACAACTAAAAGTGTACGAACATACTAATTAGAACGTAGGAGATACCCTGTAATCAGTCCAGCATCAGCACTTGATCGCAATAACTTTCAAAATCAAATGTCGACAATTCATGATTATCAAGATTTTGGAACGGAACTATCAACATTTTTAGGTCACTATTTCCACTATTGTTTGTTCAACTTTCATCCACTGAAAGATGTCAATGTCAATGAATTCGTGATGATGGCTTTCCTTCGATCCGTTATTAGGAACTAGATTCAATTCAATTTCTTGAAAGATGGCTCTCGCTACGATTTAGCCAGTGTCTAGTTCTAGGGAAGGTTATTAGTGTTTTGACATTGTCCGTGACTGCTTATAACTTTAATAGGCGTTGTGCTTGTACAAGAGATAAAATGTCTAACACTGAGACCCAATTTTGAGGATACAGGTCGCTACTGATTGGTTCTGTTGAGATACCTGAAAAACTTTTGTAGCCTATAACGCCTTATAACTAAGTAAATAACTTTAAATTAATAAAAATTTAATTCTTGGGTGAGGCAGTGAATTTGAAATCGATGCATAGCCTAGTTATTATCAACCAATCCGCATTTGGCAAACGTTTTAATTTTGCCGTTATTCACCAACTGTAGCGATTATTGGATTTCAATGATTTGCCATTGTTATCGTCCAGCAGTTGTTACAATCTATGACTATATTACTTTACCCATTTCTTTTATTATTGTTCAAAATTGTTCAGTATACAATATACAACCACAGTTCAAAGATACTCTCATTCTCATTGCTGACAGTCTGACATTCCATGAATGCTTAATTGCCAAGTATTGTTGTTTCCCACGGCGGCGCGGCGTGTCTCGCTATTGGACAACCGAAGTCTGTCCGATTGTCATTGTCATACTGTTTTTATGCATATTATATTCGTAGTAACTTTGAGTGCAACGAACTGTGCTGCATTCACGGGTAAGGTCAAGGGTTTGATTACTGTTCTCGAATTTCTTTTCTTTTAAAATAGAGATAGTGTAAAACACACACTATGCCAAAGGTACGCGACCGAATCCGCGAATTCCGCAGCTGATTTTACGTTCCGACGTATTCGGCCGATATGACACACCATAAGTGCCGAACTTACGCCCCGCCCCCGGATCTTCGTAGGCAATCGAAACGAACTTCGGTCGCGTATAATGTGTGCTCTATAGAATAAGTTGCCGCTGAACTTACGCCCGACCGAAGTTAGGCTGTACGCTATAACGCAACGTAATTTCGGTATTATGTGTCGTCAGTAATTCAAATTGCATTGCAGGCGTAGTCATGCCGAACTTCAGTCACGTAATTTCGGCATAGTATGTTCCTACACATAGGGTAAGGTATATATTTGGTTTGCGCAAATATGACCACGTCTCCGAATTTCGCACTAAGCTCAAGTGGTTGCCAATTCGTCTTCGCCGGAATGCTCATATTGTTTGCTCATTTTACAATATGTTATTTAACCCTACCACCCCTTTTTATCTTAAAAATCGTTTCCAATTTTTGCACGACTCCCATTCCCGCTTCTTGAGATCATTGGAGAACTTGAGTTTGCAGGTTCCACTGCATTCAACAAGATTCTATGACAAATCTTTTACAGTCCATGCTGCTCGCTTGTGGAATCTTTGCCTGTGTCTGTAAGACGTGCGAAGTCTCTGCAAAGTTTTAAGAAACTCGTCAAAGATCACTCACTATCTGTTATTGTAATTCTAGTAGCTGCTAGTCCACTATTTATTTTGTTCATAAATGGTATGTATATTTATGTTCGACATGTTTATATGTATGTGTATTTATGATTATGTAATACATTATTACTGTACACTTTTTTCTCAACGCCTTCATCTTATTTATTATTAATCCTCTCCATCCCTAGGTTGCCTGGAAGATATCGCTTTTAGTGATAAGTCCGCCCTTTGTACGACTCCAATTTTATTATATATACCAAAAATGTATCATCTCGACCTCCTCCATGCTTCAGAAGGCACGTAAAGCCGTTGGTCCCGGCTGCATTAGCAGTCGTTAACAACCAACAATCCGCACTGGGCCCGCGTGGTGGTTTACGGCCCGTTCTCCCTATCCATCCATAGGAGAGGCTCGTGCTCCAGCAGTGGGGACATAAAATGAGCTGATGATGATGATGATGACTAAAATCAGTTACTGACCCCTAGTTTTAATGATTAAAGGAAAAATATGTCGGTCAACCCTATTCTTGGCATAGTAGATTATTTGAGACACTAATAAACTTACAAAAAATTTCGAGTAGTGAAAAAAGAACACAATTATAAACAAAAAATATTTTTAATTCCACAAAAAGAAAACTGCCAAGTATAGGGTTAATGGTTCCTGTTGAGCACTGGTGCAACTAGCCTAGGTAGTTATTTTTGAACGAGTTCTCGAGTGGAAACCACGTATCGGTAAACGTAGCGTAGGACGCTCTCAGGCTAGTTGGAGCGACGATCTTCGCAAGGTGGCTGGCAAGAGCTGGATGAGTAGTTGCGGCTCGTGCTGTGGCGTGCACGCGGAGAAGCACACGTTTTCCCTCCTTCCTATGATATGGGGTCCTTCAAACGAGGCGTGAAGAAGCACCTTGTGGGCCGGCAGAGTGAGGTTAACTGATGCTGTGTTGTTTCCACGCTGCACCAGTTGTCTTCGCCTCTGGACTCCATTTCCACTTAACATCAGGTGGGATGGAGTCACTTGCCGTGCTAGGTATAAAAAAATAAAAAAATTCTATGTATGCCCAGCAGTGGACTAATATAGGCTGATGATGATGATAGTTTTTTGCTTTACTTTCAATCTAAAACGAACTTGTATTGGTTAAATGTGTTGCTTTTTTAAGTGTACGCTTAAAGTACATATTGAAATGAAAGACTTATTGCATGGCATCCTGATACTCCTTGTAAAAGAGGTCGTCAGGGCTATTTTTTATTAGACACGGTAATGTTTGTCTTTAAGGCAAAATGTACGTTTAATTTACACCGAACACATTTATATTAAAATGAAACAACTTTTACGGATCTACTTTTTACTTTTAGACCCTGCAAAGGGTTCGCAACGTCAGGTTAAACATTAAATAAGTGATGTGTAAAATTAACGCGAGTAGATCCGTAAAAGTTGTTTCATTTCAATGTGTAGTGTTCGCGTAAACTTTAGAAAACAATACATTTATATTAAAAAACTTACATAAGTTATTGTTACATGACGCTGCTTTAATTGCAGACATGCGTGAAAGTAAATATTAATTTAATAAAAAAAAATTAAAAATAATTATTCTCAGACATCACAAAGAGAACAAAAGCATGAGAGATTTTTTTTTTCATAATATGAATTAATTTTACAGTAGCGAATATGAAACTATAAAAAACGAGTTATCTCAATCGCAATCTCTATGCGCCGGTAATTTCACTTAAGCCCAACCAACTGAACGTTTCCTGCTTTTTCACATTAAACCATTGTTTATTAAATAAATGGTTTCGTGTCAAGAGCGAACCGTAATGTGACCATATTATGTAGACCGTGAAATGAATAGTGACCCTTTGGTTTTATGTTCTCGTGCTCTCACCTTAGGTATTATGTGTATTGTGCCTTAGGCTTTACGGTAAACGTAGTTTTTGAACTTCTCAGCTTAGAGGCAGTTAATAAAGTGCGAGATTACCTGTAACAAATATAAAATAATATTGTAAATAAGAATAAATTGTAACAGTTGTTTTTGTCGTTTATTTACACTCACCTACATACATAGTAGTAAGTACCTCTCGGTTAGGGAGTACCAAAGGGGGTCCGAGACATAGCCATTTTTTTTATTAGACAACAGAAATCTAGTAGCTCCAGGCCAAAAAAAAAAAAAAAAAAAATAAAAAACTCTTTTCGTTATCTATGTTTTATGCTATTTCGTCAAAAAAAATTGTGTTATTTTTTGGGGCCCCCTTTTCTACACCCGGACTTACCTCTTCCCTTTTTCCTCGGAACGAACCCAATAAAAAATGTCTATAAAGGAAGTAAACACCATCTCAACTCAATCTCCCTGTGATCACTAACGCTGTGATAAGTAAAGGATTTGAAACTACAGTATAGACAAAGGGTTCGAAACGTCAGGATTTAGAAAACTTTAGAAAACAACTACAGTATAGAATAATATATAAAATTAAAGGTGAGTAAGTTCGTAAAAAGTATTTTATAACAATTTTTATTCCTACATAATGTAAAAATTTCTTTAAAAACAACATAACCAAGATAAAGATAACATTGTCACTATACCACATGATATTCGTTGGTTTAAAGCAACACATTCTTGACACAAATAACTATTTATGATATGTTCACAACGAACACTGAACGAGTCACTCAATTTTTTGCCGCATTTAAAAACAATGCGCGCGCGCTCCATGCCAAAACAAAAAAAAAGCTTTTGTTGGACTGCCACATAAATAGCAATACTTGTATCGAGTGACAGCCGTAAATCATCGCGGCCGTCACTCGATACCCTGTGCGATATATCGATGTTGTAATATAATGAAATTTTTATCGGCGAATCGATTTATTAGCGCATAAACATGTCTAAATGTAGCAGGGAACTTTTTCGGAACATTTCGGAATAAAACATTGTTTTTTTTGCTTATTTCACCATAAACGTTTGCAAATAAAAAACCAGTTAAGTATTTACTGCGCGTTAATTAAAATGGATTTATGTAGAGTCACTGTTTCAATATAGGAGCTCGATTTTATACACGACCGACGGCGTGCATTCGTACCCATTGAACGATCGTAAAAGTGCAGTACTTTTGCAATGGCTGGTTACCGATTGCCAGTAAAAATCCCGAAGTTTCTCCTTCAGAAAGTATGACAAGCTTTTGCCCAGCTTTTAAGGTAAAATGGTACCACCCACGTATTACTCGCATTGATACAACGCGTTACGTTCACGGTTCGATCTCCACCTCAACTTGATTCAAGAACCTCTCATATAAATATTTATAAGCTGCTTTTTCAATAAGAAGATGTGTCATTGTTCAAAGTGTTTAAAACTATAATATTTTTATAAGGTACTACGGTACTTTTGCTTTAGGCAAAATGGCCGACACATAACCACATATGCCGAGACAAATTTTGATATCCAAATAGTCATCATAAATTGTTTTAACCTTATTTTATACAGTTCAATTTGTTGAAATATTGTTTTATCATCATCATCATCATCATCTCAGCCAAAAGACGTCCACTGCTGGACAAAGGCCGCCCCCAAGGATATCCATAACGACCGATTTGTGCTGCTCGCATCCAGCGGCTTCCCGCCACCTGCACCAGATCGTCGGTCCATATTTTCATATTATACTGAAATACTCACAACATTTTTTAAATGACAGTTAAGTCTTTCTGTGACCGCGGATCTCATTAAAGGTTTAAATAGTCATTCAGGCAAAAATAATCTGTAAAAATAAATGCGAGAAGGTATATCAATATGCGTTTATATAAATTTAGGAAACATAATGGTAGATGCTTTAAAATAGACCTGTCTTACCTATAGCAGCAAAGATAATATTTATTCAAACAAGCAAAAAAACATCTTTTAAAGTTTTTTTTAAATATTTATTTATTAAACAAAAGTTACTACCTACATCAAAACAAACAATATCCCACAAAACTGTTATGACAGTTCGATTGTATAAAACTGTAATAAACGAATCCATGTTAATCTTCCTTGAGGTTATTAACCGATAACTAAATATTTATAGTGACATTTATCTATCGATACATCGATACGTCAGCAGTTATCATTATTATCGATTTGATTTACGTCTTCATAGACTTGAAAGGGACAGTGTGCTTTTTGTTAAAGACGTTTTTCTTGGGCCTTTTTCTTGTGTGACATTTACAAAAAAAATAGTTATTTGATACTTTACCTCAAAATAAAATAACGGACTTCTTGGCGGGAAAGTGAAGCGTCATGTCTGCGGTTTTGTTTTATTTTCTAAAATTTGTGTTATGTCGAATATTAATGTGAAATAATGGTGGATTATTAACCGTTAAGTGTTCGTGAGTGTGCATAAGTGTTGGCAAATGAAACAAAACAGTGCAACGTTACTTTTCAAATTCTCTCAAGAAGCTCGCGTGAGGACTTAGTAAAGCCCCACATCTTTACTGAGATACTCTAGGGGTTGGGGGGTATATCATTACTCACTTCCCATTTCTAATATCATTCATCATCATCATTTATGGAAATATTGTTTATTTATGTATTACTTGTAAGAAAAATTACTGTGACACTGGCTAAATGTGCTAATCGCACGAAACTATCAACTAAAAAAAAAAAAAAAAATATTTGAGACGCTTTTATACAAGCTATTTAACTCCTGCTTACATAGCATATTTTTTAATCATAATTTGCTCTTTATATAGTACTGAAAGTACTTTCAGTAAGAGAGATATTACATTACATTATCAGTGATGTATTGATGAATTTAAAAATTAACCTACTTAAATTAATAATTGGATTATTAAAGTATTCTTTGTTGTATTTGAGTATCAGAGATATATCTGCACGGCACGAGATATATGTACACACGCCTGCACATCAACCTACCACAAACTGACAAATTTCCTCAAAAGACTTTGAACTTTATGACTAAGACATATGGTTGAAAATGTATTGAAGAAATTTGACAGTTTTGGATAGGTTGATGTGCAGGCGTCTGTACTTATTATGAATAGGTTGTAGATTTGCATTCCCGCCATAATTTTACAGCTGATCGTAATTGGTACACTTAATGACTAAAAAATACTTTTAACACGGAGAAAGTAATAAGAAACCGATTGATTAATAAAATGATCTCAGTGTAAATTAGAATAGCGACCGTCGACTGACGAGAATAGGGGTGCAGACCGTAGTAGGTACATAAGAGCGCAGCGGGCGGACATTAAGTCGATGAACTTACGTAAACTTGTAGGTACTATTATGTATTCTGTGGTAAAGTGGCTTACTCTTACGCATAAGTATACTTTGTTGCAATAAACTATTATTAGGTACTTACTGATCATGTTTAAGATACTCGCAGGTACTGCTCAAAGTGGGCACCTTCACGTTCTATGCACAAATGAGCACGGCGCCTTAAGTTTCTAGGTAACTTTTGCAGCACACTACGATTTGACCTTACACTCTCAAAAGCCATTAAAATATTTTGTTTTAACTGCACAACACTCGTGATTTCGTCTTTATAAACCATTCTTTTTATGTCTCCCCACAAATAAAAGTCACACGGAGTCAAGTCTGGCGACCTCGGAGGCCAGGGCACTGGCCCACCTCGACCAATCCACTGGGTTCCGAACACTTCGTCCAAATAATCGCGCACTTGACGTCCATAATGCGGAGGCGCCCCGTCCTGGTGGTAAAAGAGATTCCGGTGAAGAGCTAGTGGCACGTCGTCAAGCATTACGTCAACTACGTGCTGCAAAAGTTGCAAATACGAGTTGCTGTTGAGATAACCCTCGATGAAATAGGGCCCGAGTAAATGTCCACCAACAATGCCAGCCCACACATTGATGCTAAACCTATGCTGGAACGAATCTTTTTTGGTCTTATTCGCGGGTTCTGTTCGCGGTGAGCCCACCAATGTTCATTGTGGACGTTGTAAACACCGATGCGCGTAAACATACACTCGTCCGTCCATAGAATGCTGGCTTCTCGGTGTTCTAGTACCCAGTGACAAAAAGTAACGCGGGCGGCATGATCTTGCTCGTTCAATTCTTGAACTCTTCTGAAGTGGAACGGGTGCTGTTGCTCCGACTTAAGAAGCCGCCAGACTGTTGTGTGGTGGACATTGAAGTGGCGGCCAGCATCACGAGTACTGGCACGTGGTTCCCTCTCGAAGTATTCGAGTATTTGCTCTTGCAAATCGACTGAGAGGCCCACACTGCCGCGACCCTGCGCATGTCGAGGAACGTTGAACTGGCCATGATCCCTCAGTCGTTGCGTGGCAGCAAGCATTACCTCGCGCGATGGAGTTGGTCTGTTTGGAAACATTTCCACAAACATGACCACGGCTCGACGTAGACTGTTCCCACTAATTGGGTATAATCGCACCATCTCCACAAGTTTTACGTTAGAATAATTTTCTGTCATTTTACTTTTTTTACACACACAAACAACACACCTAAGAACACGTTTCGCTCCAAATTCGCTAGGGCTAAGAAATGTGTCACTCGTTCGGGGTTGCGCGGCACACTGGCTTTGATGCGTGCGGCGTGCGCCCGCCGCCCGCCGGCCGCCGGCGCTCGCCGCGCCGACAAAGCTGCGGGCGCGCCGCGAAGCTCGAGCTTGTTGCTACCTATGCGTGGTCGGGTGAGCGGGCTTAAGCGAACGAGCGTTTATTTTTTAGTGCTACGCAGACGTGCGATTCGTATTTACAGATTTTGAAAATATGATTATTATTTTTTCATATTTTTTTTATAATTTATTTGTAATAAGTATAAGCATTACGACCGCTGCTATGAATATGGCGTGAATGCAAATCAACAAGTGTATAAGAATTTTTTTTTATGTACAAATAAATCAAAATTCAATTTAGGATTTCTTTGTCCAGATAGTAGGACACTATTATAACCTAATAATGTAATATGAGCGTCATTTTTCTTAATAATTATTCATCATCATCATCATCAGCTCATTTATGTCCCCACTGCTGGGGCACGAGACTATCCCTACGGATGGATAGAGAGAACTGGCCTTAAACCACTACGCGGGCCATTGCGAATTGGTGGTTGTTAACGACTGCTAATGCTAATGCAGCCGGGACCAACGGTTTAACGTGCCTTCCGACCGAGAAGCTCGAGATGATAAATTTTGGTCACCCATCCGATGACCGGCCTTTGCGAAAGTTTCTTAACCTCAGCACTCGCAGACCGGGCGCGTTAACCATTGCGCCAACGAGCGTCTCAATATAATGTTGAGATAATTTATTATACATCTTTTAATATTTTTTTTAATGTAAGTACATTGAGAATCTCCGAACAAGTGACGCTGTTCCACAGGCCCGAAGTAATGCAGATAAGCATCGGTCTGTCGGACCGAGTGTTTATCAAAGGCTGCCTCACTGTCGAGTTAACCCGTCACTTGATACTGGCGCCCTGGAGTGTCCCGCAGGTTAACGGGACTCGTTTTGTACAAAACTCTTTTTTTAAACGAAAACACATGGCAAGAGACCATGGTAGGTACGTGTCTAAAATTATTAAAGTTTGTAACTTTTAGGAACTGTTTTTAATTAATAATGGCACAAAGAGTTCGTAGTTCGTATATATTTTGAAAAAAAAAATTATGAAAAAAGATGAATGAAAAAGTTCCACGCGCGGGTTTCTCAATGTCGAACCAGCACCATTTAGTACTCTGGATTGCGCTCATGATGCTATCATCATGTTGTGTCAGACTCGTAGAAAGTACACACGGCGGCAGATCAACCTACCCAAAACTATCAAATTTCTACAATCTTTTTTGAACTTTATAATTTAGTTATAAGGATCAATATTCATTGGAGAAATTTGACAGGTTTGGGTAGGTTGATCTGCCGCCGTGTGTACATCAAAATGTTTAAATTCTCACATTACGTAGGTCCATATTACTATAAATATTTTAATATGTGGTAGCTTAGCTTGTTGTTAGCTCATAAGTTGTTACATGTCGAGAAACATTTGCTAATAACGCTACAAGCTCCAATAAAAAATTGAAAAAAAAATTAAACTTAAAAAAAAATTCAACGAATCTATCAATGCCTTTTGACATACTACGTACTACGCCTTCGCCATTCGCACTGATTTTTAAAAAATTGCCTCCACAAATGCTGATGCCATGCTAGTCATACACCGATCCCATACGAAGCCCTCGCAATAGCGCGTGATGGCATTTTCTCTAGGAAACCTCTGAAAACCTTCGTTTCACACGGCTTGAGGAACCCTTCAAGTTTCTCGCCGCCCCCAAAGAGTCCGGTGACGCTGATAATGCCGTCACAAAAAAAAGCTAATCACAAAATATGTTTTTACTTTAAATTTCGTGACTGTACAATAAATAAAATATTTCCCTTTCTTTCTCTCTAAACTACTGAAAACAATTAAATAAAAATCACGACACTAATTTAAAAGTGACATCTAACAAGATTCAAGTCTACAATAAATTGTTAAGAGATACAATTCACTACATTTGATATATTGGGTTCCTAAAATTCTACTGTCATCAGTTGAACAATGACACTCTGTATAAAACGGCTTTAAATCAACGCATTAAAGTTCAAATTGACCTTAACAATGAACCTGTTGTCATTCGATATGGGCGGGCACCCCGCTGTGAGGGCACAACATAAGGAGGATCCAGAAAGTAAACACGAGCAATTCACACAGACCCTTTGCGCGGACACGGATCTCGGAAAAGCTAGGCAGGGGTCACCAATTAGTTTCGCTCTATGTCCGTTCTAAGAAATGAAATGACCATCGCGGTCCGCACAACATTCATTATATAGAAAAAAAATATTTATTAAACAAATGTAATTTTACGGAAATAACAAAGGTATTTTTTTACATATCAATGAGAAAAATGACACTTTTTGTTGCGGACTATCCATTCCATTATATATTTTTTAAATTACGTACTCTGTAGTGCAAGTTGCTGTGTTCTCGCGGTCCGCACAAAATGGGTCGGCGGTCCTGAGCTCAAGCCTGCCCGAGCGCTCCTGCAGCGAAATTCAGTGCCAGTAAGAGATTGACCCGACTTCCTGTTGCACTGTTGGACACTTCCGTCCCATTTCACGAAATCACTCCCACAAATTGCTAGAAAGCGAGCGGAAAGATGTTACACATCAAAAAGTGAGAGGTTGTCGTGTGTGCGTTTCTCGCGCGCGTTTGTACGAAGCCCGCCTTCTGCAGTCCCCTTATATTGTGGTAAGGGGCAAAGTGACCAAGGGTCAGACTTGCTCTGCCCTTTTTGCCATGTCAAATCATATTTATATTCGTATGGAAATCCGTAAAGATTATTATGTTACTACCTTGTGGGATGTTATCAAAGTTGAACACGTAAATGTGGGCTGCAATGTGACGGCAATGCTGTAAATTTTCCTTTGTGTCATAAAATAAAAAACAAATATATTATTTACTAGCGGCTGCTCGCGGTTCCTCCCGCGTGGTTCCCGTTCCCGTAGGAATATCGGGATAAAAAGTATTCTATGTTTTAATCCAGGTTATAAACTATCTGCATGCAGAATTTCATCCAAATCCATCCATCTGTTGCATCGTGAAGAAACAACAAATATACACACATACTTACATACACACAAACTTTCGCGTTTATAATATTAGTGTGATGATACTGATGATGTATAAATTTTTCTATAGCTTTATTTTAGTAGGTATTACTACTTGAGTACCTAATATTTTTTTAAATAATTAATATTATACCCGTTATAAACAGACGACACAGTTTACGTACGGTCAAACAACTGGGTGAATAGTGCGAGTATTATTCATAATCATGATGACGAAAACGAAATCTTGTTAAAATACAATTTGTTATTTTATAAGGTAGTACCGGTGTTTGACACAATTCTCCTCGCCGTAAAACAGCATAGATTTTCATTTAAATTTACGGGATGACCGGTGGCCTGTATTCAAATGTTTGGTAAAGCCTAAAAATTTGTTGCTGACCCTAATTTTTAATGTTCTAAGAAAAAATATGTCGATCTATGGTTCCTGTCGAACACTGCCACTACCCTACCTATTTATTTTACTAGTGGTCGCCTAGTGGTCGAAATTCGACCGTAATTCTATTAAGGTTGCACGGATTGTATCCTAAGCAATGAAAAATTAAAAAAGATAGAATGTGAGTTTGTTGGATTGGCATTGACAGATTTAGGCCGCTTCTCTTCCATTTTTGAAATATTTGAAAAGAGTATTTATGCATGTGTTTCAAATACATGGTACAATGTTTGTTTTATTGATTTAATGTATTTTTTTATACATAATTTTTAAAAATAAAAAACATTCTGTACTCCTTCTCTATATAAACTATAAGTGTGCGAAATTTCATACTCCTCCGTCAGCGCAATTTTGGTAAAAACACGTACAAAGTTTTTGCTTCACGTATTAATATATAGATTGTGTCGTGTTCGTCTAAACCTTAGATCACATAAAATCTCCCTAAACCAGCATACGAAATATGAACACTTAATAAAAAAAATAACCTATACTTGGTGATATTTGGTGACTCGTTTCTTTGTCGCACCTCCAAAAGATAGAATAGTCTACCACCAGCACACGTTTTCCCTCCTTCCTATGATATGGGGTCCTTCAAAAGAGGCGTGAAGAAGCACCTTGTGGGCCGGCAGAGTGAAGTTAACTGATGCTCCGTTTGTTTTCACGCTGCACCAGTTATCTTCGCGTCTGGACTCCATTTCCACTTAACATCAGGTGGGATGGAGTCATTTGCCGAGCTAACTATAAAAAAAAACTATTCCACGTAGGTTTATAGCTGCACTTAACTTTGAAGCTGATTGCGGCATTCATCAAGACGAAAGTTAACTATTGGCAATACATTCCCGATGTTGGCTACACTGCCCGTTTGTAATCTATAGCATTATTAAGATTTGTAGTCAGGGCTGACAAAAACAAACCTTCAAAATCAAACAAAATAAAGTTCAATGTTCAAATGTTACCTGTTTTTCGCGCGTTTGTGCCTAATTTCTTTATTTAATAAGTATCTACGACATTTCTAGTGATATGTAAATAAAATGAGGAGCTAAAATGAAAATTTTATAGAGATTAATTATAGTTTAATTTCAGGAGATATCAACCCTGTGACCGCGGATCGAATAACTAACGAGTTGAAAACATTAAAATAAAATAATAAAATAAACTAAATGTTTATTTTCAATATTTTGTGTTCTCGTAAACCTCAAAAAAAACAATTAACATCATAAACTTTATTAGACGAGTAGGTATATATGTTTACTCAATGTAATCAGCTTTCTAAAGCTCCAAAAGTAAGGATAAAAAAAGCAAAATTTATAGTGTCCTATTCAAACCAAACCCTGCAAAAACAGAGTTATAATCTTGCGAAACGATCGAGGAACCGACTTAGAAATAATTTCAGATAAAGCTACGTGAGCCTTGATGAAGCATTAAATCTAGGCGCTACGGCCACTTTCAGATATCTAGTGTTCTTAAAATTTCAGAGAAAGATTAATTTATTACCCCAAGGCTTAAAAGCTAACTCTCGTTAATTCGTTTGTGGGAACTGACTTCAAAAGTCATTTTTGCATAATTTTCACTTTAATTATTTATTTTAAAGCGCTAGAATAAGTTAGCATACGTTAATATAGTATAAATATGGACAGTTTAATATTATTAGATTACATTTGGCATATAATTATCATCATCATCATCAGCTCATTTTATGTCCCCACTGCTGGGGCACGAGCCTTCCCTATGGATGGATAGGGAAAACGGGGCATAAACCACCACGCGGGCCCAGTGCGGATTGGTGGTTGTTAACGACTGCTAATGCAGCCGGGACCAACGGCTTTACGTGCCTTCCGAAGCACGGAGGAGCTCGAGATGATACATTTTTGGTCACCCATTCGGTCATCGGCCTTTTCGAAAGTTGCTTAACCTTAGCACTCGCAGACCGCACGTAAAGCAGTTGGTCCCGGCTGCATTAGCAGTCGTTAACAACCACCAATCCGCACTGGGCCCGCGTGGTGATTTATGGCCCGTTCTCCCTATCAATCCATAGGGAAGGACCGTGCCCCAGCAGTGGGGACGTAAAAAGAACTGATTATGATGACAACCTATTCTGATACAGAACGTGAGAAACTCAAAATGATTTTTTTTCTGTTATCTCCTTCCATTTATTGTCTCGTGTGTGTGTGTGTGTGTATAGAAGTACATGATTTTCTTTCTTTTCTTTCCTTCTTTCTATAATAATAATCTAATAATAATAATTCTGTATCAAAACAATATTTCATTTCCTAAAGTTCAATCTATACACTATATAAATCTGTAGGCTCTGTGTGTACATGCAATTTTTCTGACAAATTTTGGGATAAATATTCGTTTTATGTCACACTGAAACCAATTACTAAACTAATATTAATTATTATTATTATTACTTAACTAATTACTATTATTACAATTACCAAGTACTTTGTTTTTCAATATGTATATATATTTTTTGTTTTATTTTTTTGTGAATGTAATTAGTTTTTGTTGTGCGCCAATAAAATGTATTTCTTTCTTTCTTTCTTTCAATTCTACGATTTTTGACTTTTTTGTCTGTCTGTCTGTTTGTTTGTATGTTCTCTTGTTCTCTTATAACTTGATCAAAATTTGTATGTAGTAAGAACATGCGGTTGTGCAAATGATAGGCTATACAGGGTGTCTCATTTAAATTGGCCAGTATGGGAAAGTCTGAAACTATAAGACATACGAAGATCTGTTCTTAGGAACCATGTCATCGATTTTAATAAGAAAAAAAACTGCATTCATACATTTTCAAAAAAAACCTGTACTCAGCTTGGGAATCGAACCCGGTTGTTTTGAAAAAAATAAACTTACACTATTTCTATTTAGATATCGATTGTGTAGGTCTTAAGCAGTAAATAGCTCAATGAATCACGATGTCTAAAATGAATAAAATGCATTGTTTTCATATACTTTAATTTATTTTAGGTGTTCGAAGTGACCTTTCCCATACTGACCGATTTAAATGAGACACCCTGTATATGATGTTGATAAATCTAATAATTATTTTGATTAGCATTCATTGATCCATTATATTCGCACAGCGAAGCGGGCGGGTGACGCCTAATGCAATATAGTATAAGTATTTATATATTATAGTTCTCAGGTAAAGCCGTAAACGCCTCATGGTTGCCATTCGTCATTTCCTACGATTGGTCACAGATTTCAGTAAATCACAACATACATGGCACTAGGAAACACTCGTCTTTGGATGAGGTAAGCTGCGAATAAGACAGTTATTATTTGTACAGACGTAGACGCCTGCCACATTAACCTATCGAAAACTGACTTTCTTTAATAACTAGTGGTCGCCCAGTGGTCGAAATACGACCGTAATTTTTATAAAAAGCTGATTACTAAACAATATTTTATTAAGGCTGCACGGATTGTATCCGAAGCAATGAAAAATTAAAAAAGATAGAATGTGTTTGGATTGGCATTGACATATTTCGGCCGCTCCTCTTCCATTTTTGAATGTTTTGTAAAATGTTTGAACCGATGTTCATTTAATTTAAAAAAATATGTATAAGTGTGCGAAATTTCATACTCCTCCGTCCGCGCAATTTTCGTAAAAAAGGGTACAAAGTTTTTGCTTCACGTATTAATATATAGATGTATTTTTTTTGCCGGTCGCGTTAACCACTGCGCCATCGAGCATCTGCTAGCTCAGCCCTCCCTAGACAAGTGACAAAACGCTAATAGAATAGAAATCAAATAAAATGAATAATATACGAGATTGACATAAGTCAACGATACGTATAAATGACGTTCTAATTATGATGATGATGAAGCGTTTTGCCACTTGTCCAGGGGGGCTGGTTAGGTAACATAAAATAAAAGAACTTTGGCGCATCCATTTGAAATTTCGTACATCGGCGTTCCTGTGGCGAATCAGCCTCGCTGCACTACTCATTGCCCTCAATGGGAGCCAGTGCTTGCATCAGATTTATCCATTCACAATGGAACAGGTTGGTTGGCTTCATAAAACCGCATTGTTTAGAATTTGAAACCATAAAGTGAGTTTTTTTTTAATGTAAATTATTTGTAACGCTTACATAATAATACCTATATAATTGCGAAACTCTAAGGATCACACCGTATTTTTTTAATTTGTATGTTGTGTTATGAAAGCTAGAAGGACACAGCATCAACTAATTTGAGAGTTTAAAGTTTAAAATTTTTGAGATCCATATAAATTATGTACCAACACAAACATATTATTATAACTGACGTATGATTTCCAGCCTGCACATAAATCTACCAAAAACCGTAAAATTTCTTCAATAAATCTTCAACCATATACCATACTAGCTGTGCCCTGCGGTTTCACCCGCGTTCTATCAGTCATAGCGTGATGTAATATAGCCTTATAGCCTTCCTCAATAAATGGACTATTCAACACAAAAATAATATTTCAATTCGAACCAGTAGTTCCTGAGATTAGCGCGTTCAAACAAACAAAGAAAGAAACATACTCTTCAGCTTTATAATATTAGTATACTCGTAGATACATTTCGAGTTCAAAGCCTATTGAGATTTGACAGCTTGTGGTAAATTTTTACTATTTATTTTCAAGTGCTAATTGCTGCACTGAAGCTAAATTAAATATTTATAAAATTTATAAAATACAGTGAAAAAATTAAACGCATACCTGACCCAGCCAGGAATCTTGCCAGCTTGTGGTAGTAGTGTGCAGGCCCTAGGAATTGGGTACACAATTTAATCTCATTGCCTTCACCCAGAAAATAATACAATAATGAAAATATACTCCCGTAAAATTACTACTTTATTACTAAATCTTGAAAATTTGTCTTTTAGCATTCATTATATTATTCACCGGAAATCACGAATTAAATAAATAAATTGGTAAATAAACTTTCCTACACTCACACCAATTATCTAGCCCAAGAGAAGCTTCGTTATGAAGCTCGTTATGGTTACTGGACAACGGATAAACATACTTAAAATACTTATGTAAATACTATTATTACACATAGAAAACACCCAGACCCGAGACAATATAGAAAAAAAATAATTTCTAAATTGACCCGACCGGGGATCGAATGAATAGCGACTAAAACTTGAGTAGCTCGATGGTGCCGTTGTTGACACGCTCGGTCTGCAATTGCTGAAGTTAACAAGCAACTTTCGAAAAGGCCAGTCATCGGATGGGTAACCAAAAATGTGTGTCATCTCGAGCTCCTCCGTGCTGCGGAAGGCACGTTAAGCCGTTGGTCCCGTTACCTTAGCAGCCGTTAACAACCACCTATCTGCACTGGGCTCGCGTGGTGGTTTATGGCCCGTTCTCCCTATCCATCCATAAGGAAGGCCCCAGCAGTGGGGACATAAAATGAGCTTAAAACTTTTCAGCTATGCTACGTGCACGACCGACTCATATAAACGTTTCATAGATTGGATCGTTCAAAAGTCTCCGTGACAATTTCACGAGAGAAATCAATACAATTGCCGCCATTAACCACAATTAACCTCCACAATGAACCACAAGCGCCAGCGGAAGAAATCTTAACCCGTCAAAAGTGGGCAGTGAGTATCTCCGATCTCGCATCGCACGATTTCGTGGCACGCCGCGAATCAAGGAAACAATCACACTAAATTGGACGACGCCGAAGCCGAAGCCGCCCCGAGAGCTATGCGCACGATCCGAGCGCAGTTGCGGCCGCTCTACACTTATCCGCTAAAGTTGCAATTACACATTTTGCCCGCATCACATTTTGTGCGCAGATTTTTAACTATAATTGTATCGGATCGATGCAGCTCCATGCATGTAGTAAGTAATTTGCGGAACCAATGTTTGTCCTAGTACAGTGTTTTTTCTTTCCTGCGACAAGGTGAGGCACAATCCTGCTCCATTATACTATGTTACTAGCGGCCGCTCGCGGTTTCACCCGCGTGATAATATCTGGATAAAAAGTATCCTATGTATTATTCCAGGTCATAAACTATCTGTATGCCGAATTTCATCCAAATCCATCCATCCGTTGCAGCGTGACGAAGCAACAAATATACGAACATACATACACACAAACTTTCGCATTTATAATATTATTAGGATTCTGTATCCACTATCAGCTTTCCACCTGCACTCCGCTTCTGTTCAAAATCTGGGGGCTTATTGTCTAACGCCCGTTCCCTATATTCTATCTGTCTGTTGTTTTGCTTACTGGAGTTAGAAATTTGACATAATTATGTCAAATTTGTATCTATAGTAGGCAAAATATCAGATAGATAGATTATTGGGAACGGGCGTAACTCTAATACCTATCGATTGCGATCGCGCCGCGTTTTTGAATGATGTTGAATGAATGACATCTTCAATTTGACATATTGGAATCGTCTTATGCTAAATGATAAGCCTTTGAAAGGTATCGCGATAAAGGTTGAAATTAGGCATTAAGCCCCCATGTGAAGCGGACTCATGTGCCTACTCTATGTATGAAAAAGAAGAAATCTTAACCCGATTTCGTGGCACACTGCGAATCAATCAAAATATCAAACAATCACACGAAGCCACCCCGAGAGCTATATATAGGTATGCACGACCCGAGCTTGATTCCACTCGGAGTTAGGCTCTGATTGTGCACATTAGTCACTGGAGACGCTGCTTTAACGGCATACATATTACGTAATCAAATTATCAAACTCGCACTAAGTCCACCTTAACACAACGTTACTTAGACTCGTAAAAAAAAATTTCCATAATCAAAAAAACTCAACACTTTTAAAAATCCGCAGTAGTACGTACAGTCACGAGTAAATGTAAAAACGGCTTAAGTTGGTACTACATCGCGATCGCCATTCCCAGAGACGCCTTCCCACGGGCGTAGATCTCGCTAACGATCTATGGGTCTGATTTAGCACAATGTGGACTTGTCTGTTAATTGGTGATACATGCATCGGGGATACGTGTAAATAGAGCATGATTAGCGTTCACATGACTTCGATATGGGTTGTGTCTGTTTAATTGACGTATAGTTGTAAAACCTGCAAATTTAAATGATGAGTTATAAAACACAAATGTTGAAAAAATTTCCACGAGCAGGATTTGAAACTGCACCCTTCTGACATACCGGGTCAGGTGCTCTCCCGATTGAATTTTTTCAACATTTGTGTTTTTGTAATTTGATAATGATGAGTATTTTTTCACAATGCTTTAAATTACAAGGTACGTAGAAAGTATTAGAAAAAATCAACGAGTCTTCTGGAGCCTCGTTAGCTCAGCTGTCAGAGGATCGGACCAATCCATGGGTCGTGGGTTCAATTCCCACTTGAAATTCGTGAGATTGGTTGATTTTTTTCTACTTAAATTGTATCTAAATAATGAGTGTTAAGATAATTTCGTTTTAAGATTTTGCATTCTTAAGCAGTTGCTTGTGAAATCAATAAGTTTCCGTCATAAAACACAAACGTTTCTTTATACGGAAGGGTATAGTTTTGGGACTAATTTACTATGGCAATACCACTACTGGCTAAAGGAAGCCAGTTTCAAAATGATGAAAATAATAATTTACAATAATTTCTTTGTTTAAGTAAAAGATGATAGTGAGTCTGATTCTGAGTTGTCCCCGACAGAGTCCACAATTGATCCCATTGTTAAAACCTACCATGTTATTGTGTAAACATTATGGAATGCAATAAAGTATATTGAGTATTAAAAATCTTCCCAAACCTCTTGATTGTCAGTGAAGACGCGGGACTTTACTGAGATCCCACGCGAAGTGACGTTGCACTGTTTTGTTTTACTTGCCGACACCCATGCACGTTACGAACACTTATCAGTTACTGATACACCGCTAATTATCATAATAATATACGGCGAAATACAAATTTAAAAAAAATGAACGAGCCTTACAGTAGTTGCATATGATGTGTAACATTTGACATCTCACCTTAGTAATAAGTAATTCTAACATTATATTCTGAAAATTATCAATGATCTGCACTTTATTGAGACTTAACATCAGTAAATAAAAGTAAATATTTATTAATATAGTTCAAAAGTCTATTACATACGATATGGTTGATATCAAAATAGAATATAGAATTTTACAATGACACTGTTACGAACCTACTTCCGTCCCTTTTCTACGAAATCACTCCCACAAATTGAAGGTGAGCGGAAAAATGTTACACATCAAAAAACTTGATTGACTTGATTTTTTTCTTTTTAATGTCTGCTATATTTAGCTAGTGAAACAAACACACTACACTCTACAATTTGTATAGTGTTAAAATAAATAGATGCTTAGAAAATAAAAAAATCGTAAGTATGAAAAATAAAATTTTATAAAAAATCTTTATATAAATCTCCAATTTCATAGGTAATATTTAATGTCATCGCAACACGTAAACGGCCGTTTACGTGTCGTGACGTCGTGACGTCATTATGGCTCCGTAGCCTCAAGTCGCCTATCGTTTTTCCAGCGCTCATCGGAAATCTAAGATCGAAACACTATTACCTATTACTGACAAATCAAAACTATAACTCAGTCGTATTTCCTACACGATTTGTCGTTGCGTAACGTTCGAACCTGACCCGAGACTCCTGTTCTACAGCTCACCCAATAAGGCATCTAGATAATCTCGTTTAACGCCGCGGCCACATTCGCTTATCGTATTCGCGTTTTCGCCTTATTTGCTCATCTTGTATAAGTGGAGATGGCTTATTTTTGTACATCGAAAAAAGCTATTTCCACAAGTATGAGCAGTTTTTGTTTAAAATGTACGTGCCTGTCTGCCTCTTTATTGCCAGGCCCGGACAATGGTTCGAAGTTTCAGTCCTAAAGTGACATGTACCTACGAGATACGCGGGAAGATCCATATACCTACCTATGTGTGTTTAGTTTCTAATTGCCTATCTTACAATGTTGCATACGGATTTTAAATAACAAAATCTTATTAGAACATAATATTATGGGAGGGCTTGAAGACAGGTAGCTAAGGTAGGTTTTTTAGACCCGTATATTTACCCGTTTTATTTCTGTATTTGGCTTTCCGCGTAAGTGTTAGGTGCTATAAGCGTAGGTAATCTGTCACTAATTGTCGATTTTCACCCGATTTTTAGAAAACGGATTTAATTTAATTTTGTCATTGATACCTGTGTACGTCATATACCTATAAATATACATTGATTCGCTCCGTAGCGTATAATAATATTGCAATGTATGCAATGCGTGCAATACATTTTTCTATCACCGCTTAAGAGCGTTTACGCCGCACACTAGCGCCGGCGCCGCCAATGGAAAAAAAACATATCTAGAAATTAGATATAGAAAATCAAATTATGCTCAACTAACTATTTGAATGAAGTAATTTAGCATTTTTACATCACCTAATGAACATCTGACATGTTATGGTTTAGTTAAATACGGCGTTATAGTTAAATGTGGCCGTAACGTCTTATTTAGCTAAACCATAACATGTCAGATGTTCATTAGGTAACGTAAAAATGCTAAATTACTTCATTCAAATAGTTTGTTGAGAATAATTTGATTTGCTATCTCTAATTATAAGATATGTTTTTTTTTCATTGGCGGCGCTAGTGTGCGGCGTAAACGCTCTTAAACTATTCATTGGCGCAATATAGTGGTTATACGTAATGATCTCTAATTTGTAGCAACTATTTATGTTATTTGCGAGTTCGGTCTATCCGCGAATGGCATGTTTGCTATACTGACAAGACTTCAAATATTTGCTCAAATACCGCTAGAGCAAGAGCTACACAAATATGGCAAGCCAAGCGTATTGGCTACATCAGGAAATCCGCAGCAGGCAGTAGAGTGGCTAGTAGAGTTTTAATTGCCATGCGATTAGGGTTGCCAGGTCGCCAAACCTAATAGCCGGACAGACCATCCAGTTTGGCCGGACATTAAGGCTCGTTTTCACTATGATTAGTGCGAGTGCAGGTGATTAGTAATTGCGATTGTTTAGTGCAGGTGTGTAGTGCAAGAAGTGTCCAATTTTGTAAAGTGGCTGTGGTTGTGGCTGAATTTACTAAACACAATTACTAATCACCTGCACTCGCACTAATCAAAGTGAAAACGTGCCTTTAGGGAATAAAGGTCGGACACCCTACATTATTGAGGATTTTGTGACTCAGTATTAAAAGGTACGACAAAAAAATTGTACGTAAAATCAAGATTTTTTATTTATTAGCAAAAATTTTGTTAAATTCTAATGAAGTACAAATAAAATTGAATGCCAAATCAGTCTAAGTACTGTATTATTAATCAGTCAAATAAAGTCATCAGTAAAAAAGTAAAAATGTAAAAAGCCTAACAAAAGCCGGACACCGTTTATTATGGCCGGACACGCAATCAAAAAGCCTAACTATGTCCGGCTTAATCCGGACGCCTGGCAACGCTACATGCAATCACGTCAAAGTAATAGAATAGACGAGAGAATTAAAATAAAGAGCAGTATATAACTATCACCTCTTGACGACCTCCTTGGTCGAGTGGTTTGTACACCGGTTTTCATGGTGTCGCCATCTTTGAGGTCCCGGGTTCGATCTCCGGTCGGGTCAATTTAGAAATTATTGTTTTTCTAAATTGTCTCGGGTCTGGGTGTTTTCTATGTATAATAAGTATGTATTTAAGTATTTTAAGTATGTTTATCCGTTGTTGTCCGTTGAATGCGGTCAAATGGGAGAAGTTGGTACTGGGGCGCTCCAGCCCAAAGATGATATGAAGGCCAAGTACCTTATATGTAAATTAATAACCAAACGGCCTTCACCCTGAGAATCAATCAGCCACCCAGGAATAGTCAGGATGCACTCGCATGTCCAATGAGCGCCAATAATGGGAAATTAGCCTGAGTTACGCATGACGCATGCGTGAAGGGTGACCATGGTAGCCCAAAATAGTAAGATAATAAATATAATAATATTTAAAAAAATTGCGACGTTCTAGTCAGAATAAAAGTCACCATAACAGCTAACCTTCTCGACCTTATCGTCACTTGACTCACTTCGTCTAAATTCGTGTCACAGTGGTCGAATTCTGTCTTTTTCCCACAGTCCTAATGTCACATTCAGGCTTTCCGACAGACTATTGAGACGTTGAATTAGCAGATTTGCGGCCCAGGTGAGAAATAAACCAATCGTTTAGTCGTCAGAAAAAAATGTCGAGATGCAAAGTAACACATATCAAGTTAGAAACATTAAAATAGATTCAGGTAATGGTACAGGATGTCGAGGATAGAGCGAAGTGGAGGAAAATGAAAAGGAAGGCTGACCCTACCACCATGTGGTGATATATAGTCGAGAAGAGAGAAAAAGATCTCATATAGAAAGTGAGCAAAGACTCTTATAGTGTAGAAGATTACGTTAAGGCAACGCACCGCTAAACAATAAATCTCATACGTTTTGATACGAGCGTTTGCGCCCCGTACCATAAGAAAAACTGTTTTTTTTTCCTTCAAATTAAAACTACAAATTATAAAATACAATGAACTACAATTTTGAAGTGTGTGTTAAGACTAATCTACTAAGAAAATTTAGATGCTTTAATCGGTCTGGTTAGCCTGTAAAATGTGAATCTATGTTTTAAAAGAGGTTACTTTGATATTTTTTTCTCTGTTATAAAAGTTGAAAAATCGTGTTTCTGCAACTAACAAAATGAAGTCAATTAAATGAAAAATCATGTCATCAAATATCACTTTCATATGTTTTGTAATTGTTGGGAAAAATCAAGATCCCAGCCAAGTAAATTATTAATTAATATTAAAATTAATATTAATATTACCAATGCGTCGTCTTAAAAAGAAAAGGTACATTTAATTTTTTTTTATGTAAAATGTAATGACTTACAACTCCATGCGATAGCATAAAACCGAATCGTACATCACAAATAGGAAGCGTCTTTCTCGTATACATGTCGTATGTAAACACGATTAATATTTCATATCTGCCAAGGTTAATATATTAAATCTCTACGAGTAACGAACGACCTTCGGCCTGCACATCTCCAATAAAGCCTGGCAATGCATCCGCCCGTCAAACAAGTGCCGCTAATAAGAAATTAGCCTCAAGTTATAAAGTGACTCATTCGTGATACAGGGTGACCACGCAGATGTAGTATAAAAAGGACAGATTGTGGCTTGAATATTTTTTAAAAGAGCAGGCAAAAAGAGCTGTAGTAATAACCTTGAATAAATCACATTCATAGCGGCATGCCAGCTAAAGAACTTTACATCTTACAATATTCACAGTTTATAATGAGCTTATTAGCCGCTGGATGCGAGCAGTACAAAACCGGTCGTTGTGGATATCCTTGGAAATAAGAATAAGAAATATCTATTCGGCTTTTAACCACAAAACGGGAGAGGCCTTTTGTCCAGCAGTCAGTAGACATCTTTTGGCTGAGATGATGATGATGATGATGATTGATGATAAGTAAAAGTGACGACCTCCGTAGCCGAGTGGCTTGCACGCCGGACTTTGGGCGGCGCTAACTCTGAGGTCCCGGGTTCGATTCCCGGTCGGGTCAATGTCGAAAACGAACTTTTCGATATTGTGTCGGGTCTGGGTGGTTATGGTACCGTCGTTGTTTCTGTTTTCCATCAAAGGAGTGCTTTAGCTACTTACCTTGGGATCAGAATATGAATATAATATAATTGGGATCTAATATATATATAAAAGTAGCTTAAACTTGAACCGTACGTGCTACTTGAATGTAATAAATGAATTGAAATATATATAGATTTATCTACACTCAGAAACTACTTTATTAATTTCAAATTTATTATAAGCTACAGAAAACATTATTATTCAAATAAATTATAACTTTTATATTAGGCAGGAACTTATTTTTAGACACTATTATTTTCTTAAATTTATTATTATATATTTTTTAAATAGTAAGCAATGGATTTAAAGTAATAATACAATACCTACACAAAAATACCTCATGTATGATGCTTATATTCAAAAAGTCATATTGATCGTAATGGTCGTGCGACGCGCGTTTAACAATTTAGTTTCCAGTAAATTTACTAACTAATGATCCGTTTACATATCGCTCGAATCGCTCGAATCGCTCATTATTATAAATGCTGTAACATTCCGTCCCATACCATCTAGATAGTAAACCAACCCCGACCGGTTTCCTTAAATTCCGGGCATATTTGTCACACGTCGGTACGCCCAATTGGAACGCGGGATATCCTTCACTGAACTTGACGTGTTGTCACAGCAACTAGTCTCTCGACTTTAGTGGCCAACTATTCCGGTTTCTGTACCACTACGCGTACACAGCTAATTAGGTATGCAGCTCCTTAGGTGCAATCACTCAAACAAACTTAAAAATAAATAAAACGAAATTAAAACGAAAGCTTCAGTTAGACATTTATTGTTGATGCTTTTATAAAACACTAAAATATAAACAGTCTGCCAAACAACTAGTCTATCAGTTTTGACATAGCTAGAAAGCTATGAATAAGAGAGAAAAAATTCCTTTCGATAGACAGCTTTCTAAATCGGTAATATTAATCAGGACTATATAAAAACGCTTCTGCAAGTAAGTTAAAAAAAACAAGCAGACAAATTTATTCTTTATTTTATTCTTCATTAAACACGATAAAAGAAAATCATAACATTTCAATAATTTTTTTTTTTAAATATTATTATTAATGAGCTATTAATTAACACATTTAACATACTAACTAACGCTAAAACAGTACTGTGAATCCACATATGCTTGTTAGTATGGACAGAGTATGGACTCACGTTAATATTCTAACGGAGTTAAGATTATGTACTGAAGCTAGTAGCATTAAGGTTCTGGCTTGAGACTTGAGAGGATAAGGTACTCACCAACTATTCGCTGTGTCACGACCCAGGCATAAATAATAACATTATAATACAATACTCTTTTTACAAGTTACTACGCTGGTGGCGCCAAGGCGTGCAGTTTTGTTTTTTTTTTACATAATAATGAACCTGCTTTTTGCATACGTGTTCAATTAAAAAGATAATTCGACACTGCATGCGGACGTTGCCAGTCGGTTTTATACGGGTAGGCCATGGATCGATCATCTCGTGCCAACCATTTTGTTTGAATGCCAATTAAATAGGTACCGTTCCTTTTGGTAGTGTCGTCGTAAATAACGGTAAATTAATTTTAATTTTTTGATAATTAATTTGTTAGTATATTTATAAAAAAATATATGTAAAAATGTCGAATTTCACAAGACGATTTTGTGTAGAAAAAACTTGTCTCTGAATAGATTATTTTGTTTATGCAACGTAAGACATAATTATATTTTTATAGGTTCATTGCTACCTGTGGAGTCTTGTTAATGGTTCTTGTTTAGATAATTAGTTAGAGATTTTATTTTAAATTAAAATTAAATTTATAACGCCTGGATGTTCGAGTGGTGGAGCGCACTGCCCGATACTCGATGGTTCAATATCCAAAAGGTCCGTCTGGCTAGTTACTATTACCTTATTTAAATCTGTTGCCATACCCCAAACATTGTTGTTAGAAAAACATTACGGCTCCCGCCCACGACCGACTTTTGTAGGACCGATAATCGGACCGATTTTGTGACCGACTTTTTGAAGAATTAGTGGGTGGCACTACTAAAAAATATAGGTAGGTAAGTAGGTAAGTGACTAAAAAATCGGTCACCTAAAGGACGTATGGGCGCGGCACTTATACATCTAGGTACAGTCGTTAGCATTAACTCTTAATACAATGGAATAAGAGCCAAGACCGTACACATGGAATTAAGTTAATTCAATTTTATGTGTACAGTCTTGGCTCTTACATGCAAACGAATCATTGCAAAAAAATGCAAGCATTAACCTTTTTACCGCCAACAACTTCTATAGAAGTTCGAGATTTTCGTGCCGTCCACGCCAGCACTTCTATAGAAGTTCTTCTTTGTACCTACTTTATTAAAATACATTTATACGTTGGCGTACAGCGGGACATCGCGTGCAGGATAGTTGGGCGGTGAAAAGGTTAAATTAATTTCTTACGTTTTAGCTAGTAGGTACTGGAGAATGACTGACTGACATCTGACTGCAGGCAGATGCTGGATGCGTCAAGCCGAGGACAGGGCGCTATGGCGCTCATTAGGGGAGGCCTATGTCCAGCAGTGGACTAATATAGGCCGATGATGATGATGATGATGACTGGAGAATGTGCAGTATATTGACAAAGTATAAAAGAAGATATGTTATAGACAGAAACAATTTAGCGTATCCCATGGTTGCTTTAGAGAGAATTCCATAACTCAGTTGTTCAAACTCAAAATGGGGTCCCCCAAATAGATAAGAATGTCGCATTTGACACAGCGCACCGTTCGGAACATATTTGTACAGTTTTGATTAGAGATGCCCCCCATATTCGGCTACTATTCGGTGTTCGGCCTATTCGGCCACTTCTTAAAATATTCATTATTCGGCCGAACACCGAATACTACTTACCAAATCATAATAAAATCACACCTTATTCAATAATGTATCACAACTATTTAGTCTCAAATTAATACTTTATTACCGCAAATCTATCAGTGGTTAGTTGTAATGAATAAAAACATTTTTTTTGCATTTGTTGGTAGTAAAAAATTGCGCTTTTCTTCACAAATAAAAAACTATAATTATTTGCTTGCAAATTTTGTAATTAATCTTTGATATTTTTTATTACGTATTCTTTGTATATTTGGGTGTCACTTTAGAGATTTTGCCGCGTATTCAGAGAGAGAGCGTGGCCGTATATGCGGTATTCAGTATTCGGCCCATTCTCTATTCGTGCAGGCATCTCTATTTTTGATAAACAGACTCATTGTCTTTCGACGAACCATTCTAACGAGACCGTACTCAAACACCTTTCCCTTTGGCATGATAGACCGTTAAGTTCTGGTGTCATCGACTGTTTTAAATTGACCCTTCAGTCTTTTACGGAGAAGCGTGTGTAAGGTGTTATTTTACGCTAGATTTGGGTGAGTGCAAGTAGGCCGAATCGCTCCAAACAAACACATCATCTGTCCAAACGTATTTATAAATGCACCGATGTCAGCGTGTGTGAATACAGAATTAGAAACGGCCTTATACATTGCATCGCAACTGGCTTGTCTTTTAACAAATCGAATTGAAACAGCAGCGAAGTGTGAGTGGAAAATATTGCTTGTCAATGTACACACGGCGGCAGATCAATCTACCCAAAACTGTCAAATTTCTACAATCAATGTTGAACTTTATTATCTAGTATATTAATATTATAAAGCTGAAGACTTAGATGAATGATAGGTCTCGCGCGAGACCTATCATTCATCTAAGGCTGAAGAGTTTGTTTGTTTGAACGCGCTAATCTCAGGAACTACGGGTTCGAATTGAAAAATTATTTTAGTGTTGGATAGTCCATTTATTGAGGAAGGCTTTAGGCTATATAACATCACGCTGCGACCAATAGGAGCGAAGCATCAGTGAAAAATGCTGCAAAAACAGGAACAAGAGCCTAAAAAATTAAAAATGCTGCCGAAAGTCACTATTCCACGCGGACGAAGTCGCGAGCACAGCTAGTTTGGTTATAAGGATTAATATTCATTGGAGAAATTTGACAGGTTTGGGTAGGTTGATCTGCCGCCGTGTGTACAGACGCCTGCTTTTTAACCTATCCAAAATTGCAATTTTTTTTCATTAAATGTTTAACCATATGCTATATATACATAAACTTCAAATCTATTGAGAAAATGCGACAGTTTGTGTTAGTGTGATGTGCAGGCATGTGTACACTTAAGGTTGCCACCCATACTCTAAAATAGAGTATTGTCCTCTTTTTCATGTTTTTTTTTATTTTTTTTATTGGTTATAGGCAGGCATTTGACTACACCTCACCTGATGTTAAGTGACGGTGCGGTCGAGGATGGAACATGCCTGAAAAAGCCTATTCACTCTGGCCTTGAAGAGGTCTAGATAATACCTTTCAGGGAACACACTTGCAGGCAGCGCGTTCCATTCCCTAGCTGTACGCACTAAGAAAGTTGAACCGAATCGGCTCGTGCGACAAGGTGGCATATCTACAACATAGGGATGGAACTCGCGCCTCGCGCTCCGATAGCGGAAAGTGGATGGTGGTATTAGGTCGTGCAACTCCTTCGCGCACTCCCCGAAATGAATCCTGTAGAAGACCGACAGACGAGCCACCCTACGCCGATGTTCTAGATTTTGCAGCTCGGCGTCTATCAGGGCAAGGTCACCAATGAGTCTCTTAGCTCGTTTTTCAATCGAGTCCAAAGCAGCCAGATGGTATTTGGCCTATCCATCCCAAAGGTGGCAGCACCATCCCAAAGGTCCCAAAGGTGGTGGTGGTGTAGGCGTACTTTATAATCTACGACACCAATAAAGTAAGCTAAAATACTCTATTTACGTAAAACTGATTGTTACTGGCTCCTGGTTATGAGACTAAATAAACTGGTATCCAAAGCCACAAAATATATGTTGAATGTCGCAAAGAGCAACGAAAAATACGTTTTTAAGGACAAATAAATAAATACCCTTTTTATGATATGTACTTTATTTTTAATCTAACAAAATGAAAGAATACTTTATTCGTCCTAAAAGAAGGTGGCAACCCTGGTGTACACAGAATCAAGAGCGGAAATTTTCTAACAATAACTACTTTCATTTCATTTTTAGCCTACATTATATGCGTAGGCATGTAGCAATCATTTCTCCGAAGCTTAACTAGAATGCGCACGATCCCATATACGACTTTTATGGGGCCCATGGGCATTGGTTACTTGATCTCAGTAACTTGTGTTGAGCCAACTACAAAGCCAGTCACATTGTTTCAACTTGTACACACGGCGGCAGATCAAGCTACCCAAAACTGTCAAATTTCTACAATCAATTTTGATCTTAATCGTTTAGATATAAGGATCAATATTCATTGGAGAAATTTGACAGATTTGGGTAGGTTGATCTGCTGCCGACTGTACGTTAAGTTAGTAAGAACTTTTATATGTCCGAGTTATTCGTCAACTCGCACACTTTAAACTTGCACAGATGTGCGAGATGACACCTTTTGATTTTACCTATTATTTGTGTCGTCTACTCGCACAACAGTTAAAATCTGAGGTAGTCCATATACAGTCAATTACAAAAAGGTTTGGAAAAAGTTATAATCCTTAAATGTTTAATACCAGTCCCACAGCTAGACCTTCGACATTGAAATTACGTCATCGTCACAGTTGATGGATATTGGTTTAATCACCACGCGCTTGCCAAATGCGGGTTGGTGACAATGACAACGACACACACTGCCCGTCCTGGGAACTAAACCCAGAGCCTCGGCATATCGGGCGAGGCGTAGCGAATTTGTATGTAGTTTTTAAAATTTCACTAATAAGAGTATAATCACAAAAACACAAATGTTGAAGAAAATTCCACGAGCAGGATTTAAACCTGCACCCTTCTGACATACCGGGTCAGGTGCTCTCTCAATTGAGCTATCGTGGTTCTAACCAGCCCGCCGAAATTATTCAACACTATTTACTTTGAAAGCCAAAGGCGCCCATTCAATGTCAACAACTACCGTCACTAACATCAAAGTTAAGAAGTAGGCAAGCTATTTATAAAATGTTCAAATAATTATTTTTTTAGCGCAAATCTCCTTGCGAACAAAATTTACGTTAAAAAAATTATTTGATCATTTTAAGAGTATACTCGTAATCATTAACTGTTGTTATCACAATGACACTTCTTGCGTTTAAAAACCTATCCGATATTTCGGCGTTCGGGTGTTCAGTACATCCGTGATCACATCGCATGTGACTACCCTAAAATATCAGCCACTAAAACACAACAAGAAATACACATGTTAATATCCCGTGAATGAACACGCTAACAACATCGTATTAAGTTAGAGTGTACGAAACATAAATGGTCTTAAAACTGCAGTGAAAGTCACAACTAACACCTAAATACTAAAAAAACGGTAAGTACGAAACAACTGTTCCGGTAACAAATGCGAAGGTTTACGAGATAGTATTCTTAGAACTGATGGGAACAGTGTCGAAACAAGAGAGGTAGTCGCTGATAACATCTGTCAAGAACACGTTACTGACGAAAGAGCGTATAATGATGTTATCAAGCCCACTTATGTAACAACAGGAGAAGACACTATGGCATTCAATGAACAGGTAGCTTTGCATGATACTCGTGACATATAAGTTCATCTTACAACTGTGAGATAGATGGTTCGGAGTTCTTGGCGGGAAAGTGAAGAGTCACGTCTGCGGTTTTGTTTTGTTTTCTAAAATTTGTGTTAAGTCGAATATTAATGTGAAATAATCGTGGATTATTAACCGTTAAGTATTCGTAAGTGCGCATGAGTGTTGGCAAATGAAACAAAACAGTGCAACTTCATTTTTCAAATTCTCTCAAGAAGTCCGCGTGAGGACTTTAAAGCCCCACATCTTTACTGAGATATTCGAGGGTTGGAAGGTATATCATTTCTCACTTCTCATTTTCTGGTGCAGATAATGTTGTCGATTTGTCCATTTACCTAGTACCATATATATTTATAGTCATGACTATACACAGTACAGTCCATAGTTAAACAAAGTAAACTCACTTTACTGAAACAGCCTAAGGTTCAATTTGAGAAGATGCGTCTGTTCAAAAGTATCCGCTTTACTGAGCAAGCAAAATAAGTAAACAATTTCAACAATGCACGATGCGCTCTCTTGATTTTCGTACCATCTTTGTCTGAGATATTAAAAGTGGACAAAAAATATAAGGTGCGTGCGAACGAGGTTGCAGACGGCAGACAGAACAATTGTATCGATCTCTTTTGAGAACAATACGAGTACTTATTGAGTGCTGTTATGGAGACTTCGTGTGAACTGATAATGTCGACAGTCACAATAAAACTTTCACTGATAGACGATAGCTGGACTACTACCAGTTGTGATGACGATGCAGAGGTCAGACTAGACGATGTGCTGGATACAGCTAAAGCTTATTATGAGGTAGTTTCAGCCACGTTTTTGCCTCTCTCAACCTCTTGTTTTGAACAAAAGATCCCGGTGGGACAAAGTCCTACTGGAAGAGGGGAACCTCAGCAGGCCCCACTAAGATAAGATAAGATACCTCTTCTATCACAACGCCATATTACAATTTCGTGCACTTAGAAAACACAATTTAGATTTCATTCTTTTAGTACCTATTAATAAAGTTTGAAGAAATTACGGCGAATCAAAATTTTTTTATTATAAGTAGCAGTGTTTTTAAACGATTTACACAATGCCTTACCGTCGGTCACAATCGCAACATTAGACAAAGTTAACATAAGAAGTACATATTGAAAATTAAACTTTTTACGACAGTTCATTTGCGCGTAACTATATATACTTAAAAATTTGAAGACCTCTGAGTTACATAAAGGTGGCATCTAACCATCAATACATGTAATGGGTACTAACATAGAATCAGTTTAGAAAAATAATGACGCCCAATAAAACGCTCTTAACGTCTCGCTGCAGCAAGGTACACAATTTATTTCAATGTTTTATTGGTCAGATAATCACCCGCTAATGCAACTGCCTACAACACAAACTCATAAACGTACAGATAATGCACACGTATGCAATGCACAGATAGTGGTGCAGCCATAAAATGCCCTCAAGTTCCCAAACGGGCAGTAAAAATGTTTTCTATGGTTTCTTTTAGACGTAGACTTTCACTTGGTAAATGATTTTATTTCCCTTACTTTTTAACTGGATCATTACTAGTCCGGAAAGGTGATCTAATGTATAGTTTAAAGCAGCCATTACATTAGTTTTGGTGCCATTGGTATGCTCCGTTCGGTGCATAAGAATGATCATTATCTGCCTATAACCGTTCCACTGGTAGAAACAACCGTGTTTTTAGTATAGATCTTTAACAATAGGTTTTGGGTTCGATTCTCCGCTTTGAAGAGCTCATGTTTATAAGTCTATTCTGAATAAATATTTGATGACACAGTTAGAGGATATGTAAGAAACACAAAGTTGGCAAAAAATTTGCATTTGCATGGAAAATTGATTCATCCATGTATAATGTTACATAACAATATAACATGAACGTGGGAACATTGTTGAAATATGATGTAAACAGTAGAATACGGTCTGCAATAAAAATCTTTAACACATACCATCGAAACATTGCATTTGCTGGGATAAAAAGTAGTATAGGCACTCTCAGGTACTTCTACATCTCTGTGAAATATCACGTCAACCTTTTGCTAAGTTTTGACGCGATCGAAAGACATAGAAAACACTTCAAATATTATATGTCATAAATTCTAAAATCACATACGTAGACTCTAAACTAAAGTTATATTCACGTGGTTAAATTTGGGTGAAATTAAAGGCGTATAATTGCCTTCGGGAATTAACGATTTACCGAATTATCAAAGCAAAATTATAGGTAAAAAGTTTTTATACTAAATATTAAATAGATTTGGGAGTTTCTTGGCATTTAAACTATCATGGTCAAGTGACAATGCAAGTGCATTAGAGTAATTAACGGGTATACATCCGTGATCATGGCGCAGGCAACTGTGCCAAAATATCGGATCATCATCATCATCAGCTCATTTGTACGTCCCCACTGCTGGGGCACGAGCCTTCCCTTTGGATGGATAAGGAGAACGGGCCATAAACCACCACGCTGGCCCAGTGCGGACTGCTAATGCAGCCGGGGCCAACGGCTTCACGTGCCTTCCGAAGCACGTAGGAGCTCGAGATGATAAATTTTTGGTCACCCTTCCGATGACCGGCCTTTGCGAAAGTTGCTTAACCTCAGCACTCGCAGACCGGGCGCGTTGACCACTGCGCCATCGAGCTCCTCAACTGTATATACTCACTAATAATAAACATGGCGAGAGTTTCCGTCATATTAATAGTTTTAATTCATTTTCTAAAATATATTTTTATGCCGATTATAAATGCGAAATAATAAGTTAATTCGTGAAGCGTGCACGAGAGTTGCCAAAAAAACAACAAAACAGTGTATTTCAAATTCTACCAAAAAAACCGCGTAGAGCCTTAGTAAACTCTCCCATGTCTCCCACATCTCAAGGAGTTTGCCATTAATATTAAAAAAAGTAATCGATAACTATTACTGACTTAAAAGTCTTTTAAACATACATACGTAATCTTGCTAGTACGAGTAGTTGCTAGGTAAATAAAACAGCCATTCAAGATAACGCTCTCCTATCATACCGAGCTCCGTTATTTATTTCATGCATTCGATATGTACGCTAGTTGCAATAGAAATAGGTACACTGTTTAATGTTGGATCGTAAATTTTACTGTTAATTGGTATCCCCGTATGGAAGTTACGAGCTCTGCTATCGGTAAACCAGTTTGAACCTTAACAGGAGTTGATACAGTGGCTAATACCTTGGAGACATAAGTAGTGAAACAGAACTAAATGATAGAAGAACTGGCAATCCAAGCAGATTTGATTAATTCAGCAGCTGTGCAGATAGTATCTGTGCACGCGAATCACAAATATGTAGAATATGAAGCAGGTGGACAAGCTAACAGTTTTCACGCAATGTTCCCAAGACTATCAGTACGAGTGATATATAGTATCGATGTATATAGTAACTTTTCTGAGAAGGTTACAATACAAAGTCTAAATAACAAGGATCAGGGCTTCTTGCAAGTTTAGTTTGCCATTCAATCAAGTTAATTTAAGAGAAACACATCTCTTCTTCTTGCCTCAAGCTAGTATTGTGGAACCAGCTCTCGGTGGCGCCGGCGGTATTTCCCGACCGTTACGACCTTGGGATCTTCAAGAAACGAGCCTATCCTTCCTTAAAGGCCGGCAACGCATCTGCGATTCCTCTGATTTTGCGGGTCTCCATGGGCGACGGTGATTACTCTCCATCAGGTGAACAGCCTGCTCGTTTGCATCCTTCTTAAATATAAAAAAACATCCTAAGAGTAACATATCCTACCACCGCCTTTGAACCGCCTCTGTGGTCTAGTGGCTAAGACCACCGGTTTAGACCAAGAGGTCCCGGGTTCGATTCCCAGCGGGGGGTACATGTTTGTGTACTAGGTTTGGTTGGTGGTAGGGCTTGTTTGTCCGCCTGGCTAGCTACCACCATCTTATCTAAATATATCGCCATAACATCAATGTTTGTAGCATTGTTGTGTTCCGGCAGCTAGAGATAAGATAGCCAGTGCCTCACTAGTTGATGTTCCCGGGTGAAGTGCGCTTCCATCATTGGCCGTATCATCATTTTACATCAGGTGAGATCAAGGCACTGTGCTTACCTTAAAAAAAAAAACCACCCAAACCAACGTTGGTGCAGGGCTTGTTTGTTCGTCTGGCTAGCTACCACCATCTTACCTAAATATGTCACCAGTTCCTCAAGAGTTAAGGATTCCGGGTGAAGTGCGTATCACCATCGGCATCATCAGGTATATGAAGGCCAATTAGTGCTAACCCGTAAGATATTAATAAAAACTAAGATTCAGATGCTCGATGCTTGGAGCTCGATAGCGCAGTGGTTAATGCGCCTGGTCTGCGATTGCCAAGGTTAAGCAACTTTCGCATAGGCCGGTCATCGGATGGGTGAACAAAAATTTATCATCTCAAGCTTACGTGCCTTCCGTGCTTCGGAAGGCACGTAAAGCCGTTGGTCCCGGTTGCATTAGCAGTCGTTAACAACCACCAATCCGCACTGGGCCCGCGTGGTGGTTTATGGCCTGTTCTCTCTATCCATCCATAGGGAAGGCTCGTGCCCCAGCAGTGGGGAAATAAAATGAGGCGATGATGATGATGATGATGAAAATTCAGATTTTGCTGAGTCTCGCTGGTCTCAACAAGCGGTCTGAGCATTAGACCACCACTCGAGTACAATTGAGAGTTACAATCGCCACAGTCCACAGTCGAGTATAATTGAGAGTGACATGGCCTCTCAAAAGCAATCGAACAAAACATTAAGAGGTAAATGAGCTGTGTCGCGTGTGGGCGTTTATGGTTTACAGGATCAAGACCTCGGACCCACGCAGCGGCACACCACATGTCATCTCCGCGCTGGTAATGGCATTTGGTTGGGGAATTAACCCTTTTTTATCTTTTGAAAGTTCCGTTTTGCGAGTGCACTATAAATTACTTGTCCGGACGAAGAAAAGTCTTTTTTTACTCAATTAATGTTTGGATATCAGACAAAACTTTGCAACAATTCATGACATAAATGTTTATATAATTTTTAACGCAAATTTAGTTGCGAACAAATTACAAAAACACAAATGTTGAAAAAATTTCCACGAGCAGGGTTTGAACCTGCACCCTTCTGACATACCGGGTCAGGTGCTCTTCCAATTGAGCTATCGTGGCTCTAACCAGCCCGCCGAAATTATTCAACACTATTTACTTTTTACTTTGAAAGCAAAAGGCGCCCATTCAATGTTAACAACTACCGTCATTAACATCCGATCATAATATTTTTACAAATACTAAAGATCAGTTAAGAAGTAGGCAAGCTATTTATAAATGTTTATATAATTTTTAACGCAAATTTAGTTGCGAACAAATTACAAAAACACAAATGTTGAAAAAATTTCCACGAGCAGGGTTTGAACCTGCACCCTTCTGACATACCGGGTCAGGTGCTCTTCCAATTGAGCTATCGTGGCTCTAACCAGCCCGCCGAAATTATTCAACACTATTTACTTTTTACTTTGAAAGCCAAAGGCGCCCATTCAATGTTAACAACTACCGTCATTAACATCCGATCATAATATTTTTACAAATACTAAAAGATCAGTTAAGAAGTAGGCAAGCTATTTATAAATGTTTATATAAACATATATAAACATACATATACGATAGCTCAATTGGAAGAGCACCTGACCCGGTATGTCAGAAGGGTGCAGGTTCAAACCCTGCTCGTGGAAATTTTTTCAACATTTGTGTTTTTGTAATTCATGACATCTTTTGTCAAGCATTATGCTGCATCCATGCTTGTCATACGACTATGTTACCAGAATTAATCCTACTAATATTATAAACGCGAAAGTTTGTAAGTATGGATGGATGTTTGTTGCTCTTTTACGTAAAAACTATTGAATGGATTTGGATGAAATTCGGCATTCAGATAGTTTATAACCTGGATTAACACATAGGATACTTTTTATTCCGATATTCCCACGGGAACGGGAACCACGCGGGTGAAACCGCGAGCGGCCGCTAGTACAACATATTTTAAATCCAATTTTTGTATATAATTTTGTAATAAAACTGGGGATTCTGTCACTTTCTTTGGCACGTTATTTTTACAAGCACCAAATTCAAAGTCCATTGCCCAGTAATATGTTACGGAAATCAAAATAGAGTACTTTTGTTTTTAGCACAACAACAGAGCCTTCATCTCACCTGAAAGCGCATTTTTTTCTTACAATCGGGACACAAAAAAAAAAAAAAAAAAAAGGCACATGCTAAAATCTGGGTTTGGGACTGGTAATTTGACCTCTGGACCACACAGGTCATAGACTATTTATAATACAGGCGATAATCCAAGGGCGCTTCTATAGGCTAGAACCTCGACTCGGGTTGAACTGGCCGTGGATCCCAACCAAGTACATGTCTGTACTTGGGATAGAACGCGTGCGAACCGCGTGTAACCACTGCGCCATAGAGCTCCTCACAGAGAGAGAGATAGGACAGAGTACGTGCCTAGTGTGAATTTTGTTTATTATCAGTAGGTATTAATGACAGAAGTCTTTCCTGGAGGAATACGTGGAGAGTTAAAATTTTGCCATACAAATTCTAATTTTCATTAACGTGTTCGATTGGCAAATACAACTCGCAGTAGGCGCTCTGTACAGGACACAGACAATTCATAGTAGGTACCTACGTGCTCGCGACAATGCGATGACGTTACAATGCAAACTTCCCTCTTTAATCTCTTGTCACTAATAATAAGCCCCCTACTAGTGTTACACTTCACACATCGGTAGGGGACATTCTTGGCACATTCGAGTTTGGAATAATGACGCTTATGTTTATTTGGTATAAGATTGATAATGGCTTGCAGGGTTTGAGTTTGAGGAGACCACGTGCGGTCTAGGTGATTCAGTTTTGTATTGATTTGCTGTCAAACAGGACACTGGTCTTTTGATGTTATTGGAACGGTTTTTTTGGCGTGAAACTAATATTGTACCCAAATATGGGAGATTGTCATGAGAACCAATAAGAGTTCTAACATATTTTTCATGATTGGTGAATTTGAAATAAACAACGAGAAGCCTTACGTTTTAATTAGTAAAAAGATTTAAAACATTAAAACCCTGTTAAGTTTTTTGCAAGCTCATACTATATCCTTTGAAGGTTCTCCTAAAATCCGAAATTATGGTAGATTCAGAAGTTATATTTAAACTAAAGTTTGTATATTACTATTTGGAAAATGTTATTAGTGCTTTGTATTGGACTTTGCCTTTTAGAACACGGCGGAGCTTAAAATATATTACACCCGGCGTCCGGTGTCCCGCAATTGCTAAAGTGGCATAACTTGCAAGATTGGCAACCCGACCGTGTAACCTGCTGTTCTATTTGACTCCATACACTAAGTCTTAACTTAATATTATAACAAGAATTCTGCTATTACATTAATAACAACCCTGTCGCATTCAAGACGTGCAAAACACGTTTTTAATACAATCAATCAATCAGATGACACTTAGTTTGACACGGTCGGTAGCGTCGACGAATCGGTAATGTGTCTATATTTAGCAGCAGGTTTATCATCTGGTCCGGATCGACTCAAAACAAGGCAACGTTTATAAATAGAAAGTAATTGCGAATATGCAAAACTTGATTACGGGTAAAAAGAAATAAGGCGATATACAGAAGGTAGGCTGCCGGCGGGTCTGTCGTCGATTCATACCATGAGTGGTTCATAGCACGGTATGAACCGCACAAGGACGCTTTTGAATTGGCTGTTTCATACCATGGTATAAATCAGCCAATGTACCTGTGAGATTCATACCTTGGTATGAAACAAGGAAACATTTTCAGGACTTCGTCGATTCGAACCACTATCAAAAAATATTTTAAAAAAACACGATTTTGGTCATACCGCGCTCGAGCAACGCACACATTAACCGCCTCTGTGTTCTAGTGGTTAAGACCACAACTCAGACCCAGAGGTCCCGGGTTCGATTCCCATGTTGGTGTACACGGTTTGGTTGGTAGTAGGTAAAACAGGTTTGTCCGCCTTGCGAGCCTGCGGCGTGGCTGGACAGGAAAAGTCCTCCACCCGCACATAGGCACGCAAGCCTGGCTCTGGGGTCGGCTCCGTTGTTCTGCGCCTTCCCCAGCTCGACCATCGAGCAGAAGTCGTCACATGACGCCCGTCGGAGGGGGTCGCTGCGGTAGAATCGCTAGCCCGATTGCTCGGGGCTCCTCCCTCCCTATCGACGGATGAAGGAACAACACGGTGGTTTTAGTGGGTCGGGCAGAACATCGCCCATCCCCACATACCCCGACAACGGGTTGAGCTTATAGCCACTGCTCCCCGTAGGATGATCTGTACATAGATTTCCACCGGGTCAAAAAAAATAAAAAAAGGGTTTGTCCACCTGGCTAGCTGCCATCATCTTATCTTAATGACAAATGATATTGGCTATGTTTGGGAATCCTAGCAAGATCAGCATTGAAGCTAATAAAAAGGAGAGGTCCGAGGATTGAACCCTGAGGCACGCCACGTTCAACCAGCCGTGGTACAGAGACAAGAGTTTCTTTATCCCGTCTCGTGAGCTGAATCATTTGGTATCGGTTACTTAGATAGCTACTGAACCACTTCAAAGACTGGCTATTCAACCCATAGTAATTCAGCTTCGAAAGCAGAAGAGGAATACCAATACAGTCGAACGCGCGAGAGAAGTCACGAAGGGACAGGATGGCCCTTCCAGCATCCTGTACCGCAAGTATATTGTCGGTGACATCAAGCAACGCCCTAACCGTTCCACGCCCTTTACGGAAACCGGATTGACACAGTAGTTGAGGATCCCAGGTGTAGTGCGCTTCCACCATGGGCTCTATCATCACTCAACATCAGGTAATATGAAGGCCAAGTGTTTACCAAAAACAAGCCAAGTACTTAAAAAACGTACTTTAACGCCTCGGTGGCCAAGTGGCAGAGCGCTCGGCCCGATACCCGAAGGTCCTGGGTTCAATTCCTAGGTCTGGCAAAGTGTGTTTCGGATTTTTTCGATGCATAGCCCGGGTTTGTGATCACCAACCCACATTTGGCAAGCGTGGTGAAGCCATTACCCATCCACCCAATTGTAGTGATGACTTGATTTCAATGATGGAGGCCTTTGCCCAGCAGTGGGACAGTTATAGGCTGTTTACTTACTTCTTACTTTAAAAAAAACGTGCTCCAGCATCGCAACAGCTGGGCACTGGTTTTTTTTATATCTTACGGGTAAGCACAGTTGATGTTAAAGCGGCATAGATAAGATGATGGCAGCTAGCCAGGCGGACAAACCAGCCTTACCTACCACCAACCAAACCGTACACAAACATGTACCAGAGGGGTCTAAACTGGTGGTCTTAGCCACTAGACCACAGTGGTTGTCATTCAAGCTTCACTTCACGTTTGTATGAAGATTACCTCCTGTGGGTCTGTTTATTTAGTGACGGTTGGCCACTGGCCTTCGTGACTGAGTTTGCTAGGCCAAGCTGGGCAATCCAGAGAGTATATACTTACCTACTTCCCGTGTTAAGAGTCTTTAATGTACAAAAATAGATAGATAGATAACTCTTTATAGCAACCACATTAGTAATTATTTGTGATTGATATATTAGGTCCTTACCTATGAAATTGACGTTTTGTATGAAGATTTTTTATAAAATTTTATTTTTCATACTAACGTTTTTTTTTAAATTCCTTAGCATCTATTTATGTTAACACTTTAAAAATTGCAGAGTAGTGTGTTTGTTTCACTAGCTAAATATAGCAGACATTAAAAAGAAAAAAAAACAAGTATCTTCAAAGCTACAAAAAGACAAGTCCGCGAACATAAAAAGTAGTCAATTTAATTTAAAAAAATGGTCTATAAAGACACAAAATTAATAATCATTGTTATTACTGAAGCCTAAGTAACATAGTCCTAATTAAAGGTGTATAATAATATTAACTACCAGTATTGACTTTTAGAACTTTTAGACCTTTTAATAAGTGAGAAAAAAACGTCAATTTCAGAGGTAAGGACCTAACAATATCATTTTATCTACACTAATGTTGTAACATTCTACATATGTTTCCAATACTTGACTTATAATTACTACTGTTATAGCGCAGACAACAAAACACTCAATTTAAGCAATTTCACATGATGGTATTATATCCACATCGATATCGTAAAATCTCATTATAACATCAATAAAACGCGACCAATTAACTTGGCGAGCCTTATGTCAAAATCCTCATACAAGTTGTATAAAATTTTGATATTAGGCTGGCTTTTGAAAACAGTTGGGTTATACGTGAAAACTTCGTCGAAACTACTAAACTTACATACACAAAACTCTTTGGTAAGATCTTGTGCCAATTAAATAAAAAAAGAACAGCGCGCGCTCGCTCCTGATTGGCCCTGCGCGCGCAGCTGCGCTCTCATTGGTTAGATTTTAATGGCGGCAAGTTCACTGTGACAATACACGTACACGTGAATTTAATGTTTCGCAATGTGTTTTGTTTTTAAAATACAAATTAAAAGTTAAAAATGGACAGCGACGATGATATTTGTACGCCTCCGGATATTCTAGAATTGGCAACAAAAGTAACTCACAATCTTTTGCCAGAAAAATCTAGAAAATTATATGAAAAAGAATATAATAACTTTTTGGCATGGAAGATCGAAAAGAAAACTACATCATTTTCTGAAAATGTCATTCTTGTGTATCTCAAAGACCTCTCCGACAAATTCAAGCCATCTTCTATGTGGGCTAAATATTCTATGCTCAAGTCCACACTGAGTATCTACAGCAATATTGATATCACGAAGTATTCAAAAGTCATAGCGTTCCTGAAACGCAGTTCAGAAGGACACAAGGAAAAAAAGTCCTTGACGTTTACATCAGGTCAAATAAAGATGTTCCTGAAAGATTCACCAGATATTTTGTATCTTTTTCAAAAAGGTAAGTGTATTTTAGTTCTGTTATTTAATCTACCTAGTACTTACGCACTACACACGCAAGTTATCTAGACACTCCGTTTAAGCGCTTTGTGTATAAATTAGGTAGTAGGTACCTACACTTTACTACTTCATAAATCATAGTTTTTGCCTTGGCTATGTACCTCAAGCTTATTATATCGGTTATTGTTACAGGTTGCACTAATCTTCGGCATAATGGGGGCATGCCGAAGGCAAGAGCTATACAACATCCAGTTCGATGAAGTCTCTAACATAGACGACAGTACAATCATGGTGAAAGTTTCGAAAACAAAAACGAAAATAGATCGTTCTTTCGTTGTGACGGGCAACTGCTATGCCGTATGTAAAAAATACATGGAACTTCGACCCACCCCCTGTCGAAACCCTGCCTTTTTCTTGAGCTATAGATCGGGGAAGTGCGTCGATCAAAGAACTGGTATTAATAAATTTGGTGCTCTGGGAAAAACTATCGCAAGTTTTTTGAATCTGCCTAACCCAGCGTTGTACAAGGGGCATTGCTTCCGGCGCACCTCGGCGACCCTTCTCATAGATAGCGGTGGTGATTTGACCGCACTGAAACGACACGGGGGGTGGAAGTCTTCTACTGTGGCTGAAAGCTACATTGATGAGTCTTTAATGAATAAAATTCAAGTCTCAAATACGATCTTGAACAGTATAGAAAACAAGACGAATGAAGTAATTATAAATATTCCAACTCCGTCTACGAGCTCTACTGCTTGCCCCGCGACCGCTACAGCTGCTGGATCAATAATTAACATTAACTTTCAAAATTGTACCATCCAAAATTTGAACAATTATTATAAATAAACTATTGTCAGCTTTTACTCTTGTTGTTTGACTAATTGCATTAGTGAAGATAAAGTAGTGTATGCAACTGCATATAACACGGGTATTAAAACACTCGTTACTATTATGAAACTCGCTGCGCTCGTTTCATAAACTCACACTCGTGTTTTAATACCCTTCATTATATGACAGTTGCATAAACTACTATTAATCAATCAATATTTTTGAATGCTAAAAATTGTCTGTGAAATAGTATTTATATTTGTGTATATCATGGGTATAATATGTGAGTAGGTATATTATTGTAGATATAGGTTTTGTTTGTTTGTTGAACGAGGTAGTAAAGGAATATATTACTCGAATTTCATCGTCGTTAATTGATGCATAGCTTGCTTATGCCAAGCAGTTTTCGTTTGCTTTAATGTGTTGTGTATGTGCAGTCACGGGCATTAACATGTTAACAATGTAACTCTTAATACAATGCATTAGGCGACAAAACTATTTTAAAGAGTATGCATGTTTATGCTCGTAACTGTACGTTTATGTATGTCTATGGTTAAATGGTACTTTTTTTCTATTATTTGTCTTTGTGGATAACAGTGTTGATTGTCCGATCCGATTATTTACCTGTTTATATATTCACTTTATAATATATATTGGTCAATTGTTTGTTGTCCCGGCTCGCTGGCGTTTCGGACACATTATGTTCGGACAGTGTCCGAATTGACACTTTTAAATAAAAAAAAATTTAAAAAAAATAACTGCCGCACTCAGTATAATGATTACTTATAGCAATTCTGTGGTTTAATATTGTTAAAAATTATCTAACAATTAGGTCTTAAGCCGCTTTAGTAATGAAAAATATTGAAGTGCTTTCTCTGGGGCATCAATAAATAAAAATACCAGGCTAAGATGTAGGCCGTATGCATGTAGACTGTTACTGATAATTAAAGAAAGAAAACTCTATTTAATCTCTAAAACTAACATTGTTTTAATGCTTAACGTTACTATGTGTTACTTACGGGCTATAATAAAATTACTAGCGTATAATTATGAAGCGAGCTGTTTTGACTGAAGCTTAGAACATAAGATGTCTGGAAACATAATACGACTTCAACACGTATTAAAGTCAAAGCACGCGCACTTGTAGCTGTAAATCGCCATGTAAAGGGGGCGTAGTCTCACACTGCATGGAACTATCGTGGTTTAGCTCCATTTTGACGTCGTTCAGCTAATCGTACGACAACCAAAAAAATGAGTAAGTAGGCTAGTTGGCTATGGCTTACGTTTTATTCATGTCACATGAACGCCAAATGAGTTTTAGCTCGCCTGATGAAAATCGACATTTGACGACTCTTGGCCCATACGCTAGCAACACCAAGAGTATCCTATACTAGCGCTGCAGACCCTGAAGCTTTTGTTCTCATATGCATCTTTCTTTGCCTTGTAATTTAACTGGATCCAGCTCCCTTCAAACCGTTGCTATTTTACTTGTATATATTTCCCTTCAAACCGGAATGGAACAAAAATAGTCTGTTATGTTTTCATATTTTGTATTATAAATGGCATTTGGGGCCAGTCTCACAAAGCTCGAAACAAAAATTCTATTTGTCAACCAAGCAACTGAGCTGGCTAGCTGACTGGGTGTAAGTATGAAATGAAGCCGTTCTGTTTCCATGTTTAACTCGCTGAGCATTATGGCTAAAGCTACGGCCCCTGAACTGTTCCAACACCAGCTTGGGACAGGAAGCGACACGCGGTGTCGCGTCGCTGAAACCATACACTAGGTGTCGCTTTACGCCCCGTTTTAGTGGGAAAAGATCGCTTCTCCAGATAGTGTATCAGGAAGTCGTGTAATGTTAGCGAGTGAACTACATTCGTAACAAGTCCTGATCACATATTGTTTTTAAAAGTTTACGCGAACGCTACACATTGAAATTAAACTACTTTTATTGATGTACAGGGAGACCTGTGATCATGGACCCTGCAAAGGGTTCGAAACGTCAGTGGTTGAAACTCGAAGCGTCTAAACTCACGTGGGCTACATGACTTGTGTTTGTTCGTAATAAAAGCCAAACTTATTAAAGGTAAATATCATAAGGGTATAATTAATAAGGGTTAGACAACTAAACATGTCACGTCATTTCAACATTAAGTTTTTCATTTTGTATCATTAAAAAGCCCATCCATGCGAGCTAGAATTAGTAAAAAGTGTAACACAAAATCGCGTAATAAAGATCACTCTGTATAACTAATTTTGATCCGTTCTGAAACCTCCTTTACTAATTGTCATCCCCTACTTAAGGGACCGTTTTCCAAAAATCCTGAAACTCCTCGTAATTTCTAACCAGGCTAAATACCGAAATTTAGAGGATGACAGATTTCCATACAAACTTTCCACCCCTATTTCACCTCTCTAGGGGAGATTTTTGAAAAATGTTAAAAGACGTCATTCTTTATTTTTGTTGAAAAATCTAAAGATTGATTAAAATATTCATTACTCTAAAAATAACGACTTCCCCAAAAAAACCCTTTTCCCTTTTTTACTAATATAAAGAAAAATATACAAAATTCCTGAGACACGTCATTCCTTAATTCTTTTCAAGAACCCAAATACTAATTTTCATGTATTTAACTTCAAAACTGACGGACTTTCATACAAACTTTCACCCCCTATTTGACCCCCTTAGGGTGTGATTTCCGTAAAATCCTTTCTTAGTGGCTGGTTACGTCACTCAATTAACCTACAGTCCAAATTTTATCTAATTAGCTGCAGCGGTTTAGGCTCGGCGATGATGAGTCAGTCAGTCAGGACAAGTCATTATATGTTCTATTATATAGTATTATCGAAATTGAAATGTCAATGCATTTATAGAGTACTGCATAAAACATTACTTATATTAACTCCAACACCATGTATGTAACTTTCATAAATATACCTACTATCTAGATAAGCCAAAGAACTCTACTCACCACGATTCTACCGCAAGTATTAATTATGTCTCCCTTTTGTATAAACCAATTTACCATCTCCATTTTTTTGGTAAGAGTAGTTTACCTGAGAACAAAAACAAAAAATATTAACACATTATCCACATAAGTGTCTATAAGTTTACGCGATCACTACATCTAAATTTTTAGCACAAACACTTTAAATGCATCATCATTGTCAATCAATCAAAATCAGCCTGTGTCAGTCCACTGCTGGGCCTATGCCCAGCAGTGGACTGACAGACCTATGTCTCTCGTGCTTCTGAGCCTAACCTTATTTAGTTATTTTTTATTTACCAGTTTATGTAGACACACAAACTAGGTAAGAAAATTAAGCTCTATGGGTAAGTGTAGTACAAGGGCATTGCTTATTTCAGTTCTGAAATATCTTCCAGCAGGCCCGCAAAAGGAAACGTTATAAATAATGGTAGAATCAATGTGTACCTCCTGCAAAACTAAAATAAACTTTAAGTAAGTAAATATTTATAATACATATACAAACAGAGTCTCTCAACAAGTGTGCCTTAAAATGAACATGGAGAAGACGAAAGTTATGTCGAACTCACGTGTCGTACCCACTCCTGTGTGTGTGTCGTGACTCTGCCCTTGAAGTTGTGGACAATTATGTTTACCTGGGACAAACGGTCCAGCTAGGTAGGTCCAACTTCAGCAAAGAGGTAAATCGTCGAATCCAATTAGGCTGGGCAGCGTTCGGTAAGCTACGAAATATCTTCTCGTCCGATATACCGCAGTGTCTCAAGACGAAAGTCTTTGACCAGTGTGTGTTGCCAGTGATGACATACGGGACTGAGACGTGGTCGCTCACTATGGGCCTCATAAAAAGGCTCAAGGTCACTCAAAGAGCAATGGAGAGGGCTATGCTCGGGGTTTCTCTGCGTGATCGAGTCAGAAATGAGGAGATCCGCAGAAGAACAAAGGTAACCGACATCGCCCGAAGAGTTGCTAAGCTCAAGTGGCAGTGGGCAGGTCACATTGCTCGCAGGACTGATGGCCGCTGGGGCGGGATAGTCCTGGAGTGGCGACCGCGTACCGGAAAGCGCAGTGTGGGCAGGCCTCCAACAAGATAGACCGACGATCTGGTGAAGGTCGCGGGAAGCCGCTGGATGCGAGCAGCACAAAACCGGTCGTTGTGGAGATCCTTGGGGGAGGCCTTTGTCCAGCAGTGGACGTCTTTTGGCTGAGATGATGATGATGATGATACATACCTTCAGCTCTTCTTGTCATACTTCTGCTAGCCACTTAATATCTACAAATGTCTATAATACAAACAGAAAGATTGCGCAACTACGCAAGCTCTATCTTCAAAAGACATAAACGCTCCACCTAGAAAAAAATGCTAAAAATGACACGTTAACATATATACAAAAAATATCTCTGACAATAATACGATATCAAAGTTTCTAAAACTAATAAACAAAAACACATCTGACTAACAAACAGATAACTGTTAGAATAACCCACATATCGTTATCACCAAAATTGACGGTCGATGTTTCCATTACGAAATATAGTGATTTAGATTTAATTATTGTATAGAATTTATTAGCATATTATCTACTGGTCAAGTGTGGAGGCGTTGGCCGTGACACGCCGTTTGATAAAACCAATTTTGTTGAGTTTATGTTAAAGGTTTTAATTGTTAATAACTGGGAGGATTGGAACTGTTCATTTGTTTTTGTTTATTATATTTGTTGCCTTGTTAGTACAGGCTTTTTGGCAGGAATTGTATGATGCTACTCATGTTGGTAAAAGCGCCGCCTTTTTGTAGCTTGTGGAAGCCCGAATTCCGAGGATAAAGTCATAAGAGACATCACTAAACTACGTATTTTGACATAATTTGTTTCACCTATTTGACTATTTATCTTTCCATCACGAGAAACCTTGGCTTTCGTCTAACCTGACCATCTACCCCTGCAGAGGCTGCACTGCCAAGCAATCATCATCATCATCATCATCATCGCCTGCTTCACTAGTCCACTGCTGGACATAGGCCTCTCCAAGTGCACTCTACTGAGCACGATCTGCGGCTGCTCTCATCCAGCTCTTGCTAAGATCGTCAAGAAAGTCATAAATTCAATGTTAAGACAAAGTAGTGTTGTGTGCGCTATATCTAACAATCTGAACAATTGAGGAATTAACATGTAATATACAATGTTATTTTTAGTTTATACGAAACCTGAAAACTGTTTGTTCAGAATAAGTAATAGAATCGATTTCAATATTTTTTATACCATGTTACATTTTGACCAAATAATATTTACAAAATCTCAAATAAATTATTCCCTACTAAAAACACACAACGGGGCAGCACAAAAAGCTTGTAACTTCGTGAGTTTTCAATATATTATTTTATCAAGATATAATTTTTTTTGTACGGATTCTTTAAATGAAAATATTTGACCCGTGTTTCGGTTTTCGTATAAACTAAAAATAAGGTTGTATAAGTATTCTGTATGTCCTTATATAAATAAATAAATGAATAAATAAAAGTCAATACCAGCAAGCATGTCATAAAGATATCAAGGCGTTCGAGTGGGATGACATCAATTTATCGCTAACTATAGGAATTATTGTGAGCACCGATTTTTTTTTCCAACCTACTATAGCAAACACAAGCGGATGAAGTCACAGGCCTAATTAGCTTTTTACCCAGCCTTTAGAACAATCGCTTTCGCAACGTTGCCGATGCACAAAAAAAGGAAATCGGAATCAATTATTGTAATCCATTGTCTGCAACAAGCGATGGTGATAAATCCCTGCCAAACTGGGTTCAATTTGTTTGTAGCTTACTTACGGGTATGAAGTCTAGTGTTGTTTTCTAATTTGCCAGATTTATGTAGGATCCAATAGTATGTTATATGGATGTTATATGTATAGTATGGATTTTATACTCGAAATAAAAGTTGACGCAAAGTTCTGTCATTTAAACTATACTCGTATACCTACGAATTAAGAGTTTATGTAATTATTTAGTCATTTGGAAAAGCAACAGCTAATAAACAAAGTAGAAACTTAAAAATAGTAACAACAAGCCAATTACAGGTCCTCACATGTAGCAAGTAGTTTGTAATATTGCTAGTTTTTTCTAGTAGGGGGTCATCTCTAGAAGTTCTTGTTCGATTCCAGAAATTCTCACACTGATAGAATGCTAAATTCTTTGCGAGTAACATAAACTATATTTCATTTTGATAAAAAACAGTTTTCAGTCTGAAAAGTCGAAAGAAGAAACGCGGCTCGTTATCACTAAAATAAGACATAGTGCTGTACCATGCCCTCCATATCGATAGGAACTGCCGCAACGAACCACTAGCGCACAATCGAGTCGATAACGAGTAAATAAGGATGAAATACACTCGGCCGAGTCGTCGCCGACATGTTTATTGGCTATTAATCTGACGCCTACTGGAATTGTGCGGTTAAGGTAAATAATGTGTTCAAAGTGGATTATTTTAAGTCGCTCCAGTCCGAGGCAGTTAACGATGAGATGCGTTGATGTAGCTTCAGGTTTCGATAAATAAATGAAGCTTGTACTAAGCTTCCCCGATCCGATCCGAGCCCCTCGGAGAATCTAGTAGGGCTCGGGGACACGCACTATTGTGTGATGCCGTTCCCTCTAGAAAACTACTGACTGTTTCGTTTCACACGCCTTGAGGAACAATTTATGTTTTTCTCGCCGCCCGCCCCCAAAAAAGTCAGGTGACATACAAATTCTCGATTTCCTAGACGTGTGCGAACCACGAATGGTGTATAGTTAGTGAGACATCAGCAGGCAAGCGAGATTCCTTTAGGGGCTTAAAGGAGACACTGCTCAGCAGTGGGTGGGCTAAATAAATAACTAGGTATATCCTAACTTAAATGTCGAAAATCGTGACCAATTAGGCACGTTCCACCTAGTACCTACCTATTATCTAGTACTAGACTAAAAATACATGATAACAAAACTAAAAGAATATCACGACAGCTTTCTAAAGACGCTTGTTAGTAATAATGTCGTAACGTCAACCAAACCAAAAGTGGTACTATTGAAGTCGTTGATCAAACAGGCTCATATACGTAACTAATTGAAAATGTGGAGGGCCAAAGCTATATATTGCCTCGCTCATTTAAATTAGGTAAGCAAAGTGTCAAACTGTATGTAAAAAAAAAACGCCCAACATTTGCGTACAGACGGCAGCACATCAACATATACAAAACTGCCAAATTTCTTCAATAATAGTTCAACCGTATGCCATTTTTTATTATAATTCGATAGGCTTGCTTTTGTCTACTAATTCACCTGATGGTAAGTGATGATGTAGCCTACGATGTAACATGCTTGCCTAGACGATACCGATTCACTCGTGATTTGAAGGCCCCAATATTATATTTGATAGGAAACACAGACTGAGGCAAGGAGTTCCACAGCTTTGCGGTACGTAAGAAAAACGCTTCGTTACGCATGGGTGGAATCTCTACTGTATAACTATGGCGTCGCGCAGTTTGTCTGATTGTCTTGTGATAAAAAGGTGATAGAGGAATCAAATTGAACAATTCCATTGCACACTCTCCGAAATGAGTCCGATAAAAAATCGAAAGACTTGCGACCTAGCGCCGATGTTCTAAGCTCTGCAGCTTGGCGTGAAACAGTTCGTCATCGTCAATGAGCCATCTGGCTATCCTGTCAATCGATTCCAGTGCTCCAAGTTGGTATTTAGCGGAACCGTCCCAAAGGCGAGAACAATACTCCATACACGACCGGACTTGTGCTTATAGGGCACGGATGGGCAAACTACGGCCCGCGTTTTAAACCCTGTACCTCATGAAATAGGTAATGAACATATGGACTAAAATGTGATTTTTCTTTGTATTTAAAGTCACTAATAGAATATTAACGACATTCACAGCCAGTTATCAAACTCACCAAATATTTGAGGTCGTAATTTCAAGTCGATGTGAAACCTCCGTCTACAAGCAAGGGAATGCTATTCCCCCTGGGTAGGCGTGAGGGCAAGTACAGTTAGCGGCAATATTTACTATCACAACATGCCGACTGTACACCCACGCGCGATCTCAATGGACCCGCTCTGACGCAACTGCGAAATGTGTGGAACGAGCAGTGTTGATATTTAACAATCTATACATATAATAAGAACGTAGGGATAAAAAAAATCTGTAATTGCAAGATATAAAAAAAAAATTACACAGGTTGCCTTAAAATTACTTACGGAACACGATAGAATAGTTTAAAAAGAAATTGTTTGTTTGTTTGTTTGTTTATTTGTTTGTTTGAACACGATAAACTCGAGAACTACTAAACGGATTTTGATCCGGTTTTACCGAAATGCTAAGAAAATTCCGGAAAATAACATAGGCTACATAAATACTCGAAAATTGTTAAATTTTGATTTGGTCTAAACCGGGATTTAATCCTTGGTTGCTTGGCAACTGTTGTTTATTATGTAACATAGGGGAATTTTTTTTTAATGAGTTTTACGGCTCTGGTTTTGAGGCTCTGGCTCTCTATTGCTATCGTGTTTTACGGCTCTGGGTTCTTTGCCCTTTTGAGCCTGTCATTGATAGTTGTTGTCATGAGAATACCGATTTTGATGCGGTTATCACCAAAATGCATAGAAAATTTCGAAGAATAACATACAAATCGAAAAATGTTAAACAATTTTGATATACGTATTTACGCGACCAACTGTTAGATACGTTCGTTGAGTTATTATTTTAGAAAAGTTTTGTTACTTTCTAAGGTAAAACCTACCCTTTATAAATCGGTAAGGCACCTAAGCGAACATTAGCACCGCAGTAGTAAAGCAACGGAAAATAAAAACAAGCTCGAAATCACGCACACCATTAAACTTGGCTGTACATAGGTACACCTTTTGTTTCATTTTCCAAAATAACCAATAATAATATGGCTATTTAGTCGCGCTTGCGCGCGGCGCTTAATGCAGTTTTCTAATACACAGAAATGTTAAAAGTTAAAACATTAAGTACCTATATTTGGCGGTATAAACCTCTGTGTCGTTGCCCAACATAATGTCTCTTTTTTTAGTTATGCATAAAAATGTTACCTACTCATTAAATTTGGCTGTATAAAACTTTGTATCATTGCCCAAAATCATGTCTCTATTTTTTTAAATATTGCACATAGAAGATATCTTGAATTACATAGCTTGGCTGTATAAACCTTTGGGTCGTTGCCCAAAATACTTAATGTTATTTTTTTAAATCTATTTGGTGAAAAAACGCGAGAACAGGAAAATTAAAAAAAAAATTGGCGCTCAAATTTTGAAACGAACAGAAGGAAATTTTGATGTTTTGCAATGCAATAAGTACCTATTTTTATTTTGTTAATAATTTTCAAATTATATTAATTATTCATTGTGTAAAAGTTTTTTAAAACATTATATGCAGGTACGTTAAATATTTCAGTACTTATTCAGATCATATTAATTTTCAAATAAGATTTATTCATTGTGTAAAAGTTTTATGAAACATTTGATGCAGGTAAGTTAAACACTTATTTCAGTACTTATTTTACATGTAAGCGGTTTCTTACTTTGGTTTCTTAACATGTTTATAGGATAAATCGGTGTTCAATGATACAATATAAGCAAGTAAGTATCATAACAATTTTAATATCATAAAACCTTTAAATAATGAATTTTGTACATACTTCTAGATTACAGAAAAATGGTTTTTCCATTCTTCTATCGCATAAGACGATGGCTACCTCTGGTATCAGAGTTGCAAAAATGTTTAAGTTTGCAGGGTACAACTGTATTAGAGGCACGGACTTCAGATTTTCTTTTTATTAGAGGTGACTTCTTTCTGTGTCCTGTGATCTACCTCTAAAAAGCTACCTACCTAACAAGATGCCACGAAGAAGTTCAAATTTATCGCAAGTATGTATGTAACATAAAATACTATAATGTATTACCTAATAGACAATAATATAATTTATTACAGTTCTCAATTTATTGATATTTTGTATCTACGAATAAGAACATAGTTGGTAAATAGTTTTTTGTGCCTTCTGGCCGACAACCAATAATCCTGGACCGCTACCTGCTACTCGATATCTAGCTTCGGTGGACAAGGCAAACAATATGTTGAAGTCCGTGGTTGGACAGTATAACAGTAGACACATTTTAGCTAAGATACACCAGTGCCTAGGACGACTCCGGACGAGTACCTGAGCTGTAAAATACCAATTTTATTACATATAATTGAGCGTCAGTAAACCCATTTCAGGTTTGTATGACGTAGCAAATACGCGCAACCCACCGAGAAACGGTGTTGTATACTGAATGTATGTGGAGGGATAATTGAAACGGGAAACTGAGTGAGAATCTGTATGAACGGGACGATTCTGTGCTTCAAACTGAATATATGTATGTACATGGCAGAGATGATAGTCGAAAGAATAAGAGATAATGTATGAAAATAATGATGAACGTAAAGGAGGCACAGGAAGTATGCCAGAACCACACTAAATGGAGGTCGATTGTCTTTGTCTATCTCAGCATTCCCAGCTGAAAGGATATTAAGAGTGAGTAGATGTACGTATGTCGGTAAATACAATGTCAATTTTCTAAATTTCCGATGCATATAATTTTATTATACCCTAATAAGCTTAAATAGATACCTACATAATAATTAAACTGTACAGACTACAGCCTTTAGCTCACGCGGACGAAGTCGCGGGCAACAGCTATTTAGAATAAGTGTTAGTATCATCTTTATATATAAAAATCAATTGCTGTTCGTTTGAGTGGCTAAAACTCGAGAATGGCTGGACCGATTTGGCTAATTTTGATTTTGAAATATTTGTGGAAGTTTAGGGAAGGTTTAAACGGTGAGAAACATAAATAATAAGTAACGGAAATTAGTGAAAAAAAAAATAATTTTCAATAAAAAATGTTTCTTTTGTTGTCATGGAAACTGTCAAAGCGGTACGAAGTCCGCCGGGTCAGCTAGTCGTAAATAAATATGTCCAAGACTCAAACCGATAACCTTGTCAAAACTAACTGAACTACCGAAGTTCGAAAAGAATAAAATGTATGGGATTGACATAAGCCGCGCTAAATCACGTGGTCAATCTTATGTCAATCCCATACATTTTATTATTTTTGAACTTCGCTATCGTTATTTAACGTTACTTTGGCTACCGCCACTGAAACATTAAAAAAAAATACCCTAGCGAGAGGTTACTACTAATTATGAAACCTAACCTATTCGTTATTACCCGAGCAGTCTCAAAGTGCTTACATCCAAACAAACCAAAGTATCAAAACCGTTCGGCAGACTACATTATTCGCGCCAGCCAGTCTAGGGAAGAGATTGTTGTCGTGTACTTATTATGTACTAAACTATGGTTTTATACAATACATAATTAGTGGACTGCTGCTACGTTCACAATTTAGCATTATTAATCATACAATATTTTTTCTAACAATGGCATGTTATTTATTCTGTTCTAAACTTGAAAGAAGCCTTCTACTCGTACTTTTGTGTTACATTCAAAAAATACATTATTCCGATCTGCTACTTATAATATGGTATATGTATATCATTATTAGCTATTGAGTTATATTCCAGGACATATGAATATTAAATAGATAATAAAAAAATATTTTAAACTAAATAAAATATAAAAAGATTTAGCAAGCAGTTTAGCCTCCGTGGTTACTAAGACCACGTTACTAAACTGGGGTTCGATTTCTAGCGAAAGTACTTACATATTGTACTCTTTTTGGGGGGTAAGGCTTATTATAAGTCCGCCTAGCCCATCCATCTAAGACTATAATAATGACAACATTGTTAACACAATGAATGTCGTCCCTTCTATACAGAAATGATAAACATTCTGTGTTGGATTTAATAGAAATAGAAATGTTTTCATAACCACTTATATTAATAACAATACATGGACAAAAGACTTAGAACTGGTGGTGTTGAAACGGTCTCCACACAGCATAATGTCGAGATACCTGGTTGGCACCCCGACGCTGATCTTCCTTGGAAACCTTGAAACCTTGAAAATTTAAAACTTGATATCGTGATGTTTTTCGATATACACTTTTTATGCGAAGAGGAGATATGTTTCGTTTCGTTTCTATGTGTAAAAAGTATTACTCTAGTGGTTAAAGACTCCGGGGGAAGTAGGCTTTCATGTTCGGTCTTATCCTTAATTACATCACGTGACATGAAATCCAAGCGCTTCCCCATTAAAAGAAGATAACAGTAAAAAAATTCAATCAGGTCATTTCAATATTCATTTAACAATAAAACCACTGTCTTTTCAAGCATCCACAAAATAGCTATCATTATAATTTTGATAATAGTCATTAAGCTATATCATAAAGAGATCTCGTTTTAGAAAGTCACGCATAATGATCTTTTAGTTACGTCAGCGGCGCGTGCGCACAGTTAGAGCGATCTGCTTACATTAACATAATGATACGTTATTTTCAACTAGGTACACAATAGTTTTATATCTATTATCTATTTTAGTGTTTTGTAACCACAAATATGTGGCTGCATAAAACCTGTACAGCGTATGGCCGGTTTTTTGGGCGATAACAAACCTAGTCTTTCCAAGACATTTTTTATAATGTAGGACCCGGGATACACTTCAATGGAAAGCGAGTGTAGTCTTTGATGTGTGATTTATTACTAAATCATCATACATACATTACCTTGCAATACAATAAGGGAGAAGTGACTCATACACTACAAGCCTGGCATCACGTAAGCATATCTTTGTAGATTATGTGGACCGTACAAAAAGAGCCAAGAAAAAATATCCTTAATCTTATTCCTTTGGTCAGGGGTAGTCAGAATAAAACAAACAAAGAAACATAGCATTTATTTATCATATATGTAAAGATAAGATGACAATTAATTAACGAATCTGCCGAAGGTCATATTGTCCGGTTCAAGTGTTTCGATACTGTTATCTGTTGCAATGATAAATGTATAATTCGTTGCAGTTATAATTTACTTTGATGACATGTGAGTTCTCTCATTTAATCAATCTATTTAAACTATATGGTCACTTGCATTGGGTTGTCAACTATTTTTCAAATAACAAATCTATCACTAACTAGTATAAAAACAAAGGATTTGAAGAAAAAATAAAGTATTTTCCAAATTTATTTATTTAAATGTTTGGCACTACCTAATATGTTTTATTGTTTTATAGCGCATTTAAAAATCAGCGTTGTTTTTGTTTTCACTTCACTTGAGTCTGAGTATCATTCAGTAGTTCAGAAATTAAGTCAACAGGAATATTCCGTTCAAACGCACGCATTAGTCGGAAATAAAGTATTTTCCATACTTTATTTTTATTAAAAAGAACAAAGTATGTCAAAGTCAAAGTCAAATATTCTTTATTCAAATAAACTTTAGAAAAGTGCTTTTGAATCGTCCATAATTTTTTTACCTACTACCCATTCAGGACGTTTATATTTTAGCTGTGGAGAAGAATGGGCGCAAGAAACTCCACAGCTTTAATTCAATATGTAACGACATTTACAAAATTATATGCCGTTACGTTACCAAGTTATACAAGTTTAAAAAAAAAAAAATCTTAACAATATTTTGGATTAGAAATAGATTGGAGCATTTTAAACCCATGCTGTTTTGTCTTCAATATAATCAGACACTTTATAATAAGCTTTTTTATAAAGCTTTTCTTTAATAGCGATTTTAAATTTATTAATATCTAGTTTTTGGATATTACTTGGAACTTTATTGTAAAAACGTACACACAGGCCTCTAAATGAATTATTTACTTTGTGGAGCCTAGTATTAGGTACTGCTAGTTTGTTTTTATTTCTAGTGTTTACATTGTGAATATCACTGTTTTTAGAAAAAGTTTCAATATTTTTATATACATACATTAGGTTCTCGTAAATACATTGTGATGCAACTGTCATTATATTAATATCTTTAAATCTCTCCCTAAGAGAATTACCAGCTTTTAGATTATAAATTGCTCGAATAGCCCGCTTCTGCAGCACAAAGATGGTTTGAATATCGGCAGCATTGCCCCACAGTAAAATGCCGTACGACATTACGCTATGGAAATAACTAAAGTAAACAAGTCTAGCTGTTTCAATGTCAGTGATCTGACGAATTTTCATTACTGCATAAGCCGCAGAGCTCAGTCTACTCGACAATTTATCTATATGTGGGCCCCACTGTAGCTTTGCATCCAACGTAATGCCTAGAAACACTGTGGTGTCCACAAGGTCCACATTCTTATCTTTAATTTTTACACTGGTTTTTACCTCCTTAACGTTGGGTAATACAAATCTTATACATTTGGTTTTTTGTTCATTTAATAGCAAATTGTTAACACTAAACCAATGAACTATCTTTGAGACAGCATTGTTCACATCGTCATCAATCGGCTGTCGTCGTTTCACTTTGAATAAAAGTGAGGTATAATCTGCAAACAATACTATCTCATGTTTGTCTTTTACAAAGTAAGGCAAGTCGTTAATATAATTTAAAAATAAGAAAGGACCAAGAATTGAACCCTGTGGAACTCCCATTGTAACCACCGATCCCGGAGATCTTTTACCGTTAACATCAACCCTCTGAACCCTATCACTCAAATATGAGATAAGAAGATTCAGTGATGCATCTCTAATTCCATAGTGGTAGAACTTCCTGACCAGGGTTTCATGTAAAACACAATCAAAGGCCTTGGATAAATCACAAAAAACCCCTACGGCATCGTGTGAATCCACCCAGGCATTAAATATTTGAAGTAAAAGCTCAACACCAGCGTCAGTAGTCGAGCGACCCCTAGTGAAACCATATTGTCTAGAATGTAAAAGTTTATTTCTATAAAAATGAACTTGAATTTGGTCTAGAATTATCTTTTCAAATATTTTACTAAATGTGGGTAATTTGTAAATTGGTCTAAAGTTAGAGGGGTCACATGTGCTACCTGATTTGAATAATGGGATTACTTTACTGTGCTTCATTAGGTCAGGAAAAACACCACAGTCAATGCATTCATTAAATATGCAAGCTAAAACTGGAGCTATTGTCTCAATAACGGATTTAGTGACGATGGGGATGGAAAATAACGTAGGATACGTTATTTTGAAGTATGGTTGGCAACTCTTCTTTCATTAGAGTAATTATTAACGGGATTCTTACCACGTTTATTATTTGTGAGTAGGTATCCGATATTTCGGCACAGTTGTATACCCCATGATCACGGAATTACTGGAAGTTAATGCGGGTAGGTATTTTATGAGCAGACAAAACGATCTACCCTCTTCCTCAGTCGTTTTTTGCGCTTGACCCACCCGCATACTTCAGTAATTCCGTGATCACAGCGCATGCAACTGTACCGAAATATCGGATACTCGTATAAAAAACATGGTAAGAATCCCGTTAACAATTACTTTGATCAATCAAGTTTTTATTTGATAATTTATTTTATTACTTTGCCATTAACTTATCGTTCTGGTAACGTTACGGGTAAGTATCACAGTGCCTACGATGCGATGATTAAGGCCAAAGGCAAAAGCGAACTTCATACGAGATCCTCAACTCTAGCTTCCGGAACACAACATTGTTACAACCATAGATGTTATGGCGACATATTTGGATTAGATACAAGAAGGCTTACCACCAACCAAACCGAGTACAAAAACATGTACTCCCCAGTTCCCCACTGGGAATCGGACCTGGGACCTCAGGGTGACCGGTAGTCTTTAAATGTTATCACTAGCCACTACATAGTAAACAAAATCGCTTCCCGCTGTCTGTCTGTCCTTATGTATGTATGTATGTGTGCTTAGATCTTTAAAACTACGCAACGGATTTTGATGCGGGTTTTTTTAATAGATAAAGTGATTCAAGAGGTAGGTTTATATGTATAAATATGTGCTAATCAGCATTGCACCCGTGCAAAGCCGGGGCGGGTCGCTAGTTAATTAATAAAATATATTATAGTTTATCAGAATTCTTTAATGATAATTTGGATTAATGTTAAAAAATATATCATGCAATAATAAAGATCTACTATAGTTGATTGTTATTTTTTTTAAGTTTATAAGGTTTAGCCCTGTAAATTGCAAAAACCCTTGCAGGGTGACTCATGCTCACATTTATTATATTTGTAATCTTTGTAATTTTTTGTTATAATATAATAATAATGAGTAATAATGTTTATTTCAGAATAATTCCATAGACTGTTAGTAATTACAATAGACACACTATTGTTAGTTACGAGAAAAACAAATGCACATGAAACTAAAAACAAAACAAAACTACCCGACTACCCTAAAGATACCCGAAGGCCCCGGGTTCAACTCCCAGGTCGGGCAAAATGTATTTTCGGATTTTTCGATGCATAGCCCGGGTTTGTGATCACCAACCCGTATTTGGCAAGCGTGGTGATTAAGCCATTACCCATCAATTGCAGCGATGACTTGATTTCAATGATGGAGGCTTTTGCCCAGCAGTGGGACAATTATAGGCTGTTAACTTATGAGACTATGCAATTTTTTTAACCACTACGCCACAGAGGCGTTTAAAGAGCCGAAAAGGTTATAAGCTTATTGTGTTACGGGTTCACTCACGTCAATAGTCTAACGGAGCTAGGGGGAACGAACCGCGATTTCTCGCATTCAATTCGGGCATCTATCCGTTGAGGAGCTCGATGGCGCAATAGTCAACGCGCCTGGTCTGCGAGTGCTGAGGTTAAGCAACTTTCGCTAAGGCCGGTCATCGGATGGGTGACCAAAAATTTATCATCTCGAGCTCCTCCGTGCTTCGGAAGTCACGTAAAGCCGTTAGTCCCGGCTGCATTAGCAGTCGTTAACAACCACCAATCCGCACTGGGCCCGCGTGGTGGTTGGTTTATGGCCTGTTCTCCCCTAGGGAAGGCTCGTGCCCCCGCAGTGCGGACGTAAAATGAGCTGATGATGATGATGAGATGATGAGATGGCTTTTTATTTGAGGAAGTTTGCTGATTGCCTCACGTGGCATTTTCAGCCTCACCAGACTTTTTAGGGTGCGGCAAGAAACTTAAAGGGTTCCTTGAGCGTGATCGAAACACCTTCAGAGGTTTTTTAGAGGGAATAGCGTCACGCGCTAGTACAGTCAACAGCAAAAGTAGATGATGTTTACTAGATTTCAAAATTAAATTTCGATAGTGTAAGTAGGTATTTTCTATAAGTATAACTACAGTCAAAGTCTGCAGGTACTTAGTAGACACTCGAAGGTCTTTCGATATGCGTTTAAAAAGTTTTGATTTTCATACTAATTCTTTATTTTGAAATTTGACCAATCATCAGTTACCATTGCTGTTGACTGTACGTTTCCCTGTTCCGTACTCGATTCTCTGAGGGGTTTGGATCGGATCGGGTCCGTTTGGCAACAGACATCACACAATCACAAAGTCACAACACATGGGTCGCAAGTATTAACTCTCTTCCTACAGGAACGTTAAATTCACTTCAATTCAATTCACTACTTTCAATTATTAATTTTATCTAATTTACAATTAAAACCAATAGCATACGATGATTCTTATTTAACATGTGTCAGTTCTCTTCAAGATGGCCGACTACCTAGCTTCAATTGATCAATTGACCATCCAATAATACTTTTTGCTTTTAGTTTTTAATTATTTATTTGTAATAAAACACTAATATTCATAAGATTAATAGACTAGTATTTTTAGGATCGCCAAAACAAGGGAGCTGGACTCATTGTTCCCAATCGAGAGATCTACACATCTGTCAACTACGTCACTCCAATAAATAATTAAATTAAAGCAATTATTTATATATATTTTATTATTATTATTCCAATAAATAATTAAAAAATACGTCCGCGTATTAATGCATTCAGCCGTCTCTGTACCAGTTAGATGTTGCTATAAATGACATGTAGGTATTAATTTAATTTCGTAATATCTACTTTTTATGATTTTAATTTGAATGTTTTTTTTTCTATGAAATGTACCATGACCTAATGAAATATTGTAATTATATTTATTATTATTTTATTTACCTTTTTAATGTATAATGATTTCTATTGTTCTTATAATTATTTTATATTTTTCGTATGTCGATAAGATTAGTAATGTATAATGATTTATAATGCTCTTATAATTATTTTATATTTTTCGTATGCCGATAAGGCAGATCGCAGTGAAACCTTTTAATCAATACAATTAGACCTAATGACTTACCTGTGAATCACGAATAAATAATTTGAATTTGAATTTGAATTTGAATAATTGCACAGATAAAATATTGATGTAGGTATGTGCAGTTCAAATCAAATGAAAACATGCGATAAATTAATGGCGTGCTATACAGTATACTATTACTTATTCTGTGCTATACATTGATGTCACAGTGGCGTGATTCCTCAATGGCACGTTGATACAATGTATTACGTTGTACAGTCGACATCCAAAAGATAGATGCAACGTTAGTGGTCAAAATATTTTGACATTTTAGAAGTATGTTTTTGGCTAACACTGTCAAACGTTGATTCGATCAAAAATAAACTATTAACTATTTTTGGGTTACACGCTTAACGACTGATTTCTTCACTCATATTGACTTACACGCATTTTGACTAACACGCATTTTGACCTACACGCATTTTCACTTAAACGCATTTTGACTTACACGCATTTTGACTTACACGCATATTGTTATATCTTACGGGTAAGCAAAGTGCCTTTCACTTTGCCGTCCACTGCTGAACAAAGGCCTCCCCCAAGGATCTCCACAACGATTTGTGTGGCTCGCATCCCGCGGCTTCCCGCGACCTTCATCAGATCGTCAGTAAACATTGTTGAAGGCCTGCCTAAAAAAAGCCGGAAAACGCAGTGATTGTATATACGAGTACTGTAGGGAAATTAAGGTATACTTAGATATGTTTTTGAAAAAGAGTCGCCAACATTGCGGTCAAGTTTACTTTAAAACGATTGCAAAAGTTATAAGCTACTTTCGCGAAATTGCTACCCGAATGGGTGACTAAAATTAGGTAGGTTCTCGATTTTCTATGACCCGGTAGTGCACTAATTCGTTAAAAAAGTAGCAGTTGTCAAAAAAAGGAAAAAAACGATGTAGGAAGCATGAAAACTCTTTCGTCACACGTTAAACCTTTTCGTCACACTATCTCCCAGTTTAAAAAAAAATATCTGACACATTTTAAAATAAATCTTTATTTCACTAAAAAGTTTTCATCAAAACAGAATTGAGTGCTCTACAGCCGGCCAACGTTTCACGATGTTTACAGAAACTACCGAAACACCTTCACCTATCGCTCTATTTATAAAGCGCAGTCCGTATATCAATTGCGCAACGGATGGACGGACGGACGGTCTCTATGAAGTTTGGCTTTGACGTGTGTAAATCAGAATGTGAAATGCGCGAGCATTTTATTTGAGCGCGTGTCCGTTGTCACTTGTTACATGACAATATTCAAATTTACCACATGCGGTATTTGAAATTGCACCCTCTGAGATGGAAAGGCGTAAAGGCGACTAAAGCAATTAGTTATTTATTTAAAAGAACTGTTATGCAAATAAATATATTATTATATTGATTTAATTTTAATTGAAATGATGTCCGATCCTTTTATCAAATTTTTTCACTAATCATAAATATGTAAAATAAACGCTTAAATGTTGATATAATTTTTTAACGCAAATTTTGTGGTTGTTGGTGACGGTAGTTGTTAACATTGAGTGGGCGCCTTTGGCTTTCAAAGTGAAAAGTAAATAGTGTTGAATGGTTTCGGCGGGCTGGTTGGAGCCACGATGGCTCGATTGGAGGAGCGCCTGACCCGGTATGTCGGAAGGGTGCAGGTTCGAACCCTGCTCGTGGAAATTTTGTCAACATTTGTGTTTTTGTAAACGCTTAAAATTTTAAATATCTTAAATTTTAACTTTTGACTTGCTAAATAAAAAACCACGATAGTTCAATTGGGACAGCACCTGACCCGGTATGTCAGATGGGTGCAGGTTCAAATCCAGCTCGTGGAAATTTTTTCAACATTGGTGTTTTTCGTTATTTGTTTGCAACAAAATTTGCGTTAAATTATATATACAAAACAAAAACATTTTGCTAAATAAATCTAAAGCTAAGGATCTATACTTTAATTAGATATTTTATATAGTTTTATCCTGACGTTTATTGTCGCCTAATAACGGCTGGTGGGCGGGCCACGATTGAATTCTTGTAGGACCTATAATCGGGATTTTTATCGCTTAGGTTTCAGTACCGATTTTTTGTCTGACTTGTTTAGGACGTGTGCGTTGTAACACAGAACTCTACATATACATTTAATTTTCACCGACTAAAAAACCGGCCACCGATTATCGGACGTAGGCGAGGGCTTTATCAAAGTTTCGTTTTGATGTGTTCTTTGTATAAACCATAAACTTTTGACAACAATAATTAGGTATGATAAAATTTTACTAGAACAAATCAACCAGTCTGAGGACGCTCGAGTGGGAATCGAACCCACGACCTTTGGATAACTGGTCCAATGCTCAAACCGCTAAGCTACCGAGACCCCAGAAGACTCGTTGAATTTTTCTAGTACTTTGTAATTTACGTTGCAAGTCAGCGGTGTCACGTCACTATGAAGTTCCCCTCACCAGTCGTTTTGCTACCCGGTCTATTTGAGATGTGGCCTATTAACGATATGGTCGTTTAGAACCAGTCGTTTTGCTACAAAGTCATTCGGAGATATAGGCTTTCTGCAGAGATGGTCCTTCTGAGATCTGGACCTTATGAGGATTTGGTCGTTTTCACAATGTAGTCGTTATGATACCAACCCCAAAGTTCTAGTTTTGCCAATTTGTCGCTATAGAAAACATTCCCGTGCAACAATGCGAACACAGCGCACAGTTATCTTCCGCGCGCCTTGATTTTAAAGCTTTATAATTTATGTCAGTTTTGTCGTTATTTATTATTTGCTCCAAAGGTTTCGCTGTTTACGATGGCGATTAAAGAGATATAACATTTTTACGGGTGGCCACAGATATTGTAACTGTTCAGTTAAAAGGACGTTTCAATGTGACATTTTAATGGAAATATCCCATGTGGAACAAGGCTATAAGTTACGACGACCGCGCACGTTTTCAACGCGGGTTTAAGTCGTTTAATAAACGCAGGTTATGGTCAAAAACGTAATTAACGTGTGAACTTATGAACCAGCGGCCCCAAGAGTGGATAAAATTGTATAGGGGACTGGTTAGTCAATAGAAAAACATTAGTGCAAAACTGTCAAAACGTTTTTTTTAAATTGTATGAAAATGGTAAACTATGACGTCACTATTTGTGTTCCGTCAATTAAGTTGCTTTTTAGACTTCTTGGCGGGAAAGTGGAGTGTCATGCTGTTTTGTTTTCATACTACATTAATCTATATAAAGAGGAAAGCTTTGTATTTTTGTATGTATTTTTGTAACGAATAAACTCAAAAACTACTGGACCGATTTAAAAAAATCTTTCACCATTAGAATGCTACATTATCCTTGAGTAACAGGCTATATTTATTACTAGAAAAAAAATTTGCTACGAATACGATTAGTTTGTTTTGTTGTCATAGAAACTGTCAAAGCGTTACGAAGTCCGCCGGGTCAGCTAGTAATATTATAAAGAGGAAAGCTTTCTATTTTTGTAAGTTTGTTATGTTTTAATTTTAGTGGTGAAATTTAATGTCAGTAAATAATAATCCAATATTTTTGCGAAAATCGTTCAAGATTGCATGAAAATGGTTAACGTAAGGGAATTTTTTTAATGATGGAGCAATTCTAAGTATAGATAGAGCAGAAAGTTCTGAATCCTATAAAACTCATTTTGGCCAAAATGTTCCTTACGTTAATTGATACTTCTGGTATCGATTAGTTATATCTTCAATGCATAAAATTAATTCTTTCCTTCACTGCTTAAGATAAGGTGGCTGCAGCGAAAATATTGGCTCACAAAACGAGTACAGGGGACTGACGTTGCAAACGCATCCGATAACGTCATTTGGCGACGGGGCGCGTTGGCAGTTGGCACGCGGCGAGTTCAAGTTCGATGCCGGACAATGCCAAGGCTGGCACGGGTGCCGTAACCAGCATTGTGAGCAATGAAGGTCGATGTGCCGTTATAACCGCATGTAAAAAGAACGTTCGTAGTTTAAAACTGAGTATAAGCGTCAAGTATTTTTTTTTTTTTTGAAGAGAGTTTGCTGATTGGCTCAGACTGCATTTACAGCTTCACCGGGCCTTTTTGGGGGCGGCGAGAAACTTAAAGGGTTCCTCAAGCCGTGTAAAACGAATCACCTTCGGAGGTTTTCTAGAGGGAACGGCATCACACACTAGTGCGTGTCCCTTTGCCCTACTAGATTCCTCGAGGGGTTCGAATCGGATCGGACGTCGAGTAGTACGTAGTGTAGAACGCCCTCTGACTGGTGGAGCGAGGATCTTCGCAAGGTGGCTGGCAAGAGCTGGATGAGAGTAGCCGCGGATCGTGCTCGGTGGCGTGCACTTGGAGAGGCCTATGTCCAGCAGTGGACTAGTATAGGCTGATGATGGTGATGATGATGAAGCGGTGAAAAGTTATTCCGTGTTTTATATTATTATGACCTTTTAAAACTATCATGGTAACTACATTAAAATGTGATATAGTGTTATGTACTGTAACGCAGATCATTGTAATGATCATTGTAATGTATGATACTTGAGAATGAATTTTGCCTGCTCATAAACACCCACCCGCAACAACTTCAGTACGTCCTTGAACGTGATCATGTCGCGCGCACCTGTGCTGAAATATCGGAAAAAACATGGTAAGTAGGTAAACATTTTTAATTCCGTTTTTGTCTGTTTTACTGTAATTCAATGTAAAGTTCACGTGATTAAAGCAAATCACGGAATATCTGTTCTAAGCTGCTCTGTTTAGTTGTAAGCCCTTATTGGCGTTCTTTATAAACTGAACATAGCAAGGATTCCAAAACTCGGGAGAAGCTCGAGATTCAATTTGATCACCCTTCCGGTCGGTGTCCAGTTATTACAAGTATGATTTTAATTTAATTAACAACTAATGTTTGTAATTTTTTTTTGTGTATTTTTGTGTGTATCGATTTGACACTAATATTCGACACCAGTATTCGTATAGAATTTCATTGTTTTACTGAATACAGCTAGGAAGGAAGTCTGTGTTCAATTGTAGCTAAAGTACAAAAGCAATCGCTGACCTCTATTTTTAATGGTTAAAGAAAACAAGTGTCTAATATCACTAGTTCCTGGGTTCCTGCCGTAAACTGCCCCCTGACTATGAGCTGTTATAGCAGTTGAAACGGAGAAAATAGCAATGGAAAAGATGAATCCTAATCATAATTCAATATCATAATTAAAATGCTCTCATAAAACGGAATGTGGGTTTATTATCATAACTTACAATATAAATTCTACCACCTCAAAAGACAAGCAAAACAATAATTCATATAAAACATCATAGTCAAATGTGACAAATTAAAAAGAATAATATTTATAACTATACAAAATATCATAAAAAAGGGCGGCTCAAAATGAGTCTGCAACAGCAGTGTTATTGCAGTTGTGGAAATGAGACGCGAGTATATTCGCCGCTACACGCGTCTCGTTTTCACAACTGCAATATTACTGCTATAAGAGCTCGTGCTAACCCCCCCCCTGGTTATATGGATCTCTCGGAATATGGTTGCATATTTTTTTACCCTGGGCTGACAAAAAAAAAAACCTCTGGTGCCACTATCCTACCCAAATAAATGGATTATTAATTAATTTATCCATTCATATATTTTTAGGGTTCCGTACCCAAAGGGTAAAACGGGAACCCTAGTACTAAGACTCTGCTGTCCGTCCGTCTGGCCGTCTGTCACCAGGAGCCCGACCGCCTAACCGATCGCTTTGACTTCGTGTGTGGTTTATGACGTCATCTTGTCGTTTCATGCCGCCTATGAAAGCAATATCGAAAGCGATAGCCTTTAGCTTTTGATATTGTTTTCATAGGCGGTGCGAGGTAGCAAGATGACGTCATAAACTATACGCGTAGTCAAAGCGATCGGTTAGGCGGTCGGGGGGCAGGCTGTATCTCATGAACCGTGATAGTTAGACAGTTGAAATTTTCACAGATGATGTAGGTATTTCTGTTGCCGTTATAACAACAAATACTAAAAAACAGAATAAAATAAATATTTAAGGGGGCCCCCATACAACAGACATGATTTTTTTGCCGTTTTTATAATGGTACGGAACCCTTCGTGCGCGAGTCCGACTCGCACTTGGCCGGTTTTTTTTTTCAATTTTTATTTTCAGTTACTACTTTCCCACCGCAGGGCAAAGGCCTCCCCTCCCCCCTTCCACCTATCTCTGTCCTTAGCTAGTTCGTCCCAAATCCTTAAGTGGGACTCCAACTCATCCTGCCATCTCCGTCTAGGCCTTTCACGTTGTCGTCGTCTGTTTGTTGGGAGGGACCCATGATGTGGCAATCTTTAAACTAAAAATTTGATACTTACAGTAAATTTTTATCAACAACAATGTCATGTAACTTAGGTTTTGTCACTACCGTTATCAAAGGACAGACAAATTGACGCGTTCGATATTGTTAAATCAGAAATGAGAGATAAACGGGGCGTTTACTGTAAATATCCTGTGCATTTAGCGTAGGATTAAGTGGCGAGACGGTATCTGGCGACCTGGATTTGTCCTAAGTTGTCGCTGATAGTAAAGGCTTAACAGGCGTGTTTCTTAGCTGCGGCGTCAAATGTAAAACAGGGTAGCAGACTATTCCTTTAAGCGCCAAATACCTTTTTTAGGGTTCCGTACCCAAAGGGTGAAACGGGAACCCTATTACTAAGACTCCGCTGTCCGTCCGTCCGTCCGTCTGTCTGTCACCAGGCTGTATCTCATGAACCGTGATAGTTAGACAGTTGAAATTTTCACAGATGATGAATTTCTGTTGCCGCTATAACAAATACTAAAAACAGAATAAAACAAATATTTAAGGGGGCTCCCATACAACAGACATGATTTTTTTGCCGTTTTTATAGATAATGGCACGGAACCCTTCGTGCGCGAGTCCGACTCGTACTTGGCCGGTTTTTTTTTTTAAAGGGGAAAATGCATTATGGTGGAGACTGATGACCGCAGCGAACAATGCAACGTAACCGTAACGTGGTGTACCTACCTAACGGTTCGCGGCGACTTTAATAAGTCATTGCTGACTGACTGATAACAGGGCGGAGCTCGCGAGCGGCTCGGCTCACTATACTGACCATTTAAATGCTTCCATCGGACATGTTACGTTACAATGATACGCTTCGGCCATTCTATACCATTACGTTACGGCAAAATGCTCCGGTCAGTCTTCACCTTTACAGGCGTGTTTATTTGGCTGCAGCTTCAAATTTAAAACGGGGTAGCAGACTATTCCTTTATGTCTGTTATTTGCCTACAAACACTATTGCCAGTATTATTAATATGATATTTTATATGAAATGAATTGCTGGCGGTGTTCTTGCAAGTCAAAATTAAAAGCAAGTTTAAAGGGTTACTATGTTAGCACACGTTTAAAATGATGTCCTTAGCTTTGTGTTTGCTTAGTGAATTTAAAATGTCTATTTAATATAAACTATGTCAAGATAAACTTAAGGACTACAAAAAGTGCAGTGATCAACTATGAAATGCTTAGAGCATTTTTGAGAAGAACATGTGTATGCGTATACATTGCCTGAAAGACATTCATGACCTTTGACCCTATACCTGTCATGTCACCCCGACAAAGTCAGCAGACTTATTCTTAGGTTCGTGTTTACTTTTATGTACAATAACTAAGAGAAAAGAGTTAGAAAGTGAAACCTTTATTATGCAATGCAATTTAAAGTTTGTCATTGACGATCACTCATCTGAACTTGTGGAACCAACTGTACCCACTAGGTTACGATGCTCCGATCTCACATAGATCATACTTTATCTCGATCGAAAAGTTAAAAAAATATCGCACAAAATCGGTACCCCTCAATGTTTGCTCACAAAACGTGCAATAAATTTTGATAAACTGCGCCAAATTATAGCCATCCACTTGATAATAATAAAGTATGGCCATTAAACTAGAATTTGCACTAGGTCAGTTACCCGGTTGTGATTGTGGACAGACGAGTTACTCAATCGTGGAGCAATGTTAGACACAATCTGGTCTTAGATAAACAAACGGGGTATGTTATGAAACTTCGATTAACTTATTATGTGTTCAAATCGATTGCTTACCGAATATATAATATGTTGGTACTTATGCAAATTTTAATTGGGACTTATGAAATTTTTAATTTTTTTTTTAATTTTTTTTGTACGGCGTTTTATCGCTTTCAATAATATGATAAGTTTTTTTAAAATTACTTCATTCAAATAGTTTGTTGAGCATAATTTGATTTTCTATCTCTAATTGCTAGATATGTTTATTTTTTCATTGGCGGCGCTAGTGTGCGGCGTAAACGCTCTTAATAAGTAATTTGCATGTTCCATTATCATAGCCTTTGATTCGTGTCCAGAATGCTGTTGCGTCACACAAGATTGAAGGTTGTATAAACGTTACAAGACCATTTGGTTTTACATCAGCTTAGATAAAGCCTTAGTGGGCGGTGCGGAACATTATCTCCTCTAGTTATTGGCTATTGGTAAAGGTACGTTATCTGATGTAGCGAAAAATATATGTGCAAGTACTTACAGAGAAAATTATACTTACATGAAAGATAAATTTGGAAATTTGGTGACTCGTTTCTTTGTCGCACCTCCAAAAGATGGAATAGTCTACCAGCACACGTTTTCCCTCCTTCCTATGATATTGGGTCGTTCAAACGAGGCGTGAAGAAGCACCTTGTGGGCCGGCAGAGTGAGGTTGACTGATGCTGCGTTGTTTTTACGCTGCACCAGTGGTCTTCGCGTCTGGACTCCATTTCCACTTAACATCAGGTGGTATGGAGTCATTTGCCGTGCTAAGTATTAAAAAAAAAAAATGTTTTTTTAAATTATTTTGTTAAAATTTGTAATTTCTAACTTTTCATTTTTTTTATTATCTTTTTTTAATACTTAATTTTTGTTGTTCTTAAAAGGATGGCCTTTTATAAACAACAAAAACTATGATAATAATCATCTTTTTACCATTAACCCTTACATATTGAAATGTAATAATGAGCTCGCTCCACCGTAGACCTCATCTACGTTCACCATCAGGCGAGATCGAGTTAAGAGCTGTCCTATAAGGCATACAAAAAAATAACACTGAACAGCTTTCATCATCAACATCATCATCAGCCTATTCTAAAGCTTTTTAACCGACTTCAAAAAAGGAGGAGGTCATTAATTCGACTGTATTTTTTTTTTATGTTTGTTACCTCAGAACTTTCGACTGAGTGAACCGATTTTGATGATTCTTTCTTTATTTGAAAGCTGGTGCTTCCCGTGTGGTCCTATTTTAATTTGGTCCAGTTCTGATGATGGGATCCTCAAGGAATTGAGGGAACACCTCGACTATTGTAGGCATAACTATCGCGATTTTGGTATTTTCAGAAATAAGTCAAGCATTTGCATTCAGAAAATATCATTTAATGAAGTGTAACTAATGAAAAAGACCACAGATTGCCATCGGAACTCCTCAATGATAAGTATTTCACGGGTGGCGATAAAATATCTCGATTTAGATAGGAATAAGGAAACATGAAAGCGTGTAAAGGCCAACTAGGACCCTGCTTCAGCTCATCAACAAACACCACCACAACGACGCTGATATTCTGACAGAGCCTATGGTGTGTGACTGTAGTGTTGTATGTGTACGTGTACATATAGAGATGGTATAATAAAAAAACAAGCGAGCCTTAGAGCATTAATGCTCTAAGCTTACAGTAGTCGCATAATAATATGAGTAATATTTGACATCTCACCTTAGTAATAAGCAATTTTAACATTAATACTCTGAAAAAATAGGTCAGGTATAACGTAATTAAACAACAATAAAATGAATAATGATAAAGTCAATTACACACGAAAGAGTTGAAATCAATATTAGAATCAACAATGACGTAGGTATATTTTTTTGATTGCAGTAGATAAATACTCATTCCTCTCACTTCCCCTATAGAAGATATTTGTCATATCAAAATGACCTTTGATAGTCAAATGACACGTCACATGTAATAATAATATGTCATGTTCATAACATCGATTACAGAATTAACAAAATGGCGCGCTTGCGCGCTTCACCGACTTCCTGTTACACACTTCCGTCCCATTTCACGAAATCACTCCCACAAATTGCCAGAAAGCGAGGGGAAAGATGTTACACATCAATAAAACATAGTCATCATCATCAGCCTATTGTTCACTGCTAGAAACAGGCCTTTCCAAGTACACGCTACTATAATACATATATATGCTACATAAGGCGTCCGTAAATTAAACACCATTCCATCTGCGGGCTAAACAAATGTAATTTTTTTTATGGTTGTCTTTAAAGTTTTCCAGAGCATTCAGGTCACTATTTTGTTTGGACGCTCTCCCAGTGACGCAAGAGCCGGAGGTAACCTTCAAAGTTGGAGACACCGGATGGCAACGGGCCAACTGCAGATTGCCATGTCGAGTGTCCACACCTCGCGTTCTGGGCACCGACAATGTTATCGGTAAACAATTGCTACATCAAAAGTATTCAAAGGAGTTATAGTGGAACGAGGGTTATCACGTGAAATGGAGTCATTTGCCGTGCTACGTATAAAAAAAAGTATAATTTCAATGAAATTCTATGGATTTTTTTTGCGACGAAACCTGGTGTCGAACACCTGGTCCTGTGTTGAGCACTGGTGCCCCTAACAACTTCATAAAATTATTTAGAAGACTTCCGAAGGCACTAGATATAATAGAATAAGCTCCGAATAGTTATTGTTTTGTTCCTGTCATGTAAACGTCATTTCATATTAGAGTAAAAGAGACAAAACACGGAATAACTATTCAGACCTTATTCTTTGTATATTTGTAAGACCCTTAGCACGTCCATAATCTATGAGTAAGTCGTAGGCCGCGGTTGTTGACGTAAGATGTCAGTCGTGATAATATAACCCTCAGAATAGGTATTAACTAACCCACCAACTATAGTAGGTTATGGTATCTATATTATAAACATGAAAGATAGTTTCAAAATCTAAAATATAGGTAAGTCATCATCATCATCAATAGCTCATTTTATGTCCCCACTGTTGGGGCACGCGTCTTCGACGACAACGAGAGAACAGGCCATAAACCACCACGCGGGCCCAGTGTGGATTAGTAGTAATTAACGACTGCTGGGCTGATGCAGCCGGGACCAACGGCTTTACATGCCTTAAAACACGTAAAGCGTAGGTAAGTATTAACAAATATTGAAAATTTAAATAAAGGCTGCTTTATTTTTATTAGCTTACTTGAAAAATCTCATTATATTGATTCATGAACGATGTCAATATTAAACGAAATTATTTTAGTTAAGGAGAATACCGCACATTTCTTCTTCTTTTATTATTGGCAATAACTATAAAATAAGAAGTACGAAATAAAAAAAACTACTTGTAACAAACTACGACTATAAAAAAAACATCTTCTCTTGACACGGAAATCGAACTGTTTACCCAACGAATCGAATACCGCTATGGAAACATATTTTCTACTTATCCCCTTTGAACTACTCCATTTCCCCGAGGGTTGCCACTTTATGACATACTCCGAAAAAAACACATCAAAACATTTTTCTACTAAACATATAGAACGATAATAAACTTGCAACACTAATTTAAATTTCATATCTACGGAGAACATGTTGCGATATTTGAATTTGGAACAATTACCACACCAATTCAGGAAGACCTCCCACGATTTCGTTGGCTCGCACAAAATAGCTCAGAGCAAGCGTCCAAGAATGATTTCGCGGGTTCATTCATGCTGGTCACAAAACACATCGGGTTCTAACATCGGCTTGGCGCATATCCAAAATGGCCACTTTATTATAATCTTTATTATTACGGTTTGTTTTACGGGGATACACGCTCCATAAGTAATTATTGCCATATGAAAATGCCTTTCCGTTTGAGTACGTTTTGTAACGATGCTGTAATATTTTACGGCCGAGTTGTTTACATACGATATTGTCCTTGTTAAATGGAGTGTGTGTTTATTCTGTATTTGCTCATAGATAAAAATAAATATGAACCCTTTTGTTTATTTCAACTTAAGGTATAGTTTTACATGTCTCGGAGTCTCTTTAAATTTCGGTGACGCTGAAAGTGCCGTCTTGAAAATCAGCTCGCTCCAAAACAAAAAAAAAGTAGTCTATCTCAATGTGAGCAAAGAGAAATATGTTTCTGTTTTAAAAGACTCTGCTCTTCTCTTAAGATACGTTAAAATGTCACCTTCCTACCACAAGGAACAATATTGAAAATACTTGTTAAAAAACAGCAGTTCTGTATAAAATTTACATTGATCTAGAAATAAAGAAAAACAAAACACAAATGTTGAAAAAATTTCCACGAGCAGGATTTGAACCCGCACCCTTCTGACATACCGGGTCAGGTGCTCTTCCAATTGAGCTATCGTTCGTTTTTCAACATTAGTGTTTTTGTAATTTGTTCGCAACAAAATTTACGTTAAAAATTGTAAAAACATTTTAGACAAAATAACTTTAAAAATTACTAGGTACTATAAAACTCGAGATACAAAAAACCAAACGGATACAAATGACGAAAAAAATACTTTCTATCGATTTAAATCGAAACCCTAGGTCATGCAAGTCCGATAAAAACCCGTTAATTTTACGAGTAACAAGAAACCAGTAGCATGAACCGACAAAATATTTGCATTCGCATGAAATTCGAAATTAAAACGGTATGGCGTCAAAGAATTTGGCGAGCAATTTACGACTTTAAAAAACAAATTTAAAAATCGAATGAGAATAAAGACTCTCATTTAAAAAGTAAAAATTGGGTCACGCGTATTTTAGCACAGTGACAGACAAGTACGAGTACTCTACTTTGAAATCGGCGAAGTAACTACCGTTTGGAGGCATCGCGAAATGAACAAATAACTGTTAACGGTTAACTGTTACTCTCAACGCGTAATTAACCTGCAACTTTGAGGCTTAAGGGCCAGCATAGTTGGAGCGACCGTTTGAATAGCGGTTCTACTTAACTGAGATCTACATAACGTGGTCAGTGGAGTCGGTATGACTCACGGGCCGGCAAAATCGATTATTTGAACACAGGTCGTTGTTTTTTATTGCGATATAGTAACCTGATAAAGCCAACAGCGTGCCATTCATGGTCTTTGACATCTGACCCAGATTTTTATTTACTTAGTAGAATATAGTGCGCACAGGTATGTTAGGAGAAAAAAAATTGACTACCTGTGAAGTTAATCTTTCAACCGGCTCTAAGCAATCATCTTCTCGCAATCTTGATGGAAGCAATGCAATGTACACAGTTCTTAAATAGGCTTGATTGTCTCCAGTTAACAAATAAGTTTTGTTACTTAACATCATAAACGCTGGGCAGGTAGAAAATTTATCAGAAACCATGTACCTACACTTAAGTATCTAATACTTTTCTCTCTGTTGTTGAGTTTGTGGCATAGAGAAGCATCTTTCGGTAATCTGTTTCGTCGTTGTTAACTTATGTTTCGGGTGTCAACCCAGCATAAGCTAAATAATTTTTGGTTATCGATATGTTGTCACAATACGGCATTGAACCCGCATTGCGCCAGCGTGGTTGGTTATGGTCCATTCTTTTTATTGTTTATGTCTTATGAGGGAAGGTTCTTCCTTTTTTTAAACTTGGTAATATGGTTGGTGCATCTCGGGGCCTAAGGGTCCACCCCGAGTTATGTGGGACTCTCCTCCTCTTCGTCGTCCGTCGTCGTCGTCGTTCGTCGAGCTACTAAAAGCTTGACGAAGGTAGGGGATGTATGTATACTTATTTTTACTTTGTGCTTATGATGAAGAAAGAAAGAAATCGTTTGTCTTGGTATGGGCATGAGATGAGAAGGGATGGAACGCATGTAACTAAGAGAGTGATGCATATAAGTGTTGATGGATGGAGGGGGAGAGGGAGACCAAAGAAAAGATGGATGGATTGTGTGACGGATGATATGAATGTGGGAGTGACTGCACAGGTGACGACTGGTAGAGGAGAGTGGAAGAAACGGACATTTTGCGCCAACACCAAGTAACATGGAACCAGGGCATGAAGAAGAAGATGAAGAAAGAAAGAAGATGAGAAGCCGAATTCGTCGTGTTCTGTTATCCCGTGTTGTGCGTGATTGCGCAGTCAATTGTTACGCTCGAAGCTAACGCTGTAATAGCGCTCGTAATGACGCGCTACTTACGACCCGAATGGTAGTTTTACACCGTTACCGCTTGCACGTAGACCACACGCAGTTTCGATGAGTTTTCGCTATGTATTTTTATATATTATCTATCTATACCTAATACCTATACATACATATACACCGTGGGTTTTAAGTGGTAGTTTTCCCTTAAACAGGTGATAGTACTCATGAATAGGAACGACTTTATGTATGAGACCAAATCTGAAATGTCGAAAAAAATCAGCTGTTCCATACTTTACAATAAAAACTACTAAAATATTTTTTAAAGATTTCAGAGTCAGTCCAATACAAAAAGTTGTCCCTATTCATGAGTAATATTACCAGCTTAAGGGAAAGCAATCACTTAAAATTCACGGTGTATACAATTGGAGCGTATATTTGGTGCATCGTAAGGCTCAATTTTTGAGGTATATCGTGGGGATCATTTAACAAATTAAAACACTTATATGTGTAAGTGTCACATATTATTATGTCATGGTTCCATACGCCAAACTACCTGTTCGTTATGTATAATATAGGTAGTCCTTCAGATGGAGTTTCGGTACTCATTAATAACGTTCAGCAACGTAAGTCGCTGAAAATTTTAATATTATATCAAGATATTTTCTTTATGTTCACACGATAAAGTCCATTTAGAATCTTTACTTGCTTCTGCAATCTACTAAATCACCATTACCATATTATCAGCTGCGGCCGCCATCCTCATGGTGCGACTAACGTGTGAAGCGGCAAAAGTGCTAACACATGTGGCGTCCCAGAGCAGGCACTTTCCTTTTTGCCAAGGCACAAGGGTTAAGCCATCAGGCCTTTTGCCATCTGACCGACTAAGGCCTGGTGGCTCCAGCACACAGGGAATGTTTGCCGAAACTAGCGCCCTCCGGATGATGTCACTGAGGGCATGATGGCGCGGAAATCTCTCTGCACAACGGCAACAGCTCAAGGCGTGGTGACCGTTGCTCTCTACCATAGTGCTGATGATGATGCATATATGAGGTTCACAAACATCACAGCCTAGGCGGAGAGCCACGGCGACCCGCATAGAGTCGTCATCAAGGAGAGTTCCCAGATGTGGAGAGGGAAGCGCGTGTAGCCAAGCCCCGGACTCTGGCCTTGATACAGCAATAAGCCTTGACCTATCCACACCCACAGCCCTTTCTAACTGGCAGTCAAAAACCCGCTTCACCCCTACATCGTCCCACAAGCGCTGACGGTCTAGTTTTTCGGGCACGCTCGAACCAGGGTTGAGTGCCAACCAAGCGGCCTGTGCATCAGAAGCGAACGGTATTGTATTGTTCTACTAAAGCGTTAAGCTTTACTTGTTACCGACTGTACTTTCATAGAAATTTGCGGCGCAGTTGCTTAGGATCAATAAGCAACTTTCTTTCAATTCTTTTGAGGGTTTTGCGCAAAAGCAAAGGGCCCAGTTCGATAAAATTTACGAGCTTCGGGCTTTCGCTAACGGACGGATATTGCAGTTTTTTATGTAGCGTACACTCAGAGAGGCGTTCAGTAGTGAACTATGGTCTAAAGACGATGAACATTCAAAATTCTTGTTTCACTTATAGATACAATTTGAAGCTCTATAAAGTCACTGTGCCATATCGGTTCGTACGTCTATAATTTGCATACCATCTTTTTCTTTACCATACTTCATCAAATCTCACAGGACCACTCTATATCGATGAGTCCTATGTATAGGGGTGTTCAGTAATACATGCATAATCCTGAATATGGCAGATAGACAGGGTACCGTGCAAAGACCACCGAAAAATTATGAACATGTCTGAAAAGCACCATATTATGGCCGAAATGTTCAAGTTTGTTTGTTACTAGTTAAATTGCAAGGTTCTGCAGCCCTAGGCCTAGCAGATACACTGTTTTCGGTTGTCAACCTCATGGTCCAACAAAAACAGAAGTTAAAACATGTCAGGATTGAACAAAAATATTGTGAAATGATTTTTTTTTGTTTATATAATTTTTAACGCAAATTTTGTTGCGAACAAATTACAAAAACACAACTGTTGAAAAAACATTGAACATTGAATGTTGACCTTGAATGGGCGCTTTTGGCTTTCAAAGTAAAAAGTAAATAGTGTTGAATAGTTTCGGCGGGCTGGTTAGAACCACGATAGCTTAATTCGGAGAGCACCTGACCCGGTATGTCAGGGTGCAAGTTCAAATCCTGCTCGTGGAAATTTTTTCCACAGTTGTGTTTTTGTAATTTGTTCGCAACAAAATTTGCGTTAAAAATTATATAAACAAAACAAAAACATTTTATAAATAGCTTGCCTACTTCTTAACTGATCTTTAGTTTTTGTAAAAATATTATGATCGGATGTTAATGACGGTAGTTGTTGACATTGAATGGGCGCCTTTGGCTTTCAAAGTAAAAAGTAAATAGTGTTGTATAGTTTCGACGGGCTGGTTAGAACCACGATAGCCCAATTGGGAGAGCACCTGACCCGGTATGGCAAAAGGATGCAGGTTCAAATCCTGCTCGTGGAATTTTTTTCAACATTTGTGTTTTTGTAAAAATATTGTAAACAAGTAATAAAATAAATTACAGTTTTTGTTTGGAAATATTAATCTACATTAATATGATTTTACACACTATCACGGTGATCTTTATATTTGGTTGCAGGGCTATGTCTCAGGATTAAACACCTATTACCAATCATCCTGTAAAGGGGCCAAAGTACCAAATTATAAATTTTCAAGAGAGGCTTTCAAAGTTTAAATGTAGTAATTATATAATTTAACATTTATAATGTTACAAACATAGAGCACAAGCACTTTGAGAGCCTCTTTGATAAAAGTGATGATTTTGCATTTTGGTCCTTACTCATAGCACCCATCGATATGCAGTGGGGTACTGAAAATCAAAGACATTACGCACAATTTAAAAATACAATGTGCTCTTTTGCTGCGTCACCTGTCCGCAAATTAATCGTATCACATGTTAGAGAACGGTGCCAATAACCCCGCAACGCGATGTTTAAAAACAATTAATATATCAATCAGCGATTCAGATAAATTTAAAAAAAAAAAATATCAATCAGCGATTCAGATTCAAAAAAACAATCATTGGAACGGGTTGGCGAATTTTGTCGGATACCGTTAGTATTAAAGAAGCTATTGTGATGAGGAAGAAAGTCAGTCAGAATGAGGATTGAGGTGACTCGCGAGGCGTGGACTGTGGGTCTAAAGAGATTTCGTTGTGAAGTTCTTCTAAACACGTTTGTTTTTCAATAATGAAATGTAATGAATGGCTTTAAGGGACCAACAACTAATATTCTGTATATCTTGCCTAAATTCAAAATGTTTTATTCTATTATGGCTACAAATAATTTGCTCTTATGAATGTCTACGCAACGGGTTTGTAAGTTTACAGGCAGGAGACCTTTTACAGAGAATAACTGGCAACAAACAGCAAATGCATTTGATCTCTCCCTGTCTCTATTACAGTGTTAAATACTGGAAAATGCCATTGGAAAAATAACATCATGGATGTAAGAAGAGCTCAAAATATTTTAACATGGTCACCCCTCGACGCAAAAGGCTAGACGACATCAAAAAGTGGACTGGACTTAGTTATCGCCAGATAAAACAAGCTACCTATATGGGATCGCAGATTTTTTTTATACTCTCGAAGAGATGATAAGATGGCGCTAAATGATGATGTTGACCCCTCAAGATACCGGCATTGAAGAAGTTAATTGATCTCAATACGTTGATTGATCTACAAAGCGCAAAATATTATAGCAACTTCGATCGTCTTTAAGTTCAAGATATACTTACAGAGTCACTTTTCCGTTCAAACTTTCTGAGGTGACTCCCGTGTTACAAACGAAACAACTCTTACTATTGGACCAACTCCCTAACTCGAAAATAAAATTCAGCTGTTCCATACAAAACATCAATATGCATTCGACTAAAATGTATGGAACAGCTAAAATTTATTTTCGAGTTAGGGAGTTGGTCCAATAGTAAGAGTTGTTCGTTTGTATCACGGGAGTCAACTCAGAAGGTTTGGAAGGTGATAAAAAAGTCAACCTGTATATGGTATTGTGGTATATGGTATTTGTCGTAAACCAAGACAATCTGTGTTACTTGCGTAGCATAATGTGAGCTTTAATAATATACTATTACCCTTTCCGCAAAAAGGCATGAACCAAGAATATTATATTCAATAAGTTGCAGGATGAAAGGTGTACAGAGGTAAATTAATTGTAAACATATGCGTGTCGAATGATGTGTTGACAAATGTAATGTGAAGCGATTTCTAAGCTTGCAAAGTTAGTGTCGTAACCTTTCATTTCATACATAATATATAATCAAAGGTCGTAATTTTATATTTTTGATCCTCCGCTCTCCTCTCTCTCCTCTCGCTTTCTTGCAATTTGTGGGAGTGATTTCGTGAAATGGGACGGAAGTGTGAAACAGGAAGTCGAAGCGCGCACGCGCGCGCCATTTTGTAAATTCTGTAATCGATATTATGAACATGACTTATTATTATTATATTTGACATCTTGTGTCATTTGACTATCAAAGGTCATTTTGATATGTCAAATGTCATCTATAGGGGAAGTGAGAGGAATGAGTATATTTACTGCATTCTCTTTATGACTTGTAAAAAAATATACGTCATTGTTAATTCTATATTCTATTTTTCTATTGTAATATTGATTTTAACCCTTTCGTGTGTAATAGACTTTATCATTATTTATTTTATAGTTATAAAATGATACAGTATCTGACCCATTTTATTCAGAATATAATGTTAAAATTGCTTATTACTAAGGTAAGATGTCAAATGTTACACATCATATGCGACTTCTGTAAGGCTCGCTCGTTTTTTTTTTCTAAAGTCGATGTAAACAATTAAAATCATTAAAAAAAAAATCAGTAACAAGGTGTGCAGACGAACCAGCATAAAAAGGAAATGTGAATGCACAGAATTTGACCTAAAACAGATAGTGGACTAAGGACCATTTCAGGCATTCGTAAGTCAGCTAAGTCATTAAACTTAGTTCAACATGAATCACAAAAAATTAATTGCGAGAAACTCCAGAAACTGAATGCACCAGCCTCATACAGATTCAGCAAAGAGCGGAGTATTATATTATACAGTTCCGTGCAAAATAATCGACCCACCCTCAGTCAGTATATTACTTTATGAAATTATTGTTTTCTGTATCGTTCTCTTAGCTAGCTCCTACTATGCTGAAGTTTTCATGTGGGTTTTAGATTTTTTTTTCTAATCATGAAACATGTAAATCAAGGATACAGCCAAATATTTCACAGGAACTTTCTAATTTAAAAAAAAAAAATATTTAGCTCGCACTACGCTTACTCTTAGAGAGTATCAGATTTAAACCAGATTTTATTTAAGTACGTTTTGGAAGAGACAGTTACAGTAAAGTCATAAAAACCAGTATCAACCTAAATCTTTTTATCATTTTTGTGTGTAAAGTCGCAGGATGAGACGATTTTTGTGCTCGTAAATGTATATTATGGAGTGAAAAACGTTAAAAAACAGGGAGTTAAGAAATTACTGCCGCCGCCGCGCCGTCGTCGTCGGCACAATTCTTTAAAGCGAAAGATTTTCGGAATATTTGAAATGATGGAGGAAATTCATTTACAAGAAAGAACACAAACAACTCCCTACATAAGAGCAGTAGAGAGATATAAGATAGTTCACCTGAATCACCTTTGGGACATATCTACTGCTATCTGGAAAACAAAATAAATTCGAATCTCGAGATTCGAATCGATCGATTAGAATCGATTCTATCAAGGCAGATCGGGAACGCAAAATGACAAGGTAAGTATAGATCATTTCACACATGTTAACCTTAATTTGAGTAAAGAAGCGTTAAAGTAGAATGGTTAAATTACAACATTTCATCTATGCCCTAACTATGCTCTTTACGCCTCGGCGGCCGAGTGGCGAATCGATTGGTTCAATTCCCAGGCCGGAGTGTGTTCGGATTTTTGATGCACGCATAGCCCGGGTTTGTGATCACCAACCCGCATTTGGCAAGCGTGGTGATTAAGCCATTACCCATCAATTGTAGCGATGACTTGATTTCAATGATGGAGGCCTTTGCCCAGCAGTGGGACAGTTATAGGCTATTTTATTTTACTTTACTTACTCTGCGAACTTACAAATATCAAAAACAAAACCGATTATTCTCCTACATTCATAGTACTGGAAGAATGCCTCTAGGAACCATTTTCGGTCACGGTCTATTATTGTTTTAGTTCAATAAAGCTATATCAACGTAACATTGTCTTTACAATTTTACACTACCTGTTATCGTAGATTCAGATAAATACGATGCATTTGGAACACTACCAAGATACACCGTTATGTTTATTTAAGCATTGCGTCGGAGGTTTCAACAGAAATTGTAATCACTATTAACGCTTGCAGATGTAAACATTTCACGAGTTTAGAATAAATATATTTGCACATTTTGTGTTTTTATAATAAGACCGACGGACGGTAATCACGATAGACCATGAACTACCTTCAATCATTGTTAAGATTAGATTCCGTTGGCGTTGTGACTATAACCAGATCAAATACATAATTATGCGTACAAAGCTTTTCGGTGCCAAGTAAATTGATTAGTCGTGCGTGACTATCTGTAATTACAATAATGAAGTCTATAATTGCCATAATATGTATATTTATTTAAACGTACTTTAATGTTTTTTACAAAAAACCTGTTCTATCGTAAATCTGTATGTCGGGGTGCAAATGCGTATTGGTTATCTTGTATAGGCAGTGCCAATATGTTTACAGAATCAGAATCAGAATCTTTATTGCATGTCACAAAAGTTACACAGTACAAGTATTTAGATCTTAAAAAAATGTTATGTCATATAATATGTGACGCCCTGCAAGGGCATAGCAATTAAGTAAATGGATTTTTTGTCCAGAGGGCCCTAGTTGTCACAATACAAAAACAATTATTCAATTTCATTCAAAAATTTTAACAAATTAACATAAAATAAATTCTTAATAGTATAATTCCAACAAAATATAACATATTAAATTATCTGCAAGTCAATCACATAAATATTAATTGTAAGAAATATTTCCATATTATATACCTACTCAGTTGTTATTTATATTCGCAAAATTCCTACCTATAAGGTTAAAAACATTTTTCAGCTCAACATTTCTCAACTTTTCTCTCTTTACATTAAACATTACAAATCAATAAAATATATTATTATGTTTTTGCAATTGTAGAATTAACACAACGTTAAAAATTATACTTTGAAATGCCAATTATAATAGAAACGTAAATCATTATATGTAATTAAAATATCAAGATCAGGTTAAAAGATTACGTAGGTACCTATACAATCTATAGGTAGGTACCTACACGATATACATAGTTATCGTATCGATAAATTTCCGCTCCAACAGTAGGATTCTACGAAACCTTATCGATATATCGATTGTTACCTCCGCCTCCGTACGCAGATTAGGTGTAAAGTGTGACATGTTACTACTGTTCGGTATGTAGACGAGCTATAAACTGCTAAAATTACATACACACCAACACTGAACCTTATGGCTGAAGCAATAAAAACTTCCTGTGTTTTGGCTCTTTGTGTATCGGGTTAAGACGTAGCTAATGTAGATACTTAGTTAAAAAAATACATGTTAGTAACTTAATCTTTCCTTTTGCATCTATTAAAAAGTATCTATCTATATCTCCGTGTATATACGACCTACATACTTCAGTTACTACCAACCTTTTTGGTTTCCACCTCCTAATGAAGACTCCGAACATATTGGCAGTATATTTATTCACATCACCACCACATTTCCACTATGCTCACAACAACAAACCGTCTTATCACAAAAAAAAAAAAACAGATTCGTCGTTCGCGAACACCGAAAACCAAAAACTAACGATTGTTTACAAACACAATTCTAATTCGAAATTCAAAATACAAATGCAATGCCACACTTCACTATTCGCTGTCATTCGATTCGGCGTGCACAAATTCAAATCGCGGTTGTATAAAGCTATGTGCACACGCGTGCATCGGACCAGCGTTAGTCGGCGACTGGCTGGCTCCCAACTTCGCAAGTTGCAGTGTGCAGCTGGCGTGTCCCGGTTGCTTCGTATTAATAAATTTTCGATGTCAACCTCTCCGCGTGGTGGCCAGCTAATCTCAGTTGAATGGGAGTGAGTCTTAGCGATTTTAGAGCATCGATTGAGTAACACGCTGATAAATATATCGCACGCCACCTAATTATGTTTTACACACTGTAAACACTTTCGTTTCCGTTGTATTTTGACTTCTATTGCTGTAGGAATATGGGAAAGTTTTGTTTGGTGGAATGGTTTCGATAGACACACTACACGCTATGAGAACCTACTTGATTGTTAATTACCTGTCTCTCATTATGCCCAAATGTTTGTGTAAAAGTTGAATTTTAAAATACATTTAAGTAGGTACTTACTCTAAATAATTTTAATGAGGCATAGTCTGAATTCTGTGAAATCACCTATTGTAGCGAATTCTTCTTGACGTTTTTAAGTGGCCGTAGATAAAGTGCTATCTAAAGTGCTAGAACTAAGATAAACAATAAGTAGAGACATTAAAAAATATGAATGCACTCACAATTACACATTCTCTTATGAAAAAGATTTACTAAGACAGAAAAACTTATTAAAAAAAACAACTGCTCAATTAAAAATTTACTCAAAATTATAATGATACCGATACACCGTTCTCGAATAATGTAAGGTCCCGAAATAAGAGAACGAAACTCTATACTAAGACTTCGATATACCTGGGAGAAGTCGCTTTAAAGCGATAAGGCCGCCAAATTGTAACTTTGTAAATCTTTTTTTGTTTTCATCATGTTCAGGCTTATGTTTATAACGTTGTATTAAAAGTATTTTCTATATTCGCCAAGTGAATATAGAAAGCGCAGATATTGTTTTCTTAAGTTTACCTTTACCCTACAGAAAGATCCGCATAAAGAATCTCAAAAATAGGTCGGTTTAACGTCGATGCGACAACCTGTTTTGAGAGCTGTCATCGAGTTACAGTAAATACCACTGCTTATAACACTTGTAACAAGCCTAGTGTCCAAGTATGGGTCAGAATATTATCTAGTACCACTAGATTCAGTTCCTGGCGAAGGCTTAACCGCTCAGCCAGGACCACTGGCGTCTTGCGACGCGACAAACGGATTTCTTGTTCATTGCGTTCTTTCTATCACCGTTGACTATGACTGCCGTAGTATAACGCGCAATGAACCAGAAATCCGCTCGCCGCGTCGTAAGACGCTCATGCTCGTAGCCAAACCAGACGCAATTTTGGTTTGGACGCATCAACCCATTCAAAACTGTCCAATATCTTCAATAAATGTTCAACCATATGTCATATACATAGAGTTCAAAGTCTATTGAGGACATGCGACCGTTTGTGGTAGTCCGATGTCTTTTTGATGTGTTACCTTACCGCTCGTTTTCTAGCATTTGTGGGAGTGATTTCGAAAAATGGGACGGAAGTATGTGTAACAGTGTAACAAGTGTGTAACAGGAAGTCGGGGAAGCGCGCAAGCGCGCGCCATTTTGTAAATTTGTAATCGATGATAATATCATATTATGAAAATGACATATTATTATTAGGTAGGTTTAAGTGACATATTGTGTCATTTGACTATCAAAGGTCATTTTGATATGTCAAATGTCTTCTAATGCACTTACTGCATTTATTTTATAGTTATAAAATGATATAATACCTGACCCATTTTTTTCAGAATATAATGTTAAAATTGCTTATTACTAAGGTCAAAAATGTTACACATCTAAGCGACTACTGTACTGTAAGGCTCGCTCGATTTTTTATTATTTATATCTTGCGGGTGAGCAAGTGGCCTTCGTCTCACCTGATGTTAAGTGATGATAATGTCGAAGGTGGAAGCGCACTTCACCCGGAATCCTCAACTACTGAGGCACTGGCTATCTTATCTCTAACTGCCGGAACACTACAATGCTTACAAACATTGATGTTATAGCGACATAATTATTACCACTGAGGCGATTATTTCTAGTGTGCAAGGTACCATAATAGTCGGAGGATCGTTTTTTAGCCGCCTCTGTGGTCTAGTGGCTAAGACCACCGGTTTCGGACCCAGAGGTCCCGGGTTCGATTCCCAGCGGGAGGTACATGTTTGTGTTCTCGGTTTGGTCCGTGGTAGGACTTGTTTGTCCGCCTGGCTAGCTACCAGCATCTTATCTAAATATGTCGCCATAACATCAATATTTGTAGCATTGTTGTGATAAGATTTAGCTAGTTGAGGATTCCGGATGAAGAGCGCTTCTACTGTTGGCATTTGCCGACGCTTCGGTGGCCGAATGGCAGAGCGCTCGGCCCGATACCCGAAGGTCCCGGGTTTAATACCCAGGTCGGGCAAAATGTATTTCGGACTTCTCGATGCATAGCCCTGGTTTGTGATCACCAACCCGCATTTGGCAAGTGTGGTGAATGGTGATTAAGCCATTACCCATCAATTGTAGCGATGACTTGATTTCAATGATGGAGACCTTTGCCCAGCAGTGGGACAGTTATAGGCTGTTTAATACTGTTGACCTTATCATCACTTATCACCACTTACATGCTTACGAGTAAAATATTTAAAAAAAAATATATCGCGCGTATTCGTACGAGTCGAGTACAATTTGAACAAAAAAAAAAATTCAAAATTCAAAATCATTTATTCAGTTTAGGCTACAAGTAGCTCTTGTGAATGTCACTATGAACGAAAACGAATCGAAAGTGCGGCTGGGCTAAGGCTTAAGTCGGCTTAAGTCTCCGGGCACTCCTGACTCGTGAGTCGTGACCCAGTTCTTCCAGAAGGTTCCGAATAAATTCGCATCTCACCTGACGCAACCAAATTGGATTTACGTTTCCAATTTGACGAATAAGATCCTTTTTTGAGGTCGGCAAATACGTAACTGCGTATATATAGAGGACGGAACGAGGTAGTAATTTGCATTTCTATGTTTCTGGTGATGGTGAGCCATCAATGATTGATATTATTATAATGTAAGTTGTTTAAGTACTAGTAAATAAGTTTGATGTAATACCTAAGTATAATTATTTAAAAAAAAACAAAGTGTTAAAAAAAAAAACAATTTCAAAAGGAGCCCTATTCCTTGGTCTTACAGAGAAAGAATAGACAGTGTTAATATTTCGGCGAGTTTAATTGAGCCACGATAGCATAGTTGGTAGTGCACCTGACCCGGCATGTCATGGGGTGCGGGTTCGAATCCCGCTCGTGGATTTTTTTCAACATTTTTCAATGTGTAATTTGTCCGCAACAACATTTGCGTAAAATTATTTGTAAATAATCATACTAAGTATAAGTTATGACGGGACTGATATGGCTTGCTAAAAGTCCGTGAAAAAAAACTGTGAAAACTCGGCGTGTGCTTAGATAAGATTATTGTGATTTGAACCGACATAAGAATGGATGACAATTCACCTTATGTACATTCACGAGAATTGACATGTTAACAATTAACTCTTAATACAATTAAATAAGAGTCAAAACTAGTCAAAATTGTATACGAGTAGATGTTGGTGCTGACTGTACCTAGTACCTACCTACCTAAATTTGTTTCATTTTATTTTAACGGCCTTTGTTATTTGGTGTTTTAAAAACTATAGAACAGAGGCAGGTATTTTTATTAACATTAATTTAAATGAAAATAAAATTTAAAAAAACGAAAAAATAAATGACATGATAAATTCTTTGTTCAACTAAAATCTTTAGCTTGACGTTGCAATACTTCGGAGACTGTCTCTTCGTGACCCATGTGACTTGTAATAAATGAAGTGTGTCATTTCATATATTTATACCCCCGTATTAATAAACAAAGTGTAAGCTTGAAGTAGTTACTCCGTGTTTTGTTCCCGTCATGTAAACTTCATTTCATAATAGGGTAAAAGAGACAAAACACGGAGTAACTACTCCAAGTTTACACTTTTTTTATTAATAAGCCCCATAGTGTTCTCGTTAACTTTAGAAGAGTATATATGACATATATAGAGTTAAATTTTATTTCCAAATCGCAACAAAATAACAACACCGATAGCCGATAGCAAAAATACATAGATATAATACAATAGCCTAATTTGATAGTGTTTCTCCTGACCTAATATGTCAGTCAGAGCTTCGTGTCTAGGATCGTGTACAAAAAATCCAAGACTAGGATGTACTACTCTTTTCAAAATTTACGTAAAATATAATATACCAATACCTATAGCTCATGCCCTATATCTTGAGTTCTTCTGTTCGGATCCCCAAGAACTGATACCCTGGTGGATCAGATATATTTTAATTACTTTTTAATTCCGTTCGGATCCCTTAAAACGGATATCTAGGGGATCAGATTTCGGTTTTACTAATAAACAGAGTAAAAGCTTGATATATATATATTCCGTGTTTTGTTTCCGTCATGTAAACTTCAAATTAGAGTAAAAGGGACAAAACATTAAATAATTAGAGTAAAAGGGACAAAACATTAAATAACTGTTCGAAGCATAAACTCTGTTTATAAGTACGGGGGCTTGGCTTCAGTTAACAGAAACAAAAAGTTTATAACACCTAACTCAAGATGTCTGTGAGCTTACAATATTTGAATAAAGCATGCATAGTGTACCGTCGCTGAGGTTCCGACATTGCAGCAACACCGTGGAAAATTGGAGATTCCACTCAAGCAGCAAATAACGCCTTTGTCCCGGACAAAGGCGTTTGAAGGACTTATCCAGGATACGGAGCTGCCGTGCTTACCTGGGAAACGAAAAACACTTTTTTATATTTCTATTTTCGAGACAGTCAAAAAAAAAAGTAGGTGGGTTCCTAAGTTAAAGTGTGAAACACTTTGGGGTTAACAAAATTGTAAAAATAATACTTTCTAAAGGAATGTTTAGTACCGATTGATTTATTGTATAACTATAGAGCAGCCATACTCAAAGTGTGCTCCGTGGAGCCCTGGGGCTCCGCAAAGCCTTTGTGGAGGCTCCGCGAGAATGACAGACACCAGCATCGAGTCACTATTCAAAACAATGCTACTCAATGATTTTTGGTGCAGAGTCCGTGATGAATATCCACTTCTTGCCACAATGGCTTTGAATGTTCTTCTTCCGTTCCCAACAACATATGTATTTGTGTGAAACAGGATTCTCGACCTATGCAGCTAACAAAACAAAATACCACAATAGACTGGATGCCGAACCTGAAAGACTTCAACTCTCTTCGATCAAACCAACCAACAATATCAACCGATTGATGAAAAATAAGTATCAGTTTAATACGTCCCATTACATTTTTTTCTTTTATTATAGTTTATATACACTCACATTGTAACATGATTACTTATTTCCTTTTTTCTTTTAGGTGATGGCTTCCTGCGATTAGCACATTTAGCCAGTCTCAAAGTAATTTTTCTTACAAGTAATACATAAATAAACAATATTTTTTTCCTGTATGGTGATGATGATTGATGAATGATAATAGAAATGAGAAGTGAGAAATGATATACCCCCCAACCCCTAGAGCATCTCAGTAAAGATATGGGCTTTACTAAGTCCTCGGACGTACTTCTTGAGAGAATTTGAAAAGTGACGTTGCACTGTTTTGTTTCATTTGCCAACACTCATGCACACTCACGAACACTTAACGGTTAATAATCCACCATTATTACACATTAATATTCGACTTAGCACAAATTTTAGAAAATTAAACAAAGCCGTAGACATCACTCTTTACTTTCCCGCCAAGAAGCTCTGATTACCTATTATTAAAGAATCCACGTAACATTTTTTTTTTGGGGTTCCGTCAAAAATTTCGCTTTTCAAAAGCGTTCCGCCACCAAAAAAGTTCGAGAACCGCTGCTACAGAGGATATTATATAAAATACGTAGGGAATATATAACAACCGTTTTACTGTCTTGGCATTTAAACTCAAGAATGATTCGTAAATATTTCATTTGAACGTAAAGAGTTCGTGTAAGCTCTATAAAGTAAAGAGGTACGCCTATAACTCTCCCACTGATAAACAAAGGCTTCCATCATTGAAATAACATATGTACAAACACACATCAGACATATAAACTTTAGAAAACATTAAAAATACAACGAAAAATATTAGTTTAATAAAAATAAAAAATAAAAATAATATGTAGTGTTAATTCCGCTAACTCACTCGCTCACTCACTTACTGGTAAACGAGTGAGTTAGCGGAATCAACACTACAGACCTTCTTTAAAACTGATATGCGTATCTACGTAATTAATAATATGATTTCAATATTATTTCTTGCTTTTTAAAAGCTGTTTTAACTTTTTTAGTTTCCTGTTTTTTGAAGTCGGTTTTTTTAAAATCATAACAAACTTTGACACTGAGTCCCACCCTCAACCCTTCGTCTAATCTTGGATGCCTTATAAACTCAACTGTCTCGCCTCAGGCGTTTTCTGTATGAGTTCCACGAACCCTAGCTGCGTGGTTATCATCAATTTTCTATGGGAATCGAACGGCTGGCTCGGCCTTAGGCAATGAGGAGCGCGTAAACAACCCGCATAATGCGCACTTGCTGAAGAATGGCCACGGTTCACAGCCACTTATGTAGGCTGACTTACAGACAACTAGAAATGCTTTATAAAGGAGTGAAAAAAAATATACGACCTAAAATGACGCAGGGCAACTCTAAATAATATAATTTGGTTAACAATGTCAAGATGCATTCATTGCTATACAGTACATCGGCGTTATTTGGGTCACCCTGCGGCAAAGCAAGCCGATATAGTGGAGTCGAGACGGAAGATTGTCATTGAGCTGGACGTGGAATTAGACCGCATTTATAAATGGGGCTCTGATAACCTGATCCAGTTCAATGCCAAAAAGACACAGGTCTGCGCTGTCACTGCTTAAAAGTCTGCATTTCTCCCCCAACCCTCCTTCCAGAGCAACCTATTACCCATCCAGACTGGTCTCTGTCTCTTAGGTATGGACATACACAGCGACCTCAACCCGAAGAGCTATATTGAGAGCATCATAACCACAGCCTCACGTAAACTCGGAATCCTGAACAAAGTGAAGCGGATCTTCACGCCTAAGCAACGTTGTCTTTTGTATAAGACTCAGGTGCGCTCCTGCGTGGAGTATTGCTACCCTCATACCGTGCTGACCATCAAGACACGTACCAAAAAGTTTGGACAATCGTTCCTTTGCCGAACAGCCCGTATGTGGAATGCGCTTCCCGCACACGTGTTTCCCTCCTCTTTCTCTCCCGGGCTATTTAAGCGGGGCGTGAAAACGCATTTATGCAGGCCGCCATAGTGTGAGTGTTCGGCATAGCGTGGTAGCGCTGTGATTAACGCTTTGACTTCTTGGGCTTCACTGGCTGCTTTTCATCAGACAGGGTGAAACCATTTTGGCGTGCCACAATAAAAAAAATGTCAAGCAGAGAAAAGTAGCATATCTGGGTCATGTGCTTAAGCACGACAGATAAGAACTCTTTCAACTTATCATGATGGAAGAAATAGCTGGAAAGAGACCTGGTTGCAGAAGAAAGTCGTGGTTGCGGAACATTCGGGAGTGGATGGGAATTGCGAGTGCCACTACACTTCTTCGCCTTGGCAAGGACAGGACCAAGTATTCAGACCTGACTACCAACCTTCACTAGTTGGAGAGGCACCCTAAGAAGAAGAATATCAAAGAGTCATTCTATCCATGCCCGCCATGCCCATGACCCAAGTCCGACTTAATAGTGCTTTCCGAAGCAACGGAGGACATCTTGATGACCAAATCATGCTTTTCGGAGACTCGTGTATGTAGTGATTGAACTTCCTCTTAAGGTTTAAGACGGAATGGCTTACGCAAGCATGTCCGTGTCCTATCGCGGACCTATTCGGTCTCAATGGTGGTAGGACTTATTTAAGCTCGCCTGGTTGGCTATCAGCATCCTACTTTTATGCTTTGGAGCTTATAAGGTGGATGGATGCTGTTCAAATGGGTTGTGTGCGATACCCCCACTACCAGCTACTCCCAAGTGTCGTAAGAAGTGAATAAACTGCAAACTTAACGCATTTCAAAGAGACTACACAGCTCTACATTTTTTCTGAAGTGCACGTTTAATTTCATAAAAACTATTTTGACACATTTATTTACATTTGGGATGGACGTTAGAAGGTTTCTGAAACCGTTGGGTGATTGTATGATTCACTGGCTATAGCTTATGTTGGCCAAAAAACTAGCACCATGTGAGCGAGAGGCTTTAGTGCCAGGAAACACGAAGCGGGCCACACCTGACATTTTCGTAATAGGCCGCGCAGCCGCCCGCCCGCCGCCGGCGCGCGCGCTCCCATAATAACCGCCAAGTTCAAATCCTGCGGGTGAGACGTGTGCGATCTTACCCTTTTAGTGTCAACGGCCAACGTTTATTTTAATAATTTGAAAATCGTGTTTATGATCCTACATATACCTTTTAGTATATCTATACAACTTTCAAAGTTAAAAAAGTTTTCACACCAGTTTGAGCCCATTTTTCTAATTTATTATTTTTGATATAGGTACCATACAAATTTCAAAGATCAAACTTTTTTACACTATAAGACATTTTATTTTTAAAGTAGTATGTATTTTATTTTCAGATAGTTAAAGTTTATTATGGAAAGTTTCAAATCCCAAAAACGTTTTTTTAGCATCTATTTCTCTGTATTTTCTTTAAGCACATAAATACATATTAAATTTGGCTAGTTGATTAGAAAAATATTGAACTTTACAGCCTCGTAAGGGATATCGAAAGGCTTTAAGGTTAGTGCCTTGTTTTACTATCAAGTTTAAAAACTTTGCCATGTTGTTACAATTACAATAAAGATAAAACTAAATTAAAATGTTGAAATCAAAGTAATACATTAAGTATATCTGCCCGTACGAAAGAATCATACAACTGTTCCAAATAAGATTTTACGAATGGCAAAACAACATCAACGAGTTGATTAAAATAACTAAATGATTAATGTTTCCAATATTAAGAACATTGATTTATGTTCTTATCATCGTGACGCACTATTAAGTATGTAATTCTGAACGAAGAGCATAAAGAAAGTAGACACAGCCACTAAGACTGTCAAAAATTATACCTACGACTAAGAGTATTACAAAATTTCAACGATATTATCTGTTCAAGCGAAATTCTAGCCAGCGCAAACCAGATCTAAACATAATTTCTCCTCCAAAGACAAACGTGTCATAAAATAGAAACTGTAAACAAAAAATCGCAACGCATCGCCATCCCACATGCTGCGCGAGAATGCTGCGCGAGCGCATTGTCACGCTTCTTGCGCGTACACATCAGTTAAAACAGCTATTATGTACCTTACTTCATTGTCTTAAGATCAAGTTTCAAAAGATTGTTGTGATACTACACGCTATCCGCTGAAGTTTAATGTGGCTTAGCTCATGAAACCTTAATCTTCTGTATTCGTAAGTGTCATTTCCGAAAGACTACTGCAACACTATTTGTTCGTCCATTGTACAAACTATAACCATACCGAAAACGACGTGCACTGCATTACCTGCCTTGTTACAGTCACTTAAGATTCCTTTTAGCAATTGTTATATGTTGTGTAGCTGAAGATATGCGTAGGTCAGAAAAACATTGTTCCTAGATGAAACGAGTAGAGTTACTGGAACTAGCTGTAAAAAAAACTGAAAATAAAAAAACAAGCTCTACGATCCCAGAATTCAATTTGAGCAATGTTGAATGCAACTTGAAATGTATCTAAATACATTTAATATTGATAGTTGTCGCAGGCGGGGACAATCGTCACCAATCAAAGAGAGTGCGGAGCTAGCCACGGCCGCCGCCCGACCGTCTTCGACAACTACTATCAATATTCAATGTACAAAAACACAAATGTTGAAAAAATTTCCACGAGCAGGGTTTGAACCTGCACCCTTCTGACATACCGGGTCAGGTGCTCTTCCAATTGAGCTATCGTGGTTCTAACCAGCCCGCCGAAATTATTCAACACTATTTACTTTTTACTTTGAAAGCCAAAGGCGCCCATTCAATGTTAACAACTACCGTCATTAACATCCGATCATAATATTTTTACAAATACTAAAGATCAGTTAAGAAGTAGGCAAGCTATTTATAAATGTTTATATAATTTTTAACGCAAATTTTGTTGCGAACAAATTACTCTCTTGACGTCTAGTACTTTTGACTGACAAGTTCTTTGAGTTTTTTAACATGGGAATAACATCTGCTAATATTCCCGAAAACAAAACACCATAAAACATTGCTGTACGTAATTGAAAATTATTAACTACATCTACGTCCATAGAAAAATTGGCCATATCCTTTAAATTCCGTAGACGATGTAGTTCGTTTAAAGAATTTTGATCGTGTGGTCGATCTAACAGTTTTTGGGGTCAAGACTACTAAAAGCTAACCCGGCCAATGTTTTTAACTTTTTTATTTTTATTTTTTTATAGCCTATTTCACATTGTCAAAGCAAATCTAACGACACCTCATATGTTAAAATCCACCATGCCGCTTGGGCTGTAGGGCGTGCCAAAGAAACAGACATACCTATAACAATATACATATATACATACACTCGAAAATCTAACGACACCTATGTTAAAATCCACCATGCCGTTTGGGCTGTGGGTGTGCCAAAGAAACAAATTAACATACATACGCTCGAAAATACATAACCGTCCTTCTTATGGCTAAAAATGCGACTCTACGTAGAGATAAGGAAGCATTCTTCCCATCAGGGTACCTAGTAAGAGTTTCATTTGTATGACAACATTTGAACTGTCCTTGTTTTCCATCAGGAGGCGCTAAGTACTTCAATGCCATACGAATTTTCGTTTTCGTTAACGTGATCGAATAAAATTAGGTACCTTGTACGTTGCTCCCTTCCACTATAAATGTCATCAACGATTAACGAAGACTCGTAATCCTGCTCAAAAAATCCTTAATGGTGTGCTGCTGATGGCGAACTGGCTATATCTCCTAAAATTTTGAACGTGAATTGCTACAAACTCTGTTGTTACGGCATCGTGACAGAATACTCATAGAATAAATGTATTGATCAGAAAAGTGGTGTGTTGAATATTTAGAACTTTTCAAAGCAGTTGTCGAGTTTCTCTATGGACTATTCATGAAGTAGTATTTTGTTATATCGTTTACTAACTCTGTGGTACAAAGAACACCCAAGGTTATACTTCGGGACATTGACGGGCCTCCATCGACGATCTAATCACCTATTGTGGCCTCAACATGCGGGTGTTAACGCAACAGCCGCGAAATCGCGACTTAGTGTCAATTGCGTCTTGTTTGTATTCAAACTACTGATTATTAAAAGGCCGTTCATTATTAGTATTTTTAGGTGAACGGCCCTGATTTCCAATTTTCAATATCCTGTCCTATACCATTAGACGAATGGAAATATCAAAACGAGTTTATTTATTTTCTTGTTGGAAGGTTTCCAGATAAATATGTAAGTAATTTGAGTTAACCAATGCCATTTAAAAATCTCCACATGTAGGTTAATTCATAAAGTAAGTTGCATAATCTAATTATATATGCGATTTGGAGTCTCTTTTTTATTTGTAAAAATTATGTGTCTGTATCTGTATTTCTATATTATTTTTTAATTTCTCTTAATTATAATATTTATACTTACTAAATAAAAAGTGCCAATGTAATGTATTGTATTTTAAGTGTAACAAAATAAACAAAGATAATTGAGCTTTAAAGCAGTATTTATAAATATAAGTAAAATCACGATGTAATGATTTTAAACTTAGAAAAATCGTAAGATAGAATTACGTATACCAATGATTTCCTATTATTATTGTTAAGTTGCTAAGTACAGCTTATATTTGGGTAACATTGAATCATGTATCCTCAGATTCGCCTCACGTACCATAATATCCAGGTTCAGCCTAAGGCGATCTCTCATCACCCTTGTTTGTAAAGGACCATTCCAATTTACTGTTTTATGGGAGAATTAAATATTGCGTTCTGCTACGAGTAGGTATAAATTTTATATTTAAAAAAAATGTTTTATTTAAGACAACTGTAAGTCCATCATGTTAGTTACAATTTAACTTATAAAGTTACAATAACACAAATAAAATAATAAAATAAAATAAATAAAAGACACATTGACAAACGACTTGTAACCAATGATACTACTACTACATATTATTATGATAATATCATTGATTACAACAACAAAGCAACAAACTGCAGGTGGACCCCACAAACCCACTGCCGGTCTACCGATCTACACGATTAGTGACGTGCAGATCCGTAAACCTACCGAAGGCTGCAGAGTCCATCCTGTCAGCAATCATCCCCAAAATCCCAAAATTATTCTAGCTAGCTTGATTCTCCAAACTTTTCGTCCAAGGCATAAACACTGACTACTTGACAGTAGTCTTAATGATAAATTACAAGCTCATAATACCAACATTCTATTTAACTATTAGCAGTTATTAGTAACATTGAGAACTCGCAGTGGTTAACGCGCTCTGTCTGCTATTGCTAAGGTTAAGCAACGCAAAGGCCAACGGATGGGTGACCAAAAATGTATAATCTTAGGCTCCTCCGTGCTTTGAAAGGCATGTAACACCGTTGGTCCCGGCTGCATTAACAGTCGTTCACAACTGCCAACCCACACTGGGCTCGGGTGGTGGTTTACGGCCCGTTCTCCTTATACATCCATAGGGAAGGCTCGTGCCCCAGCAGTAGGGACATAAAATGAGCTGATGATGATGATTAGTAACATTTGAATGCATCAAGGCTCTTAATAATAACACTAATTTATGGGAGCATAATATTTAAAAATTTTGATTAGCCAAATATCATCTACTAAGTAAACCTGAGCTGTGTGATAAATTAAAGTACTTAACTCTAAAAGAAATACTGACCTCTCCGTTGGAAAGACCCAATTTATCAAGCAATACCCTAGATTCGTTATTCGAAGCACATTAAGAGGCTACAGATCTACCCGATACTTCAGCATCAAATATTAAGGTTCTACCAAGAGCGTATCTTGTCTTGCGAAAATGAGACTTATCGCTTCGAGATAAGGTTGCTACGTAGCTGGCTATTTGGGTGCTCTCGTCTGAAAACGAATGCGGCAATATTTACCGGCACCAACCGAACTGGGTCGCGCGGAAGCCTTCCACGGGAAATGTCAAGGAGAATTAGCCAGGGTTGGGTGTAGTAACGCTTTTACCAACTGAATTTGCAGTTCAACCAGGATTTCAGATGAGTGGATGAGGCGAACGTACTTTAAAAGCAATGTGCTGGCTTTGTGATACGATAATCTGTGGTGACAGTGGGTGGTGAGTGTCATCATAATAATATGTCAACTAGGTAACAAGTAATTAAGAAATGAAACAACTTTTACGGATCTACTCGCGTTTATTTTACACATTACTTATTTAATGTTTATCCGCAGTTGTTTCAGTCTCCCTGCGACCACGGACCCTGCAAACGTCAGGATAAACATTAAATAATTAATGTGTAAAATAAACGCGAGTAGATCCGTAAAAGTTGTTTCATTTTACTGTGTAGTGTTCGCGTAAACTTTAGAAAACAATAAATAATTAAGAGTTTTGAAACTGATTCACGTATCGGAAAGTGTATTGATTGTGAAGATTTTTTGTTCATTAACAATTTTTTATAGGTATAACATTTTTATTCCTATTTATCTATGTACATAATCAATCATGTAACAATATATTAACTTATTGTTTTTTTAGTTTCAGTTTAAAGGTTTACTTTCTATCCCCCTAATTCATAAAAACTATATAAGCATTATTTAGTTAATCATTGTTTTGTTTCTTTTTCTCAAATACAAAATGACGTTAGTGTGACATTGACAAAACAATATTTAACTCAAAAATGGACTTCTTGGCGGGAAAGTGAAGCGTCATGTCTGCGGTTTTATCTTATTTTCCAAAATTTGTGTTATGTCGAATATTAATGTGAAATAATGGTGGAATATTAACCGTTAAGGGTTCGTGAGTGTGCATGAGTGTTGGCAAATGAAACAAAACAGTGCAACGTCACTTTTCAAATTCTCTCAAGAAGCTCGCGTGAGGACTTAGTAAAGCCCCACATCTTTACTGAGATACTCGAGGGGTTGGGGGGTATATCATTTCTCACTTCCCATTTCTAATATCATTCATCATCATCATATAAGGAAATATTGTTTATTTATGTATTACGTGTAAGAAAATTACTTTGACACTGGCTAAATGTGCAAATCGCACGAAGCAATCAACTAAAAAAAAAAATGCTTAAATAATTTTATGAATAGGGGGTAAGAGTTTTGTTAATCCTTAATTGTCAAATGCTGTATAATAGTTATTATGCCTTATGCCCTATCCCATATGTGTCAGTATCAGTTAGCAGCCTGTGGTTTTTGGAAAGAGTGTGTTGATAAGTAGCCTCTTTTCTAGAGGTTTCTAGAGAGAAATGTTGTTCTTGCTGCTAGACACAAGCGATTTCCAACAATCGAATATACATCGCCAGAACAAAGAAGATAGTAACACAAAATTTACTTTGATGGTGACTTTGACTTTGACTTTCATTTCTAATTTTACCCCACCTGCAGACCAAAGCGACCCGAGCAAGGCGAACATATGCTCACTTAGCGCGACAAGCTCATAGTTAACAAGCAATTTGTTATACAATTTCAAACACGTCCCTCCGCGTGCGGCAGACGAGCTTAACCTAGTGATGCGAAAAACACAGTCTTTTGAGACTTAAAAGAAAGGCTAGACTCATTTTTGAAGCTCTCGCGACTAAATTAGTCTTAAATTTTATTATTTTGACTCCAAGACTTGAGGTTATAGAGAGAGACTAATGAGTCTTCTTCTTGTCTTCAAGTCTTGAAATCTAAAGAATAAAACTGAAGACTCAAATTAGTCTAAGTACTTTAACCTCAGGTCTTAAAACTAAGTCGTAACCATAAAGGCTTATAAAGCTAAAAGGACTCGCGTCTTAAAGCCTCGGGAGTCGTGAGTCTTGTAAGACATGTGCGTTGTAAGGTCTTTTTATCAGACAGGCAATGTATGTAATTAAAATAATTATAACTGTAACACAAGCATGCTTATGTACTTTCTTGTTTTAACACACTACTACTCAGGATTAATAAGATGCAAACCAAACCACAGCTTGAGCTATTTTGAATTTCGAGCACGACTCAGGCGCTATGCTTTTAAAAACTGCTCGAGTCCTTTAAGTCTTTTAGTCATTTCGTGCAACGACTGAGTTTTATTACTAAAAACTGAAAACTTTAGTATTTTTTTCAGACTTGAGTAGCGTTTAATTTAGTTGAGTCTTTTTAAAAACCTTAAAGGACTAAGTCTCTTGCATCACTCACTCCGCGACTCTCAAGTAATTAGTGAGGGTGTAACTCGTGACGTCATCTCTGTCGTCACAGTATTTGAGATGTGAGATGTGACATGTCATTGAAACGAACACAGCTGCCTGACAGGAAGACTAATAAAAGATGTATGTAAACATATTGTTACATTCATAAAGATTTTAATGAGCTTCCTGTCGGTTCTACTCAGTATAAGGGTTCGCACCGATGACTTAAGCCCGGTATTCACCAAATATGAAGGTAGAGGTGGTAAGCAACCAAACAGCGGAAGAACAATAGATCAAAATGAAATCTTAACAGATTTGAAAAAAGACAAAATGTTGAAAAAATTCCTCGAGAGGGATTCGAACCCGCACCCCGTGACATGCCGGGTCAGGTGCACTACGACACACTGCGATGTCGAAGTTGTTGAAATCCATCAAAAAAACCAGATATTGCGAAAATTCTTTAGCTTTTACGATCATAACGTGAACGCGATAACCACTTTACTGAACTCTTCAGTTGCGTCATTATCTTAATTTAATTCAGATTAGTATTTAACCACCTTTGTGGTATAATGATTGAACTGGCCTCAGACCTATCTACCGGGATCGATTCCCAGTATAGGTTGCATATTAGTGTTGGACTGTAGGCTTATACATATATAAACTAATTAGTATTTTTGGCATGCTGGCATGGCATTTTGAAATTGAAAGTTTTACCAAACGGGAAGTATTCCCATTTCGTAAATCGGATAAAATGTATAAAGTAAATTTTGTTTCAGTTAAAAGTTTCAATTAAATTCTTAATGAGAAGTTTGCCAAACGGAAAGATCCGTCTTTTAGATAACTATTTGTCCCTAAGTAAAAAAATGCACTAAAATGCCAGCAGCCCTACGTTCCGGAGGCTTCTTGCCGTAACTTAAGTACCTACTTGGCACTGGAACGAGGCTCCGACGCTAAGCCACAACATAACGAGACAGCAGAAAGTAAGCTTCAAACAAACGCGCTCCAGCAAAGACAACCTCTTACTCGGACACGGAATCTCGCAACAACTACAGGGCGTCCCACGGCCATGCCACATGAAGGGAAAGTACCTTAATTATTGTAGATGGAACATTTTACTGAAAGAAGATTTTATTTTAATTTTAATAACTATTAAAACTGCATTCGTACATTTTTAAATAATTTTCGGTTGAACCGGGAATCGAACCCGGTACACGAGAAGAAATCTGTAGTTTTATCATACCGATCGGAAGGCTTTGTCATACGGATTATTTATTGCTAAATAATGCATCAGAAATAAATGGAGGACCATGAATTATTTAACATTTAATGTAAAATTATGTTCAGAAAAATGAAAAGCTGACATTGCCGTAAGGACATAAACTGTTACTAATGAGTACCCACTTGAAAAGTACGCACCATTTCCTTTCGTAAATTCATGGTCTTCCTTTTACTTCTGATGCTATGTTTTTTGGCAAAAAATAATTCTTATGATGAAGCCTTCCGATCGGTATGATAAAACTACAGGTGATATTTTTCTCGTGTACCGGGTTTGATTCCCGGTTCAACCAGGCAATTATTTAAAAATGTATGAATGCAATTTAAATTGTTTTTAAAATTAAAATAAAGTGTTCTCTCAGTAAAATGTTCCATCTCTAATAATTAAGGTACTTTCCCTCCATGTGGCATGGCCGTGGGACGCCCTGTATAATTGTCAAGATATGTTAATAGCATTCGCATTCGGCGCCTTGTATCTAATATACCTATATATTTTTTTTAAATAAACTATTTCAATTGTGATTTGATTTTTATTTTTGATTTGATTTTGACGCGCCGCCGCTGCCGGTGTCCGGCGAGCCTCCGAGCACCACCGCTAACCGATAACGCGCGAGTTAAATCTCGCAATAGCTTTAATGGTGAAGATTTGTTAATAGCATTCGCATTGGGCGCCCTGTATCTAAGATATCTTTTTATGTTTTATGAAATAAACTATTTCATTTTTATTTTAGATTTAATATTGACGTGGCGCCACTGCCTCGCGCCGGCGAGCCTCCGAGCACACCGCCAAGAAAACGCGCGAGTTAAGATTTTGCGAGAAGTACGAGCGCGATCATGTCCATTTATTCATCATCATCATCATCATCATCTCAGCCAAAAGACGTCCACTGCTGGACAAAGGCCTCCCCCAAGGATATGAGGGGTATTTACCGTAATCGCCACGCTTGGCAGGCGGGTTGGCGATCGCAGTAGGTTGAGGGTAACCTCAGAGGGATGCTGCTGCCCATCCTCTGCAATGGTCCCTTAGTCGGCTTTTACGACACCCACGGAAAGAGATGGGGTGGTGCAATTCCTTATCCCCGGCACCACACGGGGTGTCTATTTATTAACTTAAACTAATGTTATTTGTCCGTTAATCTTCCTAGAAAGAAAGAAATAAAGAAATAAATAAACGGCTGCGCTCGGAGTGTTCTGACATCCGTGTCCGAGCAAGGGGTCTATGAGGGGTGTGAGTTGGTCGAGCTCGGTATGTATTGAGCTTACCTTCTGGATTTTGCTTACATTGTGGGTCAGCCCTCATAAATTCACCTCCACTCCAATTTAAAATACCACCACAGTCCAGTCCACTTACTTACTTTTGAATTAGTTGGCTAGTTAAGAAAATTAACGTAATTTTTTTTGGAAAACGGCCTTTACAGTGTCACCGGACTTTGTGGGGCGGCGGGAAACTTAATGGGTTCCTCAAGCCGTGTGATCTAAACACCGTCAGGTTTCTAGAGAGAATCGCATCACGCAAACTTGTCCTCGTTCCCTGCTAGATTCTGCGAGGGGTTAGGGTAGGGTCGTTAACCATAGAGCAGAAACGAATAAAGAAACGGTTAGTATGGAAGAGGAAGCGGTTGCCAGTTGGGAAGCAATAATGGTGTGCCCATGGTGTGCCTCGGCACTTTGTCAGCAGTCACAGAGGAGGAAGGAAGCTAAGGAGAAACTCTGCTAGATAATCATCAATTCATCATACACAATAATCATCATTTTAAGCCATGTGGTCACACTGCTGAACAATTTTTTTTTTCAGTGGGTAAGTAAGCTTAGTTACTAGAAAGACGAAAAGAAGAAAGAAGTTGTTAGAAATTATTTTTATTAACGTGATTTTTTAGTAAAGGAGTTTGAAAATAATAAGTAATTCTAAGCCACACTGAACTGAACGAATCTATTTATTTTTTAATATAGCCATTCTTCTAATTTTCCAAAAAGACTATGCGTCAAACCAATCAGTGCTGATTCGAATTCCGATCGCGAAGCATTTTTCCAACACATTCTCGGAGCACACTCAATGTTTCATAATTATATTTCAGTTGGTAGTATTTCAGCGGCACAGGAATAAATTGCTCGGATGTTCCATTACATTCGATTTCTGCCAATCAAGCGTGTCGATCAAAATCGACTGAAACACTTTTGAGTAATCTTCGCTGTATATGGATACATTGCCTTTGTTACAGAGTAAATCTATACTAATATTATAAAGCTGAAGAGTTTGTTTGTTTGTTTGTTTGTTTGAACGCGCTAATCTCAGGAACTACTGGTTCGAATTGAATAATTCTTTTTGTGTTGGATAGTCCATTTATCGAGGAAGGCTTTAGGCTATATAACATCACGCTGCGACCAATAGGAGCGAAGCATCAGTGAAAAATGTTGCAAAAACGAGAAAAGAGCCTAAAAAATTAAAAATGCTGCCGAAAGTCACTATTCCACGCGGACGAAGTCGCGAGCACAGCTAGTACTTATATATAGAATTTGTAGTTATGTTTTTAGCTTAGGTTTTTAATGGTTTTTTGATATTGGTTTATTTTATTTTTTGTCGTTGCAGTAAAAGCTATCGCACGATGTTTCTTGCATGCGCATAAAATTTAAGTTGTCATAAAAGACTTTTTCGTGTAGGGAACATTGATATTGAAAGTACCTATATAAAGTATCCTATGACACTCTAGGGTCCTCCAAGTATATTTATGTAAAAAATCAAGTTTATGACTTCCTGCGTTTTGACGTTTTATAAGCACAAACACACGCCACACTATCGCACTCATAGTTCTATACGGTTGGCAAATTCAATTAGGTATTGACTGTGCTTGTTGTAAAGTGCCACTCTGTCCAGAATCCACCAAATTATTTACGAAATTAAATGAAATTAAACTTTATACCAGTAAACTTATTATTACTATTAATTACTCTATATGCGAAAACAAATTAATTGTGTATATTTTTATTATGTTAGATAAGCTCTTAGTTATATTCATACTGTATGTTTTCCAAATAAAATATAATAAAATAAACTTACAAGATTAGCGTTTTTAAATCGTCGTAAATCGTCTTTTCGCTGTGCAGAACAAACTGCACAGCTATACCTAGTGCACTATAGAAGTAACGACAATTACCTACATGTCGACAAATAGCGTTGTTTCGCATTGATGTGTTCCGATTTGAAGGGTGGCCTATTGAAATTACAGGGCATGGCATGGACTAAGTACCTATAATTAGAAGGTACAGGCCCTATACCTATACTATACTTACTATAGGGTTTTCAACACGCGTGTGATACCCGAGTACCCGTGGTCAGTGCCAGGTGCCAGCTAGAGTTGCCAGATGACTGGAAACCACCGGGATTGTCCCGGTTCCCGGAATCCTTAAAAACACCGACTCCAAAAATAACAATAGTTGTAACTCTATATATCTATACTAATATATAAAGCTGAAGAGTTTGTTTGTTTGTTTGTTTGAACGCGCTAATCTCAGGAACTACTGGTTCGAATTGAATAATTCTTTTTGTGTTGGATAGTCCATTTATCGAGGAAGGCTTTAGGCTATATAACATCACGCTGCGACCAATAGGAGCGAAGCGTTGCAAAAACGGGAAAAGAGCCTAAAAAATTAAAAATGCTGCCGAAAGTCACTATTCCACGCGGACGAAGTCGCGAGCACAGCTAGTTTTCCTAATAAAATGATTGTCGAATAGCAGTCTTAAAACATTTTTTTTATTTGTTTCTTTAAGTGGATTGCAAGTAAATATTTGGTAGTTGCTTGTTTGTCATAATACCTATGTGTTCTGTTAGATGTGAAGTTAAGTATATGGCAGTCGCATAGTATTTAAGAATATAAGAGTGAGTATAATAAAGGTTAGTTGCAAGTAAATTGAACAAACTAAACTACGCAATTATTATTAGTTTTTAGTGCAATTTTATCAGTCTAATTTTTTGGAGTCGGTTATTTTTGTAAATTTTTTTGTTTATTTCTTGCTTTTTAGTGATTTGTTTCCATCTATTTATCAAAAGCGAATATGGGTAGACTTACTAAATGCGCTGCTCGTATGAGACAGCGCCTTTTAAATGCGACAAGCGAAGAAAACGAGAAACGCCTATCTCAAAGTAGGAAATCAAAAACTGAGTTCCGGTGCCTGCCTTCTTTTGCTTCGTCATAGTCGCTTAACTATCTTAATCGAGATATCTTATTGCCACCCTTCACGGGTGGCAATAAGATATCTCGATACTTATCATTGAGGAGTTCCGGTGGCAATCTGTGGTCTTTTTCACCAGTTACACTTCATCAAATGATACTTTCTGAATGCAAATGCTTGACTTATTGCTGAAAATACCAAAATCGCTATAGGTATGCCTACAATATTTAAGGAGTTCCCTCAATTCCTTAAGGATTCCATCATCAGAAATGGACCAAATAAAAATGGGACTACACGGGAAGCACCAGCTTTCAAATAAAGAAAGAATCATCAAAAACCATTAAAAAAAACATTGATAACCTCCTTCTTTTTTTTAAGTCGGTTAAAAATAAAATTTTGTTCGCGCCTTTTAAAAAGATAGCTTGTTTTATTTAAATTCTTGCTAGCCTTTATTTTTTCTCTCTCTAGCCTGATCAAGCACTAGGTCCATTTCATCAGAAAAGCATTTTGCTGTAAGTAGGTACCTATTTGCGGCTCAGTAATTAAAAAAGGACTTATTAAGTACCTAGGTAATAAATGATCGCTAATTGGTAAGCGCTCAGATAACACTAACTGTATGAAACTTTATTCAACTTTTATTTATAACGAAACGTTATCGAAGTAAATTAATTATTCTTATCTGTTGAAACCGAAAGCCGTTCAGTATTATCAATCACATTATTATTATTATTGGTCGTTGGATAACTTTCTTTTTATAACCAGTTATAGGTAATTCGTAATTTTGAATATTGACTACAAGCATCGGTGGTTCAGTGGTAGAATGCTCGCCTGCCACGCGGGCGGCCCGGGTTCGATTCCCGGCCGATGCAATCTATTTTTTGTTTTTTTTAGCCTTACTTATTTTTTAATTATTTTTCCAAGTATAAATTTATGTCACGAAAAAATATAATCTATAAATGTATAAAAATAATAAAATTTATAGGCATTTTATTATGGTTGGTTGCTTACAACATTCAAATATATAAAATATATTTTCTACTTAATTTGGTTCTGACGTAAATTCCCAAATATTTTTTTAAAAAAAACTTGCACAGGCGTTAGTGTTACCCCCAGATTCTATTCTTAGCTCTGTGGTGTTACTATTAATAGCAAACCGCCTAGCTAAAACCTACACTAAAATTCTAAAGTCTAAACAGCTTAACAGCATCCCCATCATCATTAGACTACTATCCTAGCCCACAGCTGGACATAGGCCTCTCCAAGCAAAAACCGCAAACAAAAAACACCATACAAATGACAAAATCAGTATTCAACTTATATGTACTGTGTCGAACATTCAATCAGTGACTCAAAGTCATACGCAGTATCAATTTACTGAATTGAAGGCAATGAGGTCAATCTGCGGTGCACGCAGTTCGTGTTACTATACAGGTTCACGGGTTCACGGGCCAGGTGGAACGGTGAGGATATCCTTGAAACTGAATAGTCTATTGAATTGGAATCGTGTAACTTTAACACGGCTGTCGAATCGATCTCAGTATCAAAATAACTAATGGTCCGCTCGCGACTTTGTCCGTTTGAGTCTTAGAGCATAGGCTTGAGTGAACAATCAAATCGCGACGAAAACCTTTCTGCCAATTTCAAAACCGAAAACAATTACCAAATTTAAAAAAAAAATACTTTCGAATTGAGAACCTTCTTTTTCTTGAAGTCGGTTAAAAATAAGTAACTCTATTACAAATAAAACAAAACAGTGTGACGTCAGTTTTCAAATAAGTATATCTTTACTGAGATACTAATATAATGGGGGTAATTTCGCTCTTCTTATTACTATTATCTAACCTAAATAATATCTAACTATCTAACTATAGTATTAATAAATTACATTTTAGCCTTTTCTAAAAGCCGTTTTTATTATTGTTTATTTTTCGACTGTTTAAGAGCGTTTACGCCACACACTAGCGCCACTAATGAAAAAAAAAACATATCTAGTAATATAGAGATAGAAAATCAAATTATGCTCAACAAACTATTTGAATGAAGTAATTTAGCATTTTTACGTCACCTAATGAACACCTCACATGTTATGGTTTAGTTAAATAAGACGTTACGGCCACTTTTAACTATAACGCCATGTTTAACTAAATCATAACATGTCAGGTGTTCATTAGGTGACGTAAAAATGTTAAATTACTTAATTCAGATAGTTTGTTGAGCATAATTTGATTTTCTATCACTAATTAACTAGATATGTTGTTTTTTCATTGGCGGCGCTAGTGTGCGGCGTAAACGCTTTTAAAGAAGAAGTGACTTTAATTTTATTATTTAATATTATTTTATCAGCCAAAAGTGTCCCACTTCTGGGAAAGGTCTCCCCACACATTTTACACACCTTCCGGTCCTCTTAAACCTGCAACGTCATGGCAGTATTTCTTGTACCTATCAAGGTCTTCCCGCCATCTTCGTCTTTTTTATTAGTATTATTCCTAAAGGCGCACGTTAAAAATAAAAAATATTTCACTATTAGAATGCTACATTGGCGCTGAGTAACATAGGTTATATTTTAAAAAAAATGTCCACCCGTGCAAAGCCGGGACGGGCCGCTAGTAATCTACGTGACGCAAACACTTTGTACCCCTTTTTACGAAAATTGCGCGGTATGACATTTCGCACACTTAAAGTTTATATATACATATAGAGAAGGAGTACAGAACGTTAATATTTTTTTTTAAATTATACATAAAAAAAACATTAAATCAATAAAACAAATATTACACACACTACCATGTATTTGACACACACGCATTAAACTCTTTTCAAAAATTTCAAAAATGGAAGAGGAGCGGCCTAAATCTGTCAATGCCAATCCAAACTCACAATCTTTTTTAATTTTTCATCGCTTAGTTAGGATACAATCTGTGCAGCCTTAATAAAATTACGGTCGAATTTCGACCACCACTGGGCGACCACAAGTCTAAATTAATAGTTAGATCTAAAATAACCCTATAATTATAGCTGATGATGACGTGTCACTTGGCCTAGTAAGAAAGCGGGACAGCGGGTTAACTATTCGGTTAAATTTAACGGGAGTGACGCATACTTTGACATATTGATAGAGCACACTGGTGTAGACAGACGCCACATCAATCCGCCACACATTAATCGAGATATTTTATCGCCACCCGTGAAATACTTATCATTGAGGAGTTCCGATGGCAATCTGTGGTCTTTTTCATCAGTTACACTTCATCAAATGATACTTTCTGAATGCAAATGCTTGACTTATTTCTGAAAATACCAAAATCGCGATAGATATGCCTACAATATTCGAGGAGTTCCCTCAATTCCTCAAGGATCCCATCATCAGAACTGGACCAAATTAAAATGGGACCACACGGGAAGCCCCAGCTTTCAAATAAAGAAAGAATCATCAAAATCGGTTCACTCAGTCGAAAGTTCTGAGGTAACAAACATAAAAAAAAAATACAGTCGAATTGATAACCTCCTCCTTTTTTTTAAGTCGGTTAATAAATTATATCGTCGTAGCTGGTTTTGTGTTGTTGCCTTAAAGTACGTTAATTTCGGCTAAATTAACAATATCCGATATGGTCTAGTGGCTAGCATACCTGGCTCTCACCCAGGAGGCTCGGGTTCGATTCCCGGTATCGGAAGCGTTTATTTTTATTGATTTTTTGTTTTCTTTTTGTTTTTGAATTTTTTTTTTATTTGCTACGTTTATAGCAAAAATTATATATTTTATTTGAAATTGTCTTCGTCCATATTTATTTGATGCCGCGCGGCGTTGGTTTAATGCTCTCAGCGCGCGGCCATACTAATTTTCTATGGGGAATTTAACGTGTTAATTTGGAGTAATTGTAAACACGTTCCTTTTGATACAAAATATATAATAATATACATATTTTGTTTATGTAATACGATAACTTTTTCATCTTATTAGGTATTATATCAACATAACCGGTCCGTGACTACACTTTTGGCTTTTTGGGCGGCGCTCCCTTAATTAAAGTTCTTTAATAAATATTATTCAATTATATAAATATACTAGACGTGTGTAGGCTGATGATGATGATGATGATGATATATAAATAATACTTAGGTATTTGTAAATAAAAAAATAAAGTTAAAGTAAAAAAATATTTTAATTATCTTTAAACAATGTGTGTGTAATGATGTCACTGAACACCTCTTAACCGGCTGGACGGATTTCATTTATTTATTTTAATTTATATTTAGACTTTGGTAAATGATGATGTTTTTTTTTGTGTGTTTGAGTTGTTCTCTGGAATAAGATCTAGATTGGGTTATCAAAAACGGACTAAGTCGCGAGCGGGCACTAGTATTATAACAACTTCGTCGGCCGATCGGATTCTTTTTCTAGCTAGTTAGGAGCTATCGGAAACTAATATTCTTCTTCGAAACTTATTCTTTATAAAACTTATAAAATTAATTTTATTTTTATATTTTTTATTTATATATTTATTTTGCGTATGAACAGGGTACATGGGGAGATGTTATAATAATGTTAGGCTCATCCTATTCAGCTAACTATGATAGCATGCAAAATTAAATTGGTAGTATAAGAATTTAAAAACAATAAAATTATAAAATTACAAACAAAGCAAACATGTATTAATATATTTTTTAAACATACCCAAACATTGTGTTATATAATAAAAAAACATAAAATAGCAACCCTTTTTATATTTTTTTTCTTTTTGGAAACAAGGTGAATAGTATTTTACAGACATCAAAAGAAATTAATATGTCGTTAACTTATAAGAAAAATAAAACTAAAATATTTGCTTGCACACATCTAGGTACACATCTTACATTTATTAAGTGTATGTGTAAGAAAATCTTTCACTGAATAAAATAGGTGTGCCATAAGCCATTTATGTAACTCTGCTAGAAATTGTTTTACAATAAGTTTTCTAATTGTTTCAGGCAATTTATTAAAAATACTTATGCACATCCAGAAACAATTCTTTTGCATACGAGTGCTTTTTGGAACAAAGGCCGACATCAACCTTTTTCCATTTCTAGTGTTTCGGGGATACATAACTTGTGCTGTTTCAAAATAATGATGGTTAAGTTTGACAAATTTGGCTATTTCAAAAATGTATAGACATGGCAGGGGTAAGACTTTTAACCTTTTGAATAAGGGTGCACATGGCTCATCTGGTGCAGTGCCACAGATTGCCCTAATACATTTTTTTTGAGCGATAAATGCTTTATTTGTGTCTGTGCTGTTTCCCCATATGATTAAACCATAACGGATCCTCCGTTATGCAATATATGCAAAGTATGCTGTGAGTGCTGCACTTTGAGAGGCTACTTTAGTGAGTTTATATAGTGCAAAAGTAAATCTATTTATTTTACAACATATGTTTGTGATCTGTTGCTTCCAGTCCAACTTATGATCAATTTGTATACCCAGAAACTTAGTTATATTTGTGCCATGTAGTCCTAGTCCTTGATAGTGTACATTTAACGTTTGATAAGGTGTATTATTAAAATTCATGAAATAAGTTTTGTCAATATTAATGAAAAGGTTATTATCTTTAAGCCAATTTATTATTAAGTTGATTGTATTGTTAATTTCATTACTATGGTCATTTAATGTCAATTTCTTACTTGTAGTCACTATGATTGAGACATCATCCGCAAATAAGATGCAGCGGTGCTTTGTCAGTTTTGGTAAGTTATTTATATAAGTGAGGAACAAAAATGGGCCCAAGACACTCCCCTGGGGCACCCCAAACTTGATTTCTTTAAACTCAGATAGATATTTTTGGGTTATATTATTTTTATCGAGTTTAGCTACTTCAACGGCTTGCATCCTATTGCTCAAATAAGTTTTTAGCCAATTTAGTGCCGGCCCCCTAATGCCGTTGTTTTCCAACTTTTTTAGTAGGGTGTCATGTAAGCAATAATCGAACGCTCTAGACATGTCAAGGAAAAGAGCTGTTGTGTACCTATTTTCATTTATGTTCATTAGTATTTCATTCACTAGGTTGAATATGGCATGGGTTGTGGATTTCTTTTTTTGAAATCCGAATTGATCTTGATTTAATATACCATACTTTTCAAAAAACACCATCAGTTTCTCAAGTACAATTTTTTCATAAACCTTTGATATGATTGAGATTAGTGTAATGGGTCTGTAGTTGTCAACTACTGTTTTTTCATTTTTTTTATGCAAGGGTTTGACTAGTGAATACTTAAGCCTGTCTGGGAAGGTCCCAGAGGATATTGATAGGTTTATAAGAAATGTTAGAACAGGGGCTATTTCTTCATTGCATGCCTTCAGAACCTTTGTACATATGTTGTCATACCCTTCAGAGTTTGTGTTTTTGAGGGACTTAATAGTTTTTCTAATACAGATACTCATCAACAGGAGTCAGATAAATGGAATTTATCAGATTACTAGTTTTCCCATGCAAGTCATTATTTGTTTTCGCATGCGTGACACCTGTGATATTGATAAAATGGTCATTGAACTTATTGGCAATTTCTATTGGATTATTTATATTATGTTGATTATAGTCTAAAGTTTCAATATAATTGTTACATGTCGGTTTGGTATTTGTCTCCTCGTGTATAATTTTCCATGTAGCTTTACATGTGTTTTTTTTACTATTATTAATGATATATTTATTATTTGACTGTTTTAATCATTTGTTCCGTTTCATATAAAAAAAACACGTTGTAAAATCATCATCACTATCATCAACTTATAATCGAGCTCTTATGCTCACAAGCCCACACATTTTTTTGATGTGTAACACCTTTCCGCTGGCTTTCTTGCTATTTGTGGTAGTGATTTCGTGAAATGAGACGGAAGTGTGAAACAGGATGTCGGGGAAGCGCGCGAGCGCGCCATTTTGTAAATTCAGTAATCGATATTATGAACATGACATATTATTATTATAGGTGACATATTGTGTCAATTAAATCAAAGGTCATTTTTATAAGTCAAATGTTTTCTATCCTTCTATCTATAGGGGAAGTGAGAGCAATGAGTATTTACTGCATTCTCTTTATGATTTGTAAAAAAATATACGTCATTGTTAATTCTATATTCTATTTTCTATTGTAATATTGATTTCAACCCTTTCGTGTGTAATAGACTTTATCATTATTTATTCTATAGTTGTAAAATTATGTAATACTTACCTGCCCCATTTTTTTTAGAATATAATGCTAAAATTGCTTATTACTAAGGTTAATGTAAGGCTCGCTCGTTTTTTTTATTATCAATTCACTTGAAATACGCAATAAAAATACAAAACAAATAATAAAGTAAATCGTATCGGGTGAGCTACCCAAGAGTGGTCACAGCTCAGTCGGCAGCACGGTCGGCTGCCCGCCACTGAGCACCACGCAGCGTGTTACCCTACTTGGGAATGGGGTAGCGAACCCCAGTTTAGCTGAGCTTGTTCACTTCCGTCTATACAAGTATCAAGGTATGTCCATCCATTTATAGATAGAGTACCGGCGTAAGGGTAATTTTGACAGTTTTTAAGGCTACTTTAACAACACGCCAAAATACGGCGTAAACGTGTACAGAGCGAGCGTTCGTGACCTTATGTGGCAACAGGGATCCTATGACATGCCAGACTTCTTCTGATGACGATGGCATGTGCGTCGGGTCGTTACATTCCCTCCGATATTGTTGACTGAAGCGATGGCTGATTCATATGTCATACTCGTGAACGGGTGCCGCCTGTGGAGGCTGGTCTGCTCTTGTATACTATTATTTTTATTATTATTGACTATAGTTTAGTTTTGTTTTTTTTTTCTTTCTTAGACAATTTTTGACCTTTATTAGTGCCGTATGACATTATGAAAATTTTAACTGGTAACTGATGTATATTTGCAAACTTAGATACTTATTAGGTATTATATTTTATCTTTTGTTTTTTTTTAACATGTGTGATTGTCCTTTATTTGTTGTGTTTTTATTTGTGATGGAAAGTGTCCTTATAAGATAGGGCATTTTCCAATATTTTTTGACGCTTTAAGGGAGAAAAGAGCTGGACACTTGCTGAGTTTCTTGCCGGTTCTTCTCAGTACAAGATCTCCCGCCCAGAGTAGACTTACGAACCGATGACATAATGACGTTCATAAGAGCTATTTGTAGCCTAAACTGAATAAATGATTTTGAATTTGAATTTGAATTTGATATTCCTTTAAATGATTTGTCTCATAAAGAGTAAGGGACAAGCAGAAGAGTAAAGAGAAGGGCAAGAAAAAGGCCAAGAAGAACAACAACCTCTTTTGCATTTGCAAATGTGACTTCCAGGTCTACCATCATCGTGCTGACTGGATTAGTTGCATCACTTGCGAAAATTGGATTTGTGGCATGTACAAAGGCTCAACCAATCCGTCCTATGAATGTGTGGTGTGCGAGGATATAGGTTAATAAAATAAAATAATTAGCTTTTTCTAGTGTTGTATGGACACTGACAATAAAATAAATAATCAATTACAAACATAAATTATTCATAATTTAGCTTTATTTTGTGGTTCAAAGCATTTTAATATATTATGTGACATTTAAAACTCAAGTAAACAAAACTCATAATAGGCACCCTGGTGCATGGTGCCACTACCCTACGTTTCATTATCATCATCATCATCATCATCATCATCATCATCATCATCATCATCAGCTCACCTATTTTCCCAATGCTGGGGCACGAGCCTTCCCTATGGTTGGATAGGAAGAACGTGCCATAATTGGCCATAAACCACCACGCGGGCCCAGTGTAGGTTGGTGGTTGTTAGCGACTGCTAATGCAACCGAGACCAACGGCTTTACGTTTCTTCCGAACCGCGGAGTAACTCGAGGTGATAAGTTTTTGGTCACCCATCCGATGACGGGCCTTTGCGAAAGTTGCTTGACCTCAGCACTCGCAGATCAGGCGCGTTAACCACCGCGCCATCGAGCTCCTCATCCTCCATCAGCTCCCTATACCCTACGTTTGTGTCAAACGAATTAGGGTGTCTTCTCTCTTTTTTTTTTTCTTTTTTTTGCATGAAAAGATCTCTATTTTGGCTTTCGATCATTTTAACAAAAACGAGGATTTTGACAATACATACGATTGATGTTGACATACAAATTCTCGTTTTCGTTAACCCTTAAGTAGGGGTCTGGCAATATTGGACCCCATAATTAATTTATCTTTATCATTTTGACGATAAAATTGAAACCTACCAATAGTGACATGCAACATGTTGTGCCCGTTCAAGAGTTAACGTGATCTAATGGTAAATAAATAATAAATGCTTAAATAAAGGTTTTCCCACACTTACACCAATTATCTAGCCCCAAGAAAAGCTTCCTTAAGAAACTTGTTAAAATGGTTAACTAGACAACGGATAAACATACTTAATATACTTAAATACATACTTATTATACATAGGAAACACCCAGACCCGAAACAATTTAGAAAAACAGGTATTTCTAAATTGATCCGTCCGGGGATCGAACCCGGGACCTCAGAGATGGCGACACCATGAAAACCGGTGTGCAAGCCACTCGACCAAGGAGGTCGTCAAAAAAATAAAACTCGCAACAGGCAAACAGTGGGGTTGGCAAACTTCTATCGAAGTAGTACTTATCTAAAACATCAAAAAATCCCACAAATTCAATGAAAATGACATCTGTCAATTTGTTAGTTCCAATTACGGACGTTGTGGTGGCGCTACTGTTCCAATCTCCATACAAAATTCCTCTTGAACGCTAACGAGTTCTACGACACGAATTCGACAAAAGATCGTGCTAAGCCCACTGGAACATAACATAATGAATAAGTTTGCAACAAAACAAATTGTCACATGTCAAAACACAATAGGTGGGTTGCAAAAACACAAGCATTTGCATAATTTCGACACGCTATGCATGAGATGCCGCGTCCAATTTTAGTTGTAGCATTCATTTAGATGGGTTTGTATTACAAAAACGTTTATTGGTTTTTGAAACAATTGCTTGCATGTTCTGTGACCGATGGGTTAATTTCGAGTTCGATCTTCTAACTTTGTGTACCTTATACCTATTCCGGTCACTGGTTATGTTATATGCTGTATACAGGGTGTTTCTAGACGCACTTTGATCAAAGAGTTCAAAGAGGAATGTCACAAATACTTTTAATTGTTTTTAGAACTAATCTCGATTTGCAGTAAATTGAACAAACACCACATTAATGTAGTTACTTTATCAAAATAGTGGTTGGTTTTGATGCGAATAGCTACTAAAACTTTAAAAATATATGTAAAAAAAATCTTCTCTTGTCTTCAAATACCTTTGGAACTCACGGGATTAAGGTAAGATTTGGAGCAGATGGTAATAAGTTAATAACTTCATGATACAGCCGTATTCTTAATAAAATATCTACTGGACTGGGCCACTATTTTATTTATTTAGCTTCCGAAGTATTTTATACCTTTCATGTAAATCAATTTTCAAATTGAAAAGAAACATAACATAGCTTAGGTAACTTTTAATTGAAATAGGTTGTTTTTATGAAAATTACAGCTACATAATAATACGTAATGAAGCCATGAACAGAGAGCTTCGCGGAGCTAAAATTAAAATGTATGAGCATAAAAAACAATGAGTGACCGGCAATGTCAATACGAAGTGTCATCAAACTGAGAAGAAATGTAGGGTTGTCACAAAAAGTATTGACAGCATATTTTTTTTATTCCTTCAATTAAGCGTCAATGTCTTACTAATTTTCGTTTTCGTTAACGCGATCGAATGATCTAGGCACACTAGGCAACCTGAGCATAAAGACCGCTAATTCAGTAACGAATGGTTATATTGTAAAAACTGAATGTACTAATTTTCCCATATATGATAGTTCTTATGTCACTAAGAACGATTATGAACTTAGTAAATGATGGTGGGATCGAGGTCCTAATAGTTCTATCCTCGGTCCTGATGGTCCTAATAGTAGATAAGCACAGTTCGCCCGGAATTATCAGTAACTGTCGAACGAAACACAATGTTGATAGCATTGTTGAGTTCCGATTTCCGAAGGTTAGTGATAAGATGGCCAATCAATTCCTTAGTAGTTGATTAAAGATTCCGGGTGAATGCGCTTCCAACTCATCGTAACTTAAAATGGTAGGCGTTGTGAGATTTAAACAGAACTACACACACCATTAGCAATCAACTACCAGAAGAAAACAAGAATTAAGCAGCCCTATTCAAAGAGAAATAACATTTGAAAACCTTGAAGTCACAAGTGGCAACCGAAGAACATAATTATTCTCGCAAGTCGGGCAACGCAAACAGAGTCTTGCAAACACGGTGGATAGAATTGCAAATTGTTTACACACCCAATGTTATCTTAGGCGACTGGACAACTTGTCACATCCATGCGTACATAATTCAACGCAACGTAATGCTGAAGAAAATGGAGACATTCAGAAGATATGTTTTTGGGGTAATTTAGTGGAAACTGTTTTCAAGACAAAAGTGTAAAACATTAGAAACGCTGGGTATACAAGAATGTACATAAAACATTTGAAACAATAGGTACATTCTTCTTCTTATGTGTGTACTGCGTTTGTAATGTTTTTACTTTTTTTAAAGTTTAACGACCTTTACTTGACTTTACTCTTTATCTGTTACATTATTTTAAACTAGCGGCCCGTCCCAGCTTCGCACGGGTAGACATTTTGTTTTTAGATATAGCCTATATTACTCAGCGCTAATGTAGCATTCTAATGGTAAAAGATTTTTTTAAATCGGTCCAGTAGTTTTTCAGTTTATAAATTCGTAGCAAACATACATACCTACAAAAACACAAAGGTTTCCTCTTTATAATATGTTTAAAAGACAACACTTCAAGAACTCAGTAATCAAGAATCTTGTCCAGCAGTGGAATTCTTATGGCTGAGATGATGATAACGGCGATGATGGTTATGATAATTATAATTATATAATTGAATTGAATTAAATTGAAATATATGGTATGCCTTGCCTTGCCTATGCTTAAGAGGCTCAAATTTAAATAAGTTAGAACAGAAGAAAAATTCGAATCCTATAAACCACATCTTTAACATAAGTAGTAACATATAGATTTAAAGTTAAGTTTTAATCTTGCTCAACCCTACTTCGAAGTAGATCGCAATACATCGAATTAACAATGGCGAAGTGTCATGTCAGGTCGTTTCCCCATCGCTGGAATGCCGATGCATCATTCCGAGACTTTTTTATTGAAATGAGGAAACATACCGATCAGTTGACCTCCGTGGAGCATGCTGTATCTGATAAGGGACATTATCGGCGCATGCACATTGACGCAAGTAATTTTATGTTTACAATTATTGTGAAATTGCTTTAACTCTTGAACTATCTTGGTCAATCACATTAGAATAATTAATAGTGAGATTAATACCAAGCATTTATTGTGTTTAAGTATCCAGTTTTGAAAATTGAATTTTATAAATATTGTGATCATCTCAGCCGAAATACGTCCACTGCTGGACAAAGGACTCCCCAAGGATCAACACAACGACCGGTTTTGTTTTGTTTTATTATACTTATATGTAAAAACTTATCCTCGCCGAAAATTCTTTATGTTATGAACTTATGGATCAAATAATAAGTAAATAAGTTTAATCCTTGAAATGGTGGGCACATGCAAGGAATGAAAATATTGCTTACACGGAAGTGTAAAAAAGTATTATAATAATTTTCAAAGAACAAGAAAACCTATATAGCATGTTCTTTCTTAAAAACAGCGTCGTTTCCTCTATTTTAAAAACACTCGTGTCTCAGACTCAGGAGCCTGATTTTTGCGTTATCTGTTATTGATAATGTATCATGTCTGTGAGAGAATGGAACTTGCCTTCAGATTCCCGAAAGCGTATTAAACAATTTCCGTAACAAAGCTATACTATATAACAACACGAATGCAGAGATGAATGAAAACGAGGATGGTTTGACTCTTTAACTAGATAACTGAAGAGATACGTCTAGAGTCTATTCGACAAATTATGTTGCAGCTTATCAATCATACAATTTCTAGCAGGTTTTTTAAACTGTAAACCGAAGGTATTTGATGACTCATGTTCATAAGAGCTATTTGTAGCCTAAACTGAATAAATGATTTTGAATTTTGAATTTTTTGAATTTTGACTACTTTTTTATGTCACTGAGTCGGCAATCGAGCATAACATGGCTCGCTCCATGGAACTGAACGCTTGCAGCTTCGCAACAGACCCTGAAGCTTTAGTCCTTAAGTCTCTTAGCCCTGTTACTTTACTGGATTTAGTACCTATCCTTCAAACCGGAACACAGTATTGCAAAGCTGCTTGGCAACAGAAATTGGTAATTTTGCAATTTAACCCTTTGCACGATGTCGGTCGGTAGGTACCTTTTGTTACCATGCGAACGGTGAACTATCAGTGCGGGTTTTTCATTTGTTTTTTACCCATCGATAGGGTCTCGCTCCAACAGATACACAATGGAGTAACCAATCAATTCAGCGAGACCGGATTAAAATTAAACCTGACGTAATAGTGAGAGACAAACTTGCGCCTTGAACCTTGAGCTAAACTTTAACTGCTGTTTACGCAACTTGAGGACTTAACACTATGTCACTGCTCTTCACATAAGCCGTTTACTTTGGCATCGTGGTTGAGGATTGTGCAAATAAATTAATGTCATAAAAAGGGCGGACAAGGACCAAAAAAAAGCTATTTGTTTTTTAGGGACTTATGTGTGACTTATGTTGGCTGCGTTGCAGCACGAAACGCCCGGCGTAATACCACCCTCTCACAGAATATCGGCGTGAAACAATGGCACTCATTGCTGTTGTGTTTCGTCCGGTGAGTGAAAGTACCGGAGGCCCATCTCTCACACCTCCCCCTTGCCAATTCCTACTCCCTCCTCAAGATCGAACTCCTTGTTTCAAGGCCTACTTTCCATCAGGTGACCCGCCTGCTCGTTTGACTCCTTTTAACATTAAAAATGACCACTAATTAAGTTACATACATATTAAGACATAAAGTTTAGCAAAGGCTCAGTATTGACACACTTATTCAAAATAATTAATTATCATCATCCATAATCAACATTGAAAATAACCTAGCACTCTGGCCCAATTCGGGTTGCGATATCACGACAACAACTGGAGACGACCGACGGCTTAACTACGATTTTATTTCAGTCACCTATCCAATTACCTGACATTGCGAAAGATACTTAGCTTGCAATATCGACTCGAACGCGCAAGTACAGAAAATACCAGAAATATGAAAAGTATGCAGTGCAAAGGAGTCCACAACCGCAACACTCGGATGCAGAAAAAGATTATCTTCGACCACGAACCATAAAGCTACAACTCCACAGCCCCAATTCTATCGGTCGACAATAGTAAACGTGTATGAATACTTATTATTTAAAAAAAAATTCAAAATGCTTAATTTTATTAAGAAGGCCGCATTATGTATTTATTTATTCCAACATGTACCGGCTTCTACCCCAAATAAATGGTTATGCCCGATTCGTTCGACCGAGACGATCTATCGACGCCTGCACCGATTGTATAAAAATATTTCATGTTCATATTTTTGAAGTAGTGTGTGTTTGGATAGTCGTATTAATTTAACTGATGGATTATAAATAAATAATTATGTTAAATCTTTAACGCTCACGCGAACACTAGACTTTAAAACAGTTATTTTAATAAAACTTTACATATTTTCCCCTGACTTTCTAATTTGAACCTTTGATGGTCGGTAGTTAAAGGATAATTCATTTGTAAACCTGCTACCGACAACTATTTTAATCGGGTGTGTTTTATTGTAAAATTTGCTTACAGTATATATTATATACATAAATATATTTATGTATGTCTGGATCAGGACAAAATAATATGTAAATTAAATGCGAGTAGATCCGTATTTAGTGTTTCATTTCAATATGCTAATACGTTTGAATTGGTGTGTAATAAAACGATGGCCTCAGACCTTATTTGGTAATAATTGTTTATTTCAATGTCAACAAAGATTGTTGGGTAAATATTATGTTCTCCGGCAATATAAATAGTTTTAAACTCAAGATTTAATAGATAAACACCATTTATAGATAATTGTTAGAACGGGAACCGTTTTATTAAATGGTTTTAAAAGGCATCACACTTATTGGCTATACAATTCAGATTTTTACCAGTTCACTTGAAATTCGATATGTATTGTAAAATCTTCATCGCATGTACTTTCAACATACGTTGTATCTTACCGAGATAAAAGGAAGCTTATTTTACTTAAGGATAGTAATAATAATAGATAGTATCGCTTTCTACTTAACGAATTTTTGAAATCGGTACAAAAGTTTTAGGGCTTAACAGGTTGAACACCGCGGGTCTCAGACACAATAGAAATTCAATCGTTTGTCGTACATATGGTGTTTAACTAAATAAACAATAAATTAAAAACAATTTAATACATTACATTCAATTGAACAAGCACATCTACCTCTATATTATAATATAATACTAAAAATATTTTTAAGTCTTACTAACCCATATGGATGAGAAATCTGAGTTAAACAATATTTAATTTAACATCTTTATAATAATGTTAACGCGTCAGTGGCCGAGAGGTAAGAGCGCTCAGCTCGAAATACTTAGATCCTGGGATCAATGTCCCGGTCGGGCTCAGCTCACTCCAATTCTTCGATATATAGCCAGGGTTTATATTCGATTACCTACTGATTTCGTTTGCAATCAAAGATCTTTGTCTAGCAACGGGAGTGTATAGGCTAAATACTTATGTTATTCCGAGGTCAAAGTACCATGTTATGAACGTAAAAAAAGTTGGTAAGCCTCTTTGAATGGAAGGGCTGTAAGATTGAACCATTTATTAAATTGCCTTTGAGTTAGCGAGTGCAATTTGTAGGCATAGGCAACAACACGTGTGCACCCTGAAGCGACGATGCAATCATGATTGCTAGCTGGGAAGCAAAAAAAAACAGAGCATTGCGCAGTTGCGCACTTCTACCTCGTTGCGAGCTTTAAATTAAGATTAATAAACAGGACAAGAAGATTGTATTAAATTTGATAAGACATTGTATAATTTACTTAAACAACAAATACAATAAAACTCTTTAATTATCTTCTGAATTATCGACATCAACAAAGATGTTTAGTATGGATAATTACTTAATCTATGGCATGATTCTTTAAGCCGTAGTGAATTCTAATTCAGCCTTACATTATACTAAAAATAAGAAATTGTAGTAGGTAAGCAGTTTCAAACGAATTTTTTAACTCAAAACAAGCTAATTTAGATCGCAGTCTGTTCAAAGAGCTCAATTGAAGAACGAACCGACTAATAATCTTTCAACAGCAATGTTCTGAGTAAACGTAGTCAGATTATTTAATATTTATAAATATGTGAGGGTGACCACCCAGCGTGAAGCCCTACAAGGCAGTGAGCATCACAAATAAAGGGCCAATTTTCAATTAAAATCACGGTAGGAGGTCTCGCTAGAGGGCAGCACAGGAAAAATAGATTGGTCGTGTCGCAAAGACCCCCAGGCCGTGCGTACGGGTTAAAACTTCAAAAGCTTAATGGCTTTATCAAATCAGAAATGCGTATTGTAATTACGTTGGTTGAGAAGTACCTAATGATATTTTTAAAATGTAATTTTTTATTCCGCCTTTTGTAGCAACGAAAACGAGTGGCATTATGCGTTCCTGAATAGCGTCACAATAATAATGATATCTTAAGGTTTTTACGGTGTCGGAAATAACGAGTGTTTCTTGATTGAGCATTTGTTGAAACTAGGGTTGCCAGTTGCCACCCATACTCTTAAAATGAGTATTGTCCTCTTTTTCATGTAGGCGTACTTTATAATCTACGACACCAATAAAGTAGGTATGGTTTATGGTTTAAGACATTTATTTCTCATTAAGAATTATACATTAATTCACTTACATGAGAACAACACAATTAACAAACAAAAAATACATATTTTAGAGATACGTACTTATGGACGGTAGTTTTAAAACATTGTCACAACAAATACACGAGCCTCAGGCATCGGGTGCAGTGATAACAAAACAATGATGTATAAACAAACTACGCTCAGCGCCCCGCTAGATGTGGCTTGCTTACGACAATTTATTATGACTTTGAGACTAATTCATTTTTCTTTTTGTATTTTTTAAATTAGATTTTGATATTTAAGGTAAATAAGGGCTTTAATTTAAGGGTTAACTCTTACTTATTTTGTTTTAAATTGGGTACTACTTACTATTTTGATTTTTTATTATTTTAAATTAAATTAAAGACAAAAGCGCATAAATAAATAAATACAAATAATGGTTAGTTTATTTATTAAAACTTTTTAACAGACTTCAGATAAGGAAAGTAGGAGGTTATACCTATTTATTATTATAAATTTGTTTATTTGAACTTATGTAATGTTTTAAAAGTTTTTTGAATGTGATCATTGATTGGGTTTCTTTTATGTCATTGGGAAGCTTGTTATAAATTTGTGCACCTTCAAATAAAATATTTCTTTTGCCATAATTTGTGCTAGGGGGCCGTAACACTAAATCATTTGCATTTCTAAGTTGAATTTTTTGTATTTGCCTCTTTTTTGTGAAACTAATTTGTATGTGTATATTTTTAGTTATTATTTTACGGATCAGTAAACAAGTGTAGTATGTGTATGTTTGTGTTATATTAAATATTTTTGTTTCTTTATATATTTTTTCTGTAGATGTAAAGTAATTATAGTGAAAAAGGATTTTAATTAATTTGTTTTGTGCTCTTTGTATTAAGTTTATATGTGATTTTGCGGCTGTGCCCCAGATCTCGATCAAGTAGTCGATGTGGGGCTTAATAAGAGAATTGTATACCGTGTATCGCACTTCCCGTGGAAGACATCTACTGATACCTCTCAGAGCTCCGGTTATAGATGATAATTTTGCTTTAATTTTATCAATATGAGGTTTCCACGTCAAGTTACTGTCAACAATGAGCCCTAAGTATTTCTCACTATCAATTTGGTTTATTTTAGAATTATTTAACATTAAACATTCATAATCTGAAATCTTTTTGTTTTTAGTTTTAAAAATTATGTAGTTTGTTTTGGCAACATTAATAGTTAATAAGTTGTACTGAAACCATTCATTTAGTAAGTTTAGGTCACTTTGCGCATCTTTGATTATTGCTTCAATCGAAGGACCAAAATAAAATAAGGATGTGTCATCAGCATAAAGAGTTACGTCACCTTTAAGACCAATTTCATTGATATTATTAACATAAATTAAAAATAACAAAGGACCCAAAATAGATCCTTGAGGAATTCCGTAGGTTACAGGTTTAGGTTGACTTTGATGATTCTCTATTTTTACTATTTGCTTACGTTCTGATAAGTATGATTTTAAGATATTAAATGCTGTCCCAGAAATGCCAATTCGATTTAATTTTTGTAACAAGATGACGTGACTAACGGTATCGAAAGCCTTTTTAAGGTCTATAAATATGCCTATTGCTATATTTTTCTTATCCAGTTTAGTTTTTAGTTTAGTAATAAGATCTACTGTTGCTGAGAGAGTGTTTGATTTTGGTCTAAAACCATACTGTTGGCTATAGAAAAAATTAATTGAATTTAGGTACTTCTCTATTCTATTATACATTATTCTTTCAAAAATTTTGGATAGAACAGGAAGTACTGATATTGGTCGGTAGTTTCCCGGATTGGTTCTCATACCAGACTTAAAAATAGGAGTGACCTTTGCAATCTTTAGGCTATCGGGAAAAATTCCTGTTTCCAGACACTTATTTATGCAGTTTGTTAAGTTGTCAGCAAGCAAACTTTTTACACATTTAATACATTTTGTGCTAATACCATCGATACCTGAGGACGTGTTACTATTTAACTGATTACAAATTTTTATAACTTCTTCGGTAGTGGCTGGGAATAACTGTGATAGTTCCTGTGAGTGAGTTCCAGTTTCCATATTCTTACTCGGATGATACTTCTTTGGTATTTCGTTTGCTAGAGTTTTTCCTATAGTTGAGAAGTAGTCATTGAAATATTCACAGATTTCTTTTCCATCAGTAACTATTTCCGACCCTTTTTGCAATTTAGCTGGAGCAGTCGATTCTTTCACTTTATTTCGAGTGAGTTCATTTATAAGTGACCACATTTTGGATGGTTTACTTCTACAATTTTGAAAGGCCTTATAATAATATTTTGATTTCAAATTTTGTATCAAATTGATAACACTGTTTCTTTTTGCTTTAAATATTTGTTCTATATTTTTGTCTTTTGGATAACGTTTATGTTCTTTATAGTGTTCGTTCCTTGTATTTATTGCTTCTAAAATATCTTTCTGTATCCATTCTTGTCTTGGAGGATTCAACTTTTTCGTTTTCTTAGTTTTACTCACATTGATACTGCATGTAAGATTTTGTTCTATAGTATTGTATTCACAGTCTTTCTTGTCCATGTTTTCAGGTACGCTAAAATATTCTATTTACGTAAAACTGATTGTTACTAGCTCGTTCCTGGTTATTATGAGACTAAATAAACTGGTATCCACAGCCACAAAATATTTGTTAAATGTCGCAAAGAGTAACAAATAACGTTTTTAAGGACAAATAAATTAATAAGTAGGTAGGTACTTAATCTTTTTTTATGTTATGTACTTTATTTTTGTTCTAACAAAATGAAAAATACTTTATTCGTCCTGAAGAAAGGTGTCAACCCTATTACAAACCTAAATAGGTACAGTCGGCGGCAGATCAACCTACCCAAATCTGTCAAATTTCTCCTATGAATATTGATCTTTATAACCAAACAATAAAGTTCAAAATTGATTGTAGAAATTTGACAGTTTTGGGTAAGGTTGATCTGCCGCCGTGTGTACTTAGAACGGCTTCCTAGGCTCGGCAATTGGGTAAATATAGTTAACATTTGTTTCTTAGTAGACCTAGTTCGTTTTTGTGTACGTAGGGTAGGTACTCCAATATCAAGCTGTGTGCAATCAGAAATAATCAAAAGAAGAAGCAGATAGGTATGAGATTGCAGTTATGATGATTTAGTTTCTTGGGTTCCATTCCTTCCAACATTTAAAAAAAAAAATTATGGAGCGTTTTTTTTTTTTTTTTGAGAGAGACTGCTGATTGCCGAGGGGCATTTTCAGCTTCACCGGGCTTGTTTTAGGGGCGGCGAGGTACGTAAAGGGTACCTCAAGCCGTGTTGAAACGAATCACCTTCGGAGGATTTCTAGATGGGTACGGCATCGCACACTTAAAAGTGCGCGTCCCCGTGCCCTCCCAGAGTCTCCGAAGGGTTCGGATCGGATCGGATTATGGAGCGTCATGTGTTCGTGAGTTTTGGTAACTGAAACAAAACACTCCGATACTACTTTTCAAAATCTCTCAAGACGTTTTTGTGAGAATACACGACTTTACTGAAGCTTAAGGTTTTCGGGGGTAAAATAATTTAACATTTATCATCATTATCATTAGGGTTTGACGACCTCCTTGGTCGAGTGGTTTGTACACCATTTTTCATGGTGTCGCCATCTCTGAGGTCCCGGGTTCGATCCCCGGTCGGGTCAATTTAGAAATTACTTATTGTTTTTCTAAATTGTTTCGGATCTGGGTGTTTTCTATGTATAATAAGTACGTATTAAGGTATTTTAAGCATGTTTATCCGTTGTCTAGTAACCATTTAACGAGTTTCAAAGCGAAGCTTCTCTTGGGCTAGATAATTGGTGTGAGCGTAGGAAAGTTTATTATAGTTTATTATAGTGATGAACAAATAATTTTTCCTATCTTTGATAATTACTAATGTGCAGGCTTCACCAAGACCTTTTGTTTCGTAGTCTACACTACGTTGAAACCAACAACCTTCATAATATTTTATATACACAGGATGTTTGTTAAAAACTGACAGACTAGTTTCTTGGCCGACTTATAGTAATACTAGCCCGAAGAACCCTGACTATCTCATAAATAAAATCTTTAAATGATAGGTACTTCCCACGAGCCATAAAAAAGCGACAATTTGTCACTTTCTTTGTACCTTAGGAAGGGACTAATGTACTAGATAAACGTACGCATGTTGTGTTTTATCAAACTGATAAGATAAGCAGATGTGGCGCTAGGCCAGGTTATCACCCAGGCATTTGATGTTGAGATAAGAGGGATGGGTGGCACATGTACAGATTAGATACTGAAATATTGAAAATTGTTCCTGGAAATGCTTGATACCTGCATGAATACCTTTTGTTAGTCTTGTTCCTCAATTTATTATAATTTTACATAGAGCTCTTAGCTATTCTTTTGTGGTTAGGGTAAACTACTGACCATATAAAAAATATTTTTGAAAAATTTCAACACACAACCACACTGTACTGATTAATACGTAAAAAAAAAAAAATTGATAGGCAATAAGTTGGTTAACCTTTTCACCGCCCAACTATCCTGCACGCGATGTCCCGCTGTACGCCAACGTATAAATGTATTTTAATAAAGTAGGTATAAGAAGAACTTCTATAGAAGTGCTGGTGTGGACGGTACGAAAATCTCGAACTTCTATAGAAGTTGTTGGCGGTAAAAAGGTTAATGAACGAAGAGAAGCGCAGATATCGAAGAAAGAGGTAAGTAAATGCCGATATTGTTATTCTGTGGCGTGGAATGCGAAGAAGGGGTAAACGCAAATGCCATTATTTTGGCCATCACAATGTATAACCGCGCGAAGTGAAACGGGGAAATAGAAACGAGCGAATCCGCGGATAACAGCGCAGTTGTATGAGGAAGCGAACGTTTAGCGATATACACAAACACAACAACACACTGCAGTTTATAAGGAAGTCGGTCGGTCGTCACTTCAATTGCACTTTACTGCAACAAACTACAATGAGCTACTTCAATATGACCAATGGACCAATGGAACCCTCGGTGGGCGAGTCCGACTCGCACTTGTCCGGTTTTTTTCTTATCTAATGGCCTGGTTGGTTGGTACGGCCACAAAATAACGTTATTTTGTGATACGGCCCTATACCGAATTATTATTGACGACCTCCTTGGTCGAGTGGCTTGCACACCGGTTTTCATGGTGTCGCCATCTCTGAGGTCCCGGGTTCGATACCCGGTCGGGTCAATTTAGAAATTATTGTTTTTCTAAATTGTCTCGGGTATGGGTGTTTTCTATGTATAATAAGAGTATGTATTTAAGTATTTTAAGTATATTTATCCGTTGTCTAGTAACCCATATATAACGAGCTTCATAACGAAGCTTCTCTTGGGCTAGATAATTGGTGTGAGTGTAGGAAAAATTTATTATTTTATTTATTTATTGTATTTTTTAGCTTAAAAAGATGAGTGATATTTATCGACTTAGTTATTCTTAAACCAGACACAATAGAAATTCAATTGTTCTATGGCACTGTGGTTACATTGGGCGTCCAAGTACCTATAAAGAGAATCTTATAATAGAGAATCTTATTGTGAAGAATTCAGTATTGAGAGATTTTTTTTTAATATGTAGCACGGCAAATGACTCTTCACCTGATGTGGAATCCAGGTGCGACGACAACTGGTGCAGCGTAGCGTGACGCAGCATCAGTTACCCTCACTCTGCCGGCCCACAAGGTGCCTCTTCACGCCTCGTTTGAAGGACCCCATATCATAGGAAGGAGGGAAAACGTGTGCTGGTAGACTATTCCATGTTTTTGTTGTTGAATTCTCTTAATTTTCCATTGCATAGAAGTTTACGTTTACATTGAATGATATTGAACTTTGTTGTTTGCGTAAAACTCTTTTAAAATTATAAAAGCTGAAAAAATTTCCACGAGCAGGATTTGAACCCGCACCCTTCTGACATACCGGGTCAGGTGCTCTCCCAATTGAGCTATCGTGGTTCTAACCAGCCCGCCGTAACTATTTAACACTATTTATTTCTTCAACATTTGTGTTTTCAAAATTTGTTCGCAACAAAATTTGCGTTTAAAATTATATAAACATTTTATAAAAGCTATTATTATAATTATTTTTTAATACTTCATATACCTATTATAGGTAGAATAGAGAAATGTGTCCCGTGTATTCACTGTCTACTTTACGGTTTATAGCTGCATTAATGGAGGAGATAGCGAAGAGGGTAATAAACTTTCAACCAATCAAACGGGTTGCCTTGCTTAAAGCACCTAAAAGCCCGTGAATTGAGGCATAACATCGTGTTTAGTAATATTTAGTAATAAACTAATCCCGAAAAATCTCGGCCATAATGGTTTTTTTAGATGTTTAAAAATTTTCTGGGGTGTTATGTACAGTCGGCGGCAGATCAACCTACCCAAATCTGTCAAATTTCTCCAATTAAAATTGATTGTAGAAATTTGACAGTTTTGGGTAGGTTGATCTGCCGCCGTGTGTACGGTACCTTATCTGCCAATATTCGTGATTGATTACTAGGCTTACCATACTTACGTCCCGATCTCGGTTCGACCGGGATTGTCCCGGTTTCAAGCATTGGTACCGGCGTCCCGGCTAAGGTTGCCAGATGTCCGGGATTTCCGGGATTGTCCCGGAATTTTACGTATTGTCCCGTGTCCAGTAATTCGATCTATTGTCCCGGATTCCGAAAAAAATAATTGTTAAAAAAAATAACAAAATATGACACGGCAGGCGGCAGGCAGCGAGCGGGTTCGAATAAAATGTATTTTCCTAATAAATACAAATATAAAATTAAATATTCCGTAATTTATATTTATATTTTTTTATTTTTACATATTCGTAGCCATAGCCACGGCCCAACATGGAATTGTCCCGGACTCGGTAAGTTCCGATCTGGCAACCTTAGTCCCGGCCGGTTTGGTATTTTGTCCCGGTTAACCGTCGGAACGTGTATTATGAAAAACGAACGAACTAAATGCCCAGTAACCCAGTTAGCCAGTACGCGCGAAGGTGGGTAAATGGCGTTGCGATATCCCCATTTTGAGAAATCCACTTATCGAGAAACCCCCATAGTGTTCCTAATTGTGGTGTGCGGGCGGCGCGCTGTTATCCTCTGTGTAACTCAGTAATTAATAATATCTAAAGCAATGCCATTTTCTGCTTCAGCGGCCTTTTTTTCTTCAGCCTCACTCTTTTTTTTGTTATTTCGCTCCTGTCCCGGTTTGGAGCTCTAAAATTATGGTAAGCCTAGGTATAACCTAACACCCTGTATATAAAAACATTTGTACCCCTTTTTAAGTGCATTGCGCGCGCAATAGTGCGTGAGATTTGACATACCTAGTTAAAGTTCATACGGAAAAGGAGTAAAGAAAGATATAAGTTTGTGAAGTTAAAAAAATACAATTTGGAATTCCGGTCGAATTTCGAACATAGGGCGGAGCACCAGTTTTTATAGGTTAAGGCAATTTCGATTATTTCCATTAAACACATTTTATTTAATTGAAACTGTACCTAACTCAACTTTTTGCAATCAAAAAATTTAAGTGACTTGAAATCCTAATATAAAAATATCAACTGTTTAATTAAGTAACTATTTTGACTGGCTCAGAATTGAACCTGTGAGCGGTGGCAGCAAAGGGCATAAAATGTCATAACAAGGACGGCCAATCACATTTTTTGTCGTGTTATATACAGCTTGGTATCGGTACTTATGCTGTATAGTCAGCAAATAAAATCGCTGAACATTTAAGTTCTCTACAAGATAATATTTTTTACTAGAATAAATCAACCAGTTCCAGGAAGCTCAAGTGGGAAGCCAACCTACGACGACCTAGACCACGATTTTTCTAGTAAAATTTTATTTTGTAACCTAATTCCAAAACTGTTAAGTTTAAAGTCTATTGAGGTTGTGGTAGTCTGATGGCTGTGGTAGTGATGACGCAGGCGTGTGTAGGTACTCTTTGTAGGTACACACGGCGGCAGATCAACCTAGCCAAAACTGTCAAATTTCTACAATCAATGAACTTTATTATTTGGTTATAAGGATCAATATACATTGGAGAAATTTGACAGATTTGGGTAGGTTGATCTGCCGCCGACTGTACTGGAGAATGTAAACTAACAAAAAAGCTGAACTAAACTATGTACATTACTTTAACTTAAATCGCTTGTTAACTTCTAGTATAGTAGTACCTAGTACTTATTTTTATTATATTTATTTCTTTGTTAACATGTTTTTAAAGTGTTCAATCAAGTATTTTATTCTATTTTATTATATTCTAGTATAGCATAAGGCAAGGCACGTAAAGCCGTTGGTCCCGGTTGCATGTAGCAGTCGTTAACAACCACCAATCCGCACAGGGCCCGCGCCGCGTGGTGGTTTACGGCCCGTTCTCCCTATCCATCCATGGGGAAGGCTCGTGCCCCAGCAGTGGGGACATAAAATAAGCGATGATGATGGCACAAGGTAGTTGTACCACTGATCGACAGGAATCAATACTTTCTCCTTTAATTATTAAAAAATAGAGGTCAGCAAAGTATGTTTTACTTTACCAACTATTAAATAAACATCATCTGCTTCATAGCTGTCAGCCAGTATAATTTCAATGAAATTCTATATTATTATTTGGCAAAAACTGGTAAGTATCAAACCGAACACTGGCGGCCTACGATAATCTGTCATGTCATTCATAGATCGGAGTAGGTAGAGCTATTTTATGTACTTGCCATATGATAGAATAATATGGATATTCCCCGAATGAATGTGAAAGCATACACTTCCTATAAGTATAAGGACGGGTTTAAGGATAGTTGAATAAAAAGATAGAAACTTGATTAATTAAACCACATATATTTTTTTATGTACCTAACAATTTCTTATATCTAAACAAGAATCAAATAATCGAATTCCGGAATATTAGTCGGAATCTCGTGAAATATCCATATTAACATCAATGTTTGCGGTCAATGAACACTTTTAAAGTGTTCAGCAACTTTCGTTGTTGACCGTACCACCAGTACCACCACAGAACACCGTACGTACTAATATTAGTTTTGCCACTGCGGTTTAAATAAATATACTTAGGTAGGTACTAATTATAATTGTATAAGAAATAATAATAAAGTTCCTATTACTTACCAAATTGCATAATACATTGGATGGTTAAATTGTCGTAAAGTACCTACCTATCTAGGTATTGGTAGTAGGGTCACACACAGCACAGATTACATGGTAGGGTATGGCTTGTAGACTTACGAACCGATAGCATAGTGCCACTGAATAAATTACCTATCTGAATTTGGTTTGTAGGTAGGTGTAGGTACCTACTTAGATCGATTGTAGAGACATGGTAAGTTAATTAATTAATTAAATACTTTATTTAGGACCAGCATTGTTACGTTTTAAACTATATTCACAATGCCGTGCTGTGGACACTCCTTTTGGATGACCGTCTAGAGGTTAACCAAATATGTTACTGTAACTCATGCATTGATTGTAATCTGTTTGTGTACTTACCTATAGAAATAAATAAATAAATATCTTTACCGTGGTCAAGGCTTCCTTTACAACCTGAGGAGACAAACTAACGACAGCGGGGCCAACCAAATAAAAGAGACTTCTTGGCGGGAAAGTGAAGAGTCATGTCTGCGGTTTTGTTTTATTTTCTAAAATTTGTGTTATATCGAATATTAATGTGAAATAATGGTGGATTATTAACCGTTAAGTGTTCGTAAGTGCGCATGAGTGTGGCAAATGAATCAAAACCGTGCAACTTCACTTTTCAATTCTCTCAAGAAGTCTGCCCGAGGACTTAGTAAAGCCCCACATTTTTACTGAGATACTCGAGGGGTTGGAGGTCATTTCTCACTTCTCATTTCTATTATCATTCATCATCATCTATACAAGAAGGAAATATTATTTATTTATATATTAATTGTAAGAAAAATTACTTTGACACTGGCTAAATGTGCTAATCGCACGAAGCCATCAACTAAAGAAAAAAAAAACAAATAAAAAAAGCTCAATTTCCGGTTTAATAACTAAATAGGTAGGTACTTAGGTAGGTATGATTGTAATCAAATGAAAAACTTTTTACGATTCATTCGCTTTTAATTTAATTTAATTAATCTACTTAAAGGTACATTTTAAACTGACATTTCGAACCGTTTACAGGGTCGTCAACTAAGTAAACACGACTACCTATATACGTAAACGATGTTTTTTAAAGATTATTATTAATGAGCTATTTTAATACATTAGTATGTCAGCCCTGATGTCCAAGTGTCCAACTAGAAAGCGATTAGGATTTTCATTTATTTCTAAGTACCTAGGTACAGTAGGTAGGTACAGTCAACAGCAAAGGTGATTGGTCAAGTTTCAAAATATGAAATCAGTATGAAAATCAAAACTTTTTAAACACATAGGTAACTATCGAAAAACCTTCGAGTGTCTACTAGTACCAGCAGACTTTGACTGTAGTTATATAGAAAATACCGACTTAAACTATCGAAACTTAATTTTGAAATCTAGTAAACATCATCTACTTTCGCTATTGACTGTACTACACAATAGCTGCTTAAAATTATTAGCATAAGTTTTAGAAAACACTAAATAGGTATCTTTAAGCGTAATGATGATGAAGAAACAGTCTTGTTGATGTAGCGGCATCTGATATTCGTCTTGATGTTTTGCCTTAAACCTAGCCAGCCAAACGTACTAGGTACCCAAAGACATTTGTAGGTACCTAAGTATGTAGAGGTACGTTTTATGTAATGTGAAAGAGATTTATGTATGAAAAAAGGAAATAAAAATATACCTTTTAGGCTTCCAACGCTTCATTAGAACTCCGAACATTCTTCTAATATTTCTCGATCACAAGAAATATCGTCAGCTTCCCTTCCAAAATAACACCTTATCACAACACTAAAACGTAACACTATAACTCCTATTCAATTGACTTCCGTTTCCAGACACAAATCACAACAATAATTGCACAGATAAGTAAGATAAACAACTCAGCCCATACCGCATCGATTGACCTAGACACAGTGACTGCGAAAACTGTTCTAAATTTCGGGTGGCATCTTTAATCGATATCGTTTCATAAGTCACAGCTGTTGCGTAACAGGAATCATACGTAGCCGTAATAGTCACTTCATCGTGCGTTCCAAATTCAAATTTCTAATCAACGAAGCAGATTTCGAACCATTCGATCGTAATCTACGTTCCGTTTATAAATAAACAATTGGACGACGCGACGTGTGATACGGGTAATGAACGTCAGCGCGCGGCCCGCTGTGTTCCGCGACTGAGTCAGCCAATGTTTATCGAGTTTGCGTCGTCGTCGGGCGACTGGGTGAGCGACCGGTCGCACGCAGGTAATGCGTCAGGTGCGGTCGATCAGCTGCTGCGTTGACGCCATCTTCTTTCGCATCTTGGCGCCATCTAGCGATGAGTGCGAACTTGCTAGAAGGTTTGAATGTTGTAATGAACTTTATGTTGCTGGTAAAAAATATGAGTAGAAAGTGTTCCTGCAGCTTGAATGATCTATAAACGACATCAAAACCTATGTGGTTTAGATAAATAGTACTTATACTTTACAACTTTTTTTTATCGATTTCATTATCAAACAATAACGTCTATATTATAAAAAATCCAAACAGAATCCACAAAGCCCGCGTCCGTCTCCGTCGTATAAATTTTCTCTTCATAATATTATATTGTCAATTTGTCACGTTCTGTGATAAATAATACCTACTATAGACACAGTAACTAATACACAATTTCGCCAAGATATTATAAGCATCGGTGGTTCAGTGGTAGAATGCTCGCCTGCCACGCGGGCGGCCCGGGTTCGATTCCCGGCCGATGCATATTCCTTTTGCTTAACTCAAAATAATGTTATTTTGTTTTGTTTTTTTTTCTAATCAAAATATTTAAATATTAAAAATAAGCCACATGCCTGTAATTTAAAATTATGTATGTTTTTACTAAACGTAGTATTGAAAAAAATAAAAAAAATAATAATATAATCACAAAACTGTCTTCGAAAGATACTATCATAATTTTTTTTTTTATTTTGATTAGGGTGTATAACGATGTCACGATTTCGAAAACGATAGACACATTTTAGGTAGGTAATTATTATTTTATTATTTTTATTTTCATTTTATGGTTTAGTAGACTAACATTAGTTTTTAAGTTCTGTGTAACTAATATAGATGTAAACATAATAATTAAAAAAAAATTATCTATATCAATAAAAATTAATCACTAAATGTGTTGCTAATCGCAAAACTCGAGAACGGCTGAAACGATTTGGCTTATTTTTTTTTTGTTGTGTTTGATGATGATGAAGTCTGAGGAAGGTTTCTTGCGCCCATTCTTCTCCACAGCTAAAAAATAGACGTCCTTAATGGGTAGTAGGTAAAAAAATTATGGACGATTCAATAGCACTTTTCTAAAGTTTATTTAAATAAAGAATATTTGACTTTGACTTTGACTTTGGTTTGAAGAGAAAAAACGTAAAAATACGAGGAAAATAATAAAAACAAAATTTTTTTTCCCCATTTAAACCACTCTCTCTGGACCGATTCCAAAAATGTTTCACCATTAGAATGCTACATTAGCGCTGAGTAACTTAAGCTATATCAAAAAAAAATATCCACCCGTGCGAAGCAGGGTCAGGCCGCTAGTTATTAATAAAAAGCAATTTCACGAAAACTTAACTCTCTACGTTTGTCACCAGAAAGAGCAGCCGTTACAGTAGCCATATTACATATTTTCGTTTTCCATAATATGAGATGAGCAAATGGCGGACAAAACTCGCACTTCTAGTCGTCCTGTACATAGAACGCAATGAGCAACCCTACCAGATCGTATGACTTTGACCTTGACCGCCAACCCTCGCGAGGGTGACCTTGAAATTAATCTGCCCCTGATATTGTCATGTCATTAGAACCCTAGGGCGTAAAAGGGTAACGCTATTTAGTTGGACCAAATAGCTTTTCCCTTCGGTTCCGTATTTGTGAGAATGTATTGTCAGTGATTATTAATTTAGTTATGTACCTACTTTGTGTAAATAATAACTTAGGTAAACAGGACAGTTTCATAGTTTGTGGCTTTAATTTAATAGAAAAATAATAAATAACATACTATACCGTTGTAAACATAATTACTTATATAAAAATATTTGAATTTACTTACATAATATAATTAAAGCGACGTTTTATCTATTATACTTAATTGTATACGAAGCGATTCCTCAATATTGTTTTTACAGCGATGTTACGTTGGTTATATTAAATGTCTTTGGTTGGTTGTTAATGTTACCCCCCAAAAACATAAATGTGAAATGCGAGCCAAGTTCAAGATTATAATATTATTATCTTGGTTGTTGACTTCAACGACAAAAGAAGTGAGATCTAAATGGGTGCCAAGTTCAATGGTCAGCCCTGAACTTTATTTATAACAACATAAAATATCATTTCTTTCTTGTTATAACTTAGGATAATATATTAAAGCTTATGGTCTAACTTGGCTAGTTCTCATTACGAATTATTATTAAGTACCTTCTACTAAAACAGTCATGGAAGAGCCCTGTGTTCGATGGCTAGTTTCTACCAGCCAGCCAAATTTCCGGAAGAATAAAATAAGTACTTACAGCTTGTTGCGTTGCGAAGGCTATAATACAATTTGTATATGAAAACTAGCCAAGTTAGACCGTAAGCTTTAATATATTATCCTAAGTTATAAGCAGAAATAAACTATATTTTATGTTGAAAAAATAAATTTCAGGGCTGACCATTGAACTTGGCACCCATTTAGATCTCACTTCTTTTGTCGTTTTGAAGTCAACAACCAATTAGCTCTCACTCATTTCACATTTGTTTTTGAGGAGATATCATTACTTTTACAGTAATTTTTAGTAGGTATATATTTATTAATTAGATAATTAAATTAATACAACAATGAAACAATAAACGTATGAAAGTATATCAATATAATATTGCTCAACCGAAACAATATATCAAGCACCCTATACGTATCGTTATCGACGCAAAAATCGCTATAGCGCGATTCAGTGCGTTTCCAAGTAACGCCATCTAGCGGCGTGTAGTAGTAACATTCATTATAATAATGTTTTAGTTTTAATTGTTTGGTATTTCCACTCGTTATAGTTATATTCACATGAAGACCTTAAAATCCACATAAAGATCGATTTTGATTGCTGATTCTTACATTACAGGCATCTTTGTAAGTATTCCTAATAAAATCAATTAATTGAATAAATATATCATTATCATCATCATCATCATCATCAGCTCATAAAGTCCCCACTGCTGGGGCACGAGTCTTCCCTATGGATGGATAGGGAGAAATAATAAATAAATAATAAATATATAATAAATTGATAATACTAGTTTCTGATTTATTCCTTTGTATTCGCTCAATTACCTACCTATCTGGATGCCAAATTTGAACTTTCTAGGTCATCTGGAACTGGGTTAGAGTTTTGATCTATTAAGTTGGGGAAAAAGTCTTTTCGCATATAGTAGCTATGTATAAACTTGTAATAAAATCTCTTTGGCTATACTATTTGTATCTGGCTGGTTTTGGTATCATTAAAAGTTTAAATTTTAAAGAAGATAATTCCAAATTCAAATTAGGAAATTGTGTGATTTTCATTTGTTTTTCTTACTGTCAAGATGAGTGATCCTAATGAAGAAATTCGATACATTCTAAATTTTTACTACAAAAAAGGTAAAAATGCAACGCAAGCCGCGAAAAAAATTTGCGATGTAGGAAGTGGACGAGATAGGAGAGTGGACGAGTTAGCAAGTGGACGAGATAGGAAATGGACGAGATAGGAAAGTGGAGAAGTTAGGAAGTGGACGAGTTAGGAGAGTGGACGAGTTAGGAGAGTGGACGAGTTAGGAAGTGGACGAGATAGGAAAGTGGATGAAGTCGTCCTGAAGGTGTTTATGGACCTAGTGCAGTGTCTGTGAGAGTAGCACAAATTTGCTTTAAGCGTTTTCAATCCGGAAATTTTGATGTCAAAGATGCACGTCGCTCTGGTCGCCCTATTACGGATAAAATGGATGCCATTTTTGGAAAAGTACAGCAAGATCGGCATATCAGCAGTTACGACGTAGCTGAAGAACTGGGAATTGACCACAAAACAGTTTTGGCGCATTTGAAAAAAACTGGGTAAGTACACAAAAAAACTCGATATTTGGGTACCCCACGAGCTCACTGAAAGAAACCTAACGAACCGTGTACTCATTTGTGATTCTTTATTACGACGTAATGAAACAGAACCATTTTTGAAGAAGCTGATAACTGGTGATGAAAAGTGGATCACGTACGACAAGAACGTGCAATAAAGGTCGTGGTCAAAGGCCGGTCAGGCTTCACAGACTGTGGTGAAACCCGGGTTAACTCGTATATAACAAGGTGATGCTGTGTGTGTGGTGGGATTGGATGGGCATTATTCATTGTGAGCTGTTACCACCAGGCAGGACCATCGATTCTGAACTCTACTGCGAACAACTGAAGAGATTAAAGCAAGAAGTTGAGAGAAATATATAGGTATATACCTACAAGAATTTCTCGTTTAAATGCAGTAAATAGGTACTGATTAGAAGACATTTGATAGTCAAATGACACAATATGTCACATATAATAATACTATCGTCGTTGAAACTGCAATACTGCGTAACCAACAGTTGCTAATAACGCGGAATTACAAAAATCATAATCTTTAAATATAGTTATAGTTTAATCAGACAAAGACGTAGTAATAAAGAATATATCAGGTTTTCTCGCTCTCATGTAAAATTGGTCACTACCAAGTTCCGCGGTATTAACCACTGTTGGTTCCGCGATATTGCAGTATCAACGACAATATCGATTTTAAATTTACAAAATGGCGCGCGCTTGCGCGCTTCCTCGACTTCCTGTTACACTGTTACACATACTTCCGTCCCATTTCACGAAATCACTCCCACAAATTGCTTATATAGAAAGCGAGCGGAAAGACGTTATTATACACATCAAAAAAAAATTGGTGGCAAATACTACACAAAGAATATCTTTAACTTCCAAAACCTTTATTAGTCCACGCCTTTTATCAAGCTTTAATGTAAACAGGAAAACCTTTAATCTTTTTTTGTCTGTAAACTTCATTAAATTATCTCAGAACTTCAAAAGAAAACACAAAACCATGATTTAATACAAAAATATATTGCATCGGCCGGGAATCGAACCCGGGCCGCCCGCGTGGCAGGCGAGCATTCTACCACTGAACCACCGATGCTTGTGATTTTATCGATGAAATAGTACGTTTGTTACATTATGAGAATACAATCGTTTGCAAAACAGAATTATAGCGAATCAATCATCATCATAAAGGCTGATGATGATGATGAGCCTAGACGACCTCCTTGGTCGAGTGATTTTTACACCGGTTTTCATGGTGTCGCCATCTCTGAAGTCCCGGGTTCGATTCCCGGTCGGGTCAATTTAGAAATTATTGTTTTTCTAAATTGTCTCGGGTCTGGAACATATTGAAAAACATTTATGAAAAGTAGACAAAATCAACGTTTCGTAGCCCCCTGATTCCTCCTTCAAAACTGGACCGATTTAATTATTTTTTTCATTAAAAATTAAAGAAAGGCCTTGGCTGTGTCCCTATGTTTTTCTTTTTTTCGTAAATGATTTATTAAAAAAGATATGAACCTTTGAAAACCTTAAAAATTGGCCAGATTTTCCGCTGCGTTTTCCAAATTTGACTAGATTATATAGAAAATAGCAAAACATTGGGACACAGCTAGGGCTGCCATCCGTCCGGGTTTCCCCGGATTTGTCCTAGTTTGGAGGGGCGTCCGGGGAGCGTCCGGGGAGCGTCCGGGCGGCCGATTAACTTGATATAATGGAATGATTAGCAATAAATTATACAGCATTTCATAGTTATTCAGTGCGGCAAATATATCCACGCACTCGTGAGTCTCGTGACGTGACCTCCCTAGTCGATTAAGTTGATATTCTAATAAATAAATAAAAATATGATAACTATGTTTTTATTTTATTGTATTTTTTTTCGATGCAGTCCGGGGTAATATCTTTATTTCACCCAAATGTCCTCTGTTTTAGATGTTTTTGTCCTGGGTCCGTAATTTAGCTGATGGCAGCCCTAGACACAGCCAAAGCCTTTCTTTAATTTTTAATAAAAAAAGTAATTAAATCGGTCCAGTTTTGGAGGAGAAATCAGGGGACTACGAAACGTTGATTTTGTCTACTTTAACTTCGGCACAGCTAGTTTTATTTGTCAAAAACAATAGGTACCTACCCATAGAACTTTATTGAAATTCTAGTATTCTTTAGTGAAGTGGCTTTTTTTGTAATGGGTAAAAAATGATAAATTCGCGTCAGGACACGTGACCTGATCGAAAATTCGTAAGACGGATGGAGAGTAGACGGCTGGCGCGGCGTAGGAGAGGAAGTATCCCCCTCTCTTTCTACGGCGCGGCGAAAATGTATGCCTGCTGTTTCGTTTAGGCGGCGCAGGGCGCTTGCGCGAATGTTTGTGTGTGTTTATGTTACAGCGTGCGCGCATCCATGGATGGTGACAGCTGATGGCTGTCAATAAATATTGTATTCTACCACATAAATGATAGTACTTTTATACTGATAATTGAAGCAATTCGTGCAAAATTATTCCCTAACCATTCCAAAATATCAAAAATGCACAACGTTAATATTCAAGTTTTCACTTCTGCCGGCACTCCCGGAGTGCAACCCTTCGTTTTTTTTTAATAATTTTTTATGACCATGGATACTAGTCCTTCAGTCGAAACCTTTATTTATACGTTTCTCAAAATTAAACTCTATAAAAGATGATTATGAATGATAATACAAATGAGAAGTGAGAAATGATATCCCCCCAACCCCTCGAGTATCTCAGTAAAGATGTGGGGCTTTCCTAAGTCCTCACGCAGACTTCTTAAGAGAATTTGAAAAGTGCCGTTGCACTGTTTTGTTTCATTTGCCAAAACTCATGCACACTCACGAACACTTAATACACGGTTAATAATCCACCATTATTTCACATTAATATTCGACATAACACAAATTTTAGAAAATAAAACAAAACCGCAGACATAACTCTTCACTTTCCCGCCAAGAAGTCTATTGTATGAGAATAGCGAGTAGGGTTGCCAACCCTACTATATAATACTGCCGTCATAAGGAAAAAGGGCACAACTAACATTTTTTTAAAATTTGAGTTAGATACATTTTTGCAATTGATTTGGAATCAGGAGAAAAAGGCCTATCTTTTCAAACCCGTTTTTCTCCTGATTTGAAAAATGTTAGATGTGCCTTTTTTATTATGACGGCAGAATATAGTATCCTACTATTTTAGGTGTCTAACTACTATAATTTTAAAAATATATTATAGTAGGCGAAACTACTATATTTTTACTATAGTTTTCTGTGATGAACACTAAGTGGAAAGATGAACGCAACAGAGCCAGTATCGGTCTGATAAAAGCAGAGTTAATGGTGTTTTGTAACTTAAAATTAGATTGTATTATAACTAACGAAGCGTTCCTTAAAAATAAAAACCTATTAATAAAAGCACAAAGCAGCAAAAAATGTTCATTTAAGAAATAAAATAAATATTTTTTAAATACTTATACTATATTTTTAAATTAATTCCCTATCTACTATATTTTTATGGGTACTGAATCTAGAAATACTATATTATTGGTCTAAAAAAAGTTGGCATCTGACATCGAGTTACAATGCGGCTCGCATTTCACGTCATATCTAAATAAAGGTTTAGTTTTAACCATGTTTTGTTGAAGTATTTGTGAAATTAATTAGTGCTTGTTTGTTACCTACATTCCTCTTGTTGACCTGATTCGTATCACAACACAGTAAATAAATAAAAAAATAAAATATTAAGTGTTCGCTTAAAAACATGGTGCCCATACCTAGGAATCTCTCTTCTGTGACCTAGATACATGGTGGTAAAAGAAAATCTTAAGCACCTTCATGTTATGCCGAAGCAAAGTGACATGTAAATATTGATGATTACACTAAATTAAACTAAGTTTACCTAAAATTAAAGTATATAGTAAATATTAACGACTAGATCATAATAGTGTAGGTAGGTACGTCAGTAACAAACAAGATACGCAAGGCAGTCTTTTAAGTAAAACTTATTTTGTGACGGGACTTACAAATTCCATTTCAATTTTCAATTTTAATACGCTATTGCATTGTAATACTATTAAACAGCGAAATAGTAGATTTCGCTGTTTTCAACGTAAGCATAGGATAAGAATCAGTTAAATCTGTTGTTATTAATAGCCATTTAGCCCTGTTACAAATACAAACCAACAAACTGTGCCTCCATTTAAAATGGTACCAAATCAAGATGCAATGTCTCTATAAATCCTTTCGTGTTTGTGGTGAACTTTAAATGTCAACAGCTCTGGCCGATGATAAATCGGAACTGTCTGTTCTTAACCTTTCGTTGTTTTGGCATTAGTATAGCATTCTCGATTATTTATTAACGAAAATACACGTATACACTAACGTTAGACAAAAGACTAACACACTATAGTCTAGGGCTTTCAATCCGGAGTTCCGGAGCTTCGTAACTCCGGAGTTTCGGAGCGATTTTAAGCATTTTTCAAATCCGGAGTTGAAATAGAAGACCGGAGTTGGAACCGGTTTTCAAAAACCATGTAAACATTATTTACAAGGCTTATTCCACTGCGCTCCAAAACCATTGTTCTCATAACTGCGACAATCCATACATTGGTTCCACCGGGCTCCAAAATTATTTTAATTTGTTCCACTGAGCTCCAAAATTACTCCATACATTGGTTCCACTGGGGCTCCAAAATAATTTTGGTTATATGAAACCTATAAATATTTACTTAGGTACTTTTATTCCACCTGGGTGCAAATCAATTTTGGTACCGTCATACCGAAATTGTAGGTTCATGAGGTTTAAAATAAAAGATCCAATGCGGAAATTTCCATCAGTGGAACGATTATTATATTTAATAATAATTACCTAACGCGCAACGTAAACAATCGCTCTGTATCTAAAAAATTCCTAAAAATATATTTTCGTCAATTTACAGTGTAAAGACATGTATAAATTATAAATACAACATCAACAAATACGTACAAGTGTTATTAGTTCAATCCAAACATTATAAAAGTGCTAAAGTGCAATAAAACTTGAACAGTGATATAGTGACGCAAATTTTGTGGTATACCGCCGATTTAAACTTAAACGCTGTGAACTATCCATCAGCGAGCTGTTATTCTTCATAATCATGGCTGGGACATACTGAAATTGTGTGATTTTGGTGCCAGTGTGAAATTTTTGGGAGAAACTAAGGTCGGAGCAGAAACTTTTATTCTCATCATACCAACAATTTTATTACGAACTTTATACTTAACGCGGCGGAGTACGTTTCATAATTTAAGCAAAAACTCTAAGTGCCGAGTGGCGGAGGCAGATTTAGGCATTCTACGGGTATTATACTCAAGTGTTCTCTGGTTCGAAACTACGGGGATTATGTGAACTGTCCGTTTTATTGTTTTTTTTTTTTGTTTTTCTTTTTTAGTTTGTAGTATAATTATTTATTATTTTATTTTATATACATTTAAAATTATTTTGGACCTGTATTGATGTTTTTTTTTAAATATTTTGGTGTATTAAGGATTAATTCAATTAATTAATCCTTAATACACCAAACCAAAAGCTCATCAAAATTGTTATTACTATTTTAAATGCTTTTAGTGTGATTTAATGTATTTTAATGTTTGTGTGTTTTACAAAACTTTTTTGTGTCGTTGGATGTAATCAACATTCCAATTGTTTTACTATTATGTTTTTATTGTGTTAACTATTAAATTTTTCTCCTTTTTACTGGTGAATTTTTGTAATTAAAAATTTAAATCATCTCGTTTTGTTCCTTTATGTTCTTTATAAATTGTGATATGATTTTATACTTGGATTGTTAAAATTTTTAACCAAACAATACTTATAGTACCTACTTTAAAAATATATATATTGTATACATTTTTATAACAAGCTTTAATGGTTACGATTACATTAGGTTAATGACTTACTATTTTAATAATGTTTTACTAATTTGATTTTATTTTTATTAGTTATTTTTATTATTGACCTACGCTCTTTTTTTTAGTAACTAGGTTTTTTTAGTACTTTTAGTAAATATTTTAACTTGTATTTTAAAATTACCTAATTATGCTATTGATTATTTGATGATTTCTATTATTATTTATAAAAAATATTTATTTTTAATCATGATAGTATATTAGAAAAGTATGTCTCAACCACTTCCTTCGGTGGCAACTCCACAGCCGGATGTTCCGATTGCTCTTTCTTTAGACGTTTTCGAGAAATGTAGCCACTGTTCTCAGCCTCGATTTTTCAAGGGAAAGAAAGGGTTAAAGATCCACACAGGGAAAGTTCATAAAAATACTACCACCGGGTAGCTCCTCCGTCTCGGTCTCCATTTCGGATGCTCATCCTAAAGCTCATTTGCCCGGGGAGAACGAACCACTCTGGAAATTGCTGGGCAGGTATAGGTCCGGGTTGCCTTTGGTTAAGAGAATTCCGCGTGGGGCCAGAATATCTGTCGCTGAAAGATTGAAGAAGGTTGTAGATAAGGTCATAAACAATAATGACAAAACAAGTTGGGAAGAACTCCTTTGTTTTTCTTACATGACACTACACGTGCATAAGGACAGTAATGCATCAGTTTCGTTAACGCAGAAGATTAAAGATAATTGTCTTAGTCATAGTCTTAACTTTGCAAGTACTGTTATTGGTGGGAAGAAGCCCAATTCTATAATCAGGAAGATTGAAGGAAAGGTCAATGATGGGGATTTAAGAGGAGCGACACGCTTATGTTTTTCCGACGACACTGTGGCTCCCAATAATTTAAGTACGTATCACTCTTTGGTCTCAAAACATCCAACACCGGAAGCAAACTGTGAGCTGCCGGGGCCGCCTGATACAGCAGATAGTGCTATACAGATATCCCGAGAAGATGTGCTGGCTGCAATCCATTCATTCAAGAGTGGTTCGGCGGGTGGTCTCGATGGTCTTACACCGCAACATCTTAAGGATCTAGTAGGTGGCACTACGGGCGAGGCTGGCAGAGCGCTTGTCTCAAGTTTGATATCACTAGTGAATTTGATGCTGTCTGGTAAGGTTTGTCCTGAAATTACACAAAATTCGTACGGGGCCAGTGTATGTGCTTTAATAAAAAAGGACGGAGGTATAAGGCCAATAGCGATGGGTAACACACTCTGACGTTTGGTATCGAAGGTATGCTGCCAAAAAGTGTTGCCTGATTTGGGTCAGTTATTCCAGCCAACCCAGTTGGGTTTCGGTACTAAGGGTGGCTGCGAGGCGGCGGTGCATGCTGCCAGAACTTTTCTGTCGGCGGGTGCTGGTGAGGTTCTGCTTAAAGTCGATATTCAGAATGCATTTAATTCCGTTGACAGGAGAATTTTATTGGAAGAAGTAAAAAAACATGTCCCGGCCATTTATTCATACGTTTGGCAGTGTTACGGCACGCCTTCAAATTTAGTTTACGAGGAAAGGTTACTTTGTTCATCAGTGGGCTGTCAACAAGGAGATCCACTTGGTCCTGCAATTTTTAGTCTAGCAATACACGATGTGATAAAAAAATTAGAATCTAAATTTAATATTTGGTATTTGGATGATGGCACTCTGGGTGGGGTATCTGAAACGGTATTAAAGGATTTAAAGTTTTTAATTGACGCGTTTTCGTCTATAGGTCTAAAATTTAATTTTAATAAGTGTGAACTTTATATAAATAACTCAGTCTCGGCGGACAATAAATTAAGTATTATTTCAAAATTTGAAAGTTTGGCTCCGGGTTTAAGGGTTCTTGATGAGGAGTCTTTGCGTTTACTAGGAGCTCCTGTTCTTGATGAATCCATACCTTTGTTTGTAGAAGAGCAAATAACGAAGTTTCGTGAGACTTCTTGTTGACTTTTTGAGGTGAACGCTCACATGGCTCTTTTTATCATAAGGTTTTGCTTGTTTGTCCCTAAGTTCACATATTATCTTCGTGTTTCTCAATTTTGGAGATATCCTGACATTATGTCAAATTTAGATGTTCTCATTAGGGGAACGCTCACTAAGATTTTGAATTGTTCTCTTAACGACACCGCCTGGCAACAGGCAACCTTGCCCGTGCGTTATGGCGGGATCAGTATAAGAAAAGTGTCAGATATAGCTTTGCCAGCTTTTTTGTCATCCGTGCATGCCTCAGGATCCTTATGCGGTAGCATTCTTAACCCATCTATGGGTTCCGTTGGGATCCTGGGACACTCGGAGGCGAAGGATGAGTGGCTGTCGCTGTGCACTGAGGATGCTCCAATTGTACTACACTCACAGAGGCAATGGGATGAGCCTCTCTGCAAACGCACTTTTCGGGCACTAATTGAGGGATGTGACAACTCAGTGGATCAAGCCCGCCTGTTGGCGGTATCTGAAAAGGAGTCAGGTTTGTGGTTGCATGCTTACCCTTCCATTAAAATCGGTACACTGCTAGACAAGTGCACCCTCACTCTATCGGTAGCTCTTCGTTTGGGCATCAAAACTAACGAACCACATCGGTGTCGGTGTGGAGAATGGGTAAACGAGCTGGGTCATCACGGTCTCTCGTGTCAGAGGAGTGCAGGGCGCATGAGCAGACATGCTTCAATAAATGATACCATTCGCAGAGCCTTAGTGACTGCTAGTGTGCCCGCAATTTTGGAGCCGAGTGGGTTGTTGCGATCCGATGGTTGGAGGCCTGACGGAATGTCTCTTGTGCCTTGGAGCATGGGGAGGAGTCTGGTTTGGGATGCGACGTGTGTGGACACTTTGGCCCCGTGTCACATTGACACGACATCATCCCAGCCATGTGCGGCTGCAATCACAGCAGAATTTAATAAAGTACGGAAATACCGGGATTTGGGTGAGACATACTTTTTCCTTCCCTTTGCTGTGGAGACGATGGGCCCATGGGGACCTAATGCAAAAATGTTTTTAAAAGACTTAACTGCTCGCCTGTACGAGGCGACGGGTGACCCGAAATCAGGTAATTTTTTCGCACAGCGCATTAGCTTGGCCATTCAAAGGGGCAATGCCGCCAGCATTTTGGGCACCTTACCTCGGACAGGCGAGTTAGTTGAGGTTTTTTATTTATGAATTGTATTGAATATAAATAGAATGAAAATAAAGTATTTATAATGTAAATTACCTAAAAGTAATTTTGAAGTCCGGTGGAATAATTTTGACACATAATAAAATTACCGTTGGAGTCTGGGTGGAAGGATTTCGTGGAGCGGAGTGGAATAAGCCATTTACAAAAAGTACAAAAATGACTAAAACGCTAACTCGTTGTTTGGTTCCTTCTTAAGTCCTTAGCACATATTATTACATATTATTCGGTAGTGCTCGGCTCGCGTCGGCTCAGCTCGGCTCGGTTCGGCCCGTCGACGGTAACGTAACCGCGTAACTTTGCCATCAACATCATCAACAGAATCACCAATGGAAACGTATGCACCTAAGTGTTGCAGAACAGCTGGAGCAGGAGTTAAGCAAATTAAAAAATACAAAACAAAGCAAAATTAGTTTTTTAGGTTTATACTTACCTAAAAAATCTATTTATGTTCGATTATTTGATTGTATTGTATGTAACTTGTCAAAAGTTTAATTCTAATTATTGTGAGTTCAAGGATTTTATCACAGAATTGTTGATTGTTTTAATATTTAATTACTGTTTGTTTGTCTTTTCTTAAGTTTGTTACATTCTATCACGAAAAAAGAGATTTTATAGGTAATATTTCATGAATATTTATTGTGACTTGCTAAACAAATGTTTATTTTTTATTGTTGCAAGCGCAAAGATTTTATAAAAAAAATGTCGATTGTTTTAATATTTTAATACAGCTTATCATTTCATTTGTCTATTATTATGTCGTGTAGCTATGATACAACAAAAGACTGATTCCTTGACAAATAAAACTTAAGTTGATTGATAAAGAGCCTTTTTATTAATTTCTAAAAAAGCTCTCAACTCCGGAGCCAACTCCGGAGTTCCGGATTTGATCGCTCAACATCGTAGCTAGCTCCGGAGTTGAAAACAATCCGAGTTTGAACGCCCTAAAGTTGGTATCTACAGACTGTATAAACTATAGCTTCATCATCAGACGTCCACTGCTGGACATAGGCCTCTCCAAGTGCACGCCACTGAGCACGATCCGCGGCTACTCTCATCCAGCTCTTGCCAGCCACCTTGCGAAGATCGTCGTTCCACCTAGTCTGAGGGCGTCCCACACTACGTTTGCCGATACGCGGTCTCCACTCAAGAACACGTTTACCCCATCGGTTATCGGTTCTGCGGCTAATATGGCCGGCCCACTGCCACTTCAGCTTGCTAATCCTGTGGGCTATGTCGACGACTTTGGTTCTTTGTCGGATCACCTCGTTTCGGATCCGGTCCCTCAGAGAAACTCCAAGCATAGCCCTCTCCATAGCTCGCTGAGCGACTTTAAATTTGTGGACCAGGCCTACCGTGAGTGTCCACGTTTCGGCTCCATATGTCATGACGGGTAGGACGCACTGATTGAAGACTTTCGTCTTTAGACTCTGTGGAATAGGCGACGTAAAGACCCGACGTAATTTCCCATATGCTGCCCAGCCTAGCTGTATCCTTCTGTTGGCCTCCTTATCGAAGTTGTTTCTACCCAACTGCAGAGTTTGCCCGAGGTAGACATACTATAGCTTGTTTCAGAACAATTTTTCAGAAGATTTTGCCGAAGATCTAAGACATTTTAATAATATAGGCAAAGGAACATTATGAATGAGCAGCAATTAGCACTTAAAAATAAAAAAAGTTAACATACTCGTTAGCCTTCCCGGTAGCATAATGGTCAGTCATTGCGGAAGACCCAGGTTCGATTCCTGGCTGAGTAGGGTAGGCATTTAATTTTTTCACTGTACTTTATAAATATTTAACGAGTATGTTGTAAAAGTTCTTTAGGTCCATGGACTAATTATTAGTCCATCTCCTCAGCCTATTGCCGTCCACTGCTGAACGTAAGCCTCCCCCCAAAGAGGTTCGTCCACCAACGCGTTTGTACAGTTTCGGAGAGATAACATCTCCCTGTCTTACGCCTCGACGCAGTTGGATAGGCCAGTGCTCTTTTCTTGTATTTGGACGGTCATCGTTGCGGCTTCGTAAAGACATCTCAGCACCTCGATGTATCGGCAGGCGATAAGACATCTCTGCATGGACTTCAGGACAGCCCAGGTCTCGATGGTGTTGAAGGCTTTCTCGTAGTCCCTAAGTCCACATACGCAAGGCATAGAGGCTCGTTATACTCGTCTGTTTTCTGTATAATTTGCCTGAGTGTTTGTATGTGTTCCATGGTACAGTAGCATTTTTGAAACCCAGCCTGCTCCCGTGGTAGGAAGTCATCGAACTTTTGGGGCCATCATCATCATCACCAGCTCATCATGTCCCCACTGCTGGGACACGAGCCTTCCCTATGGATGGATAGGGAGAATGGGCCATAAACCTCCACGCGGGCCCAGTGCAAATTTGTGGTTATTAACGACTGCTAGTGCGGCCGGGACCAACGGCCATGGTAGGGCTAAAATAAGATATAACTGTTCTTCTTTCTTCATATTACGTATTTTTTCCGTAGTTATTTCTTATTTTTGATTATACAATCAGCAACGGATATCGCTAACCTCCTTAGTACCATGTCATAATACTTTACCAGAAAGTGACAAGCGCCTGTTGGTTTGACGAAATGGTAAAGTGCTCGGCAACTTTTGCGGCCAACTGTACAAGTAAGTTATTATGACAAAATAATAAAGAAGCTATCAGCTACCTTCGATGCTGACTGTACCGCCTATAACACCTTTATAATAACAATCGCAATACATAAAGTACTTACGTCGAAAGCTATGCTATTATAGTGTCAATAATGTGGTGGCTGCATTCGATCGGCCCCATTGTGGGCGATCTTATCTTATCTCATCTGTTATATCGGGACCGATTGTTATTGAAAATGAGCAATTACTGCAATGCATACAGAGACCGCTCGTATCACTGTCCAGTTCATCCGCTCCTATTACTGCCTGCTATTGAAAATGTCTTATCCGAAATACCTAACTGCAATGTCAATTCAATTGTCAGCCTAAGTAAGTAAGTAAGTACCTAGCGACTGGCAGATTATAAAAAATGACTCTAACCTACCATTTTTGATATAACTAATTTTTGTTTTTTTTTTTGAAGTGAAAACTTCTTTAGTGGCGGCGTTGTACACTTTTTTTGTAATGGGTAAAAAATGTTAAATTCGCGTCAGGACACGTGACCTGATCGAAAATTCGTAAGACGGATGGAGAGTAGACAGCCGGCGCGACGTAGGAGAGGAAGTATCCCCCTCTCAACGGCGCGGCGAAAATGTATGCCTGCTGTTTCGTTTAGGCGGCGCAGGGCGCTTGCGCGAATGTTCGAGTGCTTTTTAATGTAATATAAATTGTCATGTTTGTGTACGATAGCGCAATAAATAAATATTGTATTCTACCACATAAATGATAGTACTTTTATACTGATAATTGAAGCAATTCGTGCAAAATTATTCCCTAACCATTCCAAAATATCAAAAATGCACAACGTTAATATTCAAGTTTTCACTTCTGCCGGCACTCCCGGAGTGCAACCCGAGTTTTTTTTTAAATATTTTACGAGTAAGCACAGTGCCTTGATCTCACCTGATGTTAAGTGATGATAAGGCCAATGATGGAAGCGCACTTCACCCGGGATCCTCAACTAGTGATGCACTGGCTATCTTACTTATCTGTAGCTGCCGGAACACAACAATACTACAAACATTAATATTATGGCGACGTACTATAAGACGGTGGTAGCTAGCCAGGCGGGCAAACAAGCCCTGCCACCAACCAAACCGAGTACACAAACAAGTACCCCCCCGCTGGTAATCGAACCCGGGACCTCTGGGTCTAAACCGGTGGTCATAACCACTAGACCACAGAGGCGGTTACCATTAAGTGTGTGTTGGTTGGTGTTAGTTCACGATTGGCAAACAAATATAAAGCAGTGGTCACTCTTCAAATTCAGATCTCAATAAACGAAGCAGCACGAAGCCATAATTGAATTGAATTGAATTGTTTTAAATTACTTATATTTACTAGTGATCGCCCAGTGGTCGAAATTCGACCGTAACTTTTATAAAAAGCTGTTTACTAAACAATACTTTATTAAGGCTGCACGGATTGTATCCTAAGCAATGAAAATTTTAAAAAGATAGAATGTGAGTTTGGATTGGCATTGACAGAGTTGAGCCGCACCTCTTCCATTTTTGAAATTTTTGAAAAATGTATGAAACCATGTTTATTTTATTTAATGTATTTTTTATGCATAACTTAAACAAAATATTAGCATTCTGCACTCCTTCTCTATATAAACTATATAAGTGTGCGAAATTTTATACTTCTCCGTCCGCGCAATAATTTTAGTAAAAAGGGGTACAAAGTTTTTGCTTCACGTATTAATATACAATCATATTTTTAGTTTATACGAAAAAACGATGCGCGCGGCCGGCGGCGGCGCACGAGTGAGATTTTTTTTTTAGTAGGATGTACTTTATTTGAGATTTTGTAAATATTGTTTAGTCAAAATGTAACATGGTATAAAAAATATTGAAATCGATTCTATTACTGATTGTGAACAAACAGTTTTCAGGTTTCGTATAAACTAAAAATAACATTGTATAGAAGATGTATTTTTTATGCATAATTTAAAAAAAATTGCATTCTGCACTACTTTACTACTATAAGTGTACGAAATTTCATACTCCTCCGTCGGCGCAATTTCCGTAAAAAGGGTTAGGTACAAAGTTTTTGCGTCACGTATTCATATATAGATATAATTTTGTTGTTTACTGGACGACAGCAGGGAAGCGTATTCAATTGTTGCTAATTTGTTGCAAACTTGTCGATCAATGGTTCCAGTCGAAGACTAGTGTCACTACCCGACTAAGTTCAATAGGGCTTCGATTCACTACACCTAGAGGTATATTTACAGGATGTTTGGTAATATGCCCTAGCTAAACGCGGTATGTATCCGGCTTTGTACCCGTCGCCTCCACCAAATGTAAATATTCGTGGGGACTCTACTTATAAAGGAAGGCGTAGTCAAAGACAAATCACTTTAAATATTATATTCTTTTCAAATATTACAATTAATACATTTAATGCCCTATCGCGACGGCTGTCAGGCGTCGAAGCACCGCGATCGTCCTCTTTTTGCTTCCATCCGTTTCTTCTTAATGGACAACTACGTTCATACGCAGAACGCGACGGCTGCCAGTAGGCTCGCCCAATCAAGAAGTCTCGATCACTACAGTATATTCCCGAAACATAGCAATGCAACCAAGTGTAAAGAACATTGAAAATTTATTTTATTAGAATTTGTTTGATCATTCCTGCATTTCGACTTCTGTTTATGTTGGACCATGAGGTTGACGACCAAGAACAACGAATCAGCTTGACCTAGGGTTGTCACTTTACAGTTTTATCTAGTAACAACCTCGTAAAATCTCAATATCTCGGCCATGTTCTATGAACGGTGCCCTAACTGCCACATTCGGGATTGTACAGGAACTACCATACATTCTGTATACGTTGATGATGACGATGTCATCAAGTTAATTTGTCAGAAGATATAAAAATTAAACTTGCACATGTTTATTTCAATTCTTTTAACCTAACAATAGTATACTTAAAACTGCTTAAGTTTACAGCAAATGAGGTCCCTCACATCATTTTTCATTTATAATCTACCACTGCGACTTCTTCATATGGGTCCGCTATTGTAGATGACGAGATAGCTGGCGGCACCTCACTAGCTGGCGGCGCCTCGTTAGCTGGCGGCGCCTCGTTAGCTGGCGGCGCCTCGCTAGCTGGCGGCGCCTCGCTAGCTGGCGGTGCCTCGCTAGCTGGCGGCGCCTCGCTAGCTGGCGGACTAGAGGACGGCTCATCGTGAGCTGGACTTTCCACTGGCGCCTCTTTCTTCAACTTGACTTTATCGCCGATGACGTCGTCAAGCATTTGGTTGACATCCTCAGCGTCCTTTTCGGAGATGCCATTTAGCTCGTTCTCCCAATCATCGAAGTTGTCATTCTGTTCGAGGTTCGAAGTGCAGTACTGGGTGCAGGTGGACAGGTCAGGGAACATGTTCAGGTTCCGGCAGCCTCTCCATGTGGCCTGTTCGCACTGTTCTGTAGACGTATTATATGTGTAGACATTCACCTGTTGGTTCGTACACTTGTTCGCGTCGAACGCGTCTGCGCATGAGTCTGAAAGGTGTCAAACAAAAAAATAATATTTGTTTTAAAACGACTACGACTGCGTCTGCAAAAGGAGGCTTATAGTTATTTTTCTTTATCATTTTTTTTTTATATTAGAAGGAGGCAAACGAGCAGGCAGGTCACCTGATGGAAAGCAATCACCGCCGCCCATGGACACCATACGATTAAAACAAAGATGGCTGCGAGTTCACTGTATGTTTCATTTTAAGTTGATCGCAATTATTTACTTTCTTACGATTCCAATACTGAGCAAAGGCCTTCGGCTTATTCGTCTTAGGACAGATTCTGGTTTGGACAGATTCTGGTTACGACAGATTTTTTTTATGACACAATTAATACTGTCGCGCATAAAAAAATATTTTTAGATTTTTTTATTTTATTTTTATTTTTTAATAAAAAAAACTGAGTCTAACGAAATCAGTGTACTAGAATGTCTTCAACGTTTGACAACCCTAAAAAAATAAGTGGCTAAGACTTTCACCAGTCAGTGTTGTTGTGGGTTTTTAGTTTGATATTGTTTTTTTTAAATATAGCATTACAAGGTTTTAGGTTTTGTTGGCAATGTTACTTCTGCCATAACAAGAATCTGCCGTAACAAGAATCTGTCGTAACCATAATCTGTCCAAACCAGAATCTGTCCTAAGACAAATAAGGGTTTGCTACCACCAACCAGGACTAAGCATAGAAAAATATTTTTTTCCCTCTAGTTAGACCCAGGTCCACCGGGTATCGGAATATTCCCGTCTGTCACCTCGTTTTGTCCGCCAGGGTGACAGATGTGAAGCAAAAGTTTCATCTGTCTATCAGCACTGTCTGTCTGTCACGAATATGGTGGGTGACAGACAGAGGAAACTTTTATTAAATTGAAAAGCTTTATCCGGGAATATTCCCATCTGTCACCCTGGTGGACAAAACGGGGTGACAGATGGGAATATTCCCGGATATCGTGCGAAGCGCTTTGCTACTCCAAATAAGATCAAATATAACATATACATTCAGTTTTCGCTATCGGTTGCATCTCTTCATCATTGCCGTTCCAGGACATCCTGAAGACACAGATGTGCATGCAGAGGTACAGGTCAGGGAATGCGTTCTCCGTGGGGCAACCTCGGTACAGCGCCATCTCGCACCTGGCGCCTGGCTTGTAGAAGTAAAACACAGGTGTGGGCGCCATCTTGCAGTCGCTGCGGTTCAGCGCACCGAAGCAGTAGTCTGGGGGGACTGGAACAGATGTTTATTTAGCAACTGCTGGAACTAAAGTTTTAAATTGAAAATAAATAAATAATTTTCGCACGCCGGTTTTTGGTGTTGACATCTCCGAGGTCCCGGATTCGATTCCCGGTCGGGTCAGTGCAGAAAAACTATTTTTTTCTATATTTTCTCGGGTCTGGGTGGTTGGGGTACCGTTGTCGTTGTTGCTGATTTTAAAAGCTTCTTCTTTGGAGTGATGTGGTGAAGTCGTCGTTGCGCAAGCGCACATTGCGTTTTTGCTCGCCAGCAGAGGCTACTGGAAATAACCGAATCTTAAAGGTTTTTTTTGCTAAAAGTAGTTAGTCTACGGTCACTTTTTCGTCGGCCTAGGTAGACTTATTATACCACTACATATACTTGTAAACAATATTGCAGTACCTGTAAAAGGTAATTAAGTTGTTAGCACTAAATACTAACATTTATATATAAGACCTTCTTGTACACTTAATTGCAATAAATCACTTTGACTTTGACTTTGACTTACGAACAGATTAGTGACATTATGGAGCTGAAGAAAAAATGATTTTAAATTTTTAAAATTCAATTTTTCAAATAATGTTACATTGGGTAATTGCTTTATTGTATTAGTTCGTTTTATCAATTAACCCTTCAAATAGGTAATCAATTATACAAGGTGGCCGGAAGATTGACGTCCAAAAGAAAAAATTAGGTTTCTCGTGTCGTGGGGTATCCGAATCACCCCCATGTATGTTCCGCGATTTTTCACGGTTTTCGAGTTATGAATTTTTTTCTAAATTTTTGAGAATTTTCGAGCGATCAACTTAAAAAATTTCTAGAAAAAAAAGTAGAAGACTTTTTTGTATTTTTTTTTTGCAACGAAATCTTCATAAGTTGTACTTTTATGCATAAAACAATTAGCTTCGTAACTTTGATGAAAATTTGGAAATGCAGGTCTCAAGAATAAAAAATACGATTATTGAATTATGACTAGAACATTAAGATTAAAATTAAAAATCTAAACAGATGACTGCATGGTTTTTTAGTGATCCTAAAACATGCGACATACTCTCAGCTTTCATAATCATTAAAAAAAGTAGTACTTAATGAGCTACTTTTCCTAGAATCGGCCTTCAAAGACAGCCACGTGGCATTTAAAAAAAAAATCCATGTGATTAAAACAAAAAGTCTTGCTATTTTATGGTTCGTAATGTTAAATTGGTTTGTTGACTAACCAAAAATTGCCACAAAAAAGCTAAGATTAGATAACATTTTGAGTTTTTAATTTTAAGGTTGTCAATTTGCTGATAACTAAAAATTCTTAAGAGATTAGTTAACAAACGTTTTAAGTAAGAGGTGGTTTTGTCAATAAATCAGAGATGGTAATCAGAAAGAAAATTTATTTTTTAAATTCACAAAAGGTTTTCAAAGTGGCCACCTCCAGCAGCAATGCACATTCTACACCTTCGTAAAAAATTGCCTTTTAATCGTCTAAAAGCTTCCCTATTCTCTCTCACAACACGTTCGGCTTCTGTAATCTTTTCTCTAAGTTCTTGTTCACTCGAACATTCTCGGGCGTAAGCGATTTCCTTGTAATAGCCCCACACAAAGAAGTCGATTGGGTTAAGGTCAGGTGAGCGTGGAGGCCATCTGATTGGTCCGCTGCGTCCGATCCATCTGTTGGGGTAAGTTTCATTTAAGTGGTTTCGGACTTGCGTTGCGTAGTGACACGGGGCGCCATCATTTTGAAAAACCATGGTGCGTCGAAGCTGAAGATTCACATCTAGCAGCAGCAATGGTAGTTCATTTTCTAAAAAGTTTTTGTAAATTTCTCCATTAAGTCTGGATGGCAATTCAAACGGGCCAATAAGTTCGCCGTTGAGGATACCCGACCACATGTTAACACTAAACCGGTGTTGAAAAGATGAATCTCTCGTTTCGTGTGGATTCTCGATTGCCCACGAGTGGTAATTATGAATATTGAATATTCCAAATCGCTCAAATCGTGACTCATCGGTCCACAAAACTTTATCGAAATATCCAGGATCTTCTTGCTGTTTTCGTAACATGGTTTGGCAAAATTCAACGCGCAATGGGTAGTCTGCAGGTAGCAAAGCTTGAACTCGTCGGATATGGAAAGGGTGATATCCTTCATCGTGAAGTATGGCTTGAATAGACGTTCTTGGGATGCCCAGAGCACGAGCCATTCTTCTCGTACTCGTGGACGGATTTCGCTGAACTTCTTCGAGCACTCTTTCTCTACGATCTGGATCGACTCGAGGGATTCCTTCACGACCACCGCGTTGACCAGGAATGTGGCCTGCCATCAACGTGTTGTGCGTGTTAATAAAAACACGATGGTCGGGATAATGTGCAGGTTGCGGCCCACCACGTCGTTGAAGTTGTTCGCGATACAATCGCGCTGCTTCACGGCCGTTGCCTTGTGCAACTCCATAAAAATAATGCATTTCTGCATATTCACTTAATGTGTAACTCATCTCTTTCACTTCCAAGTAAACAAAGTCCAAATCAGAAGGCAAAACAGTCCAGTAAACGAGCAAAGTAGTCAAAAAAGTAGGGCAAGCAAATTTGGGGTGAGCGATGGCGACACGAGTAGCAGTAAACACAAAATGAGTACGACTGAGATAACATTTTGGCGTTGGCTTGGGTTGTCGCCCGCGCTACTGAGAGTGAGAGAGATGGCAATTATTCCGTCTCTATCCTCGCGGTCGACCTATTGTTATTGCAGGTAAAATAATCGCGTTCACTTTTACAACCCATGATTCGCAAGAATGCAACGCGCAGAATTGATAAAATTTAAAACTAAAATTAAACAAAATGTCAATTTTTTAGGCAATTTTTGGTTAGTTAACAAACCAATTTAATATTAGGAACCATAAAATAGCAAGACTTTTTGTTTTAATCACATGGATTATTTAAAAAAAATACCACGTGGCTGTCTTTGAAGGCCGATTCTAGGAAAACTAGCTCATTAAGTACTACTTTTTTTTAATGATTATGAAATCTGAGAGTATGTCGCATGTTTTAGGATCACTAAAAAACCATGCAGTAATCTGTTTAGATTTTTAATTTTAATCTTAATGTTCTAGTCATAATTCAATAATCGTATTTTTTATTCTTGAGACCTGCATTTCCAAATTTTCATCAAAGTTACGAAGCTAATTGTTTTATGCATAAAAGTACAACTTATGAAGATTTCGTTGCAAAAAAAAAATACAAAAAAGTCTTCTACTTTTTTTTCTAGAAATTTTTTAAGTTGATCGCTCGAAAATTCTCAAAAATTTAGAAAAAAATTCATAACTCGAAAACCGTGAAAAATCGCGGAACATACATGGGGGTGATTCGGATACCCCACGACACGAGAAACCTAATTTTTTCTTTTGGACGTCAATCTTCCGGCCACCTTGTATATTAAAAAAAACTTATAGGTTAAAACTTACCTATGGCAAACTAATGAATGAATACGGATATCTGACATAAAATATCTCTTACAAAGCCTTATGGTGGCACTTCACATGGCTATTCGTATTTGCTACATGGCTATTTGTACTCGCGTATTTGCCATATTTGGCAAATAACTGCCATGTCTACACATGGCAATTATTTGCTAAATATGGCAAATACGCGAATACAAATAGCCATGTGAAGTGCCACCATTTTACTTAGATGAATAATTGGTCTCGCTGCGCTCGACCGCAGCGAGACCAATCATCCAGTCATTCATCTACGGCCATAAAGTTGTATAGCTAAAAAATGCTTTCAAAAATTTTTCCACATACCTGCAGTAACATATTGAACGATGGACGTCATGAATAAAAACATTTCGATCAGCATGCACGCCCATCGTAGAAGTTCAGTGGCTCTCATTATCACTAATTATAATTAACGAAACATTGTGCCGCCATTAATCATAAATGTGGCTGTAACGTTTTATGGCTTTATTTACCGACCGCTCGTCAACGCAGAATTAATTTTATGCTCATTGATTGAAATCTGTCAAGTGAATAGCGGGAAAAGTACGGGAGGTTCCGCTCATCAACTTGCTTTATAACCACCTGGATTTATTGGGCTATTGTAAATTTAATTTTACCATAAAATAAATTCGTCACTGAAAAAAAAATACATAAGTACATTTTGTATGTGTGATTGTGCCAAATAAAGATTCTTCTATTTTTATTCCTAAGGTGGGTGGACCATGGAAGGCCATGCTCCTTTAAGGGCCAACTATAAAAAAGTCATAGTTATGATGACCAATTCATTCCACTCATACAAAGCTCCATCAAACTCAAGAATACAGATGCGGCGGCCGGCGAGTCGCTCGCGTCGCTATTTTGTCAATGCGATCCCTCGCTTCGTAGACTTCGGTCGTCGATGTTAAAATTGTAATTCGCGCGCTCAGCAAAAGGTAAGTTTTTATGTGAATAACCTATTATTATCCTATTCTTTTTACTATAAGTGTAGGAACACACTATGCCGAAATTACGCAACCGAAGTTCGGTATGATTACGCCTACAATGCTATTTGAATTACTGACGACACATAATACCGAAATTACGTCGCGTTATAGCGTACAGCCGAACTTCGGTCGGGCGTAAGTTCAGTGGCAACTTATTCTATAGATTCTACATTATACGCGACCGAAGTTCGTTTCGATTGCCTATGAAGATCCGGGAGCGGGGCGAAGGTTCGGCACTTATGGTGTGTCATATCAGCCGAATACGTCGGAATGTAAAATCAGCCGCGGAACTTCGGTCGCGTAATTTCGGCATAGTGTGTTCCTACACTAAATTGTCATATAAGAATTTTTTTATAGTACCAAAGAAAAAAAATATCATTTTGCTTGGATTTCAGTTAAAATATCGGTAGTGTTCCTATGAAAGCCGATAGTTCTTTATAAGGCTAATCAAAACTTTGACGGTTGGCCTTGCTAGGGTACATGGGCCTTACTAGGGACATTTACAAATAATGAAAATATGAACACTTAGTTTTTAGCTTTATAAATACGTACCAAGAAAGTTGAAACAATGTTTTTAACCGACTTCAAAAAAGGAGGAGGTTACTCAATTCGACTCGTATACTTACAGGGTGTCTCATTCAAATCGGTCAGTATGGGAAAGTCTGAAACTATAAGACATACGAAGATCTGTTCTTAGGAACCATGTCATCGATTTTAATAAGAAGAAAAACTGCATTCGTACATTTAAAAAAAACCTGTACTCACCTCAGGAATTGAACCCGGTTGTTTTGAAAAAATAAACTTACACTATTTCTATTTAGATATCGATTGTGTAGGTCTTAAGCAGTAAATGGCTCTGGTGATGGCTCTATGACCAACGGATTAGCGCGCCTTCCGAAGCACGGAGGAGCTCGAGATAATAAATTTTTGGCCATTACCGGCCTTTTTAAAAATTGATTAACCTTAGCAGACCGGGCGCGTTAACCACTGCGTCGTCGAGTTCCTCAACAACACTATGCGCGCTGTAAATTCGTTTACGATACTTGACAAATTGTTGGTCGTACCTACCAACCTACCTACCTATAGGTGTGTCGTTAGAGGGAAGGTACCTAACTACTTTGTTTTACTCTGTTTTCTCAAATTTTCAAATATACCTAGATCTAAATATTTTGTAAAGGAGATCATTCGGGCTCCATACATTTTTGGGTCTTTTCTGAAAGTGCCGGCCAACAAAAAAAAACAGTACGTATTGTTAGAACTAGCCATTTGGAGTAATCTATACTAATATTATAAAGCTGAAGAGTTTGTTTGTTTGTTTGTTTGTTTGTTTGTTTGTTTGAACGCGCTAATCTCAGGAACTACTGGTTCGAATTGAATAATTCTTTTTGTGTTGGATAGTCCATTTATCGAGGAAGGCTTTAGGCTATATAACATCACGCTGCGACCAATAGGAGCGAAGCATCAGTGAAAAATGTTGCAAAAACGGGAAAAGAGCCTAAAAAATTAAAAATGCTGCCGAAAGTCACTATTCCACGCGGACGAAGTCGCGAGCACAGCTAGTAGTTAATATGGCACAAAAGTTGTAGGATTGCTCTGAGCCAAGTTATACAAGTTCGATGATTCATCATTTTCATACATTTTTTTTTCATTTTTTTTTCCTACTTATCAACTTCAAAGCGCTTCACAATGACAATTGCTCCGGATCATTAGTTTTAACAATATCTATCATTATTTTATGTTTTCCAGCACTTTCAGGAATCAATAAGTATAAGAAAATTATGAATCTTTGAACTTTTATAACTTGGCTCAGAGCAATCCTACAACTTTTGTGCCATATTAACTATTACTCCAAATGGCTACTTCTAACAATACGTACCATTTTTTTTTATGGCCGGCACTTTCAGGAAATGCCCAAAAAAAATGATGTCATTTGTACTGTGTTATCGACTGCCTCGGTGGTTTAGTAAATTGACTGTTTTTTAAATATTTTGCAAAGTATAGTTGAGTCTTAATACTTCGTACACTCAGATCATAGAAAGGAATTCCTTTCTATGATCTGAGTTCGTACATAATTTTTTAACCGCCTCTGTGGTCTAGTGGCTAAGACCACCGGTTTAGACCCAGAGGTCCCGGGTTCGATCCCAGCGGGGGGTACATGTTTGTGTACTCGGTTTGGTTGGTGGTAGGGCTTGTTAGTCCGCCTGGCTAGCTACCACCATCTTATCTAAATAGGTCGCCATAACATCAATGTTTGTTGCGTTGTTGTGTTCCAGCAGCTAGAGATAAGATAGCCAGAGCCTCACTAGTTGAGGATCCCGGGTGAAGTGCGCTTCCATCATTGGCGTTATCATCACTTTACATCAGGTGAGATCAAGGTACTGTGCTTACCCATAAAATATATTTTAAAAAAAACCAATAGCATTCTTGTTAATAAGTTAACAACTTTATGAAGTGACTATACGAGTAATAAAGAAAATACCTATGCTATTCTAGAAATAGTGCGAAGAGAGTGTGTAGAAATAACAGACAAAATAGGTATGTTTGACTTCGGAAACGTCATTATACATATCGCAGAATGCACTAGTAAAATAAATAGTAAGTATCAAAAATAAAACTAAAATCATTCCAGTCTCATAGTCAATTAATTTAATAAACAATAGCGATTTCAACACTTATGCATTAACAATAAATTAGGGGTTTTAACATACAGTCAATAATCAATCACAACTATTCATTAACCAACTTCGTTGTCATAATTTGTAACCTGATTGGGTAACTATTTTTTGTGTAAAAAAATAAAGTTCTGTTTACAGAATACAGCATTATCTCCATCTAGCGTGTTGCACCAAACACATTCAGTAAAACTTCTGTAGCAATTCCAAGCAACAACAGAAGCACGTGGTTAACAAATCATTTACTAGATGGCGCGCACGTCAACTACCAAATTGCCACAATGGTTACAAAATTAAATTCTAGATGGCGCCACATCATTTTGTAGGTCAAAATCGAAGTTCTTGGAAATTGCGAATAGAGAATCAGTTCATAACGTTTTTCTATTTTATTTATCGATTATTTACGGGTTGGCATCATCTTTCTTTTCTTCTTCTTTTTCGGCTTTGACTTTCTTATGTAATATTGCAGCCAAGATAGACAAAACAATCTGTAAAAATGAAAACATTTAGACTGTTTTTACATCTTATGGTGGCACTTCACATGGCTATTTGTATTCGCGTATTTGCCATATTTGGCAAATAATTGCCATGTGTTGTAGGGCAATTATTTGCCAAATATGGCAAATACGCGAATACAAATAGCCATGTGAAGTGCCACCATTATGCTAGTTAGGTAGCTACTACAAATATTAACAAATCTACTATTTATTAATATCTAGTGTTCGACAGGGATTGACATTTTTTTTATAATAATTAAAAAAAGGGATCAGCACCCAATTTCACCTGTAAGTAATTTGTAAAAGTTCTTATTTTGACAAATTTTTCAATAAAGATCGATCAAATACTGCTACTTGAGGTATCTTTGCACAACAGTAGAGCAATAGTGAAAATCTGTGAAAACGCAATGCCAAGCAAGGTGACTGATAAAAACGTCAAACTCGCTTAAAATGTTCCCGGACTACCGTAACTTTAACTATCGGGCTTCCATACACACACTCTATTATGACGGACTACCAAATAGACCAATAGCAGTAGGATAACAGTCAGTGGGATGGTCAGCCATTGGTCCTTAAGTCAGTCACGGACTACCAAATATCAAAAATCATTCCACTGCCTCTCTATTGGTACGTAAAGGCGAGGGTTTCCAAAAATAACGGTGTTTTTAAATGAATTTTATTCGAAATGTATAAGGATTTTAAATCCAAAAAAAATCTATTCATTTGCCTTTTATCTATCTTTAATAAGGCACAACAATTTTACATACTTATATATTTTTTACTTACAATAATAATGCCATTGGCCTCGTTACTTATATTTGTTTTTTTTTATATTGACATAAAACTATTAATATACTAATAAAATTATAAAATTGTTTATTTGTATTTAAGTATATTACTAGTAGTAACACTATAAAATTGTACTTTAGAAGCTAAGTTTTTACTAAAATATACATTCTACAATCAGTCTTCAAACTAAGCTAGTGTATTACCTATTTACCGCAAATACTAACTAGCTAAAAATGATTACTTGAAATATCTCGACAAAGAAAAAAAAAAATTACAATTTAAAATAATCGAACCCACGACCTTTGGATAACCGGTCTTATGCTCTGACCGCTGAACTGCCGTGACTCCGAAATTCAAAATAATAATAAAAAAAACCTGATTTTTTAAATTCCAATTTCATTGATTATTGTTTTTTTTAATTAAAAAAGGCTTACCTCCAAAACCATCAGTGATATCGTCAGCCCCAGCACTAGATGTGAGGTTGTCTTCACCGCCTCAACGACCGCCTCCCTGCAGCCATTGCGGTAGTACAGCCGTCTCGCTTTACAGGTCTCCCTCTCTCGCTCTTGCACCAGGTCGGAGCGCGAGGAGTCGTACGACGGGCAGCAGGCGATCGGCACGTTGGGGGGAAACACTTCGGGCAGGTTGTACGAGCGGTAATCATCAGGGCCGTATAGACCGCAGCAGACCAACTAAAAAAAAAACAATTTAGTATTTTTTTTATCTCGGCTTCGCACGGGTGCAATGCTAATGATACACGCAACCGCTATGTCCCTGCATTTTAAATCTGTAATATCTTCGAAAATATTCATTTAAATTACATGCTGTAAAGGGCCATATTGATCTATATTAAATGCACAATGTACTTAAGGTACTTAATTGGATAAGGATTAATGCTGTATTGCTTAAAATCGCTTCGTTAATAAGCCATTATTTATTGTAAAAAGTAAAAGATACAAAATTATTATTGTGGGTTATCCCTACCCTAAGAGATAGACAAATGCCATCGCGGACTTTTTTGTAGACCTTTTTAAGGTGTACAATACTGTAGTTCATTATTTTGATTCCCTGTGTGGTGCCGGGGATAAAGAATTCATCTCTCAATCATCAATCAATCAATCTCAATCCACCCCATCTCTTCCTGTGGGTGTCGTAAAAGACTAAGGGACCATTCCAGAGGATGAGCAGCAGCATCTCTCTGATGTTACCCTCAACCTACTGCGATCGCCAACCCGCCTGCCAAGCGTGGCGATTACGGCAAATACCCCTCATATCCTTGGGGGAGGCCTTTGTCCAGCAGTGGACGTCTTTGGCTGAGATGATGATGATGATGATGATGATGATTATTTTGATCTATGTCGCAGGCTTCAGCCAGCGTTTGCAATGTAAGCGCAAAAAAATATGAAACCTCTAAAATTATCAATATTTTCTACTATATTATGCATGTATTTAAACCTTCCTATTGAATCACTCTATCTATTAAAAAAACTGCATCAAAATCCGTTGCGTAGTTTTGAAGATAAGCATACATAGGGACAGACAGACAGCGGGAAGCGACTTGTCGGTCAGCTCAGCACAGCTCGCAACAGTCCGCGCGCAGGTGGTCCGAGATCCGTGAGAGGTGGTATTTTTTTATGTTAAAAGGAGGCAAATGAGCAGGCGGGTCACCATGGAAAGTAATCACCGCCGCCCATGGACACCCGCAAAACCAAGGTAATCGCAGATGCATTGCCGACCTTGAGGAAGGAGTTGGATCTTGAGGAGGGAGTAGGGATTGGGAGGGGGAGGGATGAGAGATGGGCCTCCGGTACTTGTCTATGTGTGCGCGGTCTGTATTAGGCTTACCTTCCTCCTTATTTTGTGCCTCGGTGGCCGAGTGGCAAAATGCTCGGTTCGATACCCAAAGGCCCCAGGTTCAATTGCCAGATCAGGCAAAGTGTGTTTCAGATTTTCCAACACATAGCCCCGGTTTGTGATCACCAAGTTCACCAACCCGCTTTGGAAAAGCGTGGTGATTTTGAAGAGAGTCTGCCTATTGCCTCAGGTGGCATTTTCAACGTCACCAGACTGTTTTTGGGGGCAGCAAGAATCGTAAAGGGCTCCTCAAGCCAACGAAACACCATCGGAGGTTTTCTAGAGAGAACGGCATCACACACTTAAAAGACCTTGGCTCGGGTTGACCGGTCCGTGGGGGTGGCGAGAAGCGCCCAGGTACATATCTGTACCTGGTATAGAGCGCGTGTAAACCGGGTCGTCGTACCCTTGTTCTACGAGTACGGTGTCTTGCCCGATCCGATCCGAACACCTCGAAGAAATTAGTAGGGCCCTAATTTCTTACTTCTACTAGTGCGTGATGCCGTTCCCTCTAAAAAACCTTCGAAGGTGATTCGTTTCACACGGCTTTAGGAACCCTTTAAGTTTCTCGCCGCCTCCAAAAAAACCCGGTGAAGCTGAAAATACCGTATAAGGCAATTAGCAAAACTCTCTCTCGTTGTTGGGTCTTAGCGAGTGTGTGTAGTGGCATTTATAGGATCAGGGTGCCTTCAGTGAGTTTAGTTCGATTTTCGATCAGGTTGTCGAAAACGAGCATTTTTGGTCGAGTGGCTTGTACACCGGTTTTCATGGTGTCACCATCATCTCTGAGGTCCCGGGTTCGATCCCCGGTCGGGTCAATTTAGAAATTATTGTTTTTCTAAATTGTCTCGGGTCCGGGTGTTTTCTATGTATAATAAGTACTTATGTATATTAAGTATTTTAAGTATGTTTATCCGTTGTCTAGTAACCATTTAACGAGTTTCATAACGAAGCTTCTCTTGGGCTAGATAAGTTATTGGTGTGAGTGTAGGAAAGTTTTTTTTTGCCATACTAATTTTCGTTTTTGTAAACGTAATGAATGAATACGGCTAGTATTCAAAACTCACTCTAGCTATGCACTCTGGAAAAGTAAGTAAGGAAAAAATAAAACAGAGCTACCCACGTCGCTCTGCGTCGCCGACCACAGCGACATATGGCGCGGGTTCGCATCCCGGGCCAGGCCGAAGGACTCCCGCATGCCCTTCTCCAGGAGTTGCACGTCGTGGAAGGTCAGCCTCACTGCCACCCCCACCACCACAGCTTGGATGACCGCAGTGATGAACAGCACTATAGCAGCCTGTAAGATAAACTTGTGTTTAGTCAGTCATGTAAGGTTTAAAATAACGCTAATGAGAAGAGCTTGATGGCGCATTGGTGAACGCGCCCGGTCTGCGATTGCTAAGGTTAAGCAACTTTCGCTAAGGCCAGGCATCGGACGGGTGACCAATAACTTATCATCTCTAACAGTCTAACTTATTAGAGCAAAAATTAACAACATTTCTGTAGCTCTTGTTCATTGCGTAACGAAATAAATGCTTATCAATTGTCTTCGGATCTGGTTTCCGTGTGGATTCCGTTTCCACTTAACATCAGATAGAGTGGAATCATTAGCCGTGCAACCTATAAAGAAATGTAAGTACCTTTACCTTAATATATAAATAAAATAAATAAATAAATAAATATATAAATAAATTTATATATAATAAATTATGTATTTTTTATATAAATAGCATGTTAACCTTGTGTTGCAAATAAACAGGCATTTATTTTTGTTGGAAATAAAACTTTGATTTGTATTATGGACGGATCGATTTGGGAATCGATTATCGAGATTCAATTTATTTGGTGGCATAATGGCCCCATCACTAATTGTTCTTTTTTTTGTTGGTACACTTGTCTCGGGAAGGCAACAATGGCTGGTTGATAGGTTATCGTGTGTTGATAATTAAATAGATTTTAAGCAGTAATAAGGGCATTTGGAGCCGTATTACTCTAATTAAGTGTATTGTGCAACCTGTGTTTTGTGTGTGTGTACGTCGTAAGCGAATCGCATCGGGAGTACAATTCGCCATCCCAGGATTGGATGTCGGCGTCTTTGCTGCTGGAGAAAACAGGTATTTCCTCGGGGGAAAAGTGCACTTGGGGTAGTTTGGGTGTGATTAGGGAGCCCGAGAAGACCCGGACTCGGATTCAGGCCCCATCAGACCATATGGATCCCGTTCTGGACGGCGGGAGCGGCATGGAGCTGTGAGTGGATTTTGTAGATTTTAAGGTGTAACCTAATTTTAAACAGTAGCATAGTGTGTGTTGTGGGTTCCCGCTACATTTTAGTAGCAGAGCGTGGTTACTACCGGACCTCTAGGTTAATCGGTGTAATTTTGTGTATTTTGTTAGTTCGTAATAGGTTAAGCTCATTTCGTGTAAAATCGCACTTCCGGGACAGGTGCGGTTGAATTGTAAGGTTGGTAGTACCGTTGTATTTGGGCTGGGACATTTCTCGGAACGTTAATTGTCATTCAATTTCTTTCAATTGAAAGCATCGAGTCGATTCGGGATAATCGATTCCGTGTTTTCGTTGACTCGTTTTAATTTTGTGTTTAGGTTTATTTAGTTTAAGTTATTTATAATGACAGCGTCACGGCAGGAGTTGGCTCAGCAGCTCCGGTGGTTCACCGGGCTGCTTGCATTAATAGATCGGCCTAACCGGGAGGACGCCTTGGAGACGCGTTCGAAAAAAATGCAGGGTCGTTTCTTGTTGGCCGAGCGGTCGGTAACCGCTCTATTGTCAACCGACCCGGTCGGGGAGAAGGAGCTGGCCCTCCACGCCCAATATGTCAAGGATCTGGAGCACATCCAAGACATCTACGATGAGGTCCTTCAGCGGGTAAAGGACATTGAGCGACTGCGGGAGGGGAAGCCTGTTGCGCGCCCCGCTTCGCTCCACACCCCTGGACCCAGCGCCATGGGAAGATTGGGTGCCCTGGAGGTCCCGCATTTCACCGGATGTATGCGGGACTGGGCTGGATTCCGGAACATGTTTTTGGCCTTGGTGGATACTCGGAAGGATTTCACCAAGGCCGAAAAGCTGGCATATCTCCGTTCCTTCCTAGACGGAGAACCCAGACAGCTCGTACAGCATCTGGAGCTGCAGGATGCGAGCTACGACACCGCCATGCAGCTGCTGGAGAAGCGGTACGAGAGGCCGCGTCTTCAGGCGGACGCGCACGTGGCCCATCTGCTGGGATTGCCGAGGGTCAACCATAGGGCTCAGCTGAGGGCGCAGCTGATCACCCCGCTCACCGTGTCCTTAAACGGGTTAAGGACGCTCGGACTGCCCGTCGACCAGTGGTCCTTCCTTCTTCTGCACATCGTTCTGGCCAAGTTGTCGCAGGAGATGAGGGACAAGTTCGAGCGGAATCGACTGGTCCACAAGGATCTCGGCAGCGTTCTGCCATCGATAGGGGAACTTCTGGAGTTCCTGGAAGAGGAGGCTGGCCTGCTGGAAAACCAGCTAGCCTCCCAGGAGGCTCCGACAAGTGCGCCGGCCCGCACTTCCGGAGTCTACGGCGCCCAGCCGCCACGCAACCCAGGGAAGGGTCGCGGCAGGCTGGTGGCTGCGGCCGCCATCAACCCCGGTTCTGGATGCCGGGTTTGCAGACAGCGGCACTTGGAACAGCTATGTCCAGCAATTCTCGGGCTGCCCACAAAAGAGCGCCGAAACCTCGTTCGGACACGAGGATTGTGTTATGCCTGCCTGGGAGGACATAGGTATAATGAGTGTCCCCAGGCGAGGCCTTGCGATGTGTGCGGCGGACCGCACCATCGCTTACTGTGCACCCGTAGTGCTGAGGGCTCAGCACCGGTTCGGGAGAGGGGATCTCCCACGGGTGGCGGTTTGGGGCCGGGGTCAACTCCGCCTCCGGAAAGACGGAGTCCGCCACGGCCGCCACACTACAACCCCTCGTACACCCCGGCTCAGGTGAGTTGGGGACCGCCGGAACGGAGCCAGGTTATGGCTACAACCCGGCACCCGGCGCGACCAACACCAGGAGTTGGTGCCTCTAAGGGCCACTGGGTACAGGGAGCCCCACCTCCGGACCCAACACCCGGATACTCGTACGCGTATCCTCCGCCGCCGTTACCGGAACAACAACGACATGAGAACCGTCAACAGTTCTCACCAGTACTGCACGAGTACGACGAGTACCCGAGGTTGGAATACCACCCACCTTATCACCGGTATGGTAGGGCAGCTGGATACGCACCACCCCGGATGGTGGCCTGCACGCGTCCGACTTACTGGCCGAGTCATCACGGTTCGACAGGGTCGGCTGCTGGCTCTGACGCGTGACTAGCCTGTGGTCGGGCTACGTCGGAACCGAGGACGGTTCTTTTGCCCATCGCGCAGGTACGCGTTTGGGGACCTAGGGGGGACTTCGTCCGGATACGAGCCCTCCTAGACACTGGGGCACAGGGCTGCTTAATTACTACGAGGGTAGCGAGGCGCCTACGTCTGGAGTGCGCGCCTCCCTCAGTTCCGATTCGGGGAGTCGGAGATACAGAAGTGGGGGGTCTGTCCGGTCAGACCCACATTTTCTTCTCTCCTGTGCATTCCGCTTCGATACGGATTGCGGCGGTCGTGATCGTACTCGACATTCTGCTGGGTTGGCATCCACCGACAGACATTCCGCGGGACGCAATGCCTGACACATCAGGTCTCATGCTGGCAGACCCTCATTTCGAGGAGCCGGCTCCGGTGGACCTCATATTGGGAGCGGATGTACTGGGCTGGATCCTTTTAGGGCCTCAGCGGATTCTGGGCCGCTCTTCGTTGGTAGCTATACCTACCATCTTTGGACACGTTTTAATGGGACCGGTTTTCGACCAGGAGACGCGGGATGTCTCACCTGTCGTCGCTACTACCTCCATCGCTAGGACGATGCAAAAATTCTGGGAACTGGAAGAGCCTCCCATGGTCTCCCGTCTGGATCCGGAGCATGTGGAGTGCAAAACCTTTTATAAGGATCACACACGCCGGATGGCGTCGGGTAGGATCGAAACTCGACTGCCCTTTATCGACTGTCCCCCTCTCTTGAGAAAATCGAGGGCGTTGGCAGAGAAACGACTCTTGTCCATGGAGCGTCGTATGTCTCGCGATCCGGTACTTCGGGAAAAGTATATCGAGTTCATGCGAGAATAAGAGGCCTTGGGGCATATGTCGCGGGCGACTGTCGACTGGACAACGACAGATCATTTTTTCTTGCCACCACGCGGTGTTGAAGGCCTCATCTGGAAAACTACGGACTGTTTTTGACGGATCGGCACCGTCGTCGACTGGAGTTTCATTGAACCAATGTCTCCATTCTGGTCCGAAGTTACATCGGGACATTGTCGACATCATTTTAAATTTCCGAAGACACCAGGTGGTGATCGGTGCGGACATCCGGATGATGTTCCGCCAAACAGTAATACATCCTGCGGACAGGAGGTTTCAGTTAATACTCTGGAGGGAACATTCGGAGGATCCCATCACCGTCTACGAGCTCAACACCAACACGTACGGCCTGAAGTCGAGTCCCTTCATTGCCATCCGGTCACTGCTGGAACTGGCGGAGCAGGAACGGGCTCGCTTTCCCCGGGCAGCCGCTGTACTGACACGTGACGTGTTCGTAGATGATATCTGCACAGGGGCAGCCTCTCTGGAGGAGGCGCTCATCATCAGGAATGAGCTGATCGGACTCCTCGCGGCTGGTGGTTATGAGTTGAGAAAATGGTTATCCAACGAGCCACCGCTTCTGGTTGGGATTCCGGAAGATCACCAACAGAATCCTAAGCTATTCGAGGACGCAGGGGACCCGAACTCTATCGCCGTTTTGGGAATTAAATATCAGCCGGTTCACGATATTGTCACATTCCGGGTAGAACTAGAAACTACAAGAGTTTGGTCGAAAAGGACGGTCCTTTCCACCATCGCTCGGATGTTTGATCCAAATGGATGGATCAGCCCGTGCATTTTTATGGCGAAGTGTTTATTGCAAACACTGTGGACACTCGGAGTCTCGTGGGATGAGCCACTGGTAGGGCTCTCACTCGACACTTGGCTCGCTCTGATCTCTACGATCGAGGCGATCAATCAGGTGGCGTTGCCGCGGCGGATCTTGCCGCGGGGCAAATACAGGGCAAGCCTACATGGCTTCTGCGATGCGTCAGAACGAGGGTATGCCGCAGTGGTGTATCTGCGAACGGTTGACTCGAAGGGTCGAGTCGCCGACTCCTTGCTTCTGGCTAAAAGCAAGGTGGCTCCCCTCAAAACTAGGCTGACAAACCCGAAGCTGGAGCTTTGCGGGGCGCAACTATTGGCCAAACTGTTGTGCCACGTGCACAAGGAACTGACGTCTACGGTGGACATCCGGAATGTCTACGCCTGGTCTGACAGTCAGGTAGCTCTGGCATGGCTACGCGGGGTACCCCACGTATTGGAAACGTTTGTGGCCAATCGGGTATCTCAGGTACAGAACTCGGGCATAGAAATTTGTTGGAGGCACGTTCCCGGCCACTGGAATCCTGCCGATTGTGCCTCTCGGGGCTGCACCGCGCCGGAATTGGTGCAGCATGCCCTCTGGTGGGGTCCAGAGTGGTTAAAGGAGGGTGAGTCATCATGGCCGGTCACCATGATCGATGGCTCTCTAGGGATGCTCCCTGGAATAAAAGTTTTGGTGACAACAAACGAGTCAAAGCCAGATCCGAATTGGTTGACGGCTCGATACAGCAAACTGGACAAATTGCTAGGTGTAACTTGCTGGATCCGGAGATTTCTACATAACTGCCGCCATCCAGACAAGAGGCAGTTATAAGTTATAAGTTTATATTTATAAGTTTATAGTTATAAGTTTCAAAATATGAAATCAGTATGAAAATCAAAACTTTTTAAACGCATATCGAAAAACCTTCGAGTGTCTACTAGTGCCTGCAGACTTTGACTGTAGTTATATAGAAAATACCGACTTACGCTACCGAAACTTAATTTTGCAATCTAGTAAACATTATCTACTTTTGCTGTTGACTGTACCTAGACCGAGTTTTATTCGTAATTGCCAATAATGAGAATTTGTACGTAATTTACAACTTAAGCATACTACAATAATATTTCGTAAGATAGCATCGTATCAGACAATCAAAAGTAGTGGGTTCTGTATTAGTAATTCCATGGTAATGGCCAGACACCCCTTTCGTTTTCCACTTTCTTATCATTGACATATCAGCGAGTGTTAAACTGAACGTAAAAAAATATATTTATCAAAAGTCCTTAACAAGTTTCCGAGAAATCACAAAACGTTGAACCTACCCGGTTAACTCGCTTCGCCGGCACCGCCTTTTGTTTCAAATACAGTTAGCTAGGTATATTAAAATGTAACGGTTCGCGTGATATGCCAACTGGAGAACTTAGACCCTGAATAAATTAGCCCTAGTCCAAAGGCAAGGCTGGCCAAGGCTTCCGACCTTGGAGGTTGTTCCTCTTAGCACGGCAAATTTTACGTATAAAATCGATTCGCTTTTTTGATGAAAGTTAAGCTTAAATAGCTTTGTTCGTAGCAAAGAGAGACTTTCTATCACAAGAAAGACAAACGGAGCAAATGCTGCGATAAGAAATTTTACGAGTAGAACTGGCGGCTTCTATGTCAGCAAGATACCATGGCGTATTTATATAAGTTGTATTTATTTATCGTTATAAGTTAGATAAGAAATAGATCAACAAGATTGTTTTCGCTATCGTATTGGATATCCAGTGAAGATAATAAGTGAGGTCAATAAAAAAAAAAAAATCTTATATATGAAAATAGCACGGTAAAAATATATATTTAACGAGATTAAGTAAATATTTAACCCCCTTACAAATAAACACTATTTAAGCATTTATTTAGTTAATCATTATTTTGTCTCTTTTCCTCAAATTGAGAACGACGTTTGTGTGACGTTGACAAAACAATGATTCACTAAGTAAATGCTTAAATAGTGTTTATTTGTAAGGGGGTAAGTACCTAACTTAGGTATAAAAGTTGCTGCAGCTTGCGTGGAATAGAACTATTTTGTATGATTAGTATCTGCTTTTTTTTAATTGGTTTTGTAAACCGTAGTATTCCTTTTACCGAATCAAATACTCAAATCTTATGTGAGGATATGATGGAATTGATATTTAATCGTAAAAAGTTTGAATTCATGTTACATCGTACATTAAAATTTATTATTTAAATATATATATTAAATATATGTCAATATCTAATAATTATTTATTTCACATACAAAAGCTAAAAAGCCACAGATTACGTCAATCATTATTGGAAAAGATTACAATGGTGTCGTAAATTCATGTTATTGCTATTCCTTTGATTTACGTATCGATTAATTTAAGTGTTCGAAAAAACCTTTTGTATTAAACGTATTCTTTGAGAATAGATTTAAAAAATATTTGACACTTTTAACCATGGACGGTTAAACTTATACTACAATTAAACCTAGCCATGAACCAAACCTTATGGTAAGGAATTCAAGTAACAAAATAACTGTGCATTAAAAATATATTTTGGTTATTTTTTAGGGTTCCGTAGCCAAATGGCAAAAAACGGAACCCTTATGGATTCGTCATGGCTGTCTGTCTGTCTGTCCGTCCGTATGTCACAGCCACTTTTTTCCGAAACTATAAGAACTATACTGTTGAAACTTGGTAAGTAGATGTATTCTGTAAACCGCATTAAGATTTTCACACAAAAATAGAAAAAAAAACAATAAATTTTGGGGGTTCCCCATACTTAGAACTGAAACTCAATTTTTTTTTAATCAAACCCATACGTGTGGGATATCTATGGATAGGTCTTCAAAAATGATATTAAGGTTTCTAATATCATTTTTTTCTAAACTGAATAGTTTGCGGGAGAGACACTTCCAAAGTGGTAAAATGTGTGCCCTGTAACTTCTAAAATAAGAGAATGATAAAACGAAGTTGGAAAATAATAAAATGTATGGGATTGACATAAGATTGACCACGTAGCGCGGCTTATGTCAATTCCATACATTTTATTATTTTCAAGCGCGAGCTCAACGCGGATGACTGGCATCAGGTGGTGCAGGACAGACCCAGATGGCGACTCTTATTATCGGAGGCCAAGACTCACTTTGGGTCATTGCGCCAATCTAGTTAGTTTTTTTTTATGAAAAATAAAATTTTATAAAAAATCTTCATACAAAACGTCAATTTCAAGGATAAGGACCTAATATGTCGCCGTAACATCAGTGTTTGTAGCATTGTTGTGTTCCGGCCGCTAGAGATAAGATAGCCAGTGCCTCAATAGTTGTGTTTGAGGGTACTGGGTGAAAAGCGCTTCCACCTTCGGGCCTTATATCACTGAAAATCAGATAATGATGAAAGGAAGGATAAGGATGAAAGCAGAATGCTCTCCCGTAAGTTCCAATTAAAAAAAACAGCACTTCTCTCTAAGAAAACTACGTCTAATCACACTCACCGCGTGCAAAGGTTTCGCCTGCTTCCTGAAGACTGCCACTAGCGCGTACACTAGGATGGAGATGGTGACCGCTGCCAGTAGCGCCAGCAGCACCATCCCCACCAGACGGCCTGACTGCTCGGTGCTGAACAGCTGAGTGGTGATCGCCGCTGATACCGTCACGAAGATCTCGCCTATTGACTTGAGCTGGAGAAATAGTTTAAGTATGTTAATTTTTTGAACTGATATAGTTTAAATATTGGTATTATATTAGTTGCACGGAGGGATTTAGGCCTACATTGACCAATACTCATAAAACCTCCGAAGGTGATTCGTTTCACACGGCTTGAAGTACCCTTTAAGTACCTAACCGCCCCCAAAAAAGCCCGGTGACGCTGAAAATGCCGTTTTAGGCAATCAGCAATCCCTCTAAAAAAACCCTGTAGTTTAATACTGCTGCAGACAGTAAGGACATATAATGAGCTGATGATGATGATGATGAGGGAAACCCACAGAAGGTAAGTTTATACATATTACGCCCGAGTAATGCCCACATAGACATCCACATTAAAACGAATCACGGAACAGCTCGGGAGAGTCCGAACGCAGCAGTTGCGAGATTCGTGAGTCTCCTTTTTTGCCCCCTTTAATTGATGGCTTCGTGAGATTAGCATATTTAGCCAGTGTTATAGTATTTTTTTCTTAAAAGTAATACATAAATATACAATTCCTTCCAGTATATAATGATGATGAATGATAATAGAAATGAGAATATACCCCCCAACTCCTCGAGTATCTCAGTAAAGAAGTGGGGCTTTACTAAGTCCTCGGGCGGACTTCTTGAAATTTTTGACATATTTCAAGCCATGTTACTATGAGAAAGTTGTTACTTACCGATTCTGAGTTGCTCCAGAAAATTTGTGCATGGTAAAAAAAGTCCTGTTTATTAAAGCTAAAGCGTTTGTTTTTTTGTTTGCACTCGGTAATCTCTAAAAAGACCAGTCGGATTTGAAAAAATATTTTTTCCCAATATTTGTGGAAAGCGATAGGTTAACTAACATCACGAAATTACCCTTAAAAAGGCAGTAAAAAACACTAAGCTAAAACAAAGTACTAGCTCATTAAGGCGACGCGACGCGACATGGAACAGCTAATTCCAAATGAAAGTTCAATTACTATTATATTTGTTATAAAATACTCACCACAGCGACGATGCAGAGTACTACGAACAGCACTTTGAGACATAAGCTGCAGCTTGAAGACTGGCAGCACGAGCTGCCGCGCACCCTCTCGACCAGCTCGAAGGTCCCGTGGTAGCGGGAGGCCCTGCCCTCATCGGACCGCAGCCCAGGCTCATCTTTGCGCACGTCTTCATCTGGTATTTTCGCTGTAAAGATAACGTTAACAATGCCATCAATGTATTGTTTTCTAAAGTTTCGTAAACACACGTTAAAATGAAACTTTTCAAAATTCAAAATAATTGTTTTCTAAAGTTTACGCGAACACTACACATTGAAATGAAACAACTTTTACGGATCTACTCGCGTTTATTTTACACATTACTTATTTAATGTTTATCCTGACGTTTCGAACCCTTTGCAGGGTCCGTGGTCACAGGGAAACTGAGGTGTTGGTCATCTCATAATTAGTTGGTAGCTTGTATACCCTCAATTAAAGCAAAGGGTTCGAAACGTCAGGATAAACATTAAATAAGTAATGTGTAAAATAAACGCGAGTAGATCCGTAAAAGTTGTTTCATTTCAAAATAATTGATTCAGTTTAGACTACAAGTAGTTCTTATGTATGTCACTATGCCATCGGTTCGTAAGTCTACTCTAGGCGGGACCCTGTACTGAGAAGAACAGGCAAGAAACTCAGCAAGGGCATTTACGAGTAGAAGAACCGGCAACTACTTTTACAGATCTACTGGCGTTTATTTCAAACGTTACGTTTAGTCAGGTAGGGCAAGGGTCAGGTAGGTACCTACTTACTAGGGTTGCCAGCCATACTTTAAAATAAACGTATCCTACGTTATTTTCCATCCCCATACTTTATTCTTTTAATCAAAATAAAGTATGGAAAATACTTTATTTCCGAGTAATGCATGCGTTTGAACGGAATATTCCTGTTGACTTAATTTCTGAACTACTGAATAATACTCAGACTTAGGTGAAGTGAAACGAAACGCAACGCTAATTTCTGAACGCGCTATATAACAATAAAAAAATATTAGATAGTGCCAGGAGTACAAAGAAATATGTTTTTACACATTTAAATAGATAAATTTGGAAAATACTTTATTTTTTCTTCAAATGCTTTTTTTATACTAGTTAGTGATAGATGTACAAAAACACAAATGTTAAAAAATTTCCACGAGCAGGGTTTGAACCTGCACCCTTCTGACATACCGGGTCAGGTGCTCTTCCAATTGAGCTATCGTGGTTCTAACCAGCCCGCCGAAACTATTCAACACTATCCACTTTTTACTTTGAAAGCCAAAGAAAAAAAAAAAATTTTTTTTTCAACATTTGTGTTTTTGTAATTTGTTCGCAACAAAATTTGCGTTAAAAATTATATAAACATTTAGAGATAGATTTACTTTAATTTTCTGAAAAATTGTTGGCAACCCTACTACTTACGTCAGGACAAACATTAAATCAAATTCCTTTTAATGTCAACAACGTTAACGTTTCGTTAGTCTAAGTGAGTTTGGTAACGATTTGAAACGAAAACATGAGGGGTAATTTTGAAGTGAAAACATGAGGATAACATGTCCTTTTCGTAACATATATTATGTTCGTGTTTGTACATTGTGAAGCATGGAGGAGCTCAATACATTTTTGTGAAAATTTATGGTACCGACATCTTAATCAATTGTGATTGTGGATGCAAAAAACACATGAACCCATAGTAATTATCGTCTTCAACTAAAAATAAAATAAAATATAATTTTTAATCTACTTTTAAAACAAACTAAAACGCTGGCGTTTCAATGCGAAAAATACTAATAATTTTAGTATTCATTTTTAAATAAAGCTCAACACGCCTTTTTACAATAAACAATTTTCCGGCTGCAAACAGCCTTTGTAGTGTACATAAAACCGCAAATCGTTGCACTTACCTTGAGTCTGCGCAGCGTTTCCCATGTCTTCCCAGTGGTAGACTGGTATGTGATGCAGAATGGGCCTCGCATCCGGCAGGCCTACGAATAAATACAACATGTGACCACAGCCCGATACAGTCGCCACCAAAAAAGTGTTTGAGAAATTAATAATTAAAAATTAATTCAAGAACATGATGTAAAGTTACAATAATATAAAAAAAAGACCGCAATTGACTAAAATCAAGTAAGACTTGCCTACGATTCGATTTGCGCATCGCTAAATAGGTTAAAGGTCCATCAGAGACTGATCGATACACTGTTTTAGTTATTCTTTTAATAACGGGAGGGCTTAAGCCAGCGAAATTTATGAGCCCACAATAATTTATTCATTAGTTATATTTATTATAATATAATTATATATTATAATAACATTGTAATTTTTTGGAATATATTACTTCATAATCATAGGTACATACATGTTTATTGATCCATTTGGTTTTATATGATCTTAAGACTAGGTACGAGTATAACGTCCACAAATAGGCCCTGCAAAGCCATTTCAATATTTACACAAACTATTGTTAAAAAATATGTACTTTTCGATGTTGTTATGTCTTTTTTATTCTGTTTGTATTTATGTTTGTTTTATTTATTGTAATTGTTAATTTAGTCGCTTTGTTTAAATGTATATGTGAGTTATCTATATTACCGTATCTTATATTAGATTTTTACATTGTAGAAAATTTTCGTTCTAACTTTATTGTGTCTCAGTGTACCGAGGCAACAATCGACAATGTCGCATGGGCGTATGCGCGGACGCACCGGTAGCCGCGCATAATACACGTAGTATCGCTTATCACAACTTATTGTGATTTCGTACTGATGCGCATGAGTCGAGTAAAAACCCTTTTTGTATTTCTTAACACGCAAAATTTTACTTAAGTGCACTAGTGGGAAGATGTTTTTTAATTGATATTTTGTATTTAACATTAGGTATAGCATTGAAAATAGCTTTTTTGTGTACTAAAAATGGCACTTAAAGACGATTGCCTCAGGTGGGACTCGAACCAGCGAACTTCCGCAATACTAGGCCCATAATGTCCAAACACTTTTTTCTTTAAATTCTCTCTCAGTCTCTTCCTCTCTCTTTCTATAAGCGTTTCAATTCAACCAAGTAGTAGTTGTGCCAGTATCGGTGGTCACGGGCTGTCAGCACGTCAACTTATACTAAACTAAGCATATGTGTTAAGCCCCTAAGAAAACTTTGTTTAAAATGGGACGCGAACTTTGAAACTTACGAACAGTAATAAAACTATTAAATTGAATAAGTGATATACATATACACAAAATAACAAGTAGGTATATAGGTAGGTAGGTACGTATGTATAACTACATAATAGTACGTCTAAAGATGGCTGGTCGATGCGGGTATCATGGCCTTCTTGAATGTAATCGCAGAAAAGGAGCTTTGTTCAGCAAAAAGTACTGTTTACAGAACAACAATAAAAATGGGTTGAATTGATCTTTTAAAGTTAGTTTTTTGTTAAACGTAGGTGTACTCGTATACAATGTTATGTTTAGTAAATACGAAACCTGAAAACTGTTTGTTCAGAATCAGTAATAGAATCGATTTCAATATTTTTTATACCATGCTAAATTTTGACCAAATAATATTTACAAAATCTCAAATAAAGTATACCCTACTAAAAACACACAACGGGACAGCACAAAAAGCTTGTAACTTCGTGAGTTTTCAAGATATTTTTTTTTTTGTACTGATTCTTTAAATTGAAATATTTGACCCGTGTTTCGATTTTCGTATAAACTAAAAATAAGGTTGTATATTAACAATGAAAATTAAAAAGGTAGTTTCTAACAAACGAAATGCTCATTTATTTATATATTTTAAACTTTTGCAACAAAATATTACATGGCGGACTTAATGACCGAGGCATTTTCTACCAGTCAACCATAGGATGGTGCAAATTTTGAGAGACAACAAAAGTAGAAAACAGCGTAACAAAAATATTCAAACTTATAATACATAAATGAATATTCTTCAAATTACAATTACATAAAAAACTTTAAAAATTATAAATATACATATTAATATACCGACATAAATAAATAATTTATAAATAATTTAAAAATCGGTCGTTACTGAGATGATTTTGCCAAGGTTTCATTAAGAAAAAGCATTCGGACTTTCTTTTTAAGGACATCGCGACTAGTAGCCACGGAATAGATAAAGAAGGTCTAGTAGCCATCCTGATTTCGAGAGGCAGCGCGTTCCACATGAGAATGGACTGGATATAAAAGAAAAAATGTACAAATCCGGAAGTATGGGAAGGATAGAGAAGAAGAAGATTATTGGAAGATCGGAGATTCTTACTGTGGGAAGAGCAAAGGAATTGAAAATGGGCGGTAAGATAGGAAGGAGAATTTGGAGAATTAAGAATCGAAAACCGTGCTCTTAGAGCTCGTGAACTTTTTCGCTGACGAATTGGTAACCATTTCAGCTCGGACCTATACTGTGAGATGTGGTCATATTTTTTCATTCTGGCTGCGATTATTTTATGTAACTATCGCAATTTGTCACCCAATTTATTATAATTATATTATGGCATACACAACGAGTTGTAACATGTTGATTGTATCAAAATTAACGCTAGGGTATTTTTTCAGCAGCTGATTTCAGTCTAAAGCATCAATTGTTAATTTACTAATTAACTAGCGGCCCGTCCCTGCTTCGCACGGGTGAACATATGTTTTTATATAGCCTATGTTACTCAGCGCTAATGTAGCATTCTAATGGTGAATTTGTTTTTTTAAATCGGTCCAGTAGTTTTTGAGTTTATTCGTTACAAACATACATACAAAAACAAAAATTTTAACAAAAAAAAAAACCGACTCCAAAAAATATGACTGATAAAATTGCACTAAAAAGTAAAAAATAAGCGTTAGACTTATACAGACAATAACTTTATTAAGAAAAAATATAGGTACAATTATTGTTATTTTTGGGGCCGGTGCCAGCCAACGAAGTTTTTGAAGCCTGGGCCAGTCCGCGTTTGTAGTTAAAATTTCATGCATAAGATTGAATGTACTATTATGATTATAATATAGTATGTCGTTAAATGTTTATGTTAAAGTTACCTTGGCTGGCACCGACTCCAAAAGTAACAATAATAGTGCCTATATTTTTTCTTAATAAAGTTATTGTCTGTATAAGTCTAACGCTTATTTTTTACTTTTTAGTGCAATTTTATCAGTCAAATTTTTTGGAGTCGGTTTTTTTTTTGTTAAAATTTTTGTTTATTTCTCGCTTTTTAGTGATTCGTTTCGATCTATTTATCAAAAGCGAATATGGGTAGACCTATTAAACACGCTGCTCGTATGAGACAGCGCCGTTTAAATGAGACAAGCGAAGAAAACGAGAAACGCCTATCTCAAAGTAGGATATCAAAAACTGAGATTCGGTGCCTGTCTTTTTTTGCTTCGTCATAGTCGCTTAACTATCTTAATCGAGATATTTTATCGCCACCCGTGAAATACTTATCATTGAGGAGTTCCGATGGCAATCTGTGGTCTTTTTCATCAGTTACACTTCATCAAATGATACTTTCTGAATGCAAATGCTTGACTTATTTCTGAAAATACCAAAATCGCGATAGGTATGCCTACAATATTCGAGGAGTTCCCTCAATTCCTCGAGGATCCCATCATCAGAACTGAACCAAACTAAAATGGGACCAAACGGGAAGCACCAGCTTTCAAATAAAGAAAGAATCATCAAAATCGGTTCACTCAGTCGAAAGTTCTGAGGTAACAAACATTAAAAAAAAAAAAAAAAAATTGATAACCTCCTCCTTTTTTTGAAGTCGGTTAAAAATAGAAAGCATTCCTCTTTATAATATTAAGTACTAGCGGCCGCTTGGGGTTTCACCCGCGTGGTTCCCGTTCCCGTGGGACTATCGGGATAAAAGATATCCTATGTTTTAATCCAGGTTATAAACTATCTATATGCCAAATTTCATCTAAATCCATCAAGCCGTTGCAGCGTGAAGAAGCAACAAATATACACACATACACACTAACTTTCGCATTTATAATATTAGTGTGATAGATCAGTAAACTTTAAAGTAAGCGCACACAACCACAACCACACAGCACCATATCATCATCATCATCATCATCATCATCAGCCTACACACGCCCACTGCTGGAGGCGTGTTGCCAGATCCAATTTTTAAATATCCGTAGGGCTACGCTCAAAAATCCGTAGAAGTCCGTAGATTGCCTCTACAAAAATCCGTAGATCTACAGACATTTTTTAAAGCTAAACCTGTCTATTTAGAGATGAACTGACCTTAAACCAAGTTCCTTGTCGGTAAAGAAATTGAAAAAAATTATTGGAAAATCGCCAAGACAAAGGAAAAGACAATATTTTAATAGTAGTTTTTAATTTTTATTTATATTCAAATACTGTCGGTGTCACTTTCACTATTATCATTCTCATTTGTAGCCTTTTTTGTAGTATATATTTTGGAATTAAATAATTCAAAATGCTAAGCTTTTACCTCTTAGCAGGTAGATTTTATTGCACTTTTTATATATACCTAAAATAAGTTGACATTGACAGTATTAGAGCTGGATGAGAGTAGCCGCGGATCGTGCTCAGTGGCGTGCACTTGGAGAGGCCTATGTCCAGCAGTGGACGTGTGTAGGCTGATGATGATGATGATGATGATGATGACAGTATTAGTTGTAATATACGAAGGGAAAGGCAAAGGTACAGAGCCATACAGCCAAATCTTGAGAAATCATTACAAACAAAATAACAAAAAACGAGACTCAAGTCGCAGGTCTTCCTTTTTTTGGAGTTAAGTTTCGTTTTACGCAAAATTTTATTTATTTTGAATATTTATACTATTGTTTCGACCTAAACGAAGTGAAAGAAATCCAAAAAAATCCGTAGATTTGCAACTAAATCTTAAATCCGTATATCTGTAGACAAAACTACGGACAAATCCGTATAGGTCTGGCAACGCTGCTAGGCCTCTCTAAGTGCACGCTACGAGCACGATCCGCGGCTACTCTCATCCAGCTCTTGCCAGCCACCTTGCGAAGATCATACCTACCATACCATACACAAATAAGCCTGTATACCCACATAAGACATCACTCGCAAACATACACTAAACGCATACATATTTAATTAATTAAAATAGTAATCACTTAACTTACACAACACAGTTTTAGAAATACGTAGCTTAGTCTGTAAATACTGTCTGTACCTCAATGCATGCTGAGTTCACCTCTAAGTAGTTGTACATTAAGTATATGTTATGTAAACCACATAATTGTTTTGATGTAACAAATGTTGGTGATCCAAATAAATATGTCGCCATAATATCAATGATTGTAGCGTTGTTCTGTTCCGGCAGCTAGAGATAAGATAGCCAGTGCCTTACTAGTTGAGGATACCAGGTGAAGTGCGTTTCCCTCATTGGCCTTATCATCACTTTACATCAGGTGAGATCAAGGCACTGTGCTTACCCCTAAAATATATAATAAAAAAAAATTTCCTTGCCTGCTCATCCCGTAAAATTTAAATGAAAATCTATGTTCTATTATTATTTGGCGAGGAAAATTGTGTTAGACACTGGGCCTAAAGTATCGAAAACTGGGTGCCTCTACCCTAAAATATACTTCGATATGTTGGGTGGAACTAGACTGAAACCCAAAAGCGTGGCCACAGCATGACAATAATTTATTGCACTCCATAAATAAACAAGTTTTAGAATATTCCAGATCCTTATGGCACAAATTAAACCGGGCTGGATTGCATAATAATAGTTTCCTTTAAAAAAATGTTCTACATGTCAGTGGGCGTGGCCCGGGGCATTAAAACGATTCTTATAAATTGAAAGTGTTTTTCACACCTTATTTACTGTCAGCTGACGTTAAATCTAAAGTAACGATTGTCGCTTTGAAATCTTGAATCACTTTTACGGATCTACTCGCGTATCTATCTATATTATTAAATTCTCGTGTCACATGATAGTTGCCATACTCCTCCGAAACGGCTCGATCGATTTTTATGAAATTTTATATGTATATTCGGTAGGTCTGACAATCGGGCGTAATCTATTTTTTATACCCTTAAGTGATAAGGGTGGTCCACCCCAAAAAATTTTTTTACAATTTAATTTTCCAATACAAAATTTCCATGATTTGTTTGTTTTGTTGCCATAGAAACAGTCAAAGTGGTACGAAGTCCGCCGGGTCAGCTATAGTTTTTTACTATATACTTAAATCTGTAGGGTCTAAAATGTATGTCCTCCTATAACGGCTCAAGAACGGCTTGACCGATCTTGATGAAAATGTGTATGTTATTATTATATTGTGCCTAGTGCGAGTTTAATTTGCAATTTTAAATGTCACATAAGCAGCGCCTCTGGTGACTATTAAAGTATGTTAAATGTTTGGTATACAAATTCCTTTGCCAAACAGATTCTATCAGGAAAATGAGAATTTGTATGGCAAATTTTAACTCTCTTCGGACTAGGAGGTGTTGCTACAATACAATGCCATACTAATTGTCATTTTCATTAACTTAAACGTATGACGGGTAAAACTCGCAGCAGGCACAGGAAGTAAGCCTCATACACGTCCGAGAAAGGAATGAACAAATACTTTCTACGGAACGTTATATTTCTTAATTAGACATGTTTAACCGCCTCTACGGTCTAGTGGTTAAGCCCACAGGTCTCAGACACATAGTTCCCGGGTTCTATTCCCAGTGGGGTGTACATGTCCACCTGGCTAGCTATAACCGTAAAATAAGCAAAAAAATAGTAAATATTTCGCCATATCATCAATGCATGTAGCATTGTTGAAATGTTTTGACGACCTCCTTGGTCGAGTGGTTTGTACACCGGTTTTCATGGTGTCGCCATCTCTGAGGTCCCGGGTTCGATCCCCGGTCGGGTCAATTTAGAAATTATTGTTTTTCTAATTTGTCTCGGGTCTGGGTGTTTTCTATGTATAATAAGTATGTATTTATGTATTTTAAGTATGTTTATCCGTTGTCTAGTAACCATATAACGAGTTTCATAACGAACCTTTTCTTGGACGAGATAATTGGTGTGAGTGTAGGAAAGTTTATTATTATTATTTATTATTGTTGTGTTCCGGCAGCTAGAGATAAGATAGCCAGTGCCTCAGTAGTTGAGGATTCCGTGTGAAGTGCGCTTCCACCATTGGCCTTATCATCACTAATTAACATCAGGTGAGATGAACGCACTGTATTTAACCGTAACATATTAAATAACATATCGGTGCTTAGGTTTTAACACCGCATAAGTAAAAATTCATAATGTTGAGTTAGGAATGTATAGACGTATTGAATAGAAAATCGATAGATGCACCTTGTGACCAATTAAAACGATGTTTAGAGCCAATTTGACGCTTTATTTAGTCAAAAAAGTCACGGCGTAGTCACAGTGTACACTCTGACACTAAGAAAACAACGGTTTATTTTGTTTTCTAAAAAGTTGACCATTTTGAGTTGCGCGGTGTTAGAGCTTAAGCGACGATATAATATGAATAATTAGTTAAGATTGCAGAAAAGAAAGATTACGTACTTAATCAAAACATTATCATATGAGACGGTTATTAATCAATATTTCGATGACAATAGCAGTATTAATTATTTATATAAAAAGAGAATGCATAATATCTAGTGTAACTGCTTTTGCGATGTTTGAATTTCGTGAATAATGGGACTCCAGTATTAAATATATCCTTCATACTGGTATCTTAATGCAATAGAGTAAACCACAGAGTAAACTATCGACTCTCTATATAATAATAATGAAACAATTTAAATAGCGAACGAAATACATTTAAAAAGAAATCTAAATAAGTTTGACCTTTCTGTATCCGTGACAAAACTAATGACTGTGCCCGCGCCAATAACGTAACTCGCAAAATGGCGAAAAAAAAATGAATAAATGGATAACACACAGAATAAAATTGTTGGGGGGTTTGAGTGAAGCAAATATTCACCAAACCAAGCCACATACTTATAAATTGACGAGGAATCGCTTAGACAAAACATTGGTTTCGAACAATAAAAGTTAATCTTCTAATAATAGAATCCCCAGTCAGTTATTTAGCGGGAAAGTGACTAGGTTAGGTACCTACTTTGAATTTATTGTTGTTCCTAAAAAGATTGAAACTTAAATGAAAACAAAAACAAAATTATTTAAAAAATAAACCTGTCTTGCTATTTACCTGTGCAGTAATACGTGAAGCACCTGTAATCTTCTCTATCAACTTTGAATCTAAAAAAAGCGTAAGCCACAGTCATTACCAAAGTACACCTAAAAAGCTAAAAACACACTCAAATTCAAATTTAGAACACACTAAAAGACCACAGATAACACACAAAGTGTTTCTAAAAAAGTTTTACTGTGACTCTTTTTCTTTTTTAACGGAGTCTCGAGTCCACCACGAATGTATTCGTGGTCGTCACTATTCAAGATTGAAGTTGTACAAGTACACACACAAGAATCAGTCAGATCAACATGTCTGTTAATTGATTGTCTATGTTTATTAGCGTATAGACGTCATTCGAGTGTTAATTTAATACAATTTAGTCGGCCCTGAAATTGAAACAATGTACAGAATTATTTTAGATGCAATTGTGTTGGTTTTTGATTTATTTGGAAAGTTTTTGTACCTAGGAATAGTTCGTTATATTGACTTAAGAACTTTAGACGAACAACATACAGGGTAACTGGAATCTCGACGTATTCCTGGCTGAACGTGATAGGGCAGCCAAATTACAACAAATTTAACCTACCATATGGATGGCCGATAGTTAATAGTTTTCGAGATTTTATAATTTTAAGATTTTTTACGAAAATACCCAATTTCCTCAATGTTAAGAGATTTCGGGTACTAATAACTTTCGTAGCTTTATTAAACTATCAGCGTTGAATAAAAGGAAAACTAAATTCCATCCAATAAGGAATTGTTTTAAAATTTCGGTAAAAATTGAGGAGATTGGGGTAGGTTAAATTTGTTGTAAATTGACTGCCCTATCACGTCCAGCCAGGAATACGTCGAGTTTCCAGCAGTCTGTATATAATAGAACGACAATAGCTGTCATCACTTTAATTAATTATTTAATTAATTTGGATACAAAATGGTACTTTAAAGTTTATGCGAACACTACCTATTAAAATGAAACAACTTTTAGGGATCTAGTCTCGTTTATTTTCCACATTGATTTAATTTAGTCGGATACATATTTTTTTTAATTCCAAAGAACAATGCATTTGGTCATAAAGAGAGACTATAAGTCCAAAGGTAAGGTCCACGAAGTTTATCCGAAATCCTCTACTACTGAGAAAAAGAGAATCTTTTATTCAAAGCCAATGTCATCGTATTCTATAATCTATGGATAATAAATTAAAATTGGACTTCTTGGCGGGAAACTGAGGAGTCATGTCTTCGGTTTTGTTTTATTTTCTAAAATTTGTGTTATGTCGAATATTAATGTGAAATAATGGTGGAATATTAACCGTTAAGTGTTCGTGAGTGTGCATGAGTGTTGGCAAATGAAACAAAACAGTGCAACGGCACTTTTCAAATTCTCTCAAGAAGTCCGCCGCGTGAGGACTTAGTAAAGCCCCACATCTTTACTAAGCTACTCGAGGGGTTGGGGGGTATATCATTTCTCACTTTTCATTTCTAATATCATTCATCATCATCATAAAGGAAATATTGTCTATTTATGTATTACTTGTAAGAAAAATACTTTGACACTGGCTAAATGTGCAAATCGCACAAAGCCATCAACTAAAAAAAAAAGAATTTTTTTATACCTAAGCTAAACAAATACAAATCGCTCTGGAAAAATCTTTATTGCATATTGTATACTAAAGAAAACTCGCTCTAAAATATTTTAAAACTAGTTATGCAACAAAGAAAAGAAAACGCTTCACATTATTAGTGTAGCATTATCAATTTAATTAAATAAAGAAGCGTTAATTCCCTATGTAAATGTTGAGCCCTTCATAAAGGCAAGGAGTTCTTTGGAACCATTAGTATAAGATTTATGGATTAACTACTTTAGTACCCTCAAAAATTTCCATTTCGGTCTTCGTACTATCGTGATCGAAAGTGATGATTTTTATTATAATCGACAATTTTTCGGAACTAAATGAAATACAGTTTTGAAGTCAATGTTATTGTTTTATTCGATGTAGGTCGTCAAAACAAATGTGTTGGTTAAATAATTGTGACAACCTAATTAGCTATAAAGTTCATTATTTTGTTTTATGCAACAAAATATTTCTATAGTCTTTTCTAAGTTTATAAATGTGTATACTATGTTTACGTTTTTGTAGTGTACACATAAATAAATAGATAATGAAATTGTTAATGCTGATTTAGTTAGACTGCAATCATAAAATGTTTTATGTAATTACTAGTAATTTTATAATCATTACAACAGCGTCTTAATTTGGTACACTATTCAAAGTAACCTGACTACTTGCTTTTAATCAAAACATCTTATTGTCGAACAAATTCAATCGTTTCGCTCTTTACAATCATTACTTTATATGGTTTTTTTCTACACATTTTGTCTTTTAACTGATTAGTGATTTCCTTAATATGTTGCATAAGAAACACTTAAGTATAAGGGGATCAGAAGTGAGGGAAAAGTGAGGCCTTTGCCCAGAAGCGAGACAGTTATGGCAAATATAATAATAATTTATTAGTCTCTCTAGCACTTCTGTTCACGTCTGTCCAGTCATAGGTCATAGCCATCAAACGTGGTGGCGATGGTGGCGGCACCACTTCGTCGTCATGGCAACGCCACCACAACACCACGCACAAAGAACCAGTGACCACAATCACCTGCCAAGGACAACGTTGAATTCGCGATTGTTATAACATAAAGGTAATGAATTAAAATTGGGTACAAATGAAAATGCTGAGTTGTTAAACATTATTTTTTAAATGATTGAATAGTCATACCTACATGTCCATTCGTCGAGCCATGGATTAATATGGTCTGGTATCGGCGGGAAGCCGATAAAGAAAAGAAAATTAAATTAACCTTAGGTACACCGTATAAGATGTAAAATCAAATAGGTAATCATCGTCATCGTAGGCTGATGATAATGAAGATGACGATAATGATGTGGTAAACGTTTCCCAACGTGGTTGTCGGTTTGTTCATACTTACAACACAGACAATGCGTCCTAATTTATAGAAAAAAAAAGAAAAGGAAGAAAGAAAATCTATCTATACCATAGAATAAATAATAGTATTTCTATACATACACATAATAAAGCTAAAGAAGATCGAAAGTCGGTACATGGAAGATAATATTCGAAAAAAAGTTGGCTGAGGATACTTAGAATCGATAACAGAACACGTTCCAACAGTTATTGAATTTTTGTATGTTAATCTGTATATCTGTTGATCTATTTGTCTATTTATTTGACCGCGCATCACGTGAAAACGGCTTAACGGATTTGGATGAAACTTTGCACATACACATACCATAACCCGGACTAGGATATAGAATTTTTTTTATCTCGGTAACAGGTTCCTGTGGGTTAGTGTAGTCTTCGCGAATGAAGTCGCGGGCGACAACTAGTATAAAATATACTTAAATGTAAAATTATAATTAAATATTGAATTATGTAATAATTACTACATGTAAGGAAGAAATACAATGAGAATATAAAGTCCTTTTCACTGCTTTTATTTTACAATATTGGTCGCTGGAAATACCTGGATGCGATCAGCTCATAGCAGAAGGGAATGGCGTAACATGGAGGAGGTTTATGCTCAGCAGTGGGTAGATATGGGCTGAAAATGATGATGATGATGACTAAACAATAGGGCACAGGGGCAGGCGTCTATAATAACGACTTCAAGCATAGTCAAAGCATGGGAAAATTTGCTACTGTTTACCAAGCAGAAACTTTCGCAATTCTCCTATGCGCAAAGCAGAATATAGAGTTAGCTATTAAAAAGCGCAATATACTCATCCTGAGTGACAGCCAAGCCGCGCTCAAGTCACTCATATCGCCCCGAATCGACTCTGGCCTTGTTCTGGAAACCACAAAAGCTCTAAACAAGCTAGGTGGGCATAACAAGGTGCGATTGATCTGGGTCCCAGGCCATATGGGAATCCACGGCAACGAGATGGCGGATGCACTTGCCAGGGAGGGCTCAGAGACCCAGCTTATTGGTCCTGAGCCGTTCGTGGCACTTGCACAAAGTACCATCAACAAGGCCTTAAAAGATTACATCAAAAACAGGCACGGCATCAAATGGAAAGAGCAGCCGGGTATGAAACACTCCGAATCCTTCCTAGGCGAAAACGCCTTAGGACGGAGTAAGTTCATATGCGGAGGCAGCAGAAGGCAGGCCCGATTAACCATCGGTGCCTTGACAGGGCATTATGCCACAAAACAAATGCTTCACAGAATGCACCTTTCAATAAATAGTTTGTGTAGGGCATGTGGAGAGCAAACCGAGTCAATGCAGCACCTACTGTGTGACTGCGACTCTCTGGCTAGGAAAAGAATGGGACTCCTGGGGTCGGCCTATCCGAAACCGGAGGACTTCAGGCTCTTCGCTCTTAAGGACGTTGCCAGACTTATGGCATCTATCTTTACAGAGGAGGAAGAGTGAAAGGATGGGGTTACACAAAAGATCCCAATGGGTCGAAGTGTTACTGGGAGGTGGAAACCTCGGCAGGCCCCACTAAGATAAGATAAGATAAGAAACAATAGATGAGGCTCGAGAGGCAGACCCAAGACAAGATGGAAGGATGTAGTGCAAAGGGACATGAGGGACTGCCAGGTAACGGAACAGGATGTCGAGGATAGAGCGAAGTGGAGGAAAAAGATAAGGAAGGCTGACCCCACCACCATGTGGGATATATAGTTGGGAAGAGAGAAAGAGATCTTTTATAGAAAGTGAGCAAAGATTCTTATAGTGTAGAAGATTACGTTAATGACAATTAAGCAAGAAAGAAATCATATACCTACTATAAATTCTGTCATATATAATATGTACATAGCAATTATGTGTGGTAAATGTTTGTGTAAAATTACCAAATGCTCGTACATTGAACTGAGGGGTGAGTTTGAAAGCCAGCTCTCCCCTTCATAACAAGGCAAGGCTGCAGAAAGCGCGTGGAAAACTCCAGGTGAACAAACAATGAGCACTAACTAAGGAAGCGTCTAATGATTAATGATTCTCTATATGACATGTGTGTATAGCTTTTATTATGAGAAAAAATATGGAAAATGTTTTCACCTGCCCCGCGTCATAGTACAAACGCCAGTAAGCCAGTTGTACAAGGTTGCGTTCATAATGGCGCGCAAAGACTAGAAAGCTAAAGAAAAAATACTTTTTCGGTATTACAATTTATTGGAAAGCAATAAATAAAGTTTACTTTGCAGTATTAAATTGATTTAAGCATTTTTTTATTCAAATAAACTTGAATATAGTTTAATTATTTTTACATCCAAAACTGTTTTTACTTACTATTTATAGGTACATATAGGAATGTTCAAAATGTTATTCAATTTGTTTGTTTGCACGTTGAAATGTGTAATACGCAGTTTTATCGTTTTAACATATACATTTCTTGCAGGCATTTAATTTATTATGTCCTATTTAAAAACTTTCTGCCTCTTCTCCCCATGTTCCCTATTATTTAAATTACATGTTCCATGAATTATAATCTGCTTAAATGTTATTTTCTTTTCATATTTCTGTACGGCTCTTTCTTTTTGAAAATAACAACATTTATTACTATTACAATTATTATTGTTTAGCTTGTCTATCCTACATACGTTGCCAGCATTCTTGGGACCGTTCCCGTGAGCCCACAGTTGGAGGACATTTTTATTTATAGGTTTTATTTTGTCTATAATTAAGTTATCTTCGTTTTTTTTTGCTTTATTTTTTCTTTAATTTAGTATGACAAACATGTTTCATTCAATGATAAATAAATTATTATTGCTATATATTTATTTTACTTATTTTTAAATAATAGGCAAATAACACCGCCACCTGCTGATTGATGTAAAGCAGAAGCGGATCTATAAAATACAGTAGCAAATACAGTAAAAAAGATTCTATTGCCCTAGCCGCCCTGACCATGGCGATCGGAAAAATTAGAAAGGGGTTGCTTTATATAGGTACATATTTTATATCATTAAAATTTAATACAGAAAAAGTTACCAAATAATTAATAAAGCGAAAATGAAATCAAAAACCGAAATTTTAACTCGCACCTTTCCGGGTTAAAAAAAACAACTGCTATCTTATTTATCATCATCATCATCATCTCAGCCAAAAGACGTCCACTGCTGGACAAAGGCCTCCCCCAAGGATCTCCACAAAAACCGGTATTTATAACTAAATAATATTAGTAGACATTACAGAAAATTAGCCTAGATCTGATTACAGTTAATTGAAATGAACTGTGGCAATCTAAAGGTTGTTTTGGAACAAGGAAATGCTCGTTAGTTGTTAAGTTTCCTTCGTTGTGTAGAGTTAATAAAGATAATAGAAGCGTCAGAAAGAAATGGAAGCGGTAGAAAAGGCCTAGGACAATCGATACGATTCCTTGAACTCACAAGAAGGGAATAGCGTAACATGGGGAAGGCCTATGCCCAGCAGTGGTAAAATACGGGCTGAAAAAGATAAATGATGATTAAGAAACTAAAAGTTTGATGATTATTTATTATACAATTATACTATTTCGTGTATTTATTTAAAAAAAATATTCAAAATTCAAAATCATTTATTCAGTTTAGGCTACAAATAGCTCTGTCTTATGAACGTCATTATGCCATAGGTTCGTAAGTCTATCTACTCTGAGCGGGAGATCATGTTCTGAGAAGAACGGGCAAGAAACTCAGCAAGTGTCCAGCTCTTTTCTCCCTTACAACGTCATAACTATTGGAAAATGCACTATCATAAAAAAAAACTTGCCATCACAAATAAAAACACAAAATACAAAGGACAATCACAACATGTAAAAAACACAAAAAAAAATAATATAAATAAATAAAATATTTAAGTTTGCAATGTCTAATTATGACTAATCGAGTTCGGGATCTCTGAATTCCCGACATGGTAAAGTGTAACCGATTGATAGAGCCATAAACTTTTGGTTTACAGTGACAAAATGTTCGTGTCTGTAAGATTTTACATCTCTATCGATATAATTTAATATGTATTGAGCGCGAAGGCAGTGCCGGAAGTGGGGGGGGAGGGTTTGAGGAGTAATTTGTTGGGTAGGCCGATGTCCTACTATTGAAATAGAGATATGTGATGTGGTTATAGTAAATTAAACATTAAATAAGGTTAATTGTAGTCGCACTACGATGTAGTATAGTCAGCATCTAATAAATAATAAATAAATAAATAAATAAACTTTCCTACCTCGACTCACACCAATTATCTAGCTCAAGAGAAGCTTCGTTATGCAACTCGTTAAATGGTTACTAGACAACGGATAAACATACTTAAAATACTTAAATACATACTTATTATTATACATAGAAAACACCCAGACCCGACACAATTTAGAAAAACAATAATTTCTAAATTGACCCGACCGGGGATCGAACCCGGGACCTCAGAGATGGCGACACCATGAAAACCGGTGTAAAAACCACTCGACTAAGGAGGTCCTCTAATAGTTCTATAGTATCTAATAGTTCGTATTAGCAATGTAATTTTAAGTAAGCATTTTTTGTTATTCCGGGCACTTGAAATGTTTTAATTGTAAATGTATTAAATTAAATATTGTATGATTTGGTATCGACATACTTTAAAAAAAAGTAAATGTCGTTACTTTATAAAGCTGAGGAGTTTCTTGCGCCCATTCTTCTCCACAGCTAAAAAATAGACGTCCTGAATGGGTAGTAGGTAAAAAAATGTTTGAACGATTCAAAAGCACTTTTATTAAGTTTATTTGAATAAAAAAAAATTACTGACTTTGACAATATATTTAATTTATTAAGTGTGAGAGTATATTTTGAGTGAATTTTATGTCGACGTTTGCGCATCAATAGACATGTACAAATTATAACCATATATTAAAGAAGGTTATTTTTTGGGTTCCATACCCAAAGGGTAAAACGGGAACCCTATTACTAAGACTCCACTGTCCGTCCGTCCATCTGTCCGTCTGTCACCAGGCTATATCTCATGAACCGTGATAGTTAGACAGTTGAAATTTTCACAGATGATGTATTTCTGTTGCCGCTATAACAATGAATACTAAAAAACAGAATAAAATAAATATTTAAGAGGGCTCCCATACAACAAACGTGATTTGTTTGCTCATTTTTGCTCGATATTGATAACGGCGACAGGTATATAGACGCTTGAAATATTCACAAAATATTGAGTTATAATATTCACTTTAAAAATAAATAATTAAATTAAAAAAAAATTTATATAAAAAACAATAAACAGAATAAAATAAATATTTAAGGGGGCTCCCATACAACAGACATGATTTTTTTGCCATTTTTATAGATAATGGTACGGAACCCTTCGTGCGCGAGTCCGACTAGCACTTGGCCGGTTTTTTATTATACTGAACTGAGAATGAGCTGAAAGAAAATGGGTTCAAAAAAGTTTTGCTTATCAACATTTTTAATATTATAGTGTTACAGCTGATTTAATAAAACAGTTAAAATGCACTTGGCATTGTTAAAAGTACCTTCAATGGCATTAAATCTTCAACAATTTAAGTGCCAGTTGAACTTATCAGTTCAATATATCAGCCTCGTAAATTTTATCCGTGTCAGGTTCAACGTAGGATATCTAGGTAACATCTAGGTTTATCTAGGAGTTCTAGGACAATCTTTTACTAAGGATGGTTATCCATAGCAGCTGTGCGAGGTAACTTAAAGCTTTGGTGGAAATAATAGGGTTACTGTAAGCAACGTAACTATTGGCTACCCACCAAACCGAAAAAGGATAAAATGGCTTTTATATTTTGTTGTTTTTTTGGGAAAACCTGAGCCCTGCAGTGGGGAATTTAAACCAGTTGGCTGCCTGAAGCCATAGTGAACTATTTTGTTACTATCTGAAGACTATCTGTAGTTTTTAGGTGATATCGTAAATCATGTAAAAACAAATAGCATATGGCGGACGAACTAAAATTGAAAGCGAACGAATTGAAAAAGCACTACCTCTCCAACTTGAGCAGTAATCAGTAACATCATATAGTTATACAGTCAGATGATACTATGTATTATATTATATATTATATAATGATATATTTATATATATGTATATAGGTATGTACGTACATATATGCATTAAAATTAGTTAAGTACCTATTTATATATTTATTTAAATCTAAGGTATTTATTTATATTATGGTCAACAATTGGTCCCGCAGACTTTCTTTTCCAACTAAAGCTAAGGTTGGCTAGAAGAGATCTCTTTTAGAGATAAGTTCACCCTTGTATATGTTTTTATAATGTAATTTAGACTGTAATTTTAATGTACAATAAAGGATTTAATCGGACAATATTAATGCTGGCTGAAAGACATACACATATACAGTTTAAATTTAGTGTAGTCCGATAAACTTGTCATAATTCGTATCAAAGCGGTCGCCTTATCAATTTGCCTCCGGAAACAGGCCTTACTATAATTAGCTTAACAATATTACAGACATTAGGGTTCAGTGCAACTTTTGAACCTACGTGTTAATGTCAAAGCAGAAAATTAATAAGTAAAGCAAAAAATTTATTACTGTTCAGAGTGTTCAGGTAAGTATATTTTTTTTATACCTAGCACGGCAAATGACTCCATACCACGTGATGTTAAGTGGAAATGGAGACCAGACGCGAAGACAACTGGTGCAGCGTGAAAACAACGCAGCATCAGTCAACCTTACTCTGCCGGCCCACAAGGTGCTTTTTCACGCCTCGTTTGAAGGACCCCATATCATAGGAAGGAGGAAAAACGTGTGCTGGTAGACTAATCCATCTTTTGGAGTTGCGACAAAGAAACGAGTCACCAAATTTCTTTGTGCGCGATGGGATATGTGTGACAGTGAAGCGATGACTCCGGAGAGCAGCACGTGTACTCCTATGGAGGAAGGGAGAAGGTAGGATAAGGTCAAACAGTTCTTCAGCTACTTAGAATAGAATATATAATTTATTTATTTACAAACAAAGACAACAACATTAAACTACTTGAAATTAAACTTATAAAAAACTATAAACTATAACTACTACTAACTCTCTCTTTTAAGTTGTAAAAAACATGAAAGTTAGTTGACGCTCTTGTTTCCATCTGAGCATCGTAAAAAAAATACTAAAATTTTCTAAAATCGTGTTGTAATGCAATGTTTGTATTTATAACGTAGTTACATCGTTACTGTAATACTTAACTATATAAAAACACAATTAAAAATTATTAAATATGAAATTATCATGGATATTATAATTGAATCATCGAATCGAAATAGAATCGCAGAGCCCGCCGCCGCGCCCGCCACCACGATACAGGTACAGGCATCTTGCAAGTGATGTTCATTGAATCTAAATTTATTTCAAACTGAATAAATATGTTTGATTTGATAAAAAAAAGAGGATGCTAAACATTTTTTTCTATAGTACGGAACTGTTTCATAATAATATCTTTTCTAATGTTTTGTCTAATACCACGTTGAAGCAAATATTTCGATTTAGAGAGCGTCAACCCCGGGGGTTAACTACCCCGAATGGTATAAACTTGGTTGCCATGGCAATCTGTCGTACTTTCTACAGTATAGAAAAACGAATTTTTCATAATTCCTTTTAACACGTCATTTCGATGTTTTAACGTTTAACTCAATGCGATGTTTTTCATCAGCGACCTAACAAAACAAATGAATTGTAATATGGTGACAATGTATAATAGTTATTTATATACCTATAAGTAGCTAGTATATAAAATACTTTTATCTCACAACTTTAGCTGTAAGGTAAATAATGATATGGTCTGAAGCGCAGTTTACATGGAATCGTCATCTTATAAGGAATCGGATGTTGAATTCCTCTAGAATGAATTATCTTTATTACATTGACTTTTTGTTTTTGATGTAAGTATTCAATTTTGTTAATGAATTGAGACCTTCTTTGTAACTTAAGTACACAAATTAGTTTAAAACAAAAAAATACAAAATAAATAACTTAAGTCATTAATTGAAAAGGATTAGCCAGATTTCCAGATCAAGGAGCTTGATGGCGCACAGTGGTTAACGCGCCCTGTTTGCGAGTGCTGAGGTTAAGCAACTTTCGCAAAGGCCGGTCATCGGATGGGTGACCAAAAAACAATATTATCTCGAGCTCCTCCGTGCTTCGGAAGGCACGTAAAAGCCGTTGGTCCCGGCTGCATTAGCAGTCGTTAACAACTACCAATCCGCACTGGGCCCGCGTGGTGTTTTATGACCCGTTCTCCCTATACATCTATAGGGAAGGCTCGTGCCCCAGCAGTGGGGACATAAAATGAGCTGACGATGATGATGAAGCTTTGTAATTATTTTTTCTTGAATTCTTCTTATCATCTGTGTGTTTGTGTTATCTCGTTATGAGGTGATTGCTACTATTACATAGACGGAGTGTTGTTTCAAAACGGCGATATTGCTAGTTCATATACTTAGGCGAGGAAAATTGCTACGTTAACGATTTCGCAAACAACAGTTAAATAATAAACAAATTCTCTCCTTGTAAATAATATATATGGAAATAATGAAATATTATATTATAATAATCAAGGACACTCAGAAAAAGATATATCTGAGAACGATTATTATCCTACTAATATTATAAACGCGAAAGTTTGTAAGTATGGATGTTTGTTACTCTTTCACGTAAAAACTACTGAATGGATTCGGATGACATTCGGCATACAGATAGTTTATAACCGGGAATAACACATAGGATACTTTTTATCCAGATATTCCCACGGGAACGGGAACCACGCGGATGAAACCGCGAGCGGCCACTAGTCATACAATGACTAGTGAAGGGGTGATGTTAGGAGAGTAATGTAACGCTTGAAGATGGTTATGAAATTGCGTGTATATGAATAAAAAAAATACCCTATATACAGTCCCACTGCTGGGCAAGGCCTCATTGAAATCAAATTATCACTACAATTGATGGGTATTGGCTTAATCACCACGCTTGCCAAATGCTGGTTGGTAATCACAAACTCGGGCTATGCATCGAAAATTCCCAAACACACTTTGCTCGACCTGGGAATTGAACCCGGGACCTTCGGGTATCGGGCCGAGCGCTCTGCCACTCGGCCACCGAATCGCTGAGGAGGTATTTGAATAAACATTAATAATATTTAAGTAATTAGTATGACGCTTAATAAGTCTATTTGAAATCAGCGCTACATCTTATACGTATATTTAAATAAAAATACATAAGTACGTTGCGTTAAAAATTATATAAACAAAACAAAAACAAAAATAAATAGTACCTATGTTAGGTACTTCTAAATTGCAATACATAGGTACAACACAATAAAATATTACGTGATACTAAAAAGGCAGCAAGCATTAGGCATCACTGATACCTACACCAAATGATGATCTTCCAGGAGATCAGGAAAAGGAATATAGATTAATGTAGTAGGTATGAACAATATAGGAAATGGTGCGGTTGTCCAGCTCTCTAAAAAGTGTTGTAAGCTTCAAATGTGTAAAACCCAAACCTCCGTTTATTTTTTTTATTTTTTTGAGCTTGCTGATTGGCGGCATTTTTTGGGGGCGGCGAGTAACATAAAGGGTTCCTTAAGCCGTGTGAAACGAAACACTATCAGAGGTTTCCTAGAGGGAATGGCAGTGGCATCACGCACTAGCGCGTGTTCCCGTTCCTACAGGTTCTCCGTGGAGTACGTATCGGATCGGTAACATCTCCGTATTTCTGTATGCTTGAAAATAAAATCTAAATATATTATATTAAATCAGAAGTCCTGTCCTGACTCATTCGTTGACTGACTCATCAACGCCCAACATTACATTACTATTTATACAATTACTTCCTAAATTTTAAATGTTCATTAGATTACTTACCTACCCTAGTAAATGTTTATTTATACCGTAGAAAGCCCAGGATTAATGAATACACGAATTTAATAATTGTATTTAACATTTATTTTAATATGTCATTAATTACACAGACTGAATAAACTGTACAACGATTCCATCCTGCATAGACAATAGGTATCATCATCGTAAGCTATTACCATAGTTTTCTTCTATGCAATTAGGTACTCGACTTACCTAACAAAAAAATTAACACTTATCAGTTAACGGCTCAACCAGAAAGACCAATAACCGATCGCTTGTCAAGCTGACCAATTAATTGTGATCTGTATCGGTATTTTACGACATGTAATTCGGGGGTCGCAGCAATTTGAGGTGGTACTATGCGTGACTTCAACCCTCGCACGCTATTTCACACCAATGAGGTCTTGGACTACTAATAGCGAACCTGCTTCGTCGCCGCCGCATTCGACGAGCTGGCCATACCGCCGCGAGTTGTTACGACGCGCGAACGTGTCTGAAGAAACATTTAAACTAGTGGTTCGGCCTCTTTGGTGCTGGGCGCGGGAAAAGTTTCCAATTTCAAAAGTTTCTTGTGTATCTGTGCTGTGTGGAACATTTATTTAAAATGGAGGGTTGCGGTATGAACTGTATCAAGTACCTTTTGGTTGTCTTCAATGGACTGTTTTTGGTGAGTTTTTTATAACAATTACGCTAAGTTACGCCTTTAATGACTAGTTATATTTTTGAAAACGTACTGGTATTTTTATAATTTAATTCTGACGGGTACCTATTTAGTGTTTACATCGGTGTGTTGTGTCATGAATGCGGCTATTTTTGTTTCGCTCATTCGAATCCTAGCGACGAATAGTGGACGCGATCTATTTTCGTTTCACGATTGTTTACATTCATTTAATTACAAACATGACACAGTTCCAAATAAATTCCCCAAATGAAGGAGTTTCCTATCTTGACATAGGTACTTAATTTTAACAGTTAACATAAATATATTTGTGTAAAACATTTATCTAAATTATGTGGAAAAGGCATTACAAATTTACTATTACAAATTTATAGTAAGGTATCTAGATACCTTACTATAAATTTGTAATAGTAAATTTGGCTATGCGTTAAAGATTTACAATGTAAGCGGGTAGTTAAATAAATAAATCGTAATACAATGCAAATTGTTACGTGTACCTACTGGAAGTAATTGCGTTAAAACGAATGTTCATATTAAAGAATGAATTAACTTTTTGGTACCTAATATTATCATCATCATCATCATCATCTCAGCCAAATGACGTCCACTGCTGGACAAAGGCCTCCCCCAAGGATATGAGGGGTATTTGCCGTAATCGCCACGCTTGGCAGGCGGGTTGGCGATCGCAGTAGGTTGAGGGTAATACCTAATATTATGCAATAAATTAAATTGTTAATCAATAATTATGTAATAGTAAGTATATTGGATCGTTGTATGCCTGTCATAGTCCTGAACTGTTACAATGACAACATTGTTTTGGATGGGCATGCATAATTAGGAAAAATAATCCGGGACCTACCTTATTTTTATTATTTGTTCAAGTAATTCTAACTCTATAAGTATAAAAGATTAAGGGATATAATACTTAATACAATATCTGATTACCATTAACCAACCACACCCACAACTATTTATTTATTTACATAACCTAATAAAAAAGTAACAAGGACTAACAAAGCTGTACGATCTAGATTTTCAATAACTTCCAATAAGTCAGAGAGGAAATCTAAAGAAAAAATTCAAAAATTCACTTCAAACTTTCAACAAAGCGTAACAGTACTATATCGTTTTGATATTTGTTTTTTTTTTTAATGTAATATTAATTTTAATTTTGATGGAATTCTTGACGTTTTATAATTGTATTTTAAAATCTAATGATCTAATATTTTTATTATTATTATTATTATTTTTAATGCTTTCGTGTAATATCTCTAATTAAGATTGCATTTGGAATGATCAACTATTATAATGTTTAATCATCAATGAATGATTTAATGTAAATCTTGTTGATGTTAATAAATAAATAAATAAACAGTATAATTAAAACATCTAATACGGATTGGGAATTGCTGGTTTGCAAGGATTATCAACGATGATAACTAAATACTTTTTAACAAAGCCTAAGTAAAAAAAAAATTCTATTATAAGTTTTCAAGGCAGTCCTGAAAATCCTAAATGGCCAATCGGGGCAAGCTTAGCGCTATTGATCAAATGTAGATTTGCTGTCAACCATTAAGGCACAACACGTTCTTGTACACAGCAGATACCCAAATAAGTCGCCAATGAGCACAACTGTCGTTTGTTTGAGTAAACGAGGTAACTTGGCATTTCTCAATGTGTACTCATTCGGTTCTAATTATGTGATTTCAAGTGTTAAAAGGTTTTCGTAATCTTATAGCATCACGGTTAGGTATAATGATATAAGTCAAACAAGGTCATATTCATAAAATTATAGAAGTCTTATTTTTATTAGCATATAAAGCGCCATGATGGCGCCATGGCGATAGCGGTCAACGGCCACCAACAAACAATTTAATTTATATATGGAAATGTTGGTGTTGATTTTTCCAAATTGTCCGCAACAAAATTTGCGTAAAATTTAATACACTCATAATTTTATTCTTATTGACTCGTACGATAGATGCTGCTTCTAAAATATATGTTTTTTTAATAATTCACAACGGTAAAATGCTTAGCTTTCATCTTACATGACGTTAACGATGAGGCCCAGATGGAATCGCACTGCACCCGGAATCTACCGAGGAACTGGCTATCTTGTCTCTTGCTGTCTAAACAAAACAATGTCGCTACGGCCACATACTCAGATACACGTAACATACCTAGATGGGTATTGGCTTAATCACCACGCTTGATGCCTAATGGGTGTTTGTGATCAAAAACCCGGGTGCTTTGCTACACGGCCACACTGAGGCGTAGTAAAAAGTCGATTAGCTAGCTAGGCATACTGAAAAAGCTACTAAGCCAAACCAAACACAATTAATATATCCCCGCTGGGAATGGAGTCCAGGATCTCTGGGTTCACAAAGCCGGTTATACATAAAATTAAAGTAGCCGAATTTTACACGTAAACCGTATTTAAACATTCGTTAACATACGTTTAATTGGTGCGACGGATGCTGCTTATAAAATAAAATGTATTTTGGGAAATAAATTAGTACCAAATTAGATAAGACTGTTTTAGACGCGGGCGAAATGTATCTTGTATTTTTGTGTTATAGAAAATAGTGACGACGACGGTGCATATTTGAGGTTGACATAATAATTAATATAAAATTTAATAACCTATTTAAGTAGATTAAAAAAAAGTAAAGCAGCACTTTATCTTTTCTAAAACAAAAAAATAGATTCAATTGTTTTAGTTATATTCTTAAAGCGATTTAAGACCTTAATTTATTACTAAGATTGTTTAATACACTATATTTAAATAAAAATAAAGTGTTGGCAGGCGTTCGCCAAGGATTGGGACTTACGGCTAGTTTTATAACGATAATATTATGTATTTTATTAACCGCAGTTTGAAAAAATATTGCCAACAACTAACTAATTTATTCACAAAAAATCCTTAGGTATGTATATTCAATTACTATATGCAACTGTAAACACATAAAATAGCATTCGCAACGTTAATTACAAAATAAAACTTACCCTCAATCACTTAACAATCTCATTTCACTAGGTAACTTAACAGATATTGTTTTAAGCACATTCAAAGAATCCATTGAAATCTTTTAAATAAAATATTTAATACAAGTCGCACTAGTCGTTCAAGACATGTAACACGTAGCAATTACGTTTGTAATATCCTCATGGGTACAGACACATCCATGTAATATACTGGGAGATAGCTCATATCGCGGATTTTCCTGCCTCATAGGTATATTGCGACGTGTTATATATACGTCACATTTAACGTTATACAACTTATTGTTAAGTATATCAATTAGCTGCCGATTATTAGAGATATGATTTAACGAATTGACAAGGTAAATTATAAAATGAGAATAACCTTAATAAATAATTATACGTAATCATAAATATAAATATAGCTTGCCTAATTCTTAACTGCTCTTTAATCTATCTAATAATACGTGAAGCAAAAACTTTGTACCCCTTGAAAGAACAATGGCAAATATCCTTACTAAAAATTGTCTGATATAAAATATGAGCGCACATAAACAAAAAATATGTCTTAAGATTCAGCGTTACTTGTAGATTCTGTATGTAAAGTTATTTTCATCTGAGAAAGCCGGAAAAAAAGATATTGTGGTTGGATTTTTGGCTAGGCTAGGTTAGTTTTTTTTTCTTTATTATGACCTCAGAACAATAACTTAGCTTAAAGTCTAATCATTAATTCACTGGAGTAATCTTACGTTTACGGTGTTCCCAGTTTTTGATGAACAGAAAATAGTGTTGTGACAAGAAGATTGACATCAATTATTCACTCATTCATTCTCATTACGTCCTGAATCCAATCACATTACTCATTTTATTTACTTTATTAAGAAATCTCCTAGGCCAGTTTTGTTAAATCGATATAAAAATATTAGCCTTGGTACCTGTAAAGACCAATAAATGATAACTTTTACTCGAATTATATAAAATTAAACAAAAATGCAATGGATATATTTTTATTCGTCGTCGTCAGACATAGAGATGAGTCGTTCATGAATTAATCCTTCGATTCATTCATGAACGACTAGTCCACTTATCAAGTATATCATTTAGTTCACACTTCACTGAAGGAGAGTAAAGCGAACAGATAGATTACGAACAGCGCGTGCGGAAACGAGATAGTTGCACCGGTCGGAGTCGGAGTTTGCCCGCACTCAATTTGACGTCTTACGGTATGAAACATTATTATTTTTACGGCTTATTTTTACTTGGTTATTAGTTGACGGCGTAATTTGTTTACGTTTTGAAATTTGATTTTGTTGTCTATTATTCTAGTCTGCGTCAAAAAAGGTATGAGCGCGATCCGTGCTGCATGCGACAATAACATTATTTAGTTTTAATAATTGTACTGTTTGACGATGCTTTTAAAAGTAATTGTAAATAGTTGATGTTTTAGTTGTCGTAAAAGTAACCCATGTGAAAATTCACTCGGAGACAGAGAAAGTGCTATGTGAGAAAGTGATAAAAAATGGTTTTATAACGGGTCAGAGTGATTTTTCATTTTAGAACGGGATCGAGTGATTGTTGACGTAAAACAGTACAGTATTGTTCAGGTTATCACCATTTCAACGTTATCAATTTATAGTATTCGGTTTTGTCTTAATTGTTATGCAGTAAATGGTACTCCTACATAGTGGTTAAATCTGTATTTTTCTTTCAAAAAGATGGATGATGTTAAAATTGCAATGATTATAATACTTCCAAAATTTTCGAATATACCTACATCTCCCAAAGCAAAACAAACACTGACAACTAAACTGTCAGGTGAAATTTTTCGATACAAAAAGACATTCATATACCTACCTATATTATAATTCATTTATATTATTTACATTCATTCATTATTACATTCACTCATATTATACATCACTAGTACAATAAATGTGGCAACATAATTTTACAATGTGACATTAGCATCTGTCAGTTTACTCCAGCGAATTAATAATTAGACTTTAGTTATTATTCTGAGATTATGACATTCAACAAGACACACTGATACGAATTTGTCAGTTTCAGTTCAGTGTCAAAAAAGTAACTTAGTCTAAAGTCTAAGTCATAGAGAAACTTGTATATACGGAAAGTCTAAGTGCTGTCTCAATTTTAAAATGCCACGGCATGCAATTGTGGACTTGTTGTAAAAATTAAAATGGTTTATATTATGTGTCGCATAGCGGTGAAGAATTATATTAACTCCGCACTCTTTCTCAGTTGGTTGTTTTATGTGTTTTTTCGGTTTTGTTAATAAACCGAAAAAGCACATAAAACAACCAACTGAGAAAGAGTGCGGAGCAATTTGTCCGTTTGTTATCTGTCAAAGTGATAGGTAGATAGGGCAGGACTTTCACTACAACTTGATTCGATAGTTATAGTATCGATACATCACAGTAATTGGTTATTTTAACTCAATACAAATACGGTAGATGCTTGAATGGCATTAAAGCGGCTTCTACAGACACCAATCACCATTAATATGGTGGGAACAAGAAACTTACTTACTGTTTTGAGGGTGGAAATCGACTTTCGATTGATCAGTAACGTTCAATTGAATATTAAAGTCGATAAAAAATAATTGTATTCACATCACGATTTTCAATATGGCTGATGGATTAAGAAAAAATACATCTTTGATATTCTTTTAAAAAACTCGATTTAACGCCGGCTTTCAAGGGAATATCTAGATATTTGTAAAAACGTGCGAAAGACAATAAATTCGTTTAGTGTAAATAACATTAATGGGCGCTTTCAAAAAGTCAGACAATTTTTTGCCATTGTTCTTTCGCACACTTATAGTTTAAATAGAGAAGGAGTGAAGAATGCTAATATTTTTTAAAATTATGCATTAAAAATACATTAAATTAAATAAACACTGTTTCATACTTTTTTCAAAAATTTCAAAAATGGAGGAGGAGCGGCCAAAATCTGTCAATGCCATGCAAACTCACATTCTATCATTTTTAATTTTTCATTGCTTAGGATACAATCCATGCAGCCTTAATAAAATATTGTTTAGTAAACAGCTTTTGACCACATGGGCGACCACTAGTATTTGTACAAATATTAAGATAAGCACAGGTCCAGCATCTGATGCAGAGCATCTGACTATACAATAATCACTCTACAACAAGTTTGCATCTAAACATGATTCTTGCCCAAACCACCTATGAACCTGTAAACATATGGTATGTGTACTTGTTAATTGAATTAATCCTCTTTCTCATATTTTATACCTTAGTTTTATATAAAACTCCAATACACCCCCTTCGCCTAAGAAATGTGTTGAACAAATATATGATATTATGTATACTGACTACTCATCACGGATGTACTCGTTACCATTATTGTAATAGTTTATTTCATATTTCTGTCTCTGAAAAAATCTTCATAATTTTGTATTATAAACAGATCTCTAGTGAATATCAAATACTACTTACATTATCCACAATCACAATATTGCTAAACTATACTTGTCATAAGACACACAAAACAGAATTTATACTATCTACACACGAAACAAGGTATATGAATTCAATGCAAATAGAACTTCTGAGCCATCTTTCGTGCGCAATTTGTTTTATCCATGCAATCCAAACGTACCCTACTTATGTTAAAACTAGTGTACTTCTTAAACTTTTAAATGGGTAATAGAACACAAGCTATTAACGAGATTTATACTATGAAAATAGCCAAATCTATCGAGTGTGACTGGACTGATCTTACTAAGCATCGTGATATACATAAAACAGATCTTAATATCATTGCGCAAAACATCAGAAGCATATATTGCAACTATGACGATCTACTAATAAATTTGTCTTCCCTTACTGTTAAAGTCGACATACTAATACTGACAGAATGCCAACTTCATCCTGATAAGCCCATCCCCATATTAAACAACTATCGCTCCTACAGAACCACTCGTCAACTAAACCAAAACGATGGAGTGGTCGTCTACATAAAGAATACACTGATATCGAACGTTACTGAACTAAACCTTACACATGCTTCTGGTCTGCAAATAGACATTCTCGATAGTTCCATATTAGGTATCTATCGCTCTCCATCCAATCACTCTGCAGAACCTTTCATTAACTCACTGACAAGGCATCTAGTCACGCTAAGCTCTCAAAAAAATATTATAATTGCAGGTGACATTAACATAAATATAAAACCTATTGATAACGAGCAACACTATGAGTTTAAAAACAGGACCTCTTACCTGGACATGCTATCAGCATACGGCATCCTCCCTGGACACTTGTTGATTACTCGAGATAGGAAATGTCTTGACCACTTTATGTTGAGAATAAATAAAAAGAAACATTCGGTTTTCATTGCTATTATAAATACGTCTATTACCGACCACCATACCACTTTTCTTTCTATAGCCAAACTAAAAAACAACCAAATTCCACCCAAAACGACTACTAAAACTGACTTTGAAGGAGCTCTTAAATATTTACAAGAAAAAGATCTACCACGGCTACTTTTGCTCGATAACCCTAATCTTATAACCGAAAACCTTATTAATTGGCTTTCGGAATCGATAAAAGAAAATACTACAACTACAATAATACCAAGAAGTAAGCGAATAATAAAACCTTGGATCACTAATGGCATTTTGAAATGCATTAAAAATCGAAATAAGCTTCAAAAAGAATCTAAAAATGACACATTAAACGAAATAAAAAAAATTACATTTACACGCTACAGAAATTACTGCAACAAGCTAATAAAGAAATTAAAAAGAAAATATGAAAAACAACTTATTGAAAACTCCATAACAATAAAACTCTGTGGAAAAGCATTAAAACATTAACGTACACAAACAAATTAAATAAATTGAATTCTGAACTTACCTACTTAAAATCATCAGCCCCTGACTCCGCAAACTATATAAACAACTACTTCGCAAATATTGGAAATCAGCTGGCTAATGAAATAAAACAATCTGTAAAAAATCATGACATAAATAATTATCTTAACACCTTACCTAATGAGCAACAATCCTTTGTTTTGCTGGACACTGACCATGAAGAGGTAAATAGCATTATAATGAATCTTAAATCAGAAAGCGCCCCAGGATGGGATAATATTTCCACAAAATTTATCAAATACGTAAAAAATGAAATTATTCCTATTGTAACGCATTTGGCTAATCTCTGCTTTAAGATGGGTATCTTCCCTGACTTGTTGAAGAAATCTATGATTACTCCTATTTACAAAGGTGGTAAGAAAGATGACGTCAGCAATTACAGGCCCATCTCGGTTCTTCCAGTCCTGGCAAAAGTTTTGGAAAAATTATTAAATATTAGATTATTAAATTACCTTGATGCTAAGAATATTCTTTCTCCAAATCAATTCGGGTTTAGACGCCAAGTATCGACTGAAGACGCAGTAACCTCCCTTAGTACACTAATATCACAAACCCTTGATAAGGGCCAAAAATGTCTTGCAGTGTTCATAGACCTCAAGAAAGCGTTTGACACGGTCTCCTCTGCTATTCTACTTAAAAAGCTGGAAAAAATAGGCATTAGAAATATACAACTTTCGATTTTTGAAGATTACCTATCCAATAGAAAGCAAAAAGTTAAATTAGAAGACTGTACGAGTGAGGACGTTGCTGTGTCATGTGGCGTACCGCAAGGGAGTGTTTTGGGGCCCACCCTATTCCTCATTTATATAAATGATTTATGCAACTTGACGCTAAACAATGCAAAAATATTTTCTTATGCCGATGACACCGCAATCGTCTTCACTAGCTCCAGTTGGGCTGCTACAAAAATAATTACGGAAAAGGCTTGTCGAAGGTCGCATCATGGCTCAAAAATAACCTACTCACTTTAAATACTACTAAAACTCACTATGTATGTTTCAGCATCTACAATAACTTCCAACCCAATAACGATTTTGATATAAAAATACATACTTGCGACCAATCTGTTACTTATAATTGTAGCTGTCCCTCAATAAATAAGGTGGAGCATGTGAAATATTTAGGTATTATGGTAGATCAGAGGCTCTCATGGTATTCTCAGATTGAAATGACTGTGTCCAGAATACATAAATTTAACTGGATCTTCCGAACGCTGAGACACGTTGTTCCCAAAAATGCGGTTGATAGCGGCGGTAACACCAGAAACCTACTGAATGAAATATACGTATCTTTGGTTCAGTCGATAACAACCTACTGTATCTCAGTATGGGGTGGTGCTCATAAAACGCGTTTTTTGATGGTAGAACGAGCGCAAAGAGCATTGCTTAAAATAATGTACTTTAAGAAAAGAACATTCTCAACTCAAAATCTTTACCAGACCAGTAAACTGTTATCGGTAAGAAAACTTTATATTTTAGGGTTAATATTAAGAAAGCATAAAGCATTGCCATACGACCCTTGCGTTGAAGGTAAAAGGAGGGCTCGTAGGTTCAAAGTGGCAACCATTCCTAAGGCCAGAACAGAGTTTTCCAGGACACAATTTGAATTTTTGTCTTCCCACCTATATAACAAAATAAATAAAAAACTAGAGATACATAAGAAACTATTCTCCGAGTGTAAGTCTGAAACAAGTAACTGGTTACAAGATTTAGACTACGCTGATACTGAGGCTTTAATCAATTCATGAGGCAGCTAAAAGAAACTAAACTAAACTAAAGCACAAACTTTCATACAATTATAATACAAATACACACATTCCCACATTTTCATACATACATGCACAGTGCACACTCCTACACATCTCACATTCACATCCACTTTTTATCCCTCTTACACTATATATCCCACAGGCACATACCATACTTAACACACTACAAAACCATCCTTACACATACTAACACACACGTCAGTATGAAATTAGACTAATAAGTAGGTGTAATTTTAAAAATTATTAATAAGAATTTAGTCAAAATAAGACCCTAGTTATGTTAACTTTTTAGACTTTTTATTATAATACACACATAGTTATGCAGAGCGTTGCCTCCTAAAACAGGCGATTTTAAAAGCCTAAAAGGAGGCTCCGTTAACTAGTTAGTTTATGTAAGTCTTTAAAAAGAAACAAAGAATTTTGAATTTGAATTTGAATTTTGAACAAAAACTAATTACATTTACAAAACAAAAAATATATATATACATATTGAAAAACAAAGTACTTTCACAATAAAACAGAGGAGACAAAGTGTGGCCAACTAGGCCCAACCTAATATTAACATTACCTTCTATATACCAACATCTTAGAGACTGTGGTCTTTGTAAAAAAGAACCCGGAATTGTTTGCGAAGTTATCTGAGATACGACGGAACCCATTTCGTACTTATCACAAATATAATTTATGTATATGCCAATGTAAAACATCCCTAGTTAGAAATAGCATTCTGGGCATGCCCCCGAGGATTTATAATAAAATACCAGTTGACATAAAGCAATTAAAATTGAATAAGTTTAAGAAAAGGGTAACACAATAATTATTATTAGAAAAATGCTATTATACAATTAACAACTTTTTTAATGATAACATTTAATGATTTAGATGAAAATAGACTTATATAATTTAACATTTTATTGAATAATGTATTAATATAATAAATATAATATTTGTACGCCTTTATAGGCAAAACATAGCGAACATAAAATTATGTAATTATTATTATTTTATTCTTTTAACTTACCACCTAAAGTATTTTTGATTTCTGAAGAATCAGATTGAGGATCTCGGGTTAAGTGCGCTTTCCTCGCGACCTTATTATCACAAACCATTAGGCACCTAAGATGAAAGTCGAGCGATTGCCTCTTTTGTAATAAAAACAATCTAAAATATCTAATAAATAACTTAACACTTATCACCAAATAAATTAAATTACGAGCCTCAGAATGGGTCTTCGGTATGCCGGTAGAAGATAATTTAGTTTTTGCCAAAAATAATCGGTTTATTTGAGAAAACCTTATCACAACATTGGCATTTATAGGTTATCGATGAATGTGTAACCTCTACGCAGAATTGGCTATGGCGTTATTGGGCTATAGCACCGATTTTAATAAAATTATCGTTATACAGAAAATATGTAGGTATTCGTGTTTGGTAATACTATAATAGACGTAGAAAGCTGTGGGCCTAATTTTATATTTTTACTTTTACTTAAAAAATATATTAATTACCTACATTATTTTATGTCAATAAAAATAAACTATAAGAAAAATACAATAACACTCCAATGATAATTATAAAAAATAGAGAAAAAGAAAACCTTGTTTTTAATTTTTATGGAGAGATAGACATAGAGATAGAGAGAGAGATAGATGATGATGAAAAAAGTTTTTATTAAAAGGAAAGTATTGATTTTTGAAATGAAACAAAAAAATGTAATTTAAATAATATGTAATGTTAATTCCGCTAACTCACTCGTTTATACAGCTTGGATGAAATGAAACAACATTTACGGATCTACTTGCGTTTATTTATTATTATTTCACAGGGAGACTGAGGTCAGTCTCCCTGTGACCACGGACCCTGCAAAGGGTTCGAAACGTCAGGATAAACATTAAATAAGTAATGTGTAAAATAAACGCGAGTAGATCCGTAAAAGTGGTTTCATTTCAATGTGTAGTGTTCGCGTAAACTTTAGAAAACAATATTGATTTTTGTTTATTAAATAGGTAGGTATGCTGTTTATATTTTGTACACATTTAACCTGTAATAACTAGTCTTGACAAAAAGGTGTAATTATGCAATACCCTTGTAGGGCTAATGTTTTTTTACAGAACTGTACTTAAGACCTTCTATGTTATGATATATCTATGTATCATCATATATAGAAATGTATGATCTTCGAAATATCTACATTAAAGCATCCTGAAGAAGCAACTTGCGGGTCGGCTAGGTGAGGTCAGCTTAGGGTTGCCAACCATACTTTAAAATAACGTATCCTACGTTATTTTCCATCCCCATACTTTATTCTTTAAAAAAAATAAAGTATGGAAAATACTTTATATCCGACTAATGCGTGCGTATTCCTGTTGACTTAATTTCTAAATTACTGAATGATACTCAGACTCAGGTGAAGAAAACAATAAAAAAATATTAGATAGTGCCAAGAGTACAAAAAAATATGCTTTTAAACAATTCTAATATTATTTATTTATTTATGCTAGAACAATGAACCTATAACTAAAAAACCTTAAAAAATATATAATATAATAATTAAAAAATATTATTAAAAGGAGTCCCTTTATTCAAGGTTCCGAAGATACTGGCAGCGTCCCCCCTTTGAATAGTTAGACTAATTTTTTGTCCGAGGTAGCTGCCAGCTTTTTGGTCTCCTGTGATGTCGACTAATCTTAAACAATTAAATAAATAAATTTGGAAAATACTTTACTTTTCTTCAAATCTTTTTTTTATACTAGTTAGTGACAGATATACTTTAATTTCCTGAAAAATAGTTGGCAACCCTAGGTCAGCTGCTAGTGAGCCACAATCCTGCTTCTTTAGCTGTCTTCTCATCTCGACTCTACTTCTGCATAACATTCGTTGAGTTGAGTTGAGTTGAGTTGACAAATGACTTAGGTAGAGCGGAGTCATTGTCAACTCTTCTTAAAAAAAAGACATGAAGCTATAAAAAATATGTACACAAAAAGAAATGAAGTGACATAGTTTGGGGCCGGTCAATAGTTACTTACGCTCGCTCGACCCATAGAATAAATAGTGATACAACCTACTTCGTGGGATTCATAGCTTTACTCAATATTGATGGCTTTAGCAATTTGCCGGCAATTGGAACGAATGTGCTTCTGACGGCGGTCAATGATGTAATTCTGACTCATTTTGTAGGTAAGCGGTGGTTGGTCATTGTAGTATACGACGTGCCTTGAACAACTTATACCTACTTACATATTAAGATTTATTTATGTATATATTATGTATATATATATATTTATTTTATTTTTTATATTTATATTTATTATTATTTATTATTATTATTATTATTATATTGTGGACGTGTGTAGGCTGATGATGATGATGATGATGATATATATTACACGTATTCAAAGTCAAAGTCAAAGTCAAATATTTTTATTCAAATAAATTTTAGAAAAGTGCTTTTGAATCGTCCAAACATTTTTTTACCTACTACCCATTCAGGACGTCTATTTTTTAACTGTGGAGAAGAATGGGCGCCAGAAATTCCACAGCTTTAATATAAGTAACGACATTTACAAAATTATTATTATTGCCTTTGCATTGGCCGTACATATAATTTGCTGATCACTGTTTCTCCCTTTTCCTGCCTTGAGTGAGTTATTCGTGGTCAGTTAAATATGTAAAGACCCGCGATCCGGTGCCGGTATAGCAACGTCTTAAGGAAATCCAGGGAAATCAACCAGTCTTGCATTATTTATGAATATACCGATGATTATTCTCTGACTCACTATGATTACAATATATATTATTATCTTATAATTACATCAGTATTAGTTAAGTCTTCGTCACATTAAAGCAGGAACACGAGCAACGGCTCCAACGATTTTCATGAAATTTAGTATGCAGGGGGTGTCGGGGGCGATAAATCGATCTAGCTAGGTTTATTTTTAGAAAATTACCAAAAAAAAACCGACCAAAGCTCGGTCATCTCGGTATTATATAGGTATAATAGAAAAAAATATTTTAAAATGTTGTTAGTTTTATACGTACGTTCTAGTTCATGGCGACATTTAGCTTTGTACCACTAATAGTAGGCGACTAATAAATAGAAAAATGGCAGTGATACACAGTCGGACAAACGGACATGACCAAACGAAAAGGATGCCCGGCTGGAACCATAAAAAGGGGTAAGGTTATTAGTTCACTACCCGATTTGGCGCGGTATCTTTTTTTTAAACTCGTCTGTGTAACTTCGGTGTAAAAAAAAACAAAAGCTCAATTCTCCACGCGTTACATAGCACAGTGGAACGAAATAGAACGTGATGTGAGCAACTGTGACAAGTTACGGTCAGCATCAATAAACACTGATTAGTTAGTCAAATAAATACTTTTTTTATTACGCTATGCTAGGCTAGGCTATTGCACCACTGCTAGGCAAAGGCTTCTACATCTCCACTCGTCCCTATCCTGGACCTCATACCACTCTGATAAAAAAGTACCTGAGTCCTCTTTTTAACTCCGCTTGTACTTTAGTCCTTCCTTATCATATCAAAATGTATTTACTGACAGTTACCACACAGACAGACCTAAAGATCATTTTATATTATTAGTCTTGATTTGACTAAGTTAAATGTGTTAAGTGACTTTTGTTGCTGACTGTACTAACTTTTTTGATGTTTTTGACAATTCACGCTCCTGTGTGGTGCTAGTGTCACGTCCTCTGAAGTGTCACAGTTCGGGGGAATACCATAGAGACATTAATTGAACAAAATGACTCATGAAACGCACTGCCTGAGCAAACAAAAGATTTGACAATCATAATTTACATAATCCAGAACTGTTATGTCTCGTAAACTAAATTTAGTTACAACTTTTTCTACATATACTTAGCAGTTACCACGGAAACCATTCTGTCAAATGGAGACCGCGATTGGGTAAACGGAGTGTGGGTCGCCCCCCGACCAGATAGTAGGACAATCTGCGAAGGGCGGCTGGTAGAAATTGGATGCGGAGATCCAAAGATTGGGCTCGGTGTCGCTCCTTGGGAGACACCTTTGTCCAGCAATTAAATTAATTACAAATACTGTTAATTACTAACTTTTTCATCAAAGACGAAGACGGAGGAGCTGGATGGCGCAGTGGTTTTCAACTCAACAACTTCAACTTCTCAAATCAACTTTTGCAAAAGTGGATTTTGGATGGGTGATCAAAAATTTATCATCTCGAGCTCCTCCGTACGGGCTTCAACGTGCCTTCTGAAGAAGGCACGTGACGCTGACTGAAGGTATTGCTATTTTGTGCTGAACAACAATAGTACAAAATGAAGAGAGTATTACTAGTATTTTGTAACAATAACTTTAGAGCTCTCTTGGCGCAAGAGCAAAATACAGGTATGATGAGAAGGTAAAACGTATCCTAGTTGTTTTTCCCCTAATTTAAAAACAAATGGTAAACAGTAGGTGTAGGCTGTGATACGATTACACATACGGGGTGGTATTGTTTGTTCTTAAAATAAAACACGAATACATTAGCCACTTGATTGGGGCCTCGCGTGACTGTAAGTCGAACATGGTTTATATTGGACTTTATTTTTTGCGAGAAACGGTTCCAAATTGAACGAATGAGAAGAGTTAAACCAACATTATTCAAAATGTATAGAGGTTAAGGTCTTAGATTTTAGCACTTCCATAAATAATTAATTAACATAAGCCTTATACTTAGCCTAGAGTTAGAGTATAAGCATTTTTAGTAAAGTAAATTAATGATACAAAAAAATATAATAGTAAATAAAAATAAGAAATAAACGTTTATTTATTTATTTAATAATAAGGCTTATCAACTAAAAATATATGATTCATTTCACAAAGTTTGAGAAACAATTATACTTGAATGTTTTTAAATTATGGGTCAAAATGGGCAAACGAGCAGGCGGGTCACCTGATGGAAAGCAATCACCGCCGCCCATGGTCACCCGCAAAACCAGAGGAATCACAGATGCGTTGCCGGCCTTTAAAGAAGGAATAGGCTCGTTTCTTGAAGATTCCTAAGTCATATTGGTCCGGAAATACCGCCGCTGAGAGCTGGTTCCACAGCACTGTAGTTCGTGGTAAAAAATTACGTGAGAAACGCACAGTAGTACATCTTGATAGATGGCGTGGATGGAAAGACAGACGATTGCGTGTAGTGCGGTGAAGGAAATCAGCGGCAGGGATCAAACCGAACAATTCCTCAGAGCACTCCCCATGATAAAGGCGATAAAATATACAGAGAGATGCAACGTCTCTCCGAAGGGCCAGTGGATCGAGCCGACTAGAGGTTACCACGTCGCCGACAACCTCGAGCAGCTCTGCGTTGAATGCGGTCAAATGGGAGGAGTTGGTACTGGGGCGCATTATTATTATTATTTACATTCTTATCCATTTTTAATATTTAATAGAAAGTAAAGTAAAGTCAATAGCATGTTTATTGTTGAACTAAGCATTATTAAAAATCAAAAACTATAAAATATATAATATAACTAAGATAATTAAAAAAAAACAAATGTAACACTTTAACACTTCTAAACTGTAATGTAACAGAAAAAGTAAAAGAACCTTAGAAAAATTAAAAAATTAGATAATGTATATTATGTATGTATATATATTATGTATTATTATTATGTATATATTATTTATATAAAGTATTAAAGAAAGAAAAGCAAAAGAAACATAATGATTTATTTTTTATTTAATTAAAGACAAAATAAAACCTATAAATAAAAAAGGTTCTCCGACTGTGGGCTCATGGGAATTTTCCCAAGAGCCCACACTAAAATACTTACATTATTTTTTATATGACGATCCATTAAAAAATATTTTGAAACTTTAGACACATTCTTTAGTCACTGATTTCGGTGACCCGGCGAGCGTAGTTCAGCTTTTACGTTCGTGGCCAGACCGTGCCAGCGCCAACGCAATAAAAGAACAACATTCTCATAAAATCTGTATGTTTATAATAAAAGTACATATAGTACAAGTATTAGCTCACAACAACATATCACGTGTCTAAACACTGTGGACAGGAAGCGGTGTTACGTTAGTTTTGGAAGCGTTCTGACTTTACGTGTTGATGTTTGGTTGATGTGGACACGCTTAGAATTTTAATCAGTCAAACTAACGTGACACTGTTTTGCCTACTTACGTTATCGTATGTCGTTTAGTAGCAATTTTTTCACGGAAGACAACCAACTTTTTCACTTTACTCTCATAAATAACATAAAGTAAAGGATCACGTGTGCGCATTATAACATACTAGCTGTGCTCGCGACTTCGTCCGCGTGGAATAGTGACTTTCGGCAGCATTTTTAATTTTTTAGGCTCTTATTCCCGTTTTTGCAACATTTTTCACTGATGCTTCGCTCCTTTTGGTCGCAGCGTAATGTTATATAGCCTAAAGCCTTCCTCGATAAATGGACTATCCAACACAAAAATATTTTTTTAATTCGAACCAGTAGTTCCTGAGATTAGCGCGTTCAAACAAACAAACTCTTCAGCTGTATAATATTATAATATAGATTAATGTAATTAAATTACCTATTCCACTATCTTATACTGCTGCGCCAGAAGCAACTGTTATTTTTAATCTCATTGTAAGAAAACTTTCTCATTGTAAAAAAGAAGAAAGTCTTTGAACCTAAACAGAGCACATAGTAACTAGTGCTAGTTTTATTCATTTATTTATTTATTCGCTTTTTTGTTGTAGACGCCTGCATATCACCCCATCAAAAACTGTAAAATGTCTTCAATAAATGTTCAACCATATGCCTTATACTTAAAGTTCAAAGTCTATTGAGGAAATGCGACGGTTTATGGTAGTCTAATGCGCAGGCGCGTGTACAATAATTGATTTTAAAAACTAAACATAGTCCACACAAGAGCCCTGCAAGGACACTGCAAAATTTTATAGAACATACTAGCTGAGCGGGCGAACTTCGTACCGCTTTGACAGTTTCCATGACAACAAAGCAAACAAAACGTTGACAGTTTCCATGACAACAAAACAAACAAATCATTCGTCCGCTTAAGAACATCTGTATCCCAAGATGGATCCCTAAAGCAGCGCCTACCGAGTCCAATTGTAAATCTAAACCATTTTCGAATCCATTTGAACACATACAGAAAATTTCATCCAAATCGGTTCATTCACATACACACACACGCACAGAAGTTTTATATATATATAAATATATTTATATTAATATGTGAAGCAAAATCTTTGTACCCCTTTTTACGAAAATTGCGCGGACGGAGGAGTATGAAATTTCGCACGCTTATAGTTTAAATAGAGAAGGAGTACAGAATGTTAATTTTTTTTTAAATTATGCATTTATAAAAAATACATTAGATCAATAAAACAAACATTACACACACTACCATGTATTTGGCACACCCGTATATGTATTTGACACACACGCATATTATACTCTTTTCAAAAATGTCAAAATGGAAGAGGAGCGGCCGAAATCTGTCGATGCCAATAATTGAAACACATTCTATCTTTTTTAATTTTTCATTGCTTAGGATACAATCCGTGCAGCCTTAATAAAATTACGCTCGAATTTCGACCTCTGGGCGACCACTAGTAAAGATATATTATGTAACTACGTCAACTTATTGTCCCGGCAGACCTTGTTCTGCCCTATTTCTCTGAAACAAATTTACAATCATTTTTTTTATGTTAATAGCTGCCCCGACAGATTTCGTTCTGTCAAAAGTTATTGGCCTGTCGCAGTCTAATAGAAATAAAATAACATTGAAAGACTTTAGTAATATCTAATGTGATGATATTTTTATTGTAATGCCTTATGGTACAAACGTATGTGAGTTAAGTGCAAAAGCAAACGATAATTCTGTAACGCACAATGCTACCAAATATTTTTTTTCCTTTTTACTCCATTCTCCAACATTATCGAAGCTGTTGTAAACTATTTTCTATGATACCAGTTCTTCCTTTTATTCCTATTTATTCTTTTTTATTCTACATACACCTTCATACACAATCTTTCATTCAAAGGCAGTGGCTGATCAGCCATTTATTTTATTCACAAAATAGAATTCCAAAACCAGTGAAGTAGGTGATCTGCCATTTTTTTTATTCACGAAAAGATCAAGTTATCGAAAACGAGAACTGGAATGGCAAAATTGCAACTTATCGTTTTTGTCACCCAGACTGTTAAGGTCAAAGGCGGTCTACAATCAATTAGTACTTATTTCCTAAAAAAAAAAATGTATGGGAGAGAACGAAACAGGTGCACTAAATAAAGCTATAAGTTTCATGGTTAGTTATGGCTCCAGGTGTTATTGGTTTTCAGGAAGGCTAAGCCCAGCAGTGGGAAGTCATATTCCGATAATGATTATGAAGATGTGAACATTTAAAAAAAAATTAATTGCATCTTTGGACAAGTACATACAAAATGGCTTAGTATTTCGGCTTGAAACGGAAGTGTAAGTTCTACTAACGTGACCATTAAATGGAAGCCTTATGCATAAGTAATGCGCTGTCATGTCAATCAACAGGCCGCGCATGGCCTTTGGTGTACAGTCACAAGCAGAACTACTTGGACACTTTTTCGTATGACTCTTACCTCGTTGCATGAAGAGGTAATGTACATAATAAAAAGTGTATTAGGCATCGTGCTCGTGACTGTACCACCAACTTAATTTGTACCACTCCCATTGATTTGAAAATAAGTATGGTGCGCACGTGTCAGTCTATACCATTTTACCATTTCTATTGACGTTTAGTTGAGTAATGAAAGCTAAGGAAGTGTTAATGGCCGATTGGAAACCGGTGATAAAATACTTTCCGGAAAATTCCGTTTTCATTTGAGAAACGATGCGTCACTTTATTATGAAATGTTCTAGTCGTAGAACTTCAAGATTTGACTGCAGTCAAACCTGCGTTTGGCAAGAGAGGTGATAAAGCCATTACCCAACAATTGTAGTAATGCCATAATTTCAATGACGGAGGCCTTTGCCCAGCTGTGGGACAGATATAGGCTATTTACTTTTTGGTTTAATTATGGTGGTAGCTATTGCTCAGCTACAGGTTTCTAGTGGAGCTTTCGAATGGCGCGTCCCGGTTCTTTTGCCACTATTGCCATTTATTTATGTGGGAAGTCCTGAGCCCAGCCGTGGGAAACTTGAAGGCTGATGATTTCAAATATTCTTAACGAATATCCATGGTTATTTTGGCCAGCCGTAGGTATGCTTCATCATATCAGCCAAAAGACGTCCACTGCTGGACAAAGGCCTCCCCCAAGGATCTCCACAACGACCACGACAACAATGGTTTTGTGCTGATCGCATCCAGCGGCTTCCCGCTAGGTATGCTTATACTTGACGAATTTGTACAAAATTATTAATATAAATTCTTACTTTAGTAAGTAATTAAATTAATATAAATTCATCATCAGCTCATTTTATGTCCCCACTGCTGGGGCACGAGCCTTCCCTATGGATAGATAGGGAGAACAGGCCATAAACCACCACGCGGGTCCAATGCGGTGAGGTGGTTTTAACGACTGCTAATGCAGCCGGGACCAACGGCTTTACGTGCCTTCCGAAGCACGGAAATGCCTTCCGAAGCACGGAAATGCCTTCCGAAGCACGGAAATGCCTTCCGAAGCACGGAATATAAATTCAATAAATTAAATTAATATAAATTCTGAATTTAGTAAGACAATGCTTAAAACAGACGAGATACAGTATTTTAAACACGTAGGTATTTAGCCATTGTTTAATTTTAAAGACTGTTTTGTACTAAGAGGGAATATGTTTAGCTTTGATAACAAGTACTAACCCCCAAAATGTTCAGCGTCATAAAATAAGAAATAGAGCTACGACACAAAAAGTAACATCAAACCAAATGACGAGAATGCATGACACCAAGCTATTAATGTTACTATCGTCAGTCCCAACGTGAACACCACGGAAACGTTGTGAATGTTTTATGAGGAGCCATATGCCCACATCGATGGGCTGACCTGGTCATGGAAATAGGGCGTTGGGATGTAGCCGGTCGATACTGACGCCATGCCGTCACTGGGTCAGCTGTGCTATGGATTGATTGAAATATTCAGACGGAAAATGTCATGGCACCGTGGCATATGTTTCATGTCTATACACTCACATGAAACGGTAATGGAGTGTAAAGTACATATAATAAAGAAAATAGTAACTTATTAAACGTACATCCTGATAGTAGTTTGTTAAGAATCGGTTTCTGAATAGATTTAATATTATACATATGTTTTTTACCTATATTTTTTTAATAATATAACGGTCATTGTCTCGTTGAATATATCACATTTGGAACTAAAACTCAGGTTAAATTGATAAACCTTTACAAGCCCACCTATACTTGTCGCGAGCACACCAGTTCCTCATGAGTCATGTGGTATGTGTACGCAACCTGGGTCTTTTAATGAACGAATCCTTAACAACATGTCCGTAGTAAAATGTCAAAATGTTTTGCATCCTAGACGACGAAGACTCTTTTCATGATCCGACCCTTTCTGACGGAAAGAACATGCTCTTAATTGTTTAATGCTCTGGTATTGTCGCATTTAAGTTTTGGAGATGTACTTACAAATGCGTGTAGCCGATGCGTCTATGCGGCTTAGTACCGCTAGCTCCAAATGTATTGTTCTACAAATTTTAAAACTCCATACAGTATGTCCCACCAACTAAAAAATCTGGTTTTTTCTTGTCCAAACGATTGTATCTTATAGACTTAGGGACAGAGGTCCCAAATTATATAAACCTATGTATAGATCAGCTGGCGAGAGAGGTTGTTATAGGTACGCATCCGGTGATGAATGGAATGCATTCCCTCTATCCATTCGTGGAATTCAATTTAATCGTACTCTTTCAACTATTCGCAAATATTGTCGTAAATCTTGTGCTGGGTATGGGCTGATTTTAGATAAGATAAATTTTATTGTCATTGTATTGGGCGGTGGTCTTTCTTTGCACTTGTGTTGAAGTGATTAATAAGGATAAGTCTCGATGTACTATACTATCTATGTAGGTACTCTATTGGTGTGGTTATGGCAGAATAACAGATCGTGGTCCTTCCGCGACCACTGAGTCATGAACCGTCTAACTGTCTTAATTTTTAAACATGTGTAACCTCTTATAATGTATTTTTGTTAAGGATTTTATTATTATTCCCGTTATATATTTTTTTACATATTAAACACATATTAAAAGTCAAATTTCGTAACAAACTATGTTAATTTTAGGAAAAGCCTTACTGTTAGTCATAACGTAACGTAAGTCATTACGTTTTATTTTCGCATCACTTTACGAAAATATAACTTATTTTCAGTCATCAGTTAACATTAATTTTATTAGTCCTACCCTACAACAGACTAACAGAATAACGATATACACGTTTAAACTTTCGCGTTCCATAGTTAAACAAATTTAAACGGGGATTAACGCAAACTAATTAGTAAAAAGGTATCATACTAACCTTCTTTATACGCGACGTTTCGATTCTGGTCAATTCCCAGTTCTTCAGCTACGTCGTAACTACTGATATGCCGATCTTGCTCCACTTTTTCAAAAATGGCGTCCATTTTATCCGTAATAGGGCGACCAGAGCGATGTGCATCTTTGACATCAAAATTTCCGAATTGAAAACGCTTAAACCAAATTTGTGCTACTTTCACAGACACTGCACTAGGTCCATAAACATCGCGAATTTTTTTCGCGGCTTTGCGTTGCATTTTTACCTTTTTTAATTTTCAAATGTATCGAATTTCTTCATTAGATTCACTCATCTTGACAGTAAGAAAAACAAATGAAAATCACACATTTTCCTATTTTGAATTAGGAATTATCTTCTTTATCAGTTAAACTTTTAATGATACCAAAACCAGCCAGATACAAATAGTACCTATAGCCAAAAAGATTTCATTACAAGTTCATACATACTTTATGCGAAAAGACTTTTTCCCCAACCTAATACGTTTGGAATTTTCTGACCAGATGGGACGAACTAAGCAGTTACTATGAGGTACATCATCATCAGCTCATTTTATGTCCCCACTGCTGGGGCACGAGTCTCAGTTCGGATTGGTGGTTGTTGACGACTGGTAATGCAGCCAGGACCAATGGCTTTACTTGACTTCCGAAGCACGGAGGAGCTCGAGGTGAAATTTTGTTTGGTTACCCAACCGATGATGACCGGAATTAGTTAGGTGGTACATATCATAGGCTAGCGTCAGAAATTCCTAACATAAATTCTTCGTGGTGCGTCTGATGTCACCATATTTTATGGCCGCTCAGTGTCGAGTGTACCAATTAAATCAATTTACCAAGTTCAAGAGCAGAATTGAGCAGATGGCACGCAGATTTGCTGTTGAATCACAAGGTCTCACTACTCGTGTTTTTGAGCCCACCACGTTTTCACAAAACTACATACCTAACTACAATTCTACGAAACTGTATCTCATACATAAGTACAAAATCTACTAAAAAAATTAAAAAAAAAAATTCAAATGTGTTATTTTGTTAAAAAATATGAGATCTGACTCATAATTTTTTTTTTGTCACCCATCATTGTCCTCACCTGATATATTAACAGAATTTTATACCTTTTGGTACAATCTGCTGTTAAGTTGAATACGCATTTTCTGTTTTACTGATTCATTTTATTTTAGCTCTAACATACTACGTAATAAAACGTATGCATACGTGCTTTGAATAATAAAAAGTAGTAATTCTCTATTATCAGCTATTTTCGAAGCTATGTTTCAAACGTGAGTAAAATTATAACAAGTTCCTATTTATTTTATATAGTCAGATTATATGACAAAAAGTATACTTAAATATTTAGCCGTTTAATTCAAACTTTGTGTCTACATCACATTTACTTAATGAAATGATCGGCGGAATCAACGATTATTATTTTTAATTAAATTCAAGGCAATAACTTATTTAGAAGTATAGTAGGTACGGTGTATTCTCAGTCTGCGCTGAGTCAATAATCATTATTTATTTATTTAATTTTATTATTTGGACAGTCATTAAAAACATATACTAGCAAAAACAATGATACTGTTACAAACATAAGTCTTATCTAAGCATAGTTTTCAATTAAAGAAAGCCACGGCATGCGTTGTGGACTTACCTATTAAATCATTAATAAAAGTAATCTAATTAATTAATCTAAAATCTAATAAAATATTAATTACAGTGAAACTATAGATACTAAAGGGGGTTCACGTGACGACCAATAACTTTGACATTTTCCTTGTAAATTTACGTGCATTGAGGTGAAAAATGTCCAAATCTTCCAAATCATTAGGGCGAGAATAGGGCGTTGTATAGCTTTTGAACTAACTGCGATTAAACTTACGATGTGAAATGTGAATGTTATTTATTATGGCATTTTAAAATGCCGTAGGGTATTTGCACCTGTGTTCGACAGGAAATAGTTATCGGACCTTTTTTCTTCAATCAATATAATTAGGGGTTAACAACTAATTTTTGATTTAAGCAAAAAATTAAGTCAGTCTATTAGTCCACCTCAGTAGTTGAGGGTTCCGGGTGAAGTGCACTTCCACCTTCGGCCTGATCATCACTTAACATCGGATGAGGTGGAGGCCAAGTGCTTATGCGTAAAAAATATAAAATGCTTCCTAGTATGTTTCCTAATGTATGTTTATAAAAATATTGAATTTTTTTTCTAAAAACAGTGATATTCACAATGTAAACACTAGAAATAAGAACAAACTAGCAGTACCTTAACTAGGCTCCACAAAGTAAAAAAATCATTTAGAGGCCTGTGTGTACGTTTTACAATAAAGTTCCAAGTAATATCCAAAAACTTGATATTAATAAATTTAAAATCGCCATCAAAAAAAAGCTTTATAAAAAAGCTTATTATAAAGTGTCTGATTACATTGAAGACAAAACATTTAACATTAAACAGGGTTTAAAATGCTCCAATCACTCTAACAGGTATTTCTAATTCAAAATATTGTTGAGGTTTTTTAAACTTGTATAACTTTGTAACGGCATATAATTTTGTAAATGTCATTACATACTATATTAAAGCTGTGGAATTTCTTGCGCCTATTCTTCTCCACAGCTAAAAAATAGACGTCCTGAATAGGTAGTAGGTGAGTGTGAGGAACTATTCAATAAATTCCAGCAAACTGAAAATCACAGTACCGGGGCTAAACTCCTGAAATCTCTAGATGCTCAAAGAAAAGCAAGATGGGAAGCTACAGTTGAGAAAATGGATTTTAAAAGATCAAGTCGTAAGGCATGGCGAGTGCTAAATGGACTTACTGGAAAACAGCACCCTCCGAAACCAACAGCTGCTGTGAAGCCGGACGCCATTGCAAATCGAATGGTAGAGGTAACAAGAACCAAAAGAAATGCAGCGTTCACAAAGCAAGTCAGAAAGGAACTCGCTACGCTAAAGCGCCAATGTCCATCCGGTCAAGAATTGTCTAGGCCCTTTACTGTCGGGGAAACATTAGGGGCTATAAAATTACTAAAAAATAACAAAGCTGCAGGCCCGGATAATATCTACAATGAATTCCTCCGGCATATGGGTCCACTGGCGGTGACGTGGCTTACGTCGTGCTTTAATTACATCCTCATGCACAACAGACTTCCAAGACAGTTCAAATTAGCCAAAGTGATAGCTATTCTAAAGCCAGGTAAATCCGAACACCAACCTGAAAATTATCGCCCGATAGCACTTTTGAGCTGTACCTTTAAGTTACTTGAACGAATGCTACTTACCCGAATAGAACCACTCATAGATTCAGCGACTCCTGTCGAGCAGGCGGGCTTCCGACAAGGCAGAAACTGTACCGATCAAGTGCTAGCCCTTACCACCTACATCGAAGCCGGATACCAGAGAAACCTGAAATCGACAGCGGTTTTCATAGATCTGTCTGCGGCGTATGACACTGTATGGAAGCATGGCCTTGTCAAAAACTGCTGACCATAATCCCCAGCAAGGAAATCGTTGACCTCATAACAAGTATGCTGAGCGAGAGGGAATTCGAGGTAAATCTCGGCAACGCTAAAAGTCGCAGACGTAAACTGAACAACGGGCTACCTCAAGGGTCTGTGCTAGCTCCAAAACTGTTTAACCTTTACATCCACGACCTACCTGAAACCTCAGCAACTAAATTCATATACGCGGATGACATCGCACTCGTTGCCCAGAGCAGATCTATGAAAGCTGGCGAGGAGATACTTACCACTGACCTTGCTAAGCTCTCTGAGTACTTTAATTCCTGGCGTCTAATCCCCAGTGCTAGCAAGACCGAGGTATCATGCTTTCACCTTAATAACGGCCTCGCTAGCTACCAACCCGCAATACATTTCAACGGTGAAAAACTGCAGTTTAACCTATTTCCTAAGTATCTCGGTGTAACTTTGGATAGATCGCTTACATACAAGGAACATCTTACTAAGCTGGGCCAAAAGCTATCAACTCGCAATAACATACTCCACAAACTATGCGGCACAACTTGGGGAGCCTCCGCCGACTGTCTCCGCACGACCGGCTTGGCCCTAGTGTACTCGGCTGCGGAGTATTGCTGTCCAGTCTGGCTCGAAAGCGCGCACACAAATAAAGTGGACACCAGGTTAAACGAGACGATGCGTTGTGTTTCTGGAACCGTAAAATCTACACCGCTGCATTGGCTCCCAGCCCTCAGCCACATAGCCCCACCGCATTTGCGACGAATGCATGCTCTAAAGAGAGAGTTTGATAAGATCGAATCCCAGGCTGAACTACCGGTTCATAAGGAATTTGTCTGCCCACCGCCGCACAGACTAAAATCAAGGCACCCTCCATATGCATCAGCCAAATCCCTTAAACATTTCAAAACTAACGACATCTGGAAAAAAGAGTGGAGCGAGGCAGTGACGGATGGCATTCATGCCCAGACAACTGACCCCACATCTAAACCAAAGGGTTTTGATCTGCCGCGTAAGTTGTGGTGCCGTCTCAACCGGTTAAAAACAGGGCACGGTCGTTGCAACGCCTGTCGGCACAAATGGGGATGGTCGGATAGCCCAATCTGCGACTGCGGTGAGGAGGCCCAGACTATGGAACACATTGTGCAGCGATGCCCTATCCGCGCGTACCCAGGACCTAGAAATGATATGAATGAGCTGCCACCCGACTTCATCGATTGGCTCCGGGATCTGGACATTGACTTATAATTAGAATTAGAATTTTATTATATTTAGTATTAAGCAATTTTGACATGTATATTCCTTCTTCGCCTATTTCATGTTATCATACGATTAAATAAGTAGGTAAAAAAGTTTTTGGACGATTCAAAAGCACTTTTCTAAAGTTTATTTGAATAAAAATATTTGACTTTGACTTTGACTTTTATATCCAGTAAAATTTTAATGATATTCTATATTTTTTTTTGCACATCACCCGTAACGAAGACTCCATGGAACGGCTGGTGGTGTAAGGGAAAGTTAAGGGCAAGACAGCTCGCGGGCGCTCTCCGACACGGTGGACAGACCTCATTAAATTTGTGACGCACTCCAACATGATCGTTTGCTCAAGCCAAGCATCGGGACAAATGGTGTCGCATCACGAGGGAAGCGGTGAACGGAGAAGTGGCCAAGACGTGACCCCGACCACTCTGTCAAGAGTGCACGACTAGGAAGAAGCAGAATATTTAGCAGGCGATGAAAACTGTGTCGGTCGCTGTGCTTAACAACCACAACGATTTCACGTACTACGAACTAACCTGTCACTAGCAAATTTCCGACAAAATTCTTTTAATAAAAGGGTAGTTAGAAGTTTTAATAGTGTAGAAACATCTGAAGAACTCGACTTGTTCTGTACTAGCTGTTTAAAAGTTAAACGCATTTTAAGTGGACAGTACTTTAACTAATTCGCATCACTTAATATGTAGCCATTCAGTGTCCAGCACAAACTACCTTTATGTTTATTATTAATATTTCATTTAAATGTGAGTTAAAGTCTTTATACTTATTTTACTGCTAAACGTGGAAATTTGTTATTAACATCTGATTGTTTACAATTTTATTTATGTTATTATTTGTCTCTAAATTTTCCCTAAAAAAATAAAAAAATAATAATAATAATAATAATTAATTGACCGGAATTGGTACTGCTTTTTTGAGGCACAATTCTGTTGCACTAGCTGTCTACGGATCTGAACTCCGCTTTAGCTTTAGCTTTTAAATGGTAAAAATAACAAAAGAAATAAATATCAGAAAGAGCTCAGTGCTTTTTGCCTACATACTTTCTGATTCTATAAACGTAATGAAGCGTGTATTTTGATTGAAGCCAGTCGGCCCACGTGGGAAAATGTGTCAAGGGCAACCGGTTTCGAAGACATCGAAACTGTCTCTGGCGAGCGAGCATCGAAATAAACGTGCGCGTGCGCAAGAGTTCTTAATTTCGTCCGAAATAAGAATAGTAAAGGCGACTTTTTTACTTACTTAACAACTGTTAAAAGAGCTATAAAAGATTCAGAAAGAGACCAGTGGCGGTAGCCAGGGTAACATTAAGAAAACGATAGCGAAGTTCGAAAAGAATAAAATGTATGGGATTGGCATAAGATTGACCACGTGATTTAGCGCGGCTTATGTCAATCCCATACATTTTATTCTTTTCGAACTTTGCTATCGTTTTCTTAATGTTACTTTGGCTAAGCCAACAGGTTGCTTAAAAAAAGGATTTTTTCTTACTTTTAAACGTACGAAAATGAAGACGTTATCCATCGTGAGTTGGTACAGAAAATTTATAAATAAGTGACATACTTGTCACTTATTTATTTCATCTCTTTAAAAACCAATGCATTTAACTATAAAGCCGAACTTAATTAGAAATGTTTAATAATATTTTTTTAAACAATTCTGACGTAGTGTTTAGTACCTCTACTGATTATTTTAGGATAGGTATAATATAAGCCCACGCTATGTTACACAAAGTAAAACATAACTTATCCATAGTCAAAACCACCTAAAAAGAGTCGTACATAACACTGTTTTATTACGGTATATTGGAAACAAACACACACACATTTTTTTCTATTGTTTTCTCGTAAAAGCGTGAGTTCGAAGAAGAATCATAATACTTATATATGTCGTAGTTTGTACACAAATTCCACAAGCCTGAGGTCACCCGCCATGAATGACTGCATAGAACATCGAACCAGATGTTGTTTGTGGCTTTCCAGTCTGATTCTCGTCGGAAGTGATAATCTTTTATGCAATTGTCCAGCACTGTGACACACGACTCATTAATCGCGTAAAACTGGGTGAATAGTGTGAGTGTGAGTTTTATTTGAAATGCGAACACTTTAAAAAAATTTAAACTCTCCCAGCTTGTAACCAGAACGCACTGCTTTAATGTCATTCCAATTCTGGTTTTCGTTAACGTGTCTGAATGTCAAATAAATCTCGCATTTGGCACCCACAAGTTGTTTCAATGCCATGGAACGTGATCGAATGTTAACTAAAATTCGCACTAGACACTCAAGAGGCTTCAATGCCATTCCAGTTCTTGTTTTCGTTGTGATCGAATCACTACATCATCATCACTACATAGTATAAAACAAAGTCGCTTCCCGCTGCCCCTATGTATGTATGTATGTATGCTTAGATCTTTAAAACTACGCAACGGATTTTGATGCAGTTTTTTTTAAGAGAGAAAGTAATTTAAGAGGAAGGTTTATATGTATAAATACATTTAAGTAATACGAGTATAGTAGAGAAACACTAAAAATTTTAGAGGTTTCACATTTTTATGCGCTTACATTGCAAACGCTGGCTGAACCCTACGAGATAAATCAAAATGATGTACTACAGTATTGTACACCTAAAAAAGGTCTACAAAAAAGTCCACGATGTTATATGTCCATCTCTTAGGGATAACCCACAATAATCATTTTTTATCCTTTACTTTTACGAGAAATAATGGCTTATTTACGAAGCGATTTTAAGCAATACAGCATTAATCCTTATCCAATAAAGTACCTTAAATACATTGTGCATTTAATATAGATCAATATGGCCCTGTACAGCATGTAATTTAAATGAATATTTTCGACGTTATTACAGATTTAAAATGCAGGGACATAGCTGTTGCGTGTATCAGTATTGCACCCGTGCGAAGCCGGGGCGGGTCGTTAGTGACACAAAGCTCGCATCGGCATGATGCTGCGGGCGGAAACATCAAGAGATTAATGCATTCTCTAACTTATATAATAGGTAAAAATTTGCCAGAGTTGACATCTAAAGTATGTCTATCTTTCTATCACTATAGTGAATGCTCTAAGCTTTAGTGGTTCCAAAAACGTCTCGTGTAAGAGTACGTAACTAGCTCCCGTGTGTACACAGGAAATGGCGCCTGATGCGCTTTACAGCGACACGCGACAAGGTCGCACCATACCACAGATTAAATAATTATTACCATTACAGGCCGCCACAGACCAGCAACTTGACAAACAACGCGATACAATGTAGCCGATTAACGACCACGGATGTGATTTGACTTAGTACTGCAAATAGTATAGATAATTATTTAAATTTAAAAATAACTATTCAGATAACTAACATCTTTATTTGTCGTGTTTATTTATTTTTATTTTATTTCATTTTATTTATAGGAAGGTGTAAGCCAACATTTATAATTGTTAAAGCTGGAACAAAACTCCACAAACACTACATTTTCCCTTTTCCGATAAGTCACTGTTAAAAATCTTATCACGAAATAGTTATACCGTATAATTGTATAATAGTATATTATAATATTTACAATGCGGAATGGTAGAATGGTAAACTCTTTGATTAAGGAATCATTAGGTTCTGAAACTCTTGAAAAAATAAAACTTGACCCAATTATAATTGTAGCTACAAGTATTCTCTATCCGAGCGATAGCTTTTCCAAAGTTCTATCCTGGTCTACTGAGACATGGGTTTGCCTGTCGATTTTATACATGGTCAATTGATTAACTGTCCCACTAGGGCATTGGTTGGCACGGAAACTAACGCGCCCACAAACGTCACCTTCGCCGTAATGATGGTGCGAACTCACGACCCATTATTGTCATTAACGGGAGTAACCATGTGGACTAGAAATTAATGAAGCGAATAATATCTCACTGTGACTTGACTACTGACATGCTCTAAGCTACTGACAGACAAAAAGCGGTATCATAAAAATATTAAAATAAATATACCTAACACAAAAGGATGCTTCCTTACCTAATTAAGTTTGTAAATCATAGATAATATAATTTTCTAATAGTATAAAGTACAAAAAAGAGTGATCAGAAATACTTAGGTGATTACCTACACCTGAATATAATAATCTGGTCCGCCACAGACTGTTTTCTTATTAGTTAGGTTATTAAATAAAGCACGTGAAACCGTTACTAACGGCTGCCATATAATTTTTTTTTTATATGGCAGACGTTAGTAACGGTTGTTTCACGTGCTTTACATTATCAACGATTGGAACTTTGGAAGGCATAAGAACCTTCCCCCCTTAAGAGCGTTTACGCCGCACACTAGCGCCACTAATGAAAAAAAAAACATATCTCGTAATTAGAGATAGAAAATCAAATTATGCTCAACAAACTATTTGAATGAAGTAATTTAGCATTTTTACGTCACCTAATATGTTTATTACGCACATGCTATGGTTTAGTTAAATAAGACGTTACGGCCACTTTTAACTATAACGCCATATTTAACTAAACCATAACATGTCAGATGTTCATTAGGTGACGTAAAAATGCTAAATTACTTCATTCAGATAGTTTGTTGAGCATAATTTGATTTTCCATCTCTAATTACTAGATATGTTTTTTTTTCATTGGCGGCGCTAGTGTGCGGCGTAAACGCTCTTAAATCTAACACAATATTTTGCGATTAAAAATCAGAACAATACTCTCATTTCATCATCGAAGTTTTATTATCACCGTCTAATGTAATTAGTTATTAAAACTTTTCTTTGCCGTTAGACGGCTTGTATTTTTGTTTGTATTGTTCTTGTTCTTCCAAAAGTTTTTGTATTGCAGTAACTATCATTTAACCAGTCTGTACTCTGTGGTATCGCAATGCTTTGCTCTTTTCATACCTTAAACTACTTAGGTGCGTCAACATCAAGTCAGTACCAACTCTCTCTACAGCAACACGCAAACCTACGGGAGTATTTTTCTATCCCAATTTGTTTTATAGTCACTAAAATATTTTTAACAATACTCCCACAAAGGTCACTGGCACCGTTACCAGCGGGGGCGACCAATTTGGAAAACGATGGTCTAATTAATGGGATCGTTTACCCAATCTGTGCAGCGTGGGTGGCGAGCTTACTTTCCTTATACACGCGTTTTAGGGTTAAGGTTACATAACTATAAGATACACTGGCAATACAATCTACACATGTGTTTTTAATTTTAAGTTACTCGTCTTAGGTGGCGAGTTGGATTCTCAGTGGGGTTAATATTGGGCTTGATTTGGTTAGAAGTATGGACGCCTAGAGTTTTTCTAATCCTGTACCCAAAACAACAATGTTAGTCAATGTTAATGTTTCGATAGTAAGTAGTAAAATTTACTGAGCTTACAGAGTAAAATACGCTTTTGCCTTATGCCTTTTGTCGATCGCTTTCCATCAGGGAAAAAGGTTTTTTTTCTTCATCTTCTAACACCTTCTAACAGAAAACTTAATACATATATTATGAAATGCAACACTTTTTATGGATGCACATAGGATTTAGATAAGAACCTTTTGTTGAATCCGTAATCAGTGGTAGATGGCCACCAGAATACGACCATGAACCCTGAAAAAGGTGTGAGTGTCCACAAAAACAATATGCTCAAGATATATTCTCTTCTTTTCCCAGATCTTCGGCATAGTGATAATCGCTACAGCATGCGTGGACATGGGCATGATCCAGAGCTTCGCGGGCAAGGAGCCGACGGGGCACGAGACGGACGCCGTACTGATCGCGGTCGGGGTCCTCATCATCCTTGTGGCGGCCTTCGGGTGCTTCGGCGCGTGGAAGGAGAGCCCTAAACTGTTGTACATCGTGAGTATCAGTTCTTAATTACGGAATTGTATAAGTGGTAGTCGGGGTAGGACATGATGGTTCGCGGTGGGCCATGAAAAACTCTTTGAGTACTCGGGGCCAACGGTTACCGGGTGTCGAGCAGTATATTGGGTCGGTCACATCCCATCCTGTGATCAACCCCACACAAATTCCTAGGTTCTAGCAACAACCCGGTCGAGACGGTTTGGCAACAAATTCTGCACGATAAAAAAAGGACAACATCAAGATTGTTGTTGTTAAAATATCGTTACTACCATCGTTAGTACCATTAGCTAGTATGTACGTCTATATGGTACTATAATACATTTCTGTACAGTGTTCTTTCTTTCTTGTCAGCAGCAACAGAGGCATATGAAAATAACCAAAGATTTTTAGTGGGGCTTGTCAATTATGCCATGGTACCAAAAGTGTTCATCGGCTTTCGTTACTGGTGGTGCTCAACACAATCTTTTTACTTTTTTCTATACAAAAGGGAAGTGCTTTAATTTAAATTTAACATGAATCTTACCTGACCATCACCAGCTTTTTATGTCCTCACTGCTGGGGTACGAGCCTTCCCTTTGGATGGATAGATCTTACCTGATCTTAAGTGACAATTCAAAATTCAAAGTTCAATATCATTTATTCAGTTTATTATTCTGTGGTTCTGTGGCTACAAATAGCTCGTATGAACGTCATTATGCCATCGGTTCGTAAGTCTACTCTGGGCGGGAGATCTTGTACTGAAAAGAACCGGCAAGAAACTCAGCAAGTGTTCAGCTCTTTTCTCCCATACAGCTTCAAAAATATTGGAAAGTGCCCATATAGGAAAGTGCCCTATCATAAAAGGACTTACAATATGACTGGAAGATAGAAGGATAGTTCACACGGCATCCTCCACTTGAACTTGCTGCCTGTCTCTCACTGACGGAACACAATAATGCTGTTCAGGTTCTCAGTCCACTTATTATTCTCCTTAACCAGTTCGCAGGTCTCCTCGTCGTGATCATCCTGCTGGAGCTGTCAGTGGGCATCGCAGCCGCTGCTCTCCGGCCGCAGCTCGAGGGTGGCATGAAGACGCAGCTGCGATCCTCGTTCATCAAGAACAAGTCTACGCGGGAGGAAGACTCCTACTACCGAGACTTCTGGGACAGGATCCAGAACAATGTAATTAAGACTTTTTAATTATTTATATGTTATTATTACTCCTGCCTTTGTTTCCTGCAAAATTTGCATACAAACTTTAGCAGCAATATGCCTACGACTGATGATAATTAGGTTCTTTATTGATCATCTGTGGCGGTAGCCAAAGTAACATTAAGAAAACGATAGTGAAGTTCGAAAAGAATAAAATGTATGGGATTGACATAAGACTGACCACGTGATTTAGCGCGGCTTATGTCAATCCCATACATTTCATTCTTTTCGAACTTTGCTATCGTTTTCTTAATGTTACTTTGGCTAAGACTACAGATCTATCTTTTTATTTTAGCCAGGTGGTAGGATTCTGGCTAGGGCTGGTGACCAGCCTCATACCAATTTCTGCAACCAAGCAGCATTGCTTTGTTTTAAGTACTATATTCCTGTATGAAGGGTTTCTGGATTTAATTAAATTACAGAGCTTCTCTGTGCCCTAAGTATTAGAACTAAACCTACTACTACTACTAGTAGTACTACTAGGGTAAGGTATTTGGAGTTGCAAGCGTCCATGGGCAGCAGTGGCCTCTTCCCACAAAATGGGTCGTTTTCGTATACTTGAAGCTCGCATGCTGGCGCAGAAGCTTAAGAAATCCTATATTATTGGGTAAAATCAAGTTATAAATGTTAAATGTAACAAATTCCACGCTTGTTTAACTGCCTAACTCATAACCTCCATTTTCCAGTTGCAATGCTGCGGTATCACCGGCCCCGACAACTATGGCGCATCGGAGCCCCGCTTGAACCCCCCCTACAGCTGTTGCCCCCCCGACTCCACCGATGCCTCTGACGAAGTTAAACGCTCCAACTGCCTCACCCACAACACCTTCTACAAGGAGGGGTGTGAAGACAAGATCCTCATGACCATCCATAGCGCCGGGCTCTCCGTCATCGTCTGTGGAATACTATTCTGCTTTTTGGAGGTTAGTACTGTATAATTATTTTATAGTAGTTGAAACGGAGAAAATAGCAATGGAAAAGATGAATCCTATAATAATTAAAATGCTCTCATAAAACGGAATGTGGGTTTATTATCATAACTTACAATATAAATTCTACCACCTCAAAAGACAAGCAAAACAATAATTCATATAAAACATCATAGTCAAATGTGACAAATTAAAAAGAATAATATTTATAACTATACAAAATATCATAAAAAAGGGCGGCTCAAAATGAGTCTGCAACAGTAGTAATATATTAGTTGATGATGACTCGTCTCGTACTTTGTAAGCAGAAGTGGAGAGTGGATGCAAGGACAGCTTCATAGTAAGTGGATCAGGATTCTTCAGGACCCTTCCTGACCTTGGCGATCCACAAGTTGCTTTTTAACAACTCGTTTAACCCTTAATCAAACAATGGTAGAATACATGCCACATCCGACATGTATATTTGTTTTGGTAAAAAACAATATTATGTGAACGCAACCAATATATATTTTTTAAATCTATAAGAACAAGTGTTAAACTTTTTAATGTTGTCAGTACTGGTAAAAAAATATCCTTTGTTTTTTTTTACCAGAATTAACCGAATATCCAGCTATATCGGCCTGATTTGCTCGTAATGGAGTAAGTTGCGGGTATTTTTTGAAAATTTGAGTTTTATTTTTGCACTCAGAGACGACAATTAATGTTATACCAATAATAAATTATTTACTTCTTAGTAACGCATCGGTGGCCGAGAGGCAAGCGCTCGGCCCAATACCCGAAGGTCCCCGGTTCAATTCCCAGGTCGGATTTTCGATACATAGCCCGGGTTTGTGACAAGCGTGGTGATTTTGCCGTTACCCATCAATTGTAGTGATGACTTGATTTCAATGATGGAGGCCTTTGCCCAGCAGTGGGACAATTATAGGCGGCTTACTTTACTTATTTTAGTAACAATGATTTTTATTGTGAAAATGAATAAAATAATAAAGTTGTAGACACGTTTAGGTACATTTTTATGTACTAAGTAATCATGACCGTTAATTGGCGTTTCTCAGTGCGGCAGTTAAACTCATGTAGCCTTGTACTCTGTTTTATAAATCTAGACAAGGTTTTAACTACAATTGCGTGCGCCTTTTTAATTGCGCTAGGTCTTGATATTAATGACCTAAGTTTCCGTGAAATATTTGGGGCTATGAAATCTCACCTCGACCAGGCAGGTCCATTTTCATTTCACCTTCGACGCCTAAAACACAAGTTCGCATGACACGCTACCGTTGTTGGCCTGCCTCTTCAAATAAAATGGAGAATACAGTGGTTAATGCGCCCGGTTTTTGAGGTTAAGCAACTTTCGCAAATGCCGGTCATCGGATGGACTCGCAGACCGGGCGCGTTCGTTAACCACTGCGCCATCGAGCTCCTCATTATCTTAGTTCGTTTTTCATTTGCCTGAAATTGGACCTTCTTATGAATTATGAATTCCAGAGAGATTTACTGTTCGAGCTCGATGTGGGTCACGCGTCTATTAGCTCTAGTATCTATGGTTCGCGTTATCCCAAAGGGTTCCGAAATAGTAATTGACATACCGAAGAGTCGCTATACAAGTATAATCATTCGATTGTGTCGAGGAGTCATTTTAATTAAATTAAGTTTTGTTCCAACCTGCTTATTACAAAACAACATTTAACTATGTATTTTAAATTTCACATTACAAAGGAATCAAGGTTAAAAAAAACAAGTAGGTACTGTAAAGACCTGACGGGCCTTTACTTAAATGGGAGTAGCGTAGCAGGTTAGAGACAAACACTTGGAGCGATTAATATTATATTGGTATTCAGAAAAAACATGAATATAATAATTTAAGGAATGTCGCCGCTCCCGCGGTTGATGCTCAAGTTCATCGTCCTTCTTTTCCGCCGCGAGTCGTTTTTAATTCAGAAATTTCGACCTGCAGGCACCAAAAGGAAAGCACACAAAAATAGCAGACATAACGATTTACAAATTTCAAAATACTTATTCAGTTTAGGCTACAAAAATTAGCTCTTTTAAGAAAGTCGCGCCATTCGGTTCGTAATTCTACAGCATGGATGGGCAAACTTCACACGCGTGATAATATTTACTAACAAAATCTATGGCGGGCCAGGCAATTGAATTTTTTGCTGTATTTTTTCTATAAATATTTTTTTTTTGTGAAATAAAAATATTGATATAGAAAATGCATACCATTTTCTGAAACACACACGCACTTGAACTTTTGTTGATGGTCGCGGGCCGGACTTCGGTCATTCACGGGCCGGAGATGGCCCGCGGGCCGTACCTTGAACCGGCAAAAAACTCATTTCTCAGAAAAGAAATGCTCTTGCTGAGTTTCTTCTCTCAAAATAACTCTTGTTCATCATCACCACCAGCTCATATTATGTCCCCACTGCTGGGCCACGAGCCTTCCCTATGGATGGATAGGGAGAACGGGCCATAAACCACCGCGCGGGCCAGTGCGGATTGGTGGTTGTTAACGACTGCTAATGCAGCCGGGACCAACGGCTTTACGTGCCTTCCGAAGCACGGAGGAGCTTGAGATGATACTTTTATGGTCACTCATCAAATGACCGGCCTATGCGAAAAATGCTTAACCACAGCAATTCTAGACCGGGTGCGTTAACCACTACGCCATCGAGCTCTTCAAAGAAGTTTGCGAGAGCTTTTGAGCTCTTGTTGCATAATATTAATAATAATTGTTATGTTAATTATATATATAGGTCCTATGTATGTTTATTTTTCCAGGTTGCTGGCATAGTCCTTGCTCTATGGCTGGCTCATTCAATAAAGACGCACGGGAAGAGCCGGGAGACGGCCTAAGCTGAGTCCTAGAAGTCTGGACACTTACCACACCGTACCCTTATGTGGATGTACAATTGCTCCGTAATTAAGTTTATTTATTAATTATTAACAAAATGTATTTATTTGGTTCTTCATATAAAGGAATTGTCGATCGTCTAAATCTATGTAGTATCTCTATCTATTGTGTATTTACTTAGAGTCTTAAAACGTGTATGTTATATGTTTTAGTTTAACTTAAAATATTTTATTCCAATAGCTACATCACACTTCTAAAGTATTGATAATTCCTAAGAAAAGCGCGTTACCAATATTTGAATCACATAAGTATTTGTTAAAACATCGAAAAAAAATATCTTTGGAATGTTGCAAAGTGTAATTTTATTTAATGTCTTTTAATTAAATTAAATTAAATTATTATTAATTAGGAATTCCTAGCGTATAGAGTTACTGATCGTTATATAGTTGTGTCATAGATATATGCTAGCTAAATTCATCCATTTTATGAAACCGCTTTGCTATCATCGACTCCTGACAAGTTTTAGATAGTAAGTAGGTATATAAATAATTATGCAAAACCTTTGAAGTACCAACTCTTAAATAACTAATCAACGGATAAAATAGTTTTTCTTACAATATAATCAGCTTTAACATTATGTAAGACGCGTAGGTATTGAGAATGAGTTTGGTATATTTTTACTTGTAATAGAAACTACGCGTTTCGTGCTTTTAGATTAGATAACTGTTCAGTGTGTGTCATGAAATGGATGGATGAATTATTATTTAAAACATTATAGTATAAAGATCTATTTTTAATAAGTTTAAGTTTTAATAAACCTCACTAGAATCGCTTAATTTAAAACTCTTAATCTTAATACTAGTAAAAACAATTTAATTTTAATTTATATTTTTTTTAATTGTCTTCTTGCACTGATTCGGATTGGTGCTATCAACTATTGATTTTGTGATTTTTATTAATAGCAAATATTATATTCGTAGCATTTATTAAGGTTATTTTTCACGCTCTCTCTTATAATATAATATTACTTGCTAAGAAAATGATTTAGGTTCAGTTTCACATTTCCTTGGTAAGTGGTACGTTGTATAATCTGAAATTATTTTTCTCTGTCTTAAGACATATGAATATATACGTATAGCAAAGGATCTAAAATACTCTCTTTTAAACTTATCAAGAAATTGTAAAACTGCCTGTAAGCAATATCTTTATTTTGTAAGCGTAGATTTAATGTTTGTTTTACTTATAACATTAGTGTTGTTATTTAAATACTATAATAATCTTTAATTCATAAAATATTTTATTTTATTAGGTACTAAGAAAACAATGCATATTACGTTTTTGTTTAGATTATGTATTTATCTATACTAATATTATAAAGCTGAAGAGTTTGTTTGTTTGTTTGGTTGAACGCGCTAATATCAGAAACTACTGGTTCGAATTGAAATATTATTTTTGTGTTGAATAGTCCATTTATTGAGGAAGGATATAGGCTATATTACGTTACGCTATGACTATTAGAACGCGGATGAAACCGCGGGGCACAGCTAGTTCTTAATAAAAATACCTGATTTTGATCCAAAATGTCACTCGAACCTGAATGGATGAGTAGCTATATAAATAATAAAAATTTTGTTTGTTAATATATGAGGACAACTATTATTTGGAGAGACCTATGTCCAGCTGTGGGCTGAGATAGCTTGATAATGATAATGAATAACTTTTATTATAGTAATTAATTTCAGGATTATTACCATGTTCTTATGTCTTTGAGTACCCGATACATTCCTGTAGGCTTAGCCAAAGTAACATTAAGAAAACGATAGCGAAGTTCGATTGACATAAGCCGCGCTAAATCACGTGGTCAATCTTATGTCAATCACATACATTTTATTGTTTTCAAACTTCGCTATCGTTTTCTTAATGTTACTTTGGTTACCGCCACTGGAATTGCTGTTCGCTCGAACGGTTCGCTTCCAGAGGAGCTTCATTCCACGTACCATCAAACTGTGGAATGAGCTGCCATCCGAGGTTTCCCGTGATCCGTCCCGCGCTATAGGTATATACGTTCGACGACCTTATGCATTATCGGTAGTGCATGTGGCGCGCGAGGGAAAGCTACGACATGGACTCTTAAAAGGGGGGTAAAGAGGTTTTTCTCAGGTCGGCAACACAAAAGTAACATCGCTGATGTTGCTGATGTCCAAGGGCGGCGGTGAGCGCTCACCATCAGGCCTGCTTGTTTGCAGCCTGTCAGTATATAAAAAAAAATTACTTGCGCCATAGTAGTTAATTAATGAACTTTAGTGGCATAGTATAGAAAACCACATATGTTTTGCTGTCAACAAGCTATTTACTACTATCGGTAGTTCCATGGAAAAAATCTCTGGTTGAATGCGTAAAAACATGGTTCCATCTGTGAACCCATACCTAACATAAGTATATAAGGTTATTGTATGAGTTGGCTGGGCTTAACTAAAAAAATATGTATGGATGTGTATGATTTAACCTATTCACTATAGTAAATTAGCAAAATCTTATTGTTAGTAAGATATAAGTATATGCGAATATGAGTTTTGGTAACGGCTTGAAGCCTTTTTGTAATTATATGTTAGTTTAGATTTAGTTTGAAGATAATATTTTAATAGAGCTAAGGAAATTGTTTAGTTTTTTTTACTTGCAACCAAATTTTGCTAGTCATACAGGGCATAAAATTGCGAAAAAATATCTAACTAATTACTTAAGTTGTTTTTATAAGGTTTTAAAAGTTAATGAAACTCCCACCTCATTCAGAAAAAAATAATTAATTGGGTAGGTGACTGTTTTGTCAATATAGAATCATTTTAGCAACTGTCAAAACTTTTATGGGAATGGTAAACTATGACGTCACAATTTTGTTCCGTCATAGAGTGATTATAAAACATATTTTAGGTTAGAATTTCATGCCTAGGTCAGATAAAAAATAGTTTAATGTTTTAAAGAGCTAATACATGATGTCATTTAAACGTTTATTGCTCTGGAATTATTATCATTATTATTTATTTTTAAATTTATTTGGTACACAAACAGAATTCAACGTAACGTGTTAAAATGTTAAAAGATAAGTATCAAGGACAGGTTGTAGTTCCTATGACGTGTGTACACGGCATGATAAATCTTTAACAAGGCAACATAATCTACTCTGAATTTGATACATTATTAATAAAATATGAATGTAGAAATTATTGAAATTTATTGTTGTCGTCACCTTCTCTATTGAATATTGGCATTCCCTGGTTCAATCAGCAACGCGTTAATAGTATCAATTTGTCTTCTGCACACTCTAGCACGAAGAACGAAAAATTACTTTCATTCCAAAATGAAAAAGGCTACGTCGATCCAGTTTAAGTTAGCTATAATTTGTAAGGAATCAGAGCAGTGCAAAAATTTTTAAAGCAACTTGCCAGGTAAAGGTGTCACATTTTTCCTATATTTCTAAAGTAAAAAAACTTAAACATCACAATGAAGCTCTTGACGTGTTGTTGTTGGTACCCATGAGTTAAAGTATTAAAATAAGTATTATATCATAATTGTTTAAAGTTATTTTTTGATTGAAAATCATAAATAAAAAATAATTTCAAATATTAATTAAAAGATCTTCTAGTTGTTAAGTCTGGATGTTGAATAGATTTTCTTAATAAATTATCTGTGTTCCAACAAAGTATTTTATTCCACAATCTATATGAACGTTTCTTAAAGGAAAAATGTTGTGAATATTATTTACCCGCGGCGGTTATAAAGGGTTATTTTATTTATATAACGTTTTATAATCAAAATTATTGCTGCGGATATCTAACGTCTAGTCGTCAATATTTTTTATGCCCGCGCAATTTTTTAAATTTTTTAATTTTTGTACTGGGTTTCTCTACGGGATTGAATCCGAAATGAGGAGATCCGTAGAAAAACAAATCTCATCGACATAGTCCGAAGAGTAGGTAGCTAAGGTCAAGTGGCAGTGGGCAGGGCACATCGCTCGCAATGCTGATGACCATCATCATCATTATCATCATCAGCTCATTTTATGGCCCCACTGATGGGGCACGAGCCTTCCCTATGGATGGATAAGGAGAACGCGCCATAAACCACCACGCGGGCCCAGTGCAGATTGGTGGTTGTTAACGACTGCTAATGCAGCCGGGACCAACGGCTTTACGTGCCTTCCGAAGCACGGAAGAGACCGAGCGCGTTAACCACTGCGCCATCGAGCTCCTCTGATGGACTGATGGCTGCTGGGGGGGAACAGTTCTCGAGTGGCGACCGCGCACCGGATGACGCATTGTGGCAGAACTCCAATAAAGGCGGACCGCAGCAGTGGGCAGCACAAAAGATTTGATCGAAAAGTCCCGCAGTGGACGTCTTTTGGCTGACATGATGATAGTGGTGATGACGTATTCTAAACAGCGACCGGCTATCACGGCATTCGCGATGTGATTTTATTTTATTTATAGGACAATTTTTAGATAATACGCGGGTGGCGCTAGTGGGCACTTAAAAAATTAAAACACTGTGAATTCCTAGTTGAGAAGTATAATAAAAAACCAGCAGTTTTGAGCAATTTTATTACTAAATTCTACTTGCACACATCTTTTAAAAGTAACTCAACGTCATGCGTACTATCGTAAGTATTATGAACAGTTGTCGACAAAAATTAAACTATTATTTGTGAGAATAAATAATTACAGTCTAGAGATATGAAATATGATAAAAATGTAGTCAAACGTGTTTTCGCAGTAAATATAATAATGTAAAAGTTCTAAGTGAAACATATTGTTATACTAATGCTAGATAAGAAAAATCTTAATTATAATTGAATAAATTAGAATCTATGAATATTGACAAAGCTCTCTTAAAATCTAAATACACAGAGTACTAAATACACGTATAAAATGTTCTTAAAACGAATATGCAACCAAATTCACATCAGTAATTTTATTATAAAAAAGATATACCAGGTAATATACGGGATATAGTGTACTAAAGACTTTTAGTAAATATATTAAAACTTATGCAACCTTTCAAAATAATTCGAAAAAAACGCGTTAGATCGTTAAGTTTCATTCATTGCCATCGCAAACGCTTCTTCTTTCTCAACCGTTACCACCCAATGTTAAGTGTAGGTCTCTTCTAGTTCTAGCAAACAATAGCAATAATGAAAAAAAAACTTGATAATGTAACCTAAAATTCTTTGTTTCAGTTAAAACTAATTGAATATTTAATTAACTTACTACTGTATACCTACGAAGAAGATATTAAAGTGTATGCAACAAGTCATCTAATTAAAACTCGACACGACAGGAACACTATTGAAAAGAATAAGTTAGTAAATTAAGGTAAAAAAATATTAAACAATTAATTAAAAATCACGTGTTAAAAATGATTGTTTTAAACAAATTAAACACAGCAAATACAACTTTGGTCCCATGTGGCCAAAAATAGCCTCAGCTGTTTAAAACTACTCGATACTACGATTTTATCACAGTACAGCTACGATACGTAATTACATCGAATTATACATTTAAATGACACTCGAAAAATAACATTACAAAATTATAATTTGTGATTTTAAATGTGTAAAAACATTTGCAACTCCACACGACAATTTGGCCATAGACAAATTGTAAAATAGTCATAATTTCTTTATTATTAAAAAATATATGTAAATCATACGTTGGTATTGTATTGTTTTTCCTAGTTTTCAGACTAAGTCCCAAAGTCCTAGGTAATATAGAGCATCAATAGTTAAAGCCGAAGCCACATTATAATTTTATTCAGAAGTCCAAAACAGTCATTTAATGACTTCCAAATCGTTTTTAGAAAACTTTTCTTTAATTATTCCTTTTCGCGTTAATTTATAATTTCCATAAAAATCTGCAACTATAAAACAATTTTACAATTTGCCTTTTCTACCATGGATAAACATTCACCATTGCACTTATTGGCTGATTTATAATTCTACGATAAAACTTAGCCGTTAAACTTTAACTTTTTCTTTTATTAATTAAAATTTCATTCTAGGGCTGTACATTTTTAAACACCCAAACTGTCTCCTCCAAAAGCCTAGAGTTCTCTTCTCCAAAAATCCTAGAGTTCTCTCCTCCAAAAATCTATAAAGTTTTCGTTAAGACGTTTTTGAACATTTATACAATAATTCTGTTAAGTTTTACCTAAGGATTGAAATCGGCCCTAGTTATCGTAAATTCGTGGACATAATACTTTATTTTAATAATAGGCAACATTTAGTGAAGAAGATAAAAAACTTCGTTTCAGTATTATTAACTTTCAAAGTGTGCTTGCAGGTTCTGCTGAAGCTTTCGACGCTCTACTCGTATGGTGCGTGCCATCCAGAGAGACAGGACAATGCAGAGTATCTGAAAGAATTAAAAACATAATAAAATAAAACATTTTAATACTAAATTTAAAATATGTTGATAAGTTCGCAGTGAACGCTTTATTTGCTTGTTCATTCATTATCCGGTTTTTGAACTCAATGAATTAAATAGGTATAAAAGTAAAAATATAATTATTTATCATTTCAAATGTTACAGCTCAAGCTATCGTAAATAAAATATAAGCTCATACAATATTTTATTTATTACTTAAATTGTTGTTAGGTTGTAATTCCTTTAAAGCCCAAATACTAAACTCTTTTTGGAGCGACAACAGTTAATAACTTAAGTAGGTACGTTTTACATCGAACACATACCTCAATTAAAGCAAAAATAACTCCAGTAGTGATGAAGATGTTGCCTTTATGAGCCTTCTTCCTGCGTAGGGCCTCATCGCAACCGATTTCGTAGTAGGTCTTGTTGGCGAGGCAAGTTGCGTGGATCTGCCGTCTGGCGCCACCGTCGCGGAGAGATTGTGCGCGCGCGCAGCACGAGGGGGGAATCTCATGGTGCAGGATGGAGTAGTCTTGGGGGCCGTCGACGCCGCAGCACTCGTTCTGGGTTTGAAAACGAAAAAATTACCGAGATTATAAGGCCAAAAAATTATTTCATCAAAATCGCATGTACACAGAGGTGTACCTTTTTGCTCCACCAAGACTAGACGGAGAGAATAAGTCCTAAAAAAATCTTATGTACACATGTAAAATTTTCAAACTATCTCTGTTTTTTAATTTTACAAATAATACTTACCTCAGCTTGTAAATGATCCCAAAACGCTTGATGACTGGAGAACAGCTCATCTTCAATGGTAACATTTTTGAAGAATTGTGTGCGGAGTTCACTGCTGCCGCCCACCCAAGCGCTTAGTACTGCCCCTCCTACGCCCACCACTACTTCTACCGACACCAGGAAGATGAAGAAGCAGGCGTGCTGGAAGAAAACACTCTTTTAAAAGGGTAACGAGACCAAAGACGAAAGGTTTGAAGGTTAATTAAACAGATGTATCTGCAAACAACAAGCAAAAACACAAATGTTGAAAACATTTCCACGAGCAGGATTTGAACCCGCACCCTTCTGACATACCGGGTCAGGTGCTCTCCCAATTGAGCTATCGTGGTTCTAACCAGCCTGCCGAAATTATTCAACTCTATTTACTTTTTACTTTGCAAGCCAAAGGCGCCCATTCAATGTCAACAACTACCGTCATTAACATCCGATCATAATATTTGAATATTGAATGGGCGCATTTATGTTTTTGTAATTTGTTCGCAATAAAATTTGCGTTAAAAATTATATAAACAAAAAGCATTAATTTACTTTTTAATTTTTTACTACTTTCTTACTACTTGACAGAGTATAGAATAGAGCAAGCACTTCGCACTGCGTTACCAGATTGTCAAAACGTTCCAAATTTATAACAATAATTTACAATTACCTACGTTAAGTTGAGCCATTCTCATTTATACAAGCTACGCCCAGGATTGTAGAAACGTTGCTACGTCACCTTTGTTAACCTTGTAAAGGCAAAATACGGCCAAAAGCTATGCAAAATAATTTAATAGATACCTTCTCCAATATCGCTGACAGTATCTATTGGTAACCTTGATATTCTTTACATTAAACGCTGATGTCTTACCAGGTTTCCCACATAGGGCTTTCTTGGAAACGATCTCAAGCTCTCAAATCTCAGCTAATATTCTGTAAAAATCTGACGTACCATCACGTGTAACAGTATCTTCGTGGTTCTAGACCACATAGGCATGCAAAGTATCCCGACGCTGATGCAGGTGAGCACTGCTGTGACTAGCAGGCACAGGGTTAGTAGGAACTACAGTACCCTACGCAACAGCGGCGACTCCTCGGTTAAGTAGTCATGTATCTACAACAGATGACTCACCACGTATAGTATCCTGACGTTCTCTCGCAAGGCACCGATGCAGCCGAGTATGGCTGTCACCAGCAGACACAGCCCCAGGGTCAGCAGGAAGGACAGCACCCCGCGTGACAGAGCTGACTGCTCCGGCCGCGACTTGCGCTCGCGCATGTTCATCGCGCACACCGCCATCAGGATCAGGCCGAAGAGCTAATTTTTAAATAATGGTTGGGTATTAGTTTATTGAATTGACTGGCACTACTACATACATTAATAAAAGTGCATCATTATATTTTGTATAATAATAAGTATTTCTATCTGTCTAGGTATCCTAGCCGCTTTCGGCTACAGCGACCGTTTTAATGGGCTGCCGTCATGGAGGTTCTGTTGATCTGGCATTCGGGGGGTTCACAAGTGACAAATAAGAGTAAGTATTTACTGCTTTAGTAAAAGTAACTAAAATCCTTACACAAAATCCGGTCAAAGTGTGAGTCAGACTCGCACATTAAACGTTTCCATAAACAAGTGTAATCATCATCGTCTCAGCCAAAAGACGTCTCCTGCTGGACAAAGGCCTCCCCCAAGGATCGAGTATAATAATCATTAAAAATATTATCGTTTTGGTTAAGGTTTTAAGATTTTTAAAGAATGAGTCGAAAAGTAATTGAAAACAAATCACACCACTACTTTCAGGGGATTATTCATTAAAAATATACATTTAATTGGGGCTGTAGACATGTCCAGAGCTTAATAGACTTTGATTTAAGTGAATGTGTGCTACAAAGATGTACAGACAAACAAATATAACGAAAGTATATAAGAGTTCCTATATATTTGCTCCGGAATCCATAAAAGAAAAGCTGGTCTGAACATAGTTAACTTGGTAAACCACTTCAAAGACTCGCATAACATACGAGTACAAACACATAATAATAAAGAAATAAAGCTCACTGAAAGAAAGGGCTTTCAAGTACAAAGAGTTGCGTACTATATCGATCACGACAACACATATCTACAAACATATATAAAATTACTCACGATGCATATTATATTAAACAGTGTGAGGAAAAACTTCATGCAGCGGATACTCCTAGGCTTCATGCTTGGTCACAAATTGTTCTATGTTTAAAATTGAATTGTCCAATCCGCAGGTCCGGTTGGTGGCAGTGGTTCGTCGGAAATGATGGCTTATGGGCCTGTATCGATCATTGCATTTGACGAGCCAATGGTGTTATTAACAAAGAGGGCTAGGGGTGAGGAGAAGCGGAAAGCGGGTTAGAAACACTTGTGTTTAGTACTGTAAAGACAAGTTCTTGTATTACGAGTATACTCGATTCTTATGAGACTCAAGTTTGAGATTAAAATTGTTTAAAGTTCTGATTAACTCTTATTTAACAAGAGTTTTGCTGTTTCTCTCAAAACCAACATCATCTTGCTACAAGACGCTGGTTACTTTTTTATATATGTAATATTTTGTTAAAATCACCTTTTTTCTTAAGTCTAACAATAACTCTACCTGAAAAAGGACGACTTACCTCAGGAGGGATTCAATTCAATCCACGACCTTTCACAATCCCATGTTTTTATTTTATTTATTTGTTCGCCAGTTTCGCATTACATAATAATGAACATTGTTTTCTACATTCTTAGTCTAATATTTACAATAATAGTTACAACACACTACACATTAATGTGACATGACACATAACACTACTTATTTTTATTTAGCTAATTATTAAGCTAATATTAGGTGGTAAACTTAGGTGCTACTAAGCTGGTAGCTTCGTCGTCTGTTTCAATCTAACTAGCTCATTTTATGATGTCACTGTCACAATATCGGGCCACGCACGAGCCTTCGCTATGGATGGATAGAAAGTACGGGCCATAAACAACCACGCGGACCCAGTGCAGTGCGGTGGTTGTTAACGACTGCTAATGCCACCAAGACCAACGGCTTTACGCGTCTTCCGAAGGAGGAGCAGCTCGAGGTTAACCATTGTTTGTTGTTCCAACTAAGAAGAGCTGGCCACTGAAACTTAAAAAACATTTTCTTTTGTGTCTCCATAAACAAAAATTGTCGATGTAAGCTTTTGCTGAACTTTCTCCGCTGTCGCTCTTCAACGTGCCCGCTGTATTTGGAGCGTGGGAACACATATGTCCGTTTCCCCACACTTCAGGGTCTGACTTCGGCGTCTTTGTTCCACAGTCCAATTATAACTACGGTCGATATGAGTCCTATTACTTACCAATAATGTCTTTTATTACTTTGATGCATCAGAATCTATCTATTTATTGATGGGTATTGGCTTCATCGCCATGATTGCCAAATTCTTGTTCATCATCATCATCATCATCAGCATCACTATCAGCCTATATCAGTCCAAAGCTGGACATAAGTTTAATTCTGAGTGTCTTTAAAAAACCCGGGTTTAGCATACCAACCTACAACCTATTCTTTGAAAAATTCTAAGACACACTTAACCCAAACTGGGAATTGAATCCAGGATCTCCGGATATCGTGTCGAGCGGTTTGCCAATCAGTTACTGAGGCGTTTTATAGTATCGATCGTGTATTGCAAATTGGAACACAAAATGTATGTCACATTAAATATTTGACCTAGTTAGTGCTTCTTTTTTTATTTATAAGTTCAGAAGGGTTTTCTTGATGATTGAATTGCAAATAAATAATGGAGGGTTGAATATCAGGCACAGGAACATAATATCTAACTAATTATAAGGATGTTTTTGTTTTGTTTATATAATTTTTAACGCAAATTTTGTTGACGACCTCCTTGGTCGAGTGGCTTGTATGGCATCTCTGAGGTCCCAGGTTCAATCCCTGGTCGGGTCAATTTAAAAATTATTGTTTTTCTAAATTGTCTCGGGTCTGGGTGTTTTCTATGAATAATAAGTATGTATTTATGTATTTTAAGTATGTTTATCCGTTGTCTAGTAACCATTTTAACGAGTTTCATAACGAAGCTTTTCTTGGGCTAGATAATTGGTGAGAGTGTAGGAAAGTTTATTTATTTTATTTAAGTATTAATGAACTGTGACTGTCCCACTGCTGGACAAAGGCCTCCATCATTGAAATCAAGTCATCTTTACAAGTCATTATGGGTAATAGCTATTAACCATTTGCGGGTTGGCGATCACAAACCCGGGCTAAGAATCAAAAAAGTTCGAAATACTTGGCTCAACCTGGGAATTGAACCCGGGACCTTCGGTTATCAGGCCGAACGCGTTGCCAGTCGGCCACCGAGGCGTTATCAAGAAAATTATATTTTTTCTTACAAACTGCAGAGGTTTGTACATTGTGTGACGTAAGTAACTAGTTTGCCATCAAAGCAAAATTTTACTCGTTTGTCACTCGTTCACCGAGAACTTTTCTTAGTTCGTGCTAATAATGAAGAAGAATGGAAATAATTACTTGTTCTTCTACCTAAAAGCACCTTATGGTTAGGACAATGAATTAGAACGCTTTAAAGTTCATATTATAAACTCTCAACCACTATTTTATAATTCCATCTTCATATACACAGTAAGTTGACGTGTCAATATGCCGTTATATACAAATGTGCATTATTAATAGCAAAGTCGCGTTTATTTATGTATCAACACGCAATCGTCGTACGAAGACGTATAAAATTACCTGCCCCACCACCACTGGTACTTCGACTTCATTAGTTTATTTATTTAAACAAGCAGTGTGTTTCATTTGCGATTCGATCACGTTAAAGAAAACGAAAATCTGTATGTGGCATAATCTCTCGTTTTCGTCAAGGAGGCGCTGATTCAATATCATATAATTTTTTGTTTTCGTTAATGTGATAGAATGGCAAATGAGACTCGTACTAGCCACTCATACTAGAAGTAGCAGAATTATGTCCAGAATATAACTATCGATGGCGACGGGCCTTATAATTACATACAGTCACGTTTGTCTCCCATCATCATCATCATCATCAGCTCATTTTATGTCCCCACTGCTGGGGGATGAGCCTTTTTTTTATACTTAGCTCGGCAAATGACTCCATCCCACCTGATGTTAAGTGGAAATGGAGTCCAGACGCGAAGACAACTGGTGCAGCGTGGAAACAAACGAAGCATCAGTCAACTTCACTCTGCCGGCCCACAAGGTGCTTCTTCACGCCTCTCTTGAAGAACCCCATATCATAGGAAGGAGGGAAAACGTGGGCTGGTAGACTATTCCATCTTTTGGAGGTGCGACAAAGAAACGAGTCTCCAAAGTTCTTTGTGCGCGATGGGATATTTGAGACAGTGAAGCGGTGACTCCGAAGAGCAGCACGTGTAGTCCTATGAAGAAAGGGAGAAGGTGGGATGAGGTCAAAGAGCTCTTCAGAGCAGTCGCCATGGTATAAGCGGTAAAACACGCTGAGTGACGCAACATCTCTTCGCAATTACAGAGATTCAAGAGTATTTGCCACTTCTGCATTGCCGATAATGCGTTCAGCGCGACGCTGCAATCTGTCCAAGGCATCGAGAAGGTAAAAAAAAAACAAATGTTGAAAAAATTTCCACGAGCAGGATTTGAACCCGCACCCTTCTGACATACCGGGTCAGGTGCTCTTCCAATTGAGCTATCGTGGTTCTAACCAGCCCGCCAAAATTATTCAACACTATTTACTTTTTACTTTGAAAGCCAAAGGCGCCCATTCAATGTCAACAACTACCGTCATTAACATCTGATCATAATATTTTTACAAATACTAAAGATCAGTTAAGAATTAGGCAAGCTATTTATAAAATGTTTATATAATTTTAACGCAAATTTTGTTGCGAACAAATTACAAAAACACAAATGTTGAAAAACCTGAAAGCTGAAATTCCTTCATCCACATTTAATTTCATTGCTAATTTAATTTATTAGGAAAAGCATACAACTACATTATAAAATGATACAACTAAATAAAGTCATAATCAGACAGATCCGTCTTGGACGGTCTTTATAGTAGCATTGTTAATACTATGGCCAGGGCGGCGGCACAGACTCGGCAGTGTGTAAGCGACAGGCGTAGAAAAGGTAAACCACTGTGCGGTTGGAATAAACATGTACAGACTTCGCACAGGAACGCCAGGCTTAAATTTAAAATCTGGGTGTTAAACAATAGACCCACTGCAGGCAAAATATATGATGACATGTATGAGTCTCGTAAGGCTTTTAAGAACCGCCTAAAGTGGTGTCGTAAAAATCAAGACCAACTGGTGATGGATAAAATAGCTGAACAGCGAGATGCTAAGGATTTTAAAACTTTTTGGAAATCCACTGGTAAACTGAATATTAAGCCTGGCCTTCCTGTGAGCGTGGATGGCAGGAATGATCCGGAGGATATTGCTCAGCTTTTTGCGGATCGTTATAGAGTTCGCTCCCCTCTCGGGCCACTGCCTGATATAGCCCGTACTGGGTCCGGTCCATGCGATAAGCCTCTATTACACATAACTGCTAAGCAGGTCAGAGCTATTATTGATTCCATGACGAGAGGCAAGTCGCCTGGACACGACGGACTGAGTATTGAGCATTTGAAGTATGCGGGGGTCCACTTGCCGAGGCTTCTGTCCATGTTTTTCACAATGTGTCTTAGTCACTCTTACTTACCTCATAACCTAATGAAAACGAAAGTTGTACCGATTGTGAAGAACAGGACAGGGGATATCTCGGATGGTGGAAACTACCGCCCGATCTCACTTGCCACTACAATAGCAAAAGTGTTGGACAGTGTGCTCGAGTCTATCTTACAAAAATATTTAAATCTACATGATGCTCAGTTTGGGTTTCGGCCCAAACTATCAACTGAAAGCGCAATTCTGGGTCTCAAGCACACTGTCCAGTACTACACCAGTCGTAAGACGCCGGTGTACGCCTGTTTCCTTGATCTCTCTAAGGCATTTGACCTTGTATCTTATGAGGTGCTTTGGGAGAAGTTGAGGGACAGGGGTGTACCGGCGGCAGTGCTGAAGATATTTCAGTATTGGTACGGGAACCAAACCAACTTTATAAAATGGTCTCATGCTTTGTCTGATCCGTATAGGTTGGAGTGCGGGGTGCGACAGGGGGGGGTCAGTTCGCCCTCTCTCTTCAACCTGTATATAAATGATCTCATAGCCGAGCTCAGCAGCATGCGTGTTGGATGCAGCGTGGATGGTGTTAGTATTAATAACATCAGCTACGCTGATGACATGGTGCTGCTGGGCCCGACTGCGGAATCAATACAAAAAATGTTGGGAGTCTATGCTAGGTATGCTGCTTCCCACGGCCTTATCTATAATGTTAAAAAGTGTGCATTCATTGTTTTTAAGGCCGCAGGTAGAGGAGTGGAGAGTGTGCCCGAGATAACCCTAAACGGTGTTACTATTGACAGGGTCTTCAGTTTCAAATATCTCGGGCACATTGTTACTGACGACCTTAAAAATAATGTAGATATTGAGAGGGAGCGTAGGGCTCTAGCGGTCAGAGGCAACATGCTGATCCGTAGATTCTCCCGCTGTAGTGAAGAAGCGAAAATCACGCTCTTCAAAGCGTATTGTCAGTGTTTCTACACGGGGAATCTATGGGTAAGTTATGCTAAAAAGCCGCTAGACGCCCTACGGGTTCAATACAATAATATCTTCAGGATGATGTTGGGACTGCCCCGTTTCTGCAGTGCGTCGGGAATGTTTGCTGAATATAAAACAGATGGTTTTGGCGCAATCATCCGCAAAAAAACAGCATCCCTTATTCGCAGAATTAGGGACAGTCCGAACGCCATCCTGAATACTATTGCTGATAGGCGGGATTCACCAATGTGGAAAAGCTTTGTGCGGAGAGTGATATACCACCCCACCCCAACTAATTTTAATCAATAAATCCAAATTAATAATTTAATGTTAACACCTAGTTTTTATAAGTTTGTATACTAACACCATGATTGTACACTAACATAGTTTATAAGAATATTATGTATACTAACACTTTTATATGGATCTCGGTCTGAAATAAATTATTTTTATTTTTTATTTTTATTTTTATTTTATAATAATAAAGCAGTCTACAACGCTATCCACAAGTTACATAATTGTTTATGCTATTACTAGGGGCACCTACAGCATACATCTTTATGAGGAACCCTAAATAAAATGTGCAACTTTGCTTCAATCTATTTGAAACAGGAGAAGGAAAAAATAGAATTCCCTTTTAATCACTTGTCATTATACAGGATTCGAGTTGAGTGCACTTCAGCTTGATGGGTGGCATGTAGATCTGCACGATGTTTCTAATGTTGGTGGCGACCCACATCGCCAGCAGCATTGCAGCACCCTACAACACATGGAAGTTAGGTCATGTCGGAATTGGGCATTCCACCGTATTTTTTAAAGAGATTTTGTTTATTGCCACTGGGCAGATTCAGCTTCAACAGGCTTTTTTGGGGGCGGCGAGAAACTTAAAGGGTTCCTCAAGCCGTGTGAAACGAAGCACCGTCGTAGGTTTTCTAGAGGGAACGGCATCACGTACTAGTGCGTGTCCCCGTGCCCTACTAGAGTCTCCGAGGGGTTCGGTTCGGATCGGGCCCCGAACATCCCGAGGGCACCTCTAAAGGCTCGGAGCTCGGCTCGGGTTGACCGGATCGTGTTGATGGGGAGAAGTGCCCACTGTCTGTACCTGGTATAGAGCGCGTGTGAACCGGCTCGTCGTACCCTTGTTCTACGAGTACGGTGTCTTGGGCCTAAACTAGTGTGCATGTTTAGTGTATTCTGTAAATGTGTAGTGGTACCTCTCTACTTTGGAAGGCACGTAAAGCCGTTTTTTATTTATTACGCTCAATATTTTAGTAACAGCAGAGTTAGTTGTATGATGTGCTTGTGTATGTCCGTAATAGCGAATGCAGCCTTCAAGTCGGAGGCTCTATCAAGTGACCCATTTCATTCAGGTCACTGTGATCAATAATGACATTTACTGCGATGCGAGCATTGATAAATAAGTTACTAAGTAAAAGTACATTAGTATATATATAGGTAAATTTACTCATACCATGTTTTGAAGTTTATTTTCTTTAAAAGGTTTACAATACTCTTTGAAGCAAGACATAGGGTTGAAAAAATTCCTCGAGCGAGATTCGAACCCGCACACACATGACATGACATGCCATACAATTACTCGTAGATGCATTATGCAATACTCTGCCAATCCGTAGAACTAATGAATATATCCCCCGCTGGTAATCGAACCTTAGACATGGGTCTAAAAGTCAGGTAGTCTAACCACTTGACTTCAGAGGTGGTTAAATAATCAAACTGTTGCAGCGGTAGTCTTATATATCGCGTTGCTAGATCGTAAGTATAATGTTTAAAAGCTAAAATATGTATGGAATAGGTAACACTGAGATTTGCATGATCGTGGATAAGTGGAAGGAACTAGACGTTGATCTTGTTGTTTACCTCTACCCAGAAGCAGAAGATGACAGAACCAAGGAACCACTGGGCGTCAGAGCGAAGCAAGTAAACGATCTTGTCTTCACAGCCATCGGAAAAGTAGCTCGCTGATCTGAACGAATAGCATTAGGTTATTTTACATTTCAAAATAAAGTATTTAAAACTATTTTTAGTAAGATGTAAAGGGGGACTGATGGGGTTTAATTTAGGACACGTTTAGATCACAATGCTCTCTCTCTCAGAAAAACTACTATCGACAAGTAGCATGGACATGAAACCGTTCGGTTTTCATTTGTTTATGTATTATTATTATTGTTCTTGTGAAACAGACAGGCAGTTGAGGCAACTGTAGTCTGTCTCTAGTGTTTTAAATGTTTATCGATCTATCTTTATTTATATCATTTGTCTTTATTTTAAATGTTTATCGAGCCTGTTATTAGTTAATGATTTACTCCTGCTGATACCACTTTTTTAGGAAAGCAGTTCCAGGCTTTTACTCTGCTGCCAAGAAAGTGTTATATGGGATGTTATGTATTATTATTTACCTATTTTAAACATTAAAATATACAATCATAGCAAACCAAAACCACTGAGGTTGGGGGTTAGGGGTGGTTCTCTCTCCGTAAAAAAGTTATTATAATTAATGGAATCAGGCGTTATTTTGCGGAAATTCATAGTACAAAAAAAAATTAATTTAAATAATATGTAGTGTTAATTCCGCATACTCAGTTAGCGGAATTAACACTACATATTATTTAAATTATTTTTTTTTTTTTGAAAAAAGTTATTATAATCTTTTGTTTGTTTTTACGCGTTTGAATATTGTGTGACAGGTATTTCGTTTTGATGTCTTTATTAAAGTACTGCCCCCCGACCGCCTAACCGATCGCTTTGACTACGCGTATAGTTTATGACGTCGTCTTGCCACGTTGCACCGCCTATGAAAGCAATATCAAAAGCTAAAGGCTATAGCTTTCGATATTGCTTTCATAGGCGGCATGAAACGACAAGATGACGTCATAAACCACACACGAAGTCAAAGCAATCGGTTAGGCGGTCGAGCCCCTGTTCTTGTGATGATATCATCATATAGTGATGCAGTATTTGACAGAAGATGTCTCTAAGATGTATGAGGAACATTTGTTTGCTTTTTAATCACAATTAAAATATCAGATTCGAGTACTCTATGCAATTCTTGTAAAGTTGTTGTTGCGCAAAGGTGGTTCTAGCGCGGAAGGCGCGCGAGCAACAGGACACGCTGATGGGCTGCTGGATGGCCGGGTAGTCCTCAGGTCCGTTCAGGCCGCAGCACCCGTACTGGCGACACAGAAAGTATAACAATCAATGCTAGTTACCACTTCTATGGTAAAATGGTCCTCTCTCACAGAGTCTTGGCATTAGTCCTAGAGGTGCAAGGTTGGATTCCTAGCGGAGTTAGTGTTAGCTGAACGTTTAAGCTTAAGGTCTGATGGATGGCAACGGGTAGTTGCGAGGAGATCACCTGCCTCAGTCTTAGAAGTCCAGGATTTGATGATAGCGTGGTACATTACATATTTGTGCCCGGTTTGATTGGTCGAAGGACTTGCTTTAAAGTCTGCTCGTTAAAACATTGTCTTACCAAAAAAACCCGATAGATAACTAGATCTTCAGTGATTGTGGCTTTGATCAGTAATGGGTTGTGGGTTTCGGGTGGAGTACACTTCTATCTTCGCACTTGAAGATAAGGATAAAGCCTAGCGCTTTGTGGCCAAGAGTTATTAGAAAATTTTAAATGTAATTTCACTTTTTAATTCAGCGATATGGTTCATTCAATGCATTAACTCTTCTTTAATAGATTCTGTCTTCCCCATACTGACCCGTTTTAAATGCTTCAACTGCATCAAAACGTGAGGACTTCTTAAAAATGAGCTTCAAAGACCATCTTTCTAAATACCTTGATCTGCAACTCATCCCACATGAGGGTATGTGAGCTGCGGTTCTCTTCAGTGACATTGCGGAAGAAGTCTGCTCTGAGCCGCTCGGTGACCCCCAACTGCAGGCCATGTCTCTGGAGGGCCACGAAGATCAATATCATCATCTGTATCAGTATCAGGATCGCGAGGAGGCCAATGTACTGCAAACAAAAACAACTGCCGGTTAAATTATTCATATTAAAAATTAAACTAATTTGTACAAAGGCGTTCATAGTTGGATGTGTGGAATGCGTCATGTGCTCATCTTGAAAGCCATGTTCTGAATCAGTATATTTATTCATAAATTCATAAATATGTTACACAGAGTTATGAGATGACGAATCTTGTGGTAATACTTGTAATGTATTCTTGTTAGGAATAACCAAAGGTCCTTGGGGCGATGGTTTATTTTTAACATGTTTCTAACTAGTCAACTAATAAATCAACTAATTTGACCAATTATCATTATTTATCAATTGTTAAGATCTGTAAGGCGATTCTGTAAGCTTGATATTTTTGATTCTACCGTTTATTCTGTCAACTAGCATTCATCATATTGTTGATAGTCCCTTTTCTACATAATTAATATTTACAGGTGGCACTGCAACCAATATTCTTCTATTTTTAGTAAAGGTCATGGCATCTTGATAGATAAACTTAAAATTAATTCATTATGGGCCGCGAAGTTCGTTTCGAAGGAAGAGCATACATTAAAGTCAAATCAAATAATTTATTCAACATATTAAGCCTTCACAGGCACATAATGACATCAACCCTCTTACCGTGTAAAGAGTCATCAAGTTTTGCTTCCAAGCTCCAACCACGCCTACAATAGCGATGGCGATGAGTAGCAGACTGCCGCAGATGATGATGACGTCACCAGCGACGGTCCCGGACACCTGCTCCTCGCCGTAGTGGTCCAGGATACGGATGTCTACCACCGCGAATCCAAGGATGCAGTACGCGAGGAACTGAAACGATTCACGTGTCTATTTTCTGATCGTTTGTTGTAGAGATGTTTTTCCATGAACACTCATAATAATGTCTTTCAAATTATGATTTTAGATTTGGTCCAAACTACCCATAAAGACTTTCTGCTAGTACAAAAATAAGGGTGTATATAATTGATGGTAAAGTCAAGGCTGAATACCAAGACTACTCATTATTATGCTTACTGGCTATTAATAATGTGTATTATATAAAGTTTCCAATACTTACAAAGCACACACCGTTGACCAACAAAAACAACCCTTTAGCCAACCCATGATGACATGCTTTGATGTAAGTCGTCATACTTTCCTACAGTTGTTTCTCAGAGAAAATCACAAGTTCGGACAGTTCACGACGAGAATCCCCGAACGACTGTGGCACCCTGCTAGTGGTGCTGGGAAATGTCAAATGCACAACTCATAAATGATGCATCAAGGTGAGGTAATACGTGGCCGTTGCAAGTTTGATACCTTCGGACTTCGTTCAAAGGGTTGTAATAAAGTCATCAATATTTTACTTTTTAAGGATAGGTAAGAGCCATATTAATTGTGACAATAGGTACCTACATTAATAGGGTAAATAATATAGTCATCCACTAATAATTAATTAGGTAACTAATTAAAATGAATTACATTATAGAGTTGAACGTGTTCTAAAACAATGCCTTTAAAGTTCAAGTGATGCATAGTCATATTGCCAGGTAGACACTTTGCTGCTTAGTCAATATAAGTTTTAGGCCAAATTTCAGGTAGACGTTTTCAATTTTCATCATCATCATCATCATAAACGAAGAAAAGTTCCCTATAAAATTTTTTTATAGGGAATTCAGCGTAAGGTCGTAAAAATTGTTCCAACTCTATATTTTATTTCTGTTCTTCTTTTCGAGTGTCTTTATTATCATCAGAGTAAGTTTTAAAGGGGATCAATGGCGCAGCGAGAAACTCGATGGCACAATGGTTAACGCGCCCGTTCTGAGATTGCTGAGGTTAAGCTACTTTAGCAAAGTCCAGTCATCGGATGGGTGACTAAAAATGTATCGTCTTGAACTCCTCCGTGCTTTTGTATGGCACGTAAAACCGTTGGTCCCGGCTGCATTAACAGTCGTTAACAACCACCAATCCGCACTGAGACCGCGTGGTGGTTTATGGCCCGTTCTCCCTATCCATCCATAGGGAAGGTTTGCCCCGGCAGTGGGGACATAAAATGAATTGGTAATGATGACTTATTGATGAACTGTGCTTCGAAAGACACGTTAAGGCTAAGCGTATGCTGAGACGCAGGTGACGCAGCACAGCACAGTGCAGATTTTGCGGGGCAGGGCAGGCAGTTGGGGCAGACATAGGCCGCGAACTCATGCTGCGATGCAAGTAACTGACACTGCACGGACTCATGAGCAGTCAATGTCAATGTCAGAGTCTGATAATGTGAGTTGTTGCTACTTTACAGTTTTCCAAGCATAGAAAAACTAAAGTGATTATTTGAAAAAACGTTCTATTAATGGATAATTTGTACTATCGAGAGATATAATAAAATGGTAAAAAAACATGTGACGACACGCACGCGTCGCGCAGAAATCTGTGCCGTCACTGCAACGAGGCGCAGGGCAGGGTCTCAGAATAATAACTAAAGCTATAGAAACCGGACTAAAATAGCAAAGGTGTCACCAAATTTGTGACGTCATATTTGAGGTAATGTCGTGAGTGACTTTATAAAGAACGCAAGATTTTTTTGATCACCGATTATCTGATGACCGTTTGACATAACAATACAAAAAATAAAAACTAAGTGTCAACCATTTGTTACACTCCAACCTCCTTTTCTAGCCATAAGATAGAACGGAACTAAACATAGTTGCACGATTTTTATTTTAGCCATCCTTCTATAGCTTTAGTTATTGTTCTGAGGGCAGGGCAGACACATACACATGTCTGCGTCGCACGTGCCTGCGCCGCGCCGCAGCGTACGCACCTCTCGGCACGACCATGCATTACAAAATCTGCTCTGCTCTGAGCTGCACGGAGCTGCGTCGCCTGCGTTTCAGCATACGCTTAGCCTTAGGCGCTGCGCAAACGTAGACAGTTTTTGTTACCGACACGGCACATCATACAAGGAAACCGAGTTGCTGTATCAGTGTCAGGTGGAAGTAACTAGACACAAAAAGTGTCTACGCTGCGCAGGGAGGGCTGATTTCATATTCACGGGTAGCTTGTATCCCACACAAGACACAAAAGTGTCTACGTTTTCGCAGCGCCTCAGCCGTTGATCCCGGCTGCATTAGCAGTTCCTAGACTCGCATGGCTGTTTATGGCCAGTTTTTCTGGTGTTTCCATCAGGGCCGTGCCCTAGCTGTGGGGACATAAAACGAGGTGGTGCTGATATGGTGTAAGATGTTAAGGTTTATTCTGGCAACGCAGAGCTTTTAAATAAAATATAGGAAATAAAACTAGTTACCTATTTAATTAAGTAAGTACTTTATTTTTTTTTTGTAAATTCTAAGTAAGAAAAAATAATACTTAAAGTACAAATCTACAAATTTTAACTTATTTTTCAATTGATCTTACTAAAGCTAACAGCTTATAACTTATTTATTAACTCCTATTATACTGGTAGACAACTGGATTTCAATTTACACTATTTATTTCTTTTTTCTTTTCCATTATCATAATCTTAGTATCTTCGGGTGTTTAATCTTCGGGTCTATCGTCCTTACCATAAGGACGACTAGACCGGGGGCCGATTTTTTAATTTAGGTGTCATGAAATACACACATGTAAGTATATATTTACAATTTGTTTATTAACATAAACATACCGTTCGAGAATTTTCGGCGTCAATAATAAATTATTAGTAACATTAAAAAAGATTGAGAAGGCACACTTAATTGATGATATCATAGCGAGACAATTAGTCACCGGTTCAAAAATCGCATCCTAGACACAACGTTTCGTATAAACTAAAATAAAATGGTAAAATAAACTGTGGAAAAGTAGCTTATGTTTCGTTTAAACCTATATCTTGCGTACAATTGACCGTAGAAACACAGTAAATACTTAAGTACAAAAACGCTTAAAAAATTACCAAAGAATCCTTTATAATATATCTCTTTAAAAAAGTTGGATTTTATGTATAAAAAAGTATAACCCCACTTATTGTATGCAGATAATAAAGTTTTAAAAGTTTATTCAAAAGTATACTAAACTTTGATTAAGTAGTCTAACTGCCATACTCAGAGACGTCAATCAAGTTTTAATGACAATTAAATATCTGGCTGTCACTTTCTTCCGTATAGTGAATAGAGAAGGAAAGACATATAATTGTCATTAAAATTAATTGACGTCTCTGGGTACGGCAGTTAGGGAGCTTTCAAATTAGGGGTTTTGTGTCGGACCGCTATCGTGCGTTAGTGGTTTGCACTGCGTTCCATATTTAAACAAGTGCGGCTGGCGTTTAATATGAAAACGCACGGCAGCGGTCCGACACGAAACGTCTAAATTGAAAGAGCCCTTAAAAGGTATTACTGCAAAGGTAACGAGCTTACTCTAATACATAGTGTATCTAACAAAGTACAGAGACAGTAGAGTTGCCAGGCTTGAATACGGAGATAGCTTGCTGGCTCCGCTTCCGTAAATTGGATCCCTGTGAAAGAAAGAAAAATAAATAAATTTAGTCGTTTTTACGCAATACATAACACGTTGCACGTTGGTTGGTATTTAGACGCAATTCTAAGGTTAGTAGTTACCAAATCAAATTAAGGTTAATAGTTTTCCAAATCCGTGCACAGAGGAAGTCAACTTTAAACATAAGTGATTGCTTTGGATCTAAATCTAAGGGCTTGGTTTAAGCTAAGGAAGCTTGACATTTCTCTGCTCTTTTTTAACCGACTTAAAAAAAGGAGGAGGTTTCTCAATTCATCCGTACACATATAAATAACTACCTATATAATATACAATGTTATTTTTAGTTTATACGAAACCTGAAAACTGTTTGTTCAGGATCAGTAATAGAATCGATTTCAATATTTTTTATACCATGTTACATTTTGACCAAATAATATTTACAAAATCTCAAATAAATTATACCCTACTAAAACACACAACGGGGCAGCACAAAAAACTTCGTGAGTTTTCAAGATATTATTTTAATTTTTTTTTGTATTGATTCTTTAAATTAAAATATTTGACCCGTGTTTCGGTTTTCGTATAAACTAAAAATAAGGTTGTATATATACTGGGTATGAAAAGAAGCTTAACGAAAACAAAAAATACGGATTGTTCCCATCATCACTATTACTTTCTTGTATGGAGCCATACCTGGGAACCTGATAGTTAAGGAGTTATTGAGGAACAAAGTCAAAACTTATCTTTTACGGTTTTTGCGGAATCTGTTTAAAAAGGTTATTAGTAAATTTTCTTCTAAAGGAACATTATCATTTTTCTTCCGTTTTCAATTAAAAAGAGACGTTTTAAGTTACAAACCGCAACGAATATCGAAGGCATACAATGATGCGGCTCGCGGCCGGCCACCTCGTAAAGTACGCCTACACGCACTCACTCACATGCACACTAAGTTGCACGCGTTCCATTGCGTGTCATAAATAACACCTGTTTTTGATACCCAAAAATAAATGCCGTTTCCCAGCAATTATTTTTACTTAATGTTTCTTAGTTTGATGAACACTATGCGTATATTACGGTTTCGGTAAGGTTTTTCATACCCTGTATATATGTTTTTATCGTATATTATTATTTATTATATAAGATATTGTATCTTTATCGGGGTAGCGCTATTGGCATTTATCACACCTGATAATTCGAACCCAAAAATGCTACTTACATATTTGCATTTTACAAATTAACATTTAGAAGTCTTCGATTCATCAAAGTGTTTATTTGACATTATGGTAAGCTAAGCTTTTTTTATTGTTATTTATTTAATTAATGCACCTTATTCATTGTAATGCCGATTTATGTCTAATTTGTGTGATTGCATATTATGGGTTCCTATTACCTAAAATAAATTTAATTTACCCAGGCAGGCGGACTTCAAAAAGCTCTACTACCAAAACAAGCTTATTAACCTTTAACCCTGCGAATCGAAACCAAAACCTAGCTAGGCCCTTAAGGTTTTATTGTCTGTGGGCCCAGCACTAACTTTCTGTCGAAGTCGTACCGTGGCGCTTTATCAATTTCCATACTATTTTACAAAAGCAATTCAATTTTTGCTGGTGTTAGGCCTACAGGTAAGATAAGATAAGATCGAAAATCGAAGCAAAAGTCATTGGGGTCTAAGTTTTTTATTTCAAACATGTAATATAGTCGACAATGAAATTGCTTTACTACCTTAGAATTTTGTTTGCATATATTAATTAAACAACAAGTTCTATTTTTTTGTCAAAGACCAAGTGACAGATACGTTGTCATCATTGACAATGAGCCTTAGCGAAATTTTATTGTAATAGAAGTTTTTGTCAAAAGTGATAAAGCAATTTCATGGTCGACTATACCTAACCTAAGTATGTTAGTTGACTTATTATCGTGGATCAGTACCTAAGCTACTAACAAAAAATATAGAAAATTATTTAAATTAATCTCTAGTAGTTATTGCCTCAACAAATTAAAATATCATTTTCAAGTAAGATATAAGAGAATATCAGCGTAAAGTAGATAACTATTTAACTTAATATTTGATTATTACTTTAAGCCCATCCATGATAATTACCTATATAGTTATATATTCATTTTGCCTTGTCTTCATCGACCATGATCCCAACTAAACGTTGATCGTGAAAAACGTGACTATAGAACAGACACAGTCTATTTATAGAGTTTTATAATAATTATTTAAGAGGCTTGGATAGAACCTTGAGATATAGTGCCTTGCAAATAAACAAACAATAAGGTCCGAATAGTTATTCCGTCTTTTGTTTCTTTTACTTTAATTTAGTTCTACAAACCTAATTGTGAATAGTTCAAGAACAAACAAGAATATGTCTCAAATTATTTTATAAGAAGACTAGCTATTCAACCTGTGCCTCTATCTGCATGACATCTAACGAAACAAATTTGCACAAATTCTTTTTCGTTTTCCCAAAAATAACGCCGGAAGCGGGAAATAGGTCAACTTCAAAAATCAGAAAAGTCTTTGCTTTTTTTTCTTTTATTCTGTGTTGCGTTTTTATAATTTTATTTTATTTTTGACTGTGAATAATTACTTAGAATACCCTAAAAAACTCTGGTGGCTAATTACTCTATTTTACCAAGAAATACAAACACTATGAATTACTTACCTACAACAACGTAAGTAATTCATAGTGTTTGTATTTCTTTTTTTTACTTATCTACGTTTCGTGACTGTCGATAAATAAACAATTGGCTTAGGTAGGTACTTTATAAAGTTACTAATAACTTAAAAGCTGCTCAAACGGTGACAATACGACAGAAGGTTTTAAAGAATTTATCGTATGTGATTGACAAAGTCAAAGATACGTTTTATAAGCTTTATGTCAATCATATACGTTTATATTATTCTGTTCCATTTCTATTCTACTAGCGTTATGCCACTGGTCTAGGCCCACAGATAATCAAAACATAATACTTAATTAGAAATGAAACCAACTAAATATTACTAGAATATTTTATTAACTATGGTGATACATGATAACTTGTACGCGAAAGTTTGTCTTGTGTTATGCAATCAATATCTGGAACGGGAACGCTCTTACCCAATGACTGATGGGTGGGCCTTTCCAACCGCGATAGTTGTTACCAGAGCGAACAAGAGTGCGGCAACAGTACCGTGACCTTAAATCGACGTACCGAGCTGTACCTACCGGCTAGGGTTGAGTCACACATTGTATGGGTAAGGTTCCACTGGCAAGTAGCTATGGACCGCTTCCTTAGGTTATAAAATAAAGCCTAAGGGGTGGATCACTTATTGAGCTGTAGTTTAACTAATTATTTTTACTAGATGAAATATGATATATGAGTGGACTGTATTTTTTAAGAGGTTTGGTTCAGCTCGGATCCACAACTAAGGTAATTAAGCCTCGTTCAGTAAAACCTGAGATTAATTAGAAAACACAAAAAAAAACATCATGGGCAAGGCACTTGTACCAAGATTTAAGGGAAGGTTATATGGGAAAAAACACTCACTGTTGCTGCAGATGAGATCCAGTTCACCACTCTTCACAATTACCACAATCACAAGCAGGCCTGCTGTATTTAGTGTATCGATATATCCAATTATAAGAATAAAGTGTTTTTGGAAGAAGATTAGCTTGATTTACTTAGATTTTTAAAACACTGTCGCGTAGGCGAGGTCAGCCATTGCAATCTGTTGCACACGGAGCGACGGACCGAGACGTTATTTTGTCAGGAGAGGGTAGGAAGAACCTCATACAAGTGCGTAGTATCAAAATATAATTAAAAATGACGGTATGCTAAGTAATTTATGAACGAGACTCAACACACATAGTTAATTTATCATTGTGTGAATTTGAGTGTCTTTTATATTGTAAACTTACCTTGTTATATCTGTCGGCAAAGTAAAAAAGGACAAACTGGGATTATGGTTGTGTGTGTTGAGACATCCTCATACACAACAGGTTTTTTACCCGACTGCGTCAGAAGAAGGGTTATTTTCAGACATTTTCAATAGGCACCCACCTATACGCAACAAAACTCGCAATCGCGACACCCAAACCAAGAATAATACGTGTATACTGATCGGCAGCGCTCAGTGACATACTGGTTATTCTCCGTTACTACAGCAACATACGCTGCCCGATCCGCGTTTGCGGGGACAGCCCGCGTCATTGCGTACTCCTTCCCGTTCTTTTTTCTGTGTGACTGCTAATGCAGGTGAACTACGAGCTTGTGTGCGTGCGTTTCGGAGCTCTTGTATGAAGTTGCCGCACTCTCTACTGACAACTTGACAGTCAATATTGCAATTGCATGCAATTAATGCCATCTCACACTAGGCGACACCAGTCGTCCAGTGTGCAATGGCATTTAAGCTACATAAACGCACACTGGACGACTTGTCGCTGCGTCTAGTCGCCGCGTCTAGTCGCGACGTGTACGCGCACACACGACGACAGTTCGTGCGACAGTTGTGAGCGTCAGTTTCGCGACTCCCCTAGCTTGTCGTCGCAACTCTGCGACTGATGACGCCTAGTGTGCGGAGCTTTGAACAAAATTCCTACTCCCAATTCCTACTCCCTCCTCAAGATCCAACTCCTTCCTCAGGGTTGGCAACGCATCTGCGATAACTTTGGTTTTGCGGGTGTCCATGGGCGGCGGTGATTGCTTTCCATCAGGTGACCCGCTTGCTCGTTTACCTCCTTTTACCATAAAAAAAAACTTCAAACAGTCACTTGTCGCCTAGTGTGCGATGGCATTTAAAGCTACTTGAGAATTTTTTTTTATTTTTTGTTTGCGTCGACTGTTTGCTAAGTTCCATTTTTTAAATAAAACACTCTTTCTACAGAGATCTATGATCGTGTTTATTTTACACATTATTTTACACTGAAATTTTTGACTGCCGGTCTATGGGTACAGGTAGAGCTTCAGAACAATTTAGCTTTAGTTATTGTTCTGAGGGGAGAGCACGAGGAGTAGAGAGTGTGCTGGTAAAGCGTTTGATGAGCATAACCCAAATGCAAAGGGGTCACGATGTAGGTATGGAATAGTATATAAAATAAACGTAAAAACGCTATAAATAATAATAATAATGCTCCATTTCAATGTGTAGTGTACGCGTAAACATTATAAAACAAATTATGAGTTCCTCTGTGTTGGTAACATGTATACAAGGCGGTTGAAACACAGTTTTAGTTACTAAGGTTGATGTAATCAGTTATCAATAGTCACTTAATAGTGAGCATCTCAGTTCAAGTGTTCAACTGCTTCAAGCAACTTTTATCCATACACTATTCACAAATAAAGGTCACGTCATAGTCAATACTAATTGTATTCTTACCATGCAATCATTCTATTATCAAAAGTAAGTAGTTACAATTCATATTTAAATAGCTACTATTAACAAAAACTGACATTATCGGTAAGTGACTAAGTACTCGCAATAAGTGACTACTGGTAACTGCTTAAAAAGTAAACAAAAGTTCCCTACAGGAGGCCGATGACGCCACACGCGACTCTGCCGCCAGCGTTCCCGGTCTTCCTGGAGTCAGGGTGGTCTGACCGGCCGAAATCATCAGCCTTCTCGTGGAGTACCACGGCTCTGCCGAGGATGTTGTGGGGGCCGTGCAGCGAGAGCTGGCCGTCCACGAAGTCGATGGTGCTGATCCCCTGGTCGTTGAACACGATGTTGCCGAGGTCTCCTACGTGGCGGTTCTCGTCGCTAGGGTGGCCGTGGTCTTTCTGGAAAGCGAAGAACAAGAAACCGTAAGAGGTTGGCGTAGTAGAATGATGATCTACGATTAGTTAAAAAAAATACATTGTTCAATGGGGCTTTTCATTCAATGCACTTTGGCGTTATGACTTGACGCAGATGGTCCCTTGCGCAAGTTGGTTTACTTGCGCAAGGTCGTGTGGCGCCTCTCGTATAGTGGAATAGAAAATTAATAATTTTAAAATTTTATTTCAAGCACTCCTATGGGTGTGCTTCGTGGAATACTTTAGGTGTGCTTCGTCTGGGTGTGTTTCGTTTGGGTGTGCTTCGTGGAATACCTCAACATAATCGGTTGATAGAAGGTGGCAGTATAAACTCAAAGATGTGAATATAAGGGTTGTTCAATGAGGCTATGCCAGATGGGCCTAATTCCGATTGAACTGTTTCAGTTCAGGATATCCACCTGATGCTCTGCTCTTATGCCCTTCATGCACAAATTAAGAATTAATGAAGGCCACAGACGCCCTGTTCGTGGCCGATAAGATATAAAGCCATTGGCACGAAAAGAAACAGAAGAATCGATGACTTGATGAGGTCACGAACTTTTATCGCCTGGAATTTCCATTCAATTGACGTCTCAGAATAACTAACATTAGTAAAATAACAACATATTGAAACATTATATTTCAGCATTTTGAAAACTGATTTTAAAGGTGAGTTCACTTTGTTATGCAAAGTACTGCTGTCGTTAACTAACACCCATCAATCTACTCATCAATAAGTATTGTGGGATCAGTGGCGGTAGCCAAAGTAACATTAAGAAAACGGATTGACATAAGATTGACCACATGATTTAGCTCGGCTTATGTCAATCCCATACATTTTATTATTTTCGAACTTCGCTATCGTTTTCTTAATGTTACTTTGGCTACCGCCACTGATTGTTCTTCTTACGTGCTTCTGTGTACATTAGTCTTTCTCAATATAGTATCTACACCGTTGCCTTGTTATCTAAAATGGTGGAGTCTTTGTCTAAGGAATGAGCTAAGTTTTCTTTTCCATAACTGTTAAGCGTTGGGCCTTCATATGACCTAGTGATAAGTAACTATAAGGCCAAAGGCTAAGCACTTCACTTGGAATCCTCAATTTCTTAACTGTCGGAACACCACTATGCTACCAACATTGTGTCTATGGTAAAAGACTTAGATAAGATGGTGGTAGCTAGTGTGGACGTTGTACCTTTTCAGGGTTGAAGTGGGCTCCGGCGGAGGCACATCCCCCGCTCAGGTCTCCCTTCTCGTGCACGTGGAAGCCATATTCTCCCGCCGCCAAGCCGGTGACGGACCCCTGCACGCGAACCTTGTGGTCGTCAGTCTCCGTGAATGTGACGACTCCGTGGACGTTGGTACCTACTAGCACAACGGTGGCTGTGTGGTGCTCTCTCTGGAATTAACGAGTCAATTATTGTAAAAACCCGACTGCTAAAACAACTATAAAAAAACAATTATATACTCGTAAAAACCGGACTAACATAAAAAATAACTGCAAAGAGAATAAACTGAAAACAAAAAAACAAGCTCTACGATCCCAGAATTCAATTTGAGCAAAGTTGAATGCAACGTGAAATATTTCCTTGTCCGATACCTGTACTTAAATAATAAAATCTATAATAAATGAGTATTTATAAATACATTGAATATTGATAGTTGTCGCAGACGGGGACAATCACCAACCAAAGAGAGTGCGGATTTAACTGAGCTAGTCACGGCCGCTTGCTTAAGCATTGCCAAAGTTTCAACGTTGCAGTTGGTGATGCTGATCAAATTAAAATATCTTTACTTCACCGTGGTTTGGAAGGCACGCTGAGCCGTTGCTTCCGGTTTTTGTCAAGGCAAAGGTATTATTAGCCCAATCTGGACATATATGGTAATTTCCTTGTAAGCCAAGAGTATGAGAGATGCTTGCTTACAATTTATTTCATCATCATCATCATCATCATCAGCCCGTCTCGACCCTCTTGCCGGGCATAGGCCTCCCTTCGCTTGTACCATTCGCCTCGATCCTTCCCACATTAAATTTAATACCATTTAATTTTTTTCCAACAATATATATTATTTAATACACAAAAGAAAGGCACGCTAAGCCGTTGGACTCGGTTGATGATGATTAAATTTTTAAGCCTTTTATAGGTACTTTTAGTGATAACTTTTTTCTTCGTCTCAGCCAAAAAAACATCCACTGCTGGAAAAGGCCTCCCCCAAATAATCATGGGGGGTATTTGCCGTAATCGCCACGCTTGGCAGGCGGGTTGGCGATCGCAGTAGGTTGAGGGTCACCTCAGAGAGATGCTGCTGCCCATCCTCTGGAATGGTCCCTTAGTCGGCTTTTACGACACCCACGGGAAAAGATGGGGTGATGCAATTCTTTATCCCCGGTACCACACAGGGAGGTTATGTGGGTTATAATTTAGTGTATACTCTCTTAGTAAAGAAAAGAGAAAATAGAAAATAAACACTCGTACTAGCTTAAACTTTGAAATCTTAAAAATGTTTAGGTATGTAAGCTATAAGAATGAGACGGGCTTACCCCATGATGCGCGAACGCAGCTCCCACGGTCACCAGCAGAACAAAATACTTCAACATCTTCGTTAGCTATTCTGGAAGACGCAAAAACAATACCAAATATAAAACAAACAATTTGTACAATGCCACTCTCAGCAACACATAGTGAAACCCTGGGTTTGTTTGAAAATTCCGTATTAAATTTTTTGCCCCCTAAGTGGTAAAAAAACGAATGATTCATTGCCTGTCCTTACGTAACTGCTAATTTATGTCATCAGGCTTTATCGTATTTGCTTAAAAGTATATAGATACTAGCGGCCCGTCCCTACTTCGCACGGGTAGGCATTTTTTTTAAATTATTTTTTTATAGCCTATGTTACTCAGCGCTAATGTAGCATTCTAATGGTGAAAGATTTTTTAAATCGGTCCAGTAGTTTTTGAGTTTATTCGTTGCACACATACATACATACATACAAAGGTTTCCTCTTTATAATATTAGTATAGATAGTATAGACTAGTATAGACTACGTTACTGATATTGTAAATTGCTTAAAAATAATATATTTAAGTCTTAAAATGTTTTTGTTTAGTTTAAATAATCTTTTTAACGCAAATTTTGTTGCGAACAAATTACAAAAACACAAATGTTGAACCACGAGCAGGATTTTTTCAACATTTGTGTTTTTGTAATTTGTTCGCAACAAAATTAGAGTTAAAAAAAATATATAAACAAAACAAAAACATATAGCTTGCCTACTTCTTAACTGATCTTTAGTATTTGTAAAAATATTATGATCGGATGTTAATGACGGTAGTTGTTGACATTGAATGGGTGCCTTTGGCTTTCAAAGTAAAAGTAAATAGTGTTGAATAATTTCGGCGGGCTGGTTAGAACCACGATAGCTCAATTGGGAGAACACCTTACCCGGTATGTCAGAAGGGTTCGGTTCAAATCTTGCTCGTGGAATTTTTTTCATCATTTGTGTTTTTGTAATATTTAAGTCTTATAATGAGAAAGTTTAAGCAAAATTGTGGTTAGACGACCGGTATCAGACCAAGAGGTACCGCGTTCGATTCACTCTGCAAAGGGAAGTAAAATAAAACCGCATTGAACTTTGTAAATGAGCTCATATTAAGTCAGCAATTTAAGTATGCCACCAACAGTTAGAGATCGAATAATAATAATAAATATTAAGTAAGTTAAATTAATTACCAAGTGGAATTCAAATAACACAACAAAGTTAAAGACATTGTGGTCAATTTGTTATCGATTAAGGAAATAACAATACGGTGCAACAAGATATAAACGGAATTAATTATAAATTTCAAAACGATGATGCAATACTAAACTTAACACAAACTTATATTATACGAAAAACAATTTATGAGCAGACTAACGTTAAAATCAATTCAAATCTAAATTAGATTTGACTAGGAAAAACTGTTGAGTGTATTAGAATTGAGTCAGTACATATGCGCGTGCGCAGTTAGTTGCAACTCATGGCAAACTCATAATTAATTGAAAGCATCGGTTTGAAAAGGGTAGCTTATGTACTTATAATTCTATTACCATATCGCCCTAGTTGATCTATGGCAGATTATTGTAAGTTAAACATATCTAAGCTAGTTCTTACTGAATGCCTAGTAGATCAGCTTTAACTATATATAACTACATAAATCAGTAAATAATAATTTATTGGGTGCAAAAATAACTGCAGCAAATAATTACTATTTAAAATTTCCATTGAAACGGCAATTTGCTTTAGTTGGGGCTCGAACCAGCAATCTTGATCGCAAACAGTACAATATAGCACCATATAACTACAAAGTATGTATTGTATGTATTACACCTAATTTAACTAGATATACCTAAACATAAATCAGTAAATAATGTTTTATTAGGTGCAAAAATAACTGCAGCAAATAATTACTATTTAAAATTTCCATTGAAACTGCAATTTGCTTTAGATGGGGCTCAAACCAGCAATCTTGATCGCAAACAGTACAATACAGCACCATATAACTACAATGTATGTATTGTATGTATTACACCTACTTTATTTACGGAAGACAATTTAAAATAAGAGTGAAAAAGCCCAAAATCCTTGAAGTATGAGGAAGACATTTCCTTAACGATACAGGTACTACTTACAACTTTATACCTACCTATTTAAGGTTTTTATTAAACTGCACACTGATTACCAACATAACTATAACAATACACGGATCCTACAAGTAATCGTGTAGATCCCTTAATACTTTGTGCCTTACAAATAAACAAATAATAATCACCGAACCGTGATTCCGTGTTTTGTCTCCTTTACTCTAATTTGAAATGACGTTTACATGACAGGAACAAAACACGGAATAAATATTCGGACCATATTCTTTGTTTATTTGTAAAGCACTTTGTGTTTTTTTTTTTGTTTTTTAAGGCCACAGACAAAGCTATTTTGCGTAAACTTTTGAAAATATTATAGACTACCACAGTGGCTGTAAGGAGCTCGATGGCGCAGTGGTGAACGCGCCCTAGTTGCGATTGCTGAAGTTAAGCAACTTTCGCAAAGGCCGTTCATTGGATGGGTGACCAAAAATGTATCATTTCGAGCTCCTCCGTGCTTCGGAAGGCTCGTAAAGCCGTTGGTCCCGGCTGCTTTAGCAGTCGTTAACAACCACCGCACCGCACTGGGCCCGTGTGGTGGTTTATGGCGCGTTTTCCCTATCCATCCATAGGGAAGGCTCGTGCCCCAGCAGTGGGGACATAAATTGAGGTGGTGATGGTGATAGTGATGATAGTGGCACCGGTGGTCTACACTGAGCCTAAACCCCACATAGTTTTCGTTGCCAAAAAAGTAACATTGATTTTCATTTAAATTTTACGGGATTTTTTTATCTAGAAAGCAGATGGCCTGCATTCCTTGTTGATCACCAGTTCCTGCCAAGCACTGGTGCCTACCTATAATAATATTTAATGTTTTTCGATCCGACCCTTCGTAGAATCTAGTAGGGCATGGGGACACGCACTTAAGTGCGTGATGCCGTTCCCTCTAGAAAACCTCCGAAGGTGATTCGTTTCACACGGCCTGAGGTACCCTTTACGTACCTCGCCGCCCCCAAAAATGCCCGGTGAAGCTGAAAATGCCGGTTGAGGCAATCAGCAGTCTCTCTCAAAAAAAAAACCTATGGTTGTGTTAACCTGCGCAATGAAACACGGTCGTACACTCACATACATATATAGACATATGTATTAACTACATAATGTGGTGTATAACTACCATAGGCTAAAGCAAGATCGATAATTTGTGGGAACTTTCCTATGCATCTACACAAGTATGTAAATATTATATTGTTTTCTCTATTTTACGCAAACACAAATTGAATGAAACCACCTTTACGGATCTAAAAGTCTTAGAACTTGCGAACAAGGAAAACTACGGCCTCCCCTTTGTATTGATTAAGGTACTTACGCCATAAGGCAACTCACTAACAAAATATTGCAAAACACCACAAATGCATACAATAGTCAGTACCGTCTAGATATAGCTAGTATTCTAATACAATTACTTGTTATATCCATACAAAATTATGCTTTTTAAATGTTATTATGATTTGGTATGAGAATTGTGTAAACAAAGCGTAAGTAAGATAAAAAACGAAACAAAAACTAAATAACATTGACTCACGATGATACGTGAGGCAATTGAGATAAAAATAACATCCGAATTTCAATAAAGTAAATTGGTTGGTGTTTACCACCTCACTGGGATCCCACCATAAAGTTTATTTAATTCTTATTCCCAGCACCACACTGCACGTATAGTTATTAACATTAAAAAAAACAGGTTTATAATTGAACTTTACAAACTTTAAATAATACCAGAATAGTTTGAACGGGATCATTATCATATTTTTTTGTTGTTTTTAAGTGTACTAAATTCGGCACAGTTGCATGTGGTATGATCAACGATGAAGATAGAACCAACCTTTTCAAAACAAAAACATATAGGTACTTTGGAACCTCAAAATATGTGTTGCATTAAAAGAGTTCGTAAGTCAATAGTTATAGGTACTTCTATCGCAAAAAATACGCAATTTACGTCACAGTTATCAACGACTGGACATTACCTGCGCAACGTTCCAAACGAAAACAAAACACAATGTCTTAATTAAACAATACAGATACAAAAAGACGACTCACCTCTACGACTTCTTCTAGAGAATGGTTCCAATCGAGCGCGATCCGTGATAATAATGTTGCAATTGACAACCACTTTGACGGAGCCGGCTCTACATACAGAAGTGTAGCTACGCCGTAGTAAATACAGCGGGTGCAGGGGGCGAGAGAGGTCCAGCTACATTGGCTGCGCAGACCGGTCTGTTAAGCTGGCTATCCGGACAGTCATTATAAAGCCTCGCCCAAATAGAGGCGGTCGCGGTTGCGTTCGCGGTCGGATGTGGTTGTCAATACAATCAGCGCTTCGACCGCCCGCGTTGCCCTTTTTGCCGCCACTCGTGTCTATGTTTACGTGATAATTTATTGCTAATCGCGCACATCATCATCAATATCTCAGCTAAAAGACATCCGGCCGGACAAGGCCTCTCCCAAGGATCTCCACAACGACCGGTTTTGTGCTGTGACGCGCTCGTGTGAACTAAACTGCGACAGCACCGCCACCGCCTTTGTTTGGGCGCGGATTAAACGAGCGCTTGCTTTGTACGCACATAGGCAACCACTACGCACCATGCTGGGACGAGATCCAAGCCTATGGAAGGCCTAAAATTGTCCTTCAGCAAGGTATTAAATTTGTTATACTTGTTGTAAAAAAGTAAGGGACAAAGCATATAACTATCCCACTGCTGGGTAAATAATAAATAAATTTCCCACACTTACACCAATTATCTAACCCCAAGAAAAGCGTCATTATGAAACTTGTTAAATGGTTAAATGGACAACTAGACAATAAAATACTTAAATACATACCTACTTATTATACATAGAAAACACCCAGACACGAAACAATTTAGAAAACAATTATTTCTGAATTGACCCAACCGGGAACCGAACCCGGGCCTCAGAGATGGCGACACCGTGAAAACCGGTGTGCAAGCCACTCGACCACGGAGGTCATCAAAATACCTCTCTCATTAAATACCTCTATCGTAAAAATCAAAGGGCATAATCAGTGTCCCTGCCAAACGCGGGATATGTTCACAAACCCGGGTTATGCATCAAAAAATTCAAAACATACTCGAGCGACCTGGGAATTGAACCCAGGATCTTCGCGCTTCGGGATCAGCTAAGACTGATGAAAGCCCGAAGATCCTGGGTACTTCCTGTACTATACAAAGCGATAAGTCGCTTTGTACAGGATGTTTTGTAATAGTTGTATAATTCCAAAACATATCGTTGCAACCAAGCACGAAGATCACCGTGATATAATGCAAAACCATATTTACGTAGATTTACATATCAGAGTGTTTTGCCATAGCCAAAATAAACTTTTAAAAAACGAAAAAATATTGGTGAAAAATGTCGTTCTGACTTTTGATTTTTTTCCAAAAGGTTAGCCCGATCGTTTTTGTTTTAGGCTCAAATTGTAGCTGACTAAATTATCCAGAGGAAGTTTTTTCAAATTTTTGATATCATTTTTCGTTTCCAAAATATCAAGCGCCAAAATCAAAAATTCGGAAAAAAAAAATTTTTTACTGTTTCGTTCATACCTTTTTTCTTTTTTGACTTTCTCGAATAATTCTTTTTGCACCTTACAGCTCTCTTTCTCCTTATTGAGCCTTTTTTGAATATCATATCTTTACTACTCTACGAGATATCAATTTTCGTGAAATCGGAGTCTATACTGGAGCAAACGAAAACACATTTCCAATGTCAAAACATCAACAACACAAAGTTTCTGAATATACGAAATACATAATATAAACATAGCGTCTAGATGTCAACAATATCTTCAAATTGTCACGCTATCATCGGAATCGTCTATCTCGATAACAAAATCAATGTGAAGCGACTGCAAATTGAGACGAATGAATTTAAATACGTTTTTATTCCGAGCGCATTTGATTTCTGTACGTGCAAAGATAATAAAAGTTTGTTAGCGTAACTTTAATGAAAAAAAACTATAGCTTAGAAGAGTTAATAATACTATACATTATTATTTTTATTGCATTTTTGTATATAATATAATAATAACAGAATATAATAATATAATAAATAATAATGTAATAATAATAGAATATATTAATATTTATTTAAAAATATAGGTATAAAATTTTCTTTCTTAAAATCTAATTCCAAGAAGGAAAATAAATGAAGAGTATAATAGTAGTAACTATGATATAATTAACACGATTTTTTCCAACGATCAAAAGAAGCAAATTCCATTTAATTAAATTCCATTATTCATTTAATTATTCTGTTAACTACTTACCTATAAAAATCTGCCTGTCGTTTCTAATTGTCATACCCAACAGGGTTCATATGTACTAGACCCACCTGTAACACCTTACTTACTATCATCATCATCATCATCTCAGCCAAAAGACGTCCACTGCTGGACAAAGGCCTCCCCCAAGGATCTCCACAACGACCGGTTTTGTGCTGCTCGCATCCAGCGGCTTCCCGCGACCTTCACCAGATCGTCGGTCCACCTTGTTGGAGGCCTGCCCACACTGCGCTTTCCGGTACGTGGTCGCCACTCCAGGACTATCCCGCCCCAGCGGCCATCAGTCCTGCGAGCAATGTGACCTGCCCACTGCCACTTGAGCTTAGCAACTCTTCGGGCGATGTCGGTTACTATGATTGACAATAAATCTATTGTATTGTATTGTATTGTAGTACCACGGATTACCGCGCCGGACTTCGTGACGCTTTGACAGTTACCATGACAACAAAACAAACAAATCATATTGTATTGGAAAATGAAATTGTTGTTTTTAGTATTTTTCCGTTACTATTATATTTATGTTTCTCACAGCTTAATATTTGTGGAAGTTCAGGGAAGGTCCCTGAACTTCCACAAATATTTCAAAATCAAAATTAGCCAAATCGCTCCAGCCATTCTCGAGTTTTAAGGAAACAAACGAACAGCAATTGGTTTTTATATAAATATAGAAGATAGATGTTGCTAAACACAAAAACAAAACAAAACAAAACCTATAGGATTAAGATTTTTTTTATCAAGATTTGAATTTCATGGAAAAAAGTGTGTTGACACATGTTTCGGTTGCTATCATTTAAGTAATAATAATAAATAATTTTATTGCACTAAAGTAGGTACAGTACATGTGTTTAAAATACATAATTTAAAAAGTGCAAAGGCAGATTGAGTCATTACAATTACCAGAGGTTCCCATACTAGACTGCGCCTGGACCTTGGGAAACCAATTAACTGTTTACAATGGCCTTGCGACCCGAATTATCAATACCTACTGAAGGAAACGGCCATAAAGACAAATAGAAGACCAACTAAAAATTTAACTAATAATTTTAAATAAAACATGCAAAATTTAAGTTAAAATATGAAATAAAAAACAACTTAGAAACCTACCTAGAGAAGTTAAGCAACTTTTGCAATGACTGGTAACCGGATGGGTGACAGTATTAAAATACCTTGAGTGTCTCCAACCTTCGGAAGGCACGTTAATCCTTACCGCCTGATATACTTAAGCCATTGATACCGTAACCGCCTCTGTGGTCTTTCGGCAGCTAGAGATAAGATAGCCAGTGCCTCAGTTTTTGTATTACGGCAGCTAGAGACAAGATAGCCTCAGTAGTTGAGGATTCCGGTTGAAGTGCGCTTCCACCTTCGTGATCTTATCATCACAGGTGACACAAACAATATTTATGTTGCGTTAAACAATTCATTAAGTTCTTAGATTACCTCTTGCTTGCTTATCTTATTTTTATTATTATTATACTTGTATACTTAATTACTAATTATTATTATTACTTAATTAATTACAACTTTATTTTTCTTAGACAATTTCTGACTTAGATTAGTACTGTATGACATTGTGAAAATTGAAATTGGTACCTGATGTAATTTTTGCAAACTTAAAGATTTTTTATATTGTTGTTTTTTTTTTTTTTTGTGTTGTGATTGTCTTTTATTTTATTTTTTGTCTGTTTATTTGTGATGGAAAGTGTCCTTTTATGATGGGGCACTTTCCATTTTTTTTGACGCTGTAAGGGAGAAAAGAGCTGGACACTTGCTGAGTTTCTTGCCGGTTCTTCTCAGTACAAGATCTCCTGCCCAGAGTAGATAGACTTACGAACCGATGGCATAAAATGACGTTCATAAGAGCTATTTGTAGCCTAAACTGAATAAATGAATTTGAATTTTTTGAATTTGAACTTTTTTTTGACATGCAGGTCAAGTGCAAAGCCGTAAGAAATAAAAAAATAATGTTTTCTCAAGATAGCAGTCGATAGAACCCAACGAACAACTTCTCTCGATTCATGGCGATTGACGACCTCGTTAGTCGAGTGGTTTGTACACCGGTTTTCATGGTATCGCCATCTCTGAGGTTCCGGGTTCGATCCCCGGTCGGGTCAATTTAGAAATTATTGTTTTTCTATGTATAATAAGTATGTATTTAAGTATTTTAAGTATGTTTATACGGATAAACATACTTAAAATACAGGCAACGGTGCCTAGTAACCATTTTAACGAGTTTCATAACGAATCTTCTCTTGGGCTAGATAATTGGTGTGAGTGTAAGAAAGTTTATTATTATGGCAGGTTTCACCCATCCGTCTCAAAGGCATTGAGATCTTACGAACGCTTGCGTGACAGATTCCGAACCTCTACCATCGCACAATGACGAAATCACCTTCATTGTTTTGTTACTTGTAAAATATGGTGTACACACACAATGTGCTGGCTCCATCCATTGACAATGATTCACGCCAGAGGTTAAACTCTTTTATCTAAAGCTTCGTGGTTTAACTGGACCGAATCTAAAATATAACCTCCATTTGTTACAATGTTTCACTCGTGATTCAACAAGAGACAGTTTTTACAGTTTCAGAGTTCATTTTTACTTATTTATTCAAATAACAAATTAAAAATATTTGAAAAAGACAAAGTGTTGAAAAAATTCTACGAGTGGGTGAGTGCACTGCCAACTATGTTATCGTGACTCAATCCAACTCGCCGAAATTAATCAACACTATCTATCTTTACTTTATAAGCCAAAGGAGCCCTGCCCTATTTAACTACGTCATCAACATCCGATCTTAACCCTTTATAGCGCAAGGTCGTTATTTTCGTTAATTTTACTGATACCTGATGGCAAATGGGGTATTATTAACAGGAAAAATAATAAATAAAATAAATTACAAACAAAAGTATTTATTATTTAAAAAAAACTATCTGTTGCAGGAATGCAACATTGCATCAATAATGCTAAACAATACTAAAGAAAGTTATGAAATGTGAAAATTTTTAAAACAGTTATTTTGCTTATTATAACACAAACCAACCCCACATTTTTCACAAACTGTTTGTGTATACCCTTTGCAACCTGGAAATTTGCACCTCATTCGTGTATCCACCCAAGCTGGCCAGTGACCGTACTGGTCTAACCTCACATCTTTAGGAGGAACATGTTGAGCTGGACCTTTCTTCTTTTTCTCTTGTATGAGACATTCAACATCACTCCTGCGCTTTGTACGGTTGATTGTCTTGTACTTGCATAACGTCTCTGCTACAGCTACTCTAAATTCAGCAGAGTTGAGAATTTTACCGCTACTACCCTTTTCAGCATTTATTCTACGGTACAGAAGCCAAGCGTTACACATAGTCATATCTAAAAAATGGTAAAATATTCGTAGATACCAACGTTTACTACGGAGTTTGATTTTGTAGTGGCCCATAACACAATCTAATAGGTCCACACCACCCATATGTCGATTATACTCTGCTACAACAAAAGGACGATCAACAGATATGTATTGTTTTCCAGATCTATCCCACCTTCTTACTACTGATGTTGGGTGTTTTCCTGCAAAATTGGATGCTAGATTTACAATTTTGTTATCTTTCCAAGCAACTACAGCCACGTCAACTCCATTGCTGTTACCGACCTGTTCTACAGACGTACCGCGCGGTTCCTTTTTAAAAACTTTGTCATCTGGTAGCTTGCAGTTAGGAATACGGTTTTTTCTTATGGTCCCCAAAGCCAAAATGCCGCGGCTGGATAAGTATTCGATAAGCGGGATTGAGGTGTAGTAATTATCAAAAAACAGCCGGTAGTTCTGATTGGTAGGCACATCACGGGCTAGGCGAACTACCACATTAGATGAGGCTCCTAAATCAGGCTCACTGGCTGCACATTTATTTTCCTGTCCACTATACACTTCGAACTTATATCCATACCCAGTTACACCACATATAACAAAAAGCTTGAATCCCCATTTATGGGGTTTGTCGGGTAAATATTGCTTCAGCACACTTCGAGCTTTTGTTGAACACATTTGTTCATCTACAGATAAATGCGCTTCATATGGAACTTTCTTGAAATTGTGATTTAGGGCCTCTATCAATGGCCGGATTTTATATAATCGATCTGAATCAACGTGGTCATATGGTAACATTTTACTATTATCGTTGAAGTGTAACATCTGCCTAAGTAATTCGAATCGTTTTGAAGGCATTGTCTCTCGTATCGGCGCAAAGCTTATATTTTCAGACCAATACATTTTTACGTTTGGCATGCGAACTATTGACATGTAATATACAATACCAATAAATTGGCGTATTTCTTGACTAGTTACATTTACAGGTTTATTAGCATCTTTTTGGACAGAGTATAAATTAGTCTGAGCTTTAATATGGTCAATAATGACATCAGTAAACAGATATGAAAACACCTCAAAAGGAGTATCTAAACGAAGTATTTCTGAAGGTAACTGATCAGATCCCTGAAAACGTAGTTGATCGTCATTTAAGTTCAGGCTTTTCGTCTTCCATATGATATTAGCCCTAGGCACACGTTTAGATGTACCAGGATCCGCTGTAGAACTAGTACTATGCGAAGCGACGACGGCTGGATTTGAAACTGTTGGAATACTACTTAGCTCAGTATTGATGGATGTAGTTGCTAAGCTGCTGACAGCCTGGATTTCATTTTCCAAGTCAGGTGGTTCCTCTGGATCCTCATCAGAACTTTCAAGCTCATTTGTCTGGAAGGTAAATGTTGGATCGGCGACATCATCGTCGTCGGAAAAATCCAGGCCATCTTCGCTGTCTTCCCATTCTCCTAATATATTTTGCAGGTCCTCACTAGTTAAATTACGCAAGTTACGGCTCATTTTGATCCTGAAAAACAATATTCAAATTCAAATAAACGGTAAAAAAAATCTGTCACTAACGCGCAATGTTGCAATCATGCAACAAAACAAAATCGGACTAAAAATAAAATAAAAACTTGATTTTTCAAAAAAAACAATCTTGATTATAAGAATTCATTCACTTACCTTTTACCCAAATCAATTTCTGTAGTCAAATATCAATATTTCACCATAAAATCACTTTTCGAAAAAGGATGCACAGAGAGAGAAACCAGTTTGTGCACGTTCATTACTTAAATGCAAAATAAATACAAGTGTCGCCATCTAGTTGGCGGATTTGTAACTAACTCGTTAGAATGCTTTGTTGCAGAGGCACAACACTGAGCAAAGTCGATCTATCTAGTTTTCTTATAATTTTATGTGTGGTGGAATGGTATGTTGCAGTACTACAACAAGGCTCCGTAAAGGGTTAATATTTTTACAAATATTGAAAGACCAGTGTTCGGTACTTTTGTATATGTACGCACACAATACTACGTATTTTCTTTTTATTGTTTTTAATTGGTTAATATATTTCACTAGCATATTCCAAAGCGGGACATGTCTGAAACGGAACGTTTTTTTTTCTAAGCGCGCAACACTGGAAACTCAAGTGTTGCCATATTCATTCTCTCAACGTTCTCCAATTTCGAAAACGCACCGTCGCTTAGCTCGCTCCGATAGCTTGAGCCTATAAAACTTAAATCAAATATCTTCAAGTGTTCAGCACAAATAGCAGACGTCCATCGACGCCAGCCTGTGAGATTAATACATTCATCATCGAAGGACAGGGGCCCCTGAAGAATTCTACCACGTCACACCAGGTCAGTCCCAAAGCGGTCTATGCTAGCCAAATCTCTCCAATTACTTAACAACCAGTATAAGAATTAGGCAAGCTATTTATGATTATTTACATTATAAGTAATTTTACGCAAATATTGTTGCGAACAAATTACAATTTTGTCTTTGTCTTTTTTCAAATTGTAATTTGTTCGCAACAATATTTGCGTAAAATTACTTATAATGTAAATAATCATAAAAATATTTTTTTAATAAAAACTAACAACTTTTTACTTAAGTTATTTTTTGGCCACGAAAAATGCGTCGAATACTTAACTGGGCTTAAGCTGGTGCCACTAACGGTATATACAGGGTGTCCCAAAATTAGCACGTCACACTGACACCGGAGGTAGGTGGGCCACAGATGCGTCGAACAAGCCTAACTTGTCCTCAGAAAAGTTTCATGATATGACCAATTTTAGATATTTTTTGTATCAGAGTTTTTTTAGACAGCCCTTTATTTAAACTTTTTTTTACGTCTACGTCTTTGAGAATAGTTACTTAATGATGAAACAACCTTATTTAGTAGAAAAGTCATGTGTCTTTTAACTTTATTAGCACACAAATACAATGGCTTCGACTTTGAGCAGCAACCGTGAAAAAAATTTACTTCAAACTTTTCTATAGACAAGTTAGGCTAGTTCGACGCATCTGAGGCCCACCTACCTCCGGTATTAGTGTGACGTGCTAATTTTAGGACACCCTGTATACACTTAAACTATACCACAGTATAAATAAGTGTATTCCATGACTTTAATAGAAAGGGAGGCATAAAGCAGGGATCGATCATGTGAGTATGTGATAATCTGTACAAGGAGGCGCTCTACATTTTGTGTAAAGCTGAATGCGGTGTCTATTGGGCTATGTGTCGGTAATACCATAGTCTATCTAACTTCTACTTTAGTAAAAAGGTTAGATAGACTGTGGTAATATTTTATATTTTGTGTTTTTATTTGTGATGGATAATGTCCTTTTCTGATAGGGCATTTTCCAATATTTATGACGCTGTAAGGGAGAAAAGAGCTGGACACTTGCTGAGTTTCTTGCCGGTTCTTCTCAGTACAAGATCTCCCGCCCAGAGTAGATAGACTTACGAACCGATGGCATAATGACGTTCATAAGAGCTATTTGTAGCCTAAACTGAATAAATGATTTTGAATTTTGAACACCATGCCCACGCTAATACTGTATACAACTACGTTAGTTTACCTGTAGATACACAGCTTTCGCTTTTCAACCGCCTCTGTGGTCTAGTGCTTAAGACCACCGGTTTAGACCCAGAGTTACCGGGTTCGATTCCCAGCGGGGGTCATGTTTGTGTACTGGGTTTGGTTGGTGGTAGGGTTTGTTTGTCCGCCTGGCTAGCTACCACCATCTTATCTAATTATGTCATTATGTTCCGGCAGCTAGAGATAAGATAGCCAGTGCCTCACTAGTTGAGGATCCCGGGTGAAGTGCGCTTCCATCATTGGCCTTACCATCACTTAACATCAGGTGAGATCAAGGCACTGTGCTTACCCGTGAAAAAAACACAACTCAACTTATCGTGCAGGTATGTATAGCTTAACTCAATATTTAGACAGTCAGCTACACATACTCCGGAGCGTTTAGTTGTTACCGCCTCGATCTTAAAACGAGTTGGTCTTGCAATGATATCGAGTGGAATAACATGCTCCACACCTCTACCGCTTGGGGCCAACTTTGTTCATGTAAACGTTGCGTAACCTCCCTCCGACATTGATCAAGCACACGTCGTGCAATGATCTAAGAACTCACTGGCTGTTGCACTTGACATAGTTTGTGATCACTATATGTCATTATTGGGACGACGCACAGTTGGAAGAGTAACTGCCGTACTTAGAGACATCGAATAATTGCTGATTACTGGTGCTTAATATCTAAGAATAATAATTCCTAAAAAATCTGTAAAATAGAATGTTTATATAATTTTAACGCAAATTTTGTTGCGAACAAATTACAAAAACACAAATGTTGAAAAAATTTGAATAATGAATAATTTCGGCGGGCTGATTAGAACCACGATAGCTCAATTGGAAGAGCACCTGACCCGGTATGCCAAAGGGCGCAGGTTCAAACCCTGCTCGTGGAATTTTTTTTTAAACATTTGTGTTTTTGTAAATCTGTAAAATAGACTTTATAAACACATTTTTGGAATGTTAGTTTCCCAAAAGCTACGGTAACCGTCTCAAACCATTTACCATCAGGCGGGCCGATGCCGATGCCTGCTGACATTTAGTACAAAATAAATTAAAAAATTAACATAACCACAAATTATTAATTTGTAGTTTATTAAATAAGTTTCATTTTTAATGTATTAATTTATGTTCATGTTAATTTTGTTTAACATTGTTTATTTTATAAATAACTGTCATATTTCCACCTATTGTATTGGTGACCACAAGTAATAACAACTTATCCAGTACTAGCTGACTTTGCACCGCTTTAACAGTTTCCATGACAACAAAACAAACAAATAATTTTGTATTTGAAAATTAAATTGTCGTTTTTACTATTTTCCGTTACTTGTTATTTATGTTTCTCACCGTTTAAACCTTCCCTGAACTTCCACAAATATTTCAAAATCAAAATTAGCCAAATCGGTCCAGCCATTCTCGAGTTTTAGCCACTCAAACGAATAGCAATTGATTTTTATATATAAAGATATATTCATTAATATTATATTATCTACCGTCCCCGTTCTGACATACCTACGGAGCGCAAACGTGGTCTTTGACAGCTCGTCAGAGGTCTGCGCTCGAGGTTTGTCAACGAGCCATGGAGCGCAGTATACTTGGCGTGAAACTTACGGATCACGTCAGGAACACTATACTGCGTTCAAAAACAAAAATTGCTGATGTCACACAAAAAGCTGCCTTGCTAAAGTGGGACTGGGCAGGACATATCTGTCGCATGTCGGAGGAACGGTGGGCCAAGGTAACTACCGAATGGGTCCCACAAAACGGTAAACGACGTCGCGGCAGACCAAAAAAGAGATGGCGGGACGACCTTGTCTCCCATCGAAAAGATTGGTCACTTGTTGAAAAAGATGGAAATAGGGTAGCGAGGCCTTCGCAGGCAGTGGGATACTACAGGAAACCCTAACCACCGGCAGCATGAGCCCTGCCCCGTTGCCGGCGGCACCCAAGGCTAGGTTTTTTTATAATATTTTTATGTTTTGTATGTGCTTTTGTATTTTACTTTTATATTAATATTATAACAAACCTAGGCTAAGAAAAAAAAAAGAAATAAAGAGATAATAATAATAATAAAAATAATATCAACCGTTCGACAAACGATACCGTGACACAGTAAATGGATTTCGTTGAGATCTTTTCTAAGTAACAAATTATGCACGCCGTATTTTACAGATTATACGGCAGATATTTGCATAACAATAGAAATTCTTGTAATTGTTTCATGGATTTTACTCTTAAGACATAAAAATGCCATTGCATCTCTAGTTAATGAAAGAAATATTTTAATAAAGGCTATTAGTTATAGAAAATTTGTAAATATACAAAAAAATGAGATGGCCAGCATTGGTTGAAGTAAAAATAATTTTCTACATCTAAGTATTTATAAAAAGAAATCGTCAATTTAAAGGAGTTTTCTATATGACTAATATAATATTTACATAATATTAATCAGTTAACCAGTACATGTATATTTAATGTAGGATTAATAATATTTTTTAATTTAGAATATTTAATGCTACCAATAGATTTAAACGCGTTTAAAGTTATATATGTTGTAGAAGTTTATAAAAATATTACTGTTACAAACATTAAGTAAAGAAAATAAAATATAGTTTAATTTGATTTATATTAATAGATTTTTAAGACGGTAACCAGACCTTTAAAGAGTGGCGTAAATAAGATTAGGTACATCGGTGTAACTTTAAAATGCATGTTCATATTTCGTAGCGTTTATTGAATTTTCTGCCCTTAATTCTAAGTACAGTCCTACCTTAGCAGCTTCAACAGCAACTCCTGACCAAATACAGCAAACAACACAATCAAACACAAAAGTACAGTAAGTAATTACACAAGGGAATTGTAACTCGCAAGTCTCTTGACCGACCGTGCGCCAGTGACTCTGTTTGCGTTTGTGGTTTGTCTAGAAAGGTTACAGCGGAGGCTTTCTTAGCGTCTCTCCATGGGATTGGAGGTGAAAAAGTTTGTGGAAGGCGTGCTAGGTACTCACGAGTTCGGCTTTGCATTATTTGGCATTGCCGGGCGGTGTATTTGCTTTTGTATTGTGTGACAGAAAGGCTTGTCTACCAACATTCTTAAGTGCACATTTAACTATATACAGTGTTTTTTACTTACTTTATTAACGTACAGGAACAGATTACGTACGAATTTCATGAGAAACTAAGTATTTCTTTAAATTTGACTAACTTCTGCTGCTCTGATTTTTTTCTTTCGATAAATGAAAAAAAAATAAAAAAATAATAATAATAATTAATGAAATGATCTTAACATAAAACAGAATAGATCCACATTTAAAAAAAAAAGATCAATTTGACTTATCGTCGCTGTAGAATGATAACCTCGAATGTCCAGATATCCAAACTTTACAGGAAACGAAAAAAATGGCTCATTTTGTCAATGTTTAAAATATTGTTATGTGCCTATGTACTAGTAGTCATTATATTGGATACACTGTTTCGCGGTATTATAAAATACGTGGTTTTCATTTGATTTTTACAAAAATAAAAAAATATGGTTTTGTGACATACAAGGTTAACATTCTACAGCGACGTTATATTAATGGTACGAGTATAACCCCCCCTTGACCACTGAAGTATAATACCTCAATGCAATTGACCAAAAAATTTGCTATGACAAAATTGTTTTCATAAAAAAGACTTGATGGCTCTTAGGACAGTTTTTCTGTATCTCTTATGGTTTCGGACTTCCATAAACTGTCCCAGTTAAAAAAAAATCATTCTGTGTAGGTAAGTACCTCCTCAATAATCAATATCATCAATTCAATAACATCGTATCGTACCAACAAAAGATTTAGCTTTGTTAGATAAGTATTTTCATCCCATTATTTAAGTAAACCTCATTTTTTATTCGTAGCTTCCATAAAAATATCCTACTTGTATATTTTTTCTACTAGCGACATCTAGCGTCAACGCATCGCGTCATTATTTACATAGGACAGCATGCTTTCTAGCATGTGAGCAAATACCATTCAAAATTATTATGCTTGAGTAGATGTCGCTTACCTTAAAATTATAACAATAGAGTAGATGATGTAGAGTAGATGTCGCTTACCTTAAAATATTACAAACAGCGACATGGATGAATAGCTACTTAATCCAAACGCTTATTTGAAACTATATTTAGGTACAACGCGAGTTATGCAAACTGCGTTTCAGGTGTATCATATCAAATTAATGTTTTATAAAAGTTTGCGTTGCCAATTATTTAGAGGATCATTTCTGCTGACCACCTTTACTGTAACCCTGCAAGGTGTCAGGAAGCTTGGTAATTCGTCAAGCAGTTCAGACCGTCCAAATCACAGTTTTCCAAAAATAATACGGAGGTTTTCTGACTAGACGCTACGAAGAGCTTAAATTAGATATGAAGAATTCAAGAATACATACATACTCTGTGTTCGAAAGCGTCTGTGGGCCTTTATAGAACCTCAACTTCGGCCTTTTTTATAGAACTGGAAGACATATGACTCTACTCTACCTGATAGTCAAGATCAGAACTTATTATACTGTCAGATTTGATTCATGTATATAGTCAGACTGTCAGGCCTAAAAAATAGTTGTCATTTTGACCATTTTGTTGCTGACCGTACTTAACAATACCGAATTTATACATTACTAGCTGACCGGCGGACTTCGTACCGCTTTGACAGTTTCCATGACAACAAAACAAACAAATCATTCGTCCGCTTAAGAACACCTGTATCCCATGATATACCCCTATAGCAGCGCCACCTACCGGGTCCAATTGTAAATATAAACCATTCTCGAATCCACTTGAACACACACAGAAAATTTCATCCAAATCGGTCCAGCCGTTTAGAAGGAGTTCAGTAACATACACAAGCACAGAAGATTTATTAAAGATAAATAAACTTTGGTACCAAAATGAAGAACTATTTAAAAATCGTTTTTAATTTTATTTTATTGTGACAGGGATAGAGCTAAATACATAAACAACTATCATCTGAATAAATTGTAAAATAAATCACTGTACAATGATCGACACGCCAATACACAATTAAATGGAATGCTTCTTTTAAACTAACTCAATATAATATAATTTCTTTTACGTTTCTGACTTTATTACAGACTAGTTAAAACGATAGTATTATCTTATATTTAACATTGTCATTATATACCCACGACACATTGTAGCAAATTATGAATTTGATCGCGACTTCCATACTACATCTTCAAGAAGAATAGCCTGCCAACATCTTTACCTGAACGGCAATATATTTTATTTACTTTTACCACCATATTTTGAATTATTCCTGCAATTTTGCAATGTTAAAAAAAGTCTCTTAGACGTAAGAACTGTTTTAAAATAAAACATCAATATCGTTGTTAAATTGACAACACCTCCCAATTGTTTTTTGTTTCTTCTTTATCGTGGTGCTTTCCGTAGCCGACAGCTATTTCTAATCCACTGAAGAGTTAGAGCAACAAGTCGGCTGTCAACGTTCAGCCATAATAAGCCTACAATGTGCGGTGGCTCGCTTCATGTGCCATCAGCCCGGTTCGGAGGTGGGGCCGACTAGGACCTGCATGGCGGCGAGGGGGGGCGCCGGCTCCCCCTGCAGCTGGTTGAGGGCGCAGCGCACCGCCGACAGCATCTCAGGGGTGGACTTCCTGCCACGGGGGGCGTGCGGCCGGTGCGGGCGGGCCAAGCGATCTGCTGTCGCCGTCGCTTCTGGAAATATAAATAAATGTAAATATTAGACAACATTAAATACATTAGGGTAATTATTATCGGAATTCTTACCATGTTTGTTACTTGGCACATAATAATAATAAATAACTTTAATTGCCTCTAACAAAAAACACAGTATACAGAAGGGGTAACATAGCATCTAAGCAGAGTACAGATTAGAGTCAAAAGGGTCTAGGGCTCAGTGATTGCAGGAGACCCACAAACCTTGTTATTCTGCCATAGCCTTACATTTATGAATGTTTCGACTGCATATTAAAGTTAAAAATAGTAGTAGAGTAACACATTGATCTGTCTTTGATTTCAAAGAAAGTAGCTTAAACATTTCTGTTTTGGAAATCAGGAACAACGACGGTACCACAACCACCCAGACCCGAGTAAATATAGAAAAAGTTAGTTTTTCTCCATTGACCCGACTGGGAATAGAACCCGGGACCTCGGAGATGGCAACACTAGAAGCCGGCGTGAGAGCCACTCGACTACGGAGGCCATTGTTGAGGAAATGTCAGGCATTACGAGAGAGTGTGAGCTGGTGAAGAAAATTATAGCGGTGGTGTGCGCAACAGATTCAGCATGCTGCCAGCACGTTTTTTTTTGGTTTGCTGATAGGACGCCCTCCGGCGCGGTGGAGCGACGATATACCCAAAGTGGCTGGCAGTGGTTGGATGAGAGTAGCCGAAGATCGGGCTCAGTGGCATGCATTGGGAGAGACCTATGTCCAGCAGTGGACTGATGTGATTATTGATGATGTGATTATAGATGATTGCCTTAAACGGTATTTTCAGCGTCACCGGACTTTTTTGGGGGCTGCGAGAAACTTAAAGGGACTTCCTCAAGCCGTGTGAAACAAAATACCGTCAGAGGTTGCTTGGACTTCGGCTCGGTTCGACCGGGTATTGGGGGTGGGGAACACGCCCAGGTACTGTCTGTACCTTGTAGAGAGCGTGTGAACTGGGTCGTCGTACCCTTGTTCTACGAGTGCGGTGTCTTTGGCATAAGCGAATGTTTAGTGTATTCTGTAAATGTGTAGTGGCATTAAGGGGCATATATTTCTGCTCAGCGCTCATTGATTCATTCATTCAGCGCTCGCAACAGGTGCAGTTAAGTAGTAAGACGACATGGCTTGCTCCATGTCATGCTTAGCCCATTGACACTTTGTGCCATGGCTGAATAGGTACTTCTAGTAGTAGCATGGCCGCTTCCTTAGCCCCGTGGCGTCCATATTTTGAGCATGGCTTAACGCTATCTCTATTTCATAAGGCGACGTACGGTTGACTCTGGGGCGGTCGCGGTCGGCCGTGTTGTCGAGCCGTTCGCAGCAAGTGCAGAAGTAGCAGGGCACGCCCGGCAGCCCGCAGCACAGCAACCCCCACACCCAGCGGCTGAGCGTGGCGGACGCGCGCGTCCACACGCCCGGCCGGTCGTCCTCGTGGTTGAACACAAAATCGCGATTCATTACAGGAGCCTACTCCATCGTGAGATAGTCGCGGTGGCCGATTTGACATAATTGACGGGAGACGTCACGTGACGTGGCGGTTTGTTTCTTATTTTTTAAGCGCGTACTGCCTATACCATGGCGATTTAACATCTTCATGGCTTATTTATACCGTGTGTTAAGGAACTGATTAGGGTATAATATTTCGTGGCCAAAAAATATCATAGATTTTCATTGAAATTTTAATTTTATTCAATTGGGTAGTTGACTGTCAAAACAATTTTTTTATAGCTTCGATCAATTATTGATCGTATGCTCTAAGTTGATTGTAGTCTTAGAGCAAGACAAAGACAAGACTTAGACTAGCGGCCGCTCGTGGTTTCACCCGCGTGGTTACCTTTCCCGTGGAAACATCTGGATAAAAAATATCCTATGTGTTATTCCAGGTTATAAACTATCTGTATGCCGAATTGCATCCGAATCCATTCAGTAGTTTTTACGTGAAAGAGTAACAAACATCCATCCATACTTACCAACTTTCGCGTTTATAATATTAGTAGGATTGTAGTCATCGTAGTTATGTATGGCAATGAAAAATTTTAGGTCACTATTTTGTTCCGTCAATTAAGTGTTTATCGTAGACTTAATAAGTCCATGGTGTTTACTAGTAACTTTTTAGGTTACAGAAATTCATGCTTAGGTCAAATAAACGTTTTAAAATAGACTGTGCTAGTAGTGTGTGTGGAAACATTGTTAGTAAAGCATGTTAATTTCGAATAACTATGCCCAAAAATCAACAGTCATTTAACATTTGAGCAAAGCTATGCTAGCTGTTCTAAGCCTGGCTCACATAGATTGAAGCAGGGGTGGAAGGGGTGTTGAACGCGCAATTTGAGTAACTAATTTCATTCAGGAGTTTGCTTAAAACTGTGCAAATGTGAACCGCTTTTTAAGGGCATGTCTGTCAGTACCTTTATGTGGACGTGATTATGGTACTCAACTTGATATTATGGTACCTACCTGCTCAGGGTACCTGACTGCCTACCTATTTGATTAATATATTTTTAAGGATGTAACTAATATTTAATTTAAATTTATTAGGTAATAAGTTAGCTGTAACATGTACGCGCTATAAGTCTCCAATACCAGAGTATACCCTAACCTTAGAGCATTAAATGCTATAAGACCCTGACCTATGCATGTATTACGTACAAACAGGCCCAGGGTATGCAATACAAAAATTTAACTGTAGAATTAGGACACGCAAGGAGTTACATAGCAAAAATTACTACTTACTACTACAAACATATAAAAGAACTTGCAATCATTTAAATACATTTCACGTAGTTTAACAACTTTGGCGTACACGATTTGTGAATATTTTTACATGCAGTTTATATTGTATTTAATTAAAAAATTATGACATTATGGGTTTCTCATTATGGGCGTCCTCAACCGCAAATTGTACACAGTTTAAGCAATAAACTATACTATTGGTAGCCCAGTGGTCGAAATTCGAACGTAATTTTTATAAAAAGCTGTTTACTAAACCATATTTTATTAAGGCTGCATCTTAGAGCATGGCTGCACGGATTGTATCCTAACCAAAGCAAAATTAAAAAAGATAGTATGTGAGTTTGGATTGGCATTGACGGATTTCGGCCACTCCTCTTCCATTTTTGAAATTTTTGAAAAAAGTATGAAACAATGTTCATTTAATTTAATGTATTTTTTAACAAAAACTTAAAAAAATAGTATTCTGCACTCCTTTTCTATATAAACTATAAGTGTGCGAAATTTCATACTCCTCCGTCCGCGCAATTTTCGTAATAAGGGGTAAAAAGTTTTTGCTTCACGTATTAATATAAAGATTCTATTATATTCTATCCTCTGTACATAATTCCCCTATCTATACATATAATAAGAACGTAGGGATAAAAAAATCTGTAATTGCAAGATATAAAAATAAAAATTACACAGGTTGCCTTAAAATCACTTACGGAACACGATAGAATAGTTTAAAAAAATTGTTTGTTTGTTTGTTTGTTTGTTTGTTTGAAGTCGATAAACTCGAGAACTACTGAACGGATTTTGATCCAGTTTTCACCAAAATGCTAAGAAAAATCCGGAAAAAAATATAGGCTGCATAAATACTCGAAAAATACAGGGTGTCTCATTTAAATCGGTCAGTATGGGAAAGTCTGAAACTATAAGACTTACGAAGATCTGTCCTTAGGAACCATGTCATCGATTTTAATAAGAAGAAAAACTGCATTCATACATTTAAAGAAAACCTGTACTCAGCTCGGGAATCGAACCCGGTTGTTTTGAAAAAAATAAACTTATAGTATTTCTATTTAGATATCGATTGTGTAGGTCTTAAGCAGTAAATAGCTCTTTGAAACATGATGTCTAAAATGAATAAAATGCATTGTTTTCACGTACTTTAATTTATTTTAGTAGGTGTTCGAAGTGACCACCGTTACATTCAACAAGTTCAGGCATGTAAAATTGTCTCTATGGTTGTTTGTACCTCTTTGCTGGTTTTGTAATTGTAAGATCGTTACCTAAACGTGTTGAATATTGTATTGAAAAAAACGGTGGTCACTTGCTGAGTACAGGTTTTTTTTAAATGTATGAATCCAGTTTTTCTTCTTATTAAAATCGATGACATGGTTCCTAAGAACAGATCTTCGTATGTCTTATAGTTTCAGACTTTCCCATACTGACCGATTTAAATGAGACACCATGTATAATAAGAACGTAGGGTTAAAAAAATCTGTAATTGCAAGATATAAAAAAAAAATACTTTAAAATCACTTACGGAACACGATAGAATAGTTTAAAAAGAAATTGTTTGTTTGTTTGTTTGTTTATTTGTTTGTTTGAACACGATAAACTCGAGAACTACTGAACGGATTTTGATTCGGTTTTACCGAAATGCTAAGAAAATTCCGGAGAATAACATAGGCTACATAAATACTCGAAAATTGTTAAATTTTGATTTGGTCTAAACCGGGATTTAATCCTTGGTTGCTTGGCAACTGTTGTTTATTATGTAACATAGGGGATTTTTTTTAATGAGTTTTACGGCTCTGGCATTTGAGGCTCTGGCTCTCTATTGCTATCGTGTTTTACGGCTCTGGGTTCTTTGCCCTTTTGAGCCTGTCATTGATAGTTGTTGCCATGAGAATACCGATTTTGATGCGGTTATCACCAAAATGCTTAGAAAATTTCGGAGAATAACATACAAATCGAAAAATGTTAAACAAATTTTGATATACGTATTTACGCGACCAACTGTTAGATACGTTCGTTGAGTTATTATTTTAGAAAAGTTTTGTTACTCTCTAAGGTACCCTTTATAAATCTGTGAGGCACCTAAGCGAACATTAGCACCGCAGTAGTAAAGCGACAGAAAATAAAAACAAGCTCGAAATCACGCACATCACTAAACTTGGCTGTACATAGGTACACCTTTTGTTTCATTTTCGCGCGGCGCTTATTGCAGTTTTCTAATACACAGAAATGTTAAAAGTTAAAACATTACTTATATTTGGCGGTTTAAACCTCTGTGTCGTTGCCCAAAATAATGTCTCTTTTTTTAGTTATGCATAGAAATGTTACCAACTCATTAAATTTGGCTGTATAAAACTTTGTATCATTGCCCAAAATCATGTCTCTATTTTTTTAAATATTCCACATAGAAGATATCTTGAATTACATAGCTTGGCTGTTTAAACCTTTGGGTTGTTGCCCAAAATACTTAATGTTATTTTTTTAAATCTATTTGGTGAAAAAACGCGAGAACATGAAAGTTTAAAAAAAAATTGGCGCTCAAATTTTGAAACAAACAGAAGGAAATTTTGATATTTTGCAATGCATTAAGTACCTATTTTTATTTTGTTAATAATTTTCAAATAATATTAATTATTCATTGTGTAAAAGTTTTTTAAAACATTTTATGCAGGTACGTTAAATATTTCAGTACTTATTCAGTTCTTATTAATTTTCAAATAAGATTTATTCAATGTGTAAAAGTTTTATGAAACATTTGATGCAGGTAAGTTAAACACCTATTTCAGTACTTATTTTACATGTAAGCGGTTTCTTACTTTGGTTTCTTAACATATTTATAAGATAAATCTGTGTTCAATGATACAATATAGGTAAGTAAGTATCATAACAATTTTAATATCATAATACCTATAAAGAATGAATTTTGTACATACTTCTAGATTACAGAAAAATGGTTTTTCCATTCTTCTATCGCATAAGACGATAGCTACCTCTGGTATCAGAGTTGCAAAAATGTTTAAATTTGCAGGGTACAACTGTATTAGAGGCACGGACTTCAGTTTTTTTTTTATTAGAGGTAACTTCTTTCTGTGTCCTGTGATCTACCTCTAAAAACCTACCTACCTAACAAGATGCCACGAAGAAGTTCAAATTTATCGCAAGTATGTAACATAAAATACTATAATGTATTACCTAATAGACAATAATATAATTCATTACAGTTCTCAATTTATTGATATTTTGTATCTACGAATAAGAACATAGTTGGTAAATAGTTTTTTGTGCCTTCTGGCCGACAACCAATAATCCTGGACCGCTACCTGCTACTCGATATCCAGCTTCGGTGGACAAGGCAAAAAAAATTTTGAAGTCCGTGGTTGGATAGTATAACAGTAGACACATCTTAGCTAAGATACACCAGTGCCTAGGACGACTCCGGACGAGTACCTGAGCTGTAAAATACCAATTTTATTAAATATAATTGAGCGTCAGTAAACCCATTTCAGGTTTGTATGACGTAGCAAATACGCGCAACCCACCGAGAAACGGTGTTGTATACTGAATGTATGTGGAGGGATAATTGAAACGGGAAACTGAGTGAGAATCTGTATGAACGGGACTGTATGACGGGTGCTTCAAACTGAATATATGTATGTACATGGCAGAGATGATAGTCGAAAGAATAAGAGATAATGTATGAAAAATAATGATGGACGTAAAGGAGACACAGGAAGTATGCCAGAACCACACTAAATGGAGATCGATTGTCTTTGTCTATCTCAGCATTCCCAGCTGAAAGGATATTAAGAGTGAGTAGATGTACGTATGTCGGTAAATACAATGTCAATTTTCTAAATTTCCGATGCATATAATTTTATAAGCTTAAATAGATACCTACATAAAAATTAAACTGTACAGACTACAGCCTTTAGCTCACGCGGACGAAGTCGCGGGCAACAGCTATTTAGAATAAGTGTTAGTATCATCTATATATATAAAAATCAATTGCTGTTCGTTTGAGTGGCTAAAACTCGAGAATGGCTGGACCGATTTGGCTAATTTTGATTTTGAAATATTTGTGGAAGTTTAGGGAAGGTTTAAACGGTGAGAAACATAAATAATAAGTAACGGAAATTAGTGAAAAAAAAAAATAATTTCCAATAAAAAATGTTTCTTTTGTTGTCATGGAAACTGTCAAAGCGGTACGAAGTCCGCCGGGTCAGCTAGTTTCTAATAAGTGGTTGGACTTCTTCATAGATTTTACAATTTGAAAAAGTGTTGCAAAAATGTCCACGAGCAAACTTTTCAAATTGTTATTTGTTCGCAACAAAATTTGCGTTAAATTATATTATCCCTTATTTCTCATAGATTTTTTTCCATTCAAACTGCTAACCCTGTAAGTACCTACATTGAAACACAAATCCTACATCACTAGGGTTTCTCATTTCCCGACTTCTTTTTTTTTGTTCCCGGATTCCGAGACGTCTCGAGCACCATTTCCCGGGAATTCCCGAGAAGTCGGGAATTTGATTAACCTCAATAAAAATTTGACTTTAAAAAAAAATAAACATTTTCGTAATCAAATAAGATTTAAAAAATACCAAAGCATTAATTGATTTGTCTGATAGACGGTTCCTAATCTTTATAACGACTTAACCAGATAAAGAGAATACTTGTTAATTTTCAGTTGACGTTGAAAACGATATAAAATGGTATAATTTTTGTAATAAGAAACACAGGAATTAACGTCAAATTGCTATTTTTTTAGGTTTTTTTAATTTCTCGACTTCCCGGGTACTCAACCCTTTTTTTCCCGTCTCGACTAAGGCCAAATTTCCCGGGAATTCCCGCTTCGAGAATTCTCGATGAGAAACCCTATACATAGTTGCATAGTTCATACTTTAAAAAAAATACGTAAATATTCCTTCCATATTACAGGAAACGCGTGACCACGCACTACCACCAGGTGACGTGCTATTACTGCAACATCATCATCAAAACAGATTCAAGCGTAAACAGACAATCAATCAGTTAGGAGTTTAACAGCAATTATGAACGCGAAGGTTAATTAATAACTGCCTTTGCACGACAATGTCTCTACGGCGGTTTCAACTTCCACTCAATAACTCGAACAATGCCGTGTCTAAGTTACGTCATTACATCATGCGGCTCGATTACGGAGCCTTGGAGGCATCTCACGAAGACCAACTAATCACAAGCCATAGAGAGGAGCAGACGCGCCCACAGATTAAAAGAAAAAAAACTTGGCGGCACCAATTTACCTCTTTTTATAATCATTGATAGCCAGTAGTTAACGCTGTAAGCACGCCGGACGCGTCCTATTTAAAAAAAGAACGAGTTAAACTTTTTTTAAAGATGAATTTGAGGCTATACGTGTTTTTTGGCCAGTTGCTGTGGTTGGTGGCAGTCCTTAACGGGAAGACGTTCGAAGGTGTCCCAGGGTACGGGAGGAACCTGATAATCAAAGCTCTACCGGCCATTGAGGATTACCAGAGTAATGTATACGAGGTGATCATGGAGCCCTACTTATATGTAAGTTACTTTTTATTTGCTTATTTTTTAAATGTGCGTTTACTTATTGTTTTTATAAAATATTGACAGTTGGTTTTAACGTTTCTTTTTAAATTTCAAAAACACGCTTTAACGTTTTTAACTTTTAAAATATTTACCTACTTAAATGTTTATTTTTTCACAATCGCACCGTAGTCGTTCTATCCATTTGAGAGCTACTATATGCTTCAGACAGACAGACAAACAGATAGACAAGTCAGCAGACATGAAACTCAAATATAGCATCCCTTTTTGAGAAAGCTCCAGCATTCCCAATAAGGGATGCTAACTCCAGTTAAAAATAAAAGCTCCACTTTTATTTACCTATACGGTTAGGGCATTTTTTTAAATATATTTTAGTATTATTAATATTAGGTATTTATTTAGTATTATTTTATAATAATTATGTAGGAGTAACATTATTCGATATTTACAATTATATAAGTACTTACTAAAGAAAAAAATAAATCAATCAAAAATCAAAATAAAACCTATAAATAAAAAATGTCCTCCTGCTGTAGATTAATATTAACATCCTTTAAATGTGGGTACCTGTTATTGTCACAGCTAGTTTAGATCCTAGCTAAACAAACATGTTGTATTCAGTTTGCTCAATAATATTGCTATTTTAAGTCTACTGGTGTGAATCTGGCATTAGTTTTCTGATATATAACAGAATATATTGTTTTGTTACTGTTGATTCACCTAAGAAAAAAAAAAACGAAAAATAAAAGTATAAATCGGACTCTTTGGTAGGTATACTATACAATCTGTAAGGGCATGCACTGTACAAACTTCAGGGGTGGATTCTACACTCAAATATACATAATAAAACAAATACTTAAAAAATTCCAAGCTCTATAGTTTAGAAATGGCAGCCATTTTTATTTTATTGTTTTCGATTTTTGCAGGAGCTAAAAAAGGTGAAACTAGTCGCAAGTAAATAACAATCAGTAAAATAGCCAAAAGTTAGAACATCAATAGGACAAAAAAACAAATATGTCGGTTTTCAACACCAAAAATAACGAAAAAACCACCATGTAACCAATTTACTACATGCAGTTTGGAATTTTTTTAATATTTTTTTATCATGTATATTTGAATGTAGAATCCACCCCTAAAGTTTGTACAGTGCATGCCAATACACCCTGTATAACAGCCTCAGAATTACTTACTTCATTACTTAGTTACTCCTAGTAATAAAAATGTCAAGCCAAAAGGCGTTTTTAAAGTTTACTTACCTTGAAGCAACAATAACATCATTACTATATCTTTGACGTATTATCAAACAACAAACATGTCTAATGAAAAATCTAAAAGCTGACCTTTAGGAGTTTCAGTAAACCACAATGGGAGAGTAATTACAAAATTCCATTGTGTATGAAGCACAGTGGGTTTAAGAAAACACCTTGTACAACTCTACTAGTTTATTTTTTTATTTTTTCTTTCAGATTATTGAATTAATTAATTTTAATTATTAAAAATTCATTTCATATGAAAAATTTTTAAGTCAGAAAGAAACAATAATTTAAGTAGGTATGTCCATCTAGTTTTTTTTTCTACAATTTCTTTACCTAATTTGCAGTTACGTTTCCCAACTGTTCTAAATTCATACAGGCAGTTATTTTTTTTCGCCACTCTTCCATTTCTGTAAATCAATAACTGTTGATGTTCATAATCCGAGTTTGTTGAACTTGTTCATCAGACCCTGTCAATGTTGTCTCTCTAACTAGTTCAATTACTTTTTTCTGACCATCATCGGGTCTGTGAACCTGTATCTGCCAATTTTCCTGTCACACTGTCATTTGGTGCAAAAAAAGGAGCATTTGAAGTCAGCGTGGCGATTATAGACCAATTTGTATTGACGGTTGGCAATTCTATACAAATGTTCGGTAATTTTTTGTGGGGAACCACGAGGAAACGCTTGGCCTTCAACTTACCTGATGGTAAATGACGATGAGATCTAAGGTCCGCACTTATACCCCTCAATAGCTGAGGAACTGGCTATCTTATATCTTAACTGTTGAAACATAACAATGCTAGTGACAGTCGCTAAGCAATCCCCTTATTCCCAAACACACCCCAAGCAGGTTTTCGATTTTGTCCTGTCACAGATAGGACATTATAGGCTTCGTTACAAAAATCAATCCAAAGCTTTTTTAAATCAGTTTTGACGCTGATGGCTACCACTCTCAAACCAGTCAGTTTCTGGACAAAATCCTACCACCATACTGCTATATATTTATAATGCACGCTTTATAGAGGAAAGAGAGCTAAACACCACTTTGTTGCAGGACCTAGGCCGGCCAGCGTACCCGCTCGCGGGGAGCCGGGCCGAGAAACAAATCGATTTATCCTTCGTAAGTACGATACTGATCACTTCATTAACAATCATCATCGATCGTGTCATTTACTGTAATCGATACTTTCATTTTGGGACTTCTAATATCGTCATGGTTGAAATTCCTTTAACTTTTAACTTTAATGCATGTGAATGTTAATATTTAATGCTATACTAACTTGCACGTTGTGTGTGCTATGCTTTAGTTCTCTTTTCTCTATACTGATATTTTACTTGCTTACTGCTTGTTCTTACCTACTAATCCTAAAATGCTGTTCTTCCTAATCGGTGTTGTAATGGTTAAAAATAATTCTGAGTATTTTACTCTTGTTAATTTATAACTGATTAAAGTAAACTGCAATGCCTTAAACTTTATTTTTAGGGATATTTGCATAGATAAATTAAAAAAAGTACAAGGATTTTAACACTTCACAAGTTCCGACACCATGATGAAAGACGACAATTGATAAAAAAAGTTGTAATTTTTCAAGAGCAATTTTTAGTTTTCCTGTTGAATATATTAATCAAAATTATCTTAATATATTATTAATAAACATTTAAATGACACCTTATAATAAAGTTTGCAATAATAATCTTGAGCACCGAGTAAATATATCATGCCATTTGTTTTTCGGTGTCAAACGCAGTTTTCCTTGTTTTGACTCTTTATTGCTTAATTGTAAGTACAGGAAGTAGATCGATTAGTTTTTGTCTATACGCTGATTCATCGCAATCGCAATCAAGGGGTTTACACGCCCGTATAGTTATTGATTCACGAATTAACCGATTTATGTATGTACAGTGAGCTGTGGTGTGAACGTGATGATTATCTAGAATCAAGACAACTTCCTTCTTGTTTATATGGATATCAATTCTGAATCAATCAAGTTTTTGTTATTACAATTTATCGTGACCTAACGTTCAATTATGTTTTAGAAATATATAGGTAGTTAGTTACTTTTTGGAAACTCAGTGCATAGTGCTTACTTGTGTTCATTATTCTACTAGGTGAGCATAGACTAAGATTTGTGAACATTGAGAGACGATTGAGGGTGAGATTTGTGATGTTGACGAGTTGGTGACACAAGTTCGTCACAAGATGTCACTGCTTCGATCCTTTACAAGAATGCAGGCCCAATTACCCATCGGTGCTATTACAGGGCATTATTCAGTCAGAAATGCTTCATATTCAAAGCATGTGGAGAGAAAACGGAATCTATGGAGATTGCATTTACTGTGCAAATGTTTGACTCTCTGGCTAAGAAGAGAATGGAGCTCCTGGGATCGGCCTATCCGAATCCAGGAGATATAAGGATATTCACCCATAAAGCAACTACCATCTTATAGCAATCATCTTTACTGCGGAAGAGAAGGGAAAAATGGGGTAGCACAAAAGATTCCGATGGGTCGAAGTGCTACTGAGAGAGAGAAACTTCGGCAGACCGTCATGGGGTTAAGATAAGATAAGATAAGATATAACTAAATTACGGTCTCAAAGTAGGTATACATCATCATCATCAGCCTATACTAGGCCACTGCTGGACATAGGCCTCTCCAAGTGCACGCCACCGAGCACGATCCTCGGCTACGAGTAGGTATTACCTAGGAGCTGTTAGATAACTAGTAAAGGCATACCCACTCGTAAATTATAAAGTCAGATTCGAATTGTATTACATCACTTGGCGTGCACATAATGACAACTGCGCTGATGTGACCTGCACGAGACTCCAAGGACGCTTCATTACTGATGTTAGGAACAAAAAGTGATTATATTAGTCATCAAATAGTATTTAAAATTATGTCTTTAGCTTGTTTTCTGAATTTAATTCGCTAGCAGAGTTTTTGGTACCTTATAATGTATAAAAGTTTTGACGTATTAGTAGGTAATGAATATTAAGCTCTGCCGCGACTCTTGATGCAAGAACTTCTATTTATTGTAACAAGTTATGTGGGATTGGTTAGTCAAACCGTAAACTTATAAGCAACTGTCACGACATCTTCATTCATATAAGCATTAATTTAATACTTAATTTTACGGGAATAACGAACTAACGGGTCACTAATAAGATACCTATTCAATCAAATATAATCAAGATTAGGATCAAACAATGGATATTGTTCTACGGAACCGTTACACAATATCTTATATAGGTACTTTTGATGTCTTGGAACTAATTGTTGTCATCAAAATCCCTATTGTTTTATACAAATATGACGTTATTCATCATTGTAATCTTAATTAACTTTGAAAAAAAGAGTCATACTTCCCTGCACCCTGCACCTAGTTATAATATGAGGAAGTGTCAACCAGTTACGGTCGACAGAAATAGATCTGGGGTGTAGGAAAAAATCTTGACAAGAAATAACATGGCAGGCCAATTAGAGAATGCTAATTGCATGTTTTTTAATACTCATAACTTGATTGGGCTCTACCAAAACTTTGTTTTTATAGCATGCAAATAAGGATTTTTCTATAAGAATTTATTTAAAGGTTTCATTCATATTAACATTCATTCATTAATTTAACGAGTTTCATAACGAAGCTTCTCTTGGGCTAGATAATTTCTTGGTTTAGATATCTTTTGTTACACTGTTTTCTACTTCTGTTGTCTCTCACAATTTGCACCTCCCATGTCATTTCTGCACCACCCTATGGGTGACTAGTAGAGAATGCCTTAGGCATTAAGTCCGCCATGTAATGTTTTGTTGCAAAAGTTTAAAATAAATAAATTAATAAATAAATAATTGGTGTGAGTGTAGGAAAGTTTAGTTTAGTTTAGTTTATATTCCAATTTTCATGGATAAGTATAATCACATTATCTATTTTACAAAAACATTGACTCATCAGTACTATGCCATAGTATTAGTTCACTATCATCATCATGCTCTAACCAATGTACCATTACTCAATTAGTTGGGCCGAAACTTCACGGGAACTAGGGAGATAAGCCAATATCCCACCACGCTGGCCCATTTGGGTTCGTGGGTTTTAAGGCCAAGTTGGCCAGGGTCAACGACTTCACGTCCCTTCCAAAGCATGAGCACATTATAATTCGAACGCGCATCTTAGCGCGCCAGCCGATGCAAGTGGTGTACGTACACTTAGCTTGACGCCTGCTGAGTTTCTTGTCGGTTCTTCTCATTACAAGGTAGGTATTCTCATTCCCGCCCAGAGTAGACTTACGAACCGATGGCATAATGACGTTCATAAGAGCTATTTGTAGCCTAAACTGAATAAATGATTTTGAATTTTCATTTTTCCACAGTGAAGATTGTCATTTCAATTAGGTTTGGTTGTAATATTATTTTAAATCAATTTGTTATTGTTACATAGATAAATCTATCTATCAATTTGTTATAATATAAATTTGTCAATCATTCAATCGAACGCCGATTAATTTTTGTTTTGAATATTTAAGTTTTCCATACAAAACCTTCCACGTATCTCAAATGTACTTCCCAATCCAGGCGCCCAGGTCAGCACCAGGCCTCCAAGCCATCGTGCACCTAAAAGCAGACCAGGATTCCGGGGTGGAAGGCACGCTGCTCTTCACGCAGATCGTTCCCAACGGGCCCGTGACTGTGGAGGGGAACGTCACCGGCCTGGCCCCAGGTCTGCATGGGCTACACGTTCACCAGTCGGGCTCTATCAAGGACACTTGCCAAGACATTGGCCCGCACTTCATCGCTTATTATGTAAGTAGCTTAAGACCGTGGAAGGTGGAAGGGAAACTCCAGGGACCTGGCGCCACACCTGCGTAGGCGCCACCAAGACATTTACCCACACTTCATCACCTATTGTGTTAGTAGCTCAATCGTCCTAGAGCCATGACGGTGGAGAAACGTCACCGGCCTGGCCCCAGGTCTGCATGGACTACACGTTCACCAGTCAGGCTCCATCAAGGACACTTGCCAAGACATTGGTCCGCACTTCATCACTTATTATGTAAGTAGCTTAGGACTGTTGAATGTCAGAACGATCTGAGGAAAAACCCAGAAACTTGGTTCCTGGCCAGCTTGGGCTGCATGTCTACCAGACGGGCTTCATAAAGGCACTTCACCCGCACTTCATCGCCTATTATGCAAGTAGCTAAGGAACGTGGAAGGGAAACCCTAGGAACCTGGCTCCAAGCTTGCATGCGCTGCACGTTCACCAGAAGGGCTACATTCAGGACACAGGCCAAGACATCGGCCCGTAATTCATTGCATACTTTGTAAGTAATTAAGTCGTACTAGACCGTGACGGTGAAGCAGAACGTTATCGGCCTGTCTCCAGGCCAGCATGGGCTATAAGCTGAATAAGCTGTTCTACCAGATGGGTTCATTCATGGACACTTGCCTTGGCAATGTCTTGACATTGACCCGTAGTAGTCGTATGGTTTTCTAAAGTTTAACGCGAACACTCAGTAAAAAAATATTTATCAGTAGGTAATCATAATTATATCCTTGTATTAGAGCGATCAAAACAAATTAAAAATTATTCAAATCGGAAAAGCCGTTTTTGAGTTTTAGCTAGACTAACGAAAAGCAATTGATTTTTATTTATATACTTAAGGGCCAATTTTTCAATCCTCAGTTAGTGAACTTTATCTGTAGAATAAAGTTCATTCGAAGGATAACAAGATTTTTAATTTTTCAATGGTCAGATAGACGTTATCTGTCGAATAAAGCCGCTAACTGAGGAATAAAGTTATCTGCTTCTTGAGGGGCTGGATAAGATTTATCTATGTGTTTTCTATGACATTTTGAGATTATGTGGTGTGTCATTTGAGAGTTAGTAGGTATTTTATCCGTACACAATTCAATTTATATTTTTTTGTTATTGTATATCTAACACGCACACACTTTCTAATGGATATTTTTGAGCAAATCGACGACGCAACAATTAAGAAGGAAAGGCAGATACTCAACTATTTAAACGCTGAGCTGATTCTATTCTATTCTATTCTAAGCTAAGACCGAAATGTAAAAGAGAAACCTAATCATTTTAGTACATGGGATGAAAGGGAGTTATTTTTCATATAACGTCAATGTCATTTTGTCAAACATCAACATCTGTCTTGTTTCATTCCAACATTGCAATGATTGTATAATATGTGCATCTCGCTTGTACATAATTAGTGTGAAGTTAGCGACATAAGTCTATAAGCAACAGATATTTAGATAGCTATTCCTTGGTTAAAAGACGATTTAAAAATTTAAAATATTTATGCGCCTGATAAACAGCCAGTTAATTTTATACTTCAGTTAGTTATCTAGGGATTTAACTAAGTATTGAAAAATCGGCCCTTAGATAGATAAATAAATCTAACAACGATCTGTCTTTTCGCAGTCACGCACAAAGCCTGCCGTAAATCTTCTAATGCCTGTGCTTATGCGAAGAGTATTAAAAAAGTTAATTAAATGCGTGCGCGCTCTAACAAAACCGGATCATGGGTGTCAATTTGCACACCTTTTTTGTGCAATTATACACACAAACAGAGCTGTTTCAATTTGCGATATTATTTAATATGGCAACGGCCAAAAAACCTGCTAAATAGGGTCGGTCGCACAAAAGGGTTCCGTAGTGGTACTATTTGTTACCATATAACAATTTATAGATTCATAGATGAAATACAGAGTATAAGAGTTTATAGAGAAGTTTATTAGGTATGTTATCTTTCTCGGCTTGTAAAATATACTAAGCCATAGCTAATGCTACAATTATTTTTAAGAAAACTTAAAGAATATGCTTTGCAGGTTTCGTAAATAAGGGAGGCGGTGTTTTTAGTTTAGAAGTATGTTAAAAAGTAACATCGCGGCCTTTATAAATTACGTCTCTATGCGTAAAGATAATTATCAAATCCACTTTATATTTTTATAGAGTCAGTACCTACTTGATAGGTATTAATAGGCAGGTATTCTTAATTAGCAAATTCTTTGCGGAACGTTTCAACTTCCTCAGCAAACGGCACAAAATTATATCTGATAAAACTTGACAAAATCGCGAACCGTAACAATACCTAATTAAATTTGTGAATTGTTTCCGCAGGGTCGTCACGGTGGTCCACGAGACCACATCCGTCACGTGGGGGACCTTGGCAACATCAAAGCTGAGGAGGGTCCTGTCACTGTGAAGCTTGTGGACCATCTGATCTCGCTGGCGGGTCCTCGCTCGATCGTGGGACGGTCACTGGCCGTGTCGAAGGAGGAAGATGACTACGGCAAGTCCAGCACTGAGGATAGCGCGCTGACGGGCACCTCTGGCCCAGCGGTGGCCTGCGGCATCATTGGATACGTCAACTGATAGTGTTGGAAATAGCTAGATTAAATTAAGATTTTAAACTTTTGCTTTGCATTGTAATAAAGACTTTTTTAAGACGCTATGGGCGTTATGCCGTTAAGTTGGGTGTAACCTAAATGGAATAAGTCTGGTGGAAGTATATTGTCCAGAGTCTGTCAAAATAGCCCCTAACCCTTATTTCTGTTGATAACATGAGAATGTTTTTAGTTTTTTAATACAGCATTATTTGCAACTTCACCATATTCTATGCAAAATAAAGAATTTGCTGTGTTCTGGTTTGAAGGATCCAGTGAAAATAATAGGTCTTTACCTATGAAATTGGAGTTTTTTTCTCACTTATTAACATGTGTATTACTTTTAAACGTCAATACCGGTTGTTAATATTAATATACAACTTTAATAAAGACTATGTTAGTTACGCTTCAGTAATAACAATGATTATTCATTTTGTGTCTTTATAGCCCAATATTTTTTTTTAAATTGTCTTATTTTTTTATACGCGGAATTGACCTTTTATTTCATTGTAGCTTTGAAGGCTCTCGATATTTTTTCTTTTTAATGTCTGCAATATTTAGCCAGTGAAACAAACACACTACTCTACAATTTTTATAGTGTTAAAATAAATAGATGCTTAGAAACATAAAAAAAACGTTAGTATGAAAAATAAAATTTTATAGAAAATCTACATCAAACAAATCTCCAATTTCATAGGTAAAGACCTATTACTTAAAAACACAAATGTTGAAAAAAATTCCACGAGCAGGATTTGAATCCGCACCCTTCTGACATACCGGGTCAGGTGCTCTCCCAATTGAGCTATCGTCGGTTCAAATCCTGCTCGTGGAAATTTTATCAACATTTGTGTTTTTGTAATTTGTTCGCAACAAAATTTGCGTTAAATATTATATAAACACCTATTACTTATTTGAATAATAAATAGGCCAGTGCGTCTGTCTTTATTATAGTTTGAAGTGATACTAACATGGTTGTCATGTAATTGTGATAGTATGAAGTGACGAACGTGAATAAATGTTGTTGTTTTTATATACTTTTCTCTGCGTAAATAGTCCTTTGATTCAAAATACGCTAACCTATTTCTGATTAAACATTCTGAACGGCCTACGTACGGCTATTCTTAATCTATCTTACTTTACCCTGCCTAGAATTAACGAGCCAGTCATTACAAAAAAAGTAGATATTTTTTTTCTTTTCACTAGACTTTTATTTCTACAATGTCTTAGCCGTCTCTTGTAATCAATATTACTTTAGAACAGAGGATGGAAGTAAGCTGAACATAAAAACCCTGATAAATAAACATAGCAACAGTCGTGTAAGAAACATTGCTGCATGACGACCTCCTTGGTCGAGTTTTTCTAAATTGTCTCGGGTCTGGGTGTTTTCTATGTATAATAAGTATGTATTAAAGTATTTTAAGTATGTTTATCCGTTGTCTAGTAACCATTTAACGAGTTTCATAACGAAGCTTCTCTTGGGCTAGATAATTGGTGTGAGTGTAGGAAACTTTATTTATTTATTTATTTATATAATACACGAGGATTCGTTGATTGTAGATTTACGTAGCAATTTAACCTTAGTAGCGACCACGTAGCGACATATCCAAGACAGTACTTAATTTACTACTAGTAAAGTAACGACTATTTATTACCATAAATGCTAAAAAAATATCTTCCTAGCTGCAAAAAGACATCGATTGATTAAAAATGAAATTAACAATACTTATACTTTTAAATGTATATTTAATGTTAATTTCATTTTATTCGACCTACATGTGTCACTTTAAGTAAGATTGCGTTAATATTTATAGCTATTTAATTATTGCTTATCTGAAGATGTGTAAACTCCGGTTGTATTGTAGAAACTTTATAACTTAGCCTATGTAACCTATTTTGTGTACTACGAATTTGAGATAGTATGTGCTGTATGCTTCGCTTAATGCACAATAACATTAAAACAAAAAAGAGACACATGGTACCACAATAAAAAGTAGCCTAAATGAATCCCAAAAAATATGTTATTAATTAGCGGCTATTGTGCATAAACTGAACTTTTCATTTCATTTATTTTAATTTGATATATTCCTGAACAAAATGATTTGTGTTTGAAATACATACATGCAAAGTAAGGAAATATAACAATATTAATAATTATAACTAAGTAATATAAATTCAGTAAAATAAATGTCAAAAATATTCTTTACCAATAACAAATTTACCTAACAATATTAATAATCAGTCAGTAAAAAGTACAAATATTAAGCAATATAATCATAATCTAAATTAAAAATAAAAATATAATTATACAAAATTAATTATATTGTATAATAAATTATTTTATATCATAAAAGCATTTTTCTAGTAAGAAGCACTTGAGTTGCTTTTTAAATAAATTAAACCTATTATTATTACCTTTAAACCGATTTCTGCAGCAAAGCTAATGTAGGTACTTAGAGCAGTAACTGTAGGAAGCTATATTTTTTGTAATTAAAACAATGGAAATAAAAATAAAAATCTACACAAGAAAACTAAAAATAATCATCGAATAATCAGCACCACTGGTTTCGGTAATTGGTAATTGGTCAATTTTCATAGCGCGCCAGATTTATAATTTTTTTTATTAAATTGGTAACGAATAGTATTATTTTAACAACTGAACGTAATAAAATGTAACTACTGTACTGGAGACAAAATTACAAATAAAAACAAATCGCATTCTGACGACGATAATCGATTTATTTGGCGACAGATCTACCTTTCTGTACACGAAGCTATTATTTAAGAAATAAACCTATTATTTTGAGAACGAAGTTCTTATTTACGGAATGAACTACGATTTTATTGATAATCCATCTCTTATTCTATATACATATTGACATTAACTTGGTAACATACCTGGCGACACTTTTTATGTATCTGAAAATGAAAATATTTCGTGGCGATAGATCTAATAATTAGTGATACAAGTTAAGGCAACGCATTGGAAATTCACGTGGCGGGGATCTTGATTTTTCCCAAGAATTACAAAACATATGAAAGTGATATTTGATGACATGATTTTTCATTTAATTGACTTAATTTTGCTAGTTGCAGAAACACGATTTGTCAACTTTTATAACGAGAAAAAAAGATCAAAGTAACCTCTTTGAAAACATAGATTTTTATTTTACAGGCTAACCAGACCGATTTAAGCATCTAAATTTTCTTAATAGATTAGTCTTGACACACACTTCAATATTCTAGTTAATTTTTAAAAAATAATTTGTAGTTTTAATTTGAAGGAAAAAAAACAGTTTTTCTTATGGTACGGGGCGCAAACGCTCCGTATGAGATTTATTGTTTAGCGATGCGTCGCCTTAATGACAAATATAAACTTTGTTGACGAAAAATACCTATAGTTCCTTTTTTTCATCAACCCCGTTATACCATTGTGCTTGGAGATCCAAAGTAATGTTTCTGGGATATCATGTGCATGTCGCAGATAAAGGCGTCACACCACCGGAGAGGGTAAAAACTATGAAAGCTATCCTGCTAAAACCTAAAACAAATACAGACCAATTTCAACTATAATTGTCGAGCGCCCCAGAGTAAGATCTAAATAAAGTTAAACGACGCTCAATTAGATAGATAGATAGATCGATAATTTATTTATTTGCAACAAAACATGCACACAATTAAAACATAATACAATAATTAAAAAAAAATACAATACAAATTTAAATAATAATAAAAAAGCAATTAAATATACAACTACCACAAACATTAGATAACAATTGTGTGCCGTAGCGATGCAAAAAGGTGAAAACTCAGTGAAACATTTGCTCATGCAGCAAATCACTGATTTTCAGTTTCTACCCGAACAAAACCTGCGAAGTCGCGCAAATGTGATTAGAATTAAAATAAATTATAAGTAATATTATTGCATCGAGAATTGTTTATTAAATAAATGAATGATCAATAATAATAAAATCTGAATTATATAATAATGTAATAATAAAATAATAAATAATAAGTAATTGATTGATAATTAGGTAATATTTCAAGCTAAAATATTAATAAATATTAAATAAAATAACAGCAAATAAATCATTTAGCCAATAAATATTCATGCATTGATGTACACAGACAAAAGGAACATTCCGCCACCGAAGCAACTATTTGCTACTAATCCCTCCAATTCAGTTTTAGAAGCGGAAAGTATATAATTTTTTTTTATTATAAAATAAAAGGGCTATTCAGGCGCTCAAGCAGTCAGTCAAGTATTACACGGATAGGAAGTAAACGGTGTATGCGGCATTTCTCAATCTCTCCAAGGCTTTTCACTTTGTTTGCTATGGACTAAACTATAGCCGTAATGTACCCGGGAGTTGACATGCAGAGATTTTAGTACAGCTCACAGGAAAACCTTGTCAGATGGGCTGCCTTTTTTGAACGCCTACATGATGTAGTGAGGGGTTAGACAGGGCGGCATAGCATCTCCACTCCTTTTTAACCTTTACACCGATCATCTGATTGATGAACTCGGCAAAGCTAATGTCGCTAATGGGTTTGCTGAGTCCATCGTTCAGTGGAGTCCGTAAGCCGATGAGAATGTGTGAGTCTTAGGCTGCCGTGCATGGACTCACTTTTTAAGGCCAGGGAATATCATTAGATTATGTCCCTCCTAGGAACTTAAATGTTTTATTTTATTGTTTCAACATTATCATCATCTTAGCCATAAGACGTCTACTGCTGGACGAAGGCCTCGCCCAAGGATCTCCACAACGACCGGTTTTGTTATTTTTTTTATAAATTAACAGTTAGTTGTTTATTTGTTTGGCCTTTGCCCAGGAGTAGGACAGCTATAGCTGATATAATAATATAATAATGGTATCCCGCCAATACTCATTCGTATGTGTGCTTTGGCACTGGTCGACCCACTGACTATGATTTATAACAAATCGCTTAGCGAGGGTACTTTTCCTGCATTATGGAAAATAGCTAAAATTACACCTATTTATAAATCTGGTGATAAAAACAATATAGGTAACTATCGCCCCATCAGTATTGTGAACTGGTTTGCATAGATCTTTGAGTCACTCGTGTATCAGCATTTGTACAACCACGTCGGTCCACTACTTATTCCGAAACAGCATGGTTTTATCACTGGGAAGTCGACTAATTCCAATCTTTTAATTTACACTACATTTTTATGTAACTCGTTTGACGGAAGAAGACAAGTGGATGCCATTTATACGGATTTTGGCAAGGCATTCGATCGAGTGAGTCATTCAATTCTTTTGACTAAAGTGGAATATTTCGGTATACATGGAAATTTATTGCGCTGGCTTGCTTCTTACCTTCTCCATCGTTCCTTTTAGCGTTAAGTGGCTATGATTCTTTTCCGTTTGAATCGAGCTCAGGAGTTCCACAAGGATCAAACTTGGGGTCATTGTTGTTTCTTATGTTCATCAAAAATCTCTTGAACAACATTCAAAGTGAATGTCTCGCTTACGCGGATGACATAAAAATTTTAATCGTGTAACAAATATGAGTGATTGCGAGGCATTACAGAAATCTTTAGACGTCATTAATCGCTGGTGTAATGCTAATCATATGTCATTAAATATTGACAAGTGTCAAGTGATCTCTTTCACCAAAAACAAAAGCAGTTAAATTATAATTATAGCATAGATGGTCGCACTCTTACGACCGTCCGCGATCTGGGAGTGTATTATGACTCGGTTCTCTCATTTAGACCCCATTATGATTACATTTGCAACAAAGCTAACCAAATGTTATTCTTTGTGCTACGTCATGCCAAGCCGTTTAAGAATGTAAATTCATGGATAATTTTATACGGATCCCTGTCAGAAGTATCTCAGAGTACTGTTCTTCAGTGTGGTCCCCTGTTTATCAAAACCATACTGATAGAATAGAGGCTATCCAACGTAGGTTTTTACGCACTTTGTGCACTATGTGTGGCTTGCGTCGAAGTATTTGTAACTACTCTGACCGGCTCAGCCACTTTAACATGACTAGCCTTGAGAAGCGAAGGTGGATGAACGACTTGCGTACACTTCATAAAATTGCCAATGGATTTTTGGATAGCGACCTATTGGAGATGCTGTTGTTCAGGGTGCCGACTCGGTCTGTGCGCATTCCGCGGTTATTCTATGTACCCCCCTCTAGAAATAATGTGTCTCAAAACAATCCTATGCATAGAATGTGTAAGCTTTTTAATGAAATCTGTTCGGATTGTGACTTTTTTGGCTGTGGTATCCCTGCCTTCAAGGGATCACTAATGGCAATGCTACGAACCAATTAAAACTTGTTTGTTTTGGTATTGTGTTTGCATATTTGTTTTGAGCTTAGCAATTTTATTTTATTTAACATTTATTTAACTTAATTTTATGTTACCAAACTTTTGTTTAACCTAATTTTAATTACTTTGTTATTTGATAAGTTAAGGGTAAATGCTGCGCACTTTTTTAATTGGGCACGGATATACCTTATTAACTGTACATAAACGTATTTTTGTATGTTTTCTATCTGTTGTCTGTAATTGTGCCTTAATTAAAAAATAAAATAAAAATAAATAAAATAATGTTAATAATAAATAAAAAAAAATAAAAAAAATATCAAATCAAATATCTCGACTTAGCACATGAGGTTGTCGACATGTGGAATGTGGACTCGGCTGTCATCGTGCCGATTGTTGTTACGGCCAACGGCCTGATGGCCAAGAGCCTCGATCAACATCTCATAAGGCTCTCGTTAGGCGGATGGATCAAGAGCCTGATTCAGAAGGCAGTTCTCCTCGATACGGCACGCATTGTGAGTTTTTCAATGTTAGTTTTGTTTTTAGAAAATATTTAATAATGTAAATTAATATGTAAAAAATAACGTTTTAACAAAGTGGCCATCATTGCATCTATGGGCTTGTTATTAATTTTGGAACTACCTGAATTAAATAAATATGTTTTAATTATTAACAGTACGTAAGCACTAATAACACAATCCATTACGTAAGAATGAAACAAAAAAATATCATGATTTAAATAATATACTTCATAGAATTATATTTATACGTTACAAAAAACGGCTAATTTAAAAAAGAACCTGAGCACCAACTCTGATTGATAAATACGTTCAATAAAAAAGTTTCTCTTACATTATTGTGATGTTCATAATTACAACTAACAATAACTTAATCGTTGCTTACATCGAACAATAATTACTAAATTTCCAATGAGACGGACGGTCGGCGACGGACCGTTCAGCCGTCGCCAGTATAAGGCCAACTTGATTGTGATGTTGCGGTGTAAAAATATTTAATAAAAATCCACGCGACTCTCTCATTGAAAACGTTGACCAACATAACTGACAACAATAACTGCGGAATAGTTCCGATAGATGGCGTTGAGCGCCAACCGTTTTTAGGTTGGTTTGAGTTTGTGTTGTCTGCTGCGCTGGCGGCGGAATGAGTGTTTACTGGAGTCCGATGGAGGCGATCAGGCTTTCGACCTTGGCGATGTAGGCCTTCTGCGCGTCCTCCTTCGACACGCCCTTCCTGCCGCTCCACGCATTGAACTTGGCCTTGCCTTTAAGGTCGAACATACCGGGCTACTCTGCAAACACAACGGTCTCAAAGATTTCGCACTTAATTTAATCCAGTTGTATCTCAGCTCTAGAACACAGACTGTCGATATTAATGGAACTAAATCATCTGGTTCTCATGTAAAAATGGGAGTTCCACAAGGGTCCATTCTTGGTCCTTGGTATTGTTGGAGTTGTGAGGCTATGCATCATACCAAATAACAGCTCTAAGCGTCGCTCCTATATAAGTGACCAACGGTAGCAGCTCGGGCTCACTTTTTCGGCGGCGCTCGAGCGGTGAACATCGTGATCAGCAGGCTTAGCAAGGATTTGGTTCGAACATTCAATTTAATCGATTTATTCGTTATTGTCATTACGTTGTGTTAAAATTGTAAAAAGGAGAATTAAAAGTTAATTTTACTGAACGTTTTTTTAAGCCTACCCACCTCTGTTGCTAAAATCAGAAGTGGGATATAATTCAAGCTCACTTAGGCATTTAAAACCGTTTGCCATTTGATTTAAATGTGGAACAAAAGTACCGCCTTTTAAGTTTTGTAAATTCTCTTAGAACAAGTGTGTTGTGTTCTCTTTGAATTTTTGTGTTTGACATGCCTAACCATAAAAGACGATCGTGGAGCAAAACTCGTCGACACGATAGATCACGATCACGAAATCGTTCTCGATCGCGAACGCGGACTCAAGTGCATACTCCTACGGTCGAATATGGTTCGGATAACCTTTCCACGACGTTAAATTTAATTTTGTCTCGAATCAGTGCTCTGGAAAATAGTTCTACGTGTACAAATGTGAATGCTATTAACAGTGATTCGAATACAGTGGACGCCGCCGTCCCTGTCACAACGAGATGCGCGGGTAGTGCAAGTTGTGTTCTTTCTGATGTAAGCCCAATGCGTTCCGTGCATTGCAAAAATCCAATGAATCCGCTTTGCGTTATTAACGAGACGCCGCCGCCACCGCCGTTTAGTGTTAATACAGCAGGTATTGTAACCAATAGAAATGACGTGCAGAAAGTGTCGGAAACTTACGTTACCAATAATTTAGGTCATTCAACGCCTTTAGTTTATCCAGATGTTCGTTAACTACTCCGGCTTCGGCGCAGGATTTAATCGATGCGATTGTCTCATTGAAGCCTACGCGATCTCAAAATTATTTTATCTCGAATTTTGATCCATCTATCCACGACATAAGCGACTGGTGTAAAGAGGTCGAGCGTGCTAAGCATTTAAATGGGTGGGATGACTATGAGTGCCTGTCACGAGTAGCGGGTTGCCTAAAAGGAGACGCGCGCATATGGTTACACGAATGGGTGTCAAGTGATAGATCTTGGCGTAATTTCATAAACGAATTTAAACATTTGTGTCCACGTCGGCTGGACTACGCTAATATTTTATACGATGCAATGAGTGTAAACTCCGATAAATACCCAACTTACGCAGAATACGCGCGACGAACCTTGTTACGCCTGCGCATAGTCAGAGGTCTTAGTGACGAGCTGATGGTTTTGATTGTCATTCGAGGTATTGCCGACCCTCAGATTCGAGCGGCGGCAGCAAATGCGAACTTATCTCCGAACGATTTAATTTCATTTCTATCTATTTATGTAAAGCCTGGCAGTAGCAAGCAAGAGATGCATAATGTGGCGGCCTGCGGTCGCCACATAATTTCTTATCTTCACGTACGGTTAAAGAGTTTGTAAACGCATTCCTAATCGCGTGTAGATCTGATTAAGATTAGACACAGCATCCTCCCTCCAACATCTACACAGTTTATATTGTATAAATAGTCTTGTAAGGTTTAGATGATAAGTCAGTCACAATGTAGTCACTGTAAATATACAACATCACATATAGAGACGCAGTCGTTATTTACCATCGCCATGGACCACTCCATCATCATCACCAACGTCCCATCATCAACCTACGGAACACTGGTGACCCCGCTCAAGCAACAAGCAACCTTCCAACGGAGAACCCCGGAAAAAACACGTGAGTCATTTGGAGTATTTAAATCAACCATGGCAGCAACATTCTATTCAGCGAACGGACACAACAAAATTTTCAAAATACAATTACTACGCCGAGCCACACCGACTGCTGCTGCTGCGACAATTAACATCATTCTGGCTCTCATAACTTTGGCTTCCCTTCCGGCACATCGTATCAAGAACGTTTCATCGACCAAAGCAAAGAAATAAGGTACCAAGAAAAACAATACGAGATCGAATATACTAACGATTTCATAATTGTACACATATTATTATGTTATCAATAATTGTGCGGCGCAGTCAACGCGCAAGAATTTCCGACGCAGCACTTTTCGCCGTTTGCGCTACGCTTGCGCAAGGTCAAGATCACGGCAGAAAGAACACAATATGTTACTTATTCATTACGATATTTTTACTTAAAATGTAATTTGTTCACTATAATGAAAAATTAAACAAAAGAAGAATTTTGTAAAAAGCTGTGGATTGTGCTACTTATATAAAAATAGAATCCAATGGAATAAGTATATATGTATACAACGAGTATTCACCCGTTTAACCGCCTCACCTTTACCGACTGACAAAGTGGTTTGAGGTATGTTATCCTTACGGGAAAAGATATTATTATATTCTATAAAGAGTAATTTACTTAAATGCTACTAGCTACCTCCAGTGCGAATTGATTTCTCCGGTTATCTGACAAAGAGCCAAGGAATACGCCAGTCTAAGGATAAATATGAAGCTATAATGAAGTACTCAAAATGAAGATATTCAACAAGATCAAAATATTTTGATGTTACGGTAGAACTAATAAGCACAAAAATGAACCAGTTTAGGATAACTAATGTAATAATAAGATTTTAGTACGTCCATCCTTATGTATATTAATTACAACATGTCTTATCTCTATGTAGTAATGTTTAATCTTACTTTAATTATCTTGATTTTAGTCAATTTTAATTTTAATATTTTTATTATTATGTCTGTTTATTAAGCAAGTCTAATAATTCAATTTATTATTAATAGACGACGGGTCTATAGCCTATTGTAAGAAAATGCTTAATTTAAAGTCGTACTTGTCATTTAAAATTTAATCTGTGTAATAATCTTGGTATACGTGATAAAAAATGTTAGTAAAAATAGGTAATATGATGTTGAGAGGAAGTCAAAATCATTTGTGTAATCGGTTGTTTTTAAAAGATATATTAAGTATAACAAGTATTTTGTTCAGATATAGAAGAATACAAGGAAACAGCTCTCATTAGCAGCATTCAGCAAGCCAGCCAGCCTCAAGGTTCCATCGCAGCAACGTATCGCTTCCTGGTTCCAAGGCATCACTCGACGGCCAAAAAGTACCGTCGCACTTCTCCACACGTCTCGACTCACCGTAGACTGGAGAACGCTCGTCTTCTCAACGAAGACTTGAGCACGCTCATCACGACTCACCGTAGATTAGAGCACTACTGGCATTTGCAAGCGAAAAACGCAAACGAAGCTGAAGACCTGAACGATTTTTTTTTTCCTTTTCTAGAGTACTGTGGCGGCCTGCGGTCGCCACATAATTTCTTATCTTCACGTACGGTTAAAGAGTTTGTAAACGCATTCCTAATCGCGTGTAGATCTGATAAAGATTAGACACAGCATCCTCCCTCCAACATCTACACAGTTTATATTGTATAAATAGTCTTGTAAGGTTTAGATGATAAGTCAGTCACAATGTAGTCACTGTAAATATACAACATCACATATAGAGACGCAGTCGTTATTTACCATCGCCATGGACCACTCCATCATCTTCACAACCATCAACAACCTTCCACACGTCACCCTATGGAACACATAACATAGGTAATAGAAAGCGTCTCCTACCAGTTCAAAGCGATAAAAGGTGCTTTATCTGCGGCCAGGCTGGACATAAAAGTTTTCGGTGCTCGAAAAAACCGAAATCGCAAGTCAATACTGAGTTAGGACCATTAGCACGTGAATCCATTAGTAATACGAACCCGTGTACGTTTTGCAAAAAACCAGGTCATACGGAACAAACATGTTTTCTAAAAAATAGGTCAGAGCCTCGCAACAAACGTAAAGTAAACTTATGTACGGAACGTATCAACAACATTGCTACGAATAATGACGTCACTTCGGCGATCATACAAGGGATCCCAGTGGATGTGTTGATCGACAGCGGAGCTTTAAATGTCTCCCTCATATGTTCTGACAGCTTAAAGTACTTTTCGTGCACACCCAAACCCGTCAGCTGCACGCTCATGGGAATTGGTAGACAAGACGTTGATGTAGATAGCTATGTAACTCTTATTATCGAGTTTAGTGAGATCTCTATAGAAGCAGATCTGATGGTAGTCCAGTCCAAATGTATGAGTACTACAATAATTATAAGAACGGACATTTTGAACAGAGACGGGGTCACCTTTATTAGAACTAAGGATCGACAATACCTTACTCGTTCTACAGTAGTTAAACATGTAGGAACAGTTGTTAGCGATCTTGCTTCTATCAACACACCCCTTCAGGGCAGTGAACGCCAAAAGTTGATGACGGTACTATATGAATTCGAAAAATTTCTTATATCCGGAACAGCCACGTCTACTGTCAAAACCGGTAGAATGAGCTTTAAGCTTACGGATAAAACACCAATCTCATACAGGCCGTATAAACTTTCTCACCAAGAGAAACTGAAGGTGCGCGAAATAATTAAAGACCTTATTAGACAAAGGCATTATTAGAGAATCGCAGTCACAATATTCAAGCCCCATAATACTCGTCAAGAAAAAATACGGATCAGACCGCATGTGTGTCGATTACCGTGCATTGAACCGCCTCACTGTTAGAGAGCGCTACTGTTGCGGAAACCCACAACACACACTATGCTATTGCTTAAAATTACACATTAAAATTAACAAAGTCCACTCACAGTTCAATACCGCTCCCGCCGTCCAGAACGGGATCCATATGGTCCGATGGGGCCCGAATCCGAGTCCGGGTCTTCGAAGGTTCCCTAAACACACCCAAACTACCCCAAGTGCACTTTCCCCCTGAAATATCTGTTCACTCCAGCAGCGGCGTGGCCGACATCCCGGCTAATTGTTTTCCCGAAACAATTCGCTTACGACGCACACTCACAAAACACAGGTTGCACAATCCACTTAATTAGAATAATACGGCTCCAAATGCCCTTATTACTACATAAAATCTATTTAATTATCAACACACGATAACTATCAACCAGCCATATTGTCTTTCCAGAGACAAGTGTACCAACAAAGAAAAAAAGAACAATTAGTGATGGGGCCATTATGCCACCAAACAAATTGAATCTCGATAATCGATTCGTCCATAATACAAATCAAAGTTTTATTTCCAACAAAAATAAATGCCTGTTTATTTGCAACATCCCGCCACCCAAAGCGGACGTACCGCTTTCTAGCCTGAAATCTTAAACTAGTCAACCGGTAATCGAGCTAAGGTCGCGACTGCGCGATTTAGCACCGATCCATCAACCAACACTTGCGCCACACGCGGAGTCCCGTCCGCGCCCCAGATTAACTTTAAAATGCGACCTCGTCTCCAAAATAACGAGGGCAAATTAGCCTCTTTTAATAAAACCAGATCCCCCTCCGAAGGGGGCGACGTCCGGTCTGTCCACTTTACACGCTGCTGCAATAAATGCAGATACTCCAGTGACCAACGACGCCACAAGTCCTGACTCAGTTGTTGTATCATTTGAAAACGAGACATCCGGTGTCTGCGTTCATCCTTCCAGGGATACTCAGGCAGGGCAGTGAGTGGCTGACCGACCAAAAAATGACCAGGGGTCAGGACTTCCATGTCATTTGCGTCAGAGGAGAGTGGACAAAGCGGACGCGAGTTGAGAACCGCCTCAACCTTACAAAACACAGTTGTAAGTTCCTCATACGTGAGGGTAGTTTCCCCGACTACCCGGCGCAAGTGGGTTTTTGCCGATTTTACCGCGGCTTCAAATATCCCGCCCCAGTGGGGACAAGCTGGCACACTAAATCGCCATGTGATTCCCCGCTGTGCGAGAGCTTGACTTATGCTATTACAATTTTTATCCAGAAAATCGTTCACATCTTTTAAGTAGTTGGCAGTGCCTCTGTAGTTGGTACCGTTGTCGGACCGAATGAGAGAAGGTAAACCCCGTCGCGAAACAAAACGATCCAGCGTGGCGACAAAGGCTTCCGTAGACAGAGCCGAAACCACTTCCAGGTGGACGGCCTTAGTGGCCAGGCAGACAAAAACGCACAGGTATGCTTTCGTGACCCTAGTGTTACGATAGGCTGTGCTTTTCACCAGAAACGGTCCAGCAAAATCCGTACCGACCCCGTCGAACGGCCTAGTAGTCTGACAAACCCGGTCAGAAGGGAGATCCCCCATCTGTGGCTGCATAGTGGAGGCCTTCACCCGATAACAAGCCACACACTTAAATAACACGCTGCGAACCACTCTCCGAGAGGACAAAATCCAGAACTCCCTCTGTAATATCGCCAGTAACGCATTACACCCCGCGTGAGCGTTTTTCAGGTGTCTATCCGAGACCACCAGTTCTACCAAAGGTCCTCCTTTGGGGAGTAGCAGAGGATGACGGCTACCGAAGGGCAGGTCGGCATTTTTGAGGCGACCTCCAACGCGTAACAGTCCATCCGCATCCAGAAATGGGTTGAGCCGAGAGATCGCTCCCTTGAGCTTTGCGCGACCGACGCGCAAAATCTTCAGTTCGTCCTCGAACCGGTCAGCTTGAACCAGCCGTATCAGGGCCAACAGTGAACTCCTGCGTTCCTCAGCACCCGCCACGGGTGATAACTGCCTCTTGTCTGGATGGCGGCAGTTATGTAGAAATCTCCGGATCCAGCAAGTTACACCTAGCAATTTGTCCAGTTTGCTGTATCGAGCCGTCAACCAATTCGGATCTGGCCTTGACTCGTTTGTTGTCACCAAAACTTTTATTCCAGGGAGCATCCCTAGAGAGCCATCGATCATGGTGACCGGCCATGATGACTCACCCTCCTTTAACCACTCTGGACCCCACCAGAGGGCATGCTGCACCAATTCCGGCGCGGTGCAGCCCCGAGAGGCACAATCGGCAGGATTCCAGGGGCCGGGAACGTGCCTCCAACAAATTTCGATGCCCGAGTTCTGTACCTGAGATACCCGATTGGCCACAAACGTTTCCAATACGTGGGGTGCCCCGCGTAGCCATGCCAGAGCTACCTGACTGTCAGACCAGGCGTAGACATTCCGGATGTCCACCGTAGACGTCAGTTCCTTGTGCACGTGGCACAACAGTTTGGCCAATAGATGCGCCCCGCAAAGCTCCAGCTTCGGGATTGTCAGCCTAGTTTTGAGGGGAGCCACCTTGCTTTTAGCCAGAAGCAAGGAGACGGCGACTCGACCCTTCGAGTCCACCGTTCGCAGATACACCACTGCGGCATACCCTCGTTCTGACGCATCGCAGAAGCCATGTAGGCTTGCCCTGTATTTGCCCCGCGGCAAGATCCGCCGCGGCAACGCCACCTGATTGATCGCCTCGATCGTAGAGATCAGAGCGAGCCAAGTGTCGAGTGAGAGCCCTACCAGTGGCTAATCCCACGAGACTCCGAGCGTCCACAGTGCTTGCAATAAACACTTCGCCATAAAAATACACGGGCTGATCCATCCATTTGGATCAAACATCCGAGCGATGGTGGAAAGGACCGTCCTTTTCGACCAAACTCTTGTAGTTTCCAGTTCTACCCGGAATGTGAAAATATCGTGAACCGGCTGATATTTAATTCCCAAAACGGCGATAGAGTTCGGGTCTCCTGCGTCCTCGAATAGCTGAGGATTCTGTTGGTGATCTTCCGGAATCCCAACCAGAAGCTGTGGCTCGTTGGATAGCCATTTTCTCAACTCATAACCACCAGCCGCGAGGAGTCCGATAAGTTCATTCCTGATGATGAGCGCCTCCTCCAGAGAGGCTGCCCCTGTGCAGATATCATCTACGAACACGTCACGTGTCAGTACAGCGGCTGCCCGGGGAAAGCGAGCCCGTTCCTGCTCCGCCAGTTCAAGCAGTGACCGGATGGCAATGAAGGGACTCGACTTCAGGCCGTACGTGTTGGTGTTGAGCTCGTAGACGGTTATGGGATCCTCCGAATGTTCCCTCCAGAGTATTAACTGAAACCTCCTGTCCGCAGGATGTATTACTGTTTGGCGAAACATCATCCGGATGTCCGCACCGATCACCACCTGGTGTCTTCGGAAATTTAAAATGATGTCGACAATGTCCCGATGTAACTTCGGACCAGAATGGAGACATTGGTTCAATGAAACTCCAGTCGACGACGGTGCCGATCCGTCAAAAACAGTCCGTAGTTTTCCAGATGATGCCTTCAACACCGCGTGGTGAGACAAGAAAAAATGATCTGTCGTTGTCCAGTCGACAGTCGCCCGCGACATATGCCCCAAGGCCTCGTATTCTCGCATGAACTCGATATACTTTTCCCGAAGTACCGGATCGCGAGACATACGACGCTCCATGGACAGGAGTCGTTTCTCTGCCAACGCCCTCGATTTTCCCAAGAGAGGGGGACAGTCGATAAAGGGCAGTCGAGTTTCGATCCTACCCGACGCCATCCGGCGTGTGTGATCCTTATAAAAGGTTTCGCACTCCACATGCTCCGGATCCAGACGGGAGACCATGGGAGGCTCTTCCAGTTCCCAGAATTTTTGCATCGTCCTAGCGATGGAGGTAGTAGCGACGACAGGTGAGACATCCCGCGTCTCCTGGTCGAAAACCGGTCCCATTAAAACGGCTCCTCGAAATGAGGGTCTGCCAGCATGAGACCTGATGTGTCAGGCATTGCGTCCCGCGGAATGTCTGTCGGTGGATGCCAACCCAGCAGATTGTCGAGTACGATCGCGGCCGCCGCAATCCGTATCGAAGCGGAATGCACAGGAGAAAAGGAAATGTGGGTCTGACCGGACAGACCCCCCACTTCTGTATCTCCGACTCCCCGAATCGGAACTGAGGGAGGCGCGCACTCCAGACGTAGGCGCCTCGCTACCCTCGTAGTAATTAAGCAGCCCTGTGCCCCAGTGTCTAGGAGGGCTCGTATCCGGACGAAGTCCCCCCTAGGTCCCCAAACGCGTACCTGCGCGATGGGCAAAAGAACCGTCCTCGGTTCCGACGTAGCCCGACCACAGGCTAGTCACGCGTCAGAGCCAGCAGCCGACCCTGTCGAACCGTGATGACTCGGCCAGTAAGTCGGACGCGTGCAGGCCACCATCCGGGGTGGTGCGTATCCAGGTGCCCTACCATACCGGTGATAGGGTGGGTGATATTCCAACCTCGGGTACTCGTGCAGTACCGGTGAGAACTGTTGACGGTTCTCACGTCGTTGTTGTTCCGGCAACGGCGGCGGCGGATACGCGTACGAGTATCCGGGTGTTGGGTCCGGAGGTGGGGCTCCCTGTACCCAGTGGCCCTTAGAGGCACCAACTCCAGGTGTTGGTCGCGCCGGGTGCCGGGTTGTAGCCAGAACCTGGCTCCGTTCCGGCGGTCCCCAACTCACCTGAGCCGGGGTGTACGAGGGGTTGTAGTGTGGCGGCCGTGGCGGACTCCGTCTTTCCGGAGGCGGAGTTGTCCCCGGCCCCAAACCGCCACCCGTGGGAGATCCCCTCTCCCGAACCGGTGCTGAGCCCTCAGCACTACGGGTGCACAGTAAGCGATGGTGCGGTCCGCCGCACACATCGCAAGGCCTCGCCTGGGGACACTCATTGTACCTATGTCCTCCCAGGCAGGCATAACACAATCCTCGTGTCCGAACGAGGTTTCGGCGCTCTTTTGTGGGCAGCCCGAGAATTGTTGGACATAGCTGTTCCACGTGCTGCTGTCCGCAAATCCGGCATCCAGAGCCGGGGTTGATGGCGGCCGCAGCCACCAGCCTGCCGCGACCCTTCCCTGGGTTGCGTGGCGGCTGGGCGCCGTAGACTCCGGAAGTGCGGGCCGGCGCACTTGTCGGAGCCTCCTGGGAGGCTAGCTGGTTTTCCAGCAGGCCAGCCTCCTCTTCCAGGAACTCCAGAAGTTCCCCTATCGAGGGCAAAACGCTGCCGAGATCCTTGTGGCCCAGTCGATTCCGCTCGAACTTGTCCCTCATCTCCTGCGACAACTTGGCCAGAACTATGTGCAGAAGAAGAAAGGACCACTGGTCGACGGGCAGTCCGAGCGTCCTTAACCTGTTTAAGGACACGGTGAGCGGGGTGATCAGCTGCGCCCTCAGCTGGGCCCTATGGTTGACCCTCGGCAATCCCAGCAGATGGGTCACGTGCGCGTCCGCCTGAAGACGCGGCTTCTCATACCGCTTCTCCAGCAGCTGCATGGCGGTGTCGTAGCTCGCATCCTGCAGCTCCAGATGCTGTACGAGCTGTCTGGGTTCTCCGTCTAGGAAGGAACGGAGATATGCCAGCTTTTCGGCCTTGGTGAAATCCTTCCGAGTATCCACCAAGGCCAAAAACATGTTCCGGAATCCAGCCCAGTCCCGCATACATCCGGTGAAATGCGGGACCTCCAGGGCACCCAATCTTCCCATGGCGCTGGGTCCAGGGGTGTGGAGCGAAGCGGGGCGCGCAACAGGCTTCCCCTCCCGCAGTCGCTCGATGTCCTTCACCCGCTGAAGGACCTCGTCGTAAATGTCTTGGATGTGCTCCAGATCCTTGACATATTGGGCGTGGAGGGCCAGCTCCTTCTCCCCGACCGGGTCGGTTGACAATAGAGCGGTTACCGACCGCTCGGCCAACAAGAAACGAGCCTGCATTTCTTTCGAACGCGTCTCCAAGGCGTCCTCCCGGTTAGGCCGATCTACTAATGCAAGCAGCCCGGTGAACCACCGGAGCTGCTGAGCCAACTCCTGCCGTGACGCTGTCATTATAAATAATTTAAACTAAATAAACCTAAACACAAAATTAAAACGAGTCAACGAAAACACGGAATCGATTATCCCGAATCGATTCGATGCTTTCAATTGAACGAAATTAAATAACAATTAACGTTCCGAGAAATGTCCCAGCCCAAATGAATGAACGAACGAAAACAACGGTACTACCAACCTTACAATTCAACCGCACCTGTCCCGGAAGTGCGATTTTACACGAAATGAGCTTAACCTATTACGAACTAAAAAAAAATACACAAAATTACACCGATTAACCTAGAGGTCCGGTATTAACCACGCTCTGCTACCAAAATGTTGCGGAAACCCACAACACACACTATGCTATTGCTTAAAATTACACATTAAAATTAACAAAGTCCACTCACAGTTCAATACCGCTCCCGCCGTCCAGAACGGGATCTATATGGTCCGATGGGGCCCGAATCCGAGTCCGGGTCTTCGAAGGTTCCCTAAACACACCCAAACTACCCCAAGTGCACTTTCCCCCTGAAATATCTGTTCACTCCAGCAGCGGCGTGGCCGACATCCCGGCTAATTGTTTTCCCGAAACAATTCGCTTACGACGCACACTCACAAAACACAGGTTGCACAATCCACTTAATTAGAATAATACGGCTCCAAATGCCCTTATTACTACATAAAATCTATTTAATTATCAACACACGATAACTATCAACCAGCCATATTGTCTTTCCAGAGACAAGTGTACCAACAAAGAAAAAAAGAACAATTAGTGATGGGGCCATTATGCCACCAAACAAATTGAATCTCGATAATCGATTCGTCCATAATACAAATCAAAGTTTTATTTCCAACAAAAATAAATGCCTGTTTATTTGCAACAGCTACCCTTTGCCACTGATAGACGATCACATCAATCGTTTAGGTAACTTCAAATTCTTCACTAGCCTTGACATGGCGACTGGCTTCCATCAAATCTTGATTGATGAAGAGTCAATTCATAAAACGGGCTTTGTCACGCCAGAGGGACATTATGAATTTGTCAAAACGCCCTTTGGATTGACGAATTCTCCAATTGTATACCAACGTATTATCAACGAAACTCTGCGCTCAGACCGGTTTGGTGCTGGTTTATATCGATGACGTGCTCCTCATGAGCAACCAAGTCGATGAGGGCATCGAATTACTCAAAAAGGTCTTAAAAACACTTACCGATGCAGGCTTCTCAGTAAATATGCGTAAGTGCTCTTTCCTTACGACCGAGGTAGAGTATCTAGGTAGGGTGATTAGTAACGGTCAGGTGAAACCGAGCTCTCGTAATGTCGAAACATTAGTACACGCTTCACCCCCTAAAAATGTTAAACGGGTCAGACAACTTTGGGGTTAACCGGTTATTTTAGGCGTTACATCAAAGGCTACGCTAATATGACCGCTTGTATATCGCGATTAACAAAAAAAGATGTACCTTTCCGTTGGGATCCTGAACAGGAACAAGTCCGCCAAAATATTATAAATCGCCTTACCACCGAACCTCTACTTGCGATCTTTGACCCGGAGTTGCCAACCGAAATTCACACCGATGCGAGCAGTATAGGATACGGGGCTGTGTTGATACAAACCCATAAGGATGGTAAAAAGCGAGTCGTAGCTTACTTCAGTAAGAGCACCCAAGGCGCCGAAAGTAGGTACCATTCTTACGAACTCGAGACTTTAGCGGTGGTTAAGTCACTACAGCACTTTAGGCACTACCTGGTAGGTCTTAATTTTAAAATAGTCACAGACTGCAATGCGCTTAAAGCCACAGAGATAAAGAAGGACCTAGGACCTACTCCCTCATGTTGCGCGCTGGTGGGTGTACCTCCAAGATTTTTCATTCAACATCGAGTATCGAAAGGGCACGATGATGTCGCACGCGGATTACTTAAGCCGTAATCCTACTGCCAAAGTCCATCACATCAGTCGACCTCGTAATTGGGCTCAAATAGCACAGGCCGCAGACGAGGAGACCCAGACTCTTATGGAGCAACTACAGGAGGGTCGATTAGACTCGAACCAGTACGTCGTTCAGAACGACATCCTTTGCTATCGTTATAACCCGGTAGGTGAAGAATCAAGGTTGCTTTGTTTTATACCGAAAGGCAATCGATTAAGCCTACTGCGTATTTTCCACGATGAGCACGAACACCTCGGAGCTGATAAAACCCTAGACTTAATTTTAAGACATTTCTGGTTTCCTGGCCTTCGCCAGTTTGTAGTCAAGTACATACATAGCTCATTGTCTCGTATGTGTGTCTATGAAGCAAGTTCCACGAGCGCCTCACCAATATATTACCTCTTGGCAAAAACCAGAACCGTTTGAAGTAATACATGCGGATGTCTTAGGCCCCTTGCCCTTGTCAAACGGCTTCAAGTTCATTCTCGTTGTAATAGACGCATTTAGTAAATACTGTTTACTTTACTCTATGTCCCGCCAAGACGCCGACGAACTCCAACGAGCTCTTTCAAATGTGATTTCTTTGTTCGGCGTCTCTAAACTTTTGGTAGCTGATCGCGGACGTATGTTCGAAGCTAACCGCTTTGTTAAATGGATTAAGGACTTGGGTTGTGATATACATTATATCACGCCTGAGATGCACCACTCCAACGGCCAAGTTGAGCGGTACATAAGAACAGCCCTTAATATGATCCGTATAGAGGCTAACCACAAAAACCAGACCTGGTCAGAGACATTATGGAGACTAAAGCTTGTCCTTAATATTACCAAACAAAAAACCACCCAGTCGTCGCCAATGAATCTTTTGATAGGCATTAATGGTACCACACCTTTCATCCGAAACCTGATCCGTGATGTAGCAGCAGAAGATTCGCAGACGAACCATGCAGCCCGGCGTGAGTTATACAGGAGTAGAGCGAGCGAGTTTTTAGCTAAAAATCGTTTACAACAGGATGCCAAAGTTAACGAGGGGCGACGTCCAGCTCGTGTGTTTCAGGTTGGTGATTTCGTGTTTGCGATTAAATACTCGCAATCCACGGGAAAGCTGGACCCCGGCATACGAGGACCATACAAAGTCGTGAGGGCCCTACCTAGCGGACGCTACGAACTGAAGCTGCTGAGCGGATCCTACGGGAAGACTACTCAGGCAGCAGCCGAGTATCTCGTTCTGTGGCGAGGAGAGTGGTGTCCCGTCCCGAGTCGTGCGCCGCTTTCTTCGATAGTGAGTTAACTAACTTTGCTGCTGCTGACTGAAATTTGTGTTTGTGTTTGTCATAGATAGATTCCATTTCCCATTTTTTTTTTATTTTTTTTTTTTTTATTTTTTTTTTATACTTAGCTCGGCAAATGACTCCATCCCACCTGATGTTAAGTGGAAATGAAGTCCAGACGCGAAGACAACTGGTGCAGCGTGGAAACAAACGTAGCATCAGTTAACTTCACTCTGCCGGCCCACAAGGTGCTTCTTCATGCCTCTCTTGAAGGACCCCATATCATAGGAAGGAGGGAAAACGTGTGCTGGTAGACTATTCCATCTTTTGGAGGTGCGACAAAGAAACGAGTCACTAAATTTCTTTGTGCGTGATGGGATACTTGAGACAGTGAATCGGTAACTCCGAAGAGCAGCACGTGTACTCCTATGAAGAAAGGGAGAAGGTGGGATGAGGTCAAAGAGCTCTTCAGAGCACTCGCCATGGTATAAGCGGTAAAACACGCTGAGTGACGCAACGTCTCTACGCAATTGCAGAGATTCGAGAGTATTTACCACTTTTGCATTGCCGATAATGCGTTCAGCGCGACGCTGCAATTTGTCCAAGGCATCGAGAAGGTACTTAGCGGAACCGTCCCAGATGTGCGAGCAATACTCCACGCAAGACCGTACCTGTGTCTTGTACAAAAGGCACAACTGGTCCGGCGTAAAGAATCGCCGCACTCTGTTCAGAATTCCGAGTTTTCGTGAGGCTGTTTTGATCACGGCTTCGATGTAGTCCCTTTGGTTCAGATCGCAGCGTATCGTCATACCGAGCATGTTGATACTGCTCTGCAGGCGTAGAGATGTACCCTGAAGAGATGGAAGGGGAAGGAATGGTGACTTTTTTGCCGTGAACGCGCACACCTGTGTTTTCTTGGCATTGAACTCAACCAGATTATTGGTGCCCCAATTAGATATGAGGTCCAATACCCGATTGAGCTCAATGACAAGATTAACTCGATTCACTTCGGTTTCGACCCGCCCAGCCGCTGGGTGACCGTTATATCCTCCATGGACCGTACTATCATCTGCATAGCAATGAATATTTCCAAGTGGAAGCATATCATTGATATGCAGAAGGAACAGCGTGGGGGATAGAACGGACCCCTGAGGGACACCAGCGTTCACTGACATGAGCCGCGAAGCGCATCCATCAGATATAACACGAATTTTGCACTCATGCAGGAAGCCAGCGACCCAGTTGCAGAACTGAGCAGGCAGCTATGTCAAGGCTAACAGCCACCGACTCACCACGCTTGTCAATAGCCTCACCCCAAAGATGTGCAACGTACGCTAGAAGATCACCCGTTGACCGTTTCGGCCGAAACCCGTATTGGCGATCGTGAATTATGGAGTGTTCTTCTAGGTAGTGGACAAGTTGTTTATTTAAAATGCGCTCCATTACTTTGCACAAAACTGAAGTTACGGCTATGGGGCGGTAATTCGATGGATCTGACCGATCTCCTTTTTTGGGAACCGGTTGCACATTAGCTTCTCTCTAAGATTCCGGCACACAACCTGAAGAGAGCGAGAGACGGTAAAGGCGCGTTAACACGGGGGACAACTCCGCTGCACACATTTTTAGGACTATTGGAGGGATGCCATCAGGACCATTAGCTTTCCGGACATCGATTGACTGCAGCTCCGCACGGACGTCACGCTGCCTGATTTTAAAATCGGGCATTGTGTGGCCACAGTGAGAAATTGTAGGTGGCTGTGCATTGCAGTCATCGACTCGGGAGTTAGCCGCAAAGAGTTTGGCCAGGAGATCGACTTTCTCCTGCGGCTTGTGAGCTAAAGTTCCATCAGGACATCTCAATGGTGGCAGCGAGGGTTGGCAGAAGTTCGATTGCACGGCTTTGGCCAGACGCCAGTAGCTACGGCTGCCCGTAGGATGCGTCAGTAGTTCTTGGCCGACTCGTGCAACGCGCTGGGCATCCGCTCTAATGTAAGCTCTTTTGCAGGACTTGGTGGCATTGTTATAGGCTGCTTTCAGCGAGCGGGTTTCGGGATCCCCAAGAGCTTTACCCCTGATCCAAGCGCGGTATGCCGCCTGCTTGTTATCAGCAGCGTTGGCACACTCGCGGTTGAACCAACGGTTGCGCCTGCCTTTGCTGATGAGATAGGAGTGCGGAATATAGTATTCCATCCCTAAAACTATCTCATCAGCAACTGCAATCGCACTAGCTGTCGGGTCCTTCCCACTGAAGCAGCGCTGCCCCCAAGGAACGGATGCGAAATAGTCCCGCATACCATCCCAATCTGCCGACGAGTAGTGCCAAATCTGGCGTTTCGATACCGCTGAAGGCGGTAGCGGAGCCAGAGGCACTTTACTGGATACCAAGCAGTGATCCGAAGATCCCATAGGAGCTCGAACCTCCACTCGGTAGCCAGCTGGGCGACTCGTCAGCAGAAGGTCCAACAAAGAGGGCGCGTGACCGACTACGTCTGGAATCCTGGTGGGCTGGTTCACCAGTTGAGTCAGGTCGTGCGTGAGAGCGAAAGCATGGGCAGTTCTACCAGCATGGCCAGTTTTGGAGGAACTTAACCACAACTCGTGGTGAGCATTGAAGTCCCCCAAAAACACCAATTCCGCCGATGGAAACCGCTCCTGCGCATCATCTGCTACCCGACTAAGATGGTCCAAAAGTCGAGTTGTCTCCATGTCGCCATTATGGGATCGGTAGACGCAGACGTAGACACGGCTATGTGAGTCCAAGTCGACGTGTACCACAAGGAGGGAAAAGGAAGGGTCCTCCAGACAGCGCAGACGGCGACAGCAAACATCCGTCCGAACGAACAAGCAAACTCCGGCTTTGGCTTTGAAGGATTCTTCAAGCACAAAGCCCGGATAGTGCAGGTAGCTGGTGTCGGCCGGACAGATTATTTGCGTCTCCGTCAAAAACAACATTGCTGGCCGTGCCGTCTCAAGATGGTGGTGGACGGCATTGAGGTTTGCATGGAGTCCGCGGATGTTAGCGAACTCGACCTCAAACGGTATAGTTGTGGTGGGGGTGTGCACCGCTGTAGGACCAGTTTTATTGTGAGGCGCTGTCATGGTGGAGAAAAGGAGGGAGGCGTGAATCGAGGAAATGCCCGGGAATGGCCGCCGGGACCCCACCTTCCGGTCACCAACCGGCACGACGGACCACCCCGAGATTATGCGTGGCATGGTGAGGCAGCCTCACGAGCTGGTTAGGCTCGCTTGGGCCCCTGTACTGTGCCACGGGCGGCCAGCGGGACAGCCGTTTCTTCGGGTCTCCCTGGTCGGCGGGTTAACGAAGTCCTCCTGGCACTGGTTTGACGGAAGCCTCCACAGACCAAGTGCATCGCAGTAACATCCACTCGAGCTCTGGTTATACGCTGGCTGATCCCGAAACGCGACCGACAAGCGGTCACTTGACGGGTTTTACACCATGCGTACGGTGGTCACTAACCAGACGGGCAAGCCCTACCACGCAGTGGAGCATATGGAAGCTCGAAAATCCGTTAGTCGCCTCTTACGACACCCACCGGAGGAGAGGGGCGGAGAATAGAATTCTTTCTCCGTCTCCGCACGGATAAAAAATTTCAAATCGGTTAACGACATTAGGTATCGATTCAGTTTCTTAATACATAATTCTTATTTTTCTTAAAGCTCCATAATCAAAAACAGTTTTGACCGACATACTGACTTTAAACTTAACATATGGCAAAACCAATCACATTAATGTCATGCACTGCAAAGGGGGTGAACAAGGTGCGTTGAAACATCCTTGCTCTCATGAACAAGCGATTCAGAGAGGCTTCTGTTCAATTGCATTGATAGCGTTAGTAAGGATACTTGCGAGTGTCTGAATACTATGGGAAGGTATTTTCTTTAGACAAGCGATTCAGAGATGCCTCTGTCTGTTGAAAATACATCGTGGAAAAGAATCTGAATTCTGTCCACGCCGCGGCAAGCGTAAGGGATGCCTCTGCCGGATTTTACGTAAGCATATGGCGATTCAGTGAGGCTTCCGCTTACGTTGGTGTGTGATTGCATAAATGGGTGGTGGTGGTATTAGGTAGGTAGCTTTTTAGAGGTAGATCACAGGACACAGAAAGAAGTTACCTCTAACAAAAAAAATCTGAAGTCCGTGCCTCTAATACAGCCGTACCCTGCAAATTTAAAAATTTTTGCAACTCTGATACCAGAGGTAGCCACCGTCTTATGCGATAGAAGAATGGAAAAACAATTTTCCTGTAATCTAGAAGTAGATACAAAATTCATTCTTTATAGGTTTTATGATATTAAAATTGTTATGATACTTACTTACTTATATTGTAACATTGAAAACAGATTTATCCTATAAACATGTTAAGAAACCAAAGTAAAAAACCGCTTACATGTAAAATAAGTACTGAAATAAGTTTTTAGCTTACCTACATCAAATGTTTCATAAAACTTTTACACAATGAATAAATCTTATTTGAAAAATAATAAGTACTGAATAAGTACTGAAATATTTAACGTACCTGCATCAAATGTTATAATAAAACTTTTACACAATGCATAATTAATATAATTCTAAAATTATTAACAAAATAAAAATAGGTATTGCTTTGCAAAACATCAAAATTTCCTTGTTCTTTTCGAAATTTGAGCGCCAACTTTTTTTTGAATTCCTCTTCCCGCGTTTTTTCACCAAATAGATTTGAAAAGATAACATTAAGTATTTTGGACAACGACCCAAAGGTTTATACAGCCAAGTTATGTAATTCAAGATATCTTCTATGTGCAATATTTAAAAAAAAAGAGACATGATTTTGGGCAATTATACAAAGTTTTATACAGCCAAATTTAATGAGTAACATTTCTATGCATAACTAAAAAATGAGAGACATTTTTTTGGGCAACGACACCTCTGTTTATACCGCCAAATATAGGTAATGTTTTAACTTTTAACATTTCTGTGTATTAGAAAACTGCAATAAGCGCCGAGCGCAGGCGCAACTAAATAGACATATTATTATTAGTTATTTTGGGAAATGAAACAAAAGGTGTATGTACTGCCAAGTTTAATGATGTGCGTGATTTCGAGCTTGTTTTTGTTTTCCGTCGCCTTACTACTGCGTACTACCACAGTATAACTATTTCATACAGTAGGGCATCGCTTTGACGTGGGGCGATGCCGCCGCCCGCGTATAGGTATCTACGCAATCGTTCGCCGATATGCAAAGGCTGTCACAAAATTCGAAATCAAATAATAGTGATGGTTTAAATAAATCATAACAAATATATTAGATAGAAGTAGTATAATATTGGGCATTCTATCCCACCCCTCGTTCGTGTCGGCAAACGTTCGTTTGCCTCCACTCTCTTGCGGTGGGATAGAACACCCAATATTATAAATAGATTTGACATGAACAGATTTCGCGTTTATTCCATCCACTTCCACACACTAAAATATTTACAAAAAAGATCATTCTAGATTTGAAAGGCAAAAGACTCACCAAGCTCAATCGCTCTGCTCGGCTCGATAATTCATTACTACTATATATATTCACAGATTAATTATGGAACAATTTTTTACTATATTTCAGACACAATTTGTAATCAAAAGTTCTTAGATATTTGTATTTATAGGTCAGTTTGACGCATGCCCTTAAACAGTATTGGCACTATAGCAAACCTTAAATCTATGTGGATGAGTCGATTACCACGAGGAACACCCAGAATTTTAAAGTTTTTGTGGAACTTTACTAACAACGTCTTGACCAGAATGGCTCATGATCTCCCTGAATATCATTTAGGACATTTTGGTTTATAGACTTTGCGAAACTTCATGATATCTATGCCAGAATGGCTCATGGTCTCCATGAATGTTATTCAGAGCCGGTTGCCTCGGAGTTACCAACTAGAAATCAAAAGTTCACTAAATTTATAGTTTCAAGGTTATTGTTAAGCTTTATGAAATCTACGCCAGAATGACTCATGGTCTCCCTGAATATTATTCAAAGCAGATTGCCTCGGAGTTGCCAACTAGAAATCAAGAGTTCACTTAACTTAGTTTCAAGGTTATTGTTAAATTTCATGTAATCTACGCCAGAATGGCTCATGGTCTCCCTGAATATTATTCAGAGCAGATTGCCTCGGAGTTGCCAACTAGAAATCAAGAGTTCACTTAACTTAGTTTCAAGGTTATTGTTAAACTTCATGAAATCTACGCCAGAATGGCTCATGGTCTCCCTGAATATTATTCAGAGCTGATTGCCTCGGAGTTGCCAACTAGAAATCAAGAGTTCACTTAACTTAGTTTCAAGGTTATTGTTAAACTTCATGAAATCTACGCCAGAATGGCTCATGGTCTCCCTGAATATTATTCAGAGCTGATTGCCTCGGAGTTGCCAACTAGAAATCAAGAGTTCACTTAACTTAGTTTCAAGGTCATTGTTAAACTTCATAAAATCTACGCCCGAATGGCTCATGGTCTCCCTGAATTTTATTCAGAGCTGATTGCCTCGGAGTTACCAACTAGAAATCAAAAGTCCACTTAACTTAGTTTCAAGATTATTGTTAAACTTCATGAAATCTACGCCCGAATGGCTCATGGTCTCCCTGAATATTATTCAGAGCTGATTGCCTCGGAGTTGCCAACTAGAAATCATGAGTTTATTTATTCTTATGATTTAAAACTTTAATGTTTAGACCAGAATGACAATGATCTTCCTAAATGATATTCAGAGCAGCTTGCTTCGGAGTGATCATCACGACTTCAATAGTTCAAAGTTAAAAGCTTTATTTTCTAGTTCGGCTTGACTCGTGTCCCTCCACCCAACATAGATAAAAATGTTAAACAATAGGTACTTACTGTTAGGTTGCATCAATAAATACAAATACTAAAATTGGAAACATTATGAATTAACTGAGCTCTCCCTACACCACCCACTAATGTTCTGATCATCGCAAATCGCAGTAAGCGTCAGACGTTGGAAGACGCGGAAGTGTGGTTCAAATGCATAGACTGAAGCGGAGCGAGTACTGTGTCGCCAATGGCAATGCTATGAGATTTAATTACATAATCATAATATATTTTTATTTATATGAAAAATAATAAATACAATGGGTTTAATATATGTTTATAATAATTTTAAATGGTTTTTTAATTTTGCATTTAAACTATTCAAAAAAGCGGCTGTGTGTGTTTGTGGTTGTATGAAAAATTTGAGGTAAATAAGAACGAAACAGACAAGCAACATTTTCTGTAGAATACATTAGGTACGAGCACATTAAAGATCTAGTCCTACTTTGATGGTATCTTCTAGAAGAAACAGCTTTCCAAACCAGAGGTAGAAATTATTAATACTACAGAAAAAAAGTCATATCTATCTGTATGTGTTCATTTGATTTTTTATTACATATCTTTTTAACAATATGTGTAACATTTTTTAACGTTTATATACGAAATCTATACTAATATTATAAAGCTGAAGAGTTTGTTTGTTTGTTTGTTTTTGTTTGTTTGTTTGTTTGAACGCGCTAATCTCCGAAACTACTGGTTCGAATTGAATAATTCTTTTTGTGTTGGATAGTCCAGTTATCGAGGAAGGCTATAGGCTATATAATATCACGCTACGACCAATAGGAGCAAAGATATAGTGGTAAATGTGTAAAAAACGGGAGAAATTATCTCATCTTTGAAGCCTTCCGTTGCGTGCGCCGTGAAAACGGTTCAAGATACACAAAAAATATGTATTAAAGAATAATAGCTCTTTTAATGATCTAAAAAACAGTCCGCGATAATTCTGCGGGAACTCGACCATTCCGAAAATCCCGCAAGAACGGGAACTATGTGGGAAGAACCAAAAATCTGCCGGAAGTCACTATTCCACGCGGACGAAGTCGCGGGCAAAAGCTAGTTAAATAATAAAATTTTCATTTCATTTAGTTATAGTTACCAATGCAAATAAACTCTTAGACTAATTTACTAAAAACAACTGCATTGATGTATTGCATACATGTTCACCTTAATATTAAATTAGGTTGTTCGTATTTGTTCTGTTACTTAGACCACACCTCATTGCACAACACATACAATTTTACATGTTACAACTTTTTGCAGCGTAGTATATAATGAAGAATCGGGTGTTATTGAATTGTATTGCTGACGACATATAATAATAATAAAGGCTGTGTTCTTTGATGAGCTATAATAAATTAAGATACATTTTTATGACATTAAGAATGTAGTGATATTTAAGTGTGCTCACACACACACATACACACATACATATGAAGAAACGAAGTCATCTGTCACAAGTATTTGTATGTACTCAAAAGATGACTTCAACAATGTTTTTATTACAAATATGTATGTTACCGAAATAATAATTTTCATTTCATTATCTGAATGAAATGTTATGAATGTTTGCGAGAATTTGTTTTTTTTTTTAAACACATATTGTGTACGTAAATTTTAAATATATTGATATTCAAACGTAAGTAAATGTGATTACGATGCTTTTTGATATATTATATCATAGCCTGTACTGGGTTACAAGATTATGTGTTGGTCTCTATTTTATGTAAGTTATGCATTAAAGCGATGGAACTTCGCCGACATCCGTTAACTGAAAAATGATATTTTAGCAAGTTAATATTATGACCTGGCGTCACTTGTTTATTCCATATAATTGGGTACAATATTATTTTGATAATTTTACTATTGTTATTTACAAAAATACTTATAAAATTAAAATGTTATCAAAATAATGGAACTTAAATTAATATTATACTATCAACCACGTTACTAGTATTGTTATCATAATAACAACAGACTTAGATAAGATGGCGGTAGCTTGTTTGGCGTACTTACAATAAATAATACTGCTAACCAAATCGAGTACAATAATATGCTAGAAATTGAGTCCAACCTTTGCATCTAACCACTACACCACAGAGGCGGTTATAACAATGATAAATAGTGACCTAACCCCACAAATAAACACATAAATCTTACAACTACATTTGCGAAATAGACATGATGTTCGATTAATGGTCTAATGATGGCAGGGTTCGATTCCCGGTTAGTTAACTAAGAATTTTTCCTTTTCTAAATTAAATCTGGTAATTTTCTTTTCTCTTTAAAATGTGTATGTTTTCAGATGGTTTCAACACACATTATAAAAAATATAAAATAATCATACAAATTGATTTAACCCACCAACCCGCATTGGGCCAGCGTGGTGGGTTCTGGCCCAATATCCCCACGTGCTATTTGTTCACGTGGGAGGCCTGTGCCCAGCAGTGGGACGTTTATAGGCTGATGATGATGATGATACAAATTGTTTCTATATTTTAAAATTGTGTTTTTTTGTTACTATTAGTTGAAAGGTGTTGAATGTGTTCCGTTTATGATATTTATAAATCGTAATGGATAAGCAAGTAGGATTATTTTGCAAACTATAATTAAAAAGTGGAGTTACGTCCTTTTAATAAATATGGAAAACTGATGGTGAAGCATTTTTTTCTAATAAAAACTCGGAATATTTTAACGTTATTCTTTTCATTCACCAACACTCTGTGCATCAAGTACCTACTCAAGACCGCTGCCACTCGCTGTTCGCTGCCTTTGAGCTCTGCTGTATAACCTTGAGGTTTGCTCTATTTTCGTTGGAAACTACAACTTTGAAGACTTATAAAAAATGTTAGTAAGTATTATTTTATAAACGTTTTTTACTGATCTAATTGTGTGGAAGATACCCAGCCAGTACCATACCTAGCCAGTGTGGTGGGTTATGGCCCAATATCCCCACGTGCTGTTGTTCCCGTGGGAGGTCTGTGCCCAGCAGTGGGACGTTTATAGGCTGATGATGATGATGATGATGATGATGATGATGTATGTATGTCATTTTTTGCAATGTAATTGTTGGTATTGTAATACAAGTGAGTTAAACTATCTGTTCAAACTGATACAAATTTCAAGATAAGGATTTATCTTAGATTTTGTGGATATTCTAATTGGATTCAAATATAAAGTTTACTTACAAATCAATGTTTTTACTTTCAGGTCTGACTCCGAGTGTGAATCCGTTGCTCTCCAGAAAGTAGTTGCTAATACCGCGAAGAAGACCGCGGCTTCGTCCTCTGCTACTAAGCGTAAGACCAGCAGCACCAACAACTCCGAAAGGTAAATATTTCTGTTTCTTTTGTTTGAAATAATCATAATAAAATTAAACTCTTTGTAACTCTTGTAACTTTGTAACTCTTTATAAATTCATAACATTCAAAGGAACATGTGTTATTATGTGTCGAATAGTTTGTTCAATTAAATACTTTTAATTTTATCTAAAGATTTGAATATTATAGAAATGTAAGTTATGTGGGTTATTAGCTAAAAATGATAATTTTAAAGAAAAGTGATGGTATAAAATTTAAATAAAAGTATTTTACTTTTCAACCTGAGTAAAATAATTTATGTAAATGTTTGTTTCTATGTGATTGCTAGTACCTACGAGGTGGGTTCGAATCCTAGTAAGGTTTACTTATACCAATAATAGCAATTGTTATATAGTTTTATTTTGTTTTTTTCAGAAACTCTAACAAGAAATCTAAACCTGTAGACGTATTTGGTCTATGTGTCGAAGACGTACTAGTCGAGGAGACGAAGCCATCTACATTGCCATCGTACATCAGTAACAGAGTGGCAAACGGATCCCAACGCCGGCTCGCTTCCACCGTCGGCGACTTCTACGTGGAGTTGAAGGTATACCACCGCGAGGACGCCGAGGCCAGCCGTGCAGACGAGCGCTGGAAGAAAGCGTTGCTCCGACTCAACTGTCAGCTGGAGAGCGACTCGACGCAGTGGAAATACCTGCAGCGGTTCGTGAAAGAAGCTAATCTTTTATTTGATAATAGTATTCCTTCTTTTTTTAACGATAAATGACTAATTAAGGCTATAACTATTGAGTAATATTTAGTAAGATAATAAGATTTGTTTTGGCTATCTTTTATAGTATTTACTTTTAGTTACTATACATGTTGGTTTAATAACGAGACGCTATTAAACCAAAAAACAAATTCATAATATCCTACATTAATTATAGACCATATAGATTAATAACAGAAATATTTTAACGTTTGTGAGTAAGTAAGCAATTATGCCTTTTTGCTCATCTTGTAGTGTAACAGTAGATAAAAGACGATGGATAGGACACTTACGAAGTAACAGTCACAAGAACAACAGCAGCACAGCGTATTGCGAAGGTGTGCAAATAGTGAGGTCAGCCTTTCGCGGTCGCATTGCTACTTACAGAATTGTAGCTCCCGAAGATAATGAATTCTATTGTTTAAATTCATTCTTCAATAGTATGCGCTCCAGGGTAAAATCTCTTATAGACCAATCATTGAAAATTCATACTAGTGTTAAAGTTAACTTTGAACTTTTTGCAATGTTTCTATTGTTTAAGGATGATAGGCAGGAAATGAAGTCGTTTGCAACAAAAAACTATCCAATCCATTTAAATTATAATTTTAATAAACTTTACTCTACTATTGTGATTTCTTTAAGAAAAAATATTGAAGAATTTCAAGAAAGAGACAGTGGCTGGTCTCTAATGCATAACTCACATTTTGAAATAAATATCAATAAGTTTCAACCACTTAGTGGATCTTCTTTTATAGACTTACCAAAGTTTATAAAAAATAAAAGAGCCTGCCTTAATATTCGCAATAAAGATAAAGATTGTTTCTTGTGGTGTGTTATCGCGGCCCTCTACCCGACCGACAAACACCCTGAGCGCGTATCGTCCTATCCGCATTATAAACATGTACTTAATACAAACGATATTTGTTTTCCAATGAGTTTTTCTGATATTAGTATATTTGAGAAAAATAATACTAAAATTAGTATATATGTTTATGGTTTGAAAGATAATAAGTTTATTACAGGTCCATTATATAAATCAGAAAATCATCATAAAAATAGTAAGCGCATTCATCTTTTACTTATAGATGAGGATGGCTTATCTCATTATTGTTTAATCAAAAATTTAGGTCGTCTCGTTAGAAGTCAAATAACTAAACATCATGGCTCTTTGTTTTTTTGTGATAGCTGTTTAATATTTTTTCCTTCTGAAGATGAGCTTAATAATCACGTGTGCGGAGGAGTTGTTACTGTTTTACCTAGAAAAGGTTCTGTTTTACAATTTAAAAACTTTGATCGCAAACAAAATATACCTTTTGTAATATACGCAGACTTTGAGACTATGTTACAACCAGTATCGGGTTGTGAACCCGATCCGAGCCTGGCGAGCACTACCGACCTACAGCGACACGTGCCAGTCGCTTTTGCATACAACGTTGTTTGTTCCTACGATGCAACGCAGAATAAATTCGTAACTTATCGCGGTAAAGATTGTGTTACCAAGTTTATAAAACTTATAAATAATCAGGCGAGAAATATTCATAAGATGTTAAGCAATGTTAAACCAATGATTTTTACTGATCTAGATGCGGAAAATTTTGATAAAGCCATAAAATGCCATATATGTAGTCATCTTCTTTGGCATGACAAAGTACGCGACCATTGTCATATATCAGGTCGTTATCGCGGCGCAGCTCATCAAATTTGTAATTTACGATACAAAACACCTCAATTTCTACCAATATTTTTTCATAATTTATCAGGTTATGATTGTCACCTTTTTATAAAAGAATTAGGGGAAATGCCTGGTAAAGTAAAAGTAATTCCGAAAACGAAGGAAAACTATATATCGTTTATAAAGTTTCTACCCGTGATCAATGATGAGTTTATACAACTACGTTTCACAGATTCATTTAAATTTTTAGGAACCAGTCTGGACAAACTAGCTAAAACTATGAAGAAGGATGATTTTCACTGCTTACGCTCTCATTTCTCTAATGACATTCAGTTTGATTTATTAACGAGAAAAGGAGTTTATCCTTACGATTACATGAATAATTGGAGCTCTTATTCGGAAAATGCATTGCCACCTAAATCAAGTTTCTTTAACTCACTTATAAATGAACATATTTCTGAAAACGACTATAAACATGCTCAAGCTGTTTGGTCAATGTTTAGAATAAAGGATTTAGGTGACTATACCGACTTGTATCTAAAAACAGATGTTCTTTTATTGTCTGATATATTTGAAAAATTCCGCAAAACATGTAAACGTCACTATCAACTTGATCCTGCATTTTATGTAACTGCACCGAGTCTATCATTCGACGCAATGCTTTTAAAAACGGGTGTTCAGCTTGAGCTGCTTGACGATTTGTCAATGATCCGTATGATTCAAAAGGGAATAAGAGGTGGAGTATGCATGTGTTCTCATAGATACGCCAAGGCGAACCACAAATATATGCCTGACTATGACTCCTCCAATGAAGACTCCTTTTTAGTTTACTTAGATTGTAATAATTTATATGGATACAGTATGAGTCAGTACCTACCCTATTCTAACTTTAGATTTTTAAATAACTGTGAAGTAATGGCGTTAAATATTTTAGAAGTGAACGACGATGCGGAGTATGGTTACATACTCGAAGTCGATTTGCATTATCCTATATTCTTGCATCGTACCCATAATGATTTGCCATTTTGTCCTGAAAAATGCGTTCCACCTGGCGGTAAAAACAGTAAACTGATACCTAATTTATATAACAAATATAATTATGTAGTTCACTACGTTCACTTAAAAAAATGTTTAGAGCATGGACTATTGCTGCGCAAAATTCATCGCGCAATTACATTTCGACAAAGTGCGTATCTTAAAAAATATATTGAGTTAAATACATCTTTGCGTCAAAAAGCTGAATCGGTCTTTGAGCAAGATTTTTTTAAACTTCTTAATAATTCTGTATTTGGTAAAACGCTAGAAAACAACGAGGCTAGAGTAAACGTACATTTGGTAAATAACTGGACTGATACTAGTAATAAAACTAAAAAAAGATTGAGTGCTAGCAAACTGATTGCTAATCCTCATTTTCATAGCGTATCTATATTTACCAACAATTTAGTGGCCGTTCAAATGAAGCCAGATCAAATTATTTTAGATAAACCAATCTATATCGGTTTTACCGTACTAGAATTATCTAAATCTCATATGTATCACTTTCATTATAATATAATTAAACCTTTTTATGATCAACGAGTACAACTATGTTACACAGATACCGATAGCTTCATATACATCATTAATACCTCAGATTTTTATAAAGATCTTAAAAATGTTTTTTTGAAATACTTTGATACAAGTAACTTTAGTAATAATAATCAATTCGATTTGCCACTAATAAATAAAAAGGTACCAGGGTTATTTAAAGATGAAATGAGTGGACAATTGATATCAGATTTCGTTGGTTTGCGATCCAAACTCTATTGTGTAAGAACATTAGACAAAGTTATAAAAAAAGCAAAAGGTGTCAAATCTTACGTTATTCGTGATTTAAACATGATGGATTATGAGTCAGTGCTCCTCAACAAAAATGTAATACGTAAAAAGAACAAACTATTTAAATCTATCAGACATAAAATATTTACCAGAGATGTAAATAAAATTGTGCTCTCTGGTAATGATGACAAAAGATTGATATCGTCTAACAAAATATCAACAATTGCTTGGGGAAGTTCTGACATACTGTAAATGTTTGGATATTATGTTTACTTGCGATTGGTTATAAAGCGTCTCTTAATTATAGGTTGTTTTAGTGTAAGTTTTAGATATATAATAGAAATATATAATATAGTTATTTTAATGGTATATAGTTATTTTAATGTTGTTTAGAATAAGTTTTATGTATAATGTTTAAAATAAAATTTACATACTTGCAGACTTACGTGTTTTATTTCATAACAACCTAATAAATTTGAGTAAATAGTTTTCAGAAATATTTACCTAAAGTACCTTAGTAAATATTTTATCATTAAAATATTAAATTCGCCTCGGTGACCGAGTGGCAGAGCCCTCGGCCCTATACCCGAAGGTCCCGGGTTCAATTCCCAAATCTGGCAAGATGTGTTATAGCCAGTGTTTGTGATCACCAACCCGCATTTGGCAAGCGTGGTGATTATGCCATTACCCATCACTTGTAGCGATGATTTGATTCCAATGATGGAGGCCGTTGCCCAGCAGTGGGACAAGTATAGGCTGTTTACTATTATTACTATAAAATATTAAATTATGTTATGCTCCATATTCATATATTACATTTAACATTCAGTACAGTCATGAGCATTGATATGTTAACACTTTGATATTTATTTCATTGTATTAAGAGTTAGAAATTGTTTACATATTTTTGCTAGTGACTATACGAACATGTTTTTTGTTAAATAAGCATTAGATCACGTAAATAACACGAAGTCAATGAAACAAGACTCTTCAATTTTGTAAATGCTTTCTATGCACTTACACAATCATGTATGAACATGAATAATTTTTACTAATGCACGTGTTTGCATTTAATACAAATTCAGCATGTTTTTTTGAAGTAATTAGATTTTAAATCATTTCTGTCATTCAATAGTCGACCATTGAGACTACAACACGATTTTACGCAAATAATACCATAATAAAACGAACCGACAGATATGGAGTCATCTTATAACTTGTTTGAACAACATGCTCAAGACCCTCTTGCTGACTTTGACGAAGTGTACCCGGAGCTAGCCAAACTACAACGGGAACCAAAGAAAAGGAGGACAAAACGCTGCAGTCAAGAAAGCCACGCACCGCCAAAGAAACCTTGCATGCAAAATGCATCCTCATATGTATACAGCAGTGAACCCAGACGAGGTATTCGACTCATCAGGGTGGAGATCGTGGACTTGGAGAACAACAGTGCTGTGCAAAGTGATGGTGTATATGAAAAAGTACTATGCAGTGTTCAGTATGTTGTTACAGACAATTTTAACCCTATAATGGAACATACGGAACAATTGATAACTAGTATAAGTAAAAAAATATGTGATACTAATTTATAAAAATATGTAAGTAAAGTTAATTTTTAAAGTTATAGTTATGCTAGTTTTGTATTTAAGTTAAGTCATTTTAAAATAAAAATATAAAATGTATGTCCTTTGTTTTATTGAATGATCTTACAACTTAGACGTTGAAATAAAAAAAATATTTATAATAAATTTATTTATTAATGATAACATTTAATTTTATAAACATAACATTACAATATATACACAACAAAAAGAAACATTCTTAACTAAACTTAACAAAGAACAGAAAAAAAAATAGCAAATTAAAATTATTATTATTATTTATTTATTTATTTTAAAAACAATATATTTACAATTTTAGCAACAATTATTTAAATACCATTTTTTAATACAGATAACGTTTTTAAGAGCACACTCTTTATTATGACTTAAACAAGTAAATCTAGATTCACATTTACAAAATGACATGTACAATTTTGAAAAATTAGGGCTACCTTTATCTTCAATATCTACCAAAACACAGTTTTCACATAACTCCTTAATCCATTTCTGTTTCTCAAGACCTTTCATTATAATTGTTTTATTTTGTAAAATTGGAAATATTAATCTCTTGAACTCTCTATAGTCAATGTTACCTTGACTCCAAGTAATACCTCTATTACGCTCAATCCATCTTACACTCTTTTTTTCGTCCGTAGTTAATTTTGAGTACGGATATGGAGGTTTTATCAAGAAAACCTGGGTGAACTCCTTTGTAGATAATGCAAATTCCTTGATAATAAATTGATTTTGATAGTCTTTAAATCCTTGAATATCAACAAAAATAACTGAGTTCATGATATCTTCCGAACAATGTTGCTAAGAGGTTTGTATTCTACCATACAGTCATTTAAAATTAAACAATATGCAGCTGTGTGGTCTGGTATCTCTTTATGACTCTCCAATTCTAAGCGGATATTAATGACTGGTCCTGTTTTTATGTTGTCGTTTTGTCTTGAGCAGTCTATAACAAATAATGGAGCAATATCTCTAAATTCTTGAGCACTCAACAACGAACTAGATTGACGTCCATAGTAAGACTGTTGAAAGTTTGCAAATTGTTCATATATTAAGGAAGAATTATGGTTTGCAAAGTCGGTATTATAACTTTCGTATGGATAATATGTGGAGTTTAAATAAACTTTGACATCACGTACATCACAATGATCAAATTGCGACATATCTTTAGACGTATCATTTTTTCTATTAGTTTGCAACCCAAGAATTACGTATCTTGGCTTTTCAATTTGTGTCGAAGTTTTAATTGACCATGTATGTTTTGTGGTCTTTGGTAACAAAGGGTATTCGTATAGATCCCAGTTCCGGAACGCTAATTGAATAGCTCTGTCCTTTTCAAGCACTTTAAGTAAGTTAATTTTTTCTCTGTCGGATACTTTCACATGAGGTACGCGCCAAATTATTTTATGTATTTCTATGCTTTGCACTGTTTCGTTGGTATTGAGTTTCACTGCGTTGAGGTCCGTGTTACTTCGTAGTAGTACAAGCTCATGTTTACAATTCACAATAACTTTTCTATAGTCTTCTGCAAATCCCAATATTTTATTAAGTGGAATGGATGCAGAAAAATGTCCCATTATGTTGTTTTTGATACCATGTAAGTCCCAACCCCATGCTTTAGATACCTTGGCTTCGGAGTCATTCATGGACAATAATGATTTCATAGTGGTGGTTATTCCGGCATTCTTCACTTTGTCTATTTCTACACCGTTTAATTCATAACGAATATCTTGAAATAAATACATAAGAGGATTGTTGGTGAATTGAAAAACTTGTGCTCTCTCCTTGTTGTCGCTCTTCATAACATTTACCACACCTTCTATATACAAAGTACTTGCACTTGGAAGAATGTATAAGTCTTGCTGGTTTATAGGGATTCTTATTTCATCGTTCCTATTAAAGCTGGTTATGTAAGGCTTGTACGAATGAGTTTCTATACATTCTATTGAATTATCGTAAACAGGCGGATTAGTTATATTTAAAATACTCATTTTATCAGTCTAATTAATTTTAGGAATTTTTTATTTTCTGCTGTTAATTTTCTAATTTTAGCACGGGAATGTGTGGTATTTTGGACTGCTTTTTTACCACTGATATTTTGATAACGGGGTATGGCATATTTATTGTAGTCTATCATGTTGCTTTAAATGTAGGTACAGATTTACTTCCTCACCACGAAGATCAACGAGATTATTATTTACGTCTAATATTCTTATGCTGATACTAGTAATAGTGTCTCTATTAACTGGAAAATAGATGGTGTTCTTTGGAATTTCTATTATTCTATAACCAGGAGGCACATTTGGGGAAAATTCATGTATTGTGTGACTTGATTTTCCATTTATATATGAACCGTTAATAATGTCACATTCGATCCGCACCACGGTCGTTGATAAAATGTTGACTGGAAGTAATGATTCATGTAATTTATGGCTTTTTAAAGGTACTTTATCAAAACCCAATAAACCTCCAATGGATCCTTGCTTTTCAAAATGAATATCCTTGGTGCAAAATACAGTCGTTTTGAGTGTGTTGTTGTTGCAATATAATTTAAAAATACAATCTTTTACTTTCATTTTTAGAAAGTCATATATATCTTGGAGTTCATATGCTCCTTCAGGAATTTCAACAACTTCGTTAATGCCATAATGAAATTTATTGTTATTTTTGGTGATGTTTGGTATAGAATTAAAAGTAGAAAAGTGAAGCAAAGCGCATTCATATTCACCATCGAGTTCCAAAGTAGGAGTATAGTTTGTTGTTAAAATAGAACTTTTTCCAGATATGGACAGCGTGAAAGACATCTTGGAAATGATTGAATGAAACAATTAATTTATTAATATATATTATATTTGTTCCAAAAGTTCTGTAAATAATTTAAACATAAATGTCCGCAGATTACACTATCATATTTTTGATATCGTACATAATTGTAATAAATATCACGGCAGCCGAAATATTTTACCAGTTCTGTAGGAGGTTTCAAATCACCAAAACTGTCAAAATATTCACAATAGTTATAAATTATTACGTAAGCTACCCAATGTGTGCCATTATTGTTCGAATCGTCTAAATTAACGATTCCACATTCTATAAGTTTTGATTTATTTGGCAAACTATCTCTCATATAAACTCCACGAAAGTATGGGATATTGACAGCATGCTTAATTATATCAATATTCGTAAGAGCACGACTAGGTAGCTTAAAAGTTAGTTTTTTGAACTTTTCAAAAATAATCCGCTGCCTTTTTTATGATTTATTCGCATTTTATACACTTTCTCTTCTAGTACACTTTTTAAATACTTGATACATCCTATCGCAAATTAATAACTTATCTAGACTTCCTCAGATGCTTTCGCATTTAGTAATGTTTCTGTACAATTGTTAGATTAATTAGCAAAAATGTGACTATTATAGCCATTCGTAGAGGACTTCGCAAATATTCTACTGTGGTACAGTCCGGTAAAAACTAATTAACCACCTTCTAAAACATATAGTCGTGCCTTCAACAACTTGAAGAAACTTTATCTAATCTACGTTGAAGTGATACATCTAGCCTATTTAAGTACTTATTTATTTATTTATTTATTTATAATTTATGTACACACAAACAAATAGAAGGGAGAACATAGTAAGAATAGACAAGTAAATTATAATTTGCCAAAAATGTCCGACGTTACAGCACACTTACTTGGTGTACCTACCTCAGACGAAACCATCGTAAGGGAAGGCGACGACCATCAGTGTAGCCCAGATTTTCGCCAATTCAAGCTGGAGTTATTGGAAGATTTGAAAAATGCTGTGTGTAACGACTACCGTCCTATTCCGACAATATTTGATGACGTCATGAGACCGTTCAGGTCTAACCCGAAGTATGATGATGTACTTCCATCTTTGGAATCAGTCAAAGACACACTTTATCGTGTACGAAAAAAGTATTACAAAGTTTATCGCTGTACCTTTCAAAAACTTGAAGACATTGTTATACCACCAACTCTAACTGAAAAATTTTATTGATGAAAGATTAAAAAAGATCGTTGACGATTATCTCAAGAGTTTAATCGAGATAAATGTTTGTTTGGATAGATTAAGTAAAGTAAAATTTATGTAGTAATTAAGTATCGTTGAATGCGTACCTATGTATAGAGGTAGATATTAAAGTATGTAGTTAAGCGAACATCATGCTTTTTCTTTTATTTTGAAATAATATAATTTACCCAACCCTCAATTTTGTATTCCCCACAAAATTTCAGAGTTTTAAAAGTGTTACGTATTCGACAGTACATAAAGTGTACTAGTTGCAACAATTTACAAGATTAAGTGACATTTTCTACAGTCTGATAACTCTTACCTTTAAAAAAATAAAAGTGTATATTTTGCGAAAGTGTACTAAATGCGAAAGCATCTGAGGGAGTCTAGATAAGTTATGAATTTGCGATAGGATGTATCAAGTATTTAAAAAGTGTACTAGAAGAGAAAGTGTATAAAATGCGAATAAATCAAAATTTGATTCGCTAAGGCTCATTGTCAATAATGACAACGTATCTGTCACTTGGTCTTTTAAACAAAAATAGAACTTGTTGTTTTATTATATGCAAACAAAATTCACTTCTAAGGTGGTAAAGCAATTTCATTGTCGACTATACCGATAGTCGTTTCGGCAAACGGTCTTTTAGCCAAGAGCCACGACCAACACCTTAAGAAACTCTCGCTCAATGGTTGGATCAAGGGTCAGATACAGAAGGCGGTACTCTTGGACACGGCGCGAATAGTCCGAAGGTTCCTGTCTCTGCAGCCCTAACCACCGGCAGCATGAGCCCTGCCCTGTTGCCGGCGGTACCCTAGGCTAGGTTTTTTTATAATATTTTTATGTTTTGTATGTGCTTTTGTATTTTACTTTTATATTAATATTATAACAAACCTAGGCTAAGAAAAAAAAGAAATAAAGAGATAATAATAATATACTGGTTGATATCACTATACCTCATGATGAGAACCTCGTGAAAGCCGAGGAGGACAAGCTAAGTAAGTACCTATTGACTTGGCTCACGAGGTTACCGCCATGTGGGATGTGTATTCAACCATTATTGTACCGATAGTCGTTTCGGCAAACGGTCTTTTAGCCAAGAGCCTCGATCAACACCTAGAGAGGATCTCGCTGAAAGGTTGGGTCAAGGGTCAGATGCAAAAGGCAGTACTCCTTGACACGGCACGTATTGTCAGGAGATTCCTCACTCTGCAGCCCTAACCACCGATAGCTTGGGTCTATCCCCGCTGCCGCTGGCAACCTAGGTTAAGTTTTTTATAATATTTTATATTGTAAATATGTTTTTATATAAAATATTGTAAAAAAATTACTTAATATATATTAAATAAAGAGAAAAAATACAATAATCTATAACTTACTGTACTGAACTGTACTAATTGTAAAACCACCTGGCGCGTTCGCGGTATTCGGTAAAAATGTTTAAGTATGAGTATGATTTTTTTATCCTTTTTTAAAATATCTTATGGGTACTTAGCCTTCATCTCAGCTGAAGTTATGTGGTAATAAGGTCGAAGGTGGAAGCGCACTTCACCCGGAATCCTCAACTAGTGAGGCACTGGCTATCTTATCTCTATCTGCCGGAACACAACAATGCTATAAACATTGATGTTATGGTGACATATTTAGATAAGATGGTTGTAGCTAGCCAGGCGGACAAACAAATCCTACCACAAACCAAACCGAGTACACAAACAAGTACCCCCCCGCTGGGAATCGAACCCGGGACCTCTGTGGTTAACCCGGTGGAAACACTCACAGTGTACCACACTCCTAATCGTGTACCTACACGTAGCAAAGATAATTTCAATGTCGTTCTGCATGACCTCTACGAATGTTGTTTTGAGCAGGTGGAGCCATAGGTCGGTGCGCAGACGGATCGTCATTGTGTCACAAAACAAAAAAAATGTTTAGTGTTCCTAATTGTAATGACTGAGTCTAGCTTTGCGCATTTTACTAATAGTTTATGAAATAGGTGAAAGATGTCGAATTTTATTTACTATTAGCTGTGCCCCGCGGTTTTACCCGCGTTCTATTAGTCATAGCGTGATATAATATAGCTTATAGACTTCCTCAATAAATGGAATATTCAACACAAAAATAATTTTTCAATTCGAACCAGTAGTTCCTGGGATTAGCGCGTTCAACCAAACAAACAAACAAACAAACTTCAGCTTTTTAATATTTATTTACTATTTCTCGGAAAAGGGAGCTCAATGGCGCGTGGTTGACGCGCCCGGTTTGCGATTGTTAAAGTTAAGCAACTTGCGCAAAGGCCGGTCATCGGATGGGTGACCAAAAAATTATCATCTCGAGTTCTCCGTGCTTCGGAAGACACGTAAAGCCGTTGGTCCCGGCTGCATTACCAGTCATGCATGGCACTGGGCCCGCGCGGTGGCTTATGGCCCGTTCTCCCTATCCATCCATAGGGAAGGCTCGTGCCCCAGCAGTGGGGACATAAAATGAGCTGACGACGATTCAATTTCATTTGTTCACGTTAACGATAACGAGAATTTGTATGGCATTGGAACAGCGCGCGCCTCCTGGTAATATACGAGGAGAACTACAATTGTTCTTTCTTAAATCTCATTTTCTTTAACGGGTAAGCACAGTACCTTGATCTCACCTAATGTTTATTTTTTGTAGCATCTTTACAGAATACTATACCGGAACAGTGAAGCTTTCGGCTTACTTCGCTGTCCAGCAGTGTGTTTAGTTTCTGGGGCTAATGTAATTTAGATGTTGTTATTTGTTAAAAATTTTAATCTCGTTTACAATTTGTGTAAAGGTAATGATATGTGTCAATGGTGTCCTGTTTGGTTATAATTTCGTTCAGTTTAAAGGGGTCAATTTGGTAAATATTAGAGCAAATTATGTGGTTCGTCCGCATGGCAGCGAATCGGGGGCAATGTTGGGTAAGATGTATGAAGGACTGGGGTGTTAAAGAGTCGCAGGGACAAGAGTTGTTAAGTGATGATAAGGCCAATGATGGAAGCAATTAACATCTGTCTTGTTTTCGAATGACCAATTAATCTCGCTATAGGCACCCTTGAGTGTGACTTCTTGATCTTGAAATTAAAACAACGCTATGAAGTAACACCTCAGTAGTCGAGTGACAAAGCGCACGCTCGATATCCGGAGGTCCTGGGTTCAATTCCAAGGTCCAGCAAAGTGTTTAGGATTTTCCAATGCATATATCCCGGATTTGTGATTTAGTTTAAAACATGGTTCTTATGAGCGTTTACGCCGCACACTAGCGCCGCCAATGAAAAAAAAACATATCTAGTAATTAGAGATAGAAAATCAAATTATGCTCAACAAACTATTTGATTGAAGTAATTTAGCATTTTTACGTCGCCTAATGAACATCTAACATGCTATAGTTTAGTTAAATACGGCGTTATAGTTAAAAGTAGCCGTTTTTAGCTGTAACGTCTTGCGCTAGTGTGCGGGGCGTAAACGCTCTTAAGCACAAATAACTAGGGTTAACAATATTATACTCAACATTAAACAAGATATAACCTATACTGAATTTGTTTTGTTTAACATTGCTTATTTAAAGTAGTGACAATCATTCTTTTTTTGGTGTCTACGGAGGACGAGCGTCAAGTTGCATCAGTGATGCCTTAACACATTCATGCTAAGTGGAAGCCTTTTCGTGTGGCATGTTAATATCAACATAAAGAATTTACTCTTTTGTTTAATGCCATTTTTTCACAAGATATCCAAATTTAGAAGATCAGCGATGGTCGCATGCATCATAATGCTGAGCTGGGACCGTTTTGAGACAAAATATTAACTGTTTTTCTCTGAATACGTGTTTTGTCCCAAATAAATGTTGTATTAGAATCATTCATAACAACAGGATAGCTTTGCAACCATTTTATTTTAAGTCTTTTCCGGTTGCTGCACTCTGTAGGGACTACCCTATGTAAAACAAGGATTGCCACGCGGCAAAATTAATTTGTTCCTAAATTAATGTTGCTAGTTACAACACACTCAATATTCTTCTTATATCAAAGAGAATCTAGTAATGTGTATCGCTATCGGTGATTGCAAGCCCTAAAATATGCGGGGTCTTATTTTACTGATCACATACGGCTTGAGGGAACCATTAAGCTTGACGTGACATACCGTTTACGCTGTCAAATTAAATTTTCTTGAATTAAGTAAATAGTTTTATTTTTATTTATTTGTTCTCCATAATATTAACTTACACTATAAAATAAGAAAAAAATAATTTTCTTTATTTTCATCATCGTAATTATTTTCCTTTGACTTACCTTCGTTTGGAAGTCCGTATAGATAAAATTCTGCGCGATCTTATAGGTAGGCACATCATAGTGTAGGTACCTACCTTTAAGTTGCCACGTCCTGGAATTTTTCCCGGTATCTTGCAATTCGAGCACCGGACTGTCATGTAATTGTTTATCACATGCACCTGTTATCACAGTTATCGGAGCGATCGCTTGGAAAATTTCCAATAAAAACCTAAGTTCTGTAGCTTATCGAGGCGGCCAGAGGTAGGGCTCCTTTATCGGCCAAAACATGGCGAAAATGGCAAACACTTGAAATTGTTGCGTGACCTATATGTTAACGATAAAAAAAAAATGCAGTTTTATCAAAACTAGCGATAGGATCTGTAGTTTTGAAACTAAAATAGGTGTGAATGTATACCTAACACTAAGTAGGTACCTATATAGATATCTACTTATTAATAATCGCCAGCATTAATATCTTTCGCTTCAATATGATTCTGAAGAATTTGGTGTACCTACAGATTGTTATTTTTTTGATGGTATTCTTCCTCGAAGTAGCAACACATTGCTCGCAGAAATATTAATCCAAATACCGATCATACAATATCGGGAATCCCTGTACGTTTAATAGACATTTGCGACATAATTGTTATACCTCACCGTCTCGTGTACAGTCGGCGGCAGATCAACCTACCCAAATCTGTCAAATTTCTCCAATGAATATTGATCCTTATATCCAAAAAATAAAGTTCAAAATTAATTGTAGAAATTTGACAGTTTTGGGTAGGTTGATCTGCCGCCGTGTGTACCTATCTAAAGGCAAAGGGAGGCCAACAACACGGTACACTATACAACGTGTAACAGAAAGGTGTGGTCAAAATGAAAAGATCCAAAGTGTATCCGATATAGATCTTGTATGCAGAGTTACTAAGGCATGATTATTAACTATAATGTGTTATGCAATTTTTAATTTAATATTTCTATTGTGACGTCACATCAAAATAAACAAGTCTCAGCCCTAGTAGTTTAGTAACCCCTGTGTACTAACATTTATGAAGCTGCTTGCATAATGCTGACGCGCATCACTTCGCAGATATAAATATTTCATAAAACATTCAAAATTCAAAAAAATTCAAAATTCAAAATCATTTATTCAGTTTAGGCTACAAATCGCTCTTATGAACGTCATTATGCCATCGGTTCGTAAGTCTACTCTGGGCGGGAGATCTTGTACTGAGAAGAACCTGCAAGAAACTCAGCAAGTGTCGAGCTCTTTTCTTCCTTACAGCGTCAAAAAATATTGGAAAATACCCTATCATAAAAGGACACTTTCCATCACAAATAAAAACACAAAAATAAAAGACAATCACACATGTTAAAAAAAAAACAAAAGAGAAATTGCATTGCATAACAAATTAAAGTTGATAATTATGTCTTAATAACAACACATTACAAGTTCTAGGTGGGACACGCTTTGAATCTTTACATTTTGACCACATCTTTTTGTTACACGTTAATAGGTACCCGTTAAATACCTATGCGAGCAACGTGCGACTTGTCCCGATCCGACCTGAACCCCTCGAATAATCTAATAGGGAATGAGGACACGCACTATGACGCGTGGTGACATTCCCTCTAGAACTTCTGACAGTGTTTCGTTTCACATGGCTTGAGGAACCCTTTAAGTTTCTCGCCACCCCCAAAAAAGTCCGCTGAAGCTGAAAATGGCGTTTAAGCCAAGTAACCAGCAAACTCTAAAGAATAAGACTAAAGTGTGTGTGAAGCTGAAGACCCTTGGAAGGTGCCATGCCAGTTTCCAATTGAGGCCTCTATCAGGTCAAATAGATTGTGACAAATATAAGATAAAATATATATTTGGAACAATGCATGCGAATGCAGCAGACGGTTCTGTTATCATTATCAAAAAAATACATAAATCATTTGGCTCTGGCAGCGCTAACGTACTATCAGATTGTTTAAGACAATGACACTGAATCTTGAAGGTTATGAGAATATTTATATAGGTACTTAAGTAAGTAAACAGCCTATAACTGTCCCACTACTGGGCAAAGGGCCTCCATCATTGAAATCAAGTCATCGTTACAATTGATGGGTAATGGCTTAATCATCACGCTTGCGAAGTGTGGGTTGGTGATCACAAACCTGGGCTAGGAATCGAAAAATCAGAAAAACAATTTCCCCGACCTGGAAATTGAACCCGGGACCTTCGGGTATCGGGCCTAGCGCTCTGCCACTCGGCCACCGAGGCGATATATAGTATTACTTAAAAAAACAATCTACTAACTCATTCTAAAGCATTTCTTTGGCTTCATTTCGTCGTCATCATCATCTCAGCCAAATGATGTCAGCTGCTGGACAAAGGATGTACTCAACGACCGGGTTTGTGATGCTTGCATCTAGCGATTACCCAAATTCTCCCAGATTCTCAATCTGCAGGTTCTTTTTGTAGGCCTGTCTGCCGGCGTGAAACTATCCTAGGTAACACAGTTATTTTGTATTATTTAAAATGTATCCGATATAGGTATCTACCAACGAGACCCGACAAAAATGCTTCTTCTTTACGGGGTTTCTTCCGATATGTCAAAACGGTATGGCATGGCTTTAAACAAACACCCCATGCTGAATTGTTATAAGGTTTCATAAGAAGAGTTAGTAAAGTTCGAAATTACAGAATAATACAATATGGTAAATTATTTACAACAAATATGTGACATTATAATATGTAATATTACTTAACTTAATCGCAATTTTTGACACTAATGAACGGCCATTAATCAACGCAGTGATCCTTTACAGATTAGGTATCTACTTTGTTATTATGATCACTGGTAAAATCCGAAAAGTCTATCCAAATAGACCTAACTTACCTAACTTTCCAAAATGTGGCAATCAATTTATTTTAAATCATCTCGATGATGATACGACCTCGATGTCGTTAAGGTCATCAAATAAAGGAACAAGAAATATACTGCAACTTTGTTTTTGCGCACAGTTATGTTAATTTCCCTGTGTGGTGCCGGGGATAAAGAATTGCACCACCCCATCTCAACCCGTGGGTGTCGTAAAAGGCGACTAAGGGACCATTCCAGAGGATGGGCAGCAGCATCTCTCTGAGGTTACTTTCAACCTACTGCGATCGCCAACCCGCCTGCCAAGCGTGGCGATTATGGCAAATACCCCCCATCTTGGGGGAGGCCTTTGTCCAGCAGTGGACGTCTTTTGGCTGAGATGATGATGATGATGATGATGATGTTAATTTTGGACTACCTACTCAAGGACTAAGGAAACGTGTAGTCGTCCCAAAAACTTTAACCCTTACAAAACAGAGTGTAAAGATAAACAATGGCTAATAAATACCAATGTTAAAAATATTGTGTCTCCGTCTAAGAATATTAGCTAAAAAGTGACAGGCAGCATCTGTTTTTTGCAGTGTCTATCTGTAGCCATTTTTTTGTGGTAAAGCAGTCAGCTTCTACCATACCATACTAGCAGGGGCGAGGAGCATTGATTTGGAAAGAGTGAGATGTAGCGCGAACCGAACACCGACCACGCTGGAAGTCGATCCGTCTAGGGGACATCACCAGCCTCATTTTATGTCCCCACTGCTGGGGCACGAGCCTTGGATCCGATCCATGGATGAAGAGGGCCCAGTGTGGATTGGTGGTTGTTAACGATTTCTAATGCAGCCGGGACCAACGGCATTACGTGCCTTCCGAAGCATCTAGGGGGAACTCAGGAAATTAAGTTATGTCAATCAGCTCAACCCCTCACGTTTTAACACTAGGGGGGCTATGTAATGCTTATCAAACGTTCCACATTTGGTTTGGTACGTTGATAATGATAAGAGCAAAACATTTTTATTGCACTTCATATCAAATGGTATTAACAATTTCGATTAGAATTCAGGGCTGGCATTACAAATATTTTCGCACTTGTTTACTTTTATAGTTTACCCATCGATTATGAGTTTACCTAATAAAGACGTACATAATGCCAAAACAATCTATAGTCATCATCAATCAAAGAGCTAAGCAATAAGAGGAACTAATTAGTAATTTGATAACTTTTTTCCATCAATTTTAGTGTCTTACAAATAAATAAAGAATAAGCTCCGATTAGTTATTCCGCATTTTGTTCCTGTCATGTAAACGTCATTTCACATTAGAGTAAAAGAGACAAAACACGGAATAACTGTTCGAACCTTATTTTTTGTTTATTTGTAAGGGCTTAAAGTTATACTTATATAGTTACTCAAATTTGATCATTAACTAAACTGTTTGATAACAAACTGTATTTGTTAAGTCAATGCCTAAATTGAATTTAAATACATATTAATATAAATTAATAGTTAGTAGGTACATGTTATATTTAAAAGAAACCCAAGAGTGATATGGTCAGCATCTAGGTATCAAGAGAGAGAAGAGTGTAGAGTTTAATTAAAAAGTTTGAAAGCATTTATAAAGAAAGAAGTTATGGATCTATCCTAGAACTTAAATCAATTTATCACTTTAAATTATACTTATTCTACAAAATAGTAGTTTAATTAGTAAGTATCAAATAATATAGAGATTGAATAGAGGACAATAGAGAGCGTCAACAAAATGTGGTGGCTACTTTAGTGAGTTGTGCATTTATCTTTGTTTATATAGTTATTTTAGTGTGTTTCATATTAAGTTTTGATGTAACAACTTTTAGTGGTCCTTAAATAAAGAAAATAAAATAAAATAACAAAATAAAGACGACCTCCTTGGTCGAGTGGTTTGTACATCGTTTCATGGTGTCGATGTCGCCATCTCTGAGGTCCCGGGTTCGATCCCCGGTCGGGTCAATTTAGAAATTTATTGTTTTTCTAAATTGTCTAGGGTCTTGTATTTAATTGTATTTTATGTTGTCCAGTAACCATTTAACGAGTTTCATAACGAAGCTTCTCTTGGGCTAGATAATTGGAGTGAGTGTAGGAAAGTTTATTTATTATAAGTTTATTGTAAGTATTTCTTTTTTTAAAAAGATGAACAAAATAGTAAAACTAAAAAAAATCACCTTAAATAAAATATTATTTTTGACAACCTTACGAGTGATCCGCAGAAATCCATTGATGCCCTAAGAAATGTGTAATGTAAAAAACGTGAGAGCGGAGCCGAAATCACTCAGTATCGACCGTGTGCTACACCGATCTCTATCTCTCTGCGAACCTGGTGAGTTCCTAGAGCATTAAACCAACGTTCCTGCACCCATGCAGTGCATTGCAGCCTACTTTTTTTCTTTAATGGCTTGGTACGATTTGCAAATTTAGCCAGTGGGAATTAAGTGTCAAATTAGGGTAAAATATATTCTTTGTTTTTGCATTGACGTAAAGAGTGATTAGAAATGTTTGACAATAAATTAAGTTCCCTCATCATAACCCTTGAGTGTCAGTAAAGACGCGGGACTTTGCTGAGTTCGCAAACAGTATCGCAGCGGCACCATTATTTGACATAAGTAGTTACCCAGTGTTTGATAACAGTTTCCGTCGCCAAAAATTTATATAGAACTAGCCGTCACCCGCCCGCTTCGCCGTGCGAAAAATATTGAATAAATTTTTTTTTAGCTTATCATTTGCACAATCTCATGTTCTTACTACATACAAATTTTTATCAAGATCGGTCAAGCCGTTCTTGAGTTATTATAAGAGACAGACAAAAATTTCAAAAATCGTAGAATTGATGTCAGTGAGTCATAAAACGAATATGTATCCCAAAATTTGTCAGAAAAATGGCATTATGTATAGACAGAGCCTACATCCTACTAATATTATAAACGCGATAGTTTGTAAGTATGGATGGATGTTTGTTACTCTTTCACGTAAAGACTACTGCATGGATTTAGATGAAATTCAGCATACAGATAGTTTATAACCTGGATTAACACATAGGATACTTTTTATCCCGATATTCCTACGGGAACGGGAACCACGCGGGTGAAACCGCGAGCGGCTGCTAGTATTTATATAGTAGTATAGATTTCATTGAAATTTTACTGGATGGCAGCTAGGAAGCGTCGTTCCTAAAGTCAAAAATAAGTTGGTGAACCCTATCGTTAATGATCAAAGGAAAAATTGTCGATCCCTGGCTCCTGTCAAGCACTCGGTGCCGCTACCCTATAATAAAACGTTCACAATAGTATGTCACTCGATTTTGATTATTATGTCCCATCCATTGCGTTTAGGCTACAAGTAGCTCTTGTGAATGTCACTATGCCATTGGTTTGTAAGTCTACTCTGGGCGGGAGATCTTGTACTGAGAAGAACCGGCAAAAAACTCAGCAACTCTCCCTTGCAGCGTTAAAAATATTGGAAAATTCCCTATCATAGCAGGACACTTTCCATTACAAATAAACACAAAAAATATAGAAGACAACCACAACATATAAAAAAACAAAATAAAAAATCTAACATCAGGTAAAAGTTTCTATTTCCACATCATCATCATCAGCCTATACTTACTAGCCCACTGCAAGAAGGCCTCTCCAAGTGCACGCCACTGAGCACTCCGCGGCTACTCTCATCCTCTCTCTTTTGTCCCATAGCACTAATGTCAAAATCAAGCTACTCTTGAGACGTTATTGAATTAGCCAGGCTTGAGACCCTCAGGCTTATTTATTAGATACCGAAAAAAGCAACCATTGATGAGCGATTGACCGAGCGATTTGTGTCCGTAACACTAACTTATCAACTTCAACTAGAGTGAGTAGTATTAACAACTGGTGGTTTTTTTCTGTAATACCTAAGCCTGCCTGTAAACCTGCAAAGTTGCGTTGCTGACTGCTTTCGTTTAATGTTTTCCTGGAAGCGTGTTTTCTTTGCTTTGTTGTTTGCTAGATATTTTCCAATATTTGGATGGTTGTGTGTTGAGCTGTCTTGCGTTTGTCATATTTCGTCTTTAAATAGAAATGGTTAACTGTTTGTTAGTCACACGTCTATACCATATGTCAATAGGTACAAAGTTTTGCAATGTCGCCGATATCCTTATGTATTCGACAAGAAAAGGAATTCGTTGAAAATAATCTCGTAGCTATTTTGTAAGCTCTATTTACTCTGCGTGGATTTAAAAATAAACTCTTCACTACATAGAGGTAGGTTTTGGTACTTTAAATTTATTTGGAAATGTTATTTATCAAAGTGTAATTTGTAATTTAATACTAACAATTAGTCTTTAAGTCTGCTAACAAATATGGATCATTGTTGTCTTATTTAATAAATTACTACTTACTACTATAGTATAAAACAAAGTCGCTTCCCGCTGTCTGTCTGTCCTTAGGTATGCTTAGATTTTAAAACTACGCAACGGATTTTGATGCGGTTTTTTTAAATAGATAGATATGTATAAAACATGCAAATGGGACCCGGTAGGTGGCGCTGCGCTGCCATAGTGTTCTATAGGATACGGGTGTTCACTCAAGCGGACGAAGTCGCTAGCGGGCCGCTAGTTTTAAATAAAATAGCCTAGGCTACCCGCAAGGAATATACCTTTCTATCAGTGAAATATTTTTAGGAATTAAACCAGTACTTTCAAAGATTAGCCCCGACATACAAACAAACAAAGCCACAAACGTTAGGTACTGTAGGGTACTGTGTATAAATTACACACTTTCGTTTTAACTGCGTTTATTAATAAATTCGTGTATTAAACTGTATTACAACATTACTGATCTCCGAGCACCACGGCTCTTAGCCGGGCTGTCTAGCTCCTGACTCCTACTGTCTGCGACTGTGTCAAATTCTAGTATAGACAATTTTCTTTGGGTCCGTGGCTTACGCCCCCAGTGGTGGACGCACCCGTGGTCGACGCCCCCAGTCAGTTTAATTTACTTTGAAGAAATTTTTAATCAAATGTACTGGCAGGCATAAAAGGTATAAGATTGTAATAATATTATATCATAACGATTCTTATTAGAAATGCTTTAATTTGGATGTATGTTTTAAAAAAACTTTTAATTATTTCGAATCATACATTTATTTAAAACGATTAGTAATCTAGAAAAAATTGGTATTTAAATCACAGTTTTGATCGCCTATATCAAGATCATTATTTTACTTACATAATTCAATAATTAGTCTTAAAAAGTAGTGTAGAGCTACTAACTTTACATGTAAAATGTTCTTTTAAACTTTGTAACAATAATAACTATGGAATAAGTATCCAACTTCTTTTAAACTTTGCAACAATAATATTACATAATACTTAAGTATTAAAAATTAAACAAATATAAAAATAATCTAAATACAATTTTACATGCAATGTCACTATCTTTTTATTATTTTTATAAAATTATGATACGATCTTCCAAGATCGAATCGATATCGGCATCATATCATTCGATATCGGCAAAATATTTGAAACTAGTTAAAAAAAACAACGCATAATATATTTGATATTTTGTTTAGGTTAAGGTACACTTTTGACATTAACTGTACTAAGTGCAAAAGCACAAAAAAAAATATCCATAAAATTATTAGAATCGGGGGCGTCGACCACGGGTGCGTCCACCACTGGGGGCGTAAGACACGGACCCTTTTCTTTATGGTGTCAAACCATTGCAAACCTGTTAAATTACTTAACGATGATTCAAATAATCATCTAGACTAAAAAGGTTTACATACAAAAAAAAAACTTACTTTTGCTATGAGCTGCATATAAACTCCTTACAGTACCTCTTTATTAATAGTATACAGGGTGTCCCAGAACTCAACGTCAAGCCGAAACAGGGTAACTCTCGTGATACAAACGAACAACTCTTACTATTGGACCAACTCCGTAACTCGAAAAAAAAATTCAAGCTGTTCTATACATTTTGGTCGAATGAATATTGATGTTTTTTATGGAACAGCTGAATTTTATTTTCGAGTTAGAGAGTTGGTCCAATAGTAAGAGTTGTTCGTTTGTATCACGGGAGTCACCCCGTTTCGGCTTGACGTTGACTTTGGAACACCCTGTAATAGAGTATAGATATAACAATTTAGTAATTTAATTACCGTTCGAAAATTTTCAATGTCAACATAATAGTCACCCATCGGTGACTTCGAATTTAAGTGAGTGAGTAATTGTCACTTTTGTAAATACCTATGAGGCTGGAGGCCAAAGTTCGTACCTACTTACAATGCACAGAAGAAATCGAAATACCTAGCTCTAAGACCTAGCTATATGATTAGACACCGCACACTAGCGCCGCCAATGAAAAAAAAACCATATTATCTAGTAAGTAATTAGAGATAGAAAATCAAATTATGCTCAACAAACTATCTGAATGAAGTAATTTAGCATTTTTACGTCACCTAATGAAGACCTGACATGTTATGGTTTAGTTAAATATGGCGTTATAGTTAAAAGTGGCCGTAACGTCTTATTTAACTAAACCATAACATGAGAGATGTTCATTAGGTGACGTAAAAATGCTAAATTACTTCATTCAAACAGTTTGTTGAGCATAATTTGATTTTCTATCTCTAATAATACTAGATATGTTTTTTTTTCATTAGTGGCGCTAGTGTGCGGCATAAACGCTCTTAAAAACTTGCTACGTATAGGTGATAGCGTAAATAGACGATGTAGATTTTACCCAAACTCACACTATAATTAGCGATTAGATAAAACCAATATCAATCGATAGGCATCACTCGTATTTTTAATCGATCGCTAGTTTTTCAAGTGGCACTACTTTGATTAAGTTCACATTAACTCATTGTCTGCTGTTACCTTCCGTAAGTATGATTTAATAATTATAATTATTTCTAAATTAAAATATAATAATAATAATGAAGTAGCGACACCGTCTCGGTAGTCATAAATGGCGTATTTTAATTGTCTTTTTTACTATTAGGTTTAACTGTGTAGTTATTTATAAAACTATATAACTTTCCTATAAGACACACTGAATAGGTACTAGTACGTATTTTTGCCAGTTTGTGTAGCTATAGGTACTATTATAAATTTGATCGTCAAATTACACAGACCCATTAATGTTAGTGTCCCGTAATTCGCGTGTGGCCGCTGCTCTTGAAAGTGCCAATAACTCTAGTTCTGCGCTTGCGCACCCGGTCGGCGACCCCGCGGAATGTGTGTGTTGATACACGGCAATGTGAACCTTAACGACTTGCAATGTAACTGCACAAATTTATGGCAATGAAACTTATAATAAAATGTCTAAAGCGTTTAAATTCCTTCGACATTCAGCAGATTCTACAATTCCATATTTGAAGTTCCTTTCTGGTTTGATTCTTAGCGTCCGTATTGCAATCTTTTTTATCGTGTAGAGATTTCTTTTAAGTCCGCCTGGCTAGCTACTATTTTATCTATAGGTATCTGTCGCTAAGCAAAGACGCGACGTGTAGATTTTATTTTTGAGAGAGATTGCTGATTGCCTTAAACGGCATTTTCAGCGTCACCGCACCGGGCTTTTTTGGGGGCGGCGAGGTACGTAAAGGGTACCTCAAGCCGTGTGAAACGAATCACCTTCAGAGGTTTTCTAGAGGGAACGGCATCGCACACTCAAAAGTGCGCGTCCCCGTACCCTACTAGATTCTCCGAATGGTTTGAATCGGATCGGGGAGCGGAACTACCCGAGGGCGCCTTTAAAGGCTCGGACCTCGGTTCGGGTAGACCGGGCCGTGGAGGAGGAGAAAAGCGCCCAGGTACATGTCTGTACCTGGTATAGAGCGCGTGTGAACCGGTTCTACGTACCCTTGTTTTACGAGTACGGTGTCTTGGGCCTAAACTAGTGTGCATGTTTAGTGTATTCTGTAAATGTGTACTGGCATTTAGAGGACCGGGCGGGGGGCGACGTGTAGAGGTTGCAGCAAAAGTGACTAGGTGCTACCACAGACCATGGCTACCTAGCCACTTTTGCTGAAAGGCTGTTCCTCAGTAGTTAAAGAATTATATCGTCTGAGCTTGAGAATGTTGAAATGAAGACCGATTATACCTAGGTACCTACAGAACCATAACTTATACTCTTATAGATAGGCAATAAAAATTTACCTCTTTTGTTACAGATCTCACTATAAATCAAAATGTCTCTCAACGAGGTAAGTTTAAAATAAAAGTGTTTTTTATATTTTCTATAACAAGATGATTTTATTATAAAGATAGCCCACTAAACTGATAAGACAGTTTTATTGCAGCTATGGGGATATTATGAGCTAGTGATGGTAAGGCTTGGAAGTCTACAAAGACCTGAGTCTGATCTGAGTCAAAGACAGATACATGAATGAACTATAACACATGGGGATATCGGGCCATAACCCACGTTACCATGCTAACCCAATATGGGTTGGTATTGGTAGGTACCTATAAGTTCTCATTATCTCTTAAAAATTACAAACCAACCGCTATCGGTTAAAAAAAATTATTTTTAAAGTACACAGCGCTGATCCATTATGGATAAAAGTAAGCGGCAATCTGGTATCGTAGATTTATCATTTGATAATTGTAATTACTTAAAATCATAATTTAGGTATTTAGATAAGCCACTATACGCCAACGCCACGTAATTTGTTAATCCTACTAATATTATAAATGCGAAAGTGTGTGTATGTATGTTCGTATATTTGTTACTTCTTCACGCTGCAACGGATGGATGGATTTGGATGAAATTCGGCTCACAGATAGTTTATAACCTGGAATAACACATAGGATACTTTTTATCCAGATATTCCCACGGGAATCACACTATAAATATACTAAAAATGACAATTAAATTTTCCAATACAAAATGATTTGTTTGTTTGTTGTCATGGAAACTAAAGAGAATTTAATAACTTGATGGAAACTGACAAAGCGGTACGAAGTCCGCCGGGTCCACTAGTAATTAATAATATTACAAAAACTTAAACAACCCCCTTGTTTGTTATTATCAATCTGTCATAATTCAACTGCTTTACCGTGATAATTATCCTTTTAAATCCTAGTTCGAAACATCAGGACAAACCAAACGATTAGGTATCATCATCAGCTCAATTTATGTCCCCACTGCTGGGGCACGAGCCTTCTCTATGGATGAATAGGGAGAAAGAGCCATAAACCACCACGCGGGCCCACTGCGGATTGGTGGTTGTTAACGACTGCTAATGCAGCTGAGAACAACGGCTTCGTTCCTTCCGAAACTCGGAGGAACTCGAGATGATAAATAGAGTTATAATATTTATAAAACACAGTAAAAAATTCTTCCGCAATCCGGGCGGGCGGCTGCACTGACTGTTTTATAAATATTTTAATTCGGCTTCAGTGCAGCAATTAGCACTTAAAAATAAAAAGTAAAAAATAGAGTTATGTAAAAGTTAAACGTGAATGTAAATTCGTAAAAAGTTTAAAGAGTATCATTTGAATATGTAGTGTTAATGTTAAATTTCAGAAAACTATACAGGATAATTTTTTTACCAGTGCGCAAAAATCGGTAAGTTAACATGGGTTGAAATATGTCAAACAATTTTGGACTTCCTATACTTTAGCGAACACTTGATTAGCCTGACTTGTATGAAGAGTCTCAAAATTTTTGACATATTTCAACCCATGTTACTATGAAAAAGTGGTTTACTTACCGATTGTGAGTCGCTCCAGAAAATTTGTGCACAAGTAAAAAAATATCCTGTATACAATGGTATTTTTAGTTTATACGAAACCTGAAAACTGTTTGAGAATCAGTAATAGAATCGATTTCAATATTTTTTATACCATGTTACATTTTGACCAAATAATATTTACAAAATCTCAAATAAAGTATACCCTACTAAAAACACAACGGGACAGCACAAAAAGCTTGTAACTTCGTGAGTATTCAAGTAAATTTTTTTTTCGTACGGATTCTTTTAATGAAAATATTTGACCCGTTTCGATTTTCGTATAAACTAAAAATAAAGTTGTATAATTATGATAAAATTATGCATTTCCTCTAGGTCTGCCTGATTTAGTCTTAAAATGTACAGTTTGGAACTAAAGTCAAAGTTAAAGTCAAAATTACTTTAAGTAGGTAGGTACAGACGCCTGCGAATCATCAACCTATCCAAAACTATAAAATTTCTTTAATTAATGTTCAACCGTATGCCATAAAAAGTTCAAAGTCTATTAAAATAAATTTGTGTTAGTCCGATGTGCAGGTGATTCATCTGCATCTCAGAATAATTACTAAAGATATTGTATTAAAGATATTATATTATTGTTCTGAGGTACGCTACCTATAATAAGTAAACTTATGTCCTAAGTATCGTAGTGGCACCAATCTTCGACACTTTAAGCCCAATGTTCGACACAGTTTTCGTTGCCAAAAACTAATATATAGATTTTGAATTATTTTTTATGGGATGACTGCTAGGAAGTTGATAAGCTGTATTTTGCTTTAGCAAAAATCGTCTTTAAAGACGAAAATCATTTGCTAATCTTTTATGATTAAAGGAAACAAATGTCTTTCGCTGGTTCCTGTAGAACACTGGTGCCTTTACCCTACTTTTGAATCGTCCAATTATTATTTTTTACCTACTACCCATTATTTACAGCAATTCACGAAAGTAGCTGACTCAGTGAAGAAATGGAAGACCAAGCCTTCCGACAACGAGAACCTCGCCATCTACTCGCTATACAAGCAAGCCATCGCCGGCGACGTCAACATCGGTAAGGGGTCTCTATATTAGGTTTTTTTTATAACTTGACACGTTATGGGCCAAAACCCGCAATGTGGAGCCATGGGACAGCGAGGGCGTCGTTGAAGCCTATAAGAGAGACTGGCAAACGGTGGTGTATCGTGGGAAAGTGGCGGAAATGGGGGCTAAAGGCCTAAACCCAACAATGGGATAATATAGGTCAACTGTAACCAATAATGTCCCAAGACAGCTGGGCAAAAGGCTCCTCCAAATCTTTGTTTAAGAGGAAGAAATCTGACATGGACACCATACACAGCCCCCATAGCCCCGATGTATGCTTATTTATGGCATAGTCCCTGTTCATACCCTTGAAAACCTCTAGGGTTGTTCGGACCCTTGAGAAACAACCTGGTTTCCCACTTAACCCGTTACCAGTAGTTAAAGACCATAGGCTGCTAACGCCAATATCTTGCCATAAAATATTTTGTTTATTAATCATGTGATTATATGTCGTTCATCGTGGCAACACTGATAACGATTAATAACTAATCTAAGTGCCGCAGCCGGCAACATTAAGATAGCTAGCAACGGCAAGCAAGCGAAGGTCGTTTTTAGGGTTCCGTACCCAAAGGGTAAAACGGGACCCTATTACTAAGACTCCGCGCTGTCCGTCTGTCTGTCCGACTGTCACCAGGCTGTATCTCATGAACCGTGATAGTAAGACAGTTGAAATTTTCACAGATGATGTATTTCTGTTGCCGCTACAAATACTAAAAAACAGAATAAAATAAATATTTAATGGGGCTCCCATACAACAAACGTGACTTTTTTTGCCGTTTAGATAATGGTACGAAACCCTTCGTGCGCGAGTCCGACTCGCACTTGGCCCGTTTTTTTTATAATAGGTTAACTACAATACAGGATGATTCATAAAGAACGGTCGAAATGGGGAAGTTTGGAATAAAATAGTTTGTTCTAACGAGAAAAGTAACTATTAGTATTTATTATTTATTATTTTTATTATTATTATATCTTTATTTATCTTTTGTTCTTAGCCTAGGTTTGTTATAATATTAATATAAAAGTAAAATACAAAAGCACATACAAAACATAAAAATATTATAAAAAACCTAGCCTAGGGTGCCGCCGGCAACAGGGCAGGGCTCATGCTGCCGGTGGTTAGGGCTACAGAGACAGGAACCTTCGGACTATCCGCGCCGTGTCCAAGAGTACCGCCTTCTGTATCTCCTGTATTATTATTATTATTAACTTCTACTGTAACTTAGAACCTTGCACGGTCACGGATCTCGGAACAGCTCAGAACAGTCCGAGCGCAGCTGTTGAAAGATTCCGGGTCCGCGGGAGGTTGTCTGGACTTCTTGACGGGAATGTGAAGAGTCACGTCACGAGACTCACGAGTGCTCGGATATATTAGCCGCACCGAATTATTAATTATGAAATGCTGTAATTTATTGCTAATTATTCCATTCTGTCAAGTTAATCAGTTCCCCTGACATAAAAAGTGCCCGGGTTTCACCCGGACGCTCCCCGGACGCCCTCCAAACTAGGACAAATCCGGTGAAACCCGGACGGATGGCAGCCCTACCAGTAATCAAACTCGTTCCTCTTCCAGCTGAGCCGAGCGGCATGGTGGAGAAGGCGAAGTTCAAGGCATGGACTGGCCGCAAGGGCATCTCCCAGGATGACGCCAAGAAGCAGTACATCGAGCTGGCTGGCCAACTCCAGGGCAAATACGCGTGACCTGACTAGTCACTAGTTTTTTAGTTTTAAGCTTTACGTTTTAATAAATAAGTTTTAACTTAGTTGTGTGTTTTTTATATTACCTTTTGGTATTGTTTACCCGGTAATACTCTAAGTAGAGGCTATAGCGTAGTAACTATTAAGTAATCTGTGGCTGTAGCTCATTCATAGGCTGTAGGTACTTTGATAAAAACTATGGCACGTTTTTCGGATAAATGTCAACTTATTTTTTTCGTCTGAAATAAACAAAAGTGGCCATTAGCCAATTACTCCCATAACGCTTGACCACAAAAATTAATAGTTTAAAAAACACTAGAAAAACACGCTTTTATAAATGCACGAAAAACAAAAAATAAATTATGGATCGTTCAAGTTGTCTCTATTTCTGGACTGAAGTGTAAACTATGTCATCATCATCTCAGCCAAAAGTCGTCCACTGCTGGACAAAGGCCTCCCCCAAGGATATGAGGGGTATTGGCCGTAATCGCCACGCTTGGCAGGCGGGTTGGCGATCGCAGTAGGTTGAGGGTAACCTCAGAGAGATGCTGCTGCCCATCCTCTGGAATGGTCCCTTAGTCGGCTTTTACGACACCCACGGGAAGAGATGGGGTAAACTATGTGTTTTAATTATAATATTTGATTGTAAAAGCGTGGGGCGCTGGAACAGGAAAGACTTTCTTATTAACAAATATTAATACTAACTTCCTGGCGGAAGCTGCATGAGGTCGCACAAGAGAACAACGTTTATGCCGCCAAAGGTTTACCAAAGGGAACCAAAGATATCGCGTCCACGAACAAGAACTCTACATTTTGCCACTGTTGACGCATTACCCTTATGTAGGTACTTAATTTCCTGAAATAAGAGGCGTTAAAAATGTCGGTGAATGTCGTCTCTCCTCGCTGCTGGCGCATGTTTTGTCTGAGTTCGACAAACTGGTACTTTGAACAGACTGTTTAATGTAGAGCCACCTACTAGTCGTGCTGCAACTCCAGTTAGAGCGCCAATCTGTGTAACCTGCTTCCCGTAACATCGCTTAACTTGATTTCTCAGCAAGTTATACAAAAAGTCTTTCCTGTTCCAGCGCCCCACGCTTGTACAATCAAATATTATAATTAAAAGCACATAGTTTATACTTCAGCCCAGAAATAAAGACAACTTGAACGATCCATATTTTTTTTGTTTTTACGTGCATTTATTAAAGCTTGTTTTTCTAGTGTTTTTTAAACTATTAATTTATTATATACTTTTTGGTCTTTGATAACGAAATATTTTTAACATTTATACATTTATTTTAAGTAGGCGAATGAGCCCGCATCCTCTCCATCTCCGCCAGTGCGTCTGTATTGCATGGTGTTTTATCTGTCAGCTTAGCAATCTAGCTCTTCAATCTGGAGACCATTATGTGATTTTACTCTACTTAGGGCCACATACGCCTGTCCAGCCGCAAAAGTACGGGACCCTAAGTACACTACACCACTGCGTGGTCTACCGTACAGCATTGCATCTTGTGCACGGTAGATGTCCAACTTAAAATCACTGGGAGCATGCGTCTTTCCACCGTACCGTAGCTGTACTATTCAATATATAATAGGTTTGTTATAACCTTGAAACCTGATCGTGTTCAAAGTCCATTACGTGGCCTTTCTCACAAGTGCAAACACGGCTATGATACGATATTCTATCATGGAATGCCAGTGCCTATCTTCCGGCTTCATCATCAGATCTTGAAACCTAATCGTGGTCAAAAATCATTACAAGACTTTTCTAAGAAATCCAAAACAGCTATGATACGATTTTCCATCATGAAGTTCCAGTTCATATCTTCCGGCTCCATCATCAGATCAGTTCGACAGTACCATATTATTGTATTGTCATCAGAACTACATACAGCTGCCAATTTTCATTACGCTACGACCCTTGGAAGATGGTTAAATTAGTTACCTTAGATTCCATTACATAGTTACATATAGGTCGACCTAATAAAAGCGTGTTAAAAAGTAAGGAAACCGAACTGCGCAACAGCCTGCGCGCATCTGTTCCGAGATTCCGTGTCGCGAGAGGTTGTATAAGTGTACGTTGCTCTACCGCGTTTGTATGAAGCTTACCTTCTACCTCAGAGGTAGGGTTGCCAACCCATACTTTAAAATAACGTATTTTACGTTATTTTCCATCCCCACACTTTATTCTTTTTTAAAAATAAAGTATGGAAAATACTTTATTTCCGACTAATGCGTGCGTTTATGTGGAATATTCCTGTAGACTTAATTTCTGAACTACTGAATGATACTCAGACTCAGGTGAAGTGAAACGAAACGCAACGCTTAAATAAATGAATTTGGAAAATACTTTATTTTTTCTTAAAATCCGTTTTTTATACTAGTTAGTGATAGATTTACTTGAATTTCCTAAAAAATAATTGGCAACCCTACTCAGAGGGTCTTGTGTGAGTTTTTTTGACATTCGATCACGTTAACGTTAACGAAAACGAGAATTTGTATGGCAAAATGTTAACTCTTCTCGTTTGTCACCCAGGAGGCGCTGCTAAAATGCCATACTAACTATCGTTTTCGTAAACGTAATCGAATAAATAAGGATAAAACATAACTCTCACTAGGCACCCTGAACAGTTATTATTCTGAGCCTTCTACAGTTACTTTCTGTGGCTAGGGTGCGCGTGCGCCGTCCGTAAGTGACAAGTGTCATATATTTTATTTGAAATGTCTTCGTCCATATTTAGGTATTTGATGCCGCGCGGTTATACTAATTTTGTATGGGGAATTTAAGGTGCTTAATGAAAAATAATAATTTATGCTAATGCTGTCGGAACTTTGAAAATGAACAACAAACGAGCTAATGGCGCTCCTAGTGAAAAGGGACCACCACAGGCACCGACGACGACGACGCCAAGAGTATTAAATATTACGCCCGCGTTGCTAATCCTGTAGGACTTCGTATTACTTAAAGTGTGCCTAAAGTTTCATATGATGCCCTTAAGCTCTGTAATTACGTTGAATCTAAAGCGAAACACAGTCTTGCAATACAGTCGTTTACTGACCGACTGATCGTCAAAATGCCACTATGTATTCACATGATACACTAAACAAGCACACTTGCATAGGCCAAAGACACCGTTCTCGTAGAATAAGTATACGAAGACCCAATACACATGCCGTCTATACCAGGTACAGACATGTACCTGGGCGTTTCTCCCCACATCCCTACGACCCGGTCAACCCGAGCCGAAGTCCTACAGCCTTTAGAGGCGCCTTCGGCTTTTCCGTTCCCGATCCAATTCGAACCTTACCTGACGACCTCCTTGGTCGAGTGGCTTGCACAACGGTTTTCATGGTGTCGCCATCTCTGAGGTCCCGGGCTCGATCCCCGGTCGGATCAACTTAGAAATAACTGTTTTTCTAAATTGTTTCGGGTCTGGGTGTTTCCTATGTATAATAAGTATGTATTTAAGTATATTAAATAATAATAATAATGATAATAAATAATAATAATCTGTAAAGTAGCATGTAAAATGAAATAAATAAAGAAATAATTAAGTATGTTTATTCGTTGTCTAGTTAACCATTTCTCGAGCTTCTTAAGGAAGCTTTTCTTGGGGCTACATAATTGGTGGTGTGGGGGAAACATTTTTTATTTTTTTTATTTAACCCCTTGGAGAAACTAGTAGGGAAAGGGGATACGGTTGCGTGATGCTGTTCCCTCTAGAAACCCTCTGACAGTGTTTCGATCACACGGCCTGAGGAACCCTTTAAGGTTCTCGCTTCTTTCAAAAAGTCTGGTGACGCTGTAAAAGGCCATCTGATTCCATCAGCAAACTCTTCAAAAATAGCTTGCTTTGATTAATTCCGACTTTAACACCTTAAACGCCGTTTGACCGACAAACAAATGAATTTCTAATGTGTCTGGGCCCGGCGCGGCGCCGGCGGGGGGCGATCAACCTGTTAATCTCCGTAAATAGATAAAAGACCAAATTAACCGCACCGCTACCCTCTCTTATCTTAAAAGTTAAGAATGCTAAAATCTTAGTGTAATGTTTCTTAGGTACTAGGTACTAAAAAACAAGCTTATTAATACTAGTTAGAAGTATTTATACCTAGTTAAAGTTTTTATTACCAGCATACCAGCTCATTCTTTTATAGCCCCGCTGCGGGGGCCATTGAGAGCTATGAACTAGTACTAAGTAAGAAAAGTAAATAGCCTATCACTTTCCCACAGCTGGGCATAGGCCTCCATCATTGAAATCAAGTCATCACTACACAACAATCACATCCCTAGTTCATTATATGTCCCCACTGCCGGAGCTGGGGCACGAGCCTTCCTAATTGTGGATAGGGAGAACGGGCCATAAACCAACACGCGGGCCCAGTGCGGTTTGGTGGTTGTTAACGACTGCTAATGCAGCCGGGACCAACGGTTTTACGTGCCTTCCGAAGAATGAAGAAGCTCGAAATGATAAACTTTTGGTCACCCATCCGATTACCTACACCATTCTCCTCGATGGTTAATAGCTAATAATAATTGTTATTAATAACTTAATCTAACCATTCCCCCTAAGCCTAGACTATGGAACTCTTTATTGGGTAAGTCCGATCCCTAATTGGTCTATTTTTTCCATATGTTTTTTTAATATGTTAAGGATTGAAGGAAGAAGACGTCTTTTTAAAAAATAAAAGTTACAAACTACATTACGTTCCAAAGTGGCTGTATCTGGTTTCGAGACTGAAATGAGATGGTGATGCTGCTGAAGATGGATGAGGCATTGTTTTACGTCACAAACTTATGATAATGCTGTCTGAGGCATACATGTACTACCAATATTTCGCAACTGGTAAAAATAAGTGGGTAAAAACTAAAGCGGTAAGTATAGTAAAATATCTCTGTACATAATGAATTATACGGTAATTTATGCATGAAAAAAACCAAACAGTATAAAAAAAAACATTCGATATTATCCATGTGCATCCTTGATCACTAGAAAATAGAAATAAAAAAAAATGCTTATGTCAAACAAACGTCACTGATAGGTACAAAATATGTTATTTTTAAGTTTCCCAGTTTACCGAATTTGATCAATTTGATATCATTATTAATTTAAGTATTAACAGAAACGTGAATCACTGGCGATAATAAACCGTTGTTGAATAATCACGCAACCTGATGTTAGTTATTTAGTTCCTAACGGGTACCCGTGCCGGCTAGCCGCGTTCTCTGTTCAATACCTTGTAAGCTACTATGACGTGTTTTTTTATTTAGAACTTGAATTTCTTTTGCATCCTTTAGATAATCCCGTAATTAGTTCTATGTTACAACTGTTTATTGTCTGGTTTACTTTGAAGATACATTAATAGCATATTTTTGACCTACGTTAGAGGTTATGATGCTAGAGGAAATTGACGCCGATTCAATTCAATTCAATCAGTCAACTTGTAATCACTGTGACTTATAATTTCGTTTGTATTTTAGGTCCAACACATCACCGAAACAGACACCATGTCTCTCCAAGAGGTAAGTTAAAAAATGTTTTAAAAAGCTGTTCAACCAGTAGTTTTTATAAAATCACACACAATAGTTATTTTAGTAATACCCCCTGTAAACTTTTGTTGTGCTTTATAATTAATAATGTTGTCTTTTGGTTCACACTTTAAATATTCATTACATCAATTAATTAGTTTTAGATAGGTACCCAATTGTGTCAGTTCAGCTGACAATTAATTATTATTTTAGCATGCTTTCACAGTGCATAAGATTTAAAAAGGCACAAGGATTTAGTTTCTCGACTTTGTAACTTTAAACTTTAAAACACATTATTGTTGAGTTGGATATTGAACTAGACATTAACTAAGACATTTATACCTAATTATCTCTTCAATTCTGACTTGGTTTGTCTTTATCTTTTCAAGTTTATTTTGTAACACTATGTCGACTAAGTCTGCTTTCAACAGACTTGCAATATGATTGAAAATAATAATAGCAGCACTTGTTAAAGAGGTACAATTTATAAATTCACCAAATACAGTGAATTTAAATTGAAAATTAAATTTATATATTTAGGCACTCGCAACAATGAGTATGCTATATATGTGCAAAACCATTTACATTACAGTTTTTCTTAGAATTATATTGGTTTCCCAATATTTACAGAAGAGCACTGCATTCACTTTAAATATAACACTACTATATTATTACAATGAAAAATAATGTTAAACTAAAAGTAATATTTGTTATTGAATTGATGTCTGTAAATTTATCATTTTGACATTTACCTAGGCACTATGTCTATAATACATATAGGTATTTTATTCACCATAAATACGAATAATTAATTGCCTAAACTCTGGGCAAAGTCCTATGGCCTTGCTTTTACATAACACCCATCAACTTAATTCAAATACTTGAACTTTTGACTCCAAGTCTACAATTAAGTGATTAAAGCAAGAGTGTTTTGTATTTGTCACTAAAGTGTGTGAGTGCCCGTTGTCTTGCCATATTAAATAAATTATAATTTCAGTCATGGGCAATTTGATTAACCAACATCTACCAACTAGGTATTACAAAACTCTTTCTATGTAACATTAATTGTTACTATTGTGACTAATCTCAGGTCATTGTTACAACCTTGGCCAGTTCATGGCTGCTGCATAATACCATCTTATTTATGTATATTTTTATTTAAGCAAGAACATGGAATCAATAGCACTTTGCAACTTAGATAATATATTATTTTATTTTATTTATTTATTTATTTAGTTATATTGTATGCTTATCTTAATAGCATTAAAAGATCCCTACTTTTTAAAAAATTTGGTTTTTGTAATATTACAAAAAAGGTTTCAAAAAGTTTTCTTTAAATTTAATCTGTTGTCTGCTGTGAATACAAACACAATAGAATTTTAATTGTTTAGATAGGGCACTGATCGTTCTCGCCGCATATGAGCAGTTAATGATGACAGAGGGAGGGGTAACTTGTCCCATGCGGATTGCCTGAATTGTTTAAAAAAAGTCAATAAGTTAATCAGTCAGGCACCGTAAAACCAGACAATTGAAAACCAATTGTTATAAGTTCACATGTAAACCTGCGAGGCGTCAGACGTTAAATGACCATCCTGTCTGTCTGTTCCAGCAATTCGATGCCGCCGCCGCCAACGTGAGGAAGCTGAAGACCGTGCCCAGCGACAACGACCTGCTGGAGCTGTACGCGCTCTTCAAGCAGGGCACCGTTGGTGACGCTGACCCTTCCAGTGAGTACCCACCCCATCACTATCATCATAATCAGATTTATGGGGCAAAATTATAAGGTTCCTCAAGTGATATACTAATAGGTTACCTAGGAGGTATTCTAAGGACTGGTATTACGCAAGTGTGTCTGTACGTTACTGTTCATCATCCTCATCATCAGGTGGGCGAAAACTTAAGGCAAGCTTGAGGAACAAGCTGTAGTGGTGAAACCAACCTCGCAGCTTTCCTAGTAGCTGGCGTCACGCCACGCCAGCGTGTCTCGGTGTCATGCTAGATTTAGTGAGGCGTTGGAGTCTGTTGACGAGGGTGGAAAGCTTGAAGTCGCCTATAAGGGTACGACCTCGACTCGGACTCGATTGTGTCGTGGGAAAGAGGATCATCATCATGAGCAGTAGAAACATTCTACTGTTGGGCTCCGGCTGATGAACAATAGCACATGACCCACACGCCGGCAAAATACCGGTTGGTGGGTTTAATGACTGCTGTACGATGATGACAACCAGGACGTACTGCTAAACGTACCATCCGAAGCATGGAGAAGCTTGACATATTTTTATTTAATTGGTCCCCTAACAGGTGAGCCGGCATTGCAAAAGCTGATTAACCTGTAACGTTGCGCCCTAAACTCTTAATACTTACTAAGTAGATACCTTTTTATTCAATGGAATTCCCGGAACCGTCTACACCGGGTTGATGCTAGGATGCTGCCCCGGGAGTTGTGTGGTATTGAGCGATGGTCTGCCCGACCCACTAAACCACACGGTACTCGTCTTCTTCGATTGCGGAACCTCGAACACACGTTAAAGTCTTTCGCGGTCCGCGCGGCCTACTTACTTACCTGCAATTCGGTTGTTTTTTTCCGGTATTCCGACATACCGACATTACAACGATAACATTAGTTTCATTGGTACCGTTATTTTTTCGGTAGTTCCTGTTTCAAATGGCAAAGACAGCCGCATGCGCCGTTTGCTGCATGGAAAGTAGCATCAATTTTTTTCCGAGAATGCACCGCGCTTTTTTGCACGGGCCGCGACCGGTTTGCTCGAGCGGTAGTTTTGAACAAATTTTAATGTATCTTTCATCTAAACGCTCGTTTGCCTAGTCTGTCGAACAAAATTATTGATAACTGCTAGATCACTAAGTCCCAAAATCGACTGCGTTTGCGCAGCGCCGTAAGTTAGTAGGGTAGTGGCACGGCACTAGTGTTAGACAAGAACCAGTGATCGACATTCCCTTTATAGGGCTCTGTCCATATATTGGACACCATAATTTAAACTTTATTATTACCTTAACATAAGGTCGAAAACGGATCGTGCTCAGTGGCGTGCACTTGGAGAGGCCTATATCCAGCAGTGGACTAGTATAGGCTGATGATGATTATGATGATGAAGGTCGAAAACCAATGAAAAATTTCAACATGCTCTGCCCATTAAAGGGTTAAAAATAGGGGTCAACTACTGTTTGTCTTTAGTAGGGTTGCCACCCGTAAGTACTCTAATATAGAGTATTGTCCTCTTTTTCATGTAGGCGTACTTTATTTATAATCTACGACACCAATAAAGTACGTAAAATACTCTATTTACGTAAAACTGATTTTTACTGGCTCGTTACTGGATATAAGTACTTATACTTGAGACTAAATAAACTGGTATCCATAGCCACAAAATATTTGTTAAATGTCGCAAAGACAAACAAAAAATAAGTTTTTAAGGACAAATTTAATACTCTTTTTTTTAATGCTATGTATAGTCGACCATGAAATTGCTTTATCACTTTTGACAAAAACTTCCATTTTACAATAAAATTTCGCTAAGGCTCATTGTCAATAATGACAACGTATCTGTCACTTGGTCTTTTAAACAAAAATAAAAATTGTTGTTTTATTTTAAGCAAACAAAATTCGCTTCTAAGTTGGTATAGCAATTTTATTGTCGACTATACTTTTCTTTTGTTCTAACTTAATAAAAAAAAAATAGTAATAATAAATTTTGTATACTGATCTCCAAACTTCAGTATGAAGATGGCACTAAATGATGACGATGATGATTATGAAAAAAATACTTTATTCGTCCTAAAAAAGGTGGCAACCCTAGTAACAATTGAATACAGACGACCTGTTTCCTATCTGCCCGTAATATTTCAATCAAAATCGTATGTTATTTATTGGCGACGAAAACTGTGTCAATCACTGGGGTCTAGGATACTCTAAAACCAGTCTTGTTAATGTTTTCTTTGTTTTAACTCCGTCTGCGTCATTGCAGTAATTTATTAAACCAACATTAACGTTCAATGCCAATGTCTTACTTTAACATCGAGCTCGTATCCGAGTAACGCAGACCCAGGTAGTATAAAACAGGTTTCTAATTAGCGTCACTACGCACTCCTCACTCTAAACAACGTTTAAACAAAGCTTATACCTAGTGCTCTAAATGAAGCCTCTATTGTAATATTTGATCTAACAAGTTTTGAGTGTAATTGAAGAACAAATAACAATTCTCAAATCATTAGTATTTTTATTCCGCTGAGTTAGTAAACAAGAGTTACTAGCTGGTGAAAAGTTATAATATAATAAAGCTGAAGAGTTTGTTTGAACGCGCTAATCTCAGGAACTACTGGTTCGAATTGAAAAATTCTTTTTATGTGTTGGATAGTCCATTTATCGAGGAAGGCTTTAGGCTATATAACATCACGCTGCGACCCATAGGAGCGAATCATCAGTGAGAAATGTTGCAAAAACGGGAACAAGAGCCTAAAAAATTAAAAATGCTGCCGAAAGTCACTATTCCACGCGGACGAAGTCGCGAGCACAGCTAGTTGCTATGTACATTGGTACTTTTTGTTAGGTAGGACTAAGGAATGCATCATGACTAGAATGTATTTAGCTATTGTAGGTGGACATAAAATAGTTTATTGCAAAACAAAAAAGAAACCTTGGTAAACCCAGAGGTGCGACTACGGGATGACACATAAACTAGTAGACATAAGCTAGTTAATTGTATAACAAAAAAAATTAACCTGGGTTAAACCTGGTTTATTTTCTGAACTGATACCGTTATTCCTGCCTCTGTTAACATAGAGTAATTATTAACGGGATTCTTACCATGCGCAATGATCACGGAATTATTAGTAATTCCGTGATCATGGGGCATGCAACTGTGCCGAAATATCGGATACTCACAAATAATAAACATGAATCCCATTATTAATTACTCTATTGCAAGTGACCATGGTTTAAATAGTTATATCTGTTAACATTACTGTTAGTTGTAACTTTGGCTTGCGTTGTGGAAAAATAAGTTAGATGTAAATAATTCTTTTTTTATTAATAAGTTAATAATGGCTGCTGCTGCTTAGAATCTGGCTCATGACTCTTTTTAATTAATGCAATGATCATAATTGCATACTACAATTAAGTACTTCAGGTGACTCATTGATAGACTTATTAATGACTGATTCTTGTTTAATGTACTTATTTATTAGTGTTTACTTATTTACAATAGTGTATCTTCCAGTCACGCGTTGGATAATGATCCAATGCAATTTTTTTTCAATATCAAAACTTTGTTCATTGTTAGTTTGTGAAGAAAAATAAATCTTTCTATATATTAATGAACGTGAATTTGACGTCGTTGTGATTTGATTTCGTGATTTTACGTGAAGCAAAAACTTTGTAGGTACCTCTTTTTTACGAAAATTGCGCGGACGGAGGAGTATGAAATTTATCACACTTATAGTTTATATAGAGAAGGTTATCCGAATGTTAATATGTTTTTAAAATTATGCATAAAAATATATTAAATAAAACAAACATTACACACACTACCATATATTTGACACATACGCTTATACTCTTTTCAAAAATGGAAGAGGAGCGGCCGAACTCTGTCAATGCCAATCCAAACTCACATTATATCTTTTTTAATTTTTCATTACTTAAGATACAATCCGTGCAGCCTTAATAAAATTACGGTCTAATTTCGATCACTGGGCGACCACTGGGCGACCACTACTTTAAATAAAATTATTCAGATATTTATAAACTCTTTAAAAGTGTCATGGTAACTTTTAATTTACTTAGTTTCAAGGTTTTTTCTTTCAAATAATAATAAAATAAGATTACAAAATTCTGATTTACCAATTATTACGGACATAGTAACTTGCTACTTATTTTAATTAGCCCAACAACTTATCGTATTATAACAAATTCATATCGACTCCCTAAGGATTATAATGATAAAAGACTAATTACAGTTTAGATGTCGTCATTAGATAGTTACTATATGTACTGAAAGATACGTTAAATTGATTGATCATTTTTTACATTAATAATGATGATAATAATAGTAATATCTGTAATTATAAGTAGTTTTTTTATATAATTAATAATTAATTTTGATTATTGTAAATTAATTTTTGCATGTCAATTGCAGCATATTATCATGTGAAACTGATAACAATATGACCAACAAATTATAATTCCAACCATATTCGTTTTGGTAACCTGAGCTAGCAAAACCAATCAACAACCAAGTTTAGTAAATCGCTCACATTTTAAGAGAATAACAATTATTCTCGTAGTTTTTTGCGCGTTCATGGCAACATTGGCAATGCCAGGTCACCGGATAGGTTATCAAATTAACATATCTCGAGCTCCTCTATGCTTCTGGAGGCGCGTTAGGTCGCAGAGCCCAGCAGTGTGGGACGTTTTTAGGTTGATTATGATGAAGAATACTCCTTATTCTAAGCCGCAACTAAGAAACGCTAATAAATACATGGCCCTGGTTTATGTATCTGTTTTGTTATTAACGCCGTAGCTCGTTATTTATTACCATCAAAACCTTATTTTTGTAAATAAAACTTTATTTTTTAAGAATATACAGGGTGGAAGCTTTCAGCGGGGCAGTAAGGAGAAGTACCTTATCCGTTGCAGCTACACGAAAATGCTCTTAGAAGACTATCCAAATTTTTTAATGGAATTTTGATCCCCATTCAAAGATTTTCAAAAAAATGTACAGTTAGCACATTTTTTGATGCCAATCGATCCTGTTTCTAATACTGATCAAAAACTTCTATGGGAACAACCATCGTTGGAGTACTCAAAAAGTCACAAATTGCAAAAAACTTTTCCCGTACATTTTATATGAAAATTTTACGCAAAAGCTTTTTTAGTGACGGTTGAGATCTTTTTGTTGACTGAATAAAAAGATAAGTTTAAAACAATTCAAATTTGGAACTCGTTACTATTAAATAAAAAACAATCTTGACAGTTTGTGGCGTCAGAAAAGCTCTGAGTGTGTTGTGAATAACATCATCAAGTTATTGTTAGTTAATAAAAAAAGAAAATTAATACGCCTTCTTTTTGATATGTGTAAAATTCTACGTGATCATTTGTCTTATATTTTATTTTATGTATTTCAGTTACACAAATTCTTTACAAAATGTAAGGGAAAAGTTTTTTGCAATTTGTGACTTTTTGAGTACTCCAACGATGGTTGGTCCCATAGAAGTTTTTGATCAGTATTAGAAACAGGATCGATTGGCATCAAAAAATGGTTTTGTGTAAAATTGCTATTTTCTTGCTAACTGTACATCTTTTTGAAAATCTTTGAATGGGGATCAAAAATCCATAAAAAATTATGGATAGTCTCTTAAGACCATTTTCGTGTAGCTGTAACGGATAAGGTACTTCCCCTTACTGCCCCGCTGAAAGTTTCCACCCTGTATATAGAAAATTGTCTTTGTTGAGAGTTAGTCCTAGTATTTGTTCTAATCGACAACATGGACTACGTTATGGATTGATGCATTCATTGAATATATGGCATGGCCATTCTAATCCTTCTAGTCGACGCACCTCTTTTCCTCACCACGCAGCTCGCCAACATAAAGATACAAAAAAGTACTTTCAAAAGCCGACTTGCATCCGGTGGGACTAGATGCAACATTCTCAACTTATTTCTTAACTACTTAACCATTCGAACTTAAAGTGAAGGTCATGGTCGCGATTTATGAATCGGTGACAATAAATTACGCACAGTGATGTCAAACACGAGACCTTACATCACTACATAGTATAAAACGAAGTCGCTTCCCGCTGTCCCTATGTATGTATTACGTATGTATGTATGTATGTATGTATGTATGTATGTATGTATGTTTGTATGTATGTATGTATATATGTACCCAACCCAACCCAATGTTCGAACCCAATTCAGAAAATATATAGTGCCTTACAAATAAACAAAAAATCAGCTTGGAATAGTGATTCCGTGTTTTGTCTCCTTTACTCTAATCTATAATTAAGTTTACATGACATGAACAAAACACGGAATAACTATTCGGAGCTTATTCTCTGTTTATTTGTAAGAGGGATAGTGTTTATACAATGTTGTGTAACACTTAGTATACATAAAGTTTAACTTTCGGTGCTTCCATTTATGTTTTTGTAAATTAAATTACATCTTTTTATTTTTGCATTCACAATGCCATATCCGATCCGATGATATAATTTAATTTTTTTATTATTTTTGTTTTCTTTTCACAATGAAAACAAAAATAAGATGAAAATTTATTAGAAAAAATCAACGTCTGAAGAAGCTCGGAAAATAATAAAAATATTTATATGGAATCATGTCTTTATCGATTGCTAAATACTTGCAAAACTGTTCTTTCGACTGTGAGGGCTGGCTTGCAGCGTAAATCACAAAGTATTAGAAAATTTCAACGAGTCTTTTGGGGTCTCGGTAGCTCAGCGGTCAGCATTGTGAATTTGTTCCCCCGGTATCGATTCCCTGCGTATCGACTTCCCACCGTATCGACTTCCCCCGGTATCGACTCCCACCGCCACTGTATCGACTCTCGCCGTATCGACTTCCCTCTGTTTCGACCATAAATTGGCTTAGAGTACAGTTATTGAAACAAGTGTTTTAGTTTGAAAACAATCAAAACACATAATCATATTTATCACAATAATTAACGTTAATAAAATAACAGTTTAATCAGTCTCCAGTTTTATTATTACTGATATAGGTAACTTATTCTTAAATCTAGTTTAATTACAGATGTCTTAATAAAATCCAAAATTTTCTAAAAAAAAAATACTTAGAATCTAAAAAATACTTAAACTCTCTTATTTATTTATTTTATTTTTATTTATTTGCTTGTAGGAAGATTTACAGTCAAATATTAACTATTACTAGACAATGTGAGTTAACCAATGCCATTTACAAATCTCCACATATAGGATTATATACCTACTTTATCTTATAATCATTAAAAAAACACAGAATCATTGCAAAAATCACATAATCATTTTAAAATTTTATTACCACTCGACTTTAAAAAATGGAATTCTCACGCTTTTATTCCCTTTGTTTCGACTTAATATTATCATATAATGTTAGGACAGTTTTTTTTAGATAATAACCTAAACATACATACATACATATTTACATCTAATAAATTTTTTTTGTGATTTTTGCAATGATTCTGTGATTTTTGTGTTAGGATAGTTTTTTTTGATAATAACCTAAACATACATACATACATATTTACATCTAATATTTTTTTTTGTGATTTTTTCAATGATTCTGTGATTTTTGTGTTAGGACAGTTTTTTTTAATAATAACCTGAACATACATACTTACATACACTTCTAAGTATTTTTTTTTGTATTTTTTGCAATGATTCTGTGATTTTTGTGTTAGGATAGTTAATTATTTTTTAGTCACCTACATATTTACATCTTTTTATTTTTCTCTTCAAAATTTTGCATTTTATTAACACATCTGTAATTAAACTGTGATTTATGATTAAGTTTCCTACCTTATTAGTAATAATAAAACGAAATTATGAAGACTAATTAAACTGCAATATTTATAAATGTTAATTATTGTAATAAATATTGATTATTTTCAAACTAAAACACTTGTTTCATTAACTGTACTCTAAGCCAATTCATGGTCGAAACAGAAGGAAGTCGATACGGCGGGAGTCGATACCGGGGGAAGTCGATACGCAAGGAATCGATACCGGGGGAAGTCGATACGCAGGGAATCGATACCGGGGGAACAAATCCAGCATTGTACCGGTAACCCAAGGGTCGTGGGTTCGATTTCCATTCGATTTTTCTGAGACTAATTAATTTTTTCTAGTAAAAATTTTATCTTATAAATTACAAATCCTTCAATTTGTACACAGTATTGGCAATAAATTATATTTCTATTACTTCACGTCTTAGTTTATAGGTACACATAATACGTAGTTGCGTTTTCTTTCCATTTGAGCAATTCTGTATGTTCCACTTGTTCAGTTCACGGTAAGCTGATCGCATAGTTAGGGAGTGAGTGCACACAATAATGCGTTCTGTGGGAACTGCGTAGGGTATATATCAACTTGAAATGCAAGTCGGAATAGAGCGAGCAAATCAATTGCAGGCTAATCCCATGTCAAATTAAAAAGTCTACTACGCAAGAAGATTGCAAAGTTATGGTATGAATGAAGTAGCTTAGGACGATTTGTACTATGTATTTATTTTGTATGTTTAGTTAGTTTATTTATTTATTTATTAACCTAGCAATAAAAGTGCAACAAGATTTACAAAACTTATTGACTGTATTAATTATTACACATATACAGACACAGCATACATACAATTTAAAATCTTACAAGCTATTGCGATGATTTATTGAGCAATTTAAATTTACGACGGAAATCGTTAAAAATATCAAACTCTCGGCATCTTTTTGTAGATATACTTACATAATTATTATAACATGTAGGCAGCGGTGCATGGTGAGCAAGATTAGTTTTGACGAACGGACAGACAGTGGAATTATTTTTACCTACGACTTGCGAGGAATATTATAAGGAATTGAGTTTGTAGCAATATTTAGATTTATTTAAAATAGTGTATTGTTTGTAGGAATATGATCTAAGACCCGGACATCCTGGTATCGACACATTCATTTGTGCTCTGTTTAATTGGTGGATAGCTCGTTTGAAGTCCATCTGGCTAGCTGTCATCATCTTATAGTATGTGCCATTATAACAATTTAACTGGCATTAATAGAACAAATATGTCATATATTATTTCATGGTAGTCTACTATCACGTTTGGAAACCTTAAGCCCCAAAAAGAACCACGCAATAGTTCCCACCACTAGGATGTATGAGTATATAGACAATTGATCATAACAACTAAATTTCCCCATTTTGTTTTCAGAGAAGCCCGGTATCTTCGACCTTAAAGGCAAGGCCAAGTTCGAGGCGTGGAGCGGCAAGAAGGGCGTGTCCAAGGAGGACGCGCAGAAGGCCTACATCGCCAAGGTCGACAGCCTGATCGCCTCCATCGGACTCCAGTAAACACTCATTCCGCCGCCAGCGCAGCAGACAACACAAACTCAAACCAACCTAAAAACGGTTGGCGCTCAACGCCATCTATCGGAACTATTCCGCAGTTATTGTTGTCAGTTATGTTGGTCAACGTTTTCAATGAGAGAGTCGCGTGGATTTTTATTAAATCTTTTTACACCGCAACATCACAATCAAGTTGGCCTTATACTGGCGACGGCTGAACGGTCCGTCGCCGACCGTCCGTCTCATTGGAAATCTAGTAATTAATGTTCGATGTAAGCAACGATTAAGTTATTGTTAGTTGTAATTATGAACATCACAATAATGTAAGAGAAACTTTTTTATTGAACGTATTTATCAATCAGAGTTGGTGCTCAGGAAATTGTTTTTTAAATTTGCATTTTTTTGTTACGAATATTTATATTCTATGAAGTATATTGTTTAAATCATGATAATTACGTTGTTTTATTCCAATAGATTGTTATTAATAATAATAAAAAAACATAACATAATAGGCTTGTGTCCACTATGAATGAATTTAATGGATAGGGGTTTATAATGATTAATTATATCATGGAGAAGACAACAAACAATTTTAATTGTTTAAAGCGTTAAAGATTAATAATATTTTAGAGAAATAAATTTCGTAAAAATAAACTTTTAGTCACGTGACAGTGAACACCAATCAGAAAGCCGTGACGTCACGCCGTGCCAGACAATGTCATCGACGTTTCGAGTTGTTCGAGTATCGTTAATTATCTTACTAAATTTTGGTTTTTAGCAAATAATATCAAGTTGATACAATTTTTGCTAGTTCTAATTGAGAGAACTCACCATGGAATCTGGATTCAGCAAAGCCGACAGTAATAATTTGTCCAGAATCGATGCCGTTATGCTTGGAAATTTTTTCGCGTCGAACAGTGACTTCTGCTCATCTGAATTTCGCAATGTTAAAACTTCCTTGTAAGTAAACATAAGTTATGTTATAAAGTATTAATTATTAAGCTTAAATGCTATGTAATATTTCAGTACGGTACACAATAACTTAATGTTTTGACGTACATTTTGCAAGATAATTGATACCTATTAATTTTGAGGTTAGATTTACAAAGTAAGTATGCAAAATAGTAACAAACTTGTATAATTTCAGGTTTTCGCGAGCTTCATATGGAGATGACGCCATAAGTTATGTCCATGTGACGGTAAATTTTGTACTGTAAAGTGCAAAACATGTCCTGAACACAAGGTTCATGCAATACTATATGGATGCACACTGGTTGGTGATGAAGAAGATGATATTATTATCTCCGTTCAATGTCAAGACTGCGTAGCTTCACAGTGGGGATGTAAACACGCAATAGCATTTCTTATGTGGGTTCATCGCACAAGTGAGAAACCATCATGCACTTTGGTGGAATGTCATTGGAGAAAATCTAAGCTGTCTAGAGTCGGTAGTAGCCTTAAATATATGACAGCAAAAGACTTGTCCGAGGGCAGGCCCATGTTGCCAGCAAATTCATCTGTTTCAATGAAGTTTTTGAAGAGGTATTTAAGAAAAAAATTAATAACTGGGAACTTTTAAAATATCAAACCACTTATTGTCAAAGTGAAGAAAAGGCTCTCTCCATGCATCAACTGATATGTAATTTCAAAGAGAAATGTGTTGATGCATTTTTATATAAAGTTCACATATCACCTTCATTAATACAGAGAGTTTAAGAACAAGAGAACAATCTAAGAGCAGCCTATGGTTTGAACTAAGGTATGGTTGAATTACGGCTTCAAAAGCCTTAGAAGTTAGCAGATGTAAACTACTGATGGCACACTTTTATCGCTCAAATTAGGTGGTAAAATTCCAGACACTACTTCTATGAAACGTGGCCGTCTTCTAGAAAATGAGGTAAGAAAAACAGTGGTAAAAAAAATGAAGAAAAAGATAAATAAGTGTGGCCTGATATTAAATTCCAAATATCCAATGATTGCTGGTTCCCCAGACGAATTTGAAGATGGCATAATCGAGATTAAATGTCCTGTTAATGCTAACACATTTAAAATTTATATAAAAAATGGAAAAGCTACTGAAAAATATTATGCACAAATGCAGCTTGATGTATTAACAGAAAAGAGAAATTACCCAGATTATAGTGAAAATCAAAATGTGGAGATTTTAAGTGTGCCATTCAATATTGAGTATGTTGAGAATTTGATTAATAATAAATTATTAAACTTTTGGGAAATTAATGTATACCCATTGTTATATTATCAAAGTCTGGAACTAGAACTGTAACTAATATATAACTAAAAAAATTGGAGGCTGGTCTGCTCTTGCATACTATTATTTTAATTGTTATTAACTATAGATTAATTTTGTTTTTTTTTCTTAGACAATTTTTGCCTTTTTATAGTACTATGACATTGTAAAAATTTTAACTGGTCACTGATGTAAATTTGCAAACTTAGATAATATTATTATTTTTCTCTTTTGTTTTTCTTTAACATGTGTGATTGTCCTTTATATTTTGTGTTTTTATTTGTGATGGAAAGTGTCCTTATAGGATAGGGCATTTTCCAATATTTTTGACGCTGTATGGGAGAAAAGAGCTTGACACTTGCTGAGTTTCTTGCCAGTTCTTCTCAGTATAAAGTCTACCGCCCAAAGTAGACTTGCGAACTGATGGCATAATGAAGTTCATAAGAGCTATTTGTAGCCTAAACTGAATAAATGATTTTGAATTTTTAACATATTTGAAATAAAAAAACAATCTTATAGTTTTCCTTAGTTTTATTTTATTATCAACACTTGGAGGTCTTACTAGTGTAAAACCTGATTTTTTAAAATATTGTTCTACATGTTTAAAACCCCTATCTGCCATCATGCATAACACACATACCACTTTTTAAAGTCTTCATAAAATCACACAATTCAACTAAACATGTGTCAGTGATTCTCCCTCCGAATCCTGGAGAAGTATAGTTCACTAGTTAGTTTGGTGTACAGGATATTATAGTAGTTTATGCAACTGTCATATACTGAAGGGTATTAAAACACGAGTGTGAGTTTATGAAACGAGCGCAGCGAGTTTCATAATAGTAACGAGTGTTTTAATACCCGTGTTATATGCAGTTGCATACACTACTTTATCTTCACTAGTTCAAACAACAAGAGTAAAAGCTGACAATAGTTTATTTATAATAATTGTTCAAATTTTGGATGGTACAATTTTGAAAGTTAATGTTAATTATTGATCCAGCAGCTGTAGCGGTCGCGGGGCAAGCAGTAGAGCTCGTAGACGGAGTTGGAATATTTATAATTACTTCATTCGTCTTGTTTTCTATACTGTTCAAGATCGTATTTGAGACTTGAATTTTATTCATTAAAGACTCATCAATGTAGCTTTCAGCCACAGTAGAAGACTTCCACCCCCCGTGTCGTTTCAGTGCGGTCAAATCACCACCGCTATCTATGAGAAGGGTCGCCGAGGTGCGCCGGAAGCAATGCCCCGTGTACAACGCTGGGTTAGGCAGATTCAAAAAACTTGCGATAGTTTTTCCCAGAGCACCAAATTTATTAATACCAGTTCTTTGATCGACGCACTTCCCCGATCTATAGCTCAAGAAAAAGGCAGGGTTTCGACAGGGGGTGGGTCGAAGTTCCATGTATTTTTTACATACGGCATAGCAGTTGCCCGTCACAACGAAAGAACGATCTATTTTCGTTTTTGTTTTCGAAACTTTCACCATGATTGTACTGTCGTCTATGTTAGAGACTTCATCGAACTGGATGTTGTATAGCTCTTGCCTTCGGCATGCCCCCATTATGCCGAAGATTAGTGCAACCTGTAACAATAAACGATATAATAAGCTTGAGGTACATAGCCAAGGCAAAAACTATGATTTATGAAGTAGTAAAGTGTAGGTACCTACTACCTAATTTATACACAAAGCGCTTAAACGGAGTGTCTAGATAACTTGCGTGTGTAGTACGTAAGTACTAGGTAGATTAAATAACAGAACTAAAATACACTTACTTTTTTCCTTGTGTCCTTCTGAACTGCGTTTCAGGAACGCTATGACTTTTGAATACTTCGTGATATCAATATTGTTGTAGATACTCAGTGTGGACTTGAGCATAGAATATTTAGCCCACATAGAAGATGGCTTGAATTTGTCGGAGAGGTCTTTGAGATACACAAGAATGACATTTTCAGAAAATGATGTAGTTTTCTTTTCGATCTTCCATGCCAAAAAGTTATTATATTCTTTTTCATATAATTTTCTAGATTTTTCTGGCAAAAGATTGTGAGTTACTTTTTTTGCCAATTCTAGAATATCCTATTCCTTCCTTAAAGGCCGGCAACGCATCTGTGATTCCTCTGGTTTTGCGGGTGTCCATGGGCGGCGGTGATTGCTTTCCATCAGGTGACCCGCCTGCTCGTTTGCCTCCTTCTAATATAAAAAAAAAGGCGTACAAATATCATCGTCGCTGTCCATTTTTAACTTTTAATTTGTATTTTAAAAACAAAACACATTGCGAAACATTAAATACACGCGTACGTGTATTGTCACAGTGAACTTGCCGCCATTAAAATCTAACCAATGAGAGCGCAGCTGCGCGCGCAGGGCCAATCAGGAGCGAGCGCGCGCTGTTCTTTTTTTATAAGAACAGCGCGCGCTCGCTCAAGATCTTACCAAAGAGTTTTGTGTATGTAAGTTTAGTAGTTTCGACGAAGTTTTCACGTATAACCCAACTGTTTTCAAAAGCCAGCCTAATATCAAAATTTTATACAACTTGTATGAGGATTTTGACATAAGGCTCGCCAGGTTAATTGGTCGCGTTTTATTGATGTTATAATGAGATTTTACGATATCGATGTGGATATTATACCATCATGTGAAATTGCTTAAATTGAGTGTTTTGTTGTCTGCGCTATAACAGTAGTAATTATAAGTCAAGTATTGGAAACATAAGTAGAATGTTACAACATTAGTGTAGATAAAATACTTTATAGTATTTGCTTTTTGTACTCTGACCATGTCAGAGCTTGATTTACTGCCTTAGATAGCTTTTGCATATTATACTTATGCCTGAATGAAATAGGTAAGGACCTTTTAATCATTGCACTATCTAATTCCACAGTAAAAAGACGCATGACACTGGCTATCATAGGTATATTTTTTTTAAATATCTTGCTTAGGGCGTTTTTCACCATCTACAAGTTCCCATTAGCCTTTACTTTGACAGATAGTCCATACAAATACTTCACTTTAATTGCCAAGTATCTCCTAATCAGACATTGTGAAACAGACCCTTAGACTCATAAAGAAAATGGTATACTTTGACTCAAACTTTCAAACTCAAACTTTTATTTGCAAACTAAGTGGTACATAGATGGTGTTTACAATGTTACTAGTGTCCTTATTACTTAGTCACCTTGTATAGGTATAACAAATAATACTTATATTAACTATATAATCCAATATGTTATAAAAATATATACCTATATTTATATAAAATTGATATTAAAGCTTTAATTATATTATGAATTAAATTGTATAATAAAGCAATAAATTGTATTAGATTATATTATATTATATTACCCAGATCGCCAAACGTAATCACAAATCAACATATTGCATGGTTAAGTATTCCTCTACAGTGTAAAAACATTTATTTATCAAAAACTTTTTTAAATTTGTTTTAAAAACTTTGTAGTTTGGTTCAGTATGTAATTCGATCGGTAATTTATTATATATTTTTACAGCCATAATGATGTGGGCTATGATTTAGCATTTTTATTCATGAGGGTGGCAAATGTAGTCTTCCTTTGTGGCGAGTGTTAATGGACTCGATGGAGTCATGCCATAATCATCTGACAACTGATTATATTTACTATCTAATCTTATTTTATTTAAACAGTAATAAATATGGTGTTTGGGAATATTTATAAAATCTTTTATTAAATCAATTAAGTGGTAACAACTAATTGTAAGACTACAGACTGTATAGTCTTGGCTTTTTCTCAATTTTTTTAATTGTATTCAACATGGCCTTTGTTGATTCTATTTTTTTGTCTTCTTTGATTAATTCACTACAATCAGAAGATGATTTGACTTGTAGTGAAGCCATTGATAGTGAGGGACTATTGGCAGCTACAGATGGTAATATAAAGAAATATCACTGTCTGAATGTTCTTCAATAAATATATTTTTTTACAATTTTGCTTAGACCAGATACAGAAGGACTTGATTTTATAGCGGATACAGTTTTAAATGGGTATGTGGACCTCGATGTTACAGAAGGTTTCAATGATAATGCCTGATCTATCAATTTCACATTGGTTTGCACAGCCTTACATCTGAATTTGTAGGTTATAAATGCTTGAACAAATTTATCTATTGACTGTTGACATAACATTTCTGGCACATTTCCTCCAACTGTTTCAACTGAAAAAGAAATAAAACAAAATAGCTTTTTAATGCTAATAACTGGCTATTTGCCATTTCAAACTTTAAGTATGTTGTTTGTTATTTATTATACATACTTGAACTTGTATCAGAAGTATCTAGAGGAGAACTTGGAGTACAACTTTCTTTTGATTCATTCAGACACGTGTGGCTCATCTTGGCGTGGCCACCATCACCAACTGGAAATCCGACTTTATAGATAATTTGTCGATAATTTGTCGGAATTTGTCGTGAAATCTCAGAATTTGTCGGTCCACCGTTCAAAAGTTATAAGGGGTTCAAGGTGGCCCCGCCAGGATAAGGCTCATTCTGGCGTGGCCACCTTGTATCTCTGAAACTACGGGTCGTAGCGAAGATCTGATTACACCAATAATTTGTCGATAATTTGTCGGAATTTGTCGTGAAATCTCAGAATATGTCGATCCACCGTTCAAAAGTTATAAGGGGTTCAAGGTGGCCCCGCCAGGATGAGCCCTCATCCTGGCGTGGCCACCTTGTATCTTTGAAACTACGGGTCGTAGCGAAGATCTGATTACACCAATAATTTGTCGATAATTTGTCGGAATTTGGCGACAAACGCCAGAATTTGTCGGTGCTTCTATGAAAAGTTATATCAACTTCTTTTTTTTCCATAGTAAATGTACAATCGCGTACATGAAGCTTATTGATGTTGTGAATAAACGACTTCAAAGGTATAAAGAGTGTACTTACTAATATTATTAATGTGAAGTTTGGATGTTTGTTACTAAATCATGCTTCAACCACTGGACGGATCGAGATGAAACTTCGTACAATAGGTTTGGAACCAAAATAAGACATAGGATACCAGTGGTTGAAACGTGATTGATTAACAAACATCCAAACATTCGCATATTTTATAATATTAAGTAACTAGTAAGACCATACTTAAGTAGGTACTTACCTATCTATATTTTAAAAATTATTGCGTTACTAATGTGATGTATGTATGTCTATGGGGTGCTATCATATTTTATAATATTAAGTAACTAGTAAGACCATACTTAAGTAGGTACTTACCTATCTATATTTTAAAAATTATTGCGTTACTAATGTGATGTGTGTATGTCTATGGGTGTTACCATGGCAGTCCACCAAACTTAACTCGTTCTGTCAAATCGTGATTCGTAGTGATTGTTGTTGTTTTTGTCGACAGACTCTAACATGAGCGCCATAATTTTGTCGAATTCTGACACTTAAAATCGACATGTTTATCGCCATAGTATCTCACTGAAGACTGTCCGCGACTTAAGTAAATTTTAATTTTAATTTTCATTTTCATCATGACAGTGCCTTGTTTTAACTATTTATTAACGGTATATCCTTATATTTTTGGTTGTATTTTTCTTACAACACCGGAGGATAATTAGTGCTTCGATTCCTGAATCGTTGCAGAATATATATAAAATAAGAATCTGTTGAGGGGAGCTCGATGGCGCAGTGGTTAACTCGCCCGGTCTGCGAGTGCTAAGGTTAAGCAACTTTCGCAAAGGCCGGTCATCGGATGGGTGACCAAAAATTTATCATCTCGAGCTCCTCCGTGCTTTGGAAGGCACGTTAAGCCGTTGGGCCCTAGCTGCATTAGCAGTCGTTAACAACCACAAATCCGCACTGGGCCCGCGTGGTGGTTTTTATGGCCCGTTCTCCCTATCCATTCATAGGGAAGGCTCGTGCCCCAGCAGTGGGGTGTTAAATGGGCTGATGATGAAGAATCTGTTTAATCTTTGAGATTGAGAATATGTAGTGACCTTTACATTACACTTTACTTACATTTTCTTGGCACACGATGTCGTAGGCGTTGTTGTATTCATATTTAATCTAAAACTCACTAGTTAAATTTTTAAAAAAATTTCAAAGTAACTGACAACAATCGGCATCAAATAGACTAGCAATTGCAGCGTCCATAAAAAAAGGTTGCGTTCATGAAGAAAAGAACGAGTGAAAAGCTATGGAAAGGAATGAAAACCGTTTTAATGGAGTAAAAGTCTCTAAACGGCAACATTGGTTTATCGGATCGACAAGCCGATGTCATGACGAGATATTTCTCTGTCGTGATGTACATGTTAGGGTAAACAACAAATGAATCGAAGTCGACAAAATTTCTGCCGCACAATTTATGAACGCAGTAAGTACCACTTACTGTGTTTATGATTGTGACATTTGAGGTGCTGACATTACGATCTATTTCTCGAAACTTTTCACATGTTCTTTACTGCGTTCATAAATTGCGCGGCAGTTTTCTCGTCTCGTCCATGACATATGTCGCGGCGTTCATCTTAGCCCTGCAGGAGATCGACTCTCTCCTGCGGCTTGTGAGCTAAAGTTCCGTCAGGACATCTCAATGGTGGCAGCGAGGGTTGGCAGAAGTTCGATTGCACGGCTTTGGCCAGACGCCAGTAGCTACGGCTGCCCGTAGGATGCGTCAGTAGTTCTTGGCCGACTCGTGCAACGCGCTGGGCATCCGCTCTAATGTAAGCTCTTTTGCAGGACTTGGTGGCATTATTATAGGCTGCTTTCAGCAAGCGGGTTTCGGGATCCCCAAGAGCTTTACCCCTGATCCAAGCGCGGTATGCCGCCTGCTTGTTATCAGCAGCGTTGGCACACTCGCGGTTGAACCATCGGTTGCGCCTGCCTTTGCTGATGAGATAGGAGTGCGGAATATAGTATTCCATCCCTAAAACTATCTCATCAGCAACTGCAGTCGCACTAGCTGTCGGGTCCTTCCCACTGAAGCAGCGCTGCCCCCAAGGAACGGATGCGAAATAGTCCCGCATACCATCCCAATCTGCCAACGAGTAGTGCCAAATCTGGCGTTTCGATACCGCTGAAGGCGGTAGCGGAGCCAGAGACACTTTACTGGATACCAAGCAGTGATCCGAAGATCCCAAAGGAGCTCGAACCTCCACTCGGTAGCCAGCTGGGCGACTCGTCAGCAGAAGGTCCAACAAAGAGGGCGCGTGAGGTCTGGGATCCTGGTGGGCTGGTTCACCAGTTGAGTCAGGTCGTGCGTGAGAGCGAAAGCATGGGCAGTTCTACCAGCATGGTCAGTTTTGGAGGAACTTAACCACAACTCGTGGTGAGCATTGAAGTCCCCCAAAAATACCAATTCCGCCGATGGAAACCGCTCCTGCGCATCATCTGCTACCCGACTAAGATGGTCCAAAAGTCGAGTTGTCTCCATGTCGCCATTATGGGATCGGTAGACGCAGACGTAGACACGGCTATGTGAGTCCAAGTCGACGTGTACCACAAGGAGGGAAAAGGAAGGGTCCTCCAGACAGCGCAGACGGCGACAGCAAACATCCGTCCGAACGAACAAGCAAACTCCGGCTTTGGCTTTGAAGGATTCTTCAAGCACAAAGCCCGGATAGTGCAGGTAGCTAGTGTCGGCCGGACAGATTATTTGCGTCTCCGTCAAAAACAACATTGCTGGCCGTGCCGTCTCAAGATGGTGGTGGACGGCATTGAGGTTTGCATGGAGTCCGCGGATGTTAGCGAACTCGACCTCAAACGGTATAGTTGTGGTGGGGGTGTGCACCGCTGTAGGACTAGTTTTATTGTGAGGCGCTGTCATGGTGGAGAAAAGGAGGGAGGCGTGAATCGAGGAAATGCTACCGCGATGCAAATAGTCAAAGTGCAGCGGCCTGTTTCACCAGGGATCTGCCTACAGATGAGTATAATTAACCCGCCGAACGGAAGGGCCCCCGAACCCCCCCGGGAATGGCCGCCGGGACCCCACCTTCCGGTCACCAACCGGCACGACGGACCACCCCGAGATTATGCGTGGCATGGTGAGGCAGCCTCACGAGCTGGTTAGGCTCGCTTGGGCCCCTGTACTGTGCCACGGGCGGCCAGCGGGACAGCCGTTTCTACGGGTCTCCCTGGTCGGCGGGTTAACAAAGTCGTCCTGGCACTGGTTTGACGGAAGCCTCCACAGACCAAGTGCATCGCAGTAACATCCACTCGAGCTCTGGTTATACGCTGGCTGATCCCGAAACGCGACCGACAAGCGGTCACTTGACGGGTTTTACACCATGCGTACGGTGGTCACTAACCAGACGGGCAAGCCCTACCACGCAGTGGAGCATAATGGAAGCTCGAAAATCCGTTAGTCGCCTCTTACGACACCCACCGGAGGAGAGGGGCGGAGAATAGTATTCTTTCTCCGTCTCCGCACGGATAAAATAATATAGTAATATATAAAAATAATATGATATGAGAATAATATGAGATGATTTTGATTAATGGCTGTCTAAATGGAACTTTTTCCGGGATGGTGGAAAAAGTTCCATTTGTCCCTACCAAATGTGCGAACCAGTAGGAATAGCTACCAAATATTAACTATATTAGAAACTGCGCTTTTATTCCTGTAAGATACACATTCGGCTTGGATAGGTACTTAAATAGAAATATGTTTTAGATAAAAAGGAAAAATAAATAGGTAAATCATAATTAACCAAAATTAAAGCTTTATTCCTCAGAGATACACTTTCGGCTTGAACACCTAAATAGAAATGTTTTTTATATTAAAAAAAACTGAATAATATTTTTAGTGCACTTCATTTAATATTTCCAACATAAAGTACTAGGGTACCATAACTATGCAGGAGATTGCTTAGGTATTAATGTAAAAAAATAATATAGTTTTGTAGCATATAAAATATACATATAGCAAAGATTATAATAATATTCTTTTATAAAATACATATATTCTTTAATAATTGAGGGATAATAACAAGCAATCTCCTGCATAGTTATGGTAGCCTGCTACTTTATGTTGGAAATATTAAATCTAGTGCAAAATATACATGTTTACATACGTAAAAGATTGTTTGTGCCTGTGGTTTATACATTCATATTATTTATATTCAGCAATTATTTTATACACAACAGTGCCTAAAAATGTATCTAAGAGGACAAATTGGTAGGGTTTAAAAAAAGTGTATCTTACAGGAATAAAAACGCAGTTTTATTATACGCAGTCTAAAAATGTTTAAAGTTTACAAACGAATATTTAAATCCAAATCCACTGGATGGTAGTGCCACGGGTAATTTGGTAATTATCACGGGTAATTTTGTTGTATGCGTCCAATGAGCCAATCAGAGAAGTAGCATCATGGGAAAACAAAATTTTCCATGACACTACTGGTAGTGCCAAGCAGTAGTGCCTAAGGTAATAAAGCACTTCTATAGAAGTTCTTCTTTGTACCTACTTTATTAAAATACATTTGTACGTTGGCGTACAGCGGGACATCGCGTGCAGGATAGTTGGGCGGTGAAAAGGTTAACAGTGAGTGCGGGATGCATTTGGATGTCGTGGCAGTTGATAGACACTTTACGCCGCTCTCCTTGGCAACAGAAAACTGAAGCAAACCAGTGGTGCTAAGCACTCTCGATCGCAAGGACATATGGAAGAGCAAGGAGTTACACGGACGCTACTATCGGGCTCTAACTGGGCCTGATGTAGATTTGACTGCCTCGGTGAACTGGCTACGTTTCAGTGACCTCTTTGGGGAAACTGAAGGTTTTGTCTGTGCCATTGAAGATGAAGTTATCAAGACGAATAACTACCGGAAATATATTATGAGAGACGGTATGGTCGACATCTGTCGGGCATGCCGCCGCCCAGGAGAATCACTCCGACATTATTTCTGGTTGTTCTCATCTTGCTAACGGAGAGTATTTGCATGCACAGACACAACTAAGTAGCCAGAATAATTCAACAGCAACTTGCTCTTGGATATGGCCTTGTTGAATCGGAGGTGCCGTAGTATAAATACGCACCGGCGGCGCTAGTACTCGAAAATGGTCATGCAACGCTCTACTGGGATCGCTCTATCATTACGGACAGGACTATTAATAATAATATTTTTTTTTTTTAAATTTTCACTACCCTCACACCAATTATCTAGCTCAAGAGAAGCTTCGTCATGAAACTCGTTATATGGTTACTAGACAACGGATAAACATACTTAAAATACTTAAATACATACTTATTATACATAGAAAACACCCAGACCCGAGACAATTTAGAAAAACAATAATTTCCAAATTGACCCGACCGGGGATCGAACCCGGGACCTCAGAGATGGCGACACCATGAAAACCGGTGTACAAACCACTCGACCAAGGAGGTCGTCAATAAGCCTGATATCGTGGTGGTCGACCGATTCCAGCACCGCCGGGCAATACTGGTTGATATCACCATACCTCATAATGAGAACCTCGTGAAAGCCGAGGACAAGCTCAGTAAGTACCTTGACTTGGCTTACGAAGTTACCGCCATGTGGATTCAACCATTATTGTACCGATAGTCGTTTCGCCAAACGGTCTTTTAGCCAAGAGCCTCGATCAACACCTAGAGAGGCTCGCTGAAGAATGGGTCAACAAGGGTCAGATGCAAAAGGCAGTACTCCTTGACACGGCACGTATTGTCAGGAGGTTCCTCACTCTGCAGCTCTAACCACCGATAGCTTGGGTCTATCCCCGCTGCCGGTGGCAACCTAGGTTAAAGTTTTTTTAATATTTTATATTGTACCTAAATATGTTTTTATATAAAATATTGTGAAAAAATTCATAAGATATATATTTAATAAAGAGAATAATAATAAAAAGTAACAAAAAAAACAGAAACATACAGCATCCTACTTCGGTATGCAGTGAGGTTAGTTCCCCCCTCTGTAGACCCGTAATATGCGCGCACGACATTCTCATTTATTTTCTGAGTCCATCTCATGCGCTGCACACAACCCCCGTCAACGGGGACCTGGCTCGGGGCCGGTGGGCCCCTAGGTCCTAAGCCGTTCGGTGGCCGGCCTCTCGCCTGCCGACGCACAGGTGGTGGGACGTCGACGGCGGAGAATATTCGTCGCTCGAGCTCTACGCGACTGCCGCGACCGGTGTCACAGCACTCACCATGGGGCTGGTTTCCGGCGGCAGCGAGGCGCAGCTGAGTGACGAGTCCGGGGATGGTGGGCGTGCACGTCGCGATGCTGCTCTGGTCAACATTTATCTTCTCCTATTCATATTCAGTTTTATTTTTGTGTTGGTGACAGACGTCAAATGGGTCAGTTTTACTTTTCTCTACCTATTATATTTTGGTCTCGTATGCTGCGGGTTTAGTTTGTAAGAGTTTGTATATGTTTCTAAAATTATGTTCTAAACTGTTATATATATGGTTTTATTAAACTTTTGAAATCAAAATAAATATTTATTTAAAATTTGGAAAGCGGAGATAACGTTGGCCTTTCGGTGTTGCCATGATATTTTCCGAAAGGATCTGTCGACATGTTGGATAGATTATAAGAAGGCCTATGACTCGGTGCCACATACATGGCTCATGTAATAACTTTGAAAATCACTCACAGCAAGTGTCCCATCAGCAGCTACAGAACAGCGGCGGTGGGAGGAGCGCTCCTCCTATATCGATCACGCCGGTCAAAGCCCAGCTTTAGTTTTGGGGACACTCGCAACAAACTATCACCACTATATCTAGTGGATCGTCTGTGTACCTAGTGTATCCACTAGGTACACAGGCGACTCTACTTAGGCCACCAAAACCACCTGATCTTGTAATTATATCCAAAGAACGGGAGCACACAACCGTCGCGCACACTATCATCGACCAATCATCCCGATCACAAGAAGGACTCCATTTGCGCCCGCGCGCCCTTGGTTTATAACAAACATAGGTACATACTTACATACATACTACATGCATACATACATACATACCTACATACACACATATTACATAGATACTTACATACATACACTCGAAAAACATAACCCTCCTTCTGACCTGTGCTTTTCCCTATTGTACAAATTTAACCTGGGAACAAAATAAGCGCATTTATGACTTAAATTTATTACTTTTTAATTTAATTTGTCGTCATAGTGACACTATTTTATATTTCGATATAAATAAATTTATTAAAAACTTTAGTTTGACGTCAGATACTATGTATCTTTCTAAGAAATGTAGGACTCAGATAGCTAATTTGTTAGCTTTTAATATACATGATACAGTTATAGGTGGTATAACTAAGTCTTTTCATGATAATAACTTAATCATTAGTAGTTCTACTAATGCAACTTTTACATCTAGTAATAAGGTTACAACCTCAGGTTTAAACTGAGGTCTAAGACAAAAGCCAAGCCCACATCCATTACTATTATACATCAAAATATTCAGGGTTTGGCTGGCAAGGACTTAGAATTAGAATTATTAGCAAAAAGTCAGGTAATTCATGTATTTTGTATAACTGAGCATTGGCTAAAAAGTCATGACACATCGTTCCATGTAAATAACTTCCAACTAGCAAGCGCGTACGTGCGAAGCTCAGCTATTCACGGCGGTTCTCTAATATTAGTAAGAAGCAATATTAAATACAAAAATCGCAACGATATTGTAGACCTATCAGTGGAGCGTAACATTGAACTATCGTGTGTGGAGTTCAATAGTTTTGTAATAGTGTGTGTATACCGACC